>CM029791.1:6664501-12376974 GCA_017562165.1 Ectropis grisescens
CCGGGCTTTTTCCACCGCCAATGTCCCAGCCATACTCGAACCGAGTGGTCTTGCGCGTGACGATGGCAAAAGATCTGACGGCATGACTGTTGTGCCTTGGAAGTTGGGTCGGCCATTAGTATGGGACGCAACTTGCGTCGATACTCTGGCACCATCACATCTTCCAGAGACACATAGTAGGGCCGGTGCAGCGGCTAATTCAGCTGAGCGACTCAAACGGCGCAAATATGCAACCCTCGGAAGTGGTTACATATTTGAGCCCTTTGGGGTTGAGACATTGGGACCGTGGGGGCCGGGAGCTCACCTCATTTTCAAAAGCCTATCCGAGCGCTTGGTCGACGCGACGCGTGACCAAAATGCTGGCGTTTATTTGGCCCAACGCATAAGCATTGCCATTCAGCGTGGTAATGCCGCCAGCATGCTGGGTACGCTTCCGATTGGTAGTGGGCTTGAACATCTTGATTATCTATAGACCTACAGTGGTCTATAGATAATTCAGGTGTGCTTAGTGTAAGTAGTTAGTTAGGTTTGTAGTGTAGTGTATGTAGTTCTCATTGTATTTTAGTTTTGTTAATAAAGGCTCTGCCCAGATAAAAAAAAAATAACATACTTATTATACATGTGTGTTTTGGATACTGGTCTACTTTAAAATAGATATATTCAGACCGGTTCTAGAAACAGTATTGAAATAAAAACAGTATTTGCGATAATATTCGTCTATTATTTTGACCACATTACGTGGACGCGTTCTCTCTCATGTAGTATTTAACAGTGTTAACGACAGTACCGTCACATAATTCATTAATAAAAACGATTAATTGTACACACAAATAGGGTAATTGATTAAGTGTTAATTCAGATTGTACTCTGCCTCTTTATCAAATTGCATCAAAATCAGTTGGGTCGTTAGAGCGTGCATGAGTTATGTCCAAAGAGTTTACATATACTACGTATTACGTATAGAGTTGGCACAAACGCTTTACACCGAAAGTACGGGTACTACGGGTAGCATCTATCTTGCCTGGTGGCTCTTGTGGAAGTGTCATACTTTTGTCGCGGCACATCACTCTTTTGCCTTAGAATGTATGCACGTCATCTGCTTACGATTGAAACAAAGGAACCGTGCGGAAAATCTAACTCTATACGTAGTATATGTTAACTCATATCACATTCATGCACTCAAAACCGTTTTATGACCTGTATTCAGATGTAAAAATAGTTCCAAATAAATTACTACTACTAATACGTAGTGTTGCATTATTTGTACCAGTATTTTATATACCTATTTAGTATAATATATACTATATCTCTGTATCTGTACCTGTTACGTATGTACAACATTAGTGCTTTTTAATGCTAAAATTATAAGCACTGCTAAGCTTTCACTTCTATAGGCAGTTTCTTTAACTACATTTTAACCGTTCTTCAAATAAACGAGGTTTTCTCAATCCGTCCTTTCTTTTTCATGTGTAGTGTAATTCCAGAAAGTTGAATACGCATTGGCAAATTGAATTGGTAAAGTGACCACAGACAGCCCTAGCGGTCAGGGGAAGTTCCCCCACTAATTTGCTAAGATTCTGCCCGCATCTTTGATTAAAGTCGCGACGACCGTTGCCCCGGGACGGCGTCGCCTGCCATTTATCCACTTACCGTCTTCTAAACGTTAGGTACTTATAGGTTATGTTTGCATTACAAGAACAAAACTAAAAATGTTGATTTACCCCTGACTACCTTGAATTTGTGTTACCTGTACAACATTCTACTAGTCAAACCCTTTCATGTGATCCCCATATTAAGGGAGTTGTGAAAAAAAGAAATGTAAATATTTCTCCATTTGTGGTAGCGGCCATCTTTGGATGATTTGAAATTTGTCATAGTATTCTACTAGTTAATTCCTTTTAAATTGATACCCATATTGAGGGAAAGTATAGGGAGTAGTGAAAATATAATGTAATTCGCCATTTTGTGGTGGCAGCCATCTTGGGTTTGAAATTTGTTATAATGTATTGTACTCTATTAGTCAAGCCCTTTCATTTGATACCCATGATGAGGTAGGTTGTGAAGAAATATTTTGTCCGCCATTTTGTGGACGCGGCCATATTGAATCGATATAAATTTTTGAATGGGTGAAATCTCGTGAGTTCACTTCACCGCCATGCCTAATCCTTCTAATACCTATTATAAACTGCGAAAGTTTGTTGCTCTTTCACGCAGAAACTACTACAGGGAGTTGGAATAAATTTGGTACATTGATAGATATTGATCTGGAATAACACATAGGCTATTTTTATACCGGGTAATTAGAGGATCGGGAGAATAATGCAGGTAAAACAGCTAGGCGCTGCTAGTAACAGTATATATATCTGCAACTATCTAGCAGCATCATCAGGTCCTAGCCTCACATTTTTTAGGGGTTCACCAGTACTCAGCCTCAGATTTGGTCACCAGTATAAACACAACAAATATTTTAATTTTTTTAGAGTTTTAGTTTAACATGTACGATGGGGGGGGGGTCATGTCCCTGTGACCCCCCTTCAGACCGCGCATGTCTAGCAGCTATACCAGATGTATTGAACAACTTATGCCCGAGCGACACGAGGCTAGTTTTTCAAGCTAGAATAACAAGCTAGTGTACTTCTAGCAAGTATACTTCTAGCTTCATGTAGACAAAATTAGCGTGGCGTAGCGTTGTCTACACGAAGCTAGAAGTACTAGCTTCTAACACTAGAAAAACTGGCTTCGTGTCGCTGGCGTAAAACTCTTGAGCCTCTCACAAAACGACAGAACTCAACTTTAGGTAAAACTGCAACATTGTCAGCGTGCGTCCGTTCGATTCAGCTCGAGCGTTTAGGCGGACAGAACGATCTTGAGCCGTAACGGCAGTGTACTAAAAATTTTGATGAGATTTTCTGACGTGACAACGTCTACTAAATCGATGAACGTTGGCTGCGTGCACGAAACTTGATGACTTATTGTCCCGTTACGTTCGTTGTCCCGTTACGTTACGATAAATTATTCTTGCATTTCAAAAATCTGATAACTAGTAAAATTTCTTTTTTTATTTTAAGGGTAATATTTGTGCATTGGTTCTTAGCTATGTTTGGTTAATATCGATTCAAGATGGCCACAAAATGGTGGACTAAATATTTCTTCATAATCTACCTCAATATGGGTATCAAATTTAATGAAAATCTTGACCAGTAGAATACTATGCACTATGACAAATTTCAAATCCAAGATGGCCGCCACCACAAAATGGCGAAATACATTTATTTTTCACTACTCCCTCAATATGGGTATCAAATGAAAGGACTTGACGAGTAAAATACTATGCACAATGACAAATTTCAAATCCAAGATGGCCGCCACCACAAAATGGCGAATTACATTTTTTTTTCCCTACTTCCTCAATATGGGTATCAAAAAAAGACTTGACGAGTAAAATACTATGCACAATAACAAATTTCAAATCCAACATGGCCGCCACCACAAAATGGTGAGATACATTTCTTTTTCACTACCTCCTCAATACGGGTATCAAATAAAGGGCTTGACTAGTAGAACACTACGCACTATGACAAATGTCAAATCCAAGATGGCCGCCACCACAAAATGGCGATTGTCATTATTTTTACTACTACCTCAATATGGGTAACAAATGAAAGAGCTTGACTAATAAAATACTATGCACTATGACAAATTTCAAATCCAAAATGGCCGCCACCACAAAATTGCGAATGTCATTATTTTTTACTACTGCCTCAATATGGGTAACAAATGAAAGGACTTGACTAGTAGCATACTATGCACTATGACAAATTTTAAATCCAAGATAGTCGCCACCACAAAATGGCGACTGACATTATTTTTCACTACTTTTTAATATGGATATCAAATGAACGGGCTTGACTAGTAAAAACTACGCACTATGACAAATTTCAAATCCAAGATGGCCGCCACCACAAAATGGCGAATGTCATTATTTTTTACTACGACCTCAATATGGATAACAAATGAAAGGACTTGACTAGTAGCATACTATGCACTATGACAAATTTTAAATCCAAGATAGCCGCCACCACAAAATGGCGACTGACATTATTTTTCACTACTTTTTAATATGGATATCAAATGAAAGGACTTGACGAGTAAAATACTATGCACAATGACAAATTTCAAATCCAAGATGGCCGCCACCACAAAATGGCGATTGTCATTATTTTTTACTACTACCTCAATATGGGTAACAAATGAAAGAGCTTGACTAATAAAATACTATGCACTATGACAAATTTCAAATCCAAGATGGCCGCCACCACAAAATTGCGAATGTCATTATTTTTACTACCTCAATATGGGTAACAAATGAAAGGACTTGACTAGTAGCATACTATGCACTATGACAAATTTCAAATCCAAGATGGCCGCCACCACAAAATGACGAATGTTATTATTTTTTATTTTCACTAGGTACTTCTCAACATAGGTATCAAATGCAAGAGCTTGACTAGTAAAATACTACGCACTATGACAAATTCCAAATCCAAGATGGCCGCCACCACAAAAAAAAAAACTTAAACCTGCACGGGCACTAACTCTATAAAACTAAAATACCTAGGTACTTATATTTTAGATGTTATCGCACGAAATAATTATATTTACAGATGTTTGTACCGCGCTGAACCTGCATCAATCGCAAACAAAATGATTTTGCGTTTCACGCGTGCCCATCCCTAGTAATCCCAACGTACATCTATGTAGCTATACATCATCTGCCTACGACGCGCACTAGGCGTCTGGTGTGGTGTTAGCACTCTATACTTTAGTTATTTGTCATCTATGATTTTAGCTAAGACAGCTCCCTTCCGTGCTTGCGCGGAAGATCGCGTTACTCGATGAGTCAAACCCTTCCAGTTGGATATGAAATTTGTCATAGTGCATATTATTCTACTAGTCAAGCCCTTTCATTTGTTACCCATACTGAGGTAGTAAGTAGTAAAAATAATGACATTCGCAATTTTGTGGTGGCGGCCATCTTGGATTCGAAATTTGTGGCAGTTCATAGTATTTTACTAGTCAAGCCTTTCATTTGTTACCCATATTGAGTTGGTGGTAAAAAATAATGTCAGTAGCCATTTTGTGGTAGCAACCATCTTGGATTTGAAATTTGTCATAGTGCGTAGTAGTTTTACTAGTCAAGCCTTTGCATTTGATACCTATATTGTGAAGTAGTGAAAATAATGACATTCGCTATTTTGTGGTGGCGGCCATCTTGGATTTCAAATTTATCATAGTGCGTAGTATTCTACTAGTCAAGCCCTTTCATTTGTTACCCATATTGAGGTGGTAGTAAAAATAATGACAGTCGCCATTTTGTGGTGGCGGCCATCTTGATTTGAAATTTGTCATTGTGCATGGTCAAGCCCTTTAAATTGATACCTTTATTGAGGTAGTAGTAAAATAATGATGATTAATATTGGAAGTTCGTTGCTCAAACACGTCGGAACAGTCATTGGTCATGGCCATTGGTCGTAGTCATTGGTCATATCCGTTCCTCATGGTCATTGTAATTGGTCATGGTCATGGTCATTGGTCATGGTATAGAGGTAGTAGTGAAAATAATGACATTCGCAATTTTGTGGTGGCGGCCATCTTGGATTTGAAATTTGTCAAAGTGCATAGTATTCTACTAGTCAAGCCCTTTCATTTGTTACCCATATTGAGGTGGTAGTAAAAATAATGACATTCGCAATTTTGTGGTGGCGGCCATCTTGGATTTGAAATTTGTCATAGTGCATAGTCAAGCCCTTTAAATTGATACCTATATTGAGGTAGTAGTAAAATTAATGATGATTAATTAATATTGGAAGTTCGTTGCTCAAACACGTCGGAACGGTCATTGGTCATGGCCATTGCTCATGGTCATTGGTCGTAGTCATTGGTCATATCCGTTCCTCATGGTCATTGTAATTGGTCATGGTCATGGTCATTGGTCATGGTATAGAGGTAGCAGTGAAAATAATGACATTCGCTTTTTGTGGTGGCGGCCATCTTGGATTTGAAATTTGTCATAGTGCATAGTATTCTACTAGTCAAGCCCTTTCATTTGTTACCCATATTGAGGTAGTAGTAAAAATAATGACATTCGCCATTTTGTGGTGGCGGCCATCTTGGATTTGAAATTTGTCATAGTGCATAGTATTCTACTAGTCAAGCCCTTGCATTTGATACCTATGTTGAAGTAGTGAAAATCAATGACATTCGCTTTTTGTGATGACGGCCATCTTGGATTTCAAATTTATCATAGTGCGTAGTATTCTACTAGTCAAGCCCTTTAAATTGATACCTATATTGAGGTAGTAGTAAAATTAATGATGATTAATTAATATTGGAAGTTCGTTGCTCAAACACGTCGGAACGATCATTGGTCATGGCCATTGCTCATGGTCATTGGTCGTGGTCATTGGTCGCCGTTCGTTCCTCATGGTCATTGGGCATAGTCATGGTCATGGTCATGTGCATGGTCATGGTCATGGTATTGAGGTAGTAGTAAAAATAATGACATTCGCCATTTTGTGGTGGCGGCCATCTTGGATTTGAAATTTGTCATAGTGCATAGTATTCTACTAGTCAAGCCCTTTCATTTGTTACCCATATAGTGGTAGTAGTAAAAATAATGACATTCGCCATTTTGTGGTGCCATCTTGGATTTGAAATTTGTCATAGTGCATAGTATTCTACTAGTAAAGCCCTTTCATTTGTTACCCATATTGAGGTAGTAGTAAAAAATAATGACATTCGCAATTTTGTGGTGGCGGCCATCTTGGATTTGAAATTTGTCATAGTGCGTAGTATTTTACTAGTCAAGCCCTTGCATTTCATACCTATGTTGAGAAGTAGTGAAAATCAATGACATTCGTTTTTTTTTCACGCAGCCAACTTACAGGATTTGGAATATCATTTGGTATTGATAGATATTCTACTAGTCATAGCCCTTTGAATTGATATATATATATTGAGGTAGTAGTAAAATTAATGATGATTAATTAATATTGGAAGTTCGTTGCTCAACACGTCGGAACGGTCATTGGTAGGCCATTGCTCATGGTCATTGGTCGTGGTCATTGGTCATGGCCGTTCCTCATGGTCATTGGGCATGGTCATGGTCATGGTCATGTGCATGGTCATGGTCATGGTATTGAGGTAGTAGTGAAAAATAATGACATTCGCAATTTTGTGGTGGCGGCCATCTTGGATTTGAAATTTGTGACAGTGCATAGTATTCTACTAGTCAAGTCCTTTCATTTGTTACCCATACTGTACATACTTAATTAATATTGGAAGTTCGTTGCTCAAACACGTCGGAACGGTCATTGGTCATAGCCATTGCTCATGGTCATTGGTCGTGGTGCATAGCCGTTCCTCATGGTCATTGGGCATGGTCATGGTCATGGTCATGTGCATGGTCATGGTCATGGTATTGAGGTAGTAGTAAAAAATAATGACATTCGGCATTTTGTGGTGGCGGCCATCGCGTTCATCGACTTATTAGACGTTGTCACGTCAAAAAAAAAAAATTAACAGATTCTGCTTCTTCATGAAGTAAACAAGATAAAAATGTGATGGTCCGATCCGAAAATCAGAATGAAACGTTATAAAACGCCAAACGAATTAAAATTTTGTGGTCGCACTATAATTATTCTAGTTTATGTCATAAACGCGCGAAATATTACGTAACCGACTCCCACGCTAACTGATGAACGTTCCATTTTTGTTGCACTACTGCGATGAGTAAGTATTGTATCATGTTTTGGATTTTAACATATGAGAAGAGTTACTGAATGTAAATAAAAGATGTAATTTTAATGTTTATTGATTTTACACAGAGACAACGCTAAAAAATTAAAATTATTGGCTTGATTATGTATTTATCATAAAGATTGTCCATCGCTATTCACTTGGGGTAATCATCATCATCATCATCCACATAAATTTCTATCCCACTGCTGGGTATAGGCGGCTCTTTTCCCATGCCATCTTCCTCGGTATTAGTAAAATTGAAATCGAGTCCAGGTTCGACCCGCGATAGAAACGATATCGTCGACCCATCATAATGCTGCCAGCTGGGTAATGCTGCCAGCTTATTAATGGGCACTTGTGCTCACAGGTATCGGGATGGGTTTTTATCTAGATGAGGAAAATCATTTTAACTAAGGTTTAAAGGAGGGCTTACATTAAATAAAAATGGCGCTTTGACGTAGGCGTCGTCAGTTTTTTCTTCAAAAATTTACATCATAAAAATATTATATTTATACTTGAAATTGGCGAAATTGTGAGGCTAAACCACAGTAAAGGCCATAAACCAGAGTTGAAGTTGAACAAGGGTTTTTAAATAAGGTTTGATTTCTATTGCCAGATTATGTAACATCAGATAATTTCAAACGAAACGAATGAGCCGTAGTAACATAAAACCATTGAAGTTACACCCCATGACCACTTCAAGTCACGGCCAAGTCAAATACTTGGCGAGTTTGGACTCGGATTTATATCTGAAATTCAGACAATACGCTTCATCGCATTGTAGCCAAGACAAACTATAAATTCCGCTGTAAGTTGTAAACTATAGATCTCAATAAATCGACAACTTTGGAAGTTTGCCGGACTTATGGACGAAGAAAGTATACCTACAACGTCCGCACGGCTGGGGCGACTAGGGATGAGGTAAGGAGATAAGGTAAGTCATACAAACAGAACCAGATTTTGTGCATACACCAGGCATTTTCAAATTGAAAACACTTTTTTGAGCACTTTTTGGAAGAAATGTATGGGTTCGCGTCTCCAACATGCTAATGTAGCAGCGTAGCGCCGACGGACTAGTTACTTTTTATAATATCGAGTGACAAGACGAGCAGTACACGTGCCTGATGGTAAGCAACATGCCTGCCACATAACATCACAGTGTCACGCAGCTATTGGAACACGAAGAGACCAAATCATTACCTAGTGGCGCACTCCGGTCGTGTAAGATGTTATATCTTTAAGCCCTGTATTGCGCTTTAAACCGGAATACAGTAATAAATGTTTGCATTTTACTGCTTGGTAGTAGAATAACTAATAAAGGTATGGTACTTCCCCAGTCGGACTCTGCTAAGAGTCCTCCCAGTGGAGCGGAATGTGCGTGTTGGCGCTTTTTTGAAAAGTGAAATGTAATTCACGATTTTGCCGCGTCACTGACATGCGTATTGCGTATTAGCGATATATCTGTAGATATACCGCTTATATAGTGTGACGTATTGTGCAACAAGTGTTAGTACAAGTTTACTATCATCACTAGCTTTAACAGTGAAAGGGAACATAGTGAGGAAAACGGCATGTTCCAAGCAAAACATTTTGCGAGTATAAGTGTCATCCACCATCACCTGACCACAATAAACCGTTTCACTCTCGACTTGAAACTGATAAAAAGCCGATAAGTTAGCAATTTACCACGGTATTAATTTATTAGCGAGTTTTCAAAACCAATTTATCGATAGAAACTAGCACTACACTAGTGGAACAATGCGGTGTTTGCGGGCGGCAAGTCCGAGCTTTAAGCTGAAACAGTAGCTTACTTATTACCTGAGACAGCACAACTTTGCCTCGACACGCCTTGTAGCTAGGCGGCGGTAAGTAACAAAAAAATATTCAACAAATAAATTGCCAAACTACTATTGGACGTTATCTATTCTATGACTTTGCACTTAGCCGTCACCTCATTCTTCATTTCTCCTTTGCCATAATGCAGTTGCCTGGAAGATATCGCTAGTAGCGATAAGGTCGCCAATTGCTATATTGTTTAGGTTTTTGTATATTTTGGTATTACGTTTTCTTATTTACTGTTTTTTTTTATTCTGAAGCGTATATCCTATTCTTACTATATTGTCTTTTATTGTCCGTCGGTATGACGATCTCGGGATAATAATATGATTTACAAAACATTACTTTTTTGTACACATGTCTATTGACTTTGCCTCGTCATCATCCTATCAACGTATCAACCGAATGACGTTTACTGTTGGAAGAAGGCCTAATACCTCATACATAATCTTTTAGACTCACTTAATGTTTACGTGGTAAATCAAATCCATGATCAACTGTTGAGCACACAGACTCACTCACAGACCTGTTGAGATACGAAACAAATAACGGATTAATTTTAATAAGTAAATCACAAATGGCACATACCGTGTTATTCCCACAGCGCGTCCATAATACAGGCTCGGTCGGTTCCAAACAACGAAGTATTAATAACTTTAAGACTTCGGAACTTGACCGGCGATCGTTTTGCCATAATTTAGCCAACTGAATCTCCTGCCTACGATATTTAGGTAGCTTTGAGAAATTCACAGACAACGCTTCTCATGAAATAGGGTAAAGCTTTTGTAGTGGCAACACTCTTTGCAGGGTCCGCCTCGGAAGTCTCTCAGGTATTCTACCACCGAATGGGCCAATTTTTTTTAAAATTAGATTTGATGTAGATTATATCATTCTAAAATTTCAGCTCGATCGGTGCAGAACTTTTTGAGTTTTTGAAACGTACACAAACCAACATAACATTTTTGTAAATAGAGACTATCTGTACCCTGCCACGCTTCGCTATGTCACATTTTAATGCAAAAATTAGATAAAAACAATCCTTGATACGGATTATATATCATTATAAAATTTCAGCTCGATCGGCGCAGAACTTTTGAGTTTTTGAAGCGTACACAAACCAACATAACATTTTTATATATAGAGAAATAGAAGATATAACAAAAAATTGGCTTGAACTTTAATCAAAAATTTGACAGAGTGCCCATCACAGAAATCTAAATATTAAGGCAACCTTATTATTTAGATTTCTGTGGTGACCATAGAAGACTTTTTTGACATATAACTATCAATTTGTTATGAATAAAAATATATGCCTATCCGCGGGCCAGCGCTGGTAATTTTCTACTCCAACTGGAGTGGTCGTACCACAAGGCCCACATTTCCCATAAAACATCGCGTAGATGGTCGCCCTCGCCTATTGACCTAAATGGGAAAACTTTCCCTACGACTCACCCCGATACTTAAACCATAAGGACTAAAACACTTTTCCTTTGAACATACACGACGCTAGGGTATTTGTTTTAGTATAATATGTATGTAATATGTAATAGATAGGGTTTGCTTGTTTAGCATTTACCCGCTTTCAGGCTTCTTCTTGTTTCGGGACCATCTCTTCCCTGGAATAGTAGTGGTGGAGCTCTTGATAGAGTCCGTCTGGGGAAGTACTACGCTTTTGCCAGTTTTTCTACTTCGGCAATGTGCAAACATTACTGTGTACCGGTTTGAAGGGCAATGTTTCCAGATAAATTACAGGGCTTAGATATTAGAGCTCTGGGTGACGAACGCAGTGTAGTGCTAGGTAACGATTTGGCTCTTCATGTTCCAATACCTGGGTATCACTGTGTTGTTTTGTATCAGGCATGTTGCTTACCATCAGGCACATGTTCTGGTCGTCTCGTTATTCTATATTAAGTATACCTACATAAAAAAGGTTGTTGGGGGAGAGCGACGCCGGAGACAAGTGTCATAATCGTGAATGGGTGCTGCTTATGGGCTTGGACTGATCGTGACGTATAGGTATGCTTTACAGAAATTAGAGCTAAGGTCTAAGGTTTCTTTCGAATTAAAGTTGCTCATATAAAATTGAAAATACTTACTCTAAAGTACTGTACTGTAGGTACTAGCTAAAAAAAAAATAAAAAGGGTGAATTTTATACGGTTACATTTGACCGCCATCTTGCCTGATGTTAAGCAACGATGCGGTCTACGATGGAACGTGCTTACCTAGAAAATAATGAATTGTCGATTTGAAAACACCAAGGTTGTAACCACCGGGGAAAATCCACTCAAGGATTCCACAGTCTAGTAGTTCTCATCACAAATGTAGGTAGAGTCAAACCTCTTTGAGTCTTTGGAACGCTTAAGGTATCTCGTCGTTCATTCGGAACTATTCGTTGTTACTCGTCAGTCGTAACTACATGATAATCAAGTAAGAGCGAAGGCTGATGCAGATTTGGCGCCAGGGGGGACCAGGACTCACATAGTCGTGGTGAAGTAGCAAGAAGTGAGACAAGCGTTTGCTTGCGTTTTTGGAAGAAACGAAGTTCCTTATCGCGCGTTGTGAAAGGGGCTAGACGGAAAAATTCTTACGAAAAGTTGTCACGACACTTTTTGCTATTGTAAGCTGTGCGGCGTCGCATGTTTCTCTGTCTGTCTCTCTCTCTCTTATAGAAAGCAAGCCAGATATTTTCATTTCTATTTCGCATTGAACAATGTGGTGTCGCGACGATTATTTTTGTTGAGTGTATACAGGTTTTTGTAAATAATAAATAATAAAAAATAATAATAATTCCTTCACTAATTAATCGAAAGGAACTTCGTTCCATCCGGGTGTCCCTTGACACCTCTCAAGTTTTTATTAGTAGTCCTCTTAGATTCTGCATCCAGCCCTGGAGTTGGAGGTCATTACCCCATGATCCTCTTGGATCCGCCCTTGAGAGAATAATCCGATTGCCACAACTGTCATCAGTTTTCAGATCCCAAACTGATGTAATACGGGCTAAGAAAGTAAAAATATACTAAAATATTAATATCGCTCCCCCTGCCTATTGGCTATTTTCCTTGTGCTAGTTGCCTGCAAGAGATTGTTCTCAGCAATAAGACCGCCACTTGTTGCGCTTGTTCATAAGTGTTTTACTGTAATTTTTAATTTGTTGTACCACAAAAAAGAGTTTTCTATGTCACTAAAGTACATAGATACTTATATTACTTATCTCGAGAAAGTAGAAGCAATGATATGAGAGCGAGATAACGTGTCCATAAATGTTTAAATGTGTTACAAAAAATAAAAAAAACAATCTGTTACATTACTGGCGTCCATTGAAGAACTAACCAACAGCAGACAAATATAGACAAGTGACTGTAGCCGTATTATTATTCCTTAACTTAATCAAGTTAAATATAGACTTTATTACAATGTGAAACTGGGTCTATTTTATTGGAACGCCTAACGGCAGGCTTCTGCTGCACGTTTAAACTGAAAAAAATTTGGGACTAACACCGTAACAAAAATATATAACGGAAGTGACGTGTAAAAAGTGCTCGAAACCAGTGTTGCCTACTACTTACTTTATTTTTCAGATGATCGTACCATGTATATTTAAGTTATGGATTTTTTGCATATTGTGTTGCTTCTATATTATTCGAAGAAACTTCGTATCAACCTGGCAAAACCATTCCATGACACCAAATCTTCCAATAATAAAGCTGAAGAGGTGTTTTGTTTGTACGCGCTAATCCTATTAACTACTGAACCGATTTCAAAAATTTTATGGGTGGGCAATGCTATAGTGCTATATAGGTACTATGTACCACGGGCGAAGGCGAGGTGGTCCGCTAGTCTTTTTATATTCTTATAGAACAATTTTATTCCAAGCAAAATTAGCAGAAAACCTAAACCTCGAAAATCTCTGAAAATATTCTCACTGAAAAGCTTTCTACCAGTAAAGTATCTTGCATCTGGCGGAGTTCAATTTGTAAAATAGCTTACAATACATTATTACTTTTATTTTCACTTAGAAAGATAGGTTTTATTTATAAGAAGAATCGTTAAACATTGGTTTTGAAAAAAGGTAACACAAAAAAAGGTAGCCATAGGAACTGCCGATAGAAGTAAAAACTTAGAATTCAAAATTTGATGGCTTACTTTGGAAACTATGCGGGTAACACCGGAGGGCGTGGCATGAGCATGGCCATCTAGAAATGCGTCAACAATGGCCATGGTCCCGAGTTAGGTACTCGAAGATTTTGTACCATTACCGAGCGTGACGCTAGAATTCAAATCATAGCCCACAAAAAATGTCTGTGGCGCGCGAAAAGAAGTTATCACTTCAAAAAGGGTCGATCGAGAACCCCTCTTTTTTGAAATTGTTGAAAGTATACAATGGCTGATGTCATAATAAAAAGCAATAATATCACAATCATCGTTCCATATCATTAAATGGCAACCTCAGCAACTTTGCCCAATGAGTTTCGAAGGGGAAAAACACGAAAAAATGCCCCAGCATTCGAATTACGCAATGAATCGTATGCTGAGTGAGCGCAATAAATTCGCGAGTCTCGATACGGGTAGGTACACCCCTATTCTTGGCTCCCCTTCGAAATTTTAAAAAGTAAAATGGCGGGCCGAGGGTCTTGTCTTTCGTCTTTATCTTTTCCTCATGTAAATGTGGTAAGTTATTGGATTTAATGAGGCTAAGAACTTTCCCGACGACAGTTTCGCCCCTGAGGCGCTCGTTAAGCCGCCCGCCACTTCCTTGTTTTTGAGAAAAAATAAAATTATTTTCGACACTGGCAAGTTTGTATTGTTTATGGCCTTTTTATTCTTTTTTGTTGAAAAGGCGGTAAGAGTAGAATATTTTTATTTTGCTAGCTTATGTCATCAGCTAGGCTTGTATAAATAATACATAAGTGATATTTGTTTTGCATTACATTATTATCATAATTATAATTCTACTACCTATTATCGAAAAAGCCGCGGCGACCAAGTGGTGAAAATGGTAAATTTCACAAACATAGGGTCTAACTAAGAAACTACTCAAAGGTCGAGGCCTTAGAGTATTTATAACTAAAACTGCCTTTAAAGGCAAACGAAAACATAGTGGTTGTCTGGAGGAGATCGCTCTTAGCGATAATGTCGCCATTTGTTTCACTAGATAAGAATGTATATTTTTGTTCATTCAATTTTGTTTTTATGTAGTGAACAATAAAGTGTTTCTATCTATCTATTATTAATGACAAATATTACAATAATACATTCCAATAAGGAAATCATATTCTTTAGAAAGTAAATCTTTTGAGGGCATATAACATACACCATGACTTTTCCTTATATGTAGAGCGGGCACCGAGTCCCAGTTGTAGGAACATAAAGCGGGTAGCTTACACTATTATTACCTCATAGGTAAGTAAACGAGAAATCTTAGCCCTCCACATAACTAACATAACCAAAGCAGCGTTGCCAAAACTTGCGATTTATCACCAAAGGGAAGTCTTGCTTCCCGCCTCACGAATACTCACAATGGCTCACAGATCCGTTTCCTGAGCACTTGGTATTAGCGGCTGTAGACTGCAGTAACAGAGCTACGGTGTAACTACTAATATTCCAAGAGATGGCTCCAAATTTGGGTTAGATGTAGAAGGTGTATATCCTCGACACAGCGCGCATCGTTAATAGGGTTCCGTAGCCAAATGTCGAAATACGGGACCCTTATAGATTCGTCATGTCTGTCTGTCTGTCCGTCCTTATGTCACAGCCACGTTTCTCCGAAACTATAAAAGCTATACTATTGAAACTTGGTAAGTAGATGTAATCTGTGAACCGCATTAAGATTTTGATATAAAGAAAAAAAAACAAAAGTTTTTAGGGGTGTCCCATACATAGAACTGAAACTCAAAAAATTTCTTTTGATGAAACCATACGTGTGGGTTATTAATGGATAGGCCATCACAAATGAATATTGAGGTTTCTAACATTTTTTTCCTAAACTGAATAGTTTGCGCGAGGGACTCTGCCAAAGTGATAAAAAGTGTGTTCCCCCCCTGTAACTTCTAAAATAAGAGAATGACAAAAATAAAAAAAAAATTGTATGATGTACGTTACCATATAAACTATCAACGAAAATTAGTTTGAATGAGATGTAGTAAGTAGTTTTATTTTAATAGGTACGTCATAAATGTACTATGTATTGATAAATCACTGATTAAAGTAACAACGAACTACGAGAACTTTTGTATTATGTTACTTTCTGCTACGGAAGCCTTCATAGGCGAATCCGACTCGCACTTGACTACTTTTATTCTAAACTGTATCCAACCGAAGTTATTTATTTGGCATGTCTCACAGTAAAAAATAATTAGGAAAATATAGCTTTTGAAAGGCCATAACTCAGTTCCGATATTACTTACTTCAGATCTGATTGTTAATATTCTTAAGGTAAGGTAATGTTACAAGCAACTGTAAACAATCTTTCAGTGCCAATATAAAATACATGTGTACAAGTGCATACAAAAGTACATAAACCTCAATTAGATAAGGTAAGAAAAAAGTTAAACAAATATCTATAGACTCGATCTTATTAGAATTAGATTAAAAATTAACAGGAAGAGGCGAACCTACCGTTGTTGGGTTCTCGCCTTCTGAAGGGATTTACTTGTATATGTGATTTAAATATCAGTAAACACCAGTGGGTGTTAGAAAAATACACTACACCTTCCGGATAGAACATAAAAAAATATGAAGCAAGCCAAGTACTCAAACTTTTCATCTGTATCAGCATAAACTGTGTACCCTATAGAATTAGACGGTACAGTGGGTGTTTCCTTGGTCTTATTCGCGAGCGAGCGAGCGAGTTAGTTCATGCTTACAACTAACTGCTTTCAGCTTACTTGAATAGAATACCGGCTGTAATTAAGATGGGGTATGCGAATGTCAGACAGATTAGATTACTTTGTGAAGATATTAGGCCCTATTATTTATTTTCTACCTTGATAAAAGTCTCATGCAGGGCCGCCATTTTGGCTGATGTTATCTAGAAGAAACTTTTCGTAAAAACTCTGTCGCAGCTTTAAAACTTATCGGCGCAGCGTCCCTTAAAATTAAAACTAAATTCATCCTTGAATCTTGAATTAATCCTTGAATTAATCCATTCTACTCGTATGAAGTGTATCTTGCCAAATTTTAAGGTTGCAGTCGTATTTTAAACATAGGTACAGGAATATTGAATTTATTTAGGTTTTAGCAATTAAACTTCTCATAATTAATTAAATTGAGGGAGGGTAGGGAGGCATTTCCTGTGCAGAGGGACAACAATGACGTAAATTATAAAACACTGGATCAATTTTGCTGAAATTTTTCGTGAGTTCAGGTAGATTCTATAATGGTTTTACTGAATAACAATTTGTTTTTTTTACTAAAGAAATAGAGTGGCGCGTTGAGCAAGATTTGTGCCTGATCAAAACTAGCAAACACGCTCCCATAATAGCGTTCAATAAACATCAAAGCACTGCCTAACGTTTAATTGGGGTCGTTCATTTATTTCTTAATTTTTTTTAAACCGAAACACAGTAAGTAATGTTTCCATATCACTTGGTAGTAAAGTTTGTAGGGAAGTTCCAACCGTTAGTGATCGATTTAAAGGAAGGAATGCTACTAAAGAGCACTAAAATTGGGTTGGAAATGTTTATTTATTTATTTGTACTGCGTACGAGTACATACAGATAGACGTTATTGCTAAAATTTATAACTATGTACAAAGAGCTTGTTAAGGTGTTGCAAAATAGGATGACAACACAGTTTCGTTCCGAGGGGTGTATTTATAAATCAATTAATATGATTTTATACAAACATAATTTTATACAAAGAAATGTTTACAGAAAACTCTAGAAAAAAATAGGTAGGTACTATTTACACACTTATTCATTTATTTACATCTTCCCCTCCAAATGACAATGGTTACGGACCCCGAACACAGAAAAGAAAATAGTCCCCGGAGTTTGTTGTATGGCTAATTAAAAATGAAAAAAAATGGTTGTTAACAACAATCAAAATTTGTTAGTTTATTCAGCAGGTATAGAGGTATTTATTATATCTACTTAGGCATCATTGCAATGTATGAATTCTGACTTACTACAGACAAGAGTACGTACTTAATTAAAATCGGGATCGAATGACCCCGAATTGAAAATCTTCGAATGGCCTATTAATTCGGACATGAGCTAATTTGTCTTACAAGGGTGTCTGTCCGTTACCCACTGCCCGAGTGCGAGTACATTACATTTGCATAAGAAAGTCTGCCTCTCTACTGCCTAGCTAAATCGGCTATTGCTTTGCTATCGCTGTCTCTATCATTGCAATTGAAAACAAAAGAGAGACAAATCTCAAAGCTAAGACAATTGTCGTTCGGCGGTAGACCCCCCGATCGTGTTCTGTCTCAGCATACATGCATAGGGTTTACAAATTTCAAAGTCACAGTTAATACTCTTTTTAACCCCCGACCAAAAAAAGGGGTGTTATAAGTTTGACGTCGATGTCTGTCTGTCTGTCTCTGTCTGTGGCACCGTAAAACTCAAACGGATGGGCCGATTTCAATGCGGTTTTTTAATTTGAAGATTAATATCCGTGCGCATGTTTTTAGCTATGTTGGGTTAATATCAATTCAAAATGGCCACCTCCACAAAATGGCGGACAAATTATTTCTTCACAACCTACCTCAATATGGGTATCAAATGAAAGGGCTTAATGAGTAGAATACTATACATTGTAACAAATTTCTAATCCAAGATGGCCGCCACCACAAAATGCTGAATTGTATTTTTTTTTTCAGTACTACCTCAATATAATTATCAAATGAAAGGGCTTGACTAGTAGAGTACTTTGCACTATGACAAATTTAAATCCAAGATGGCCGCTACCACAAAATGGCGAAATACATGTCTATTTTCACAATTCCCTTAATATGGGTATCAAATGAAAGGGTTTGACTAGTCGAACGTTACACAGATAATTCGAGATCCGAAGTAGTCGGGGCTTAATCAAAATTTTAATTTTGTTCTTGTTCACAGACTAAGTAGAAAGATACTCTCTCTTTATTGATACTCATGTGGACTATTGTACGAGTATTTAAACGTTTGTAATATTTCTATCAAAAAGGGGGAAATAAAACAAAACCAACTTATCACTATTGCTATACCGCTCGACACGTAATAGACGCTAAGAATGCAAATAATGAATAATAATATTGTTTACGTGTATTTTCGCGTAACTGAACTGTTTATACGCTGTAGAAGTGGGAGCGAGAGGTATACCAGCAAAATCTCTCTATAACCTGCTGAAAGCTTATCCAGAAGTGCAGTAGGTTCTATACTAGAACGAGTATCTAAAGCTGCACTAGTAGGTTCATATCAGATTTGGCTGGGCAGGGAGAGAAAAACGAGTAGTGAAGGTGAGTGTGGATGTACGTCAGAAAGGGGCCCCTTAAACCTACGCCCGAGTCACAAGTCTCGGGGTCTACTCGGGGTTTCTCTCTCTGCCACACGATGGACCCGGCACCCGCACGGTGAATCCATGGAATGCTAAGAAAATCGTCTCTTGTATTTTTTGAGAAAATAATTATCTTAAACCATAAGTGTTTCTCTCTGTCTGTCTATCTGGCTACTGTTTCCCATGACTTTTTCGACATAAAATTTTTTGCTATTTCAAAATATTTTTAACGCGAAGGCTTGGATGTTTGTTCCTCAATCACGTCCGAATAGCTGAACGGATTACGATGAAATTTGAAATACAATTGACAACTAACTTAACTTTGACACTTACTAAATTTAACACTTAAATTACAATCTGGAATGTATTCAATACTTATCAATTGTAGTGTGACTGAGCAACAAGTATAGAATTTTCGCCCTTGAAATACGAAATAGTTATCGAAGAATGTTGGAGAAAAATTAAAAATCACATCAGAGTTACCAAATTAATATCAAATAATTTGACCTTCCCTAGTCCAAGGGGTAGGTATCTCTGCGAGGGCGGCGATGCGGCCGGAGGGCGGCCCTCCCGGATGCTCTCCTAGCGACGGTAATTGCAAATCTACCGTCTTAACTTCATTCCGAGATTTCCATTTGATTAATGTCTTAACGAATTTCAATATTCGAAGATACTGATTTTAAAATTTCCATACATATTTTTTTTAAATAAAGAGTGACAAGACGAGCTGGTCATGTGACTGATGGTAAGCAACATGCTTGCCACATAACAGCACAGTGACACGCAGATATTGGAACATGAAGAGTCCAAATCATTGCCTAGCAACGCGCTCGTCACCCAGAGATCTAAGATGTTATACCTCTAAGCCCTATAATTTCTCTAGAAACATTGCCCTTCAGACCGGAACACAGTAATGTTTGCACATCACTGCTTGGCGGTAGAATAACTACTGGCAAAGATGTGGTACTTCCCCAGGCGGACTCTGGCAAGAGTCCTACCACTACAAGCACTACAATATAGCTAGTCTAGCGATTCGCCCTGACTTCGCCGGTGGTTCATATGAAATATAGCTTAAAGCACTCACGGATCTCGTAGGTAATACATATTTAACGGTAAAATAATTTTCAAAATCACTGCAACCTGTAGTTCCTGTGACGCGTTCAAACAAATAAATTAAAAAACTCTTCAGGTCTATGATATTAGAAGATACAGATTTGATTTTCTTCAGTAGGTACTTCTTTTTGAAATTATTGGCTTAGATGACTAAATCTTTCGTAAACATTGAAAATAGACACAAATCATGTTTTATTTCTAATTGATTTAACATAATTTTATTTAGTCTCTTTCCTGATATGCCCCTCCTGTCCTGTGTTGTGTGTGAAACGTCCACCAATTATTTATATTTATTTATATGGTACAATCATTTGAAACATAATGTTGGCAACACTGATAATGGCAGTTTTTACGCGTCACTTCCGTTACATAATTTTCTTACGGCTTTAGTCTCAATTTTTTTTCAGTTCGATTGCTCACCATAATCCCTATTTCCTCCAAGCCTGCTGTAAAGAACTTCGTTACAAAAATAATACATAGAGAAAAAAGCATTGTTGGTATGTAAAGTCGGTTGGTTTACGGACGATAGTTTAACGTGACAACGTCATAACAAAACATTGATAGATGCGGCGCAAGCGTACAATTAGCGTAACGGGACATAACTGGTGACTTTTTCGTGCATGCAGCCGGCGTGTATCGATTTATTAGGTATAGGTACGTTGTCACGTCAAAAACTAATAACTCACAAATATAACCCGCTACCCAGTACAATGATGATCTAAAGAAAATATCAACTTTATTAAAGTTACTTTTTATTAACCGACTTCAAAAAAAGGAGGTTTCTCAATTCGACCGTATGTATGTTTTTTTATGTGTGTTCGCGGATAACTTCGTCGTTTATGAACCGATTTTGATGATTATTTTTTTGTTGTAAAGAAGATATTCCAAGGGTGGTACCATGATAAGGAAACCAGGATCTGATGATGACATCCTAGAAAAATCGAGGAAAACTTTTTTACTTTATAAGTTTCCGTTGAAAGTCGGTTCTTTTTTGACGTGACAACGTCTTATAAATTGGTTTGCCGGGTGACACTTCAAGAAACTGCGTTACGCTCCGCTCACGTTATGCGCTCACAACGAGAGCGAGTGAGAGGCACGCGTCCCTTCCACTCGGGCATGGTTAGCCCGCCTAAGAGCGAGAGAGACAGACATAAAAAGTGAAAGGCACGCGTCCCTTCCGTAAAATTATTTTACCACTCAAAGTCGTTGTCACGTAAAACTTTCGCCCGTATACCGACTTTACAGGCAACCAATTTTTATTAAAATTATATTTCAAACTAGTTAGTTATTTAATCAAGTTTATAAATAATCTGGATAAATAGACAGTATCACGTTCTCAGGCACACGCGCTGTCCGCTTATCGGCTGGTAAGTAGGTGGAGGTGATAACTGTGTTATGTTTTGTGGTACAAGAATAAACGGGAAAATTGTAGCTTATACAACGTTTTTTTTAAATAAGAAGTGACGAGACGAGCAGGACTTGTGCCTGATGGTAAGCAACATGCCTGCCACATAACAGCACAGTGACACGCCGCTATTGTAACATGAACAATCCAAATCATTACCTAGCACTGCACTGCGCTCATCACCCAGAGATCTAAGATGTTATATCCCTAAGCCCTGTGATTTATCTGGAAACATTGCCCTTCAAACCGGAACAGAGTAATGTTGTCACATTACTGTTTGGCGATAGAATAACTTTACTAGCAAAGGTGTGGTACTTCCCCAGGCGGACTATGCTAGGAGTCCTACCACTACAAAACTAAGTTCTACTTCCTACTATTATAAATAGTAGGGTAGTGTGAATGTTTGTTGCTCAATCACGTTGGACTGAGTTAAACTTGGAATACTATTAGAATATAGTCTGGAATAGGATATCTATAGGCTACTTTATCGCAGGAAAGTAGCTGGAACGGGAACTATGCGTGGTGCCAGTATTATAAATGCGAAAGTTTCGATGTTTGTGGCTCAATCACGTCGAAATAGCTACACGGAACGGGTTGAAATTTGGATAACAGTTACATTTTGGAATATAGACTATTTTTATCACAGAAAAATAAAACAAAGACGGTAACTACGCGGCGCGTTATTTGTTTTACTATAAAAAATGTGAAAGTTATATTTTTTTCATTAATCTTCGGATAACTCACGACACTCACGTAGGATAAGGTTGGTATAGCCCGACTTAAGTTTTTATTTAAGATACATGTTCTAGGAGAGCGCACGCGCTCGTCCTCTATTCGTTTGGCACCCAGTGCGCCGGATGCGACTGAAGTCGGAAGTGGACCGACGACATCAAACGTGATTTACACCTGGATTAACAATTTATAGCATCCAACAGCTTACTTCAAGGAGAGTTTACGCGCGAGAGTGCGAGACCTCTACTCGTTGGACACTCGGAGTGCTGTGGCTGAAGCTTAAGTTCGACTAGAGTCTAGTCACTAGACGGACCACACCAAACGTAACTTAGAGACGATTTTCTTAGCATTCACCGTGCGGGTGCCGGGTCCATCGTGTGGCAGAGAGAGAAAACCCGAGTAGATCCCGAGACTTGTGACTCGGGCGTAGGTTTAAGGGGCCCCTTTCTGACGTACATCAACACTCACCTTCACTACTCGTTTTTCTCTCCCTGCCCAGCCAAATCTGATATGAGCCTACTAGTGCAGCTTTAGATACTCGTTCTAGTATAGAACTTACTGCACTTCTGGATAAGCCAAGGTCTTTCAGCAGGTTATAGAGAGATTTTGCTGGTATACCTCTCGCTCCCACTTCTACAGCGTATAAACTAACTACATAGCCGTTTTTTGTTAATTCGTTTAGGAGGTCGTAATACTTATTTTGTTTCATCGCGTGGTCTTTAGGTATATTAGTTTCCTACGGTACGGTAAGTTCTACAAGGACTTAACTGTTAATTAACTGTTAATTAATTTAAAAAATTGTAACGTATTGAAACTACATTCTTGGGGCCGTCGATCCAAATGCCATCAGTTGGTCGCTCGATCGAAGTACGTCTGATTTCTACCTGGAACAACGTAAGAGTATTTTCAATATAAAATATACTTGCATATATTTAATAGGGGGTTCGTTTCGGTTCAGATGTTTTCTATTGCCTACAGAACTTTATTACCGGAGAAGGTGCAAGGTTCCACCTCAACTAAATGGGTTTTGTATTATTATTTAATTACATTTTTTCGTATTACAAAACACATGTATTCGTACTTAAGCACAACTAATATACAATTCAATACCATTTTAATACGTATATATAATACAATAACATTGACTTATGTATTACTGTGGAAGGACCGGGCCAACCGTGGGACAAAATGGAACCACCGCGCTGGTCCTAAAATTTTTTTTTAGGGCCAGCGCGACTCAGTTCACAGCCGTCAGTGCGCGGGAGTGAACGAATATTTGCAGGTCATTAAAAAGTCTATTGTGTGATAAAAAGGCTGCAACAACTACGATACAAAAACTGAAAAGAATGATGGGATATCGTATCATCCTTTTGAAATCATTGCCCAAACATCTAAAATTTAACGCTTATAATATTATTAGCATTCCTGCCTGACTCTCATGACTTGTGCCACATCCCCGGTCCCCACGCCAAGTAGACCGTCTCAGCAGGCCGCTTCAGAACCAGAGTAAGCCTGCTTCAGAGCTTCAGAACCACGCGTCCGTCCGTTCCCATTACACGCGCCGCTTCATACTGCCGAGGGCTTATGTCTTTCTTCGGTGTATTGGATTTATTCATCCTGATATCTTGTTAACGGATGTTATGTTATATTATGTAATTTAAAATGGGGTGATTGGGAGAACACGAGGAAAACAGAGCGAATTATTGTTAGGTGTTTTGGAGGTATAGGTACGCAGTTACAAAATATAATTAATTAATTAATTATTAAGAAATATTCTTGAATTATATATTACTCTCTCTCTCTCTCTTTTATGAATGATATAATAGAAGTAAATCAAGCAACAAGTACAAATAGAAAGTGCTACTGAACTGCATGATCTAATAACGATTTGTACTTTTTTCTATCGTAGGTACCTAATGCTCGAAAAAATTATCTTTTCGTTTCAAAGACTCGAACGAAAAGGTTTGGTTCTACTTTTGTCATAAGAACGTCTAGGCTGTGGAATATGTTGTTTGAGAAGGTTTTTTCCATAGATAAAGAATAAGTAAATAGAACAGGGTTTTCCGCACGGTTCCTTTGTATCAATACCAATGGTAAAGCAGATGAGGTGTATGTTAGTTATGGCGACATAGTGATGTGTCGCGACAACAGTATGACACTTCTACAAGAGCGATCAGACCCGTGCTTTCGGTGTACAGCGTTTGTTCTAACTCTATACGTAGTATATGTAAACTCTTTGGTTTTTTCCTATGGTTACAATTTTGGTGTCTTCAAATCGAGAATGAGTCGGTTTCCTCTAGGTAAGCACGGTTTATCGTAGCCCGCATCGTCGCTTAATGTCCGGCGAGATGGCGGTCAAGTGTAGAACTTGCCTCGCTAATAATAACAATATAATAAATATAATATTGTAGGAAATGATTAATTTAAATAAAGATTTTAAGTAGTATGTTAGTCTTTCACGAATAAACTATGGGAAGGTATTAGAAATGTAAGAAGACGAAGCGTTAAGATACAATTTACATAGGTATATGAAATTTTGGAAGGGTTCACTAGTAATAATATAATATGTCAAATTGTCGGGTAAACTAAACATTAATGCATAATGCAAAATGTTTTGCACACATTATAGTAAACCTACAGAACATAAAGGCACTGTTAGACACCAGCAAACAATTAAACGCATCGGGATTATGATCAAAAAACTTACTTTTTCGTATTGCCTTTTTGAAATTTTTTCTATTTGACGAGTGCGAGTTTTGGGAGTTATGGGAGGATTATTATTTTTGACCTATTTACATCCTAAATTTATATTAATGCTAATACACGAAGGTACATATATCTATGTACATTGTACATCTATTCATAGCATACGTACAGCTTATGATCATGCGGTGATTATGACGCGAGTTCCAATATCTTTGTCACCAAAGTGCTCCAAGTTTCTAAAAAAGGTTTCACTTCAAAAGATTACATACGAAGGGCAACTAGTAAGCTAGTGAAGCGTAGCTAGTAATCATATAAAGGATGCTCAAACTATCTGTTATTATTAAGATTTATCGAGTGTAGGCCCTCGGTAGCCGCGGCGGTGTTGCGGTCGTCGCGAATGCAAATATTGAAATCGATCAGTCACGGTACACCCTTCTTGTTATCATAATAATACGATTATTTATGACTAGACTGCTTTCAAATTATTGCAGAATATCTGCGTTTGAATGAGAAAAAAATAAACAAAATATACTACATGTAGATATCGTTTTTTTTTCTTTATGTAAAGTGGGTGCACGAAAAGTTGTAATTACTGCTTAGTTTGTACTGTAGGTACTGTTAAATCCAGTCCATCCCAGAGATAAAGTAAAAGTACCTACTTTTTACCCGACTGAAAGAAGGGTCATATTTTTCGTCCGAATCTTGTATGTTTGTAAATTTATTTATTCCCACGTATCTTCCAAACGGCTGGATGGATTTTGACAACTAAGATATCGTTAGACTCGTCTTAATCACCCGAGGATCCCTAGACAGTTTATTGTACTATATAATGGTTTTTCGTTAGTTTTTAGCAGTTGGGGTTTTAAAATTAAATTTATTTGATATACAATTTACACGTCAATTGATGAAGATGTGATTAAAATGAGTTATACACAAAAGCAACTATTTGTAAATACGAATAATAATATTGTAAATGTGAAAGTTTGGACATACCTATATTTGTTACTGAATCACGTCGATAAGGTTTAGGTTTAGTAGGTTATAGTCAAGAATATCACAAGGGCTTTTTATAACGAGAAAGTTACGGCAACGGAAACTATGCGGTTAAAACCACTATTAAACAACGACTACTAGTGTCTCAATAAATTAGTTTAGCTTAAAAATCACATCATACAATTTCAGGAGTGTTATCTGTGTGTAAGTCAGTCTCTTTGTACAAAGCTCATAATCCATGTCCAAAAAACCTCAAAAAACGATTGTGCCTTTATAATCTAGAAACCCGTCAAAATTAAAAACACTCTTCATCCATCTTACAAGACGAGGCTCACATCAAACGGAATCTAGGCGAAGGGTACCGTCCCCTTCCTAAACTAAAAGAAAAAAAAAGCGAAGACGCAATTACTCCTTCACCAACATATATTTTGCCACCCAAAATTGAAATCATGTTCAAAACTCAATGCAAATAAGGTTCAAAATAATCTGAAGTTCTGTTACAGTAAATCGGTACAGAGGTCCGCTAAAAGCAGGCTGCATCAAAGAAATGCTTCTAATGATTCTATTGATAGCTGAAGTTATGTGTGTGGGAGTTTTGAGTATTTTTTTAGATATGCAAACGGAGGCTGTGCTTGTGTGCGTGAAGGAGGGGTGCTAAGAGACGCTTTCTTCGACCCCTCGTTTCTTATATGCGAACGAAAATTTTGGTACTTGGATTTCTAGCAAAATTTTACAAAATCTAAAATTACATTTTGCAAAGAAAAAAATGATTTTAGTTTCTGCTATTCTTATATTTATTTGAAGTGATCCTACTAATATACAACATTATTATGAAAAATACATACATCATATACGGTTTATTGACAAAAAAGGTAATTCATTGTTTTATTTTTGTCTTTTTTATTATTATTCTATTACTTAAAAGAACTGTATTCTTTTTTTTCTACAACTTCGGCGAAACTTCGGCTACCGTATCTTTTGATAAGTATTTTGAGCGCGCTTCATCGCAGGCTGCATCGTCGCTTAACAACAGGCAGGATGGCATTTAATTGCAAAAAAAAACGAAAAAGGTGGCATAGATACGTGTTAAATCTTACAAGACATCATAACTTTCATACAGAGAGTTACGGTCTGACCACGTAGACATTAAAAAAATCATGTCACCTTGCGATATAAATTTGCATTTTCAAGTACCAAAACTGGTAACCCTACCAATCAGTTCCCCTCACCGAGCCGCGATCGTCTCAGCACGCACACAGGCACGCATCACTACACGCACACACGCACACGCAGGGGCGCGGGCCCCAAACTCCTCCTTACTTCTTCATTGTTATGTAGAAAAATTGCAGAAAGGGGATGCGAAATCAATATCCGAATGGTATGTACGTGCACTTATTGGTGTTTTTTGCGCTTATTTCGGTTACAATTTACGTTTAATTCAGGTAAATAAGCTCGGTTTTTGCTTACCTGCTAAAGTTAGTTACATAAATAAACTTTTATTACATTTAAATTTTAAAATGACAAAAGTACAAATTGGTAAGTTGACCTTATTGTTAAAGAGCGATTTCTTCTCTGCATCAGTAGCGTTGAAATGTAGAAATGAATATATAGGATGGCAAAATGTAGGTAGGTACAATTAGGAGATCGTAAATAGATGCTATAATACAATAATTATAAATTCATATGGATATTAATATACCTATTTATGTTCAAATACAAAAGTAAATATATAAAGACAAACTAATATTTCAAAGTAGTACAGTTGTTCTTAGTAAGTATTAGTTTATCTCGATCAAATAAATCTAATTGGTTTGATTTAATTATTGTAAATGTTTGTCACAGTTTTCAACTGAGATTTGCTGTAAAAATTAAAATAATATTGTTTCATTTTGTAACCACATTCATAGAGAAAAAAGAAAGAAAAGATGCGATGTCATGGGACACCAGAGGGTTTACCGCCTAAGTAACTAGAACTGTCTTAGCATTGATATTCTTCTCTCCTTTCTTTCCTCTTGAAATGATAGGGACAGCGAAAGCCGATTTAGTTTAGTCGGTAGAAGGGCTGGTAGGAATGAAGTACTTTCAGATAATATAATATTATCCGAAATAGTATATTCGGTGACGAGCGCAGTGCAGTGCTAGGTAATGATTTGGACTCTTCATGTTCCAATAGCTGCGTGTCGCTGTGCTGTTATGTGTCAGTCATGTTGCTTACCATCAGGCACATGTCCGGATCGTGTCGTCACCATTTAATAATAAAAAAAAATATTATATATATATAACTTTAGACACCAGAAGCAACACAATTCCAAAAAAAAAAAATGCTTAATTCTATTATTTACGGTCATTTGAGAAATAAAGTTGACAACACTGCTCACGGGCAGCATTTACGCGTCACTTCCGTTACATAATTTTCTTACGGTTTCAGTCTTTAATTTTTTTAAGTCACATTTTTTTCAGTTTTTTAGTCAGTTTTCGGTCGCGCAGCAAAATCCCTATCTCCTACAAGTCTGCCGTAAGGAACTTCGTTTCAACAACTGTTTTTATTTTCTGTGCTTTCTCATCAAGAAAACATTAAAAACATTATTCTGTAATCGACTTGAGATATCGCGAGCAGTAAAAAAATAATCTCACTCTGCTATGATTTATTGTATAGTTGGTATTTTAGCACCAGGGCTTAGAGATACAACAAGCAGTGCAGTGCGCATTGGAATGTGAAGAGCCCAAATCATTACCTAGAACTGCACTGCGCTCATCACATAGAGATATAACATTAAATATCTTACTTATCAATGTTTAAAACAAATATTTTCGAAATGTACCTCCCAACATTGTTCAAGTTAAAACATTTTAAACTACCTACACAAAAAAGCCTACTGCATCAATAACTCCTTTACTTTACCTACTTACCTCCAAAGATTATTTCACGAGTGTAAGCAAAGAAATTGGCAAAATAGTTGTTTCTTCTTAATGGATAGTCCCATAGATAAAGTTTATTTGGTTTAATAACACATTACACATTCGAAAAAAATCGTAAAAAAACGATCACAACTAATCACACAAAAACATCTTCCCTCATCGAGAATAGATCTAAACTGATTCAAAATCGGAACTCGCAAACTGGCCGTTGCTGACCTAAATACGACACAAAAAGAAAAAAAAAACAATAAAATAAAAACCGGTTCGTTCAACCACTTTGTCTTTTGATAGCCTTACAAAGGATGAGACTCCGCGGATGCTGCGCCGTTTAAAAAAAATAATAAAGAAAAAAACTGGTTTTATTTTTAAATTGTGAATGAGCTTTTGTCCCGTGATCGGTTATTTTGATTTATTCGATTTTTAAAACGCGCGCGTATGGGAAATAAAAAGATGAGGTGCGTTCAACAGGTACAGTGGCGGAGAAAAGTGTTGTCAGAGTTCCGAAATGGAAGTCGGAGAAAAATCGTTTTGGATAGCTCATTAAAAAAGCTATTGTTTTCACAAAACATAAATGTATTCTTATTACATTTTCCAACTACGGTGAATACGTGAAGGATAAAGAATTTGAACAAATAATGATAGTAGCTTTGAACCCCAAAGAAATAAGTAGGTAGGTAATTATACCGCAATTAAGCACTTTGGTTAATTACACACCTTAATTTTGGTTATTATTTACGGATATGATATTTTACTAACATGAAGGAATGAATAATAGAGCTCCGCTATACATTGTGATATTGTGAGCTTAATTGTACGTGAAAACATCAATTTAATTGGATTGGTTTTATAGATTCTTCGATTATGACCTTACACTTTGATATTTTCTCAAAAAAATCACGTGTAATACTTTTCTGGTAGATTGTACCGGCACGCGATTTTTACTATTTTCTTGACTGTCGGTCTCAACACACATTGTGGCAAATAAATGACAATATTTTAACGCTGACACCGTGTTTGTCACGGGTTACGGATCCCAGTTCCATTTTCAAACATTTAAATTCTAATCTGTGTTTGTTTTTTGAATGGCCAGTGCGTCCAATTCCAATTTCAAATGGTTTGCTGAAGTAAATAATGAGTTTCCCGATTAAAGAATACGCGTACACCTATTAAAATAGAAACAAATATTATAAATAGCTGACCCTGAAAACTTGTTGTACTGGCATATAAATTGTCAACCGAATTTATGCCAAAGTGGAGAGTGGGGCCAGTAGGTGTAAAATACTTTACGACCTATTGCGATAGCTGCCAAATAAGTAAGTACGCATAAAAATCGGTCAAACTGTTTCGGAAAAGCACTAACATAAACATCGAGACACGAGAGTTTTATTTACTAGATTGTACAAAGAGAGATTGCGAATTTGGAATGTTTGAGATAATCTCTGTAACCACTGCATTACCTTTTAACGATTTTAAGGTCTTATTTGTCTTTATATGAGAGTAAATACAAATGATAAGATGATGGTCTAGATACTAAATTATACATACATTTTTTAATTTAATTTATTGACCATTACCTCGTCTGATGTATAGCGACAACGTGGTCTAAAATGGAGCGCTTACTACCTGGATAAAACCAATTCACTCTTGATTTAAAAATAATTAAATCGTTTCAGAAAAGACTCATTCGGGTAGCAAATCCAATTACGCTGTAGGTGTAGAAAGTGGAGTCCAGTGGGGCGGAGAGAGTTGGTTGCAGTGAAGACCACGAATCGGTAAACGTAGTGTAGGACGCCCTGAGACTAGATGGAGTGACGATATACGAAAGATGGCGGTTGGAAACGTAAGACCTAGGATCGGGGTGAGTGGCGTATAGGAGAGGCATATGCCCAGCAGTGGACGAACACAGGCTGATGACGACAATGACGTATAAGACAAGTGAAATGAAACCCTCTCGTGCGAGTTTTCAGATGGTCAAATTTAAATAAAGAAACTACTACTAAGTTTTACCCAAATTTTACAAAAATATAACAAGAAATGACGATTTAAATGCAATGTTTGACTTTCGAACGCTCTCCTGTAAAGTCTAGATTTTGGAGATACACCAACGTACGTAGGAGGCACCGAAATATGGGTGGAGTTTTGTCAGAAATTATCATTAAACTAGATGTACCCTGTCAAGCTTCGCTGTGGCGCATTATGATGCAAAAATTAGATAAAAACAATCCTTGATGCAGATTATACCTATTATATATCATTGTAAAATTTTAGCTCGATCGGTGCAGAACTTTTTGAGTTTTTGAAGCGTACACAAACTGTAGTGGTAGGACTCTTGGCAGAGTCCGCCTGGGGAAGTACCACACCTTTGCCAGTTATTCTACCGCCAAGCAGTAATGTGCAAACAATACTGTGTTCCGGTTTGAAAGGCAATGTTTCCAGAGAAATTACAGGGCTTAGAGATATAAGATCTTAGATCTCTGGGTGACGAGCGCAGTGCAGTGCTAGGTAATGATTTGGACTCTTCATGTTCCAATAGCTGCGTGTCACTGTGCTGTTATGTGCCAGGCATGTTGCTTACCATCAGGCACATGTCCTGATCGTCTCGTCACTCTTTATTTAAAAAAAATTAAAATAAAATAAATGCCAACATAATATTTTTATATAAAAAGACTAGCTATACCCTGCCACGCTTCGCTGTGGCACATCGTGATGCAAAAAAATGATAAAAACAATCCTTGATACGGATTATATACCATTCTAAAATTTCAGCTCGATCGGTGCAGAACTTTTTGAGTTTTTGAAGCGTATACAAACCAACATAACGTTCTTATATATAGAGATTTAAAAGATACATATAACTGAAATGAGTACATCCTCCTTTTTTGGAGTCGGATAAAATTTTATTAAGTCACGAGAGAGTTTGATGAATTGGTATTATGAATATTTTTGACTCAGTATGGGCAGTCAGAGATAAGACCGGTCCAGCAGCTGCGGACCTCACAAAAGAGAACAGACGCGGATGACTATTGTGCCCGGAGTGGAGGTCAATGTAGGGTGCCAGGTGAGGATGGAGGACTTTGAGATTTTAAATTTGAATATAAAAGTGAAATCGGATTTTGAATTAAATGATGTTTTGATTCGGCGGTGACACAGTAAATCTTACTATCCTAGGTCCTTAGATAAAGTAAAAGTAAACTGTGTCCTATTTGACCCTGTCCCAGTAATATTATAAACTAACTATTTCCCGCGGTTTTACCCGCATCTAATCTCGTTTCCGTTATTTTATCGATAATTTGAACGCCTTTGCCTACGCACGAAAATGTAATAGGTTTTCGTTAGGAGAGTTAAGCAAATTGACAAAATGTTTTTTTACATTAATTAAGCACGGATTAATTTTCTATACATAAAAATGTTATGTTGGTTTGTGTACGCTTCAAAAGCTCAAAAAGTTCTGCACCGATCGAGCTGAAATTTTACAATGATCTAAGATCAGGCGAGATAACCTATTCTAGTTAAAAAAAAAAAACTATAATCTGCATCAAGGATTTTTTTAATTAAATTTTGCATCATCACAGCGTAGCGTGGCAGGGCACAACTAGTATTATGTAATAAAAACTTTCTCCTTGCGAGAGAAGGCCCGAGTCCCAGCAGTGGGAACATTTAATGGGCTGTTGATCGATGTGAAACACGAATTTGCTACCTTAGTATCGTGATGAATACTCCTTGAACTGCTCACGATGTGAATTATTAAAATTTAAAATCCATAGATAAATAATACCACATATTTAATCATGTACGTTAGTTATTGAAATTTCATTGTTTTTATCTGTGATAGGTTTACGCTTGACCGCCATCTCGCTTGATGTTGAGCGACGATACGGTCTACGATAGAATAGAATAGATTGAATAGAATATTCTTTATTGTCATGGAAGTAACATTCACATATACTATAATTACAAAAATTTAGTTTTATGAACGCCACTACACAGACTCGTCACATTACTACAATTTTATTTGATGTACTTAGATCCGTTGAAATAGGTACCTACTGCTTTTATAAATTCTTAGTAAAAAATAAAAAATGATGGCAGGTAGATATCGCCTTAGCAATACCCACCTTCCACCTCCTTCTACTACATACATGTTTATGACAAAAATAATTTAATTTTACTGATTTTAGTAATAGACAACTTGTGCTATATAGGGAGGGATGCTTGCTTAGAAGAAACCGATTCACTCTAAATAGTGAACTCTTTATGAATTGGATTATTCTGTAAATTGTACCCGTATTTAACGTATTTTTACAAATCGATATCTTTCTCATTATCTTCTTCATAAAAATGGTTCTTCAAAATGTATGTACGCTGGTAACTTTTGAACGACTGCACCGAATTGGATGATTCTTTGTTTTATTATATATTCAAATACAAATACAAATACAAAAATCTTTATTGCTGTTTGCAGGTAAGATAAGATGATACAAAACATTTAAATAATTGACCCATACAAACTGGCCTCTTCTTCTAGAGGCATGCAATATGTCTGGCAACGCAGTTTCCATTGGTCTGAATTTATACAATGATAATAATAGTCAGCTGATAGTCTTCTTCTTCTTTTTTCGTTTTTAACTTTTAATCGGTTGTATCATGTATGTCATCTGATTCATCATGTATTAATTTCTGGCTTCTATCCCGGTGTGTTATGTTAGTGTGATATGTTTGATGAGTACAATTACGCCAACGTCTTGTGCTTCAGCAGGATGATGTTATGGACTTTGACAAGTGTGTGGTTTCATGTAGAATCCAAAGTCTTGCAGTAGTAGCTCTTGCAGTTTAGCCGTGTGAGCAATTTTAAAGAATGTCATTATGTATAGAAAAATCAAAAAATAATAATAAAAAAATAATAATCAAAAATAATGATAATAATAATTCAATTTGTATAAAATAAAACAATGTCAATGTGTGTAAAAGAATGTTAACATGTATAAAATTTAATATTTGGATACCTACTCAAAGAACTCTCACAATATATTATAGAGTAATCTGATTCAACCTGTCCGTTACAATATATTATCTGATCTAACATTAGTTAAATCTAAAGTTTCATAAAATATAGACAGTGGACACTAATGTGGCTAATGGAATTTAATGTGGAAGTTAATGGAATGTAAAATGTCAAGTTATACAACATCTATACATCAGTATTCCAATTAATTTCCCTATCATTTAAAAATTCTTTCACAGTGTAATAACATTTGGGTACCAGGTATCTTTTTTAATTTACTTTTGAACATGGATGAGTTAAGTTTTTTAATTGCATTTGGCAGCTTATTATATAGAAGAGGAGCCATACAAAAAATACTGTCACTCATAATCTTTTTCTTGCGTTTGCCTATGAGCAGCCTACACTTATCACGTCGGTTCCGTTCCACTTTGTCACTCAAGAGAGGTTCGTTATTGCCGGGACAATGTTTGTATAGCAGAAAATTTTGTCGAAAAAATAATATGTTGGTACGAAGTTCCCGGGGTCAGGTAGTTATAATATATTTTTAAAAGTCACATCTGAGTAAAAAGGTTTTTCACGTACTTTTACTGCTAGACAGAAAAAAATACAAATTTTTCAAAAGTCGTTGGAAATTAAAAAAAGTAATGAAAATACCGTACCGTAAAATACCGTCATGAAATAATTAGGAATGATCCTATAAAGCCTACGATAAAATATAAATTTACTAATAACACCCCGCGGTTTTACCCGCGTAGTTCCCGTACCTACCCGTTATTTTCCCGTGATAAACGTTACAACGTGATTGAGCAATGAACATCTAAACTTTGACATTTGTAATATTCATAAGAAGTAGGATTTTAAATTTATAGAATACTAAGCTGACCCGGAGAACTTCGTACCAACGTATTTTTTTTTTCGTTAACATTTTCAAAATTTTCTGCTATACAATATACAAACTTTCTTGCAACAATAACGAACACATAAAACAAAGAATTATCCGATTTGGTGCAGTCATTCAAAAGTTATGAGCGTACATACATTTCGAACATCCATTTTAACATAATAAATAAATTACGTTACCTAAAAAAAAATACTTTTACTTTAGTACGTCTACTCGACGGTAGAGATCGTGATTGTGAGGTGCGATTGCAGCGCTCATAGTGACCATTGAGTGAACTAAATTTTATTGCGACATCTATTGTTGAATAGTTGTACTAAAAACTTTGTCTACTCGAATACAGATGGCAAACCAATCTTCATTTTCACTGAATGTTCTGTATTAGAAAAGATAAATTTGGTGGATTTAGGTAAATATTTTTTTTTGTAATTTAGACTTTTTATTGATTTTATTGAACCGAATTGAAATACTAGACATTTATAAAGTCATTGAACATTCGGTAGCTATTTCAGGTGTTACACTCAATACACTCAATCTTTTAGGTACATTCCGGCGCTGCCAACTTGAAAATTTCAATTTTTCGCGCCATCGGAGCGTTCCAAAGAAAATTTATCGGCCAGTCCTAAATCGGCAAACATATTTTTAAAAAACTTTTTGCAAAATAGGGTCTAATGTCTGGGCTATTAGGTTTATTTTCGAATTTCAAAATATTGTAGAATGTTAGGGCTTATCTAGGCTGCGTGACCTGAAACTCTAAGCGGTTAGAGCTCATTATTAGGGGTAATTTTCACTAGCGTTAGTGGCGGAGGTAATAAAAACTTATTGGTATTCGATACTCTTCGGTTAAGAATGGATTTTAAGCGTTTTGTTGATCTGTGTTGAATTTTGTCTCAATTATTTTTTATGTCTACGAGTAAGTACTACTGGAGAAAGTCAATTTTAGAATCTAGTTTCCAAGTAATCTAATCACTTAAAAATAAAACAAAACTAAAAAAAAAATCTGGTTGCCTGTAAAGTCGGTTTTACGGGCGAAGATTTTACGTGACAACGTCTTTTTTCTCGGTAGAATATTTATTGATATGAATATAATTAAATTGCACAATAGGAACAAGGAATTGAATGAAAATAAGAATTGCACAAATTTTAACTATAGAAATATATTTTGTTTACTAAAACATTGTACATGTAAACTTAAACTTAACTAATTCCTATTTGAGTGATTTTGTTGAGGATAGGACGATGATAGGAGAAATATGAAATGAAAGGAAGTGTTTCTGCTGTAATGTGTCTTGCGAAAGTCAAGTCGATAGTTGTTCCTTTTAACGTAGTTGACTTAGAAACGTTTGATACGCAATCAAGATTATACGTATTTTTCATGAAATTAAGAAATTAATCAATCAATCATAGTTTACGATAATGAAATATCAGTGTACAATTATTTACCTTTATTGTTGTAGTTGTTGTAAATGACGAATCTAAGCACTCCACATTTTCACTACAGACACAGCTGACGATACTTTAACCACACGTGTGAACTTGTATTATGACGCTTTCTTGTTTTTCCAACGCCAAGAACGTTCGAGAAAGACAAAGACAGAGACACAAGCATGCGCCGATTCAATGCGCCTAATTCTCTAGTGCTGCGCGCGCGGCAGACCGATCATAGTTGAGTGGGAGAGACGCAAGGCATTCGGCGGGCCTCTCTCGTTCGGTGACTCATCGTAACGTTACCGAGCGTTACACTTTTTCATAAGTGACTCCCAGCCGCAACCTAATTTAAGACGTTGTCACGTCAAAAAAATTTGTAGAGTTCATTGCAAATGTCTCTTTTTGGTTGAATGGAAAAAACCGAATCCTACTTAAGTACTTACTATTTACATGTGATAATGGAATATGCATATAGTACTCAATACTTATTCCGTACCTAGATATTAGTAGCTATATAACCTTAGTCCATGTAGGGATTATAAAATGCTCACGTATTCAATTACTAACTTAATTTTGTATTTATGAGCCTTAAGTGGTATACATTTTCAGTTTGCTAGTTAAAAGCAGTAATGTGCAAACGAACCGGTTGAAGTTCCCACTTGAAGGAGAACATTTGCAGCGAAAATATAGGGCTGAGACATAAACCACTTCACCACAGTGATGAGCGCAATAGTGCTAGGCAGTAATGTTGATTTTTACTTTTTGAATAGCTGCGTTGCTCCGTGCAATAATGGGCAGACGTTTTGCTTACCATCAGGCATATCCATTGCTCGTCCCATCACTATATTATGAAAAAATTAAAAATCTGTGTGTGCTTAAGACCACACGGTAGAAGTGAAAACTAAAATAAGAAATTACTATTAAAAATCATTGAATAATATTAATTAAAAAAAAACGATTACATAGGTATTAGAAATTGAATATGGTTAACATAGAAACACGCCAGTGACATATGCGGCTGAAGGAGTATAGGTACATAGCAAAGAATTAAAAAAAAATACATGTGTAGTGTGAGGTGCGCTGACAGTTTTCAGTTCCATAAAAATCCATATCTGTACTAATATATAAAGCTGAAGAAATGTTTTGTTTGAACGCTCAAATCTCAGGAAGGACTGAACCGATTTCAAAAAAATCTTTCAGACTTGGATACCTACATGATCCCTAAGTGCTGTAGGCGTTTAGGTTATCACAAGCACTCACGGTAACCGAGGTAACCCAAACGATTTTTTCACTTACAAAAGTAACAGCCCACGAAAGCTTTTAACTTAAAAAATAGTGTAATATATAAAATGTACTTATGTACGGGTTTTCTCTTTATTCTTCAGACTAAGTAGTCTAATATCGGGACGGTGTGCGCACCCATCATAAAAATTTGTTTCATAATTTTTCTTTCACGCGCCAAAAACAATAGGCATAACTTCAAAAATCTGTATCGATTTGATCCAAAAATTTAATCACATTTCGAAACTTATTAAACTCTGAGTAAATGTTATTAAATGTTCAAGTTAAAGTCACAGATAAAATTCGGATAAGCTGAGAAGAGGTTGCCAGTCTGTATTCTTCACAATACCATATCCTGGCAGTTTGTTTACGCAATCCTTCTCCGAGATTTATTTCCGTCGGTTCCGGGCGTCATTATGCTAATGATACGAGAACTCCCTTCGTTATGTTGGTACCTATTAACGTACTCAATTTACCTATATATACATTCAACATAGGTACGTAGTTAACTGATTTTGAAGTGAAAACTTCTTTGCAACAACTTGTTTTTGTTTTGTTTTATTATCTGTCTCGTAAAGTGGCACTGCATCGTGTCGGCGGTATTTTTTGTTTTCCAATCCATAGGCAATTTGCTTTTATTAATCTATGTTATAAAAATCAATGCCGCTTTTCGTTGTAAGTAAACTCTTCCTAAACGGCTCGACCGATTTGAATGATTTTTTTTGTATACGTTTGGGTAGGGCCCTGGATCATTTAGATTCACAAATCACCCCGTCAGATGGCGGTGGTGTTGGTATCTAGGTTTTTATTATCCGAGCGAAGCCGGAATGGGCTGCTAGTACAAAATATAAACTTTTTGTTTCAATAATATTTTCCTATTCCAAATATGTACTCAAAGCTTACACGAGTCAAAAAACTATGGAAGTATTTTTTACTTAACAGTAAATACGAAATGGAGGTTAATTTTTACGTTTTTGAAATGAACTAAAGATTGTTCACACTGTATTTGCTTTACTACTATTGTATAGTAATACTTTTTCTGTAACTCTACATACACAAGATTAAAAAAAATGCTAAATTCCTTTTTTTTAGTTCTACTGTTTTACTGCCATCTCACCTGGTATTAAGTTACGATGCGGTTCACGAAGGAGGGTGTGCACCTCGATTAAACCAATTCACTCTCGATTTGAGGACACTATAATTAAAACCATCGAGATAAACTCACTCAAAACGTTATCTTTACAAAACTAGAACCAAACCTCTTTTTTCGAGTGTTTGGAATACAATACGTCTTACGCAAACTCGCTTGGCTCAACTCGTGGTGGATTATGACCCTGACTCTACTCTAGTGAGAAACTACTCTGAGTTCTATTAACGGGAACGAAAAAGTGGGTTGCTTATGGTTATTCTGGTAGTTTTAATTTATTTATAAGTTATCCATGCAATTAGATTGTTGGAAATATCTTTGGAAATATAAAACATAATGAATCTAGTTTCTTTAAACTCTCCTTAGAGAAAAATAATAAAAGGTCAAATAAAACGTAAAATAAATCTAATACAGAGATTTTACAGACTTTGCAATAAGCAAAGTACCTACACAATGAATAATACTTGATAGATATTATCCGTTCAAAATAGTGTACATCAAAACAATACAATATTTACTTGGTCGATATTTCAATAGTTTTCTCAAACTAGCCGAAATTTCAAACCTTTCTATATAACCCGAACTCCCAACAAAAGATAACCCGACCATTATTGATGGAGGCCTGAAATTTAATATGAAATATTTCAAACTAGCCTCACACTACCGTACGAACCCACACAAACGCACACGTACAATAAAACTACACAAATACATCGAAGCATAAGAGGGGTGTCTTTGTTACATTAAGGAAGAAGGGTGTGGAAGGGGCGCGAGGGGAGACTGGGGTGGGTCGGGCTGTTTTGTATTCTGCCCGCTAGCCGCTTGTCCGTTTACGATTTCGCGCGGGACACTTGGAGATTTCTATTGCTCGGTGGCGCGCGGCGACAATTCGGAATTTCTTTATTAAACGAAACAGACTCGGTTTGGAATGTTGACTGACTGTCCAGAGTACAACAGTTCATCTGTCTGTTGATATCGTTTTGTCATAGCTAAAATACGTAGGTCGTTTTGTATTTAACGAAGTATTGAATACTTATTATATTATTCTGGATCTAGCTACTACTAGGACTAGAATGGAAATATACTCTACATAATATTGTTTTATTTAAGATACTTTCTCTCCATTAACCCGTATTTTGCCGGCGTAGCAGATTATGATTTAGACTCCTGTGTGTCTTTTGAAAGAAAACCCGGAGCCCCAATTGTGGCAGCATTAAGTGGGTTTTTTCTGCTAAGATGCTTTCATGTTCACTCTTTCTTTGTCTTTGTAGTTCTAATTATGTATGGCGGTTTGAAGGGCAATGTTTCCAGAGACACTACAGGGCTTAGAGATATAAGATCTTAGATCTCTGGGTGACGAGCGCAGTGCAGTGCTAGGTAATGATTTGGACTCTTCATGTTCCAATAGCTGCGTGTCACTGTGCTGTTATGTGTAGAATTATGTTGCTTACCATCAGCATGGACTTGCATTTGATTTCTGTCTCGTCACTATTTAATTCAAAAAAAAGTTACTAAGAAGCTTTCTTCCGCTCAAATTCATATGAATTAAGGCCGTACCCCGAGCAAATGACCTGGAGTATTTCTTACCTCATCGCACACCGCAAGAAAAATCAAGAGAGAAACAGCAGGATTTGTCGCTGTTTTACGCTCAAATTTACGAATAAACTCTTTAAAAAATCAGATTTTAATATTTTGAAAAAATATTTCTGCCAAAATGTTCGTAATGGAATTGCCTATCCGTTGGGTAAGTACAAAATCCAAATAATGGCGGGTTTTCAAGTAGATGCATGATAATTACAATTATTTATATTTTTTATGGTTTCGTTGTGAGGAGATTATTTAAACAATAAATTCATTAACAAAAAAAGAAATTACTATTTTGAAGCCAAGAAATTGTAGAAATTGTATGTATTTTTTACCAGTTGATATTTGTTTTTGCTAATGAGCTCTGAAAACTGAACAAAAAACTCGTTTTGCTGAGAGACGCACCTTAACAAATATTAATTAATTTCTGCCTAAATGTCTAATATAATGTCAATAATAATAGTACTAGTGAGTAGGTACGTCTTCATAAACGAGTATTTGTATTTGAATGTCATGATTCAAATACAAATACAAACAAACATTCCCGATACAAAGAATCATCGTATTAGGGAGCATGCCTTTATTATTCATTACTGAATAGAATGAGCGCGTTTCAAAAAAAAAATTTTTACTTAATACTCAATAATTTATAACTTCATTACGCTGCAGGTAAAAAAGATTACACATATAGATTAGTAGAAAATAAGTTGGAACACAATGTACCCCTGTCGCGTATTGCAATTTAACATTCATTTTGAAGCCAAGTGTTTTATATCACAGTGAAGTACTAATTTGTCATCCTTGAAGATTCTTAGATCGTCGGTTAAAAATTCAGATAGACCATAATACGAGTAAGCATTCAAAAGCAGTAGATCTCTTAAATCCCTAATAAACTTGCGCTCGTTTTCAATTTCCTTAATTTGAATAGGAAGTTTATCATAAATTTCTTTAGTTATCGCATGCGGACTGGTACTAATGAATACTAAGTTTAACGTTTTGTTGTTCACTACAGTAATATAATTATATCTACTTAAAGTAGTTATCTGGTGATTTGACTCCCCCCTATTTTCCTCTAATCCAAGAAAAAAAAAAGAGAATTGAAATGACAAAGGTCACGGACCCCGGAGTATGTGGAGTGTTAAATTTAAATGAAAAAATAATAAAATAAACGATATTTATATGACGAAGTATTTTGATGAAATTTACGTCATCATGTACTTGAATGGCGAGCAACCCGTGAAGACGGTACACGAAACTGCATCAAAATGTCAAGGACTCGATTCACTACTTAACCATGGTAATTAATAATACTACTCAAACTAACGATCCTAGATACATATACATATCACGATCACTACAACATTATATATAACGATTTTACAAAGTATAGGTACGTACAATTAATAACTTTAAAACATAAAATGAAAACATTTTGCATGACTGATAAAATAAACACAAGGAAAATCCCATTGAAAACAAATTTTCAGCAAAAGTATCTCAGCATCCAGGCGCTTTCAAGACAGAATTACCATTTACAAAGAAATCCACTCCCACAAATAGGACTAATTTGAAAGTCGAATGGGGAAAATAAGAGAACGACAAAATAAGAGAGATAGAAATATATTCAGAGAAGCATTAAGCGCGGCTGGACCTTATAAGAAGACAATTTTATGCTAATCTTTTTCCGCCACTTTAGCATTCGAGCAACAGACGTGGTGAGAACTAGGGTTGTCAATTTCTTTTTTAATCTTTTTAAAATTTTTATTTAATTTTTTTCTTTTAATGCACTTCAACTTATTGCTACTTTTTTTACTTTTATAGATATACACTTGACCGCCATCTTGCTTGATGATAAGCGACGATACGGTTTACGATAGAGCGTGTTTACCTAGATGAAACCGATTCACTCTCGATTTGAAGACACAAAGATTGTAACTATCGGGAAATACCCACTCAGGCAACGTATTCCACAGCCTTGACGTTCTTATCTCAAAAGTAGAGTCAAATCACTTCGACAGATGTATTGTGATGTCAATTTAAAATAGGAATCTAAAGAGAGTAGGTTTGTTATAATTTTGAGTATAGAGGTATTACGTTGAGTGATTCGTAATTTAATTAACAGTTAGCTCCATATTTTTATATTTTTCTTATTTGGAATTGTACAAGGAAAAGTTGTGGTGATATTTTTTAAAGAAAAAAAATCTATTTTTTCGATCCGATGTTTGAATTTTATTCAGCGATGAAATGAATACTGAATAATTAATTTAATGAGGTCCATTATGAATGACTTAAAATTAGACAGATTTGATCGTTTGGAACTTATATTGTGTTTTCAGAATCTTTGCTTTTATTGTTTATCAAAGTCAAAGTCAAAGTACTTTATTCATAAATGTACAATTCACACGTCAATTAAAAAAATAAAACAAAAGATACAAGTTTGAAACGACTACTTTATATTACAAAATTAAAGAAAAAAATTATACTCGTAAATTTACATTTTAAAAAGTTTATTTATTTACATTTTAAAAAAGTTAAAAATATTTTTGAATTATTTCAGAAGCAGCAATTTTAAATAGTCAGATAGTTTGGTCAAAATTCATTGGTAAAAACAATTTAAACACATTTATAAATATAATTAGGCTGTTGTATGGTTGTTACAATATTAACATTTTGTCACAACAGCTACCTTTAATAGAGCATGGAATAGTGTAGGTACCGTACATCAACCACAGGTATATAATATGATTTATAAAATGACTAAGATTGAAATACAATACATTTACAACAATTTAAATAAATAAAAAAAGTAAAAGAAATATCTGAAATATTAAATTCATAAAATTTATAAATCTTAAATGTCAACATTTATTTAAAAACATATAAAATATTGGTACAATGTTACAATTCTTAATAATATATCAGTATATTATGTCTTTAAAACAGATATATAATTTTTATAATAGCACTTGCTAAGCAGCAGTTTAGTGAGATTAAATTTGAATTTGCTATACCTACATCATATTTTTAATATTATCAATTTTGTACTTGTTAAACTTCTACACACAAAACACTCTTATAATTATTATTTTTGATCTTTTGACCGGTTGTTGGAATTATCATGAGCGTAACATTTTTTTAAATCGACTTTAGTTTGAAATCCAATTTCTTTACTATTTTGTTTCTGAAATAGATACGCTCTATCTATATCCTAAAAAGGCAAGGAGTTTGAGTAAAGAAAAAATATAGTCGGCTTTCTTTGATCCAGTTATTGTTGTAACAATCTAATTTATTATGATAAAAGGTTAGCAAGAAAAAAAGTAAGGTCGTTGGAGAGTTGTGTGGCATCCCTAAGTTACAAATGAGCAGATATTTTTTACCGGAATCCCAGACATTTCATGTCTTCAGAGTAAAATATGAATGTTAAACATTTTTATTATATTCGTTACTTGAGCTTTTCTGAATATTTGAGTAGGTCTGTACTTGGGGAGTATAATAAGTACATAGCATACGTAGGAATTAAGTCTAGCCGAATAATACTCTCCTTAAATAATATTAAAATATCCCTTTTCCGCTAGTTTCTTTAAACAATTGAAAACGACTATATTTAAAAAACACACGAAATTAAAAAATGCCATGATATTCGTTTTATATTTATTTCGTTTATGATATAGTTAAAAAAAAACAATTTCAGTTTAAAATATTTTATTTAAAAATATACTATTGATCAAGTACTGTGATGAATTACGAACAACAAATTAAATTTAAAAATATTTTGGACATCTAGGCAAAACAAAAAGTGAAACCAAACTTACAAGCAGATATTTAATCTGTTTATATATTATATTTACGTTATAAATACGTCTGTAATAGAGCACGCCACTATTACGGGGCTCTATTTGTATTTACTAGTACCAACTCGTGGTTTTTTCCGTTTAGTTCCCTTTCACGTTATATCTTACAGTAAAAGACCTACGTGTTATTTCAGACTATGAACTATCATTGTACGAAATTGTACCCAAATCCAGCCAACAAGAATATTTTCCAATGCAATATTTCATAAAAACTACAATGCAAAGAGATTAACCATCTTAAACATGTTAAAAGCGCAGGGAAGTACTAGGAAAACATTCATGTTCATACAGGTACATGAATTATGTCGTAATAAGGTCGTAATAGGCAGGCGTATCGCTTACCATCTGGTGCATCTTTTACTTATTATTTCACAATGTGATATCTTTGATTATCGAAAGGAATACATTAAAGTCTACAAGATTGCTACTACATAAAACTATTAAATTAAATGGCAGTAATCCAGTCAAGGAAATACAACACGACAGTCGCCTCAGGATAGTCGTCGCAATCAATTCAAATTAGTCGTTCAACAATCAAACATTGTACTGAACAAACGAAACCAACAACTCGTAGATAACAGAGCAATGAAACGCGCCCATTCTGATTGCGACCCGCTAACAGTCTTCAGCGGTGTTGCCATGCCATTACCCGATGTAGTTGATATTTTGTTTCACGAATAAATTTTTATTCTGTAATTTTTACTAGGTACATTTTTTATACCCTACCACGTTTTATAGTATGAAATACACTAGTATAGTAATAGGGTATAGTAATCTACAGGATATCGTTTTAAGTAAATAGTCATTTACCATACCAGCATCTCCATGCGGTTTTACCTGTCTAGTTCTCGTACCCGTAATTTTACTCAGTGAAAAGTTTATGTGCTATATACTACGGTCAATAGTCTAACTGTATTACAAATTTCAACCCGGTCCGTTCAGATAATTATACTGACGTAATAGAACAATAAACATCAAAAACATATTTGAAGGTCAACTTTTGTTAAATTAGCACGATTCATAGAATTCAAAGTGAAACTTAAACTTCTTTTACAAAATTTCTAGCTCCATAGCTTATGTATTGTTTAGTGGGGTTGATGGTGTAGTGTAAAAAATGTCGAAATCTATAAATATTTATTACTATTATTTATTACTACACACATACCACGTTGTTACTTATAGTTTAACAACCATTAAATTTATCACACAATATATACACAATTACATTAAATGAGATAAAAAGTATTAATCCAAATAATGTATATCCTGCGTATTAGACTTTTTAAAATCTATTCAGCCGTAGCAGAGATCCGTGGAAACACACATACACATTAATAACACACAAACATTAGCCTGAATAATATTAGTATTACTATGATAATAGAGTTCAAAAATAACTATTTACAAGGAGGGACATAGTATTAATAAGTATGATTTTATTAATAAGTATGACTATTCAGGACATAGTTTTAATAAGTATGACTATTTCAGCTAAACATAATTTGCCCTATAAAAATAAAATTTGCAATCATGTCTTTCGTTTACGTATTTTCATACGAAATAATTGTAGAATTAGATTTTAAAATGGTTAATAGAAGTTCAGTAAGTAAAAAATACGGCATTTTGAATGAGTTTATGACACTAAAACTATTTATGGACTTTATTTTTTACGAAATAAATTAAGCAGCACTTCTTCTTCGTTTCTTAAATCCGCGTAGTTCCCAATCCCGTGATTTACCAGGAATAAAAATAGCCTATGTGTTCTTCCAGACCATGATCTATTTATGTTTCGAATTTCAGCCCAATTCGTTCAGACGTTGCGATGTACAAAAACATCCAAACATTGACATTTATAATATTAGTAGAATTTCTTTTACCGAATAGGGTAAATTGCTGGTCTCACTCAGCTTAAAACTATATATTTTACTCTTAAAATAATAGTCAGAGATTGGCAACACTAATCTTAAAGTTGAGGAACACGCACACAACCAAACCGCCCCTTACCCAACCCACCAAGGAATGGTCGAAGATAACTGCACCAGCTCAAAAAGACCCTCCAAACATCCTTATCCGCTGTATTTGGAAGCGGACACTGTAAAATTTAACAGGTTAAGTTAGACTGGTCGCTGTTTGTGGGGTTGGCTACCTAAGGAGCGCAAGAAGAAATTCGCCCGGGAGCGTAGACCGGCCGCCTTAAAGTGTGGACCCCTTTACCCCCTCCTCCCCTTCTTAATGCCCACTTTGTAGGAGGTCCATTAATTATGGCAAGCGACCGTGTCGAGACGATCGTATTTGGCGAAATTGCAAAAAGGGACGGAATTTGGAGCGTTTTAGTCCGATGTTTTGTGCGAATTGAATGGCGTTGTTCGGCTCTAGTGCTCGAATTAGGCTTGATATTTGTAGGTAAAGACTCGAAGTCTGCTATACTACTTATACTATTATTAGGTTTTAAGAGAACTAAATTACCGAAATCTTGAGCAAATATAATTTTAAAGAAATTGAATGAAGGAACTTATACAAATAAAAAATAAATATTGACGGACATTTATTTCACACACAACGCCGTCTGATCCCAAACTAAGCAAAGCTTGTAATATGGAAGCAAGATAGCTGATATAATACTTATATATTTTTTAAATACATACTTATTAAACATAGAAAACACCCAGGCACCGTACAAACATTTAAATTCATCATACAAATATTTGCACTGTGTGGGGATCGAACCCACGATCCACGGCTTTGCAGGCAAGACTTGCTACCAAATAACCAACTTGAAGATATAGTTCGGATATCTTTTAGCATAACCTAACTAAACCAACCCAATTTATGTTTCTAGGTTCCTACACACTCGAGGTTTTATGTGAGAAGGAGGTAACCTATCATTTCCAGCTTAGGTAGTTCGTTTTGAAAATTTAAATTTTAGCAATTTCACGAACATCGAGGTTATATATGTACTATGTAATATTATGAAGCTGAAAAGCTTGCAATATCAGGAACAGCTGGGCCGATTAAAAAAAATTTCACCGTTGGATATGTTTGTTGTTGTGTCATCCCTGAGTACTATAGGCTATATATTTACGTACCACGGGCAAAGCCGAGGCGGCCCTCTAGTTAAATAAAATTTAAATCGCCATGGAGGTAATGTTTTTAAATTGAAAATATAAGTTGGTACATAAATATGTATAATGCCTTCTACTAGTTGCATCCCATGATAATTTTTCACAATTAGCTATTGTCGCTCAATGTGATTCAAATTAATTAATCGTTTCATTTTTGCATCCGAAACCATCAACTGAACCAGTAAGAGTAACAGGATAAAAGTAGTCTATGTGACAGTAAAAAGTAAAAGTAACTATGCACTATATGTATTTAATATCTTTCAAATTTATCTGTCACTTAAAACAAATTAAACTAACTTTAATGTCAGACATACGAGTACAATAAATAAGAAAACTGTCATATAATAAAAAAACAAGATCGTTTAAACCCGAAATTGTTCAAAAATATACTTTCTTTTACACTAATCGAGCCGAGTCCGTGCCGTCACTAAAGTCCTACGACGAAACATTTGAACTACGATACCTTTATGCAGTTTTCGTTTACCATCGCAAGTTACGACAGTGGTGCCTATGATATCGGTCGTGAATGGTAGCGCGTAGTTTACTGAGTACTGGCAATCGAGGTCAGAGGATCAGGACCACCTCGAGTGGGTGATTAAGGGAACAACACACACATTAATCAAGTGGAGTGCGTAAGACGAGAACGGTTCAAAGTGTTCGGTTGCCATCGTGTGAGGGTATTCTGGAATCATTATCAAGAAATGGGTGTTTTCTACCGATTTCAAAAAGACGTAGATTTTTTTCCTCATTTCGTAATTATTATAATCTAACTTGCGGCCCGTTCCGGCTTCGCTCGGATATTGTCACATAAAGCCCATTCATCGAAATAAAAAACTATCCTATCTTTTAAGTTGGATCCATCTACACACGGTGTCCAAATTTGATTAAAATCGGATAAGTAGTTTAGGAGTCCATTGAGGACAAACATTGTGATTAAGATAGCATCGCTCGCCCGGCATGTCTACCGCCTAACTCTCCTGCTTTCTGCTATGGTTTGATTTGTGATGTCATCGGCCAATTTGTTAACGCCTATGAAAGCAGACACCTACATCTGCTTTCCGTATTCAGTGGAATTGAAAGCAAATGTAGTTGTCTGCTTTCAGTTGCGTCACAAATCAAAGCATAGCAGAAAGCAGGAGAGTTAAGCGGAAGACTGGTGTTTTTTGTTGTAGATGCCTTCTTCTCGCAAGGAGAGAGTTAAGGCAATAAGCCACCACGCTGCCCCAGTGCAAGATTCTAGGTACAAGTAGGTTTCCACACGATGTTTTCCTTCACCGTTTTAAGTAAGCGGCATTATCGCACCGAAAAAGTGGTGCGTGTGGTTTTGAACCCGGGGTCTCCGAACCGGCAATCGCCGTTCTCCCGACTAGACCAGCCGTAACTTTCCCCTATCAAACAACAAATTGCCGTTACGAATTTTGCAATTCAAAATAAACTAAAAACTATCAGTTCAATAAAGAAATAGAATAAAAACGTAAGAAAAGTTTAAAAAGTCCAGAATAAGCTGGGGTTGCCACCTCTGATACCTCAAGGGCTGCCTCAAGTATCACATAGCTTTAACAGGGTGGGTAAAATTCCATTACATGTTGAGTTATGTACAAGTTACCGGCTAAGGCCGTTAAAGTTGCCGTATTAAGGAAAGTTTTAATGAAGAGTGAATTATTAATGCCCGCGTAGCCGCTAAGGATTTACTGTGGTGATTAGGCAAGTCCACTAGTTTATGACTGCTTACCGGCAAACGTATTTTCTAATCTCTATATGAAAAACGGACTTTACATAAATGCCTGTAACTTATCATATAAGTCGTAGGACCGAATCTCGGTTCCAACTTTATTTTATAGTATGGAGTGACGAGACGAGCAGGACATTTGCCTGATGGTGAGCGACATGCCTGCCATACAGCACCACAATGACACGCAGCTATCAGAACATGAACAGTCCAAATCATTACTTAGCTCTGCGTTCGTCACACAGAGATATAAGATGTTTTATCTCTATGCACTGTGATTTCACTGGAGACATTGCCCTTCAAACCGGAACACATTACTGCTTGGCGGTAAAATGAATGTCAAAGGTGTGGTGGTAACTTTGAGTATTTTTTACCGACTTCAAAAGCACAAGGTTTTCTATTCGATTGTTTGTTTTTTTGGACGTATAGAACGCGATAACTCCGCAAATTGTGAATCGATTTTGATGACAATTGTTTTGATAGATTGTACCTACTTCACGAGTGGTCCACTATAAATCCCATTATATAAATATCAAAGTTTGTTACTCAATTGCGTCGAAACGGCTGAGGGAATCGGGTTGAAATTGGGAGCATAGAATGATGGTTTAGAATAACGCATTTATATATTACTTTTTTAGTGTTGGATGGCGTCCCACTAGATGGACAGATGACCTCATAAAGGTCGCTGGAAACCGCTGGTTGCAGGTTGCGCAGGACCGTTCGTTGTGGAAATCTAGGGGGGAGGCCTATGTTCAGCTGTGGACGTCTTGCGGCTGATGATGATGATGATACTACTTTTCATCACGAAAAAAATACAAGAACGAGAACTTCGTTGATAAAATCGGGTAAAATCCGAGGTGAGGTATGGCGAGTATGCCAGGTTTCTAAAAGCACCTCGCTAGCAACAACTAGCAATATAGACCAGAGATCGTTCAATTCTAAAAAAATTGGCAGTCATAGGAACTGCCGATAGAAGTGAAAACTTATAATACAGAATTTGATAGCTTACTTTGAAACCACTAGGGTTGAACCTCGCCTGCAATTTTGAGTATTTATTCTACTTCCTACTAATATGAATGTCAATGTTTGGATGTTTGTTGCTCAGTCATGTCGTAACGTCTCAACGGATCAAACTGAAATTTGAGACTTAGATAGATATTAGTGTAGAAGAATTCATAGGCTACTTTTTGTACCGAAAAAATAACGAGAACAACGGGAACGGGACCTACGAGGCGAGGGAAACTGCTGGGTGCTGCTAATAGGTATTTTAAATGCCCAATAATGTATCACGTTTTCCATCGATATAAACCAAAGGATGTGCCCTGAGTAACTGGAAATTGGCAATAAACTGCGTCTCTATGTGTGTCGTAAGTAGTTTACACATAACCAATCTACTTGACCCCTAGAATCGCTATCGGCGCGATATGCTGTGGTTCTACTTATTTTGGTTGTTGACAACGAATAGCGATTAGTAATAAGTAAAAACGTCCGGCGTTCACCGCTTCCTGCAACCGACTCCTTCCTGGAACGGAATGAGTGAGCTCACTCTTTCCAACAATGACATGATTCCGTGCGCCCTGAAGTTTGGGAGGGCACATCTGTGTATTGAGATCTTTGACGTTTTCATAATTTTTTTTTACTTGTTAAATACTATTATACTTTTATTATAAACGCGAAAGTTTGTAAAAACTACTGAATGGCCGAAATTTTGAACATACATAGATTGTAGTCTGAAAGAACACAGGCTATCTATTATCCCAAAAAAGAGAACGGCGGGACCGGGAACTACGCGGGTAAAACTGTGGGGCACTTCTTGTAAATAAGATGTAAAAAAATATTGCGAGTATATTTTCAAAAGTCAAAAATGGCCTTTGATTTTTTTTAATTACTATTGTAAAATATCCCATATCTTACGTAGTAGGTAACTAAAAATGAACTCAAACATTAGGTTACCCTAGTTATTATTACCGTAGTGATTATAATTGAATCTATATCGCTCCTTCTCTTGTATGTTCTTACATATAAATAAGGCGGCCTCCTCAGAATTAGGCGTTCTTGCGGGGGTGAGGCGCGGGGCGGGTAAGACACTCGATCAATACCGACCCGACTTTCAAACTGCTTTCACCCTCACGAAAGTCGCTCGGACTCTACCCGAGCTGACTGCTCGGGATTCGTATAGAGACGATAAAACGTACTTATTTATAAATCCTACAAATATTATAAACGAGCAGTGCTCCGCGGTTTTACCCATAAAGTACCCATTCTCGTTATTTTCCTGTGGTTAAAAGTAGCCTAGCTGTTCCAGACAATAGGCATGACGACTCATTTTTGATTTAATGTGCCATCAAATGACTACTCAGTAACTGAAACTTAGATGAAAGAATTTGTTATCTTAAAAACTACTCGAGATATCACGATTTTAAAATCACAATTTTAGACTCTCCCAAAAACGCTTCAAACAAAAACACTACAGAAGCGTGACGTCACGCGTGCGTTTAGGAAATTGGTTTCATAACAAAAGTCACATGAAATTGAATGGGTTATCCAATGGTAAATACATTTTAAAATGTACTTGCCCATCCAGCTTTGAATGATTATAAAGTAACGTAAACTAAAATATATCAAAATTAAAATTTGTACGTATTTTATTCTATTTAAATACTGTCATTATATCAAATAATTTAATATAATTGCAGGACCTGTCGTCACGCCTACTCTCTAACTATGTTCCTAATTTGAAGTCATTCCGTTAAGACACTCCGACGTGATTGATCATCAAACGTCTAATCATACAATCTTCTGCATTTATAAATTACTGCTGTGCTGGCAAACAAAAAACGTACAAAAATATAAAACGTGGGGTTCTACTAAGTGAAATGGGGCGGAAACAATAGCAGGACATCCAGATTTACAAAGGACGATACCATTTCACAAGTAAGTAATTTAATGCAATAATTAGAAAACATAACAATAACATCATCAACCTACAAAATTAAAACGAACATTAAAATAAAACGAAATGGGAACCCGTTGATGTCTTTCTTTGCATCCTGCTCTGTCCTTAGAAGTTTGCATAACTCTATCTCGTTTTGTCTGATCTTGGTTTGAGTAGTGCCACATACGGATATTTGGCTTATCACATCGCGGCTTTTTACCTCGTCCTGCGCCCCCGCTGGTGACTTATTAATTTATGTAAGATTCGTTTTATGGCCGATCAACAGGCTATTTAATCTGTGTATATCTTTTTTTTTTAGTGAAGTGTTGCTCCTACTGACTAAAACCCCCACAGGTTTCTCCAGCATGGCAGTGAGTCAAGTCGTGGGGTCACTCTTCGCACTCCCTTCGACGACTCTGACCCAACGCCGGCACCCTTGCGGGCCCGCCTCGCGGGGGGATGGGGCCCCCGCATTTGGCTCCAGTGACGCACCAGAAACCATCGGCGCCCACTCTGGACCCACTCAGGGGAGAATGGGCCGGATTGCCTTGAGGAGCCGTCGGGCGCCGGTTCCTCTCTGAGTGGGTCCCGAGAGGATCCGCTCCTTCCACTTCACCAGGGCCCTAGCCCTGGCATCTCTGCGCCATCGCACCACCTCCTGTGGTGCGCAGCGCGGTTCCCGGCTTCTTGCACGTACCTGGCACCAGTAGACCGAGGACAAAACCTCGGCCTCCAGGCACCATGGCAGCGATCCGGCGAGAGCGCAGGCTACCTCGTGTGAGAGTGTGCGGTATCCCCGACACACTCTCACGGTCGCTGTGTATATACCTAACATAAATTACGAGTACCTACGTGAAAATCAGGTAGGAGAATTTACGTAAAGTAAGTAAGTATTTTTGATGTACCTTATACAAACAATATAAATATCTCTGGGTGGTGAGCGCAGTGCAGTGCTAGGTAATGATTTGGACTCTTCATATTCCAATAGCTGTGTGACGCTGTGCTGTTTTAGGCAGCCGGGTTGCTTCTCATCAGACATATGTCCGGCTCGTCTCATCAATTAACTAGAAAATAATAATAGAAGGGGTTTTAACAGCTCTATATGATGGTCACGTCTTCGCCACCTTGTCTTCACGTACAACCCCCACACTCCCCCCGGTCTTATCGGGCTCACTATATACACGGACCAATTGTAATTATGTAACGCTACTTACTGTAGGGGTAATTCCATTTCGCTAATTGACTTTAAAATTTCGCATCTACGTGTACTTGCGTGGATTTTGTAGTTAAATAGATTGCTTTTATATTGGTTTGGTTTATTTTACAGGTACTTTAGTGAAATTAGTATTTTTTTTATTTTATAGTGTACAATCGCAGTCGTTAATGAAAAGTAAATCAAATGAAACCATAACGCGATGGAAGAATGGTAGCGTGCCTGTTAACATTGTTTATACGTAATGTATTGAAATTTTGATGTTTGTTGCATCATGTTTGAATGATAAAACGAATGAGGTTGGAATTTAGAATACTAATATTATAGTTTGGAACAACACATAGGCTATTTTTTTCGAGAAGGAAAAGACATAAAACAAGTGTGTTTATTATAAAAAAAGTATAGTAGTATTGTAAAGATTGAATAATGCTCTAAAATCGTGAGAGATTGTACAAAGATGCATTAAATCTCCGCTTTTGTACTTAGCTCATATGAACTTTTTATAGAAAAGAATATTTGAATTAAAAACTGTGAGAACATTTACCTTATCTTATACTAACGGTCACGGTGACCTAAGGTCATCAATATTCTCTTAAATTGTAGAGTAATCCTGTTCTGAGATCTAACCCTTTGCAGAAGCTGCGTTTCTCGTGAGAACGAAGAGATGAAGGGGTCAGTTTGACCCCGGGCTTGAACTGACGGTTAGAGATGAACGCAAGTCGTATTGCTTAGTGGTGATGTTGTTCATCGTCTTAGGGCTAAATGAAGGATTTCAGGAATATTAACAAATTTTGAAGATATTGAAATTTGATCGAATTATTCACAACCTATTTACTGGTTATTGTTTATAATTTGTAATTATTTATTACATAATACGAACATTTGATGTTTATTTTAGGTATACAAGGGAAAAAGGAAAAAATGCTAGTAAACAGTTTGGCGGATAAACCAAATTGGTAAAATTATTTAACTAATTATTTGCAAAGTACACAGCACTAAATAGAAAATTTAAACACATATATTCATATAAATAACTAATGGTATAACATTAAAAATAGGAAAAAAATACGAGTTATATGCTGAATTAATACGAGTTATATTGGTAACTAGATGCCCGCCCCGGCTTCGCCCGTGGTTTATTTATTATATAGCACTCATCGGGATCCCGTACATATCCCACGGTGAAAGAATGACTGAAATCGGTTCACTCATTCCTGAGAATATCGATTTCAAACAAAAACCTCTTCAGCTACCTGATACGCCACCTGTCGGAAATTAGTCGTACCAACACAGATTTAGGAAAAAAAAATTAGCAAAGGTTTATATTCAATGCACAGATTACTGAAATTCAATGACGCAATCTTTGACACATGCTGTCATATGTCATGTCAAAGCACGAAACGTACGAAAACTCTCAAAAAGGGGAATATTTTTTCCCGATTTTGTTACATTCTTGTTTCATGCTCCGCTTCAATTAATAGTAGAGTTATTTTCTATAGCCTAAAGCCTTCCTCGATAAATGGACTATCCAATAGAAAAATAATCTTTCAATTCGGACCAGTACTTCCCGAGATCCTAGCGTTCAAGCAAACAAACAAACAAACAAACAAACAAACAAACAAACAAACAAACTCTTCAGCTTTATAATATTAGTATAGATTTAGCAGTTTAATTCGAAACTGTTATGTTCCTTTATTTGATACAAAAAATATTAAAATACAGTGTTCGCAGAATCACTAATACCATATAACATAAATATTTTTCATTAGAACTTATTTTTATTAACCTAAAGCTTCGTCTATTTTCATATGCTGTTTAGTTATTATTACTCAAATAAGTAATTATTTTAATATAAATTAGTAATTAGCATCGTTTAGCGTTCATTAGTTTGAAGATTTTGATTAAAATAAAAAGTAATATTTACACTAGACAATAGTTTAAGTATTGACAGTGAGGGCGCTTTACACCCGAATACAGGTTAGAAGGTCAGGCCGCGATCACCGGGTCATTGGGACCGGTAACGGGTTGTTTAGGGTTAAAAAAGGGAGAACTTAACAAACCCCGTGAGAAATATTGCCGAGAACGTGAACCGATACCGATGTATCTCATGGTAAGCAACGCCTACCGATAACAGCATAGCGTCACGCAGCTATTTGATCAAGAAGAGTCCAAATCATTGCCTCTAACACTTCACTAATCTTGCCAACCAGAGATACAAGATGATTTATCTCTTTGTTTTAAGTATAATTTATTTGGAAACGTTTGAAAGCGGAATGCAGTAAAGTTTGAACATTACTACTTCGTGGTAGGGTGACTGGCGAAGGTGTGATATTTAGCAAAGAGTCTTCCCTTAAAAAATTGGTATATCATGTTCTTGTAAAAGCGTTTAAATTGCATGTACATAACTCAGTTCATAGAGATGTTTCATAAAATATGTGATAATTGTTTTTTTTTATAAAAGGGCAGAGGCTTTATTAACAAAACTAAAATACAATGAGAACTACACAACGTTACATACCTAACTCATTACACTAAGCATACCTGAATTATCCATAGACCTTTGAAAGTTTACAGATAATCAAGATGTTCAAGCCCACTACCAATCGGAAGCGAACCTAGCATGCTGGCGGCATTACCACGCTGAATGGCAATTGAATTTATTTGTGTTTATTACATGTAAGTGGTGATAATATATTTTATTTAATTGGCACATAAAAAGGAGATAATGTTACATAATGTTGATAATGATATGAACATTACTGCTTAATAACTGAGATCTAAATTACAGTGATAAATTACATAAGTCAAAGCAAAGTCGCGCCAATAATTTTGTGGATATTAACCCTAAAGTCGACTAATGCTTTCCATTTGCAAGTTCTACAGAAATTTCGATTCAGAATTCAGACGATTAGGATTACCATCTGAAATCTTGCTACGGGCTACGGGTACACGCTACGTCGCGTAGCAATTTACTAGACGTTGCACCACCGCTTAAGATTTCTGGCGAACTTTTTGAACTGTCTATTCATAACCAGATCTATATTCAGTATCAGACGGTAATTCGACAGTAACGCCACTTGGAAATTACTAAAAGTGATGGTAAAGACTCTATGCAACCTTCAGAGCCCTACTGGGTGATACGTAGAGATTACGTCACGAAAATTTCGAAGGGTCTGTGCAATCCATGAATCAGTATGGAATGGAATAAATACTAAGAATAATATACACCAGCGGGTCTACCGCCTTAAGAAAACGGTCTTAGGGTTGATATAGCTCTCTCTTTTCGGCTGAGCGTCTCAGTCGGCTAAAATATGCAAACTTCTGAAGAAATTCCATATTGGGGTCGGTCATTATGTGACAATATCCGAGCGAAGCCGGAACGCGCCGCTAGTTCTACTATCAAAATCTATCTTTACTACTATTCTTTAAATATTATTAGAGATTTTTGTTGAACTGGAAACTTCTTCTGGTGCAACAGACTACACAATCATGATTATTCGAAGAAAAAAATGAGTATGCATGTTTAACAGTTGTCATCTCCCTAATGTCTAATTCCTTAATCACTATAGCTTTCTTTCATTTAATGCGGCGTCCGCGATATAAGGGTTTTCGCGGACGCCATCTTGGCAATGCACGCTTTATCACTCTCAAGGGTAACTTTACGTACTATCTCGGCTATCTCGCTCTCACATTTCAAAAATATTTGAATTAATTTATTTTAAGAGACAGATCCTTTATTTAAAAAAACGTGTGTGTGCTTTAGACCACACAGCAGAAGTGAAATAGCTATTAAAAACAATTGAATAATTTTAATAAATAAAAATAAAAACGACTATATAATTATTATAAATTGAATATAGTTCATACAGCGACACGACAGTGACAGAGGAGTTTAGGTATATAGATATATTTATGGCCAAGAATAAAAAAAAACAACAGACATGATTGTGTAGTCTGTGGTGCGCCAAAAGGAGTTTTCAGTTCAATAAAAACCTAAATTAATACTAGCGGCCAGTTCCGGCTTCGCTCGGATATCTATACTAATGTTCTAAAGCTGAAGAGTTTGTTTGTTTGAACGCTAGGATCTCGGGAAGTGCAAGTCTGAATTGAAATATTATTTTTCTATTGGATAGTCCATTTATCGAGGAAGGCTATAGAACATAACGCTACTATCAACAGAAGCGGAGCATGAATCAAGAATGTAACAAAAACGGGGGAAAATATTCCTTTTTGAGAGTTTTCATTTCATGTCATATGGTTTGAAATGACAGTATGTGTAATGTCAAAGCGATTGCGTCATTGAATATAAACCTTTGCTAATCAAATTTGTTTCTAAAACTGAGTTGGTACGACCAATTTTCGACAGGTGGCGCAGCAGGTAGCTAAAGAGGTTTTTTTGTTTGAAAGCGATATTCTCAGGAATGACTGAACCGATTCAGTCATTCTTTCACCGATGGATATCTTCGGGATCCCGATGAGTGATATATAATGTACCACGGGTGAAGCCGGGGCGGACATGTAGTCGTATTTAAAGACTATTTATTAATCAAAATAAAAACTATCCTATCATTCGAGTTGGCTCAAACAGCACACGGTGTGCAAATTTGATTAAAATTGGTTAAGTAGTTTAGGAGTTCATATATTAAGAAGATATAAAGCTGAAGAAGTGTTTTGTTTGAACGCTCTAGTCTCAGGAACGACTAAACCGATTTCAAAAATTCTTTCACCGAATCCATATCTACATGATCCCTCAGTGTTATAGGTGCATAGATTATCACAGACACCTTCGGCGGTCTCGACGTAACCCGAACGAATCTTTTACTTACAAACGTGACGTTTGAGTTCAATTCAGTAGAATTCAGTGTATGGTGCGCAAAAAGATTTCACTTCAAAAACATACAACCGCAATGAGATCCTCCTCCTTTTTTAAAGTCGGTTAAACATATACATTACTCGCATTAATCAATGCTAATCCAATGTTCAAAAAACCGTATTTCACAGATTTTTTTTTCAAATAAAGAGTTACAAGACGAGCTGGACATGTGTCTGATGGTAAGCAACATGCCTGCCACATAACAGCACAGTGACACGCAGCTATTGGAACATGAAGAGTCCAAATCATTATCTAGAACTGCACTGCGCTCATCACCCAGAGATCTAAGTAACCCTGTGATTTCTAAAATGACTGCGATTTCTTGAACGAAGATTTAGAAGTTACTACAATATATTCCGTCGCTGAGGTGCATTTGCGGAATGGCGTTGCATCACACAGTTTACGAGGACCCGCACTTGTGCAGTAAAACGTCGCGCCGGTTTATGAATATTGCCGAGATAAGGGCAAGTGCCGCGCGCTAGGAGGCGCCGTAAACGAACCTCTTCATGTCATTTTATACCTACACTTCACAGACACGGTGCAGACATTCGCAACCGAAGTATAATTGTAGTGGTAACAATGGGTTTTTAGGGTTCCGTAGCCAAATGGAAAAATACGGGACCCTTATAGATTCGTCATGTCTGTCTGTCTGTACGTCCGTATGTCACAGCAAGTTTTCTCCGAAACTATAAGAGCTATACCATTGAAACTTGTTAAGTAGATGTAATCTGTGAACCGCATCAAGATTTTGATACAAAAAACACAAACATTTTAAGGGGTGTCCCATGCTTAGAACTTAAACTCAAAAATTGTTTTTGATCAAACCCATGTCATTCACCATTCATGTTAGAAACCTCATACATTTATTTTTGATGACCTATCCATAAATAACCTATATCGATATGGGTTATTTATGGATAGGTCTTCAAAAATGATATTGAGGTTTCTAACCTATTTTTTTTCTAAACTGAATAGTTTGCGCGTGGGACTCTTCCAAAGTGGTAAAAAAAAGTGAGCCCCCCCCTGTAACTTCGGAAATAAGAGAACGACAAAAATAAAAATAAATGTATGATGTACATTACTATGTAAATTGGTTTGAATGAGATCTAGTAAGTAGTTTTATTTTAATATGTCATAAATTGACTGTTATTAAAACACTGATTAAAGTAACAACGAACTACAAGAACTTTTATATTATGTTACTTGCTGCTACGGAAGCCTTCATGGGCGAGTCTGACTCGCACTTGACCACTTTTATTTCTTCATTGTACTTCAGCTATATTGAAAATCTGCTATATCAATAATCTAATATTTAGAGAATCTGAAATTCTGCGAATGAGCCGTAGGACTCTTTGCAGAGTCCGCTTGAAGAAATACCACACATTCAAGTTTTCTTAATTTTTCTGTTCGAAAAGAACGCACACGTCATTTTCATCCCATTTTTATATAAGTACCTAATGCTGACAGTCTTTGTAATAATTATAATTCGAAACAGATTTTGGATTTATCACGTTACGTATCGAAGAGACGCAGATGTCCTCCCGTAGACGATAAGTGGACTTTAATGATTCACCCCATCATCCCGAAACGCTATCACGCATTCATTCGCTCACCCATTACTATTTTACTACTTAGATATTCTACTCGGCACTAAACTAAATAACGGTACAAGTACTCCGGAAAACCAGATTTATAATACTACCCAACTAAGATCATAAAACTATACACCCGGGCCGAGTATTAATACTACGCCATTTATCATGACCCTCCCCCTACCCTCGTCTTTTGTATAAGAAAACACCCGAAACACCCCCTCAAACAAGTTTCGTCGGCGAAAACTATTCAAACGTTCGCTCGTAACAGCACAACTTGTTCGTACATGTTCTTAACTTGGGTGCTTCAGCGGTCGTTGGAGGAAAATTGGAAAATTTTCCTTGAAACACACGAAAGTCTACCTTATATCAGGTTAGTTATAGTCGTTAATTGATTGTGTGGGAGTGATAGTAGATTCGATTTTTGATAGAATAGGTTTTGAATGTTGTTTGTATAGATGTAAGGTTTAGTTTTGTTTGGGGGTTGTGGTAGTAATTCGGCGGAAGGGTAGACTCGTAAGGAAGTTGGCCGATTATGTTTAGTCAGCGCCGGCTGTGTAATGGAAAGGAAGTAGGAATTGGGGCCTGTAAGATGTGGTCGGACAAGGGAACCTTACCCCGCACCGGGCACGCGCGGGGCGCGGGCGGGGATCGGAGATTACTAGAGATAAGATGAAATAATTCGAATATTATCTGAATACTAATTATTCGATTTTTACAAAAAAGGTTATAATTTTATTGAATAAAATCCAAGACTTCAAGTATCATTGTAAATGTCGTTTAATTTATTTTCATTTTACACCTGAGTGATATATCAATGCCCAACTTTAAAGCCCTTGTCTAAGCAAAGCTTGGGGTATAAATCTTTATGTATAATAATATTTATAATGCAAACATCAACATTAATCACACAAATATTTTTATTAAAAGGTATAAATCCTTCGTGTAGATGATTTTTGTTGTTTTCATTGATCATACTAGCTCAGTATTCAGATAAATAAAAACAGAACCAAAAGTTCCAATAGATCATGCTCAGATTTTTTTCGTGAGACTTTATTTTTTAATATTTAGTAACGGGACAAGCAAGGCTGGGCTTGATAATACTAGAACAGTGTCATTTTGCTGTTTAAACATGAAAATTCCAAATCATTACCAAGCTCGTCACCAAGATATTTAAGATGTATCTCTTTTACTCTTTGCCCCGTAATTTCCCTGGAAACAGTGCCCTTTAAACCCGTAAAATAATAAAATATGGCAAAGGTGAGATACTGACCCGGCAGATTCTGTAAAGAGTCTAAGCACTACAATAATATTTTTGGAACTCTCCTTTTTATTACATTACTAGAAGTAATGTGAAATATATAATCATCATCATCATCATCCTTTATTCATAACAAACCGTTACAAGTCATTATTACATTTATCATTAATCAATTATAATATTCTGTCTTAATTCAATTAACAATAATAATTTAATAAATATATAAATGCAATGTCAATTTACAAATAAAATAATAAAAAATAATTCACAAAAAATAATTTGCTACGTACATTTGTATTTTACATTCATAAATTCAGTGAAGCTCTAGAACGTTTGCCCGACAAGATAGCGTTTGAGTCTCGACCTAAATATTCCCATAGTGGGAGACGAGGTGATGCTATCTGGGAGTTTATTATAAACCATATTTATATATTCGAGTATTCGTTATTCGAGTATTAGTTATATATACATTTGATTCGAACATTAGATCAGTTCATCCCTAAGATTGTTTGTTCGTAAGGTTTCGCATGCGGTATTTAAATTTCGCACTCTCTTTGTTGTTCCTTAGTGATGAGGCCTCTTTGGGAACTTTAAATTGAGCCCTTTTGTATTCTCGGACTTTGTGGGACCGCACCTAATTTGCCAAAACTTTCCAAATAGAATATCCCAGAGATTTAATTACGGCCATTTAATTTAAATACATCGCCATTTAATATACACATATACATTTATGTGTACTTATATCAGAATATATAAAAAAATCCAGTCTCATAATGTTTGTGTCCCAGTGAACTCTTCACCAAGTCAACAGATATTCACGAAAGTTGGCATTTACATGTTATTTTGTCCAATTTGAGAGATAGGATTTTTTTTATTTCGATTAATGATCTATCCGAGCGAAACCAGAACAGGCCACTAGTATGTAATAAAATGTTGGATTTATTGTGAATACTTTTCTGAAATGGTAAAAAATATCTTTATACAGCTCAATATAAAATTGGTTTTCCAAACCGTAGTTTATTGATTTCTTTATTAAACGATTGGCTTATAACAATAACTTAATTTAAATAAATTGAACTTTTAGTTTGGTTGACGTCAAAATATCAAACATATTTCTACTGATTTGTCAAATCCCAAAATTTGATAAGGCAACTAGATAAATGACTTCATATATAATTTTGCTGGTGAATATCGTAATGCTAGCTATTTTCGGTCTCTTCTTGATTATATAGCTACGTGATAATGTGCTGTTAAGAACACGCGTGATAAAAATCCGGCACAATTTTTCCTTTTTTTCTAAAATAAAAATAGTCTCGAAAAAAAGTTATTCCTCATAACTTTAGAGATCTGCGAGTCAAAAAATCGGTCCAACTGTTTCAAAGACTAACCGGAACAAACAGACAGACGGACAAAAAATATAAGTATCATGTGTCATACGCCTTTAGAAAAAAGCTAAAAAAAAGAACACATCAATTTTATTTATACGTATTTTATTTCACTTTTATAGGCTTACACTTGGCCACCATCTCGCATGATGTTAAGCAACGATGCGTTCTACGATGGAGCGTGTTAACCTAGAAGAAACCGATGCACTCTCGATGTATGTATGAAAAGATACTGCGACGGTGGCGCTGCTGTTAATGCTGTTATAGACGGGTGTGTGGGCTACCATCAGGCGCACGTACTGCTCGTCTTGTCTAAAATAAAATAAAAATCTGAAATTACTGAGGCAGACTGACCTACCCGAGTTATTACACCGCAAATAATTGCTTCCCAGTAAGGCTGAGTTCATAACGCAGACTAGAATAGAATTGTTTATTTGTTAAGTTTTGCGAAGCGTGTTTTACTAAAGTTACTACTGTGGAGACTTCTTTACAATACCCGTGTTTTGTGGCTATGAGCTATCTACAAGCTCACGCATCTATGGTATAAGATTACTTTAATGTATAAAATCTATATTTTAATTTATTATAATATATATTACATTTTGGACAGATACATTTTGGAGAGTGTGCGACTGATTTGCACGATCGAGTACTACCTTGCCTTTTTTTCTATCGGAATGCTCGTAGCTCGAAAAAACGACATCGTTTCATGGTTGATGTTCCAAAGACACGAACGAAGAGATCTGACTCTACTTTTGTGATAATAACGTCTAGGCTGTGGAATATGTTGCCTGAGTGGGTTTTCCCCGATGATTACAATCTTTGTGTTGTGCCTTCTTCTTTTTCTAGGTAAACACCTTCATCGTAGACCGCATCATCGCTTTACATCAGGCGACATGGTGGTCTAGTGTAAAACAAATTTAATATTAAATTCAGTGACTCAACCAAATTTCAAAATAATCTATTACTAAATTGTCTAGATATATAAAAGTGAATTTTAGTTTGTTGTTCACATTTATAAAATCACATCACCGTTATTTATAAAATGTTTATGGGACTACCTCTGAACTACGAACTACCAAACAAAAAAAAAACAATAAAATCGAATCACAATTGCCGAAGCTATTGCGTAAAATACATGCAAAAAAAAGAGCCTCCTCTCGTTTGAAGTTGGCTAAAATAGCGAGTAGTAAGACCTATGTAGATAAGTTTTAGCTTTTTTGCACGAAACATACATTTTTATCTGACTCGAATGACTTCGTGGCCTAGTTGGTACTAAGTCTGCCCGCGAAACCGTTGGTCATGGGTGCGATTCCAACCCCCGGTAAATATTCTTATGATACCTAAATATTTTATTGTTCTACGTTTGGATGTTTCTATGTAAGTTGTGTGAGGAATGTCAATAAAACTAATATTTATTAATGAATTATTTATTAATCCCACTAATGGAAATGGCGAAATTTGGATGTTCGTTGCTTCAGCTCATTATCGAATTCAAATGAATTTTTGAATGTTTTCATGTTTGTTGCTCCATCACGTCGAATCGGCTTAACGGGTTGAAATTTGGAACACAGATTGTAGTATAGAATTTGGTACGAAGTGACGGGACGAGCAAGACTTGTGTTTAATGGTAAGCAACACGCCTGCCAATAACAGGTCAGCGTCACGCATCATAGAACATAAAGAGTTCAAGTCATTACCTAGGCACAGCACTGCGATCGTCACTCAGAGACGTAACATGATTTATTTCAACGTTCTGTAAGTTTTCTGGAAACATTGCCCTTGTAGACCGCAGCACAGCTTTAGTTCTTATTACTCAGCTCTAGTATAACTGGCCAAGGTGTGGTACTTTGCCAAGCGGAATCTGCAAAGATCATTTATATTTGTGTAAAGACTGTTTTGAATATACTGCAATATCTCAATACTTTATAGCGTATCGTGTAAATAAATTAATGACGACAATGTGCCGATAAAACGCCCAACAAAAGTACTGCCCAAAGACAACCAATACCCAAACCACTCAATGTTGCCAATATTCAAAACTCAGCGAAACATAATTCGCGCGTGTAGGCAAAGATTGACGGAGCGAACTAATAATCGGAGGGTGGCAACCCCTTGCCACCCCAATATTAAGGCGGGCAAGAGGCGCAGTTTTCAACCGTGGGTGTTAACCCCGGGGGTAAGAACGGGGGGTAAGAAGGGGGGTAGAAAGTTGGCCCCCAAGACTAATATTAAACTATGTACCTAGTGGAATTGTAGAGAAATTGTTGAACCGTGATGATCTAAAACTGGTTTGATTGAAGTTATACTTTGATTGGAAATAGAGCTAATTGCGGAGACGCGTGAAAGATACATTTAAATTTGATGCTTAGCTTAATGCCAATACACGAGTAGCTCGTTTTTCTAGGATAGCAAGCTAGGGCTAGTAAGCTAGTGTAGACAAAACTACGAGTAGCTTTATATAGATAGATAGCGTTGTCTACACGAAGTTTGAATTACTAGCTTGTTATCCTAGCTTGAAAAGCTAGCCTCGTGTAGCTCGGGCATAAGAGCGCATAAGATAATGTGTCGCTAATCTATTAGTAGTATTCGAAATACGTGAGCGCTTTTAAACTATCTTCTAAAAAGGAGGACGCAAAATTGCTAGCTTATAGGATTTTTACTGGATACACTTCGAAGATTGTTGAACTTATCTGCATAGTAAAATATCACTGTCACTTGAAAAAGTGACTCGAACGAAGAGGTGTGACTACACTTTTGTGATAAGAACGTCTAGGCCTGAGTGGGTTTTCTCGATGGTTATAATCTTGGTGTCTTGAAATGGAGAGTGAATCGATTTCTTCTAGATAATAAGCTTCATCATAGACCGCATCATGGTTTAACACCAGACAAAATGGCGTTCAAATGTAAAACAAAAAAACTACTGGCGGGAGAAGTCACTGTGATTTGATTAAATGATAATTTTTCGTTAATGATTTATCATCGCCTATTTTTCCGTTTTTGCGCCAACGTTACAATTTTATTATTGTGTGTAGATAGCTTTTCTCTGTGAATATCTATTGTGTGGTTTTCACCAGAAGAATACAACAAATACTGTGTTGCTCCAAGAAGTAGCAACTAGAATGGAATTAAACAACAACTTTTTCCGGCTGCGCGTGGTTTTACAATCTCTTTACTGTATGAAACTAGGTAGCTTTTTTTTGTGAATGTTTATTTCAAGATTTTCACCAGAAGGATAGAAGAAATACTGTGTTGCTTCAAGAATGGAATGGAATTAAAAAAACAACCTTTTCCATCTTCGCGTAGCGTTACAATCTTGTTACTGTGTGGCATTAGATAACCATTGTTTGTGAATGTTTAGTTCAAAATTTTCACTAAAAGTATATAACAGTGGCGCTGTTTTGCTCACTCGTTGAGAACTTTAAGATTAGGTTATGCTTTGCTCCTTCTGCGCTAATCCAAAGTAGGTAATAGAAATCACTTGAGGTTAAATGGCATATGCCACTTTTTATAAAAAAAAACTGATTCTCCAAGAAGTAGAATCGTAAAAACAACAAACCAAGCCAGCACAAGGAGTAACGATAGCAGTGGGGACAAATGACCCAATTTCCCGGGCCGCTGTGCGGCCCTTCACTAACCTTCAGTGGCGCGTGACGGGCCTGAATCAGGGGAACGAAGGGATGGGAAATAAGGAGCTGAAGACATCCTGGGGAACAGAGGATATGATACCGGAAATATAGTTCTCATTCTGACATTTATAGCAAAGTCGATGGATAGCAAGAAGCTCACATATATGTATGTCTCCGAAAATTTCAAGATTTTTGAAGCGAAAATTTCTTTACCTGCGTTGAACAGTTATAAGATTTTTAATGTGAATATTTCTCTAGCTGCGTTAGTACTTTTTGATACGGGAAAATATAGTGGATTTGTGTCACCGATATACTAAATTAGGGCGGGCGGCAGCGCCAGTGTAGCGCCGGAGCGACGGCGGAGCAGCAAAACGGGACGTACGCGTTAGTGCGCGCCACTGATACACGTAATAGCGATATATCTGTAGATAATTGTGAATTTTTGACAGTTTTACTGTTATGTAAATGCCTCAACAATGCCTGTAACTCAACAATCAATGTAACTAATGCAAAGTAGTATTTTTACCCAACTGAAAGAATGGTTATGTTTTTCGCGCGTATCTTGTATGTTTGTAAATTTCTTTATTCCCACGTATCTGCCAAAAGGCCGGATTGATTTTAGATTCGTCTCAATTATCCAAGTGTCCTTAGATATAATATTGCATTATGTTTTTAATCTGTTGTATTTTTGCAGTCGGGGTTTTTAATGAAAGTTATTAGTGGATATTCTTATTTAGGCCCATCAAACTAAAACAAATAAAGGAAAAGAAAAACAAACAAAAAATGTTATCGCGAATACAACCAGCGGCCTCATCACTGAAGGCAATCTCTCCCAGCTAACCCATGGAAATTAGTTTTAAGAATATATCAAAGAGTGGGGTGTCAATAAACTTTAGTGACATAAAAATCTAAAATAAAATAATAAATACAAATAAAGATTACTAACCAATACTTACAATTCTATACTTACAAATTTGAATAAGACAAAATAAACAACAATACACAACCGAGTTCATAAAATAAGCTAAGACAAAAAAAACCTTAGACAAATATCATTATTTTTATGCAGGAGATTGATAAATTAAATGCCTATTTTCAGCATTTAATCCATCATCAAGATAGCTATTCTCTCTATCTAGGTCTGGATCTAGGATCTAGGTCTAAAGTTTGAAGGCATAGATAAGATAGGGACCGACTATGCAAGGCTCTGATAATAATTAATCGCTCTCAATGTTTTACCAGAGATATTATTTTTATCGAATGAAAGACGAATCGCAACTAAATTCATACATACGAGCATTCCTCTACCACATCACTAAATCTTTCTGAAACTAAACAAACACACCATGAAAAGTGAGTTAGTAATGGTTTTCTGTTAGGGCTGCCATGATTTGACCTAGTTGTGAAAAAACGCGGAATAAGCTTTTTAGAAACCGTCCACGGATGATCGCCCACTTTTTTCCACTTTTCAACCTTAAGTTCAAGAGACATAGTTTAAAATGAAGGGAAATATCCCTTTGTGAAATTACAGTTCTTTTGGACTGGTACACTAACCTAATTGCTTTGAAGAACGGTCACCTAAATGTTAAGACAAGTGAAAAGCGCTTCGAATCGATACCCTACCCCAAGTATTTAATCCTTTGTGAGCACAGTGCGTAATGTTAATAAGGCACAAATTTGAAAAATTATATTGTTTTCTTTGGAAAACGAAACAACTGACTTCAATTATAAATTAAACTCACACAACATCGCTTATTTTAATGGAATTAAAATATCATCGATGTGTGAATATTTTAGTTTTGATGATATTACAAAAACTACTCCTCACTCTCCGCTGAAACAATTTATGTGGGACGGCGAGAAAAATATGCTTTCGAACAAAAAAATAATCACCAAAACAAGTTTGGGGTGTTCTTGAGAAATCGGGGAACGTCCATAAAATATGATTTTTGACTTGATAACCTTCTATTGTGTTTAAATCGTTTAAATACAGTTAATTAGAAAACTTGTTGTTCTAAATTTTGTGTTGTGTTTCGGTTGTTTTTTAACACCCTTTTTTCCAAAGTAGACATTTTGTACCTTTTAAGCGTCGTGATATAAACTCGCATTAAAAACGTAACACGGGACTTAAACATTACACTTTATTTCTTGTTTAAAATATATATGCAAGATTCTAAATTTAATTTAAGGTCCCTCATAATTCATTTTATTTCTTAGAAGCATTACGGAAATGCTTAAAATATCCTCATATCGAAATTTCAGTCCATTACCTACTGGTTGGTGATAATATAATTTTCTCACGCAGGGCTTCTGCCCACCCTCAAGGGTCAAGGGACGAGCCCTAAAGAATGGCAGCAATCTTGCGGTAATTCCACCCTCTCCCAGCAAACTATCACCTACATACTGAGGACTGATAATGGGAGAGAGTTTACGGACACCATGAAACCGGTATCAACAATTATCGTTGCGCAACATTTTCGCCATGAGTAGTATGCGGAGTATCCCAAGTCATTATGTTCTTATGCGTTTCTATACATTTTAATATGTAAATCTTAAAGTAAAATAAATATAACTTTTAGTTTAAAAAATAGGCTAAATGACTAATAAAAAAATACATTAACACAAAAAATACACACACTACCGAGCATTACTACAGGTATTTTTGAATTGGAAAATAAATACCTCTTTTGTTAATTGTTAAAGTCTGTGGTCAAATTGAGAATGGATTAATATTACTTTGTGGTCGAATTTGGAGCACTTGCGACCACTAGTATTTAAGGCAGATTCAAATTGCTCCCAATTGCAAGAAATCAAAGCTAAATTGTGCTCAACTGAGTTTATAAAACAGGTATAATGTGATCTCGGATACTCAGTCCCTGTCACATAGTACATGTATAATGTCGGTGTGTTTGTAGAGGAGCCGTTTTCATTAAAACTTGCATGGTTTCGGCGATACTACGCGGTCGCAAGTTTTGTGTAGATATCATCGGTATACATAGATAGTAGGTATATACTCTATGTGGATAGGATGTCAGGATTCGGGATGCTGAGCACGTTATAGTTTTGTTGTTGAGATATATCTAGATTGCTCTGCGTTTAAGAAAAACTGAGTTTGGGGTTCCTAATTTGTTTAACGTTTTAGGTTTTTCATTTTGTTTTTAAACAAAGCGAGTTTGTGGATTTATTATTTTTAGAGTTTGGTTTATTTATGGAGGTATGTAGGTAGGTACATGTAAAAATTGAAAATGCGTAAAAAAAAATACTCAACTACATAAGCCACGGAAGAATTTTTTACTGCAATATTTTAAGTTGAGTTATATTTATTTGGCTGGGCCTTTGCCCAGCATTGGGACAGTATAGGCTAATAATAATAATAATATTTATAAAAAAATACGTAACTGAAAATAAGATAATGAGAGTTTAAAATTTAGAATGCACTTAAACAATAGTTTGGTTCATATCACACATGCTACTTTTATCACGACAAAATAATAAGAACGGGCAACCGCGAGGAACGGTTAAAAGCGATACGCAATAGACAAACCTGTTAAATTTATGAGCAAAGTCTAATCAGCACAAAGATCGCTTATGACATCATTCAAACTCAAAGAAATCACATTGAGCTTAATTCAGGTTATGTAATACAGTTGCCAGTCCAATTAAAATAATTCATAGACCTTGGTACAAATTAGCACGTGCCAACAAAACCGACTATTCAAGTAAAGCAGTGTTCTCACTTTGTATATTATTTACAAGTGAAATATTGCTTAAAGTTGCCAGCCCCGGGCGGTAGTTAAGGAGGAGTTCTCGATGAAATATGTCTTGGGGTAGGGGGCCCCCCTGCTGTGGGGGACGTATTAAGGACGTAGCCTTAAGCCCCTAATGTACGGGTCGATAAGAACTTAAGGACGGTCGGGAAGGGTCTAATGTAGAGTTAACCTGGTCTTCGGTTAAATTATTTTGATCGTTGAAAGGGACGCGAGTTTGTTTTGCTTAGTCTCTTTTAGATAGGTTTAATTTCTAGAAATTGCAAATTACTTAGAGACTTGACGGTTCAAAGAAATTTATGTATACATACAAATCTATACATCCGATTGGTTTTGCAGTATCTTGCCACTAGATACTTTAGTGGTCTACCCATTAAAGTGCACCTACTAAAGTGCAACTGAAGTGCAATTCACGATAGTGTGGTTAGAGGTTCAAATCCCGGCTGCACTTCTGAGTTTTTTTTCCAAGCGCACATGCACTAGTTCGTTATCACCACTGGATATAACGATGAAGGAAAACATCGCGAGGAAATCAGCAGAATCTAAGTGTGAAGTCATGGGTCATCCACCAACCCGTACTAGGGTGATGGAATGTGGCTTTGGGTTTCTCCTTGCGAAAGAAGGCCCCGAGTCCAGTAGTGGGAACATTTATTGGGCTGTTTATATGTTCATGCACTGTACTAAACGGTTGTGAGGCAGATATAACGGTCATAAGTAAGAGACATAATAAATCTTTGGTTATTATTTTAACAATCCTGACATAGTCGGAAATACTCTCGACGTTGTAAATCGTATTGACTCTAATAAAAGGAATAGCGTTAGGGTTTTAATAGTTTGTTACGTAATTTCTACTTCCGGAATCTTCCGTGATGTAAACTGTTAGCTATTCTATTCTTAAGTATAATTTAATCAACGAGTTGATGACTAAACGCGGACCTATGCGCGTAAAATGAATATAAAATGAATAGTAATAAAAAAACGGAATATGAGGGAACGCTAATGGGCTGACAAAATTTTGGATTTAATTTTAATAAAGCCTGTTTGCGACGAAAAAGAAAATTAGCAGTTTGTAATTTTTCGTGAATGAAGTTATATACAGAAGTTATATGACTATTGTTTGATAGTATTTGTTTTTTAGTTTGGATAATAACTTTTTTAGCAGTGGTATGATTAGGACTCTTTGCATAGTCCCTCTGGCGAAGTACCACACCTTTGCCAGTTATTCTACCACCAAGCAGTTATGTGAAAACGTCACTGTATTCCGGTTTGAAGAGCAATGTTTCCTGTGAAATTATAGGGCATGAGATAAAACGTCTTATATCCCTGGGTGACGAGAGCAGAGCAGTGCTGAGTACTGGGACTCTTCATGTTCCAATAGCTGCGTGTCACTGTGCTGTTATGGACACGCTTGTTGGTTACCATCATGCAAATGACCTGTTTATCGTCACTCTGTACTAAAAAAACTATTTAGTAGAATGAAAAATGTTTTACAAAATTATAGTTGCGTAAAATGTCATAACCTAACCTACTGTAGATTTGTCATCTCACGCGTTGTATTATATACTAGCAGCCCGCCCCGGCTTCGCACGGGTATTATGGAAAATAAGTATAAAACAAAATTATGTCTAATAATTTTGTATTATATTATATTATTGTATAATATTATTTATTTTAGAAAATACGACCAAGACAAAACAAACAATCCCAATCATCTGTTTATCATTTGAAACGCATGTTTTTTTGCCTATTTTACTTTATAAAAAAAATGCGGGAGCCAGAATCTCAAGGGAGGTCCTGAGAGGAGCGAGCCAAGCGAGGTCGCCGCCGTAGCGAGAGGTTACACTCAATGACATAGAGCTTCTGGCTCCGGGAGCTCACCCGGAGTCGAACTTCAGTGATAGACCATAATAGGACCAATTGTTATGTTTAGGTATTGTTATGCTTCTCTCAATATGTGCCTTTAAACATTATGCTAAGTTATGTTTATGCTATATACGGTAGCAAAAATTATGCGAAAACTGTTATGCGTTAGTTGTTATGGTATATTATCATTAGTTCCAAAAACGTTAGGCGTGTCTGGCGTCGTTGTTATTCCCCTTTTACTTTTACGCATCAAATAAAAAATTAAATCAGTAAATATTTAATGGTTGTAATTTAGTGTTAAAAATCTGCTAGGTAATGCCACCTACGACGTAGTTTATGGTTGTGCAATGTTTTATGTAACAACTAAAGTCTATTAGTTCTAAATACGTACTAAATAGTTACGGCTGGTCTAGTCGGGAGAACGGCGGCGGCCGATCTGGAGCCCCTGTTTTAAATCCCACATGCACCAGGCACCACTGTCTTTTCGGAGTAATATGCGTAATACCGCAAAACTTAAAACAGCGAAGGAAAACATCGTGAAGAAATCGCCATGTACTTAGAATCTTTTGAGGTCATGTGTCATCCACCAACCCACACTGGGCCAGCGTGGTGGATTATGGACTTGACTCTCTCCTTGCGAGAGAGGGCCCCGAGTCCCAGTAGTAGGAATATTTAGAGGGCTGCTTATTGAATCTATTGACACAGCTAGATTTCTGATCGTCTCATCATCGTAGTCCTTAATGCTCGTTTTATTCTAATATTTATTATTATTATTTTATTATAATTTAGTAAGTAGGATAAAGGGGACCTTTGGGGATGACCTATATCGTATCCTATCCCCCAGCTCAAATTACACGCGCATCACTGTTTTTTCGAAGTCATATCCGTAATGCCTCCAATTTAAAACGGTGAAAGAAAACATCGTGAGGAAACAGAAATGGAATAAATTTAATGTAATACTGTGTAGAAAGTGCGAGAAAACTTGAACAATAACAGTAAAGGTAGGATAAACTTATACAAAAGTAGTTCTGAAAAGAGCATTTTGATAGGAACATAAAAAGTGTTACGAAAAAATGTTTAATATTTAGTATCATTTGCGTCCACTACCTGCGTAGCGAGGCGACCACGCGAATTAGTAGACGTGCGCGCGGCTACTCGTACTTACCTATTTCATAGCTGCGAACACCTCTCCCCCGTGCCTCGGTGTCCCCTCTATCGGTGTTACGCCGTGCGGCGTCGCATTTTCATAGGATTGATATTTTTGACGTTATATCTTTTGAATGGAATGTCCCACTTCAATAATTCAAAAAGTAATCAATAGGTATTAAAAGAGTCTTGAATAAGAAATAATTTATTTGGATAAGAATTTATACAAATGTGTTGATAACAACATGGTCTGAATTTGATAGGCATTTTTACCTACTTTTAAAATGTAAAAAAGTAGCTGTAGCGACGTAATTACTGTAGTTAGACATATGGTCTCGCAAGGTTTTTTGTAGATTTTAGTACGCTCTATAATATTGTAGAACATTGTTTTGGTCTATCATTAGTGCTTTCCGCAGCGTATGCGATGAAAGCCATTTTATGACTGTTGTTTTTATACCTTGCATTGGTTTTAGCAAAAATTTCCACTCATTTTTTTTCGTAATAAACATAGCCTATGTTACTCAGTGATAATGTAGCTTTCTATTGGTAAAAGAATTTTTGAAATCGGACCAGTAGTTTTTGAGTTTATTCGTAGCATACAAAAATACAAAAATACAAATCTTTCCTCTTTATAATATTAGTATAGATAATGACAGGTATTTAGACAGAATAAAATGTGTACCAATTTTAATTTTGATATTATTTAGTTTAACTTACTTTATGATCATTCAAAGCTGGATTGGCAAGTCCATTTTAAAGGTACGAAATTATTAGAAAATGTATTTACCACAGGATAATTGAAGTGAAAACCCATTCAATTTGAAGTGACTTTTGTTATGAAACCAGTTTCTTAAACGCAATATTTAATAATACAAACTTTACGCGCGATGCATAGAAAATACGACTGAGTGACGTAGTGACGTCACGGTTCTGTAGTGTTTTGTATGAAGCGTTTTTGGGACAGTCCAAAATTGTGAATTTAAAATCGTGAAATCACGGGAAGTTTTTAAAATAACAAAGTAATTCTTTCACCTGTGTTTCAGTTTTTGAGTAGCCTTTTGATAACACATTAAATGAGTAGATATGCCTATTGAGAAACCTCTTTTGATGTGAAAATATTATTAAAAAAAGAACGCTAGAGGGAGAAAGATAATATAGTCAACTGCTCTTCGCTGTTGTGTCCCTGTGTTTAGTATATTCATGTTTTTTTATCGCGACATTAACTTCTAGCTAACAATAATTGAACTTAAATTTGCATTTCACATCCATTGCAAAAAGTTTCGGTTGTCGTGGTTGTTAAAAGGTTCGGTTTTGTGTAAATATTACTGTTTTATCACAGCACTTACTGACATAATTCTTTTTTAACCTTGTGTGTCGAAACCGCGGCTAACTTAAAACGGTGAAGGAAAACATCGTGAAGAAACCGACAAGTACCTACAATCTTCGGATGTCATGTTTGTGTTATATACTACCAAACCGCACTGGGCCTAGTGAGAGAATGCCCCGAGTCCCAGCAGAGGGAACATTTAATGTGCTGTTTGTGTGCGTGTGAGGATGTGTGTGTGTGCTGTCACACATAGGCCTGTTACATACACAGCGCACTGCCCAACTCTATAGATACACTTTAGGCTTTAGCAAGACTACGTCCGACTATTTTATCCGTCCATGGTATTAGGTTCAAACCTATTAACATATTAACAGTCCCTTCATTGTATATTTATGAATGTATAATGTATGTAAGAAAAAATCGAAGTCGTCTGCAGAAATTAACTGATCTGAATCCAAAAGCGCACCATAAACACAAAATTGTATTTCCTAAGTGCAGACTTCAGAAAACAAATAACTCTTTCAAATGTAATGGTATTCGCTTCTATAATGCAATCCCTGTACAAGTGGAAGGCCTCAATGAAACCAAGTTTAAAAATGAAATAAAAAGCTACCTATTGAGCAAGGCATATTATAATATAGACGACTTTGTTAAAGATAGTAACGTATGGAAGAGAAATGTGTCGAAATTAGAATCTTGTAATAAGGTAAAATAATAGATTTTTTAAGACTTTTGATGTTACATTGTTTGTACTAATGTAGTATCTGTATACTGTGTGTATTGATTATTTGTTATATTGTCTTCGACAAAGCCTTTTTACAGCTGCATGTAATTGACTAGGCCCCTTTACAGCTGCTTTATTCATTTTGACGTTGTTATTTTATCATATTACTAGATGCCCGCCCCGGCTTCGCCCGTGGTATATTATATAGCACTCATCGGGATCCCGTACATATCCAACGGTGAAAGAATGACTGAAATCGGTTCACTCATTCCTGAGAATATCGATTTCAAACAAAAAACCTCTTCAGCAACCTGCTACGCCACCTGTCGGAAATTGGTCGTACCAACTCAGATTTAGAAAAAAAAATAGCAAAGGTTTATATTCAAGGCACAGATTACTGAAATTCAATGACGCAATCTTTGACACATGCTGTCATGTGTCATGTCAAAGCACGAAACGTACGAAAACTCTCAAAAGGGGAATATTTTTTCCCGATTTTGTTACATTCTTGTTTCATGCTCCGCTTCAATTAATAGTTGAGTTATTTTCTATAGCCTAAAGCCTTCCTCGATAAATGGACTATCCAATAGAAAAAGAATCTTTCATTTCGGACCAGTACTTCCCGAGATCCTAGCGTTCAAGCAAACAAACAAACAAACAAACAAACAAACAAACTCTTCAGCTTTATAATATTAGTATAGATGATATACCTCTGTAGTGACGGCATTTAGAATTTTAAGGTGACAAATATACATCTAGAGACACCATTTACTTAATTGAAGCTGAACGCAACCCTATTTATAGAGGGCGCCTCTGAAGGTGGCCACCCGAACTGTTTACAAAGCATTTGCTTAATAACTAAAACTTCGGGGGTTCGGGTCGAATTCTCCTAATACTAGTGTTGTCTGTGCCTTTGTGTGGGTTTCGTAGTGAAGAGAGAAAACTAAACATCAGACGATAAAAATAGATGCTTGTTTTGTTAGTTTATCGATGTCGATTTAAATGAAATTCGTAGAAAAATAATTTGTATTCTTTGTTAAGTACAAACTTGTACTTTGGTAAGTACTAATTTATGTGAGATATACAATTAGTATTTTGATGAAATTTAAATTGTAGCCTTTATTTCCATCATAAGAATAAATCAGGACTACCATATAAACACTTGGTTTAATAAATTAACATTATTAATTTAAGATCCATGTTTATTACCTAAGAAGTTCCAACCAAAAAAATGAGTTTACTAACAATTTTTTTCTGGTGTTTGAAGTAACTAAAATATAAAGCTTTCTGAGTTATAATTTTTAAAAAGTCTAATATTGAGATGCGCTCAAATACTCAGACACCTTACGAAAATGATACCACAGAGCACAGCACTGTTATTTCTATAGCTCTAGCTTTATTTAGTGTTGCAAGTCAAGTTTTTCAAGATAATTTTGATTGACATTAATTTTTTTCGTTATGAAGAGTAGAAGTGTGCTCGGAACTTTTGAAACTCATGTACTTTTTTACATATCATTTAAGTGATAGTTGTGAATTTCATAATGTAGCTTTTTAATATTTCAATTTATTTATTTATTTCCTCCATCTTAGGTACTTGTTGTAATTTTTCAGACTACATCTATCGATATTACGTTATCTATGACCTAAACACATCAAGCACATCACTATCAAACTATCATTAAACTAGAGATACGTTTATTGGTGTGCGTGGGTTGCGGTTGCCATAGTAACGTATCTTAAAGATCTCCCCTCCGTGCCTTCTCAGTTTTCTCCTTTCTCCTTTGCACGCGTTTCTTGTCGGGAGGACAGAATTGGTACCGTCCGCAGATTATGGTACCTAGAATACTTCGGACTTTTTGCACGAAAACTGTTTTTTTTGATAAAAATAGTGGCTAGACCAGCTAGATGTAGACTTGATGGTAACATAAATGGCTTGCCCTTAACAGTAGAGCGCCAGTATTTGAATATTCTGCATAATATAGGTTTTTTGGGTTATTTGGAAATGTTACACTTTATATACTTAACACAATTTAATGCCTAATGTCGCTTATGCGTATGAATCAACTGTCAAAAACACAGCCTCGCTTTTAAGTCAATTGCAATATTTAAGTGACACTTCTTTAACTGAGAGACGCACACTTTTAGAACCGCATCTATAGGATTCAATGTTTTCCAGTCATTATTCTTGTTATTTAAGAGCCGACGAAGATTGAACTAGCTCAATTACTTTAGTAAGTAAACTTTTCCCTAAATCGAATAGCTCTTATCTTGGCCAAAACAACGCAATTTGTGACAGCCTTGAGCGTTCCCGAAAATATATTTGTCTGCAGACCATCCAACCTCCAGGGTTAACCGTGCGGGGGGCGAAGTCCACTAATGGAGTCCCCTCCCCGAGATCCCACGGCCCATAAAATTGTAAATTAGTGATGAACCCGCCCGCGCTATATCGATTTATTGATAGTTCTAGAGTTGGACTTATCGAGCTCGAGTTTGACAAATTGGTTGTTGAGACAAAGTTCCGAGAACAAGATGGCGGCGAAGGGAGAACACAAATTTGTAATTTTGGTGAAGTTTTAATTAAATTATTATTGTTAAAAGATTTTTAAAATGTGTTATTATAATGGACGAAATCATATTTAATCGTATTGTAAATTGTATTGTATTGGGTTGAATTCACGATATTTTGATATTTAACTCGATAAAACCGATGTCATAACTGCATGTTCTCTGTCTGTATTAATTTGAGTCTGTACTCCATACTCGCGCGGTAGATCACTTCTTTTTATCCCCATAATTTTAATCAAAAACAAAATCTGATCAGAAAATTAAGTTATTTTGAGTTCTAAGATAAGCGGCTTTAAATAATTAATATTAGTCGAGATTTTTTCACACAACGCCACCAAGCAAAATTTATAAGTATTATGGGAACCAATTATTATCGCATAGCGTACATAAAAACACCCAGTCATACAAATACGAGTATATATTCAGGATGGGAACTAAATCCAAGACTTCCATCTCGGTGAACAAACTTACTATTATAATAAGGAAATGAATGACATAAACATTAAATATTTTTCGAAATGTGGTGAAAAATGTATGTACGAAATGTACATATATTATGCAGTATTTTTTAAAAAATATACCCAAAATTTAAATAGAGCAAACAAGATAACTCACCCAAAATTATATCTTCGTGTTGGGTAACATACCAGTGATTGGACACTTCAACTTTCGACAAAATTTATAAAGTTTGTGTGTTATAATCTGTATTTTTGAACGACCCTAATTATTTCTTCGTCCATTGGGATGTTACAGAAGTGCTCAATTTTTTCCTACCAAATTTCGATGTCACCGTCACAAAATCTCGTCAAACACTGAAACCCACAAAAATCCGTTTACTTTTCATAAATATTAATGAGTGTCCGGTCAAGGAGTTATGTTAATAGGTCTAACTATTGTATATCGAACCGGTTATATCTGGACAAATTAAGGGTGGCGAGAAAGTGGTCAAGCGGATCTGTACCCCACGTTTTTCCAATGTGACTTTTATGTCGAGGGAACATGGTTGTTAGTTACGTAAAAAAATATTTTGGAATTTTGTGATTATGTTTGTAGGATGGAAAGGTGTGTGCATATAAAATAAGTCAGATATTGCAGCATCCGTTGTCTGAGGAGAGTTCAACCATACGCTCTCTGACCCTGGGCTATTCAGTTCTAGCGCTGGTGTCGTGGGATTTGGACTGGGATTGGATCCTGTGGGAATATATCCTCCGTATTAAAAAACCTTGCTTATACTCAATTGAGATGTTGACTGTTTAAAAAATATACCATTCTAATTATTCCATCAGGTAGGTTAAAGAGAAAATCGCACATCAAAATTATAATAAATTGAAAAAAACTTGTTTTTTTTTCAAGTTATTATAAATCTTTCAAGAGTTTCAAGGGGGGTTGCCACGTCACGTCTACATGAAAATTGTGTATAAACGTAACGAACGTCACTCGCTACATCTAACCTCTACAAATTTTGTTTGTGAAACAAAAGAAATAATAAAGAAAAATAAAAGATAAATAAATAATAAATATATATATATATATAAATAAATAAATAAAAAAAGACGTTCCGTTCATTGATTTGGCCCAAAATATAACAATTGTTTTGACTACGTAAGCTTTAAAATGCGGTGACAAGATATCAGCCATTTATCTACTCGTACGTACATTTATGCAAGAAGTCCAAAAATATAGTTCTTGTTTTGCTTTTAGTCTATCAATTAAAAATAATAAATAATAAATAAATATTGGTGGACACTTCACACACACAACACCATCTGACCCCAAACTAAGCAAAGCTTGTGTGATGGCAGCCAGATAGCTGATATAATACTTATATAGTTTTTAAATACATACTTATTATACATAGAAACACCCAGACACAGTGCAAACATTTGAATTCATCACACAAATATTTGCACTGGGTGGGGGATCGAACCCACGACCTTCGGCTTCACAGGCAGAGCTACTACCAACTAAGCCACTAGGGCAGTCATAAAAGTCAGTAATTGAATATGGATACCTTGATCTTTCACTAGCTGATAGACATACAGCCGTAAGGTGGAAACAAGACGATTTGCAACAGGAAATGAACCCCAACAGAGGTGGGAGTGGCTATACATATAAGTAGGTACATTGTAACTCATGGGTTCGTTTGCTGATTTAGATAGAAATGTTTTATGAAACAGAAAGACACATGAATTCACTAACCCTAAAAACACAAACAAAATATTTGATTTTATTTCAGTTACATTTTAGTTTAAGTTCTTTTTGAATAACGGCGGTTCACTTCTACATTTATAGAAACATACGCGTTACATGGAGTTTTAAGTAAACTTTAATAAATCTTGCAGTAAATCAGATCATAAGATAAACATATAGGACTCTTTGTAGATTCTGTCTTCAAAGTTGTTGTCTTTGCCAGTATGACAGTTTATCAACCACCATGCAGATGAATGCAAATATAAATGTGTTCCGCTTCGAAGAGCAATATTTTCAGAGCAGTTAAAAGACAAAGAGACTAATTTCTTAAATAAACGGATGATTAGCGCATTGCAATGGTATGTAGTGAGTTAACATGTTCAAATGTAAGTTCCAGAGGGAACATAACAATGGCATTTTTATACTCATACTTTTCCTATGATACGCTGCTATATATACATATATTTCACATGGAACTATGTACTCGCATAAGTATTGTTATGAGTCGTTGTAATGATTTTTGTGAATTTACCTATGTATTTGCTTTGAACCCCTTTGTTTTTGTTCTTCGAAAACTATTTATATGACGTGCTGTATGACCTTGTTTACAGTGAAGTTTTTTTTATTATTTTATATTTATTTTTTTCGGCTCCTTTACAGCCGCATATTATTTTTTGTGAATTTTGAATGTATACTTTTTTTAATTATTTAAAAAAATAATATGAATCGGAATGTATTTCACTAAATTCTAGTTTTTGTTTTATATTTGTAATCTATAAATTTAATGTTGGAAATTAGATAAAACTATTTAACTATATTTAAATTGTAAAATTGACAATACATGAATGTATTTAATTTTTTTACTAAATTTATAATTTTCGGAGTTGCATTGATGCTAATAAAATGTATATTTTATCTTATCTTATCCTACTTCTTCTTTTTTCATCATATTGTCATCATCATCATCCGTCTGTCATTTGATAGAGGGGTATAATGATATCGCATCCCATTCCAGTCGTGATTGCGCCGATATCGCGTTACATCAAATACGTCTTTAATCTATTTATACCAACGAATCGATCTACAAAGGCCCTTCAATTTCCATAGTAAATGCTGTAAACCAGTGATTCTCAAAATTAGTGACCAATTCGTGAACAAATTACTTCTGTGGGGAGACGAAGGTACGTCTAAAGAGATCGCTTAAAAGATTTTTTTTGTTTCATACTATTTAGAGATAAGATACGATCCATTTTATTTTCCTTCTATTGGGACCTTCTTTCACAAGGAGAGAGTTAAGGTTGGCAATTCAGCACGCAGTGTGTTGTGTTTGAGTTGTGATGTGTGTGTGTGTGTGTGTGTGTGTAGTTACCTAAGTGTGAGTTGGCGGATGACACATGTTCTCATAGTCTAAGATCCGGCCGCAAAATCTCTACGTTCATTCGCAACTACTTCGCAGCCAGGTGTAAAAAGGTAATATTTTGGTTGGTGGCTGCAAAGTAGGTGCGGCCGAGTGTGTAATGACACCCATCGATTTTCGAATTCTTTACATACATTGCTATGATGTAAATGATATTTCATTCAAAAAATAAGTGAACGATTTTTTTTTGGAAAAAGAATTAACATTAATTTAATTGAAATGACTTGCGGCCACTTATTGACTGGCAACCTATTATCAATGAATTCTCATAATCACAGATATATATTAAAATTTGATTAACTACGCGTTGAACGTAGAGATTTTGCAGCTGGATCTCGTATTATCAAGAAGATGTTTTTCTTATAACATATCGGTTTCACATATGTTTCTTAAAGTTAATGGGGGCGACAAACTTATACATTTGAACTTGGAAAAATACGCACAAATAAATAAAAATTAAGAAGGTACAAAGCAATTAAAAATAAATAAATATGATATAAATCTATATGAAATACATACATGGATAGGTACAGATAATCTGGAACCATTAAGTATTTTTTATTAACGAGATCAGGAACAATGCGTGTGAAACCACAAGGCTGCTACTTTTTTATAATTGAATGAACACTTTGAGAACCTCTGGCTTGTCCAATAATGTAAACCCCCAGTAAGGACATTGTCTTGTTTATACCCGCCCGAGGCGACCTGAGGGCAGGCGAGGCGAGGCGAGGCGATAGGGAGGCGAGGAGATGGTATGTGACTTCTCCCAACAAATTACAGGCTACAATGTAATCACCATAACGATACTTTACTATTGCACGTGCAAATTACTTCTTGAGGTGGTTTAAGGTATAAACTGAAAGCGATGATTTGTACCACCGTCATATTCCAATAAATTTTGAAGTCGTCACTTTTAAATCCGTAAAATGCAAAGAACTGAGTACTTCCTAAAGTTCCTATTAATATCATAAATGAGAAAGTTTGACGGTTTGTTGCTCAATCACGTCGGATCCGTGCAACCGGAATCGAGTTGAACTTTGGAAACCCTAGTCAAAAATAGCATAAAGACATAAATTACGCTTTTATTGTGAGAAAATTATGGGAATTTGAATTACGCGGGTATTATCGCGGAGCGTCGTTAGTGTTTGTAATATCAAAGCTGGAATATACTAGCTGGAATATGTTTGCTACTTACTTATAACTGACTCTTATATATGACGTCAAATAGGTAAAATATGAACATTATTTTTGCGACGAAAAATTTGCAAACATCGAAATTAGTTATTTTTATACATATCCTTTTACGCGTAATATATCCTTACTTATCAATTTAATGTGATAACTCTTGGTCCCGGAATCGCGTATGTCATTTCGCTTTTTTTTTAAACTATTAATAGGTTTACACTTGAACGCCATCTAGCCTGATGTTAACCGACGATGCAGTCTATGATGGAGCGTTTTTACCCAGAATAAATCGATTCACTCTCGACTTGAAATCACCAAGATTGCAACCTTCGGGAAAAAAAATTGGTTGCCTGTAAAGTCGGTATACGGGCGAAAGTTTTACGTGACAACGACTTTGAGTGGTAAAATAATTTTACGGAAGGGACGCGTGCCTTTCACTTTTTATGTCTGTCTCTCTCGCTCTTAGGCGGGCTAACCATGCCCGAGTGGAAGGGACGCGTGCCTCTCACTCGCTCTCGTTGTGAGCGCATAACGTGAGCGGAGCGTAACGCAGTTTCTTGAAGTGTCACCCGGCAAACCAATTAATAAGACGTTGTCACGTCAAAACTCACTCGTAAAAATGAGAAACCAGCTATAGAGCTCTGGAACCCACTCAAGCTACGCGTTCCGCAGCCGGCTGCGGAAATAGAAATTAAAGAGTTTCAATGCCATTCACATATTCTTACCGCTGCGCCTACACTTTGATACATATCTCGCGTTTGTTCCAAATACAGATACAAAAATCTTTATTGCTGTTTGCAGGTAAGATAAGGTAGTACAAAACATTTTAAAAATTGACCTTTACAAATTGGCCTCGTCTTCTAAAGGCATGCAATATGCCTGGCAACACAGTGTCCATTGGTCTGAATTTATACAATGATAATAATAGCCAGCTGATAAAGACTTCTTATTTTTTTCATTTTCAGCTTTTAATCTATTATATATGCCATCTGATTAATTGTCTATTAATTTCTGGGTTCTATCCGGTTGCGCTATGTATGTGTGATATGTTTGGTGAGCACAATTACGCCAACGTGTTGCTCTTCAGGAGGATGTTGTTGTGGACTTTGATAAGTATATCGTTTAAATCGAAAGTTCCCGCTTTTGCCTTACGCCCCACTGTGGCCTTTAGCCCAAGGCGTGTAGATAAACAGTTTATGTGCGTGTTTGCTTTTATGCGCGTAGTTTGACTATCTGATCGCAGGAGATTGCGCCTGATTTTACTGCTCTGGGTGTAGCTTAGGACTGTTTGTGCGAGTTTCCTATTGTAACTACTTAATTAGATAATACAATGTTAAGTTAGATAGTATAGTAGAAAGTAAGCGTTTTTTAATAATCCTACTTGTTACTACAATGATACTTAATAATACTAATTCGAAACTTTGTATGTATATTTGTATGTTTGTGACTCTTTAAAATAAACGCTACAGAAAGCATCTAATTTATTTATTTAATTATATCAATAAGGACCGTTAAAAACAACGACATACACCAATGAGAGTTAAGCTGGACTAAGAATACAATGAACATTTCATAGTAATATTTCTCCTACATGATATAAAATAAACTGTCAAAAACAAGAACCATACAAAATAATGTTAATAATAATGGTTTTAAGAATTATTCCTCGTCATTTTTACAATAATATTAATAGCAAAAATATATACATACAGAACTCCCAAATTAACATTAAAATTATACGTCATTATTAGTTGAACTTTGATTCAAAGATTTAATAGTCTGAAATAACAGATAGGCTTCTTTTTATTCCGTGAAAATAATTGGGAACTACGTGAAACCTGAACTGAGTGAAAACGTGAGATGTTACTAGTGTTAACTAAATATTATCAAGCTGAAGAGGTTTTTTGTTTTAACGCGCTAATCTCAAGAACTACTCGATCTTTTTAAACTAATCACCTTTGGATAAACACGTGATCCCTGCGTCCTATAGGCTACATATTACGTACCACTGACGAATTTGGGACAACCGCTATTAAGTAATTAATAACTGAGACAGACATCACATCGTAATTTTTTAATCCGGTTCAGGAGGATCATTAAAAACAATTAAAGCGTAATCGATTAATTGGTAAACAAACTGAAAAAAGATTCCAGTGATTTAAGAGCCTCATTTTCTGAAGCCGGTTACAAAAATGCGTCTAATCTCAAGTACGGAGTAGGGTTGTCCCGTGCGTACATCCGCGTGGTTGCGCCGACCTCAATACTAGCTCTACCGTGTAAGCCTAGGGTTGACAAAGGTTTCTTACAGTATTTTTAACGCGGTTAAAATAGGTAAGAGTTTACGCGCTCTGATCAAGTAGGGTACGCAAATGCGTGGGGTGGCGAGCGCTGCGTCGATGAAAAAAGAACTTCTATTTTTGTTGGAGAAGTAAATATTTTTCTTTAGAAAAAGCTATCCAACCTTACATACGAGTACGTAAATTGTGGATATATAGGTAAATAAATCAAAATGCTCCATTCATCATTATCAACAGCCCACTAAATGTTCCCACTGCTGGGATTCGGGACCTTCTCTCGCAAGGAGAGAGTTAAGGCCATAATCCACCACGCTGGCCCAGCGCGGGTTGGTGGATGACATGAGAGAAGAGGAATTTTTGCGAGTGGCGACATGTGCGTGCCATCAACGACGACGGCCGGACCTACGGCACGACAACCAACATCAACGACAGCACAACCTGGAGAAGTAGGTACTAACTGCGGCGCTGGCTCCTACACCATATGCGTCAGTGGCACAGCGAGGCCCCGCCCAGGCGCGCGTGCAGCCGCCGGGCCTGCCCGCGTGGCCGCGCAACCCAGCACCACCAGCGGGCCAGCCCACGCCAGCCACCGCTGAGCCGACGCCGAGCAAACTCACGCCGCCGTGCAACCCCCCCTCCCACCGGCGGGCCAGCCCACGCTAGCCGACACTGCGCCGCCGCCTGGCCAGCTCGCGCGGCCGCGCAACCCCGCACCACCGTCGAGCCAGCCCGCGCTGTCTGTCACTGCGCTGCCACTGAGCCGGTTGGCGCCGCCGTGTGTGCCCACAACAGCACCGACAGCTGCTCCCGCGCCGCCGCGGAAACGCGGGAAACGCGCTCAGACATTAACCACAGTGTCGTCATCTAGCGATAACGTGACGCTAACAACTGCAGGAACGAAAACGACCAAAGAACAAGCATCGGTTCGAGATACATCGTGGCAGACTGTGAAGGGGCGTAAAGACCGCTACTCTTTTACGAGAAAAGTCGTACGCGGAACAGGAACTTCCGACGCAGAGTTAGAAGCAGTTGAACGAGTAAAAAAATTACACGTCTGCTTCTTGAAACCAGCAACGACTCCAGAAACATTAAAAGCATATATGCTCAAGAAAAAATCCACGTGCCGAGTATCACGTCGAGAAAATTGTTTTGAAGCATACATATTACGCATCCTTTGCCGTAACCGTGCCTACAAGCAAATACGAATACTTCATGAGCGCTGATAATTGGCCAAGCAGAGTAGAAGTTAGTCCTTGGTTTCGACGCGGCGACTGGCGGGCGGCGCGCTCGTCCTCCAACACTACCGATGCCGAGGAAAACACGAGCCGCATACCGGATCAACCGCAGGCACGGGGCAGCGAACGCAACACCGCCCCCGCCGCTCCGCCGGCGTCTCAGCTGGCGATCGTAACGCAAAACTCGGTGCTTAGTTTGAACGCGCAATGCTCACCTCCGAGACAATTGATTATTTGCCACCAAAACATTTGCTCACTTAATGATAAAACTCAACGTCTAGAAGTTCTCCTAGAAACTGAACTAAAGTGCGATGTTCTTGCGTTAACAGAACACTGGCTTACTGCCCCGAATCTACAATGTATACATTTAAAAGACTATAAATTAGTGTCTAGTTTTTGTAGAAATAATGTAATTCACGGCGGATCCTGTATCTTTGTAAATGAAGCACTAAGGTGTGTCGAAAACGTTGAGTTATCAACGTTGTCAGAAGAAAGATTTTGCGAAATCTCCGCGATTGACGTTATAGATTTTGACATTACTATCGTTTGCATTTATCGCACGGGCCTAGCTCATGTCAGAGGTTTCTTAGGTACCTTGGAACGTTTGTTCGATAAGCTCAGCGAAGCTGAAAGAACATTTATGATTCTCGGTGATATAAACATAAATGTCTTAGACAACTCTAGCGCTGATTTTAAAAATCTGTTTGATTTGCTGAACTCCCATAATGTGAGCTCGATTGTAGACTTCCCTACTCGTATAACAGAAAAGTCACAAACTGCGATAGACCTTATTTTTACAAATGTAGCGCGAGAACTTACTTCCGCAAACTCCATAAATACGCTTCTGTCAGATCATTTAGCCGTACGCGGAGTAGTGACATTCGCTCAGTCTATGCCAGTACAGCTCACTCGCCTGACGCGTGATTTCTCGCAAAATAACCGCGCAAATTTTATTATATCTGTTGACAGCATAGATTGGTCTGAAGTAAATCAGAGAAACAAGACCGCTCATGCATTTGTGTTGGCACTGATAAATATTTTAGCAAATAAGTATGACACTTGTTTCCCGATAAAACAAAAACCAAATAGTAAACGTGACGCGTCGTGGGTTACACCTCACATACTAAATCTGAAATCGTTGTTATTTGACATTTCTAAATTAGTTGACAAATTTCCTGAGGAAGAGGACTTAATAGCTATATTTGACGATCTCAACAGGAAATACAATTCAACTTTGAAGATGTCTAAAACAAACCCTTATAATAGAATTATACACGGAAGTACGAATCCGTCTAAAGCTATGTGGGGAATCGTGAATGTAAAGTTATTTTTTATGAGGAGCAAATAATAAAACGACCTCTGTAGCCATTATCCAGTATATTGATTGATACCCTCATATACAAAATATAAAATGCTAGATTCTTAAATAGTTATTTAGATCTACCCACAACCTCCTTATCAAAACGAAATTTAACAAATTTTAATATGACACTTGGTTTTATTAACTTAACATTATCTATGCAATGGAATTATAACATTTCTAAAAATGAAGAAATTTATATTTATTTATTGATACATGAAAATAATAATTTGCAACAATCTATGTGCACATAGGTGTTGGTTAAATATTGAATATAGTTTTAAATAATTATTATTTACTTATTACACAACAAATCAAAATATTTATTATAACTGACTCTGCGCAAACATGTTATCTATTTTTATAAGTTTGGCTATAAATATATATTCTTACATTAGGTGAACTTACCTGTTGAATATACCTATCTATTCCCTTTAATGACCGATTCCAAATATTCTACTTAATCTTACATTCTTAACATTATTATTAACATTGAACAAATTAAACAGCAGAAAGCAGATTATGACATAACATACAATAACAAGACACAATGCATTTAAATTTTATAGTTCTATTTATACATTAAATAAATAATTACTTTCATTACTGTTTTATTGTTCTATTTATACATCATCATTATTATGAAATTAAGGTATGAAATGAACGGTGTTTAGTTGTCCATCTGTATCATTATTGCAATTTAATTTTTACATGTTAATTTATTTTTAACTTTATGAATTTTTACAAATTATACAACCAAAAATTATTTATTAGAATATCGATTATTAAACTACATACTAAGGTTATCAGTTACAATGTTACATAGTGTGATTTATCTCTTAATATTATTCTTTATTGCCTATCTATGTATTATTATTTTAAATTGTTTATGTTTATAATCATTGATAACCCAAAATTTTAGCTTGGTTATCTAAACTCAGCGCCTGCTGCGATTGCGTAGTTCCCCTGGACAGATCCACCGATTAGGAGGTATCACTTCCCTGCCGGAACGAGTACGGAAATTAGAAGAGCTTGAAGGAGCGACACTGGAGCTGTGCGCGGAGTGCCGGCGGCCCCGGAGGAGCCGGCAATGAGATGTCGTCATACTGGCAGAAGTCGGGCGAATAATCTATTCGTTTGTCTGAATCGATAATTATGTGTTTCCTATTACGACGCAGTGTGTTGCCTGATAACATCCGTATCAAATACGACCTTATGCCTACTTTCATTTCAATTGTTCCAGATTCCCATCTGTTACCTATTCTAACTTTGACTTTTTGTCCCTTTTCCACGGGTTTTAAATTTCTCGACCCCCGGTCATAATATTGTTTCTGATAACTTTGCCGACTTAACAGGATTTTGTGCGTATCAGAATGTATTTTAGGTTTATATAAGGTCGTTGACCTCGGTAGAATGCTGCGTAGTTTTCTATTATAAAGCAATTCAGCCAGCGACGGTAACTCAGAACTGATAGGTGTGTTTAGGTATTCTAAGGGTAGGATTTCATGGAGCGGTTTCAAACCGCGCCCGCGCGCGGGCGCGGTCCCCGTCTTCTGTAGGATGCAGATTTGTATGTAAAATTGAATTCAAAACTCACGAGGCGGTTTACGCCCGCGCTACCACGCGGGTGCCGCGCGGCGCCCGCGTGGCGACCGCGCCGCTGCGCGCGCAACCGCGCGGTCGCTACGCGGGTGCCGCGCGGCGCCCGCGTAGCGACCGCGCGGTTGCGCTGCGCAGCGGCGCGGTAGCCATCTGCAGCCAATGATTTCAAAAGGAAGGATGCGCCCTACTTATACATTTTTAGAAAACTTCTTAATACAAGCAAAAACAGTAAGATCTGTAAATCATACGAACTACGTGAGTGCCGCGTTGACGACAAAAGACGGCATAACATTGTACAAAAAAAAAACGTAATTTCAAACATAATTTTTTTATTTGCTATTGGAATAATATACGAGAATAAAATTTTTACTATACGTGTGCACACCAACAGCCAAAAAGCATCATGTAGCTGTTAAATGTCTTTCAAGTTTCTGTGAAAACTCTAAATATTATAATATATACATAAATATATACATATGTATAGGTATTCAAAATAGTTTCTCAAATATTTAAATACGATTTTTTCAAATCGGTTCATTAGTTTCGAATCCTATTCAATGCAAACACAAAAATTCAAAAGTATTTACAAATATTTTCTCTTTGTAATGTACTCAAACCTAAGTGTAGATTAAACCTATTCAGTCTTATTCCAAAAAACTAAGATACTCGTAGTACAGATTTAAACCAGGACTAACTAATCCAGGTTTGATACGGTGTTAAACTTAGGACCAGGTTTAAAATGTGTTCCTATTACAAAACTCAGACTATCCAAAGACTACTTAGTCCAAGGTTAAGCCTGAGATAGCCCGACGTTATACAACAATATTAAAATTTTTTGGAACTGCTTTTATTTTGAAGATCGACCCTTGTTTACCGTAAAAAATTACATTTCATTTAAAAATATTAGTATTTTCGATGAGTAAATATACTAATATACAATATTAGACTAATTTTGAAATACTAACGATTGACATGACGTCACTAGTCGCAAAATACTGGTCGCGATTCATGACTGTATGTTCAGGTTATGTGGTTTTCTTATCATTACTTGAATACATACAATCAAAATCGTTGTCGCTAAGATCGCAAACTATAAAAAAAAGCAGAAATGTAAACAGTTTAATCAGTTTTGACAGTTTATTTTGCGACTAGTGACGTAATAATTCATATCGGTGTAGCCAGTCACGTGACAACAGATGAAAAATATAGGATTTAAAATCATTTATAATAAATTTACTACGTAATATTAAATTATAATAATGTGATTTTCGATATTCTATTAATGCAAACTATCATAAAATTAACATTAATGTGTAACATCCCTATTACGAGAGTTCAAATTGTTAAATATGGAAGAAACAAATGTTGTCCTAACCTTAAAATGACAGATCCGAAGTAAGTTCATAGTTAACTAGCGGTTCGACTGTTAATCTATAGGATCATAGATAGTACGCGGCTTAGAGAAAAACTTCGTTTTGTAATAACGCTTAGACTTAGACTTGGTTTAAACCTGGCTTAATTCCAGTACTATAATTAGTCCGTGTTTTGGAATAAGACGGATTACGTTTTGTTTTATTATTAAATCCCAAAATTCAAAATCACTTGCACTAAATTCGACAACAAAATCACGTTTGTACAAGGCTACTTCGTCCACTTCACGCGTTCAATGGCGGTTATTTTGTGGAAATCCGTAGAAAAATAATATCACTTTAAAAATGTATGCCTATTAATCTAACAAACAGCAACAAAAGAAAATTAAGGTTAAATACTTACTGATGATACCATATCCCATCTTTCTTTGTAACTTTTGTGTCGTAGTTTTTACAACCTTTTAGAACACAATTATGCATTTTAATGCCCACCAAATACTCGTTTCCTTCCGCCTACTGAACGCTGTGAACTGAGTCACACTGGCCCTAAAAATGTTTTTAGGGCCAATGCGGTGGTTTTTTTTTCGTACGGTTGGTCTGGTCCTTCTTTATATAAGTCAATGTTCTGGCAGTCGGTTGAGGGGCGGGAGAAACAAAAATAGTGCTGCCCTTATTAATTTACTTTTCGCTTTTGAATGTCTTTTTTTGGTTTTGAAGTCAGTTATTTTAAACGTAACTTTTTATGTTTTTTTATTTTATGTTTTGTACTTTTTAGTGTTTGTAGGCTATTCTGTAAAATAGGATAGGGTTTTTCTACCTCTCGAATACATCAAGTATTTGCTTGCTTGTAATCTATTATCTGCAATAAAATATAAGTTTATTGCAGATTAGATAGATTACATATGGACTACTTTTCATCACATGAAAATCTCGGGAACTAGTTATAATAAATAATGTAATATAATAATGAGGCTAAATGAATTTGACTTTGTCACTAGATCTAGTGAGTTTTTAATGCCTGGCGGAACATTTTTGTATGATTTAAGGTTAAGGTAAAAAATCTGTGTTTATTTTAGTGACTTTTTCATTGCCAACGCATCAGTTATGTCAAGTTTTACTGAAACATGCTAAACTTATGGTTAACCTCGAGGACACAGTCAATTCCGCTTGTTTTAATACGTTGAGCTATGTCAATAACTTTGGTTCACTGACGGATGACTTCGTTTCGTATACGATCACTCAGAAAAACACCAACCATTGCTCGTTTCACAGCACGCTTTTCAACTGGTGCACGGTTTTATATAGGTTCGTTTGGAGACCGATGCGTTGGGAGGCGTAAACAAGGCCCTTCAGTATCTCTTGTAGATCCCCCAGCATTTTGGCCATTACGACGATATCGTTTGGTGAGATACGCCTGTTGCCGTAATTATAAATGTCACGTCCAGTCTAATCCAGCGAGTTTCGAACTTGAACAGTCATAGTTGCGGCGTTATACAAATATCTCATTACCTCGATATATCTCGGCTTCTCGGCAGTCAATTTGGCATCGCTGTAGGGATTCCATGACCAACCAGACTTTCACCGAGTAATCCGTCATGCTTTCTCATAGCCCACAAACGCTATGTCAAGGGGCTGATTGTACTCATTGGTCTTCTATACAATTTGCCCACAGCTTAAATAGATTCTTCTTCTTCCATCATTTCCAGAGTCTGTTTCGAACGCTTCGACTTTAATCTTGCTCTTACGCCTCATCGCAAAATATTTCGTGGCTTCCTCCCGCAAGACTCTACGAGTAGAGATTCACTCTGACAAGTTCTTGGTCAATATCGTCGGAGTCAAAAAAAAAGTTTCTCAGAAATCGTCATAGAATAAGAAATTAAAACAATTTGTGGAATAAGATACATATAAGTACAGATTACAGATAATATAAGCTTTTTTTAATTTGCGGCTGCGATAAAAAATATTATTTATTTCCTTTATTGCCATTTTACCCGACTGAAAGAAGAATTATGGTTTTCGAGTGTATCTGGTATGTTTTAAATTTCTTTATTTCCACGATTCTTCCAAACGCCTGGATTTTTATAACTAAGATATTCTTAGATTAGTGTCAATCGCCAAAGTATCATCATATAGTACATAATGTTTTTTATGTGTTGATTTTTTGCAGTCGGGTTTTTTAAATTAAAGGTTTTCTATCGTGTTTCTCGAAAAAATCAACATCGTTAATTATTGATTAAAGAATCTAACAAAGAGTTTTATCTCCACCTTTGTAATAAAAAAGACTACTTAGGCTGTGAAACGCATTGCCAGAGTGAGTTTTTCGTGATGGTTCGAACCTTTGGATTTTCGAGTCGAGAGTGAATTTGTTTCTGTTAGAGAAGTAAGCGCCGTCGTAGACCATATCATATTCATCCACCATCATCGGCATTAACGCAACCGTATCGTTACTTAAGTTTCAGCACAATTTTTTTTTTTGGACAAATCTACGAAGTATAAGGCAACATTTTAAATAATGAATGGAATTGGTAATGCCGGTCTCAACTTAAAGCGTCAAAAAAGAAAAGGTTAATTTTAGTGTACCTACGAGTGTAGAGAAATATTTCCTAGTTTATAAAGAAACAAATCTCTTATCACAATTGTAAACAAATCTTGAACTAAAACTAAGTTTAACCTAGTACTTAGTTCAATTTATTCCATATTTTAGTGTTATTTCTGCACTGTGACACCGATTCCGCACAAAGTAGGGCATCAGAGCGCGTGAGGCAGCGTAAATGCCTACCTTGGTAGAAAAACCTGACCATAAATATATTATTATTTAATCTAAAATTTGCCACCCCCTAAAAAGTGCCGCCCCGAGCAGGCCGCTCCTACCGCCCTCCCTACGCTATGCTACTGACTTCCAACCGCACGTCCGCGCGGTTTTCGCCCGCGAACGTTGCGGGTTTCAAACCGCGCCCGCGCGCGGGCGCGAACCGCTACAACGAGCGGTCTCGTGAGTTTTGAAAAAAAATCGTCGCCCGTCGCGGTTCGCGCCCGCGCGCGGGCGCGGTTTGAAACCGCTCCATGAAATCCTACCCTAAATAAGCCAATTTAAACTCGCTGTTATCTTCGTGTACTTTTTTCATGATGTTTTTTATAGTTTGAATACTCCTTTCTACCTGACCGTTGGACTGAGCAAATGTAGGAGACGAAGTAATGTGATGAAATTTCCATTCTTCTGAAAATCGTCTAAAACTAGTCGAAGAGAACTCAGGCCCATTATCCGACATCAATATTTTTGGTATTCCATGTCTTACAAACATTCGTTTAATTTTTGATATTATTTCTTCTGACTTAAGAGTTGACAACTTTTCAACTTCAACGAATTTACTAAAATAATCTACCACTAAAATATAACTTTTACTACCAAAATGAAACACATCCGCACCCACCTTTTGCCACGCTGTAGTTGGTATTTCGTGTGGGATCAACGGTTCTTTTGTATTTTGTTTCCTATGTGTTAAACAAACTTGACAATTCGACAAATAGTCCTCCAATTGTGAGTTTATGTTCGGCCAAAATATAATTTCTCGTGCTCTCAGCTTACATTTTTCAATACCTAAATGACCTATGTGAACTTTTTTCATCATTTCGAGTCGCAAAGATTTAGGGATTATTATTCTAGTTCCCTTCCACGCTATGCCAAAATTGATGGTAATTTCGTCTCTGTAGTCCCAGTAGGGTTTTAAAATGTTTTCTACATCTTTTTTTTCAACCGGCCAACCTGACTTCACTATTTTTATTAATTTTTGTAACTCGTCATCGCTTCTCGTACATTTCTGTATTTCCAAGAAATGCGAGTCGATCAGCTGATTATTCGCGGAGACCGCGCACACCTGCGCTTGCATTTCTAAATGATCGCGTGGTTGTGTGGGTGCCCCGCCCGGTGCGACTGCCCGCGATAACGTGTCGGCTATGAACAGGTACTTGCCGGGCTTGTATACTAATTCGAACGTATACGGCTGCAAGCGCATCAACATTCTTTGTAATCGGGGAGGAGCATTAGCCAAAGGTTTTTTTATGATACTAACTAATGGTTTGTGATCGGTTTCGACTGTCACGTCTGTTCTTCCGTATATGTATGTATAGAAGCGCTCACACGCAAATACACAAGCATATAATTCTTTTTCAATTTGAGCGTACGCTTGTTCCGTTTTAGTTAATGACCGCGATGCGTATGCCACCGGCAGACCGCCCTGCATAAGACAAGCCGCTAACCCGGTTTTGCTTGCGTCCACTGAGATTACAACGGGTTTATTTAGTGTGTAATATTGCAACACAGGGCACTTATTAGAAGTAGTTTTAAATTTTCGAAACACTTTTGATGCCTTTCCTCCCAATGCCATTCTACTTCCCTTTTTAACAGCTCTCTCAAAGCGAATGTGTGATCTGACAATTTTGGAATAAAATTACTAACGTATGTGACCATTCCTAAAAATCGTTCTACATCCTTTACATTTTTAGGAGTCGGCATCTCTTTAATTGCAATAACCTGGGTTTCATCGGGGGATATACCTTTTTCTGAAATTTTATGACCTAAATATTTTATTTCTGACATTCCAATTTTGCATTTTTCTTTATTGAGTTTAATGTTTATCTCTCTACATCTTTGTAAAACAGCGCGCACTCGCTGATCATGAAGTTCCCTATTTGGAGCAAAAATTAAAATATCATCTATGAACTGTATGACCCCCTCTATATCATCTAAATGTTCATGTAATTTCCTATGGAACACTTCTGACGCCGAACAAATTCCAAATGGCATTCGTAAAAACCTAAATCGACCAAATACAGTGTTAAAAGTGCATAAATCTGTGTCTTCCAATTTTACTTGATAAAATGAATGTTTGGCGTCTAACGAACTAAAAAATTTAGCTCCTGATAATCGCGACGCGACCTCTTCGAAAGTCGGAAGTTTAAAATGTTCACGTTTAATAGCTTTATTGAGATCCTGCGGATCCAAGCATATCCGAATGTCACCGTTGGGTTTTTGTACAACTGTCATACTATTTACCCAATCTGTCGGACCTTCCACCTTTGTTATTATTCCTTCCTTCTGCATTTCTATAAGTTTGTATTTTACCTTATCTTTAATAGCCTCCGGTAATTTACGGGGGAGGGTGAATAACCGGTACCGCGTTTCTTTTTATCTGAATTTTATATTCGCCGGGTAAACAACCTAGGCCGCGAAATACGTCCTTAAATTCATCTAGAATTTTGTTATTTTGAATTTCTTTACTCACTGACCACACTCTTTTTAGTAACTCTAACTCTTGGCATGCATTTTTACCCAATATAGGTACAGAATTTGTATTAACTACAATAAATTTCAAAAAAATATTGGTTTCCTTTGTATTGTGTTTTCAAATAACATTTACCCTTCACCTCAAGTGAACTTCCTGAGTAACCCTGCAGTTTAACCGAGGTTTTAATTAAATCCGATTCAGACAAACCAATAGTGCACAAACATTTCTGCGGAATGATATTGACATCAGCCCCAGTGTCTAATTTAAACTTGAGCAAAGAATTATTAATTTGCAAATCGGCTAGCCACTCTTCATTTCTACTATGGGAACTAAACTGAGTGTTTACCTGATCGGTGAGGTCTTCCTGGACAACATACACCCTGCACACTTTCGCAAAGTGATTCATCCGGTTACACTTGTTACAATGTCGGCCGTAAGCGGGACATTGAAGCCGTTTGTGTTTCATGCCGCACCTGGAGCATGGCGCGACGAGGGCTTCCTCGGCTCGCGCCGACGTATTCGGATAGCGGGGCTGTCTCACCCCGCCGGGGCCAGGCGGCCGCGGGCTGGCCCCGCCGCGGGCCCTCCGGCGCTCGCTGCCTCGGACCGTGTCCTTGACCACTGCGTGCGCTATTCACCCAGAGTACATCACCTGTTGTGCTTTGAATTGATGTGTTTTCATTTGTTTTCACCTCACAGGCGTAATGTTTCGTTACTTCTGTGTCGAAACGAACAGCTTGCGCGCGGGACATTTCTGCCAATCTGCATATGTCGATCGCTTTTGTTAATGTTAACTCTTCTTCTCTCAGTAATCGCTCGCGTAACATGCCGTTTTGAATCCCACATATCAGTCGATCACGGACTAAGTCTTCACATAATTCTTTAAATTCACAGTTTGCCGCCATTTTATTTAACTCGAACACGTATTGCTCAACCGTTTCTAATTCCTTTTGATCTCTTGTGAAGAATCGATGTCGTTCGATCGTTAAATTCTTTCTTGGTAAAAACACAGCATCAAACTTCTGCAATAAATCCTCTATTGTTTTAAACTCCTCTTTGAACTGATCGTACACCTCGCGGCATCGATCTCCGATGACATGCAACAATATATTTAACTGCACTTTCTTGTCTTTCTTAGCTAATTCGCAGGCCTCATAATAGATTTTAAACGATCTCTTCCATTTTTGCCAATCTTTGCTTAAATTTCCAGAAGCCACGTTCGCGAGACCGTTCTCGACGTGGAACGGTTGCGGTGGCTGGAGAATCGAATCCATTTCCTTTTCTTTATATGTCCTCACGCGTAGAAAGATTAACACTTGAATTCACCACGTATTCACCATGTATCCTACCGGCTGCGCCATGTAAAGTTATTTTTTATGAGGAGCAAATAATAAAACGACCTCTGTCGCCATTATCCAGTATATTGATTGATACCCTCATATACAAAATATAAAATGCTAGATTCTTAAATAGTTATTTAGATCTACCCACAGTGAACACGGAGAGGGGGAAAAACAATTCGCCTAGGTTGAACTTTTCCGAGATCGTAAAAGATTGTAACGGCAGTAAGTTTAGTTCGTCAAAAATGCCGTAAATGCTATGAACGTTCGGTTTTTAAATGCAGCTGCTGCCTGTGGGGCGCCTATAGCTAATGCTGCTACTGTATGTAAAATTTTAGTATCTGCGCGTCAGGCGTCTGACCGTTCCCTCAGACTAACAAGTTTTTCCGCTGATGAGGTATTTCGCATAGTCTCCTCCAGAATACCTCCAAAAAAGTCAAGAGACATATACGGTGTGTCGATGGAGCTAATTAAACTAGCAATTTTACCTCTAGCTCCGGTTCTCGCCACACTGTTTAATAAGTGTCTTAGGGAGGGGTCGTACCCGTCGCCGCTGAAGATATCGAAAGTGTCCCCGATATTTAAAGGCAAAGGCAAACGGGACGATATTGATGGATATAGACCAGTATCGATTATACCAGCAATAGCCAAAGTATTCGAAAATGGCTTGAGTTCGCGATTAGTGGCCTACCTATCGGAAACCGAGGCGCTGTGTGAACAACAATACGCATACCGCGAAGGGAGGTCTACGACTTCTCTAACGCGTGAAGTGGTTCGTAATGTGTTGGCTGCTCGTGAACGCAAACAGCAAGTGGCAGTCTTGTGCTGTGACTTATCGAAAGCCTTTGATGTCGCAGACCATGAGACCTTGGCTTTAAAGCTGAAACACTATGGCATAGCTGGGAAATCATACGCTGTGTTGACTGACATGTTACGAGGCCGCTCTCAACTGGTGGATGCTGGCGATGGCGATAATAAATTAGACCCATTGTCTTCATCTATGGGTGTGCCGCAGGGTTCGTCAGTTTCAAACATCATGTTTTCACTCCTATTGAACGATCTACCTGACGCCGTAAAGGGTGCAGACATATTCATGTATGCAGATGATGTGGCTGCCATAGTAACCGCCCTTTCGATAGAGGAATTAGAAGATAAATTAAATACTGTAATTAACGGTTTAAACACATGGTTTCGTGCTAACGGTTTTATGGTAAACCCAAAAGACTCATTTTATTCACTTTTGTCTATCGGGTCACTGTACAAAATCGCTAAAAGTCTTACTTGACGGGGTCCGGATTGAGCAGGTACAAAGCACAACATTTCTGGGGTTCGAGATTGACCGCTGCATGACATGGGAACACCACATCGACAAGATGTGTGCTAAAGTAAGCAGTGCGTGCTTTGCACTAAGACGGTATCCCGAGTGGTGTCTGCAGATGTATCTCGTTCGTGTTACTTCGCCACGGTGCATTCCCGGTTACAGTACGGAGCCGAACTATACGCACGCGCTGCCGACTGGGAGCGTGCTTTCCGCGCCAAAAACGTGCCATACGCGCCATCGTGGGCGTGTCGCAATGCACATCCGTCAGACCATATTTCAAAGAGCTTGGCATACTTACGTTGCCTGCAATCTTGATCTACCAAGTAGCTGTGTATGTCAGAAACAACTTAGACTCATACGACACGCGAGGAGAGAGACATTCGCGCAATATACGTAACGCGGACAAGCTGGATAGTATACCTCACTCTCTCGCGAGATCGGAAAAACTGACTCACATTATGGGACCGGAAGTTTATAACACTCTTCCTAAAATAGTTAAATTAGCACCGAGTTCGGGTAGCTTCAAAACCGATTAAAAAGCTGGCTTATCGATTAAACTTTTATAGTTACAGCGAGTTTTTATATAGTGATGGCAAACTCACAATAAAGTTGTAAAATTGACATTGTTCATTACAATTGTAATAAGTACATATATTTTAATTTTTGACACTTATTTGTACGATACCTATTATCGTACAATATAAAGTTCAATTTAAACTTTAAAAATGTATACTCTTTGTATACTCTTATTTTGTTTTTTTTATAAAATTGACCTGTAAATTGTACATTTATCAATAAAGAACTTTGACTTTTGACTTTGACTTTGACTTCGAAAGATTCTAAGTACCTACATGTCGGCTTCCTCAAGATGTTTTCCTTCACCTTTTTTTAAGTTAGCGGCATTACGCTAATGACTTCGAAAATACAGCTAGTGGTGCGTGTAGAGTTTGAACCCGGGGTCTCCGGATCGGCCAGCCGTAGCTTATACTATTACTATATGTCGCATTACAGCATGTGATTTAACGAATAGGTACATTCCATCCATTCCATCCGTGTGAAGTTTGTAAGATTATTTATTTTTGGCAAATACAATTGAAGTTTTTTTAGAACTTTTTATTTTAGAATGCCATTACTGTGGCGCACCGCACACAGATTTTTTCTTAGAAAGCCTCGCTCGGTTGAACTCAGGACCGCCGAGTGTGTCCGAGTAAGAAAGATACAATCTCTCTCAGCTCTTCACTCCTGTGTCACTGTGCTTACTATATTCAATTTATGTGTAATACTTGTTATTATCAATTATACAATAGTTTCCAATTAGTAATTTAAAAATTTTTAAAGAGTCAAGAAAATTTTAATAGGCTCTCAAAAAATGCGGATGGAAATTTGAAAATCGAACAGAGGTATATTTTTAACCGACTTCAAAAAAGGAGGTTTCTCAATTTGACCGTATATATGTTTTTTTTCTGTTAAATAATCGAAGTTTTCAAAATAATTACAAGTGATCAGAGTTTTATACTTTAAAAACTTTTTTCGCAAAACTTTCTGAGTAGCCTGGTATTTTATGACAATTAAGTTTTCACTTGTAAATTTTTTTACAAACTGAGGAGGCCATATTTATTTATATCTAATAAACTTTATCGCTTGAAATTTTTTTTTTTAAATCTATGGCAATTGGCCTCAGATTGACCTTTAATTTTATTTAAAAAATGTACATATTTATTATATTATTAAAAATAAATTACAATGCGAACTACGTTATACTACATATCTGACTGACTACATATTCTAAGCACATCTGAATTGTTATCGATAGACTAATGAAGGTCTAAAGACAATCAAGCTGACCTAGCCCAAGAAGTACAAAGTAAGTAAGAAGCGTGCTAGTAGCATTTCCAAGCTGAATGGCAACGCTTGATCAAAAAAAAGTTGGGCCAAACAAACGACAGCATTTTGATCACGCTTAGCGACGACCAACCTCTCGAAAAGACTTTTGGATTTTTTTTGAGAATATGAAGGCTTGTAGTTGTGTTAAAGTCTAGAATATAAATAATATAATATAAAACATGGCACCATTTACCATGACCTTCAGCACCCTCTCCGCAGGAGACGTAAAGATAACTGCTCTACCAAACAGGATTATGGAAATTATTTAAGCAGACTAAAATATCTGCTTAATCCTTTCTAAGGGCGTTTTCAGATATCAAACTATACGTGATGTCATTGTCTCTTTTTTTGTTGTAAAAAACGTTAAATTTTTTATGTAAATAGAAAAAGAACGTAGAATACATTCTGCACTCCTTCTCTGTACGTACTAAAAGTGTGCAAAATTGCATACTCCTCCATTCCACTAGTCTGTAGCTTAACGCTGATTGTATCAAAATACCTATATATTTAGTTGATAAAAAAAACTTGATTGTACACACCATTGAATGATACATTTAATATGAGAAAATAATTGGACCAGTTCAACATCTGGCAGCCATATAGCAGACAACTTTGGAATGGCAAAAATCTTGGAAAAACTCATAACAAAAGCTATTGATATAATGAGATTAAGCTACATATATATAATAATAAGATTAAATAATTATACAATCTAACAAATTTCAATTTCAAAATTTCAGTTGTACAAATTTCCCAAAAAAAACAATACACTCATACTAATACATGTTTGACTTTGATAACTACTACCAGTGCACCGCGGTTTTACCCACATAGTTGTCTTTTCCGTCATTTTCTTGCAATAAAAAGTAGTTTATGTGCGTACACTTATTCCCACGTGATTGACCAATGAACAGCCAAATCTCCAAATTTTGAAATTTATAATTTATATTTTAAAAACATGTAAAACTATCGTCTGTATCAGGCCTAAATTGTGGTCAGACGGATTTTGCTAATATAAGATTTTATAGTCCAGACGTACTTAGGACGTGTGCCGTGGTCTTACTAGATAGTGGTAAGTGATGGGGCCGGATTAAGCTGAAGGGACCTAAGGCGCCGTTTACACGAAATCACGACAGTTACATTTTACAGCTACTGTCTATAAAATGTTACTGTCCTGATTTCGTTTTGTTCCCAGTTTTGAATAACATTTCGCTAAATGTTCCTACTGGTGGGACTCGGGCCCTTCTCTCGCAAGGAGAGAGTCAAGGCTGTAATCCACCACGCTGGCCCAAAGTGAGTTGGTAGATGACGCATGACTTCGAAAGATTCTTGGAGCATGCCTGTCTCCTCACGTTGCTATGTGTTCACCGATTTACTTACATAGCATCGATTCTCCTGTCTAGACCAGCCGTAACTTACCAAATTTGAATTCATAACTTTAAATGGAAATTAATTACTTGGTCTTAATAATAATCAAAGAATATTTATGATTCTTAATTATACGCTCATATAATCCTTTTCTTAATCTCTAAGTTTTATACTACATGAATAAATATCCAAAAAATAATAATAGCAAAAACGGAGCTTTCGTGTAACATACATAAATAAAGCATACAACCGAATTAAGAACGTCCTCCTATTTTGAAATAGGTTCAACATGAAAAAAAATGTTTTATTAAACAAATACAAATTCTATTGTCTTGCAAATCTTTTTAATTATAAAATAGTGATGGATCGAGCAAGAAATGTGGCTGATTGTAATGTTGCTTACCATCAACCACATTGGCTTGCGTGTCGGTGGCGCGAATCTAACTAATCCAACAATAGTTTCCTACCAAAATATGGTCAACGAGATTAAAGAAGTTTTTACTTCGAAAACTTGCCATTACTAAGCTGCAATTTTTATTCATTAGTTATTATTTTTGCTACCTAGTATTCATTTAGGTCAGTTGAGCCTTGTGCCTGGCGCTAGCCCAAAGTTTGGTAAGCAGCAAAGGCCATCTCAGACCAACTGCCATAAGGCTGAGACTCCACTAAAGCGGACATTTGCGAGTGGAGACGAGATTTTTTTTAACAACCAGTAGAATTTCGTTATTCAGCAAAGCTTGTACTGTGTTAATTTGGGGTCAGATGCTGTTATGTGTGAATTGTCCACCAATACTTATTTATTTATTTTTTCACACATCTCGTCTTCGCTCAGCTCCAGTAGAGACCACTGAGCGGAGTTGTATTATATTTGTATGGCGCGATGAAAGCGGAGATGTAAGCTGTGCCCAAAGAGATTTGCTTTACCTAGATTATATTTATATTAGATGGCGGTTAAGAGCGAGACTATTACAGTTAAAAAAATCTAAGGCGTAGCGGAGATGAGAAATGTACGCAGGCGATAACGCGCGGCGTAAGGCACAGCTACGGTGGATTCACCCGAGCTGAAAAACGTCTCTTCTCATCTCCGCTTCAGACATCTCCGCACATCTCCGCTTAAGTGGAGTCTCAGCCTAAGTCTCTAATAATGGTGGTATCTACTTACTTACTTACTCGATGTTTAGGTACTTTTCAGGTTAAAAAAATTTGCAGCGTATGTATTATAGGTTTAACTTAAGATAGGTATGATTTTCGGGTTCTTAGCTACCTGTGACAAACTAACAAACCCATAGTTCGGTAGGTAGTAGGTAAAGGTCATTTGAACCTAACTGTTGCAATCAGGTTCAGGCCCCAAGGGGAGGGTTACAGGGGACATGACACCCTGCGAAATCGTATACGTTAAAGTGAAGAAAAAAAAACATTAAAAAAATATTGAATATAGTGCATAGCCTATTTTACCACCACGGGGAAAATAACTGGCACTGCAACTACGCGGGTAAAGAAGCGGGGCGCTACTACTAAAGCCTTTCTTACTCGACATATTGTTTTCATTTGTTTTATTGCTGGTGACCCCCACCCCAAATTTGAGGCTGCGACCGCGCCTTGTCATGTTGCTTACGATCAGGCACATGTCCTGCTCGTCTTGTCACTTTATATTACTATATCACTGTTATATGACTATATGCAAAGATCTCAATACACAGATGTGCCCTCCCAAACTTCAGGGCGCACGGAATCATGCCATTGTTGGGAAGAGCGAGCCCACTCATTCCGTTCCAGTCGGTTACAGGAGGCGGTTAACGCCGGACCGTTTTACTTATCACTATTCGTTGTCAACAACCACAATAAGTGGAACCACAGCATATCGCGCCGCTAGCTATTCTAGGGGTCAAGTAGATTGGTTGTGTGTAAACTAATTACGACACACATAGAGACGCAGTTTATTACCAATTTCAAGTTACTCAGGGCACATCCATTGGTTTATGTTGATGACTATATGTAAATAACCGCTATAATGATCCGTCACCAAAGTGATATCAAGGCTAGTATCTAAAATTTTACATATGTAGCTCTTATTTATTTAGGCTTCGGAGTTAAATCCCAGCCCACGTACATGATAACAATCAAACTCATCTAGTACAAGACAAACCAAAGTTTCCTTGTATAGGTGAACTACCGAACTGGCTTAAACTGGTTATAACAAGTTGATGGGGCCGGGGGCGGGGTAGGTGTGCCGGGGAGGGGGTTAACTAGATTCCTCGTAACTTTCTCGTAGCAGATAATGATCTTCGCTACGTGGGTGCTGGGCGACGGTGGTGACGCGGCGTGACTCACGCGGCGTTTTAAGCGGTCGTTTATTGTGGTGGTAGGTAAGATCTAAGATCTCTTTGCAGAGTCCGTATGGGGAAGTATCACGTTTTCCAGTTAAGTATTCTATCGCAGTAATGTGAAGTCATTACTGTGTTCCGGTTTGAAGGGCAATGTTTCCAGTGAATTTATGGGGCATAGAGATAAAACATCTTATATCAGTGCAGTGCTAGGAAATTATTTGGGCTCTTCATGTTTCAATAGCTGCGTGTTACTGTTTTTTTTTCAGTAACAACGGTAAAAATCTGCCCAACATCTTCACATAACCTTTTTTCTTCAAGTTTTGCAAACAAAATAAAGAGTCAGTCACACATCCTTGTATTACTTTATTTTTTTATCTTTTTTGCCACAAAGGAAATTGTCAACCGCACATCTTCGCGCCACGTCATTCTCTTATTTCCACTAGGAAAATTGGAGGTCTTAAGTAGACCTACTTAATGTACGAGTATCTATTTGTAATGATATGAAATGATTTATGTAGTGGTAGGACTCCTAGCAGAGTCCGCCTGGGGGAAGTACCACACCTTTGCCAGTTCCACCGCCAAACAGTAATGTGAAGACATTACTGTGTTCCGGTTTGAAGGGCAATGTTTCCAGAGAAATTACAGGGCTTAGAGATGGAACATCTTAGATATCTAGGTAATGAGCGCAGTGCAGTGCTATGTAATGATTCTTCGTGATCCAATAGCTGCGTGTCACTGTGCTGTTATGTGGCAGGCATGTTGATTACCATCAGGCACATGTCCTGCTCGTCTCGTCGCTTCTTATTAAAAAAAAAAGATATGATTTTAATTACTATCAGCATATTCTACATAAATAAACTAGGTTATATTTTCGAAACGAATGCTTCCTTGTTATGCATATCTCATAATTTATCTACGAAAAGCCGTATTTATAACAGACTTTACGAAGACAAACGAAGTTCTCAAAATGTCGGATCTTTTTATGTTTAATCAGTACTTAGTAATAATCAAAAACAGTCCGCGGAGATGCTCCCTAAGACCAGTCCCAGTGCGTAACACGCAAAATTACTTCATAGCAATGATTAATTGATCGCAAGACCCTTCTTGCCTCGTAGAGTCGTGCGGTCTTACAGATGATTGAGATGATGCCGGTCTTCATTTACTACTAGTATACACGGTTAAAAAATTTCGAGCGAGGAACAATATCTTGGAATTTCGGCGAGTGTGGTACTGATCTATATGACTACCTAGCCCTTTTTTCTGTCGGTCTGGAAAATTAGAAAAGGTAATACCTAATTGTAGGCGAGGTAAATATATCGCTCATTTGCGAGAAGAACGTATCATCTAATATGTGCCACGTTATAGAATAATACTGCCAAAAAATGCGCGAATTTTAGCTCTATATACTCTTAAAACACGTTTGTTTGTACGCCATACCGGGCGAGAGTAAGATAGCATAAACCGTTCTAGCACTGTCGCTTTTCTGCGACAATTTTTGTTTCTACAATGGTACATGTCAGTCGACTCCTTGTGCTCAAGTGAGCATGTGCTGCTGGGTTGCGACTAAAACGTGACAGTTATGACATTTCACGTTTTTGATGAAAAGGTGGTGGTTTTTCACGGGATTCATACGAATCTATTTGCTTCTAAAACGTGACATCTAGACAACCATCGTTATGGTCGCAAGAATCTTCACTTAATCTGAGCGTTAAATCTGATATGTTACGTTTTTCGTGCATAGTTAATGTTTTTTCAGTGATCATAGCGCGGTGAATCGTTTTAGATGAAAAAATAAACGTTAAAACATTTTATTTATCCCTGATTACCATAATATGTTCCAATATTGCTGCAATTTTGACAATTTTTTGTCATTTTAAGTTGGTTTGTTGCGATATAGGGCACGAAGTTTTGTTGAATTTCATGTTATATTTTCAGATGTATTCCCGATCGAAGAAAATTTTAGATCTCGCAAAAAGATCAACTCCTCCTCATCACGAAGATCCAGATTGTGACACGAAAAAAAGACTGCCGTTTGTCTTCCAATTCATCTAACAGTAATCTACCCGGGCTCATTCAAAAATCACTAAGTCTCTGTGTAAACAAAGATCCAGAGATTAGTGTTACATTTGTCAGCATTCTTTTCCAAACGAGAGAGTTCCTTTTCTCTATGATGTGCTTCATACTCCTGTTTAGTTATTTTGTTATTTTAACTTCTTCTAAAAAAAAAATGTAAGCTTCCAAAAGTCACACATGTCTTTTTTGGAATGAAAAAATGAGATATTATATGCTTGTGTGAAACCCCTGTAACATGTGTCACATCTGTAACATGCATAATTCCACATAATCACGATTTCACGATGTATATCTGAGATAGTTTTAGTCCCATCTATAATCGTTATTTTTGAATGAGCCCGGATATATTACTGTTAGATGAACTGGAAGACAAACGGTGGAGTCTTTTTTTTCAGTGCCCAAAGATATTTCGGTTTTTTATTATGAATCCAAATTAAATTAATTAAATTAAATTATGACATCCAAAAAATGATGTGAACTGTTAACAAAATTTAAACTTGCGTATTCAAACACTTTAAAAAATCTGAGATTGCGGAAGATGTGAATGCCGTCGTCTTCTATTCAGATAACTGTGCAGGGCTAAAAAAATATTCATGATTGCTCTATGTACCTGTTTGCCGTTCAAAAGTTTCCAAATTTAAAATTAATCACTCACAAATACATTATCAGGGAAGAAATTTACAAAAAAGCAGCTATTGTTATAAAAAAAAAAAAAAGCGAAGTTGAGGTAAAAAAAACTTTTACTTCAAGGCCCGGTATATCAGAAAATAAGAAGTCTCATCTGATGATTCAGTGAATAAAAACTTAATTCCCAGATTCTACTAAGCCTTTAATGAATTTCTTTGTGATAATGATGGAAATTATTACAAATACTAGACTATAAGGTCCGTGAACAATATTTATGGGTCATATAAACCACCAGGAGACCTATTAAGTAGGATGATAGAAGGGTATAAAATATTAAGATTCAGCATTTGTAAGCTGTCCAACTGAGTGCAAGCTGAAAAGAGGGGGTTGCAACCCTCGATCATTCCTTCGCATGTCGCATGATTTTTGTACGGCGTTGCGGAACAATGGATTGGAAGAGGTTTACAATAAAAGTTTTAGAGTAGAACCGAAGTTTTACCACAGAAATATTTGTTTCAATACTGTGTTTTATTGAGATATTTCTGATAATTTTAATTCAATTATCAAATAAAACGTGACTTATATGGTTGTCTCAAAAAAATCCGTTTATTTTACTTGAAGAACGTGACATACTATAACATTTTTTAAATAAATGTATTTTTTTAACTGAAATCGTGTTAAAATCAATAGCAGTGAATCAGTATGGCAAGCGAAATAATAGTTTTACATAACAAAAAGGAAATATATTGCAAATAATCAATAATAGTAAACTAATTGAATTTTAAAATCAAAAAATATTTTAAAAGTCGATTTCTGTAAAACATATAGTTTTTTGAGATGTTACAGTCTTCTCGCAAATGAGCGATATATACGAGTAAATACGAGTATTATGACTGGCCTGGTGGCTTAGTGGGTAGTAACTCGGCCTGCGAAGCCGAGGGTCGTGGGTTCGATTCCCACCCCTTGCAAATATTTTTGTGATGTATTCAAATATTTGTACTGTATCTGGGTCTTTCTATGTATAATAAGTATGTATTTACAGCTATATAAGTATTATATCAGCTATCTGGCCGCCATATTACAAGCTTTGCTTAGTTTGGGGGCAAATGGTGTTGTGTGTAAATTGTCCACAAATATTTATTTCATTATTAAACAATAAGCAATTTTGACTTTGACGTTATGCATTTGAATAAATCTGTTGAGTGAGAAAAAGAATTGGTTGTCTGTAAAGTTGGTTGGCTTACGGACGATAGTTTAATGTGACGACGTCATCACAAAACATTGATAGATGCGGCGCAAGCGTACAGTAAGCGTAACGGGACATAACGCGACACTTTTTCGTGCATGCAGCCGGCGTTCGATTTACTAGACCTTGTCACGTCCATGCGCGGTCCGAGGGGGGGGGGTCACAGGGGACCCCCCCCAAAATCGTATACGTTGAACAAAAAATCTAAGAAAATTAATAATATCTAATAGTACATAGACTATTTTTTAACGCGGGAAAACAACTAGAACGGGAACTACGCGGGTAAAATCTTGGGGGTCTACTAGTAAAGTATTTTTTGCTCGATTTATTGTATTTCTACTTGTGACTCCCCCCCAAAACCTGAGGCTGCGTACTGGTGACCCACTCCAAAATTCGAAGCTGGGACCGCGCCTGGTCACTTCAATATTCTGTTAAGTTTTGTAATTCTGTTCATGTCACCTAGATCACACATAAATATCTGTAAGTGTATAAATATCTGTAAGTAGATACAGCATCTAAAAGGGCCGTCCCTTGTCGACGACACCTCGGAATCCGGGACTTTACATATCTTCATCAAGCGGGGTGAAGATGATGCGAGGGGATGTGCGGGCGACCCTCGCTCCGGGTGGCGGGTTAAGGTGGCGACACACAATGGATGACCGTTTCAGATGACTATGAATACTTAATTACCAGGTTACCTATCACTTCTTTGACAGCTGCCATCAAAGGAAGTGAAATATTTTTCAAATTATATACTTTTGACGCACCACACGCAAATTTTTCGTGGGCTGTGAATGAAGCTCAGCGTCAAGTTTGGAAATGAAAGAAATGTTCGGGTGAACTCGGGGCCGCCGAGTGTGCCAGAGCGAGAAAGATAATCAACGTCAATAATAAACGTAACAACGTAAGTAATGTCTGTTTGCTGTCTATTTTTATTTATTCTTAGCCTTGGATAGTAAACAAACAGTTTTTTGTGTGTTTGAGCACTGAGCAGTAGAGTTAAAAAAAACAATCTTTACAAAGATTTCGAAGAGAGATCACCAAGTTATATTCCTAATATTAATTTCAACTTCACGGACTCCGTTGTCCATGTTCTTTGTTTACACGCCGCCACCAAGTCGTATAGATATTTGTGTGAAGTTATACTCAGCACTACTGCAACAATTCATGTTTCACGATTTGTAAATGTTTATAGGCTTTATTAGTGTTGTAACATGATTAAAAAAATATGTGTCAACAATGATTTTATTGTATTATTATGGTACGCAATACGCCTGTCCATAACATCACAGTATCACGCAGGTATTAGGACATGAAGAACCTACATCATCAGCTAGAACTGCACTGTGCTCGTCACCCTAGAGGGATACCGTAAAAACCCGCACAATATAAATTAAAATCACACATTTTTTTCAATATTACTGAAAAAATACAGGACTTACGTTTCTCCTAAAGAAAATTACATGTGCATCCGTACGGGTACCTATATTGCCCTTAGATCATAAATAAGTACAGAATCACATTCGGTAAGTAAAATAAAAGTTTAAGTTACTTTTAAGAAATCGTTACTGTGTACCTGCGGCTTTATGGTAATTGCTTCAAGAGAACGCGTGTCTTCATACTTTTGTGACATTCAGGGATAATCTGATTGGGTCTCCGTATAATTCCCACTTTGTGCCCACATTTAGGCAATAATAGAATTTGCTAGCTGACTGAATTTGTCTGGTGAAATGGTAACTGGTTAGCTACTAGATGGAGGCTTCTTTAATTTATTGAACTATGTGTGTCACTTTATTAAATATTCAAACAAACTAATTCATATTTTAGTTCCTAATCTCAATTTAGTAGGTACCTAATAATTTGTGATTCTACGTTTTTATTTATTTTATTGTATACTTTCAAATTATATATCATTTAAATTTCAAAAATCATTTTAAAAATACACTAAAATACTAAGAACCCAATCATAATTATAATACACAAAAAATTGTTAGTAATAACCATAATAATGGAATTTATTCATCAACTCTACCATTTTAAATATGTAATACATATATGTGCTGCCATCTCTTGGGGAGTAGCAGAACAGATATTTAAAAAATCTGTTTGTTGTTTTATTTTAGGAGTTTCGTTATATGATAACAAATAATTGGACACAGAAAATTAAAGAAGTGACGAAACATTACACAAGAGTGGCTATTATCAGTCTTTTACGCTTGTATAGGCAGTTTATGATTTTTTATTGAAAATATAATTTATTCAAATTACATCGCAATTGTTTTTTGTGAAACTGTCTGATACAAATAAAATATATATAACAAAATATTTTGTTGGGCTAAAACGTCACTTAATGATCTTACTAATTTATTACTTGAGGAAAAATGGGAAACCAAATAAAATGACACGCTATGACCTCTGGCGGTGATTGTTAGTACTATAATAATATATCAACAACTATTTATTTGACAATGTTGGATTTTTTTTAATAGAAAAAAATAATAGTCTTTTTATTAATGTTTTTCAACTGAAACGAACAACAACATTATTTTATTTTTGTGAAAGATTATTTTAAACGTTTTGCTACTCAATAAGAGATGGCGCTGATTGAAATACTCACTAGAAGTTTATACTTCAGCTTTATCTAATTATCGTGTTTCTCGGGATAGTCAGTATGACTGTCTCAAATTATTGATAGTTTGATAGTAGACAATTTGAAATATATGTTAATTTAAGTAGTTAGTAAGTTTTCTTAGGCAACCAATAATCCTTCCTATATCGTATCGAAGAAGAACAAGAACAAGGAAGCCCTTTAGGCACTGAACACTTTTTTTGAGTATCAGAGTCACTAAACAATAGTGTTATTCGTAACTTTGGGACGCAAACAGTTTAAAGTCTATAAATAAAAGCAATGGGACCTTTAAAATCAAAATAATAAATATTTTATTGATATTTGTCATAGCTTCGAATTATATTATCCTTTTTGGAACAAGCCGGTTTTAGACCAGTAACGGATTAGGGTTTAAAGGACAACTTAGTGAGCAAAAAATCAGAAAATGCTGACAGATTCAAATGGAGCTTCAAGCGCTATTTAAAAAAAAACGTTTTTGACCGATATCTCGCAAACTATGTACTATAAGGCAAAAGTCCATACCCTTTACTTTTACCTTACCTTTATTGCAGATAATAAAATTTCGCCTCTTTTGTTCCTTTTCATAATTTATTTTCTTATGAAACGATTTTTCTATCGCGACCTTTATAACTTTTGAAATATTAGATTTTTTTGGTTAAATGAGTCAAAAATAAAAAACGACAAGTTTTACGGAAAAGTTACTGAAAATAAAAGACGCGAAATTTTATTCTCTAACAATAATGGTCTCTATGATTGTTTATTATAAATTAATTTCAGGCTATATCCATAAATATAAAATTAACAAATAATATCATAAAAAGCCAAAAAGTAGTATTCAAATGTCACATAAAAATAACAATAAAATTAAAATGTCAAAATATGTGCAAACAGAGTCTATATAATTTTATGGTCAGTATCCTAAATCTTACAAAAAAATTGTATCGCCAATTTTGTGCAAAGTCACCAAAAAATATCTAATTTATTTATTTCTTGACCAAATTGTATTGATAAAAAAACAACAATCAGAAGTGCACGTAGAGCTAGCACCATGCAGGTTCGATTAATTTTTTTTTGACTAAAAATGATTTTTTTTCAGAAAAAAACGTAGGTACTATTTGTATGGCGACAGTGAGCTTCGTAGTAGGTATAATGTAGTATAATATGTACTACATTATCTGTCACCACCAATTTAGCATATTTTATTTTGTGTCTAAATACGTAAATTTATCGTAAACAGAAGATTGCACCACATTTTAAATACTCACCTATGTATGATACACACAAAAAAATTGGCAGTCATAGAAACTGCCGATAGAAATGAAAAGTTATGGCTTAGAATTTGATAGCTTACTTTGGAAACTACGCGAGTGAAACCGGCGGGCGTGGCCATGAGCATGGTCATCTAGAAATGCTGATAAATTTCTAGATGACCGAGTTTACCCGAAGATTTCTTATCCTTTCCGAGCGTGATGCTATAATTCAGTTACACCCCACGAAAAATCTGCGTGTGGTGCGCCAACAGAAGTTTTCACTTCAAACATATTTGTATGTATTCATACCACACATAGCTATATGTCCTGAATGGGATCTAACGTTCAGACTTAGATATTGCTGGACAATTCACACACAACACCATCTGACCTCAAACTAAGCAAAGCTTGTACTATGGCAGCCAGATAGCTGATATAATACATATATAGTTTTAAATACATACTTATTATACATAGAAACACCCAGACACAGTAAAAACATTGGAATTCATCAAATACACATTTGCACTTGGTGGGAATCGAACCCACGACCCTCGGCTTCGCAGGCAGAGCTACTACCCACTAAGCCACGAGACCAGTCATCTTAGATAGGTATATAATTATATAATAATTATATTTATTACAAAATGTATTGTAAATATGTGTTTATATTATACTTACTACCAATTAAGTCATGAACTAAAATTATTGATAGGTGATAAACTCCGATTTGTTTATTACTTTTTGAATGTCTGTCTGTCTGTCACTGTCCAAAGAGTTTTACATATACTACGTATAGAGTTAGATTTTCCGCACGGTTCCTTTGTGTCAATCGTAAGCTGATGACGTGCATACTTTTTATGGCAACAGAGTGATGTGCCGCGACAAAAGTTGCAGCTTTGATGACACTTCCACAAGAGCAACAAGGCAAGAAAGATGCTACTCGTGCTTTCGGTGTAAAGCGTTTGTGCCAACTCTATACGTATCTAGTACAAGTAAAGTCTTTGACACTGTCGGTCTGTCGTTGAATTTACATATGTTCTTTTTTGAAGTGGAGAGTGGCGGGAAAAGCATGTACCTGATGATAAGCAATACGCCTGCCCATAACAGCACCGTGTCACGCACCTATTGAAACATGAAAGTCTAAATCATTACCTAGCACTGCACTGCATTCGTCACCCAGAGATCTAAGGGATTTTATTTCTATGCCCTGTAATTTCCCTGAAAACTTCGCTTTCAAACCGGAATATAGTAATAAATAAATATTGGTGGTCAATTCACACACAACACCATCTGACCCCAAACTAAGCAAAGCTTGGGTGATGGCAGCCAGATAGCTGATATCATCATCATCAGCCACAAGACGTCCACTGCTGAACATAGGCCTCCCCCCTAGATTTCCACAACGAACGGTCCTGCGCAATATAATACGATAGCTGATATAATACTTATATAGTTTTAAATACATACTTATTATATATAGAAACACCCAGACACAGTGCAAACATTTGAATTCATCACACAAATATTTGCACTGGGTGGGGATCGAACCCACGACCCTCGGCTTCGCAGGCAGAGCTACTACCAACTAAGCCACTAGGTCAGCCAATGTTTGCATATTACTGCTTGGCACTATAGGCAATAACTGGCAAAAGTGTGGTGCTTCCCCAGGTGTACTCTGCAAAGAGTCCTAATAAAACCCCTAATTATTTTTTAGTGAAAAATCATTTAACTTATTTCAGGTATTCAACTCATAAGCTCTCAAAGAAACAGGGCATAGAGATAAGACATGTGGCAGGCATGTTGCTTACCATCAGGCACATGTCCTGCTCATCTCGTCACTCTGTGGTCTATTTTCTTATTTTTCTGATTTCCTTTCAGTTTTAAGTGGTCCTGAATGGAGACCGCGAATCAGCAATACAACACCCTGAGACAAGACGGAGTGACGCTTAAATAGAGAATGTGTGTGAGAATGAGAATGAGACCTAAATAGATCAGATTTTTCTGGACGGTTCCTTTGTACCAATCGTAAGCAGATGACGTGCATACTTGCTATGGCAACGGAATGATGTGCCACGACCACGGCGCGACAAAAGTATGACACTTCCACAAGAGCGACAAGGCAAGAACGACCAGACCCGTGCTTTCGGTGTAAAGAGTTTGTGCCAACTCTATACGTAGTATATGTAAACGCTTTGGAGTATGACGATATAAGGAGGACAGCAAGTAGTGGGTGGAAATGAGTGAGTGCTGACTGGCGAGCCACGGAGAGGCCTATGTCCAGCAGTGAGCTAAGATTGGCTGATGATGGTAAGGAAGCATGTTATCTGTTAATGGAATCTACTAGTTACACTTTTAGCAGCTATTTTATAAATGTAATTTGAGCTCAACATTCCTTTTTTGAGTTGATCTGACGTCACAAATGACGTAAAGCCTACAGATATTATAATGTCTGGATATTTGGATGTTTGTTGCTCCATCACGTCGTAACGTATGATCGGATAGGGTTGAAATTTAGAACACAGTTAAATTAAAGTCTTGAAGAATACATAGGTTACTTTTTATCCCGGGGGAATAACAAGAACGGAAAAACGCGGGCGATGCTAGTGTTTCTATACTTAAATATGATTGTATTAAAAAATTTGATATGTTTCGGGCTGGCGTATGATAGAGTAAAAATTTATGGCGGGCAATATAAATAAACTAACGGTCCACCCGGCTTTGCCCGTACTACATAACATAATATATATCCTATAGCAGGGGTCGGCAAATAGTTTTAGGTGGGGTCCAGAAATCTCGGGAATTTTTAACGAGGTCCGAAAAATAACGACTAATCATAAATAAGTGCTTTTTTTATTATTTTGGTTTCAAATCAAATTCTATTCGGTCCGAGTATCAACCTCTCGCGGTCCGCAGACAGACCGTGGTCCGCCTTTTGCTGACCGCCTGTTGTAGACCGCATCATCACTTAGCATGCGAAATGGCGGTCACGTGTAAGTAAGCCTATAATAGTTTTAAAATACCTTTCAATTTATAGTACAATTTGTAGTAGTTATTATAGATTCTTCGCAGTGGTATACATTTTTGTAGAGTCTGCCTGGGGAGGTATATAACATACTGTTCTATGTGTTAAATCTAGTGTTAATTCTATACTAATATTAAATATACGAAATGTACCTATATTAATATTTTGGGTAAATATTATAAGTAGAGGGGTTTTCTTTGAACGCGCTAATCTCAGGAACTAAGTATTGAACCGATTTCAAAAATTCTTTCATCGTTGCATATTTTCGTGATCCCTAGGCCTTGGGTGCTACAAGCTATATATATTATGTTGGTACCACGGGCGAAGCCCGTACAGACCGCTGGTAGTGATATATTCTGGAATAACTAAAGATTTAAACTGTATATTATCCTTACAAAACTAAAAGACACTTACGATGACTACTGTAAGTAGCAACTGGCAACTTTATGCTTTATGCCAAAAGCTCTCTCTTCCAGGTAACTGTGGAATGGAAAAGAGGTTTTATTATAGGAACACTAGGTCTTTAGGTACCTACTATTAAGTTTTAAGTTTAGTTAGCACAATTATTAATCCTTTGGTTACTATTCATATTTAAAGTATAATATCTTAACACGCTCTTTTTATTGCTTCTGCTTCTATTTCCTTGCATAACTGTAGGTCGTGAGGCCCTAAGTAGGATATACAGGGTTACTGGCAATAAACCGGCATCTATTTAAGGGCACGTTCTATTTATTTAAACAAACTATACGTGTTCTACAACTTTTGTTAAAACTCAATATATATAAAAATAAATTGTTTAGTTTTTGTTGTCTTCTCTAGCACTGTTTAACTCTATTCGCGTTGTCACTTCTTTTATCGAGCGTTAAAGAATGGGCGTGCTCTTGCTACGAAGAACCTCCTCCTTTTTTGAAGTCGGTTAAAATATTACAATTGTATTTTAAAACTATAGAACAAAAGTTCATATACTCAGCGTGCTTAAAAGGATACAGTGGGATCACCAATAACCCTGTATATTGTAGTGTATATTTGTGTGATGAATTAAGGTAGATATATGTACCTGTTATAAAGCTATCTGAGATTATCTGTGTAGGTCTGTTAAATGAGTATTTACAATTGTATATCATCTGATTAGTACCCATAACACAAACTTACCTAGTATGGGACTAGATATAGTTGTGTGTAAAAAAATGTATTGATGTTCAAAATAATGATCTGAGTTTTTTAATTATATAATCAATTTAGGTGGAGTGTTTTAGTACGCCATCTCACAGGGTTTTCCTAGTTGAGATAGCTGGATTAAGACCTCTAAAATGCGTAGATATTAATATTACGTAATGTCTCTCTGAAGTTTTTGAATCGAATAAAAACTTCACTTCAGTTCATTGCATTTCAATTACTGTGTCGTTTAGAAGGGACGCAAATTGTGTTCCGCTTTGAAAGGCAAAGTGTCCAGTAGTCCAGTGAAATCAAACAGCAAAACGAAATTGTCAAAAATTTGGGTGATAATTCCATGTTATTGATTTAAACTCAGCATGTTCAGAATACTCCGTAGCACCGAGTTGCTATGGGCTAGCGTGTTATTGTGTTATTATAGTTATGCCCGAGCTACACGAGGCTAGTTTTTCAAGCTAGGAAAGCAAGCAAGTACTAGCTTCGTGTAGACAACGCTTCGCAACGCCAGTTTTGTCTACACGAAGCTAGTAGCTTGCTAGCTTACTAACACTAACTTCCTATCCTAGCTTGAAAAACTAGCCTCGTGTCGCTTGGGCATTAGGTGCTGGATTGCTTCTTCTGCCATTGTTTTTTGTATAAGGAAATGCGTAACGCGGTAGTTTTTTTCGATATTTTTGAATGATGTTCCGCGAAGAATAAATATGTGAATACATTTCTCTACTAGTTATAGGTATACCAGAGCTTTAGGTATAGCTCGAAATATTACATATTAGTTACAAAAGGTTAGAAATACGAGTATTTAAATTTTTTTTTCGGTATAAACTATTTACCGTAACGGTGTATTTAATTTTGAACTTACTAAAACCAGAGTACAAATAAATGAATTTAGTTCTATTTCAAAGCAATAAAATGTTCCAAATCAACGTGTGAATTATGCCAAAATTAATACGCAGTCTTGGTCCGCCGTCGGGTAGCATCATGGCAGCCACTATCCCCCCCCCTATCACCACCCATCTAAACCCCCCACCCCACGAGGGCTTGCTTTTTTGCGAGCGAAAGAGACCTTCCACACCCTAGTGTTTTCAAATCTAAAATATTTTCAAAGCTACCTAAACCAAACACTAATCTCTACTCTACTCCTAACACATAAAGTTCAAAATACCTCAAATTCACAAAGCACGTTACAACCCTATCCAAGCGCATGCTTAGCATGAAAAGTGTGAAAAAGTGAGAGAGACGGATAGAGGCGGCGTCTCGGGCGGGGCGGAAGTTTTCGTGAGTCGTTCATAGCTTAGATGTCGCACCACTCGCACGTACGCAATCCACGTTTGTTGGAAAGAGATGGAATGATTTTTCGCGTTTTCTTTTTTTTGTACGGTCTTTATCTTGTGGGTGAAAAATGGTGCGTGGGGGTGACATGGGGAGAACCGCGTAGTTGCGTGCATTAGGGGGGCTACATGTAGCTGTATCATTTAGCATGTATAGATAATGAATAGTGGTGTAGAATGCTTAATCACGGTTTTGGAGTACTTAGCCGCTATAGAAATATGGGCTGGTTACCGCCAAATTATAAAATGACGTTCAGTTTTGTTGATGCATTTTCGGTGAAACGCGATGGCATTTATTGGTAAAATACTATACCTCTACATCTGCGTCTCGCGACTGTATTCGCGTTGCCTTACAAACAACAATTAAATTATTTCTGAGATACCTAATATTAGAAGAGATTGGTTAAGTTACATTATTGGTGACTAATTGAACCCAACCCCGTTGTGTTAATAACGAATGATAGACTAACAAACACATAAACAGACGCACGCGCAAACTTTAATACATTAAAAGTTTAGACCCTATCTCCCCTCTTATCTTGGGGGCACGGCAGTGCCTCCATCAAGTCCAGGAAACAAAACTTAGTTCAGTCGTACCATCCTTTTCTCGAAGTACTTATATCACATAAATGATAGATTTTAATTTCATTGAGCTAGGTAACTTTGTCCAAAACTACTTTTGTAGACGACGATGAATGGTCAGGTCCGGTTCGGAAGAATTGGACAAAGAAAGTTCAATTCACAGCCCAATATCACATATAACTCGTCACTTGTCCGCTAATTTTGTGGGAAAAGTTGATCTACAAATCTTAAAATACCTGATGTGTGAAAATTCCTGATTGGAGTAGGATACCCTTTCGAGGATATCCAGCCAATAATTGGCATTTTTTCCTACCACTAACAACACAGGCCAAGAACGTAGGTACCGTACCATCTGTATTCTTACGCTAGTCGTTGAACGTCGTAGCAACGCGCCAAAATAAATAACACATCAAAAAAAAAAACAACGAATTTCGCCCCAAGATAGAGATCGCAGTAAAAAAACATATTGATACAATCAAAGAGGTTAATATCATAAACGAGAGCAGGGGTCACCGTGAGAATACACGGGGTCAGCTAAACCTGTCCGGCTCAAGACGAGGTCAAGACCTCTGACCCCACGTGTGTCACTTACCATAACAACTATCCTCGCATAACAATTATGACCTTTTGCATAATAATTATGAAATCTTGCATAATAATGAGATCTTCTTGCATAGTAATCGTCGGCTTTCGCATAATAATTGTGTTCTTTTGTTAGAGTGTTTGTGTTTTGATCATTTGCATTAAGCGAAATTGTATACCATGGATTCTGCAGGACCGAAAGATGATTAATATGGACCGGACAGTTGGCTAATTTATGTGGGATAAGGAGATTAAAATATGCAGAGAAATGTGAGAATATTTAGTGTGAATTTCTGGATGATAGTTTACAAATTTTAGACAGAGAGAAGATTTAGATGTGTGATGTTTATGAATGCTCGCTCTTTACACGGGGCGGAGTTCGGAGTATTAAAATACCTACTTAAAATCAATTTCCAGTGACTTTCATTTATTGCTCCTACAAATTAAAAGTAATGTTATTATAGTGAATCGCAGGTCGAACCTGGGCTCGATAGGCACAGGACCGAGGAAGATAGCATGAAAAAGAGAGACCTATACCCAGCAGTGGGATAAGAAAGACTGTGGATGATGATTATAGAGGGCACAAATGTTAGAAATGCATGATCGAATACCTTCTTGCCATTTTTTTCTACTGAACTGCTCATAGCTCCAAAAACTCTACTTTTGTGGTAAAAAGGTTTTGGCTGTGGAATGCGTTTTCTGTGTCGTTTTTTTCCGTACAATGTAACTATGTTCAAGTCTAGAGGGTTCGGTTTCTGTTAGGTAAGCACGCTCTATCGTGGATCGAATCGTCACTTAAATCGGGCGAGGTGGCGGTCCAGTGTGAACCTATAAAAGTTAGAACAACCAAGATGAATTTAAACCACTGTCTAGCACTACGGTCTCAATGTACACTGCATGCACTCATCATCATTCATTTCTAGTCAATTCTCTTGTAAAATTATCCTTCAACCGAACCCAAACTAAAGCACATTACTGATTGGTGGAAGATTAACTGGCAAACGTCACAAATATAAAAATACCAGTAATTAAACAACATTATCACTTCTATTTTAAAATATTCACAAAATCTCTAAGCGCGTGAGAATTCTCCTGCTAGCTCCACGAATCTGCAAGTCTAATTGAAAAGCTGGCGAAAACAACACATTCTTCAAGATGACCCCTTTACCTGACCCCACCTGCAGTAGTGTGCTTCATTATAATAATAAACGTGACAAGTTGTGAGCCAAGCGACGGGTAAGGTTTTATGTCAGGGGTTCCTTACGGTTCTTTCTTTTTTGTCTCAATTTTTTTTTTCTATGGACAGGAACTGTATTGAGAGATCTAGTCTGTAATTGGCTATGGATATGCATTCTTCGATATTGAAAAGTCTGTCATTGGCTATGGATATGCATTCTTCGATATTTAAACATTAAAATTTTTCTTAAATATTTTTTTACATTTTGCTTGAGTTAAGGTTACGAATTAAATTCAGAAATATATTTTTATATATAATTTCGATCACAATTTGTTTACTCTGTTAAGGATGGGGAACTCTAAAAGACTGCAACGTTTTCTCACATACTTGTGGTGCTAGATTAGCATTATAATGCATTCTTTACAAAACTTTGCTTCGGACCGCTCTCGTTTTGCTTGCTCTAGCAAAACGTTAACGTTATTTTTAACGATTTCAAAATTGTTAAAAGGGTAGCATAATTAATATTTACTTTTAAGGATTTTCGCTCTTATAGAAGACTCAGTTGTGTTGTGACTCTTAAGAAGTATCTTTGTTATAATTTAAACTGACCAGAATATTTGTAGAAAATAGAACCGTACAAATTCTATCTAAGATAAGTGATTTGACCATCGTGACAATGAAATGAAATCATTCGTATTTAATCAATAATAGTAAATAATTAGTAAATAATTCCTATTATTTTTCTTTTTTTCTTTTCCTCCTTTTTGTAAGTCGGTTAATGAAAAAGTTGCAAAGAAAATGTATATATATGTATAGTTTACAAAAAATATATGTTAAAATTATTTGCACTACATAAAAATCTATGCCTACTTATATTTTTATTGTAGGTTTTAAAAATAATATATAAGTATGAGTCGGCTAATTAACTTTTCACCGCCTAACAGCTTTAAAACCTGACTGAAAAAAATTATCTAAAGTTTTTGATTTTTTTTGCATTATCTATCCTGACATCCTGGCCGGAATACTCTACCAAAGCTTATGGGTACAATTAATAGGCAAAAACTTTGTTGTTATTTTCGCCAAAAACGACTGATGTGCAAGGAAAGGTTCAAGGCAAAAAGCTATCCGTAAAAAACCAGTTCGTAGCAAAAAAAAAAGTGTAAAAGTGAGTCAACCTGAGCACAAGATCTCTATTTCTTTGTGGCCAAGTTAGGATAGTCGTGACTGATACCCGAACTCTAGTAGGAGACTGCATGTTAAGAAGATGAAGAAGAACGTTGTGAGGAGAAGAAACTTGTGACTCCAGTTCTACATGTGTTTCTGAATATCGAAATCGGTCAAAAAGGTAAGCTTTAATATAGTATAACCTGTGACAAATTTTTTATCTTTTTGATTGTGTTTGTAACTATTTTTTATCGTGTTGTTTAATTGTAGGTTTATACTTGACCTTGACCTCGCCTGGTCTTAAGCTTGTATTGCGCATACCTAGAAAATGCTGATTCACGCTAGAATTGGAGATACCCAGATTATGTCCAAAAAGAAACACCCACTCAAGCAACGTATTTCAAAGTTTAGTCTTATAGCAACAGTATAGTCAAATTTTATAGTTCGAGTCTTTGGAACAACACTTATGGAACGATGTCGGTTTTTGGGTTTACGAATTCAGTCCCTGAGCTGCCCAATCTCTGAAGTGTATCCGATAAAATACCGATTACGTCGAAATTAAAGTTTTTTAGAGTCGTTGCCTATGAGCCTTTTGGTATATCTCTCGATTGAATGCAAAGCCTCCATCCAGTACTTAGCTGACCCATCCCAAAGATGCGAACAGTACTCCAGAAAATATCGAATTTGAGCTTGGTATACATATCTATATTGATTAATAAAGTAGTGAGTAAAAAGTGACGCTACGTTCCAGGCTGTTATTGTTTTATCTTTTAACTGACTTCATACTAAAAGCTAAATCGATACAAAAGTATTTGGAGTTTGCGAAGTCAAACAAACATTCAAAAATTTCCTTAAAGTCAAATTTTGTGACACAGCGGACAGTGTTGCAGCCGTAAAACCCTTGACTATGTAAATATTTGGAATATCGTGGTCAGATTTGTATCAAACGTTAATAATCGACTACGATTCGATTCTTCCGATTGCTCGTTGCATTATCAAGTTGCACAATCGAATGGTGTAATTTATTAGATAATTTCATATTCAATTGGTTTGCGCGACGTCAGTAATTAGATTTTATATTGGCTTCGATTAATTAACGAGTGTTGCGATTTTTATTCGATTTGACTCGATTATTTAATAGCTCGTGAGATGTAGTGAAATATGGGAAAATATAGATAGCCAGACTTTTAACTATAGATACTTAAAATAGTTACTACATGATAAAACTTTAAATTTTAAGTAGGTATGTATTATTTTTCATAAAAAAACAATTTCAAACAGGTTTTGTTACTAAAATTTTATTGATTAAAATTTCAGACAAAGTAGGTACTTATAATACCTACTTATAATGGTTTATTTATGTATTCATACTTTTATGTCGAAATGAGTCAAGTCTTGACTGAAGCACCCTGATGGAAAGTAATGCTGTGTTCTCATATACTTACATCACAAGTTTGTATCGTTTTCACGTAGGATACAATTTAAGTCAGATTTATTGCGACAAAGACAACTTTGATGAGATTGTGAGGCCTTTATGAACCTGCTAGGTAGGTAGGTAGTAGGTATCTTCGAGTATGTGTCAAGTAACTTTCGCTATTCTTATTCTCCAAGACGACCTCCCTGGCCAAGCGTTGATGTCACACTGTCCCAGTCAGCGTACGATGCAGCATTTCGCAATAATTCTCCATTCAATATTCGAATTTGAAAAAAGAAGTTGTAGTGATGTGACCTTGCGTTTCCTCGATTCGTTTTTCGTTTAGCACGCAGGCGCGGTGGTGTCACGATCAATGCCGAAAAACGGGGGTATCCACCCGGCGGGAGCCCTCGGCAAGCAAGGCTTCTGAAGGGTTAGGCCCGCGTGGCCCTCGTTGCTAGGCAACGGCGCCTTCGCTTTCGGCCCGGTCGATATTACGCGTCATAATTTTCTTTAATCTCAATCGGGGGTAAAAATAGGGAGGGGACAAGGAGGGTCTTAAGTACCCGATTTTGTTTTAGATATCTTTGTTGTAGACGCTAGATCGGTTTTATGTAATTTGATATTTGTCGTGTTTCTTGTTTGTTAGCGCTTGAGTTTTTAATTAAAGTAGATGTACCACCTTGCCCTTTTTTCTATCGGAATGCTCGTAGCTCGAAAAAGCGACATCGTTTCATGGTTGATGTTCCAAAGACTCGAACAAAGAGATTTGACTCTACTTTTGTGATAAGAACGTCTAGGCTGTGGAATACGTTGCCTGAGAGGGTTTTTCCCGATAGTTACAATCTTTGTGTCTTCAAATCGAGAGTGAATCGGTTTCTTCTAGGTAAACACGCTTCATCGTAGACCGCATCATCGTTTAACATCAGGCGAGATGGCGGTCAAGTGTAAACCTATAAAAGTAAAAAAAAAAAAAAAAAAAATGTTGTTATGCAGATTTCTTTTGTTATTCGGTGGTTATGTATTTAGAGCATGATGTTGTCGACGGATTTTTATATGACGCTTTTGAAACACTATATAGACTACTTTTTACCATGTGTTTGTTTTAAAAATCATTTAGACATTTCCTGTGAATACGTACGTAATACTTACAGGTCAAATTAAGTACGAGTAGTTAGGTAGATATATAGTTTCAATTGCAATTTAGTTTTCTTTAATTTCAACTCTTATACATAAAATACACAGGTACATGGAATGGAAGATTGATATTATATAACCTGCGAAATGTACTTATTCAGGTAAAACAAGCAAAAAAACATATATCTTGAATTTTTTTTGTGTAGATATGTAACTCAAATAAATAAACAAAAATGGTAAACAAAATCGAATAACTTTTTATCGTATCACAAACTACAACACCTAGTAGGTATTATATACCCGCTCAGTTTGATAATAACTAAAAAGTATATTTTTGCAATGGATAAATAAAAAGAAACATTTTATTGAACACAGGATATACCAAACTACGATACCATACAAAGTATCATCTCAGGTAGAAAGGGATCTTATGAGATACGTACGTTGGTTTTCATTCTTAAAGGAAGTGGTAGATAATTTATACTAATACTATAAAGCTGAAGAGCTTATTTGTTTGAACGCACTAGACTCAGGAGCTACTGGTCTGATTTCAAAAATTCTTTCACCGCTGGGTATAGGCTATGTACTTACCTGATCCCTAAGTGCTATGTTAAATATGTACAACGGGCTAAGCCGGGGCGGACCGCTAGTCTTCTATAAAGTTAAAGCGTTAAAGTAGTGCGGAGTGGACGGATCGAACAAAATGTTATAGAGACGAAACAAGACGTGAGCATCCCGTTGAAGACGAATTAGTTCCACATAATTATGATACTGCTGTAAATAGAAATTCATTTAATTAATCCTACTAATATTATAAATGCGAATGTTTAGATATTTGTTATATAAATATACTAGCTGTACCCTGCTACGCTTCGCTTTGCACACTGTGAAGCAAAAATTAGATAAAAACAATCCTTGATGCGCATTATATATCATTCTAAAATTTCAGCTCGTTCGGTGCAGAACTTTTTTGAGTTTTTGAAGCGTACACAAACCAACATAACGTTTTTATATATAGAGACACATATGAAACAATTTCATGGATCGGGTAGATTCATTTTCAATTTCTGACTTGTCCACATATTGTTTTCCATCCTAAGTTTACCTGGGAAAGATCGCTTTTAGCGATAAGGGTTCCCACTGTTACATTAACTTACTATGTTTTGTTTATTTTTGCTATGTATCCTTTTTATGGTGTGTCAATAAAGAGTACCTATGTATCTATCTATTTATGGTCTGGAATAGCACATAGACTACTTTTCGTGGCGGGAAAATGAAGGAAACATGCAGTACGCGAATAAAACCGCGGGGCGCGGCAAGTTATTTATAAGAATAGTTCTAGAACTCTTTCTACTGTTATGCAGTTGGACTAAAAACAAATACATAGAAGTGAAAAAAAAATACCTACATAGACTACATTTTATTAGCCGTAATGAGGTGTAGATGTTGTTGATTTTTTACAATAGAGAGTCTCGAGAAAAGCAAGCCATGTCTAATAATAAGCAACACGTCTGCCCATGACAGCACAGTGCCATGGAGCTGTTAGAATTTGAACCAAACTACTGAAAATCTGTTAAACGAAAAAAATAATTGGATGACACATAACACATAGAGTAAGATCCCAGGGCCGAACTCAAACTAAAACTCCCAAAATTAGAGCAAAACGGCCGACGGAAAGTGTCTGGGAGTATTGGGACCTCATTTTTAACGACATTGCCTATAACATACGTGAAAGACAGTTATCAGAAAATACATGAAGTAAGTAATGTATCTTCTGGACCCCATATCTCAAAATTGGCCGTCTAAACAAGTTAGTGGGTAAGCATGTGTTCTTAGTACGTACTAACTCTACTCAATCGTTCACATTTCATCCATCAGAAAATACGTAACGTCTGGCGGCGGCTCTGGGATCTTGGACTAACACTACACTATATAGCCCCAAACTCACCAATGCCTGTGAGAACTAGTTAGTAGAATGATAATAATTATATTACTAGACGTGTTGCTTATATTAGACATGGCTTGCTTTTCTCGAGACTCTCTATTGTAAAAATCAACAAACATGTTGATATTTGTTGCTCAAACACATCGGAACGTCTCAACAGATCGGGTTTAAAATTTGGAACACACTCAGTTTATTTATCGACTGAAACAGTGCATGCACTACTTTAAACTCCGTAAAAATAATGTAAAATACTCACAAAATCATAAACAAATACAGAATGTATCATAATATCAAATATATGTACATACATTGTACTTAAATGCTCACTCAAAAACTCTAATCTCTCGTATTGCCGTAAAGTTTGATAACTTATCTATGTTTTATAGGACATGTTATGAGAGCGAACAGGATAGCCGTTCTATGTGACTATTTAATTTTTGTTTCCACGACAAGCTCAACACAAAATGATTTCTGTGAATTCGAACAATGCTTACAAAATTTTCCACCGTACTTACCAAACTATTGAATAACCAGAATAGGCATGACGATTGATCTTGGAATTTTGTTAAATTATTTGAGATAATGACAGAATTTCAATAGAATAAAATATGTACCAACTTTTATTTTGATATCTTTAAGTTTAACTTACTTTATGATCATTGAAAGCTGGATGGGCAAGTCCATTTTAAAAGTACGAAATTATTAGAAAATGTATTTACCATTGGATAGCCCATACAATTTAAATTGACTTTTGTTATAAAACCAGTTTCTTAAAAGCAATATCTAACATACAAATTTTACGCGCGACGCGCGCATAGAAAATACCAGACAGCGACGTCACACTTTAGTAGTGTTTTTTTTGCCTAGAAGATATTTACTCCCAGAAATAAAGCTGCCATTTTTGGTGCTAGCTCATAATACATCTGTAATGTTTATTTGTGTCACATTAAAGAGCTTTCTATACTTCTGTCTATCGGTACTGTCAGTCCATCTGTTTACGATGTTTCATCACATTTGCAAATTTTGTCGACGGGCCTGCTGTTTTCGTTCTGGCATATTTAGCCAGTAAATATAATTGTAATTAACCTCAGACACTGCTTGAATCATCTCTAATTTACCTTTAAGGCAATGTATGTACCGCTGAGGGCTGATTGTAGGTCCCTGTACCTTCTTCTGCCTTGGCCCAAAGTTCGATAGGCAACACGAGGTCACTTTAGGTCAACTGCCGTAAGTAGGTTGGCCTCAAGTGGCTATTATTGCCTATCACACTTTTAGCTGACATCAAGTCTATTAACTACTGAACTTTGGACTAGCGCAGAAAAGCTGGGTACTGCCTAAGCAGCCAACCACATTTTATTTTATCATTGCATTATCGCTCCTATGAACCATAGTAAAGTTTACAAGGGTCTTGATGAATTTACCTCTAAGGCCATGTACCTAAAGCTGAGGGCTGATTATAGTATCCTGCACCTTCTCCTGCCTTGGCCCAAACCAACCTCATGTGGCTCTATTGTCTACCAAACTTTCGGTTGACCTCAAGCCATTATTGCTTTCTGAACTTTTAATTGACCCCAAGTGGTTTCTATTGCCTCCTGACCTTTAGGCTAGCGCAGAAAGGCTGTGGATTGCCTAAGCAACTACCAAAGATGATATGTTTTCCCTAGTGATACATTACCCCACCTATGAACCATAGTAGAGTTTACAAAGTACCCTTACCATTCAATAGAATGCATCTTGATATGATCGAGCTTGCGTGACATTGTCTCGACCCAGTATGTAACAATCTGTCCGCACTCTCGCTTTCCGTGACCCGCCGTCACGTCTGACGTCTTGCTCATAGCTTGTACTTACGTCAACACGTGCTTCCTACTCCCTAACTACACACCTGCAGTCACAGATTTCTAAACAGATGAAACCTTCGTGAACGACACTGTGAGGCCAGTAGTTAGTAATGTATGCGTGACAGCTCTCACCGACGTTGTCAAATTACTCACGTTGGTGTGCGTGTAATGTTCCCAGTCTTAAGAAAAAAAATCCCACTATTGTTGTCTTAGCTTCGGAAATCTTCGCGTATAATAAACACATATTCTACTGTTAAAATAATTTATTATTCGTACCGAAAATTCAGAATAAAAAGACAACGCCGAATTATAACAGTACAAGTCATGTGTGTGTTTATTTTGAGTATTCTATCGGAGCTTCTTGTAAAATTTTGAATATTATGCTTGACAAAAGGTGGCAACTACATTTAATATCGGTGAACACAGGAGGTGCAGAGAATTTTGTCAACTGATTTGATGTTGGGGGGCCAGATCATTCAATTTGTTTACTATCTAATCTTTGTCTGGACGCGTGTCGCAAACGAAAGTTCACCTTTTTAAAAATGTTGATACAAACCAACGAAAACCGTCTAAGAGTTTTTGTAAATCAGTTGAACATTATTCACATCGCCACCCAAAGTTCCGTCGTCCAAGTACCAAACGTTTAAATTGGACTGGAGACGTTAAATGATAGAGCGAATGGCCAGGGCGAAGGTCGCATGGCCGAAGGTTCACCAAGTTGATAGCCAACGGAAGATAGCATAGGCTTGTTTTGATAATTTTGTGGGTCCGCCATAACATTGCCAAAGAAAATTGTAGAGGACAAGAATTTTATTCTTCACTTCGGACAACGGGGCTCCACGATTAACTAAATTAAAGGCGTTTTTGACTCCCACCTTTAACAGCCCTCTCCCCAATTTTGGACAAAGAAAGTCAAGACAGAATGAACAGCAGCCTCACGTCCACCCAGAGAACCAAAATCAAGTTTGTTGGGACAGGGAGCTCGAAAATGCAACGTTTTATACCTACAACCCCCACCTTGGCAGCAAGGCCAGTATATGTGGTGCCAACGGCGATTGGCCTGATCCCAACATCTTTTTGGGTACGTACGCATAGTACGCGTAGTATGTACGCATAAATTAGCACCGTATAAAACTTCGACAATGTCACTACTGACTCGACCAGATAACATGAGGTTAATTAAAACGATTAGATCTCTCAAAAGAACTCGTCTACTTTTTAAGCTCCACTATACTTACTTACAAGTATTAAAAACTTGCTTCATAACTATAGTTTTCATCAACACTATTAGTATTTTTATAAACACTAGTAATGACGTGGATTTGTGCTAGGCATCGATTCACATTAAATTAAAAAAATACGATTATAAAAATAGGGTTTAAAATAGAATAATACAATCTACATAAATAATTTGGTCTACGAGTATTTTCAAAAAATCATAATCTATATTTTACCTTAACTTTAGGGAAAATAATTTCAGTTTAGTATAGCAACACTAACCAATTTTCGTTGAGGTGTTGTGTTTCTATTCATTAATCGAAATGAAATCGCCTAAATTATATAAATAGCAGTAAAAATATTCAGATTTTCCTATGAAATGATATTCCTCTTCCTTTTCTTATTTTTGGGAACAATGTTTGCAATGTTTGAAGACACAAGACGGCATAATCTTAAACAAAACTTAAAATCACACGGAGCTCCCTGTACGAGACGGAAGTCCGTTTCGTACTGACTGGAGTTTGTATTTGCTTTGGCGTTTGATATTTGCTTTCTGGACCCAAGGATCTGTGTTCCGAACGTTCCATCTGCCTTTTGTTTTAGAAATCTGTGCCTGCAGTAATAACTCACATAAAACGCAGATATATCCTATATTACTCGTAGCTATATCACGTGGTAACTTGTGGATTACCAGTTTTCATTATTTTCGCCAAATACGATTCAAGTGTAAACTTTTTACAAACTTTGAACGTTATTGTTGTTGATATCTACTCAAAAGCCAAAACATAACTTCTAAAAGTCATGCGAAAGTCTTCCAGAAGACATACTATTACGTTAGCTAATGTAGAGGATTCTGGGCCTCCACACTCTGCTTGTGAGAGAAGTCTCACGAGTGAAAAAAATTGTGGGCTGCTTATGGTCATTATTGGCGTATATTAAACTTTGTTGTTTTAAAACAATTTAAAAGTCCTACATCTCCTTTACTTTTTTTCTTCAATTTGTACGGTCAGCAAAATTAGATTAATAATTGCAAAATTGAACGTAACGATTAAAAGTATTTATACATGTATGTACAGTAACTTTAAAAAGTGCACATTCAATTTAGTGAATAAATTCGGTGTAAAGTGGTGAAGCAGGCTTTCTATTACGCCCGCATGTAATGACGTAATGAATAGGTAAACAGAATTAGCGGCGCACCGCAGACTGCCTCTAACAGCTATCTAGTGGGTACTTTCGCTATCTGACGGGGATGGACTCGGCGACACCAGTTTGGGGGTATGTTGAAACCTATATCTTTACAAACCTGTATTTATTTATATATCTATAAATAAATGGCAAATAGTGAAAAAATCATTGGTTAATATATCCTATATTAGCCATGTTTTCTATTAGAGTCGTTAACCATGCTAGCATTATACTTATAAATATGAAACACTACATACATACATACTCGTATTAACACGCGAAGAAAAAAGGTTGTAACTACACCTTTTAGGTGAGGCAATATAATTTTTTGGAGTTATGGTTTATAGAGATAAAGGGTGTAGGATGTTAATATTTTTTAAAATATTATTAAAAACATTTATTCCGTAAAACACATAACAAATTTAATGCTACTACGTACTCGTATTTTACAAACTACAAACTGGCAACTCAATCAATCAATCATCGTCAGCCCATGTTCGTCCACTGCTGGACATAAGCCTTTCCAATATTGTGCCACCAAATCCGGTCCTCGGCTCTCCGCATCCATCCGCTTCCCGCCACTTTCTTCAGGTCGTCAATCCACCGAGCGGGGAGACCGTCGCACGGGACGTTTTGAACGTGGTCTCCACTCCAGAACCCTTCTCCCCCAACGTCCATCGGCTCTGCGACGTATGTGGCCCGCCCACTGCCACTTCAGCTTGCTTATTCTCAAGGCTATGTCGGTTACTTTAGTTCTTTCGTTTTTATTTTTATTAATTGATGTGTAAATTGTACATTTATCAATAAAGTACTTTGACTTTGACATACATAAATACTCTTAAGGTAGTTGATTGATTGTTAAATTCTGTGGTTGAATTGAGAACAGATTAATATATGGTGAACTTTCGTCCACTTTGCAAACACTAGTGGTCATAAAAATGTGTCCTGATATACCAAATCCTTACTCTCACGAAGTACGTTTCGGGTTACTGCATAAACAGAGTTAAGCAAGTGGTCTTAAAATACCATTTTAAAATGATCATCTGTTAGTGACACATCAACATTTTCAATTTTATTACAACAGACACGAAGGAAAATTTTCATTTGGCTGTTTCTGACAGTTCCCTTTAAGACCATTGTAGACCCCCAGACCACAACGCTCTGTCACTTTTTTGCACAGGTCGACTCCAAATCATCATTTTGTAATCTCTTTGACTAGCAGCTATTTCCAGTTGTTGTAAGTTTGAAGCTTTGAGAGGATTGAAGTTTTATAAGAAAAAAATGTTTAAATTTTGAATGTCATCTGGACATATCTGGATAACGTAACTGTTTATGTTACTGTTGTATAATTAGTGACTTTTGTATTAAACTGACTATTAATTTATTTATATTAAACTTTAATAAATGTAGGTACGGTTCGCTGTATTTTTTTTCTATTTAAGTATCTTATTTATTTTTATACCCTAAACATAGTCTGTTTATGTACTATACAAATCTCTATACATGAAAATGTTATGTTGGTTTGTGTACGCTTCAAAAACTCAAAATTTTCTGCACCGATCGAGCTGAAATTTTAGAATGATATATAATCCGCATCAATTGTTTTTATCTAATTTTTGCATTACAATGTGCCACAGCGAAGCGTGGCAGGGCACAGCTAGTGTAATATAAAAACACACGCTCGATGGTAAGCATGTACAGGCTCATCAGCTCAGGTGATCGGCTTAACAGACGAGCACTAGAATTAGGTTTAACATGTTCCCAACTCCCCCCTATTTTCCTCTTCTTCTCCTTCCAAGAAATATGTAAAAAAACAAGAATTGAAATGACAAAAATCACGGACCCCGGAGTCTGTGGAGTGGCTAATTTTAATAAAAAAAACATGGACAGGCGTGCTTACCATCAGGATCAAGTGTTGCTTGTTCTATTACTAAGTATTATAAATATAGAGACGATCTTCTTAGCATTCCATGGATTCACCGTGCGGGTGCCGGGTCCATCGTGTGGCAGAGAGAGAAAAACTCGAGTAGTTCCCGAGACTTGTGACTCGGGCGTAGGTTTAAAGGGCCCCTTTCTGACGTACATCAACACTCACCTTCACCACTCGTTTTTTCTCTCCTGCCCAGCCAAATCTGATATGAGCCTACTAGTGCAGCTTTAGATACTCGTTCTAGTATAGAACTTACTGCACTTCTGGATAAGCCAAGGTCTTTCAGTAGGTTATAGAGATTTTGCTGGTATACCTCTCGCTCCCACTTCTACAGCGTATAAACTAACTACATAGCCGTTTTTTGTTAATTCGTTTAGGAGGTCGTAATACTTATTTTGTTTCATCGCGTGGTCTTTAGGTATATTAGTTTCCCACGGTACGGTAAGTTCTACAAGGACTATGCGTTTCGTAGCTCTAGAAAAAAGGAAAATGTCCGGTCTGGATGACGAAACACCCACATCCTCTGGGATTTTGTAGTGCTTTTCATACGTGTCCATTAAAATAGTCCAATCAGGTGCTGTACCCAGGATTGAGTAAGGCTTGTTCCTGGAGTTTGAAGTTGAGCCTGCTTTTACAAAGTTAATTTGTCTTTTGTTTGTCGTCAATCCCTTTTGGGCTCTAGCTACTGAAAGGCTCATGGCTTCACGTATGATTTCAAGTACTCTGTCATGACGCCGTGAGTAATGACCCCCATCAAGGAGCACCTTGCATCCCACCAATATGTGCCTTGCTGTACATATCGCCTCTCCACAAGTATAGCAACATTTTCAGAGGCTTTTCCCCACCTTACCAAGTTACTCTGGTCAGGAGGGTCATTTGGAATGCATTTAGATAAAATTTTAATAAGGCAGGAGACCATTCATAGATCAAGGTGCGCCACTTTAGAGCTAATGGGATACAGAACTCACCTATGGTTAACCACTCACTTTGCATTTCTAAATTCATAGCGTGCACTTTGTAACCGTTATTTTCGTCTTGTTGTAGAAAGGTTTTTACCATGTCTCGGTCTTCCCTTTTCCTTCTCGCACCCAACCCAGCAGTATTTACTTGTGCACCTGCCATAAATTGTTTATGGAATTGAAGTCTAGATTCCAGGTCTGAAGCAGTTTTGTCTTTTGGGAGAGATGTAATTAAGTCGTCTTGCGACTTTCCCAAAACATGCGTTTTTGTAACTCTTAGGTGTTTGTAAAGTTCAGACGGTTTCTTTAGTTTCAGCCCAAAACTATTTTGATCCCTAAAAAGAGTAGAGGGATCAGCCGGATGTGCCAATCCTAACCTAACCTAAGATATCCCGGCAAACCTTGTGTAAATAGTAGTATATAATATAATAGAGTGAGAATTACTTTGTAAGTTATTCTAACATCTGATAAATATATTAGAAAAGTTATGAATATCTGCCTCACTGTTTCAAAAGAATACGGGACGAACACGTCAAGAAACATGATCGTGACATGAAATTCTTAAGAATAAGATTTAGACTATAAATGCATGTTCCATACTTTGTCATCATCAGCCCATCTAATAAAGTATTGGACGCTGGCGTCCCTCCCCCTCCCATGGCACGGTCTACTGCTGTTCACTTCCACTGGCAGCCGTAATTTATATATAGTTATAAACTAGCGGCCCGCCCCGGCTTCACCCGTGGTCCATATGTATATGTATAGCCTACTACACCACTGGGGATCACTTACGTATCCAACGGTAAAATTTTTGAAATCGATCTAGTATTCCTGAATTAGCGCAATCAATCAAACAAACTCTTCAGCTTTATAATAATTTATTAATAATTTCATAAGTAATATTTTTTTTTAAATATTCCCGTACTGATTTTACTAACTACATCATGAAGTATATTCGTACTTTACAGCTGCTTCTAAAAGTACCTACAATAACTAAATACATAGGTACTAACCAAACTATCTACTCAATTTAACCTTTATTGAACCAACACTAAACACAACTGCGCTACACAAATTAATACCTACGTAACGGTAGGTATTTTAGAAGGTATAGGTATATATTGTGTATATAGATACAATGTTTCACTCTAACACCAGTCTAACGACCCCCTTTCACTCTCGACGCACAGTAGCAGACAGCGATTTCCAAATTGGTGACTTCATACTCGAATGATACTCTTAATATGTCGACTCGAATGTTGTGGTGTTTATTCTTTGCAAATTATTTTAATTACAGTGCACGTTTTAACTCTATACTTCATGGTATAAAAACATATAATTTAGAATTTTACTATTAAACAGCACCGATGTTAAAATATCAGCTACTGCTATTAAGCATGTCAGTGACGGAAACTCAAAAGATTTCACTCATCCAAAAAGCGTGTAGAGTGCTCATCCTGCTCTGCTTCTCCGCCAACGATCCGACACTGCGCTACTGCATTTATTAGTATGTCAGTAGCACAAAACTGTAAGACTTTTACCCTACAAAAGTGTTTACAAAGCGGCAAAGAAGTTTACTCTTCAAAATTGTGCTCATTCCTTACACTACCTACAGGACCTACACACTATCTAGTTCTACACTAGGGAAATGTTGAACTTGGTCAATTCGTCTATCTCTAATCTAATACTAACCAATAATACAGTATCTGATGCGCGTTTAAATTAAATGCAAAACTGGTTTAGTCTCGACTTAAAAGAATTACAAATTAATCAAAATCAGGGAATGGCACTCGGACAACGTATTACATAGTTTAGATTGAGAAGACATTTTATTGACGTCAAATCGGGTATGTGGGATAAAGTTTGAGAATCTGTGTTTTAAACAGTAGGTATTTGTAGTGCGTAGCAGGTCAAGGGTCAAGGCATAACTTTCACTGTCTTTGATGTTCGGACACGAGACCCACATACCAACCACGAGGCTTAGATAGGGTTTTATAGGACTGAAAGCATTATTACGAAATACAGCAAAGCACAGTTAGGATCATTCTAACTGTGCTTTGCTAAGAAAGATTGTGCATATAGTACACATAGCAAACTGACCCTGTAAACGCTATGTTGCTGTATAGAGTGTAACATAATATTAATAATTATGTGACATAAAGGGTTTATTGTGTGACATTATTAGAAAACAAAATGCCATCTTTTGATATTTGTCAAATATTGACATATATTTTATCATACTATTAATATAAAAAAAAATACAGTCATAGATAGGAACTGCCGATAGAATTGAAAACTTGGAACTCAGAATTTGAAAGCTTACTTTGGAAACTACGCGGGAGCTACCGGAGGGCGTGACCATGAGCATGGTCATCTAGAATTGCGTCGACCAATGGCCATAGTCCCGAGTTTACCCGATTTCTTATCATTCACGAGCATGACGCTAGAATTCAAATCATAGCCCACGAAAAATCTGTCTGTGATGCGCAAAAAGAAGTTTTCACTGAAAAAACTCATCATTTGCCTACCCTTATCCCACTTTATGTGAGGTCGGTACAACATGTACGTTTTCTCCATTCGTCTCTATCATATGTCAATTTCACTGAAAAAACTATACTTAATTAATTATTATTTCATTTTTCTTTCAGTTCAGTTACAAGTTACGTTTTAGAGTCTTTATCATATGTCTTAATTTTTATTTTTTGAGATTTATACTCAGATTATTAATCTCGCTATCATTACAACAAATAGTTCAGTGTTAAATATATGTAAAAGACAAAAAAATTCACGGCTGGTCTAGTCGGGGCAACGGTGACTAATGATCCGGAGCCCTGGGTTCAAATCCCACACCGCTGTATTTTCGAAGTCAGGTGCGTAATGCCGTAAACTTAAAAAAGGTGAAGGACAACATCGTGTAAACTGATATGTCCCTAGAAGGCCCAGAGTTCCAGAAGTTGTCATTTAGTGGGCTGCTTATGTTTATTAGTATGCTAATATTTAATTACAGTGTTTGGTGTATATTGATCAAGTCGCCCAAAACAAGTTTATAGCAAACCACCCCAATGTACTGGAAACTGGATATGTCGCACTTGACACTGTCCTTGAAATCATTAGTAACTCACTCTATGTTCCTACTGCTGGGACTTAGGACCTTCTTTACAAAGAGAGAGAAAATTCCATAATCGACGAAGTGCGCGTTGGTAGACAAATGTTACCGTTAAAACCAGTTATGATGACATACGAGGGTCAAACTGAAAGTTCTTAGAAAATCAAAAACTGATTACATTAGCCAGTTATTAGTTTTATTATATCTTTTCAAAATATTGTCCATTCACGTCAATACACCGCTGCATGCGATGGAACCACTGGGAAAAGCACTTTGCCCACTCGTCCTTAGGGGTCTCTTCAATGGCATCGCGATACGCAGCCACCGCTTCTTCAGCATTCATAAACCGCTTTCCTTTAAGTTTTTCTTTAATTTTTGAAAATAAATAAAAATCACAAGGCGCGAGGTCGGGGCTATACGGCGGGTGACCCAGTAATTCAACGTTTGATGTCGCCAAATAGTCGATCGTTCGCTTGGCGGTGTGCGATGAGGCGTTGTCGTGGTGAAGGAGGATCCTACTGCGAGGTCGTTTCTCTCGAACTTTTTCCAAGACAAGTGGCAAACAATTGATAGTGTACCATTCTGCAGCAACTGTTTTTTGATCCTCTAACACAATTGGTGCGAAATGACCTATCCTTCCAAAGAACGAGGCCACCATTTTTTTCCCCGCACTTCGATCTCTCTTCACTTTAGTTGCCAACTCCTCGAAAGGAAACACCCACTGAGCAGATTGTCTTTTGGTTTCAGGATCATAACAGTAAATCCAGCTTTCGTCACCTGTTAGTATGTCGAACACAGCATTTGAGTCACCTCCGTTAAATCTTTCAATCATTTTACGGCACCAATCCACACGATGGAGTTTTTGAGCCTCAGTCAAATTATGAGGTATCCACCGGGCGCAAAGCTTCCTGACCGCTAAATGTTCGTGTAGGATTTTGTGCACTTGACTCATACCGATGCCTAAGCTTGTCCGAATCTGCTGATAGGTCACTCTTTGGTCAGTCTGTATCATACGCCGCACAACACAGATGTTATCTTCAGTCGTCGCCGTAGAAGGCCGTCCCTCACGTAAATCATCAGTGAGATTAGTGCGACCACGTTTAAACTCATTAAACCAGTTGTAAACAGTCGCACGAGATGGGGCTTCATCGTGAAAGGCCAATCGTAGCCTATAATAACTTTCTTGTTGACTTAAATGACATCGAAAGTCATAAAAATCATTGCACGAAAATTTTCTCGTGTTAAATTCATGTTGACGTGACACAGACAATTTTCAATTTGCCGCCAAATCGTAAAACAAATGACAAATGAATGAAGTATATACTCAGTAATATTGGCAAAGAGTTCTATTTTCAAATTATAGAATTATTTTTTTATTATATTGTTTATAAGTGGCCAGTTCTAAGAACTTTCAGTTTGACCCTCGCGTTTATGGAAATATATTCAGGTGGTTCCAAGATTATTTTTTTTTAAATAAAGAGTGACGAGACGATCAAGACATGTGCCTGATGGTAAGCAACATGCCTGACACAACATAACAGCACAGTGACACGCAGCTATTGGAACATGAAGAGTCCAAATCATTACCTAGCACTGCACTGCGCTCGTTACCCAGAGATCTAGGATCTTATATCTCTAAGCCTTGTAATTTCTCTGGAAATTATCGCTTGCCCTTTTAACCGGAACACAGTAATGTTTGCACATTATTGCTTGGCGGTAGATTAACTGGCAAATGTGTGGTACTTCCCCAGGTTCAAAGGTGCAGGCGAGATTCGAACCCATATCCTCACAATTGTGAAATCGGTCGTCCTAACCACCAGGCCAGCATAACTTCCTCCTCCCTTCCTTCATCCTTGAAATAATAAACCATAAACATGTTCAATGTTCATTACTGTAGTGAACAATTGTGGCTGCTCAAAACTGTGTAATACAAATAGACCAATTCCCGGCACCACAAAACCACAATTAAATCAAATACCTTCTATTAACTAATACAAATAGACTAAACAGGACCTAAACGGTAGCTAATACAGTAATACTGCTATATTGTGGCAGATAGTGAAAGTGCAAACGTGTGACGTCACAATATGTCCGCGATTAGAACTAATGTAACCACCCTGCTAGACGGCACCGTTGGCAAAACAAGCAAATACTCAATAAATTGTTATAAGAAAAAATATAGTTACAAGCTACAAGTATCTTGAAGGAGAGTAATAACAATTCAGGAAAAAAAATACAGTTACGTACAACAACATGCTACTAGAGTTAGTTACGACTTCATTTAACGAAAAGTCTTCATAACATTAGTTAATTAAGATTGGACAAATAACCTCACAAAAGGAAATCGGTGGTTGCAGGTTGCGCAAGACCTTTTGTTGCGGAAATTTAGAAGATATTCAGCAGTCGACGTCTTGCGGCTGATAATGATGATGATTGTCATATTTTACAACAATATAACTAGCGACCGCCACAAAGGTTTTCCTGTGCACACGCCTTAAGTAAAATAAAATAAAACTTTCCAAATCTAAGTCATTTTTGGATCCACTTGCATACACATACACAAAAAGCTGCATAAAAATTGATCCAGCTGCTATAAAGAGCTTAATTACAAAAACACACAAATTTTATTTGCTTAAAGTTTAATGGAGCATAAACTTAAGAATTTGTGTAGGTGTACGTTTTCATTAAATTCTTTAATTATATTTTATTCATTTAACCGTAACTTAAAACTAAGCAAAGCCATAGTTAGTATTGGTGACGTTTTTGCTGTCGGTGGAGTTCATTCAAGACCATCCGGTGGCGGTGTTGAAACCCTCATCGAGTAGCCAATATACCAATTACCGGTGCTACACCAGCAATTATTACATTCAATACTGACACGTTCTATTCTAAACCAAGCAGATATACATACTAGTGTTAAAATATCATAATATTACGTCTTTATTATTGCACGTTTCAAATAACTCCATAAACAATATAATTTAAACAATACCTCTACATGTGGGACAACTTCACCACCTAGCTACGAGTATATATCATTATATTGATTTTCATTTCATATTTGTGTGTTTTGATAAAATAAATAAACTCAACTAGCAGGTTTTATGAACGTTAATCCTCAGTAAAATTTATTTACTCACCTAATTCAATTTGACGTGTTTGAAATGAACAACTATAAAACTATGAATGAATAACGGACGCGTTTGTAGACCTATAAACGCGTTAGTTGCGTCAGTTACGTTTTTCTAGTCTACCGTATTCACATAGAATCATGGGGTGTGAGGCTAGGAAGCTCCTTGTGGTGCACCCGGCATTGATCTGTCACTTCCATCGGTAGGGTCTTTCTGACTGATTGTTACTCCCGACCATGATGGGAACATCTGCTAGCTCTTCGAACAGTCCGCGTAAAGGTTCTTGGCGAAGACAGGACTCTTTCCAGTCCTGTCTTCGGAACTTCGTCTAGGGAACGTTACCTGGCTGATGTTTCTATCTGGTTATGTAAGTCAGTCTTTATAGAAAAACGCTCAGGTGCTGATCGTAGGGTCAGCGTAAGGACCCAAGGGTGGTCGCTTGCCTGCCAAGCTCGCCAAGCTGATGGTGATGCGGCTAAGAGATAGTTCCGTGGAGAATGAGATAAGCGGCAATGTTTGGCGATGGGCATTGCGGCAGTGAATTGGAGACCGTGGCGAAAGAGGAGAGTCAGTATCACGATTCGTCGTTCTCTCCGCTCACCATGCTCTTGGATAGTCGCCAATGTTGGATGGCGGACGCAGAAAGGCTGCAGGGGAAAAAGAGTACCGGCACTATAGTCTCGCACTCCGCATTTCACTCTCCCTATCCTTTGCGGCCGGATGGAGATTGGCGATGTGGATGACCATCCGGCTCGTACAGGAAACCCACCCCAAACGACGTGCGGGCTTCTGGTACCTACTTACTGGTTGGTCCCGAAGCAGTTTACTGCATACCTTGGAATCCAGTGCATCGGTTACGGTTACGGCCTCTGAGGTGGTGAGTCTGGAGCTAGGCAGGAGACAGCGGGTTTTTTGAATGTTTCCAGAGAAATAGGTCGAAGATCATAATTAACTTACATCTATAATTATTCTAACTCTGGAGGACAAGCCCGGTGAAGAGCTGCCTATGATTTCGACTATTCACGGTAAAATAGCTGCGTAGCACTGTGCTGTTATGGGCAGGTCTGTCGATTACCATCAGAGGTTTCTTGCTCAACCTATTAGTCTATATATGTAGGTATTATAAAAAAAGCTTTTTTTAGAATACTGCAGTTAAACGTTAATATATGACCAGAGCACTACATTTTTGGTTCGTTGTTAATATTTGTAAATAGCAACGTACTTAAATAATCTATAATATTCGTGTTACAGTTTTCAAAGGTCACGTTCGCATTCAAATACATTACACTAATGTAATAGGGGTCAGCAGTGTTGGTAAACATTATGAAATTGCCACCAATTCCATTGTAGTTATTTTAATGGAAATAATGCATTCTGGACTAAATCTAAATTTCGACTGGATATTATGGCCTTATCAATAAGTTGCTATTAATTAATTGTAATGAGTAGAGTCAGTTAACACAGATAGAGCTTAGTCATTTTTTTTAGATAAGTAGATAGGTATGGCATGTGCCTCAAGAACTCATGTTCTCTTTAAGGCTTCTTCTTGTGTCGTCGTCGTATGGCGGGTCACATTCTTGTCTCAACTGTCCAGGGCAGTAACCGCTGACACATGTGCTTTAGGAAAGGATGCTGTTTGTGGGAGTTGTACTGCCTTCGTAGTACATACACGTTTTTTTTAAATATTATAGTTTTATACTTGACCACCACCTCGCCTGATGTTACGATGTGGTTAACGACGGAGTGTGCTAAGTAGCAAATTAATTAGAGATTACGTCTAAGGTTTCCTTCAAAATGTAATAAAAATGTACAAAATTCATGGGAGTTGGCTTCAATACTAAAATTAACGTGGTAATAAAAATATATTTAAAAGATAACGGACACTCACGTATATACGGTCGGTCAATCCGACTCGAGTTTCGGCCGCGTCCGGCGGTATTTTAATAATTATCGTACACGCGCGGTGGCTGCCCGTTTGGCAAACCGACCGTATATACGTGAGTGTCCCGTTATCCAATTAAATATGGCTTCAAGTGGTTTCTACTGCCTACTGAACTGTATTCTAAAACAGAATTGCCTTATTAACCTAAACTTGTACATGGAGCAAACATCACTGTGGTCCGGATTCAAGAGCAATGTTTTCATAGAAATTACAGGGCATAGAGATAAATCATCTCGTAGCTTTAGGTGCCGAGAGCAGTGCAGTGCTAGGTAATGATTTAGACTCTTTATGTTCCAATAGTTGCGTGACACTGTATTATTATTGACAGGTGTGTTGCTTACCATCAAACACGAGTTCTGCTCGCCTCGTCTCTTTTAACCAATAAAAAAGCCTCAATACTTGAAAGTTTTCACGATGCATACCTAAAAGCATTCCACATACTTATTGTACTCAACACGATTACCGAGTGCTACTGCATAAGCTTTATACATGAACTGTAAGGTAAACTCAACTGTCAACTAGATGGAACGATCAAATGAGAGGGTTTTCATCAACCAAATTTTGCACGGTCGTCAGAGACGCGATGAGCAGACACCGGTGGAAGCAGATAATGAAATCTAGGTGTAGAGGATCCACATTCAGCCTTGACCACGATACTCAGTCATGAGGGAGATACCACAGAGAGAGAGAGAGAGTAAGTTAAACAACTAACATACCTATACCTAGCTAATGGCTGCAACATACCTACAAGCGGGCGTCGTTGCCACAACTAGGGCTGAAAAGGATCCTTTTCCTCCCGATGTCATCAATCACTCCTCAGCTAAGTCGACACATGTAAATTACGCACCTAAATTATACGCCAGTGACGTTGCTACACCCGAATTAAAACAGTAGAACAACTTACTCGTTACATACATTTTCCTAAAGCTTATGCAATCCACTTAATGTTCCTACCCCTGGAATAGGAGCCTTTTCTTACAATGAGATTCAATATCATGATCCATCAAGGTCTAGCAAATGTCTTTCTTGTGTTATGCGGGTTCTTCACGATGCTTTTCGGCGCTGTCAAAACCTGTGGCAATGGTAAAATTTTACATTTCTATTTTGAGACATCACGATTACAACTATGCCATTACGGTTCAGAATTTAACTAAAATTAGCTTTGGAAAAGACACAGTCTTTACAGAGTCTGTAAAGTAATTGCTTTATTTTTTGTGTTATTTTGTCGTGTTTTAATATACTTGATGTTTTTTTTATATACAATTACTAATTTAAATGATTTCGTTAATCAATATTTATGTAAAAGAAACGTTAAATTTAATATGGCTGGATAAACTTTGCCGTTTTGTCCTTACTGTGAATTTTGTATGGTAACGTTATACGTCCTACGAAGACCCTTTTTCTAACAAATTTGTTGTTTCAAAACTCCCAAAAGGGTCCGAGGGTAACATAACTACTGAAACAGATCGTATACGGATAGGTGTGTTTGTAGCAAAATATAAGTACCTAACTACGTAGAACGATTACCACACGAGAGAAAAAAAGATTATAATGCAATAAATAGGAAAATAAAATGTTTTCCGGCTTGCATAATACCTGTATATATTTTTAAATACCTACTAAACTTATGGAACATATACATATACACACTAGGTTTAAATATTTCAGTGAATTTAGTATTAAAATGATCACTTTTCTCACGTAGCAGTTGATCTATTCATTTTGGTTTTAAATCTTTTATTAACAAAAAAATAACATTTAAGTGGAAAAGAAAATAGTGTTTGTATTTCGACAGAAACAACAGGAAAACAGAAATCGTAAAGTTGCTAATAATTACTATGAGTTTTACTTGGACTTAACACAATGCATTTTTGCTTTATGCAGTGATAACTAATTAATAGAAAAACTTGAAGTTTGAAGGTTTGAACTACAAAAATGATTTCACATTGGTGTATTTTAAGAATGTAATAGATATTTGTCTCCTTTGTCTCGTACTTCATACCGATATTTGGGCTAACACATTAACTTGCTAAATCTACTCCACAATTATGTAGACCATACTCGAAGCATAACCGAAAATCTTACTTACCTCTAACTCAAAGCGTGTAATTTCCAGTTGACATAACATATAAATAATGAGCAAACATAATTTAAATCTTTTGGAACATTCGAGACCCTTATGCTAATATGAGAATATCAAACCCCCGGAACCTTTTCATGGTCGACCACACACGGTTTCTGCAAACAGAACCCTTCAGGGCCCGTGTGTAACGAAAACCGAAAAAGATATTTCACTAGAAAGGGACCATTATATCGTTCTTGGGTAAAAAGGCTCGGGCATCAATTAGTGGAGGAACCCGGGTAAATACGTACAATGGAATTATGGGGCAGTAGCTAACGTTAAACTTCCTTAGCAACAAAATAAACGTAAAGGAAGTAATTTTAAGATTTTAAATATTTCATTTTGCTTTCCCAGAACAGTGCAGTACCACATAGTTATTCAGATTCAGACCATTTATTCACCATTACAACATACGTCACACAAGGTACGTCAACAATAGGAGGTACGTAAGATATAGGAATAATCAACACTAGAAACAGGATATTTATAATATACAAGATTAATTGAAACTCAATAATTGAAATTTACAATATTATATATTTAATATAGGTACCAAAAACATCACAAATTATCTCTCTACAGATAAATTATAATAAGATTTTTATCATGTTTAAGTTTTTGGAGTATAAATGATACATGTCAAATGTTTTTTAATTAACATTAAATAAATGTAAATTATTTGCTTATTTGAACATGAAACTTTAAAGTCACTGCCTATCTCTGTACTACGGTAGTCTCCCGAAAGAATAAGATGAATTATCTCTTTGTGATAGAATAGCTGGTAAAGGTGTGGTTACGGACTGTACAAAGAGTTTCATCTATCGCTACCTACATTATGCAAAGTTGTTTAGACTTCATAGCTCGACGCAAAAACCACGGGCAGGCACGGCAGGACGTGTGCCTGTGCATGTGTGGTAAGCAACATGCCTGCCACATAACAGCACAGTGACACGCAGCTATTGGAATATGAAGAGTTCAGATCATTACCTAGCGCTGCACTGCGCTCGTTACCCAGAGATCTAAGATGATCTAAATGAAAACTGTGATACGAAATCCCTTTTACAAGCTACAAGCAGTCCGATATAAAAAAAGGATGTGTTCAAGTTTAAAGTGAATCACTTTTTTCTAAGTAAGCACGTTCCATAGTAGACCGCATTTTTTTAAATCTTTATTTAAGGACTTTATCACAACATGATAATGTCGTCCTATAAGAAAAACAGTTACTTAACAAATATACTATACTATTTTAACAAAAAATATACCTATAAAGTTAAGCTAATAAGGTTAAATAAAACATAGAATGTAAAAATAGAAGTGAAGCCGAGTGCAACTCAGCAATGACTACGTAGATGACTCACACACGTCCAAGCTGGTATAGTATCTTGAGTAGACCGCATTGTCCTTTCATCTGGTGAGCTGGTGATCAGATACTTATCAGAGCTTCACACGCTCTGAAATGTATAAAAAAAAACAAGTAAGTAAGGTTGCAACTTTGCTGCAACATTCAAACTTTGAAGTCTTTTTCGAACAGGGATATCGTTGCCATTTTGGCTCTCTCTATCGAAACCAGAGCCTTCAGTTAGTACGCGAATTTTGTTGTTGATTCGATTTTGCTGGTATTGATTACACGTTTTTAAAAATTAGTGTATGTTTTAGTTACTGCTTTTATTCCTATACAACAGCAGGCCGGTTTTAGGGGCAAATAATCGGCGCCTCATTTAAGGGGCCTCCCCTCTCCCGTGTTTACTAGTCATTAGGCAGGAAGAACGCTGAAATTAAGCAAGATTCATCAAACAAATAGCCCCCGCTCGCTCGATGTAGGTTGTTTGGGAAGTCATTAACATTCCTCAGGCTGGAGATGAGAGGGAAAATACTAAAGAGTACAAACTAAATACAAATAAATAATAAAATGTTAAACGAACTGTAACGAGTGTGACCTTCTCGATAAAATAAACAATTATAACAGAAATCTTAAGAACAAAGCTGTAATTAATAGTTATACGGTAGGTATTTGACAATGTTGAAAATATACCATAAATTAAGATAGTCTTATTGGATAACACATTAAATAAACATATTTCACTTTATTTTGGACGATATAGTGTGTATGATTTTTGTAAAATACACCAATGAAAATTTAAAAAATACTGAATTTTTATCTTCGATACACGCCAGTAAATATGCCATTTACAGTAAACGGTTTCTTTTAGAACAGTGATATATTTACTGGTGTGTGACGTCACGCGCGTCACATGACGAGACACAGTGTTTTTGGCGGGCTTTTCGAACTTTATACTTTAAACATTTATTTTTAATGTTTAAACAATGGATCTTGCGGAAATATTCATGTGGTATATATATTATGTAATCAAAAATCATTCAAATGGTTTTACAAATTTTGTCAAATACCGTATTATCAAATTTCACTTAATAATTTGGTTAACCTTTTATTTCAATTTTTCTTGGACATTCCTCACATTACATTCAATAGTCCCAAACTAGAAAATGTATGTAATAAAAGTAAGTTGCTGATACAATACATTTATACATATAATCGTAATCGTAATGATAAAATACATAATTACATACTTGTGATATACAAATAAAACAAATCTTAGGCAGGAAAATAAAGTGTTCTGCTTATAAATAAGGAGAGAAAAGACTTTTATGGTTCGTTTGTTGTAACATTTTGACACATAAATTTAGTTTTGACGTGACAACGTCTCATAAATTGGTTTGCCGGGTGACACTTCAAGAAACTGCGTTACGCTCCGCTCACGTTATGCGCTCACAACGAGAGCGAGTGAGAGGCACGCGTCCCTTCCACTCGGGCATGGTTAGCCCGCCTAAGAGCGAGAGAGACAAACATAAACATAAAAAGTGAAAGGCACGCGTCCCTTCCGTAAAATTATTTTACCACTCAAAGTCGTTGTCTCGTAAAACTTTCGCCAGTATACCGACTTTACAGGCAACCAATTTTTTTACCTAAAAATTAAATACTTGAAAACGCATTTAATCCAAGAACGCTAGTCCGACGATTTTCCAGTGTGGGGTAAAATATACCCCACTTAAAACCACCCCAGCCTTAATTTCCGCGGCTGGGTGCGACAGGCGTAATTTTTTCACACCATTTACTCCAACGTTCGTCATTTTTGAGATATTTTCCGTTCCTGCAAAGGGGTGCCAAGTGCTAAAATGCAAATCACGAAGCGAAATATAAATATTTATAAGGTGTGTAGAAATGTATGCATAGTTTTTCTGAGGTCCATGGGAATCGTAGAGATGGCTTGTACTTGCTTGTGTGAGATGTTGGCAAAAGGGGTGTGAGGCGCGGGAACTTCCACGGTGCACGGTGCACGGTGCAGTTATATAAATATACAAAATTATGTGTGTGTACGCAGTGTTGTGTGATACTTTGATGATGATGATGACGTTAAAATATTATGTACTTACGATTGGGATTAGAAAGCTAAAATATTCTAAGAATTTAAATGTTTATTTTTTCCGATAAAAAGTAAACATTTAACAAAGTGTATAGGTTGAATTTCTCAAAGAGGACTATTCGTATCAAATTTCTCATTAACAAAAATCGCATTAAGCCGAACATTCACGCCACGGACCCTACCTTCCGGCCATTTAGCGCGGAAGATGCACGCACCGATAGTAACGCGGTAATGGTCCTCGGTAAATGCCTCGAATGGCGTCGTTAGGGTTAAAATTAAAAACGACCGTGATGCAGCGTTTTCTTTTTTCAAAAATTTGAAAGAATATTTCGAAGGGACGGGCCTTTATGACCCCGGGAGGTGTGGGAGGGTCTATTATATTAAGGGAGGGTTTGAAGGGTTAGGTAGCTGACGGTGCTGAAGTATAATGAGTTCCTTTTTATATTTTTAATCACATTTTCGTCCGCAAGTCCGTTGATAAGCAAATTTTTGTAGATGTCGTAAATTTTGAGTGGAATTTTTTGAGTGGGTGCTTGAAATGAGTTTTGTGTTTTAATGTTAAAATGTTTTCAGGGTTGGGTAAGACAACATCTATGTATAATATTTCTATGCTACACATTCTTTTTATTCAACATTTATGAATTACTAGCAGCCCGTCTCAAATTCATTCAATTGATCTTTCTAATATTATAAATATAAACGTTTGGATGCCTATTGCTTATTTACGTCAGAACGCCAGAACGGATTAGATTGTAATTTCGAGCACATTTAGATTATAGTCTAAAATAGCACATAGGTTACTGATTCATCTGAAAAAATATAGCGACACTGAACCGTGTCTCGGCAAGCGAAGTGTGAAAGTACAAGTTCGCGCTGATACCGCGACACGAGACCGCGACAGGAGACCGCGGCCGGAGACCGCGACAGGTACTTGAATCTATAGAATTGTATGGGCGCCAGTACGCGCCGAGACCGCGACACATGTCTCGCGACACGTGTCTCGGTCTCCTATCGCGGTCTCGGCGCGAACTGACGCCCATACAATTCCATAATGTCAAGTGCCTGTCGCGGTCTCTGGTCGCGGTCTCCGCGCGAACCGCTCGCTACCTTAAGTGTTGAAGGATGAGTGATCTACGCAAAACAGCTGAAAAAAACTAGTTGATAAAAGCTGCCAAACGAGTTAAGACTGAATGACTTAAGGGTTGGTTGAACAACGTTGATGATGATGATTAAATTGGGTTCCTCAATACCAAATAATGTATAAATAAATGTGTAAAATCAGAGCTTTAATAGAGTTCACTGTGAAAAAACATAACAAATTATAAAAGGAATTTTGTGGTCAATTTGATACACTATAAACACCCCAAAATAGCCTGAAAGCTGTAAACGTGAAACTTTGATTTATGACAAATTTTTGATTCTAATATCATGAGATAACGGTATCGTAATAAAAATAAAAGTTTACGCAAAAGTGTAATTGTAACATTTTACAAAATTTAATCATTAAAATACTTTACCGAGTTAATAAAGATTAACCGTTTACTTAATCAACTAAATTTTTTTGAGGGTTTTAACAAAAATGAAGCGACAGGAGTTGTTATGAAAATTATAATTAATGGAGTGGTCGCAAAGAATATTTTTTGGCGAGACCGAGCCTAAGCCGGGACAAACCCGGGCGAAAGCGGGCAAAGCGGGCAATTTAGCCTGTCGCAGCGGAGCTGTTAATTAGTATTTTAATTAAAATTAATAGGCGATTATTCGAACAATTTTCAAGAAGATAAAATTTTGTAGGCCGCAGAGATTTTGGGTTTATGCAGGAAAGGGTTAAAATTACAAATTTACATACGTGTAGCCGTATCTATAAATGACCTACATATATTATATACCTAAAGTTTATTCTTTCATTTTTAATTTATTCTACTAATATTATAGATGTTTAAATGTTTGATGCTCAATCACGTTATAAGAAAAAAATTGATCAGCCAAAAAAAAAAAGGAACTTATTTGATAGATAATTAATAAATAATAAATAGAAAATAACTAGGCTCCTTTTTCTTTCCAAAAAAATTGGAACTTTCAAATTTCTTGGTAGAAAGATAGATCACAAAGGACGTACACCATCATTAGAGGTGGTTGTTGAAAACTTCATGAACAACCTCAATAAGGTAGACCAGCAGCCTATCAGAAATATCAAAAAAGCATGGATATATGACAACAACCTCACATCACGTCTCACTTGGCCTTTCCTAGTATATGACATCGGTATAACTCTCCTAGCAAAGCTAGATGCCAATGTCATAAAGATATTGAAGTCATGGTTCGGATTGGCACATCCGGCTGATCCTTCTACTCTTTTTAGAGATCACAGTAGTTTTGGGCTGAAACTAAAGAAACCGTCTGAACTTTACCAACACCTAAGAGTTACAAAAACCCATGTTTTGGGAAAGTCGCAAGGTGAATTAATTACATTTCTCCCAAAAGACAAAACTGCTTCAGACCTGGAATCTAGACTTCAATTCCATAAACAATTTATGGCAGGTGCACAAGTAAATACTGCTGGGTTGGGTGCGAGAAAGAAAAGGGAAGACCGAGACATGGTAAAAACCTTTACAACAAGACGAAATCTTGTCTTAAAATTCTTTGTTAAAAATTTCGTCTTGTTGTAAAAACTACAACAAGACGAAAATGACGGTTACAAAGTGCACGCTATGAGTTTAGAAATGCAAAGTGAGTGGTTAACCATAGGTGAGTTCTGTATCCCATTAGCTCTAAAGTGGCGCACCTTGATCTATGACTGGTCTCCTGCCTCATTAAAATTTTATCTAAATGCATTCCAAATGACCCTCCTGACCAGAGTAACTTGGTAAGGTGGGGAAAAGCCTCTGAAAAATGTTGCTATACTTGTGGAGAGGCGATATGTACTGCAAGGCACATATTGGTGGGATGCAAGGTGCTCCTTAATGGGGGTCATTACTCACGGCGCCATGACAGAGTACTTGAAATCATACGTGAAGCCATGAGCCTTTCAGTAGCTAGAGCTCAAAAGGGAATGACGACAAACAAAAGACAAATTAACTTTGTAAAAGAAGGCTCAACTTCAAACTCCAGGAACAAGCCTTACTCGATCATGGGTAGAGCACCTGATTTGACTATTTTAATGGACACGTATGAAAAGCACTACAAAATCCCAGAGGGATGGGTGTTTCGTCATCCAGACCGGACATTTTCCTTTTTTCTAGAGCTACAAAACGCATAGTCCTTGTAGAACTTACCGTACCGTGGGAAACTAATATACCTAAAGACCACGCGATGAAACAAAATAAGTATTACGACCTCCTAAACGAATTAACAAAAAACGGCTATGTAGTTAGTTTATACGCTGTAGAAGAGGGAGCGAGAGGTATACCAGCAAAATCTCTCTATAACCTGCTGAAAGACCTTGGCTTATCCAGAAGTGCAGTAAGTTCTATACTAGAACGAGTATCTAAAGCTGCATAAGTAGGTTCATATCAGATTTGGCTGGGCAGGGAGAGAAAAACGAGTAGTGAAGGTGAGTGTTGATGTACGTCAGAAAGGGGCCCCTTAAACCTAAGCCCGAGTCAAAAGTCTCGGGATCTACTCGAGTTTTCTCTCTCTGCCACACGATGGACCCGGCACCCGCACTATATCTATTCTGTGCCCGCACGGTGAATCCATGGAATGCTAAGAAGTATTGGTGCAGTATATTTAGTTTTTAGTTGCATAGATTACCCTACATTTAATATATTGCTCTGTCAGTGTATTTTGTCCTAATTAAACATTTCAATGTAAAAAAAAAATAATTAAGATAGATAGACATACACTTTATTCACACACCAAAAGAATAGGATACACAATTTACAATAAACCTTAAAAACTAGTGCGACAAGTTGGCGGCCTTATCGCTAAAAGCGATCTGTTCCAGGCAACCTTAGAAGTACCTAACCTTACCTTAGAAGTCGTAGAACCTTAAGTTAAGATGAATAGAATAAATATTTTGTAATTATAAAGGAATCTGTTCTACTTATGTTGCTTTGAAATAAATAAATGTGATAATTTTAATATCGACATGGTGAAATAAAATTTATTTGTACCAGACAATCTTAAATGTGATAGGTATTTAAAATTAACTAACTATAAAACGCATTGTCTTTAAACGAAGTCGTATAAGAGAATTGGTGAAGAATCTTCAATGAAGATACATATAGCATAAGCACCTAACTGTATGTTTCCGTTGCTAGGACTGGGCCTTCGCTCACCAAAAGATACTCAAAGCCATAAGCTGCGAAGACCATGTGTGGCTGATGCCCTCAAAATATATCTTTCTTGGAATGAGTTACTTCACGGTGCTTTCCAGAGATAACGTCAAACTGGAACGCGGCCCTTCTAAAATATTCAGACGTGCATGTGTGATTTGAATCTATCTCCTTGGAGTTGTGGAATTTGGTATTCTAGCCACCACGGCTCATAAAGCTATACGTTGTAATTTTGTAAAAGAACATATTTCCAAGATTTGATTTTTTTTACAAAAGAAAGCAATGCTTTTTGTCAGTGTCTTACCGCCCTCTAAGCCGCAGTGTGGCTGCACAAAACCGCACGCGATGCCAAAAAAGCCAAAATTCTCACGCGTGAAAGTGGCGTTCTTCTTTTACCTTTTTCCAATGGCTATCGACGAACCGCCTTTCGATTTCATTACGGACGTCCGACGTTTTTTATTTTTAAATCACAGCCGTGCTCCACGCGGCCGCGTTTTTTATTTCCCGCCGTTCGTTCGTATTTTTTTCCGTTTCAGTTTTTTATGCACGCGCCCCGCAAACAATGCCACCGCGGCCACAGAATTAACTCCAGCCTTTTTGCCTTTTGGCGCCAATAAAAATATTTTAATTCGGAACGACTGTTAATTAATAATTAATATTTTTCGACAGCCGTTTAATGGCCGTTTAACACGTTCGATGCGATTGTTTTTTTCGCTCCGTTTTCATGAATGGAATGATGACGTAATAGGATAATGTCAGCGGAAATTTCACGTGTTTATTGATGCTGCGTGTTGTTTCTTTTTTTTTTCAGTTACGCGCCGGTCAATGGGGCGATTTCATCGGATTTTAATTTTCAATGTCATTATCACTTTCACAATGAGCACTCATGACTTTTAAATGGAAAACTTTTGCTTTTTATTTTTGTTTGTGAGTTTACAGGGCTTTGTTTCTGATGGTTCATGTTTTGAACGACATCATTATATTTTATTAATCAGCCTTTTTTAAAGGCAGATTTATCAGGCCAAGTGCTGGCCAAGTGTAAACCTACAATAGCTAAAAAAAATACCAATCAGACTGCTCCAAACTACAAACTTTGACAGGTATCTAACGCGTAAAAATTGAGTTCATGTTTAGAATGTGACGGTTAATTCTTCATAAGAATGTTTGAAGCAAACCCTTATTGATAAAACCAGTATCTTGTCACTAACTAGAGGGTAGCGAGGGGTCAAAAGGCACACGACAAAGAGGTTGACCGTTGACCTTCTTTGATGTTCGTGATCCGTGTGACCCGTTCACTGATTCGTGACACGCGAGTGTTCGACAAATAACCTTTTTAGAACTAGTTGCCAAAATAGCGGGATATTTTAACACGGTCTAAAAATAATAACCGACGTATTGGTACCAACTCTAACAGTATTTTTTTCTGTGCTGTCCAAGTATAATATGTATGTACCTAAATAATAATAAGCATATGTAATAAGTATGTGAGTAATGTGCAAACATAATTGTGTTCCAGTTTGAAGGACAATGATTCCAAAGTAATCACTGTGAATAGTGAATGACTAAATATATTTTTTCGATCATACCATTTATTTATAGAAAAACAGACTAGTGAAACAATTGGTGATGTTAATGCTGAAGCGATCTCTTCCACGATCTCTTCGTTGGAATGAACACGAATCTTAGAAAAACTTAGACATCGAGAGCTGACGCGAATTTTTGGGTAGGTCTTCAAAACCAAACAAACTGAAATCTTAGCATATGTCTCTCCTATTATAACCTAACTTGGATATCCAGACGTGGATATCCAGACGAGGCAAAATAAATCCCTCGATTTAGGACACCTAGCTGGTAGAAAGCCCGACCAAAATGATCTGTCTTTTTGAGAATCTCTATTCTTTAATCATAAATAATGCAAATCTAAAATTTAAAATTGCTTAAAATACATTATTACTTATAAGCATAGATTTAGACTACAGATGTGCCCTCCCAACCTTAAAGACACGCGGAATCATGTCATCGTTAGGAAGAGTGAGCTCACTCTTTCCATTCTATGGATAGCAGGAAGCAGTGAACGCCGGACGTTTTTACCTGTCACTATTAGTTGTCAACAACCAAAATAAGTAGAACCACAGCTTACCTAGCCGCTAGCGGTTTAAGGGGTCAAGTGGATTGGTGGTATGTAAATTACTCCGCTACACACACAGACGCAGTTTGATACCAGTTTCAGGATTCTCAGGGCATATCTATAGCTCTAAATCGTTGCTTATAAGTATGTTTTTGCAATACATTTTTGTACGCATCTGGCAATGTTAAAACCATCGTCCGACTTATTATTTATTTTATTTCGTTTTTTTATTGTACATTCATTATCTTTTATTTTAATATTTATTCATTAAACTTCAACCTACAAAAATTGCAAATTGCCTTGAACACATTTATAAAAAAATGTTGGGATTAATTTTGCCTCCCTACTCATCAACCTGGGCTGCAGCTCTGTGTTGGGGTATACCAGGAGACAAGATTTCAGCTTACTTCAAATACCTACCCAAAAGATGGTGTATCTCTTAAAATATCATCACGTCCAATAAAAAATAATGTTACTCTAAGATTACGCGATAAACATACTCTCCTATGTATATATTTTATTCCTTTGATAATTAGGTAACTTTGGGTAAGACGTTATACATCGCAGGTAGAGGTACATAATTATAATATATGTATAACAAATAGGAAATGAAATGGCTTTAGGCGTTTCATTCCCTACCTATTGCTGCTCGACAGAAAGGACTGCTTTGTATCGACCACCTTTTACGACACCGGCTCTGAACTCTACGATTGTCAAACTTGGCGTATAAATAAATTGACATAATACAACATAATCCAAATAATAATATAAATGAGGAAGTTTGTATATATGGATGTTCGTTTTTCTTTTAAGCTCAACACTACTGAAGGGATATGGAAGAAATTTGATACGAGGTCTTAGGTATGTATATATAATAGTATGTGAATGAATGAACACGCGACGAAACACACACGTAAAACCGCGGAAGGCTACTAGTATGTAATAAGAGCATTGTAAGAACTGTAGGATTTTAAAATTGAATTTGGGTGCCAAACACAACATTGCAAATGTTAAATCGGTAAGTACACTGATCACCCGGGGCTAAAATATTATTTATTATAATATATCATGTAATTTCTCTGGAAAATTTGCCCAAAATCAAAACTCAACAATGTTTACAACGCTCCTTGGTGGTAAATTAACAAGCAAAGTGTGACACTTTAGACTCTACCACTACAAAAAATACTATTATTTCAACGATATTACAACGGCTATCTGGTAGGTATAGTAATATTTGCTTAGTTTGGGGCTAGCTTGTATGAGAAATGCCCACCAATATTTATTTATGTATTCATGAAGGCAGGTATAAAAAATGTAACGTTAATTATCAACAAAAACCCTAGTTAAGCTGCAAATTTAATGCCAGCTAATATCAAAACTTTGAGGTCCGCCATCGCAGGGGATGTAGGGACAAATCGCCAGCGGCCGCGGTCGGGCACGCAATACCGTTTGCAAGACGCACCCTTCTAATCCCACCCCCGCCCTCCTCATTACATACAGCGATAGTTATTACCCCGGCCTCCCCCGGTTTTATGTCTTTTGTAAAGGGCATGGCGGGGTGAAATGGGAGTCGATGCGTAGGTGCGGGATTCACGGTATCAAAGAATTTTAGGTGTTCTCATTTGGAATTATTCACTGTAATGAGAAGAGACGATTGATATTTAAGTGCCATAAGAATAGGTCCAATATTCATTTACAATATAAGTTTGACTGCCGTATTCCAAACGTTTATTCTTTTTAAAGTAATTTTACTTAAAACTTGCGTGAGCCAAAACAATTTGTTAATCTAAGTGTAATCGGTATGGTACTTTTCGACATTTGTGATTTCAAAGGGGATAAAAGGGACGAAATTGAGTTTAAATCAAGCGGCAATTAAAAAAACGGCAAAGTGAATTTTTAAGACGAATAGTTCCTAAAATCATTCGAGGTCATTCGTCATCAACCAACACGCACTGAGCCAGCGTGGTGAATTATTGCCTTGACTTTCCTCTTGCAAGATATATAGATATATATAGATACCTTATCTATTAGTACATGAAACGCAAAAACGTTGTACCCGTTATTACGAAAATTCCACAGACCATGAAATTTTCCATACTTATCTGTACTAATATTATAAAGCTGAAGAGTTTGTTTGTTTGTTTGTTTGAACGCTATGATCTCGGGAAGTGCTGGTCCGAATTGAGAGATTATTTTTCTATTGGATAGTCCATTTATCGAGAAAGGCTATAATAGGCTATAGAAAATAACGCTACTATTAACAGAAGCGGAGCATGAATCAAGAATGTAACAAAATCGGGGAAAAATATTCCTTTTTTGAGAGTTTTCGTACGTTTTGTGCTTTGACATGACACATGACAGCATGTGTCTAAGATTGCGTCATTGAATATCACAGATTACATACCTCTTGAATATAAAACCTTTGCTAATCTCTGAGTTGGTGCGACCAATTTCCGACAGGTGGCGTAGCAGGTAGCTGAAGAGGTGTTTTGTTTGAAAGCGATATTCTCAGGAATGACTGAACCGATTTCTAAAATTTTTTTCACCGTTGGATATGTGCGGGATCTCGATGAGTGCTATATATGTTCCACGGGCGAAGCCGGGGCGGACATCTAGTAGTTCATATAAAGAAAGCAGAGAGCTATTTTTTAAAATTATGCGTAAAAAGACATTAAATGAATAAACAAAAAACAATGCACACACTGCCATGTAATTCCACTTAATTTAATGTTATTAGTCTGTGGTTATTGAGAACAGGTTAATATTGCTTTATCGTCGGATTTAGTAGACACTTGGCGACCACTAGTTATTATTATTATAATATAAACCAAATACATAGCTATGTATTCACATCCGGAGTAAACAAGCTGGTCCTCCCAAATCGCCATACAATTAAAACTTTTCAAAAAAGAGAAATTTTAATAACGGTTCCTGGCGTGCTCTAATTTCCACGATAAGTCTCCCAGAAGGGGAGACCGCATTTCCTGACTATACATTTAACAGAGACTTAACTTGTGCGCTGTATTTAGAAATTACAGGGCATATAGGTAAATCATCTCTAAGTGAGGAGCGCAGCATAGTGGTAGGTGATTTGGACTTTTCATGTTTCAAAAGCCGCGGGACAATGTACTTCTGTGTGTTGGTTACCCTCAGCCACGTGTACCATTCGTCTTTTCACTGTATACTATACAAAAACCATCTCAATATAATGGGTTCTATATACTGCAAGGCTCGTAATGTCATCGGGAATTTTCAAAAGGACTAAAGCTTTCCTTTTGAAGTTATTTCTTGAAGTTGGTTTCTTTTGGCGATTTAGGGAAAAATGACGAGAGTAATATGTGATGAATTCAAATGTTTGCACTGTGTCTGGGTGTTTCTATGTATAATAAGTATGTATTTAAAACTATATAAGTATTATATCAGCTATCTGGCCGCCATATCACAAGCTTTGCTTAGTTTGGGGTCAGATGGTGTTATGTGTGAATTGTCCACCAATATCTGTTAATATATGTGAACTTATAACTTAATTATTAGTTAATTTTTAACTAACGGCGTTTGGTGTAGGTACCTATAGGTGTCAAGCAAGCTTGTTTTTCAACAAACACCTCTTTTAAACATTGTAATTAACTTCCAGATTAATACTTCTTGCGCTGCTGGCTGGAGACATTTTCAATTCTATGGTTGAATTATTGTTCTTATCACGAGAAACGTTTATTTATTTATATATAAAATTCAGTTGCCTTCTGTACTTATAGTATACAATAAAGTGCATAGAAAGCCATAACAAAACTATAAAACAACTAAACATAAATTATAAATAAAAAATCTTGGAAAAGAAACGAATTAAAGAAGAAATAAATTTTATAAACTAGTCACTAACATTTACAAATTCTAAAATATGGTATACCATGATCGATCGATATAACAACAGAATAATGCAATACCTAATTATATAAGTAACAAAATTATTGAAACAAATATCAGTAAATTAAATAATCTAATAGCCTTCTTATTTGCATGCGTAAATAAGCACACACACTTTTTTAAAAGCTGTTATTCTCAGTGGAACATTTTACAAAGGATATATCTAGAACGCGTAATATATTTTTTCATAAGTGGTTTCGGATTTTGCAAAAGTTCTCAATCTCTTCTTTTATATTCTACGGTATAAGTCTCCCCAAAGGGAGCCGTAGACCCTTTCCCTCCCACCCCCCTTCTCCCCGGATTATGTAGAAGATAGTTAAAACCCGCCCTGTATAAATTTCGCTCGTCAATAAAAAGGGCTTTTGTCCCCCGAAGGGATGTTTTTGTTATCTTGAGGATTGCCTAATTTGACAATAACAAAAGGGCCTTCCGCTTTGGGTATTGCGATGATAATCAGCTCTTTGTTCTTACATTCGAGGGTTTGTTTGTTTTTGCGGATTGTTCGTTAAAATGAAAGGCTAATTTTGGACAAAAATAAGTGGATATAGGAATCAAATTCCAATTAGAACTTACGTTTGTGTAAAAAGATGTACCTATGCGTTCTATTGACTAAAATACTTACCTACTATTGTACTATTAGTGAGAACAAAACTAGTATTGTATTGTACTGTAGGGTTATTTTGAAGTGAAAACTTATTTTAAGTACGTTAAGGGCTTTTTGGGTGAACAAATGTCACGGAACTCGCGTCATTACAACGAATGCTTACCATGTCTTTTAAATATTCGTTTATTTATATAATTTTCAAATGAAAATAATCTCATTTGAAAATGTTATATTGTTTATTTTTTATACATAAATTTTGCAATGCTTCACGCATTAAAAAAATATGTTATACTTTTTTAAATATTCATTTCTATCTGCAGTCTCTATGACTGCCAATTTTTTTCAATTTATATAATATTTTTTTAATGATGTGTCTATTTAGACAAGGACAATTTAGTACATATCTATCGATTTACGCTATAGGTTTTCCAACTATCAATAAACTGAAAACCAAATAAAACATAAATTAATCACAAAAACTTACAGCGTAGTGTATAGTGATTTCAGGAATTCAGTCGTTTTACATCAGATATGAAAATACATCTACATAATAACACTTTAGATATCTGGCTTCCATAGTACCTACATATGTACCTACCCAAAAACCATGTCTGCTTACATTGTCTTTTAATTATTTTCTTCGTACCAAAATATACTTAACTATTAGATTTTTAACCATAAAGCAATATTCATCTATTTTAAATTTTTTACTTAAAGTTTGTATTCACTACAAAACGCACCACGAAAGCGAATTAGATATCTTTTAATCTTAGGGAGCAAGCAAAACGTTTCTTGTTACGAAGACCTTGATGCTTTTAAACGGGGCAAATACACAGGGTATTTCATATTCATATTATTTTATATTTTATTTTGTATGCGAAAAAATATACGAATTTTTAAAAACTGTATAAAAAAGTTGACGTATTTAATGCACTTAGCATCCCTTTAAAAGGGTGCTGGCTGATTACCAATAACCCTATAACTATATCTGTATCCAATCTGTATCGTACATAAAAATCTGTATACATCTATATATCTGTACGGAGAAATCTGTCTATATAGCAAAGCTGCTGTTTCATGACAGGCAAGCTGCGAGTGACGGGGAAGGAGGAAGCGTGCGGGAGGAAGCTACTCTAAAAAAAATAGAACAAGCTTCTAATCACTTCCCTACGCAAGTTACTACACACTCGCATTAATCAATCGGTGTCCACACGTATTTCCTACTAGTCACACAACACCTGCTCAAACCACTCGCACTCGCACTAATCAAAATGAAAACAGGCCTTTACACAGACTGTCATGTTTTGACATAAACGTCATGCCAAAAGCTAGCAATATTCATTAGAATCATTCACAGTTACAGCCTCTTCACTTTATCATTAGTCTCAGTCCTGTTGAAGTCAATATGATATCCTGATGCAGCCCACAGTAGTAAAGTCCCCAGTGCTAAGGTACTATATTAAATTGTTTCACAAAAGCGTTCCCAACAAGCGCCGCGGCTAAGTGTAATGGCGCGGGCGACTGAGTGCTATTTCCGTGGGTTCAGCACTCCGCGCGGTCGCTCGCAATCACTCCTTGTTTTTCACTATCGCTGGATTGCACTGCACACATATTTTGATACTAAAATCACTACTTGCCAAGTTATTGCTTTATGTCATTGTTACTATCAGTCACTAATCACTGTTATTTTCACTTCTTGTTCGTGGGTGATCGTGTGGGTGTGGTAATGCTGGTCTAGTCGGGAGAATTGCAATTGTCAATTCGGAGCCCCTTGGTTCGAATACCACACACACCAATGTATTTTTTAAAGTCATGTACGTAATGCCGCTAACTTAAGAACGGCGAAGGAAAACTTCAGGAGGCAACTAACGCTTTTTGATTGGATGAAATATTGTGAGTTCGCGTCACCAACATGAGTAATCCTACTACAATAAGTTTCAAAAGTGTGGTTGTTTGTTTCTCAATCGCGTCGAAATGTCTGAACAGATCAGATTGAAATTTGGAACACAGTTACGAGTATATTACATTTTAGGATAGCGTGTAGGTTTATTTTTATCCCGGAAATGTAATGGAAACGGGAACTTCGCGAGTAAAACCGCGGGGTGCTGTTAGTAGCGGTAAATCTGTAACTGTACAGGTGAAGTATTGTGCAATAATATTTTTTTTTTAGGGTTTCGTGGCCAAATGGTAAAATACGGGACCCTTATAGATTCGTCATGTCTGTCTGTCTGTCTGTCCGTCCGTATGTCACAGCCACTTTTATCTGAAACTATAAGAGCTATACCATTGAAACTTGGTAAGTAGATGTAATCTTTGAACCGCATTAAGATTTTGATACAAAAAATAGAAAAAAATAAAAAAATTGGGGGTGTCCCATACTTAAAACTGAAACTCAAACATTTTTTTATCGATACCATACGTGTGGTTTATTTATGGATAGGTCATTAATAATGATATTGAGGTTCCAAACATATTTTTTTTCTAAACTGTGTGTCTAATAGTTTGCGCGAGGAACTCTTCCAAAGTGGTAAAAAGTGTTCCCCCCCCCTGTAACTTCTAAAATAAGAGAATAAAAAAATAAAAATAAAAGGGTATGGATGTACATTACCATGAAAACTATCAACGAAAATAGGTTTGAATGAGATCTAGTAAGTAGTTTTATTTTAATACGTCATACATTGATTATTGTTAAAACACTAATTAAAGTAACAAAGAACTACAAGAACTTTTATATTATGTTACTTGCTGCTACGGAAGCCTTCATGGGCGAGTCCGACTCGCACTTGACCACTTTTATTAATACTAAAATTCTAAATCACAAGTTTTCAGTATCGCCAGTCCATATGAATGCCATTTTTTTCCTAATACGTCATACTACGACAGTGTTTTGTTCCTCGCTAGTGGAGCACAAGGTTCAAGAGCACAACCTGACCTCACAACTCGATCGCTTTCAGCACTCGCCGATACTCCGTTTTTTGGGTGCAATCCCGTGTCGCAATGTACTTGCGAGTCAGTAGCTTAGATACTTGCAATTTCTTTCATTCGTCTTTAAGTTTTATTTTTTCATTTATTTTTTTAAAATAGTTATAATTATTACAGATAGAGATAAATTCACCCTTTTAACCTAAACAATACCTAGACATTGTTAGTACCAACAGTAAAGTACTAAACATATCTCTTAAAAATGTGCATCTGACGACTTCTAAGAAAACTTTATTAATAAATCCAGAGAAATTACTTAATGGCTTAGAGATATAACATCTTAGATCTCTGGGTGACGAGCGCAGTCCAGTGCTAGGTAATGATTTGGACTCTTCAATAGCTGCGTGTCACTGTGCTGTTATGTGGCAGGCATGTTGCTTACCATCAGGCACATGTCCTGATCCTCCTGTCATGAAAAAAAAAAAACTAGCAGCGCCTCGCCGTCCTCGTACCTGTAATTTTCCCGTGATAGGAAAATAGCCTTTGCGTTGTTCGAGCCGACTATCTATCTGTGTACTAAATTTTATCTAGATCACTTAAATAGTTTTTGCTTCAATAAAAGATTAAAAAACGTCCTTTTTAAAAACTTTCACATTTGAAATATGTGTTGGAAGATCTATGGTTACTGTAATTTTTCCTGTGTAATTATTTACAACTGTTGGATAAACCATACAGAACACGCACTGAATGGCGAACGATAAAATAAATCAACACCCATGTTTTAGTAGGGGTAGGACTCTTGGCAGAGTCCGCCTCGGGAAGTATACCTTTACCAGTAATTCTACTGCCAAGCAGTAAGGTGCAAACGGTGTTCCGGTTTGAAGGGTAATGTGTCCAGAGAAATTACAGGGCTTAGAGATATAACATCTTAGATATTTGGGTGACGAGCGCAGTGCAGTGCTAGGTAATTATTTGGGCTCTTCATGATCCAATAGCTGCGTGTCACTGTGCAGTTATGTGGCAGGTATATTGCATACAATTAGGCACATGCCACACTATATTTAAAAAAAATGGTAATGATTATGCTGTGCCGATACCAAAATGAATTAAAGTATGTCCATAGTCCATATTCATTTTGAGAAAAAAAAAGGGATGGGAAAATGCATGAGTGATACCGAGATCCTACTAAATAATAAAACACCGTCGATCCAAAACGTGAAATTAGGAAACGCTATTGAACTGACTCTGAGTACATTGCGACAATTCAGTCTTTCTTTTGCGTGATATAGGAACGTTCCTCGTTTTTGGTATCGATGCGCCACTTCTTTTTCATTCGCCGGGTGCGAGTTTCTATTTGGGAAACACTTTATTGCGCGTGTTTGATGGGTGTTGATGCGCAGCGAGAACGATAGACAGATAGATAGATCTTAATTTCTTCTACTATATTTTGTGTGGTTCGAAATTAGCTATTCTATTAGATGCGACATGAGCCGTAAGTAAAAGTGTAGACGAAATGTTCAACACATTATTAAAATTCGGTAGTTGGTAGATACCACTTGAAGTCAATTGCTTTAACAAGTAATTATTTATTTCCAGGCAAAAATCAAAACTTGATTGAATCAGTTGTTTGGTATAGGAACTGAGCTTTATAAAATTACACTAATCTTTTTATCCGACTGAAAGAAGGGTTATGGTTTTTGCGCGTATCTTGTATGTTTGTAAATTTCTTTATTCCACGTATCTGCCGCACGCCAGGATGGATTTTGACAATTAAGATATCGTTAGATTCATTTTAACCACCCATGTGTTCTTAGATAGTATGTTTATTGTTTTACAGAATGTTTTTTTATCCGTTGATTTATTGCAGTCGGGTTTTTTAAATTAAAGGTATCTTTGTATTTTTTATATATATTATCTCTCCGTCTTTATCAACTATTTATTTTTAATATATTTGAGTTTGCTTGAAGCTGATGACTCCAACACATTTCTTTCAGTAAATTTTGCCCATCTCTGGTAACCCTATACAATCTACTGCGTAATTTTACATCCTTACAGCGACTGACAGCCCTACCGTCGCCTCTATAACCACGTACGCAGGTGTAAACGAGATTAATTAATCGTTGGTCACTCGACCGGCTGAGGATGAGGGTTGTCGCGTGTGAGAGACACCTGACATCTTCGAAAACACTCACCTTGCCAGCCCTGACACCGAACACCTACCTGAGCTCGAAGGCAATCAACTACTTAACGTTATTGTAGTACTTCCCTATTAGTATCTGCTCTGGAATCGTTCGCATAACATGTATTACAAGTTAATAAAAATAATTACATTAGTAATATAATTACATTCACAAGCAGCTTAATAAGCATAAGTAGCCTACACAACAACTAATACATTTTCTAGCTCATTTAAAAGCTAATTTTCTCCAAACAAAGCAAAGCTTGTTGTGTGACAACTATTAAACTCACGTCTACCTACATAATATGTATACTAATATTATAAAGCTGAAGAGTTGGTTTGAACGCGACAATCTCAAAATTACTGATTCAAATTGAAAGATTACGTTTTTGTTGGATAGCCCATTTATCGAGGGAGGCTATATTATTAGGCTATGTTCTAACATTACGCTACCATCAATATGAGTGAAACATGAATGAAAAATGTAACAAAAACGGGGAAAAAATCATTTTTAAAGCTTTCATTGCGTGTGATAACGTGTGCAGAAGTCCGTGACTGCATGTGTCTGTCTAAACAGGAGATTGCCCACGGATGGGACCGTGTCTTAACTTTATGCTATTCCTAATTTATATCTTTTTTTTTATGTATGTGTGTTTTTTGTTTGCATTTATTTTATCCCAGCATTGAAAAACGTAATAAATATTAATCTAACGATTCACGATTCAGTACACAAGCCAACTACTAAATCTAATTTAAGTGCTGTCAGATATCAAACAACCCTTTAACGAAAATCGTACTCTATTGATTTACATTGATACTTATTCGTTATTTCAAATTCTAATTTACATCAAACACTAACTTAACAGTATTTTTGGTTTCGTTGTATTATTTCTAGGCCATTTCAAACAGAAAAGAATCAAAAGAAATTACAACAAGAACAAAATTAAAAATTTTGATTAACCCCCGACTACCTCGGATTTGTAATCTGTACAACATTCTGCTAGTCAAGCCCTTTCATTTGATACCCATATTAAAGGAGTTGTGAAAAAATATATGTATTTCGCCATTTTGTGGTAGCGGCCATCTTGGATTTGAAATTTGTCATAGTGCAAAGTATTCTACTAGTCAAGCCCTTTCATTTGATACCCATATTGAGGTAGTAGTGAAAAAAATAATGTAATTCGCCATTTTGTGGTGGCGGCCATCTTGGATTTGAAATTTGTTATTATGTATTGTATTCTACTAGTCAAGCTCTTTCATTTGATACCCATATTGAGAAAAGTTGTGAAGAAATATTTTGTCCGCCATTTTGTGGAGGCGGCCATCTTGAATCGATATTAACCAAACATAGCTAAGAACATCCGCACGGATATCAACCTTCGAATAAAAAAAACCGCATTGAAATCGGTCCATCCGTTTGAGCTCTACGGTGCCACAGACAGACACACACACAGACAGACAGACAGACAGACAGACAGACAGACAGACAGACCGACAGACAGACAGACATCGACGTCAAACTTATAACACCCCTTTTTTTGGTCGGGGGTTAAAAATACCTACATTTAAAAGCTATTTACTTACCACCAACTGAGCCACAAGGGTAGTCAAGGCCTTTACCATTAGGTGCAAACAGACAAGCATTGATTTTGATTTTTCCTTGATTTGTGAACAAAAATTATCTTAAGTGTTTCATTGTTTCAAAATTAACAATTAATGTCAGTTCTACTAATATCATGATTTCGAAAATTTGGATGTTTGTTGCTCAATCACGTCAAAACGCCTAATGCGATCGGATTGAAATGAAGAACATAATCAGAATTTCAGAACATACTCGTAGCATGTAAAAGCACATGTTTCTTGTATTTATTATGTAAGTAGAAAATGGAAACTGTTCCATGCTGACAAAGCGAATATAGGAGAATCCTATTGCCGTGTTTTATATTCTGGGAAAATAACGGGAACTATGCGGGTTAATTGTGCCTGATGGTAAGCAACATGCCTGCCCATAACACCACAGTGGCAGGCCCTACAAACCGGAGCACAGCAATGATTCATACTACTGCTTCGCGGCAGAATAACTTGCAATGGTGTGGTACTTCCCCAGGTGGACACTGCGCCACAAAAAATGAAAAGATAGTCTAGATTCCAGATGATTTTATTCTATAAAAGTAATTGCCATATTCACCGTACTATTGTAATTTCTGCCATCGACAAAGGAGTGCGTCAGAGAGGTTCCAGAATTTTAACGAGTCCCAACCTACTTGGAAAGGTCGGTCACGCCTACACATCTACATGTGTACTTAGGTAGCTATAACCCAGGATTAAATAAACAAAGTTTTTCCCAAAATCCTGTGAGTTAAAACATCAAACAGCTTAGGCGGGTGTGGTGCGGGTGCGGGCGGATCGCTACATTTGCCTTGATTAAAGGCACGCCAAGGGCCCGGCCTTTTTGGGCCTTATTCTGGGAAGAGAAATAAAATTAAGTTAAGGTTTAAAACATCGTTCCAAGCTAATACGTAGCAGCGAACCGTGGTTTTACCCGCGTGGTTCCCGTTCCTGTAGTCTTCTTCTTGTGTTGTTCTTGTTTCAGATTATAAACTATCTAAGCTCCAAATTTCAATTTTCAAATTCAATTTCAAATTTCAATAGATTTATTCAGTTGTTTCGACATCTTTAAGCAATAAACATTTCAACAGTCCAAACTGGTGAAAGTCTTTAGCACGAATCAGACTAATTCGTTCCCAGTAAATAATGCCTTAAAATACCAACAATGCAAATCTCAAGTATTTTAAATATTCAAAAATAGCAACTAAACTTTAACTTGTTCAATAACTCACAATGTTTGTGAGCCCAACTTTTGTAATTTGCAATAAAGCGATAGTGATTTAAAATTACTAAGAAGACATAGAATTCGGATGTACATTAATATTAAAAATACGACGTTTGTACTTTCAAATACAATACCCGTTTTAATCCCAGTAAAACTCACTCGACCCAAATATTCTACATTTCCCATTTCTCAGAATAAGCTCGCAAAAACTGGGCCGAGTTAAATCTTCTCTGTTTTTCGAGCTATTTTTCTCAAGGGCCGCGCGTGGCGGGTGAATTATCGCGGGGTGGAACGGCCCGTGGAACGGCCCGGGGTAGGTTGGGAGGAGGGAAGGTTGCCCTAATTTTTCACGTGGATTCTACCCTCTGTAGGTTAGGCGAAAGAGGCTGGGTTGGGTCGTGACGGTGTTATCTGCGTTGACGATCTTGAGCGGCAAAAAGAGAATTTCATTTTGAATAATGAATTCTTTTTGTAACTGACATTGCTACGTGAAGTTAGTCATCAGGAAATTGCGGAGGATGGTTTTGGTGTGTTAAAACCCTCTACACACGAGCCCTAAAATCAGAGGAAATTACGTAAAACTAGTGGGGAGGACCCTACATCGCAACATAAATCACCAATCATATGGTGCGATGTAGGCTCCTCCCTGCTACTTTTACGTCATTTCCTCTAATTTCTAAATTATAAAAACTTGTATTTTGTTTTGCTAAATCGTGTCTCATTTAGTACTATATCTGTTTTTGACGTGACAACGTCTAATAAATCGATGAACGCCGGCTGCATGCACCAAAAAGTGTCCCGTTACGCTCATTGTCCAGTTACACTCGTCCCGTTATGCTTTATTATTGTATCTTATGTTTTATTATACGCTTGCGCTGCTTCTATCAATGTTTTGTTACGACGTTGTCACGTTAAATTATTGTCCGTAAACCAACCGACTTTACATACAAACAATTTTTTGTAAGTTTTCAAAGTTCAGTAAACTGACTGACATTTTGGGACCCGAAGTACGAGTATTTATGGCACTAGAGAAGTTATTTTATTTGCTATTGTTTTTATTGTATGTCTTCTGGTGTGTATAATAAAGAGTTTCTGTCTGTCTATGTCTGTCTGTCACTATCGTGCTAAGATTTTACATGTCACATGATTTGTCACACAATAGTCTTATAGATTTGAAAGTTACTTTAAGATCGACTGTAATATTAATATGAATTAAATAGTTTGAATTTATTGATGCTAATTAAATATATAATATTCTTTCATATTGTCTCATACAAACTAGAGTTGTATTTTTAATATTAGTGATTATTTTATACAATTGTGAAATAATATAACAGTTTATGATGGCTGATGTGAGAAGATTTCTGGAAAGATTTATTTAAGTCCTGTAACAGCTTGTTATTTTTCAAGATGAATTTTTTTGAATTGAAAATTTCAATTTTATTATCATAACTAGATGCCCGCCCCGGCTTCGCCCGTGGTATATTATATAGCACTCATCGGGATCCCGTACATATCCAACGGTGAAAGAATGACTGAAATCGGTTCACTCATTCCTGAGAATATCGATTTCAAACAAAAAACCTCTTCAGCAACCTGCTACGCCACCTGTCGGAAATTGGTCGTACAAACTCAGATTTAGAAAAAAAATTAGCAAAGGTTTATATTCGAGGCACAGATTACTAAAATTCAATGACGCAATTTTTTGACACATGCTGTCATGTGTCATGTCAAAGCACGAAACGTGCGAAAACTCTCAAAAGGGAATATTTTTCCCGATTTTGTTACATTCTTGTTTCATGCTCCGCTTCAATTAATAGTAGAGTTATTTTCTATAGCCTAAAGCCATCCTCGATAAATGGACTATCCAATAGAAAAGAATCTTTCAATTCGGCCCAGTACTTCCCGAGATCCTAGCGTTCAAGCAAACAAACTAACAAATAAACAAACAAACAAACTCTTCAGCTTTATAATATTAGTATAGAACTCATCGGGATCCCGTACATATCCAACGGTGAAAAAAATGACTGAAATCGGTTCACTCATACCTGAGAATATCGATTTCAAACAAAAACTCTTCAGCAACCTGCTACGCCACCTGTCGGAAATTGGTCGTACCAACTCAGATTTAGAAAAAAAAAAAAAATAGCAAAGGTTTATATTCGAGGCACAGATTACTGAAATTCAATGACGCAATCTTTGACACATGCTGTCATGTGTCATGTCAAAGCACGAAACGTACGAAAACTCTCAAAAGGGGAATATTTTTTCCCGATTTTGTTACATTCTTGTTTCATGCTCCGCTTCAATTAATAGTAGAGTTATTTTCTATAGCCTAAAGCCTTCCTCGATAAATGGACTATCCAATAGAAAAAGAATCTTTCAATTCGGACCAGTACTTCCCGAGATCCTAGCGTTCAAGCAAACAAACAAACAAACAAACAAACAAACAAACAAACTCTTCAGCTTTATAATATTAGTATAGATTAGTAACTCTATCCGTGGAAGTAAATTATACATGTAAATAACACAATACTAACTAGGTGCTTAAGTATCGAAAGATTGGAAACATTTATGAAATTCTAGTAAATAAGCCAGACCTATCCCAGCCTAATCCAAATTTAATACTCCAAAAACGATAAATCACATACACATGCTACACTCAGCCGCCCATAAATTACGAAGATTGAATTAATATTACCGAACAAAATCTTACGGCCGCCATGTTGGATACCCTTATCCCTCCCTTGCCCGCTGCCTGGAACAGACGATTATACTTTTACAAAGTTATATTTTGCCGCTGCGCAAAAAAATCTTTGCAATTAGAAGGGTGGATTTGTTCCGTATGTCGAATAATATAGCTTGAGGTCAAATTTTCGTAACTACATACGTAAGTTTGTCTCTTTTGTGCCCGTCCTTTCGTAGGCATAATTAGGGATGTACCCCTAGCAGATGAGATTTTGGTTCGGGCTTAAATTGAATCAATCGAGTCGTGATGTTTCGCGCGAGAGATTCGAGTTATTTTAACGAATTTTTCACCTCTTTAGGGTTCCATGCAAAAAATCCTTACCTGTTACTAAAGTTACCGTATCCGTCTGTGTGACCTACTTTGGACCATACTTTTGGAATTATAAGTAGCAGAATTTTTTCTCAAATTTTGCGTTATTAGGACGAATACACTTAACTAATTTTGGAACAGATTTCTGATTCCTATTTTGATTTCTTAATTATTTGTAGATGTGATGGTTTCGTCGCCAGGACGTCATTTTTCACAGCCGCGAGATCGTAGGTTCGAGTCTCAACTGTACTTTTAAGTATTTTTCCGAGAGCAAATGTTTTCAGTTTGTCTTTACCAGAGGCGTAACGGTTAAGGAACATATCGTGAGAAAATATATAGATTTTTGATTCCTATTTTGATTTCTTAATTATTTGTAGATGTGATGGTTTCGTCGCCAGGACGTCATTTTTCACAGCCGCGAGGTCGTAGGTTCGAGTCTCAACTGTACTTTTAAGTATTTTTCCGAGAGCAAATGTTTTCAGTTTGTCTTTACCAGAGGCGTAACGGTTAAGGAACATATCGTGAGAAAACCGACTTGTTTCAAGAACTATATTTTTCGAGTAAGTACATATTTCACGTGCTAACTCGTACTTGGTCAGCTTGGTTTAATCGATTTTTTATTATGACCTTGTTCTCTGTGAGAGAGGGTCCTGACACCCAGTAGTACCACCTTGGTGTGAATGGGGATGTTAACACTAATCACAAATTAATGTTTAATGGTAATTTTATGATAGTTTGTATCAATAGAATATCGAACATCACATCATAATTTAATATTGCATTATTTATTGATTGTTTTGTAGTCATATACCATAAAACGTTATATCCAATAGGCCATTATTTTAATTAACAATTGACGGAGTTGTTGTACGGATCTCTGGATGCGTGAGTAAAACTCGAACTTGACTGGTTTTTGTTATTTTTCTTTTTACGATTGGCTTTAGGTCGTGTGTTTATTGGAACAAGGAATTAATTAGGATCGTTTCGACGTCACGTCCGGTTAGATGGACGCTTCGGATCAGGTAATGAAGTATTTTTATGCGTTTCACTTTTACGAGTAAACTTACAGTTAACAGAGTCCGTCTTGGGAAGAACCACACCTTTGCCAGTTATTCTAACGCCAAGCAGTAATGTGCAAACATTACTGTGTTACAATACAATTCAAAACACTTTATTATACCATAAAACAATAGGTACATAAATATAGTGCTTACATTTAAAATTAAACCTTTTGGCCACAAAAGGCGATCTTATCGCTAATAACGATCTCTTCCAGATAACCTTTTGAGTGCTAGGGCAGGGTAATAAGTAAGGGCAGTGGCGTGGTTTCCTTGATACATGTAAAGATAATGTACCTACATGGACAAATATAATAAATACCATTTGAAGTATATAATAGACGGGATTTTGAATTATATGTATAATTCAATGCGTAAACATAAATATACATAGCATGATGATTACAAAAATAAATAATACAAAATAGACGTACTTACATAAATCATCATCATCATCATCATCAGCCGCAAGACGTCCACTGCTGAACATAGGCCTCCCCCCTAGATTTCCACAACGAACGGTCCTGCGCAACTTGCAACCAGCGGTTTCCAGCGACCTTTATGAGGTCATCTGTCCATCTAGTGGGAGGCCGTCCAACACTGCGTCTTACGGTTCGTGGTCGCCACTCGAGAACCGTTCTTCCCCATCGGTTGTCAGTTCTGCGAGCGATGTGGCCTGCCCATTGCCACTTCAGCTTGCATACTCTTTGAGCTATGTCGGCCACTTTCGTTCTTTTGCGAATATCCTCATTACGGATTCTGTCGCGCAAAGAGACTCCAAGCATAGCCCTCATAAATTACATAAATGCATTTACTAAAACACACAAAGAGTTTCCGGTTTGAAGGGCCAATGTTTCCAGTGAAATTACAGGGCATAAAGACAAACCATTTTAAATCTCTGGCTGACGAGCACAGTGAATGATTTAGATAAATCATGTTACAATAGCTTCGTGACACAGTACTGTTATTGGCAAGTGTATTGCTTACCATCAGAGGCATGTCCTACTCGTCCCGACATTCTATATCTATTATAAAAAATTGGCATTTATAGGGACTGCCGCCGATAAAAGAAAAAACTAATAACTTAGAATTTGGAAACTACGCGGGTGAAAAGTGGCCGTGACCACCATATAGAATCTAGATGATCTAGATTCTAGATCATCCGAGATTATCCGAAGATTTTATTACATTTACGAACGTTACGCTTGAACTCAAATCACAGACCACGGAAAATATGTGTGTGGTGCGTCAAAACAAGTTTTCACTTCAAACACTCAAGTTTATTAGGAAGCATTTTCAGAAAATTAATAAGCGTGGTATTATAGCAGACTTACAGAAGCACACAATTAAGAACCGCAGCTGGTTTTGTTCATCAATCAATGTAGCATTCAACAAACTTACGTGTTGTTGTGACAAAATACTGGAACTAAAACTTGTGTCAGTAATGTACTTGCTTTATTTTATAATTACGACATTAACTCTTCGACTAAAATTTACTGGTAAGTTTGGAGCATTGTTCTAGGTTTTTTTTGGGTTACAAGGGAAGTGAAGTTTGAAAGTCATACGTACATAACAAGCTTCCTATTTCTCTCAGGGTTGGACAGCGTGATAACAATAAGTTTTCTGTCAAACCCTGCGAGAAATAGGGGTACTGTTAAACACGGTATTACAGCATTTAGAGTTATAATCTAAGTAATAGTAAATCAAGAATATCGGTGGTTTGTTAGTCCATTACTCAAAATTCTTAAAATAAATCTCCTTTTAGTCTCTTTAAAATATGCGTGGAATGCAAATCATTTGCAAATTTATGCGCCTTGAAAAAAGTAAACTATGTTACAACAAAGACAATAACAAAAATAATGTTAGTACATATAAAGAAATCTACGAAAACTTACACAAAAAATATTGTACCACTAAGTGAAAAGAATATACATATCAATAAAATAATTAAAATAATATGGTATACTTTCCTCTAAAACTTCTAAGTCTCATATTGTACATTATTTTACAAGTATGAACTTTAAATTTGAATTAACAATAGTAACAAGCAATGAAATTAAACTTACAGATCTATCTGTAAAAGAACTTGTAGATCTATCTGTTTGTCTACAAAATCATTTATTCCAATACGTTTAACAAAATAGACTCAAATGTACACACTACACTGAAACACTTGAATTCAACAAACAATAATAATTTATTGATAATGTCTGTAATTTCGATAAAATTAACAATATGTAAAACCATACGGAGATTTCCAAAGTTAATGCGAAAACTACTGTGGGCAGAATTAAGAAAATATTTAAAAAAAACTTGGATGATATCTTGAATACTTTTTGCTTTAATACTGCTCTTTGTAAGATCTTATGACGAACTCTTGTTTTTATAACTGTAGCAAACACGACAAAGTTAGATATTATCAATAAAATAATGAAACCAAATAATAAATAAGAAAACGAATTATCTTCTCCGACAATACTAAAATTTTGTTCATCAAATATTAAATCACACATTTTTGAATACAAAAGAGGAAAGGCCCAAGCAAATATGACACATCCAATACTCTTATCAGTGTATTTGATCTCCAAAATATCAAAGTAGGACTTAACAGTATCAACAAATAACCAACAAGCAAATGAATTCATAAAATAACATACTAAATAGCCGTAGTGAAACTTACCGGAATAGAATACAATAACCATAATAGAAGTTAAAGAAGCATAACATAACAAAATGTTAAGATAAATGAAGTTGTTAAAATTACGTCGTTTTGGTGTATTAATCCAACATAGAAATCCTAGAATGAATCTCACAGAACATGTAAGCGAAGGGAAGTTTAGCCAGCATAGTAATAACGTCTGTCTTCTTGTTTGTTCGGTATACTCCCAATCGTTTATTGCTGTTGAAGTATTTTTATTCATTTTAAGTGTTTTCAACCAAATGTTTGTTTCCTCAAACTCAAACGAAGAATTAAATTGGGCTTGCGATGTCACATCTGTAGTAGTGATTTCTTGTGACTACTTAAGTCTTAATTTGCATTCTTCTTTCTTTCTTTGTCTTATTGTAACTGTTTCTTTGTCATAGTTTTGTTGTATGTGAAGTGTTCACCAATTTTTAATTATTCATTTGTTTACTTATTGTAATTTGACTTAGTGATTATTTATCGTTTTACTTTTATATTTTCTTAGTTATCTATTCTTTTTGATCTATTGTTTGTAAATCTTCTACTTATTTCTTGATCACTCACTTCTTTTCATTCTTCGTCGTATCTTATTTTTGTTTTTTCATGACTTGGTTTTCGTAATTTATTTGTGTCATTGATTTATTATTTAATATCTTAAACCACATTGCTCAATAAATTACATTCTTCATTATAGTTTCTTTCGTTCATCACATTGAGGTATTGCTATATGATTATGAAATATAATATTATGTCGATGAAACTACAAAAAGATAAAAACACGCCAAAATTACAGTTTATCTGTAACACGTCCGTTACAATGAACTCACAAAAACGGTATTAATCAGCATTATACAATTCATGATTTTTATTAAGTATTGTTTGCTATAATGAGGAAAAATGTGTACGTATAGATAAGCAGTTCAGTACAGTTATACTCGTACCTATATGTACGTTCCTATTGTATGTTCGTATATATATGTATGTTGTAACGTTTTAACCGACGTTAAAATCTATTACTAATATTATTAATCCGACAGTTCATTTGTTTGGATATTTGTTGCTCAGTTTCGCTGTAACAGTTGAACGGAACAGACTGAAATTTGAAATACTATTGGGTTATAGTCTTAAATAACATGTAGTATTAAATGCGAAAAAACTAAAGGAACTAGAATTACACAGGTAAAACCACGGGTTGCAGGTAGTTTGAGATATTTATTCACTAAAATATCAGTACAAATAAACATAAATATTATGTTATGTCACTAATGTTTACGCGCTGCGTTGTATTGTATTTTCGGCGTATTGCACTGTGTTACATTCTGTTGTACCGATTTCTGATTTCATCTCGATTAATAAGTACTTTTCATATATCGGCCCACTTATTTCAGTAAAGTCTAACTACGAGTATTTATCTTTATTTGGTACCAAAATACCTTCTACATATAACAACCTTAAATGTATCGAATATCAGCGTATATAGTAGGTAACAACTATATTAAATATTTTGCTTATCTTTGATTTAGTCAAACTAATGAGCTTGTTAAACTGAGGTCAAAATACGTTATTGTACCAAATTTCAGATCGATCGGCGGCCCACAGATCCTAATCTCCGCTGTACATATACAGCCTCTTCTCCGTTTTTCTTATTCAAAATGGCGTTTGCGCCAATTTTCGTTATGATATTCGTAATTAGGAGGTCAAAATACGTTATTGTACCAATTTTCAGATCGATTGGCGGTATGCGCTTTTCGGAAGTTTATCCTAGAACTCCGAGCGTAGCGAGATATGAAGTATTTATACGAGTAGGTATAGTATGGTAAGTCATATACTCAATTTTTATCCTCTTTCTATGCGGCAATAAAAATAAGAGACAGCGCTAAATAAAACTAACGAATTAATATACACAAAAAAGATAAGTAGGTAGAATCTCTTTACTTTACACCAAAACAAATAAAAGAAAACATAGAAAAAAAATCACCCATGCAGTTTTAACTACATAGCGCAAATACAACTGTCTACTTCCGTTTCTATTCGTCACTCAGCTTTTACGGAGCTCCATCCAATTCAAGTAATATAATATTGATGGCGTTATCAGCCGACGGCGTCAACCGTCGAGCCCACTGCCCACCTGTGGGGAATTTTACTAGACCTAGAATGTACGGTTAGACAATTCATCCAAAATGATATAAAAGACGAAGAATTACAAAATTCCTACAACTTTTATAGTGTTAGGACCAAAAAGTTTACATGTACTACGTATAGAGTTGGCACAAACGCTTTACACCGGAAGCACAGGTAGCATCTTTCTTGCCTTGTCGTTCTTGTGGAAGTGTCATACTTTTGTCGCGGCAGAATCAGAATCAGAATCGTTTATTGCATAACTGTGTACAAAAAAGATGGTAGGTACAAACGTCATTAAGTAACAACAGTTTACCCATTTCGGGCGTGCAATATAAAGTTTAACATACATTTAAAATATTACGAATATAACACATTTTACCTACATGGTAAAATTATTAAGTATTTACATAGTTAGAAAATTAAAGATAAAAATGAAATATGTTAAGAAAAGTTGAAAAAGAATATGAAACATGCAGTAGTTAAGAAAAGTTAATATGTTACCTAATCTATAACAATCTACGCTAAAGAACAATTTTACCCTAGTCTCAAATACCTTTATAATTACAGAAGCACATCTTTCTGTAGCCATACAAAGTATGCACGTCATCTGCTTACTATTGACACAAAGGATCCGTACGGGAAATCTTATACTTCTATCGTATCTTATTCTACATATACGTAGTATATGTTTGGTTAGGACTCTTTGCGAAGTCCGGGAAGTATCTCTACCAGTTATTCAAAAGACAAACGGTAATTAGCAAAAAATACTCTGTTCCGGTTTCAAGGGTAATGTTTCCAATGAAATTACATGGTAATGAGATAATTGATCTTATATCTCTGGGTGACAAGGGCAGTATAGGGCTATGTAGTAGTGGTAGGACTCTTAGCATTCTGCGTGGGGAAGTACCACACCTTTGCCAGTTATTCTAACATTACTGTGATTCAAACATTCCGGATTGAAGGGTAATGTTTCCAGAGAAATTACAGGGCTTGGAGATATAACATCTTAGATCTCTGGGTGACCAGCCCATTGCAGTGCTAGGTAATGATTTGGATTTTTCATGTTCCAATAGCTGCGTGTCACTGTGCTGTTATGTGGCAGGCATGTTGCATATCATCAGGCACATGTCCTGCTCGTCTCGTCACACTTTATTAAAAAGGTAGAGTTGTGGAGCCTTGATGTTCAAATAGCTGGACATCACTACGCTGGTATGAGCAGCCGTATGGCTTATTATCAGGCCCTTGCTTTGCTTTGCAAAACATAAACATATATTTTTTGACAACTTAACAAATTGAAGTATAGATGTAAGAGTGTAAATGGTAGTAAATCTGCCCGCAGAACTATAATAACCAAATAGTCCAGGGTTTTAATTTACTTCCCGAGCAAACCGCTTCCACCATTTCTTTTTATTAATTTTAGCCACTCCACGGACTCCGGCGTCCGTGACCTTTGTCATTACAATGACATTATTTTTTACATATTTCTTGGATTAGGAGAAGAAGGGGAAAACAGGGAGGTGTTGTGAACATTTTAAAACAACTAGTCAGCCGGATTTCGTCTGTTGAGCCGATCACTACCGGTTGAGATTCCGATAGTAATCGACTCAACATCGTCTTTTGCCTAAGCCGCCTCCTCCCGGCCCAGAGCCTCCACCACGGCCGCATTTCTGTTAATGATGACCATCTGTAAGTTGAATTTTCGGATGGTCTTCGGTGATGCAGCTAACGCTCGCCGTACAAACCGACCGATGGCGTCATCAGTGTCGTCAGCGTCGTCGTCGTCGACGACCGCATGGGGCACGCTCTCGTGCAGCTTCATGTTTGCCTTAGTTTTAATTACGCTACCACCATCTAGTGGTACGGGAACATTTTCGTTAATAATTTCCAATCTTGAAAGTCATCTAAAAAACATTAGTCAAAAATCACTTTATTATAATAGTGTAGAAGATAATACTTAAATAAGTATTTTTTGACACATAATATTACTAACAGATTTAATGAGAGATATCTATACTAATATTATAAAGCTGAAGAGTTTGTTTGTTTGAACGCTAAGATCTCGGGAAGTACTGGTCCAAATTGAAAGATTATTTTTCTATTGGATAGTGTAATTATCGAGAAAGGCTATAGGCTATAGAACATAACGCTACTATTAATAGAAGCGGAGCATGAATCAATAATGTAACAAAATCGGGAAAAAATATTCCTTTTTTGAGAGTTTTCGTACGTTTCATACTTTGACATGACAGCATGTGTCTAAGATTGCGCCATTGAATATAAACATTTGACACAGATTACATACCTTTTCTAATCAAATTTGTATTTAAATCTGAGTTGGTACGACTAATTTCCGACAGGTGGCGTAGCAGGTAGCTGAAGAGGTGTTTTGTTTGAAAGCGATATTCTCAGGAATGACAGAACCGATTTCAGTGATTCTTTCACCGGTGTATATGTACGGGATCCTGATGAGTGCTACGTAATATACCACGGGTGAAGCCGGGACGGATATCTAGTTATTAAACATACACGTAATTGTTCCATAATTTCCTTCCAAACTGTTATTTCTCGATGATTTTTTGTATTTAGAACATTCGGTCCAGTTGTGTTGTTAGAACACAATCACAGAATTGTTCTCATTTAGTTGCAAGAGTTGTGACAAGCGTGGCTAATGTGTTGCTGACTCTACATTTATGTAGACTTAAGCTTACGCTTGAAATTCCGATGACGAGACGAAAATAAAATAAATAGCATTACTATTCCAGCTAATTTAAACTGCTATCGATGCCGCTTTGTGGACGACATTTATTTATAGCTCAGTCGAGTTAGCTCAAAAATAGGGGGAAATTAGAATTAATTGTAGGTAAAAAAAAATTGCGTCTACGTTTAGGTCATAAATAGCTTAAATCCAAAAACTCGACAAATCCCATCGATGCCTTAGCCGTCATATTGGTTTGAAGGTCAAACCTTTTTCACCCACATTTTTCATTTTTTTACAAAAATGATCTGAACCAAAGTTGTTGCAAGTTTGATTCTCTTCAACTTTATTCCTAATAATTTTCATCATACAAGCAATAATTAAAATTCCGTAAATCAATATTTACGGAAATAGCTGCGAAAAACAGCTGCCAAATTAACGCTGGCTATTAGAGAGTGATGAACAAGTTTTCTTTGTATTTGATAAAACAAAAAAAGATTATTTTCTGACTCCGTTTCATCAGCCAAAATAAATATAGATTTATATCAAAAGATTGGTATATATTATAAATCGTCGTTGTTGTTATAGTTCTTGAGAATTATTACTTCGAAACGAATCAAAAAAGTGAAGTACTACTCCATATTTATACATTGTTTGTCCCATATTTGATCTTTTTTTCTCTTTTCAACAGTTTCCATCCATACTCCACGTATTACTGTGCTACAAACTTGACGACGCAGTCTGTTATCTCCGTATTTAAAAATAATATTATTTTTATCCTTATCTTTTTGAATTCGTCTGACGTCAACTTCTATGTGGTTAAAAATAAATTTGACAGCTTTGGTCACGTAAGTCTTGAGGTAGGCGAGTAAAACATGTTTGTCTCATAGCAAAAAAAAAACGAAATCTATGGTTATGGATTTCTTTGAGGCTTTTCGCTCAGCCCAAACACGACTATTTCACTAGCTCAAAAAACTAACCTCACACTATTTGTACCGCATTGCTGCCGTGTCTAAAACTTATTCTCTCTTCACAATCTAAGCTTTTAGACTTGCACCACCGCTTCTAAACTTTAAGCTGCACTCATATATAATTCTAAGCCGAGCTTTTGTTCCGCGGGGAAATAGCCGAGAGTTTCGTTAATTATTTATCTACCCGCCTTTAGTTCCTGGTTAAATACGGATGTGGCTGAGAAACAACAGCGGCCATTGTTTTTGCTTTAGCTTAGAATTAAATCAAACCACCATATTCAAATAACTTTACCATGTGCGTTCAATTTTTTTGAACATTTGGTTCATTTTAAACGTGTACCAGATGTACGCAAGCCAAAGTGGTAACTATTTAATTATGTTTTTGATGTTTGAAACGTTACAAATAAATCGAGCTTAAGCCTATAGACTGCAGGCCCGTGAACAAAATTTATGGGTCATCTGATACAGCAGGAGACCTATGTAGGATGATAGAAGGGTATAAAGTAATAAGATTGAGCACTATGCTGTCACTTGTAAGCCGTCCAACTGAGTGCAGTTGAAGAGGGGGGGTTCTAAACCTCGATCATTTCTCCTTCTCGCATGATTTTTGTACGGCATTGCGAAATAACGTGTTAAAAGAGGTACTGAAACTGTATGGAACCAAAGCCGAACACAATCAAATGACCAAACTTACCCTGTAAATCGTCGGAAAATCATGAATTTTTTTCACAAACTAACAATTAGAATTTTAATATTTATAATTTTTATAGTTTCAATACCTCTTCTAATCTATTATTCCGCAACGCCGTACAAAAATCATGCGGCAAGGAGAAATGATCGAGGTTTAGAACCCCCCTCTTCAACAGCACTCAGTTGGACAGCTTACAAGTGACGGCATAGTGCTCAATCTTATTACTTTATACCCTTCTATCATCCTACATAGGCCTCCTGCTGTATCAGATGACCCATAAATTTTGTTCACGGGCCTGCAGTCTACTAGTTTTCGTCCGCTTATATAATACTAACAGCACCCCATAGTTTTACCCGCATTGTTCCCGTTCCAGTAATTTTCTTGCAAATTTCAGGCCGATCCGTTCAGCTGATCCGTCGTGATTGAGCAAACGTCGATAATAGCGGGATTTTAAAACGTATCTTCCACATTTTTTTAGATCTTCAAAAGTTGTGATGTCAAAAGATTGCACAGTCTGCTCGAATTTGGAATACTTTGATCTTAGACTATTTTTTAATAAACAGTGACGAGATGAGCAATATATATGCCTGATGGTAAGCAACATAACTGTCAATAACAACACAGTGACACACAGCTATTGGAACATGCAGAGTCCAAATCATTATCTACTCGTAGCATTGCACTGCGCTCATACACCAGTCGTTTTACAAACATACAAAAAAATACTATTTCTTCTTCGTCAATTATGAGCATGAGGTCTAATTTGCTATTTATATGTTATTACGAGGGCAAACTGAAAGTTCTTAGAACTGGCCACTTATAAACAATATAATAAAAAAATAATTCAAATTCTATAATTTGAAAATAGAACTCTTTGCCAATATTACTGAGTATATACTTCATTCATTCGTCATTTGTTTTACGATTTGGCGGTAAATTGAAAATTGTCTGTGTCACGTCAACATGAATTTAACACGAGAAAATTTTCGTGCAATGATTTTTTATGACTTTCGATGTCATTTAAGTCAACAAGAAAGTTATGATAGACTACGATTGGCCTTTCACGATGAAGCCCCATCTCGTGCGACTGTTTACAACTGGTTTAATGAGTTTAAACGTGGTCGCACTAATCTCACTGATGATTAACGTGAGGACGGCCTTCTACGGCGACGACTGAAGATAACATCTGTGTAGTGCGGTGTATGATAGAGATAGACAAAAGAGTGACCTATCAGCAGATTCGGACAAGCTTAGGCATCGGTATGAGTCAAGTGCACAAAATCCTACACGAACATTTAGCGGTCAGGAAGCTTTGCGCCCGGTGGATACCTCATAATTTGACTGAGGCTCAAAAACTCCATCGTGTGGATTGGTGCCGTAAAATGATTGAAAGATTTAACGGAGGTGACTCAAATGCTGTGTTCGACATACTAACAGGTGACGAAAGCTGGATTTACTGTTATGATCCTGAAACCAAAAGACAATCTGCTCAGTGGGTGTTTCCTTTCGAGAAGTTGCCAACTAAAGTGAAGAGAGATCGAAGTGCGGGGAAAAAAATGGTGGCCTCGTTCTTTGGAAGGATAGGTCATTTCGCAATAATTGTGTTAGAGTAAAAAGTTCGAGAGAAACGACCTCGCAGTAGGATCCTCCATCACCACGACAACGCCTCATCGCACACCGCCAAGCGAACGATCGACTATTTGGCGACATCAAACGTTGAATTACTGGGTCACCCGCCGTATAGCCCCGACCTCGCGCCTTGTGATTTTTATTTATTTTCAAAATTAAAGAAAAACTTAAAGGAAAGCGGTTTATGAATGCTGAAGAAGCGGTGGCTGCGTATCGCGATGCCATTGAAGAGACCCCTAAGAACGAGTGGGCAAAGTGCTTTTCCCAGTGGTTCCGTTGCATGCAGCGGTGTATTGACGTGATTGGATAATATTTTGAAAAGATATAATAAAACTAATAACTGGCTAATGTAATCAGTTTTTGATTTTCTAAGAACTTTCAGTTTGACCCTCGTACAAGCATTTATTTGCTGCTGCCGGAAACGAAAATATTCTTACTTCACTTGCAAGTTAAATTTGTTCTAAAAAGAGGACAGAATTATTTATCTAAAAAGATTTATTGATTTCCTTGACGTAAAGTAGGTAGTTGAAATCTATGGAGTTTTATACTGTAGGTAACTAAAAATACAATTCCCTGGAGTGACTCATCATCATCAGCCGCTGATGATAGACGTCCACTGCTGAACATAGGCCTCCCCCCTAGATTTCCACAACGAACGGTCCTGCGCAACCTGCAACCAGCGGTTTCCAGCGACCTTTGTGAGGTCATCTGTCCATCTAGTGGGAGGCCGTCCAACACTGCGTCTTCCAGTTCGTGGTCGCCACTTGAGAACCTTTCTTCCCTATCGGTTGTCAGTTCTGCGAGCAATGTGGCTTGCCCATTGCCACTTCAGCTTCCTTACTCTTTGAGCTATATCGGCCACTTTCGTTCTTTTGCGAATATCCTCATTACGGATTCTGTCGCGCAAAGAGACTCCGAGCATAGCTCTCTCCATAGGTCGCTGTGTGACTTTAAGCTTCGTTATGAGGCCCACAGTGAAGGACCACGTCTCAGTTCCATAAGACATCACTGGCAACACGCGCTGGTTAAAGACTTTCGTCTTTAGGCATTGGGGTATTTTGGACTCAAAGATGTGCCGAAGTTTCGCGAACGCTGCCCATCCGAGTTGGATCCTTCGCTGGACCTCTTTGTCGAAGTTGGATCTACCTAATTGGATCTTTTGACCCAGGTAGACGTATTCGTCAACAGCTTCGAGTGTGGTATTCCCAACAATAACCGGTACAGGTGAGACATGAACATTTGACATGACCTTCGTCTTGTCCATATTCATCCTCAAACCTACCTGTTGGGATCCTCTACTGAGGTCCCTGAGCATAGCACCGAGGTCCTCCAGTGACTACCTACTATTAATTATTTATCGGGATTGTGAATGAAACTATTCAGCAATCTCCATACACTCACAACTTCCTATATACAATAAAAACTCATAAAAAACTATAGTCGTATCATAAATCAAGTAAGCACGGATTAAAAAGTGTTGAAAAAGTTTGTTAAAAGGTTTCGGTGCTTGCGCGCGGCTTACTTGTTCACGCATAAACTTGGATCAAATGCGAAAAGTTACAAGTCTCACTGATTTTATACACTGCACTGGTGAGTGTGCATGGGAGCTGCACAAAGCACAACACATTATGATTAATACCACCATTTCGGAAGTAACTATTTTCTAATCTGTGATTTCGTATTCAAACTTCATACGAATGTGTTTCCATCTTTTTGTGTCAGATTTTTTTTTTTTATTAATCCGGCCTATACTTTTTTTCTGTAGATATACACTAGACCACCATTTCACCAAATTTTAAGCGGCGATACGGCCTACGATGGAGCTTGCTTACCGAAAATCGGCTCACTTTTGATTCGAAGACACCAAGGTTGGCATCTGAAAAAACTCTTTCAGGCAACGCGTTCCACAACTTAGATGTTTATACGACAAAAGTAGAGACAAACATCTTTGTTTGAGTCTTAAAACGACCAACATGAAGCAATTTTTAGAGATCCGTAAAACTTTTTAAAAGATTTTGATAAAAAACAAAAATTTTTAGTGGTGTCCCATACATAGAACTGAAACTCAAATTTTTTTTCTCATTAATACCATACGTGTGGGGTATCTATGGATAGGTCATCAAAAATTATATTGACGCTTCTAATATATTTTTTTTCTAAACTGAATAGTTTGCGCGAGGGACTCTTCCAAAGTAGAAAACAGTGTCTCCCCCCCCTGTAACTTTTAAAATAAGAGAATGACAAAAATTAAAAAAGTGTAAGATGTACGTTACCATTTAAACTATCAACGAAAATTGGTTTGAATGATATCTAGTAAGTAGTTTTATTTTAATATGTCATAAATTGACTATTTATTGTTAAAACACCGATTAAAGTAACAACGAAGTACAAGAACTTTTGTATTATGTTACTGCTGCTACGGAAGCCTTCATGGACGAGTCCGACTCGCACTTGACCACTTTTATTTTAGTACGTGATAAATACACTATTGTTAAAACATCGAACGAAGTTACAATAAACTACAAGAATTTATTTATTATGTTACTTGCTGCTACGGAACCCTTCATAGGCTAGTCCGACGCGCACTTGGCCGCTTTTATTTATTTTTATGTCAGGAGATAAAAATATCGGTATACAAGTGAAAGCCACGGGCAGGCATCGGGGTCCCTAAGCCGAGATTTTACCATAAGCACGGTCTACAAGATCTGCCTGAGCTCGGCGCGACGAGACAGAGGGGAAGGTAAGAGGATTACAAGATTTATATGAGTTTTACAATGAGAACGTAACTTTGGCTTACGTATTAAATGGTTTAAGCTCGGATTCGTTCCTCGGAAATTTGCCTTTTTAAATGTATTGAAGAAAATATGGGAAATGAGAGAACGTTCATAGTACGGTTATAGAAAACTTATGGGCTAATCCCAAAAAGTGGCGTTTTAGTTAAAGTTTAAACTAACAGTGTCCCGTGGTTTCCCGCGTAGTTCCTGTTCTACGAGAACAGGAACAGGATTTTCCAGAATGAATGAAAATTATGAAAGTAGCCCATGCGGCCCATGTCCTATTGCAGATTGTAGGTAATCTATCTGGGTTTTGAGTTTCAACCGGATCCGTTTTGGTTTGATTGAGCAATAAACATAATACGATAAACAGTATCGTATCTGCACCAAAAGTATGAGAAGGTGGTTTTCGGCAAATAATATGCTATTAAATGTGGAGAAGACGCATATTGTAAATTTTAATCTTGCCTCAAGAATTTTAGCTGACCCTAATGATGTAATAACCCAAACTCTGGAGAGTTTTAATCTATGTCTCTCAAATGAGGACAAATTTTTAGGTGTTTGGCTGGATAAGAAGTTGATGTGGACTAGCCACATTGACAGATTAACAAAAAAACTATGCTCTGCAACATATGCAATAAAAAAAAATAAAGGAGCTGGCTGGTACAGCAGTGGCCAGAACTGTCTATTTTGCTTATTTTCACTCACTCCTTTGTTATGGTATACTTTTCTGGGGATCAGCCGCTGAACGACACACAAAAAGAGTGTTCTTACTGCAAAAGCGAGCTGTACGGTACATAATGGGGCTTAAATATTTAGACTCCTAACAACTCTTCAGTGTATTTTATATGACTTAGATAATATGCATCTTATGAAGACAGGTTTCGAGTGTTATGGGGAGAATAGCAGACAGAGGAACTTAATTCTACAGCCGACAAGGCGATTATGTAAAACGTCAAATAGTTTTCACTGTGTGGGGATTAATATTTATAATAACTTGCCCAATGACTTGACAATGATAATTGATGACATTTTATTTATAACGATGCTATTGCTGACTAATAATTTAACTATTGTAACGATAAGTGACTCTGAACTCTACTGTCCTATGGGAAAAATAACATCTGATTTTCTGTGGGTTGGTGATAATATCACTATTGGTATTGTTTTAAGTTTTTCATTTGTATAAGATTAAACTGACAGAAATCTCGATTGACGCTTCCTCAGTGTAAAATAAACTGCATGTAAAATTGTAAAATAGCTTACTAAGATATTATTGTATGTGTGACGTTTCTAAGTGCACTGTAGTGTCGACAGAATAAAATGAATTCTGTTTTTTTTTAACAGAATTCATAATGCCGTGACGACAATTTTATGCTTTACATGACTTTAGTAATAAAAATCCTATAAATTTTACAAATGTGAAAATTTGTATGGTTGTTGCTCAATCACGTCGGAAGGGTTAAATGGATGTGGTTGATATTTGGAACATAGATGATAAAAACTAACCGCAGTCAAAAACTAGTCTAGAAGATGATAGATTCACTCAACTTGAAGACACCAAGACTGTAACCATTGAGCAAACCCCGCTCAGGCAAAATATTGCAAAGCCTAGGCGTTTCTTTTCACAAAAGTGGAGTCAAACTTCCACGTTCGAGTGGAACGACAACCATGAAACGATGTCGTTTTACATTACAAACATCCAAAATGCTTGTGCCAATTTCAAGTCTTCACTAAAAAAATAGGAAGTGCCGATAGAAGTGAAAACTTATAGCTCAGAGTGTGATAGTTCACTTTGAAAATTACAAACTACGCAGGTGAAACCATGGGATGACCATGAGCATGGTCATCTAGAAATGCGTCAGCCAATCAATGGCCAATGGGAAATGCTGACACTTTTCTAGATGGCCTATGGCCATGGCCCCGAGTTTGCCCGAAGATTTCAAATCATTACCGTGACGCTAGAATTCAATTCACGGAAAATCTGTTTGTGGCGCGCCAAAAGAATTTTTCACTTCAAAATCTTTTTTGGATACGTAAGTTTTGAGTAAACATATAAATTGACGCAAGTAGTAAAAATGAAATCAATTTCAAACTTACCCGTAAATCCTCTCATTTCAAATTAAATTTCCTTCCAAATCTGTAACTGTTCATTTTGGATCTAGACTTTCAAATCAAATATTGATGTGAAATTTGTGGTTAAAATCGCAAGAGCGTATCCGTCAGAAGTCTATTTGAAGCTCGATATGATCTTACGAAATTATTCATAGTCGGTCGCTACGTGACAGTCTAATGTGGAGGATTGAGCTAAGTTTATACGGACTGGAATATGCTTTGGTAGGTCTTGGATTTATTTATTTAGATTAATAACCTGTATTCAATAGATAAAAGCGTACCAGTGACTTGCGGTCTATCCCAGCTGCGCCTGTGATACATACCTAATATATGGCGCTGAAGCATCACGTACCTACATTTCCAATAGTGAAAGAATTTTTGAAATCGGTCCAGTAGCTCCTGATATTACCGCGTTTAAACTTTACTTCTAAATGAGTTATATAGATTAGCTGATCCTACAAACCTTCTATCATGGTAATTTTTAATTGATGTGTTAAAGAAATATACTTTAAAATACTTTAAAAAAGCCTTATTTGCTGATTTCTGTTTACCTTGAAATAATTTTTGGTTAATATTAACCCTACTAATGTTACATATGATAGTTACGATGTTTGTTACTCAATCACGTCAACGACTAAATGGATTCGGTTGAAATTTGGAAAACAGATTGTTGTCCGGTTTAGGCTACTTATTATTACGAAAAAATACAGGAAAGAGAACTACGTACTAGAAAACGGCTGGTAGTCGATCTACTTATAATAAACCTACTGTGTGGGAATTGCCCACCAATATTTATTTATTTATTTAGATATATAGATAGATTAACTCTTTATTGCACTTAGTTTAAAAACAAACAAAGGTTACTTATAACAAAACAAAATAAAGTATCAATTGGCGACCTTATCACTAAAAGCAATCTCTTCCAGGCAACCATATTTATAATATAACATATTTATTTACTTGTTGAACCCATAAACGTTCCCCCAAGGTAATTTTCAACGAATAGTAATAATATGCCAAAATGACATAACATTACACTTTAAAATGTGTATTTGTTTGGGTATTTGGATAATTTACTATGACAATTAACGTGCTTGTCACACTTTTTTTTAAATAATTCATGAGTTATTCACAAGTGATATGGTTGCTCTAGTCAGATTTAGTTTCAATCTTAAATTTCATACTATTTCAATAATTATAATGAAATGAAATATATTTGAAATGAAATGAAATATATTTATTTGCTGAGAACATCACAACATCACAAAAACATTTCATACAGATGTAATTGTAATTTTGTGTTGGTCCATGTAGAAGTGCATTGGTACCCAAACTAGGAAAACCTGTGAGATGGCGTACCAATACCCTCCGACGAAAACAGAATGGATTGTTTACAATAATTTTCAACTTATGATATGATACTAAATAACCAGAAAATATTATGAACTGTAGAAAAATAACATATCGAACTCAGTTTTATTAATTACAAGAATAAAATAAGAAAACACCAAAATTTTGATTCTGGATGACAATTACAACAAACAATTTAATTTAAAAATAAAAACAAAAAATAGAAACAAAAAAAGGATACTAGTTTGTCAGGACATAATGATAAGCACCATTTCTGTGGACTCGTAGGTTTGTTTGAGCAACCAATTCTCCAAAGTAATTTTGCAATAATGTCGAGTCAACGGATAAAAATTTAGAATTTTGTTAAGCTTATTGTACACAAAAGCGCTGGCGAAGTATGACTGCCTTCTAGCAAAAGAAGTCGAGGGTTTTTGGATGACACAGACGCTTTTTGTTGATCTGATAGTAGGTTTAATTAAACCAGGTTCAACTTTGACTCTTTGGTGATGGTGGAGGACAAGGTGGAGAAGGTAGAGTTGACGAACCGTCAGAATTTTTGATTCAGAGTAGAGAAGTGTTGTAGGGTATCGGAATGGTTTATGTGTCATTACTTTGAGTACAGAACGTTGAGCTCTTTCGAGATTTATAATCTTGGTTTTACATGCTCCGCCCCAAACTGAGATACAATACCCAATAACAGACTGGCAAATGGCTTGATATACTGTTTTAAGCAAGTTAAATGGTATACTTCGCCTCAAATTTTTCATGACCCAGATAAGTTTTCTTGTGCGATTAGAAACGGCTGTAATTTGTGGCATCCAAGTAAGTTGTTCGTCTAAGATCACACCAAGATAGCGAATGGACTCAACTTGTTCAATCTCTACACAGCTGCATTTAGCGTTAGATGGGTCGTTCTTACAAATATGTGCTTTAATTTTAAAAGTTTCTCTAGGTGGCCTATGTCGCTTTAGCATGGTGTATGTCATAAATTTTGTTTTGGTAAAGTTCAGCGTGAGTAGATTCTGTTGTAACCAAGATATAATATTTGTTAGGCCTAATTCTGCAGATTCGCGTACTTTATCCCACGTAACACCCTCAAATACAAGCGCCGTGTCATCTGCAAACGTAAATATTTTGCCGTTATTGGGTTTGTAAAGACAGAGGTCATTAATATAAATGAGAAAAGAGTAGGACCTAAGATAGAGCCTTGGGAATTCCACACGTGACAAATTCATCATCGCTCATAACATCTCCTATATTGACACGTTGAGTTCTTTCTGATAGGTAGTTCTCAAATAATTTTAAAGATATTCCACGTACACCTATACTTTCTAGTTTTTTACTAAGAGTGATGTAGAGATAGTGTCAAAGGCCTTAGCCATGTCCAAATATACAGCAACACATTTTTTTTGCGATCTAAGTTCTCTACTATGTAATTGGTTAAGTTCGAGACAGCCTGTTCCGTAGATTTTTTGGACCTAAATCCGTATTGCGATTCAGACAAAAGTTGTTCATGCTCTAGGTATGATGATAATCTGTTATTTAGGACTTTTTCAATTATTTTTGATAGCGCAGGAAGTACAGATATAGGTCTGAAATTATTAACGTCGTCTTTGGCCCCACTTTTGTGTATCGGGTGAATAATAGATTTTTTGAAAACATTGGGAAAGATACCTGTTTTAAAGCTAATGTTAATAATGTGGGTCAGTGGAGCAACAATATAATTTTTAGCGAGCTTAAGAAACATCGATGATATTCCATCCCAACCAGTAGCAGTACTATTTTTAGATTAAGGATAAGGCCTTCAACTTCTCTCTCATTTGTGTCAGTCAAAAAAAATGAACGTGGATGGTAGTGAGAGATGATGGAAGTTGTCACATTTGATATATTAACACTACTAGAAATTTTACCCGCAAGGCGCTCTCCAATACTTGAAAAGAAATTATTAACTCTATTTGCAGATAGTTGTGGGGTAGAGCAAGTTTTTAAGAGATCAAGTGGGGGGAGTTTAATTTTGTCAATATTTGCTATTTGTTTTATTGCTTTCCAGGTTTTTTAGAATCACGCCCAGCTTCACTAATTTTAGAGCTTTCGTATTGAATTTTAAGCTTTTAAGAAGAGCATTACAAAATTTCTGTATCTTAAGTATATTTTTTTAGCAACTTATCACCCGGATATCTACGCAACTTCCTATGCATATTATCTCTGTGACGTATACATCTTAATAAGCCTGGCGTTATCCAAGGCTTCGTAGAACGTTGTCTGGAAGGAGTGGACGGGATGAAGTGGATTTCTGGATAACATCCATCAGTATACCAACAAAAGCGTCTGCAGCACAGCTGGGGTCCGTAGATTGTAGGACTGATTCAAAGTTGGAAAGTTCCAAAAGTTTCAGAGCTTTTGACATATCTTTTTTTTAATACTCTAGGTGTTAGTTTATTTTTAATCGGAGTGTGGGAAGAAAGACTCAGTAATACCGGAAGGTGGTCTGTAACTTCTGATTGAAGAACAAAAGATACACAAGGTAACTTTGTTTTGACCAAAAAATGATCAAGACAAGTGGTTTGTCTAGTTGGAATCGTGTGTGCAGGTAAAAGACCTAATTCGGCTGTCAATGTTAAGTAATCTATACTTTTTGGATCTGAATTAGTAACACTAATATCTATATTGATATCACCTGCAATAATAATATTTTGAAAGGAATTTAGAGATTGCAGTATTATTTCAAGAGAATCCAGGAAACTTCGCGTGCATGTGAAACTAGGGGGGCGATAAATTGCCAAAATGGCTGTGTGATTAGAGATTTTTATTACTAGACAATTTCCACCAGCTAATGGTGGTTCTTCTGTTGTACATGAAATAGAGTCTTTTATATAGACTACAACTCCATCATTTTGGTTGTATAACCTTTTAGTTGACGTAACACTGTAACGAGTGAGTTGCGGAAGAATTTTGTTACTCGATAACCAACACTCAGACAAAATCAACACATCACAGTCGAAACTAAAGAAGCCAGCATAACACATAATTTATCGAAGTTAGCATTTATACTTCTAATATTTTGCGTTAAAATTTTAAGGCTATTTATTGGCAGTGGTATAAGGGATGAACAAGTAGTGGGAGAACAGAGATGCGATTCAGATATCTTGATTTCATCAACGTCAGCGTAAATGTTTTTAGCATTTGTATCCATTATGTTGGGCTGTAGATGGTAACATACAGTCATATACAAGTGCGATAAAATACTCTAGTACTAAAAGCTTATCTATTATTATTTTAGGTGCATTGTTCATTATATTCTGAATTATCTGTGATCCGTCTAGTGAAATTAATGATAGTAATGATGCGATATTTAACGTCATGTATACAGTAAGTAAAAGTATCCATTTGATAGTAGGTAGCTAAATAGAAAAACTGGACAAAATAAGCAATGAGTTTAAAATTGTACTCGTAACACAAAAGTCATGTTTGTAAATTATTTAGTTTGTTAATCTGGTCTTCGCTTTTAATCAGTATAAAAGGCGATGCGTCAGCCTGTCTCAAAATACCTTCCCGTTTGATGTCCAGCAGTATTTAAACTTTCCAGACCTTTTCAACTCCCTGGCCAAAAAACAAGAGATGGTTGGCCTTACTAGTTAAGTGCTCGGAGACATAAATTGGTGATTTCTTGCCCCAAATACCTAGATGCGAGGCGTTCAGCTTGATTGTGTTAGAAATGTTATAACCTTTCACTGCTTTGAGCATTTTATTCTTCCGTAGGTTAGAATTGAACTCTATTATGATAGGTTTGTTTGCGTCAGATTTGCCAGGAATACGAAACACTTCTTTGATGTCGTTAGATGCTATTTCGGACTGGATAGTTTCGTTCATCTGAAGTACATACTTGGTCAGAACTTCCTTTGTTTCGCCAGCAGTGTATGGGACATTTCGAAGTTCAATTGATGAACTACGTGAGCTACGTAAGAGGTCTTCTATCAAATTCTCCATTTGCAGTAGTTTTGCTTGGTTGGATTTGCATTCTGTTTCGACTTTATCAATTTTAGATCTAGTTTCTGCAACCTGCGTTTCCATAAAATCAATTGACTTTTCTATGTCACATTTAATATCCGACAATCGTTTGTCCAAGTTTTCAAACTTTTGATTCATATCCGCCTTCCATGTTGAGAATAAATTAGTGATTTTGTCTTCAAAAGCTTAAACTTCTCGTCGACCAATTCGGGGATCTAAGACGTTTCGCTGCACGCAGACGTTTTTTGCCCTGATCGCTTAACTTAGCAGCATCCGAGTCAGATCCGTGATTTTCTGAAGTATGAGACATGATAGTTCAAACCAAAACTCAAATAGCAATCAGCTCAAATGCCGTCTCCTGGTGAATGTTACCTAGCGCTTTTGTGCTAGCAATTTACTCGGACGCTCAGGTTGAGAATGGTGATAAGTACAGCAAAGTGAAAGGAAGCCCGGTGATGCGTCACAGATAGCACTGCAAGTGCGAGTGTGATAGCAACAGGTGAGTTAGAATGATGTTACTTAACTCACGCGCTTTGGTTGTCCGTCCAAAGTCCAGGTATACGATGAGTCCGGTAAACGCGCACCTCGTTGCTCACGTCGCGGCCCAATCTTTCTATCTCACTTGTGTTACAAAATACAAAATATAAAAAAATAAGAAAACTCGTGCACGTATAATGGGATGAAGGAATTCAATTCTTCCGAAACAATTTATGTTTAGAAATCAAGTTATTTTTTTTGTGTTACAGAGTAACCAGACGAGCAGTACATGAACCTGATGGTACACCCATAACAGCACAATGCCACGGTATCGGAACATAAATAGTCTAAATTATTTACTGGCACTCCACACATCCTCTAGACATATAAATGTTTTATCTCTATGTCTTGTAAATTAATTCAATACAGCCTTTCAAACTAAAATACAGTGATTGATGCCTTCACATTACTACTAGGCGGTAGAATAACTAGCACAGGTGTGATACTTCTCCTGGCGGACGCTGCTAAGAGTCCTACTACGACGAAGTCATGTGTTACATAAATTGTTTCGCAATAATGGAATTCCTGACGATACTTATAATTTACAGCAGTAGTTGTCTGGCTTACAAGACCAAAGAATGGCAAGACATAAAAAATAAATATTGACAGACAATAAAATTCATACGAACGAATAGACTTGACTCTACTTTTGTGAAAAGAACGTGTAGGCTGTGGAATAATTAACCTGAGTGGGGTTTCCCTGTTGGTTACAATCTTTGTGTTTTTAAATCGAGTGTGAATCGGTTTCTTCTAGGTAAACACGCTCCATCGTAGACCGCATCGTCGCTTAACATCGAGCGAGATAGCGGTCAAGTGTAAACCTCGAAGTTAAATAAAAAAGATACACAACACCATCTGACCCCAAACTAAGCAATCCTCGTACTATCGTGGCCAGATAGCTGATATAATACTTATATAGTTGTAAAACATACTTATCATACATAGAAACACTCAGACACAGTACAAATATTTGAATTCATCACACAAATATTTACACTGTGTGGGATTCGAACCCACGACCCTTGGCTTGGCAGATCGATACCTACTTGTAATTTACTGTCGTAGGTGTCTGGCTTACAAGACCACAGAACGGCAAGACATAAATGAATCGGTGTCTATTTGTCGGCGGCGAGGCTTCCAATTAAATCCCCCCTCATTTAGCGTAGCGGCTACTGCAGCTGAGCCCCGACCAAGACAGCGCAAAAAGAACATTGCTCTAGAGCTTACTCCGCTTAAATTATATACTAGCGGTCTGCCTCAGCTTTACCCGTGTTACATATAAAATATAGCCTTTAACACTTAGGGATCACGTACATATCCTATAGTGACAGAATTTTTGAGAACAGTCCAGTAGTAACTGAGTTTCGTGCGTTAACAAGAACAAAATTAAAAATGTTGACTAACCCCCGACTACCTAAGATTTGTTATATGTAAAACATTCTACTAGTCAAGCCCTTTCATTTGATACCCATATTAAGGGAGTTGTGAAAAAAGAAATGTAATTCGCCATTTTGTGGTATCGGCCATCTTGGATTTGACATTTGTCATAGTGCAAAGTATTCTACTAATCAAGCCCTTTCGTTTGATACCCATATTGAGGTAGTAGTGAAAAAAAATATATAATTCGCCATTTTGTGGTGGCGGCCATCTTGGATTTGATTTTTTTATAGCGTATAGTACTCTACTAGTTAAGCCCTTTTATTTGATACCCATATTGAGGTAGGTTGTGAAGAAATATTTTATCCGCCATTTTGTGGAGGCCATTTTGAATCGATATTAACCAAACATAGCTAAGAACACCCGCACGGTAATTAACTTTCAAATAAAAAAACCGCATCGAAATCGGCCCATCCGTTTGAGCTTTACGGTGCCACAGACAGACACACACACAGACAGACATCGACGTCAAACTTATAACACCCCTTTTTTAGTCGGGGGTTAAAAAAACTCTTTTGCTTTATATTGAATTTATCATTGAAATGGAATTGTAATGCATTTTAATATCCTTTAATATGACATGTAACTACTCGTTATCAATAAAAGAATATGAGTATGAGATATGTATAATATTAGGATAGACTAGCAACACATCCAGACTTCATCAGAGTTTACAATTTTCACACAAAATTGCCAATTTTGGTTTTTTTTTATTAGAAGGTTTTTTAATAACTTTAGTTAATAAACCCTGGCTGCAAAAAATCAACAGATAAAAAAACATTATACAATACAATATACTATCTAAGATCTAAGGACACTTGAGTTATTAAGATGAATCTATATTGGATATAGAAATGCATCCAGTCGTTTAGAAGATAAGTAGGAATAAATAAATTTACAAACATACTACAAAATCCGCGCGAAAAACATTACCCTTCTTTCAGTCTGGTAAAAAAATGACAGGTTTTAATATCCTTATCTAAACTAGAGATCTTAAAATTGTTGTAAATTGTTTCTTCATCCGTGTAACATATAAAACACCTTGTTTATGAATATCATTCCACCACTTATAAGGAACTGGAAGAATATTCCTACTTTTTCCAATCACAAAAATGTATAACTTACATTCTTGCACAAATAACACACTATTATTGAATTCTGGGTATTTTACTTGCTTATCCTTCCCTGGAAACCAATTTGCCGAGTAAGAGGTTCTAATCTACCTTCACAAAAAAGGGAGAGAGCTGATACAATTGAACCTAACTAGATCAGGACGCTGTACCGCCGTTTCTTTGTAAAAAGGATCCATTGTAGAGTATTAACTCTATTGTAGAAATCCGATTATCCATTTGTGGTGTGCGGAAGTAAGTCATGCTTTTTTTAATGGTCACTATAAAAGACAATCGTGATCAGTAGCGTATTGATCTGAGATAGCGTTTGGCGTGAGGTAGAAGGTTTGAAGCAGTGTTCCTTAATTAGACAAATAAAATGGTGTGGATATAATTAGTTTTACTTGTCTAGTTCTTGTTCTATTATTATAAAAGTTATTTTGATCATTTTTATAAACTTTTATTTAGTTTCGATTTAAACTTGAAACTATTCGGACTGGCCTTGTGGCTTAGTGGGTAATAGCTCTGTCTGCGAAGCCGAGGGTCGTAGGTTCGATCCCCACCCAGTGCAAATATTTGTGTGATGAATTCAAATGTTTGTACTGTGTCTGGGTGTTTCTATGTATAATAAGTATGTATTTACAACTATATAAGTATTATATCAGCTATTTGGCCGCTATATTACAAGCTTTGCTTAGTTTGGGGTCAGATGGTGCTGTGTGTGAATTTTTCACAAATATTTATTTATTCCCTAAATAACCCACCCCGAACCGTTCCCGTCGCAAAGGTGCCCATGACGCTCGCTGCGTTCCCGCGTTGAATGGCAATGGCCAACCTTTGCTCCAGGAACGCGCTGGGGCGGGAGTCGCCTGTATTCTCCCTGAGCCTGCGCCCAAATTTAGTTTCCCGATGTTTGTCATCAAAATTTGCAAATTAATTTTGATTAATTTCCCCTATACCTGGAATGAGCTGAAATTTCACATGCTTCTGTAAATCGCGTAACAATACAATGCAACATTGTGATGACATGGCGCTTATCTGATGATGGAGCTGGAAGATGACCATATGAATTCAGTAATTAAGCGACACAATCCCATCGATTTTGGGCTCGTTTTCTAAGTACATTGGTGCTAGGTGGTAACCAGAGTGTGATGACGCTGAAAGAGCACAAATAACTTTTTAAATAGCACTTTTTTCATTAATAAGTCCTAAAAGCTTGTTTTTTCAAATATAGCTTGTTATTACAAAACTACCAACCCGCGCTGAGCTAGTTTGGTGAGTTATAGCCAAAACATTTAGAAGACTGTTTATGCATTAAATGTTCCCACTGCTGAGACTCGGACCTTCTCGCAAAGAGAAAGTGAAGGTCATAATCCATCATACTGGAGAGCGAGTTTACAGACGACATATGGCCTCGATAACGTAGGAATAGTTCAGATTCCCCATGATGCTTTCCTTCACCTTTAAAGCCAGTGATGTCAACAAATTTGTGCATCTTCACACAGAAGAGTACTCAGAGGTGTAAGTGGGATTATAATCTACACTATCACGATTATTAGTCGCACGATCTAAGCGCTAAGCCACCACGGCTTAGGTACTTGTATTGACGACTAGTAGCACCCCACAGATTTACTCGCGTAGTCCCCGTTTCCGTGATTCTCTCGGGATAAAAAGTAACCTATGTGTTCTTCTAGACTATAATCTAACTGTGTTTCAAATTTCAGTGCTATCCTTCCATTCGTTACGACGTAATTGAGCAACAAACATCCACACATTGATATTTGTTATATCAGTAGGATTACCAAGTAAATATTCTTGAATTTTCATCATATTTGAGTATATAAAGCGAGCACTCCGCCCGCAGAGGCTCGGAGCCTCCATCCGTACTCAAACCCTCGTTTACATCGCCACTTGTTTATAATTCCTTTTGTCTCCTCACAAAGGCGGTGAACAGAGATGTAATCAAGGATGAAGAGGGAAACATATTGGCGCCTGTCGTATTTCTTTAGACAATATAACGTGTATAAGGTATTGCGAGACAATACGATTTGTTTATTTCTCGTAACTAAACATGATTAGTTTTGAAAAAAAAAAAAATATTCATATTTTTATTTCAGAATGCAACGAGCGCGATAATTTGAACGCCGCTTGTGGAACTCTTAAGCGGTCATCGGACAGAACGCTGAACTCTGACCGTTTTGTGTGTGCGCGGGCTCTAAGGCATTTGACGTCACTCAATGTTTGCTATAGGTACTTATAACAGAAAGAATTCTGTCGGGGGAGCTAGTCTCATAGACGAAGATCTCAAGTTAAATTGACCTTTACCTATCTAACATATGTTTATATAGGAAATACATTCACGAATATTAATAGCCTTTGAAATTTGAAAAGCTGAGTACAATTATATCAATGAATTGTATCCTTGGCCATACCTTTTTTGCAACTCCAGCAAGACATTTTATTCGCTAAATAATATTTTTGAATTCGATAAGCAGATGAGTGAATGCCCATCTTAGAGTTTCTCAACTTTTCGAAATTAGAATAAAAATAAAAGAAGCTCTCAAAATGGGGTCTTTATTCCGTCTCTGTTCACAAGGCTCGGTAAATTCATATCAATTCATCCCTTTTCACCGCTCACATTATGAATTCTTTCATAAGAAATATACGGGCTTCACGTCACAAGGCTGAAATTATGATGACGCCACGAAAGCCTTTCATGCAGGGTTTCAGGACGAATCAATTATGTAAGGAAATTTAATATTTTCATGAAAGTGGCCACGTGCAAGAGACTCGTTGGAATTAAATTGAGAATCAGATATTCTCTTCATTATAAGGATGGATTAAATAAAGTTGAGCGTAGATCGGATTAGGTTTTAGATGTTTGTAGACATCTAATGTCTCAGGATTAAAACTGCAGTGCTAGTTTATGATTTGGACTGTTCATGTCCTAATAGTAAATATAACACTTCACTGCCCTGTTATGGGCGTGCGTGTCATACCATCACGCACATATCTTGTTTGTTTCGTCATTATCCTACTAATATTATAAGTATCAAAGTTTAGATCCTTGTAGCTCCATCACATTGCAACGTCCGAATGGATTGGGTTGAAATTTGGAACACAGATGGATTAAAATCTGGAATAACACTTAGCCTTTTCACAGGAAAATAACTGGAACGAAAACAACGTAGGTAAACCGCGGAGCGTCGCTAGTGGAATAAAAAAAAATTAAATATCTGTAGACACGTACAAATGTATCTTAATAAACTAAATATATGTATATAGGCCTCGCAAATATATCGTAGGTATGACGATATGTAAGCGCCCGTGTCGGTTTAATGAGGAATTGTGTGCGACATCACGCCGTGGCCTGTGGGCCAAGTTGTGAAAGACGTGGTTTAAATTTTATCTTTGAAATAAAAGATAGGTACTAGTAACTGCGTCCATGGTATTTACCCGTGTATTAATTATTGTGCGGTGTTCACCCGCGTCTTATCGGTATTTTTTATATGTTTTTCCAAATACGAGTATAATAAAATATCCTCATGAGCTAGTTTTTTTATATTCGTATTCATAAGCTTTGAACACCTTTGCGCCGGGAACAGTTCGAAGTAGGTTTTCCAAGGATTAATTTTAATGTGGAAACATTTTTTACATAACCTCTTTAAATCCTGTTAAAATTTGTGGTTTCCGTGAAATATTTTTATTTTTAGTATTATTATTATAGTGTTGACATAATGAAATTTATTTACGCGAATCGTATTTCGCAAATAAACATATCCTGATAAATCACTATTTACTTATTTGTAACCAGCGGCTTTTCACTGAAAACAGCATGCAGGCATTACAGCATGGGGCATTGTTAGTACTCGTGGTTTATAAATCTATTATTACTCGTCAAACTTGTTTTATCATTAAGCATAAGCTATGGTAGCTACTGGCTAGAACATACGGTTCATTAGGTTTGAATCTTGCATGGACTTTTTAGTATTATGGTATCCACAATGATTTTTATGGAAAAAATGTGCTAAATTATTATTAGCCGAGATAGAAAGCTTTAAACACAATGTTAGATCGTTTTACCTATTCTCAGTTATTTTTAATTAATTTATATTTAATTGTATTTTACCACGTGCAAATGTACCGGTTTGTCTTCACCGTTGACTTTAACGGTGATAGAAAACATAGCGAGGAGACGACGTTTCGATAATTTTTCAAAGTCCTGCGTCATTTGTCAGTGTGGTGAATTTTGGTCTGACTCTCTTTGTAAAAAAGTCTCAAATCCCAGCAGTGAAAACATTTAGTGGATTACTATATACGTATTATATCAGCTATCTGGCCACCATAGTACAAGCTTTGCTTAGTTTGGAGTCAGATGGTGTTGTGTGTGAAATGTCCCCCCAATGTTTATTTATTTTATTTATTTCTTATGTGTACCTACGCCGCCCATCACTTATAACTAAGCCCAAACACCATGCCTGTGAAGTGCGCGCACTTTCCCGCTCGAAATCCGCTACAAACAGAGATGTACCGTCTGTTTTTCGCAGATTGTCCTCGAATATGAATAAATTTCACTTCAAACGCTTTGGTGACGCCACGTAGGGACAAACGAGGGATGGGTGTACCTTATTTATGCCCTATGCTGACTGCCTGAGAGCTGCTCCTAAATAAACATAGAATTTGCTGAAACCCGACTGAATTACTAATTTTACAAAGTTACACGTGTCAAATTACGAACAAAGCTGGGTATTCTTTTCTCTCAGTTGAAAAACAAGTTAGGTAAGCTGTAACAGATAAAATTATATTAGCAGTGCCCTACGGTATCACTCGCATAGGATCTTTCCCGAGATAAAAAGAAGCGTATGTTACTATTTTTTTAATTACTTTTTTTTGAACTTTTCTGACAAGTAACTTGGGCAGTCCCATCATTTATAACTATGGACGTATAAAAAAGTCGGACGTAGACTCGCTAAAACAAAAACTGTGTCACTAGAGTCGGCTACATTTGCACGAGTGCGTTGTCAGGTTGTCACTGATAGGCTGACACGCACATATATACACAAGTAGCGCGTGTAATGACCTACTGATGTGTGCGTGTCAGCCTATATGTGACAGCCCACACGTGCATATTATGTGGCCGACTCGAGGGACACAGTTTTTGTTTTAGCGAGACTACGTCCGACTATTTTATACGTGCATGTTTATAACAATAGGTGTGCAAACAATAAGGTGGTTAGTAAGAAAGAGGTAGAAACTAAAAGGTGTTACTGGCTATATCAATATGTAAGAGGATCAGTTGAGTTGAGCCACATACCCGAACAGGTATCCGCGTCTGACGCAGGCTCCGCTAACACTCGGTGAAATCTTCCCACTTCGACGCTATTCAGCTGGTAGCTCATAACTTATGTTACTTATAAGTATTGTAAGTTAATTTATGTTAAGTTGTAAGTAACATAAGTTATTGAACCGAGTTGTTGAACTGTGTTATGATATTTAGCAATAGTTTGCTTGCTGAGTTGTTGGACTACAAACTGAAAAGGTGAAGTGATCAAGTGGTCATGGTCATCTTTCACAATTTACACTGCGGAGGAAACATTCCGACGAATTTTTGACACTAAATAAATAATTAGTAGAGATTTCTTACACGGCATGCTGTGTAAATCATTGTTATATTCTCACATAATCGAATTCCTCACTCAAACCATTCGACAGACAACAGACAGACTAAAATAGATGTAAACTTCTTTAATACTTAATTATACTAAATACTTAGTTATATAGATACGTAGTAGTATCATTAAATTAATGTCGCTTCCCCCGCCACGAGTATAAGTGGGCTATTTTCCTTTTTACTGGTTGCCTGGAAGAGATTGCTCTTAGCAATAAGGCCGCAACTTGTGGCACTAGTTCATAAGTGTTTATTTGTAATATTTTAATTTGTTTGTGTCGCAATAAAGAGTTTCTATCTATCTATACTCGTACCAGTATTATCATAAAAATATTTGAAAACTTTACCCATCCTAATTTTGAGTTTCTACTATTATTTGACATTCAGCTTTATATTCCCTTTCTAAATATCAAGAATTAAAAAAATATTTGTTTAGGTAAGTTTAAACTTGTAACAGTCAGAAAATGAAACCATATCATTCAATAAAATTAAACAAATACGTATGTATACTTTGCACTACGAAACCCAAAAAGTAAAAAAAAATGAAACTAAACAATCCAACTTACTCGTGGAAGGATTCGCTAATTCAAAAAGGTTTTGAAACAAAATCACTGCCACCGAATAAAATAAGTTATTCTAAAAAACCTCGATTGGTCCGAAACCGCACGCCACTACCGACCGACCTATTTCACTGGAGGGGTTTAAACCCTTATTTTAAGTCTTGCCCAGGATTTATATTCGGCGGGCACTTCACCGGACCCGAGAGGCCCATAAATAACCGCCGCGGAGGTCTGGCCGGGGAACTTTTGCCCGGGACTCCCAACTTTCTCCCCGCCTTCCACTGCGAGCTTATTTAACTACGGTCGATCATTTAACAGTACATTATTTAAATCTTTCAGTTTGTCGATACAAAAATGAAAGTTTTAAACAATTTGTGTTTCAGTATCAGATGGGGAAAAATCCCCACGGTGCTACCAGTATTGCAGCTTGGTAGTGCCGTGGGGAATAAGTGTTTCGGTTTCGAATGTCAGCAAATGTCAAAAATTGGTTTATTTTTTATTAGTAAATAACAAATTATTTAAGCATACGTCTAATTCATTATTACAATATTGAAAACAATACACAGGACGTTATCGCGATCTAAATTATTATTTAATTACTGCTGCATTACAGTGAAACATCGAGGTAATTAATTAATAATGTAAATCCTGATAAAGTCGATCTGCAATGTTTTCAACGTAAATCTAATATTGAGTAAATTGACTAATCCGTCTATTACTGCGATTCTACCAAACTTGATGTAAGATCAAATCTGTCTCTCCAAGTTCCTCAGACGTTGAAAAATAATCCAGATCAATTTGATTTCTCTCAAAAATTTTATAGTTTTGTAACTCGCCTAACCTTTAAGTAAATACAAAACGTCCATTACATTCATTTAAATACTTTAGAATCTATTTTAACGCCATGTTATCCATTTCTTCGTTAAAATATGTTCTTCTAGCTATTTTCGATATGTTCTTCTATCCTCATCGAGTAGAGGAAGGCTGGCATTACAACTTTGACCCGGGCCCCCAAGTTTAACGGGACCTCCTACCGACCCCTTTAGGTACGTTTGCCCCCTCAAGCGCACCCGCAAACGGCTAAGGTTACTTTGGAAGCGGATTACGATAGTTGTCATTTGTGAACTTTTTTAAATGTATTGTGTATGAATGTAATTTATTATTATTAACAACCGGCTTCAAAATAGAAAGAATTTCTCAATTCGGTTGTATATTTTTTTTGTATGTACTCGTATGTTACGCAATAGCTCCACCAATAATTGTGAATACAGTCCATATTTTTGGCGTAATAAACGTTAAAAATGTGTACCTAACGCTTTTTTTTGCTCTTGGTAACCATAGCGTTCGTTAGATAAAAGATAATTTTGTCATAAACAGAAGATATTTAATAAGAAGAAAATAATTATAACATTATGGTGAATGATAATAACTTTACAAACCAAGAAGTAAGATAAAATGGGTCCAATAGCATTATGCTTGGACATATTATATGCATTATGGACTCATAAAAACTCAATTCACCGAGCTCTCCGGCGATTTATCACAAAGTGAAGTTTTTTTTTTTTTTTTCTTTGTAATGTTTAAAAAGTTCCAGATTACAGTTTTCAATTAATTTGGTTTCCGATAAAATAGAGCATTGTCACAAATTGTGTGTGTGTGATAAAAATATAAATTATTACGAATATTTTCGTGAGGGTAACTTAAGGCAAAAAATTAAGTCAAACCAAAGCGTTACTTACAATTTTAATGTTTATTAAATAATTTTTATACTACGTAAGTAAAATTTTATTTGGAATACTAAATGTGACTGTTACCGTAATCACCCCTTTGCAAGGCGAGCAAGATGAAAGAACACCCTCATATATCTTTTTCAAAGTGGGGATTGTTTGAGAATTTTAATTTTACCAGGGAAAAGGTCGAACCAACATGGTTTTCTATTGCGGGGGTAATTACGTTTGCGTATGTACTTAGAACATACATTTAGGATTGAAATTGTATCAGTGTTCTAGTGATATTTAAAATAATGATCTTAACGTAAACTTACGTAAATTCAAATTTGGAGTAAACAGTAAATTTAGATAGTCTTTAGAGAGATTTAGACAGTGTTATATTACATACTAGTTCTTGTTATTCGTCAACATCAAAAAATAAAACAAGAAAAACTGTAACAAAAAGTGTAAATTAATTTAAAAAATATTAATAAAAAATATATGTATATTGTCGATTTTTAAGGTATTAAGGATTTTTTTCAGTTTCTGCTTAGGATTATTTAAATAATTAATGGGCTAGTCATGTGTATAATTGTATAAGTTCAAGCCCGACTTAACTGTTACAATGCCAAAAGATTAAATGTATATAGAAAGAGTAAGTTTGTACTATTATGTTTCCTACTAATATTACTATTGCGAATGTTTGGGTATTTAGATTTATATTGCTCATTTACGACGGAACGGCTGAAATTTGAATGATATAATATCATACAGGCTAATTTTTAACCTGGAAAAATAACCAGATCGAGACTTAGGGAGTGGAACCACGGAATACTACCAGTTGTCTATATGTAATACCGTGAATACTCCCAATTTAAACGTAGAAAGGATAGAAGACTACGCAGATCCCATCGTTAATTCCCGTTATGGGTCCATTTCCCTCCGACAGGCGTCGAAATCGCAACTTTTCTTTAATAAATGACGCCTAACGCCCATCCGAGCCCGAAATCTCATTACCGGCCTTACAAATTGCCATCGCCAATCAGGGCTGTGCTCAATAATTTATTTTCAATGACTGGGCACAAAAATACGGTACTTTACCTCCGTATGACTTTGTGGCTTAGTTGTTAATGAGTCTGCCCACAGAGTCGTAGGACGTTGGTTCGATTCTGAGACAGGATAAAATATTGGTATGATGATACGGACTGAAATTCCTATTCGTCATGTTTCTACTTATATGTATCGTAACAGGTATGTATTTACCCATAATTATATTTAACTTTGAGCTTTGCATAGAGCTTTCTAGTTCTAGGACTAGAAAGTGATGTATGAGGAATGCCTAAAAATATTTGAAATTTTGTTCCGCACATTTATTCTTTCTTGAGTAACGTGAGCCAAAAAAACTGTCAAATATTTGATCAACTATGATCAATTGAAATGTTACAAGGAGCTAATATTGCATTCTTTAGCGGACGCAATTTTATCTATGGGACATTTGTGGTCAATAGAAGCGTGGGGTTGCCACCCTTGCTCCCCGGCCACCATCTTGGAAAACGCCTTTTTCATACTACGCATCATTCAAACTTTGACTTTGACTTTGACTTTAAGCAAACTACTAGTCAAATTGGCACCTATAGCTTATTTTACCTTTTGGCGATGGAATACAAACCACGAAAATGTTTACCTAGAATAAATCTACAGATTTTCAGCTATAAGACCACACAAACTATGATTATATTAGCATAACTAGCAGTTACTACATTATGTTATGTGTTCCAAATTTCAAGCCGATACGTTTTGACGTTCCGTTGTGATTGAGCAACAAACATCAAAATATACAAAGTTTCGCATTTTTAATATTAGTTGGATTAATTTCGGATATTTACTGCGGTTATATCCAAGAGCGTGTTATAACAACGGCTTTAGGTTGAAACCACCATTGTTTTGATATACACTACTCTAGTATGAATATTTATTTTTAGGATTTTAAAATGTTACTTAGGTAATAATGTTATTTTTGTATTATAATATTTCTTCTTTGTGGCGTTTTAATAAACTGTTTTGTGTTATATTGATATTTACTGTGGTTATAAACAAATGTGGTACAATATATAATATATGGGAATTCATTCCCAATATTTCGAAGCACTTTCTCGTATCATACTCACGGAAAAAGTGACCAGTCATTTATAATTTTAACAGTAAATTATAAATTTACACATGTATATAGTGCTTGAATCTGCATTGAAATATCGGTTAACTCTGTAACGTCAAAAATACCGAATTTAATAATAGGTACAACAAAAATTGTGATTGTACATATAATATTCTTCTAAGAGCAGGTGATTGACAAAAAAATATTTGAACTTGTATATTCAAAACGCTTCAGCGTAAAAGTGTCCATTACCATTTTACATCAAGAGATCGTGTTAATGAAGTTCCTTTTATGACCCTACGGGGGCCGTTAGAGTCGCCTCTATTATGAACAGAGAATAGGGTTACGTGTTTTTCTTTGGGACGACATTCGCATCATTGTAGTCTTTGTCACATGTCAACGTATTCCAAATAATTTTGTAGGATCTGAGTACCTACTTTGCTCAGTCTATATAGAAGTACCTTACCTGCGCCAGTTATTAATCTACTGTCAAGCAGTAATGTGTAAACATTTTGATTTCCGGTTTGAGTTTTGATGTGGACTGACTGATTGGTACAAATTAATTGTCTGCCGGCTGACTGATTAATTGTTAATTGGAACCAAAACTGCTGAGTCGTCTTGACTTTTTACTGTCGAGCTTCGAATGTTATAAAGATAATATTTTTCATAAATTCTCAGTGTTAAAAATTCTGTTAAGGCAAATCTTCAATTGACCGTAGCAGCCCTACCCACTGTGAAGTTAGGCGGCGGCTGGGCGGGTCTTGCGGCGCGAGCGGTAATGAGCTGGGCGGAAGAGAACAGATGCCCAACTGACAACTTTACAAATTGCAACAACTTCGCTCACTCCATGGAAATTTCTAGAGTGTCCTGGAAACTATTTTAGCGTGGAGAAGATTAAATTATTCGCTCGATTTTGTAGTGCAGTTATGAGCTAGTGCTATTTTAAATGGTAAAACTTACTATGTTATATGTATATATTTAAAACTATATAAGTATTATATCATCTATCAGGTCGCCATAGTACAAGCTTTGCTTAGTCAGATGGTGTTGCGTGTGAATGGTCCACCAAAATGTATTACTTAATTTAAAACGAAGCATCAACTGATATCGTCAATTACAACGTTATCTCATTATTTATTTCAGTGGCAACTTACACATACTTTGTTTATTGTTATCCCATTACAATCATCAATTTTTTATTTTATTTAAATATAGAGTGACGAGACGATCAGGTCATGTGCCTGATGGTAAGCAACATGCCTGACACATAACAGCACAGTGACAAGCAGCTATTGGAACATGAAGAGTCCAAATTATTACCTAGCACTGCACTGCGCTCGTCACCCAGAGATCTAAGATCTTATATCTTAATTTTTCATTACTTACTTTTAACCGCGAGTTATTAAGTCTAAATTACACCAGTAGTTAGTAGTAGTATTAAAAAGTCCATTAGATGCCAAACCTTAGATTAAAAAAAAAATTTTTTTTTAAATATTGGCTAGATTCTAAATAAATATTATGGTTTTATTACAAATTTCCGGGATTTTTTAAACAATTGTTTAAATTAAAATGCATAGTCCTTTTAGAACTTACCGTACCGTAGGAAACGAATATACCTAATTACCTAAAGACCACGCGATGAAACTAAATAAGTATTACGCCCTAAATGAATTAACAAAAAAACGGCTATGTAGTTAGTTTATACACTGTAGAAGTGGGAGCGAGAGGTATACCAGCAAAATTTATCTGTAAGCTGCTGAAAGACCTTGGCTTATACAGAAATGCAGTAAGTTCTATACTAGAACGAGTATCTAAAGCTGCACTAGTAGGCTCATATCAGATTTGGCTTGGCAGGGAGAGAAAAACGAGTAGTGAAGGTGAGTGTTGATGTACGTCAGAAAGGGGTCCCCTTAAACCTACGCCCGAGTCACAAGTCTCGGGATCTACTCGGGGTTTCTCTCTCTGCCACACGATAGACCCGGCACCCGCACGGTGAATCCATGGAATGCTAAGAAGATCGTCTCATATAATAAATACCTAACTGTGAAGAATGTGGACCGTCACCGATCGATTTTGGCACCGTAAAATAGTCAATATGTTTTGATTGTAACCTAACGACATCAGGTTATAAAGTAATTTTACTTAAAGTATCGTAGAATAGTAATCTCACGCGTTAAATTATAATTTGACGGTTTTACGATAGCATACCTATTTCATGTAAATATAAAAGCTCGCAAGTCGTTACAAATTTGATTTATGATGGTCAATACGACGCGTGCAAAAGGTTGCTTATGCCAGTTTTGCGACTGAAACGCACTGAAAATTATATGTACGTAATATAGCCGAATGTACTTACGTAAGGCCTCTGAAGTAGACCCTCTGTCTGCTCCTTCCTACTCTGTCGGTAAAAGTTGAAATTCGGCCGCTCTCTAGACTACAGATATTTATCTGGCGGTGGCCGGACTTTTTTAATATAAATGTTCTTTGTTCCTGACGGGAGAAAGTTTTAATGAAAATTCAAATAAGGACAACTTTTAACCTTTTGTTTTTTCCCCATTTTTTTTTGTGCTCGAATTGTTTTTGTTGTGTCAAGTGTCGGCGATAAGGACCGCTTTGTTTTGCTTGTTTCTGTTTAATTTAGTCGTAAATGTGTGACTTCATTGTGTCCCACAAACGTGAGGCCTCGGAGAGGAGACATTTGGGACGTAGTATTTAAACTACGCTATGCTCTTGCTGCTTTCCAATTTTATATCAAATAATCTTAAACTCAAAGCAACAAATTCACCCCATTTACAATAAACGATACTTGTGCGAACCTTAGCAAACAAAGTTAAATGGGTTAATTAATCACTGTAAAAAAATTGGCACGAAGTTTGACAAGTCAGCTTTAAATCGATTTCAACATCTAATTTAAAAATATAAATAGATATTTCATAATTTCTATTAAATCATAATATTTAATCAGTAGTAATGAAATATACAAAAGTACTGGTTAACCATTCACACACAACACCATTTGACCCCAAACTAAACAAAGCTTGTACTTAAGTAATCTCTCCTCGCGTAACCTTTCCGTACTTTCCATGGACGAATTCCATTTAAGCTGTTTGACTGAAATAGATTGCTTTCTAATGCCACCACATTTGATATTGCTAGTTCATTAATGTCCTACTGTCATATTTCCTCATTTGTTTCACAATAAAGAATATTCTATATAATTCCGATACATTTACTACTTATATTACTGAATATGATAAAGCATATGCATCCCACTAGTAAATGTTCCCACTACTGAGACTCGGGGGCTTCTTTCGCAAGGAGAAAGTCATGCACACACGCTGATCCAGTGTGAGTTAGCGGATGACATATATCCTTCAAAGATTTTGAGTCCATGCCGGTTTCTTGACAATGTTATCTTTCACTGTTTTTAAGTAAGCGGTATTACGCACATGACTTCGAAAAGACAGTAGTGGTATTTGAACCAGGGGCTCCGATAGCCACCATTTCCCTACTAGACCAGCCGTAACTTATGCTGTAATTCGAGATACGGGCCCTTGCACACGATCCTTAATTCATTACCCTCAATCGTGGCCATTTGTTTACCGCTCTCATATTTCGTCGACCCCCTATTACCTGCGAAGAATTCCAGTTAATGAGGTCCGGGTCTTATTTATCCGTTTTATTTGGTCAGGCCTCGGTAAATATGCGCTTTATTTGAACTCTCCCAGGCGCGTTTTAAACATGCGAGTTGTTGGGGCCTTTAAAAGGACCGTGGAGATGCGTTGGTTCATTGCTTCAAAATAATTTACGAATTACGTAGCTTGTACTGATAAGGATACGTTTTAATATAAATACTAGCAGCGCTATGTGGTTTTACCTGCCACAGTAACAGTAGTTAGTTACCGTACTGTACAGACAATAATCAAACGCATTGGGCATATCGATACCTTAGTGCACAAAACCAGTAACTCCTTAATAGCAAATTTCACAGGGGTCACTAAAAATTTAATAAATAAAAAAGTAAAGCATCAAAGAAAAAACAAACAATACTTTGATAATTGTGTTTCTTATTAACTTATAAACAATTAATTAAAAACAAAAAACCAGTTCCACAATAAATTTAAGTGGTGATTTAGTGGTCCCTGTGAAATTTGCAAACTACGGAGGTATTCGTTATAAAATTCACACTTAGCATTTATAATATTATTCTATCGGCAGTCCCTATGGCTGCCAATTATTAGGTACATTTTAGTCAACACGCGGTTTTACCTGCGGCTTACCTAACTATTGAACGTCATACTTTTTATTTAGTTTCACGGAACTCACTCTGCAATCTTATAACTTAGATTTTTTTTAACCTTCTGGACCCCATATCTCAAAATTGACCGTCCAAGCAAGTTAGCGGGTAAGCATGTGTTCTTAGTACGTACTAACTCTACTCAATGGTACACATTTCGTTCATCAGAAAATACGTGACGTCTGGCGACCCTGGGATCTTACTCCATAGGTACTGCTATTTTGTATACCGGTGACGCAACCTCGCTAAATTTCACCTACACAACGGATTTAAGGCAAACGTCCCGCTCATCGGTATAAAGCAAAAGATGTACCCTGAGTACCTTGAAATTGTTAACTAACTGCTTCTCTTTATGTAGAGCAAGTGTATCTACCAATTTACTTGACCCCTAGAATCGCTACCGGCGAGATATGTTACGGTTCTACTTATTTTGGTTGTTGACAAAAAATTGTGATAGGTATAAACGTCCGGCGTTCACCGCCTGCTACAACCGACTAGAACGGCAAGAGCTTACTCTTCCCAACGATAACAGAATTTCGTGCGCCTGAAGTTTGGGAGGGCATGTCCATTGATTTATATCGATGGTCACGCTGTCTCTTCCGCCGCCTGATGCTACGCCGCTATACCGCCAGACATTATTTTTAGACAAGATTTTCCTGTACGATTTCCAAAAAGTATCTACTGACTTAAGAATTTACCTAAATTATCACTTCAAAAATTGTGAATTTAATCCCGAATCCAACAAAATGTCCAAACTTTTGTCAGGCCTTGTCAACACAGCAGTGCCGAGCTGAATGCTGTAGATAATTACTACGCAAAATTAGCCTTCACAAAAACAACGCAGTATGTTGACGTTCGCTTATTGCGCGGTGGTTCAAAGCCTGCATAAATAAAAGCGCGCATTTTGTAGTTTTCATACCCGTGAATAACAAATACACACAGGTACTGACATAATCCGAGATCCATACCTACCGTAATTAAAACACAAGATATTTTGTCATGTATTCCATCATCCCAATATTGAAAAGGTGAAATGTGTGTTAGTATTTGTTCGTCTCACGAACAAATACCAAGAGCTAAGTACTTCTATGCAGCAACTCTCTGTAGAACAGTTGAATAAGTTTGATACTCTCTCTGCCTTACAAGAGTTGTATATTTATGTCAGTAAATATAGAGAACAAATTATTTTAGGACTAGAAAACAAAATGCACTTAACTCATAAATTAGATAATAATGCATAATGGAAGGTGAGGATGGCATGGATGGATGTTTAATGTAATTAACGTGGCCACTTACTATGGGCCTTATAAGAAGGCGCAAAGTCACCCAAATGGCAAAGATAAGAGCCATGCTCAGAGTCTTCATGATGGAATCAGAAATGACGAAATCCGCAAGAGAATCAAAGTAGCCGACGTAGTTCAACGAGTTGCCACCTTTAAGAGGAGCGAGGGGGTGGGGCACATAGCTTCGCAGTACTGACGGCTGTTGGTGTGGAAAGTTTCACGAGTGGTGACCACGTAACGGAAGACGCAGCATTGGCAGGACTCCCACAGGATGAAGGTGATGACATGGTGAAGGTCATCGGAAATCGTTGGATGAGGGCGGCCGGTATTTGGGTATTTGTGAAGATCTTTGTGGGAGGCCTTCGTCCATTAGTGAACTAGGCTGAAATTTGGAACACAGTTTTAGAATTACAGAAATACAAATAATATTAAACAGATTTCTGTAGTTAAAATATACCTCACAGTTTAAAATAGCACATGGGCTACTTACTTTTATTCGCAGTAAAACTATGGGAAAGGGAACTACGCGGGCAAAGCCGCGGGTCGTTGCTTGTATAATTAAATAGGTATAAGTGGAGGCCAGATGAAGATGAAAAGCTTAGCAGTTAAACCGCAGCGTTTAAGTCGCTCGTCTACTCGGTACCACGTTGATGACAGCAGTATAGATAAATTAAATAGAAAGAATCAATATTTTATTAAACATGCTAATTTCCTAAGCTTTCCTAGTCGTATTTAATATTTTCGGATTCAGCTTTTTTTTCTTACATCGTGATGGGTGAAGCTTCTTTCGGAAAGACGTAATCCGATCAAGCACCAAGGTTACCGATAAAAACGAGTATATTATTATTTCAACGCACTAGCAAACTAAAGTGGTAATAGGCCGGTCATATCAGTCGCAGAACCTATAAATCTTTGGGTATGTGTGTTCTTGACTAGAGGCAGCAAATTTAGGGTGGGACATCCTAAGACTAGATGGAGTGATAAAATACGTAAGACAGCAGGCAGTGGATACAAACGTAAAGTAAAGCGGGCGAGGTGGCAAGCCATGGGAAAGCAGTGAACTAGGAAAGACTGACGATGATGAGTGAAACATTTGTAGTGGTAAGACTCTTTACAAACTTTGCCTAGGGAAACACTACACCTTTGTCAGTTATTTATGCTATGATTCCAGTGAAACTACAGGCATAGAGATAAAACATCTTTTATATCTGGGTGGCAAGCGCATTATAGTGCTGAGAAATTATTTGGAACTCTTCATGTTCCAATAGCAACGTAAAACAAAGCTGTTATGGGCAGACAAGTTGATTAAAATCAGGTAAATGTTATGCTCATTCTGTCATTCTTCACTATAAAAAAGCAGATATAACAAAAAAAATTGGCAGTCACAAGAATTGCCGATAGAAGTGAAAACTTATAACTCAGAATTTGATAGTTTACTTTGGAAACTACGCGGGTGAAACCGGAGGACGACGCCATGAGCATGGGCATTTAGATATGCGTCAGCATTTCTAAATTCGGCCAATGGCCGTGGTCTCGAGTTTACCAGAAAATGTCTTATCATTCCCGAGCGTGACGCTAGAATTCAATTCACAGCAAACGAAAAATCTGTCTGTTGCACGCCAAAAGAAGTTTTCACTTCAAAAATTAAAATCGCAGCGTTCGAGACGCTCGTCTGCCGCGGACTGCCGAGTAAGGAAGTTGGAACAAATACGAGAGCCGCGCTGAGGATGGTAACTTTTGTACAATTACCGCGAGGCCGCAGCCCGTCCGCCCATCGGGACTACCGTCTGCAAAAAAATAAAAAAATATTTTATAATAACTCTGTGCTTGACCATTTCACTTTATATTAAACGGCAAAATGAAGTGCAATGACTCACGCAGCGATTCACTCACAATTTAAAACTGTAATTATTTATAGGAATTCAATCTGTTTGGGTGAAGAAAATATGAGACGATTTTCTTAGCATTCCATAAAATTCCAATGAATTTCGAAATTCCGTATTTTCGTTATTTCGCACGATATGGTGATTTAGGTACTGTTAATACGGTTGATTTTTACAAAAACACTGTCATAAAATCAAACAACCTAAAGATTAAAATGTTTTCTCACCTTCGAAGGGGCAAAGTGTAATTTAACAGCCTTTTTTGATTTACATAAAAAAAACATTAAAAAGCCTTACAGAAAATAACTTTGAAAAAAAATGTTTACGCTCATAGGAGATTGGTTAATATATTGTTTTATATCTAAAGAGGTTATATGAATCAAATAAGAATTAAAACCACAGCCACAGCGTTTAATTAATAAACTACTAAGTAATTGCTTTGTTTACGATAAAATCAGTCAGCTATTTTGTAAATGTACTTCTACGTTTCCGTCTTTATCTTTTTTTTTTGTTCAGCTCTTTTCATTTGACATAGAACTGTTATTTTTTGGCTGACGCTACGTCTAGAAGTTCCACACACATAAATTATAGCCACCAAAGGATACCGCCGTCTAACTCTGCACTTTGCTCGTATTTTATACCAAATGGATATATACGAGAGCGGTCGCAAACTTTCTGCCTCAACTTGCTAATTGAGAGTGCGTTACTGGAATATCTAGTGGTAATATTAGTTGAGGAGTTTAAACATTATCACCCTTACTAGTAGGTACTCTCTCGATATTATGCTTACTTAGCTATATTACGATATAGTACCTGGGTTACTTAGATACATACTGATCCTCTATAAAAAATTAACTTAAAAAAAGAAAGGCAGCCGGTTGGATTCGACCATATTATGACCGCCCATCTTCCCGACTGAGCTAATATACCTACTGTCGCGCAATGTTGCGAAATTTACCGTCGCATTATAATCTTTATGTAACAGTTTTTCATTGTCTTAAAACGCGCATAAAACGGCGTTTTTTTTTAAATAAAACCTGGTTTGATCGGTTTTTCATCCCCGATACCCCCTGCATACATATTTTCATGAAAATCGTTCGAGCCGTTTCCGAGATACAGATTCTATACATACATTTATACCTACAAGAATTGCTCGTTTAAAGCCCATTCTTCGACTAGTTTACCGGAGAACTGTAGACTAGTCTGTACGTTCATGCTTAGTAAACGGTTGAAATTAACTGTTAGTTATTTCAACACCCACTCTACTATATATAACTTCTATATAAAGCAACCAGAAAAACCGCTGTGGCCTATAAACTTTAAAAAAATAAAAGATCCGTTGCGCAACATTTATGAATTTGGAACCTTAGTTTACCAATTCCGTTTATATGCTCAAAGATTACTTGGCTCAAAAATCTGTTAAGTAGTGGTAGGACTCTTGGCAGAGTCCGCCTGGGGGCGTATCACACCTTTGCCAGTTATTCTACCGCCAAGCAGTAATGTGCAAACGTGACTGTGTTCCGGTTTGAAGGGCAATGTTTCCAGAGAAATTACAGGGCTTAGAGATATATTATCTTAGATCTCTGGGTGACGACCGCAGTGCAGTACTAGGTAATGATTTTGACCCTTCATGTTCTCATAGCTGCAAGCCACTGTGCTGTTATACGGCAGGTATGTTGCTTACCATCAGGCACATATCCTGCTCGTCTCGTCACTTTTTTTTTAATATTTGACATCACTTTCATTAAAATCCTCAAAACGTTTCCCTTCACTTTTCTACTTCTCAAAGCCAGTGGTAACGACAAACTTGCAAACTTGGAAAAATACTCAGAGCTGCAGCTGGGAATCGAACCTGGAACCTCACGATTGCAAATCGCATGTTTTAGCCGCTAGCCCACCAGTTAATTTTGTTACAATTTTGCTGAAATCATCTCTGCTATACGATCCGAAAACTAATACGGTATCCTACATAGTTTCCACCAAAATATAATTATATAGAAAAATACAGTAGATCATCTTCAAAATATTTAAAGTAAGTATTACAAAACTGAGTTCACAAAGATAATTACAAAACTGAATTAACGGGCCCGATCCCCTCCGGGCTGGGAGCAGTACCAAGGTGGACGGTGGGACCACTGATTAAAAAACGCACAGTTTTGTGACTTGACCACGATTATGTGACCCCCCCTCTGCAGCCATGTTACCCCCTGGAGTCAAAGCTGGATGCGCACTTGGTTGGAAATAATTTGGTTCGTAAGTATGGTGTTGATGTTCAGAGTACATCCACAGATGAGATAATAAACGCGGACGCGAAGAAAAGACAAACGCGGACCTATACGCGAAACTAAAAAAGAATAGTTACCTACTAGTAAGGGAACGGCTAATATGGTAATAGCTGTTGGTACGGGTTTTTCTTACAACGATAATATGAATATCGTACACATTACATTGAACTTTTTTAAAATGTACAAAATATCGAATAATACATAATTAAGTTGTTTTGTACTGCGTGAAAACTTCTAGCTACTACTAATAAGTAAAATCTTTGTTTTACTCGACATACTGTATAATTGATGAGTTTAAATTTATTATTTAAACTTATTAATGAATCCTCCGAATTTGAGGTTGCGTTCTCTTCTGGCCTAAGTACCCATACTGTTAGCGTGTTGTATAATGCTGTCATGTTAACACTTTGCGAACACACTTTAGTTTCGAAATGCTTCGTTAAATACTCCAATGTAAGCAAGTTTCGTTTTAGCCAGTTTTAGCTGTCTGTAATTAAGGTATTTCGGATGTTGTTTCGAATACAATTTAATTTTAATGTGTACTAGAGAGAACATTTCATTACAAATGTCTATTTCGTGCTAAGGTTTTATAGTTGTTACTTCTTTTTACCCGACTGAAAGAAGGGTAATGTTTTCGCGCGTATCTTGTGTGTTTGTAAATTTATTTATTCTCACGTATCCTCCAAACGGCCGGATGGATATTGACATTTAAGATATCGTTAGATTTGTCTAATCAAGTGTCATTTAGGTACAAAGTTAAGTTCTTTAAAAGGGTATAATGATAGTGACTTTTATTTTTGTTACTATACAATACTTATTATGATATTTCTTGATAAAAATCAATAACTTTGTAATTGGTTTTTATAAATAATTTCTTAGAATGAGTTAATTGACTTAAAATTTGAAATTCCACAATAAATAGTATTTCATTCATTGGGCAAGACTTTTTAAACTAAGGATAAGTAGGTTATTTTATATAAATAAAATGTAGATAGACACGCAAATGGCTCGAACACACAAACCCACTCAGTCGTTCATGCCGAAATATGTGGGATCAAACACACATAAACTAACAAGCTTTCGCCTTTACTGCTATGTCATAGTTTATATTAGTGCTCTAAGAGTGCTGTTCTAATTTTCCATCAAATTTTGTTTCTAAGCAAGTATTCGTATGTTGCCTGTTAAACGTACGTTTACACCAGGGATGTTATCCGAAACAAAAGTATATCCGTAACAGTAACCGTTACACAAATGTCGGATAGTTTCGGATAGAATCGACTCATCGACTGTCAGCTGATAGGTACAGGTGCAAATTTTCCTTTTTCTTAAATAGGTATAGTCTTCCTTTGCAGTCAGTTCTTAATATTAGAACTATATTCAATCTAATATCCGTTACCGAAAGTAACGGATAATCCGAAATAAGTACATATCCGTAACTGTATCCGAAGCCGATATTATTTTAATTCCTATAACCAGATCGGAAACATAATTTTCATAACATCCCTAGTTTACACTGACTAAATTAAAAAGTAACACGATTTTTAACTACATGTAACGCCATCTAGTAGCCTCTTCCCGAACTCGTTCCCGTGGCCTCGAGTCCAAGCAAGGGTCCCGTCGAAAGAGCTATTAATTTCCTAAGGGATCTGTATGTTTTTCGCCTCAACCCTGTACCACGACGCGGGAACGTTAGGGTACCGTTCAAACCTGAAAAACGGAAGCGGTTAAGCTACGTTAAATTTCTATTAAACAAATTACTATTAACGATTATTTGAACATACATAACAATCGTAGGTTAAGTTACTGCTGTATTACTAAACTATACTTAACTAATAGTTATTTGTTTCATAAGAGTGCAAAGTTGCTTTTTAACCACGCGATAAATTTTCATTACCAAGATAGTGTTGCGTTCTAATTTAAAAATTTGAATCCTGAACGTTAGTGAGGGAATCAAAAGAGTAGGAGGTAAAAAAAATTGCACTCGAGTGCAACACGTAAACTTTTTAACCCACGACTTTTCAGCGTGAAAATTCCTAAATGCTAAAAAATGTCACTTGTTTTCAAGCTACTTGTATTTAACGTAAGGTGTAACATTATGTGCAGGTGAATAAAAAAATTACGCACAAAAAAAAAATACGAGTACCAAGTAGGTAGGTAAAAAAGTTGATAGATAAATGTGTCACCATGGAGGCAGAAGTAAAATAATGTTTTGAATTCACAAACTTAGAGCACAAGACATTCTGAGTTCAAATTTAAGTAGGTATTGGAAATAATATTTAAAAAATACGGGATAAAAATTATACTTCTGAGTATACATATAATAAGGTCACAAACAAACAAGTGCGGTGCAGTGCTAGGTAATATTTTGCACTGTTCTTGTCCCAATAGCAGCGTGACACAGTGGTGCTTTGAATAAGCAGGCATGTTGATTACCATCACATGCCGTGCTCGTCCTGTCACTATGCTTTAAAAAACCTAGTTATAGATACACAATTTTCAAAGAGGATTAAAACATTCAAGGAGAAAATAGAAACGAATAGTTTTAGAACGCAAAATAACCGGTAGAAAATAATTCTTAATTTGCGCCATATCCACTACCTACTGTTAGAGTATTTGATAGTTCAATGCGAAGAATCTCTCTTAATAATCTTACTTATATCATAAATACGAAAGTTTATAGGTATGGATGTTAGTTGCTCAATCACGTTCCAAGAGCTAAAACATTTGTCTTGATTAAATTGGAAGTCACATTAAATAGATTACATCACCATATGCAACTTGGTCCTTGGAGAATAGCTTTTGTTTAAGTTCTAGGGCGATGAAGTTGTAGGCAGACCATAGTTTGAGATATTTTATGTACCTTCAACATCTGTCATTCGGAAATCAGATGATTGGGTCTAAAAACACCTAAAAAAAAATTGGTTGCCTGTAAAGTATACGGGCGAAAGTTTTACGTGACAACGACTTTGAGTGGTAAAATAATTTTACGGAAGGGACGCGTGCCTTTCACTTTTTATGTCTGTCTCTCTCGCTCTTAGGCGGGCTAACCATGCCCGAGTGGAAGGGACGCGTGCCTCTCACTCGCTCTCGTTGTGAGCGCATAACGTGAGCGGAGCGTAACGCAGTTTCTTGAAGTGTCACCCGGCAAACCAATTTATAAGACGTTGTCACGTCAAAAAAATATCGTCAGTTTTTTGTACAATATTATGCACGACTGAAAACAGAATTAGTATTTTGTTTTCAGTTGCCGTAACGTGGTACGGGTGGAGGGCTGTTTTATCTTCTCACGCCACACCATCCTACGGTAATGTGATGAAAAATTACGCCAAACGCTCGAGCATCTACGGTTCTTTGTTCTTCGTAAATGTTATGCAATTTTGCCGCCGTTTTGAAAACTTTAATCAGATAAATAGGTAGTAAATATAGTCAAACCTTACATAAGTAAAAGCTGTCCTAGATTTGAGTAAATTCAAACAGTACTGTAATTGTCGGCGTTTGTTATGTAAACAGAATTCAAGGAGACAGAATATACTGTGATAAGGCTGATAAGGTACAAACTTCAAATATATGAAATAAGTTGGAAGCTCTTCATTTTGTAAGAGGTGGATTCCAGTCCAGGACAAACATTAAAAGTATGTTATGAATTCGGTTAATTGTTCTGTAATTAGATATTTCTATGAGTCATTTAAATGTGTGCAATATTTTATGTTATCTTTTTTCTGGGCAGAGCCTTTATTAATTAAACTAAAATACAATGAGAACTACACTACACTACAAACCTACCTAACTAACTACTTACACTAAGCACACCTGAATTATCCATATACCAATGTAGGTCTACAGATAATCAAAATGTTCAAGCCCACTACCAATCGGAAGCGTACCCAGCATGCTGGCGGCATTACCACGCTGAATGGCAATGCTTATGCGTTGGGCCAAATAAACGCCAGCATTTTGGTCACTCGTCGCGTCGACCAAGCGCTCGCAAAGGTTTTTTCAAGATGAGGTGAGCTCCCAGCCCCCACGGGCCCAATGTCTCAACACCAAAGGGCTCAACGATGTAACCACTTCCGAGGGTTGCATATTTGCGCCGTTTGAGTCGCTCAGCTGAATTAGTCGCTGCACCGGCCCTACTATGTGTCTCTGGAAGATGTGATGGTGTCAGAGTATTCACGCAAGTTGCGTGCCACACTAGGGGCCGACCCAACTTCCAAGGCACAACAGTCATGCAGGTCTTTTGCCATCGTCACGCGCAAAACCACTCGGTTCGAGTATGGCTGGGACATTGGCGGTGGAAAAAGCCCAGCGTATGATGTCGTTCAGGCTGGCGTGGCGGCTAATACGACCTGCACTTTTCGAGCAAGAGAGACCGTGGTGACCGAGTTGGTCGACGGCAGTACCACAATGGCAGCGATGGGCTTCGACGAGCGCGGTTCCTGCTAGGTATTTTTAACATAGCTGCATGGTATTGTGCTGCCATGTCTTGGTCGTCGAATCACACCCTATTATAATAAAAATATTCGTTACGTTACATTTTATGAACATTGAATCTTAGCGATACGTTCGGTGTGAGTCTTTATCCACGACCGATAACAGTAAGTTGAATATTTTTGAAACAGCTCTACTTGTAGATCGCTTTAAACGTCTTATCATAACTGAAGCTACCCCAGCTCTGAGTATTTCGACCCCTCGTGAGTGGACTACATTTATCCCTACCTCTTCCACCCTCCCCTTCGTAACCCCAAGCGGCGGGTGTTTTTATCACCCAGCCCTTAGCTTAAATATAATACATCGTTTATACAAATCCAGTGCTTGAACGAGTAACTAGAACTAAACTGAACATCGCCGAAATATTGCTAGCTTATCGGTTTTTATTGGATACAATTCTGCAACCATATGCAATTGTGAAACCGATCTGCATGATGAAATACCGACTTGCCGTTTTTATCATACCAATCGAAAAAGCCACATCGTTTCATGTTTAACGTTCCAATGACTCAAACAAAGATGTGACTCTCTCTACTTTTGTAATAGAAACGTCTAAGCAGTAGAAAGTGTTGCCTGAGTGGGGTTTTCCGATGTTTACAATCTTTGTTTTCAAAAAAAAAAAAAAATCTGGTTGCCTGTAAAGTCGGTTTTACGGGCGAAGATTTTACGTGACAACGTCTTTTTCTCGGTAGAATATTTATTGATATGAATATAATTAAATTGCACAATAGGAACAAGGAATTGAATGAAAATAAGAATTGCACAAATTTTAACTATAGAAATATATTTTGTTTACTAAAACATTGTACATGTAAACTTAAACTTAACTAATTCCTATTTGAGTGATTTTGTTGAGGATAGGACGATGATAGGAGAAATATGAAATGAAAGGAAGTGTTTCTGCTGTAATGTGTCTTGCGAAAGTCAAGTCGATAGTTGTTCCTTTTAACGTAGTTGACTTAGAAACGTTTGATACGCAATCAAGATTATACGTATTTTCATGAAATTAAGAAATTAATCAATCAATCATAGTTTACGATAATGAAATATCAGTGTACAATTATTTACCTTTATTGTTGTAGTTGTTGTAAATGACGAATCTAAGCACTCCACATTTTCACTACAGACACAGCTGACGATACTTTAACCACACGTGTGAACTTGTATTATGACGCTTTCTTGTTTTTCCAACGCCAAGAACGTTCGAGAAAGACAAAGACAGAGACACAAGCATGCGCCGATTCAATGCGCCTAATTCTCTAGTGCTGCGCGCGCGGCAGACCGATCATAGTTGAGTGGGAGAGAGACGCAAGGCATTCGGCGGGCCTCTCTCTCGTTCGGTGACTCATCGTAACGTTACCGAGCGTTACACTTTTTCATAAGTGACTCCCAGCCGCAACCTAATTTAAGACGTTGTCACGTCAAAAGTTAATTAAAAATTTGCAAATATCCAAACACCATTTTTGATTTAATTGAGAGGCAGTGTTTTGAAATGATGTATGAAAGTAGGTTATTTAAGATATTTAAAATGGTTTCAGATCGGCTGTGATTTTTGTTGGACCTGGTTGTCAGCTTATTTAGCAACGCTTATTTAGCTGTTAAACTTTAACGGCATTGCATAGCATTCTCAAGAATAAAAGCAGTCATACCCATAAAAAAAATATGGCTATGTTTTTTTATACTTTCATAGCAAATTATAAATTATAAGCCGCCATATTCCAAGCAAGCAAATTTTTTTTTTTTAAGAATGGCTCTTTGTGGATTAGCCTCACAATTCCGCCAAAGACACGTTAAATGATAGGCCGTCAAACAAAGAGATAGGGGCCAGTAATATGAGTATTGTACTAAGAGGATTTGTCATGTATTCTATGTTTTACTAGGTCGCAAAAACTTAAAGCTACATAACAGACATATACACAAAAAATCTAATAATAATATAATGCACACATATTTAACTTAAAATATTCACAAGTACTAATTTTACAATTTAATCTTATGAGTATTGTACTAAGAGGATTTGTCACGTATTCTATGTTTTACTAGGTCGCAAAAACTTAAAGCTACATAACAGACATATACACAAAAAATCTAATAATAATATAATGCACACATATTTAACTTAAAATATTCACAAGTACTAATTTTACAATTTAATCTTATTTCTTTTAATATAATTACATAAAATATAAACAAAGGGGGTGTAAACAAGAGACAGCAGGCATTTAACGGAGGTGGGACGAGGAATATCAGCAAGCTAACTTTGAGCGAAATCAAATGGAAATATAGATTGTCGTCGTTGGTGACGTCAATTGACCGAAGTACAGTTTTGAAGTCGTACACGTTTTAGCGATAAATATCTTTGTATCTACATAACTTTATCGATATATTTTAAATTCACAAACAATTGATGTACTATTTGAATACTTTAATACACTTAACGCTGAACTGGAATGAAAACTGCCCTGGTCTAAATACGCGACCGCTGTCTTGAAGGGAGGACTGGCAGAAAAAAATCAAACAACTTTATACTTAAAACGCATGTTAATAGAGTTTCAATTTGCGTATACCCCTATAGATTGCCATTTCGGTACGATGTTAACTGACCCTCTGAGGTTCTTTGGAGAAACTCATTCTTACAATGGATCGTATTGGATGATTTTATCCTCTAAAGTAATCGTGTTAGAGTAGATTTTGTATTGTATGAATTAGTCAGAAATATAGCCAATTCTCTAGAGTGAAAGAATAACTATGACACAGTAGTGTAGCTTTATCCATTATGGCTCTCGATGACGTCATTACCACGGCGGAAGAGTTTAGTGGAGTGACTCAGTGCTCAATAATACTATTTTTTTGTCAGTGTGCTTATGGTCAGACATTTACAAAAATTGCCTACTGCTGGGATTTAAGGGCTTTCTCCCATAAAACCAATTAACTAAATTACGATACACATAAATATTCATATTCTTAATCCATAATGTATTATACTGATCAAGTGCATGTTGCCCAACATTCCTTCGCGTCAATTATTTGGATGGAACTTGTAGATTTTCGTATTAACAATTATTTTATAAGTAGGTACCACCAGAGTTCAGGCTCTTATTGTAAATAACCAAAATGTGCTCACAAGAGTCTACTAATTGAATTAGTATGAAGCTGATTAAGTGCATGAGACAAACGTGAGACTGCGACGTCGCCATGTGATAGTATTCTAAGGAAGGAACAATGATTTAGAACAATGTATTCTAGCTAATGCATTACAAAATCTTCGATTTCTACTTCGTTTATTTTTCATAATAATATTTTGAGTAAAAAGTGCATTGGAATTCCGAACGTAAGGTACTGTATTGCAGAATAAATGTGGAGGCGCAATAATTTAAGCAAAGGGTGGAAAGCGACGGAACGTTCTTTTTGGTATTTGTGCGAGTGAGACGTGCGTAGAGGTCGAGAGGGTGCGGTGCGGGTTAAACGCGTCACTGGGCCGCAGTTAGGTGGTGTGATTAGAGTAGGCCTGTCCAACGAACGGCCCCGGGTTACTCGGGGTAAGCACGCGATAATTTGTGATGCAATATCATCTTGGATTTCAAATTTGGTATACTTTAGTGTGCTCTGCAATTTTCATATCATATCAGTGAGGAAGTTGCGTAAAAATATAAAACCCACCATTTAGTAACGGGCCACCGATCTCAGACCGATTTTTATCAAATAAAGCCAAGAGCACTTCTTATTAATTTACTGCATAATGAACCAATCACAATCAAAATCGATTATTTGAGAGATACGATGGCAATGATGGCATAGATAAACACATAGAGACACGCCAAACTTATAAAACTCCGTCGTTGTTGCGTCCACAAATCCATTTTTAGCCCTCGACGTTTGGTTAGTATCGATTCAAGATGGCCGCCTCCACAAAATGGAGGACACAATATTTCTTCACAACCTACCTCATTATGATGGCTATCAAATGAAAGGGCTTGACTAGTAAAGTACTACTCGTATGCACTACGATAAATTTCAGATGCGGGAGCCAGAAGCTCTGCGGCCAGCCTTGAGTAGAGCGAGCCATGCGAGGCCTAGCGAAGCGAAGCGGGTATGGAAAAGCGACACTCAGGCCTGACCGCAGAGTTTCTGGCGGGAGGGGAGCACACCCAGAGTCAAATTTCAGTGATAGACCCTAATCGGGTCGCCATATACCGTGCCTTTAATGTAAATCCTAAGATTTACCAACTGAATGTTGTCTAAATTCGAACGCACACCTTTTTGGACATTTACCATTAAGGATTGGGAAATCTCAGGTTTTACTCGAAAATCTTAGGATTTATCACAGTTCGAGCTTTTACAGTATGTAACATATCCACTTAAAACATTAATTAATTTGAAAATGAAAAATTTTGATAGAATACTTGTTTCCTCTTTTGGACTTAATGGAATAGGTACCTATACTTCGTCAAATGTATTGATGACTCGTTCTGATATACTTCCAATTGAAGTTTTGAGCTGATTGGTTTGACAACGACAGCCGCCGTTTCTAGAAATAAAAATAAAATTGTTTGATGTTAAAAAGTAAAAAATCTAAGACTAGCTTCGCCCCACGGTGTTACCCACAGTTTACGTAAATCATTAAATATTTATTTATCCACTTTGCGCGGAATATTTTGACGTGACAACGTCTTATAAATTGGTTTGCCGGGTGACACTTCAAGAAACTGCGTTACGCTCCGCTCACGTTATGCGCTCACAACGAGAGCGAGTGAGAGGAACGCGTCCCTTCCACTCGGGCATGGTTAGCCCGCCTAAGAGCGAGAGAGACAGACATAAAAAGTGAAAGGCACGCGTCCCTTCCGTAAAATTATTTTACCACTCAAAGTCGTTGTCACGTAAAACTTTCGCCCGTATACCGACTTTACAGGCAACCAATTTTTTTTTTTCTAAAATAGCCGGCAAATAAAATAAACTACCTTAGACCGGTTCGTTAAAATTGGGCCAGTCACTTTGGTAACTAACCGGAACAGACTGACAAACAGTCAAGCAGACTACAAACAAAGAGTTTTTTTGCCAAGACTATGCTACCTGCTATCTTAAATTGTTTACTGAAAAACTATTATGAATTTGAAACTACAAACAGGCGTTCTAATTTTATTTATACGCTTAGATTAGTACATATATTGTGGGTTTAGGTGATCGCACTTACGTCGGTACTAGTTGTAAGAAAACACTTCACAAACAGTCAATCCAATGTTTATTGACGCTCACAATGTTATTAAGATGAACACAAAAACAGTCACAATAATTTTGATACGAAACAGTCCAGAAAAACAATTAATTTAGTTATAAACGAAACGGGAGTATAATAAGCGCGCTGCAGGTAATTCGCAACTGCCTGCATTCGCCGGGACCGCGGTAACCCACCTATATCGGTTAATGAGGTTCGGCCCGGCGCAAGCGCAGCGGCTCGCGCATAAGCGATTAGCGTTTTAACTCAACATTAATTTTAACGTGAAATGTAAAATATGTATTATGTTTTATTTATATTTAAGTAATGATATATTTATGTATGTATGTACACCACATCACTCCCTTCCAGAGACCGTTCCTACGGTCGATAGTGATCGGGGAATCTTACTACCCGTCCGGAACGTGTTCTTATTGGGAGGTTTTCGGGTGGTGTAGGCGGGTCATCGTGATATTCTCCTACCGGCTTGATATTGCTGTCATTCAATATGTAGGCTGGTTTTAATCGGTCTACGGATACTGTGACAGTCTTGCCTTTTATTGAGAGTTTGTAAACTTTCTCAGATCTCTCAAGTACAGGATGTGGACCAGTATATGCGGGTTGCAAAGGTGCTCTTACTGCGTCTTCTCGTAAGAATACATGACTAGCAGTGGGTAAGTCCTTGAAAATGAAAATATGTGGCTTGTCATGTCTCGAAGCAGGTGAAGGTTTCAGGTCGTTAGCGAATGAGCGTAATCTGGCAGTGTATTCTGTGACGTCTGTAGTTCCAGTCGTGCTCGGGTCAAAGAATTCTCCCGGCAGCCGTAACGGTTCTCCGTACACAAGTTCTGCGGCACTCGCTTTTATGTCTTCTTTGTACGCGCTTCGAATTCCAAGTAGCACCAAAGGTAAAGTTTCCATCCAATTTTCTTTTGCATGGCAGGTGATCGCCGTCTTTAGTTGTCTATGGAATCTTTCTATAACTCCATTGCAAGCGGGATGATATGCAGTAGTTTTTCTGTGTGCAAATCCGGTTATTTTGGAAAGATGTTGAAATAAAGATGATTCAAATTGTCTGCCGCGGTCTGTTACAATACTCGCGGGGGAACCAAATCTCGATATCCACCCAGTTAAGAGGGCCTTCGCTACCGTTTCAGCTGTAGCATCGGGTATTGGCATTACCTCAGGCCATCGAGTGAAACGATCGATTGCAGTGAGACAATATCTATTTCCATTACAAATTGAAGTGGCCCGATGAGGTCGATGTGCACGTGGAGAAATCGTGCTCGTGGTAGCTGGTAGGTTCCTAATGGGGTCGATACATGCCTAGTAATCTTAGAACGTTGACAAGCTAGACATGTACGCGCCCACTCTCTGCAATCCTTTTTAATACCGGACCAGACATAGCGTTCTGATATTAATTTGATTGTGGCGTTGGCGCCAGGATGGCTCAATGCGTGCAAGCTGTCAAAAACTTGCTTACGCATTAGCTTCGGGACGTACGGCCTGGAAACTGGTGTGCTGACGTCACAGTATATTTCAGCACGTGTTCCAGGTATCTTTACTTTTTCCAGTTTTAGCGAAGTTCCTCGTTCCAGCAGATCTTTTAGTTCTGCATCAGATGACTGTAACTTGGCTAGCTTTGAGTGATCGATCGCTAGTTCTAACTCTTCCACTCTGCTCAGTGTGTCAGCGACTAGGTTGTCTTTCCCGGAGATGTGTTTCACGTCAGTAGTGAACTGGGAAATGAAGTCCAAATGACGAAATTGTCTCGGTGAACACTTATCTTTGCGCTGGTGAAATGCAAAACATAGCGGTTTGTGGTCAGTGTAGATCGTAAATTCTCTAGCTTCAACCATATGTCTGAAGTACTTCAGTGCTTCGTAAATAGCGAGGAGTTCTCTGTCGTAAGGTGAGTATTTCCGCTGTGCCGATGTTAACTTCCGTGAGAAGAAAGCGAGTGGTTGCCAATCACCATCTTTGTATTGCTGTAAGGCGGCGCCAATCGCTGTATCAGATGCATCGGTGACGAGGCCTAACTTACATTGGCAATCTGGGTGTGTAAGCATTGCAGCGTGACAGAGGCTTTCTTTGCACTCGTTAAAGGCCTTCAAGGTATCTTCTTGTAGGTTGACAGGATGGGAACCTTTTACAGATCCTATTAACAATGAATTAAGCGGTGCTTGTACTTCAGCAGCATTGGGAATGAAACGTCTGTAGAAGTTTAGCATTCCCAAGAATCTACGAAGCTCTCGAACTGTCTTAGGTGCTGGAAACGACTTTATTGCTTCTACCTTCTCTTCTAAAGGCTTTATTCCGTTGGCTGAAATGTGGTAGCCCAAGAATTTCACTGCAGACTTGCCGAAGTTACATTTTGAAGTGTTGATGATAATGCCATGTTCCTTCAATCTGGTGAACAAAATACGGAGGTGCTCTTCATGTTCAACCTCATTTTTGAAAAACAGAAAATCATCGATGTATGGGTAGACGAAGTCCAATCCACGGGTCATTTCGTCAACGAATCTTTGAAATGTTTGTCCAGCATTTCGCAATCCGAATGTCATGAACGGAAATTCGTATAATCCGAATGGTGTCGTGATTGCTGTCTTGCCGATATCGTCAGGATTTACAGGTATCTGGTGGTAAGCTTTCACGAGGTCGATCGTTGAAAATACTTTGCTGCCTGTGATGCTGTGTGTGAAATCATGGACATGTCTGATTGGATATTTATCAGGTATGGTCCGAGCGTTCAACATTCGGTAATCTCCACAAGGTCGCCATCCGCTGTCTTTCTTAGGAGCGAGGTGTATCGGTGACGCCCAGGAGCTTTCCGATGGTCGTGCAATACCTGATTTTAACATTGATTCTATTTCAGCTCTGGCAATTTTCAGTTTGTCTGGCGCTAGACGTCGCGGTTTGCAGGCTATTGGTTGCCCCGGCGTGGTTCTGATGTAGTGCACGGTGTTGTGCTTGACTTCAGCTGGTCTTCCGGAGGGGTTTGTAATTTCAGGAAATTCTTTCAGGATTTGTTCGTAGCGAGACTCGCCGATTGGTATCTTGATTGAAGAAATCGCAGTCGACGAGTGTGCAGGTGAACACACAACAGAGAGGGTTGTCTTGTTGTCTAGTAGACGTTTGTTACGTATGTCAACTAGAAGGCCATAGAATTTCAAGAAGTCTGCTCCAATAATTGCCTTAGTCACGTCACCGACGATGAAGCGCCACGGGAAGTCTCGGCGTAGCCCAAGGTCCAAATCCAGGTGACAGTATCCGTACGTGCTGATTGGCGTGCCGTTAGCAGCAGAAAGCTCGAAGTCTGACTTAGGACGGTGCTGTTTAAGTGAGCGCCGTGGGAAGACACATACGTCGCTTCCAGTATCGACGAGAAATTGCATCTTCGAACGACGATCGACGACGAACACGCGACCAGATGTGTTAGGGCAGTCGCTGGTCGCCATTACCGACCGCCCTGGGAGTTTTCCGCCTGATAACTGCAAGGCTTCAGACATTTGTTCGCTTTTGCTCCATACTTCCAGTGGTACCAGCAGTTCTGGAATTTTCGAACGTTGGAGTTTGAACGGGTTCTGGAACGGCTGCGATTCCTTTCCCGGTTCTGGGGACGAGCTTGGCGATCCAGCAGTGTTTTCATTTGCCGTCGAAGTTCGGCTATTTCGTTCGCCATGACATCCAGCGCTGACCCAGGTGTAGAAGCGGCAGACACTTGCGGTGTGGTCAGCGCTATGTCCTGGATGCGGTCAGCTAGGTCGGCGAGAAGCTCTAGGGACGCCGAAGGCTGTGCGGCGATCACAGTCTGCACACTCCGTGGCAATCTGCTCGTCCAGATGGTTTTTATGAAATCTTCTGGAACATCGGGTCCAGCTAGACCCTGGAGATGTCGCAGGAACTGTGAAGGGCGGCGGTCTCCCAACTCTTCGTGCATCAATAACTGTTTTACTTGCTTTTCTCGTGAAGCGCTCAGACGTTTGATAAGTTCCGTTTTCAGTTTTTCATATTTCTCTGTCGGTGGAGGGGAGATTATAATGTCTTTCACCTCTTTGGAGAATTGATGGTCAAGCTGTCCGATGACGTAGTTGAATTTCGTGATATCGGAAGTTATATTCGAAATAGCAAATTGCCCTTCGACTTGTGCGAACCAGATTTCGGGTTCCTCCGGCCAGAATGGGGGGACGCGTATCCCGACTCTAAATAATTCAGCGGAGCTCGTAGAAGCACGTTCTTCATCTTTTCTCGACATCGTTTCAACCGACTTTAGCGACTTGGGTAAAAATCGCTATCAGCTTATGACTTGTACCACACAACGTTTTCGAAGTACCGACGAAAAATTTATGTTATCACCGTAGAAGTTCTAATTGCAATGCACAAGGTATAGTTTATACACTGCACTAGCCACTTTTAAGTTCAATTATGTCCGTAACTTGCGTTGTAGTCCAAAAGAGGGGTCACCAGTGTGGGTTTAGGTGATCGCACTTACGTCGGTACTAGTTGTAAGAAAACACTTCACAAACAGTCAATCCAATGTTTATTGACGCTCACAATGTTATTAAGATGAACACAAAAACAGTCACAATAATTTTGATACGAAACAGTCCAGAAAAACAATTAATTTAGTTATAAACGAAACGGGAGTATAATAAGCGCGCTGCAGGTAATTCGCAACTGCCTGCATTCGCCGGGACCGCGGTAACCCACCTATATCGGTTAATGAGGTTCGGCCCGGCGCAAGCGCAGCGGCTCGCGCATAAGCGATTAGCGTTTTAACTCAACATTAATTTTAACGTGAAATGTAAAATATGTATTATGTTTTATTTATATTTAAGTAATGATATATTTATGTATGTATGTACACCACAATATTAATAATTGTGCTTTTAAAATAATTAAAATACAAGAGAAATACGAATGCATGCAAGCTTTGACCACGTATCATTTGTACTCCTGTCCCTACTTCCCCTAGTCCATCCCTGTCACCCATCAACACCCCAAATAGGCCGACGCTGTGAACGCTAAAAACGCACCCCTTTGCCCCTCACCCTGATTTTTAAGCCTACTCCTACCACCCCCTAACTCCCGGGTTAGCCAGAGGTACATTTATGCACAATAAATTTTGACCGCCAGCATCCATTCAAAATGGCGCCAACGCTCCACAATTCGCCAGCCAAATTCAAACCCTAACACCAAGCCTGAGTAGCTACACTCCAACGCCTTACATTTGTGAACATAGCCTATGTAAAAGAAAATGCCTCGGAGTTTTGAATCCTCCTTTCGTTCACTTCAAAAATTCGCCTTATGTCTTCGGGGGTAAGAGTGTTTTTTGGTCGTTTTTTGTTTGTATAAAAGAAGGTGGTATTTTGCGAGTAGGAGAGAGACAAAGCTAGGCTATTTACCTAGCTTTGGGTATATATCTCATTTGTCTTGATAGTGCGGTAATAAAATCTATTGTTCTGATGTCCATGGCTCGTGAAAGGTCTGTAAGGACGTGCGGTTTTAACAAAGAGACGCAACAAAAGGCCTTGATTAAGCTTGGGATTATCTCTATAAGCGAATTTGCCATCCTAGATAGTATTGTTATCGATCTGAATGAAGAAAAATAAAATGGTGAAGCTGTTGTAATCGCCCGCTCAGATGATAATTGGACTATTACTGCCGTTTTCAAACATTTATTCAAACTAGTCGTCACCAATTGGTCGAAATTCGACGGTAGAGCTATATTAATTTATTTTCAATTTGACGACAGATTTTTACGATAAACAAAAGAGTACGCATGTGTATCAATTGCAATACCTATTATATGAAAAACATAAATGGGTTTCAGCTTTCCTTCTTTAGATACTTAAGGGTGCAATATTTCTTACTCCTCCGTTCATGCAATTTTGTTAAAAAGAGGTACAAAGTTTTTGCTTCGCGTATTATATAGTTGTTAGGTATTACTGATGCCCAACGCATGACTTAAGTATATAGGTATGTTTACGCAAGTTGAAAATTATATTTTTTTGCGGTAAAAATAATTCAACTACTCATAGAACAATAGCAATGGGAATTGCAGACTTGTGATAGCAGTCCACTTTTTTTAAAACTTTTATAGGTTTACACTTGACCGCCAGCTCTTCTGATGTTAAGCGATACGATCTGCGATGACCCCACAGCTGACGCTTAAGTTTTCTCTCACAAAAGGAGAGTTAAAATAAAAATCTGTGATACTCGTACTTGTCAAATGCAGTTTGACAGATGACTCGTGTCAAACGATGTCTTACTTGTGATGTTTTCTTTCACAGTTAAAGCCAGACAACAAACTTTATACGTATTAAATTATCTGTCCTTGGAATCTTTCGTCGTTAAAAGCAAGGATTTTGACAGACTTGTTTGCTCTCGGAAAAAATATTCAGAGGTGTAGGCAGTATTCGAACTTACGATTTCACGGCTGAAAATTGGGACTACTAAGCAATCAATTAATTAGGCAGAATGAACGTAAGTTTTTTTGTCAGAGTGCGAGTAGTCGGAGTACTCTTTCATTATATCCCTTGCAAACCAATTTAGCCCTTACACTTTTTAACCTATTTTAACCGACTTCAAAAAAGGAGGTTTCTTAATTCGACCGTATATATGTTTTTCTAGCTTTACTTGCCAAACTCAACGTAGGTATATCGTCACTCTATCAAGTTTCCGAGAGACCAGCGTGCTACTAGTTTTGTAGATTTCCGATTTCTACTTTACAACAGTTTTACCCGTCGTATTTTAAAATGTTGGAATCAAGACTCTAGGCTAAGAACTGTAAACATTTTAAGTTGAGCTCTTTTTTGGTCGCACATGAGTCTGCGTTTGACCACCAAAACGTCTGATGAAGACAAATTAGCTTCAAGAAATTTCATCGTTAGTGATGTCAAACTCAAATAAATATTGAGGCTAAGACCGATGTTGTAGTACAGCTAGTTAGAATATCTAGCCCGAAATCATTATAAGTAAAAAACAATACTTATACTGATGTAACATTTTTATCACAGACGGAAATGCGGTCCTAGTGGAGGACTAAAATCACTAGAATTGGGTTGAAAATGTACCCCTACCCAACTCTACCGCTATTTTCCTTTTCTTCTCCTAACTCGTATATGAAATAAAAAAATGTTACATCATTACATCACGGCGCGCAGCGAGTCTTAGATATTTTTTAAACCTTTTATATTCAACCAATATTAATTTGATTTCCAGTAACGGTAGTTGTCATAATTGGAGTGGAGATTGCGAATCAATGAACGCACACCTGCAGGACGCCCTGAGATGGAGTGAATATTTACGAAAATCTGCTGGTGCCGTACAGACCAGCAGGTCTACTACGAAGTCCGATAAACGATATATCGGCCAAAGTTATGGACGTTTTATACCAGGAAACACAATCGGTTGGTTGATCTGATCGGGCGTTTCGTTCATCCCGACCGACGCTGATTTGACAGTTTTTGTGTCATCAACCGACCGATTGTGTTTCGTGGTGTAAAACGTCCATAACTTCGGCCGATATATCGTTTATCGGACTTCGTAGTAGACCTGCAGGATCAAGCTCAGTGGCGTGTTATAAGAGAGACCTATTTCCAGCAGGGGATGAGGTGAGCTGGTAATGATGATAATAGTGATGATGACTGGGTATAAAATATACCATGTTAATTAGTCCGTCAGGTTGATTTTGAAAAAATATGGGAGACGTATTTTTTTTATCAAATTATTAAAAATCGACAAAAATATAGACAATTAAACTTCCGAAGGGGGGGGGGGGAGGATTTATAGGCATGACGTCAGTCGAAACTTCTAAGCCCTACGAGTATATCTTTGTCAATTATTGTTTTTAAAAAAAAGAAAAATTTCGAGTACCTACTTGCAATATTTTTTTATAATCTTACTGACAGACAAATTTTTTTTTTAGTCACCATGCCGGTTATATTATAAATTTAGTATTAATAATATTTACAGGTTTGTACGCGTCACTGGAGCTAAATGCTGGAGACCGTCACTGCTCGAGGCAAGCCCGAAAGGTGGCAGTCCCAGGGTCATCCAGAGATATAAAATGTTTTATCTTGTGGCGTACATGCTGGTATGTCGCCTCTGCGAATCCAAATTATAAATGACAACTTATTGTTGCTAATTAAAATCGCTACCGGTTATATTACACTAGATGTCCGCCCCGGCGTTGCCCGTGGTACATTATATAGTACTCATCAGGATCCCGTACATATAAAACGGTGAAAGAATGACTGATATCGGTTCAGTCATTCCTGAGAATATCGCTTTCAAACAAAACACCTCTTCAGCTACCTGCTACGCCACCTGTCGGAAATTGGTTGTACCAAACCAGATTTAGAAAAAAAAATGATTAGCCAATACTCACAGGTATGTAATCTGTGATATTCAATGACGCAATCTTAGACACATGCTGTCATGTGTCATGTCAAAGCACGAAACGTACGAAAACTCTCAAAAAGGAATATTTTTTCCCGATTTTGTTACATTCTTGATTCATGCTCCGCTTCTATTAATAGTAGCATTATTTTCTATAGCCTATAGCCTTCCTCGATAAATGGACTATCCAATAGAAAAATAATCTTTCAATCCGGACCAGTACTTCTCGAGATCCTAGCGTTCAAACAAACAAACTCTTCAGCTTTAATATTGGTATAGATTCTCTTTGGTTTATAGCGAGTAGCAACCTCTATACTCCGTTGGGTTCGCAGGGTGACATACAGATCGCGCATGCGAGGAGCTCGCGACAGTCGCTGTCACTCGGACGTCTTGCGCTTCTCGCCGTCTACCAAATTTTCCGAATTATTATTTTAATTTATATTGCTTCGTCTCATTGTTGTGCTATTATTTTACGTTACTTTATACGTATTACTAACTGGATCAAGCTACGTGTTTGATTTGAGCACCCACTGCACTTCGCAACCTTCAAAATCGGTGACTAGTAGTAGGAAGGCCAGGGCGAGTAGCTACATACGCGACTCCCATACTAGTCACCACAATCTCTATGGTTATTTCACAGGATACATTTCTCTTCAGACCGGAACACAGCAATGTTTGCACATTGCTGCTTAGCGGTAGAATAACTGACAAAGGTGTGGTTCTTCTTCTTCTTCTTCGTGTCGATGATGTTGTCTTTTTTTTTGTGTGCGTCTTTTAAAGTTTTGCTTGCCAGTATTCCGCAACTGTGACTCCTGGTATCGAGGGCTCCATTAGGTCAATTCTGGTGCAGCTGGTTGGAAACCGCGGGCATGACAGCAGGTGCTGCATGGTCTGAGTGGCCCCACAGTCGCACAGGATGTTATTTGCGTCAGAGTATCCCCATTTCGCCATATTAACTTTGCAGCGGCCAACTTGGGTCCGGAGTCGGTTTAGTGACTTCCACGTGGGCCACGCTAAGTTGCTACCTGGGGCCAGCTCTTCAGCTAGGGCCACATAATCTTGGGGGGGGGGAGGACAGCTCTCGTTCCACTGTTTGCAGCGAGACTCTCTGGGTGGGTCAGGCAGTACCATTGAACAACCGAAAAAGCTTTTGCAAAGGGCGTGGTACTTCACCAGAGGGACTCTGCAAAGAGTCCTATCACTCCTAAACTATTACAATTCAACATATCCAGCTCTTTAAACATGTAGAGACTAAATCACCTAGCACAGCACTGCGCCCATCATCCTGACGTACATATGATAATCAAATGTATCTCTTTAACTGTTTAACGGTGGGGGCAAAATCTGTAACGGTAAATAAAAACATCGTAAGGAAACTGAGAATTTCCAAGAAATACATCTTTCGAGAGCATTTGTGTCATCCGGAAACCCACACTTTATATGTATTTATTATTTTGTGTTATTTATTATCATTGTGTTCCGTGTGATTTGAAGGCCAATGATTCTAGCAAAATCACAGGGCGCAAAGATAAACCACACCTACATCTGGGTGACGAGCACAGTGCAGTGCTAGTTATTGAGTTGGATTTTGGATTCTTATGTTCCAATAGCTGCGTGTCACTGTGCTGTTATGGACAGGCATGTTGCTTACCATCAGGCATATATCCTGCTCGTATCATCACTCTATGTTATACAAAAAGAATGTCCATTGAGTCTTTTCTTCTGTAAGGCCTCAAAGAATGGTAATCCTATTTTAAAAACAAGTTCATACCACAGACTCAAACACTCCACCTTTCATAGCCGTAAGCATTAAAAATATCCCATTAGCAGCGGAAGTACACTCATCAAGATAAATAGAAATGTCACTATGATGGATTACCACTCCAGGCCTTTAACAGTCCGTATTACCTTCCAACATCTTTTATACAACCTTATCTCTTCATCGTAAGGTTTAAAATACTACGACGAACAGTTAATTATTGGTTTTGTTGGAGGATCTAAAGTCTGCGTTTGTCGTTATCTATGGTAAGTAAATAGGTGTCAATGTGTGGGTAAGGAAAATAGAGGGCTGTAATGGACTTGCAAATTATATAGAAAGGGAAGGCTTTGTGAAATAATGCCTGTATTGCGCTACACAATAACTTAGTTAAGATTTTTCCAGAGTCCACTTGAGAAAGTATTACATCTTTACCAGTCATTCTGCCGCTGAGGAACTATAATGTGCTCTAGTTTGAAGGGTCGATTTGCAGTTTAAGTACCTACTGAACAAAGAGATTATTTATTTTACTTTTTTTAATTTATCTTATTTTTATAATTATCTTGTTTGGTTGTTTGCTTATGATGAAATTTGGAACGCAATTAGGTTAGTCTGGAGTAATAAATAGCACACAGGCTACTTTTTTGATACAAAAAAATAACGAGCGTGTGAACTGCACAGGTAGCACCGTGCCATATCTGAGTAACGAGCGCAGTACGCTATTGGGACGTAACTTGGACTCTTCATGTTCAAAAAGCTGCATGGCACTGTGCTGTGATTAGCATCCATGCTAATTATCATCAGGTGCATAAATATGTGCTTGTTCTGTCTCTATAAACATAGAAAATTCAAACTGTATAGCGAATGTTTCGTGGATATTTTTTCTGGGTTTGCTCTACGTACGAGCGAAAGTATAATTAGTAAGTTTATATAATTTTATATATTAAATGCAAATAAACATATTTTATCCGTATCATATACATTATACCTGACTAATCACGATCTAAATTATTTATTTATTTCTTTCTTCCTTTATTGCTATAAATACATTTTTTTCTACAATTATTTAATTACCGCGACGTTACAATATGTGTAGGATTTACAGCATGTTTAAATCGTGTAAAAGTACAGTGAAAGTTTCGAAACAATGTATTTTATCCATTTCAATTATAAAACCACTTATAGAAATGGGTAAAAGATAAAACTAAAAAACCTCATAGTACAAAACCTTGCGTAAATAGCTATCAAACGAAGGCAAACTAAATTCACCAGTACGAAGTGGAAATAAAAGCGGAAAAACAAAATGGAAGTCGCTTAGGGGTGGCTAACACGCATGTGCGTTGCGCGGGGGGTTGGTAAAGTACTTTAATCCGGGGGGTGGGCTTTTGGCACCGCGTTTTTTTCCACAATCTTCCTTGAGCGTTTCCCTTTGAATAATTTTGAATTTTCGCTTAGCGGGAGTCACGGTTTGTAGAATTAATTAGAGGGTGCTGCCTATGTGGTATTTATGTATTTTGTGGTACGTAATACTACTAATAATACTCTGTGTACATGAAACTACATGGAGCACATCGTTCGCGAATTGTTGTACACATACAGTTTTCATATGAATTTTTTTAGAAGATAATTATTTATCTTACAGATATCAGATACATTTCAAAGTTTGGATGTTCGGATATTTTTGAACAGATCGGGTTGAAATTTGGAAAACAATTAGATTATAATTTGGAAGAACACATACTATTTACATCCCGGGATTACATAATAAAGTACTCAAATTAATCGGGAACTCCGCAGGAAAAACCGCAAGGCGCTGCTAGTTTTCAATAAGTTCAAAACAAGAGTTTTATTTGTATCAAGTTTGTTTTATTGTTCTTTTCGCCTTCAATCTATTTCAACGATTATTAAATTGTAAAATGTCGAATATCGACAACAAAGGATAAAGTAAAGGTAAAAGTTTTTTTATAACTATTGTGATAATAGATATATAGATAGAAACTCTTTATTGTAACACAAACATATTAAAGTATTATAGAGAAACACTTATGAACTAGCGCCACAAATGGCGGCCTTATTGCTCAAAGCAATCTCTTCCAGGCAACCAGCATCAAGGAAAACAGCCTACAAACACTTGTAGGTGGTGGAAGTGATATTAATATATCTTATCTTATACCTTTAAACGAGCAATTCTTGTAGGTATATAAATATATATACTATATATCTAATCTGAATCTCGGAAACGGCTCGAACGATTTTCATGAAATTATGTATACAGGGGGTTTCGGAGACGATAAATCGATCTAGCTAGCTTTTATTTTTTTTAAACATCATTTTATGCGCGTTTTTAGACAATGAAAAACTCCTACAATGACATTAGAATACGATAACTTATTTCGCCACTGTTCTTTAAGTCTACATGGCTCAGACAGAATATGCTCGCCCCCGGATTCAACAGGCTCCGGTTCGAACCCTGATGGTTACACTCGAGATTTTTCTTTTTGTTTTTTTTTTCTGAGAAAATCTTATACTTAGAGCCTTTTATAAACGCATTTAATTCGTATCTAAGTAGGTCTAAGTAAGTCATCACTACATAATTCGTACCTGCCTAAATATCATATAAAAAAAATCGAGCAAAGCTCGGTCAACCAGGTAATGTATGTTTATTCTTTGTCTGTCCTTTACAGTAGTTAAAATACTAACTACTAACCAAACTACAAGAGACCTACCGATCAAAGGCCTACATCAGTAAAACGCTGCAACTATACCGATCAACCCTGAGAAGAGTGGACCGTCAACGACACAAGACACTGGCGAAGTTGTGGTCATGCCGCAAACAGAAGCCAAAGATAAAAGAAGTTGAATATCACTAGTATAGATGTCAACTGCCGAATTAGAGATCAAAGCTTCATAAAGTATCACCCCGGATTTAGACAAGTTCCCCATAACCGCAAGGTGTCAGACATCACTGTTTAGTTTCAATAAGTTAGACAAATAACTAAAACTTCCAAACCCTATTCAAAAGCCCAATTATTCACTTTGACGTGGGCCGTAGATAATCATCTATCATGCGATACGACCGCGCTCCACGCCACCATAGCCTGACCCCCCACTTTTGTTCACCTACCCTCACTTTTGAACTGTTTTGCTGAATTTTGACTGCGCCCTAGGGAGTGACTGTAGTTTATACTGTGGTGGGGGGTCAAGTTATGTTGGTGGTTGAAAATGGTAAAGCAAAGTGTGGGATGGGTATTCCGGCGGCTGTTTGTGCGTAAAGATTGTGACTGACGTTTTTGGAGGCCTGACGGTGGACAGATAATAAATTAATGCTGATGTTTGTTTAAGCTTTTACTTTTCCATTTACCCGAATATTAGAATATAGGATGGCAATATCAGAAGTATGATCTAAGTTTTATATATACTGCAATACTTTTTACAAACAAAACTTACCTACTTACTTTTATTGCATTTTATTTTTATTACGTACTTATAATATGAAAATATAGAGTACACGCTGATATAATCTTCAGCAAATGAATTTTCAAAACATTGCTTACTAGTAGCATCCCTTGTTTATATTCGCGTAGCTCCTGATTACGCTTTATTACCCGGATGAAAAGTAGACTATTTTTATTCCAGACTATAGTCTATCTATGTAAAAAACTTCATCCAGATGTCTTCAGTAGTTTTTGTTTGAAACATCCACACATCCAAACTGTCTTATTTATAATTTTAGGAAGTTATAAGGTTTAAATTGAATGGCTGGTCATTATGGTTTATCTCGTGTAGGTATTTAAAATCTGAGCTTCGATAACTTATAATTTTGGCACTTTTTTTTCGGTCGTGCTCTACCCAAGACCAGACCATATCAGGACTTTCTCTTGATGATCCGCGAAAGTGGCGATATCTTCGACTCTTAATGTTGACTAACTAAGCGTCTGACTACAGACTAACCCAATCAAATAACGCACTAATATAGTAGTAGTAAGAAGTTAAACTTAAAATATCATCATCATCACCAACTGTCCACTAAATGTTCCCACTGCTGGGACTCGGGGCCTTCTCTTGCTAGGAGAAAGTTAAGCCACCACGCTGGCCCAGTGCGGGTTGGTGGATGACACATGACTTCGAAAGATTTTAGGTACATGTCGGTTTCCTCACGATGTTTTCCTTCCCCGTTTTAAGTTATGCGGCATTACGCACATGACTTCGAAAATACAGTGGTGCGTGTGGGGTTCGAATCCGGGGTCTCAGGATCGGCAGGCGCCTTTCTCCCGACTAGACAAGCCGTAGCTTCGTAAAATATGAATATGCGAAAATACTCGTATTTAATAATTCAAAAATGTGATTTGAGAGCATTGCTGTCCGCAAACTGATATGCAGTTTGGCAGGGTTGTAGGTTCGAGTATATAAAGTTAAGTGTAGTAAGTAGGTAAGTTACGGCTGGTTTAGTCGGGAGAACGGTGACTGCCGATCCGGAGACCCTGGGTCCAAACGAAACGCATCACTGTCTTTTGCATGTGCGGAATGCCGCTATTTTATAACGGTACCTACAATCTTTCGAAAACATGTGTCCTCCACCAACCCGCACTGGGCCAGCGTGGTGGATTATGGCCTTGACTCTCTCCTTGCGAGAAAAGGCCCGGAGTTCCAGCAATGGGAACATTTAGTTATGAGGACTGAAAACAATTACCTAATTTTCTCGTTACGCCAACTAAAGATAGAACAGAAAATGCATTTCAAAATTGCACCGGTAGATTTTCTCTATAATTAATTACTTCAGATTATTTTAGCACCTTACGTCGACGCAATAAAGGCGATTATCGGACAGCGATTCCTTCACAACGAGTGGTGAATCTACCCGCGCAGAGGCGTGCCAGTTCCAAAGAGACGCAGATTAGCATGCCCTGTACCAAGGCTCATGTAAATTCTGAACCCGCCTTAGGTATAAAGGATTTAGTTACACGCTAGTAAACACAACTATATCCTTTTTGATGGTATCTTACTGCAAGTAAAAGTCTTTGAATGTTTGTTGTTCAATCACGTTAGACTGAGCGATAGCGACGTCATCCAATCAACCAAAATTTTTTTTTTCTAAAATTATTCACCAAATTTCCTTAGATACTAATATTTACCTACTACAATCTAGCCTAATTAAGTCTAGGCTAATGAGTAATTCATATCTAATTTCAATTGCTACGTAGTTTATATACAAGAAGGTGTCCATCAGCACTTTTCTTATTGATCTGTTAAAGGGAAGTCACTTTTTCACTTGACTTATAACATTAATTTAAACAATTATTTCAATCAACCTTCAAACATCATACGAGTATGTGAAATTCCAAGACCATAATTTGTGTCACAAATTTCAACCCAATCCGTAAGGATGGTCCGACATGATTGAGCAACAAACATCCAAAAATCGAAATTTTTCGCATTTACGTATAATATTTGTAGGATAGCAATAACCAAGTACAGAATAAATATTTGTATTCATTACACAAATATTTGCACAGGGTGAGAATCCCACCCATTTACAAGCGAATACTTACTAACACTACGAACAGCTCAAGTCTACTCTGTGTGTTATCAACACAAAACTAACCTAAACAAGTCTCCAACACTGCAACACTACACTCTCAAAAAAGCCGCCTAAACGACAGCTGCAGAAAAACTGACACAAAACCGCAGCTGAAACTTAGACCCTGGTACAAAAATCCATTCCCGGCCACATTTTATCGTGCGGCTCCCGCGCCCAGCGCTCCGTGGGCAATTAAAAGGTTTAATGATACAGCCCCACATAAATATCTAACTTTTGTATTAAACCCGCGTCGTAATTACCTAAACTTGCTCGGGAATGATGCCGTATTTACATAATGACTTTATTTTGTTTTCGCGAACGGAATTTTAATTTTGATGCTGTAATGGCTGTTAAAATGCGCCCGGGAAGGATTTTTGAGTACCAGGAATTATGTGGTGATTGTCAAGTGACAGTCTTTTTCTTAGTTTTTTTTCGCATTTTACTGACGTAAGTATTACATATATATAAAATTTAAAAATAATGTTTTTCTGTATGTCCTTTATAAAATCGTGAATTGTGCATTTGATTATGTGATAATCTTTAGCAGAGTTTTTGTACATATAAGCCAAAAGGTTTCTGAGTCGGTACGACTAATTTTCGACAGGTGCGCACAGGGTATAAGCTAGTTATAAAATACAAAAGCTTACTTAGAAGATACCAATTTCCTCTCTATTTGAATATAGCTACTCAGATTGTACGCTGTACGCAACGACTCACAGGCACAATTAACCGCCCCTGTATTTCTTCCTGTTTCCAGAAATCGTTAATTTCAATGCAAATTTAATGGATACGTTGCAAGTTACCACTAAGCAATAAGAAAACAAAAATACTGAAAAACAAAACGGTTTATTAAGAATAATCTCTTAAATTTTGTTAAAAGACTGTTTTTTGAGTAACGAAAGATATAATAATAGGTATAAATAAGGTTAATTTACCTGTAAGTGTGTGAGTATATTGTAATACAAATTGAGTTTTGAAAAATCAATATCTTATGAGTAGGTACTTAAAGTAATATATTATAATAACGGACGTTTTTGAATGTTTACGGATATTGGTGTTTATTACTTTCTCAAGCACAAACTACCTAAAAGATCTCGATGAAATTTGGTACACAGAAGGATCAAGAAGTCAAGTCACAGAGTCTCGAATAACACATAAGCTACTAAAAATAATATAATCAATGCCGATTGGCAGATGACATATAGGTATCCTTGAAAGATGTATTATTCGGATTACGCCCGTTTCCCAGCGCTGTTTTCTTTCATGGCTAAAGCCAGCGGTGACGACAAACTTGCACATCAACACAGAAACAAATGAGGTGCAGATGGGATTCGAATCCATAACCTTAGGACTGCAAAATCTGACGTTATAGGCACTAAGCCACCACGTTTTTATATGAGACGAGGTGGAAGTAAGCCGTAAGTCTATCATATATTTAAAAAAAAACAACTACCATATTGTTCTACCGTAAAGAGTAGGTATCTGACTTAACTCAATTTTGCCTCGTTTAGTTTAATAGACGTAACTAAAGGTCTATGAATTGTATGGATCGAGTAAGTCTTGAGTGAATGGAGATATGCCTTATTGAGACTCTAATAAAAATTAATGTTTAGAAAAATCTTGTAAAAACTATAACACTAGCTGGCAACAAGCGATCTCTTCCACGCTATTTAATTTCGAATACGACATATAAGATACGACTAACTATGTATTTGATCTATCACGTAACAAGAACAAAATAAAAAAAATAGATTAACCCCCGACTACCTCGGATCTCGCATCATCTGTATAACGTTCTACTAGTCAAGACCTTTCAATTGATACCCATATTAAGGAAGTTGTGAAAAAAGAAATGTATTTCGCCATTTTGTGGTCGCTGCCATCTTGGATTTAAATTTTTCATAGTGCAAAGTGGTCTACTAGTCAAGCCCTTTCATTTGATACCCATATTAAGGTAGGTTGTTAAGAAATATTTTGTCCGCCATTTTGTGGAGGCGGCCATTTTGAATCGATATTAACCAAACATATCTAAGAACACCCGCACAAATATTAACCTTCAAATAAAAAAACCGCATTGAAATCGGCCCATCCGTTTGACCTCTACGGTGCCACAGACAGACACACACACAGACAGACAGACAGACATCGACGTCAAACTTATAACACCCCTTTTTTTTTGGTCGGGGATTAAAAACAAGCAGTCTTCTTCTAGCGTTACTCTTAGTGAGAAAAAACATGAATTGCTTGACGGGTTAAGCAAGGCATGCACCTAAAGGTATGTAGCAAAGCAGCACGCCTGCCGATAGCTGCAGAATGCGACGCCACTCACAAAGTGTTTATACAATTTATACTGTAATTATGTAATTTATACGTCAAATAAACTTTATTTGTTTATATCACTGCCAATAACAGCACTGCGGTCGTCATTCAGAGACATAAGACGATACCTTTTTAACCGACTTCCAAAAAAAGCAGGGGGTTATCAATTCGACCCCTATGTTTTTTTTTTATGTATGTTACCTGATTTCTCGAGAACCTCTACACCGATTTTAAAATTTCTTTTTATGTTCGGATGGGTATGCTTCCCGAATGGAATGCCAGCCAAGTCTAACAGGTATAGGATAGATACTACTTACCTGTGCCTACATAGCATCAATCTACTAACTTTTTGACCTGACTGGCACCGACTTCCAATAGATGAGTGAGTAGCGCTTATAATAATGATTTTAGTTTATTTTTCGCTTTTGAGTGCCTATTTGTGGTTTTGAAGTCGGTTTAATTTTTTGGACGAAAATTGTTTATTATCAATTAATTTTTCAAAATGAATTACTACGCCTGACCTCCTGAACTGACACATCTAACCCGTAGCACCACCTGACACGTTTGACCCGTAGCAAAGTAATGTTTGCACATGGCTACTTGGCGGTAGAACAAGATATGGAACTTGAAGTGTACTCTGAAAAGAGTCCTACGACTGCAAAAACATTAAGAGACGTGTTCTCATAACACCTTTATAGGTATATAAACCACATTAGAATTCAAATCACAAACCAATTTTCAATTTTAATCAACATTCTTGATTACAAAACCCGTTTCAAAGGAAATGCGTACAGAGACCCTCATCCCGGAACCAAAACATTATAAATCACGAGTTCCTAATTACCGGCTATGTAGCTACCCCAGATGGTCGGATCCCTCCCCTCAAACTTCCAATACATAATCCTCCGGAGGTCCGAAATGGAATATTCATAAAACCACCCTTTACGACCTTGTAAAGGGCCACATAAAAATTTAGAGGCAAAAAACGTACACCCTTTAGACCTCCTCTTGGGATGGGCAGAAGTTCGTAATTGAATTTTTGCCTGGAGCCGCAAAGGGCGGCCATGCTTAATTTGCTGGACTCGAAAAAGGGTTGTACTGTTTGGTACAGGATACAAGAGATAATGAAAAGTAGGTATATAAGCTAAATTATGTACATTTCGCGTGATACGAGTATATTCTACTAATCTATACTAATATTATAAAGCTGAAGAGTTTGTTTGTTTGCTTGAACGCTAGGATCTCGGGAAGTACTGGTCCGAATTGAAAGATTATTTTTCTATTGGATAGTCCATTTATCGAGGAAGGCTTTAGGCTATAGAAAATAACTCTACTATTAATTGAAGCGGAGCATGAAACAAGAATGTAACAAAATCGGGAAAAAATATTCCCCTTTTGAGAGTTTTCGTACGTTTCGTGCTTTAACATGACACATGACAGCATGTGTCAAAGATTGCGTCATTGAATTTCAGTAATCTGTGCCTTGAATATAAACCTTTGCTATTTTTTTTTCTAAATCTGAGTTGGTACGACCAATTTCCTACAGGTGGCGTAGCAGGTTGCTGAAGAGGTTTTTTTGTTTGAAATCGATATTCCCAGGAATGAGGAATGAATGAACCGATTTCAGTCATTCTTTCACCGTTGGATATGTACGGGAAACCGATGAGTGCTATATAATATACCACGGGCGAAGCTGGGGCGGGCATCTAGTATTATATATGTGAAAGTTAAGATGAGCACCAAGCCCAATCACTTTATCCGATTAAAGTCAGAAATAATATTCCCGTGTAAAAGCCCCATGTTTCGCGAGAAAATTACGATAATGGAAATGAAGCCGGTAAAATCGCGAGGCGTAATAATACTTCCACAAAATATAAATAAATATTGGTGGACAATATTTATATATTTTGTTAATACTTATTTATATTTTATTATTAAAAAAAAAAAAAAAATCAAGAGTAACTAACACGGTTTCATGGTTGATATTCCAAAGATACAAACGAAGAAGTTTGACTATATTTACGTAACAAAAACATTTATAATTTGGAATGCGTTGATTGAGTGGATAGTTTTAGATGGATAGAACCTGAATGGTTTAAAGTCTAAGGTGAATTTGTTTCTCTAGGTTAGCGCGCTTCATTATGGATCGAGGTTCGCGCTGAGACCACGACACGACAGGATACCGCGACTTGATATTATGGCTTTGTATGGGCGCCAGTTCTCGCCGCGACCGAGACACATCTCTCGGTCTCCTGTTACGGTCTCGGGGCGAACTGGTGTCAAGTGCCTGTCGCGGTCTCCGGTCTCGGTCTCGTGTCGCGGCCTCAGCTCGAGCCTACATCTTAAGGTCAAGCAAGATAGTTGTGAAGTTCAAACTTATTATTAAAAATATTCAATCTATAAATTATTTAAAGTTTTACTTAGGTACATGTAATTTATATACAAAATCAGTTTCCCGCAGTCAGGATAAATGTTATTTGTCACCTCGTCGGAACGCTAGCGCCTACAACTTACATCTCAACCGAAGGTCCGAATTTATATTGTTGTAATCAAAAAGAAATATTCAATTTTTTACACGCGAAGGGTTGTTGGGGTCTCCAATTTTTCTGGCTACTACGTGCTAAAATTTTATTCGACCTATCCGGATTATATAAAAGAGTAGGTGTTCGGGCTTTTCCTTTTATCTTTTACGATTTTTTTCCATTTAATGTGATTCGATTTAGAATTGTGTTTGGAAAATTTCTAAAGTGCTTCGAGTAGAATTTTGATGTGCTATTAATACTGTAAAGGATTTAAAAGCTTTGGAAAGAGCCCATCATTCTATAATACAATATATATAAAACTAAAAAAGTACAAGTACATTATAAAAAGTTAAAATCAGTTGAGTCGTTTCAGAAGAATGCAACATAAACATCGTAACATAAGATATTTTACATAATTATATTTAAAACTATTTGCATCCCGCGGTTTTGACCGCGTATTTTCGGGCCCAGATATTATTCCGGAATACGTAGCTTATATAGTATTTTATTTCACACAATAATCTATCTATGTAACAAGTTTCATCGAGATCTCTTCAGTAATTTTTGCTTGAAAGAGTAAGACACGTCTTCTACAAACTTTCACATGTATAATATTTTTAATAGATTGTAAAACTATTAAAGAACTTATTATTAAAATTATCGTGGAAACATAGATATAGTAAGTTTAGGTTTAAAAACAAAATAACGTAATAGACACGAAGGAGAAGAAGAAGAAGATTAGATTTAAATTTTTTAATATCGAATGACGAAACGAGCAAGACATTAAAACTAGCCTGCCTGAACAGTCCAAGTCATACATAGCATCTAATCTCTTAGCCCTGTTATTTCTCTCAAAATATTGCCCTCCGAACCGTGACATAGCAATGTTTGCTATTACAGCTTGGCGGTAGAACAATTGGCAAAGGTGTGGGACTGCCTCAGACAATCACTGAAATTTATTTTGCTATTTTATAGTTTTTACCTGATAAGGTTATGTAGTTAGCAGACGATTATGTATCGTATTATTGTCTAGTTTTAATACCGCGAGACGTAATAGTAGTAGGTACGAGTATTATTTTCAGAACATATTTTGTATTATATACTTAACTCTATACCTCTACTTACTCCTTATTTCAAAGCTCCAGGTAGGCTTATTTCAAACAAAAACATCGTCATCAAAAATGTAGGTAAGGATAAACAGGGGTAAATCCGGGCGATTTACGTCGCACGTTACTCATTACGCATTCCCGCGAAGGCTTTGAAGGCAAAATTACTGGCCCTTGAGGGGGTGGGGCGTAACAAATGGCTCGCCCACCCCTGGGGCAAAGTTGCCAACTTTTTGTGACAAATTACCCCAAAAGTGCGTGTGCCTAAATTGGTGCTTTTACGTAGGTACATAGGAGTGTTATGAAGGGCTGGCTTATTTGCATAATGAAGCTGAAGTATGAAATGTGTGATAGTATTTTTATTTTTATAGAATTTTTAGTTGTAGCTTTTCCTGTTCTATCAATGTTATAAATGTGAAAATATGAATGTTTGTGGCTCACTCACGTCGTAAGATTACCACGCAACATGCTGAAATGTGGAACTCAGACATATTATTATTTGCTTTAATCTGTAACAGCAGACAAGTTACTTTTCATAACAAATGCAGACTTTTTAAGTGAAACTTCTTTTTCTTTTAGTGCACCGCAGACAGTTTTTTCGTGGGCTGTGAAGTGAATTCTAGCGTCAAGTTCGGGAATGATAAGAAAACTTCGGGTAAAGTCGGGACCATGGCCATTGGCATCTCGAGATGCTGACTAAAAACTAGACTAGACTAGACTAGACTAGAAATGTCTAGATAGCGATGCCATACCACGCCTTCCGGTTTCACCCGCGTAGTTTCTTCCAAAGTAAGCTATCAGAGTTCTAAGTTTTCACTTCTATTGGCAGCTCCTATGACTGCCAATTTTTTTTTAAGAAATGGTCCTTTCTAATGTTGCGTGTAGATTCTGGGGTTCTACCTATACTTTTATACTGTTATTACTAACGTCTTAGTTACATGCTCTATTAAAAAAGACTGGGTAATTGCTAACTAAAAAATATGTTTTTTTTTTTTTTTTTTTTTAATAAATTAGCCACTCCACAGACTCCGGGGTCCGTGATCTTTGTCATTACAATTATATATTATTAATTTTACACATATTTTGGATAAGGAGAAGAAGAGGAAAATAGGAGGGAGTTGGGTACATTTAATATCTAATTCTAGTGCTCGTCTGTAGAGCCGATCACTACCGGCTGGGATTCCGCTAGTAATCGACTCGACATCGAGTGTTTGCCTAATTGCCTTTTGCCATTTGCCTAAGCTGCCTCCTCCCGGCCCAGAGCCTCCACAACGGCCGCATTTCTGTCCCTGATGGCCATCTGTAGGTTGAAATCTCGGATGGTCTTTGGTGATGCAGCCCACGCTCGCCGCACGAAACGACCGATGGCGTCGTCGGTGTCGTCAGCGTAGTATGTGAAGGTCCCCGTGTGCCGTGAGATTGCAACAACCGCATGGGGTACGCTCTCGTGCAGCTTCATGTTTGCCTTGGTTTTGATTGCGATTACCGACTCGTATGTTGGTCCCTGAGCTTCATGGATGGTAAGGATGCGTGACCCGGTGCCTGACCCATAACCCTGGTTTGTCAGGGTCTCCTTCTCCTCTTGAGTGTGAACCAAGAAGAGGGTGTTTGGTATGTTGTTGGGTATTTGCGCTCCCTTATATCTTCTCTGCTCTAGGGACTTTATTCGGGGCGCTGAGGTACATACCGGAGTATATTTCCCTCAGCGCATATGCGACGTCCATTGGGTTTCGATGTGTGCAGAGCAACTCCTGGCTGATCTTTGTTACCAGGTTCGGGCGATGATACCTCATTTCGAAGAGATTTTCCCTGTCGATATAAGGCAACTGATTGACGTCTCCAATGAGGACAATTTCACCAACACCAGACAGCCTTGAAGCCATCACAATGGCTCCAAAATGGTTCATGAGAGCTTCGTCCACCATGAGGCGGCTGAAACTTTCTCTACCGAAACCATTTACCAGAGCAGAAGCCATGGTTCGCACTCTGGTTTTGACCAGGTTTCCGATTCGGTGCGATAGCTTTTCTCTTAGATCTTTGCTGCCTCAGTTGTTGTAGTGATGATGGCGTCCTTGTCCACGTCGAAGTGTCTAATCACCCATGTTGTTTTTCCACATCCTGGAACTCCGTTGACCCACTGTATTCTCGGTACCTCCCAATTTTCCCAACCTGCTTTGACGTTTCCGTTCCCTTCGATGGTCTTGGCCATCTCTAGGATCTTATCGTCCAGCATAATCTTGGTGCATCGGGCAGTAACTACAATTGGGTCGTTTGGTGGTGTCGCATAAACAGGCACTCCGCGCGCTCTGTCTCTCTCTCGTTCAGTGTCACGAAGCCATTTTCTGCACTGTAAGCTGCCATATACTGTCCTGTCATGGTTCCCTTGATGACCCGGGAAGTGACATTATTGTAAATGGCTGCTTCGGCCTCCTCGAGTTTCGCCAAAAATATGTATTTTCATGTTATGAACAGTAATTACTATTAAGCTTGCAAATATATACCTAAATGAAAAAACATATAGGTACCTATTCCGACCTATACCTATTAAGTTACGGGTGGTCTAGTCGGGAGACCGCCGCCTGCCGATCCGGTGACCCCGGGTTCAAACCCCACACGTACCACTGTCTTTTCGATGTCATGTGCTTAATGCCGCTAACTTAAAACGGTGAAGGAAAACATCGTGAGGAAACCGACATCTACCTAGAACCTTTCAAAGTCATGTGTCATCCACCAATCCACACTGGGCCAGCGTGGTGGGATATGGCCTTAACACTCTCCTTGCGAGAGAAGGCCTGAGTCTCAGAAGTGGAAACATTTAGTGGGCTGTTGATGATGAGGTACCTATTCAACTACCAACATTCAACATTTGACTTATATCGTTACTAGCGATTTCTCATGGTTTTACCTACGCAGTTCCTGTTTCCGTTATTTCCCCGGGATAAAAAAGCCATTCACGCTTCCAGATTATAATCTGTGTTCCAAGGCTCAACCTGATCCGTTCAAACGTGCCGACGTGATTGAGCAACAAACATCAAAACTTTCTCATTTAAGATATTAGTAGGATATTAGTTTAACCAGCAAACGAAAGAATAAGGCAGAGAGAAGTTTCATAAATTATTAAATCGAATATAGGTAGAAATCTCGCAGAAATCGAAATTGAAACATTAAATTTGAAGTGCTAAAGTGACGAGCCACTCCTTGTAAAGTATTTTTTCAAAGTCAGTAAAATCTCCGCGAAGGTTGTCTAAAATAGCACAGAGGGCTTATACCCCGAAAACTGTTAAATTCTTTTCGGAAACAAACCTTTCCTAAATCACTACATTATGCGCGAAGCAGCGAGCAACACGGAAGAGAGTAGGCATACCTACACAGCGTTTCCCCTCTGTCATAGTACAAGTCCACGTGGACCATGGAGTTTGATAATATACTGTGGCTGAGGGCGGGGCTAGATTTGTGAATAGTGCTTTATTTTTTTAGTGATTTGGCTGTGTGAGTATGATCGGCAATGGATCGGTACGTTTTGTATGTAATAGTGCGGCTTTTGCGCTTGTGTGCAAATTTCCCCTCCCGCATGAAATGACAGAAAGATTTGAACAATTTTTTTTAGCTAAGGTTTGTTCCGTGCTTGCGCGGAAGATCGCGTTGCTCGATGGCGCGAAGGGAGTTAAAAATAACACCAGGATTTTAATTATAGAAAAACATTGAAATTCTTTTAGAAAAACGCGAACATCAATCGCGAGAAAAAACTAAGCGAACGTAGATTGTGTATAACTATTAGTTTATATATCATCAATATCTCTCAAATACTCGAACCCAGGTATTAGGTATAACTTTTCAAGCATGGCCTCTGCGCGTTCATTCAATAGGAAATGAGAAAGCGAATTAATCGGCGTCCAACAGACGGTCTTGTTTATTTAGGCCGGCTCGTAACCCTATGTATTTTTGTAAGATTCCCTGTTCCTGTTTGTTATTTACCTACCAAATTCAATTAAGAGTGATTGTTTAACGTGGGTGCAGTTGGGTGCGAGAGTTAATTGATTGGGTTTTAAAATATGACGAGGTTCTGATGTTTGTGTGCTTAGACAAAAATGACGAAGATCATCACTACTGCCCATAATAGTGCATTGCGCCATATTGTTTTCATTAGGCCTCAGATAGTCTCTATGTCTTCTTATTCTTCATTTCTCTTGTTCTGTCTAGCGGTTGCCTCGAAGAAATCCCTTTTAGCGATAAGGTCGCCAATTGTTACTTTTTTTTTTTATGTTTTTTATATTTTTGTAACTTTCTTTACTTGTTAAGTGCAATAAAGAGTTTATCTATCTATGTCTTATTGAACGTTGGGCTATCGTAAATGTTGCTGGGCTCTTTGCTAACTAAACATATATACCTATGCACATTTTAAAGCATGCCACATACTTATCACACACCGTACACCGTACTCTTTGAAATTAAAGTAGTGGTAGGACTCTTGGCAGAGTCCGCCTGGGGAAGTACCACACCTTTGCCAGTTATTCTACCGCCAAGCAGTAATGTGCAAACATTACTGTGTCCCGGTTTGAAGGGCAATGTTTCCAGAGAAATTACAGGGCTTAGAGATATAAGATCTTAGATCTCTGGGTGACGAGCGCAGTGCAGTGCTAGGTAATGATTTGGACTCTTCATGTTCCAATAGCTGTGTGTCACTGTGCTGTTATGTGGCAGGCATGTTGCTTACCATCAGGCACATGTCCTGATCGTCTCGTCACACTTCATTTAAAAAAAAAAAAAAATTAAAGACGTTTAAACAAACATAAAATAAATGTTGGTTGACATTTCACACACAATACCATGTGACCCCAAACTACGTACTATGGAGCCATATAGTTGAAATAATACGATAATAATATAAGTATATTATTTATTTATTTATTTTAAGTATACGTAGTTTTTTTTTATAATTCTACAGTGTTTTATTATTTATTAATTTTAGTGACTGGCCTAGTGGCTTAGTTGGTAGTAGCTCTGCCTGCGAAGCCGAGGGCTGTGGGTTCGATCCCCACCCAGTGCAAATATTTGTGTGATGAATTCAAATGTTTGCACTGTGTCTGGGTGTTTCTATGTATAATAAGTATGTATTTAAAACTATATAAGTATTATATCAACTATCTGGCTGCCATCACACAAGCTTTGCTTAGTTTGGGATCAGATGGTGTTGTGTGTGAATTGTCCACCAATTTTTTTTTTTTTTTTTTTTTTAATCCTATAAAGTATTTGTTCTTCTTATTAATAAATAAATTTAATAAGTACTCCCTGCTCAGCGCACATTATATATTCTTTGCGCTGGCAGTGGAGACAATGGGTCCGTGGTCGTCCGATACCAAACATTTTGTGAAAGATCTTTCGAAACGTTTGGTCCTCGCTTCAGGGGATCCCAGAGCTGGCGCCTACTTTGCCCAAAAGCTGAGTTTAGCTATTCAAAGAGTCAACGCTGCCATCATTCTGGGTACCCTGCCGCGCAGTAGTGATCTCGACGGCGTGTTTAATTTGTAAATTTGTTTATTGTTATTGTATGGTGTAATAATTTTATTTTGTTTTTATACATATGTACATATTGTAAATAAGTATACATAGTTGTAAATCATTGTACATAAACACACCACAAAACAAATATTTGTATTATCACACAAATATTAGTATTGGGTGGGAATCGAACCCCTTGGCTTTACAGGTAGACTTACTACCAACCAAGCCACGAGGCCAGTTTAATTCACTACCGATCACTGCCCTGACTTTGTCACTCGGAGATATAAAATAGTTTACTTGACTGGCGAAAAATGTTTCTGGAAGCGGTGATATTTAAATCTCAGTACAATTTGGTCGGTGTGAACAGAAATTATTTAACAATATTACAGGACGTACACACTCGGACCTACACGTCAAACTCACTTTTTTTAACAATAATATCCATCGAACTCTTAAAAACGCAGAAGCGGCAAACGCGCTTCTACTATGGCGATGCAAAATCAGGTGACGTCTCCTGATTTAGTCTCAGTCGCAACAAGGAGTTGTGTACGTTTGATGACAATTGTGTACGTTCGCTGACAATTCAATTTTCAAATTTTTCAAACAAATTTTCGCCACGTTATGTTGTCTTTAGATTATGGCATACCTCATCTTCGTTTCTTTAATTATATCGATGATAATATCGCAACATATAGATGGAGGTAATTTTATCACTAGAACAAACATTTAAAATAGAATCATTTCATTATTGGTGAATTGCCTTTGCAAGCAGATTTCAATATGAATACGAAAGGATCGTAAAACAAAAAAACGTAACAAAATTCGAGTAAACCATCCTATTAATCTTGCCACCTTCACGCCATTCGTTCCACATAAGCAAAGGGATGAAACCTCCCTATACCCTCGACCCGTATGACCGCAACATAACTCTTCGTAAGCCCAAAACAAAACCTCCACAGACAACGTTCCAATTACAAAAGGCACACCCGAAAGCTTAAAAAAAAAAACAAAAAAAAGTTATTTAAATAAAAACTCGCGCCAGCGTTCTGTGTCGCATAAATTGCCTTCATTAATTTCCGGACCCTGCAAAATATTGTCTTGAAAGGATAATCAAATACAAAAACGGGGAAATGGCGGTGCGTCATTTCCATAACATTTCCCGCCCCCCTTTTGGCCCCTTTTTGGCCCCTTCCGGTCCCTCCGTCCCCTTTGCGAGGCCTCCAATTACAGTCAGAGTGAGCTTAAGGCCAGCATTAGAGAGCCGTAATGGTAGCAATTATGTGCAGGACTGCGCTATTAAAATTTATATAAGGGCAATTATTTTCAAAGTGTTCTGAACAATATCTGAAAGAAAAGTTGGCTTAATTTTTCGTCTTTGCTGCAGAAAAGATTACTCGGAAAAGAATAATTACGAGTAATAGGCTCCATGGTAGCTGGACTAGTACTACATAATGCAAAAATTACTATGGAGTTGGTTTAGGTGAATTTCTTCTCTTTTCTTGTCCTCGCCGCCAAAATACGTAACACTCACATGACTATAATTTACGTGATATTATAGTTATGTAAGTTGATATTATTAATTAAGTGAAATTCGTTATCAAGTAAACTTTCAATTCAGAATTAATTGTCAACTGTTAATTTTCCATATTATTATAGCTTGTTCATGGGGTACAATTTTAGGATTAAAAAGAAAATTTTAGAAGTAGGTACGTCAGTTTTTAACTTCATTAGAAGTCAAAAACTGAAATCTCTGATTCAAATTATGCTTTGGAATACCTACGAAAATCAGTACGTATTCCAATTCAAGATTTATATAATAGAGATAGGACTGCTTCAAGTGATAGCTTAGTCATACGACGTTTTACGTAAAACATTTTTTTTTTAGGTTAAGAGTGACAAGACGAACAGGACATGTGCCTGACGGTAAGTAACGTGCCTGCCCAGAACAGCACAGTGACAGGCAGATATTGGAACATGAAGAGTCCTAATCATTACCTAGCACCGCACTACGCTCGTCACCCGGATACCCGGATATCAAAACCTGCTTGCGGGGGGATGGTCGGGTAGTGTGAACCTAGACCACCATGGCTGGACACGGTGCCTTTTTTTTGACTGGCTGGAAATCCTTTGATCCTTTGCAGAAACCCGGTTGTGCATAGGGGTGCAGCCGAGTTATGTGAGATCTTACTCACTAAAACCCCTCGGTGGCCTATATCTGTGCCTAGGAGGAGGACACCGGGATCTCCGTTGGAACGCACCGGCGTCCTCTTGACACTTTGCCTAAGACACCTTCCTTAGGTGATGGACTAAACGACACGGGCCGCACCATGTCGTAGCCTTTCCTTTGATGGGTTAGCTATTCATAGGACGTTAGGCCCCCAAGCCTATCCGTCTTCGAGCCCATAGGTACCCTTTTAATCGCCTCGTACGATAGGCAGGGTATACCGAAGCCGAATTCTTGTTAAGACCCCGACACCAGGATCAAAAAGGGCTAAGAGCCACCGCCTCTACCGTCTTGACACGGTGCCTCGGACCAATTAAAACCGGCAATGCTCTCGCCTTCTTCCACGAACACGCCGCGGCTTGCCGAATTTGTTTTGGCTTTGCTATTGCTGTCTCTATCATTTCAAACGAAACGGAAAGAGAGAGCAATATACAAACAAAGCTAAGACAGTTTTAGTTCTCGGTAGTTGGCGGTAGACTCTCGGATGCTTCTCTGGACCACACTGCCGTCACACCTTTAACTTAAGATACGCCGTGACCACCTTGGAGATCAACCAACAAGAGGTTGCCAGACACCCCGCGTCTGGTTACCTTTACTTAGTTCCATTCAACGGGTAGGTATGTGGTCCCACCGCCTACCAAACACTATCAAAAACTGATCTAGATCAAACTTCCTAAGCCAAAAACGCCTAACAGCCATATAAGCCCATTTAATGGGCAGTCATAGGAACTGTCGATAGAAGTGAAAACTTATAACTCAAAATTTGATAGCTTACTTTGGAAATTACGCCGGTGAAACCGGAGAACGTGGCTATGAGCAAGAGCATGGTTATCTAGAAACGCTGGCGCATACCTAGATGACCAAAGGGAAATGCTGACGCATTTCTTGATGGCCAATGACCGTGATCCCGAGATTACTCGAAGATTTCTTATCATTCCTGAGCTAACGCTAGAATTCAAATCGCAGCCCACGAAAAATCGCCTCGTCTCGTCTCGAAAAAATCGTCTGTGGCGCACCAAACGAAGTATTTATTTCAAAAAGGTATGATGTTCCTCGACCTACAACTACGCAGGAAAAACATGTATGTACCTGAAACCACGTAGAGGACGTGTACTCAACGTGCCATGATATTTAAAAATGTAACAATGGTCGATATTCTTACAAAATAAAACACTATAGTAAATGACGTAGGGGAATTGCTAGATAGAAATGGAAGCTGGAATTGTCTCAACGTAGTTTAGCGCTAGGTACGGATAGCATAAAAGGTAATTGTAGAAAAGCAGCGAAAGCTACGCCCGGCCGGTGACCAAATCCCTCTGCTTAACATTTTGCTCCATACCTTTTTATATAAACCTCGCCTTCACCCTTTTCCTACACATACCATAATACACTCTGACTTCTAACTCACAAAGCTCAAAACACGTTGACAGGTTCGCCTGTATAACTACCAACACAGACCAGCCATTTTCAACCATAGCATTTAGATAATAAGGTTTGTTCGGGACTTTCTGTTCCAAAAATAAGACTGAGAAAATTCGCATTATGTAATAAAAACATTTATTTTGTCCGTTTCCGAGTAAATAGGACTCCTCTTCCCCTTATATACCAGTGATTTAGTGCGCGCGAGATCGTTTTGATAACTCCTTTCATATTTCGCTCGGCGGAGCGTTATCTTAGCAGGAAATGTGAATATTACGTTTTAAAAATGTTGTCTAAGCGTTTTTTGCTTTAAATTTTTCCCATTTCCTTTTCTTGGCAGTTGAAGCTTTTAAAACAAGGCGGGCGTTTCATCTACATTAAAAAGTAAAACGTCCCGCGCTTTTAATTTTAATTTTGCAGATGGAACACCAAATTCAAATGTGCCTTTTGTTTTAAAAAAATAAAGTATAAGTGGCCAATACTTGATTTTTTTTTATTAAGGAGTGTTTTAACGTTAAGTTAGTTACCTTTAATGACTTGATTGAAAAAAAAAATATAAATGATTTTTAAATGCACCTTGTGTGGTTTCATTTTATTACTATTTTTAAATAATTCATCGCAATTTGTTAGCATCTTTGAACTGGTTTCCTTGCTTAACAATACTCCAATTGCCCTTTTACAAACGCAACGTGAATTACAATGCATTTGTCACAACGTGTTTTGAAACCTGTTTCGCGATTTGCAGGCCAGTATTAGCATTCCGCATACCAACGTTGCTGCAAAACCCTTTTAGGAAACCAGTTTTAATGATAGCAAGAATTCAATCAAACAGGTTTTGCAGAGATTGCAGCCAGAGCGTTTTGCACGGAGCTCGATTCAGTTATATGTTATCATTATTGCTGACATAGGGAAGAAAATGTTCACTTTGGTGCACGGTGATATTGACCATCGGTAAGTTCAAAAGTACGAACATTAAACGTAGCAAAATACAAGTATGTGTTAGGTTTGGTTACTCTCATTTTATTGTAGGTCGATACTGGGCATATTCAGTAAGATATAATATGCAAAAAGATGTGGCATATTATAATGTCATTTAGGTAAATTAGATTTATGTAAATGCTTTCTATTTTGAGCTTTGCTTTATTATTTTACATTAATTTAATTTGAAATCTATCCAATGCTAACTCAGCAGGCTCTAGAAATTCTACTAACACCACAACGACTCTGTAACCTAGGGACATAAGTAGGTACATTAAATGAGTAAATAAATACTTTTTAAAGCACTTTTTTAGAACTTGATGTAGTCTTGTCAGTGTATGTTAGTTACTAAGTGGAATAATTTTTTTTGAAAGTACTGGTCCATCATAAAGTCAAAGATTAAATCAAAAACACAATACATTCTTATTGTAGGCGCTACGTACTTGCTAACATGTCAATTATAAAATGTGTTAACGATTAGATTTATAAAATCTTACTAGTTAAGTGAGTCTAATAGAACAAGCTTTGCTTAGTTGGAGGCTAGGTAGTGTTGTATGAGAAAAGCCCTCCGTATTTTTTATTTAAAAATGGAACGACGTTGCCGAAGTCGCTGATATTCCCTATATAGTCAATCGAATTTAAATCTATAATATCTAGATTACTGAAAAAACCAAAGAAGTAGTACCTAGCTTCCCCGTTCAGTTTTAACTTTTTAATTTCTTTTTTTAATGCTGAAAATGGCTGCGAGCAGATGCGCTTATACAAAAGAAGGATAAACCAATGAGGTTCAATTTAGTCTGGTAATACGAATGCTTCATTTGCATTTAGATTAGCAATGTTCCGTTTGGATTTTCGCGTTCAGGGATACAATTTTAATATTTGTAAACTTGGAATAGAAGTCTTCAAAATCCCATAAAAACAAGATTGAGACTTCATAGTTTTTGGAGTCCCTAAACGTTCCACATAATCGTGGGCCCTTTTAGCTCCAAATAAAAACCATCATTTTTTCCACATTACGAAAATAAGCACGTCAATTAATAAGTGAAACGTAAAAAAAATTTTTTAGGACATAAATCAACTTTTGGCAACCAACGACAAAAAAAAAAGTAGTTCAAGATTGAAAAATAGCTTACAATTGAAGCAAGCAAACTGATGCGCAGCCTTAGTATATGAAAAGAACAAACAATTGAAGAAAGTAATTATTGAAAAAATAAAATAGCCAAAGAAACCTTCCGCCAGGCATCCGACCAATTCATATTTCATTACCGGTGCGCACGGCGTCGAGGCGCACTCTCCAATCTTCCGAGCACAGACAGACACTTCTCAACGACTTGCTTGGATTGTCGCACCCAGAATTAGACATTTTTTCAGCGAAAAGGGCAGATATGGAAAGGGCCTTTCTATCCTATTATAAAGGTAAAAGTATCTAACTCTAGACTTACGTATTGTAAATTTTATTAGACGTAATTTTTTGTAATTTATTATATATCACCTTACGCAGGAGCGCGGCGAGACAGAATGATCACCCGCGCAAGGCCGGTATCTATCTAACTCTATAAATGTTTATGTACCGGAGTGTAACAGTATATAATTATTGTCGACGCCCTATCTTATTATAGTGTAAAATTATCTTGTATATTATGTATGAGCATGTGTAATAGTGTGCATAGTTATAATTGTAACGCATTGGCGAAACCTGTGATGTAACTTTTATATGAAATAAATAAATATTTATCTCTGTATTATCTAAATATTATAAAGCTGTGAAGAAATTTTTATTTAAACGCGCTAATCTCAGAAGCGACTGGACCGATTTCAAAAATTTCTTCACCTTTGGATATTTACGTAAGCCCCAAGTGCTATACATTATGTATTACGGGCGAAGCCGGGACAGACCGCTAGTAGATAATGAACTTCTCATTTATGTTAAATGCAAAGATAAACATTTCAAATATTTGAACTTCTTTATCTCTGGAACTTCCTATTAATTTTATTTTTTTTGGCTTTGATAGTCCAATGCACGGAGGTTATACAGCAAGGCGGAGAGCAGTTTAGTTGCTTAGCAACGATTAATAAAACCACAGGATACAGCCAGTATGCTAAAAAACTGTACATAAATATCTATATAAATCTAAAAAGTGTTTGTGATTAAACGCGATTGAAAATAAATATGCATACATAAATATATTATTGGCACATTCCTCACACAATACTAAATGACCCAAAACTCATAAAAAGCTTTTGGTACGTGCTTAACAAAAAAGATCCTAAAAAACTTAATAACATCTGCACATAAATACACGTTACTTACCTAGTCGCACAACACTCCCAAAAATTCAAAATACAGAGACAATTCACAAAATTACATCTTAAACCTTACTTGTATCAAACTCTCGAAAATTGTTTTAAATCAGTTTCAACCGCCAAACGAACTCAACCACCAAAACTGGCGAAACAAACTATCTACATACCCTCAATTCCCTAGAGGTCTTCGCAGCCATACAAACAAATATACATTACATAGCTCAGAAAGGGTTGCACCCTTTGCATTGAGCTCGATTCTGCAGACACCACGCTTGATATTTACCTAAAATTTATATAACACGCTTGCATTTAGCTTGGCTTGCAAAAAACCTGTTTTCTAAAGTCTTTGAACAAAAAGTTTTTAATAACTTCACGAAGAGCGCTTGAATGAAAGTGGTTCTTAAAACGAGAAGTTAAGTTTGAATTTTGAGGTATTATATTTTCTTTTTTTTTATAACTTGGGGGAACGTGTTCTTGCAAAGTTTGCTGGTGTATGTGGTCGATTTTTGTGAAGGTGAGGTGTGGTTACTTGTTTGCGACTCCCACGAAACGTGTGATTTAACAACAAACTAAATCGACTGGACTACCTTAAGTAGAGCAAATCATTGGAAACAAATACCTTAATTGAAGTTTATGCTGTCCCAATGCTGACCAATGGGGAGAATTTTGCTCAGCATTGGGGCAGTATAGATAGGTATATACCCTCTCTTCATTTATTATATCTTGTGTTATTGTCGCCCAGTCTTTAAAATAGCCGTCAAGTTCCTCGTGTCAGCTCTTCGTTGGCTTGCCATATCGTCGATAGTGATCGGGCTTTCACTGAATTGTGATTTTAGCCCAATGATCATCCGATAAATGTGGCAGACATGTCCAGGCCAGTCCCATTTCAGCTTAACAGTTTTTTTAATCACATCGGCTATTTGAGCCCTAGAACTTATTGTGGTGTTCCTTATAGGTACAATCAGTTAGCTTAACACCAAGAATACTGGGTTCCATAGCTGGAAACTGGAAAACAGAAAATCTTTGCTGCAGCTACTGCCAAAAACAAACATTTGGTATCATACTAAGTTCTTCCAGTTTTCTGTTTAATTTAATTATATTTTTAATAATAATTACTTGAAAACAATGCACGAAACAATTTTTTTGTAAAATATGACCTTATGAACAATAAAGCATTATAGTAACCAGCAAACTAATCAGCTTCATTTTGGAGTTAAACCCTACATTACATACCTACTAGGGATGTCCTGTGTTGTGGGATTCAGTGTTTTCTCTATATTTAGAAAAAAATGTCGTAGTAATACTGGCCATAATGATACTCTCGAATCGTAACACCAGCATCTGATACTTATCTATTGACTAATTTGTTTGAAAATGTAATTAAGTAATGTTCTTTCTCCTAAAAATCGATTGGACGAGTGTCTCAACATCAATACTCTCTAAAAAAAAAACTATTACGTAGCCCGAAATTTTATTGTTTTGAGATAGTATTTAACACAAGAAAAAGCTGAAGTGTTTTTATGTTTGATGAATTGTGCAACATACCTACACAGAATAATTCATGTATCTATTTGGCATGTAAGGCAGAAACTAGAGAGTTTAATAGTGGCAGGACTCTTTGCAGAGTCTGTCTGGGGAAGTATCACACTTTTCAGTAAGTAAGTAATTCATTTATTCCATAAAGATTATGACTACAATGTACAGAAAGGATTTTACAATTAATTTGTCTAAATATACATATATAACAGTTAAACGTTGAGCCCCAAACTAGTGTGTGCCTGTATCTTGGGCGATCTGGTCTAGGTTACCGGATTGGTGAGATTTAAATAGACACTTACCTATCGCCTTTCCGTAACTCTAGGTACACAGTTTCTTTATTGTCTACATTATTACTATTAACTGGCCTTGTGGCTTAGTGGGTAGTAGCTCTGCCTGCGAAGCCGAGGGTCGTGGGTTCGATCCCCACCCAGTGCAAATATTTGTGTGATGAATTCAAATGTTTGCACTGTGTCTGGGTTTTTCTATGTATAATAAGTATGTATTTAAAACTATATATGTATTATATCAGCTATCTGGATGCCATCACACAAGTTTTGCTTAGTTTGGGGTCAGATGGTGTTGTGTGTGAATTGTCCACCAATATTTATTTACTAGATGCCCGCCCGGCGTCGCCCGTGCTACATTTAGACACTCATCAGGATCCCGTACATATACAACGGTGAAATAATGATTGAAATCGGTTTAATAATTCCTGAGAATATCGCTTTCAAACAAAACACCTTTTCAGCTACCTACTACGCAACCTGTCAGAAATTGGTCGTACCAACTCAGAGATTAGCAAAGGTTTTATATTCCAGACGTATGTAATCTGTGATATTCAATGACGCAATCTTAGACACATGCTGTCATGTGTCATGTCAAAGCACGAAACGTACGAAAACTCTCAAAAAGGAATATTTTTTCCTGATTTTGTTACATTCTTGATTCATGCTCCGCTTCTGTTAATAGTATCATTATTTTCTATAGCCTATAGCCTTCCTCGATAAATGGACTATCCAATAGAAAAATAATCTTTCAATTCGGACCAGCACTTCCCCAGATCCTAGCGTTCAAACAAACAAACTCTTCAGCTTTATAATATTAGTATAGATTTATTCAAATGAATCTGATTTCAAACTTTTCCAGTCACATTGTAAGGATATAAACATTATTTTCACTTTTAAAATTGTGTTAGGATTGCTAGTTTGTTTATGAAAGCCTGATTAAAATTAGATTTTATCAGTTATTCTACCGCTCAGCAGTAGAAACTGTTTGAAAGGTAATGGTCCCAAAAAAATCAAGGGCATATAGATAAATCATCTTATATCTTTGGCCAATAAAGCAGTCCAGTGCTAGGTAATGATTTGGGCTCTTCATTGTTCTAATTAACTGGGTGAGACTGTGCTGTTATGGGCAGGAGTGTAGCTTACCAGCTGGCAAATGTCCTTCTCCTCCCGTTACTCTAAACCATTTAAAAAACTTAAGTTTATAACTAAAAGTTAAAGTAGTCTTGTTCGTAAATTAAGTTATTTATTCCGGCATGAAGTTAGCTCTGACACAAAACAGCGCAAGCACAAAGCCGCAACCAAAAAAATGTTTGTGCGAGTTTTTTTTGGCGACGCACGGCATATGGCGTTTACGAGACCTACGCAAAATGACGACAATGATTGGACATTGTTGATGATATTTTTGTTGTTACCAACAATGGCTGTGCAGGGGTTCATGTTTACATTTTTTTTAGTTTTGCGACGTTGCGACTCGGCTCTCGTTTAAGGATTTATAACTTTGCTCTGTGTCTTTTGTGATGAGAAATGATTTTTAAGAGACTACTAGTTATGTCCCGTGATGTAACTCGTAACTTAACAGTTCGATAATTTATTTTCGTTATTTTTTAATTTTTATAGGTTGACCTTGAACATCAGGCGAGATGATGCCTGAAGTTAAGCGCAACAATGTGGTCTACGATGGAGCGTGTTTACCTAGAAGAAACCGATTCATCTCGATTTGAAGACACCAAGACTATAACTATCGGGAAAACCCCACTCAGGCAACTCATTCCACAGCCTAGACGTTCTCATCACAAGAATAGATTCAAACCTGTTCAGCCGTGTCGTTGGAACATCAACCATGAAACTATGCCACTTCTCCGAGCTTCGAGAAGTCCAAGAAAGACGAAAAGAAAAGTCAAGAAGAAAAGAGACCAAGGTGTCATTAAATCATATCATCAGTTGCACACTCTCCGAAGTGTATCCGATAAAAAACCGGTAAAATAGCAATTTTGGGGCGATGTTCAACACTGAAGTCTTTTTCACACAAGAGTCCTACTGAAGTAAAGTGTCCGCGAGCAGTGTCACTCGAAAATGGTATAAATTAATAGGTGTTAAGTACTCAAGAAGATACCCTTCTAAAGTTAGAAATTTGTAACCAATAATCATGATAGTATGATTTTCAACGTTATTTTGTAACTATATAGATCAATTGTGTACCATTAATTTCACTGCGGTAAAAAAAATAAAAAACTTATACCTCGAAAACTCAAAATGTTTGCTCAAAAACGTTTCAATCAATCGTTAAGTTTCCAAATATCGAACACTCCTACTCGCCACACGATGTGTCAAAACAACGCCCGGCATTACACGATTAAAAAGATAAAAACATTGTTGGCGCGAATTTCAAAAATGGAACATTCACCTCTAACTCGGCCACGGACGCCGATACGCAAAAAGAGAACCAATATTTACTCTGGATCGGTCAACACTTCGGCAGAAATCCTTTTATCGATACCAGCGAGATATCGGATAATCGAGTTGAATAGAATATAACTTTATTACACGCATCAAATTCGACAATCTGTTATTTCGAGAGGTAGATAGACGTGTGAAAATTCCTTTGATCGGATTAACAGTAAATCGGATAAGTATTTGAATGGCGAATATTTTAAAAGTTTTTTCAGTTATTTTAACGGGAATAATACTATTTTTGACCACCAACAAGGCTTTTGGTAAGCAGCGAAGATGAAGTACATAAGTGTAAAACCTAGTTCTATTATTTACTTACCTATTATGTACAAGAACAATAATAGGTGTCCTTCTTACTTTTTTGTACAGGCTTGTTGGTGCCAATCTCTGGCTGTATGGATGAGAAATGTAGATAACTTCAAACGTCTATACAGGGTTACTGGTAATCAGCCTGCATCCGATTGCGGGCGTGTTATGTTCATTTAAGCAAACAACTTTTGTTCTACATCTTTTGCTAAAACTCATTAGGTACAACATTATCCTAAAAAAAAATAGGTTGCCTGTATATAAAGTTTTACGTGACAACGACTTTATGGTAAATATTTTACGGAAGGGAATTAGATGGCTTGCCCGAGTGGAAGGGAGACTCGTTGTGAGCGCATAACGTAGCGGAGCGTTGTTTTTATTATCAGATTATAAGACGTTGTCACGTCAATATAGAATTAGATGATTTTAGACCGGGCAAATACATTGTTTTATTTGGGAAAACAATATAGTAGGTTGTTAGTTTTAAAAACTGTAGAATAAAAGTTGACGTATTTAATCTACTTAACATCCTCTTAAAAGGATCCAGGCTACTTACCAATAACCCTGTATACATAACAGACGATAGTTACCGTAAATGATGGAACGATCTGTTTTTTCATTAGGATAAATTGACGATGGCCTTAGTCCATCGTCATACAACTCAGATTACACTCAACAAATGAGTTGTCTAAATTTTTTATAGAAAAACTAACTTACGACGATGCTTTAGCTTAAGAAGTGTTTTAATTGACTATGTCACATTAAATTTCAAACATAAAAACAAAACATAATTTCAAATAATCAACTAGGCTTTTGACTCTTCAATCTCTTTTGATATTCTTCCATTTATTAACACTTATTTCTATGGGAAAGTATATTTGTGGCAGGTGTACGTACCTATTGGAGACAAATGTTGACAGCTGTTCAAAAGTCATCGTTCCAATCGATTGTATTTTACATCAAACATAATCGATACAGAATCAATACAGCGGCGGTCAGCTTAATGACACATCCGTGGATTTTAAAGCAGATGTAATAGTATAAATTCAGATGAGCCTAAATCTCATAAATGTTTTCATAATTTTATATTGAAACCAAACAAAGTCATAAGTACATAGATAGGTGTAATATTTCCAAGAATTAAATTAAAATGTCGAAATAAGAGGGAGGTAGATTTGTTTATTTACCTTACGTAATAAAAATGTTTTCATCCTAAATAAATTATGTTTTGTTACGAAGTTTCTTATCGCGCGTTTTACACGCTCTGAGCAATTGAGAGCTAGATTGAAAAAAGTGTACATAATAAGATTTTTTTATACCATAGACCCCTGACGATTGTTTCTCTTCTACTTACTATTGTCTATTCTCTGAGCAGTTTCACTCTACATATTTTAAAAATATTATATTTCACAATGAAATTCTACGCCAATGCAATGTGAAAACATTGCGACTATATATTTTTTATTTCGTTTATACCTCGTCCCTTTTCAATACAACATCAAAGCAAACCAGAAAACAATCAACCTCTAATTCTGCATCATTTCATTCTCGAAAAAAAAACGTCATTTTTACACAAAGCAAATAATTAGAAGCGAAAAATACGAGTGAACGGCCGCCATCTTGGATTGCAAAGCGTCACATACTGTTTTTTGCAAAAAGGCCTAAGTACCACTGTATCTAAGCATACATATTATGTTGGAGACACTGGTGATTAAGTGTCGATGACAACGCCATTGAAACTCTACCTTGTGTTTTAGACGGTTAAGTTGAAAATGAATTGTAGGATTTCTTTTTGTTTTAAACCGTAGGGTCCGCGGCACATTTAGCCACCCTCGTGCTATGTGAGATTTCTTACACGGTGATATATTATTAATATCCCCGGGGTAGAGTGGAGAAAAATGGCGAGCTTTGGAAGGGAAATCGTGTACCTACTGGTGTGGAGGGTCATAGCGTAACGGTCGAGATAGATAGGTACGTTACCTGAATTGATATCAGATATAATCAGTAGGTGACATTCAAATACCCTTTTTTATGTAGAGTTTTTGAATAGAATACATTTATAATTTATACTTTATGACCCCTGACACACCCCAAAAGCATGTTTTTTTTAATTTTTGAATAGCGCGTACTCTTTTAGTCCAGAAAAAAAAACAACAGCTATATAACCTCAGACAAAGTATGGCTTCATGCTCTTAGAAAAAAAATAACAAAAAGTGTACCTGACGTCAAGTGCTTAAGCTTAAAAAAACGCCCTATGATAAACAAAAAAATTGCTAATTATTCAATCACTTTTTCACGTGTACCAACGTGCAATACGTTTTTATTACCAACCCCACTTCGATTAGAAATGTACGATACCTATTCTTTTAAATTCCACCCATATTTTTTTTTTTTAAATCTATCAAACATTTAAAAAATCTATTTTCGAAACATTTTTACTTTTCTCACAACTCTTCATTAGCACCTTGGTACTCTTAGCAATTTTCCTGGTAGTTTTCTATTACATTCCGTAAAAAGGAAAATAAATTATGCAATCAGTAATATATTTAACAAGAAATTTTAGAACTCATAATACCTACCTACTTTACATAAATATACTCGTGTATTATGCCCAGTTATTTATTATACCTATACACAAGTATGTAAACATTCACCAATCACGTAACAGAATTTAAAATACATGATCATTTACGAATATATTTTATTCGTAGGCAAAGACCCTTTCAACAAAATTTACCCTATTTTGTCTATGAATAGACAAGGGCGTCTATGAAACTACATTGCGATATTGAGACTTATTACAATGAAATAGGTTTTATTTTTGGATACTTAAATGAGAAGGTAAATAAATAATTCTTTAACAGAATTATAAGTAAGTAGGTATGTATTATTTGTGTGCCTTATTATTTATTGCTCATATTTAGAATTGAACTATGACTGTTAGTTAGATCTGGCAGTGACAAGTGCAGTGCAGTGCTAGGCAGTGCAAATTTGAACTCTGCATGTTGTTATATGGACACGCTACTTAATATAACTAGCGGCACCCCTCGATTTTACCAGCACAGTTTTTTTTTATATAAAAAGTGCCGAGACGAGCAGGACATGTGCCTGATGGTAAGCAATATGCCTGCCACATAACAGTCCAGTGACACACAGCTCAACATGACGAGTCCAAATTATTACCTAGCACTGCACTGCGCTCGTCCTCGAGAGATCTAAGTTATTATATATCTAAGCCCTGTAATTTAACTGAGAACATTGCCCTGTAAACCGGAACCCAGTAATGTTTGCATATTACTGTTTGGCGGTAGAATAACTGGCAAAGGTGTGGCTAAGGAAGTCCTTAGACAATTTATAATATTAGTAGCTTTTATAAAATACTAGCAGCGAGAGCGCAGAGAACAAGAAATGCGCGGGTAAAAAAAACTTTTTTTTGGAAAAAAAATTCATTCTAATCCATCCCAAACCATGCCATCGAGCCTCAGGAGTCGATAGAGTCACATAAATAAATACAAGTTAATTAAATATAAGCATTGAAAACGAAAAAGAGCCTTGCAGCATCTGCTTTAGACCAAAGATCAGTAAGCAGTAGAGTCTAACCTACCAGACGAGCCATTCCTCGGCAGAAGAAGGCGAAGAGGACTTAGTAATGGTAGGACTCTTGGCAGAGTCCGCCTGGGGAAGTACCACACCTTTGCAATTTGGTAATGTGCAAACATTACTGTGTTCTGGATTGAAGGACAATGTTTCCAGAGAAATTACAGGGCTTAGAGATATAACATCTTAGATCTTTGGGTGACGAGCGCAGTGCAGTGCTAGGTAATGATTTGGACTCTTCATGTTCCAATAGCTGCGTGTCACTGTGCTGTTATGTGGTAGGCATGTTGCTTACCATCAGGTACATGTGCTGCTCATCTCGTCACATTTTATTTAAAAAAAAGGAGAGGAAGTAGCAGCAAAGGACATTGTTCATTTATAAGGGACTTTGGTCTAAACGTGGACATTTATTTTCACTGATATCATAGGTAAATTAAACTTGATAGCTTCCAACAATAGGTATCAGAATATTAGCATTTGGTAGTAGCAGAAAGATTACTTACGCATATTTTCTCAAAGTAAGTTTAACGTTTTTTTTAATCAGACACATTTCGTAGAGTTGCGCCAGATATGTATGATAGATGTATGATCTCATACCACCTTATTATTTTCTATCGAACTGCTGGTGGATTCAGAAAGCGATATCGTTTTTGTTACTTTATGAGCTTGAACTTGAGCGAAGTGACACCACTTTGGTAATACGAACATCAAAGCTTTGGAATGCGTTACTTGAGTGGGTATTTGTTGGTGGATATGTCACCGTATTGTGAACACTGTCAGATTATAATCCAACACGTGATTATAATCTTACGGTAGGCTAGGTTGGGTGGTTAGGTTAGGTTGTAATCTGATGTCGTCTTTAGATTATAATCTGACGGTGTTGATTACAGTGAAAGGTATAACTTTTGAGTGACCTCGTTCGTGGCTTAGTTAATGGTAGTAAGTCTGCTTGCGAAATGGAGGGTCGTGGGTTTGATTCCCACTCAGTAATCCGTAATTCCTGCAAATATTTTTGTGGTGTATATACTAATAGTACCTGGTTGACCGAGCTTTACTTGGTTTAAATGCGTTTATAAAAGGCTCTAAGTAAAAGATTTTCTCAGAAAAAAAAGAACAAAAAGAAAAGACCCGAGTGTAACCATCAGGATTCGAACCGGGTTATGTTGACTCCGAGGGCGAGCATATTCCGACTGAGCCATATAGACTTAAAGAACAGTGGCAAATAAGTTATCGTTTTCTAATGACATTATAGGAGTTTTTCATTGTCTAAAAACGCGCATAAAATGATGTTTATAAAAATTAAAACTTAGCTAGATCGATTTATCGTCCCCGAAACCCCTTGTATACATTATTTCATGAACATCGTTCGAGCCGTTTCCGAGATTCAGATTCTATATATATATATATATACCTACATACAAGTATACCTACAAGAATTGGTCGTTTAAAGGTATAAGATTTGTAATGTATCTATGTATTTTAAGAATGTATTTATAACTACATAAATATTATATCAACTGGCTGTCTTCCATAACTTTTCTAGATCAGGTGGGTTTTAAAAATGACAAAATACGGGACCCTTATAGATGTCTGCCTGTCTCTCTGTCTGTCCGTCCGTATGCCACAACCACTTAACTTTTCTAGATCAGGTGGGTTTAAAAAAATGACAAAATACGGGACCGTTATAGATGCGGGTGAAACCGCAGGGCGGTGGTAGTTTTAAATACATAAGTAGTAACGTAACCCTTCCCGAGAATTTGTGACGTCAGGATGTCACTAATTTATCCTAAACCATACCAACCAGTTTCGGGAGTCGATAGAGTCATAAAAATAAATATAGGTGTCCATAAGCAACTAGTATTGAAAACTAAAAAGAGTCTTGCATCATCTGCTTTAGCCCAAAGATCGGTAAGCAGTGGAGTCCAACCTACCAGACGAGACATTCCACGGCTGAAGAAGGCGAAGAGGAAGTAGCAGCAAATTTATAGTCAAGATGAAGGTTCTACAATACCAAGAAGTGGTATTTTAATACTAGATTAAGTTTTTGTCGCAATAAATAGTTTGTCATTTGCCATTATTTTCCATTCAGTAAAGACGGTGCCAGCGTAGTGCGACCACCAAGCACAGATACGGTCCACAATCGTAGAACGCGCGCGAGACGGCGGCCACCTGGAATCTGCTAGGATATGTTCAACATCATTTCCCCAAAGGTAATTAGGTGCCTAGCTCCGGGAAAGAGGCTTTCTTGGGCACTGGTATCATACCTCCCTTAATTAAGGAACGAAGAATGCAAGACGAAATGATGAGAGGAAAAGCAGTAGAGTAGCACTGCAAATACTAATAATAATGCGTTGCCTGAGTGGGTTTTCCCCGACGGTTAAAATCTTGGTGTCTTCAAATCGAGAGTGAATCGGTTTCTTCTAGGTAAGCACGCTCCATCGTAGATCTCATCATCGCTTAACACCAGGCGAGAAGTCAAGTGAGAACCTATTATAGTTTTAAAAAAAATTGCCATAGGTTTATTGTAAAAAAATGTGGCAACGTAGAGATGTGGATAGGGCTGAGTGGCGTGCCCAGAGGCTCATAAGCAACTCTACTATAGTTCGTAAAATACTTCAAAGTCGTGAACATCGCCTCAAAGTAAGCTTAACGTTTTTTATCGGACACATTTCGTAGAGTTGCGCCAGATGTGTATATATGATGTATGATCTCATACCACCTTGTTTTTTTTTCTATTGAACTGCTGGTGGATCTAGAAAGCGATATCGTTTCGTAGTTCATGAGCTCGAACTTGAACGAGGTGTTTTGACACCACTTTCGTAATAAGAACATCTAATATTGGAATGCGTTTGCTGAGTGGGTATTTGTTGGTGGATATGTCACCGTATTGTGAACACTGCCAGATTATTATCTAACACGTGATCATAATCTCACGGTAGGCTAGGTTGGGTGGTTAGGTTAGGTTGTAATCTGATGTCGTCTTTAGATTATAATCTGACGGTGTTGATTACAGTGAAAGGTATAACTTTTGAGTGACTGTGTTTTTTTCTTTTTTTTTTAATAAAGAGTGACGAGACGAGCAGGACGTGTGTCTGATGGTAAGCAAATTGACTGCCACTTAACAGTACAGTGCCACGCAGCTATTGGAATATGAAGAGTCCAAATCATTACCTAGCACTGCACTGCGCTCATCACCCCGAGATCTAAGATGTTATATCTCTAAGCCCTGAAATTTCTCTGGAAACATTGCCCTTCAAACCGGAATAGTAATGTTAAACATTACTGTTTGGCGTTCAGTTTCGACTGTTGTTAGTTTTGGCTTAGTTAATGGTAGTAAGTCTGCTTGCAAAGCAGAGGGTCGTCGTGGGTTCGATTCCCACTCAGTGCAAATATTTTTGAGTGGTGTATATACTATTTTTTGTAATGGTTCTATCTATTTTAAGAATGTATTTATAACTACATAAATATTATGTGAACTGGCTGTCTTCCATAAATTTTCTAGATAGGGATCAGGTGGTGTTCCGTAAAAAAATGAGGATTTTAAATCCTCACAAACTTGAAACCCCTAATTTTTTTTCGAATGAATCCTACTGAATCCTCCTCATTATGAACTGCATTGTCGCTTAATATCACCCGAGTAAGCGATCATGTGTAAACCAGTTATCGAAACCAGAGTCTTGAAAACGGACTGGGTTATGCCCAGTTGTGGTAGGTTGAATATGATGATGTTACTAGGTAACTAACTAGGTATGCTTAAAAGTAGGTATGTTTATATATATTTATTTAGGTATTTTTATATTTATTTATATATTGGTGGACAATAATACACACACATCATCTGACCCCAAAGTAAGCAAACCTTGTACTATGGGTGCCAGATTGCTGATATAATACTTATATAGTTTAAATACATACTTATTATGCATAGAAACACCCAGACCAGCACAAATAATTAAATTCATCGCACAAATATTTGCAATAGGTGGGAATCGAACCCACGACTCTCGGCTTCGCTGGCAGAGTCACTACTCACTAAGCCACGAGGCCGGTCTGAGTCAGGCAGAGCATTTTTTGAGCCGGGAAAAAACAATTGAACTCACGACACTGTTACCGTTAGCATCTGTGTATAGATAATTATGTAGATATAAGTATTTATAATATACTAGCTCCACCCTGCCACGCTTTGCTGTGGCGTATTGTGATGCAAAAATTAGATAAAAGCAATCCTTGATGCGGATTATATATCATCTATATATATAACAAGAACAAAATTAAAAATTTTGATTAACCCCCGACTACCTTGGATTTGTTATCTGTACCTACAACATTCTACTAGTCAAGCCCTTTCATTTGATACCCATATTAAGGGAGTTGTGAAAAAATGAATGTAATTCGCCATTTTGTGGTAGCGGCCATCTTGGATTTGAAATTTGTCATAGTGCAAAGTATTCTAATAGTCAAGCCTTTTCGTTTGATACCCATATTGCGGTAGTAGTGAAAAAAATTATATAATTCGCCATTTTGTGATGGCGGCCATCTTGGATTTGATAATTTTATAGTGTATAGTATTCTACTAGTCAAGCCCTTTCATTTGATACCCATATTGAGGTAGGTTGTGAAGAAATATTTTGTCCGCCATTTTGTGGAGGCGGCCATCTTGAATCGATATTGTCCAAACATAGCTAAGAACATCCGCACAGATATTAACTTTCAAATAAAAAAACTGCATTGAAATCGGCCCATCCGTTTGAGCTCTACGGTGCCACAGACAGACACACACACAGACAGACAGACAGACAGACAGACAGACAGAGAGACAGATAGATAGACAGACAGACAGACAGACATCGACGTCAAACTTATAACACCCCTTTTTTGGTCGGGGGTTAAAAATCAATGCCACTTTTCGTTGTAAGTAAACTCCTCCTAAACGGCTCGACCTATTTGAATGATATTTTTATATACATTTGGGTAGGGCCCTGGACGATTTAGATTCACAAATCACCCCGGCAGATGGCGCTGCAGTTGGTATCTAGGTTATTATCCGAGGTAAGCCGGAATGGGCCGCTAGTATCATTCTAAAATTTCAGCTCGATCGGTGCAGAACTTTTTGAGTTTTTGTAGCGTACACAAACCAACATAACACTTTTATGTAATATAGATTTTGTTTTCACTAATTCCGGTACTATGCAGCTTATAGCTTTCAGCATTTAATTATTAGTATAAGTATTTAAAAATCGATCAGTACTTATTGAGCATATTAATTAACAACAATATTATTAATTACTTAAATATTGAAAATATAGATCTTCAATCATTATGATATTTGTGTTTGTATTTGTACAAAAGTTTGCACTTCAAAAACTTAAACAAAAACAATGTCCTTTTTAAAAGGCGGAGGGTTGCACAAACATAAACTAATTTTGATAAATCTTGCTAATATTATAAATGTTAATATTTGGATGTCTGTTGCTCAATCACGTCGTAAAATAATAAATAGTTTTGGAAGAACACTGGCAGGCTACTTTTTATCCCAGGAGACTAACGAGAACGGACTAACTACTCGGGTAAAACCGCGAGGCACTCCTAGTAGATAAAAATAATAATTAGAATAAATATCAAAATACTACCTTTCTTAATTTATTTTATTTTATTTGGAGTGTCGTATCTATAGGTAGCTATTACAATGTATGTAAATTGAAATAAAGTTTTATATCAATCAATCAATACATCAAATAGTCGAGTTCTTTAGCGTTCCAGAAACCAACCACAATAAAAAACAAACACGTTCCTAATAACCTTACACCAATTTTTGCAATCGGTTAAAATATTTAAAACTGAAAATATTTTCAGTTGTCATTTCGACGTTTCATACGCTTTAGTTCGTAGTTAAGCTATTCACTGATAGATGGCGCTTTAATCAATTTTCATAAAACAAACATTTCCTAAGTTTTATCTTTTTAATCCAATATGAATGACGTACATATTTTTAAAATAAATGCTTTTTTAAAATTCACAATTCTTTTATTTACAAACTTGAGTTTCAGTAACACAAGGCATAATTTACATTTTTTTAGTTCTTCCTCAACACCATAGATGGCACTCTTAGCAATATCCGATCAAATCGCGGAAAATACAATCCACTTCACAATAAACTTGAATTTAACGTTTTCGTTTTGTTTTAACCGAAGTACATGTTTTATATTCGTATGATAATGTAATAAATGAGTGAACAGTGACAGTGGTAATTTCTTTTTAAAATTCTCGGAGACAGTTGACAGTTTTTTCTTGGTACCGTTTTTTCCCGACTTTGACTTTCCCGGATTTAAATTTGTAATCTTAATTTATTTTTCAATATTTGTAATAACCACTCCTTAAATTATTGTGAAATTTGTTAAGGAAGACGTGAAGGTTGCGAAGCTCGGAAGCCTGATGCATCCTGGAGATCAGTGAACGATTTTCCGATTCCTAGTGGGCTCTTATCGTCTGATCACTAATCCCGACCGTGGCGGTGACTTCTATTCACGCTCCTCCCTCTTCGAGCAGAGTTAGAGATGCGAGTAGTGGTTCTGGGGTGGGGTAAGACTGAAGATTTAGAAGTGTTACTAGCTTGATATGATCAAGTGACAGTCCTTAGTGTTTCCAGAAAGGCGTCATAGAGCACGAATCCTCGAAGTGGGATCTCTTGCCAAAGTTTTGCCCAAGCCTAAGGCGATGCGGTCAGCAGTGGCTTGAGCTCCCATGCAACGAGTTGGAGCCGGGATGTTGACAGCTGACACCAGTTTACTGGTTGGTCTCCGAAACAATTCCGGCATGTGTTGGCTGTTCTTGTGTCCCGGTGACGGAGTGTTCCCCCTGAAGTAGGTTCGCGGAAGAATGTGAAATCGTCCCTGTCATATGCAGCAAAGGTGAACCCCGAGGTTTTAGTCACTAGTAGGCCATTGGAGACATTTGTAAATGGGGTGTAGCAGATCCTCCAGTTGAGCAGTGCGACTGAGGTACAAACTCGCAGACTATGGATCATCTGTTTATATTCCCACTGTGTCCTAACACCTGCAAGCTGCACGACCTGTGCGAAGCAAACCCCGTCGGAGTTTCTGTGGCCTCACACTGGTCAAAATTGTGTAAAATGTCCTTAAAAATTATAAAAAAAGAAAAACAAAAGAAAGAAATTTAAATGATTTAAAAACAAATAGTTTTTAGTTTTTGATATAGTCATAAATTGAATCGCTGACACAACAAGAAGAAGAAGAAGAAGTCAGCACTCCTCGTAGTCTCCAGCCTGGCATAGCAAGACCGTACACTTTAGGTGGATGGGTATTATATTAAGGTACTGCCAAAAAAAGTGAAAGATTGTGGAAATCGGCGTGTTCCAAGAAAGACATAAAACAAGTTTTGTTTAGTCAGGGGCTAGATGGCGTCAGTGTGAAAATGACCACCAGCAAAAAAGCGCATTACGTTCTCGATGACGCAGTCCCTTCCCTCTGAAGGACAGAGACAAGCCCACCACCCAAGTGCTGGTCAGCAGACGACGCACATCCTCTAAAAGTGCCTTTCTTGGAACACCGGTTTTCTCACGATGTTTTCCCTCACTGCTAAAACCATTGGTGATAAAACTATCAGAGGTGTAGGCGGGATATCCGGACGTTATCATCACTAGGCCAACTTTGCTTCACCACATCCATCATCCATCCCTCCAGTCAAGCTTAGTATTCTTAAGGCGTAAGATAGGTATGCTATATATATGGTATGCTAGTCGGAAGAACGGCGCCTGCCGATCTGGGAGCCCCGAGTTCATATCCCACGCGCACCACTATCTTTTATAAGTCGTGTGCCTGAAGCTGCTAACTTATAAACGGTGAAGGAAAACATCGTGAGGAAACCAACATGTACCTAGAGCATTTCGAGGGCATATGTCATCCACCAATTTGCACTGGGCTAGCGTGGTGGATTATGTATGGCCTTGACTCTCTCCTTACGAGAGACGGCTCCGAGTCCCAGCTGTGGGAGAGTTTAGTGAGCTGTTTATGTTTATGCTACATAATTATATGTATTAGAAAAAATGTAAAAGTGAAGTTTTATCAGTGTCGGTTGTGCTGGCACAGACTACAGAGTCGTCGTTATAGAATTTCGATTCGAATTGGACTGATTTCTTTCTGATGTTTTTTATCTTTGTAATGTTAATAGTTGAAATATTTGACTTTTAAGGTGTAGTAATTTTGAATAATAGAAGTTGTTTGTAGGACCATCGTTTGATATAAAATTTATTTTGTATTTAAATTTTTTTCCAATCAAGTTTTGGAGAGATGAGTAAATAGGTACTTTCTAGTTTCTAGGTCATCGTGCATCATCTTCGGCCACACCGTCGCGTCGCCCGTAGCTTCATCATCAAGCAAGTTATTGATTAACTAGCAATATGTGATAGTTTAATCTTTGAAAAAGGGTTTCATGACGAAAATCTAGTCTTAAATCAAAAGTAAGGATCATCACTCAGTGGATTTTCTGTCGTCATAATTTTTTTCCTTTAGGGTGCCCGAATGGTCCCTAACAAATTTTATCTTAATCTGTATATCGTTAAAAAACTGTAAATAAAAAAAATTTACGTCAATGATATTATAACAATTCATAAATAATGTTAAGTGAACTGTAAGAGTTTAATTTTTAAACTGAGTGGTATTGTCTTTAACAAAAAACAGTATCGAATTATTTTTCATGTTTAAATTTTCCAACGTTTTTTAGTCTGAATCAAACTCACTAGTAGTATCTAAGAAGATACAACATGTTTTTTTAAAGGAACCTATTGCAGTTCCTCAACTGACTTCTTCTGTCTATCGAGCTTTAAAACTAGTGTGTAGGCCCTGTATTCAACCTTGACTCCTGTTAGGGATTTTGGAAATTACAAAAAAAAAAGCAGCAGTGTAGGAACTAATCTAATATTACCATAGCATCTCGTACAACGTATAGTGCAAGTTCACCTCATAGCTAGGGCTGCCAACTTTGTTTGAGAAAAAAAAAAGTATAAACTGGTTTAGATAGGAAACAAAAAAAGTATTAGGAAGAAGAAAATTTTTTTATCAAATTTTATGTTTTTATTGCCTTAAAAACGTATTTTTGTGTGTTTGCACATACGAACAATTACTTGTTTGCTTTAAATGTTGCAAAGCTTATTTAAATTTATGTAAAGAAACAATTCCCAAAATGAGTATTTTGTTTTACCCATCACAGTAAAGGGTGAAAATAAAGTATTTTTGCTTATGTACTTTATTTGTATGTAAAAGTATAGAGTATAATTAAAAAAAAAGTAAGATACGTTATTATAAAGTATGGTTTAAATTATGGCAGCCCTACCTTATACGGCACCACCTCGGTATGCGGTGTCACCGGTACGGAAGATCAAGGAGCGACCTCACTGCCATTCTTCTAGGTTAGGGGTAGGTATCTCATTATTTGTAGTGGTTCCTACTTCCTACCACTCGAGAGAGTACCACGTCACCCTTCAAACCGGAACACAGTGACGCTTTCACATTACTGCTTGGTGGTAGAATAATTGGCAAAGTGCGGTATTTAGCACCTTAACTTTAACCTTAAAACTTGGTAACCGAATATTTCCACTGCTGGGACTAGCGGCCTTCCTCGCAAGGAGACAGTCAAGGCTATAATCCACTACGCTGTTTTAGTGTGGGTTGGTGGATGTCATGTGGCGTCGAGAGATTCAAGGAACATTTTGGTTTCTTTACGATGTTTTCCTTTACCTTTTTAAGTGATCTTTGTGATATGTAATTTGATTGGTACACAGTTTTGGTTTTGCATCATTACATTTGCTTCCCTTTTAGTGAAAGCGTTAACTTAAAATGTTTTTATAACTTATTAACTTTTATTAAAACCTATTGTTTTTTACATAAAAGTAAAGGGATTAGCAAGATATGCCTGTTGCCATACAGTGCCACACAGCAATTTGAACACGAAGAGTCCAAATCACTGCCTAGAGCACTACACTGCGCTTGAACGATGATCTGCTATTTCACAGAAAACATTGCCCTTCAAAGCGGAGCAGAGAAATGTTGCACATATTACCTATTTGGCGGTACAAAAACTGTCAAAGATGCGGCATTCATCATCCTAACTCTACATAGAGACCTACAACTACTAAATATAATTTGTACCTATGCTAAGTCGGCAAGTATTAAATCTGCTATTTCACAGAAAACATTGCCCTTCAAAACACATATTACCTATTTGGCGGTACAAAAACTGTCAAAGATGCGGCATTCATCATCCTAACTCTACATAGAGACCTACAACTACTAAATATAATTTGTACCTATGCTAAATTAAACAATTTAAATTTAATCACCAATAAGTGGATACAGAACAAAACCAAATTCAAAAACGTTTATCAAACAAAACGGCTTTCCATCTAGTTAAAAGTTATAACAGCGCGGTAGGCTGAAACGCTAGCGGAATTATGAAAGACCTATGATTAATCAGTGTCAACACACGTATACGCTTCCTCTATTTACCAGAGAGCTGTGACATCTCATTATGTATCACGCATACATACAAAACTATCTAGGAAAACGCAAAAATCTAGCACTAGGTGCTTGCCCCCGACGGCGCCACTCACACACGCACACCTCCCCCTGTCCACACGCGGCTGATAAGAAGCGAGAACGCACGCTAGAAAAAGACAGGCATAAAAAACACCCGCGGGTGTGAGGCGATGCCCCCAAAAAAAGCACCAAAAACGCAATCTGCGCAACTTTCCGGCGCAGAATCGTTAACGACTCCCGACGACTCTTTATCGTACACGCCGTGCCTCCTATATTTCTATTTTTTCTCCGTCCACCATTAGACGTAAGACTATTGCGGACACAGACGAAAATAGTTCTAGTAACCGTCAGATAAAATTGATTTTCGAATGGCAATGTTTTGGCGCATAACTTTCACAAAGGCCGCTAGACGCACACAGCTATGCCGGAACAGAAATAACGATCGCATTTTTGACCGAAAAGGACGGACAGATGGCTGAAAAGAGAAGAAAAAAATGACGACCATTTTGCTTGGCGCACCTACTCGAGGTGTGCCGGTATGTATGCGTACTTTTTTCAGAAAAAAACCAACCAAAACAAATGCACGTGGTCGAGTGTTATGACCGGAGCTTGGAAAAATTCTGGCGGCGGCTAAGAGATGACGTTACTGGCGCAATTTTTTTCCGCGCGCAATTTATTTTCAGGAAAATGGCGTGGTGGCGCTTCAGTCGATTATTTCGAAGCTTAGCTTGTTACATTAACACACTTTTGACAGTAGGTATTTAGATACTATATTTATGTAGTAAGTGATTTTCATATACGAGTATCTATCAGAAATGCTGAGATACGATCATGAATACTTTCCTATTTAAATCTTAAAATTCAGTCTCAAATTATGATCCAAAGTTTGTATTAAGTAGGTAGGCTAACTACTTCACAAGCCACAATTTAATTGCAGCTAGTTTTCAGTGATAAATAGTTTTGTGGCTTTTACGACAAATAGTAGTACATACCTACATAATGTATTTTTGACTTTATAATATTCAAAACGTATCAATCTTGATTTTGCTTTTTTTACTACTTACCTATTATAGAGACTTGATGAAAAACTACGATGTGGTCTAAGATGGAGCGTACTTTTACCTACCTAAAAAAACCTTCATCCTTTCTTAGAAGCTTTTCTATCCTATGGGTCGCGCAATCATGTGACATTAACTCCTAATGGAGTAATGGAATATATTTACAGCACAGATTTTTTTTGTTTTCTTGAAGATTTAGGGTAAAAAATATTAGTTATTGAAATATAAAATGGATTGTAGAAGAATATAGATACATAACACACTTCGTTGAGCATTGATAGATCACTCATGTATTAGATAGATACCTACGTTTTTCAACATCAAATATAAATGGGTATAAATAAGTGTCTCAAATATCATTTTCGAACATAAAATCTTTATACTGTGGAAGAGTAAGCTAGCATAAGCATTTGTAAGCTAATTTTAGCATAATGTATAAGGTAGATAAGGTGTTTATGCAAATAAGGTGTAATGAAACAATGGTGTAATTTTAAAATAATTTATTGTTTTCTAAAACTTAAATCCGTCAATGTTAAGTTCATAAGAGTGTATATATCTATGTATGGTCTGGAATATCGCATAGGCTACTTTTATAAAAAAATGTTGATCTTCTTAGGAAATTAGTCTTTCTCTCAATTGCCATTCGGAAAAGTCACGGGCAGATCCTAGTTATTTAAATTGGCGAAGTTTACCTCAGTCTGAGTCGATTAATTATCTTGACTAATTAAAATTATTTATTGACTTTATAATACCCAAATAACGCTGTAACGCTATTGAAACATCAATAGGTGTCTAATTTCAAAATAACTAGGTTATTACCCGTTTTCAATTGAATCAAAACATTTACCTATAGAGATTTTAGCTCGCGCAAGCGAATGTTTTGAATGTAGCAGTGACAATATTCACATTTTAACTAACTTTTTTGTTTTGTAATTGCAATCACCACTAACTACTATCAGAACATTAACTAGCCTTAGCAGTTTGGTTCGTGAGGCCAAAATGTGTTGTGTGTGAATTGTCCACCACTATTTATTACCTACCTATTAGATATTATTAAAATGCTGTCGATCGTATTTTTAATAAAGTCAAACTGTCTTTCTTCATCGTGTTAAAGACGTTGTTTTAGACTATCTAAAAACTTTTCAAATTTTTTTTCGTTTCCAATTAAGTACCATATTTTTTTATAAAAAATAAGTAGATATAATTAGAAGAATCTGTCATCATAGTAGGTATGTGACGTCAAAGGAACTTAGGGGCACAAAATCGTTTTTAAATAGTTATTCGGAATACGATTATCTAATTTATGATCGCAAGCATTTGCAAAGCTATGCCAAGCTTTGAAGATTTGCAGTTTCAATGCTTACACATCTTCTGATGCTGCATGATGCTGCACCGCCCTCTCGCCGTTGTGAAGGTCCACCACATCACGGACGCATAATCCTGAAAAGCAATACAAATATTTGATAAATTCCCAAAACACACACAATTACACGCGGAAAACTAAACAAAACCGCAACTTCCGTCGATGTTGCTATTTTAAAACGATTTAAATAAAACAAATAAAAACTGAACTTCAACGCTTTGGATTTATTTGTTTTGTCTTTTGTTTTGAAAATGGTTGTACACATTAGCCTCAGTTTTGGGGTGTTACAGTGGCATTGGGACGTCTGGTACATATATGTATTACATATATGTGTGTATATGTATATGTACTACATATTTAATGAAGTTGAAATTACGGCTGGTCTAGTCAGTAGAACGGCGACTGCCGATCCAAAAGCCCTAATTCGAATCCGACGCATACCTACGACTATCTTTTCGAAGTCATGTACGTAATGCCGATAGCATAATAACGATTCCAAGACATGTTCCAGGAATGTTGCGAGGTTATTCGTCATCTACCAACTTGCACTGGACCAAACATTTTGCAGTATTAAAAACCAATTCGGTTTCATAATTTTTTGTCAAAATGTCAAACGAAATACAACGCTGCAGGGAACTGCGAGTAGTTTTCAACATTGGTAGGTTCGAACGCTATCACGATGCGGTCTAATAATTATGGAGTATGGTTCCTAAAAGAAACTAATTTACTCTCTACATAAAGACACTGAGATTGCAACCATAAAAAAAGCTTACTTCTATAGCCTAGACTTCGGTCGATCAGAATACTAGTAGGATCATAAACAAAACCAATTTTCTAAAAATAAAGTATAGCGGTTGTTCATATAGTAGTGGTGGGTTTAATTTTAAAACTTTCTGAAGCTAGATGCAGAACACTTGAAAACTTGAAAAACCAAAAGGCCTAAAAAACTAATAAGTCGGTTAGATTGCAGGTTGCGCAGGACCGTTCGTTGTGGAAATCCAGGGGGGGGGAGGCCTATGTTCAGCAGTGGACGTCTTGCGGCTGATGATGATTTTTACGTGTACAATATTATTTCAACTGACGCACTAATCACGATGGTATATTTTCGATCCAGTCAACATCCCAAATGGAGGTTTGTGTTTAAGCGACGAAGATGAAAGCTAAAGTTTCCGTTCTATGCGTTTTGAAATAAAAAAAATTGCATTTTTCTTACAGGTGAAAAAAGTGGCACTATATAATTAGTAATACTACATATATAATTAGTAATTTTATTCCATCATTATTATAAAAAAAAAATTTAAAGGGACTTAAATATTACGATATCTCTTTCTACTCGTAGCGGTATGAGCAGTCCGATACAAAAATGTGCAAGTTTTAGATCGTTTACGTTTCGGAGAGTGTGCAGCTGATACGCAAGCTGCACACTCTCCGAAATGTATCAGATAAAAAACCAGTAAACGTTTCTGTTAAAACCAGTAAACCAGTACTTGCTAGGTACTAGCCACTTGACTGGATACATTTACGATCAATGTAGGTAAGTTACAAACATCTTACCTATTTTGAAATGCTGTTCTGTTTTCAAATAGTTGCCTACTTGAAGCTTGTCTTGTTCACCGTTGCAATGATTAGCTGGAAATTAAAAAAAGAAAAATGATTATTGTAATGGTAGTAGGTAGGTATATTGTACTGCACTCGTCACGCAAGCATGTTATATGTCAAAAAGTTATATTTATATCTGTTTGTATTTGTAATTCTCTAAAAACTGTGCACACTAGAAATTATGATAAAGTATGACATTGCTTGGCAGTAGATAGAATAAAAGAAAGAGCACTAGCTCTTTGCAGAATCCACCTGGGGTAGTAAAGTGTGAAATGAATGTGTACAGTTTTGAGATAATTACAAATACAAACAGATATATAACTTTTTAACATATAACATGCTTGTGTGACGAGTGCAGTGCAATATTAGGCGGTGATTTGAACTCATTTGTTGTGCTATTATTGTTTTTTATTTGGTGAAAAGTGACGAGACGAGCAGGACATGTGCCTGATGGTAAGCAACATGCCTGCCACATAACGGCACAGTGACACGCAGCTATTGAAGCATGAAGAGTCCAAATCATACATATCATTACCTAGCACTGCACTGCGCTCATCACCCAGAGATATCATATCAAACATGTGTTTTACTCGTCCTCCAATGTATCCTACTAATATTATAAACGTCAATGTTTGTATGTTTGTTGCTCAGTCACGTCGTTACGTATGGACGGATTATGAATCATAGTCCGGTAGAACAAATAGGCTCCTTTTTATCCCGAGAAAATACCGGAAACGGGAACTACGCGGGTAAAACAGCGGATAAAACAGTTACTAATACATAATCTGCCGAATTATATTACAGAAATAACTGCTCAAAACAGTTCCAGACACTAAGCGCCATATTGTGAACATTTACTTAAAGCGTGCATACGCCGAAATACCTGTCATCAAAGAGTTTTCCTACATGATTTTTCGCACGGTTTCTTTGTGCCAATCGTAAGCAGATGACATGCATACTTGTTATGGCAACAGAGTAATGTGCCGCGACAAAAGTATGACACTTCCACAAGAGCGACAAGGTTAGAAAGATGCTACCCGTGCTTTCGGTGTAAAGCATTTGTGTAAACTCTATACGTAGTATATTTTATGTAAGCTCTTTGACTGTCATATTTGAAGCAAATCTACTCAGTACCTACAGAAGTATTTTTTCGTTAATGACATGTCATGAATGACAATCAAATCAAAGCAATGACATGAAAGAAACAAAACTGAGCCTAACTCAATTTTGTGATACGGTGGTAAATGAAATGACGTCTCACAGTCTCAGTGGTTAAAGAAGTGACATCTCTATTAATGGTCATGTAGAGATGTCATCCCTTTAACTATTGTGTTAGATTTCAGAATCTTTATAGATTGGCTGAGATTAAAAACCTCTAGATTGGTATATACTTTTGTTTAGTTATAGGTACATAGAAATTTTGCTACAAAGGTACAATAACTGAGTGATTAAGTAAGGTAAGACACTTACCCACTCCTGCTCACTAATTTTGCCGATCATTTCGGCATTAAGAATACCGTTGTAAACCTATTATTCATAAAATGGTCTAAAAATGTGAGTTTGCTTGGAATAGTGTGCTCGTGTTTATATCTTTGCTGTAGGTATTCCGCCTAGCACAGCCAGGAAGCGAGAATATTATTTACATTTAGGCCTTTTTAAAATAATTATAAATTACAACAAAAATACTTTGAATACATATGAATATACCTATTTACACAAAGCACATCTCACTTTTTAAGTATGAAAACTAACGTAGTTATTACATATTTTAAATAAATATACGGGTGACTCACGTTTGATGTAGTCAGTGCAGTCCGTCTCCAGTTTCGATCGCTTCCGGCGATCTTTTTCAAGGAGAGTGCGCGGGCGTGTTCGCAGTTCGTTTAACACTGACTGGACTGGACTGACTATATCAAACGTGAGTTACCCATGTATTTATTTAAAATACTAACACGTATCTCATAAAAATGAGCTCCTAAATCCCAAAGGGCCAATGTCTCAAAACAAGAAGGCCACGTATCACGTATGTAACCGCTTCGAAGGTTTGCATATTTTCCATTTGAGAGGTTTCGTATATCATTTAGTTCCGGATACATCAAATAACGTAGGTAAATATAATCATTTATTAACATAACTTTGAAATAACTGCTACAGTTGCTTTCTCTTAAAATTGGCTATTTATTGGATTTCATTGTTTTGAGTAGCTACCTTGTAAATTTGACATGGCATCATTGATTTATTGCTGCTAGGATTTTGTCGCAGATTGCCGTTTGCATACGATGAAGCGTATATAATACGCACTGACGTTTTTGTAGAACTGAAAAAGTAAATACGAGAAATTAGTAAAGTTTTAGTAAGTTATGGGTTTATTCATCTCAATTGACTTTTAATTCACGCGTCCATATCATATCTATAACAAAAGCTATACGGCGAGAGATTTTATTTTATTCCTAAGATACATAGATAGATATATAGATAGAAACTCTTTATTGCGACACAAACAATTTAAAATATTACAAATAAACACTTATGAACTAGTGCCACAAGTGGCCGCCTTATTGCTAAGAGCAATCTCTTCCAGGCAACCAGCAAAAAGGATAATAGCCCACATATACTCGTAGGCGGGAGAAGCGACATCAATTTAATAATACTACTACATTAGGTACTTTGCATTTCCATTAGGTACTAACATTCCCTTAGTTCACGGTTTCAACTCGTTGAACAGAAAGAATGTGGTTTGCCTACTTTGACATCTAAGTAAGTTTATTCATGAAATTCCTATTACATCAAAATGAAATTTCGATCCTTAAAACTCCGTCTTTTCAAAGTTAGCTGTAATAATAAATAACGGCTCCAACCAAACGCTTTCAACCAAAATTAAACTTTGCAGATAATTAAGAACTAAACATTAATTAGTGAATGCATAAAACCCAAAACACAGTGAAAACATTAGTCAGAAGCGAACTACAAGTTTTAATGATAAGTTTGACTGTCAGATATAAACATATTAATTGCTCTCTCGTGGATTTTAATTGCAGCAACTTTTAGAATATTATCCGTTTTATTCGAAAATTTTAGATACATAAAGATAGCTAGACGATCATAAACAGTGATTAGAAACTCGATGGAACAGACTAGACAAGAGAAGTAAATTTTTAGCAATAATTACTTATGTTTTTGTTTTTATTTTTAAATTAGATCGTAATAAAAGGAAATAAAATAAGTGGTAGCGATAGTCTCCTCCGCACTTTTCTTTTTCACTATGTGACGTGTGTGTTGTGTGCAGTCCAAACTACAAATTCAATTTCTATTAATAATCATCATCAATATTCAACTCAAAAACTTTTCAAAATCTAGCTCTGAGTGATAACAAATCAATTTTATATAAAGTCATAGCTCTATCTATAGGTACATATCCAAGTGTGGAAAGTTGCAAAGTTTCGGATTAATCCGTCGTTTGTGTAAGATCTTTTTTGAAGATTTTATGACATATTAGTGTTTTACTGTATTTTTTCTGTTTTGTGTCACAATAAAGAGTTATCTATCATTATGTTAGTCCTATTATGTTAAGGGTGAAAATCACATTCAAAGGTTCCGTTAAATTGATACATATAACATACCGCTAAACCAGTGTTATTAATAAAAAATCAATGAGAGATAAAAAAAATGTTTAAAGTGGCTTTTTAGATCCCATTGGGAATCACTAGGCTCCGAATTTAAGTTTCAAGTGACAGTTTTAGGTATGTCGTAAATCGTTAGTTACGTAAGTTACCCATAATACTCATATTAAATCAAATATTCTTTTGCTATTCTCATGCTAAAATCAGTAAAAAGTAGAACTCCCTAACTTTGACGTGTCATTGTCTAGACGAGGGTATGTAATAAAATTAGGTATCCTAACGTCATCGTGTCGACCGATACACCCCGATTTAATTGGCTTATAATTGCGATCGGTGTGGAAAAACCAGTTTTCGCCGCCCAACACTGATTCGATTACATGCAAGATTTTTTGGTGTAACTAAACTTCTAACTTTTCCCACAAAAAATCTCTTTGAACTTTTATTTTTAAAGGTTTACTACTAAGTACTAGACCGCCATCACGCCTGGTGTTAAGTTATGAAACGGTCCACGAAGAAGCGTGCTTACGTTGAAAAAACTGATTTACTCTCGATTTGAAGGCACTAAGATCCATCGGGAAAAATCTCAAAAAAGAGACATCGTTTCATGATTGATGTTCCAAAGACACGAACGAAGAGGTTTGACTCTACTTTTGTGATAAGAACGTCTAGGCTAGTCTAGTTCCATCGTAGACCGCATTGTCGCTTAACATCAGGCGAGATGGCGGTCAAGTGTAAAGTTTAATTACCTAATATTTATTTATGTTGCTTAAAATCTTGTCGTCTGGAAGTGTCATCATATTTTTTCTCTAATCGTGTCGGTTTCTGGAGTAAAAATGTTTTTTTTAAATTTTGAAATGCAAAATAGATTCATTTTTTGTCCATGGCATGGCTGTTAAGTAATTCATCCAATAAATTACTTTTTCTAAACAAAAATCTTACTAAAGAACTAAAAGTCACTATAGTTATAAAAAGGTAAATTAAAATAAAAACAAAACTAACCTACTATATTGGTCACAGGCTATATATAGCATATGCTAACTCGACCGCTACACCCAAAAAAACGAACGAAAATTTCGTCTTAAATGACAGAAAATCGTCGATGAAATTCGCAAGAACCGTAACTTGACATGTATGCGCGGGGGTGCGGACATCTTACATGAGGGGAGCGGTGGGGGATGGTGCAGGGACAACTTGGATAAAGCGTAAATATTGGGGTGTCGACCGAAATCGCGAGAGAATGTGGGCGGAATACAGTATATGCATGATTTTAGATGAATAATAACTGGTGTTGTAATAATATTGAACTATATTTTTTTGAACTAAGATCTCAAGATTCATTCATTAGATACACTACTTACAATACCTTAGTAAAATAAAACAATTATGGACTTACTTTTTACAACAATCACAACACTGAAATAAATTACTAGGTGTGATATTTTTGTTTAAAATTAACTTTTTAAAAGAAATTCTAAACTTAATATTTACTTGTTTTAACGGTAAAATAGAAAACAAAAGCTGTCGAAAGTCATATCCGACCAAAATACTAAGCTTGACTGAAGACAAACTCACACAAATCTAACCCCACACTCGATCCGTGGGAAATCCAGCTATAAACTTGATATCAAACAACTACGCATCTCCGTTAGTTTCCACATATTTTACTAAAAATTTTAATACGAAAAGAATACATTAACATCTGAACTATAACCGGTCATCGCGAGATGGTCAGAGATCAATCCTAAGAGGGTTCCCATAATTACGCATGCGTCGACCTTGGGTCAAAGGGGCGACTCCAAGTTGACCGTTGATCTTAGAACTAGTTCTCATATTATTGATCATACTCAAAAAGATTTTTGTGGAAAGAGGTGCCTTGTGATGTAATTGTGTGTGTTATTTTATTTTCTTAAGTGAATAGTGGAGATCAAAATTGTGTTTTAATAAAAAAAAAAATAGCTCGTAAGTATTTGCAAAAATAACTTATTATTTTTTATATATTCTTGTAAAAATGAAGTCTTTTTAAGTAATAGATATTCAATACTTGCACCATATTGCTTAGTGAAAAATAACAGACGACGGTAGGTACGAACCGTTCGTAGTTGTTTTTTTTAAATATCAATGCTAATTAATAATCCGTTGTTTTTTTTGTTGGTTGTCTGCGTTAATGTCTGGTACTATCAGTACGATTCCAAAAAAATATAATTTCAAAGCTCCATTTAAACGACTACAAACTATGATAGGGGGAAACCGCAGTGTACAGGTACTAAATAAAATGTTGATTACTGCAATATTTTGCATATACTGTGAAACATTGCTTGAATTCACGTCATGGTGGCTGTGAAGGCGGACCACTTGAGGCCATGTGCGTGTGTGTGTGTCACCCACACAGTTACGTAGATCGGACATTTTGATAATACTACTCGTTGGAGTACGAATCACTTTGAAGATTAGAAATACAAAGACGCGGTTTTTGTAAAGGTTTGTGAAACTTATTCTAACATATCTATTAGATAAAAATCTTAAAGCTATTATGCATATTACAAGCTTAGTACATATTTTATGGTATTATGGTATATACTTTCTCTTTTTTACGTTTATCGGTTTGACAGACACTGCTGTCATATATAAAAAAAATACTCTAGGCCTTCGAGGTTTTTTAAGTAAAGGCACTATGAAGCTGAAATGTTCGAGGATTGTGACGTCAAAATAACTCGAGAAGAAACATTGTGCTTAATTAATATTTTAGAAAACGGAGTTAAAAGTTAAAACTGGGCATAATTATTAGTAAGCATTTTCATTCAGAATGGTAATTTTTAATAATGTTGGATTCCAATTGTTAGTGCATTTTGATTATCTGTCGACTTATATAATCGTATTTAGTGTGGTTTAGTTCTTATTGTAATTTTACAATTTAGTAAAGTATTGTCAGTGCTAATTTAAAAAAAAAAAGTGTGTGTGTGTGTGTGTATGCTTACGCACAAGCTAGAAGTTATAGGTACGTCCTTCTTTCATTTCTTGTCTATTGTCACCGTACCCGTATGGGTTCGGGCCACGTTTAAACCTTGTTCTAATAGGATAGAGTCTTTATTTCTTTAACTTTTTGTTAGGTTTAAGTTAATTGACGGGTTAAGAAGTCCTATTAACACTAAAATGCAACTAAATCCCTCTACACACGTGCTCTAAAATCAGAGGAAATTTCGTAAAAGTAGTGGGGAGGACCCTACATCGTACCTAAAATACCTTTCATCGTGCGATGTAGGGTCCTCCCCACTACTTTTACGTAATTTCCTCTGATAATAGGGCTCGTGTGTAGAGGGTTTTATACTCCTGCGCCAGCCCAGAGTTGGCTAAGCAGTGGAGACAATTTGAAGCCAATCCACAGGTCCATTTAATTAAAACGAGCTCATTCCTTCAGTGTGTCAAACTTGGGTGTCGTGCAAATCGAAAAAAATCACTCTAAAGTAGTTGTCGAATTAATGCAGAATAAAAAATTCACACTGATCATTTTTTCCGAGCGAGCCCAAATAAATAAGCTATAACTCTAACAATATGGGTAACTATAACCTATAACTTTAAAAACAAAAAGCAGAAAGATAAGTGGAATGAGTACTTTTCAAAACGAGAAAGCTTTTCATAATGTTAATCTCGTTTATTCGTCATTACGTCATTATAATGTTGTAAACGTTAATTTATCTGCAACTCGTTATTGTAATCTTAATATAGTGTTGTAACCGTTAATGTATTTTCTACCTCTTGGATACGAACAAAGAACAATACAAACTAGCTTTTACGTTCACCAGTTAATCGAGGCTGCAACTAACCGCATTTATTCCCTAAATTCGTTTATAACAAATTATAGACTCGCATTTTGTGTGGAAAGACCGAATTTATCTAAAACTACAAAACTAATACCGAGAATATCTGTATGAACTCCAAAGTTGTGTCTACCCGACACTGTGTTGCTCTGTGCCGGGTGTGTAATGTTAGGGCTACACTATACAGCAATGCTGGTATAATTTCATTTGAAAGTTATACAATTTTCTTTATCAAAAAATGTCTTCATAAATAAAAAACCCGTTTTTACATATACAAAAATCTTTTTTTGCTGTTTGCAAGTAAGATTAAGATATAACAAAACATTTTAAAAGTTGACCCACACTCTTCTCTTTTGCCATTTGCGAAATATTTGGTCTTATTATTTAACGAACAAATGTGTTTTTATAACATTTGTGTAATTAATTGTTATTTTATTGTTTCTTGCTTTCGTTTAAAATTAAATTCTAGCGTCTTTCAAAATGTGTTAATTAACATATTTTTTTTTGAAAACTAACTCTATCTTATGAAGAAATCAATTTGTCATGTAATTAATTTTCGCCAAATACGATTCAATGGTAAATTTAGTACATACTTTGGATGTTGTATTTGTATAAAAAAGTTTCAAGCCCAATAAAAAAGGTTTTGTAAATTGGTTAAAAATGATAAAACTACGAAACAAACTTATTCTCTATTTCAACCTCGAAGAGTATTGACTCTAATTTCATATGAACTTCTAAACTTTGGAATGCGTTGCCTGAGTCGGTATTTCTTACTTCAAATCGAAAGTGATTGTAGACAGATTACGCCGGAGACAGATGTACTACTGTATGACGTAGCATCGATGCTGCCTACGTGCGTAGAACACAACGATGCGCTCTACGCATCCGCGTAGACCGCGTCTAAGCTTTATAGAGTTAAAAAGCTAATTTATTGACAAAAAACGGCGTTTTGTATGTACTTTCCTTACTAATGTGTCCAAGGATTTGGACACAGTGCCGCTGTTGGAAAGCAGTCGCGTTACCTAACGAATCTAATCCCGACTGAGGGCGTCGCAGCGCCCGCGGCTCCACTGATGTTACGTTACGTGTGTGTGTGTGTGTAAGGCGAAGTTAGATCGTCCACACTTTACCGCGGACCTCGATAGGAGGTGTAGTGCCGCAGGTTGTACTGGTTTAAGATCTATATGTATAGATAGTTGTGTGCTTCTATACTGATATTATAAAGCTGAAGAGTTTGTTTGTTTGAACGCCAGGATCTCGGGAACTACTAGCCCGAATTTAAAGATAATTTTTACTATTGAATAGTTCATTTATCGAAAAACGGTATAAACTATATAACATTACGTTGCTATTAATAGGAATGGAGCGCGAATGAAGAATATAACAAACGATATTCCTATTTGAAAGCTTTCATTGACGTGCGGTGAAGTCCGAGACAGCATGTGTCTATCTTTTAAGATAGCGTCATTATAAACCTTTGCTAATCAAATTTGTTCTAAATCTGAGTTGGTACGACCGATGTCCGACAGGTGGCGTAGTAACGTCTACATATTTCAAAGTGAACTTGTATATAGCCGAGTTAACCACGTTTAAGTAGGGAAAAAACTAAAAGGTTTACGTTACTCACATGCATCAAAGCAGCAGAGCGGGACGTCCGGATAAATATCGAATATCAAAACATTGTTAACAAATATAGAACATACTAAGACATGTGGAAACCCCATATTATTATGTCCGAAAAATAAATAAGTAATTAAAGGGAAACAAATTTGAAACTCGAAAAGAATTGCATTTGACATAGTTTTTGCAAATATGTACCTCCGTGAATTCTCCCAGGTTATCAACAGACAAAAAAGGAGATATTAGTAATTTAAAATAATACATAGGTATTGAGTATTGGAAGTTGAAATAAAGATAACAAGTCCAGGGAATTGCTTTGGAATCTATACTTCCTTGCAAATTTATATTTCATTACAGCAATACAATAGTTAACAATATAGTTGAAAGTTGCGTAATTTTCGCCAAAATCCACCCTCTCCTGCGCCCGTACACTGGCCAGCTTCTAACATCATTAATCTAACTTTCGTTCTACCCTTTATAATAGTTCGGCCACCCCGAGGGTGCAAGACCGGGGGTGGGGCAGCATTAACATACGAATTTGGACCCGTCCGCCTCGAGTTTCTTGGGGGGATGAAATTTAAGTTTCCTGCCATATATTGATCCGACGTTTTCGGTAGTGCAGATTATGCGTTGCTGAATTTTGTATATTTTAGCTAGTTTTTGTTAAAATAGTTTTTATAACATTCGAAATTTGACCTGATATTTAACACATTTTATTTATTTATTCAATTCTTTAGTAACAAACCAAAAAAAATAATTAAAACTAAACTAATAACTATCTCTCATTTCTGAATGTTGGGTGTAGAGGTCGACATGTCTTGTGGTACATAGGGTTCTTCCAGCTCTTTCTAGAATGTCCTGTTGTTGTTCTGTCTAATTTCTAAGACAAAATCCTCCACCAATTTTTCTAATATCGTCCATCCATCATTTTATTTCTCTTTCACTTCTGCTTTTACCATCACAAGGTTGCTATTCTGTAATAAAATGTATCCATTTAATCTTACTGAAAAAAATACACAAAAATACACGATTAAGTAATCGTTATCAAAATTACATTTTAATTACCCCGATTTTGGCAGCTTTACGACAAGGAATACTCTATAATATACTAGCTGTACCTTGCCACGCTTCGCTGTGGCACATTGTGATGCAAAAATTAGATAAAAACAATCCTTGATGCGGATTATATATCATTCTAAAATTTCAGCTCGATCGGTGCAGAACTTTTTTAAGTTCTTGAAGCGTACACAAACCAACATAACATTTTTATATATAGAGATTATAGTAACTTCCATTAATACAAAGAATAGATACCTACATTACAAAACAGTGTAGGCATTACACGGGATCCCCAAAACATCAAACGTTGTAATTGCATAAACCGCATAAATATTCATCTGGTACGGAACCCCGGCTCGTATTAGATAGAACTGATTGGATCTCAGCGAAGAGGAAATGATGCAAAAGGACAGAAGCAATATGGAATCAATTAGTATTCCGCTGAGAGACTCGAGATGTGTTGGCGCTTCTGTAGATATATTCTATGTACTTGTATCTTTTACTTTCTCTACGATTTATCCATCTGAAACATTTTCTATGTCTAACCTCTATACATATTATTACAATCATACTAATATTTTAAATATCAATGTTTCGATGTTTGTTACTCAATCATGTCGCAACGTTTGAACGGATCGTGTTGAAATTTGGAGCATAGTTATATTATATACGAGTAGTTATAGACAATTATGGGAACATATGATTTGTAACATGTGTGGGAAATAAACCTATGTTACAATTCATTTTTGTATTTCGTCGTAGTACTAACCTCAAGCAAAATGTTTTGGTCCCATCTCTCTTCATCATCTCTTATTTTTCTGCCACCGCGCGCGCTCATTGGTCTAATCAAATAGCGCATTTCACGACGTCACTGCCACAAATAATATGCAACAACCGAAAGGAAAAATGTTACATTCCAAAAAATCTTAATGAAGAAGTTGTCCAAGTAAAGCTTGGTTATCTCACTAGCAAGTTACTAAAAATAATCAGCGATGATTGACAGTGACGAGCGCGATGCTCGGTTCATTGGAGACGAACCACTGAGCCGAGCAGATCTGAGATCAAAAGATACACTATTTAGCCGGTCGCAACCGATGGACGGGTGGACAGACAATCATGCTTCCTTATTTTCAATCTGTATTGCAAGCAAGAGGCCTGTACGATCAAAGAGTTGTGTCCTCTCAGCAAAAGAATTTTCAGCAATATAAATAAATATTGGTGGACAATCCACACACAACACCATCTGACCCCAAACTAAGCAAAGCTTGTGTGATGGCAGCCAGATAGCTGATATAATACTTATATAGTTTTAAATACATACTTATTATACATAGAAACACCCAGACACAGTGCAAACATTTGAATTCATCACACAAATATTTGCATTGGGTGGGGATCGAACCCACGACCCTCGGCTTCGCAGGCAGAGCTACTACCAACTAAGCCACTAGGCCAGTCAAAATATTACAAAATATGCCATCTATGGTTTGATCTAGTTTGAAAGGCCGCGTTTTTAGAATATGTTAAATATATACACGGGAACTCATGTTTGATATAGTCAGTCCAGTCCAATCTAAGTTGCCATTATAATTATGCAAAAAAAATCAAAAACAACAATGGACACATTAATACTTAAAAAATGAGTAAATTATGAATTTCGGTTTGAAAGGCAACGTCTTCAGAGATACATTAAGAATAAAGATAAAATAAGTGTAATACTCTCTCCCTGCGAGAGAAGGCTCAACTCCCAACAGTGGGAACATTTAGTGGGATGTTGAGTGGGTTGATTGATGAAGTATATATAACAGGTGAGTTTTTGATGTTATATCTACTGCTTTTGGGCGCGTTTGGGAAAGATGATAAGAGTACATTTTTACGATAGATACATACGCACATCGTCAGGAAAAACCAACACCCTGAAGGTAGCTAGTCAAAATTTTTCAGTAAATATTGTAACTAACTTTAGGCATGTACTTTAGGCATGTTAACTTATGTAGAATACCATCTGTCCTATTGTTAAAGTTAGACGAACACGAGGAATTAACAAAATAAGTATTAAGTTCTTCCTTGCATACTTAAGAACACTACGAACATAAAAAAACTCATAACATGTTGCGATTGAGTAATATTGCAAACGTAACTTAAACTACCATAAATTTGATTGATGCCGAGAGAATCATTACATATAGCTAATTATTTTACATCCGGATCCGGGTGATGTGCATAGTGCCATATTTTAAGCCCTGAAAAGCATTTAAAATTTATTAAAAAGTTTAGTTTTAAAGTATTGTAAGCTCAAGTGGGACTGGTATTTGATAACACTAAAAGCGTATTACTACGAGTATGTTATGTTTAATTCAGGGACTATCCGTTAACCAAATAGAATTTATAAAAAAATAACTGACCTTAAGCAACCTTATGTAATAAACCTTAAATATTGCATTTTTTAAAATAGTTTAGGCTACATGGTATCTGAATTCATACAATCCATTGTGTTCTAGACATGTTTGACCAACATACCACTCAAACTTTGACATTCACAATTTTAATAAACAACTTTACCGATATTATTACCAGGCGGACATTTTGTCGAAAACATTAGACAAGCGACAAGCCGCGTTCAACGTCATTACGCCTTAAAGCCCCGATACCCTAAATCCTCCCAGAAAGGGACGGAACACTAACCCTTGCAAACGGCGAAATTAATTCGCGAAAACAAGACAAGGGAGCCACCCTCAACTTGGAAATCCCGGGCCATTCAAGAAATTGCCATCCTCCGGGGTGGGATCCGCTTTATCTAGCTGCCAACCCCTGCGATGTGGCCCGCGTTTTGTTCACATTTGAGAATATTGCAGATCCAATGTAACTAAAACATTTTAACTAGCTTCCGAAATTAATCAACGTATTGATATTAAAAAGGCGTAGTGACCTGACGGGCTACCGCTCAACTAAAACTGTCTTATCTTTGACATTGCTCGCTTTTAAGTATATTTTGATATAATACTCGTATCTTAGATCTCTAGGTGACGAGCGCACTGCAGTGCTAGGTGATGATTTGGACTCTTCATGTTCCAATAGCTGCATGTCACTGTGCTGTTATGTGGCAGGCATGTTGCTTGCCATCAGGCACATATCCTACTCGTCTCGTCACTCTTTATAAAATATATATATATTCGCTTGAAATTATAGTGACAGCAATAGAAATATCAAAGCCCTTTTAGTTAGATGGCAGAAGGGTTAGTAGGGAGAATCACAATCCTGAAGTCATAGGTTCGTATCTCGCCTGCACCTCCGAGTATTTTCAAGTGCAGATGCACCAGTTTCTAAAGACAGACTTGTATCATTAAGTTTAACGGCGAAGGAAAACTTCACGAAGAAAGGAAGAAACCAGTACCTATGTTCCAAAAAATACATCTTTCGAGGTCACGCGTCATCCGCCAACCCACACTTGCCCAGCATGGTATATAATAAACCAATTAACGAACACACAAGTTTAAGTATATTTGAATTGTAGGTACAATTCAACTGTAGAAGTTTATTTTACAATTTCACTTTAGTAAAAATATTGGCTATTTATCTAGCGTGAGTTCTGGGTAGGTAAACTACTAGGTTTTTTTTTATTGACCTATGGTCTCAAGTGGCCTCTTCCGCCTACCGAACTTTGGACTAGTGTAGAATTCGCGGTCCAACTCAGAAACCCACCAAATTAGAAAACAGCCGTTAAAGTCGTTTTTTTTTTTTGGTGATAAATAAAATAAAACACAGCCAACTGTGTACAACGACCGGCGGCCCCAAAATAGGGCCAAGATCGCCGCTATAATTGTGACGGCTCTCATTACGCATCCTTTCGCGACCCGCTCCGGGCTTATCTCTGCGCGTTACGAGCGTATCTTTGTTGTACGACAGTCTGAAGTTATAGCATTGTTGTACGACATTCTGAAGGTATGGTGGACGTATACCTCAGTTACGACATCTAGAGGACGTATAAATGGTGTCGTGAAATGGTCTAACAATAGCCATTTTTTATTTGAATAACCGACTTGTATTTCTAGGTTCTAATGCGGGTTTCAACAAATATTACGGCTGGAAAAACAATTAATTTTAAGAAATTGAGACGCGTATTTCAAGCGATGAACCTTAAAATAAGAAGTCATACAAAATTCAAAAACAACAATTGTTAAGTAAACGAATTACGTAGATAAATTAACTAATTATTTGCACTCAATTAAAAAAAAAACATGGCAGAGGTTTCTTTATCTCAATAAGTTTTCATTTTGACGTGACAACGTCTTATAAATTGGTTTGCCGGGTGACACTTCAAGAAACTGCGTTACGCTCCGCTCACGTTATGCGCTCACAACGAGAGCGAGTGAGAGGCACGCGTCCCTTCCACTCGGGCATGGTTAGCCCGCCTAAGAGCGAGAGAGACAGACATAAAAAGTGAAAGGCACGCGTCCCTTCCGTAAAATTATTTTACCACTCAAAGTCGTTGTCACGTAAAACTTTCGCCCGTATACCGACTTTACAGGCAACCAATTTTTTTTAAAAATAATATTGTCATCATAATCTTTCTAATACGAGTATCATAAATGCACAAGTTTGTGAGGATGGATACATGAATGTTTGTTGCTCTTTCACGCAAAACCAACCGAAGTTTAGTACATAAATAATAGTCTGGAATATAAGCTATTTTTATCCCGGGAAAATAACAGTATCGGAAAAACGGGTGAAGCCACGGGGCGCTGCTAGTACAAAATACTTTAGTTGTAGATGTGGATTGTGTGTAAGACACACTTTTACTTATTAAGCAGAGAGTAATGCCATTACTGTCTTCCACTGTGATAGGAAAAGTTTTCAGAGATATTGCAAGACAAGAAATCAATATGACTGGCATCGTGGCTTAGTGGGAAGTAACTCTGCCTGCGAAGCCGATTTCCGAGCCGGGTTCAATTCCCACCCATTGCAAATATTTGTGTGATAAATTCAAATATTTGTACTGTGTCTGAGTGTTTCAATGGATAATAAGTACATATATATTTACAACTTATATAAGTATTATATCAGCTATCTGACCGCCATAGTACAAGCTTTGCTTAGTTTGGGCTCAGATGAAGTCCTGCGTGAATTGTAAAAAAAATACATGACTGGTCTCGCGGCCTTAGTAACTCAGCCTGCGAAGCCGAGGGCCGTATGTATCTAAAACTATATAAGTGTTATATCAGCTATGTGGCCGGCATAGTACAAGTTTTGCTTAGTTTGGGGTCAGATGGTGTTGTGTGTGAACTGTCCACCAGTATTCAAAATTTAAAAACCATATTCTTTCATTTTCAATTCAATATACCATAGTCAATTTACCATTAAGCTATATTGTTAAAATGAAATAATGTTTTATTCTATTCTATTAATATTTCTGGGAACGAGTGCAGTGCAATGCTAGAATCTGATTTCTTCAAATTCACATAGCTACGTGATAGGTACTTGACTTGACTTTAATTATAATTATGATGACTTATAATTAATTGAGGGCGTGGAGCTTGCCATTAGCATTTTTTCTCGCATAGTCACTCTTAAAAAAAAACCGTTTGAGCTTCTGAAACAACCTGTATATGTAAAGTTGTTACCTTTGTCGGGTGTAACTTTGTTGTTGAATAGAAGCTTTTATCAGATATGAGAGTAAGTAGGTATTTCAAAACGGAACAAACGTTGATGGGCTACTTACCTTGATAATATTTGTAATATTGCAGAAAAATAAGATTTGAATTATTTTACTAAAGACGAGTATTTTTGTATTAAAAAAATAAAGTTTCGTCCTTGTGGTAAAAGTTGCGGTGAAATAAAATGTTGTTATGAAAAATTTCACTTGCTTTAATATTGTAGAAAGATTATACTAGTATATACCCTTAAAACAGCCACTCAGTAATTTTGTATTGTGATTTGAATACTACAATATTTAGTCTTATCATTACTTTTTTTTAAATTTAATGAATTATTTCAATTGACTTACTAGATCAAACAAAATCGATTAATTATTTATTCAATTAGAACGGCATAACGCCAATTATTACTAATGATAGATACATTTACTAATAAAATATTGTGAACAAAAGTAAATAAAATATGTAATCAATTTATGTTATGTTATGATAATTACGCACATTCATATGTTAGGCAAATAGAAAATAATTCAAATGTTAATTAAATTAAATTGATAAAAATTCCAAAATTCCATAAGATGTCAAAAATTAAAATAATTAAATAATGTCGTAAAATTAAAACTAAACAAAAATAACAAATACAAATCATAACAATCGATATTAACCAAACATAGCTATTGCCGAAACGATAGAGTTACAACACCCCTTTTTGGTTAAAAAAATAACAAATCAAGCCAATTTAACGGAATTTAATAAAGTATTTATTTCGAACATTATTGTTTTAACGTTCTCATTTATTTTACCGTAATGCTATAATGTGTGAATATTTCAGTGTTCCAGTTTCATTGAAATGTTCCTAGAATTGAATGACAAAGACATAAATATAAGTAAGTGGGCGACGATTTGACGAGCTTAGTACTGTAATTTGGACTCTTAATGTTCGAATAGCTCCGTGGCACTGAGCTGTTTTTTTTAACTTTTATAGGTTTACAATTGACCACCATCTCGCCTGATGTTAAACGATGATGCGGTCTACGATGAAGCGTGTTTACCTAGAAGAAACCGATTCACTTTCGATTTGAAGACACAAAGATTGTAACTATCGGGAAAACCCTCTCAGGCAACGTATTCCACAGCCTAGACGTTCTTATCACAAAAGTAGAGTCAAATCTCTTCGTTTGTGTCTTTGGAACATCAACCATGAAACAATGTCGCTTTTTGAGCTACGAGCATTCCGATAGAAAAAAGGGCAAGATGGTGGTGGTGGTTTTTGTAGGCAAGCATGTTTCTTACCATCACGCAAATTTCTTGCTCGTCCCAGTAGATACTAAATATTAAAAATACATTTCTGGACTTTAATATTCAATTGAAATTAATTGAATATTCACAAACGCATCCAAAGACATTTCCCAAGAGGGGGGAAAACTTAAATACTACTCGACCATTCCCAAAATTAACGAATTCCTTTTATACAGCTGAATACGAAACAATGTGGCAAAATACTTGCTCTGGCATGTCAAATCGACTTAAAATTATTATTTCGATACTACGCAAAACATACTTTAGCGTCTAAATTTTAAGGTTTATTTTGAAATTGAAAGGGTGATTTTCGAGTGAAGATTAGGACAAAGTAACACGTATTAGGGAGCTAATGAATACCACAAGTCAGTTCGTTCGGATGGAATAGAAATGAGGGTCGTGATGTATGTATGTAGTTTTGAACGTGGAACGAATGGAGGACGCCCATTAAAATGTGTTTGGCTAAATTAAATTTTACTGCGAAATGAAATTGTTCCAAATATTTAAACGGTTAGGTATTTACTAGAGCAGTCAATAACATGAGCTAGATACTAAGCTAGCAATGTATACACAATTGTTAAATCTGAGTTTGAAGAATGAGGTCGCATCCTCAATTCTCACTGAAGGCCAATCCTACTAATATTATAAACGTCAAAGTTTGGATGTTTTTTGCTCAATCACGTCGGACCAGCTGAGGGGATCAGGTTGAACTTAAAACACAGATTAAAGTCTGAAATAGCACATAGGCTATCCTACTAATATTAAAAATATCAAATTTTAGATGTTTGTTGCTCAATCCCGTCGGAACGCCTAAACACATCGGGTTTAAATTTAAAACACAGTTAGATTATAGTCTGTAATAGCAGAGGTTACTTTTTATAGCCAGAAAATATCGGGAACGTAATCTACGCGAGTAAAATCGTGAGGATCTGATAGTAAAGTGAAGTGAAGTAATACAATTTGAAACTAGATTCGACTATCATTGTACATGCTGAAAGTCGTTTCAGTGAACGGTCTTATAGTTAAAGGACAATTTCTCACTCTGTAACCTTTACCTTTAGTAGCTTGGGCTTGATAGATCACATACACTAGTTTAAGTTTTTTACAGAATTTTTGAATGATGTAAATATTTATTGTCTTTTTTATAAAATAATTACATTAACGTTACAGAAATACAACATACAAATACAGAAAAAAAGAAAATAATCTACACAAATAGATATAATTACAATTCGCAATTACTTTACCATAGAACAATGTTGCATGTACTGATAGTCAAGCATATTAATCGGCTCTAGAATCGATCTGGAGACGTGGTCAAAAGCTCATGGGAAACAAACCCGACAATAGATAAATTTCTTTGTCCGACTTACAAGACAAGACCATGTTTCTTCCATCTATCAACGTACCTTCTAACACGAAATTATGTATATTAAATCATCTTACATAACCCATAAATTACTTGTCTAGTATATAATCTAGTAATATACGCGCCAACTACATCCATCATTGTAACTTTTCATAATAATTTGTGTTCGACAAATACATTCACACAAATTATTAATTTCATTATAATTGTTCATATCAATATACTCATACTTACCACGGGAACCACCATCTTTAACCTAAATAATATGTAGCCTACGAGTATGTTATATTTATTTTATTTCATTCTAATCCTTTCAACCATTACGAGATACGTGTAAACAAATAACGCACACTTTTACAAACTACATACTTTCGCCTTAATAATTTGTGTGACAGTGTGACTTTCCTATGTACCTTTTCTATATTATTTGAAAATTAGGCTCCATCCACATTGGTGAATAGTTGTCGCAAACGTCTAACGCTGCAACATTAGGTGAGGGCCATTAAAACTGTCGCACACACTATGTTTTCAATTACGGAAGGCTCGCGAGATATTTGCAAGGGCTAGGGCTGCCAAATGTGAAAATATTAAATACATTTTATTAAAATCAACAAAAGTCATGTTCTAAGATATAACACCTTTCAAGGATACCAAGGATTTGTGGCCATTAGTACCAAAAGTAGCCAGTGTGTCCTTCATGATAATGATATTTCAATAACATCTAGTGAAGATAATTGGTTTCTTTATTTGATTTGTGTTTAGAGACTAGAAACGCTCATTTTACTATAAAATACGGTGTCAAAAAACATAAGTTATCTAATTGATCGTAACTTAATTTAAGTTCAATTCATTATAATTATAATTTGTGTAAAAAGTAGTTTTCATTGTACTTGAATTTTCTAAATAAAGACAATATAAAGGTGTAGAGAACCCTGTAACCAATCAGATTGGATGCCTTCAATAAAGTTGCGTAAAAATAACATTGAAATATTTTTTCAATACATCAATCTTTTAATGTGGAACTGAATTTATTATTTACATAATAATTTGCTAAGCTCTATAACCCAAATTATTTCACTGGTCATATAGCGTGAGAATGCCACCATTCTAATAAATAAATAATTGGTAGACATTTTACAGATATCATCTGACCTCAAACTAAGCAAAGCTTTTAGCTAGATGGCTGATGTAATACTTAAACATATAGTTGTAAGTACATACTTATTATATATAGAAACACCCAGACACAGGACAAAGACTTGTATTTTTTACACAACCATCTGCTCGACTCTCGGCTTCGCAGGCATACTTACTCATACCATCAACTAAGTCACGAGATCAGTCGAGGCGCTTTCGGTCAAGAATTTGACGAGCGTGGTGACTAAATGAACGACTACAAACGTGTAAAAAGAAAACTATTATACACAAAATAAATAATACAAAATTATGTTTTGTTGAGTTTTCTGGTGATGGCAGCCCTACGTGGCTCGCATGCCACTACCGCCATTCCAGCGTCGCACCATCCGTGCGATCCGCCGCCATTCGCGCCGCATTTCAACCTTTCGAGCTGCGCAAGAAGACCGATAGATCGCCTGCTTTCTTTATACATTTACCTTTAAACTGTTTGGTTTAATAGTTGTTATTGTCCGGAGCCATACAAGATTACTTTCTTTTGTAGTGGTAGGACTTTTTGTCCTAGAACTACAAAAAACAAGGAATATTAACGTCAAAACAGCTCAGAAGTCAGAATTGTGGATGTTTCTTTGATAATTGTCTTAAAATTTGGAGGTTAGTTTGAAAAAATTGATACCTTCCATCGTAAAGTCTTGGTTTGGGGCAGGCCCTTTGAGTATTTTATCAAGTGCAGATGTGCAAATTTGTCATTATCACTGGCCTGAACTGTGAAGAAAAACATCGTGCGGGAACAGGCATGCCTCAAGAATATATTTCAAGGACATCCAGCATCCGCAACACGCACTCTTTGAGAGTTTCCTTGTGACAGAAGGCCACGCTTCCCAAAAATGGGAAGATCTTCTAATGCATCTTTTGCCTTTACATTCATTTTATTTTAGTGAAAGTACTCGCATTCACGCTTCATGCTGCTGTCACGCACACAAACGAAGCTTTATCACAAACTCATCCGCTGTCATCTCCCGTTAGATTCTGCACAACTAATTCTAACTAACAACCAGCAGCTGCTAAACTACATACAAAACATAATTCACAATAAACTGAGTTCGAAAGCGTTACTGGCAACTTTGCGCTGCTTAGGTAATTGTTCAACCTACCGAGAGCGCTTTTTGCCGCAACATTACGCCAACTTTGAGTTTATTTGAAAGTTGGTGCGCTGTGGCAACGGGCGGAACCGCCGCGGAAGAGGAACTTTCTAGACTACGTAGAACCCACAAAGGTAGCGTATCTGCAAATCATCACTATCTGCTTTCAATGCAAATGAGTTGGAAAACTCTGGCGGGGAAGAAAACTAATCGCGAGTATGCGCCTCGGGCTGAAACGTGCAACTCGAGTTTGCTACGGCATAGATAATATATTAAATTTATAGGTACTTGCAGCACCCCGCGATTTTACTGGCGTAGTAGCCTGTCTATTTTTTTTTTTGGACAAATAAAAATATATTTCAGACTTATATTTATTTAACTACGTTCCAAAATTTCAGCCCGATCCGGAGTAGGAAAGTCGCGAGTTTATTTCGAAATTTGCTTTTTCTTAGATAGAGATTAGACTGGCGTCCTGGTCTTCAGATATGATTGAGCCACAAACATCTAAACCTCGAACCATCCAAACTTTCGCATTTATAATAGCTATTAGTAAGATAAATAGTAGGAAGAAGGATATGTCATCGCAATATTGGAAATCCGTCAGATTATAATGTAACGCGTGAGATTATAATTCTGCTGTAGGTTAGGTTACCTTATAATCTGACGTCGTTATATTGTAAACTGACGGTATTAAAATTTTACGGTGACCTATACAAAAATTAACTTAAGCTCAATTTTTAATTTTCGTGTTTGAGTTCGAAATTTCCTTACATAAGACTCTTGGACTATCGTAAGTCGTGCCTTTCACGATCGTGAGACCGTAGGTTTGAATCCCACTTGTGCCTTAAAATACAGCACTTGCTTGCCACGATGAAGAAAAACATCGTGAGGTCATGCGTCATGTGCCAACCCTGAATGCGGTCGCAAACGTGAGACAAAATATCGGGGTGAGTGGCATATTATGAGAGAAGCCTATGTATATAACAATGGACGAGTACAGGCTGTTGATAATGATTTGATTTAGAGATTATCTTGTTGTCAGTATCTATTGCTTATCCTTTAAAAACTGACTTGGAAGTCAGTCTGACAAGCTTAATTACGTCGTATCGATAAAAAAGCAAAAAATTAACCTGACTAACTTAAGTAAGCTCTAAAATCTATACTAATATTATAAAGCTGAAGAGTTTGTTTGTTTGTTTGTTTGTTTGTTTGTTTGTGTTAGCAACCCTGTTTAAAAGCAAGAAAAAGGTGCATGGCGTGGCAACATCGTGCGACGAAAACTGGCTATAAGTAGTGGGTCGAGAGAGAGAAGGGAGGCACTTTTGCTCCAGACGCCGGCCACGCCGGACATAGGTACTGTGTTTGCCTTCGTGTCTTTGTTTGACTAATTGATGATTATTGTCGTTAAGGTTATATAAAATGTTTTAACGTTCATTTAAATATTGTTTGCTTCACTCTCCCAATCTTCTGATGTAGATTGTTGACATCAGAAGTGGGATACCACGAGGCCTAGCTCGCCATCTAATCTTGAGTTTTATTGTCATTAGCGTTCTTTGAAGTTAAAACCTGTCTATAATTTGGATTGTAATGGGTTCAAAACGAAGACGCAATGGTAAATGCAAGCATGTAAAAAAAAGCGTGGTCGTTCATCATCAAGTAGCAGCTCAAAGGCAGTGACAGTAGCTGGTCTGGGATTTCACCATAAGCGCGCTACCCAGAAACTGACGAAGGTATCTTTAACAAACGATGCCACAACTGTGAGTACAAGTGCCAATAGTCCTACCCTCTATAAAATTGATACCTGATTTTGATCCGTTAAAAAACGTAATAATTTTGTTTCGTGGATGAAACAGGCTTCGATACTCTCGTGGTAGTATTTCGTCATCAGGTTTTGAATAAACTCAAAGGTTCTGCAAAGATTTGATACGACTCGTTATTGCGTAATGATCGCTCGCGAACCCCTGAGTATGGAGAAATAGAATTTGTAATGCGTTTAAAGTCTAATCGCTACACAATATATTCTTTGAGCAGATTGCAGAAATTTACAGTTTGTACTTGAATTTCATGCAAACCGTAATATAATAACATCAATGCGTCTGTCGAGGCTAGTAATTTCAAGTCAAGCGATAGTTTGGTAGGTTTTATACACAGCAGGGTACATGTAAAATAAAACTGGGAAAACATACTGCAGGTAACACTATTCCTAGAGAGGGTAACGATACTAAAATTGCCCTACAAGTATTCACCCGAACGCCAAATTTTGTAGGTAGTTCTGAAACAGCTAGTCTTTCGATGATTGACTCTAACGAGTTCGAGAGCCTTTGTTATAATTGTGGCGGAAACCACAAAAGTGTTCAGTTTACGGTAAAGTGCGAGTTTTGTATGAGTTATAAATAAAATAAAAAACTGAATAAATCGGTAAAACAAGAAATAAAGGACGTGCAGACGACTAAAACAAGATACATTTTGTAATAACATACAATGTAAATGGTGCAGTTACAGACAAGCTCATTTGTACAATACGATATTAATTGATACGAGGAGTGGTTGTCAGTAAAATCGTCAAAAGTAGCCAAAGCAATGACCCTTCAAGAGTGACGGATATTGTAAGTGACTAATTAAATTAGATTCTGTTCCTGTAAATGAAGTCGAGATGTATGCTATCGTTGTGATAATCGGAAAAGACTTAATATGAAAGAGTTACCCTTTTTGATGACATACCCTAACATTTCATAATTACATCGAAGAATTAGCTGAGGTTTGCAATGTAGCAGTTAATTCAAATATACTTAAACTTTTGGTGACGATTAACCTACAGAGCGACAAATCGGTGCAATTTAAGCCGTAAACAGTATACAAGTGCTTAAAAAAATGACAGAGTAAAGATAGGTACAATAGTATATGTCTGTACAGTATATGAGAGTCGGTGAGAGAGATAGGAAAGGCCTATAATGGTGTATAATAAAGTTTGCTAATTTTGATCTGTGGATTGAATACAATTAATAAATAATATGACGTGTTGGCAAGGTAATTAATGAATTCCCAATGTTGTGATACAAACATATAATTCCTATAAAGAGAGAGAAGTCGAACAATTTGAGAAGATTGAATTGGTACATTGCAAGAATCCAACAGTGAGCTAACACAGAAATTTCCTAAGCCTAAAGGAAAAGGGAGCTGTACTAGGCACTGGTTGGGTGTGGTAATGACTGAGTAATCGTAGGGGTTGTCTAAGTATAAAGGCAACAGCCCTCGCTCTGGTTGTTCAACTTGACTTTCTTTTCTTTCAAGAGTATCAAGAATTGGTACATTGGTAGAATCTAACAGTGAGCTAACACAGAAATTTCCTAAGCCAAAAGGAAAATGAGCTGTACTAGGCACTGGTTGGTTGGTAATGACTGAGTAATCGTAGGGGTTGTCTAAAGTATAAAGGCAACAGCCCTCGCTCTGATTGTTCAACTTAAATACGATAGAAGTTTCATGAATGCCTAAGAATAAAGGTATCCTTGAATTGAGTTCATGTTATCATTCTCGTATGATCGGGATATGTCATGATAGGCCGAGCTTTGTTATTATTTTAATAGATTGTAATGCTAAGTGTTTGTACATTACAGTTTTATCGTGCCTGGGGCAGGCACAGTGCAGGAGGGCCGTGTTAGCAACCCTGTTTAAAAGCAAGAAAAAGGTGCATGGCGTGGCAACATCGTGCGACGAAAACTGGCTATAAGTAGTGGGTCGAGAGAGAAGGGAGGCACTTTTGCTCCAGACGCCGGCCACGCCGGACATAGGTACTGTGTTTGCCTTCGTGTCTTTGTTTGACTAATTGATGATTATTGTCGTTAAGGTTATATAAAATGTTTTAACGTTCATTTAAATATTGTTTGCTTCACTCTCCCAATCTTCTGATGTAGATTGTTGACATTTGTTTGTTTGAACGCTAGGATCTCGGGACGTACTGGTCCGAATTGAAAGATTCTTTTTCTATTGGATAGTCCATTTATCGAGGAAGGCTTTAGGCTATAAAAATAACTCTACTATTAATTGAAGCGGAGCATGAAACAAGAATAACAAAATCGGGAAAATATCCCCTTTTGAGAGTTTTCGTACGTTTCGTGCTTTGACATGACACATGACGGCATGTGTCAAAGATTGCGTCATTGAATTTTAGTAATCTGTGCATTGAATATAAACCTTTGCTATTTTTTTTTCTAAATCTGTGTTGGTACGACCCATTTCCGACAGGTGGCGTAGCAGGTAGCTGAGGAGGTTTTTTGTTTGAAATCGATATTCTCAGGAATGAGTGAACCGATTTCAGTCATTCTTTCACCGTTGGATATGTACGGGATCTATATATTATACCACGGGCGAAGCCGGGGCGGGCATCTAGTTTAGAATATACCGAATTTTGTATTGTTACCTAAAAAAATGTTCTGTGTATATTCGGTATTCAAATACATAATCAGAGTACTTTAACTTTTGATCTCATTAGCTTTTGGAGCTGTATCTAGCTCCTAATTTCAAAGATATTCACCAATATTTATAAATTCTATCTGCTTAACTGATATTTAAAATGTAGTTTTGTGGTATAGTTACGAGAAAAGTTGAGGGTATCGGTAAAACAAGGTGCAATATAGTTGGTGCGGGCGAGGGCGGGTGGGCGGCGAAGTTATGTGATAGTACAACTATGCCTTTGTGGCGCCGCCCACTTGAACACTGATAAATAGTGATGTCTGATTTTACATTAAAAGCTAATAAGACTCAGAAAACTATTCAGGTTCAATTTTCTTTTACATACGATTCAAATAAGATCATTTAAAAAAAATTAAATAGAAAATAATTTTTAAACTTTAGCGATTTTAAATAAAATCGAAAACGTTAGCCAAGACTTAATTAATCGGGATCTAAATTATAATTTTATTTGAGTTCCTATAAATGTCCGAATTTGGGTGGACTCTGCAAAGTGTCTTTCCAATACGGCACAGTTTCTTATAAGTAATTGATTTAACGTCGCAAATTTCAGAAAAAAAATATACGGTGCTGTTATGAACAGAAAGTTTGTATGCCCACAAGAAGTTAATGCCCGGTTTACATAATTCCAGTCCAGCGATCGAATCCAGCGCTGGATTGCTTACTGGAAAAATGTAAACCGGCAGACTTGAATGCTAACTGGATTCAATGCTTTCCAGTGCCGGTTTACATTTTTTCAGCAAACCAGCGCTGGATTCAATCGCTCGACTGGAATAATGTAAATCGGGTATAATACGCGACATTTTCGCAACGCGAAAAAGCACATGAAAAAAGATTAAAAAGAAGTTAAAAGGAAGTTTTTCCTCGAGCTAAGAAGTCTAAATACAAACATAGAATAGAGTATATATTCAACGCAACAAGTACTAACCTAAAGTTCGTTACATTACAACGTGTACTAAAATTACTAACGTTGATTTGACTTGTTGACTTCTAAAGGCGAAATTACACGGTTCACTTTTGTCTTTCAATTTGGATGAAGCAATCAAATTGATCCATGTAAACTTATAAGTGTATCATTCAATGTAATTGAATGTTGTCGTTCTACGACGTTGAAAGAATTGAACATACTCAATATTTTCACTTTTAGCGTTCAATCTTCAAAGCAGATGAATGAGAAAGAAGGGATGCTTTTTCGATAGCTCTTTTATTAAATGATCACATATTATTGCAACTCCTAAAGGTGCACTCCGCGACATATAAGCTGAGCTTTGCATTAGTGTGAGTGATCACCAATCAGGCAGGAGCTTGAAATTTTGTCCGCGAGGTATAGGCTGAGCTTTGCATTAGTGTGAGTGATCACCAATCAGGCAGGAGCGCGGCGAGACAGAATGGCGCCGCGTCACACCTACACTATACATGTACACTCACACAAATGTAAAGCTCAGCTTATGCCTCGCGGAGTGTACGACCTCATTCGACGACATCTTTCGAAGAATACGTGTTGAACAGTTCATTTTCCAAATACCGTGTAAACAGCATTCCTTTCATTTCTACTCCATTCAATCAAAGTGATTCAATTCGGTTGAACCGTGTATTTTCGCCTTAATAACTTCAGTGGAAATTAAAAAACTTCATTTGTTTTTTTTTTTGGTGACGTTGTGCGCGCGCACCGTAAACATTATTTACTTATTTACTCTCGTCGTCTTTCTCTAACACGCCAAAAAGAGTAGAGAAAACATACAAATAATGGAAATTACATTTTAAAGCCAGTACATCACTATTCTATGATACCTGTAGAACAAATACGGCTATCTCAGATAGTAATTTATAAAGTTGAGAGCGGTAGAGTTGTGCATTATTTATCTTATGCATGCCACATAGTAACTTATCACAAACTATCTGATGTCCCTGCAGACAAAGTTTAATATATTTTTAATCGACTTAAAAAAAGAGAAGATTATCTGCTTTGATATTTCAATTGAACCGTATGTTTTTTTATATATGCTACATTACATATACATTTCGCCAATTGGTACGGAATGATAGCGCGTGATCAAAATCAATTCATATTATGAAACGTTTTTGATGATTGCTCTTTTTTGGTTTATCATATATTTCAGAAGTGATGCCATATAATATCAAACATCAACTTTCACATTTATAATTTAAAGGACGCGAAAGTTTAGATGATTGGATGTTTGTTGCTCAATCACATCGGAACGTTTAAACGGATCGGGTTGAAATTTGAAACATTTTAAATTCTACATAGTCTGAAATAACACGTAGGCTACTAGTTAATAGTAGATAGGTATTTTATCACCGGGAAATAACGGGAACAGGAATTAGCAGGTGAAACAGCAGGCCATGCTAGAAATAAATAAATCTCAAATCTAGCAAATGTCTAATATTCCTCCAGCTGCAAAAACCATCACAAAGATCGGCTGACCCCTCTTCCCATCTTAATTCGATGTCAGTGACCCCGGCCCCTTCAGATTAATGTCCAAGGGGCTCCTAGGGCTCCAAGAGGGTTTCAACTGCGAAATTAAGACGACCCCTAGCTGCCATCTGTGACCCCCCGATTGGGGTGGTATTTTGCAAATGGTCGAAAGTTCATCTATTGTTATTTTAATTAGGGTCCATAAAGTTCATTTTGGGCGTGTTTTAAATTACTTCCTAAAGTCGTTTTATGTTTTCTTAAAATGTTTCAAATGAATAATGCAATGTATTTGGCTGCGTTTTTTTCATATTGCTCGCTTGTTATATGTTAAAATCTAAACAAAATAGATGCTATTCATAACTTACATGTAAATTAAAGCCTTTTTGCAAGCTTAAGGTTTGGTAGGCGGTAGAGGACGTCAGCCATAGGTACCAAAAATAAATGAAACTCGCTATTGTCGTTCTAAATATCGTTATTTATTATTAAGATGTCTTGTCTATAATAATATCGTAACATTTTTATAATGGTAGGACTGCACATTACTCTCACAACGCACTTACGTAACCTTTGATATTGCTCCCTCTATTCATATATTCAAACGAAAAGAAAAGAGAGGGCGACAGTTTTCGTTAGGCGGTAGACCCACGGATAGCTGTTTTCCCGCCAAAATATGTAAAGACGCGCGTGCGTCAGTGTAGCCAGCGAATAATATTTTAAACTACCAGGGCACCTCGGTTTCACTTGCATTATTCCCGATTCCGTTATTTTCCGGTATAAAAAGGTAGCCTACGTGTTATGGCAGACTATTGTCTATCTATAAGTTATAATAGAATACAGTTAGATTGTAATCTGAAATAACACATAGAATTTTTATAGCGGGTATATCACGGGAACGTAAAGTACGCGGGTAAAGTCAGTGCTACTAGTGAGGACATACCTAATGTGGGCTGGTTATGGATATTTAATCTCTATAAATAAAAACGTTGTTGGTTTGTGTACGCTTCAAAAATTCAAAAAGTTCTGCTGCACCCATCGAGCTAAAATTTTTGAATGACATATAATCCGCATCAAGGATTGTTTTTATCTAATCACAATGTGCCACAGCGAAGCGGGGCAAGGTACATACAGCTAGTAAATAAATAAATTATAAACATTGATGGACAATTTACTTCAATTCAATAGTTATAATGAAGGTTTAGTGCGAGGTGTAAAGCAGCCGCGCTACTCCCAAGTATCGAAAACCGCAAAGATACAACAAAGCCGTCATTCTGGTCTGGCCTGGTGGCTTAGGTGGTAGTAAGTCTGCCTGCGAAGTGGTTGTAATTTCCATCCCCACCCACTGTGTTCATCACACAAATATTTGTACTGTGCCTGGGTATTTACTATGTATGTATAATAATTATGTATTTAACAAGAACAAAATTAAAAATGTTGACTAGCTCGGATTTGTTATCTGTACAATATTCTACTAGTCAAGCCCTTTCATTTGATACCCATATTGTGGTAGTAATGAAAAAAATAAAATAATTCGCCATTTTGTGATGGCGGCCATCTTGGATTTGAAATTTGTTATAATGCATAGTGTTCTACTAGTCAAGTCCTTCCATTCGATACCCATATTGAGGTAGGTTGTGAAGAAATATTTTGTCCGTCATTTTGTGGAGGCGGCCATTTTGAATCGATATTAACCAAACATAGCTAAGAAAATCCGCAATAATATTAATCTTCAAATAAAAAAAAACACATCGAAATCGGCCCATCCATTTGAGCTCTACAGTGCCAGACAGACAGACAGACATCGACGTCAAACTTATAACACCCGTTTTTGGTCGGGGGTAATGTATTAAATCAACTATCTGGCTCCCATAGTACAAGCTTTGCTTAGTTTGTGGCTAGATGGTGTTGTGTGTGAAATGTCCACCAATATTTATATATTCAAACGACAAATACACTTAAATTTGTGTTGTCTGGAACGACTCATAACCCACATTTATCTGGGGAATATTATGGAAAAGGACTACGCGGATAAAACCACGGGGCATAAAGAAGCAATGAGAGAGAGACGAAATAATGAGAACATAAAGTGTTTATGTATTATATAATGAAGGTTTAGTGCGAGGTGTAAAGCAGCCGAGCTACTCCCAAGTGCCCAAAACCTCAAAGATCCAACAAAGCCGTCATTCAAACGACACAAGTAACCTTCATCACGGCTCCGACCGTCCGCAGGGAAAGTTTTCCAATTATGCTGAGTCAAGTGACCTACCCCCTCCCCCCTGCCCGCAGCCCCCCCAAGGAGGGACCGCACAAAGAAGTTTTAATTGCTTGCTTTGAAGTTCATAATCAACTGCACTAGTCGAAGTTGGTCCAATAGTGCAGTCAAATGTTCGGGAGGACGTGGATTAGACAATTGTTGCTTATGTAGTCAGAGATTAAATAAGTTGGAGATTTTCTTTTTATTATAGGAGTGATGAGACGTGCAGGACATATGTCTGATGGTAACCAACACGCCTGCCCGTAACAGCACAGTGTCATGAAGCTATTGGAACATGAATCCAAATCATTAGCTATCACTACACTACTCTCGCCACTCAGATTTGTATATAAAATGACTAGCGGCGCTCCACGGTTTTACCCGCGTAGTTCGCGGTCCTATTAATTTACTGGAATAAAAAGTAGCCTATGTGTTATTCCAGATCATTATCTATCTATGTACCAAATTTGATCCAAAACCCCTTCAGTAGTTTTTGCGTGAAAGCGTAACAAACATACATTCTTCCAAACTTTCGCTTTTACAATATTATTAGGAATTATCTATGCCCCGTAATTTATCTGAAAACATTGCCATGTTCACGCATTAGTTCCTGGCTAAGGTGTGGTACTTCCTGCGCATTCTGCACAGAGTCCTAAGTACTACTACAAATAATAAGAAATAATGTTTTGTAAATTCGTGAGAATTTTCAGGTTATTAAATATAATGGTCTGTGATTTGTTTGTTTTAATGCGAACGTGGAATCGTAAGAATATCTTACAGATACCTACTGCATGAATTGTATTATGAAGGTTTCTAGCCACCATATCTCCACTATTTGGTCTAGTTCTATGCAAGCCAAAAACGTGTCAAAATATTTAGCAAAGTCAATTGAAAATTGAATCCTAAAGCCAAATGAGACAAATTATAACACGGCGCGGCGGTTAGACCATTTATGTTTTAAATATTATTATTTATCATCATTTTTGTCTAAGAAAAACATACAAGACTGACATTTTAAATTTTAATAAAATTAGATCTATCTAGTTCACAAGTGAGTTACAACAAAGAGTGTTCTATGGGTAAGTATATCTTCTTTTTTGATGTTGGTTATAAAATATAAATTTATTATGTATGTACATAATTCCAGATTTTATCAGAACGACAAATTATAATTATTTTTAAATCCTGCCAAATTCGGGCCTAAACACAATAAAACTATTAATTAATTAGCCAAAGCGTCTTTAGGTACTTAAGGCGGTATTTACCTACCTATGAACGAAAGTTTTAATAATAAAATGGACCCTTTCCAAACGCGGGCACCAGGGGAGATCTAATTGCATTGCGGAGGGTCCAAAACTAATTTTAGTTACAAGCAAACAGCCCAATAGTTGGTTTTCCTACTGTCTAGCTTTAAATACGGAAACGCGGGAAAACCTTGTCAAATTAAGAAAATAAATTGGTTATTCGGTGTAAGTAATTCAAGTTGGAAATTTTTAAAACGGCAAAGAATCAACATGGTAATTTTGAGATCGTAACTAGTCTAGTCGGGGTTCCAGAAGTGGATGAAATTTGAGTTTTACTATCCATATATTTATAAAATACTATTGTTAAATTGACTTAACAAAAGCGTTATGCTCAAATATACTTCAACAAATTGAATTTTAACCTGTGTTTTGACGTTTCAAAGTGCATGTAATATGTTAACTGAATAAATGAATTTGATTTGATTTGATTTGATTTACATAGAGGCAGGTATATTATACTTGAGGAAACACATTCACATGTTTTATATATGTATTAACGTTTTTTTTGCTATTGTATCTGAAGTATTATCCATACATTAGTCTCAACTCTTTGTCCATGAGTAGAAAGAAAAGAAGTCCACATGTGTCGATCATTCTACTTAGGTCGTACGTAATTAATTGCGTTTTAAGGTCTAGACTCTAGAGAATAGGTTGTTTCATTGGTCACGTTTTTTTGTAACAACCGATTAAAAACTACAGTTATTTTGCAAATGTTAACTATGGCATAAAGATTTTGATAAAACATCGGGTAAACATTAACTATTTAAGTAAATTAATTATCTTTAACAGATTTTAACTAAAAAGAAGGGGGTTCACAATTCGTTTGTATTTTTGTAGGTATATTCGCGATATCTCCACCAACTGTGAATCGATTTTGATGTGTCTTTATTTGTGTCGTAGATCATAGTTCCATATAAATAAGTATCTATATTAAAATCGCTGTGGCACTTTTTGAAATATGAACAAAAAAACTAAAATTTACTTTCATATATCGGGACGACTTAGTGATACCTTCATATGAAATTAGGGTCGAGTGTCTGAATTTAATATTACCTAATATTAAATTATACTTGGTTTTTTTTGTGGAGAAAAAACATTATTGTTTCACAAAATTACCTTCTTAGGTACCCTCACCCTTCAAAACACTGGTGATAACAAAATGTTACATCTACACTTGAAAAAATACTCACAGGAGCAGGAGGAAATCAAATACAAAAACCTTTATTACTGTTTGCAGGTAAGATAAGTTGCTACAACATATTTTAAAAGTTGACCCACACAAACTGGCCTCTTCGAGAGGCATGCAACATCAAACCTACAGCCTCACCATTGTGAAGCGTACCTACGTAATAATAATAAGCTAATAGGCTACCATGGCTTCATAAACTCCTAAAACATGTACACCGGCAAAGTCCCAGTAGCTATGTATCAAATCTAATAGTCTATATATCATATTTTAATGTCTTGAAAGTAAGTACTGTGTTAGTGCAAAATAGGTAACGATAAGGACTCTGCCCACTCCCGCTAAACAATGACCATTGTTTGGTTAATATAACACAATGACTTGCAGATAGTGGGAGTGGCATTCATACATTAAACGCAAACTTTAGTTTGTCTCGTACTTGGACCTTATTACTCAGAGAACAGGCAGTGTCCCAAACATAAATAATATAACACTCGTTTAATTTTCACTTATTTTATCACTTGATCATAAATGAAAAAATCACAACATTTAAAAATCATTCCCCTTGTTTTAACGGGCAGAGACTTTAACAACATAACTAAAATACAAAGAGAACTACACTACGCTCGCTACATACTTAACTAATTAATTTTACACAAAGCACATATGAATTATCCTTAGACAGACAATGTGTAAACAAACATAGTGTTGTTTGATTTCATTTGTAACACCAAAATTTGACTCTATTCGTAACTGAACAGTATTCATTTTGTAATCAATATGTTGTTTAATTGAATAAGAATTTTACCTACTCAGAATTATTTGCACGTTAGCAAAGACATAGTCTAAGAAAACACGTTCTGATGCTATGATGGCGTAACTATTTAGGCAGAAACCAAACTTCACATTACAAAACATTAAATTAACTGGTTCTATTTGACGTCATAAACGTTAACATATCTACCTCCATATTTACAGAACACATAAATAAATAACTATAGGTATGGTCCACGTTAATCTCTATATATAAAAACGTTAAGTTGGTTTGTGTACGTTTCAAAAACTCAAAAAGTTCAGCACCGATCGAGCTGAAATTTTAGAATGATATATAATCCGCATCAAGGATTGTTTTTATCTAATTTTTGGATCACAATGTGCCACAGCGAAGCGTGGCTGGGTACAGCTAGTTTTAAATAAATTAATACAATACGGTAGAGGAACTCAGATAAAAGCTTGACACATAGGATGGATACTCGTCTTTGTTGCAATTTCATTTGTTTTCAACTTCATTTATATAGGACTCGTACAAACCTCCTCCACTAAGCACGAGGCTTCAGGTCTGCGACAAGGCAGTGTTCCCTTAAGACAATAGTAGTCCAATGGCTGCTGCGAACAGACAAGGGAGTGGTATGAATAACTCTAGTAATTAAAATACTCGTTGTGTATTCAACGGCATCGAAGATCTTTTTATAAACTATTGAAAAAGAAACTTAAATAAAATGAATAGAAGAGTAGAATTGCAGTAGTAATCACATTAGTCTTGCTAATATTATAACTGTGTGAGCTTGGATGTTTGGGTGTATGGACGTTCGTTGCTCAATCAAAACTGACTGTCTGATTGTTCAGTTGTGACTGAACTATAACGGGGCTGATCAGGCTGAAATTTAAAACGCCGACAGATTACTACCTTGAAATAGTACATAGGTTTTTCCTAACTCGAAACATTGCAAAGTTCATTACAAACTCTTTTAGAACAAGATAACGAGGTCTCCGTTTATATATTTTATTTTATTCACAGAACGAATCATTCAAGTTGTTGAAATAACTTGCTGTGGTAATTATGCGGCGTAATCAAGCTCTACCAAATCCACAACGTCCAAGACATTCTGGGCGTGCGCAACATAGCCTCCAAGATGCCAGAAACAGCTGGCTGAGGTGGTGCCTACATGGACATGAAGAATAAGAAGAAGAACACGAAGGGGAAGGCAACCAGATGACACGACGTAGAGAACTTGGCGCTGCATCTCTCCGTTCCTAACAAAATATCCAGAAACCGACTCAAAATTATGCAACTCTTCCATGGTTTGGAAATACTACACCTAGTACATAGTAATTAGTATTAAGGAACCAATATATATTACAATTCAGTCCAAATAAACAAATAACACACCTATAGTACCTACACAGGTACACAGTCTATGGTAATTTATTAATATTCACAATTAAACCACCTGATTGAAGCGCTAAACATAGTTTTGTTTTAAATTCATGTATTTTCTACACTTCTTATTTATTTTCATAAGAAATCAATATATTTTATGACATCCCGAAAGTTGTTATCAAGTAATGAAGACGAAACGGCGAAGGAAAACATCGTGAGGAAACCAACATGTACCTAGAACCTTTCGAAATCATGTGTTATTCACCAACCCGTACTGGGCCAGCGTGGTGGATTATGGCCTTAACTCTCTTCTTGCGAGAGAAGGCCCGAGTCACAGCAGTGGGAACATTTAGTGGGCTGTTGATGGTGATACTCGTGTAATGCTTGACAGTTTTCTGTCCAATATTATTATTATATTAAAGTATTTTTATTTGTATTATTAATAAAGTGAAGTGGTCATTTCAAACTTTGGAAATGTATACAAAGTGTATATACTCTTTATTTCGTGTAAATTGTACATTTATGAATAAAGTACTTTGACTTTCAACATACATTTTTATCGTTGCTTGACTACTACAACACAGAAATCTTCCAACCATGAAACGTAGAACATTAAATTATTCCTAGACTAACAAAACTGGGCAAACAACTTATTAACACATTATTTACACAAAACCTAGCTTTAATTTTAACTTGTTTACTGTAAACTGGTGTATTTCAAAATGCTCTCCCTACGGAGCTCACAATTAAATAAAGTTTTCGGTAAAGACGGGAACATGAGCTACATAATGTACTGATTTTGTAAACGCGAAATTTAATACTTACGAGTACATACATCATTCCTTTAAGGATGAGACATAGGGTTACAAAAAACATGTTACTAAGCCGAAAATGGCATCTTATACTCAACATAATAGAGTGTTACCTCAAAAATATCAACAAAAAACGCCAAACTCAGAGATTAAGGCCGTACCCCGAGCAAATGACCTCGAGTATTTCTTAGGTCATCGCACACCGCAAGAAAGAGGAAGAGAGAAACACTAGCATTTATTCTTGTTTTACACTCAGTTTTAAATCACATTTTGGTATTTTGTAAAAAAATATTTCTACCAAAGTGTTCGTAATTAAAATGCCTATCCGTTGGTGTAAGTACAAAATCCAAATAATTACAGTTTATCGAGTAGATTCACGATAATTAAAATTATTTCCAATTTTTGTGGTTTCATTGTGAGTATAATAATTTTACTATAAATTCAGTAACAAAAAAAAATCGACCATTTTGAAGCCAAGGTGTTGCAGAAGTTTAATGATTTATTTACCAGTTGTTATTTGTTTTGGATAAAGAGTAGATAGCTCTAAAAACTGTACAAAAACTCGTTTTGCTCGGGAACGCGCCTTAATGCATCGGGCTAACTAACATCAATGAAAAAAAATCACTAGAACAGTTACAGTACTCGTCCGTAAACCAACCGACTTTACTGACAACCAATATTTTTTGTATTGTTTTATTCAGGTATTGATTTTTTTTTAAGGAGGATAATACATAAACATTTATTTGCCATTGTTGGCGTATATAAAGTCCGTGAGCTTTTATCTTACATAAATCACTATGGTAACCCAAAGGTTAAGAAGTTTTGGATGGCTAAGTACACGAAATAGTGAAGTATATGGATGTTTTATGCCGAAACATCTACGTACTTACTCTTATGTTTACATAAGTGCGGACGGACCGAAATTAATTTCATCTACCCTCGTTTAACTACGGTTTGAAACTAGCAAATTAATTATAAAACACGTCAAAACAACGCCCAAAGTTCGGGCGACCCATCTGAGAAACACAAAGGGCCTCTAATTCGGGTTTTCACCCTTCCACCCTTATCGCAAAGTCTAATCTGGCACCCCCTCCATCGATCTTAAGCAGGGTGACTTGACCCATCCTAGGGAGGGATGAAAGAAAATCGCGAGGGTGGAAAGGGATTAAAGGGAGGTGGGTATGTAAGGGTTAGTTTTGTCGCGTCACGCTTTCGATCCTTTTGGGGTGTAAGAGGATTTTGGAGGATCGAATTTATTTCGGAGGTTCTTGTGTTTTATTTGTAGGTATCATTATTTCTATAGGTATTTCGAGATACCAATTGTTTGGTTTAGTCTTAATCACGTCCGACGCCTTCGTCGAATACTGTAACACCGTTCTGTTGCCGAACACAGATTATAATCTATCTTGTATAATCTATCTTAATAGCACCTTGGTTATTTTTATGTCGGGAAAATAACAGAAACTGGCTCTGCGCAGGTATAATAACACCACTAGTAACAAATAATAACCTAGTCATAGACTCTTGAGATATTGTAAAATCTTAACTTCCCATGTTATATTCAAATATATTCAAACACTTCAATCATTATAATGTAATTCAGAATAATCTCTCATTGTATCTTTACGAAACTGGACGGACATCTGAAGTCATTGTTATTCTAATAAGAATTCGTGAGAACCAAAAGGGTCAGATGATGACATTGCAAGGAATAAGTTCATTCTAATTTATGACGCATTTTCGTTATTTCAGCTTACTTTTTTATTACTCTCGTGGCTCAGTCGATGGTGGATTTGCTGTCTGAGAAGTAGGTTCGATTCTTACTCAGGATAAACATTTATGTGATAAATACAAATTGCACAAGACTATTATTTCATGAGATATCAATAGTATGATGTCAACTTTTTGGTTTCTAAAGTACTATGAGTGTAGTTTAGTGTAGGGAAAAATGGTGTTCTTTGAAAAAGTCGACCGATATTTATTTATTACAAACTGACCTGGTGAACTTCGTATCCCCATATTCGTACACGTTGAAACATTGTTTCAATTTTGTTTTTGGGGAACTCTTTTATCCTAAAATATACGTAACCTAAGTTACTTCTCGTAACACCAGCTATCTGCCAATGAAATTTCAGTTAAAATATGCATGTAGGTCTAGCCGCGTCAGAGATTAGGCAGAACAAACAAAATAAAAATAATGTTTTTTTTTTATGTGACTTCTACACGTTATTAATTTGAACAATAAAGATTTTTTTATTTTTTTTTTAATTATTAATTTCGACATTTTTACAGACTTTCGCATTTATAATTAGTTATAACTTAGTATTTCTCGCCTCCGTACACAAAACTCTTACTCGAAGCTTCGTAGAACCAAAAAGCTATAATTTTTCGCATTAAACTTTAATTAAAGAGGTACATAGATCCAGGGCTCCTTAAACAATATTACTAAGCATTGTGCTTGCCATATTGTTTTTTGCTTTTTTATTAGGTATTTTTATTTTATTTTGTTATAGACGTTTTTTTTTATTTAAAGTGTAATTCAATTTTTGTTCTTTTATATATTTATAAATAAAACAAACAAGAAACAAAAAAGTAGGAGATAATGTGAATGTAGAGTTTGCCCAACCCAAAGAGTTTACAAAATAATAATTTAAAATCATTTAAATAACAATTTTAGAACATGGAGGTCAATAGAAAAAATTCATGTTGGGCACGCTTCCGACTGGTACAGGGCTTAAATATTTTGATTATCTGTAGACCTTCATCGGTTTATAGATAATTCAAATGTGCTTACTGTAAGTAGTTAGTTATGTAGCGTAGTGTATTTCTCGCTGTATTTTAGTTTTGTTACTAAAGGCTCGAAAAGAAAGCCATTTATATATAACAAAACGATCTTAGATGTGTTACATAATTTATTATATTATAACTAGAATAACATGCAAACCTTATTAAAATTGGCAAGCAAGTCACGAATTGTGTCCGCACGAGAATTTGTTCAATATACTCACGTCATCTTAGTGGGGGTTGCCACCCCAGCGGAGGAGGGTTTTATTATCGGGCAGCGGCCCTTCTTACAGCGATTGACGACAGGGCTGCCATTTTGGGGACTACTCTGTTGTAGAAAATGGAGTCACGATTTTATTATCAAACGTCATTTTTGCTAAAGGGATCTTATGCATCAATATTATAAACCATTAGATGTGCCCTGAGCACCTTGAAATTGGTAAATAACTTTGTCTATGTGTGTAGTGTAAGTGGTTTACATACCACCAAATCTACTTGCCCCTAGAATCGCTGTTTCTGCTTATTTTGGTTGTTGACAACGAATAGTGATTGGTAAAACATTTGGCGTTCACCACTTCTTGAAAACCGACTAGAAAGGAAAGAATGAGCTCAGTCTTCCCAACGATGACATAATTCCCTCCGCTTGATTTGGGTTTAGTAGTTAGGGAGGGCACATGAACTGGTTTATATCGAAGGATCTATATACGTCAGTTAGTCTCAAACGGTTTCTGCAACCTATCGAACTTAGGGCTTGTAAAGAACGTGCAGTGTCTTAGTGATCTAATCTTACTTATTAAGTAAAGGACAATGTCCATTTTTACCCCGTCTAAGCAGTTGTCGAAGATACATATGAGTTATATACTAAAAAATCGGTGATTTTTTGTTGTACTCAATTGAGAATTTATATAACTTTCTGACATTGCAAAAAATAATAATTTGCATTTGTATAAATTAAACTTATCATTTACCAACAAAGCTGAAATTGGAAAATATTGCAATACGAATCGGTACTTACGTTTCGTTTTAGTGATCCGCGATAAATTGAAATTAAATATGGATGTTATGTTTACCAATTTCTTTCACAATGTCGTTCAATTACTACTTACTACATAGTTTAATAACGTATATAATTAAACATGATGACAAGAAAACTATCAAAGCTTTTTATAGAAATGTAAATGAGGAAGAAGTTGGCTCGCAATCGTGAAACGGAACGGTTATCTCAAATTGGTCAATGTCAAACATCTGCTTAGTCTGTGATGTCAAATAAAAAAAGTAAAAAATAAACAAAATGAATTATTTACCTAATTGAATTGTTTTCTAAGTTTTCTTTATTCTTTGATTACCTACCACTAGTTTTGTTGATTTCTTAAGCCTCTTAAGCGTTGTAATAGTTTGTGCATTGTATTGGGCGATTACCGATTTATTCCGATTGTTCAGAACAGACTGCTCCAGGAAGATGACATTTTTTTTTAACTTTATTGCAGAAATATGAGAAATTTTTGAGGTGCGTAGAGGAATATAAGGACAAATGTTAACACAAACTATTGAAAAAATGTCTAGAAACCTTAAGTCACAACTACTTAATTCCTAATTGTTCATCCTAGACAGGGAATTCCAGGATACCGCTGACTTGCCACAAAACCTATGCAATTACCAATTTCAAACCCCTGAATTACTTTTAGAACACAGGCACCAGGCAGACTGCTGCTCAAACAAAAACAACGTGTGTGAATTGTCCACCAATATTATGTATATTGAATTGAAAATGATATGAACAGCAGAGGCCTTCCCCTCAGTACTGCTGCACTTGCATTGCGGAAAGTCTTAAGTGAGATACCTAGGATGGGCCAGATACCAGGACCACCACATAAATCCACCAGCAGGGTTCTTGGGCTATGGAGCAGTTTTAGACTATTAAATATATAACATTATTATTAAATGTAAATATATATTATCGCAAACTATGTATTTTATTTATCCTCTCTTGCATTGGTTTGAATATAGATTCAGTGGAAAGATATCGGTGAATAGAATTATCTACACTGATTTAAGTTTTGTTTTCGTATAAAATGACAGGATGAGAAAGAAATAATGTGCTTGAAGGTAAGCAAACATAATATGCTTGCCTGTAACAACACAGTTTCACAAATTATTGGAACATGATGACATGAGTCCAAATCATCAGACCTAGCCCTGCACTGAGCTTGTTACTTTAAGCCTTGTGAAACTATGAAAATTCCATCCGAGAACTACTTCATGGTAATCAGTTGGTAGTGAGAACTACGATTATTCCTTTTTATTCTGTTATGAAAAACGTTTTCAGTAATAAAACCACAGTTAATTCTTTTCTTTTCTGTTCTAATCCGAAAGAAAACATAGTTCGAATGTAATTTGACAGTAAACATAACCTTACTTTTGGTTTAACTGTAGCTCATTTTTGGTATTTGGGAAATGAAAACACCGACAGCAGACGTTTTAGAAGCATTTACAATTCTAATTAGACACTATTAATCCTTAGATACTTTCAGTATCAAAAAAAATTTGACAGGGGATTCAATGTATGGGACGTGGGCATTGTCCTTTACGCTCAAACGTAGAGAATGCATAAATCCTATTATCATATCAATATTATAAGTGCGAAAGTTTGGATGTTTGTTACTCAATCATGTCGGAACAGCAGAACGAATCGCGTATAAATTTGGAACGCAGAGAGATTTTAGCCCGGAAAAACACATAGCCTGTAACATGCGGGTGATTTTATTAAAAAACTAGCGACCCGCCCCGGCTTCGCACGAGTGCAATGCTGGTACTAAATATAAGTAGGTACCTACTAATAAAAATCCGGTCCAGCGGCAAGACGTGTCGTTTTACGTAGTCACATAAGTCACCGTTTTTTGTGATGGATACTTTTATGGCGCGACGGACGCACGCATTGTGTTGATAGAGTATATCTCTACTTAGTCTGTGGTGTTGTTTGATGGAACGAAACGTGCTTCACACCAAAGATGGCGACAGCGGTTTGTTTGTCAGTGCCATCAGAATTTAACGAAATTCTCCATAATCCGAATTTTATGGACATATATTGTCGACTCAAAATCAATATTTTTTTAATGTTTTGTTATTCATATAGGTAAGGTTTCGGTCAAGTCTACCGTACCCCTTGACGAAATTATTAATATAGAAGATAAACCAGTCAAATTTGGATTGGACTCTCTCGCGTAGCATATCGTGAGATCGACTTGTACTTGCCCAGTTTCTGACACTTATTGTAAAACACTGAGGTAAGAATTATAATATTACTAAATTTTAGACTCAAATTTGCTAGTAATACTTTTTGCATGTATTTTCATATAAATCAGTTCTATATTTATTAGTTTGTCATAGCAGGACATATTATACAAACATTTCAACTTAAAAGCCCGACATATAAACTGGCCAGAGTTACACCACTGTAGTCAAAATATTTACTTAACTGCATCGAGCAAACTTTTGAAAAACAGCATTAACTGTCAAAAACAATTTTGTGTTTATTAATGTTTTTCTAGTAATAGTTATGACACAAACTTAAATAACATAATTTAATTGAACATCGTTACTTAGTTGATGGGCCACTTAATCGTGAGTTAAGCGGTTAAGTGAGCTACGACTTAGTTTCAGCCGCTTCATATAGCTGAAACTTAAGTGATTCATATGAAAATACATGCAAAAATTATTTCTAGCAAATTTGAATCCAAAATTTAGTAATATTATAATGCTTACCTCAGTGTTATACAATAAGTGCCAGAAACTGGGCAAGTACGAGTACAAGTCGAACCCACGATATGCTACGCGGGAGAGTCCAATCCACACTCGAATGGTTTGTTTTTTAATTTCTTTCTAAAGGGTTTTTCAAGGAGAGTGCGACCGCACGCAATTTCTTCCTGTAAAAAAGTTGTTGTCTCAAAATGTCGGACGTAGTCTCACTAAAACAAAACCTGTGTCTCTAGGGTCGGCCACATTTGCTCATGTGCATTGTCAGGTTATCACTGATAGGCTGACACGCACACATATACATAAGTAGCGTGTGTAATGACCCATTGATGTGTGCGTGTCAGCCTGTCTGTGACAGCGCACACGTGCATATTATGTGGCCGACTCGATGGACACAGTTTTTGTTTTAGCGAGACTACGTCCTTTTTTATACGTCCATGGCTTTAGCTAAATCAAAATCAAACGTATAAAAACAACGTTAGTCTAAAACAAAATGATCACAGCGTTCTGTTATTTTTGCTTCTGCACAGACGCAACCCTATCGCCCCCACACCATAAAACTCGTCTAAATTCGGGGCTGAAGAAATTACATACTTTAGCCTTATCGCTCGAATAAAATAGAATATTCAATTGTCCTACCGACGAGTGCCGACCGTACTAAACAACGGTTTTATGTAACACTCGAGTGCGATCGTCAAAATAGAAATATATTTTAGTAGTGTAATTTTGTGACTACTACTTAACACACACACGCACACACACACACTCACCCACACCCACATACCCTCATACACACTTCTGTTCTAAACATTTACCTAAACACAATTTTTCTTCTTTAATAAATAAGGATTTGGCGGACAATCCACCAAATCCTGAGGAAAGAGAGACAAATCATCTTATTATATCTCTGGGCGTAGTACAGTCATTCGAACTCCTCATGTTCAAACAGCGTGTGGTACAGGCAGCCATAAATAAAAGTATTAAATAAATATTGGTGGACATTACACACACAACACCATCTGACCCCAACCTAAGTAAACCTTGTACAATGGAAACCAGATAGCTGATATAATTTATATATTTTTAAATACATAGTTACTGTTATTACACAGAAAACATCTAGGAATATATTTGAATTCATTACACAAACATTTGCACTGGGTGGGGATCGAACCCACGACCCACGGCTTCGCAGGGAGACTTACTACCAACTAAGCCACCAGGCCAGCCAAAGCCATATTAGTTACCATAAAGCAGCGATATTAATTTAGATCGCTACCAGAAAGCACTTGTCTCGTTCGTATTGTCACAAAAAACAAAGATCTGAAACTGACAAGCCTTACAAAAAATTACTGTAGTTATCAAATGTTTCCATTATTATGTACCTAGTGTAATTATTTGCACAGTTGTGTCACGACTTGATTGCTCCAAAATCGTCATAAGCCGCGCTATTGTAAAACCTTGCGCAATAGATCAAACATAATTTAAATTAAACTTTGAAATTGTAATTTACTATTGTTGTTTTTATTACTATCAGCGCCCCGCGGTTTTACCCACGCAATTCCGACAACACGGAAGGGAGTAGGCATACACAGCGTTTCCCTCTGTCAAAGTACAAGTCCGCGTGGACCATGGAGTTTGATAATATACTGTGGCGTGAGGGCGGAGCTAGATTTGTGAAAGGTGCGTTATTTTTTATGTGTCAGTGATTTGGCTGTGTGAGTATGATCGGCAATGGATCGGTACAGGTATGTTTTGTATGTAATAGTGCGGGTTTGCGCTAGTGTGCAACTTTCACCTCCCGCAAAAAATGACATAGATTTGATATATATATATATATTTTTATAAATAAAGAGTGACGAGACGATTAGGACATGTGCCTGATGGTAAGCAACATGCCTGACACATAACAGCACAGTGACACGCAGCTATTGGAACATGAAGAGTCCAAATCATTACCTAGCACTGCACTGCGCTCGTCACCCAGAGATCTAAGATCTTATATCTCTAAGCCCTGTAATTTCTCTGGAAACATTGCCCTTCAAACCGGAACACTCTCATGTAATGTGTAATGTTGGCATTACTGCTTGGCGGTAGAATAACTGGCAAAGGTGTGGTACTTCCCCAGGCGGACTCTGCCAAGAGTCCTACCACTACAAAAGATATACAAAGATTTGAACAATATTTTTTAGCTAAGGCTACTACTCCCTTCCGTGCTTGAGCGGAACATTGAGTTGCTCGATGAATTCCCGTTCCCATTTTGTTCCAGTGATAAAAACAATACAGAATTCGATAGCTCACTGTGGAAACTACGCGGGTAAACCGGAGAGCGTGGTCATGAGCATGGCGATCTAGATCAACCGAGTTTACCCGAAGGTTTCTTTTATTGACTGCCCTAGTGGGTTAGTTCGTAGTAGCTCTGCCTGCGAAGCCGAGGGTCGTGGGTTCGATCCCCACCCAATGCAAATATTTGTGTGATGAATTCAAATGTTTGCACTGTGTCTGGGTGTTTCTATGTATAATAAGTATGTATTTAAAACTATATAAGTATTATATCAGCTATCTGGCTGCCATCACAAAGCTTTGCTTAGTTTGGGGTCAGATGGTGTTGTGTGTGAATTGTCCACCAATATTTATTATTTATTATTTATTATCTATTATTTATTATTTATTATTTATTATTTATTATTTATTATTTATTATTTATTATTTATTATTTATTATTTATTATTTATTATTTATTATTTATTATTTATTATTATTTATTATTTATTATTTATTATTTATTATTTATTATTTATTTATTATTTATTATTTATTATTATTTATTATTTATTGTTTATTATTTATTATTTATTATTTATTATTTATTATTTATTATTTATTGTTTATTATTTATTATTTATTATTTATTATTTATTATTTATTATTTATTATTTATTATTTATTTATTATTTATTATTATTTATTATTATTTATTATTTATTATTTATTATTTATTATTTATTATTTATTATTTATTATTTATTATTTATTATTTATTATTTATTATTTATTATTTATTATTTATTATTTATTATTTATTATTTATTATTTATTATTTATTTCTTTACGAACGTGACGCTTGAGCCGAATTCACAGCTCACTGAAAATCTGTACGTGGCGCCAAAAGGAGGCATTTCAACAATTGTTTCAAGGTAAATGAAGATTTCAGTGAGTGCACATTGTCACATGTCCTTCTATCTATTTGTTTTCTTAACACGACTTTTGTGCACAAGCGGTCAAAATATTTAACCAGCTGCGACATTTTAGACACATGTAATTGTATTGTTCAGCGTTAAATTAATATTAAGCCTACATCGAGTGACGTGCTGCTGTTACGTGACAAATGAAAAATAATTTTCAAGTATAAAAAAAATGTACGCCAGAAGTAGGTATGAAAGCTAGAACAGAACCTACGGTGGCCTAAAATGAGTTGTAAAGAAACGACATTAGCTGAGGGTTAACTAAATACGTCCTTTATCTACTGCTTATTTATCGATAGGTAATGTAGGTACTGGTTTACTACACTAGCGGGTTTCAGACTCCCTTCACAATATAAGCACGGTAAATACTCTATTATTAATAATACCATGGGTCATGCCATACCATCGAGCATAAAGCCATTTTAATCGATTAGATATCTATTTAAATTTGACGACAGAATATAACAATAAACTATAGCTAAAAAAGCTATAAATAGTTATTTGTAATACACAACAGTGTAAAGTTGTTTTTTATCTGCGTGCTCGATTTTGATGACCGAGCAAGCGAAGGATTAAAAAATTAGAATCCTGAGCGGTAGCAAGAGACACAAACGTTAATCACATGGCTTTTTGTTAAAAAATTAGCCACTCCACAGAACTCTGGTTCCGTAACCTTTATCATCTGGATTTTCTATTTTTGAAGTGAAAACTTCTTTTGACGCGCCACAGACAGATTTTTCGTGGGTTGTGAATTGAATTCCAGCGTCACGCTCTAGTATGATAAGAAATCTTCGGGTAAACTCAGGACCACGCATTTCTAGCTGGATGATAGATGTTAGGAACATTTTTAACATAATTAAGATTATGTTCCTAACTCCCACAATTTCAGGAATATTTCAATTTTAGGAACACATACAACATAATTAATGTTTTAGTATGAAAACTAACGTGGTCATTACATATTTTAAATAAAAGCACGGGATAGTCATGTTTGATATTTGAGTCGGACTGGACTGATTGTATCAAACGTGAGTTACCCGTGTTTTTATTTAAATAATTAATGTTAACAATGTTTCTAAATATTTTTATTAGTCCAATTTCGTCAGTTGAGCGGTTCCCTATTTTGTTAAGACCCCGCTAGTAATCGACTCATTATCGTAATTTGCTATTTCTTCAGCCGCCTCCTGCCAGATTAGAGACTCCACCTAATCACGTTGTTGGAATACTGCAGTAGTTTTGTCCTTCCTTCTTTGTTTTAAGGTATCACGATTGTTCTCCACACTGGTATTATCAATTAAGGTATATAAATATCATAGCACCTACCTCAGTTAAATGGTAGAGTGAAGCTACACTTATATGTTGTTATTCGTAAACATTCCAAAATTGATAAAACTGTTTTATCATATTTTTACTAGATTTCCACCTTGCCCTCTTTTGTAAAATTTTCAAAACACATCTTTACCTACTCATTCACAAAACTCACTAAGTTTATGAAGCTTTCCAAAACGAAACGAATACAATCATTACATTAATTATGTCTCAAAACCCAAATTAACTAACATCATAAATTAATTTCAAAATAAATTGCATCCGTACTCCAAATAACGTTATCTTAACAAATTGACGCCGCCCGGTTGGAGCGAGACAGCATACGAGTTACTCTAAATTTGAACGAGACAAAAACGGGTCTGGATTTTACAATTTTGCGCAGCAGTGTTTAGCGCTGTTTATGAGCAGGGGGTCGGGGGAGTAGTGTCGAAAAGGGGGGAAGGATAAGGAGAAACCAGAGTTGCAATTCGCACTCGTCAAAAAACCGTCGACGAGTTTTAAGAACCTCAAAACAACTTTTGAAGTAATGCAACCTTAACTGAAAATGTAATGAAAAATCTACTGTGATTCAGCAAAATTTACAATACGGCATAATTACAATAAGACCACTTGAGTTTCAATTGTTTTGAAGAAAACCGGCATGTTCCGAACCAAACATCTTTCTAGAACATGTGTCAGTTGGCAACCAGCAATAACCCAGCGTGGTGAATTAAGGCCTTAGCTGGGGAGTCCAAAATTTGGGAGGATATATTTATGAGAAGTATTAGCTTTCTGGTTCTCATGCTAGCTACAATTTACTTTAGTTTTTTTATATTAAATGGGCTTACGTGTGATTAATACAGAGTATGTATATACCTAGAAGGTTTTAGGTAGTTGCTCAAAATATATTCACTCTTCGTCAAAAGATTCCCAATCACTGCTTCTGGTACAATATTCCACATTTTCGCGATTCGGATTTTGAAAGTTTGCAAAGTGGTTTGTTTGTTTGTAAAATATAAGGCTATAACTATATATTACTTAGTGAACTGTAGTTCTTGCGAAATCACTACAATCATAATTATGATAAAATGGTTGACCTAGTAAAGCACTAAGTACAATAATATGGAAAACTGTTGATCTACGGTTTGAGCTGTAAGATTTGGCACAGTGGGAGAAATTGACCGAAACCCCAACTTCGTAGATATAAAAGATATGGATCACTTTGGATGTGTGCAAAAGGCTCTATGGTGACGCTTAGAAGCCGTTGTGAAATAATAAGGGATGCTTAGTTCGGGTAGTTGGGGTGGTGAGGGTGAATTCTAATTGGACAGCCAAATTAATGCATAAATCTTCAGCTTAGAATGTTATCTAACGCTTCAAAGGATATTCGTGTTGGGTTTTGGAGATAGTTTTGTGTGCTTTGTTAGAATATACATTAACAGTCATTAATAACTTAAATGGATTTTAACTGACAAATGTTGAAAGTTGTGTGTGAAGAGTGATTTGGGATAATTATGTTTTTTTTTTTGTTTTTCAGGGGCAAAACCAAGCGGCTCCGGTTTTTCTGAAAATTGAAAATCGTGCCTATTTAATACAAGAAAAGAATAAATAAAATAAAAGATAGTAAATGATTACTTCATCAACAAATCAATAGAAACATAATCGCTTTCCATACGACGAGTAGTTACAAAAAAATGAAGTATTTTAATACAGAAATATAGTAGTTTTGAATAATATATGTAGGTACATTTCTTGATTTCTCAATGTAATATGGATTTCATAACTAGCAGCCTATTTACGAGTCATTCGAGACAATGATCTGTGTTCGAAATTTCAATCTGATCGATTCAGCCGTTCCAACGTTTTTGGGTAAAAACATCCAAAATTACGCATTTATGATGTTAATAGGTAATATTTTGTATGTAATTTACAAATGGAAAGCTTTAAATAAAAACACAAAAATCTTTATTGCTGTTTGCAGGTAAGATAAAGTGATACAAAACATTTTAAAATTTGACCCATACCAACTGGCCTCTTTTTGTAGATGCATGCAAAATGTCTGGCAACACAGTTGCTATTGTGTTGCTGAATTTATACAATGATAATAATCGTCAGCTGATAATGTTTTCTTCTTCTTTTTTAATTTTTATAAAAGAAGAAGAAAAAACGAAAGGCACTCCTATTTATAGAATTCATAGGTAATTTCCCGCCGCGCCGGTCCCGCTCGGAAAGTCCCTATGTCGGCCGTAGAAAGAAAGTAAGCGTATGGACTAGTTGGGTATTCGGGTATTCCCCTTATTCTAATGTAAAATGAAATTTCTATATTTGGTTTTCCCCTGTTAACATGAACGTTAGTTTGATTATATATGAATGTAAAGCGTATAGTACGGATTAGATATAGGTACGCACGCGACATAAAATAAATGTTTAACCAATAAACATGGATCGATTTCTGTAAATATTTTATTTATTTCCGAAATTTACGGCGAATTTGAAAATACCTATCCAGCAATGAATTAATATAATATCTATTATGTGTACATATTTGATATGAAATTAATGGCCTAAACTAAAAAAAAACACTGTTTAAAACATTTTGAACTGTTTGTTTTACAAAATTTAAATGTTTTTTTTCCAACCCTGTTTTCGAGTGATTTTGAGGATCTTATAGATAAGATTTATTTTGTGTTAATTCATCATGCCGTAGATAATGGATCTACGGCCATAGAATTTGATGCAAAAGTTTTAGGTACCCATGATCCTGGAGTAAGTGTTTGAATTGCATTTCGATTTAAGTAGTGGTAGGACTCTTGGTAGAGTCCGCCTGGGAAAGTACTATACCTTTGCCAGTTATTCTACCACCAAGCAAATATGCAAACATTATTATGTTTTTTTAATTTTTAAATAAGAATTGACGAGACGAGCAGGATATGTGCCTGATGTTTTTTGCTGCTAATAGGATTTTGATGCCGAATTGGGATTCTTTAGGTCTTTGATTTTTTTCTGTGTTACAATTAAATTCATACATTGACATTTCACTAAGACTTGGCTTAGATTTACGGGTTCAACTTGCTTGAGTAACATTAAAACTCAAAATTTTAATCATTTTGATTCCACACAGGCTTTATTCATAATTTTACGCAGGCGAAGTCGCGGGTTACAGTTAGAAAACAGCTTGCGGATAAAAAGAGATAAGTAGGTATCAGATCATGCACATCAGTTTCAGAGTTTTCATAATGTATCCTATAAAAATCCTACAAACTTAACACTTGCGGCTATGTTCGATACTATGAAACCTTACTAAGTATGTTTGATTTTGTTTAAAAAAAGAAAATTAAATATATTTTTGGGCGGAAAAAAAGGTTTTCGAAGACTACTTACTTATCCAAATATTTTGTCCTACGATACTTCCAACTAATGTACCTATAAGTCAGTAACATCTGCTTACGCGAACGAAGTAGCGGTTCAGCTAGTATTTTATATACTTACCAACTTATTAAACATACAAAACACCCAGGCACAGTACAAATATTCGTATTCATCACATAAATATTTGCACTGGGTGGGGAGGGGATCAAATCCACCAGACCAGCCTATTACTGTCGATAAAACCATGTTTTTCGGTTTCGGTTATCTGTCTCATAGTAAAAGATCGATACGTTAAAAACATTCAATTAAGTATGAACATTAATATTCTAGCGTCGCGGTCGTCAAGAGCCGTTGGGGATAGTTCCCCCCTTTTCCCACCCTTGGTACAAAAAGGGGCGGAAATGGGGTTGCGACCAAAATCCACGTTTTAGGCCTAACAAAGCTTTTTAGTATTCACATAAGCTTTTGTGGTAGTTTTAATGGGTATTTTATTTTACACTGGCGCTATTTTTAGGGGAATGTTGATTGGAAAATAATTATCATATTATGCTCTAGTACGATGCAGATAATTTCTATATACCTAATTACTAAATTTAGATACACATCGCTTGCAGAACTGACAACCGATGGTGAGAAAGGTTCTCAAGGGGCGACCACGAACCGGAAGACGCAGTGTTGGACGGCCTCCCACTATATGGATAGATGACCTCACAAAGGTCATTGGAAACTGCTGGTTGCAGGTTGCGCAGAACCATTCGTTGTGGAAATCTAGGGGGGCCTATGTTCAGCAGTGGACGTCTTCTATCATCAGCCGATGATGATGCTGAAATTTAGATATGTAGTGTTAAAAAGTGATTATTTTCAAAAGACATGTCAAAAACAAAATGGGAGTTCTCCGACTATACCTACTCTTATTTTTGTCGTATTACCTCAGAACTATTTTGCTTCTAGGCCCTAGGCTGTAGAATGCGTTGGACGAGTGGGTTTTTCCTGATGGTCACAATCTTGGTGTCTGCAAACTGAATCGGTTTATTTCCTAAGTAAGTGCGCTCTATCGTAGATCGCATCGAGGCGAGATGGGGGTCAAGTGTAAATCTACAAAAGAGAAAAAAAAGGGTGAAACAGTTCCTTTTCAGAATCTTTTATCTTCTATGTATAAAAATGTTATGTTGGTTTGCGTACGCTTCAAAAACTTAAAAAGTTCTGCACCGATCGAGCTGAAATTTTAGAATGATATATACCTAATCCGCATCAAGGATTGTTTTTATCTAATTATTGCATCACACAATGTGCCACAGCGAAGCATGGCAGGGTACAGCTAGTTTCATATAAAATCTAGATCGTTCCATGTAGTTTCTATAAAATTAATGGGATCTGATCCCTAATATTTAAACTACCTTCAAATGCGTTTTTGGCTGACGTCGACTACATTGCTGATGTTCAAATATATACTAATACTGTAAAGCTGAAAAGGTTTTTGTTTGTAATCTCAGGAACTAATAGACGTGATCCTCAAGTGCTTATTATGTAACACGGGTGAAGCCGGTAGTTTCATTATAACCGTATAATCTCCCTACTTTTTGAGACCGAAACGGCAAACTCTATTTTTATTGTATATATTATACGAGTAAACGTACCAACTTTCAAATTGGTCTTAAAATTTAAATAAAGTTAGTTTAGCAGCTTCAGTTTTAAATTATAATGGGTTGTTATTTTTTCAGATAAATTAGATCAACAGTAAGTATAACGAATTTAACTACCGAAATATCGCTAAATATTCCACAGTAAATATCCCGTAATTGATAATACTTGGATAAAAATAATGGCGACAGCTTAAAAGAATGAGTTACCGCAGTATCCTATGTATTTTTGCAGTATTCCATATTTCCTCAAGTCTTAAGCAACACAAAGCGCTGTACTATTTTGGGTAAAATCAAAACATTACAGTAATATTCAACAGTTGTGTCGTCAACTGATAACTTAATAAAAAATCTCTATGAATAATAAATATGTAGGTAATCTAACCTATCTACAATTACATAGGTAAGTATTAAATCAGTTATCTGGCCGCCATATTACTCGTACCTACAAGCTTTTCTTAGTTTGGGGTCAAATGATGCTATGTGTGAATTGTCCATCAAAATGTATTATTATTTATATAAATAACTCAATAACACACAAATTTGAATATTAATAACTTAATACCGCTGTAACACTATCATCATCATCATCATCATCATCAGCCACAAGACGTCCACTGCTGAACATAGGCCTCCCCCCTAGATTTCCATAACGAACGGTCCTGCGCAACCTGCAACCAGCGGTTTCCAGCGACCTTTGTGAGGTCATCTGTCCATCTAGTGGGAGGCCGTCCAACACTGCGTCTCCCGGTTCGTGGTCGCCACTCAAGAACCTTTTTCCCCATCGGTTGTCAGTTCTGCGAGCGATGTGGCCTGCCCATTGCCACTTCAGCTTGCTTACTCTTTGAGCTATGTCGGCCACTTTCGTTCTTTTGCGAATATCCTCATTACGGATTCTGTCGCGCAAAGAGACTCGAGCATAGCTCTCCATAGCTTGCTGTGAGACTTTGAGCTTCGTTATGAGACCAACAGTGAAGGACCACGTCTCAGTTCCATAAGTCATCACTGGCAACACGCACTGGTTAAAGACTTTCGTCTTTAGGCATTGGGGTATTTTGGACTCAAAGATGTGCCGAAGTTTCCCGAACGCTGCCCATCCGAGTTGGATCCTTCGCTGGACCTCTTTGTCGAAGTTGGATCTACCTAATTGGATCTTTTGACCCAGGTAGACGTATTCGTCAACAACTTCGAGTGTGGTATTCCCAACAATAACCGGTACAGGTGAGACATGAACATTTGACATGACCTTCGTCGTGTCCATATTCATCCTCAAACCTACCTGTTGGGATACTCTACTGAGGTCCCTGAGCATAGCACCGAGGTCCTCCATCGACTCCGCCACAATGACTATGTCGTCGGCAAACCGAAGGTGAGTGATGCATTCGCCGTTGATATTGATGCCATATCCGTTCCAGTCCAGTAGCTTGAAAACATCTTCCAGCGCGGCAGTGAACAGTTTCGGAGATATAACATCTCCCTGTCTCACGCCTTTCTGTAGCTGGATATGTTTTGTGCACTGGTCCTGTAATCGGACAGACATTGTGGCTTTGCTGTAAATACACTTCAACACTTCGATATAGCGATAGTCGATGCGGCATCGCTGGAGAGACTGAAGCACTGCCCAGGTCTCGATGGAATCGAAGGCTTTCTCATAGTCCACATACGCTATACATAGTGGCCGATTATACTCCTCGGTTTTCTGTATAATCTGCCGAAGCGCATGAATGTGGTCTATGATACTATAGCCTTTTCGGAAACCGGCTTGTTCGGGTGGCTGGAAGTCGTCAAACCTGCGTGCGAGACGATTCGTGATTGCCCTCGAAAACAACTTATAAACGTGGCTCAGAAGTGAGATGGGTCTGTAGTTCTTCAACAAGGTGTTGTCACCTTTTTGAAGAAGAGCACCACCACACTTCTGCTCCACGCTTCTGGCGTACTACCGTCAAGTATGACGGAATCGAACAGCTTCTGGAGGACTTTAAGTACCGGTTTTCCACCCGCTCTCAGAAGCTCAGTCGTAATTCCGTCGTCGCCAGGTGCTTTGTTGTTTTAAGTTGTTTGAGGCCATCCTAATCTCATACAGGCTGACTTCTGGGATATCTTCGGTAAAGTGTCGGGTCAGCTTGGCTCTGGGGTCTTTTGCCATGCTAACGACAGGTTGTGCTTGCGTAGAGGTGTATAACTGTTCATAGAACCTCTCAATCTCCTCCAAAATCTCAGACTTCGACGAGACAACGTTACCACTATCGGTCTTCAGTTTGGTCAGCTGACTTTGCCCAAGAGACAGATGTCTTGCGAACACTTTTGAGCCTTTGTTCTGCTTGATCGCTTCTTCAATACTCGAAGTATTGAAGCAGCGTATGTCGCGTCGCACACAAGTAGAGATCTGTCTATTTAGCCGTCTGTATACCGTCATGTCGACCGAAGACTGTAACCGCATATCTCGCCTGACCGCCATAAGATCTAGAGTTTGATCGGAGAGCTTTTGGGTTCTGTTTTGGCGTCGGCTCTTATAAAATTTTCTGCCAACAGCATGAACAGTTTCCACTAGCCTGTCGTTTATTTCGTCCGCCGTTACGCACTCATCTAAGGATTCGAGGCGATTTTGAAGTTCGAGTTGAAAGTTATCGGGATCTTCGATCTGAGCATAATTTGGTCGGAGCGTGGACTTCATTAGACGTGATCTTTCGAGCTTAATGTTTAGATTCAGCGTGCCTCTTACAATACGGTGATCGCTGCCGGTCTTAACCCTGCTGATCACAGAGACGTCGCTGAATATGTGCCGTTTAGTCGTCATAATGAAGTCGATCTCATTTTTTGTGGAACCGTCAGGGCTAATCCAGGTCCACTTTCTTTGTGGCTGTTTCTTGAAAAAGGAGTTCATCATAAAGAGGCTCTCCCTTTCCAAGAAATCCGCTAGACGTTGCCCATATCCGAAATTCCCCACTCTCAACTCATCACCGCTACGTTTGCCCAGTTTCGCGTTGAAGTCTCCCATCACAACTGTGAAATGTGTTGGCGAGACATGTATGGCTTTGGAGATGTCCTCATACATGGCCTCAACCTCTTCGTCGGGATGTGTCGAGGTCGGTGCGTATACTTGTATGACCTTCAATGAATACCGATCGCTAATTTTAAGTACAAGGTATACCACCCTGTTCGACACACTCTCGATCATTATCACGTTGTTGACGAGAGACTTGCGGACGATAAACCCGACACCCCCTTGGGATTGTTGATCTCCCTCCCGGTAGTAGAACAAGTTGCCGGATTCGAGGGTTATCCTGTCCTCGCCCTGTCTACGGACTTCGGATAACCCCATAATATCCCATCGCAACTTGTCCACTTCTTCTTCCAGCTCCACAATCTTTTCGTCAGCCCTCAGCGTCCGTGCGTTATATGTTGCCAGGTCGAGTCGTTGGGTTTGGTGGCGGGGCGTCTGCCGGAGATTCTTCGCACCCCATGCTCCGCCGGAACCAAGGCTGCCACCAGCGCCTGGAATAGCGGAGCCGCCGGGGACTAGGGGCCGTTTTCTGGTTGTGATTTTCATAGGGGGGGTGTTTGCCATAGTCACCACGCTTGGCAAGCGGGTTGGTGACCGCGGAGCCAGTCCTTTGCACCGATGACGCCGCTGCCCGTCATCGGCCTGATCCATTTAGGACTGGCTTTTAAATGGATATACCGCCATTGGTTCGGTCGTCAGAGCCTCGTTAGTTGGCAGCAGGGTGTACCACGCGCAGGAGAGGTTGACATTTGGGGAAGCTAGATGTTAAGCGCTTCCCCCTTACACCCCTATAACACACTATATTTAACATTAATAATATTATTTATTACCTAATAGGTATTGTACTGTATTTCATTCGTAATAGTATTTTTGGTTGGCAAATATATTGAATTTAAATGTTTAAGTATGATGTAGGAGCTCAATTATTTAACTAAATTAGGTAGTTAGCGTTTTAAGCCATTTCAGTTATCTAACAATAATAAAAACGTACAGATCTACTGTTTTCTGGCGTGAGTCTTCATTTGTACAGAATTTAGAAAAAGTATATTTCCTAATTAACTCTGAATATTCTAGAACGTAATCTATTCAATATCCAAATTTTACAATGATGCATTTTGTTCTTAAATATGACATGTTTAAGCAACACATTTCCAATTATTCAAACATTCATATTCCTTGATACCTATGTATTAAGGAAAACTAGCATGATACTTGTAGTAAAGTTTTACCGTCCTGTTCCAACGAATATCACGGGGTCTTCGCTCAGGCAATCAATGAAATTGCCTAGACTCCGTCGGAATACAGCCGAATATATGCATTAGAAAAAACTTATAACTTAGAATTTTACTACTTACTATACTGCACTATGTCGCAGAATAGGTCGCTTTCACAGTAACATATTACTTATCTACTAGCTAGCTTCAAATCGAGAGTGGACCGGTTTCTTCTAGGTAAACACGCCCCATCGTAGACCGCATCATCGAGACATCAGGCGAGATGGTGGTCAAGTGTAACGCCCATACAAGTTAAAAAACAACTAAGAACACGCCGGCTTTAAAACCTAGCTAGATCGATTTAGTCTATATATATTTACATATTACATACAAGAATTGCTCGTTTAAAGGTATAAAGGTATACTTCTGTGACATGACCCTCTACATGAAAACAGTTCGCTGGTAGCAGCCGGCTAGTAGGTACTATTAATCATAGAAAATGACGGCGGCATTGTGCGGCCGGACTCAAAATTGTGAAAACCTATCCCACCCGTGCCGAACTAATAACGCACGGCACACACAGAGAAAATGCGGTACTAACTGCAACACAATAGAACAAGGAAAACATTGAATAACTTAAAATTCTCCGAAAAAACACAGACTGATTAAAATAATTATGAAAAACAATTAAACTCTGTCACTCGACTAGATTTCATACTTATAGCATGAAATTAACGTGGTTATTACACATTTTAAATGAATATACGAGTGATTCACGTGATGTAAAGTCAGTCTAGTCCGACTTAAGTTTCGGCCACGTCCGGGATCCTTTTCAGTGCCAAACGAGCAGCCGTCGCGCGCGTGCACTCTCCTTGATAAAGGCCGCCGCACGTGGCCGAAACTTAAGTCGGACTAGATTGAGTGTACATCACGTGAGTTACCCGTATATTCATTTAAAATGTATAATAGCCGGCGATCTTTATCAAGGAAAGTGCGCGCGTGTGTTCGCAGCTCGTTTATCACTCTTTTGGCACTGTTCAAGTTACGAAGAGGGTTACGTTGGTAAAGAAAATTAATATTTTTTTGCTATTCCTAACCTAACCCGGGAGCGGGTCAGGTTTTCGGGTCAGGTTCGGAATAAACCGGTTAAACGAGCTGCAAACACACGCACGCACTCTCCTTGAAAAAGTTCGCCGGACACGAACGAAACTTGAGTCGGACTGGACTGACGATACCACACGTGAGTTACCCGTGTATTTATTTAATATGTGTAACAACCACGATAGTTTTCATGCTAAAGTCTTTACATATGAAATTGGAGCAAGGTCCGGGATAATATAAATGTCAATGGATGGATGTTTGTTGATCAATCACATCGTAACGTATGAACACGACTAGGGTGAAATTCGAATAGCAGGTAGGTTATAGCCTGGAAGAACACATAGGTTTTTATCCCATGAAATTAACGGGAACTAACGAGAACTAGGGATGAAACATTTTCAAATTATGGGTAAATGTTGATAGATGATAACTCTTTATTGTGACACAAAACAGAAAAAATACAGTAACACACATTATGAACTAGCGCCACAAATGGTGGACTTATTGCTGACAGCAATCTCTTCCAGGCAACCGACTGTCGGTTGTTTTCAGTCACATAATATACGTACCTATTGCTCGTCGCGTCAATACGCCATTGAAACACGTTTTTGTTCTAACCTTACCACCCACCGGGGCACACAAAGCTGACGATGACGCGAATTTCATGTTTGCGTGTTGATTCTTATCGATGTGTGCGTTTCGCGGCATTGCAGCAAGTTTGAAGTTTATTGCATACCAAGGTTTTATGAAGCCGTGATAACCCACTGGCGAATCTTATCGAATTACAATCCTTTCTTATAATTTCTTTAGTCAATAAGTTAGTACTTACATACAAAAAATAATAAAGTAATATTTGGTACACGTACTCATAGTATTAGCGTACCCCATGCGGTTGTTGCAATCTTTTTTTTTAATATAGAAAGACGAGACGAGCAGGATAATTATGTGCCTGATGGTAAGCAACATGCCTACCACATAACGGCACAGTTACACGCAGCTATTGGAACATGAAAAGTCAAAATCATTACCTAGCACTGCACTGCGCTCATCACCCAGAGATCTAAGATGTTATATCTCTAAGCCCTGTAATTTCTCTGAAAACATTGCCCTTCAAACCGAAACACAGTAATGTTTGCATATTACTGCTTGGCGGTAGAATAACTGGCAAAGGCGTGGTACTTCCCCAGGCGTACTCTGCCAAGTGTCCTACCACTACTTATAATATAATCTCACGGCAAACGGGGACCTTCACATACTATGCTAACGACACCGAGTTCATACGGCGAGCGTTAGCTGCATCACCGAAGACCAGGCCGGACTGACTAGTGCAAGAATTAGGTTTAAAATGTTCACAACACTATCGACAAAATTACAAAGCCAATGGAAAACTCGCGACGGAACGGAGAAGGTTTGTACCACAGCAGACGCAGATGCGTCTCGTTTCAGTAATCTGAACGCGCGTTCCAGATGGAACGCAAAGCAACACAGATCCTGAGGCCGACAAAGCAAATACAGAACGCCAAAGCTAATACAAACTCCAGTCAGTACGAAACGGACTTCCGTCTCGTACGGTAATCCCGTGTGATTTTAGTTTTGTTTTAAATTATGCCGTTCGAACATTGTTCTCAAAAACAAAACAAAAAATACAGTCATGGAGACTGCCGATGTACCGATAGAAGTGAAAACTTACTCGTATAAGTCAGAATTTGATGCTTACTTTGGAAACTACGCGGGTGTGACCGGGGGGCGTGGCCTGGCCATCAGGCATGGTCATCTAGAAATGCGTCAGCATTTCCCATTGGCTGACGCATTTCTAGACGGCCATGCAATGTTGGCCAGGCCACGCCCTTTCAGCATTTCCCATTGGCTGGCGCATTTCTAGATGGCCAATGTCCATGGTCCCGAGTTTACCCGAAGATTTCTTATCATTCCCGAGCGTGACGCTAGAATTCAATTCACAGCCCACGAAAATCTGTCTGTGCCGCGCCAAAACAAGTTTTCACTTCAAAAAGGAAAGCGGAATTTCATTTCATTTCAAGATTGCAAATCCCCATTTGACCAAATTTCTTATACAAAAATATACGCCATGCTTGCTTACTTATTTAACAACACTAACGTAACTACAAATATTCATCGCAATTATCACTAGTCACAAATATTATTGAGTCGAGCCTGCCTAGGTATAACATTGTGAATCAATATTTTTTCTGCTATTGTATGTGTAGGTACACATACAATAGTAGAAAAAATTATAGCAGAAAATCTATGTTTGTTAATGGTTTGTTTATTCTGTGACATGTTTGTGTGATTGTGACAAATGATGATGTGACAAAGTGACAAAATATTTTTTATTGACTTGTGTTTTTTGTTTGACATGATTGATACTTGAAATAAATGAATTAATAATAATAAAATAGATATTTTTTCGGACCCAAGTGAAACATCAAAAATCTTAAGTAAAAACCACAAAATCTCTATTGCCGGTCATTTAGGATCCAATAGAATGTATAACCGAATTAAAGAACGATATTATTGGAAAAATATGAGAACAGACATTGAAAACTACATAAAAAACTGTTTGTCTTGCCAAGCAAATAAAGCATACTGCAAATAAAAGTAGATCTCCGATGATAATTACCTCAACATCAACGTCTGCCTTCGAAAGAGTTTCAAACGATATAGTAGGTAATCCACCCAAATCACGTACCAACAGCTAAATTAAAGTACATTTTGACTATGCAAGACGACTTAGCAAAATTTTCATTGGCATACCCTATTCGTAGTATTACCGCCGAAGAGTCGTGTGAATGCCTCCTCCATTTTATTTCCTTGTTTGGAATTCCTAAATTCATACTCACCGACCAGGGTACAAATTCACGGCCGAACTATTCAAAAGGACATGCGACTTCTTGTAAATTAAAAATCTTTGGTCGAACCCGTATCACTCAAACCCATGGCGCCCTTGAACGGTTACACTCCACTCTTAAAGAATAATTTTAAGACCTTATATAAATTCTAATCAAGATAATTGGCCCAAGTATGTTTACTCAGCTATGCTGGCTTACAATACCGCATTCCATTCACCCACCCACTTTACCCCACTCGAATTTTATTCAGCCATAAGCATCACATTCCTGACTCTGTCTACAACGACGCCTCAATCAATAATACATATTCTGAATATATAAAAGTGTTGCAACACCGAACGGCCTTTGAATTCATTGAGCTTTCCCTGCTGAAAAATCTACTAGAGAACAGATTGTGGTCGGCGATGCGGGCTAGGAAAAATCAGATCCACTGTTTTCTAAAATGGGCGTGACTCAGGGATCCTCTGTGTCGAATCTCCTATTCTCCCTTCTCCTCAACGATTTGCCCGATGCGATAACATCAGCCGAAATCCTGATGTATGCTGACGATGTAGCGGGCATGGTAACCGCGCCTACCGTGGAAAAACTGGAGGAAAAACTCACCGAGGCAGCGTCTCAACTCTCCTTCTGGTTTTTTTAACAATGGACTTGTGTTGTTAAAAAACCAGAAGGAATTATTGAATCTGAGAAAGACTCACTTTCTCCACGTGAACCTATTAGGTCACAAAATTAGGCTTTTAACAGTAAAATTAGGCTCCACAACATTGAACCAGGTGTATTCCACCACTTTCCTTGGTTTTGAGGTGGGTGCGACGAGTGGCACAGGTTGTGTCCATAGACGTAGCACGAGTTTGCTACTTCGCTACAGTGCACTCGCTCGTACAGTACGGCGCCGAGCTGTGGGGGAGCGCGGAGTGGCACGGAGTATTCCGGCTGCAAAAACGTGCCATCCGGGCTATCGTGGGGATAGATGATAAGACTTCCGTAAAACCGTATTTTAGGAGTCTGGGCATTCTTACACTACCATCAGTGGTGATAATGCAAGTGGCACTGTTTGTAAGAACTCACCTGGACTCCTTCGAGATCTGTGGGGCGAACCATCGCTACCCCACGAGGAGTGCTCGCTACAGTGGGGCGAACGTTGTCCAAATCGACGAAATTGACCCATGTTATGGGTCCAGACGTCTACAATAACCTGCCAGAATATGTGAAGGCTGCACCTAGTTTATTGAGTTTTAAATGTCGATTGCAGAGCTGGCTTGTTGAGCGGGCGTTCTATGGATATGAGGAATTTTATGCCTCGCCTTTTATAAATCTACATATTTCTGTTTAATGTTTACTACATATGTAGTTGACATTATCATTATAGTATTGTAATAAATTTATTATTTATTGACATTATGTGAATTTGAAATTATATTTCGATTGACACTATATTTTGCAAAGATGCCTATTGTACTATTTTTGTGCTATAATTTGTGTATGCTTATGTAAATTGACATGTAAATTGGTTTTATGAAATAAAAGATTAAGATTAAGATCTAAAACCAGATCGAAGACTTAAAATGATGCGCGAATCCGACCAGCAACATATAATATACGTGAATACGTACTCCTAAAAAATATACATTACCATACATTAGCACTGTTTATAAATAGACGTCACATAAGGCACCACTTCAACGTGTTTCATTCACATGAGGTGAATGAAACACGTTGAAATCCAAGAAATACCAAATTCCAGTTAAATATTTTACGGAACTACTCTACTATTTCATAGATAATACCTTGTACTATACATACCTATTAGTTACGAGTAGTATACATTTCCAGAATCACCTTCGCATACTGTAGCGCCGTGCTGACAGCAGATGATCAAATCGTGGAGTCAATTAAGGCGAGGTAGTTCTGTCAAATTAGGCATTTAACGCTGTCTTGTTCTCGCGACCGTCACCGACCGCGGAATCGGTGCCACAGTGCAGAAATAACATTAAAATATTGGACTATGTAATTTAAACTCATTTTTTGTTCAAGATTTGTTTATACGAGTGATAACAATTTTGTGAATCGTGAAGTGATAAGAGTTTTTTATATATAAACGAAGAAATATTAAATTTATCTATACTCGTAGATATACAAAACTCACCCTTTTCTTTTTGGTCACACTATAAGTTGAGAACGGCTTTGCCAACTTCATGCATCTTTTTAAAATGTTTCCTAATAATTCAGAAGTTCGTCAAAAATTTAAAAAATGTGCTGAAACGTAATGAAAGGCCAGTAAAATAGAAGGTTTTTTGTCAACTTTGCACTAAATTTCTAATCCAATTTTTTCTATGAGGTAAAGATCACTTACTGAGCATAAAATTACAAAATGCTCACAGATCCAGGTAGAGCTTCAAACGCCAATTGAAAAAAACTGTTTTAGCCAATATTTTGGAAACTATATATTTTGACAATAATTGTAGAAAATAAAATTTTGCATCTTTTGTTGGCAGTAAACTTTTTTGTAAAACTTACCGTTTACGATTTACAACCCATTTAATGATACGATTGCGATAATGCCGATAATAGTGGATGAAAATGATGTGGTCTACGATGGAACTTGTTACTCTAATAGAAACAAGCACAGTGTACCTCGTAACCCCAAGGTTCGAACCTTCGACAAAAACCCACTCTGGCAATTCGTTTCACAGCTTAGTTGTTCTTATTACAAAAGTGGAGACCAAACTCTTCGTTCAACTCTTCAATCATGATGATGAACGGTGCTGTTTATTCGAGCAACGAGCAATATGATAGAATAACTTTAATTTAAAAACCCAGACTACAAAAAACTCTACACGTAAAAAAATATTACCTACTATCTAAGGACACTTTGGCGAGTCAGACTAGTCTTAGACTATCTTAGTTACCAAAATCCATCCAGCCGTTTGGAAGATATGTGGAAATAAAAGTTTTACAAACATAAAAGATACGCGCGAAAAACATAACCCTTCTTCCATTCCGGCAAAAGGGATATGTTTATGCTACTGGGAACAGAATTCACATCTTATTATTTTTACATTGTTATCATCAAATTTGACATAATAAATCGTAATCGGTAAGTTCGAAAAAAAAAACTGGCAACAAAAGATGGGAAATTTGATTTTTACAATAATAATAGGCTTTATAACTTTTTCAGAATATCGGCCAAAAACGTTTTTTCGAGCTGGCGCTTGAAGCTCCACCTGGATTTGTTATTATTTTGTGATTTTATGCTCAGGAAATGATTCTAAACCTTACATAAAAAATACGAATCGGAAATTTAGTTAATTTAAATTCTACGAGTAATTTTACTGCCTAAAAGGCTTCTTATCAAATTTGGTCGAGTGTCTAAATTTCTATGAACAATATTAACATTTTCATACAAAAAAAAGAAAAAACAGTAAATTTTGGGGGTGTCACAAACTTGGAAAAGAAATAAAAAAATAAAAATTCTAACAAAACCATACGTATGTATCTATGGAAAGGTGTTAAAAATTGTATTGAAGTTCCTAACATTTTTTTTTCTAAACTGAATAGTTTGCACGAAAGTCTCTTCCAAAGTGGTCAGGTATCATAAATGATACCTAACTCGCATTTATATAAATTATTATTGTAAATGCAAGTTATGGTAAGTTATGGTTATAAAAGGTGATTTACGCAGGGGATTTCTCCCCTCTCATTATTTCCTTATCCCGATCTCTGATTTAACGGACGAATATTTTACCGATGCTTAGCTATTTTCCATTGCATCCGCAAATAAATTTTTTACTGATGTGTTATCGACGTCAGTTTTTTGAGACTCCCCTTTTGGTCTACAACATAAAGTAAACAGCGTACTAATTAGTATCAGCGTCTATTTGGAATTCCAATGAAAACAGTATCAAAAATCAAGATCATAGCGTGCTTCACTAGTAATACCTATGATGATGATATTGTTATACTGTGGTACTATGATCGTAATATTTAAAATTTATCGGTTGTCAAAATTGCAAAATCAAGCACAGACCCGTCGTCCGTGAGCGTCGAAACGCGACTGATCAGGCCTGCCGAACGGCGTGCTATATATATGGTAGATATTAAAATATAGTGAATAACTGATACTTTTCATCAAGTCAAACTCTGCGAATGCATCTATAACTTTTTAGTGGCTTTCGTTGAGTACAAAAATTTAGTAAAAAAATTCATTAGTTTAGTCATAAACTTGAAAAACTTTTGAAAAGGGGTAACTTTGGGATTTTTTTCTATCAAGTAAAATTCATTAAATCGTGTTACTGACTGCGAATTGTACTAGATTAGATCCTTAACTATTACATATATTTTTTTCAGAGTTAAATATGCTATTTTAAAGGTCTTAAAGTTGTTTTAAAAATTCAAAATTACGGCCCACACGCCCTTAACGCAGGCTCCGGATTATTCTCTATGTCGGGAGAACGAAAATAACAGATGGTAATTTAAATGTTCTAATCTCTATTGGTATATCCTATATGTATACAACCACATATCGATCATATATTTATTAAAAGCAAATGTTGGTGTGAAACGTGAACATTCTTGGCACTGGTATATTAAAATTCCCCGAAACATGTATAGCAAATAGTAAAAATTTTAAACTCATCCTTAAATCCAATAATATGAATACCTATTAGCTTAGCAATTCATAATCGTTATTTTAATATTATCAATTAATCTTGTTGTAGCATAGAAAAGAAATACGCGCTAACGCTTAATGCATCCCCAATTAAATTAGAAAAAATAATAATTTAGAAAACTTAAGTTTTGATACAAGATTAACTAACAGTTTAATTAGTAACTCGGATGAAATTATAACTGAACCAACGTTTTTCGAGCAATACGACGCAATACGCGCTTAACACGGTTACTTTTATTTATATTATCATTGTTATGTATATATAACCTATAAAAAATAAGTCAAATTTTGTGCTAAGCCTGACCGCAGCCATCAAATCTATAAGCATCTAAGCCATATATAGCACATAAGGCCAAATCTCCTAGAGCCTCAACGTCTCAATCGAGTCATAGCAACCCCTCACCGGTCGCACCTCGTCTCAGAGTGACGTAAGTAGCGATCACACGACACGATTCATCGGGCCGATGAGCAGGGCTAGATAAATTGGGCGTTCTGATTACACTACACGATATCACCACCCTAACTCAGTCGGGAGCCAAATATCGAGCAGTGAAGTTGTGCGCCTACGCTTTCAAAGTATCAGAAAGTTGGAATCGCTCTCGAAAAAAATATTATTCCAATAATAATATCAACCTGTATGTAATTTGTCTGAAATGAAAATGTGTAAATGAATTTCTTGAAAATTTGATCGAAGACTCAGTACCTATATAGCATATAGCAGCTTTTTGCGAAATCTAACACATACTTACCAACACGTATAAGTATACATTTGAACGTAATAGTTTTGTTTTGTACGTAATTATTACGTATAAGTTTTATAGTGGTAGGACTCTTGGCAGAGTCCGCCTGGAGAAGAACCACACCTTTTCCAGTTATCCTACCGCCAAACAGTAATGTGAAAACATTACTGTGATCCTGTTTGAAGGGCAATGTTTCTAGAGAAATTACAGGGCTTAGAGATATAACATCTTAGATCTCTGGGTTACGAACGCAGTGCAGTGCTAGGTAATGATTTGGACTTCTCATGTTCCAATAGCTGTATGTTACTGTGCTGTTATGTGGCAGGCATGGTGCTTACCATCAGGCACATGTCCTGCTTGTCTCGTCACTCTATGCTATAAAAAAAAACATACAAAAGTGTAAGTGTTAAACAACGATTAGCTGTCACACTAAGATTTTTGGGGACGGGGAAGGCCTATCATGACCTAAAATATAGCTCGTTAATATCGGAACCCCTTTTGTCAGAAATGACACCGGATACGTGCAAAGCTATACATAGATGTCTAGCCATTCTCACTTCAAACATCCTTTCACGTCGAACGCCGCACGGCCACTGAGCACCCTAACCGCGATCAGACGACACGATTCATCGGGACTTAGGGCGGTCGTGCACTCTCGATCGCCCGATTTAGTCACACAAGAGTAGCGATTAGACGGCACGATTCATCGGATCGATAAATTGGGCGTTCTGATTACACTACACGATATTACCACCCTAACTCACTCGGCAGCCAAATGTCGAGCAGTGAAGTTGTGCGCCTATGCTTTCAAAGTATCAGAAACTTGGAATCGCTCTCGAAAAATATTCCAATAATAATATCAACCTCCTAGCAAAACCGTACAACGGAGATCATATCACTTGAGCCCTGAAGAGCGGGAAACAGTACGGAATAAGTGTAGCGAACTCTTGTCTGCTGGGGTTATTAGACCTAGCAAATCGCCCTTCTCTAGCCCAATACTTTTAGTAAAGAAGCGCGATGGCACGGACCTAATGTGTATAGATTACCGAGAATTAAATTCTAACACAGTTCCTGACCGGTACCCCTTGCCTTTAATCGGCGACTAAGTTCAGAGGTTATCAGGTGCACGATTTTACACGTGCCTTGACATGGCTAGTGGATTTTATCAAGTTTCTATAAATGTAGAGTCGAATTCGATAGAGAAAACCGCTTTTGTTACTCCGGACGCTCATTATGAGTTTACTGCCATGCCGTTTGGCCTACGAAATGCCCCCTCCGTATATCAGAGAGCTATTAATACGGCTCTAGGTGACTTAGCGCACTCTTATGCGATTGTCTACATGGATGATCTCGTCATACCTGCAAATACTGTAGAACAAGGGCTGGAATGGTTAGGCGTTGTACTTAAAACTCTTAGCGACACCGGGTTTTCGTTCAATATGAAAAAATGTGCCTTTCTAAAGAAGCAAGTTCAGTTTTTTGGGGTATGAAATATCAGAGGGTGAAATGAGGCCTAACCCCCGTAAGATAACCGCATTAACTAGTTCCGAACCACCACAGACCGTCACTCAGCTAAGACAATTTTTGGGGTTAGCGTCCTACTTTAGGCAGTTTATCAATAATTTCTCGCTTAAAATGGCACCGCTCTACCGTCTGTTAGCTAACAATAATTCTAAAATAACTTGGACCGCCGAAAATGAAGCAATTAGACAAGACATAATATCGCTATTGACGTCGTCTCCAGTTTTGATACTTTTCAACCCAGAATTACCTATAGAGTTACTAAAGCAAGCCCCCTAGAGTTGTTAATAGGTAGAGTAGCTAGACCGTTAAATTTATTATCCGTTGACGATCACGAGGTTGAGGTAAATTTAGAAGAAATTAGAGAACAGGCTGATAGATTCTTGAAAAGTAATGCATGCCTTGATAAAGCACGGTTTGATAAGGGTAAAGCAAAAGCCACTTCGTTTTCTGTAGGAGATTACGTTTTGATCGAAAATCACGAAAGGAATCAAACAAAATTGGATGCTAAATATAAAGAACCGTTTGAGGTCATTGAAGTATTCAATTAAATTCAATTCATTTATTCATACCATAAATTCATAAGAACACTTGGTAACGTCATTTACAAAAAGGCAAAGAATCTGTGTACATCTATACTTATAATAAAACTGTAGCGGGTCGAATTCTGTACATTGAAGATATTTCGAAAAAAAATTTTTTGGAGCCATCCTTAGTCGATACTGATGCCGAAACTGCATTTTTTTTCTTTCATGTCTGTCTGTCTGTCTTTCTGTATAGGGATCACGCATCACGCCGAAACTACTGAATCAATTCAGCTGAAACTTGGCATGACTTTATTTCATATTAAAGAGATTGCTGTAGGCTACTTTTGATCCCCAAATTCTGATCGGTTTTCTTGCGGGAGGGGGTGAAAGTCAGAATGTGGATTTGGTTGTAACTCATGTTTGCGTTGTTTAATTTCATTAACTCTTTTTTTGTCAGAAAGAACACATTTTTTATACTGTTCCGTCAAAATTTGAACATTATCGATCTGGTGGTTCGGAAATTACACAAACATTAAATAATAACGACACGCGCGGCGCGTTCGGTACATACTTACTTCTAAGTATTCTGTGTATCACAGACAATCCACAAAATTACCTAGAACGTGCCCACGTGATCGCGTCGCGTCGTCTTGAATGAAAAAATAATTATCAAAAATATATTTTTGAGTGGAGAGAAAAAAACATCATTCGGTTATAAAGAGGATGTTCTCAAACAGGTTGCATGTTTTCTTAGCTTTTAGAGGGGCTTATTTCCATACAACAAACTTGATTTTTTACCGTTTCTATCTCGATACTAATAACGTGCCTGTCACAGGTAGACGATTTAATTATTCACATAATATTTAGTTTTATGTTCTCTTTAAATGTAATTAATTAAAATAAATTATTAAGGGGGCTCCCATACAATAAAAGCCGTTTATTTGCTACTGGTTCGGAATCCTTCGCGCGCGAGTCCCACTTGCATTTGACCGGTTTTATTTTTTCTAAAATTTTGTATAATCCTATCCTTTCCTAATATTATATAAATACTAGCTGTACCCTGCCACGCTTCGCTGTGGCACATTGTGATGCAAAAATTAGATGAAAACAATGCTTGATGCGGATTATATCATCATTGTAAAATTTCAGCTCGATCGGTGCAGAACTTTTTGAGTTTTTGTTTTTGAACGTACACAAACCAACATAAAAATTTTTATATATAGAGATGTCAATGTTTAAATCTTTGCTGCTCAATTACATTGGAAAGGCTGAATGTATCGAGTTAAAATTTGAAACACATTCTTGGCTTAGCTTAAGTATTTAACACATAGTGTTTAGCTTATGTGTTCTTCCAGACTATAATCTAATTGTATTTCAAATTTCAACCCGATCACTTGATACGTTCCGCCATGATTACAATAACAAACATCCAAACATTGACATTCATAATAATTACAGGACAACGTTAGAACGGCTGAACATATTTGGAAGGAATTCGAAACACACGTAGTTTGTACTCAGAAATAGCAAATCGGTTACTTATAGGTTACGGCGACGTCGTAAAGACTAACTAAATTTCACAATCTATATCTATACTAATATATATATAATATAATAATATTATAAAGAGGAAAGATTTGTTTGTTTGTTTATTTGTAATGAATAGGCTCCGAAACTACTGGACCGATTTCAAAAATTCTTTCACCTTTGGAAAGCTACATTATCCCCGAGTAACATAGGCTATATTTTATTTAAAAACAAATTAGGAATCCTTACTAAAACTCCAATAATGTAATATAAGGTGTAAAAAAAAGACCTGAAAAATTCCTTACGTCGCGTGCGCTGCGAAAACTATTGATGATAGAACAAAATCATTTACTACGACTTTGCAGAACTCATCATTATCTACAAAAAGTGTCGCGACAGCATATGTCTAAATATTATAGTTATTATGTCACAGTAAGCAGTTTTTTATTCTAAAATATTAGTTTATACAGCGTGGCGCTTTGGTGCCGACATTAAATGAAACCACATATCACATATCATATTTTCAGACATTCTGTAAAATTAAATTTCATGTATCGTTTTTATTTACTGAGTTATTCGCAATTTTCAAAAACACCAAATCAGAGCAACCTGTATCTAAAAATTTGAGTCAGAGGTAATTAGGTCGCAGGCCACATATCCACGCGTTTCATGAATGAAAATCAGGCGAAAGGTAAATACAATAAAATGAGACAGGTAGTCATACAACATGCAAAACTCGCGTTTGTGTGCGAATGAAATGGAGCCGGAAACGAAAAAATGACTGTAGGTACTCCTCTAATGTTAGTCTTTTGTCTTTTCTTTTAAACTCCACTAGTTTTGTGTTAGTGCTAGCCGGGCTGCGAAGTTGTCAAGTCCTTGACACATTTCGCGCGCTATAACTTTTACTGTAAATCCCTTAACTAGGTAATTTAATTATTCGCGAAAAAGACGCTTAAGTACGTGTCCTACGTGTCCTACGTGTTATTTTTTTGTTGTTTATCTAGTGTAAGTTATTTTGATTCAGTGTCAAAGCGATAACGACGACTTGTTGTTACTTTTGTGTTGTGAGTGTTTATTTAAGTAAAGATGTCGAACACACAGTATTACACTGCTGCTGAGTATGCTGACATGATTTTACTTTACGGAGAAGCCCATCAAAATGCCGCACTTGCGATAAGAATGTAGGTATCGCGAAAGATATGGGAATACTAGGCGATGCCCTACAAATCCCACGGCAAGCGTCCGTTCAAACATTGAACGCCGTTTAAGAGTTTGTGTTCGCGAAGGTGGTGGTCACGTTGAGCATTTAAAAATTTAGACCAAAACAGTGTGGCTCTGTTGGTTATGCGCCTACGATTTCAAAGAAGCCGCCGCGCCGCGCCGCTCGTCAAGCGAGCGAGCGCGCGCGTAACTATGGAAACGAAGCGTTGCCGCTCCACAACGCTGCGCTGCGACACAGACGAGAAATAGTTACTACGGCTTCGAGTCGAAAGCTGAAGTACCTACGTACTAATGTTTATTGCGCATTACGCCATAAGTACTTAGGTGATTTTGCTATTATGCGATAGATAATTTAACTTAAAACAATAAGTATCTGATTTTGATTTTGACAATGATGAATTTATCTGAAAGAGTTCATTGATCAAGGGTTTACTGGTAAAATTTTCTACGAAATTAAAATCGAATCGTGGGAAGATGTTTTAGTTTTACTTTTAAAGAATATTGTAGGTACCTCTACTAGTTCAGCAGCTTTCACGCTAGGTAATATTTTTTGTTGGTACGAGTACATACTAAGTGGCCTTGAAGTAACGGCTGGTCTAGTCGGGAGGACGGTGATTGCCGATCCGGCGCGCCGCGTTCAAATCCCACGCGCACCAGTCTTTTCGAAGTCATGTGCGTAATGCTAGTAGCTTAAAAACGATGAAGGAAAACATCGTGAGAAAACCGACATGTACCTACCTAGAATCTTTCGAGGTCACGTGCCAATAATGGAAAGTGCCATCTACCAACTGGCACTTTGCCAGGGTGGTGGATTATGGCTTTAACTCTCTTCTTGCGAGAGAAGGCCCCGAGTCCCAGCAGTGGGAACATTTGATGGGCTGTTTATGCGAATTATCCTTGATTCTGACAACACGTACCTATCTTACTCGTATTACCTACTACAAAGCAATCATTTTGTAATGTTTCACCAAATTTACAATAGACACCTAGGTACCTATCCATTTACCTATTTACTTTTAGAAGTGAAATCGCGGCGTGTCATACACAGATTTTTCATGGGCTGTGTGTGAATTGAATTCTAGCGTCATGTTCGGAAATGATAAGAATTCTTCGGGTAAACTCGGGACCATGGCTATTGGCTATCTAGAAATGCGTTAGCATTTCCACTGGCTGATGTATTTTCTAGATGGTAATGGCCAGGCCCTCCGGTTTCACCCGCGCAGTTTCCAAAGTTAGCTATCAAATACTGAGTTATAAGTTTTCACTTCTATCGGCAGTTCCTATGACTGCCAATATTTTTTGTTTAAATCTCTTATCTTTATCATATGGTAGGTATTCGATTTATTAGTGATGAACAGGTATTGAAGCTTTTGTCGTGACGTACCTACTTGACCGTTCAGAATTATCGCGCCTTTGTACCTACCCTTCTCGGCCGGCGCGGCGGCGGCACCTACTAAGGTAGGTACGCTGCAACGCCGCGCGCGCCGCTTGGAGATACCTACCTATCTGCAAGCGGCGCGCAGCGCGGGGGTTTTGCGACGTTGCCAGATTTACGTTTGCGTAACGATGTGTACGAAAGTAAATCACGCACACAACTGACGTCGTTGAATGAATCTAGTGCAAAGGGTGATTTTGATTCGAGTGCTTGATACAATGATTTAGTTTGTTAGAAAATATTTTTTTTTTAAATAAGCGAATTTATTTTTCTCACATCGTTTGTATGATTACTGGTCAGTAACCCTACCTGTGTGTTCATTTAATGTCGACACCAAAGCGCCACGCTGTATATGCCGCCTCTTGAAAAGGCTCTTCATTTGTACCTTGGTATTAATCCTTATCAAAATAAATTACTTCATATTCAAGACGGCTTTAATACCTTTTTATAACTTTTTACATTTCATTCGGAAGATATCACGAGTTTAAAAATGCAAGTATTAGAAAAAAGTCGCGTGGTTGTCGCTCACCGCGCTCAGCTAGCCAGCATGCGATGTAGGCTCCATGTAAGCGTCACTGGGGTACGGGGGAGTCAATGTAATATAAAGTGCCGCGCGGCTCACTCGCGCGATCGGCTCCCTACGCAGCGGTCGGTGCGTGATCGTATGATTTTAGCTTGAAAAAATTTTGAATTCGTTTCGTAGGTAAATAAGTATATGATAATAAATATTATATTTTAATGTAACTATTCAAACTGCTTATAGTAGTATTTTATGGGTATTCCTGTTCAAAATTTCAGCAAAAATTTAGTAAAAGGTAGTTTTCTAAGCCCATATTTTTAATTTTCTTTCAATAAGTACCTACTACTTACCTGATAATAAATATTATATTTTAATTATTCAAACAGCTTAGTACTTCATATAGTTCAATATGCAAAAATTTAGTAAAAGCCTGTTTAATTATTTATTTCCTTCTATTTTTAATTTTATAATGCCCAAAAATGCTAAAAAGATCAAGATCTCAACTTTCTAAACATAGTTCCCAGGCGAGGGCAATAAAAATACAGCGTAATGAGGAATCTTCATCAGAAACTGAAAATCGCTTTGCAAGTCGGAGAGAATACGCGTCGCAATCGCGTGCTAGAGAGTCAAGTATCGAGCGTTCGCAGCGGTTTGCTGAACAAAATTTTATCACTGGCCCAGCAGCTGGTCAACTAGCTCATATACCGAGGATACCGATGATTCCAACTGATCTGCCAATCCCTTTTAAACGACTTCAGTTTCCGGTGAAATCATCTTTCGCGTTAACTATTAACAAGTCCCAGGGCCAAACCTTCGAATTATTAGGGATCGACCTACGAAAAACATATTTCACTCATGGCCAACTGTATGTTGGCCTATCACGTGTCGGAGCTCCTGAAAATCAATTTATTTTGCTGCCACAAAACTACTTCAAATATCGTTTACAGGGAAGCTCTGACTCACTAAAACTAATGGCTTTTGTTTTGTAAATAATATTATATATGTATAAAATTTAAAAATACAAAAAAACATTAATAAAAAAAATTCATAAAAATAAAATTCAAACTTCCTTTATAATTTTACTTTTTTTTTGAAACCCGATACAAAAAAAGGGTGTATGTGTGTGTATATGTACCCGTGCGAAGCCGGGGCGGGCCGCTAGTACCTAATAAGTCTATATTTTCATTTAACTCCACATTAATATAAGTATATATTTTCGTAAGGAACTTGGATTGAGTGGTTTGCGAAGCGGATAGTTTATAGTTCGAAATAACTCACAGGCAAATACTTATTGTCCCGGGAAAATACATAGTTTCTATGGAATACAAAAGTTAACTATTTCCTAACTTGCTTTAAATACCGAATTTAACCCCATTGTAAAAGTTGCTCATGCTGATGTGATGGTAAGGTAAAAGCCAAAAATGAAAAATGTATGCACCCGTTTTGGCGTAGATAATACAGGTGCTGTGTGAGCACAATCAAAATAACAAGCAACATTATATTCTCATTAGATGGCGCTAATGCCAGTTTAAATCTAACAACACTAAAGGCCATTTATATCGATGTTTTGCTGTTGTGGTACGTATTTCTTCTTTCATCACTAGGTGGCGTTACTGGTATTCTAAATTGTACTAATGAGTTTTTGATGCTAAAAGGATTTTGATGCCGAATTTGGATCCTTTCGTTCTTCGATTCTTTTTCTGTGTTACAAATTCATACATTAACGTTTCACTAAGACTTGGCTTAGATGTACAGGTTCAACTTGCTTGAGTAACATTAAAACTCAAAATTTTAATCATTTTGATTCCACGCAAGCTTCATTAAAAAATTTAGGCAGGCGAATTCGCGGGTAACAGCTAGAAAACAGCTTGCGGATAAAAAGAGATAAGTAGGTATCAGATCATGCACATCACCTTCAGACTTTTCATAATGTATCCTATAAAAATCCTACAAACTTAATACTTGCGGCTATCTTCGATACTACGAAACCTTACGAAGTAACTATTTTCTGATCTGTGACCTTACTAAGTATGTTTGATTTTGTTTAAAAACAGAAAAATAAAGATGATAAAATTAAATAAATTTTGTGTGGAAAGACAAATTCACTCGGTTTTTCCATGACTACTTATACAAATATTTTGACGTACCTACGATACTTACAACTAATGTATAAGTCAGTAACATCTGCTTACGCGAACGAAGTAGCGGGTTCAGCTAGTAGCTAGCTAGTTAATATGATAAAATAACAACGTCAAAAAGAATAAATCAGCTGTAAAGGGGCCTAGTCAATTACATGCAGCTGTAAAAAGGCTTTGCCGAAGACAAAATAACAAATAATCAATACACACAGTATACAGATACTACATTAGTACAAACAATGTAACATCAAAAGTCTTAAAAATCTATTATTTTACTTTATTACAAGATTCTAATTTCGACACATTTCTCTTCCATACGTTACTATCTTTAACAAAGTCGTCTATATTATAATATGCCTTGCTCAATAGGTAGCTTTTTATTTCATTTTTAAACTTGGTTTCATTGAGGCCTTCCACTTGTACAGGGATTGCATTATAGAAGCGAATACCATTACATTTGAAAGAGTTATTTGTTTTCTGAAGTCTGCACTTAGGAAATACAATTTTGTCTTTATGGTTTTGGTATTGGACGGTGACAGGTATCATCTCAAGAGTTTGACTTGTAATCGTGCATACAAGTATGCGAGAGACCGCTTACGTCCACTCCCCCAATCCTATGTCCCAACTGAGCTGGATCCGTGCTTGTCAAATGAGAGTGATGGTAAGATCATTGTACAATACTTATTTTGTTTAAAATCTCTAGTTATCTGACTGTGGGTGGTGAATTTAAGTTTTATTTTAACAAGATATCCCATGGTAGATAGGGGCACAAGGCGTGGTGGCTGTTGAAATGTAGCGTTTTTGTAAGGCGAGGTGGCCATTAAAATTGTGAGATAAACGTAACTGAAATTCCGTGTTTAACTCAATAAAATAATTTAGTAAGAGGCGAGGTGACCATTATAAGGCGAGGTGGCCATTGTAAGGCGAGGAGGCCATTGTAAGGCGAGGAGGCCATTGTAAGGCGAGGAGGCCATTGTAAGGCGAGGAGGCCATTGTAAGGCGAGGAGGCCTACAGACTTATCTTTGGTCAGGAGTGGCCGAACTTTACAAGAATTTCTTTTTTTTCCGCAGATGATGCGCGGCCTTCAACATCACACGAAGGCGTGTAATAAGTCAGAACAGCCGTGTCGGAGGAAGCTATGAGTCAAGTTGATTGTTGTTTTCATACGTAAAAGATAATATTGCTTTTGCTTATATTGTAATTACTTTTAAAATTCTTAATTTAATTTAAATTGATTTGTTACATTATTTTAGAATGATAAATCTCAATAATTTAATAAAAGTCATGATTTGATTATAATACTACGTAACGACCAATCAGAGCAGAGCACGTGCCTCGAGCAGGGTCGAGGCGCCATCTTGGCATGGTGGAGTCAGTTAGCGTTCAGTAAGCTGTAAGAAAATATTGTATAGTTAAGATCTATGTTATTGAAATAAATTTTTATTTTATTTTTTTATTTTTAGTTATGTCGAGACTTTTGGAGTGTGCGCTAGCGATCGAGTTGGATCGTGTTTAAAATATGAAGTAAGATCGGTGCCCCGAACCGGCTGCTCGGTCTTGACTGTATCATTTAAATTAGTGAGAACTATTGTGTTAACCTAAAATAAACCACTGTGAACTTGTGATTGTTGTTTTGTGCTCGCATTTTACCCTCATGACGCCCACAAAGCCCGCAACCACTAGTGATGATGTCGGCGGGAATGTTTCTCCGACATCTATATTAATAATTTCGTCAAGGGGTACGGTAGACTTGATCGAAATCTTATATGAATAATAACAAAACGAAAAAATATTGATTTTGAGTCGACAATATATTATGTCCGCAAAATTCGGATTATGTAGAATTTCGTTAAATTCTGATGGCACTGACAAACAAACCGCTGTCGCCATCTTTGGTATGAAGCACGTTTCGTTCCATCAATCAACACATTGCGTGCGTCCGTCGCGCCAAAAAAGGATCCATAACAAAAAACTGTGACTTACGAGTATATGACTACGTAAAACGAAACGTCTTGCCGCCGGACCGGAATTTTATTAGTAGGTTCTTATATTTAGTATCAGCATTGCATCCGTGCGAAGCGGGGGCGGGTCGATAGTATTCTAATAAAGGAACATAACAACTAAAGAGTCGGGATCCATTTAACAATTAGATTGTCTGTAGAATAAATATAATGGATCCGGACTGTTCGGTTGTTATGTTCCCTTATTAGGATACATTTAATTTTCTGCAACAGTATTAATTCAATAACATATTCAATACATACAACAATTACATACAAGAATTCAAGACCACCAGAAATCTAAGTGCTCGTTTTATTCCTTTCAGTTTTTATAGTATGTAAGTACGTAGTTTGGTTCACTTTTTATGCAGTCGAGTTTTTTGAGTTTTCAAATTGTACATTTTTTATTTGATACTTTTTAGTTAGGAACAATAAAGTTACGACTGTTATTATACTTAACAAAATATGCATCTTTTGGTTTATGACCAATTGTCTTCGTTTCTACTGATAATAAATATGATATTATGTAGGTTTTCTACTGCATGAGATTTTATAATTTTGTATAAGTACCTATGTATATAGTCATAGATTTTCGACTGAAGTTGAGTACTAAATCGTTTGAAGTCGGATATGGGCGACCAAGGTGTAAGTAATCCGATAGCGAGTCCGCGTTCCCACCATCACCTGACTCCCACCTGACTCACGTGCAGATTAATAAATGGATCTGCCCGAAATGTTCTTGTTCTGTTAAGAAAGGTGGTGATAATAGTCTAACGCCAGTAGGAGCTACTAAAAAGCATAGAGATTACAACGTTACAGTGCGCTCCAAAGTAACGCGTATGCACACAGACGATGGATCGGAAGTCGATACTTTCCAAGAGAGTAAAACCAAACTCAGTGAAGTACGCGACGAAATTATCATTTTGACAGAAAAAAATCTCAAATCATATTCTCTCATCGATTCTTATGAGGCGCAGTTGAAGCACTGTACCACAATTATAGCTAGCTACGATACTAAGCTGGCCCAATCAGTCGCTGTCATTACGGGTTATGAAAAGGTATTTGTACAACAAATGCAGAAATTATTAAACAGAATCAGTGAATGTGGTTGTAGCCGAGGGTCTCCGAGCCCGATGCTGCAACGCAAACCAGCACTCAGGTAGAGATGCAACCCGAGAGCGTTGTGACGGTACCGGTTTCCCAATCCCAACTTCTATCAACATTCACTCCATCTAACCACCAATGGCGTAAGGTAGTAACGCCGGAGCTGAAAAATCCAATAGCAATATCACCAAAGACAGTTAAATTGCCATCACTAAATAAATCTCCGAATGTCTCAGGGAAGCGACCGAACTGTGAGAAATTAGGATCCAAACTGCCTACCTGTGTAGTACCGCAGGGCACTCAAAAGCCCACTATTCTAACCAACCAACCTATTACACCAATTTCGCAGCCCGATGGCATTAGTCCATCACTCAACCTATCGTCCAAGACACAGCCTCGAGTGAGTCAAAATGAAAACCGAGCACCAAACATAATATTTGGCACTGCGGGACCTACAGTTACGTCATTGAGAGCTGTAAAGTCCAAAAGTGAGGAGGACTGCTTGAGACTGCAGGAGGATATCGATAGCATGGTTGGATATAGTTATGACAGCGCAATGGACTTAAACTCGGTTAAGTGTTTCCAGATGACCTTCGGTCGAATGCGGCGCCCAATCCAATTTCTGTATAAGTTGGGCTATAACGTGATCTCACATGTTACGTCGATGAAGGACTTGGGCGTAGCATTTGATCGTGGGCTCACCTTCCATGATCATGTAGCCACGGTGGTGAAGGAGTCTTATCAGAGACTTGGATTTGTGCTCCGAAACTCTAGAGATTTTCAGAACATTGAGATCATTAAGCTTATCTTTAGTACGCTGGTCCGCAGTAAGCTTGAAGCTAGTATGTGTGTATGGCATCCACATGAGGATAAGTACACCCTTATGTTGGAGAAAGTTCAGAAGGCTTTCCTTAGGTACCTTTACAAGCGCCAGTTTGGGTACTACCCGTACATGTATCCGACGGAACTCCTCCACGGTGCTTTGGGGTACAATTCTTTAGAGGTAAGGAGAGCACATATCCAATTAAAAATAATGTGTAAGATTTTGCACGGATATATTGACACTCCGGACATCGGTGAGAGGCTATGTCGTCTTTATGTTCCCGACAACTACCTTCTGGCCAGGAAACATGAGTTGTTTGCTGGACCGAAGTGTAAAACCGTCTTAGCGATGTATATGTGCTCTATTTGCTCTAAGTCGTAAACTATGAGAGATCTCATTTTAATTTTTTTGTGTAGATTTACTACATTTATAGCTTTAATTTAAGGAAAAAAAATATATTTTTAACATTCTCCAAGTTACTCAAAAAACGATTTGAAATGTTCACTTCCGGTTTACAATACGTAAAATAATACACATTTCGAAAACGACAAAAAAATTGAAAAGTACAACCTTTTAACTATTAGAAACAACACTATTTAGTTTTTTTTAATAGTTAATTGATACAAATACGAAGCATAGAAAAAAACATAATTTCATTTTTAGCTAATTTTTAAAAGCTCATAACTCGGCAATAAAGCGTCACACGAAAAAAATATTGTGTGTACACACCCACGTCTACTAGAAGTATAACTGACCAGAGTATGAACAAAATTCACAATCTCATATTTTTTTGGTTGTCCGCTTGGCGTGAAATGCCCCCTACTTTATTTGCTGCGGCGCTTGGACTAGTGTATAAGAACATAGTTTGGTTCACTTTTTATGCAGTCGGGATTATGAGTTTTTAAATTATAATTATATAATAGACTAGCTGAACCCGCTACTTCGTTCGCGTAAGCAGATGTTACTGACTTATACATTAATTGGAAGTATCGTACGTCAAATATTTGGATAAGTAGTCATTGAAAAACCTTTTGAGTTTGAGTGAATTTGTTTTTCCACACAAAAATTTATTTAATTTTATCTTTATTTTTCTTTTTTTTTAAACGAAATCAAACATACTTAGTAAGATTTCGTAGTATCGAACATAGCCGTAAGTGTTGAGTTTGTAGGATTTTTATAGGATACATTATGAAAAGTCTGAAACTAATGTGCATGATCTGATACCTATTTTTTTTACCTATTTCTTTTTATCCGCAAGCTGTTTTCTAGCTGTTACCCGCGACTTCGCCGTAGTAAAATTTTGAACGAAGCCTGTGTGGAATCAAAATAATTAAAATTTTGAGTTTTAATGATATTCAAGCAAGTTGAACCCGTAAATCTAAGCCAAGTCCTAGTGAAATGTTAATGCATGAATTTAATTGTAGGTAACACACAAAAAAATCAAGAACGAAAGAATCCAAATTTGGCATCATAATCCTTTTAGCAGCAAAAAAACTTATTAGTACAATTTAGAATACCAGTAACGCCACCTAGTGATGAAAGAAAAAATATATACCACAATAGCAAAACATTGATTTAAATGGCCTTTAGTGCTTTTAGATTTAAACTGGCATTAGCGCCGTCTAATGAGAATATTATGTTGCTTGTTATTTTGATTGTGAACGCAAATCACCTACGAGTATATTATCTACGCCAAAACGGGTGCATATTTTTTCATTTTTGGCTTTTACCTTACCATCACATCAAGTTCCTGACGAAAATATATGCTTATATTAATATTGAGTTAAATGAAAACGTAGACTTATTAGCCCATGTGAAATTTTAGACTCTAAACTATATGTGTTTCGTATGTCAACCCAATTCGTTGTGCCGTTTTGACGTGATAGTTAATATTTGTTTCCTTAGGGCCCATGCTTCTTTTCAGGTTGATAGGTAATAAATACATAAATGTGGTATTTCAGACTATGAGTTATTTCTGTTTCAATTTTCTACCAAATTTGCTTAGTCTTTCCTACGTCACAGTAACCTATAAGTAACCGATTTGCTATTACTGAGTTCAAACTACGTGTGTTTCGAATTGCATCCAAATATGTTCAGCCGTTCCAACGTTGTCCTGTAAATATTATGAATGTCACTGTTTGGATGTTTGTTACGTAATACATAGAGTACTTATACATAGGCAATGTGTTCTTCCAGACTGTAATCTATTTCAAATTTCAACCCGATCACTTGATACGTTCCGCTATGATTAAAGCGGCAATAGAAATACATCATCTGCGAAAATTTCAACTATCTAGCTATCACCGTTCTTGAGATACAGCCTGGTGACAGACGAACGGACGGATAGCGAAGTCTCAATAATAGGGTCCCGTTTTTACCCTTTGTGTACGGAACCCTAACAACGGTCTGCTTCGGTCACCGAAGCTTGTTGAACACTACCTTTAAATTTTAAACACTATTTGGATTGAAATAATACGTTTTCTAATAAGTTACGGCTGGTCTAGTAAGTTACAGCTGACCTAGTCGGGAGAACGGCGACTGTCGATCCGGAGACCCAGGGTTCAAAACCACGCGCACCACTATCTTTTCAGAGTCATGTTCGTAATGCCGGTAATTAAAACGGTGAAGGAAAACACCGTGAAGAAACCGAAATCTACCTATACCTAATCTAAGTTCTAAGTCATATGTCATCCACCAACCGACACTGGGCCAGCGTGGTGTATTATAGCCTTGTCTCTCTCCTTGCGAGAGAAGACCCCGACGCCCAGCAGTGGGAACATTTAATGGGTTGTTTATGCTGCTACTTATTATGCTGATATGTTTTCTCCAAAATACAAAAATCTACTTCAATGACAGATAATTTAATTCTGTCATTCGACTAAATTTTATAAGAAGGTATAACTGGCGTACAGATAAATCTAAGCTGATTTTGGTTTTTTGTTGATATTTGATATCTGTTTTCGATATCTAAGATCACCTCTGAAGTATTTTCTACCAAACAAAAAAGGAATTATCAAAATCAACTAACAATTAGCGGAGTTATCGCATAAAATAAAACCAAATAAAAAAAAACATGCAACCCGATTGAGAATATCCTCCTTGTTTGAAGTCGATTATAACCGAATGATGTTTGTTTTTCCACACAAAAATATATTTTTTTGTCATCCAAGATGACGCGACGCGATCACGTGGGCACTTTCTAGTATCTAGAATCTAGATATTCTGTGGATCGTCTGTGATACACAGAATACTTAGAAGTTAGTATGTACCGAACACGCCGCGCGTGTCGTTATTATTTAATGTTTGTGAAATTTCCGAACCAACAGACCGATATTGTTCAAATTTTAACGGGACAATATAAAAAATGTGTTCTTTCTAACAAAAAAAGAATTAATGAAATTAAACAACGCAAACATGAGTTACAGCCAAATACACATTCTGACTTTCACCCCCTCCCGCAAGAAAACCGATCAGAATTTGGGGATCAAAAGTAGCCTACAGCAATGTCCTTAGTATAAACTAAAATCATGCCAAGTTTCAGCTGAATTCAATCAGTAGTTTCGGCGTGATGCGTGATCCCCTAGAAAGACAGACAGACAGACAGACAGACATGAAAGAAAAAAAATGCAGTTTCGCCATCAGTATCGACTATGGAGTGCCCCAAAAAAAAAAATTTCAAAATATCTTCAATGTACAGAATTCGACCCGTTACAGTTTTATTATAAGTATAGATTAGGTACGAGTTTTAAACTAGTTTCAAATTTCTGTAGAGAAAACAGAAGTGATGGATCGTGTATTTTGGTAAGAAATTGTCATGAATGTAACTCAATAGATACAATTGAACAAATGTCAGTCTCCAACGTGACAGAATGCTCAGCAGTCGAATTAGTTCTACATAAGATCATTATAATATGTATTTATAGGCCTCCGATAAATTTGCACAGAAACTATTATTTATTTTTTCGCAAACTGAGAGACGTCATGGAAATTACCTCACTTAGACGGAACTATAAAATAATAATATGTGGTGATTTCAACATTGATATCCATACTAACAATAAACTTACAAGAGAGTTTGAGACCTTATTAAAAATATAATTTTAAATTCCAGTTCAAGCAAGTAACCCGTACTAGGAGCAAAACATGCTTGGATAACTTCATTCATAATCAAATTACGGGTTGCAAAGGTGAAATACTAGAATATGCTTAAACTGATCATACAATGCAAGTGCTTAAATTGTTCGTTAAAAAGACTAACTAGTACTTTGAAGTTTTGGTTTGGTTTGTGGAAAAACGTGATTATAGCCAGGAAACCCTTAATAAATTTAGGGAACACCTAATTTGAGTTTTAACGATGTCTTTGATTCTAAGGATCCAAATTTAGCGTTTAACAATTTCTATGACATTTTCTTGCTATTGTATGACCTTTGTTTTCCAAAATACCTGACAAAAATCTTCGTGAAACGGCGTCCAAGATGGATCACAAAAGGTATCTTGCTGTGTTCTTTTTTTTTTTTTTTTTTTTATTTAAATTAGCCACTCCACAGACTCCGGGGTCCGTGATCTTTGTCATTACAATTATCGTTTTTTACACATATCTTGGATAAGGAGAAGAAGAGGAAAATAGGAGGGAGTTGGGTACATTTAGTCCTTGAGCTTCATGGATAGTAAGGATGCGTGACCCGGTGCCTGATCCATAACCTTGGTTTGTCAGGGTCTCCTTCTCGTCTTGAGTGTGAACTAAGAAGAGGGTATTTGGTAGGGTGTTGGGTATTTGCGCTCCCTTATATCTTCTCTGTTCTAGGGACTTTATACGGGACGTGTTGCTGTGTTCTAAAAAGAGACGAGAAATGTTATGGCGATACAGACAGACAGCAACCTAATGATACCAACAAAAAACTATTTAAAGAGTATTCGGAAAGGTACAAACAAATTATTTGTCTTACGCAAAAATCGCTACATTAGAACTGCCAAAGTTAAATCCAAAGCCACTTGGACCATTATTAATAATTTGAGACATAGCTATCCTAAAGAACATTTAGCAAAAATTCAAGTTGACAATACTATTATTACGGACCCTGCACAAATTGCTCAAAAATTTGACGACTATTTCATTGACATGACAAGTTCAACATCTAAACCCGGTACTAAATCTACTGTACCTCATAATATACCTAATTCCTTTTTTCTCACGCCTACAACTCCAATGGACATTTATCACACAATAGGTTCATTAAATTCCACGAAAAGCTCGGGCTATGATGGCGTAAATACTCAAGCAGTGAAATATGTAAAAGATCTGATCGCACCTGTATTAAGCCACATTACAAACCTTTGTATACTAAACGGTCTATATCCAGATAGACTTAAAATATCTGTGGTAGCCTATCTTCAAAAAAGGTGATAAAGAACGTATAGAAAATTATAGACCAATTGTGCTGATCCCAATTTTCTCAAAAATCTTTGAAAAAGTTTTACATCATAAGCTTTACTCATATTTTGAAAAACAAAAATATACTTGCCCCAAATCAATACAGTTTTAGAAAAACCCTGAATATTAACATGGCAATATAGAAATAAATAAATATTGGTGGACATGACTTCGTTCATGAAGTAATTAGAAGTATGGACAAAGGTACAATAACCATAGCACTGTTTATGGACTTATCCAAAGCGTTTGATCGAGTTAACCATGAGATCCTGCTAGAAAAATTAGAAGCATATGGAGTAAGAGGCATCGCAAATCAGATAATAAAATCATATCTCACCAATAGATTACAAGTCACGGAAATAAACCGTATATGTTTGAATACAAAAACTGAAAGGACTTACTCATCAGAAATCGGAAAGATTAATAAAGATATTCCTCAAGGCAGTATCCTAGGACCATTCCTTTTTGTGAGCTACATAAACGATTCCCCTACAACAGTGAACCACACGATGACCCTATTTGCTGGCGACAGTACAATTTTATTTGTAGGAAATAAACATGATATTGATAAACTGATACTTGACATTCAATTTACATTAACATCTATACATATATTAAATATCTAGAAAATATTGACCTTTAACTAAATCTTAAAAAAACACAAATAATGAACTTTAAGCAGAGAACTGACGGGACGCTATATCGAAACTTTGACATTTACTACGAGCAACAAAAACTTACGCAAGTTGAAACAACAAAATTTTTAGGATTACACATCGATAGAAAAATGAGTTGGAAATATCACATATATGTGATATCAAAACGCGTAAATCAATTCTCGTTCGCTCTTTTTAAGTTAAAAAAAAGTTGCCAGCATGGAAACCATGCTTACGGTATACCATGGTCACGTTGCGTCAATTTTCAGGTACGGGGTAATCTTCTGGATACCACAGATAAATTAGTGGCGTTTAAAACACAGAAGAGATGCATACGGGCTATGTGCAGCGTAAGCAATTATGCAAAAAATATTTTCTAAAGTTGCAAATCTTAACCTTACCGTGTTTATATTAGTGAAGTTGCTCTCTTTGTAAAGAAAAACCCGAGTCGTTTTGAAATGTGTGACCCCGGCGGAAGACGTGCAAAAAAACATTATATATCCATCTCGTGTTAAAACTACTCTGATGTCCAATAGTGAGTTTTGTAAGGCACCACTAATTTACAACAAATTACCATTGTCTATCCGAGATTGGAATGACTTTGTCAGTTTTAAAAATAGACTTGCTCCTCGCAAAGGCATATTATTCCCTTGAAGAGTTTCTCAATGACAAAAGTGTTTGATAATTATGTTTTTTTTCTCCTTTTTCTTTCAATGACATGTACTTCAACTTTTGACACCAATGTGTTTTTTATTGACAATGGCATGTAAGTTTCATTGAACTCAGGATGTCATATTTTTATTTTATTATATTTTTTATATTAATTATTTGTATTTACTTGTGTTCAAATTGGGCAATACAAACAACGATGGATCCATATAACCTGTTCTATGTTTATTTCCGCTCTTTTCCATTTACAAAAATATGTCGTCTCAACGACGTTCCACACAAAATAATCATCGTGATTTCTTTTTCTTGTTTCCTACCAAAGACAAAATCCGTGTTGCCATTTATATTCAACACCAAGTTACCACAGATATTGCCAGAAGTACAAATACTTCATTCTATATATATATCTTAAAACTATCTGGTACTGTTCTATTTCATAGAACAGTACGTTACATCATTAGGAATTCTTAACAGTCGGCCATCCTGAACCAGTGTCTGCCAGACAGACAGACAGACAGACACAGAAATAGTTGACGTTGTATGAGATAACAGTTAACTCAAGTAACAGACTCTGATTCAGGTTCAATTATATAATGCAATATCTATATATTCTTTATATACTGATGTATCTATCTATATAATTTATCCACACAATATTAATTTAATAACTATGTCAAATAAAATTATGATTTGTAATTTATAGCCCAATGGCTAAGTTAAAACTTGTGGTAAATTACATCTTGTCAAACAGTAATTAAATTTTTGCATAATTCTGCGACCATCCTGATCGGTAGAATGTCCCCATTCTAAAAAACAACTGACAATATTGTGCAAAATATTGCTGAATAGATTTTAATTGCCAAAATGTTGAACTTAATTCTGATGCCAACTACATATTTCACTGTACATTGTACTTCGCATTCCACATAGAAGGGACTCAGTGCATCTTACAATATGCTACGGCCTCAGTGATTATTTATTTATTTTATCTAAAAGCAATTTTACAGTTTTCACCAATGTGTTATAATTATTATTTACATATATACAATACTTATGCATATAATTATAGAATTTATTACAATGGGCATGACAACTCATCTTTGATTCAATGCGCCATCAAAGACTACTCAATAACTGAACCATAGGTGACGAATCACCGTGCGATCCTAAAAGTTCCCGTGATATCACGATTTAAATTACAATTTTGAACCCCCCCAAAAACGCCTCATAGAAATCACTACAGAAGCGCTACGTCACACTGTCGTATTCTCCATGCGTTGCGCGCAAAGCCTGCATGACAGCTATATTAAATATTGCGTCTAGGAAACTGGTTTCATAACAAAAGTGTGTTGAAATTGAATGGGTTATCCAATAATACAATAATTTCGTTTTCTTAAAATGGACCTGCCCGTCCAGCTTTGAATGACCATAAAGTTAAACTAATAAATATCAAAATTAACATTGGTACATATTTCATTCTAATTAAGTACTGTCAAAATATCAAATAATCCATACTTAATATTATAAATGCGAAAGTTACTATGTCTGTCTGTCTGTCTGTCTGTCCGTCTTTACCGCCTAAACCAACCAACAGATTTTGATGAAATTTGATACATAGATACAATAGATCCCGAGAAAGGACATAGGCTACTTTTTGTTCCGAAAAAAGGGTTGAAAGGGTTAAAATAAGGGATGAAAGTTTATATGGAAAACTTCGTCATTGTTGAAGAACTATGAAACTTTACGTCTAGATATTTAACACGAAACCATAAAATGTATGTTTTAGCAGTTTTGTAGTTTCGAACTGTACCTACGGGGGTGGAATTGGGGTTTTCTTTTTTATTATTTATTCTTGGGTCAAATTTAGTAATTCAAATTTCACCCTCTTCCTGTCAACCGATTAATCTGAAATTTTGTATACACTTTGGATTTTGGTGACAATACAATTATGTTTATTCATTATCATTATAAATTCAAGATGGCCGCCGCTACAAAATGGCGGATAATTTATGTTTTATTAATCCCATCAATATGGGTATCAAATGAAAGGGCTCAACAAGCAGAATACAATATACTATAAAAAATTGAAATCCAAGATGGCGGCCGCTACAAAATGGCGGATAACGTAGGTTTTATCAATCCCATCAACATGGTATTATATAAAATTAAAATCCAAGATGGCGGCCTCTACACAATGGCGGATAACTTAGGTTTTATGAACCCCATCAACATGGGTATCAAATAAAAGGGCTTGACAAGAAGAATACAGTGCACTATACAACCTCAATACTTAAGATGGGCGCAGCCACTAAATGGCGTATCAGACTATCAGACAGAATTTTTGATAGTCGACGAGATTTCCATGGTGTCTTATCAAATGTTATGCATGATGGACGCTCGATTAAGGCAAATTAAGAACTGTGAAAATGAGTTTTTTGGAGGAGTAAACGTATTACTTTTCGGTAATCTTTTACAACTGCCTCCTATAAAATGATCAGGAACACCTGTTTTCAATTCTAATATGAAATTATATATATGAAAGTAACTCTCTCTGTCCGTCACCGTCTAACGCCTAAGCCACTTAAAGAGTTTGTTACAATTTGGTGCACAGATAGACTAGACTTAAGAAAGGACAACGGCGACTTTTTATCACAGAAAAAGAGTTGGAAATGAGGAGTAAAAGTGTGCATGGAAGGATCTTTGCACTCTTTGTATGCTATTTTAACCGACTTAAAAAAAGGAGGAGGTTATCAATCCAGTTGTATTTCCAATTGTGAATCAATTTAGATGGTTATTTTTTTGGTTGGTAGATTATAGTTCAGAGGTCATATAAATTTTGTCGAAATCAGTGCGGCGGTTTTTGAAATATGAACAACAAACTAAAATTTGCGTTCATGTTATCAGACGATATATCTACTAATATCTACTAATAGACTCTAATAAAATTTGGTGGACCGTCCCAATACGATTTTAAATTAAAGTCTGTTTTTGATTATTTTTTTGAGATCATAGTTTTTTTGTAATTTGTCGTGTTAATTGTACATTTATTAAATATAAAACTTTGACTTAGACCGATTTTGATTACGAAACGTGAATTTGTATGGTAGTAGACATACGAGTAGGTACTGCCTCAATTACTTTAATAAATATGTGGCGCGGACGAAGTCGCGGGTAAAAGCTAGTTTAATATAATTGCAGGAACTGTCGTCACGCCTATTATTACACAATACAGCGACGACACAATTATACTCTGTTACATGAATACTTCTGGATAGATTACCTCTAAAATTACAAGAAGTAGGTACGTCTAATAAGAATTACATTAGGTAAAAATAAAAAATAAAATAAAATATTGCTGGACAATTCACACACAACACCATCTGACCCCAAACTAAGCAAAGCTTGTGCTATGGCGGCCAGATAGCTGATATAATACATATATAGTTTTAAATACATACTTATTATACATAGAAACACCCAGACACAGTGCAAACATTTGAATTCATCACACAATCATAATACATCTACATCTAGGATAATTCCTCATAATACGATATAAAAGCCTACTCCCTATCTGCCCTTTTAGCTGAAGAAAATGTCCAATTCCGGGTGCGTCTCTCCAAGCAACCGGAACCAGGCGCGTTGCTCCGGCACGCGACCGGCACGGAACCAGGCGCGCTGCTCCAGCACGCGACCGTCTCGGACCCAGGCGCGCTGCTCCGGCACGCGACCGTCTCGGACCCAGGCGCGCTGCTCCGGCACGCGACCGTCTCGGACCCAGGCGCGCTGCTCCAGCACGCGACCGTCTCGGACCCAGGCGCGCTGCTCCGGCACGCGACCGGCACGGAACCAGGCGCGCTGCTCCAGCACGCGACCGTCTCGGACCCAGGCGCGCTGCTCCGGCACGCGACCGTCTCGGACCCAGGCGCGCTGCTCCGGCACGCGACCGGCACGGAACCAGGCGCGCTGCTCCAGCACGCGACCGTCTCGGACCCAGGTGCGCTGCTCCAGCACGCGACCGTCTCGGACCCAGGCGCGCTGCTCCGGCACGCGACCAAGGCCTTTCATTTGATACCCATATTGATGGGAGAAATCCATACTAATATTATAAATGCGAAAGTAACTCTGTCTGTCTGTCTGTCCGTCTTTACCGCCTAAACCAACCAACAGATTTTGATGAAATTTGATACATAGATAGAATAGATCCCGAGAAAGGACATAGGCTACTTTTTGTTCCGAAAAAAGGGTTAAAAGGGTTAAAATAAGGGATGAAAGTTTATATGGAAAACTTCGTCATTGTTGAAGAACTATGAAACTTTACGTCTAGATATTTAACACGAAACCATAAAATGTATATTTAAGCAGTTTTGTAGTTTCGAACTGTACCTACGGGGGTGGAATTGGGGGTGAAAGTCTGGAAGTTCAATATGACTACCATGAAACTTTGTATCTAGACACTTTAAATGGAGTCGATAAACGTTTGTTCCAGCAATTTTATAAATTCTAACTACGGGGATACTTATATAACCGCTTGATACACTGGCCGCTTTTCGCGTTTTACAAATTTGGCGGGAAAACGGGTGTCAGGTTACATAAGTGCGGTGTTTATGTTTCGGCATATGAAGTGCCACCTTACTTTTACCCGTTTGAGCCATTTACTCTCAAGAGCGTTTCAAGACGCTTCTAGCGGTATCATTTATTTATAATTAATGTACTTAAATAAATTCAAGATGGCCGCCGCTACAAAATGGCGGATAATTTATGTTTTATTAATCCCATCAATATGGGTATCAAATGAAAGGGCTCAACAAGCAGAATACAAAATACTATTAAAAATTGAAATCCAAGATGGCGGCCGCTACAAAATGGCGGATAACGTAGGTTTTATCAATCCCATCAACATGGGTATCAAATGAAATTGCTCAACAAGCAGAATACAATATACTATAAAAAATTGAAATCCAAGATGGCGGCCGCTACAAAATGGCGGATAACGTAGGTTTTATCAATCCCATCAATATGGGTATCAAATGAAAGTGCTCAACCAGTACAGTACAACGTACTATATAAAATTAAAATCCAAGATGGCGGCCTCTACACAATGGCGGATAACTTAGGTTTTATCAATCCCATCAACATGGGTATCAAATAAAAGGGCTTGACAAGAAGAATACAGTGCACTATACAACCTCAATATTTAAGATGGGCGCAGCCACTAAATGGCGTATCAGACTATCAGACAGAATTTTTGATAGTCGACGAGATTTCCATGGTGTCTTATCAAATGTTATGCATGATGGACGCTCGATTAAGGCAAATTAAGAACTGTGAAAATGAGTTTTTTGGAGGAGTAAACGTATTACTTTTCGGTAATCTTTTACAACTGCCTCCTATAAAATGATCAGGAACACCTGTTTTCAATTCTAATATGAAATTATATATATGAAAGTAACTCTCTCTGTCCGTCACCGTCTAACGCCTAAGCCACTTAAAGAGTTTGTTACAATTTGGTGCACAGATACACTAGACTTAGGAAAGGACAACGGCGACTTTTTATCACAGAAAAAGAGTTGAAAAGAGTGGAAATGAGGAGTAAATGTGTGTATGGAAGGATCTTTGCACTCTTTGTATGCTATTTTTAACCGACTTCAAAAAAGGAGGAGGTTATCAATCCAGTTGTATTTCCAATTGTGAATCAATTTAGATGGGTTATTTTTTTGGTTGGTAGATTATAGTTCAGAGGTGGTCATATAAATTTTATCGAAATCAGTGGGGCGATTTTTGAAATATGAACAACAAACTAAAATTTGCGTTCATGTAATCAGACGATATATCTACTAATATCTACTAAGACTCTAATAAAATTTGGTGGACCGTCCCAATATGATTTTAAATTAAAGTCTGTTTTGATTAATTTTTGAGAACATAGTTTTTTTTTGTAATTTGTCGTGTAAATTGTACATTTATTAATAAATATAAAACTTTGACTTAGACCGATTTTGATTAGGAAACGTGAATTTGTATGGTAGTAGACATACGAGTAGGTACTGCCTCAATTACTTTAATAAATATGTGGCGCGGACGAAGTCGCGGGTATAAGCTAGTAAAACATAAATTATCCGCCATTTTGTAGCGGCGGCCATCTTGAATTTATTTAAGTACATTAATTATAAATAAATGATACCGCTAGAAGCGTCTTGAAACGCTCTTGAGAGTAAATGGCTCAAACGGGTAAAAGTAAGGTGGCACTTCATATGCCGAAACATCAAACACCGCACTTATGTAACCTGACACCCGTTTTCCCGCCAAATTTGTAAAACGCGAAAAGCGGCCAGTGTATCAAGCGGTTATATAAGTATCCCCGTATAGTTAGAAATTATAAAATTGCTGGAACAAACGTTTATCGACTCCATTTAAAGTGTCTAGATACAAAGTTTCATGGTAGTCATATTGAACTTCCAGACTTTCACCCCCAATTCCAACCCCGTAGGTACAGTTCGAAACTACAAAACTGCTTAAATATACATTTTATGGTTTCGTGTTAAATATCTAGACATAAAGTTTCATAGTTCTTCAACAATGACGAAGTTTTCCATATAAACTTTCATCCCTTATTTTAACCCTTTTAACCCTTTTTTCGGAACAAAAAGTAGCCTATGTCCTTTCTCGGGATCTATTCTATCTATGTATCAAATTTCATCAAAATCTGTTGGTTGGCTTAAGCGGTAAAGACGGACAGACAGACAGACAGACAGACAGACAGACAGACAGACAGACAGTTACTTTCGCATTTATAATATTAGTATGGATAGTATGGATTATTTTTTTACACATATTTTGGATAACGAGAAGAAGAGGAAAATAGGAGGGAGTTGGGTACATTTAAAATCTAATTCTATGCTCGTCTGTAGAGCCGATCACTACCGGCTGGGATTCCGCTAGTTATCGACTCGACATCGAGTGTTTGCCTAATTGCCTTTTGCCATTTGCCTAAGCTGCCTTCTCCCGGCCCAGAGCCTCCACAACGGCCGCATTTCTGTCGCTGATGGCCATCTGTAGGTTGAAATCTCGGATGGTCTTTGGTGATGCAGCCCACGCTTGCCGCACGAACCGACCGATGGCGTCGTCGGTGTCGTCAGCGTAGTATGTGAAGGTCCCCGTGTGCCGTGAGATTGCAACAACCGCATGGGGTACGCTCTCGTGCAGCTTCATGTTTGCCTTGGTTTTGATTGCGATTACCGACTCGTATGTTAGTCCCTGAGCTTCATGGATGGTAAGGATGCGTGACCCGGTGCCTGACCCATAACCCTGGTTTGTCAGGGTCTACTTCTCCTCTTGAGTGTGAACTAAGAAGAGGGTGTTTGGTAGGTTGTTGGGTATTTGCGCTCCCTTATATCTTCTCTGCTCTAGGGACTTTATACGGGGCGCTGAGGAGTACATACCGGAGTATATTTCCCTCAGCGCATATGCGACGTCCATTGGGTTTCGATGTGTGCAGAGCAACTCCTGGCTGATCTTTGTTACCAGGTTCGGGCGATAATACCTCATTTCGAAGAGATTTTCCCTGTCGATATAAGGCAACTAATTGACATCTCCAATCAGGACAATTTCACCAACACCAGACAGCCTTGAAGCCATCACAATGGCTCCAAAATGGTTCATGAGAGCTTCGTCCACCATGAGGCGACTGAAACTTTCTCTACCGAAACCATTTACCAGAGCAGAAGCCATGGTTCGCACTCTGGTTTTGACCAGGTTTCCGATTCGGTGCGATAGCTTTTCTCTTAGATCTTTTGCTGCCTCAGTTGTTGTAGTGATGATGGCGTCCTTGTCCACGTCGAAGTGTCTAATCACCCATGTTGTTTTTCCACATCCTGGAACTCCGTTGACCCACTGTATTCTCGGTACCTCCCAATTGTCCCAACCTGCTTTGACGTTTCCGTTCCCTTCGATGGTCTTGGCCATCTCTAGGATCTTATCGTCCAGCATAATCTTGGTGCATCGGGCAGTAACTACAATTGGGTCGTTTGGTGGTGTCGCATAAACAGGCACTCCCGCGCGCTCTATCTCTCTCTCGTTCAGTGTCACGAAGCCATTTTCTGCACTGTAAGCTGCCATATACTGTCCTGTCATGGTTCCCTTAATGACCCGGGAAGTGACATTATTGTAAATGGCTGCTTCGGCCTCCTCGAGTTTCGCCTTTAAAAGGCTTTCACTTCCTAGCCTATAGGACTGCATGATGTTTTCGCAGGTCTTGAGGTCGTGTCGCGCTCAGTGTGGCTATGAATTCGATGAAGGCGTTACGTGCATGGCTCCGCGGCTCCGAAGCCGTGACATAGCGGGGCGGTTCCACCTGTCCTATGTCGGCTCTCGTTCGGCTCATTTGTTGCTGTGAAGCTGCTTTGGGGGGTATTTGACGTCAAGGGGGGTGATGAATGGGATGTGATTCGGAGTACGCTCCTTGCTGCTGCGTTGAAGGCAGTCACGAACGCCGTGTTGGTGCCTCGGCTGCCAGTTAAATTGGCTGAGGCTTTTTCCGCGGCTGCCTTCTGCTGTGCTCTTTCGGAGCCGGATTGGACGGTCGAACTAGGAACAGGATGTCCCCAGCTATCGGTTTCATTTGTTTGGACGTGCGAAGGGGCTCTGAGGAAGCTCAGATTTTCTCCCCCTGTCTTCGTATACGACAATCTCATGATGTTTAGAGGCCTCAATGCAACCCAGCCGGTCTGCGACTCTTGCTCTTGAAAATTCGATTGCCATCGCACCCACGCTTATCACCCGGGGTGCTTCACCTGCATTTCTGCTCAGATGTGCGAGCAGCGCACTTGCCTGTGTGAAAGGCGTCCGACTTTCCGAGTACTCTATTAGTGCAATCGTTTTGTTTTTCGATCGCACCAACCGAAATCGGTGGCCGTCTACCTCGCACACCAGCATGGCGTCGTAGGTTTTCCGCTTCATCGTGACTTTTGCGGTACTCCCATTGAGCAGGCAAGACAATCCAGGTGACAAACGGGCTCGTTTCCGTTCCCAGGCGAAGCAAAAGCTTATTCCGAATCTTTCTTTGTTGCTGTCCATGAAGAGAGCCACTCCGCGGATACGGATCCCTGCTTCTCCTCGGTCTGCGTTCTCCAGTAGTTGTTTGACGGAGATGCTCTTCGAGGAGTTATGTTGGGCGGAAACCGCATGCCACGTGGCGTCCACAGACAGCGGGGCAGGGTGTGGTGGCGATGGAGGGCGCGTATTTGAGTTAGTGAAGTTGGAAGGAGTTCTGCTCGAATCAGGAGAAAGAAAGCATGTGGGACAAGATCTACAGAGTGATGAAACAAACTTCGACAAGACAGGAAGAAATACTCCTAAGAGACACCGAAGGTAACACTCTATCCCCGCAGCTATCTGCAGAATTACTTGCCAAAACTTTCTATCCCGACGACTCTGAGAGCACAGACCAACCTTGTCATACAGAGCTACGGGAGCGAATGACAGAAACGCCTATGGGCTTACCGGAAAATGACCCACCATTCACATCAGCGGAACTGGAATCAGTACTGAGAACTCTGAATCCGAAAAAAGCTCCCGGTACAGACGGGCTAACCGCTGATATCTGTGAAGCAGCCATACGTTCCGAATGGGAGGTTTTCTTGGCGATAGCAAACAAATGCTTGTCGTTGAAATACTTCCCCAAGCAATGGAAAGAAGCGCACGTGGTCATATTACGCAAGCCCGGTAAGACAGATTACACACATCCAAAATCATACCGCCCCATAGGTCTTCTGTCCGTTCTAGGAAAAATCGTCGAAAAGCTTCTGGTAAACCGTCTCCAATGGTATCTCCTCCCAACCATTAGTAGGAAACAGTATGGTTTCATGCCCCAGCGAGGCACTGAAGACGCCCTCTATGACCTGGTAGAGCACATCAAAAAAGGAGTAGACAGTAAAGACACCGTACTCTTAATCTCCCTGGATATAGAAGGCGCCTTCGACAATGCATGGTGGCCCACCCTCAAAAATCAATTAGCGAAGAAGAGGTGCCCAACAAACCTCTACGACATGGTAAACTCTTACCTCAGCGACCGTAAAATCAAGGTCAACTATGCAAGAGCAGTCTACGAGAAGGAAACAACCAAGGGATGCGTCCAAGGGTCCATCTGCGGACCGACCTTTTGGAATGTGATCCTAGACTCGTTACTGCGAATGCTAGAAGCAGAGGGAGTGTACTGTCAAGCGTTCGCAGATGACGTCGTTCTCGTGTTTACAGGCAACTCGAATATCATCTGACAGCAGGCGAGCAGGGCGCTGAGCATGACAGTGGAATGGGGTAAAACTAACAAACTCAACTTTGCAGCGCATAAAACCAACGCGATGCTTTTCACAAAAAAGTTGAAATACGAAACTCCAAACATAGTCATGTCCGGCGTCCGGCTCGATCTGGTCGATGAAGTCAAACTGCTAGGCCTACTGATCGACCGCCGGCTCAACTTTAAATCACACGTGACCGCCCAATGTAAAAAAGTGGCGAACATTTATAGACAGCTCGCATGTGCAGCGAAGGTGACCTGGGGATTAAATGGCGAAATCACGAGAACAATCTACGTCGCGGTGGTGGGACCTATCATCATGTATGCCTCAAGTGTATGGGCGCAAGCGGCAGACTTCGAGGAAAACAAGGCTCAGTTGAACGTTATCCAACGAGGTTTTGCCCAGAAAATCTGTAAGTCGTACCGTACTGTTTCTCTGAAAGCAGCACTTGCCCTTTCCGGTCTGCTCCCCTTGGATCTGAGAATACAGGAAGCACAAATTTGTACAGAGTAAAAAAACACCTCTCCCAAGACTACCTCCCACCAGAAGTGGAACTCGAACGAAATGTTAACTGCCTGGACCAACCCCATCCGTCCACGCAGTTATCCGTAGAGTACGAGCTCCTAGAAGACACCTCCAATCTTCCACAAGGACCTCAAATTTATACTGATGGCAGTAAAATTGAAGGTAAAGTTGGAGCTGCTCTAACATGGTGGGAGAATGGCAGAGAGGTCAAGAACTCGACCTTCAAGCTCCACTCCGAATGCACAGTCTTTCAATCGGAACTTTATGCTCTGTACCGGGCAACTCAAATGGCGTTAAAGAGCAAGGACCCAGAAGTCAATGTCCTGAGTGACTCCCGATCTTCACTCGAACTGCTAAGTAACCCAAAACGAGCCACCCCTTGGTTAAGTGCGTAAAGGAAAACATTGGACAGATAAATGCTGAAGGAGATCTCTTCGTCTTTTCTGGGTGAGAGCGCATGTTGGCACCGTCGGCAACGAAAGAGCCGACGAACTGGCCAAATCGGCGGCACTCACGGAGTCACCCAGGGACTACGAGGGGATCCCTTGTCCTACGTCAAAAGGAAAATCCGCGAAGAATCGGTCAAGAAATAGCAGGATCGATATGAGACCTGGGACACCGGAAAAGTCACCCAGACGTTCCTCCCCGATATAGCAAACGCGTATCGGGTGATGAGAACCACGAAACTGACTCCTTCCAGGTACAAGCGTTGACGGGACACGGAGGAATAGCAGATTACCTGTACAGATTTAAGCTCAAGAGCAGTCCGGCATGCGAGTGTGACCCCAACCAACCCGAAACAGTCTGGCATGTGCTAGTCGATTGTCCCCGATTCATGGTCGCAAGACATGAGCTCGAATCTATGATCGACAGAAGACTGGTTGTCTCGGATCTCCACAACATCTTAGTAGATCCAGATAACAGAACACGGCTCCTGTCCTTCATGGAGACCTCATTCCGCATAGCGGCCATGAGAAACTCCACTAATTCAAATACGCGCCCCCATCATCACCACACCCTGCCCCGCTGTCTGTGGACGCCGCGCGGCATGCGGTTCCCGCTCAACATAACTCCTCGAAGAGCATCTCCGTCAAACAACTACTGGAGAATGCAGACCGAGGAGAAGCAGGATCCGTATCCGCGGGAGTGGCTCTTCATGGACAGCAACAAAGAAAGATTCGGAATAAGCTTTTGCTTCGCTTGGGAGCGGAAACGAGCCCGTTTGTCGCCTGGATTGTCTTGCCTGCTCAATGGGAGTACCGCAATAGTCACGATGAAGCGGAAAACCTACGACGCCATGCCGGTGTGCGAGGTAGACGGCCACCGATTTCGGTTGGTGCGATCGAAAAACAAAACGATTGCACTAATAGAGTACTCGGAAGGTCGGACGCCTTTCACACAGGCAAGTGCGCTGCTCGCACATCTGAGCAGAAATGCAGGTGAAGCACCCCGGGTGATAAGCGTGGGTGCGATGGCAATCGAATTTTCAAGAGCAAGAGTCGCAGACCGGCTGGGTTGCATTGAGGCCTCTAAACATCATGAGATTGTCGTATACGAAGACAGGGGAGAATATCTGAGCTTCCTCAGAGCCCCTTCGCACGTCCAAACAAATGCAACCGATAGCTGGGGACATCCTGTTCCTAATTCGACCGTCCAAACCGGCTCCGAAAGAGCACAGCAGAAGGCAGCCGCGGAAAAAGCCTCAGCCAATTTAACTGGCAGCCGAGGCACCAACACGGCGTTCGTGACTGCCTTCAACGCAGCAGCAAGGAGCGTACTCCGAATCACATCCCATTCATCACCCCCCTTGATGTCAAATACCCCCAAAGCAGCTTCACAGCAACAAATGAGCCGAACGAGAGCCGACATAGGACAGGTGGAACCGCCCCGCTATGTCACGGCTTCGGAGCCGCGGAGCCATGCACGTAACGCCTTCATCGAATTCATAGCCACACTGAGCGCGACACGACCTCAAGACCTGCGAAAACATCATGCAGTCCTATAGGCTAGGAAGTGAAAGCCTTTTAAAGGCGAAACTCGAGGAGGCCGAAGCAGCCATTTACAATAATGTCACTTCCCGGGTCATCAAGGGAACCATGACAGGACAGTATATGGCAGCTTACAGTGCAGAAAATGGCTTCGTGACACTGAACGAGAGAGAGAGACAGAGCGCGCGGGAGTGCCTGTTTATGCGACACCACCAAACGACCCAATTGTAGTTACTGCCCGATGCACCAAGATTATGCTGGACGATAAGATCCTAGAGATGGCCAAGACCATCGAAGGGAACGGAAACGTCAAAGCAGATTGGGAAAATTGGGAGGTACCGAGAATACAGTGGGTCAACGGAGTTCCAGGATGTGGAAAACAACATGGGTGATTAGACACTTCGACGTGGACAAGGACGCCATCATCACTACAACAACTGAGGCAGCAAAAGATCTAAGAGAAAAGCTATCGCACCGATTCTGAAACCTGGTCAAAACCAGAGTGCGAACCATGGCTTCTGCTCTGGTAAATGGTTTCGGTAGAGAAAGTTTCAGTCGCCTCATGGTGGACGAAGCTCTCATGAACCATTTTGGAGCCATTGTGATGGCTTCAAGGCTGTCTGGTGTTGGTGAAATTGTCCTCATTGGAGACGTCAATCAGTTGCCTTATATCGACAGGGAAAATCTCTTCGAAATGAGGTATCATCGCCCGAACCTGGTAACAAAGATCAGCCAAGAGTTGCTCTGCACACATCGAAACCCAATGGACGTCGCATATGCACTGAGGGAAATATACTCCGGTATGTACTCTTCAGCGTCCCGTATAAAGTCCCTAGAACAGAGAAGATATAAGGGAGCGCAAATACCCAACACCCTACCAAATACCCTCTTCTTAGTTCACACTCAAGACGAGAAGGAGACCCTGACAAACCAGGGTTATGGATCAGGCACCGGGTCACGCATCCTTACTATCCATGAAGCTCAAGGACTAACATACGAGTCGGTAATCGTAATCAAAACCAGGCAAACATGAAGCTGCACGAGAGCGTGCCCCATGCGGTAGTGGCAATCTCACGGCACACGGGGACCTTCACATATTACGCTGACGACACCGACGACGCCATCGGTCGGTTCGTGCGGCGAGCGTGGGCTGCATCACCGAAGACCATCCGCGATTTTAACCTACAGATGGCCATCAGGGACAGAAATGCGGCCGTTGTGGAGGCTCTGGGCCGGGAGGAGGCAGCTTAGGCAAATGACAAGGCAAACACTCGATGTCGAGTCGATTACTAGCGGAATCCCAACCGGTAGTGATCGGCTCTACAGACGAGCACTAGAATTGGATTTTAAATGTACCCAACTCCTCCTATTTTCCTCTTCTTCTCCTTATCCAAGATATGTGTAAAAAACGATAATTGTAATGACAAAAATCACGGACCCCGGAGTCTGTGGAGTGGCTAATTTAAAAAATTAAAAAAAAAAGTTAGTGGAGTTTCTCATGGCCGCTATGCGGAATGAGCTCTCCATGAAGGACAGGAGCCGTGTTCTGTTGTCTGGATCTACTAAGATGTTGTGGAGATCCGAGACAACCAGCCTTCTGTCGATCATAGATTCGAGCTCATGTCTTGCGACCATGAATCGGGGACAATCGACTAGCACGTGCCAGACCGTTTCGGGTTGGTCGAGGTCACACTCGCATGCCGGACTGTTCTTGAGCTTAAATCTGTACAGGTAATCTGCTATTCCTCCGTGTCCCGTCAACGCTTGTACCTGGAAGGGAGTCAGTTTCGTGGTTCTCATCACCCGATATGCGTTTGCTATATCGGGGAGGAACGTCTGGGTGACTTTTCCGGTGTCCCAGGTCTCATATCAATCCTGCTATTTCTTGACCGATTCTTCGCGGATTTTCCTTTTGACGTAGGACAAGGGGATCCCCTCGTAGTCCCTGGGTGACTCCGTGAGTGCCGCCGATTTGGCCAGTTCGTCGGCTCTTTTGTTGCCGACGGTGCCAACATGCGCTCTCACCCAGAAAAGACGAAGAGATCTCCCTTCAGCATTTATCTGTCCAATGTTTTCCTTTACGCACTTAACCAAGGGGTGGCTCGTTTTTGGGTTACTTAGCAGTTCGAGTGACGATCGGGAGTCACTCAGGACATTGACTTCCGGGTCCTTGCTCTTTAACGCCATTTGAGTTGCCCGGTAAAGAGCATAAAGTTCCGATTGAAAGACTGTGCATTCGGAGTGGAGCTTGAAGGTCGAGTTCTTGACCTCTCTGCCATTCTCCCACCATGTTAGAGCAGCTCCAACTTTACCTTAAATTTTACTGCCATCAGTATAAATTTGAGGCCCTTGTGGAAGATTGGAGGTGTCTTCTAGGAGCTCGTACTCTACGAAAACTGCGTTGACGGATGAGGTTGGTCCAGGCAGGTAACATTCCATTCGAGTTCCACTTCTGGTGGGAGGTAGTCTTGGGAGAGGTTTTTTTTTACTCTGTACAAATTTCCCGCTTCCTGTATTCTCAGATCCAGGGGAAGCAGTCCGGAAAGAGCAAGTGCTGCTTTCAGAGAAACAGTACGGTAAGACTTACAGATTTTCTGGGCAAAACCTCTTTGGATAGCGTTCAACTGAGACTTGTTTTCCTCGAAGTCTGCCGCTTGCGCCCATACACTTGAGGCATACATGATGATAGGTTCCACCACAGCGACGTAGATAGTTCTCGTGATTTCGCCATTTAATCCCCAGGCCACCTTCGCTGCACATGCTAGCTGTTTATAAATGTTCGCCACTTTTTTACATTGGGCGGTCACATGTGCTTTAAAGTTGAGCCGTCGGTCGATCAATAGGCCTAGCAGTTTGACTTCCTCGACCAGGTTGAGCTGAACGCCAGACGTGACTATGTTTGGAGGTTCGTACTTCAACTTTTTTGTGAAAAGCATCGCGTTTGTTTTATGCGCTGCAAAGTTGAGTTTGTTGATTTTACCCCATTCCACTGGCATGCTCAGCGCCCTGCCCGCTTGCTGTTCGATGATGTTCGGACTGCCTGTAAATACGAGAATGACGTCGTCCGCGAATGCTTGACAGTATACTCCCTCAGCTTCTAGCATTCGCAGTAACGAGTCTAGGATCACATTCCAAAAGGTTGGTCCACAGATGGACCCTTGGACGCATCCCTTGGTTGTTTCCTTCTCATAGACTGCTCTTGCATAGTTGACCTTGATTTTACGGCCGCTGAGGTATGAGTTTACCATGTCGTAGAGGTTTGTTGGGCACCTCTTCTTCGCTAATTGATTTTTGAGGGCGGGCCACCATGCATTGTCGAAAGCGCCTTCTATATCCAGGGTGATTAGGAGTACGGTGTCTTTACTGTCTACTCCTTTTTTGATGTGCTCTACCAGATCATAGAGGGCGTCCTCGGTGCCTCTTTGGGGCATGAAGCCGTACTGTTTCCTACTGATGGTTGGGAGATGCCATTGGAGTCGGTTTGCCAGAAGCTTTTCCACGATTTTTCCGGGAACGGACAGAAGACCTATGGGGCGGTAAGATTTTGGATGTGTGTAATCTGTCTTACTGGGTTTTCGTAATATGACCACGTGCGCCTCTTTCCATTGCTTGGGGAATCGTGATATCATGTCGGACCGACAGTACGCGTACCGCGCCGGGCGCTCCACCACGGACCTGGTGCGCGAGGTGGTGTGGCGCGTGCTGTGCGCGCGCGAGGCGGGCCAGCACGTCGCCCTGCTCTGCTGCGACCTCTCGCGCGCGTTCGACACCGCCGACCACGCTCTCGTTGCTAAAAAATTACAACACTATGGCATTCGCGGCCCCGCGGCGGCTTTGCTAACGGCGTTCATGTCGAGTAGAACCCAGATCGTGGTCGGTGACAGGGGCAAGGTGTCATCCTCCGAGTTGGAGAACGAGATGGGCGTTCCGCAGGGGTCGTGTCTGTCTAACACTCTGTTCAGCCTTCTCCTCAACGACCTGCCCGGGGTCATCGACGGTGCGGAGGTTTACATGTACGCCGACGACGTCGCCGCGGTGATCACCGCGCCGACCGCCGGTCAGCTGCAAAATGAGTTGAAAACGGTGACCAGAAGGCTCAACTGGTGGTTCGGGGTGAATGGGTTGGCTCTGAACAAAGAGACGACCTGCTTTATGACATTCAGCCTTAACGGAAGGCCGGCTAGCAGGTGCTCTGTGACAGTCGGCGATACCCCACTCCAACAGGTCAACAGTACGAAATTACTGGGATTTCACATAGACAGCGCGCTCACGTGGGAGACGCACATCGGCGAGGTGTGCGGAAAGCTAAGCCGCTCGTGCTTTGCGCTTCGACGGCTCGCGGCCACCGCCACCCGCGACGTCGTGCGCTCCTGCTATTTCGCGACTGTCCACAGTAACATTACGTATGGACTGGAGCTGTGGGGTCGAGCCGCAGATTTTTGTAGGCTGTTTGTCGTTCAGAAACGGGCATTGCGTGCTATATTTGGAGTCTCCGATAGGGTCTCTTGTGTGGAGTTCTTCAGAGAGCTTCGAATCCTGCCGCTCCCGTGTGAACTCATTTACCAGCTGGCCTTATTTACGCACATTAACTCTCACCTTTTTCAAAAGAGAGGTTCACATCAGACGAGGTATTGGCGGAGCAACAAAAGGCAAAAGCAACTTGTAACGCCGAAGCACAGACTCGCGAAGTCAGAGAAGTCGGTTTACGTGCTGGGCCCCGCCATTCACAACCGACTACCCGTAGACGTCCGTGGTGCTCCTTCCGCCGCGGTGTTTAAAGCCAAATTAAGAAATTGGCTATCAGATTCATTGTTCTACAACTTTGAAATATATATTAAATTACGAGAAAATTATGAATGACATTAACTATCTTTTTACACAATTGAGAATTATATAATGTTAATTGAAATATCTAAGCAATTAGATTAATCATATTTTGTATTATTATTTTTTAAATGACATGTAACTTTGGAGTTATAAATAAATATATTGTATTGTATTGTATTGTATTGTATTGTATTGTGTTTCAGTGACAAGCATTTGTTTGCTATCGCCAAGAAAACCTCCCATTCGCAACTTATGGCTGCTGCGCAAATATCAGCGGTTAGCCCGTCTGTACCGGGGGCTTTTTTCGGTTTCAGAGTTCTCAATACTGATTCCAGTTCCGCTGATGTGAATGGTGGATCATTTTCCGGTAAGCCCATAGGCGTTTCCATCGTTTGCTCCCCGTAGCTCTGCATGACACGGTTGGTCTGTGCTCTCAGAGTCGTCGGGATAGAAAGTTTTGGCAAGTAGTTCTGCTGATAGTTGCAGGGATAGAGTGTTACCTTCGGTATCTCTTAGGAGTATTTCTTCCTGTCTCGTCGAAGTTTTTCTCATCACTCTGTAGATCTTGTCCCACATACTTTCTTTCTCCTGATTCGTGAAGAACTCCTTCCAACTTTCCGTCTGAGCTTGTTTGACTTTTTCCTTGTAGTCTTGCCGAGCAATTTGGTACTCTTCAACTACAAGTTCAACTCTGTCAGGGGCGGCATTCCTGATCCTTCTCTTTCTTCTGAGAACTTCTTTCTTCAGATTTTTGAGCGTTTTGGTATACCATGGGGGGGGGTTGGATTTCCCTTCGGCGAGCTTACTAATGGAATAGTGTGTTCGCAGGCTTCATGTATACTAGATGTGTAGCTCGTAATCATCGACTCGAGTTCTAGAGGACTTTCACATTTCCCCACTGACTCCGGCGTGATGTTTCTTTCTTTAAGGGAAGATTTTAGTCGTGACATAAAGTTTGGCCACTTTGCCTTCTTGGTGTTGTATTTGCGTGTTGTTATTGGCCTCTGTTGTTCGAGAGCCTTAACTAGACGCAAAGTGAAGGTGATTGCGTTGTGGTCCGATGTTGTGATACTTTTGTCAACCTTCCATCCCTCGATTTTTCCCAGGAGAGACACGCTGCACGTTGTTACATCTACTACACTTGTGCAGAGTTTGCCTTCCCTGACGATCTCAAAGGTTGGTGTATCGCCGGAGTTGAGAATGTACAAGTCCATTTCGTTGAAGAAAGAGCTTACGGCTTCTCCTCTCTCATTTTGAGACGTGCTTCCCCACCAGTGGGACCATGCATTCACGTCACCAGCAACAATAAGGACTTTTGTAGCTAGTTTTTCGCTGAATGATTTGATCCTGCTGAGGTAGGGGTCGACTTTTTGGTCTCCTTCTAAGTAGACAGAAATCACTCCCAATTTTAGGCCTGTACCGACCAATAGGACAGCCACTTCCGTTTCGGTAACAATCTGGGGGTCATGGATTACCTCCATCATGTCGCCGAAGACTATTATGGCTGCCTTAACTAGTTTTTGCCTATTCAAACTGCACTGAATAATGCGAGTTCCAGGATATTGTTTCATCACGCCTTTGTTTCCCACATAGGGTTCTTGTACAAGGGCAACTGAAACTCCCCTTTCTCTCGCGACCTTCAGGAGTTCTGTCGTTCCATTCTGGGAGCGCTGCAGGTTTGCTTGGATGAAACGCAAACCTAGTTTGCCTACTCTTTGGGAGATTGAGCCATGTTCCTCATGAGTGCCCTTAGCAATAAGATATTCGGGACCGCGCTATGCCATCCCATTTTACTCTTTCAGGGCACTCGCGACTAAAAGCGTTGTGAGCGAGTTCTCTGTTGGGGCTGTTTGGATGAGCATTCGCGCAGTTTTTGCATTTGGGTGGCAGATCTTCTTTTCTTGCCTTGCATTGGGTCCAGGAGTGGGGGTTTCCGCAATGACTGCAGCATTCATCCCTTTCCCGGCAGATCGCTTTTGTGTGACCGAAACCTAAGCACTTGGTGCACTGCACCAAAGGCGAGTGGTCTGCCACTGGTCTCCTCTGGAGCCCAATGTAGACCTTTTCGGCGTCCAAAAACGCTCTGTGAATGCAAGGTGAGACCTCGATCACTGGATGGCACTCATGCTGGTTACGCGCTTTTTTCCTGTACCGCACTCTCATCGTGCTCTCTTGCAAATCAACCCCCTGAAGCAGATGTTTATTATTCTGCGCCAAAAGGTTTTCCACAATCTCGTTGTCTTTGTGGTAAGGAGAACGTCTCGGATGATGATTAGTGGATTATCCGCTTTTGCGGTCTCCACCTTCAGAGACTTGTCCTGCTGCACACGATTTCCAACCAGACCAAGGTCTTCCTCTGTGCTGCAACTCAGGATAACTTTCCTGTTTCGACCTTTTCGCACTCGGTCAACCCTTGCTCCAGTCTTCTTCGTGTCCAGTGCTACCGCTATCCTCTCTATTAGATTTTCGGCAGTAGTGGGAGATGTGGTGTTCGCCGTTGTCACGATGAGAGTGTGGTTTGGTTTTGGCACGATTGGCTTAGCCGCTATTTTTGCGTAGTTGGGCTTAGATGGCTTGCCCGTCTCCGCTTGGCTGATTTCGGCCTCGATACTTAGGGCTGGTAGGGGAAGAATTAATTTTTCCTGCCGCATCGTCCGGAGTTCTGACGATACAGCTTCTAACCGTTCTGTGATAGGTAGCACGTGCTCGTCTATATTTATTTTAATTGGGGCGGAGGATGGTGGTGGCGTTTGTTTCGTCAGCATTTTTTCTGTAAGTATTTTTTCTATTTTGTTAAGACTATCCGAATAATTTGGGGGAGTAGCAGGTGGAGGAGTCGAGGCGAGCTTTTGCAACATGTCTGTGTTTCGATTAAGGACTTCGACGGCTTTTTCACTATGTGTGTTGTAGTGTCTTCGGAATTCGTCGACCTGCCTCTGAAGAATTTCTATCCCAGTTTTTATGCCGAGACAATCATTCCTCAGCGGCGTTAGGTTGACAGTGGTATTTTCACACGGTACAGATTTTAGGTAACTGCCGATGTCCCTCACCGCTTCCGCTGTTGCTTTTATGTGCTGGTGGGGCTCTCTCGACTCGAAGCTCTGCCAGGCTTTAGTCTCTTTTTGTAATTCCGCTAGTTGTTCTCTGGCCAGAGCTACCTCCTTTGTAAGATCAAGAATATTTTTTTGTGTTACTTTTGTGTGAGCCCTTTCCACTGAGAGCAGCTCCATGGCGTGTCGAGTCCTTTCTTTTTCGAGCGAGGCGATGTGACGATGTCTGGACTCCGACAGGGAAAGGACGATCTCGTAAAGCGTTTGTAAGCTTTCAATCGCCGTTTGCCTTATATCGCGCCTCACATTATGAGACGACTCGAGAGCGTCCTTGCCCCGGAGCAGCGCGTCGTTTGCTACTTTTGTGGCGCTGTCCATTTCGATCCCCGTCCGCTTTGCGCAATCTCCGATCAGCATGCTGACCCTTGTGCTGCGGGCGGAGGTCGGGAAAGACAACTCGGACACGCTGTCCGTCTCGTCATCGGTCCTCAGCTCTTTAGGCGGTGATATCCCGCATTGCTTCCAGTTCTCGATTCTGTCCACCGCCGCCACTTGTTTTGAGCTCGTTTCGGGCACCGAGGTCGCCGGGGCCGAAGTCTCACTAGCTGTTTCTGACTGTGGCGGCGACGGCACATTGCCGAGAGACTGAACGCGACCGGAATCTACTACGGGAATATCTATGGCCTCACTGGGGTTCTCCCCATGTTGCCGCGTCGGCTGCATCACTTCTGACCCGCCGGCCTTAACATTTTTTTTTAAGATTCGCTTATGTAGGTTTGACGCTACTGACCTCACAGAAAGCACCTGTTGGCGATCGAAACATCTATGTACGGAACTAGTTATAGCGATTTTTATAACACGTTGGTGAAATTGTATTAAGATTCAATTTAACGGTAAATATTGTATAAATTAGGGTTATTTTAGTAGGATTAGGTAGGACACACTTAATAAATACGGTTTATAAGTAACTTCATTAGAATATTAGGTAGGGTGTCCATTTATTTACGCAACATTAGGCAATTCTGGAAAAATTTGGTAGTTTTTTGGTAATTACTGAATTGTAAGCTAAGGTACCCCCCAGGATGTTAGGTTCAGTCATAGACCTGGTCGTGGGCTACATTTAGAGTGGTCACTTGTTAGCCTACGACCAGGAATGGCAAAGTTATGGCGTAAAATGTCTAAATTTCATAATGAAAATTAACCGAAAACAGGGCTCAAAATACGTGGCTCTCTATTAGGTAAAGGTAAGGGGGTAGCTAAGCGATCTTGACTTTGTTCGGAGCATGCTCTTCTCAGCGGCTCCAGTACTAGGAAGAAAAGGAAGAAAAATAAAAGGAAGACTCAAGAATCAGCGTTTCACTACCCCGCTCCCAGCTCCCTTTCAAGATCCGGCCAAGAAGGTCTCGTCGAGCGAACGTCGGGATCGCGCCGAGTTGTCGTCGTGTCATCGTCAAGGGCACGTCGGACACGCCGACGGCCACGCCGAGTGTCACTCCGACTGTCACGCTGACTGTCACGCCGACTGTCACGCCGGTGTCACGCTGACTGTCACACCGAGTGTCACGCTGACTGTCACGCCGAGTGTCACGCCGAGTGTCACGCTGACTGTCACGCCGGTGTCACGCTGACTGTCACGCTGACTGTCACGCCGAGTGTCACGCTGATTGTCACGCCGAGTGTCACGCTAACTGTCACGCCAAGTGTTACGCCGAGTGTCACGCCGGGGGTCAAGTCAAGGTCACCCCAAGGTCAAGTCAAGGTCACGTCCAGGTCAAGATCGAAGATTGTCCCACAGCGGTTGCAAAGTGAACCCAGGGACGAGTCTACCAGCGCCTGTTGGAACGAGAGGGCACGTACTCAAGAGACCTGCTTACAACAGGTCTCTCCCTCTCTCGCTGCCGGCAGACCAGGCTCGTCAACGCATAGCGGTCGGTCTTAAGCCGGTCGCGACAGCTGGTCCTTCGAGCCGGATTCACGCCGACTGTCACGCCGAGTGTCGCGTCGAGTGTTGCACCCAGGGACGAGTCTACCAGCGCCTGTCGGAACGAGAGGGCACGTACTCAAGAGACCTACTTACAACAGGTCTCTCCCCCACTCGCTGCCGGCAGACCAGGCTCGTCAACGCATAGCGGTCGGTCTTAAGCCGGTTGCGACAGCACCCTTGGTCGTTTTGGTGCGATGACGGGGGCAGAGGCGGAGGAGGCAGAGGTGGAGAGGGCGGCGATAGGAACGTGTCAGGCGAAGGTTTTCTATACCGACCAGATCGCTGTCAACGGACGTGACTTTTGTCCAAATACAACTTTGCGATCTTGTGATGTTGAAACTAAACTAACCTTTGTTTTTTTGGCTGTTCGTCCGGTATTTTTGGTGATTTTTCCTTATCCCTGACGTCCCGGGGGCTGTCAACACGGCTCCTGGCTCGCTGAACTGTCGCCGGTCCACTGATACCACTGGGCTGCTCGTAGCTCCAAAAAATCCGCTTGTATTGATTTTTATTTGCAGAACTGATGTTGAGCGTGTACGTGATAGTCGTCGTTTTTCTCGCAACCGGCTCGGAACCAGGCACGTTGCTCCGGCACGCGACCGTCTCGGACCCAGGCGCGCTGCTCCGGCACGCGACCGGCTCGGACCGCTGCTCCGGCACGCGACCGGCTCGGACCGCTGCTCCGGCACGCGACCGGCTCGGACCCAGGCGCGCTGCTCCGGCACGCGACCGGCTCGGACCCAGGCGCGCTGCTCCGGCACGCGACCGGCTCGGACCGCTGCTCCGGCACGCGACCGGCTCGGACCCAGGCACGCTGCTCCGGCACGCGACCGGCTCGGACCCAGGCGCGCTGCTCCGGCACGCGACCGTCTCGGAACCAGGCGCGCTGCTCTGGCACGCTAATGATGTAGCTTATGAAGTCAGGGTACCGTTTGCACGGCCACGGTGATTTGGTCTCCTGTGAAAGGTAAATGAATAGAGCATCTGTATACGACTTGCACACGCAAGGTGCTTCGATCTGGTTTAAAAGGCAAGTAACTAGAGTATTTGTGTACAGCTTGCACTCACAAGGTGCTTTGATCTCTTTTTAAGGGTAAGCAAGTAGAGTAACTGGGTACAGCTTGCACACACAAGGTGCTTTGATCTCGTTTTAAAGGTAAGTAACTAGAGTATTTGTGTACAGCTTGCACTCACAAGGTTCTTTGATCTCTTTTTAAGGGTAAGCAAGTAGAGTATCTAGGTGCAGCTTGCCCACGCCAGGTGCTTCGATCTGGTTTAAAAAGCAAGTAACTACAGTATCTGGGTACAGCTTGCACACACAAGGTGATTTGATCTCGTTTTGAAGGTAAGTGACTAGAGAATTATGGGTACATCTTGCACACACAAGGCGCTTTGATCTCCTTTTAAAGGTAAGTAACTAGAGTATCTGGGTACAGCTTGCACAGGTCACCTGGATACCGCTTGCATCCATTAGATGCTTCGACCCACCCCTGGAGTATATAACTTAAGTCAGCGGGGTACCACTTGCACCCATAAGGTGCTTCGGTCCCCTTCAGTTAACGATTAACGCTCCTGGGTACCGCTTGCACACGCAAGGTGCTTCGGCCTTCCTGTAAGTAAATAGATAAACATAAACATTCATAATGATCATCATAATATACATAAACATTCTGAATACCGCTTGCACCCATAAAGTGCTTCGGCCTCCTCCAGTTAGTCAATAGTCAGTTAGTCAATAAATATTCTGGATACCGCTTGCACCCATAAGATGCTACGGCCTACCCCAGTTAACGATCAAGTCGCCTGGACACCGCTTGCGCCCTGGGTACCACTAGCACCCATAACACGCATCGGCCTCCTCCAGAACTAAGTAATATCAGTCATCTGGGCACCGCTTGCACACACTAGGTGCATCGGCCTCCTCCAGAACTAAGTAATATAAGCCATCTGGGCACCGCTTGCACACACTAGGTGCATCGGCCTCCTCCAGGTAATAAAAGTCATCTGGGCACCGCTTGCACACACTAGGTGCATCGGCCTCCTCCAGAACTAAGTAATATAAGCCATCTGGGCACCGCTTGCACACACTAGGTGCATCGGCCTCCTCCAGAACTAAGTAATATAAGCCATCTGGGCACCGCTTGCACACACTAGGTGCATCGGCCTCCTCCAGGTAATAAAAGTCATCTGGGCACCGCTTGCACACACTAGGTGCATCGGCCTCCTCCAGAACTAAGTAATATAAGCCATCTGGGCACCGCTTGCACACACTAGGTGCATCGGCCTCCTCCAGGTTATAAAAGTCATCTGGGCACCGCTTGCACACACTAGGTGCATTGGCCTCCTCCAGGTAATATGGCCTTCTGGGCACCGCTTGGCCTTCTCCAGAAGGCACTCGTTCCAGAGCGGTAGTACTGCTGCTGCTCGCAAGGCCGCAACTTTCTGACCCTGCTACTCCAGGGCGTGCTCAGCTGTCATCAGAAAATTAAAAATCATCTCAGCTATTTTAAAGGAATAAACAAGAATATAATTAAGGCTGTTACTGGGCCAGTACAGAGTAACTTTGATTAGCATACTTTGTAAAAAAATATATTTTCATCTATCAAGATTACAGATCATAAGCATACACAAACTGAGTATATTATGTGTAATAATAATTTTAGTGTTTTAAATTAATTTTTGTTATGATCTCTTTCACTTCTTTCGGACTCCGTCCCGTCAGATCTCACCCACGATTACATTTTATCCACTGAAAATTTTTGTTGTTTATCTTCCTCGCACGATTCATGTGTGTTTATACTTTAGAACCTATAAATTGTTCAATTATAAATTTACCAGTCTTTAATATCATAACTTTACTTTAACTATCCATAAGATAATGGATGTCTAATCTCTCGCAAGTTTATTTTTAATGAAAGGCGTATTTTTAATGTATTTGCGCACCAATCGCATTAACTTAGTAAACCAGTACCTAGTCTCATGTTTTTTTTTTTACTATGTTTTCTCATCATAATAATATACTTATTTTTAAATGTAATTTTGCACGCCGAAAAGCTGATTATGGCGGTCTTAATGTTCCACTTACATCTATTCTATGTACTCATAAACGTGAATAAAGATTTTGATTATTATGCTATTATTAAAGAAACGACTGACATTAGATTTTTTTTTTTTTCTTCATCTTAGATTAATCATAATAATCATAATCATAATAATCTTTATTTGCGTTTATGGGTACATAAAATAGATGTTAGTAGAACATTGAGACCGCCATAATCTGCCTTTCGGCGTGCAAAACATTTAAAAATACTAGCTTATACGTTCATGCTTGGCATTCAGCGAGTATTTTCCGTTATAAAATATAATATTATCTATGAAACGATACCTTCACACAAATACAATTAAAAGAAATTAAATAAGAAATGTCTTGAAATTACTATTTAGTATATTTACATTTATGGAAATTAAATTGAATTAAATTTGTCAATGTCATCGTATCAAACAATGGTTTAAATGTCAATGTACACTAGTTATGGTAGTGAAAGAAATCGATCGTATCGATTAAAGATTTTAAGACCCGATTTCCATTTTTTTATCTTTTAAGTACATGTCTACACTGTAATAGGCTTTTTAACTAGAAAATTATTAAATATGTTTTTAAAGATGTTTGGATTCTGATTTGCCTTAATTTTCGCTGGTATCTTATTATAGATTGCTGAAGCCATACAGAATACACTTTTATTTAGGAATGTCGTTTTGGAGCCGAGACCATACAAGTTTCCTTCACGTCTGCTTCCTATTGGCCACATCTCAAATAGCTCAGGGTGAGATTTTACGAAGAAAGCAATCTCGATTATATAAATACAAGGTAGCGTCAACAGTCCCAACCGAGTGAAGTGCGCTCCACAAGAGTCTCTTTTTTAATCCACAGATAGCTCTTATGCACCTTTTCTGGGCTCTAAAAATGTTGAGACGATCTGTTGAATTGCCCCAAAACATAACACCGTATCGCAATATTGACGCAGCGTGACCATAATACGCAGTAAGTAGTGTGGACTCATTCGCTATTTTGCGAAGTTGAAATAGTGCGTATGCGAATTGGTGCAATCGTTTACAGATATTGTCGATATGTGCTTTCCAAGTAAGCTTATTATCTATCGCTAAACCTAGGAAGCGTGTCATTGCTATTTCTGATATTTTTTCCCCCTTATACTGCAGATCATTTTTAAGTAAGTCATTATTTTTAATTCTAAACTCCATTATGTTAGTTTTACTAATATTAATATTTAAATCATTATTATTCATCCATTTTATTAGTGATGTCAGTGTTTTGTCAATTTCAAATTGTATGTCAATGTTTTTGTCATATATAAATAATACTGTGCTATCGTCAGCAAACAGAGTCATTGGGTAATGAATAGAATTTGGGATATCATTAATGTAAATTAAAAATAAAAGGGGACCTAGGACACTTCCTTGGGGCACACCGCATCGAACTTGTTTTGCTGCCGAACTATGTGTCTTAAGCATTGCTGTTTTAGGACATAGTCTTTTAGTTGTGTTATTTGAATCCTGTTGCTAAGATAAGACTCTATGAGGTTGTAGGCATTACCTCTTATACCGTAATGGCTTAATTTACTTAATAGAATATTGTGATTTACACTGTCAAAAGCCTTAGAAATATCCATAAATAGAGCCGATACTCGTTTATTTTTGTCCAAATTCGTCATAACTTTACTCAAAAATTAAAATTGCTAAGTTAATTGTTTTACCCTTTCGAAAACCGTACTGATCATTGCTAAAGATTTTATGTTGTTCAAAGTAGTAATATAGTCTATCATATATTACCTTTCCAAAAATTTTTGAAAAGATAGGTATAAGTGCTAATGGCCGATAGTTGGTAACTTTGATTCTTTCTCCTTTTTTAAATAACGGCTTTACTATAGAGACCTTCATTGACTCTGGGAAGACACCCTGTTCCATGCAAATGTTTACAATGTGACTAAGAATTGGAGCTATAATCATAGCCACATCCTTCACAATTCTTGTTGATATTTCATCAATACCTACACTATTTGTATTTTTTAACGAACATATAATTTTTGCAATGTCAAATGGAATAGTCGGAGTCAGAAAAATTGAACTGGGTTGTTTATCTTTTAATGTTTCATTATTACTATAATCATTATTAATTGTATGTATCTTGTTACTATTCCCCACGTTGATAAAATAGTCATTGAAACAATTCGCAATCATTGCAGGATCAGTAATTATTTTGCCATCTGTATTTTCTATGCTAGTCACGGTATCTTCGGGATAACGCTTCTTATGTTTATTTATTACTGTCCATTGGTGGCCTTCGATTTATTTGGAGCATTTTTAATGTAATAATTATTTTGAGACTTTTGTGTTAATCTTATAATCTTTTTAAGTCTGTTCGAGTATGTTTTAAAGGCATTTTTGGCATCCATCGTTTTTTCCTTTCTATATTGCCACAGAAGACTGATTTTCCTTTTCGAGCAAGTTCTGATACCTTTAGTTACCCATTTTGGTTGATTTATATGTCTACATTTTACTTTTATTGTGGGAAAGCACAAATTATAGAACTCAGTGAATAACTCATAGAAAGCACCGAATGCGGCGTTTGGATCACTATTATTGTAGACTTCATCGAAACTTAGATTTTTGACACATTCATAAAATTTACGTCGATTGTCAGCGCTGTAATCTCTTTTCGTGGTGTACCACGATTGAATCCGACAGCTCTTTTTTGTAGGGCATCGAAAGAGCTGAGCAGAGTGATCCGAAACAGCCAATTCAAGTAGTTCACTCGTTCCCCCTTTTACGTTATGGATGATGTTATCTATGCATGTCCCACTGGATAATCTAGTAGGTTGATTAAACGCAAACCTAAGATTATATGAACTTAGCAATTCTTCGAACTTTTTTACACGAGGATTTTTATCTAAAATATTAATATTAAAGTCTCCACAAATTATTACTTTATAATTAAGATTATGACAACAGTTTTCTAATATCTGTTCCAGCTGATTAAAAAATATCTGCACGATACTACTTTTATTTTTTGGGGGTCTGTATACACAAATTACGTAGGCTTTATGTTCTGGGAGTTCGATAGCACAACATTCGACTACACTGGGCACAGACCTATTAACGCTAACTGTACTCAACTCTTTAAATTGTATTCCATTTTTAACCAAAATACATGATCCTCCTCGCCTCTGAGTTCTAAAGAAATGTGATGCCAATTTGAATGATGGGATGGACAAAAGAGGTGTGTCATCGGGTTTCATGTTATGTTCAGAAAAATAGATAATATCAACATGTTTACCCTGCGTTTTCCAAATTTGATAAGTTTACGGTTACTCTGTTTGCTTTATTAATGAGGCCGTCAATATTTTGATGGAGTATGTTTATACAATTAAAAACGAAAAAAGTTACTGGCGTCATTTACATTTGTGTTACTTTGAGCCAATACATCGGCATTATTAGATAGAATGTCAAGATTTACGTTTACATGGTCATTATTAGTTATTGTATTAATATCATTAATCGAAATATCATTATCATTAATTTTACAGTCAGTTTGTTCATACGCTTGTTCCTCAGTTTGAACACATTTGTCCTCCATTTGTTTAACGTTTTGTTGTGTAAACTTTTGTCGTTCATTACAATAATGTATGCGTAAGATTTCCCTGAGCAGTGAACGACTTAGATATACAGGATAATAGCGACGGTTTGGTCTATACTTACCATAATTCATCTCAAGATAAGTAACATTTTTATATTTGCCACATATAAATTTGCTCATATAAATTTGCTCATAATTCAGTTTTGCTTCATTTAAATTTCTATTGAATGGTACTTCAGTCATAATTACATTTGTATTACAATTATATTTCAGCCACTGCTTTATATTGAGTTGAGTTTCATATGGGTTTGAGTCGTGTATACCACCCATTACAATAATAAAATCATTCATATTGAAATTACTAACTTCAGCTGCTGCAGACTCAAAGATGTTCCCCATAGGAGCTCCTGACTTCCACAAACTTTTCACACGATATTCTTCCCCTAGGTGTCTTTGAAGTAATTTCCTAATGTGACGTCCCTGTTCATCAGCTACGATTAAGACATTTTTTTGTAGTTTTTGGGTTTTTACAACGTTACCGCAATTAGTGGTGTTGTTTATGTGTTTTAATGTGCTCTTGCTAGGTAATTTACTCTGTTCTGTGTTTTGTACCGTATTTATACATGTTGATGTCTGAGTAATGTTTGTCATAATAATATGTTGATTTTTCATAGTGTCATTGTCTATATGTGACGTTTCTGTCGATTCATCTTTATTAGTGGCAGTTTCAATTTTACGCGTGTCACTATAAACTAAGCTATTTGTTTTGTCCGATGAATTGACTTGAGATTCTATATTAGTAGAGTTCAATTCGACTGTTTCAATTTGTACAATGGATACATTATCTTTTCTATTTTCAATCGAAGTACTTCTTAATTTCCGCTTTTTCGGCTTGGTCAGATAATTTGGAGTATCGCAGGTACTTACGTTATTATTTTTTAAGCACAGTTTTTTATATTTTTCCATTTCTAGTTTGAGACGTCGGTTTTCAAAATTTATATTATCTATTTTACGTTCTGCTACTATCAATTCTGTTTTTAATTTCTCTACTTCATTAGTAAGATGCATTAGAGTTACACTGTCATTAGGTGAATCGCGAGAGATGCCAAACATCGTACTCTCAAATAATGAAGCTTCTGAGACATCTGTGAGTGACTGTGTTTTTCTGTATTGTCGGAAGGTAACACCGTCGCTGTCTTGTAAAGAAGTCATATTTATTTCAAGATGTTAATACTTATATTTACTTCCTTAGTAAAACAAACTTTCGAAATATGTCAAACAAAATTAATTATTTTATAACCGATTAATCGGTATGTGGTTTTTTACTGGTAACCGATTGTTTAGCCAACACTGTTGTCAATCTGTTTCAAGTGTCAATTATGTTCAATGTCAGTGTCATCCGAAGTAATTCACCAGTTTGTGTAGGTACGTCTGTGTTGTTATTTTTGTTTGTGAAATAATTTCGGGTGTTTTTAAAAGTTGTGCTATGGTCAGAATGCATCAATTACTAGATGATAGATAAAAATTACTGGCCGTTAGTTCAAAACAGTGGAATGAATGATATTATTGCGAATTTGTGATAAGGTTTTTAGCCAAAATTTGGTTCTCTCACCAGCTCCTTTAAGTACCAAAACTTCGGTTGCAGGTTATGATTTTCAGTTACACTGCTCTAAAGCTAATTTGAGTTATGTTTTTGAAATTACTTAATTAAATCACACAGAGCTCTTGAGTAAAACAGTTTACTTGGCTAGTGTTGCCAATGATTTTCTTTAGGCACCGCCAGTCGTAATGGTTTAATTACGACTACACCATGGTTATAATGTGAACAAATATCGATGACTTAGGAACTGTTTAGTCTTAGTTTTAGATACCTCATGTTCTATCAATATTTTTCATTTTATCATTGAAGGCTCTATGAGCACGTTCCGAAACATTTTACGGCAAATCTTTCGCGTTCCAGGCAGTCCTACTATGGAATGCCTTGCCCGTGGCTGTCAGACATGCTCCGTCACTTGCTGTGTAAAATTTTCTCCAGTTGCATGGAAGAGATCGCTCTCAGCGATAAGGCCGCCATTTGTTTCACTAGATTTAAGAATTTCTCCTTTTGTTTATTCATTTTTGTTTTTATGTTAAGAACAATAAAGTGTTTCTATCTATCTATATGTTTGTCGTACTCAATTTGAAAATTATACTTTGTGCCCACTGCATCTTAGTATTATGGGGCGCTTTATACAAAATTATCAATTTGTTAAATGTAGCACGTATTTTCACAATTATATTTGCCAGATTTTGCAGTCCATTCTTTTTTTTTTTTTTTTTACTGAAAAAGGAGAATTTTTAGTAAAGTTTTAACATGGACCCCAAAATAATACTATGTACAATGAATAGCTTCATTGTAGTAGGCACGGCCTGCATTGCATCTTGAAATGCATTTTTTTAAAGTTATTACTCTATAATTATTTTTACTGTTTAGATGAAAAAAGCATAATGTTGATCCAACGTCCCTGAACTGGTAATGTATTAACTGTATTTCGGTGTCCGGTAGCCTCCTCCCAAGAAATTATATCTACCTCCCCTATATCTGCCAAACTTGTCCTATTTACCAAAAGGTAATCTAGAAGAGATTGCTATTAGTGATAAGATCGCCTTTTGTGCCCAAAATGTCAAGTTTAATCATTGTTTTTGTAATATTTTAGTGGTATAATAAAGTGTTGTTTTGTATACTACAAGTCATCACAAGTGTTTAAATTAAGTTGCCATAACTGAATTTTGGGCACTAAATGTTATTAGACCTATTACTTCATTTTATTATTTTACCTACTACTAATTTAGGCCAGGCTAACATCCATCAGAGAGTGAAGAGAGTATGCTTCATTATCAAGTAGATAATTTTAAACTATAGGTACCAGTTAATTGTCTTGTTTATGTCCATTTCAGCCCATTTCATTTAAATACAACTTAGACTACTTCATACATCTGCACTTTATATTTTCAACATTTCATATACAAGACGTTTCGTCCTGATTGCAAATCTAAACAGTAATATCTGAATCTTAGAAGGACAACAAAATGTTCAATCAGGGAGTTTTGTGTTCGATGATTTGTTCCGGCAACAGCTTATACTGTTTATTCGACTAACGACTTGTATGTCGAAGATTCACCCATAGTTTTTATTTTTTTGTTCAAAAGTTATCTATAATAGGTATGTGAACTATTGTTACTTTAAAAGTCTTGGTTATAATACAAATACTCTAAGAATGTTTCATAGTAAGTACAAATATTAGCATTTAATTTTGTAACTATCCCAGAGTTTTAAACTATCATCTTTATACTATCAGTATCATGAAGATCTTAAGATCGACAACTTCAATTATTCAACGAATCAGAATACCCATGTCTAATGACATTTCACCATATTCAACATAATATATTCATATTATCATTTCTCAACATGGTAATTGTATTCAGGTAGAAATCATATACCTAATTAAGTTAGTTGGTGGACAAATATTGGTCGACATTACACACAGCACTATCTGACGCCAAGCTAAGCAAAACTTGTACTATAGGAGCCAGCTAATATTAGTACTCATATTCATATATTCTAGTATATCCATATATTCTATGCAAAAACACCGAACAAATATTTGTATTCATCACACAAAAATTTATATTGAGTGGGAATCAAATACATTACCTTCGGCTTCACATGGTTTAATTGTATAAGTATTAATGTTGTTTTGCTCAATCTCCCTTCATTTATAAGCCATTATTTCTTCTTAAAAGTAAAGGATAGATTTATTGAGGTTTATTCCCAGGAGGTAGACATACTGTCGCAGGTTTATGTAGACATTTTCAAGGTGTATAATACTGAAGTATTTTATTTTGATCTATCTCTTAGGATTCCATCAGCGTTTGCAAAGTAAGCATCAGTGTTTATTTACGACATCATCTCTAACATTATCAGTGTTGATCAATCAAATAATACATGTGTATATTCTTCAATTTTCTCCAAATTTAATTTTCATTCAAAATTTCATAGTTCATCACCCAAATGTTTGCATTAGGCGGGAATCGAATCCACAACCCTATTATTCATAGTATTTGTAGTACATGGATGTGGATATGGATATAAAATGATGAAATGCTTATACGGTTGTGAATAAATGCAAACATAGATATTATACTTGTATTCAATACACGGATATTTGCACTAGGTGGTAATCGACCCCACAACCCTATGTATTTCTATCGCATGTTTAATGAGGCAATCGTCGTTCATTGCGTATCGTTTATCTAAACTGTCATTACAAGAATATTTTTAATATCTATTGTTATTTAATTGGATAACGGGACACTCACGTATATACGGTCGGTCAATCCGACTCGAGTTTCGGCCGCGTCCGGCGGCCTTTTTCAAGGCGAGTGCACACGCGCGGTGGCTGCCCGTTTGGCACTGCGGGCTGCCGCACGTGCAGGTGAGGGGGGTGCGAGAGGGTTGCGCAGGTTTACACTCGAACTCTTCATCACTGGTAAGCTGCGAGTCGGGAACATTGCAGCACACTGAGCTCACTGTGTCTTCACTCATATCGCGAACACCATACCGAGCACTATGGAGGCACGGCTTCCAAGCGGGCGGCACATGCCATCCTCCATCTCTATTAAAGGTCGGACGCTTACCGATTCCGAAAGCCGTTGAGCTTGCGTGCGCGACGTGCGGCAGCCCGCAGTGCCAAACGGGCAGCCACCGCGCGTGTGCACTCGCCTTGAAAAAGGCCGCCGGACGCGGCCGAAACTCGAGTCGGATTGACCGACCGTATATACGTGAGTGTCCCGTTATCCAATTAAATATGTGTAACAACCACGTTAATTTTAATACTAAAATCTATTGTTATATTTTTTTGTTTAGTTCTTTATAGTGCCGTTTTATAAATGTAGATCTAACTATTCTTTACAGAGTTACTTATCATGTGTACACTGAGTTAAACGATAATTTGTAACACAAAGGATATATATATAAAAGCAATACAACGAACACATCATACCTACACACAATCATTCTCTCACGACTCACGACATCTCTTTTACCCTCGCTCTGGATGAGCATTTATATCTAGATTACCCTCATTATTTAAGAGAATTGTAACCTAATATTGTTTTCATTTTATTTTCTTTAATAGGTGCCTAGGTCAAAACAATGTAGCAGGAGCCTGGATTCCCACAACACAGTTCACCCTAATGTGGGGTCCAGTGCACACAAACACACTTAGAATCCGCACTGCCTACTTTATTTTGTCGTATATCTGTTTTCGTGTGTTTTTAATTTTGTATTTATTTTGTTTTTGGCACAATAAACGTTTTTCATTTTTTTTTTCAATTACTATTGGTCCAGATGTTCACGCATGATGCAATGAAAAAGGGTAATTAATATGCATTCATTTATATAAATATTGGTCTAGTGTGCTTAATAAATCATTTTAATTCATAGTAGTGCAATGTTATCATACATTTATTTTTTATTACTTAGTCCATCTTTATACATACTTACATTAGGTTTTTTTTTAAGAATTTGGTTCGGTGTGCTCGAACCGTTTCTTTTTTTTTTTATATAGCGGCGTTTAACCTTAGACGACAGACGAGTCGGACAACGACATTGTACCATCAGTTGAACTAATGTAGGTAGTTGTCTCGCTCAAGCTGTCATAAGGATGTACCATTGCTGGTACGAAATTCAAGGCTCTCTCGTCAGGAACATACACATAGGTTGACATTACACTTCTACCAATGCGATTTAGTGGATTAGTGACCACAACTCTCACTGCACTTCATCAGTGATTCATTTTCCAATAAATTACAATAAAATCCAAACCAATACTCACAGATAATGCGAAAAAAAATATCCTTTGTTCTGATACGCTAAAGTTTATAGATTGGAAATGGATTGACGTTCACACATGGTAAATAAGCTGTTGCTAATAATTTTCAAAAGGTAAAACAGTAAACTCAAGCTCTACGCTTCGTTTCTAAGAGAGAAATTATGCAAAGGTACAATAAAAAATGAATGAAACGGTGAAAAGAAGGTATTTAACTGTCATAATCAATTTAGGTATGTTGGAAGGTGGCTACAACCGATCTTCATAGTGGTACCATTTCTTCAGCAGCACAGCTACACATACACAGTACAGCTTCAGCAATAAGCTAGAACCATATTTATATCTGAACTCTGAACATGTACCTAAACACAATACATAGGTAGTAAGTTCAATAAACATGTCGAAACCGGATATCAAATGTCGGTTCTTCTCGGTTATCTTAGTGTCCAGCCTCTAGGTCCATTATATTCAAGTAGCTACCACCACAAATAGGTACAGAGTACCAATAAAACCTCATCGCAAATAACTTTAACCTTGTTGTTTTAACTGTTATTCATTTACCCAGTAATAAAATTCAACTCACCAAAATTATCACCATTTTATTTTACCTTACGGCCGATAGCGCAAATGGGCTATCTTGATATCCCGTCTTCTGATTTGTTAAAATAGGGCAATACAAACAACGATGGATCCATATAACCTGTTCTATGTTTATTTCCGCTCTTTTCCATTTACAAAAATATGTCGTTTCAACGACGTTCCACACAAAATAATCATCGTGATTTCTTTTTCTTGTTTCCTACCAAAGACAAAATCCGTGTTGCCATTTATATTCAACACCAAGTTACCACAGATATTGCCAGAAGTACAAATACTTCATTCTATATATATGTCACCGAAAAATAACAAAAACCGTAAATTAATAATTTTCCTAGGAAATTGATAAACCTTCGTAGGATTCTAAACGGGAACTAAATTGTATTATTTTACGCCAACATTTTCGTAAATTGATAAACTTACCAATCTCACGCGGAAAATAATAAATAACCAATAACGGACCGCCATGTGCGCTCTGATTGGTTGAATAAGTCACGTGTTCTCTCCACCGGCATTGTTCGCCGCACAACATAAACAAACCGGTTTGCTCCTGTGTTTTTGTAAAGTTTTTAATGTTATAACCGTGTTGGAACTGTGAAAATAGTTTTATTTTGCTAAGTTTATTAAACTAAACCCATAATGAGTGACCTACAAGCTGCGGACAGCCAAAGTGGTGAAAATAGTGCGGTAAATACTGGACTATTTGTTGACGAAGTGAAATTTACTACAGAGCTACGAAAGTTTTACAGTGGCCATGACCAAAATAGTAAAAAGTCGGAATGGACAGAGGAAAAATTAAAATGTCATTATAATGATAGAGAATTTTAATAAAGCTAAAATGTTGGGACGTCGGCCCACAGACAAAGAATACTATCACGCTAAGAAGTACGATATTATGACTTTTAGTGACGAAAAAGTCTTGATTTTGAAAAGGAAGTCTCAGCAAGATCCAGTAGTACAAATAGTTCCAAGCAGTCAATACTATCAACGAATTCTCGATACACATGTGGCTACAGGTCACGGACGGCGTGACAAAATTATTAATGCCTTGAAAGACAAGTACATGGTTCCAGTATTTGCCATAAATATTTTTCTCCAATTGTGCAAAACTTGTCTTTCCAAGAAAAGTTTCCCTAAAACCGGGATAGTCGTAAAGCCACTAATTTCAGATGACTTTAATAGAAGAGGACAGGTAGATCTAGTGGATTTTCAATCATCTCCAGATGGGGAGTACAAATGGATGCTTCAGTACCAAGATCATTTGACCAAATTTTGTTTTTACGACCACTTAAGACTAAAGAAGCAAAAGAAGTCGCAATAGAGATTTTGAAGATATTTCTAGAAGTCGGTTGTCCCAATATCCTCCAAAGCGACAATGGACGAGAGTTCACGGCATCAGTATTGAAAGAAATTGTAAGCTTATGGCCAGCTTGCAAAATTGTGAATGGAAGACCCAGATATCCCCAAAGCCAGGGCAGTGTAGAACGCTCAAACCAAGACGTGAAGAATATGATTCGGGCTTGGTTGGTGGATAATAATTCCAGTAATTGGTCAATAGGTTGTTACTTCGCTCAGTTCCAGAAAAATTCATCATACCATTCTACGATTGCAAGGACACCGTTTAAAGCCTTGTTTGGAGATGATCCAAGATGCGGTCTAACCTCTACGCATTTGTCTAACAATATAATTTCTCAGTTTGAAATGGAAGAGGTTTTGGAGACTTTCTTAGAAACTAAAAATAACAATGAACATAAGACTGTAAATGACGATGAAAATAAAACTTCCGATCAAGAAAACCTTTGTAAAACTGTTCATATTGCCACGAGTCAATTGTTATGACAGAAGGCGTGACTGAGACTGAGCGAGTCAAAGCAAGTAGTGAGCGAGTAATCGTAGTTGGCGGTGAAAGCATAGTCGCAAAAAACGAACGATATTTGGCACGACTTTGACAATATTGCACACGAAATCGAGAATCCTAAAACAGTTAGAGAATCAGATACATTGTTTTGTCACATATGTACCAAGGAGTCATCTGGGGCCCATACTTGTATTAAATGTAAACGTATTACACATGTAATCTGCGGAGAATCAACAGAAAACAATGAAGAAGTATATGGTTCGCAGTTGATATGTAATTTGTGCGCTAACGAAATAAAGATTCTGAGAGAAAGAACAGACTCGCACTTGAATTTAAAAAGAGCAGCAGAAAAAATGACAGCACATTCATCTAAGAAATTCAAAAATATTGATGTTGGTGCTACTGTGTTAGTCGAAGTGCCAAAAGTAGATAGAGGGCCTTTAGATAGCAAGAATGTGGTCGGCAAAGTTATAGAAAAAAGGAATGAGCTATACAAAGTTGGCACTTCTTTTGGAGTCATTAGTGACTGGTTGCCTCGAAACGCTGTCCTTCTAACCCCAGGAGAAATTTTGATTTTGATCTTCCAGAGGTTCGATTACCTACTATTTTTAGTATTATAATTACATAAAAAAATGAATTCAATTTTTTATATGCTATATTTTTTATATTTACAGGCCAAATTACCATTAAGAAAAATATCTGCGATGTCTTCAACATTTGGTGGGCAAGGAATGAAGCACTGCAACTGCAAAAAAATATTCTAAGGGACAATGTTTATCTAATAAGTGCAATTGTAAAAGAGCTAATATTTTGTGTAATTCGAGGTGCCATAAATCTCTAACATGTTGCAATAAGTAGATTCGGGAATCTGTTTACGTTTAATTTGCTAAATGTTTTTCAGTATATTTTTATACAGCTCTTACGATACTTATCTAGAGTCTGTTTGGCAATTCGCCTAAGGAACCTCGATTGTTTTTGAAATTTAATTTAAATTTTTTGTTTTTTTTTGCCAGAAGGCCGGATTTATGTTTAATAATTGTTATTTCCTTATTATAAACCATTTTAAAACACGATTTCTGTTCTTTTATTTTGGTAGAGCGAAGTAAGTGTCATTTGCGTTTTATGTCAAAACATTAACCCGGTAAAAGTACCTATCTAGTTTGAAATAAAAATTCTTATTAGGTAGCCCGTAATAGAAACGGATAGTTTGGCATGTCTAATTGTACCTAAGTCTATGGAGACAAGCATTGCCACTATGAACGTCGACCAATCAGAGAGCTGTGTGTTATTTTCCGTATTTTAAAGAAGCGTAAAATTAAAAGCTCTTCTATGATTGGTTGAACCGTTTAGAATCTTACGAATGAATATCCGTCAGTTTATCAATTTACCATGAGACGTTGCAAATTGTTAAATTTACGAAAATGTTGGCGTACAATAATACAATTTAGTTCCCGTTTAGAATCCTACGAAGGTTTATCAATTTCCTAGGAAAATGATTAATTTACGGTTTTTGTTATTTATCGGTGACATATATATCTTAAAACTATCTGGTACTGTTCTATTTCATATAACAGTACGTTACATCATTAGGAATTCTTAACACTTGACATTCATTAAATTACCCACCTAACTTGATATCTGTTTGTAAACGAATTTATATTTATTTGTTAATGCATTCACATTGTAATTGATTCCTTAATAAAAAAAATATTATATACTTTTAACAATGTAACTATGATGCACCTAGTAATTGTAACAGAACTATTAACTATAAATGATGACTTGTACGCTAACATAGCAGGACCTGGAGAACGTTACTAACCCTAATTAAAATCTGTATAACCTAGGCCCACAAGGCCTAATAAGGCCAAATGATTTGATTTGACTTCTTTTATTAATACTTATCAAATGGTGTTGCTCAATTTAAATATATTAAAATATCTGAGCGAAGCCGGAACGGGCCTAGTATATATGTAAATTATGTGACACGTTTGTCCTCTATGGACTCCTACACTACGAGTACTAAATCGATTTTAATCAAATTTGCACAATGTGTGCATTTTGATGCAACTTGTAAGTTTAGACAGGAAGCCAAAACAGGCTGCTAGTCATACAAATAAATATAGATTACAAACAAGCCGAACTATCTCCTGGACATGTTATAATACTAAATTTGTACTGAGTGAGTCAAATGGATAAACATAACTACAGATTAAGAAAAACCAAACAAACAGCAATCTAAACACAAAGATAATAACAGTATGTAAATGACTTATTGCCGTTATCAGAGTTCTACAAAACAAATTACATTCAATCAATTCAGTGCCTCTTAAACCATAACAAAATTAAAGACGTCATATAATGCCAACATTTATTAAAGTAATAAAGGATGTATCCAACGGTTATTGCATATACATATTAAACAAAATAATACGGAAAAAATTATACACAGGTAGGGCATTCATTGATTTTTGCAATCAAGTTCTCACGAAGTAAGCGGCAAATCTTAGGACGTCTACCACGTCCAAGCGCTGCAGCTGAAGCAACTGAAGATCGAGAGTAAGCTGAGCTAGACGATGACGAGCTCGAACTAGCACTGGACGATGATCCGTAACCTCCATCTTCAAAAATAAGAATGGCACCTCTTCCACCAGATGCAGAAGAGCTAGATGAGCTAGCTGAGCTTGAAGAACTAGCAGATCCATAGCCTCCTCTTCCGTATCCTCCCACTCCATCACTAACTCTTCCAAAGCCAGCTCCGACACCAATCAGGTCCACCCAACTGCCGAGGTTGTCGTAATATCCTGTGATACCGGCAGCTGACGCAGCAGCCGAGGCTGACGCCGCCGATGAGAAGCTCACCCAGTTATTGCCCGAGTCATAGTAGCCGAAACCTGACCCGCCTGCTACTCCAGATCCTCTTCCCGAGCTAGCCGATGAACTAGCCGAACTAGATGAGCTGGATGAGCTACCAGCACCAGCACCGTAACCGCCGGCTCCATAACCACCCAATCCTCCGTATCCTCCTGCTCCAACGAATCCAGCTCCGGCGCTTGCTCCAGCACTAGCACTGGCACCAGCTCCAGCACCAGCACCATAACCGCCGTAACCTCCGAGGTCCACCCAACTGCCGAGGTTGTCGTAATATCCTGTGATACCGGCAGCTGATGCAGAAGCCGTAGCTGCCGCTGAGGATGAGAAGCTAACCCAGTTGTTGCCCGAGTCGTAGTAGCCGTAGCCCGGTCCGCCTGGTACTCCAGTACCTCTGCCGAAGCTCGATGACGAACTGCTTGAGCTGGACGATGATGAGCTCGATGAAGACGATCCATCACCGCCGAGTCCAATAATAACGACATTTGGTCCGCCTGAACCCGATGATGTAGAACTTGACGAGCTAGATGAGCTTGATGAGCTAGATGCGCTACCAGCACCAGCACCGTAACCGCCGGCTCCGTCCCCACCCAATCCTCCGTATCCTCCTACTCCAACGAATCCAGCTCCAGCGCTGGCTCCAGCACTAGCACCAGCACCATAACCACCGTAACCGCCGTAACCGCCGAGGTCCACCCAACTACCGAGGTTGTTGTAATATCCTGTGATACCGGCAGCTGACGCAGCAGCCTCGGCTGACGCCGCCGATGAGAAGCTCACCCAGTTGTTGCCCGAGTCATAGTAGCCGAAACCTGACCCGCCTGCTACTCCAGATCCTCTTCCCGAGCTAGCCGATGAACTAGCCGAACTAGATGAGCTGGATGAGCTACCAGCACCAGCACCGTAACCGCCGGCTCCATAACCACCCAATCCTCCGTATCCTCCTGCTCCAACGAATCCAGCTCCGGCGCTTGCTCCAGCACTAGCACTGGCACCAGCTCCAGCACCAGCACCATAACCGCCGTAACCTCCGAAGTCCACCCAACTGCCGAGGTTGTCGTAATATCCTGTGATACCGGCAGCTGATGCAGAAGCCGTAGCTGCCGCTGAGGATGAGAAGCTAACCCAGTTGTTGCCCGAGTCGTAGTAGCCGTAGCCCGGTCCGCCTGGTACTCCAGTACCTCTGCCAAAGCTCGATGATGAACTGCTTGAGCTGGACGATGATGAGCTCGATGAAGACGATCCATCACCGCCGAGTCCAATAATAACGACATTTGTTCCGCCTGAACCCGATGATGTAGAACTTGACGAGCTAGATGAGCTTGATGAGCTAGATGCGCTACCAGCACCAGCACCGTAACCGCCGGCTCCGTAACCACCCAATCCTCCGTATCTTCCTGCTCCACCGAATCCAGCTCCAGCGCTGGCTCCAGCACTAGCACCAGCACCATAACCACCGTAACCGCCGTAACCGCCGAGGTCCACCCAACTGCCGAGGTTGTCGTAATATCCTGTGATACCGGCAGCTGACGCAGCAGCCGAGGCTGACGCCGCCGACGAGAAGCTCAGCCAGTTGTTGCCCGAGTCATAGTAGCCATAACCTGACCCGCCTGCTACTCCAGATCCTCTTCCCGAGCTAGCCGATGTACTAGCCGAACTAGATGAGCTCGATGAGCTACCAGCACCAGCACCGTAACCGCCTGCTCCATAACCACCAAATCCTCCGTACCCTCCTGCTCCACCGAATGCAGCTCCAGCGCTGGCTCCAGCACTAGCACTGGCACCAGCACCAGCACCATAACCACCGTAACCGCCGTAACCTCCGAGGTCCACCCAACTGCCGAGGTTGTCGTAATATCCTGTGATACCGGCAGCTAACGCGGCAGCCGAGGCTGACGCCGCCGATGAGAAGCTCACCCAGTTGTTGCCCGAGTCAAAGTAGCCGAAACCTGACCCGCCTGCAACTCCAGTACCTCTGCCGAAGCTCGATGATGAACTAGCCGAACTAGATGAGCTGGATGAGCTACCAGCACCAGCACCGTAAACGCCAGCTCCATAACCACCCAATCCTCCGTATCCTCCTGCTCCAACGAATCCAGCTCCGGCGCTTGCTCCAGCACTAGCACTGGCACCAGCTCCAGCACCAGCACCAATACCGCCGTAACCTCCGAGGTCCACCCAACTGCCGAGGTTGTCGTAATATCCTGTGATACCGGCAGCTGATGCAGAAGCCGTAGCTGCCGCTGAGGATGAGAAGCTAACCCAGTTGTTGCCCGAGTCGTAGTAGCCGTAGCCCGGTCCGCCTGGTACTCCAGTACCTCTGCCGAAGCTCGATGATGAACTGCTTGAGCTGGACGATGATGAGCTCGATGAAGACGATCCATCACCGCCGAGTCCAATAATAACGACATTTCGTCCGCCTGAACCTGATGACGTAGAAGTAGACGAGCTTGATGAGCTAGATGAGCTAGATGCGCTACCAGCACCAGCACCGTAACCGCCGGCTCCATAACCACCCAATCCTCCGTATCCTCCTGCTCCACCGAATGCAGCTCCAGCGCTGGCTCCAGCACTAGCACTGGCACCAGCACCAGCACCATAACCACCGTAACCGCCGTAACCTCCGAGGTCCACCCAACTGCCGAGGTTGTCGTAATATCCTGTGATACCGGCAGCTAACGCGGCAGCCGAGGCTGACGCCGCCGATGAGAAGCTCACCCAGTTGTTGCCCGAGTCATAGTAGCCGAAACCTGACCCGCCTGCAACTCCAGTACCTCTGCCGAAGCTCGATGATGAACTAGCCGAACTAGATGAGCTGGATGAGCTACCAGCACCAGCACCGTAACCGCCAGCTCCATAACCACCCAATCCTCCGTATCCTCCTGCTCCATCGAATCCAGCTCCGGCGCTTGCTCCAGCACTAGCACTGGCACCAGCTCCAGCACCAGCACCATAACCGCCGTAACCTCCGAGGTCCACCCAACTGCCGAGGTTGTCGTAATATCCTGTGATACCGGCAGCTGATGCAGAAGCCGTAGCTGCCGCTGAGGATGAGAAGCTAACCCAGTTGTTGCCCGAGTCGTAGTAGCCGTAGCCCGGTCCGCCTGGTACTCCAGTACCTCTGCCGAAGCTCGATGATGAACTGCTTGAGCTGGACGATGATGAGCTCGATGAAGACGATCCATCACCGCCGAGTCCAATAATAACGACATTTCGTCCGCCTGAACCTGATGACGTAGAAGTAGACGAGCTTGATGAGCTAGATGAGCTAGATGCGCTACCAGCACCAGCACCGTAACCGCCGGATCCGTAACCACCCAATCCTCCGTATCCTTCTGCTCCACCAAATCCAGCTGCAGCGCTGGCTCCAGCACTAGCACTGGCACCAGCACCAGCACCAGCACTATAACCACCGTAACCGCCATAACCGCCGTAACCTCCGAGGTCCACCCAACTGCCGAGGTTGTCGTAATATCCTGTGATACCGGCAGCTGACGCAGCAGCCAAAGCTGACGCCGCCGATGAGAAGCTCACCCAGTTGTTGCCCGAGTCATAGTAGCCGAAACCTGACCCGCCTGCTACTCCAGATCCTCTTCCCGAGCTAGCCGATGAACTAGCCGAACTAGATGAGCTGGATGAGCTACCAGCACCAGCACCGTAACCGCCGGCTCCATAACCACCCAATCCTCCGTATCCTCCTGCTCCAACGAATCCAGCTGCGGCGCTTGCTCCAGCACTAGCACTGGCACCAGCTCCAGCACCATAACCGCCGTAACCTCCGAGGTCCACCCAACTGCCGAGGTTGTCGTAATATCCTGTGATACCGGCAGCTGATGCAGAAGCCGTAGCTGCCGCTGAGGATGAGAAGCTAACCCAGTTGTTGCCCGAGTCGTAGTAGCCGTAGCCCGGTCCGCCTGGTACTCCAGTACCTCTGCCGAAGCTCGATGAAGAACTGCTTGAGCTGGACGATGATGAGCTCGATGAAGACGATCCATCACCGCCGAGTCCAATAATAACGACATTTGGTCCGCCTGAACCTGATGACGTAGAAGTAGACGAGCTTGATGAGCTAGATGAGCTAGATGCGCTACCAGCACCAGCACCGTAACCGCCGGCTCCGTAACCACCCAATCCTCCGTATCCTTCTGCTCCACCAAATCCAGCTGCAGCGCTGGCTCCAGCACTAGCACTGGCACCAGCACCAGCACCAGCACTATAACCACCGTAACCGCCATAACCGCCGTAACCTCCGAGGTCCACCCAACTGCCGAGGTTGTCGTAATATCCTGTGATACCGGCAGCTGACGCAGCAGCCAAAGCTGACGCCGCCGATGAGAAGCTCACCCAGTTGTTGCCCGAGTCATAGTAGCCGAAACCTGACCCGCCTGCTACTCCAGATCCTCTTCCCGAGCTAGCCGATGAACTAGCCGAACTAGATGAGCTGGATGAGCTACCAGCACCAGCACCGTAACCGCCGGCTCCATAACCACCCAATCCTCCGTATCCTCCTGCTCCAACGAATCCAGCTGCGGCGCTTGCTCCAGCACTAGCACTGGCACCAGCTCCAGCACCATAACCGCCGTAACCTCCGAGGTCCACCCAACTGCCGAGGTTGTCGTAATATCCTGTGATACCGGCAGCTGATGCAGAAGCCGTAGCTGCCGCTGAGGATGAGAAGCTAACCCAGTTGTTGCCCGAGTCGTAGTAGCCGTAGCCCGGTCCGCCTGGTACTCCAGTACCTCTGCCGAAGCTCGATGAAGAACTGCTTGAGCTGGACGATGATGAGCTCGATGAAGACGATCCATCACCGCCGAGTCCAATAATAACGACATTTGGTCCGCCTGAACCTGATGACGTAGAAGTAGACGAGCTTGATGAGCTAGATGAGCTAGATGCGCTACCAGCACCAGCACCGTAACCGCCGGCTCCGTAACCACCCAATACCCCGTATCCTTCTGCTCCACCAAATCCAGCTCCAGCGCTGGCTCCAGCACTAGCACTGGCACCAGCACCAGCACCAGCACCATAACCACCGTAACCGCCGTAACCGCCGAGGTCCACCCAACTACCGAGGTTGTTGTAATATCCTGTGATACCGGCAGCTGACGCAGCAGCCTCGGCTGACGCCGCCGATGAGAAGCTCACCCAGTTGTTGCCCGAGTCATAGTAGCCGAAACCTGACCCGCCTGCTACTCCAGATCCTCTTCCCGAGCTAGCCGATGAACTAGCCGAACTAGATGAGCTGGATGAGCTACCAGCACCAGCACCGTAACCGCCGGCTCCATAACCAACCAATCCTCCGTATCCTCCTGCTCCAACGAATCCAGCTCCGGCGCTTGCTCCAGCACTAGCACTGGCACCAGCTCCAGCACCAGCACCAATACCGCCGTAACCTCCGAGGTCCACCCAACTGCCGAGGTTGTCGTAATATCCTGTGATACCGGCAGCTGATGCAGAAGCCGTAGCTGCCGCTGAGGATGAGAAGCTAACCCAGTTGTTGCCCGAGTCGTAGTAGCCGTAGCCCGGTCCGCCTGGTACTCCAGTACCTCTGCCGAAGCTCGATGAAGAACTGCTTGAGCTGGACGATGATGAGCTCGATGAAGACGATCCATCACCGCCGAGTCCAATAATAACGACATTTGGTCCGCCTGAACCGGATGACGTAGAAGTAGACGAGCTTGATGAGCTAGATGCGCTACCAGCACCAGCACCGTAACCGCCAGCTCCGTAACCACCCAATCCTCCGTATCCTCCTGCTCCAACAAAACCAGCTCCGGCGCTGGATCCAGCACTAGCACTGGCACCAGCACCAGCACCAGCACCATAACCACCGTAACCGCCGTAACCGCCGAGGTCCACCCAACTACCGAGGTTGTTGTAATATCCTGTGATACCGGCAGCTGACGCAGCAGCCTCGGCTGACGCCGCCGATGAGAAGCTCACCCAGTTGTTGCCCGAGTCATAGTAGCCGAAACCTGACCCGCCTGCTACTCCAGATCCTCTTCCCGAGCTAGCCGATGAACTAGCCGAACTAGATGAGCTGGATGAGCTACCAGCACCAGCACCGTAACCGCCGGCTCCATAACCACCCAATCCTCCGTATCCTCCTGCTCCAACGAATCCAGCTCCGGCGCTTGCTCCAGCACTAGCACTGGCACCAGCTCCAGCACCAGCACCATAACCGCCGTAACCTCCGAGGTCCACCCAACTGCCGAGGTTGTCGTAATATCCTGTGATACCGGCAGCTGATGCAGAAGCCGTAGCTGCCGCTGAGGATGAGAAGCTAACCCAGTTGTTGCCCGAGTCGTAGTAGCCGTAGCCCGGTCCGCCTGGTACTCCAGTACCTCTGCCGAAGCTCGATGATGAACTGCTTGAGCTGGACGATGATGAGCTCGATGAAGACGATCCATCACCGCCGAGTCCAATAATAACGACATTTCGTCCGCCTGAACCTGATGACGTAGAAGTAGACGAGCTTGATGAGCTAGATGAGCTAGATGCGCTACCAGCACCAGCACCGTAACCGCCGGCTCCGTAACCACCCAATCCTCCGTATCCTTCTGCTCCACCAAATCCAGCTGCAGCGCTGGCTCCAGCACTAGCACTGGCACCAGCACCAGCACTATAACCACCGTAACCGCCATAACCGCCGTAACCTCCGAGGTCCACCCAACTGCCGAGGTTGTCGTAATATCCTGTGATACCGGCAGCTGACGCAGCAGCCGAGGCTGACGCCGCCGATGAGAAACTCACCCATTTGTTGCCCGAGTCATAGTAGCCGAAACCTGACCCGCCTGCTACTCCAGATCCTCTTCCCGAGCTAGCCGATGTACTAGCCGAACTAGATGAGCTGGATGAGCTACCAGCACCAGCACCGTAACCGCCGGCTCCATAACCACCCAATCCTCCGTATCCTCCTGCTCCAACGAATCCAGCTCCGGCGCTTGCTCCAGCACTAGCACTGGCACCAGCTCCAGCACCAGCACCATAACCGCCGTAACCTCCGAGGTCCACCCAACTGCCGAGGTTGTCGTAATATCCTGTGATACCGGCAGCTGATGCAGAAGCCGTAGCTGCCGCTGAGGATGAGAAGCTAACCCAGTTGTTGCCCGAGTCGTAGTAGCCGTAGCCCGGTCCGCCTGGTACTCCAGTACCTCTGCCGAAGCTCGATGATGAACTGCTTGAGCTGGACGATGATGAGCTCGATGAAGACGATCCATCACCGCCGAGTCCAATAATAACGACATTTCGTCCGCCTGAACCTGATGACGTAGAAGTAGACGAGCTTGATGAGCTAGATGAGCTAGATGCGCTACCAGCACCAGCACCGTAACCGCCGGCTCCGTAACCACCCAATCCTCCGTATCCTTCTGCTCCACCAAATCCAGCTGCAGCGCTGGCTCCAGCACTAGCACTGGCACCAGCACCAGCACCAGCACTATAACCACCGTAACCGCCATAACCGCCGTAACCTCCGAGGTCCACCCAACTGCCGAGGTTGTCGTAATATCCTGTGATACCGGCAGCTGTTGCAGAAGCCGTAGCTGCCGCTGAGGATGAGAAGCTAACCCAGTTGTTGCCCGAGTCATAGTAGCCAAAACCTGACCCGCCTGCTACTCCAGATCCTCTTCCCGAGCTAGCCGATGAACTAGCCGAACTAGATGAGCTGGATGAGCTACCAGCACCAGCACCGTAACCGCCGGCTCCATAACCACCCAATCCTCCGTATCCTCCTGCTCCAACGAATCCAGCTCCGGCGCTTGCTCCAGCACTAGCACTGGCACCAGCTCCAGCACCAGCACCATAACCGCCGTAACCTCCGAGGTCCACCCAACTGCCGAGGTTGTCGTAATATCCTGTGATACCGGCAGCTGATGCAGAAGCCGTAGCTGCCGCTGAGGATGAGAAGCTGACCCAGTTGTTGCCCGAGTCGTAGTAGCCGTAGCCCGGTCCGCCTGGTACTCCAGTACCTCTGCCGAAGCTCGATGATGAACTGCTTGAGCTGGACGATGATGAGCTCGATGAAGAAGATCCATCACCGCCGAGTCCAATAATAACGACATTTGGTCCGCCTGAACCTGATGACGTAGAAGTAGACGAGCTTGATGAGCTAGATGAGCTAGATGCGCTACCAGCACCAGCACCGTAACCGCCGGCTCCGTAACCACCCAATCCTCCGTATCCTTCTGCTCCACCAAATCCAGCTGCAGCGCTGGCTCCAGCACCAGCACTGGCACCAGCACCAGCACCAGCACTATAACCCGTAACCGCCATAACCGCCGTAACCTCCGAGGTCCACCCAACTGCCGAGGTTGTCGTAATATCCTGTGATACCGGCAGCTGTTGCAGAAGCCGTAGCTGCCGCTGAGGATGAGAAGCTAACCCAGTTGTTGCCCGAGTCATAGTAGCCAAAACCTGACCCGCCTGCTACTCCAGATCCTCTTCCCGAGCTAGCCGATGAACTAGCCGAACTAGATGAGCTGGATGAGCTACCAGCACCAGCACCGTAACCGCCGGCTCCATAACCACCCAATCCTCCGTATCCTCCTGCTCCAACGAATCCAGCTCCGGCGCTTGCTCCAGCACTAGCACTGGCACCAGCTCCAGCACCAGCACCATAACCGCCGTAACCTCCGAGGTCCACCCAACTGCCGAGGTTGTCGTAATATCCTGTGATACCGGCAGCTGATGCAGAAGCCGTAGCTGCCGCTGAGGATGAGAAGCTGACCCAGTTGTTGCCCGAGTCGTAGTAGCCGTAGCCCGGTCCGCCTGGTACTCCAGTACCTCTGCCGAAGCTCGATGATGAACTGCTTGAGCTGGACGATGATGAGCTCGATGAAGAAGATCCATCACCGCCGAGTCCAATAATAACGACATTTGGTCCGCCTGAACCTGATGACGAAGAAGTAGACGAGCTTGATGAGCTAGATGCGCTACCAGCACCAGCACCGTAACCGCCGGCTCCGTAACCACCCAATCCCCCGTATCTTTCTGCTCCACCAAATCCAGCTCCAGCGCTGGCTCCAGCACTAGCACTGGCACCAGCACCAGCACCAGCACTATAACCACCGTAACCGCCATAACCCCCGTAACCTCCGAGGTCCACCCAACTGCCGAGGTTGTCGTAATATCCAGTGATACCGGCAGCTGACGCAGCAGCCAAAGCTGACGCCGCCGATGAGAAGCTCACCCAGTTGTTGCCCGAGTCATAGTAGCCGAAACCTGACCCGCCTGCTACTCCAGATCCTCTTCCCGAGCTAGCCGATGAACTAGCCGAACTAGATGAGCTGGATGAGCTACCAGCACCAGCACCGTAACCGCCGGCTCCATAACCACCCAATCCTCCGTATCCTCCTGCTCCAACGAATCCAGCTCCGGCGCTTGCTCCAGCACTAGCACTGGCACCAGCTCCAGCACCAGCACCATAACCGCCGTAACCTCCGAGGTCCACCCAACTGCCGAGGTTGTCGTAATATCCTGTGATACCGGCAGCTGATGCAGAAGCCGTAGCTGCCGCTGAGGATGAGAAGCTAACCCAGTTGTTGCCCGAGTCGTAGTAGCCGTAGCCCGGTCCGCCTGGTACTCCGGTACCTCTGCCGAAGCTCGATGAAGAACTGCTTGAGCTGGACGATGATGAGCTCGATGAAGACGATCCATCACCGCCGAGTCCAATAATAACGACATTTGGTCCGCCTGAACCTGATGACGTAGAAGTAGACGAGCTTGATGAGCTAGATGAGCTAGATGCGCTACCAGCACCAGCACCGTAACCGCCGGCTCCGTAACCACCCAATCCCCCGTATCCTTCTGCTCCACCAAATCCAGCTCCAGCGCTGGCTCCAGCACTAGCACTGGCACCAGTACCAGCACCAGCACCAGCACCATAACCACCATAACCACCGTAACCGCCGTAACCGCCGAGGTCCACCCAACTACCGAGGTTGTTGTAATATCCTGTGATACCGGCAGCTGACGCAGCAGCCTCGGCTGACGCCGCCGATGAGAAACTCACCCATTTGTTGCCCGAGTCATAGTAGCCGAAACCTGACCCGCCTGCTACTCCAGATCCTCTTCCCGAGCTAGCCGATGAACTAGCCGAACTAGATGAGCTGGATGAGCTACCAGCACCAGCACCGTAACCGCCGGCTCCATAACCACCCAATCCTCCGTATCCTCCTGCTCCAACGAATCCAGCTCCGGCGCTTGCTCCAGCACTAGCACTGGCACCAGCTCCAGCACCAGCACCATAACCGCCGTAACCTCCGAGGTCCACCCAACTGCCGAGGTTGTCGTAATATCCTGTGATACCGGCAGCTGATGCAGAAGCCGTAGCTGCCGCTGAGGATGAGAAGCTAACCCAGTTGTTGCCCGAGTCGTAGTAGCCGTAGCCCGGTCCGCCTGGTACTCCAGTACCTCTGCCGAAGCTCGATGAAGAACTGCTTGAGCTGGACGATGATGAGCTCGATGAAGACGATCCATCACCGCCGAGTCCAATAATAACGACATTTGGTCCGCCTGAACCCGATGATGTAGAACTTGACGAGCTAGATGAGCTTGATGAGCTAGATGCGCTACCAGCACCAGCACCGTAACCGCCGGCTCCGTCCCCACCCAATCCTCCGTATCCTCCTACTCCAACGAATCCAGCTCCAGCGCTGGCTCCAGCACCAGCACCAGCACCAGCACCATAACCACCATAACCACCGTAACCGCCGTAACCGCCGAGGTCCACCCAACTACCGAGGTTGTCGTAATATCCTGTGATACCGGCAGCTGACGCAGCAGCCTCGGCTGACGCCGCCGATGAGAAGCTCACCCAGTTGTTGCCCGAGTCATAGTAGCCGAAACCTGACCCGCCTGCTACTCCAGATCCTCTTCCCGAGCTAGCCGATGAACTAGCCGAACTAGATGAGCTGGATGAGCTACCAGCACCAGCACCGTAACCGCCGGCTCCATAACCACCCAATCCTCCGTATCCTCCTGCTCCAACGAATCCAGCTCCGGCGCTTGCTCCAGCACCAGCACTGGCACCAGCTCCAGCACCAGCACCATAACCGCCGTAACCTCCGAGGTCCACCCAACTGCCGAGGTTGTCGTAATATCCTGTGATACCGGCAGCTGATGCAGAAGCCGTAGCTGCCGCTGAGGATGAGAAGCTAACCCAGTTGTTGCCCGAGTCGTAGTAGCCGTAGCCCGGTCCGCCTGGTACTCCAGTACCTCTGCCGAAGCTCGATGAAGAACTGCTTGAGCTGGACGATGATGAGCTCGATGAAGACGATCCATCACCGCCGAGTCCAATAATAACGACATTTGGTCCGCCTGAACCTGATGACGTAGAAGTAGACGAGCTTGATGAGCTTGATGAGCTAGATGCGCTACCAGCACCAGCACCGTAACCGCCGGCTCCGTAACCACCCAATCCTCCGTATCCTCCTGCTCCAACGAATCCAGCTCCAGCGCTGGCTCCAGCACCAGCACTGGGCACCAGCACCAGCACCATAACCACCATAACCACCGTAACCGCCGTAACCGCCGAGGTCCACCCAACTACCGAGGTTGTTGTAATATCCTGTGATACCGGCAGCTGACGCAGCAGCCGAGGCTGACGCCGCCGATGAGAAGCTCACCCAGTTGTTGCCCGAGTCATAGTAGCCGAAACCTGACCCGCCTGCTACTCCAGATCCTCTTCCCGAGCTAGCCGATGAACTAGCCGAACTAGATGAGCTGGATGAGCTACCAGCACCAGCACCGTAACCGCCGGCTCCATAACCACCCAATCCTCCGTATCCTCCTGCTCCAACGAATCCAGCTCCGGCGCTTGCTCCAGCACCAGCACTGGCACCAGCTCCAGCACCAGCACCAATACCGCCGTAACCTCCGAGGTCCACCCAACTGCCGAGGTTGTCGTAATATCCTGTGATACCGGCAGCTGATGCAGAAGCCGTAGCTGCCGCTGAGGATGAGAAGCTAACCCAGTTGTTGCCCGAGTCGTAGTAGCCGTAGCCCGGTCCGCCTGGTACTCCAGTACCTCTGCCGAAGCTCGATGAAGAACTGCTTGAGCTGGACGATGATGAGCTCGATGAAGACGATCCATCACCGCCGAGTCCAATAATAACGACATTTGGTCCGCCTGAACCTGATGACGTAGAAGTAGACGAGCTTGATGAGCTAGATGAGCTAGATGTGCTACCAGCACCAGCACCGTAACCGCCGGCTCCATAACCACCCAATCCTCCGTATCCTCCTGCTCCAACGAATCCAGCTCCGGCGCTTGCTCCAGCACTAGCACTGGCACCAGCACCAGCACCATAACCACCGTAACCGCCGTAACCGCCGAGGTCCACCCAACTACCGAGGTTGTTGTAATATCCTGTGATACCGGCAGCTGACGCAGCAGCCTCAGCTGACGCCGCCGATGAGAAGCTCACCCAGTTGTTGCCCGAGTCATAGTAGCCGAAACCTGACCCGCCTGCTACTCCAGATCCTCTTCCCGAGCTAGCCGATGAACTAGCCGAACTAGATGAGCTGGATGAGCTACCAGCACCAGCACCGTAACCGCTGGCTCCATAACCACCCAATCCTCCGTATCCTCCTGCTCCACCGAATCCAGCTCCAGCGTTGGCTCCAGCGCTGGCACTGGCACCAGCACCAGCACCATAACCACCGTAACCGCCGTAACCGCCGAGGTCCACCCAACTGCCGAGGTTGTCGTAATATCCTGTAAAACCGGCAGCTGATGCAGCAGCCGTGGCTGACGCTGCCGATGAGAAGCTCACCCAGTTATTGCCCGAGTCATAGTAGCCGTAGCCCGGTCCGCCTGGTACACCAGTACCTCTGCCGAAGCTCGATGATGAACTGCTTGAGCTGGACGATGATGAGCTCGATGAAGACGATCCATCACCGCCGAGTCCAATAATAACGACATTTGGTCCGCCTGAACCTGATGACGTAGAAGTAGACGAGCTTGATGAGCTAGATGAGCTAGATGCGCTACCAGCACCAGCACCGTAACCGCCGGCTCCGTAACCACCCAATCCTCCGTATCCTTCTGCTCCACCAAATCCAGCTCCAGCGCTGGCTCCAGCACTAGCACTGGCACCAGTACCAGCACCAGCACCAGCACCATAACCACCATAACCACCGTAACCGCCGTAACCGCCGAGGTCCACCCAACTACCGAGGTTGTTGTAATATCCTGTGATACCGGCAGCTGACGCAGCAGCCGAGGCTGACGCCGCCGATGAGAAACTCACCCATTTGTTGCCCGAGTCATAGTAGCCGAAACCTGACCCGCCTGCTACTCCAGATCCTCTTCCCGAGCTAGCCGATGAACTAGCCGAACTAGATGAGCTGGATGAGCTACCAGCACCAGCACCGTAACCGCCGGCTCCATAACCACCCAATCCTCCGTATCCTCCTGCTCCAACGAATCCAGCTCCGGCCCTTGCTCCAGCACTAGCACTGGCACCAGCTCCAGCACCAGCACCATAACCGCCGTAACCTCCGAGGTCCACCCAACTGCCGAGGTTGTCGTAATATCCTGTGATACCGGCAGCTGATGCAGAAGCCGTAGCTGCCGCTGAGGATGAGAAGCTAACCCAGTTGTTGCCCGAGTCGTAGTAGCCGTAGCCCGGTCCGCCTGGTACTCCAGTACCTCTGCCGAAGCTCGATGATGAACTGCTTGAGCTGGACGATGATGAGCTCGATGAAGACGATCCATCACCGCCGAGTCCAATAATAACGACATTTCGTCCGCCTGAACCTGATGACGTAGAAGTAGACGAGCTTGATGAGCTTGATGAGCTACTGCCTCCAGCTCGACTGCCATAACCACCAATGCCATAACCCCCAGAGCCAGCACCGTATTCACCGGAACCATAGCCTCCAGCTCCGGCTCCAGCACCAGCACTGGCAGTAGAACTACTTCCAGCATTGGAACCGCTCGCGCCGTAACCACCTGCTCCAACACCAGCGGCGCTACTTGAACTAGCTGCAGATGATGCAGATGATGAGGACGAAGAACTTGCACCGGTAAGAGCTTCGATTGTTAGTTCTTTTTCTACTATATTTTCGTTACCGTATTCATCTATTTCAACAGTGAAAATTTTAATTAATTTTTCACCATGGTGTGCCTTTGTTTTAGATTTACCATGCATTTTTTTTGTTTTGACATGTTCATGATATTTCTTGCCATCTTCGCCAATTTTATATTCATCTGTGTTAGTGTTGGAATCTACTACAGTATCTTTTTCTAATTGTTCAAATTGGTCTAAAATATCTGCAGATACAAACTGGAACAAAATAAAAAGAATGTTAACGTTACACGTTTTTCTTAGACGTCAGTTTTTTATAAAAATAGGCTCAATTATGTTATTTGAACTGGTTATTTATATTTCAATAGCGGTGTGCCATTGTGCCGTTATAAGGTAACGACAAAGAGTTTACATATTATACTACGTATAGAGTTTGGACGGACGCTTCACACCTAAAGCACGAGTTTGACACTCTTGTGGAAGTATCATACTTTGGTCGCCGCACATCACTATGTCGTCATAGCTAACATCTGTGTACGATTGGTACGAAGGAACCGTCCGGAAAACCCGCAATGAAATTTGTTATAGTGTATAGTAGTCTACTAGTCAAGCCCTTTCATTTGATACCCATATGGAGGTAGGTTGTGAAGAAATATTTTGCCCGCCATTTTGTGGAGACAGCCATCTTGAATCGATATTAACCAAACATAGCTAAGAACATCCGCACGGATATTAACTTTCAAATAATAAAAAACCGCATCGAAATCGGCCCATCCGTTTGAGCTCTACGGTGCCACAGACAGACACACACACACAGACAGACAGACAGATAGACAGACAGACAGACAGACATCGACGTCAAACTTATAACACCCCTTTTTTGGTCGGGGGTTAAAAATAATATGCCCTTAAATTTAATGTCAGTGATATTAAATCAAGTAGCAAAATAAATAATACTTTATATTTACCTCGTTGGGTAGCAATGACAAATTTCATCCTAGATTAGGTATCGTCGTAAAAAATTGAACGTGAATTGTACTCGACTAATAGAACAACAAAAAAAAACACCACAAAACCAAAACTAAATCTCTAGCAAGTATAAAGCTTGAGATTAAAATCAACACTTACCTGCAGAGCGCAGAGAAGGATCACGAACGGCGTCACTCTCATTTTGAGAGCTAGGATCGGACTGATACCAATTTCTCATTTCACCCACCTTTTATACCAAAATACTATCAATTCAATGACGTAAAATACTTTAAAACACCAATTGTGTCTACGCGAATCAATTACAAAATCAAAAAGAAACAAATTCTTTTCATTTAAAACAATGTCTTAATCAAATATTATACAGTAACAATAGATGCAATTACGCTTTTGTGTTAAGTTTGTAGTTTTTCGATTGTATTTTAGTCAGATGGCCTGGCATACTGTAAGTTTATATAAGTTTTCAACAATAACAATCAATAACGGACAACATCTCCTACAAACTCTTTCTCGTTTACAATCTATATATTTATGTACCTACTGACATTATAAAGCTGAAGAGTTTGTTTGTATGAACGTTAGGATCTCGGGAACTACTGGTCCGAATTGAAAGATAATTTTTCTGTTGGATAATTCATTTATCGAAGAAGGCTGTTATAATTACTAACAACATTACGCTACTGTCAATAGGAGCGGAGCTTGAATGAACAATATAACAAAAACACAGATTAAACACAACAAATAACATTTTCATCCACTATACTTATTATGTACAACGAATAAAAAGTTTTAATTTAATGTTAAAAGTTTAATAAAAACTGTTATCCCCTATTTCGCCCCCTTGGAGACGGAATTTTGATAAATCCTTTTTAGTACATCTCCACATCATAGGAGGAATACGTGTGCCGGAATTTTAAGTTTCCAGCCTTAAGCATTTGGCCTGAAAAAATGACATTCCATAATTTACCCTCTTACCTAGGTGTTGAATTTCACAAAACCTCGCTTTGAGATTTCGTGATGAATGGCCTTTCACTTTTATACCTACTTCCATAGATTTTATTTATAACCTCGAGTCTTTTTGATTGATAGTAACAAATCCATTGTCACTTAATGAAATTTAGCTAAGGAGGGTAAATTTTACGATCGAAGAACGGTCTAACGATGTTTGCAACTCTTTCCAAACATCACTTGGAGAACCAAACCGTAGAATAAGTAATAGTATGACCACTATACCGACTACACCAATGTTTGGCTAGTTTTATTAGGGTTCCGCACACAAAGCCACGTACGATGCTTAGCCACGCAATTTTGCGTTTAAGAGCCCTCTCTTAGTTATTTCTAGCACACCATCTACTTTACTTAATACTAGTTGTGCTTTACGGTTTCACCCATCGTTGTCCACCCAAAGCGGAAAGGATCGCAGTCTTTTCTTTGACCATTACTGCAGAGCTAGCACGGGCAGTGGACAATTACTCCACCGGGAAAGGAAATAATCTCTTTCCCCCCTTGTCAATTTTGTCCACTTTCAGAGCACGGACTCGGCGGTGGATAGTTATTCCACGGTGGATATACGGCGGGAGTAGCGTTATCACTTCAGTATTGCCGTTATAAGAAAATTAAATAAAAATTACGTATTAATCATCAGTTTTTCTGTCAACTCATCAAACCTTCAAATTTGTTCGTTCTTTTTACTTTTATTTTTTTCTGTGCTGCGTTTTGACGTTATATTTATTTTTTTAAGCAACTATTTTCTCAGCTTTTCCAAAGAAGTTGAAACATACCTTAGTAAAGAGAACGCATTTAGATATTTATAAAAAATGAGCGGCAGAAACTAAATTATTATTTTATTCATATAATAGTAGATATTAGTAACATGTATGTGAATAAATAATTTCGTTTCTGTACTTTAGAATAAGAAGCAACAAAACCCAAATTCGGGTGTTGGTCGACTTTATGTCGAAATACAATGCCATATTTTTATGCATCCGAAATAATCGCCTAAATTCATTGTCGGGAAACTCAAAGGGTTTATTTACTAGCATCCCTTATTGATCTCCGATGCAATTTTCGGGCCATTGTTTCCATTTGTTCCGTAAAAATATAATTATAATATGCTCGCGACATTATGTTTGAGAGAGATTTACTTATATCCCCAAAATCAGACGATAGTTTGTCCCCTGTCATATGTCAATTAAAGAGTATTTATCTTCGTTTTCCCGAGTCCATGCTATACAGCGGGGAGTAGCGGATATAATGTCCACGACAAACGTCAAGTGGAAACATTTTATCCCTTTCCCCCTGTTGCCATGCTATGTAAGGTGGAAATGATTATTATATCCACTGACAGGTGGATAAAAATGGTGGAAAGACTATTAGTCCACTGCCCGTGCTAGCCCCGCAGGGTTCTAGAGGTAGAATACTACTTTTTACGTCTTGGTATCCAAGTCAAGTCTAAGTTAATTTCTAAGAAAACTATTAGGCCAAGCACCTGGGTTTTTTTTTTTGCAACGTACGGGACCTGGTTTTATTTTGGAATATGTACAAAGGTGTCCCCTGAATGTAAATCCAAGTTGGCTTTTCACTTCAGCCGCCATCTTGGGAAATACGTTTATTGAATATCTCGCGAACCGCGCATCGTACGATAAAAATGTTGAGATAGGTTGTAGATAATAATATTTGTCACCTGTTTTATTTGAAACATTTTTTGTATATCAAAATCAAAATCAAATCAAAATCTTTTTATTTCAGATATCTCAGATCCATTTACACATACAATAACATCATTTACATTACTTTAATTCTATTATAATTATTTCGATTATTTTATACCATATTAAAATTAAATAAAAATTAAACAACTCAACACATGTCAGAATTAAAAAAAAAAAATACAAATTATATTTAAAATTACATTTTAGAAACATTTGGCACACATAAATTCGCAGTCTCTCTTGTTTCCACTGAGAGCAATATGCACAAAGTGTCCTTCATCAGGGGCGAGAAAGTGGTCTGTGCTACTATTTTTAGGATTTTGTTGTCACTACCCCGTATTCTATGTACCAAGGAAGCTATTTTTTTGCGCATTATTGCAGGGAACCCATTATTGCATTATTGTCAATATGCGCTTGCGCAAACATTTCCGAGGCACTACAGAACCGCGGCAGTCCCAACGTCACTCGAAAAATGTTATTATACTGAACACGTAAGGCATCTAGCGACTTAATGGCGTATCTGGTCCACAGACTGCCTGCGTACATACTCTGACAATATGCCCCAAAGAGGGTGATCTTGACCTGATCCGTACAGCGAGCGAATCTACGGGCCAGCATGTTGCCACGAACCGCTAGTGCCCTACGTTCCCGTTCAATATCTACATCGTCCTTGAGGTCATCAGTAAGAATATGTCCAAGATATTTAAATTGTGTCACTCGTTTAATATTCCCACCGTTTAGAAAAAGACAGGGCTCAGAATCACGACATTTCAGTATAATAAGTATGTATTTAAAACTATATAAGTATTATATCAGCTATCTGGCTGCCATCACACAAGCTTTGCTTAGTTTGGGGTCAGATGGTGTTGTGTGTGAATTGTCCACCAATATATTATTATTATTATTATATTATTATTATCACGTATTTATTTCTTTTCTTAAGACTAAGTTTTTACAATATTGATATATAAAACAACATAAAAACATTATAAAAACTTAAACCTAGTTAGCCGCCAGCAGCGGGGCAGGGCCCAAGCTACCGGTGGTTAGGGCTGCAGAGTGAGGAACCTCCTGACGATGCGCGCTGTGTCAAGGATGACCGCCTTCTGCATCTGACCCTTGATCCAACCATCTAGCGAAAGTCTCTTGAGATGTTGGTCGAGACTTTTCGCTACAAGGCCGTTTGCCGACACGACTATGGGGACTATGATCGTGGAATCAACGTTCCACATGGCGGTAACCTCGTGAGCCAAGTCAAGGTACTTGCTAAGCTTGTCCTTCTCAGCTTTCACGAGGTTCTCGTCATGTGGTATGGTGATATCGACGATCACAGCCCGACGTTGAGACCGGTCTACCAGCACGATATCAGGCTTATTGGCGACAATAGTCCTGTCCGTGATGATAGAGCGGTCCCAGTAGAGCAACGCACGACCATTCTCGAGAACTGGCAGAGGTGCGTACTTATAGTACGGCACCTCGGACTCGACAAGGCCGTGTCGAAGAGCAAGTTGCTGGTGGATGATCCTGGCTACTAGGTTATGTCTGTGCAAGTACTCACCGTTAGCAAGATGCGAACAACCGGAAATAACATGACGAAGAGATTCGCCTGGACGGCGGCATGCCCGACAAATGTCGACCGTACCGTCCTTCATTATGTATTTCCGGTAATTGTTCGTCTTGATAACTTCATCTGCAATTGCACAGACAAAACCCTCGGTTTCTCCGAAGAGGTCCCCGAAGCGCAGCCAGTTCACCGACGCGAGCAGATTCACATCGGGTCCCGTCAAGGCCCGATAGAATCGCCCATGCAGCTCCTTGCTCTTCCACACTTCCTTGCGATCATCAGTGCTGAGCACCGATGGTTTGCGCCAGTTCTCGTTTGCCAATGAAAGAGGCGTGAGCTCCTGTCAACTGCCACAACATCGCGATGCATCCCGGACTCGCTGTTGCGGAAATAATCCCTGAGACTGCATACTTCGCGGTTGTGTAGGTTCTTGGCATTTAAAAGCCTCGACCCCCATTTCCGCGGAATATACAGTCTCATAACAGACGAGCGCGGGTGTAGCATGCGATGAGTTGTGAGCAGTTGACGGACCTTTCTGTCCAGGGCGTCGAGCTCAGTCTGAGTCCATCTCAGTATGCCAAAGGAGTATATCAGCAGAGGCATTACCCAACCGTTGAAGGCTCGCGCTTTGTTACCGCCTGACAGAAGACTTTTGAGTACTTTTGTCAGCCGGCACAAGAAGCGCTCCTTCACCGATCTCTTAATGTCATCTGCTGAAATACCCAAGGACTGTGACATACCGAGATATTTTAGGTCTCGTCTTCGAGAGAGATCTGAGAGTTATAGTCTCGGAAAGTTGTAAATTCTCTGAATTTACTACTTTCCCTCGCTGTACATGCATGACCGCACACTTGTTCACACCGAACTCCATCTTGATGGCGTTACTAAAACCTCCGTGGTTTTTAATAGCTCCAACAAGTCTTGGGGTTTCGGTGCAAAAAGTTTGAGGTCGTCCATGTACAACAAATGAGATATAACCTCACCTCCTCTACGAAGACGATAACCTAACTCTGAATCCTTCAGCAGAATGCTGAGAGGATTCAGACTTAGGCAGAACCATAGGGGACTTAGACTGTCACCCTGAAAAATGCCTCTTTCAATCCTAATCAAGTCCTCCGAAACAAAAGAGCTGTCTACGCTACCTGGTTGACGAAGGACTGTGACCCACTGTCCCATGCATTTGCTTAGAAAAGATTTTAGAGTTGGATTTATTTTGTACAACTCTAAAACCCTTTCTAGCCATGAATGGAGCACCGCATCATAGGCCTTCTTATAGTCAATCCAAGCAGCGGAGAGGGCTCCCTTGTTTCGTTTGACTTGTTGGCAAATGGTCGTGTCAATGAGGAGCAGCTCCTTAGTACCACGGGACCCAATCTTACATCCATTCTGAGAGGAGGCCAAAACGTTATTCGCGACAATATGCGCATTAATTTTGCTCTCAGAATGGATGTAAGCAGCTTGTAGATGGTAGGTAAGCACGTAATGGGTCTGTAGTTCTTCGGTTCCGTGGTACTACCAGACTTATGGAGCAGGAAGGTGACTCCGGTGGTCAAGAAACTGGGAAGAGAACCCGTATCCAGGGCTTCTTGAATTGTGTTGCCAAACGTTCATGTGAGCACCGAAACCACTTTATCAGAAGTTGTGCAATCCGTCCGGTCCAGGACTTTTCCAGTTCTGAGCCGTCCGGATAGCACAACTAACGTCTATGGAGTCGATCGTAATAGACTCCATGGGTTCGATAAGCTCACATGCACGTTCGATAACACGCATCCAGCTCCCTCCGTGTGCTCGACAGGCACCGACCAGATGCTGCGCCAGAAACTTTTCATGGCGCTGACATCCGGTAGCTGCGTATCGTTCACACGTGGACCAGTAGTTCCTCCCAGCTTCGGTACACCTTCTTTGATCGCTCTGGAAGTCGCGATTTTGCCGATATCGATTCACACGCCTCTGTAGCGGCGAATACGGTTTGCCCACGCATAAACTTTCTGCTTCAGGTAGTCAATGCGTTCCGTAACATTGGCAAGATAGTGCTGGCGACTGATACCAGTCCCAGCAAACGCCTGTGCTACGAAACGCATGACTCGGGGACGACTGTTCTCCTGACTGAAGCAGATTAGCTTTTGCAATAAGAGTCCTGAATTTGCTGATACGCCGTTCTATTCGTACTTGCCATGCGGGTACATTCCCAGCGGTTCGCATTGTACGGTCAGTGTCTGGGAACTTGACACGTGCAACGCGACACGCCGCGATAGCACCACAGTACAGAATAGAATGGGTATCAGTCAAATCTTTGCTAGTTCCCAGGTAGGGCACTAGCAAAGTATTCAGGGCTCCCATCAAAGCCAAATTCCGTTTATGGGTGGGCAAACGCGGTAAGCGCGGCCTAGAGTTGGGTGTGGATCTATATCGCAAGATCGCGTCTTCCAGAGCGCTCCTCAGTTGCTCTATTACCTGGTCAGATAAGCCCGTACTCGCCGAATCTCCCCTCCTCGATATCGAGATCGACCGGCGCCGCAAGTGTCGCCACTGATGTTGGCACTGAAGCCAGGGTCAACGACGCGGCGGGCGGATCTCGAGTCGAAGCAGGAGCTGGGCGAGTACGTTGTTCTTCCAGGCGTAGCCGATCAAGTGCCGAGTCATCCAGCAACTTGCATCGCCGGATGGCGCGGACTTGGTCTGACAATCGTTGGGCGGAAACGGCGACGGTCGGTTCGAAGGCCTGAAACAGAAGCAGCATCCTGGCACAGTACGCAGTCAGGTGGGTTCCTCCCCTCTGTAGCCCTGTAATAGGCGCGCATGCAGTTCTCGTTCATTTGGCGAGTCCATCGCATGCGACGCACTACACCACCGGTAGCGAGGGCCGGGCGCGAGGCAGGTTGCCTCACAGGCCCCAAGCGTGCCGGCAGCGGCGGACGGCCACGACGTCCTGTTCTTGTGGGCGACGGGGTCCGCGTCGTGTCTGTGTCACTCGTTGAAGCATTTGTGTCGGGAGGAGTCACAAACAATTCCTCTTCCGACGACGAACTCGATGGTGACGGTGACGGAACACGAACTGGTGGTAAACGTGCGTTTGGGTCCGCTTCATGTCGTCCTCTCGACCGCGTAATCATAATTTCATTTGTATTTTCATTCCGTTTCTTGATATTTTTGCATAATATTGAATGTTTTTGCGTGTTATGACATTGTCAAAATTCATCGTATTAGTTCTGTTTGAGATCAGGTTTTATTGTAATACCTTATTATTTTTGCTGTTTTCGTTGTGTTTTCCTGTTTGTTATTTAGCAAATAAACGATAAAAACTCTAAAAAAACGGGTGAAATTAAATAAAATTACAAAGCGATATGAAAAGAACGTCAACTCGTGACAGCGGTTTTTTTTTTATTATTATATTATTATTCAGTTATTTATTCATTCATCTTAATTTCTAAGTTTTTTACAATAGGTATAAAAATATAAACATTATAAAAAACTTAAAAACTAGGGTGCCGCCAGCAGCGGGCAGGACCCAAGCTACCGGTGGTTAGGGCTGCAGAGAGAGGAACCTCCTGACGATGCGTGCTGTGTCAAGGATGACTGCCTTCTGGATCTGGCCCTTAACCCAACCGTCTAGCGAAAGTATCTTGAGATGTTGGTCGAGACTTTTCGCTATAAGGCCGTTTGCCGACACGACTATTGGGACTATGATCGTCGAATCAACTTCCCACATGGCGGTAACCTCATGAGCTAAGTCAAGGTACTTGCTAAGCTTGTCCTTCTCGGCTTTCACGAGGTTCTCGTCATGTGGTACGGTGATATCGACGATCACAGCCCGGCGCTCGGACCGGTCTACCATCACGATATCAGGCTTATTGGCGACAATAGTCCTGTCCGTGATGATAGAGCGGTCCCAGTAGAGCAACGCACGACCATTCTCGAGAACTGGCAGAGGTGCGTACTTATAGTACGGCACCTCGGACTCGACAAGGCCGTGTCGAAGAGCAAGTTGCTGGTGGATGATCCTGGCTACTAGGTTATGTCTGTGCAAGTACTCGCCGTTAGCAAGATGCGAACAACCGGAAATAACATGACGAAGAGATTCGCCTGGACGGCGGCATGCCCGACAAATGTCGACCGTACCGTCCTTCATTATGTATTTCCGGTAATTGTTCGTCTTGATAACCTCGTCTGCAATTGCACAGACAAAACCTTCGGTTTCTCCGAAGAGGTCCCCGAAGCGTAGCCAGTTCACCGACGCGAGCAGATTCACATCGGGTCCCGTTAGGGCCCGATAGAATCGCCCGTGCAGCTCCTTGCTCTTCCACACTTCCTTGCGATCATCAGTGCTGAGCACCGATGGTTTACGCCAGTTCTCGTTTGCCAGTGAAAGAGGCGTGAAGCTTCTGTCAACTGCCACAACATCGCGATGCATCCCGGACTCGCTGTTGCGGAAATAATCCCTGAGACTGCATACTTCGCGGTTGTGTAGGTTCTTGGCATTTAAAAGCCTCGACCTCCCACTTCCGCGGAATATACAGTCTCATAACAGACGAGCGCGGGTGTAGCATGCGATGAGTTGTGAGCAGTTGACGGACCTTCCTGTCCAGGGCGTCAAGCTCAGTCTGAGTCCACCTCAGTATGCCAAAGGAGTATATCAGCAGAGGCATTACCCAACCGTTGAAGGCTCGCGCTTTGTTACCGCCTGACAGAAGACTTTTAAGTACTTTTGTCAGCCGGCAAAAGAAGCGCTCCTTCACCGATTTCTTAATGTCATCTGCTGATATACCCAATGACTGTGACATACCGAGATATTTGTAGGTCTCGTCTTCGAGAGAGATCTGAGAGTTATAGTCTCGGAAAGTTGTAAATTCTCTGAATTTACTACTTTCCCTCGCTGTACATGCATGACCGCACACTTGTTCACACCGAACTCCATCTTGATGGCGTTACTAAAACCTCCGTGGTTTTTAATAGCTCCAACAAGTCTTGGCGTTTCGGTGCAAAAGTTTGAGGTCGTCCATGTACAACAAATGAGATATAACCTCACCTCCTCTACAAAGACGATAACCTAACTCTGAATCCTTCAGCAGAGTGCTGAGAGGATTCAGACTTAGGCAGAACCATAGGGGACTTAGACTGTCACCCTGAAAATGCCTCTTTCAATCCTAATCAAGTCCTCCGAAACAAAAGAGCTGTCTACGCTACCTGGTTGACGAAGGACTGTGACCCACTGTCCCATGCATTTGCTTAGAAAAGATTTTAGAGTTGGATTTATTTTGTACAACTCTAAAACCCTTTCTAGCCATGAATGGGGCACCGCATCATAGGCCTTCTTATAGTCAATCCAAGCAGCGGAGAGGGCTCCTTTGTTTCGTTTGACTTGTTGGCAAATGGTCGTGTCAATGAGGAGTAGCTCCTTAGTACCACGGGACCCAATCTTACATCCATTCTGGGAAGAGGCCAAAACGTTATTCGCGACAATATGCGCATTAATTTTTGCTCTCAGAATAGATGTAAGCAGCTTGTAGATGGTAGGTAAGCACGTAATGGGTCTGTAGTTCTTCGGTTCCGTGGTACTACCAGACTTATGGAGCAGGAAGGTGACTCAGTGGTCAAGAAACTGGGAAGACAACCCGTCTCGAGGGCTTCTTGAATTGCGTTGCCAAACGTTCATATGAGCACCGAAACCATTTTATCAAAGTTGTGCAATCCGTCCGGCCCAGGACTTTTCCAGTTCTGAGCCGGCCGGATAGCACAGTTAACGTCTACGGAGTCTATCGTAATAGACTCCATGGGTTCGATAGGCTCACATGTACGTTCGATAACACGCATCCAAGCTCCTCTGTGTGCTCGACAGGCACCGACCAGATGCCGCGCCAGAAATTTTTCATAGCGCTAGGATCCGGTAGCTGCCCGTCGTTCACACGTTGACTAGTTCCTTCCCAGTTTCGGTACACCTTTCTTTGATCACTCTGAAAGTCGCGATTTTGTCGATATCGATCCACACGCTCTCTGTAGCGGCGAATACGGTTTGCCCACGCATAAACTTTCTGCTTCAGGTAGTCAATACGTTCCGCAACATTGGCAAGATAGTGCTGAGGACTGATACCAGTCCCAGCGAATGCCTGTGTTACGAAACGCATGACTCGGGGACGACTGTTCCCTGTTCGAAGCAGATTAGCTTTGCAATAAGAGTCCTGAATTTGCTGATACGCCGTTCTATTCGCACTTGCCATGCGGGTGCATCTCCGGCGGTTCGCGTTGCACGGTCAGTGTCTGGGAACTTGACACGTGCAACGCGACACGCCGCGATAGCACCACAGTACAGAATAGAATGGGTATCAGTCAAATCCTGCTAGTTCCCAGGTAGGGCACTAGCAAAGTATTCAGGGCTCCCATCAAAGCCAAATTACGTCTATGTGTGGGCAAACGTGGTAATCGCGGCCTAGAGTTAGGTGTGGATCTATACCGCAAAATCGCGTCTTCCAGAGTGCTCCTCAGTTGCTCTATTACCTGGTCGGATACATTACGACTCGCTGAGTCTTCCTCCTCGATGTCGGGGTCGACCGGCGCCGCAAGTGTCGTCACTGACGTCGGCAATGAGGCCAGTGTCAGCGCCGACGACGCGGCAGGCTGATCCCGAGTCGAAGCAGAAGCCGGGCGAGTACGCTGCTCCTCCAGGCGTATCCGATCAAGTGCCGAGTCATCCAACAGCTTGCAGCGTCGGATAGCCCGGGTTTGGTCGGAGAGTCGTTGTGCGGATACGGCGACAGTTGGTTCAAGGGCCTGAAACAGAAGTAGCATCCTGGCACAGTACGCGGTCAGGTTGGTTCCTCCTCTGTAGCCCTGTAATAGGCGCGCATGCAGTTCTCGTTCATTTGGCGAGTCCATCGCATGCGACGCACTACACCACCGGTAGCGAGGGCCGGGCGCGAGGCAGGTTGCCTCACAAGCCCCAAGCGTGCCGGCAGCGGCGGACGGCCACGACGTCTGGTTGTTGTTGGCGCCGGGGTCCGCGCCGCGTCCTCGCCACTCGTCGAATAAGAAGAAGTTGTGTCGCGGGAGTCAAAAAACTTCGTCCTCCGACGACGAACTCGGTGGTGACGGGACACGGGCTGGTGATGGTCGTGCGTTGTTCGTATCCGCTTGTTGTTTCCTTTTGATCGCGTGATCATTATTTTAAGAATTTCATTCCGTTTCTTGTATTTACACAAGTTTGAAGGCTTGTCACAAAATTGTCAAAATGCATCGTTGCTGGTTTTCTTTTAAATTAGGAGGATTATTGATGAAATAGGATTTTCGTTAATATTTTATTGTTTTCCGTGTATTTTCCTTCTTGTTGTGTGATAAATATTGGCTAAAAACTCCAGAAAACGGGCTAAAACTATTAAAATTATAAATCGTTACAAAAAGGACGTCATTGCGTGACAGCGGTCTTTCTTTTTTTTAATATTATTATTCAGTTATTTATTAATTCTTCTTAATTTCTAAGTTTTTTACAATAGGTATAAAAATATAAACATTATAAAAAACTTAAAAACTAGGGTGCCGCCAGCAGCGGGGCAGGACCCAAGCTACCGGTGGTTAGGGCTGCAGAGAGAGGAACCTCCTGACGATGCGTGATATTATTATTATTATTATATTATTTCGTTCCGGCGACCTCAAAGACCATGTATTCTGTTTTCTTAACATTGTAGGAAAGTCCGTGTGAAGTGGCGTATGCTTCACAGACTCGCAACATTGCCTCGTAGACCTCACAGTGCGGCCCAGAAGCACCATATCATCAGCATAGCTAATATTGTGAATTCCATTCACAATATTAGCTATGCTGATGATACCGCCCACACGGCATCCGACACGCAAGCTGCTGAGCTCCACTATTAAGTCATTAACATACAGGTTAAAGAGCTTTGGAGACGACAACCACCCTGTTTCACCCCGCACTCCAGCCTGTAGGTACGCTTCGGAAATACAGTTAGACCATTTGACATTATTTATCTGATTATTGTACCAAAATCTGAACAAGTTTAGCATCTCAGCCGGTACTCCAGGGGAGTACCATCTTTCTCCAGAGCACATCATAAATGACACGATCGAAGGCCTTAGAAGTGTCTAAAAAAACAGGCACATACTGGTGTTCTACGGTCAGTGTAGTATTGAACAGTATGCTTGAGACACAGTATAGCAGTTTCAGTTGATAATTCACGCCGAAATCCAAATTGAGAGTCATGTAGTTCCAGATATTTTTGCAACTGTGAATCAAGCAGCCGTCCAACACCTTGGCCACTACCGTTGCTAGGGAGAGAGGGCGATAATTACTCATGTCCGATAAGTTTCCCTTCCTGTTCTGCACAATAGAGTCGTTTTCATAAGATTAATCGGCAGATATGAATGACTGATACATAATGTAAAAAACATAGACAAGGCTCTCGGCAAGTGGACACCCGCATGTTTCAGGTGTTCGATGCTAAGCCCATCGTGCCCTGGAGACTTGCCTTTAGTGATGACCTTGATAACATTGTTAACTTGAGCCACGGAAAAACCCAACAAAGGCCCCTCATCTATCTGATGAGGCATAGTGTCCCCTTCCCGATGAAGTGCCCAGTGCGGATTGGACCTTGAAGTGATCCATAAACATATTGGCTATTCTTCGGATCACTCTGTCCGCCAACGCTAGCAGGGAAACCAGGCCTAATGTCCAAATTTGATGTAGACTTCCAGAATTTACTAAAATCTTTATTAGCTCCATGTTTAGCCAAAATATCAATTTTTATTTGTTCCTGGTTATTTTGGCACCATTTCAACCTACTTTTAAAGATCCTTCTAGACATGAGGTTTAAGAATATTTATTAATCTCAATTGAATTACAATAAATTCTCTTACTGAGATTACAAGCTTAACATATAACATGCATAATATAGAATTCTGCTGCAGCAGCGCACAGCAAACAGCGAGTTCCATTCCGGTACAAAACATCTGTCGTTGTATCGCATTTTAAGTTTTTTTTTTTTTTTTTTTTTTGACTACTACTATAACTCTTTTTCTGCAATCCCTCATGAAGGCCACATAGCATAGATATGTATTTATAACTGTATTTAATTGACTTTTCAAATTTTTATTATTTATGGCTTGACTTTAAAATAGATATTTAATTGCCTACAAAAGTATTTTCTAAACATATTGTTTATTTTATTACTGATCACGTAGATAGTTTATATTATTCTAGTTTCATATACTATTATTTTTTTTAATCTTTGTAGGGTACATTTGAAATATGTACCTACGTAACATAAGTTGAACCGTCCCGGCTTCGTTACCAGTGCTAACGTATTGTGCAGTAAACAATAGGCTGGAATAAAGTTGGAGGCACACTGGTAGCTCGTAGGTGTTTATTTGAATTCCGCAGCCAATGGCAAAATACGAGATCCTTATGGATTCGTCATGTCTGTCTGACTGTCTGTCAGTCCGTATGTCATAGCCACCTTTCTCCGAAAACCACATGAGCTACACCATTGAAACCAGGTAAGTAGATATATTCTGTGAACCGCATTAAGATTTTCATAAAAAAAAATAGAAATAAAAAAACACATAATAAATTCTAAATACTGGGTATAAGTAAGTATGGGACTACTTAGATCTGAAAGACAATTTTTTTTTTTTCATCTAAACCATACATGATATTGAGGTTTCACATATATATATATATACGTGAAGGAAAAACATTTAAACTGGCGTCCACCTGCTTTTGGCGTCCGCATAATGGACACTATTTATATATATATATATATATATATATATTATATACATATACATAGCGCAGGTGAGCGCAATATTCACAGCCGTATAACTCGGAATTTCCTGGCTATGGATAAATTTATGTCCGCAACTGCGACGTTGCCAGCTCGCAACCATCAATCATGGACTGAAATCAAAAAAATAATATTCGCCGTAGGCGTTGTTGTACGCGTTGCGTATTATTAGAAGTCCGACTTTATTTAAAGTTTCAAAAAAAATGATGTGTTATTGGAATGTATTAGATGTAGATAGAAGATGAATTATCGAGGACATCGAGAAGAAAAAATAATGTCATATACGGACGCTCAATAGCTATATACGGACGTCCAATTGCCATTTTTTAGGTTTGCACTTGACCACCATCTCGCCTGATGTTAAGTGACGATGCAATCTACAATGGAGCGTGCTTACCTAGAAGAAAACGATTCACTCTCGATTTGAAGACACCAATATTGTAACTATAAGGGAAAACCCACTGAGGCAACGCATTCCACAACCTAGACGTTCTTGTCACAAACTTGGAGTCAAATCTCTTCGTTGGTGTTTTCGGAACATCAATCATGGAACGATGTCGCTTTTTTGAGATACGAGAAGTCTGATAGAAAAAAGGACAAGATGGTATTAGATCATGTAGATCAATTGCACACTCTCCGAAGTATAACCGGTATAAAACCGATAAGCTAGCAATTTTGCGGCGATGATCAAGACTTTGGAGTCTGTTACGCACAAGAGCGTCATTGCCTATGAGCCTTTCGGCACGTCTCTCAATCAATTCCAAAGTCTCCAGCTGATGCTTAGCCGATCCATCCCAAAGGTGCGAACAGTACTCCATACAGGAGCGTATCTGTGCTTTATTTAACGTGAGCAACTATTCAGAATTGAATCTGTATGTCTATCTGAATGGTATCTTCGCACCTTTGAGAGAATACCTAGTTTTTGGTGGCTAATTTAGCCTTAGACTCAATATACGTGCTAAAATTGAGCGTCGTAGATTAAGAGAAGAAATATACGGACGCTCAATAGCTATATACGGACGTCCAATTGCTATATACGGACGCTCAATAGCTATATACGGACGTTCAATTACTAAATACGGACGCTCAACAGCTATATACGGACGTTCAATTACTATATACGGACGCTCAATAGCTATATACGGACGTCGAATTACTATATACGGACGCTCAATAGCTATATACGGACGTCCAATTGCTATAAACGGACGCTCAATAGCTGTATACGGACGTCCAATTGCTATATATGGATGTCCAATTCAAATCCAGTGAGATATTTTCCACCGGGGACGTCAAGAGAAGTTGTTTAAAATATTTCTTCATACTGCCAGCAATTCCATTTGTCCTCGTCATCTCTCGTCACCATCAGCCGCAAGACGTCCACTGCTGAACATAGGCCTCCCCCGAGATTTCCACAACGAACGGTCTTGCGCAACCTGCAACCAGCGGTTTCCAGCGACCTTTGTGAGGTCATCTGTCCATATAGTGGGAGTCCGTCCAACACTGCGTCTTCCGGTTCGTGGTCGCCACTCGAGAAACTTACTTACCCATAGCGATGTAGCCAACCCATTGCCACTTCAGCTTTCTTACTCTGAGCTATGTCGGCCACTTTCGTTCTTTGCGAACATCCTCATTACGGATTCTGTCGCGTAGAGACTCTAAACATAGCTCTCCAAAGCTCGCTGTGTAACTTTGAGTTTCGTGTTGAAGCCCACAGTTAAGGACCACGTCTCAGTTCCATAAGCCATCACGGGCAACAAGCACTACTTAAATAATTTTGTCTTTAGGAATTGTGGTATTTTGGACTCAAAGATGGGCCGAAGTTTCCCGAACGCTGCCCATCCGAGTTGGATCCTTCGCTGGACCTCTTTGTCGAAGTTGGATCTACCTATTTAGATATTTTGACCTAGGTAAACGTATTCGCCAATAACTTCGAGTGTTGCATTGCCAACAATAACCGGTACAGGTGTGAATAGTTTCGGAGATATAACATCTCCCTGCCTCACGCCGTTCTGTAGCTGGATATGTTTTGTGCACTGATCCTGTAATCGGACAGATATTGTGGCTTTGCTGTTATACACTTCAACGCTGGAAAAACTGAAGCACTGCCCAGGTTTCGATGAAATCGAAGGCTTTTTCATATAGGCCATAAACGCTATACATCATCATCTGCAGCCTGCCCATTGCCACTTCAACTTGCTAATTTTAAAAGCTATGACGATGACCTTCGTTCTTCTGCGGATTTCCTCGTTGCGGGTTTTGTCACGCAGTGAAATTCCAAGCATAGCTCTCCATTGCCCGTTGTGCAACTTTGAGTTTGCATATCATGCCAATATGCAATAGTTGGCGGCCACGTCTCAGTACCATATATCATCACAGGTAACACACACTTTCGCCTTGAGAGTTTGTGATATTTCTGACGAGAAGATGCGATGCCAAACACTGCCCATCCGAGTTGGATTCGTCGGCTGATCTCCTTGTCAAAGTTTGATCTGCCTAACTGGATCATCTGACCTAGATAAGCGTAATGGTCGCCACTTTCGATACTGCCGTTTCAAACATGGACCGGTATGGGTGCAACATGGGCATTTGACATGATTTTGTGTCTTACCCATGTTCATTTTTAGCCCTACCTGTTGAGAGACAGTATTGAGGTCTCTGAGCACTGAGCCAAAGTTATCTAGCGCAATCGCTAGATGACTACTATGGCTATTGAGTCATTATGGCTCAATAGCCATAATGACTATATCGTCGGCAAATCGAAGGTGGGTGATGTATTTGGTATTAATGTTGATACCATATCCATAGTTTAAAACCACCATAGTTTAAAAGCTTAAAAATATCCTCCAATGCAGAGGTGAACAGTTTCGGAGAGATAGCGTCTCCCTGTCTCCCCTTTTTACATTTGGATCGGATTTGTGCATTGGCCCTGAAGACGGTTAGACATGGTGGCTTTGTTGTATAAACACTTCAACACTTCAACACTTCGATATACCTACGCTATACATAGTAACTGATTATACTCGTCGGTTTTCTGTATAATCTGCCGAAGTGTATGGATATGGTCTGTGGTACTCGTACTATATATTTATATTATACTATATATTTATTTATAAAATACTTATATTTTATAAGTAAGTAAATTTTATAAGTATTATATCAGCTAACTAGCCGCCATAGTACAAGTTTTGCTTAGTTTGGGGTCAGATGGTGTTGTGGGTGAATTGTCTACCAATATTTTCGGAAACCGGCTTGTTTGGGGTGGCTGGAAGTCGTCTGCGTGCGAGACGATTCGTGATTACTTATAAATGTGGCTCAGAAGTGAGATGGGTTCTTCAACAAAGTGATGTCACCTTTTTTGTAGAAGAGCACCACCACACTTCAGCTCCACGCTTCTGGCGTATTACCGTCAAGTATGACGGAGTAGAACAGCTTCTGAAGGACTTTAAGTAACCGTTTTCCACCCGCTCTCAGAAACTCAGCACCCGTTTGTTTCTACTGGGGATAAATGTGTGGAGACAAATGGGAATAATCCAGTATGGCGCAACACGATTGGCAGCAGTATTTTTACCATACAGTAGCTCGTTGCCAAACATAATTGCTTCACATAGTGCCGTATTTTTATAATTAAAGTGACCAGGCTATTGAACATCCGTATATAACTATTGGGCGTCCGTATATAGATATTGGACGTCCATATATCATATTGGACGTCCGTATATCATATTGGACGTCCGTATATTACATTGGACGTCTATATATAATATTGGTTCAGTCCATGGCAGGATACAATCCCGATTTTATCTTATCTACATTTGTGTTGATCCACAAATGAGGTTATTACGTACCTACTTGTCTTAAATTAATAAAAAATATGACTAAACAAACATGTACATCTACATTTATGCTTGTTATTCTAGATACTACCTGCGATTATTGGTGTAAAAATCTCATAAATAGGAGCTTAATTTTTTTTGTCTTATTAAGTAATTGTTTACTAAACTTTGTCAAAATCCATTGTTACTAACTCGTAACAATGGAATGGACACTAACGTGGAAGTGTGACATACATTTATCACACAATTCATTCATCTGTGATCATTCACAACAAGACGCCTTATAAAAATTTCAATACCTTAATATTGTGAGAATAAATTTATAGATAGATAATAATAAAGAATATAAAAATATCGGGCATCCGTATAACTATAGATCTTACGAAATTGAAGTAAAATAAAGAGAAAGTAAATCTAAACTAGCTGGCAACGTCGCACTCACAAATGCCGTTCATCCTATGCAGACGCTAAATAGTCGATGCCAACAGTAAATCAAGATCAATATATCCAGGACGTTTATAATTAATGACCATGGTTCGGGGTTCAAAAATGTTGCGGCACGAACGTAAGAAGAATATCGCGAAAAATAAAATTATCAGAAAACGATGTATCCTACGGAACTGGGAATCGAAAAACTAAGCAATATTCATTAAGAGATGTTAAAATAAGCAAGAGGAACCGGAGGACGTCGTAATGATGCACGGCGTGCATGACGCCAAAAATATTTAAGGATGTAAATATATATATATATATATATATATATATATATATATTACATATACATATCAAACATAAAAAAGGGTAAAATGTACTTCACCATCAATGAAAATTGGCTTGAATGAGATCTAGTATGTGCCTGGTTTTATTTTAATACGTCATAAATTCACTATTGTTGAAACACTGATTAAAGTAACAACAAACTACAAGAACTTTTATATTATGTTACTTGCTGTAACGGAAGCCTTCATGGGCGAGTTCGACTCGCACTTGACCACTCTTATTACGTACATATGTCATGCAAACCGATTTTTAAAAATATGTAATATGAGCAATTTTTGAATGTAAACAATGACTTCGCCTCTTTATTTCCTTAGGTAACTTGTTGTATAAGTAGGCACCTTCAAACATAATATTTTGAGTTCCGTAATTAGTTCTAGGTTTATTTACTAAGATTATATTGTTTGCTTGCCGAGTAATAATTCTTTGTACGCTAATTCTTTTTGAAAATGATATTTGTGTATGTACATCTTTTGTTAGAATTTTTCGTATTAGGATACACGTGTTATATCTGTACATCTCAAGAATATTCATTAGTTTAGTGTCTTTATATATCTTGGTGGTAGGCGTTAGATAGTCATATCCAAAGAGAGCCTTTATAGCTCTATTTTGGCAAATTTGTAAAGTTTTAAGATTTGATTTGCAAGCCGTTCCCCATATTTCAACTAAATAGTCTAAATGGGGCTTAATCATGGAATTATAGATAGTGTAACGCACTTTTTTAGTTAGACATTTGGAAATACCACGAAGAGAGCCTGTCAGTGACACAAGTTTATTTTTAATGTGTTCTAAGTGAGGTTTCCAATTGAGATGTTTATCCAAGACCAGACCCAAATACTTTTCTTTATCGACTTCATCGATCTTCATCAGACATATACATATCTTCGTAAATCAAGCCTGATAATGGTCGACAATGTAGTACTCAAATATTAAATTTAAGCTTGGCATCCCTGTGGGTATCCCTCAAATAATTGTTCCACCCGCACAAAATTTTTCCATTATTATTATTCGCCCCATTTATGCCCCTTGTATTAGTTTTTATCGCCGAATCCCTCAATATTTTGACTATATTTTCATACATTTTATCTAATATTTTGTAATGTTCTGTCAACCTACATGAACCATGACAACATTCTGTGAATTCAGAGGGAAAATCAATATCACTCAACGCACTATGACATAAATTATGATAGTCCTTAATTACAGATTCGTCTCTCTCATCCCAGACAACCGCATTTTGTGGTATTTTAGTTGTCATTACCTAACTTATGACCTATTTTTTCTATATCGCATTCAATAAATAAGGGTAAGTGATCGGAAATAAATAATTATTCAATTATATATACATTTACAATAGTTTGCCACGCTGAGAAAGAAACCACGCAGTGATCCAACCAACTGCGAGATCCATGATATGCATCAATATATGTATAGCTATTTGACTCAGTACCTAGCTTCTCCACATCCGCACATACCCAATGCACAAAACTCCAAAATGTCTCTAAAGAAAATACTATTCGGATGAGCATTAAAATCAGCAAGTATAAAAACAGTTTGAACACTACTACTTTCCTCGCCAGCACTTATTTAGCCTTTCAGTGAAGATGGGGAGATTTTCATAAGATTTTGTTGGCATATAAACTGAGATTATTAAAATTTCACGCTCGCTCAACTTGGCTACAACAGCGGCTAATCGGTTACTATTACACTCCACGACAGCCACTGACTCCAACAAACGTCTTCGGCATAAAATACCAAGCCCCCCGTATGATCTACCTTTTAAAAGTTTCTCAGACGTATCCACAGAAGACTTGCTTGTTTACTCAAAGTCGCTACAAACAGTTCCCAGCAGTGGGATGTCATGAGGTAGAAGCTATGTTTCTTGTAAGCACACCGAGAAGTCCGAGTCCGAGTTCTTGTAAGTCTGAGACTTTACAGATCTTTCTTACATCGTCAATAGAATTCTTAAAAGAATGACAGTTAAAGCTACTGAACTTACAATATGTATTTATACATAAGTTATTATTCATCCTATACAACAATTATACTTATCCAACAAATAATCTTTTAACAATTACAGTCAATTAGCTCGTAAACTCTAGTTATCAGTTTTTTTTCTGATCAGTTCCTAAAATGCACAAATCTTCTAAAAGTAATACCGTCAGGCCAAAATTTTTCCTGTAAAAATAAACCTAAATTTGGCTTAGAAACGTATAACTTATAGGCATTATATTTCTTATTAAATTTCATTTTTATCAACTTCAAGGATACACTATCACCCGTCTTTTCTTTAATATAACGGAGGATGTCATGTTCACTCTTTTCCTTGCTGACGTTAGAAATAAATAAGAGCACTTTTAGCACAGCCGCTTTAAATCTCCCACTCTCAACATTAGAAGCACAACCCTTCCGTCCAATAAGCTTGTATCTCTTCTTGGTTTTAGAGCGCACTACTTCCCATTCATTATTTGGCTCAGGTATTTGGGTGCACCTCACAGCTGATAGTTTACTGTTGAAATTATTTTGATCATTTGCAATGACACTAGAAAAAGTTCTGCGATCTGAATGCAAATCTAATTTCGAAATGACGTCATCGCCGACTGCTGATTGCAGACATGTCTGTGTCGTCGGTACCCTCTTATTATTTGTTGTAGTTTTTGAGGTGTCAGTGCAGTTCGAAAGACGCTCTGTCTCTTTTCTTCCTTGTTCAACGCTGCACATCCAACTTATCGTACCATCCTTTTCGCACACACTCGCTTCAGATCTAGTAGGTATGTCAGTACTTCCATTGCAGACAATGTAACGCATATGTATGACGCATAGGTTTTTAATTATAGTGCTCCAAACTTTTTACAATATGATTTTTACTAATAGTTTAGTTTATATATAAAAAATAATGGTAACTGAATTGTAGAGCATGAAATGACCTAGAAATTTTATCAGCAACTTTTTCCCGTAGCTTTTATAGTTTAGGAGCTATAATGCTGTAAATGAGATTATAATGCTGTATATTCAATTATTCGCCTATAAGTTGTAAATTTAAAGGTAATTTCATGCTAATAATAATTTCAATGGTAATTCAGTTACCATTATTTTTAATTTATAAACTAAGCATTTAGTAAAAATCATATAGTATAAAGTTTGAAGCGCTATAATTAAAAACCTATGCGTTATACACACCTATGCGTTTGCCGCTTGTGATGTTAAAAAAACGATCCTATCCATCTCCTCTAATGCGGTCGGCAGTGATTGCATTAGCCGTAGCATGATCCTTCCAATCCTTGATGAAATCCTATCTACTTTGTGTCATCTCCTTAACGCCTCTGTGTCACTGACATCTGTACCATCTTCCTGGAAAGAAGCTCAAATCGTACCTATTCCCAAAAAAACGAATCCCATCTCTCCATCTGAATTTCGTCCAATTTTCATTCTCCCTTTCCTCTCTAAAGTCCTCGAACGTCTGATCCACTCCCAACTCAGTTTTTTTCTAAATTGCAACAATCTCCTTAATCCCTTGCAATCTGGTTTCCGTCCCGGCCATAGTACTACTACTGCTCTTGTAAAGATATCTGATGATATTAGGCTGGGAATGGATAACAGAAAGCTTACTGTCCTCACCCTGCTCGATTTTAGCAATGCTTTTAACACTGTTGATTTCGATATCCTCCTGGCATTGCTCCGTTCAATTAACATATCTCCAACGGCAATTGATTGGTTTCGTAGTTACCTGCAGGGTCGCCGGCAGCGTGTACACATAGAAGATCATACATCTCTTCTTGGTGTGAAGTGCGCTTGGGTGTCCCTCAGGGTGGCGTTCTTTCTCCTATACTTTTTGCTTTATTCATAAATTCAGTCACATCTCTCATTTCTTCTTCCTACCACCTCTATGCTGACGATCTCCAAGTTTATGCTCAAGCCTCACTTGTCAACCTAGATGATGCTATTAAGATGCTCAACGAAGATTTGCGCCGCATTGAAAAATGGAGTAGGTCTTTCGGTCTTACTGTCAATCCCTCGAAAACACAGGCCATAATTATTGGAAGTTCGCGGCTTGTATCGAGAATCGACTATGGCACTACAACGAAAGTTGTATTCGGTGGCGCGACGGTACCATTTAGTGCAGAAGTAAAAAAATCTGGGCATTATTTTCGATCGCTGTTTTACTTGGGATCCACAAATTCGATCTATAAAGCGCAAAATATTTGCCTCAGCAGCATCACTTCGAAGAATTCGAAATTTCTTGCCTACGGCCACCAAAGTTGCGTTAGTACAATCCCTCCTTCTTCCCATCCTTGACTACGCTGACGTCTGTTATCTTGACCTTAGACGGGACCAATTCGATATGCTCGAGCGTCTTCAAAATTTTTGTATTAGGTTTGTTTTCGGTCTCCGATATATGACCATGTTTCTCTTTTCCGATCTAAGCTTGAGTGGCTCCCTATCCGTTTACGTCGGGATAGCCACATCCTATCACTTTTTATATACCACACTTTTCACTCCTTCTTCCCCTCCGTATCTAAGCTCCCGCTTCACTTTTCTGTGCGACACTCATTCGGTCGATCTTGGGTCGTCTACAAATCTCCTATTGTCTACTGCAGCTCATTCAAGCTCCTATTACGGTTCGTCGTTCTGCGTGCAGGCTGTAGCCTTATGGAATGCTCTTCCTGCGGCCATTAGACGTGCGCAGAGCGTCGTTTCGTTCAGGACGCAGATTCGACAGCATTTCCTGACAAAAGTTGTTCACTGACTTGTGTTTATCTTCTCGGCATTTTGCGTTTCGTATCATATATAAGTATATATTTATTTATTGTACATATGTATATATACATATCAATTTATACCTATTTATTGTATATTCATTATGTAGTCTAAGTAATTTATATATAATAAAATTATTTAATAAAAATTATTTATTTATATTGTTAATCGCACCACTGCCTAAAATTTTACAAATTTAGTTTCCTAATTAACCAAAAGGTTATCTGGAAGAGATCGCTTTTAGCGATAAGATCGCTTTTTGTGCCCATTATGTTTTGTTATTTTATATGTTACTTGTTGTCAACTTTGTTTTGTGGTGCCAATAAAGTGTTTTGTATTGTATTGTATTGTATACAATAAAAGTTTCAAATAAAACAAATGACAAATATTATTGTTATTTTATTTATTACTTTATGACACCTCTGAAAGGGCGGAAACCTAGTTTAATTTCAGGCTCTGGGAAGATATAGTCCTGGTTTGTAAGTGCCTATTTTCTTTACAATTTTTTTGTGCATCAAAAGTTATTACAGTTTTTAGCAATTTAAACAGTAATACTGCTATCGCACTGCATCGGAAACTTGGTCAAAATCAGGGTGTGAACCATGCCTTCTGCTCGTGTAAATGGTTTCAAAAAACAGATTTGCAGTCGCCTCATGATAGACGAAGCCCTCATTGAACCATTTCGGAGCCGTTGTGATGGTCTCACGGCTGTCTGGTGTTGGCGAAGTTGTTTTTATCGGAGACGTCAATCAATTGCCTTACAACGATAGGCAAAATCTCTTCAAAATGAGGTATCACAGCCCGAACCTGGTAATAAAGATCAGCCGGAAGTTGCTCTGCACATATCGAGACCCAATGGATATCGCATATACGTTGAGGGAAATTTAATATACTCAGGTACATATGTACTCCTCAGCGCCCCGTTTGAAGTCCCTAGACCAGAGAAGAAAAGGGGGCCCAAAAACCCAACACCCTACCAAACACCCCCTTTTTAGTGCATACCCAAGAGGAGACGGAGACCCTGACAAAGCAGGGTTATGAGTCAGGATCCGGGTCCGAGTCCGGTAATCGCAATCAAATCGAAGGCAAATATGAAGCTAATGAAATATGAACGGTCCACGGAACCACGACCGCATCGTCGCAATCTCACAGCACACAGGGGACTTCACATACTACGCTGACGACACCGACGACACCTTCGGTCTGTCCATACGGCGAGGGCTAGCTGTAACACCGAAGACCATCCGAGAGCTCAATTTGTAGGTGATCATCAAGGACATAATTGCAGTCTTGGTGGAGACACTGAGCCAGGAGGAGGCGACTTAGAAAATAGCAAAATCGGAATAAAGAGCACTAGAATTACAATGAAAATGTTTCCTACTCCAAGGGTCCAAATGTTCTCCTAATCTATACTAATACTATAAAGCTGAAGAGTGTGTTTGTTTAAACGCTATAATCTCGGGAATATAATAGAATTAATTAATAGACTAAATTAATAGAAAAAATAATATTTCAATTCGGACCAGTACTGGCAGTGCATCCTCACTCGCTCAAGGTCGCGCGGTTTTAGCCTACAGCTAGACCGTTCCTCGCACGGAACAAGTGCCAGGCGGTTGTCGAACGCACGTCTGAGCGCTCGCGCAGCACGTTTCCCGCGCAAAATTACGTCGCCATATATTGTGCTGTTTATGGATGCACGAGTCAAAAAACAAAGAATTATCATTTTTTCCTAGATACAAAATATACCATTATTTTTTTATATTTTTCTGCTAACCGTACAAAAAGTACGGGACATTATAAAATAGCTTGTAATTGAAGCTGGTTGTATGTATTAGTGTAGGTAAGTACATTAAAATATGTTACATATTTATCAAACAACATTTAGACGATCAAGTAGAATAAAAACAGTCAAGGTATACTTTTATTGTTTAAATTTCAATGTGTCCGACCCTATGTTACGGCCTCTTCTAGCTGTCTTGCGCGTTACGAAGTAAATAACTAAAATATATAATCTGAGCTACAATGCTGACTACCTACATAACGAAAGGTTAATTTAATTTTTATTAGATAATATGTCGACAACCCTTTCGATGCGCATCATTCCGCGCCAGACAGCGACAGAGTTACGCGTTAGAAGAGAGCGCAAATGTTTAGTTTAAAAATTGCGATAGGCATTGAGCGCTAATGCGAGCTGAATTGCACTTTGTTGCGTCCCTGCAAGAGTCGCTATTTATATAACAATTTTCGCTAAGTGAGGGTTCTGTGGTAATATCTATTCTGTGGTACTGGTCCGAATTGAAAGATTTTTTCTATTAGATAGTCTATTTATCGACAAAGGCTACAATATGCTATACAACATTACGCTACTATCAATAGAAGCGGAACATGAATCAAGAATGTAACAAAAACGGGAAAAAAATATTCCTTTGTGAGAGTTTTCGACATGACATCATATGTCTAAGATTGCGTCATTGAATATAAACCTTTGCTAATCAAATTTGTTTCTAAATCTCAGTTGGTACGACCAATTTCCGACAGGTGGCGTAGCAGGTAGCTGAAGAGGTTTTCTGTTTGAAAGCGATATTCTCAGGAATGACTGAACCGATCTCAATCATTCTTTCACCGTTGGATATGTATGGGAACCCAATAAGTGCTATATATGTACCACGGGCGAAGCCGGGGTGGACATCTAGTCTTATATATATAAATGAATTGCTGTTCTTGGGTCTGCCTAAAACTCGACAACGGCTGGGCCGATTTGGCTGATTTTAGTTTTAAAATGATTGTGGTAGCTCAGGGAAGGTTTAAACGGTGAGAAAATATGGAAAAGTTGCGAAGAAGATAGTGAAAACCAAAGATGGTTGAACTCAAGATTAGCCCTGAACATCTTGACATTGATAATAAACTGCGTCTGTGACATCACTGACATGTGTCTGTATCTAAGACATCTCTGTCTCTGTCTAAAACATCTATCTCGCTCGCGCTGATGGTAGCCATTTTAAAATTTTAATTTATGTAGTTAGAAAATATTTAAAATAATTTTAAATGCAGTACTTACGCATGAAATTTAATGTCATTACATTTATTTGAGTTTCTAGGATTATTAGAACACTTTTTGAACGCACAGCAAGACATACTCTTTTATATTTATGTTCAAAATGATCAAAATCAGTGATAGGTAAAAACGACCGGCGTCCCCCGCTTCCTACAACCGACTAGAACGGAAAGAGTGAGCTCACTCTTCCCAACGTTAACATGATTCCGTGCGCCCTGAAGTTTGGGAGGGCTAATCTTGATTTGTACGATCTCTGGTGAAAACCACAATTTCGTTTTCTCTAACAAACTGTTCTACATAATTTCCAGTCAAACATCTGACGTTACCGAACAAAAAAAATTCAGCCAATCATAGATTAAATAAAGAGTTTCCAGCCAGTTTAACGAAACGAGTTTTATTCAAAGAGTATAAATTCATAGTTTTAATCAAAGAGATTAATACAAAGAGTATACCTATAAGTTTTTTTGCTGTGTCGCGGTATATAAATAAGATGAAAATGCAAGTTGTTATTTTAAGAAGGTTCAAGCGCGAGTTGCAAATACCACTGCAATTTCAAGAAGAACTTTGAACAATATATTAAACGAAGTCAGTACTGAAACACATTCTACTGAAATTAAGTTTAGCACTCCAAAACAAAAGAGACCAAACAAGCAATTTCGTTTGGATATGGACGATTTTGATTATGATGTCGTTCGCAGAATGGTGTATGACTTTCACTTACGATTTAATGAACTGCCAACAATAAAATCATTAAAAATTAAATTATCTGAAGCTATTAATTATAATGGGTCTGAAAAGATGTTGACAAAAATGAGATCTTCACGAGATGGGATTTCGGTTTACTAAAATGGAAGATAATCGAAAAGCTTTAATGGAAAAGCACGATGTAAGTCTCAAACGAATGGAATACCTCGATAAAATACGCAAATTTCGCGAAACAGGAAAAAATATCGTCTCCATGGATGAGTCTTACATAGATACATCCCACACTAAAGGGAAATCTTGCAGTGATGATAAGAAAAAAGGAGTAAAAATTGGTTGCCTGTAAAGTCGGTATACGGGCGAAAGTTTTACGTGACAACGACTTTGAGTGGTAAAATAATTTTACGGAAGGGACGCGTGCCTTTCACTTTTTATGTCTGTCTCTCTCGCTCTTAGGTGGGCTAACCATGCCCGAGTGGAAGGGACGCGTGCCTCTCACTCGCTCTCGTTGTGAGCGCATAACGTGAGCGGAGCGTAACGCAGTTTCTTGAAGTGTCACCCGGCAAACCAATTTATAAGACGTTGTCACGTCAAAAAGCGAATTTCAAAAGGTCAACGTTTGATAATAGTTCATGCGGGAAATGAAAAAGGCTTAGTACCCGGTGCCTTTTTAACGTATAAATCCACGGATACTACAGGTGACTATCACAATGAAATCAATAACGATAACTACGAGAAATGGCTGGTTAATCAATTAATCCCAAATATACCCAGTGATTCCGTTCTAGTTATCGACAACGCACCCTATCACAATAAATATGTTGAAAGACCCCCCCAACTCAAACACCATTAAACAGGAAATGATCAACTGATTAAACAGACACTAAATTCCAGTTGATCCAAAATTAACAAAAACCCAGATTTACGCTATTATATGTCAGCACAAGGAGAAGGTATATAGAGTTTTCCGTGGACAAAATACTTGCCGAACATGGGCACACTGTGTTGCGATTGACACCGTATCATCCGGATTTTAATCCAATTGAAAATATATGGTCTCAATTAAAAGGCTATGAGCCTCTAGAAATGTGGATATGAATGTAATTACAGTAAAAACGTTATTGACTGAAAGTAAACATGATCGGGGCTGAAGAGTGGAAAAAGGTTTGCGATCACACAATCAAATGTGAGAATGAATATAGAAGCATTCAACACGGTTTAGACAATTACACTGATAGACTAGTGATTAATTCGGCTGATAGTGACAGTGATATTGACCTCTTTGAGAGCACAGATAGTGAAATGGGAGTAATTGAGAATTACAATTATTATTATTTTTATTACAATGGCTCACTTTAACAATAGGTACAATGGTGTTTATTATGTACACTACAGCTGTAATTTTCCAAAGTAATTAAATACGTAAACATAATGTGAACATATTTTTTTTATTTTATTTTACCCGAACCTAAAGCCATTACTTATAGAAAAATTGGTGTATTTTATACAAAGAATAAAAATAATTATTAACAGAAGCAAATTAAAATTGTTTTAACAGCTCCTAATAGATACCGGACTGTTTGTATTTCGTGCGTGGAAAATGCCTCATTACTGGAAGGAATTTTTTTTTTATATGTTAATTTAAGTATACTATGAGTCTTTGAAACACATACATACGTGTTTGATTTAAAATACATATTTTGTACTATTGATAGTTTTAATAAACCATAAACTACAACTTTTTCTACATCCACCTCCGCATCCGTTAACCTCCGCATCCACGGAGGTTAACGTATGCGCCTCCGCCGTCGCTAAGAAGGCTTCCGTTACAACCATAGTTTGAACACCGTGAGTAGTTTCTTTACATTACGAATTTTGTGAGGGGGCGGCCTCAACTGCTGTCAACGAAAATAATGTGGTTACTGCTAAGCGGCTAATCGAAGAAAACCCGCGGATTACCTATGAGACAATTCGAGGACTATTGGGGATTGGTATGAGCTAAATTCAGAAAAGGTTACAAATTATGTAACCAACATCAGTTTTCATAATTATTCTTCTTTAACTAAAACATAAGCATTAGAATAGCTTTTGTACATATTGCATCTAATGCTGTCGGTTTTGATTGCATTAGTCGTAATATGATTGTTCCTATTCTGGATGAAATCCTACATATCCTTTGCCATCTTCTGAATGCTTCTATCTCTCTAAAATCTGTGCCTGCGTGTTGGAAAGAAGCTGAAATAGTTCCTATTCCTAAAAAACCTAATCCAAAATCTCCTTCAGAGTATCGTCCCATCTCCGTTCTCCCTTTCCTTTCTAAAGTCCTTGAACGCCTTATCCACTCCGAACTTAGTTTCTTTCTGAACTACAATAATCTTTTAAACCCTTTGCAATTTGGTTTCCATCCCAGCCATAGTACAACCACTGCTCTCGTTAAAATATCTGATGATTTTAGGCTGGGAATGGACAACAGAAAGCTCACTGTCCTCACCCTACTCGATTTCAGCAATGCGTTCAACACTGTTGATTTCTATATCCTTCTCTCCTTGCTCCATTCGATTAACATATCTCCTACGGCAATTGACTGGTTTCGTAGTTACCTGTATGGTCGCCGCCAATGTGTGCGTATACAAGATACTGTTTCTTCTTGGTGCGATACACGGTCCGGTGTTCCTCAGGGTGGCGTTCTTTCTCCTTTACTTTTCGCTATTTTTATAAATGCAGTAACTTCTCTTATCTCTTCCTCCTACCACCTCTATGCTGACGATCTCCAACTGTATGCTCAGGCTTCGTTGGATTGCTTGGATGACGCGGTGAAGTCAGTCAATGCCGACTTGCTCCGTATTGAGAAATGGTGCAAGTCTTTTGGTCTTACAGTCAACCCCTCTAAGACTCAGACTATTATTATAGGAAGTTCGCGGTTAATTTCGAAGGTCGATTTTAACACAATCACCAAAATTGTTTTCAGCGGTGTAACTATACCTTTTAGTACAGAGGTTAAAAACCTCGGAATTATTTTTGATAGGTGTTTTACATGGGACCCCCAAATTCGGTCCGTAAAGCGCAAGCTTTACGCTTCAGCAGCGTCATTGAGAAGAATTCGTAATTTCTTACCTACTGCCACCAAGGTTGCGTTAGCTCAATCCCTTCTTCTTCCCATCCTTGAATATGCGGACGCATGCTATCTCGATCTTAGACAGGAGCAATTGGATATGCTTAAGCGGCTCCAGAACCTTTGCATAAGATTTATTTTCGGTCTTCGGAAATATGATCATGTGTCCCAGTTTCGCGTAAAGCTCAAGTGGCTACCAATTCGTCTTCGAAGAGATACTCGCATTCTCGAACTTCTGTATAAAATTCTTTTTACCCCTTTTTCGCCCTCGTACCTAAGTTCTCGTTTCACTTTCCTCTGGGACACTCATTCTGTAAATCTTAGGTCATCTACAAACTTTCTTCTGTGTACTCCATCTCACTCTAGCTCCTTTTTTTGGCTCTTCGTTCTGTGTGTGGGCTGTGGCGCTCTGGAATGCTCTTCTGGTGACCATCAGACGTGCTCAGAGCGTGGACTCCTTTAAGGCTCAGATTTCGCAGCATTATTTAAGCAACATTGTTGCGTAAACCTGTGCTCATTTCCATTACGCTTAGTGTATTGTATAAAATGTATTTATGTACGTTTATTTTATACTATTTATTTTTGATATTTAGATATATACCTATCTATGTTTATGTATTGTATTATACACCTGTACTAGATTTATATTTAAGTATTTATATATATATATATATACCATATTTACATTATGTGTTTATTTGTAAATGGAATTTATTTTATTTATAGAATTATTCTCGCACACGTATCAAGGATGCCACACCACTGCCCTTATCTGTAACCTTGTCCTATCAAACAAAAGGTTATCTGGAAGAGATCGCTATTAGCGATAAGATCGCCTTTTGTGCCCAAAATGTTTTGATGTTATGTTTAATCATTGTTCTTGTAATATTTTTTGTGGTATAATAAAGTGTTATTGTATTGTACTGTATTGTATTGTATTGTACCGATTACGAAATTACTTGCTGAAAAAGATAGTAAAAGAATGTTATGCGTTTTTACTTCGGCTATTTTGTGACGTGACGTGAGAGTCAAGTAGATCGGCCACGCTTAAGGACTCAGTACTTAAGGTCCCGCATCTCAGGCGCCAGAGATGTTCAGAAATTTTCAGAAACCACTAATGTTATCAAATAGGTCATAAATTATTTTTTAAATATAATTAAATCAAACTGGTTACTAAAAAATAAGTAATTTTATGTTTTTTTTTAATCTATTCATCATTGTAAATAATTGTCATTATTCTATTAGTACTTACCGATACCAACTCTTGTAAAAGAAACATATTGCTAAGTAAACTATAACACCAATAATAAAAGGTTTGTAACCGCTGCTAGAACACGGAAAAGTCGGTGTACTTTAATGCCAATCCATCTGTCACGGTCTATTATACTATATGGTCTATTATACTATTATACACACAGCAATACGAGACTAATAAAATCTTTTCTGTTAGAAATTGGCAAATTTCGTCCGAGAATAAACAGGTGACAAAAACGAAACAACTCATAGTTAAATCGCACTATTAACATTTTAATCAGTATGTAATCTTACATAGATAGGTACGTTTTTTAGGGTAAGTAGGTACTATATAGAAAATATACGCTCACTCTGTTGTATGCCATCTCTTGTCTGACTCTCAAGACTCTTTATCTCGAGAATGCGTAACAAGATGAAATTGATACTATATACCTTACTCAAGTTTACAGTCCATTGAAGCCATAAAATAATAAAACTTCTAATTACGTAAAACGGGGGGCCGTTTATGTCGCAAAAGAAACTCTAAGAGAAATCAAAGTTTTACGAGTATTTTCCGTTGACCAAATCGTATCACATTTATTTGGTAAGCAATACCTACCGTTGTTTTCTATAAAATAACTGAAACCCGCGACTTCGTCCGCGTAAAATTTAAATAAATAAATATTGGTGGACAATTCACACACAACACCATCTGACCCCAAAGTAAGCAAAGCTTGTGTGATGACAGCCAGATAGCTGATATAATACATATATAGTGTTTAAATACATACTTATTATACATAGAAACACCCAGACACAGTGCAAACATTTGAATTTATTACACAAATATTTGCACTGGGTGGGGATCGAACCCACGACCCTCGGCTTCGCAGACAGAGCTACTACCAACTAAGCCACTAGGCCAGTCTATACCATTTTCTAGTGGTGTGTGTGGAAATTGACTGCTGTATCATATTTCGCGTTGCAAATTTCAACTCAATCCGTTGAGCCATTTCAATGTGATTAGTAACAATGCACTTTTTCGGGATAAAAGTACTGCTACTATTTATACTTATAAAAACCTGTTACGGGTCGAATTCTATACATTGAATATATACCTGCATGAAAAAATTCGAAGGCTCTTCATAGTCGATACTGATGTCAAAAACTTTTTGTTGATGTCAAAAACAACGATTTATTTTTTTCTTTCATTTCTGTTTGTCTGTATGGTGAACACGTATCACGGCGAAACTACTGATTCAATTCGAATGAAACTCGGCATGACAGTTCATGCTCAATGGGTTGAATTTTGACTACTGTTTCAAAATCTCTATTTATGAAAATGTTATGTTGGTTTGTGTACGCTTCAAAAACTCGAAAAGATTTGCATCGGTCGAGTTGAAATTTTACAATGATATATTATCCGCATCAAGGATTGTTTTATCTAATTTTGCATCGACAAAAAAAAGCGTGGCAGGGTACAGCTAGTGTTATACAAAACTAAAGTTTGACGAATTCACCTCAGAATGAGATAAGTATAGTCTTTTCGACCAAAAAAAAATATAAGTTTGACGTCGATGTCTGTCTGTCTGTCTGTCTGTCTGTCTGTCGGTCTGTCTGTCTGTGTGTGTGTCTGTCTGTCTGACCTGTCAATGCGGTTTTTTTATTCGAAGGTTAATATCGATTCTTAGCTAGATGGTTAATATCGATTCAAGCCGCCGGACCACAAAATGGCGGACAAAAAAGGGCTTGACTAGTAGAATACAATAATAATAATAAATTTTAAATCAAAGATGGCCGCCACCACAAAATGGCGAACAACCTACTACCACAATATGGGTATCAAATGAAAGGGCTTGACTAGCAGAATGTTGTACAGATTACAAATCCGAGATCCGAGGTAGTCGGGGTTAATCAAAATTTTTAATTTTGTTCTTGTTTTTACTGTAATAGGTTCCCATTTGACTACCATCTATAAACTAGTTGGCTATAAATTTGTATAAACCTTTAGTATATAGTGCTCTCTACAACTTTCTCTAAACTTTGCGTTTATTAGTACGCGTATTGCTCGCTTTTCCATTTTTAATACTCTTTGATAATCAGTTGAGGAGCCCCAGAAGATTATTCCGTAGGCCATTAAGGAGTGCACATATGAGTAGTAAATTTCTTTGAGGCTCTCCGGGGATGTGACATGCTTAAATTGTTACCTTTCGCCATCTTTTTACATGTTTGATCTAAATGGCATTTCCAGTTTAGTGCACAATCTAAATGAAAACCCAATAGTTTTGCATTATTTGTACTAAATAATTTGGTTCCATCGCTTAATTCTATGGGTTGGTTGACTGGATTTGATAACTTCATGTTTATAAACATAATCTTAGTTTTATCGTTATTCAATTGTAACCCATTTATTTCAAACCAGTGGTTTAGTTTCGATAGAGCTTCTCGTAGTTTTAGTAACAATTTTTCGTAGGAGTTACCTGATAGTATGAGCGTAGTATCATCAGCTTATTGTATTATCTCTCCGCCGAGCTCTAACATGGACAAATCATTAACAAAAAACGAAAATAGGATATTTCCCAATGACGATCCTTGAGGAACTCCTGTGTTGATAATTTCTGGTTTAGATACATGGCGCTTGTTATTTATTTTGAGTTCTACTACGCTTTTCCTATTTTCTAAGAATGACTTTATCAAATTCAATCATTCAAATTCAAAAAAAGAATTATTCTTTGTTTCTGACTCCGTAGATCATGAGCTTTTATTAAATAAGATTTACGGAATCGTAAGCTTTGGATAAGTCTAACAGTAATATGGCTATACCTTCATTTTACCATTTAAGTTTTCCACAACATTGTCAACAAGGTTATGAACAGCTGAAATTGTTGATCGACCGCTTCTGTACGCATGTTGAAAATCTGAGAGTATAGAGTGTCTATTGAAATATGACATGATGTTCTGTGACATTATCGCTTCAACTAGTTTTGAGATTGTGGGCACTATAATAGTAATGAGCCTATATATATCGATCCCACCCAGTGCAACTATTTTGTGATGAATTCAAATGTTTGACTGTGTCTGATGTTCTATTTATAATAAGTATGTATTTCTATATGTGTATTATATCAGCTATCTGGCCACCATAGTTTTGCTTAGTTTGGGGTGTGGCACCAATATATATATATATATATATATATATGATATATATATATATATATATATATATATATATATATATATATATATATATATATATATATATATATATATATATATATATATATATAATTAGTAACACGTGTTGTTTCACCTTTACCTTTACACAATGGTGTGCAATGGTAAGCAACATGCCTGCTACATAGCAGCACAGTGACATGCAGCAGAACACGAACATTCCCAATCATTTGACTGCACCTAGCACTGCACTACGCTCGTCACCCAGAGATATAAGATGTTTTATCTCTATGCCCTTTAATTTCACTTGAAACATTGCCCTTCAAACCGGAACACAGTAATGATTTTCACGTTACTGTTTGGCGGCAGAATAACTGTCAAAAATTTGATACTTCTATGTGTGTAGGTATACGTATAGTTTAAAATAACAACCAAAGTTGAAACTAAATACAAGTTTTTTAACAAATTGGTTTGTATTTTTTAACTCCCGACCAAAAAAAGGGGTGTTATAAGTTTGACGTGTATGTCTGTCTGTCTGTGTGTGTGTCTGTCTGTCGCACCGTAGAGCTCAAACGGATGGGCCGATTTCGATGCGTTTTTTTTTATTTGAAAGTTAATATCCGTGCGGATGTTCTTAGCTATGTTTGGTTAATATCGATTCAAGATGGCCGCCGCCACAAAATGGCGGACAAAATATTTCTTCACAATCTACCTCAATATGGCTAGGTATCAAATGAAAGGGGTTAACTAGTAGAATACTGTACACTACAAAAAAAAAAACCAAGATGGCCTCCACCACAAAATGCCGAATTATATTATTTTTTTCATTACTACTTCAATATGGGTATCAAACGAAAGGGCTTGACTAGTAATAATAATACATTGCACTATGACAAATTTCAAATCCAAGATGGCCGCTTCCACAAAATGGCGAAATATATTTTTTTTTACAACTCCCTTAATATTGACTAGTAGAATGTTGTACAGATAACAAATCTGAGGTAGTCGGGGGTTAATCAAAATTTTTAATTTTGTGTTTGTTTTCTGCAAATCTTTGTATTTACAAATTCGTAGGTAAATATCTATCTATAGGTACCTACTTTCAATTTTTATTAAAATTGAGAGGAAAAAAACCCTAAATTAATATGTAGGTACATACACGTATTTATACTTTGCTATGAAAGAATCGATATTTCTGAATTTAATTTTACTATTGGTAATAGCACCATCTATCGTAAACGTCTGTTTTTAACCCCCGACCAAATAAATAAAAGTGGTCAAGTGCGAGTTGGACTCGCCCATGAAGGCTTCCGTAGCAGCAAGTAAAATAATATAAAAGTTCTTGTAGTTCGTTGTTACTTTAATCAGTTCGTTGTTACTTTTTATGTATGACGTATTAAAATAAAACTACTTACTAGATCTCATTCAAACCAATTTTTGTTGATAGTTTACATGGTAATGTACATCATACACTTTTTTTTGTCATTCTCTTATTTTAGAAGTTATTACAGGGGGGGCACACATTTTACCACTTTGAAAGAGTCTCTCGCGCAAACTATTCAGTTTAGAAAAAAAATGTTAGAAACCTCAATATCATTTTTAAAGACCTATCCATAGATACCCCATACGTATGGTTATGATAGAAAATATTTTTGAGTTTCAGTTCTATGTATGGGACACCCCCAAAATGTATTGCTTTTTTCTTTTTTTTTTTGTATAAAAATCTTAATGCGGCTTACAGAATACATCTACTTGCCTAGTTTCAATAGTATAACTCTTATAGTTTCGGAGAAAAGTGGCTGTGACATACGGACGGACAGACAGACAGACATGACGAATCTATAAGGGTCCCGTATTTTGCCATTTGGCTACGGAACCCTAAAAACGCCGTCACCACAAAATGGCGGACAAAATATTTCTCCACAACCTACGTACCTCAATATGGGTATCAAATGAAAGGGCTACTAGTCATAGTAGAATATTGTACAGATTACAAATCCGAGGTAGTCGGGGGTTAGTAAATTTTTTAATTTTGTTCTTGTTTTGTATAAAAATCTCTATGTGTTTCACTGAATACATCTATTTACCCCACACGTATGGTTTTGATAGAAAATATTTTTGAGTTTAAAATGTATTGCTTTTTTCCTTTTTTTTGTATAAAAATCTTAATGCGGCTTACAGAATACATCTACTTGCCTAGTTTCAATAGTATAGCTCTTATAGTTTCGGAGAAAAGTGTCTGTGACATACGGACGGACAGACAGACAGATATAACGAATCTATAAGGGTCCCGTATTTTGCCATTTGGTTACGGAACCCTAAAAACCATCTTCAAAAACTAAAAAGTATTAAGGGCGTGTGGGCCGTAATTTTGAATTTTTAAAACAACTTTAAGACCTTTCAAATAGTGTATTAAACTCTGAAAAAAATATATGTATTAGTTAAGGATCTAATCTAGTGCAATTCGCAGTCAATAACACGATTTAATGAATTTTACTTGATAGAAAAAATCCCAAAGTTACCCCTTTTCAAAAAGGTTTTTCAAGTTTATGACTTAAACTAATGAATATTTTTACAAAATTTTTGTACTCAATGAAAGCCACTAAAAAGTTATAGATGCATTCGCAGAGTTTGACTTGATAAAAAGTATCAGTTATTCACTATGTTTTAATATCTACCATATATATAGCGCGCCGTTCGGCGGGCCTGATCAGTCGCGTTTCGGCGCTCACGGACGACGGGCCTGTGCTTGATTTTGCAATTTTGACAACCAATAAATTTTAAATATTACGATCATAGTGCCACAGTATAACAATATCAGTAGGTGTTACTAGTGAAGCACGCTATGATCTTGATTTTGATACCGTTTTCATTGAATTGCAAATAGACGCTGATACTAATTAGTACGCTGTTTACTTTATGTTGTAGACCAATAGGGGAGTCTCAAAAAACTGACGTCGATAACACATCAGTAAAAAAATCAATGCGGATGCAGTGGAAAATAGATAAGTATCGGTAAAATATTCGTCCGTCAAATGAGAGGGGAGAAATCCCCTGCGTAAATCCCCTAATATAAATGCAAGTTAGGTATCATATGATACCTTACTTGCATAGAATACATGTACTTACCAAGTTTTAATAGTATACTTCTTATAGTTTCGGAGAAAAATGGCTGTCACATACGGATGGACAGACATAACGTATATTTTAAAATTTGTCTACGAATCCAACTTCGTTCATTTAAAACTTATTTAAAATGAAATTTAGACACTCGACCAAATTTGATAAGAAGCCTTTTAGGCAGTAAAATTACTCGTAGAATTTAACTCTGTACTAAATTTCCGATTCGTATTTTTTAAATAAGGTTTAGAATCATTTCCTGAGCACAAAATTACAAAATAATAACAAATCCAGGTGGAGCTTCAAGCGCCAGCTCGAAAAAACGTTTTTGGCCGATTTTCCGAAAAAGTTATACAGCCTATTATTATTGTAGAAAATAAAATTTATTTCCCATCTTTTGTTGCCAGTAAACTTTTTTTCGAACTTACCGATTACGATTTATTATGTCCAATTTAATGATAACAATGCAAAAAAATAAGATGTGAATTCTGTTCCCAGTAGCATAAACATGTCTTTTTTTCCGGAATCCGGAAGTCCGGAAGTCCGGAATGGAAGAAGGGTTATGTTATTCGCGCGTATCTTTATATTTGTAAAACTTTTATTTCCACATATCTTCCAAACGGCTGGATGGATTTTGGTAACTAAGATATTCTAAGACTAGTCTCATTCGCCAAAGTGTCCTTAGACTCCTTAGATGGTAGGTAATATTTTTTTACGTGTAATTTTTTTGTAGTCGGGGTTTTTACATTAAAGTTATTCTATCATATTGCTCGTTGCTCGAATAAACAGCACCGTTCATCATCATGATTGAAGAGTTGAACGAGGAGTTTGGTCTCTACTTTTGTAATAAGAACAACTAAGCTGTGAAACGCATTGCCAGAGTGGGGTTTTGTCGAAGGTTCGAACCTTGAGGTTACGAGGTACACTGTGTTTGTTTCTATTAGAGAAGCAAGTTCCATCGTAGACCACATCGTTTTCATCCACTATTATCGACATCATCGCAACCGTATCATTAAATGGGTTATAAATCGTAAACGGTAAGTTTTACAAAAAAAGTTTACTAGCAACAAAAGATGCAAAATTTTATTTTCTACAATTATTGTCAAAATATATAGTTTCCAAAATATCGGCTAAAACAGTTTTTTTTTTCAATTGGCATTTGAAGCTCTACCTGGATCTGTGAGCATTTTGTAATTTTATGCTCAGTAAGTGATCTTTACCTCATAGAAAAAATTGGTTTAGAAATTTAGTGCAAAATTGACCAAAAACCTTCTATTTTACTGGCCTTTCATTACGTTTCAGCACATTTTTTAAAAATTTTGACGAACTTGTGAATTATTAGGAAACATTTTAAAAAGATGCATGAAATTGGAAAAGCCGTTCTCAACTTATAGTGTGACCGAAAAAGAAAAGGTTGAGTTTTGTATGCCTACGAGTATAGATAAATTTAATATTTCTTCGTTTATATAGCAACAAAACTCTTATCATAAACAAACAAACATAAACAAATCTTGAACAAAAAATGAGTTTAAATTACATAGTCCAATATTTTAATGTTATTTCTGCCCTGTGGCACCGATTCCGCGGTCGGTGACGGTCGCGAGAACAAGACAGCGTTAAATGCCTACTTTGACAGAATTACCTGGCCTTAAATGACTTAATTCTTCAACAAGGCGTTGTCACCTTTTTTTTAGGAAGAGCACCACCACACTTCTGCTCCCCATTTTCTGGCGTATTACCGTCAAGTATGACGAAATCGAACAGCTTCTGGAGGACTTTAAGTACCGGTTTTCCACCCGCTCTCAGAAGCTTGGTCGTAATTCCATCGTATTCAGGTGTCTTGCGAGGGTATTTTTACCGCGGTAAAACCACTGGAACGGCAACTACGCGGGTAAACGCGCTACTAGTAATATTGTTTTAACATTGGCTCTTGAGTAAACTGTTATCATAATGAGTTTCAGCGGATCATAAATGTCATGCGCATCATGTCCACATCTCGCAGGCACGGCATCATAACTAACAAAAAATGTTTTATTTTAGGAAAACATGAAAAATCAACATAATATGACCATTTTACTGACTATATGACTATTCATAATAATCGTATTGTATTATATACCTATACCTAGTATTTGTCATTAAAATGCTTTATCTAAGTACTATAGATCTGATACTGTCGTTAAAAACTTTTTTTTAAAATAACGGACAATATTAACCATCTGGCACGCGACCAATACTGTCTTAAGAATAAGAAATAGGGTTGTCACCCTTGAGTTCATACGCATCCTGTGTTTCTGAATCAAACACTGTGACGACGTGTGCCTAGGACCAATTCCAACAAGAGAGAATGTATCATATGACTTACAGTTACAGTGTATTTTGTAATGGTAAAGGTTAGGGCTGACGGCCTAAAAATTGGAGACATCCGTTCTCGTGCCGTACGCGTGACGTGTTTTATGGCGCGCGAGTGTATAATCAGTTGCCAGGTGTCGGTTCAAATCCGATAAAGAAAAATAAAATATAATTTTTTTACTCATAAGAAAGCTCGACTAATAATGTAGGTTCATAAACAACTTCATGAAAATATTTTCTTAAATGTAAAAAACTTTACTTTAGAAGAAAGAAAGTTCAGTTTCGCTGGGCCAGAGAAAACGCAGATTTTAGAAAAAGGTCAAGTTACGGCCCGCGCGACTATTTCTCACGTGTCATAAATTATTTCATATTTCAGAACAAATATTAGGACATTGAAGTCTCTTAAACAAAAATAAAAATCGCCTCCTGGCTCTTCAGGCTATGTTCGCGTGTGTTATTAATGCCATTATAATGCAAACTTTGTGCCCAGTGGTTTTTTTACATTTACAAAATAAAAGTTTTTTTTAGCCAAATTGGTATTTTTATACCCAGCAGAAGAATTTTATATCAGAAGAAAACATTTTCTTTAAATCAACCATTTTTTTACAGTGGTCTATTTCGACTTCCAATACCTATTTTTTTATTACGAACCACAAAAGAAAAATAAAATGTGAAATGTCTAATCCTGCACTAGTATACAGTCCTACTTATTGTTACTGAGTGTGACTGACAAGTACAACAATTTTGGAAGAAGGTCATAAATAAATGTATTGTTCTTGTAAAATTAACAAACCTTTCTTTCCATTTTATCAAACCAAATTAAATAGAAATGACATGTCATGACAAATATTGCCTCAAACTATAAGAAACAATGGAATACATTAACGACGTTAATGATCTAAATGAAACAAAAGTCTTAATCTCGGTTTACAAATGAAAACTTCGTTAATTCTACATTCATGATTGCAAGCATAACAGCTATAGTCTGGTGTTTGCCACGTCAATGGTTCAACCAGTTGTGTCAACAAACGCAATCAATTGGTTACTTTTGAGAATTGGAATAACCTATTGTTGGCTTCTTAAATATTTACAATAAGTTTATTACAAAAATAAGTTTGCAAGAAAAAACTTTCATGACAAAAGCACTTACATACTTTTTAACCGACTTCAAAAAAGGAGGTTTCTCAATTCGACCGTATGTATGTTTTTTTTATGTGTGTTCGCGGATAACTTCGTCGTTTATGAACCGATTTTGATGATTATTTTTTTGTTGTAAAGAAGATATTCCCAGGGTGGTACCATGATAAGGAAACCAGGATCTGATGATGGTATCCTAGAGAAATCGAGGATAACTTTCGAAAATTGTAAAGATGACTAGTGCGTTAGTTAAGTTTTTGCTTGAGCATTTTAAAGCAGTATAATTTAAAGATGGTCTGTAGTCGATCTGATGAGGGAACGGGAAGACGGTCGAGGGAACTCCTCGACGGTACATAGTAGTTACCTTGTGTTTGGGCTCGATGAATTTGTATTGATGAGAACTTTTTACACAGATGGGTTGTGACTGTCATTAGTGGTCTGATGATGAAGATAAAGGACAGTCAAGGGAATTTCTTAACGGCTTACAGGAACTACCCAGTGTTTGGGTTTAATTCATGTATTGAGATCTCAACACGAAATCGTGTAAATGCATTAGTGAAAACTTGTTTAGCACTAAAAAGGGTAAAATAAACTATTTTACAAAAATTAAACCGACTTCAACACCACAAATAGGCACTCAAAAGCGAAAAATAATTTAATATAGGTAATTATTATAACCGCTACTCACTCATCTATATGAAGTCGGTGCCAGCCAAATCTAACAGGTAGTAGATAGATACTACTTACCTATGCCTACTTACTTACTACCTAGTACATCGTATATCTACTAACTTTTTAACTAGCCTGGCACCGACTTCATATGGATGAGTGAGTAGCGGTTATAATAATTACCTATATTAAATTATTTTTCGCTTTTGAGTGCCTATTTGTGGTGTTGAAGTCGATTTAATTTTTGTAAAAAATAGTTTATAAACGGTGTTGTTTTATAAAATTCAATTTAATGCGCAGCTTATCGGAAATGAAAAAAATACATAAATTTGCAGTAAAAACACATTGATCTGGTGTATTTTTTTTTTGTTTCAGTATATTTTTGAGACATTTCATTGGATCTTTTTATGTTTTACTTTGTGAATTCGTTTACAATATTGGACTGCGGCTCTCAAGTTTGGTAGCGCTTAATAAGGGCTCCCGGCAATTTGACCGTTAAAAATAAGCCACCGTGCATTACTTCCTACGGCAGGGTCGAATCCAGGAAAAGGAATTATCCCTAAATTAAAAGCAATTTAAATCTCGAACACAGTAGATCTATAGGCATAGGTACACCGATGCGTTAGTTTACCGTGTTCTAAGTGACGACATTACCTACCTGCTACGCCACCTGTCGAAAAGTGGTCGAACCAAACCAGATGTAAGAAAAAAATTAGCCAAGGTTACCTTTTAGACACATGCTGTCACGTCAACGCACGGTACAAAAGCTCTCAAAAAGGAATATGTTTCCCGTTTGTTACATGCTTCATTCATACTCCGCTTCTATTGATAGTAGCATAATTTTGTATAGCCTAGACCTAGAGCTTTCCTCGATAAATTGACTATAATTAGGGAAGTGGCCACAAGAGGCTCATTCAAAATCAATCTAAAAAAATAGCTTATCGAACAGGTACTTTACAAGTATTCTGAACTAACCGACGTCAAAGTAAATTAAAATAGGTATTTATTGTTTTTATTCTGTGACATTTCATTGTAATTTATTTGTGTTGTATGTGTCTTGCTGACTAATAATTTATTTCTTATTTATATGAGTAATTGAATCAATTGTTAATATAATATTGTTGAATTACTATGTAAAATAGTAATACGTAAAAATGGCATGTATCTTTATCGATATCAATAAATTACTTAAGACTTAAACCCTCTACACACGAGCCCTAAAATCAGAGGAAATTACTTAAAACTAATGAGGAGGATCCTACATCGCACCATAAATCACAAATCATATAGTGCGATGTAGGCTCCTCCCCACTACTTTTACGTCATTTCCTCTGATTTTAGGACTCATGTGTGGAGCGTTTTACTTATGACTTATCTAATAGAAAAAGAGTATTTTAGTTCGGACCAGTAGTTCCCAAGAGCCTAGCGTTTAAACAAACAAACTCTTCAGCTTTATAATATTAACATAGATAATGCTCTTGTATTGCTCTTTTATTTGTATTTTGTTTTCGACGACTGTAAAGAAGCAAAGTTTTCCGTGAGGTGTATATTTTGTATTAGTAATAAACTGTGACAAAATAATAATAAAATATGCTTGAACCAAAAAAACAATAAATAGTGCCTGTAGTTATTGTATTGTAAACCGCTTGCACTTTTATGAATGTCCTAGATTCTAGACTAGAGGAGGTCTTATCGTGGCTTCCACGACGGTTGCAAAAAAGAAAGATGGATCCCACGGCATTTATTCTCATAGTAGTTTTTACAATTTAATATTAAATACAATTACTATTATTATGACAAATATATTATCATTATTTGCTAACCCGTATCCTTTTCAAATGGGTCAGTATAACATCTACGTTTTTCCATTATTTCCACCATTCACCCTCACCATCCCACCCCTCATTCAAATCCACGTTCGCTATATTTTCTTCAGGGTACATAATATGTTTACCTTCTTATATTTTTTTTTACTTTCTTCGGTCTTTCTCTAATAGTTTAAGCATTTGCTTTCATATATGTATTTCGTCTTTTTAACCGACATAATAAAAAGAAATTCTAAGAAATTCTATGTTCCGTATACTCGTAATAGGCGTATGTTATTTATTTATTTATAAGGTGATCGTAAAAACTAAAGTATGACAAATTTATAATTTTATAATACGTACTATTTTTGTAGTGGTAGAACTTTACGCAGAGTCCGCCTGAGGAACTACCACACCTTTGCCAGTTATTCATTTTAGGGTTCCGTAGCCAAATGGCAAGATACGGGACCCTTATAGATTCGCCATGCCTGTCTGTCCGTCCGTATGTCACAGTCACTATTCTCCGAAACTATAAAAACTATGCTATCGAAACTTGGTAAGTAGATGTATTCTGTGAATCGCATTAAGCTTTTCGTTCCAAAAATAGAAAAAAACAATAAATTTTGGGAGTGTTCCATACTTAGAAATGAAACTCAAATTTTTTTTTCTGTCTTAGTCGTTCGTGTGGGACGTCTATGGATAGGTCTTCCAAAATGATTTTGAGGTTTTTAACGTTTTCTAAACTGAATAGTTTGCGCGAGAGACTCGTCCAAAGTGGTAAAATATGTACCCCTTTGGAAGAGTGTAACTTCTAAAATAAAAGAATGACAAAACGTAAAAAAATCATGATGTACATTACCATGTAAACTTTCAACGAAAATTGGTTTGAATGAGATCTAGTAAGTAGTTTTATTTTATTCATCCATAATTTAAGAGCGACGCTCTTGTCGGTGGAGTTCCTTCCATGTACTTCTACACTCCGCCTTCTCCTTGACTTCCTGATACGACACTACATTTGGTTTATGTAACTTCTCCTAGGTCTACCTCTCTTCCTCCTCCCTTCTAATTTACCTTCCATTAATGTTCTAATGAAGTTTTCGTGTCGTATCAGATGTTCCAACATCTTCCCTCTTCTGTTTTCTATTGTTTCCATCAATGTTCTTTTCTCCTCTACCATCTTCAAAACTTCTTCATTGCTCTTCATTTCCTTCCAGCTGATTCTCTCCATTCTCCTCCAACACCACATTTCGAATGCCTCTAATCTTTCCCTATCCCTTTGAGTCATGGTCCACGTTTCGCTGCCATACAATGCAATACTCCAGATGTAGATCTTAATCAGCCTCTTGCGAATGGTCTTTGATATTCAGGCTTTAAACAGATGCTTTTAATTGTTATAAGCTCTTTTTGCCATTGCTATTCTACCTATAATGTCTGGTATACACCTGGAATAATTTGTTATCACACTGCCTAAATATTTGAAATGTGTTACGTTATCTATGGAAATTGAGTTAAGTTTAATTGGGTTTTTAGTTATTGATTTCTTCTTTGAAGTTGTTAAAATTTTAGTTTTTTTTAGGTTTATTTTAATACGTCATAAATTCTAAAGACTTCCGTACCAGTAAGTAACATAATATAAAAGTTCTTGTAGTTCGTTAAACTACAAGAACTTTTATATTATGTTACTTACTGCTACGGAAACCTTCATGGGCGAGTCCAACTCTCACTTGACCACTTTTATTTTTTATAGTAAATATAGAGGGACGAGACTAGCAGACTTTAGAGTGACATTGGCCTGATGGTAAACAAAATGCCTGCCACATAACAGCACAGTGACACGCATCTATTGGAACATGAAAAGTCCAAATAATTACCTGGCACTGCACTGCACTCGTCACCCAGATATCTAAGATATTTTATCTCTAAGTCCTGTAATTTCCCTGGAAACATTGCCCTTCAAATCTGAACACAGTAATGTTTGCACATTACTGCTTGGCGATAGAACAACTGGCATTCTACCGCCAAATAGTAATGTGAAGGGCATTATTTTCAGAGAAATTATAGGGCATAGAGATAGATCATCCTATACATCTGGGTGACGAGCGCAGTGCAGTGCTAGGTAACGATTTGAACTCTTCGTCCCAATAGCTGAATGTCACTATTATGGGCAGGTGAGTTGTTTACCATCAGGCATATGTCCTGCTCGTCTTGTCACTGTACTATAAAAAATATACAAATTTATAAATAGAGAACATGCTTATGTGTCTCTGCACATGATAGTGTAGAAAATGCTTGGGACCATCAAATCATATTCAGATTCATAGAAACATATTAGAAAACATAAAAAATACAACGGGACAGATAGGTGTGCTTCTGTGCGCATAATGTATGGATAATAATTATTACAGCCAATTTATTTCTTAATTCCACCCTGGTGTTTTGGCTTTTGTGCTTACAATAACAAGAGTAATAATCGTCAAGAAAGCACCCCTCGAAGTTTACCTTTACTAGTCACCTGGCCGTGAAACTGATGTGACCTATGGCGTTGTAATAAATATCATTTTGCATTAACAAGATTAAAACATTTGGTCGTCTTAAGGTATTTTTTAAAAACCTTAGAGACGCTACTGCCCTATATTTTTTTACTTTTTAAAATAAGGTTTCTGAGGTTGGTAATTTAAAATATTTTACTGTCAAAGGACAAACTTAAAAATAATTTAAAAATAATTTAAAACAAGTTTAAAAAATTATTATTAGTAAATTTTGTATTAGTGAATCTGGAAGTTAACCAAACTAACAAATCAATAAAATCTAAATACTTTTAACTTTATATTTTAATTTTGGTGGACATGTGGGCAATGTTTCCAGGAAACTTTGAGCACAATGTGTTCTGTTTGTGAGCTCACTGCAATGCCAGACAGGAGTTCAAATTGTCACAGTTTTGGATATAAACTCAGAGTTTCATTTTGATATTACTTTCGGGCTTCCGATTTGATTATCTCTTCACAGACTCAATCACAAATATTACCTCAGTAATTTACTATAAAAAAAGCCTTGGATTGCATTTTATTACTGACACACATTCTGCTTTGCATTTTTTTTTAATATGTATCTTATTTATACCTTTAAACGACCAATTCTTGTGGGTATATATATATATATATATAATCTGAATCTCGGAATTGGCTCGAACGATTTTCATGAAATTATGTAAACAGGGGGTTTCGGGGACGATAAAACGATCTAGCTAGGTTTTATTTTTGTAAGCATCATTTTATGCGCGTTTTTAGACAATGAAAAACTCCTACAATGTCATTAGAATACGATAACTTATTTCGCCACTGTTTTTTAAGTCTAAGTAGCTCGGACGGAACATGCTCAATAACATGCTATACAAGTAGGTCTAACTAAGTCATCACTACGTAATTCGTACCTGCCTAAACATCATTTAAAAAAACCGAGCAAAGCTCGGTCAACCAGGTACTGTAGTATAAAACCACAAAGATATTACCACGCCAAATTATTTTAAAACGTTTCGTCTGCCACATGTCCAAAACCGGTATGGGCTTTACACTAATTTAGAAACAAAGAATGATGAAGAATTTATGATTGTTAATAATATATTCCCATGGAAAGATTGTCATTTCCCTAAGAAATAAACCTTACCTTACTTACGTTGTTGCACTTAATATTTTAAGGTATTATATTATTAACTAGATGTACCCTGCCTCGCTTCGCTGTGGCACATTGTGATGCAAAAATTTGATGAAAACAATCCTTGATGCGCATTATAGGTATATCATTATAAAATTTCAGCTCGATCGGTGGAGAACTTTTTGAGTTTTTGAAGCGTACACTAACCAACATAACATTTTTGTGTATAGAGATTGCAATACATTAAAAACAATTCGTACCACAAATTAACGTAATTTTTTTATTAACTGTTCAATTGGTCCAGCTGCAGCTTAGTCAAACTTCACGATTAATTGTGGATGTGTATTCTCAAACTGTTTTTTTTTTTTTTAAATTAAATACAGAGTGACGAGACGAGCAGGACATGTGCCTGATGCCTGCCACATAACAACCCAGTGACACGCAGCTATTAGAACATGAAAAGTCCAAATCATTACCTAGCACTGCACTGCGCTCATCACCAGAGATCTAAGATGTTATATCTCTAAGCCCTGTAATTTCTCTGGAAACATTTCCCTTCAAACCGGAACACAGTAATGTTTTCACATTACTGCTTGGCGGTAGAATAACTGTCAATGGTGTGGTCCTAGCCCAGGCGGACTCTGCTAGGAGTCCTATCACTACAGTACATTTAATACATAGAAAATAAATAAAAACTCACCAGCTGAGATTTTATGACGATCACAATCACACAGGACTAAAAATTAAAACTTAAATTCACAATACGACTCCACGAACACAAAACCGAACAAAATAGGCGAAGGGGACTGTGAACACAGAATAATCTTGAAGTTAGTAAGGACTGACATAACGTCTTTTCGCCCTTTTAAGACATTACGAGTTCCTCAAAAACCGTGGCACGAACGAGTCGAGCTCCCGTTCCCGCCAAAATTCAAACAACCAGTACTCAAAGAGGTCGCATTGTTTTTCCGCCCGGTTTTGCATTAAAATTTTTTGTGATCTGACAGTGATTGTTTTTTTTATTTTATGGCAGTGGTTACTAAGTGTGTTTTGCTTAGTGGCAATGTTTTCGTTTAGTGCAATAATCGTATTGTTAAAGTGATAACGTATCAGTGTGATCTGAAATGGTGCTAGTGTGATAAAAAAATCCCAGGATTTCTTATGGACCGTCGTAATTCTAAGCTTTTGGTAAGTTTTATTTTGACCAAACGAGAAAGCTTTTATTTTTAATATTAAAAAACAAATAACTCAAACTGATAGTTTCTAACTCTTATTCTATATCTTATAGATATTCTTTTTGCGATGATAATTTTATATCGCTGATTACGCTTGACCGCCGTATCTGGTGAGGTAAACCGATGATGCGGTCTACAATTTTGAAAGTATCAATTTAAAGGCACCAGATAAGTTGGTATAAGTGAGTATTATTGATTTAATTAGGTACGTAAATAATGAACGCAGTCAGGACAGATTTATCTTACATACATATACGATATACACATTACTACCATTTATTACAATTGATGTGAGAAGATCAAGATCAAGATCTTAATTTTGAGCTGTAAGTACTCTGTAAGTACTGGGCTGAGTACTGTGAGTTTTGAGTTAATCCGATTTTACTATGAAGATAAAATGACTATCTCTTTTTCTAAGTACACATACTAATTATTTTACGGAGAGTTATTACTACGAATAAAAAAATGCAATCGCAATAATGAGCACTTTCATATTTTATATTCAGTTGTAAACTAAACTTTTTCTATCATGAACAGCTGGCTTCATTGTATGGATGTCAAGTTAGTTCATAAGGGTAAGATTGGCAGAAGTAGAGTTGAATATTATGGCACCGCTATTCTCGCAAAAACATATATATAATTAAGTTTGAAGTTTTAAAGTTTCTCAATGGAGAAACTTTAATTTGTTCCAGCTGTTCTTACATGGAGTTATTATAAATCACACGAATATTCCACAAAGACCGGTATTGTTCCGCCTCCATCCACAGTCTTCCCGCGACCGAAACAATATCATCAGCACAAGACCCGTCATCGTGGAATTCTTTGGGGGAGGCCTATGTCCAGCAGTGGACATCTGACTACAGACGATGCACTAATATTGTAAAGGTTTTATATTCGTTTTCTGGTTTCGGGTTTATATGGTACTAAGTATATATTGTAGTGAGAATAAATACATATAAATAAGAAATGCAGAGGTTGACCACTTATATACCTACGTACCATGGACGTATAAAAAAGTCGAACGTAGTCTCGGTAAAACAAAAACTGTGTCCATTGAGTCGGCCACATAATACGCACGTGTGCGTTGTCACGTACATGCTGGCACGCACACATCAGTGGGTCATTACACGCGCTACTTGTGTATATGTGTGCGTGTCAGCCTATCAGTGACAACCTGACAACGCACACGTCCAAATGTAGCCGACTCTAGTGACACAGTTTTTGTTTTAGCGAGACTACGTCCGACTTTTTTATACGTCCATGCCTACGTACCCATTGACCCAGAGAAAGAACAAGAACGTTTGAGTCAAAAGTGAACCGAGCTAATTTGCTTTCTATAATTTTAATTAGAATTTAAAGTGAGGTTAGGCAAGATTTTACGCACAAATGATTAATAAGTAGTAGTGGTAGGACTCTTTGTCCCTCTAGAGAAGTACCAAACTTTTGCCAATTACCTATTATATCGCCAATAAGTAATGTAGGTACAAACATCGATTTGTTCCGGTCTGAAGGGCAATGTTTCCAGATAAATTACAAGGTATTGAGATAAATCATCTATTGAGATATATCTCTAGGTGATGAGCACAGTGCAGTGTTAAGTAATAATTTGGACTCTTCAAGTTTCAATAGCTGCGCTGGACTGCTGATCTGTGTAGGCGTGTTGCTTACCATCAGCAGGTACATATCCAGCTCGTCCCGTTACTAATTATTTCCCGTTACTGTAAAAAAATTGAGCAATCTTACCAACCAAAGTACGCCATCCCTACTCTGCCTTATCCATAGAGATTAGCTAAGTACTCTATGGTATTATCAAAAATCACATTAACCGCTTCACTCGCACCAGTGACCGATTGTTTCGTAATAAATTAAAAAGTTCAATTCATAAAAATTACTGCAATAATACACCCCGACCCGCGTGACGTCATAATTGCGTCACCCAACTTTCGCTCGCCGTAATTGGCTCGTGCAAAAAACACGTTATTTTTAACCGTTTTAAGCGAAATAAAAAAGTAATGAGTTATTGATTCGCAGGGTCGTTGCGCTGACCTTCGCGTGTCAAGGACGACTTTGTTTACGTTCCGATACCGAGTATGGTGACATAGTATTTATTTTTAAAACAATAAGCTTTGGGCCAAAACATGGAGACTATACTATAGTCTCCGATTGGGTAGGTAAGTTGCTTTGTGTCACAAATCGATATAAACCATTAGATGTGCCCTGAGCACCTTGAAGTTGGTAACAAACTGCGTCTCTCTGTCTAGCGTAAGTGGTTTACACACCACCAATCTAATTGACCCCTAGAACCGCTAGCAGCTAGGTACGCTATGATTCTCCTGATTTCGGTTGTTGAGAACAAATAGTGATAGGTAAAAATGTCCGGCGTTCAACGCTTCCTGCAACCAACTAGAACGGAAAGAGTGAGCTCAGTCTTCCCAACGATGACTTGTATTTGTACGCCTGAAGTTAGGGAATGTACATCCACTGGTTTATATCGATGGGTGACATAGAATTTAATTTCTCTTCTACGGTGTGCAACCCTGTATGCAATTTTTTTTAAATACTCAAACCTTTGAAGTGTGATAAAAAAATGGATTAGTCCACAAATCCCCTAAGATTTTCCCCTACCCGGAGATTTGTTGTATTTTCGTCCATAAATCCCCTGTGATATTTCGGAAGGGAATTTTTGAACAAAAAGTCTACAAATCAATATTTAAACGTTTAAAAGAAAATGCCAGCAGCCTCATAGATAATCATAGATAGTCTTATTTTTTAACAATTTCAAAAAAGGAGGAGGCTCTCAATTTGTTTGTATGTTTGTTTTCTTGATGTAAGTATGTGACGCGATAGTTCCACTAATAATAAAATTGTGAATCGACTTTGTGAATTTTGTTTGCCATTGGTATCTTAAGTAAATAAAAGTTGTTTGGGATCACGTCTGAACCACATTTTCGCACCAAATCTACTTACCAAACAAAAACCAATCATCAAAATCTATTCTAAATTGACCATACCTAAAATCACAAATCATAATTCAGAACTTTTTTCCTTTTGTGAAACCGGTGAAAGTTGTGGTTAAAAGTTTTGAAATAAGGAGACCGCGTAAAACATTCCAAGTATCCAGGGGTGACCAACCGTGGGGCCGCAAGAAGCAGTTTAATTGCCACCGGGATTTACGGACCGGACCGTGTTCGCCAAATTGAAAGTTGGCAATAAATTAACCGGATCTGGCCGGTCACTTCGCACAATGACTGCTAATGTAAATTGCGAAGTGATTTACTTGTCTGTCCTTCAATAGGGGTTGGTTACACGAAGATTTGGCAATTCAAATTTACAAGATTGTGTATAGTCGTTTACAAAAGCCGTGAAACATTTCACAATCGTGAGTTTTGAAGCCCGCCTGTATCTCTTAATTGTTTTATCAAGTGCAGATGTACATGTTTGTGTTATCACCACGGGCTTTAACAGTGAAGGCAAACATTATGAGGAAACGCTAGGCTAGTTGGCATACGCGAACCCGCATTTAGTCACGTGGTGGAATATGGCCTTGACTCTTTTTGACTGAGATGGTCACACATAACAAAACGGTCTGAAGACACTTTGTTAATAATGAGTTCGAGTTAATCTATACTTCTATACCTACTAATATTATAAAGCTGAAGAGTTTGTTTGTTTGAAAGCTAGGATCTTGGGAAGTACTGGTCCGAATTGAAAGATTCTTTTTCTATTGGATAGTCCATTTATCGAGGAAGGCTATAGGCTATAGAACATAACGTTACTATTAATAGAAGCGGAGCATGAATCAAGAATGTAACAAAATCAGGAAAAAATATTCCTTTTTGAGAGTTTTCGTACGTTTCGTGCTTTGACATGACACATGACAGCATGTGTCTAAGATTGCGTCATTGAATATCACTGATTAAACACCTCTTGAATATAAACCTTTGTTAATCAAATTTATTTTGTAAATCTGAGTTGGTACGACCAATTTCCGAGAGATGGCGTAGCAGGTAGCTGAAGAGGTGGTTTTTTGAAAGCGATGTATTCAGGAATGACTGAACCGATTTCAGTACTTCTTTCACCGTTGTATATGTACGGGATCCTGATGAGTGCTATATAATGTAATGGCAAAGCTGGGACGGACATCTAGTTTTGAAATACGGCTGTAGTGTACATATTTTTTTGAAGTAAGACTTCTTTTGGCGCAACGCACGCATTTTTTTTTCTTAGGCTACAGTCTAAAAAAAAGTGATGGTGATCCGTCACGTTCTGTGGTGAAAGGCTCAATCGGGTGAACCGGGGACCGTCAAGTGCGAGAAAGGTACAGTCAGCTGCTCTTCACGGCCTTGTCGCCGTGTTGACTATTTTGATTTATACAGAATTTAATAAAAGTACGAGTCGGACTCGCCCATGAAGGTTTCCGTAGCAGCAAGTAACATAATACAAAAGTTCTTGTACTTCGTTGTTACTTTAATCAGTGTTTTAACAATAATCAATTTATGACGTATTGAGATAAAACAACTTACTAGATCTCATTCAAACCAATTTTCGTTGATAGTTTATATGGTAATGTACATCATACACTTATTTTTTTTTGTCATTCTCTTATTTTAGAAGTGGGGGGGGGGAACACTTTTTACCACTTTGGAAGAGTCCCTATTCAATTTAGAAAAAAAAATATGTTTGGAACCTTAATACCATTTTTGATGACCTATCCATAGATAGCACACGTATGATTTTGATCAAAAAAAAATGTTTGAGTTTCAGTTCTAAGTATGGTATACCAAATTTTTTTTTTTTTTTCTATTTTTGTATCAAAATCTTAATGCGGTTTACAGATTACATCTACTTAACAAGTTTCAATAGTATAGCTTTTATAGTTTTGGAGAAAAGTGGATGTGACCTACGGACGGACAGACAGGCAGACAAGCATGACGAATCTATAAGGGTCCCGTATTTTGGCTACGGAACCCTAAAAAATCGGTTGTTTATGAAGTTTTTACTTCAAGCAAGTGAAGTATTTGCTTCACGTATTAATATTTAGATGTGTACGTCTGAATGGTTCTTAAATTGCCTCCAAAATTGTAAATGTGTTGTTGTGTTGTAAATTGTAATGTATGTGTTGGCCAAAGTCTCGAACGAAGAGATTACATTACAGGCATTTGATTACAGGCCGGGATCGGGCATGTAAAACTAAAGAAAAGTTTGTGAAAAGGCAAATCTACAATAACAATATAATCAATGCTTTTGTGAAACAATTTGTACTTCTTACTAGAAAATCTTTGAATATAAAACGTGACAATAGAAACTTTTAAAAACACTTCTATGGTCGAAACTTCTCTGTTATTGTCCTTGCTTTGCTTAACAATAAATTCTTTTTGTTATAATACAAACACTTGGGATAAAACTCAAACAAAAGGTACAATAGAAAATATACAAAGAAAATTCTGTGAACCCTCTTGCGAGTTAAGATAGTTAAATACTTAAGGTTTCAGTGATTTGTATGTTATTTACGAGAGTTGTTGAAGAACTGTAAAAAGTTATTTGAACGTAGTTCTTACGGCTGGCTTAGTCGCCACGCTAACGGTCGCTTTTATCCCTCGGCTACAGATGGTTCACATAAATATTATGTGGAATTATTATTGATTATAATAGTAGGATATAATTATGGGAACCAAGTCAAATTCAGGGATAAAAGTTAATCATTTTTTAAATTCTACGGAAATCTTTCGTATTCTACAAGGGATAAGTACTCGTACAATGTACCTCATTCACAGCCTACGAAGAGTATGTGTGCGGTACGCCAAAAACAGTTAACTTTTTTTTAGTTACTCTTCAAAAATCTCGAGCGCGTGAGAATAAGCTCCATAACTTTCTTAGGCGTAATAAAAAACAAAGGCAATTCCGTTATTCCCGCTAACAAACAAAAATCTTATTATCGTACCTTTTTATGCCTGTTTTAAATAAAGCTTCGAAATAAAAACTTCGATTCGTTTTCATGTAAAGAGGTCTCATAGGAAAGTCATAAACGGACTTTAGGTTTACAGACCTACCAACATATGAATGCAGATGGACAATCAATGGCAGTAATATTTTTGGTTGACTTGGTTAAGTAAGCGACGGTGACTCCCCCATTGCGTGCAACATACTAAACTGGTTGAATCCCGGAACGTTAAGAGCAAAATGTTTCGTCACAACTCGTCGCCATCAAAAAGAGGATGACAATATTCTGAAACAAAATGTGAGACTTGTAAATCTTCTCGATTATTCTACCGCAACGCAAGCTCATTCTCAAACCAAACCAATACCTATGGTTTTGCAATAGGAGTCATTCTCCAAATAACGTTCCTGATTGTTTAGATCAAACTTGGCGAACACACCAAAAGTGTATTATTCCTCCTGGCCAGTTCATTTTGTTTCGATTGCGTAGAAAAAAGAACTTTGAACACAAGGAGTAAATTCGATATTAGAATTGTAGCTGGTCACAATAAAACGTTCGGAATTCAAAGTTATTCGAAATTCGAAAACGTTAAAGGTGTGACAATAAAAAAGAAGTTAGCTTCTTACGTGCCATTATAAGGTGAGGATAGGGGACTGAGGTGACGGTTTTTTAAAGACGGATTTATTGTTGTACAGATTGATCTGGGCCGTATCGGACATTTGTTTTATGGAAACGGGTAGTGTAATAAAAAAAATATTGATGTTGGATAAAAGAGCATAATGGCTATGGCTCTTTTTTTATGTTCAAGACTTCGCAACGTCGCCCAAAAGTTGCGAGTTTATCGGGTTTTTAAAGTTATAATGTACCTACGTGTTTTGGCGCGTTAGGGAAAAAATATGAGAGTAAACATTTACGCGCACACCGTCTCGAAATATCAATACCCTTTTTATGCAGTGGAAATACTTTTACTTATGTCCACCATACAGGGACATGGTGGGGTATGTCGGGCTCGACGCCTTGGGATACGACATGGTGCCCCTACATGGCCCCTACCGACTAAAACCTAAAACCCCCACAGATTTCTCCTGCATGGCCAAGAGTCAGGGTCGCGGGGTCACTTTTCGCACTCCTACTACGACCCTGACCTGACCACCTGCCACTGCTCTTGCGGACCCGCCTCGCGGGGGCGTTAGTACCCCCGCATTTGGCTCTAGTGACACTGGAAATCAGCGGCGCTCACCTGCTCGAAGGCCTATCCCCAGATGGGGCGTCGGACTTCCGCTTCAGTTAAGGAGCGAAAGGTTTCCAACTCACGCTCCTTTGCTCACACGACCTCTCACTGTCGAGAGACTTTCATCTCACCTCTCATGGTGAAGATGATCGACAGCGAGAGGCCTCTATGGCCGCATCGCGGCTTTTGTCCTTCCACTGAGCGCTCTGCTAATCAGAGTGCTCGTGGAGGATCCTCATCTGGAACACTTAGGATTTATTTTGGTTGATATAACAGCCGAGTAACCTTCCCAAGTCATCCCGTCCCCCTCCCCAACCTCTACACGCACTGCTGAAGGAGGCTGAGGAGCGCGCGTAGAAGTTCCCAGCCCCGGCCGGGATTCGCCATCGCACAACAAGGGAAGTTGTTGTTTGATATCCAGGTTGCACCACGTGGAGGTTCCCGAGCCATGCACCCCGAAATATCAATATCCTGAAGTTAGCCAGTCAACATTGTTATACAGTTTGTAACTAAGGTCCTGATAATTCTAGCGTTGATGATATTATCTACGGTTGAAGTTAGATTTTTACCACGAGGAATAAAGAGAAGAAGTATTCACTTCTTTCGTGCGTACATGAGTACATACACTTTTTATTATCGTACACACTTCAGAGAGTGTGTCTTTGGAACATCAACAATGAAACTGAGTCGTTTTTTCGAGCTAAGAGCAGTCGGATTAACGTGAATGCATCCGATAAAATACAGACAAGCAAGCAGCTTTGCGGTGATTTTCAAGACTGAAGTTTTTTTCGAACATGGCTTATGTGCCCTTTAGCACATCACTCGATCGATTTCAGAGCCTCCATCTGAACTTTTTCAAACAATCCCAAAAGTGTTCCTAACAAGAGCGAATCTGTGTTTGGTATTACAGAAAAAACATCCGGTTTGAAAAGCAGTGCTTGGTAATAACAATGTTCGAATTACAGAGCATAGGCTGTCTGTAGTTTCTCTGGACAGGACAGAACATGTGCCGATGTGATGTGATATGACTTCAGACCTAAAGTACCTTCAGGTATTTCTGTTGTCCTGATTCCTGTATCTGGTCCTGAATCAATCTGAATCTGCACCTTTGACACCTACTTTGTTTTGGTAGATAGTTTAGCTTTGATCTCGGTGAAAGAGCCAAAGTTGAACGTAGATGTTAAGGCAATGCTCTAGAACTAACAAGTACATTTTATTCGTAGCCGTTACTCGTGTCATGATGACAGGAGAGAATGATTATTGTGAATTACGCAGGTGTACAACGGAACTCTTCGTCACTGGTGAGTTGCGCTTCGGGAATATTGCAGCATACAGAGCTCACTGTGTCCTCACTACTATGCCGAACACACTGCTGAGCCTTCTGAAGGCAATATTTCCAAGCAGGTGGCACATGCCATCCACCGTCTCTGTTAAACATTGACGCTTACTAATTTCAATGGTCTCCCTGACTTTACAGAGTATAAAAAATTTCTCCCTTGCTAGGACCTCTACCTTATCGAATAGAATGAAGTGTTAAGCATCCGAACAGAGAGCATGGTCAGCCACCGCAAAGTTGTTGCTGTCCAAATTATTTATCGCGCGTATGTGTTCCGTGAGCCTCGTGGACATAATCCTACGTGTTTCACCTACATAGCTTCTACCGCAATCACAGGATCAAACTTGAGTCGGACTGGATTGACTATATCAAACGTGAGTTACGAATCCGTGTATTTATTTAAAATACACAGATGGCTCCAAAACTGCATACGGTATAGGAGATGATGTCTTCTCAAATGACTTAAACATTTTTCAAGCTGAATGTATCGGCATCACCAGGGCAGCACAGACAATCGCAGCCAGGGATGTTGTTGAAGACCTACATCGAAATTGGCACCGACAGCGCCTCCATGCTTCAAGACTTTAAAAATAACACTATATAACCTCTGTCCTTATACTGGAATGCCAGAACGTACTCCAATCCATGGCGGCTACTAACAAAGTAACCCTGCAATGGATTAAAGGACACAGCGACTCACTAGGTCATGACGCAGCAGATGAACTGGCCAAAAGGGGAGCAAAGGCAACAATATATGGACCAGAACGTCTAATGGCTATACCTCAGGCCCAAATAAGAACATAGCTTGCGCAGAAATACTGAAGAAAAACCCATTTCACAGAATGTAGTAATAAAGGATGAATAAATATACAATAAGCCACCACAAAATGGCGAATAACATTATTTTTTTAACTACCACCTCAAAATGAGTATCAAATGAAAGGGCTTAGCTAGTAGATTACTATGCACTGTGACAAATTTCAAATCCAAGATGGCCGCTACCACAAAATGACGATTAGTTCCGCGTAATCCTGTGATCATATTTATAGCAATCGTTTTAGTGTGATATACCTGTTTGGTACTTATTATAAAACGTTACTTTTTAAAAGTCAAAATTAACTTTTTCAAAAGGTATTATTACTATCTCTAGAAGCAGGTGATTTGCAATTCCCCTCAAGTAAATCTCAAACGTGTTAAGCCGGGAATTGACAACATGTTTACGAGCCAATTCACACTTTACTATTAAACCATACTCATTACAGGGGTAGCGTTTTACGAGTGCTGTATCGTCTTTATGACACAAAGATACACTACGGGTGATAAAACCGGAAGATGAAGAATAAAAAAGCGGTATAGTACCGCTCCTCGGTCCTAAAGAAGACGACCCAATTTCCATTAATAGAGATTTGGCGGGAACTTAGTCATTGTCATCTTGACACCTGAGTGCTAAACTCTGTTTTTCTTTAAGTTTTTTTTTATTGGTTTCACAACATGCATTGTTTCCTCTTTACTTAAAATAAAATGTAATACTTTTATAATATCAGATATTGCTTTGTTTCTGGTAACGTACCTACACTATGACTAAACTACCTAATTTTAAACTCAAAGGTTTAATTTTTAGAACTGTTCTGAAGGTGTATTTAAAACATATGACGTTGACTGAAAGACAAATATGAGTAAAAAATGTAGCAGACAGGGATTACCGATACAAGTGAAAACTTTACTATTGTTGCATATCGTCATGACCCCCATGTGTGTTATGTAGCAGGCATGTTGCTTACCATCAGACACATGGCCTGCTCTTCTCGTCACTCTTTCTTTAAAAAGTATCTACTCTAGGAAAACGTGAAACTCCATCTTAAATGATAAAAAAATGCGGTAGAGATTATCGTTACGAGGTTTTAGTGACATCGAAGAAGCTTACAAAGTAATGTCATCTTTATTTTACAAATCGTGAGCCGCTGTTTACGACATCTCTGTTTTAAGTATCCTGGCACTTTGTCTTTGTAAGGGGCCGTATATTATGTCTCACGTTAAGGGAGGGCTGTGTGACAAAATGTGACATTGTCGGGCTAATTGTGACATTGTGTGACAAGATGGTTGTTTCGTAATGGAATTTCCACATACACAATTATCATTTCACACTCCTTTTATTTTTGACCATCAAACTAAGAGTACCCAAATAGATATCTTCTGAGTAGGCGTGTTGTACCTCGACATTGTCTGTATTCTGTGTTTCTTGACCAGGCGAGATGAAACGTAAGCCCTTTCAGATCATAGTCATAAGTATGTATTTTAATAAAATACCATGTACCTATAAACGCAAAATCATTTTACGTTCTTAAAAATCTGTCTAGGCGCGCTAAAAGAATTGTTTGTTTAAAATATACTGAACATGTCCTTATGTGGATGCAGGCTGATTACCAGTACCTAACCATGTACCTATAACGTAAAATTATTTTACGTTATAGGTACATGGTTAGGTACTGGTAAAATTGTCCTGTCTGCTAAAATTATTTTACGTTATAGGTACATGGTTAGGTACTGGTAAAATTGTCCTGTCTGCTAAAATTATTTTACGTTATAGGTACATGGTTAGGTACTGGTAAAATTGTCCTGTCTGCTAAAATTATTTTACGTTATAGGTACATGGTTAGGTACTGGTAAAATTGTCCTGTCTGCTAAAATTATTTTACGTTATAGGTATATGGTTAGGTACTGGTAAAATTGTCCTGTCTGCTAAAATTATTTTACGTTATAGGTACATGGTTAGGTACTGGTAAAATTGTCCTGTCTGCTAAAATTATTTTACGTTATAGGTACATGATTAGGTACTGGTAAAATTGTCCTGTCTGCTAAAATTATTTTACGTTATAGGTACATGATTTTAAGCTATTGCATAGCTTTTATCGCGGGCCTGGGGACCGAATTTTAGTGATCGTGCATCTCTTTCTTATGTTCACAAGAAAGAGGGATGGAAGACCGTAACGCCGTCCTCCCCACTCGGTCATTCGACTTTGAATCTTATTTGTATTAGCTTTACAGACTAAATGCTCTTAGCAGTATTGCCAACTTAACGGATTTCCCGTGATATTTTTTATGGCAAACAAATGTCACTTATGTTGCTTATGTTGATAAAAATGCATGCAACATGCAATAGCTTTACCGCGGCAGTCCCCGAGTGCCACACTTCTTTTTTTTTATTTAACCTCAACTGTCCCACTGCTGGGCAAAGGTCTCTCCCAATTCCCTCCACTTTATCCGGTCCTGAGCTGCCGTCGTCTAATCATTTTTAAACGCTCCGAGCTCGTCCTTTCATCGCGTTGGAGGACGACCCTGGGGTCGACTGGCCGATGACGTCCAGTCCGTAGAAACTCTGGCCCACCGATCGGGGTGCATTCTGGCCACATGACCCGCCCACTTCCATTTCAGCTTGGCAGACCTTAACCCTACGTCGGTTACACTTGTGATGGAACGTAGTATGGTGTTGCGAACATGGTCTTGTCTTTTAATACCTAAAATACTACGTTCCATTGCTCGTTGACAAACTCCGAGGCGGAACTTCTGAGCTTTAGTTGATGACCAAGTCTGTGCACCGTAGGTTAGGATGGGCAAGATACATGTGTCGAGCAGTTTGCGCTTTAGGGAGATCGGAAGTTCTCCCTTCATTAGCTCTTTCATGGACCAGTAGCTATTCCAGGCGTTGTCTATTCGACGACTGTCTTGCCTGGTTAGGTTATTTAAACAAACAATTCTTGTAGCGCGCCTAGACAGATTTTTCGTGGGCTGTGAATTGAGTTTTAGCGTCACGCTCGGATATGATAATAAATTTTCGGTAAACTCGGAATGCTAGAGCGAGAAAGAAAATGTAGTGAACAAGTGCGCCAGAGGGAGAAAGATAATAATAGTCAACTGCTCTTCGCTATTCTGTCCCTGTGTTTAGTATATTCATGTTTTTTATAGCGACATTAACTTCTAGGTACTTACTTACCACATTAATTGAAACGTCACGAAATATTAAACTTGCATTTCACATCCATTGCAAAGAAGTTTTGGTAGTAATATATTAATTACTGTTTTATCACGGCACTTACCTACACTAGTACACTACACTTTAACACACCATATTTATCAATTTTTAGCGAAATACCTATAAAATAATTTAATAACATATTTGCGAGGAAATAAATAAAACTCTGACGATATGCGAGGAAATAAATAAAAACTATACAGCGCAAAGAAAAAGCGCGCGGAAAGCGGAAACAATTTTACTTGTTCACAAATTAGCGATGCGCGCGCATCAGCGCTTTTTTTCACAGATAAGAAAATAGTTACTTCGGTAAAGGCACAAACTAAGCCAGTATTACTCATAAATTAAATTAATATTTTTGTGTTTTGTTACAGATACATTGTTGTAATTTATGGTCAAAATTAATTAAATTAAAGAATTAAATGTTTGTTTATTATATTTTATCTCCCAAAGTTAATTCTATTATTAAAATGTTGAAAACTTTTCTAACTTATAAAATAGCCTATAGATATTCTCGTGTTGCTGTGCTTACTAGGTATATTCAATTTACAAATCGTTTTTATTTTTAATTACTAAATTTATTTAGTAGTCTTTCTTATTTTAGTTTTCAATTTTGCCGTGCGGTCTTAAGCCCACATATTTTTTTTTTTTTGTTTTGTTTTCCTCGCACTCTAGCGCTGTTTAGCTTTTTGCATCGGCACTGCATTTAGTGCGCGGGCTTTTGTTACGATGGGTTTGATGTCTTTAGACCGGGCAAAAACACTTATTTAATTTGTATGAGAAAAAGAATACATTTTGAATTACAAAAGTGTAGAACAAAAGTATACGAGTACTTATGTGTTTAATATGCCCATAAAACGATGCAGGTTGATTAACAATAACCCTGCCTAAGTGTTAAAATGAGCTATCTGGCCCCTGCAAGCTTTGCTTAGTTTGCCTAGTTAGTGTTCATCATCATAATCATCATCAGCCGCAAGACGTCCACTGCTGAACATAGGCCTCCCCCCTATATTTCCACAACGAACGGTCCTGCGCAACCTGTAACCAGCGGTTTCCAGCGACCTTTGTGAGGTCATCTGTCCATCTAGTCCAACCAGAGGCCAGAGGCCGTCCAACACTGCGCCTTCCGGTTCGTGGTCGCCACTCGAGAACCTTTCTTCCCCATCGGTTGTCAGTTCTGCGAGCGATGTGGCCTGCCCATTGCCACTGCAGCTTGCTTACTCTTTGAGCTATGTCAGTCACTTTCGTTCTTTTGCGAATATCCTCATTACGGATTCTGTTGCGCAAAGAGACTCCGAGCATGGCCCTCTCCATAGCTCGCTGTGTGACTTTGAGCTTCGTTATGAGGCCCACAGTGAAGGACCACGTCTCAGTTCCATATGACATCACTGGCAACACGCACTGGTTAAAGACTTTCGTCTTAGAGTTAGAGTTAGTGTTGTGTGAGGAATATCCGGCATGGACTAGGCAGAGGGTTCAGTAGACCAGGCCAATCAGACCACGGCGAACCGAAGAGGAATCCGCGGTGGGGCTGCTCGCCAGGGCTTTGGCCTCCAAGCCGACGGGAATGTGGCCAAGAGGGAGTCGCGTGACGTAGACGGCGCCGACGCTACTGAGATGGGCCGCGGAGCTTGCCGATGGGTATTGTAGCAGTAGAGGTAGCGAGCGAACGTAGCGAGAGATGAGGGCCGGTATTACGGTGCGCCGTTCTCTCTACCCGCCGCGGCCTTGCGTGCTCGCCAACTTGTGATGAGGAATGAGTTGGGGCTGCAGCAGATGAGGAGTGCCAGTATTGCGGTGCGCCGCTCTCCTCTGCAGCCTCAAAAAAGCAGCCTAAAAGTGATAGGCGGCGGGACCACAGACCTGACCCGTCGCGAGAGACATGGTAGGAGAAGCGGGCGCCTACCCTACCCACTTGCTGGTTGGATCCGACATAACCCGACCTTTTCAAGACCGACAAAACCCGACCAAGGTGGAAGTCTATTTATAAGTAGATAAATATACAACGTAACTCCACGTACAAAAAGAAGGAATTCCGACTGAGAGTCAGAGCACCATCGGTACCTTTTCTAGCACGTGCTTAGGCTTGGTGATAAAACATAACTCATCCGGTCTTAAGTTACGGTGATTGCCGATCTGGAACCCCTGGTTCGAACCCCACGCGCACCACTGTCTTTTCTTTTTGACAACAAAATATTTATTATGCGAAATATTTATTATGCGAAAAATAGTCGATTATGCCACAAGTGTGTAAAGTTGGTGATTACCACTGAGGCGCCATTAAGGCCTGAGTCATAGGCGAGAGCCGAAGACGGTAATCATCAATACACACGTGTATCATACAACGTTCTTCAACACGCTTACGTATAAAATAACAATAAAAAATCATTTTGAACAATAAACAAGACGAATTAATTTTTTTCGTTATGGCGGGAAAAAATAATCAGTTGTCATATTATACGCGCGCAACTAAGCCACGGACTAAAACAAGAACAAAATTAAAAATTTTGATTAACCCCCGACTACCTCGGATCTCGGATTTGTAATCTGTACAACATTCTGCTAGTCAAGCCCTTTCATTTGATACCCATATTGTGGTAGTAGTGAAAAAAATAATGTAATTCGCCATTTTGTGGTGGCGGCCATCTTGGATTTGAAATTTATTATTATGTTTTGTTTTCTACTAGTCAAGCCCTTTCATTTGATACCCATATTGAGATAAGTTGTGAAGAAATATTTTGTCCGCCATTTTGTGGAGGCGGCCATCTTGAATCGATATTAACCAAACATAGCTAAGAACATCCGCACGGATATCAACCTTCGAATAAAAAAACCGCATTGAAATCGGTCCATCCGTTTGAGCTCTACGGTGCCACAGACAGACACACAGACAGACAGACAGACAGACAGACAGACAGACAGACAGACAGACAGACAGACACAGACAGACAGAGACGAGACAGACACAGACAGACAGACAGACAGACAGACATCGACGTCAAACTTATAACACCTTTGTTTTTTTTTGGTCGGGGGTTAAAAATACTTTTCTTCTTTTTGTTTTCTGTGGATATCATTTTTGATCCACTTACAAAATGTGGAATTATTTGTTTTGTCCATAAATTAAAATCTCACACGAGGGAGGGGGGTGATCTCAGCAAATATCACGTCATTTTTTTTTTGGCAACAAATTCCGTTCATTGCAAAAAACTTGGGCGAAATTGAGTCAAAAATGAGTAAAATTCTCATATTCTCATTCAATAAAATCTCACCGGGATATCGAAAAATCGTCAAAATTATCTCACGTAATTTATGGATTGCCCCCTTTTCTTTATTACAAAAGTTAATGTTTTAGTGAAAGTTTTATTTTTAAACACATTGTTGAATTTATCTATTTAAATATGCAGTTGCATGAAATGCGAAAATAATAGATAGGTAGGTACATCAATTATTTGTCGTTTGCGCTGAAATTAGAACCACTTTATGAGCAAATGTGTTGAAAAATATTATTTACGTGCGGCGTACTTTGGCAGACAAAGTCTAAAAAAGTATTTGACGGATTTACCTACTTCCACACAATATCTAGTCTCAAATAAAGAATAACATACATTCAAATAATTTTAAATACTACGATATGCTATTGTACTATACTATTTGCAGACAGAAAGTACAACACATTTTTCAGTTATAATACCGCCAAGCCAAGTAGTAGTTTGGTTTGAAGGCCAATGTTTCCAGAGAAATTACAGGGCATCGACACAAATCATTTCATATCTCTCGGTCGCGAGTGCTGTGCAGTGTGCTAGGTGTGCACTGTGCAATGATTTGGACTCTTCGTGTTCCAATAGCTACGTGACACTGTGATGTTAGCTTACCGTAGGGCTCATGTTCAGCTCGTTCCGTTACCCTACTATTATGCTTAAAAATGCTTACGACCTAGTACTCCTATGTATTTAAAAAAATAGTAGGTACATTCTCAAAATATATGACAACATTAAATAGTAAACAACCACCATTTTCATATTATTTCAATAAGGGTGAAATTTCATTGGTTCGTACTAATAATAATACTACAATTATGCTTTTAAGTTACGGCTGGTCTAGTCGGGAGAACGGCGCCTGCCGATCCGGAGACGGCCTAGTCGGGGTGCCGATCCGGAAACCCCAACACGCACCACTGTCTTTTCGAAGTCATGTGCGTAATGCCGCTAATTAAAAACGGTGAAGGAATCGTTAGGAAACAGACATGTACCTAGAACCTTTCGAAGTCATGTGTCATCCACCAACCCGCACTGAGTCATCGTGGTGGATTATGATCTTAACTCTCTCCTTGCGAGAGAAGGCCCGAGTCCCCGCAGTGGGAACATTTAATGGGCTGTTGATGATAATGATGATGCTTTACAACACTATAGCTAGTAACATTCATTACCTACTTCAAAATAAATCAATAGCATTTTTAACATCGCAAAAGAGGAACATTTTACAGATTTAACTTTCAAAGTAAATTAATTATTAATTAAAATTCAAGTAAATTATGTAAACCAAAATATATAATAAGTATCTATAAAAAAATAATTAGGTACATACACGCATAGATTTAGTATAATATGTAAACTCTTTGGGTACACGCTTGTATGAAATAATTACATGTTTCGGATAAAACTGGCAGAATTTGACGAAATCTTATTCGAATTGAGGACTACTAACGCCATCTATTATAATGAGCATGTCAACAAATTTAATGTGAATAATGAATTAACGTTATTTACATAAAATAAAACCGGTTTCTGTATCAATTTAGGTACAGATAATTTATATAAAAGAAACATGTGAGATTCGAAATAAATTGGTGTCCATAAGACAAAAGTCTGTGTTCGAAAATGTCATCATTAAATACAAGTTTATGAGTTAGAGAATTAAACTTAAAATTATGTGAGCACACAAATATTATTATGTTTATTAAGTTAAACGATATTGGTTCTACAATTAATGATTAACTGTAATAGAATTTCTTTATTTAATTTAGTTATGTAAAGCTGCTACGGGTGAATTTCCAATGTGGCGTATCATAAAACGTCTGCATAAAACCAATCGAAAACGAAAAAGATACTGTAAACGAAAATGGCTGGTGAAGTGAACGTTGCACTTTCACGATTAAAAAATGGAAAAAAATGAGAAAATGCATTGAGCATTCAGGACCCGGCGATAGTTCTCATTAAAACCGTTGAAGCGTCGTGGCGCTAGTGTTGTGAAAAGCAGTGTCAATTAGTTCCGCTACCCGACGCCGCTATCTAATGGCAGCACTGTTTTCCAATTAGAATTCTCTCAAAACATTTATATAGATATTATTTTTAATTTCTGAAATAATGTTTGTAGAGTTTAAATGGCACAATGGTTAATAATAAAAGGATAATACGTAATAAGTACATCTTTTACATTTTGTTTAATCTTTGCCCGTCGTCGTTATTACCTATAGTGACGGATTTTTTGTTTTGTCACGCTGATGTAAGTTTAGAACCATACGTCCAAGATTGTAAACGCCAGAATTGTTTATCTGCATCCCATTCCGAAAAATGAAAAATTAATCTCATACCATTCACCCCTTAAAACGTTTAAAAAAGTATCGAAAACGTCGATCACATGATCGGCAGATTGAACCAGGTCAAGGCACAACAGGTGAGTTGCGGAGCGCATCAACTAAAAAATAAAATATCGAAATGCGAAAAAATAATAAAAATCAGGGAATATAGTAAATTGAAAAAAGAACAGTTCCGTCTCGTTCTGGCTTGGTGGTTGGGGGTATTGTTGTTTCTGTCTGGGGTCCGCGCACGTGGTTTTCGGTAGTGGCCGTCGGGAGTCGCGAGGCGCGCGCGTCACATCCCGTGGCGGCTCGCGCCGTGAGGCTGTGTTGCCCGTAACCTCTGAATGACCTGATTTTTTTTTTCTCCAATGTAAATATTCGGCTTCAGCCGCATAGTCTGTAAGTGGTATTAAGTTCCTCTCGCGTTCTTACTTTTTTTTCCTTTTAGTGGCTAATTAGCAGAGACTTCAGAGTGAAGAGTTTTTACTTTTAGTGATATTTAGTGCAACTTTCGGGATTTTAACGATTTAATTATTAGTGTAGATTTAAATTAGTTGTTAAGATAAACTTTCGGACTGTTGTTTTTTGTGCGGAATTAATGGATATTAAACTGTGACGTTATTTTAGAAGTACGTGTGCTCTACAAATTCATCACTAAAAGGTACAAGGTAAATTTTGATGAGTAAAGTTTATCAAAAAAATTGTGAACTTATGAATGCTTTTTTGAATTTAATTTGCATTTTGCATTAATTGCTCTGACTTTGGTACACATTTTCAGTATTTTTCACATAGAAAAAAAATAGATTTTTAACCAAATGAGGTTTACTTAATTTTTACGTTTATAGACGTAACATGACATTTATCGTGAAATAAATATCTATCAAATCTTTTAAAAGTTACGAATCCAATTTCTATATGAATTTCACAATGTTATTGATAACTATTTCCGTAGGCACTTGTCAACAACTAATGTGATTTCAATATTAACTTAATTAATGATTGCTAATACTAGACAGTATTAGATCATTACTTATTTATCAAATTTTTAGATAAGATTATAAAATTAATCGAATAGTACAACTTTCAACTCTATCTTTGATTTTAAATCTACCGTCAGAAACATTTTAGATAAAAATCAAGCAACTATCACAATGCAATTTTTCTAAGTCAAAGTACTTTATTCATAAATGTACAATTTACACGTCAATTCTAGTTTTTTTTATTATTTTAATTAATTTACACGTCAAGTCTAGTTTGTAAAGATGGTTATTTCGGTGTTTATCAAAACTTTATAAGGTAAAAGTTTTTTTATTGTATTAACTGCATCCACTATTACACACTATTTTTCGATCTGAAATTATCTATAATTATTATATATCTTCATTAACAATTTTGTGGAGACCAAATTATAAAACACATATTATTAAAATCCTATGACATTATAAGAATTTTTAAATGTGTTCAATACACTAATCAAAATCAAAATACACTACAATAACGTTGAATGATAAAATTATATTGTTTAAGCTCCCCGTGATTTTTACAAATAGTACACACTAACATATCTATGAAAAAAAAACGTACCATACGAAACTCAAACAAAAAACACGCGTCACAGTAAAATAAGAGTACGTAAAACGAAAATGAGTGTTAAATTTCCGTAAACACTTTCATTTCAGCATTTTTACTTTTTATTTTAAAACGTATCAGCATTAATAAAATCAGCGCTGAATAAAGTTCAGTGTCAATAAAATCGCGGTGGAAAAATCGTTGCGGGTTCACTGACCTCGCCGCTTCTGATAAAAGAATCACAATGAAATCGTTGGCGACTGTTCCAAATTTGAAATTTAAAGAAAAAGGTTATATTGAAATTGCCTTTTTGAAATTATTTCAATAAACAACAGAATGATCCTGTAATGGACAATTCTCCAATATTTTGTTGGTATTTTTTTAAATTTAGACCTCATTTTTTAAAAGAGCAATGCTTTTACCGTTAAAATTACACTGCTCTACATATCTAACTACTAACACTAAAAACAGATTAAATAAACTATTCATTGATCGATGAACCCTGATTCAAATATTTGTCTCATAAACGTTGGTTAGATTGGGCCTTGTAAGGCTTAATATTTAAGTTTACCTTTTTTTTTTTATAAATTTAGAACTCTAATTCCAATGTCTTTACGCACTGAGTTAGACTTTGAAGGCTCTTTGATGCTCTTTTACGCTACGTGCGGTTTTTTTTTAATTTAGGACGCCAATTTATCGCTATGTGATTAGTTTATTTTAAATTTAAAAATTTAGAATGGTATCACTGCTTTTGTCATGTGGATTGCTGAAAAACAACATGTCAAAAAATAACAGAAGATTGTCTAAGAATATATTTTGGTTTTCGGCTTTGTTAACGATTTTATCAAAGCAAAATGTTTTTGGGTCAAATACTACCAAATATCAAGAAATAGTAAGACGTTTTAGTAGTTTTTTGGTACGTGTATTATTATTTTTTATTATTATTGGATAAAATATTTAGAATTTTATGTTTGTTCCGTGTGTTTATTAATTTCAGTCCAAAACAGTTAAATAATTATATTTTTTCGCCATAATTGCACTTTATTTTTCCATATTCAAGAGCTAGTAGGTAGTTAACGAACTAAAAACGGTGACTGTGCAGCTAAGTAAAGAGAAAGAAGTTATTTTGTAAGCTGTCTTAAAAAAAGCATGATTTTCGTTTATCATATACTGCGTATCTTAATTTCTCTATGTAGGTCAGCTAATTATGCAGATCTATAGGTAAACATATATATTCTGAAAATCATGAAAGTTCAAGTTTTTTTCTGTCAGTGTCAAAATCGTCTGATTTTAAATCAAACAAATCTTATAACAATTAGTTATACATAGTATTTAACAATACAGTATTAACTCAAATTGTTCTCAGAAAAAAACATGTCACAAGGCAAAAAGACCAGAAAGTTTCAATTACCTCAAACGATTTCCGTAAAGTTTAAAACATATTTACAAAAACAACAGGATCGCGAAAAATTCGGTCGAAATGACGTCACACAATCCTCGGTAATGAATTAATATACAATGGGCGAGCATATCTCTCATTGATATTGTCCAACGGCCGATTACCGGGTTTTTTGCGAATGATTGGATTTTATTTACAATTAACCCGGCTCGACCTCGCCGAAAGTGAGAGTGACGATTAAATGCCATTTAAAAATAAAACACCTCGCTTCGGAAAAACATTGGCATTGCACCCATATTACCCAAACAACTCTGACGCTAACTTCCTTATTCTGTAACTCGTAAATCTATGTCAATATGCGGTCGCTAGAAATAAATTGATCTCAATATATTACATAGCCCAGCCGTAGACGCGCATTCGCTGAAAGAAGCCTGTAAGGCGTGCGCAAATCGTCTTGAAAGAAGCCGCCCAAACGTAAGACCGAGAGCGAGCGGGCGGACCGCCTAATTTGTCTTAGGCGGAAAAATCGCGCGGCGATTACAAGTGGCTCGTAACGAAGTCGGCCCGGGGGGGAAGGGGTGTAGGCTGGATGGTGGGGCGGCGGGGGTGGCTCGGCCGGCGGGCCAGGCGCCCGTCTCAGTCGTCCGTCTGGAGTCGCCGCGGCCGCTCGGCCCGCGCGGCGAAAATACACGTTCCTCGTGATCTTGTGATTGTACATTTAAATAATTCAAAATTTAAAAAAAACCTAATCGCGTAATCGATATTTTTAGGCTATAAAACCCTTCGATCCGCACTTTTTCGATCTATACTGTTGGCGGGAGAGAAGATTTTTGCAAAATTTTTAATATTTACTTCGGTTACAGTTTAAGAGATTAACGTTTTGGCCGTTAAAATATTTTTGGTTGAGATTTTCTTTAATGTGAAACGTGTGAGATACGAACTCAGAGATAGAGTTAAGAGTTGAACTATTGATAATTTTAGAAATAATTGAACTCTGAAACGACGAATGAAATTAGTTTAGTGACTGAAAGTGACTTTACCGGACATAAACAGTTTTGTGCATTCACAAAAAAAACCTCAGGACCAAGGTTAAACAGAAAAATCTTTTTCGTAGTTACAAATTAGATTTTGTAGTTTGTCTCGAATTTTATTTTGCCGTCATTGTTTTTTTTTTTATAATTTTTGTGCAGTATTCCTAGTAATATTCCGTTTTTGAAATATAAACATATTATCTAGTAGTTTCCCGACCTTTCATACGAGCTATACTTTTTTATTTTCGTGCCGTCGGATACTATTTGTAGTTATTATCACAAACAATCAAATAGTTTAGTATCTATTTTGAAGGAATATTTTGTTATTTTAAATTTGGAACGCAACTGTTGCCCAGAAATTGAGAAAAGAGAAAATAGTTCATTTTAATAATACCCTTGGGTTTAGTTCTTAATAATAAATGTTCCAAATTTAAATTGTGCACTCAGAATAGAATTTTGTATTACCAGTACACAATTAATCTGTACAATACCAGGTTTTAATTATTTTATTATCATTTATTTTGCTTTGGTTTTAAATTTGAGGGGTAATGAAAACCGTCAAAATTAGAACCATTTGTTTATTCTTATATTTTTTATGTTTTAATATAGCTATACAATTGTTTTGGTTTATTATGTTTTTTTTTTATTTAAATAAACGAAAATGTTTTACTGTTTTGTTTTATTTCCTTTTAAACTGTTATTTTGCCTCTTTGCACGCTAATTTTATGTTGGTTGGTTTGAAAAAAGTTATAAAATTATACTTTAGGTGTGTTTGTGTGCGTATGTTTTCTTTTTACAGAGTATTAAAATTTTCGAATTTGTTTAGTTGCCTAGTGACAAATCATATAATGAAAATGAAATGGCTTCTTTTATATTTTCACCTCTTAATTTCCGAGGATTTCATTTCCCTCGGGATGATTATTGGTTTATTATTATTCGCATCTCCATCCTATTGACATTTTAATTGTATTAGGCATTAAGATGTACTTAGATGACATTTAGTTACGCATTTAGCAAATTAAGTGTTATTTTGTTCGAGTGGTGAATTTTAATTTTTGGTTTTCATTATGTGTAGGTAAGTTACACTAGGTTGTATACTCTAGATATTCTTACCCAAAAATTAATTGCTAAATTTCATTTAAAATATTCTAAAATGTAGTAAGTTGTCGCGGTTTTATCCGAGTAGTTTCCGTTGCCGTTATTTTTTGGGATGTAAAGTAGCGTATCGATACCTTAATTTGCAAAACGAATAACTCCATAGTAGCAAATTTCACAGGGGTCACACTAAATCACCACTAAAATCTATTGCGTAACTGGTATTTTCATTATTTTAAGTGTTTATTACTTAATAAAAAACACAATTTCCAAAGTGATGTTTGTTTTATCTTAGTGGCCCTGTGAAATTTGCTAGGTACTATGGAGTTATTCGTTTTGCAAATTAAGGTATCGCTATGTGTTATTCTACACTATAATTTAACTAAGTTCCAAGTTTCAATTCAAACTGTTTTTTTAAAGAGCAACAAGCCTGCCTCAGAACAGCACAGTGGCACGCAGCTATTCGAACATGAAGAGTCCAAATCATTACCTAGCACTGCGCTCGTCACCCAGAGATCTAAGATGTTATATCTCTAAGCCCTGTAATTTCTCTGGAAACATTGCCCTTCAAACCGGAACACAGTAAACACATTACTGCTTGGCGGTAATGTGTTGATTTACCATTTAGATGTGATTTAGAAACAAACAACCAACCTTTGCCAATTTATATATTAGTAGAATGAATCCGTATTTCGACACAACTAAAATAACTGTGTACCGATTTTATGCATTTCTTATGCATTATTTTTTTCAGATGTTTTCCCCATCCTCCACTTTATTTTTAAATAAAGTGTTAATGTAATGTTTCTTTCATTCATGTTAATATAGAGTTATCTATCCAAAATGTTTTCACACAACACAATTTAAACCCAAACTAACCAATCCTGTCATACTAGTATTTCAAATACGAAAGTTTAGATATTGGGATGTTTGTTGCTCAATCACGTCGGAACGGCTAAACGGATCGGCTTTAAATTTTCACCACAGTTAAATTATGGTCGTGAATAATAGAAAACTTGTTATTACGAAAATATTTCCAGAACGGGAAATACGCGGCCAAAGCTGCAAGACTCTGTTAGTATTTGATATATTAATTCAAAATTCATTTATTACCTACACTAATATTATAAAGGCAAAAATTCGTATTAGTAAGTGCGTTTGTTTGTTGCCATGAATTTTTATAATGGTTGAACAGATTGAAAGAAATTGAATATGTAATTATTACAAGGATCAACACGTAGGCTACGCGAGTATTTAAAAAAAAAAGTAGGGGAACCTGTTGTACCTAGGCCAGTTTTTTACATTTTAATTTTTTTTAAATAAACTATGAGAATAAATCTACCAATTATGGGAACAATGGAAAGATTAGTTGTTCAACTATTTAATTAGTACATAAAATCTACGGATTTAATATGAAGCTCCGCTGTCAAAGAAAGTTGAAACTAAAGCCCATTGTCAGGTACAACAGACCTGATGTACCTTGGACCCACCAGTTGTACTTTGGACATATGAGGATTAAATGAAGATAAACACTAGCGGTTGCTGTAGGCGGTTTATTTTTAATGTCTACAATAATTGGGTGATCATACCAACACTTGCGATCAACAATAAACATGGCTATAGATAGCAATACTTAAATAAACCATTAACCATCGTGATGGATTTGCAGTACCTAAAGAGTCTTCTGGTGTTGCAGGGTCAGCACGACTACCTTTTTTGGGCACAGGTTGCACGTTAGCAAGCTTACACGACTTCGGCACTTGCCCAGTTTGGAGAGAAAGTCTAAACAGGCGCGTTAGTACTGGAGACAACTCGGGTGCACAAACCCTCAGTACTATGGCAGGAATTCCGTCCGGGCCATTGGCTTTATTCATATCCAGATTGCGTAGCACTTTGGTAACCTCCTTTTGGCGAATATGTATTTCGGACATTACAGTCGGACTGCCAGGTGGAGTAGGAGGTATCGCACTACCAGCATCTAGACGCGAAGATTCCGCAAACTGAGATGCAAACAAGTTTGCCTTCTCTTTTGCGGTGTGAGCCAACGTCCCATCAGGTTTTAGCATTGGAGGTAGTGAGGGGCGACAGAAGTTCGATTCGACCGATTTAGCTAGGGACCAAAACGCTTTGCTACCCGCAGGGTATGAAGCTAGTTTGTTCCCTATTCGACTAATATGGTCAAAACGAGCCCTCTGTAAAACCTTTTTGCATGCCTTAGCAGCCTTGTTGAACGCTTTCTTCTTCTGGTGTGTGAAGCTCCATGAAGTGTTAACTTTTTTTCTTTCAGTAATCTGATGGGATTCACAATTTTATTGACATTGAAATGGGATCTTTTGATATTTATCATAGGTACATAGCGGCATTTTTTCTACAAAAAATAATATAGGTAGGTTAGTGTCCATGGTACAATCGATACGGTGTACCTAGGCCAGTGTCCAAGGTACATAGTCAGTTGGGGGCCAACGTACAACATCTCAACAACTTAGTCCAACTACATAAATAAACCCACTTAAAATTGAGGTAAGCTTTAAACACCCATACTGTTCATTATCTACATATATGGAGATTAGGTTAGGAACAAAAGATTTTTTATAAATATATATTGTGAGAAATAAATAGGCAAGAAGTAAAGTGCAAAAAATGAACTTTTTGAGTTGTAAATAATAAAGTACCTTTTCTGTTTGCACTGACGCGGTGCCAGCGAATCACAACTAACTTTACGTTAGAGTTGTCAAAGGCTGTTTCGACTGCCATAGACGATATTATTTGAGAGCGCGGGAACGCGGGAATTTTCGAAAAATTACGATTGTTCTAGGTACAACACTGTCCAACGTACAACAGGTTCCTAAATAAAACCATAGTGAATCCGTGAGAAAGTTGCGCATTTGTTAAATAACCACCGTATTTCAGAGATACACTCAAATTGTGTATTTTTTTTTGGGTAAAGTTAAAATATTTTGACGTTAGTGAAAATTACATAACATTTAGATTTTGAGCACTGACGCAACGGAAGACCTTGTGAGTAATTTTAGGTTAGTAGAACTGTGCTCTTTTTACGCTACCTCAAAGTTCGGTAGTACCTATAATCCATGTGAGGAAGGAAAGTTGTCCTTCCATTGATCCTTTTACAAAAACTAAAGAAATCCTTTTTATGCTTTATTGTGCTTAAATTTAAAAAGATGAAATCCTGTAAATAAAGTACCGATTGGTAAAGGTCAAACCAAGCGATAGACTTCAATTAATATCATTTCTAGACTTCTTAACATTTGTCAGGAAAACCAACTACACCATTCATTCGTACCCCTACTTTTACTATAAATCTATAAACCTACAATCTGTAGATAGTATGATAATTTCATAATTCATTCTTGTAGTGGTAGGACTCTTTATACAGAGTCCGCCTAAAAAATTACCATGTCCTTGCCAGTCATTGTATCCCGAACAATATAGGTACATTACTATGTTCCGGTTTGAAGGACAAAGTTTTCTCAGAAATTATAGGACAAAGAGAAAAATCTCTTGTATATTATTTGGGTGACGAGAGCAAGGCAGTGCTGGAGAGTAAGTCGGACTCTTCGTGTTCAATTAGCTGCGTGACTTTTGCTGTTATGGACAGTCGTGTTGCTGGACGCATGTCTTGCTCGTTCAGTCACTCTATTATATACATAAAAATGAATGTTTGTCTGTATGTCCTTTATTCAATCGTAATCTATGCATTTGATCATGTGACTTGTTATAAGTACATAAGCCAAAGAAGATTTCTGAGTTGCTGCGACCGATTTTCGACAGGTGTAGGTATGGTCACAAAATAAAATAAACATTAGAAAAGGCAGATGTTCTATACTTTATCATAACCAGTTTTTCTTTGAATGACTTCAAATGCCGCTTTGTTTGATTAGAAATGTGTTCTCATCTTACCCCAGATCTGTGGAGTCTTTGTAAAATACGTAAATCATTGAACTGGACCGGTTTCAACGAAATTATTGTGGAACAAGGAATGGGTCATTTTTAGGGTTCAGTACAAAAGCAAGTTTTTTTTTTTTTTAAATAATGAGTGACGAGACGATCAGGACATGTGCCTGATGGTAAGCAACATGCCTGACACATAACAGCACAGTGACACGCAGCTATTGGAACATGAAGAGTCCAAATCATTACCTAGCACTGCACTGCGTTCGTCGCCCAGAGATCTAAGATCTTATATCCCTAAGCCCTGTAATTTCTCTGGAAACATTGCCCTTCAAACCGGAACACAGTAATGTTTGCACATTACTGCTTGGCGGTAGAATAACTGGCAAAGGTGTGGTACTTCCCCAGGCGGACTCTGCCAAGAGTCCTACCACTACATACACACACAATTAATAATGGTGGACATTTGTCACACAACATCAGAATTCCAAACTTAGCTAAGCTTGTACACTCCGCGAGGCATAAGCTGAGCTTTGCATTTGTGTGAGTGTACATGGATAGTGTAGGTGTGACAACCGGCCTTAGGCGCGGCGCCATTCTGTCTCGCCGCGCTCCTGCCTGATTGGTGATCACTCACACTAATGCAAAGCTCAGCCCATACCTCGCGGACAAAATTTCAAGCTTCTGCCTGATTGGTGATCACTCACACTAATGCAAAGCTCAGCTTATACCTCGCGGAGTGTACCTTTGTACTGTGGAAGTCATATGGCTGATATAATAGTTAAAATGATTGTAAAAACATACATACATCATCATCTATTTTGGACTGTATTTTCCGAATCGTATACCTACGGTAGGTAATTTTTTTAAAGTTCCTGGTATTGTTCCAAAGACAAAACAAAAATAAGAGAGATGCTTCTAAATACCAATAGTAAATTAGCTAGGCTGTTGTCTCAACGGCTTTAATGGTGAACGAAAATATTGTGAGGAGACCGGTATGTTCTAAGAATGACATCTTTCAAGGCTACTTTCTAACAATTATTCGCCAACCCGGACATGCTCAGATTATGAAATTGATTCTGTTCTTGTGAAAGAAACTCCCGAGTCCCAGCAGTGGGAATACATAATGGGCTACCTATGTTATTCATCTCCATACAAGAGCTGAGTGGACGAGTTTTTCCGTTCGGTTCATATTAAAATACAGAAGCTTAGTACTTATACTTATTACATTTATTATACTAAGACTAAACAAACAAGCATCGCAAAACTGGGCAAGTGTGAGTCGGCCGTTTATATGATGTGGTACGCTAGCAAAAAAACACTGGTTGTACGGAACCTTTGAAATTCAAGTAGGTACGACTCGCACTTTTCTAGTTTATCAACAAATGGCTGAACAATAAAATCGCACTGACTCAATTAAAATTAACATAAGCTTGTTGCTACGTTCTAGTAATATACATAAGTGTAGTCAAATGTATTAAATTTTGGGTTTGACTTCTATAAACATTGTTGTATCATCAAAAGTAAAAATCTATTAATTGTTAAAATCACATTTTTATTGATAGCAGACTTTAATTTCCCATTTCAAGATTCAAACTATCAAAACATTTAATGAAGTTATGATTCAGCTACTTGGCTTCGTGGTAGTAAGCTTGCCTGCTGAATCGAAAGTCGGGTTCGAATCCCATCGAAGATAAATTATTATCATTATACTTTTGAGACGATTATTCATTATTGAATGAATTAATAGTGAGTAATGAACGTGCATAATTTTAACATTATATCATTTATATCTATCAACAACAAGTGCTTTTTAGGTAAAAAATGGCAGAAATAGTATTTTCCTCTTTTCGAATTCTCCTAACATTACGTGTCATCTATGTCATAGGTGTCATTCGATTCGGAAAAGCTTCTAGATAGTTTTTGAGAAAATGATTAGCCCGCTCACAAAAATTGCATTATTTGTAAACATTTAATTGTAAATAAAAAGGGGTTTCGTTATTTGAAAATATGTCAAAATTTACTTGAGATAATTCAAATTCAAAAATAAATGACAGAGTTAGGAAATCATCATCGATTGTAGAAAAAAGAGAGACATCTACCAAAACCTTCTGAAAGTAAAATAAATTTCTCAGTAACTACTTCAACGTTTAAATTGTGAGATAACATTCGATTTAGTATTTAAAAGTTTAGCAATAGTTCGCTAGATGGCGCTATTCGTTGAAAAAATGTTCTAAAGCGTCATCTGTCAATACTTATAAGAACAAAATTACCTACTTTAGTTACTGACACAAAAATGTTTTACGCCTTCGATTGCATCCTTAATAGTACGACACAAAACCACTAGATGGCGCTATTTTCAGACTGTTTATAAATTTCTGTAACATGGAAATTGTTTGATCAATAATTCTGTTCCATGAAATTGTTTGATCAATAATTATGCTTTCACTAAAGTTATGGATGCGTAAAAAAAATAAATGGTTATCAAAATGTCAAACTATCTCAAATAGATACAATCTGATTATGTGTGCTCTGTTTAGAACTGATTCTTTGGTTAATATACGCTTGTGTATAATCAAAGGACTGATACTGGAATTGTATGTCTCATTCCCTTATTTCTAGAGTCCGTGATACCTACAAGAAACAATGATTTCAAAGGAAATTTCAGTGACACACAGTATCGCAGTACCTAATATAATAAAAGTCTATGATAAGGAATCATAATTTTCTTCAATAAATGTAAAACATTATTTTATTACATATCATGATCATTTTTTGGTTGTAAAAAGCAAATTACTTATTTCTATTACATTTAATTAAAAATACATTAAATTACTTCATTCTTTATTTTTGAGAACAGCGCCATCTATGTCTGGTATTGGCTATTATGAACATTAGAGGTTCTTTCTCAATACGATAGATGTCGCTACAAACGCGACATTAGAAAAGAAACGAAATTTACTATAATAAAACAAATGACAACTAAGTATGTATTTTATTAATTTTGGTTTACTTGAATGAAAGAATATTATTTACTTATTTTATGATTTTATGATCATTGAAACTGACTGATTAGGTACCGATAAAAATAATGGGAAATCGAGGTGTAAGTATTAGAAACCTTGAGTAGGCGTATACCGTCGTGGGTGGGATAGTAACTTTGAAACTCCTAAGAAAGTGGGTGTGGTAAGACGTAGGCGTATCAAGCTCCGATTGGCCGTGGTAGCGTAGCGTGACGTAAGTTATTACCAAGTAACTTAGTGTATTGGTTGCTTTTATTAGTTTGGTTGTAGTTTGTTTGTCATTGGAGACTATTTTCAATATTTATAGATATAATATTGTTTTAACACTTTAACCTTTTAGTTTTTGTTTGGAATGTAGTTAGGTATAAAATTTTGTAGATAAATTTAGCGATTTAAAAACGATCTTTTATCGTTAGGTAAGTACTTACCTATTGCATACCGTAGGTATAAGTAGGTACGGTATTGGGATGCCGTACCTATATTGGTATAGGTATAATACTTAGGTAGATGCTTAGATACTCAAACCTAAGTAAGTAGGTAGGTAATATAAAAGCACCTAAAAGCCAACTCACACGTACCTGCTTTATTTTACACACATGTTTTACACACTTTTTTTTGTACACGTAAATTCAATGATTTTCTACGCTTTCCGTCTGCATAATTTATTATTTTATTAAAAACTAGCAGCGCCCTGCGATTTTACCCGCGTAGTTCCCTTTCCGTAGTTTACCGCGATAAAAAGTATCTACGTACCTATCCACATAGGTATGCCATCAAACACAAAAGTTGTAAAACATCAAGTCCCGATTCAGTTCTTCCTCCTTAAAAATGTGAAATCCCGATGGTCACAATTTTAGTGACTTAAATTCGAGAGCGAATGGTTTTATTCTAGGAATTAATCTCGCTCCATAGTAGAGACTAGGTACCTATCGTCATTTAACATCAGGCGAGATAACGGTCAGGTGCAAATCTATAGGTACCTACCTACCTACCTACCTAAATGTAAAAAAATTTGGCAGTCATAGGAACTGCCAATAGAAGTGAAAACTTATAACACATAATTTGATAGCTTACTTTGGACTACGCGGGTGAAACCGGTGGGCATAGCCACGAGCATGGCCATCTAGAGGAAGACATTCGTCAGCATTTCTAGATTGCCAATGACTATGGTCCCGAGTAGATATACCCGAAGATTTTTTATCATTCCCCAGAGTGACGCTTGAATTCAATACACACCCCACGAAAAACCTGTCAAAATAAGTTTTCACTTCAAAAATATTGAGGCCATTTTGAAGACTCCATTACGGACCGCAACATCGCTTAACATCAGGCAAGATAGCCGTCAAGTGCAAGCTGATATTCTCGATAAAATAGTCGGGTTTCGTTACAAGACAGTAGGCGTGTCTTAAGACTGACGTCATTTAAGACGGTGACGTCACTATGCGCACAAGACGGGGCGGGCGATACAATACCTGCGCAAGGAAGTGGGTGTGGCTTAAGTTGGATAAACTTGCTCAACTTTGAAGAATAGCTTGAACTTAATTTATTATCCGCCGTATTTCAAACATCGCCGTATTTCAAATTAAGGGTTAAGCTTATGCACACCAAAACTTGAATTATTTTAAATAATACCCTAGGTAATAAAAACGAACTCGATCTCGAAAGACAAAATTGAGTTAAAGACAAGTTTTGTGAAAAGTATTTTTAGGAGATACCGGTTAGTTGCGAATTTTTACATTTCGCACCTATAAAATAGAAATGGCGTAATTAAAATCAACACGGTATTTAACATTTAACAAAAGTTCATGTTTATAATACTAGATAGTTTAAATATCGGATGAGATATCGCCGGAGTACGACTTAGGCTATGGTACGACTAAAGCAACCTTACACTACTTATAAATAAATAAGTACATATAACTCCGTCCACGCAATTGGCGTAAAAAGAAAAAGAAAGATAGATAGGTAAGTACTTAGGTGCCTGCACAACATTCGCTTAACGTACTTAGGTCCCATTTAGAAATTAATATATTTATTTATTTGGGCATGGGAACAGGCAAAAGGCTACATCGTATATACTTAAAATAGTTTATCAATCGAAACTGCTTTTTAACCTAATACCCAATAACAGCCGCACTCCACAATTGAACATTTTACCTACTTCGGTGTATAATGAACTTGGCTGGCCACACTTGTGTCTAGATACGTAGACACAACGTATTTTCAGCTGAATACTTAGTCAAAATGTAATTGTAGATAGAGATTTAAAAGTTAGGTATTTAGTTATTTTATAGTTATCCTATTATCCTAATAAGTAATATTATAAATGTCAATGTTTGATGTTTGGATGTTTGTGTTCAATCACGTTGGTACGTATGAATGGATGGGGTTGAAATTTGGAACACAGTTAGACTGTACTTAGTCTGGAAAAACACATATGGACTTTTTGTCCAGAGAAAACTACGGTAACCGGAACTAGACGAGTGAACCCGTGAAGCGCTGTTAGTAGTATATTTATTATAAGTGCGAAAGTTTGTAATGTTTGTTACTCTTTCAACCAAAAACTAAATAAATCGTTAATTTTGGACATTTTTTTTGTTATCAATAAGTAGGCAGATAAGCAAAGTTTACGTTTTAATAAAAGTTGACTATGTTTATGACCTTTTTCTACTATTTTTTAGCATTGGAAGTTAAGTGTTCCCAATTCCTCCACTTTCCCCTACTCATGGGTTCGGGATGAAATTTGCTCCATAGATATGACAAGCTGGAATAACACATAGACAACTTTTTATCTCGAAAAAAACACCGGAACTGAAATTACGTGGGTAAAACCGTGGAGTGTTGCTAGTTATTAATATATTATTACTTATTTCATTTCAGACAATCCCTTTCAACGCCATCGCAGCGAGACCACGAACGATTGGTGACATAGCTTCGTGCTTGCAGAATATTTCAAGGTATTATACCTAAAATAAGTACCTTATTCGTCTTTCCACCGCGTTGGAAGGCGACCCTGAGGTCGAATCAATGGTGGATCCGGAACCTAGGTAAACCACTACCTAATTAAAACGCACGCAAGCATTTTTCACACGGTGTGGCTTTACGCCTATTTTTCAGTTATTAAAACTCTGTAACAATTCAAGTTTGAATTGTTACAGAGTTATTGAATCGGTTTCTTCTAGGTAAGCACGCTCCATCGTAGATCTCATCATCGCTTAACATTTTGCAAAATTAGTAAAAAAAAAAAAAAAAGTAAAATTTTAAATTCCAAATCGACAAACGACCCGTAGGTAATCAAACACGTAAGCATGAGAACATCTACTCTCTTGCGAGGAAAAACGTAATTTAGAAATAAACTCGCGAGTTTCCTACTTCGGTTCTACTTCGTTTCTTCCGATCGAACATTGTTTGACCTTTAAATGTTCTAAGCCTACTTACTCTAATTGGAGTAGACTTAGAACGAAACAACGGATATAAGTAGAACCGGTTTAAAGTCGGGAGCTTATTTCGAAATAACGTTTTTCGTAGAAAGAGTAGATGTCCAGGACCAAAACTCTTAAATATTTATCTATCCACATCATTAATAAATTTATGAAAAACAAGTCGACTTGAAGTTCCAGTCCCACAGATAAAATAGACACGGGTCGGTTTCCCGCCGATAGCAGCTTCCGGCGATAGTGGCGACCTCTAGCTCTTGGGAGACAAAGTATTGGAACTGCTACCGCCCACGCCACCAGATACCAGCCAGTGGACTAATCTGGAAAACACTAAACATTAAAATGCCCTACTAATATTAATATTGCGATAGTTTTTTATTAATATTAGGTACCTATAGATGTAGGTACTCTGAGAAATAAGATGTTTTATCTACGATAAGATGCCCTATACTTTGTCTGGAAACTTTGCCCTTCAATCCGGAAGACATTGATGTTTGCACATTACTACTCGGCGGTAGAATAAATGGAAAAGGTATCATCCCCAGGCAGGCAAAGAGTCCTAGCACTACTAATGAAAGATTAATATTTAATACAATACTTCAGATGTATTTTTCAAACAACGATGCAATTTACACTTGATCAACATTTACAGAGATATATGTAGTAACAGATACACTCGTATACAAGTCACAAAACCACAAACTTTCTCCTTAGTGCGATAGCTAATATAACAAAACATTGGCATTACGAGAGTTTTCAAATAACAACAAGAACAAAATTAAAAATTTTGACTAACCCCCGACTACCTCGGATTTGTTATCTGTACAACATTCTACTAGTCAAGCATTTGATACCCATAATGTGGTAGTAATGCAAAAAATAATTTAATTCGCCATTTTGTGGTGGCGGCCATCTTGGATTAGAAATTTGTTATTATGTATTGTATTCTACTGGTCAAGTCCTTTCATTTGATACCCATATTGAGGTAGGTTGTGAAGAAATATTTTGTCCGCCATTTTGTGGAGGCGGCCATCTTGAATCGATATTAACCAAACATAGCTAAGAGCATCCGCACGGATATCAACCTTCAAATAAAAAAAACCGCATTGAAATCGGCCCATCCGTTTGAGCTCTACGGTGCCACAGACAGACACACACACAGACAGACAGACAGACATCGACGTCAAACTTATAACACCCCTTTTTTTGGTCGGGGGTTAAAAATGGCATCTGAAATCCTCCCATTTGCTTAGGAATGATGCTGCACACACAAACATGATAATAGCAAGTGCTAACGATAGTGGTGACCTCTAACTCTTGAGAGACAGAGTGTTGTACCTACCGCCACCTACGCGACACCGCTCCTATCGGGCGGATACCGCATGCATTACTAATCTGGGAAAAACAAAGCTGAAACATACCGAAAAAATCTTTTATACAACCTACTAATATTAAAACGTGTTCAAAAATTGCAGTTAAATAAAATTATGACACAATTCTAAATGATAATGATGAATGATACAATTGTTTATTGGCCTGTGAAGACTAGGTTAGGACAGATATTTGGTTTTGGACCCAGTTAGGATATCTAGCTTCTGCCTTACTTGGCATATAGATATAACTATGTCTGTAGACATAACTGTACAAAATTAATTTTGTTACCTTTTGTTCATTTATGATCACGTCAACATTTATCAGTATTAGATACCAATATATTCCATCAATTAATTAAAATTATTATTTGTAAACAAACACAAAATCGTATGTATGTAGTTACTAAGTTACTAGTAAACGTAACTTTATGACTGCAAAATTAAATTATATACTTAGAATAAGTTTTTTCAGGGACCTATGGCAGTTGACCTATACTACCACATTGGGATAGCGCAAAAAGCGCAGGGTGTTACTAACCTTCACTTACTAAAATAACTAAATCTACAATAAATGTAAAACAGGTACCTAACCATATGAAATTATCCTTAACCGCATTTCTTTAGAAATACTATCTCACTACATTCCATAAACCAACCTGAAAATACTGACAAAATTAAAACCCGCGTCATTACTTAGGCCGCATCTCTTAAAGCGTTACTGGCTGAATAGACACCTCTCTTGAACGGGTTTAGAAAAAAAAACGAAAAAAAAACTCACGCACGTTCCATTGTACACAGACACGTTGAAGGTGGATCTCATTAAGAGAACTTTCGAATTAAGAACGGAGCCCGATGGAGCGCAGTCTTAGCGATCATTACGTGGAACGAGACGGAGATGTTACTGCTTTTCAGGTTTTTAGTTGCGGCACAGATTTTCTTTGAAAACGTATTCGTGGCTTTTCTATTTCGCTTTTATTATGTATTCATACATACTATTATATTAAGTGTAGGATACTCCTTGAACTCTACAAAGCGGATAACTACAATAATGTAGGGTAAATAGTACCTTCAGTATTTTTGCTTAAATCCTAACTTGGTAGGTATACCAACTTACACTTGCACCTTGAACCCGGTCAAGATTAAGTACGGCCTTAACTTTCATATTATTCTTCTTGTTGTCTGTATTCTTACAGTAAAATATATTTTTGTTTTGATTTTGTATTATTTTCCTCCTTGTGAGAGAAGGCATGAAGTTACATCAGCGAGAAATAACTGTGGGCTGTTTTTGATTGTATACTAGTTAGGCACCTACACAAATTAGCGATTACCGTATTATAAAATCGATTTTAATAACCCATGTAATCGGGTCATTGTACCAATACTGAGTCGAATATACCTACACGAACCTACATCGAATATCGAATACCGGAAACAGGTTTAGGTAACTACAATTGGAAATCTGTGACGAATAAATATTTTTATAATTCTCTTCTAGCATAAAACCTAAAAGCTCTACAAAGACGGTCTCGGAGGCTCTCCATTAGCGTTGCGCTCGAGAGAGATGCGACGATTAAAGACTCGACGGAAGGCATCGGTCTCTCAACCACTAGAAAACTTTAAACCAACCAGTAAAAGGTGGTGAATCGGAACGTTAAATAATTAATGGACTACAATAAAAAAAAAACAACTATGCTAGAATGCAATTTCATAGGAATGGGATCACTGCAAAAAATATTATTATTTTTAGAACTGAATATCTTTGAACTATTTAATCTATAATGACTTAATGATATTTAATTGTTTTCTATGTAACAAATTTATCACGTGCAGACGTTTTCAACTTAAACTTTAAATCAAGTAATGTTAGGGTCAAATGGAACATTAAATAGATAATTAAACTAACTTTTTTTAATATCTTGAATACGTCGGATTTGTTTTGGAATTTTTGGAGGATTAGAAGATAAATAACATTAAATTTCTAATTATTTTTTTTGCGATTTCTAATAGTTTTATTTCATAGTAATTGGATTTTATTTATTTCTGGGTGACGAGTGTGCTAGGTAATAATTTGGACTCTTCATGTTCCAATAGCTGCGTGTATTGTGAGGCATGTTGCTTACCATCAGGCACATGTCATGATCGTCTCGTCACTATTTAAAAAAAAAAAATCATTTATTTTGAAAATATTAAAATATATATTTATTTAATAATGTACACGAATTAGTCTATAAGAAGATGTACAGGAATCGTGCCCAAAATGCTGCCCCATTGCCACAATGTTTGAGCATAAAACATTTTGTACCTATCACAAAGAAGCTAAATCATGGCACAGTCCCCACGGTCCCAAAGTTTCGACCCCAAAACATTGTAATCTTATATATAAAAAATGGATTTTCGAAATGTATGTACGCTCATAACTTTGCATAACTTTGCTCATAACTGCACCAAATTGGATGATTATTTGTTTTATGTGTTCGTTATTGTCGAGACAATGTTTGAATGGCAGAAAATTTAGAAAAAAATAAAATAAAACAAAATGATCAGCTGATATTAGAAAAAGATGAAACTCTTTATTGCGACACAAACAATTTAAAATATTACAAATAAACACTCATGAACTAGTGGATCATTGCTATTAGGTATGTATATAGATGTATGTAGGTATATATACCTAATAGGTACACAATTCCGATATTACACGTTACAGGCATGTTGCTTGCCATCAGGCACAAGTCGTGCTCGTCTCGTCACTCTTATTTAAAAAAAACTTTGCGGACGTGTTTTGTCAACCTTTGTGGCGTCAAACGAACTGAAAGAGATAAATTTTGATCATGTCTGTATTATTTATTCTGTGTGTATGTATTGATATTTTGTTTGTCCTGTTGTAGAATAAGGAGTATTTTATCTACAGACTGGGCCAGTCTAGTTTGACTCGACGAAAATTGTACGAAATTACATTTCAAAAATAGTATTGATCAGTTGAGACGAACCATATAAACTACTCGTAAGATTGCAATAGAACAAAATACATTTTACCCACTCCTTTATCACTGACGTATAAAACCCTGACTTGTGGTTTCTTCCACAAAGAAAAGCTTCGTCACAATGAGCTAAGTTCGCGCAAGGCGTAAATTGCTCGCGAGGCGGCGCGCAAATTGAATACCCGAGGTGTGAAGCGAAATGTACGGACACCTAAATAAGACCTACACGCACCTACGGAAACAACTCTTGAGGCACGCCCCCGAGCAAAACGAGTTTTTTGTATAGTTTTCAGAGCTATTACTGTTTATCCAAAACAAATGTCAACTGGTAAAAACACAATAAATTTCATTTCCTCAGGGTAAGCCCTTAAATACACAAATACAGCAAGCGCTTGAATTTCGATATGTATTTTACAGCTTATCTGAACACTAAATTTACCATTTGTTTTTTCTCTTCTCTCAATTAGGGAATATATTAGTAGCTAAGCATTTTACAGTAATTGACTCGGATACGCGAACAAGTAGAAAATATTGTCTAAGTGATTTCGAAGTAACTCTACGTCGTTACTGTGTATCATAGTCAATGTCACATTCTGTGATGAAAAAAAATAGATTCTATAAATTAATAGTTCAGCATTTTACCGTTCAGTTGGACCATTTACACCAACTTTACTTCAGTGATGTCGCGATTCCTAGAGCCATGTTCTTGTAAGTCCCAACGCAGCGGTCGCGGGCGTGACACTACCCCGTGTGTCCTCACATGTTACACGGCAACTTACCCACTACGCGTGGCGGGACGCGGAGAATTTTAAAGTTTTCGCATTAACGCTGCTAAAGTGATTACGCCGTCTTGGCTCACTCGCGGGCCTACATGTCATTATGCGAAAGTTGAGGGCTACACTATGAAAAGGACTATTTTCTACTAAACCACATGTCACGATTTTGTAAACATGCTTAAATTAAAAGCAATTTACGATCAAAATCGACTTTATAACGTTTTGTAGTTTTGACAGTCCGAAAATTATAGGTAACAGTCGTTGCTTCATTTCGGGTTTTGTAAAAAAAATACTGATACAAGCGAGATTTCCAACATATTTTTTTTTGTATCATTTCTGTATCATTTATAACATCTCTAATTCCAATGGAGTGGGCAGTTGGGCACAATACCTACATCTTAGCATTGCGAAAATACCAGCTAATGTACAGAAAATACGGTTATTTTTACCCGACTGAAAGTAGGGTTATATTTTTCGCGCGTATCTTGTATGTTTGTAAATGTATTTATACCCACGTATCTTCCATGCGACTGAATGGATTTTGACAATTAAGATATCGTTAATTTTGTTTCATTAACTTAAGTGTCCTTAAGTAGTATATTGTATCGGAAAAATATTTTTTACAGTTTTTTAATTAAAGTTATTAAGACAGTGTAGTTCTAATGTTTAAATAATTTCAGGCGCTTACAAACACAAGGTTAAAGGAAACGATCGTAATATTTGTACTTCATTGTCTTCAATCGAACAAGTCGTGATGACCTAGTAAACGCCAGATTTCAAATTTGTAAGGACGTGGATTTGAATCCCGCCAGTATCTCCGAGTCTCTTCCTAAGTACAGATGTTCGAGTTTTTCATCACTACTGGCTTAAGCGATGTAGAAATACATCGGAATGTTTAAAAAAAGACATCGTTCAACAATATATATCATCAACCAACCCGCACATGACCAGCGCGATGGTTTATGATGACCCTCTCCATAAGAAAACGCTGACCCCCAACTAAGGGAACATAAACGTCATAAACTGAGATGCTTATGCTACACTCGATCAAACCTACGCCTTTGAACATCCTGTATCCGCCGGAATCTCATCTTACTCACACATAACTACTTTATGCGTGTGTGCGGACCGTGACGATCGCCCATTGGCTACTGCGTCCGCTTCCTGAAGTCACGGCAATTATGTCGTTAAGGTTGGTACACCTGTAAGGCTGGATTGAATTTGAAAAGGTTATGGCAATTATAGTGTTGAGTGTGGGAATTACTGGGTTTATTGTTTTATTATGTGTTAACAATGAGATATTACCATAATGTCTATATCTGATTTTAAACTTGTAAAAAGCTACTCTAAATTTACTAATAATACGGCTGGCCTGGTGGCTTAGTTGGTAGTAAGTCTTCCTGCGAAGCCGTGGGTCGTGGGTTCGATCCCCACCCAGTGCAAATGTTTGTGTGATGAATTCAAATATTTGTACTGTGCCTGGGTGTTTTCTATGTTATAACAAGTATGTATTTATAAATTTATAAGTATTATATCAGATACTTAGCTTCCATATTACAAGCTTTGCTTAGTTTGGGGTCAGATGGCGTTGTGTGTGAAATGTCCAACCAATGTCAACCAATACTCTAAATTTGAAATAGTTGTTAAACTGTAGACGGACAATTTTTTGCCAAACATAACACAAGAATAGTAATTTGAATCACATATAATAATTATTAAAAACATCTAGAAACAAATGGTTAAAGTATTTCTTCCCAAAAAAGAGAATTTCGCTAGCTAGTCGCGACAAACAAATCTTATTCTTAAACATAATTAATTAACAAAGCCGGGAAAGTATTTTTGTCAAAAGACAGTCTTACAGATTGGCGGCCTGAACTTGGGCAGGCAATCACACACGCGGTTGTCGAGGAATTTGCCAATTTAACTTACACAGATCTTGGGACATCCCATAATGATTTAAAGCTTTCTCTACGAATGTCTACGCCATTGATTAATTTTAATTGAAAATACTTAATTATTTCGAGTATTTAACGGGTTCGATCCCCACCCAGTGCGAATTCAAATGTTTGCACTGTGTCTGGGTGTTTCTATGTATAATAAGTAGAATATATCAGCTATCTGGCTGCCAAAAACTTAGTTTGGGGTCAGGTGGTGTTGTGTTTGAATTGTCCACCAATATTTATTTATTTCGAGTACATATTTAACGAACGTGAAAGAGATAATTAAAAAAAACTCGATAATTATACTACAATACAGAAAAACAATTAAAACAAAACAATTCAAAAAAATTAAAACTAGTGTTACAATCGAATGAAACTTGAAATTAAAACATTTTAGCCACAAAAGATGATGTCATCATAACTGATATAAAATAGCACGTAAATAATAAGTGTAGTTTCGCTAATAGCAATCTGTTCCAGATAACATTGTGGTTGTCAGGACGAGGTAACATATTATAACAAAGATGGTTGAACTCACAATCTATGTATTATAAATAAGACCGTGGTGTGGTCATTCCATGGATCTTATTATGATTTATGACTGCAAAAACATTCCTTAATATATAAAAATATCTTAACTACAGAGTTTTTAGTTTATAACGATTTTCGAAATAAATTATAATTAGGGAAAGTTATTTTCAAAGATTAAATTTTCCACGTAGGATAAATTAGTATGCAAAACCTGTAAGGAATAAGGGCAGTCATGATTCTTGCATTTCCCCCTACGATAAAAGTACAATAGAGTTGCCGTATAGCACCGGAGCGCCATCTGTCTCTGGCTTGCACCTGGCGAAGCACCCTAGCTTGTGGGTTGTTGACTTGGCTGCTTTGCGGCCCTAAGTGATGGCTAACCTCTGACATTCAAAACAATACTTCATTCATTTCTTTTTCTTACGGCTTTCACCCGGTTATATCACCGCAATTTCGCCAGCGTCCAGCGTTAGAACATTGGGAGAATCCTTTGTGGTAAAACAATGCTTAAGGAAATGTAATTTTGTCACAAACGTCAAAAATGTTCATACAAAAAATTCGTAACTACATGTATTAGTATTTTTTTGGAAACGCGGAAAATTTTCACATCATATTTTTATTTGTGAAAATTCTACCTGAATCTGTTTTTTCCTCATAAGTATAATGAATGTCGTTAAAGAGTAAATAGGTATATTCTACATGTAACACGAAAAAACCAAATAACTACGTAGTACACAACGTTCGTCAGGCAGAGATATAAAATGACTAACAGCGACCCGCGGTTTCAACGGTGTAGTTTTATTTATTTTCTTGTAACAAAAATTATTCTATATTTTACTAAAGATATTAATCTATGTTCCAGTTTTTAATCCGATCTGTTTAGGCGTTACGATGTGATTGAGAAACAAACATCCAAATATCCAAACTTTCACATTAAAATTTATAACTTGCCACTTGAGGCCAACTCTCATAGATCCCTCTAAATAAAGTAATTTTCATGAAATAACAAGCAAAGAGAATTCTTCTTCTTTTTTCTTATGGCTCTCATTCAGTAATATCACCCCAATTTCGCCAGCGTCCAGCGTTTGAACATTGACAGTATAGTGAATGTTCTTTCTATAATATATTACTTATTGGGGTATGATTCTTTATTCGAACGAAGCTAAGAGGTTGTTACTTATAAAATAAATCTGTCATGTTTACAGAAAAATCACTGTCATTAAAAATACTTCTTTTTTTTCGAGTGGTGGACATTAAAATGAAAATAATGCGTCCCAACTGATAGTTCGATTGTCTCAATCTACAACAGATGGTACGGTTTCGGGTTACCTATATTTGATGCCTCTAATTACACATGTGGTCAAATGACGAGACTGGATTTGAAAACTCATTGTTTCCAGTGAAATTATAAGGCATGGAGATAAAACACCTTGAATCTCTGGGTGACGAGCGAGGAAATGTTTTGGATTTTTCATATGCCAATAGCTGCGTGTCACTGTGCTGTTATTGCCTAGCATGTGGCTTACCATCAGGCACATGTCCTGCTCGTCTCGTCATATTATAGAAACAAAAACGTATATTTTAACAAAATGCCAATTAAGCACAGTATTTCGGTTGTCCCTGATATTTCGGTGCCGTTTCATGCACCATAATGCATATGGATAAACTGAAACCGGTCATACCTACCACTATTCTATAAATTTATTAATTGAATATTCTATTTTGGCTAGCCACTGTCAAAATTAGCCACTTACAATAATACTTGAAGACAACAATAATAATAATACCTAATCGGTTGAAGTGAAAGGGCGCGTGCCTACAGGCCAGGTGTGAGGTCGCCCCTTGTCATCTCACAATAATAAATAATTATTATTATTCCTTATTATTTCTTGTTTTAATTGTGCCCTTACTTGCCTTTTACTCCTTTTGTTCGGTTAATGGGTGTTATTGTTCGAATACTTTTTAATGCGAGACGCGTGCCTCCGTCTGCAAGACTTTTATTTTTTTAATGGTTAATTCTTTTTATTTGTTTCGTTGAAAATGGAGTTGAGAATGTAATCTGACTTTTTTCATTTGTTATCTAATTTATGAAGATTTGTTTTGTGGTTAAACGGTCACGTTGACATTGTGCAAGAAACTGGATCGACATATCAGGACCATGTAACCACAGTAAATAATGGAAGTGTAGTTTAAAACAATGTTTGCTTTATGCAAATATGAAAAAAATAAAGCATAGACCATGTAATTTTTTTTTAATTATGTGCATAGATTTACTTTACTTTCATAATCCGAAATAATAAATTATGTAATTTAAGAAATTTCGACAATTCGAGTAAAGGAACTATTAGTAATGGAAATTTTGAACTCAGTTTTACATATATTTACTTTAGCACAACTTGCCAAAAATTTGCAGTGCCAAAAATTGTATCTACTGATTTGCCTTTACTTAATTTTTTTTTGTGTTCTTTTGTTTAGTAAAACTCCAATGAATATTAGGCATAGGTACAGTTTTTCGGGATAAAGAGTAGCTAATTCAGACTGAACTCGGAATTTTATTTTTATACGTTATTTTTTAAGACAACTGGAAAATATAATGGCAGCAACATGTAGATATTGATAAAAAATTGTGATGATCGATATAGATTCCAGACTATGATCTACCTGTCTTCCAAATTTAAATCTAATCAGTTCAGTTGTTATGACGTGATTGAGTAAGAAACGTGCAAAGATCAAAATTATAATTTTAGTAGAATAAAAAAAGGTCTTCATGTTTGTAACGTTAAAGCATCTGTTATTTTATGTGCTCATTAAATACAAAGAGGGTGGGAATATTTGAGAGTTGTTAAGACCACCGACGCTCTTTGATACAAGTCCTCAAGAGGGATGTTAAGATAAACGACCATGCTTCTGCTAGGGTTGGCAAGTTTTTAATCTGTCTATGATTTTTTTTTACAACTAGCGTAAGCAGCCTACTTTATGTTACTATTGCTGGGCCAGCCCCGTTTTCACTCACAAGGAAAAACATAAGGTCACAATCCACCTCGATACCCAAGTGCGAGTGTGTCGCGAGGATGTCCACGTGTCGAAAAATGTCTTTCTTGGGGCACGCCATTTTGCATAAATTTCAGCTCATTTTTTATTGAATGTTATTGTTGATAAAATTTTGTATTCTTGCAATTATGGTAATCCATTTTAGTATCTTTAGCTCAGCCTTTGATCAGTTCGTACAGAATACAGAATCTTAACCTATAGGTATGTTATGCTCCACGCGAGCCCAATGTAAGCTGACATTATACTTTTTTTTTACTTATGAATTCATTTTATAGTCTATGTGACGTGTAAATTTTGTGTTTACTAATAAATAACTTTGAACTTTTATACCGTAAGGAGGAATGGAAAATGAATTGAACACCATTTAGCTATTTTATAAAGTAGCACTGTAGAAAATCCTATACAATTTAATGGTACAAATTCGTATTGTGAATTGTATAAAAATTACTGCTCTGAGAGCAAGGTACCAAATACCAATTTACGGGGTATTAATGCGGGCGGCCCGTATTTACCAAAATACGTTTTTATAAAATATAATAATTTAAAAATGAGATTTTTAAATTCATGTTTTAAAAACGACCATTTATCGATTACTTTAAATATCGTTAACGACTCCATCGTTTAGAAAAATAATATTAAGTTTGATCTTTAAATACCACAATTGTCAGTTACCAAGAAGTTTGATAAAAACCTTTTAAGAGATTATTTTATATTTCAATCAACAACAAATGGGCAAATAGCATTTTTTGTAATTAAATTCAAGCGAAAATGTTTCTAAGCATTTGTATCATTCTCGCGTATACAAGCAAATAACTTTGAATAAAATATACATTTTATTTAAGAAATGGCACGGACTCAGGTGTCCGTAGAATGTCTCTGTAAAAACAATAAAGGATCCCAAGCTAAATAAACATACGAGTGTGTAAGTAAGAAAATTACCTCACAAAGTACTTAATCAACTCTCCAACCCCAATGTTTTCCCAACGTTGCGTGCACAGGAAAGGTATCAAATTCTAAGGTAAATAGACGTGTTAACAAAACGAATGGGCCACAATTGCGTGACAGCCCTGCCGGCCCTTCTTAACCCCTGCTCCTTGCAAGACGGTGTCAACAACTCGCTTACACGATGTAGTAGTGGGGCTATAGTAGTAGCGATTTGAGAGTCTGTTTTTATAATTCGTAAATAAAACTGTTGACTGTAAATTTAATTCGAATTTGGAAAAAAAATATGTAGGTACTCTATATGTAGGTATTTTTGAAGATAAAAATATTTCGTATCAATTAATTTTTTTTATTCTTATTGACAAATTTGTAAAAAAATTAAGTACTCTTTGCAAGATAGTATCACCAACTAACATGAAAACTAATTTTGAAATTTTGTAATTTTGAAAACAAAATCGCACCGCCTTTCAAAACTTAACTTGACATTAATCTGGGAAAGGAAACATCGCGAGGAAACCGATACGCATAGAATCTTTAAAGATCATACGTTATGAGCCACCCATGGGCCAACAAGGAGGATTATGCCCTTGACTGTCTCCTTGCGAGAGAAGGCGCCGAGTCCACGCAGTGGTAATATTTAATGGGCTTCATATGCCTTAAAAATACGTGTGACAATTTTACTGATGATATCTTACTAATATTATTAAAATCGAAAGTTTGTAAGTATGGATGGATGTTTGTTACTCTTTCACGTAAAAACTACTCAACGGATCGAGCGGAAATTTGGAACATAGATAGATAATCGATTTCGCGAACTACACGGGTGAAATCACGGGGCACTGCTTGTACTTAACTAATCATCAAGTTAAGCATTAACTTTAAAAAAAATATCAAATAATCGACACCAGCATTGTATTTACGAATTATAGTACCTATTTCCACATTTTAATTAACTGTAGCTCGTCTTCGTCAAGTAAGCCCTGACATTTTAGCGCCAATAAACACATGTTCATTTAATTATTTTCTCAATCCTGACAAACATGTAAATCAATTTATTTAAAATATCTCCGCTTACACTGAGACCACACACAGTCACTTAAGTGGATGTTTTCCGCTCTGTAGAGCGCAACATGTGCACTAAGACTTTTATTACGGCTTGGTTCACGGTTTGATTCGTTTCTGATTAACCTTGTTTTTGATGAATTGGCATAATTACTATGTTACAACCATAGGCACTTAACTTTAAAAAAAAATGCCGTGTAGTGGAACTGTCACTTCACAAGGAGACATGGACCTTACGAGTAAGTCTCTCAATGAAGAATCATACTCCAATAAAAAAACATTACCGACACTCTCATTGTTCAAACGCTGCACTGGACGCTGGCAAAATTGCGGTAATGTTACCGATTGGAAGCCATAAGAAAAAAGAAGAAGAACCTTAGGTCAGGTTTCGCAATACAATGGTTTAAAGAAGGTGATCCCTAATTTTACTAATAACTCTTACCATTACTTTCTTTTTTAATACAAAAAAGAAAGCATTTGATCACCAACTCAACTGTTGATAAGCAACAACACGTAGTCGAAAATTCATCACGTACCTAGACGTAAACCAAAAAGGTTAGGGAAAGTTCGTTTAATTACGTTAAAAAAAGAGCCCAACATTCCAATTCTAAAATCTGATCAATATGTGAAATTTAAATATAAAAAATTTTATCGTATCAATTGTGAAAATTAGAACCAATTTTTTGTATTCGAAAATCAGAACCAATGATTATCATTGATCATTTTAGAAAACTGACGTACGCCGCTTAGACTATTAAAAAACTTAATCAACGGTTATCAAAACCAACAAATCAACCGCAAAAAACACACAAAAAGCTATTTAGCTAAAGTCAAGCAAAAACAGATAAGACACCTTGTCGGCCATTTTTTGCAAATGTTTAGCCAAAATACTGGCAACTTATGGCGAGATGAAAAAAAGTTTCTGCCAATGTATCTAAAATATGGCCAATTACGTGAACTAAATTTTTGTTGATCAATCTGTGATTCTGTTCTCAAATATTACAGATGCGTTCTCATTCAACTAAGATAAAAAAATTGTGGTAGAATATGGGTGCGGGACTGCGCGTGCTCAAAACACCTTTACCGCCATTTGCGGCGATGAATGACTGAGCTCTGAATGAATCGGGATCAGTTGTGAATTAGACATGGCATATGCTCCAAATTATTTGGGTACATCCGAGTAAAGTTTAACCTCAGTATTCTAAGCATTTACTCAAATCCTCCAAGCCAAACACCTTTTTTATTTTTGAGTCAAGTCAAATCGTCGTCGGCTCAGAAATGCTCGACCTTTTCTCTTGAATCTTAATAGGCTTACACTAGACCACTATATCTCCTGATGTTTATCAATCAACTGGTCTACGATGGAGCGCGTTTACTCGAAAGAAACCAATTCACTTATACACCAAGATTGCATCTATCGGTAAAAGCTCACTCAGGCAAAGAAAGCATTTCAGAGTCTAGTCGGTCGTGTGACGTTTTTGACGACAAAGTTCTAATTCAGTTTCATGATCACAACGACTAAAAACATATTTTTTAAGGGGTAAGTAAGTAGGGTAGCACAACTAAACACAATTTAGTTGCATATGTGTCTTGAATCTCTCAAATTACTACAGCGTACCCACCAGGAAACCGAGTCCTGTCCGTTGGAAAGTAATGCTTGTTGACATTACAAACAGGAACACATTGCGTTTAACAGAAGGCACTCGATAGGACGATGAACCTTATATTTTTTAATGGCCTAATAGATTTGGGCGACATTTTATTTACTGCTCACAGATTATTTAGTAGACTGGCACGTTCTCAGAAGAAATCAGGTCCCACTGTAGTATTTTTTTTTGTAGAAACCCTTTTAAAAGTGTACATAATCTTTATCATTCAACACTATATATCCCTAAGCAAAGCTTGAATCATAGGTGCCAAAGAACTAATATAATATGTACTTATGCAATTCTCTACAAACTTATGGTACATAGAAATACCCAGACACAGGACAACACAGATATCCATAACAATAATGAAATAATGAAGGAAAAACTATAGAACTCTTTGTAACTCTTTGTACGAAAATTGCGTGGACGGAGGAATATGAAATATCACTCCCATAAGCTTTATAAAGAGTTTCTTCTTAATTATACATAAAACGAAACCTACTGAAATCAATGAAAAAACACTAGATACACCAGGATGTGTTTCACACACGCATAAGTACTCTTTTGTTTATTGTTAAAGTCTGTGGTTAAATTGAGAATATATTATATTGTTTTATAGTGAAACTAGCAGTGTCCCGCGGTTTTACCCGCGTAGTTCACGTTCCCGTCATTCCCGTTTGTTCCGGGATATAAAGTATCCTATTTCTTCTTCCAGACTATCTATCTATGTTCCAAATGTCAGTTTTTACGTGAAAGAGTAACAGGCAACAAACATCCGTACATCCATTCTGACTTAAATTTTTTTCGCTTTTTTAACATTAATAGGATTTCGGCCATTTAGGAAAAAATATTTCGCTTATTGCGAATTCCAATTTATGACAAGTTTCTTTCCTATATTTCTAGTAATGCTTTTATGCATGTGAAGTATGGTGAGTTGTGTCTTTAGCAAATAATATACACATACAATTTTATTTGTAAATTAATAGTCTTAATTCTTAAATGGCAAATTTATACCCGTTTTCGTATTTATACCAACATGTACATTTATTATGAGAGACAATGATAGAAAATGATTTGGACTCTTTATGTTTTAATAGTTGCATGACACTGTATTGTTATGGGCAGACGTGTTTCTTGCCATCATGCTCATATCCTGCTCGTCCCATCACTCTACGTAAACTATAACTATATCGGATACGCTTCGGAGAGTGTGCAACTGATCTGCATGATCTAATACCACCTTGCCCTTTCTTCTATCGGACTTCTCGTTCCACAAAAGGGCGACATCGTTTCATGGTTGATGTTCCAAAAAACGCGAACGAAGAGATTTGACTCCACGTTTGTGATAAGAACATCTAGGTTGTGGAATGCGTTGCCTGAGTGGGTTTTCAAATGTCAAAGTTCAAAGTGTCTTCAAATCGAGAGTGAATCGGTTTTTTCTAGGTAAGCACGCTCCATCGTAGATCTCATCATCGCTTAACATCAGGCGAGATGGTGGTCAAGTGCGAACCTATTATAGTTAAAAAAATATATATATGTATAAAAAAGTCAAGTTTGCCAGTCTAGTTTTTATGCATCTTCCGAATCGCTGCACCAATTTAAATAAATGTTGCACTATTTGAAATCTAAGCAGTCTAGATTGTCAAGACGATCATAAGCTGTATTGTCCGTATTACAAATGAAAATTCTTCAAACTCAGTACGATATTCAACGAAACCTGGACCGCTCACTAGTTCATCGATACAAAATATGTACGTATTTTTTTACCCTGAAGTACATTTTGTGCAAGGGCCAAAAACCTGTAATTTTTTGTGTCCTCCTCATATAGAATTAATAAATAATAATAAATAAATATTGGTGGACAATTCACACACAACACCATCTAACCCCAAACTAAGCAAAGCTTGTGTGATGGCAGCCAGATAGCTGATATAATACTTATAATTATAGTTTTAAATACACACTTATTATAAATAGAAACACCCAGACACAGTGCAAACATTTGAATTCATCACACAAATATTTGCATTGGGTGGGGATCGAACCCACGACCCTCGGCTTCGCAGGCAGAGCTACTACCAACTAAGCCACTAGGGCAATAACTAAGATTTTGACATGTATAAAATTGAAGAACTATATATTATTATAGGCTTAAAAAATCGTTTTGGAATACAGAGATATGTTGACATCGTGTTACGATATTTCTGTAAAATGTTACCACTGTAGTGGTAACGCTTAACATTCTTATAGCACATTGGTCAAGTACAATTTTATCCAAAACAATGCTTACATTTATTCTTATTTTCATTCTACTCATAACAGAATAACCTCTTATACCCATTCAGAAATCTATCAACTTCCTTTATAGCTTACAATTTTTAATTAATTGATTTGAATCTCTCAGTTCCGGTGAAAGTAATAGATCTATTTGTAAATAGTTCATTTCCTCCGGACTGTATCCCTCTGAGAGGGCCTGCCCTCTCTAGCTTTCTCCTTTTTATCAAACAACAATCAATAAATTAAAGGGTTCATTTACCAAATTAAACTATAAGCAACTAACGAAACGAAAAATTATGAACGCGTCTTGTTCCTATTGTTGATTATCTTGAAAAATCATATAAAAGTTTAGTTTAGACTAAAATAAGTATAAAAGTATAATCATATAAAAGTTTAGTTTAGACTAAACTATTAATAGTTTAATTATATTTTCTCCGAAAAAACACTCTACTAAATTTTATATTTTTTGTAAAATTAATTTTGTCTTCATTTTTTTAAATCCTAATCAGACCGCGAGGTTTCGGAGAAAACAAAAAAATACATCTTCTATTTTGTTAACATTTAAAAACCACTCCACTGATTTCGATAAAATTTATATACTCTGAAGTCCAACGAAACCAAAAAAATAAATTAAAATCGATTCACAATTGGCGGATCTATCGTGTAACATACATGCAAAAAACAGAAAACTTTCTCCTGGTTTGAAGTCGGTTAAAAATAACACTCATTTGTGTGTGTCATTTTCGCAATTTTTTTCTGGGTTTTATTTTTACCGAAATGCTAATTTCAAGAATGGCCTTGCATTATAATAATTTCTGCCATTGCATCTGTATTATCATTTACGTTAAATATCATCGCTCACTAAAATTTAGACTAAAAAGCAAAAAAATACAGCAAAATTGCTCATAACAGAACAATCGGCGAAAGTTGGTGCGCTGAACAAAAGTGCGGTCCCACAAAGAGACTAATCATTCTGTATGTGCGTACGTGGCCTGGTTTCCAACAATGTCTGATGATTAAGAGGATTGTCTCCGCCGTGCCTACGATATTAAAACGTGTCTTTACTGGATAGTTACTCTGTGAGGCGTGTTACCGGTTAACATCTATTACCGGTATATACTCTCGCATTAACCGGTTATTCGAGATCATTAATACTTCTGGTATGGGAAAATAACCATGAAAAGCAACTATAACTATATCATACCATAATTACCAATGTATACTGGATTATTTCGTTCAAAATTGATTAAGATGACGAAATGACAGATTGCAAATTATTCATAGAATACATCAGAACTAAAACTTTTATACTTTTGCACACTGCAAAACTGCTAAACAAAATCTCGTTATTAGTAAAGTATTGGGATACTCACTGCACGTATAATATGTTTGAATATTACTTGTTAACTATATATTATGGTTCTTTTAGCCAGCTGATAAATCTAAAAAATAGATCGTTAAATATACTATTAATATATAATCTTACTTTTAGAATGTGTGACAGATTCTAATTATATGGAAAATAAAATCCAATTGATGATTTCTAATACAGCAACTGAAGTCCAATCCTTTTTCCAATAAATTCAATTCCTTCATAACAAGGAACGACTTTTTTGTAAACAGGTAGATAGTGTAAATCTGTAAAGTTCGTTAAATAGAAACTTAACCGTTTTTTTAAATTAACCGGTTCTCTAACTCTCATACTCTCATGACGCAGTAGCTTTCAGCCTGTGCTAGCGTTAACGCTCTACATTATGACGTTATACTCTATAGGAAAATGTTAAAAGTATTCCGTCTAATAGCAGTTTATGAATACAAAATAATTTATAGAAATGTTACTGAAACAGAAATTTAACTATCTACATCGGTTCCTTTCGGTACAGAATAGACGAGAAAAGATGTCTTAATATACATACCTACTTTATTGTATTACTGAGGTTATTTTTAGGTTTTGAAAAACAAATTACGTTTTATGTTTTATGGGCTGCTTGTCTGCCTATTTACATATAAGGCATGTATGTGTTTTATTCAAAATTTGTTTTTATAATATTATGAATTGAAAAATATAATATAGTACGTTGAGCCTTTAACTTTTTAGTAGATATAGTATTTTATATTTTTATATAGCGTAGCTTATTGAACGTTTTGTTAATAAATGATCTGACCGTTAAAAAATTTGTATAATATCGTAGATCTTATTGTTACTTCTGGGAATTAAAATACAATTTCATTGTTTGTTTCTGATGTTATATATTTGTAAGTCGCAATGAGCTTGCACATGTCATTAAGACATTATTTTTTAAAGGAGCCTATGGTAGTTGGCCTCAAGTGTCCTTTACTGCCTACCGAACTTTGGGCTAGCGCAAAAGGTAGAGGAAGAGCCCTAAAAGGATCTCTGGATCCCTTCCCAGAATCCCAGTATCTTTACCAAGATTCCTAAACTAATCCAATCAGCGCCGCGCAAGCCTCACATAAACAACATCCCTGATAAACAATTAAAGAATGAGTCTTCGACAAAGACTGGTTTTATTGCGGTGCGCGACGCGAGCGGCAAAAAAATCATTACGTCACATAGGAAAGAAAGCGGCGAGCAAAAAACACAATAAAGTAACAATGTAAACAAGTTACGGCGCACTTGAGAGGCTCATTATGGCGTAGATGCGGTATTAGCCGGCTGGCTCGTTTGAGCCACGCCGCTTGAGCCAGGCATGCCTGGCTGAGCCCAGCCCGGCTGAGCCGGCACGCCTCCACTGCCAGCGAAGCTATTCCTCGCGGATTCGGAAAATAAACTCGACGCTGCTTGAAAATGAAATATCGAACTCGACGGCTAGCGTCGGGTGGCGTCGAGCATGTCTGCTATAACATGTTCTCAGATTGATCTCGTCATAACTGTTTGCATTCGTGATGAGTCTGAACTTCTTGCACTAGTTTTAAAGTTTATCGTTAATTCTTTTTGTGTATTCTATCCCTTTGATGTGCCAAAAAGTGTGCCTATCTTCATATCATTCACAAGTGTACCAACATTTTTACACATGAGTTTTCCCAAAAATTTCAGGTTCGACTTAGGACTTCGATAAAAAATTGAAGTCTTACTCTAAACTAATTCTAATGAGAATTTTGAAACTCAAGAATATAGCTGAGGTTGTTCAATGATCTGTTCCAGTGAGACTGTAAGAAACGAATCAATCATCAAAGTAAACAATTTTAAAACATTTGTTGATTTTTCAAAAACAGTTGAATCTTACCAAAGGCTTACAAAAAGCTAAGCTTGAAGCTCGAAAAGGCGACACTGTTTCGTGTCCACATTTCTAAAATTCGAACAGAATATTTTGGATGGCAGTTTAATATCAAATGTTAAATCAGGCGAGATGGTGGTCAAGTGCGAACCTATTATAGTTAAAAAAAAATAATGTTACCGAATCGAATATTTTGAACACTTTGTTCGAATTTTAGAAATGTGGACACGAAACAGTGTCGCCTTTTCGATCGTCGAGCTTAGCTTTTGGTAAGCCAACAGGTTAGTCGATCCCGGCTGAGCCAGGCCGACTTTAAAACAGATGCTAGCTGCCTTTGTTTAACCTATTTCGATTTAGATTACGCTTTTACCGCGATGAGAGCTTAATTAATTAGATTTTTTTGTTAATTTTACTTATTTTTATTGTATACTTCAATGTAATCTTCTCAACAAACTTAGCAGAAAAGTGGGTCAATTTAACTATAAACCTACGCCTGGTGATATTTCGTACTGTAGATTGTATAACATCATCATCTCCAGCCTTCATTATCCCACTGCTTGGTATAGGCTCCGCTTTTATGATGCTTTCTTCCTCGTTCTTGAGCGAATCGAGTCCAGGTTCGACCTTAAATTAACTTCACTAAAGCCTTTCACTTTATTTAGTCCTAGTCTTTTATTATTATTGTATTCGTCGAATGTTTCGATACTGATTTTACTATTTTCACCTTGCCCTTGTTTCTATCGCACTGCTTGTGGCTCGAAAAAGCGACATCTTTTCATGGTTAACATTCCAAAAAGTTGAACGAGGGGTTGACTCCACTTTTTTATGGCATGTATTTTGTTTACCATCAGGCACATGTCCTGCTCGTCTCGTCACTTAACACTGTAAAAAAGAAAGTCGTGACTATGGAACGCGTTGCCAGCGATGATTTTTTCTGATGTTTACAATTTTTGCGTTATCTAGTCAAAAGTGAATCGAAAAAAATTTTTTTTTGTGTAAATTTTAGGTTCCATAACTACATACTAAAAAACTTATTAGAAAAAAAGGCCAAATCAAAAAACGAATGAACAATTACTTTAAAAATCAACATCGACACGAAGAAGAATTTTTAAAATCAATTCGTAGATACCCAACACACCACTCCAGGATATCTACCCAGGACGAACAATGTCAATAAAACAAGAAGGTTTCTATGATCGGATTACAGATGGCAACAATGCATTGTTCATGTCGAATTTTCAATGATTGTGCTCTTTTCGAGTGCCTGACGTATCCCTAAGGATTGGGAACCGACTTTTTTCTTTTGTCTGTACCAACAGTTTTACAATAATAATTATAACAGCCTATTCTGAAGACACATTCTGCCTATAAGCTTATTTGAATTTGTTTCTAAATTTTCATTCTAAATTTAAATTTATCTATTTTAAAACTTAAACCTGTATTATTACTAAGGTTTACACTGTTTTACATTATCTATTCTATAGTTTTTCCCAAGTAGAACCTGTTCCAGTAATATTCCCGAGATAAAAAATAGCTTATGTACTATCGCAGGCTTTATTCTGTGTTGCAAATTTCTACTCAATCCGTTCAGCCGTTCCAGCGTGATTGAGCAACAAACATCCGAACTTTGGCATTTGTATTTGGATTATTTATATTATTTTTTTCTATCAATGCTTCATTTCATTAGCTTAAATAATAAACAGCCCACTAAATGTTTCCACAGCTAAGACTCGGGGCCTTCTTTCGCAAGGAGAGTCAAGGCCATAATTAACCACGCTGGCCCAGGGCGGGTGGCTTTGAAACACACATGACTTTGAAATATTCTAGGTACATGTCGATTTCCTCGCGATGTTTTCCTTCACTTTTTTAAGTTAGCTCATTTCATTGCAGCGATACAATAAACAATGTTGCGATTTTAAAAATAGAACGAACCTGTAGAATTTGATTTGAATTTAAACGACATAGACAAAATCATGTTACGGTCAGTTACGGTGCAGTAAATTCGAATTATTTAAAATTATTGTGTACTTATAAATAGTTTGAACCAAAAAACCATGTTAGTGGCAGTAAAATAATTGGAATGACGTCATCATTTTCAATTAAATACCATACATTCAACTCCTATGGGTCAAGTCAAACGCGCGAGACTTTTTTGTTCAGCCGGACGATTTCTTAAAAGTTAAATTGACACAGTTTTTTATGGTAAAGTCGTATCCCTTAAAACTAGAATGTAAATCACTGATGATGATTGATGTTATCTGTAGTTCAGGTACAATAATTTGATTCGGGCATTCGTTGTTTAGATAAATCAGTTAAAAATTTAGCCAACTTTTATGTGTTACTAGCAGTCCGCCCCAACTTTGCCCGTGATACATATATAGTATATAGCAATCAGGGATTCTGTACGTTTCCAAGAATGAAAGAACTTTTGAATTCGGTCCACAATAAATTCGGTCGGATACCTAAGCTTATCGCGTTCAAACAAAAAAACTCTATAATATTAGTATAGAAAGACAAAAATAAATAAATAAAAAGTATAGAAAGACACGTGCTGTCACGGACTTCAGCGCACACAATCAAAGCTCTCAAAGAATTCCATTCTTCTTCATTTCAGACCTATTTTTTTGTAACATTCTTCATTCATGCCTCCTTTCTATTGAAATGGCTATTTGCTACTGCATATACTGGTTATCCAACAAAAAATAATCTTTTAATTCTAACCAGAAGTTCGTGAGATCATCGCGTTCAAACAAACTCTTCAGCTTTATAACATATGTATGTATAGAAGTATAGATATGAAATATAATATTACTGGTAATTAAATTTTACATAAACATAAATATCTCGTATTTCAGTGTTTTAGTGAGTGAGTTTTATGTTTGTACCTTTGTACCAAAACGTGTCGAACGAATTTTATTGATATGAAGTCATTTAAACGAAGTGTATCTTCACTTTATCATTTTATTCAGTTTATATTTTAAATGTCAAAACAAAGTTTGCAGAGTAACCTAGTAAATAAAACATTTTTTTTATTATTATCCCGCTACTCACGCGCATCTTGTCCCACTAGAAAGACAGGAAACTACGCCCGAGCCACAAAAGAGATGCGCGGAAACATATAATTGTGATATCGCATAACGGATGCAAAGACAAGTGTCTCACTTGCTATTTCCTCGCCAAATGAATAGCCACAGGTATTCTGGTGTTTTATATCAGAACTCGTTTGATATCCGTTTCAAATTATAGGCTTGGCGTTTTGAATAAAGAATACGGTAAGCAATGGCAAGGTGAATGTGTGGTTTACAACATTGACGATTGGAACTTATTTTTAAACATTAAAAAGGACTTATTCGCAATTTAACGCTAAGTATTGTTGCCGAAAAGTCGACATAATAGTACATCGAGCAACTCGATCTTCCGCGTAAGCACGGAAGGGAGTAGTCTTAGCTAAAAATATTGTTCAAATCTTATTGCCATTTCTTGCGGGAGGCAAAACATACCTGTACCGATCCATTGCCGATCATACTCACACAGGCAAATCGCTAAAAATAGAGCACCATTCACAAATCTAGCCCCACCCTCAGCCACCGTATATTATCAAACTCCATGGTCCACGCGGGCTTGTACTTTGACAGAGGGGAAACGCTGTGTATGCCTACTCCCTTCCGTGTTGCTCGCTGTAATAGTACGAGTATTACTATTTTGTTCTAATGAGTTTTATTTTGGTAGTGTTAAATTTTACAAGCTTTTCTACGCGTGAAAGCGTGAGTAAATTGTAAAAATATAACCACATGACCAATTATTCTTTACATAGTTTAAAGACTTAACTGTAGGGTAAACAGGGTAAACGCAGTGATAGGGTAAAACTGGTTCCCATGTAATTTGTCCATTTTTGTAAAGTTATGCGCATGCAAGGCCCGGGTACTTAGTACATTACTGTGGTCGGATTAGCTTCCGGTGCCCATTCCCCTACATAATTTCCCACATTTCCCCTAACAATGATTTTATTACACCTGTAGATGTACGGATAGAAAAAAAAACATTTTTCTAATTGATAATTTTAAGTTAATTATTAGATAAAAATATTCGATGTACCTGACATAACAGGTTTACATGTGAGACTTCCATGTAGCCAGGACTTTAATTTTTTTTTTATTATACATAAATAATCATATAATCAATCATGGTGACTATATGCATATAAGGTGACTGTTTGAGAGCGGCATTGAGGCATTAATTTAATAATTGTATCTAATATAAGTATATCACAACTTTCTTTGTTCATCTGCTTTAGGTGACTCGTAAATGGTTGTGTTCGCTCGGTATCATCACAAATTTACCTCTACACCTGAGAAAATCGGTAACGCAAAATCATAAAGAAAATGATGCGGTTTCTTGTTTAAAAAAATTTCACTTCAAAGCAGTTTCTTGTTTTTATCCGCATCATAAAATATACGACATACGGTCGTGTATTCGGAATCTACGATATCACATATACAAACAAGTCAAACTTTTATTACCCCTATTTTTACGTTGTTTATTGAAAAGAATATTAGTAATGAATTTGCGATCAGTACAAGAGCTTGTATGCGTGACGACAGCGGAAGCTGGCGGTTCCGTGCTTTACGCTTCCGTCGCGTATCGCGATCTTGGAGACACGTGCTGCGATAACGTTATAACGCTACGACAATTGCAATAACGCTGTTAACGCTAACGTGTTGACAAATTAACGTTAACGCTTCATAGGGTTCTATGAAAATAAATTAATAACTTATTTGATAACTCAGTAACTCAGTATTTAAGAAATGAAAACTTCTAGAGTCGTGTTCAGCTATTTTTCACTTTTTGATAGAGGAAAATCGTATGTATATATTGCAGCTAACTTGCTTAATCAATCGTTCAATCAACATCCTATCATTGAGCAACACGCTTAACTAGCTTCCAGTTAAAAGGCGCTATTTAGTAAAAAGGCTAGACTGTTCATTGAATGGCTGCGATATGAAATTGAATTCTAGTTGGCTGCAGCATACATAATGCATACAGAGGTGTCATTCATCTTATTTAATATAGAGGTGTCGGTAACGATGATGGTAAGTGCCGCGAGTTAATATCTACCTACGCGGGTCAATCCGCGGGGCTTCTGCTTCCATTTAAAAATAAAAACTGATGATCCATAGTCTGTATTTGTCTATCTGATACTCAATTATTTTTTCTTTTATTAATGCAATTAAGTATGTCACCTTGAAGTAATTCAATAACTACTCAATAACCATACCACTTTTTGTTCCGAAATATTAAGCGAATCTTTAGATAAACCTACACGCGTAACAAATCCGTTTTAAGACTTACATTTGTGTAAATTTAATGATGTGGCAAATCAGTCCTTCAAAAACTGTACAATAAATAGATGCAACAAAAAATGGATGAGCAATGAGCAATAATGACCGATTAAAACGCTTTCAATAACCGTTTAAGGGTTACGCCAAATGTCGCGCTTCTCCCAACCCTCGAACAGATGTTTTATTAGATAGGTACGGTATTAGGCCATATTCAGACGACATATTCTAAATTTGAAATTTAATTATTGTTGTCTTTGTTTATTACAGGTAATGTGACTAGGACGGAAATAATTAGAACGTGATCGTATTCAAAAAGTTTACTATAGTAAGTAGTATATTATGTAAGCTCTTTATTCGCATTTTATTAAATTTTCTTTAAAGTAGGTAATGAACTAAGAAACCGGATTCAAATAATGATCCACTTAACAAATCTTATGTATGTAGCAATGGTTGTATATTTTCTGGAATTTTGGTAAGTACTAATAGATTCATTATTATGTATTATTACGTAAAGGTATTTGTAGAGTTTTTTTTTACTTTGCTTTAGTGACTCACCGTACAAAAAAATACATTCTTATATATTTTAATTATCCACAAGTACCTACTCAAAATGTTCCCATAGCCGCATCCCTATTATATTTTTAATTTTAATTACAAGGGAGGGAGTGAGACTCGCGTGACCATAAAGCAATCGATTAGAATGCAGATTGTGGCACACTGACACCAATCATACTGGCAACCTTGAATTTGACTCATAAATCAATACAATGGTGTTGCCCTTCATTAATAAATTAGGTTGTCATTTGCAGCAAGTTTTTCTACAGCCTAGTAGTAACGTGCAAACACCACTGTGTTCCGGTTTTAAGAGCAATGTTCCCAGAGAAATTGCAGGGCATAAAGATAAATTATCTTATGTCTCTAGATGGCGACTGCGCTCGTCATCTAGAGGTTTTACTAGGTAATGATTTGGACTCTTCATATTTCAACAGCTGGGTGACACTATGCTGTTATGAACAGGCGTGTTGCTTACCATCAGGAACATGTTCTGCTCGTCAAAACTACTTTGGAAACGTAGCCCTTCAAGCCGAAACATAGTGATGTGATTCTGCTATGACGACGCTGATGACTTTAGAATAACATGGCAAAAGTGTTACTTCCCCAACCGAACTCTAGAAAGAGTCCTACCACTACAAAGCTATGATTGACTAGACGAAGTCACGATTTTATCAGACAAAACGCAAACAATAAAATCCAAAAACCTGGCTTTGATATAAATCGAAAGCCAATTACAGGTGGGAAGCAAAACGAGTGTTTTCCAAACGAGATGGCTTTGTAGTCAGAGTACTTTGATTACTGGATGACCGAAGACAATGTGCGGACCGAGGCCTCACAGGACACTGATTAAAATGTTTCTAACCTTTGACTGGCCGGCTTTCAATCCCACATGTCTTCTCCGATGAGTTTTAGTTTGAATAAGTAAAAGAAAGAATGTTTATTTCAATCCTGTACTAACTAGTATTGAGCTAAAGTCTGCTTTAAGATGATAGTTGAGTATTTTCTGTAAAAGTTTTAGCGTAGTTAGTATTATTAAGTAGCTGGAACTTCCTATGTGAATTTATTTTTTCATAGACTTTTTTGCAAGTCACGTATTTTTACTACTTTCATAAGCATTTAGTGAAAAACTGTTGACTTGAAATTACAAACACTTTCACTTATCTATTAAATGGACACTTTAATTTTGTTTATGTGTGTAGATTTTAGAATTAATTAATTTTTTAAATAATAACCCAACAAAGTCTTCTAAGGTCAATTTAAACATCACAAATAAAAACCAAACAAACAAAAATTGCAAAAAACTTCAAAACAGGACCATCATTTAGTCTTAAATCTATTATGTAGCCATGTTGAACCTATACTCCCGCAACTAGATATATATAAAACGCAACACTTTTACCGTCCCCCATCAACCCAAAATTCGTAATTCAATATGAAACTACTATTATTTGCTCTGTGGTCTAATCAAGAATGGCACAGCAAAAAATCTCATTTGTAGCATGCGGGCCGCCACATGTTAGCAAGGTGTTTCTACAATGGGTATAAATATTAAGAAGTCTGGCGAAAGGTGTATATTCGAAGTAGGTCATCTTTTCGGGGCTTTGTCAATCTCAAATAAAAGGCAACGCATCTTGATTTTGCCAAAAGAAATGGCAATGTAAGGAGCTTCTTCTCGGTATTTTAAAACATTACTTGATATTTGCAGCTATCATTATTATCATTATATATACACCACCCTGCACAGCACACAGCTACACAGCTTACAATTCACCACCCAGCGGATCCTCAGTTTTTCTGGTAATCTATACTTATAATGTGGTGTACATAGCGTATGTATTATATTTAAGTGCTTCTAATTTCTATATTCTACATTTTAACAGTGATTTAAGTCTTACTGTCTTTGCGTATGGACTTTGAATTAGCGTTTTTTAGCTCCGTCACTGTGGCGGTAAAAACAATTATAACATATAAATGATCTTCATATGAAATTCCAACGTACAACTATGGATCTTCCGAATCTCCGGCTTTCATATAAACTGTTTCGCATTTCGAACACAACATTCCAAATTCAAACTAAACCGCCAAAAGCGACGCGTGTCGCGTCGCATCGCCCTTCGCAACCCCCGCGAAAGGTGCGCACACGCACTGGGGTCCACAACCCCTATTATCTTTAACATTTCAAAGTCTGTTTGCAAGATAAAGGCCAGGGGGAGATTTCTTTATTCTTCACCCGATTTATTATTATTTTTTAGGTTATTATTACTATGATTGAGCGCGTGCGCACATGTCTGCAAGCCACCCCAATATAAGAGGCGTAAAGCTCTTAGTTTTGTATTTTTTCGGTATTGTTCGAGGATTACGAGAGTATACATTAGTGGTTATTATTATTATTTTAGATTTGATTCAGTATTTATTAAAAAATATCAAAAAAAAAAATTGATAACACACCTTGCAAAACGATACGTCACCATGCACTGTCGACCTCTTAAAACCAACCTTATTTGCGATCCCCAAAAAAATTTCAAAGAATTTATTCTTAGTGGATGTGGTTTTACAAACGCAAATCTTTTGTTGATAACTTTGCATTTATTGATGTGATTTACCATCATGTGACTATCGTAACGCCAGCGATATAAGGTTGATATCAACCTCAGCAATGGTACTTCTTAATATTGTCAAATCTTACGAAAACAGCTGATCTTACGTTCAGCACCTTACGTTACGATCGTAGTAAATATTATCCAATCGAATTTCATTCTTAGCGCACAAAGAATAAAATTAAAATATTGATGAAGACCTCAAGACATTCACGTCTTGGAACAGGAATTGGTTGATAGAATTCAAGGCAATTGAAATCTTAAAGCTAGTATGGTAAGGTTCCTTATTCTTAAGGTTTTTGGAATGACACGTGTTTTGAAGATAGGATCGGTGCACATGTTCTAATACGGTGTTTTGTGGGCGTATCAAATGTCTTTGTTTGGCGATGTGGCGCCTAAAACAAACTTAGACTTACCAGGTGGTCTCACGTTGTGATGACAAAAATAGGAAAGAAAGGAACAGTCAAAAGACAAAAAACATTAAATCAAGACTCAAACTTTTGGAAAACATAACATTTTAATATCAAAACAAGAACAAAATATATTAGTGTTTCAAACTCTTACCTAAATGTGGTATGTTTTGGAGTAGATTTAGGTAGTTTGATTTTGAAGACCTTTTTCTTTTAGTTTACACAAATTAGTTAGCCCAAAATATAGGTTCGACATTTTTGTTCTTTCAAAAGTAACATAGTTTCTAAATAAACGAGACGAACCGGAGTACCCGTTTCATCTCGTTTATCTTCACAAAATGTCGTACTCAAAATGGCCGCCGTAGTATCCCCAGAATAAGTATCAGTACTTCGAAGTATCGGTACAATACTAAGTGTACTTACCCCACGCTACCTTTGACCCGGCGCCTGCGCAGCTGCGCGAAGATGGCAGGGGTGCGTCGCGATCGATACCGATATCGCTTTGCTGGATATTCTGTCACACCAATTCGAATTTGGAATGTGTTTCCAATCATTTCTTTTTTTATTATTTTTAATCTTGCAATCTTTTTCAAACACTATTTTTTTAATAGTATCGGGCAAAGGTGGCATTTTCATACAGATTAATTTGAAATCTTGAGCACTACACGTTTTATTAATGCCTATTCTAATACGAAAAATATCTAAACAATACAACTACATAGGTACCTATATTCTATGCTGAAAATTCAGTATATTGAATATTATTTGGTATTATTCAAAAATCGATTTGTACTAAAAAGTTACATTTCATTAGCATTCTCATCTAAATAGAAAGTAAGTAGGTATACCTCTACCTTCTATCCAAACCTAAATATTTTTAGTTATTTATTTAGTATTTTAAAAAGTCACAAGTGCTTAGGTATTTAAATATGTTCATTAATCAAAATACGAGTAACATGTGGAAAATAAAGATGCTTATTCATAACAGCAATATGTTTCATCTTTTGCATCTTTTGGCAACGCACGCGCCGCAGATGTGATCAGCAGCTTACTTTACCGGTGGCGATATAGTACTTGAAAATACGTTTACATCGAGAGCGTACTGGTTCCAGTAGCTTGAACTGAGACTCTCGGGATTGTAAGTATAATTCATTGATAGGAGTTAAAAAGGCTTGTATTCAATTATTATTTGCTTTAATTGAGTCATACCATTTTAATTAGTACTTCTATTAAATATTCTCCTTTTTTGTCTTGGGTTTATGCTTTATTGGAAATATTCACAAAGCTACAAAGGTAATTGCAATTTCAGAAAAGTATCTTATCAATTACTCATTTACTGACACAATTATAAAACTGATAAAAACATAAAAAATTGCGAGATTTTGTCACTTTTAACATTTACGTTAGCAATCAACAAATTTAAACAAATAAATTAATTAATTAAAAAGCTCTATAAGCACCTTCATTGCTATACATTTGTTATAAAAATTGTTTGCTAATTTTGCCGAATTTTTTCACTAATGGTTGGTACCTATTTTTTATGTTAAATGCAAGTTAACTTTCATTTAAAAAGAAAACTTTTAAATTGACAGTGAAAATGAGATTTGTGTAATTTACTACCATACTAACTAGACATAACTAGATGATACCACTGGATCCAGTGCACTTATCCAATGTAAACGCCAAACATCTTCACGAGATCATACTTTGCACCCTCATTTCATAATTCGAATGTTATAAATCGTATTCTATCGGTCCAAATCCTTAGTTCAATGCAAATCGACGTGATATTGATTAGGGTGTTGCGTGTGCGCATCTGTTGATCTTTCGGCTAAGTTTTCTAATGATTGTGGCTGATGTTGTTTGTTTTGTTGCTTAGGATCTGAAACTTACAGTTCGGAGAGTGTGCAACTAATCTGCATGATCTAATACCACCTTGCTCTTTTTTCTATTGAAATGCTCGTAGCTATAAAAAGCGACATCGTGTCATGATTGATGTTCCACAGACACGAACGAAGATATTTGACTATAGGTACTTTTGTGATAATAACGTCTAGGCTGTGGAATGCGTTGATAAATCATAAATCATAAATCGTTTATTGGCCATAAGTAACTATACATTACAGGCAAGTCATCATAATTTAAGTTAACAATAATAAAAAATAATTTACAATTAATTGACTGAGTGATTTCCCTGATAGTTACGATCTTTGTGTCTTCAAATCGAGAGTGAATCAAGTGTAGACCTATAAAGGTAAAAAAAAAACTTAGCTGAATATTTTATTGTCACCGGACGGACTAACAAAAATATGAAGCGGACAAAACCCTAGATGGCCTATCTCGAAGGAACTAAGAGAGGCCTTGGCCAGCAACGGAACAATTCGGATTAACACGGTCACTGCGAGGCCATTTTTCGTAGGCTTTCAGCTAGTGCGTATGAGGTCTTTTCGAGGCAAAGTCGCCCAACTTTCCAGTGCGTCTGGGATCTTTTAAGCCTCACAAAATTGTTTCCTAAAACACCTTCAATATTTACACATAATTGTGAAAATAATTGCTTGAAACTTTACCATTAATAACTTAAAGATGAATCAAAATTGAATCCTGCTTCGCCCACAGTTATGACATTTAGATATTGAATAAATAAAAAAAATATAAATGACATCTATTCTGCCTCACATCGCACTGAAAGACAGTTCTATGAGCGCCTCAACTAGAGTTGGGAATAAAAGAAAATTGCAGTTACGATATTAAACCAATTTATTTACTCAATTTTTTTTTGATTAAAACAGAGCAGGCAGAAGGATTTATTACATCGGACACAAAAAGTAGCAATTTTTTTAGTTTCTTTACAGCCTGTGAGCTATTTAACGTCAGTTATTAAAAAATAAATCTTTACAGTCTTAAATTCTCGCAGCAACCTATGCACCGCTTTCGTTTAACAACTTTTTTAAGCCCTAACAAAAAAATGGGTGTTATAAGTTTGACGTCGATGTCGTCTGTCTGTCTGTCTGTCTGTCTGTGTGTGTGTCTGTCTGTGGCACCATAGAGCGCAAACGGATGGGCTGATTTCGATAGGGTTTTTTATTTGAAGGTTAATATTCGTGCGGATGTTCTTAGCTATGTTTGGTTAATATCGATTCAAGATGGCCGCCTCCACAAAATATTTCTTCACAACCATTCTCAATATGGGTATCAAATGAAAGGGAAATAATAAAATACTATACAGTATAACAAATTCAAATCCAAGATGGCCGCCACCACAAAATGGCGAATTGCATTTCTTTTTTCACTACTCCCTCAACATGGGTATCAAATGTGATACCCATATTGAGGTATGGTGTGTCATTCCTCAATATGGGTATACGATATACTTATATTCAATACCTAAACATTCCACAATAGTCAATAAAAGAGCTTGACTAGTAGAATGTTGTACAAATTACAAATCCGAGATAGTCGAGGGTAAGCAGCGTGCTTCCGTATCGATACTTATCACGTCACTAAGCTAGGATGCGCGAGCGCCCCGCCGCCCGCGTCTCACTTCGTGCGGCTATGAGGCCTACAATTTTTGAGACAGATATACCTCACTCCGCACTGTACGTAACTAATTAATACTCAGTGCGGTTGAGGCTTCTTTGACCTCATGTTACTTTAACATAGCTATTAGGCTAGGCTTTGTAAGAGAAGCAAATTTATATATTTATCTCTTTTATACTCATAGAAATGTTAAAATGATCGCCTCCCGCATAGAGTGAGAGAACGCAATTTTGACTGCCGCACCTGCGAGAAGCCACGCATGTGGTTTGTTCGACCTCATAATGCAATGAACGTGTTAATAATAACCGTATCTAGTAATCTTACTTCCTACTAATATGAAAATGCAAAATTTTTAATGTTTATATTATATTTGTTCCCGTGAATTGCGTCAGAACGGCTGAACGATTCCGTTAGATATCTGGTATTTAGTTGGAATGTAATAAGAATAAATGCATCTTATATTCCAGAATTCAACTCGTAAGAATATATTCTTATTACATTCCAGAATCAAACCCGATTCGTTCACCCGTTCGCTAGTAACCTTAATATATATAAATCTCCTGTCACGATGGTTGTCCGCGATGGACTCCTAAACTACTTAGCCGATTTTAATCAAATTTGGACACCGTGTGTAGATTGATCCAACTTAAAAGATAGGATATTTTATTTCGATTAATGGGCTTTATGTTTATGTGGCAATATCCGAGCGAAGCCGGAACGGGCCGCTAGTAATCTATGTAAGTAAATAATAAGTTACCCCAACAAGGTGCAAGATAGAGACACCGGGCACGCGACAATTCGTCCTAAAGGTGCATTACACCCTTTCTCCATGCTTCACTATGGCTACTATGACGGTAGTGCAGGGGTCTTAACAATAAGCAATTGACGGTGTAATTCTAAGTTCGAAATTTTAGACTTGGGGTTGATCTGTTTTATTATTACTGCAACATTATGTCGAGTAAATAAAGTAAGTTGCTACCGTAAACCACAGACCGTATAATAATTATTTTGCTTACATAGCAATTTATTTACATTCTTAAGTTTACATTTTTATAATATTTAAATCTACAAAAAACTAAACTATATTACCTATGCAAACCTAGATCGCTGACTGTAGCGGGGCAAGATTTACGCTTCCAATGGCTAGGGCTACAGAGTGAGGAACCTGATGCCTGCCTTGTCAAGCATTAATATTACATTGCTGTGTTCTGGATTAAATGCCAATGTTTTCAATTTTGAAATAATAAAATTGAGACTTGATATTATGACGTCTTCGTCATTAACATTGCAATACTAAACAGTGCAATTATATTTTTATAAAGTTTTGTTTTTCGAATTCATTTTCCAATATTCTGCCAAACAAACAAAATGAGTATTATTTTGAGGTAACTTTATATATTTATATGCGAAAGTTTGGCTGCTTACATAGATGTTCGAATGTTCGTAGCTCAATCATGTTGGAACTGCAAAATCGGACAAACAATGAACAAATTGGGGTAAAATTTGTCACAATGTTAATAATGTGATAACGGAGATAAACACTTCACTCACAACACACCACACTTATCATCGCGTAAAAATATCGGGAAATTACGGGGAAATTACGTGACTACCCGCGAATTGTTGCTAGTTTACATTATACATATTTCGAAACAACCCAGGTGAACCGGGAGGATACATTGATTTTTTGCTGATATGTATGGCTACTTCGGGGTATACTTGAAGAGCCTAATTGTTTGATACAAAAGGTACTAAGGGCAGGAAGTCATTTGTAACACGGGGGTGAACTTAGCAGCGGCTTTATGTAAGGTAAGATCGATCAGTTAGTATCTCGCAAAATATGAATAATTGTTTATTAGTAGATAATAATAAAGTTACGGCTGGTCTAGTCGTCTAGTAGGGAGAACGACAACTTTCGATTTGGACCCCTGGATTAGTCAAAAAGTATACTTAAGGTGCGTCCCCCAGCAAAACGAGTTTTTTGTCCAGTTTTCAAAGCTATCTACTCATTAGTCAAAACAAATATCAAATGATAAAAAATACGTTAAATTTCTACAACTTCTAGGCTTCAAAATCGATTTTTCCTTTTTTTGTTTGTGAATTAAAAAATAGAAATAATTGTAATTATCATGCATCTAATCGAAAAAACCGCCTTTATTTGGTTTTTGCACTTACACCAACGGATAGGCAATTCCATTACGAACATTTTGGTAGAAATATTTTTTCCAAAAGACCAAAATCTAATTTTAAAAGCTTTTATTCTAAAATTTGAGCGTAAAACAGCAACAAATCTTACTGTTTCTCTCTTGTTCTTTCTTGCGGTATGCGATGAGGTAAGAAATACTCAAGGTTATTTGCTCGGGGTACGGCCTTAAGTAAATAAATATTGATCGTCATTTATTCACACAACACCATCTAATAACTACAACTAAGCAAAGCTTGTGTTGTAAAGTAAATATTTTAATTAGAAAATATTTATAGAATTTGGAAAATATTTATAACCAATGTGTACATAGGCACTATTTGGAGTCTTTTTTCTGTCCTGTTTTTTTTCTATCTGTTCTCAGCTGAAAAAAAACCTTTGCTAACTCACTCAAACCTAATTGCAGGCAATTAATTTATAACTTCAACGAATTTTATCAGTAACAGATGTTTTCTAATTCAATGTACACCTTTTGATCGATTTATTGGCACTTAAACATGACAAAACCGAAATTGGCGCTAAGCTACATAAAAATACATGCAAAATGTGAACTAAATAATTTACAATAAACTGGAGTGCCCAGTTAGCAATTTCAACAGTGGCTCCTCTATCATGTAACAGCAAACTTGGTCGTACTCACAAAGCCTACGTGCCCACATTAGCCTCTTTATAGATCAATTTGCGCAACAAAAAAAAAAATGTTTTGCTACAGATGCTCGATTTCGCTTTCTTGAATGATTTGACTCTTGGATCCATTAATCTTTGAATTTATTTATTTATTTCTTGGTACGATCGATTTGATGCGGGTTTGTACAAGGTGTGGGATTTTTTGGGTGAAATAGACGAAAACTATAAGAACATTACTTCTAGTTAGATTTAGTCGATAAACTTCTTAGACTGCGTTTAGTCGCAAAAGTTATTTTTTTCTCATACGATTTTCGAAGGAGTTGTAGTTGTAGTTTTTTACTATAATGGCGTGGTTTGTTTGCAGTAGAATTTCATTTAGAATACATTTCTTTTAATGAATTTGTAATCACTACTGGCTTTAACGGTGAAAGAAAACATTGCGAGGAAACCGGACGTACTTTTCTGGCGATTCACTTACCTACTGATCATTGATTACCGTTGAATAACAAACAGGTGTTCTTATTTTTGTTCACTCTCTTTTAAAGACTGAGATGAGATCAATAATTTATTCCTACATATTCTATAGAGGTAGTGTTAACCTACTTATTTCTCATACACAAATACGCTCTTATACTAAATGGTCGTATTCGCACCATGCGGGTCGACCAAATTGAAGGAACTATTCTTGAGCCCCTTGAACTCACAATAGACCACTAAAATTGGTCTACTCGCCCAAATTACCAGTATATCACGTCCCGCATCCTCACACGGACCCCTGTCGGCTCACAAATTAACTGTATTTTTTTCGCAAAGACTCGCCGGAAATCTTTAACCACAACAATTTGTGTGACACTCCCATGAAACATGAGTAAATCATAAATTATCATTCGAATACAAAACAACCCTATCGTACTGGCTGAATAAATAGGCGCCAACTTTAAAAAAAGAATTCATTGCTTCTTTCGGAACGTCAAAACACGAGACGTATCATGTCATTAGGGCGCGTTCACACGCCCACTTGTAAGACTGTGGCGCAGGAAGTGACGCGTCTTGAATGGCACGCACACTGGCGTCTTGCGTGTATGAATGGACGTAGTAAGCGACGCGTTTACGTCGAGATTGCACCAGACTATTGAGATTGACGGCTTGACCGACGCCGGACAAACACAGTTTGATAGACGAGGCTGGGTTAATTGAAATACGTCGTTTACAGTTCCGGTAAATTAAGATGCTGACAAGAGCTACGCACGCGTATCAAAGGAGTATAATACTTGTGTCATTTACATACTATTTTCATTTTATTAACATTTTTACAATAATATGAATATTGTAAACAATTAATTTTCTTTGAAACCAGATTAACCGGATTTAAATTTTAAAAATTACGTTAAAAATGTCTCTATGAATACAGATTATAAAATTTCTATCTTTTTTATTTAACTGCGATTTTTTTTTAATTACTGACATAAAATAATAGTGGTACTTGAGCGGTTTCGGGAGAGAAGTTGGCCCAACTAAACAATTTGTCAGGTTTTAGTAGGTTTTTCTAAAACCACACAAGTGATTTTCGTAAAATTGTTAGAACTATGGCCACTTAGCACTTATTACAAGTTACTTATCAGAAACTATTCATTGTGTATATTATGTGCAATAAAGGAAAAAAATAGAGTTTTAGTTCCGCTGACACTTTAGTTTTTACGTCTGGTAGATATTGCAGTAGTGACCTCAAAGTTGCTAACCATGAAAAAGGGACAAATAACCGCAAGTAAATAGCCAAAGGGAAATAATACAAATACGTCAACCCAAAATAAATAAATTGACGATGTCAGTTGAATTTGCACCCAGAAAAAGTTGCACTCGACTGCGCTTAGAACAATTGAACTCGAAAAACTGTTACTCACTTCCGAAACAGTACGAATATAATGATGACTGATGGGGGCATTGGACCTTGTGTCAAAAGTAGCAGAAAATGTACCTTATTGTGAATTAATAAGACCAAACTATATGCGACCCCATTTAAAACAACGTCAAATTCTGAATCCTATTTCGGTGTAATAAGGTAGCGGTTGTTTTGTCAAGAATTTTGGGTCAGAAATGGGTCGCAAGAGTCGGTACGGGTTCAGTGAGGGAATGTTCAGCCGGGCAGGTGTGGTGTGCGCCAGATGTCTTGAACAAATTGCCGTGCCATACGGTCCGTGTGGACACACCCTAGCCTCGGCGTGTGCCAAGTTTTAATTTTATGCTTGATTACGGAGTTGGTCTCTAATTAATAGTTAGGAGGTTGATTGGAGCGCGTTTCGATTGCATAGCGAACAGATCGCGGAGTACGAAACAGTCGAAGGCGGTAACAACATTCTTCTCAATTAAAGAAGGCAGTAACAACATAAAACAAGTTCCAGAACATTTTCTACGATTGAGCCATAGAGCAGTCAGATTATCTTTGTATAGCTTTGAGCTGATCTCTGAGATCACGGATTCAGCGCTGGAATCGTGAGCTGAACCACAGCTCAAGTATTGCGGTTGAATTACCCATGGGTACTGCCTACTGAAATTAGGGCTGGCGCAGACCCTCACTAACCGAATTTAATATTAGTATAGATAAATTTTACATCGTTCAACCCTATCGTGTAGATACCCATAATGTATGAGAACGTACAGTTACGTGGAATAGAAAACCGGATGTGTCGATGAACTCTCCTCCATTATTAGTTTTTACGGAAACAGTGGTCATTCATTGGTCATTGTGCTTTGTGAGCACGACGCACGACATGTAGATATAAATTACCTATACTTCTTATAGCTACATATCAGACATTCACACATTTAAAATATGTGTTTCTAATTTTTATAAATGACTAGCTGAACCCGCTACTTCGTTCGCGTAAGCAGATGTTACTGACTTATACATTAATTGGAAGTATCGTACGTCTAATATTTGGATAAGTAGTCATTGAAAAACCTTTGAGTTTGAGTGAATTTGTTTTTCCACACAAAAAAATATTTAATTTTATCATCTTTATTTTTCTTTTTTTAAACAAAATCAAACATACTTAGTAAGGTTTCGTAGTATCGAACATAGCCGCAAGTGTTAAGTTTGTAGGATTTTTATAGGATACATTATGAAAAATCTGAAGCTAATGTGCATGATCTGATACCTACTTACCTATTTCTTTTTATCCGCAAGCTGTTTTCTAGCTGTTACCCGCGACTTCGCCGGCGTAAAATTTTGAACGAAGCCTGTGTGGAATCAAAATAATTAAAATTTTGAGTTTTAATGATATTCAAGTTGTTTTAAATATCTTGGCCATCTTCTTACCGAGGACTTGAAAGACGTAGTCGATATGGAGCGGGAGCGGAGGGCGCTGTCAGTACGGGCTAATATGATAGCCCGCAGGTTTGCTCGCTGTTCTGGGGAGGTGAAAATTACGCTCTTTAGAGCGTACTGCACCTCGCTGTACACGTGCAGCCTGTGGGCTGACTACACTCGGAGGGCTTACAGCGCGCTCCGCGTCCAATACAACAATGCATTCCGGGTAGTGCTGGGGCTGCCCCGCTTCTGTAGCGCTTCAGGGATGTTCGCGGACGCGAGGACAGACTCCTTCGAGACTGCTATACGCAAGCGGTGCGCTTCTCTGGTGCGCGGGGTGCGGACCAGCCCCAACACTATTTTATCGATGATCGCCGACAGGCTTGACTGTCCGTACATACGGCATAGTTGCGGCAGACATATCCCTGTTCCAATGCCGGTTAGAAAATTTTGACATTGAACAAATAGATTTTAATTTGAATTTTTGGTGACATGTATATTTTAATTTTATTTTACATTCTTATTGTGTTTTCATTGTTTTTAATCATATTAGTAGTACTTAATTGCTTGAAATTTTTACTAATACCATTGTAATAATATTATGACATTCTATTTATTTACCTGCTATGAGTCAATATGTAACTTGAAATAAATAATTTTGATTTGATTTGGATTTGATTTGAACCCGTAAATCTAAGCCAAGTCCTAGTGAAATGTTAAATGTGAAGTGAATGTGAGTGGTATGAATTAAATTGTAGGTAACACAGAAAAAAATCAAGAACGAAAGAATCCAAATTTGGCATCATACTCCTTTTAGCAGCAAAAACTTAATATTACAATTTAGAATACCAGTAACGCCACCTAGTGATGAAAGAAAAAAATACATACCACAATAGCAAAACATCGATTTAAATGGCCTTTAGTGCTTTTAGATTTAAACTGGCATTAGCGCCATCTAATGAGAATATTACGTTGCCATCGATATAATTAAAGAAACGAAGATATTTTATGCTATAATCTAAAGACAACATAACGTGGCGAAAATTTGTTTGAAAATTTTGAAAATTGAATTGGCAGCGAACGTACACAATTGTCAGCGAACGTACACAACTCCTTGTTGCGACTGAGACTAAATCAGGAGACGTCACCTGATTTTGCATCGCCATAGTTTTTTTTTTTTTATTTAAATTAGCCACTCCACAGACTCCGGGGTCCGTGATCTTTGTCATTACAATTATCGTTTTTTACACATATCTTGGATAAGGAGAAGAAGAGGAAAATAGGAGGGGAGTTGGGTACATTTAAAATCTAATTCTAGTGCTCGTCTGTAGAGCCGATCACTACCGGTTGGGATTCCGCTAGTAATCGACTCGACATCGAGTGTTTGCCTAATTGCCTTTTGCCATTTGCCTAAGCTACCTCCTCCCGGCCCAGAGCCTCCACGACGGCCGCATTTCTGTGCCTGATGGCCATCTGTAGGTTAAAATCGCGGATGGTCTTCGGTGATGCGTCGTCGCCATCATCGCCATCGCCATACATCGCCATAGTAGAAGCGCGTTTGCCGCTTCTGCCGTTTTAAAGTTCGATGTATGTTGCTTGTTATTTTGATTGTGAACGCAAATCACCTATATTATCTACGCCAAAACGGGTGCATATATTTTTCATTTTTGGCTTTTACCTTACCATCACATCAAGTTCCTGACGAAAATATATGCTTATATTAATCTGGAGTTAAAAGAAAATGTAGACTTATTAGCCCATGTGAAATTTTAGACTCTAAACTATATGTGTTTCGTATGTCAACCCATATCGTTGTGCCGTTTTGACGTGATAGTTAATATTTGTTTCCTTAGGGCCCATGCTTCTTTTCAGGTTGATAGGTAATAAATACATAAATGTGGTATTTCAGACAATGAGTTATTTCTGTTTCAATTTTCTTCCAAATTTGCTTGGTCTTTCTTACGTCACAGTAACCTATAAGTAACCGATTTGCTATTTCTGAGTTCAAACTACGTATGTTTCGAATTCCATCCAAATATGTTCTGCCGTTCCAACGTTGTCCTGTAAATATTATGAATGTCACTGTTTAGATGTTTGTTACGTAATACATAGAGTACTTATACATAGGGAATATTTAGCCTATGTGTTCTTCCAGACTGTAATCTAATTCTATTTCAAATTTCAACCCGATCACTTGTTACGTTCCGCCATGATTAAAGCGGCAAAAGAAATACATCATCGGCGAAAATTTCAACTGTCTAGCTATCACCGTTCTTGAGATACAGCCTGGTGACAGACGGACGGACGGACGGACAGACAGATAGCGAAGTCTCAGTAATAGGGTCCCGTTTTTACCCTTTGTGTACGAAACCCTAACAACGGTCTGCTTCGGTCACCGAAGCTTGTTGAACACTACCTTTAAATTTTAAACAGTATTTGGATTGAAATAATACGTTTTCTAATAAGTTACGGCTGGTCTAGTAAGTTACAGCTGACCTAGTCGGGAGAACGGCGACTGTCGATCCGGAGACCCAGGGTTCAAAAACACGCGCACCACTATCTTTTCAGAGTCATGTTCGTAATGCCGGTAATTAAAACGGTGAAGGAAAACACCGTGAAGAAACCGAAATCTACCTATTATCTAAGTTCTAAGTCATATGTCATCCATCAACCGACACTGGGCCAGCGTGGTGGATTATAGCCTTGTCTCTCTCCTTGCGAGAGAAGGCCCTGACGCCCAGCAGCGGGAACATTTAATAGGTTGTTTATGCTGCTACTTATTATGCTGATATGTTTTCTCCAAAATACAAAAATCTACTTCAATGATAGGTAATTCAATTATGTTATTCGACTAAATTTTATAAGAAGGTATAACTATGTCGTACAGATAAATCTGAGTTGATTTTAGTTTTTTGTTGATATTTGAAAAACTACGTCCCTGTTTTCGATATCTAAGATCACCTCTGAAGTATTTTCTACCAAACAAAAAAGGAATTATCAAAATCAACTAACAATTAGCGGAGTTATCGCGTAAAATAAAACCAAATAAAAAAACATGCAACCCGATTGAGAACATCCTCCTTGTTTGAAGTCGATTATAACCGAATGATGTTTGTTTTTCCACACAAAAATATATTTTTGACAATAATTTTGTCATCCAAGATGACGCGACGCGATCACGTGGACACTTTCTAGAATCTAGATATTCTGTGGATCGTCTGTGATACACAGAATATTTAGAAGTTTGTATGTACCGAACGCGCCGCGCGTGTCGTTATTATTTAATGTTTGTGTAATTTCCGAACCAACAAACCGATATTGTTCAAATTTTGACGGGACAATATAAAAAATGTGTTCTTTCTAACAAAAAAAGAATTAATGAAATTAAACAACGCAAACATGAGTTACAACCAAATACACATTCTGACTTTCACCTCCTCCCGCAAGAAAACCGATCAGAATTTGGGGATCAAAAGTAGCCTACAGCAATGTCCTTAGTATAAACTAAAATCATGCCAAGTTTCAGCTGAATTGAATCAGTAGTTTCGGCGTGATGCGTGATCCCTATACAGAAAGACAGACAGACAGACAGACAGACAGACAGACAGACATGAAAGAAAAAAAATGCAGTTTCGCCATAAGTATCGAGTATGGAGTGCCCCAAAAAAAAAATTTTCAAAATATCTTCAATGTACAGAATTCGACCCGTTACAGTTTTATTATAAGTATAGATAAATATTTATCAATAGCAGCGCCGTAATTTCAAGGCTACCTTTGTGTTTTTCTACACTATATAACTACCATATTTTTTATCTATTTACGCTGGCCCGTCATCGGTTTGATTTTAAGCGACGATACAGTCTACGATTGGACGACCTTACCTAGAAAAACCCGATTCACTCTCGAATTGAAGACACCAAGATTGTAACCATCGGGGAAAGCCCACTCAATCAACGCATGCCACAGCCTAAACATTCTTATCAGAAAAGTAGTCAAGCCTCTTCTTTTCGTCTTTGGAACGGTAGCAATGAAACGATGTAATTTTCTACCACTGGTAAGCTAAGCCGGGGTGCCCTTGCGCTAGTCATCGTATGATATGTACAGATGAAACACTCGTTGAGTAGGTACCTACGTAGGTGGCTATACCTACGGTACCTATGTATTATTATGTTTTGCGCTAGTCCAATGTTTGGTACGCAGTACATGTCAAATCAGTCAACTACCACAGTCCTGTTTAAAAAAAGTACAAAATTTCACTCAGGTACATTCTGTAGGTAGTTATTGCTTGAAAGATTTACAAACCTTATACATCCATCTATACACAGACACATACGGAATTTATAAATTCTGTAGGACAATTTTATAAACAATTTGAACGTACCATTATAGTCTGGGATAGCTTATAAGACACTTACTATCCCGAAAAAAGCAGGTGCTTCACGCGAGTAAAATCACAAGCTACTAGTCTAAATTAAATAAGTAAAAAGAAAATTTGGACAAAAATAAATTGACACTTTTTCTTTAACCACAAAACAGAGCAAAACCTATCTCAACATCTAAAGAAACAAAGAGCACGTGACGTCACCGGGTGGTCTGGCACTCTTGCGCACGTGGCGCCCGTATTGATCGGAGATAGGGATTCGATATTTAAAACTGTACGCGATTGTCACTTCGATTACCTTCGATCCTAGCCAATATCTTCGAAGGTAAACAAGGGGAGGATAAACGATAGAGGGAATTGTTAGGTTTACGTAAATATCATGTCCTGTTTTGTTGACACTTGATTATTTCGTTACTTTCAAAGAGTTGTTTGAAAAGATTTTTTTTATATACGAGTACTTATTTAATACAGAAATATAAGAAATACTTATTTAATACAGAAATATGGGACGAGAAATTTAAGCGTCTGATGGAAAGCCACAAGTTGAGCACAAAGCCACAAGTTGAGAATTTGTAAGTTATAGTCTGGAAGAAGACATATAGGCTACTTTTCATCCCTGGGAAATAAGGGGAAAGGGAATTACGAGGGTAAAACCGCGAGGTCGTCTTAGTAAAAAATTAATAACTGTCTACGACGGCAACGTGGTCGTCGTCAGGTTTATAAGATAACTTATATCTTTATTCTGTGTTTTTTCGAAAATTTTGCCCTTCAAACTGAAACTACATTTCATATCAGACTAGCATCACGATGCGGTACTGTTTAGTGTTGCTCACAGCATCATCATGTTATCATCATCTAGCCCTTTGATCCTAAGGCAAGGGCGCATTTATTTTTGTCTGCAATTATTATGGAGTACTGAATAAATTAATTTTAAAGCAAGTTGTTACAAAATCAGTAGGTTTGTTATTTGAATATAGAGACGTAACCATATTTCATACAATGGCATTCCACAATAAAATTATTATCGGTCAAAATGGTATTAAACATGAAAACAATTAATTGTTTTCACCATTTACCTCAACAGGGAAGGAAAAGTTACATGATCAAAACAGGAATATCTTTCGGTGAAAGGTTACATCCCCAAACTGGTATTTGAATAGCATGATGTATATTATGTTCTTGATTTTCTACCTGTGAGAGATGATCCAGCAGTGGGAACAAAGTAGGCTGTTTAAGCATAATTATTATGAATAAAATATCTAGCCTCCGTATTCCAAACATTTGGAAGAGAATCTCAAACTGAAAAGCATAAAAAATTTACAGAAAAAATCAACATTTATAAAAATTATAGCTAAAACCGTAAACTTTGTTACTCCAAATGATTTATTATAAATGAAAAGACAAATGCAACATTAGTCTAAAAAGTTACGTTCATGAGCGAATGCTAAACTATTTGCATATTGTTAATAAAATCAAATAAAATTGTGATCAGAAAATCAATCGACCTGTTTTCCAAACCAAATGAACAAACTTGCTTAAAATCTGTTGAGCCATTTTGGAGGAGTACGGCCACAATCACAATAAAACGTGATTTTTATTATTTCTCTTCTAGATAATTGAAATAGGTACCTACTCGTGTCTCAGTATTTGTAACCAAACTGCGCCTGTGAATTAATTAATTTATATTATTTGTACATGTATTTCCTGTTGTAATTAAATATTGTATTTTTTGAGAAAATAAATATTTTAAACTGTAGCTCTACCGACACAGCTAGTCTGATTATTGTGCCATTTCTGTGCTTATTCAGTAGATAATGCAGTTCGATTGATGTTTTTTGTCATTTTTAATGATATAACATTAATAATACACAACACACATAAACCGTAGTTTTCGTCCTTCCGTCACTTATCCTTAATTTAATAGCTATTTTAGTACTGTATTATGTTCGTGATTTATATTGCAAAAAGGTTTACGATATTAGGTAGTCTGAGATAAAAAAAATGACACAAAAACAATGTTTCGGGGGCTCCATTAAGTACTAGTGAAAGACTGGATCGGCAGCCAACGCCTTCACCGCTGTAGCGAAATGAAGGATGATCATACTACGTCGACCCTAATGTTTTGCTAACGCTAATAAATATAATAGTGAGTTACTAATATTATAGTAGTGAGGTAATAGGAATAACAGTGCCACGCGGCTCCGATCTCGACGGTGGGTTAGTTTTGTAAATAAGATAATTTATTTTCCCCGATAAAACAAAAAACCTACTTCATATAAACAAAATCCATAAAATTTAATTCAGACACTAGGTTAAATTTCATAAGAAGCTAACTAGTCCAGACAGGTAAATGAAAGTAAAATTATCTTTTTACTGTTTCAGGTTTTACAAACTGGCCTCTTTTTTAATTATGTCTGGCAACGCAGTTTCCGTTTTGTTTATACAATGATAAAATTTCAATAACTGCCGCTTCTATTTAAGAAAAGATAATGTCATCTGGGACCATCCCTCTGAACAATCAACTATGACTTTGAGAAGTGTGTGAAAGAAAGAATCATCGTGTGACAATTGATTCATAATAATTTGGAGGACCTATAAAGAACTCTCACAATATATTTATTATAGAGTAATCTGATTCAATTATCGATCTAATAATTAATGTTCTTTGTTTCAGATTTTACTCTCTGAGGTGGGACCACCTCTGAACAATCAACTATGACAAAAGAAGAATCATCACAATTGATTCATAATTGGAGGACCTATAAAGAATTATCGATCTAATAATTAATGTTCTTTGTTTCAGATCTCTCTGAGGCTGCGGCCAGTTTTTGCACACGGGATAAGAACTAAAATCAATATTAATGGTAAGTCAGTAAAATGTCATTTGCTTCGAAAAAAAACAAATTTCCATCAATTCTATCTCACATCCAAGCAACTTTCCGAAACATTTTTTTTTAAACGGACTTTTCAAATTGGACTTATGTTACTTACACTGCATTATAAAAGTACCTATCTGATAGTCGATTCTCACAATTGTGTTTTTTCGGTTCTCATATTTTTTGCCTTAGGTACCCATTCTTTTTTAGTAATATTAACGAACAAAGTTTCCGTTTGAATATCAATTCTTCTAATGAATGAAATGTTATCCCCTATTTATGGAAAAGCCTATTGTGGACTAAAACCCACCAATTTAATCTGTTCAGTCATATCCATCAGTCAGCCTATATATAGGTTAAAATATCTAAATATCGTTACTCATAGAAACGTTTCTGCATATCCTACCCATTAACCGCGGCGCTAGTTTTGTATTTTGTATATATTATTATATCGCATTATTAGTGATCACCAATCAGGCAGGAGCTTGAAATTTTTGTATAAATGCGTAGTTCGCGACTTTCGCCTGATGACTTCATTAGTGTACCTTTTGTATAAATGCGTAGTTCGCGACTTTCGCCTGATGACTTCATTAGTTATTCTTCTCAAGACTGTTTGATAAAGGCTTAAAATTGACTGATCTTGATTAATTTTTAACACGCTTAGATTTGTGTACAGATATATGAGTAATTAATTGTTTAATGTACAGCGACCAAGGAAAATGTATGTTATAATTCAGGTTATAATTAGTTGCTGATAGGTACTTTCTTTACAGAAGCTAATTTTATTAACTGCTAGCTGTACCCTGCCACGCTTCGCTGTGGCACGTTGTGGTGCAAATCTCTATGTATAAAAATGTTATGTTGGTTTCTGTACGCTTCAAAAACTCAAAAAGTTCTGCACCGATCGAGCTGAAATTTTAGAATGATATATAATCCGCATCAAGGATTGTTTTTATCTAAATTTATTAACTGCTAGCTGTACCCTGCCACGCTTCGCTGTGGCACGTTGTGATGCAAATATTAAATAAAAACAATCCTTGATGGGGATTATATATCATTGTAAAATTTCAGCTCGATCGGTGCAGAACTTTTTGAGTTTTTGAAGCGTACACAAACCAACAAAATATTTTTATATATAGAGATTAGGTATATATTCGTTTGAATAAACTGCTAATTTTGATTGAAGTTAAAAGAACACAGCATGCTACATTGTTACGCTGAATGGCACTGCTAATAACATTATGTCATATCTAAGGAAAACTCAAAAAATGCTTTTAATAAAACCTTTAACTTGTACCTAAACCTTAGCTGTTGGCAGACTCTGCGAAGAATCCTACCACTACGAAACGTCTACTTTCTATTTAGATTATTAAAAAATATCCCAAAAAAAACTCGTACCAAAAACTCATAACTTTAAAAGCGTCAAGGATCCGTCCACGCTAATTGTATCACCTAGATCATACTGTACATTACACTGCTACATTTGCGTCATGGTGCTGGCGATAAATGGAAAACTTTGAAAATCGATGGAAACTTTAGTGTCTATATAAATGCCATTGTGGCGCCGCTCGGCGATTGGACTTAAATTATGGCGTAGCTCTATATGTACTTAACCAAATTCCGACGGTTCGTTTCACGAGCACCATCCGTTCGGAAAAGTTGTGAATATTTCAATAGGGGGAATTTTACGAAGCGACGCCGACAGACGGACAGGCTTTATGTAGCCATCTGTATGAGCATAATCATAGCTAAGCACCCGCTATATGTTCCCACTGCTGGGACCCGAAATCTCTCATAAGATGAGAGTTAAAATATTACAAGAGTTCACCACAGTGTCCATATGGATTGAAGGATTGAACACTCAAAAGATATTTTTTGGCAAAACCGGTTTTCTCACAAGGCCATTCTTTAAAAAAACGAGTAAAACCAGTCCAATTACTTAAAGAAAAAGAAACAAAGTAACGATACGTAAAGCAGTCGTGCGCTTAAACCAAGATTGGAATCGAATTTCAAATTCAAACGCTTGCATTCGGAACGATGCACGAATTCATAACGTTGTCTATGGGCGTTACTGCCAGAAGGTTGTGATCAGAAACTCATAAACGGCACGTTATGTCTTATCGACGGGAAAACGCAAGGCCACAAAGTTACATATTTAGAAGTTGGAAGATATCTAAGGAAAACCATAATCATAATAAAATACCAAGAAATAGATTAGCAGGATACTGTTAATATTTTCCTCACAGATAAAATGAGTTTATTGGCAATCAATGTATGTTGAAATGTACGTTTAAGACTTTAGTTGAATCAACTATCAGCTGGTTTTAAAGAAGTTTATAACTGCAATTTAATTATTTTTTTATTAAAAGACAGGACTTAATAAGATTTTAGAAGCTTGGAGAATAAAGGCAAGAAACAGAGTGACATGTTGGAATGTTGTTGAGGTCAATACCCACAATGGATTAAGGTAGCACTTAATAAGAGAGACAAAAGTGATGAACTACCAGATAGTGAGTGGTCAGCAGTTGCACATGCAGTATGTGCGTGTGATTTATATCTAGCTGTTTTACTAAAAACATCAAATGTTAAATTTATACATATTACATAACCTAACAATTTTAGGAAACCTAAATCAGAAAAAATCTTGCTCTCAGAAACTAATTTAAATATTTTAAATATGCTTAAATTGTCCAATAACAAAACAAAAATATTTTACTAATGTAAGTTAATGTATTAATAAATATAATTAAAGTTAACAACTAAAATGTGCAAATATTTAGGTACGATTATATTATATTAGCTTCGGACACTAGTGTAGTAGATAAATAAATACGAGTAAAATAAATTGACTAATAATATTTTTTTTAATCAAACATTTAAATTAATTAAGTAAATGCCTTATCAGTTTTTGTATAATTATGTAATGTAGATAATAATAAAGTAAAATTGGTAGTTCTTGAATAGCCAGCTTAGAGTGATGTGATCATTTTTGATTTAATGTGCCATGAAACATACGTGAATAAATTACTTTGTTAACTTAAAACTTCCCGTGATTTTGGACTCTCCTAAAAGTGAATTATAAAGTTTTTGTAGCTATATTAAATATTGCGTTTAGGAAACTGTTTCATAACAAAAGATCTTGAAATTGAAATCCAATGGTAAATATAATATAAAATGGAATCCAGCTTTGAATGATCATAAAGTAAGTTAAACTAAAAATATCAAAATTTAAATTGGTACACATTTTATTCTATTTAAATAGGTTGATTATGTAATTTAATATAATTGAGGACTTTCTCAAGTGAATTATAAAGTTTTTGTCAAATTGTCATAGACAATCTGCCGTAAGGTTGATTATGGAGTTCTCAATGTAAACATTTAAGATCTTATTGTAATTACCCATTTTCGCAAATAAAGAAATTTTATTATTTATAACAAAATTAAATTAATTAAAACATGATATATAACCACAGACTAAACCGTATGTAAACTATATGCGGTAAGATACATTTATGCGCAAATTAGAAAAAAGAACTCTAGATCGATGGCCCTACATGACACCTCAATATCACACTGATAACAAACAACCCACTGTTTTCGTTCGATATTCAAATCTATGTTATTTAATGTTATAACTTCTGTGTTATTTTGCCATTTTCCACACATTTAATTAAGGTTTACGCAAGCCTATCCTATCATGATTTTAAATTAAATCAAATTAGACTTTATTTTTCGAGATTTGTGATTACCTGATGTCATTCCTTTGATATGCCGTTTTCCTCGATGTGTTTTCCTGCACCGTTAAAGCCAGTGACAATCATAAACTCAGACATCTACACTTGAACAAATAGTCAAGAGGTGAGGCGAGATTCGAAGCTACAACTTAACGATTTATAAATCTGAGAGGAATAACCCAAAACTGTACATGAAGGAAACTATTTTTCTTATACCACCTTGCCCTTTTTACTATCGTACTTCTCGTAACTCGAAGAAGCGGCACCGTTTCATGGTGGATATTCCAAAGACACGGACAAAGAGGTTTGACTCTACGTTTGTGATAAGAACGTCTAGGCTGTGGAATGAGTTGCCTGAGTGGGATTTTCCCGATAGTTATAATCTTGGGGTCTTCAAATGACGAGAGTGAATCGGTTTCTTCTAGGTAAACACGCTCCATCTTAGACCGCATCGTCGCTTACCATCAGGCGAGATGGCGGTCAAGTGTAAACCTATTAAAGTGAAAAAAAAGTGAATATTTCTCTTGACGCACCACACACAAGACGTCCACTGCTGAACATCATAGGCCTCCCCCCTAGATTTCCACAACGAACGGTCCTGCGCAACCTGCAACCAGCGGTGTCCAGCGACCTTTGTGAGCTCATCTGTCCATCTAGTGGGAGGCCGTCCAACACTGCGTCTTCCGGTTCGTGGTCGCCACTCGAGAACCTTTCTTCCCCATCGGTGGTCAGTTCTGCGAGCGATGTGGCCTGCCCATTGCCACTTCAGCTTGCTTACTCTTTGAGCTATGTCGGCCACTTTCGTTCTTTTGCGAATATCCTCATTACGAATTATACACAGATTTTTTCGTAGGCTGAGAATGAGGATCGTTCCTTTCGGAGGTGACGGATTCGTTCGGGTGAACTCGGGACCGCCGAATCTACGTGTACCCGAGCGACAAAGAAACGGTCTGCTGTCAGCTGTCACCGTCGTGTTTCCATGTATATGTTTTATTTTTTATTTATTTTTAGTAGTTATTTCTTATTTTAATTTTCACTTCTGTTGTGCGGTCTTAAACACACAATTTTTTTTCTATACCTAGTACATTTCCAAGCATTTACACGTCACAAAGCTATGGCTGGTCTAGTCAAGAGAATGTCAACTGCCGATCCAGAGTTCATTCAAATTCCACGCGCACCACTAACTTAAAAACGGTGAAGGAAAATATCGTGAGGAAACCGACAAGTACCTAGAATCTTTCGAGGTGTGTCACAGCAACCCGCACTGCGCCAGAGGATTGTGACCTTGATTCTTTCCATTCTATGGAATAGATATGTCCTTGCCAGAGAAGATTCCGAGTCCCAACAATGGGAACAAAGTCAAAGTTCTTTATTGATAAATGTACAATTTACACGTCAATTTTAGAAAAAAAATAACAAAATAAGAGCATACAAAGAGCACAGATTTCTAAAACAAAAGGCAGATGGAACGTGCGGAACACAGATCCTTAGGTCCGGAAAGCAAATATCAAACGCCAAAGCAAATACAAACTCCAGTCAGTACGAAACTAACTTCCGTCTCGTACGGGAGTCCCGTTTGATTTTATGTTTTGTTTAAGATTATGCCGTCTTGTGTCATCAAACATTGCAAACATTGTTCCCAAAAATAAAAAAAGGAAATTTCATAGGAAAGTTAGAATATTTTTACTGATATTTATATAATTTAGACGATTTTATTTCGATTGATGAATAGAAACACAATACCTCAACGAAAATAGGTCAGTGTTGCTATACTAAATTGAAATTATTTTCCCTGAAGTTAAGGTAAAATATAGATTCTAATTTTGTTCTGAAGATACTCGTAGACCAAATTATTGATGAACATTGTATAATTCAATTTTAAGCCCTATTTTTACAAGCGTTATTTTATTAATTTAATGTGAATCGATGCCAAGAACAAATCCTCGCCGTTACTGGGGTTAATAAAATACTAATAGTGTTGATGAAAACTATAGTTATGAAACAAGTTTTAATACTTCTGTGTACTATGGAGCTTAAAAGTTTTATTTTAGTAATATGTGGCCAAAGCAAATACAAACTACTGTCAGTACGACACAAACTTCATCTTGTACGGGCCTGTCCATACGTGTTCATCATGTGTGATTTTATGTTTTGTTTTAAATAATGCCGTCTTGTGTATTCAAACATTGCAAACATAGTTCCCAAAAACAAAAAAAGGAAGGAGGAATATCATTTCATAGGTAATTTTGAATATTTTTACTAATATTATGTTATTTAGGCGATTTCATTATGGTAACAAATAGGAACACGTGTGGCTATACCAAACTGAAATAGTTTTCCCTGAAGTGAAGGTAAAATATAGATTATAATTTTTGTTTGTGAAGGTAGTATTATTCAATTTTAAGACCTATTTTTACTATGTTTTTTAAATATAATGTGAATTGATCCCTAGCAGTGATCCACGCTGTTACTAGTGTTAGTCAAATTACTAATAGTGTTGATGAAAACTGTAGTTATGAAGCGAGTTTTTAATACTTGCATGTTCTGTGGAGTTTTCAAAAATACGTAGGTAATGCTTACATTATAATAATATTATACGAGTAGAATAAAATGTTATATAATGCCAGCAGTAGGTCTCCGAATATTATCATTTGATAGTAGTAGTTTTTGAATATTATACGATTACTTGGTTTAAAAGTGAGGTTTTGTAAAAAAAAGTGAAGCATTAGTGAATCGTTTAAACGATTATTTGTTTCTTTTTTTTGGTTTGTTGTTTGGCCCTATAAAAGGTAGCCCATATGCATTTTATCAAAACTAGTTTTGGTGGTAAAGATGATTGTTTTGGTTTTTGTTTAAACTATCTAAGGGAGCAAATCATACTAATTAATATTTGCGATTCAAGTTGATTTTTGGTTGCATGTAAAATCAAAATTCTTAACTTCATAAAATGGAAATAAGATTTCTTGTTAATTAACAAGAAATCCTTGCATTATATATTATCGGTGTAATAATAAATTATTTTAAAATAATGTTTTATGTGTTTATTATACGTGAAAATTTCCAAAGCTTAAGACAACAATAGTGGGACTTTTTTCTTAAGACTGGGAACATTACACGCACACCAACGTGAGTAATTTGACAACGTCGGTGAGAGCTGTCACGCATACATAACTAATGACTGGCCTCACAGTGTCGTTCACGAAGGTTTCATCTGTTTAGAAATCTGTGACAAAGAGTATATACATTTAGTGAGAACATTTAGTGGGCTGATGCTAATAATTGAGTAAGTGCTCGGAATATCTCGGTTTATCGTCTTTGGATAACTATAGGAAGTAGCATTATTTATAATTCGTATCTTACTAGCATGTAATTTCATTACCCGATTTATAACATTTTCTGCGAAAAATAATAAACATGTTTTTGTACAATTGATAAATGGAAACCGGAAAAAATAAACTTGGAGGAACAATGGTGTAGGTACGTATGAAAAAACCGCGCCTCTACTCGTGACCGTTGATGTTTGGCGCCACTGTCGTATTCTGCAATACAGCAACACAATAAAGTAAAGCTACTGTATTGAGATATTGTGGTACAAAATTTCCGCAACATACTTTCAGTGGTGGCGCAGATTCTGAAGCTGAAGTTTATGGTATTTATTTAGTAGGTACCTACGCTATATTACCAATAATGGATTTCGAATAGTTCGTATCTATATTAATGCAATCTAATGTCAATATGAATGTATTGAAATGTACTTCTTTAGGCACGTTCGCCATTCTTTGAGTTGGCCGTTCTTTTTTAAATAACAATTGAACTCACGGCTTTGTAGCCGTTATCGATATCGTTGTAATTGTATCAAAGTGCCTCTGTTTTTTTTTCTATCAGGTTCTTTATTAGCCAACATTTGGAAACTAAAAATTAACACTACATACTTAGATGAACTGCATAAGTAGGTACTTCTTACAATAAGCACCTGCACCTTTAAATTATCCACAGACGAATTAAGGACTAGACATATTTTAGAAAATACAAGAATGGCACGCTTCTTTTTTTTACTTTTATGGGTTTACACTGATCGCCATCTCACCTTTTGTTAAGCGACGATGCGGTCTACGATGGAGCGTGTTTACCTAGAAAAAACCGATTCATTCTCGATTTGAAGACACCATGATAAGACTTCTACTTTAAGTAAGGATTAACGAAATAATGAAAAGTAACTATTCAAAAATTGAGTTAACTAATATTTTACCTTCTAGATTCTAAGTAATTGAAAACTCAATCTTTATTGGAGCTCAAGTTTGTTTCATTGATTATGATATCATTCACGTAAATTTCTCTCATGATCTGACGTATTTCAACATTTTTTAATATAGAGTAATGAATGGGACGCGCATGACATACGCCTGATGGTAACACGTTTGCCAATAACAGCACAATTGCTGTGTCACAAAGCTATTTGATCCTAAAGAATCGAAATTTCTGCCTGGCACGGCACGTGTTCATAACTCTGAAATTTAAGATGATTTATCTCTTAGTCCTGTTATTCATTTCAAGAGACTGCCCTTCAAAGCTTTTACCCCTTTCTGGTTTTCTATCACTCCTTCTCTATTTTTCTTTCAATTTCTATCATACTTTGTCATTGCTAAAAAATTGTACTGCTTTTTCGTTTGCGTAAGAGTAATACGTATGATGTAAGTACATATTTAGATTGTCTCAGTTAGATCCGTCTCATACTTCACAAATCAATACGCGTTCAGCGCGAGACCTAATCAATGTAAGTAGGTACTCATTCAGACGCTATAATTCTGTTAATAAAAATACAGCGAAGCTGCGAAGGTGGGGGAGACTGGGGCGGAAGCGCAGTGGGCTTCGGAAAATTCACCCGGTGAATGGAAAGCACGCCGATAGACAAACACGGCTGACCCGACTACCCCCACCTTCCCCTCACCCTAACCGTGCATTTTGAAATAATACCCCGAACTATGGACATTCCACTTTTAAATTCGAATTATTTGAATTTTAGACTCGTTTTTTTTTTGTAACAGAATGGTGTTTTATATTTGTACTTGACACAGATACCTATCATTGTGTGCAAAAAAATATCTGAGTATCTATCATTGTGTTTTTAACACAGGTACCTAATAGCTATTATATTTGATACTTTCATGTCAACGTAAAATGTCAAACGTAGAGAGTTTAGAGAACACTTCAATGGAAAATGTAGAGAGTGATTGGCAAAGATTATAATTGACACTAAATATTAAACCTCCTTTTTACAAATTTTAACGAGCGAGAATTTTTTGCAGTGATTACGAGTATAATTGCAAAAGTTTAATATCGGCGGAGCAAAAATAAAATCGAAAATACGATTTTCATTTTAAAGTGTGGTATTGTTACAGTTTTTTTGTTGTAATCGAAATTGTCACCAGCCAGTTTCAAAATTTAATAAAGCCTTAACGGCGAACAGTCATACCAACCGTCCGGCACAAACGTATCTTCCTGAGGCGCAGAGAGGTTATAAATCTCGTCGACACGAAATGGCTGACCAGTGCCGCCCCCCTCACAGATCTATGTTGCTATAGTCTGTGCAAAAGTGTGCACCATAAATTTTATACAAGCACGAGTGTGCGGTAAAACTGAACTAGGGATGTGCATGTGTGCGAAATTTCATGTTTCGTGAGGACAGTCCACTATTGCTTTGTGTTGTGAAGTTACTATTATTTAATCTATGCATGTGTCGTGTGCAAATTGGGCCTAGCAGTTTTAGGCTGGTAATATAGGCATGGATTAATCAAAATTTTATAGCAGTTGAGTTTAGCTTACAAGCTAATTTAGAATGTGATTCAATTGAATGTGATCAAACCTCAACAAGGTTTAATAAATTAACAAACTTTTTGAGTTTTTATTTATTGCTGTAACATAATGAAGCAATAAATGATTGAGTATTGAGTTGGTAATCTATTCACAAAAATTGTTAAAAGATAGATAGCATGTATTAAAAATATCGTTTTATTGTTAGCATCACAAAGGCTCGAACAAAAGGTTTGAATGCAATTTCTTTCCTAAAAAAAGAACATATAAATTGAATAATGCGTTGTCAGAGTGTATTTTTAACTTTTTTGTATCTGCGTATATTCAAGTTGAAAGTAGATGAATAAATACTGTTAGACATTACACACACAACACCATCTAACAAACATTGCACTATATCGTAAATAACGTTGTCACTTAAGATCAAGTAAGGTATCAGTCACGCATTAACCATTTTATTGTTAAAAACAACCCGGTGTATAATTATAATCATTACTACGTAGGTATAATGGATGAGTGAAGGTCTCATGTGCAAAAGCCGATAAGCGCGAAAACATTTTCTGACGTCACATAGGGTCGTCACCCGAATTGCCGGCGAACGTTTTCGCGCGCATTTTTCTACTTTTTTCTTCGAGCCTTTTATGTCTAGTCTATGGATTTCCGACCGGCCGGTCAACTGCAAGAAGTGTGAATCGGTCCGAGAGAGCCAATCAGGTGTGGTGGACTCCTTGATGCTTCCCTGGCCACTTATTAGGTTCTTTGTTCACAGCCACATAGTATTTTGTTTTATGCAAATACTTTACGTTTACAATTTATACTTTTATATGAAAATGGACAATACATAACACTACATTGAAAAGGTTTTTCCAAGTCGTAAGAGTATTTCGATCTATACACCAAATTTTTGTCTATGCTACTGAGATCCTGCTATAGTTTCCAAGAACCCGTTTTAAAATCTATTTTACTCAATGATATATCAACGATGAAATTTATTTTTTAAATAATTAATAGCATATTCTTTAAAAAATATATAATAGTTGGATAATATGAAAATTCAAAACTTGATTATATTATGCCAAATACACATTTCTGCATATTCTAGTTTAACCTCTGCACAGCTAAATAAATTAACAATTAAGTACGTGAGAGATTTTATATCACTACAAAACTGCAGTATAACTATATAAAAGACAACTTTTTTTTTCAATTCGAACACTCTCTAGATTAGGGGTAAAACCAAATATTTGTCCGAAACTTTGTTTTATCAATTCTGATTTGAATACATAAATAACTAAACATATTTTCTCGTTTATATGCATAATTTGTTTTTAGCGGCTAAATAAAAAAACACTAAATAAATCAGAGAAATTTGATAAAAAATTCAGACGTATAAATATCATTGTTTCCACTGGCGAATATTTTAAAACCATATTATGTTAAATATTCACAAATTTAAAACCATTTCTATGTATTTGCTTATAAAAGTGGTTATAGCTAAGTACACAACATATATATTTAAATCGTTTTTCTTTCACGTTTACTGCTATTGTAAGTGCAAATATAAATATTTATTGGTAAAAATATACTACAAAATAAAACACGCGAGTAAAGCGTAGAAATCAAACATCCCCAGCTCAATAGCAGTATATGGCAATCCTAGCCAAATTACAAGTCTAGTCTCATCCAGTCCTAGCCAAAAGGCTAGATTATTTAGGACTACACGGCCGCCGTTTTCCGAAATCACTCGTAGGTACAGAGGGAAGCAAAACGGTTGCGGTTACTTGAATAAAATATCGCGTACAGGACTATTAGGTCTATGGTATTTGTCATGTTTGCTCTAGGGTTGATCAGATTTTGAACGGAAGCAATGCATTTTAAATTAGAACTGATTTTGTAAGGCTTTAAGTTTTTTTTATAGTTGAGTGACAAGATGAGCAGAACATGTGCCTGATGTTTGAGCCGTGACAGTGTAGTCAACAGAACTGTCAAAATCATGAGGATTTTTATAATTGCAATACAATTTTAGTTTGTTGATGACAAACTACACACATACTCACTGGTTTTGACGGTGAAGGAAAATATCAGCGAAGAAACCGGTGTATTCTGAGACAGACACGTCTTTTGAGGACATGTGTGTCATCTGCGAACCAGCACTTGGTCAGTGGCGGATTATTAGATTAGATATTCGATTGGCGGAGTATTATCTTTCCTTCTTCTTTTTTTCTTATCCTTTCTTGTTAGAAAAAACCTTGAGTTCAAACGGTACACAAAGTTCCTTTTCGTTGTGGCGTTATTTAACGTTAGTTTTATGTCAGGCATGTCTATCTATTTGTTCATGTTCTTTGCAACGTAGGCACTAAACGAAGGACAGATTATCAAAAAATACAATGTGACAAACAATGTCTCACCTGATGTTAAATAGAAACTCCCACTTACAGACATAAACATAATTATCGTTACAGTTTACTGGTCCTTGTTTTGGAGGCATATGTTAATATTTGAGTTTTTCGTGTTTGAGATCTCCATTTTCTTTATTGTTTTGATTAGTAACCAAACCGGAAATGGCTTTATTCTGGATGTTAAGTAAATTATTTAAATTAAAAAGTGTGCAGAATTTGAGTTCCATTAACGTATTATAAAGTATGCCTTATTCCTCTAAACACAAGGTTAAGTATACCAAAATACATTGTCGTTAGCCAGATTTATTTTCAGCATTTTTTAAACAACATTTTTTCATCAATAGTTAAAAATAAACAGCACAGGTTTTTAATTTGTTCTGAAACAATTCGTTGCCTGTTTTTCGAATTCAGCCCCGAACTACGTATCTATTCGAAACTTATTTAACGGAGGGGGTGAGCACTGTCCTACCAGTTTCAGTGACAGATCCATTGTGAAGAAAGTCTGTGTGTCGCTAACACAAACCGAAACAGTCATAATTGAGCCCAAAACCGGTGCTAAGGGAGAGGGGCGCGCCCCCCGACGCCGTATTAAGGCTATCGGTTACGCACTTATATTTACTCATAAACGTACAGCCGAGGTGCACAAAAACGCATCTTTTACCTCCCCAGATTCACCCACCCCCCAAAGCCCGGCGGGCGAATCGACTAGCCCATTTGCAATATCGCATTGTGTGTGTGAGTGTACATATACACGATAGCCGCTAGTGTGCACACACACGTTTGCTTAGCCGACTGTTAGGTATTCTGTACCGGTGCGTAGTTTTACCAGCCTATGTACCCAGTATTGGTTTTCTGTGGGCTTTAACAAATTTCAAATTCACAAAATCGTGATTGGCCGGCATTTTGTTTGTACGCGCTTATTTCACCCACCGATAATTCGTTTTGCAAAATGATGAGTTTTATCCAATCTCGTATTAGTTTGTGATGTACAGGTTCCAGTGTTTGTTTGTCGTTGTTTATTTATTACTTTATTAGCCTGTGTATTATAATTTAGTAGCGGATAATGAATTTTAGTAGCGTTTTGTTCCGTTATTTGAGCAGAACGTTCCACAAAAAATGAAATTGATGACATATTATCGCTCCAAATGAAGCAATTAAGGGCACGCGCCCCACTCGTCTTGTCATAGACAACCGGAAGACAGGCGGTCTAATAACCGTCTAAGATTCCAAATATCAATTTCGATTGACCATTCGAGCGCGTCATTTCAAAAATTCGAAGAAAGAACGCGCCGCCGGAAGTGCACTTCTTTTTCTAGCGAACTAATCAACCCAAGACTCCCGTATTATTTTTTTCTTTCAAGTTCATACTAAATTCAAACTTTTTTGTTTAATCAGTCACTCACAGTTCCTTTTCGGCCAGCGTGACGTTTACAAATTGAAACTTGGAGGTGGATTCACACATCATCGACGATTCTAGGGTGGCCCTTAACTATTCGTGGTTTCCTTTAAGACTGCATTGTTTAATTAGAAGGGGTGATAGAAAATGTATCGTAATTGCAATATGTTTGGTGAACAAACAAATCTAAACTTTATCGTTAAAACAATAAGAACTAACAGGAAGTGATATAAGAAAATTGCGAAGTCACTGCACACATGTTATCATTGTTGTTCTAAATTAGAATGGCAGAATTCTAATCGAAAACATCCAATGCCATTTTTAATGTATCACCGACAAAAAAATATATTTTGTGCTATTGTCCATGGGATTAATATACGTAATCCAAGGTATCCCAAGAAAAGCTAATAAAACATAATCTCTATAAATTTTTTCAGTTTTTTATTACGCCATCAACTATTAGCATTATTTGTTAAAAACTGTTTTTTTTTTAATTTCAAATCTTTGGCTTCTTTAATAGTTAATTTTAGAACTAATACGAGTAATAATTATAGTAAGAACTAAAAAACTAATAATAAATATTAAAATAATAACTAATGCATAAACTTTATTACTTTTAATTTGAAACATAAAGCAAATAATGATTTAGATTCAAAAAAACATTTTTTGTAAATAAATAATCCAAAATGTTCCTGACGTTTAAACCTCAAAAACAAAAAAACACGCCTACCGCAATAAAAAAATTATCTCATAAGGGCGAGTATAGAAGTAACGTCCGCGCAACAGATGCGCCGTGACCGGTACGGCACTTCCAAGTATACGGTACGACAGACCGGCGAGCCGTTGTGTTCACGTCATTAATGCTAAAACTGAAGGCGAAAACAAAAGGGGATCGTGAAGCCATAGAAATGCCAGAAATATGTTTTTGAGCATTAAATTTTCTGGTTTGTCTATGTTATAATTATGATGTGGTGTCGTGGCACTCATGTTTCTAAATTTTCTATATGAAAGATTTCAATGGCAATGTTTATTCTGAACTCATAACATTTTTTATTATTATGAAAAAATGGTTAACTAGACCTGTGTTTGACAAACAATGTTTACTAAAAAAATAATTAACTTCTATCATATAAGTGAGATCGCAATTCACACACTCTTTGCACTTGTCACAAAATTATTTTCTTTTAAACGAGTTATTCTTGTTCTTCTTCGTCTTCTTCTTTTGAGCTATTACAACTTCTTACATCTAAATTTATTATCAAATGATTTTTTAAATACAAGGTTTAAAAATTCTGGACAGATCGCCGATATTATGTCCCTAGACATCTATATATATAAAACTCAAAGGTGACTGACTGACTGACTGACTGACTGACTGACTGACTGACTGACTGACATAGTGATCTATCAACGCACAGCCCAAACCACTGAAGGGATCAGGCTGAAATTTGGCACACAAGTAGATTTTATGACGTAGGCATCCGCTAAGAAAGGATTTTGAAAAATTCTACCCCCAAGGGGATGAAATAGGGGATGAACGGTTGTATGAAACTTTTTATTCCTTGGGCATATTTGCATGAAATTTCATATAAATTGAGTTCGGCTAAAATCATGAGGTACGTATTACAGCGTTTATCGAAATTCAACCCTCAAAGGGGTGAAATAAGGGATGAAAGTTTGTATAGAAACGTTTTATTCCTTGGGCATATTTGCATGAAATTTCATATAAATAGAGTTTGGCTAAAATCATAAGGTAAGTATTAAAGCGTTTATCGAAATTCAACCGTCAAAGGGGTGAAATAAGGGATGAAAGTTTGTATAGAAACTTTTTATTTCTTGGGCATATTTACACCAAATTTCGTAGGTATTTAGTGTGGCCAAAATAATGAGTTATGGATCACATCTATATATATAAAACTCAAAGGTGACTGACTGACTGACTGACTGACTGACTGACATAGTGATCTATCAACGCACAGCCCAAACCACTGGAGGGATCAGGCTGAAATTTGGCACACAAGTAGATTTTATGACGTAGGCATCCGCTAAGAAAGGATTTTGAAAATTCTACCCCAAGGGGATGAAATAGGGGATGAACGGTTGTATGAAACTTTTTATTCCTTGGGCATATTTGCATGAAATTTCATATAAATTGAGTTCGGCTAAAATCATGAGGTACGTATTACAGCGTTTATCGAAATTCAACCCTCAAAGGGGTGAAATAAGGGATGAAAGTTTGTATAGAAACGTTTTATTCCTTGGGCATATTTGCATGAAATTTCATATAAATAGAGTTTGGCTAAAATCATAAGGTAAGTATTAAAGCGTTTATCGAAATTCAACCGTCAAAGGGGTGAAATAAGGGATGAAAGTTTGTATAGAAACTTTTTATTTCTTGGGCATATTTACACCAAATTTCGTAGGTATTTAGTGTGGCCAAAATAATGAGTTATGGATCACATTTTTTTTCAAAATTCAACCTGTAAAACGGGTTAAATAAGGGATGAATGTTTTATAAATATCAACGAACCGGACAAACCCTTAGGACATACTTAATTTTTTCACACACGTATTCTTTTTATGACGTAGGCATCGACCAAGGGAAGATTTTTCAAAATTCAACTCCTAAAGTCTGAAACTTTTTATTCCCTGGACAGTTTTGTATAATATTTCGTATTAATTGAGCTCGGCTAAAACTATGAGGTACATATCACAGCGTTTATCAAAATTCAAGGCTCAAAGGGGTGAAATTAGGGAGGAATGTTTGTGTGAATATTTTTATTCCTTGGACATATTTGAATGAAATTTCGTATAAATTGAGTACGGCTAATATGTATAATGAGTTATGTGTTTCAGTGTTTTTTTTAATGCAGCGTCTAATGGAGTAAAATAAGGGAAGAAAGTTAGTGTGAACATTTTTATTTCTTGCGACATATTTGCTTTAAACTTTGTAGGATATGAGTACGGGAAAAATAATGAGCTATGTAATTTTAACAGAGTTTTCCTAAATTTTATCCCGAACCATGGGGATGAAAATATTATATTAATGCACAGAAGATACTTACATTTTTCCACATGTGTTTATTTTATGAAGCAAGCAAGAAAGAAGGATATTTTTCAAATTTATACTACGTAATAGTGGATAAATTTTTGTACGAACTTTATACTCCTTGGACATGTTCTAAAGACTATAACGAAGAGCTTTGACGGATTACTTTTGTTATAACAACGTCTAGGCTGAGCAAGGCGTTCACAGACTAAGTAGAGAAATACTCTAAGGCATTGCTTGAATGGATTTTTCATGATGATTACAACGCTGGTATATACAAATTGAGACTGAATCGGTTTCTTCTAGGATATCAAGCTCTACCGTAGACCGCATCATCACTTAACTTCAGGCGACATTGCGGTCAAGAGTAAACCTATAGCAGTTAAAACATTTATTTGCATGAAAATTAAATTAATTAACTATGGCAAAAATAATGAGCGTATTAGTTTTCCAAAATTCAACCCCTGAGTTGGTAAAATAGGGAATTAAAAATACATATTAACGCACAAGCTTAAGGGTAGGCCTATTATAGACGAGCATTATTTATGTTATTATACACGCTGTGCGCTATCCAAGTAGGAATCTAAAATAACAAATAACTTACTGAACGCGAGCGAAGCCGCGGGTTAATGCTAGTCCAAATATAAATGTCAGAAAACAAAATGCGTTCATAACAAATGTTGCTTTTTTTAAAGATGCTTTTTGGGGTTCCGTAGCCAAATGGCAAAATACGGGACCCTTATAGTTTCGTCATGTCTGTCTGTCTGTCTGTCCGTCCGTATGTCACAGACACTTTTCTCCGAAACTATAAGAGCTATACTATTGAAACTTGGTAAGTAGATGTAATCTGTAAACTGCATTCAGATTTTGATACAAAAAATAGAATAAAACAAAAAAATTAGGGGTCCCATACTTGGAACTGAAACTCAAAAAAATGTGTTTTGATCAAAACCATACGTGAGGGGTATCTATGGATAGGTCATCAAAAGTGATATTGAGGTTTCAAACATTTTTTTTCTAAACTGAATAGTTTGCGCGAGGGACTCTTCCAAAGTGGTAAAAAGTGTCACCCCCCCTGTAACTTCAAAAATAAGAGAATGACAAAAATTAAAAAAAAGTGTATGATGTACATTACCATGTAAACTATCAACGAAAATTGGTTTGAATGAGATCTAGTAAGTGGTTTTATTGTAATACGTCATAAATTGACTATTGTTAAAACACTGATTAAAGTAACAACGAACTACAAAAACTTTTATATTATGTTACATGCTGCTACGGAAGCCTTCATGGGCGAGTCCGACTTGCACTTCATCACTTTTATTTATCACGCCGCTGCCGTGTACTGAACAACATAAGGAATCCTTTTCTTTACAATCCTTCAAATTGTAACCAAATCTATAATGTTGTAGCTCTACCCTAAGCAAGCCAGGCCATCGTGCAATATGCCGACCGGTGTGGACGCGCCCTAATGACACACTAGCACGCGATCATCGTTATCTTACAGATCTGTTCGCCTCTTTATAATAACTTTTTAAATTATGAAAAAAAATGAACCATAAAGTTTCTGTCGATGTTCGAATAAAAAATGTAGATACGAAAAAAAAACTTGTAAAAGAATAGTACATTGTCATATTTGTGGCATTAGGTAAATTACGAGTATTTTAACTTTCGTGTTTTCCTAAATGGTTTTTATTTATGCTCTATTGTTGGATATAGAGCGTAGCGTAGAAATTATCTTTAGGAAATGTTTGTGCTAGGAAAATGCCTTAGTTGCTGTTACAGGGGAAATTATAAAAACGCTTATAAAACATCCTAGAACTTTAAAATAAATAATGTTCATTATTGTTTCACTAAACTATACCCAAAATATATTTTTTTGTCGCTAAGTGAAAAGAACGTCTGATTCCAGAAGCAAAAGGTAGTGGTCCTATTCGTCTCTACATTTCATAGAGGTTTCCTGGTTTTAAACTCTAGAAGCTTTTGTGGATCTTGTAATGTCGTAAATTTTATCACTAATCAAATAAAAGCTTGTTGGCAAATAAATAAATAAAAGTGGTTGGGTTACAAGGGTGGTACGTTAAAGTACATAGAGTACATTGTAATGCATAATCACACATTATATTCTTTTAAGCGATGTCACCACAAATTCTTAGCCTCATTTCCCTTGGGAACGGATCTTAAACAAAGTGTTCAAGAGTTGAAACAAAAGGTGTCCAGTGGACTGTTTACCGACGCGTACAATGGACTCCTTCGAGAGGTTCATGTCTAAGGTTGGATCGTTGCGAATGGTACAATATTAGGATTGAAATTAAAGGAAAATAGATATCTACTGTGTGTTACACCTTACGTTTTCACTGGTAGTCACTCCCAAGTGTCTTATTGAATAACTTATTTGAATCTGAAAAAACAAAAGCCAACTTCAATTTAAAATTAAAAGTGGACACTCCAATAAATTTCCTAAGGAGCTATTACTAACTCGTCAATATTTTAAAAGTCGTCCGACTGATTGCGATAACATTTATACCTATGGCACCACCTCTGAACTATGTTCTATCAAACAAACAAAATACCATCAAAATTGATTAACAATTGGCGGAGCTATCACATAACATACATACAAAAAAAACATACACCCGAATTGATAGCATCATGCAGCACAGTGCCACACAGCTATTGGAACACGAAGAGTCCAAATCATTACCTAACACTGCACTGCGGTCGTCACCCAGAGTACTAAGATGTTGTATCTCTAAGTCCTGTAATTTCTCTGGAAACATTTCCCTACAAACCGGAACACAGTAGTGTTGGCACATTACTGCTTGGCAGTAGAATAACTGCCAAGGGTGTGGTACGTGTCAGAGTCCGCCTAGGTTTCTTCCCCAGGCGGACTTTGACAAGAGTCCTACCACTACAGAATTAGATAGGTATTATTACATATTAAATTGTAACGTAATAGCAATTACAATTATTTACGCTAACCTCGTCATAGCGTGGTTTATGTATCATCGAAACCTCATCATAAATTGCGTAAGAAATATCCACAAATATCTATTTATGTACGTACATACTTGGATTACGTACATTATTTGGATATAAGGAAAGTGAAATGATAATCATGTATGTATAAAAAACTGTCTTCAAGAGACTTTTAGTATTGGAAACACCATTTATACAATGTTAGCTACAGTACTAAGATAAGAAAAAATAATTAACATTATAGCAAGAACGATGAGAGTTCTGACATGACATTATTAATAAAAAAAAATACCACGGTGTATTTGTTTACGATCTACGATGCTACAGGTAGATACGTAGACTTATAAGGAGTAAAATACACTGACCCACTCACACAAGAACACAAACAGACACCGATAGGGGTTAAATACATAGGTACTCAATGTTACTAAAGGTTGAATAGGTAAACAAAGCAGATTTCAATTAACACGATCTAAATTTTAAAACTTCTCTGTCTTCCCACAATCACTATCATTCACAGTTATTATCGGTACAGTTACTCGTACAAGTGATTATTGCTAAAACTGTAATTTACGTATAAATATTGTTGAACATTATGTCATATATCTGATATGATACTTATAAAACGGTAAATACTTATGATATGATATGACCTAGAGAAACACCCAAGCACAGGTGTTTGCGACAATGGACAGTTATTGTTCCTGTCCTATTAATTTAACCTATTGATGTTAATAAAAAAACGTTAACATATCAGTCCCTAACCTGATTCAGAGCGGATTGATCTCGACATGGAATCTAACCTCTCCGTCTTTGCCCTTCCCGTTTAGAATGAAAGAGACAAGAATTATCATTCCGTGCCCGAATCGTTCGGATTGCGTTGTGAATCAGTACCGAAGTCAATGTAAATACGTTAGTGGCTCTACTCGCTTGGTATCTTAACTGTTGGTAGAAACTACCATATAGTTCTTTACCATAGTTTAAAATGTAGTATCCGTTACATTGTAGCCATTGGAGCCGGAAGTGAAGCGGGGTTCTCACACTTTAGGAAGATTGGGGGGAAACCCTTACGTGGCGTACTCAGGTTCGACTCAGACAATCTAAATAAGTGACTAATAAGATTAATTGTAATCAAATTTCTAAAGTACTAATATCTATTGTCTATGTTTAAACAATAAAAAGAAAATAAAACAAATGTTTCAACATGAGATTAATTTCATTTATTTAGTTTTACTGTTTTCCTTTATTACATGTATGATTTTAATGGTGTCAACAATAAAGAATTTTTATTCATTCATTATTTTTCTCATGGCTTCCATTTGGTTAAGTCACCGCAAGTTTTAAACCAAGTCACAGTAAATTTTGTTTTTTAAATATCTGAGACAAAAATAAAATCTTGAAATGCTTATTTATACTTAAAATAAGAGTCGATAAGATAGAGAAAGTTGTTGAGGCAATGACTGATTTTTTGACGTGACAACGTCTTATAAATTGGTTTGCCGGGTTGCGTTACGCTCCGCTCACGTTATGCGCTCACAACGAGAGCGAGTGAGAGGCACGCGTCCCTTCCACTCGGGCATGGTTAGTCGAGAGACAGACATAAAAAGTAAAAGGCACGAGAAAATTATTTTACCACAAAGTCGTTGTCACGTAAAACTTTCGCCCGTATACCGACTTTACAGGCAACCTATTTTTTTTGCAATTTGTTTTGATTTATAATTCAATGTCTACTATTACCTAAGGAGCTAATAGTACTTTTTTGTTATGTCTACGAATTTGTGGGAAAAATTATGTTTCTATATAATTATATAGGTGCGAGAGAGTACCTCAAATCCGACAAATAACTGCAAAATTGTTTGAGCGTGAAAACAGTGAAATAATTTTACTCAAACTTTGTAGTAGGTACCTATTTACGTTTTTCACACTTAAGTTTATGCAACTTATTTAGATTTTGCATACTTAGGTTTACCATAACTTAGTACCGATATTCATTCTTCTTTACGCGCCGGAAAGACTTCCTAAAGGCGAGTTCTCACAATCAAAAAAAGATTTGTCAGAGTTCGGCCGGAAGACGGGGTTCCCAGCCGATCGGCCGGCTAACGATTACCTCTATTACTTACTGCGGTCAACTTGTGACACTGAGCCACTACACCCCAAAAAAAAAAAACTTCGATTAAAAAACAAATAATTGATTTTCGATTTAATACAAATGACAAACTAAAAACGAATGAAAAGAAAATAAACTTAATTAAACAAAAATACTGTTTTTTTAGATTGATGGTATAGTTTAGGATGAAAATGAGGACTGAACCAACCTCGAAAACACAAATAAATGATACAAAGTTGAAGAAAACTAAATATTATTAAATGTAACACAACATTAAAATAAATTTGAAATTGGTAATATACGTAAATTCGGAGCTAAAGGTTTGACGGAACTTTTAATCAATCTGTTTAAAAAAGGATGGTAATGATAAATATAAACCTTAGTTACTTGTGTATTTAGTTACGGGAGTGACATAGTCATTGTATGACAAAATTTATTTTAATTAATAAAGATTAAAAAAAATCAACGAAAAAAAAATCTCTGAATGTCGGATTTTATTGATTGGCACTTGACTATCATCTATTATTTTGTAGTGGTAGGACTCTTGGCAGAGTCCGCCTGGGGAAGTACCACACCTTTGCCAGTTATTCTACCTCCAAGCAGTAATGTGCAAACATTACTGTGTTCCGGTTTGAAGGGCAATGTTTCCAGATAAATTACAGCGCTTAGAGATATAAGATCTTAGATCTCTGGGTGACGAGCGCAGTGCAGTGATAGGTAATGATTTGGACTCTTCATCTCATAGCTTCGTGTCACTGTGCTGTTATGTGTCAGTTGCTTACCATCAGGCACATGTCCTGATCGTCTCGTCACGCTTTATTAAAAAAAAAGCTGCGACGTTGACGTCGAAGATTTAATCTCAAATCGAAGATACAAGATGGTATAATATTCACAGAACAACAAACTCAGACTAGGCATTCCACAGCCTCTACGTTCTTATTACAAAAGGGGACTCAAAGCTTTTATTTTTTTAGACGTTGGTCATGACTATTTTGCTTTTTCAAACTATAAGCAGTCCGATAAAAAACGAGAAATTTCGCCGTAAATAATCCTTTTAGAAGTAATTTTAAAACGAAGCAACGTACGTGATACAAAAGTATAAGGAAAGTATGACTTTAATATTAAAACAATGCATAGGGGAAACATTTTAATCGTTGATATAGGTATGTATCGTGTCAGCTATTTTCTTTTTTATGGTAAACGAAAACATTAAGCCACAGATCAGTTCAACCCTTGGACACTAACCCAAAGTTATAGGTAATATAGGTAAAGCGATAGGCGGCAGACTTCTGCCGTAAGGCTAAAACTCACAGAGCGGTTTCAAACCGCGCGTTGCGCGGTGGCCGCCCGCCCGTCACCCGCCACGTACGCGGGCGAAAATCTCACCCGCGGCGGCTGCGAAACCGCAAAAATTAGCAGTCTCGTGGGTTTTGAAATAAAACCGTCGCCCGTCGTGGTACGCGCCCGCCCGCGGGCGCGGTTGGAAACCGCTCCATGAGTTCTTAACCGAAGTGTCATAAGAAAGTTTTGTTATTGTTTTGTATTTCATTCATTCATTGTTTTAAGCTGTCATGGTTGGCGCTACCATCACGGGATATTTACCTACCGTAGGTAAATAATGGAGCGAATCTTCTATATGTTGATGTTAATTTCAAGAACCATATTGTAATCATGCACTGCAAAAGCAGTCATACCACGTGCGTGTTTTGTCGAGAATAATGTTCAATTGCTCAGTTCAACTAACAGTAGTAGCATAAACCATAAACAGCCCCTAAACGTTCCCACTGCTGGGGCTCGAGGCTTTCTTTTGATAGTAGAGAATCAATCACCACGCTGGCTCAGAGCGGGTTGGTGGATCATTAGCTTCAAAATATTCTAGGAACAAGTCGGTTTCCGCACAATGTTTTCCTTCGCCATTTTAGTGGCATAACGAATATGACTTTGAAAAGACAGTGGTGACGTGAGATTTGAACCTCTAACGTTTATTTTGAAGTCTGTAGGATTCGTAACATTCCACAATTAAACGTAAAATCCCAAAAGTGATTGAATATCATATACTTGATGAAATTTACGTAATAACCCAACAATAATGATGAAATGGCTGATATCGATATTGTCTAAATACATTACTGTAATCATTCTTTGTTCTAGACAATGAGTGAACACAATGTCGATATATTCTTATTCATGACTTGTAAACGACAAAATACATTTAATAACTTGATCATGGATTATATTTATGGTTTCAATGACTATTGTCTTCAATCAATGACTTAAATATAGATTTTAAATTAAATATTATCAAGGTGAAATTTTGGATGCTTAGATTAATGTTCCTCAATCATATCAAATGCTTTAAATAGCCCTTTGAGCAGTCCAATAGTAAAAGGCTAGTTGTTATCGTGTAAATCAACATATTTTGTAGCAAAATTTATACTACTCAATTTGTTTAGTATAAATGTCAATGTTTAGATGTTTGTTGCTCAATCACGTCGTAAAGTATGAACAGATCGGGATGAAATTTGGAACACAGTTAGATTATAGTCTGGAAGAACACATATGCTCTTTTTATCCCGGAAAACAACGGAAACGGGAACAGTGCGGGTACAACCGCTGTGATATAAATCCGATATAATATTATAATCTATTTTCAAAAAAAAATAAGACTTTTAATCTGATTATTTGCTGCTAAATCAAGTTACAACGGCGGAAGGGATCGGGCCGAAATTTAGAACACTGTTAGAATATAAACTAAAATAGCAGATAATCTAATTTTTTCTCAAAATGTCGAGAACGGGATCAAGGCAGGTAAAAAGGTAGACTGTTGCTAGTGAGCGATAATGAGGATCCCACAATGTCATTAAGCCGCGTTCCTTATTTAAATAATAGTGTCCCTGATATCCGATGTCATAAGGCAGAGGGCGCATGTCCGACGGCAGGAAGGAAGCGTAAGGCGAGCGCGTGAGAAACGCGGCCGGACCGTGTGAACGCGCCCTTAGCACAGGTGCTGTGTTTTTTTTAAAATAAGCAACTCTACAGACTCTGGGGTCTTGACCTTTGTCGTTTGGGTTATTTTTACATATATCTTGGATTAGGATATGAAAAATAAAATAAAAGAGGCCTAATTCTAGTGTTGTTTGGTCCAATTTTGCTATATTCTCAGTTGCCTCCTCCCGGCTAGGTACCGACGCACAGTTCTATAGGGAACAGTCATTTTTTGAAATAAAAACTTTTCTATCCGTATGGAGCGCTTTTTGGATATGAACAAAAAACCTAAATTTACTTTAATTTATGTATTATGAAATTTGTCAGAGTGTCTGAATTTTATTCGTTTATTTTTTTTTTAATTTCAAATAAAAAATTAAAAAAACCGTCGTTTTTGGTTTTTCGGAGTTAATACATTATATCTTCCCGTAAGCTTCAATTTGACGATTAGCCATCAAGGATATTTAAAAATTACAATTTCAAAAACTGTTAATTAAATATTATCTCAAATGTTTAAATTTTTAACCGACTTAAAACAAGGACGAAGTTCTCAATTCGGTTGTATGTTTTTTTGTTTGTATCTATGTATGTGTGTTATGAGATAGCTCCACCAATACGAATGTTAACAATTTTTCGGAATTGCTTTAATTTTGTATATGGGCGCCTGTTTGAGTACCATATTTTTTTTTAAACAAATTAGTATTTTCAAAGAGTATAAGAGATATACAATAATTGCGTAATTTTGAATTTTCCCGCTAAAACAATAAACCAAGATCCTTATAAAAGACAAAGATGAAGATATTCTTTAATTAAAGAGTAGGCAATAGAATATCCGTAAGACGTAGCACCTGTATCTACGGCACTCCACGGTCCTACGTCGTAGACTTGTACTCGTAGACCTTTAGACTCTAAACAAGTAGTTTTGAGTGATGAGAGCAACGTAGTTTTAGGCAGAAATTTGAACTCTATGAACGTGTAATAGCTGTTTAGCACGGAGGAGCTGTTAAGGCGAAGCGTATTGTTAACCATCACGCAAATATCTTGCTCGTCCTGTCACTTTAAAAGACAAAACAAAAGAAGAGTAAAAATTTAAAAACGAAGCAATGGACACAAATCGTAAAAAACAATAAGAAAAATCTAGATCACTTTAGCCATCAAAGACAAAAAAATGTCACCAGAGCGATAATACTCTGCCTTAGAGGTTTTTTTTAACTTTTATAGGTTTACACTTGACCGCCATCTTGTCTGATGTTAAACGATGATGCGGTCTACGATGGAGCGTGTTTACCTAGAAGAAACCGATACACTCTCGATTTGAAGACACAAAGATTGTAACTATCGGGAAAACCCCTCTCAGGCAACGTATTCCACAGCCTAGACGTTCTTATCACAAAAGTAGAGTCAAATCTCTTCGTTCGTGTCTTTGGAATATCAACCATGAAACGATGTCGCTTTTTCGAGCTACGAGCATTCCGATAGAAAAAAGGGCAAGGTCTCTCTACTTTCTATTACACAGATACAAAACCAGACAAGTCGAACTAATAACACCTCGTTTATGTCATTTGGGTGATGCTTAAAACAACTTGATACAAATAACCTAACCTTTAACAATAAGGTCGTCTTAATCGGCTTTTTCCCGAGATCATCTCGTTTGCAACCACTCAATCATCCCAAGCAGTGACTCACTGCATCCGTTGAAAAATAACCTCTATTGCAATATGTTAAAGTGCTAAGGTGACAAGTGTGTGTGGTCTGTGGTATGAGCTCAATAAAAAAAGATCAACGCCAATCGTTCCGTGCTAAAGATCTGGGAGCGACGACCTTAAATTGTGGCCTCGGTCACAAGGGATAGCGGGTTTAATCTCAATATATTTTAAGGAAATAAAACGCCATACTTTATCGCTTTTGTATTGCTTAGTTTTTATCTGTTTGTGTTCGTTCGTCACAGACGACGCATAATAAACTTCTATATGGAATCTGATCGAAGAATCTAAATTTGTTCATAATTTTGTCAAATTTAAACGTACATTTTTACAAAATTAAAATCATGATTGACTCTTACCAGAAATGTATCCAATTTTTGTCGCATAGATTCTAAGTATTTTCTGAAATCATACTTATTATACGTAGGTCCAGTAAACTGCAACTTATTATTTTGGTGTTCGCTTAGTTTCATGCTTTACCAACGCTATTTACCTATCTTAATCCAATATTTGTCTTTGTAAAACGTTCCAGAAAACGTTGTATTTTTACCGTCACATAAACTATTTGCAGATAATAAAAAAATCTATGAGTGATAAAATACACATACCCTTTTTCTTATTCAAACCTGATCTTCCGTTCCTTGCGCCGGCGCCGCCGGAAGGAATCAGGGCTGGGGTCCGATCTCCGCGTCCGCTTCCGCCCGCGCGACGCACCGTGACCTGCGCATGCGCACCATTGTACTTAATAGCTCTAATTAGATAGGCGCGGTAGCTTTTTACCTTTATGGGTTTTGAGTCTTCCGCCTGTTCCGGTGCGATATGGTTATTTACCTCAGTATTTTGAGAAAAATGCCGTGAATAACTTATCACTGTATTACAATACTTGACTCAAACTCTACCTCTATTTCTTATGGAGTTTGTTTGACGTTACAAACATCGAAGATTTCCAAATCGATTTGACTTTGCGAAAAAAATTACAGATTCATGTCTCGCGAAACTTTTGAGAAAATATGTGAAATATAGCGTTTAGGGTTACAGTCAAGAAAGATCCCCAATCCCCAAGCCCCAAATTGCATATGTTAGTTCACAAAATGGGATGTTTATTTTTATTTACTAGAATCAATAAAGCCATGCTTTTTAACCGACTTCCAAAAAGGAGGTTATCAATACGACCACCATTTTTTTTCATATAAATAACATCTACCTAATATCAAACGGTAATGTCACATTAACGACACGCAAAAACAAAACGAAAAAAAAACACATTAAAACTTACCTTATTGGTCGCAAACACTCCAGTTTATTTGTTTTCATTTAAATTCAGCATATCTTTTCACTGTTCCATATCTCTGGAAATGTTTACTTTACAAATCATATTTTTATATTATACTGTGTCTATGTTAAAAGATTTTACTGTGGCATTGGAATTGTATTTTAATTATGTAGTTACGTCGGTTCCCTAACTTAATTAAATAGAATATAATTTGTTACGAAATAAATGATGTGGTAGAGACAACGAAAGATCAGACCGAGATTCAAAATCAATATGAAGATACACCACAGCCACTGGCCTTTTATAGCCACTGTACTTAAGATGTTATGTGTACGAAGTACAAGTAACTCAATCTATTTTTACTTTCACTAACTAACTACGAAGAACAGGAATCTGTAAGTTCGATTGTACGAAGGTTATCTTAGTAACTACTTAAGCGATTCAAGAACCTTTTGATTCCTAAAAACATTATTTAAATATTTATTAGTTTTCTTAATCATGAACATATTAAAAGTTATTTGTAAAATGTAATTATCACGTTAGACAGCAATTATTCACAAATAGTATTAATAAAAAACTTCACTACACCAAAAGATTGATTACATATTCTGGGATAAAAATAGCATGTATTATTTTTATTTTAAAAACTATTTTAGATACTATAGAGTATTTTTCAAATCAGCTTAGTAGTTTTTTTGATGAAAGATTGACAAACCATCAATATAATGTAGGTAAATTTAACCATAAACTTTCCTTTTTCCTCTTCATAAAATTCTTAATATTGGTAAGGTAATAATTCCATTTTAAATATACCTACCTATTAACGTTAATAGTGTATACGGATGAATTATACTAACCACAACAAAAACAGTTTAGAATTGCGTCAAATCAACAATATACGGGAAAAATCCACAATTTCCGCATAACTGTCTTTGGAATAAAGATATTTAAAGAATTAAATAAACTAGTACATTGGTTTGGAAATAAACATTTACAAATGTATGAACAATCTTGCCAACTGTATTGTTTTACAGGGTTACCGGTAAAGGTCAGCCTGTGTTCAATTTCAAATGTTCGGTAAATTTAAACAAACGATACTTGTTCTACAACTTTTGTTAGAACTCAATGCATATCCCAAAAAAAATGCACTATAATCGCTTCAGCTAAAAATACACTTTTTGTTTTGATAAAAAAAAAACATACGGATTTTTTAAAACTTTTAAATAAATGTTGATTTACTGAATGTACTTAATATGCCTTAAGGCGCTGAAAATAGCCAAATAGCCACTTTTTTAACACAAATTTAGCATGCATGTATGATGCAGGCTGATAACCAATAACCCTGTATAATACGAGTAGGTACATATTATAATCTAATAATAAATAAACCTTTCACTATGGGAACCAATAGTTTATAAGCATATTATTCAGATAATTACGCATTATCAAATACTATTTAGATTGGTAATTAATTATCGATTTTCCTCAATTATACCGCGACTACGCAATGTTGATTTACTTTAGTAGCTGCAAGAGCCTGTGCTAAGTCCACCAAACCCAAAACCCTTGTCCAGTCATTTTACCGCCAAGCAGTGATATGTTTTTTTTATTAATCATGCCAACTCCACAGACTCCAGGGTTCGTGATCTTTGTCATTTGGGTTCTTTTTTTGCATTATTCTTGGATTGGGTAAAGAAAAGGAAAATATGGGGGAGTATCCATTTTCATCATAATTCTAGTGATTTCGATTTTTCTAATCCGCCTCCTGCCGGCCCAGACCCGCATTTCTATCCCTTATGGTCATTTGGAGGTTGAAATCACGGATGGTCTTCGGTGATGCAGTCAACGCTCGCCGTACGAACCGACCGATGGCGTCGTCGGTATCTGCCAGTGGTATGTAAACAATACTGTGTTGGTTTGAAAGGCAATGCTTCCAGAAAAATTACAGGGCAAAGAGGTAAATCATCTTAGATCACTGGGTGTCGATCCACCGTGCAATATGCAGTGATTTGGACTCTTCGTGTTCAAACGGCATCGTGGCACTGTGCTCCCATGGGCAGGCTATCGGTTACCATCAGGCGCATACCTTGTTGGTCCATCGTCTTTATTGTTAATTAATATAGATAAAAACTTCAACGTTACTTAAATCTTTTCCAGTTAATCAAGCTTATCTTCAACTATTCGACGCATACCAACAAATATTTTTTGTTTTTTTGTTAGTCTGTTTCGTAGACAAAGTCACGGTCATGAGCTAGTGTGATATTGTTATTTCAAAGTCACGATATCTCCCACTTGGTCCAGATAGGGAAAACTGCGGGAGAATTTACAAATAGATGTACAATGCTTACTTAAGTTCATTGTGTGTTAAAAATAACTTTACTGTAATATTGGATATTCCGTAGACGCAGATACTCTTCATAATCGTACATTGTTTTATTTATTTGTAACTTTCTTAAGGACATTTTGATATAATTTTTTTAAGGACGTTTTTATTTAATATTAATACGTTTATTACGTTACGTTTACTACGTTACGTTTACGTTACGTTTACGTTACGTTTACGTTACGTTACGTTACGTTACGTTTACGTTACGTTACGTTTTACGTTTACGTTACGTTTACGTTACGTTTACGTTACGTTTACGTTACGTTTACGTTACGTTACGTTACGTTTACGTTACGTTTACGTTACGTTTACGTTACGTTTACGTTACGTTTACGTTACGTTACGTTACGTTACGTTTACGTTACGTTACGTTTACGTTTACGTTACGTTACGTTACGTTACGTTTACGTTACGTTTACGTTTACGTTTACGTTACGTTTACGTTACGTTTACGTTTACGTTACGTTTACGTTACGTTTACGTTACGTTTACGTTACGTTTACGTTACGTTTACGTTACGTTACGTTACGTTACGTTACGTTTACGTTACGTTTACGTTACGTTTACGTTACGTTTACGTTACGTTTACGTTACGTTTACGTTACGTTTACGTTACGTTTACGTTACGTTTACGTTACGTTTACGTTACGTTTACGTTACGTTTACGTTACGTTTACGTTACGTTTACGTTACGTTTACGTTACGTTTACGTTACGTTTACGTTACGTTTACGTTACGTTTACGTTACGTTTACGTTACGTTTACGTTACGTTTACGTTACGTTTACGTTACGTTTACGTTACGTTTACGTTACGTTTACGTTACGTTTACGTTACGTTTACGTTACGTTTACGTTACGTTTACGTTACGTTTACGTTTATTATTAATACGTTTTTATATAATGTTTTATAAAATGATAACTACATGTAAGATATTAACTAATTAGGACGCATGTGCGTATGCGCATGTGTATGTATAATATATCTTTCCCTAGACGAACTGCTATTAGGTTACCTACTATATAACCGAATCTCAAAAATTTCTGACTTCTTCAGCTTCAGCTCTATTCTGTATATATTTGAATTTGTTTGATATCTCATACGTCAAAATATTTATACCAATTTGACTTTGATAGGTTTCTGGTTAGCCTTTGAGGAAATTTTTGGAATGTGGTGAGAGAATACTCACAAATAATTACATGTTACATTTATTAATATAATAATTTTAATCAAAAACTTCTACAAACCTAAACCGTAAAAACCGAAAATATTTGCTGGCGTAAAATTCCCATTAAAAATGTTTATGTAAAGATCATTTTAAATAGCAAAGATAATTTTGTGACCGGCAAGCACAGAAACTTCAAACGAAAATACATTTTACTATAGCTACGAGTAAAATGTGTGTCCGTATTGATTGAATAAATCCATCGAAATATATTCTCCTCGTTCTTTTGAAGTCGGTCAAATAAACAAACAAACTTCGAACAACTAAATTTTTACATGAAGAATATTAAAATTTAATCCAACTTTGCAAAGTTGGACCGCAAAAGCTCCTTTCAAACGCGTCTTCACAACTTAAACTCGACGAATACTTTTTAAGTATTAAAGAACTCAACAGATCCATTCTTTAGACCGCATCATTAGACTTTCATCAACCCTTTTCTATCTATAACCACACTAGATGTTTACTGTGACTTCACTCGTTACTTTATTTTTAATGGGCATGCGTTTTTTTTACTTTTTTAGGTTTACATTTGACCGCCAGCTAGCCTGATATTATGTGACAATACGGTCTACAATGGTGAGCGTTTACCTAGATGACCTAGAAGACCCCAATTTTACCGATTTGAACAACGTTAGAAATTATGCCATTATTAAAATAAAACGAAACTAACAAATAAGTACAGACAAAAAAACATGACACGCAGCTCAAATGAAATTCATAAGTCGTTTTGCATTTTTGACCCCCGACCAAAAAAAAGGGGTGTTTATCTTTGACGTCGATGTCTGTCTGTCTGTGGCACCGTAGAGCTCAAACAGATTGGCCGATTTCGATGCAGTTTTTTTTATTTAAAAGTTAAAACCCGTGCGGATGTTGAACAGATAACAAATCCGAGGCAGTCGGGGATTAATCAAAGTTTTTGATTTTGTTCTTGTTATAGAAATTAATTTGAAGTTTGCCAGAGGAAATTTGCCAACCTCTAAATGTTTTGCAATCTGCCTTTTTTTGTATACCAATTTTTCTTTACACTAAAGACTTATTGGCTAATTACTCTATTTTCATTTAAAATAACAACAAACAGACCGATATACCAAAAAAAATACAGAGTTCCGTTTTCGGGACCTCTGTGTTGCCAGTCGAAACGCTTTCAAAGTCGAGTTTGTCTTCTTTTATTTTCCCCGTAATTTAACATTTTCTGAGGTACGCAGGGGAGGGGGTTGGGGTGGCACTTGACCACCCCAAGCAACCCTTCATCGCCTCAAGACCAACATCAGTATTATAAATGCCGTATCGCGAACTGAACCAACTTATGAGAATTTTAAAATGCAAATGAGTTAGAGAGAGATAGTGTGGGGGAATTTTATGATAGTACTTGGAATACTTCCTAGTAATTATTTTTAGCCCATTGGTCAAGGATAAGGAAAGATAATATTTGTCACCGTGAAAATATTTCACTAACAAATGCCACATAATACATTCAGTTATTTATCGAGGAAAACGTTTCAGAAAGTTATACCACTACCTACCACAAAAACACAATGGTAAAATTGTGTGGGTTTTCGCGATATTTTCTATCAATAACTGTGTAAGTAAAGTAATATCTTTATATCTTTAGTATGTATAGAATGTAATTAATTTGACTTAAATTTATTAATTTGACTATGTACCTACAATTTTCTTATATTATGGCAAATTACATTATTGTTATTATTTTTATTTGACATGTAAAATAATATTTTATCAATAAATAATGTGAATATGAATAATTTTAAAAATACTAACCAGTACTAAAAATTCTTAAGCCCCGTCATCGTTTTACATCAGGCGATATACTAAGGCAGTGTTAACCAATCTATCAACTACTTATATCTATACTAATATTATAAAGCTGAAGAGTTTGTTTGCTTGTTTGTTTGAACGCTAGGATCTCGGGAAGCACTGGTCCGGATTGAAAGATTCTTTTTCTATTAGATAGTCCATTTATCGAGGAAGGCTATAGGCTATAGAAAATAACGCTACTATTAATAGAAGCGGAGCATGAATCAAGAATGTAACAAAATCGGGAAAAAATATTCCATTTTGAGAGTTTTCGTACGTTTCGTGCTTTGACATGACATATGACAGCATGTGTCTAAGATTGCGTCATTGAATATCACAGATTACATACCTCTTGAATATAAAACCTTTGCTGATCAAGTTTTTTTTTCTAAATCTGTGTTGGTACAACCAATTTCCGACAGGTGGCGTAGCAGGTAGCTGAAGAGGTGTTTTGTTTGAAAGCGATATTCTCAGGAATTAATGAACCGGTTTCAGTAATTCTTTTACCGTTGTATATGTACAGGATCCTGATGAGTACTATATAATTTACGGGCAACGCCGGGCGGACATCTAGTAACATTATAAAATTGAAGAGGTTTTTTATTTGAAAGCGTTAATCTTAGGAACTACTGGCAGATTTTACTTGTCGCGAAAACAGACTTGGACAGACCATTCCAAAGTTGTGTATTAGGTACGTATGGACACAAATTAATTTGAAGCTCTTGATACAAACCTTGGGAATACGAAGCGTCTACCCATGACCCTTGGATATTTTTGTTAACTATTATTCATTTGACGACCTGAAGAAAGTGGCGGGAAGCGAATGGATGCGGAGAGCCGAGGACCGGATTTGGTGGCACAATATTGGAAAGGCTTATGTCCAGCAGTGAACGAACATGGGCTGACGATGATGATGATTATTATTATTAATTTACACTTGCGGTGTACGATGGAGCGTGGTTACCTAGACGAAACCTAGTCACTCTCGATTTGAAGAGACCACGAATTCAACGACTGGGAAACCCCACTCAAGGCAACGCAATCCATATCCTACAGTCCTAGACGTTCTTATTACAGACGCACCTAGAGTCAAACCTTTTCAATTGAGTCTCTGGAACGTCAACCATAAACGATGTCGCTTTTTTAAGCAGTCCGATAGAAAAAAGGGCAAAGTCAGTATGAGAAGATTTTTGTAGATCAGTTGCATACTCTCCGAAATGTATTCGATTAAAAATCGATAGGATATCATTTTTTTCGGCGATGTTCGAGTCTAGAATCTAGATCTTGATTAGTCTAGAAGAAACTCTAGCTCCACCTGCCAGGTCTAATCACTCCTAACATCATTATAATTGGCGTCTGCATTAATTAATCATTAGGCACGAAACTCTCATTGCTTGAGAAACGCTAGTTAAACAGACGAGAGGTCCACTGTTTTCGTGACGGCTTATTTTTTAATTGCACGATTATTTTTTGCATTATCGATGTTTTGTTTACCAATATCGATTTAACTTATAATCGATTACTTAAGCAACATTGTTGTGTAAACCTGTGCTCATTTCCATTACGCTTAGTGTATTACGTATATGTATGAAATCTATTTATGTACGTTTATTTTATATTATTCATTTTTGATATATACCTATTTATGTATTATATTATATACCTGTACTATATTTATATAAATATATATTCTGTATTTACATTTTTATTTGTTTGTAAATGAAATATATTTTATTTGTGGAATTATTACCTTATACGTATCAAGGATGCAACACCACTGACGTTATCTGTTAATCTTGTCCTATCCCCCATAAGGTTAACTGGAAGAGATCGCAATTAGCGATAAGATCGCCTTTTGTGCCCAAAATGTTTTGATGTTAAGTTTAATCTTCGTTTTTGTAATATTTTTGTGGTGTAATAAAGTGTAAGTGTAATTAAAATGAAAATCAAAACAACAAAATCATGTAGTTATAAAGTCTGAAAAATGTATACTTACTACTTAGTTTCAGAAACAGCTCTACAAATTTTAAAACGTCTCCAAAGTGCGTAAACTTAACCTCAAAACCCCGGATTTACACTGTGGAACGTCTAAAAACAGCACAAAGAGGTACCAAGAAAGCTTTCTACACAAAAGGAGTGCCAGCAAGGTGCGTAAAGGGCAGACAATGTCATGTATCAAGTTCACAGAGCCACGGGTACCCGAGCGAGGACGTAGTACACTCTGAGGCAGATTTGTGTTGACACTTACATTTTAACCCGACTGCCAAGGAAGGTATTGCTTTTCGCGCGTATATTGTATATGTTTGACTGTAAATTAGTTTATGGCTACAATTAAAGTTTTGTTAGTTTCAAGATAACCCAGTTCTTAGATAGGTATTAAAAAACAAAATGGTGGATTTTTAGCGCCAAATTTCATGTACGTCGTTAAACTTTTTTATACAAGTCTCGCCGACGCAGCGGCAGAATAGTATATATACTGATATCATCTTATGCATAACACACTCGTGTCACAATGTGTGAGTTCCCACTCGTCCGAAACTTCATCTCCCTTTATACGTGTATGTGAAAAGAAAAGAAAAAGATAATTTATTTACAAAACACAAAGAAAATTGTTTATATATACGTAACGATGTGAAACAATAATTCTATTACTTGTATTCTATTACTTATTGGTATGAGAATAGATCGCAATAAAGATTAAATAACAGAACAGGGGTCACCTGATATACTAATAATATTAACACTAGTGCGTGAAATCAAACATGAACCCCATAAAAACACGTATAAAGAGATACCAAATAAATAAATTATATGGTATTAGATTTAATCATTTAGACCCTTGCTTTGGGACACTGTTCTTACTAATAATTTATAAAATATCTATTATGATATGATATATTATTATGATTTATTTATATAAGATGCACAAATACTGCATAAAAATGAACCTCAACTGAAACATGAGCCTGACTGTACTTGAAAGCGATTCCTTCTACTAAGATTCAGAAACACCACAATGAGATACAGACAATACGCAGTAATTCTATATTAACTGGACTGTGGGAGACAATTAGAGCATCGCACTTTCTCAGACAGAGCTTACCCGAGAGGTCAGTTTAAAACCTAGGGTACACATGTACACAATTACTTTGAATTTGTAGAAGGCTTATTTTTGCATGGAATGGAACACGTGTTTTTTGTGTCAAACTGTACATGCGAGGATTTTGCGCCATTTTAAAATATTGGCGCGAAATACATATTAATTGGTAATTTTAAAAAAATCTGAAATTAGTAATTGTATGGCTTTAATCGTTATTTTTAATTAAATATTAATTAACATGATATCTTTAAACGTGTGTGTATTTTTTAGAATAACTTTTTTTTTAAAGTTGTCTAGGTCGGTCGTCCCTAAAGTTTAGGAGTTGGTGTGTTTGTTGATTGATTACGTAGAAACAACTAAACTTATGGGGTTGAAATTTGCAGACAAATCATTGCACAAAATAACACATAAGGTCATTTATATTCCAATAAATGATTGACAGAAATTTACAAAAATACTCGTAGTTCATGCTAATTAAGTTTTTCAACAAACCCCACATCCATCCATCCATACTACATCCATAGATGTATAGTGTAATGCCATTTTTTTAAGTATTAAAAAATAAATATAAGCATGACATTCAATTGAAACATGTGTTGTGTGTATTAATGCCCTTAGAACCTAATCTGCGGTGAGGTGGTCAGAGACAACCAGATCTCTACGGTTAGACAATGGACCTCTTTGTCTCGGTTTTTTTTACGCAATATTTTCGTTTTTTATTGTTTTTTTTTTTAACTTGAGGCTGAGGATAAAGGTAGCAATTACAGGTTCATAAAGGAGTAATTTAGCCAGTCTTGGTCAAAGAATGGTAAAAAAATCTTTACTAAAAAAACAAGATGGTTGCGTGGTTGAGTTTCTTAATAAATTATTCTGCAATTAAATCATAAATTACTCAGAGTAGGTCATAAGAAACCCAAACAAAACTATCCACTGCGTTACGAAACTTGACTCAGTTTTTCTTTTGTTTGTTCGACGTCATAATCATTGAAAATGTTTTACTAATTTCATCGAACCCAATAATTTAAAGGTTATTTTATAATATACAGGTTAAACTGTTCTCAGTATTCTCAGATATGCTTAACACACACAAAAAATCGGCCTTTTCGTATGAGTTTGAACACGAATACCGTAGTAACTCGAAATTTATATTCACAAGCAAGTTAAAATAATGTATACTATAAGTAGTATTATACTCTACAATATATTTACCGAAAACATCAAGCACTGTACACATATAATACACTACTCACACCTATCCCTTCACACAAAAACATAATTTGTCTACTACGCGTGACAAGGATAACATCTCTCTCTCTCTTTCCAGCATTATTTTTTCTTTTACTAGGTCTAGACTTGGGGGCCCGTCTTACCCCTTTTGGGAGGTACTTGGAGACCCTTATCTGTAAGTTTGTATAGTGTAGTGGATCGTAGGGGAACCCCTTTAGTGATTCTTGAGTTATGTCGCAGTACAGTAAGGAAAGATTAGTAAATTTTAAATATGGCTAGGTTTTTTAACTGAAGTGTGCAAAAAAATGATATGTATTTGAATAAAATTCCAATTATACATAAAAATACACATTATGTGTTAACTTTAGGACAATATCCAGAAGATTTTTTTAATGTTCGATGATGTTGAATCTTGAATTTTGTTATTTAAAATAAGATAATTATGATCCATAATCACAGCGTCGTAGAAACTTTTCATCAAGCAAATGCGATTTCTCTCATACATACCTACATACATTTTTTCCATTATAGTTTCGTAGGAAATATGTAAGTCACTGTGTTGTTTATTTGTTTATTACAACTCGTATTCTAGTTTAGCTTAAAGTAAATGTTGCTCACGTATAAAAACATTTTGAAAATGAATGAATTTCGTTACCAAAATACAAAACAACTTATAAAAGTTTTATAGTGTTAATTCTTTGCAACGTCTTTTAGACGTATTTTAAAATGCACGGTATTTTTTCCTAGTTTCCCTGCAACACTGACGTCTACTTATGGGTGTATGCAAGTGCAACTTGAAGGGTAGACGTATTTTTTAACCGACTTCCAAAAAAAGGAGGAGGTTATCAATTCGACCCCTATGTTTTTTTTTTTTTTTTTTTTTTTTTTTATGTATGTTACCTGATTTCTCGAGAACCTCTGAACCGATTTTAAAATTTCTTTTTGTGTTCGGATGGGTATGCTTCCCGAATGGTCCCATATAAATTTTTTTGAAATTGGTCTAGTAATTTTTGAAATATGAACCAAAAACTGAAAAATTGCGTATCTGGATGACGTTGTAGATTTCACAAAAGTTATGAATCTCGACCCTGTCAATACAAAATTGTGTAAATGCTTTAATAAAAACTTGTTTTTAACTTCCGACCAAAAAAAGGGGTGTTATAAGTGACGTCGATGTCTGTCTGTGTGTCTGTCTATCTGCTGTGGCACCGTAGTAGAACTCAAACAGATGGGCCGATTTCGATGCGGTTTCTTTTATTTCAAGGTTAATACCATAGCAGACGTTCTTAGCTATGTCTGGTTAATGTCGATTCAAGATGGCCGCCTCCACAAAATGGCGGACAAAATATTTTCACAACCTACCTCAATTTGGGTATCAAATGAAAGGGCTTGACTAGTAGAGTACTATGTACTATAACAAATTTCAAATCCAAAATGGCCACCACGACAAAATGGCGAATTATATTATATTTTTCATTACTACCTCAATTTGGGTATCAAACGAAAGAGCTTGACTAGTAGAATACTTTTCACTATGAAAAAATTAAAATCCAAGATGGCCGCTTCCACAAAATGCCGAAATACATTTCTTTTTCACAACCCCTTTATATGGGTATCAAATGAAAGGGCTTGACTAGTAGAATGTTGTACAGATAACACATCCAAGGTAGTCGGGGTTTAATCAACATTTTAATTTTGTTCTTGTACACTAAAAGAGTAAAATAAACAATTTTCGTACAAAAATTAAACCGACTTCAAAACCACAAATAGGCACTCAAAAGCGAAAAATAAACTAAAATCATTATTATAAGCGCTACTCACTCATCTATTTGAAGTCGGTGCCAGTCAGGTCAAAAGTTAGTAGATTGATGCTATGTAGGCACAGGTAAGTAGTATCTATCCTATACCTGTTAGATTTAGCTGGCACCGACTTCAAATAGATGAGTGAGTAGCGCTTATATAATGATTTTAGTTTATTTTTCGCTTTTGAGTGCCTATTTGTGGTTTTGAAGTCGGTTTAATTTTTTGTACGAAAATTGTTTATTCTTTTCTTCTCCCTTGGACGTCTGGTGTACAATTTAGATGAGAACAGCACTAAAACATATCGAAAGAGATACTTCACCAAAAACGGAAAAATAACAAAATAAATTAAAAAAAAATTGTACTATTTTTAAACACTTTTAGAATCAGGTTGTCTGCGTGCAAGATATTGGGATGATATTTTTACACAAACATACTCGAACATAATATTGTACCGAATTCGGAGTATCATCTACCCAGTAACTATAAATATTGACACATAAATTAAATATTCGGCTTTATTGTAATTATTTCAAAAATGTAATGCTAATTATTTTGTTTGTATATTATTCATCACTTTTCAAATATTTGTCCAAGGTTTAAACCAGTCCAGAACCTGTCTATATATTCAATAAAGTGAAATCGGTAAAGATATGTTTGACATTTTCAACTCAAACGAACTCAAAAGAATAGGTTAAGTTAGCTTTGTAATCTACCAATTATTGTGTAGAAAGGTGGTATGGGTATACATGAAATAAATACATTTTAATTTAACTTACTTTCAATAAAACAAAAATGAATAGGTAATAATCAAAGAGTTTGCCTATACTACGTATAGAGTTAGAACAAACGGTTTACACCGAAAGCACGGGTCTGATCGCTCTTGTCTTGTCGCTCTTGTGGAAGTGTCATACTTTTGTCGCAGCACATTACTTTGTTGCCATAGCTAACATACACCTTATCTGCTTACGATTGGTACAAAGGAATCGGGCGGAAAACCCTGATCTATTTACTTATTCTTTATCTAAGGTAATAATTATGAAATTAATAATAACGTTATTGGATTTATCTACTACACTATTTTTTCATGAAATACCAACACACAATTTCGCTACACAGCTAAACTTGCCTATTATTCAACGATAACATAAATTTTCATCAAAACTCCTCAATCCTCATAAAATTTCCGTATAATTATAAAAAGAAACTAGAATCCAGAACAGTCACAAAGCGTTATAATTAAGAGCCGAACTTAAAAACTATCCAAGCTGGAATCATCGATGCTCCGCGCCGAGCCCTATTAAAACTGACGATGGAAAAAAAATCCACAGGCCTAAGATTGACAGACGGAAGGGTTGGGGGTGGAGAAGGGGGTGAATTGAAAGAGAGTGGAAAAATTATACGTGGCGACTGACGCATCTTAACTTCCGAGGCCTTCGGTGCTGCAATCACGCGGGAGAGTCGCTTGAACCACTTACTGGATCTAGTATACTGAATAAGATACAGAAATTGACTGGAAATAATTTCGATTAGCTCCAGTTCAGTATAAAGTTAACTGGTAAGAAATATTTCACTTAACTTACTAAGATATTATTGTAAGACGTTTCTAAGTAAATTGTGAGTACCTATGTGTAATAAATTTGATTTGATTTGGATGATCGCTAACTTTAGTGGAGTGCAAATCGGTTTCTTCCGGGTGTTTAACACTTCATCGTTTACTGTTGGTCGCTTAACATTAGGCAAAATGGTGGTCAAGTGTAGATGTGGAGAAAAATAAACTTTTGGGAGAAGTATTACTGTAAAGTAGTAAAAATTCTTGTAATTCTATTAATATTATAAATATCAATGTATTTAATTATGTATGTTGCTCAACCACGTCGTAACGTATGAATGGGTCGGACTAAAATTTAGAATACAGGTAGAATATAGTCTGGAAGAAGACATAGTTTTTATCCCATCAAAATAAGGGAAACCGGTACTACATACGTAGGTAACACCACGAGGCGCAAACAGTTACTATTTAGAAATATAAAGACCAAAAATCTAATTCGAGTTATTGGCTCAGCACAAACGAGGCTCCTGGCTAGTTTCAGGAACCTAGTGTAATTAATTGTTGTCTGGAAGAGTCAGTCCTACTGGAAGGAATCACTGCATCTAGCGCAACAAAAGAATAGAGTGGACAATCGTTATTTTTCCTTTTTGACGTCAACATGTTTAATTGAAATTTATTGGATATCAGCTTTTCAAAAATAAAGTCGAAATAAATGTAAGATTACAATTGTGTACAACTATGTAACTTGAACGTTGCTTGAAGAGAACTCTGATGCCCAGTGAATAACCATTTATCAAAATAGCTTACTCAACTAGTTAAAAAAAATGGAATTAAATAGCAACACAAAATACTCGTGTACAAAACAAATACAAAAACCAACATTCGCCCTCTGCAAAAAAAAAGAAAAATGGGAACATTCAAAAACAGAACCTAACCTCATTGGCGACGCTATCATAATTAAAAAAAGTCCATGTCAACTCCTTACAGTTTCCTAAGTATGAATTATGCCGGTCGGTGTATTCGTTAAGGGGCGGATCCATTCATTCTTTTTGTCCGCTGCTAGCAGTTAAGGAGGTCCGCTCTCGGTCGGGGGTTCCCCCTTCCCCCCCACCTCGAGAATATTTTTTTCTAGGCTCTCAGTGAAATCGACACACTTGCTGTAGTTTGTTCCGCTCGATGATAGCTCCATTGAGATGGGGCAATGTCGATCTTTGAAAAGTTCTGTTGTCTTCCTGTGATATCTTTTCTTTTTCAGAAATAGGTATACGAATGAGTAACAAACACAAATATAGACATTAAATTAATAGCGGTTTAAAAATTTTCTTCTTTTGTTTAGACATTACATTGCACGAACCCTCAGTTTTTTTTGTTTGGAGAAAGACACTATAAATATTTAAAAGGTTGGTGGTAAAACAACAAACAGATTCTAGTTTTACTGTTTATTCTACTTAAATGAATATTACGTAAACAACAGCAAAAATGTTGCTAGTAATACAGAGAGAATGCCGGCAGCCTGATAGTGACTTTCAGGCAAGGCATCGACGACCGTGGGAGCTAAATAATTTAATCCAAGCATTTTTTTTTGTTGTACACCTGTTTCAAAATATACATTTCTAAAAACCCATAATCTATACAATCTAAAAAAACTTGAGAGGTGTCAAGGGACACCCGGATGGAACGAAGTTCCTTTCGATTAATTAGTGAAGGAATTATTATTATTATATATTATTCTTTATTATTTACAAAAAACCTGTATACACTCAACAAAAATAATCGTCGCGACACCACACTGTTCAATGCGAAATAGAAATGAAAATATCTGGATAAGAGAGAGAGAGAGACAGACAGAGAAACATGCGACGCCGCACAGCTTACAATAGCAAAAAGTGTCGTGACAACTTTTCGTAAGAATTTTTTCCGTCTAGCCCCCTTTCACAACGCGCGATAAGGAACTTCGTTCCAATAATATGAGGAGCAATACTGACTTCAAAATACAATTAAAACTCTCATAACATCGAAATTATCGATAGTAGTCATCGACAGTAGCCCTTCACTACAGACCAAGGAACTAGCAAGACGGTAATGAAGTGAATTTCCTCTTGCTCTTTGACTCGCAGTGCTCTCGAGGTTTCTCGTACTGACATTGAGAAACCTCATTTTTTACGAGGTGTTGAGATGTGTTCTTTCGCTTCTTGAGTTTGTAGGGGAGAGAAAAACGCTATACCTTAACTATTTTACGGCGGATGAATTACGAATAACAGTGTTTCTGGTAACTTTAGTACCTAAATAAATTAAATAAAAGACAGCGTTACTCCATGCGTAATTTCCATGCAGTTTTTTTAAAGAACCTATGACAATTTGCCTCAATTGGCCTCTACTGCCTACGAAACTTTGGGCTAGCCATGGACGTATAAAAAAATCGGACGGAGTCTCGCTAAAACAAAAACTGTGTTTATCGAGTCGGCCACATAATATGCACGTGTGCGCTGTCACATACAGGCTGACAAGCTCACGTCTGTGGGTCATTACACGCGCTACTTGTGTTTATGTGTGCGTGTCAACCTATCAGTGACAACCTGACAACGTACACGTGCAATTGTGGCTGACTTTAGTGACACAGTTTTCGTTTTAGCGAGACTACGTCTGAATTTTTATACGTCCATGGGGCTAGCATAGATGGCACAGGACCCTACTCACGTACACTGACATTCTCTAGCACAGCATCAATCTGCTGCCTGATCTTGCACCACGTACTCAACCTTGAACCACAAGCTGTCCCACATTAAAAGCATTACTCATCCTTAAATTATATCGCTAGACGTACACAATACCCAAAAATTTGAATTAGTCACCATTTAAATTATTTTATTTACATCGTCTTGATTTCAGGATTCCGCTGACTCACAACAAAAACTCAAAACACAGCCGCAAGCGCCACAGACTTAGTAATTAAGAAGATCAGTGACTCAGCCACTATAACCCTTGTTCTAATTATGGTATTGCGTCAAAACTAAGACATAGGATGTGGCAAAGGTTAAATCTATATCATCACATCCTCACGCGCTTCCTGCTTAAAGTGGCGCGTTAATTATTCGTTTGGATGTGTTTAATTTGCGAGATACTCTGTCTAATTGTCTTTACATTGCACAATTGGTAGGCGTTGGAATTGTCTACTTTTTTTGTTTTGTCTGTGGGTTTTTCGGACTACAAATTCAGGTCGTAATGTGAAAATTGATCACTTTTTTGAGTTATTTAGTGGAATTAAACTTTTTTTTTAATGGTGTATATTTGAAGATACATGCAGACAGACAGACAGACAGAAACACTTTATTATTGCATATCAGCAAATATAAGAGTTACAAATTATATACATTTTGACATTTAAATTTATTTTAAGATTTATTTCCGGTGCAAAATCACAATATCTGTTGAAAAACTTTAGTTCTCAAACAAAAAAAATCAGCGTATAAACCGATGTAAAAACATAATACAGCATTATTATGCATTACATTACAAAACTTACTCGTTTATTAAAATTATGTGATTATTTAACACACTGTTGGTTCGATCTGATCACCTGCATTTGAAAAGTCTAAACTTCTCTATATCAATAAACATACCTAACCAAACAAAACAAACACACACCTAAGTAAAATAGAGCATGAATTGAGTGCACGCAAGCTAATTGTTAAAAAGGAAATATCCTTAATAGGTCATTAAGACTGCATATAAACTGTTCTGCATCCAAGTGTGACTTACAAACGACCTAGAAAATATACAGCTGTTGAGCCATTGCATCTAAGTATTGCTTTTAAACTTTTCCGATTTTAATCCATATTGAGGACATTACACCGGTCTTTAAGTCACGATAAACATCGGAGTAATTAAATGACAATATAAATCGTGTTTAAGTCGGAAGTAATGTTTTCAATTTAATCATTGTTATTATGTAACACAGTATTGAGTTTAAATTTAGTACAAAAATAGATAAAATATCCCAAAAAACGTCTATAATTTCCAACTCAGTAGGACCCAGGAACCCAGGAAATCTAAACAGTTAGTTATCCTAAGACAAGTGCTGTTCTGATAAATCGCAATCATATCGCAATCTGGCTCAATCTGGCTCGTCATTTAATTATTGTTTCTTTGTAATGCCCATATATATGTCCTAAAAACGTCCTTACAGGTGTGGTACGTCTTTTTTTAATTTGGATAGATTGTAGAGGTAAGGGGTTTCAACTTTTTTAAAGGTAAGGTAAAGGTAGGGAAATCTTTGCCCTGTACTGGACATAGATTCCTCGGCAAACTTGACTAAATAATAATAAAATGAAACGTATTTTTTCGACATTTTGTTCAGACCATTTAATCACAAACTAAGATAAGCTATGTCAGTCAGCCAGTTGATACAATACACAAAAAAGAAAGCTACATGAAGATACCGAGATAAGAATTCATCATACAAAAGTTTGTCCTGAGCGGGAACCGATCACACGGCTCAGTTCAGACACAGTACCAATACACCCACAATGCTAGTCGTGCATAGAAAGAATGGTGCACCTTCCAAATTATTTTCGCGTGTTTACAGGATACTTATCGTTCGATCGTGGCTCTACTTTTGATCTTTGATAGTGTTTATGAGCTAACTTCACTCACTTACTTGATACTGCGTCTACACTTAGGCTTTAGCTTCTAATGAGTTGCCCAACTACCTGAAATTAACTTAAATATTTAGTACTAGGTGCACCCTGCCGCATCGTCCACTATCGCACATGAATGGGTTTATTTAGGTAAAAATATGTGTTCTTTTTTCCTTTCCAAGCATAGAATAACATCACATGTTTATTCAAATAAGATGACCAAATAATTTTATCTAACTGTTTCAAAAAGACTAAAGTTAAAACACTTATTCGTAGTAATGTTCACTACGTAGAAACCCAAAGTAGTTAGTTTATAAAGTAATGGAACTATCTGGGATCGACTAAAACTTTTAAGTAAAATAGATAATTTATGGGTCAATTTATTTGCTCATTTAAATTTACAATAATATTTATTATTTATTAATTAACTGCAACTGACAACAGTCCAGTTATCTTTCTAAGTTAATAAATCATTCCAAAGACGGACACTTAGCTCTATCTCCTTTACAACTTAAGTTTGAACTAAGCAACGGCTTATCTTAACAAGAGTTGTCCAGTCAAGTTAACTCCTAACTGTCCGGAAGTCAGGTTAAGTTATAACTAAACTACAGTTAAGTTGCTGTCGAGATTAAGACGGGAGATCTTTGTCGGGAACTAAGTTTAAGTTTCGTTGTTTAATGTTAGTTTTATTGGTGTTTCGGGTTAAGTTGTGCGGTTATTTGATGCACTAAGATTTGTGTTTAGGGGCATAACGTTATAAGCATTAGTTTAATGTTGCAATTCTGATTCGTTCACACTCATAAATGTCAAAAATACTCAAGCTACTTTCGCCTGGCAACATAAAAAATTGCTTGAGCATATTAGTTTGGATGGTAATTAGTTAGAGACTTCAATATACATATGACATTAATTTTGAATTTTAATTGTATCATAATTTATTTGAAAATTTTGAATTTAATTTAATCCTATTGAAATGACATGTATGTATTGTATGGATGCTAGAATTTACTATTGAATTGGAATTGTAATGAATTTTAATATCCTTTAATATGACATGTAAATACTCGTTATCAATAAAAGAGTATGAGTATGAGTATAATATCGTACCGTTTAATGGTCCTTCTATTTGATTTATGACAATTAATCAAATCAGAGTTTATTTAATTGGCAGTCAGTGACGCGATCTCTCAAAAATTTTAATCTTTCAAACCGTCTAACACGTAATGCGCACTTCACCCTCTAGTGCTCCGCCTCGGCTCCGACACTACGTCTGCTACATTAGCGTATCGGTGACGTGAACCCATTGGATTTTCTAGAAAAAGTGCTAAAAGCGACAAAAGAAGCTTTTGCTAAAAAATCTTTTTGAAATAATAAAATCCAAAATAATTCAAATAAATGCAATTTTTTTAAGCGTGACACATACCCCACGTTCATTCATATAATGTCGCAGACAGAGGTAATACTCTATTTCTGTACAATTCTAATTGAGGTTACTAGATCAGTTAATTGGTACAAAGTCATAGTTTCCGCCGAGGACCGGTGAGGTGCGTGAATGAACGTGTTGATGAAAGATGGACCAATTCGTACATTTGGCGTAATTGCTCATATTTAAACGGTCAATTAACAATTTTACACCACAAAGTTTTTCTTAGTTGAATAGACTTAGTTTTTTTTATGTTATAGAGTGATGAGAGGAGCTATACATGTGCCTGATGGTAAGCAACAAGCCTGCCCATAACATAACAGCATAGTGACACACAGCTAGTAGAAATATGAAGAGTCCAAATCATTAGCTAGCACTGCACTGGTCACCCAGAGATATAAGATGTTTTATCTCTATGCCCTGTAATTTCACTGGAAACATTGCCCTTCAAACCGGAACACAGTAATGTTTTCATTACATTGACGGTATAAGAACAGGTGTGGTACTTCCTCAGACGGACTCTGCACAGAGTCCTAGCACTACAAAGATTAGAATTAAATTTCATCCTTCTATCCTACTAAAAGGCATATTAACAATGCGACAGTGTGTTTGTATTTTTGATACCGTATCAAGCAAAAACCACCGAAGATATCTGGATTATTTGGTATGTAGAAGGATTATAACACAGTCTAGAATAGCACATAAATATGTAGGCTACTCTTCCTAACGGGAAAATGACAAGAATAAAAACTACACGTATTAAAACCAGAGGCGCTGTATAATTATAGCAAAAAAAAAAAAAAATTGTTGTAGGTATTGAGTATAGAGTTAACCGATTTTACATAACCACGTCACTCTAAAAAACTATGTCTACCCCTGTACACGAAGTTGCTCCAAGTTGAACCGAGCACAGCCAATAATTCTGGGGAACTTTCCACCGCAGAGCATTTGAGCGCTGGTTATTACCAGATATTACACTTACGAACAAACGCTATAACTGCAAGAACTTAACCCGTTTCATATGCATGCAGTTTCCAGTTTTCGCTACCGTTCACAAAGATACAGTATGTAATCTAGTAGACAATCTTCAAATCATCAAACAATAGGTATGACGACATAATCAAAACTATAACATTCTAAATTAGTCCATCAGATAGAAAAATAAGGGACACAGTTTTTTATTTGATCAAATTATTATTTAAAATGGACAAAGATAATAATTTAATAATAGATCATCAAATTTGTGGAAAGGCAGTTGTGACGTCACTATATGGTAAAAATAATCAACCACTTCTAAGCACTTCTTTTTTTGTTTGTAAAACAAAAGGAAAAAATATACTAATTGTACATTATATTTTTTTTATAATGTAACTGACAGAAATAGTAGTTTTTTGTCGTATTTTCTATTGCGGAGTATCGACCATATCTGGATATGTCTTCCATTATTTAGTCAAAATTTACTTCAAATTAATATCATATTCGTAGCAATATATTGACGTAATTTCGGGACACACCGACAGAAGCATATTTGTGACAACAATGTTTATTCTGTGTTTGCTGTTTATTCTTAATTATAATATTTGATTTGTCAAAACTTTTGATATTTTCATGTGTCTGGTCTCAGTTTAATTATAGCGTGCTAATAACAAATTACGGGATATTGGTCCAGGGATATGCTAGCGCGAGGCCTGGATATTTCATTGCAATTTCATGTATCATGTTCAAAGTAAATATAACGTAATTGGTGATATTAGTGCAGCATTAAATGTGAACTTTAAGTTTCTCAGGGCTCGTGATATAAATAACTCTGCAAAGTGATTCAGCTCAAAACTAAAACACATCAAATTTATGATTGAACTCAAAACGGTTTAGAAATTTCGAAGTTTTGATGTATGGCTATTCTTTCACTCTCCTGTTATACTCGATGCTACTGTTTCACGCAAAGACTAAAAGGATCTAGATGAAATTTTGTACATAGATAGATGATAGTCTGAATTAACATATAGGCTCATTATTATTCGGAAAAAATACGGGATCAGGAACTACGCGGGCGAAACCGACGGCGCTGTTAGTATGTACCTATATAACTTTACATACATACTTAATATTCATATATACATCCAGACACAGAACAACCATCGAAAACAAAACTTGGTTTTGTAAATCACGTATATTAAGATACTGCTTTGTATCATACTTGTATCAGGGTCATTCTTAACCAAAGCCGAGACACACGGACATATGTGGCAGTTAACAGACAAGCGAGCTTTACTTGTAAGTTTGCGGAGCGACCCAATTACAACTTGCTCTATAATGGATTTGAGTGCAGTTGGAATACATTCGTAAGTTTAAATGGAGTTGACTCGAGTGTCAGTATAGAAGTCTTTATAGCGGAATAGATTTTGCTAGACTAAACTTAATGACAAAACTAAATGCAGTAACTCTATTACAGTAGGTAATTTTGTGTACACAGATTTCTAAAACAAATCTGTGTTTGTGTAGCTATTTGATTTTTTCACTGATTTGATTTTTAATTACAATAAAATGTTATGGAAACACTTGTTCAATAACAAGTGTTTCCATAACTAAGTAGCATACATTTATTGTAATTAATATTCAAATCAGTGAAAAAATCAAACAGCTACACAAAATTACCTACTGTAATAGAGTTACTGCATTTAGTTTTGTCATTAAGTTTCGTCAAGCAAAATCTATTCCGCTATAAAGACTTCTTATCTTTTATGATATACATTTGTCTAAAAGATGCTATAGATGGGGTCGGTACTAGTTACACGTTTTATTCACCCAATGCTCCTTTTACGCGCATTTCTTCTATCACATAATACATTTCTCTTTCAAATAAGCTCTTAGTGATTTGATTAGGTTGTTTAAATTTTAAAGCTATAGATGCCCGCTATCGATGTATTATTGAATCGAATCGAAATAGTTGGTAGACAAGTTCAGAAATAAATTGGCTATCCTTTACGTCCGTGTGTCACATAGGTAACAGCTATTACATTGGAACTTCAGTATACTTTGGCCGGCGGCCAGCAGTCTTTTTGGCTTCAAGATGTCGTTTGCTTTAACTTCTACGACATTACGATGGATATTTCTATTTGGAATTGTTGGTCAATCGCTTTGGCTGTGTGTTCGCATGAGTTTCGAAGTTGTAGAAAGTAGGGTTTAAGCATTACTAAAGCTTGCAAATGTAATCAAAATATTTGAATTTGGTCTACTCTATGTTTTACGTAGAATAATACTGTGTAGAGGTTTACCAAGTAAAATGTATAAAAACAATTTTATTGAATTAACTAGGTTGTAATCGTTCAAATTTAAACTTAAATTCCATTGAATATAACAATAATCGTAACGGAGTTAGCCTACCAATAGTATAAATGTTGTATGTTGGTTTAACATCAGGCGAGATGGCAGTCAATCGTAATGCCCGAGCGACACGGGTTAGTTTTCCAGCTAGGATAGCAAGGTAGCAAGTTAGTACTTCAAGTTCGTGTAGACAACGCTACGCAACACTAGTTTTGTCTACATGAAGCTAGAAGTACTACTTGCTACCTAATTGAAATAAATAAACAGAAATGAAAGTTTGGAAATTCGATTTGAAAAAGGTGGCCAATCACGACGTAACAATTTAACAGATCGGTTTCAAATTTGGAATACAGGTAGGTCATAGTCCAATATATTAAATGAATATGCTATTCTTTACCTCATTTCGAAATCCTCCAATATAAATACTTTAAGAAATGGCTATTTTTAACCCCTGAAATAAAAATGACGGAGTGCTACAAGTATGACTTTGATGTATATGATTGTATATATGTCAGTTTGTGGCATTGTAGCTCCCTCAAAATCCCTAAAAAAAGATAAGCACCAAAAGGGCTTGGCTACTAGCATACTCTAACACTATAAAACAATTTAAATCCAAAATGGTCGGAGGTAACTCAACATTTTTAATTTAATATATAGCACAGCATGTGCTTCTCGTTTCAATTCTAGGCGCATTAAATCTCGGCCAGATTACACAAACAAACAATCATATAAAATCATATTAACTATGATCTAATCTGTCGCACTAAGTACTTGAGCAACCCATCCTGTAGGGTTCCTGCAAGAACGGAACAGCAAATTGGTCTCACTAAAGAGGAAACAATCTTGTACGCGGACCGTTCGACGGAACTCTAGCCAATCTCGGCGGCACTACTTCGTACTCTGTGGTTAAGAGTAGGACACATGGTGTGGGGGACTCTGGGAACTACTTACGTGGCTTACCGCAGTATTTGAAACACAACAAGGTGCACGTGAACTAAAAAAAATAATTGGTTGCCTGTAAAGTCGGTATAAGGCAACTGACAACGACGCGTGCCTTTCACTTTTTATGTCTGTCTCTCTCGCTCTTAGGCGGGCTAACCATGCCCGAGTGGAAGGGACGCGTGCCTCTCACTCGCTCTCGTTGTGAGCGCATAACGTGAGCGGAGCGTAACGCAGAGTCTTGAAGTGTCACCCGGCAAACCAATTTATAAGACGTTGTCACGTCAAAACCTGTCTAATCTTTGGGTACAGTTAAAGTAGTGAAAAGATTAAGCTTTTTTACGGAAAATAGTGTAAAATCTTGCCTAATCTTGGACTGCATCGGTGTAATCCATTATGGGACGTGCTTATCTAGAAGAAACTGATTCACTTTTAATTGATGACACATCAAAGCATCAGTAAATACTAAATCAGGCAAAGCATTTCAGAGTTTGGATGTGTTTATTACACAAATGAAACCAAAACTCTTTCTTAGAGTTTCTAGAATCGTGAAACAATGTTAGGCTTCTGAAACTACGACCAGTACAATAGAAATTTATATTTGATTAAATGTAGATAGATTACAGTCTGGCAAAACGTATAGACTTTTCATCGCGGTAAAATTACGAGACCGAGAACTACGCGGGTGAAACCGAGGGTCCCTGCTAGTAATGTTACAATCTAGACAATGCTTACCAAGAGGAAGAGTTAATAAAGCAGTGGAAGTGGTTCTACTGTAAGGTAATGCGTGTTGTGACGGCTCGTCGCTGGGATGTCTCTATTAAACCAATTGGGAGAACATACCGACTAGTACTACTGCTTAGAACGAACCAATAGGCACTCCTACATACGATAACTGAGTGAGTATTCTTTGGATATAACCTAGGTAGAATGAACCTGGACTCGATTGGCATAGGATCGAGGGAGATGGCAAAGTAAGAGAGAAGCCTATACCCAGCAGTGGGATAGAAAAGGCTGTGGATGATGATGATGATGAACGTGATCATTTCATTTCATTCATGTATGTATCTTCAAATAAAGAATTCAATTTAAATAATTTTCAAAACATGGGTTGTGCTATTAACATATGCAACATGATTTTGCTGAAACTACCTCTACTTATAACGGTTTATCATGTTTTTATCTAAAGGCATGCAATATATATTGGATAACAGGGACCCATTAACTTTCAAAGTCTCTTCACACAATACATTGTATTAACGTATGTTCAACAAAAAATTGATTAAAACGTCAAAAGCAAACATGTCCAAGGAATTATATTTTACACAATAAAGTAGTTGATATTATGTCTAAAATATAAGTATAAATATAAATATAAGTTAATACTGGGCAAAAACTTGAGAGGTGTCAAAACCCGGATTTATCAGTGTTTTTCGATAATTAGTGAAGGCCTATTATTATTATATATTATTTAATAACCAGATCAACAAAAATAATTTCGCGACATCACACTGTTCAATGAAATAGTTGAAAATATTATATATAAGAGAGAGAGATATAACAGAGAAACATGCGACGCCGCACAGCTTAAATAGCAAAAAAGTGTCGTGACAACTTTTCGTTAATTTATTCCGTATGAAACGAAACAAACTTAGTTCCAAAAATTTAACTAATCTGGCAAAAATACACAGTAACAAAATTACGACTTATACAACATCAAGTTACGTATAAAAAAGATTAGAAATCAGCAAAATTAGTTTCTTCTAGAAACCATGCTTACGTCTATTACTTATTTTATATTTTACAGGTACCTTTTGACCTATGTGTGACAAATTAGCCTCAGATGGCCTCTACTGCTCTACTATCTACATAACTTTGGGCAAACACAGGAAACGAAACACCTATCATATTTTTTGACTGCACCTAAACACATGAATACATACGTACCCAAAGCATACCTGAAAACATTAAATTTAATTATACCGTACTCACATAACTCACGGATATGAAGATATAATTAGAATTCTGTGTATTTGGCACCAAATAACCACAGCATTTATCCGGTAATTAAATATGTTTTGTGAACAACCGTGATAGGCATTAAGCTGATGACAGCTGACGAGAAAAGTAATTATAGCCTCACACGATTCATAAAAAAAACTAGGCTTTGTTATTATAGTCCCGAAAACATCGCCATTTGAAGATAAATTTCATCTTCATTTAATATGAGATGGTCTCATATATCCCTAGATAATAAGTTTACCCCACACTGTGTTTTCCTCGAACGCGAGAAATACAAAACAAGTAACAAAAAATCTTTATCTAAACTATTCAAAAACAGATTTAACATCTTTGTCAGCTCATTAGCAAAAAACATGTTGTGCCGGCATGGAATGAAATAACACGCGTCAAACTACCATTACAGTCTCTCGGGACATGAAAAAAACCTATTCCGACTCCTTATCTGCAGGAAACTTGGATTTATTTGTTTTTAATAGCTTACAAGACGTTATAAATAACATCACAACGCACATATGTGTAAAAAATAAGAATAGTACCTATAGAAGCCCATTGATGGTGTCGCTCGTTCAGTTAAAACAGCAATGTTTGGAACACAGTTCTAAATAGGCTTATTTATTGCCCTTTTATTATTTTTACTAAGGATTGGATATTTTGAATAGTTTGCGTCAAATTTTATATACCTAAGCGTAATATGTGTTCCACCGACCAGTTTTTTCTACAAGATATCGCGAAACCTGAAAAAAAGACACCGATTTCGATCCATCGTTTTGTCCGTTGAAATATTCTAAGCTGATCGGACGAAATGAAGTAGAACCGGAGTAGGAAAGTCGCGAGTTTATTTCGAAATTACGTTTTTCGTAGAAAGAGAGTAGACGTCTAGGTCGTACCGTCTGAGGTGTCCTTGCGCAGTCGTCTTACGAAATGTAGTTCTACTGAATGTTAAGATTAGTTAGTAAGGTTTCTGCACTCAACTGCCCTTTCTGTGTTATCCCAAAGCTCGTTAGGCATTAGAGACCACTTTAGGCGAACTACCAAACGAACCTTAAACATAAAGAACGCAATCAGAACAAACGGCGGTTAACCACTAGTCAAACTTTAGTAAGTAATACAGTGTTCAATCAAACAATGGTATTTGGGTTTTTAAAGTAGAAACCACGTACTGACGTTTGCATATTACTCATGAGTAAAATTAAATTTATAAATTATTCGATGAAATTCGTTTTGACAATTAAGTCAAAAATAATTTATAGGTGCATTTAGACAAAATTATGTAGTTCTTCTTTTAGATAAACCGTTTCTATAAAACGAAGGTGCGTAAGAAAGAAACCAGAAATCTATAATCGCCGTATCAGACGCGCAGCAGAATTAGCCGATGCACCAGCCCTGGTCTGAAAGATGTGATGGCGACAAAGTACAATTAATTAGTCACAAGAAATCGTAAATTGAATCCTATTCTGTCGACCCAAATGATAGAGTCAAACGGTCGTCATCGTCACATGCAAGAAATAAAATTAGGTACCAACATCCATACAATGTCTATGTTTAGAGAATAATAAAATCCTACAAAATATACTCATAATGAATGGTTGTAAAACTTAAGAACGGATGTATGGCACGTGATAAGAGGCATGTTTTCCTTGATGTAACTAGTCCTGGCTGATAAGGATCCTACCAGATGTGGTCAATTTAGAACCACACATGGGACGAGAGAATAGCGATAAGCAAACATGGACTCCTTCAAAGTGTAAAACTGTGTTAAAAACGGATTCGATCAGGTTTCTAGGTTTCTTGATTCTGATGGTTGTTTATGTCCAACCCCCCTTGATATGAGTATAACTCTTTACAAATTTTCGGCGATTTATCTGAGTGTTTTTATGTATTACTAGCTGTATCCTGTCACGCTTCGCTGTGACACATTGTGATACAAAAATTAGATAAAAACAATCCTTGATGCGCATTATATATAATTCTAAAATGTCAGCTCGATCGGTGCAGAACTTTTTGAGTTTTTGAAGCGTACACAAACCAACATAACATTTTTATATATAAAAAGATAAGCATCTATTTAAAATTACTAGTGATTGCCCTATAGTCGAAATTCAACTGTAATTTAAATAAACAAAAGAGTATCACTTCTTTTTTGCGTGAGAGAGGGTGTGTGTGTTAAATACATGGTAGTGTGTGTAATGCTTTTTAATGTTTTATGATTATTTTTATATTTTAATAAACACTAGCATCTATAAACATACTAGTATAAGTTTTTTTTTAACTTTAATAGGTTTACACTTGACCGCCATCTCGCCTGATGTTAAGCGACGATGCGGTCTACGATGGAGCGTGCGAAGTATAAACTATAGGTACGTGTATGAAATTTCATACCCCTCCATCCGCACAATTTACGTAAAAAGAGTAACAAAGTGTTGGCAACATGTAAATAGATTTGAGTGAAATATAATATGTTTCGCTTCCTCTGCAAAAACTTTAGTTATTTATACACGTAGAGTTGTGTGGAAAATGCCTAACCAAACATCATGATGAAATAATCATAAATATTTTTTTCTTCATTAATATCATTAATTTATTAATCCTCTTGTCTCTTGCAACTTGACTATAAAACAAAATGTAACCAGATATGTTTATCAGTTTTCTGTGGACAGCCGGACCACCCGATAAGACCGAGTGTTTTCGATTCGTCAAATGACATTTCGCAATACGTTTGAACAAATTATTATACTGGGCGGACCCCTTATCGCGGACGATAAACTAACGATTCGATATAGAAGTGTGGAGTGATGATTTCTGAATACCACTTGTTTGCCTTTGACTCATTTGACACTTGTACGTTATAGCAAGCACGTGTACTGAAATGCTTAAATATGTTAATCATATTTTTCAGCGATAACTCTTTCCAGAGTTCGCCTGGAGACGAGCCATGCCTTTGCCAGTTGGTATTATATATATTTATTACCCTTCAAACCGAAATAAACCTATATTTGTACATTATCAGTTGACTGTAAAATAACGGGCAAATATGATACTTCCCCAGGCGGACTCTGCAACGAGTGCAACCACTACACAAAGAATGAGCCCTTAGAACTCTTACACTCTTACAGATAATGCTGTCATAGACTTCAAATGTCATTTACTTCTGAAGAAATTTATTAATGGGCATTTAACGCTTATTAATAATATTTGAATAAAAATATGAGTCATATATATCAGGGATTTATATTTTTATTAAATATGCACGGGTTTGAATAAAACCGTATTTAGTTTCCGTAAATTCTAGTAACGAAAGTTGTTAATTTTTATGAGTCGGTTCTGGTATAATACAGCCAGTTAACGAAAGCCTAAAAATAGGATGCTACAGAAATAAAACCACAACTGGGAAAACATTTTCTGCTTTATCAAGACAAAAGACGTCTTAAAGGTTGCTCAGTTATGGGTGAACGTTCAGGAGAAATACGCAAAGTTTCTTGGTCTCGGTTCGTCACCTTTGTTCGCAGAAACTAGGAGTATTTTGAAGCTGCGTCTAATTTTGAAATGTCTTCAGTAAACGGCGTTTTAATACATTGCTTCTTAGTTGGTTTGTACGCGATACAACTTGATTTTTTTATACATTTGAACTAGCATTTTAACGTCGCGACTTTTTTTGTTTAAGATTAAAATAAAATTATCCCGTAACAAAATCAAGTTGGAAAGTAGCCTATGATATTTTTATTCTACTAGGTTATAATTTAATGGAGTTCCAGATTTTATCTTAGTCCCTCTACTTAATTCTTACGACGCGTAACAATGTTTGTCGTCGATGTTGTTCACGTCGCGACGTGATTGAGTTATAAACATCCAACCTTACACATTTATAGGTACTTAATATTTGTAAGAATAAATATACCTACTAAGTATAATTTTAAGTGCTAATTATTATAACGCTACCTTTGTCAAATAAAAAGATATAACATAGCTTTTACCTACGTAGAGTAGTATTTACTATTCGTTATACCTCTAATTTAGTTTCCTACACATATTAATTACTTGTGATATAAACTTAAGTTATAAGGGTATCTGAGCTACCGGCTGTATCAAACGTGGTTAACCCTAGACCTAACACTTTAGATTCCTGGGATCTGTGGATCCACAAACTTCGGTAGGCAATAGAAGCAACCTAAGGCAAACTGCCAAAGTCCCCTGTAAAAAGAACCAGAAACAAAGGAACTATTTACCTTGGTCATTTATTTTTAATACTCCGCATGGATGTTTCATACCAGGGAGTAATTAAAGTGTGGGCACGAAGGTCTGGCGTGGCTATGTCTTGCATGTTCATGCAGATATGACAATATTGGCCATATGTCACCGCGATACTGCGCCAGATAATGACTAATAAGTGCCTGTCTTCCAACACGCCGTCGTAGGAATGGGGTAAAACGTCGACAAATCGATAGTTTTATCTAGCGCTGCCTAAAACTGATGTTGATAGAAAGACTTATTGAAGCACAGTTAAATTTATTAATGAAGTGTTGCTTATCGCTGATAATTGTCTATTCCAGACAACCCTAGTGTAGAAAATAATGCATGAATTAACAAAAGACCAGAGTGTGCAAATAAGAAGTCGAAAATCAGAATATTAAAATATACCTACATTTAACGACGGCGACTAGCACCTCATTACTAAAGTTGAAAATACCTTAAAATACAAATTCGTTTATTGGATCTTACCAACATTTAATTATTTTACCTACTTAAAGTTTTAAACAGGAAACAACGATACTTTATTATGTCACATGCATGCAATACCTTAGCAACCCCGCTCAGTTACCAATACAAATTCATAAAATATACATTTAACATCAATTCTTTACCAATTTGACTTTCCACAACAAAATTCAGTTTTTGGCTCAAGTCATTAAATAAATATTTTAAATACGGTGTTATCGATATCTGACTTGTCGTTGCCTGTCGCAGCACTATGCGATCTTATCGCTAGTTTTTATTCTCGTGATATCCACCGATAAGGGTGAAATGTCCTTTTTTCATAGAAGCCCAGTAATGGTTCGGAAGGCACGCCATCCGAACTTCATAACTTATGCATGTGATTGTTCGACTTCACCCTTTACTGCTGTAAGTTGAGGCAAGTCTGTAATTCCAAGCTAACGATCTGAAATATCGATGCCATGTAACTGATTAGAGACTATTGTAAGTGTTTGTGTAAGGGATTGAGGCTTTTAACCCGTTTATAAAATTTCCCATGACACGAATATTCAATTTAGCGATGGTCGGTACATGCGTCATGCTCTTGAACGGTTGCTGTTTTGCGGGAATTTATCTCTTCACGGCAATTCCAACTTCTACTAATATTATAAATGTCAATATTTGGATGTTTGTTGCTCAATCACGTCGTAGTTTATGAATGGATCGGGCTCAAAATTGGAACATAGATTATGGTCTGAAAGAACACGTAAAGAACTTTAGTAGTGGTAGGGCTCTTGGCAGAGTCTGCCTGGGGAAGTACCACACCTTTGCCAGTTATTCTGCCGCCAAGCAGTATGTGCAAACATTACTGTGTTCCGGTTTGAAAGGCAATGTTTCCAGAGAAATTACAGGGCTTAGAGATTTAACATCTTAGATCTCAGGGTGACGAGCGCAGTGCAGTGCTAGGTAATGATTTGAACTCTTCGTGTTTCAATAGCTGCGTATCACTGTGTTGTTATGTGGCAGGCATGTAGCTTACCATCAGGCACATGTCCTGCTCATCTCGTCACTTTTTAATAAAAAAAAACATAGGCTACATTTTTATCCCGGTAAAATAACGGGAACTACGCCAACTACTCAATATAAATTAAATAGGATATATTACAAAAAAATCAGAATCTCTTTCATGGAGGTATAATCCGTTACATTTTAAAATTGTTGATAAAAATCGCGGAACCCATTGTTCATAGAGTTAACGTCATAGAGAAAAAAAACAAGCTAGCATAACAGTAATCGCATTATGAAGTATAATATCTGACTTTTTTTTTAAAGTGCGTCTAATGCGTAATTTCTTTATTGTCACACACACACTATGTTGGCAGATAATAAAATTGTAAGACGTGGTACCAACTTCTTGCAAAATGGTTGGGCACCATCTCACAGTCATCTCTTTGCGCTATTACAGATCTATTGTGAATGAATACTGATAAATTGTTGTAGAAATACCGCATCGGCAGCTTACTAACATTATAAAGCTTTCAAGAGTTTGTTGTTTGAACGCGGTAGTCTCAGGAACTACTGGACGGATTTCAAATGTTTTTCACCGTTGGATATATACACAATGCATGAGTGCTACGAGTAAGTATATGCTATAATATTTATTTATGAACTACGGGCAAAGTTGGCGCTAGGATTCCAGTTTTTCGTAACAAGGGCTATCCCTTTCAACAAAAAAAAGTCAAGACTAGAAAACATCAAAGATTAAATTCTTATGATTTACATTTGCTGGTCTTATACATAGTTAGTACGAAAAACCGATTGTCGTTGAAACGAAAGTACCTAATAAATTTAGTTAATTAATAATAAATCCAAATATGTACGTACATATTTAAAATGGATATCAGTAAAATAAATGGGGTCTGGTGGGAAGTTTAATACTTATCAGTACTTGGAATTCATAATTAGAATATGGTACACCTACAAAAATATCTCAAAATAATTATTAGCCTTTTTGCAATATTAGAAATTTTCCGTTGACTTTTTATTAGGTATTTGGTATCCTCTGGAATTTATAGATATTGTGGAATGTGTTAGTACGTGTCTTGAAAAGCAGTCGACAAGTTAACAAGAAGTACGGTACTTCTTACTAGTAGGTACTTCAAGTACCTACATATAGAGTGAGTAGGTAGGTAGGTACTCAGTGGTTTGTGCACGACATTACAAACATCGTAAGTAGTTGGGATCACAACAGTGGCTAAAATAAATCTTCCTTCTCTTCTGTCTCTTCCCAGTGAAAATTACAACAGTATGGGACAAAAATACCAAACAAACGACTTAAATGTTTATATTAACCTCACACACTCAGCCAACTTTAATAAAGTCTGGGAAATCAAATCTACATATGTAAAAATCAATGCCACTTTTCGTTGTAACTGAATTTTTTGGTTAGGTTTGGATATGGCCCTGGATGGTTTAGATTCACAAATCAGCCCGGCAGATGGCGCTGCAGTTGGTATCTAGGTTATTATCCGAGCGAAGCCGGGACGGGCCGCTAGTAATATACAAAGACGCAAAGATTTTCACCTTTATGATTGGATGAGTTATTCTCATTGTTCAACATAGTTGGGATTGACTGCTAGTTTTTTGCAACGTTTATTTTTACTTAATAGTATATTTATTAGTAGACATTAAAATATGTAAATGGACATTTGGCACTTAATCTTGGAGCCCACCTTACCGTGAAGCCATATGGCGCAGCAACCATAAGTCACCACCATAATAAGTAGAAAATGCAGATAAACAAAATGCAACAATTACGGGCGGTAGGGTGTACTGTTCCCACGCATAGCCATGCATTGTTCCACTGAGGGTGGACCGGTGACAAGGTAAGGGTTGATTTTACTACTGGTTCCGTATAACGTAAAATAGGTATCTACTATCACTAAATAAATTTTATTTGGTTAAAAAAATCCTTAAATTAAAATACCCTTTTATCCGTAGTTGATAATTACGAACCAGCGTGTATAATGGACTATTTTAAAGCTTTTTTTTTTATAAAGAATGACGAGACGATCAGGACATGTGCCTGATAGTAAGCAACATTCCTGACATATAACACCACAGTGACACCCAGCTATTGGAACATGAAGAGTCCAAATCATTACTTAGCACTGCACTGCGCTCGACACCCAGAGATCTTATATCTCTAAGCCCTGTAATTTCTTTGGAAACATTGCCCTTCAAACCGGAACACAGCAATGTTTGCACATTACTGCTTGGCGGTAGAATAACTGTCAAAGATGTGGCACTTCCCCAGGCGGACCTGCCAAGAGTCCTACCACTACAAAATATTATATTCTATTTGAGCATTTAATAAATATTCATAAATTACATTCTCGCATGATTTATTTCATACATTTTGTGTTTACATAGTTTTATTTGATGTCGGTTTGGTTCCGGTAATTAATATTTTTAAATTTTTGGTTGATTTTTTAACTATTCATAAAGTAATGTTTAATTTTTTTTTATACTAAAGATCGATAGAGCACTTCTTATTGAGACACAAATAAACATTAATCAAATAAAATACTTATATACTAGCCTTACAAGTGGCGGACTTATTAGTGATATGAATCTCTTCCTACAAAGCAATGAAAAGGAAATAAATACAGCAATGTACAAGAATATTTGTGGGAGTGACAACTGATAAAACATCCTTTATTACATGAGTATATACATGATACAATTTGTCATAAATGTCATAACTAAGTATGTATCTTATTGTTATTCTACTCTTATCAATACCTAACTGTTTTAACTACATAGTTCTCCAACACATCCAAAGAGTGGATGTTTTGGTTACATGTCAAATTATTTAAACTGATATATCCTCGAAATACTACATAAATACGATGCATACAGTACTTGTAGACTAGGCTTGTGGATTGGTAGTATTACCATCAGAGCTGAAGGTCGTGATTTCGTTTCCCACTTAGGACAAATATGTTGTGTGATTAATTGTAATATTTGTTCTTTGTCTGGGTGTACTAACGTACAGGCGTGGATCCAGAGAGGTCATGGGGGTCATGCCGCCCCCCTGGGCAGGGTCCAGTACCTAGTTGGACCACTATTTAAAAAGCATGCATACATACATGAGTCCAGGATACCCCAATGCCTAAAGACGAAAGTATTTAACCAGTGCATGTTGCCAGTGATGGCTTATGGAACTGAGACGTGGTCCTTAACTGTGGGCCTCATAACGAAGCTCAAAGTCACACAGCGAGCTATGGAGAGAGCTATGCTCGGAGTCTCTTTGCGCGACAGAATCCGTAATGAGGATATTCGCAAAAGAACGAAAGGGGCCGACATAGCTCAAAAAGTAAGCAAGCTGATGTGGCAATGGGCAGGCCACATCGCTCGCAGAACTGACAACCGATGGGGAAGAAAGGTTCTCGAGTGGCGACCACGAACCGGAAGACGCAGTGTTGGACGATGAACAGATGGACAGATGACCTCATAAAGGTCGGTGGAAACCGCTAGTTGCAGGTTGCGCAGAACCGTTCGTTATGGAAATCTAGGGGGGTGGCCTATGTTCAGCAGTGGACGTCTTGCGGCTGATGATGATGATACATACTTAACTCACAGTTTTGTGGCTCGACCACGACTATGTGACCCCTCTGGTGCCATGTGACCTCACCCCTCCCTCCTTGGAGCCAAAGCTGGATCCGCCCTTGCTAACGTATCATAAGTATATATCTGTGATCATACAAGTACCACATGAGCTAAAAGTTGGTTCTTATAGCTTTACTTAATTAGGGGCTCGATAGTGTTGTGTAAGAAATTTTCTCCAATACCTTATATATTTATAGTCTAAAATAATATTAACTGTCTATTTTATCTGTACTAATTACTATAAAATAAATTTGATTAATAACAAACAAGTACCTACAACAACTGTGAGGAAATTATGTACTCGTACTAAAAATAATCAGTAATTATGTAGCTGTTTAGCACTCATGTTTGTGTTTATGTTCATTCTTGTTTCTATATACGTGAATAAATGCATTATGAAAACAATACAGGTTGCCAACACTTTTATGTGGGGAAGATGCGTACCAAACTCTACTAATATTATAAATAAATAAATATTGGTGGACAATTACACACACAACACCATATGACCCCAGACTAAGCAAAGCTTGTAATATGGCGGCCAGATAGCTGATATAATACAAATATAGATTTAAATACATACTTATTATAAATAGAAACACCCAGACACAGTGCAAACATTTGAAATCATCACACAAATATTTGCACTGGGTGGGAATCGAACCCACGACCCTCGGCTTCGCAGGCAGAGTTACTACTCACTAAGCCACGACGCCAGTCTATAAATGTCATATATATAAATGTTTGTTGCTCAATAATTCCGTAACGCATGAACGGATAGTGCTGAAATTTGGAGCACAGTTAGAACAAAATCTGTAAGAACACATAGGCTACTTTTTATCCCGGTAAAATAACAGGAACGGGAACTACGCGGGTAACACCGCGAAGCGTTGCTAGTGTGCAATCAATACCTAACCAATACCATTTACGTCAATTAAAAGCGCTCTTATAAATTTTGCAAGTACTCGTATTTACTTGACGTCAACGCTACCATTTATGCTAACCTGCGACTTATTGGACAAATGAAATCTTCCTCATTTGTAAACTTACTTGCATTCCACTCGCTTAGTAACTACCCAATCCCGCTATGTCCGCAATAAAAAAAACTGGAAGTTAACCTTTTTAGTAAGAACCTATTTGTACAATTATATTGATAAAATCCTTCTGATATAATAAATGAAAAGTTTGGATGTTCTATACTCTATCCCGTTCTAAAAACTAAGCTGATTGACGTGAAATATCAAATTGAGATAGATTATAGTCCAGAATAACACATAGCATAAATTTTCCTGTAATGAAAAGTATTCCCCCATTTTTTTAAAACTTTTATATGTTTACACTTGAGCGCCATCTCGCCTGATGTTAAGCGACGATGCGGTCTACGATGGAGCGTGTTCATACCAAGATTATAACTATCGGAAAACCCCCACTCAGGCAACTCATTCCACAGGCTAGACGTTCTTATCACAAACATAGAGTCAAACCTCTTCGTCCGTGTCTTTGGAATACCCACCATGAAACGGTGCCGCTTCTTCGAGTTACGAGAATTACGTATGTATGTGTTATTCCAGACATCCGTATATCCATAAACTAGCTATACTTTGTTTGTAATATTAGTAGAATTTCAGATCAGTGAACCCTAATTCCACCAAGACTGTCCGGTACCATATGGCGATGGTGCTCTTATTATTATGACCATATTAATCGTTTTTAGTTGAACCAGCGGTAACGGTCAACTAACTTTACTACATTTACTAAGACTTAAGATAAGGGGTTCGTTTCATTTATGTAACTGAAGGAAGCATTTTTATTAATAGTAGGAGATCCCACTATACAACGACCTTCACTGAGCTGTTTATTGGATGAAAAGTGTTTTATATGTAATTTTATATGTCAACAAATATATTGCAAATGGGTTGCCAAAAAAATTTCAGTCCAGAATATGAATAATTAACAATTTTTTTTTTTTTTTAATATTTCACTTAAATTGATTGAATTTTAGAAAAACTATTTAACATAACTTATTATTTTGGCTTTACTCAGTGCTTACGAAATATCATTACAAAATTCAACTCCTAAGGGTGTAAAAAACGGGATGGAAGTTTGTATTTTATTCCTTAAACGTATTCGCATAAAATTTCGCATTGAGCATGATCAAAATAATGAATATGTATTACAGTATTTTTCAAAACTCAACTTCCAAAGGGGTGAAATAAGGGATGAAAGTTTGTTTGAAACTTTTTATTGTTTGAAAATATTTGCATGAGATTTCGTAAGCACTGAGTAAAGCCAAAATAATAAGTTATTTTATATAGTTTTTTCCAAAATTCAATCAATTTAAGTGAAATAATAAAAAAGTTATTTTTTTGTTAATTAATCATATTCTGGACTGAAATTGTTTAGGCAACCCATTTGCAATATATTTGTTGACCTATTAAATTACATATAAAACACTTTTCATCCAATAAACAGCTCGGTGAAGGTCGTTGTATAGCGGGATCTAAGACTATAAATATACTTGACCACCATCTCGCCTGATGTTAAGCGCCAATGCGGTTTACAATGCAACGTGGTTACCTAGAAGAAGTCGATTCACTCTCGATTTGAAGATCCCAAGATTGTAAAAATCGGGAAAATCTCACATTAGTATTATAGAACTTTGACTCTTTAGTGCGTACCACTGATTAGTATTAGTAAGTTTTATTGATTGCGGGATATTTACTGTGACTACGAGTATATAGAGGTGCGATTATCCGATGCAGTTTTGTGTCATGCTCAGGTATAAGCAGTAAATATTCCGTAATTAAAAATAGTAGTAGGTATCTCGAAAAACTAAATAATATGTAAGTACTTAGATATCGAAACTTCAGTGCTGCTTCCCATAAAAACGGAATAAAACCTACAAATTTTAAACGCAATTTCTACAAAATTGACCGACAATAAAAAAGCGGAAATACCGGAACAATTTTGAGACGGTCCAGCGACTTTTTTGTACAATACCCCAAATATACAAAGCTCGAACGTGAACACATTTTGAACTTTATTTAGTTAAAAATAAAGCTTACATTAGTTTTGATAGCGGAGATGTTACTGCATCTCCGACTCTCATTATCTATAGGTTGAACTCATGTCATGTAAAGTCATCAAATGACAATACATAATGACCAAAGAGTAGGCAAGGCTTGAAGCTACAATGACAGACATATGGTGTTCCGAAATCTTGGTCAAGCTACCAGGATATCGTACTTTTACATTTTTCCTATTAACGGTTAAAGTGAACATATGATACGGATAAAAATAGTCGTTTTTTTTTTTTGTTATGCTGTTGTAAAGCAAAAGTATGCCCTGAGTTTGCTGATGACATAGTTTAAAATATTTAAAGTGTGAAGACCGAACTACCATAAAGATAAAATTTAAAATCTTAAGTCATAATTATTATTCCAAAGAACTATCCCGCTCAAGGTAGCTTTCAAATATAAAACACTCCATCAAAATTGGTAAATACATTCCTTTAATAGTTTAATTAGAATGAAATAGACTTCAAATTTATGTCATAGATTTTTTTTGAACCGCACAATTTTTTGCCTTTGGTTATAATTTGACTCTATTGATGCCTCGTGACGTAAAATTAAGAGAATGAAGGAATGTGACTCAAGCAGTCATCTTATTTTTGTGGTTGCTGAAAAGATTAATTGAATTATAAGACAAAATATAAACCAAACACAATGAAGACGATTGTTATGTGTGAAATGTTACTCATTGCTCGCCTCAGCTTCTACATGTCGTTAGTGTCGTTATTGTGGTGTGTCGTTATTTATAGTGTCATTGTCTTTTCCCATAGTTAAAACATTTCACAGGCTATAAGGACTAGTCTATTGCTACCCAAACACAAAACGGCTTACTGGTCGCTTCCGGCCTCTGAAAGTTAGAAGACAAAACGGATCAATCTCACCGTCTAAAACCACCAGGGCCAAATGGATCACCCTGAATAACACACAAGCATACCTACACAAGTCACAGTCCGTGACGGTTGTCGCAAGTGGTCACGCATTCCGCCATCGGAAGTAATCGCCATTGATACCATCTCATTGTAGCAAACCGGATGCACAGCTCGAGATCTGCACGTTTCCATTCCAATATATAGGTACAATCTTTGGTACGACAATTGGTTAAAACTATGAGTGAATAGATTATTTTCTGGGCAAGCGTGGTACACCTAAGACCTTGTCTACAACTATACCCTGTATTACTCGCGAAAAACTTACGTCTAATTAGATTTTTCAATTAAATTCTTATTCGCTAATAATTCGTTAATAGTATGCAATATTGTTTACCATTTTTCTTATACTCTACGTAAATTTTTCCTATCTTAGAGTTTTTTATTTGCTTCTGACCGCCGTGGTACAGTAGATAGTGGAATAGCGACAATCAGCGTGTCTCACAGAATTATTTTTACCTTTATTGTACCCAGGACTGTCACGCTCCAAAACGAATTAATGAGTTGTTAGCACAATACGTTCTTTTTTTCCTTTTGTCGCTGCTCTAGCATCGTACCAATCTGCTCTTCATTATCTATGGATTTCGAATACGGCGCATTTACGCCACTTACGTACCATCCTTATATCTTATTGGAATGTGTGAGTGCCTCACACAAAGATCTGGTTTTATTGATTGGTTGGTTGACGAATTATCTCTACCTACAATCGGTATTCCTTGAAGCCACCCAATGTCGTGACGTCTGTCATTGTTTTCCCGCCATCATGTGAAATTAGAATAATTTCCATAGATTTTAGATGCTTTACGATAAAAGTATAGTTGAAATTTGGGTGAATTACCTACCTACGTCTGCCCCGTCCGGTAATGTGCTGAATTACTTAATTGATATCGATGACAAATTGAGTGTTTACCGAAAAAGTACAGTATCGATAGTATTGGTGTGTTTTGGAAAGTTGCTATTGGACTAGGTATTTGTACTTTTTATTTAATTTATTTTACGATAATACGTATTTATATACTTAGTACCTATTATTATTATGCCTAATCATGAAAATTGATGTAAGAATTTTCTTTTCTTATTAAGATATATTTCTTGAAAAATAACTTAAGATAAAATTCTTCATCTAATTCATTCTTTAAGTAGAGTCACCCCGTGCGCGCGGCTTCGGTCGAATAAAGTCTCGCAGCGCGGCGCGCGCGCACGGCGGCGACGGCAGGTGTGCGAGCTCAGTTCCCCCTCCGTGTTTCAGAGCGGGCGATGGAGCGCGAGTAGTGCGGGGCCGAGCCCGCCGCCCGCCCGACCAATCCCGGCCCGTTTTGCCTATGATGTCATCGGAGGAGGAGGCCGACTTATTCGCGCCCTGCTCGGATAGTCTCCTAAAGAAACAGAAACGCGGCAGACAGCGCGTGGACGCCGGTGAGCCGCGCAATACGTACTCGACTCTCGCGACGAACGGACCGGCGCCCGCGCGCACCGTACACATGAGTGGCGGACTTTACGGCGCCATCTTCGAGGGCCGCCAGCACTTCGGCCTGTTCGCGCCGGGATACGCGCCGGCGGAAATGCTCAACGAGCTGCTCGGGCGCGCGCCCAAGCAGGAGGAGCCCTCCGAGGAGGGCGGCGAGCTCGCGCACCGCGTGTTGCGCGACATCCTGCAGAACCGCAAGAAGGAGCTGATGCGGCTCTCGCCCGACAACAATAACGTGATTCAGAACAACAACAACGACGAGCCCAAGATAAAGCGGTCGCCGGAGCGCGAGCGGCCTGCCTCACGCGACTCCCGGCCAGAGCTGGACGACGCGCTTCTGGCACTGGACGACGCGCGTGCCTCGCCACCGTCCGCGCCACCGGCTGGAGCCGAGCCTCTCCTCGCGCCCAAACCTGAGCCCGAGGATCGCGACGGTGACCACCGCTCCTCCCCGCGACCCTCCGACGTCAAACGTGCTCGTGTCGAAAATATTGTGTCTACTATGCGATCCAGCCCCGTGCCGCAAGTGCCCCAAGTGAACGGCTGCAAGAAACGGAAACTGTACCACCCGCAGCAGCACGACGGAGCCGCCGAGCGGTACGGCACGAGCCACAGCAGTGCGCACACCGTCTCCGAGGACTCAGACGACGACGGCGACCGCCCGCCCATACAGCAGAAACTTGTAGAAAAGAACGCGCTCAAATCCCAGCTGCGCACGATGCAGGAGCAACTCGCGGAGATGCAAGAGAAATATATGCAACTGTGCACACGGATGGGACAGGAATCGGAGACGATGGATAACGACGCTTCCAGTGACGTCGAGCAGACGGAAGACACGGTGCCCAAGTCGGAGCCGGCGTCGCCCGCGAAGGAGATACCGCCGCAGATCCCACCCGCGCTCTCGCAGGTCATGACTAAGATGATGAGTGCAAAGATACAAGCGGCGGCGCACCCACACCTTCCCGGCGGGTTCAACGGCGCCCTGCCCATGCTGCCTCACCTCCCGCCTGCCGACCACATGCACCCACCGCACCCGCACCACCACCTCAACAACGCCGCCGCCATGTACCTCAACGTCAGCCAGAAACTGTTCCTCGAACAGCAGGAGGCGCGGATGAAGGAGGCGGCCGAGCGCGAACAGCAGCATCACCATCACCAGCAGCAGCAGCAGCAGCAACAACAACAACAGAACATGCAACAACACAGGCCGCAGTCGAACCAGCACTCACCTCAGCAGAGACACGGCCCGCCTCAGAACCCTCCTATATCCTCTGAACTGGCGGAGCGACTCGACGCTTTGAGAAGCAACTCGGGATCGGTGGGACCGGTGTCGGATTTGGAAGGACTCGCGGAAGTGCTAAAGAACGAGATCACGTCGTCGCTGGCGAGCCTGATTGACTCCATAGTGACGCGGTTCGTGCAGCACCGGCGGGCGCTCGGCAAGCAGTCGGACGCGGCGGCGGCGGCGGCGGACCAGCTGAACAAGGACCTGATACGCGCGAAGCGGTTGCTCGACGGCAGGAAATCGCCGCCGAAGCCAGAGAGGACCTCGGGGCAGATGCCAGGTAACCTTCCCGTCCACCACGGAGCGCCGAACGGCGTCCCCGCTTTTATGCAAAACCCGTTGCTGATGGGTCAGATAACCGGCCCCCGGCCGGCCGGCGCGGCGTTCCCGCACGGCGAGGCCGGGCCCGGGCACGCGCCTCACGTCCGCCCCCCGACAGGCCTGTTCCAGACGCCGCCAAAGCTCGGGCTGTACCAGCACATGAACGGCCACTTCGAGCGCGACCAGAACGCGGAGCAGAACGAGGCGCTGAACCTGGTGTCGACGCCAAAGAAAAAGCGGCACAAGGTGACCGATACGCGGATAACGCCGCGAACCGTGAGCCGGATTTTGGGTGAAGGTGTGGGACATTCGCCGGAGAATAAATACGCGGAGTCGCCATCACCACGGCCGCAGTACCCGGGGGGTATCGCGTTGCCGACATCGGTAGCGATTCCGAATCCGTCGTTGCACGAGAGCCAGGTGTTTTCTCCGTACTCTCCGTTTTTCGGGGGTGGTTTGGCGCGGTCCCCGCCGGCGGCGCCGGAGCGGGAGTCGCCGCCGCTGCCGCAGCCGCCGGCGCTGCTGCACCCGGCGCTGTTGGCCGCGGCGCACGGCTCGCCGGACGGCTGGCGGCACGTGGCGGCGCATCCGCACCACCACCACCAGCACCCGCACCCCTCGCTGTCTCATCACCAGCTCGTCGACCACCCGGACCATTCCGACTGCAACTCCACCGACCTGCCCTACGACGGGATACCGCCTACCATATCCTTTTCAATATAACATACAATACCTATATCTATCTTTACAGACGTCTTAGAAACTTCACAATTACAAAATAAGTTGTATTTAAGGGAAATGCGACTATTATCATCTACATGAAGGTCGCGTAAATTTTACGTCACCTAAGAGTGCTCTAATATGCCATGCATTTCCAATACGTTTTCGCGTTATTACCTAGTGCTCGTATGGTATATTTATAGCAAGCTGTAGATTTAGGTCACATTCGCTTGACATAAATAAAAAAACAGTATTTTCACTATTCAATTTAAAAAAAGAAATCAAGTATATAAATATATACAGGACACAAAAAGTAAATATTACAAAAAAGCTTTTGATGATTGCAAGAAACAACCGAAGAAAATGTGGAAATTGTTGAACAGTCTTGCCACCAACAAAGTTTTTGAAAAATCACTACCGAAGCAACTACAAGCGCATATTGGTCTTGTCACTAATGCGAAAGAGATATGTGAAAGTTTTAATGATTTCTTTTGACATATTTTGAATGAATTTATTGAATTTATTTCCAATAAATTCATTAAAAAAATATTTTTTTTATTATTTCTTTTAGAAACTGTTGACTTGTATCTGTGTTTTGGTATCAATAACAAACTATGAACTATACATTAAATTTATCAATAGAATATTTTAGCAAACCCTGTAATATATTCCTAAAATGTTTGGTAACTACCCAAATAAATCAATAAAAACGATAAAACAAGCTCTACATTTCTATATCATAACAAACAAATTTAAAAAGACATACAATTCAGAAGACACTAAATTCTATTTACCAAAACAACGTAGATAAAACAACAAATATATTTTCTTCTAAGTAAAACTCCACACAACACTAGTTGGTCGTATTTCGTAACCCAATCTAATCCGCGACCGCAAACGACCACAGATATCTTTTTCCGTTTAACCTTAGGACTGCTTCCTACTTATAGCCATTACGACTGTGGAAGCCTTGCAAGCGATGCGGTTTCTCCACTGTTCGACGCCTTTCCATAGCTTCAACGTACCGATAGAATAACGAACCAAACTATAAAGTTATAGCTAAGAACCGTCGACTCAAACATGTCAGCTTTATAAAGCACACAAAAATAAGTTCATAATACTAGACAAAGACAAATAACTAAAACTCACAACTCAAATTTTGTACGTTAGTGAAATAAAATCAACATCAGATTTCTTTATAACAACTCAATTTAAATTCTTAACATTAAATTACCCAGTAAAAATATTTCTTATTTCTTATAAATTTCTTTGTCTTGCATTGTTCTCAGTACCAACCACCACCAACTTCGTGCATTTTTTATAAATATTTAAAAATACTATTACCTATGTACATAAATGAAATCCAGAAATTACTGAAACACTAACAATATCTATATATTTCTATTTACTAAATAAACGACCTGTTCAACGCTCAACTTAAAGTAATATTTTGAAAAATGTGAGGAAAAATGTTTTGAAAGGAAAACTGCAAAGATATGATTTTTAATTTTGATTTTTCCTCTGAATAGATTTGGTTCATTGCGAATAAAATAAGTTTCACCATCCACGTGGAAACTTACATAGAGAGTTGCAGATATCGGCTAAGGCACATTATAAGATTAGAAAATGCAAACGGATTAAGTAATTGTAGTGCTTCATTGGGCCTACGAGGCGACATACGTACGTAATCAGATTTAAAACCACTTTTCTTACACACAATAATGTTACCAGACAGTATAACAAAACATGTTTTTCAAACAATGTTAATAGAACATGGCGCATTGCTATTTCATAGATAAAATTCAATTTATGCCAATAAATAATTATAAAAAATAAATCAACTATAACTCTATGATAAAATAACTCTATGGGTTTACCCGCCAAAACACCAACTTAAAAAAAAAGTTTCGACTTTGGAGCTCACTGAGGGTGGCTAACATCGTCAAATTTGCCAACTTTATGCGGTATTTGTTCCATCAGCTATTCAAAAAAGTTGTACAAAGTTTAAATCATGTAAATTACGTCTTGTCATGTTTTTAAATTATTGTTTTTGAAATTAATTATTCTCAAGCAAATATGATCCTTAATTCCGTTGTACTCCTCAACCCTAACGCCGATGCACCTGCGGAAAGCCAAGCTGATGTTCTTCTGGGTGCGGTACCCGAGTTCAGCGGTTCTCAAGATGTACTTCCCCGACATCAAGTTCAACAAGAACAACACCGCGCAGCTCGTCAAGTGGTTCTCAAACTTCCGGTAAGTTTTTTTATTTCAATGTTATTCCCACCTGCAAACTGGGAGGATTTCTTTCAGAAAAGTTATGGAGGACGCTATACAGACATCATAATCTACAACCTTTTTTATACTATGGTGGTAATTGGTTTGTCATTTACCAATAGCATTTCCATCTGTTAATAACAGTTATGTACAATTTAAAAATATTATATGGCAATTCTATACTTGGAAAATCTATAGTTATTTACGAGAGGCTACAATTTTTTCGTTAATCAGAATTGCTTTAATAGCAAATTTCTGAATTTTATGCTCAAAACGCCTCTTACGGTTTAAAACAGACGCTGTCTATAACCCCATTATTTTACAATTGATTTACCAACAAATCATATTCTCGGAATTTCCTTACAAAATAGGGTAAAGGGTATACGAGCAACATCCATGACTTTCCAACCGTAAGGGGACAATTCGTACACTATTTCCTAATTATCAAACGCGATGGGGTCGCTCCCTAATAACGAAAACTAATGAAATCAGAACAAGCGTCACTAAATAATCGAAAAAATAACAAAAACATTTTATTGTTGTGGTTAAGGTGTTTAAAAATAAATAATTTTATTTATACGTGATTATTTAATCTGTAAAAAACACTATACAATAAACCAAATAACGTTGGTTTAGTAAAATATATTCACAATACATGTATATTCATATCCATTCATTTGGTAATGCCAATTTACACGTCATAAGTAATGAATACCATATGTACCGTACCTACTTTCATATGTTAAACGTCACTAATATTTGATTAAGTTTGCAACTGATTACGACAAACGACAAAGTTTTTTTTTTAAGACCAAAATTGTCAAAAGCTTTGTGTGACATATCACTCTCACTGTCACTCTTCCCTAAAAAGGTGGAAGAAACCGATGACTGGTATTTACGTCATACCCCTAAAAGGGGTAGATATTGTTTGCGAGAGTTAAACTGCTTACGGCATAACACAATATAAATTTAAGTCGAATATATAAGGAAAATCAATAAATTCCTCATTTATGTAGTGTATCAACAAATGTCAAAAATATATGTATTTAGATTGATTGCAACTGTTAATAAAAATCACTGATCCAGGTTTAGAGTGTAATATCCAGATGACAATACACGCATTTCCTTTCCCAACAGATTAAGAAATGCCATCATTGTCAATCTCTATCGACCCATTTTGTAGGGTTAAAGTCTACTTACACTGGCATCATTGATTTCTATCCTGAGCCAATCTCTTTTTTTACGTAATTAACGTACGTAGCTTCTAACGAGCGTCTAATGCCTACTAAACATTGGGTTACCTCAATAGGCGCTTGGTTCCACTAACCTAAACTTACTAATCATACTTGCGCACACAACGTAGAGCATACCTAAAATCATAACTGAGGACATTCCATATACTTTACCACCAATAAACAGGTCACTAAACGTTCCTACATCTGGGACTCGGGGCCTTCTCTCGCAAGAAGAGAGTCAAGGGCACAATCCAGCACGCTGGCCCAGTGTGGGTTGGTGGAAGACAAATGATCTCGAAAGATTCTAGACACATGTCGGTTTCCTCTCAATGTTTTCTTTCACCGTTTTAAGTTAACCGTTCTCCGAATAAGACCAGCCGTAACTCACATAGATATTATACTTTACCTACTCAACCAATACTACACCAATGGCATCCACACACGCATTACTAGAGATCTGATGCAATCGACCAGACTTATAATACATAATACTATATTTTCGATCTCACAACCTAAATTTCTGCTCTACAATTTCCATTGTGAACATTACGTAAACACTTATTGAGAATTTGCATATTAGGTTATTGTCCCTTATTCTGTGAATCATATAAAAATACTTTGGGTTTCACCCATCTTGTTTTCCTCTTTCTCCATTACATACTTAGCTATATATATAAAATATATACTTAGTATTGTAAATATCCTATGTAATAATGATGTATATTTAATAATGTTACTGAATCGTCATTGGGATTTTGCTTTCAGAAAGTTATTGATTCATGTGTTTATTTATCAATAGAAGTGGTGGAATGGGTTAGTGTGACGAACACGTCACGTTACGGAACGCAATGATCTACTCTATCTCTACCTATAGACGTAATAGTCCAGAGAGCCACGTACTATTTTGAACATGAAGAGTTCAAATCGCTACGTAACACTTCACTAGACTCGTCACTTTGATCCTAGTTCCCGTTCTTTAATTTCTTTGTGAAATCCAAATATTGCCCTTCAAGCACTCAAATCGGAACATAATATATTATCATGTTACTAAAATATACAGAAATATTATATAAATAATAATTTTCGTCCTCAAATGTTCCTAATTACTATTTTGAATAATATACTATTATTTAATATCTTGAGTTCAAGCACTTTTTGTAAACAACATCACACTTTTCATTGCAAATAAAATACTGTATAAGTTAGGTACGTAAACAAATAAGTAGATACTCTGTTACAACGTAATATAAGTAATACTTGAAAATATGACTAACTAAACGTTATTGTAAGTATTATACAATAACAACATTTTATTTATGTTCTTTGTAGAATCTTCTTCTCTACGACGCGACACGCGAAGTATATAAATAATTTTTATAAGAAAAAATAATTTTGATACTTACATATTTCCTATATTATACCAAATCAGCATTAAATACTAAATTAAACAAGATTATTGTATTCACTTAAAAATCATAGGTACTGAATGTTAAATAAAATAAAAATCACGTAAATTAAATAACAAAACCAATTTACATAATTCATCCGCCAACCCGCACTTGGCCAGCATAGTGGCCTTGCCCATCTCCTTGGGAGAGTAAGCCCTGAGTGCTCTTATCAACAACCAGCTGAAACCTGCGCGCGTTGCCACGCCACCTATCGAAAATTAGCCGTACTAACTCAGATTTAGAACAAATTTGATTAGCTTAGACTATAATGACGCTACTCTAAAATATAGACACATGCTGCATCTCTCAAGATAAATATTTTTTCCCGTTTGTTTTCGTTACATTTTTCATTCAGGCTCCGCGCCTATTGATAGTAGCGTAATGTTATATAGCCTACAGCCTTCCTCGATAAATGGACTATCCAACAGAAAAAATATCTTTCAATTGGGACCAGTAGTTCTCGAGGTCCTAGCGTTCCAACAAACAAACTCTTCAGCTTTACAATATTAGTAGATATAGATTTTAAAAAAATAGTAATGTATTTAATAACTTCTTATGATATTTTTTTCTGGTCTCCACTTCAGTAGGCAGTCCATTTGAGGTCATCTGCAATTGTTCCCTTCATAAGAAAAACTTAACGCTTATTACTAACACCACAAACACTCTTTAACCTAGGGGAAACAAGTTCGATAAATAAATAAATGTACATTTGTTTAGCGGAAAAATCCCACCAAGTATTGATTTCTGCTCGACTAATTTTGCGTTATCTAAGTCCAACGATAAAGGCACCTGCCATAATCGCGGGACGGTGATAAATACCACCCCCCTTCTTTGTATTGTAGATACGGGGCTTTATTCTGGAAAAATATATTTTATTTATTTAAAAAATGTTTTCTTTCAAAAGTATTCTTTGACTACGAATCATGGTAGGAGCAGTACGTAGCTGGATAACAAAGCGAAGTCTTGTATATTATACCTATGTATTTAAGAAATAGTTACAGATTCATATCCCAATCTCGAAATACAAAAAGGCATATGCTGCTTCATTGATAATATTTACATTTTTGGTTCCCTAAAGAAATCTACAAAATTAGACGTATTGCCATTTCCAACATACACTAACCATAACAAAAAAAAACTTGTAAACAGTAAAACAGAAATATTCTTATATTTTAAGTGGCTTAAAAATAACGTAAACCAAATAAAATTCAATGAAAATGCAGCGAGAAGTACTATTTTCCTTATATTATAAGTGTAATTATTATAGAACAATGATGAAACTTCAATAAATAAAAAATAACAATAATAGAAATATTACAAAAAAATATTTGCGATCATTTTCGCGATATCGACTTCAAATTACAGAATAGGGTTGCCACGTGGCAACATAAAGCAAACACTTATGCTGATATATCGACTTTATATTAAAGCTTTCTGCTGATATCTATAGATATCTCAAGCTTGTATTATCATTATCTAAGTTGTTATCAGACTTAGATAAAGGGGGAAGTAAAAGCTTTGATAAAAACGCTTTTGCGTAGCGTATCTTTGTACCTTTTGTCTAGATAACAAAGTAACAACTCAGGTAATTCTAATTATCTCTTTTATTAAATGAAACTGTAGGAAAATAACTTTTTTACCCTGGTAATATTTTACCAACATTATGATTAAGTCTTAATCTCTTAATGCAACTGACTGACATATGAATCTTGTTTAATTTACTTCCCTAATGTTGACTTCTATCGCTCTAAACCATCAATTAGGTTTACACTGTAAAGTTTAACATATGTATAATATTAATATAAATACGTAAGTATAGATATAGAGTGAGGAAGTTAAATGAGTAACGATCTACGACTTCTACATGTGCTAAAATTCGGTAGGCTATAGAAGCCCTAAGAAGCAAACTCTGGTGATCCGGTCTTTTAAAAAAATACTTTACGAAAAGAATATCAACAAATATATACAAATTAGTATGAAACTGGATTTAAAAATGAAGTTTTAAAATAAATAGACTTTGGAATAATGGCTACTTCTAAAACTGTCATACCAACTTAACAAATCAAAACATTCTTCAGGAACAACGCAACTAAGTCCATTACCTATTGTAAGCTAATGGGTGTTGTGGACAACGGAAAACGACCATTTCCTGCCGATAAACATCTCTGAAAGACCCCTGAAAGGGTGAGGGAGCCACAATCGCAATTAGAGGGTAGCTCGAAGGTGTCCAATGCGAACTTAAATAATGGATGCCGTTTTAAAATTCTAAGGAAATCGTCGATTAGTGACCACGCGACTTTATTACACGACGCTTTCATATAACCAAGGGTAGTGCCAACCAAGGACAAGCAACGGAGAATGGTCAACGTATCATTTGTATTTTACTAACTTTATACTGAATTTATATTAACCTAATTTGTATTTTATGTAAAAGTAATAACACATGTATACCTAAAGCGTAAATTTGTATCTTTGAGCTCGTTTGAGCCTCAGCGTCAGATAATTCAAATGTTTGAGTCTCAGTTCACGGTATAATTATGGCAAGTATATATAAGTAATAGGTATCATACTTTTTTTTATCATTCTAAAAAATATTTATACTAGTTTCACTTACAAAATAAGTACATAAGTATAATGGAGTTTCCGTTTGATCATAATGAATATCCCTTAATTAATTATAACAGTGTAATAATCAGACAAAACCCGATTCCTGATCAGATTAAAACCAATTGTTACACCTATTTTTCCTTGTAAAAATAATATTTCATAACTCACATTAAATCGGGTTAATTATAAATAAGTAAACAAATTAAAACTAATCAGTTTATTAAAGTCGAGCGATAGCCTTTCTGTGATCGTTAACTGGAATTGCGATAACGTACATGTAAACTTTTTTAATGATCGCATTAAAACCGCATTACAATAATGACATAAAAAATACCTACGACTTTTATTTTCATCTTATCAAATTCAGAGCTCATGCATGGTCTGTTTCTAAATCATACCAATTTAGAATTTTAAAATGGCAACACAATCATTGGTATAAGGAAACAATATTTTTATTACCATCAATATAGTTGCGTTTATCCCCACATTGGCTTATTATGTTAAACAACTCGGCCTAGGATACACACACACTTACACTTACACCTATTACAGTGGTAGTACACTTTTTTACGACCTATTATTATTCTAGTTTTAAAAACTTTCTTAAGATCTGAACGGCTAAGATGTGGAACATTCACAGTTCTAAAACTTGTTTCCCTAGCTTCTGATGTGAGTTGATATGAATAAAAAATACAACGAAACAAGTAGAAAATAATGCCACTTATTCCAGATACAAGTACATACATATTAACCATAATATTCATGAAATTATTTCAGCTTTGTTGTTATAGGAAGATGAACGAATGATTTATCATTTAATCATTTATAATACGTCAATTTGGCGTAATTTTTTTTTTTGGTTCGAGTGCTTTTATTGGCTGGCAAAGGACCGCTTTCAAGCGAAGAAGCGATCATCCACTTGTTGACGTGTGTCGTGTGAGACGCCTAGAGAGCACTGCTGCCGAGTGGCTCCTTGTGTCTTTTACGGAACGCTTTAACGCCTCTAGGTTTGTATTTAAAAAAATAAGGATACTATTAATAATCTGTATTCTACGTCGACACTGTCTAGTATTTTGATGAATTTTATAATGCGCGTATTTGGCAATTGTCTATTTTTAATGTACAAGTGAAAATAAGATATGGCTAATAAGATTTTATTGTTAAAAACTGATTTCATTATTATAATTTTTGCGATGGCAAATATAAATTTGACGCTTGCAAAGTAAAAATGCAATCCAAAAAGCCAATGTTGCGTCTAAAAAGTTTTCATGACGGCGTCTTCATAAAACAGACCACAAACAAAAGTCTTCACTGAAACTCTCCAGGGCAAAACAAACATCCTTAGTCGATGGAAACTCGCAAAGACAAATTCTTTTGGCGCGCGAACTCAAAGAAACCCGGGCTCAAACAAAGAGTCACTCGGCGAATTAGCCTGCGATAGGACTAATTAGTAACTTAGCTTGACTCGTTAAGTTATTTCGCTTAATTAAGTTGCGCAGAAGTGCTCTGTGGCCGGCCCGTCAGAGAAGGCGCCGTAAATTCTGTGGTAAATTGTTAGAAACACGGGCAACACTCCAATTAATCTTTTTACACACTAGGCACGAGGGGGCGCACTTAGACCAGAGGTAAAAACCTTTTAAGCGTTTACACACGAACGGGTTACGTGGTTGACAGTTTTTGAAATTATGACGTAAATTATAAGTAGAGCTGTTTTTATACGTATTTTCCAAGTCTTAATTTATATTTTTAATGAAATCACGTCATAACATACCTATCTGCTTTATTCCACAAAAATTAACTACATACTTATTTTGTATATGTACCTATACCTACCTGAATTGCATGTGCGCAAAATAGTTTAATTATTTATTATATGCAAAAGTTTCTAATTTCTTACATTTTACTTAAAATAACAACTTCACCATTTTATCGTTGACTTCGCAACGGCGAGGTAATTAAACCACTTCAAGAAATCGTAAAACTGTTTCAATCCACCAAATAAAAAATTGGCGTACCATATTTTCCAACGGAGATTGAAATCTCTCGTTTACAAGGACTCTTACGTTACGGAAATGTTGCCAACCTTACGTCGCAATTCCCACATGCCCTTTTAACTTACCGCGTTAGCTGCCTGGGCACATAATTTAGTCCTATAAAATTTGCGTAATTAAAAAACCTATTTGCTTTTGAACTAGATAGATATTCGTTATTTTAACTGTATCAAAGTTTAAAGATACGCCAAACGACTATTATTTCCCGCCATTTCTAAGTAAGGGGTAGTCGACACTAGCCTTAGTTAGTGTCACATTCATCCCCCGACTTGTGACGTCAGCTCGCTGCGCATTGTACGGCGAGACTGTAAAATTTAATTGGTTGGCTAATACACTGCACCGTGCAGTCTAATTTACGTGTTAACATTTTTAATAAGGCTGGGCGAGCTAGGGCGCCAAGTGGCCGGTCATTTAAACCGCGCCACGCTCATACGAGCACCTCCAGTAATTAATACGGCCCTCTCGAGGAAGCTTATGAGTAGTTTTCCTTCAAAACCTGCTAATTACACGTCACAGAAGTTGCTAGGAGCGGCCACTCGACGCCAATCCCATTAGCACGCCTGTTTATTTACCATAAGAATCCGTCTAAAGCCGTAAGCACCGAAAAAGAACGTCACGCCTCAGTACTAAATTAGACGTAACGTGTCTTTACTTCCGAATTAGAGTTCACACGCACGCGACGATGTACGTAATAGGTGCGGGCGCGGTCGAATATTTACATATCATTGCGATACGTTGGCCATTATAAAATATTAGCCTTTCGCCGGCCATCGTCGTTAATAATATAATTAAAACACGCGAGGCGCGGTTCTACTTATCGCCATGATCAAGGAGCTTCGTGTCATGCTTGCGATACGTACGATGTGTGACCTCCTTTAACTAGTTTTGAAATTAGAACGTTTTTCTGTCTACTTTTTTTATTTTCATTTATATTTCAAAATAAGAATGAACTACTGCAATAGAGTAGTTAATCGGAATTATCGACTCAAACGTAATTTACTTATAGGTAATTTTAATCCAATAATTTACTCAAGTCGTACGCGGCGGTAAATCCACAAGTATCTAAGGTGTGTATATATTAATTAGGTATTTTGCAACAATATTACGGCAAAACATCCAATTAAACTACATTCTTCAAGGTATTTATCTGTTCTGGAAAATCCATAGACGTCCATATGCCGTTTATGATTTTACGTTTAGAACTTTAATGAAATGTAATACAAATAAGGCGATTTGCATATTGGAATATGAAATTATGAATAATATCTAATGTATTAATTAATACCACTAATTAAACGGTTATAAATACCTATCTACATAAATGACGCTCAAGGAAATCTAAAGTTTTGACTATGCCAATTTACCACAGTACTTAAACTTATCACTTAATCCCAAGTAAAGGATTCAGTATTTAAAGTTGTAGGTACTTTATGTGGTTATATTGCGCTTTTTGTGAAGAGACCACAGCTCTCAGAAATCGATAGACTTGATAAGAAGCGGTTACAAGGAAAGAGTTTTCTCGCAAAAGTAGGGTGGGTGACTTGTAACAGAGACGGAATGATTTTGAAAAGATGCATGAAGAAATGACGAAGAATTGATTAAAATGGAACGATTTCTGGTCTCCTCTACTAAAAAAAGGACACGAACATAATTTACATCTCAATAAAATAAAATAATCCCGGTTTATAAGAAATTTCGAAATCAATTAAAAGCTAGTTTATGAACGTAATGATTAACTTTCCATCATTCTTGGCCCATAACGATGAATCGGAAAAGAAAACACAAAATAGGGTAAGTGGAAAAACTACTTTGTGTGGCTAGCCCGTAGGCTCATGTGATCCATCAGCTAATGAAAATGGTAATTAGAAAAATGACGGTATCTTCCTCCTAACGTTATCTTTTCTTCGATGGAAGCGGTATTTTAATTACTCGACCCTATTCCATGCAATCATTTTACGAAGTTAAATCGAAAACTTGACATACGTTAATAAATATTTAGGCATCAGGATCAAAAACTTGACGTATGCAATGTCTAAAATGAATATTTAGGCATTAATTCCTACTTAGTGGAAAGTGTATTGAAGTGAATCATTTTAAAATGTTACGTGGTTAGCAACATAGATAAATCGGTTTACGAGAATGAAAAGGAATGAATATGGTATTGTATGACACATTGGAATATTGTTTCATCGAGTCATAAGTACCTACCGTCATATTCTGAACATTTTCTCAAGACTTACGCAAGTCAAAATTATGTAGATTTTTTTGTTGCTGGTAGAGTCAAACAAACTAAAAGAAATGAGCCTTTGACTTAGGGTCATTTCTTTTGTACTGCTTTACTGCGATTAAATTATACCGTAACTACTTGATTTCCGCTTCATCATTTACTTTCACACTAAAGGATAAATCAATTTAAAACAACCTCATTTTAATTGCATTCTGCTTACCTGCCTACTCGAGTAATATCAGTAGAGAAGCATTAAGTGACTACAAAATATAAAGTAAAAAAACTAGCTCTAAATATAAAATTGTGCCGAGACCAAATGAATGCCATTAATTATTTTACTAGTTGTTTGAACACATGGCCATGTTGTGTCACGCCAAGCATGCGAAGCCTCGACTCGACTGGTCTCGAAGGAGCGGGCGTTCTTTCATTAGTGTAGTCTCCACCTTAAAAAACCTTATGACAGTTCTAATGACACATGCGTTTGGGCGGGAAAGTCACGCGATTTTGTTTTCATTTTCGGCCAGTGTTACGAACCATTTTCTTTTTTAATTAGACTTTCACGAAAGAAATTGTTTAGACGGACATTGCCAACTAATAAATAGTTGCCATAAGTCTGCGTAATAAATAGCAAATTTGCGAAAATGTATAATTTTGATGCATGGCGTGTTGGTACGAATATGAATGGGATTTCAGCTAAGATTGCCTTTTTACACTATCAAAACGCGATGAAAAATATCTAATAAACGCTTTTAAATTACAAATTAAATAAAAAAATACATTATTCCAGTTTAAACTTCGTCTTATTAACCTAACGTCCTAAATGGTAACTACAATGTTCCAAGAATATCTACTAAGTAAAATACGAAATAAAATTATTTTGTTGTCGTTTCTACCAACCACTATCAGTGCCAGCGGAAGTCCAGCGTCCAAGCTCTTATCTGCTGAAGCTGCCACCGGCCAGATCTTCAAGATCCCTAACCGTTCCACATTCTTGGCATTATCGTTTGTTAACCAAAGCACACAAAGTTCAAGTTACGCTGGTCCACCAGTTCTTGTACTTAAAAGACCATGTAACGTAGGTACTTTATGATTGATAAAGTGTTATATTAATTTTAATAAAATCCTTTTTAAAGGAAGTACGGTTCATTAATGTTAATAACTTGACGTCAATGAACTCTCAAATTATTAAAATTATTGTGTACCTACTTTATGTAATCGACATTTTAGACCTACAATTCTCTTTTCTAATTTATTTTGTGGTGTTACTTTGTTGCACTTTTATTAAATTTACAATTAAAAGTATTTTTGCATTTATTATAAGTTTCGTTAGCGTTCCTTTTCATGCTAAATCTTCAGGGGTTTTTCTCAACTAGGTATAACCGCTATACGACAAAACTAGATTTTTAGGAATGGCTTATCAAAAAGCCGCGTAGGTACCACGTATAAGTACGACCAACTTATATCTGTAGAATGCAACGATGGCGCCACAATCGAAAAGTGTTGCCACCTATTCCAAAATTAGACAACTTCTGTGTTCCTTAACTCGTAACTCAGTAGTTCCACTTTTGGCCGCTCTACAGATAACTTTGGCTCTACTGCATGCGGTTTTTAAGTCCTGATACACACTACCAGCCAAGGTGAAAAGGCGCGGCATAGGCTGTATACACAAGGGAAATTACTCAAGTGCGACAACTACAAGTCGCCGGGACGCGCCCTAAGACGTAATTAATTAATGTGTTACCTGCCTTATTCTGTTGCAGAAAAGTTTTTTTTTTTCGTTTATTTGGGTAGAGTGCGGGTGTCGTGAAGTCAATTATGTAATTTATTTTGAAAGTAAAGTAAAAATACAATAAAATCTTAAAGTCATTGTGTTGTTAATGCTACAAAAATACAATAGTAATTAATTAAGTATTTTCGCAATGATAAAATGAAAAAGCTGTTGTAGGCTAGTGGCAAAGAAGTCCAAATCCACAAGCAATTTCATGAGATCTTAGAATTGAACCTCACTTGCACCTCAGAGTATTATTTCAAGAGCAGATTTGTCTCAAGTCTGTCATTAGCACTGATTTTCTTTAAAACCGGTGGTAAAGGAAAATATCGCGAAGAAACCAACATGCTCTAAGAGAGTGGTCTTTCGAAGAGGGTCCTGCATTTGGTCAACGCTTGGATGCTTAGGATGGATTTTGGCCTTGACTTCTTTTGAGAAAGATCTAGGAACAAGCAGTGCGATCAAAGTGTTGATTATGCTGTTTGCTGTAGGTATTTCGATACTTCCTCAACATATTATTTTATTGTATTAAATGTTGTAGATAATGCTACGTTTTTATTTAATAAGAAGTGACGAGACGAGCAGGACATGTGCCTGATAATAAGCAACATGCCTGCCACATAACAGCTCAGTGACACGCAGCTATTGGAACATGAAGACTCCAAATCATTACCTAGTACTGCACTGCGCTCATCACCCAGAGATCTAAGATATTATACCTCTAAGCCCTGTAATTTCTCTGGAAACATTGCCCTTCAAACCGGAACACAGTAATGTTTTCACATTACTGGCAAAGGTCTGGTACTTCCCCAGGCGGACTCTGCAAGGAGTCCTACCACTACAAAATTTTCACCAGTTTTATCATTTAGCTTCAATCAAATTAATACTTTAGTTAAAACAAGTCTACAAATCTATCTTATATTGCGAATACTCCAGGGAAATACACCTAAGTAAGCCAGCGATACGTATTGAAATAATGACGTCTAGAAAAGTAATTTCACAAACGTCAAACGCGAACACGAGATATTATAATTAAACTAGTTAATAATAATTATGTGCAAGCAAATATTTATCCTTTAATTTCAATACCGTTTTGATTTTACTCAAAAATTTCGCAAGGTTTTTTCTTTGTTTGATCTTTGGGATAAAGTAAATTAAAATCATGAAATACGGCGGTTAATTATATTTTTCCAAAATAATGTTACGTTTCAAATATATTCTAACCTTTTTGGTGTCGTAGCACTGGCCGTACACAAAAAGGAACTAACCGAATGAAAATAAAAACATAATTCTAAATTCAAAAGCAATGATGATACACGTTAACGTTCTATGCAAGCTCAAGCCTTTTGAAACGTACGGAGTATTTTTTATCAAACGCTCATACTTAGTACGGATACGAATAAAGAAGAACACTCGAAACTGCAAACTGTCTCAGTAATTAACGAACTAATTCTGAGATCAAGTAACCGTGAACGGTCAGCAGATGCCCTTTGGCGGGAAAAAGGGAAAAAAAGCGATGGAAAAAATGCATGCATTTAACCCTTTTTCGAAAAAAGTTTTAATACCGAAGTGAGTAGTTGGGGGTTGGGGTAATGAAATCTCGGCAAGCACTCAAATGAGCTGAACTTTTGAAGCCTGGGGTACAAGACAGGCGGGTCAGTGAGGAGGGAGTCATTACACAGGGACGGATCGAGCAGATATTGATTTTTGTGATGACGATGACTGTTTTTAACCTGAATTAAAAACTCTATTTTAATTGATTCATTATGTTCACCTCATGGGTCATATTCGAAAGGTAGTAACGATTCCATGATGACAGAATGACAAATATGATTGTTACATTGTTACATGTGTAATAAGTGTTGCCAAAATTATTTACATTGAAGTTGGTAACTAGTTTCTCTAACAAAATGAAACATTAACGCCACTTGTAGAGCAAACGAGAAATACGGGGTTTGCATTTCGAAAACGCATCACTCTATTCAGGTCAAAGCTAGAAATGTTCCGTACATATAGTACAAGTTGTTATATGTTGTGAATAACATTAGTTCCAAGATAACGAAACAGAAAGTCGCGAAGTGCGTCATGAACGTGTGTACCTACTTAGTGATAACGTTTTCTCAAACCCGCATCGCTACGTTTTACCCGCATTTTTATACTGTTACTTTTTCTACCGTTTAACTGTTCTGTATTTTGTAGGGAAAAAAATGCGACAAGAAGTGCTGACATTTACAAAATTAAACTTTCAAACATTGTTTAAGACAAAATGAAAGAACGAGCAAATTATATATTACGAGCATACCAATTAACAACACAGTGCCACGTAGCTATTTGAATTTGTTAATCCAACAAGCCACTGCCTAGTATAGTACTGTGCTTGTCACCTAATTGATATGATTAATCTCTTTGCCATGTAATTTCTTTGGAGACAATGTCCTTCAAACCAAAAAATTGTCTTAAGTAAATCAGGTTTTGTTATCGCGTCAAAGAGAAACAAATATCCATATTTACTAACAAACATTCGCGTCGTTTTCGCTTACGAGAGAATCCCAGCAAACATTGCAAACAGTGTCCCAGAGGACTGGGGCATAGGAAAATCTGAAAGTGGGTGGATGAATAGTGAAACATTTTTGAATATATGACAACCATTTTTAATCCATGGTTGATAGAACAAGACATTCAAAAACCGATTCTATTCTTCTTAGATGGTCATAAGTCCCATCTCACATTCCATCTTTCGGATTTTTGTTGCGAAAATGGTATAGAAGTAATCGCCTTATGAACTCGACACATTCTCCAACCCATGGATATCGCAGTTTTTAGGCCTTTAAAGGTATACTTTAGAAAAGAAGTTGTGCATGGAAGTTAGAAAACGCAGGAAACAAGTTAAAAAAGATAACTTTGGTCCGGTTTTCAAGAAAGCTTTGAATCGTGTCACCTCTGAAACTGTTAAAATGGTTTTAGGGTGCCGGATTTATCCATTTGGTCCAGCATATGTGATTTGTCCAAAATCAAAACCCGTAATCCCAAGAAAGAGACCAGGAAAGAAAAAGATTCCAGAGTTATTTGGAATCCCAAATCGTAAGCATATTCGGTAGAAGCAAACTAGATATGTTTAACAAACTGTATTATGAAGGGAGAAATGTTCTCGAGAATATGGCGCTAGATGAAGATTTAAATCTTTATGTATTATGGGCGCATTCCAATCAAATTACATTGTCAAATGTAACAACTAGCTCTACGCGAGAATTGTCTCAACATGGTTTATCTACCTCATCGACCACAGCAATAAATACAGGTCATACAAGTATGAACCAAAGAGGAACTACTCATGGTACGGTTATACCAGAAGAAGAGGTATTGGAGCAAGTACCTGTCGGTGAAAGTGTTCATATTTTGCAAGATAGCTTTTCGATGACTTCGGAACATAATTTGAAAGCAAAAGACTCTGTACAGGCGTTAGATAAATATGACAGTGATGATAGTGTAACTATATTACATGAGAGCATACTAATTGAAAAAGATAGTATACTTAATGTAATAGCTGGCTTGACAACTAATAAAGAACTCGAAGAGCGTAACATTTTTGATGATACTAACAACATACATCAAGGCGACTTGGCAATATCTACAACTCAAGTTCATACTCCCAAAGTATCTGACATTAAAACTAGTTCAATTAATCTTGATTCAAATGTCAACATTGTTCACATATCACCAAAACCATCAACTAGCAGGCAAGAGCCTTTTGCAATGATTGCGCAGGATATTACATCACCACGTCATAATAAAAGCGGTTGCACTCCAGATAAAAACACTTTGAGCAGTGCTTTAAATGTTATAGTGCCGTCACCATTCAAAAAGGTGCCTTTTTGGCCTGACAGCGTGAGTACTAAGAAAAAGATCAAAAGAAAAGGTACCATCTGCAGTGACAGGTAAAGCGTGGCGTGAATATCATGTTAAAAAGGAAGAAGAAAAGAAACGGGCTTGGAAGAGAAGGAATCAAGAGCTAAGAATAGATTAGAAAAAACTTAATGAAAGAAAAAAATGGCAAAAGAAAAGAAAAGTAAAATTAGGGCTAAGAAGAAAAAAGTTTGTCCTGTATTATCATCTTCTGAAGATACAGATGTGGAAATGAAATTTAATGAAAGCGGGGAAAGTGAATTGGACGATCAAAGCGATTCAAATATGTATGGAGATGACATCATGGTCAAAGAAAGTAGACCTGAAAAGAAAAAGATCAAATATGAAGATAAACTAAAGAAGGACATAAGGAAAGGGTGTTATGTCATAATAAGATATGAAGGTGAATATTTCCCCGGCATTATTGAAAACAAGGATAAAGGTCAATTTGAAATCAGTACCATGGCATTGTCCACTGGTAATACTTTTAGATGGCCAGATAGGCCAGATAAAATCTGGTATAAGATAAGCGATATCGTAGAATTGATTAGCCCTCCTACAAAACATAACAATAGGGGCTACTTTAAAGTTCCAGAAATGGATAAATTCTTGCCTGACATATACATGTCTTAAATCTTAAAATCTGATTAATTTGTGATTGAAGAAAAACTTAAATTAGCATTATATTTTACGTATACAGACAGCGTCTAAGTCTTAAGTAGCTTAAAGATCTCTTAAGTTGGGCTTTTTTAATTAATCAAGATTACCTACCTTATTTTAGAAACTACGTTTCGAGATTCCCTGGATTCGGATTGTTTTATAATATCAGTAATTTTAACAAACAATAATGGGTTTCAACTGTCTATCACTAGATTTGAGTAGATTTTTAAGAAAAAGTTTATAATATCAGTAATTAATAATAATAATAATAATAATAAGCCCCCTTAAAACCAACCACACGTCCGGATCGACCATCAGATCACGTGGGGGGCGGACAACGCAATGTACAATTACTGGTGCGGCCAACGTGGCTCTGGAAGTTAGTAGGTTAGTATGTATGTATGTAAGTAAGTAAGCTACTGTATAGAATAAATAGGTAACGACTAAATTAAAAAAAAAAACATTAAAAAAAAGTTAGTAGGATTAGAGTATAAAGCGATGAGGTATTGGTGAAGCTGCTACGGGCTCGTAAACAGTATGTGTTTGCAAGAGGCCGAAGTAGAACAGACGACATTAGTGTAGGATGTCGGCTTAGGGTGGTGGCGGAAGAGTACCAACTCGTACCAACGGCGGCACCCATGAGCTCAGTTAGGTTAGCTCACTACACGTCTACACGACCTGGACAAGCGATGTAGGCTCTTTAGTCCACTTTATTTAACATGGACAGCAAAACAATAAACAAGCCCCAAGTGCCCGGGGACTCTGTGAGAGAGGCTGATGACAGTAGGTTACGACCTCGCAGGGTCAGGGGCAAGGTGAATCTCAGGTGGGATCCTTAAACTGTCAAACGACGAATGCTTTACGTAACATGGACACCGATCTAAGCATTGTGACTACGGCTGAGGACATTGTGCTAGATAACATAGACTCTACACCCACCACGGCCATCCAACGTACGTGCGTACGTAAGAACAAAAATGCTACAGAAAATAGGCTAAAACGTTTAGTAGGGACTCAGGTATCTAGTAGAAAAGATAGCACAGCAGAGGATGTTTCTCAGGAGGCAGTAGCCACTCAACCTGAGACCACCAAAGCTGGAAAACCAAGAGTGCGCATGAAGTGGAATGATGAAATTAATCGATTTATCATGCGCACTTACTATTATATCACAAAATTAGAAACAGATAGAACCATGCATTGCAAAAAATTATACGACGAATTTAAATCTAAATATCCAGAATTAAACAATATATCATCACAGAGAATAGGAGATCAAAGACGAGCGATACTTAGAAATAAATTGTTATCGGATACAAGTATAGACGAGATAAAAAAAGAAGTAGCTGATCAAATAGAACGAGAAAGAATTGAAGAGATGACTTTAGCTCCTACAGATGTAGAACTCCAACCAACACAAAACAACAAACATGAATACACAAACAAGTCAGAACAAACTACGTCATATAATATATGTCCGGCAAGACAAAGTAGGTCCACCAACTTAACCTTCACAACTCAATCATCTCACACACCAACGTCAACTGGCATAATAGACACACAATCAGACAACCAATCACTAACACCAAAAACAAATGAAGTCATAGAGAAGCTTACGGATCAATTAGACGCAACAATCTACCAATACTCAAAAACAGATCCATCATCAAGACCTGTACTGCCTAAACTAAAAGAAAATCGGGAGTTATATTTTTACATACAAATTTTTAACAAACACATTTTGAATCGATATTTGTCTGCAGAATCCGATATAAATGCAATTCACACACTCACATACTGTAGTGCAATGGTAATAAGCAAAACCTTAGGCTACACAATAACAGACACCACTACTGGACAAAGTAAAAAGAGACATAAAACACAAGCTCCTAGCTGGCAAATTCGGTTAGAGGCAAATATTAAAAACTTAAGAGCTGATTTGGGAAGATTAACGCAATACATAAATGGGAATAGGTCCCCTAAAATTATAGCTAAAGTGGAAGATATATATAACAGACACAAGGTACATACACGACACGAAAGTAACAATAACAAACTGGAAGAATATTTGGATACTTTAAAGCAGAAATTAGCTTTAAAATCTCAAAGATTGGCTAGGTACACAAAATCATTCCACAGAAAAGAGGATAACAAATTATTTGCAAATAGTGAAAAAAAGTTTTTACAGAAATTTAAGAGCAAAGAAAGGAAGTGCTGTAAACATCGTCAACGAAACTCCGCAGCCTGAAGACCTAAAGAGTTACTGGGCCAATATCTGGAAAAAAGGAGAAGACCACAATGATCAAGCTGGGTGGATTCTAGATGAAGAGCGACGATGGGAGAATATTGAAGAAATGGAATTTAATGATCTAACAGTAGATGATATATCAGAAATAACTAGAAAAATGAAGAACTGGAAAGCTGCAGGGATAGATAGAGTACACAATTTCTGGTACAAAAAGTTTGTAGCGTTGCATACTAAATTGGCAAAAATCATTACAAGTTTAATTAACGGACAAAATGAAATGCCAAAGTTTCTTACAAAGGGCATAACGTACATGCTGCCGAAAAGCAGCGATACAAAAAAATCCTTCTCAATACCGTCCAATAACATGCTTACCAACTTTATATAAGTTGATCACATCATGCATCACACGAAAAATTAACGAGCATCTCTCACGCCACAATATCTTAGCTGAAGAACAGAAAGGGTGCAGGCAAAGCCACAAAGGGTGCAAAGAACAACTGACAATAGATTCTGCTATACTTAAACATGCCAACCACAATAGACGAAATTTACACATAGCATACATTGACTACAAAAAAGCTTTTGATAGTGTCCCTCACTCTTGGTTACTTAAAGTTCTTAAAATCTACAAAATCAATCCCCATATTATTTATTTTCTGGAAGGTACCATGGCTGATTGGAGAACTACACTACATTTAAATATCAATGATACTATCATCAGTACTGATGATATCCCAATCGGTAATGGTATTTTCAGGAGAAACTTTCAGCCCTGTGTGGTTTTGCCTCACTCTGAACCCATTGTCTAACATTCTTAATAACACAAAATGTGGTTATAAAATATCACCCCGCGCTTCATTAACACACCTACTTTACATGGATGATTTAAAACTGTATGCTCCATCGAAAGAAGACTTAAATACTCTATTAAATGAAACCACTAAATTCAGCAGAGATATCAACATGGAGTTCGGCCTTGAAAAATGTCGAACATTACGGATACAGAGAGGTAAAATGACAGCAGTGGATACCAATGTGGAAGAACAAAATAGTTTTGAAGAAATGGAGCCGTCAGATACTTATAAATACCTGGGCATATTTCAGTCTAACCTTATTAACCATAACCAAATTAAGAAAGATTTAAACGCAGAATATACACGTAGATTAAATCTACAATTACAGGCAAAAAATCTATTTAAAGCCATAAACACATTTGCAATACCGGTGTTAACATACTCGTTTGGGATCATAAAATGGACTAAGACTGACATAAATAAACTTGAGATAAAAACTAGAACCACTTTAACTCAGCACAAATATCTGCACCCGAAATCGGCGATCGAACGAATCTCAACAAAAAGACAGAACGGAGGGAGAGGATTAACCGATTTGAAACTACTTTGGGAGAAACAAGTTCTATATTTAAGACACTTTTTCTATGAAAAAGCCAATTCTAGTGACCTACACGCTGCAATAGTATCAATAGATGACAAATATACACCATTAAATTTATTGAATATCGATATACAATTTGACACACAGAGCGGTCAAGAAGACAAAAAATTAAACAGATGGCGCTCCAAAGAATTACACGGAAGACACATTCATGATCTAGAGCAGGAACACGTAGATTTAGAAGCTTCAAACAAATGGCTTAAGGTAGGACATCTATTTCCAGAAACAGAAGGATTTCTCATTGCTATTCAGGATCAGGTTATCAATACAAAAAATTATAGGAAACACATAATAAAAGACTCAAACGCTCAAAACGACAAATGTAGAAAATGTCATCGTCAACCAGAGACTATACAACATATAACAGGCGCCTGTGCTACTCTAACGCAGACCGACTACACACATAGGCACAATCAAGTAGTACATATCATTCACCAAAAACTTGCAATAACACACAAACTCATAGATGATTCGATTAAACCTTATTATGAATACACACCCAAATCTGTATTAGAGAACCACACTCACAAAATGTACTTTGATAGGGCTATTTTAACCGATAAAACCATACACAACAATAGGCCAGACATTACTTTAACAGATAAAATAAATAAAACAGTATATTTAATAGACATAGCAATTCCTAATACTCACAACGTTCAAAAAACCATAACCGAAAAAATACATAAGTACACAGAACTCAGGGAAGAAATAGTTAGAATTTGGAAGATGGACAAGGTATATATTGTGCCGTTGGTGCTCTCTAGTACAGGAGTCATACCACACAACCTACATCACGGTATCAAATTATTAAGCTTGCCCCAAAATACATTCATTACAATGCAGAAGGCTGCAATACTAAATACATGTCGGATCGTACGTAAATTTTTGCAAGAGGAAGTACACGAACACCACTTGGTCTAAACCCGTGGTGTTTGGTAATTACCGAAATTTTTACAAAAATTTCGAGAATATAAAAACTGAGATCATAATAATAATAATAAACCTTTTTATTTCTTATTTACAAAAGTTGGTTAGTTATAATATTTCAGTAGGTAAACAAATATTTGGTTAGTATTAATAAATTATCTTAAATTGTTGTTAGTAATGTATTTGTTTTCAATATTTATATATTAACAAGAACCCCGGTTTGGGTAAAGGTCTCCTCCAAAGATGCCCATTTTTCACGATCTTGTGCTATGGAGAACCACATCACTCCAGCTGATCTTTTCAGATCATCTTCCCATCGGGCTAAGGGTCTCCCCTTCCTTCTCTTGCCTGGTGGTCCTTTCCACTGGGTAACATGAGTGGTCCATCTTTTATCAGACATTCTCGCTACATGTCCAGCCCATTTCCATTTCAGTTTTTGAGCAAAAGTCAAAGCGTTTGTAACTTTAGTGATGCCTCTTATTTTTGTGTGTCTTATTTTGTCCATTTTCTTTATATTTAACATGCTTCGCTCTAATCCTCTTTGGCATGTATTGATTTTATTCATAGCTTGTGTAGAATTTCCAGGTATGACTTCCATAAGTTAAGCTGGGCAGTAGACATGAGTTCATAACTTTAGCTTTAAGAGATATCGGTAAGTTACTTTTAAATATTTCTTTCAAGCTCCAATATTTATTCCAGGTTTGTTGAACCCTTCTCTCTATTTCTATAATGTTGCAGTTCTTCTCGAAACTTATTCTTTTTCCCAGGTATATATAATTTTCTACGTAATCTAAAAGGTTACCGTTGATAGTTATAGGTCTTATTTGTGTATTAGTCATTACCTTAGTTTTGTTAAATTCATTTCTAATCCAACCTTCCCACTCGCTTGTTGTAGAGCTTTTATCATAGATTGCATCTCATTAGCTGTCTCTGAAAGTAGTATCAGGTCATCGGCAAACCTTAGATGGCTTAGGTAGGCGCCTTTTATGTAGAGTCCTGATTTACTCCAATTTAGCTTGTTTATAATGTTTTCGAGAATTGCTATGAAAATGGTGGACGAAAGTGGATCTCCCTGTCTTAGCCCTTTTTCTATATGGAAAGCTGGGCCTAATGTTTCAAGCTTTATTCTTCCTTTGTTGTTATTATATATACTTTTAATCACATTTATGTATATATCTGGTACCTCTTGTTCTTTTAAACATTCCCATATACTTAAATGTGTAACCGAGTCAAAAGCCTTTTGATAATCTATAAAGGTTATGTAGAGAGGTCTCTGGAGCTCTTGATATTTCTCTATAATTAATTCGATGGTGTGGATGTGATCGATGGTAGAGTATCCTCTTCTGAAGCCTGCTTGCTCTATCGGTTGTTTCGCCTCTATTATCGGACTTAGTCTGTTATTAATAATCGATGAGAAAAGTTTGTATATATTTGGTAAAAGACTAATTGGCCTGTAGTTGTTAATATTTTTGGATCGCCTTTTTTTATATATAAGTATGATATTTGCTTCAGACCATTCTGCGGGTGTTTCAGAACTAAGTAGTATGGAATTAAACAGTTCAGTTAATGGTCCTGCCAATATTTGGTGAGCATATTTTAGTGATTCGTTTGTGATATTATCACATCCAGGACTTTTTTCGAATTTCAGTTTATTTATTGATTTTAATACTTCGGTTTCGTGGATTGTTTCTATAGCGCGGCACTTTACAATTTCTGAAGATTTTTTGTTGGTAGTCACACTTGTTTTGTCACTGTAGAGTTTCTTATAGAATTGAGTAGCTGTGTTGATAATATCCTTTCGGTTACACAGGTCTTCATTAAGATTTTTTAGTCCTTCTACCCAAGACTGGTTTGTTCTGAGTTCTTTGTATGCTCTCCTTGAGCTACCATAAAGCTGAAGATGTTTTTCTATTATTTCTTGTCTGTATTTTGCATAGTCTCTCTTGATATATTTATTAACCAGTTTATACAAAGCGGAGAGTTCATTTTTCAATGTGCGTGTTTTATTTTTTGTTGTTTGTAATTCTTGTCTTCTTTTTAATAATTTTAGTGTGCGTTCTTGTAGAATTTTATGTTTTTTATTTTCTTCTATGTTTGATTTAGCAAGGATCAAACTTTGTTGGATGGCCTTTTTTATTTCGTTGTATGATATTTGTACAGATTTGATTTCTTGGCTGGTGTGTTGATTTGGTGTCTTCAAAAGAATGTATGACAGGTTTTCATTGTATTTTGTTATTTCATCCTTGTTCTTGAGTTGACTTGTTTTATTATTTGAGAAATTGGTTCTATTTTTCTTTTGTTTGCTGAGTTTTATTTTACCTCTTATAGGTCGGTGGTCCGAAGCGTAGTTTAGGTTCAAAACTTCTATATTTTGGAACGATTTCGGGCGATTTGAGAGAATATAATCGATCTCGTTTTTATACTGACCGTTTGGTGGTCGCCAAGTCCATCTGCGGTTTTGTTTTTTCTTGAAACAAGTATTTATAATTGTTAGTTCGTGTTCTAGCGCAAAGTTAACAAGTCTTTGACCTCTATCATTTCTTTCGCCGTATCCGTATTGTTTCGTGACCAGGTATTCGTTTTTTCTGGGGGTTCCAACTTTTGCGTTAAAGTCTCCCATTAGAATGATGTGTGAGTGTGCTGTTTCTAAGGTCTTCTCAATGTTCATATAAAATTCGTCAATTTCATGTTCGTGGGCTGTTTCTGTAGGTGCGTATACTTGTATTATAGAAATCTTGTTACCTTCAAAATTCATGTTGAGAGTTGCTACTCGTTCTGTTGTTCCTATAAAGCTCTCTATATTGTTTTTCAGTGACTTGTGTATTATGAATCCCACCCCATATTTTCCGGGTGTAGATCCCATGTAGCAAAGTATAAATGTGTTGTGTTCTTCTATTTTGTTTCCCTGTCTTCTAACTTCCGACATTCCAATAATATCGTAATTGATTTTATTTATACATTCTTCCAGTTCTAGTAATCGGTCATATGAAGACAGAGTTCTTACGTTGTATGTTATAATATTTAATTGACGGCTTAACTTTGTAAGGTTTTTCGAGGTGTTTCTAGTAGAGTTTGAATTATGTATCTTTGGAGGGTTATGGTCATAATCATCCACGGTGACCAGCCGGGTTGGAAGATTTTTTATGTTATTTATTGAGATTTATTTATTTGTGATATCGGTGTGAATAGAGAGAGTTAATTGCTATGCATTTTTATTTGTTGTATTTTTGTTTGTCAAGAAGTTCAACAGGCTAGGTTTTATAGCTCCTTCGGTGACACTATTTGACCTTATGATCTTGCTTTTGAGCTTGCCTGTTGTATCTTATTCTTTTTTGTTTTATTTTCCTGAATTTTAGTACTTTCTGGAGATATTGAGAGGTTTCTCTTATGTGACGTGTTTCTGTTTTTGTCCAGTATTATGAGTTTATCATACTTTATTATAGCAGTATTTCCTTTTCTCTCTCAAGTTTAACTTGTTCTTGTAATTCTTTTCTTTTATTTAATATATTACGCGGATAGTCTTCATTTTTATATAGTATGATGTGTTTTCAGAGTATGTCTTTGCTTAAATATGTCAATCTTCAAGCCTAAAGTAGAGAAGGTGACAACAATTGGTCTGGGTTTTTCTCCTTTTTGTCCAATTCTCTTAATTTCCTGTATGTCTCTTCGCTCAATTTTTAAATCAAAGTATTTTTTAATAAATTCAATCAAAGTGTTTTCCAGGTTTAGGTATGATGTATCCATCTCTTCTATTCCGAAAAATATGATGTTTCTTTGCCTAGATTGTTTTTCCAAGAAATAAAGACGTTTCTCTTGGTTTTCTACTTTTATTTGGAGGTTGTCGTATTTTTCTTCTAATACTCTGAATTTTTCTTCAATAATGCTATTTATATTTAGCGTTACTTGTTCTGTCACTTTCTCGCCGGTTTTTGGATGGTGAGTTTTGTTTATCCAGGTCCTCTTGAATTTGACGAAGTACCTTCATGACATCCTCTATGATTTGTGAGTTTTTTTTTTTTTTTTAATATAAATGTTTATATAAATTTTGTTAGCACTAGTAGTGTCCTCCAGTGACTATTTTCCGTACTATTAATTTCGTTCAAGTGGTGTCCTCTGTCGGTGTTCTGTCAAACTAATTGATTTAATGATCTATTTATAGTGTCAGTTGACTGTTTGAGCGTAGTGCAGGCAAGTTTCAACAGGTGGCGCTGATCACAATTAATTTATTGATATTTGTCGAATCATCCAGAAATCCAAAATAGATTTAGGTTGTTTTTGTTCAAATGTTTTTAATAGCCCACGAAAATTTCACTAATATTCACGCAATGTCACTTCTTATCGGCATTTATATCATTTAGGTAGTAATTTTCGGTATTTGTTGACCGTTTGTTCTAACAGTTGACAGTTCCACTTTTGGTATTTTTTCACTATTTATGTTAAATTATGTTTTAATTTCACTGTATCCATACTTATTTTGTAAACCAGTTCTTTAAATGACTGTTATATTTTATTGTTTAGGTTTTTTTAACACTGATTCTATTTTTAAATTCGCGAATACACACAGCTGATGTTGTACTTGGCACAGCAGCGCCCTCTCCTCAATATCAGTAATTATATCTACTTAATATACACGCAGGAAATACCTACATTTTTGTTTGCCTAAATATTTTCAATTTCTATTTAATTCGCCTATAAAATAGTTAGTGTGACCATGAAATGATTTAATCTACCTAAGTAGGTAAATAACCTTCGTATGTATACTTATTGTTCGCGCTTAATTAACGTCAAACATAACATTCCTTAATTCGCAATTATCTAAGGAAAACCTAATTGTCATAATATTTATTACTCGGTAACTTATCGTTAGGATATTGTTTCAGAATTCTGGTTACCACAAAATGTATGTATTTAATACCTTACGTGTAATTTAACCTATTTTTGAACAAGATAATTCAAGTATATAATAAATTTGCGATATATCGATTTGTTTAATCGATAAATACAGACACTTATACAAGATTTAGTGATAAAATTGTACAGTACCGAAGGGAGAAAAAAATCCCAAGAATGTAGTGCCGGGAATAAGCGGTAGATACCTGCCTATAACTATGCCCCAAAACTTTACCTAACGAAAGGCAATCTAAAAATAGTTGTTTACAAAATAAATAGCTACGTACCTCACATAAAAATGAAATAAGAAGAGTACATTTATAATTTAATAATTGAGTGTTTTTCTTTGTAATAAATAAGATAGAAACTACTGAACATATTTTATTAAACCTGGCCATCTGCCCTAATCTGCCTATAATCGAGTTGTCCAACTAATCTGTAATATAGCTATATAGTCTATGTTATGTCAGGGACGATGTAGCATTGTAATGGATATTTAATACAAAAAATCCTCTATTTAGGAGGCATTTTCTTAGTAACTTAGTATAAATTAATCTGATAAACTGGTTCGATATCTCAATATTCATGTAAGTAGTATCCACGAGCTAAACCGGGACCTGCCGCTAGTAAATAAAATAAGAACAAAGAAATATTTAACAATGCATAGTTTGAGTCTTTTACATTACTTACACTGTAAGGTAACGTGTAAACTACAATGTATAAGCTACTGCATTCCTTTTATACTAAAGTACCTCTCTATTTCTTTATCTCTCTATTCTAAAACACAATGGATAACTGATCTCTTACATACAAATATAAAACAAAACGCGTCATGAAACAAAGTACCAAACTGTCAAAAATGACGCGTCACGTCAAATTAGCTAATTTAAATTGCCTAGTCCGTCCCTGGTTCGGACGGCGCAGTCTGAAAAAAGGTTTTTCACTAACTGAAGCATTAATCCGGCCCGGTATTAGTTTACCCGCTTTTACCCGCGCCTGTGTGCGTAGCTTTGCATGTGTGCGGTCCGCCGTGCAACTTTTTACATAGACAAACTATATTATAGAGGGCGCAATTGATTCGATTTTTCGTCCATTGTGTGATTTTAAAGTATTTAACGCGAATTTTTTGTGACAAGTGAACTTTAATTTAGGCGAAAAGTTTATCGGAAACAATTTAATGATTGGAATGAAATTTCAAAGTTACGTCAGATTTATCCGAACAGTTTGGGTTTGTTGTATTTCGGTTCACGGTAAACTAGCTTTCATTTCACATTAGTTTTCAGTGTAAAATCAAAGTTTATTCATCCGTCCTCTCTAACATCGAGTTACTCTACAAAAATGCAGTCTACGGGCTCATTCTCGCGTACTTTTCGAAAGCTGGACTCGGTCCACTCCCACACACACAACCATCACGGTTGCAAAGCCTTACCTTTTTAACCTTTAATTTTAAACCTTACGCTTTTCGCATAAGGCACAAACACCTTATACTTATTCCGTATACATCGTTCATTTACGTACAGACATCACGTTTTTAATATCCATTGTATTTGGCAAGGATCGAAATAAGTGTTCGGGAAGCAGGAAAATAGTCTGCTAACTATTTTATTTTCGGTTCTTTTTTTTTTGAGTAAATATTTGGACGTTAAAAACTGATTACTTTCAGATTTTGTTGTCTATGTTTTTAAGGGAACTATAACAATGGATAACTGATATACTTACCTACTTCCTACGCGTACATGTTTGGAACATAATAATATACAACAAATAGCAACAGTATAATATGTTTATAGCATGTTTTATCAATCCAGAAAGAAACTTTACGTTGTATGTCTCTTATTTTAAAACAAACTCTTTTTATACTTAGTTTACTAAACCGCTTTCGGTGCCATCATACACCTTCGTTGATAGCGTTATTTTATTTCTTTAAACAACACTTCTTAACATATTTCCAAAATGTTAAAAAAAGTTAGTTAAAACTTACGCAAACAAAGTAATTAATTTTCTTCAAATCGCTTTAGAAATTTTCAACGTTTGGGACGTTAAACAGATTCTGACAAGATTGATTAATAATTAATTAAGTTAGCAATACAACAGTTCCTTTCACTAACTCTTTTTTCCTTCGGTTGCCTGGAAGAGATGGCTTTTAGCGAATTGTGGCAAATTTTCAGACTCAAATACCTACTCAAAATTTGCTACTAGCTCTATGGAACTACTGGAATGCATACAATGATTATCGGTTTTACGACAGATATGACCGGCCCATCAAATCAGCTTTCACATGCGCTGAGTTCGCTGAGCTATGTTGTGAGCTTTAGTTATCTGATTGACATTCTAACATACGGGGTAATAGGTACTGCATAGGCTCTATGGTGACAAAAACATTCACATGTGACTATTATTAACAAAAAAAGGTTCTTTACCTATTACTACAAAGTAATCTTTAGGTAGGTAGCCATATCCTCCTAATTAAATTAATAGGTACTCTTACTGCGCAACCAAGCTAAGGAAAAACACTAATTAATGGAAACACATGTATTTATATATCGAAACAATTGATTAAATAGCTCTAAGAAAAGATGTTATTAAACTTAAAGGATATAAACATACCTACTTGCGATAATAATAATTAATTTTACAGGAAAAAATAAAACGAAATAAATTTAATTTTAAACTATTGGTTATATAACAGCTTTAGTAATTTATTTTAAATGTGTTTTAACAAAAATAAATCTATATTTATACTATGTTACTAACAGCGGTTTTTATCCGCATAGTTTGGATATCCATGATTTTCTCGTGATAAAAAGTAGCCTAGTTCCATGCTATAACCTAACTGTGTTCCAAATTTCAATAAACTGCTTACACCTGTATAACATACCCTTAGATAAAGAATAAGTAAATAATTCTGGGTTTTCCGCCCGGTTCCTTTATACCAATCATAAGCAGATAAGGTGTATGTTAGCTATGGTAATGAATAATGTGCCGCGACAAAAGTATGACACTTCCACAAGAGCGACAAGACAAGAGCGATCAGACCCGAGATGTAAAGCGTTTGTTCTAACTCTATACGAAGTATATGTAAACTCTTTGAACATACCACTCATCCCAATAATAAATTTTAGTCAATCTAATATTTTAACAATTAAATAAATTTATTTGACCACTAAATAAACAAATTACATTTTAACCCTCTATCTTAAGAGTCGTCAAGACTTCGAAGGGGTCGCAAGAAATCTCAGTGGATCTCAGCGGTTAGTTCCCCTCAAGAAAGCGTAGTTCCCGTGTGAACCACGCTTAAACGACTGCGCAGATATAAAAAAAATCAGAAGCTACATTACAACAAAAGTTACTTGTATTAGTAGAAACTTGTTAATGCTTTCCGCGATAAGGCTGCCAACTGTCGCACTACATTGCATTGTATTGTTCATTTATTATTGTGTTTCTTTTTTTGGCATGTCGACAAAGAGAAAATTTCTATCTATCTATAGATATGTATAATGTCCGCGACTTCGTCTACGAGTCTAAAACATATAAATAGATAAATAAATAGATAGATAAATTAATTACTTCCTAAATCGTAAATTTGATCGGTATCGAACGTAGGCTATTTGTCGCGTTGCCAATAAAATTCAAAAAACCTATTCTTCCATTTCAATGTGGTTTAGCAACGAACATTCAAACTTCCAAGTTTAAATTTTTTAGGAGTGCCTAGTATTTTTTAGTTTCCTATAGGTATTAGACTTGTGTGAACTGCTAAGGATTAGGTAATAGAAATCTTTAAAAATAATCAAAGAAAACAGTTTCATTCCGTGATATTTTATTAAAATTTTGTAATTTTTTTCCAGGCCATGGGTCTCCTAAACTCTTTATTAATACTATTTTCGTGATAGTTACCGAGGCAGATTTTATGACTTTCATATTTAATACACAAAAAAACTTGTAATAATTGTATTAATTCTGTATTTTATCTTGGTTTGGTAATCATGTCTAGTCAAACTATGTGGTTAAAATGTGTTTTTTGACTTTCCTTTCCGATTTGTATTTTCTGGAATCTCTAACATTCTTCACTCTATAGCAATTCTGGTGCCAAGACGTTGCTTACGAAGGGTCGCCACTTTTTTCACTTTCATTGGTCCCTTCTGCCTTATTGTTGTCGGTTTTGCCGCCAATGTACGGTTCATTGTTCATGATAACAGATAAATTATGCTAAAACTATTACTTCGTCTATCCTTCGAAACGTAGAATTTTATCTTTCTGACACTTGAGGACACCGAAATATTTCCACGTCAATAAGATATAAGAGTATATTAATCTTCTTCTTCCTTAAAAACGGGTAGATTTGTGTACTTGTCTACGCATGCGAGAAGTTAATAAGTAGGTACTTCTATTTATTCTTCGTGCTAAGAAGTCTAACTGCAACCATAGATAATATCTTCAACCCAAGAAGTATTCATTAACCTGAAGTCTGAGACAATGTTTACTAGACCTTCAGGGAGTCGGGTTTTCGTGAAGGTCCACACTGTAAAAATTTGCTCATTATTTTTCCCGAACGCACGAAAAGAAAAATTACTTTAAAAAAATAGTGAGTGGATGGCCTCCGCGCGGAAAAAGTAAAACTTTTTCACTCTCGCTCTGTCTCTTTCTATTCCCCAGCAACAGTGCTTTCATACCCTCTCCATGGTAACGTTAAACGCTTATCGCAACCTTATTGGAAGTCGCATAAGAAGTTCCATTTCAAAAATGTAAACCATAGACGCCGTGAAGGTGAAACTGTAGTTCTTATCACACGAAGCGACAGATTTCTCCACCACATCGGGGGCACGGTGACGATCGTGAATCTGCATATATTATTATGCGGGCAACACCGATAACCGGGGCTAAGAACCTCAGCGCCTCGATGTCGTATTACAGTTCAGTTACAACTAATTTACAGTTTGCTAACCGAACCAGTTCATTTATAGCAGTACTAACAACCCCCCAGTCGTTTTCCCGCGCAATTACTGTTCCGTTATTTTTCCGAGATAAAAAGCACCCTATGTGATTCCAGGCCGTAATCTTAGTGTGATCCAAATGTCAACACGATTCCTACGTTCCGACGTAATTGAACAACAAACATCCAGACAAACAAACATTTTATTATTAGTAGAATTACGCAGAAGACCATGGACGTATAAAAAAGTCGGACGTAGTCTCGCTAAAACAAAAACTGTGTCAATAGAGTCGGCCACATTTGCACGTGTGCTTTGTCAGGTTGTCACTGATTGGCCGATATGCACACATATACATAAGTAGCGCGTATAATGACCCACTGATGTGTGCGTGTCAGCCTGTATGTGACAACGCACACGTGCATGTTATGTGGCCGATTGTATGGTTACAGTTTTTGTTTTAGCGAAACTACGTCCGACTTTTTTTATACGTCCATGGCAGAAAACTCAGTTAAATCCGTGGTAGGACTCTTTGTAGAGTCCACCTGGAGAAGTACCTACAACATCTTTGCCAGATTAGATTGTCAGTTGCTACTGTTTTTATTCTCAGTTTCCGTGATATTTTTGTAACATAGGTCAATGGCTAGTTACTCTATACAACTAAACATCAAATACTTTCACCTTATCATCCGGAGAATTAAAAAAAGCTGTAAAAAAAAAATTTGATTCGACTTGACAAGGCTCTTCGACTTGTAAACTGAATTCTTTCTTAGTCCCTAACATCAAGATGTATTCCGTTCTACATATAGTAAAAAAAACCATTGCAAAAACACCTCCAACTGCCACCACAGTCCTAAATCCAAGACGTTCAGGTAGACAAGATGCGAAATCTTAAGAAACTGACAAAAAATAATCCAAACATCTTATACTTTATTTTAATAGGAGTAAAGTATATTTTACAACCCAAACGTTATCATTCAAACTTTTCTTTGTAAAGACATTGAAGGTAGTGCCAGCAACTTTAAGATTAAAAACAATGACAATAGAGTTGATATTTGACTGATCCGGTATTTGCTAAAATACGTTAAGGGTGATAACAATGATATTGTTAAGGGTACAGCTGATTCCCACAGTAACGGTTTTGAGTTGAAATAAGAAAGAACTTGTTTTAGTTAAGACGTATTCTACGAATATGCGTAAGTATTTTTTTTCATAGGTTAGTGTCACGAGACGATCAGGACACGTGCCTGGTAAGCAACATGCCACATAACTGCACAGTAACACACAGCTATTGGAACATGAAGAGTCCAAATCATTAGGTACCTTGCACTGCGCTCGTTAGCCAGAGATATAATATGTTTTATCTCTATAACCTGTAATTTCACTGGAAACATGGCCCTTCAAACAATCAAGTAATGTTTGCACACGACTGCTTGGCGGTAGAATAACTATTGTTGGTTAGTAAGGCCTTGCGCTAACCCAAAGCTCCGTAGAATGTAGAGGAGACCACTTTAGGTCAACTGACAATGTCCCTAATAAAATAAATTGATGTTATAGGACTTGTCGATGGAAATTAAAACTTATAACTTGGAATTTTAGTATTAAAAATTACTTAACCAGCAATAATATTGCACAATACGTCACCTGTGTAGCATATATGTATATACACTGCTATTACGGGTGTCGGTGGCGTAAAACGACATAATTTATCACAATCCATAAAATAAAAAAGCATGTCGTTGTTGCGAACTCATAATAAAAAGTGTTCCACGCGTCTAAAGCAGTTTTCGCTACAAAAACTTAAAACGTTACAAAAACGATTCTCTTCCAGTCTGAATAGGATTGCTGGAGGAGAAATTAATCTCCCTATTTCAAACAAAAATCAATCACAAAAATATCAAAGTACGAATTTTGATTAATAATAGATCAATTTATTATTTACTGGCGGCCTGTTCCGGCTTCGCTCATGCAGCGGCCTAGATACCAACTACAGCGCCATCTACCGGGGCTGATTTGTGACTCTAAACCCAAACGTATACAAAAAAATCATTCAAAGCGGTCCAGCCGTTTAGGAGGAGTTTCCTCAGAACGAAAAGTGGCATTGATTTTTATGTATAGATAGGCTAACAATGATAACTATTTCAGCATTTGATTTTACAATAATAATATCAACCGATACACATATGTATACGGTAGTAATAATATCTAGTAATAAACTCAACTCCAATCTACACAAAAATGAGGGAACACCTGAGATATGGTTTATTAATTAACACTTTATTTCCTACTCATGTGATGGTATGTGGGTATGTATCCACAATACCTAGTTAGGGTATATAGAGATTGTCACATAAACATTCCTATGGAGCTAATAAATTGACAAAGAACAATAACAGGTAAATTAAATTAAATATAACAAATAAGGAATAATTATGTTACCTTTAACTATAAGCTCTAGGTAAGCGGAACACCTACTTTTCTTGCAACTACCCGCATTGAAATTAGCATATTTGCGGTAACTGCTTACTAAAACGTTGCTTAACCTTAATCTGATGGAATCTTGTTTAACCATCTCACCTATTTGTGAATTGAATTTTCCATTGCCCCTATTTCTGCATTAGTAAATTTATTTTGAGTCAAAACCTTCTACAATGTAATAGATAACTTGATGAAATCGGTCAAGTCGTTTTCAAATTGTGATGTGATTTTGCGGTTAGTTTAGGCTACCAAGGTTCATGAACACGCATAGGAGTGAGGAGTGTAAGAAACTGAGGACTAGGGGTTCCGTCCAGTCCCTAGAGTACTGGTTTACTGCGTAGAAACGCACCACCAAGCTAAGCAGCAACGTAGAAGCATTACTGTGTTCAAATTTGAATGGCAATGTTTAGAGACGTTTACAAGGCCAAAATATAATGCAGTACCATAGAGTGAGTGTAACTCTTCACTCTTAAGACCACGTCTCCTTGTGACACGGTCGTTATAACTCGAATGAATCGTCGGGAGGATAAAGATCCACATTAAAAAGAAAACACGTCTATAAAATTAAACACTTCAATTTGTTTCAATAAGTATTTGAATTCGCGCCTAAGGGTAGGATTTCATGGAGCGGTTTCAAACCGCGCCCGCGCGCGGGCGCGGTCCCGCGTCTTCTGTAGGATGCAGATTTGTATGTAAAATTGAATTCAAAACTCACGAGGCGGTTTACGCCCGCGCCACCACGCGGGTGCCGCGCGGCGCCCGCGTGGCTGCGCGCGCAACCGCGCGGTCGCTACGCGGGTGCCGCGCGGCGCCCGCGTAGCGACCGCGCGGTTGCGCGCGCAGCGGCGCGGTAGCCATCTGCAGCCAATGATTTCAAAAGGAAGGATGCGCCCTACTTATACATTTTTTAGAAAACTTCTTAATACAAGCAAAAACAGTAAGATCTGTAAATCATACGAACTACGTGAGTGCCGCGTTGACGACAAAAGACGGCATAACATTGTACAAAAAAAAACGTAATTTCATACATATTTTTTTTATTTGCAATTGGAATAATATACCTCTGAGAATAAAATTTTTACTATACGTGTGCACACCAACAGCCAAAAAGCATCATGTAGCTGTTAAATGTCTTTCAAGTTTCTGTGAAAACTCTAAACGAACTACATATTTATGTATAGGTATTCAAAATAGTTTCTCAAATATTTAAATACAATAATAAACATAGTAAAAAAGTATTTTTATTAATGTACTAGTATCATTAATTTTTTTTTCAAATCGGTTCATTAGTTTTGAATCCTATTCAATGCAAACACAAAAATTCGAAAGTATTTACAAATATTTTCTCTTTGTAATGTACTCAAACCTAAGTGTAGATTAGACCTATTCAGTCTTATTCCAAAAAACTAAGATACTCGTAGTACAGATTTAAACCAGGGCTAACTAATCCAGGTTTGATACGGTATTAAACTTAGGACCAGGTTTAAAATGTGTTCTATTACAAAACTCAGACTATCCAAAGACTACTTAGTCCAAGGTTAAGCCTGAGATAGCCCAACGTTATACAACAATATTAACAATTTTTGGAACTGCTTTTATTTTGAATATTGACCCTTGTTTACCGTAAACAATTACATTTCATTTCAAAATATTAGTATTTTCGATAAGTAAATATACTAATATACAATATTAGACTAATTTTGAAACACTAACGACTGACATGACGTCACTAGTCGCAAAATACTGATCGCGATTCATGACTGTATGTTCAGGTTATGTGTTTTCTTATCATTAGTTGAATATAAACAATCAAAATCGTTGTCGCTAAGATCGCAAACTATAATAAAAAAGCAGAAATGTAAACAGTTTAATCAGTTTTGGCAGTTTGTTTTGCGACTAGTGACGTAAGAATTCATATTGGTGTAGCCAGTCACGTGACAACAGATTAAAATATAGGATTTAAAATCATTTATAATAAATTTACTACGTAATATTAAATTATAATAATGTGATTTTCGATATTCTATTAATGCAAACTATGATAAAATTAACATTAACGTGTAACACCCTATTGCGAGAGTTCAAATTGTTAAATATGGAAGAAACAAGTGTTGTCCTAACCTTAAAATGACAGATCCGAAGTAAGTTCATAGTTAAACTAGCGGTTTGACTGTTAATCTTTAGGATCATAGATAGTACGCGGCTTAGAGAAAAACTTTGTTTTGTAATAACGCTTAGACTTAGACTTGGTTTAAACCTGGCTTAATTCCAGTACTATAATTAGTCCGTGTTTTGGAATAAGACGGATTACGTTTTGTTTTATTATTAAATCCCAAAATTCAAAATCACTTGCACTAAATTCGAGAACAATAAAACAACAAAAAATCACGTTTGTACAAGGCTACTTCGTTCACTTCACGCGTTCAATGGCGGTTATTTTGTGGAAATCCGTAGAAAAATAATATCACTTTAAAATGTATGCCTATTAATCTAACAAACAGCAACAAAAGAAAATTAAGGTTAAATACTTACTGATGATACCATGTGCCATCTTTCTTTGTAACTTTTGTGTCGTAGTTTTGCAACCTTTAGCACACAATTATGCATTTTAATGCCCACCAAATACTCGTTTCCTTCCGCCTACTGAACGCTGTGAACTGAGTCACACTGGCCCTAAAAATGTTTTTAGGGCCAATGCGGTGGTTTTTTTTTCGTACGGTTGGTCTGGTCCTTCTTTATATAAGTCAATGTTCTGGCAGTCGGTTGAGGGCGGGAGAAACAAAAATAGTGCTGCCCTTGTTAATTTACTTTTCGCTTTTGAATGCCTTTTTTTGGTTTTGAAGTCGGTTATTTTAAACGTAACTTTTATGTTTTTATTTTATGTTTTGTACTTTTTAGTGTTTGTAGACTATTCTGTAAAATAGGATAGGGTTTTCTACCTCTCGAATACATCAAGTATTTGCTTGCTTGTAATCTATTATCTGCAATAAAATATAAGTTTATTGCAGATTGGATAGATTACATATGGACTACTTTTCTTCACATGAAAATAACGGGAACTAGTTATAATAAATAATGTAATATAATAATGAGGCTAAATGAATTTGACTTTGTCACTAGATCTAGTGAGTGTTTAATGCCTGGCGGAACATTTATGTATGATTTAAGGTTAAGGTAAAAACCTGTGTTTATTTTAGTGACTTTTTCATTGCCAACGCATCAGTTATGTCAAGTTTTACTGAAACATGCTAAACTTATGGTTTACCTCGAGGACACAGTCAACTTCCGCTTGTTTCAATACGTTGAGCTATGTCAATAACTTTGGTTCACTGACGGATGACTTCGTTTCGTATACGATCACTCAGAAAAACACCAACCATTGCTCGTTTCACAGCACGCTTTTCAACTGGTGCACGGTTTTATATAGGTTCGTTTGGAGACCGATGCGTTGGGAGGCGTAAACAAGGCCCTTCAGTATCTCTTGTAGATCCCCCAGCATTTCGGCCATTACGACGATATCGTTTGGTGAGATACGCCTGTTGCCGTAATTATAAATGTCACGTCCAGTCTAATCCAGCGAGTTTCGAACTTGAACAGTCATAGTTGCGGCGTTATACAAATATCTCATTACCTCGATATATCTCGGCTTCTCGGCAGTCAATTTGACATCGCTGTAGGGATTCCATGACCAACCAGACTTTCACCGAGTAATCCGTCATGCTTTCTCATAGCCCACAAACGCTATGTCAAGGGGCTGATTGTAATCATTGGTCTTCTATACAATTTGCCACACAGCTGAAATAGATTCTTCTTCTTCCATCATTTCCAGAGTCTGTTTCGAACGCTTCGACTTTAATCTTGCTCTTACGCCTCATCGCAAAAGATTTCGTGGCTTCCTCCCCGCAAGACTCTACGAGTAGAGATTAACTCTGACAAGTTCTTGGTCAATATCGTCGGAGTCAAAAAAAAAGTTTCTCAGAAATCGTCATAGAATAAGAAATTAAAACAATTTGTGGAATAAGATACATATAAGTACAGATTACAGATAATATAAGCTTTTTTTAATTTGCGGCTGCGATAAAAAATATTATTTATTTCCTTTATTGCCATTTTACCCGACTGAAAGAAGAATTATGGTTTTCGAGTGTATCTGGTATGTTTTTAAATTTCTTTATTTCCACGATTCTTCCAAACGCTTGGATTTTTATAACTAAGATATTCTTAGATTAGTGTCAATCGCCAAAGTATCATCACATAGTACATAATGTTTTTATGTGTTGATTTTTTGCAGTCGGGTTTTTTAAATTAAAGGTTTTCTATCGTGTTTCTCGAAAAAATCAACATCGTTAATTATTGATTAAAGAATCTAACAAAGAGTTTTATCTCCACCTTTGTAATAAGAAAGACTACTTAGGCTGTGAAACGCATTGCCAGAGTGAGTTTTTCGTGATGGTTCGAACCTTGGGATTTTCGAGTCGAGAGTGAATTTGTTTCTGTTAGACAAGTAAGCGCCGTCGTAGACCATATCATATTCATCCACCATCATCGGCATTAACGCAACCGTATCGTTACTTAAGTTTCTGCACAATTTTTTTTTTTTTGGACAAATCTACGAAGTATAAGGCAACATTTTAAATAATGAATGGAATTGGTAATGCCGGTCTCAACTTAAAGCGTCAAAAAAGAAAAGGTTAATTTTAGTGTACCTACGAGTGTAGAGAAATATTTCCTAGTTTATAAAGAAACAAAACTCTTATCACAATTGTAAACAAATCTTGAACTAAAACTAAGTTTAAACTAGTACTTAGTTCAATTTATTCCATATTTTAGTGTTATTTCTGCACTGTGGCACCGATTCCGCACAAAGTAGGGCATCAGAGCGCACGAGGCAGCGTAAATGCCTACCTTGGCAGAAAAACCTGACCATAAATATATTATTATTTAATGTAAAATTTGCCACCCCCTTAAAAGTGCCGCCCCGAGCAGGCCGCTCCTACCGCCCTCCCTACGCTATGCTACTGACTTCCAACCGCACGTCCGCGCGGTTTTCGCCCGCGAACGTTGCGGGTTTCAAACCGCGCCCGCGCGCGGGCGCGAACCGCTACAACGAGCGGTCTCGTGAGTTTTGAAAAAATCGTCGCCCGTCGCGGTTCGCGCCCGCGCGCGGGCGCGGTTTGAAACCGCTCCATGAAATCCTACCCTAAGAATGCCAAGAATACGTTTATTCATTTAGATACTTAAATAACTTCAATAGCATTCTCGTATCATGTTTATTTATAATTGAATTCAGTATTTATACATCGTCGTTATCCTTATTTTTAAAGTAACTACAAACCTCTATAATGTATCATATCTGGATTTCAGGAAAAAAAGATACAAATTAAAATAATATCATCTGTTGTAGAGTATTTACTTTTTGGAATTGGAAGTCCCAAAGACCTGATTTTAACACCTACTAGAAATTACCTTATAATTTAATAATAAATAATTTATCTTGAATAATTTAATTTGAAATTAGTAATATTATCGACACATTCAATTACACAACTTAAATTATTTAGTTATATATTATCATATGTCAATCCCACATCGAAAATGACCTCTCGGGAAACTAAAGAGTTGGCGACATGTAATTTTAACACATTCCGCAATGACTGAAAAATAATAGCCTTAGAACGATATGGGAAGCAGGGAAGTATTAGGGGTACCTATCTGGCTAAAATAATAATTATTGTTTGCTTAATATTGTGTATTCTGGCTAAAAATAATAAATAATACAAATTGCCTCGACGTTCAGTACTTATTTAATAAAATAATCATAATTATGCGAAAAAAAATCAGCTATTCCACATACGTGATACGCGACAATCGACGAGTAAAGAGCACTTTCGTATAATATAATACACTCTTGTTGCGGTTTTCGTATTAGCTCTTTATTTTTTAAGTGTACCACATATTTTAATACCATTGCTCTACGTAACCCTTTACCAACATTCATATAATTATAGTAATACTTAGCTTTCTTTTTTAGTCAAATCCTTGTTAAGTGTTGAAGCCACTTCTCGAGTGTCCAAAGGGCATTGACACATTTTCATTTATCATGAAGATAAGTGATTTCATTTGATCTCTACCAACATTTTCGTCTTACTGTCCTACCACTCGCCACACCAACCACTCGACAAACTAACCACATGTCGGATACTAATCTATTTCATTAAAGTTTGTTACTCCCTTAGAATTAATTTCAGTACTGTTAAGTACTTGGTGTTGTGTGATAAAGTATCGATCAATATTTATCTACATATAACTAACTCCTGCGGTTTCACCCGCGTAGTGTGGGTACTACGCGCTTGATTGAATCTTGATATTTTCTGGGATAAACAGTAGCACGTACCTATTCCTTCAGATTACTTCTCTATGTACAAAATTTCATCCAGATTCCATCAAAGTAGCATATATTTCAGACGATCTGCCGGTGTGCCAAATTTCATCCCGAACTCTGTAGTAATTTTTTATTGACAGAATTACAAACATTCATAGGTACCTACACAAATTTAAACTTTCGTTTTTTTATTTTTATTTTAGTAGGATTAATTCGTTTTGGGTATTCAAGTTGATAGGTACCGAAATATTACAATAAACGTCAACATACCTACAGTGAAAGGCACTATATTATACAACACAAGTCTAATTTACTTTGAAATTCACAGTTACAGTGTTCAAGTTATACCTAATTCGGAGTTTAAACCTAAAACCTCTACAAATACAAGGATTACGAGTACAATCGAATTATATTCATTTCATTTCGTCACCTATGCACTTATATAGGTACTTATATTTGTATAGTATTTATTGTTACCACATCCTCAAAGGAAATTCAAAGTACATATGCGATTAGGAGAAACATTATTTTACTCTGTTACTGAGAAATATGTAGTTTTGGAGGTATATTCTACTAAAGAGAAAAAGCACAAACAATGAAACGATATAATTTTAAAAACATTTGACATTATTTTGCATGTATGTATCAATACAATAAACACTTTTATTTCCAACCAGCAGTGTGGCGCACCACCTCACTCGCGACTCAAAAAGACGTCTAATTATTTAGACACTTCATTTACTTATTCAATTAGCAAGCCTGCAATCACGCGTCGAGAGGCCAATTAAAAAATAATAGAATCCCAGAGTGCGAGCTATGAGTGACTGTCTGACGAGTGGGTTAGATGTTATTCTTGATAACTCACAGTTTTTATCATTCGCTAATGTACCTACTTCTTAACGTGTAACTATTTTTGTTGCATTAAAAAATGATTTTAAACAATCATGCAATTATGCTTTTTTTTCTTATTAAGAGCCACTGGAAATGGCAACACAGCCGAACGTAGCGTCACTTGCGGGAACGTGAAAAACCGAATTAGCCCGTCTGAATGCGAACTCGTAAGTAATTAGCCTCGCGAGACTCTCGAATCGCTCGGTTCGCTCTCGTAAGCGAAGCGGAGCGAAGATAGCGATGCGATGCGACGCGACCGGGAGCGAAAATGACTAATCAAATCCTTTCCCGCTCTCGACGGCATTGAAGGGGCCTTTTTATTTTCATTGTGCCGTGAAGTGTCACACTGTGCAGGCAGATACGCTATATCTGTATAGCTAGATGCTAGGTATCGCTTGCCAGGTCGTAACTCAACGTGCTTCAACCAGAGAATATAGATTATAAATCTTTTGAAGAATATATAGCACTTTTTTGAAGTTATACTTCTTTAGGCGCGTTATGAAAAAATGATGAGAGTGAAATTTTAAGATGCGCGCGCACCTGTGACACAAAATTAACAGTATGAAGTCGTCTGCTTAAGGTGGTTCGATTTTCAAATTTTCATACTAATCTATTTGACCATTCATGGGCGACGAGAGTATAATTTTACACTGAAATGACTACAGTTGGCATTTAAATTGGTCTTTATTTGCGGTATTTCATATTTAGTTGAAGACAATTGTAGATTAATAGTAGAAATAACATCGAATTTTTTTCATTAGGGAATCTTACGGCTGACTGGTTACACGTCCAATACCCATTCTTGCTTAAATTGGTCAAACCTTCTTATAAAATATTGTCTTAATACACGAGTAATAATTTGAAATTTTCGTTTGTTTACAGGGAATTCTACTACATCCAGATGGAGAAATACGCCCGTCAAGCGATCAGTGAAGGTTTGAAGGCAGCGGAAGATATCCACGTAGCTGGTGATTCTGAACTATATAGGGTGCTCAACCTTCACTACAACAGGAATAACCACATTGAGGTGAGCATCACTTCTACTCTCTATTTGTCCTATACTCACTGAATATTGCATATTCTCGGCTTTGGCTTTATCCTTATAAGAAAAGGTTCTGAGTACCAACAACGGCAATATAAAGGGAGTTAGTATGTTGTCTATATTCCATACTTAATCTCATTCAAATATAAAAAATTCTTGAATATGGAACAGAAGAAAATCACCTTTCTTGTTTTAAATTAGAAAGTTTGAATGTTTCGATGTTTGTTGCTCAATCATGTGGGAACGTTTAAAATTTGGAACATAGGTAGGTAGGTAGTTTATAATTTAGAACAACGCATAGGCTTTTCATAACGGGGCAGTCGAGTGAACGGGAATTATGCGGGTAAACCCACGCGCCGCTAAACACAACTTTAAAGTCACATATTAAAGTGTACGCAATATTCTTGTTTAGGCGTCCCTTTGCTTAAAATGTTGAGCAATCGTGTATTGAAAGCAGACTATCTTTCGATTCCAGGTTCCACCAAACTTCAGATACGTGGTAGAGCAGACCCTGCGCGAGTTCTTCCGTGCCATTCAGGGCGGGAAGGACGCCGAGCAGAGCTGGAAGAAGTCCATCTACAAGGTGATCTCGCGGCTGGACGACCCCGTGCCCGAGTACTTCAAGTCGCCGAACTTTCTCGAACAGTTGGAGTAGACGCGCGTCCACGACCTTTCGGCATAACTAAATTAATTAAACAAATCATTGGACGAATGTTTCGCACACCAAAATTTTACGACACTCGCATTTAGGCCTTCAGATTCAAAATTATTGATAAAAAGATTAATTAAATTATTAAAAATTTGAAATTCGTACGTCGGACGTCGAGAGGCGCGGCACACCTAACGGCTGCGCCCTGCGCTCTACTAGGAAATTCATTAGGTTATACGAGTAAGAGAAATTTTAAGTCACCTAGAATTTTATTTCTGCACATAATATATTTCGCTATATATAATTATTATTATATTATTAAGTATTATCTTACGATGATTTTTATAGTTGTGTATATCTTAAAATCATTTATTGATTTATTCTTTAAGGAAAAAAACGATTAATATATTAACTGCTTAAGTTTTGAATTTTCGTTGTTTTTATTTTTTTGTTCGTCCCTTGTTTCCTTATCCTTTCGAAGCATGTTCCGGTAGTTGTTTCTTGTAGTGTTTTTGTTTGTTGGCTCGCTTCGCGCGGCCGAAAATTGTCAACCTTTACCTCGTCATTACTTATTTTAGGAGTAATTAATTAAAGTTAACCATAGTCATTAGTACAATAGAGCAGGGTTATTTTTCGATCCACAGACAAATACTAATTAAAAGATTATTTTTATACAGACAACCGGTTTTGTGTTCATGCAGGAAGTTTTTCAATAGAATAAGATAAACAGTCACAAAATTCAAAAATGTTACACATCTTAAGTAATCGTTAAGGTAAACATCCTTGTTTGTATTTACAAATATTTCGGCTGAGTTCGGATCGCATTTTCATTTAGTCCGGTATACGGCCGGATTAGGGTTAAGTTTAAATTTTTTTAGATAAAATACTACTTTCAAAAATTTTGCGTGGGCCTATTAATAAAAACAAAAACAGCGCGAGTGCGGAGCGTCACACCATAGAATCGGTAATTCAATTTTAATTTTACGTTAACCACAATTTAATAAACAATACAGTGAAAAACAGTCAGTAGAAAGATGTTAAATTTCGGTTCGTTCAGTTTCCGAAAGCGGTTTTGTGTTTCTATTAGACTCTGGCCACAAGTTTCGATGATTGTCCCACAGTGGTGACGCCAGACTCCGCACGCGGGCGCTTCGCGGCGATTCTCAAACTCATAGACATTTCGACCCACATCCAAACAGTTCGCAATAGTATTGAAGGCAGCACACATCAATAGACCAAAGTTATCCTCAAAATTACACAAATCTCAAAAAAACGCAGCTCCCCATTTCGGCAACCGTTTCGAACACTAAAGCACTGGGCCACCTCGTCCGATCAGAAGTGCCTTCAAAAATGTTGATTTTTTACATGAAAATAAATAAGAAATTAATACAAAAGGGCCCTCAATAGAATCTGTCGCCCAACCGCAGTCACCGCGCGGCGCCCGCGCATTGCCCGCGCACACGCATCCAGTTCGAGCACGAACTATCCGTATTCATTAGAACAACACTTACTAATATACTATAGAAGAATAATTAGTTTGATTCGTAGTTATATGTAGCACGGCGGGCCTGAACGCTCGCTGCTCGACGAATCGTCGCTGTACTGAAAAAAAGCAACAATCTTGTGACTCACCCAGAATTTGGCAGATAAACGACATTGGTCTAGCATCGAGCTCAGGCCCCCATCTCGATGTATTTGTTATAACATGTAGTTGCCAGCCGTCGCCCAGCCACGCGGAAACACTTTCAGTTCACATCCTCAGTTCTACAGAACACAAAATATAATAATTTCGAAGCTTTTTCGATAGACACTAAACGATAAGATAGATAGTTTGTACAGAGATGTATAGTCACATGTACATAATACGATACCTAGTTTTAATACAGAAGAGATGTTACGAATAACTATCTTAGCGCTAACTATATTTAAGTAAGACACAATAGTAGAACAGGAAAATTGCGAATTGATTTGCGGAATTGTACAAAAGATTATAACATCTTGAGTTCGTTGTCGGTAACTGCGCTGGGAGATGGCCGGCCCTAGCTAAGCAAGTGTAAGCATTTTTCATTTGTATTACACGTTTGTTATCGTTTTATTTATAACCGTTTGAACTATTACGATAATTAAGGGGTATCTCTGTTTAGGATGGACCAGGCGTCGACTGGTGTGCTTAGAGTAGCAGGTTAGGTAAGAGTCAGAGAGATACGGAAGTTTTTGAGACATCGACACATAGAACATACATGCAGCCTCCCCTTGTTCGGATCACCAGTTTTTTGTTCTAAATTACTCCGGTCGTCTTCGGCAATCCGATTTCAATTTCGCATCACCAGACGATCTCGATTTGAAATTTAAATTCGGTTGTATCGACAGCGGCCCGTTCCCTTCCAGCCAACACTTCACAGCAATAGCCCGGGTTTAGTTCTTGTATTCGCGTCGGTTCGCAGGATTGTACGCAGTCGCCGCAGGGCTTATTCGAGATCGAGCATCGTTCCATGTTACGTTAATCTTATTCTGTTAACGTTGTTTGTTTCTTCCGTGTCCATAGGCAGTGGCAATTTAGAGCTGAGAAGACTTTACTGTACATACAATATTGAGGTGTCTCCAGAGAATCTGTTACAAACACGAATTGAACGCTGGAATTGATTCCCTTTCCTGACCGTAGATGCCACTGGAGACACGCACGTAGTTTTATGAAATTAGTCACAATAACCTCCCTAGTTAACTTGATCAGTATGCTCCATATTTAGCCAACTTTTTAGCTCTAAACTGACAGTCACCATCGTGTGTTTTCTTATATTAGTAAGTAATTCGTTAATCCGATCTCTTCATAGATTTCTTCGATAACTAATAGTTAATGCAGGCTAACACAACACACATTACAATAGAAAAGTATTGATTTCCCACCAACAGTATTCAATCGACATGCCGTAATTTGCAGATACTTGGAGCCGTTCAGTGTTCTAGAATATATTATTTGGCAAGATTAAGACGTACTTATTGACAATTTATTGAATATTTTAATTTCTGATATGTCCGGATTTTTACTTGAGTATAGTCACTGTGCAGAAGCAGGTACGAGACCACAAAGGATATAAAAGCGATCGAGCCGATGGTTTGGCGTTTTGAATAAATAAGTTATCGGTTGACAATTTTTCTAAATTAATATAAAGACTCAAGTTAAAAACATCGAAATATTTAGTCCACAGTGATGAAGGGGGCTATCCCGCAGAGAAAGTACAAAATTCGGTGTTGATTGAAGCTCATGTTTGTATGTATAAATATAATATGTATGTAGATTTATCGAAATTGCCCTTTTTTGGCGTACTTCTTCGTATCGTTTAAACGTCGTAAATTAAGATGTAGTATACTTTCGTTCGAAAAATTATTTATTTTAAGTTTGTACTATTTTCGAATCCGTCTACAAAATGTTTGGTGAGCCTCTAAAGTTATAGAAATTATATGATTATTTTCAAAATTAACTATAAAATCGATTATATATGTATGTAGGATGTATTTGGTTCCACGTTTGGGTATTATGGTTCCTAAATTTTCGAAATTGTAATAGACTCTATTGTACGTAGCATTTCATTTTTGGAAATTAGAAACATTTAGGTGTACCAAATAGCTGTATCAATTTTTCTATAAAGTGAAAATTCAATAAGAAAAAATTGCTGAAATATTAGGTATCTAGTTATGAGATAAGTATCATTCTTATACATATATATCTGATAAAAATTGACAAAATTGAGCACGGATATACTATTAGGAAGTCAAAATACTGCCGATGCTTATCAATAATAAATTAAGTAAGATAAGCTCGAACGCCCCTGTTTGTAATGATATGTCATACAATATTGATATCCTAAAACGTCGAAAATAAAGATCATAATTTTGTACTCACACAAAAGTAACCTGTAGGTATTCAAGTATTATTTTCAATATCCTTGTGGTCTTCATACGCAACAGCGATACACGTTCATTTCATATTATTGTGTGTTCGTCTAAACAATGTTAAATTGTGTTTAAATTTGTGTTTTAGTGAGCCGCAGTCCATAATTGTGGCGTCGTTTTGGTATGATATATTTGTAAACTACAGTGAGCGGACGCGGTAGCCGGTGATAAAATTAGAAACAAAATTTAAAAATCAAAATTATTTTAGTAAAGCGACTCTAAAGAGTTTTTGTCCGGTTGCGTGCGCGCGGTGTCCACACCGCAGTGCGACGCGCGGACCCACCGGACAGAAACTCACTTCGCATAATTTGACTAGTATTTAGGCATCGTTTCGGTATCCTCGCATTTCGGCTAAGTGATAAGGCGCCGCGTCCGCTTGCATTGATATATTTAGTACAAATTTCATGATGTTAAGGTTACGAGGCTCAAAGCTTTTCTTTTTTGGCGGCCACGCCCCCGCACCGATCCGCACCGACGATATAATGAGTCGTGTATAAAATTTTATTCAAAAAAATATTTTTGTATCGAATATTTCTAAAGTTGGTGTAAAGGTCAAAATTTCATAAATTATAGACAAAAATGGGACATTAGGTAATTTTAGAGTGTCATACGTTTTTTGTATTTAATTTTAAGAATAGCGTCGGATATTAAACGTTTAGGGAGACATTGCAGTTTGTATATAAAACAAGAGTTCAGCGCGGGGGAGTGGCCTCCTTTTATATAGGTAAAAATATTATAAATACTCGAAAGATGTTTATATGGTTCTGGATGTAAAGATAAAATTTAAAAAGCAATTTAAGGAAGGAAAAAAAACGACGAAAATTTAAGGTATCCTCGGTATTTGTGGTACACGGGCGCTATTGTAATATGTGTGCCTCAGAGAAACCCACCACACTAACCTTACCTAACTACGCATTAATTATTACTGTTCTTAATACAACAATACTTATACATTAATAATAATATCACATTGTCATAATGCTTATTGTTTACGAGCGTGTGTCTTTGTCCGTGAATGTTTAGAAGATAAACCACTGTTCGGTGTATTAGAAATAAAGTGGAATTGTGGAAATGGTAAAATTGTATCTAAATTTAAGTCGAACGTTCCGTGCCCTCGGTTCGAGAGATTGTTACAAATTCGTTTAATTAAATTGGCGGTTCTAAAATTTGTTGAAACAAAATTATTCAAAATTATCCGAAATACGGTGAAAGAATTGTATCTCTACTCGGAATGTCAGCATGGAGACTCGTTGATCTACCGGTGAGGGTGTTTCTTCGTGAATATAACGAGTAATAAAGCTAAGCTTTTATTTGACATTGTGGTCTTTTATTTATTTACCCTTATCGTATTAATATACACTTACCTAATCATAGAATAAATTAACCCTAAGATATATATGATATACTATTTTCAAATATCTATGTAAGTAGGTATTTTTTTTAACTTTTATAGGTTTACACTTGACCGCCATCTCGCCTGATGTTAAACGATGATGCGGTCTACGATGAAGCGTGTTTACCTAGAAGAAACCGATTCACTCTCGATTTGAAGACACAAGGATTGTAACTATCGGGAAAAACCCTCTCAGGCAACGTATTCCACAGCCTAGACGTTCTTATCACAAAAGTAGAGTCAAATCTCTTCGTTCGTGTCTTTGGAACATCAACCATGAAACGATGTCGCTTTTTCGAGCTACGAGCATTCCGATAGAAAAAAGGGCAAGGTGGTAGATCGTACAAATCAGTCGCACACTCTCCGAAGTGTATCCGATAAAAACCGATAAGTCTTTTTAGAGATGGTCGGATACTTTTGGCACGTCTCTCGCAGCTGATACTTACGATCCATCCCAAAGGTGCGAAGTACTCCATACAGGAGCGAGTCTGTTGTAAAGCAACTGTTCAGACTTGAAGTGCCTTCGCTTTTGAGAGGACAACTAGTTTTTTGACACGCCTAGATTCGATATACGAGCCCCTCGTTAAACCTCGGACGGCAGATTGGCATCGCCCCTTTGCGGAGAGACTGCGCCTCGTTAAACCTGACCAGATTGGTCAAGAGTACGTCAAGGTACGGAAGTCTGTTCACTGATTCTCCATAAAATCTGGAAAATGGCCACTTATATTTTATTTATAACTAGCTGTACCCTGCCACGTTTCGCTGTGGCACATTGTGATGCAAAAATTAGATAAAAACAATCCTTGATGCGGATTATGTATCATTGTAAAATTTCAGCTCGATCGGTGCAGAACTTTTTGAGTTTTTGAAACGCACACAAACCAACATAACATTTTTATATATAAGGATTGTCGCTATCAAATGTCCTCTAAGGAAACAATGCCTTTCGTCACTGTTCTTTTCTTTTGGAGGAGGGGGTGCATCTACTCATGACGTCATGACCACCATGCCGGAACATAGCGGGTCATGTCGGGTTCGATACTACGGACTAGGTTGGCAGTATAGTCGTAGGACCACTCGCATTCGACCGTGACCCTGCCATACACCGCAAGGCGTCCGAACTGAACTGAAAGATGTGAAAAATTAGGGGTCATTTGGCAACTCCAATGACGCTCTGGAATTACTCAAACTAAGCAAAGGTATGAAACCCAGACAGCTGAGACAGCTAATATCTCTCTCACGCACGCTGCTAATGATAGACGCGGTTCCACCTCTGTGGCCATAAGTCTCAAGTCTTCCAGCCGCACTCCCCTGCCTCTACACACACTTTCAACAGGAAGATGTACGCGGGTAGAAGCTCTCTCCCCAGCCAGGGTCACGCAACAAGATGCCACCGAAGCAAGTTGTTAATATAACAATATTTTAGTTTTTGAATCAGTTTAAATAGGTACTCGTAATAGCTTCTTAGCACAATGCAGAATGAATGAATAGCAGAATGAACACCTACAAGATTTAAGGAGCGAGTATAGCATGGCACGAATTCTGCTAGCTCATTACTTTGTGTAATTATGGCTTGTTCGTTTGTGGATGCCGGTTATATTGGGTCCATTATCATAAAATTGGCCACGACATAATCTAATGTCTAAATTATCAGTTGGCAAATTTATGAGCGTCCGAACATTTCGAAGAACAATTTCATTTTTATATGTAAGATATTATATATAGGTAGAGATAGATATTTCATCGTCATCATACCGCGAAGTTAAGGCCATACCCAGATTTCCCGAGTTTTTGAAAATGGAACTCGCTACTTAGATCTGTAATTGTAATAAGCGCCATCTACTGATTTTTTGGCATACTATTTTGTATCATGACCACAAGTAGGTACCAACACGTTTAGTTCTCCAAATTTTTGTAGAATATTATGACGAGACGAGACATGCAGGTCAAAAGCCCAGCATAAACCACTAAATATTCCCACAACTGCGACCCAGACCCTTCTATCGCAACGAGGGAGTCAAGCCCGCTGACCCAGAGCGGGTTGACGGATGACGTATGACCTCAAAATATTCTTAGAATCCTCCATGGAAATTTCCTCAGTTCCTCACGATCTTTTCCCTTCACTATTAGACCCAGTAGTGATCACAAAGTTGTACATCTACACTTGGAAAAAAACTCAGACGTGCAGGCGGGATTCTAACCGACTCCCTACCTTACCGTTGTGAATCGTTCTAGCCACTAGGCCACTACGTCTTCAAACAGGCAAGCTACATAATAGCATAGAATAGATTATATAATAGCCACACCACTAGCATTCATAAAAAAGTAAATTGGTGGTGTTTTATATGATTCAAATTAAATACATTACTTCATCACCATCATCATCTGAATGACGGCCACTGCTGGACGAATACCTCCCCCAAAGATCTCCATAAAGACTGGTCTTGCGTCGCCCGCATCCAACGAGTTCCGGAGCTTCATCAGATCGTCGGTCCACCTTGTGGGAGGCCTGCCAACGATGGGTCTTCCGTTACGTGGTGGACACTCGAGAACCCTTCCGCCCCAAGGGCTACCAGTTCTACAAGCTATGTGCCTCACGCCCCCACCCTCAACTCGTTGAACTATGTCGATTACTTTGGTTCTCTTGCGGATTTCTTCATTTCTGAATCTGTCACGCAAGGAGACTACAATCATGGCTCTTTCAATTGCCCTTTGGGTGACTTTGAGCCTTCTTACAAAGTAATAATAATACTAAAAGTAATTACTATGGACCTAATAACTAAGAAGGCTCATAGTAATCGTTCTTAGTCTTATTTCTGTAAGAACACATAAATAAATGAATTCATTACCTAAAATATACCAAAACAATACTACGAAGAATTCTAAGTACTAATAAAAATAATTTATTTGTACTGTACATACACAATGTTAATATCATAATATTAACAGAACATTATAATATAGTTCGAAGCTTTTAAAACGCCTTCGAAAATGCTTATAGCAAGTATCTTTGAGCGAGTTTATAATACCAATTAAAAAGGCGTATTGTTGAATTCTAAAAAACAAATAGCAATGAAATACTTATTGAATTTACACTCTTAAAAATTATTATCAGCTTAATTCATTTCAATGTGTTAGCTTTAATTTATATTCCGTCAGCTATCAGTGACAACCTGACAACGCACACATGCAATTGTGGTCGACTCTAGTGACTCAGTTTTTGTTTTAGCGAGACTACGTCCGAGTTTTTTTATACGTCCACGCTTATAGCCCTTTTTTATCCCTGTCAGACAATTGTGAAAAAGGGTTTTATGCTAATAGAAAACTCCTTACCAAGATGCTAATAAATTTTAAGTCCTTTACAACCAAATACCCATCTTGTAGGGTAGTTATTACCTACCCTCTGAGAGCATCAAATATTCAAATTACCCCTAACAAGCCCTTAGGACAGCTAGATTTCTCTGATTGATCTTGAACAGTAGGGGAGACACGGCCGATTGGTTCCTTGATGACACTTGGTTTTTGATTAGGTTTAAAACTTAACAGCTAGGCTAATTTTAGCCCTACCGTATGCGAAGTAGATACGAGTATGTGCAGCAATGAATCAGAATACTAACATACTATATTATAATAAACAGTAATGTTATAAAGACATTTTTAAACGGCGAAAATTGATTGGTCTTTAAATTACCTAATACCTACTACAATTTGAAGTTATAAGCTCTTGGTTCGGCAATTCCATTATACTTTTTTTGTTTGAAACGCGTGTTTGTATTTTTTATCTATTTTTAAGACTTCCAAAAATGCTCCTTTTTCAATTCGACCACAATATACCTATATATTTTGAATAAAGACGAGACGAGCATGACATGGGCCTGATGGTAAGCAACATACCTGCCACATAACAGCACAGTGATACGCAGATATTTGAACATGAAGAGTCAAAATCATTACCTAGCACTGCACTGCGCTCGTCACCCAGAGATCTAAGATGTTATATCTCTAAGCCCTGTAATTTATCTGGAAGCATTGCCCTTCAATTTGGAACACAGTAATGTTTGCACATTACTGCTTGGCGGTAGAATAACTGGCAAAGGTGTGGTACTTCCCCAGGCGGGCTCTGCCAAGAGTCCTACCACTACTATGCATGTTACCTGTTTTCTCGAGAACCCCCGCACCGATTCTAAATATTTCTTTTTGTGTTCGGATGGGTATGCTTCCCGAATGCTCCCATATAAATCTTATCGAAATCGGTCGGGTGGTTTTTGAAATATGAACCAAAAACTAAAATTAGCGTCAAATTTTCAGGATGACGTAGTTGTAGATTTCACAAAAGTTATGAAACTCGATCCTGTCAATACGAAATTGTGTCTTGTTTTTCACAAAAAAATAAAATTTAAGCCAAATTATAAACTATTTTCGTACAAACAATTAAACCGGTTTCAAAACCACAGATACGAGAAGGCGAAAAATAAATTAATATCATGTACTACTTACCTATGCCTACATTGTATCAATCTACTAGCTTTTTGACCTGAATGGCACCGACTACCGACTTCAAATAGATGAGTGAGTAGCGCTTATAATAATGATATTCATTTATTTTTCGCTTTTGAGTGCCTATTTGTGGTTTTGAAGTTGGTTTAATTTTTTGTACGAAAATGGTTTATAAAACTCTCATTCAGACATGCTAAAGGAAAACAGATAACAGGCTTTAAAAAATATATTCACTTAAAGTAATAATAGTACAATATTATACACGAGACTATATTGGCACAAAATACATTTAACAAATAATATTCTTATACTTTAAACAATATTAACAAATATTAGGTACAAATGGCGATCATATCGTTAAGAGCGTTTTATTTGCAACACGACCTTAAAGATGCCGCCTAGCCCAAGCCAATGTCGAAGACCTCAAAGGTCCTCAAACGCGGAGATAAAAACGTCGTAAAGTTTTCGCATCCTGAAACCATTCCTCCCAGGAAGTCACGAGGGCAGATACAGAAGTCCATTAAAGGACATTAATCACAGCTGAATATCAACCACTCTGGCAGAGCTCAGGACCCCTCAGTACAGACCATGGTGGAATAGTCTATAGACATTGCTGTTGTGAACCATACACGGTTAACAAATTCAACTTTTTATTATGGCCTCTATTCGGTAATGTTTATGTTCGCCAGTGTCCAGCGTTTGACCATTGACATAATCTCTGAAGTTTATTTAGTAGGACAGGTCGGAATCTTGCAACAGGTGATAATTTGATTTCAGGTAGTCTTGAGTTTGATGATCGGGTGAAATGTCTCATATTCGGTGAACAGGCAGGATTCTTGCTCTGATTATCAGTTGGTCGAATTTGGATACATACGATGTTAAACTGTGGTTAATGTCCAACCCAAGCTAGTATGCCAACAGTTCAATAAGTGGTGCAGAGTCAGGGTAGTGTTGCCTTTATTGGTGTCTACTTCTTCCTTAACCACTGCTAGAGTTTGAAGCCTGGCTGACTGATGCACCCAAACGAAATACTCGTCACTGGAGACTAAACTCAAAATTTGTTATTTGGAAATCCTCACATAAAGACTTCAACTATATTAATTATAACATGTTAAGTCGTATACATGTCACAATACGTCTTCCAACAGAGCTTCGCTTAAGCAACAATTGTTGACATAAAGCACGCGAAGAATTAATGGCTATTATTGTGGTTTGGCCTCACAACATCACCAACGTCACATAGAAAAATTATGATGAAATTGGTAATGGATGGTGAATTTTGTTCTTGGTGTTTTGGTATTCCTGTTTTTAAATTTTAAGTAAGGCAAGTAAGTTTACTATGCAAGTGAACATTCACTAATAGAACCACTCTATTTTCAGTCTCACTTAGACAGTGGCCTTGTGAAATGATGTGTATAAATAGAAACAAAAGAATGCAAGTGGTTTAAGCATCCAACGAATATGTACCATTAATGTGGGCAAAGACTAGTCAACTGGTTGAAGAGTTTGCTATGCATTCTCACTAGATATGCGTAACTTAGATCTGACCCAGTTCAAATATACAGATCACAAAAGTATAGCTCATTGAGTCACGGCTCTAATGTAAACCAAGAAGCTCACAGCTCAAGTGTAGCTCAAGAACAGTTTTTTCAAAAGATCCGCTTTTTGTAGAAAAAAATTTACCCACAGACTTATTCAACATAGAAACAAAAAAAAACCAAAACATTATCTACGATACAGCCATAGACCATAGAGTAGTCAGATTATCTTTGTATGCGTTTGAGCTGATCTGTGAGCTGGTTCACAAATTCAGCTCAAGCTCTGGACTCGCGAGCTGAATCACAGCTCAAGGATTGGTGAGTTACCCATGTCTAATTCTCACAACACAGTTTCTTTTAAAATTTATGTAGAATTATTCACCATTTTAAAGCTTTGCTACACATTTTTAGATAACTGAAATGCTTTTACTGACAAGTAGTTCAATTAAATGGACACCCAGCCTTAATGTACTTTCAATTTTATATCAGGAAATAGATGTTAAAATAACATTACCTTGGTTGATACAAATCAATCATTTTAGCTTGTATAATTACTATACAATTCATGATTCATATGACTCACGGGTTTAGTATCATAAATTATAATCACTACAATTCCTCATATCATTTTTATGATTCTTCCTGGTTATGATGCACTAATGCATCTAATCCCATCAAAATAAGCTTTATATGTGCCTTGGTTTCTGCTGCTTTCGTTCTCAATTCCTCAGCATTGGCTTCATGCGCTTTTATCACACTATCTAAGTACTTATTGGCTTCTGCCTCTGAAAACTCCAAATAATGGTTCAAACCAATGTTTACCAGCATGGTGGATGTGTCGGGTACCGTAGCTTCCATGAAGAAGTTTTGTCCTAAGTTAACTTGAGTCTTATATCCCTCAGGATGCTTCGTTTTGTCCGTAACCACTTTAAGACTATGCTTTTCTTGAACTAAATCTGTTATTTGCATGTTTATTTGGGTTAGACGGTCTTCGAGTACCCTCAGGTCCTCTCTTAGAACATTGTTGACAAATGTTTCGTACTTTAGAATTGTTGCTCTGATTTCTGGGTCTGACATTTTGATGAAATATGTGAAGATGGCTTATGTTGCTAGTATTATTATTGTTCGCCTCACTGTCCAGGTGACATCTGAAATTATATTTGATATTGGATTAATACAGATTAAAACTTGTGAAGTCCGATCTAACTATGTAGAAACCTGGGCTAGGTAATAATATGACACCTTTATAACAGATATCCAATATGGAAGAGGTACTTCGTTCGACTGTAGAGATATTTGAGAGCTTCACTACTTGTACTACTTAAATCTAATTTCATTGGTCAATGAAAAAATAGCTATTGCAAACATTTACTCTACTGAAGCAAAAGTACTCATTTCATATTCCCATAGCTAGAAAATGAGGCATTCTCTCACAAAGAGAAAGTTATAGCCATAGCCTACCATCCAGGCCTAGTATGGATATAGGTAGGATGGCTCATGTCTCAAAACAAACAACAGCAATAACAAGAAATTTATTTAGACATTGTAAGGAAAGTATAAGGAAGATAAAGGAAAACTTTGATTTCACATAATATCTTCATGATTATGACAAATATCACAAATAGCAATGAGCATATGGAACAATATAGGTGCAGGAGGGATTTCAACCTACAACCTCATGATTGCAAAATAAGATTTTCAACATTAAATCACCAGAAAACAAACTTATGCTTTTCCTCTGAAATTTATTTATTGATTAATAGGCGAGCAGCTTTAGCTGATATGCCTCTATCTCAGTGTTGAAATAACAAATTATAGGTAATTGTCTGTTAAAATGATTTTGTCTTTTACTATCCATTTGTCAAGTTTGTTCTTAAAAGAGTTTAACGACTTTGGCGAAATAACATCCTCAGGCAACCTGTTCCAGTTGTACACCACTCTGTTGCTGAGGATGTGATATGCAGTGTTTATCAGTGATGGCGCGTGGAAAAACTGGGACTTATGACGCCGACTGTCTCTCTTATGCTCCTTTATATAAATAACGGGAACGGGAATTACTCAGGTAGCACCGAGGGGCGCTGCTAGTATTATTATATATGCGAAGGTTTGGATATTTGTTGCTCAATCACACCGGAAAGTCTGAACGGATCGGGTTGAAATTTAGAACACAGGTAGAATGTAGCCTTGAATAGCACATAGACTATATTTATAGGGGGAAACAAAAACAGAAATTACGTGGGTAAAACCGCAGGGCACTGCTAGTTGATTGAGTTGTTGAGTGGACACTGACGAAAGGGCTCGTCCACAAAATTCCAAGTTGCACAGCGAGCTATGGAGAGGGATATGCTCGGAGGTTAGAATCAGCAACGAGAAGATCTGACGGAGAACTAATGTAACCAACATAGCCTTGAAAATAAGCAAGCTGAAGTGGCAGTGGGCAGGCCACATATGTCGCAGAGGCGATGGACGTTGGGGAGAAGGGTTCTGGAGTGGAGACTGGACGTTCGAAACGTCCCGAGGGACGACCTCCCGCTCAGTGGACCGACGATCTGAAAAGAGTGGCGGGAAGCGGATGGATGCGGAGAGCCGAAGACCGGATTTGGTGGCACAATATTGGAAAGGCTTATGTCCGTTTGAAACAGCCGTTTAAGCTTTATAAGCCGCTGTATACCTACAGCTATTTTGTTTTGTTTCAGTACCCGGGTAGCCAGAGTGCCTAATTTTATCATTCAAGGACACAGAAGGAACTAGTTTTGTAGGTTATTGTCACAAAAACAATAATAATTGCGCCTCTACGATTCAACTAATACTTCAAAACCATTGCAAGATTACAACCTCTAAAAGCGCTGGTTTCTACATGTTGTTTTTTTCTCTTACCTGCTACATGCTCCTTATTCCTTACTGTAAATAAAGTAAATAATAAATATTGTTTTATCCCGTAAAGGTAAGAATTAATATTACCAATATCAAAATTACGATAACTGAACAACAAACAGCAACAGTTGCCAAAGCCTTGTTTGTCATGTTTTTTTTTTATCACAGTTTAGTGGATCTCGTGACGATCAATAAACTTTTGTAGGTGCAACATAAGTAAGTTTGATATATAAATACTTACGTAATAGACCAACTCCAACAATTTCGAAAATTTGAACGTCTAAGGAAGATAAAGTAGTTTGAGAGGTTCGTCAAGCTCAAATTCGAAGCTGGAGCAAGTTTGCCAATTGCCTATTTTTAACCGACTTCCAAAAAAAGGAGGAGGTTATCAATTCGAACCCCATGTTTTTTTTTTTGTATGTTACCTGATTTCTCGAGAACCTCTACACTGATTTTAAAATTTATTTTTGTGTTCGGATGGGTATGCTTCCCGAATGGTCCCATATAAATCTTTTCGAAATCAGTCAAGTAGTTTTTGAAATACTGAAAATTTGCGTACAATTATCTGGATGACGTAGTTGTAGATTTCACAAAAGTTATGAATCTCGACCCTGTCAATACAAAATTGTGTAAAAACCAAAAAAAGGGGTGTTATAAGTGACGTCGATGTCTGTCTGTGTGTCTGTCTGTCTGCTGTGGCACCGTAGTAGAACTCAAACAGATGAGCCGATTTCGATGCGGTTTCTTTTATTTCAAGGTTAATACTATAGCAAATGTTCTTAGCTTTGTCTGGTTAATGTCGATTCAAGATGGCCGCCTCCACAAAATGGCGGACAAAATATTTCTTCACAACCTACCTCAATTTGGGTATCAAATGAAAGGGCTTGACTAGTAGAATGCTATGTACTATAACAAATTTCAAATCCAAAATGGCCGCCACGACAAAATGGCGAATTATATTAGATTTTTCATTACTACCTCAATTTGGGTATCAAACGAAAGAGCTTGACTAGTAGAATACTTTGCACTATGAAAAAATTCAAATCCAAGATGGCCGCTTCCACAAAATGCCGAAATACATTTCTTTTTTCACAACTCCCTTTATATGGGTATCAAATGAAAGGGCTTGACTAGTAGAATGTTGTACATACAGGTAACAAATCCAAGGTAGTCGGGGGTCAATCAAAAATTTTTAATTTTATTCTTGTACACTAAAAAGAGTAAAATAAACTATTTTCGTACAAAAAATTAAACCGACTTCAAAACCACAAATAGGCACTCAAAAGCGAAAAATAAACTAAAATCATTATTATCAGCGCTACTCACTCATCTATTTGAAGTCGATGCCAGTCAGGTCAAAAAGTTAGTAGATTGATGCTATGTAGGCACAGGTAAGTAGTATCTATCCTATACCTGTTAGATTTGGCTGGCACCGACTTCAAATATATGAGTGAGTAGCGCTTATAATAATGATTTTAGTTTATTTTTCGCTTTTGAGTGCCTATTTGTGGTTTTGAAGTCGGTTTAATTTTTTGCACGAAAATAGTTTTTTTTTTATACAATAAAGACTTCAAAATTCAAAAGACTTAATAAGAACAAAATTTAAAATTTTGATTAATCCCCGACTACCTCAGATTTGTTATCTGTACAACATTTTACCTTTCATTTGATACCCGTATTAAGGGAGTTGTGAAAAAAGAAATGTATTACGCCATTTTGCGGAAGTGGCCATCTTGGATTTGAAATTTGTCATTTTTTTAACTTTAATAGGTTTACACTTGACCGCCATCTCGCCTGATGGTAAGCGACGATGCAGTCTACGATGGAGCGTGTTTACTTAGAAGAAACCGATATTAGTGCAATGAATTCTACTAGTCAAGCCCTTTCGTTTGATATCCATACGAGGGTCAAACTGAAAGTTCTTAGAAAATCAAAAACTGATTACATTAGCCAGTTATTAGTTTTATTATATCTTTTCAAAATATTGTCCATTCACGTCAATACACCGCTGCATGCGATGGAACCACTGGGAAAAGCACTTTGCCCACTCGTCCTTAGGGGTCTCTTCAATGGCATCGCGATACGCAGCCACCGCTTCTTCAGCATTCATAAACCGCTTTCCTTTAAGTTTTTCTTTAATTTTTGAAAATAAATAAAAATCACAAGGCGCGAGGTCGGGGCTATACGGCGGGTGACCCAGTAATTCAACGTTTGATGTCGCCAAATAGTCGATCGTTCGCTTGGCGGTGTGCGATGAGGCGTTGTCGTGGTGAAGGAGGATCCTACTGCGAGGTCGTTTCTCTCGAACTTTTCCAAGACAAGTGGCAAACAATTGGTAGTGTACCATTCTGCAGAAACTGTTTTTGATCCTCTAACACAATTGTTGCGAAATGACCTATCCTTCCAAAGAACGAGGCCACCATTTTTTTCCCCGCACTTCGATCTCTCTTCACTTTAGTTGGCAACTCCTCGAAAGGAAACACCCACTGAGCAGATTGTCTTTTGGTTTCAGGATCATAACACAGCATTTGAGTCACCTCCGTTAAATCTGTCAATCATTTTACGGCACCAATCCACACGATGGAGTTTTTGAGCCTCAGTCAAATTATGAGGTATCCACCGGGCGCAAAGCTTCCTGACCGCTAAATGTTCGTGTAGGATTTTGTGCACTTGACTCATACCGATGCCTAAGCTTGTCCGAATCTGCTGATAGGTCACTCTTTTGTCAGTCTCTATCATACGCCGCACAACACAGATGTTATCTTCAGTCGTCGCCGTAGAAGGCCGTCCCTCACGTAAATCATCAGTGAGATTAGTGCGACCACGTTTAAACTCATTAAACCAGTTGTAAACAGTCGCACGAGATGGGGCTTCATCGTGAAAGCCCAATCGTAGTCTATCATAACTTTCTTGTTGACTTAAATGACATCGAAAGTCATAAAAAATCATTGCACGAAAATTTTCTCGTGTTAAATTCATGTTGACGTGACACAGACAATTTTCAATTTGCCGCCAAATCGTAAAACAAATGACAAATGAATGAAGTATATACTCAGTAACATTGGCAAAGAGTTCTATTTTCAAATTATAGAATTATTTTTTCATTATATTGTTTATAAGTGGCCAGTTCTAAGAACTTTCAGTTTGACCCTCGTATTAAGGTAGGTTGTGAAGAAATACTTTGTCCGCCATTTTGTGGCGGTTTTTACCTGCCCCCCATGCGCGGTCCGAAGGGGGGGGGGGGAGTCACAGGGGGCATGACCCCAAAATCGTATCCGTTAAACTAAAAATTTAAGAACATTAAAAATATTTAATAGATTTATTGTATTTGTGCAAAATCTGAGGCTGCGTACTGGTGACCCCCTTCAAAATTCGAGGCTGGGACCGCGCCTGCTGCCTCCAATATTTAGATTCCAAAAGCAAATTGATATTCCAAATCAGCTGTAATCAGCGCTGCGTTCAAATAAATTCAATCTAAACAATCTAAAAAATAAAGAAATATACTTTATCATTGATCCCTTAAATATCCTATAATCCACGTTTGACGGACTTTAAATCTATGTAATAAAGTTGACATGACGAATCGTCTCTGGGGCCCTTTAATTTGTAAGTCAGTGAGCGCCATCTGTGTTTTATTCATTGCACTTGGTAGGAAAAATGACGCTTTTATAACCTTAGTGTTTCGTTGTTACGAGTTCCACTAAATTTATGTTAGTTAGTTATACGTTAATGTCAGAGATGTCGCTTTTGTAACTTATTGCACTAAAAAAACCTCATTTAGATTTTCAAATGTACATCTATATACCACAGATTTCTAAATTTTGTTTTAGAAATCTGTGCTACATACATGAAAACGTCATCTTGGTTTGTGTACGCTTCAAAAACTCAAAAAGTTCTGCACCGATCGAGCTGAAATTTTAGAATGACTAAATATATAATCCGCGTCAAGGATTGTTTTTATCTAATGTTTGCTTCACAATGTGCTACAGCGAAGCGTGGCAGGGTATAGCTAGTAATATAATGAATTTGATAATAAAACCTATAATGAACTTGCTAAAGCAAATGAAGAAAGTTACTTCAATCTTCAATTACCATTAATTCATTCATACATAATCATCGTTGCATTGTGTACTACTAAATCTTGATTGTATGGTCACCAGAAATTTTCCAGACCCATAAATGAAAAGAAGATAAAGACTAATCAGTGCGCTTGACTATTATTTTATTAAACATATTGTCTTGCCAGATATATTGCATGCTTCTCGAAGATACCAGTTTGTATGGGTCAACTTTTAAAATGTTTTGTATCATCTTATCTTACCTGCAAATAGCGATAAAGATGTTTGTTTGTTTTTTTTTTTATCGTTTGCACAAAATTTTGTTTAGCATCTAGCCTTTATTACTTTGAGCATAGAATACTAATAATAGACTCGGTCTTCTGTACAATATCTATTATAGTTTATACTTAGTTTAGATGTTCAACAGGGTACCAGACTAATTAGTAATTACCTATTATAATCTGATCTGTCGACCTCGAGTAAAAAGAAAAGTAAAATTTTCGGATGGGTCTATTCTATGTATACATGTAGGTTTAGGTATTTGGTAATCGGGAATAAAGGACTTTCGATCGGCAAACAAAAACGGTATGACTTATCGGTATCGGCTATCTAAACATACTAAAGAGTTTACTATACTACGTATAGAGTTGGCACAAACGCTTTACACCGAAAGCACGGGTAGCATCTTTCTTGCCTTGTCGCTCTTGTGGAAGTGCCATACTTTTGTCGCGGCACATCACTCACTGTTGCCATAGAAAGTATGCAAATATGCCATAGGAAAACCTAACTCTATAGGTAGTATATGTAAACTCTTTGTAAAATACTGTGACTAGCCGCGCACCGTGGTTTCACACGTACCTAGATACAAGAACAAAATTAAAAATGTTGACTAACCCCCGACTACTTTAGATTTGTTATCTGTACAACATTCTACTAGTCAAGCCCTTTCATTTGATACCCATGTTTAGAAAGTTGTGAAAAAATAAATGTATTTCGCCATTTTGTGGAAGCGGCCATCTTGGATTTTAAAATTTGTCATAGTTCAATGTATTCTACTAGTCAAGCCTTTTGTTTGATACCCATATTGAGGTAGTAGTGAGAAAAATTATATAATTCGTTATTTTGTAGTGGCGGCCATCTTGGTTTTTTTTTATAATGCAATATATTTTACTAGTCAAGCCCTTTCATTTGATACCCATATTGAGGTAAGTTATGAAGAAATATTTTGTCAGCCATTTTGTGGTGGCGGCCATCTTGAATCGATATTCACCAAACATAGCTAAGAACATCCGCACGGATATTAACTTTCAAATAAAAAAAATCGCATCAAAATCGACCCATCCGTTTGAGCTCTACGGTGTCACAGACAGACACACACACAGACAGACAGACAGACATCGACGTCAAACTTATAACACCCCTTTTTTGGTCGGGGGTTAAAAAATGAATAAATATTAGCCCCATGTTAACACGTATCATTGCAGATCATGATATATACATATATTTCATGATCTGCAATGATATATCTACCAAACATCCAGATCCCTTCAAATACTTGCGAGACAAACTTCCATACATACACACACATTTTCACATATATATTAGTAGGAAGGAGAGTTACCTATACCAAAGGAATGATCATTTTAGTTTAGTAAGCGGTAGATCCCTGCATTTTGTGGTCTTTGAATAGGCAGCCCACTAAGTGTTCCCTCCCACTGCTGGGACACGGTGCTTTCTCTCGCAAGGAGAGAGTTTAAGGCCATAATCCACCACGCCAGCCAAGTGCGGGATGGTGGATGACATATGACCTCGAAAGATTCTAGGCACATGTCGGTTTCCTCACGATGTTTTCCTTCACCGTTTTTAAGTTAGCGGCCAGTAGCGGTAGTGGTCTTTGATATGCCCAGTAATTTCACGATATTAATGCTAATGATGATATTACTAGGTCACCGTTTGGGTTCTTCTATTAAATCCCTAACGTATTTAACTAAATATTGCAGGCCCGTGACTAGACCAAAGTAGCGCAGGACGCTCTGAAACCCACCCTTTACCGCCTATCGGCTTTCGGTTTGCTATTGCGGTCTCTATCATTTCAAGCTGAAAGAAAAGACAGAGCAATATCAAAGCTAAGACATTTTTCGTTCGGCGGTAGCCCCCCGGTGGAGTGACGATATACGTAAGGCTGGTGTGGTTGGAGAAGAAAAGCCGAGGATAGGACTGCGTCGCGTATCATGGGTTCAAGGGAGAGGTTTATGTCCACCAGTGAACTAGGGTGGGCTAATGATGTTCATTTAAAGGTACGAAAATAACGTTAAAGGAAACACAACACATAAACGATAAATTTAATCGTTTATTTGACAAGAAATAGTTTAAATATCACTTTTACACTTGAATAAAACCATCAAACATCTTAGAAATTATGTCAAAATTAAATTCTACTTAGGTAATCGCGATCGACGCCATTACATTAACAAGACGGTGATAGTAAGCCCATGATCATGGTTATTATTAACTATGGAATTTATATATATTTCAAAACAATACAGAACAAAATCTTTCTATAAAGATAGAACAATAATTTTATGGTAGCCAGTTCAAGACGGGGTCCGCAATTTAAATAAGTAACCTCGAAAAGTGATGTGTTCATTTGAACTCATCACTAAAAAGGCTGGTCTAAAAAGGACGCTATAAAGATTTCATGAAAATTATGCTCAAGTAGATTGGACGGCTGTTTAAGTAGACAAAAGTAAGATAACTTTGCAGTATGGCAATTTTGCAAAATATCGATTCATATGCTTGTAAATTATTATGCAACCTATCGTCTGTTATCTGAATTTTTAAACTAATGAACAACTCTTTAGCGGTTAAATTAGACTATGTTTATTCGGACATCCTAAAATTAAATTATCGCTTTCTCATTTTGCTAAGTATATTTTTTATGTTGACGTCTTGCACACTTTGTGCCATTGTCAGTAATTCAGGGTTATTCTCATTTTAGCACAAATTTCTTCTGAATTTGTTTATTGTTTGTGTTATAGTGTCTTGAAAGTTTTGTTAAAGTTAAAAAGAGATGTCGCTACTATGACTCCGCAACCGGACCTAGATCAAAGTTCCCTTAAAATACACTTAAACACTACGTTATTTATAAAATACATCTATAGTGATGGACTGTCACTTAATATTTTATCGTGCTGTTACTGACTGCTTACGAATTAAGAAGAGAAATATCGTTTTTTTCCTTAATTTTATAGATTGTGACGAAAGCACCAGAAAATACGGACGCTTCACAGGAAGGGTAAGTCTTACTTTTAAAACGAAAGCTAGACATTATAAACTTTGGCTTTTTACATGAACGCGATTAAATTTTTAAAAAATCTACTCTTAACTTTGTTCCTACTGGACTTACGAAATGGACAAGAAAATTACAATTAATTTATAATCAAAACATTTATATTTAATTATCACAAAAAGTCTGTGATGCCTCGTTTCGCTGGGCGGTTTAAACTTACTTATCAAATACATTATACTATAACAATAATTATAAATAAGATGATGACAAATGACCTTATTTTAACTTACTACTTAGTTACAAGATCTTACGAATTATTAGGATCCATTCACAATTTACATCTAGAATATTAATTACGAAATAGATTGATTAAAATTATCTTCAGTCCTTAACACGCTAATAACAAGACTTCACATTTTAATTTGAGAATGAACACCTATTTTGAAGGTACATTTAAAATTCGAGTGCTATCCTTGTCAAATAGGTTGAGATGAAAGGGATAGTCGTATTTTAGTTAGCAACGTATCGAAACTTTGTTTAATTTTGATCAGTATCTTGAGAATAGGGTCTCAGTATTTAATTATTTTTTTGACACAATACATTTTTTTGTTTTGTCATAATGTGTCAATATTTGCCTTCAAAATAAGGTGTAACGTAATTAAATTAAAATGTCAAATAACAAAAACTGGGATTTGTAACGGTAGGTAACTACTCCGATCGGAGACTTTTGCACCTAAAGAATTTTATTTTACTATAATTAAAACATGTTGATCGACTACTGACTTTATGTACAAAATATTTACATTTTTTTTTTGGAATGTGATCTACAAAAAGTTTATTCTGACTTCACTAAATGGCGGTAAATTTGTATAATTTGTGATATTTCACAAAATTAAAACACAAAATGAATTGAAATGAAACATTAGATTGGCAGAATACACTCGAGTGGACCAATAATATTGGACATTAGCAAATCAAATAAATAGGTAATTTGTTATGTGTCATATTGCAGGAAATGCGGTAAAATACCATCTAACAGCTTAGACACGTAGAATTTCGCCTAAACGGTTTTTTAACAACTGTGATGCTATCGATTTAGATTTTAAATACTTTTAACTACATGGTTTCATTAACCGAATCGCCCCTGTCGAACTGCACAGCCTTTCTGTCTCTTCTCCCAAATCCCCGACAACAATGCCAACTAATAATACGACAAAATTATGGACATCTAATCTGCATCGACAAAATATTGAAAATATTGCCAGATACTATACGGTACCATGGTTTAACCCTTAAATCGCTAAGCACATTTATTTATGTTCAAAACGTGTCAAAAATTAATAATCCACCACTTTCTATCAAAGATCGTCACCACTGTCGCATTTTAAAATGAATCATGAAGGCCATTGTACATAGTAGGTAGGTACCTACAGTGGCCGTAGTTAAATAATTTTGCCACCTACTTTCAGTGGAGGCTGGAGGTACGGACTCTACGGAACAGCGATCAGAGAGAGCTCACAGTTTCTTTTTAATCTGTCCAGATTTCGTGTTTATATTTAATTTCCCGCCACGAAGTAAAAAAAAATACTTTCCATAGCTCACAATACCAAATTCGTGGAAAACCATCACAAACTAACGTGTATTATTTCTTACATACTTACATTGGATAAAATAGGTAATTCAGACGGCCTTCGTAATAAGGACGTTTTTATGAACGGGTTGGTTAGATTTATAATAATAACAATTTCAACTTGGCAAATACGATCAATTACAAAAGCATACAATTATGACATCGTTGTCCCTGTCACACGCACTGTGATAAAAAGAGGAAGTGGGTTTTTAGAATGTTATAAGAATAAGAAAATATAGAATAGTAGGATTGTTGTGTGTACTCGTATGTATCTATGTGTAGCAATGGGAAACCATAGGAATACACATCAGAAACATTATAAAATGTAGCTTAAACATCAGAATAACAGATACTTGTTATTCCGAAACAATTGCTCAATTCTACGGTACCTATAACGAATAAAACGGAGCAGCTAGTGCATAATGTTGCCAACTTAAAATTGTCACTACTTAGTAATAAAATCACTGGACGATTACAATAAGAGTAAATTTATCATCATTAGTTACAAACCGGACATCTGCTAATGTCAAGGCATTCATTAATAAACACCAAAATATTGACGCACTTAAGAAACAAACTTTAAAACTAGTGTGACATTTGGCGGTCTTATCGCGAAAGCAACGAATACGATCGCTTCCAGGCAATTATATTTATTTAGAACAAACAAATCTGAACATGAATTTAAAACGAATGACAAACAATACAAATCATAAGTTTATTAATCGTTATAAGTTTAAATAATTATTATCAATGGTAACAACACTTTACAAAAAAAATTACCTGGGTGTCTTTGATAATTGTGATTTTAAATTGCTCTAGTTTTTAAGATTTTTGTCAGATAACGAAGTCTTTTACACCACGGAATTACACAAAAAGGGCATAAATATTTCTAAACCATTGATAATTTCATCAAATGTAAGCAAAAATACGTACATATATCCGAAATTAATATTGTGTCACGACCAATAACTAATGTTAAGCTCGTAAATTTGTCTCATTCATTAGTGTATGTCATATCAAAAGATTTTTTTAAACCATCAAACTCACCTTGAAGTTTCAACTTCAAGATCAACTATCACATTCAATTTTAAACCAAACCATTTTGGTTCAATACTCTCTAAAATCACTTATGCCAATTAATATAAAATATCGAATTGAGATCAAACCAATTAAGTAATATGAAATTCAGTCAATATCACGATCACAAATTTTGAATCTAACTAATAATTTTTAAATTTAGATGGAATAATGATGGAATGAAAACAAATGGCAGTAATAGGAACTGCCGATAGAAGTGAAAACATTTAACTCAGATTTTGATAGCTTACTTTGGAAACTACGCGGGGAAACCGCAAAGCGTGGCCATGAGCATGGTCATCTAGAAATGCATCAGCCAATGGGAAATGCCGACGCATTTCTTGATTGCCAATGGCCATGGTCTTGAGTTTACTCGAAGATTTCGTACTATTCCCGAGCGTGTTCTGTTCTGTCAAAAATCTGTTCGCCAAAAGAAGTTTTCACTTAAAAAAGATGACGCCATGACATCGAGGCGCTTTGGAAAGACGACGCTTAGCTCAGGATTGAGCACAATGGGGGAAAGTGGAGAATTTACCCTACAGTCCTTTTCACTTGAGCTGTAACAAAAGCGACAAGAGAAAATTTATTTCGAATGCGTTTTCCGAATTGAATGTTATGTTTGTAATATTAAAAGGCGTCGATGCGTTTCTAAATAATAAATTGAACATCATTTTGTTTAGCGTAAGGTTTATCTTGATTTTAGCTCTGTTGTATATCTTGTCTTTATTTAAAATCTTTACAAATTCTTGTCACCACATACTTTGCGTCCATGTTACTTACTATGGAATTTCCCATTTTTGTTTGAGTTATGATTAAAAAATTACAATTTTGAAATAGCATTTATTGCCTAAATGGACAATAAATGGTCATCTATTAAAAAAATTGTCTAAATGGACGATAGTTAAAATTTAAAGGCATTTTTAAATACGTACCTAGCGGATTTTTGGATACGTCTACATATTACAGGCCTACAAAAAAGTCACCAAATGTCTGTTTGGAAATGGTACAGATACGTACAGCTCGGCATAAAAGTCTAAAATAGACAGACTAGCTAACAGTTTCTTATTTGTCGATGTTAAACTTTCATAGCACAAATACAAATTAATTATTAAAAACTACAATTATATTTTTAAATCTTGATTCATACATTAAATTGTAGTTTCTGGTTCTTTGTCATAATACAGACAGTTTTCAACCGTATTAGCGACGGTAGTGACGGTTAACGGATAGATTACAGTACCTACTTGCCAAGCTGTACAAATTCATCAACGAAGCATTCGTACTGTTGCCTGTTGCCGAACAAAATATTCAACATTTTCCTTTTTTTAAATTTCCGTTTTTTTTTTTTGGAATATTCCCGCTTTCCCGCTATATCACTATCTGTCAGCAACAGATTTGACATTTTTTTTTTCAATTTTGGCAACGCACGACTAGGTATACAGCCACACAATACTTTTCACGTTTATTTTCTGGCCGGATTTCTCTGGATGATTATCGGCGTTCAGCCAGGATAGCAATAATTTGTGAGGGGGGTTGAAGGGGCGTTGCTTGGCCCCGCCTGGCGCCTGCGTTCTCACTACCCCTGTTATCACGACGTTATAGGGGTGTAATAAGAACAGCCAATAAAAATTGCCCTTTCGAATCAAAGAAGTAAAGTTTTTAGTATCGATTCAAGTTATGGATGGATTTCGTTGGATGGTAACTTTTATATATCGAAATTTTTAAACCTACATTAGCTAGATATAGAGACTATAGATTTTTTTTTCTTTGTTAAAATGTGATGTGTCATTGTGTGTTGTTAAAACAGAATCATCTGCAAGTTAAACTTCCACGATTTAAATATTGTTTATTTAATTTTTTATTTAAGACCGTTTCTCACGAGAATACTCGAAACTCGGGAACGTAATAAACAAAATATTTCGCGATTAAGTGCCGTACAACGTTCTCAATTACTTTTCGAAGATACACTTTACTTTTAACACTAATGCATTTCTTTTTCAATTCAGACTTAATTCAACTCGAAAATAAAATACATTCGTGTTTTCTTTCTTAATCTATTCTGTCTAAGGCTAAGAACTCATGGAGCGATTTTCACCCGCGCCCGCCGCGGGTTCGGAATTACGGTTTTATTTCAAAGCTCACGAGACCGCTTATTTTTAGGGTTTGAGATTATCGCTCGCGAATGACGGGCGACGGGCGGTTAATGATTACTTGAGGTCCGACCAACTCCAACCGACCGCAGCCGCGCGGGCGCCACCCGCCAAGTCTGCGGGCGTCTGCGCGGGAGCCGCGTGGCAGCCATGCGCGCAAAACGTGTCGTGAGTTGTGCTTTAAATTTTTACATAGATATATATCTGAATTCTACAGAAGCTGCGGGCCCGCAACCGGCAGCGGGCACGGCCGAAAATCGCTCCACGAGTTCTTAGCCTAAAACCTCATTTCCTAGCTAAAGTTACAGTCAAAAACGTGTTTGTACTCGCCTCGCCCGACATTACCAGGATACCAGGCCAGTATTTAATACATTAGCCTCAAAAATAACAATCTCTCTTATTCATGAACGTCTAACTCACTTTAAAATTATCAAATTTGGTAATTCTCTTGTATTTAAATGGAACAATTTGTTTTTATTGGTAAGTTTATTATTTTAGACGTTCATGAATAAGAACGCATAGGTTTACTAAGAAGTATAACTTATGCTTTAAAAATCAGTATCAACTCAAAAAATATCTTTAAAATGTAACGTCCAAAATGGTTCAAATGTTTTAAATATCACGCACATTTCTCAGTGAGAGGTTATTTTTGAGAGTGGCTTTATTGACGTTTGTGTTACTTTGACAGTTTTGTTATGACCATCTTTTCAAATTCTACAGAACCGTTTGGTATTATTTGACAATCTCGTCACTAGATTTCATTTGCACATATACATGAGCTTTGAATTTGAACCACCCATAACAGTGTGCGAAGGGTCAAAACTGTCAAACTTCACTGTAGTATAATCGAACAGGCAGGCGAAATGAATAAAATAATAATGAATTTATGAACTTCGAAATTGCTATTAAAATCCCGATTATTTATAATTCGCGATTAACACTGATTTATTCATCTTTCAACGTTAAATTAATTTCAAGTCACTATGCGTATCAATGTTGGTTTTTGTTAATGCTTTTTTTGCCGACTACTTTGCCAAAATTAACATTTGAGTAGATGTAGATCTGGAGTAGATCTTTCGAGTAGGCAACCATTTTTTCTAGTCTTGCAAAAAGCAATTATATATTTTATAATTAAATACATACATAATTTTCTCGATATTGTGTCATGTAGAGTTACATTTACTTTTTTAACTGTCATTTATATAACTATCCAAAAAGTTCGAAGATATAAATAATACTTAATACAAGAAACAATAGCAATATTGTGGAAAATATGGCGGCAACATACAAACAGACGATTTTAACCATCTGATTTTAAGAAGACATCTCGGCTCTGCTTAGTCTTTAAATAATTTAGAATAAAAGAATGAAAATTAATTCCTAATCGATTGAGATATAGTAAAATAAAATATTGATTGAAAAAACTGATTTCTACATACTGGAAATCTGAATATAAAAAAAAATAGGTCACAAACAGTTGTTCTATAAGCCAGTTTCTTAAAAATAAACTCTCATAGAGGTAATGTGTACAAGACCGTCCGTGCACTTCACAGATCTATCACTAGGTGGTGTCCTTGACACTGGGTGTCACCCACTCGGCCAGTGCTTCAATCGCCGGCGCTTCGCCCCGCCGTCGACGTACTTGGGGACTCGGTGGGTTCTTGCGCCGACTGGAATTGAAAAAAACAAATGTTAAAAACATAAGGGGTTGCCAAATACGACATAAATTTTGGGACCAGAAACAAGTTTAATTAAAAGGTAAGCTTTGATTATGCTGCAGATATGCTCTACGTATCTCCGTAAATATGGTTTAGGTCAGTAGGGCCCTACGCTTACTGCGGTATCCGGGTATCCCAGAGTCAAAATAAATAAATTAAGTCTTTATTTGCACTAAATTAATCTTAACATCTTCTGAAAAAAAAAACATAACCAATAAAATTAGAAAAATTCTAGTTCCACAAATTTAGATACAAGTCTAGTAGATGCCAACTATCATCAGTCCCATTTTAAAAAGTTCATCACCTTGATGTTCTTTTGTTTAAAAATGATTTGAATTTAGGAGTATAAATTTATCTAAAAATATTTGACAAAACATAAGAATGAACCAAGTTACTTTATATCTCGAAAAAATCTAATAATCCTGTACCACAGCGGATAAAATCACCATAGATACCAAACTCTTAATAATTATAAATAGAATTATTCCAACTACAATCTCTACAAAAAGTTCCTTAAAAAATATCTAACCTCTTAAAACTAAACTATGTCTGACATCTAAACATCTAATAATAGTGATTAGTTTGATTGTGTGTGGTCAACAGTTCAGAGCGTGCTTAGTTAATCGCCCGCCGTCTCACACATTAGCCGAGTATTATATTACACATACTAATTTATGCCCGCGGCTTCGAACGCGTTTTCAAATGTTTTAAAATTAATCGGACGAACTGATGAAACACAGCTATTTGCGTTATGGTGATGATGAACATAGATGTAAACTTTTTTTAAACGGATTAACAAAACTAAAATACAATGAGAACTACACTACACTACATAGGTACCTAACTACTTATTGACTGGCCTCGTGGCTTAGTGGGTGGTAGCTCTGCCTGCGACGCCGAGGGTCGTGGGTTCGATTCCCACCCAGTGCAAATATTCATGTGATGAATTCAAATGTTTGCACTGTGTCTGGGTGTTTCTATGTATAATATGTATTTAGAACTACATAAGTATTATATCAGCTAACTGGCCGCCATATTACAAGCTTTGCTTAGTTTGGGGTCAGATGGTGTTGTGTGTGAATTGTCCACCAATATTTGTTTATTTATTTATTTACTTACACTAAGCATCTGAATAATCCATAGACCAATGTAGGTCGACACGCTCTACAGATAATCAAGATTGTATAACGAAAATATATTACCTACTTTGTAACCGGGTTACGAAAAAGGAAAAAAAAACTTATTTTGTAACTGGTTAAAAAACACAGTTACAAAGGCGGCCGAAAAGAAAATTCTATCTAATTCACTGTAACTAGAGTTTAATTACATTAGAACTTTACTATATGTTAGTTTTTGTAGGCTGTGTGATAAAAAAAGTTGAACGGGTTTCTCTCTCTCTCAAGAAGAGTCTTGGATTCTTAGAAGTTTTCCCGAGCCTGTAAATGACGATCGTTTTTGACCGACTTCAAAAAAGGAGATGATTCTCAATCCATTTGTGTTTTTGTATGTAAGTGTGACGCTATAGCTCCGTAGATTGCGAACCAATTTTATTAGTTCTTTTTTTGGTTTTTAGATCATAGTTCAGAGGTGGTCCCATATAAAGTTTATCGAAATCGGTGAGGTTGTTTATGAAGTATGAGCAAAGAATTAAAATTTATTTTATGACTTTGTGTTTTTTTTAACCGACTTCCAAAAAGGAGGAGGTTCTCTATTCGGTTGTATGTTTTTTTTTTTTTTTTTTTTTTTTTGTATGTATGTTACTCGATAGCGCCGCCAATTGTCAATCAATTTCGATGGTTCTTGTTTTGTTTGGTAGATCATAGTTCAGAGGTGGTCCCATATAAATTTTATCGAAATCGGTGAAGTAGTTTTCGAAATATGAACAAAAACAACTAAAATTTACCTCGACGACATAGTGATTGCGTCATCCGTCTGTAGGTATCACCGTTACGGTAATAGGTAGACAGTGGAAATTTTCACAGATTATATATTTCTATTGCCGCTGTAACAACAAATACTAAGAATAAAACAAAATAAATATTTAAGGAGGGCTGGCATACAACAAACTTGATTACATCTTTATTGATTACCAACCATTAGTACAGCCCTAGCAAACTAGATGGCGCCACTAGTAAAATAACACGCGCTATCGACCTTCAAGTTAGAATCATCTATATCTCGAGCTGCATATTGAACACCTCCACCTCGTTTGGACAATATAATCGAAAGCAAGGCTATACTTTTTAACCCCCGACCAAAAAAATATCTGTCGGTCTGTGGCACCGTAGTGACCGTAGAGCTCAAACGGATGGGCCGGTTGCGATGCGGTTTTTTCATTTTAAGATTAATTCGTCTGGGTGACATATTTGTAGATTTCACAAAGTTATGAAATTCGACCCTGTCAATACGAAATCGTGTAAATGTATTAATGAAAACTTGTTTAGCACTAAAAAGGGTAAAATAAACTATTTTTAACAAAAAATTAAACCGACTTCAACACCACAAATAGGCACTCAAAAGCGAAAAATAATTTAATATAGGTAATTATTATAACCGCTACTCACTCATCTATATGAAGTCGGTGCCAGCCAACTCTAATAAGTATAGATAGATATACCTATGCCTACTTACTACCTCGTACATAGTATCTATCTACTAGCTTTTTAACTAGACTGGCACCGACTTTATATGGATGAGTGAGTAGCGGTTATATTAATTACCTATATTAAATTATTTTTCGCTTTTGAGTGCCTATTTGTGGTGTTGAAGTCGGTTTAATTTTTTGTTAAAAATAGTTTATTAATAAGAAGTGACGAGACGGTCAGGACATGTGCCTGATGGTAAGCAACATGCCTGCCACATAACAGCACAGTGACACGCAGCTATTGGAACATGAAGAGTCCAAATCATTACCTGGGTGATGAGCGCACTGTACGTACTGCGCTCATTACCCAGAGATCTATAAGCCCTGTAATTTCTCTGGAAACATTGCCCTTCAAACCGGAACACAGCAATGTTTCACATTACTGATTGCCTTCTTATGAAATTTAGTTGAGTGACTGAATTTAATTTTAAATAGAAGTCGGTGTTTGATTTTTCGCAAAAAAGAATTATAACAACTAAACATTCAGTGTACAGTAAACAAGCTACATATAACGTACATAGGGCAATGCACACGCAGACATCGCCCATTGATGATCATGATGTTGATTGATGATGGTTGAAACGATGCAATGAATCACGAGGAAGTAAGAGGACTCAAAAAGAATCAAGAAAGAAAAGTTTGAATATAAAATAATCATCTAGTATTTTATTACATGAAAGACTTCTCATATTTATACACGTGAAATATTTGTTTTTTAACTACCTATTAGGTGTTATTCATCATCATCATCAGCCTATCTTAATCCACTGCTGGACATAGGCCTCTCCCATGGCTCGCCACTCAGCCCTATCCTCAGCTATACGTCTCCATCCACTGCCTGCTGTCTTCCGTATATCGTCACTCCATCTAGTCTCAGGGTGTCCTACACTACGTTTGCCGATTCGTGATCTCCACTCAAGAACTCGTCTAGTCCAACGGTTATCGGTTCTGCGACAGATATGACCGGCCCATTGCCACTTCAGTTTGCTAATGCGTTGAGCTTTGTCGGTTACCTTGGTTCTCTGACGGATCACTTCGTTCCGAATACGATCCCTCAGAGAAACTCCGAGCATAGCTCTCTCCATAGCTCGCTGCGCGACTTTAAATTTGTGGACCGCTTTGACTGTCAGGTGTTATTAGTTGACCGTTATCTCGTCTGATGTTAGCGACGATGCGGTCTACAATGGAGTCTGATTACCTAGCAGAAACAGATTCACTCTCGATTTGAAGACCCCGAGATTGTACCCACCAGGAAAAACCCACTCAACATACAACCTAGACGTAACACAAAAGTAGAGAGTTAAACCTCTTCATTCGAGTCTTTGGATCATAACCATGAAACGATGTCGCTTTTACAATAGAAAAGGGCAGATATTAGATCATTTTATTACTTAGTCACATCAGATGACGGCAACTTTAGAACCGAAATTTTTTATCCCCATAAAACTGATTCAAATCATTAGTTCCGTACACCTTTACGCAGACGAATTTGTAGACTGTTACTATGTCTAAAGTCTGTAAAGCGTAACATAAACATATTTTTATTTCCAGTCAGGCAAATTATTTATATATTAATATTTTTCGGCATCAGCGCTTTGAGAACACGTTCTAGACGATTAGCTCATTTTAAAACAGTTGCCTTTGTGAGCGGAATATTTCCAGAAAAGAGGGTTTTACGACACGCAACAGCACCCAATGTTATGATTATATCTAAGGGAAATTAACAGTTTAGCACAAAGGGTAAAAGGAGGTTTTAAATCAACTGAACATTTTAAGTAAACGCTTAATTTATAACTAATTTAATGCTTACGTTTTACTTCAAACACCCCGAGCAAAACGAGCCTCTGGTTAGGATCCCACGCGCACCGTTGTCTTTTCGAAATTGTGCTCAGCCTTAAAAATGGTGAAGGAAAACATTGTGAGGAAACCGAAATATACCTAGAATCTTTCGAGGTCTTGCGTTATCCACAAACCCACGCTGCGCCAGCGTGGTGGATTATGCCATTAACTCTCTCCTTGCGAGAGAAGAAAAGTAGGCAAAGACAGAATTTAAAGTTAGAAACATAGAAACCATTTTTGAAATGATTTTTCATATTCAAATGAACAATTTGCCAAATGTACAGAATTTGATGCTGTCAACTAAACTCCTTAAAACTAAAAAAAGTATATTTGCAGAACAATTTGGGTCCGCAAATGCGCAAGCTCCGCTGTAGCTGTCCCCTGTCAAAGTTGTCAGATGTTCGACCAAAAACGGTCCATAAAAAAGGAACAAGTAATAAGGCAGTGTATAAGACTATAAGTATAACAGACAGCCGAAGCCCTGACACGTTTTCAAGAAAGATGAGTATGGTACAATAAGTCATGTTGAGAAATCGAAACTTTAATTCTGGGGCCAAAATTTTTCGTTTACTTGGATCATGAGTTCGGTCCCATTCAAAATAACCAAAGTCTATTAAATTTCATTACACTGTGGATTAATCTTCCAAACTAAAGTACTATAAGTGTATTACAAGAAACGAATGGTCTTAGTCGCGTTAGCCCCAAAAACGTCTAAGAAATACGGTTTATTTTATTAGACGCCCAGTTTTAATTTTCCTCTGGATCCCAACCCTGGCACAATCTTTGCCCAAAAGATACAAGTTTGGCGATCCAAAGGATCAATATTGCATGGTCTGGAAAAGCTACGGCGCTATAGCGCTTTCGACTGCTTATACCTCTATATAGTAATTAAATGTGCATAAATACATCCTATTAATATTATAACTGCCAAAGAATGGATTCTTGTTGCTCATGAACTCCGTCGTAACTTCTGAACAGATAAGGTGCAATTTGGAACACAATATAATTTTAGTCCAGAAGAACACATTTGCTACTTTTTGAGACGGGAAAACTAGCAGCACTCCTCGGTTTTACCAGCGCAGTTCCTGTTTCTTCATCTTCTTCTCTAACTTCTTCATTTAACAATTTGATAGGCACAAGTACAGGTATCAGTCAGGAGGAAATAGCTGCTAGTTATAAATAAAATAAATAAATATTGGTGGGCAATTCAGACACAACACCATCTGAACCAATGTAAAGTTAATGATAAATGTAGAGGAATTAATGCCCTGACCAGACCAGCTACTTTTAGCATCGGCACTCGACAATTTTCCGTCTGCATCGAAAACGCGCGTTTTAGCAACTTTTAGACGCTGCATCGAAAACGTGCGAGACTTTCGTCTAAATACTAGGATGTCGAAGGTTCCTCGAACGTCAACGCCCTTCCGCATAGCAATATCTCATAAAAGTAGATCCAGGCTATTCAGTAGGTCACTGACAAGACCTAGGTAGCCTAGACGTAGAGCTCCTGTTCCCAGTACGCTTGCGTGTGTTCGTGAACGCATACATCCGTGCGACATTCGATTACGTGGTTGCACAATGCCGATATAAGCGGAATGATGGGAATTGGTGCGTGTGTTTTTATCGATAAATAGATTTTCACTTCACCAACTTCTCGTTTGTTAAATGACGTTACAGTTAAGCGCAATTATCTAAAAGTAAGCGTTTTATTTTCGGTGTGGTAAGACCCAAATTATATTCATGAGAGAATAACTACTCAGGCAACGCATTCCACAGTATTTGACTTAAGAATGCTACTATTATACGGCGGTCTTGGTTTTAGGCCATGTACTTATTTTAATGGTAGGTTAAATATCTGTCCAAATATTTGTCTTTGAAAAACAATAATTTGAAAAGTTTGTGAAGTTTGCGGTATTAAACTAGAGTTTCTAGCTAACTAAGGTCGCTCACTGTCATTTCAGAAGATTAAGATTTACTAAATGTTGACGTGATTATTGAAAAAGATCTTCTGGATAGAGGCAGGTAGGTTAGGTTTGGTATGAAATTCCAATATAATCTAATAAAGTACACTGCGTAGTAAAGTAATCAGTATATAGTCATGATGACGGGTTAAAGCAGAGACAATGTTGGCATGATTTTTTCGCAAAGACCTGTACTAAGTAACTCCATACATTTTTTACAAACTCAAGCTGTTTTCATCTATCTACTCTAACGCAGAAACTTTATTTATGGGTTCATTTCATTTTTTTTGTTATTGAAAGCGCTAATTATTTAAGCAAAAAATTGGTGAGTCACCGAACAAATTGGCCCATATTTATCAGTGTATATTTTTTTTACATATTGGTCACCAGACCAATCTATTCGTCTGCACTATACCGGACAGTTGGCCGAATAAAAAAACTAATAAAACAATTACGAGCGCGTCGCAACAATGTTGCAAACCGGTTTGCAACCAGGGCCGGACTCAGGCCGTCCATTATACAGAATACCGTAGTGGGCATGCGCGCGAATCATACATATTTTTACATTTATTCAATGGGCAATCTTAAGCTTAATCGATCAAATAACGCTTACAATAACCACTGAATGGTAATATTAAGTTAATATTTTATACAATGAGGCATTTTGCTTTTACGGATGTGGTAAATTGTTGAAAATATTTGTCATATTATTAACTTTGACATTTGTTTATCAAATTTGTATAATAAAATGGAACATTGGTGCCACCTTTGCCGAAATCGGAGCACTATTTTGCCAGATATATAAGTGTTTTGGGGTGCGAGGCTTGGGAACCTCCAAATGGTGCATCCTGGGCATCAGACAACAACTTCCTAATCTCTTCCGGGTCCTTGTAGTCTTGTTCTTCATGGCTAATCTCGAACGGAGAGGGCGAAATTCCAACCGCAAGCCTTGCCCTTCGAGGGTTGCTTGTAGAAGTTCATTGGAAACTTGGAACTCGTTGGACTTACTCAGCTAATAGTTTTATCTGACCGAGTAACAGTCCAAGGTCATTACAGTAGGAAGTATGGCCGGTCGCCAGGGCTTCTGGCTCCAAGCCGATGGCAAGTCGGTCAGAAGGGAATCGCACCGGCTCTAATCATTATACAGCAGTAGAGAAGAGACCCCGATGGGAAAAAAGTTCCGGAATTATGGTGGGCTATTCTCCCTGTCCGTCGCAGCAATTGAGTCGTTTCGATATGATTAAGCAACAAACATCAAAGTTTTCACATTTACAAAATTAGTAGGATTATTAAGGCATGGCAAGGCAAGGCATTATGGTAATTAATTCACACTACTGCTTACTACTGGATACTTACTACCACTTTTGCACGATGCATGCATAATGTCGCAGGGGCATGAAATTTAAATTGAATGTTAGGTCTGCATAATTGAATGTATATTCAGTAATCTGGTCCGATCCGGTATTATCGAGATGATGTAATTGGTTTAGTATATCTAATCTTTCATAGCGCTTAATAAAATTACAATAAATTAATAGTATTTACGTTTTGCCATTGTTATCAGCCTTATTTCTACATTTTTTTCGGTTAGGGTATATATTTATATCTATAGCATGCTGTATATTTTAAAATACAAAAATATCTATTTAAGAACCTTTTATCTAGAATCTATTTATTGGTCAGTTGATTTTTAAATTTCTGTAGTTACCTTACGGTTCCATTGTGGAATGTTATTAGATGTTTGATCAGGGTTCCCATCAATTTAAATATTAATTTATGTTTCTGACGGATCTGTGGCTATGAAGTTATACTATCAGAGCGAAATTCACAGATACTTTTTAATATTGCCTTGCAATGTCTATTTCTAGTTTGTATGGAGGATGACGTTGTGTTAAAACTCTGGTCAAATCGAAATAACGTGTAATTAAAAAAACAACTGAGTATGGGATTTAATTGTTTCTAGTAACCTTGAGAATAAATAACAATGTGTTTACTTATACTTTCCTTCAAATATTATAAAATTTTCAAAATTTGTATGTTTGTTGCCATTCACCTCAGTACGGCTGATCGGGTTGGATTGAAATTTTGGAACACAGATTGCAGTATAAACCGCACATAGATTAGTTTTTATCGCGGGAAAATAAAGGGGACGTAAGCGCGGCTAAAACAGCGGACCACTGCTAGTTAAAAGCATAAATAGAAGTTTAAAAATTCAATAGTGTTCTAAATATCTAAATACGTACAATATTGTACAAAGCGAGCCAATGCGATAAAAGCTAGAGCATTCATATTGTGTGTATATTTCCTATGAAAATTTGAAATATCACATCGAAGTTCACCTGCACAGACTATAAAACTATCAACGACGGCCACCACCTCTCACACCGAACAGTAGCAAAGACCCGATTCCCGCGCGAACATTCTAAATTCACCCATATTCTAGACGAAATATAATTACTTTGACAGACGATATTGTCAGACACGGTGCAACTAAAACTTTTCCGGGTGCCCATGCCAAACTTCCCAGTCTTTACACCAGCAACTAAACGATCGAAATTGCAGTTTGCAGCGATAAATGCCAAACGGCTCATTAATTTTGGTAGTAATTTTGTATGGTGCATCAAGAGTTTATTATTAAGTATCTTATTATTAAACGATTTTATGTAGGTAGTCTGTTTGCTGAGTTAAAATAATTAGTTGAATTAAATTTTTACTTAGATCTAAATTTAGATATACATACATATGTATTTCTAAATTTAGATGTAGTGTAAAATTACATTTAATTTTAAAGACAAAGGAATTCCGTTTATTTCAAATTATTGTACTTAAATTCTCAATGGCCGCCACCAGAAAATAGCGGTGACATTTTTTAAATGATGTTTATTTCAAGGGGAAAGAGACAATTATGATATTGATTTTTTCATGAAATTCGGATGTAGGTATTCTTCTACTCAAAATTAGAACTTACGTAAATAGTTTATGTGAATAATAATGAATTAGACAGAGTTATTCATAAAAATGAAGTGTTAATAAATCTCGATATAATCGGTCGTTAATTTACAGGACTTGGCACAGTTTTTGTACGCATGCAATCTTTGTTCGTAGCTTATTAAGAAATAAACATTTTTACTATTCATTGATATTCTAAAAAGAAAATTTTCTGAGGATATGCTGTATCTGCCAACCGCCTCTTTTGTTGGGAGTGAATACTCCTAATACCAGCAGTGAGAATATTAAGTGAGCGGTAAATGCTTGTTCGTTAGTTGAAATATTTTTTTGCCATTCACTTACTTTTGTTGTGTTGTAGACGTCGAAATTTTAAGGGTATATTCTGATTGTTTTAAAGGGAAAATAAGATTAACAAATACGTAAATCTTGTCCTTTTTCTTTTAATTTATTTAAATATAAATTTGCAGTTTTTCTAGGTGTAGATACGGAACACTTCGTGCTCGAGTTCGACTCGCACTTGGCCAGTCTTTGCCATTTGTTTTTTTATTAATGATTGTTTTAATAGTAAATAAAATAGTTAAGTAATACATATATATTAACCTCTAACGCATTGTTTACCTAAGACGCGTTGTCATAATATTTGAGACACAAGTTGTAGAAATTAAAAAAAAAACGAATGCGGCCCTGTCTCGTTTAACTGTGTATACTAGGATTATCGCTTACTTTTTTTTTCAGACCTTTGTGTAAAATAAGGTGTTTAGCAAGCGTCGTAATAAGATGGGCCCTAGGCTATTATTATATGTACAAAATAAATGCCATTCGTAAAAAAAGTGGTAAATTTTCATGTCCGTAGAAACTTGTAAGAACACTTGGACCGTTTATGGAGTTTGTGGGACTTGTAATTCTCGTGTAGAGACAAACCAACTTGCCACAACTAATACGAGTTGTTATTAGTACATTATTTTTACGCATACCGCCGTATTTTAAAACCATTACTCTCACAATTGTGCCTCTCAGGTATTTTGGCATCACAAATGTCTTATTAGAATTTTTGACATAAAGTCAAAGTCAAAATCAAAGTTCTTTATTGATAAATGCACAATTTACACGTCAATTTTATAAAAAAACAAAATAAGAGTATACAAAGAGTATACATTTTTAAAGTTTAAATTGAACTTTATATTGTACGATAAAGGTATCGTACAAATAAGTGTCAAAAATTATATATGTACTTATTACAATTGTAATGAACAATGTCAATTTTTTACAACTTTATTGTGAGTTTGCCATCACTATATAAAAACTCGCTGTAACTATAAAAAGTTTGATCGATAAGCCAGCTTTTTAATCGGTTTTTGAAGCTACCCGAACTCGGTGCTAATTTAACTATTTTAGGAAGAGTGTTATAAACTTCCGGTCCCATAATGTGAGTCAGTTTTTCCGATCTCGCGAGAGAGTGAGGTATACTATCCAGCTTGTCAGCGTTACGTATATTGCGCGAATGTCTCTCTCCTCGCGTGTCGTATGAGTCTAAGTTGTTTCTGACATACACAGCTACTTGGTAGATCAAGATTGCAGGCAACGTAGGTATGCCAAGCTCTTTGAAATATGGTCTGACGGATGTACATTGCGACACGCCCACGATGGCGCGTATGGCACGTTTTTGGGCGCGGAAAGCACGCTCCCAGTCGGCAGCGCGTGCGTATAGTTCGGCTCCGTACTGTAACCGGGAATGCACCGTGGCGAAGTAACACGAACGAGATACATCTGCAGACACCACTCGGGATACCCGTCTTAGTGCAAAGCACGCACTGCTTACTTTAGCACACATCTTGTCGATGTGTATCCACCAATTTGACGTTATTCAAGAATTTGACAAAATTTTGGCACAGCGTTAGTAATTAAATGTTTGATGGTTGGTAAGCTATTCAACTTTTTAACGTTTTTTGCAAGATGGCATCAAAATAATATACTAGATGCGACTGTTTCCTTAAATATATTAGTATGTCACGAATCGTCAACTGAACATACATTAATTTTATTCACTATTTACAATGTTCTAATTCTTAGTCATAATTACTTGTTAATGTTTGGTTATCTCGCTTACTTACTATTTATTACCTCCATACATTTTTGTGACATCTTTTAAACCCGGTTTAAATAATAAATACTAAAAGACTTTTTACAACTATTGCTTATTTTATTGAACCATCCTAATCTACAATAAAACTAAATGTAGTTACTGATTCATAATTCATGATTGAGTTTGATTTATTTTCAACAGGATATTGAGGATCTCTAGAAAAAAATATAGACCTGCGTGGGTAATTACGTTTAAATTATATACTATGTATTTAAATATGCACACAAATCAGTAAGTAATTGAATCTAATTATTTTAAGTAATCGATTATTTAAAAACCCGATAGCATTACAGACTGCTATGTGATAATATATAAATTGGAAAATCCACACTATCTGGTTCTCTCATATTTTTTTCTCATGGGCTGTAAAAGGATCTGCCTCAAGAAAAGCTTTCCCACCGCCGCGCCGTATGACCTGAGGGTCTACCGCCTAATTAAAACTGTCTTAGATTTGGTATTGCTGTCTCTTTTCATTTCGTTGGAGATGATAGATACATCAATAGCAAAGCCATAGCCGCTTTAGTGAGGCGGTAGAGGAGCGGGAAATTTACTACGAATGCTAAAGTGCTTGAAAAGGGCTGGTCCGACGATGTTAAGAGACCGTTTGTTAATTAAACATAGTGACTTAAGCATAATATCTAATCATAATATTGCATTACACTACTGAATGTAGTGAATAGTACCTACATCACTACCACGGTCTATAATGATAGCTGTGCCAGCAGCTAGAACTAATGATGACCGAAAGCGTAGCACAAGGCCTTAAGTCCGATAGCACTCGACTAGAGTGCTTATATTTGGTATGTATGTATGAGTTAGGTGGTCCTCTCCTAGTTCGATTTCTCTTACAGGTCAGATTCGTATGTTAGGAATGTCAGGTTTGGTTATTTTGAGTCCTGCGCCTCCGGCGCTAACTCAATAATCCGATAGGTAGTAGGGGCTTACCCAAGCCAGATACAGTTAGTCAGGTTCAAAAAAAAAAAAAGTAGCACAAGGCCTTGAAAGATCGGTCAGCGTTGTGGCTATCGATGACCACGGTTATGGCCAAAATCGATGGCCAACGTCTATAAAGTGCGGGAAATGCATATTTAAATAAATAAACAAATAAAATAAAAATATTGGAGAACATTTCTCCCAATGCTGTTTAGTCCCAAACTTAGCAAAGTTTGTACTATACGAGACCGATAGTTAACATTTATACGTATATAATCCTGAATAAATATTATTTAATGCAACTCAACCTTAATTCCTCTACAAGATTACCTACAAATGACTATTCATTGCTCATAATTCGCACGCCATTTTGTTTCTTGCGCTGTAAATTAGAATCGATTTAATCTTCACCGATATTAACTTGGTACACTAATTGCGTACTTTTACTTTGTATTCGAGAAATTCTCGAATTATAATTTCGCGAAGTTTATATTGACAACCGCCATCGGAAATCACCATTACGATTATTTGGTGGTTTCGAAATTACTTTTAAAAAACTATCGTCAAAAGATAGAACGATAGGAATCTTTCTTGCAACATGAGAAGTAAAAGTCTTACACTGGGCTAAATTAAGTTGCAACTTACTGTTTTTTTTTTGAGACGAACATGACATGTGCCTGATTGTAAGTAACATGCCTGCCACATAACAGCACAGTGGCATGCAGCTATTGGACTATGAAGAGTCAAAATCATTACCTAACACTGCACTGCGCTCGTCACCCAGAGATCTAAGATGTTATATCTCTAAGCCCTGTAATTTCTCTGGAAACATTGCCCTTCAAACCGGAACACAGTAACGTTTGCACATTACTGTTTGGCGGTAGAATAATTGGCAAAGGCGGACTCTGCCAAGAGTCCTACCACTACATACAGTAAGCTAGCATACCTACTAAATTCAGAAACGAAGATTGTTTTTGCTTCAATATTTGCTCCTGAATTCAGTCGACAAAACTTGTTTCTAAATTCTGTCACTAAATTTAACCAAGTGTATAATACGCCTTTAACACGGTATCTGTACACTAAGCCTCATTTGTAAAGGCGTCCAGTTTTCCATGCCAACTTGTGCACATAACTTTTGATGTTGCCATCTATAGCAATACAAGAGATAAATTGTTATTCAGCATTAATTATGGACTATTTAAGATATGTGGTAACACTAATCGTGTGAAAAAAAGGTTGGATTTACAATTTTACAAATTCCTTATCTTCAGTCAAACTAAATGAAAAATTAAGGTAAGATACAAAAACATGAAATCTGTACTAATATTATAAAGCTGAATAATTTCTTCGTTTGAACGCGCAAATTTCAGGAAGAAATAGACTGATTTCAAAAATTATTTCACCGTATATTTGTTCGTGTTCCATGAGTGCTATAAGTATTATATGTACCGCGGGTGAAGACGGGGCGGACCGCTAGTTATCACATAAAATGTGTTATGAAACCACTTCACAGTTTTTGTGTGATGAAGGAAACATACTCCATGGAACGTCCTCTGTTTGTTAAGCGAGACTTTTTTCACGATATACAATTTCAGGGTTCTATCACGTAGGAAAATTGCTTATACAACGCTATTGGCATGTGCTGTTTATTTATTATCTTCTTATTATAGTGCTCCTCTTTCATTTTACTCGAAACTGAAAGAGGCAATATGATTTGACAAATAGCAATGTCATTAACAATCTCTTTAGTCAATAGACTCCCCAATCAGTACGGCGGGTCGGCGGTGAAATCATGAAACAAATACTTTTTAACAACACATTCTAAATTCAAACTCAAATAAAATTTATCACCGTGTTTACCACTTCAATTTTTTTTCCGAAACATAAGTGTTTCGAGGACATCAATCATACATAATTTCTTCCGACCCGAGGGTATACCGCGTAACTAAAACTGTCTAAGCTTTGATATTATTGTTCTTTTCTTTTTGCTTAAAATAAATAAATAAATATTGGTGGACAATTCACACACAACACTATCTGACCCCAAACTAAGCAAAGCTTGTATGATGGCAGCCAGATAGCTGATGTAATACTTATATAGTTTTAAAGACATACTTATAATACATAGAAACACCCAGACACAGTGCAAACATTTGAATTCATCTCACAAATATTTGCACTGGGTGGGGATCGAACCACGACCCTCGGCTTCGCAGGCAGAGCTACTACCAACTAAGCCACTAGGGCAGTAATAATAAAGACAGCAATAGCAAAGCCAAATCAGATTTAGTTAGGCAGAAGAAGAGCTGGTCGATGGCTTCAAGTGCTTGATACGGGACCATGAAATTTATGCAATGTAATTTGTAAACCAGTGAAGCGAAATTATCATATCGACCTTTCAAACAGACCTTAGAGACTTACAACCTAATGAGAGTATTAAATAATCAAAATGTCCACTTATTTTCAAGAACGTCTGCAACTCTTTAGGAAGGAGTAGGCAGCAGCCATAAACTCGTGAAGCGATGATGACATTCCTCAGACGAGTCGCGATCCGGTGAGAAGTGGCGAACGTAAAACTAAGTTATGTTGGTTAGTCACTCATACAGGTTTTCCGGACGGTGTAGAAGATAGGAGCTTGGTAGTTTTATCCTGAAATTTCTTTTTAGCCTTGCATCAAGCGAAAGTGGGTCAAACACAGTTTTTGTTTATTTTATAGTATAGTGACGAGATGGACAGATGACCTCACAAAGGTCGCTGGAAACCGCTGGTTGCAGGTCGCGCAGACCCGTTCGTTGTGGAAATCTAGGGGGGAGGCCTATGTTCAGCAGTGGACGTCTTGCGGCTGATGATGATGACGAGATGACCAGGATGCGTGTCATATGGTAAGCATCATGCCTGACCATAACATCACAGTGAAACGCAGCTATTGGAGTATGAAAAGTCCAAATCATTACCTAGCATTGCCCTGCGTGCGCTCTTCACCCAGAAATGTAAGATTTTTTTTTTTGTGCCCCGCTCTGGAAATATGCTCTTCAAAACGTAACACAGTTATGTTTGGACATTACTGGTTAGTGTTTAGTGGAATTACTGGCAAGGGTGTGGTACTTCCCCAATCAGAATCTACAAAGAGACCTACCAAAAAAAAAAAACTCGTATTATAAATGTCTGTTTCACTTTTTTCGCATTGTGCAAAAAATATTGAAAAGTCACCTTTTCTCAGTGTGGATCATCTGCATTGTTTGCAACTCTCCAATGTCAATAGATAAGTCACGCGAATTGATTTACTGCTAAAACAGCGCGTGCGCACCCATTCATACGCGTAGGTGGAATCCTAGACACAGGCACAATGGATCGTAACGTGATATTTGTATGTCGTTTGATTAGGCCCGTTATTACTGCGACAACATAATGGCTAGCGCAACTGATGGAACATTGTATGCTGACTGTTTCTTTACTCTGCGGAGGCCTAAAGCACCGTGTATGAGTCGTTTTGTTTGATTTGTGCCTGCAACTTGTATACGGCAAGAATTCAATGCCGAGTCAGTTGCAATCGTTATAGAAATAGATAAATGTTGAAAAACATTCCTGACAAAACACAATCTATACAAATTAAGCTAAGTTTCTAGGCCATAACACAATCTAGTAAGCCATCAAACTAAGCAAAGTTTATAGGAATCAGACACCTGATATAATCCTACTTATATTACCAATGCGAAAGTTAGGATGTTTGGATGTTATTTGCTCAATCGTGTCGGAACGGCTGAACGGATCGGATTGTAATTTAGAACACAGATAAATTATCTGGTTTTGGATTCCGCGGTTTTATCCGCACAGTTCCGGTTCCTGTAATTTTGGCGCGAAATTGTAAAAAGTACAGCCTATGTGCTATACCAGAATATAATCTATGTTTCAAACTTCAATCCGATCCATTCCTCCGCCGTCGTGATGGAACGTCAAAAATTAGTATTTATAATATTGCCAGGATATCAATAATTAAATCAATACAGCAATACTTTTTTGGTAACATAACAATCAAGTCTCAAACTTGCAAGACTTATGACTAAGTTACGTATTTTCTGGCTCCAGGTACAAGAAATACCAGAACCAATACCAAAACGTAATAAAAAATGGCGTTAGATTTATTTACGACCGTTCGTCTGACATTGAGTGCTAAACTTTTTACCGTTTACGAGTGTACGCCGAACGAATTATTGGTTATTCGATGAGATGCATTAAAACGTGACTTTCAAACGAAAGTGCTAATACGGTTTGGAATTAGTTTTCTTTGGAAACAAGAAAGTTTGCTGTCGCAGTATGGATTGTGCAGTTACGGAAAAATGATAGATAAAGATAGGTATAGTTAACGGAACAGACAAAATCTGTTGCTTGGTTTAGGCGGTAAAGACGGACAGACAGACAGAGTTACTTTCGCATTTATAATATTAGTATGGATAACACAAAATAATGTATAAATATAATTATGATAAACAACTATCGCAAAACAAATTTAAAAACTTAAAATATATATAATAATTAGGCATAACTTTCTTCACGTTCCATCACGACGGCGCGCCGTCGTAATGTAACGTCAAAAATTACCATTTATAATATTGCCAGGATATCAATAATTAAATCAATACAGTAATACCTTTTTGGTAACATAACAATCAAGTCTCAAACTTGCAAGACTTATGACTAAGTTACGTATTTTCTGGCTCCAGGTACAAGAAATACCAGAACCAATACCAAAACGTAATAAAAATGGCGTTAGATTTATTTACGACCGTTCGTCTGACATTGAGTGCTAAACTTTTTACCGTTTACGAGTGTACGCCGAACGAATTATTGGTTATTCGATAAGATGCATTAAAACGTGACTTTCAAACAGTTTGGAATTAGTTTTCTTTGGAAACAAGAAAGTTTGCTGTCTTACGGAAAATGATAGATAAAGATAGGTATAGTTAACGGAACAGACCAAATAGTAGCTTTAATAAGTTGTTGAACCCCTTAATTTTAATATTAATTGAAATGCCTCGACATGTTGTGTGTTGGCAGCCATCTTGGATTTGAGATTTATCATGGACAGACAGTAACAGTTTATTATGCTCACCAGAAAAATAGCACGCAATTAAATAATATGAATAATATCTTATATTTAGAGCCATAAATGGCGGTCTTATCGCTATTTACGATATGCACTTTCAGGCAACCATATGCATAGGCAATGTGGAAAATTATAAGCAAAAAGTGTGCCAATGATGACAAAATTAAAACATTAACTTAATGAAATAAAAAATATTAATACAATAGTACCTATTTACAATCTCTATATATAAAAATGTTATGTTGGTTTGTGTACGCTTCAAAAACTCGAAAAGTTCTGTACCGATCGAGCTGAAATTTTACAGTGATATATAATCCGCATCAAGGATTGTTTTTATCTAGTTTTTGTATCACAATGTGCTACAGCAAAGCGTGGCAGGGTACAGCTAGTTATATATACAGTATAGGAGAAACGCTCATTCGCGCTGACCATGTATGAGGGACATAGTAAGCAAGGTACACGCAGTTCGTTTTTTTTTACAAATCAGAATAGCGTAAAAAAGTATTTTAATTTTTTAGATTAATGTTTACCCAACGATACTCACAAATAATGTGGCTTTCTATTGGTAAAATAGTTTTCTAAATCGGTTTAGTAGATCCAGAGATTACCCCCAAACAACCTCAAAAACTCCCACACTTTACCTATACTAATATTCTAAAGTTGATGAGTTAATTGTTAATTTAAATTAAAGTTGTTGAACGGGCTAATCTCAGGAGGTGGACCGAAATCAAAAATTATTTCACCGTTGGATATGTACGTGATCCCTGTCTTATATATTACGGGGGAAGCCGGGGCGGACCGCTAGTCTCTTTACGAGTATATATATTTTTTTATAAAAAGTGATGAGACGAACAGGACATGTGTCTGATGGTAAGCAATATGCCTGCCACATAACAGCACAGTGACACGCAGCTATTGGAACATGAAGAGTCCTAATTACCTAGCACTGCACTGCGCTCGTCACCCAGAGATCTAAGATGTTACATCTCTAAGCCCTGTAATTTCTCTGGAAACATTGCCCTTAAAACCGGAACACAGTACCTAATGTTTGTACATTACTGCTTGGCGGTAGAATAACTGGCAAAGGTGTGGTAATTCCCCAGGCGGACTCTGTTAGGAGTCCTACCACTACTATCTCTTTTTATAAAAGTATCATGTTGGTTTGTGTACGCTTCAAAAACTCAAAAAGTTCTGCACCGATAGAGCCACGATAGAGCTGAAATTTTACAACGATATATAATCCGCATCAAGGATTGTTTTATCAAACTTTAGCATCACAATGTGCCACAGCGAAGCGTGGCATGGCTAGTATATATATATATAGTATAGTAGTATGTATAAATATATAGTATATTAAATGTTATAATGTTCCTTACTGTTAAAACACTGTAACCTACATCCGACTATCAAGTTTTTCAGGCAGTACTAAATAAAGAAGTGTTACACCGGGGTGAGTGATGAGATATTAGCATCGAATTTTGGACTCGCTGTTATAACTGGAGCAAAGATTTAAGTTATCAAATAAAAAAATCGCTGGAGAGATGGTATGTCGCTTCGAATTTTTGCGATTGCAAAGTCAATTCGTCAAACTCATGGTTTATTCGAAAGTTTGATCGACATTCGCTTGAAATGTTTTGAATTTATATTTAGTTTTTTTTTGTTATACTATTTATAATATACAGGCTTCAAGCCTGTATATTTCGATAGATGTGTATGCCATGACATTAACGGTCGAGACTAGTAAAACCAACATTACTTGACACAAAATATCTACTAATACACTTAATCTAATTTTACAAACTAATAAAATATCATTTTATGTAGACTATAAATATGAATAATAATTAATAGTAACAATCTAATTAATTATTATGCATATTTATAGTCTACTTAGTTATATACGATTCTTATATAATATTCAATTATATAAGAATTATATCAGCTATCTGGTTCCCACAGTAGGTACAAGTTTGACGTTAAGTAATTGTGTGTGAAATCCACGTACCTAAATTATATTTCTATTATTTAATCATTGTAATTCAAAACTTTCTTAGTTATTTTTTTTTTTTGAGTGAAATGGGTTATTGTGGATTCGACACTAAGTGGCGAATTATCGCCACAAAAACAAGTGTAAATTGGTGAAACATTCTTTTTTTTTTGTGTTATCTAACAAAATCAAAGAAACAAAACAGTTTATTGTTTTACTAGCGGTTCGCCCAGGCTTAGCCCGCGGTACACACATACGAGTATATTGCCTATAAAACTCAGGGACCACGTTCATATCCGACAGTGAAATAATTTTCAAAAAGAAAGAAAGAAATCGATCCGTTTGTTCCTGAGATTAGCGCGTTCAAACAAATAACACCTCAGCTTTAGAATACACAGATTTGAGAGAATAAAGGTAAAGCACGTATTGAGCCGGAAGGGACAAACAGTTTACTGAGTTTACAGGGCAATGTCTATTGTATGTCTGAACTTGACAACTTAGACATCAAAGTACCTATAAATAATAGGTTTGTGTTTAGAATCTTTAAGCAGCCACAGTTCGCGTTTCTATTGTTTTCCCGCGTAAAAAGTAAACCCGATTCGTTCAGTCGTTCTGAACTGATTGAGCAACAAACATCCAAATATACAAACTTTCACATTTATACTGTTAATATGATGTGGCCACACAGTTTAACAATGACGTAATCCCAAATTGTTAAACAAAGTTTGATTCAACAATAATAATTTAGATAGCGACTCAGTGTTTCCAGTTCTCGCAAATGTTAGGCGATGTTTCAAATAACATGTTATGTTTAATAATAATAGAAAGCTCGATTTACATTAAACCGAGTTAATGTGCGAGAGCTACTGTAAACATTGACGCAGATTAGCAAGGACCAGAAACCGAACTTGCATACGAACGAACGACAGTACTCAAAGTACTCATGTATCAGGTTACAAAACCCAAACAATAGCAGCCATTATTATAAAGATGCTAATTTAAGACATTGGTTCACACAAGAAATTGGTCACAAGACGCGAAAGATTTTTTTTTAATAAATTATTTCCGAAATGTAATTACTACAAATTAGTTAAAATACATATAGCTCATGGGAAGAGTGCTGTGATAATGAAGCGAGTTCCATGAATTATGTTCTTGCAAAAAATGCTCGACGCGCTTAAAGAAGTTTTCAACATAGGTAGAAAACTTAGGTTCCTTTACAAAACAAAAAAAAACGTCTTTCAGAGAAGTCTGTAAGTCTCTGCAGTACATGAAGTAGATCATTTAAAGCGTAAATATACTCCCGAAAAAATGTACATTTGTCTAATCAAGTTTTGGAGCCGATTTTGGAATTTTAAGCCATAGTTGAGATTCTGGCCTTAATTAATCTGTAAACATAGTTGAGAATATGACGGTTTGTTTGTCTCCGATGTAATGATACAAAATGGCACGTTTTCTTGAGAATGGTGTTTGATCAGCCATGGGAATGGTTCCGTAACATCTTCAAAGGGTACGCTGGTTATAGAAAATACTTATCTATACTGTCTCGGTCGTTCTGCTATTTGTATAAGCTGTCGAACTGTCGAGCTGTCGAGCTGTCCACTCTCAGATATCAAAGGTTTATAACTTTACTTGGTAAATTAAATAATACATTGTCATTCAAACCGCAACTCAGTAACGTATGTACAGTTCTATCTAGTCGTCTAGTGGTACAGTAACTGCGCCTACTATCCGGTAGACTGGCCTTATGACGTTATTGATAGTATCAAGCCCACAGATCTGTTTTGGTGTGGTTTAGGTTTTTGTAACTGATTCCGACCCCTTAGATTTAGGATAGAAGTACTGCACAACCCTTTGAATTCGTATCTCTGCAAAAGCATTTTATTTTTGGTGCACAAAAGTTATTACCCACAACTTAATCTGTTATTAATATTTACCACCCTAATTTTGTGTGGGCCGACATAAACGAAGATTATAGTCTCAAAACAAATGTAACATTGAAAACTGATTAAAAACATATAACTAACTTAATTAAGACCAAGGTCATCTTTGAGGAGCCGAAAGGCATCGCACTACTAATCTGTAGCGCTATCAACTTACTTGCAGTAACGCAACTGCTCCGATTTTATATTTCTCAAAAAATAAAAGACCAGCGGGTCTCGCCTATCTAAATCTGCTTTGGCTTTCCTTTTGCTGTCTCTATAATTACAAGCGAAATGAGAGAGAATAATATCAAAGCTAAGACAGTTTTAGTTAGGCTGTAGATCTGCTGTTCGATATTCGTGAAGGAATACTAGAATGTAACTTGGTACGAACGAAACCGATAGAACAAATAAAACAATCGGCAGTTATAGGAACTGCTGATAGAAGTGAAAACTTATAACTCAGAATTTGATAGCTTACTTTGGAAACTACGCGGGTGAAAACGGAGGGCGTACCTATGAGCATGGCCATCTAGAAATTCAGTATTTCTAGATGGCTAACGGGAAATGCTGATGCATTTCTAGATGGCCAATGGACATGGTCCCGAGTTTATCCGAAGATTTCTTATCATTCCCGAGCGTGACGCTAGAATTCAATTCACATCCCACGAAAAATCTGTCCGTAGCGTGCCAAAATAATTTTGCACTTCAATGATAATTAAATAATTGATTGAGCAAAACAGGCATGCTATTTTAAAAATACAGTACATACGTCAAATGTTTGCCTTAGTTTCTTAGTAAAAGTTTTGCTAAATTTGCAACACTTGAAAAAGTTACTCGACTCTGCCTAGCCTGAAACGAAAACAAACCCATAGTTTTGACAGTGGATTGACATGTTTGTGACATGAAAAAGATGGCAGTGATGGTATTGTTGTAGTATGATACATCTGGCTTCATTTCCAACTTCTTTGCATCTGGCAGTAGGTAGTTCAGAACTGTAATATTTATGTGTATTCGTGTTACAATAAAAAGTTTTCTATCATTAATGGAAGGTACTAAGAATAAGCAGCCCACTTTATGTTCCCCCTGGGACATGCGGTCTTCTCTCCACCATCCAAGTGCAGGTTGGCAAATGACACATGACTTTAGATATTTTTCTTGCAATATGCTGGTTGCTTCATGTTTTCCTTCACAGCTAAATCCTGTGATGATGACCAAATTCTACATCGCCCTTGGAAAAATACTCAAATATACAGTCGAGATCGGAATTTACGACCTACCGACGTTGTGGAATCGGATATTTTGGCTACCAGGCCGCCACGGCTTCTTAAAAGATAGTAACCTCATCCAAATTCTTATTTCCCAATGTAGATTTCAACACTGATCTGACAGTAAAAAGCAACAAGATGAGGTAACATAACGCAAAAAACGGTTATTTTCCTAAAAACTCTAAATTTTTCGGAATAAAAAGTAGCTTGTGTTTTTCCGACAATAATCTATCGAAGATCTAAACAGACTGATCCCTTCAGTTTTCGGTTCAGTAACTGGGCATGCAAACTATTCTATATTTATTGTGTTGTAGTATTGCTTGTTGGCATTGTTGCGTAGTTGCCATACTGTATTTAATATTGTAAAAGCATTTTTCATCGGCTTCCAAGAACCAAAACTCTCAGACGAAGTAAATGTCATTACGGAACATAAATTTTACGAGTTTAAATGACTTAAATTATAATATTGAAGACGGTTTAACGAGCGGCCATGAGTCTGCGATATAACTATGGATTTTTATGTATTTTGTGCGAATGTGCGATTAACAAATTTACTTTTCGAACGAATTTTACACTTTGTTGTGTTGTTTTGTTAGGGAAACTAATGTAAGTTGTGATTGAAGTGATTCTACTTCATATGGTTGATTACTCGAATTTATATCGAAACACTTCACCCGCATTTTCTTTTTTTTTAATTCGGAACCCTAATTATTTTCCTCCAGTAAGAGTAACCTATAAGTATGTTATGCCAGAGAAGAACAGCTTTCTGGTAGTGGACGTCCCGTCCTAATCAGTCCAGCCGTTTCGGATATTAGCCGGAAGAAACAGAAAGACAGACAAAAAAAGTTTTTTTGATTTAGGTACCGTGTTCAGTTTCATTTGAACTTAGTAGAAAACTTAATTTGACATTACATACAAACAAAAAAAATTAATTTGTATAGATATATAAATTACCATTACAGCTTAAAAAAACAACGAGCCTTACAGTAGTCGCATACTGTTAAAACATCATGAGGAAACTAACATGTTCCGAAAAAGACACATTTTAAGGAAATCGTTTATGTGTTCGTTTACTACGAGTATGTCCACTAAATGTTCCCACTGCTGGGACTCGGGCCTTTTCTCGCAAGGAGAGAGTCATAATCCACCACGCTGGCCAAGTGGGGATTGGTGAATGACACACCGAAGTATTCTACATGTCAGCATTACGCACATGTCTTCAAAAAGACTGGTGCGCATAAGATTAGAACCCGGGGCCTTGGATCGGCAGCAGTCGTCGTCCTCCCGACTAGACCAGCCAGAAAGAGTTACTGCTGTTTGCTTAAAAACAAATTTTAATCTAGTTTCAGAGCAAAATATAAGTTAAAAAGTTAAATAATAAAAAGCAATAAGTACCGAGTTGCCAGTACTGCCTAGTTTAATCATGAAAGCTAGATGGGGTGAGTTACACGAACTCTCATAAAACTGACCATAAACGCTATATCCACTTACTTTTATTACTAAAACTACGGACTCGATGTTTCGTCGAAAATCGTACCCATTATAACTCAATGCTACGGAAACTATACATAAAATTATGGTTCTTGAAATGTACGGATTTAATGGACGGTTTTTATTTGAATGTGGAATACTGCTATTTGTCCATGCTTTTAAGTAGATTAACTACGAACAACATAGTAAATTATTGATTAGTGTAAAGTAGTGTAACTGTGTTTTGTGACCTAAAGCTTAGGTTTAAAATATATGTATTTTAAAAACACAACGTTTGTAATCAATTTTGTTGTGCTTGTCTATGGATTGGAATGACCCAAAGTTTGCAAATAAGATAAACAATGTTAAGGAATAAGATGGCGCCTAATTGCCACTTAAAATGATTTGAACATATTTTGTCCAAATGTAAGTTTAAAAAAGAAAAATTACATCATTACACTTCGTTGATTACATTAGATTACATTTCGTTGACATCAGATAATAATTAAAACTAGTATATCATCGAAGAATCTGTTGATTCCTTGAAATTGATGTATTTTTACATAAAATTAAATCTTCATGTGTCTAGCTTAAAATATTGACATTTTAGTACTAATAAAACTCCAGTAAGTACCCCATCTAGCACGTAGTTTAGAAAAAAATATTTGCTCACTATATCCCGTAAACAACAAGCGACGCCCGGGGTCCCTTGCGCGGTGCCCGGGCGCTGCACTGTTCCGGTTGGCTTTATACCGTAACAATATGCCAATAAGGTGTAAAATCAAACGGAACACCGTGGCGTCTAGACGCCGCTTGGTGTTTTACGGTGTATAGGTACTATTATTATCATATTTTTACCCATATCAAAACATGCTTTTTATCACGGGAAATTTACGGGAACGGGAACTAAGCGGGTAAGACCGCAGGGCCTGCTAGTTCATTGTTACACCGTATCCTTGTATGTATGTACAATGTAAAGTTCATACATAAATAGTGCCATACAGCCAATATCACGAGATAATCCTGGTTTTGACATAAAACAGCACAAACGACGCTCATTCATTAGTTAGTACGAAATTATGATTAATGTAATTGTAGGACAATTTAAAATAGATTTGTCAAAGCCTTTTATAACTAATTGGCGTTATTGGATTGAGGTCGAACTGGTCGCATATAGTTTTGCGTAACTAATGGTAGCATTAAGTTACTAACTTGGTCAAGATTGAAATACAGGGTTACGTAGTCACCTGTACTAAAATAAGATTATGTTAAAGTCAAAGTACACAAGACATACAAATAGCCTATGTGTTATTCCAGACTATCATCTATCTATATATCAAATCATCATCAATCCCTTCAATCGTTTTTGCATCATCATAATCATCACCATCAGCCGTAAGACGTCCACTGCTGAACATAGGCCTCCCCCCTAGATTTCCACAACGAACGGTCCTGCGCAACCAGCAACCAGCGGTTTCCAGCGACCTTTGTGAGGTCATCTGTACATCTAGTGGGAGGCCGTCCAATACTGCGTCTTCCGGTTCGTGGTCGCTCGAGAACCTTTCTTCCCCATCGGCTGTCAGTTCTGCGAGCGATGTGGCCTGCCCATTGACACTTCAACTTTGCTTACTATTTGAGCTATGTCGGCCACTTTCGTTCTTTTGCGAATATCCTCCTTACGGATTTTGTCGCGCAGAGAGACTCCGAGCATAGCTCTCTCCATAGCTCGCATAGTTTTTGAATGAAAGAGTAAAAATATTTCACTTTTGTGACAGATGCGGCACACTTGAAGACGTGCGTCACATTTTGATGGAATGTGCTCGAAAGGAAAGCGTGCGTCGACAATCTTTGTTTGCGATCACATCTTGTGGCGATTAGGAGGATGCAATATTGTTGATCCTGACCCTCAGATACAACCTACACGTTTATCTTATACCTTTAAACGACCAATTCTTGTAGGTATATAGAATTTGAATCTCGGAAACGGCTCGAACGATTTTCATGAAATTATGTATTTCGGGGACGATAAATCGATCTAGCTAGGTTTTATTTTTTAAAAACATAATTTTATGCGCGTTTTTAGACAATGAAAAACTCCTACAATGGCATTAGAATACGATAACTCATTTCGCCACTCTTCATTAAGTCTAAATGGCTCAGACGGAATGTGCTCGCCCTCGGAGTCAACAGGCCCCGGTTCGAATTCTGATGGATGCACTCGGGACTTTTCTTTTTGTTCTTTTTTTCTGAGAAAATCTTATACTTAGAGCCTTTTATAAACGCATTTAATTCGTATCTAAGTAGGTCTAAGTAAGTCACCACTACGTAATTCTTACCTGCCTAAATATAATTCAAGAAAACCGAGCAAAGCTCGGTCAACCAGGTACTTATTAATTGAAAAAGAAAAGTAGTAACATACAATTAGTTTTCATTACATTTTCAATGTTTAAAGAGATAAAAGTTTACTTTACAATAATTATTATTGTTCAAATAAGTACCAATTATTGTATGAAAGATGTAATTTTTTACTCATTTATCCTAGTTTTACCATCACTTTATAAGAACTCGCTGAAACTATAAAAGGTTTAGACGATATCTCGTTTTTAATCTGTTTCTGAAGCTACCGAAACATGGGGCTGTTTAAGTGTTTCAGGAAGAGTTTCCAGAGAAGGTTTTTGAAGAGTCAAAACTCTTTGTTAGTCTTTGGAACATCAACCATGAAACTATGTCGCTTTTTCGAGCTACGAACATAAATACTCGTATATTACAAGTACGCTTTGGCTCCTCTGGTTTCATCAGTCTTGACTAGTGACTTCATCAACCATCAACCATTATTAGTAAGTGTCCAGGCATCAGTACCACTCAGTACTAACTCCCTAATTTATGAGAAACGGTGGACAGCCCCGATTTAAATAAAGCTGCCTGGTCGGATTTTACGAGCGCGCCCGAAGTGTTGCAATTGTTTCTGCGTTCTATATTGTGCACTTTGTGTTAATCACAACTGTATGGTGACTGTAAGACTGTAAATGAATTAAGGTATGTTTGTAATATATCATGCATTCAAGGACTTTACATATACTACGTATACGTAGTATACGTAGTAACTCTATAGAGTTGGCACAAACGCTTTACACCGAAAGCACGGGTAGCATCTTTCTTGCCTTGTCGGTCTTGTGGAAGTGTCATACTTTTGTCGCGGCACATCACTCTGTTGTCATAGAAAGTATGCACGTCATCTGCTTCCGACACAAAGGAACCGTACGAAAATTCTAACTTTATACGTAGTATATGTAAATTCTTTGCATACATTAGCCAAATCAAAAACATGTGAGAGATGGTGTCTACTTACCGAGCTAACCTGTTTTTTTTTTGTCAATATTAAGGTTAGGTCAATGGTAAAGGCTAATTAACGTATATTTTGACGAATTACGATCAGGTAGGTAGATAGTGGACTTAGCTATTAGTGGACACTTCACACACAACAACATCAGACCCCAAACTAAACAAAGCTTGTGCTATGGAAGTACAAAACCCAATAACTGATATAATACTTATACAGTTTTAAATACATACTTATCATGCATAGCAACTTTAGAAACACCTAGACATAGACCAAATACTTGTATTCATTACACAAATATTTGCACTGGGTAGGAATCGAACTCATGACCCTCAGCTTCGCTTTCAGACTAAGCCACGAGCGAGACGAGCCCAATCAGTTAGGCCACTTATGTACATTTTTGTTTTCGTCTAAAATAAATAGAGAATCAAAAACATAAGTTTTGGATTCTGTATCTATTTTACGCATCATTTACATAGGTTGAAGTTGCGGAAAAATCTGACTATCCCGTGATTTTTTTCAATGTTTAAAAAATCGAATGGTATGGAACCATCCAATATGTATTTAGTTCGAATTGGTTTTAAAACGGTTTATTATAACAGGTTCAAGTGCTACCAGTGCTACCATGCCATGCCACCTACACGTAAACACTGCAACCAACGATCGAAGGTTACGGGTCCATGGAAATAAAATATTACCTATAAACCTTTTACTTTAAGTTTTCTGTGTAACACCCCGGCCAGTTAAATACCCATATAGTGCAGATATGGCCATCTCAATAAACAATAACAAATCGCCTCTAAAATGCTTCGATTCACAACTTATAGTGCGGCGATAAAAATTGCAGAATTGGCTGCGCTTTTATTTTAAAATAAAGTTTATGTGAAATAGCAAAAAAAAGAGACAAAATAAAGATTGTAGTCATCAAAAAAAGACACAAATAGAAGACGAATTTCGAGAATTTCTAGAATAACTAAACTGAAATGGAAATGGATGGAACATTATACTACTTAAAAGAAGAATATAAATGACAGCATAGTTAACAAAATAATCGAAAAAGAAGACAAATAGGAGACGTAACTTCCAGAACAAGAAAACTAAAACGGAAATGAACGGAACACATACGAGTAGTGATATACATAATTAAATAAAAATGGTAAAGTGCGAGTCGGGCTCGCCCATGAAGGCTTCCGTAGTAGCAAGTAACATAATACAAAAGTTCTTGTACTTCGTTGTTACTTTAATCAGTGTTTTAATAATAGTCAATTTATGACGTATTAAAATAAAACTACTTACTAGATATCATTCAAACCAATTTTCGTTGATAGTTTACATGGTAACGTACATCATACACTTTTTATTTTGGTCTTTGGCGCACTATTCAGTTTAGAAATAAAATATGTTTGAAACCTCAATATCATTTTTGATGACCTATCCATAGATAACCCACACGTATGGTAATGATAAAAAAATTGTTTCAGTTCTATGTATGGGACACCCCTAAATTTTTTTTTTTTTTTTCTATTTTTGGTATGTAAATATTAAATATAATATAAGAATACATCTACTTACCAAGTTTTAATAGTATAGCTTTTATAGTTTCGGAGAAAAGAGGCTGTGTACGGACGGATAGACATGACGAATCTATAAGGGTCCCGTATTTTGCCATTTGGCTACGGAACCCTAAAAACAGATAGAATTAAGGTCAACGTCAGCAGAAAAAAGCTACATATTGACAAAAATCACCAAACAAACTGTTAAAAAGTATAACAGAACATTATTTTTTTGTAAAAACTGAACATGGAAGAAAAAAAAAAGGCTAATAGTATATGTAACCTATCAGAAAATTACTCCACCAGGCAATCGTGTATAACAACGACAGCCGCATTACACAGTTTTGAACAAAAAAAACTTATTAAGATTTTAAATACGTGGCCAATAAATATAATTACGCAAGAGAACAAGACAATTTACAACACGAAGCTTAGAATTATGCATCTTATACCTCAGCGTTCATCAGCAATTGTAATTATAATATTCATTTAAATAAGTCGATAAAACAAACAGGTATTTCTCTTCGAACACCGTAAAATAAACGTAATTAATGTTTTACAGTAAATATAACAATATTTTATACTATTGCAATTGAAATGAGTACAAAAGTTATTGGGATTTTGCGCGTTGCTGTAACATCTTTATTGAAGTCCGAGTCCAATATCAAGGTAAATATTATAGGTTTTACACACTTTATTGCAAGGCTCTTGTCAATTAAAATAGAAATTCTGGATTTGTGAATCATATTTTGTGGGAATTATTTTTAGTTTAGTTTGTTTCACGCGATCTACGGGGTATTTTCGCGATCTTTGAATAAGATATCAGAACTCCGTTTAGTTTTAGAGTCCTACAAATGTATATGGAATATGAAAGTGTGGATGTTTTAAAAAAAGAGATTGACGAAATAAAACAAGCGGAAGCCGTGGCCTGCCTATTTTTTATTCAATAATCTGGCCTAGTAGCTTAGTTGGTAGTAGCTCTGCCTGCGAAGCCGAGGGTCGAGGGTTCGATCCCACCCAGTTTTGTGATGAATTCAAATGTTTGCACTGTGTCTGGGTGTTTCTATGTATAATAAGTATGTATTTAAAATATATATGTATTATATCAGCTATCTGGCTGCCATCACACAAGCTTTGCTTAGTTTGGGGTCAGATGGTGTTGTGTGTGTATTGTCCACCACCAATATGTACTTTATTTAATTTTTTGTAGTTGTTCTGGCGGCCCGTTTTAGCATCGCACGGATAATGACGCTGATGTGCTTATTGTTAATTAATATAAATGACTGAGACCGTTAATCGAAATAAAAACTATATTATCTCTCATGTTGAACCAAATTAAAATTCAACTTTCGTGAATATCGACGAATATTGGGTACGAAACCTTAAAAATAGCGAAGCGACAAAAATAACTTATTTATAACATTAACGGGTTTAATGATTTTCAAACGATTAGATTAAACGTAAAGTTTAAGATAAGTTTATATACTGGCTTGAGACCCTTTTAAATCGCAGCACTTTCTGACAGAGGACAGAACAATGAGCTTTAGTTTGACGAAACTGCGCGCGCGCAAGCCGCAGCCGTGTTTACGTTAAAAAACACGCGCGCATGACCGCGCTCTTGCGTTCGTTTTCAAAACAACTACAAAACACACAGTGTCTCAACTATCTGTGCAGTTACATTTTAAGATTTACTAGCTGCACTAGACGCCCAACAATTTCCTGTCAGAAACTCTCGATTGTGGTAGCTAACAGAGATAGCTAAGATACAATATTTCTGAGCGTAGGACCGGGATAATGTACCACGCAATTTGTAGGACAATATAACTGTTAAATTATATTATTATTGTAAGTTATGCTAAGAAGTGTAACTTATTACTAACCTGAAGATGGATACAATCAAAGAGTTTACATACACGTATAGAGTTTGAACGAACGCTTTACACCGAAAGCACGGGTCTGATCGCTCTTGCCTTGTCGCTCTATTGGAAGGGTTATACTTTTGTCGCGGCACACCACTCTGTTGCCATAGCAAATATGCACGTCACCTGCGTACGATTGGTATAAAGGAACCGTGCAGGAAAATTGATCTATTTACTTACACTCTATCTAAGGTTACAATAGACAACAGTTTACTGAAATGTTGACTGGTTTATTTCAGGGTTTATAAAATATTCGTGTTAAAGCTTACGTTAACACTAAGTTATTGTTAAGTTTAACATTCAAGTTATGAAGGAACAGTGTAGACGATGCGCAACTCTAAAGTTGAATCCAAAATCCGGATATCCGAATATCCCTTCCGGTGTACGCGAGGATCTTAAAAATTTATTCTCATATTTTTTTCTTAACGCGCTAATAAATAAATAAATATTGGATATTTCACACACAACACCATCTAGCCCCAAACTAAGCAAAGCTTAGGAGCCAGATAGCTGATAGAAGTATAACTTCAAGAAAGCGGGAACTTAAGTTCCCTTTGCTGCTGTCATGTTTCACGAATTACAAGAAGTTTTCTTACTGGCTTTAGAAGAGTATGTTTGAAAACAATTGGATTCAACTTTGGAGTTGCGCGTCGTCTACACTGTTCCTTCATAACTTGAACGTTAAACTTAACAATAACTTAGTGTTAACGTAAGCTGTAACACGAATATTTTTTTCATCGCGCGGACGTATTAAATCTATGACTCGTTAATAAATAGATATAGTTATAGATTTAGTACAGATATAGTTAATAAATTGGACGGAGATAAAGCTTCAAAGCTTCGTAAAGTATATAACACATTAACTAATAAACTACTTTTGGTGTCAACTCATTTGATTCAATTTGTTTCACAGCTTTTGTTCAATTAATATGCATATGTTCTATTATACCCATATACTACTTTGGGATTCGAGTCATGTGATTTAATTTCTTGTTTAGTTGGAAACATGCTATGATTGTTTCATTGTTTGTATTAATTTTAAAATCAAAATAAAAAAAGGTTGTCTAAATAATGTTTTATTTACACCAAATAAAAATCTCTCTTCTGCACCACTTCTGACCACGCCTACACCTCCGACTTCGGTTCCGACTCCGATAAATCAAATTTAAAAATTAATTATCATGAAATTAATTATTTAATTATCATGAAACCAATTACGAATTATTTTGATAGTTTTGTTTAATTGTCGATCATCGTACCATTTTCAAAGATGTATGATTAACTTCATTGCACTGCTAAATTATTTACTTTATGCAATAAAATTATATGTTAAATAGAATTAATGGCACCAATATTAAAAAGGTTTCTGTGTAAGTGTCTATGTTTGTTTTACTATAACAACTAACATGTTGGTAACGTTTAGCCAAACGAGTAGCGGTCACTCTCCTTGAAAAAGGCCGCATGATGCGGCTGAAACTCAAATCGGACTGGACGGACTATAGCATGCGTGAGTTAATGGAGTTGTCTGTTTGTTCTCACGTAACGACTGAACGGATTTCAATAAACTTAAATTCGTAGTAAATACCATTGCTTCGATTAGGACGTGCTACTTTTTATCCCGTTACAGTTTGTGACTGTTAGGCCATGGGCTACCCTGCAATGGGGAGAATTAATCTTATAATATATAAATTACGTGTAACATTAACCTGATTTACCGATTTTTAACCCCCGACCAAAAAAAGGGTGTTATAAGTTTGACGTCGATGTCTGTCTGTCGGTCTGTGTGTGTGTCTGTGGCACCGTAGAGCTCAAACGGATGGGCCGATTTCAATGCGGTTTTTAAATTGAAGGTTAATATCCGTGCGGATGTTCTTAGCTATGTTTGGTTAATATCGCTTCAATATGGCCGCCTCCACAAAATGGCGGACAAAATATTTCTTCACAACCTACCTCAATATGGATATCAAATGAATGGGCTTGACTAGTAGAATGTTGTACAGATAACAAATCCGAGGCAGTCGGGGGTTGATCAAAATTTTTAATTTTGTTCTTGTTATCAAATTTGCATACCGTGTGCCGTTCGATCCAAATTGAAAGAGATCCAATAGGATAAATTTTATTTCGATTAATGGTCTATAAATGACAATATCCGAGTGAAGCCGGAATGAGCCGCTAGTTTATTTTAAAAGTCAATTACAATAAAAACTGCACAACTGAACCGCCTACTAATGTATGTAACTCTGTATATATTAATGTGATGATTATGGAGAAAGATGTCTAGGTTTCTTAAATGACTTATAGTAGTTGGTCTCAAATGGCCTCCTCTTACTACCGAACCATTGGGCAAGCTTAGAAGGCAGAGAGCCTAGCCTACTAACTTAATCTTAACGTACTCAACCGTTGGTGTAATACCGGACGGATTTTTGACTAGTTACCATAGTCTTGCATTTATGTCAAATCGTTAAAATATAGCTACAATTCTTAACGGATAAAAATAGTATTGTATAAGTGTGAATTTTGTCTGTTCTCAGGCGCGAAGGGATGGGGATGGGGGGACATGGTATTTATCTCTGTCTGACGAGCGCAGTGCAGTGCTAGGTAATGATTTGGAGTCTTCATATTCCAATAGCTGCGTGTCACTGTGCTGTTATGTGGCTGGCATGTCGCTTACCATCAGGCACATGTCCTGCTCACTCGTCACTCTCGTACTAAACGTAATACGTACAGCATATTCAAAGCATACCGAAACTGAAAGCTTACCATACCCTTTATCGACGCGTATGGTTTATGTGGAATTTGTGCTAATTTTACATCAATCCCAACACATGTGTACAAGCCCTAATTTTGTTCTTAAGTCATTACTCATTGATTTAAAGTCTTGTTTGCGGCCTAGCATCCGGCGCTCGGCCGCACAAAACGTATTTACGGTTTCAATGTAACACTACCTTTATAAATACGACCAACTTTGATTATTTCCAACGCGATTACGATTTTGCTCTGAATTACTATTTTAATGCTCTACGTAATGACGAGATGACATAACTTTCACGTATCTTTGTGTGTTTGTGGCACCGTAGCTATCAAACGTAAATTCTTTAGCCAGAAATTCAAAGTTTTTTATTCATAGATACAATTTACACGTCAATTAATGAATCAAAAAGAAGAGAAATAATAGACAAATAGTTTACATTTTCATAGTTCAGTATACAAGTTCAATATGAACATTTCACTGTACGATAATAATTATTAGCTCGTATCGTATGAATCGATTATGATTTTGTGTTGTTTTTTTTTAAAGTGCACTAGTCGGGAGTTTGCTATGTTACATAAAAATCAGTTCAGCAGTTTCATTATCGGCTCTTGCGGTATGAATTTTAGATGCATAATGCGCATTATTTGCTTTACTTGCAAATACAATACAATACAAAACAAATTATTACACCACAAAAATATTACAAGAACAATGATTAAACATAACATCAAAACATTTTGAGCACAAAAGGCGATCTTATCCCTAATAGCGATCAAATAATAATATGCATGTGTCTTAAAAAATGGATAAAATTACATTGGTTTTCTAACCGATTTATAAAAGGAAGAGTTTCTTAATTCGTTTTTTTTTTTTGGTATGTATGTTACGCGACAGCGCCGTCAATTGCCGATTTTGATGTTTTATTATTTTTAAACACAATTAGTGGTAGGACTCTTGGCAGAGTCAGCCTGGGAAAGTACCACGCCTTTGCCAGTTATTCTACCGCCAAGCAATAATGTGCAAACATTACTGTGTTCCGGTTTAAAGGGCAATGTTTCCAGAGAAATTACAGGGCTTAGAGATATAATATCTTAGATCTCCGAGTGACGAGCGCAGTGCAGTGCTAGGTAATGATTTAGACTCTTCGTGTGCCAATAGCTGCGTGTCACTGAGCTGTTATGTGGCAGGCATGTTGCTTACCATCAGGCACATGTCCTGCTCGTCTCGTCACTCTTGACTTTAAAAATAAATTGTACCCATAATTTAAACATTTTACAGGACTAAGATAACATTACATAAAATTTCCTAACAAGTGTTTGAATTTAATTGTAAATTGGAGTCGCTTTTTGTGTTTTCGTTTCTGCAAAAACTATATTGAAACGCCTCATTGTTTTCGCCTTTTTTACTTTAACTATATTACAATGACTACAAAAAAGAGGTGTAGACAAATTGTGTGAGAGATTATTTGCGTGCGAAATGAGTGAGTGATGCGATGATGGATGACATATTAAAGTGGAGGAGAGAAAAGTGCTTTGCCGACACCACCTAGTAGGAATGGGGCAAAAAAATGATAATACTACTTACCAGACTACTTACGCTCAGCACATTTGAATTATTCATACACCGACAAAGGTGTCGGGAATTAGATATATTTTATTAACAAGCAGCGCCCGTGGGTTTACCCGCGTACTACCGGTCCCGTAATTATCTCGCGAAAAAAAATGGCATTTGTTCTATTCCAGACTATAATCTGTGTTCAAATTTCAACTCAATCCGTTCTGCCATCCAAAACATCCAAAAATGTAAAGTTTGATCTTTATGATAATACTAGAGGCCCGCCCCGGCGTCGCCCGTGGTACATTTATACACTCATCAGGATTCCGTACACATACAACGGTGAAAGAATGACTGAAATCGTTTCAGAATATTCCTGAGAATATCGCTTTCAAACAAAACACCTCTTTAGCTACCTGCTACGCCACCTGTCGGAAATTAGTCGTACCAACTCAGAGATTAACAAAGGTTGTATATTCAAATGGTATGTAATCTGTGATATTCAATGACGCAATCTTAGACACATGCTGTCATGTGTCATGTCAAAGCACGAAACGTACGAAAACTCCCAAAAAGGAATATTTTTTCCCGATTTTGTTACATTCTTTATTCATGCTCCGCTTCTGTTAATAGTACCGTTATTTTCTGTAGCCTATAGCCTTCCTCGATATATGGACTATCCAAAAAGAATCTTTCAATTCGGACCAGCACTTCCCGAGATCCTAGCGTTCAAACAAACTCTTCAGCTTTATAATATTAGTATAGATTGGTAGAATACACCAGTAGCGCAGCGCCCCGTAGTTTTACCAGCGTAAAACTTAATTTCCAGTGATAACGAGTAGACTATGTGCTATTTCAGACTATAATCTGACTGTGATTCAAATTTCAACCCGATCCGTTCAACCGTTTCGACGTGATTGAGCAACGAATACCCAAACATCCAAACTTTCGCATCAGTACATAATGTGAGTATTATTCATATTATATTACTTTTTAAACCCCGACCAAAAAAAGGGGTGTTATAAGTTGGACGTCGATGTCTGTCCGTCTGTCTGTCTATCTGTCTGTGTGTGTGTCTGTCTGTGGCACCGTAGAGCTCAAACGGATGGGCTGATTTCGATGCGGTTTTTTTTATTTGAAAGTTAATATCCGTGCGGGTGTTCTTTATGTTTGGTTAATATCGATTCAAGATGGTCGCCTCGACAAAATGGCGGACAAAATATTTCTTCATAACCTACATCAATATGGGTATCAAATGAAAGGGCTTGACTAGTAGACTGTTGTACAGATAACAAATTCGAGGCAGTCGGGGGTTAATCAAAATTTTTAATTTTGTTCTTGTTAGCACGTCGCGTCAGCCGCTCGTCAACGCACGTATGACGAGCGGCTGTCGCTTCGTGGACACAGATTTCATTGTTTCTACGCAAGATGCAAGCATACGTCATGGATTCGTCTTTCAACCGTCAATTGACGAAAGCGTGCGTATAACGTGCGGCTACGAGGACAATTGGCCTAAACTATTTGAAACGCAATATTTATTTGAAACTGTGTCTCTATTAAAAGTATTAGCTAGGCTTCGGACGATTTTCTGATACATCATACGTCATTTAGATACCTACTACTAGGCTACGGAACGCGTTGCCTGAGTGGTTTTTTACGATGGTTACGTTCGTAACACACATTGAGAAAATATTATTTACGTAGTAATAATTTCTCAAAGCTTACACAGCCAGTTTTGGGCACGGATTGATAATGCCTGGAGGTATAATTATGGTGACAGAATAGGTAGCTCTACAGCGGCGCTTGTATGGAGTTTTAGTGGGTGTCCGGGGTGGTGGTCTTCGATTTTCTGATACATCATCGTCATTCTTACTAGGCTCAAAAGTGAAGTAGTGTAGTGAGTGTCGGTTTTTTCAACGTAAGCACGCTCCATTGTAAACCGCATCGTTGTTTAACATCAGGCGAGATTGCGGTCAAGTCTAAACCTATAATAGTTACAAAATACATTATGTCATGCTAAAAGGTTGTTGTTAACGATAACGAATGATTTGGATTCTTCATGTTCCAATAATACTGTGTTGTTATGCGCAGGCGTGTTTCTTACTATCAGGGACTTATCCTGCTCGCCCGCCACTCTTTAATACAAAAAAATAGATATTTAATGTTATTTTTATACTGTGTGCCAAATATATATAATTTTAAACAAAATTTTACCCTTCAAACCTATGAAAATAAATTTTCAATTAAAAGTAACGAATGCCCCATAGAAATAAAATACTGAATAAAAGAATGTTTACACAAACATGTCGCATCCAATGCAATTGACGGTCGCAGTGGAAGAAAAATAGACTTCATTATTCATGAACAGAGATCTGTGACAGATATGTGCAACTTGAGTGAGCTGTTTTAGGGTTCCCTTGGTTAACCCAGTGAAAACAAAATCTGATAAATTGTTTCTGAGCTAATGCTGACGTAGAGTTTTTATTGTAATTCAACATCATCAATCAATCAATTCATGTTTATAGGTGACAAAAGTGTTCATTTATATTAATTAGTATTTTATAATGTTGTAGAAATGAACGAATGTGGTTCAAACTTGGAACTCAATTATGTACATTTATAGTCTGAAGGGCAGGCCACATCGCTCGCAGAACTGACAACAGATAGGGAAGAAAGGTTCTCGAGTGGCGACCACGAACCGGAAGACGCGGTGTTGGACGGCCTCCCACTAGATTGACAGATGACCTCACAAAGGTCTCTGGAAACTGCTGGTTGCAGGTTGCGCAGGACCGTTCGTTGTGGAAATCTAGGTGGGAGGCCTATGTTCAGCAGTGGACGTCTTGCGGCTGATGATGATGATAGTCTAAAGGTACAGATTTTTCATTCCGAAAAAGTTAAAGAGATTGAGACTGTATGTATATCTAGCCATTTTTCCACCCCATATCTTAAAAAAACACCCAACGCGCCTGTACAAGTTTTCTCTTCAATACGTCATTTTCTGATTTCTGTACAGAACCCTACAAGTAAATCGTCTCGTGTAATTGGCAAATCCGAACGTTATTAACCGTGTTGCAAGCAAAATCGTTTCGGATTTATCGAGGCATGTTGATTTAAGAAATGGTGTCCGTCTTTTGGTGAGATGGCCATAAAAGTTAACGACCGATGATTTTTACTGCAACCTACCTTGTATTGGCCTTTGACGCAGAGTAAAAAGCATCCGCGAACATTGAGAGCACCCCTTTATAGCTGCCAGCATATTATAATATTAATGTTGTTCAATGGAAAAATTTAACATTTTAATAACTTTGCAGTGTTACACTATGAAATCAGATATTGTTTCGTTGAGCTTGCTCTTGATCGCAATCTTTTTAGGGTTCTGTATCGAAAGGATAAAACGGAACCCTATTACTACTCCATTATTCATATCTTCTTCGTCATCATCATCATCGTAGAAATAAGATCGCCAATTGCTTCTTTGTTTTAAGGTGTTTCTGTATTTCTTTTTTTATTATTTATGAGTGCGATAAAGAGTTTATTTATCTATCTATTAAGATTAAGCTCTCGGTCCGCCTGACATTCGGTAGGTATGTCTGTCTGCCCGCAGACTCAGCGCAGCATACGCTCGAGGAGTGTACGGCGTGGATCTCGGAACGTCAGGGCTTAACAGCTAAAATAGGTCAGGACCTGTGTCTGCCAAAAGTGATATCAGCCATGCTGGCGGATACAACAGCGTGGAAAGCAGTAGTTGACTTTTGCGAAATGGTAATTTCGCAGAAGGAAGACGCCGAGCGACAGCGCGAAAGGGCTGATCCTACACGGAGACGTCAACGGCGTAGAGGCGGTAGAGGCGGTGGCTCTTAGCCCCCTTGACCCTGGAGCCGGGGTCTTAACAAGAATCCGGCTTCGGTATACCCTGCCTATCGTACGAGGCGATTAAAAGGGTATCTATGGGCTCGTAGACGGATAGGCTTGGGGGCCTAACGTCCTATGAATAGCGAACCAATCAAAGGAAAGGCTACGGCATGGTGCGGCCCATGTCGTTTAGTCTATCACCCAAGGAAGGTGCCTTAGGCAAAGTGTCAAGAGGACGCCGGTGCGTTCCAACGGAGATCCCGGCGTCCTCCTCCTAGGCACAGATATAGGCCACCGAGGGGGTTTTAGTGAGTAAGATCTCACATAACTCGGCCGCACCCCAATGCAAAGCCGGGTATCCGCAAAGGATTTCCCCCCCGTCAAAAAAAAAAAAAAAAAAGGTATGTCTGTCTATTAGATCTGTCTGTCCGTCTGTCCCCAAGCAGTATCTCTTAATATCCGTATTAGTTGGATACTCGTAGTTGAAATTTTCACAAATAATGTATTTCTGTAGCCGCTATAACAATAAAATAGATATATGTTAGGAGGCTCCCATACAACAAATGTGACCTTTGCGTGTTTGCTCGATATTGATAACAGCTACAGGCATCGGCTAGACCAGGGGTCGGCAAGTAGTTTTAAGCGGGGTCCGGATGCTGGGCGAAAATTTTACCGAGGTCCGGAAAAAATGTGGTAATAGGTAATTAAGTGCTAAGTAGCACATACTTACACATTTAAGTATTTATTGTACGTTTTCAAACCAAATTTGTAATTATAATAAAAATCCCAAGACCTAAAATCAATGCAATAAATTACACCGACGCGCTTGGCCCAGTTCTTTATATATAGTTTTGGTTCTCGAGAAGAACAGCAAACTCAAAGTGTGTCTTTAAGGTGGCCGTCGGTTAATCTTGAACGATATTTGTTATTAAAAAAACATTTTTGAGAAAGATGAGTTACATACGTAAGTTGAACTAAGCATAGTTGCCAAATTGATAGCATTTTTTTGCAATTAACGTATTTTTCTGAACTGTGCTTGGCCTGAAATTCTTCAGTTAGGATACAGTTAGTTTTAGACATTTGTAAAGATTAAAGATTTTTATAAATTATTTCCATTTGAAGTGAAGCTTTTAACAAATTAAACAATAAAGCAGTAAGTCAGCAACAATAGCCCAAAATGGTTCATGACAGCTTTCTTCCACCATGAAGCTGAGTCGCTTTATGCTTCAACTTTCTTTTCCGAAACCACAAACATTTAATAGAACAAAAACCATGGTTCGCACTGTGACCTTTGTTTTAATTAGGTTTCCGATACGATGCGGTAGCTTTTCTCTTAGATCTTTTGCTGCATCAGTTGTTGTGGTGATGATGGCGTCTTTGTCCACGTCAAAATGTCTAATCACCCAAGTTGTCTTTCACATCCTGGAACTCCGTCGACCCACTGTGTTCTCGGTAGCTCTAGTTTTACCAACCTGCTTAGACATTTGAGTTCCCTTTGATGGTCTTGGCCATCTCTAGGATCTTATCGTCCAGCATAATCTTGGTGCATCGGGTAGTAACTATAATTGGGTCGTTTGGTGGTGTCGCATAAACAGATCTTCCCGCGTGCTCCGTCTCTTTTTCGCTCAGTGTCACGAAGCTATGTAAGCTACCTTATAGGTACTGTCCTGTCATGGTTCCCTTGATGATCCAGGAAGTGACATTATTGTAAATGACTGCTTCAGCTTTCTGGAGTTTCGCCTATAAGAGGCTTTCACTTCCTAGCCTATAAGTTTGCATGATGTTTTCGCAGGTCTTGAAATTGACTTGTGTTATCGCTCTCAGTGTGGCTATAAATTCGATGAAGACGTTACGTGCGTGGTTCCGTGGCTCCAAAGCCGTAACATAGCGGGGCGGTTCAACGTGTCCCTTGTCGGCTTTCGTTCGGCTTATTTGTTGTTGTGAAGGGATGGGGATAAGATTCAGAGAATGCTCTTTGCTGCTGCGTTGAAAGCAGTCACAAAGGATGTGATGGTGCTTCAGCTGCCGCTTTGATTGGCTGCGGCTTTTCCACGGCTGTCCTGTGCTGTGCTCTTTCGGAGCCGGTTCGGATGTCCCCAGATGTCCGTTGCATTTATTTGGTCGTGCCAAAGGGCTCTGAGAAAGCTCAGACTTTCTCCCCTATCTTCGTATACCGCAATCTCATGATGTTTAGAGGCCTCAATGCAACCCAGCCGGTCTGTGACTTGCACTCTTGAGTTTCGATTGCACGCTTATCGCCCGGGGTATTTCACCAGCATTTCTGATCAGGTGTGCCAGCAGCGCACTTGCCTGTGTGAAAGGCGTCCGACCATACAAGTATTGTAGTAGTGTTTTCAATCGCACCAACCGAAATCGGTGGCCGTGTACCTCGCACACATGGCAAAACGTTGTAGGTTTTCAGCTGTTTTGTGGCTTTTACAGTACTCCTATTGAGCAGGCAAGACAATCCAGGTGACAAACGGAGACGTTTCCATTCCCAGTCGAAGCAAAAGCTTATTTCGAATCCTTCTTTGTTGCTGTCCATGAAGAGAGCTACTCGCGGATACGGATCCCTGCCCTCCTCGGCCTGCGTTCTCCGGTTGTTGTTGGAGATACTCTTCGAGGAATTATCTTGGGCGGGAACAGCATTCCACGTATCCACGGACAGTGGGGCAGGATGTGGTGGCGAAGGGGGCGTGTATTTGAAAGTGTGGAGTTTATCTTGGCCGCTATGCGGAAAATATTTGAATATAAATTGTTTATTTACTAAGTTAAATTCTACGTGGTAAAAAAATATTGTTTCAATTAATAAAGGTGTTGTACCTTATCTACATTTTTAAATGTATACTCGGTATACAATACAATACAATACTTGGCGGTCCGAGGTTCGCCCTTTCGCGGTCCGGATACGGACCGCGGTCCGCCTGTTGCTGACCCTTGGGCTAGACATATTGTGATCACAATGTGGAAACATCACTGTGGATTTCTGGATTGACTGCGTTACTGCGGGATCTAGTGGGATCTCGCGTATTATACTTATTTATGGAATTCAAAAAAATAAAATTCAGTATGAATAACCAATGTTTATTATGGATAACCAATGCTAAATGTATATGTTTCTTTTAGATTTTAAAATCTAAAACAAACTTTCTGTTATAAATACAAAAATCAACAACGCCTCGCTACTATTAATTGACTAATTATTTCAACAGTTCGGCTACTTATTTGTTAATAAATGGTCCAGAAGCAAAAAATCTGACCTTTATCTGATGTTATATTTTATAATCAGTATTTTGTATTATAGATACTATTACATGTATTTAATTTATTAATAGACTTTTAAACTTTCTTATTTCGCAGGGCTTAAAATCATTCTGAAACTCGCTGGATTGGGGGATCGAACTTTGCTGGATTGCAATCCCTACTCCAAACTATAAAAAAGCAGGACCGCCCTAAGTTACGACCACAAACTACTTAACCATGATAATCGAGTGCATAAGTAATCTATTATCACACAATCTTAACTACCAAAAAATCTCCACCAACTTAAGTGTTCCAAATAACTTTCCATGAGCTTTTTTCAATAAGCGATCAATCGCACAACACGCCAATCGAGACAAATCATCAAACGCGGCGGCTATTCTCGGAAACATTCGACAATTTAGCGACCGATATCGATATTGCTCGTGAGAAATATCGCGTAATTTAGATGCTATCTTCATTTAAAGCCACTGCCTGCGAGCAAAAAACATGATATGTGAAAGCGTTTTAAGATTCATCAGCGGAATGAGGGGTTATTGCAGTAATCATGAAATTGTAGAGACTTCTTTATGGTTTTACAATACATGGCGGATTAAACAATACTGCAACATTGGAAGCTTGAGAATTGACGCCGAAAGGCTGTCGTATTACAAGAAAATTTAACCAATTTTATAAAGTTTGGAAGTTTGAACGTTTAGATGTTTGAACGTCTGTTACTCAATCACGTCGGAACGTCTGAACGGGTCGGGTTGAAATTTGTAACACAATTAGATAATAGTCTGGAATAGCACATAATACTTTACTATGCTATTGCTATGAATGATAGAGACCGCAATAGCAAAACGAAAGCCGATTTAGTTAGGCGGAAGAGGGACAGGAACCAGAACTGCGCGAATGAAATCGCGGGACGATGCTTATTATAAATAAACAAAAAAAACTTTTTTTAAGTTAAGTTACGGCTGGTCTAGACGACTTAACGGCGACTGTTGATCCGGAGACCCCGGGTTTCAAAACCACGCGTACCAGTCTTTTCGAAGTCATGTGCGTAATGTCGGTAACTTAAAACGCTGAAGGAAAACATCGTGAGGAAAGCGACATGTACCTAGAATCTTTCGAAGTCATGTTTCATCAACCAACCCGCAAAGGGCCAACGTAGAGGATTATAGCCTTGCGGGAGAAGGCCCCGAGTCCCGAGTCACACTAAATGTCCCCAGCAGTGGGAACATTTAGTGGCTGTTTATGCTTACGCTATTATGTATTTTTTATTAATTGAAGAGACTGACGAATAAAGACATCGTGAGCAACACACCTGCTCATTACAGCAATGCTACACAGTTATTTGTACATAAATAATCTAAATTACTGGTACTGCGCTCGTCACTCAACGATATAAGATAATTGCGGTACATTTTCTCTGGAAATATTGCCCTTCAAACCAACTTCAAACAAAATAATTGCCAAAGGTATGGCACTTCCTTAAGCGTACCTACTCAGCTAAGATCCTAACACTACATAGTGTAAATAATTTATTTTCTCTGAAAAACTATAAATGGACTTAAATTTAAAATCAATTTCAGATATTCGGCCAAATTTCATAACAAGTCATCACGAAGATAATGAAAGCAAATTTTTGCTAATAAATTATGTATTGTTATTTTTATTTTATTAATTTTAAGGGTTAATTAAGTAGAGAACATAATTAGGGATACGCAGAACGCATTTACTAAGACAAAAATTAAACAGTTTTATCAGTTTTTTTTTATATCAGTGAAAAATATTTAGACATCACTAAATAATAATAAAGACGGGTTTGTAAATGTGTAAGAGTGCAAACTCATTCGGGGCTACGGGAACCTCATCCGTTTCATGAATATTTTTTTCGAAATGCCGATTAAAATACAATTATTTATTGGTCATTTGCCAACTCACACTTGGAAAGCTTAATAGCATTAGCTTATTTTATAGTAAAAAAACTCCGACTTTCATTTTTTACCAATTAGTGACGGGACGAACAAGACTTCAGCCTGATGGTAAACAACATGCCTGCAAACAGAAACACAGTACCACGCAGTTATTGGAACATGAAGAGTCTAATTATATACACTGCATATCATGAAAAATGTTTATAGACAAAAAAAATATATTTAATTGAATCAGTTTTTTTAAATTACTAACCGGTTATTGCAGAATCAAAGATTTCGAGGATAATAGCCCCATACAGTTGTTAAGAAAAAGTTAAATCGGTTTGGGAAATTTAAACGTTCAATCATAGAACAGATAATATAAGAATTTAACGTCAAACAAAATTAGACATGTAAGTGAGCTTAATCAACTGACTTAAGCTCAGTTGCACGTCTTAATGTAAACCTATAAAATTTTGTAATAAAAAAACAAACATCATAAACAAAATATACATTCCAGATTGTTCTAAACATTCTATATCCATACATCATGGCGATGGCGATAATGTAGTTTATTCCAAAAGCCAGACTTCCGAAGCAAAGCCTAAATCGTCATTCGATGTCGTAACCCAGTTTCCGAACCCGATTTCACGCTTGCCAGCTCTCGCCACCCGCGACGTAAAATCTTTTTTCAAAAAACGAACTCTTTAATTCTTTATTTAAAATGTTTGACAGTCTCGTTTACGACCGGACACACGTGAATACCGCTTTGAGACAAATTTCGTCCCCCCGATAGTAAATCATACGCCGAGTGCGACTTAATTACGTACGCTTTGTGAATAGACGCCGCTACGTTTATTGAGTGGAATTGAAGTGTTTTGTTATTCTCAGCTTACATTACAAGTCAGAGTTGTATTGATGGACGAGTTAAGAGGGTTTCACATGTCAGTTACGAACTTACGACCAAGTTTTCAGGATCGTTTCGCCATTCAACTAATAGTATAAATACGAAAACTTGGATGTTTGTTGTGCAATCACATCACAATTACTAACGAGTCGGTTTGGAATATAGTTAGAATATGGAATAGAACAAAAGCTTTTTTATCTCTATGCGAGTGAGATTGTAAACTTACGTTAGATTAGGTTAGCTTGTGACATACCTTCTACCTTGTTAGATCTGACGGTTGTTAGTTGTTAGATTATGTTCATGTCAAAGTTATATACCTATAGATAAGTATATGAAGATTTCGTGTTATTGGCAGTGGTTACGCGACGTAACGAAGGATATAACGTATTAGTGGTAGTAACATAAAGGCTCACTTATCGACATCTATTAAATGGGAGTCGTTTTAAAAAACCTATTAACTGAGCATCCTTCAAAAAAACTCAATTTCTCACGTACACTACGAACACAATCGCCACACAACACAAAACAGTAACTTTTTACTGCCCATTCACATCTGTCAATCTCTTCGAGCACGTCTGAAAAGAGCACAGTGTAGTTATATTACTTCTCGCCTAATTCATAAGCAGTTAAACGGCGTAATGTTTAAATTTTATATATTTTTAACGCGATTCAAGTTGGAACCGGCATTCAGTCGACACGGGTGTTAGGACTGCGCTAGGGTGACAATTTCGCTAGTTGTATTCAGAGCTCGGATATTTTTGTTGATGTGAAAACTTCTTTTGCCGCACCACAGACAGATTTTTCGCGGGCTGTGAATTGAATTCTAGCGTCACGCTCGAGAATGATAAGAAATCTTCGGGTAAATTTGCGGTCATGCTCATAACCACGCCCTCTGGTTTCACCCGCGTAGATTCCAAAGTAAGCTATCAAATACTGAGTTCTAAGTTTTCAATTTTATCGGCACATCGGAAGTTCCTATGACTGCCAATTGTTTTTATTAGACTCTAGTAACGCCTGGCAGTTTTACCCGCAAAGTTCCCGTTCCCATATTTTTATATTTTTTCGGTATAAAAAGTAGTCCAGACTATGATCTGTGTTCCAAATTCTAGACGAGTTCTACAGTGGAGTGGAGACCGCGTTTAGGTAAACGTAGTGTAAGAGACACTCTGCAATCAGATGGAATGACGACCAGCGTCAAGTAGCAAGTAAAAATTGGACAAAAGGAGCGGGTGATCGAGTCAGTCAGTCATTGGGAGAGGTTTACGTCCAGTTGTGGACTAAATATGAGCTGATGATGATGACAATTATTTAAGAGCTTAATTTAATAAGTACATAATCAATGTCACCTGTGTACAATTTAATCAAACTACTTTTATACATTTCAGTTTCTTATCCCGCCTTAGGTATGGTAACCCTACACACAGCTGAGGCAATGTTGTATTGAATTGTAAGATGTGACATAGTTTTATTACCGTTCATAATTTGACGTCGCATGAATGGGACCAGTTTTTCCAGCGGTTTCCTCCGTCACCGGAACATATTAAGTACTTGAGGTACATAAATCACAGCTTAAATCCTGAGACGTAAGAAAAATAACCCAGTAAGCAATTAACGAATACCTACTACGTAAGTACTACTACTGACTTGCTAACATCGCACACGGTAGCAAAGACAAAGAATTTAAAGCAAATAAGTACAGCGCCTATACTTAACGTAAAATTAACAATATTTCCGTAGATTCGTTAACAAGTTCCGCGTAAAGCTATTATTAATGGCGATGCATATCTACTTACTTATACGTGGGCTATAGATAGCATATTTATTTTATTTAAAGCGAAAATAAAGAAAACATTATCAAAGACAAGACCATTTTAGTTTGGCGGTAGATCTCCAATATATTAATAGCATACACAGACAGTCGAATATGGTTTGTGACGAACCACGAATCGATCAGTGCGGCGCTTCGCAAAATGCGATCGGACGGTCCAGTCGTGGTTGTGCTTAGAGTGCAATATATTTTGCCACCTATTTTAAAATTCGACAAAATCGACTTCATTTTAGCAACCAACGTAGCGACATTAGTTAAACGAACAACATCATCTCTCTCTCCGTCTTGATTTATAATGTGACAATAATGTGATATCTACGGACGGCGGACGAATGGCGATGAAATATAAATTAGTGGTCCATCACCGTACCAGTGAGATAGGTAATAATAATGTTCACATCACTACTGTCAACATGTTTGAATATGGTTTCTAACAAACCATATTCGGGCACTCGGACCATATTCGAGCATCTGTTTCTACTCTTACAGTACTCTGGACAAGCCCCTAGCCGCTAATAAAATAAATGCATTAAAACAAAGAATAATAAATACGCTTTGTCGATGGTTGCGGTCGACTTGAGATCTCTGCGGCTGACTTGTGATTGGCAACTCTCGAGAGATAAAGTAATTATAGCAGATCTACGTATTGTTACTCCATTATTCAAATGGAAACGGGCTTTGAAGATTTCTATAATCAACCATTGGTATAATAGATTAAATAAATGAAATAGATGATGGCCCTCTAGCTGCCGGCAGACCAGCCTCGTCATCGCATAGCGTTCGGTCATATGCCGGTCGCGACAACCCCCCTCTCCCCTCCCTAAATTTAGGTGTAAAAGTGTTTTAGTAGAGTAGTGAAACTGATCTTTATATTTAATTTGCAATAAAACTATGCGGTTCTGGCAGGGAAAATGGTGGTGGGGTAGGGTTCGCGACAAACCCCTCTCCCCTCCCTAAATTTAGGTGTAAAAGTGTTTTAGTAGAGAAGTGAAAATGATCTTTGATATTTAATTTGCAATAAAACTATGCGGTTATGGCAGGGGAAAATGGTGGGGGTAGGGTTCCTCCATCCCCTCTCGATTTAAGACCTTATCCATCAAAAGTTCTCAATCCTCTTCAATCAGGCAATTAAACGATTATTTCACAAATAATTGGCTTAGAATATCAGCAATGCAGTGCAAGCCGCGGGCAGTCTCCAATTTATCAAAGGAACTATGTAATGAGATCCTTAGCGTATCTTGCATCTATTAGGACCTTATCGTGAGTTATTGAGCACCTACCGCATAAGTCTGCTAATTGGACTTAGTGCTCCATACTTAGATGAGCTTAATTTTTTTTTAAATAAAGAGTGCCGATACGAGCTGGACATGTCCGTGATGCTTAGCAACTAGCAACGTGCCTGCCACATAACAGCAGTGACACGCAGCTATTGGAGCACGAAGAGTCCAAATTATTACCTAGTATTGCATTTGCATTTATTAATCATACCAATATTGTAAAGGCGAAATTTCTGAGATGTACCTATGTTTGTTACTTCTTCACGTCTAAACGGCAGAAGCGATTTTAATAAAATTTGGTATGGAGTTAGCTGACACCTTGGATTAACACACAGGCTGCATATTTATCCCGAAAAATAACGGGAGCAACGAGAAATAATTGGGGTAAAACAGCGGGAAGCTGCGAGTATCAAATAAATAGTTTATTTGACATGTCTCACATAACAAACGGCGCCGATGGCGTTAATTTAAGTTTAATTGAGATTGTAATAACAATTATCATTTACTTAAAACTACAACATAAAAAAACAATGCAATCCCAATTTAATTGAATTTCATTAACAAAATGTCAGAATTAATATAACCCGCCATTAAAGCCTATAATTAACGAGTTAAAATACAAAATGGCGTACATAGAGAAGCGAAAAAGAGGTTATTTATTACGGTAGGTATCTTATAATCGCGCTCGTAAAATGTTACGACTTTAGTCGTTACCATTACGTGCAACAAGCAAAGCAAATTATCTCTTGTTGTCTATATAAAATTAGGAGGATTCCGTCGGTTTGTGTGTTCACCTAGTAAAGGTTTCAAGCAAATAATGTTATCGCTCTTACACTTCAAATTAATTTATAAAAATACTTTAATTTAAAAACCCGACTGCAAATAATCAACTGATATAAAACATTATGTTATACTATCTAAGGTCACATGGTTTGGTTGTGATTGAGACGAGCTTAACGGTATCGACGCTTGAAAGGCAGAAATTACTAAGATACATTTTATTTAATTTTTTTAGTCTGGTATTCCAATTTAAAAAGAATGAAGTAATTATAACTAGAGGTAAAGGGCAATCTTTATGATTTTTTTTTCAAAATACATTTTAACTTAAGACTGTTGTACTGTGAAGTTGTCAAAGTGTCACTTGTTAATTTGTATCTTTCAAGCGTCGATATCTTAAATGTCAAAAATTCAAAATACATCCAGCCGTTTAGAAGATACGTGGCAATAAAGAAATTTAGTAAAATACAAGACACGCGCGAAAAATATAAGCCTTCTTTCAGTCGGGTAAAAACTGATTAGGTACTTATATAGGCAAACAAGAAGTTCATATGTCTTCTATTTATTTCTTCTTCTTTCTCCTCGTCCTAAAAAGTCTAACTTTAGAAATAGAAAAGATAAATCTTCAACGCATGAAGTAAGAGTAATTAACCCGAAGTTAGTTACAATTTGTTACAATGTTATTGTTATTGAAATTACCAAAAGTTTGCCAGTTGCATAAGTACCATGAAGCAGTAACATGCGAACATTATCGTGTTGGTCCGGCGTCCATCGATGTATTAGACGTTGTCACGTCCAAATAACACAAATATCATCACCAGACATCAGGTGAAGGTTGATTAATCAATTGAAATTGAAGCTTTTACTCCTAATACAGTTTCATTGAATTTAACTTGAATTTTCAATATAAGTAATTTATTTACTTTTTTCTGCTTAAATATTAATCATCAATTCCAAGGTGTTGTATAAAGTATGAGTAAATATTATAATAATTATGAAACCCTGACACCGAGGTTTATTGATTGCCCGAGGGTTATGCTATCGGAGATCATCTGCCTTGCGAAAACCGATTAACGCACCAACTTATCAGCTAACATAGAATGATGGAGCCACCATCGATTTATGACAAGTTCATTATTTTAAAAGAAACTATACACTGGTTATAAATAAGGTTTTCCTAACGTGGTTGTTGTCATGTAATGTCAGCAATTAAAAAAAATACATATGTATTTCATAATAGGTACTAATTAATAATCTGTTGGTTTCTAGGAGTTCGTTCGATGTCCCGGACGTGGATAATGTCAATACAAAAAAAAATTGATTGCATTTTGACTCGTGTCTAAGTAAAATCTTTGGAGTACATACGACAGATTGTGCCGATTTTTGAACAATATGATATTCTATATGAGTTTTGTTTTCTTCAATCTTCACAGATTTAATTATTCTAATCATTATACAAAATTTATTAAGATTATTTAAAAAAAAACTAATTTTATGACAATTCTTGGCTGTAGAGATTTACTACGATAACATGGCCCGCCCCTCCAAATTACTGTTTTAATCTGTGTAGTCACATCCTTACGAAAGAGTTTGTATGTAGTTGTAATTATTCGTCCGCAGTAGCAGTACGCACATGCATGGTGGTGCGTTGTATATACTTTCACAAATACTTTCAAATGTTTTGAATTCTGGAGGGGCGGGTCATGTTATCGTAGTACATCTCTACTTATATAACTCTTTTATGACTTTGTGTGAGGAATTTCCAACTTCTTTGGTGAGGAATGTTTAAAAATCAATTTTTTATAGTCTATGCTGACTGTAATAGACTATATTTATATGACTTCTACTGCCTACCATATAGATAGGATGACAAGCATTGCGGTCGTAACGTCGTGCAGTTACGTCAAAACAATACGGTGTCAAATTCAGTTCCATTGTTTTCCCAACTGTATAAAGAAGTTAGTATCGTAATGGATCCACTTTGAAGGGTGAACGATAATGACGTTACGGTATCATATTGTTGACACTCTCAGAAGCTTTAAATTGATTTATTCATTCAATTACCATATTTATCGGTTGTGGTTGGAAATAGTTGGTAATTATGGAAGAGGCGTGTATCATGGACTTAATAACCGGATAACATTCTTTTTAAAATTTACACCAATTCATACCACAATGATATTATAAATAAAATAAATAAATAAATGAAAAATATGATGATAAATGAAATAAAAAAAATAAAACGCATTCGTTTTATTTATTTTACATTATAATACGTAAAAAGTACATTATCTGAATTGTGACGATGACTGTGTCAAAAATATATCTTCCTTCTTATTAATCCGTCAGAATAGATGATCCAAAAATTTGGGACAAGTATTTTTTGTTTCATGACATTTCCGGAATGAAGGGTCGTGACGTCACTGAAATTTCTAAGCACCACCTAAGCACTATAAATATTCGTCAGTTTTTGTTTGTGAATCAAAATAAAAAATACTTGGACAGTATTTTTTAAGAATCTAACAGACGGTCTTATTACGTTTTTTTAGTCACAATGCTATCAGATAGTTTATTTTTGTCCTGCCAAAGTTATTGATTATTAACCTGCCGTTTACACCGGGAGGTAAACTTTAAAACTAGATAGATAAACTCTTTATTGCACTAAATTATGTAAATACAAAACTTCAAATGAAAAAGAAAACATTACCTAAAAATTAGAAACAATTGGCGGCCTTATCGCTAAAAGCGATCTCTTCCAGGCAACCGTGATATGGAAAACTAACAACTAGTAAACTAACTAACTAGGTGTTTATATGCGATTTACGTTTAAGAAATCAGCTTAGACTGAAAATGATTAGTGTAAGTTATAGCTTACAAAGCTTGTAAAGTCAAAGATGACCTCAACGAACTGGTTTTATGACGACTGTTCTTCTGCAGGAAACATGTAAGGATTAGTAAAACTATTTTTTTAAACTCAGCAATTAGTAGAACTAATCCTATTCAATACTAAAAATGCCCGGGTTTAGACTTATACATCGGTGCATGTGCAGTGCAGACCATTGCGCGCAAGTTCCGCTACCAGGAGGTGCCAAGCACTCTGTCCCCCGGCACTAACCCGAGCCGTCTGAAGCGCCCTCGTGCTAGCAGCCGTAACGCGTCCCAGGTATCACCCATGCTACAGCACTAGCATATCTTAGGTTTTGCATAGGTTAGGTTCCTTTTGGGTCCTGCGCTCTCGGCGCTAACCCGAATAATCAGCTCGGTAGTATAGGCGACTCGCGGCCAGCTGCCATAGGTAAATTAAAAAAAAAAATGCGCGCAAGCATGAGGCTCTAATCTTGACTAATTTATTTTAATATTGTATTATGTTTGAGGGTATAATAATGTATGTATTATCGAGAATTAGTTGTCTAAACAAATCAATTAGATTTTAAGGCAACTTATGTTTTGTAAGAAAAAATGCTGTTACTTAAAAAATGAAAAAAAAAAAACGTTTGTTGAAAAATCACGTCGAATATCTGAAAAGATCGGGTTGAAATTTGGAACATAACTAGAGTATAGTCTAGAATGGCGAATAGGCGCATAATGAGAAAATTACGGAATCGATTACTACGCGGGTAAAGTAAAAAAAAAAAAATTGGTTGCCTGTAAAGTCGGTATACGGGCGAAAGTTTTACGTGACAACGACTTTGAGTGGTAAAATAATTTTACGGAAGGGACGCGTGCCTTTCACTTTTTATGTCTGTCTCTCTCGCTCTTAGGCGGGCTAACCATGCCCGAGTGGAAGGGACGCGTGCCTCTCACTCGCTCTCGTTGTGAGCGCATAACGTGAGCGGAGCGTAACGCAGTTTCTTGAAGTGTCACCCGGCAAACCAATTTATAAGACGTTGTCACGTCAAAATTGGAAAGAAAATAAAAATGTCAGTTACGGCGTTCCGACGTCATTGAGCAACAAACATCTTACCATCTCAACTTACACATTTATAATGTTAGTAAGATGTGAATTAGAAATGATTGATTCAAATTTAATTCGCGCTTCGTCTAAAGGTTGCCAGATTAAAAAAGTAAGCTTAGTCTACGTACAAGGTTCTATTTTCTGGTCCACTACACAGCGTAACATTGAATAGAGATAGCAGGGCGGCAACATTCAGTAATGGTATACCGATGTTAATACTGGACAAGTATCTAGTAAATGGGCGTGCACTCACTTGCATCTACACGTCTGATCACCTCTGCTAACTTAACTATTACTAGTAAGTGATTAAAATTAATAAAATGCAATTTATAAAACCGATAGACAGGCTAGATGGTTAATTTAAGTATTATAGTGTTGTGAGAATTATAATTTAACGATTAGTGCGCTCTTCTAATGTGTTTAGCTAAGTGTGAGAAGCTAAAAGGCTCGTTATGAAATGAATGTGTAAAAGTTGTTGTTTACATAACGCCTGATGACGGAAGAACATGAATAACTTAGTAATTATCATGTAGTAGATCGGTTTTACAAGTTTTTATTCAATTTCGCCTTTGAGGATACTATAGTTTGTCTGAAATTTTCACCAGTCCCGTGTCAGGTCTACCGCCTAGCCTAAACTGTCTTAGTTTTAATAATGCTCTCTCTTTTCTTTTTAACCCCCGACCAAAAAAAGGGGTGTTATAAGTTTGACGTCGATGTCTGTCTGTCTGTCTGTCTGTCTATCTGTCTCTGTCTGTCTGTTTGTCTGTCTGTCTGTGTGTGTGTCTGTCTGTGGCACCGTAGAGCTCAAACGGTTGGGCCGATTTCGACGCGTTTTTTTTTATTTGAAAGTTAATATCTGTGCGGGTGTTCTTAGCTATGTCTGGTTAATATCGATTCAAAATGGCCGCCTCCACAAAATGGCGGACAAAATATTTCTTCACAACCTACCTCAATATGGGTATCAAAGGAAAGGGCTTGACTAGCAGAGTACTATACGCTATAACAAATTTGAAATCCAAGATGGCCGCCACCACAAAATGGCGAATTACATAATTTTTTTCACTACTACCGCAATATGGGTATCAAATGAAAGGGCTTGACTAGTAGAATACTTTGCACTATGACAAATTTCAAATCCAAGATGGCCGCTACCACAAAATGGCAAATTACATTACTTTTTTCACAACTTCCTTAATATGGGTATCAAATGAAAGGGCTTGACTAGTAGAATGTAGTACAGATAACAAATCTAAGGTAGTCGGGGATTAATCAATTTTTTTAATTTTGTTCTTGTTATGATAGTGATAGAGACAGCAATAGCAAAGTCATAGCCGGTTTAGTTGGGAGGTAGATGGGCCGATGCTTGACAACAAATCTTGCAAATTAAATTTGATATACATATATACATTTCCTGGTTACCGCTTGAGCTGAAATATTTACATAAAGGTGATAATCGCGTGACAAGCCAATATTGTGATGACAAGGTGCTGAATCTGATGATGGAGCTAGAAGTTGGCCCAAGGAGCTTCGCAATGAAACGACTCAACCGCAACCAGTTTGGGATCATTTGAATCGTCTTGACGCGTACTTTGGTGCTAACCTGGTAGATGGTAACCAGGGTCTGATGACGCAGCTGAAAGATAAGAACTCAGATATCAAAGAATATAACCCCATCGCATTAGGGCTCAATTGATTCGTCTTAACGAGAACTTTGGTGCTAGATGGTAACCAGGGTCTGATAATGAAGCTGGAAGATGGCCGTTAACTCTTTAATCCTTTTTTTATCACCAAGTAAGAAAAGCCTGTTTAAAAAAAACTAAGTACAAACCATCGATGTAATTAAAGAAACGAAGATGAGGTATGCTATAATCTAAAGACAACATAACGTGGCGAAAATTTGTTTGAACAATTTGAAAATTGAATTGACAGCGAACATACACAACTCCTTGTTGCGACTGAGACTAAGTAAATCAGGAGACTGAATCACCTGATTTTGCATCGCCATAGTAGAAGCGCGTTTGCCGCTTCTGCCGTTTTTAAGAGTTCGATGGTACAAACGTAATTATTAGCTTTCACGATTGTTAACAACGCCTAGTATTGTAAAGATATTAATAAAATTAAACGAATTTAATCCCTAAGTCACGAGTTTATTCCGAAATTACGTTTTTCGTAGAAAGAGAGGACACGTCCTGGACATTGTCACCTATTCATAGTCACGGTTTTCGCTAGAAATCAGGGCTTCAGTAGTAAAAACAATTATTAATTTGCATACTTCACGAGATCATGGCCGTATCTTAAAACCTGTTTTATAATGACGTTAAGTACTATGGTTGACGCAATAGAACGACAGTATTATATCAGCACTAATAAATGAAATTGTTTATACCTACTGAAGGATTTTAGTGACAGGTGGGTGAATAATTACTTTTCCGAAAAACTAAAGAACCGACTACAACATAGAAATTAAACTCACACACTCTACTTATTTTAATTACATTTGTGAAACCGAATAAGATGGGTAGTCTAAAAACACTTCTCCAATGAGATACCGAAAATTGACGCTTCTTGTGTAAATGTACTTTTTATGTAGATATACTGTTATTGACACACACAATAAAAAAAAAAGAAATAATTTTAACAAAAAAAGAACCGACTTTCAACAGAAAACTTATAAAGTAAAAAATATTTCCTCGATTTCTCTAGGTCTAGGATGTCATCATCAGACACTGGTTTCCTTATCATGGTACCACCCGTGGAATATCTTCTTTACAACAAAAAAATAACCATCAAAATCAGTTCATAAACGATGAAGTTATCCGCGAATACACATAAAAAAATATACCTAACGGTCGAATTGAGAAACCTCCTTTTTTGAAGTCGGTTAAAAAGAACAAAACATTTCAAAGTAGTGCGACAATGGGCGAACTTATCGCTGATACCTGAGAGTATCAACGAAAGTCATTTAAAATCAATCAATCAAAGTGAATATATTAATTATTCAGTATGATCAATCATTTTTATTTGCTCAGCAATGGGTAATAATTCTCATGAAATTACACTACGTTACATACAAAACAAACTCAGATTAGGTAAGCAAATTAATTACGAGTATAATCAGTAAATCACACAATTCATGTCATGTCTATACATCTACACATAGATCAAACGTAGACATCGTGAACTTACGTACGTTAAAAAATAATTGAGTACTAATCTTGACAGGTTTTTTTCGTATTGAAATCGCAACAATTTGGTTCATTAAAAAATACAAATAATTTAACATTATTATTACTAAATACTTTGAAAATAGTACCTACATTATTGTAAAAGTTTTAAAAATGCCAAGTGATTTGGAAGAATATGAATGAATTATGCCTATGTGCATTATTTTTAATCGATTTGCAATCGCGTTCAATCCGGCATTGCGTGCGGCAATGTTGCCATATTCCGCAAAATTATCTAATTTGGTGTAATTGGTACGTTATCGTTTTGGCTACACAATATCTGATGTACTTCAATCGGGTTAATTAATTGTCGTTAAAGTTAATAAGGTCGGTGCGAGCGCATTCGAGCACAAACAGGCCGGCCCCGCCTGTTAGTAGGCCTATGGCTTTGCTATTGCTGTCTCTATCATTTCAAGCGAAAAGAAAAGAGAGCAAATTCAAAGCTAAGACAGTTTTCGTTAAGCGGTAGACCCTCGGGTATGGCGGGCACCTGTTGCCATGTAGGATACTGCCGCCGGTTTTCATATGGATCAAGGTTCGAGATTATCACAATTGATAAAAATACATTGATTTGAGAGGTCAGAATTCATCTGAAAAGTAACATAATTTTGTCAGTAATTCTACCGCCAATCAGTCATGTTGTGCAAACGTCGCTGTCCGTCCCAGTTAGAACGCCAATATTTTCAGAAAAAAAAATTAACAATACGATTAGATTTACACAGTCACCCATGGGCTCCCGAACTACTCATAGACTGTGCATAGGGTGCTAATGGCTTCCTATCAAAAAATAAAAATTACTATTGAGAAATAAACAATAAAAAGTAAATGAAAAAAACAAAGTCAAAATGAAACATTCAATAAAATTGCACCATTAAACTTTAAAATTTTATAACTGAATAACTTGTGTATATATTATGTAATTGTGTATATTATATGTACATGTGTGAAGCTATTAAAATGTTGAATCAAGTCATGTTTAAAAATCTGCAGAAAATCTGCAAAAAGAAAAACTGCAGAGTGATTAATGAACGAGATTAATCATATTATATCTCTGGGTAACAAGCAGTGCAGTGTTAAAGCGTCCACACACGAGTCCTAAAAACAGAAGAATTGACGTAAAAGTAGTGGGGCGGAGCCTACATCGCACTATAAATCACCAATCATATCCTACATCGCACCATATGATTGGTGTTTTATGTTGCGATGTAGGCTCCGCCCCACTGCTTTTACGTAATTACCTCTGATTTTAGGACTCGTGTGTGGACGCTTTTAGGTAGTTGGACATTGTGTTCAAATAGTCGCATTGAGCTGTTATTGGCAGGTGTATTATTGACCATCAGGCTCAAGTATTGCTCGCCGAACACTATATTTAAAATAATTTATTTTCTCCGCTAAAACAAAAACCGACTTCAGACTTCCATTCAAACACTTGACCACATTGCGTAAGATGCTTACTTACGTCTTCCAGAATAAAAAAAATAAAAGCTTTGTTCTTATTTCAAAAACCGATTCAATTTCGATAAAACTTAACTACAAAACTAAAAAATAACCATCAAACTCGATTGACAAGGGGCTGAGCTATCGTGTAACAAACATACAAAAAAGAAAATATAAACAACCGAATTGAGACCCCTTTTTAAAATTCAGCCGGTTAAACGCAAATTAGAACTGTATATTCAATGGCACACCGAAAGCCATTGAAATAGACGTTACCATAAAATTGAAAATACCGCCAGTTTCAAACAAAACGCGATTACAGAAGATTATACACCTATGGCGTTAGATTAAAAATAAACCTGTTAGTTTATAATCTAACGTCGTAAAATTATAAGCTGACGGTTCCCAGTTTTACACTGACAGTTGTAAAATAAACAGAAAAAAACCTTCGTTTACTTATATAAATTAAATCCGCTGTCCGTCTATCATTTGTGCCAATATCTGCAACTTTGTTGCAGTCGAGACTCCGTTGAACTAATACGGCGATTGGAATGCACCGGCAGCACGATTCGGACGATTATTTTTAATCGATATTCGTCCCTCTCGATGCGACTCGATCACGCGTCGCCGCCGGCTAGTGAGGAGACACGTCAATTTACACTCTTGTCGTTTACGTGGTTTGGTAACTGCTTTCGTTATACGAACTTAGCTACAATTTCAAAACAAATTTAATTTTATCTACTATCCTAATAAACTAATAATTAATATGAAATGAAGCTGATAAAAAAAAAGCTATACTATTGAAACTTGGTAATTACATGTAATCTGTAAACCGCATTAAGATTTTTATACAAAAAAAAAGAAAAAAAGATTTTTTTTTAAGGGTGTCACATACATAAAACTGAAACTAAAACATTTTTTTGATCAATACCATAAGTGTGGGGTATCTATGGATAGGTCATCAAAAATAATATTGAGGTTTCTAGAACATATTATTTTTCTAAACTGAATAGTTTGCGCGAGGGACTCTTCCAAAGTGGTAAAAGTGCCCCCTGTAACTTATAAAATAAGAGTATGACAACAATAAAAAAGTATATGATGTACGTGATTTACGTTACCATGTAAACTATCAACGAAAATTGGTTTGAATGATATCTAGTAAGTAGTTTTATTTTAATACGTCATAAATTGGCCATTGTTAAAACACTGATTCAAGAAACAACGAAGTAGGAGAACTTTAGTATTATGTTACTTGCTGCTACGTCGAAGCCGTCATGGGCACGTCCGACTCGAACTTGACCACTTTTATTTTTTATACGATAGAGTGACGGGCAAATCTTTTCTATATAAAGAAAACTATTTATATAGAAAAATATAATCAAGAGTTTTAAAAAAACTTTATTATTTTTCTTTAATTACTACACTTTTACTAAATTGAAACTAATACAGTTTCTTTTATAAGATAGTTACAAGACGAAGAAGTCTGTTGAAGAAATAAACAAAACGCCTAGAACAACACAATGCTGCGTAACTGTTTGAAATGCCCAATACTTTACTACGTTCATCACCCAGAGATATAGTAATATCTTATGTAATATTCGACATTTGACAATTGTTCGACAATTGACGTGTAAATTGTACATTTATGAATAAAGTACTTTGACTTTGACAATTCCTACATTTTTAGATTTTTCAATTTAACGTATATGGTTTTGGAGGATCGTGTATTGTGTACCCTATGACGCTCCCCCCCCTTTCGGACCGCGCCTGATATAAGATTTTTTCCAGGAAGTCACTGAACTGGCAGCATTGCCTTTATGACCAGAAGACGTGAAATTTTTTACTATATGCTCGCCTGTCGATTTACTGGCAAAGATCTTAAAGTTAAATGTGGCAAAGGTAGTTACTTCCCTATCTGAGTCTGCAAAGAGTCCTACCACTACAATATCGTGTTAATTAAGTAATCTTTAACACGTTAATAGTGATGAAGTGAAGGTCTTGATGGACGATCTAGGTTTTTTTAACCCAATGATTTCTTATTATTTCTATCGTAATTGGTTAGAATCGTGTCGATTTAAGTTGAGTGGTGGTCACCTAACGTGATTTTGAGTAATTATTTTGTTAATTTAATAACTTCTCTAGAGTTTTCTGCTTAATAATTCCCTGTATTGTTAAGAGATGAGATTTTGACGACAAAAGACGACCAACAGAGGAGAGTCTTCAGTCGTAGTATCAATACTCTTGATTTTATTAACCTCACGTTTGGATAGTATATATAGTACGACTAGTAATACATTTTTTGGCGTTCTTTAGGGATCCGCTATTAAAATTTTCATACATGCTGCCTATGTCGTAGTCGACCACTTGACCTATGTCGATCGTGATTCGTGATCGATCGAATCCTTTTGATTCGATCGCAAATTCCAGATAGTAAGAATATCGATCCAGATAGTAAGAATATCAATAAGAATATCGATCTTTAATTCGATCATAAATTCCAGATAGTAAGAATATCGATCGAATCCTTTGATTCGATCGCAAATTCCAGATAGTAAGAATACGAGTACTCTCGACTTTATTAACCTCGCGTTTGGATAATATACATAGTAAAGTGATATTTTTTTTTTGGCGCTAGGGATCCGCTATTATAATTTTCCATACGTTTTGCTTATAATTTTCCATACGTTTTGCTTTAGCGTTTACGGAGCTTTATCAGAAACGCTAGTATTAGATTCTCGTACTTCAACCAATGTACTGACGTCCTTTACGCAGTAAGCCGTAAGACCACCATTTATGGCACCCCTTATCATTGTCAGCAATGTATTTTGGTCCACATCATAAAATGAGTCTGAAGTGTCATATCTGACAATATCTGTATTGCTCTCAAAATGAAATCTATTCATAAGGAGATATCGTCCATAAAGATTTAAAAATAAATATCGTCCCTTAATACTTCCAATTTTCGAAAAAAAAGTAGTTAATATGATATCTCAAATTTCTTCCATTGCTTTTTTTCAGATTTCTAGTGAAAATGGCGCATGAAACTGCATCAAAATATCGGTATCACTCCACCATATAAACGACGACACTTTATCAATTTTGCCATCCCAGTCAGATCGTTGCGTCGCAATCAATCAGAGCGACGACAAATGCCGCAGCGCGACGTCGAACAGTAATTCAGTAACTAAGATTTAATACGAAGAGGGTGCGGGATCACAGATTTACGAGTATTATTCCACGTTTTCAGTGAGTTGTAACGTATTAAGTATAAGTGTTTTGACATGTTTTTGAAGTTATACTTCGCGCGTTCGGGAAAAATGGCGATAGTGTCATCCTCCGATTCATAATCGCCGAGCGTGGTGGATTATAACCCTGACTCTGTACTTGATACAGAAGACTCCGAGTCGGAAATTGAGTAGGAAAATAAAGTGGGCTTATGCAGTATTAAATTAAGTCAAAACAAATCAGATAGCAGAATTAATTATTTTTCTCGAAAAAATCTAAAACCGACTTCAATTTAATTACATAATACTTAGACACTCGGACTAAATTTCATATATTCATGATAACGATATCCAGATAAAGGTAAGCAAATTTGATTTTTTTTTTGTTGGTAGTTCAAAAACCACTTCACCGATTTTTATACAATTTATGTGGGACCACTTCTGATGTATTTTTTACCAAACAAAAAAAAAGAACCGTCATAATCGAATCACAATCGGCGGAGCTATCGGGTAACACACATCACTATCAACTACATAGTATAAAACAAAATCGCTTTCGGCGTCCCTATATCCCTATGTATGCTTAGATCATTAAAACTACCAAACAGATTTTGATGCGAGTTTTAAAATAGATAGCGTGTTTCAAGAGGAAGGTTTATATGCATAATATGTGCATCCAACAGTAGAGAAACACTAATAATTTTAAAGGTTTCTAATGTGATGTCATAAATAAACACATTTTTTGCGCTTACTTTGTAAAAGCTGGCTGGATCCTACGAGATGGATCAAAATAATGTACTGCAGTATTGTACCCCTTAAAAAGGCCTACAAAAAGTCAGCAATGGGATACGTCTATCTCTTAGGGATAGCCCACAATAACCATTTTTACTCGTATTTTTAGTATCTCAAAAAACCATTCAACCGAATCCGGAATCAAAAGTCAGCTAAAAAGGTAAAATGAGATCAATTATTATAAAAGTTTAATTAAGGAACCACATTAGTAGTTAGCATCTGCTCAGTCGTTTGGGCCACTCATTCAAATCACTCACAAATTAAAGTTCTTCAAAAATGACCGGGCGAGCAGCAAATAAATAAAGCCGTAAATACAGTCCCGACTTTGTCCGATAAAGAACGCGTATGGCTGCTACGTACTTTTTACACTGTGCTATTGAATAAACATTCTTTTACCTAGGGTTGCCATCTCTAAAATTTGGGAAAAACAAAAGCCAGATTTCAGAGCCCAGAACCCGGACATGTCAAAAGGTGTTTTTTTTTTATTTATAGTCATTATTTTCAGACCTTAATATTAAAATTAGATTTAGACATCTTCTATCATTAATTAAGACTTTTTAGCAAATCGGTTCGATTGAACGCGGCGTGCGGGCAAAGTGAGTGTTCACGAGTCTTGAGCGGCCCAATAATACTTTTAAAGCCCAGACAACAAATGAAACCTGCCCGCACGCTCCCCGGGCCCCCTTCAAAACTAGGACAAATCCGCAGAAAACGGACGGATGGCAGCCCTACCTTTACCGATAATATCTGCAATCAGCGACCGCCATGTGGCCGAATCAAAATAGACATTTAACTGTCCCTTTAGCTGCAATCGGGGACAGAGATTTATTACATTTAGTTATTATTTGTTAGGTTGTATATTTTATTGTTTGTTACATTTGAGTCTGCATATTTAAACTTTGTTAATAACTAAAATGTTTGTTAAATACAAATGCTGTAAACTATAATTGGCACTATAGACAACGCCGATAGTAGTGAAAACTTACAATTTAGAATTTCAGTATTGAACAGCACTGGTGTTGCACTATACGCCACTTGTATTGCTGTACATATACTGCTATTACGCGTGTCGGTGACTCGAACATAGCGCACAGCACATTACAAAGCTTTTTCAACTTTTTATAGGTTTACACTTGACCGCCATCTCGCCTGATGTTAAGCAAGATACGGTCTACGATGGAGCGTGTTTACGTAGAAGAAACCGATTCAACCGATTCACTCTCGATTTGAAGACACAAATATTGTAACTATCGAGAAAACCCCACTCAGGCAACGCTATCCACAACCTGGACGTTCTTTTTAACCGATGTCAAAACAGGAAGTTTCTCAATTCGACTGTATATATGTTTTTTTTTTATGTGTGTTCGCGGATAACTTCGTCGTTTATGAATCGATTTTGATGATTCTTTGTTGTAAAGAAGATATTCCAAGGGTGGTACCATGATAAGGAAACCAGGATCTGATGATGACATCCTAGAGAAATCGAGGAAAACTTTTTTACTTTATAAGTTTTATGTTGAATGTCGGTTCTTTTTTGTTAAAATTATCACAAAAGTAGAGACAACTCTCTTCGTTCGTGCCTTCAGAATATCAACCATGATGTCGCTTATTCGAGCTACGAGAAGTCCGATAGAAAAGAGTCCAAAGCGGTATTAGATCATGCAAATCAGTTGCACACTCTCCGAAGTGTATCTGATAAAAAACCGACAAGCTAGCGATTTTTCTAGATATTTATTTATATGTGTTCTTCTAGACTATAACCTAACGGTATTCCAATTTTAAGCCCGATCCATGCACACGTCACGACGTGATTGAGCAACAAACATCCAAACACATTGACATTAATAATATTAGTAGGATTAGCATGTCGTGACGCGAGCCTATAAGATTTTCCCCTGTCAAAATGTACACAACGAAGGTTAAAAAAAACGGTAATTTAAAGCTAAGTATGCTTTAGAAGAGTTCACCTAAAAAAACATGGCTAATTATTACTTATATTTTTTACCATTGTAAGTATTATCATAGTACCGTTTACCTAAATTGATTCCAGTCCTAGCTTTGCTACCATTTGTAGGAAGCGTCGGCAGCTAACCTCTTCCTTGAATAATTGAAGCTGTCATGTATAGAGAGCGTTTAGAGGTCATAAATCGAGATGGCCAGGACTTTCGAGGAAGGCGGGAGGAAATAAAGTCATTTAAATGGACGCTGGTTTATGCACTATTTGAGGTTATGTCTTTAGTTGGAAACATCTTGGATATAAATAGAAAACATTTTTCATTGAATGTCGGGAAAATAGCCTGTGTTACGAAATCACAACTTAGAAAATGATTAAACAATAAACATCTTTTTATAAGTTTATATTTGATATAGTTTTCAACAGTTATTTGTACATAGGTACACGTTTTATTTTAACATGTTCAACTCTAAACTACAAAATTTCCAGTCAAACATTATTTTTATACCATTATCTCACAGCTGGGCAAAGGTTGGCAATTATCGCAACTTATTCCGATCCCAGCTTCTAACTACGAATTATATCTATTACTACTATTAAAAATTACATCTCATATAATTGACCTAAACAAATCACCAGCACAAATTAATTATTTGTAAAATTTGGATTAATGAAGCAATGTACACCAAATAGTAATAATATAAATAATAATACGATGGTATCAATAGTATCCTACTAATGTTATAAATGGTATAGTTTGGATGTTTGGAGTTTCTTAATCACGTCACGATCGGCTAAACGGATCGAGCTGATTTTTTTTACACTATGAGAATATAGGTGGGATTAGCATATAGGCTACTATTTATCCCGGGAAAATAACGGAAACGGAACTACGCAGATAAACCCGCGGGGCGCAGCTAGTGTAACAATAAGCATAAAGGCCAATAAACGGAATAAATTTAAATCTTATTTTTTTTTATAACTTAGAGTGACAGGACGAGCAGGACATGTGCCTGATGGTAAGCAACATGCCAGCCACATAACATCACAGTGACACACAGCTATTGGAACATGAAGAGCCCAAATCATTCCCTAGCACTGCACTGCGCTCGTCACCCAGAGATCTAAGATGTTATATCTCTAAGCCCTGTAATTTCTCTGGAAACATTGCCCTTCTATCTTCTTCTTCATTGTTAGCCCATTTCTGCTTGGCGGTAGAATAACTAACTGGCAAAGGTGTGGTACTTCCCCAGCCGTACTCTGCCAAGAGTCCTACCACTACAATAATAATTGTACTCTTAGATAAACCATTTTCAAGTATTAGTCATCCATCTCAGCGTTCGTAGAGATGTAGTAACATACAGTTGTGAAATTGAACCAAAAACTGCGAACATAACACTACACTAGAAAAATAAAACCTAGCTACTTAAAACCAACAATGAAAACTTTACAACTCTATGAAAAACAAACAGCAACAGAACAAAGCGCGAGATACGGCTAAGAATACGTCAGAAGACGTCGCCAAGTTAATTTTGCTCGGTTTAGAGGGTAATTAAACCTGCTCCGAAGTGCAGCGGGTAACGCAGACTGTCATTTGTCTTTGACATGTGTTTTGTGAGACGTACTCGATTGTTACATCTATACAGGTGTGTTATCTTTATTTTTAGGATCATATCTACTAACGTTTTAATACGAAACCGATTCTGTCTATTCCGCTTAATTTCAAGAGTACACTGCTGTACCGATTGAACTAAAATTTAGTACATAGATAGTCTATATCCAAAACAGGACAAATTACTTTTTAAAGTGAAAAGGGGCTATAAAATATTGAAAACTGGGATGAAAATTTAAGAAGTTTCGTCAATGTTGAATCTAGAGATTTATGAGTAATTTGGTCCAACTTGAGAGATAGTTTTAATAGCTCAGTTTATGGTAGTATTTTTTTATCGCAAACTATTAATTTATTAAATGACATTACCCAAGCAAAGCTGCAACGGGCCGATAACTGAATGCATCGGAAGTAACGGATCAAATATATTAAACTAAACACACCCATATTATGTATACATATGTGGGAATACCCCTCTCATAATCGAATTCCACCGTTTAGATATTGTCACTACGAAAGTCAAGTCAACTCTCATCGCCTTTGGGATGTCAACCACGAAACGATATCGTTAATTCGAGCTACCGATTGAAAACAGGTATTCGTTCATGCAGATCAGCCGTGAAATGTGCAACTTTTTGGGTATGATCAAGTTTTTAAAGTCTTTCTAAACAAGGCTATCTATGACCCTCTTTGCACTTCTCTCAGCAGTATCCAAGCTATTCCATACTGAAATAGATTATGAAAGTATTCCAATTTTGAATCGCGGTGACAACACTTTGACGCATCGATTACAATTCTATAAGTGGTATCATTGTTCTTAGCTCAATATCCAGTATCATGAAATTGAAGCCCAGCCGAGGAAAGGCCGCTCGAAGCTCGATTCCACGAGCTTGACGATTATGGGGTCTACTATTAATTTATTAAATGAAATAGATAACAAAATGCATCGAAGTAACGGATCAAATATATTAAACTAAACACCCATATTATGTATACAATGTGGTCGAATTCCACCGTTTAGATATTGTTTGAATCGCCTTTGGGATGTGACAACACTTTGAGTCGTTCAACTGATGTATGTGGTATAACCATTAAAGGTCATCTCAAAATACTTTTTCGTATGTTTTCAGATTTCAATGGATTGAGTTCCAAAATACATAAATTCAGATTTAATGAAATTGGCAATTAACGTCAAAAGTATTCTTAAAAATTGACAAAAGTTATCCGTTTATTTATATGCACCATAAATGTCATATTTTTATGACCACATTACAGACATGTCATCTTTTGTACTTTTAAAGATTTCGCGGAATACCAGGACAGAAAACGTCCGGTCTCTGTTCTAAAGGTCATGAGTTCTTATTCTGCGGCGGGAAACTCAGGTTATCAATTCAATTTCTTTATTTACATTCCATGTATTTTTTTGAATATAAATTAAAAAGGAAATTACACGTGGTTTACGCATTTAACACACACAAACATGACGTATAAATTAGCCGCTATAATTTCTCTGACTTGGTTGAAGATAACATATCGAAAATACACCCTTCGAAGAGAATAAATACTTTTCTGAATTAACTATTTAGTAGCATCAAAATAAAAAATATATAAAATGCGTAGATTCCCTAGCATACATAGTTCCTAATCATGTCGTACATGTACGCAACGAAAACTAGGTATTTATTTTTTCTTATCTATCATCGTGTCATCGTTCCCACATTTATTTTTATCCAACAGTGTGAGCTATATGGGTTGATGCACGAATATGTCAAAATAACACAATAAGTTGTGTGACGTGTTATTTAAAATACACTACTCACCATTTTAAAGACAATAACTCGTTACACGTCAAATGAACTTAAAGGCAGTTTTATACAGGGTCAGTAACTGTCGTCAGTCGACTGTCGAGTCAGTGCTGACCTGGCACTGCTATCGTATAAATCGATTTCAAGTCAGTACAGTACTGTCGCATCAGCACTGGCTTCAACATTCCCGCTTCATATTTTCGGCGTCAGTCCGCTCCCCCCGCCACGCGCCAGCGCAACTGACGCCGTGTGAATTGTCGAGCGATCGAGGTCAGTCGCTGCCACTGTATTGTACAGGGACAACACTGCGACTCGCACTGCATCACAAAATGACGCGAAAACTGAGCGACACGGAAAACTTGAAGCTTATTCAACTATACCGCGATAATGAATGCCTGTGGGATAATGAATCACAAAACTATAGAAATACAGAAATGAGTGCAAATTCATTACAGAATACTGCACGATTATAGAATTTAGCAGGGTTTGGCCCTACCGATCTATCACTATCCATTTTCTCACCCAAATTATTTTCTGTTTGGATAATTCTTCTCCTAACATATCAGTTACTTCTTGCATAATGGTAATAATAATAAAAAATCCGCACTGACTTTACAAACGTGTGTACACTGAAAGAAATATCCTCGACTACTGACGAAATACTAACTGCGTCTAAATAACACGAGTCAGTTTTCGGCACCAGCACTGGCGACAGTTACTGACCCTGTGTAAACTGCCTTAATAAGGCTACTGTGCTCGCTCGCGACTTTTACACCTTGTATATTACAGAATAAAGTGACTGGACGATCAATACTTTCGACTAATGGTAGACAACATGCCTACTCATGATACGGTACAACTCCGTTATTTGAACGTGATATTTATTTTTTGGGAGTTTATTCATGATTCGATAAAACAGCGTTAAGGACACTCTTCAGTACGAAGTCAATTGGAAGTCTTGGTGTGTTTTCGTGATGATGTGTTGTTTGACGTCTTACAAATTTATAAAGCTGTAAAATCGAGAAGCTATTCAAAATTTCACAGGACATTTATTAACAATAATTATCAATGAATCAAAGAAACCAGCGTAAAGAAAATTCTTCTGTACCGAAGAAATTGAAAGTGTTGGCGTGTTTTCGTGTATGTTGTATTGTTTGTCAAGGTTGTACATAAGAAGGCATCTAAGTATCGGAGACTGGATATACCATACTCACGTTAATATATAAATAGATACATTTGAGTACCTATATATTGTAAATGTCAATTAGTGAATAAAATTAATTTAAAAAACACAGAATTATGATCATACAAAACACATATTATACGGTCGAATTGAGAAACCTTCTTTTTTGAAGTCGTTTTTTGAAGCTTACGTTTTCAGAGTTTCAAAAATTAATTTCACTGAACAGTAATTAACGTGTCAATTTTTTTATATGTATTCCAATTGTAACGAAATTTTTTTTTATTATTTTATTATTGTCCTACTTTTACTTTTTAAGAACTCACGGAGACAATGCAAATGTTGGTTCTAAAGTCAAAATTTTAATTATTTCTATGCTGCAGAAGGCAGATTTACCCAACTCAATGTACCGTTTATTTATGATTACTTATAAGTATTTGAAAATATCTACCCACTGTAAAAGGACTTGCCTTGTATGACCAACATGTTATTTGGCCAATAAAGTTCTGAAATCTGAAACTGTTTCAGATATGGGACAGCGAATAAGCCCCGCGCAAGCATTGGTCATATGCAAACTCTTTGCATTAGTCCCATAAACTGTGCCTCCCGATTGGTAAATGGGAAAGAAACCAATAATCGTCCAATCATATTCACAATATTTATTTGCGTCATTACCGTATTTGCATTTAAAGAGATAATATAAATTAACGCGGTTTCATCTTAATTCTAGTCATTTACATTTTTATTAACGAATATTTTAGTTATATCGCTGATCGTGGTAATTTGCATGTAGTTATGACGCCTGTAGGTTTTTTTAAGTATAGAGTGACATGACGAGCAGGACATGTGCCTGATCGTAAGCAACATGCCTGCCAACATAACAGCCCAGTGACACGCAACTATTGGAACATGAAGAAAGAAGAATCCAAATCATTACCTAGTACTACACTGCCCTAGTCACCCAGAGATATAAGATATTTTATATCTATGCCCTGTAATTTCACTGGAAACATTGCCCTTCAAATCGGAACACAGTAATGTTTGCACATTACTGCTTGGCGGTAGAATAACTGGCAAAGGTGTGGTACTTCCCCAGACGGACTCTGCAAAGAGGCTACTACTACTACAAACCTACCAACTAGATACCTAGACGTTACTTTATCATGTGTATAGTTCACTCCGGTAATACCTTTTTTTAATAATTTCAATTACGTAGGTGACAACTGATTGAAGACATAGACTAACCAAAGGGCAATTTATCGTGGTCACGTGACCGAGTGACGCTCTTGGCATGGCCACCTAGATAGTGCGATGCGAGGTTACGATCCACTTCGGTTGGTTCGGATCCACATTTAAGTATTATTCCACGAGAACTGGATTTACGGTGAAGGGAAACATCGTAACGAAACCAGCGTGTTTGAAAATATATATTTCAAAAACATATTATGTCATCCGCAAACCGATACATACGCCAGCGTGGTGGATTAAGAAGCCCTCAAGAGTTGTGGGAGTTTCTGAGGTTTCAAGCCCCAATCATGGAACCATAATGTGGGCTGCTTATGATTATGATTCCAATCGCTTTGTCACCAATAACTGACAAAAGGTTCAAATATACCCACTTTACGCCCATCCGAATGTCCACACAAAGATTAACAGAGCAATATGTATTAAGCATCGTGCCTCATCTTGAAGTTTCTATTTAACCTTAGCGTCGTATAGATAAATTTAAATACTCAGACAATATTTTATAGCTTATTTTAGGTACGTTTTACGAGCAAAGACGGGCCCGGTGGATGTCTGTCTAGATTTTATAGCAGCTGGGGCATTCGAGAGTGCTCTATAGATCTAGAGACACGGTCGCGTTTATTTGGTTTTATTATAGGGTAGATTAGAAAGATAAAGTTGTGTGGTGATCGGCTGAACTCATAAACAATTCGCTTTATTTACTGGGTAACGGTCAAGAGATAGCATATTTCTGACAAGGAAACTATTTATTTGGTTCAATCGATTTACAACTTTAGCAAAATAACAGATATTCTTAGAAAAAAACATGATTTGTTTAAAAAAACCTTTTCAAAAGAAGGTTTTATTGCTTATAACTATCGTCAAGCCGATTCTAATAAGAACACACTCAATGAGGTTTTGTAGTTTCATTGCGAAGTTCCTTTGGCGACCTTCCAAATCCGTCATCAGATCAGCACCATGTCATCATAATGTCGTATTATCACACGATTTACATAATTATATATGCAAAATTTCACGACTTACATATGAGTTCAAGAAGACTTTTTTAAATACTTACTTTAATACTTTTTTAAATCCATAAAAAAGGTTACACACTACCATGTATTTGACACGCTCGTTTGTTGAAATTCAGTGGTTTAATTTTTTGAGAATTTATTGCTTTATGGTCGCATTTCGACCATTTAGCTACAACCAGTAGTAATGAAAAAGTGCTGTATCGATTTAGCCCAAACTTTGATACGATATACAATCCGCTCAAATACAGTACAGTCTGTTCTTATCGATATTTCTTGCGTCAGTGACAGACCTGCGTCCGCGAGAGACCGAGAGAACAGCTTTCCATCGGTAATTAGTGCTATTTATACACACTAATTATATTGAGTAATTAGTTACTGTTTCAACTCAAGGATATCCCTTACATCATAAAAGGAGTGTTCGACAATCAGGTCTGAAGGCGGTCTCCGTAGCTTAACAAGTTTATAGAGTGGACAGGTTATCGATAACATTTTTTTAGGGAAACTATCTTTTAAAAGTTATCTTTTTAAGGGCAGTTGGCCTCTATTGGCCTCTACTGCAACTAAACTGAACTTTGGGTTAGCCCAGAGGGCACATTGCCCAATAATCTAATCTTAATGAACTCAACGACTACTACATCGCGTAGGACGATTAGCGCAAGGGCACCTCAGGACGTCGACTCTCTTTCTTTTTTTAACTTTTATAGGTTTACACTTGACCGCCATCTCGCCTGATGTTAAGCGACGATACGGTCTACGATGGAGCGTGTTTACCTAGAAGAAACCGATTCACTCTCGATTTGAAGACACAAAGATTGTAACCAACAGGGAAAACCCACTCAGGCAACGTATTCCACAGCCTAGACGTTCTTATCACAAAAGTAGAGTCAAATCTCTTCGTTCGTGTCTTTGGAACATCAACCATGAAACGATGTCGCTTTTTCGAGCTACGAGCATTCCGATAGAAAAAAGGGCTGGGTGGTGGATCTTTCTACGAACAACGTAATTTCGAAATAAACTTGCGATTTTCCTAATCCGGGTCTACTCCGATCCGTCGTTTTGTCCGTTTAAATTAATCTAATAAGCCTACTCTAATTATAGTAAGCTTAGAACATTTTAAACGTCAAACAATGTTCGATCGGACGAAACAAAGTAGACCCGCCCTTCTAGCATCTAACTAAATCGGCTTTAGCTTTCCTATTGCTGTCTCTATTCAAGCGAAAAGAAAAGAGACGACATCAAAGCTAAGACAGTTTTCGCTAGCCGGTTGACCCCCTGGAGTAGGAAAATCGCGAGTTTATTTCGAAATTACGTTTTTCGTAGAACGAGAGTAGACGACCTGATCTCGGCTTCTTCACTCTCTTTTTTTTTACTTTTATAGGTTTACACTCTTTAAGGTTCTCGAGTGGCGACCACGAACCGGAAGACGCCGTGTTGGACGGCCTCCCACTAGATGGACAGATGACCTAACAAAGGTCGCTGGAGACCGCTGGTTGCAGGTTGCGCAGGACCGATCGTTGTAGAAATCTAGGGGGAGGCCTATGTTCAGCAGTGGACGTCTTGCGGCTGATGATGATGATGAGGTTTACACTGGCATCTCGCCTATGTTAAGCGACGATGCGGTCTACGATGGAGCATGCTAACCTAGAAGAAATCGATTTATGCTCGATGGCACGAGTGAGCTGTTTAGATTTCACTAGGGTAACCTTCCTCCTGTTGATATGTCCAGAGAAGTCCGCAGTGTCCTAGTAGCGAGATAACCGATGTCATTATCGTGAGGTCGTTGATTAGAATGCCGTTTGCACTTCTCGAGTAATTTTGCAAGCTCAGATGTACAATTTTGTCGTCGTCACTGGCTTCAACGGTAAAGTAAAAACCGGTGAAGGAAAATTTCGTTCGATTGAAGGAATTTTTGAAGAAAAATATCTATAGAGGTAGATACATACGAGTACATTTTTATTATTACTGTCATTTAAATGTCACATTAAGTTTTATCAAGCCCTGCGTTGTTCCTGGCGCAAAGGTGAACCAAATGCTGGCAACATTACTTCGCTGAATTGCAATAGATATACTGCATCAGAAACGAGCCTGACCGAGAGTCGCTCTTATCGCGAATCAACGACCAAGGTAATGTTGTTATGTAGAGGTAATCACAAGTCACTAGTGTCCCACACTTAGCCAGCGTAGTGGATTATAGCCTTGACTCTATCCTTGAAAAGAAAGCCCCGAACCCCAGCTGAGCTAGCAGCAAAAACATAAAGTGGCCTCAAACAAAAGGAAGACAGGACGTCTTAATTCAAGGGAATCTTCAGCGTCCTAAATATGGCCAAAATTACTAATTTATCAGTTTTTTCAGGATACATTTAGGTGACTGTGACTGATCTACATAATCTAATCCCATCAAGCCCTTTTTCTATCGGACTACATACACTAAAGTGCATGACGTCATATCATACATAGTGAACGTTCCTAAAAATAGACCTAAAAATGATTGCCATATTTTGCCGAACGGCTTTCGCTACTCGTTACTTACGGAAGAAATGCCGAGACAAATTAATCAATCATAATTGAAAACGCGAGTAGCTTTTAGAGACATGAATAACGTGACAGACGTTCAGCAGACAGAACTTATAAAATTTATATGTTTATCGAAAAAACAACTTCATTCACGACTGAGCGAAAACATTGCAAGCGGATTTATATTCTCAGTTCACCGACCCCAACCAAAAACACGCATCACAATTTTTCTGCACGCGCCCGGTAAGCAGTAAAAGCGCTGTAAAATACTGTAAATCAATACTGTTACTAGACGCCGTCGGCATAAAGGAACGCTGCGAAGCGCTGCATCTGCTAGCCAATGTCAACTCTGACGTTTACGCGCCAAAAGTTTTATGACCCACAGACGACGCGTCAAAGGAACAGTGACGTAACTCGCCTCGGCCAATTTATCGATGTTTTCCACAATCACTAAGAGACTGAAAATTACAACCAGCAAGTTGTAAAACGTTTCTACATTTTATAGAAATTAAATAGCCAATTAAAATTCTTTTAAGTGAGTGTTAAAGACGAGTGCGTATATGCTTTCATGTACGTAAATTTATAGCTCGTAGGAAACTCGTAGAAGAAAAAGATACAGCATTCTTGTGATCACACTTTTTCAATGGCCACTACAACAACATTAGCGTAAATCAATTGTCAGGAGTGGCAATACTACTCATTAAACAAGTCATTTGTAAAGAAACAGCGTATTAAAGCTACAATGATACCCGTGACACGTGATATCTCTCTCGGTCTTTCTGATTCGAATCGCTTGCGAATTAGCTACTTTAACGCATATTTATGCTAATAAAGCGTAATAAAATTGGAAATTAATGGCACTAAATTAAGTAGATATGTGTCTCACGAATTGATTTTCTTTTTTAGAATACTGTTTCAAGAGCAAGAAGTTGTTGTAGTTCGAATTAAAATACTGTAGAAACAATAAAATAATGTTAAATATTTTTATTGATGACAATCTATTACAACAAAATCAAATAAAGATTTAATGGATGATTACAATTGTCTAAGAAACAAAAGAATAGAATTGTAATATCGATAAAATATGCAAGAGGTACATCACTCAAGGGTTCGTTTTACGACCGTCTCGTCCCCGTGTTCCATATTAAAATGGGTCTGCGCTTGTGGTAGGTCATTGGATAAATAATTACAACGGACTTAAATTGACACTTCTCACTATTAAAAACGCGATTTAATGTCTCTAAAAACTTTTAGTGCTATATTTATTAAAAATATTATTCTGTTCGAGCACACATTTGTACAATTTGCAATAGTGTAATCAAATTAACAAAAAAAAAAAACTTTTCCCGCCGACACTAAGACGTATAATTTACGAGTGCCCAGTAATAAAAGTTTTTGTTGCGAAAAGCGGCAGGCTATAAAATGCTCCGTCCCTTTCTAGCGAGGGTTTACGAGGAGGAAAATGCGAGATAGGTGTATATCGCACCGGTAGTTTTATTACCAAGCGAGCGACGTAAGGATACGAGTCGGTAGCTAGGTTTACTAGCCATTCGCTAGCAATACCATTTCTTTAACTCAAAGCGACCTACCTCAAGCCGACTTCACTTAAGTAGCAAAGATAAATACAGTTGTTTTGATCGGCAACTTTTCCCCCCTTGTTTTACTAATTGTTTAACGTCTGTTTATAGCAAAATATTCACAAAGAACTACGTTCCAATATGTACCTAAGCGATTACAGTAAAGGTCAATTTAAACTTAGGATTGCCCAAATTAATATGAAATAAATATTTTTAAAGTCAAATCCAGTTTAGACATTATCGACGTATTTGATGTCAAAAGAACTCAAACAGACAATAGACATTATCGACGTATGTGACGTCAAAAGAACTCAAACAGACAAAGCTGAATGCTAAATTAAGGAATATGGAATACTCAACTGTTTTGATTAATTTAATAAATTTTCAAGTTCCAGCATTTTTGTAGCAAAAACTTCTTTAGCTGAGTTGCCAAGTGTTGATAGGAGAAAATCTTACGGTCGGTTGGGCGGCGGTGGTGTAGTGTTGGAGCGGTGGCGGAGCAGCGAGCACTTGTGTATTAGCCACTTTTGATGAGTTAACTTTAGTGAGTTCACGTCACAGACATGCAAAATAGTAGTATATATGGAGAGATACAGGTGACATATTGTTTATTTTAAAATTAGTGCTGTTTAGTTTTGTTTACTCAGATTCAAAGTTATAAGTTTTCACTTCTATCAGTAGTCCCTATGAAAGCCGATTTTTATTTTATCTACCAGACCAATAAAAGTGTAGATCAGCTTTTCTCAATTTTTTTTTTTGGTGACAGAATCCTTTTGGGATGTCAATATGTATATATTTTATGTACTTGATGGAACCCTAGAATAAAAATATATATTTATAAGTGTATTCTTTATTTATAAGCATAATAAAAGTACCGTCGCTTTTTCACAATTATAGCGTCTAATCTCAGAGGCGGTTTTTGTAAAAGGGACTGCACGCTCACAAGTAGGGAAGTGTGTATCGACGGTGGCGGCATCGTAATATGATACGCCGCGTCAGGACCGTGGCAGTCGCGTCGCGTCGACCAGAGAGAGGTGCTTTGATATTTTTTTTATTCTCACGGAACCCTTACAGGGATATCACGGAACCCTTCCGCGGAACACACTTAAGAGTATCGCTGGTGTAGGTAAATCTTTGTGTGTTGCCTACAACCCATTACATTCTTAAGTTATTGTAACACTTTTTTGCGGTATCCAAATACTACACGTTAAAACAAGTCCGAATATATTTTGGTCGACTTACTTTAATTATTTTTTAATTAGTTTCGGTACAACGCCTTCCATTCGCCATCGTCACTAATAAAATCTACGTTTTATTGACATTTTTATACGTTTCTGAAACGTATCTCGTGTAATAAAAATGTCTACAGGCTATTTATTGTTTTGACAAGTTATTAAGTTTTTAAAAGTTTAAAGCGGGCGGCAACACTTAAAATTAAAAATCTTTGTTGAGTATATCACTTTTTAAATTTGGGTATCACGTAGCATTACTTTTTAACTGCCGACGCGAATATAACAGGTTGTTAAGAGTTTGACGTGTCTGCGTGAACGTATATCTGTTTATGACATCATAGCTCTCAAAGAGATGACTCGATTTTTTTTTTGTTTGTGACGTGAATTAGTATGGAGTGTTTTCTAGGTATGTTTCATCAAGTTATCAGCTCTCTTGTGAGCTGAGTTAGGGATATTAGACGAATAATGGGTATTTTGCTTAACATACTTGCAAACATACGTTTGATCTAAATTTTGAAATAATTGCGTTGTGGGTGCACAATAATAAATTACCACCAATTATTTATTACGATGTCGTGGTGACTCAGTGACCCAAATCCTATCAAAAGGAACATAAAAAGGGTTATTTACGCTTGCTGTACTTTACCTACAAGAAAGCGTGCAGCCTCAGAAGAAACATGTATTAATCGATTTCACTAACGAGCTCCCGTGTATCAATGTTGATAAATAAATAACAAAATAGTTGTCAACATTTGTAAGCCAGCATAATTGACCATCGAAGATTAACATGTAGATATTGACAAATAGTGAAAATGCGTGGCAATTTTAAATGCCACCGCCATTTATCGCCAAACAACTCTGCTAAAATTAAACATGATTACAATTTTATTTATAGATCCATTCAATGTCGTCGCATTCGTATAATTTAAATTGCATTTTGTATGTTTTTTATCAGTGGCGATATTTATTTCACGCCTTTCTATATGATGGCTACAAAATAGTTTATTTTAAGATTTGTGTGTGCATATCCTACTAAATCCTACTGTAAATGTGGCAGTTTAGATGTTCGTTGCTCAATCACGCCGAACACACATCAATTATAGACTGCAATAATACATAGGTTACTTTTCATTGCGAGAAAATTAGGAGAACTGAAACTATAGGTGCTGATCGTATAACTGTAATGCAAACTTATTTTATTTTATTCTAAATAGAAAGCGAACAGAATTACACAATCAACATATTGAGATGAGTAGAAATACTAAAGCCAAATAGTTTTCACTGGTAAACTATTATGATTTATGGAAACACTAAAACAGAACAAACATTTGCAACACAATTGAGCAGTTTACTAAACAGTGCTAAAGATTTAATCAATCACTAAAATTCGTTCAGGTTTTAACCGACTTAAAAAAGGAAGGAAGGAGGTTCTCCATTCGGTAGTAGGTTTTAATTTTTGGATGTATGTTACACGGTGAATCCGTCAAGTGCGAATCGATTTTGTCGTTTTTTAATAGATCACGGTACTTTAGAAGTGGTCCCGTCCCATATACATTCTACCGAAATTTTAAAAATATGTTAAAATTGTTTGACTCTTTTGTCACGTACCGGAATTTTATCTATTTCCTAAGAAACTTGGATTATACTCCTAATTCTAAAATCTTCCTTTTCTATTATCGGTCCGCCAGACAGACTGGATGAAAGCGTCGTCGGTACTTGGCAGACATTTCCGAGATGCGCACCGCTTCGAATCAATGTTATCTTACACATAGCAAAACTGTGGAACACCTGGCTTGCCTAGTGACTTAGCTTATTTATAAGTCTGCGAAGCTATCTGTCTGTAAGTCTGAAGATGATATCAAAGTGGGTTCTAGCTAAGCTAACTCGATAACGTAAGCTTGGGTTGGTTTGGGTCTAACTAGTAGGAGTATCAATAATTATATCATTTATGGCGTGACCTAAATAGAGTACCTAAAAGATACCAATAATTTAATTAAATCTCCGACACTGCTTCGTGAAATATAGAAATGGCTCAATTAAATGATTTACTGAAAAAAAACAACTCCCATACAAAAAAATAAAACTAAAACAACGTAATTAGTTAGCAAACCAAAAAAAAACCTCTATGAGCAAACAAACATGTCAAATTTAACACTTCTTTTTACGCAGGAGTTTTAAACGATTTAGGTTAAACTTACTAGTTTTCTGATAAAAAACGAGTAAGCCCGAGGGACACAATTCTACTAACATTATAATGCGAATATTTGAGTGTTTCTTGGTCAATCACGTCAGGACGTCTGAACAAAGTGGGAAGAAATTCGGAACACAGCTTGCAATCTGAAATAGTATATAGACTACTTTTTATAACCGGAAAACAACAAGAACGTGGGTAAAACCGCGGGGCACTGCTAGAGTGAAAGATTAGTGCAGCATTATAATAACAATGATGGGCTTATTCTGTTTATAAAATGAACACTGGAATCGTGTTTACATCGAAACCGAATTAGAACTGTACCGATTCACGTCAATAATATGCCAAGCAAACTGAACTGTTTACGTGATATTGTTGCCGGAATTGTAAACATTGTAGGAATAAGACTTTCACTTGTCAACACAGAATTTTAGCGAATAACATACATGTGACAACAATGTATTATTACAATATTAATAGAAGGACTATAAGTTTTATAGACTACAGATCCGTGAACAAAATGTATGGGTCAAATGAACCACCAGGAACCTCTCTAATACCTCTTCTAATCTATTATTCCGCAACGCTATACAAAAATCATGCGACAAGGAGAAATGATCGAAGGTTGCAACCCCCTCTTCAATTGCACTCAGTTGGATGGCTTGCAAGTGACGGCATAGTGCTGAATCTTATTACTTTATACCCTTCTATCATCCTACAATCCTACATCATTATAGGTCTTCTGGTGGTTCATGTGACCCATAAATTTTGTTCAAGGGCCTGTAGTCTATGAATGTTAGGACTCTTCAGAGTCTGCCTGGAGAACTACCATATCTGTGCTAGTGGTTCTACCGCCAAGCAGTAGTATGCAGCAAACATCACTGTGTTCCAGTTTGAAGGACAATGTTTTTAGGGAAATTACAATGCATAAGGACAAATCATCCTATACCTATTTATTTTGTGGGTGAGAAGCGCAGTGCAGTGGTAGATGATTTGGACTGTTCATGTTCCAAAAGCTACGTGTCTACGTGTCACTGTGCTGTTATAGGCAGGTGTTTTGCATGTTGCTTCCCATCAGACACATGTCCCGCTCGTCCCGTCACTTTATTTATACTTGGTGGTGTGATATCCTGGCTTTGTGGCTTCTTAATTATCATTATCGAAACTGGAAACAATAAACCGCGTGCTTAGCAGCTGAATGAGAATGATTTTATTCATTTTTACAACGGTACGAAAACAACTTAATACTTACATTGTACTAATAAAATATACTTCAGGTCATAAATTAATAATGCCTGGATCGATAATATACAAACGCTTCATCTTAAGTGAACCAGAACGCAGAATGATGTTGGCGTAAGCAGTATCTAAGTTCGCCAAACAAAACTTTAATGTCGTGGACTATGTACAGCGAAGGACTACACAAACCATCATACTGTTTTTAATTGTCGGAGACTGTGCATTAGTGCTTGACCTTGACAACTGATGATAGTTTCGAACGGACTAAGCCAATATGGCTCACTATGATTTGCCTCACTTTTCTTGCGCGGGTCCGGTTTTAGACGTTATTATTCTATGCTAAAGGTGATAAGCGTTAAGAAGTGTTCTTCTGAATCAATGCTTCGAATAAATGAATTGACTCTCTCCTCGAGAATGCCTCGAGTCTCAGAAGTGAAAATATTATGGGGAATGCTAAAGCTTATCTTTGTAATAGGAGGTTAAACGTAGTGAAACAAGTACTTAAACACCAATAATTAGATGTTAATACAACTCACAGTAGTAACAGTAAAAATAATTCGTAGTTAATGCTAATTTATCACTGAGCTGTGATTGGATGTATACATGTACCTATATACTTATTATTTCCTAGCTATTTATTGGTTAATAGTTAATACTCGTATTATGAGAGGAGGCGAAGCGCGGTAATTAGCAATTATTATTTTGAGTAAATAAATAATTAGTAATTAAATTATGCATTGTGTATTAGTTTGCATAGTTTGTCAATAAATATGCATGACACAAATGTCTAGAAATCACGTTAGTTTAAATTGAAATTTGAGAATATAATTCCAATAAAGAATGTGTGAATGTGTGACCACCATTACATATAGAAAGTTGGATAGTGCTGGATTTTGAAGAAAATAAAACTATTTAATGTTTACTTAACGCGTCCTTATAAATAAACAAAACGAAAGAAATCTACATGAACAATTTCGAGAATGGTAAAATCAGTTTCTGTGCAATCGGTGTAAAGGGTAATGTTTCTAGATAAACTACAGAGCAAAGAGACGCACTACAAAACCCGACACGCATGCACACACACACACACACACACACTCACAAGCGCGCACGCGTCGCAGATAGGGACACACATACACACACATACAGCGAGAGACAGAGAGATACAGTCAGACTCAAAAAACTACTCTTTTGCATCAAAGTGAAATAGAATGGATTTTGCGTATCGCATGTATTGTCAGTAAATTAGCAAATATTGCCAGTTCTCAACAATAGCCAACTCATCTCAGAAAAGTTACGACTCTTCAACTGTCGCTTCTAAAATGATTTAAACACCAGACCCAGTGGAGTCACACCGTCAGTCCGGACTGAAGTTATAAACTATAAGGCAGGTCACACACTGTCTGCAACGCAAATGGTCAAGCAATGCGCATTACAAATTATCACAAAGGTACACGTCAAAGAGTTTCAGATGGCAGAAAAAGAGCTCTAGCTATCGGACTGATTGTAACTCGAAAAAGCGACATCATTTCATTGTTGATATTATAAATTAGTCGACACTTTTTTCACACTACTCTCCATCTAGTCTCAATCTATGAATGTTAGTTATCTGACGTTAGTAATTATAATAATGTAAGTACTATACTTATTATAGGTAAACTAGCTACGCCCGCGTTGTATTCCGCGTTACCTGTAAACTTTTTTACCTCCTTAAGGGCCATATTTATTTATATGTAATCAAAAGACCATTGTAGACCGAACCATTGCTTAACATCGAGTGAAATGGCGGTAAAAATTAAAATCGGTGGACTCGCCAATTTTAAACAATTACCGCCATTTCAGCCATATCCTGCCGAACTAGAAAAATAGTTTTCCCGAACTCCACCGCGGGACCTGTAGACCATGGAATTCCCTTCCTCCAAAGATGTTTCTGACGAGCATCTACAAGGAAAAGTTTTAAAAGGGTATCTTTAAGCACCTCTCCAAGCTGGCCAAACATCATGAGCATGTCTGTAGCTGCAGATTTTCATTAGCGACGACTACAGCTTACCATAAGGCGGACCGTATGCTCAATGCCCTCCAATCAATAAATAAAAACAACTAGTATAGCTGATGATGAACAATTCAAATGTGTCATAGCATTAGTTCCTCACGACACATAGGCAGAATATTGCGCACATGTTGCAAATGATCTGCACCCAGCTTTAGAGGCAGTTAAATCTCTGTCAACAATAGGTGTCTAAGGCCACTTGGAGCGATGTTAGTGCCACTAAAATAATACAAACGACGGTTTACTGCGAAAGTTCAGTTTGAAGACTGCTCTGAAACTTTGATTTGTGTGGATGCTAAATAAATGACGAGTTTTACGATTGCATGAATTTGAACAAACTTTAGATAAAACATAAAATTTCATTTATAGTACCGAGCGCCTTGACTCATTTTGTTGTTGTTTAAAATTGGAATATCACATACGAACTATTTATCAGAATGAGACTGAATGATCGTGAACAGGAGACTACTCTTAAGTATTAAAACCTCATTTATGATATTCATAATCTCCAATTGACGAGACATTTTTTAGAGTTGAAACCGCGAATTTAAAAACGTAGCGTAGGGAAAACGTAGCCCTTGCGCATACGAGATCTTCAGTTGCCGTCTAAGCGTGGCCATCTAGACTAGATTTGTGTAATGGTAACCATGGTAACACACACCATGGCCATCTAGAAATGATGACGCATTTCTAGATGGCCGACAGAGGTTTTCACTCAAATTTGTTTTTTTTTTATTTGATTTGAAATTTGGTTTTGAAACCGAACGAAGTTAGGGCGGGCCACTAGTAAGATAAAGTACTTATACATCAAGGCTCGCTATATTTCGTTCTGGTAAACACAGCCTCTAGGAACAGCTACCTTATAAGTGATACAAAATACCTGATAACATATCAAGGGTATGTAAATTCGAGGCATTGAATGCAACTATTTATTCAAGCCTTATCTTATGTACTCGGTTTCGCTTGTGGGTTTCTCAAATACTCTGTAAGGTATTCCACGTTTACTTTCGAATAACATGATAAGCAAGCGATGTGGGATGGGGATTCATCTAATTCATTGTTTTTTCAATCACCACATTTGTGTTTTTAATCTGTGGATGATAGATTAAAAACATGGACCTAGCCAAAAGTTCTCAAAAAATAAAAGTATCTTCTTGTTATTTGAAGAAAGACTAAAATTTAACTCGCAAAAAATTAAAATAGATAAAATAACAATTAATGACAGTGCTTTTTTGAAATACAAATAAAACAGGTCTTTTATTTTTTCACAGTTACCCTACTACAATTCTATTATAAATACGAAAGTATGAATATTGCTCAGTCACATAGGAACTCAAAACGGATCGGATTAAAATTTTGAACACAGAACATTACAGCATGGGATAGCACATAGGCTACAATATCCTACGGGAAAGTAACGGGAATCTATATTTCTCGTTGCTAATGTCAAATGACTTCGGTCTCCATACGGCTCCATACTATGAGTAAAATCATCTCATTTCCTCGTCAGATGACGAACGAACGAAAAAATAGGAGGTTCTCAATTCTGTTGTAAGATGTTCTTTTTAGGGTTCCGTACCCAAAGGGTAAAAACGGGACCCAATTAAGGAAACTTCGCTGTCCGTCCGTTCGTCTGTCACCAGGCTGTAACTCAAGAACAGTGATAGCCAGACAGTTTCACAGATGATGTGTTTATATTGCCGTTATAACATCAAATACTAAAAATATAATAAAATAAATATATCACGGTTAAGGTTACGAGTTAACCTTAATGTTATAATCCCATACAACAAACTTGACTTTTTATACCGTTTCTTGCTCGATACTAATAACGGTGACAGGAAGACGCTTTAACTATTCACAGAATATTTAGTTTTATGTTCTCTGTAAGTATAATGAATTAAAATAACATAAAATAAATAATTAAGGGGGATCCCATATAAAGAAATAGGTTTTCGCCGTTTATTTGCTAATGGTACGGAACCCTTAGTGTGCGAGTCCCAATCGCACTTGGCCGATTTTATTTACGTGTTCTGTGATAGCTCCGCCAACTGTGAATCGTATTTAATGGTTCTTTTTATGTTTGGTAGATCAGAGTTTATTACACATATTTTAAATACAAACAAAAAACTTATTAGCTACATATAGCTTAGTTAAATAATAGCTTCTCATTAAATTTTGTCGAGTGTCTGAGTTTAATTTTAAATTGGAGTCGGTTTTTGAGTTTTCGGAAAAAATAACATTTAAGAAAGAATATGATTTTAAATATTCAGTTATTATTAGTCTATTTATAAAAATGTTATGTTGGTTTGTGTACGCTTCAAAAACTCACAAAGTTCTGCACCGATCGAGCTGAAATTTTAGAATGATACTAGCGGCCCTTCCCGGCTTCGCTCGGAAAGTAACCAAAATATCAAGTGCAGTACCATATGCTGGCATGCCAGGCTGATTTGTGAATCTAAACCTTCCAGGGCCCTACCCAAATGTATACAAAAAAAACATTCAAATCGGTCGAGCCGTTTAGAAGGAGTTCACTTACAACGAAAAGTGGCATTGATTTTTATACTTTATATAGATTAAAAAATAGGGGTTGGTGATAAAAGCGTAAAAATTTAGGGTTGTATGTATTTTTTAATGTCACATTATAGAAAAATAAAAACAAAAAAAATTTACCAAAAATTAAAAAATATTTTTTAAGGGTGAACAACCCTTATCACTTAGGGGTGTGAAAAATAGATGTTGGCTGATTCTCAGACCTACTCAATATGCTCACAGAATTTCATGAGAAACGTTCAAGCCGTTTCGGAGGAGTATGGCAACGAAAACTGTGACACGAGAATTTTATATATTAGATAAAATCCGCATCAAGGATTGTTTTTATCTAATTTTTACATCACAATATGCCACAGCAAAGCGTGGCAGGGTACAGCTAGTTAATTATAAATTAATAAATAGCGTATTACAAAATAAGGAATTACAAACACACAGATACACAAAAATGTAGATAGATAAAACTTTATATTGTAGACGTAAATTAAGTGATTATTGCGATTGCAATATCTAAGCTTATAAAGTAAACTAGAACACGCATAAATAATGTTATTTTATAGTTTGAAAGTATTGGTACGTAAGTTACTGAGGAAATTAAATTTGCAACTGTCATCTACTTTGGACCCTAACCGGTGTCGGTGTCAGTGTTATAAGTAGATAGATTTTATCATTGACTTAACAAATAGAATTACTATATTATAGTATTATAATGTAGGCAATGGCGACCATAAATGTGTTAAACAGCAAAACATAAAAATTCAAACATATGAAATAATAATTTCATTAATTATGTTAAACAAATGGTACTCGGCAAATAGTGTGCCGAGTATAATTTCACAGTTGACATAATGCGATAATATTCTGAGAGCCTAACTTGACAGTTCACTGTCGTAGAGCAAGTATTACCTGTTTCGACAAACGATAATCCTCCAATGTCTGACTTCACAAATGTCATAAAGCTAAAGTTGAATGTGTTGGCACGACTTACAACTAGTGACGTTTCTGTATGTCAGGTAATGTTCTGTATATCACGAAAGATAATTATCAGGACTCTTTATGTCTTACTTTATAAAATGTATATGTTACTTGTGCCGGCGCGTGGTAATTATTAAATACTCCAACATGTACTGTCCGTCAGCAATGAAATGTCTCTTGTGGGGATTTTGTGATTCGATACAGGTAATACTGGGTCTATGACAGCTGTCAAGTTAGGCAGGAATTCATAATTATGAATAAAAATTATACAACTACTACAAACACAATGCCAAATTCATAATTACGAGTACGTAGTATGGGGGATGGAGTTTCTTCGAAGAGACATTTCATAACATGATGAATTTAAATTATACAACTACTACAAACACAATGCCAAATTCATAATTACGAGTACGTAGTATGGGGGATGGAGTTTCTTCGAAGAGACATTTCCTGCCTAACTTGACAGCTGTCATAGACCCAGTATTACCTGTATCGAATCACAAAATCCCCACAAGAGACATTTCATTGCTGACTTGACAGCTGTCATAAAGGTGTTGCCAGAGTCGATTCACAACATCACAACAAAAGACAGTTGATTTCTAAATTGTTAGATGTGATATAGTTAGTGTTACCTGCGTCGGCGCACGCGGAGGCTACAAGTGAGCGGGCGGCGGCGAGGGTCGCTGCGTGGTCAGCGGCAGCGGGAGCAGGTGCGGGTACTCCGGCGCCAGCAGATACCGAGGGCTGCAGCACATCGAGTACGACCCCTTGCGAGCTTGAAGTTCCAGCAGAGAACACAGCGACCGCTCGTACAGCCGCCATTGATGCACCACCCAGTGAGCTGGAAACAAACCGACCCTTCAAATCACCCATACTTTTGGCACATCGCAGCAGCTTTTCGCATAGCAGCTAGAATGTTTTTTTTTATTGTTTACACCATTAAATACATACAATTTAGGAAAAGAGTGAAACAGCTAGCGGCCAAAGCGATATTTTCTAAGCGACCTTAGGATGGGCAAAAATCTTGGAAAACTCAACAAATACTTTTTTGTAATAAGACAAGCGGCGCCTCATGGTTATACTCGCGTAGTCCCCTTTACCGTTACTTTCCCGATAGAAGCCTATGTCTTCCGGTCTATAATCTAACTGTGGTCCAAATTTCAGCCCGATCCGTTCATACATTACGACGTAATTGAACAACACCAAAATACTGATATTCATATTATTATAGTATACATAAATGCGAAAGTTTGGATGTTTAGAGGTTTGTTGCTCAGTCACATCGGAACGTCTGCACGAATCGGTTTAAAATTAGGAACAAACAATTATAGTAGTGGATAGGAATAGCACACGGGCTAATTTTTATCACGGTAAAGCAACGGGATGCCCGCGGCGACTTACCCGCGCGGTTCCCGGCGAAACGCTGCTAAGACTCAATAATTTAAATGTGTTACATATTTTCTCTTTTTTAAATTAATACCCTGGTAAGTCACGTGACAAAGTGGCAAAGCAAAAGCGGACAAGCGGACAGGCGCGTAGCTCTACTTGAAGAAGGCCACCAGATGCAGCTGAAACTTAAGTCAGACTTGACTGGCTACGTATAGCACGTGTGTTAAATCTAAAATCGTTTCTCTACGGTGCTGGATATGTTTCTGCAGATTTTGTGAAAAGGAACGGAAACGGGTTACAGGAACTGGGAGAAAAGCGCGCTATTTGATTTGACCAATGAGCGCGCGCGGTGGCGAAGAGCCGGCTGTGAGGTGGTGGCAACCTAATTTGCGTTAGGTTGGTACTACGTCGTACTGCCGACCAACATAGTGTGTGCGTGTGTGACGAGAAAGGAGAATGGACAAAGGAGAATAGAAAACGCATAGCTGTGCACTTATAAAAAAAATCATGAGATGGTATGAGGATATATATACATAAGGGAGCAAGCAGTGGTTGGATAAGAAAATCTCTATGACCAACAGTGAATATGCTAATAATGATGTTGGATATTGGGTATGGCTATTACAAGGCATGCGTAGCGAATCAACTGATTACATAATTTTGATTTATCGTCAAGGTGTTATCTATTGATAGATAGATAGATAGATATACTCTTTATATATATAGAACAACAAGAACAATACATTTTACAGTAGCGCGACGATGGGCGGCCTTATCGCTGAAAGCGATCTTTTCCAGGCAACCTTAGGATGGGAAATAATATTTGGACAAGTATACGAGGTGTGCAAATAAGAATTAAACAAAGCATATACATATACGAGTATATTGGAAAGAAAATAAGAATTATGATACTTACAAATAAAATATAATAATTAAACACCTACATACATATCTACTAAGTACAATATAAATACAACTGTAATTGAAATTGGTGAAAATCAACAAACAACAACAGTCTACATATTCAACAAATAGAATTGTTTAACATTGGGTTCGAATTTATTCAGAGAAGGAGAATGCCTGATGTGGACGGGTAATTCATTCCACAACTGAGTTGCCCTGTAAGTAAACGCTATTGCTTAGTACTTTGCCGACAAATGGCACTGAATAGATTCAAGTGTTTAAAAAAGCTTCGAACACTGAGGCGTTTTAACTTTTTTTTATTTAACAGTAGCAATTGCTTTTTCTAAAATGCGCAATTTGGCAAGCACAGTAAAATTAAGCAATTAATAAAAACACCTCAATCATTTTCGGTAACCGTTGTAAAATTCTGAGAAAAAATGTCTGACTGCTACTGAAGATGACCTGAAGGCTAAGAACTCACGGAGCGATTTTCACCCGCACCCGGCGCGGTTGCGGAACTAAGGTTTTATTTCTAAACTCACGAGACCGCTTATTTTCGCGGTTGTTAATTATAGCGGGCGACCGCGGCCCGCGCGTTTCCACTATTTGCCACGCGCCGCGGCCGTAAAACGCGTCGTGAGTTGTGCTTTGTTTTTTACATACACAATATTATATATCTGCATTCTACACAAGCTGCGAGCCTGCAACCGCGGCGGTCGCGGGTGAAAATCGCTCCATGAGTTCTTAACCTCAGTTTTCAAAAGCTGTTGACAAACATATCTCGGCTGTAAATCAATGAAGTCCAAATATCGATGTATGGTGCTACCAAGTTTTATGTAGAACGACCAAAAGCGGAACTAATGGTGACTACAGAAAACAAACACTATTATATAGTTTGTCTAATTTTGTAATAGATGGCAACACTTTTCGGTCGTGGCGCCATCACTATATTCTTCAGATAAGTTGGTCGTACTGTCTCCATAATTTCTTGACGTAACGAATCCATCCGTCAGAGGATCAAGGTTACTGACTGATATTACGTAGAATGTTGGCAAACAAAAGCGCCAAACGATTGCTATCTTTATAAGGATACGGGTGTACTGAGAGTATTCATTGTTAATGTTCAAATGCTAAGTCTTTGAATCAAAATAAGTAGGTATCTACTAGGTAAGCATACTTATATAATCTCTCTACGGAACCGATTTCAAAAATTCTTTCACCGTTGGATACATACGTGATCCCTAAGTGTAATACGATATATTTATATGTACCATGGTTATAGCCGGACAGACCGCTGGCGCAAAATATTTAGAAATTAACAGAGTTCTAAAACATGCCTTGCTCTCTTTCACATGTCAAACTATGGATTATCACGACACTGAAGACCTTTTCAATGAAGTATCAGCTTGAGGCTCTGGAATCGATCGAGAGGCGTGCCAAAAGGCTCATAGGCAAAGACATTCTAGTGCGAAAAAGACTTCAAAGTCTTGAACATCGCCGCAAAATTGCTAGTTTATCGGTTTTTTATCGGATACACTTCGGAGAGTGTGCAACTGATCTGCATGATCTTATACCACCTTGCCCTTTTACTATCGTACTTCTTAACTCGAAGAAGCGGCACCGTTTCATGGTGGATATTCCAAAGACACGGACAAAGAGGTTTGACTCTACGTTTGTGATAAGAACGTCTAGGCTGTGGAATGAGTTGCCTGAGTGGGTTTTTCCCGATAGTTATAATCTTGGTGTCTTCAAATCGAGAGTGAATCGGTTTCTTCTAGGTAAACACGCTCCATCGTAGACCGCATCGTCGCTTAACATCAGGCGAGATGGCGGTCAAGTGTAAACCTATTAAAGTTAAAAAAAAAAAAAAAAGTTATAATATAATACCTGAAGCTCTATTTCCACACGTTTGTTAAATCTAAAATCTTTTCTCTACGTTGCTGGATATGTTTCTGCAGATTTTGTGAAAAGGAACGGAAACGTGTTATAGGAACTGGGGGAAAAGCGTACTTGATGTGACCAATGAGCGCGCGCGGTGGCGAAGAGGAGGCTGTGAGATGGGGGCAACCTAATTTGCGTGAGGTTGGTACTACGTCGTATTGTCGGCTTGTAACTTCTTCAGCCCATCCTACTCCACTGCTCTACTTTGGATTTCCTTCTTTAGGCACTATCTGCCGCGATATGTATATCGTCGCTCCATCGAGTTTCAGGGTGTCCTGCGTTTGTCGATCTACACTCTGGGACACAACCACCCAGAGGCGCAAATACCGCTGTACCATGATACAGAGCAAAAAATAGTATATTTTATCCATACTCTTCACCCTTTATTTGGCCACCCAACTATATTTGATACAGGTCCCCCAAGGAGCCGTTTACTGCGTCTACCCAAACAGTTATAATAATAAAAACTTTATTTGAGCAAAAAACAATATGGCAAGTACAATAGTAATATTGTTTAAGGGACCCTGGATCTCACACTAGGTTAAGTCCTGTGTCGTGAACATCCAGTGCCTTCCTTGGTGGTAATTTTTACACATGTTTGCTGATAAAAAATAAAATCAAAAAATAATTAGAGAAAAAAAAAAGGTTACAAAAAAATAAAATAAAAAATGTACTTAACTGTATCAAAAGATTAAGAGTTATCGGTCCTACGACAGATATGATATCAATTTCAAATGCACTAATACTGTAAGCTCGTATACGCACTTGATTACGTCTTAGTTTATTTCTAAACAGAAGCACATCACTAAAAGCGCAGAATTGGCAGGGAAGTCGATAAATCACATTTGCGATGCATCAAAGTAATGGAATCTCAGATACAACTCTACTCAACTCAGTGTTATTTTAATATTCGCTTTTTGACGCAGCTGATGCATACCGGGATCAGAGGTAGGCGTCCATTATCATGGCAATGAGTAATGCGGATAAACAGAACAGTATTTTCTACCAGCAACATCAAAACCTGTGGAGGCGTAGTGGATAGAAGGTATGATTTCACAAACGTGAGGTCGTTAGGTCGTAGATTCGAATCCTGGCTGCAACTATTAGTATGTTTGTAGATTTACAAGTTTGCCATCGTTGCTACTTACGAGTATATCGGTAAAGCAAACATTGTGAGGAAATCAGCAGAAAACATCTTTCCAGGACACATGTCGTTTGCTAACACATTTAGCGTGGTGGATTACGGCCTTGACTCAAGACCCCGTAATACACGTCCCAGCAGTACGGTGTCTTTGAAGACGCGAACTAACAATATTTCACGCAACCAAAAGGCGTCTAACGCTCACGTCTCGTGCCGCTGCTCCGAATTACGCTGCTACATTATCATGTTGGTGATGCGAACTCATTCTATTTTCCCCAAACCAAAAGTGCTGAACGGCGGTAAAGAAGTTTTCAGTTCAGAACAGTACGAGTAAGTAGTTGTAGTATCATCAAAGTTACTCCACAAATTTCGTAATGTGCTTCGGATTTGATTTATTAATCACTTAAGTATCAAGTCGAGTAAGTTGCAGGTTTCTATTTCAAATTGCCCATATATTTAGTAAAGTGACATTGTTACTCGTATAAATGTAAGGTATTTTGCTGAAACTATGCGTGTAATATTTTTTACGATAATTTGATGGGGTAAACATTTATTTTCTCAGATAAAACAAAAACAAGACTTCAATATAAAGTTTAATTCAGATACTCGATCAACTTTCACAAGAATCAATCACGTAGTCATCGAGGTACATGAAAGTAAATTTTAGTTTTTTGTTCATATTTCAAAAGCTACCACACCAATTCATATGGGACCAGATAGTTTACCGTGTAATTTTTACTGTCTTAGCTTTGGCTCTCTTTGGCTCTCTCTTTTCTTTTCTTTTAAAATGACAGAGACAGGAATAGCAAAGCTAAAGCAGATTTAGTTAGGCGGTAGAAACGCACTCTGAACTATGATCTACCAAACAAAAGAGAATTATCAAAATTTATTCACAATTGGCGGAGTTATCGCGTAACATACACACAAAAGAAACACCTAGGTAGAGTACACATATATGTATTCATCACACAAATATTTGCTCTGGATGGGAATGGAACCCTCGGCTTCGTAGACTTACTACCACCTAAGTCACGAGGCCAGTCAAACTTGAGCATTAATAATTTTAGCTGGAAGTAGCACAGCGCGACTCCTCCTCCATTTCACCATGGAAAATTATCCCGTAATTAATAACACTAGAGTAGTCAACAACAGTGAGGGATTAAAACAATGTTTGTAAGCATACAGCCCACTAAATATTTCCACTGCTGCGAATAGTAACCTTCTAGCAAAGAGAGAGTCAAGGCCACGAGAGAAGTCAAGAGTATCCATCCCGCTGGGTTGGTGAATGACAGATGACTTCGACACCGTTTTTAAGTTAGCGGCATTAAGCACATGACTTCGAAAAGCCAGTAGTGCGCGTGGGATTCGAACCGGGGTCTCCAAATTCGGTAGTTACCATCCTCCCGAATTGATCAGCCGTAGCTTCCTATCTTCGTAATGTTTGTACAGCGCGTCCCTTTTCGCGTACAACAAAGTTCAAAGTTATTTATTTGCAAAAATAAGATTTACACGTCAAATAAAAATAATAACAATATCAACAACATCGTTTATCCATAGCCATACACATGTAATTGTGTATCCTACCTCTATAAACGCGAAAGTTACAAGAATGTCCGAATGTTTTTTAATCTTTAACACAAAAACTACTGAAGGGATGTGGATGAAATTTGGTACATAGATAGATAGTTGTATGGAATATATATTTATTTTATCCCGGGATATTAACGGGACCGGGGTTTACCGTCTAACGAAAGCTGTCTTAAGCTTTGTTGTCGCCTTCTCTTTTCTTTACGCTTGAATAGATAGAGACAGCAATAGTCAAGCTAAAGCCGATTTAGTTAGGCGGTAGAAGGGCCGGAAATATGCGGGTGCGATCGCGGGGCGCTGCTAGTTCCTGTATAGATAGATAGATAAACGCTTTATTGCACTTATTTATAAAGACAGCGCCACACTTCAGTTGTTATTTACGTCGAGTTCCAATGTCGAGAGTGCTGCGCGATATTTCGATATTCAAATAAGGGCTCGTCCACACTCGTGCAGAAAAATTTGTCAAAACATAATTAAATTTTTACCGAAAAAATAAACACAGACTTCAATTTAAGATTAAACTCAGCCACTCGATTAAATTTAATCATTTTTGTGAAATAAACTAAACACACTGCTCCAATGAAGGTATCCAATTTAGGAAATTTTAGATTTTTCTTGATATTTCAAAAGCGGCTACAACTGAAATAATGAAAGCGGCTGAAATATGATCTGCCAAACAAAAAAAAAAGAATCATCAAACCCAATTTACAATTGGCAGAGCTATCTTATTAAAAAATTCATCTTATCACTTAGAAAAACAAAAAACATACAACCCTATTGAGAACATCCCCCATTATTAAAATCGGTTAAAACGGGTCATATATATAGCTATGATAAATAATAAATCTAGTACTTTTTAGATATATTAAATGCACACAAAAAAATACATATTGGCAGTCATAGGGGCTGCCTAATGCCTATAGAAGTAAAAACTGATCACTCAGAATTTAATAGCTCACTTAACTACAACACTGTACGACATGAAAGCAGTTTTAGCTTCAAGAATAGCAACATTGAAATTATCTGAACTCCAAAGTGTGTCCTGACATTTGGGTTGCACTCTGGGTTGCGTTACGCCATGACACGTGTCAAGTGATGGCTGTCATAAGTCTGGACTATGCTTAAATTTAGCAACAGGAAATTAGCCGTACTATAACTGTCAAAAGATAAAGTCACAGCTTAGTTTACAGATAGTTTGTCTGAGGTCTACAAATGAAAGTCGTAAATGCAATGATTTTAAATAAAAATAGTTAGTATTCAAAGTGTTGAAAGAAATGCGATAATAGCGATGCCACGCGAAAAAGGAAAGCAACAAGGCAACTCAGCAGCAGAGACGCTCGGTGCAACTGATTAGCTTGATCTAATACCCCATCTTGCCCTTTTTTTAACCCCCGACCAAAAAAAGGGGTGTTATAAGTTTGACGTCGATGTCTGTCTGTCTGTCTATATGTCTGTCTGTCTGTGTGTGTGTCTGTCTGTGGCACCGTAGAGCTCAAACGGATGAACCGATTTCAATGTGGTTTTTTTATTCGAAGGTTGATATCCGTGCGGATGTTCTTAGCTATGTTTGGTTAATATCGATTCAAGATGGCCGCCTCCACAAAATGGCGGACAAAATATTTCTTCACAACCTACCTCAATATGGGTATCAAATGAAAGGGCTTGACCAGTAAAATACAATACATAATAACAAATATCAAATCCAAGATGGCCGCCACCACAAAATGGCGAATTATATTTTTTTTTCACTACTACCACAATATGGGTATCAAATGAAAGGGCTTGAATAGTAGAATACTTTGCACTATGACAAATTTCACATCCACGATGGCTGCTGCCACAAATTGGCGAAATGCATATATTTTTTTCACAACTCCCTTAATATGGGTATCAAATGAAAGGGCTTGACTAGTAGAATGTTGTACAGATAACAAATCCGAGGTAGTCCGGGGTTAATCAAAATTTTTAATTTTGTTCTTGTCTATAAGACTGCTCTTAGCTCGAAAAATAATTTCCTCCTAAAAAGAAAAAACGACTTTAATTTCAAATTAACAACCAAAGCTCAACTCTCTCTCACTCAACCAAACCTAATTTCACTCAACCAAATTTTATAAAAAGCCATCTCAAGTCATCGAGGTACACGAAAGCAAATTTTATATCTTTGTTCATATTCCAAAACTACCACACAGATTTCGATAAAATTTATAAGGAGTAAGTAACTATGATCTATCAAACAAAACAAGAATCATCAAAATTGATTGATGGAGCTATAGCGCAACAAACACACAAAAAAATACAATCGAATTAAGAACCTCCTCCTTTTTTGAAGTCGGTCGTTTCATTGTCGATGTTCCAAAGACTCGAACTTTCACCAGACGACATGAGGGGTGACGCAGAATATAGACATTCCCAACTTTCACCAAACGACATGAGGGACGTATAATATAGTAATTCCCACAAAATACGAACAACAAATTGTAAATGTTGTAGATATTGAAATTTTGTGGTTGTTTCTGCTGTTTCTATTTATTTTGTCGAGATGGTTTCCCGAGCGAAGGTGGCGACATGACGAGACGATATCACCTCAGCCGTGGGCGATCGTGTACGTCTAATACCTTACTAGTTTTGTCCGTAAATACGTATCCAATTTCAAATGCCATTTTGATCGTATATTTTGTGAAATCTACGAATTTGTCTGTTATTAGAATTCTACTAATACAAAATTAAGGTATTATTTCAAAATGTTCCTGAGGTTAATTCCCATAGATATGAAATTCTACAGTACGACCAACTTATCTGTAGAATATACCGATGGCGCCACGAACGAAAAGTGTTGCCACCTATTACAAAATTATACAGCTTCTCCATTTGAGTTCTGCGGGAGTCAGAAGTTTCTCTTTTGACCGTTCTACAGATAAGTTGGGGACACTATACAAGTAGTAGGTAGTTGAATTTCTTCAATGACAGCCGATATACTTTGTTATCAATATTTATTAGTTCGTGTTTTAAACGTTGGCAGGCTAATTATAGCAATTGGTGTTTATGAAAATTCATTGGAGCTTAAATGACGTTTTATTATCGAAATTGTCACTGAAACAAATTAACTTAACTCTTTACTTGAGAGGTTAACGCCGTATTCTAACCATTTACTCAAATTTGACAGCTTTCGTGAGTTTTTTGCTACCCCAGACTACAATATTACTGTGTTCCGAAGTTAAACGAGATCCGTTCAGCCGTTTCGACGTGATTGGGCAACAAACACCCAAATTTTCATTTTTGTAATATTAGTAGGACAACTAATCCAAAGCCTTAAACAATAAGTTTTGTAAATGACGAAACTTTCACACGAACTTTCATTCCATTAAAATCTTAAAAAAGCCTGTCCTTTTTCAGGCCGTAAACTATCTCTGTACCTAACTATCATATAAACAAATAGTATCAGTAATTTAGGCGTGAAAGAGTAACATACATACAAACAGAGCGATTTACTTTCGTATTTATAACATTAGTAGTTTTTTTAGACATCCGTTTAGGCAAAATATTATTTAATAGGGTAAGTAATAGGCGGTCAAAGCGAAATTATTTTTAACTACAACGTAAACACTTACAATACCACTCGAGTATAAATTTGACATGTCTGCCGGCATGTCGCTGCTAATGGACCTATTTTAATGCATTATCATATTACAATGCTCACATGGTCAAAATAGGTCTTAACTGGAATTTGTAGGATGTTAACTGAAACTTAATTTCATCCGTGTTTATAGAAATAGGATCCATATCTGTCCTCAGATTTCTTTTCGATCCACCCAACTCTGGAATTCGGCCTTTGCCATATTCGGCTACAGTTACAGATATATACATGTTTGATTACTTCATTGAGCGGCTATTTCTTTATTTGGCTGAAAAATACATTTTATTTCAAGTTTTTGCTCTCTCTAATTGAGTGAACTCTTAACTCACTAGTTTAATTAAAAAATCCTGTACTTACATATTTTTTGTCTTAAGCAGGTTTTCAGTGAATAGGGCTACCATTAACGAATCTTGGTAAGAACACTGATTGTAATCGTTTTATTCGAATACATACTAATGTAAAAGATTTATTTAACTACCTGTGACCGCGGCTTCACGTGGGTTTTAGGATTGTATGTTTATATCGCGGAACGATGTTCATTTCCCTCAAGTAAGAGTAGCCTAATTTGTGCGTTAGAACATGAACTATCTAGTAGTAAAAGCCCGGTCATAAACGGTCCAGCCGTTTCGAAAAAAAATCAAATTATTGAAATTGACACATACATGCTTAACAAATGTATGAACTTAACAAAATAAAACTTTTGCGTTGCCATTGAAGGAACTGAGAACTATTTATGACATGTGGTTTTGTGTTCAAACACGTCTCATTTCAAATGTAACGAGAACTAAAATTAAAAATTTTGATTAATCCCCGACTACCTCCGATTTGTTATCTGTACAACATTCTACTAGTCAAACCCTTTCATTTGATACCCATATTAAGGGAGTTGTGAAAAAAGAAATTTAATTCGCCTTTTTGTGGAAGCGGCCGTCTTGGAGTTGAAATTTGTCACAGTGCAATGTATTCTACTAGTCAAGCCCTTTCGTTTGATACCCATATTGAGGTAGTAGTGAAAAAAATAATATGATTCGCCATTTTGTGTCGGCGGCCATCTTGGATTTGATTTTTTATAGTGTATAGTATTCTACTAGTCAAGCCCTTTCATATGATAAGAATATTGAGGTAGGTTGTGAAGAAATATTTTGTCCGCCTTTTTGTGGAGGCGGCCATCTTGAATCGATATTAACCAAACATAGCTAAGAACATCCGCACGGATATTAACTTTCAAAACACAGACAGACACACACACAGACAGACATCGACGTCAAACTTATAACACCCCTTTTTTGGTCGGGGGTTAAAAATTATAATAATGAAGAATATCGTTAAAATGTATTTTTCAAAATCCAAATTGCTGACAACCCTAGCATCAGCTACTATGTGGCGCGGTCCTTTTATAGCATTATTATGACGTGTTTGACATTCTTATCTCAGTTATTATTTTATCTTTTTAAATCTACAGCTGTACCATGTCGCGGTAACGAGCTTTGTAACCTGCAAAACGACTGGGGGTAGACAAATGCTATAAACTTCTTCAATTATGTGTGTACGCGTTTTATGGGACCACAAACTCACTGCCGCGAAACTATGTGTGGTTAACTTACAAGTTACTACTAGCTTCGATAACTTATGTCCGAGCTACACGAGGGTAGTTTTTCAAGCTAGGATGGCAAGCTAGTGTTAGCACTTCTTCGTGTAGACAACGCTACGCAACGCTAGATTTGTCTACACGATGCTACAAGTACTAGCTTGCTAGCGTGTTTTTTTTAATAAAGAGTGACAAGACTTGCAGGACATGTGCCTGATGGTAAGCAACATGCTTACCACATAACAGCACAGTGACACGCAGCTATTGGAACATGAACAGTCCAAATAATAATCTAGCACTGCACTGCGCTCGTCACCCAGAGCTCTAAGATGTTATATATCTAATCCCTGTAAATTCTATGAAAACATTGCCCTTCAGACCGGAACACAGTAATGTTTGCACATTACTGCTTGGCGGTAGAATAACTGGCAAAGGTGTGGTGCTTCCCCAGGCGGACTCTGCCAAGACTCCTACCACTACAACACTCAACACTAGCTAGTAACACTAGTGTTGCTAGCTTACTAACACTCAACGATTTAAGTCAGTTTGAAAACGCAACAATGTCACAAGTCACAAAAACGTCTAAACCATCCATTAGGACCCTGAAATTTTAATCAATGAAAAAAAAGTCATTTCAATTTGAAAAGGCATTTCGACTGCTTGGTCGACGTGACGTAGGCGAACGTAGCTACACGTAGAAGCATTTCCTACTCTCCTAATCTTACTTTCTCTAAGCCTAGTGTAAGCAGCCACTAAATGTTTGCACTGCTGAGACTCATGACCTTCTCTGTCAAGAAGAAAGTCAAGGCCATAATCCACAATACTGGCCCAGAGCGGGTTAACGAATTACGCCTCGAAAGATTTTGGGAACATGTCGAATTTACTACTTTTATTTTATAATATGTAGGCCACCACGGCTAAACCTCTTGGTCTAAGGATTATTCAGATATTATTAGAGTAAATAGATAGTTCAGTTTGTATCAATTTAGAAGCATTTATATCAACACTTTAAAAGCCACGTCGCGTAGTAGCCCACTAAATGTCAAATTTAACTGGCTCAGTCATATTACATCAAGATACAATGATAATGTTCAACATTATTACTAAATCAAGTCGTTTTATATCTCATCATATTCTCAGATAAAACTATTTGCGAGCTTAAAATAAACTACACTATATTATTATCAAAATAAGGAAGCAAAAGAGCATAAAATGATCGAATGAATAGCAACAAGTCCGTTACAATGTCGCTTGCGATGCATATTCAAATCCCGAACACTACTATCAAACCACATCTATTTCCATTGCCCGCACACAACCAACCATAAATTCTAACCTCGCAAAATGAACTCCTATTTCTTTACTATAGAATTCAATTTCAAATGCAACAAATTGGTTTCTAAACTCTTTTGTTTCAAAGCCACTATGGTAGCATATGTGGTCGTGTCAATGATAGAACTGCCAAGTCGTAAGCAGTGTGCAAACTTACCACGTGTCATATTTATACGTATGTTGCATCGATGCAATCCAGTCTAATCAGACACATGTGATTAGCGTCAAACTCGAAGAACACATCCATTGTTTTATTGAACACGGGGGGCAGGGTGGGTCTAATTAAAATGGATACGTTACGATACAAAGATAGAAAACGATGCATGAATTCCGGTACTATTTTATTGCGGGAAGAATAATTGCTTAGTGATATTAGACTTCCGTTAAGAGAGTGACAAATGTGATTGAATTGTCTTTTAATGAGCCGATAAGATTATTTAGCTGTAGAGTAATTGAGTTCAATTTACGAGTTCAATTTAGAGGTACCGGAATAGAGTGATATTATTCAGTTTTAGGTGTATGACATAAAACAAATTAGAACATTAGAATAGACGTGACGCCCTAGTGACGAGAACGTCTGATAATGCCATCGTAAAACAATCTGTTTGAATGGCGCCTGAAAATTGCAAATGTATAAATTTAGAAGTTAGTTTACAAGCAAAATCATTCACTGGAAAATCATCGTGCGTAAACCCATGTACCAAAGAAACACATGTTCCGGGGTCCTCTGCCAACCAATACATGGCCAGCGGGGTGGATTATGGCCTTAACTCTCTTCTTGAGAGAGCAGGTCTCAAGTCCCAGCAGTGGGAACATAAATTGGGTGACTTATGCCAATGCTATTGAGCAACAAACATCTAAATATCCCAAATTGATTTTTTCCAGTTACAATCTTGGTGTCTTCAAATCGAGAGTGAATCGGTTTCTTCTAGGTGAGCATACTCCATCGTAGACCGCATCGACGCTTAACATCAGGCAAGAAGGCGGTCGGAAGGCGGAAGGCAAGAAGTGTAAACCTATAATAGTTTTAAAAAAAATATGAGAATAACAGCATCTCTAGTGGATGCAAAAGGAACCGTATTTATAAGACGTAAAGGTTACTATTCTATCTTCTACTACACTAGTTCCGCTAAGTTTGCCCTTTCCGCGGACCCCTCAACGACTAGTCTAGTTCAAGGTTTCTGGTAAGGAAAACGCCTCGATCTACAGCTACATAGTAATTAATTATTTACTCGTTGGTCTTACTGATTTTATAACGTGCAATTTGTGGATAATGAGTAATTAACGCCGACCTTAGGGATTAAATCAAAGATCACGGGCTAATTCTAGACTTCCAGTAGAGCGCTAGATTGTAGATTTTGTTTTGTATGTTTTATCTCAGTCTAGCACTTTTGCAAATATATTGTATTATTGTCATTAAAACCACTTAATAATTGCTATGAAGTTCACAAATGTTGTGACATTGATGTTTGTAAACTTTACATTACCGCTAGAAAATTAAAAAGGGTTTTTTTATTTTATTAATTCCGCTTTGACACTTTCTTTTCACTAACTTGAATACTGCTTTACGGATTTGATTAATTTTTTTGACGTGACAACACGTCAATAATAAATCTATGAAAGCCGGCTGCATGCACGAAAAAGTGTCCCGTTATGTCCCATTCCGCTCATTGTCCCGTTACGCTAATTGTACGCTTGCGCCGTATCTATCAATGTTTTGTTATGACGTTGTCACGTTAAACTATCGTCCGCAAACCAACTGATTTTACAGACAACCAATTTTTTTTTAATTGTTTTCTAAAATTTCGTACATAGTTTCGTACATGAAAATACAAAAAAAAAATGTGCAGAAACATACACAACGAACTGAATACACTCGTTTATCATTCCCGTAAGTTGTAAACTCAAAAACAAAACGATTCTGAGACGTTCCAGTAGCCCACAAAACTCAATACGGTCAGTCTCAAAGCACAAAGACATTACAGTGTCGTCGGGGAACGCTACGCCGAAGTTGAATTGACACATTGACACATCACTCTTAACGACTATTACGTAAAATGTCGTGGAGTAATTTTGGCATCATCGCCCCACTGTATAGCAACCATCACTGAATTCCTGCGGCGAAATTGAAGAACTACTTCATTTTTCATGCAGCAGCTTTCATTTGTTTGTGAATTACGATAGTGACACTAATCGTTTATGGTCCAGAGTTGTGGTTTAGTCGGAAGAGGTGCCCAAAAAAGGTGCAGATTATGTGAGAAACGTGAAACGAGACAATGGCAAGAAGATGGCCTTTGTTGTCTTTGTAAAAAACAATCATATATCGATCGATAAGTGGGTCAGAGAGAACGTAAGCTGTAGTAGCAAAATCGTTTGTACATTATTGTTAAATTTGTTTCAAGATTTACTATCGAAATGATGGTCAAGCGTAAACCTATTCTATTATCGTAAATGTGAAAGTTTGGCTATTTGTAGTTCGAGTCATAACTAAACGCATCGGGATGAAAGTCTGGAATTGAAAGATACAAGATACATTGTTGGCTACTTTTTATGTCGTAAACAAAATGTAGGAATCCTTATGGAATACATACTTTTTACAATCAACGCCAGTGCCAAATTTTCAATGCAACATGCTGGTCAAGTGCGACATGACTGATGCTATTTGAACACCCCGGTTTTCTTCCGATTGTTTCCATTACCCTTAAAGTCAGCGATGATGACATAGTCGCATATCTGTACTTGGAAAAAAAATCAGAGGTGCAGGTGGAATTTGAACCTACGGCTTCACTTCTACTATACACGTACTCGTACCTTCTAGTCACCATTGGGTCACCACGTCGTTTTAGCAACAAGGCATCGTAGAAGAATAAAAATAAGAACATATAATGTCCTTTCGTGGAGCTATTGGAGAATCCGTTTAGGAAGACACCTCTGCCAGCTATTCTACCGCCTCACTTCACAGCACATCCAAAACCAAGGAAAACTGCCAGGGTTTTGATTAAGTGCGATAGTCTGCGGTAGCTGCCAACTCGCTACAAGCCAACACGTTATCTTATCGGCAAACATCAAACACCGCACTAAGAGCTTTTACTGCCATAGTTGTCGATTCACAAAATTGCGAATTATTATTATTGAACTAATTTCTGTGTCATTACAGGTTTAAGAAAAAGTTCCTGATCGCGATGAAAGAGCAGTTGAGTGTCAATTTTTCTGCATTCGTCATAAAAAGAGACCCAGATTATCTCCGGATAATTACAGGTACTGGGTATTTTCGACGGTAGCTGTGTGATGTCGCTGGAATGGAAGATACCTCGAGATCAGTGCGGTTGTGCGGAAGTTAATGCGCAACACGCTCTGAAGATTTGCCCACAGGAGGCGGAACTGCGGCTCCATGATCATTGTAGTGGGGATGGACTTTTCATTGCTGAAACATCTCAGCCAAGATGTTAGGCCACAAGAAGTCATGCGAGGAGGTGGTCTACTTCTTCCTTCAGAGGGAGGTGGACTCTCTCACTCATCGACGAAGGAGGAAACAAACACGTTAGGCGAATGGAGAACGAGCTATGCCGTCTCCCTTGGACATCGGACGCTTATGGGCCGTCCGGCACCCTATCCCGGGGATAGTTCATATTGAGTACGCGACACGCTAATGGATTCGACGTTTCCCTGGTGCCAAATGCGGGTGTTTTGTCCTCCGGCTACCATCTTTCTAGCTCAGGCGCTAGCAGCGACAAGGTCACGGTCTAGTACGAGAGCGGTTCCGCGTGATTGATTATCACTTGACTTTTGTTGCGAGAGAAAGCCTCGAATCCCCGAATTCGAAATTTGAAAAGAGTATTGAGAACATTTAGCGGCCATAAGAGATTGTTGCCTAATTTAATACTATCAAACTTATATAGTTGTTAGTGTTCGTACACTAAAATAAATTTCATTTCATTTCTTCCGGTTGACTCTAAAGACAATAATTATCATTGATACCATATATGTATTACGACATTAAGATTTATAAAGCAACCATAGGTGGGGATTAAATAATTGTTTTGTGATTCAATTTCCAAGCCGTTAGAGTTGGAAAACTTGGAAAGTAGAGAATTTTATAGCCCCTCGTCGTTTGTGAAAGTCCTCGGCTGTAAATGTTAATTGTAGCTAATTTCTGCGAGATTGGTTTATATCGTAATTATGTTTTTATTATGTTACTTTGATCTTTGAAGTTTCACCCTGACGAAGAGTTTCAGTAATAAAGAGATTTATGTAGAGTTCTGCACCAATTCGCACTAGGCCATCGTAGTGGATCTAACCTAGCCCTAACTCTCTCCTTGCGAGAGAAGACCCCGAGTCCCAGCAGTGGGAACATTTAGCGGGCTATTTATACTATGTACTCGTAGAGTTCGGATTATTATTAATTTATATATATATAGTTATCGACTTCGTGGTATCCTGTCATAAATAAATGTATGCAACGCGGAGTGAATTTGGAGAAGCATGTTGATACGGTTAGTGTTGTGTTATGTTGACAGCCTTACGACTTTTGAAGACCAAATGAGGGTGGGTAGATGACGATTGTCCCATTTCCCAATGAAATGATTCGCAATTTCATTGGTCTTCTCGTGACCACAGTCGTTGTAAAGTTGATGAAACACCGGGAGGTAATTAATCAATCATTTAGATCCCAATTATTGCCCGTATATTTTTTTTAGGTAAAGCTTTTAGTATTGGAGACAGACTGCGTATATGTTATATTTATACTACTCAAACCCATCCCAGAAATAACGCTCAGTCGAAGAAACCCGTGGCCGGCTTTATAGCCACTTACAGCTGTGATTTAAACTCGCTAAATCTTATTTATTGACTGAGCTATCTCTTCATTAGATTAATGGTATTGTAATATACACAGGTCATACGTTACGTTTAAGAGGCATAGTTTGATCACATCAAAGTGCAAACGAAATGCAGCTAATCTGTGCAACATATGAATGGAAAGAGGAAAATAAATACAATAAAATATCGAGGTTTTTACTTTGTCTAATATTATCTAAACTCTGTTAATTTAATACTCTATATATGGATTTTATTTTAATCTGCCAAATAAATTATTCTATTCTATAGAGACACAAAGTGAAATTTTCTTTAGTCGGATTTAGAACTTTTTAGTAAGAGAATAATATTATGGACTCGTGTCACCGACATTGCACACACACGCATAAATTATACTCTTTTGATTTGTTTGTTGTCTTGTAAAAGTTTGTTTTTAAAGTTTATGGTCAAATTGAGGACAAATTAACATAGCTTTATGTTCGAATTTCGACCATTTGATGGCTATTATATAGTTTAAATTTCAATACTCCTTACTAAATAAACGTGCTACAGCAGCTATTAACTTTTAGTTTTAAACAACCAATGTTCAGCACATAGGTATACAATTAACAGAGAACTTAATATGCATACGACCCTGTCACTACTTATACGTTTACCGAACATTTTATTAAATTAATTGCCCGTTTATTTAATATGCGAACGACGTGCGGCAGTTTGTTAAACTGGCCAAGTGCGAGCCGTACTCTGAGACCCAGGGTTCTCATCTTCTAATATAAGGTTTCCGTAAAGTCTTAATGGGACGTCGAGCAAAGCGTGCATCTGATGTTACGCACACTTGCCTCAAACATCGTCGTTGGATAGGAATTTATCATTTCTTACTGTTGCGATTCCGCCTTGTAATTTCTCTGAAAACATTGCCCTTCAAATCAAACATAATAAATCTTGCGCGTCTCTCAGTATTATAAATACTCTAACTAAATTATACGTTGTGAGTATCATTTACCTATAAATTAATAGAACTCTCGTTAAATATTTTTTGTACGTGTCACGACACATTTTCTTAATATTTTAATGTTTTATAATTTCCCCATCTATCATTATCATTGTTCGAAGGATTCGATTAAACGACAAATATTGCTAATAAATTACTATAATCGACCCCAATTTTGTCTTTTAAGTTGTTTAGGCATTTGTGACTCACACACACACTTGAACATTTCTTAGGTATTTTACTTTATTTTAGAAGCTGTAGTGGCTTGTGGGCAGGAGGTCTTATTTGGGTTATTTGATCTGATCGTGCGTCATAGCTTCGAGTCCTAGCCGCATCTCTGAGTATTTCTCCAACTGTAGATGTACAATTATATCATCACCGCTGGCTTAACGGTGAAGGACACTATCGTTAAAAAACTAGCACAATAAAATGCATCTTTCGAAGACACGCGTCAACCCGCATTTGGCTAGCGTGATAGATTATGGTTTTGCATCTTGAGAGAACGCCCTGAGTCTGAGTCTTTGTCCAGTGGAAACAAAAAGTGGGATACTTATGTATTACTCGATATTTTTGGATTTGTTAAATTCGACTAAAATTTTGTATTTGTCCAAAAAGTCTAGTTAAAATGTTTAATATTGAGATAACGTTTTTTTCACATCATTGTTTACACATCATTTTAAAATAAAAGTGTTTTCTGCGAGGCAGTTAATATTTATAACAAAATACCAAAATTTATACATAACAAACAAAATATTAACATCTTTAAAAACCTTCTAATTGAAATGTTAATTGAAAAAGCGTACTATACTGTAGATATGTATCTTAATGATAAAGAAATTTCTAAAATGTACGATGACTTAAATTGAAACGTATCAATTCTAATTGTGTATTCGATTTGAGAAAATTAATTGTAATTTGAATTTTTTGACATTTAATTTCTATGACATCTGGCATTAATAATGATTTTGACATATTTATAATCTGATAATCTGAATCTGACATTGGCTTATTTACATTTTGTGCATTGTGATTGTGATGTTATGATCGTGAATTGAATTCTGTGTTTAATTACCAATTGTTTTTAAAATCGACTATGCAAATTGTTGTGTATGCGATGTGATTGATGTTTCTAGTTTGCTGTGAGATAATGTAAAAAGGTAACACTTAACTAAATACTTATTGTGCACATACTTATATACTTAATACTTTTTATGTTTATCAAAACACAAAACATTACGAAATGTCTGTATACCAAACTGTGGTGGAAACTAGCGAACGTTTCTCTGGTCTCTGACACAACAACACAATTTTGTAAAAACCTAGTTTCACAGACGAATAAAAGTATCATTGAAGTTTTTGTGTACGGATCCCTAAAAAGCTTAAAAGTCGAGTCGCCAGCTACTTACGTCGGTGGTAAGTCGGCACGTCGGCATCGATCAGTCATACAGATCGATGTGACGATCACATGAGAGCGACACGACGCGGTGCGGTGTCGCAACGATACGCAGCTATTGTTTATAAATGTTATTTGATGGAACGAAATTCCTTACGGTTTGAAGGATAGGAATTTTTCTATGCAACCGAACTGAAAAAACAAGTGATACTAAAACGGTAACAAAAATATAAAGCGGAAGTTACGCGTAAAAACTGATTATTTTTTTATTTTTTCTTAGCCTACAGCCGCCGTAAAAACTGACCAGTGTTCCCAACTTTATTTTTCAGGTACCTTAAGTAATAAAATTAGGCAATGTTTTTTGCATATTGTGTTTCTTCTTTATTATTATCCGAATAAACTTTGTTCCTGAAATGGGACACCACATAATTTTTTTGCCTTTTCTGATTTATGCTTCATTATTGGTGTTATGATGTTTAATTTTATTATTGCTACTAAGTATTAGAACGAAAAAAGGTGTATTATGACTTTTTTCCTACATTTCTCTCCTTACTTACAGCGGTGTATGAACGTCGTTCCATCCGGGGATCCATAGACCTTCATGCTTTTATTATTATGAATTCAAATTAGCTATTTATGTTGTTGCTTTTTGTATTCTTGCGTTGATTGAAAAACAGAGCTTTTGACAATCGAGTTTTTCTCATCTGTTTTTCTTTGGTAACTATTGCCGTTGTAACATGACCAAAAGAAAGTAATTACTAAATAACAATATATATATATATATATAACTTGATTTAGTCCTGTATAATATTTTCAATATGAGTTTAAATTGCAAATTTTATAAGCTTTAAATCTTGTACGTGACAAATGTACCACTTCTTCTACTCAAGACTAACGTTAAGCTAAGAAATTGGGAAAGGTTTTGGTAATTTTCTCTTTTATTTTTTTTGTATTTCGATTTTTTTGTCAAACCCTCTTTCCTAAATCGCAGCGGCTTCTCAATTTTTGTGTGAATCGACCTTTATCACCGCCATATGTTGCTGATACCCTGCAATTTGCCGCCGGTAATGTCTGTGGTGTACAAACTTGCGCAATTACAATGATCGCTTGAAATACGGCTTTATAATACGCGCGGATTATTTAAGTACCTTGTAAGTTGAAAGCCGACTTTAAATGTTTTCACGGCTGAATGTTGGTAATAAGTTTGCTGATTTTTGTAGTATCTTATTGTTTTCTTCACACGACGTTGTTGGCGCCACACGCAGTGTAAGCGACGCGATCGACGCGACGGTCGAATAGACGCGTTATAATTGTCGTCTAGTAGACACTATACATTTCGAACGTATATGGAAATACTGGCAACACCCTTCAGTTTTCCCCGCCTAAATTCTGTTACTTTAATTTTCCCGCCTAGCCTAATGGTTAAAAATGAAAAGTAGCATATGTGCTTTTCCAGATAATATCGATCTTCTAAATTTTAACTCGATATGTTAGCCGTTTCGATTTGCTTAAACAACTAACATCACAACTTTTATATTTATGACTTAGTAGGATGATAGTTTTTGCTTTCGTCGTCGTTCTAATATTCCGTACATTTAGTTGCGTTACGTTGCGATGTTAGTGGTGGCTACTTAAACTTTTTACAATTACGTTAACGGAAGAAATATCTTGTATCAACTAGTATATTTTTTACTGTAATAGGTTGGCACTTGACCGCCATCTCGCCTGATGTTAAGCGATGATGCGATCTACGATGGAGCGTGCTTATCTACAAGAAACCGATTCACTCTCGATTTGAAGACACCACGACGTGTTTGACTAACCATCGTTTTCCAAACAGGCTAGCAAAAAACCTGTCAACGTTCTTTGTTTATCCTCCATGTTTTAGCACCATAAGTAATTGTGGGTTGACATCGGTTGAAAACCTTAGTCTTCAGCCATTTTTCGATCTCTTGGATCTAAACACACCACATCACCGAGCTTACCGAAAGCAGTTCAACTTAGTTGAAAATGTTTATTTAATGGTTTCACTGAAATTATCGAGGCTTCAATAACTAATTAACTGACCAGTTCAACCAGTCAGATAAATTTGTGTTATTAAGTATTTCTTGACCACATCTCGTTTCGCTATCAAGTAAACAACATATTATGAACATATACGAGTAGATATTTAAATAGATTCCGGCGAAGACTTGTCAACTGTACTCGACTAAAACCAATGATAATGGTGAAAGCCTTATTAAAATTGGTTCAGGAAAGATTCCCAGCGTAAGATGTTAATTAAGGCAAAATTATACTATCACATAAACATATCGATTATAAGTTCATAACGATAAATTTAAAGCTCAACTGATTAAAGTTAGTATATTTTGAAATAAACGGATAATACTAAGGATGTAGTTATTTTAAATATTTATTGGAAAGGGGCAGTTACTTAATATATTTATTGGGTACTTTATTATGATAAAGTTAATTGGGATTAAAAGTTTATCCCAGTTAAACTAAATCCTGATCCTCTATTTATAAATGTATTTATTATTGAGACTATAAGATGAAAAATAAAGGTTTTTTTCTGTAAGAAGGATCGTCGATGTGACTCGACTAATATTACTCGTATACACAAAAACTTCTAGAACACAGACAGAAACGAAAACTTGAACAATTATTGCGTACCTACAGTTAAACTCTTTACATACGAGTATAAATAAAAGTAAAGTGTCTTCCTAATTCCATATTAGCAGGTTTTCACTGAATGCATTTTAAATAATTTACGGTCCAAACATAATGAAAAACTATTCTAAAAAAATTGTGTGTATGGCTGTTAAAATTAAAATATTGTCCTTGCATAATAATAAACCATGGCCTTATAGCGAAAAGTCTCGATCAACATCTCAAGAGACTTTCGCTAGACGATTGGGTTAAGGGCCAGATGCAGAAGATTTGACACAGCGCGCATCATCAGGAGGTTCCTCACTCTGCAGCCCTAACTACCGGTAGCCCGGTAGCTTGGGCCCTGCCCCGGTACTGGCGGTACCCTAATTTTTAAGTTTTTAATGTTTATTTTGTATATCTATTGTACAACACTTAGAGATTAAGAAGAAAAATAAATGACTGAACAATGTTAAAATTTTTAAAGATTGTAAGTTAAACAAAAAAATATCAAAATTTTAATTGGTACACATTTTATTCTATTTAACTGTCATTATATCAAATAATTTAATATAATTGCAGGACCTGTCGTCATGCCTATTGAGCAAAAACATTTAAGCATCAAACATGGACATTTATAATTTTAATAGGATTGTCATAACATGGAACTTTCCGTGTGAACCTGTAAACACATACCAGACGAATTTATTTCATTAGATTCTACGATTCTAGTTAAAACTCGCACGCGACCGCGTAATTTGGAACACGACATTGTAATGAAAAGGAATGGAAGTTTAGTAGGTCGCCATACGCTCATAAGAACTCTGTATCGTCAATAGACAGGTGAAGGTTTTTTAACCCCCGACCAAAAAAATTGGTGATATAAGTTTGACGTCGATGTCTGTCTTTCTGTGGCACCATAGAGCTCAAACGGATGGGCTGATTTTGATGCGGTTTTTTTTATTAGAAGGTTAATTTCTGTGTGGATATTCTTAGCTCATGTTTGGTTAATATCGATTCAAGATGGCCGCTGCTGAACATGGCGGACAAAATATTTCCACAACGAATGACCTGCGCAACCTGCAATATCAGCGGTTTCAGCGAATGAAAGAGGTCACTGTCCATGTTATTAGTTATGTATGATTAATATCGATTCAAGATGGTTGCCTTCACAAAATGGCGAATGGCACAAAATTTTATTCACTTATTCCTCAATATGGGTATCACATGAAAGGGCTTGACTAGTAGAATGTTGTACAGATTAAAAATCCGAGGTAGTATTTTTTTTAATTTCGTTATACTAAAAAGTTACAAGACGGGCAGAATATGTGCCTGATAGTAAGCAACACGTCTTCCCATAACAGCAGCGTTACGCTTATTGGAACATGAAGAGTCCAAATCGTTACCTAGCACTGCACTGCGCTCGTCACCCACAGATACAAGATGATTTTTCTATTTGCCCTGAATTTTCTTTGGAAACAGTGCGCTTCAAACCGGAATATAGTGATGTTTGCACATAACTGCTTAGTAGTAGAATAACTGGCAAATGTTTGGTACTTCTCCAGGCAGACTCTGCACAGAGTGCTACCACTACAAGGTCTAAAAATAATGAAGATGATCAAGGCCACCAGTTGGAAGCGTGTCCAGCATCGAAAGTACGAGTATTTTTAATATATCCTACAAATGTGATATTTTGAATGTTTGTTGCTCAATCGCGTCAAAACGTCTGACCGGATGGGGTTGAATTTTGATACACAGACAACACTCTAGGATACTTTTTATTGCGGGTAAATTACAGAGTCATTGGGGTGTACCTAATAGAAGTATGTGATAAGTTTGTGGCGTACATGCTGGTATGTCGACACAAGTTTTCAGCTTGCCTCAAAAAAATGTTTCCCCGAAATTGGATACCAGCTCTCGGAACAATAACGGGAACTATAAGAGTAAAACCACGAGCGCCGCTAGTATTTAATACAGGTCACGAGACAAATATTGTGTTAATGACAAATTATTGATTCATAATTCATGCATTTTAACTGAGATAACATAATAGGCACTGCCGTATCAGTCATCGGTCACACAAAGTAAAGAACACACCGTTCTTTGTGTGTTATCAGTCATAAAACAATATTAATTGTTTAAAACAATTACCCCCTTGTGTGAGGTTAACTGATAAACAAATTTTATAAGTTATTCATTTCAAACTGATACAATGTTATTGAGACGATGAAAGGATCGTTTGTGTTGGAAGAAGGAATAATTTCTAAGAACCATGGCAATAAATCAATGAAGAGAATGGTTGAGACTTGAAAGATCTATCTCTTTATTTCTTATTCCATGATTTGTTTGTTACCTGACTGTGCGATGCAAAGGAGTGGTGTTACAATTAGAATAGAATAGAATAGAATAGAATAGAATAGAATAGAATAGAATAGAATAGAATAGAATAGAATAGAATAGAATAGAATAGAATAGAATAGAATAGAATAAATTTATTATCAATGCTAGTTACACTCACAAAATATTTATAACTAAACATCCTGCGTATTTCTCAGCAGACTCGTCAAGTAGGTAGGTACAAATTTGTAGGTAGGTAATTACATTGATAGTTAGTAATAATTTAAAATAACAACAATATCATAATTAATAAATTCAGCTGTAAAAGGGCTGTGTCAAAGTTTTCTTTTAATTTGTAATAGAAATAATAAATAAATAAATGAAAGCGACAGTAGCAAATATTCCCTAAGATTAATACGATAGATGCAATGATCCAAAGTTAGATCCTTGCTAGTCGATGGGGTGGGAACAACGTAATTGAAAACTGACAACAATTGAATAATTAGATTGGATGTCGAATAATTATGGATCCCGACTGTTCAGTTGTTATGTTCCTTTATTAGAATATACTCGTATTTTATTTTCTGCAATATTATTATTTCAATAACATACTATAGAATTCTAGACCACCAAAAATCTAAGTGCTTGTTCTTTTCAGTTTTATTCATATGTTAGTACGTAGTGTGGTTCACTATTGATGCAGTCGGGTTTTTTGAGTTTTTAAATGATTTATTTTTTATTTAGTGATGTTATTAATTAATTTTTGAGTGACATGACCAACAAGACATGCATTTGATGATGGCCGCCCGTTTGGCACTACCATCGCGCGCATGCACTCTCCTTGAAAAAGGCCGCCGGACGCGGCTGAAACTCGAATTGGATTGACCGACCATATACGTGAGTGTCCCGTTATACCAATTAAATATGTGTAAAAATACCCTTTGGTCTTATCTTTCTATTTCTCTTGGTCGTCGTGCTTAACTTTTGGGTAGATTGGGTAGGGTAGCGGCCAATTGTAGTATTGGTATTAGTATGATCCTTGGACCAGGCGTTTTAAAGTGTTTTTAATTAAATCTATAAACTTATACACAACCAGCGTAAAAAAACTGAATACCGACTGAAATCACAGTGTGCGATAAACCGCGAATATGTTGAAATTTATTTACTTATGTGATCATATTTGTGTACACTAAATATATATACAGGGTGACTGGTGCAGGACCGGCCATAGCAAAATCACGCATGGAGGAGGTTATATGCTACCTATTAAAGCTTACTTTCCCTAACTAAAGTTTTATAGTTTAGGAGATAGGTTAATTTTTAAACCTTTTTAAAATTTTCCCGAAATTTGACCTTAAAGCTGCTATAACTTTTTTTATTTAAAGTTCTAGTGAATTATTCTTTTTTTTTGTTAGCACAGACAAATGTTTTGATCAAACCTACGTCGGAACTCCGCTTAAACAAGGATAAAAAAGATATTACGCTTGAAAAAGGAAAATTACCGAAAATAAAAACATTAAGATCATTTTATTTTTAATAATTAAAAACCACTAAGTTTCAATAATTTATTTTACTATAAATAACTTTTCTAGTTCATCACCTATCCAACGGTACCAAATTTGTATCCAAAAGTTATTAAATTATAAAAATCGTGATTTCTATTGTAAATGCCGGTCTACTCAGGTAAAGGTTTATTGTTACTATTATTAAACAAACAGCGGCAATGGTCCCTTAGCATGACGTCAGAGCTTAGGAATGCGATGTCATGTTTTGTCTCTTTCTTACGAAAAGGAAGGGCCACGCCAATCTGATTTTGGAGAGAATTCACTGCATTGAATATCATGTTCAGTCGTGTCTTACCGCTCCTACGTACTACCGACCGTGCTCTGTTCTGTTTCACCATTCCTTGTTATTAGTGAACTGTTATCTTGTTGATTGTTTTGTTATTGACTGTTTTCGTTAAGTTTCGTTATTGTTTGTTTTCGTATTCAAATGCCTGAATACACAAACGAAGAATACGCCGATATGCTGTTGGCGTACGGCGCTGCTGACTGTAATGCCCGTGAAGCGCGGCGTATTTACCAGGAGCGATTTCAAATAGAAGTGTACCTCACCGAAACACATTTTCTACAACATATCGTTGGTTAAGGGAAACGGGTAACTTAAACGCCAGAGAACCCCGAAACAGTGCACGTCAATTACCTGTCGAAATTGACGAGCAGATTTTGGCAGCATTTGAGGAGGACCCCACTACTAGTACCAGAGTGGTAGCTGAAGCTTTGGGCGTCAGCCAATGGAAGGTCTGGACAGTAATGCATCGTGACAATCAACACCCATATCATTACACACCAGTTCAAGGTAATTTTAATTAATTTATTTAGATTAAGTAGCTTAGATGTTACAATGTATTTAACAATGTTTTTTTTTAGTCGCTACAACTATGTGAAAAGTACATTCACGAATCAAATTTAATAACCATTAAGAGTTGGTTTTGGCTTGTTGACAGGGCTTGAAACTGGTGACTATGCAAGGAGGACGAATTTTGTCGCTTGATTCTGCACAGAGATGTCGACGACCCAACATTTCTCAAACGCATATTGTGGACCGATGAGTCACATTTCAACCGAGAAGGAATTCACAACTTCCACAATTTACACCATTGGTCCCTAATAACCCACACAATAAGAGGGTAACATCATTCCAGCGGAAATTTTCTGTGAATGTATGGGCCGGTGTGATTGGTCGGACTATCATTGGGCCCCATTTCCTACCTGACATCTTAAATGGGAAAATTATCTAGAATTTTTAATGGACGTCTTGCCTGATCTGCTGTCGGAAGTTTTAAACGACGAAATGCCCATTGTGTTTCAACACGATGGGTGCCTGGCGCATTTCAGGCTGGAAGTCCGAGAACTACTCAACAACACATTTCCTGAGTCATGGATAGGGAGAGGTGGACCAACTGAATGGCCGGCCCGATCCCCAGATTTAACACCTCTGGATTTCTACGTTTGGGGTCGAGCCAAAGAGCTGGTCTACAATAAAGGACAAATTAACACAAAAGAGGAGTTGATACAAAAATTAATGATGCTTTCGTGATTATGAAAGAAGAGATTAGATTAAATCTAACTACGACAGAAATTAGGAAGAGATGTCGGGCATGTATTAGAAATTGCGGACAGCAATTGAGCAGAACCTAAAATAACAATGTCCTTTCAATGCCCGATATCTTTTCCAATTCACAATTTTTTCTTACTCGTATCATTGTATTCGTCAAAATAAATAATGTACCATTAAGCACTTGTTTTATTTAATTACTAATACCAACACTGACCAAATTTTGTTTACTATTATTGATTAAATTAGCTTTAGAAATCTGAAAATCCTATCAATTACTAGCTGCTAAATATCCACATTTTGTAGTACGTGTGTTTGTACGATGAGGTTTTAGATATGTACATGTAGTTCGTACATTTTTTTGTTATACATTTGGTACCGTTGGATAGGTGATGAACTAGAAGTTTATTTAGAGTTTATAAATTATTGAAAGTTAGTGGTTTTTAATTATTAAAAATAAAATGATCTTAATGTTTTTATTTTCGGTAATTTTTCCTTTTCAAGCGTAATATCTTTTTTTTGTCCTTGTTTAAGCGGAGTTCCGACATAGGTTTGATCAAACATTTGTCTGTGCTAACAAAAAAAGAATAATTCACTAGAACTTTAAATAAAAAAGTTATAGCAGCTTTAAGGTCAAATTTCGGGAAAATTTTAAAAGGTTTAAAATTAACCTATCTCCTAAACTATAAAACTTTAGTTAGGAAAGTAAGCTTTAATATAGTAGCATATAACCTCCTCCATGCGTGATTTTGCTATGGCCGGTCCTGCACCAGTCACCCTGTATAATAAAGTTATTTTGACAACGCTAAAGTATTTTTAGCGGATCTTCTCCAAATTCAAAAAAAAATTAGATCAACATAGTCAGATCATCAGTCCAGGATAGATAAAAACGGAGACGAGTGCAGTTTTAGTGACAGTAGGTATAAAGTTGAGAAGATTCAAGAGATGAGCCCATGATGAGTATATGTAGCTTATCATAGATCATTTTGAGATGATTGTCTCAAAGATAAGTTTGATCAAATGTTACACCAAGCTCATTTATTGATTCGCTAAATGGGTTTGTAGCACCATTAAAAGTTATATGAGGAATCTGCGGTTTAGCTTATTCTTGAAACCCAATAGAAACTGCCTATCGCTAAAACCTGTGATTCCAGAGGATTGACATACAACTCATACAAACTTTCTCTATTTACAGATACAATTTAGCATTAGTCACTACGATGCCAACGTCTAGTTCATGGATGCTTGCGTGTAAACTTGGAGGTCGTCTAAAGGTCAGATAAAGGTAAAGGAAGACGTCAGATAATTCGAGATAGAATTTAGTAAAATAGCAAAACGAAGAGGAGACACCAGACCGCCTTGTAGAACACCAGCTGTACGGAGTAAAGTACGATGTCGTATCAATCTCGAACAAAATGGGTTAGCACCAAAGAGTTTACATACGCTTTACACCGAAAGCACGGGTCTGATCGTTATTTTCTTGTCGCTCTTGTGGAAGTGTTATGCTTTTGCCGCAGCACATCACTATGTATAGCTAACATACTCCCCATCTGTATACGATTGGTAATAAGGAGCCGTGCGGAAAACCCTGATCTTTTTACTTATTCTTTATCTAAGGCACAATCTCATAGCTATCTCTCCGCCACATCGCGCGGTCATATCAAAAAGGGCGCGCTTCTGCAGTTGTCTGTCACACATTTCTGTCCCTTTTCAAACACTCCTAAAAAAGTCCAACTGAGAGGAAAGGTGTTAATTATGCATGAAAATGTAACTTTACCGTAATATTACTCGCAATTTGATCGCATTAGTGGCTCACGATAAGCCATATCGACATCAAATACACGCAATTGGAAGTTGCTATTTAACTTTTTGTTCCAATTAGTCATTTAAAATTACGCGTATTTCAACAAAAAAATTCACAAAATCGATACCAATAAACTATCCTACCTTTTTAAGTTGTGTTATTCGAATAATGGACGTTCAACATGCTGTTTCGCTGTTACAATAATGTGAATGTGTATAAAAACGTTAAATGATGGCCTTGTCGTGCCAGAGCGCGATGAATTGCATTAGGTGTGTAGTTGTGTGCATAGGTCGAGGGTTAAATGCAACTACTATGGAGGTGTAAATGTAAGGAACTGACATGGCAATAAATACTCTATTAGTGATGTTTTATAGTTTTTATCTAACGAGAAGATAGATTTCTTTTTTAGTAGATAATACGTCAAACGCGTGAACAAATGACAAACGTTTATTATAATACAAAACACACAGAATAATATCCTACTCATATTATTATAAATACAAATGTTTGGGGGTTTTAGATATTTGTTGGTCATTAAACGACGGATCTTCAGGACTGATCGGGTTGAAATTAGAAAAAACAGATTATATAGTAACAGTATGGAATAGCACGTTTATTACGGGAGAGTGCAGGTACAACCAGGAGGCGCTGCTAGTATCTTAGAAATACATTCATTTTTAAAACACAATGACAAGATGAACAAGGCATGCGCCTGAAGCTAAGTAACAGTCTGTCCATTAGACAATTAATAAGGTATATTAGACTACAGACCCGTGAACAAAATGTATGGGTCATATGATACACCACGAGACCTATGTAGGATGATAGAAGAGTATACAATTATAAGATTCAGCACTATGCCGTCACTTGTAAGCTGTCCAACTGAGTACAATTGAAGAGGGGAGGGTTCTAAACCTCGATGATTTCTCCTTGTCGCATGTCTCTAAGTAAACTCTTTGATTACAGCATTATACCACGCTATATTAACATATTAATAGTACCAAATTACCACCCAAATTACTGCCTAGCACTGCACTGTGTTCGTCAAACAGAGATTTAAGATGATTATCTCTGAGTCTCTCTGATTTCTCCTAGTGGATTTATTTATAAAAGTTTATTAACACTGTTAAAAGGTTTTAACAGTGACAAAAGGTTGTTGAGGTAACTGACGTTTTCCAAGAATGATATCTATCAACGACACACGTCTTCCAGTGTTCTATATCTGAAACACTGAGGTATTGATATAATAAGATCAAAATCTATATAGATACTGACCAGACAAAAAATGACAACATCATATTCAAGTGTCAATATATAAAATGTAAGTCGAATTGCTCCGACCATACCACATTATCACAATGTAATTTAAAATGAGTAACAACGTCAATCTTAGAACTCGTCGGTGTGACGGAAACTGGAACTGTGGGGCACAGCTAGTAGGTTATATAGCTTTAATTGTTCAACCCAAACAAATTTGGGACTGCATTCTATGCTTGTCTGGTTTTCGTATAACATATAAGAGAAGTTATCCGTAATTTCTTATTAAGCTCCCATCAAGGTTAAAAAGGTATAAACTATTCCCACACATGACCTTTACTTCTCTACGTAGTGGAATAACCACGCAACACATCACATAGCCGTCATGCATCATACAACTCTATACAACGACCTGCAACATTGTTGCAAGCACCTTGACAGTGGACTTGATCATCGTAATTGCGAGTGCAACTGTACTTCGACAGCTGGTTGGATTACTTCTAGTTCTGAATGAGTGTGAGTGTACTGCTCTTGTTGTACAGTGTGATTCAATATTCAATACGTTGGCGGCGCGGTGTTACGTCATTAAACAGATGACAAATATTTTAGAAATGTAACTATATGTAAATGTTTTTTTTTTAATTTTATTACCGACTTTAAAAATGAAGGAGGTTCGTAATTTGATTGTGTTTTTATTTGTATGTATGTTAGGCAATAGCTCTGCCAATTGTGAATCTATTTTGATGGTACTTTTTTGTTTAGTAAATCATAGCTTTTCAAAATTTTATCGGATTCGGTGTGGTGCTATGTGATGGTATATGGTGGTATATATCAACAAAAAACTTAAATTTGCTTTCATTTATGCAGACGACGTAGCTTCTTATGAAATTTGGTCAAATTTAATCTTAATTGAAGTCGGATTTGTTTTTCGGTAAAAAATAAATTATACGTATAATTAGGGGAAACTATCGCCTTACATACAAATTTACAAATTGAGTACTACCGCCTTTTTTGAAGTCAGTTAATAAATAACAAATTAAATCAAAACCGGTTCTACCGTTTAGAACTACGACGCCAAAGATATACAAGTCCAGGATCAGACATAGAGAAAGTGAGAGACAGAGAGAGGGAGAGCAAGAGATAGATGTCAAACTTATAACACCCCATCGTTTTTATGTCGAATTTCGGGCAACAATAAGAATTGACGATTGATCGATTTTTAAATTAAATTTACCTGTTTTTTTTAATGTGATTTTTCTTTTAACCTCAACCATTCGACCAACTTACCGAGAACCGAGTATTAAAGCAACTTGAAATAAATCAGCCTGTATTATTAGAACATTTGTTATATTTATTATGCGACAGACAGACGAACGTGGTTTCTTTGGTCTGTCCATAATTTTATAATTTATAACTTATTTAATATTAGCTAATTATGGCACCTATAATGAGCTTTAAACAATAATTAAGTTATATTTTAATGACTGGAATTATTATACTAGTAGGCTACTGCTCGACTGTTGGCGCCTATTGTTCCACAGTAAAATAAAAATTATAGTTTAAAAAATTTAAAATAATTAAAATGTATTATAAAATTATCGTATTGTCATCGACCATTCAAACCTGACCAACTTTTCGAGTCGACGACTTGTAACTCAAGTAACTTAATGAATAGGTTTGCGCCGCCATACAGCCCGAGGTAAAATGGCGATGTGGTTTGCGATACAAGCGCCCAAAGAAACAGATACAATGAATAAAAAAATTCGTTACAGACTTCAGACGTGTTAAAAATAAAGTGAAGAGTTATGAATATGCTTTATTAGTATCATATCACAACATTACTTATCAGTATCGTATAGAGATCGATAAAAATGATATAATAGATCCAATAAGTATATCTGGTAAAATCTAACGGTAGTATTCAAAACATTAGCTAAAGGTTTACACAAACGGAAAAAAAATTGTAACAAAATCAGATCAGTAACTTGATCGTCATTGTTTGTGATGTTAAATGTACTCGGAGAGATATAATTGAGCTTATCCACATGGCTGAGACTTGACTAAAACTCCTCAAACCCGATTAATAATTACAACTCTACAAAAACCCCGATGTCGTCTCTACACGCGTGAATGTGTGCGTATACGTATAGTATAGGGTTATCAAATAGCTGTAAATAGTTCAGTCGCCAGTTCTGTAGCTTCTAGTTAAGGTACAGATCCAAATAGATTTTTGCGAACAGACATGTCGTTTGCAAATTCAAATTAAAAATACCTTGTATCAAATGGCACATCTTCTTATCCTAGTAATCTTATTAACGTCCAAAGCTAAGATGTTTGTTGCTCGATCACGTCGGAGCATGTCGGTGAAATTTGTCCGCTGACTTTGAAATTCACGTGATATATGCATCGAACTCTTAAAAACGCAGAAGCGGCAAACGCGCTTCTACTATGGCGATGCAAAATCAGGTTACGTCTCCTGATTTAGTCTCAGTCGCAACAAGGAGTTGTGTACGTTCGCTGACAATTTGTACGTTCGACAATTCAATTTTCAAATTTTTCAAACAAATTTTCGCCACGTTATTTTGTCTTTAGATTATGGCATACCTCATCTTCGTTTCTTTAATTATATCGATGGATATATGTGACAAGTTAAACAATTTATAGGTATAGGTACAATGACAAAATAATAAGCACATCGACGAAAAATCGAAAACCCATGTTTGAACACATTACTCACGACTTCGAAAAGAATACAAAGTGTACTGTAAGATTACGCAAAAAAATTCGTGAGTAAATTTATTTACAATCAAAGCTCTTTCGCATTCACAATATTAGTGATACTCTCGAGATTATAAACATGTTATTTTTATATCCGAAAACGCGGAGTGTGTACCGTAGGCGTTCACACAAATAAATGCAGATTAAAAACTGGATTTGAGATAAACAAAATACCAACGGGTCAATGCACTACAACCCTAATCGTATACGTAGTAGTATAGTTAGTTTAAGTTAGTAGGTGACATTAGAATAAACTTCGGTAGGTCATAGAGGCCAAATGAGAACATAAAAATATTTTAAAAAAAATGGCAGTCATAGGAACTGGCGATAGAAGTAAAAACTTAATTTTCTCAAAATTTGATAGGTTGCTTTGGAAACTATGCGGGTGAAACCGGAGGGCATTTCCATGAGCATAGCCAGTATTTCTAAGTGGCCAATTGGAAATGCTGATGCATTTCTAGATGACCAATGGCTATGGTCCCGAGTTTACCCGAAGATTTCTTATCATTCGCAAGCGTGACGCTAGAATTACAATATACAATAAATACACAGCCTTCGAATTTTTTTTCTGAGGCCATCTTCTTCTTTTGGGGCCAAAAGACGTTTTCTATTCAAAAACACAGTTGGAATAACGGAATAAGGATTCATTTAGTTTTGATTTCGCGATTTCTGAGGTTTCACAAGAGGATCAAGTTTCAGAGCTATTTTGAACTGTACTACATTGGGAACTAATTCAACTTCCGATCCTGCGTTACCTGTCTCATATTACTGAATGTAAATGAGAGAGACAAACGTATTCAGTACAATATTATACGAAGTTGTCATGTAGTTCATAGACTTAAAGAGAAATACATACATACTGCAAATTAAATTTGGTATTTTCGTTTAAAAGGCAGCTTATTACCGTTTAAAAGTAAATATATAATAAATCAACTTTGTCGTCTTACTGGCCGTGTGACATAAATAACTTTTTAATGAATGAGTGTGAATGAGGAAATCTAAGATATACATAAATAGTTTTGGCGGTTTTTTTTCCAAATGATTGCCAACAGAAATTATTATTACACCTATGTGCACATCTTTTGTACAAAACTCACTCATGTTGTATGCAAATAAATATATTATCTTTATTTAGTTTATTTTTAATGCAGAGAATAAATATGTCTTTAAACTTGTAAATGTTTGTTTAGATTTGGCAGGCCTGAAGGTTATGTTTTGCGAATTCATAGTTATGAACATTGGCACAAAATCATAGAACGCGAATTTGCGCCGTAGTAAAATCTAATATTCCGATGTATTTGGTTAAGAACAAAGAGAAAGGTATTTGTGGTATTTTTAGGTAATGGCTACATTTGAACCAGCAAATCAAGATTTGTGGCGTAAATTTCTCATACTTCAATCTTATCTCTTTGAGTTCATTTGACGTCACATATATCTAAAATTTGCTAAAACGATTAGATAGTCCTCTAAAACTGTAAAATTAGACAGGTTTTTGTTAGTAGGCGTGAGAAAGTATTGAGAAAACAGCGGTGAATTTTGTGTATTTTTTTTAACCTATAAGGTTTACACTTGACCGCCATCTCGCCTGATGTTAAACGATGATGCGGTCTACGATGGAGCGTGTTTACCTAGAAGAAACCGATTCACTCTCGATTTGAAGACACAAAGATTGTAACTATCGGGAAAAACCCTCTCAGGCAACGTATTCCACAGCCTAGACGTTCTTATCACGAAAGTAGAGTCAAATCTCTTCGTTCGTGTCTTTGGAACATCAACCATGAAACGATGTCGCTTTTTCGAGCTACGAGCATTCTGATAGAAAAAAGGGCAAGGTGGTATTAGATCGTACAAATCAGCCGCACACTCTCCGAAGTGTATCCGATAAAAAACCGATAAGCTAGCAATTTTTCGGCGATGTTCGAGACTTTGCAGTCTTTTTCGCACGCGAATGTAATTAATAAATTTAGCTTATTAGTTGGGACATATTCTAAAAATAAACGTTTCAAAAACTCGTTTTCAGGTCAACAAAATATTATAAAATAAAAAGTCAATGAACCTAATTACCCAAAATGTCTACCGCCTATACGTAGCATATGTAAGCTCTTTGCGCCTAAAACGCTCCACACACGAGTCCTAACATCAGAGGAAATTACGTAAAAGTAGTGGGGAGGACCCTACATCGCTCCATATGATTGGTGATTTATGGTGCGATGTAGGGTCCGACCCATTAGTTTTACGTGATTTCCTCTGATTTTAGAACTCGTATGTCTAGGGTTAACTTAACTGTGGGCCTCATAACGAAGCTCAAAGTCACACAGCGAGCTATGGAGAGGGCTATGCTCGGAGTCTCTTTGCGCGACAAAATCCGTAATGAAGATATTCGCAAAAGAACGAAAGTGGCCGACATAACTCAAAGAGTAAGCAAGCTGAAGTGGCAATGGGCAGGCCACATCGCTCGCAGAACTGACAACCGATGGGGAACAAAGGTTCTCGAGTGGCGACCACGAACCGGAAGACGCAGTGTTGGACGGCCTCCCACTAGATGAACAGATGACCTCATAAAGGTCGCTGGAAACCGCTGGTTGCAGGTTGCGCAGGACCGTTCGTTATGGAAATCTAGGGGGGAGGCCTATGTTCAGCAGTGGACGTCTTGCGGCTGATGATGATGATGTCTAGGGTTTAACAACTAACAATATTCAAATTATGCGATGATCTGTCCCTCTCTCTTTTAATAAACACGAGTGAAGTTAGAGAGTAAAGCTGTGATAAGAACGATAAGAACATAAGCAATGTTAGTCCCATTTTGACTCAGTCACTGAATTTAATAAAGGTTTAATAAGATAAATGCAAATTAAGAACTGCATTTGATTTTGGGAATGCTCGTGACCACGGCGGTAGTAAAGCGTCCGAAACGTCGAGGTACCTAATTAAATTTTAATCTAGATCGCGTAAGTCCTCTGTTATGTTTATAAAATGACGAAAGTTTAAAAACTATTGAAACTGAATTTAAGATAAACAAAACAGCAACAAGTCAATGCAATATAACTTTAATCGTAATTGAATAAGTATATCTTTTCAGTAAGTATCGGTTAGTAGACCGCTGGATCTTTTGCGATAGCGCAAAGTTCAGGCAGCAGAGGCTATTTGAGGTGTAGTGCTAGGCAATGATTTGAACTCTTCCTGTTCCAATAGCTGCGTGTCACTGTGCTGTTATGTGGTAGGCATGTTGCTTACCATCAGGCATATGTCCTGCTCGTCTCGTCACACTATTTATAAAAAAACTAAAAATTGGCGCAGCTCTTAGAATTAAATTGATTGAACATGGTAATGATTTTCGGTAGAGTTGCTCTATTTTTCTTTTGAGTTCTAATTACGCTTATTGTAAAATTATCTTAATTTAAACGTAACCAGAGTGACCAGAGCAAAACTAGCGGAAATCATTAACAACTTAAGAGTTTTCAGCATGTTTATGTTATTCTAAATTTATCTCAAAATAACCAAATACCACTAGGTATTGACCACCGCTGAGTGTAATGTAATTTATTCGTTACGTATTTGTTGGTATTTAGCCACAGAATGCGACAGTTTTTTAGTCGAAATATGGAGCCACAGGTCATTCAACTGTTATTATGGGATTACTTTGTTATGACTGGGATTGAGGAAAAACATACAGAGCAAATCTACCAAAAAATATTGACAGTTTCATGAATTATTAGCAGCCTAAATTATTGACATTTTCATGAACTATTAGCAGCCTAAATTATTGACATTTTCGAAAATTATTAGCAGCCTAAATTATTGACATTTTCAAAAATTATTAGCAGCCTAAATTATTGACATTTTCAAAAATTATTAGCAGCCTAAATTATTGACATTTTCAAAAATTATTAGCAGCCTAAATTATTGACATTTTCAAAAATTATTAGCAGCCTAAATTATTGACATTTTCAAAAATTATTAGCAGCCTAAATTATTGACATTTTTAAAAATTATTAGCAGCCTAAATTATTGACATTTTCAAAAATTATTAGCAGCCTAAATTATTGACAGTTTCATGAACTATTAGCAGCTTAAATTATTGACTTTTTCCAAAATTATTAGCAGCCTAAATTATTGACAGTTTCATGAACTATTAGCAGCCTAAATTATTGACATTTTCAAAAATTATTAGTAGCCTAAATTATTGACATTTTCATGAATTATTAGCAGCCTAAATTATTGACATTTTCATGAACTATTAGCAGCTTAAATTATTGACATTTTCAAAAATTATTAGTAGCCTAAATTATTGACATTTTCAAAAATTATTAGTAGCCTAAATTATTGACATTTTCATGAATTATTAGTAGCCTAAATTATTGTCATTTCATGAATTATTAGCAGCCTAAATATATTCTAAGCTAACAGTATCTCGCAGTTTTACCCGCGTAAATCTATTCCCGTTATTTTTCCGAGATAAAAAGTAGACTTTGAGCTATTCTAAACTATATTCTGTGTTCCGAATTTCAACCCAAAATCCGTTAAGTCGTTCCGACGTGATTGAGCAACAAACATTCAAACTTTCGCATTTACAATATCAGTAGGATGAATGTTACAATTTTAAACCCCTGACCAAAAAAAAGGGGTGCTATAAGTTTGACGTCGATGTCTGTCTGTCTGTGTGTGTGTCTGTCTGTGGCACAGTAGAGCTCAAACGGATGAGCTGATTTCGATGCGGTTTTTTTATTTAAAATTTAATATCCGTGCGGATGTTCTTAGCTATGTTTGGTTAATATAAATTCAAGATGGCCGCCGCCACAAAATGGCGGACAAAATATTTCTTCACGACCTACCTCAATATGGGTATCAAATGAAAGGGCTTGACTAGTAAAATACTATACACTATAAAAAAATCGAATCCAAGATGGCCGCCACCACAAAATGGCGAATTATATTATTTTTTCACTACTACCTCAATATGGGTATCAAACGAAAGGGCTTGACTAGTAGAATACATTGCGATATGACGAATTTCAAATCCAAGATGGCCGCTTCCACAAAGTGGCGAAATACATTTCTTTTTTCACAACTCCCTTAATATGGGTATCAAATGAAAGGGCTTGACTAGTAGAACGTTGTACGGATAACAAATCTGAGGTAGTCGGGGGTTAGTCAAAATTTTTAATTTTGTTCTTGTAGAAAAAGAATATGTAAAGAGATCAAGTTTTTCCGCATGGTTCCTTTGTACCATTCGTCAGCAGATGAGGCGTATGTTATCATCACTTTGTTGCCATATTAGCTATGGCAGCAAAGTGATGTACCGCGACAATAATATGACACTTCCACAAAAGCGACAAGACAAGAACGATCAGACCCGTGCTTTCAGTGTAAAGCGTTTGTTTTAACTCTATACGTAGTTATGTAAACTCTTTGGTTACAATATTAAGAACAATCAAACCACTGTTGACCACCCTTCGACGTAATTTTTCGTTACGTATTTACATTTTGGCCACAAAATGCGACACTTTTTTAGGCCGACATATGAAGCCACAGGTCGTTCAACTGTTACTGGGATTACTTTGTTTTGACTGGGATCGCACGTGTGATTTCTGTAATTTATGCACGGGGCTCGAGTTTTAGTATCGTTTTAACCTGAAAAGCGTATTTTTGACCTTACTGAGGCCGGTACAACCCAAGAACGTCCGATTTTGAAGCTTAGGGTCACTGAATCTTGCCTGTATCGAGTCCTGTCAACTATGTATGTTTTCAGCTATTATTGGTATTTAAGCTGCTGGATTTAACGATGAAGGGGAAAGATCGTGAAGAAACCGAATCATTTTAAAGAAGATATCTGTAAGACCATACTCAGCCAGTGCGGTGGATTACAGTCCTGCTTGTAGTGGATGGCTTCGACTGCCAATTGTATATTGGTGGACAATTCACACACCATCTGACCCCAAACTAAGCAAAGCTTGTACTATGTATGGCGGCCAGATAGCTGATACTTGTTTGGTTTTAGATACATACTTATTATAAATAGAAACACCCTGACACAGTGCAAGCATTTGAATTCATCACACAAATATTTGCACTGGGTGGGAATCGCACCCACGTCCCTCGGCTTCCCAGCCAGAGCTACTACCCACTATTAAGCAAGGAAACATTTTAAATGACCTGTAATTATTGAAAAATCGCAGTTCTAGAACAAGTTTAGTAATTACAGAGACGAAATTACATAGTGAAACATGGCGCATGTCACATTCATTGCAATCAAATTAAAGTCAAAGTTCTTTATTGATAAATGTACAATTTACACGTCAATTTTAGACAACACTACACACATGCAACATTCAACTTACACATATCTGTATGTATATGTAAGTAGAATATGGCTATTATTGGGCATGAAGTTTAAAAAACTGTTTTATATATAACTAATTTAAGTTTATATGACTTTGTGTCTGTTGTCATTCCTAAATAAATAAACTTTCCTCATCAGAATTGCCAGAGGACAAACACAACAATCTTAAAACAAACCCGCCGCTTCCAGTATCAACGACCGGTTACATTGCAACGGGACAACAATATATCAGTGACGTCACTCAATGGTTGCAGCCGTGTTACATCGCGTTCAGTAGGCCAGAGCCTTGACATTGGACCCAACATTGTACTAACTACAATGTTGGCGGCTTTAATTGGATCTTGGAAGTCTGTGGTGAAAATCCAGTCGCAGCTGTGACGTAATCTGTGATCGTGGGGAATAGAAACTTCGTTAGTTTTGGTAACCAATCAATACACAAACTTCAAAAATGGAACAGTTTCTAAATTCGGTTTTATAAACAAATAAACAAAACAACAACAAAATAAACAAAACTAAACAAAAGGCTCATAGGTGTAATGACATTCTCGTGCGAAAAAACTGCAAAGTCTCGAACATCGCCGGAAAATTGCTAGCTTATCGGTTTTTTATCGGATACACTTCGGAGAGTGTGCAACTGATTTGTACGATCTAATACCATCTTGCCCTTTTTTCTATCGGAATGCTCGTAGCTCGAAAAAGCGACATCGTTTCATGGTTGATGTTCCAAAGACACGAACGAAGAGATTTGACTCTACTTTCGTGATTATAACGTCTAGGCTGTGGAATACCTTGTCTGAGAGGGTTTTTCCCGATAGTTACAATCTTTGTGTTTTCAAATCGAGAGTGAATCGGTTTCTTCTAGGTAAACACGCTCCATCGTAGACCGCATCATCGTTTAACATCAGGCGAGATGGCGGTTAAGTGTAAACCTATAAAAGTTAAAAAAAAAAATATTTTGAAGTGATAACTTTTTTGGCGCGCCACAGACAGATTTTTCGTGGGCTGTAAATTGAATTCTAGCGTCAAGATGGGGAATGATAAAAAATCTTCGTGTAACCTCGGGGCCATGGCCTTTCCCCGCGTAGTTTCCAAAGTATGCTATCAAATTCTGAGTTTATAAGTTTTCACGGCAGTTCCTATGACTGCCAATTTTTTTTGTGTGTACATATGTTACGGGATAGTTCCGCCAATTGTGAATCGATTTTGATGATTTCTTTCTTGTTTGGTAGAAAATACTTCAGATGTGATCCCATGTAAATTGTATCGGAATCGGTATAGCGGTTTTTGTAATATTAACTAAAAACTAGAATTTCCTTGCATTTATCTGCACGACGCGCGACGTAGTGATAACTTCAAACTTACTAAAGTGATGAAATTTAGTGTCTGAATTTAATTTTTAATATAAGTCGGTTTTTGTTACAAATTTAAATTATTTTTATAGTAAAGCGTGACGAGATGGGCAGGAGATGTACTTGATGGTAAGTAAAACAATACTCGTAGTAAGTAATGTTAGTTTTTTGACAAAAGGGGAAGAGTAGAAATAATAAACTAAGTAATAAACAGTAAAAGATGTCAACGTATTTTTTTTTATTATAGTGACAAGACGAGCAGGATATATGTCTGATGGTGTAAGCAACATGCCTGCCACATAACAGCACAGTGACACGCAGCTATTGGAACATGAAGAGTCCGAATCATTACCTAGCACTGAACTGCATCGTCACCCAGATATATAAGATGTTTCATCTCCATGCCCTGCAATTTCAGTGGAAACATTGCCCTTCAAACCGGAACACAGTAATGTTTTCACATAACTGCTGGCGGTAGAATAACTGGCAACGAGATTCCGGTTAAGAAATACAACAAAAATCGATCAACATGTGGAGATGGCAGTTTCGATAAAATAAACAATCTCTCTATGAATCCAACTATTTTTAAATCGTAAAATTAAAATAAAACTGTCTTTGCTTAAAAGTTTACAGGTACCTAACCTACCAGTCGTGTCGAACCATTAAAAAAGCCGCAGAAACAAGTACATTGTACACGAAGTAATTTTTTGTTTGCCCAAAAGGCACGCTAGAGCTGTTATGGTCATACTGCCTAGTCTAGGTCTCTACTTGGCGCAAATGAGTTAGTGTTTATTTTTTTAATGGCTTTTCAAGATCTTCGTATTCAGCCAGTACTTTAGATGTGGTAGGATAGTAGACGACCTGAAAATTGACGCAACTTTTTTTTTAATGTTGGTGTAAATTTTTCACATAATACTATCTGGCTCCAAACGTAAAATTAGTACTTTGAAATCAAATTAGCTAGTATAATCCTACTAATATTATAGATTCTACAGTTTGGAAGTTTGTCGCTTAACCACGTCGGAAAGGGTACACGGATCAGGTGAAATTTGGAACACAGATTATAGTTTGGAATAACACATGGGCTTCTTTTTATCCCAAAAATCAACGGGAACTACACCTGTAAAAGCGATGGACGCTGCTAGTCTTACTTGTGACTAAATGCGAAAGTTTGTATATTTCATATTTATTTAATTGGATAACGGGACACTCACGTAGAGAGTGCCAAACGGGCAGCCGTCACGCGCGTGCACTCTCCTTGAAGAAGGCCGCCGGACGCGGCCGAAACTTGAGTCGGATTGACCGACCGTATATACCTACGTGAGTGTCTACGTTAATTTTAATACTAAAATTTGCATATTTGTTCCTCAATTACGTCGGAAGTAGTAACAGATTCTTATCCAATCAGAATTTGGGAATTCATTTATAATATTAATAAGAAGTGGGTATTTTAGTGACGTCGGTATTTTTTTTCAATAATTGGTTTGCTCCTGGCGCTATCTCACCTGATGTCAATCGACGATGGATCGCGCTTACATAGCAGACGCAGACGAAGACGCGGGTAAAATGTACGGCAACAAATAATTCGAGGCGACATTCGTTACATGTCATTACAAAGGCGCCAATGAGTTAGCAAGAACATTTACCCTTTGGAACGACACACTGACCTCTTACGGTACAGCAACAATATATGATACATAATGTTGCATCAGTTCAGTGGGCCAGTCGAGAACCTTGACATTGCCAGCAACTTTGTTATGGCTCATTGGAAGAAGTCCCGACGAAAACGAGCCGGATTGTCGAGGCATTTACTGTGCGTATCTGCCATTTACAAAGGACGATACGATTTCATAATTATGATTACAGTTCATTTTCATGTCCGCGACTTTTGTTGATATAATTTATTACGTGCATATTTTGTCTGGTCGTTTTTATGTATCATAAGTATGTGTATTTGCAACTACTTGTATAGTATTATATCAGCTATTTGGTCTCGATAGTACAAGTTTTGTTTAGTTTGGGGCTGGTTGTGTTACGGATTTCCAGCAGTTTTGGGTCACTTTAATACGACATCATCAACAAGAAATGAATAGAAATTTCCCATAAGACTGAGTGACCCATCGGTTACGATACAGCAACAATATATGATACATAATGTTGCATCAGTTCAGTGGACCAGTCGACAACCTTGACATTGCCAGCAACTTTGTTGTGGCTCATTTGAAGAATTCGCGACGAAAACGAGCCGGATTACTGAGACACTGTGCGTGTATGCATTTACAAAGGACGGCACGATTTGGTATGATTCCAGTTTGGTATGATGATTAGTATGATTGAGATAATGAATTTGATACAAATATTTTTAATTTATATGTAGCGCAAGTATGTTTTAATAATTATAAAAGTATCACTTGTGTCCACGAGGCCGAAGGCCGTTGTCTAATAAACTTACAGTATAAAGTTTTAATTGATTTGTTGCTAGGTAATATTTTGTAAGGGATGTCAAGCAATCAGCAATTATGTGTCAATATTATCCGATATTGATAAAAATATATTTTAAAAACACGAAAATCGCCTATAATGCTATCAAGGGACATTTTCATTTTTATGCAGTTTCGTGAACTTCTAAATAAGAAACAAGGACCTAACAGTGAAAATTTTAATTTAATAACCTAAACTATCCAAAGAAACCCCATAAACAGAGTTAGGTTAGAAAACAAAATCAAAAAATTAAAGAAACCAAAACAAGTGAACCTCAATATTGGCATCTCTACTTCAAAAGTTTGAATCGAGTTCTGAGATTCCACTACCTCAACGCGAACATCGACGCAGTGTTTAGGATTATCTCATATGTTCCTCGATAACAGATCAACAAGAATCGTAGCCCCTAAACAAAACTGAAGCAGTTTAATCGCATCGTGTAAAGATCTTAAACCACCAACCGACGCAGTGGGTTCAACGTACTCTTACAATGTAAGCCCACCTTGAAACCGCCACGGTACTGCGAATATCTTTGCTTTTTCTATACTAAAGCGAGTATTTCAATACTTATATTATTATTTTTATCTCGTCTGTTATAATATGCTTTAATATGATAATTGGGGATAAAGATGTCTGGTGTAATCCAGTAGCTGTTGGTCAGTAAAAACATGTCTATTAAGAAAGACTTTTTTTTTAAATAAAAAGTGACGAGACGAGTAAGACATGTGCCTGATGGTAAGAAACATGCCTGCCACATAACAGCACAGCGACACGCAGCTATTGGTACATGAAGAGTCCAAATCATTACCTAGCACTGCACCGCGCTCGTCACGATCTAAGATCTAACTAATGATAGAAAAAAAGATCTAAGAGTAACTCTAAGCCCTGTTATTTCTCTGGAAACATTACCCTTCAAATCGTAACACTACTACATTGTGTCATGGGACACCAGGTAGAAAGTAATTTCTTTCGGAAAACATAGAAGCAACACAATTTGTATCCAAAAAATTCTTAATTTTACTATTTATAGTACGATCACCTGAAAAATAAAGTTGGCAACACTGTTCACGGGTAGTTTTTACGCGTCACTTCCGTTATGGATTTTTCTTACGGTTGTAGTCTCACATTTTATTCAGTTCAGTCCCGGAGCAAAATCCCTGTCTCCTCCAAGCCTGCATTAGGGAATTTCGTTCCAAAAAAAAACGTAAATTCAATAAAACTACACTATGCAAATATCCTACTTACATTAAGCAATTCTAATTTATTCATAGACCAATGAAGGTCTGACGATTATCAAGATTATAGCTTAATTTCACGCAATGTTGAAAACATGACCAGAATACTGGTGGCATTATCACGCTGAATGGCACTCCTGATTCGTTTAGCTGGTTCGCATTCTGGTCACGTATCGACCAAGGACACGAAAATGTTTTTGAAAAATGAGAATGACCTAGTTTTCCAAGGGTGAAATGTCACAATTTTCAAAATAATCCTACATCCTACATGGAATAGGTATACAAATGCTCAGTCATTTTCTTAGATATTATAGGTGACCTAATGCAAAAAGTTCACTGCGTCAAACAGAAAAAAAAATTCGCGCCAACGAAACACATATTCATAAATCTTCTTATCCAGTTACAGATGCATCTATATTATTAAATGTCAGACAAGGTGATTACAGAGCAATAAAGAGACTTTAAACATCGTAATTGTCTTCAACTGAGTAACAAAATGTAAAAAATAGTGTAAATTACTGCTTATTATACAATTGTATTGAAGTTAAATACTAGTCAGTACTTTTCAAGGCTGCGGAGGTGAAAGATCAGCATTGTAGGCGCATAAACATGACAATACATATACAATTTACCTACTGCACAGGACAACGCATAAAAATGCATTGCGTTCCATTTCCTACTTGGCAATTGCGTTGTCATGTATCACTAAGTAAGCAAAATTAGTCTGCCGCTAAGATGTACTATCCAAATATTAGTGTTCTAGTTTGAAGGGCAATGTTTCCAGGGAAATTACAGGACAAAATTACATCTCAGGGTGATAATCGGAATTCAGTGTTGGACAATAATTTGGGCTTTTCATAATATTTAATCATTTTACCTTCCTGTACATTCGTTGATCAGAAATATGGTACACAACATAAGTTATGAGGACAATATTTTTAAGTTTTTAATTCATAGGAATCAGCGTCATAACTATGTGTATTTACAAAAAATACTTTTTAAAAACAGTTATAGGGACTGCCGACAGAAGTGAAAACTTATAACTCAGAATTTGATAGCTCACTTTGGAAATGACGTAGGTGAAATCAGAGGGCGCTGCTAGTCTGGAATAAGACATCAAAGCATTGTCGTCTAAAAAATAAGACTAGTAGCATGGAGCAAGTCCAGATGGTTCTCTTTTTTTTTTTTGTTTATTTCATAACCACAATAACTGTTACAGGTATTAATAAATTCGCCCTTTAAACCTGTACAAGGTTTGTCTAGGACAAATAGTTCTCGACACATTACAAGGTGAACATTAAAAAGAGAACATTATGTCGACAAAATCTTATCTTCTAACCATGGCCATCTAGAAATGACATCTAGAATTTCTAGATGGCCATGCCAGGCCATGGTCCCAAGTTCACCCGAGATTTCTTTCATTTCCGAGCGTGACGCCTTGAGCTCAATTCACAGCCCACTAAATGTCTATGTGTGTTGCCCAAAAGATGCTTTCACTCCAAAAAATAAACATAAAAATGCTATGAGATATTCTTTCCCTCAGTCTCCTCTAAGTAGAGACTATTTAATGACAACGACAGGACCCTTTGTAAAAAAAAAAGTGAAGCGGCTGCCATTATAATTTATTTTTTCTTTTTCTATATCACGCCCTAGTTCCAAAATCAAATTCTTGTTGAGCGCAAAAATTTAAATAAGGACGGGGATAACCACTATTTTATGTGCAAATGGGATAATTCCTATTCAAAAATCATTTGCAATAAAATTATTAACGATCTTTGATCACCCATAAGCCCGTAACGTATAAGAAACTCGATGAATTAATATTTCTTTTATATTTATAACTTTTACAATGTTGCCAGCGGTAGTAGGGAGGAGATTGTAAATTTTATGGTTAATTTTCTGGACTATCTATATTTTTAAGCGCGTATTTTTAATTGGATGGAGTTTCAAGTTTTTTTTTTGGTATAGCAATGTAGCATTTTTAGAATGCAAATTTATCTGTCGAAGATAGTTCTCAATGTCGTCAAAGGGGCGCCAATGTTTAATTTTGTTAGAGAATTAGTGACGTTGCGTTGGCGCCAATCGGGTTGGCGTAATTTCACTAAACTAGCTTGGCGTCGCGGTTTTACTTGCGTAGTTCCTATGGTAAAAAATTTCCCAAAATAAAAAGCCTGTATACTATTACAGACTATACCTAATTTAATAAATAAATAAATATATTTATTGTTTCCAAAAAGTACAGTAGTATTAACAACTCAATCTGTTTTTGAAATGTCATCCCTATCCGTTCACCCGACGTAATTGAGCAAAAAACATCAAAAATTAGGATTATCTGACCGCGACTTTGCCCGTGCAGAATTTATAAAAGGTTCATATCTTAAACAACAAAAAAAATCTTCTTTTTCTTCCGATTCACAGAAGAGTTCCGTGTTTTTGTATCGATATGAACAATTGGAAGTGCCCTCCCAAACTTCAGGAGCATGGAATTATGTTATAGTTGGGAAGAGTGAGATCACTCTTTCCGTTCCGTTCGTTCTCGGTTGCAGGGAGCGGTGAACGCGGGACCTGTTTGTTTATCACTATTCGTTGTCAACAACCAAAATACGAGTAAGTAGAACCACAGCATACACCGCCGCTAGCGATTCTAGGGGTCAAGTAGATTGGTGGTGTGTAAACCACTTACGCTACACACACAGACGCAGTATATTACTTATTTCAAGGTACTCAGGGCACATCTATTGGTTTATAAGTTTATATCGATGTTTTTTATTTTTCGTCTTTATCGCGCAGTTGGAGTCGCCGGCATGATATTAGCGGTGTAGCGGCGCAGTATCGAAGGTGCAGCAGACCAGTGGCGGAGAACTGCACGTTAGATGCTTTTAAGATGGGTTAAATCTTATCAGTTCGCGTGACTGCCATAATAACAGTGTATAAGGAGTTATACAGGCGTATTGAACAACATTGGTATTTTTTTATACTATAATTCTAAGTTATGAGTTTCACATTTATCGACAGTCCCTATGAATGCCAATTTCTATGTTTCAAACGAATTCATTCGTTTCAACAATTCGTACATTTTTTTCCATTCATCTCTATCGTTCCTCGTGTCAGCAATTCACCCTTTACATTCATATCATCATTATTAAGGAAATTGAGGTAAAATTAGGTTAGTAGCGCCCAGTGCTACGCCAAAGATCAGTAAGCAGTAGAAGCCGCTTGATGTAAACAGCCTTAGACAGGTCCCAGACAGAGACGGAGAGGTATAATTAAGGTGGACAGGAACAGACAGTTTCCAGCCTAGGGGATTCAGAGTGTGGGGGACAATGTTCGCAAATTAATAGAACGACCGAAGCGTTGCTTTGTTTATGAGCTTCAGGCATGAGATACAACATGGAGGTTTGATGCCAAATTGTCCACTGGTAATAAAAATATTTAGCAGACACTGTTGCACAAGGTTGATCGAAAACGAATTTAAAATATCTTAAACGTCGCTTTCCAAGCATTCATACACAGAACATAAAGAAATCCAATCACTGATAAGATGATACTTTTGTCCTTGAACCGTGATTTCTCTCGAAAATTACTGTTTAAATTAGAACTCAACCGAGTCCTAAGGAGTCATAAAATCGTGTAATATAATAAATAAAATCTGACGGAACTGACGTGTAAATTGTGCTTTTATGAATAAAGAACGTTGACTTTGAACGGATTGTCATAGATTTCGATGGGTAGATACACTACACAGAGAACATTTGAAACAACCCTAAGGAACAAAATTATATATTTACGACTTGATAGATTTAGTGTAACAAACATTTCATCATTATCAAACAGTTAACTATTGGACAGGGCCATGATCAGTCTCTCATCATATTCGTATTTTAGTTTCAATCGGCTGCCCTTTTCATATCGTCACACCATCGACTATCAGAGCGTTTTCCGATCAGCGTGATTTATATTATGGCCTTGACTATGTATTTTTAAAGGAAAGCCCCAAGTCCCAGCAGTGGGAACGTAAAGTACGTAGTACCCAGTAACGTACTTTTGCAATAAGATAACGTAAGAGATTGATGGCGATATTTGCAGTGCAGTGTTACGACGCAACATGCAACCCTAACCGCTAGTCACGACACGGCCACAGCGCGATACATTAGCCGAGGTATTTATCCAACTGACTTCCGCACAAACATATCTGATGTCGTTACACAGAGCCATCGTCGTTGTGTCTGCAGACATAAATGAAATAAAAATTTTAGACGCCATATTCAAAATGAAAACTTTATTAAAATAAGCCCAAATAAAAAAAAGACAATAACTCGCAAAATAGACTACGCTACATACCTTATTTTAAAGTTCAAATTAAATTAGTTCAAATCGTAATGAATCGTTTTCGAAATGACAAAAATGCAAAAACCTGTCAAAATAGTTATCAATAGCAATAGGCGGCGTTGTGTATGCATAAATTTATTATGCATAAATTTTAAAGCACATACATAACAAATTAATATGTGAAGTTATTAACAACGCTACGCCAGTGTTAATGAATTTACACATTTACACCATTTTGTCACTCATATCTGTCATTATGAAAACGACTTATAGATTCGTGACGCCAATTTTTCGAACCAAAATATGCAGCGTTAATTTCTTTTATCGGAAAATTGGCTTTTGCCTTCCTTCTCTAACGTGTTGTATCGAACACTGCAAGAAGGTATTTACTATTCTATATAATTTCATTCTTTATTATCCAGCCTTTCTACAAGTATTTTGTTTTATCAAATATTTATATACCTAATTATTTTGATAAGTATTTTGGTTTCTTATAGGCAAGCACGCTAAAACGTAGACTACACCATCGCTACACATCAGGCGGACACCCAGTGCAAACTTATCATTGTTAAAAAACGTATTTCCTTCCATTCTTATCACATTTCTCAAATTCATTTCTAACTATGACCATCTTTTCACAATTATAATCCTCGTCTTTCAAGTTCTATTTAAACATTATCACCAACCTATTTGCTTTGATCCGTAATTATTTATTATTCATATTAGAAATGTGTTAAATAGCTATGTTTATCGATCAACATTGTATTGAGGGCGTGGACAGAGTAATTTTAACAAACACCTGTGTATACATAAAGATTTTCTCGCATTATCTATTGAGCCTATTGAGCTGTCAAGTGAAGGCTACCGATTGACAACTTGTTCGCTTTGGTAACAGATTCCGGCTTCGTTTAAAATCTTATGTACTCTTATGTTACTTCGTTTAAAATCTTATGTTTAGTTCATAGAACTCTAATAGAGACTTATTTGTTGGACTGGTAAAATACGCATTTGTAAATACCAAATCCAAAAACAGAGAAAAATGTCCTGCATTTGTATAAGACACGCGATTTTCCACGAATATGTCAAAGTCTTAGCCATTGAAAGAATGTTTTGAATTTATTCGATTTTTAACACGCTTTTTGACGTGACAACGTCTTATAAATTTGTTTGCCGGGTGACACTTCAAGAAACTGCGTTACGCTCCGCTCACGTTATGCGCTCACAACGAGAGCGAGTGAGAGGCACGCGTCCCTTCCACTCGGGCATGGTTAGCCCGCCTAAGAGCGAGAGAGACAGACATAAAAAGTGAAAGGCACGCGTCCCTTCCGTAAAATTATTTTACCACTCAAAGTCGTTGTCACGTAAAACTTTCGCCCGTATACCGACTTTACAGGCAACCAATTTTTTTTTTTTAATTAGAACAAACTCACTCACCCTGTTAATTTTACACTTGACGTCAGACAAGTATCAAGTATTATTGATTGTTTTTTTTAAATCGATGATAGGGAAGTGAGTGAGGATTTTTACTGAGTTGACAATAAGGCAGATAACATTGCAGTGGTAGGACTCTTGGCAGAGTCCGCCTGGGGAAGTACCACACCTTTGCCAGTTATTCTACCGCCAAGCAGTAACGTGCAAACATTACTGTGTTCCGGTTTGAAGGGCAATGTTTCCAGAGAAATTACAGGGCTTAGAGATATAAGATCTTAGATCTCTGGGTGAAGAGCGCAGTGCAGTGCTAGGTAATGATTTGGACTCTTCATGTTCCAATAGCTGCGTGTCACTGTGCTGTTATGTGTCAGGCATGTTGCTTACCATCAGGCACATGTCCTGATCGTCTCGTCACTCTTTATTTAAAAAAAAAATATTTAATTTTGCTTGAGGCCTTAGTGGGGTAGAATAACTGGCGAATGGGAGTGTGGTGTGACGAGACGAGCGGGACATGTGCCTGACTCTAGCCCGAGTCCTACCACAGTGACACGCACTATTGGAACATTTTATTTGATGACTGCGCTCGTCACCCACATGATCTTATATCTCAGCCCTGTACCTTCACTGTTGGGGCACACTGCGTTTCCTAACCAAGTAGTGAGGTGAGGATTTAGGCCATAGTCCTGGCTATGTTGTAGGTTGGCTGACTTCACTTGTCTATGGAGAGTTAACCCTTCTCCAACGAGCAGGTTCCGTCACGGTGTATTTCTTAACTGTTTTTAAGATAGCGGCATTTTACACATGACTTTGAAAATTCAGTGGTGCGCGTAAGATACGAATCAGGGGCTCCGGATCGGCAGTTGCCGTTCTCCCGCTAGACCAGCCGTAACTAATAGTTTGATGACATAAATGTGGCTTATACTGCATTCATAACTTTTTAGTAGACAGAAAGTTTAAATGGTAGGTATTTACGTTTGAAATGTAGAATATAAAAAGAGTTGTGTGTTGCGGAAATTACGCATCACAGGCGCGGAAATATACTACTTGGTACGCACAGAGGCAAGCATGGAAATAAAACGTGTTGAAAGTCGTAAAACGCTTTACTTTTTACGATGTATGGTATACTAGCCGTTGGCTAAAATTGTAATGTAGCATAAATTTGCTAGAAGGACTTGCCGCCATAATTTTCATTTAATTTCATTTAAAAAATCACTTCATTTCATTAATCGAAATATACAAAAGCATTCGCTGATCAAAAATCTGCCATATTTTTGAGTGAAAGTTGAAGTGTAATCAGTGGTAAGACTTTCGACGATTGTGACGTCAAACGCTTAAGCACCACTATAAGCAGCCCACTTTATCTTCCCACGGCTGGGACTCGGGACCTTTTTTTACGTGGAAAGAGTTAAGATCATAATAAACCACGCTGCAAAGTGATGCATCAACGTTAACGACAGAGGTGACTACAAACACGTAGGTACACCACACCTACCTGTAAAAATAACCAACGACATTATTATGATTATGACATTATGATTATGAATCAAACGTTTTTGCTACTAAACTATCAGGTCTTCTAAAGAGATTACAGACAATTTAATGTATTCTTAAATGGACCTTATCTTCTATCCCAGAGGACGAATCAAAAATCTTCCCAACAAAACTGAAATTGAACCGCTACCGCCTAATTTAGAGTCCAGAAATCCATCTCCTACTGGGTGGTGTTATTCACTTATCAAGCACATTATTATAAGTATCTTAAACCGTTCTTATTATAATACAAAAATACCAAAAACTATATATATTTCAATTACATTACATTATTACAATTTCTACCTACCCGTCGGAAAAAAAATTATTGAAATAGTTTATAATTCAAGCGAAGGTATGGCAACACTTGAAGGCAAAGTTCAATTTAACACATTCCTTTCATTTGTAAGAACTGGTATTCATGTACTTTTAATTTTATTTATGTTAATTAGAATCTGTTTAGTTGTCCTACTGAGTGAACAGACTGTACTACCTTTTGCATATTTATTAATCAGTCATAAAATGCAACACAGTTGCTTGCAGTTCGCAACGAAACAGGTATCGATTGGTCAAACTGTGACACCTTCAAGTTTGTTTTTCTCAATGTAGAAAAGAGTCGTAACTTTTAAATGAAAATTCTTAGGCGAAAAAATTCAAGGTGGTCGATTTTCCCCTAAAATGGGGTCGAGGACAGTTACATAGATTTGTATTAGAATTTACCCCTATTGTGGCGGGAGCCACCGGCGGGCTTGCATCTTCCAGTTGCTTTTAATTTTAATAAATAGAGTCTATACTTGTTTGACTTTTTGCAAGTTAGTTTAACTTAATAAACGGGTTATGTAAGTTTAGAAATATCAGAATTGCCCTCACTTCCTCCAAGTTACGTCTAGTCTAGTCGGAAGAACGGCAACTGCCTATCCAGAGCCACTGGTTTGAAACCCACACACACTACTGCCTTCTCGAAGTCATATGCGTCATGGCGATAACTTATACACGGCGAAGCAATAGATCAAGAGAAAACCGAGATATTCCTAAAAATTTACGAGTTCATGCATCATCCAGCAACCAGCGTTGGCTTATGGCCTTGACTCCTTGCGAGAGAAAGCCGCAAGTCCAAGCTGTGGGCTGCTTATTCTAGAGTTTTCCTCGTCTTTAAACGTCTTTTTTATAAGTAGTTTTTTTGTCTGTTAGTAACAAACACGTATCCTGTGTGTTTCGGGTGCAATGTCCCACAAGTTCAAAGTCGCACAGCAAGCTATACAAAGAACTTGGAGTTTCTTTGATAGCCGCACAGCGAGATACAAAGAGCTTGGAGTTTGTCTGAGAGCTCGAAGAGATAAAAATCTTATGTGTGTAGGTATTCCAGACGATAACCTATATGTGTTCCAAATTTCAACCCGATCCATTCAGGCGATCTGACGTGAGCAACAAACATACAAACTTTGATATTTATAAATGTCAGTACGGTACTGAGATTAAAATTATTAAAAACTTTAAATATCGAAGCTCAAGTTATTTCAGTCCATTTGACGCTCACTTGCCGATTATATGCAAAACGCGGGCGAGATAATGACAGTGCTATCCAACACTTCAACCGCCGACTAAATTGTTCGTATCTTATCTCTCTCTATATTTTCACTTAAAATTAAAGAAACGGCAATAGTAAGGCCAAATCCTTTTAGTTAGGTGGCTCTGACATACTTTATCAAAAGCCGGGGGCGCCTCTGTATCAATATAATCTATCATCTCAGATGGACAGTGATAGCTATATAGGGTTGTCGTGATTTAAAAAACAACATCGTTTTAAGTTTCACGTTTCAAAAACACGAACGAACTTTACTTCTTTCGTGACAATAAAGTTGAGAATAAAGTTAAAAAAGAATAATTTTGGGTTATCCCGACCACTTTGGATTTGAAATTTGTCATAGTGATAGTGTATTGTAGATCATAGTATTTATTCTACTTAGTAAAGGCCTTTTATTTGATACATATTGAAGAAGATTGTGAAAAATATTAAACCCGCCATTTTGTGGCACCTTTAATCGTTTTGTATTAAACATAATTAAGAATACTTCCTACTAATTCATATTTCAAACAAAGATACAATAACATCAAAATATATTTAACCGTTTGGAAGCTACTATCGTAGCTTCACAGAGATTTGTATCAATTTAACTTTGACTTTGAGAGACACACATACACACAGAAAGAAAAAATAATACACACCCAGAGAGAGACACACGTCAAACTTATAATACCCCGTCATTTTGAATGATCAATACAATTAACCATTATATCGAATAAAAATGTTTTGGACTCCATCTGGCAACCCTACTAAGGCCAAAGCGGCACGAGCGCGAAATTACCGGACACATTTACTAATAAATCTGTTTGGGCTGGATTTGATCGTCCAGATAATCGTTTTGAGCTTCTGACTTTTTATACGTAAGGACGCTTTTTGATACAAAGCGTTCCCATACATTGATTTTTACTTTTTTCGATTTGCGCTCATCTACAACCGCCGTGGTCACGAAAATACTTCTACGGCGGTTGTGTGCCGAAACGTCGAGGTAATTTAATAATAACTTAGATCGTAACTAAGTTTTGTAAAGTGTTTACGTTTTCATATACATCCAAACATTAACATTTATAACTAATAGAATGAGCCGAACATGGCTCACAGCGTCACAGCAAACTTCATCAGTTCTGCATAACCCAAAAGATTTACACAATATTTAAGAAGGTACGGTGCAACCTCACCTAGTTTATACGTACTATATTTACACGTGGTATATATGCTATTATCTCTGCAGTGTCTTTAGTGTCATTGAGAGGGTCCTTATTCCGTAAATCGGCAATTTTAATCATTTGCCCTTTTATTAGTGACCGCCTTGAGGCTCGACATCCAACAAAATTATAGTCCTCGTATATTCACTAAAGAGCCACTATCGTAATCGATTAGCAAACTCCGATATGTTTTTAGTTTATGAGTTTCACCGTCGCGAATTTAAGTTTGGTTTTGTAACACACTGAAACTATTTAAAATAATGAGGCTTTTGAATATTTGGTTAAAAACGCCATTAATTGAGGAAGGTGTGTTATATAAATTAATTAATTGACGTCTTTCCCTCCGGCACATCGGCAAAAGTGCTTATGTGAGAAACGTTTCATGAATACTTACGGTTCAACATTAAATAAGAAAAGAAAACGATGAAACTAAAGCATAAATGAAATGCAAAGTGATTTTTATTTACACCAGAAGTACTAAATAGTAAAACAACGACAACGGACGACGTAGCACCGGAATCAAAATCTGGCGTCAATGTCTAAATGTGGTGGGTGGCAGCGTCGAAATGTGGCACAGACGTCAAAATCTAGCAAAATGTGGCAACAGCGTTAAAACGTAAGTAGTGTCAGGCAAATACAGCGAACTATAACAAAAGCCAACAAAAGGATATGATTTGCACTAGGAATATAAAAAGCTCATTCTGGCAGTCGGAGCCAGAACGTGCAACGTCAAAATATTTTATTCATTGATTTTATTGACGATTACACTTCATTCTGTTGTTAAATAGTGTAATATTTATGTAGAATAAAAGGCAGCGGGCATGTATGTCTAGATCAAGACGACTCTGAAACTCTTAAACAGAATATGTGTCATTTATCACTTTTGCTAAAATTAACGTCACAATCGTAGTTCACGAACATAAAGAAAGCTAATGTATAAATAAAAGAAATGTAGTTTTACAATTTTGCCGCAGGCCTTCAATTGTGGCTCAGGTTCTGGTTAGGAGCTATAGAACGATTTTAGGGGTTGGGAGCTGGCCGTTCGGCAAAAAGTCACGCGTAGGTTTCAAGGAAAGACATAAACCGAGACTAAGTTTACTGCCATCGATTCCCTAGGAACATAGCTCACGTTTTAAGAGCTCCTTTCATACCTAAGCACTAGAACGACTACATCGCTTTTCTTTACTGTTGTAGGTTTACACTTGGCCGCCATTCGTCTGATATTAAGAGACGATGCGGTCAGCGATGGAGCGTGCTTACCTAAAAGAAACCGATCCACTCTCGATTTGAAGACAGCAAGATAGTAAGCATAGGGAAAACCCCACTCAGGCAACGCATTCCACAGCCCAGACGTTCTTATAACAAAAGTAGAGTCAAACCTCTTCGTTCGAGTTTTTGGAACGTCAACCATGCAACGATGTAGTAGTTTTTGTAAAAGTCAGCGACTACGGTACCAAAAATATTGAAGTAAATTTTACGTAAAGATAAGTAATCGTAACACACTAAATGTTTGTTTGGCGGATGTAAAAATACCGACAACAGGCTTTTTTTTCAAAATGGCAACCCAGGATGGGAAAACGTCGTTATTAACATATGTGATGTTGGAGATGTTCAGACGAGTACCGCTAACCATCAGATGAACCGTATGCTTATTGAAAGGAGAATTGATAGATATCTTCATTCACCTCGACAAAAGAAAATTGCACGTTGGAACCATTTATACACTTAAAGCTAGTGAACCAAGCAGTCGTTTTCGACGTGTAGTGTTGTCCCAGTAGGTTTTTAAACGATTTTTAGCGTTAAAGTTAGTTTTATTGGCACCTCAGTTGGCGCAGTGAAGGATAGTAAGGCGCGATTTAACGACCGCGAGTGGTGGGGTGATTAATAAGTTTTAATTACTTATTACGGAGTTGTTCACTATCGGAGACGGAGCTTTAGTTCCTGGATTGAATAGATTGAAGTTTTATTACCTATGCTCACTTATTTTTACTGTGAATAATTATGTGTTTGTTAAAAATAACCACGGTACTGCAATTAACTGCGCTCAGAGGTGTAAACCGAAGCTTACAAGTTTTACACGGCAATTTATTTGCGCTAAATACGATTCAAGGTTAAAATTTTAACAAACTTTGCAAGTCAATGATACATCAGGCGAGATGGCGGTCAAGCGCGACTCTATTACAGTTAAAAACACATCTAATCAAAAGCCTAAAACTAAATTTCAGGCTTTCCGTTTAAAAAATGTCGTAATTTTCAAAGTTTCATTCCCTTAAATATCTTTTCTTCACATTAAAAGTAGCTTGTATCCTTTCATCAAACGCATTTATGAAATAATATTAGTAGTGATGCGGAGGCGTTTTTAGACAGATTTATTTTAGACATTCATTCATAAAAGGAAAATTAAGATAATAACAGAGTGAGGACACAAAGGGACAAACTGCTACTCAAAAGGACGTGGTGGAGCGAGCGGATTCCACTTCAAAAGTCCAGCGAATGCGGCTGAAACTCTGGTAGACCAAACGTTTCAAGCGTGAATAGCCCGTTTATTCCTTACTAGATGCCCGCCCCGGCTTCGCCCGTGGTATATTATATAGCACTCATCGGGATCCCGTACATATCCAACGGTGAAAGAATGACTGAAATCGGTTCACTCAATCCTGAGAATATCGATTTCAAACAAAAAACCTCTTCAGCAACCTGCTACGCCACCTGTCGGAAATTGGTCGTACCAACTCAGATTTAGAAATTTTTTTTAGCAAAGGTTTAGAAATTCAATGACGCAATCTTTGACACATGCTGTCATGTGTCATGTCAAAGCACGAAACGTACGAAAACTCTCAAAAGGGGAATATTTTTTCCCGATTTTGTTACATTCTTGTTTCATGCTCCGCTTCAATTAATAGTAGAGTTATTTTCTATAGCCTAAAGCCTTCCTCGATAAATGGACTATCCAATAGAAAAATAATCTTTCAATTCGGACCAGTACTTCCCGAGATCCTAGCGTTCAAGCAAACAAACAAACAAACTCTTCAGCTTTATAATATTAGTAAAGATTATATGTAACAAACTCATATGAATTTTAACTGAAAAGATTAGTCTGAAATTTGGGATTCAAATTATATTACTACTTAAATTGAGATTTAGTTTGAATCAAAACATAGGTACATTTTTATCCCAAAAAATGCAGTTCTTGAGGTTATACATTTATAGCATGTTTTCTAAATAAAAGCAGATGAAGTCAGGGGCACATACTAGTCTTCAATATATAGGACAACTATTCGTAACTTTGTAAAGTTTTATTTACAAAAAGTAACATTTTTAAACGAGTTACTTAACTACGTCAAAACGCTTACTTACTTCAGCGTCATTTCCCGGAATTTAACTATGAACGAAAAGTATAAAATGTGTGGATATTGCGACGCTGCAGGTTTTATTAAAACAATAAACATTTTAGCGCATTCCATAACGTATGAGACGTTTCGTTATTTATCCACTAAAAAAACAAGTTAAGTTTAACAGTGAAAACCAACGAATTATTAACTACGAGCAAAACAAGTAGTAGGTGCGCGCTCTCCCTTATGCCCTAGGCTACACGAGGCTAGTTTTTAAGCTAGACTAGTAAGCTAGTACTTAAGTAAGCTAGTACTAGACAACACTAGCTTGCTATTCTGGCTTGGAAAACTAGCCTTGTGTAGCTCGGGCATTACAAAAAGTTCACTAAGCTAGCCCGGTACGGGTTGGCGCTTGACGTGTAACCTTGAAAGATTATATGAGCACGCCAGTTTCCTCACGATATTTTCCTTCGCCGCCAAAGCCAGTTGTGATGGCAAACTTGTACATCTGGACTTGGAAAAATACTCAGACGCTCAGGCGGGATTCAAACGGAATTTTCGTTTAGAACACAGATTATAGTCGGTAGTGAATTAGCACAAATGGTTAGCTTTTAACTTTTAAACACGGGAAAAATACGGGAATTACACGAACAAAACCGAGAGACGCTGCTAATTCTACTAATATTATAAATGTCAATGTTTGTTGCTCAATTACGTCGCAACGACTGAAGGGATCGGGGTCGAAATTTGGAACACACATTACAGTCTGGAATAGCACCCTCCAGGCCACGTGGTTCGACTGCGTAGTTCGATCAATCGGACCACGTGAACTTTTTTTCCCGTTGGTTCGATCAATCGAACCATGTGCTTTTGAGATTCCTGATAGTTCGATCAATCGAACCACGTGATTTTTTTTTCCAGTTGGTTCGATCAATAGAACCATGTGCTTTTGAGATTCCTGATAGTTCGATCAATCGAACCACGTGAATATTTTTTCCAGTTGGTTCGATCAATAGAACCATGTGTTTTTAATAGCACATAGGCTACTTTGTATTACAAGAAACTAACGGAAACACAAACTACGCGAGTAAAAACATGGTCTGCTAATTCTATCTCTAATATAAAACATAATAAATAGTTTAACCGAATTAGTTTTCTTAATCAACACAATTTGAAAGTTCATGTATGCAAATCCATTGAACCAAGCGTAGCAACCCTAAAAGGCGGGAAAGTGTCATAAAGTGACAGCTTATTAAGGTAGACAATATTCGTTTGAGTACTCGCGCAGTGTTATGGCAGCTTACGGCAAAGTTACACTCTTTTTATTTGCCACTGGCGACAATGCCCCACTGGGTTTGTTTAGCTTTTGTTAGTTTATTTCTTCCTCTCCTATGACTTTCTCACAAACATTAGCTTCAGTAGCTTATTGTTTGCTTATCTTTGAGACTAGTCGTTTTTCGTTTCAATAATGAATGACGAGGTTTTAGAGTAACAGATGTGAGTGAAAATGGGTCATATTATAAGCCAAATTATAGACATTAACAAATGCTTCTCAAAATTCTCTAAAAAGACGAAATATTGGCGCTACTTTTTTTTTTTAATAGATAACAATTTTGACCGTTATATATACTGTGCAAGCCCCTCAGCATTATTGAAAACTTATTAACATTTACAACACATCTCCCTCTAGCTCTCACTAAACAAAACTTGTAACATGAACCATATTGCCCATAAATGCTTTTTTAACACAATTATCTACGTTTGATTTATGAAAACACAAATAGACACGGAACAAACATCCCTGAAACAATCACCACAGACACACCTTCATATTTTTATTAAAAAAACATAGATACATATATTATACTTTTTACATGAGGATACGCAGAAAAGGTGTACTTAAGCGTAAGGAATGGGTAGGATAAACGGCAATGTGGTCACGACTTTGGTATTGACACAGCACTCAAACAGCCAACAAGTCCACACCGAGAATGAAATATATTTTTAACTATTTATACATTCCCCTATGGTCTTTTCATAAATACTCCAATATTATGATGACACGGAGGGCTGTCGATCGGGTACATGAGTGGCTGTTCACTGGTAAATACTATGTTGATGTCAAAGTCTTGAGTAAATCGGTTACTTTGCTAGGACTTTGCTACGTTCTAGCATTTTGTCGTAATAATTAAACTATAACTTCTTCCTCCTAATTTGTAGAAAATATGTGAAATACCTGATGTTAAGAGACAATGTGATGCGATAGAAAAATAAGCAAAGTGGTGTATAAACATTACACAAAAATGTTCAATAAACTTATGTACTACGTAAAATATTTCTCTACGTTTATGACTAAAAGTTTACTCTTTATCCTGTCCTTCACCTATAGTCCGATACTGCATTTGATATTTTTTAGTCTCTCAAGGCTGCCGCGATCCAAAAATGTTTTAAGTTTTGACTTAATGTATAAAGTGCCTACACGTACAAAGTAGGATTTACTATGATAACATGACCCGCCCCTCCAGAATTTAAAACGTTTGAAAGTATTTGTGAAAGAATATACAACGCACCACGACGCATGTGTGCGTACTGCTACTGCAGACGATTAATTTCGTAAGGATGTGACTACACACATTAAAACAGTAATTTGGAGGGGCGGGCCATGTTATCGTAGTAAATCACATCAAACGACTCAAAAATACAAGATTAAACTTAAGAAAAATTTTGTAATACGACTGTTATTTTTAGTAGACTACTTGCATTCAAAAACATGATTTTAAAGTCCAGAAATAACAATCATGGCATAATTCCCAGTTTAACTATGACTTAGTTTAAAATACTACACCCTGAGGCCACAGTAAAACATATTTACTGTGCTGAGGCCGGCCTCTACGCTGTAGTTACTACGGCCGCGGGTAACTTACTGCTAAAGACGCCCAGAATATTATTTATGTCCTTTCGTATCACACTTGGGTTTGTATTTAATAATTTTTTAACTTATTTCACTTCAATCAATTTAATAGACGGGCTGGGAAGAAAAAATGTATGCTTAAACATTCTCTATACTTATTATGAAAAAGTATTTGTTTGTTGAAACCAGTCATACTAAAAGAAATCGGGTTAAGGATTTTCGTATAAGCATTGCTGTTCAGTGTGATAATACATTCAGCATGCGGGCCACGCTTCCGACTGGTAGTGAGTTTGATCATCTTGATTATCTTCAGACCTTAGTATAAGTAAGGTAGATGTGTTTTTTGGTTTTGGTAATAAAGACTCAGATACGTTATCCAATTGAATACATATTCAGATACGTTATTGACTTTATAAGCATGCTGCGTTGCATTAGGCAAGTCAGATACAAAGATAAGTTTCTTAATAATTTTTAAAGGAATTCAGTTCAATGTCAAAGCTAACAAGTCCAAATGAAAACAAAAATTAAAAACAATAACAATACAAATTACGTCAAAATCAGCATAAATACAAATTATATAATGATAAAATGTCAATGTTCAATCACAAATCTAGTACACATACATTTTCACTTAAAAAAAGATTTCTCTGTTAATTTCATTTTCATAAAATCAAAAAAATATTATAAAAAACATTAAGGGCGTGTGGGCCGTAATTTTGAATTTTTAAAACAACTTTAAGACCTTTAAAATAGTGTTTTAAACTCTGAAAAAAATATATGTATTAGTTAAGGATCTAATCTAGTGCAATTCGCAGTCAGTAACACGATTTAATGAATTTTACTTGATAAAAAAAAAAAATCCCAAAGTTACCCCTTTTCAAAAAGTTGTTTCAAGTTTATGACTAAACTAATGAATTTTTTTACTAAATTTTTGTACTCAACGAAAGCCACTAAAAAGTTATAGATGCATTCGCAGAGTTTGACTTGATAAAAAGTATCAGTTATTCACTATGTTTAAATATCTACCATATATATAGCGCGCCGTTCGGCCAGCCTGATCAGTCGCGTTTCGGCGCTCACGGACGACGGGCCTGTGCTTGATTTTGCAATTTTGACAACCGATAAATTTTAAATATTACGATCATAGTGCCACAGTATAACAATATCAGTAGGTATTACTAGTGAAGCACGCTATGATCTTGATTTTTGATACCGTTTTCATTGAATTGCAAATAGACGCTGATACTAATTAGTACGCTGTTTACTTTATGTTGTAGACCAATAAGGGAGTCTCAAAAACTGACGTCGATACCACATCAGTAAAAATTCAATGCGGATGCAATGGAAAATATATAAGCATCGGTAAAATATTCGTCCGTTAAATCAGAGATCGGGATAAGGAAATAATGAGAGGGAGAAATCCCTGCGTAAATCTAATATAAATGCAAGTAAGGTATCATAAATGATACCTAACTTGCATTATCTGCCATTTAGGTAAATTCTTTGGTAGTAAGGTACTTAGTACGTGGAAGAAAAGTCCTCACATACAGATTTTACCACTTTGGAAGAGACTTTCGCGCAAACTATTCAGTTTAGAATAAAAATGTTAGGAACTTCAATACAATTTTGAACACCTTTCCATAGATACACGTATTGTTTTGTTAGAATTTTTATTTTTTATTTCTTTTCCAAGTTAGACACGTTTTTTTTTGTTTTTTCCAAGTTTTTTTTTTTTTTTTTTTTTGTATGAAAATGTTAATATTGTTCATAGAAATTTAGACACTCGACCAAATTTGATAAGAAGCCTTTTAGGCAGTAAAATTACTCGTAGAATTTAACTCTGCACTAAATTTCCGATTCGTATTTTTATATGAGGTTTAGAATCATTTCCTGAGCATAAAATCACAAAATAATAACAAATCCAGGTGGAGCTTCAAGCGCCAGCTCGAAAAAACGTTTTTGGCTGATATTCTGAAAAGTTATAAAGCCTATTATTATTGTAGAAAATAAAATTTCCCATCTTTTGTTGCCAGTAAACTTTTTTTCGAACTTACCGATTACGATTTATTATGTCAAATTTGATGATAACAATGTAAAAATAATAAGATGTGAATTCTGTTCCCAGTAGCATAAACATGTCCCTTTTTACCGGAATGGAAGAAGGGTTATGTTTTTCGCGCGTATCTTTATGTTTGTAAATATTTTATTTCCACATATCTTCCAAACGGCTGGATGGATTTTGGTAACTAAGATATTCTAAGACTAGTCTGGCTCGCCAAAGTGTCCTTAGATAGTAGGTAATATTGTTTTACGTGTAGATTTTTTTGTAGTCGGGGTTTTTAAATTAAAGTTATTCTATCTCATTGCTCGTTGCTCGAATAAACAGCACCGTTCATCATCATGATTGAAGAGTTGAACGAGGAGTTTGGTCTCCACTTTTGTAATAAGAACAACTAAGCTGTGAAACGCATTGCCAGAGTGGGTTTTTGTCGAAGGTTCGAACCTTGGGGTTACGAGGTACACTGTGCTTGTTTCTATTAGAGAAACAAGTTCCATCGTAGACAACATCATTTTCATCCACTATTATCGGCATCATAGCAATCGTATCATTGAATGGGTTATAAATCGTAAACGGTAAGTTTAACAAAAAGTTTACTAGCAACAAATGATGCAAAATTTTGTTTTCTACAATTATTGTCAAAATATATAGTTTCCAAAATATCGGTTAAAACAGTTTTTTTTCAATTGGCGTTTGAAGATCTACCTGGATCTGTGAGAATTTTGTAATTTTATGCTCAGTAAGTGATCTTTACCTCATACAAAAATTGGATTAGAAATTTAGTGCAAAGTTGAACAAAATCCTTCTATTTTTACTGGCCTTTCATTACGTTTCAGCACATTTTTTTTCAATGTTTGACGAACTTGTGAATTATTAGGAAACATTTTAAAAATATGCATGAAATTGGAAAAGCCGTTCTCAACTTATAGTGTGACCAAAAAGAAAAGGTTGAATTTTGTATATCTACGAGTATAGATAAATTTAATATTTCTTGTTGTATTTCTAAATTGTTATCACTAGTATAAACAAATCTTGAACAAAAAATGAGTTTAAATTACATAGTCAAATATTGTAATGTTATTTCTGCACTGTGGCACTGATTCCGCGGTCGGTGACGGTCGCGAGAACAAGACAGCGTTAAATGCCTAATTTGACAGAACTACCTGGCCTTAAGGAAAAACAATTTTATGTTTCTTTTCTAAGACTCAGACTCGGCCCGTATAAAAACTACACAGATTTATCATGGATACCACAGGTCCACAGCACTTTCCCTACTTTTAATCCCCGGCGTAAAAACGACGGGATGTTCGACGTATCTCTTTGTCTGTCGGTAGTCTGTGGCATTAGCTCCCGAACGATTTGAAACATGAATTAGTTACTAGGTACTACTGAAACATGAGTTAGAATTAGTTAGGACTGTTTTAACCTCTGTTTTATCGAAACCGGTGCAGCCGCTTTAAAGTTATCAGCTTTTTTATTAGCTGCGACAGGCATAGTCGGTATTTGCTTTAGTACTTGGCATAAGTAGGTATGTGGGACCTAAAATTTGAATTTGTGATGGCGACTGGGTGAACAATATATGGTTTTATTATGTCACAGATTATTTATGTACTATATAATTTTATTGTAAGTGACGTTACCAAGTGTTCTTTTGAAATAATGGTTCGAATAAATAAATTGAATTGAATTGAAAAATAAACCCGAATTTGTTTTTCCGTAAATTAGTCCGTAGAGTGTGGATAAATATGGAAAACATTTTTTTTGCTTTATCAAATTATAAAAAATCGACAAAGATAAATTATCTGACTTCCCCCACACCGGAAGTAACGTCACCTCTTCGCAAACAAGGTACAATGAAGTGACGTAATTCGAAACTTTTAAGAACTTTGAATTTTTGTTTATAATTCAAATTAAAAAAATACGCATACAATACGTTAAAATACGTTTGATAGTCTAACGGACTAATTAGTTTTTTTTTTAAGTCATCACGCCTATCACGATGTGCATTCCTATTGCGATATGGATTTTTAAGTTTTTAATTTAATATATACTTGTTTTGTATCAGTTTAAAATAGAAATGTTTTCCAGGCAGTGTTCCTAATGAATGTGCGAAAGCTACGAACTGGCTCAGCGCTAAGTCACCGGTAACTGCAGGCTTTATTACACATACGTATCCGACGTCGTAAAATTGCATTTATGACGTTTGTACAGCTCCATGTTGCTTCAAATACTAATTGGGGAACGATGCTACATTTCGCCCCATTTCAGCTTAATGGCGGAGCAAGTTTCGATCCGAGTTTCGTGAATGTTTTTGATACCTTCTAAATAAATAAAATTGAAGTGTCTGTATGTAATATCAAACTAACAGCGTTTTACTAAGATCAAATATTTTTTTTTTTAAATAAATAGTGACGAGACGATCAGGACATGTGCCTGATGGTAAGCAACATGCCTGACACATAACAGCACAGTGACACGCAGCTATTGGAACATGAAGAGTCCAAATCATTACCTAGCACTGCACTGCGCTCGTCACCCAGATATCTAAGATCTTATATCTCTAAGCCCAGTAATTTCTCTGGAAACATTGCCCTTCAAACCGGAACACAGTAATGATGTAATTAAAGTATCTTTGGTATTCTATTATATTTTGCCTGAGTGGGTTTTCCCCGATGGTTACAATCTGTGTGTCTTCAAATCGAGAGTGAATCGGTTTCTTCTAGGTAAACACGCTCCATCGTAGACCGCATCGTCGCTTAGCATCAGGCGAGATGGCGGTTAAGTGTAAACATATAAAAGTAAAAAACAAAACTGCATCTTTAACGGGTTTTTTTGTCTATCTGTATGTTGGTTAAGGCTAATATCTAATATGACTTTCACTAACAGATAGGTGATATTCTAAGGCATAACGTAATTATACTACTCTTACATGAGGAAAGCAATTAGGATTTACATCAATTTTTGCATAAATAAGTAATAATCCATAGCTTATCGGTTTTTTATCGGATACACTTCTGAAAATGTGCAACTGATCTGCATTATCTTATACCACCTTGCCCTTTTTACTAACGTACTTCTCGTAGCTCGAAGAAGCGGCACCGTTTCATGGTGGATATTCCAAAGACACGGACAAAGAGGTTTGACTCTACGTTTGTGATAAGAACGTCTAGACTGTGGAATGAGTTGCCTGAGTGGGTTTTTCCCGATAAGTTATAATCTTGGTGTCTTCAAATCGAGAGTGAATCGGTTTCTTCTAGGTAAACACGCTCCATCGTAGACCGCATCGTCGCTTACCATCAGGCGAGATGGCGGTCAAGTGTAAACCTATTAAAGTTAAAAAAAACATAAATACGAACTTTCGCAACATTAATTAATGTAGATGTCAAATATTTCATCTTTCAACCATATCCAAACGACTTCATCATATATCAAGATAAAATAGAAACCGTGGTTATGGCAACACTGAGACCCCAAACGTCAAACTTTCGTCCAGAACTTAAGACATCCTCCGTCCATCAAAGCCCTCGCACCTGCGTACCGATGATAAATAGCACATACAACACACATTACTGAACATTCTCCATAAACTAAAGCATCGTAAAATCGCATATGTGTACCGTGCAGGCGCAGTACCTTAAAAGCATTGGTAATATAACAAAGCGTCTGAACCGAAATTGCCCATAAAAGTCCAACGGCGTTTTCTAACTAAAGCTATGAAACTGAAACGTCGGTGGAATTTACAATGGCTGCCTCCGTACATTTAACGTTCGTGACGTACGCCTTAGTTTAATTAAAGTGGCTGAGACGAGTTTTGGGTGCACCTATTTAGGTAGTTATGTCTCTTTGCAGACAGCCTGGGAAAGTATCACACCTTCGCCAGTTTATTCTATCGCAGCAGTTATGAGCAAAAACTGCTTGGCGGTACATTTTACGCGATAGTCAATCAAAAAGCTAAGTAAGAATGGGTTTGCCGTTGAATTGTGTTCCGGTTTGAAGGGCAATGATTTCAGTGAAATTCGACAAAAACGGAAAATAAGTGGTTCCCGTCGCTTTTGAACACCTGTAACATTTGATCTGTTGCTGACGCATTTTTTCTCATCCTAAAGCGTTTATCATTTATTTCTCAGAACACTTTACTCAATTATACTCTTTGATCGTGTGATGTTATAAACATCGAAAATTGGTGTACCGATAAGACTGCACACATACTGAACTAAGAAATTTGACTACTCTTTGGCTCGCTAAAGCCTTCAAGTACATGTTTTGAAGACAGCGTTCTGTCAAGTATCAATCAGTTAACCCATTATTCATTTCAAAGTTAGCTTAATACATCAATAGAAAGTTTGAGAACATTTCATATAATCTTTAAGTGTCGACTATACTGATACTGTAGCATTTACGCTCCATACAAACAGTGACTGAGCCAGGTTTGAGGCAAACCTTGTCCAATCACGCCATGTTACTCAGATGGGCATCGAAGCTAAGATTGACAGAAGAATACTTTAAGAGATTGTGGCCCGTAGATCTTTCATTTGATTAACAGCTATCACAAAACACACAACTGAGGGATAAGATTTTCTAAGATCAATAACAAAACGTAAACACACGCCAAAATAGCTATGATTAAATTCCGCTGAATCGAAGCGAGTTTGTGCCAAGTTATAGCAGGAAGCTTGTGTGTTTAGGTTTGGTTTTAGTTTTGACTTTCGGGAATAAAGGCACAGATTGGAAAACAATAACCTTTTATTCTTTGTGTGTTTCCCTGTATATCTTATTCATGTTAAATCTTAGCAATATATTTTGAAATGTATCTAATACTAAATACGGTATCAAAAATGACATCAATATTTGAGATGCAAAAATAATTTGCGATATTATAGAGAGCTTAAGCTGAGCAACTCTTTTTTACGAAAAAATATATACATTTAAAAATAAATATATTATATTGGAACAACCTGGTGGCTCAGTTGCTAGTAAGTCTGCCTGCGAAGCCGTCGGTCGTGGGTTCGATCCAGTTCAAATCGTTTCCAGTGCAAATATTTGTGTGATTAATATAAATATTTTGACTGTGCCTGGATATTTTGTATGTAAATAAGTATGTATTTAAAAATATTTAAGTAATATATCAGCTCTGGCTTCCATAGTACAAGGTTTACTTAGTTTGGGGCCAGATAGTGTTGTGTATGAAATGTCCACCAATATTTGTTTATTTTAACCCTGATATCGCAAATAATACAGACGCTCAATTCACTTTGTCGATTCCAAAGATAAATAACAATCAATTAAGCAAATGAAAAGTATAAAATAATATATAAAATAATTAGTTTTAATAAATATAAAATAATTGAAACTAAAGTTGGAATGGACCGGCCACATCATCTGGACGAACTGTTCATTCATTCAAAATTTAATAGGAGTTTAAGTAACAGGTTATTTTGTCAGCCACAGAGCAACTGTGACAATTATGGTTCAGTATGGTACATTTACGTACATTTACAAGTATGACAAGTATGGTACATTTTATGGTTCAGTTTTCTACACTTCCAAAATATGCATACATTCATGTTATATTCAATTATTATCTAGACAGTGAAAGTGAAGAAAGTGTACGTGTATCAAGAACATTCACTTTATGTCAGGATCAAAAAAATAGGGATATTTAATAAGTTCACTTGTAAGGTGCTTCAGTAGATGTTGCCATTTAATAAGCTAAAATAAGATCAAGCAATTTGAAATGTCAAATAATAGGTACACAAACACAAGTCATTATATGGTGTTGTGTGTGAAATGGCCAACAATATTTATTTAGTATTATTATTTAATTCTTCGTGTTCGTCAAATGTTTCATCAGAAGCGCCTTTCTGACTTGCGGCATTCCCACGCTGTATGTCCAGGTAAATTTTATTGGGTCATAAACTGATCAAATTATAACAAAAAAAATGGAATACGATATAACTCTTCATAAAAAAAAGTATCAAACTTCATAAGTTGGGGTCACTGATATGCATACCTATATTAACAGTATAGCTGTAGGTTTACAGGTGACGTATTGTCGAATATTTATTAGTGCTGTTTTATACTAAAATTCTAAGATATACATTTTCACTTCTATTGGCCGTCCCTATGACTGAAACTTTGATAAAAAGCCAATACCAACTTTTATTTATATCCATTTTGGATAGACACAAAACTCCATTCGGCACAGAAATGTAGCATCATCTTGTAACTTCCGAGTACCCAAAGTTCAGTTTTGAGAGCACTATCAAAACTCCGAAAACCAGTCGTTTCCCGTATTTCTTACCCGCATTTCAACTTACTATTCTTCAGACTTAAAAAAGTAGATAAAAAGATGCTTTAGAGTCTGCATCCGGCTAATTTTATGTGCAAAAACCCTATCCGGTATAAGTTGGACCGCGCGCTCGTGTAAAACCGTAACCGGAATCCGGAACCGGTACTTCCGGTTTTATGTCCCAGAATATTTTACGATAGTTCGTTTTCACGAATTGCACGTAAAGAAGCATTTTTCATTACAAAACTCTTCCACTGTTAAAATTTAATATTAAAAGTCGTTAGGTAAAATGAAATTTAATTTAATATTACTAGATATCAATTTGCAGTTTAACTAGTGTAGCTTTACTTACTTCCTTGTTAACATGACATGAGTTAGTTTTGTTTGAAAATCATGAGATTCAATTCTATGAGTCGTGAGTGAAGAAGGATGCAAGGTTTGCAGGTTTGCACTGTATACATACGGAGTCGGTTCGAACCAGTTTCTTTAAGTCAGACTGAAAGTCTGTTGAACAGAAATCACTAGCTGCGGTCCAGAGCTTTGCGGAGCGAACCGGCTGTAGCCAGTATTTCGGTAAACAGTTTTTCAGTCCCTCAACTTCGCTAGTGTTCGTTTTGATGTCGCTACCGGTCTTGTACTCGCGTAAATGTTATGGTAGGACTCTTGCTTGGGTTGCTTTTATGAGATTAGATCACTTTAAATGTTTTCTTATCTTATTAAAAAATGATAGCGTAGAAATATTTTTTGTTTTATTTCTTAGAACATTTACGTAGACTATTAATCCCACTAATATTATAAACGTGAAAGTTTGGACGTTTGTTCCTCAATCACATTGAAACGAGAGATCGGTTCGGGTTGTGAAATTTAGTCTAAAAAAGAACATAGGATACTTTTTACTTCAAGAATATTACGGAAACGGTAACTACACAGGTAGAACCGCGGAGCAGTGCCAGTATTGTATATTACTAAAGTAAAGTTTATTAATATCTTAAAAACAACACTAAATTAACAGTATTGGAATAAATAGACCTGATTTCTTCGGGTCAGGCAATATCTTCAGAACAGCATACGCGTAAGAAACCTTTTAATAATAATATAATATTTTCTTTATTTCAGACATCAGTCCATAGTGCACATGTACATCAAAATAAAAACTTTACACAATATTTTTAAAAACAAGAAAAAAATTATGTTCTCCCACTGTTGGCGCTGTGGATGTTCTATCATGAGGAGAGTATCAAGGATATAATTTGACACGCTGGTCAAGTGCAGTATGGCGGGTTACACATGTCCACGAAATATATCTTGGAACATCTCTTCACGATGTCTCCTTCGTTGTGAGATTTTGATGACTGACTTAATTGCGGTGCCCTAGTAACGAAAATGTCCTATTTCACAAGCGAGGTCGAAGTTCGAATCCCGTCTTCAACTCCAAGTATTCAAGTACAAGTACAAGTTTGCCATCATCACTGACTTTAACGGTGAAGAAGATATCGTGAGGAAACCTGTACGTTCTAAGACATCTTTAGAGAATATTATGATTCTTCTTGTAAAATATGATGAGTACCAGTAGTGGAAAATGAAGATAAAATCCATAAATATTATTTTTAATGACAATGTTTAGATGTTTGTTGCTCAACGTTACGTAACGTTTTAAACGCATCAGGCTGACATTTGTAAAACTATAAGTAATTAATGGGTAGGTAGTTAATGGTAAAACCAGGAAAACTAGTTAATGGGTCGCTAGTTAACGGTAAAACCAAAGTATAAGTAATCAAATAAACTGTGATCGATCAAAACGTATCTAAACCAAGCCCTAGGACGCCTCGCGGGAGCTTTTCAATTCCGTAGACGCAATAAAAATATGCCGAGCATCGCAACTCATAAAACTCCCAACGACAATGAATTCCTGAAAAAGATAATCCTGCGCTCGCGTCATCTCTTTATGCCTGAGTTAGTGCGAGCAGGACAAAAGATTTGGCAATAAAATCCCGAGTTAGTGCGAGAGGGACAAAAGATCCGGCAATAAAAGTTTTGATAGGATTCCGGAATCCTGGTATCCTGGTATTGGAAGTGGCGGCACTGAGGAAATTATTGTTACAGAGATGTTGTTTTGTATGAAATCGATATTACGTCAATAACACGATTAGTTAGTGGATCAAATGTTACTCTTTCGGTAGCTATGTGTGTATTTAATTAAATATTATTCAGTATATTCAGCCCAGAGATTAAGGATCTCAAAAACAAAATTTAGTATGCCTATATTATTGAAGCATGTATGTTTGGTGTATATGTATAAATAAATTTTACTCGATATTTTTTTCACACGACACCATAATAGCTTCAAACTAAGCAAAGCTTGTACATTATGAGAGCCAGAAAGCTGAAATAATATCAAAAATAACTTAAAGTACATACATACTTGCGATACATAATAACATTTTCTAAAACCACAACTAAATTATATTTTCTTATCCTACTATCCTATCCTACTAATATTCTATTTAATAGTATAAATGTCAATGTTTGGATGTTTGGATTTTTTATGTTTGTTGCTCAATCACGTCGTAACGTATGACCGGATCGGGTGGAATCGAAACACAGATCATATTCTGGAAGAACATAGAGGCTACTTTTTATCTCGGGATTAACGGCAACGACGCGGGTAAAACCGCAAGACGCCGCTAGTCAGAAACAAATTCACGTAAATACAATTCTGTACAAAATCCTTTGACATAGTTAAAATCTTGTCAGGCAGCAAAGGCCATCTGAGGCCAACTGCGATAGTTCCCATAAAGGAATTCTAGCAAACGCGAGCAACAAAGCTCTGATTGTCCACATGTAATTCATTATCGAAATAATTCTCTCGACTTATTACTTGGAATGTTTAGCTATTTAGGTTGAATTTGATACTGTTACTCGTATTATAGGCTGGCCTGGTGGCTTAGTTGGTTGTAAGTCTGCTTGCGAAGTTGAGAGACGTGGGTTCAATCCCCACCCAGTGCAAATGTTTGTGTGATGAATTCAAATATTTGTACTGTGTCTGGGTGTTTTCTATGTATAATAAGTATGTATTTAAAAATATATGAGGAATTTATCAGCTATGTGGCTTTCATAGTACAAGCTTTGCTTAGTTTGGGGTCAGATGGTGCAGTGTGTGAAATGTCCACAAATTATTTATTTATTTATATGTATGCAATGACGTTGTCGATAAACAAAAACAACTGAAATTAATTGCAAAATTGTTCGTCTCAAAATATTTGTGCAAGATCTTATTTTCTTTAATTTAGCGATAACTTTCGGGCTTTTTAAGCTTATGGTATTCCAAAATACATATAACTAGCAGCGCTCCGCAGTTTTACCTGCGTTCCCTTAATTTTCCCTCGATAATAACTAGCCCATCCTATTATTCCACACTATAATCCGTTTTACAAAATTCAAACCAATTACTTCAGGTGTTCCGACGTGATTGAGCAACAAACATCAAAATATCCAATCTTTCGCATTTTTAATTTTAGTAGGTTATTTTATTCCATTGCATCTTGACCTCACATGACCTCTATTTCCTGTTGGTACGTAGGTCACACTATAAGTTTTGCGTAACTCAATTAAAACAATAATATAGATAATTCAGGTGTGCTTAGTGTAAGTAGTTAGTTAGGTTTGTAGTGTAGTGTATGTAGTTCTCATTGTATTTTAGTTTTGTTAATAAAGGCTCTGCCCAGATAAAAAAATTAAAACAATTTACAACGTGTTATGACCAAAATATTACATATTACGAGTATGTTTATTGCTTTTCAAAATACTCTACATTTAAGACATTTTTTTCATGCGGTCGAACAATTTTTTATAACAATTGACAAAAGATATCTACAATTGTTTTTTCATCCCACCAGCTCGGAAAGAGTACTTTTGCTCCTCGATATCAGGGCGCAAAAGTCGTTTTTACCCTCTAGAGGTTAAAGTAAATTTGAATTTGGAACATCGTGTGTACTGAGGTTTTGAATTCAAAACATAATTCAACCTATTTATTTCTACCTCCTTGGTGCCGAATGCATCATACATTTTTTTTTATGTGTTAAAAACTCAGACTCGGAACCTCCTTGGTGTACTTACTTTTTTTTAATTTGCTTAGCGCGAAAACATTAAAAAATTTGCATTTAGTCATTTCCTCGCTGAGGTGGAATGAAAAGTTACGTGTTGCACTCGAGTGCAAAGATTTTTCACCTTGTGCTCTTTTGATTCCCTTGCTACGCTCAGGATTCTAAAATTGAGCACACGGTTAAAAATCAACTTTGCACTCTTGTATAACAAATAACTATTTTTTACTAAGCAGGTTGCAAATCAACGTTTCAAAAAATGTAACATTCGAAATTCAAATAGTTCCAATTCGCTAGAAGTACAAAATGTTTAGTGTGCCCCATGTGCCACATCGTTACATCAATCCACCCAATATACTCGTAAAGCGTTGTAATCTATACTTATAATAAAACTGTAGCGGGTCGAATTCTGTACATTGAAGATATTTTGAAAATTTTTTTTTGGAGCACTCCATAGTCGATACTGATGGCGAATCTGCATTTTTTTTCTTTCATGTCTGTCTGTCTGTCTGTCTGTCTGTCTGTCTGTCTGTCTTTCTGTATAGGGATCACGCATCACGCCGAAACTACTGATTCAATTCAGCTAAAACTTGGCATGATTTTAGTATAAACTAAGGAAATTGCTGTAGGCTACTTTTGATCCCCAAATTCTGATCGGTTTTCTTGCGGGAGGGGGTGAAAGTCAGAATGTGTATTTGGTTGTAACTCATGTTTGCGTTGTTTAATTTCATTAATTCCTTTTTTGTTAAAAAGAACACATTTTTTATATTGTCCCATCAAAATTTGAACATTATCGGTTTGGTAGTTCGGAAATTACACAAACATTAAATAATAACGACACGCACGGCGCGTTCGGTACATACTAACTTCTAAGTATTCTGTGTATCACAGACGATCCACAGAATATCTAGATTCTAAATTCAAGAAGTGCCCCACGTGATCGCGTCGCGTCGCTTCCTAACATATATTAATGACAAAATAATTGTCAAAAATATATTTTTGTGTGGAAAAAGGAGGAGGATGGGAATATCCTCCTTCAAACAAGGAGGATGTTCTCAATCGGGTTGCATGTTTTTTTTATTTGGTTTTATTTTACACGATAACTCCGCTAATTGTGAGTTGATTTTGATGATTCTTTTTGACGTGACAACGTCTTATAAATTGGTTTGCCGGGTGACACTTCAAGAAACTGCGTTACGCTCCGCTCACGTTATGCGCTCACAACGAGAGCAAGTGAGAGGCACGCGTCCCTTCCACTCGGGCATGGTTAGCCCGCCTAAGAGCGAGAGAGACAGACATAAAAGTGAAAGGCACGCGTCCCTTCCGTAAAATTATTTTACCACTCAAAGTCGTTGTCACGTAAAACTTTCGCCCGTATACCGACTTTACAGGCAACCAATTTTTTTGTTTGTTAGAAAATACTTCAGAGGTGATCTTATATATCGAAAACAGGGAGGTAGTTTTTCAAATATCAACAAAAAAACAATTATCAGCTTAGATTTATCTGTAGGTATTTAGTTAGTCGATCGACAGAATTAAATTACCTGTCATTGAAGTAACTGTTTGTTCTTTTGGAGAAAACATATCAGCATAATAAGTAGCAGCATAAACAACCCATTGAATGTTGGCCCAAAAAAACCCACTGCTGGGCGTCGGGGCCTTCTCTCGCAAGGAGAGAGACAAGGCTATAATCCACCACGCTGGCCCAGTGTCGGTTGGTGGATGACATATGACTTAGAACTTAGATTCTAGGTACATTTCGGTTTCCTTACGATATTTTCCTTCACCGTTTAATTACCAGCATTACGAACATGACTCTGAAAAGATAGTGGTGCGCTTGGTTTTGAACCCTGGGTCTCCGGATCGACAGTCGCCGTTCTCCCGACTAGGTCAGCTGGAGCTTACTAGACTAGCCGTAACTTAACGTATTATTTTAATCCAAATACTGTTTAAAATTTAAAGGTAGTGTTCAACAAGCTTCGGTGACAGAAGCAGACCGTTGTTAGGGTTCCGTACCCAAAGGGTCAAAAACGGGACCCTATTACTGAGACTTCGCTGTCCGTCCATCCCTCCGTTTGTCACCAGACTGTATCTCAAGAACGGCGATAGCTGGACAGTTGAAATTTTCACAGACGAAGTATTTCTATTGCCGCTTTAACAAAAAATACTAAAACTAAAATAAATATTTAAGAGGGGCTTATTTCCATACAACAAACTTGATTTTTTTACCGTTTCTTGCTCGATACTAATAACGTACCTGTCACAGGTTGACGCTTTTACTATTCACATAATATTAAGTTTTATGGTTTCTTTAAATGTAATTAATTAAAATAAAATATTTTTTTAAGGGGGCTCCCATACAATAAAATCCTTTTATTTGCTAATGGTTCAGAACCCTTCGCGCGCGAGTCCCACTGGCATTTGACCGGTTTTATTTTATCAAACATTTTGTAATATCCTATCCTTTCCTAATATTATATAAATATATCAATATTTAAATTTTTGCTGCTCAATTACGTTGGAATGGCTGAATGTATCGAGTTAAAATTTGAAACATCTTCTTGGCTTAGCTTAAGTAACACATAGGGACGTATAGATAGTAACTATACATAGGCAATGTTTAGCCTATGTGTTCTTCCAGACTATAATCTAATTGTATTTCAAATTTCAGCCCGATCACTTGATACGTTCCGCCATGATTAAGTAACAAACATCCAAACATTGACATTCATTATATTTACAGTTACAGGACAACGTTGGAACGGCTGAACATATTTGGAAGGAAATCGAAACACACGTAGTTTGTACTCAGAAATAGCAAATCGGTTACTTATAGGTTACTGTGACGTCGGAAAGACTAAGCAAATTTGGTAGAAAATTGAAACAGATAACTTATAGTCTGAAATACCACATATATGTACTACCTATCAACCTGAAAAGAAGCATGGGCCCTAAGGAAACAAATATTAACTATCACGTCAAAACGGCACAACGAATTGGGTTGGCATACGAAACACAGATAGTTTAGAGTCTAAAATTTCACATGAAGTCTAAGTCTATATTTTCGTTAAACTCCATATTAATCTATAATAAGTATATATTTTCGTAAGGTACTTGATGTGATGGTAAGGTAAAAGGCGCCAAAAATGAAAAATATATGCACCCTTTTTGGCGTAGATAATTGGTAATTGATAAGTGGTTAACAGGTGATTTGCGTTCACAATCAAAATAACAAGCAACATTATATTCTCATTAGATGGCGCTAATGCCAGTTTAAATCTAAAAGCACTAAAGGCCATTTAAATCAATGTTTAGCTATTGTGGTATGTATTTTTTCTTTCATCACTAGGTGGCGTTACTGGTATTCTAAATTGTACTTATAAGTTTTTGCTGCTAAAAGGATTTTGATGCCGAATTTGGATTCTTTCGTTCTTGGATTTTTTTCTGTGTTACAATTAAATTCATACATTAACATTTCACTAAGATTTGGCTTAGATTTACGGGTTCAACTTGCTTGAGAACCTATCATTAAAACTGAAAATTTTAATCATTTTCATTCCACACAGGCTACGTTCAAAATTTTACGCGGGCGAACAACTAGAAAACAGCTTGCGGATAAAAAGGGATAAGTAGGTAATCAGATCATGCACATCAGCTTCAGACTTTTCGTAATGTATCCTATAAAAATCCTACAAACTTAACACTTGCGGCTATGTTCGATACTACGAAACCTTAATAAGTATGTTTAATTTTGTTTAAAAAAAGAAAAATAAAGATGATAAAATTAAATAAATTTTTGTGTGGAAAACAAATTCACTCGGTTTTCAATGATTACATTATGCAAATATTTTGACGTACGATACTTCCAACTAATGTACACTATAAGTCAGTAACATCTGCTTACGCGAACGAAGTAGCGGGTTCAGCTAGTCTTAAATAAATATTAACTGAAATACCATTTATGTGTTACTCAAAGAGCTAAGTTTGACAAATTGAATGCAACATTAATAGAATGAAATGAAACGAAACTATATCTTTATACGGTTTTCTATTCCTCGATACCGGTATACCGGTTTTACTATCCGGTCCGTGTTTCGTCTTAACTTTATGGGGGGACATTTTAAAATTTTTACAGATTTTATGGCGTTACCCCCTTTATCCCCTAAAGGGGGTCAGACGTCCGGCTCGATAGACGAATCTAAACCGAATCGATGAGTTTCATACGTATTCTCTTGTAAATACCATTTTAGTTTTAGTAAACTTGTTGAAATTTGTATATAATTAAGTTTTAGTAGACAGGGTTATGCAGGCCGCCTGTATTAAGTCGAAATTGACACATAACAATAATGACACAACGGAATCTCTATAACTCGAATGTCAAGGGAAATTAAAAAGAAACGAGTTAATAATGATCGAGATTTTTTTTCGGTGAAGTTCGTATAAGAGAGCTTCCATGGTAAAAACAAGTGTAGCAATAAGAAAAGAAAGAAAAGAAAAAAATAGTGATATAAATGCACTTATTTATCGTGTATTCGAGTATTATTATCCAGCACATTGTGTTATATTAAAATAAATAAAGGATCTGTCCATTTAGAAATAAAATAAAAAAAGAAAATACATGTTTTGGGTTGCATCAATCAGGAGTGCAATTAGCACTCGTATGCAATAATTCCCGTCCATCCTGCAGTAATCTGCGTCCCCTCGGCCTTCGTCCGCGTCCGAAAACAATTACACTAACTTAAATAACAAATAACAGGTCCAAAACAGAAACAAGACAGATAAACTTGTCGGCGACAACACGCAATAATGGCTCGGAAACACCTAAACATGCTACGCGAATGCAGACATGATGAAATATTAAGCTAACGTGCAGCTGGACTGTTTGGCTAGTCTTGTGGCTTAGTTGGTACTAAGTCTGCCAGCGAAGCCGTTGGTCGTGGACTTGAGTCCCACCCAGTGCAATTTTGTGTGATGAATACAAATATTTGTGTCTGGGTTTCTATGTATGATAAGTATACGTATTTACAATCAAATAAACATTTTTATATCAGCTATCTGGTTCTCATATCTCATAGTACAGACTTTGCTTAGTTTGGGGCTACATGATATTATTATGTGAAAAATGTTCACCATTATTTCATTACTAATTAATTTATTTATTACCATAAGAATATTAGGACATAAAACACAACACAAAATTATCTAATTCAAATAATGTTACAGTTGGCTCCGCAGTTTACATGATGGGTCCCTAACTAGGCTGCAAAATACAGGCGTATTTTGGGCACCCCGTCAGTAGAATGTAATGTTAACATTGTCATGTTTGCATATTATGGTGGCAGAACAACTGACAGAGTTGTAGTATTTTCCCAAGCAGACTTTTTAAGAGATCACTACATAAAATAATATTAGAAGATAACATTGAAGATGATAGAATCCCAAAAGCAATTTTCTCACGCATTGTATTTCGGTCGTCACGCGGGCGTTTCAGTGTATCCAGTCCCAAACTCCACTGCCCCGCGGTCGGTCAGTTTGTTCATCAATTGTTTCTGAATGAAACCGCGGTTGCGGTCGAGCACTTTCCCAACTTTCCACACCAGAATACGGAAATTTGTACCTTTATTAATGGTAATACAACATGTCTGTTTGATTTTAAAGTTGTTATTATCACAAATTAAAATTAATTATTATTTTAAGTTGTTATTATTACCCGTATCCGGTAGTAGAGTAGAGTAAATATTCCAAACATGAACTCAGAAGTTGCCAGCAATATGACAAATTAAAGATAAACTAAAACCACAGAAGAGGGGCACACGTTGGCACAAAACAACACGCAAAGTTGCTAATTGTTTGATAGTTCAATTTGTACGGGTAATGAAGTCTTTGGTATTGTTTAAGTTTAAGTTTTGCAATACGGCAGTATTTTAGATTCTTTAATCGATTGATATCTTAGACGAAAGACTTTTGCCTTATAGCCTTATACTGTTTACTTTCACTGTTGAAACGAATGATATTAACATACAGGCACTTACTCCGAAAATAAAGGTAACATAAACTTTAAATTTACCCCATAAATCAAATTACTCGGAAGTTTTAAACTTTAATAGGTACGATAATTAGAAAATTTATTATTGCAAGCTGCAACCAATTGACGACAGCCGAAAAATAAATTCCCTGCTAATTGCCATTAATTATATTTGGAAGCAGTGTAATTAATTAAACATCGTTTACACGCGACGTTTACCTCACAGTCCTTTTACTTTTTAGGACCGCCAGAGGTTGGAAAAAGAGACATTGAGTCTTGGTTGGTATTCTGAAAACAGAGTTGGTGAAGTACAGACGTCTTTGGGTTTCGAGGGCGCTGTTCAGGATAGAGATGCTAGTATGTATTCGTAATGTAAATGAAAGAAGTATTTGCAATGGATCCAGTACACCTAGTTTGTTTTCAATTTTGTTTTAGACAGGTTATTCTTACATTTCTTATTGCCAAAGTTCTTGTTAGGACTCACATTAATGGATATGGACAATATCAGCGAATTACCAAACTTGACTTGTATTGATTCCAACTCGTCTGAACTCAAATCACATTAGAAACGAATCTGACATCCTTCTAATAAATATTATAAATAGGATTTTGGATGTTTGTTGCTTTATCACGTCGAAACTGCAGAACGGATCGCATTGTTAAGGTTTAAACAGTGTTTTGTAAATACATGTAAATATATACCATCATTTACTTGTTTTCATACCCATAAAAACATCTCCCATTTGAATTCCCAAAATTTCGTTCGCCTCTCCTCATAGCCATTAAACCTTTGCTTGTATACAATGTTGCCATACCATTTACACTGCTTGGCGTTCTTATGGCACTTATTGGATGCCTACAGCGATGCCGATGCCTATTGTGAAACTTCGATACTTGGAAGAATCTAGGACCCTTGGTACAGTCACGCGCGTCTCACACTGCCTTTCCTTAGTATTGTTTAGTTTTTATAAATTCGTCGTTACATGTTTTATTACAACAAAGCATTCTTTAAAAGTCGATTTCACAGCTTTATATAAAAAAAAAAAAATTAAAATCGAATCAACTTCAAATCTTAGTCTTGTAGAAGAATACAATCTTGGTATTAAGTTAGGAGATAGTAGTAGTACAGCGTAAGGACAGATAAAAAAATACTATGAACGTACGAGTGTCGTGCCATTGAGGAACCTACCTGTCCGATTTTGTACAAATGTCATTGTCATAGCGCATAGTTTTTTAATTTTGTTCTATTATATATTTTTAAACAAGAAACTAACAGTTTGCATTAAAGTCTCATAAGTTGCGACCATACCAATACCCTTATTCATAAAAATAGTTATTAGGCCACTCTCCCAAAAACAAGAAAAAGAGATGTTAGGAAAAGCGAATGATATTGGAAAATTCTAGAAGAGAAGACGGTCGCTGGATTACGATGATTTTGCCTATTTTCTTCCAACCTTTACAATTAACAATGAAAGTGGAGCAACGAGCAAGTTCTAAATTATAATTAGTGCCAGTTTTATGATCCTAACTAAAGGTTAATAACATTTGTGGAGAAGTATGATATCCGACATAAAACGCAGTAAAACGCCGTTTTTTAAATTATTCTCCGAACCTATGCTCCACTGTTGGCATAAAATTAGTCACAGCAAAATAAGCAATGAAATTCAAGCCCTTGAAGCTATACGCGATCTAGTCGTAAAAATATCCCGTCCTCTTCTGCAATGCTGGTAAACGGAATAGAGGGAGCGAGAGGAGAAATTCGCAACATTGTTGCATACGTCGATACGGAATAAGAAAATGCTATAAGGCATACTTTAACATTAATGGTGCAGTTACCTTTTAATTATGGATTATAATAAAGTGGAATAGCAGAAATGTTGAATTTTTATGGCTGTTATTGGGAATGTTAACGAGAAATCTTTTGCCAAAGCACAACTGTAGAATATTACTGTTTTAAAACTTGGACATCGGTTCAAGAAGCGCACACTTTGAGAGTTTCGCACTCTGTGCAGTTTCACGTTAATTTTCTTTAAAAATAAACACAACACAGTGAAACATAAAAAAGATAATGTGTCAATGTCAAACTTAATGACAAATACAATTAACACTTTGTTTTTGTCTACAAATGATAGTTTTTGTATTTTCTTATTCGGTTATCATTTAAGTAGTATTTTTTACATTAATTTAATTTAGTAATTGATGCTTTTTCATATAGACCTTAGTTTCTCTTTTTCTTCTATTTTAGTAATATATAATGTGTGATGTGCCCAGAGTGCGATACTGCCAAAGTCTAAGACGAAGAAAAAATCTGTTTATCATATATGTTTCAAATATCTTTTTATTATTATCGTATTCATCTAGTAACATTATTCGTTGTCAATATTCATTTTATGAATAGATTCAAATCAAATTGTCACTAAAACAGAGGCTAAGCCCACGACAGCAATTATTAAAACAGCTTTATTGCTATCAATAAAAACTTATATAAAAAGCCTACACAATGCGATCAGTGTTGTTGCCGCGTTGATAATCCTTTTATTTTTGACGTGACAACGTCTTATAAATTGGTTTGCCGGGTGACACTTCAAGAAACTGCGTTACGCTCCGCTCACGTTATGCGCTCACAACGAGAGCGAGTGAGAGGCACGCGTCCCTTCCACTCGGGCATGGTTAGCCCGCCTAAGAGCGAGAGAGACAGACATATAAAGTAAAAGGCACGCGTCCCTTCCGTAAAATTATTTTACCACTCAAAGTCGTTGTCACGTAAAACTTTCGCCCGTATACCGACTTTACAGGCAACCAATTTTTTTTACTATAGTAGGTTCGCACTTGACCACCATCTCGCCTGATGTTAAGCGACGATCCTGTGATTTTTGGAGACCAAAGGATCCAAATCACCTAGCCGTAGAAACGCCATCAAAATGTCGAGGAGTATTGAAAAAAAAAACTACGATTATGTTCCGTACAACGCTTTTAAATCGCATGAGTAATGTATTCAATTCAGTATAGCTATATGAAGTTTTGTTTACTTACAATTCATTGAGGTCGAATGCGTCAGTAAATGATATGATAATATGAAGCAAAATGTATACACGTGGAGCAGTGTCGGGTGATAAAGCTACTCTCGGGTCACGGCACAAAGTCGTAATTAGTCGTACAGAGAATTATTGAAATTACAAATCAACGGATCTATTTCCCTGCAAGTAAGGTCTGTAATCATCTGGCAAAATAATTCTTGTAATTAGTTTTACTGTCTGTGTTTCTATCTACAATTATTATACTCGTATGTATATGCTCTGCTCGCGACTTTGATCGAAGATACCTATTTCGAAAGGAACATTGCATTTTTCATTTACCGCTTTTCACCCCAACTGAATAATTGAGATAATGTGCTCTTTCGGACAATCTACGTTCCTAATTTCAGCCAGATTCTTCCAGTACTTTCAGAGTGGTTGAGTAAAAACAAATATCAAACCTTTTCCGACGTGATTGAGCAACAAACCAACAAACAAACTTTGAAATTTACAATGTTAGTAAGATTAGTAAGATATATTATGAACTATCTGGTAAGCACTAGAGCTAGCTTCACTTTGGTGGCCTATATAGATCATAGATACGTATGTGTGAAAATTTACAATGTACATCATTCTATATTAGATACATATTTAAATCAATACATCAAGACGAAGACAGATCTTTATCACACATGTTTTTAAAACACTAAGTTTTTTTTTTTTTCAATTGCACTGCGTGATTTACGCTAGCATGAATTACGATTGATGCTGTTACAGTTCCAGGCAACCATAGTTATTGGTAGTGGCAATCCTACAAATATTATACATGTCATAGTATGGATGTTTGTTGCTCAATCACCTCGCAACGTATAAAGGGATCGGGCTGTAATTTGGAGTATAGATTAAAGATTAAGCCTTGAAGAAAACATAGGCTAATTTTTATCCCCAAAAAAAAACTACGGAAACGGGAACGCTGGTAACACCGCGGGGCGCTGGAGTGTAGTAATAAAAAATCAATTGCCATCATCTATCAGACATACCTATTTTCGGTAATTTTTTTCTTTTCAATAAAACGTCCCATTAGGTGGTGATTTTTACAGTATGTCATAATATGTGTCGAAGGCATGCAAAAACAGACTCGTATTAGCCCTTATAGGAACCCTAATGACAAACAGGGTTCTTCAAGAGACACAGTGACTATACCTTAAAAGTACTACGTCGTGACTGTTCTTACCAACGGAACGTGACATGCACTGGGATTTAGTTCAACGTTAGGATAATTAGATCCAAAGTAGCTTTAATGCAATCCAATATGAAAAATTGGCAGTCATAGGGACTGCTAAGTAGATAGAGTAAGATATAAGTGAAAACTTATAACCTCAGAATTTGATAGCTCATTTTGAAAACTGCGCAGGTGAAACCGGAGGGCGTCGCCATGACCATGGCCATCCAGAAATGCTGACTATTTCGAAATAGTCCCGAGTTTACCCGAAGTTTTCTTTAATTTACGAACTTGACGCTTGAGCTCAATTCACCGCCCACGAAATATCTGTATGTGGTTCGCCAAAAGAAGTTTTCACTTCAAAAGACCCCGAAAAGAAGATATAATTTGCATTAAGAGTGGCGGACCAACTTAGAAGGCTTAAGCTAATAGAGAATATAAGACTGTAACTTTGCAAAGGAATCTTAACCAACCTTTCATGAATTTGCAAGAATTTACGGAACGCTAACACACGTAGTATTTCTATTTCGCCCATAGAATTATATTTTCTATTTTCTAAGTAGATATTCCGAGCCTCATACCAACACCTCAAAATAATATAGAGTCATAAACGTCACATCCCATTCACTCGACAACATGCAAAAACCAACTTCGCACTGGCCGCTAATAAAATCCCGCCATTCAACGACCCACCGCGGTGTTGCTAGTATAAAAACGAAAAAATGTCCACAGCGCGTCTAGGTGTAACATTTCTAACTCATACGGGATACGGGTAATTTCTTTTGCGGTCATAAAATACTACTTTTTGCCCACACGCATTGGTTTCTATCACTGGAAGTTATAACCATTGAACAATAAAACTACATGGTTTGAATTTCGTTGAAAAAACATACATTCTTGTATCGAGTCGACCATTTAAAAACATAATTTTACTTAACCTTAATTATAGTGGATTTACTTACTATTACTAGTGGATTGACATTCATGGACACAGATGCACACAATTAAAAAGCATCATAAATAAAAGCACAATGCTAACTTCATAATGGATGACACTGCATCCCACGACACAAGTAACTGTGTAAGACAGAGTTCCCAACAGTGAAGTCACTCACTCTCTCATACACACTAATTACTAACTTTAATAATTAGTATTTCACAGAAAGGTGGTTTTTTAAAGCACAAAAAAAATCATTTCACGATCCCATTGGTTAGCAACAAGCTACAAGTTCCTTTCACACCGAATTTCTGCGAAGTCACTTAAATCATCGCTTCTGCGTGAAGAGGTAACAAAATGTACACAAACACGTACATTTATACGAAAAACCGTATGAGAATAAGCTGCACTAGCAAAGTGGCTCGATTTCAGAAGCATTGAGGTTTTGAACCATTCTAAACACCTGCGTTTTACTCAAATGTAGATGTATAAGATTTTCTTTACTACTTCTTTTCAAGATGAAGGTGTCAATAAACTTACCGAAGTACGCCGCGGACTTGAGAGATCGGTCCAGTTAACGTATTTCATGGGTCCGACCGTCGATATAAACCACTAGATGTGCCCTCCCAAACTTCAGGCGCACATAATTATGTCATCTTCGCGAAAAAAGAGCTTACTCTTTCCGTTCTAGTCGGTTGCAGGAAGCGGTGAACACAGGGCGTTTTAAAACCATTATAATTTTATATTGATTAAAGTGTTGTTTTTTGGCGAAAATAAATAATTTTTACAATGAAGAGTATTATAGAGCGGCCTATATGTCCAGCTGGGGACAAGTGTGGGTAGATTATGATAATGTACAATGAAGAGTTTCTATCTAACCTACCTACATGCCTGTCTACAGGGCGTCAATGACCATTGACCACTCATTTCTACAACTTCGGTATGTACACGAACCTCGACGGTGTGTGTTTAAGGCTTTACAAGTGCAAACAGCAACTTTGTCTTATGTCAATATTGAATTTCGAGATAAAATGCTGTTTGGAACATACGTATCTTCTTACGCGAATATTTCTAACTAATTTGAAAAGGTTCGATATAATAATAAAGAGATACGATAATTTTGGATGGCGCTGTGTGAAATAAATGTAATTCTATTGGTTTATACAATTATATTACATCATACAACAAATGTTTGGATGTTTGTTGCTCAATCACATCGGTTATCAATCATTATTTTACTGTTGTTATTTTGAAATATTTTTTATTCTTTCTATGTACGAGTATGTTACTCTTTTCTAATGATGTCAATGTCAAAGCAACTTCTGAAAAACTGGATAAAACTAATAAGTACAATTGTGAAAAGTGTACAAATACACTAATAAAACTAAGTGGTCAAATAAGTTTCGGTACATTTTTGAAAGGTTTATTTGAATTTTGAATACTTAGAGTGTATTTTTATAGTTATTTGCTTGACGTACGTACTGATTCAAGTAGTATTCAAGATAAGTGAGTTATTCAAAATATCCATTGTCAATATCAAGTTACGATCTTTGATTAATTATTTTTTTAAACTATTTTTAGAATTATAGATTTTAGAATAATAATTTAAATTATTATTTTTATCCAATAATATAATTATAATACATCTAAAGTTTACAATGTAGTAATCATCATACTTTCTCATTAAACAGATAAAATTACGGTTTAAATTAATGGCAACATCGCGATAAACTGCTAGCCCAACCGCCATAGCGGATAAGCCAAGTAATTATTATCTAATTATAGTTTTACTACGTTTTGACCCCTTGGCTACGTGCCAAGGGGTCTGTTTAATTTAAAAGTGGCGCTTAAATATGAGGATCACTGAAATGTCGTAGGACCATTAAAGCGCTACTTTGTATAAGCTGGTAATTTAGACAGATCTAGGGCAATTAATTAAATGCCTAGTGAGCACAAGTCTGCCTCGGAAGTGCACACCTTGGCGGTTATTTTACCGGTAAATTTAATGTGTTGGTATCACTGTGTTCCAATTTTAAATCAAAGCAATATTCCTAGATATCTAATAAGTATTTTTTTAACAAGGACAGTGCAGGTAGGCTTTAGAGGAGACCTTAGATAAAGAATAACTAAATAAATAAGGTTTTTCCGCACGGTTCCTTGGTACCAATCGTAAGCAGATGAGGTGTATGTTAGCTTTGGCGACGTAGTGATGTGCCGTGACAAAAGTATGACACTTCCACAAGAGCGACAAGACAAGAGCGAACAGACCTGTGCTTTCGTTGTAAAGAAGCGTTGGCGTTAACTCTATACGTAGTATATGTAAACTCTTTGAAGAAGACCATCTGAGATCACAAACATACTCGTAGATTGATAAAAATAACATGGACAGATTTTATATTTTTCAATTTTTTGTATCTCTTAATAGATATTGGAGAAACCTTCACAAAAACACAAGAAATCGTAACGATGCCACAGAGAGATAGAAATTAGTGACGTCAAAATTTCCCTTCTTTTGTTGCTTGCTATTTCGCGTCTAATGTGCTCATATCGGCATTTCTGATTTAAAATAAAACTTATACTAAGGTATGCAGGTATGCTAAGGTTTATGTATATATATAAGGTTGAGTTCTTAATTGTAAATTTAAAGTATTAAACTTTCCATTTTTAACCACTTCCAAATTCCAAACTTTCAAATAAAAACTTCCTTTCGTATACCATATTTTTTAGGGTTCTGGGTGTCTGTCTGTCCGTCCGTATGTCACAGCCACTTTTCTCGAAACTATAAAAGCTATAGGATTGAAACTTGGAAGTAGATGTAATCTGTGAACCGCATTAAGATTTTGATTAAAAAAAATAAAAATAAAAATTTTTTAGGGGTGTCCCAATATATCAATACATAGAACTGAAACTCAAAATTTTTTTTTGAATACCATGCATGTGGGGTATCTATGGATAGGTCATCAAAAACTAAACTGAATAGTTTGTTCCAAAGTAGTTTACTTCCAAAGTAGTAAAAAGTGTCCCCCCTTTAACTTCTAAAATAAGAGAATGACAAAAATAAAAAAGTGTATGATATACGTTACCATGTAAACTATCAACGAAAATTGATTTGAATGATATCTAGCAACTAGTTTTATTTTAATACGTCATAAATTGACTATTGTTAAAACACTGATTAAACTAACAACGAAGTACAAGAACTTTTGTATTATGTTACTTGCTGCTACGGAAAACCTTCATGGGCGATCCCGACTCGCACTTGACCACTTTTAATTAAAGTAATAATATAAACGACATAAATTTATTAAGTAAAGTAAAAATAGGTTCATTATTTTAGGAAATACGATACCACAGAGAATAGCGAGCGAAACCGCCGGACGCAGCTGACAAGTAATACCACATTAATCGCAAAACAAAATGTGACATACCACCATTACCAAGTATCACTTTACCCCACTTAATACCAACATAATATTTTAACTACAAATTGGTTTTCACATGTTTTTTCACTTAACCATTTTCAATTTAACATAATACCTGTAAATTTGCTACCGAACAACGGCGACCTAAAATAACTTGCCTAATAAGAAAACACGGCTAAATTACAAATACATAATGATTCTCGGAACGACAGTGTTATGTGGCACGTTTATACTATAGCAGCGTAATATAGGGTTATGCAGGTTACATGCAGTTTAGCCGACAGGAATGCTTTTGACGTGACAACGTCTAATAAATTGATGGACGCCGGCTGCATGCACGAAAAAGTGTCCCGTTATGTTACGCTCATTGTAAGCTTGCGCCGCAACTATAAATGTTTTGTTATGACTTTGTCACGTTACATTATCGTCCGTAAACCAACCTACTTTACAGACAACCAATTTTTTTTTCTCATAATTTCGTGGTAAGACTCCGAAGTCCGATGAGGAAACACCACACCTTTGGTAGTTAGTGCACCGCAGTAAATGCTGTTTTTGAAAAATGGTTTGAAAGGTACAATAACTATTGGTGGTGGACAATTCACATACAACAACACCATCTCAGATACTCGTATTTTAGTACTTCGAATCATTGGCTGTCAGAGTGAAACTACAGAAAGAAGTGAATACTTATAACTTGGATTTTTAGCATTACACAACACAAATGTTGCATTTGCTAACTACGCTAAGTATTTTTTTTTCTTTTTTAAAAAAAAAATTGCGAAGTGTACCTTGAAATTAAAAAATTCATCTGATATTATCAATATTACACTGCAATTTCTGTGTAATACAAAGCATGTGTATAAATATATAATACTCTCTTTCGATTTACTTCAGTAGTTACGCAGAACCCAGTATATGGGTAGGTTTGTGTATCTCATTAAAAAAGGTTTTTACAACATAGGCTATTACAGGATTTCATTTAACATTTTTACAATCCTTAATTGTGGTTTATAAAACGAGTTGAACTCAGCGTAGCTCTGGTGCAGTGAAAACTTTTATGTTGAACTGCAAATAAATATTACGAATTTTGAGTTTAAAATGTCGTTAAAATTTTGGGAGTCTCTAAATCCATACAACTAACAATGAACAATTACAAAAGAAGTATTTTCTGATTAAAAGGTTCATTGAAGGCACGACTCTGATGTTCGAAAAATATTTTAAATTCTTGAACTCCGCCGCAAAAAGTTTATAGGTTTTTGTCGGATGATTTAAACACTTTACAGAATTTAGTCACGATCAAAACTATCACTCACTTACCTCGACGTTTCGGCACCGTTACAACTGTCGTCGTCGAGGTAATTAAGTTTTGTTTAGTGATTAAATTATGAGTCCAAATCGTGAAAGTTTAAAAACAATTTTTATCGGATGCATTTCAAAACGTGTGCAGCTGATCTGCATCATATAACCTCCTGCTAACCAGCGTCATATGGAAAGAACATTGAATTTTTACAACTCTGACCGAAATATTTACACTGTTAACCCTAAATCGTTCTTAAAGTAACATCTATACTGGATGTCTGTGAACATAACAATAATAATTTAATAAACTTTTTTCTACTTTTAAGCCTTAAAATTCTTTGTATCCCTGAAAAATCATAAATTTAATTATCTAATTATCTTAATGTCTTATGATAATATTTAACTTAATTTATTTGCGTAATTGGGTATACAAAGATATCTATTACTCAATCATTAATTGCTTCATTATGTTACAGTAATAAATAAGTACATTTAGAACAAAATTTAGTCATAACACAACGTACCCCAACCGGGCATTGCAATTTAAGTGTCATTTTGGAGCAAAGCGTTTCATTTCACAGTCAAATAGGTACTTGGTTTTATTCCTCGAAAGTTCTTAGGTCATTGGTTAAAAACTCGGATAGACTATAATATAGTCTTTTGACAATAACAGATCTCTCAATTAACTAAAATAAAGACCTCCATATTCCACCTTTCCAATAGCAAATAATAAAATAATCTCCAACATCATGTAGGTACATACTACATTAATTAACAGGTATATACAATCTAGGCTCTTTTTGTAGTAGCAGCAGATCAAAGGTAAGGTGAATAAGGAAATAAGGATAAGGGATTCCAGGAAAAAATTAGGTACGCAGGTTTTTTTCAACATGTGTTTTTTTTTCTTCGGGATCAGGATGGGCAGGATGTGTATCTATCAGGTCAGGAGTTTCAAGTTCTTGATTAATTACTAAAGATTAGATTATTTATTCTTGTTAATTTGTGGACAGGAATGAGTTTATTTTTATTATATTTCATATACTGATCTATTTTAGCATGTTGGATTTGATGGTCTGAGATAATAGAGGAGCGGACTACAAAAAACAATTAGCCCGTAAATTAGATTTTTAAACGTATGGTACGCGTATTTTTTCCTTTGTTTTTAATAATAAAAATGACGTAGTGTTTCGGGTGACCACACTTAATGCTACGTTTTAGGGGTTCTTTTACGAACAAAGGACGTCACAATCCTTTCTCCGGAAGTATGGTGATCTACATATATCTTTGTCGATTTTCAAATATGTGAAGACAAAAAAGTCTCATGTCTTTCGATAATCTATTTGACGGACTAAATATATTTACTAAGTATATTTTTAATCCAGTTGTCATCCTTATTAAGTATATTTTTATTGATCGTCAAATATCCAATATTTCTCGACGGATAAAATCTATGCGTTTTCAGACTGAGAGTGAACCAGTTTCTTATTGGTAAGCGAGCTCTATCATTGGCCGCATCGTCGCTTAACATCAGTCGCGAAGGCTGTCACACGCATAACAATTTTCGATAAAAAAAATACAAGACGTACGATCGGTAGCGCTTCTCTTACCCCTGTAATAATACTTATTTATAGTCGCAAGTAATCCAATATACAACGCTAATAAGACTTGGATATTGAGTTACTCGTATCATAAAATTTTAAGCAGGTAATTATGTACAATTTAAGTTCAACACTAATCAAAATACAGGCGTTTATTGGGCTGAAGCCATAATGTTAAGGAATATTTTTTTTTAAAGAATAAAGAATTGACATTCAGCATGGTAATGTAATGACGTATGCATGAATATATCGCTTCTAAATGACGGGCTTGATCTCAATTATCTCTAGACTAATATAGGTCTACGGATGTTCTTAGTTTGTAGTGTTGTATTTATTCGATCTTACTGTTCTAGTAGAAAGCTTCGGTAGGCAAGGTACTCCTTAATTAAAAACAATGAGAAACTCACAAATTTTAATTTATGTCTCGGTTATATAACTTTAATAGAGCTAATTAAATTCAATGCATAGTCTGAATTGTTTTGTACTTAATGCCACGCTAAAATATTAATAATAATACACCAAATAACTATACATGTACGCTACATTTTCGAATTGCGAAAAAGCGCATGAATTTAGATTAAAATTATGGACTTTATAACGGAAATGTTTACATTGAACTTTTTTGAGCGATGTTTTATGCTAAGTAAGAACATGTTAAAATTTGCTGATAATGTAGTGAGTGTGTGTTTTCCGATAGCTAGAATATGGGCGTATACGTATACGCAACGTATATAATTTATTTTCAGTAAACGTGCTCAATCTTAGGCCGCACATCGTTATCATTAACCGCGCATCGCGTTAAGGGGTTCGCACAATTTAAATCAAAATCAAACTTTGATCGGGATAGGTTTTTGAGAAATCCTTAGAATTTCAAGATATATCCCAAAATAGAGATTGTCAACACAAAATACTCATCGACAATATATCACCATAGACAAGTAATACCATAAAGGTAGCGAATAGAAGGTCGTACATCGTAAGGTACATTCCACGATAGTAAAGGTCGTAAAACAGTACCGTCGCATCGCAAATTGTGTTATTTCATAAGTAGCGTTTTATTTTATGTGTGGACAGTAACATAAAGTCCTCAGTTATGTGGGTATAAACATTGCAGATCGCGGGGTGAAACACACGGCCACTTTCCAATAACGTTATCTTTACGATCCTTCAAGTGTGCTAAGATTGCATATATTAAGGAAATTACAAATTTTACAACTCGAGATGTTCTATCAAAGTTTTATGAAGCAATATAGCAATGAAATAAAATACTAGGTAACTAGTAAGATTTGTACGGTCCGTCTGAATTTAGAATGATGTTTTGAAGCGGCCATTTTGTTATCGAATGAAAATTGGTGACTACTTCAGTTTCGTTGAATTTACGGATTGTTCCGAAAAACATTTTAACTGAATTCTGAAATTTACAAACTAGGCTACGATTCGGGTCCATATTATAGTGAGGTGATATCAAATTTACGCAACCTACGTTACCGTTTTTGAACAAATAAAAGTGTTTGACGATTTTCATGTACTATAATAGCACGTTCAAAACGCACTACAGTTTAAGATTTCGATAATTAGATTCTAAAAAAACAAACAATTAATTCACCTGTATTATTAAGAACAAAACTTAAAGTATACAAGCGAAGAAAAAGAACAAGTTTCGTAAAAGATATTCATGGAGTATCATTAAAAAAAACGGTTTTACTGAAAAAAATTAATTGAAATTCAATAAATAATAGTTCACAAATAAGTCTTATTTGTTGAGTTTCAATTGTTCATTATAAGTCTAGCACTTACCAACGATCCAGTATCCAATGCAGTAGAAAAACACGATAGTCCGTCGGCATTCGCAAGACATTGCAGCGCACAGCAAGCGTCCACACAACACACGTCACTTGTAAAACAATGTATCATTCGCAAAATAACTTCATCGACGACGATAGTACACCACTAATATTATTAATTTCCAGCATTTTCCTACGAAAAAAGAAAATTAAAATAAAATAACATATCGATATCACTGGCACAACACTAGGTCGAGATTCGAAAATGGAAGGTCACTTTTTATAATTCGAATTTGGCCACCTTCGTCCGGTCACTGTAAAGTTGAAATCACGACTGGTTAGTGTAGATTCGAAATTCGAATTGATTTCATTGACTTGACTTGGCCACTTGTGGTTGTTAATTTTGTTGTAATGTGCGTGTATGTGTGAGTTTGTGTCAAGTGTTGATTCGTTGAAAAATGAATTTGCAACAATGTATCAAACCAAAATATTGTGTTAAACTCTTGACGTAGACCAGCTAACTTTGTAATTTCATTTTAAATGCCAAAAATGGTAGAAATATATCCGATATTATAATATTAAAATAAAACTGAGTTTTCGCAAATAATATTTCAAGAGCAATTAGAGCAAAGAAATAAATCAACTTATGTGTCTGGGTGACGAGTGCAGTGGCTATTCATATTCAAATAGCTTCGTGGCACTGTTATTATAGGCAGACGTATTACGTCATCACAGATGTATTACTAATTACATTTATTCAAAAAATAGATATAGGTTTATTTACAATCGGGAATAAAAGAAAGAAAAATATTTTTACTTTTGATTCGACAAAATCGGACTTGAAAGGATATTTTTTAATATGTAGTGACTGGACGAGCAATACATCCGCCTGATGGTAAATACCATGCCCATGATAGCACAGTGCTATGAAGCTATTTGAACACGAAGAATACAAATCACAGCCTTGTGGACTTGCCACAGTGGACTGCGCCCGTCACCCAAACATTAAGTTGATTTATATCTTTGTCCTGTAATTACTCTGAATATTTTTTCAATTCAAATGATGTTATCGAAAGAATTACAAAAAAATGTATGGTTTGTTCTTTCTAATATATGTAATTTGTGCCCACAAATAACCGTTCAATGCCTAATCGGACGGCAACAATGCGCAAATATTATTAATTATATTATTTATAAACACTAAATAACAATTTAACTAATAAACAACGTAATTATTTAATTAAGCCATTGTAAAACAGCCGTTATTGTGACAGGAGTTATTTCCACTAAATTTGAACAATGCATTTGTACTCGTAATAATTGCACGCTGCACAAAGTTTAAATTGCAATGCAACTGGTAGCTAATACATAAAGCGTTAATTGTATTATCTGTGTTTAGTAAATTTATTGTTCATTTATTTTTTCTATTTTATGTATGCTTTTACTGAAGAATGAGGTTTTGTATAAAATTTTACTTGAGAAGTGATTTTGTCTCTGTGAGTTTCTTTTTTGGCCCAATTCCTAGAGTGGCGGTTTTGGTGACCACGTACATAATACAATACATACATTAAGGTGCGTCCCCCAGCAAAACAAAATTTTTGTCCAGTTTTCAGATCTATCTACTCATTAGCCAAAACAAATATCAATTTGTAAACATACATTAAATTTCTACAATTTGTTCTCTTCAAAATGGTAGTTTCTTTTTGTTAATGAATTTATTATTTAAATAATATCCTCACAACGAAACCATAAAAAATAGAAATAATTGTAGATAATTATCGTGTATCTACTCGAACAACCGCCAATTTTTCGGATTTTGTACTTACACCAACGGATAGGCAATTCCATTACAAACATTTTAGTACAATAATTTTTTCAAAAGACCTAAATTTGATTTTATAAAGCGTTTATTCTATTATTCTAAAATTTGAGCGTAAAACAGCGACAAATCTTTCTATTTTTGTCTTCCTCTTTCTTGCGGTGTGCGATGAGGTAAGAAATACTCAAGGTCATTTAATGGGGGTACGGCCTTAAAATAAAATAATAGTAATATTTATCAAATATTCGTAAATATCCTATCCAGCGTTCCACAATTTTACCTGCGTAGTTCCCGTTCCAGTAATTTTTCCGGGATAGAAAGTAGATTTGCGATCTTCTAGAATCTAGAAGAACGAACGAAGATCTTCTATAGTCTAGACGGTTTTATCGTTCGTTACGATTATTCAATCACGTTAGAGCGTCTGAATTCATCGGGGTAATAATAAAGGAAGTCAAAGTTTGATGTTTCCTGCTCCTCCGGCGCTGAAATTCAAGTTAGTCAGCTCCGGCGATCAATAGTCAGATAGGCAGTAGAGGCCTACCCAAGCCAACAGCCGTTAGTTAGTCAGTTAGAAAAAAAGGATTACTTTTTATCGTGGGAAAATAACAGAAACTGGAATTACGCGGGTAAAACCGCAGGACGCTCCTAATAGTGTTTCGTACTTTCATAGGTAAATACTTGGCGATTCCGGTTTGTTTATTGTCTTGTAAAATTGTAAATTTTTGTGTTGTAAATTTACTGTTCTCAAGGTTTCTAAGGGTCATCAAACTCCTTATTTCAAACAGTTCACTGAAAGCTTACGTACCTACGTGACTTAAAACATGCAACTTTTTTACGACGTTAAACAGTATTTAAATTTTCGACGTTTGTGACGTCAAACGAAATTATAAAGTAAAAATTTAGCTTGAGCCAGGACGTCTACTCTCGTAAAATCTAAAAACTCTAAAAAAACGTAGTTTCGAAATAATCTCGCGACTTCCCTACTCCCGTTCTACTTCGTTTCGTCCGATGGAACATTGTTTGACATTTAAGTGCTCTAAGCCTACTCTAATTAGAGTACGCTTAGAACATTTAAACGGACGAAACGACGGATCGAAGTAGAAAAGTCGCGAGTTTATTACGAAATTACGTTTTTCGTAGAAAGAGAGTAGACGTTCTGGTTTCATATTCCGGTGATAAGAAACAGCTTTAAAAAAATTCTAAAACGTTGAGTAGAGTAGCAACTGATGAATGTATTTCTTTATTTACGTGTTATGCATTTCTTTGTTGTATGCTATTGAAGGTTTAATACAATCATACGTTATTTTTTAAATTGTATGTTAATATTGCAAATTCAATTTTACAACCATTTTTTGTCTATTAATTTGAATACTTTAAGCTAACACTGTTGATTTCATTTTTGTATTTTTCATTTGATTGTTATAAAATAATTTGAGACTTGAGTTGCGAATCTGACTCCTGTTTTAGTCATTTAGTAAGAAAAATGTAATACTATTATAATTCTTGTCAATCAACACAATGACGGACACATTTTATATTGCCAAAACTTCAAAGTTTAATACCGTCGTTTGATTAATTTAACTAATAAAAAGTAAGTAGAAGAGGTTTCTTGAATTATTCATCAAAGGAAAATAAATAGAGTTTATTGAAATATTAATACTATGGAAAATAATTCCAGAAATCGGAAATTTAAACAGTGACAGCCCTACTTTATTTCACATGCAGATATGACTTTTTTTATTTGAATCCATTCGTTAAAATTCAAGGCCAATCGAGGCGACTGTACTGATTCGAGGTTTGTGTCCATGACTCGCTTAGGCCTGTATTCAGTATCCGTTAATACTAAAACGCAAACCAGTACCAAAATAAATTGAACTTAAAATTAAAAAAACTAGCATTAGAGTGAAGATTTTACATGATTTCGGTTTGTGGGTAAATATGAAAAATAAATCTAGATACTAAAGCAAACTTATACCCTGGGCTAGTGTCTATTATTACTTGATCTAGTATTCAACACGAATCTTCAAAACTCGGAGGTCAGTTTATTTTGGATAGACAATGATGCGGACAAAATACTCGTAATAATTATTCAAAAGAAAAATTTAATATTTTTGTATAATTATGTAATGTAGATAATAATAAAGTAAAAATGGTAGTCCTTGAATAGGCAGCTTCGAGAGATGCATTATAAAGTTTGTTTGTCAAATTGTCATAGAAAATCTAATATTTGCATGCCGTAAGGTTAATTATGAAGTTCTCAATGTAAACATTTAAGATCTTAATGTAATTACCCATTTTCGCAAATAAAGATATTTATTTATTTAAATATTGATTGACCGGCGAATGCGAAGTTTCGTAAACAGAGGGATCAATTGAGAACAGAAGTCGTCGTTTCTGTGCTCTGCTCGTCGAGTTTGTTTTTATAGAATCAACCGGCCCTGTGCGATGAGATGAGAAGTCTCGCAAGACTAATAGGCGCCTGAGAAATATCTTTCGAAACTGTTGCGTTTACGGTTTAGTGATGGGACGAGAATAACGATTTCGAATTTTAGTTTATAATATTTCGAATGAAAACCGATATGAAAATACTTTACGGGCACAATAAAGTTATACGTTAACAAAAAATAACAGATCAGATAATTCCCGAGGAGCAATTGAGAAAAGTTGTTTGTGGCTTTGGGTTATATGGATATTCTGAAAAAGAAAGTTTTGAAACAGGTTTTAAGTATTGATTAATTTCTATTGAAATATGGACCAAAACTGGTATTTAAATAAAATTAAACTTGTGTCATATTAAAATAACATGTTGTGCACATCATCGAGACAACAGATTGAAATTGATTTGAAGAGTTTTTGAAATAACGTGAAACAGGAGGCAGATTTTATATTAATACGAGTATGTGTGTGGTTTTGGTGTATAAATAGTAAGAGTATAAAATTGGTAAAACTTGTTAATTTTTATTTTTGTTGTTTGTTTTATTTTTGTATATATTCAATTTCAATCTCAAATTGACCTTTTAAGTATATGTGTGTAATTAGTGTTTATTAGTGATGTGGAAAAAAATCGTTATAATTCTCAAATTTAAAAATCGAATTTATTCAGCGAAATGTTTGATAAACCGAAGAATGTCTACTCATTTTAATGTGTTGTAGAATTCGCGATATTTTTGGGTAAATAAAAATTGTTGAGACTGAAATAAATAAATTTAAAATTCGAATTAGGACTGGATGGCATTTGTTTTCGGGAAATTTAGATTGATTTGTGCAGTATGTACCTATGTGGCCATTGTTGTTTTGGAAAAACTATTTATTACTATTAAAGTCCGTACTGGCGTGTCGAGTTCCGCAGCTCGAGGCCGTCGAAGATGTTGAGATTGTGTTTCCTGGCGTACTCGTTGATGATCATTTTCCCTGTGGACAAATTCTCGCATTGGGACATTCGCATGGCACAATTATTGGTGTAAAAATAACAAAACTTGATCTATTTCTTTAGCGATGAAGACTGAGACATAAATAAACCATTCTAATTAGTATGTCAGCTGGATCATGGAATGGGACACGTATTTTTTGTTTTATGCAATTTTTATACATCGACGAAGATAGTCCAATTTCTAGAGATTGTGACGTCACTTGTGGGTAAAAATTGTACCCACAAATATCGTTACTCGAAACTTCTAAAGGCGTTATTACACCACTCGTTTTCAGACAGTCTTGTCTTAGCGTCAAACTGTTGACTCTGAATTCAGACAGCAAGATCGGGTTTGGCGAGTCTTACTGGCTTACAGTCTGAATAACGAGTAGTGTAATAAGACAAATACAGTTAGAGTTAGACCGGCATAATATATGACACTGACATTGACATATAGTCTTAAAATATCATTTCATTGGTTCGTGATTGGTTCATTGATATTCGCGGTAATTTTTGTTTTTGTGTTTTGGGTATTCGGAGTTCGAATGCCATAATTTTATTTTTGATTTCGCTGTTATTATACCTTTCTTAAATGCTTCAAAATTCTTTTCATTGATTTAAATGAATAAATACCATAATAGCGTGCAGTAAAGAAAAAGAAGTACTGTTAAAGTCCTAGAGTTGTATCGCGTAAGCGCGAGATCGCGCGTTTTTCAGACTGGTGTAATAGCGAGCTGAGAAGTCAGACTCTAAGAGAGTCTGATAACGTGTGCTGAATAACGCGTAGTCTAATAGGCGCTTAAGCACTGTATTTTCGTACTTTTTTATTGGTGAAATTGAATTGGTGAAACAAAAAAATACTTGTATAAACAATATTTTTTATCAATCTAACTGACGAGCTCATTCGTTTTTATAAGCTTTATTTTTAGTATTCTCGTCTATCAGACCGACTAAATTACAAGGAATGTTACATATTTTTTTTATCCTAATGGCAGGCTTTTGGCCACGATTTGGCTGATTTTAAGCAATACTGCAATTTTATACTTACTACGAGCACGATAATCTAGAAGATACCTATTGTTTCCAGACTTATATTGTACCTAATTAACTTCTTACATTAAGCACTAGTAGGTATTAGATAATATGTAAGTACAGTAGAACCTCGATAAGTTAAAGTCCAAGGGAAACAAAAAATATTTTAAGTTACAGAGGTTTTAAATTATCAAGAGTTTTGGTTTTAGGCTCTGATGGGAAGGGAACATATAATACAGAACATTTAAGTTTTAGAGGTTTTTAAGTTATCGAGGTTTGAGTTATCGAGGTTCTTCTGTATTATATACACGGATGTATTTTCACAGACGTTTTGTCCATCTATTTCTAATTGATTTTGAAACTGTTATTTTTTGCTTTTTGTATTTCCTTTAAAAGAAAAGTGAATAGTTAATTTTCGGGCAAGCTTGTTACATCTTAGATTTTGTCTGTGCCCCGTGTTATTTGTTAAGAAAAGTGAAACGTAACCGGTTTATAAAAATCTAGCTTCCCTTGTTTGTTGTGTAAAAGTTACTTACAACTTAATTCCGTTTTAAATCAAAAGCTTTTTATTTCAGATATCTTAGAGCCATTTATAAATGTAATACAACAAAACCATTTATTTACATTTAATTCGACATTCCTTTGGTTTTAATAACAGTACATTTTCTTTTATTTTTGGAACATTTTTGTTTCTTAGCATTTATTTTCATTTTGAATAGTTAAGTTAAAAATAATTATGTTTTTCTACTTTAATTTTTAAATATTTTTGGTAATTGTCATAATCGAACAAAAGAACTCCACGGGTTTCTGAGTACATGCTTTTTTATTATGTACATAAAATATACTTTTTACATTTGGCAGGCAGGAAAACTTACGAACTAAGTTATTGACGTGACAACGTCTTATAAATTGGTTTGCCGGGTGACACTTCAAGAAACTGCGTTACGCTCCGCTCACGTTATGCGCTCACAACGAGAGCGAGTGAGAGGCACGCGTCCCTTCCACTCGGGCATGGTTAGCCCGCCTAAGAGCGAGAGAGACAGACATAAAAGTGAAAGGCACGCGTCCCTTCCGTAAAATTATTTTACCACTCAAAGTCGTTGTCACGTAAAACTTTCGCCCGTATACCGACTTTACAGGCAACCAATTTTTTTTGTATTAACATTTTTTGAACTTAATTTCAGAACTAATCAACAAACCAGCGATTAACACCGCTAAGAACGATCTCTTGCAAGCAACCGTAATATATAAAATGGCAATTAAATATATTTAGCCCTGATTCCCTACTTTTGCGAGAAGGATTCCCGGTAATTTGGTGTGGCTTAACTATATTTTTCAATTCGTTCAACCCTTACGCTTCATCATATTTAAACACGCCAGTCATGAAATAATCTGTCCATCACGCGAACTTGTCGTACATAAAATAAAATAAACGTAATATTGATTGTAATAATTTCGTTTTTTAGGAACTTTTTCTTCTGTAAACGGTTCATATATGGGAGATTTCATTAAGAACACAAATACATGCTTTAGGGTAATAAATCGTGCCTAATGGGTTGACAATCGATTGTGTATCTCGAAAAACAAAATTTCACGGAGTATACCACTATATCTCTAGCCTGCGGTTTCACGCGCGTTTTATTTTTGTCGTTTTTCGTATGTTTGCTTATTTCGCGGAACCCTGTTTATTTTCTTTAATTAAGAGTAGCCTAATTTATGCATTAAAATATCAGCTATTAAGTGAATCTCTATCCATAAACAATCCATAAACTCATCTATCCCATCACTAGCGGAACCAATTACAGTCGGTTTCTACGTAGAATGTGCGCCGCCGCACTCAAATCTACTGACTAAACTTTTGAATCCTTTTTACGCAAATTGTGCCGACGGAGGAGTATGAAATTTCACAACACGTCACCAACAACAATGGGGCGTTTTCAAGACGTAAAAAATACCTGTCAAATACAGTTTACATTTCACCGTAGGTGGCGCCACTGTTTTATTTTGTTAGATAAATTTCACAAAAACCAACAGTGGTGCCACACTTGACAATATTTAGAACTATCTTTGACAAGTCTTTTTGCGTATGGAAAACGCCTCATTTCTTAATCGATTTTGACTGGAAACGGGCCATTCTATGAATAAAAAACTGAGTTATTAACAGATGATTCTAATTAAGCACCAAATTAAATTTTAACAAACCATATATTTTGAAACATTTTGTATTTTGATCATACAACAACGCTGTGTTAAGGTAAATCTGTTTCTTCCCTTATCTACCGGTAGCCTGGATTAGATCTCTTTTAACGATAATACCGTTATAGTTGGCAAAACTTTGGAAGTAATATTTATTTAACTGTCAGTCAGTTTTATATAATAACGTAAATGTTTCTTCACTAATCTGCCGATTGCTGCTATACTCAATGCTTTAGAAGTGCTCTCCATTTGTTTTGTTTTTTGTTCGAAATTTAAAATAAAATCTATTAATCGTTGTCTTTTTTTAACTAACTTCCGCCGGATGCAAAAAGATACCTCTTTAGTGTATAGACAACACTGCCACTGTCAGTTCTAATTTAGAAGTACATATTTATTAAAATTTTATGTATTACACAATAGAGTTTTTCTTTTTTATTTGTTTGTCATATTCTACTTGTTGCCTGAAAGAGATCGTCAATAACGATAAAACCGCTTGGTGAGACTAATTGTATGGTTGTTAAAGTAATTTGTAACATCATTAATACTGATGTATCTCACATCTTAAAATACATTTTATACTTCTAATATTTTGGATTATTTTTGTGTGTATAGGATTAATATTTCTAATTATTTCAAATAAAGGAGAATTATTATTATTAATGTTCCATGTACTGTTTTCAAATAAAATATACAAATGTCATAAGTTATTTGTAAGTATTATCTATTTGCTAATTTGTCGTGTTTTCAAAGATTTTTTAACCTACATTTTAGACCAAGTAATTAGTTATTTCTACACCATCATTAGAAATTCTAGAATTCTTTTGCTAGTATAGTAATAGGTAACATTTCCCGTTGTTCACTTGTTTCCCACAATGGAACTGCCCACATGTATTTGTTTCCATCATTACTTTTGTTCTGGTTTAAGTGGTAACGGTTTTAGTTTGCAGTCACTTATTGCGTTAACACATAACTGTCTGAACACGTAATTACGTAATGCCCGACATACACGAAGCTAATTTTTCAAGCTAGGATAGCAAGCAGTATTTCTAGCTTCGTGTAGACAACGCAACGCAGCGCTAATTTTGTCTACACGACGCTATAAGTACTACTAGCTTAGCTTGAAAAACTGGCCTTGTGTAGGTCGGGCACTATATTGCAACGCACATTGCAGCAACTGAAGTCCGATTTTATTCAGACGCACATTAACCGATTAAGTCCTAATGAATTAGAATCCCATATTTTTATCATTAAATGGAACGTGAGTTACACATTCAAAAATCATATTTCGGTTTGAAGGGCAATGTTTACAGTGAAATTAGAGGGCATAGAGATAAAACAACTCTCTGGGTGACGAGTGCAGTACTGTGCTAATGATTTGCGATAGTAATGATTTAGATTTTTCATTTTCTCATAGCTACGTGACGACACTGTGGTTTTATGGGCATGATGCTTACCATGAGACACATATCCTGCTCGTCTCTCTATCTTAATATATATATAAATCTCCTGTCACGATGTTTGTCCGCGATGGACTCCTAAACTACTTAGCCGATTTTAATCAAATTTGGACACCGTGTGTAGATAGATCCAACTTGAACTTGAAAGTTCTTGAACGTCTTGTCCATAATCAGTTTAGTAGATACCTTTCCCGTTATAATTTAATAAATTCGTTACAATCAGGGTTTCGTTCGGGACATAGTACCGTCAGTGCACTGGTAAAGATTACCGATGACATCCGTCTTTCGATGGAAAATTGTAATCTTACCGTGTTGGTACTTCTTGATTTTAGTAATGCTTTCAATACCGTTGATCATGATGTTCTCTTGGCCTTGTTACGCTCGTCTAATTTTTCTCCATCCGCTATCAACTGGTTTTATAGCTATCTCTGTGGTCGTAGGCAGCGAGTTCGCCTTGAGGATGATGTATCTTCTTGGTGTTTGACTTCTGCCGGAGTCCCTCAGGGTGGCGTCCTATCCTCCCTTTTCTTTTTCATCAATTCCATCACTTTCAACCTTTCCTCTTCCTACCACCTTTACGCTGATGACCTTCAGATCTATTCTCATGCACCTCTATCTAAAATTTCAGACGCGATTAACGCCATGAATGTAGATTTAGCTAGTGTCTGTCAGTGGGGAAAATGCTTTGGGCTAAATGTTAATCCCAGCAAATCACAGGCCATAATTATTGGTAGTTCTAGGCAGCTTTCCAATATCGATTGGCAATCGCTAGAACACCGAGTTTGATGGTATCGTTATACCTTACAGCAGCTCTGTCAGGAACTTGGGCATTATTATGGATCGCTGTATGAGTAAGTCCGCAACTTCAAGAAACTAGCAGGAAGCTTTACGCAGCGGCTGGAGCTTTGATGAAATTGCGCAACTTTCTTCCTACTTCAACAAAAATTTCGCTTGTCCAGTCACTACTGGACCCATCCTTGATTATGCCGACGTTTGTTACCTAGATATCACTGAGGAACAACTTAACAAGCTTGAGCGTCTTCAAAATTTCTGCATAAGGTTCATATTTGGCTTGCGTAAATATGACCACATATCTGAATTTCGCGCAAAGCTCAAGTGGCTCCCAATTCGTCTCCGCAGAAATGCACACATCCTATCACTTCTTTATAACGTATTGTACAATCCAACCTTCCTGTCTTATCTTAAGGAACGTTTCAACTTCTGTCATGAAACTTCACGTCCACGCTCTCTGAGAGCGGCTGTAGCACTCAACCTCACTGCACCATCACACAAGACATCTTTCTATGGAAACTCTTTTACCGTCATGGCAGTCCGTTTATGGAATGTTTTGCCGGCCTCTTTAAGACAATCGCAGTCCTTGACCATTTTTTTAAAGGAAGATTAAAAGATTTTTATTTATCGCAGTGCAAAACTGTTGACACCAGCAAATTGTAGATGGTAGCACTGTTCGTATCCGATCTGCTGATAGAAGCTGTAATCCGCTGATTAAGTACATTATTGATTTATTGTTCATCTTGTCCGCACTTTTGTTTGTAAGTGTTTATTATGTTTAGTATTTATCAGTGAAATTTTTAATCTCATGTTTATAGGTTAATATTTATTATTTTATATAGTTATAGTTATGGATATGTAGTAGTATTATTAAGTTGATGTCGCTTCCCCCGCCTACGAGTATATGTGGGCTATTTTCCTTTTTGCTGGTTGCCTGGAAGAGATTGCTCTTAGCAATAAGGCCGCCACTTGTGGCACTAGTTCATAAGTGTTTATTTGTAATATTTTAAATTGTTTGTGTTGCAATAAAGAGTTTCTATCTATCTATCTATCTAACATTTCATTGTAAAAATTCAGAATATTTCTATACAAGTATCACTTATAAAGCCTTAGAAGTGATAGCTTACATACCATAGATAGAGGGTCTACCGCCTCACTAAAACTGTGTTAATTATTGCTCTATCTTTTCTTTTCGCCTGAAATGATAGAGACAGCAATAGCAAAGCCATAGCCGATTTAGTTAGGCGGTAGAGGGGCCGCGGTTATAATCTTGCTAAAATAATGGCTTTGCTACAATTTCCAATTTTTTTTTACGATGAAAATAATGAAAAGTCAATAGCAAAGCCATAAGCAAATTTCTTTAGACTTTTGAAGAGACCGGGTAGAACATAAAAAGAAATAATTAATAAAGGATTACATATTGATCGATATTTTTGCATAAAACAAAGCACCACATAGTTGCATCTAGTCCAGAACTAAAGGTACAAGTTCGCGCTCAGACCGCGACCGGTACCGCGACAAGCACTTGACTCTATAGAAAGAATTGTATGGGCGCCAGTTCGCGCCGAGACCGCGACACGTGTCTCAGTCTCCTGTCGCGGTCTCGGCGCGAACTGGCGCCCATACAATTCCATAGTGTCAAGTGCCTGTCGCGGTCTCCGGTCGCGGTCTCGTGTTGCAGTCTCTGGGCGAACCGCTACCTTAAGCAAAGCGTCTTTTCTATGAAAGTCAGATAGCTGATATTATACTTAAAAATATCTAAACTCATACTCATGATATTTAGTAACACTCCGACGCACATATTCGTACTCATCACACAAATGTATATCCTGGGAATTGAAACCACGACCTACGATTTAATGAGCTAACACACTACCGGCTAAGCCACGAGGTCAATCAACACCCCAAACTTGTCTGCTACAATGTAACCTCGTCATATTTTGAGCATATTTTGCCTGGAGGCTGCTGACGCGTTGCATACGTACCTACTGGCCGTTATGCCGCGAAACTGCCGCCAGAACCTTATTAGGGGCTTATCTTAATCGATCAAACGATAAAGATGTTAATAATGAGTGAATTCTTGAAAGAGATTCGTGGTAAAATCTATTCGCATTAATGTTTTGCATATGACGAGGAGACCCAACGTAGCAAGTAAACAGTATGGACCAACAGACCGCTGTTCATTTGGCGCATGTGTCGAATGAGCAGGGGTCACGTCACACTCTCGTTGAAAAAGGCCGCCGGATGCAGCTGAAACTTAAGTCTGACTGGACCGACCATTCACAGGTTAGGTGGATTACCCGTAAATTTATTGAATAAATGTGTAACTATCACGATACAAAACTAAATTTTGGACAGTTGTACAATTACAAGCTTCTGATTTTCGTGAATATTAACTTAATTGAAAATTCCAAACGATTACAAAACTTTGATAATAAAAGTGTAATAGAGTTTCAACCCTGACTGCGCCGAGTTGTTGTAAAAAGAGAGCGGCACTTTTCGATTAAAACAAATAATCTCCCTTAACAAAAAAAAACGCCATTTTCTAAAACACATACTTTTGTTATAATGTAGAAATCGGCGATAAGTACTATTACCACCAGGTAACCAAAATCATTTGGTAGTACAAGCTTAGCTTCGTTGGGGCTTGTTGGCGTGGTGTGAAGGAATGCCAATCAATATTCTTCACTAATTTTATTATATCCAATAATCCGTTAATTTAGTTCAAGATCATTAAATACTTAAGATGATATTAAATCGACAAGAATTGACTACAGCGAAAATTTCAACTAACTATAATAAATATAGTTAGAATCACAAACAAAAAAAAATCACAAAGGGATGGAAAAACACTACCCATGAAATAGCAAAAATTTGGTGTCACATGTTATAATCACAACTTGACTGGAAAACGGTATAGAAAAAAAAATTTTTTTCGCAATAAAAATTAAATGGAAATCGTGCAAAAATTTAAGTAAAACGAGCATCAGAAATGTCCATACTGTTTCTGTGTCACCGACTAACCGATGTAAGATAGCCGGAGGGACGACCAAAAAAGCTACCGCGGACAAATCAATCAACCTAAACTGAAAGTTGTTTTATTTTTCTTAACATTCGAGTCTTTAAAAAAAAAAAGGATTTGGTAGATCTATTTTTAAACGCAGTTCCGTTCTAAGCGGCACAAATGTGATTTCTGTTTATAACAACATGTTACGTTACGTTTAATACGGCTGGCCTGGTGGCTTAGTTGGTAGTAAGTCTGCCTGCGAAGAAGTCGGTCGTGGGTTCGATCCCCACCCAGTGAAAATATTTGTGGAATGAATACAAATATTTGTAGTACGCATTTTCTATGTATAAATAGGTATTTATTTAAAAATTACATATTAGTATTATATCAGCTATCTGGCTCCCATGGTACAAGCTTTGCTTAGTTTGATATGGTTAGATGGTGTTGTGTGTAAAATATCCACCAATATTTATTTTTTATTAATAAATATTATATGTATTATTATTTAAGTAAGATTCGACTTCAATTTTTTAATGAAATATTTTGTATCAATGTCTTTTTACACATTGCATTCCTTGCTTATGCACAATAATTTGAACGTAAACAAAGAACGTAAAAATTTCAAAATATTAAAGAGATAACCATTTTATTCATTTCACTGAACATGTTGAATAAACAACATACGATGGCATCAGAGTTACTATTAGCTATCTCTCCATTATTTTAATGAATACAAGTAAAAAGGGCCTATAAATGTACAATAGTTAAATCAAAGATTAATATGTGTACATAACTGAAAAACTAGTAAGTTATATTCAACACAAATTTAGATGTCCAATGTTAAAAACTGAAATTTATTATTGAAGTGAAAATTTCTTTGGGCGCGCCTAGGACAGAATTTTCGTGGGCTGTGAATTGAAATGAACCATCACGCTCGGATATGATAATAGCTTTTCGGATAAACTCGGGATGTTAGAGCGAGAAACAAAATACAGTGAACAAGCGCGTCAGACCGAGAAAGAATATAGTCCCTGTGTTTCTTATATTTATATCTTTTTAAACCGACATTAACTTCTAGGTCTTAATTGAACTAATGCCATTAATTGAACTCGTTTATTAAAGCATTTACATTGCAAAAAGTAAACACACAAAATATACCTACTGTTTCATCACAGCACTTACACATACACTTAAAACACAAAATGATATATATGCATTTCACAGCAAATACCTATACAATAAATAAACACAAAATATAAAGAAATTTTTAGTCAAATACCTATACAATAAAAAATAGCAAATAATTTTTATTTTTTATCAAACCCTATTTTTTTTGAGTAATTTTTTTTAATTTTTTTTTGGCCATAGATACTAATCATTTTGCCACATGTCATTCTCGTGTGGCTGTGCTTACTAGGTATATACTAATTATCAATTTCTAAATATTTTTATTTTTAATTATTAAAATTATTTAGTGGTCTTTATATATAAGTATTTTTTATTTTAGTTTTCACTTCTGCCGTGCGGTCTTCCGCGCTCACATTTTTTTTTTCATAATATTAATACACACAGAGCATGTGATAAGCCTGAAGAGGCACGTTTAATAATGAAAAACTTTCAGTATTCGACCAACCCTGAACTAGTGGAAATATAATCGTCTATACACTTTTCCCTAGATCTAGAGTTAAATTTTGTTTAGCTTACTTTTTTTTGTTGCAGTTTTTAGGGTTGTCTAAAATTAACAATCTAAAGTACTGAGTGTACAACGCGCCTCCTTCAAATTAACAGTACCTGGGTGATCGAGCTTTGCTCGGATACTAAAATACATACTGATTTTCTCAAAAAAAAAAATACTTGAGAAAAGAAAGGCGGCCGGCTGGATTCGAACCCGGACCTACCATATTATGATCGCCCATCTTCCCGACTGAGCTAATATACTGTCGCGCGACGTCGCGAAATTTACCGTCGCGTTCTAATCTTTATGTAACAATTTTTCATTGTCTAAAAACGCGCATAAAACGGCATCTTTTTAAAATAAAACCTGGCTAGATCGATTTATCGTCCCCGAAACCCCCTATATACATAATTTCATGAAAATCGTTCGAGCCGTTTCCGAGTTTCAGATTCTATATATATAGATACCTAGAAGAATTGGTCGTTTAAAGGTATAAGATAAGATAAATTAGGGATATTGTGTTGCTCTGTAAAGGATCTATTCAGAAGACACGTTCTGAAATCGAAAAATTAAGACATCGTTGTCTTTATCATACAGACTATAATAAAACAGACCGCGATAATTAAATTTTTATATTATCACAGACGCTCCGAATAATTACAAATGTTATAGAGGTAGTATGTGATTCAATAATTAAGTCGTTCTCTTGTTAACTGTTGTAGAATAAGGCCTTTTTACTTCAATAAGAAAAACTTAAACATTCGCCAAAGTTCGATTTTCAGCAAACGAGTCAGTCATCAATGTAGAACTTGATGACGGAACCCATTTCACTAAACATCAAATGTTATAGAAGTAGGTCTTAGTCTGAAGGCATAAGATTGAAATTAGAAACTTATTTTTGTGTAATACATTACCGTTTCTGGACGAGCTCTCCGAGACATGCGCAAGGCGCTGCGCAGTAGATGATTTATGAACATAGTAATGAATGCGTCGCGGTTTCAAACACCAACTTCAGAGAGCTCATCATGAAACGGTTAAATTGTATTCTTGCTGTTTTTTGGCGTTACAGTATTTGTGACAAGGATAGTTAACTTGCTTTTTACGTTTAAAAATGCCTTCAGACCACTCTTATACTAACATTTATAAGTTGTAAATTACATTAGAAATAATATTTTTGGAATATTTCCACAACCAACATCAACATGTCTATAAAATAATATCTCTACTTGAATGCTGAGAACCCATGGAAGCTATAATTTAGTGTATTTTTTTTAATGATAATGTCAAAAACCACGTTACGTTTTTCATATAAAATATTTTTTAGTTTAATTGAAATGTTACTTATCCAAACTTTGTTTCTTAATTTCTTTGATATTTTAATGTTAAATTAAGTTTGATGTGCCTGTGTGTCTGTGGCTCTTACATTAATTAACAAATGATGATCCGATGTTTTTAGTTTCAGCTGATATTTCAGGACAGTCTTTGCTTTAATATGTATTATGTGTTTTTTTTAGTTCCTATTTTGTCCTTTTTAGATCCCTATTGAAATTGTCAGGTAAATATCCCAGAAACACAATTCGAAATGCAGCAAAGTCGCAATCGCAAGTTACCTTCATCAATCTTCCGCGACGCCTCGTCGAGATCACTGCCAGCATAGTTGAGGATGACCAGCACCAACGGCATCATCTCCCAGGAGTAGTGGAACTTCTCGAGCAGCTTGTGACAGTTCTCCACTAGCGTCTCAAGGGAAACCGCTGTAACAATAGATAATAACGTATCGTTTACATCAATAAGTAACGTATCGTTTAGAACAATAAGTAACGTATCGTTTACAATAACAAGTAACATATCGTTTACAACAATAAGTAACGTATCAAACTAATACTATAAAATGTAAAAGTTGATATAGGAGTGGTCGCAGTTGCTCAAATTTTAGGGGTGGTCACCATTATAATACAATCTCGTTAAAAACATAAATGTGAAATGAAAGCTAAGTTTAATAACTAGATTTTATATAATATTTGGCTAAGTTCTCTCAATGGGCCCCAAGTTCAATGATCAACCCTGAAATTGATTAAAACGACATAGAATATTGTATAAGAACTTAAAATTTATTGTTTTCTTATAACCTAGCATGATATATTAGAGCTTCAGATCTCAATTATCTATTAAAACAGTAATTTAAGAGCCTTATGTTCGATGGCAACTATCTACCAGCAAGCCGGATTAATGGAAAAATAAAATAACAGCTTTAGAATTTACCAAGACTACTAATATAATTCGTATATAAAAACTTGCCAAGTAAGATCGAAACTCTAATATACCATGCAAACACTTCACTGCACTCGTCACCCAGAGATCTAAGATATTATATATCTAAGCCCTGTAATTTATCTGGCAACATTGCCCTTCAAACCGGAAAACAGTAATATTTGCACGTTATTGCTTGGCAGTAGAATAACTGGCAAAGGTGTAGTACTTCCGCAGGCGGACTCGGCTAAGAGTCCTACCACTAATAACTACTACTACTACTACTAGATAATGAAAATGAAATTGTTAGACTACATGAGTTTTCTAATGACGATCAATTCCATATTACTCAAGCCCTCCAAGGCTCAGACGAATTGCCTCGGTGTCCTTCTTTGCGCAATCACATTATGCGCAAAGATTTCACCACAGCCAAGCAAAACTGGAAGTTCATTAATATAACACTAACTATAAATCGCCAATAAATTATCGCAAAAGAGATCTAATTAACATTAATTATTAACATTAACAATTATTAATAAGCGATACGTTATCGTCCGATCTCATCCGGATCGCCTCCCTTTGATAACGTGGGGAATATTGAGACGTATACGATGTAAAATTTTATGAAATTCAGTGCTGCGTCGTTAGAGTCTAGTTAAAAACACATTTGACGCGTTGTACGTTTTGCCTCTGGCAGGCTGGTGGAGAAAATGGGGTTTGTGTTGGCAAATGAACGACATCGTACGGTGCCCTTTGGTGCTGCGACGGATATGGTTGCTCGTTCCAAGAATGAGCGCGATTTAGACGAAAAGAGATTGAAAGGGAATTTCGAAACTGCCAATGGTAATTATTTTATTAGATAAAAATTTATGTTGTGGCCATTTCCTCGTTCCTGTGGCCAACGGGCGTTGGCCAAGACTTGTGTAAGACATTACAAGATGGGAGGAAAAATTTATGTTTCTTCGAAAATTTTTTTTAAAGTGAAAACCTTCTTTGGGCCCCTTCGAGTAGGAGTTTATTGGTAAGGGAGATTTTACAGGTTCGAGTGACCGTAATGCTACTGTCGGACGGCGGCGGCGGCGGAGTGGGTTGCACGCTTTTTGGAGTGGTAAAATCGTAATGTGGTTCTGTGTAATATCAGTATGCCTACGGGTCACATATATATATAATGGAACATTACCTAGATCTGTTTACGTTATTTAAATTTCTTGTGAGTTTTATTTAAGCATTAATAAATAAATGAAAAGCTCGTATGAAAATAGACAAGCTCCGAGGAACACATCATTCAAAAACATGTATATCAACGTTTATGATTATACTCGTATAGCTTTGAATCTCACCTAGTGACAACATAAACTCATGAATCAAGCAATAAGTTAGTGTTTAGGAATGCAATTCAGCGTCGTTAAAGAACAACCGTCCATTTTATATCGACCAAAACTTAGAAAGCAATATTACAGGACATCTTGTCCCATTATATCCGCAATGCAAACAAAACCACTAACCTAGAAGCCATAACAATGAAAAGAATCGTCCATACAACAATCGCCAGTAACCATAAACAAGGATTAGTGCAGACGGCTTCGACCCATAAACCGAGCAAGCTGGAGTCAGGAGGCGAGACATAGCCCACTTATAGTTTACGAGGGGTCTTCCCTTTGTGAGGGAACCGTTAAGGCCCCAAGACAACGTAAAACCATTTGAAGAGAAGACTTCGAAGTTCGTCACGCCTTTGTTGAGCTGTGTGGAAAGCTTTGCACATACTTGGGTTAGAAATGAGGACTTTGGAAATGTGAATTGGATAACGTCGTATTTCCATATTTAACTTTATTTATTTACTAGATGTCCGCCCCGGCTTCGCCCGTGGAACATATATAGCACTCATCGAGATCCCGCACATATAGTGAAAAAATTTTAGAAATCGGTTCAGTCATTCCTGAGAAATCTGTGATATTCAATGACGCAATCTTAGACACATGCTGTCATGTGTCATGTCAAACACGTAACGTACGAAAACTCTCAAAAAGGAATATTTTCCCGATTTTGTTACATTCTTGATTCATGCTCCGCTTCTGTTAATAGTAGCGTTATTTTCTATAGCCTAAAGCCTTTCTCGATAAATGGACTATCCAATAGACAAAGAATCTTTCAATTCGGACCAGCACTTCCCGAGATCCTAGCGTTCAAACAAACAAACAAACTCTTCAGCTTTATAATATTAGTATAGATTTTTGGTTATCGCAAAAATACAAAAACTCGAATTTCTTTTTAAATGAAATTCAGACAATTCACAAAATTTCAAATTGTTTTTATGCAATAAAGTAACCACTGTGAGATAGCAAGGTTTCGATGAAAACTAATACTTATTAAAACATCACCGAGGTAGGCAAATTTTAGATTGTTGTTTATATTTCAACTATATCATTCGGTACATTAATATACATCTTCCGTGCGTGTGTTTGTAAAAGTAATTGTAAACGACTGGACTACTTTTCAAGATATTTTTTTTCGTGTGTTTTCTAGTGTATTTGTCATGTTGGGGCCACACTAACGGGAAATGCCATTAATTATCGCGTTAAAGGACATTAAAGGTAGGTGTAAAATACACCTAATGGTCATGTACCGAAGGTGTATTTTACAAATACTTTTAACGTTTGTTAACGCGATAATTAATGGCATTTCCCGTTAGAGTGGCCCAGGCATCAGAAACACATTAAATTTAAGAGGTGTGCGTACAGGACGTATATTGGGTCCGCTATTGCTATACTCGTATATAATTCGCGATGCAGCTAAATTGTAACAGCAAAATTACTAATTTATAGTTACTAAACTACGGCTTCACTAAAACCGTACCTTTTATCTCCAGACTAAGGTTAAGAACCGTTTCAATTCTAAAGAAACGTTCTAGAACCTTCCAAGAAAGCTGAAAGTATAAAAGAATGTTCTAGAAGCTAATGAAGCAATCTCGTTCTTTGTCGGCTGCATTGGAAAGCTATCGTCGTAAAGTGGCAATAAAACCACTGCCGCAGTGCGGCACAACACCTACCCGAAACTTGGGGTGGTGACCTTTGGCATTTACGGTCCTCCTCTTATACATATGACCTACCAATATATGAAGCCAATTGCTACTTTATTTTGTTTTATTTAAAGTAGCCTTTGTTATTTTAAATTAAGTGCAATAAAGAGTACCTAAATGTCTCTATCTAACCTATTTTATGCTTCTAAGTTTAGTAAAATAAGAACAATTCGAACTGATTTTTTGCTGGCAGGTTCACACCGCGTACTTACGACCTACGATTGTGAAACTGACTTTCCTTTCCTACGCCACCACGCCCACGGCTTAGAATAAAGAAGATTTTTTTGTGTAGGTTGTTTGCGAATATGGCGGTAAGCATCGATATAAAACCAATAGATGTGACCTCCAAACTTCAGGCGCACGGATTATGCCATCGTTGGATAGAGTGAGCTCACTCTACGTTCTAGTCGGTTGCAGGAAGCGGTGAACGCCGGACGTTTTAACCGTGATGGCTTCTAATGAAATTTAAATTGAAGTTTTAGTTTAGTTTTCAAAAAACGCCAAAGGAAGTACTTAAAATATGACATGTCCACTAGTAGGACAAAACTGGACACGCTACGTAGCGAATACTTGCTCTCTCCACGCAACATTCATCTAAGGCCGTTTCCACCATTCATCTGAAGCTAGGCACATTATGTTTTGTTATTTTCTATTTACGTGTTTTCAAAGGCCAGGTGGCTAAACGCAGAAGCTTTCAGCTACACTGTCCCACTTTCCCACTGCTACAAAGTAAATGTTTACAATTTTAATGCTCCACAGTTTCCTGTGTAACTCAAAAACAATGGTTTTATGGTGGTTTAGACATGGGGGGTCTAATCCAGGGCCCCTATTGTGGGAAATGGATAGCTGGGTTAGAAAATGGTTACATAGTTAATAAATAAAATAATTTAATAACATTTTTAAACGAGCAACTCTTGTATGTACGGAAGTACAATAATATAGGTAGGTATAACCTGAATCTCGGAAACTATTCTAACGATTTTCAAGAAATTTACTGCCCAGAGGGTTTCAGGTTTCAGGGGCGAGAAATCAAACTTTTAGAAAATGTAATTTTATTTGTGTTTTACGAATAAACTAAGCAAATCTCGAAAGAGTGACGAGACGAGCACGACATGTGCCTGATGGTAAGCAACATACCTGCCACATAACAGCAGTGACAAGCCCAAATCATTATCAAGCACTGCACTGCGCTCGTCACTCGGAGATCACTTTCTCTGGAAACAGTGCCCTTCAAACCGGAACACACATGTTTGCACATAACTGCTTGGCGGTAGAATAACTGGCAAAGGCACTCCAGGCACTATCCATTTATAAATGTTCGTGGACATTTTACACAACACCATCTACCCTCAAACTAGGCAAAGCTTTTAGGTAGATTACCTACTATGAGGTAAGCAAGGCTTAAAATCCTACTGTAGAAACCAGATAGCTGACAATGAATCCCACTAATATTATAAAAAATAGGTACATAAAATAAATTTGTAAGTTCGTTTGTTCAATCACGTTGGAACTTAGCAGATCGGGTTGAAATCGTTAGATAGAACACAGTTAGATTATAGCCTGGAATAGCACATAGGCTTTTATCCCGAGATAATAACGGAAACTGGAACTACGCGGGTAAAACCAAGGGGCGGTGCTAGTACCTACTGATAAATTTTTAAAATACATTCCTATTATATATTCAATTCAATTCATTTATTCATACCATAAATTCATAAGAACACTTGGTAACACTACATTAGTACAAACAATGTAACATCAAAAGTCTTAAAAATCTATTATTTTACCTTATTACAAGATTCTAATTTCGACACATTTCTCTTCCATACGTTACTATCTTTAACAAAGTTATACTCGTAGAAACACTCAGTTGAGTGTGAGTAAAGACAAAAGGAGCAGACACTAGTCCCTGAGGAGGTACGATCGGTGTTTCTACACACCAGTCAAAGAATCTGCAGGTCTACCACGAAGTCCGATAAACGATATATCGGCCGAAGTTATAGACGTTTTATACCACGAAACACAATCGATCGGTTGATGACACAAAAACTGTCAAATCAGTGTCGGTCGGGATGAACGAAACGCCCGATCAGATCAACCGACCGACTGTGTTTCGTGGTATAAAACGTCCATAACTTCGGCCGACATATCGTTTATCGGACTTCGTAGTAGACCTGCTGTTCTGTATCGGAACTCTTTGCCGAGTCCGGCTGGGGAAGTATTTCCAGTTGTCCTGCTGCCGAACAGGAATGTGCAAACATCTGTGTTCAAAATCCGAAACGAAGAAATCCGGAGAAGAACGAAGGTCACCGACATAGCCCTTAAAATTAGCAAGTTGAAGTGGCAATGGGCAGGCCATACAGCTCGAATCGATAACCGCTGGGAGTAAAGGTTCTCGAATGGCGACCACGAACCGGCAAACCTAGTGTATGACGGCCTCCCAGACGATGGACCGATGATATTGTCTCGGTCGCAGGAAGTCGATGAATGGAGGCTGCACAAGAACGGTCATTATGGAAATCATTGGAGGACGCCTATGTCCAGCAGTGGACGTCTGCAGGCTGCAGATGATGATGATGATATGATCTCTGTGTTCCAGTTTAGGGTTAATCATAAAAGTAGGCACAGCCATAATGCATATTTCTACATAATTGCTACTTTATAAAGTCGTTTAAGCCAATATTATAAATACTATGATATCACCTAGATATGCCACATAAAATCGCTATAAACCGAAGGTCAGCGGAACGTTAACTTATCTTAATCGGTTTAGCTTTTATTTTAACTACCTATAGGTATAATTAAAAGGTCTTATGAATATTGTTTTATCACGGTTGTTCACTATATTTGTTATTTACGGGATTTTAACTGACCAGCTCACCCATGAACATGATAAATGGCACTGCATCGAAATATCGGAGCTCGTTTCGCCATATACCCACGGTAAGTATTCGTAATCAACAATACCTAGGTTACCTGTGGCTTAAAAGTTTCAACAAACTTTTAATTTGTAATTAAGTTTGTGCTGAACTCCTGAAAATTTTTAATTGCCTAGTTTAAAAAGAATAAAACCAGTTTTTGTAAAGATAAAAGATAAAATGAAATTTTTAAAGATTTCAAAATTTTCATGTAGGTAGGTAATTTTTGTTTGCTTTACATTTAAATTGTCTTTATCATTAGACGACCTTCTAAGTTTTATTTTCCATCGCGATATGGTGTTTAGACACGGTATTGCAACATTTCTTCTATCATTTTCCTTTCTATCTGAATAAATAAAGAAACTTTACTATTCAAACACTAAAAAACAACTAAACAAAAAGATTTGTTTAAAGCTAGTGAAGCAAATGGTGGTGGCCTTATCGCTAAGAGCAATATCTTCCAAGCAACCCAAGGGTGCTTCAGAACTTCAGATGATTCAATCATGTATTCTGAACAGTTCGCGTAACCGTCAAATCTCATTTTTTTTTCAAGGTCTACGCGACCCTAAAACCGGTCAAAACTTTGAGTTAGGTCAAGTCGGTGCAGAAATATTGGACGTTTATCACATCAGAAGATCTTATAGGCACTAAAGTCAGGTTTTGGAATACTACAGACTACAGCCACACAATGACCTCATTTGTCATCAGTACGACGTAGCCAGGCACCTAGACACCCCCACCAAAGAAAAACAAAACATACAGATTGTTTAGTGACAGCCTACTACATACACCATTACAACACCGTTTCACAACACTTCCACCGCCGTGACGTTATAAGAAAAGCGTTAAACCGTTACTTGCAATAACGCGTTATAATCGCGCTATTCATCAGTCGGCGCGGGCAGCCAACCAATCGACGGGCGCCGCCACGCCTACCGCGCTTGCGATTGGTCGACGTATCAACTTTGAATATAGAACCACTTTTTTTTCTCTAACGCCTACGTAAGCTTGTAAGCTTGTGGTGATATCCGTTCGCATAGGGGAGTGATAAGGGTTCTGGTTGTGGATGATAGCGGTGGGGTCGGTTCCGGGAAGGATGACATAAAACTTTATAGAGATAGCAGAAACTATTTTTAGCATTTTTTTCGTATTTTTTCATTACGTAGCTATGGGAAGCATCATTATATATTTCTTTGTAGTTTAGTTTGAAAAACATTTATCGTAAAAATAGTAAAGTGGTTATTTTTTTAATTTACCTAGGTGTAGGTGTATTTCTATTGGCGCGTTTGGAAAAAAATATGAGAGTGAATTTTAAACGATGCACGGGCAAACAAACCGGATGAAGTTGGCTGACCATCTGTCTCTTCAGAGTGAAATTTTATGATGTTCGCGCACACCGACACCCAAATTCGATATAGGTAACTTACTTGGTTGCGCGTTTTTTTTAAAGGGACTTAGGGGCCTATCGCAGTTGGTCTCAACTAATCTCTACTACGGTTTCGTAGCCAAATCAGGGCTTTGATTTTTTTCAGACAAAGACAAAATCAAAGACATCAAAGACAGAAATGCAGTCGTGGTGGAGGTGCTGAGCCGGGAGGAGGCGGTTTAGAAAATGACAAAGGTCACGGACCCCGGAGTCTGTCGAGTTTCTAAATTTAAATAAAAAAAGGGGGCTAGCGCAGAAGAAGAGTTACCTAGTTGCGCGTTTACGTAAATAATACTTACCTACTCCTTTAAAATTAGAGAAATAGTCTTCTCGTGACCGCGGCGGTTGTAGGTACCTAATGCTGCCGAAACGTCGAGGTAATTAAGATTAACTATATCGTGATTAAGCCCCGTACAATATATAAACATTATGTGTTCAAATCACGAAAGTTTAAAAACAATATTAGAGAAGTAGGTACGTAAGGGTAACTTCTTACGTGTGTTGGTAAATACGTAGGTAAATCATACCTAAGTACACAACCACTTTTCTGTCTTTCTCACCACGTAAGTAATAGTTATAGAAAGTACTCCGTCGTATGTTGTATTATCCTCGTAATATTATCTACAGATATGAATATTGTTGTTTTGAAAGTTGTTATTAAAAGTTGAAATTTCTTCGAAATTTTAATTACCTACTGTCGGAAATAACACATAAGATATCAACTATTCGTATCGGGAAAATATCAGGAACTAGGTACTTATGCGATTAAAAGGGACGATGTTAGTCGAAAACATCGAAAGAAAGTAGGTAAACCTTGTGGTTGTGATGAAATAAGATTAATTAATCTTTATCGTAGATTGTAAAACGATAAATTTACCTATACAATGTGTTTGTCTACCCGTGTCGGAGCCTGAAATGTTAAAATATATGATTAATTTTATTGACAAATCAGGTATACCTAGGTAATACTTATTTTTTTTTCTTTGAAAACATTTTTTTTTTCGAATTATTTTCTTCCGATTATCGAAATAACATTTGCAAATGTTTAACCACGCTTTATTGCCTATAGGTACGTTCAGCTATCAAATGATATATATTTTTTAATCAATATGCCCCTTACAAGGTGACTAAATTAATACAAGCGCAAATGGATGCCATTCCACAATGGGGAGGAAAAAAAATTAAAGCCTGATTTATCAATAAATTTAATCATATATTTTACCATTTCAGGCTCCAACACGGGTAGACAAACACATTGCATAATATGTATATTGATATAATTCATGTGTCTGTTATTATTTCCAAATTAACAGTTCCTCACTAAAAATGCAAGGTATACGTTATTATTTCCAAATTAACAGTTCCTCACTAAAAATGCAAGGTATACATATGTAGGTACATTTAGAAGTCCTTACTTGCCTACATTAAACAAGTTTTAGTGTTTTTACTGTTTGTTCCCGCTAATCTCTGAAACGGCGGAACCTATGTATTTTACGGGATTTTTTAAATCTGATGTTATAAAGAGTAACTTAAGGTATTTTTACAGATTAGCTACACAGCAGAACGTGTTTAGCTACAGTAGCTCAACGCTACATTAGTATGTCGGTGACGCAATATACACAATTTCCCCAACCTACCTCAACCTAAAAATGCTCACAAAAGTTTTCATTTAAAAAAACTTGATGTGAAAAGTTCTACCTTATATCTTACACAACCAAGATACCTATCCCAATCTTGAAATATATTTTTTTTCAACACTTTATATACCATACTTCCAAGAATAATAGGAACCGTCACAAACACCAAACAAAATACTGGCAGATATCTACCGCTATAACATGACCGCTAGTCTCGCTACCATTCCGCGTAATCGCAGATCTAATCATACTGGCATTTTTATATTATACTATTTTGTGTCTTACAGCAATCGTATTTTATCTAATGTAATTATTCCGGATGGATAATAAACTACACGCCAATTTAAGTTTTATAGTATAAGTTTTATGGTTAAGTATGTATTGAATGTAGGACGGCTCCCATCCCATAGCCATAAAATGTAAGGTTGTTTACAACTTGATTACGGGTTCTAGACCCGGGGAACGGTAACTTACGAATCTAATTGATGCAGTAATGACCGGGAAGTAATGTATTATAATTAACGGATAGATAGTGTAGAGATCACCTCAGGCCAACCGACATAGGCTCCTTTTTATGTAGCGAGCAGGACATGTCCCTGATGGTAAGCAACATGCTTGCCCGTGAACATAACGTGAAAACTTCAAATCATTACCTAGCACTGTACTACGCTCGTCGGTAAAAAAATATTCATATTTATCTATTATTAATAAGTACTAGGTACTAGTAGTATCTACCGTGCAGTTTGTAAGTCGCAGCCAACTAGCTTAATCAGCCGTTCAATTAATAGCCTAGCTTGTTTACTAAACATCGCCGTTGAACTAGCAGCCTAAATGGTTTTCAGTCGTATCATTTGTTACAATATTTTAATGAACTGGCTGGTTGATGATTAGGACATTCGTAGTTCAGGGTTAACATGTGACAGAAGCCAAGTCCAAGCCGACGACGATGCAGCCATGTAGGTTGTACGGTGTATGGGCACCAGCGCCACTGAAGTATGCCGTTATGTTGGGGGGTAGGCGGGGTCATCACCGTTAAATGGCCAACGCTGTGAAGCTACAGAAGAAGAGGAGTGGCGGTATTGCAGTCACCGCTCTGCTCTCTCCTCTGCATCCGTAATGACTAGGCGGTAGGAGCACGGACCTGACCCATCGTGGGGACCAAGGGTATCAGGGTATCTAAACTAGGGTTTCTGGCACCCTTTGCTGTTTGCCGAAGCCATTGCGGAGTTTCGGCACTGGGTGGCGGAATACATAACTAAAGTAAATGAACAACCTAAGCAAGTTCCTCCTACCTAATTAAATATCAACAATCCATTCGGGCTGCTAGTTAAACGGCAATGTTTAGAAAAAAGGCTAGGCTGTTGATTGAACGGCTAATTAAGCTGATTGGTGCGGCATATACATAACTAATGGCCCGTTCCGATTCCGCTAGGGTAATATCATATCTAATAATTTGCAATAAAAAAATATTGCTACCATAAATGGAGTTACTGTAACTATCCTATTTCTCAAGCTGAACCAAATTACAAATACTTAAATGCCAACTTTCATGAATATCGGTTGAATTGATGAAGTGTTTTTACTGGGAACAAACATGACACTAGATTTTTGTATTAAGATATTTTTTTTTAAAGGACATAATGGAGTTGGCCTAAAGTTACTTCTACTGCCTATAAAAACTTTGGGCTAGGATATAAGGCCCACTGCTCTACTAACCAAATCTTATTAGGTATACTTACACATATACGTAGAGTATTGGTACATAAACTGCGCAGTATTTGTGTGTAAGTCGCAGCCAGCTAGCTTAATCAGCCGTTGAATTAATAGCCTAGCCTGTTTACTATAGCGCCGTTTATCCTGCGGCTCGCTTAGGCCGTTCGTAGTAATAGGTTGAACGTGTGACAGAAATAAAAAATATAAAATATCCTACATCAGCCATTCTTTACTTAAATAAAGAAAAAAAAACTCCTTTAAAATGTTGTCAGGTTAGATTAATTTACAAAATAAAACATCATATTTGTTGTTTGCCGACGGTATTTTGACAATATGGTAGTATTATGACAGTAGTTTCAACACTAGGTGGCAAGAAGAGGAACTAAATAGAAATGAACAGGCCAGACAAGTAATTAAACGTCAATATAACAAGTATTTGCCTAGGTGTGATCAAATGGCTGAATACCATTCAGACCGCTATTTAAACTACGCTGTTTTATAAACAGGCTAGGCTATTAATTGAACGGCTGATTAAGTTAGTTGACTGCGACATGAATACGTAATCCACTGCGGCAATGTGAGATTCACAAGGTCACAGGTTACACGTGTATAAAATTAGCCCAGGATCTAGACGAGAGACGCACACGAGGCGAGACCTTTACAATCTTTGAATTTGATCAGCGTTCACAGAATAAGATTGTTTTGAGATACTAGGAGTGCCCTGCGGTTTTACACGCGTAGTTGCCGATCCGTTAGTTTGCCGCGATAAAAAATACTTTGTGTTATTATGGACTACACCATTTAGAGTATGCAAAATTTATGGAAAGAGGTACACTCTACGGGTGTGAGTAAGAATAGTAAGATTAAATTAGTAGGACCCTACACCTTATGCACTTGCCTAAAGTTTGATAGGCAGGTCATTTAAGACTAGGTGCCATAGGCCCTTTTAAAAATTATTATAAAATATCCATGCAATGGTTGACCAACCTGAGCTCTAGATCCACGAAGCTCAAAGTCTTGTATCTGGTTCCTGATTCGTCCAAGTATTGGTCGCCTAATAAAATGCTTACGGAATTGCTTCTGGACTTCTGCTTGCATTTTTATTTGCATTTTTTGTCAGAGACACATGAGCATAAGCGAATTAAATGTTGTGACTGCTTGGAACTCGGGGCCTTCTCTCGCAAGAGAAAAGTTTAAGGCCATAATCCACCACGCTGGCCCAATGCTGGTTGGTACATGAGACCTGGGTATCTGTAGGATCTGTGGCGACCAGCTAGTTTTTTATGTTGGGTAAGTAATGTCCCAATAAACACATTTTATCAGGCAGTCGCCAGTCGTGCCCTTGTGACCGACATAGCGGACATTACGGCAAATTTTATGGCGTTTTCATGGCGTACATAATGCACTCAGTTAATTATGTACACAATGTAACGAAACGACTCCTTGGGGCACGTCGTCCGTTATCTAGAAAGCTTTGATGGTTTACCGAACACGATTATAGCATAACAACTGGATTTCTATGCAGAATGTACAGATATATAATATTTTTCTTGTCTCAAGGTTTAAAAACATTAAACAATGTCACAATACAAACTCGTTGTGGCCCAGTGAAACCATTACAATTTTTTATTGTAGGCATAGAGTGACGAGACGAGCAGGACATAAGCATAGCAATATGCCTGCATTGGCAACAGCTATTGAAACATGACGAGCCTAAATCATTAACTAGCACCGTATTGAGCTCGTTACCCTGAGTTATAATTAAGATGTTTCATCTCCATTTCTTGTGATTTCATTGATAAACGGAACACAGTATTGTCTGCCCATTACTGCTTGGCGGTAGAATAACTGGTAAAGGTTCTTCCCCAGGTGGACTCCGCAAAGAGTCTTAGCACTACCAAAGTCCTAGCACTGCACTTCCCAATCGACCAGGATTTCGTCAAATGTCAAACAGGATTTTATCAAAAAAATATCTGAATGGAACATGGAACAGACCTAGCACCGCGTCCGGTGCGATACCAGCACAACGGGCCATTGAGAACAATCGCCTTACATTGTCCAGACCAATACCTAGTTTATACGCAGTGTGGACGTGACTTAACTCAGACTTACGCAGGAAGTGCCCGAGCCAGTCGATAACGATAGTGTAAACAAAGCCTAATTACGGTGCGTCAAACTTTTCCCGTTGAAAGGCGTCGCTATTGTCGCAATTATTGATATTTCGTATTAGTACCAGTTATCGTCCAATTTGTTTTGTACGTGTGGGTTTGAGAAGCTGCGTTATATTCAGACTGCTTGGAACCTCGCATTTGTGAAAGGGGTTCGTAGACGGTTGGTTGGGACGTTTGCGCTGTGATTGTTTATGGGGCATTGTCATGGAATTAAGTTAAACTCGTATTAGATTTCCCTACTAATATTATAAACATCAAAGTTTGGATGTTTGTTGCTCAATCACACCGGAACGCCTGAACGGATGGAGTTGAAATTTGAACACAGATAAATATTATAATTTTGCATATACATAATTTGTTATTTCATCACGGGAAAAAAGGCAGGAACGAAAACTAATGATGATTAATTTACCTAATTATCAGTTATTTTTCTCTGTGAAAAACCAAACAACTCACTTAGGTTTAAAAATACCTATTAAGAGATTAAAAACTCGCACATCATACTATATAATGTATTAGAACCAATTTAAATAAAATTTGTGAAAGCAAAAGAATATCATCGATGAAGAAAATCAAGAATATATCATCGATGGACCAATTTCTGTTGATATTTCAAAAACTTCTCGACAAATTTCGATAAGTTTTTAAAGGGGTATACAAATCAAGCAAGTAACAAGTCAGAAAGTAATAGGTAATTTATGTAACTAACACACATGTTGTATGTGCGAGAAATTACGTAAGTATATCAATTAATTCAATTATAAATTACAACTATTTTAATATGAAATACAAATAAAATAAAACATATTTTGGTTCTGTTAACATTCTGGCTAGGTACTATTACAAGTTCGTCCAGGCCGTAAAAAAGGTGCCCATGCTAGCAAGCTTTTAATTTCCGTTAAATAAATACTTTTATAAAAAGTACCTTTTGAAACGAAATCGGTTGAGATGTCTGTAAGTAGTCGTTGGACATAATATATGTAGGTAAAAAATAATTTAGTACTGAGAACTGCCCCTGACTGAGTACTTTTAGAAGTGGATTAAATCATATTAATATCCGATTCTTGGTATTTCGATTAATAGTCTAATTATTCTTCTACGACATATTTACGTTTATTTACGTGTTAATAACGAATCCTATAAGAATGAGACATTTTCAGAATTACAGCTATGAATAAAATAAAAATAAATGATAAATGGGTAAAATTACCTGTGTCAAATTATTGACTATTACGTTAATCAAATTTTTCATACCTATAAGTATATTAAAAATAATCTGTGAAATTCTCTTAACAAAATGAAACACTGGCGCCACCTTTGCGGAACTGATACCTATATTGCATGGATGGCAAGTACTTTAGCATTTTTAAAATGCGTTTTAATTTTTATAGTTGAAATATATGACCAATATACTACCTATTATAGTCATGAGGAAGAAAATTGCGTGCAGTCCACATACATCACGGTTTGTTAGCTGTACAAATTATTGTCTAAACAGTTGTTATTTATTTATTAATGATTCAGACATTGATCACATGTTAAAAAAGCAGAACAATCGTTTCATTTCTACTTATATTTCACAGCAAACAATAAATACTAAGTGAATGTAATAAGAAGAAAGGAGAAATGTAACTGCGCACAGTTCTCAGAATGTGTGAAAATTTTCAAATCATTTATTTTGCTAACGCGTTCCGATAACGAGTTAATTATTAAATACCATTGAGACAATTAAAACGTACGTTTAGTTACACAAAATTAAGTTTTCAATTATTTTCTATTGCTATTTAAACAAATAATTAAGTAAATTTACGTGTAAACAATTTGTGAAGACGAAACAAGGGGCGGGACTGCACAGAATTCAAGATGGCGGCGTTGGGTAATTAAAAAAAAGAATAAATTTTACGTTAATACCGTCACGAGGGCCGTTAGTGTTGCCATAAAAATGCATAATGAGTTTCGACCTACCACCATGATTCGCGTATTTTTTACATTATTTTATATCTACGTTTATACACGTTCGTGTGTAATAAAATTTTATTATTTAAGCTGTAAAGATGCGAACAGTGTCTTATTAGGGTCGATTTATTTCCTCAGAAGTTGCACAGCTGCCATTCATTTTGCAATAAAACTACTGGCAACACATTCAATTTGTTTGTATAGAGCTATTGAGTTGCTGTAATACATTTCTGGCGGTCAAGTGCTGTTTTATGATAATTGTGACAAAATCAATTTGTTGGGGCTTCGTGCTACACCACAGATAAAGTACAAACTGTTTGATACAAAAATGATCTTTGGACTCGACGGAATAAAAAGTCGATGACACTAGGCACCTCATGCCTGGAACGTCGTATGTACCATATAGTCCTACGTTTGGACCCCACCAGTCTAAATAATTTTCGTAAATAGTGTAGGTACATGTTGGCTATCCCCTACCTATTCCTATACATATCGAGGAAGGAAAACATCCCAAAAAATACATGTTCTGCATAAGATGTCTTATAAGAAAATTCAGCAGACCGCACTAAGGCTGAGACTCCACCAAAGCGGAGATGTGCGAGCGGCAAAGACAATTTTGACCCATTTGACTGATCGTACGACTCCCCCTCCGTAGTAGCGTTTTATAAGCATAATTGCACATCTAGCCTACCGTTGAATCTGTTGATGTCTTTCTTTGCACCCTGCTCTGCCCTTAGATATTTGCATAACTCTATCTCGTTTTACCCAATCATTGGTGGAAAGTAGTGCCACGTGACATGGATATTCGGCTTATCACAGCGCGATTTTTTACCTCGTCCTGCGCCCCCGCTGGTGACTTATGAATTTAAGCAGATTCGTTTCATGCCCGATCAACAGGGTGTTTAATCTATGGCGAGCGGAGACGAGATGTTTTTTAACCACCAATAGAATTTCGTTATTCACATGTTTTGTCTCCGCTCAGTTCCAGTGGCGACCACTAAGCGGAGATGTATTAGTATATCACTTTTATAGCAGAGGAGAGTGATGTTCCCATAAAATATTAAAGACATTATAGTATAATGCTTGACAGTTTTCTGTACACAATAATTATTGTAATACAGTAGTAGTCGTTTCAAACTTTGAAAATGTATACAATTTGTATGCTCTTTCTTTTGTTTTATTTCTTATTAATTATTTGTACATTTATAGCTTTGCGATGGAGCGCGATGGAAGCGGAGAAGTGAGCTGTGCCTCGCCGACGTGCAGCCACGAGAAAAGTGCGCAGGCGACGACGCGCGGCGTAAGGCACGGCTTCGGTGGAGTCACCCGAGCTGAAAAACGTCTCTTTTCGTCTCCGCTTTGGTGGAGTCTCAGCCTCGCCAGATCCACAAACCACAACATAAAATTGCTAGTCCCATCAAAAGGAACAGATATTGGGTATGCCTATGTATTCACGAAAAAGTTGGTTTTTATTGATATGAATGAATAGTAAATATCCCGATTTCAGTAATAGCTGTATTCGAAGCTTGGCGAGCTTTTCTGTCAAAGTTTTAAGTAAATTAAAGTGAGTGAAGTAACGTTAAAGTACTCAAAGAGACATACTTGTGTTCAGTAAAGTTTTGAAATGGTTTACGTGAGCCACCTACCTGGTCTGCCTACCCACGAAACGCTTAGGTATACTCGTATTATAGATTTTGAAGAATTTTATTTAGAAACTTCATAGACTCCCGGAGTCCATTTCTTTTTTATGTTGTATCTTATAAAGCTTGTTATATTATTTATCAGGAGGAATAATAACGATCTAAGATATTTTCATTACAAAATATCTTAGATTCTAGTGATTATCTAGTATTGATCTAGTGATTATGTGATACATAATATAATCACTAACTTAGGAGAAGGACCTAGGAGAAGTTACATGAACCAAGTGAAGGAGAAAATAAATGTAGTGTCGTATCAGGAAGTCAAGGAGAAGGAGAAGGCGGAGTGTAGAAGTACATGGAAAGAACTCCACCGACAAGAGCGTCGCTCTTAAATTATGAATATAGTAGAATAATCACTAGGAAAATTCCTGCCGGTACAGAGCCCCATCACTGCTACATTGCGATCGATCGATCATAAGAACGAAGCGGTTTGATTCCACTTACGTACAGACAAGAACTGACTGCCGGAATATGCTGCCCCAGTGGGTGTAATGCCACTAACGAAAAGGTTTGACCCCACTTTTGTTATAATAACGTCTAGGGTATGGAATGCGTTGCCTGAGTTTGTTTTCTCCAACGGTTGCAATCTTAGTGTATTCAAGTCGAAGCTTCATTGATGTAAGCAACAATGCTTAACATACATACCTAATGCAAGTTGGCGGCTAGAATAGTTAAAAATGTGGTTGTCGATGCAATCAAGACAGTGCCAGTGCAAGTCTACTATTTATACAAAAATAATTATTAGTTTCAGCACACCCCGGACACTCCACTAAAATTCCATACAAGCGCCGCTGTGGAGCTACCTACTCTTCACACAACTACGCAGATGTCGTTCGTACACACGCGTGAATGTGTGCGTTAGAGCTAGGGCTACTGAATTGTTTTATTGAATAGTTGTGCCCCTTGAGTTCACCTGGTGACGTAGTCTATAAACTTGCTATAATGTTGAGTTACATAAATAGAATGGACCCAAATTATACTATTCTAATTAAAAGGGTGTTTGCACAGATTTCTAAATTGTTTCAGAAATTTGTGGGTGTTTGTATTGCCGCGTAAAATGAAACGAAACCGATGATAGATTAGATCAGGTACCTAGATATCTATTTCTGTTAGTAGGTACACATTCTCACTCTATTTTACACTTACCCATGAAGAAAACTTTATTCTGTCACTATAATTATTCCTCCAAGCATTATCAATCCGTGCTTGGGCACATAAGTTACTGGCTGTGTGAGTTACGAACTTTGAGTTAAAAATGACTTCGTTATTATAAATAAATAAATATTGGTAGACAATTCACACACAGCACCATTTGACCCCAAACTAAGCAAAGCTTGTAATATTATAAAGCAACGTTATTGAAAAGTTTCTAAACTAACGTTATTTTATCATTAGGAAATTAATTAAAGTTTTTAATCTTGTCCCGTTTAGTTGACGGACAGCCGTAAACAGCACAAGAACCCACCATGATGATATTTCGTTAGGAATTAGATGTTCGATACCAGCCATTCGTTGAGTGCTCCTAGCGTATCCGAAACGGCCTGAGGGGTGAGGAAGCTTGAAATTGGCGGGGGGTGGAGAGTGTCCGTTCTATCTATATTATCTATTCTATGGTTTCAGGCCAAGTCGCGTTAAGCAACACCTATATTCGCTGACTAGAAAATAAATTATTTTCAGTTATCAGCATAGGCGAATAGATATGGGACGCTTATATACGAATACTAGGGTTGGCGAATACTATACGAGAATGAAATTGTACTCGTATTATACTAAAATTGTTTCAGTTGAGGTTAACTATAGATTTACCTTACATTGCCTTCGGGGCCTCAAGATGCAAGCTATGTGCTGTTTTGAAAATCTGACGGATATGGCGTGTTAAAAAAACAGCTTTCGATTAAATATGGTATTTGCCAACCCGCACTTGGCTAGATTTAATGACTTGCTCCTTGTCAGAGAAGGCCCTGCAGTCCCAGCAATGGGACTGCCAGGTTAACAGAGAAAACCTGTACTAAGCCGAAAAGAGAGTATTGTACTCGTCTCGATGACTTTTATTTTGGAGCCAAATTTAAAATTATTATTTTTTTGCTGTGCTTAGTAAAACGCGACTTTTTAGGCTCTCCATGAAACCCTATTTTCCTAATATGTTTGACAACCCTAACAAAACCTTATGTAAACTCGAAATGCGAACATTCTCTATGTAGTCTCGTATCATTAATACTTGTCATGCCTCCACCCATTTGCGCAGTTACATTACGCTGGTCGAAATGTATTCAATTTAATTTGAACCTTACACTATCGAACATAAGGTTAGAAAACGGGTCTATTTGTTGGTGTTAAAAGTAATGGCCCGTGACGGCCCGCCTCTAACAATGACAAATGGTAACAGTTTTTTGTTGCTTCGAAGTGGAGTGGGTAACAAAGTGTATTATAGTAATAAAATAGAAGTGAGAGTCTACCTCTATATACGACTTGTGACGCAACGCTGTAACTATGCAACTAGTTTACGAAAGTTTTCCATGGTCCTGTCATTTGCGATTGTGGCGACTTGTCTAATGGAATTTGTTTGTGGTTTTGATTACATAGTTATAAAAAGAAGTGTATAAAAACACAACTATGTGCTACGCTTATGATCTGTGACGAAATACAGTGACTAATATATTTTTCTACAATTACTATTTGACAGTCGTGTTACACGCGATGGTGACGTTTCGGGTCTAACGTTCTAAGTATGGTGTCTGCAGGTCTACTACGAAGTCCGATAAACGATATATCGGCCGAAGTTATGGACGTTTTATACCACGAAACACAATCGGTCGGTTGATCTGATCAGGCGTTTCGTTCATCTCGACCGACGCTGATTTGACAGTTTTTGTGTCATCAACCGACCGATTGTGTTTCGTGGTATAAAACGTCCATAACTTCGGCCGATATATCGTTTATCGGACATCGTAGTAGACCTGCTGAAGTGAGTCTAGATTCGATTTCGATAAACCATTATTTTTCTGAATAACTAGAATTTGCCTGCGACTTAGGTGATCCGAGTAAAATTTTGAAAATCAATATATCAAACTTGTTAGTTTGCATTTAAAGCGCAGTATAATTAATAAAAATAAAATTTGAATGTAAATTAGTATTTTCTGAGAATATTTATACCTAGTAATTTATTTCTTTTTTTATATTATAGGAAAGAAGAGATTTCAACGAACAACAAGCTCATCGATCGACCTTTCTTAAAAAAGCTTATACGTAGACGTGAGATTTTTCGAATGGAAATTGGGTGCTTTTTCGATATTAAGTTAATTTTAGGTGGAAAACATATTTCTGTTGAATCAAAATAAATTACAATGTACCAAATACACATAAAAAGGCAAGTATTTACAAAATTTCGTAAATAATTTTTGCATTTTTTTGTACGAGATAAAAATTAAAGCCAAAAACATGAATTTTTCACACATATTTTGAAAATGTTCATACAAAAGTTATAGATCTTTACGAATCTTTACGAAGTTTAGTCAATAAACTATAACTTCGTACTACATTTCTTTTCACAGGACTTTCAGTTTTGCCGTAAATCGATGTAAACGTTTTTATACTCTTAAAAACGAACTCTATCTCAGCTCTCCCGTATATTATTTTTCCTACAATTTTTGTTATTTATTATCTTCCTATTACAACGGTTTTCATCATTATTTTTTTTTTTTACCATTTTGAAATGCTTCGGAACCGGTCTATACTGGCTTCAGTCCGACCCGAGTTCGTCCCATCTAAAGTACCTTTGTGTTAGTCATCAAATGATACGTAGTAGGTACTACATAATCATTTAAGTACGGTTAGTGTAACATAAATAAGAGCACAGTGTTATGCAGCTATTTAAGCAAAAAAACTTGTTTTGTAATAAAGAGTGACGAGACGATCAGGACATGTGCCTGATGATAAGCAACATGCCTGTTACATTACAGCACAGTGACACACAGCTATTGGAACATGAAGAGACCTAATCATTATCTAGCACTGCACTGCGCTCATCATCCAGATATCTAAGATGTTATATTTTATCTCTAAGCCCTGTGATTTCTCTGGTAACTTGACACATTGCATGCTCGTCACCAACCAGTGTACCTACTCAGATTTAGAACTAATTTGGTTAGCTTAGGTTATAATGACGCAACCTCAAAAGATTGACACAAACATGCTGACACGTACTTCAGTGCACGTAAGCGTGCGCAACGAAAGTTTTCAAAAAAGGAATATATTTCTCGTTTTTGTTACATTCTTCATGCATGCTCCGCTCCTATTGATAGTGGTGTAAAAGCCTGTAGCCTTCCTCTATAAATGGACTATCCAACAAAAACAGAATCTTTCAATTCGGACCAAGGGGTCTACCGCCTAAGGGGTATGTCGCCCTCTCTTTTCTTTTCGTTTAAATAGATAGAGACAGCAACAGCAAAGCCATAGACGATTCAGTTAGGCGGTAGAAGGGCAGTAGTTCCCAAGGTCCTAGCGTTCAAAGAAACAAACTCTTCAGCTTTATAATATTAGTATAAGTGGTAGGGAAATACCACACCTTTGCCAGTTATTCTACCGCCAATCAGTAATGTGCAAACATTACTGTGTTCCGGTTTGAAGGGCAATGTTACCAGAGAAATTACAGGGCTTAGAGATATAATATCTTAGATCTCTGGGTGACGAGCGCAGTGCAGTGCTAGGTAATTATTTGGACTCTTCATGTTCCAATAGCTGCGTGTTGTTATGTAGCTGGCATTTTGCTTACCATCAGGCACATGTCCAGCTAGTCTTGTCACCTAAATTATAAAAAAAAGTATAGATTTATTTATATACCCTATAATTTAACTGTAAGCATTGCCCTTCAAACAGTTATGTTTGCACTTTACTGCTTCGCAGTAGAAAAACTGGCAAAGGAGTGGTACTTCCCCAGGCGGACTCAGCAAAGAGTCCTCATTTACAATCTGATCTTGTGAATGATGTAAACACCTTTCAATAGTATGCATATCAGGAAAGATTGTGTTATTATAAATTCATTGTATAATTTCAATTCAATTGTTATGATTTATCTAGTATGTACATATGTAATAGTATACTGTTCATGTATCGTATGTGTAAAGGAACACCTCCTTTAAATAAGTAAATTACAAATAAAGAAGATATGGTGGCGTGGGACACCAGATAGGATCAAAGTTCTTTCGGATAATACAGAAGGAACATAATCAGCAAACAAAAATGGTTAGTTTTACTATTTACGGTACGATCGTCTGAAAATACTGTTGGCAACACGGGCAGTTTTTATACGTCACTTCCGTTATATATTGTTTCGTTTCCGTTTTAGTCTCACATTTTTTTCAGTCGCGCAGCTAAATCCTTACCTCTTCCAAACCTGCCGGAAGGAACTTCGTTCGAATTATATAAAGAACCTGGGTGAACGAGCTTTGCTCGGTTTGAGATTTTTAGCCTAGATAAATACAGTTAAAGGGCTCACAGCACAGTACTATATTTTCACCAAAAAAAAAAAAAGTAGGAACATGAAAAAAAAGGAGCCGGCTAGATTCGAACTCGGATTTACTATTTCATCACCGCCCAACTTCCCGCCCGAGCTATTGTACTGTCGTGCAACGTTGTGAAATTTACCGTCGCATTCTAAAGTTAATGTAAGAGTTATTAATTGTCTAAAAACTAATTAGTGCGTTTTATTTTAAATGAAACCTAATTAGATCATTTATCCCCCTGCATACATGATTTAATGAAAATCGTTTGAGCCTTTTCCGAGATTCAGATTCTATACAAGAATTGCTCGTTTAAAGGTATGAGACAGTCAACAGAATAGCGCAGTAGTACCCATAGTGACTCAGCCCTACGCGTCTAGATCTTTCATAAGCCAAGATAACCAAACGAAGCCCGTAGCGACTCCTACCTAACCCGTGGCAAAGTTTACGGTCCATGAAAACTTTTTATTAGCACTATGAAGTTCTGCGCAAAGGTTTTACTTTGATTGCACGATTTGCATATTGTTACCGTCGTAAATACTGTGACAATAATCTAGGATTGTCGCTATTTCGAAGATTAGTTAGGTTTTGAATTAATTTGAGTTTATTTGAACCAAAGCGTAGGTACAATGTTTCAACGATTTATAGAACAAACGAGCAGACATCGCGCGTGTGCACTCTCCATGAAAAAGGCCGCCGGACGCGGTCGAAACTCGAGTCGGAATGACCGATATTATACGCGAGTCCCGTTATCCAATTAAATATGATTTATAGACCGTTTTACAATACAATATGAAAACTCTTTATTACATCACAAAACTCTGGTGAAACTCGTTCTAGAGTTCACCTGGGGAAGTACCACACCTTTGCCAGTTAATCTATGTTATGAGCAGGCGTGTAGCTTACCATTACCCACAAGTCCAGCTCGTCTCGTTACTTTATACGATAAAAAACAACTACTTCTAATATTATAAATGTGATTTTGAATCTGTGTTGTTCAATCATATCGTAATAAATGAAGGATAAATGGAAACTTAAATACGAGTAGACCTTTGCCCAGCAGTGGCACAGTTGAGGTTAAATAAAAAAAAAGATTTAAGTCGGAATAACACATATTAGTCTTCCATTTATTCTGAAAAAAAAAATTAGAGGTTCTTGATGAATAGCTATACATAGATACTCGTATTTTACGCGGACGACGCAAGTAGCCTCTATCTATACTTTAAGCTTTGAAGTTGCGGGCTGACGCCAGGACAGTCTATTAGTATTGCTTTATACTGTGCTAGTAGTACATAAAACAGTAACAAAACTAAAAACAAAACGTTTTGGAACAGAAGACGATCGCTAATATCCTTTTCAAGAAGATAACATTTTTGGTTTTATTTTTATCAGAGACAAACTATTTTTGCCAATTTTACTCAGACAGAACAAAAATGACCCACTAGAGAACCCACTAACTACGTAAAGTAGGTACCACAGAAATCTAAATAATAAGGTTATTTAGATTTCTGTACATACGAGTAAAGTACCAATGTATTTTGTAACTATATTTTTCTTCTCCTGAAGACAGCTCATCAACGCATGCCATGCAAATTAAGTTACCTTATACAGCATCCTCTTTTAGTCTACGCAATTATCACACGTGGAAAGGGAGCCTAACACCTTCACACATTAAACATGGCTTAACACGGCAGAACAAAGATAAACTTAAACCTGCGCTTAAGTTGACAAAGCCAATGAAAACTTTATACACTCGCTTTGTCGAAGTGTCCTTTTGAGGGAACTACTATATGTTTACGAACTTACATTTTTTATTTTTATTATATCTAGCAGCGTTAGTTATTCCCGTCCGCTTTATTTTTTCGGAATAAAAAGGAGCCTTAGTGTTCTTCCAGACAATAATCTATGTTTCAAATTTCAACTAAATCCGTTCAGACGTTACGACTTGATAAAGCAGCAAACATCAAAATGTTCGACTGGTCTCGTGGCTTAGTGGGTAGTAACTCTGCCTGCGAAGCCGAGGTTCGTGGGTTCGATTCCCACCCAGTACAAATATTTTGTGATGTATCCAAATATTTGCACTGTGTCTGGGTGTTTCTATGTATAATAAGTATGTATTTACAATAATATATAGGTTTTTTTTTTTAATCAGTTTTTTTTTTATGGGACTTTTATGACAAGTCACATGGCAGTCCCATCATTTATAACACTTGGTATGCTAAAAATAAGATGGATGGTAAGAAAAAGGTAGGTACACTCCGCGAGGCATAAGCTGAGCTTTGCATTTGTGTGAGTGTACATGGATAGTGTAGGTGTGACAACCAGCCTTAGGCGCGGCGCCATTCTGTCTCGCCGCGCTCCTGCCTGATTGGTGATCACTCACACTAATGCAAAGCTCAGCCTATAGCTCGCGGACAAAAGTTCAAGCTCCTGCCTGATTGGTGATCACTCACACTAATGCAAAGCTCAGCTTATACCTCGCGGAGTGTACTAATAGGCGCTAAGGTTATTTCAACATGTGAGAGGATCAGTTGAGGTGAGCCACATGCCCGAACAGGTCTCTGGCCGCGTCTGACGCTAGCTCAGCTAGCACTCGGTGGAACCTTACCACGTCGAGGCTATTCAGCTGGTAGTTCATCTCAAATAAATATATATTATATCAGCCTATATATTATATGGCCGCCATATAACAAGCTTTGCTTAGTTTGGGGTCAGATGGTGTTGGGTGTGAATTGTCTACCAATATTTATTTATTATTTATAAAATATCCAAAAAATGACATTTATAATATTTATAGGATTTAGAGAACATGTGTAGAGACAATATTTGTGTAGTGGTAGGACTCTCTGGAGACTCCGCCTGGGGAAGTAATACACCTTTGCCGGTTATTCTACCGTCAACCAGTTATGTGTAAGCATCAGTGTGTTCCGGTTTGAAAGAGAATGTTTTCAGAGAAATGACTGGGCTAAGAGATAAAACTCCTTACCTACCTACGCGCGTCACCCGTAGATACCGGGTGACGAGCGTGGTGCTGTGTTAGGCCATGATTTGGCTTAATCGTATAGTGTTCCAATAGCTGCGTGTCACTGTGCTGTTATGGGCAGGCATGTTGCTTACCATCAGGCACATGTCCTACTAGTCATGTCACTCTCCACTATAAAAAAATTATTAATATTACGACAACCCGCGCAATACTAGCTTAATGATAAAACTTTTTTTTTTATAGCATAGAGTGACGAGACGAGCAGGACATGTGCCTGATGGTAAGCAATATACCTGCCACATAACAGCACAGTGACATGCAGCTATTGAAAAATGAAAGTCCAAAACTTTACCTACCACGGCACTGCGCTCGTCACCCAGAGATATTATATCTCTAAACCCTGTAATTTCTCTGGAAACATTGCCCTTACAACCGGAACACAGTAATGTTTGCACATTACTGCTTGGCGGTAGAATAACTGGCAGAGGTGTGGTACTTCCATAGGCGGTCGGCTCTGCCAAGAGTCCTACCACTACATACCTTACTCTAGTTATTCTACGCCAAACTATCGTCGTTAGCCGGTAAAATATTCCGTATTCATAGATTTAGGAATTTAATTTCTATTTCCATTCTAGATAGCACTAACATTTGCATACTTTACACTTCAGCTCACCGCTTTACGCCGTAAAATAGACATAAAGTTAACTTTAACCTTCCCGCAAGTTATGCCTTCTTCCTGAGATATACACAGTTCTAAAGAAACTTCTATACATAGATTTCATAGAATCTGAAAATGTGATAGAAATGCGAGATTAATATCAGTCTTTATTTAATTCCGTGATCGCAGAATTATAGATAGAAATAGATATTGTAAACTTTATTGACACAAATAACAATATAATATACAAATAATTAGATTTTTTCCGACAAAAAATTAACAACATAAATTTAAAATGATAATCATATTTTTTGTGAAATATCGATACAATGACGTCGTCCAAATAAAATTAAGCAAATTTTATTTATGTTGATATTTAAAAACCACTACGCCCATTTCGATAAAATGTTTTTGGGACCACATCTGAACTGTAATCTACCTAACAAAACCCATCAAAATCGATTAATAATTGATGGAGCTATCGCGTTAAATGTATCCTACTAATATTAAAAGTCCAAACTTTGTGAGTGTGTACGTTTGTTACTTCTTCACGTCTAAAAAGACTGAAGCAAATTATGTTAAACAATTTTAAGTAACATTTGGTATGGAGTTAGTAGGTAGGACAATCTGGATTAACACAGGTAGGTAGGTAGGTAGGTAGGTAGGTAGTTTTTATCCCAAAAAGGCTACTTTTATCGGAATAAATAACGGGATTGGGAACTATGCAGGTTAAAACGCAAATCATGCTAGTACAAAAATAATAAAACAAGGAACTTGATTGAGAAATCACGATATCTTAATTGTCAAAATTCATCCAGCCGTTTGGAAGATATGAGAAATTGATGATTGAGACGAATCTAACGATATCCTCTTTCAGTCAAAATTCATCCAGCCGTTTTAGAAATATACAAGAAATTTTATAAACATGACCGCCACTGATGTTAAGCGACGATGCGGTCTACGATGGAGCGTGGAAACCGATTTGAAGACAAAGATTCAGGTAACGTATTCCACAGCCCAAGACGTTCTTATAACAAAAGTAGAGTCAAATGTCTTTGTTAGTGTCTTTGGAACATCAACCATGAAACGATGTCGCTTTTTCGAGCTACGAGCATTCTAGACGGATCTATTTTAACTATAAGTTTGCAAACAGAGTTTTACTTCACATATTTATATATAGATGTACGATATTGTGTATGCGATATTTGTCAGCTGCGGTGAACACAACTCTTGACGATTATCGCGAAACTTTATTACGCTATAAAAGTGGGTTCGCTACTAATATTCTTTGTGTATTATTTTTTCAGAGGAAGGAATCTTTTGAGAGTCTGCCTTGAATCAAATTGTTGCCAGGTATTCTTCTGCCGAGCAGTAATGTGGACATATTATTTTGTTCCGGTTTGAAAGGGAATCTTTCCAAAACGAAGAGTTAATTCATTTTATATTTATTTTCTCTGGATGAGCGCAATGCAAAGTGATTTATGTTCATCATGTTTACTCTTATTTTTAACCCTCGACCAAAAAAAGGGGTGTTATAAGTTTGACGTCGATGTCTGTCTGTCTATCTGTCTGTCTGTCTGTCTGTCTGTCTGTCTGTCTGTCTGTGTGTGTGTCTGTGGCACCGTAGAGCTCAAACGGATGGGTTTTTTTATTTGCAAGTTAATATCCGTGCGGGTTCTGCGGGCTATCTTAGCTATGTCTGGTTAATATCGATTCAAAATGGCCGCATCCACAAAATGGCGGACAAAATATTTCTTCACAACCTACCTCAATATGGGTATCACATGAAAGGGCTTGACTAGCAGAGTACTATACGTTATAACAAATTTCAAATCCAAGATGGCTTGCCACCAGTAAAATGGTGAATTATATATTTTTTCCAAATACCGCAATATGGGTATCAAACGAAAGGTTGACTAGTAGAATTTTGCACTATGACAAATTTCAAATCCAAGATGGCCGCTACCACAAAATGGCGAATTATATTTCTTTTTACACAACTTCCTTAATATGGGTATCAAATGAAAGGGATTGACTAGTAGAATGTTGTACAGATAACAAATCTAAGGTAGTCGGGGGTTAATCAAAATTTTTAATTTTGTTCTTGTGTTTAAATAGCTCATTGTAGTTGTGTACATACGTATGGATTAGTATGTTATGTTAAGTCAGACTTGATAAATTACAAAATGTATGTGTTAGTTTTTCTGTGTGAAATAAATTTTTTATTTTCATTATCATAATTATTTTTTTTCATTTTTACATTTTGGCATCGTAGCGGAACGTTACGTTTTTATGATCTAGGTAAAATCTTGCTAGCTGGCGTTACCGACATGCGTAATAGTACTTTATCTGTATACGGGTGACGTATTGTGCAACATTTGTGTCTCTTAAAACTAAAAAATCCAAGTTAAAAGTTTTCACTTCTATCGGCAGTTAGTTTTTTCAATGATCTATTACAGTTGGTTTAATAAAACACTCTACACACGAGCCCTAAAATCAGAGGAAATTACGTAAAAGTAGTGGGTAAGGCCCTTACATAACACCATATGATTGGAGATTTAGGGTGCGATGTAGGGTACTCTGGGTTTAATTAAGTCTGCCAAATCTGATGTTAGTGCATTAGGCGCAGGCGCTTACTAAGTCACTCAAGCACATGTCCCCATACAAGAACAGATTAAACACATCCGCAGAGCAACTAAACTAGCTCCCAAAAATCTAGATGTGCTCTCAAAAGCGCCAAGATACTAATGAACAGTTGCTCATATTATAAGTACGCACAGACTCGCTCTGGTTTGGAGTACTGTTCGCACGTTTGAGATGGATCGCTTGTGTACCAGCTGGAAGCTCAAAAATCGATCGAAAGACGTGCCAAAATGATCATAGGGTCATAGGTCAGGCAGCGACACTTTGTGCAAAAAAGACTTCAAAGTCTCGAACATCGCCGCAAAATTGCTTGGATACACTTCGGAAAATGTGCAACTGATGATCTAATTTGCTTTTTCTATCGTACCGCTCATAACTCGAAAAAGCGACATCGTATATTGACTTCCAAAGACTTCAACGAAAAGGTTTGACTCTACTTTTGTGATAAGAACGTTTAGGCTGAGGAATGCGTTGCCCTATTGGGTTGTACCCGATGGTTACAATCTTGGTGTCTTCAAATCGAGAGTAAATCGGTTTCTAGGTGAGCGCGCTCCGTCGTAGACCGTACCATCGCTTAACATCTAGCAAGATGGCCGACAAGTGTGAGCGCATAAAAAAAAAAAACTTGAGAGGTGTCAAGGGACACCCGGATGGAACGAAGTTCCTTTCCGATTAATTAGTGAAGGAATTATTATTATTTATTATTTACAAAAAACCTGTATACACTCAATAAAAATAATCGTCGCGACACCACACTGTTCAATGCGAAATAGAAGTGAAAATATCTGGCTTGCTTTCTATAAGAGAGAGAGACAGAGAAACATGCGACGCCGCACAGCTTACAATAGCAAAGAGTGTCGTGATAACTTTTCGTTAGAATTTTTTCCGTCTAGCCCCCTTTCACAACGCGCGATAAGGAACTTCGTTCCAAAAAATACGAACATACTACGTAGGTAGCCATCGAAAACTCGTAGTAACCCACTATCCTAGTCACTACCAAGCCGCGGTGTACCCCTGCGGTTAACCGTGTGCAATCACAAAGACTCGAGTCAGTTTCCTCCGGTTGCCATAGCAACGTTAACTCACTCAGTTTAGCTACTGCCTGGCTGTTGAGGATAAGTTATCGTTTGTTTACTTTAGTGGGCTTTTATTTATGACAGTCTTTCTCCTCAGTTTCGTTTTTTTTTTAACTGCAATAGTTTCACACTCGCCATCTCGCCTGATGTTAAGCGATGATGCGATTTACGATGGAGTGTGCTTACCTATGTAGAAGAAACCGATTCACTCTCGATTTGAAGACACCAAGATTGTAACCATCGGGGAAAACCCACTCAGGCAACGCATTCCACAACCTAGACGTCTTATTACAAACGTGGAGTCAAATATGTTCGTTCACGTTTTTTGGAATATCAGCCATGAAACGATGTCGCCCTTTAGTGGAACGAGAAGTCCGATAGAAGAAAGGGCAAGGTGGTATTAGATCATGCAGATCAGTTGCACACTCTCCGAAGTGTATCCGATAAAAAACCGATAAGATAGCAATTTTGCGGCGATGATCAAGACGAAGTCTTTTACGCACAAAAATAGTTTTCTAGTATATTGACGAGACGAGCAGGTCATCATGTACCTGATGGTAAGCAACATGCTTGCCCATAACAGCACAGTGACAAGAAGCCATTGGAACAGGTTAGGTAGGTAATGATTTGGAGAGAAGAGTCCAAATCATTACCTATCAAAGCCAAATCCGATTTACCAGTAGTAAATCGGTAGAAGGCTGATATTCTCAAGCACACAAAGTTGCGACATAGTCAAGAAAGACCCTTATATTTAATTCAGTCAACGCGTAACTCACGAGTGATATATTATGTACCGAAGGCCTTCGGACTTCGGACGCAGTCGAAACTAGAGTCTCATTAGACTGACCAAATCACATGGGAATCCTCTTTTCTCCCGTTCCCGGGGACGATGGCTCTTGATTTGTGTCATCTGGCCCGGTAAATATATCACCGGGCCATTTGAAACTTTATTTTCCCATTTGGCCCAGTACCGGGCCAAGGCACCGGGACAGATGGGACCATGCCGTTTAGTTTTCATATCAAAAAAGACCATTATTTATTAAGATCTCGTTTAGGTGGTAAGCTCGCTGGCTTTTCTTCTACTTTCATATACAGGGTTACTGAAAATCAGCCTGCACATTTAAACAAACAACTTTTGTTCTACAACTTTTGTTAAAACTCAATACATATCCTAAGAAAAATAGTGTTTGTTGTCATCTCTAGCACTGTAATGCGGCTGTTTAGTGTTTACTTCACTAGGTTCACTTCGGCACTTAATTTATCGAGCATTAAAGAGTGCACTCGCTCTTGTTACGAAGAGTTCGATGCTTATCGACCGGGCAAATACACTTTTTATTTTATATGGGAAACAGCGCACGAATTTGTATGAACTGCAGAACAAAAGTTAACGTATTTTTAATGTCCTTAACATCAAATTCCTAAAAAGGAAAATCCCCTTAAAAGGATGCAGACTGATTACAAATAACCCTGTATATTTCTCCACTTTCTCATAATTATGATCGATTCCATCAGATTCATGTAACAGGTCTGCGAAAATTATCTCCATTAAGGGCTTCATTCGTGTTATAGAAAACATTTTACCTTACCACCATTGAATTGAATTAAACAAATGTGAGAAATTCAGTATGATGTCAATATTAAGATATTTCCTTTGTACTGGCTATTACAATTTCTTGGGTTTACCTACAATTACTATTATAGTGGAATTGAATCCCTATGTTTACAAATACGAAGCAGACGATGTGACAATCAGTATTGTTTTAAATTTGTTTTGTGTTGGGACAATTAGTGATGCAAACGGTTACCTAATACTACGTACGAATGGAACGACATACTACTCGTAATTGTAGTGCATACCTGAAGGTTTGCTTCGAGAATGTTTCATTTAGTGTTTTAGGCTTATAGGTAAGCTTTATGAATGTGTGTAAGCCAATGGCCTCGACTGGCCTCGTGGATTAATGGATAGTAACTCTGCCTGCGAAGCCAAGGGTCGTGGGTTCTATCCCCACCCAGTGGAAATATTCGAGTGATGAATTCAAATGTTTGCACAATGTCAATGTCTGGGTGTTTCTATTTATAATAAGTATGAATTTAAAACAAATAATACTTATATAAAGTACTATATCAGCTGTCTGGCCGCCATAGTACAAGCTTTGCTTAGTTTGGGGTCAGATGGTGTTGTGTGTGAACTGTCCACCATTAAAAAAAATATTTTTAATAAGTTTAGGTTGTTTGGGTCACGTCCCCTATACGATGGCAAAAAGTTCCATAGGCAGTAGAAGCTATCTGTAGTTATCAGCCACAAAACAAAAACTCCATTTTTTTAACTATGCAATAACTGCACAAGTTATAGCGAAAAGCCAGTTAGCTTCCAAAAAATACTCGTCAGAATTATTGGTATGTTCGTTTTGGCGATATCCGCTACAGTAAAACTTGACTTAATTGGCTAACTTGGCTCAATTTTGCGTTTGTTTATTCCAAGTTCCGATACAAACGTATAACAACGCAATTGTTTGTCCTGTATGGGAAGCGAACCCACGACACATAGCTCAGTGAGTAGACTAACTACCGACTGAGTTGCGAGGTCGCGAGGCTTTTAGCGATAAAATCGCCTTTTATGTACATAAAGTGTTTATTTTATTGTTACTTATTGCCAACTTTGTGGTGCCAATAAAGTATCTTTTTAACCGACTTTAAAATAAGAGGAGGTTCTCTATTCGACTGTTCCTATGTTTTTTTTATTGTATCACTAGATCTCCGCCCTGGCTTCGCCAATGGTACATATATAGCCTATAGCACTCAGGGATTTCGTAAATATCCAACGATGAAATAATTTTTGAAATCAGTTCAGTAATTCTGAGAATATCGCTCTCAAAATGGATTTTCCCCGTTTTTGTTACATTATTCATTCATGCTCCACTCCTATAAATAGTAGCGTAATGTTATATAGCCCCTAGCTTTCCTCGATAAATGGACTCTCCAATAGAAAAATAATCTTTCAATTTGGACCAGTAGTTCCCTATATCATAGCGTTCAAACAAACAAACTCTTCAGCTTTATAATATTAGTATAGTTAACAAAAGGTGAGATGACCATTGCAAGAAATTTCGACGCAACACACGAAAGCCAAAAAAGGCACAGGACAGTCATAATAGTTGCCATCGCTATCAGAAACCGCTAAACACCATTGAACTACAAGAACAAAATTAAAAATTTTGATTAACCCCCGACTACCTCGGATTTGTTATCCGTACAACATTCTACTAGTCAAGCCTTTTCATTTGATACCCATATTAAGGGAGTTGTGAAAAAAGAAATGTATTACGCCATTTTGTAGAAGCGGCCATCTTTGATTTGAGATTTGTCATAGTGCAATGTATTCTACTAGTCAAGCCCTTTCGTTTGATACCCATATTGAGGTAGTAGTGAAAAAAATAATACAATTCAGAAGACAAATACAGACAGACAGACATCGACGTCAAACTTATAACACCCCTTTTTTTGGTCGGGGGTTAAAAATGATTATAACGTAGCAGTTCCTCTCTTTGTGTTAGCTTCAAATGAAAGACAGCAGTATCATCTATTAAATCAAAGTAGTATTTATTTATACTGTGGCAGTAGCAAAGCTTTTAGTGAAGCGAGCGTGTAGAACTACAGTTTAATAGTTGTATGTCCTCCAATGTTTATATTTATGGTGTTATGAAGACACCAGACAATTTATTCAAACGGTCAGCCAAGTTTCAACCACGGCACGTAACGCCCCGAAGGCGGGTCAGAAGCAAACCTTATATGCATGACAGTTGATTTATGTTCTTCACGTCTACTGAAGAATAAAGACGTATAATTTAGTGTATTACACAGAAAGGACGTACTGAGACGAAACTAAGTGCACTGATGTCGGGAACAAAAGTTTCAAACGACAGTCGATTTCGAACATCGAATCTGTTGCTTAAAACTCATGATGAATAAGATCTATTCCAAGGTAGTCTGGAAAAGACCGCTTTCAGCGGACAAAGCGGCTGTTTCACTAGTGTTACTATTTTTCTATATTGTACGTATCATTTAAATGATGTTAATAATAAAGCACTCTCATTAATTTATTCCATCAAAAAATGTCCTTAATAATCTCCAAAATTTACCTATATTATTGTCTACCGATCTCCGCAAACATTACGTATTACGTGGGTGTTTCTGTGTATAATAAGTATGTATTTAAAACTATACAAGTATTATATCAGCTATCTAGCCGACATAGTACAAGCTTTGCTTAGTTTGGGGCCATGTGGTGTTGTGTGTGAATTGTCCACCAATATTTATTTATTTATATTACAAATGCAGAAGTTTTTGGATAAACACAGACTATTTTTCATCTCATTAATGTTAGTGGTTTTCAACTGTGGGATATATCATGTGCAGCTGGTACATGTATCTTTCTTATCATGGTCAAATTTGGTATATTGGTCAGTATAAATAATGCAATTGTGATGGCCCTATTTGAAAATGGTGACTACCTATTTCGTAGTTTATACCTAGACCAGCGGCCCGTTACGTCCTTGCTCGGAGATTGTCATACAAATACCATAACTCAAAATACAAACTATCATATCTCTTAAGTTGGACCAAATTACACATAAATGCTGACTTCTCCGTGAATGTCCGTTCACCTGATGAAGAGTTCACTGAGAACAAACATCAGAGTTTGCGCAGACCTATACGGTACTCTAAACCGGGAGTCGGCAACCATTTAGGTGTCATGGGCCACATGGTAAAAAAAGTAGATAAAAGCGGGCTGCACTTTTATAAGTATGTAATTGCACCCCACCAAGTAACGGCTGGTCTAGTCGGCAGAACGGCGCCTGCCGATCCGGAGACCCCGAGTTCAAACTGCACACGCACCACTGTCTTTTCGAAGTCATGTGCGTAATGCCGCTAACTTAAAACGGTGAAGAAAAATATCGTGAGGAACCCGACGTGAACCTATGATCTTTCGAAGTAATGTGTCATCCACCACCCGCACTGGGCCAGCATGGTGGTTAACTCTCTCCTTGCAAGAGAAGGCCTGAGTCCCAGCAGTGGGAACATTTAGTGGGCTGTTGATTGACTGATTGAATTGCTCCGTCAAATGTTACCTGCGTAAACATATTTCGTGCCGGGGAAATAAATTATTAGCTCTGTAATGTCTTCCGGAACATCGTTTAAGCATATCGTTTCCACGTAACCCCGAAGGTTCTTTCGGTCACGTCAGAGCATTGTGCTGGCTGATGGCCTACCGCATCGTCATATAAATTCCTGCTAAATATTATTCGCAGTGGCCATGGCAGATCGACACGTTCGAGTGTGCGCGGTGACGGTCCCATTTGCATATTTATCGACTAAACGTTTCTGGGAAGATTTTTACTCGCCACCTGTTGTTAGTTGGATGTGAGAAGTGTTTGAATATGGGTAGCGTGGTGGTTTCTGAACCTTATCATCATTACCATCATCCTTATCATTATAAAACGTGACTTCGATCGAAGTTCGTTTTTTTTATTTGATTTTATTTTGTTGGACTTCAAAAACATAGGAATGAAATTTCATTGATATGATTTTATTTAACAATTTCGTTAACATCACCAAGCTTGTTAGTTTTGTTAACTGTTGTAGTTGTTGTGTTTGTCTAGCTTTGAAAACCAGATACTTGACATAATAGTCACTACTCACTTACTCCTCTTATGTTACGTGGATAAATCAAGTTATGTAATTTGTCATATCTAGGTTATTGTGTTCTCTTTCAAGTAAACCATCCAAACTTTTACATATCTGATGGAATAGTTGCATTATATTCATCGAACTCCTAAAAACGCAGAAGCGGCAAACGTGCTTCTACTATGGCGATGCAAAATCAGGTGACGTCTCCTGATTTAGTCTCAGTCGCAACAAGGAGTTGTGTACGTTCGCTGACTCCTCTGTACGTTACGTGGATGACAATTGTGTACGTTCGCTGACAAATCAATTTTCAAATTTTTCAAACAAATTTTCGGCACGTTATGTTGTCTTTAGATTATGGCATACCTCATCTTCGTTTCTTTAGTGTGTGAATGTCTACCAAATCTTTGCGTGTCGAAATTGTAAATCTATTTGCTCATAAGTAGGTACACCAACTGTCATATCTCCAGGGCTGACTCAAGGCGAACCAATACTTCTCAAATTGTTTTAGTACAGTCACATTGATGTGGAAATTTTCGAAGTTTTTCATTTATTTACGTACATTTTTGGTTATATACGTTATATGACATGAGTCATTGGCTAACGTGTAACCAATTAATAGGTTCATACCAAAGCTACCGGAACAATCAACACATAACAAGCTCAATATTTACTTCTCCCAAATTCACAGCCAATTCATTTGAACCAAAATGTTTATTTATCGCTTCAAAGAACGGCTTATTCTTATTCAAAACACAACATGTTACACTTAAATACTTCTACGAAACTATATGTCGAATTCGACACCGGACGCCTTGAAGACAGACAGGCGTATTACGTATATTATGGAACAATTAGGTATAAAACAATGCATCAATAAGCGAGTTCTAGAAGTGATTGTCATATCCTTAGATAGGTACATCCGCCCTTCAAATGTGTAGGCCTTTTAGGAGCATCCTGGATACGCACTGTCAGTTTTAAATGTGAAGACACATCAACCCATACAAGTGTTTATTATACGTCCCATTGATGCTGTTGCTATATAACTCTCAACAATTTGGGACGAAATGATAAAAAGAGAAATAAGAAAGCCATAACTAATTCTGTTAAGCGGTAGCCCTCCATTGTCTTTCTACAGGGATATTGTTTATTGCGTGGGACTTTTAATGACGAATAAACGATGGACTTTCGCTTGCTGTTGAATTTAGCTTCCTGGAAAATCAAGTTTCATCACCGTAATTTAAATAAATGTTAAACAAATAATGATTGAATCATTGTTTTTATTACATCTAGTCAGTCAATAAGGAACAAAAATAAATTATATTACTTAGCGTTAAACCTAGTCTTTCATTTTGAAACTTTTGGACGCCACTTTCGTTAAACCAACAGCTACGCTGGAATTCGTTGCTTGATCGTGGTTCTCTAGTTGAATTCAAATTTGGTTCCTTCAAAAAAAAAAAGAGTGAAATAGTTTATTTTTAAAAAAGGGCGATTGCCACTTTTCACCATTGCAGAGATCAAAACATGTGTGCAATTTTTACGCACAGTTGAATTTGTTTAGAAATTTCCGTTTGAGATGTCATAGAAAGTTAATGAGACAAAATCGACCTCAAGTTGTTCTATAATACGGTGGCAAGGACTATAAGTATTAAGGCATTCACACAGCCACATAAATCGACCTAATCCAGAGGCTTCACAAGGTAGGAAATAGTTCATGGTATGAGGAGATTCCTGCGTCCTTGTATAGTACCTTTCCGCAGCTTATTTATACGGACTAGCGGCAAGAATCGCACCACATACGGGACTGAAGAATAGCAAGCATAATACTGAACTTGTTCGGTAAGTGACAGAAAGAGAAAAAATTGTGAAGTCGTTTTATGCTTCGCATTAATATTATTACAAAGTTGTTTTTTGGACCTGTGGTAGTTGTTCTTTAGCTACCGAAAGGAGAAGGGCGCTAATACCTCCAATCCATCTAGTACCTCTTCTAATCATTATTGCCGACAAAGAGGAGATTAGGGTTACAACTCCTCTCTTCAATTGCAGTTGGACAGCTTACAAGTGGCATAGGGTTTATTAATCCTACATGGGTCTCCTAGTGGTTCATATGACTCATAAATTTTGTTCACGGGACTGTAGTCTATAATATTACCGTACTCAAAGACTAATCTCAAACATCATCAACACAACATATATCTCGTGCGCTAGCGCAAGGGTCCGAAATCGTGTTATTGTATGTGTGAATGGATGGATGTTACCCTTGGTTGTTACACCTTTTGTTCAGATTTAACGTAAAACCATATCAAAATATTCAAATGATTTGTAAAAACTACTCTTATGAAACAAGTATATAATGTACTACGTTGGACACTCCTCTTCTCTACAATAAAAATAATATGTGTGTAGCTTTGTGATTAAATTAAAAAATAATAAGTAAACAAATTTAACAGCAAAAATTGATTTTTGTGATAATTTGTCAAACGCAATTCTTCTTCTTTTCTATTGAATGAATACGGCTCGTTTTTGCACACATAACATAACAAAAAAATATTTTTGTTTGTACGAGTATTCATGCAAATTTTGTACGAATCGCAGTGGAATGGGAAGCCAGAGAACCGAACCTTAAGACTTGGTCTAAGACATTGGACGCCAAACTTACGGAAAGGCAAAGAGTTTACATACTCTTTCTTCAAGAATAGATGACTCCAGCTCGTTCCTGGTCCAGAGAAATACAAATGGCATCCAGCCAGGTAACTCTGCCAGCATTGTGTGTGAAATGTGCACCCACCCTAAGCCTTTAAACCCTTTAGCCTTTTAACCTTTTAAGCTCCTAAGTGCCGAGAACGGTACTACTGAAAGGATCTAAGTGAAATTTGGTAAATAGAGAAGTCTGAATTAGGCTACTTTTTATACCGACAAAATAACAGGCTACTCCTATATAATTATTCTCTAGATCTCGAAAAGTAGAATGGAGCGGGTTGAAAAAGAGCAGGTGAAGCCAGAGCAAGGCAGAGCTAATATTAGTAGCATGTATTTAATAACAGTTTCGAATGATCGCTACGAGAACATTGCAAAATATACTTCACGTCGCAATTCATTACTACATCGGGACTTTAATTAATGTATGAATAAATGAACAAATTGCAAATGTTGAAATCCATAAACGTATAAATAACTTGGCTTCTTACTTAGATCAAGATATTGAGCGTAATTTAAGAATACGCTTCTGTAGTCTTTTCTCTGTTGTATGTTTAAAAATTATTTTTTTAAACAACAACGTAACCAGACCCGGTAACAAATTTCATTTAGAGTAAAATATGTAATTTCATTAGAATAACAGATTGTTTTATGTATAACTTTCACGTGTTTATGATGATTGTAAAAGAAAAGTGATTTACCTAAAGATTTACTGGGTGGATTTACTTAATCAAAACATAACCTATCTTTATAATTTGCCAAAGCCTCAGCCTCATTTACATTGACAAAACATTAGATTTGGATAAAAAAATATTCACAAAATGTTAAGATCAGGGCAATACTTGTGCCAAAACTTGTGTTTCTCTGGCTATATATACAGCGCGAAAATGCGGCAAGCCTGATGGGAACATTTGGTCGCGGAGTTGACGATCGCGGGATTCTTTAATCATTTATAAATGTTTTTAATATATATGTATAAATATATTTTTTAAAAATACTTTATTTGTTTAAAATTAAATTATAGTTAGTAGTATTTAGATATTTAGGTAGATTTTTATTCTTAAATTCAAAACCATGTTGATCAATAAAATTAATGCACAAAACAAATGTTAAGTTAGATATTGTTTTGTGCCCTCTGTTGGTAGTGAGGAGGTAAGGTTAGGCCGCTTCGCCTCGAAAACTAACCCCTACCCCAGTCTATGTGGCCCTACTCTACCACTAACAAGAAAAAAAGAACAAAATGAAGAAGAACGAAGTCTTTACTTCTCTGTTATTAAGGAGATAAGGAGTCCACGCGCGTGATGGTAAGCAACACGCATGCCCATGCCGGCGGCAGTGTCACGCAGCTATTGGAACATGAAGAGTCCAGATCATTACCTAGCACTGCACTGTGCTCGTCCAAAGATATAAGATGATTTATCTCTATGCTCCGTAATTTCTTTGTAAATATTTCCCTTCAAACCGGAACCCAGTGATGTTCGCAAATCTCTGCTTGGTGATAGAATTGCTAACAAAGGTCTGGTTCTGATCTTGTCATCTGATTTGAAGGAACGATACTCCTGTAAGCGCTCTCTCATTCGGCAATCACGTCTCCATTTCACGGATCACCTTATCTACTTTCTCAACTCTCAAAGATTACATTCTTCACTAGCTGGCAAGATAAGCCGTGAGTCCGACTCAGATTAAGCACTCAAACTAATTACAAAGTTTACGAGCTCATCTCACGTGTACATTGAGCTGTCTTACAATGTGAATGATACTGGCCTGTGGTGAGTTTATCGTCGCCATTTTGAAATTGTATCTTGTTCTTAGGTAATTTGTTCCGGAATTACGGGTCGGATCACTAATTATGTTTATGTTCTAGGTATGTTTCTAAGCGAATTTATTCTGCATTGTTACCGTACTAATCAAAGCTTCTGAAGCGACGTATTTAGAAAGTTAATTAAAATACCAGTCCTTAGACTAAACGGTTAGACCGAATTAGAATTAATTTGGTCAGTTTTCTTGTAGAGGGGACTGTGGAGGAGTGAAACAGGTTACTTCCAGACATACAGCTTTGTGCTTTGTGCTTAAATGTTTATTGAATATTTTTAAAGTAAAATACACCAATGTACAATACATTTGTATTAAGTTTACAACTATTCTGCAGTTTTCCCATATTATTTTGTTATCATTGCTTTTTAACCCCCGACCAAAAAAAGGGGTGTTATAAGTTTGACGTCGATGTCTGTCTGTCTGCCTGTCTGTGGCACCGTAGAGCTCAAACGGATGGGCCGATTTCAATGCGGTTTTTTTTATTTGAAAGTTAATTACCGTGCGGGTGTTCTTAGCTATGTTTGGTTAATATCGATTCAAAATAGCCGCCTCCACAAAATGGCGGATAAAATATTTCTTCACAACCTACCTCAATATAGGTATCAAATGTAAGGGCTTAACTAGTAGAGTACTATACGCTATAACACATTTCAAATCCAAGATGGCCACCACCACAAAATGGCGAATAATTTTTTTTTCACTACTACCTCAACATGGGTATCAAACGAAAGGGCTTGATTAGTAGAATACTTTGCACTATGACAAATTTCAAATCCAAGATGGCCGATACCACAAAATGGCGAATTATATTTCTTTTTTCACATCTCCCTTAATATGGGTATCAAATGAAAGGGCTTGACTAGTAGAATGTAGTACAGATAACAAATCTTAGGTAGTCGGGGGTTAGTCAAAAAGTTGTGGAATAAATATTAATTGAAAATCAATTATGCCATGTCAAATTATTTATGCACTGCCGTAACGCAAAACTTAAGCTATTTTATCAAACTTGTTTAGTTCGTTTGACTTTGATTTGATTTTGATAACAGCTTTGATCGGTTCTTGACTGGCTTAAGTTTACTGAAGTACCTACTTACCAAAATGTATGAAAACCCCACGTTTAAGCGGTTAAACAAACACACATCTAGTTAGAATCAAAAGAAGATCGAATACTCGAAATTTCATTTTAATTCTACATAAATTTTGGTTTCAAATGTAAGTCAAAAGATATTTTTAAAAATTTTGGACATATGATTGACCGCTATTTTGCCTGACGTTAAGCGACGAAACTGAAGCGTAATTGGAAATAACTTTTGTATGACAGGAACTATCTTTCGTAAAAACGAAGTAAAACATATATCAGCTAAAGTGACGTTTGAAATTGACATTTATGATCAAACTAGAGTTATTTCCAATTAATATTTTGCCAGTGATTGACCGACAGGAACATTTATCAATAGCCAGCAGCGTATCTCTCGGATTACCGCGTTTTACTGTCGCCCCGCGAACGACTTTTATACGCCATTTGCATATTTTTATGGTTTTCTGGCGGTGAAATTAAAGTATTATAAAACCGATGCAACTCATTGCGATACAGTCATGAGTCGTAAAATATTGTAGCGATAGCGATCGTAAAACTCGCACGAATAAAAACTGTTCGAGCAAAAAGTTGCCGGGCCATTAAGTATCAGTATCGCAGTATAGACTAGGCCCAGAGTAGTTTTTTTTATATGCGATTTGGCACCACAATTTATAGTACTTAACCAGTAAGTAACCTATTGTTTTGATATGTACGAAGTAGTCGTAAATAAAAGAATGATTTGTACACTTTTTGTGTTCTAAAAATAGATTAAAATGAATATGAAAGTTTATTTAAATTGTATTTTAAAACAACTTAACCATCCAAATTAAATCATCTGTGTATGGTTTTTCTAGTATAAGCAAGCTGTTTTGTTATTATTTTTGTTAATTTGAAAAAAGTATTAAGTTATTTTTTGCGAAACGTAATTTTTTTTTTTTTCACTAAATTACGATGTCACCTTGTCACCCCGGTAACTAAACACAGTTTGAATTTAATATTTTAACATTAACAAGAAATGTACCTCTTTGTGACATCAAAATAATTAAATAAAACAAAATTGTGCTTGGTCCATGTTTTGGAATACTGAGCTAACTGAGATCAGCTAAACATCGCAATTTGTATCACCAAATAAAACGAAGTTTTAATTTTCCCGCCAATTCTCTCTGGTTCTGCAAGACATTCTAATTTCAAAACCGAACCGAGTCAACGCGATACCAAGAAGACAAACTAAGAAGTTTTTTAACAATAAAAATCTCCTTGGGGTAACAAATCTTATTCGAGTGGAAGCAATGTGAGTACGATTCAATGGTTTAGCCATAAACGTTATTCTTCTTATAAAAGTGTTGATGCGGTCATTAAGTAAAACATTACTTTTCGATTCCGCCTTAATCGTGGGGATTTTATGTATGTTTTATTACTTTTAAATTATATTGAATCAACTTGTTTATTTTACAAATAAAGATTGTAATCATATTTAATTTTTAATCCATTTAAATAGTATCTATCAATAGGCAGCCTTTACTATGGCTTTGTTGTGTAGAATTTACGGCTTGTTAATGTACTAGCCACCTATTATGATCTATGCTAGCCACAGCATTTTACGTAGCGTGACCTGAGTTGTAAACGAAATCTAATCCTTAATATTATAAATGTCAATGTTTGTATGTTTCGATGTTTGTTGCTCAATAACGTCGTAACGTATTAACGGGTCGGGCTGAAATTTGGAACACAGATAGTTTGTGGTCTGGAAGAACACAAGTCACTGATTATCCCGGTAAAATAACAGGAATGGGAACTGCACGGACAAAAGCCATGACCTTGACTATGACCACGGGGCGGTGCTAGTAGCTGCTAGTCTAATATAATAAAGAGAGTACCTTGATTTTTAATGTTATGTGTTGGGTGAGGTAATCTTCAAACCCACTGCGTCTATTAGAACTTGGTTAATTGACTACATACGCCGATAAGGTTGAGAATAAGGTAGATGGTTGAATACAACAGTCAGATGTTTAACACATAAAGTGAGAAGAGGGTTGTTTTAGAAAGAGATGCAATAAGAATATGACAATACATCCAGCAGATGCTTTTGAGAATGCAAGACGTACTGGGAGCAGTCGTGGCAGTAATACTATTCGCATAACTCACTCAGAGGGAGCGCTGCACTTGTTACATTAGTTTTTTACTAATGAATCCGCAGTGGATTTTAGTCCATACACCAAATAGTGGATCTTTCTGTTCAGTTATAGGTAGGTACTAAAATAAAACAATGGGTTCATAGTCATCTACTCTAGTACTTTTTTGAAACGAAGAAAAGAAGATTAGAAGGCGTTGTCATTTTTTTTTCAGTTTCAACACAAGTTACTCTAGACTGGGGGTTGATGTACCTTATGCTGTTGCACTTCCAGTAGTAGTATTTTCGTCGTAACGAACAAATATAATTAAATTAACCTTTTTGTAGGATGTTACGAGCTCATTAATTGAATTACACATAAAATTTATCTCACAAATTACAAGATGGAAATCTGGATCCCTAACAGGTGATACCTTTTTATTACACCTACTTGCAACTGAGGACCTACCGCGAGTATTTATCGTTCGTTTTGTCGTTAAATTTGTTTTGTAATACAATATGATTTCTTTGTACAACAAAATTGCTATCTTTTAATTTTTGAGCTAAATTAATTAGCAATTTGCGGCGAAATAGGCGAAACCTACCGGCAGGATTACCCCGTAACTCTCCTGCTTTCTCCTATACTTTGATTTATCAACCCATGTCAACGGCAATTTGAAAACGCCGATGAAAGTAGACAACTACGGCTAAGAACTCATGGAGCGGTTTCTAACCGCGACCGCGCGCGGGCTCGGGCCCGCAGCTTCTGTAGAATACAGATTTATACGTAAAAATTGAAATCAAAACTCACGAAGCGGTTTACGCCCGCGGCTGCCATGGCGGCTCCCGCGCCGTCGCCGCCCAGCCCTCACCCGCAATGTTCGCTGGCGGAAATCTCACCCGCGGCGGCTGCGAATCCGCGGAAATCAGTGGTTTCGTGAGTTTTGAAATAAAAACGTCGTCCGTCGCGGTTCGCGCTCGCGCGGTTGGAAACCGCTCCATGAGTTTAGCCTAAATCTGCTTTCAGTCCCGCTTTCCGTTGGATACGGAAAGCAGATGTAGTTGTAGTTGATGGCGAGAGTTAGACCTGATGCTGGTTTCGGTCGGAAACAATGGCACAACTTGTTTTAATACAATATCTCCGTATTTTTTGTTTGTTTTAGAAGTTTCGAGTGACGTCACTTCATTGTACGATTACAAAGACGTGACGTCACAACCCAAACTCCGGAAGTTTGATAATCTGGAACATCTTTGTCAAATTTTAATAATTTGATAAAATTAAACGTGTTCTGTATTTTTACATAATCTATGTGACTGACTAATTAATGGTAGGTACTTATATTATCAATCATTCAAATTAAAAGTAGTTACGATTTATATCAAAATAAAATAATAATGAAAAAGAACCGTTTATTTGAGCAAATGCTTAAGATAAAATATGAAAAATACTTGCTTACTTTATTTCATCTAAAAGCTACATTCTTACAATTTTTATGGAATATGGCTCAATCTTGCAGGTGTAATAACACATGCATCCGTAGGTCTGCCTTCACTGACTTTCAAATTTATATGAAATACCAAAGCAAAATTTTCTCAAACGCCTTAAATATTTATGAAACTTAGGACAAGAGCACATCCTAAGCAGCGCGCTGGAATACCTCATCACAGAGTTAAATTATGTATGTATTTATCAAGGGTCCCGGATATGAATAAGTAAATTTCCGACTATTTTTGTGGAAAGTTGTGTATTTTGTTTATATAAATTATAATACTATTAGTAAGCCTTTCAGATATAAAAGCAGCATTTATGTCATATTCCAGACTAATCTAACTGTATTCCAAATTTCACGAACCGTTAAGGTGTTCCGACGTGATTGAGCAACAAACATACAAACTTTCGTATTTATAATATAGTAAACATCTAACCGCTTAGCTTCAATGAGACGGCGTTATTTCAGAGCTAACGAAAATAAAACAGATGCATAAAATTTTTAGATTTGTTTTTTTTAATCAGCTAAACCTATTTCGACATTTAAATTGGGTCACCTGGGAAATGTACACTTTTCAAACAGAAAAGAATTTAACAAATCGGTTCAGGCGTAGATAGGTACTCGAGTAAGTAATCGGTGGACAAACATAAAAAAACCTTTTGTGAAATTGGTTAAAAGGGCGTTTCATACTCTATATAGTTCTTGGCACACAAAAAAAGTTGAGCGAATCCTCTAAAAGTACATATACCTATGTATTGATACTTCCATGAATTGTAACCATAAATATGTATATTTAAAACCAATCTTATAATAAAGGCATTAAAACTCTATTCGCCTTGCATGTTTGCTACAAACAGAATTGCAAAATTAAGAAACTACGCAATAAATTTACTACAATTTTTTTATTCTCAAAATCAAACGACAATGGACCTTATGAGTTAAGATTTAGAGACGACTCTACGCTATAAATCTCATCAGCGCAACGTAGGTCCCCACACAATTATCTTCGACCGCTGACCCAATGTTGCCAGTAACCCATTTCCAGGGAAATTGAGTTTGGTCAATTCCATCAAAATTCGATGTTCACTCTTGCATTGTAAAGCAGGCGAGATATAAGTACGGGTAGTTTTGATTTGGTCATTGGTACACTGGACTTGTTGAGTTGCGAAACGGTTTTGTTCATATTTGTGTTAAATATTTTAATGATGTACATAATGTAACTAGTATTATTAATTACGCGACATTTACCGTGGTTTTATGGTGGAGCGAATCACCGTGAGTAAGGTACTGTAGGTTTTGTAGTGGTAGAATTCTTGGCAGAGTCCGCCTGGCTACGTACCAAACCTTTGCCAGTTATTCTACCGCCAAGCAGTAATGTGCAAATATTACTGTGTTCCGGTTTGAAGGGCAATGTTTCCAGAAAAATTACAGGGGTGACGAGGGCAGTACAGTAGAGTGCTAGTTAATGATTTGGAGTCTTGACGTTCCAAAAGTTGCGTGTCACTGTTGTTTTGTGGCGGGCATGTTTTTGCTTACCATCAGGCACATGTTCTGGTCGTCTCGTCACTTTATAGTATAAGAAAAAAACCTACATGAAACCGTTGAAATTTCGGGAACACCATCATTTCAACACGGTATTATTCCTACTAACATTATAAATGTCAATGTTTGGACATGTGTAGCTCAATCATGTGTCAACGACTATACGGTTCGCAGATTAGTCTGGAAGAACACAAAGGATACTTTTTATCTCGGGAATATACCGGGAACGGAAACTAGGCGTGTAAGACCGCGGGGCATAGCTAGTATCGAATATTATTAGTATATAGGTATATGTAGTGAACAGCCGCGATACCTTGCTTTTATAACCCAAAGTTACATAGGTAGTAAACGCTAACTGCCATAGGGCCTAATATTAAAGATAATAATCTAATATATAAAATTCTCGTGTCACAGTTTTCGTTGCCATACTCCTCCGAAACGGCTTGATCGATTTTGATGAAATTTTTTGTGCTTATCCGGTATCTATGAGAATCGGACAACATCTATTTTTCATCCCCCTAAATGTTAGGGGTAGTCCACCCCTAAATTTTATTTTTTATTTTTTAGACAAAATTTTAATTTATATTTTTTTATGATACAACATACAAAAATACATATAATCCTCAATTTTCACCCTTCTACAATCAACCCTTATTTTATTAGGAAATTATTTATATGGCAAAACAACGTTTGCCGGGTCAGCTAGTAGATTATAAAAATACGTGTTTTGGCAGTTTTTGTGTATGAAATTAAATCACATTTTCTCGTTCAAGTTTTTGGTTATTTCTAGCAGCGTCGTGGTTTCACCACACAGTTCCCGTTATTTTTCCAGGATAATAAATAAATAGCCCATATGGACTTCTTTCAGGCTTTAATCTGTGTACCGACACGCACTGGGCCAGCGTAGTGGATTATGGCCTTAACTTGCTTGCGAGAGAAGGCCCGAGTCCCAGCAGTGGGAACATTTAGTGCGCTGTTGATTGATTGTACCAAATTTCAACCGGCATTGTCGGCAACGTTTTGGGATCCATGGACCACATGGTGAAAAGAGTATAGATAAAAGCGGGCCGCACTTCAAAAAGTTTGTGATTCAATTTTATTACTTTATCTCTATATATAAAAATGTTATGTTGTTTTGTGTACGCTTCAAAAACTCAGAAAGTTCTGCACCGATCGAGTTGAAATTTTAGAATGATATGTAATCCGCATCAAGGATTGTTTTTATCCAATTTTTGCATTACAATGTGCCACAGCGAAGCGTGGCAGAGTACAGCTAATTAAATATATAAAGTTCCTGAGACTCAAACAAAACACCTCTTTAACTTTATAACATTAGAGCTAAACTGAACTTTATACATGAGGGATACAGAATAAAAGGATACCTGGAGAGAAAGTCTTTGAATTTTATCCTTGCCAGACGAAATACCAGCTGGTTATAAAATTATTTACGTAATCATTATGGTTTGCGAATAATACAGGTTATATTAGAATCCCCAAATTTAATGAAAGCCTTAAAACTTTTGAAGGCTTTATATGCAGGGTTACTCAAAAATGATACAATAAACGGATCATGGAAAGTGTTTTTTTTAATCGATAAAAGCCTTGCACTAGTCCGCTATCTTGCTTGATGTCAAGCGACGATTCGTTCACCCACTAACAACGCATTTCAAAATTTATGAAAAATAATCCAATGAATAATGTGACAATTTAAAACATTGAGACTGGAGAATTGATTATAAAGATTATTCTAGCTAGTCATATAATCAGCCAAAATGGCTCTCATATTAATAAAATACAGCACACAAGTACGTACGTCTTGTGGTACATGTCAACGCAAAATTATAATAATCGCTAGTTTATAATCTTATAAGATAGATTACAGGTTACAGATAGGTAGGTTAGGCATTTACCATATTACGGTGACAAATATGTACATACTTAGACGTACAAAAACTTACTACCATTATCATTCCGAAATAATTAGCCTACGAGCCAAGCTATCTCAGTTTGAGTGCAATCAAATGGGTAGAGCAACTTTCAACGTTTATCATGTCAAAGAGATACAATTGTGTCAAGTTGCGTTTTGGCATAGAATAGATAATATAGATAGAACGGACACTCCCCACCCCCGCCAATTTCAAGCTTCCTCACCCCTCAGGCCGTTTCGGATACCTACGCTAGGAGCACTCAACGAAGGGCTGGAATTACTAATGAAATATCATAAAGGTGGGTTGTTGTCCTGTTTACGGATGTCCTTCAACTAAACGGGACAAGATTAAAAGCTTTATTTAATTTCCTAATTATAAAATGACGTAAGATCAGAAACTTTTCAATAACGTTGCTTTATAATATTACAAGCTTTGCTTAGTTTGGGGTCAGAAGGTGTTGTGTGTGAATTGTCTACCAATATTTATTTATTTACAATAACGAAGTCATTTTAACTCAAAGTTCGTAACTTACACAGCCAGTAACTTACGTGCCCAAGCACGGATTGAATAATTATAGTGACAGAATAAAGTTTCCTTCATGGGTAAGTGTAAAATAAAATGCGAATGTGTACCTACTCACAGAAATAGAATCTAGGTACCTGATCTAATCTATCATCGGTTTCGTTTCATTTTCCGCGGCAATACAAACACCCACAGATTTCGGAAACTATTAAGAAATCTGTGCCAACACCCTTTTAATTAGAATAGTATAATTTGGCTCGATTCTATTTATGTAACTCAACATTATATTATAATATTATCAACATATAGCAAGTTTATAGACTACTTTACGTCACCAGGTGAACTCAAGGGGCACAACAAACTATTCAATAAAACAATTCAGTAGCCCTAGCTCTAACGCACAAATTCACGCGTGTGTACGAACGACATCTGCGTAGTTGTGTGAAGAGTAGGTAGCTCCACAGCGGCGTTTGTATGGAATTTTAGTGGAGTGTCCGGGGTGTGGTTTTGGTATAAGTGAGGTAGTTTATTTTTTATAAGTTTATTAAGAATAACATGTGTAAAAGTATTCTGCATTTATCTCTACAGAGCTTTGCTGAGCAAAGCCTTACTGTATTCATTTACACCTGCGTGATTTATGGAACCTTTACTATTTGTAAATTGCTTGAATATTCGAATGATTTCAAGTTTAGCATAAGCAGCCTACTAAATGTTCCCACTGCTGGGACTAGGGGCCTTCTCTCACTAGGAGAGAGTCAGGTCATAATCATAACACTGGCAAAGCTGGCTAAGCGCGGCGTAGTGAATAACGTAGGAGCTCGAAAGTTTATAGAAACATGTCAGTTTCCTCACGATGTTTTCTTTCATATTACTTCGAAAAGGCAGTAATGATGCGCGTAATATTCAAACCAGGGGCTTCGGATTCCCAGTTGCCGTTCTGCCGACTAGAACAGCCGTAACTTTTATTGTAACTTTACACAGTAAAAATTGTTCAAAATGAGTATGACGCAACCCTTTCAGGTTAGTACAGGTACTGCGTAGCCTTTATTAAATTCTACCCCCAGTTAAAATTTTTCATAAATAAGTATCTGTTATTATGTCATCCAATTACGCCAGAGGTGCGTTCAAAAGTATTGTTGTTAAGCCTATAGAATTATAAATCAACTTGCCATATTTTTTTTCGGTCAATTATTGACATTACCGTCCGTGTAAGGCACGGCATGATATGGCTGAGGAACAATTTATTTTTATTATATTACGAAATTACCGAACTCACTTGACATTGTGCGGTCGGTGGAGTACCGTTTTTGCCCCGAAGATATTTTACGCGTTTGCTATCAAAAGAATGTGTTTCTTTACACGTCGACCGGAGGTATTGTTGAATTAACTCGATAATTTATACGATTTCACGAAAATAGAGTGGATACTCTTATGAATAAGTACTTGCATTCGTAACGAATCATACAGAAAGGAAGTTATTTTGGAATTATTACAAATATTTCAAGGAAACGTTTCGACACAGAACAATTGTCTAATATTTACAAATAAATTAAATGTGATTAAGTCAAACAAGTGAAAAATTCTATCATAAAGTATTATATTAATAAAACTATCATGTTTAAAAACTATTATTATGAATAGTCTCAAAATGTCTCACTGCTAGGCAAAGGTTTCTATTCCTTTCTTCCTGATAGCCCTATTTCATACCTTCTGTCATTGAGTATCTTACTTCTATGAGTCATTACGTATCTTGAAATAAATAATTTTGATTTGATTTGAAAGCCGCTAGCCCAGTTTCTTCCTTCTTGAGATTTTTTCGTTGCTTTTTGAAGAATCAAGGCTTGTTTTTTGATTTTTTTGAGAAATAATGAAACTTGCGCTCGTGGAATCTAAATTCTACACGCGCGTATTCAGTTGCCTTTCTCATAATAAAACTCGGCTATCACGTGAGCGTTTCGTTTGGGTTGCTCAAAACATAGCGAGAGCTGAGAAGAAATTTAGATACAAAAAAGATACATGCTTTTATACCTACACATCTAATCAATTGTTGCAGTAACAAACCTATATTTAAACAGAATACGGCGTGGAAATGTTGCCATACTGGCCATTTTTCTTTCTACCAAGGGATTATTATTAGGAGTTGTTTTAACTATTCTATGACGCTACGGTCAACGATGGAACATGCTTAACCTAAAAAATTGGTTATCTGTAAATTAGGTTGGTTTACAGACGATAGTTTAACGTGACGTCATAACAAAACATTGATGGATGTGGTGCAAGCGTACAATGAGTGTAACGGGACAAAACGGGACACTTTTTCGTGCATGCAGCCGGGGTTCATGGATTCATTAGACGTAGTTACGTCAAAAAACCGATTCAGCCTAGACTTGAGTTTTCAAGTTGATTGTAGCAGTTGTGGAACCCCCATCGAGCAATCCATTTCACAGCCTAAACGTTCTTATCACAAAAATGGAGTTCCCGTTCGAGTCTATATTAATGAGTTCGATTTTTTCATACGATTAGAATAGCACATAGACTACCGAAAAATGAGTACTTATTAACATGTTACTTATTAACAAAATATAAAAAGTGCGGTGGTTTTTCACAACGAAATTCAAATCAGCAACTTTACAGCAATGTAGCTTAAATTAGAATGAGCATTGGGCTAATTTTTATTCCGAAAACTATTCCCAATCTTACAAGACAACGGGTGAAAGAAGTAAATGTCTCAGGTAAATGATTGTCTCCCCAAATTACGTCATGATAGCTGAATTGATCAAGGGCAAATTGATGTTTTAACGCGCATATGTCAGTCGGTAAATGGCAAAGTACCCATTGTCGATACCACAAACCGTTAGTTTCACATTCTGCTGAGAAGATTAACCACGCAATTTGAATAAACACAATAGCGTCACTCAATATCTCAATTCGGACACGCAAATTTATCATTTCAATTGGCGTTCTTGGTCGCATCCTGTATATTGTACATTTTAACACATTAGCATCCAAATCCTTTGAAGTCTAATAGGTTTCTTCCGTGCTGATTTGCGGTGATTTTTGGGTATGGGCAGAGCGACGAACAAAGATTATAATTGAACAAGCCTTCCAGATTCCAGTAAAGTAACATTGGCGGAGTTGTGAGGCTAAACCACAATAATAGCCATTAATCAAGAGTTGAAGTTGAGAAGTTGAGTTTGATTAGATTGAGTAAGGTGGTATTAGATCACGCAGATAAGTTGCACAATCGCCGAAGTGTATCCGATAAAGTACTGATTTATAAGCTAGGAATTGTGTGTCAATGAAAAAAATATTTAGGAACGTGAACCACGCAGGTAAAACCGCGGGTCGCTACTAATGTGTCATAAAAGTGTTGTTTTCAATAGCTTAGCAACACACACAAGGCGAACTGTTCAATTAAGAGTTAATTTGTGTCTCAAAATGGCAAAAGGTTAGTGGACTAATAGCCATATAATATAATCTAGCTGCAAATGAGTTGTTAATAATTGTTATTTGTTTACAATAACTTTGTAAACTGGGTTATCAAGAGATAAACTTGATTCCTATTTGTGACCTGTACGCCTGTGTGCTTTGGTAAAACGTAGATACGACTCTATTTTAGAGTGCAATGAGTTCAAATTTGATTGAACGTTTGGTGATAAAATGGAGTTGTGTAGCAGAAATAGAAAAAGTTTAATTTATTATCCGATTTCAAAATATGAGAAGGTTTTCAATTCGTCGACACTGTTTTTGAGTCTCCTATATTTCGACTCAGTTTCTTGCACTAAATTCACGGGTAACATTCTCCGAAAAAAAAAAACCAAGTTTTTTTTTCAATTTAAAATTAAAGTCAGTTTTTGTAACAAACAAACAGAGATATTATGCAATTATAATTATTAACTGGCACCATAAATGGCGGAATGACGTTTTATGAGGCCTAGAAGAGATTGCTTTCAGAAGAACACTCTTCCAGACAACCGTTAAATTCCGAACAGTTGTTCATTACTTCTATTGACTAACTAGTAAGTTTACCGCTGATAATTATGCAAAAAAACTGCATCGAAAAATAGGGACTTTAACGCGAAAAATATTGCGTCTATATATATAAAACCAATGCCATTTTTCGTTGTAAGTAAACTCCTCTTAAACGGCTCGACCGATTTGAATGATTTTTTTTGTATACGTTTGGGTAGGGCCCTGGATGGTTTAGATTCACAAATTACACCGGCAGATGGCGCTGCAGTTGGTATCTAGGTTATATTATCCGAGCGAAGCCGGAATGGGCAGCTAGTAATTTATAATATCAGAGCAGGCTTTTTTATTTGGTAAAACCAATTTAAGGGCAAATTTGTTGAACTGAATTCAAACTTAGAACGTTTTGGGTTACAGCGTAGCTGCACATTTCATGCGACTTGCATATCTTATTTCGCGTTAAGGGTTTTTGTGTATTTTGCGGAACCCTGTTTATTTTCCTCGAGTAAAAGTAGCCTATGTTATGCATTAGAATGTCAGCTATCTAGTACTGAAAGTCCGGTCATATTCGGTCCAGCCGTTTCAGAGATAAGCCGGAACAAACAGACACGAGAAAAAATATTTAAAAATAGATTTTTAGACAAAGGTACCGTGTACTTTATTTTGATCTTAGTAAAAATGACAGCTTTTTTGAGATTACATAAAGACCCTTCAATTTTATTTATATTAGTATAGATGTTAATCTCTGGACGTTTGTTGCCCAATCACGTTGGAACGTCTCAACGGATCTTTTCGATTCAACGGAAATTTGGAACACAGTTAGATTCTTGGTAGAGACCGCTTGCGGGAGTACCTACCACACCTCTGCCAGTTATTCTACCGCCAAGCAAAGTGTAAACATTACTGTTTTCCTGTTTGAAGGGCAATGTTTCCAGAGAAATTACAGGGGTTAGAGATATAACATCTTAGATCTCTGGGTGACGAGCGCAGTGCAGTGCTAGGTAATGATTTGGACTCTTCATGTTTCAACAGCTGCGTGTCACTGTACTGTTATGTGGCAGGCATGTTGCGTACCATCAGGCACATGTCCTGCTCGTCTCGTCAATCTTTATTTAAAAAATAAATAAAAAAAAAACTTAGGCTAATTTTAGTCCGAGAAAATAACAAAAACGGAAACTGCGCGAGTAACACCGCGGGGCGCTGAAAGTGTTGAAATAAAGTTGAAAACAAAGGGTTCCGTAGTACGGACTATATCTCAGGTTAGTGAGGTCGCTAATTGAGCATCAAATATAAACTCATAAACTATGAATGAAATTGCAGCGATACGAACGGGAGCAATGCCTTGCAACATTATTGCTTATCAAAAGAAAACTCTACGTAGGAGTGACATACTTTTTAACTATTTTGAGGTGCCGATATGTTTTCACATCCTAACCTCTGATACGAGTATTAAAAACGCTAAAGTTTGTATGTATGGATGGATGTTTGATACTCTTTCACTTAAAACTGCTGAAGAGATTTGGATGAAATTTGGTTTGGAAGATTTGAAAAACAAAAACAGATTTCAAATTAAACACTTTTTTTTTGTGAAATTCACTTAACAGTCTGATACAATAAGACAGCGAGGTAGAATGAATATATCATCGAAATAAGTTTTTTTTCTAACTTTTATAGGTTTACACTTGACCGCCATCTCGCCCGATGTTAAGCGACAATGCGGTCTACGATGGAGCGTGTTTACCTAGAAAAAACCGATTCACTCTCTATTTGAAGACACAAATATTGTTGATGGGATATCATTTCTATAGAACCACATGTGAAGTATGATCTACCAAACAAAAAATATCCAAACTTTCTCATGTATAATATTTATAGGAACAAAGCTGAAATTTGGAATACATAATATAGTCTGGAATAGGACATATGCTACTTTTATCTCGCCAAATTCAGGATCGGGATGTACACGGCTAAAACCGTAGAACTCCGCTAGTTTATTTATAAAATTACTTCGTCTTACAGAAGCATCAAATTAATGTTTCCAAAGTAACAATATAATCTTACGTAGTGTATAAAAATTGATAGTCCGTTGACGTAACTCATGATAAGAGACATTACCTTACTCAATGCGGTACCTTTATCTGTAGGTCAAGAACTGCGATTTGCACAGGTATACACATACAATGCACTGATAAATTTGTATTGTTATAAACTGTATTCGAAGGTTGATACATTTTTGTTGGATCTGAACGTTAACATGCCGATTATATTGTAGTACTAACAGTACCGAAATGAGGATACTCGCAAAAGAAAGAAAGTAACCGACATAGCTCTAAGAATAAGCAAGCTGAAGTGGCAATGGGCCGGCCACATCGCTCGCAGAGCTGTCAACCGACGGGGACGTCTCGAGTGGCGACTACGAACCGGAAGACGCAGTGTTGGTCGGCCTCCAACTAGATGGACAGATGACCTCACAAAGGTCGCTGGAAACCGCTCGTTACAGGTTGCGCAGGTCCGTTCGTTGTTGAAATCTAGGGGGAGGCCTATGTTCAGCAGTGGACGTCTTGCGGCTGATGATGATGACTAGCAGTACCCCGCAATTTTACCCGCGTAGTTTCCGTTCCTATCATTTTCCCGTTATTTAAAAGTAACCCATCTATGAGCTATTCCCGACTATAATTTAACTATGTATACCAAATTTCAACCCGATTCATTCTTTTATAATTTTCATTTTTATTGAATATGTATTTTAACTGTCGCCATTTGAATTCAGATTGAAAAACATCACAACAGACTTTACGATCCAAATTATTATCATACCTCGGATGTTTTTTCGGCATGGTAAAAAGCTGAGCAGAGTCAAATGACGGTAGATGGAGATCTCATTTAACAGAGACTGGAGGTATGTAGGAAGTATACAATGGAAAAGGTTTATTAATGTAACATTTAAACAATTTTAAAATTTAAAATCTGTTCAATGAAACAAACAAATTGTAGGTAAATCACAAAAAAAAAACAAAGTTTGGAATGCGGCGGTCAATTTCATAAAAATTCTTTGCTAAAATTAGCTGTAAGTAATTCTGTTCAGTTAGATAAAAAATCGTAATAAAGAATCGGATGTTAAGGGCAGAATTTTTCGCTTTTGCATCATTTAAAAGCTAAACATTGACATTTTCATACTAACAAGATTTTTTTGTTTGAGAAATTACAAATCTTATCTGCGAGTAGTCTAATATTAGAAAGCTGAAGAGTTGAAGAGTTTATTTGTTTGAAAGCGTTACCAATTGGACCGATTTCGAAAATTCTTTCACCATTGGACATGCACAGTGCACACGATCCCAGAGTGCTATAGGTTAGTGTGTTATTACTTATTATAACATTTTTTTATTTCTTTACATTCACCCAAACGTTAGTTTTCCAGACAGACAGTATAGTGACTTCACAAACAACACTAAACATTTCTACATTTCTTGAGTTTAAACATTTTAGATAACAAATAAAAAATTGTTTTGAAAATTGCAGAACTCGGAAGCTATTAATAAAAATCTAATATAGTGACTCAGAAAGGTTCGCTTTTTAATTAAGCAACCTATGGTAGTTGGCTTCAGATGACGTCGATTGCTTACGAAAATTTTGACTAGCACAAAACGTCTACTCTCTTTCTACGAAAAACGTTACTTCGAAATAAAATCCCAACTTTTTTACTCCGGTTCAACTTCGATCCGTTGTTTCGTCCGTTTAAATGTTCTAAGCCTACTCTAATTAGAGTCAAACAATGTTCGATCGGACGAGATGAAGTAGGAAAGTCGCGAGTTTATTTCGAAATTACGTTTTTTGTAGAAAATAGTAGATGCTCACGACTCTACTTACCTAAACATGCTTATACCTAGAGACATATGTAGGCCAATTAGGGCATGCATGTTGGCATATTTTAAAGCCTAGAGTCGCCCGCGCAAACATCTAGCCCTTAATCAAGTACAACGGATTTAATTAGGCATACCGAATCATACCGTGTCCCGTACTAATTGCGAACACGCATAAAAAACCAATAACTAGCTATCGCTGTGACATAAAGTTGCTAATCTGTCATCTCGCTTGATTAAACTTCTAACCGTGTAGGATTGTACTCGATTAATCAAACGATTTGTTTTACAAATAGGATCTTTTTAATCGACTTCAAATAAGGAGTATGTTCTCAATTCGTTTCTGTTGTATGTTACGTGATGGCGTGAATCGATTTTGATTATTTAATAATTTTTTTTCTGTTTAGTAGGTCATAGGTCATACTTCAGAGGTGTACTTTAGGAAAAACATTTATGTGATGCATGCATGGATGAGACTAGCAAAAGATCGAGACAAGTGGCCTACACGAAGAGACGCCTATGCTCAGCAGTGGGCGATAACGGGCTGAGGAATAAGAAGGTCACATAGGTCATACTTCAGAGGTGTACTTCAGGAAAACATTTGAGTGATGCATGCATGGATGAGACTAGCAATAGATCGAGACAAGTGGCGTACACGAAGAGAGGCCTATGCTCAGCAGTGGGCGATTACGGGCTGAAGAAGAAAAAAGTCATAAGTCATACTTCAAAGGTGTATGTACTTCAGAAAAAAACATTTGTGTGATGAATTTAGATGTTCGTACTTTGTCTGGGTATTTGTGATGTATCCTAAGTATGTATTTAAAATTATATATGTATTTTAGCAGCTATCTGGTTTGTATAATACAAGTTTTGCTTAGTTTCGGGCTAAATAAAGTTGCGTGAAGAAGTGTCGACCAATATGACATTTATTTTTTTACTTACAAACAGTTTGTCTTGAAATTGCTTTACCTGACACGTATTTCCATCCTGGCAATCACTATAAGCAGTGTCTCTTTTATAGTCTGCAAATGACACATAATACTTCCAATTAAAACGATCAACAAAACATGACGAGAAAATATAACATACTCTACACCCAAAGGCTTTGTGAAGGGCCAGGTCATTCCGGGAACGTAGAGTTATGGCCAACAAAACGTCAGTGGGAATCATCAATGTTTAAATCGTAATATATTGAAGAATTTCGCAATTATCATATTTCATACTTATTTACGACGTCTAGGCTTCCAAGTGACGTCTATCCAATGCGATCCTGGGAGGTCATAAAGCGAATAAACCACACGGCAATAAACGCGTTTTATATCCTTCGCAATTATATGATCTGTTTGTTTTTTTGATATTTTTTAATACAATTTAGTTTGTAGAGTACAGAAAGGTTTCTTTGGAATAAAAAAAACGTTAAACTCTTTGTATAAGCAGCCTATTAAATGTTTCCACTGCTGGGACTCTCGCAAGGAGAATAAACTTCAGAATACACCACGCTGGTCTAGTAAGTCAGGGCGTAAGCGTGGACATTTTTGTTTCCTGTATCACAAGCTATGAATATTTGTTTTCTGTAGAATCATTACGAAATCCTCGAAAACATTTTTATGTCCGTAACTTGATACAAACAATATTTATAGACGATCAAACGGTTTCGGCAACTGGAAATTAAAAAGCGTCTAGGTTTGTACAGCGCCTAAGGGTTGACGAGTTACGCATAACCTCGAAAGATTCTTAGAACATGCCTCGAGTTTGTGACATGTTTTTCTGCACCGTTAAATATAGTCATGATATCAAATCTGAAGATGTACAACAAACATGTTGTAAATCTTCCTGTTTGCCACGGAGTTCGGACTAATTAAAAAAAAAAATGATGTTCGAATGATGGTGTCCTCTCCTCCTTTTTGGATATCGGTTAAGAAAAGAAGATCACAACATAAAAAACAAAATGTATCACCGATAAGAAATGAAGGATATTTCATCACATACTATTTCTTTACCCTAGGATCGGATGTTGATGATGATGAGCAAAAGCATTGAAACAGATTTAGAAAGTCAAGGGTATTTTCTCTCAGCTTCTATTATTTTAAACACATACACTTTTGTTCAAAATCTGTCCATCCGTTAATCCGTTCCGAGTTCAATTACGAGTATATTTTGTAGTGGTAGGACTCTTGGCAGAGTCCGCCTGGGGAAGTACCACACCTTTGCCAGTTATTCTACCGACAAGCAGTAATGTGCAAACATTACTGTGTTCCGGTTTGAAGGGCAATGTTTCCAGAGAAATTACAGGGCTCAGAGATATAAGATCTTAGATTTCTGGGTGACGAGCGCAGTGCAGTGCTAGGTAATGATTTGGACTCTTCATGTTCCAATAGCTGCGTGTCACTGTGCTGTTATGTGTCAGGCATGTTGCTTACCATCAGGCACATGTCCTGATCGTCTCGTCACTCTTTATTTAAAAAATAAATAAATATATATATTCCTGTTTACCACGGTGTTGCATGTCTCCCGAATAGCAAATAGATTTAGTTAAGCGAGAGAAGAGCGACTGTTCTACTGTCTAACTAAATATTGCACTGTCTTTGCTATTGCTGTCTCTACAATTACAAGCGAAAAGAAAAGAAGGAGCAATAAGAAAGCTAAGACCGTTTTCCTTAGGCGGTAGACCCCGATTGCAAGTTTTCGAAATCCAGTTTATTAAGAAACGTGAGGACTTAACCCAAGGACATAATTTTAGTAAGAACTACGCGTCGCAAGTCCTGCGAGGTTTATAGCTCCAAGGAGTGGCAGCAATAAATTTTATGAGTGGAAACACGATGGTGCTGCCGTCTATCGAGCTGAGTGACGCTTCTAACTAAAATGTGTCTACACCTTAGATCTCAAAACGAAATAGTAGTGAATTCGGTGTTTCCATGCATGACAATGCTCGTATTCTCAGCGGGCTCGATTGTAAATCTATACTTTTACGAAAATGAGATATTGACACTTACTTTTCTTTATAATAAATGAACTTAAAAAACTGGTAACAAGTTTAAAAAATATTTTACGAATAGAATTAAATTATATCAAATATAAATTATATTATTCAAACTCCAGGAACAAGCCTTACTCAATCCTGGGTACAGCACCTGATTGGACTATTTTAATGGACACGTATGAAAAGCACTACAAAATCCCAGAGGATGTGGGTCTTTCGTCATCCAGACCGGACATTTTCCTTTTTTCTAGAGCTACGAAACGCATAGTCCTTGTAGAACTTACCGTACCGTGGGAAACTAATATACCTAAAGACCACGCGATGAAACAAAATAAGTATTACGACCTCCTAAACGAATTAACAAAAAACGGCTATGTAGTTAGTTTATACGCTGTAGAAGTGGGAGCGAGAGGTATACCAGCAAAATCTCTCTATAACCTACTGAAAGACCTTGGCTTATCCAGAAGTGCAGTAAGTTCTATACTAGAACGTGTATCTAAAGCTGCACTAGTAGGCTCATATCAGATTTGGCTGGGCAGGGAGAGAAAGGCGAGTGGTGAAGGTGAGTGTTGATGTACGTCAGAAAGGGGCCCCTTAAACCTACGCCCGAGTCACAAGTCTCGGGAACTACTCGAGTTTTTCTCTCTCTGCCACACGATGGACCCGCACGGTGAATCCATGGAATGCTAAGAAAATCGTCTCATTTGTTGATGGTAAATTTGGGCATCTTTAAGAAAACTCTAATGATAGAGATGATAGAGAAGAGATGGAGAGAGACAGTCGGTAGGTATACCTGAACGAAATCAGGCCTGCCTGCTAATATATGAAGGACAAAATAAAATGTTATGATTTTACATAAAAATAAGTTAACTCAAGATTATAATATAGTCTATTTTATCAGAAGATTGAGTGATAGTGGTGGTTTTCGGTTATTTTTGAAATTACAACATCTATTAGATCGATGAACGCCGGCTGCATGCACGAAAAAGTGTCCCGTTATGGTCATAGTACGCTTGCGACGCATCTACCAATGTATTGTTATACGACTTTACAGACAATAAAAATTTTCGTCTTTTTTAAATATATGGTATGTATATTTTAATGTATTCTTTCTTTTAACGTTAGTGGTGTAGTTATGATTTTATTTGTATGCTTAGTTTAATCACTATCTATTTAATTTGTACTGTAACTTTAATTTAATTTTTATAATTTAATTTTAGGGCCGCTTTACTGCAGTATCTTATCCGTGCACGGTTGCCTGGAAAGATGGAAGATTGCTCGAAGCGATAAGGCCACAATTAAATGTCTATCTAAGTTTCTTGTGTAATTTTTCTTTCTTTGTGACTTTTAATAATGAGTTTTTTATCTAATCTAAACGGTGAAAGAAAAACAAAAAGTATTCGAAAAGTTGCGTATCGGCGAACGCAAAAAGGTAAAAAGTATTTTTATCAAAGAGTTTACATATACTACGTATAGAGTTAGAAATTCCGCAAGATTCCTTTGTGTCAATCGTAAGCAGACGTGCATACTTTCAATGGCAACAGAGTAATGCGACAAAAGTATAACATTTCCACAAGAGCGACAACACCAGAAAGATGCTACCCGTGCTTTCGGTGTAAAACGTTTGTGCCAACTGGTGCCAACTCTATACGTAGTATATGGAAACTCTTTGGTTTTTATGTGCGCACGCAAAAAAATAATACTTCTTCTTTCTTCCTACTAATTTTCTTTCTAAGAAGTCTGTTTTGTACTTTTTAATTTTACTGGTGTACATAATAAAGTGTTTCTGTCTGTCTGTCTGTCTTAATTACAACCATAGAATAGTTAATAGTTTCAAGGAAAGAAGTATTAACCTGAAGTTAGCTGATTAGCTAACTTCGGGGTGTTGGTTTTTCGTGACGTTGTGCGGTCAAATCATAAAATTTCCTTTTATTTTTCCCTAACGCGCCAAAAGAAACATAAATTAAAAAAAAGCCTTACTCCAGTGAGAAGGCTCATTTGAGAGCTCACAAATGCTATGGAACCATATAATTACACACTCGAATGGGGTATTGTTGTGGTCGAGAAAGCATATTAACCGCCGCAAGGATTACTTTTACATCGAGGTGAGAAGAATATCTATAAAAGACTTCATTCTGTGTAACTGACTGGCTGTCTGACAGACCACGCACAGCTCGAACAACTGGGAGTCTAAAACTCAAGGTGATCTTTTAAATTGCAGAAGCTTGCTGTCTAAACTATATGGAGATCTTTGCTAATATTATTAACGTGAAAGCTAATACATTTGTATGGATCTTTGTTGCTCTTTCACGCTAAAACTACTAAAGGGTTCTGGATGAAATTTGCCACATAGAAAGATAATAGTCTGGTTATAACACACGGGGTATTTTTTATCTCAGGGAAACGAAGGTACCGAAAACTACACGTGTGAAACCACGGGGTAACGGAAACATATAACCGTACTGAGAACCTCCTCTTTTTTTTTTAAGTGGATTAAAAATTAAAGATAAGTAATGTTTATAACAATTAGGTGAGATATAAGCCATGTTATATCAATTTTATGGTGCCTGAAGTGCTACATTTTGTTTAGTTAGAATTAAATGACGTAGGTACACATTTTTGAGTTTTATATCGACTTGGATCCGTGCTTCGCGTACATTTACATTATATTACATGTACATTTAGAAACATATTAATATGTTATTAATGTAGAGTGATGATAGAAGCATATGAGCCTGGTGGTAGGCAATGTGCCTGCCCATAAAAGGACAGAGTTACGTTGCTATTTAAACACAAAAGTCTTCATCACTACCCAGCACTGCACTAAGCTTGTAATCCAAGGTATGAGATGATATATCTCTTTGCCCTTAGCCATCTAAAATACATGATTTATCTTTAAATCTGACCCTTGAAGGGCCATAAATATTTCTTGCTTTGCTGCTTGCTTGCTGCTTTGCTTGCTTGCTTTCATACAGAGAGCGACAAAAAGAGAAACCACACCATACTACACTAGAACATCCCACTTCACACTCAAACTACTCGAAAAATTATCAGATAACGAGAGAGTCACTGTCATAATCCACCACGCACTCTGATCGTACACAAGAATAATTTTTATTTGCACACAGAAAGTTACATCATACTACATCAACTTAACAATATGACAGAAAAGGATGACAATATGATAACATTATTTGTGTCCACAAAATACGTTTTAGCCTCAAACTTGTAACAACACCGAGCTTGTATCTTGGATATCTGGTGCGAGGTAGCACAAATCTTCCTGAGCTGAAGAAAGAGTTACAAGGAGAAAATTTACTAATTATGCATTCTCAGTTGAACCATGAAACAAAAATAAGTGCATGACAATGGATGTGGTTATAAACGGCGATAACCGCGTACTATCAGCATCAGTCGTCCTGTTTATTTATTCTCGGCCTTTTTGTATAAAAAATGCTGTATGATGTTGATTCTATCGGTACTTTATTGCGAACATTGTAAACTGCGCAGTTCTGCGTACAGCTAAAAATTATTACCCAAACGAAGTACATAAAAATTATAAATGCCAATTGCGGTGTGACGGAATTATAAAGGAAAGTACTTACGATTGTATTAACTAAATTACCCCCCCATCGTCCCCCGTGGCATCGATAGAAAAACAAACGACTGTTAGAAATTATACCCTAGACAAATAATGGTTAGTGCGTTTTGCATAGAACAAAGAAACTCTTCACTTTGATGTCTTATGGGTAATTTGATCTTTATATCTATAAAACCTGTTTCTCAAACGATTGTTACTATTTTTATTATTAAACTTTCTTTATATGAACTTATTTTGAATTATGAATGTTATAAAGGCAGTGATCACGATAAGGCTGAAGAATTTGCCAGTCACCTCATTGAGAATTGAGAGGAACTCAGTTCGAACCTTAAAAAATAGTAGGGTTATCACCGCGGCAAACATTATTATTAGCCGTATCGACAGAAGACAACGTATGTTTTTGTTTGTAGTTCCTGGTAGCTAACAGCAAACAATTAGAAAGCTTGTCCTAAGTTATATTTGTTCTGAAATACTTTAATACTTTCAATCAATCAACAGCCCACTAAATGTTCCCACTGCTGGGACTGGGAACCTCGCAAAGAGAGAGTTAAGGATACAATCCACCACGCTGGCCCAATGCGGGTTGGTGGATGACACATGGCTTCGAATGATTCTAGGTACATGCCGGTTTCTTCACGATGTTTTCTTTCACCGTTTTAAGTTAGCGGCGGTTAAGCTACGGCTGGTCTATTCGGAAGAATGGCGTCTGCCGATCCGGAGACCCCGGGTTCAAACCACAGACGCACCACTGTCTTTTCGATGTCATGTGCGTAACGCCGCTAAATTAATACTTTTACTCGTAAAAACATGGAAACATCTAGACATAGAACAAATATTTGTATTCAAATCACACAAATATGTTAAGATGGAATCGAACGCACGACTAACGGTGCGGCAGGCAGACTATCAAAGAAGCCTCAATCCAGACAATAAATTTAACATATAGTTTTTAATTTTCGTTTTGTGAACTCAGATCAAAACCGCTCAAACGTCGAGATAATTATTTAACAATTTAGTTTACGATTAAATCCCTTATAATGTTTTCAGTATTAGTAAATTTAACATCCCCAAGTTGGTTTTAGAGACCTTTCAAATCAACAATTCATGATTACATTTTGATCATCAAATGTGTTTATACATTTGCTCGACGCAGACATTTTTAATTATCTTTCCGCAGGGCATCCAGTCTGAACCCTTTTAGCCGGATGGGCATTACACAGGGTGTCGTAAAACCCGGTTTATAGGCCATAAAGGCAAGTGGAGATACACACAGCCTGTATGCATTTCGCATTACTTGTTGCACTTTTATAACCAATATATTTTGGTTTGATTTGCAACTTCTGGACGTAGCGTAATGGAAGTTTTTACTCTATTTATTTTGTGCTCACGAGTTTATTTTATTAGTTCAAGTTATAGTATTGTGGGTAGGTTATTATTGATTTACGTGAGTATTGAGCGTTTGAAGTTAAGTATTCGAAGAAAAGTGATCCAAGTGTTTAGCGTATTATTAAGTTTAAGGAGAGTTAAGGTTTTACCTTAAGTCTGATACACAGTTGTATTATTACAGTAAGACATGTATATATGACAGTTTTATCATTTCTCACAAACAGTACCTATATATACAGATCGAACCATCCTGCTAATCAAATTAATTTAGTAGTGGTATGATTCTTGGCAGAGCCCGCCTGGGGAAGTACCACACCTTTGCCAGTTATTCTACCGCCAAGCAGTAACGTGCAAACATTACTGTGTTCCGGTTTGAAGGGCAATGATTCCAGAGAAATTACAGGGCTTAGAGGTATAACATCTTAGATCTCTGGGTGACGAGCCATGTGCAGTGTTAGGTAATGATTTGGACTCTTCATGTTCAAAGGAAAGATGATTATTAAACAGCTTAGAAATGTGAATCCTAGATTTAAACTAACGTTTTGCATTTACACATCCACTTGGCTCCGTGTCGGTATTTAACAGATTTACAGACAAAGATAAATAGATCATTGTATCTTTAAAAAATACAAATTTCTTATAGTACAGAGAGACGACACAAAGTCAAAGTCAAAGTACTTTATTCATAAATGTACAATTTACACGTCAATTAATAACAAATAAAAACAAAAGAAAGAGCATACAAATTGTATACATTTTCAAAGTTTGAAACTACTACTTTACTGAATTACAATAATTATTGTACAGAAAACTGTCAAGCATTATACGAGTATAATGTCTTTATTGCAATTGTACTAACCTATGTCAAATTTATTTATTTACATTTTTATGGAAACTTTGCCATCACTGCCATCATCAACACGAGCAGTACATGTGCCTGACAGTATGCAATACGCCTGTCTATAATAGCGCAGTGTCACACAGCTACTGGAACACGAAGTGTTGTTTAAATCATTACCTACGAGTATCTCTGCACTGCGCTAACGAGCGGCCAGAGATATACAATTTATTTATCTCCATGTCTTACACATAGCTGCATGGTGGTAGAAGAATAGCTGCGTGTCACTGTGCTGTTATGTGGCAGGCATGTTGCTCACCATCAGGCACATGCCCTGCAAGTCTCGTCACATTTTATTAATAAAAACAGTATAATATTGTAGTATGTTTAGTTGTCTGTAGCTCAATCACATTGGAACTTCTAAACGGATCGGGTTGAAAAGACAAACTCGTAAATCTGCACTAAGACAAACACTCGGGAGTGCAGGTGGGATTCGAACCTGCAACTTATGATTGTAAACTGAACGTTCTGGGCACTATGCCACTACTAATTGTTTCACAGTCGGTGGCAATATTAACATAAACAGACAAAAACACAAATACTCACATAAACCAAAAATAAGTTCACACGATCCCACCCAAGTAATATGGCATTCTATGAATAAAAGTTCATTTATAATAGTTTTCTTGGAACATTTACCCATACTAAACATTGCGCTCAATTTATTCATGATTGATAACGGAAAAGGGAGGTAGTTGTCTGTTTTCCCGATAAGTCTTGAAAATAATGGGATCTATGTAACTTTGCACACTATTTATTCAGTGAAAAACTATTTTAATATAATTATTAAAGTGGGTTTTAGCAGTAGTACCTACTGTCTGCAGAGTCCGCCCGATATATCACAACATTACATTACAACGTCTTTGTTACTTATTCTACTGCCAGACCACTTTAATTCCGTATTACGACTTGAAGAGCAATGCTTGCAGTGAAATCAGCTGTGTAACAAGCGCTATGCAGTGCTAGGCAGTGATTTGGGCTCTTCGTATTCAAATTGCTACGTGGAACTGTGATATTGTGGGTAGGCGTGTTTGTAATTTGAAAGGTGAATCAAACCGCTTCGTTCGAATCTTTAGAACATCATTCATGGAACCATGTCGCTTTTTGGAGCTGCGAACAGTTCAATAGAAAAAAGGCCAAGGCATAAGTCCTTGTAGATCCGGTGCACACTGTACAAAACGTATCCGATAACACAGAGTATCAACATCTGACCCACCAGAGCTTTTTACCGTAACAAGCTAATTTAAAACAATTCTCTAATTAAAAGTGTGATCCTTTTGTATAATTCTACTTTTAATCACGTTAAATACTTCGTCCTTTGTGGACGCAATAATGAATGGACACAATTGTAGCTTTCGCAGTACCTTCAGAATGAAAAGCAACGGCGTTCCATAGCGTCAGTATATTTAATCATGGTACTGGAGTATTAACTAGTTATTATAATGAGAAGGCATGACAAGAAAAGGGGTAAATAAAAAGGTAGGGTGAAATTTGTATGCAGTTTATTTTAATGTTAAAGACATTATTTTGTTTTTGATCGTTTTTAAACATCGAAGTTTACAAGACAAATTAAAAATTGATGTTTCTATCGAATATATAAAATTTGTTATCCGTACAGTTTTTCTACTAGTCAAGCCCTTTCAATTGATACCCATATTAAGGAGTTTGAAAAAAACTTATCCGCCACTTTGAGAATCGGCCAACATTGGATTTGAAATTCGTCATAGTGCAATGTTTCTACTGGTCAACCCTTTCGTTTGATATTTTATTTTGAGGTAATAGTGAAAAAAATTTATATTCGCCATTTTATGGTGGCAACATCAAAAATACATTTTTTGCTCAATGTATACCATTCTACTATCAAGCCCTTTCATTTTTGATACCCATATTGAGGTAGGTTTAGTATTTTGTCCGCCATTTTTGGCGGCGACTATCTTGAATTTATATTAACCAAACATCAATCGCACGGATATTAACTTTCAAATAAAAAAAAAATCGCATCGAAATCGGCCCAGTTTGTCTACAGGTGTCACAGACTGACACCAGACAGACAGACAGACGACAGATTTGGGGATCAGACAGTAGTCTATAGACATATAGACAGATAGACAGACAGACAGATAGACAGACTGACAGACAGACATCGACGTCAAACTTATAGCACCGTTCTTTTTTTGGTCGGGGTTATAAAGACGTTAACACATTGAGGTTTCTATCATACTATTGCTCTCAGCAATAAGACCGCTAGTTCATTAGTGTTTTTGTAATATTTTATTGGTTTGTGTCACAACACAAACATTACAAAAAAAATACAAAATACTTTGTGTTGGTTTTTTGATTATGTTGTGATGTCGGTCTTTTGTAGAGTCCACCCGATACATCACAACATTCCATTACAACTTCTTCGTTAGTTTTCCTACTGCCAGACCACTTTAATTCCGTATTGAAGTGTGTTCCGGTTTGAAGGGCAATGTTTCCAGAGAAATTACAGGGCTTAGAGATATAACATCTTAGATCTCTGGATGACGAGCGCAGTGCAATGCTAGGTAATCATTTTGACACTTCTTCAATGTTCACTGTTTTTTTTTTTTTTAAAATGTGACGAGACTGACATGTGCTGTTTGTTATGTGGCACATAACAGCATGTTGCTTACCATCAGCACACATGACCTGCAGAGATCTCTCGTCACAGTTCTTTATTGCCCTTCAAACCGGAAAAGTAATATATTATATAATAATGGCACAGGTGTTTTATAGTCCTCAATTTATGGCACTATTTCATCAGGCACATGAAACTCTTTATTGAAAAAAATATATTATATAATAATAGTTTTATATCAATTTATCCTATTTCTGCGAAACTCTTTTCAATATATTTATACTACGGAACAGAGAAACAAAGCACTAAACTCTACCTTCTAACAAGACAATTTCACGGGAAATTCCTTCCCACCGCTTCCACCTTATTATATTAAGAACAACTTACAATATTCCTTATATTTTACCGCAGGTGGTTTCAAAAATATGCTGAAAAATAAACATGTTTTCACCCAGAAAAGTTGCAACACCAAATTTATACGGACGATAAAAACAAAGTCACAGACAGTATCCTAAATCCCGAAGTCACAAACCGCAAATCTGAGTCACAATTGCAAATCAAACTCATTTCGGAGCGATAACTTATTTAAACTGTTGATAATTAGACGCGTAACAAATGGATTGAGATTATTCAATATTATTTCATGCATAAGCTTCTGTATAAGACAAATGATGCAAACGACAGCTGGGATACCGTCAATTAACATTGCGATTTATTATTTAGTTCTTTAAGTTCACAATTATTTGTCTTATCATTCGCATTTAGGTCACTTTTGCTTGCTCTGGAAGTGTCAGTTGGACGCGTGCCAAGGTTCGGTCGACTGCGAATATGCTTCCTAAAGTTTAGTAACAAGTTTTATACATATTCGGAGTGATTCCATTCGGTTCGTTTTTATTGCCGAGTGGGCGAATTCTTATTCGAGTGCGGTAATAACTGGGCTAGTATTGTGGCCCTCGATGTTATCCGTCTTCATTTGTTCTCATCAGTGTATCCTAGCCCACAGCTGGCCATAGACCTCTCCAATGATACACCATTCAGCCCTATCCTCGGCCTGCTCCAGCCACTGCCTTACGTATATCGTCACTCCATAAGTCCATAAGTTTCAACCTACGCTGCATTTTCTCATTCACGGTATCCACTGTAAGACACATCTTCTACTATCGGATATCAGTCCAAACAGGTCGGATTGAAATTTGCTTAAGCTACTTTTTATACTGGTAAAATAACGAAAAGGGGAATTAGGTAGTTTAAAACTGACTGTGTGTGCAAGATGTTGCCTGGCTGTGTCAGTGTAAGTAGTTGATAAGGCCGCCAACTTGACACACTAGTTTTAAAGTTTATCATTAATTCTTTTTTTATGCATCATGGTTTTTGGAGTGCCAATAAAGTGTATAACTATCTACCTGTGATACTGTAACGTATTCCAAGACGATGGGATTTATAACTCCCTTAATAAGCTATCATCTTTTCACGCGCTACCAACAAAAGATTGAAATAGCTCGATAGCGACTGCAAATTGTCTATATCAGATATTGAAAGTAATTGTACGCTTATCTGCCTGTCAGCGCACTAATGCGATTATTCTCTACGGCTACGTTGTGCTAATACCTCGTATCTTCCCCGGGAATCGCGCTTGCTACAATGAATAAAGGATTGGACTTGGCATCCGTTGATGCAACTTTCAAAAGCTTTCGAGCTCATAAAAATAGTTTAATCAGATTTAATCAGAGCCTTAGATAGCTCAGTTTTCTTTCCAATGCTGTGCTTCGGGATCTACTCTCACGAGATAGATATATACATTTTTAATGCACTTAGAAAACAACACAACAACAATATACAAAAACTTAAAAACTTCAAACTTGCTACTTTACAATTAGTCATGGTGACTAAAAAACTAATTAGTCCGTGGGTTAGATTATAAAAAAATGTTATACACGTATTTTTTCTTTTGTTTCACAAATAAAAAATGACGAATATATAGTGCTTAGAAGTTTTGAGTCACGTTTATAAATACGATTTTTGACGAAGACGTGACGTGACAGTCACCACTCCGAAAGTTTGAGTTTCTTTGTCGATTTTTAATAATTTGATGAAATAAAAAATACTCTTTCTCCTAGGTGACCTTGGCAACGATTTAGAATGGGCAGACATGTTGCTTGTCCCGTCACTATAGTAAACAAATAAAATATATAGCAACTATATATTTTGTGCCCTCTGCACTCGTGGCTTAGTGGGTAGTAACTCTGCCTTCGAAGTCGAGGGTTGTGGGTTCGATTCCCAACCAGTGCAAATATTTGTGTGATGAATTCAAATGTTTGCTGTGTCTGGGTGTTTCTATTTATAATAAGTATGTATTTAAAACTATATATGTATGTATTATATTAGTTATCTGGCCGCATAGCTAGTAGCTAGTAGCTTTGCTTAGTTTGGGGTCAGATGGTGTTGTGTGAATTGTACACCAATATTTATTTATTTATTAACTACGAAATTAGGTAGTTCGATATCTCTACCCTTTAGAAACTTGTGTCAATTCCCTCCTTTCGTTAGTTTAGTTTACCCAAGACGTTATTTAAAAACCGCGCCAAAATATCGATGACTCGCTTCACAATGTTACACCACGCCAAATAAATAAATACCCTTTAATTAATAGTACCCTCGTAATATATGAAATAACTTTGAACTTGACCCTCAATAATAATAAAATCTACTAGCATGTACCTACCGGTGAGAACGATGGTGAAGAGGCAATCATCAATTCTGCAGTTGATTCTATTATTATGATTGTTCCCTCTCAACTTCAATGTCAGAACGGATTTAAGTGAGGTATAGACTGAATACGCAGTCGGAATGATTACGACACGGAATTGACACTTTGTCTTTGACCAAACATGAAAATGTCGATTCCGGAGCTGGAGCTATCCACTACCATGTACACCTAAATTAAGCAGATGCAAATCAAATATACTATATATTTGATAATATGTAATTAACTATTTAAAGAAGAAAAAAAGACAATAATTGTTTGCATGGATTGGATCGACATACCACACGCGAGTTACCCGTGAATTTATTAAAAAATAGTAGTTCCCGTTAGGGTAAAACCGCGGGATTCACGTTCCCTGTCATTTTTCCGCGATAAAAATATGCTTTGTGTGCTTTTAGACTAGAACCTACGTATGTTCCAAATGTCAACCTTTTCCGTTCAGACATTACAACGTGATTGAGCAACAAACATCTAAAGATATAAATACTAACATATTTATAACATAATATTAGTAGGATGTGTACGTTATTTTTCATTAATTTAAGTTAAGTTTTATTTAAATACTAAATGTTTTAATGGTTTCTACGTTAATTCAAGCATTGATTAATTAATATCAATGTTAAACTAGCGGACATGAATATATTAGACAATTTATTAAAACATTGTTATATTATTTTTTATTGTAAAGCATTCTGTAACGAGAAAATAAAACTGTAAAAATGAAAAAAAAAAACAAAGGAAGGAAAAGTAACGTAGTATTTCCTTCGTTTGTCCTTTTCAGATTTAATTCCTCGTTACAAATCGTTCTACAATGTAACAGTTTGTGAAATGGAATCATTTCTGAGTATGAAAATTTACGTGGTAGGTATATATTTTCAATTTATTTACGGGAAACTAACATCTGATTGGTCAGTCAAGTTCAACTTAAATTTTAGAAGCTGCACGACCTTTTTCAAGGCGAGTGTACGCGTGTTAAAGATTTGCGCATAGAATTCTAACCAGGTGCTCCTGATCAGCAGTCGTCGTTCCCCAACTAGACCAGCCGTAACTTACTAGACCATCCGTAACTTAGTGTGACTTATCAAACGTGAGTTACCTATAGATTAATAAAAAAATGGTCGGTTGGTTTATTCACTATTCATATCCTACAGTTGAATCGTCCACGGCATCACAAAATGACGTAGTAAGTACGTGTTTGGTCACAGTTGTACAGAAGCGCATCCGTTGGTAATAGCCTTCGAAGTCACGAACTCACAGCCTCCACGACGTAATACATATGTGGTAGGTATCTCCTCCACCTCTCCTGTCGATTAAAGTTAAATCCTGACAAATTGTCACGTATTTAGATAAAAAAATTAAAAGTGAAATAAACACAACTTTTTCTGATTGCATAAGCATAAGCAGCCCATTAGATTTCACCATTCCACGCTGGCCAAGTGCGGGTTGGTGGATGACACATGACCTCGAAAGATTCTAGGTACATGTCGGTTTCCTCACGATGTTTTCCTTCACCGTTTTTAAGATAGCGGCATTACGCACATGACTTCGAAAAGACAGTGGTGCGCGTGGTGAGATTCGAACCCGGGGGCTCCGGATCGGGAGTCGCCGTTCTCCCGACTAGACCAGCCGTAACTAGCCCAATATTGAGGTTATTCAAAAACCCCCTTACTTTTTGATTATCCTACTGCCTGCTAATGTTATAAATGCAATTCAACAAATTCGTAAGCGATGCTTTCAAACAATAAGACATCAAAATCGGGTACATCTATTTACGATGTACAGACAAACGGAACTAACTTATAACACCAATATTTTTTCTTCATGAGTTATAATAAACCTCGATAATAAACCCATTGAGTGTCGAAAGAATTTCTTTATTTATTTGTTTGTTTGTCCTTCGTTGCAAAGCGAAGCTAAAATGTGGGGGTTGTCTCTTACATTTAGAACTAGAGTTGAAATAAATTTGTCTTAGGTTATTGGATAAATTATCGTATGTAAATCGCAGCCGAGGTGAAAAATGTATTATGCTCAAAATATGCAGTTTTTCCATAAAAATTACAGGGCAAAGAGAAAAAACGCAGAGAGTGTGTGGACGTCGCGAGTAGTATCCAAAATGGTGACGTTTATTTAGCTCAACGTTGCCATTCAGGGTGGTAATGTCGCCAGTAAGCCTAGCGCGCTTCTGAGCGGCAGAAGGCTACAAACATCTTCATTATAGACCTGCATCATCTATGGTTAATTCAGATGTTCTAAGTGTAAATAGTTGTGTAGAGTAGTTCTCATACCTAGTACAAAATAAAAATTAATTTGTTTTCTAAACAAAATTACACAAAAAACGAATCACAAACAAGACCTTCAACTAGTTTTTGTCTCGAAATCTGAAGGCGAGACGCATTTACGAGTATACCTCTGCCCTTCCGTCTGAAATTCATTAGTCTGAATGGCCCCGTTTGCCCCAAGTTTCCCGCTCTCTGCCAAACGTCGAAGCAACATCGGGAAACCTCGAAAATCTCTGAATATCACTTGCGGTTGGCAAACAATGTCCACATGCAAATGCTAGATCTTTTGCAGCTATCACGGGGTCTCCCGTAATGTGATTGAATTTTTGCGGAATTTTTGAGAAACTTGTTTGAAAAGTTTTAGTAGCTAATACTTTATTATCGCAGAAAGAACGAGTTCGATAGTTATTGTTCAAGTTTTGTTTTTGAGTGCAGGTTTAAGTTTGCGGTATTAGGTAAATTTACCAAATGCGTTGCATAGTTACGTAAGTTATAAGTTACGGCGTTTACAAAAACCAAAAACAGTTCTTTATCCTACTGATATTAGTAATACTATAATATTTATATATTATTTACTCAGTCATGTCGCAATGAACGAACGGATCGGGTTGAAATTTGAAACATATTTAGATTATACTGGAATAGCACTTTTTATTCCAATAAAATGACAGGAACTAGGTGCTAGTATTGTTTGTAAAGATATTTTCTAGAATAGTATAAAATAGTAGAACCTCGATAACTCAAACCTGGGTAACTTAAAAACCTCTATAACTCAAAAATAATATGTTCCCTTCCCATCATTTTGATAACTTAAAACAGCTATAACTTAAAATATTTTTTGTTTCACTTGGACTTTAACTTATCGAGGTTCTACTGTATTTGTAACTCCACACTGTCCCATATTAGTATATAGTACCTAGTTGACCGAGCTTTGTTCGGTTTTTTTAAATTATATTTAGGCAGATACGAATTACGTAGTGATGACTTACTTAGACCTACTTAGATACGAATTAAATGCGTTTATAAAAGGCTCTAAGTATAAGATTTTCTCAGAAAAAAACACAAAAAGAAAAGGCCCGAGTGTAACCATCAGAATTCGAACCGGGGCCTATTGAATCCGAGGGCGAGCATATTCCGTCTGAGCCATTTAGACTTAAAGAACAGTGGCGAAATAAGTTATCGTATTCTAATGACATTGTAGGAGTTTTTCATTGTCTAAAACGCGCATAAAAATGTTTAAAAAAAAATAAACCTAGTTAGATCGATTTATCGTCCCCGAAACCCCCTGTGTACATAATTTTATTAAAATCGTTGAGTCGTTTCCGAGATTCAGATTCTATAATATATATAACTACAAGAATAGCTCGTTTAAAGGTATAAGATAAGATGTACATTGCGCTCGTGTGAAGCCGGGACGGGTCACTAGTTAATTTATAATATTAGTAAGATTTGACAACCTTTTCAGCTCTCGGAAGTCCAATACAAATTTACGAAATACGGCGTCAAATTAGTGTTAAAAATGTATGGGTAGTTGTTATTATCTATTCAGTAACACTAGACTTGTAGACGAAGTAACACTTTCTCGTGTAATCTCATTCAACAGGCTTACTTCGTAGCAACAGCGGCTAGATAAACACACTACGCCGTCTGCAGTGCAAGGACATCTAGTCAAGTTTGTTCAGTTAATTTCTTCCTAGTGTTATCTTCTAGTGCAATATGAGTAGTTTATCGGCACTATAGCTATTGTCTAGGCAATCAAACGTAAGGTCGAGTGTTCTAGTACTTCGAATGCTTGTAACTCGCTTTCATTCGATTTTATTATTATTCCATCTATCCTTCGCATTGTTGTTTACTTAATATCAGGCGAAATGACGGTGAAAACCTTAAAAATAAAAAAAATGCTAAAAGATTGTTATTTTTTAACGGGCAGTCTTTGGGTGGTCACAAAACTAAATTACAATGAGAACTACACCACATATTTATGTAAATAATTAGTTAATGACGTACCCTAAGCCAGGGTATTATGGAACACCGGAACCGTAACCGAAACTATCGAGTATCCGAAATAATAATATATCCGTAACCGTATCCGTTTCACAAGTTTCGGAAAACAGTGGAGTCTAAGTAAAAGGATTATGCTACGAGAGTATTTAACCGCTCGCTCGTGTACATATTTTATTTCAATCCGTAAACGAAACTAGCGGATAATCCGAAATAATTACACATCCGTATCCGTATCCGTTATAATTTTATCCGTATATCTATAACCGTATACTGATCCCAAATTTCATATCCCTAAAGTCCCTACCCTGAGAGCACATCAGAATTATCCATAGATCGATAGTTTTTTTTATGGGGCTTTTATGACAAGTCACATGGCATTTCCATCATTTATATCAATTACCTATTATGTTAAAAATAACTATCTCGAATTTGTTACCTGTTCGACATTTCACTAGTCAAGCCCTTTCATTTCATACCCATATTAAGGGGAATTGTGAAAAAAGAAATGTATTTCGCCATTTTGTGGTAGCGGCCGTTTTGGATTTGAAATTCGTTATAATGTATAGTATTCTACTAGTCAAGCCCTTTCATTTGATACCCACATTGAGGTAGGTTGTGAAGAAATATTTTGTCCGCCATTTTGTGGAGGCGACCATCTTGAATCGATATTAACCAAACATAGCTAAGAACATCCGCACGGATATTGAACTTCAAATAAAAAATACCGCATCGAAATCGGCCCATCCGTTTGAGCTCTACGGTGCCACAGACAGACAGACATCGACGTCAAACTTATAACACCCCTTTTTTTGGTCGGGGGTTACAATGAGAATGGGTAGTCCAGTATACACCTCTACAAATGGTACCTACGTAGTTTTACATTCGATTTACAGCATAAATATGATTTGATGTTTATTATTCAGTGTCTGAGTTTCAGACCTAACGTAAAAACGAGAAAAGTTTAAATTTCAAATCATGCTATTAGAATAAATAAAATGTGGACAAGAACAAAATTAATAATTTTGACTAACCCCTCGACTACCTCGGATCTCGGATTATCTGTAAAACGTTCTACTAGTCAAGCCCTTTCATTAGATGCCCATATTGAGGTAGGTTGTAAAGAAATATTTTGTCCGCCATTTTGTGGAGGCGGCCATCTTGAATCGATATTAACCAAACATAGCTAAGAACATCCGCACTGATATAGACCTTCAAATAAAAAACCGCAATTGAAATCGGCCCATCCGTTTGTGCTCTACGGTGCCACAGACAGACAGACAGGCCGAGAGACAGACAGACATCGACGTCAAACTTATAACACCCCTTTTTTTGGTCGGAGGTTAAAAATGGAAATATTGTGGGTCATTCCTCTGAGATAGACATATAATATTATACTATTGCCTACATTTTGTAGATCTTTTGAAGGGGCACAATACTGTTGTACATTGCTTTGATCTAGCTCATAGGGTTCAGCCAGCGTTTGCAGTGTAAGCACAAAATATGTTTTTATTTATGACAATACATAAGAAACCTTTGAAATGATCAGTGTTTCTCTGCTATTTTATGCACGTATTATATCCTTCCTCCTCTTGAATCACTATATCTATTAAAAAACTCCGTACCAAAATGGTTTTAAAATTCTAAACATATATAGGGACGGACAGACGCGGGAAGTGACTTTTTTTTTACTTTTATAGGTTTACACTTGACCGCCATCTCGCCTGATGTTAAACGATGATGCGGTCTACGATGAAGCGTGTTTACCTAAAAGAAACCGATTCACTCTCGATTTGAAGACACAAAGATTGTAACTATCGGGAAAAACCCTCTCAGGCAACGTATTCCACAAACTAGACGTTCTTATCACGAAAGTAGAGTCAAATCGCTTCGTTCGTGTCTTTCGAACATCAACCATGAAACGATGTCGCTTTTCTGAGCTACGAGGATATATTTGACTTTATTTTATACTATGTAGTGATCATGGTGATATGAAGTACCTATAACTAACTGTATTTATACTGTCATTTTCAATATCGAATTCTGAGACACGCTACTTTGGATATTACATTAAAGGCATGTTTCTTATGTTAAGTTTATGTAAAATCATACGAACTCTTGTTTATACAAAGACATTTAAGATTTAAATTCTTGGTTTCAGTAATTCGGCCTCGAAGTTGACTTGATATCACCATTTTTAGTGGTTTTTAGTTTACTTATATTTATTAACACTGGTACAGTTGTAGCTAGCACGAAAAATCTGGGTTTTAAATTGTTTTGGAATCGAGAGGACGATGCTCCTTCAAAGACACTACATTCACCAAACTGCACTTGGCAGAGGATTGACCACCTCAGAACCACGATCTTTTGCAAGGAAAGAGTCAAGACCATAATCTACTACGCTGGCCCAGTGAGGGTTAGTGGATGACGTACGACCTCGAGTTAGCACCATTACACACATATAGGTTCGCACTTGACCTCCATCTCGCCTGATGTTAAGCGATGATGCGATCTACGATGGAGCGCGCTTACCTAGAAGAAACCGATTCACTCTCGATTTGAAGACACCAAGATTGTAACCATCGAGGAAAACCCACTCAGACGACGCATTCCACAACCTAGGCGTTCTTATCACAAACGTGGAGTCAAATCTTCGTTTTTGGAACATCAACCATGAAACGATGTCGCCCTTTTGTGGAACGAGAAGTCCAATAGAAGAAAAGGCAAGGTGGTATTAGATCATGCAGATCAGTTGCACACTTTCCGAAGTGTATCCGATAAAAACCCAGTCGATGCGCATGGGATTCGTACAAAGGGCTGCGGACCGGCAGTTCCCGTTCCACCCACTAGAACATATATAGATAGTACATGAAAGGTTCCAAACAAAAATCTAATTTTATTCTTTCTGTATAACAAAACCTACTGGTGTTCGATAAAAATACGCCAGGGTTCCATAAAAGGTACATGAACCCCTGCGTTCCTGTGAATTAATCGTTCAGGTTCACGACAAAATCCACGGTTTATGCATATTTCTTCTTCCTTGATAGAATATGCAAATGAAATATGCATCGTGAACCGAGCGGAGAAGGAAGGCGCGACTATAAGCCCAGTTTTGCGACCTTGCCCGTGCGAACTACTGCCCGAAATGCAGGACGTAAAATGTTAACCCTACCGTAGGGCTGCCAAAAATTTTCATACTAGGAGAATCTTAAGTTATGTGCAAAATACTTTTTTTGTGCAGAAAGCATCGTATACTCCAATATACTTATGGCATAGACAGCCCACTTTGTTTCCACAACTGGGACTCTGAGACTTTCTCCCACATGGTATTTTACACATCAGTCAAGGTATTTTAAATGCTTGTTGTCAGATGACACATGTTCTCGAAAGATGTATCTTTTAGTGCACGTAGGTTTCGACACGATGTTTTCCTTCAGCGAATGGTAACATCATCATCATACATTTACATCTGCACATGGATACTCGAAAATACAACAAAACAAAAAATACTTCTGTTTGTTGGAAAAAAGTTTCGTCGAGTCATTTCAAACTTATCAGTTATTTTTTTTTAGTTGCGGTAAGAAACTGAGATGCATTATTATGGGTATTAGCTTTATTTTGAATCATTGGTGTGACCTAAATCTGCAGCAATTGTCTTGGGGTATTTTACATTTTTAATTTATTACAATACTAAACTTGTAGTAGGTACAGAATATTCTGACACAAGGATACTTCTACCACAAGGTTACAGAACACATTAAGCTACAGCAGTGGCGTAGCTAGGCGTGGGCGATGCGGGGCCTCGCCTGCAGCGTCGCTGTTACAGGGGCCTCGCGAGGCCTATTTAAATACGATGCCACTAGACTTAAAATCCCTGTTTAACTTTAAATTCAACAAAAAATTTAGACTACGTTTCTTCTGCACCTGAAATAACAACAAAATATAACTCCTAGTTTTACATTCTAGTCCAACTTTTTAATGTTTAGTAAGAGACTCGTTTATTTATTTGTTAGGTCTTAGGAACGAAAGAAAAGGGGCCTTTCAGACGCGACTTTGCCCACGTCCTTAATAGTCTATGGCACGCCACTGAGCTACAGATTACCGACCTCGGAGACATTAATAAGGGAACTCTTGGCATAGTAACATAAACAATGTTATTCTGCGATTGTATGTGTGAAGTCATTATCATGATTGATGATGGACAGATACGCATTGTATGTTGTGCATGTTAACTTTTTATAGTATTGCCAGACACGAATGTAACAAAGATTTAGTTTAACTCATTCAATTGTAAAATGTTCATGTTTTTTTACATTCTATCATTTAGTTACTATCATTTTAACACAAAGCTACTCAAAAAAATGCTAATATTTTAGCAAGAAAACTACAGTTTGACTGCGTATTTAAGTTTTAGAAAATCTAAAACATTATCCAAACTCAAACTTAACACTGACCGTATGATCGTAAAACCTGTAAAGTTTTCAGTCAGATCGGCCCTTCTACCGCTAACTACATCGGCTTTAGCGTTGCTATTGCTGCCTCTATCGTTTCAAGCGAACAGAAAGGAGAGAGTAATAATCAAAGCTAAGGCAGTTTAGTTAGGCGGTAGCATATATTTAATATGTAAACTCTTTGGGCGGTAGACTCTCAGGAAAATACATTTCACCGAAGTTTCTGACGACAAACAAACCCAAAGACGAAATTGAGCTTATGTAACTATTTGGGCGGTAGGCTTTCGGGAAAAAACATTTTACCAAAGTGACAACTAACAAACGCAAAGACAAAATTGAGTTGAGACAATCCTCGTAATACAAAGGTGATTTAAACCGAGAACACTCCGGTAATCAGACTCCAACCTGAATAGTTTTTTCTAATTTGTCCAACGTTCGAACTTGGTATTTTAGTTTAAAAATCTCTAGACAAAGTCTAACATGTCAACCCTGGCACCCGTCCGAAATAGGGAAGTTTAATGACGAGCGCGGCGCTCGTAAAACATCAAACGTTCCGACGTCAGGGCTGTCAAGTTCCTAAATTAAATATTTTATTCAATACGTAGTTGCGGTAAATTGTGTTTGACGACGCATTTGGAAATTTGCGTTCGTGTTTAACGTTACTACTAAACTATTACAGTAATTAACTAGTTTTTAGCACAAGTTACATCACATAAATTTAATGACTTTTTTGAGCATTTCACAAAAATTCTACAAATCCCCTGGCAGGGGAAATTTAAGGGGATTTGTGGAATATGCCCACTCTTTTATGTGTGAGGTGATTTACGGATGCCTCCTAACATGAAATCCGGAAATCATAAATATTCAAGAGACGACATAAATGTATGTCTTTGATTTATGATATATTTCGTTTACGGAAACAGATGCACATTGAAGATAAATTGGAAGCCTAAAAGCAAACGTGAATTTCTAAGATTGATTTTATATAATTTACTAACATAAATAAATCACCTTATCGCTAAAATATGTAGATTTTTCCTAAAATAGATATTTCCAAGGCCTTTGTAGTGGGAAAAGAAACGTTGTAAGTTGAAGAGACATGCAAATTACAGAAAAATAATAAAATCAATAAATTTAAATGAATGAACTTAAACTACGAGTACTTAAATATAAAATCTTAAACAGAGTTTATTGGGAAACAAAACCATAACTTTTAGGTCGATATTTTAACATTATCGTCGTGGGTGATAGTTAGTGACATCCTTAAAAGTCGACCTACACACCCCGTGGCCCGGAACAAAACATCGGATCTAGAATTCTAGACTTCTATACTACGCTTGTGTACCCTTACATTTTACAGTGGAATCGAGATGAACTTTACGGAAATACGGAACAATAAGATTTCTTACGTAAACAACCCTTGGAAGTTTTCCTTGGGAAATTTAACCTTCGCCATTAGGAGTTTTGCCAATTCGTGTTTTATTGAATACTCAGCTAGTGATTGAGAGGATACATTTTACAATTTGGTAAAGAAATCTTATCTATACTAATATTATAAAGCTGAAGAGTTTGTTTGTTTGAACGATTGGAAGATTCTTTTTCTATAATAGGCTATAGAACATAATGCTACATCGGTCCGAATTGAAAAAAGATTGAGAGTTTTTTCTATTAGATAGTTGTGTCATTTATCGAGGAAGGCTATAATAGGCTACAGAACACTACTTAACGCTACTATCAATATAGAACTGTAGGGAGCATCAAGAATCTAGAATGTAACATTAAAACGGCAAAAAACATTCGTCTTTTTGAGAGAATATTGAACGTTTACGCAGCGTTTCCAGCGTCCGCGTTCAGCTTCGACATGACAGCATGTGACCATTTAATAAAAATGTCACCGTGAACAATTTTTCGCCAATGTCCAACAGATTGCGTCACTTTTGAATATAAAGTTCTGTATCTTTGCTAATCAAATTTGTTTCTAAATCTGAGTTGATACGACCAATTTCGACGACAGGTGGCAATTTCCGACAAGTAGTTGAAGAGGTTTTTGTTTGAAAGCGATATTCTCAGGAATGACTGAAACGATTTCAGTCATTCCTTTAGAATTTACATTTTGACTGGAAGCGACATGTACGTTGGATCCCGATAAGTGCTATAATTATGTACCACGAGGCGAAGGCGGGCGGACATCTAGTAATATATGAGGGAAAATCTCATGTCACGATATACATTTTGTGCGTACTTATTCGAACTAACAGTTCGATTGATAATTTTATGAATATTTTATGTGTTTATGCCTACTTTTTACATTCTCCTTTTAAACGACGATTTCTACAATAGATGCAACAAATTCACTCTCGGTTTGAAGATGCGCTATTGTACCTCATAAAAGAAAATTATTCCACAGTTGAGATTCTAAGAATATATATAATTTGTTATACAAATTATTTCACAGTATTAAGAAAGCAGAGTCAAGTGTTTTTAGTTTAAACAACTTTAACGGCTCTGTAATTTTGTTAGAATTTACATTTTGACTGGGAGCGACATTTAACATTTTGGAAGAAACCTTGGACCTGGGTTTTAATTTCTATGCAGTAATAATTTCATTAACTTTATTATACAGAAAGTTTGCAAACTTATATGCCACGAGCAGTCCAACTCCTATCATCAGCACCCGTTCACGAGTATAAAGCATGTGTCAACTGTCACTCTCTTCGACAACATTTATTGAGGGAAAAGAGCGACGCGCCCTATTAGGCGAACATGAGTGCTTGATATACATCGTCATAATATTATGTAGTCCCTGCGTGCTTTACACAACTAAACACTGTCTATACTGAGTCTAACTCATCCCAATTTGTCGCCTCTATATTCGAGTCTTTGACGGCCATCTGTAAGATGTATTGCTCAAATCCAGCCATGACATGCAAGACAATGGATGAGCAAAGATGATACAGCCACCATCCACCATACAAACAAATCGCATCCCTTTCGTTAAGAGGCACGTGTTCGTATTGCATTTGTTTACGTTTTCGCTAGCTTCAGTACAGTATATCCCTAAACAGGAAAGCACCAATACAAGTTAGAAGTGCAACCTTGTTTTCCGCTCGGCTTCCCAATTGTTTTAGCAGAACTACGGATTCCTGGATCAAATTCCCGTCCGTGAGATTTATCCGAATCTAACTGCCGAACTTCCCTACGATTTCATCTCAGGAAGATTTGGGATCATTGATTTGTTTCGGGAAGTTTTCCGACAGACTAGAGCTATGAGTCTGAAAAACAACGTATCGGAACGTTGAAAAATGTACTTTTTGACGTTGGACTTAGAGATTAGTGTAATCTGATAGATTATCGAACATTATTGGCGATATTAGCTTGTTTAGTGTAATGCAGTTTCGGTGACGAATCGCGATATCAATGCAACATTTAGACAAGAAATAATATTTTACTTTTACTCTAGGCTTACGCGAAACAAAAAGCTGTAAAATTGTTGAGTAAAGCATACCTGTATCAAAATTTTTGACGTCTATAAATTGACAACAAAATTATGCGTAATAGTTTTGAAACAAACACCAGATTACACGCCTCGAAACAAACATGTTAGAGAATGTGTCTGGAGTGTGGACATATTTGAATGTTTGTTATTTTATTGAATTTGACAATTTTCAAGACAAAAGTTTACGATACAAGAATATTTTGTGACGTTATATTATAGTAAAGTACAGTATCAACTCTTCAATGTCAAAGTTCTTAATTGATACGTCAAATATCAAATTTTTATCTGGAACTGAAAGAGATTGTTTGCATCGATAGTATTGACTTTTATGCTCAAATTTTGCGAACTGTCGTAGCACCGATAAACCGTTATTTTATTAAAGTTGAATAACTGGCAAAGGTGTGTACTTCCCCAGGCGGACTCTGCTAGGAGTCCTACTACTACAAATAAATAAATATAAATTATAATAATTATTTATTTATTATTGGTGGACAATTCACACACCACACCATCTGACCCCAAACTAAGCAAAGCTTGTACTATGGCGGCCAGATAGCAGATTTAATACTTATATAGTTTTAAATACATACTTAATATACGTAGAAACACCCAGAAACAGTAGAAATATTTGGTTTCATCACACAAATATTTACACTGGGTCCCAAATCGAACCCACGATCCTCGACTTCGCAGGCAGAGTTACTAATCTACCCACTAATCTTCGAGGCCATTCAAATGAGTACAAGTAAGTATTATTAGTGTAGAGTATATAAGATAAATATTACATTTACCGTAGGCGGCTCAATGTTGCCACTACTTTTACAAACTAAACTAACAATATTAACGGCTGGATCCTGGGGTTCTGAAACGAGGCATTTGTTGCCGTCTTAGGTCGTCTTCTTAGGGAGAGGGGATGTGATCCCCGCTCGGGTCTCTATCTGGCCCAAAACATTTCTTTGGCCATACAGCGTGAAAATACCGCCGATGGGCACTTTGATCGGCGATTTGACGACTGCGGAGACTAAATTGATAACTCCAAACTTGTGTTTGTTGTATTTAGGTATTGGACATATTAAGATAAAGGTACATATGCGTTTCTATCGTGTATCTCGACACGTGTAGACTAGCTATACAAGCAAACATAGAACAGGACAGTTATAAACACTAATAATCTTATATTGATACTAGCACACAGACTTGCACGTAATCAATTGTTGCAACTGATAACCGCGTGTCAGTGAGGTGATATGATAACATTTAACGTGTTTATATTTATCGAAATGCACTGCTATTTAATGAATCGTTTCAAGTACGCGCTGAGGTTACATCTCTGAGAGATATTGACTGTATATTAGATTTAAATTATCAAATTGGTTGTAATTAGGTCACGAAATAAAAATGTACCAAATCTATTTATTATACACATTAATATGACAAAGGGGAAAGTTTGTGGGTTTATACGTTTGATTTTACGTATTTAGTTTTTATCAGACACATTTCGGAGAGTGTATATCTGATCTGCATGATCTAAATACCTAGTCATTATTGAACATTAAGAGTTCAAATCATAACCCTGTACTTTACCCAGAGATATGATAAGAAGACTTATTTTTTGGCAAGGTCAATGTTTCCTGAACACAAAAGTGTGTCAAAACTACGTCACCTAAGCAAGCGCAAACTCTGCGTTCAACTCATACCTAATTTGTGAAGTATGAAGTGTCTTAGAAGTGCGCGCATTGCGTTGAAATAAACGCATGCTGTAAAGTCATTGTGGCGTCCCGCTGCAAATTTACGACAAGTCTACATATTTTTTTTGCGTGTATTGTACATGAATATGTGCTCCGCGCACTGCGGTAACCTTTTTGGAACGAAGTTCCTTACGGGAGGCTTGTAGGATCGTACAGAAGTAAAAAATGTGAGACTTAAAAACCGCTAGATGAATATATATAACAAAAGTCACATGTAAAAACTCCCTGTGACCAGTGTTGTAAACTTTATTTTTCAGATTGATCATACTTACCATAAATTATTAAATTAAGTAAATATTTTTTTGCAAATTGTGTTGCAGAAAAATATTATGCAAAGGAACTTTGTTCCTACCTGTCCCACAACTTTTTTTAGATATTATAAGTACTTGAATATAAAGAATATGAAGCTTGTCTTGTATGGTAGTCCGTAACAACGACGTGAACCCCGTGAAAGGTGAAGTTTGAATAACAACAAATTGTGCGTAGGCCCTCCGTCGTTACTACGTTTATTTGACCACGCGGTGGAATAAACGCAGTAACGTTCATCGCAATGCAGTGCGCGCGGTCCCTTAATCGGCTTGGTCCAAATATTCACAAAAGGGTAAACCGTTCCGTAAATTTCCGTAAAAAAATATAACAATCACGTTAGTACACAGATGGTATTATTAAGTGAAATCTATGAATGCTGCTATATTTCTAGCTTGTGTGCTACCTACCATCAGTAAAAGTTAATACTCGTAGAAACGAGGGGTTAATGACTAGCAGCGCCCCATAGTTTTACTTAGTAACAAACAGACAAAGTCTAAAGAAGCTATAGTAACAACTATCGTATATAAATAGGTCAGATGGTGTTGTATGAATTGTTCACCAATACTTAAAACAAAAAAAAAACATCCAATATATCACATTTAAAATAGTAGTAGTAGGATAAGATTAATAGGAACAGTCGATGCTCACGTCTGCAGGTTTATCTAAAGATCTTTTAACGAGCAGACACGGTAACACTACGATTTTATTTTATGTATCTATTTTACTGCGCAGAGGTCTAACGCACCCCAGGGTACATAGTCCCGCCCCGTAGGCTCGTGTTTTTATCGCACCCCGGCCGCCTCCCGACACACCCCAAGAAACGAGGGAGATAGCAGCATAAGTCGTTACGGTTTACGATCGTTTGTACACTGCTGGCGCTCTTTGTTCTTTTGCCAATCGACGCGGCGTTAGCATACTACGCCATAAAAAAACTTTAATACGAACAATTATTATTTTTATTTTGGGCAAAAGCGGAAGTTCGAAATACATACTACTTTCTTTCTAATAATAACAGGTGTTACTATTTATTGTTGGTACCTATACATACTTGATTGGGTTTAACACAGCCCGTTAGCAGAGATCGAGTTAAAGGTTTTAGCTGAGTTTACTAACCTAGAATTTGTTTCCACAGTTTACCTGAATACGAAAAGTTTAGCTGGCACCAAGACCCCCAAGAGAGACCAAGAGAGAACAGTAGCATTTGTTACTGTTTTACAATTAGATTTCAGAATAAAGTATTATACATTTGATATTGAAAAAATATAACTATAATTATGTTCATAATTGAATTGCCTATCCATTGGTATAAATACAAAATCCAAGTAAATGCATGTTTTCAATCATGAATTTAAATTTCTATACTTTCGTTGTGAGGAGATTAATTAAACTGTACGTTCCGTAACAAAGTCATAAAACTACCATTTTTTGAGAAACAGTGATGTATTTATGTTTGTTGATATTTTTTTGGGAAAACATAGCTTCGGAAGCTGCAAACGGGAAATACAACATCACTTAAAGAATTCTAAGTTACCCGAAGGACCCAAATCATTAGCTAGCTTTGAAGGCAACACACGTGAAGAACTGGTTGATAAATGTGAAGTGATTTATGAAATTAACAACTGATTTTCCATATAATATTGCCTTCAAACAAAAAAAATATTGAACATAGTAACTAAACAACGCTACTAGTGATGCTGCTACTTGCTAATATTAGTTAGGCAGTTTCAAAAATCAAATAACGGCAAGCAACTGGCATAACTTTCATAGCAATAAAAGCTAAAAGCAAAAGTTAGCTTCGTAAAACTGGCATTGTTATTTTCATTTATAGCACAATTTGAAGTTGTTAGGTCATTTTGTCTTAAAACTTTATGGGGCGAACAGTCGAAATGGTTAAAACAACCTGGAATTATTGTATTTTAGTAGAATGAATCTACCCTTTATCAGGTCCAATCAGCAGTTATGGATTCTTTGAATTCCTTTCAACTCGTTTTGTATGGTTGAAAGATGATTAGGCAATAATAAAATTGGAAATGGAAATGGAATGGAAATTTCTTGAACATGATCGACACGAAGAAATCCTGGAAATTGTGAAGAAAACAAAACTTTGTCTTTATTCTACCAAATACTGTAGCGTCTTTTAGTTTATATTTCTAGTATTTATTTGTTTATAATTCATTCTTCTATTACTAATAAAAGGAATTTTAATTAATTGTCCTGTGTGATCCGAAGTCAATTTATTTATAACGGCTTTGTCAAGTAACTTACAACCACAGAATACAAGTACAATACAAATACAATACAAATGCAAGTATTTGAAGAGCCTTGTATTCGGGTTGGTTCATAAAAAACGTTTTTAGATCAAAACTTTTAAATAAATTTACCAACTCTGTCTTGTTTTGAACTTTCTAGCAAATTAATGTTAAAATCGCCTACAACTATCAAATCTTCCGTCTTCTTGCTCAATCGACCCATAACATCCTCCAATAAAGAAAGAAACTGGTCAAATCTTGTACTAGAAGAAGGTCTGTATACATTCAATATTGAATAGTTTTTAATTTCAATGCAAGATAGTTCAATTTGACGCTCTACACTAAGCTTAACAACATCATCTCTACTTTTAAAATCCAAATTTTCCGTAACAGTAATTAGGGATCCCTCTCCGGTAGTAGTCAGTCTAGAGAAGTAGCTTCCCACCGCATGATCTGTAAAACCAATTTTTAACTCACAATCCTTGATCCAGCAATCCGGCAAACATAAAATATCAACACTATCATTTTCCATAAAAAGGTTTATCTCTATCTAAACAAGCGAATATATTGGTAAAAGCTAGATGTCAGAAAACACAACAATGTATTACTGCAAAGTACTAAACCGGACACGCACTTAAGCTAATAATTACCTATATATGTGGTACTATAATTTGAAACAATAAAAGCGTATTGCGTGTTTTGGTTCATCGCATGACCTGAAAGTTTTTTTGAAACTTTAATTAACAATCGTATGTAATTTCTTCAATTAATGACCGTTTCTATCTAAATTACTTTGTATTGCGCGAGTTGAGAAACTAGCGTCCCGCCCAGAGTTATTCGAAGGTTGAGAAACTCAGTATTACAACCCTACTTTATTTATATTTACTACCTTAAACCGGAATGATGACTGGATCCAAATATACCTTTGTATGTATATATCTACCTTTCCAATTAGTCCGTCAGGTTGTTGTTTTACCAAATTCTTAATAATCGACAAAGATATAGTTGCCGGCAAACAAGTTGACCCAAATGAAGTTAGAAAGGGGAAAGTTCGCGCATGTGCACTTCCACCAAATAGACCTTAAAAACGTTTCTGCGCAGCCAACTTCATTGGGTCAACTTGTTTGCCGGCCACTATAAATATAGATCACCAAACTTCCAAACTATGGGGGGTTGTGACATCACGTCTTCGTAAAAATAGTATGAAATGACGTCACTCTAAACTTCTAAGCACTGTATCTTCGTCACACTTTTTTTGGATTATGAAACAAAAAAAAAAACACGTGTGCAATATTTTTTATAATCTTACAGACGGACTGGTTAGAAATAAATAAATAATAAATAAATATTGGTGGACAATTCACACACAACACCATCTGACCCCAGACTAAGCAAAGCTTGTGCTATGGCGGCCAGATAGAAAGGTTAATTATAATCAGTATTTTAGTTATTTTGGCTATTGTGCCATTGCTGGGGTAAAGTCATTCTTCCCTCCCTCCAGATAGCGCGATTTACGACTTTGATGGTCCGGTCTCTATCTTGTGATATGAGTTCGTCTCACCGCCTTCGTCTAGGTAGACCCTGTGGTCATTTGAAAATGAAAAAATATTTAGGGCGAAGCCGGGTCTGAACTACCAAACAGGTGCGGGTTTTAATAGATAAATAGTGATTCAAGAGAAGGTTTAGTTATAATTATAAAATAATACATACATAGGCTGTACGTATTTTGTTGGATCACTTGCCCCAAAAGCTTATTTCCTTTGATTCTCTTCACAAATATCGGAACACATAATACGACAAGGAACTAAAATAATCGTTAAAGCATTTTTTAAAGAATTTCTTAAGGTCTCGTAAGACAAAGCATGCCAGTATTTTTTTCTTGTCATCGCTTTTCGGTTGATAAAGTTGTGTAGTGGAACCCTTTCACTGACCTAAGTGGAGGGGTCGATAATCTGTTTAAGGTTTTTTAAGTTGGTGAATTTTTAAAGATCTTGTTTAAAGCGGTTTCTTTTTGTGCGATTTTAGAGTTTTTCAAGACTTTGTTTGACTAGCCTAGCTGTATCTTTTTTGAAGATGGTGCCATAGTTGCATACCGTAAGCAATCTACTGTATCTCATTAGTGGGTCTCAGGTCCTTCACTCACAAGGTGATAGTCAAGTTTATATTTCACCACGCTGCGCTGGCCAAGTGCGAGTTGACAAATGTCTTCAAAACACATGATGTGACAATGTCTATGTTAGAACGTGCCGATTATCTCGCGATATTTTCCTTCATCGTTAAAACCAATGGTGATGACAACCTTCTATCCCTGTACTTGGAAATATTATCGAGCGGGATTCGAGTCGACGACCTCAGAGTGTAAGGTTGGACGTTCTAACCGCCATGACATCACGGCTTCAAATTGGTAAAATAATATAATATTATTTAATTTTATAGTGTAACTTGATTGTGTCTTATATTTGACTTTGCCGTACCTCCAATACAGAATAGACAAGGTCTAAGATTCAACTCGCCTAATCCTACTAATATTATAATTGTCAAAATATGTATGTTTGTTGCTCAATCACGTCGGAACGTTTGAACGGATCGAGTTGAAAATTGGAACAGACTAGTCTGGAATGAAACGTAAGCTTCATAGGCTATTTATGCCCGGAAATACTCGGGAATGGGACAAACGCGGGGAAACACAGGATGGTACTCTATAAAAAAAATGAGCATAAGTCTATTGAACAGATAGTCTCATTTGTAACCTAGCAACGCGATCCCATAGATTAATAATAAAACAGATACGGCATTTCAAGTAAAAACAATCACTCACATATTTTGAAACCGGATCAACGGCACAGAGAATACACCATAGCAACCGTACCTTACTTTGTAGCTAACCTGTTTGTGGACAAAAAAAAAGCTTGCAACTTTGGCACAGTGAAAAGGGGAGCAAGGCAGCGCGGCAAGGTATTGATCAAGATTATCTGAGTTTAAAATATTAATGAAGACGTACGTAGAATGATAATTGGTAATAATTACTCGTTCCGGCGTTTGGTTTAGAAACGAAAGTTTTTTAAGATAATTTCTTTATTCCCGCGTTTGTTTTTTGGAAGGGGAAATTCGTGTTTTTTTTACTGCCGACTGATAAAACGAGCTAGATGTGTGCCTGATGGTAAGCAACACATTTGCCGATAACAGCAGTGACACGCAGCTATTGGAACATGAAGAGTCCCAATCATAACAGTCAATTAGTATAATGCTTCTGGATATTATGCTTTACTAATGGGCGTCAGTAGTTATTAGGTAAGCTTAGCTTAGCAGAGGACTGTCTTCTGGTCTAGCTCAAATTTGAGTAAGCAATCAATGCCATGGACAGTTCCACACACCCCAAACTAAGCAAAGCTTGTTACATACTTATTATACATAGAAACACCAGACGTAGTGCAAATATTTGAATTCATCCACCAGTCATAGATCGCTTTAAAAAAATGTTTGATAGGAAATTTACAAAAAGCACTGTGCCAAAATCTATAATAATTTAAAGCTGAAGAGGTTTTTTGTTGGAACTCGCTAATCTCAAGAACTACTGGACCGATTTCAAACATTCTTTCACCGTTGGATATGTTCGTGGTCTCCGAGTAATATAGGCTATATTTGTGCCACGGGCGAAGCCGGGGGCGCTAGTGTAGAATAAAAATCAATTATCTGTTTGACTTCCTGATTTTCACTAACTTCTACGTGCTAATAAAGTTAATTAGTTTGAGATAAACAATTTGCTCTATTTTTTTACAATTTCTACTTACGTTTGACCTCTACGGTGCCACAGACAGACACACACACACAGACAGACAGACAGACAGACAGACAGACAGAAAGACAGAAGAAGACAAGAAAATAACGTTCTATTCTCGCTCAAAACATAATAAATAATGAAAATGGTGAATAAAGCAGCATTTTCCTCGTACAATAGACGACTAATGATGGAGATAATTAGAAGATTAACTGTTGCCATAAATATGTTGCAGATTTATATGAGAATACTGCGTTATAAAAGGCGGAATGTGCAGTATAAACCGGTTCAAACCGGGTGAAAGACTGCGACGTGGGTACCGTCCAAAACCGTTGTTAATGTAACCAGATAAATGATGTTTCACATTTTAAATGAATACACGGGCAACTGACGTGATATACAGTCAGTCTAGTCCGGCTTAAGTTTCGGCCGCGTCCGGCGGTCTTTTTGAAGGAGCGCGCGCGAGCGTTGCTCTTTTGGCACTCTCCTTGCAAAAGGCCACGCGGCCGAAACTTAAGTTTGACTAGACTGACCATATATCACATGAATTTCACGGGTATTAATTTAAAATGACGTTTCACAATCAGTACACAAATACAAAAATCTTTATTGCTGTTTGCAGGTAAGATAAGGTGATACAAAACATTTTAATAGATTTTTTTTAATAAAGAGTGAGAAGACGATCAGGCCATGTGCCTGATGGTAAGCAACATGCCTGACACATAACAGCACAGTGACACGCAGCTATTGGAACATGAAGAGTCCAAATCATTATCTAGCACTGCTCTGCGCTCGTCACCCATATATCTAAGATCTTATATCTCTAAGCCCTGTAATTTCACTGGAAACATTGCCCTTCAAACCGGAACACAGTAATGTTTGCACATTACTGCTTGGCGGCAGAATAACTGGCAAAGGTGTGGTACTTCCCCAGGCAGACTCTGCCAAGAGTCCTACCACAACAAAAATATAGACATACTATGTTTTAAACTTTTCTTACTGAATATGGACCTAAACGCTATCTACTAGGTAGTATTAAAAAGCTGAAGAAGTTTTTTGTTTGAATAATAAAATAATCTCACGAACGGGACCGATTAAAAAATCTTTCCTTATTGGAATGAACGTACGTGGAGTGCCATAGGCTATATTTTACAATGTACATGTACGAGTGGCGAAACCGAGGGAAACGGATAGTTTATTACAATGATTTGGACTCTTCATGTTCCTATAGCTGCGTGTCACTGTGCTGTTATGTGTCAGGCATGTTGCTTACCATCAGGCACATGTCCTGATCGTCTCGTCACTCTTTATTAAAAAAAAAAATGTGCTTAGAAATCATTGAATAAGGGTCATAAGAGCATAAAAGACTACATTTACATTTTCACGATCCTATAAGGCATTTAAATCAATGCAAATATCTATAAAAAAAAAGGTTTTAGCAACTCCTGTCGCAATCAATATACGGGAATGCCTTATAGGATCGCAAATACGCAATAAAATAAGACATTGTAGAGTTACATGGTGGTCTATAAACATTCACGTCATTACGAATTAGTTTTCAAGTCCGGTATATGGATATTGTATGTCGATAATTTAGTGTTTTTTGCTTCAGAAAGGCTATATTATTTTATTATATTGAAGCGCATAAGCGTGCAAGGGTTTAACGAATTTTTTAAAACTGGCCTCGTGGCTTAGTGGGTAGTAACTCTGCCTGCGAAGCCGAGGGTCGTGGGTTCGATTGCCACCCAGTGCAAACATTTGTGATGAATTCAAATGTTTCCATTGTGTCTGGGTGTTTCTATTTATAATAAGCATGTATTTAAATCTATATTTGTATTATATCAGCTATCTGGCCGCCATAGTACAAGCTTTGCTTAGTTTGGGGACAGATGGTGTTGTGTGTGAATTGTCCACCAATATTTATTTATTTATTATATAAAATAAATTTATTGAAGTGAAAACTTGTTTAGTCGCATATAGGAAACACCTACTCAGGCAACGTTATTCCACAGCCTTGATATTCTTATCACAAATGTAGAGTCAAATCTCTTCGTTCGTGTCTTTGGAACATCAACCGATGTAACGATGCCGCTTTTGACGTGACAACGTCTTATAAATTGGTTTGCCGGGTGACACTTCAAGAAACTGCGTTACGCTCCGCTCACGTTATGCGCTCACAACGAGAGCGAGTGAGAGGCACGCGTCCCTTCCACTCGGGCATGGTTAGCCCGCCTAAGAGCGAGAGAGACAGACAAAAAGTGAAAGGCACGCGTCCCTTCCGTAAAATTATTTTACCACTCAAAGTCGTTGTCACGTAAAACTTTCGCCCGTATACCGACTTTACAGGCAACCAATTTTTTCGAGCTACGAGCATTCCCATAGAAAAAAGGGTAAGGTGGTACTAGATCATGCAAATCAGTTGCACACTCTCCGAAGTGTGTCCGACAAAAACCAATATGCTAGATGCTAATGTGTCTAAAATTCAAATTATCTTCAAAGTGTATAATACTTGAGAAGTTATGAATTAAGTAGGTAGGGTATACGGAGACAAAGGTCTAATAGCAATTGACCTCAGATAACTAGTAGTTATCTGACTTTGGGTTAGAACTAAATGCGCAGGGTCCTACTAACCCAGACTACCTAACATTACTTACGTACGAGATCCTAACGCACACACGTACAAATACTTATATATATACATACGTAGAACTCCTAAAAGATATGCTTCTGTAAAAACTAACACATGTATGTTATACCAACGTATAGGTATATACATATACAGTAGAACCTCGATAACTTAAACCTCGGAACTTAAAAACCTCTATAACTTCAAAAAATTATATGTTCCCTTCCCATCAGATCTCAAAACCAAAACCCTTGATAACTTAAAACCTCTATAACTTAAAATATTTTTTGTTTCCCTTGGACTTTAACTTATCGAGGTTCTACTGTATATGTATATCGAGCCATATTGAAATAGCAGTCTTGTCTCGAATTTCCACACTCGACACATTAAGCTTTTGAGTGGTGATTGTCACAAACATTACATTTTCAAATTACAATATAATTTGATGTTTTACCAACACCAGCATGTTAGAACTATAGATGTAACCAGTGATAAGGATAAGTGGTGTTTAATATGGCACAATTTAATCAGTCATGTATGAGGGTTCAAGTATAAACTTTTTGCACCATGTGTTGAAATGGTCTTTGGATTGTGTTTGTTGTTTGAAAACACGAAGGGACAGGATTAAGCTAATTTATTATGTGTTTTATTTTCAAATCGGATTGCTTCAATGCTATTAGGAACACTGCGCAACATTTATTACGGCACTGTAACGTATAGTCCTTATTGTATTTAAATTTTAACTACAACATCCACTACAATGCAAGTTTTCTCACGGCTTCTTATTCCTTACTTATCCTCATGGATAGAACGACAATTTTGTTCTAGAATAGCGGTAGCGGAGCCACTATGCTAGTTTATGAACAATACCGAAGTCTTTGATGGAAATTCTTAGTGCCTTCATTTAACAAGCTACAGCATAATGTTGTAGGACATGATCGTGATCTGAGCCACTTTTAGGGTTACCATACATCCGGAACTGCCTTTTTATAAGAAGGTAATCTTCTTGTAAGAGTTTAACTTTACAATATTTTTTTATTCGATTTTGTGGTATTGTTCGAATTACAAGTTTATCGAATAACGAAGTACTAAACTGTTTGAGGGTTTGTTTCCGAAAAAACGGAATTTTCTTATAGTGTTTTGTAAGAAATTTGATAAAGTATTCTTTTTTAACCGAGTTCCAAAAAGGAGGAGGTTATCAATTCGACGCCTATGATTTTTTTTAATGTATTTATGATTTCTCGAGAACCCCCGCACCGATTTTAAAATTTTTATTTTTTGTTTGGATGGGTATGCTTCTTTGAAATATGGTTTGGGGTTTTTGAAATATGAACTATAAACTAAAATTTGCGTACAGTTTTCTGGATGACGTAGTTGTAGATTTCACAAAAATTATGAAACTCGATCCTGTCAATAAGGAATTGTGTATATGTAATTACCCCTCATAAAAGAAATATCGCATGATATTTGGGCTAAAACTACCACTCTATCAAGTTAAAATCAGGAATGACGTTGCGGCCCAAAAAGCGATAGTGCGACGACCTACACCAATACAAACAGAATTGGCCTGTAATGGGTCTAGATAGTGACCAGTGGAAAAAGGGACATATCAGGTTCTTAATCTATACTAATATTATAAAGCTAAAGAGTTTGTTTGTTTGTTTGTTTGAACGCTAGAATTGGCCTGTCCGAATTGAAAGATTCTTTTTCTAGATAGTCCATTGATCGAGTGGCTATTGAAGGCATGAAACAAGAATGTAACAAAATCCCAAAAATATAGCCTTTGGGTTTTCGTACGTTTCGTGTTCTGAATGAATATGACAGCATAAATACATTGAATTTTAGTAATCTGTGGATTAAGGTTAGACAATTTTACAGAGCTGAAGAGGTTTTTGTTTGAAATCGATATTCTCAGGAATGAGTGAACCGATTTCAGTCATTCTTTCACCGTTGGAAGCGGGATCCCGATGAGTGCTATATAATTTACCACGGGCGAAAATCTAGTAATAATGTGAAGTACAAAGGGCTAATCCTTTGTAGACATTTAAAGAACCAGCACGTCTACTACGAAGTCCGAACGAAGTAGGGACAATCGGTCGGTTCTGATCGGGCGTTTCGTTCATCCCGACCGACACTGATTTGACAGTTTTGTGTCATCAACCGACCGATTTTCGAAATCTGAAGCAGTTCGAATTTTCAAAGTTCAAAATTTACCTGTGGTAACAACTTCAGATGATTGTAGCAACTCGGCAATTTTTGAAATCCTCAAGCAATCTATATGTAAAAATGTTATGTTGGTTTGTGTACGCTTCAAAAACTCAAAAAAGTTCTGCACCGATCGAGCTGAAATTTAAGAATGGAATATAATCCGCATCAATTGTTTTTATCTAATTTTTACATCACAATGTGCCACAGCGAAGCGTGGCAAGGTACAGCTAGTTCTGCATAAAACTATGTACTGTGACTAATTAATTTAATATCATTGTTTGGTTAAAAGGTTTCTCTTTCTCTAAACTAGAAGAGCTTTGGTATTTTAATGTAATCCACAGGTCCAAACTAGGTGGAATTTATGATGAAGATTTTTTGGCTCACTATTTTTCTTTCTATTTTATTATCGTTTGATTTTATTTATTTTTCATTTGTCAAATGAGCGTTTTCAAAAAGCGCTTAGATTATGTCAGGTAGGTTTGAAATTTAAATGGAACCATTTGGGAAGTATGAACCACTTCTTGATAATTAAATAACATTTTGCCTAATCAATTCGATTAAACAGTAAACGCACTCAAAAATAATTTCATTCAAATTTGTACAGCCTTATGTGACTACAAAAAATACACATTTACAAACATATTCCGCCTTTGTAATATTAGTGTGATATTTAATGCATTTATTATTATTTTGATATTGAACTTTAAAAATACAAGTTGAATGTTGTTTTTAACCCCCGACCAAAAAAAGGGGTGTTATAAGTTTGACGTCGATGTCTGTCTGTCTGTCTGTGTGTGTGTCTGTCTGTGGCACCGTAGAGCTCAAACGGATGGGCCGATTTCAATGCGGTTTTTTATTTGAAAGTTAATTACCGTGCGGGTGTTCTTTGCTATGTTTGGGTAATATCGATTCAAAATGGCCGCCTCCACAAAATGGCGGATAAAATATTTCTTCACAACCTATCTCAATATGGGTATCAAATGAAAGGGCTTAACTAGTAGAGTACTATACGCTATAAAAAATTCAAATCCAAGATGGCCGTCACCACAAAATGGCGAATCATATTTTTTTTTTCACTACTACCTCAATATGGGTATCACACGAAAGGGCTTGATTAGTAGAATGTTGTACAGATAACAAATCTTAGGTAGTCGGGGGTTAGTCAAAAATTTTAATTTTGTTCTTGTTACAGTATCAATCAATTCATCGCCATCTACTAGGTACTTTACGAACTCATTGATTGAAACCTAACTGTATAAACAAGTACATACATATTACATTGTCAACAAACTACAATGTATCGAATGAGTAGATCACGATACATCGCGTAGTATGTCCTCGCTTCCTGATGCAGTCGGCGCATCGCCCAGTCCAAATATAATTACTTCGCATTTCATTCATGCCAAATGGATACTATTAAAATATGTTTAGCCGTGTCGAACACTTTTGACGTGACAACGTCTTATAAATTGGTTTGCCGGGTGACACTTCAAGAAACTGCGTTACGCTCCGCTCACGTTATGCGCTCACAACGAGAGCGAGTGAGAGGCACGCGTCCCTTCCACTCGGGCATGGTTAGCCTGCCTAAGAGCGAGAGAGACAGACATAAAAAGTGAAAGGCACGCGTCCCTTCCGTAAAATTATTTTACCACTCAAAGTCGTTGTCACGTAAAACTTTCGCCCGTATACCGACTTTACAGGCAACCAATTTTTTTTTGTAGGGGAAATATTATGGGTTCGCGTCATCGATATGGCAATGTAGCGTACCGTCGGAGTAGCGGCGGAGCAGCGACGCGGAACGTGCGCGTTAATAGACGCTTAATGTTTTTTTTTTTTTTTTTTAATTAAAGAGTTACGGGACGATCAGGACATGTGCCTGATGGTAAGCAACATGCCTGCCACATAACAGCACAGTGACACGCAGCCATTGGAAAATGAAGAGTCCAAATCATTACCTAGCACTGTACTGCGCTCGTCACCCAGAGATATTATATCTCTAAGCCCTGTAATTTCTCTGGAAACATTGCCCTTCAAACCGGAACATAGGTAAACTAGAACTGGCTAGGTCAAAACTTGAGATATCGCGTCACCGACAAACGTAATATAAGTATATTTGTAGCTACGCAGGTGTACTACTAATAAATAATAAATAAATAAATTTTGGACAATTCACACACAACACCATGTAAGGAAAGCTTTTATATAGCTGATATGTTATATTTTATTTACTTATCGTAAATAGAAACACCCAGACACTGCAAACATTTGAATTCATCACATATTTTTAGGTTATGTTTTTTTTAAGTGAGTGTTTATTTTATTTACTTACGTTACATACTATTTAAGTTTATAAATATAAATACAGATATTTGTTTCATCAAATTATTAAATATCGACAAAGATCTTGATCATCAAACTTGTGTAACCAAAGTTGTGACGTCACTTCTTAGCAAAAACCGAAATTTCAAAGCACTGTACCTATCTTGGTAATTTTTTGTTTGAATGAAAAAAAATGTAGTATTGTAAGTGACGGATTAATTAGTTTTTAGTAGTGATGTCTATTGATTAGCCTCCGATGAATGACCGATGAATCGTCAAACAGACAGACAGAAGCGTAATTCACGTTTGCTAATACGACGGTTAGTATTAATAAAATACGATGCAATTATATTTGGAACGCGCGCAGGCGCGTTGCGTTCAATTTCAGAATCGGGAAGAGATGCGTACGCGTCTCGATCTATTTATTCGAGTTACAATGTATCGACTAACGAGTTGATGACAATATTCGATGCCAGCTATATTTCAGATAAAAATAACTAATGGTTTTATAGCCTTGCTATGATAAGTCATCATCAGGTATGAACGTATAAGGTTATATTTAATTATTTACTCATTTTTTATAGCCTAAATTGACGATACGAGCATGACATGTGCCTGATGGTAGCAACATGCCTACCCATAACAGAACAGTGACATTCAGCTATTGGAACAAAGTCCTAATCATTGCTTAGAACTGCACAATCCACACTCGACATGTTCCGATAGCAGCGCGATACTGTGCCGTTATGAGCAAGCGTGACCATCAGGCCCATGTCTTGCTCGTCCCGTCACACTAAACTCAATAAAAGATGTAATATTGATTTTGCCTATAGGTCGGTAAGTATTGTTTTAATTTCATGAAAATATCAGTGTTTCGAATTTGCGCCAATATGCAATGTGGAATAAATAATAGTGGAAGGATTCTTGTCAGAGGTTATCTGACCAAGTACACTTTTGCGAGAGGTATTCTACAGTAGCAGCAATTCTAATATCTACTCGTATAATAACGCGAAAGTTTATAAGAATGTATTGGGTGTATGTTTGTTACTCTTTCATGCAAAAACTACTGAAGGTATTTGTATGAAATTTGGTACATAGATAGATAATGGTATGGGATAACACATAGGATATTTTTTATCCTGGTAAAAAAACTGGTTCGGGAATCACGCGAGTGAAACAGCAGGCTAGTGTGCTGATATTATTGTGTACCGATTTGTATGGCTAGGTTTCCAGAGTACTGTTATTTCTCTGGAAACATTACGAATAATCTACGGATTACATTACTACCTGCATTGAATGATACACTTTAAAATAGTTTCATTCAAATTCGATCAGTCGTACGTGAGTCGTGGATATTGCTTTCTCTATATTTTCACTCGAAACTAATAAACTACATTAGGTACTATAGACGATCGAACGGCCCGTCAGTAAAGATAATACCTATATATGTAGACAAGCTAGCAAATATGTAAAACTAGCTAGCTAGGTATATATGAAAAACTAGCAGTGACCCGCTGTTTTACCCGAGTAGTTCCTGATCGCGTTATTTAAGTACATGATATAAAAAGTAGCCTAATGTGTTATTCTAGAGTTCTAGACTAAGTGTAACCTAAATATGTTACAAATTTCATCCAGATCCCTTCAGTAGTTTTTGCTTTTTGGTTAAAAATGTACCAAACATATATGCATATGTATAAACTTTTGCATTTAAAATAGGTACCTCCCTATTAGTAGGATAGGTTTGGGTGTTTAATTGTTGTAGTACAATTGCTAGAGTTTACACGTTCAAGTAATCGATATTAGCTTATTCGTACTATGCGTATTGATAATAATGTAGTACCTACCTACAATTAAATAATTTTAGTATTATACCCAATACTCATATATTAAAACATTTTGATATTGTTTATTTATGTATTTTATAGCTAGAATATGCATTTATTTATGTTGTGGTAGTCTTTAACGTATTTTTTTCCACGGATTTTTTGTTAGTCTAAACGTTTTTTTTTAGGTTTTATGTAGCCGTGATAAAATGTTACACAAAATTGTGTTATTATTTATTTTATTACCATCATGCGGATCGTGACAAATAACTTCAAATTACTGTTGTACTGTTCGACTCAATGTTTCAATTAATTTATTGGAATCCAAACTGGAGTTGAAAAAATATTGGAAACTTCTTACATTCTCGTTAGGATAATCGATGTACAGAGACGAAGTGACGCAAATTGATTTTATCTTTTTTGAGTAGAGTCATGTTAGGTCGTAACGATCTCTTCGATTTGAATACCTATCTGGATTCTAGAGATACCTAGGTATATACTTATACAAGATATAACACTAATTTATTATTGTAATTCAGTAAAATAGTCATTTGAAACTTTGTACTAAGTACCTATGCTCTTTCTTTTGATTTAATTTTTTATTAATTGATGTGTAAATTGTATATTTATGAATAGAGTACTTGACTTATACCTAATTAGTGTTATAAGGAGTTAAATAACAGTTACAGAAATACTATTTATTTAAATCTTTTAACAGTATAACTACAGATAAAACAAAAACAAGGTTTGCAACGTTACCGACTCTACATGAATTATCTACAAAATAAATCATAACTCTATAAGATAAAATCTAAATAAGCACAGGTAGTTTAGAGTCCTATGGAAGTGTCCGTTACGAAATTCAAAATAACCATTTATTCGATCATTAATGATCGCTAAATTTCGTGCCACAGGCTTCACGACTGAGTGATCGTGATCACCGGAGGACGGATCACGATGACGGAGAAATGTAAGCGTTTATGAAGAGCAGGGACTGACCTGGTTGCTGCGGAGGCAGCAGTGGCGGCATGGGGGGCGGCGGTGGCGCCGACGGCGGGCCCTGGGCGTAGGGAGACACCCCGGGGGACTCCGGCACTGAATCGAGGCTCGGGGAGCCGAGGGAACGCGGCGGCGGCGGCGGCACGACCGGGCTGCGTGGGGCTTTCACCACCGGCGGCTCCGGCCGGTCCAACTCCAGCCCAGGCTGTGCCATCCCCGAATCCAGCGCGCGAGCCCGAGCCTCGTCCTGAGCCTGAGCGCGCCGCAGCGCCGTCTGAAGAGCCATCACTCGCTGCCGGTCCGCCGTCAGCCGGCACTTCTCGCAATTGCAATACCGGTACTTGCAGTACCGCTTGTGGCCCTTCAGCTCGACCTTGAGCCTGTGGTTGCGGCAGCGCGCGCAGTTGGGCGGCGCGCGCGGGACGCCGGAGCTGGAGGCCCCGGGCTCCGAGCGCTCCTCGCAGTCGTCGGGCGTCCGGCGTCGCCACGCACCCACGGACACCATGTCGTCCTCGCGGTCGGCCGTGTTCGCGGGAAACAGCGCGGACGGGCGCACGCACGGTGCGGCGCGCGGTCTCGGTGCGACTGGCGCGCGGCGCGCCCGAGACCCGCCGCCTGCGCGCCCCGCCCCTCGCGTCTCCCGCACACCTACTGCATTTGTTGCTGTGCACCGGTGCATACTGCAGTCGCAGAAAATTTGATTCAACTTGCAAATCGACCTGCTTACAAACCTGGTACTCTACCATGGTGATAGATAGTCCTGTCGAATCCTCGTCCTCTATAAATATCAATAGGAATGAAAAAACATAATATGAATACGATAATAATTATATAGGTACGCATCATGCTACATTGATCTGCTAAAATGTAGCGGTCTCACTATAGGACATTCGATAATTATTTTGGTTCCAATTTTGTCAGCAAAACCATCTCAAGTATTTAAGAGAATAAAATAAACATAACATAGATATCGTCGAAATTGAACAGAATCGGCCTTGTAATGTTAAAAAATTGCACATTAAATTTAGATAAAAAGTAGATAAATTGAGAGCCGAGACCATCTCAGACGGCTACTCACGCTTGTGACGAATTATTCCGTTTCTTATCTTAATTCGCATTATCTCAATTATGCAATTTTACATTTTAAATTCCTTATCACTGGTTTGTAGTTGTAATAATACAAAGAAGACTCACTTTTGTAGGTCAAAAAGATGAACTACTTACATTAAACAACGTAGGAACTCGTATTTGAGCTTCCCCTGCTATGACGTACCAGGAATCGTTTCATTATTCTTGGAAGTGCTGAAACAAACATAAAATGTATATATTTAATTGATAAGTTGAGTGGTTTTATTACCAATGCTAGTTCTAAATGGTTAATGATAAATTCCCGTTGTACTGCCATCTATCTTGATTTTTGGTGATACAGAACGTTTTACAGTAGGTAACCATAGATCAATGTGGACTATCACCTCATAGCTGATACAAAAAAATTTCGTGCATTAAAATTCGCTAAAAAAAGAACTCATTTTTTAAGGAACCCATGGCATTTGGTCTCAGATAACTTGTACTTCCTACATTCCAGAGCCCAACCAACGTAAATCTACTAACTCTTACAAACATACGTAGAGCGTACTACTACATGAAGTAAAGACTCCCAACAAATTTGCAGATTGCATTGTAAAAAATATTCAAATGTCGTCTGATCAAAGTTTCATATTAATCGTCGACAGAGCGCAAATTGCCGAGATCGAGTTTTACGTATATTACGAGTATATTTGTACATCTTTGTTAAATTTTTAAAGGAGTTAAATTGTTTTCATAATAAGTTGTTACATGGAAATTTCAAATAAAAAAAGACTTCCTGTGAAAATAATTTATAGCCAAAGAGCCCTCACTTCTTCTTTAACTCGAGGCCCCTATATACCTTTAAATATATATACATACCTTTAAATACGACCCTGTCTCTATCTTTTCTATTCAAACATTTTTCATCACACAAAGTCTCCAAATAAACATTATGTTGTGCGTGAAACGTCCACAATACAGGAAAACCTAGACGCTTTATTTTTGAAGGGAACGATTTTTGATAGTTTACAGTTTAATTATGAAATGAATGTCGACGTAGTAAAACAGAACACATGTTTGTACCATCTTTATTAAAAGCTAGTGACCCTCCGCCTCGGCCTCACCTGTGGTACATATATAGTTCATAGCTCTTCAGTTCTGTAATGTTAGTACAGATGATTCGCAACAACGATTTGTTTTTGCTTATATAACATAGAAACGTAAACATATGAAATATATGCGATTCAGTCAATAGGCACTAGGCAGTAGAGCCCACGTGAGATCTACCTACTGCCATACCTATACCTCTTAAAAATGCTGTTCAGTTTCTCAAATATGTTCTATTTTTTTCAAATAGAATACTAATGGAAGAGTAAATGAGCACTCCTCAGCAAGAGCACAACGAACAATTACCATAATTTACTGAATATTATCATTTTATCGAGTTTGAAGTAGACAAGAGTGATATAACGTCTACTGGGAGCACTACTGGCAGTCGTAAGTTTGTAGGTAATACTTTTCCAACGGTAATTTGAGTATCATTCGTGTGATGACTACGCAATTTTAGGAGTGACAAGTGAATTAGTTTAATTAGTTATTATTGAAATTCGAATATTGCCCAAATCGACCAAGTGGTTGCCAATTTGCATTACTCAGCTTCATAGCGAAGCTGAGTTTGTCAACGGGCGATGACATTTCGGACAATGACACCTTGAATTGGTTCAAAGTCATGGCCTCATGTGTGTACCTGATATATGACTTAAGCTTTGAGTTCTTATGAATCTATCAACTATTTCAAACCATAGAGTTGTTTACTACAATATTATCCTTGCTGAGTAACACTACTTCTATTTATGTTTTAGAAATATTTATCTACATATAACTAGTTAGGAATAGCAACGTACTCTGTATTAGCACAAGCATTTAAAAATAAAGAGTTCATGTAAAATTAAATAATATATTGTTCCCTAGTTTCCTATGTATCCATCATTACTGACGTCCATATACTATTCAATTTATTTGATAGTGATGCTGCCACGGCAAACTTATGATTGAGATAACACAATGCTTAAAACCTAAACTTTCCTAATGAATTAAAGCAAGTGATAGTTGTTTTTAAAATATTGAAAGTCAAATGCAACTACCAAGAAAAAAAAATTACATACCATTTTTTGTTTCCAGTCTGTTTGGACTGAATAGTATTTTTTATTTTGTTGTTGTTGATTTGCGTTTGCGCTTTCGATATTTTAATTTTATTTAATATTTCTTGCTCTAGGTATTAGCATTTTAACTCTGTCGAACAATGCCTTTCATGTATCTAGTATCGGAAATATTCCAGTTTTTTTATCAGGATATCCACCAACATGACACTAATTTGAATAGTAACAGCTAGGATTTCAGTCAACGGTTCCTTGTACGCATTACTTGTAGCATGCTATTTTATTACATTACGTTATGTTGAAAAAAAGGCGAGAAAATATTAAATTCCTTATTTAAAAAACTATGTACCCTTTTTTTTATTATTTATTTTAGCCACTCCACAGACTCCAGGTTCCGTGACCTTTGTCATTACAATTATATAGTATATTTTTTTACATATTTCTTGGATTAGGAGAATAAGGGGAAAACAGGGTGTTGTGAACATTTTGAACCTAAGTCTAGTACTAGTCAGTCGGAGTTCGTCTGTTGAGCCAATCACTAGCGGTTGGGATTCCGATAGTAATCGACTCGACATCGTCTTTTGCCTAAGCCGCCTCCTCCCAGCTCAGAGCTTCCACCACGGCCGCTAACACTCGCCGTACAAACCGACCGATGGGGTCATCAGTGTCGTCAGCGTAGTATGTGAAGGACTCCGTGTGCCGTGAGATTGCGACGACCGCATGGGGAAAGCTATCGTGCAGCGTCATGTTTGCTTTAGTTTTAATTACGATGACCGACTCGTATGTCAATCCCTGAGCTTGATGGATGGTAAGGATGCGTGACCCTGGTTTGTTAACTAACTATGTACGCTACATACCTTTAAATCTTTTACATCAGTATGAATACTGACGTAATGCACATATAAATCGGATAATACGTAAAGGTAAATTATAATATTGTCATATTAATACTAATATACTAACAAGCAGTTATATCACGTTCACAATTTCTGGACGATTTGTAACAAATCTGACAAGCTTAAACAACTAATGGGTATGTGATTTGTGTCCCGAGAAGTTTCTCGGGACACAAATCACATACCCAGAAAGCAACCTACTATACTAAATAATACATTTACTGATTTTTGGCTTTTGTTATTAATTAAAATAGTTACTTAAATCGAAGTATATAGTGTTTTTTCTCTACCTTTGATTAACTTGTATATCAATATTCTTATAAGTTTGTTTTGCATTCATTCAAAACACTTCAAAAATCGTATTAAAACCACACTAGAAATACGCGACTTAGTTAAATTACTGGTCCATGAAAGAACCAATGAAAAGAGAACTTCCGAGCTCCATGAAGCACAAACTGCTTAAGACATGTATCTTGCCCATCTTAACCTACGGTGCACAGACTTGGTCGTTAACTTAAGCTCAGAAGTTCCGCCTCTGAGTTTGTCAACGAGCAATGGAGCGCATTATTTTAGGTATTAAAAGATAAGACCGTGTTTGCAACACCATACCACGTTCCATTACAGGTGTAACGTGTAACAGATGTAAGGTTTAGGTCGGAAGCTTAAATGGGAGTGGGCGGGTCATGTTACCAGAATGCACCCCTATCGGTGGAATAGGGTTTTTACAGAATCGACTGACCAGTCGTCCTCCAACGCTATGAAATGACAAGCTCGGAGAGTAAAAAGACTGGACGATAGCAGCTCAGGACCAAACAAAGTGGAGGGAATTAGGGGAAATCTTTGCCCAGAAGTGGGAAAACTATGGTTAGTAAAAACAAATTGCAGTCATAGGAACTGCCAATACAAATGAAAACTTATAACTCAGAATTTGACAGCTTACTTTGGAAACACTACGCGGGTGAAACCGGAGGGCGTGACCATGAGTATGGGCATCTAAAAAATCGTCAGCTAATAGGAAATGCTGACCCATTTCTAGATAGCCATTGGCGATCGTCCCGAGTTTGACCAAAGATTTCTTATCATTCCCGAGCGTGACGCTAGAATCCAATTCACATCCCACGAAAAATCTGTCTGTAGAGCGCCAAAAGAAGTATTCACTTCAAGAAAAGTTGTATAATGAAAGAAAATAGAAATTACAAATGAAACAAGATAAAGATTATAATATATGACAACATTAATGACTATGTATCACAATCTAACGCTACAGAAAGGAAATAACTTAAATGCTTATTATTTATGCATTTCAGAAGCTATAAAAATCTCGTAAACGGGCTTCTACACACGCATTTCGATGTAGAATCGTTGTATAATTACAATCTAACAATACAGAATTTATATACTAGTGTTCAGTAGCCGTTACGAACGCAAACAACATTTTCCACTAAATAGTTTACGATTGTCAAACACGATATAAACGGTATATCATTTTAACGAGAAAAAAAAACAATGTGCAAGAGATTGCGGTAAGAAATGCCCGGTTGTGCGTGTAGTGCACTTGTGATCGCGTGCAACGACACACACGTGCAGACTTTTCTCGTAATCTTAGAACGTGTATGTGTGAGTGACGCGATGTCGATGCTACAAACTGTGGTGTAAACTGCGGAGTAAGGTTGCATGTGTGCGTGTATGCAATTTTTACACGCGAATGTAGAGCAATCAGCGACAGAAAAGGATGATCGGTGTAGAGAGTACGCAGCATTAGTTTAGAAATAGTTCATCAGTATGTATGGAAGATAATAAGATAATATAATAAGGTCATGTTTTTGCAGTGAATACTTACACTTAGTTACGCACTTTTTAATAGGGTAATATTTATGAGGTGCGTGCCTCGGGAACCTCCATGTGGTGCACCCTGGACATCACACAACAACGTGCCTCGGTGGCATCTTGTTGTGTGTTGGCGAATCTCGGCCGGGCCTGGGAACTTCTACACGCGCTCCTCACCCCTTGAGCAGTGCGTGTAGAGGTTGGGGAAGGGGACTGGAAGACTTGGGAATAGGTTACTCGGCTGATATATCGACCAAGTAAAATTCCTAAGTCTTCTAGATGAGGGTCCTCTACGAGCACTCTGATTAGCAGAATGCTCAGTGGAAGGACAAGGGCCGCGATGCAGCCATAGAGGCGGAACCACGGCTATCCCTAGCCGCGGTGGTGAGGGCGGACTTTTCGCTGCCGATCATTTTCGCCATGAGAGGCGAGATGAAAGTCTCTCGACAGTGTGAGGTCGCATGATTTAGGGAGCGAGAGTTGGAAACCTCTCGCTCCTTAACTGAGGCGGAAGTGGACACGGGGGCGAGCCTAGAGAGTAGCCGACTCTGGGCTTGCACCCCGTCTCCACAGGAACGACGCCCCATCTAGGGATTCCCCCCATATAGGCCTTCGAGGAGGTGACGAGCCGCTGATTTCCGGTGCGTCACTAGAACCAAATGCGAGGGTACTAACGTCCCCGCGATGTGATGTTGTACAATCATACATTTATCTGGGGGCCTTGATAAGTAACAACGGTGGATGTATCGACGAGGTCAAGAGGCGTATGGCAATTTCTAGGTCTGCGATGGACAGGTTGAGGAAAATATGGAGGAATCGCAATCGGCTAGTTCGGGCACTTATATTCCCCATATTTCTGTACGCCGCAGAAACGTGGACCCTGCGTGAAACGGAGAAGAAGAAGACGCCCTAGAGATGTGGTGCTGGAGGAAAATGCTCGGAGTCTCATGGACTGAGTTCCGTACCAATGAGTCTATACTTCGAGAACTCGGCATCAAGCAGCGTTTGTCATCCTTGGTGCAATGTCGTATCCTCACCTTTTTTGGGCATGTATATGCCGCCGAGGCGAGGTAGCTATTGAGCGACTTGTGGTCCAGGGAAAGGTTGAGGGTACCAGACCACGAGGGAGATCGCCTATGAGGTGGACTGACCAGATAAAAGCGGTGGTGACTGGTTCGTCATCAGTACACGAATGCACGAGAAAGGCGGCCATCAGAGAGGAGTGGCGGCGTGTTGTGAAGCTTGCCACTAACACCTAAAGTGAGTGATGACCACGACCACGGGTCTGTCAATGGCAGGTGATAACGGTCGTCGAAGAGAAGAAACGTCCCCGTCCTGGCCATGCAGGAGAAATCTGTGGGGGTTTAGTAGGTAGGGGCAACATGTCGTATCCCATGGTGTCGAACCGACATATCCCAGCATGTCCCTGTATGGTGGGCGTACATAAAAGTATTTCCCCACACAAAAAAAGGGCAATATTTATGGGCTCGCGTCACCGACGTGCTATCGTGCTAATCTTGCGACAGCCGAGTAGAGCGAAGTGGGCTGTGGCTGTACTGATACATACCTCTAAGATAACCGAGTCATGACTCGAGATTATGTTGCATCTACATCAGCAACAATGGGGATCCAGAGGGGGGTGTCATGGGGGCTAAGCCCAGCCTGGGTCCAGCACTGGACCACGTACTTATCTCACAGTTATGTGGTTTTACCACGAGTATGTGACCCTCCCCCCTGGAGTCAGGCCCTACGACTAGAGTCAAAGCTGGAATCGCCCTTAATCAGCAGCCTATCCTAATCCATTGCTGGACATAAACATCTCTCATGCACTTAGCCCATCTTCGGGTTTATGTCTCCATCCAACATACCTGCTGTCTTACCTATATCACTCTGGTCTCAAGTTTGTCGTTAAACTGACTGACATCTCCGATGAGGACAATTTTGCCAACACCAAACAGCTGTGAAACACAGGGTGGCTCCAAAATGGCCCAAAACATCTTCATCTACCATGAGACGCCTGAAACTCTTTTTTAACCCCCGACCAAAAAAAGGGGTGTTATAAGTTTGACGTCGATGTCTGTCTGTCTGTCTGTCTGTGTGTGTGTCTGTCTGTGGCACCGTAGAGCTCAAACGGTTGGGCCGATTTCGATGCGGTTTTTTTTATTTGAAAGTTAATATCTGTGCGGGTGTTCTTAGCTATGTTTGGTTAATATCGATTCAAAATGGCCGCCTCCACAAAATGGCGGACAAAATATTTCTTCACAACCTACCTCAATATGGGTATCAAATGAAAGGGCTTGACTAGCAGAGAACTATACGCTATAACAAATTTCAAATCCAAGATGGCCGCCACCACAAAATGGCGAATTATATAATTTTTTCACTACTACCGCAATATGGGTATCAAACGAAAGGGCTTGACTAGTAGAATACTTTGCACTATGACAAATCTCAAATCCAAGATGGCCGCTACCACAAAATGGCGAATTACATTTCTTTTTTCACAACTTCCTTAATATGGGCATCAAATGAAAGGGCTTGACTAGTAGAATGTTGTACAGATAACAAATCTAAGGTAGTCGGGGGTTAATCAAAATTTTTAATTTTGTTCTTGTTTCAAAACCATTTACCAGAGGAGGAGCCGTGGTTTGCTCCCTGGTTTTGACCTGGTTTCCGATGCGGTGTAGCATAAACAGCCCACTAATAAATGGTTATGACTCGGGGCCTTCTCTTGCAAGGAGAGAGTCAAAGCCATTATCCACCACGATGGCCAAGTGCGGGTTGGTGGATAATACATGACTACGAAAGATTCTAGGTAAATGTCCGTTACCTCACGATGTTTTCCTTCACCGTTTTAAGTTAGCGGGAATACGCACATGACTTCGAAAAGACAGTGGTGCGTGTGGTTTTGACACCGGGGTCTTCGGTTCTCCCGACTAGACCAGCCGTAACTTTACTAGACCAGCCGTAACTTTCTAGACCAGCCGTAACTTTAATAGACCAACCGAAACTTTTTAACGATACGGTGTGCGATAGTTTATCTCTAACATTATTCGCTACCTAAGTTGTTGTGATGATCATGGTGTCCTTGCCCACGTCGATGCGTCTCAACCATATTGTCTTTCCACATCCCAAAATTACGTTGACCCCGTGAATTCTCGGTAACTCACAGTTTTCCCCACCTACTTAGACGTTTGAGTTCCCTTCATAATCATAACGATGGTAACTATATTGGAGTGGACGGAGTGGTGTCGCATAAACGAGGTTTCCCGCGCGCTCTGTATCCGCTTGATACACTGGCCGCTTTTCGCGTTTTACAAATTTGGCGGGAAAACGGGTGTCAGGTTACATAAGTGCGGTGTTTATGTTTCGGCATATGAAAAGCCGCCTTACTTTTACCCGTTTGAGCCATTTACTCTCAAGAGCGTTTCAAGACGCTTCTGGCGGTATCATTTATTTATAATTAATGTACTTAAAATGTAAACTAACATTTTTGACACTTGAGTAAAAAATTTTGCGATTTCTCAAGTAGTCTAACAACTATAACTTTAATAATTTATAAGGGAGACAGTGGTTTTATGGGTTAAATGTGTTGTAAACGAAATAACAAACTCGAAACACCAAAAAAAACTGTATTCGATTGCACAAATTATAATTTTTTTATTTTTTTCAATACTTCGGGACCATTTTCCCGCCAAAAATTTTGATTTTGTCTTTTTTTTTAATTTTACGATTTTTCTATGTAAATGAACTTTAATTTTAATGTGGGTTATATCAAAATAAAGACCGGTTCAAGTAGACGACATTAAACACAAATTTATCGGTACACCTACCCAAATAAAAACACGAAAAAAATTTTTCCCGCCAAAAACCCATAACGCAACTATAAGTTTGTTTGTTGTCGTCATCAACCAAGTTTTTGGGTACTATATTACACGCCGGTGTATCAAGCGGGTATCTGCAACATCAGATAAATTGTCGATCTAGAGAGAACCAAGAACTTTATTGAAATGTTCTTTTCTGTACGTTGGTAAAAATACTTTTGGAGGTTATCCCATCTTCTTTTTAATGCACATGCTTGATCTCCAATTCGTCAGGTTTCAACGTTAGAGGTATTGGGGGCGACAGAAGTTAAATTATACCGTATTAGTCAGAATTCTTGGTTACCAGAAGGCTGCCAGCTTGGCCCCTTTATCGCGTATATTTTTTTATGACTGGTGTTAGACAGGAAATACGACGACACTTCATCTTACAATACCGTGGCTACCGTACCAAGAGGTACAAGAACAAAATAAAAAATTTTGATTAACCCTCTACTTATTATCTGTATAACGTTCTACTACTACCTTTCATTTGATACCCATATTAAGGGAGTTGTGAAAAAAGAAATGTATTTCGCCATTTTGTGGTAGCGGCCATCTTGGATTAAAATTTTTCATAGTACAAAGTACTCTACTAGTCAAGCCCTTTCATTTGATACCCATATTGAGGTAGTAGTGAAAAAATAAAACGATTCGTCATTTTGTGGTGGTGGCCATCTTGGATTTGAAATTTGTTATAGTGTATAGTATTTTACTAGTCAAAACCTTTCATTTGATACCCATATTGAGGTAGGTTGTGAAGAAATATTTTGTCCGCCATTTTGTGGGGGCGGCCATTTTGAATCGATATTAACCAAACATAGCTAAGAACATTTGCACGGATATTAACCTTCAAATAAAAAAAATCGCATCGAAATCGGCTTACCCGTTTGAGCTCTACGGTGCCACAGACACAGGCATACACAGACAGACAGACATCGACGTTAAACTTATAACACCCCTTTTTTGGTCGGGATTTAAAAAGAAGATACAGATTAAAAAATCCAAATAGTTAGCAGTACATAAAAGCAATTTGTTGCTTCAACATCCGGAAGGCTGCAAGAGTGTTGTAGCCTTCCGGACCAAATCAGAGGGATTTATTGACAGAGCAAGTTCGTACGGTTTTCTCCAAGCTGATCAGCATTCTGGTATGGAAAAAGTCAGTCCTGGTGGTCCGCAATAACACCTTCCCTTAGAACAGTCCTATTCCCTAGTTACTTCGAAGGACAAAGTTGCTGAGTCGCCATAGCGGATTCTCTGTTGTACTGAAATAACTGCAATGACTCCAAGTCTCCAGTGTATGAGGGATAATCACTGGCGTAAATTTGTTTCTCCTGGAACTAAGAAATTAGACGTTTCAAGATCAGCACCTGGGTGACCGAGCTTTGCTCGTTTTAAGCACTGAGTATACTTAGGTACCTACAGGTAAAGGGCTCCCAGTAATAGATTTTCTAAAAAAAATAAGGAGCACCATGACTATCCAACTTCCCGGTTGAGCTATTGTACTGTCCCGCAACATTGGGAAAATTACTGTAGCTGTAGCATTGTAATGTTAATGTAACAATTTTTCATTTTCTAAAAATGCGCATAAAATGCCTTTCTTTTTTAAACGAAATCTAGTTATCTAGAAAACTACTTATTTAGTAAACGATTTATCGTCACCGAAACCCTTGCACACATAATTTCATGAAAATCGTTCGAGCTGTTCCCGAGATTCAGATTCTATGTATAGGTATATCTTTTTTTAAATAAAGAGTGACGAGACGAGCAGGACATGTGCCTGATGGTAAGCAACAAGCCTGCCACATAACAGCACAGTAGCACGCAGCTACTGTAACAATATACAAGAATTGCTTGTTTAAAGGTATAAGATAAGATAGAGACGCCTTAAAGTCATGCCGAGCGTAAACACAGACATTAGCTCTATGCTTTGAGATGTACTCTAGAACGTAAAGTAATAGTCAAGCAAAGTAGTATCTGCAGGTCGTTTTATTTGCATATGTGAGGAAGAGCAAGCGCCGTTTGGTCTACTCAGTGTGATAGTGTACCGAGTCGACGTTGGACTGCGAGCCTCAAATGTTGGTGAGTTGCACTAGTGTCGAGAGGGCGTTCCACCGTTTAAACTTCTTATTGTTGATTATAAGAACTTAACACAATTGTGAGTACAGGTAAAAAAGAGAAGGCACAACTTAGCGTATCCAGTGAAGCGACAGGAACCAGTACACATAACAAAGAAACTGAACTGGGGACTCCCGCATCAGCAGAAATATCTATATGATTTACGTCATGGGCAAATATTCATATGTGGCTTACATTTCGCTTGGGCCCTCAACTATCAGCAGCCGTATAGAAGAAGCCGTATCATCATCCTCCAAGTCTAGTCTTCATCTGCATCGACCACCGGCGGCAGCGTATTCTGAAAATATGTAGCGGCAGGACTCTTTGCAGAGTCCGCCTGGGGAAGAACCTTTGCTAGTTATTCTACCGCCAAGCAGAAATGTGAAAACATCACTGTGTTCCAGTTTGGAGGACAATGTTGTGTGAAATTACAGGTATAGACATAAACATCTTATTATATCTCTGGGTGACGAGCGCTGTGCAGTGCTAGCCAATGCTTTGGTTTGATCATGTTCAAATAATGCAATAATGGACTAAACAGGAGCCCGTAAACCCCAGACCTTCGTTATTTTAATTAAGCTGAAAGTTTGCCAGCGTTTGTCCCCAACTCCCAACACAGAATGAGTCATTTTGAAGTTTGGGTCATCCTGGCTTTGGCAGAAAAACGGTATTAAATATTTACCTATCAAATAGCGATCTAAATTTGTCAACTTATAAAATCTGAAAATCTGATTACTTTCAGAATATTTTTAAATCCTCTGTAATTGCCAGGTACCTACTTAACATCGTGGTTTCGTGGTAACCACGTGGTAACTTGCTAGACACCCTTAATGTTCATATAATTCTACTTACGTTATAATATATTAGCTGATTTTTATACATGATACTTAGGTAATAATTAGCAGCCTAATTATCATAAACAGCCCAGTAAAAGTTCCCACCGCTGGGACTCGGGCCCTTCTCCTCTAACCAAAAAATAACTACATATTTACAATCACAAAAATGCAGCAATCGCAAAAATTAACTATAATGTCCCTGGCACATCTAACAGAACCCAGCGTTAAACCACTCTTGCTGCATGACCCTTAGCCCCGGCTCTACAACATCAACAGGCCACTAAATGTTCCCACTGCTGAGACTCGGGCCTTCTCTCGCAAGGAGAGAGTTAAGGCCATTATCCACCACGCTGGCCCAGTGCTGGTTGGTGGATGACAGGTGACTACGAAAGGTTCTAGGTACATGTCGGTTTCCTCGGGTTTCTTTCACCGTTTTAAGTTAGCGGCATTACGCACATGACTTCGAAAAGACAGTGGTACTTGAACCCGGGGTCTCCGAATCGGCAAGCGCCGTTCGCGCGACTAGACCACCCGTAACGGGACCCGGCTCTAACATGCGTGCGTAAAAAGTCGGACTACGTTCGACTTTTTTATACGTCCATGGTGGGAATAAAGAAATTTACAAACATACAAGATACGCGCGAGAAACATAACCATACTTTCAGTGGGATAATGACAGTTTTACAGATGTAATTTGTAAAAATATATGTCTATTAGCCCAATTTATACATTGTTAGAACTTTGAGCTGGACAAATTCGTTTCCACTCTCGTCATTGGTCAGAAAGACGGGATATTTTACAGTGGAGATTTCTTTTGGCCGCGTTGTGCACATTTTGGAGGGTGGAAAATCTGAGAGGGTCGAATCACCGACATGCTTATGTAGGGCATAGGCGGTGTATACCAGCGTAGCGTCGGAGCGACGGCGGAGCACCGGAGCGGCACGTTCGCGTTATCCTAAAGGCCTTTGAGCATAAGAATTATTTCTCTGAGCGAGGGACGTCCACCAGCAAGATGGGTCGACGATATTGTGAATATCGCGGGTCGAACCTGGACTCGATTGGCACAGGACCGAGGCAGATGACAAAGTAAGAGAGAAGCCTATACCTATGTATATATAGGATAGAGAAGGCTATGGATGACGATGACGACGATTTCTCCAAAAATCTTTTTGAATAAAAAAATTCATTGGCAGTCATAGGAACTGGCGATAGAAGTGAAAACTCAACTCAGAATTTGATAACTTACTTTGGAAACTATGCGGGTGAAACCGGAGAGCGTGGCCATGAGCATGACCTGAGACCATGAGAAATGCGTCAGCATTTCTAGATGGCCAATGGCAATGGTCCCGAAGTTTTCTTCTATTTTTTTTTTTTTTTTAACTAGAATAGGTTCGCACTTGACCACCATCTCGCCTGATGTGATGATGATGCGATCTAATAGAGCGTGCTTACCTAGAAGAAACCGATTCACTCTCGATTTGAAGACACCAAGATTGTAACCATCGGGGAAAACCCACTCAGGCAACGCATTCCACAACCTAGACGTTCTTATCACAAACGTGGAGTCAAATCGCTTCGTTCGTGTTTTTGGAACATCAACCATGAAACGATGTCGCCTTTTTGTGGAACGAGTCTCTAGTTCTAAGTCTTCGAGTGTAAGTCTTCGAGTTTACCCTAAGATTTCATATCTTTCCCGAGCGTGACGCTAGAATTCAATTCACAGCCCACGAAAAATCCGTGAGTGGCGCGCCAAAAGAAGTTTTCACTTCAAAAATTGGAAAAAAGTGTGTACGCGAGTATGGCCTTTTTTCGTGGAGTTAACAAAAGAAAAAGTTTGTGACAAGACTACGAGTCTTTTCTTTTGTTTCTGGGGCTTGATTCAAATGTCAACAACTCAATTTGTCAAATTCAAAGTGCTTTCATATTTTTATGAATTCGTTTTTCAAATATATTGTGACCATCACTTTAAGTGTTAAAGAAACATATTAAGTAAAGTTACAATTAATACTCGTATTGTATAATTAATATTATATTCTAGTATAAGCTTCCGATTATCTCCTTGTGGGAGAAGCCCCCAAATTTGAATGCAGTGGAATAAACGATACGACGATTAGGACGGTTACGACGATACGACGCGATACGATGCTACGACGATACGACGCTACGTTGATACCAGACACGACACGACAATACACAATACGACGATTGCGACGGTACACTGTTTTATTATTTAGACATAAATTACAACAAAGTATTAAGTAATTATCGTTTTCAACGATGTACTCGACCTGACATAGTTTTTGGGAGCCAGCGCGAAAATTGATGTAAAGTAGACTAAAGTGGCCAGTAAAAAACAAAGACAAAACATTGCTCCGCTGGAACTGGGACTAGGGGCAACAGCTCTCGAAAGGCGAGACTCAAGGTTATTATCCACCAACCTGGCCCAGTGTAGGTTGGTGGTTGACAAATGGATGAAAGATTCGAGGTAGGTACCTACATGTTGGTTTCCTCACTATTCCTTCACCTTTTTAAGGCATTACGCACATGACTTCGAAAAGACAGTGGTGCGAGTGGAATTTAAACGTAAATCCTCTCCGCTTCGCTCCGGCTCAGCATCGGCAGCCACCGTTCTCTCGACTAGAGCAGCCGTAACTTAAACTTAAAATAACGTAAATTCGAACATATAGATATAGATTGAGAAATTGCAGATTGCCTCAAACATGTAAAAAAAAAGAAGTGTGGCACTCGGGGACTGCCGCGGTAAAGCTATTGCAAGTTGCATGCATTTTATCAACATAAGTAATAGGGATATTAACAATATTTCGGAATTGCTTTTATTTTGAAGAGTGACATTTGTTTACCATATAAAATATATCACGGGAAATCCGTTAAGTTGGCAACACTGCTAAGACCATTTAGCCTGTAAAGCTAATACAAATAAGATTCAAAACTGAATGACCGAGTGGGGAGGACGGCGTTACGGTCTTCCATCCCTCTTTCTTGTGAACATAAGAAAGAGATACACGATCACTAAAATTCGGTCCTTAGGCCTGCGATAAAAGCTATGCAATAGCTTAAAAAGTATCATCATGCCCCACTATTGACCAGCCAGGTCTGCAGATCCGTGTTGGGGTATACTTAATATTTTTTTTTGCTTGCTTGCTTGTTTTATAATATGTTTTTAGCTTGCTTCAAATACCTACCCAAAATTTGGTGCTAGTTCACGTAATATAAAGTTCGATTGACGTAACAACATCGACTATACGGATGTTCACACTAATAACAAATTAATGTTCTATTGCGGACCGAGATGACAGATTTGGGCAAAGGTAAAAATTGTATCCTCAATTATGGGTTTATTTACGATTCTTAGTAGATAGGAGATACATATATCAATGGTTTCATGATCGTTTGTAGAATACTATATTATACTACAATAACTATATTTTCGTTGTTGAGTAATATATTTTTTCGTGACGTCACGACGCCGACGGCATCCTTAGGGCCCAACGAGTTAATGTTAATTTTATGATACTCGTAGTTTGTATGAATAGAATCGAATTACGTAGTAATATTAAATTATAATAATGTGATCATTTAATCATTAATTTAGTATAAATCATTTTAAATGCTATATTTTTAATCTGTTGTCACGTGACTGGAAACACCAATATGACTTATTACGTCACTAGTCGCAACACAAGCTATCGAAAACTGACTAAACTGTTTACTTTTCTGCTTTTTTATTATAGTTTGCGATCTTAGTGACGACGATTTTGTTTGTATTCAAGTAATGATAAGAAAACACATAAACTGGGCATACAGTCATGAATCGCGACCAATGTTTTGCGACTAGTGATGGGAAAATTCAAAATTTGTCTAATTTTGTATATTTCTCTTCGAAAATACTATCAATCTTCTAAATAAAAGCAGTTCCATAAAATCAAAAACATCCCTATTTCCATAAAATTTTGATTGGACTCAAAAATATGACAGGTTCTTGGTTCTCGTAAACCTTGAGTAAATGCTTGAAATACGGCGTTAAGTGTAACTGCGAAAGTCACCCATTAACGATCAATTTGTGGTCGCCCTGATCAATCGGGGACTTCTTTGAGGTCTTTTATTACCACTTTTTCGCCACAATCTCGCTACCGGCGAAGCGAAATGCCTATGTCACTGTTTTTGGTCATTTCAACCTTATGTCTTTATTTTGCTGGCGTATCGAATTGAAATCGACCTTATTTTCAAGACCATAATTCACTAATCGCGGCATGTCGAACGTTGCGACACTCGTTAGTAGTATACTGAAAATGGTTCTATAATCGAATCGGACAAGAAAGGCCGGCCTCCTTTGACTGATTCCTGTGTAAAATTATCGATCGTTTTTACAAAGTTCGATTGTTTACAATGGTAATGTCCAACTTCGCAGCTATGACGTTTTTATGATATTTATTATGGAGCTACTATAGCATTTTATTTAGCGACACGATAAAGAAGTTTAGTTTAGATTTTTGTCAGTTTTAAAAATATTTTTGTAACATTGGTATCACATTTTGTCTTGAATCGAAGAAACAGGTGTTGAGAAAAAGTTGCCTTACTTGCAATTTTCTACGCAAGTTGAAGAATTTATGAAGTGACATTTTAGTGTTATTTCTTCACTAGAGCCTTTTTGGTTGTATTCTGTAGTTACTGTGCGGACTCTGCGGTAGGATTGATTTCAACGTCAGAATGATTTAAGGGTTTGTTATTTAATAGGCACTGGCATCTTGGCTTTTGGTTGATTTTCTTGGCAATTAACAGTGTCAAATAAGGAACACATTAATCACTACCAGACCACTACTTACTCGTAGATGTAAACGTAGGTACGTTACCTAAGCTATTCATATTCAAAACTATGATTTAAAAAATTCTGAACGCGTCACTCTCTCAACATCTTTTTGTTATAATATTGTTTTTAAACTTTCGCAATTTGAACACATAATGTTTATAGTATAATCGTGATTAAGTCCTGTACATTATAAATATTATCATTTTGTTATGGCGACCTATGGCAGTTGGCCTCAAATGGCCTACTACCAATTTGAAGGCTAGTGCAGAAAGGACCAGGTACGAAAACGGCTCATTACTCGTAAAATCAGTAGGCATTGTATCAAATTTTAAAGGGATACGCCACTCTTGCTTCATTCAATTCAATTAATAAAAAATAAAAACAAAGGAAAGAGCATACAAATTGTATACATTTTCAAAGTTTGAAACGACTACTTTACTGTATTACAATAATTATTGTACAGAAAACTGTCAAGCATTATGCGAGTATAATGTCTATTGCAATTGTAATAACCTACTTATGTCAAATGTATTTATTTACATTTTTATGGGAACTTTGCCATCACTCTCTAAAAATTCGCTGTAACTATAAAAAGTTTGATCGATAAGCCAGCACTTTAATCTGTTTTAGAATCTGCCGAAACTTGTGGCCGATATAACTATTTTGGGAAGAGTGTTATAAACTTCCGGTCCCATAATGTGAGTTAACTTCTGTGACCTCGTGAGAGATTGTGGTATAACATCCAGCTTGTTTGCCATTGCAGGGTTGCATTCAATGCGATAGCGGTCTTCTTCTACCGCCAACGCCAAGCCACGGTCGTAGGAACCCATGGGGGTTTTAGTTGGTAGAGGCACAAGTCTAAGTGGTGGCGAGCCCATACCCCGCCGTGTCTATGCATGACCGACATGCGTAAACGCAAAAAAACTGATATAATACTGAAAATAAATAGAAACACCCAGACAACACAAGAAACATACATATTATCCATAACACAAATATTTAATTTATCATTTTGCAAGCCGAAATGCAGTGTATGGCGAACTACTTTCGTAACTATTCTACATTGTACCCATGATACGCAAATAAAGCTTACTTTGCTTTTGCTTCTGCTTCTGCTACTGCTTCTGCTTTTGCTTCTGCTTCTGCTCCTGCTTCTGCTTCTGATTCTGCTTCTGCTTCTGCGTCTCCTTCTGCTTCTGTTTTTGCTTTTGCTTCACTTCTCAAATATTTGTGGGAATCGAACCCACGTGAAAACAACATACTCACTACCCAGTGAGCTATTAGGCTAGTCAGTAAGTCATCAGATAAGCGCCATCTATATCTTTAATATTGTGTTTCAGGCTTTTTAGAACGTCCCATTGTCCTAATAAATGTTCTGTTCTTAGAAGCATTGCAAGATATCCAATTAAGTAACCTAATAACACGATACAAACAGACAGAAAATAATTTATTTACAATTCCTACATGAATTTCTTTGTCGTGTGTGAAATTCCTGCTAATTAACCTCGTGCAAGTACAAATATTAATATTTAACGACGATGTGGCACGCAATCGACGTGAGGTTACTTGGAGATCAGTGTTTTTTTTCAACGGACTTCAAAAAATATTCTCAATTCAACCGTATTTTTGAAACATTTGTCACCTCATAAGTTATGTGTCATAACGCATTTTCAAAGACATGAGAGACGAGCATATCAATTTATTTTGCCTGGCATATACTTAAAATGTTGGATAATGATTAAGTAGTGTGTTTCCACTTTCCACCATAGCATAGAGGTATAGACAATACAATATTATAGACAATATTCATACATACTAGTATGTATGTATGGCTATCCCGGTTGTCCACTATATTTTATGTACTACTATATGTAGATTTTTTTAATAAAGAGTGACGAGACGAGCACGGCATGTGTCTGATGGTATGCAACATACCTGCCACATAACAGCACAGTGACACGCAGCTATTGGAACATGAATAGTCGAAATCATGATGTTGTATCTCTAAGCTCTGTAATTTCTCTGAAAACATTGCCCTTCAAATCGGAACACAGTAACATTACTGCTTGGCGGTAGAATAAATGGGAAAGATGTGGTACTTCCCCAGGCCGACTCTGCCAAGTGTCCTACAACTACAGAATACTATACAATATGCTATGTGTACTGTATTATTAATTACAAAGAATACCATAAATGCTTTTAAAATAAAATTTTGGCCACTTAAAAATGGGAATATCCTAATATGTATATATAAAAAATGTTATGTTGGTTTGTGTACGCTTCAAAAACTCAAAAAGTTCTGCACCGATCGAGCTGAAATTTTAGAATGGTATATAATCCGCATCAAGGATTGTTTTTATCTAATTTTTGCATCATAATATACCACAGCGAAGCGTGGCAGGGTACAGCTAGTGTTTATTATATTTTTATTCTTTGGTAACTAAAAAAATCCTACTTATCTAAGGATTAAATGTATTGGATTCCACTGACTAGTATAATAATAAAGCGTTTTTGTTCCGAACTACGTATAATTTAACATTTTTGATTCTATTTTTAACCCCTGACCAAAAAAAGGTGTGTTATAAGTTTGACGTGGATGTCTGTCTGTCTGTCTGTGTGTGTGTGTCTGTGGCTCTACGGTGCCACAGATTTAATATGTAGAGTTCAAACGGATGGGTATCAATATGGGTATCAGAAAAAAGGACTTGACTAGTAAAATACTTTGCGCTATAACAAATTTCAAAACCAAGATGGTCGCTATCATAAAATGGCGACATACATTTATTTTTTCACAACTCCCTTAATATGGGTATCAAATGAAAGGGCTTGACTAGTAGTATGTTGTACAGATAACAAATCCGAAGTAATCGGGGGTTAGTCACATTTTTTAATTATGTTCTTGTATTTCTTATATTATATCGCGTAATTCGGCTTGTCTCATGGCATAAGCCTCCTCCAGCTCCATTGAGCTCAGTCTTCTGCAACTCAGGTCTAGCATGGTCCTAGAGTAAGCAGGCGCGGTCCCAGAGGTCCCTCCCAGGTCGAATTTTGGAGGAAGTCACCATTACGCAGTCTCAGATTTTGGGGGTCACCAGTAGGAATACAATAAATCGAGTAAAAATACTTGACTAGTAGCGCCCCACGATTTTATCCACATAGTTCCTTTCCAGTTGTTTTCTCGTGTTAAAAATAGTCTATGTACTATTAGATTTTTTTTTTTTAGATTTTTTTACGATTTTGGGGGGCTCTTGTCCTCTGTGACCCTCGGACCGCGCATAAGAGTAAGGCAGATATTGCCACTCCATCTTCTTGTTTTCGGACGCCCCTGTTTTATGAGTGTAGTCCCTCTTGGATACCATAAGGCTACCTGTTCCATTTAATGATTTTGTCATCAGCGTAGCATATTTATGACCTATACACTGACAGGTACTACAGATTATTATTAGTTTTTCTTTATACTATGCTAGTACGCTGAAATGGGTGTAATTTGGATTAATTTACGATTTTCAAATCGAGCCGAACTAATTTAATCACATTACCTTCTTTATCTGGATAAAATGGTCTGTCTGTAAATATATATGTGCAGAAAAACTGGCCACAGTTTTGTATATTCCCCAATGATCATCATCAGCCGCAAGACGTCCAATGCTGAACATACTGCCTGCCATACATAGGCCTCCCCACTCGATCTCCACTACGAACGGCCTTGCGCAACCTGCAACCAGCTGATTCCAGCGACCTTTGTGAGTTCATCTGTCCATCTAGTGGGAGACGGTCCAACACTATGTTTTCCGGTTCGTGGTCGCCACTTGAGAACTCTTCCCCATCGGTTGTCAGTTCTGCGAGCGATGTGGCCTACCCATTGCCACTTTAGCTTGCTTACACTTTGAGCTATGGCGGGTACTTTCGTTCTTTTGCGAATATCCTCATTATCCTCGGTTACTATTCCCTTGCTGTAAGTTACGGTTGGTCTAGTCGGTAGAACGGCGACTGCCGATCCGGAGCCCCCGGTTTCGAATCCCAACACGCGCACCACTGTCTTTTCGAAGTCATGTGCGTAATGCCGCTAACTTAAAAAAATGGTGAAGGAAAACATCACGAGGAAACCGACATGTACCTAGAATCTTTCGAGGTCACGTGTCATCCACCAACCCGCACTTGGCCAGCTTGGTGGATTATGGCTTTAAAACTCTCTCCTTGCGAGAGAAGGCCCCGAGTCCCAGCTGTGTGCAACATTTAGTGGGTTGATTATGCTTATGCTATGCTATTCCCGTTACTGACTGTCAAATTTTTAGCATAATATAGCACCTTAATACGTGCGGAACCAAGCAGTTGAAGAATTATTTTAAAACTCGTGTAATTTTCCTACTTAGTGATAACCTTGTACGTTTCAATTAAACTTCGTACAAATGTAATTTACGGTGCAAATTGTTGTGATCACGACACTACGATGCTTCATAACGGAAGACACGAAGGGACGATACGATTATTAGTGATGAGGGTCCGATTTTGTCTGCGATTATTTTATATCTTCTTTATCTGTTTTTTACAAGCTTTTAATTATCTGTCTGTAATCAAATCCTTCTAAAAGCTGAATTTGAGTCACTTCTAGTGACCTGAAATTTTGCAACCCTGTATAAATCGGATGACAGTGCAAAATCATAATGACATGGAGCTGATCTGATGATGGAACCGGAAGGAGGCCCTTGACTTTGTAGTTATTTTTTATTAACAAGTAATAAAAACTTGTATTAAAAAAGGTTTTTTAAGTAAAGATTATTCAAAAACGTTTATTTCTGGAAACATATTTTACAACAAAAAGAAATACGAATATCGTAAGTCTTGAACAAAAATTAAACCGTAGAAAATGCTTATTTTGTAATAATTTTGAGTTACTGCTAGGTGTTTATGATGAACATTATTTTTCCTTTTTGCTGGAGTGGAAACCGCGAACCGGTAATCGTAGAATGAAAGTATAGCTCTGAAAAGAGTTGGAGTGATCATTTACAAAAAACAGGCGTTTGACAATTATGCATTATGACCTAGGTTCATCATGAGAAATAATAAATCCGGCCACAGATTTTTTTTCGGCCACGTGGGCAAACTTCTCGTTTACTAAGCATCGGGAAAATGAGATAGCCACTAATGAACTACTTCATTTTCTTTACAATACTAGTACTTTACTAGTACAAAGCGTCAAGTCAAGATCAACAACTATTTTTACTTTTCCTTCTGATTTATAATTGCCAACGAATTAACTAACTCAGCCACGGAAGTTCGTAAATTAGAACTGAGATCCTATTATTCAGAAGAGCGTTGGTTGTGGCCGACTTAGTAATTAGGAAGGTAAGTTATATTTTCTTAGGCGAATAACGCGATCATTCCGTGTGTTATTATAACATTTTTGTTTGATTATTTTTTCGCAATAACGAGTTTTCTAGCTATCTATGATTTAAAATAACTGTTTAATAATATCAAACCCTCGTGTCAAAATTTAATGAAAAAACATGAATACTACTTTGCGCTAACATGCAAGCTTTTAAAAAGATACGACTGCGAACAATAAAATGTCGTATCGGTCGATCTGTTGTGGGTTTATTTTTGTCGTAGACTGTAATATATCTCTAGATATCTTAATTACTTGTGATTTATTTTAACTACGGAAATATGAAATATACAGAAATCATATTGTTACTATTTTATTTATAAACTAAGCGTCAATTAGTGACAATAAGTGAGCTCCATTTTATTAAAGTGAATGTGTTTTAAAGGTGACAAAGGGGTGACAGATAACAGTGACACACCTATGTGATAGTTTGAAAAATTATTAACACAGGCGTGAGCTTATTTTTTTTATTAAGTAAAACTTTAACATCGTCTGTGGCGCAATGAGCCGTTACCAATTAAAATTCTAAACTACTACTAGATGGCGCTAGTCAATGCCATTATATTAATGTCATTGGCGGTAGTGGGTTTTTGAAACATTTTAAAAATTCTATTTTATATTATGTTTGATATTAAATACGATTTAAATAAGAGTAACAACTCCAATAAAATGATGATGAAACAAATAGATTCAATTCACCTGGTGTTTCAAAACGGCAAACGATGTTTCCGTTGATAATATGGACTGATGTATGAAAATAAAGATATTATTATAGTTTAAAAGATTTGTAAGATCACATTCAGTGATCTCAAAAATATGAAAATTCGTAAAAATCTCCTGGACAACGAAAATTAATATTTTTGTTTTGTAGAGCTATGTGATCAAAGGTACATTTTTAGAAAAAATATCACCCTTTTTCAGCGCAGAATTTTGATGACATAGTTGATTTAATCACAAAATGGAGGCAATAGATAGCCCGTGGTGGATAGAATACAGGCGACGTCGGCACCGGGAGACCTTGTCTGTGGAGATGGTGATAAGGAAGAGTTTCCTTGAGGTGCTGAAGGAGTATGCAGACACATGCTCTGTTGTCGGAGTTCAGGAAATATGTGATCCAAAAATGGGGCGGTTGGAACGGTATTTTTTGTGTTTTTACTGCGGTAGGTACATCGAAGCATTGGTTTCTTTTCTTTTTTTCGGCGAAACTTGCCGAATCGTTACGAAACTTGAAAGAAGAAAGCCAAAGCTAGCTTCACTTTTGGTAGACATGTATCATCGGTTATATTCATAGCGCATTTAATTTGTCTGAGGTTTTAATCGACTAAATCCAGTAGGAATGCGGCCGCATCGGATGCCACATAAGTACCATACCTTTTCCAGTTATTCTACCGCCAAGCAGTAATGTGGAAACATCAGTGTTCCTGTTTGAAGGATAATGTTTCCAAAGAAATTACAGGGAATGTAGCTGAATGGGACCAATTAATTCAAGCTTCTGATTAGGATCAAGATGTCTTAATTAAGATTGAAATATGTATTTACTTGTCAGTCTCGTAACAGTAACAGTAATGAGAACGAAAGCGAAAAAGGGAAGGTGTTGATTCCACGTAAAAAAAACAACATAGTGGTTTCGACAGTGCCTTTAGAATAAGGTCCCATATTAATTTTAAGTTTTTTGGCACATTTTTCCAGTTCCAGTCGAGTCAATTTTACCTACTACAAAAAATTCTATGTTTGGTTGTATTGTTTTAATTCCGTTTTTTTTTTCAGACTATTTCGCATCTGCGTATTTGGCCTGCTAGCGTTATTTCTCTGGTACCTGATGTACTACTATCTGTTTACGGCTCTGGCTAGCCCATTGATAGTCACCACAGAATCAACCACCTACCCTATTGGAGAGATAGACTTTCCCGCCGTGTCTCTTTGCAATATCAACAGGATCAGTAAGAAATCGGCATTGCGGTTTGCTAAACAACTGTTAGTACCGACTTATGTATGTACCTACACTATCTAGTTTGTAAGAACCACCCAAAGTTTTCCCTACACCTACACATACAAATATTTTAGTGTATTTATTGCATTGCGCGTCAAGAAATCGAAATTTTAAAACGAAACTTGGCCACATATTAGCCAAGTTCGCCATAATTCACCAGACGTCAAGGAGTATCTTCTATATTGCGGAAGACAGTAGGTAGAGCCAGAAACAACCTGTCTTAGATCCCTTTAAAAAAAAAGCAGTGATATTTTAAGCACGGGCTGGTGGACATTTTTGCGATAGAAGCCTTGCCAGGAATATATCGGTTTCCTTGCGATATCTTCATTCACCGTTGAAACCAGTGTGAGAAAGCCCCAAGTTTCAGCTATGAGAATTTAACTAAGTATTTTTTTTAATGTAGAATGAAGGAACGAGCAAAACATAAAAAAGCTTGAGAGGTGTCAAGGGACACCCGGATGGAACGAAGTTCCTTTCGATTACCACCCATTATACTCCACCCATTATACTCAAACTGCACTCATGCGGATCCCATCTAAACCCATTATGTGACTGCCCTGCCCTTGAGTGTGTCGACAGTATCAAATATCTGGGTATGGTGATTGATCACAGACTAACATTTAACAATCACATTACCACCCTGAGATGTAGACTGCGAAAAATGTTGCACATTTTTAAGCGCCTACGTACTGTTGCTGATGATAAAACACTGCGTATGGTCTACATCACCTTGTGCCAGTCTGTGATCAATTACTGTATTGTCTGTTGGGGCTCTGCTGCAAAAACTTACCTGATTAGTGTAGAACGAGCCCAAAGAGCAATACTGAAAGTAGCATACAAAAAGCCATTCAGGTACCCAACAGACAAACTTTATGAGGTGACTAATTATCTATCAGTACGAAGGCTATTTATACTCTCAGTCACTCTAAGGTTCCATAAAACATCATTATTCACTGCGATACACTCAAAAAGGAAAGGTCGGAGACGTAACACATGGGCAATACCTAAAGCGAGGACCGGTTTTGGCCAAGGTGCATTTTCTTTTACTGGACCATACCTTTACCAACTTATTGACAAAGAGCTAGACATTATAAGTACGTCACATTACGAGTGCAAGAAAAAGGTCTCGGTTTGGCTATCTACTCAGGGCTACACAGAGACAGAAAAAATTGTGACATCGTTCAATTAACCCAATTTTCCCTTAGTAAATTTGGAAAGTGTAAAATTATAACAAAGACTGGCAAATCCATTTGGGCGTCAAAGCTTTATACACGCACACATTAACACATCCACTCCTGCACACATATTATCCCCAGTAATTCTCTCTGTCTTACACACACACCTACACCGACACATGTACGCACCCTCACACACACACCCTCACACACATCCACATATAATATAAATATGTATTATTCAAACACAACCATCTATAATTTTCTACTATTTTCATATGAATTCCATATTAGTGTAATATATAACTACGTATTAAATATATATTGGGTATAGATATATAAGTATGTATATTAGTTGTGAGTATTACTTATATGTTTATTCTTCGTCTGTATTTTGTAGCTATACAATACAATATGTTTAATAATGTTTTTGTTTTTTCTTATTGTTTTTCATAAGTTTCTATAAATTGTTGTTTTGTAATTGTTATGCCTGGTACCCACGACACAGGTTGCCCTAGTGTGAGTACCAGTGTACATTTGTTTAAATATCTTTGTGTTTATGAATAAGTAGATATTAATCTGTTTTTTAAGTAATAGTGCTCTTGAACCGAATAAATTTCATTTCATTTCATTTCATTTCATTTCATTTCATTTCATTAATTAGTGAAGGAATTATTATTATTTTTTATTATTTATTATTTACAAAAAACCTGTATACATACACTCAACAAAAATAATCGTCGCGACACCACACTGTTCAATGCGAAATAGAAATGAAAATATCTGGCTTGCTTTCTATAAGAGAGAGAGACAGACAGAGAAACATGCGACGCCGCACAGCTTACAATAGCAAAAAGTGTCGTGACAACTTTTCGTAAGAATTTTTTCCCTCTAGCCCCCTTTCACAACGCGCGATAAGGAACTTCGTTTTATAATTCATCACTCTAAGCTGCCTATTCAAGAATTTTATCACAGATTACATATTTTACTCTATTATTATCTACATTACATAAGTATACAAAACTGATTAGGCATTTATCACAATCCAATGATAATGGAAGCAAAATAATAAAGTATATGTTTTTTTTTAACAAAAGTAATGGCAATGAAAGCTTTACATTAATACATTTAGCTATGCTACCAATACCCACGAATAAATAAAAGCTTACAAATCTGAATCTAATTTATCAGTCAGATACTCATTAACTGTATAATATGCCTTATCTGTCAGAAGGCATTTTAATTTATTTTTAAATAAATACATTTCTTTTAGATTCAAAAAATGTTCTGGTAAGTGGTTGTAAATCATAGGAGCCATGCAAAGTGCACTGTTTCCTAATAGTGTTGTGCTATGTACAGGAATTCTAATGTTATGTTTGTGACGCTCACTTTTTAGATTTAAAAAAAATGACAAATTGTTTCGCACAAACATTACACATTCAAATATATACAACGAAGGCAACGTTAACATTTTTAATTTGCGGAAATGAGGTTTACAAGATTGCCTTTGACGCAGTTTACTGATAGCCCGGACACATTTCTTTTGTGATCGGAAAACCATATGCCTTCCTGAGCTATTGCCCCAAAATATAATACCATATCGAAGCAGCGAAGAGATATTGCCATTATAGGCTGATAATAAAGTAGGTTTACTTGCTCTCTTTGACAACATATGAAGTGCGTATGAATACTGATTCAACCTTGAACATACGCTTTCGACCTGATTTTTCCAGTTTAAGTTACAGTCAAGATGTAAATCTAGCATACCACTGATGGTAAACCACACGCCTGCCTATTGCAGTACAGTGCCACGCAGCTATTTGAGTATGAAGAATACATTACTACCTAGCTTTGCACTCCGCTCATATTCAGAGATATTAGAAGATTTATCTCTTTGCTCTAATTTGCCTAACATTGACCTCCAAATCGGTACACAGAATTTTGAACATTTTTGCTTGACAGTAGCTTAATTGGCAAAGGTTTGATATCTCTCTAAACGGACTCTCCAAAGAGTCCACTACAAGTAAGCTGCTTATATTTATGCCGTGCCATCTATCATCAACTTTTGAAACTATTATAATGATGTAAGTACTTTTATAAAATCCCTTATTGCAAATTCATTCACCGGAACTAAATTCTCGGAAAACTAATTTATTTATTAACATTTCAACTGCGAAGCTATTTGTAATGTTTGTAATGATATGCGGGCATTGTTAGAAGCAGTTAAATTTAAATACAAATATAATAATGGTGAACTAACCACAAATTGGTCGTTTAAAATTCATAGATTCTACTTTTCACGCTTAAAGTATATTTTCATAACTAGAAAAGAATAGAATAATATTTTTGTAAAAAATGTGTATATAAATAGCTGATACAATTCAGGTAGTTCCAACAGTTCTGTTCATCACGAACTTACAATATTTTTATCATTTACTTAGGTAGGTTTGAGGGGCAATGTTTCCAGAGAAATTACGGGGCTAATAAGGGATAAAACACGTTATCCTCCACTGGCCTCGTGGCTTAGTGGGTAGTAACTCTGCCTGCGAAGCCGAAGGTCGTGGGTTCGATTTCCCCCCAATGCAAATATTCATGTGATGAATTCAAATATTTGTACTGTGTCTGGGTGTTTCTATGTATAATATGTATGTATTTAGAACTATATAAGTATTATATCAGCTATCTTTGCTTAATTTGGGGTCAGATGGTGTTGTGTGTGAATTGTCCACCAATATTTATTTGTTTATTTATATCTCCAGGCATCGCAGTGCTAGGTAATGTTATGGACTCTTCATGTCCCAATAGCTGTGTGTCACTCAGCTGTTATGAACAGGCGTGTTGCTTACCTTACTTGCTCTTGAGTACTAAGTAATATCTACTATTGACTTTACTGGAACTATTATTTTCCCTTTCTTTCATTTTTAACTTGCAAATATTTATTCTTACTACAAACATATTGAGCAAAATTATTTGAGTTAGCAATTTATTAAAAAAAACTTTACCTAAATCATTATGGCGATCACATGGCGATTTACTAAATTTACGATTAAAAAACTAGTTTTAGTAGGAGATCCCGCTATACAATAACCTTCACCAAACTGATTATTAGATGAAAAGTATTTTATATGTAATTTAATATGTCAACAAATGTATTGCAAATGGGTTGTCTAAAAAATTTCAATGTACCCTCCACTCTCCTCCCTCCTCAACCCTCCACGCACGAACCCTGAAATCAGAGGAAATGACGGAAAAGTAGTGGGGAGGAGCCTACATCGCACCATATGATTGGTGATTTATGATGCGATGTAGGGTCCTCCCCACTAGGTTTACGTAATTTCCTCTGGTTTTAAGGCTTGTGTGTAGAGGGTTTAAGTTAGGCGGTAGAAGGGCCGTTCCAAACTGCTGCAATGCTGCATTCCCCTGTTCCCGCTATTCGGCAAATATTCTACTAATTTTATAAATGCGAAAGGTTCGATGTTTGTTACTCAATCACGGTGTAACATATGACCGGATCGGATTGAAATCTGGAACACAGTTAAAGTATGGAATAGTACATATCGAAAGCCTCCGAGATATCCAAATTCCTTTTCTGTTAACCCTAGTCTTGATTAGTTACGAAAAAACTTTAACTTGGGTTCCCACAAAAGTTCTTGTTGTGCCAAACGAACGAAACACTCTTTTTTTTAATAAATATTGGTGGACAACTCACACAACACCATCTCACCCCAAACTAAGCAAAGCTTGTTGTACTATGGCTGCCAGATAGCTGAAATAATACTTATATTTATAAAGTTGTAAATACATACTTATTATACACAGAAACACCCAGACACAGTACAAATATTTGAATTCGTCTCACAAATATTTGCACTGGGTGGGAATCGAACACGACCTCGGCTTCGCAGGCAGACTTTGACATCCGGAATTTCTTTCATTTCTTTGTTTCACTAGCAATGGTATGTACCTACTTCCATGGTTCTCAGGTCTGTTTGGAACGCTGCCTTCGTAAACGAATCCCTGGAGGACAGGCAGCGGATCATACGTCAATACGGTCGTCTGCTGGACTTCAGCTTCGAAGAGAACTGGGAACAAAACAGCTTGCTCGAGACTATCTCTCAGCAGAGATTCGACTCTAAGTTCATTTTGGATGTAATGAAAAAGGTAAATTACCGAACACAAAAATATATCTGCACAACTACACATATTTAACTAACTTTTAAAAAAGAGGAGGTTCTCAATCCGGTTCTTTTTAGCGATAGCTTAGCCAATGGTGAATCGATTTTGATGACTCCTTTTTGAAAGTGAAACTCCCCCTGAAGTGAAAATGTGTTTGGCGCACCACATACGGATTTTCCGTGGTCTGTGAATGGAACTCGAGTGTCACGTTCGTAAATGAAAGTAATCTTTGGGAAAGATGATCTAGATGACATACTCACACCCTCCGGTTTCACCCGCGTAGTTTCCAAGGTGAACTATCAATTTCTGAGTGATTGGTTTTCACTTCTATCGGCAGTCCCTATGACTGCTATTTTTTTTTTTTTTTGTTTGACACATAATACTCCCCACATATATTGTTTTGAAATTGATGTGATTGTTTTGAAATGTCAACAAAAAACTAAAATGTAATGTTTAAAAAAACCTTTATATTAAAACTTATGAAATGTAGTAGAGTCGAGTCGTCAAGTGTCTCATTTTAACTTTAAATTGAAGGTGGTTTTGTTTTTTCGTAGAAACTTAAACTAATTAGTATGAAAATTGATGTGGTTATTACGCAAACATATTTAATTAATTCACAGGCAACCCACGTGTGGTTAGTCCAGCCCGGCTTAAGTTTCAGCCGCATCGAGCCTTTTTCTAACGAAACTTAAGTCAGACTGGACCGCCTATTTCACGCGTAGTTATGCAGTGAATTAATTAAATATGTGTGACAACCTAACAACCACATTAGTTTCTGCTACGTCGACGCTGCACCGATAATTTAGCATGTCATTGACGACACCAACGCAAACGCTGATGACACGAACCCGTAAGATATTCTCTTACCAAAACGTATTCAACGACTAAAGAAGGTTTCGCTACAAAAATCTTGTCTTAGGTATCTAAGGTAAGGTATATCCAATAATATCACCAAAGTTGTAGCCTAAGACATTTTTGGGTATAATATTGGAGAACAATTCACACACAACTCCAATTGCTCACCAACTAAGCAATGCTTGTACTATGGCGGCCAGACAGCTGATGTAATACTTATATAGTTTTAAAAACATACGTATGCCATCACTTCGGTGACGGAGAGTTCCCCACAAAACCTCTAACTCCGCGGGTGTTGGAGTATATGTAGCGTAATTTCCCTGGGCAAAAAAGGTCTAATAATGTCGCCAGAAAGAAATAGCCCCAAAAACTAAGAAACCTGTCGAGATTTATTGTACAAACTACGAGTATTTCATACATACTACAAACACAAACAACGTGTATTTCTACGAGTATTTCACGTTCTGATCTGAAGTTGGCGCCGTCTTGCGACGATATGATCCTGAGATGCTGGTGGTCCGGCCAACGGAGGCCCTGCGACAGTATCTTCACGATGCGCAGGACGGCGCGAGGACACTGCTGCACATTTAACTACGTCTTGGACTACAATTCCGCTGACTCGTAAGTGGTTCCAGTCTTAAAATTTACGTATTGTATACAAGAACACAATTTTTTTTTATTAACCTCCTATCTCGGATTTATAATTTGTACAACATTCTACTAGTCAAGCCCTTTCATTTGACACCCATATTGAGGTACCTAGTAGTGAAAAAATTAATTAATTCGCCATTTTGTGGTGGCGTCCATCTTGGATTTGAAATTTGTCATAGTGTAGGTATAGTATTTTACTAGTCAAGTCCTTTCATTTGATACCCATATTGGGGTAGGTTGTGAAGAAATATTTTGTCCGCCATTTTGTGGAGACTGCCATCTTAAGTCGGTATTTGCTAAACATAGCTAAGAACATCCGCACGGTAATTAACATTGACAAAAAAAACCGCATCGAAATCGGCCCATCCCTTTGAGCTCTACGGTGCCACAGACAGGCAGACATCGACGTCAAACTTATAACACCCCTTTTTTTTGTCGGGGGTTAAAAACGGCAGAAAGGAAGTGATTTTCACGCATTTCTCCCGTAGACTCTCTTAATAGTGGTAGGATCATTGCAGAGTCCGCCTGGGGTAGTACCACACCTTTGCCAATTATTCTACCGCCAAGCAGTAAAGTGCAAACATTACAGTGTTCCGGTTTGAAGGGCAATGTTTCTAGTGAAATTACAGGGCTTAGAGATATAATATTTTAGATCTCTGGGGGACGAGCGCAGAGCAGTGCTAGATAATGATTTGGACTCTTCCAATAGCTGCGTGTGACTGTGCTGTTATGTGGCAAGCATGTTGCTTACTGTCAGGCACACGTCCTGCTCGTCTCGTCACTATTAATAAAAAAAATCGAAGGGAATTGATTTTCAGTGAACATTTTTCACCGACTTCAAAAGGAGGTTTCTCAATTCGACCATTTCTTTAAATGTGTTCGCATAAACAACGAATCCGTTAAAGAATCGATTTGATGCTTACTTTATGTTTGATAGGATATATTTCAGAGGTGGTCCCGTCCGTCCCGTATAAGTTTTGTCGAAATCGGTAGAGTAGTTTTTGTAATATAAAACAACATACATTGATGAAGTCGCTTGTTTCGGTTTTCAGTGAAATAATATTTTTTTCTGTAGACTCGCCAAGTAACCGCTAAATCTAATAACCTAATGCGGCGTTTGCATCCTGAAACTAACTATATTTTCGATTCCGATCGTATCGGATCGTAATTCCTCGTAATTTCTACTCTTTTAAGCTAAAAGTATTATTTCAACGAAGTCGAAAGGAACTGATTTTCTAATTCTAATTCTTATGCTTCCTAACTACGTACTCTACGAGGTGTTTTCAGGACAGAAATATGTTTGTCAAAGGCAAAGCAAGACAATAAAACTCTTTATTAAAAGTCTACGACACGAGAATAAAATGAACTTAACTATCTATAAATCACATATCCCTTTTAGGGGATATTTACCCGTATGAACAGATCGGACTGAAATTCGTAACGCAGTTAAATTATAGTCTGGAAGAACACAAAAGCTACTTTTCATCCCGGAAAACACAACGGGAACGGAAACTACGCGGGTAAAACCGCCGGAAGCTACTAGTAATTTTTAATAATTGGTACTATATTGTGCAATGTTATAACGCATATTATTTCATATTTTGTGTACGCTTTCAATTCTGATATGTGAATTGGCTTTACGAAATGAGTATGATATGAGATGATGTATCTCTATGGCCTGTAATTTATTTGGTAACGTTGCCCTTCAGACTGGAAGATTGTATCTTTGCATATCACAGCTTATGGTGTTTCCCCACGCGAACTATGTATATAGGTACTAAGGTACTTCACTACAAACTGTTCTTGTACTATTCTAGTGTGATGGTAAGGGGCTGATAATGTAGATATACAATTTATGTATGTCGTCGAGCCATTATTGTATCCATATTAACAAAACTAAAATACAATGAGAACTACACTACACTACAAACCTACCTAACTAACTTATTGTATAGGTTTTTCAGAGCTGTGCTCACCTTGATCATAACGCTTCTACCTCTACAATAGCTTACAATGTGTTAATTTTCAGACCTAATCAAACCATAGCAGAACCTAAGAGGCAGATTCTGCCGAAGATTGAGTACGGCCTCACCGTAGCTATAAACCCCATGCTTGACGACTACGCATACCCCATTATCAGCATTAAGGGAATAGAAGTGAGTTTAATTATGTTAGTCTAATTAATTTGCCATCAACAGTGGCAGTTCATTTAGCCCAGTTGCCCGATGATGCAAGGCCTGATTGGGCAAGCATGGTGAATTGTCAGCTTGAATCTCTTCTTATAAGGAGAAATCTCCGAGTCCCAGCAGTGGGAATATAATGTTGAGCACTGATGCTATAAATAAGATAGCGCCAACGGTGTACAGAGGATCCTGAAGAGAAATAGCTAGGCTGGGCTTTCTACCGCCTAATTAATGCTATAGTCTTTAATTTCGAGCGAGATTACAGAGAAAGCCTTGTCTAATCTAAGACCATTTTGGGCGATAGGCTTACAGGACAATCTTTTCGCTTCGACTTTATTTTAATTTAATTAATTAGTAATTAACTGCTACTGTTATTTCATAATATACCTACATGGGCTTCTAAAAATGATGGCAATTTTGGTGCATCGACCCATGATTTAGAAAATTAAGCACATCACTTTCTTTATGAGTTGTGTTTAAATTTTAATCGCTTCATTTGTGTCATGTTTAAAGTCAACATTATTTTAAAAGCCACAAAACTCTTAATCGAAGAAGGAACTACTTCAGCTCACCGAATCAAATCCAAATCTGAGTGAAATATTTCCTTACTTAGATTATCGCATTTTAGAGTGGATTGCCATTCAACCCCGACAAAGGTCAAGTTCACCTTATCACCTCACTACTCGATTACTTACCAGCTGCGCTTTCATCACTATCTAGTGGAATGCTTTTCGGGAAGCTCTATTTTCAAATCGTCGAACGCGATTCATACTCGTATTTCCGTAATGCAGTGCAAGACACTATTCGTTTAAAAAAAACAATTGTTTTTATTTTATTTTTACCAAACGCTATTACGAGCCATAAGCTCATTTTAAAACTAAGAAACAGTAGAAACACATACAAAAATAATAATGATAATAACATTAGGAATGACTTTGACTTCCTAACAGATATGAAACATATTAATTTTTAAAGTAGGTACATATGTAAAGCTATTAGAATCTATTACATTTTAGGCATTGAGTTCGAATGATAAAAAATGAATAGACGGTAGTAAACAGAATAAATTTTTATAAGAGCGGACCGGCGGCCGGCGCCGGCGACCGGCCGACCGCGTCGGGGCAGTCACAGAAGCAACAATACGATGAAAAATCTTTAATGTTAATCGCATGATTTAAAGAATGGAACTCCGTAGAAAGTGAATAGGGCTTAGTCTGATTATCCAGGTTTGTACAATTGACAAAAGCCTAGGTTTGCGTGACATCCACTCGTTTCCGTGCTGTCACCGGAGCACTGGATATCAGTTTTGTCAGGGTCGAGGTTGTGGAAGGGTCTAGGTTAGGACATCGGAGTTATATATTTAATTATTTACTGATATTGTTTTTGTTTAGTTTCGTGTACACTTTTTAACAGACTAAAAAAGGAGGATATCCTCAATTGAGCTTTATGTTTTTTTCATTTTGTTTTTAAAGTATGTAAGCTACTTATCGATAGCTCCAACAGGAGGCATGGTGACTAAATAAACGACTTAACCCGTCACTTAGTTATTGTGTTGATTGCCTACCGTGGTCCTATTCTTAAAAAAAAAGCTTATAGGGACTACCGTTAGAAGTTAAAACTTATAACTTAGAGTTTTGGATATATACTGTAACACTTATAATGTATATCACATATGTAGCTACAGATAATATGCTGTCACGAATGTCGGTGACGCGAACTCATAAGATTTTCCCCTATCAAAAAGTGGATGCGTTGAGTTAAACGCACCTAAAGAAGTTTTCATTTCAAAAATCTGCACTTTTTCATATTCTAAGTACAGTCCAGCACATAAACTAAAACTACCTACAAGAACAAAATTAAAAATTTTGATTAACCCCCGACTACCTTAGATTTGTTATCTGTACAACATTCTACTAGTCAAGCCCTTTCATTTGGATACCCATATTAAGGAAGTTGTGAAAAAAGAAATGTAATTCGCCATTTTGTGGTAGCGGCCATCTTGGATTTCAAATTTGTTATAGCGTATAGTACTCTGCTAGTCAAGCCCTTTCATTTGATACCCATATTGGGGTAGGTTGTGAAGAAATATTTTGTCCGCCATTTTGTGGAGGCGGCCATTTTGAATCGATATTAACCAAACATAGCTAAAAACACCCGCACGGATATTAACTTTCAAATAAAAAAAACCGGATCGAAATCGGCCCATCCGTTTGAGCTCTACGGTGCCGCAGACAGACACACACACAGACAGACAGACAGACAGACAGACAGACAGACAGACAGATAGACAGACAGACATACAGACAGACAGACAGATAGACAGACATCGACGTCAAACTTATAACACCCCTTTTTTTGGTCGGGGGTTAAAAAAACCGTCCCATTGAGGTGTAGCCTCTTCCCTTATAGTCCAAGATCCCAGAGCCGCCAGACGTCACGTATTTTCTGATGGATGAAATGTGGACGATTGAGTAGAGTTAGTACGTACTAAGAACACATGCTTACCCGCTAACTTGCTTAGACGGCCAATTTTGAAATATGGGAAAATTACTCTATTATTGTAAGGCATAGACTACTCATTGTTATCTCTTTCAGCTAACTTAAGTTTCGGGTCACTAAAGTTACGGCTAGTCTAGTCGAGAGAACGGCAACTGGCAATCCGGAGCCCCGGGTTCAAATCCCACGCGCCCAATGTATTTCTGAAGTCATATGCGTAATACCGCTAACCTAAAACGGAGAAGGGAAACATCGTGAGAAAATCAACATATTCCTAGAATCTTTCATGTGTCATCTTCCAATCAGCTCTGGGTCAGCGTGATGGATTATGGTCTAATAGTATTAGACTCTCTCCTTGTAAAATAACCTCTAGACCCCAGTCCCAGCAGTAGAAACAATTAGTGAGCTGCTTAAACTTACGGCTTACACATCTCTCTGTAATGTAAGTCTCACTCCACGTTATCTTTTTCGGAATGTCATCAGGTTTCTTAATTCCCAGCTGTTCCTGCACGACCCAGTGCACTTCGCAGACCTGAGTGCAGGGCGTTTGGTCCACCGGCTGTTGAAGCCAGGACAGGCAGAGTACATCGAGCTCAAGTCATTGAAGCAGGCTGCCTCGCCCGAAGTCAGGAAATATCCAGTTAAAATTGTAAGCAGCAGCCACTGTAAACCATCATTAGAATATTTGAGACAATTTATTTGTGACACCACATTTGTGACAAATACAGAAATTTTCAGTAACTTATTGTCGAAGAGAATTTGTGACGATCACGACTTTTCCCAATCACTGGATTGATGTTTGTGGTGTAGTGGTCAGAACATCCGCTTTTTTTAATATATGTTTTCAACGAACTCCACGGTCCATGTTTTTTTCATGGTAATTGCTCGTACTCTCTCATTTTGTACCTCTACGTAGCTTATTACACTTGTCAGAAATAATCACGAACTAAGATATTTTAAACACAATTCCTGTCTCTAGGAAATTTCTGGCCGGCCCAACAACGCCCGCTATGTGATCTTTTATTGCCATCTGTTGATTTAAAGTCCCTGATAGCACTTCATGACGCAGCCGACACATGCAAAACTAAAAACGCAGTCCGATTTACAATCGTGAGGTCTTATGTTCGGATCCCGCATGCAACTCTGAGTTTTTTTAAGTATAGATGCACAAGTTTGTCGTAACCGGCTTTAACGGTAAAGAAAAACATCATGAGGAAATCGGGACGATCCTGGAATCTTTCAAGGTCATGCATCATCCACTAAGCCCCAGCCAGCGGAGCAGCGTGGTGGATTATGGCGTTAAACTCACCTTAAAAGAAGACTTTGTGGCTCAGCAAATGATTATCTAACTACCCACCAACAATGTTGCAATAGGGAATATGCATGTAGTTTAAATTAGCTTGATTTTTTTTTTCGTAGAATCCTTAATGTCCCGCCATTATGTCAAAACAATTATTTTATTATTGAGTTAGTTATTAATTATAAAAAATATTATTTAAAAAGTGCAAAATAGGCGCGGGAAATTCAAGTTTGCGAAACGCATCACTATTGGTCGAAATCAAATGTGACGTCACATGACATGTATTCTGCTTTAACTGTGTCGATTGTCGATTCGTACTAAGCTAGTAGTGTTAGAGAGAAAAGTCGTGTTCTCCATCGTTTGATTAGCTAGCACAACTCAAAAATCGGTACAAAGTAACTGCAACACTTGTAGTAAACAAACACAGGTCGTGGCCTGTGACGTCATGCAGGCGCGGGCAGGTTTAAACTAGACAAATCTATATTTTAAATATTATTTTAAAAATCAATTTGTACATTTACAAGAGTATTTATATTTTTATTGTGTTATAATAATGTAAAAAGTGAATTAAAAATATAGAAAAAATGCATACATATTCCCTATTGAAAACTGAAAGGGAGTAGGCATACACAGCGTTTCCTCTCTGTCAAAGTACAAGTCCGCGAGGACCATGGAGTTTGATAATATACTGTGGCGCGAGGGCGGGGCTTCATTTATGAATGGTGCTTTATTTTATATGTGTTAGTGATTTGGCTGTGTGAGTATGATCGGCAATGGATCGGTACAGGTCTGTTTTGTATATAATAGTGCGGCTTTGCGCTAGTGTGCAACTTTCCCCTTCCGCAAGAAATGACAGAAAGATTTGAACAATATTTTTTAGCTAAGGCCCTTCCGTGCTTGCGCGGAAGATCGAGTTGCTCGATCTCGATGCCTACAATAGACTATTATACTAAAAAAAATAACTAGCCCCTCAGCTAGATTGTAAAAAAATATTATACACGTATTTTTTCTTTGGTTTCACAAACAACAAAATAACGAAGATACACTGCTTAGAAGTTTTGCGTAGCATCAATTGTCGGTACGATTTTTACCCACAAGTCACGTAACGACCCCTACTCTGGAAGTTTGATGATCTATATCTTCGTCGATTTTTAATAATTTGATGAAACAAAAAATATGTGTCCCATATTCTTCCATGATCTAGCTCAGCCTTTCCAAAAGTGGGCGATAACGCCTCCTTGTGGGCGCTTTAGGCCTTGAAGGGCGATAAGAGATCCAGAAAAAAATGGGGGTGTTGTGTAGAGGCTTGGAGTTCGTTGTGTCCTACCTACTGGGCTCAGGTCTCAAGTTAACTCTAGCGGGAGATATAGTAAAAGTCTCGTTTAGAATGAAAGTTTAATCTCCGGTAACACAGCTCTGCTTCGGATGCTTGGGGTTTCTCTGAGGGATTGCATCCGCAATGAAGTAATTCGTCAGAGAACTAAAGTCACTGACATAGCTCAGCGTAGTAGTAAACTGAAGTGGCAATGGGCCGGTCACATCTGTCGCAGACCCAATAATCGTTGGGGTAGACGGGAGTGAAGACCACGAATCGGTAAACGTCCCTGTACGTGTAGGACGCCCTGAGACTAGATGGAGTGACGATATACTAAAGACGGCTGGTGGCGGTTGGAAACGTAAGATCGAGGATTGGGCTGAGTGGCGTATTATAGGAGAGGCCTATGTCCAGCAGTGGACGAACACGGGCTGATGATGATGAATATAGCTCACAATAATTAATAAATTTTATTTGAAGCCACAGTGGTTTTTATCTGTGTGAAAAAAGGGGAAAGAAAGAATAATTTATTATGAAAGTGGGCAGCAGACAAAATAAGTTTGGGAACCCCTGATCTAGCTGATGGACTAATTAGAATGGTTTATTTTTGACTCAGTCCACAACCGTATTGTTAGTGGGATGTTTATGCTGTAGTTTGAAATGCATGCCTGTTAATTAAGTTGGTTTTTGTTAATGTAAGCTTCATACAGTTGGGATATTGTCGCTAGACCTTTAGCGTGAGCTTTAGTGTGAACTATAGTGTGAACTTCAGTATGAATAATTCCAATGAGAACTTTAGAATAAAAGTAAAATACGAAAGCCTAAAAGAAAAAGACGCTAGTCTGAAAATCTGATTTCAGCGAAGATGTCTCTTCAGAGACGAGCTGGCCGAAGAGTTCAACCACATGTACTCGTATAGCGCCTGCATCGTCCGCTGCCGCATTAGAGCTATACAGTCCCTGTGCAAGTGTACTCCGTACTATTTCCCACGGCGAATGCCGAGGGCCCCACCTGCAAAATCACTGATTTAAAGTGCCTCAATAAATATAAAGGTAAGGAATATTTTAGGAAAAAAGCATGTGTGTACGCACGCAAGAAGGTATACTAGTAAATCTTTATTTTTTAAGAAGTATTGCTAATGGACTCAGAGCCTGTGAAGTGTGAACCCCAGACCTTAGTTATTTTAACAAACCTGAAAGTGTAGCTAAAGTGTAGTGCATGCTCTCAATACAGGTAAGAACGGTGGACCATTATGAAGATTGAGTCGTCCTGGCTCTGGCAGCAACTAACTTTATTGTGTCGAATTTAATTGTCAGCATAGAAGGTCCCTGGAGAGACAGTTGTCAATCAACTTTATCATTTCGCTTTTTGGCTGTCGGTGCGAGTGCGCATAGTTAAAAATTCACTCTCAATTTTATTTCCCTGCGCCTCAAAAGAAGTGTAACTTCAAAAATAATGCAAAATTGCTGTAAGGTCTAAACTGAAAGGGTTCTACGCATCATTATGAGCAAATTGTACTATGAAATAAATCATAAAAGACAAAAAATATCCGGTTTCTTTTTCATTTTCCAGAGAAGCTTTTGTACCTGTACCCGATCGGCACAGAGAAGACAGAAGGTCTAGAGATCGAGATGGAGGATTCCTTGTACTGCCCTGACTGTCTCCCAGATTGCGAGCTCACTCAACATACCATCAAGCGGTTCAAGCTGTCTCTGCAGCATCGTACTGATGAGGCATACTTTAAGGAGCAGTTTCTGTGAGATTAATATTACATATTACTCATAATCTAATAGTCTACTAATAATCTGTGACTACTTCCAGGTCCGCCCTTCTACCGCCAACTAAATCGGCTACTATAAACTTTGGCTATGCGATTGCTGTCTCTATAATTTCACGCGAAAAAAAAAGAGAGCAGTATCAAAGCTGTGACAATTTAAATTAGGCGGTAGACCCACCCCACCAAAGAGGAAGGGGGAACGCGGGATCGGCCAGCGCGCATGCAATGGTGCCACCCGGCTGCCCGACTTCTCATTTCTCCACTCTGTCGTGCCGCTTGCTCGCTCGCGAATCTCGCGACACAACTTTCTCCGCTTGATCTATTTCCACCAATATAACCTAAGAGGAGAGGAAATGTGGAAATAACGAATTCTAATTGACTCATTAAAACACACCTCCATACCGATTCTTCTCCCAGACAGATTGATCCGACACGGAATCTCATCTCTCGGTCTTTGTCTTATCTTTTTAAAATGACAGAGACAAGGTTTGTCATTCGAATTTGAGCCGTTCGGATTGCGTTTAGAATCACTGCCCTCGTCTCATCTCCCCTTTTGCGGATGTCAGATCTCACGTCGTTGATGTTGAATAAATTATATTATATATCAGATATCTGGCTAACATATTATGACTTTCCTTAATTTTCAAGGTACAAATAGGTACGCCTGTCAAAGATCAAGATAAGATAAAGATTAAATACATACTCAATTTCGCCGAGTGGAGCGTCAATATTTCTCTAACAAAATGAAACATTGGCGCCACCTATTATGGTGAAATCGAGAACATTTGGCCATTTTTAGATAATATCTTTTTATTTGCATTTTGAAAACGCCTCATTTGGGTAACTATTCCTGTGTTCCGGTTTGAAGGGCAATGTTTCCAGTGAAAACAAAAAAAACATCTTATATCTCTGGATGGCGAACGTATAGGTAATAATTTGGAATCTTCATGTCCCAATAGCTGCGTGTCAGTGTGCTGCTATGTAGCAGGCATGTTGCTAACCATCAGGCACATGTCCTGCTATTCTCGTCACTCTATTCACTATTCGATTTTTTTTTGTTAAACTATTTTGCTTTATTCTTCTCACTGTAAAAGTATTTCATAAAATTAAGAGTATGGATGCTTCATGTAAGTATGTGATTACGTCGTCGATTCGAATCACTCCAGATGAGTAGTCATCTGGATATTTTTCCAAGTGGCACCACTGCTGCCACCACTTCTGACTTTTGAACGGTGAAGGAAAATATATAGTGCGAAAACCGGCAAGTTCCAAGAATCTTTGCCTCATCCGCCAACCCGTACAAGGCCAGTGTGGTGGTGGATGCCTCCCTGCGAGAGAAGACCCCTAGCTCCAGTTTTGGGGACGTTTAGTAGGTTGCTTGTATTTTATTATTACCTCTATATTGTTAAGCCCTTCTTACAATAGGCTTCTTTTTTCAGAGAAGGCGTTAACACTACACGTGATGACATCGTATTGAGTATCTACCATCAAAATGCAGACAGTGTGTTTAATAGACTCGATATAATGCCATATTGGTTCGAAATATTAAGTAAGCAGAATTTACTATAGTTTTTTATATTCCACGTGGAGCCAATACCCAGATACCCTAATTAAAGGCAATCGGATTGATCTTGACACAGAATCCGAGAGGTTTGATTGCATGTCGAGATCAAACCCTGAGGTTTGGTTCTTTGTCTTATTCGTTTAGTGACAGAGAGACAGAGACAAGGGTTGTTATTCCGAATTTGAAACGTTCGGATTATGCTGCAACACACCTGCTCATTACACACCTTTTTTCTCGTTTTTACATCACCACAACGCGCCAATATATTCCTACGAGGGGCCTCAGTAGTCATCGACACTGAAGCGTAAAGGAACTCCCACTGGGACCGCTGGTATAGGCTTTGCTTCCAAGCCGCCAACGATGCAGCCATATAGGTTGTGATTTTGGGCAGTAGGTATCACAGTTGTGAAATGGAGCCCGCAGTGCAAGAGCGCCGGTATTACGGTACTCCGCTCTTCCTGCCTGTCGCGGCCTTAACAGGTTTTTTAAATTAAATTTAGTAACTCCACAGACTCCGGGGTCCGTGACCTTTGTCATTCGTTTTCTTTTTTACATGAATCTTGGATTAGGAGAAGAAAAGGAAATAGGGGGGAGTAGGGAACATTAAGAGCCTTAACAGGGTTGGGGTTTGCTGCTTTTCAGTTAGTTAGCTTAGTTTTTAGCCGAAAACTGGTAAGCAGCTGTCCCATCGTGGGAGATCAAGATTGTCCAGACGCCATACGTGGACTTGTCTGGCACCCATTTACTGTGTATTTCCCGATGTGAACACGCCAAGCCTTGGGTGTTCAAGTATGCTAGTGACGGAGTATATGTATCCCAGAGGAGAGCCAGGAGCAGGACTTGATTTGTGGAATAACGCCCAACCGCTACGTTCTCACTTGTGCGGCAAAGTTGGTTTTAGTCAGGGTACCGTTTGTGATGTCGAGTTGAACCCGACCGTAGCGACTGCCCCTTGCGGCTGGTATACCTAAAAACCTAAAGATATTTCCTAATACGTATGATCTATTCTATGCTAATACTGTTCGTAGCCTCAGACTAACTATTCCTCAAAGTTCGTAGCAGTGTGGTAATATAACCCTACTATTACCGCCATCTGACATCCAGTCCCTTAACCTTTTAAGTTTGACGTCCATATCTGTCTGTCTGTGTCTGTCTGTATGCCGGTTTCGATGCGTTTTTTTTATTTGAATGTTAATTTCCGTGCGGTGGTTCTTAGCTATGTTTGTTTTCGTTTCGAAAACGCCACAATAAGTAAGCTTACGCTACTTAGTGTTTTGAATAACCAATCCGTTTGTTTACAGGTAGTATAGGAGGCTATGCTGGAATCGTCTTTGGACTGTCTGTATGCAGTGTGGTGGAAATTATTTATTTTTTATTAATACGCTTTGTAATGCATATTCGATTTAATTACATAAAATATCACTAGACCACTATCCGTACCGTAGATATTAATTCTAGTTGGAACCTTAAATACATACATAGGTACCTGTTATTTGATTTTCACTTCCGATCGCCTTCTGTGTTTTTCCTCTTCACTCATTAGTCATTGGAAATATACAATGTAACTGCCGTAAAGCCGTAAAACTGCCTACGCCTGTAATGTAACTTGCTACAAAAAAAAAAAAAAGTTTACGAAGGTAGCTACAATCAGACGTTTTAGATGCAAACATCGCCACGATTGCCTATACACAAATTTTTATTTTACTTTTAATATTTAATAAAACATGTATTTTATTTTGCAGTTGTGATTTTTTGGTTTTACTAATTACGTAATAGAAGAAAATGAACTTTGTACTCATTGTAAAAATTGTTACATAGTGCATGGATTATTATTGTCTGTAGCTGCTTCCGAAAATGCGCATCATATATCTGTCAAAAAAGTCGTGTCAAGTCCGCTGGACAAAGATTTCGAGTCGCAATTTATTAAATATTAGGAAAATGTCGGCAAATTCACCTCCAGGAAAGAGTGATGGTGAGTTGCTATCATTTTTGGCGATTGTTTATGTGTGAAACATGAGAAGTGACTGTGTATTGTTGTAGGTGTCGAATCAATTGATAGGCCTTCGGAAGCGGTCCCGCCAACAGATACTGATTCAGATAGTGAAACTCTTAGCTCTAGGATACGAGATTGGGATGTGGACTCCGTACGAAGGTACCTGGCCACAAAATTGGGTTTCTACGAGCCTCCGAAGCCACCGTCACCAGTGGAAAAAGTTTTAGATGAAGTAAACTTAGACGGAATAGTGAAGTGGATGAAAAGTGAGAGATGTAAAAAAGTGATAACATTATCTGGAGCCGGTATTTCCACATGTAAGTATGTTTTATTATTTTTGAAAGTACACAAAACGTAAAAAAGAAGTTTCTTTAGCTTCTCTTTTTAAGCCTTTTGACCACCAAACTAAGAACTTACTACAGTGCCCCAACTACAAGGGCTGAAAAATTAAGAATCCATGTATTTTAAGATTTAAAATAATTAATTTTGAGCAATGCAGCATGAATGTGTAACTATTTATGAATGAATGTTTTATTATGATGCTGCCATTTTATACATCCAATATGTATTGTTGGTAGACAGGTTTTGCACATTCTCCTGTATGCATAGTTACATGTGTGATCACAGTAGTTAAATGCCTAAAAGCATGAGCTAACTTAGATTTTACTTAAAAACAATTGGTTGTCAAGTTCTACACTCAGTACATTTTTTTTGCTTAAATTGGAGTTAATATTGTAAAAAGATGTTCATATCCATACTTACTTTAGAATTACCATTTTCCCACATTTATTCATTCACACTAATTCGTTATCAGGATTTAAATTTGTCTATATTCAGAACTTTGCTCCTAAATTTAAATACTAATACATTAAAAAATAAAGTCTAAAATGGCTGTACTTGACAACAATAATTTAAAATATAGTGTTTTAAACATTATTGTTGCCAACTAAACATGATATAGATGAATCTTAAGTTGTTATTATGGAAAATTTTGTTATCACAAAGTGATTTAGTTAATATCTTATGGAATAAGTTAGTCATCTTGTTTATTGGTTTGTTATGACTATGACGCTCGATACATTACATAAATGTGACAGCCAGACAGAGTAGGGGCTGACACCTTCACTAGCCAAAATTTTGGGAAGTAGAAAAGCCATCAGTCATTTAACTTCTGGTTCTGGTCATTTAACTACTTAAGTTAAAATATTTAAACTTGCAAAAAGACATACAAATATAGACTCAATTTATTAGAATTTTGGTTCAAAATCGACTGGAAAAGGCAGGCCTGTGCCGCTCATGGGTCGCTTACCTTCCGGCTTGTGCAGGTGCTCACCGGTTATGGGTGCTTTGGGAAATACTTGTGCCGCATAGCCGGGAGGGAACCGACGACCATGTGCCACCACTGCAGCTGCGGGGAGGACACAGCGCATCACACACTGCAGGATTGCCCAGCATGGGCAGAAGAGCGGCGAGTCCTCGTCGCAGCTGTAGGAAGTGATCTCTCGCTCCCAGCACTGATCACCTCAATGTGAGAGATCTTGGGAGGTGGCTGTTTCGTTCTGCGAACAGGTTATGTTCGCAGAAGGAAACAGCCGAGCGTGAACGGGAGATCTCGTCTGATCTCCCAATGCGCTAACGTCGTCTAGGGCGTCGGAGGAGAGCCTTCCATGCTCTCCTCAGACCTCCATGAAATGGGGCCTTGAGCGGTGGACTCAGGGGGTCCGTCGCTTGACGATCATGGCCCCTGAGATGGCGCGCGCGGTGTTTTCGCGCGCCTCTCAAGGAAAGAGGGCTGAAACAACCACTCCCTTATAGAGATGGGTTCCAGGGACCAAGGCTGCCGGAACTGTGGTGTCGTATGAGAGTGTTCCCATAGTTCCGGCACTTCAGCATATGGAAGAAACACCCCAGGGTTTTTAGTGGGTAGGCCGTTATAACGGAGAGTCCCACATATCCATCGGGCTCCCCCTGGAGGCGGTGGAATTTATCAATAATTTTCCCTGGGAAAAAAAAAAAGGCCTGTGCCACTACCATACCAGGTTTAAGAAATATGAAGTGCTATCCTTGATTCCCCAGGTTGCATATTTTGTAGGGTTGAGTCAAAATTCAGGGAATTCTGGATGTGGCAAGCAGTCTGAGAGAAACACAAAATTACATTATGAGAAGTTACATTTGAGGTAGAACTATTTGTAGAGTTCGCGTGGAAAAGGACCACACCTTTGCCAGTTGAAAACTTGTTTGGAATGACAATATTTCCAGTGAAATTACAGGGCATGAAGAATCATCTTCTATCTCTGGGTGACAAGCACATAGCAGTGCTACATAATGATTTAGGCTCTTGATGATCCAATGACTGTGTGGCACTGTGCTGTTATATGCAGGCATGTTGCTTACTATCATGCAAATACCTGCCTACCTATATCATCTAAATGCTCATCTCTTTACAAAAAAAGAGATAATTGCAATGATGTCATGCTGTTATGCTTGTTAGTATTTTTCCACAACAAATTAGCTGTATCTCAAAAAAACCTACTTGCATAATATTTTCCACTGACATACACCATTAAAAATGCTAAAGAGCATTATCTTTAGGAATCACACCAATCACGCACCTGATGATCAGGTGGTAGCACAACAATAACAAGATGTCTGATGTTGCAGATGTTCATAAATTATTATTGTCACTTACTATCAGGTGTGCCATGTGCTTGTTTGTCATAAAAAGTAGGTTTAACAATATACATATTTACCTAAATGTCAATGAATAGAATTTGAAAACATGAAATGGATTCATTTCATCTGCACATCATATGAACATCTGCATATTAATTTATACAATGAAGTTTTATATGTAATTATTAAAAATATCAATTATTGCTAATTACATATAATAATTTTAACATTATAATATCAATTATTGTACTGCCTGGTAGTACAGGGAATGGTTGAATGTACCCGAGGATGCAGTAGATCGCCAATGAAGTGGATGGACCAGTAAGGGTCACAGTGGATGATCGTTTGCATGTGCACCAGGAAAACAATACACCCCTAGCGGGACTCAGTGCAGGTCTATCACCCCCACCCTGAATTAGAATTGAACTAGTGCACCAGGAAAGTGGCTGCTAGAAGCGAATGGCGACAAATTTTGAAGCGGGTCATTGACGAAGGAAATTGACGACAACAACCACTCTGCCAAGAGTGTATCGACTAAGAAGAAGAAGAAACAATTATTATATGTTATCATTTTAACATTTTAGATTAGCCTACAACATATGTGCTCATTGAAACTATAATTTAAATGATTTCTAGATTTTTTAGCCTCATCCATTCTGTTTTTCCAACTTGATTGAAAATCATCAAAATTTTCTCTATAATATTGACTACATTTCATCCCACATTTCAGCTGCTGGTATTCCAGATTTCCGCAGCCCAGAGACTGGCCTATACCACAACCTACAGAAGTACAATCTTCCGGAACCACAAGCAATATTTGAAATCAACTTCTTCCGGCAGAACCCTAAACCGTTCTTCATGTTGGCTAAAGAATTATACCCTGGGAACTTTAAGCCAACTGTGTCACATTACTTCATTAGGTTACTGCATGAGAAAGGTAATAAATTTATGGTTATAACAGTATGTTCAGAAATATTGTGTATTTTCAGATTTAATGTAAAATAATTTGGGTAAAATTCATTTACACGTCATAATGACACATTTCCAAGATCCAAACAGATCTATTATGGCTGAGCGACACGACGCTAGTTTTTCAAGCTAGTGTTAGCAAGCCAATATTTCTAGCTTCATGTGGACAATGCTACGCAACACTGAAAAGATTTAAAAGTATCAATTAAACAGAACACAGTAATGTTTGCACGTTACTGCTTGGCAGTAGAATAACTAGCAAAGCTGTGAGACTTTTTATATTTTTAATGGTGTATCTCCAGCTGATGGACTAATTGTTTTTTTTTCATTCCCATGCCTATTGATTTTATCTTTGTAAGGTCTATTTGCATCTTGAAAACTTTTCATTGAACTCGCGACACTATTTGGTAATATACATATTACCACCACCTCTGTATATATAACTTCAAAGGAACTTTAAAAAGAACCTTTTTCTATAATACAGTGTAAGCTGTATCGAAAAATTAGATAAAGAATAAGTAAATAAATCAGGTTTTCAGCACTATTCCTTTGTACCAATCGTAAGCAGAGATGTATGTTAGCTATGGCGACAAAAGTATGACACTTCCACAAGAGCGAGCGGACCCGTGCTTTAGGTGTAAAGCGCTTGTTCTAACTCTATATGTAGTATATGTGAACTCTTTGATCGAAATTTATGGTTTGTTTCAGGTCTGCTGCTCCGCCACTACACTCAGAACATCGACACGCTGGAGCGCTGCGCCGGGCTGCCCGACGACAAGATCGTGGAGGCCCACGGCACCTTCTACACGTCGCACTGCCTTGAGTGCCGCAAGGAGTACAACCTGGAGTTTGTTAAAGGTATGTTTCATCGTATTTGTTAAGTTTATGTTGATACATGTCGATCATCACCAGTTTATCATATTCCCTGGACATAGGCATCTCCCATGACTCGCCACTCAACCCTATCCTCAGCTTTACGTTTAGCGGCCTCTGGTAGCCCAGGGGATTCTTAACACTCTTTGCCCCGCTGTAACCATAGTCGCCGCCTTGGCTAGGAATAACAGGGCGAACGGGAACTAGGGGCGTTCTTTTCTTGTGACTTGCCATTTTGGGGAGGATTTTGCCTATAGTCGCCACGCTGGGCATGTTGGCGACCGGAAGCTGATAACACATGAGCGTTCCGCTAAATACTGAGACTTTGGGCCTTCTCACGAGGAGACAGTCAAGATCATGATCCACCACGATGGGGAAGAACGGGTTCGTGAATGACGCATTACCTCGAAAGATTCTTGGAGCACACCGGTTTCCTCACTTTAACATGGTTAACAAGAAAATCTTGACCATGTTAAAGTTAGTGGCATCACGCACATAACTTCGGAAAGACAGTGGTGGGATTCGAACCAGGCGCTCCGAATGGGCAGTCGCTGTTTTCCCGACTAGACCAGCCGTAAAGTAAGCTTATAACAGTCTTAGGCCCCAAGTTTTGACAGCTTCAAAAACTGGTTGAAATGCTGGCTTATCAACCAAACTTTTTATAGTGGCAGCAGGTTCTTAAAAAGTTGTGATAACAATGGAATGTAAATAACTTAAATAAACTTGAGGTTCTCTTTTTCAGAAAGGATATTCGCTGACCAGATCCCGATATGCACAGAATGCCCCGGGGTAATCAAGCCAGATATTGTGTTCTTTGGAGAGAGCCTTCCAGAGAGGTTCCAGCAGTGCTTGTCTGAAGACTTCCAGCACTGTGATATGCTGATCATTATGGGATCCTCACTTGAAGTACAGCCCTTCGCATCGCTTATTGATATGTAAGTAGATTAATTTCTAGTTTTTCAGCATGGGGGTGACGTCATTTCAAATTTGTTCGGTAGTATTAAAGCATTTAAAAAAATTGGATGATGTCTGCTCCGGACTGGAAATGTGGTATGTGAATACAGGAATAATATGTGAATTCTTAGGAAGTCAGGTCGACTAAGTGGTATGAATGAAAACTCACCAGCCTTTTATCTATATAATTTCATAGAACACGCATAGGACAAGCAGTTATTACAAAACAATATTTGCAAATCAGAAAATTATTTTTCTCTCGTCACAGACTTTTTTATCGCTCTAGCTCCGTCAGTTAGGTAGGTCAGTCCATCCTGCCAGGTAGCGATGCGGTAAAGGTTGATAGTCGGCATACGTTGGAAGTAAGTAGGTGAGTAACCTACAGTAGAGGGAATTGGGGAGACCATTGCCCAACAGTTGGGCAACTGAGGTTAAATTGAAAAAAATGGCAGTCATAGAAACTGCTGATAGAAGTGGAAACTTATAACTCAGAATTTGATAGCTTACTTTGTAAAATACGCAAGTGAAACCGGAGGGCGTGGCGAGCATGCTGACGCATTTCTAGAGGGGCAATGCCATGGTCTCGTGTTTACCTGAAGATTTCTTATCATTTCTGAGCTTGACGCTAGAATTCAATTGAAAGACCACGAAAAGTCGGTTTGTGGTGCATCAAAATAAGTTTTCAGACAGCAGGATATGACTTTGTTTTATACTATGTAGTGATAAATGTAACTTTTCCCAGGGTCCCAGACTGGTGTCCCCGTCTCCTGATCAATCGAGAGAAGGCGGGCGTACGGTCCCCCATCATGCGCATGCTGGGCATGGGCGGCGGCCTGCAGCTGGACGGCGGCGCGCGCGACGTGGCGCAACTCGGGGACTGCGACTCGGGCTGCCAGCTGCTCGCTAGCAGGCTCGGCTGGGAGGTACCTCTCTCTTCCACTCTAGGAGAAACGGGACGCTCTATCTCTTTCGTTTGCAAATAGCGGATTCGGAACTGGGAGTCTGAAGGAAGCGAAGATCTCGCATCTCGCTGTTTTATTTTTCAGTTGGTAGCCACTTACCGCGTCCCTTGCATTTACGTGGTTAAACCTATCAGAAAAATATCAGATGTGCCGACTGCTGGTTTGGTGTATTACAGACACTTTCATAATGCCATATGGCATTATACTGTGGGGATCATCTTGGTGTACTAAGGAGGCTTTAATAGTGTAATACCATATTACATTATACTGTGGGGATCAGCTTGGTATACTACGAAGACTTTCATAGTGGAATGCCATAATATGGCATCATATTATGGGGATGAGCTCCATCTATCGTTTGGTCATAAACCGCGAGAAGGCGGACGTGCGGTCCCCCATCATTCGCGTGCTGGGTATTGGCGGCGGCCTGCAGCTGGACGGCGGCGCGCGCAACGTGGCGCAGCTCGGAGACTCACCTCGGAGGTACCTCTCTCTTGAACTCTAAGACACACGGGACGCTCTATCTCTTTCGTTTGTAAATAGCAGCTTCGGAACTGGGAGTCTCAAGCAAGCAAATGTTTTTCGCAACTAAACTCGGCTGGGAGGTATATCTCTCTCAAACTCTAGGAGACATGGGACGCTCTATCTCTCTCGTTGGCAAGTAGCGTCTTGGAAACTGGGAGTCTCAAAGGAGCAGTGGTATCTGCTATTATGGCATGAAGGTCTGAGAAATTTTGCAACTCGTTCCACTATTTTTGAACAATAACTCTTTAATTTTGCCTAAATAAAATCTTTAAAATGCCTTCTGACAGAGAAGGCATAATAATAGATAGATATATAATACAATTGGTAGTTCTTGAATAGGCAGCTTAGAGTGATGAATTATAAAGTTTATTGTCAAATTGTCATAGACAACCTAATATTTGCATGCCGTAAGGTTGATTATGGAGTTCTCAATGTAAACATTTAAGATCTTGTAATTACCCATTTTCGCAAATAAAGAAATTTTATTTTTTATTTATTTGTATTATTGTCTTGTATTAATTAAATTGTATTTTAATTTCAGGACGATCTTCGAACACTAGTTGCGACTGAACACGAACGGTTAGAGCGAGAGGGGGCTATATCGCAGCCGTCTATTCCTGTCCCTCTCGCACCCGTTGCAGCTACTATCAGCCAAGTGCCTTCCGACAATAAACTATGAGTAAGCTTCTTATGTTACCTTAGTATGAAGGTTTGATGACACTGATTATATTTAATTATTTAGACGACGAATCAAAAGCAGTTGAATTCAAAATAAGCTCTAATAAAAAACATTACACAATATACTTACGCATTTATTTATGAAGGAGGAGGTTCTCATTTCGACTGTAAATTATTTTTATTTGTATGGGTATGTTAGGCAACTATTCCTTCATTTATCCACTTGCCTGTCCCTGGTCATAACAGTGCCACAATTTTTTTTTCCGGTCAACTGTTACTGGCACTGCTGTGCCACAAGCAGCGTTCGGAAGCACGTCTTTTATTAATAATCTGTAGCACTGATATATACAAAAAACACAGGCAATACATTTGCCTGTGTTATATTCAGAAAAAAAACCATAGATGGCGTTTAAACAATTTATAGTTATTTTTTTCGGCCATTTCAATTGTTAGAAATTGTCGTCGTCGCGGTGGGAACAATGGCCACGTTGTGATTGTTGTGTGTTAGTAGACTACTCATGTATCATTTATTTATATTTTATCACTATGTATTTGAAAGGAAATATAGCTTGGTTTTTCAATGAGTTTATAAAACTGTAACAGAAAAAATAACGTATGTTTGTTGTAGTAAAATAAAATAAAATTGGCGGCAAAATTAGGGTAAAAAAGTAGTCAAGTGCGAGTCGGACTCGCAACTCAACAACAATCAATTTATGACGTATTAAAATAAAACTACTAACTACATCTCATTCCAACCAATTTGCGTTGATAGTTTACATGGTAACGTACATCATATATTTTTTTTGTCATTCTCTTATTTTAGAAGTTACAGGTGGGGGACATACTTTTTACCACTTTGGAAGAGTCCCTCGCGCAAACTAGTTTAGAAAAAAAAATGTTTGGAACCTCAATATCATTTTTGATGACCTATCCATAGATAACCCACACGTACAGTTTTGATCAAAAACATTTTTTTGCGTTTCAGTTCTGTTATATTCTTTCAGTTTTTTTTTTCTTTTTTTTTTGTATCAAAATCTTAATGCGGTTTACAGATTACATCTACTTTCCAAGTTTCAATAGTATAGCTTTTATAGTTTCGGAGAAAAGTGGCTGTGACATACAGACGGATAGACAGACATGACGAAATTATAAGGGTCCCGTATTTTGCTACGGAACCCTAAAAAAGACAAACTTAGGTTTGAATTTGGTTTGTCGGTAAGAAGTCGTGAGCTTTAAGTTCATATGTTTAATAAAAATGATACCTTGTTATTAATTATTGAAATGTATTTTTCTTTGTAGAATTGTTTCTATAATTCTAGTTTAAATGAATGTTTTTATCGGGAGAGGTCGCACGGCTTTTTCTACGGGTCTATCGAGCGGCAGCGTTGGACAGTTGACTGGAAAAAAGTCTACTAGCACTAACTGTCAAGTGGATAAGATGGAATTTTGTTGATTTTTTTTTTTTGCTGGTAAGACTAGAGATTGATTTAGCACTTTTTGTAAATATCAAAAAAAAAATGTAATAGGACCTACCCACATTTAATGTGCACGAAAATAATTATTTCAAAAAGGTATATTGACAAATAACTTGAAGTTTGAAATAGTCAAAATTTTGACAAAGAATATTGATGTAAACAGTGTAATCAAACCATACCAGTGTTTTGTAAAACTCCTGAAAAACTCCCTGCATTGTGATGTGCCTTTAGTCCTAACATACAAAGGATTATGTATCAATCTGAGTGACATCATAATAATACATTAAAATCTATACTAATGGTAAAGAGGGACTTCCAATCCTTTGAAATAATGTCACTGTTTTTGTCACTGCTCTTTGAAATAATGTCACTGTTTTTTTCTGGGGGTCCTTCCTTACTACCTTTTTTAGGAGTTGGGGACAAGATTTCATTTAAGGTACAATTCACTTGTCTTACAAACTATTTTGTAATCAATTTGTTATTGAAACTTTTCATAGAACGTTTGGTGCGAGATCTTGTGCAGGAAATGTACCTATACCCTCTTCTTTTATTTATTTGATCCTTTACTTTTTCTATTCCATTGGATATGTACTCTTAATTAGTGTATGATTTTTTTTATATCAAATGCGATAGGACTTAATAAATTTATTTGTGAATACAATAACTAAATGTTATCTGCACCCAATTTAAGTAGGAAAAAGCCTATTATTGACAACTCAATGATTATAAATTACGTAAAATTTATTTATACATAACAGATGAGGGCATTTTCTTATACTGGATCTTGAGACTATTCCCTCAATACTCGACAGCTGTGCTGTGCAACCAACAAAAGTTATGTATTCAAATAAAAACCTTGTTTATTTATTTTATTCTTTAGTTTTAAAATAGACAAGGTGTCACAAAATGTCGAATAGTACAAAAGCTCGATTTCGCAATTTAAACTTATAATGAAAACATTACACAGGATTTAGTCAGGATTAAAGGTCTTTAGTCCAAATATAAAGACTCCGCTCCCACCTAACATATAAAATACACTCAAATATGGGCTTTAAGCTATGCTATTTAAGATATAGATTACACTGGCAACATAAATCAGCAGACCGGTCGCTGAGAGTCGTCTGCTCATTTATGTTGCCAATGTAATATACTACATCTTGTAAATTATCTGATGAGTCTGTCAGCGAGCGGTCTGCTAATTTATGTTGCCAATGTAATCTGTATCTTAACTGGCATGGCTTAAAGTCCATATTTGACTGTATTTTATTTGTCGGGTGGCAGCGGTGTATAACGACCGACGGGCGACGTCCGTAAGTCTTATGTAATGTTTTCAACAGTAACATTCTGTCCATGAAAAAATTAACGACATTTTTCACAGGATCAATATCTAACTGACTTGGCTTAACGGCCCAAACTAAGCTGGTAACTGACACCAAAAGCCGCCAATCTTCTGTGTTCAGCCTTTGCCTGCTACGGGACAGAAGCAAAAAGCTCGCGCATGTTTCGGTCCATTTTCTTTCCATCGAAATCTAGGACTCGCCACCAGCCGGCGATATATATAAATAAAATAAAATCTCTTGAGAACCATTCTACTTTTTTTGTGACACCTTGTCGAAAAAAGAAAACACTAAAATAAGTACAAGTTGTTTGGTTTTTGGAGTTTTATAGGGACTTAACTTTGGTTATAGATCAATAATTATTTACTTTTCTATTAATTCCCTTTATATTAATATACTAACGATGCGTCCCGACTTCCTCCAGCTTAAACAATTAAGCATTTTTAAGGTTTTTTATTATATTATTGACGATACCCAAAACAGGACATTTACAAAACAAAGAAGTAGATGACTAACTTTTCGGTAAGATAGTCTGCTTATTCTATGCTATGTACGTATGTGTCCTATGTACACCGATTGCTGCAAAGACGCGTGAACCGAGTTAAATTTTTTCTGTTTCAAGGGGTATTAGAATACACATTACACATCCAGAGTGGTCCCATTTCATGTTGTCTTAATTTGGTCGACCTATTTTTGTAAGATCAACAACTATGTATCTGGAATTGGACACATCAATGAAATTTCGTTTCCCTGAAACCTGTTTGGTTTTGCAAATTCTATTAGATTTTTTGGTAAATCGAAGAAAAATAAAATATAAACAAGTAACACAAAGATAAGTCATCATTCGTTCGGCAAATTGGTGAAAAGTGCCCTTTGGGAACTTGAACGGCAGAGATAAATTCAACACGAGCCAAGTCGGGACGGGCCGCTAGTCATAAAAAACATTACACTAGTATTATTAATTACGAGATATATACCGTGCTTATCGAGTCCAATATTTCGTTTCAGTATCATGCACCATGTTCACGGGTAAGCTCGTTAATAATATTACTGTAATTAACAACCGTTAAAAAAATCTTATTTTAAAAAGCGTACAGACACGCAAACTATTTATTAATAATTGTAGATTAATTTATTTTAATTTATATTTTGGGCTCGTAATTTGAGGCGCTGTGTATCATTAATATCTACGTTTTACTTAATTAGCTTTTGGGTAGATATTAATTTATGGTTTAAAATCTTTATATTGTTTTATTCTTGTTCATAAACGTCTAGTGGGACAATGAGAATCAAATATAATTAGTTCACAATTTATCTTACGAAATGAAACAATGGCGCCACCTACGGTGAAATCGATAACTATCTTTGACAGATCTATTTGCGTCTAGAAAACACGTCAAAGACGTTTTCAAACTTGTAGAATATAGGGGAAGTCAGCTCAAAGCGGCCATAGGAGGCAAAGTGGCCATGGTCTATAACTCGGTTATCTTGAATTTTAGCGTGACTTTGCCATTTGGGGCGCATTGACGATCCCTGCCCCGCACCGGGTCGCCGCGCTCCCGTATTCGCAGCATGCGCAGAGCCATGGTGTGACAAGTATGATTTTTATCCGTGCGACTAAAAAAATGGCTGGTAAATATTTGCTGATTTGGCCAAATCTTATAATATTTTAGTGTGTGTGGTTCAATTGTATAATTAATTGTTTCATTGCAAATGGACGTGTAGCTTTGCTTTCTTTTCAAAATAGAGAAATGGTGGGTGCAATTTACGTTGAAAACAAAATGCCTGAAAAGGCAAAGCGATCCGGGCAAAGTGGCCACTGTCCGCTTTGCCATACCTGCAATATCTGAGCATTTGATTTGATCAATTGATATCATAAGTGATGAGATTACCTACGTAATCACAAACTGAAACCCCAAACTGTGGATTATGGACGAGCAACACTATTGGTTAGGTATTAAAAAAAACTCACAAATTGTTATTTTAATCGACAACAAACCTTCGTCACCTGGTCTTGTTTATTCTGAAGAAGTACTCTTAAATCCGACTATTGATTTATACAAAACGCAAAATTTGTTTATTGTTAAGTAAAGTAGACGCCGAAATGAATGTTTTTAATGTGGTTGGTTATTATTTTAGTTTTTAGTCAATGCTGTGAAATGAGATTATTATTATTAAAGTATCTAATCCTTAAAATACCCACTTCAACTCAAGTACATGGACTCAGTCCAAAGAGAATGTACTCAGTCTCGTATATCGTCATGTTTTATTGTCAAAAAATGTCCTGTTAATTAAGTCAAAAATAGTGCTGGCCACTTTGCCCATTCCTTGTGGCCGCTGTAGGCGACCACTTGGGCAAAGCGGATTTAGGACAACTTTTTCAAATTTTAAAAAAACATTTTGTTAAAACGCACATTTGGAGATTCGGCTTACATGTTGTGAAAATATAATTCACTCTCTATCTATTCATCAAAAAGTCTTTGAGAATATAGTTCGTTTTGTCATCTATTATTAAAGTCAAAGTTAAGGTGTCCGCTTTGAGCTGACCTCCCCTAGATGAATGTCTATCATCATAAATCGTTATCAATTTTGACACAGGCAATAACATGAAAATTGAACTTATTAGACGTTTATGAATAAGTGTCTATTATATATTATAGTGCGTAGACTAACGTAATTAATTTTTGTACATCATAGCTGCATTCCGAAACACGCCTCAGATACTAATGATGAAATTGAGTTCCGGATCAACATCGGCTAATCCATACTAACAATAAAACTGTATACGATCGTCTTAGCGACTGGTCTTTCGACACACTGTAGTCATTTCAATAGCTTCATCGTCCCACTGAAATATATAATGTCTTACATAATGTAATAATTTAAATGGCTTTGAAAGAATTGTACGTGTACAATTCAGTACTCACACGCACAGTAAACCTTCATAGCTTAAATATAAATAACATGTGTTCTATGTCAAAAAGGTCTTTTCAGAATGTCGGATAAATTTGGAAAACCTGTCGAAATAGTTCTCGATTGAGATGTTGATAATTATAAGTATGTCAATGTAAATCATTGAACATTTTTTTCATTCATTTGTCACTCGACCTGTCTTTCTGAAAACGATTCATTCTATAATATCACTATTTTGCTAATTAAAGCAATAAGGCGTTTTCAAGAAACATAATATGGTGTCCTATCAAAAATTATTCTCAATTTCGACAAGTATGCCCTAATGTTTTGTGAATTTTCACTAACAAAATAAAACATTAACGCCACCTATGGTGAAATTCAGAACTATTTTTGACTACGCTTCGCTACGTCTCATTACAGTGCCACCAACTTATCTGTAAAAGGCCGAAAGCGGAACTAATAGTTACGTATTATTACGAGTATAAAAAACATTGTTTTCGATCGTGGCGCCATCGCTATATTCTACAGATAAGTTAGTCGTACTGTAAGATAATTATGCATTTAAAGAAAAACTATGTACTTAGTTGTAGAAAACTCGTAAAAAACCGTATCACTAAAAGTGTGATCACAATTAAGACCTTCCCCATTTTCAGGGAAAATGCGCTATCTAAATGATAGGTGTGATAAATGAAATTGTGGCCGCATTCTTATCTCAGCTGGTGGTAACCCTTTAATCTAGTACTTTCTGATGGCGTTGTGTTCTACGTGTTTTGGAACAGTTGTAGTTTTGTCTGACTATTAGGGAAGAATAGAAATATTAGTGATATCGAAGTCTTATGAAACGTAATACGCAATAGAAAATCCCTCTAGGGGTGTATATAACGCATTTTGCCCTTGCATGTTATTTTATAAGGCTTTTTTGTAAAATAACGCCACCCAGAGACTTAGCGAGGGGAAGGGAAGGGAAGCGGGGCTTACAGTATAAAGGACATAGCTCTAGAAAAAATCTTAAAAGTCAATTCTATTGTAAAACAGTTTTAGTAAACTTGACCTGTTTGTATGGGTTTAATTTAGTAATTGATTTTTACCCCTTATCAGATGATCTGATATTTCGTACACAGCTTTAGTTCTAATGACAATACATTAATTTGTTATCAAAATTTTACCTAAAAAAAATTGGCAGTCATAGGAACTGCCGACAGAAGTGAAAACTGACAACTCAGAATTTTATAGCTCACTTTGGAAACTACACGGGTGACACCGGACGGCGTGGCCATGACCATGGCCCCTAGTTTACCCAAATACTTCTTATCATTTCCGAGTGTGACGCTAGAATTCAATTCACAGCCCATGAAAAATCTATTTGTGGCGCGCTGGCGCGCCAAAAGAAGTTTTCACTCCGGAAACTTTTTTTTAGTTTTACTTCTTTATAGTGCCGAAACTGGATAGCACTGTTTCCTCTCGCTCCTCCCGCTAGCTACGCCAATGACGCCAAATTGTTTACGCATTATGCTCATACGAGTGTATTACCTAAATAACTTTTTCGGCGCATTACACCTATTTGCGTTAATAGTTAATTATAGTTTAATCCGTAGTTTATAAAATCGTTGTTTAAGTGATGTTTTAAAGTTTCAAGAGAAACACATGTATGCGAAGCTGTATCTCTTGTTCTTACACTCGATCGAAAACGCATAAATATTTTTACTGCAGCATACAATTAGAAGAGGACTATTATTATAAAGACGAAATTAATAAATAACAGAAAATCGAGGCCCATATAAATACGATTATTAAAATATCGACACGTAAGAATCTGTATCGAAATAAAAGTATAATAGTTTTTTTTTTAACATGGAGGAAAAAGTATTGATAATTTTATTTAAACATACCTTTTTTTTTGGAGTACAAAATCACCTAAAAAGGGATTTCTCTTAGCTCTTCTCTACGGATTGGCAAAGCATCGTCAACGTCTTATGTAACCCCATAAACGTCGGGTACCACTTGCCACTGGTTGAGCCGTATGCCGTATGCTTGTTTCTTGCATCGGTGGAGCCATATGCTTGTTTTTAAATATAAACAATCCTATTTATTAAACAACATTTTTCGAAATCCTAGTCTGATCAAATCTTTTTGCTTTCGATCGAGTAGTAAGACCTCGCTGTAGTTAGTAGTATCATTTAGACTTAGAATATTTTCCAAGCACCGTAATGCCTTTCAAATAAGAGCTAGTTTGCTATCTTTCTCACGACCTCCAATGCATAATATATCAATTTTGTGAGAGAGATTCGAACGGCTTTATAATGAAGTGAAATCAAAGCAATACATTTATTATTAAACAATAGATCTCATTTATTTGTTACCAATATTCGCCGTTGAAATGTAATGAAAAGATTTTTTAAATTATCCGAATTCCTACGCCGCTTTCGTACTAGCGTTTGTAGTTTCTCGTTGTGACCAAAAAAAGAAAAACAAATTGAATCTTTTTATTCATATCAGAAAAAATTGCGTATCGTCGTCATCAATACGTATTTTTATACTAGGTTCGCGCTTGACCGCTTCCTCAATATTACAGCAGCGTTGACGCTGGTCGAATGTAAACCACACAAAAACAACAAACGCTATTATGGTAGCTGCCGTGTTGGAATAAATAAAAAGTTATGTACATTAAATGCATTTTTATTTCAAAATCCTATATTACAAATTAGAACTTATTTACAAAATTAAGGTTGAGAGAAAATGTTATATACTTATTACAAAATATAATCAGTGAACATTTGATTAAAACTGTCATTTAACATCCGTTTCACACCTTCGAGAATATTACATTTTGGGAAAATATAATACTTCGTGAGAAGAACGTCAGGATATGGAATATGAGTGGGTTTTTCCCGATGGTTACATGGCATCTTCAAATCGAGAGCGAATCGGTCTTTTTCTTTCTAGGTAAACACGCTCCATCGTAGACCGCGTCGTCGCTTAACATCAGGCGAGTTGGCGGTCAAAGTGTAAACCTATAAAAGTTTTAAAAAAAGAAGAATTTTCATAGAACACTCAAAATACTCTGACACTAGACCATGTCACACAAGGGATGCTCAACGCGTATCTCATGTGTCGTTAGAGAAATCTAAACTTTAGGGTTTTTCAAATAAGATAATAATTTAATAGCAACTTCTGTTAAAATGGCGACTTATGAGTATTCTGGATGTTCGAAGTAATCCTTCCAGTTGCTGTAACGTAACAAATAACAATACATGTATAAATACGACACTTCACAGTTCCGTCCCCCGCCAGTTAGGGTTTCCCCACCCCGCTACCAATAATCTGGAGCTCTCAAAATGGCTGGGCGTTTCACGCAGCCATATTTCATGTTTATCTGAACGAAACTTTTTTCTTTCTCTTTCTTTTCCTCTGCTTTCAGGAATAATGCTGACAATTGTTTCACTGGTTTTGTTTTCCTATACTGCACGTATCAATGGTGTGAATAATAAAGAATTTTCACTAATTCTTGCTGCAATACAACGTCCCATTCTAATGGAGTTCTACAGCCAAATTAAAATCTTCATGGTTATGGCTATCTTTAATTTCAAACGAGTATGATAACAACACCGAGGCCATAACTACTTTAGACAGACAGTATAGTAAATTAGGCGGCATAGAGGCTCTGGTGTCTAATAGTCATCAACTTATTCCTTAGCGTCAGTAATGCCCTCAGCACTGATCGCGAACATGGCTTCAGTTTCCGGCAAGCATGGGCTGTCGTAGATCTTGCATACTCTGGAATTATAAAATCGATTTAATTGTACAATTATTTGCAGGGCCTAAGGAAGTAGTAGGCTTCCAGTATTCGTTGAATGTGGTAAATATATGGAAAGGTTAAATGTTTTTAGAAATTTCAGTTCATGACAAGTTCAGAGATATTTTATGCGTAAGTATAATTTGTTAATAAGATAAGTTAGAGGGATCCAGCGCCTTCCGCGCTAGCCCAAAGTTCCATAGGCAGTTGAAGCTAATCGGGGTCAAGTACCTTACACTCCGCGAGGCATAAGCTGAGCTTTGCATTTGTGTGAGTGTACATGGATAGTGTAGGTGTGACAACCGGCCTTAGGCGCGGCGCCATTCTGTCTCGCCGCGCTCCTGCCTGATTGGTGATCACTCACTATATGCAAAGCTCAGCCTATACCTCGCGGACAAAATTTCAAGCTCCTGCCTGATTGGTGATCACTCACACTAATGCAAAGCTCAGCTTATACCTCGCGGAGTGTACAAAACAAACTGTACCTTGTGATAGCATACGTGTGAGAGAATTAGAAAGTTTGTAGAAAGAATTATGTGTTTGAATATAATTAGGTTAATATCAATCCTACACGTCTCATATGCACTGCAGAAAAATCAATTGTTTCACACAAAAGTACTATAATGTCGACAAAACGCATGAGCCTATGGTACTTTTGTAACATATGTATTGGGGTTTAAATATGAATAAAGAACTTCGACTTTGAATGTTACCTGTTGTCCCCTCTCCCCTTCCGTAGATAGAGTCGTGTGGTGGAGGCGTGCGCCATGATGTGTCCCCCTATCGGCTTCTTGGTGTCAGCGTTGAACATGCCCACCGCGTCCACTTGGGCCACCACTTGGTTTGTGATCACCACTGCTACACCGAACTGGTGACAATCATATACATAAAAATGATCCATTTTAAAAAGTGTGAAATATTTGTGTGATGAATACAGAATCTTTGTATTGTACCAGAGTGTTTCTACTTAGATATGTCGCAGCCGGATCGTATAATCCGCTAATACATTTTAATACCGCTGTTACATTACATTACGGCTAGCCGTTTTGAAAACGGCCGTTTTGTAATGCGGCGGTTCAACGATTAGCCGCATTGTCATTGCGATACGTTATTCAATACGGCGGCCAACGTTTAGCCGCATAGTACTACTGCTTAAATTGTAGGGTGGCCATACTCACAAAATAAACAATGAAAATTAATTGTATTAATCAGAAAAATCTGACAGATTATCTCTTGCCATATTTCTTATACCTTTTTTTTAAATATCTTACCTCTCAGATTAAACTTGGAAAGCCCCTAACTTGATATTGATGATGGTAGTACACCTAAGAAATATGATGCACTTAGACAAGGGTCTATCATTGAGATTTGACTCCGGGTGGGCTCCCTGCGGTCAGCCCTGAGTGTCGCTTCTCCATACTCGGCCTACGCTCCACTACGGAGGTCGCCGGATCGCTTCGCTCGCCACCTCCCCCCTTCGTTGCGCTCGGCCTCGCATGGTTCGCTCCACTCAGAACCTCCCGTGAGCTTCTGGCTCCCGCATTTTTTATATAGGTACACTCTAGGGGTAGTAGCGACAAGACTAGGTGGAGTCGAGGTGCTCCGAGTCGGATCTGGGTCCTTCCTAACCTACCCGGTCCGATTTAGTCTTAGCAAGGTGAACGGTGGTAAACCACCCCAATAATATTGTGTAGGATCCCGCCGAACACCAGAATCCACAGTCACCTTAGCAATTTAGCAACACACGTACTGTTTTCAACGCCATGGTTGTTGTTATGTCAGACAGCGCCATGAGTGTTAAGAATCGGAACTAAAATTGTCAAAGCGGCGGCTAATCTTTCGCTTTATTACATTACGGCTAGCCGTTTTGAATGACATATGGCGTCGAATACATTCCGGCTGTTTTTTAATCAGCCGCATCCAATCTGGCTAATCGTTAAACCGCCGCTTTACAAAACGGCTAGTCGTAATGTAATACGGCGAATTATACGATCCGGCTGCGACAGATACATAATGAAAATACGTTAATTGCACCAAAAAGAAAATATTTTTAAAATAACACAAGAGAAACGAGACGCGATGAAAAACCTGTAGTACGGATACATTTTGTGTTAGCGTGCACTAGACCCCACTTCTCTCTGATAGGCGCGAAGTGCCGAACTTGCTCAGCCGGCGGCAGCCCGAGCCGAGGCCGTGCCGTCGGGCCCCCTCGCGCATGCCGTCGTAACGCGACACTGCTCGCTATGTTATGCAAGTAAGCTTGATAGCACTTGACAAGAGTTCTTCCACTCGGTATGTATGGATGAATCAGATAGTTCGATCTTAGCTAGGGCTTAGTTAGATTTTCTTTTCAGGTATCAGATTGTAAGCTAATTAGCGTAAGTAACGTTTAGGATGGTGCTGCGCTCACGTGCTATCCCAAAAGTACGATAGGTAGTAGAGGTACCTAAAGCCGGCTATTATAGATCCGTTTTAAAAAATACTAGACCCCACTAGGGTGACTTGTGGTGTGGGAATCTAGCAATCTAGGGATATACCTTAAGTCGCGTGGTAGAGGCGTATGCTATAATGTGTCCCACTGTCAGTGTTCACTGTTCATGCCTACCGCGTCCACTTGGGCCACCACTTGATTTGTATTTTGTAATTACCATCGCTACACCGAACTACTGACAATCATATAAAAAACCAGTGTGCGTATTTATATACGTAAACAAGAAGATAATATCAATGTGATGTATAGTTGCCGGTACACAAGTTGACACAATTAAGTTGGCTGTGGTGTTTAAGAGCCGGCTCACGTCGTCGCACGAAATTCAAAAAGTTTGTGTTCCGATATTTCCATCTTTAGTATTATCTAGAAAAAGATAATTACGTTCAAAAAATAGGCCGATCTTTCTTGTTGACGTTTCCTTGTTTCAATTTTACTAATAATAAAGCCTTTAGTCGTAGGGAACGATCTCCCATGACCATTTCGCCGAAAAGTCGCCGCCGTGTCAGTTTCAGACTTCTAAATCTACAAGTGATACTCAAAATTTATACTTAAAAAATATGGGGAACATCATACACATATTTCATTAATTCATTCAAGTCACATATATCTGAATTTTGGTCCCATTTATTAGTAAAAAAACAAAATCATAAGCCAATTTTAAGTTTTATATTGCAGTTTTAGCGTTGTCTCTGTGTAAAATACACAATAACTCCAAAATAAAAATTAGACACGATAATACTTTGTTCTTTGTAGAATCCAATTCTATAGTTACTTTTCAAATCATAGTTGTAAATTTTTCAAAAAATATAAATTACCAGCAGTCGAAATTACAATAAATTACGCTGCGCAATTTAGTATGCTGCGAGCGGCCGTCGGGGAGGACCTGCGTCAGTTAGCGTGGGAGTCGGTTACGTAATATTTCGCGCGTTTATGACATAAACTAGAATAATTATAGTGCGACCACAAAATTTTAATTCGTTTGGCGTTTTATAACGTTTTATTCTGATTTTTGGGATCGGACCATCACATTTGATCTTGTTTACTTCATGAAGAAGCAGAATCTGTCAATTTTTTTTTGACGTGACAACGTCTAATAAGTCGATGAACGCGATGGCCGCCACCACAAAATGTCGAATGTCATTATTTTTACTACTACCTCAATACCATGACCATGACCATGCACATGACCATGACCATGACCATGCCCAATGACCATGAGGAACGGCCATGACCAATGACCACGACCAATGACCATGAGCAATGGCCATGACCAATGACCGTTCCGACGTGTTTGAGCAACGAACTTCCAATATTAATTAAGTATGTACAGTATGGGTAACAAATGAAAGGACTTGACTAGTAGAATACTATGCACTGTCACAAATTTCAAATCCAAGATGGCCGCCACCACAAAATTGCGAATGTCATTATTTTCACTACTACCTCAATACCATGACCATGACCATGCACATGACCATGACCATGACCATGCCCAATGACCATGAGGAACGGCCATGACCAATGACCATGAGCAATGGCCATGACCAATGACCGTTCCGACGTGTTTGAGCAACGAACTTCAATATTAATTAATCATCATTAGTTTTACTACTACCTCAATATATATATCAATTTAAAGGGCTTGACTAGTAGAATACTACGCACTATGATAAATTTGAAATCCAAGATGGCCGTCACCACAAAAAGCGAATGTCATTGATTTTCACTACTTCTCAACATAGGTATCAAATGCAAGGGCTTGACTAGTAGAATACTATGCACTATGACAAATTTCAAACCAAGATGGCCGCCACCACAAAATGGCGAATGTCATTATTTTTACTACTACCTCAATATGGGTAACAAATGAAAGGGCTTGACTAGTAGAATACTATGCACTATGACAAATTTCAAATCCAAGATGGCCGCCACCACAAAATGGCGACTGTCATTATTTTTTACTTCCACCTCAATATGGGTAACAAATGAAAAGGCTTGACTAGTAGAATACTATGAACTGACACAAATTTCAAATCCAAGATGGCCGCCACCAAAAAATTGCGAATGTCATTATTTTTTACTACCACCTCAATATGGGTAACAAATGAAAGGGCTTGACTAGTAGAATACTATGCACTGTCACAAATTTCCAATCCAAGATGGCCGCCACCACAAAATTGCGAATGTCATTATTTTTCACTACTACCTCTATACCATGACCAATGACCATGACCAATTACAATGATCATGAGGAACGGATATGACCAATGACCACGACCAATGACCATGAGCAATGGCCATGACCAATGACTGTTCCGACGTGTTTGAGCAACGAACATCCAATATTAATTAATCATCATTAATGTTTACTACTACCTAAATAAAAATATCAATTTAAAGGGCTTGACCATGCACTATGACAAATTTCAAATCCAAGATGGCCGCCACAACAAAATGGCGACTGTCATTATTTTTTACTACCACCTCAATATGGGTAACAAATGAAAGGGCTTGACTAGTAGAATACTACGCACTATGATCAATTTGAAATCCAAGATGGCTGCCACCACAAAATAGCGAATGTCATTATTTTTCACTACTTCACAATATAGGTATCAAATGCAAGGGCTTGACTAGTAAAATACTACGCACCATGACAAATTTCAAATCCAAGATGCCCGCTACCACAAAATGGCTACTGACATTATTTTTTACTACCAACTCAATATGGGTAACAAATGAAAGGGCTTGACTAGTAGAATACTATGCACTGTCACAAATATCAAATCCAAGATGGCCGCCACCACAAAACTATTTTGTGGTGGCGCATTTGTTATCTATATTGAGGTCGTAGTAAAAAATAATGACATTCGCCATTTTGTGGTGGCAGCTATCTTGGATTTTAAATTTGTCATAGTGCGTAGTTTTTACTAGTCAAGCCCTTTCATTTGATATCCATATTGAAAAGTAGTGAAAAATAATGTCAGTCGCCATTTTGTGGTGGCGGCTATCTTGGATTTAAAATTTGTCATAGTGCATAGTATTTTATTAGTCAAGTCCTTTCATTTGTTACCCATATTGAGGCAGTAGTAAAAAATAATGACATTCGCAATTTTGTGGTGGCGGCCATCTTGGATTTGAAATTTGTCGTTGTGCATAGTATATAACTCGTCAAGTCCTTTCATTTGATACCCATATTGAGGGAGTAGTGAAAAATTAAATGTATTTCGCCATGTTGTGGTTGCGGCCATCTTGGATTTGAAATTTGTCATAGTGCATAGTATTCTACTGGTCAAGCTCTTTTATTAAATTTGATACCCATATGAGGTAGATTATGAAGAAATATTTAGTCCACCATTTTGTGGAGGCGGCCATCTTGAATCGATATTAATCAAACATAGCTAAGAACCAATGCACAAAAATTACCCTTAAAATAAAAAAGAAATTTTACTAATATCAGATTTTTTAAATGCAAGAATAATTTATCGTAACGTAACGGGACAACGAACGTAACGGGACAATAAGTCTTCAATTTTCGTGCACGCAGCCAGCGTTCATCGATTTAATAGACGTTGTCACGTCAGAAAATCTCATCAACATTTTTAGTACATTGCCGTTACGGCTCAAGATCGTTCTGTCCGCCTAAACGCTCGAGCTGAATCGAACGGACGCACGCTGACAATGTTGCAGGATTTTACCTAAAGTTGAGTTCTGTCTTTTTGTGAGAGGGCTCTTAAGGTCTCTTTGGTGGAAGTGCTCTTTCGCGAACTTTCCCCTTCCATGTCACTTTTGGGTCAACTTGTTTGCCGCCCACTATACGTCGGAAATGGGCCCCTTAAACCTACACCCGTGTCACAAGTCTCGGGATCTACTCGGGATTTCTCTCTCTACCACGATGGACCCGGTACCCGGACTGTAAATCTATGGAATGCTAAGAAGTTCGTCTCTTAATGAGGATGAGTGAAAGTGTGAGGCTAAACATACATAGATGTAGTAACGTGTTACCTCGTCGGCGAGTCGTAGAAGCATCCTCATGAACCGGCCGAGGTGCAGCTGACGGGAGTTGAGCTCGCCACGCCCCGAGTAGTCCGTCCTGTACAGCGCTGTCGCACTGTCCACTATTATCAGCGAATACCTGTTAAAGATTTTTAAAGTGAAAACTTTTTGCCGCGGCACATACACAATTTTTCGTGGGCTGTGAATTGAATTATAGCGTCACGCTCGCGAATGATAAGAGTTCTTCGGGTAAACTCGGAAACATGGCCATTGGTCATCTAGAAATGCGTCAGCATTTCCCATTGGCTGTCTAGAATGCCAGCAGTCAGCTATATAGTCAGCATTTCTAGATGGCCATGCTCATGGCCACGCCCTCCGGTTTCACCATCGTACCATTCACGTTTCCAAAGTAAGCTATCAAATTCTGAGTTAAAATTTTTACTTCTATGAGCATTTCCTATGACCACCATTTTTTTTTCAATTCTCACATTTACAGTATTTAGTCTATCCGATTTAAATGTATTTTTACAAGAATACACAATACTCGTCACGTACAAAGTCATTAACTAAACGAACCCGCCCCGAACCGTTCTTTCAATTTTCAATTTGTTTCAAGCTATGACATTACGCAGATGACTTTGAAAAGACAGTAGTGCGCTTGGGATTTGAACCTGGCCTTTCCTAGTATATGACATCGGTAAAACTCTCCTGGCAAAGCTAGATGCCAATGTCATAAAGATATTGAAGTCATGGTTAGGATTGGCACATCCGGCTGATCCCTCTACTCTTTTTAGGGATCACAATAGTTTTGGTCTGAAACTACAGAAACCGTCTGAACTTTACAAACACCTAAGAGTTACAAAACGCATGTTTTGGGAAAGTCATAAAACGAATTAATTACATCTCTCCCAAAAGACAAAACTGCTTCAGACCTGGAATCTAGACTTCAATTCCATAAACAATTTATGGCAGGTGCACAAGTAAATACTGCTGGGTTGGGTGCGAGAAAAAAAAGGGAAGACCGAGACATGGTAAAAACCTTTCTACAACAAGACGAAAATGACGGTTACAAAGTGCACGCTATGAATTTAGAAATTCAAAGTGAGTGGTTAACCATAGGTGAGTTCTGTATCCCATTAGCTCTAAAGTGGCACACCTTGGTCTATGACTGGTCTCCTGCCTTATTAAAATTTTATCTAAATGCATTCCAAATGACCCTCCTGACCAGAGTAACTTGGTAAGGTGGGGAAAAGCCTCTGAAAATGTTGCTATACTTGTGGAGAGGCGATATGTACAGCAAGGCACATATTGGTGGGATGCAGGGTGCTCCTTAATGGGGGTCATTACTCACGGCGTCATGACAGAGTACTTGAAATCTTACGTGAAGCCATGAGCCTTTCAGTAGCTAGAGCCCAAAGGGATTGACGACAAACAAAAGACAAATTAACTTTGTAAAAGAAGGCTCAACTTCAAACCCAGGAACAAGCCTTACTCAATCCTGGGTACAGCACCTGATTGGACTATTTTAATGGACACGTATGAAAAGCACTACAAAATCCCAGAGGATGTGGGTGTTTCGTCATCCAGACCGGACATTTTCCTTTTTTCTAGAGCTACGAAACGCATAGTCCTTGTAGAACTTACCGTACCGTGGGAAACTAATATACCTAAAGACTACGCGATGAAACAAAATAAGTATTACGACCTCCTAAACGAATTAACAAAAAACAGCTATGTAGTTAGTTTATACGCTGTAGAAGTGGGAGCGAGAGGTATGCCAGCAAAATCTCTCTATAACCTACTGAAAGACCTTGGCTTATCCAGAAGTGCAGTAAGTTCTATACTTGAACGAGTATCTAAAGCTGCACTAGTAAGCTCATATCAGATTTGGCTGGGCAGGAAGAGAAAAACGAGTAGTGAAGGTGAGTGTTGATGTACGTCAGAAAGGGGCCCCTTAAACCTACGCCCGAGTCAAAGTCTCGGGAACTACTCGAGTTTTTCTCTCTCTCTGCCACACGATGGACCCGGCACCCGCACGGTGAATCCATGGAATGCTAAGAAGATCGTCTCTGTCTTGCTAAAATCTTTAATGTATGTATTAGTTTATTAGTATATTATACTTGCCTACAAATTGTAATACAAGTATTCTAAGTATTAGGATATATATTCCTTAATATGTATGTGTACTTTATACCTTACGGCACATTGATCCTTACCCCGTCTTTTGCTTTTTAAAATTTTCTCTCCATCCTCCGGTTGCCTGGAAGAGATCGCTCTTAGCGATAAGGCCGCCATTTGTTTCACTAGATTTAAGAATTTATCTTTTTGTTTATTAATTTTTGTTTTGTTTTTGTGTTGTGAACAATAAAGTGTTTCTATCTATCTATCTATCACAGCCGCAGATATCATCAGGATAATATTACAGATAATACCTGGACTCGGCCATCATTGCTACAGATCATCATCAACAGCCCACTAAATGTTCCCACTGCTGGGACTCGGACTTTCTCTCGCAAGGAGAGAGTTAAGGCCATAATCCACCACGCTGGCCCACTGCGGGTTGGTGAATGACACATGACTTCGAAAGAGTCTAGGTACATGTCGGTTTCCTCACGATGTTTTTCCTTCACCGTTTTAAGTTAGCGGCATTACGCACATGACTTCGAAAAGACAGTGGTGCGTGTAGGGTTTGAACCCGGGGTCTCCGGATCGGCAGGCGCTGTTCTCCCGACTAGACCAGCCGTAACTAGTAATACAGATAGTCAGATACTAGTAGGATAATATTACCTGGCGGTCTACCGCCGACCGAGAAATGTCTTAGCTTTGATATGTCTCTCGCTTTTCTTTCCGCTTGAACTGATAGAGACCGCAATAGCAAAGCGAAAGCCGATTTAGTTAGGCGGTAGATGGGCTGGACTCTGCCATCAAAGCCGCAGATATCAGTAGGATAGTAATACCTGGACTCGGCCATCATAGCTACGGATACTAGTAGGATAACAATACCTGGACTCGGCCCTCATAGCTACAGATACTAGTAGGATAACAATACCTGGACTCGGCCCTCATAGCTACAGATACTGGTAGGATAACAATACCTGGACTCGGCCCTCATAGCTACAGATACTAGTAGGATAACAATACCTGGACTCGGTTCTCATTGCTACAGATACTAGTAGGATAGCAATACCTGGACTCGGCTCTCATAGCTACAGATACTAGTAGGATAACAATACCTGGACTCGGCCCTCATAGCTACAGATACTGGTAGGATAACAATACCTGGACTCGGCCCTCATAGCTACAGATACTAGTAGGATAACAATACCTGGACTCGGTTCTCATTGCTACAGATACTAGTAGGATAGCAATACCTGGACTCCGCTCTCATAGCTACAGATACTAGTAGGATAACAATACCTGGACTCGGCCCTCATAGCTACAGATACTAGTAGGATAACAATACCTGGACTCGGCCCTCATAGCTACAGATACTAGTAGGATAACAATACCTGGACTCGGCCCTCATAGCTACAGATACTAGTATGATAACAATACCTGGACTCGGCCCTCATAGCTACAGATACTAGTAGGATAACAATACCTGGACTCGGCCCTCATAGCTACAGATACCAGTAGGATAACAATACCTGGACTCGGCCATCATGGCGGCGGCCTGCACCAGCAGCTGCGTCTGGTGGTCGGTGTTGTAGGCGCGCGCGTACGCCACGTTGTCGAGCACCGCGGCGCCCTCCATCCCGTAGCGCTGCGCCACGGCCAGCAGCCGCTCCGGCCGGAACGTGCCCTCCGTGTCGATGTACATGCACTTACCCTCGCCGCCAGACTGCTCGATCGGCAGCTGCCCAACAAACAATAAGCATGATGACTATAAAAAAAAAATATTGGCCGTCATAGGAACTACCGATAGAAGTGAAAACTTATAACTCAGAATTTGAAGGCTTACTTTGGAAACTACGCGGGTAAAACAGGAAGGCGAGGCCATGAGCATGTTCATGGTCCCGAGTTTACCCGAACATTTCTTATCGTTCCCGAACGTGACGCTAGAATTCAATTCACAACCCATGAAAAATCTGTTTGTGGCGCGCCAAAAGAAGTTTTCTCTTCAAAAACGAACAGCTTTCGTCAGTTTCATTCTAAGCTTCGGACATATAATCCGCCACAAAAAAACAGGCATTTTTCTCATTGATACGTAAAAGTGTACGATTTTTATGTAGACGTGACGTCACATGTCACAACCTAGAAGAAGGAAGGAAGAAGAAGGATCTCCGGAACTTTGATGATCTATATCTTGACGCTTTTTAATAATTATCTAGTAGTGAAAGCCTCGTTAAAATCAGTCCGTTTCGGAGATATATAGACGGAACAAAGAAACAGACAGACAAAAATTGCAAAAAGATTTTTTTATTTATGTTCTGTCTATACATTCTAATACCGTTTATGCATATACTAAAACGCGGTTATTTTAATTTTACAAACACGCTTTCATTTAATTTATTTGTAGTATAGATTTAACCACATTCGTTTTTTGAAGTGAAAACTTCTTAAGGCGCGTTAAGCACTTTGCAAACTTGAGCGAGACGTGCGCGTTAGACGCTCTTTCGATGGGTGAAATCTTGTTCGCGTCACCAACATGCGAAATAGCAGTATATCTGTTTATAATTATATTTCTCTTCTATCGGAAGTAAACACTTAAACTTAGAAATTTTAGTATTAAACATCACTAATATTGCAAAATACATCACCTGTTTTGCTACAAATCTGATGTACTGCTACAATGCATATCGGTGATGTGGACTCACAAGATTTACCCATCTAAAAAGCGCTTAACACGGACGTCCCGCTTCGCTTCTCCGCCGCCGCTATCCCTTAACAGGTCGATAACACGAATTCATAAGATTTTCCATACCAGAAACTGCTAAACCAGTTTTAGTTTCAGTACCAACCTGGCATGTGACAGCAAGGGTGTGACACAGCTGAGTTTTCCCTGTGCGGAACTCTCCGAATATCTCTGTGATGGAGCCAGTTTCTATGCCACCACCCAGCAACCGGTCTAGTTCTTTGGCACCAGTCGTGAGCTGGATGATTTCTGCTCTGAAATTTTATTTTTTTTATTAATCTTACTACCTAATATAACTAATATTAAATACTAGCAGTTTTACTTGCATTCCCTTTCCTTTCCTATGATTAAAAGTAGCCTATTGTGTAGATTAGCGGATAACAGATATCTTCGTGGGATGTTCTCACAATGTTCTTCCAACACAATTAAATATTAAAACTACATTTTATTTCCAGTTGTTTCCAGTATGAATCTTTAGTAAATTACCACAGTAGGTAGTTTCTTACCAAGTTCCAAGTCCCCAATGACAGCTTAGAAAAAAAAAGTAATTTATTGGTCTGTTAAATTAAAATGTTTTCAAAATACAGAAGTTACAATTTTTTTAAGGTCCACTAATTTCAACCACAAATGGTACAGTAACCACAGCTGGACATTATTCCTAATTGGTCAAAAATACTATGGTGTCTCCATCTTATGACAGGGAAATAAAATGACTTGAGAACTGCGTCAATTTTAGTATCAATGGATAGGATGCACTTTGGACCATTGAGAGTATGAGATCAGTCTGCCTTCGTGCATGAAACACAACCAAATCAATATTAGCCTTATATCACAACAACTCAGAATAATATACTTAAAAAATTAAGAAACGTATGTGTCCCAGCCACATATATTAAAAACACATAAAATCAATTCTTTATCATATTTAAATAAATAAACATGGGTAGACATTTCACACACAACACAATCTGACCCCAAACTAAGCAAAGCATGTACTATGGAAGCCAGACAGCTAAGGGCCTCGTGGCTTAGTGGGTCAATTCAATTCAATTCAATTCAATTCATTTATTCATACCATAAATTCATAAGAACACTTGGTAACGTCATTTACAAAAAGGCAAAGAATCTGTGTACATAATATGATAAAATAACAACGTCAAAAAGAATAAAGCAGCTGTAAAGGGGCCTAGTCAATTACATGCAGCTGTAAAAGGTTTTGTCGAAGACAATATAACAAATAATCAATACACACAGTATACAGATACTACATTAGTACAAACAATGTAACATCAAAAGTCTTAAAATCTATTATTTTACCTTATTACAAGATTCTAATTTCGACACATTTCTCTTCCATACGTTACTATCTTTAACAAAGTCGTCTATATTATAATATGCCTTGCTCAATAGGTAGCTTTTTATTTCATTTTTAAACTTGGTTTCATTGAGGCCTTCCACTTGTACAGGGATTGCATTATAGAAGCGAATACCATTACATTTGAAAGAGTTATTTGTTTTCTGAAGTCTGCACTTAGGAAATACAATTTTGCGTTTATGGTGCGCTTTTGGATTCAGATCAGTTAATTTCTGCAGACGACTTCGATTTTTTCTTACATACATTATACATTCATAAATATACAATGAAGGGACTGTTAATATGTTAATAGTTTTGAACATCTCCCGTACTGATTCTCTAGGTGATAAATTATATAGACCACGGATTGCTCTTTTTGCAATACGAAAACAGAGTTTCTGTCCGCAGCCGAACCCCATAATAAGATCCCGTAGGACATAATACTGTGAAAGTAGCCAAAATAAACAAGCCTAGCTGTTGCTGGGTAGTAACTCTGCCTGCGACGCCGAGGGTCGTGGGTTCGATTCCCACCCAGTGCAAATATTTGTGTGATGAATTCAAATGTTTGCACTGTGTCTGGGTGTTTCTATGTATAATAAGTATGTATTTAAAACTATATAAGTATTATATCAGCTATCTGGCTGCCATAACACAAGCTTTGCTTAGTTTGGGGTCAGATGGTGTTGTGTGTGAATTGTCCACCAATATTTATTTATTTATTATTTGTTTGGATTGTAAAGATCCAAACAGCCAAAGATATTATTAATTGATTTCTTGTAAATACATACACTAGTGTATGTAGACTTGTAGACCCTGTATAAAGGTGTCAATTTACTTAACAAGTTTAATGAATAAAAAAATATTTAAAAAAAACTAAATATGTAGAATACCTCTTCTGATGAAACTCAGTGGCTGTTGTAAACCCCATTGGTACTAGTTTTGAAGCTTCTGCTAGTATTTTATCAGCCTTCTGTTCCGATATGCCTTTTATTGTGATGAGCCATTTCTTAGGTGCATATGCCACGGACTCTACTGTGTGATAACCAGCTTCTTCCAGCTTTTTGATGTCCCCAGATGTAATTCCATTACCCTAGTAAAATAATTAATATGTTTTACTCTTAGAAAAACAACAAATTCTTTTACTGTAGAAAAACAACAAATATTTAATTCTTTTACTCTAGAAAAACGACAAATATGTGATTCCATTACCCTTAGTAAAACAATAAATATGTAATTCCATTACCTCAGTAAAACAATAAATAGTTAATTCCGTTACACTGGCAAAACATTAAATATGTAATTCCTTTACCATAGCCCTAGAGAAACATACTTTTTTTTTTTGGAAGCACAATTCAAAATTGATTTTAACATTAATAGTACAATACATTTTGAAATGATAATTTGAGGAGATCTATTGCAACACTGGGATAGTAAAAGTTATATAAACAATATTGATATAAACCAGCATAAGTTGTCTACATGGCACAGTGAAAAATTACAATGAAACCAAAAATGCTTGTATTACTTTCTATATTGTTTAAAAATCATTTCCCAAGTTAATTTAAGAATATATATTAGGTATGTGGTTACAAAGTATAACGAAAGCTTTTATTTCCCCGATTTTTCCAGCTTTCTCTGCTGAGGGTCCACCAGTAATTAAACTAATGAATTAACTAAAACATTGATAGACATTTGTTTGTTTCATTATATTCACTTGAAATTAAGGAGTGCAAAAGCAAAACCATAACCATATTAGTTTTTGATCAAAGGGCTGGACTGACATATTTTAAATGAACTTAAAGTTCAAGTTTGTTTTTTAATGTGTGCATTTAAGAGTGTCCAATCGCAATAATATTATAAAAGATTAATCTTTGTGGTGTAAATCAACAAACATTCATCTTTTGTGTGTGGGCTTAACAGATGAATTAAAGACATATTTAAGTAGATTTGATATTTTATAAGAAACAATTGGAAACTTTTTTTGTTTGACATGTAACTATTATCTTGTTATGAATATAAGTCTTAATCTGATTATCATGTTGGCTATTTTTATCGCATTAAAGTTAGTGGTTATGCTACATCACACCACTAACAACCAACCAACAGCTTGCGCTTACACTTAGATACTTAAGCTGTAGGGCGCAGCTAGTCTGTTGGTAAAAGAACTTGATGCTTTGATGGAATCTTGAACAGGTTATAACAAGTTTCACTCACCTCAAGTTTATTGATGAGCTGAGGTCCACACTCATCCAAATCTCCGTCAACAGAAGCGGTAACAGCTGACGCTGTAGCTGTCATTTTTAGCTCTAATTATATCACCGAAACATTCGTTTTGATACAGTTGAATATTTTTCTATGAGATTCAATGTGTCTTTTGAGGGCTGTAAAATTGCGAACAACATTATTAAATGAACAGTAGGTAGATGAACAGTAAACATCCGCGAAAGAGAACCTAATAACAGTTATTTCAAGGCAAACTACCAATTGAAATCGAGTATGTAATACAATCTAAACAGCACGTTTATCTAGGCCCACAATATATGTTTTACTTTATTACCAATTACCAATGCGCAGAGCCTATAATGGTGAAGTTAAATTTAATTATTTTTGTTCCAGATGTCATGGGAACTAAACTATAATTCCTAAACAGAAGAAATAACTTTATAATTACCTTTTGTTTTCTCGCTTTTGTTGATTTTTTTGAGTTTTTTGAGATTATAGGATTATACAGTAGGTATACGGTATACACACTTTTGACAAGCAAAAAAGTTTATTATGAATTATGACAAAGACAGACACAAACAGTCACAAACTCACAAACTCAAAGCAAAGAATATTTCCCTCCAAATTCAGTCCAACCAAAGTGAGTTCCGAATTCTATGTTAATCGCTGCCTACTCTTAACTTTACTTTTGATTCTTAACTTTACTTTGAATATTATACTTGTCAAAACCTAGTCAAGCCTAGTTTCGTAACAAGTTTAGTGCAACTTATTTTTTTTCTAATAGGTATTATTCGGTTATATTACCGTAATGAAAGATTTTGGGATACATAATTTTATTAGGAAAAAACATAAACGGAAAATATATGTCCCACGAAGATTGATAGCAATCATTAATGTGTTTCGGCTTTTGTTATAATGTCAAAATGTCAATGTCTTAAAAATACATACAAATTGCATCCAATCTATCTTTGCATCCAATTATCTCTTGACTCTTTATTTTATCGAACACGAGCTAATAATAATATAAAACACTAATGTGTGCCACAGAGATTCACGACTTTAGAGATTCTTGCAATATCGATAAACATACCTAATTAAAGTAAAGTAAGTAAGTAAGCAACTTTGATTGACAATAATAATTCAAGATGGAATATTTGCTCTAAGACACTCTGGTTCCAAAAGGAATCAAAATTTAAAATACGAAAACCAACAAACTTAGGTCCGTCGCTTTAGCGAGAAAAAATACTTTTCGTTTTTTACAGATATGTCAATAAATTTATTGTCAAGTCAATGTTTTATACTTGGAGCAGTATTTATTCCGATCTAAAGCACATTTAGATTAATGGTACCTACCTAGAAAATTGTAAAGGAAAACAAAATTTTTGGTGTTAAAGTTAAGGAACTGAATTTTAAGTACAATCCCCGAACACATCAAACTCGCCTACTATCTCATACTCATATTCCTATTTAAGCATACCCAAATACCCATAGCTGTAAGAGAATAGAGGAGACGACAACTTATGTAATAAAATAAAAAAACTAGATGTGCAGTTCATGGCCAAGAATAACTGAGTCACACAAGAGCTACTGTCGATGGCGGGACTGCGTCTGTGCTAAGTGCACGCTCATGCGGCAGCGAGTCATGGCGGCTCAATTACATCCCATTCTTAACCTTTTCAATACAAACATAATGTTCAAACTCGTCTGAGTCATACAAGCGCTACTGCCGGTGGCGGGACTACGTATGGACCAAATGCACGCTCATAGCGGAGCGGCAGCACGTCATGACGGTACAAGAACAGAATAAGATCAGAATATATTTAAAATTATAAGCAAGCATGGCAACCAGGTCAGAATATAATATATTTAAAATTCTAGGCAAGCATGGCATCCATAGGTCAGTCTTCTAAACATGGGCATAGCGTCTAGAAATGAGTTACTGCGTTAGGTCCTGAGTTTACCCCGAACATTTCTTTCATTTACGAGCGTGACGATAAGCTTCATTCACAGCCTATTTTCACAGCGAAGTTTTCACTTAAAAAAGAAAACCCATAGGTACAACGCGGGACGCGGGTAAACCACCGGCACAGATAGTACTACATAACACTTGATATTATTACTTTTATAATATATTAATTATACGAAATTACGATGGCCAATTGGCCAATTAAGTTTTTAAGTTTTCACATCTTCTGCAGTGCGGTCAAAAGCACGGGCACACAGCACACACCTCATTACAAAATTTTTGAAAGCCTCTGCATGGTTTTTTTAGGGTTTTATCCTAGAGTGATTCGTATTATCGTATTCTGTATTATTGGACTTTCTTCTATCGTTCTACCCTATCGCAAGTTCGCAAGATCGTCGCATGATCGCAAAAGCAAAATAAAAACAATTAATGTTATCGTTATCAAGAAGTTCGAAAAACATTAAATATTTCAGCAAAATCGACAGAAACAAAAAGTGCGAGCTTATTGTAAGTAAATTCGTTATGTTCATATGTGTTTGTAATAATAATATTGCGTGAATACTTCAGGATTTACCGGCGAAAAAATATATTTTCCAACTCGAAGCAGAGAGACCTTGTGAATCTCAGAATATTTACCTTTTTCATTGAATTCTAAGATAATATCTTTCACTCCTTTGTAGAGTAAAATATTATTATCAGATGAGAACTAACGGGAAGATCTAGTCGTTTGAGATATTAAGGAAGGAGGAACAAGGAAAAGGTGCTTTTTTTCTTGGATAGTAGGTACCCACATACAGTTTTGCTGTGACAAAAAAATCATGTTAAGGTACAAGTTCGCCCAGAGACCGCGACAGGCACTTGACACTATGGAATTGTATGGGCGCCAGTTCGCGCCGAGACCGCGACAGGAGACCGAGACACGTGTCGCGAGACATGTGTCGCGGTCTCGGCGCGAACTGGCGCCCATACATACAATTCTATTGAGTCAAGTGCTTGTCGCGGTCTCCGGTCGCGGTTTCGCGTCGTGGTCTCGTGTCGCGGTCTCCGGGCGTACTTGTATTTCTATCTTTACTCTCGTTCATTGAGGCGTCGCGGTCTCGTGTCGCGGTGTCCGGGCATACTTGTATCTTTACTCTCGTTCATTGAGGCAATTTAATTTCACTGTAATAACAATTAAATTTAAGTATTTCATTTTATTTGTGCTTAAGCTTCTGCCTTAAGCTGCTGATGGGTGGTTGGAGAATATGTTGATACTTTAGTAAAAAACTAAATAATGAAAAACTTATGCTGAACACAATCTGCACCAATACATAATAAATATTTACATATTTACAGAATCATACAGAGTGTCAGATATCTTTAAGACATGGACACTGACTTGGCAGAAGAAAGGGTGGAAATCCAACTTTATGTTGATGGCCAAGTTTTTAAAGCAGATAAAAGCTGTCTTTGTCAGCACAGTGATTATTTCCGTGCCATGTTTAGTGGCAATTATGTAGAACAGGGAATGTCATCCATCACGATAGACGTAAGTTAATACCTATAGCCTCATAAAGCCATTACAACAGCAGGGTGTCAATTTGGCATTCAGTGGTTAGATTTACTCAAAGCATAACTTTACAAGCAATGACATTGAGTGATGAGAATGATGAGAGTGAGAGTGATGACTATTTAGTACTGCATCTTGCTCGCCACCTAGAGATGTAAGATGGTATATCTCTTTACCCTGTAATTTCTCTGGAAACAATCTATTGCTCTTCAAACTAGAACACAGTAAGGTTTATAGATTGTTGCTTGGCAGTATAATACTGCCATCCACAAGATAAAATGTCTCTAACCAAATGTCTGTAACCAAAACAAGTGCCGAGTTATAAGTTAAAAACTGGGATTTTGTAAAAAAAAAACCGACCATTTGAGAACCAATGAAGTATTATGAGAAACTTAAAATATAGAACTGAGTACTTCATAATAACTATAGTCCAGATTTTTAGAGTTATTCATTTGGTAATTGTAGTTAAAGACGTTTATGGGTTTGTTCCCGGTCGTGACGATTGAGTGGGGAGTTGGGTACGAGTGGGGAAATAAAAGTTTCGTACAGAGTGGGGACGACCAGGAACAAACCCCTTTATGTGTTACAGTTGTGTCCATGGGTAGTTACTTCAAAAACGTTTCTCATATTCCTAAATCATAAACTAGAGCTGTTAGGAAGATACTGATTAGATGGATTGATAGAGATTTTTTTCTTAATAAATATGATGGCATTTAAATGTAATTTTAGATAATATGTCACTTACGGACAGTAGAATAACTGGAAGAAGTGTGTTACTTCCCCAAGTGGACTCTACAAAGAGTACACTACACTACCTTAACTTTAATTATGAAGCAAGAGTAGACAAGTCAGTTCTACAAACAAGTCTACCAATCAGTAAATGTAATCTCAAGTCTCCTTTACAGGTTATAGATGCCGAGTCAATGGCTATATTAATAAGATACATGAATATAGGACTAATAGATCTAACAGAACTATCGCTAGAGACTCTCGAAAATTTAGCAATGGCAGCAAACTTCCTACAAGTCACTGAGCTTACTAAACAGATCAAATACGGCCTAGACACTGACTTGTCTCTTTCAAATTGGGTTAGCACCATGGCAATAGCTGAAAAAGCTTCATACCCAAAGGTAGAACAGCTCGCAGCAGCATTTGGATTATTCTCTTTTAGGGACATGAGGCCAGGATATATACCAAATCTACAAAAATTGGTCTGGTATCTCTCCCATCCATACTTGGCTCTAGATATGGAATATGAAGTCTTTGAATTCGGACACAGCTGGTTGCTTCGGCACGAAACCTGCACAGCTGATAATTTCCTCATTATACTAAGGTGTTTGGATGTTACAAAAGTTACCGCTAAAGATATAGAAACAATATGTTCATTAATGGTGGACTGTGATAACAGTTTAGCAATGAAAGTCTTAAAATGTTTTAAGATGTTCAACGACGAGGACATAAAAATTAGTACATCAGAAGTTGTTGCAAAGAAGAGACATATAATTGAAAAGTTCAGTGAGAGTGTGTATACTGAAGTGCATAACATAGTAAGAGATAGTAAACAACGTAAGTTACAGTACACAGCGGTAGTGCCAGCATGGACGAACAAAGATGGTAAATTAGATCAACATGCTCCTCTCCACATGTATAAATTCACAATTGGAAATGGCCTTGATAGATGGATAGAGCTAACAGACAAACAAATTTGGGGTTGGAATTTGACGACGTGGGGTATTTATAGATTGGTCCAGGTGTGTGGAGAACATGGAAGAGGAACGGGACGGTTCATGAAAGATGTAAAGGTGTATGATACACTAAGAGAAGAGTGGGTCCAGCACGGGGTCCAACTGCCATCGAGAAGACATGCTGGAGTTACTGTGTGTGGAGATTTGATGTACATTGTTGGAGGAGTGGGCTCATATAGGTTTGTATCTATAATATCTCACAGAGGTGTTGTAAGACGCACACATGTCTAATCTCACATGGGGGAGGGAGGGGGTGATCTCGGCAAATCTCGTAATTTTTTTTTTTCGCAAAAAATGTGTTCATTCTGTGAGAAAACTAGGAGGAATTGAGTATAAAATGAGTAAAATTCTCACGTGATTTTAAACAAAATGAAATGAAAATGAAGGGTGTCTCAAAAAATCTACAAATTACCTCACGGAATTTATGGATGCAGATTAAATATTTTTTCAAATTCCATTTTGTTGAGTTGTAGTTGAAGAGTAGTTTTAGAGTTGTACTTTTTCTTAATGCTAATTATAAATTTAAAAAATTGAAAAAAAAATTGTGCTTAGCGACGCTCCTTTTGCAGGCGTCTTGGACCTTCCCGAGTTTTAAAGAGGGTTATCTAAAAACCTATAAATCTTATAAATATCTCTCGCATACCTGTTTTTTACCATCTGGCGTATGTCAGGCCCCCAGCACTTTAGTATCCTACTTCCTATTAAAATTATAAATGCGAAAGTTTATATGCATATAAGAATGTTTGTTACTCTTTGAAGCAAAAACGATTGAAGGGATTTGAATGAAATTTGTTACATAGATAGATAATAGTCAAGAATAACACATAGGCTACTTTTGATACCGGGAAAATATCGGGTTAGGTAATTACGCGAGTGAAACCGTGGGGCTAGTTAGTAGTTATAAAAAAAAACCATTTCCGCTATCCAGTACGCAGTTTAACGTTATTTTGTTGTAGTGGTAGGACTCCTAGCAGAGTCCGCCTGGGGAAGTACCACACCTTTGCCAGTTATTCTACCGCCAAGCAGAAATGTGCAAACATTACTGTGTTCCGGTTTGAAGGGCCAATGTTTCCAGTGAAATTACACTGTATAGAGATAAAAGATGTTATATCTCTGGGCGACGAGCTCAGTGCAGTGGTAGGTAATGATTTGGTCTTTTCCTGTTCCAATAGCTGCGTGTCACTGTGCTAATATGTGGCAGGCATGTTGCTTGCCATCGGGCACATATCCTACTCGTCTTGTCACTCTAAACTATAAATAACAAATCTTCTGAAAATAAAATGAAATATTCATATTTGGATTGCAGGGTATTAGAAGACTCAACAACAATATACAATTTGAAAAAGAGAACCCACACTAAAGGGGCGAAATTTCCAGAAGCAATCCAAAGTCCTGCGATATGTACGCACGAGGGTTCCATATATGCTACTGGTCAAAAACGAGTTTACAAATACGTAGAGAGGGATGACCATGACACGTGGACGACTGTAATGAGAATGGATATCAGAGCGAATAAGATGGTATCTTATAAGGATTACATTTATTGCTCACAAAATTACTTCGCCCATTTCTACAGATTCAGGCCCGAATTTGATGAGGTGTTGGAAGTTATAAGTCAGTTTACAGCACCGCCGGTTGCTCTTTGCAGACTTAGTATGTACTTTGTATTTCCTTTCTTGTAATATAAATTAACTTTATTTTCCTTCTGCTGTTGTCCGGTCCTTCTCTCACAAGGAGAGAGTGAGTGAGTTAGTAGTGTTAGGACTCTAGTGAAAGTCCACCTGGGGAAGTACCACACTTTTGCCAGTTATTTTACTGCCAAGCATTAATGTGCAAACATTACTGTGTTCCGGTTTGAAGGGCAATGTATCTAGAGAAATGACAGGGCTTAGAGATATAACATTTTAGATCTCTGGGTGACAAGCGCAGTGCAGTGCTAGGTAATGATTTGGACTATTCATGTTCCAATAGCTGCGTGTCACTGTGCCTGTTATGTGGCATGCAACATGCCTTTGTTACTTACCATCAGGCACATGTACTGCTCGTCTCGTCACTCTACATATATAAAAAAAAGAGTGGAGACTATAATCCACCACACTGGCCAAGTGCTGGTTGGGCGATGACGCATGTCCTCCAAGACTTGCTTGCTGCTTGCTTGCTGGCTTGGAACATGACAGTACGACAGTACAACCTTACGATGTTTTCCTTCACTTGTTACAAAAAACAGTTAAAACATTAATATAATTGGAAAGTATCGTGATTACCAGCCGCCGTATAACAAAATAAAATATGAATGGCTCAATTTTTAATTACCGACACAAAAAGAAAAACGTCAGGGCGTTGTAGGTTCAACGTTTCTGTGTGTGTGTGTGAATCTGTCTGTAGGTACCATCGTGTTAACGATTTTTTTTGTGAAAGCTCAATTATCCAGAAGTGTTCTTAGCTTTATTTCATTAAAGTCGGTTTACGAGTATTTGCTTTACTTACAAACGTATGACCTAAAATTTAAAACAATTAGGGTATTTTGAAGTGAAAACTTTTTTTGGCGCGCCATAGACAGATTTTTCGTGGGCTGTGAATTGAATTCCGCGTAGTTTCCAAAGTTAGCTCTCAAATTCTGAGTTATAATTTTTCACTTCTATCGGGAGTTTCTATGACTGCCAGTTCTTTAATTTAATGTATTTTGACTTCGTTTGATGTCACAAACATTGAAAACTTCTATCTCAATTTGAGTTTGCTCAAAAATTTTACAGGTAATTAGCTCGCGTAAGCTTTAGTAAATGTTTGGTGTGAGTAAACCTTAAAATCTGAAATGTAATTTTCAGACGATTGGCTCATAGCATTCACCTGGTGGACGGGGCAAGTGGAGAAACTGAGAGTGGAAATATGCACCGACCCTTTTTTCAACGATGGTGGTTCAAACTCTGACGTGATGTGGTGCGACGTACAATCCACCATAACCATCAACGATGTCGCAGGGGTCGGATCCATCGTTCTAAACATGCCTGTCATAGAAAACATTCCCTCCAACTACCAGCAAAAGTATATCACTCAGTACATGGAAACGCATAGCGACTAATGCAACAGATTGTATACCTTCAAACTAGGTTGATAAGCTTTACTTCGGTGTAGCTTGAAGCATGTGTCAAAAAAGTGGTTTTGAATGTACAAACTTTAATTGTGACAACGTAAAAAACGTTGAGGCGAGGTGAGTGACAGTGACGAGAATAGTTAAATTGCACTTTATTTCTTTACGCATAGGTCTATTAATTGTTTGAAATTGCGTAAGGAATTTTTAAGTTACGTTATGATTAGACTTTTTCAGAATGCAATATAGCTGTCAAAGATAGTTCTCAATTCAGTAACAAGAAATTTATTTAATTTTGTTAAATTTCTCAAATGAAACTTTGGAGCCACGCCTCCTTTGGCGAAATTGAGAAGTATCTTAGACAGGTATATCTGCTTTTTGAAAATACAGGTACAAAGTGATTAAACATTGTTTAGCATTTTTTCCTCCTAATCATTTCATTATCTTCTTTTATTTAGTAGAATTGTCAATAAATAAAATAATTATTAATTCTCTTTGCCGTCATCCTATTCAATTATTAGGGTGTTAATTTGTTATGCAATTTTTATAGCGTGGTTGAGTGTACAGAATGAACCGTAACGCTTAGCGTTAAGGTTTGATTTCGGTGGTTGATAATAATAAAATTGTGATGTGGTTGCAATAAAGTGACTAAAATAACAGAAGCTTACAATGACCCTAATAAGGTGTACAGTATAAATACTTACTTAAACTTCAAACATGCATTTTATAGAGCATGTGATTTTATGTAGTTTTAGTTTTATTTAGACTCTAATTAAGTAATTCTCGTACATATAAAATAATCATATTCAAATAATCAAATTTAATTATTTTTTGAAATTGTATGTCCGTTCAGATGGACGTCAGGAACTAAAGACACATTTTAGCTAAAAAATAGTTGTCTGCACTAGTGATATGAAACCAAAATTGTTTAGAAAACTAAGATTTTTATTTGATAGGTGTTTTAAAACATAAGAATAATCCTAGTGTATATGAGTGGTAAAATACCCTTATATGACGAAACCAAAATAAGGCTGATACAATTATCGTATACTATAAAAAGTTTATACAGGTTTACGCAGAACAGTTTCGAATGGTTGAAATGGCGTTTCACTATTGTGATATTATGCTCAAATTTTAATACGGAACCTGCTCTGAAATCGTCTAAAAATACTGTATACTACATTTAGTGAAGTCCTAAGGACGTTTTTTTTAAGAAACAGCAAATTTTCACGTAACCCTGTAAAAGTAACTATAAGTTCTAGAATTGTTTTAAGCTGTAACAGTTGTCGTACTAGTATTATTAGTTACGGGATCGATTAATAGTAGTAATCTTTCCAAAATAATAAGAAAGGGTTAGTTAAACTGTGCTTTTTCCACACTTAGCTTTTTAATTGGGTCATTGCGTGCGGCTTAATTTCATTTCTATACTCGCACCAGCCCAGGCTATCCCAGAAGGCCAGCAGCCTGTATATTATATAAAAATGCTCAAAATATCCACAGGAAAAAAAATACTTTTCTTACTTTAAAAAAAAACTTAAAACAAATTTAATCAAATTAAATTAAATTTATTGGTTCATTCATTAATTTCGCTTAAAAATATCAACGTTTTTAAATTCTTAATTACCTACTTGGATCAAATACTTAAAGTTAGTAGTCCAATAGCAGCCGTGCTAAGCTCGCGACCTGTGTTACGGCTGCTAAGATTCCCACCTCCGGCGCTCACTCAGTCTCCCCTTTTTTCTCCGAAATGTGAGTTACAATTATAGGTCTCCAGGACAGATGCTGGTGATTGGAAGAATTGTGTCTGTTGATCTGGCACACTACTACTGCATTCCATAAGCACATGCTGTGGTGTTTCTTCCTCCTCCATTCATATCCTGTATAGAAGGCTGTCTGTCAGAACTATGGTAAATAAGTGCGTATTTAGGGGACAGTGGCCAGTCAATTTTCTCCCTGTCTAATCTGAGAAGATTGTGGGCAAACTTTTTTTGATGTAACTGCATTTTTTGTTTACCCTTGAGAAATAATGTAAGTTCGATGAATCAGTCCATGATTAGAAACATTTTTTTGTAAACTGTCATTCGTCTATTTTACCAGTGAACATAGTGCATACAACTGCATAGAAATATCTGGCCCTCGGTCCACAATTAACCCCGGTAAATATCCCGTAATTAATAATAAGGCCTTGTATGTACATTTTTGAATAAAATTCTCATTTAGTTATCAATTTACATTTATTTAAACATCCATTTACAAACATATACTAATTATATTGTGTACATACAATTTGTACAATAATTCAAAGTTAATACTCATACTAAACTTAATTAAACATGACAGCATTATATGCAATCTAAATTAGACTAGTTAAACGATAAAATACACTTTTTATTTTATTTTAGGTATACAATGTACGAAGCATTCGTGTCAATTCTGCTTAAACTGACGATCCGGGACTCTCCATAAGTGGCCAAGGAGTTGCCACAATTGCAGAGGCAGTGCCTTTCAAATTTCTTGGTAGAAAGATAGATCACAAAGGACGTACACCATCATTAGAGGTGGTTGTTGAAAATTTCATGAACAACCTCAATAAGGTAGACCAGCAGCCTATCAGCAATATCAAAAAAGCATGGATATATGACAACTACCTCACATCACGTCTCACTTGGCCTTTCCTAGTATATGACATCGGTAAAACTCTCCTGGCAAAGCTAGATGCCAATGTCATAAAGATATTGAAGTCATGGTTCGGATTGGCACATCCGGCTGATCCCTCTACTCTTTTTAGGGATCACAATAGTTTTGGGCTGAAACTAAAGAAACCGTCTGAACTTTACAAACACCTAAGAGTTACAAAAACGCATGTTTTGGGAAAGTCGCAAGACGAATTAATTACATCTCTCCCAAAAGACAAAACTGCTTCAGACCTGGAATCTAGACTTCAATTCCATAAACAATTTATGGCAGGTGCACAAGTAAATACTGCTGGGTTGGGTGCGAGAGAAAAAAAAAGGAAGACCGAGACATGGTAAAACCTTTCTACAACAAGACGAAAATGACGGTTACAAAGTGCACGCTATGAATTTAGAAATGCAAAGTGAGTGGTTAACCATAGGTGAGTTCTGTATCCCATTAGCTCTAAAATGGCGCACCTTGATCTATGACTGGTCCCCTGCCTTATTAAAATTTTATCTAAATGCATTCCAAATGACCCTCCCTGACCAGAGTAACTTGGTAAGGTGGGGAAAAGCCTCTGAAAAATGTTGCTATACTTGTGGAGAGGCGATATGTACAGCAAGGCACATATTGGTGGGATGCAAGGTGCTCCTTAATGGGGGTCATTACTCACGGCGTCATGACAGAGTACTTGAAATCATACGTGAAGCCATGAGCCTTTCGGTAGCTAGAGCCCAAAAGGGATTGACGACAAACAACAGACAAATTAACTTTGTAAAAGAAGGCTCAACTTCAAACTCCAGGAACAAGCCTTACTCAATCCTGGGTACAGCACCTGATTGGACTATTTTAATGGACACGTATGAAAAGCACTACAAAATCCCAGAGGATGTGGGTGTTTCGTCATCCAGACCGGACATTTTCCTTTTTCTAGAGCTACGAAACGCATAGTCCTTGTAGAACTTACCGTACCGTGGGAAACTAATATACCTAAAGACCACGCGATGAAACAAAATAAGTATTACGACCTCCTAAACGAATTAACAAAAAACGGCTATGTAGTTAATTTATACGCTGTAGAAGTGGGAGCGAGAGGTATACCAGCAAAATCTCTATAACCTACTGAAAGACCTTGGCTTATCCAGAAGTGCTGTAAGTTCTATACTAGAACGTGTATCTAAAGCTGCACTAGTAGGCTCATATCAGATTTGGCTGGGCAGGGAGAGAAAACGAGTGGTGAAGGTGAGTGTTGATGTACGTCGAAAGGGGCCCCTTAAACCTACGCCCGAGTCACAAGTCTCGGGAACTACTCGAGTTTTTCTCTCTGCCACACGATGGACCCGGCACCCGCACGGTGAATCCATGGAATGCTAAGAAGATCGTCTCAAACAAAAATGACAGCCCGGAGAGACGGATGACGCTGGAAAGACAGATGGCTGGTGGAAAAGACATCTGACGGATGGAAAGACATCTGACTGTTGGAAAGACAGCCGAGGGTGAAGGCCTAGCAAGCCAAGCCCGGGAATTAAATCGCTAAAAGTCCAAATAAGAATAATACCCCTGGGACAGTCCGAGAGGCGGGCGGAAGATCTGTCCACCGTGTGATAGTAATGACGACCCTGGCGCGAATACGGACTTGAGATGCCCTGTGTGCGGGAAAATTTACAAGAGACGAGCCTGGTACAAAAGCATTTAAAGACACATGATGGTGTTGAAGCACGACAGCCGTCGGTCAGTACTTCGACAAACACTATGGATAGAGTTGACCTCATATATCCCAAGGTGAACCATCGAGTGAAAACTACCAGGAGTCCATTGTCATCAGGACACGTCTTGGCATTCCCAGTTTAAAAAACTCTACCTGGAAAGTTCATGACGAAAACTTGGCGAACTTATTAGAACATCCTGGGCCAAACAAGACCTAAACAGCCAAGTAGAAACTTTCCAGGACACCATATATACATACTTCTCGGAACATTACCCACCATCAACTTGTTATGCTCAAAATAGCAAGGAAAATATGTTCAAAATGAAATTGCGGAGGAAGAAAAGAGAGTTAATAAAACGTCTTCGTGTAGCTAAAACCATGGGCGATAACCATCTAAGTCACCAACTGTCCAGGGCTCTAAGATCAATCCTTAAATTAATACAAGGAATATCGCTTCAAATTAGTAAAAATCGTGATAATTTTAACAGAGCTAAACACGAAGTAGACTTTGATAAAACCCTTTTCAATACTCCAAAAATATTTTCAGGAGCAAATGGAAAGCTTATCTTGACTAACGCGCAAATTTACGATCACTTTAAAAGCACATACGAAGTGCCTAAACGCGGGAGCTCGTACGTAGAACCAAACATCCAAAGACCTAATGATCCTCTGACAGGCTTTCAAGGCACCCCACCTAGTGAAGAGGAAGTAAACTATCAAATTAAAAAGAAAACTACTAAATCAGCTCCTGGCCCAGATGGCATTCCTTACATAGTGTATAAAAGTGTCCATCAGTTCGTAAACATATCTTGAATATATTCATTAAGATCTGGTCAAGAAAGCAAGTCCCAGTAGCATTTGGAAGAGCAATTTTGTCCTCATCCCTAAAAAGCAGGAAGTAACTCATCCCAAAGACACCAGACCGATAGCCCTAACCAATACAATTTCTAAAATCTTTTCAGTATTTTGCAAACAAAATGACCACATTTATGACTAGCAATAGGTATTTCAGGCCCAATCACCAGAAAGGGTTCTTGCCTGGTATTTCTGGATGCCTGGAACACAATACATTACTAGCAGAAAGTTTGAAAGATGCCAGAACACATGAGAGGCAAATTACAGTCTGCTGGATAGACCTAGAGAACGCGTTTGGTTCTGTCCAGCATGAACTTATGATATTTGCCTAAAATGGTATAACTTTCCTGCTGAAATTATTGACATAATTAATTCTTATTATTGCCACTTAAAATTCGTCATAGCAGTAAACAAGGAATACACAAAACCACTTGAATACAATGTAGGACTATTCCAAGGGTGCTGCTTATCACCAATAGCATTTAATATAGTTATAAATATTTTAGTAGACAAATTAATATCCCGTGAAAAGAAATGGGCTACCGGTTTAAAATCAACAATAAGTACACTGAGTCAATCTTGGCCTTTGCGGACGACCTTGCAATACTTACACGTAATCCCAAACAGTGTCAAGAATTGTTGAACGAAGTCGATGAGTTCTGTACATGGACGGAGGGAATGAGGACAAAACCATCTAAATGTCATTGTCTTTGTCTGGGTAGAAGAAATACCAAATATACGTCTTACGATCCGGGACTCTCCATAAGTGGCCAAGGAGTTGCCACAATTGCAGAGGCAGTGCCTTTCAAATTTCTTGGTAGAAAGATAGATCACAAAGGACGTACACCATCATTAGAGGTGGTTGTTGAAAATTTCATGAACAACCTCAATAAGGTAGACCAGCAGCCTATCAGCAATATCAAAAAGCATGGATATATGACAACCACCTCACATCACGTCTCACTTGGCCTTTCCTAGTATATGACATCGGTAAAACTCTCCTGGCAAAGCTAGATGCCAATGTCATAAAGATATTGAAGTCATGGTTCGGATTGGCACATCCGGCTGATCCTCTACTCTTTTTAGGGATCACAATAGTTTTGGGCTGAAACTAAAGAAACCGTCTGAACTTTACAAACACCTAAGAGTTACAAAACGCATGTTTTGGGAAAGTCGCAAGACGAATTAATTACATCTCCCAAAAGACAAAACTGCTTCAGACCTGAATCTAGACTTCAATTCCATAAACAATTTATGGCAGGTGCACAAGTAAATACTGCTGGGTTGGGTGCGAGAAAAAAAAGGAAGACCGAGACATGGTAAAAACCTTTCTACAACAAGACGAAAATGACGGTTACAAAGTGCACGCTATGAATTTAGAAATGCAAAGTGAGTGGTTAACCATAGGTGAGTTCTGTATCCCATTAGCTCTAAAATGGCGCACCTTGATCTATGACTGGTCCCCTGCCTTATTAAAATTTTATCTAAATGCATTCCAAATGACCCTCCTGACCAGAGTAACTTGGTAAGGTGGGAAAAGCCTCTGAAAAATGTTGCTATACTTGTGGAGAGGCGATATGTACAGCAAGGCACATATTGGTGGGATGCAAGGTGCTCCTTAATGGGGGTCATTACTCACGGCGTCATGACAGAGTACTTGAAATCATACGTGAAGCCATGAGCCTTTCGGTAGCTAGAGCCCAAAAGGGATTGACGACAAACAACAGACAAATTAACTTTGTAAAAGAAGGCTCAACTTCAAACTCCAGGAACAAGCCTTACTCAATCCTGGGTACAGCACCTGATTGGACTATTTTAATGGACACGTATGAAAAGCACTACAAAATCCCAGAGGATGTGGGTGTTTCGTCATCCAGACCGGACATTTTCCTTTTTCTAGAGCTACGAAACGCATAGTCCTTGTAGAACTTACCGTACCGTGGGAAACTAATATACCTAAAGACCACGCGATGAAACAAAATAAGTATTACGACCTCCTAAACGAATTAACAAAAACGGCTATGTAGTTAATTTATACGCTGTAGAAGTGGGAGCGAGAGGTATACCAGCAAAATCTCTCTATAACCTACTGAAAGACCTTGGCTTATCCAGAAGTGCTGTAAGTTCTATACTAGAACGTGTATCTAAAGCTGCACTAGTAGGCTCATATCAGATTTGGCTGGGCAGGGAGAGAAAAACGAGTGGTGAAGGTGAGTGTTGATGTACGTCAGAAAGGGGCCCCTTAAACCTACGCCCGAGTCACAAGTCTCGGGAACTACTCGAGTTTTTCTCTCTCTGCCACACGATGGACCCGGCACCCGCACGGTGAATCCATGGAATGCTAAGAAGATCGTCTCTAATAAGATTTCTTATAATATAGAGTGAGGTGAGGAGCCGAACAAAACATTCGCCTGATGTTAAGCAACACTCCTGCCCATAACAGGAACATCCCACACAGTAATATAATTTTTTTTTAGATATACAACATGAAAAAACAAGTGGTGGTCTTATCGCTGAAAGCGTTGTCTTGCTATCAGCAAATGAAGGGTAAAAATAGTCACAACAGTTTCAATGTACATACAAACATATATGATTTTCATACATATATGATTTTTTATTGAATTTAAACTGGATTTTAATTAAACTTCGCAGTTTAGATATCATTATTAGGAAGGTGGGAGTAGAAACTCTTCGCATTATCTAGTTAGTTCAAACAGAATTGACACTGTCAACACACTGGTGGTCTTACAAACTATGTATGTTATTTACAATGAATAAAAGATATTAAAAAATACTATAATTAAAGTTAAGGCCACTGTTAACTACTGCTTATTATATTTTTACAGCACCACGCAGTGTAATGGCACTTCTATTACATCTGTTACTTTACTAAATTAAAAACTATTAAAAGCTTGTTTCCATCAGCAATTCAATTAATTCTAGAGTGATGTTGAAAGCAATTGAAAAATTAAATAAAAAAGCGATTCAATTATTTTTTATACACATTAAATGGAGTAGCAAAATGGAAGCACTAAATATTAACTTAATTTTTTCATAATGAGACAGTTACTGTTTTCAAATATTGGAATTCTATACTCTGTATTCCATAACATTACTTATTTAATCAAAATTTTGTCTGTATCAGTTTATTTGCTCGTCACAAACAGCGAATTGCCAATGAAGGCTTCATGACTGATAAAGCTTTAAAAACATAAACTTTCAAAACTGTCTTATCACAATAGGAAATGTTAAACAAGTATTAGAAAAAGCAATTTACCCAATCATCGCATAAGAATATGATTTTGCGTCAAATAAATATATTATAAAAAATACTGTAAATTGTCAAAAATTTCATGTCAAAAATTTCAAGGCACTTTGAAGGCCTACTTTATCGGCTAGATAGCATTATTCTAAATAATAAAAAAATCTTAAATAGCATTGATTCATAATATAGCGTATCACCAAAATTTATTTAGACGCTGAAAAATTACAAAAAATTTACAAAACCATAAATATTGTAACAGTCACGGCGGCCCATATAATCGTACACTCCGCGAGGCATAAGCTGAGCTTTGCATTTGTGTGAGTGTACATGGATAGTGTAGGTGTGACAACCGGCCTTAGGCGCGGCGCCATTCTGTCTCGCCGCGCTCCTGCCTGATTGGTGATCACTCACACTAATGCAAAGCTCAGCCTATACCTCGCGGACAAAATTTCAAGCTCCTGCCTGATTGGTGATCACTCACACTAATGCAAAGCTCAGCTTATACCTCGCGGAGTGTACCATACTATGCAGGACAGGTATGCTAATGCCAAAAGGGGGTGTTCTACACATGATGTTAAACATTTTTTTATTTGGGGGTTAGACTGCTCATGGCCCATGGCTCATGGCAAGGTCTTCTTCGAAATGTTTTGATGTCGTTTGAATAAAAACGTAAATACTGACAGAGGAGACCCTAGTCGACGACGTGAGACTAAGGTCTCAAGAAAAGAAATCGAGCGAAAATAAAGAGAAAGCAACATGATCGCCATAACCACTGTAAGTCAGTCGGAATTCCCCTGTCCTGCTTTCCCTCACCTCCCATTGCAGATCGGCAACACATTCACCTAGTTCGCATTATATAGTATGTAAGAGAATCACAAAAAATAAAACTTGTTATATCGGTTTAAAATTACAATACAAATTAAACAACGAGTTATCCCTTACGTCCACCCCCCAGTGAGTTTATGGAACATCTCCTCGTCCAGATTCTGGTTGGCGTCTTTAGATCTCATCGAGAGAAAGATGTAGCCTCCGATGAATTCGTGAACGACCTTGCAGTCTGCCGACTGGACTGAGAATATGATGTTGCCTTCTTCGAACTGGACCATCATGTGTTTGATCTCCCAGTTCACGTTCCATGCCTGGAATTGATACAATTTAGTTTGAACAAGAATAAAATTTAAAATTTTGTGTTACCCCCAAACGACGTGTGTGTGACGTCCCAACCATCTCGGGTTTGGGATTAGTCATAGTATTCTACTAGTCAAGCACTTTCATTTGCATTTGATATCAATTTTGAGGAAATAGTGAAAAGATATTGTGTGCTTAAGAGCGCGCGGTAGAAGTGAAAACCTCATTATAATCAGCAGTGAAGAACAGCTGACTGTATCTGTCTCACTCGGGTACATTCGGCGGGCCCGAGTTCACCCGAACGAGCCTTTCACTTAGAGAGATGGGTCGGCTTCACTTACAGCCTACGAAAAAATCTGTGTGCCAAAAGAAGTTTTCACTGCAAAAAAATGTATTTCCTCATTTCACAACCGCTACGGATCGGCAGTTGCCGTTCTCCCAGACCGGCTGTAACACACTAACAAGTTAGTGCCAGCAACTAGTCATTGACACCAGCTGAAATAAAGTAGTCTGACTTATGATGACTCACCTTCATGGTACTAAACCGCCAAGTCTTGATATGGTCGCCGGTGTTAGGGTCGAGCCTCATGATGCGGTTGTTGGCGATGCTTATCAGCTCGTCCTTCCTGTGCCCCATGAAGCGCACCACAAACAACGTCTGCCCGTAGTCGGGCAGGTTCTGCCACGTCTTGATGTATTGCAGCTTCGCTTCGAGCAGCGGCAGGTCTTTGACGTTCGCGTGGCTTTCTAGCAGCCGCTGTGTGAACTGGGAAAAGAAACAAGGGGTAAAGTTAAAAAAAAAAGTAATTTCAAACACATTAAATTATTACATAAGTAAGAATCAGGAGAGCTTTAAAAACCGTCTCAAAATCGGTTCATTCTCTGTAAGATAGGACAAAAATAGTGAAAACTTCCAACAAAATTTTACGTCGTGTATTCGGCATCCGTGCATTTTGCAGTAGAATACGAGTATTTCTCATATATCTAACTGAAAGTCTAATAAAAAAGAAAGGAAAATATTTGACTAGAAAGTCGACTGCACACGGGTGCAAGCAGGTTGTGTGATCTTACTAAAACTCCCTCGGCGGTCGACATTTGTGCCTAGGAAAGGGCACCGGGATCTCTGATGAAAAGCACCGGTATTGAGGAGAAACTTAGGCGCAAGGAAGTGTTTGAAGTAGCGCTGTAGATGTACCGAGCGCAGTATCGTGGTGTAGATGCTCACTTTGCCCTTCAGTTTGTTCGAAGATGGGCCAGGTAGGAAGTAAAAGTATCGAGGACAGTGTATCACCTTCCCTTTAAGTTTGTTCAGGAGGTGGGTTTGGTTTAAGTGGGTAAGCGTAGTAAAGTTATCGAGAACAGTGTACCAGGGTGTCTGTGTCTCACCTTGCCCTTGAGTGTTCAGTAGATGGGTCAGGTTCGGGTGGGTAGGCGTAGTAAATTATTGAGGACAGTGTATCTCTAGGGGTTAGTGTCTCACCTTGCCCTTCAGTTTCCTGGAGAACCGCGCGCCAGTTATTGTTCGGTATTCTAACGTGATAGAAGTATCGAGTACAGCGTCTCGAGGGGTTAGTTTGTCACCTTGTCCTTGAGTTTATTCAGGTGGGTCCGGGTCAGGTGGGTAAGCGTAGCAACAGTATCTCGGACAGTGTGTCAGGGGGTCAGTGTCTCACCTTGCCTTTCAGTTGCCGTAGGAACCGCGGCGCCAGTTAGTGGTCGGTCTTCTAACATGATAGAAATATATAGTACAGCGTCTCGAGGGGTTAGTTTGTCACCTTGTCCTTAAGTTTGTTCATGAGGTGTGTCAGGGTCAGGTGGGTAAGTGTAGCAACATTATTTCGGACAGTGTGTCAGTGTCTCACCTTGTCTTTCAGTTTCCGTAGGAACCGCGGCGCCAGTTAGTGGTCGGTCTTCTAACGTGATAGAAGTATCGAGTACAGCGTCTTGAGAGGTTAGTTTGTCACCTTGTTCTTGAGTTTGTTCAGGAGGTGGGTGAGGGTCAGATGGGTAAGTAAGCGTAGCAACAGTATCTCGGACAGTGTCTCACCTTGCCCTTCAGTTTCCTCAGGAAGCGCGGCGCGAGGTAGTGGTCGGGCCGCAGGTGGTCTAGGTGCGGCACCCTCGGGAGCGCCGCGCCGGGCTGCGGTCGCTGCAGCGCCAGCAACGCCCGCACGGCGTTGGCCTCACTCGCGAACATGGCGTCCGCTAGCGAGCGCCCGCGCGCGCCCAGCCGGCACGCCGCCACCCACTCCGCGTATTGATCCTCCTGAAAAACACACACGCTGTCAGGCTAAACAATTTACTTTAAATACCTTTAAAATTTGTGGTTCACATCGGATAATTGATACCTGGCGCGCCATACACAAGTTTTTCGTGGGCTGTCAATGAAGCTCATCGTCACGCTCGGAAATGAAAGAAACGTTCATATGAACTCGGGATCCAACGCATTTGATGGCTATGCCTAGAAGACTTATCTGGACGACTATGCTTGAAGATTTTATTCCAAACCAGCAGCGCCCTCCGGTTTCACCCGCTCGTTTCCTGAGTAGAGCTATCAAATTCTGAGTTATAAGTTTTCACTTCTATGTGTGTCCATATGACTGGCAATTTTTTTTCTACTTTTGTAGATTTACGGTGGTATTATTAGACCATGCAGCTCCGGTGCACACTTTCCGAAATGTATCCGATAGTATAAAATTGTATTTTACCAAGTCTATCTCGTAGATATGAAACGGTCTCGTTGCGTCGCCTACAAAATCGCTAACAATTCAATACTAAGGTCTTTGCTTGAATTAGTTTGAAACAAGTTCTGAGCGTCACTTACGGTTTCGCACTTGAGCCACATCTCGTGCATGGCGTCTTCCGAAGGCACCTCCAGCTTGATGCTGTACCGGCCTGAAGCGGGGTGCGCGTCCGGTGTCACCTGCAAAGAAACGTATTCATAAACTACACATACAACTAAGTTTCAAATTTAGGATCAATTGTAAATGTGCAAACATTACTGTGTTCCGGTTTCAAGGGCAATGTTTCCAGAGAAATTACAGGGCTATGAGATATATCATCTTAGATCTCTAGGTGACGAGCGCAGTGCAGAGCTAGGTAATGATTTGGACTCTTCACGTTCTAATAGCTGCGTGTCACTGTGATGTTATGTGGCAGGCATGTTGCTTACCATCAGGCACATGCCCTGCTCGTCTCGTCACTCTTTATAAAATAAACCATGAAAACAAAAGCCCGTTTAAAATTAATACACGGGCAACGTGTGCAAGTCAGTCTAGTCCGACTAAGTTTCAGCCGCAATAAGTGCCGAACGAGGAGCAGTTACGCGCGTACACTCTCTCCTTGAAAAAGGCCGCATGACGCGGCTTAAACTTACACTGACTAGACTGACTATATGAGGTGATTGAGCACAGGTGAGTAGTCGTATATTAATTTAAAATTAGTATTAACCACGTTACTTTTCATACTAAAACTAACTGAACCATAAGCATCCCAACAAATGTTCCAAATGTTTCTTGGGGCCTCCTCTCGCAGTCAGGAGATAGTCAAGCCTTAGTCCACCACGGTCACTCCTATCGATTTTTTCCGTTCCCATTTTTAAGTTAGAGGCATTATGCATATGGCTTCGAAAAACCAGGGACGCGCCTGATCGACTACTAGACTAGAGTTCTTCCGACTAGACCAGCCGTAACTTCTTAGGTACCTATGCTTCTCTAAGTTCGTCGGAGTAAATGGCAAGGGACCCTTAGCAGCCTCGTACGAGTGGATACGCATCACACGACATCATACACTCACAGAGAAACGTCAAACTTGTAACACGCCGCCGATTTTGCGTTAGGGGTTAAAACATATAATGCGTAATCATTATTAAAATACCGACGATGCTATCGGTCGGTTCGTATGGCGAGCGTTGGCTGCATCACCGAAGACCATCACAGAGACTTACAGTTGGTCATCAGAGACAGAAATACATACGTTGGGATAATAATGGAGGAATCTGGGCAGGGAGACAGCGACTTAGAAAATAGCAACATCGGACAAAAGTGGTAAACAAGATTAGGTTTAAAATGTTCCCTATTTTCATTTTCCTATCCCATAAAAAAAACCAGTAGAATGAATATGTTGTTTTGTTATCGTTTGCGAAGTTACCTCAGCTCCTCTTAGTTCGACGGAGTAAGATGGCGGTTCTCCCTTCGCGGCAGCGTCGCGCGACGAATGAATACGCAGGACTCCGTCGCGGCACGAGATCCATCCTCGCTTGTACGCCTTCAGAGTGAAACGCTTCGGCCTGGAATCCATCAAAACACTATTATTCTACTGATCGACAATGGTTTTTATTACCCTCGATATTAGATTCATTTTCGAAATTATGCTCACAACTATCAATGTTATGCCAATTCTGCCCTTATAAAATCATGTGCAAATAATTTAGAATGACTTTAAAAGATCCTAATAATATTACAAATTGGAGAGTATAGATATTTGATACTCGTATTAGTTCACGCAAAAACTAGTGATGGGATCTGGATGAAATTTGGTACATTAATATTTAGTCTGGAATAACAATAATAAATATATATTTATTATGTATTCATTATATCAGGGTAATTATTATCCCGAAAATTAATAGGATCTAGAACTTTGTGGGCGGGTAAATTAGCGGGGCGATATTTCCAGTTAAGATAAACTTTAGCAGAGTGCCATTTCGGAGTGGCCAAATACTTTTGAGCGGTTAGTGTACGTATTCACGTACAACAAATGGTCCATGACAGAACCACATCCATCATTATTTTTTTAAACCTATATCAGTTGGAGTCAGATGCCCTTTACTACTTTTCGAACGTAGGTGTAACTCGGAAGGCGCAGAGCCCTAATCTATAGGTACTTACCAACCAAACTACTCGTAATGCACTAAATATGTAAGTAAAGTTTACCTAAAATAACACAATTGCGTGCCTCTAGAAAAGATTCTATAAAGTTAACAATATTACTAGTTTGATACTCTAATGTTACTAGTATGATGTTAAGAAATCTATATGCGTTTGTGGGTCCAATTCGAGGGCAAGCCTAGCTAAGCTCTCAGATGTACTGTCATAATATAAAATATATTATCGACTGAATGAAATGACAAAATGGCGCGGTACTTCATGTAAATGACAATGAATAGGCCCACAGCCTAGATCTTATGAAGTACGTTTTATTTTCCTTTTTGATCAAAGTATTTGTCCTAATCATATCATATCATAGTCCCGTATATTCCATTTAGTAGGGAGGTAATTTATGCTTCATTTGCACTTAGGTAGTTAGTAAGTTAAGGATAAGTAGGGCCTTAACTTACTGAAACAACATTGTAATTAGTTATTTAATTGTTCACTAAAACACTACCTTATTAGACTAGTGATAAATTAATATAATGGACAATACATTTAATAATAAAATAATACACAGGAAAATTACACATATTATTGTTATAAACGTATTGCAACAGTTAAAACTTAGACATACTAACCACCGTGTTCAAAACTTGTATAAGCATAAGTGGCCCACTTTGTGTTCCCACTGCAGGGATACGGGACCTTCTCTCAGAACGAGAGAGACAAGGTCATAATCCACCACGCGCTATTCACGTGTCATTCGCCGCTCTCGGTTTAGCGAATGACACATGAACGACTCCTCGTGGACACAAGTCCTCCAAAGATATCTTTCTAGGAACATGCCAGTTTCCTTACGATTTGTTCATTCACCATAAAACCAGTAGTGGTGACAAACTTGTACATTTGTAAATTATTGATAAAATACTAAGAGACAAACTGTTAACACTTGACTTAAGCTCCATTTTGTCCCTTTAAATTTGATTAACCAAAGTTGAAAACTTCAACACCCCAATTTGACTCCAAAATTTGACCGATTTTTGGCTCGCTTAAGCCTTGACTGAATGTCTGGAATACGGCGGTTAGAAAATGAGTGAATTAGAATTGATTAATGTTATTAATTATTTTTACAAGGCATTTTTAATAAGTAACTAGCTAGGGTTACGTAGAAAATGATACTAAACTGAAAGGGCGTTGTACAAGCACTTGTGACCAACTTTTACAACAACAAATCTATTTTTAATATCAAATCATTATGACATCAGATATCTGTCAGTGAAAGTACCTTTAAAATAGATTTGCCAGAAGAAACAGACAGACAGAGATAAAAAAGTAACTACCATACAAAATTTCATTTGCATTATATGACAAGCTGTGAATTTGCAATCACAAGTAGACGTTTTTAATTTTATATGAACACGCTCCATCGTAGACCGCATCGTCTCTTAACATCAGGTGAGATGGAGGTCAAGTGTAAACCTATAAATGTCAAAAAAAAAAGTTTAGATTTTTAAAATATTTTTATATGAGATTGTTTTGAAATTGTTCTCATAATCATTAAGATTATAATAAAATGTATTGTTCTATCCAAAAAAATCCATTAATTAAATATATGGAACAGCCAGTTTTTTTTGTTTCGGTGTAGATCCCATAGTATGGTCGTTCAAAAAGCCGAGTTCACTAATCCCTTTCAGCGTAATCGTTTTCGCGTAACCCAGTATTAATGTAAGTAAACGTCTACAAGATGGGGGTATTATGAATGTCTTACGCGACTGAGCAGTATTCGTTGTTACATTTGCTGATCGGCCCACGGCGATGAAAGAAGAAATACATATTAAGTACATGAATATAATACATTATAAAATATTATTAAATAACATTATGTGTCAATAATATATGGTAAAAATGAAATAATAATACTATGTACCACATTTAATGGTCATTAATTAGGCTTTCTAAAATATACCCCGAAATATCACTGTTTTTGCAATACGCGATACGTACAATTATGAGAAAATCAACTGGAATTTAAAGTTGGTACAGATTTGAGATTTAATGCAGTACCACAACTCAAATCTAAAATGTATCCTAAATATCGTATCATTAAGGTATTTAGAATCCGTTTGAGTTGTTATATAATCATGAACAGAATCTGTGGTTTAGCTCAAATGTAAATTAAATCTTAAAAGATTTAGTCTGGGTTTTTTAACACTTACAAGTAAGTACCATTTACTCAGAACCCTCAGTAATTGTCCCATAATGATAAATCAATATTCTAATTACCTAGTATTAACAGACAATATATCTTAGGGTAAAATGTGTAAATCCACTTTTATAATGTAGTTTAATTACAGAATCTTTCTCTAATCCAACTCAAATCTTTTTAAATAAATACACGGGTAACTCACGTTTGATATAGTCAGTCCAGACAGACTCAAGTTTCGATCGCGTTCGGCGATCTTTTTCAAGGAGAGTGCGCGTGCGTTATCGCAGCTCGTTTAGCACTGTTTATTGAGTAATCTGTGTATTTATTTTAAATGTGTAATAACCACGTTAGTTTTCATACTAAAACAATTCAAATCTGCTCATGAATATAAGTACCACATCCTAATCGTCCTTTATTGGTCAATAAATATATTTTACTTCTAAAATAGACATTATCTTTTAGGCAATAAGTGACAATTTTGAATGTTCAATTCCTCACCTCAAATATTTGAGAGATCCGGCTAGTTCTGGTACGTGTGTGATATCTGGTCGTGCCGGCGGGCCTCCTTCGAGCTGGGCTTGGAGTTCGCTCAGGGCTGCGTCGATGTCGTCCTCTGGCGCTGAAGTATTGGGTGTGCCGGTGGAACCGTCGGCCGCGTCTACACTGCCGCCGGCCAATGTTTGCAGCTCGATTTGTAGCTAAGGAAGGATACACAAGTTAAAAGAAGTAACGAAACGAACGAGTAGTACTAATCTATAAAACACCAAGGCGGCCCATGGGGATCGCTCGCCAAGTTGCGGGCGTCGGGCGTCGGACTATTCCGTTTAATTTTAGACCTTATTTCTACTTATTTACAAAGTACTTTAGTACGAATGTCAGCTGACGTGTCACATGAAACACGTATCCACTCGTTTTAGACGTTATTTGCACATATTTACAAACTACTTTGGTATGAACGTCAACCGATGAGTGACATGGCACCGCGATGAGGCACCCAGGCGCCGCTTGGTGTGGTCAGAAAGCGGCCAATTTTGGCCGACCGGTGCTTTACTGTCTCGGTAGTTACCTGCAAAGCTGCGAAGAGCAGCATCTCCTCTTCAGTGCAGTGCAGCTCCTGGTTGAGGATCTGCCAGCGCGCCTGCTGGTACAGCTGGTTAAGCCGGGGGCGTCGGCCGCGCGCGGCACCAGGTCGAAGAACGAGTAGAACTTGAAGCGCAGCTGGAGCGTGTCCCATTCGCGGACCCATTGCTCCATTATGGACAGGGAGGAGTCCAGCCATCTGCAAAGAAACCCATTTATAACAACACCAGCAACAGCACACAGCGCCCGTTTCATTCATTTTCTCGCAATGAAATGTGCTGTGTTCCAAATTTCAACTCAATCCATTGAACGATGTGATTCAACAAGAAATGTACCCCAACGAATCGCGTAGTTCCCGTTCCCATAATTTTCCGACTATAAAAGGCTTCATCATCATCAGCCTCTCTTTTATTATACCATCTTCCTCGGTCCTGTGCGAATCGAGTCCAGGTTCGACCCGTGATAGAAACGATATCGTCGACCCATCTTGCAGCTGGACGTCCTACACTCCGCTTACCTTGCCTCGGCCACCACTCGATCACAATTCAAAAGGCTTACAATGAGTTATTCCGAATTATCAACTATATGTGCTCTAAATTTTAACCCGATCCGTTCAGCCGTTGCAGCATGATTGACCAACAAACATCCAAACTTTCGCATTTATATTAGGTAATGCCCAACTCACCCAACGTTCATCCTGGCCCGTTCCATGAGCGACTTAGGCGTGAGGAGGGAATCCTTGGACTGGCTGTCTGGTTCTATCGGGGAGTCAGCCAGCGACAGCTCAGCGAGTGAGTCCAGGGCGTCCATGGAGGCGGCTCGCGGCGGGTGCCGCAGTAGCCGCCGTCACTGGACCCGTCGCTCTGATTGCTGTTGATGTGGGCGCCGTAACGACGGAGGGTGCCATTCTGTAATATAGAAGTTCATTAGCAGACTTTGACATGGGTTGTTAAAGTAAAAAAAAAAACACCGTTACATTATCATCTAACGACGTGAGATTATAAATAACCAACCTAGCCTACCGTCACGTCTCATGCGCGAGATTATAATCTGACGGTGTTGATAATTTTAAGGTGACATATACAAGCTGTTCGCCCTTCCTTTTAACAGTTATTCGATACTAGCCTTTTCCACTGTTTATTCATATTATAATTTTACTCATCATCCATTAAATCGATTCAAAATCCCTTTCAATCTTATTTATTTAAATTTAAATATATGAATATAATATGTATATAATATAACAGGTCTTCTGACAGTTATTACTACTCTACTGACAGTTATTATTTTTTAAAATATAGTGACGAGACGGTCAGGACATGTGCCTGATGGTAAGCAACATGCCTGACACATAACAGCACAGTGACACGCAGCTATTGGAACATGAAAAGTCTGTAATTTCTCTGGAAACATTAACCTTCATTTCGACTTAGCAAACGCACAGCGACTAAGTTTCAACCGCATCTGACAGCCTTTTTTGAGGAGAGTGGACGCGAGTGATCGCTGCCTGTGTGGCAACTAAAGTCAGACTGGATCGACCATATCGCACATGAATTGCCTCTGAATTAATTAAATTTAAATGTTTTTTCTGTGCATAACATATTAATTAAGAAGTTTCATCTCCATTCGGTGTTTTAACATGTTGTTTGTTTGAATAAGTATTCAATAACGACGTGGAAACCGGACCCCGTCCGGTCACGTGTAGTCACGATTACGTATGGAACGTACAAAGTACAAACGGTACAAGAATAAAACTGACCGTACCTGACCGTACTGACGCGTGGACCGTAACTTATTAAAATCTTTCACTTTGTCCAACATAAATTGTTATTTATAGATATTATCAGTCAAGTGCCGTTTTTATGAGCACGTGTTCGCTTATTGTAAAGCCGCGTCTGTACGAACACACAAATCTGTTGCGTTACACGATACGCAATAATTTTGCTCGCACGAACATATCGCCAACAGACGCCGAACATTGTTCGTCGGAACTGTTTACAGTGATTCTATTCATACGTTATATCGTAATGTCTTCGAAGAGCTTTAATAAATTTTGCATAATACAATATAATATAAAACTGTTCGCATAGAGTATAGAGCATGTACGTCTACCCTATAGGAGGCAGAGGGTTAACAAATCCTTGTTAATATAATGTTAATATTTGATATTATTTTATATAGAGGTTATTTTCTTTTTATAAAACTGTTTCCCACCATGTAGTATTATTATCTTTAAACAACAATATTTTGTGAATCATTAGGAACACCAAAAGCATTTCCGCTCCTACGACTTTCAACTGCGTACCAATAGTTTTTTAAATATTATGTACAGTTTACGACAGTTAAGCGCGAACTCGATTGAAGATGTTCGTTAATGAATTGTTTGAATTACGTAAGCGACAACCAAATGAAGCGTTGACCAATCACAGATCACTATATCGTGAACACGGTCGTGATCAAGTGACGCTTCTTGGCATGAGCCATGGCCATTTAGCTACAGTACGATGCGCCGGATCGATTAACAACTTACGAAGATAAAATAAACTGGAGCTATTATTTAAAAGTAACGTTTAGTTTAATTCTCACGGAACTCATATGTACCAAATGTTCAATTGTTTTTGTTCGCTATGTTCGTGTTCGTACATGCGTACGCAGCTTAATGATTGGGGCTTGGTAGCGGATGCCAAGTAGATTCGGGGGGTTAATGAACGAAACATTTTTTTTATTAGTTTTGGATGATTGATATCTGGACTAACGGAACGCGATTTGTTATTTGAATGGCAATGAGGTTTTTATCATGCTAATATTATAAACTGTTTTATTCCGTTTCGCATATGTGGAACGTTTACGAAATACTAGATGCGTCTGGCGGTTTCACCCGTATACTATTATGATTGTTAACTGTTTCACAATAAAATGTAGCCTCATTGTTAATTTGATATATAAACTAGATATGATTTAAGGAGATAGATACCTTCAGGTCCGTTCAGTAGTTTTCATTTAAATATACATACTTACTAATAATGCTCTGTGTTGTTATGTGCTGTTTGCTTATCATCAGACGCTCAACTTACCAACTTGTCCCTCTATATTCAGTGAAAAAAATGATTGTTTAAATGACATTCGTACGGGACGGGCAAGGTTCGCTCCCGATCATAGCAGAACAGTGCCACTCAACTTTTTGATCATAAATACTTCAAAACTTTCATAGCATTATATTGATTTGTTCCCCCAGAGATGTAATATGAGTTATCTCATTGCCCTGTCTTGTTCTGGAAACATTGTCCTTCAATTTTAGTATAAAAACTAACGTGGTTATTACAGTGCTAAAAGAGCTGTGATTACGCGCGCGCATTCTCCTTGAAAAAGATCGCTGGACGCGATCGAAACTTGAGCCGGACTGGACCGACCATATCAAACGTGAGTTACTCATTTATTTATTAAAAAATTGTCCTTTAAACCGGAACACAATAAAATTATCACATAACCACTTGGCGGTAGAACAACTGCAAGCAAAATTGTACTATTTTTACAGATAGTATTTTATGTTCCTGAATTCTCGAGTTTAAATTTTTACCTGCAGCTAACACATATCCTGCGTTGCAGGTTGATAATTCATATTTTGAACAGACTAAACAAACAAAATATGCAGATAACATAAACAAAGCAAGGAAGACGTAAAGCAGATGCACATATTAACATAAACCGTAGTTTTATTATTATAACACCAGCACAGAGCTTCGCTCTTTCACAAGAATTGGTGAAGAATTTATCAAGTGTTAACGTGGCTGGCTGTTTTACATTTTAGTATCCAGAAACGGGTTATATAAGGTAAACGGTTCCTTCCTACTTCCTACCATACCTCTCGACTAGTTATTTAGCCAGTTATTCTTCGTCAATAATTTGTAAATATTACCATATACTGTTACCAGATTCCAGAGACATTATAGGGCGAAGAGAAACATCGTATATCTGCATCTGCGAGAGACGAGCGCGGTGCATTGCTAATCAATGATTTGTACTTTTCGTGGTCAAATAATTGCGTGCGTCTACCCACAACAGCAGTCGCTGTTGTGGGTAGACGTGTTGCTTATAGATTGAGCGACAAATATACAAGCATTCCAACATGTAATGTTAGGGAACCAAAATATGTAGCGTCTACGCTAGTTTTTCATGTATCTCACCTGCTGTGACGCGACTGGGGTAGCTGATGCAGACCTTGGTGGCGGCGGCGTTGCAGGACAGGGCCCGTTCGACCTGTCCAAGCTATTCGAGGACCCCCTGGTCGCTGCTATAAACGTGTTCGTGTCAGCAGGGTGTGTCGACTTTATCCGCTTCGCTTCTTTCAAGTTCTGGTAGTTTTGCTTGAGGTGGGATGGCTCGAGAGGATAGCAGAGGGACAGTTCTTCTGGGTGTTTGATGCCTGAAAATTTAAAGATGAGGTTGTATCAGTACAATAGTCAAAAATAAAGAAGACGACCCTACGTTTCGGCAGGAAATTGGAAAAGCTGTCAGTAACATTGCCGTGAAATTTAATTTAGCAATTTGATTTAATAGGGGTGGCAATAATCATAAGATCCAACTGATGGAAAGCAGTAGCCGTTTCTTATAAACATCTACAACATCAATGCGATGCTGACGTGGTTTCGCCAGCCCGGAGAGGTGTTCAAGATACTCTTTTTAAAATTATCCTTGTCGAAATTTGTCCGGAAAACCCTTCGGTGGAAAATAATTCCATACCCTCAGTCCGCGGTAGAAGTGATCGTGAGAACTAAACGGTAAAAAAACGGTATACATTATTACGACATATTAATAACACAAGTCTTTGGAATACATATATTGAACTTTTGTTCCTATGCCAATGCAGATAATAAGCGGGCGTAGACAATAGAATTTTTTTTAGTAGTTTGACATTTTCGGGTCCCACATAAATTAAATATCCATTCTATCAATCCATAAACCACTAAGCACATCCAATGACAGAATCAGAAAGTTAGCTCTTGTAAGATAACTTTAAAGAGGGCACTTAAACGTTAACTGCTCTTGTTCTAACTTTACGATGGCGACGTTCAGATCGGTAAAGTTTGTAATAAAACTGATATGAATAGGAGTGACTGGCAGGCAGACGATTTTGTATAACACGTAAAATGAGTCGTAACACATAAAATAGACAAGCATTGAAGATAAAGTGGCTCTCAGGCGAACGACAAACACGCAGGCTGCCAACATTTTGATGTCTTTATTTGTAAAATAGTTTTAAATCTTTGTTCCACGGATGGGAACTGCTGAGACACACCAATTAAAAATTTCTGAATGAAAGGAGATCCACAAATTTCTCAAGTTAGCTCTTAAATGTTTAAAGGTGTTACTCCTTGAGATTTAGTTGTCATGGGCTCTGGAGGCGCAAATTCGGAACCTCCATAAGACAACTCTTAAAATAAAATGGTTTCTTTGTTGGTTACTATCTAGGAAGTTTTTTCTATAACGTAGAGTGATGCGACGACCAAGACATGAGGAGATGTAATGCTTCCCATCAACATTTCTCCATAACAGTGCAGTGCTATGCAATTTGCATATCATCAAGTCAGAAAAATCTCTATTTTTTACTTTATGATAGTAATTTGCTACTTACCAAGACTTTTACATAACTGAACGACGGCGCCGAATGTGTCAATCGAGAAGTCAATCTTGCAGTCTACGTATCTCAGGTCAGGCAGCTGGATCCTCAGGGGCTTGTGCATGGGTGTGAAGTGCAGGGCAGCGTCAGCGTGGACGCCGTACTGGTCAAGGGTGTGCTTTGGACGCGCCAGCCATTTGTTTCGGGTGGGCCACCAGAGCGCGTGGTCTGACCAGTCCTTTTTGAACTCTGGAATGAAATGTTTGAGTTAGTTGCTGTGTTGCTGATCATATATAGGTATTTGAAGATGCTAATGATATATCGATGAATCATATAAAATGGAGTATGAAACGCTGTTAAACATCTACTACAGCAGAGAACTATCAATATGGTTAAATTCAGTCATGATGGATAGTCAGGGGTCAGTGAGGGTAGATGGCTTTTTTGTTACTCTTTCACGCAAAAACTACTGATGTGATCTGGAAAAAATTGGTACATAGATAGATAGTCATAGTTTGGAATACATATCCTATTTTTTATTCCGGGAACATAACGGAATCGAGAACTGCGCAGGTGAAACCGCGAAGCGCTGTTAGTATCACTCATAGTTATGTTTACTCTAAAACAATCAAAATTTTTGTGCAACATTCGGACTGCCCTGTTCAGTTGATCTCGGCTGGCATAGATATTTTTGGGCTCGATTACGTTAGTTGTACAAGGCCGCCGCAATTATGACCAATTGACGGAGCTGTAGTAAATGGATTTCGGATATTTATTTCGGTACAAGGATGTAGACTTTATTATATTTTTGGGAAAGAAAATATACCACACATAATACGACAACAGATACGAATGACAGGAGCGGTTAGTTAAGGATGTATGTGTTGTTTGATGGGACTTTAAGCACAAAAAAGAGCCTAATATGAATCTAAAGACAACAGTGAAGAGGATACAGAGTCTGTACGGCACTAAAGGACAAGATGCAAGATAAGAGACTCGCTAGAGAGCCAAGGGGTTTTAATCCCCAGTGTAATTGGAGCTTTGTTACGAACTTTCATGTGAGTGTTTGTGGCATCGTGTCTCTTAAACATATGCACCGATTTAGCAACGTTTTTGTTTGAAAGATGATGTGACCAAGATGATTCTTAGTCATAATACTTGTAATAAAATTAGTATCTATGATAGGGATTGCTTAAAATATTATCGTACTATACAGCTTTTATTTCAAAGCTCCCACACTACGTTGCGACAAGATAAGCTCATAGTCATTGACCGTTTACGAGTAAAAAGCACAAAATATTGCACCTCTCTTTCTGAAAACGTAATTAACGAACTCTAAATAACCAGAAACCAATTTTATTTTATAAAGGTTCATATGGCTGTTGTGCCATGGTCTCTACAGTCTACCGAATTTTGCAATAACGTAAAATGGTCAGGGATCCTAATCTACTAATTATACTTCTGAAAATATGTACATAGATAGCTATAAAGCGTTCCATATATAAATTATCATACTTGCTTACCGTACCAACGAGTAATACACCAAGAAACTAAACACAGTTTGTAGGTTCTATTCTAGCGATAGTAGTTGAATTTGTCGGATTGTCTAATCTAAAATGTCACCGTTAATTCCCCCTATCTACAGTCTGGTATTTTTTATCGTGTGAATAGAACAGTTGGGAGTCGAACCTGCGCTTCATCGCCCACCCTCGGCGTCACGGTGTCGTAGCCACCACTATTAGGCAACGTGACATAAAAAAGAGCCATCATTCACTGAGTGGCGTGACGACTGACGAAATGACGACTCATCAACATTTATAATGTTACGCGGTTTCGCCCGCGTAGTAAAAGAAAGTAATAGTTAACTTATTGTTTTTGCTAAGGCTTAGTATTATCTGGTAACCATAGTGCAAGCTCTGGTCAGTTTGGTCGTGATAAAGAAACCAATAATAAGCTTGGCCATAGTTTCAAAATTACCAATTTTAGTTATCAATCACGTTAAAATTAAATCGCAATTAGCTTTAGAATCAAGTTAGATAAATAGCTTAAAAAGCAAAATACTTCTTTACATTCCATTAGTCATACTGTTCTACCTTTTTTTTTTTCGAACAGTATACATATACCAATTGCTTTAGTTTCAAGTATTCATGAGCATATATAAATGTTAAGTAATTTTCATGATTTATGATATTTTAAAAGTAGTAAAAAAATTTAACCAAAAATACAGCGAATCTTCAGAAATCATCGATTATTTCATGATCTGTCAGAATAGATAACATACATATATTTATCCGAAATTAGATTTACATCAAGACTACCAAAAACACTGCTGATCAGCGTTGTTTCTTGCCTATTAATATTGCAGTGTTTTAAAACATTCACTCTGAGAATACGATATCTTTTTTTCGAACAGTATACATATACCAATTGCTTTAGTTTCAAGTATTCATGAGCATATATAAATGTTAAGTAATTTTCATGATTTATGATATTTTAAAAGTAGTAAAGAAAATTTAACCAAAAAAATACAGCGAATCTTCAGAAATCATCGATTATTTCATGATCTGTCAGAATAGATAACATACATATATTTATCCGAAATTAGATTTACATCAAGACTACCAAAAACACTGCTGATCAGCGTTGTTTCTTGCCTATTAATATTGCAGTGCATAAGTAACTGAAGTGTTTTTTAAACAGACCAGTGGTATATTTAATGTTGAGAAGGCAAACGTAGAAGGTGCAGGTGCAGCACAAACATTTTTTTTTGATAAAAAAGTTATGGTAGTCTGTCTCAGGTAGTCTCTAATGCCCAATGAACTTTAGGCTAACGTAGGGCCTTCTAATCTGAACCTTCCACTATATTTACGAGCATTTATAGTAATACGCACAAATGTATAGCACCGAATTTATTTGTCCATACTGAAACTTTTTGCTAACTAAAAGAAACGTACTACGATAGACAAGTTATGGCACCACTTTTTTACGTCCAAAGTCCGCTCAACTCTTGAAAACTAGTGACGTCATCACGACACCATTCAATAATGAACTGTACTTGGAATCTACTAGCTTCTCTATCACCTAACTTGTTCAGGAGCTTTGGGGAGACGGGAGATCAAGTTTGCGTGGTTATCTTGAGTCGTGATCATTTTGTTTTGCTTTCGGCATGTGAGTCACTGTGGAGCGGGTTCCGAGGTATACTCACACAGGTTCGTACGAACTGTACCATCTAATTGAGTTTATGACTCACACTTCGTCTGCAGACAAAAAGCTTATTAGTTCTATTAGTAGTACATATTATGAAAGACGAGACTCATTCGATCATTAATACTTTTACGTACCGAAAATAATAGTTTTCACGCCAACTACATATGTCGTGTGTCTCGGTGTTTCTATGTATCTGTATATGTATGTCTGCATAAGTACTTTATTAGCTAAATTGTTTTCATTCGCTTAGTTTGGCTACATTGTGTTGCGTGAAAAATGCCCACCAATTTGCATTTTTTTTAAATATTTTAATTAACCATTCCTGAGGCACTAACCCGTTATAACATAGAAAGTAGATTTTGGATGTGTGATGTTATGTTTATATGTTTTTATAACATAGAGTCATAGACCAACAGGACGAACAAGACATCGGTACGCTATATAATAACAAACACGTCTCCCCATAACAACAGGTCAGTGCTACTTAGATACTCGATCACGAGGAGTCCAATCCAAATCACTGCATCGTGCTCATAATCCAGAGTTATAAGATGTTTTATCTTTTTTACTCTACGTGTTTATGTGATAGCACATGACTGTTTGGCGGTAGAATATATATATATATATATATTAAACGTAGTGACGAGACGACCAGGACATGTGCCTGATTGTAAGCTACATCCCTGCCACATAACAGCACAGTGACACGCAGCTATTGGAACATGAAGAGTCCAAATCATTACCTAGCACTGTACTGCGCTCGTCACCCAGAGATCTAAGATGTTATATCTCTAAGCCCTGTAATTTCTCTGAAAACATTGCCCTTCAAACCGGAACACAGTAATGTTTGCACATTACTGCTTGGCGGTAGAATAAATGGCAAAGGTGTGGTACTTCCCCAGGCGGACTCTGCTAAGAGTCCTACCACTACAAACTATCTGGCAAATGTGTAGTACTGATTACAGACTAGACATATTTTGCGAAGTGTTACCACAACAAAAAAAAATGGCAGTTATAGGAACTGCCGATATAAGTGAAAATTTATAAACTCAGAATTTAATAACTTACAAACTTTGCAAACCACGTAAATCGGAACGTGAAACAGGAGGGCGTGGCCATGGCCGTATATGCTGACGCATTTCTAAATGACAAATGGGAAATGCTGACGAATATCTATATTTCTAAATGGTCAATGCCCATGATCCCGAGTTTACCCGAAGATTTCTCATCATTCCCGAGCGTGACGCTAGAATTCAATTCACAGCCCACGAGAAATCTGTCATCCATTGCTCTCTCATCGATTTAGAGCGACACTACATAGAAATGGTATTGCAAGTGCATGTGCACATTTTCTCTGATTATTTATCATCACCGCATCGCCCAAACGTCAATCTTATTTGGCTCAATGTTAAACGTATTTAATGAATGAAATACATCGGAATGCGTGTTCGATTCGTTCAAATTGTTTACTGACTATTTATTATTAATATGCATGATGTATTAAACCGCACTAGGTACGTTATATCGCGGTCGTGACACATAATGTCTTGCAAAAACAAACAAGCCGATGTACGTGAAAATGGTATAAAATTATTACCACACTTTTGAACATAAATTAAATGAAATTTTTATTCAGCATATAAACAAGACACCTAGATGGTAAGCAAAATGCCTGGTGGTGAGCAACATGCCTGCCACATAACAGCACAGTGACACGCACCTATTGGAACATGAAAGTCCAAATCATCACTGCGGTCGTCACCCCGAGATATAAGATGTTTTATCCCTATGGCCTGTAATTTCACTGGAAATTTTCAACGTTCATTAATGCCGGCATCATGGGCACGCTTCCAACTGGTAGTGGGATTGATCTATACATTTCTGAATGTTACATCATTGCTAAGAATTTGCTGCTCCGCCACCGCTCCAACGCTACTCTGCTATTTTAGTATGTCGGTGTTGCGAACCCATAAGATTTTCCACTACCAAAAAGTTTGTTTGTAGTGGTAGGACTCTTTGCAAAGTCCGCCTGGGGAAGTACCACGCCGTTGATAGTTATACTACATACTACCACCAAGCAGTAATGTGTAAACATTACTGTGTTCCAGTTTGAAGGGTAATGTTTCCAGTGAAATTACAGGGCATAGAGATAAAACATCTTATCTCTGGGAGACAACCACAGTGCAGTGCTAGGTAATGATTTGGACTCTTCATATTCCAATAGCTGCGTGTCACTGTGTTTTTATGGGGAGGCATGTTGCTTACAATCAGGCACATGTCCTGCTCGTCTTGTCACTGTAGGTACTATAAAGAAAGTGCGAAAGAAGTTTTCTCTTGAAAAATTCCACCTACAGAATATCTGCTGATGAAAGTAAGAATGCACGCTCAGACATCGAACGCCGAGACAGCTTACCAAACAATAAACAAGATATTGGTGACAGACCACCGCGGCACCGGGCCGGCGGGAATGTTGAACTTTACACTGCTCACCCACGGCCGACATTTCAACGACGCGTGTTTGTTACATCTCAAAGAAATGGGACCATATTCTCATATGATCGACATTTCTAGTAGTACTAAAACAACAATAGCGTGAAAGGTGAATTTCTAACTAGTCTATAGTAAACTCTTAGGAGCAACTCAAAATGAGAGTGAGGAAGAACGAAGATTTGGATCCTCCGAAGATCCTAAGATACTCGTAGTTTAACTGTAGTAATTGTCTTGTCTATTTTTCAATTATGTGTTTTGTAATGCCTGGCAATGTAGCTTTATACTATGTCATTTCGTCCAATTTACACATTTTGTTTGGTGAGTAGGACCTGATATTTTGCTCTTGTCGGTTGTTTTGTGTATTAGATAACTTATAAAATGCTTAACAACATTTGTATATCGAGTATTAATTTCTTTTCTCATTATTTGTAATTTAACTGTGTAATCTTGCTGTGTTCACATGCTTAGAGATATTTACCTGCTCAGAACTATTATGCTTTCTCTCTTTGTATTATTTTGTAAATTTCGTGTTTTGTGTACCATAAATAAATAAATAATTTCAGCACGACATCCACCTAACTTTGGAAGATGAACAATGAACTGGTCATTTTGTTGAAACTGAGAGCAAGAGACAGATTTAATTTTGTGGTAATAGTAGTTTTATTAGTATTACTGGTAGGCTGCAGTAAGTTTTGACGGGGCTGACCATCTAGATCAAATGTTGATGATCATCGACAGGGAAAACGTTAAACCCCTAATTACTCACGACTGATATTACACACGACTGAAAATTGCCATTTAGGTTTACATTTTTTTATTTGTATATAGTAGTAAAAATTGTAGTATACGTAATTGTAATAATAATATAAATGTGAAATGAGTCGGTTGTGTCGACTGTTGGTAGAGCGAGAGGACAGACAATTAGAATCAGATAGAATCTCGAACGCGTCAGAATAGTGCGTCAAGATTGAAACTTGCTATCATTGCTGGACTGTTTACATTGTTGGGCATTGTTATTAAAATCAGCCCATTTCAGACAAAGGTTCGGGCATTTTTCAGGCTTTATTGCTTTTATTGGAATAGGTTACGTTTATTAGACCGGATCTTCTGCTCGAGATAATATATAAGTCACCCCAGATTGGTCCACAAATATTTTGGTCGACACCACCTTGCGAAGCAACAATTGTACTATGGAAGCCAGAAAGAAAATACACACTAATGATACAAAGTAACACCCAGGCAAGGAATATTCCTATTGATCCTACAACCGAATAAAAACCAGGACTTCTACTCTCTTACTACGAAAAACGTAATTTCGAAATAAACTCGCGACTTCCGATCTCGACTACGCGATCCGTTGTTTCGTCCGTTTAAATGTTCTAAACCTACTCTAATATTCCGAGAGCTGGTAGCCAAATTTGGGTAGGTGAGGCAAGTTAAAAACTTGTCACATAATTCTCTTATTACATCCCTGCACGGAGGCGCCGACGTGGCTGGTGAGTAGCGACAAAATGAAACCCTCAATTAAGATCTCTTGACAGGTAGATAGAGCCTCCAAAATGATCTCTCTTCTTGAGAATCGAAGGACGAAATGAAGCAGAACCGGAGTAGGAAAGTCGCGAATTTATTTCGAAATAACGTTTTTCGTAGAAAGAGAGTAGACGTCCAGAAATTAAAAATTAAAGAGAAAGAAAAAGACTTCAATCAGCTGACTATTATTTTATTTTTTCATTGTACCTCTATAAATAAAAGCAGACTAAAACAATTTGTTTCGCCAAACATATTGCACGCCTCTCGAAGAGGCTAGTTTGTATGGGTCAACTTTTAAAATGTTTTGTATCATCTTATCTTACCTACAAACAGCATGAAGCTATTTGTGCAAATGTTGGTCTTAGGTGGTATTCGAATCCACGACCTCATGATTCAGTGAGTAGACTCACTACCGACTATCGATACCAAACGATCAGCTGACGCGCTTTCAGGGAGAGTGCACGCATTTTCATTGAAAAAGTACTTAGAAACTTAAGTCGGACTGAATCAACATATATTATAAACGTGAGTTAATCTAGAATTAATTAAAAAATATGTAACAACAACGTTACTTTTCTTAATTTTCAATATCAACATACATATAAACAATATTCGAAGAAATAAGAATGATATTGAATTGACATTGATCTCGTGCAATATTGCAGCGACCGTGTAGTGTGAGTCACCTCCTTCACTTCTAAGCAAGCCTGTATTAACTCTAGTTATCTGCATCTGTGAAAATATCTCAAAGGTCGTCACTACTCTAGCAGCTGTTTTAAAAATATTATTCAAGGTTAGTGTACACTTTGAGAGTATTCGATGGAACAAACTTCAATGTTCAATGTTTTGTACATTGAAGTGCGAAAATTTTGAAATAAAAAGTTCTTTAGCCTTTTGTAGGGGCAAATCCTATGGGTTCACATCGCCGACATGCTAATGCAGCGGCGTAGCATTTTGTAGTCTCTTTAATTTCGTATGTATATTACGACACAATTAGATGATTACTTAAAGAATGATTTATAAGTTGATAACGAAAATTTGAATAAATCAGTAATTATCTCAGATTAAATACATTTTTTTAAATATATTTTTTTAAATAAAAAGTGGCGAAACGTGTAGGATATGTGCCTGATGGTAAACAACATGCCTGCCACATAACAGCACAGTGACACGCAGCTATTGGAACATGAAGAGTCCGAATCATTACCTAGCACTACACTGCGCTCGTCACCCAGATATCTAAGATGCTATATGTCTAAGCCCTGTTATTTCTCTGGAAACATTGCCCTTCAAACCGGAGTAAACGCTTCAAACCTTCTTATAGTGTCAAGAAGAGAAAGACATGTGCCTAATGTTTATTGTGCGTCTTCACTTTCGTACAAAGAAGTTACATAGCGTTAAGTTTTGTTAACGACTGACTAAGTCGGAGTCTTTATGAAAAATAGTTAACTCTTTACCGTCCTTACAATTTTTTTCTTCTGTGGTATTTTACTTCTTCAATAAGGTTGAAATTACGTTGGCTGGAATATAATCGTAATCAATCGAAGAGTATCCAGGAAAACCATGCACATTATTGCAGGTTTTCTTTAAATCAATGTTACTTTCATTACTCCAATAAACCGAAAGTAGTTATTCACAGTTAGTAGCTGGCGTTAAAGGCTTGTTCGCATTAGGCTAGCAAATTAGTCTAGTAGAGAGTAATTTAGTAGCTAAAATACTCGCTACTTTTCAAAAATCGTTCGCACCGTGCTTTAGTACAGTTCACAAGTGAGTAGCGTTTCGCAACATGAAGATCCTACAACGCATTTGTTTGAAGTTATTTTTCTCTCCAGACTAATTCGACAAGTTCGAGCCTGTTTAATCGGCGAGCCAATGAGCGCACCGCTCGCAACGAACGCGTGGTGGGGGGTGCTACTCACCCGTTGAAAATAGAACAAAATGGATTGACTCGACTAAATCACTTCCTAAATTACTCGACTAAATTTTCACTGTTCATACACGTTTAGTTGCTAAATTACTCGCCACTAGGCTAAATTACTAGCCTAGTGCGAACAAGCCTTTAGTCTGATGACGAATCGTAGGTACTAATAACGTAAGTGTGAAAATATATATGGCAACATGTCTCAAGTTGTAGGGACCAACGTATTGGCGTATAATAAGCGGGAAAACAAATACTTTACTGCCTGATCGTAACCACAAAGCGTATGTGGGTTACTATGGAATCTTATGCATGTATTTAAAATTGTACATGTAGGTATTTTAACTATCTAGCTTCCACATTACAAGCTTTATTTGGATTGGAGAGTGTTGTGTAAGAAAATGTTGGGCAATTATTATAGTCTTAATAATGCCATTTAATTGATTCACAATTCACGTTCATATGATCTTTATTTATGATCATAGTTTAAAAAAAGATATTCTAAATATTATATTTGTCAATATGATGCTAAAAGGTGAACAGAACTGTATAGACTAGGACTGGGTGGTACACCTTGCAAGCTTGCGACACTGTTGCGAGCTAGATCTCTCTTCAAGGTGTTTATTTATGTTGATGTCACTAAATCTATGTAGGTACCTACCTAATGCCAACCCGTAATACTTGTATCACTTTTGGGCATAACCTTTGATAAGTAAATCTGTAGCCTTACTAGTGCTAGGTGGTACACCTATCTTAAAACACTTTATTAGTAAGTATTTTGTAAATTAATAGAGTTATAGTTCAACGTCAGCAATGGCGGTCAAACGCTTTATAGCCTTCTGTAAATAAATAATACTACAAGTATGATTTACCCTTCTCCGTGGCTTAAAACTAAACTAAAACTAATTTATTAAAGTTTAAAAACATCTATAATACTAAATTGGTATTGGAAAACCAATTTGAGATACCAAAGATCCAAACCACTTCGGAGAGTGTGCAACTGATCTGCATGATCTTATACCAACTTGCCCTTTTTTACTATCGTACTTCTCGTAACTCGAAGAAGCGGCACCGTTTCATGGTGGATATTCCAAAGACACGGACAAAGAGGTTTGACTCTACGTTTGTGATAAGAACGTCTAGGCTGTGGAATGAGTTGCCTGAGTGGGTTTTTCCCGATAGTTATAATCTTGGTGTCTTCAAATCGAGAGTGAATCGGTTTCTTCTAGTTAAACACGCTCCATCGTAGACCGCATCGTCGCTTAACATCTGGCGAGATGGCGGTCAAGTGTAAACCTATTAAAGTTATAAAAAAAAATAAAAAAACATTTCTGGTTATATCTTTCCAGTTGCAACTTAACATTAATATATGTCTAAGCGTCTATTTAAAATTTCAAATCAAGTTATTACGCTCATAACTCATGCGATCATTATCTCAGATTCGCTACAGGCATAAACAGTGAAGGACAATACAGGTAATATTTTATCGAGTAAGCAGTTGTTCCCCCGTAGTCTATGCCCATATTCGCACCGAATAACTTGGATAGACGCGCCTGGCATCTACTGCTTTCGAGGTTTTACAATCCACATCACGTCTAGCGATTTCTCGTAAGAGAAATACCGAGAGATACTAAAATACCATTGTTGGTAGCGTGCGACCTCTAGTTAGCCAAGACTTCGCCAAAGTCACATTAAAATTACTGGAGGACACAGATATGCCGTTTGCAAATGGCCTTTATTATGTACCAGTCCGTATTAAGATAAACTCGACACACGATAAGCCTAAAAGCGTAGAACAAAAAAGTTTAATCGAATATCCCGCATACGCCAGAGATCATGTCGTATAACTTTTTCAAGATATTTTAATGATCACTCGTTTAATCGTATTCCGTCTTGGAGGACGTTAAAGATTATTTATTCCAACAGTCACCAACGTTGCTCCTTATATGGTCGATAGTGGCCAATGTCGAAGTGCCGATGCGATACTTTTATAGTACAGCACCGTACATGATTTAGATCTTAATGCATATGACGATTGTAAATTGATTCTGTGGGATGGCGAACGTGATAAGGCGACATGTTCTGAGAAAGTGCGATATAGAGGAGCTAACATGGATAGACTTTTTGTTTACGCTCGACGGGAGACTCGATGAAGTTCGATACGAGTTTGTATGTGGTAAAACAAGTGTGATATATGCGTATGAGGTGGCGTATGTAGCAATCTGTCAACGTGAGTTCGTTATTGAAGGTGACGACGTTTCGCAAGCGCCTTTTCTTAATTGTGTAGATAGAAATATTCTCAGTTATCGACAGTTATGTGGGACAAGATTGTTTATTTCTGTCCGCAGACAGCTCTCGCGACACCGGCGAGACAGTGTAATGTGCTGACAGCTCTGCTTTATTTACTTGCAACGAGATAACAAATGGCGCCCGGAGCAAAGGAAGAAGATAGGAAAGTGGAAATGTTTCATTCAAAATAATTTTCAAGTTTTACTATTTTAACTGCTTCGGTTTTCAAACATTTTTAATAGATACACGACTAAAAACGACGACCCTTTTTTAAGTAAGTTGATATGACGTATTAGTTCAGACCGATTAATTAAGAAGTATATCTGAAAGCAAACCATCCTTACAACTTAAAACGAGTAATAAAATTATTGCCGCACATCAAATCTTTTAGTAGGCTTCTTTATATAAGGTATCGAAATAATATGAGTATGTACAAAATAGTATTACAGTAGAAATAGAAATCATTCGTTCTGCTATTACAATAAATAGGTTAATGCTTCGTTTTGTATCTGGAACTGCTCCTAAATTACAATCTATGAATGTAGGGCAAATCGCCAATTTTATTACTGTGGTTTACACAGCCTTTCATAACATCCGAAATAAATGTAAAATATGAGCGAATCAGCGTTTTATATTATCAGGTTAGGTTTATTTTGTTTTGACCCGGTCTCAGAAAACATGGATTATATCAAAGAGCTGATAGACATGATGCAACGTTGTGATACGTTATCAGAATGATAGTATAAACAACATACTTGAAGTGCATTTTAGTGCTCCGGCTAAACATATAATATTTTATCGTTCTGATTTCAATTTCTGAGTACAACACATCATCACTTAATTTCTAGATTACTGCCATTAAATATACTAACTAAATCAAATAGCAGTAAGCTGTAAGTGGAATGTCTATTAAGAGTGCAACTGACTCGGAACAAAGACAATTTGTTGAAGCAACTGCGCAAATTCCGCGATGTCAATCGGCAAATGCATGTGGGCTGACCTATTTAGAGTTAATGTATTGAGCTGACTGGAGCCTGAAGCTTTTACAGGAAGTCGGCGCACCCAAGCAGGTCAACGCGTTTAATACCAATCTTGACGATACTTTTAGCCTTCCATCTTAATCTGTCTTTATATGCGAGAAATATTAATGCTCACATAAAAATGAACAAACATAAAACCACTAAAGCAATTAAACTCACCGTTATCCAAGCTAATAGTAAATAAATCTCGAAGAAGAGTCTCGTAAAACAAGGGGCAAATACGGTACGAAACGCACACGTAGATCGCGTCTCTGTTTATATTGAAAGATTTACTTTTGCCGCAACGGATAATATCAACGACGGTAATGTAGTCGCTAGACAAATGTTTGATTTGAAGATGAAACTTCTGGATCGTCATTCCGGTGTAGTTTCAACTCGGCGAGTGTCAATTAACTGTATCTTTTAAGATACAATCTACCGGTCAAGGCAGGCAACGTAACAAAAAAATGTGGAACTAGGGCACTCTTTGCGGTACCCCCTTTTGAAGTTCTACGTGAGATCTCTTCTGTGATTACGTCGGTAGCTACAATTCGATTCAGCATTGAGATAACAATATTGTCAGCTGTGTGAAAGTTGGGAAATCATATTATATCCTACACTAAAGAGTTGTAATCAAACGATCAACACTATGGAAAGCTTACGATAAGTCCAAAGTTCCCGTTACTTGTTTACTACACCGCTACTGTTGGTTAATGGATGATAAGCAGCCATTCTGCTGCATATAAATAGCTGTTCGTGCGGCCCCATGGAAAACACGTGTCCTGTCGGCAGGTGAAGCAACTTTAAGATTCTCTTCAATGATTATTACACCGTTAATCATTGTGGCCTGAAAACGAGTTTAATTGGCGGCCGTTAAGAATGGTATGGGTTATTCTACGAACTGATTAGAATATTAGATCGTAAATAAAGTTAATGTAGTGTCTGCGTTCCGAGAAGATGGTATTAGGTGGGTTTATGAGGAAGCTGAATGGAATGGCGTTGGTTACTATAATGGTGTAGTGTCAGGATTCCGTATGGCGATCCTTATTTGATGAAGAGGTATAGGTGACATAATCGTGGCTGCGTAGGCGATGCCCAGGTCGCCGCCCACCGCTTCCGTCGCGGAGGCGGTGTTACAGCACCTGATCATTGTGAGGCAATACGCTGAGATTATCTGTTCAAACGATTACAACGGCAATATTTTCGCGTTTCGCCATTACAAGACAAAATCACATAAAGAGCATTCAGTGTTTAAGTAGACGAGTTTCTTAACTCCAATTGAAACCTATTCTGAATGTGTTTTATTTTGGATCGCAGGTAAATATGAGAATATTTATAAATAATTATTTGTCATGTGATTTCTCCACGTTTATTCTCCACGATTTCTCATATGTATAGCCCACGAAATGTATGACCTAAACCGTTGATAAGCAGTTTATTTGCGAAAACAATAAACGTAGTTATTGAGAAAATATGATGCCAACTTGCCAACATGCCACATATGGATAAAATTACATTATACCGCTACATGATGCAATTGTGCATTGTCTATGTAAATGTATAAAACGTTGAAAATAGTAATAATAGCCAAATGCCAAGAGTCGAAATAGACGTAACAGTATACTTACTCAATGCAATTGATCCTGGCGTTGATGGCTTTGAGATTGATTGATGCGTATACAGTCCATGTGGGTGTCCGCAGTTTTCAATGAGAGTAGCGCCCTACCTAGTTATGATTCTACTGGAGCCGAAGGTGTTGCAACACGTAACGGAATTGAGGGCAGCTCAATGAGGACTTGATTAAGCATCAATGAAGATAATAACGTTAAATAGATAAAAGCTACTGAGACCATGTGGTGCGGATAAAAGCAAGTGAGTACAAGGCCTCTCTTTCTCGCCAGTAAAATTCTATTTAGTAGGTATACCTTCAAAACATGCTATGAATAAGGCTCTACATGTGATAACGATGCGAAGATTATGACAAGAAGCTAAGCAGTAATTCTGTCAAAGTTAGTAGATATCATTTGACGCAATAGTATTGTGGCCGTAGCAACCGCTTTGCGTCATTGACCATCGCGCATAATAAGTGCATACCACACACATTCATTCCTATTACTCATTGTTACTATTAGATAAGCTGACCTTAGTCAGACTTCCACTGTATACTATTTCGTTAGCTCTATTCCATTAATTAATTTACAGCCATGGCAAGCGTTTAGTTTTATTTCATCGAGCTGGTATTTTAGTTGTAAAGTAGGAAATACTTGACACAAATTTATTTTTCTTTGTAACATTATGATCGTCAAAGGAATGACGCCGTTTAAATTCCACCGTTGATAACTTATAGGTAAAATCGTAAACGAAGCCGTTTCTAACTATTTGAGATCAAAGATTGAAATCTGGAACGCAAAAGACAAGCTTAAATCTCGAATTCTATGGAAGTTTGAGTTTGAATTAATAAAGATGACAGATTCATGGATGCATACAAATTATCTCATTAAAATAATGAAATGACAGGAGGAAATTAGTCATACGTTAGTTTTCTGCGCACGTTCATAATGTCAATCCATATTGCAGTAATATTTGATCTGTTTAGTTCTATGGTGAAGAAAAAGTATATGAAGCATCAAAACCAGACGCTATTAAACCGGTTCGCAAAGGAACAATATCAGCGTTGTATGAATAAAAACGATTTTATCCATAAAGATATCTCGGGCGGAGAAACGTGAGAAAAGATCTTATCACTACGCCGTGAAATACAAATTTTGGACACGTATGAAGGTGATACAGTCGGCTTATTTGGTGAATTGGGTACAAAAGACAAATAAATAACCATTTAACGCGATAAGAGCTATTAACCCACAAAATTACCAGTAAGTTAAAACTACTTAGCTGGGAAGGTTAATACAGAAACGATATCAATCGTTTGGACTAAATGGACACAGTTGACCCACTTCAACGAGTAGTCCAACCCACGACGGGACCAATTCTCACCGTAAATTGGCCGATCATTAAAGCAAATACATAGACTGCAATAAAATCAAAGAAAATACGGCAAATATAAACAAATGGAAACAAAAGAAAACTTGAAATACAATCATAAATTACGAAACCATGAGAAGGTAAGAGAACAATAGAACACGCGTATGACGAAACAGAAAAGCAAACAGGCTACCAAGTCATTATAATATGCGTTAGAGTGGAGTCATCTGAAATAACAGGATACCACCGGTTATTAAGCTTTGCGTGATCAAGTTACATCTGTCTAGGGAAAAAAATATACGATGCTACATGAAGGAGTGTAACTCTAGCATGACACGACATGTCAACATTAAGAGATAATTATACTTCAGCATGTGATTACACTTTACTTTTAAACCAACAAACGTTTGGAACAATTGATAATAATGACGATGGTGAATGTGCCGTTAAAGTTGATACTATCATGGATTGCGTGGTTGATATAAAGAGAGGTAAGCGTATAAAGGTTGGGAGCTCCCACGCGGTGTGAAATATCACTAGGGCCGAATAGAAGGGCCATTCATTGAACGCTATTCATTGACAAATCACAGCTGTTTGTAGGAGTAGTATGCGTACCGTTCAAGTCGTACTATACCAGATTAGATAAGGATCTGATTACTTTATTTACCTTGGACGTTTTATTTTAACCTTTCATTCTACTTCTTTTCTTTTTGTGTTCCGAACTTTTGATCTTTGGTCATATTCAATATTCCTTTATGTGCAGAATTAAAAAAAAAATACGATTTGATTTAGAAAATCTAAATCAATTCCTAGCACTGAAATACGCTCGTTACTCAGCGATATAAGACGACTTATCTATGTGCCCTGTAATTGATCTAGAAACATTATCATTCAAACCGGAACACAGTAACGTTTTACCTAGCTGTTTAGCGGTAGAATAATTGGGAATGGTGGTACTTATCCAGGTGGACTCTGCAAAGAGTTGTATCACTACAGACTTCCTAGATATGTTTATACACTAGTGTTACGAATTATAAATTATTGTATTTTATTACGGTAGGTATTTCACCGTGGTTATATAGAAGAGCAGGTCCCCGATATTTCGATGTAGTTAGTATATAACCACTGCAAATATTACGTCATTAATAATATTAGTGTATTAAACTATCCACATTAAGTAGAAAGTCTGCAGTGTTAGGAGTATTTGCAGAGTCCGTCTGGGGAAATACCACACCTTTGCTGCTAAGCAGTAATGTGAAGACATTAAAATTTCTGTCTTCCGGTTTTTGACGGTTTCCGGAGAAATTACAGGGAAAACTGTTAAATCATCTAAGTTGTATGAGTGACGAAAGCAGTGCAAGTGGTTTGGATTTTTAACCGACTTCAAAAAAGGAGGTTTCGCAATTCAACCGCATATTTTTTTTTCATGCTTAAATGCTGCGTGGTACTTTACCGTAATGGTATGTAACTTATTTTCAGGAGCATGTCCTGTTCGTTTCGTCACTCATAGAAAAACACTGTTGTATTACTATTCTAAGATTATAACTACGTTTAAAAAAAACACCTAAACTATAAAATCGTCTCACTAAAATGTTTACATTACTAATAAGTACAGTTAATATTAATCTTTATCGAAACATGTGGGATGCGGAAGCAATATTAGAGAACGCATAATAATATAGAATGAGACATTTTCTGATAAAACCTATGCGCCTATAGATAAATTTTAGTAAAATACGAGGTCGAATATTTGGAAACTCGATAATAATAATAACACATGAAGTTTTTACGGAGCGAGATATAGATACGAGCGACAACATCCCGACTCTGCCAAATGTAATACTTTATGATAATATCTTGATACAATACTTCCTTCAGGCACGGTAGACGGTAATCTTAATATTACCGTGCTTCAGGCATGGTCAGATTTAACTTTGTTCTCAGTTCTTCTCTCTCATAACTTAAATCGTTCATAGGAAAATTGTCTTACGCGTATATTGTTTAATGGTTTATTAATATTTGTGACAATTATTGGTAACTCCATTGAGTGTAGGAGTCATTGCTATTTATGTCAATGGCACGATAATTAGTAACCTTTATTGGGAAACGTTACAAGACTTCATAGAAATTCCTTGTCTAACAACCGCGTCCATCTTGAAAGTCATTGGGGAACTCTTTATTAAAACCGCATCGTAGATTAGGCGAGGTGGCGGTCCAGCGCAAAACTATTTTAGGTTAATAGAAAACCCCACATTCATATAAATATTTTTAAAATTATAATCATGACCGATGCTTTCAATTAAAGATATCTCTAAGGCATTCTTAAAGATAATGTAAGTAAAACTTATTTCAGTGTGTGTAAAACATAGCTAAAAGTGGATCTTTATGTTATGACATTCTGAAGGCAAAAGGAACCAAAACATACCAATTGTATCCAGAATACTATGAAGAATCGCGTCATCACTCACCTTTACCTGGGAAAGAAAGAAAGCACAATTAGAACACGGACAAAAGAATGCTTCGTCAGTTTATGGTATGAAAACAGGAAATCGTCGTATTTTAGCTGGACAATTATCTGTAATAGCATTAGCATATACTTTCCCTCTCGCCCACTGTGGAATAATTTGTGACCGAATGAATAGTGAAAGTGGTCCTCAAGACAAATAAAAGAAATCAACGAATAACACTTGATATGTGAGTGGAGGTTGGAACTGTTGAGGTTGCAATCTATGATGTTCCTATAAGTAGAGATCTCGATGTAAATGTTAAAGATATTACAGAGATTGGAGTGATGGAATTCGCATTAGATGTAAATATTACTGAACAGGAGGTTTAAAAACACACAACGGGATAAACAACGTTCCAGCCAGCTACTCACAACTAGTGACGTGAAATTGCTGTGCCGTAATTGGAGTCGCTTGCAAGCATTAAGATCAATCTGTCAATACAGATAGCCTATCATTATTAGCTCTACATTCTCGACAGCGGTTACCGTAACCGGGTTTGTAGCTATAAATTCCCTATTTACGCTCCTTGCCAACTCAGAACATGCTATGAATCAAACAAGCAGTGGGGTACAATTAACGAAACAATTATACCCAGAAAGTTATTAGCAAACTGTGTTTAAACAATGATCTAGAACGCCCCGAGCACAGACACATCATTCTTTTAAGGAGTCCGAGGGTATTGAACTTTGTAACTGTTGATTAGGTGCCCCATACGTTTACCCAATGTATTAATGCAATACCAGATGAAATCTCGGCTAAGCAAATGTTTGACAGATGATAAAACGCTTAGCAAGGGGCGTGGGTAAAAGCAGCACAGTCTTGACGATAAAACACGTCTATCTTATCTGCTCCTTCCCATTGCAGTTCGACAGTTTTCTCACGGCATGGATAACAGGACAATTATGTTGATGCATAGCCGTTTCTTTAAGATTTCCCTTTGTTCCCCCTTCTAGGTGGGTGTAGCTATTTGTCGGTGCGCTACTAAAATAGTCGGGGGTTTAACCAGCCGTCATCATCCACTTAGCACGTTCGCGAATCGCCATCTTGGCCAATCAAGTCGTTAACCTCTGACTGGACACTTGTGAGTACTTTTATGAGTTTTAAAACCGCTGGAGGGCTAAATTCAGGCATCGAAATGCAAACAGTAGACGCTTTCATGTTTCACGCATCATTAACTTTTGACTTGATTGAGCACTTTGTTGTCATCGAAGGGAACATTGCCCGGTTTATCCTTAACATGTGTCACTTCGGGTACGTCGCATTATCCGGTGTACTTACGCACTAAAGCTGTGACGTCTTTACAATTCTGAATCCAACATGGCTGCCAGCTGTTTAGCCATCTGCTATTGTGATTCCCTGCGGTAGCGTTAATTAATTATTCTAGCGATGCAGGCGCCGGTCGAATGAGACGTACCTACGTTGCTGTACTTTATCGAGCCATCACTCGTTACCATTAACCGCCTGGTGACGTTGATTTACGGCGACAGATTGGCAGTTTGGTTCATGGAGACGTGACGTTAATGTCACTTCAGCCTGGAGAAATGCTAGAACCGAGAGTACAGCAATTAGCACTGAATTGCTACACGCATTGGTGTCAGCTTTCTCACTTAAGATGAATAGAGAAAATGTCTCTCTTTTGAATAATAAAGTACCTAGACAAAGTGTCGACTTTATGTCGACACTACAACTTGAAACGTTAGTGAAATTGCCTCGAGAGAAACGATATAAACGAACAACGCCTTGGAAGTTTAATACTGCAAAACACTTAACATTGATCTACCTCAGTCGTTTCACTACGAAAAGCAGCTTTTTTTCAATCTTTTTACAAACGGGGTTACGATATCGCAATGGCAACACAAAAAGCAATTAAGAGTCTATACAAGTCAACAATTGGAGCACGACGACCGCATTATCATCTTGAAACTAATAAATTGATTAGTGCTACATCCAAAAGTAAGGGCACTCACGACTGGTAACGTTTGTAGGAGGTACTGAGACGCAATAATTTGCGTTCATCCCATTTGACTCAAGTACTTAATTTACGACCATTGTCCCACTTAAGTTTATCTCCTCTCAGATATTTACAACCTACGTTAGTTTGCCGTGCGTTTATTGCACATGTGTTATCTGTCTCTAATATGGGTGACAGAGATACTGTGGCGTTTATTTTGGGTACACGATCACGGAATTTATAGAGATCAAACGGTGTTATAAATTTGAAGATTTGTTTAGGAATTGGATTTTATTGAAGAACAATACGCTGTGATTTTCGCTGCTTCTCGAATACCCCTAAGGTGAATAATTACCTTTATAAAGTCACTCAATACTCATATTAGACAGACTATTATAAAATACGCTATGCAGGTTAAAGCTTTCATTAGTCCTTAAAACTAAAATCTTGACAAAATGGAGTTGACCACAACAAATTAGACTTTAAATATGGCAAATGTATTTGCATAGTCATTTATTCGCATTGCTCCTACTCAACAGATATGTGTTAGTATTATTTTAAAACAACAAGGAAAACATTAATTGAATGTTTTCCGAGTACGACGATTGAAATCATCCAACCTTCTTGAACGCCGTGACCCACATTACGTTTTATTATTGGAGGATGATCGAGCATCGCTTTTACATTGAATTTACGTTGATCCTGTGTATTACTATCCGAACCCCGTCACACACTTTTTTAAATTTAGATAACATTCAAATTCCATCAACAAACCTTGGACTTTGTAGATTTGTGTCCTTTATTATTGGTCTATCAGTGACCTATTTTGTGTCCTATTGAACAACTAACATACATCTCAAGAAGTCGAAAGCCGTGAAATTAAAATATATCGACTCAACTTAGAATCAGATTTGTACTAGAGAACTGAATCGAATGGTGCGAAATTCAATGATATCGGTGCAATGGTTCCGAAGATCATACATGAACACAACTAGCCAACCCGGGGTTCTCGGTTTATAAGTAAATGATACGCAAACTGAAATCATAGTTGTAGATAAGTTTACACCAAAATCGATACGCTTATCATGCATACTCAATGTCATCGCAAATCAACCTCATGTCTCGAATTCATATTTATAGATAGTTACGACAGATAGCGTAGCCTTCTTTATTACATCACATTTGGGTGCGACTTTATTTGAGTTAGATCTGCAATAAGAGTAGATAGATTTAATAAAAGTAATGTTGTATATATACGTCGTGTTCATTCAAGATCGTTTTTATCATCAAGGAGATCTTGAGTCAGCTTCAGAACAGTCGCAGAACGACTTTGAATTTTGAAGACTTTATAGACATATTATGTAAGTTTTATATATAAGTATGTTATTTCAAACTATGTAGTTCTGTTTAGCGTTCATATCAAATAGGTAAAGAAACGATAATTATTTAAAACGAGATGCAAAGTAATGTTTTGACCTGGAATGATGAAACAGCAAAGCTTAGGTGTGAAGGAAGTCGGACTACGAAATATAAACTACGCAGACTCAACGAAACGGGAATTCCCAGATATGAAACAGACTAGCACAGACCTGTATCTGGTTGATGGTTTTAGTGACGAACATTTTCCTTCCCGTGATTCACTCTCATATTACTCGTATGTACATACACCACCATCATCAATAACAATGTGAATTTAAGCTTTAACAATTAACAATTTAGTCAATAATTGGTAGTGTCATAAAAGTACATGAGTAACTCGAATCTAACTAGTTTATTTAAAGGCCTGGTAACGATAACATCCGATTTCACGAACGTGAGCTGGTAGGCTCCAACTCTGCATATGCTTTTGGTATTTTCTGGAGTATAAGTTTGTCATTAGTGTACATTACTAATGCCATCTGTCAACTTAGCCAGTGTAATAGATTAAGGCCTTGACTTTCTCCTTGCGAGAGAAGGCCCAGTCATGGCGGTGGGAACATAAGTGGGCTGTTTAGGTCGCAACGTTTAAAACCTGGTCGACTACTCCATCTTTGTTCTCTTAGCGAATTTGATACATTGTAGTTTAAGCTGGTTTATCCTGCTAGTACCCGCATAAGCATTAAATAATGGTTTAGCATAAGAACATCAAGATATTGAGCTCGTTATCGATCGGCCACTGTTATATTAACAGCTCAGGGGCAGGTCGCACCCCTTTCCTTCGCCGCCTTTAGCTCAATAATGATTGATGAACCATTACCGGTTCTTTTAACTCATAGCGTTTCATAGGCAAATGTTTTATGGCGTTTATGGTGTTATCTGATTTTTAACGGACTTACCCAGAAATAAGGTTGAAGATTAGAGCTGTATGTGTGTAATATAGCTGGAATATGGTATTATTCTTACATGTTATATGAGCATCAAACCTTGCATGTTTGTTCACACATCTTTCAAAAACTGTACATCGATTTACATTGATTTTAACAATTCTTTCTGAACAGAACTAGGGTCTTTTCGTGTCGGGCATAGTTTGACGTTCATAAAAATAGCTCTATTTATGCACTCTCATACACATGTCTTGCTATATTTACGTTAGTTGTGTTTGTATAAATTCCGAATTAATTTGTACATTTGACCTGTAGCATATTTTGCATATTGTTTCGTCATATTGTGTATACTACACACTTCCTTCACTCCGACCGTTGCTTTATCAACATAACGTAACCTTACGATCAGAGACGGCAATATTTCCAGGAAATATGGTCAAGAATATTGATATCAAATGACGTCTGGAAAAGGAACCGTATAGGCTTATTTAGTTACCAAGAACGGAAGCGTGGCTATCTCCCAACGCTGCTTTAATTACTACAAAAAGAGAAACACGAGTTTATAGTTAACGGTTCGCATTTGATGCTATAACAATAAGGTTTAAAGTTATTCCCCGCAATATTTTAGATTGTCACGACTCAGTACGTGCATTGAGTCCTATGATCCTTGAAAGGAACTAAACTGGCGCCATATTCGACCGATAGTTTTCATTGCGCCGGCGCAAGTCGAGCGGCGCGCGTGCGCGGAGCGGATACGCATACTATATAAATAGATATGCTATTTCGGTCAGACGGCAGCGCCCAGGCGCCCGCCATGTGCCCTACAGCGTCTGGAAGTGTTGCTAGTTCAAATTAATTAAATTCTTCGCATATACATCACGTACGAAAGGGCCGCTACGTTCACATATTTGAGGGCATCCATGACTCACGAAAATGACGAAGAAAGCACTGAGTCATTAGACAACATTCTGTGACATCAGTTTGAACCTTGAAAGATCAAACAAAGTTCACAAAAAAGTCGAACCAGCTCTAAAATAAATAGTATAATGAAGTAATGTTAAGGTACACGCAGCATAATCAATTCACGAATCTCTAATCGCAATAATCTCTAGGACGTATGCCTTGTCCTCTAGACACTTATAATTATTATATCACCTAGATCCGGGTTGAAGAAAACGCTAAAATATATAAATACGACGCTACTATGAGTATCTCAACAAATTTCAACAAAATTAGCAATGGTAATATTAAAGTAAACACAGTCTGGGTGCCGAGGCAAGGTCAGGGACTCACGCTCAGAGAGTTCACAAATATTTATCTCTTCACTTGCCACCAGTCAGTACTTTTGGCGTGGGAACACATATAGTTCGACAAGACCAAAGGGACAAGACAAATATCATAAACCTCTAAGTCGAAAGGCTTAAAGATCAAATTTGGACAGCTAATGAGATGCACAAACGCATTTATTTGATGGAGTTTCAGAAACGACAGTGGCTTATTCCCAGAGACTTATTTTAGCACGTCTGCTACCACCGGTCCAACAACTTTCAGTCTCGAAGAATTTGTTTGCGGCGAATATGAGAAAAGCACACAAATACACGGTATGCGTTGAGATATTCGAATATTATGAAGATAAACTATATTTTAATGGGCGCGAAGACCACCCGTAACGTGTAAATATTAATAGTTGGTACAGTAGGTAAGTCTGCTTACCATAATTCAATATTTGATTAGGATTAATGCAGTAGATAGGGGTAATTAGCATGGAAATTGGGTTATTATGGAAGGTGCGAGTCATGACCGGTCATTGAGTCGATCATGAGTGTAACAATGAACGTTTGTATGCGGGTGGTCCCAGATAGGGTTAATCTCGATTCGATTTCAACAATAAACCTCTTTGTCGTTTGATCGTAAAACAGAGTAACATGACTTGTGGTTCATCTACATTTGGCATCTGATCTCATAAAGAAAAATGGGTTCTTTAGTTGGAAATGAGATCTATTACATCAAGCTCATTAGTTTTTCTGAGAGTTGTGGTAGTGTACTCTCTTGAGTATTTTCTTGAGTGTGATTATCTTAATAAACATGACAAGCATTATCCCGCGGTTGCAACCGCGCAGTGTAGAACCCATTATTTTACCGTGATAAAAAATAACCTACTGTGTTACCTCCAAGAATATGTGTTCACAAAGTTTCGTGTTGATCGACAAGTAGTTTTCGCGTTAAAGCGTAACAAACAAACTTACTTTAGCGTTTAAAATAGTTAAATAAAATCCTACTTTATTTCAAAATGCACAAGAAAGATTGTGTATTGCAATGAGTGTATTTATTTTAAAGATGAAGCTGAAAAGAATTCGCGTAATGACTCAAGCCTGCAAGTTTGTAACATTTGCAATTTAAACGTCTCATACATTCTGAAATCGTTTATATTGAGATTCTTCAAGGCGGAACGTGTTATTAAATGATGCAAACGATATTTCAGTACCGACCAGTTTAAATATTTGGTTGTTAAGATTGTTAAGAAAACATTTTGTAGAGCGATGAACTGCCGGGAACAGTCCTTTGTTTTGGCAAAGGTTACAACCTATTCCTTAACTTTGCAAATCTATTTTACCTACAAACATTGGGTTATGCAATTATTAGGTAATATTAGTTTTACCAGGAATTCCTGGTACCAAAGCTACTTTTATTGGTATGCCAATGCAAATTTCGGGCTAGACTGTTGGTTAACCTCACAAATTATGATTGAATTCAAATGTTCCTTTATTTGCCAATAATTGGTTTAGTAATGGGCTTAAAACTATACAAAAGCAGGGGGTGTTAGCACAAAACAACGCGTAAATTCTTTATCGGTTGATATATTATGCAGGATATGAAAAACAGAACAAAACCACGAAATCTAGTAGTGACTGCAAGCTGTTGATAGCAACGCCACTTTTATTTATGTGTCAATGTATATTTTGTAGATGTTGGCAAATTTTGAGCTAGGCACGCTAACAGGCTGTTTTTTTTAACTATCATTATAGATTTACACTGGTGATAGAGTGATGGCTGGTGGACTTAAGCGTTAGTGGCCAATAGACTACAAGAGAAGCGATGGGCGTCCAGGTCCACCAACTACACGAGTCGGTAACGTTCTAAAAGTCGCAGGCATGACATAAAATGTAACTAACACAGGATCGAGAGTAGTTTCGTAAAATAGGAGATGCCTATGTTCAGTAGTGGGTGATAACGGGCTGAATATGATGTTGATTATGAAATTTATTGGCAATATTCATACATGTACACAAGAACAAATCATAATTATTAAGCGGTATCTGAGTCAATGTTAGACAAAATTCGATTACAAAGAGAGTGAGTTAAGTTGTTCCCAAATCAGATTAATGATTTATGTACTGGATTTGACCATTATAAGAATCTTTTTATTTTGGTAAGAGGTAGTTTATTTTTCTTACACATTCGAGAAACATTGAACCCGCGGAATAATGCCAATGAATTTATTACTCAAACGGCTGTCTCAGTGTGTTTGGTTGCGTCTGGTAAGGGCGGGCGGCGTCTTTGATCGCCCTTCAGTGCCAATGGCCTTTAAGCCTTTTACATTGAGGACCAGCTGAGAAATTCTTGGCATTTCCTCACTACTTTCCAGGAATATCTTTCTTGTACAATCAATCGGATTAGTTACGGAACTTGCGGTGGTTTTGATAAAATAACAGTTTTGGGATCGCTATTTTTAAAATGTGTGGGGGTGAATCTATTAGACGCGTAATACGTAAATAACTAGGCTATTCCGTACATAAAATCAGTTATATTTTAATTAATATTTTTTATTTTTGACCTGACTGATCAGACTAACTTTATAATTTGCGAATCTGTATAGAAACTTTTAAAATATTGTATATATTAATATTAATATAAAATATGTGGATAAATTTTCAGGACAATAAATATTCTATACAATGTCAAAATTAATGATTTTCAATACAAGTAAACTATTATATACATAATTTTAAATTTTCAATCAAATAATATATATTATGTATGTATTGACTTTGAAAAAAAAAAAAATCTGGGCATAGCAAGTAAACTTTATTTAGACAGATAGATAAAATTACAACTTAACATTCTTATTGAATTTAACATTATTTTCAAGCCGTTTTCGTCATAGCCACTTTGACGGAGAAAATCATACGTGCTTTAAACTGTTTCACGAGTAGAGGTTCCGGTTAATCAAAAACAATAACAATGATTCAAAAACACTCACGCTAAAATGTTATTTCTGAAATCAATTACGGTAAAGCATACTAAACTTCCGAATTAGCGTCGTAGTAATCAACACCCTCGCTTATTATTGAACTGAAATGATCCTTTATTTGCCAAGAATCGGTTTAGTAACATGAGCTTAAGGCTAGGTAGTTCTGTCAAATTAGGGATTTAACGCTGTCTTGTTCTCGCGACCGTCACCGACCGCTGAATCGGTGCCACAGTGCAGAAATAACATTAAAATATTGGACTGTGTAATTTAAACTCATTTTTTGTTCAAGATTTGTTTATACTGTTTATACTAGTGATAACAATTTTGTAAATTGTGAAGTGAAACGAAGAAATATTAAATTTATCTATACTCGTAGATATACAAAACTCAACCTTTTCTTTTTGGTCACAGTATAAGTTGAGAACGGCTTTTCCAATTTCATTCATCTTTTTAAAATGTTTCCTAATAATTCACAAGTTCGTCAAAAATTAAAAAAAATGTGCTGAAACGTAATGAAAGGCCAGTAAAAATAGAAGGTTTTTTGGTCAACTTTGCAATAAATTTCTAATCCAATTTTTTTCTATGAGGTAAAGATCACTTACTGAGCATAAAATTACAAAATGCTCACAGATCCAGGTTGAGCTTCAAACGCCAATTGAAAAAAAACTATTTTAGACGATATTTTGGAAACTATATATTTTGACAATAATTGTAGAAAATAAAATTTTGCATCTTTTGTTGCTAGTAATCTTTTTTTGTAAAACTTACCGTTTACGATTTATAACCCATTTAATGATACGATTGCGATGATGCCGATAATAGTGGATGTAAATGATGTGGTCTACGATGGAACTTGTTTCTTTAATAGAAACAAGCACAGTGTACCTCGTAACCCCAAGGTTCGAACCTTCTACAAAAACCCACTCTGGCAATGCGTTTCACAGCTTAGTTGTTCTTATTACAAAAGTGGAGACCAAACTCTTCGTTCAACTCTTTAGTCATGATGATGAACGGTGCTGTTTATTGGAGCAACGAGCAATATGATAGAAAACTTTAATTTAAAAACCCTGACTACAAAAAAAATCTACACGTAAAAAATATTACCTACTATCTAGGGACACTTTGGCGAGTCAGACTAGTCTTAGAATATCTTTGTTACCAAAATCCATCCAGCCGTTTGGAAGATATGTGGAAATAAAAGATTTACAAACATAAAGATACGCGCGAAAAACATAACCCTTCTTCCATTCCGGTAAAAGGGACATGTTTATGCTACTGGGAACAGAATTTACATCTTCTTATTTTTACATTGTTATCATCAAATTTGACATAATAAATCGTAATCGGTAAGTTCGAAAATAAAGTTTACTGGCAACACTAGATGGGAAATTTTATTTTCTACAATAATAATAGGCTTTATAACTTTTTCAGAATATCAGCTAAAAACGTTTTTTCGAGCTGGCGCTTGAAGCTCAACCTGGATTTGTTATTATTTTGTGATTTTATGCTCAGGAAATGATTCTAAACCTTACCTATATAAAAAATACGAATCGGAAATTTAGTACAGAGTTAAATTCTACGAGTAATTTTACTACCTAAAAGGCTTCTTATCAAATTTGGTCGAATGTCTAAATTTCTATGAACAATATTAACATTTTCATACAAAAAAAAAAACAATAAATTTTGGTGGTGTCCCAAACTTGGAAAAGTATAAAAAAATAAAAATTCTAACAAAACCATACGTGTATCTATGGAAAGGTGTTCAAAATTGTATTGAAGTTCCTAACATTTTTTCTAAACTGAATAGTTTGCGCGAAAGTCTCTTCCAAAGTGGTAAAATCTGTATGTGAGGACTTTTCTTCTAAGTACTAAGTACCTTACTACCAAAGAATTTACCTAAATGGCATATAAATGCAAGTTAGGTATCATAAATGATACCTAACTTGGGGATTTACGCAGGGGATTTCTCCCCTCTCATTATTTCCTTATCCCGATCTCTGATTACTTATTAGATACTATTAGATACTTATCTATTTTCCATTGCATCCGCATTGAATTTTTTACTGATGTGGTATCGACGTCAGTTTTTGAGACTCCTTCTGGTCTACAACATAAAATAAACAGCGTACTAATTAGTATCAGCGTCTATTTGCAATTCAATGAAAACGGTATCAAAATCAAGATCATAGCGTGCTTCACTAGTAATACCTACTGATATTGTTATACTGTGGCACTATGATCGTAATATTTAAAATTTATCGGTTGTCAAAATTGCAAAATCAAGCACAGACCCGTCGTCCGTGAGCGCCGAAACGCGACTGATCAGGCTTGCCGAACGGCGCGCTATATATGGTAGATATTAAAACATAGTGAATAACTGATACTTTTTATCAAGTCAAACTCTGCGAATGCATCTATAACTTTTAGTGGCTTTCGTTGAGTACAAAATTTAGTAAAAAATTCATTAGTTTAGTCATAAACTTGAAATAACTTTTGAAAAGGGTAACTTTGGGATTTTTTTCTATCAAGTAAAATTCATTAAATCGTGTTACTGACTGCGAATTACACTAGATTAGATCCTTAACTATTACATATATTTTTTTCAGAGCTTAATACACTATTTTAAAGGTCTTAAAGTTGTTTTAAAAAATCAAAATTACGGCCCACACGCCCTTAAAACTATACAAAAGCAGGGGTGGTAGCGCAAAACAACTCGCAAATTCTATGTCAGTTGACTATACCTATAGAAAGCCGTGGAAAAACAAAAAGATGATTATCCAACTTGGTTTGCAAACGGCAATGTAGTCCCAAGTGTGGAACAGGAACTATTGGTACAACCGTAGGGTGCTAATATTACGTATATGTATATTTCAATAAATAAAGATTGGATGTTTTTTTGTTCAAACACGTTACAAGAACTAAATGGATCGTTGAAATTTAGCATTCAAACTCTTCATTCCGAAAAAATATCTATATATATAAAAGCGAAAAGTCACTCATCAAGGAATCTCAGAAACTACAAATGCTAGGAATCTGAAATTTTGCATGGAGGTCCCTTTTAGCACGTAGGCACTCGCTAAGACGGGGTTTTGCGAAATTCATCCCCTAAGGGGGTGAAACAGGGGGTGAACGGTTGTATGAAAATTGGTCCTATTTGAAGCATGAAATTTTGTCTTCACGTTTTTGGTTAATGATAAATAAAATTGTGTATCATGATATTTGGAAATCCACCCTCCCTGAGGGTAAAATAAAAGTAATATATATAATATAAGTATAAATTCTACGCTGATGCTGTCGCAAACAGATACTAATCTCACATAATGTCAGTGATATATTTAATGTCTTCGTTATAGAGCTGCATTTTGTTTCCTAAGTTGTCTGATCGACGGCAAATTTATAAAGACCTCATCAATATTATCGCATACTAAAGATAGGTTCGTAACCTGATCAGGTAGGGCATGACGGCACCGTAAACATTTCAGTTACCGCAGTCTAATTCCATCACCCACCATCTGGAAGCTAGTGGCAGTTGCACAACACCTCGTGAACGTAACTAGGGTCTTCTATAGGGGGGATTTGGGTTTGGAGTTAGTTATTGAGAGGAAATGTCTAATATTCAAATGGTATGGGATCATGGCTAAGAATTTCTGGAGGAGTATTAAATTTGATAGTAGGTGTAGAGAGAAAATGTAAGCTCGAATTTGTTTGACTGTGGCATTTGTACCATCTACATCCGGCTGGATTTTTGAGTATTGTTAGATTTTACTCAGAGAAAATTAATTTTATAATATTATAGACTGAATCAATGGAGGCAAATTTAGGTTTTTAGGGAAAGTCTACAATTTAAAAATCTGTACTACGCGGTATCGGTCAGGTATTCCGGCATGATCGTTCAAGTATTCTGATGTTTTGGGAGATCGAAAAAAAATTTGTTTGTTGCCTGGTGATTCAGAAAATAGACTGATTGGCCAGTTATGTAAGGCAAACAATATTGTTTTTGCCATGAAGATTTTGTTATAGAATTTTATGGTCGCGATATGCACGATCATTGACGACAACGATATTCCGCAAAAAATAACATTTACACTTTTAAACGGATTTGAACTCGTATTGAAAACATTACACAGTATATGATTAAATCACAATCCAAATCTGAAATTATATTAAATTACCACCCGACATTTAGGCCGCAATACGACGGTCGTGGTCGCAGAATCTTTTCGATCCCGTTTAGGTCTTGCGAAAAGTTTTAAGTTCAATATTTTTGCAACCCGAAATAAGACTGAAATTACATCTGAATGAACTTTAATATAACCATCTTCCTTACTTAAACATTAAGTATTGATTTATTTAAGAATTTGGTACAGTGCTGAAGCTTTAAAAGTGATCACATAGGTATCATGTGTCAAAATGGACTAATGAAATCTTACCTCTTTACAGGTATTTCTTACCCTATTAGATCCCCTGGTTTAAATAATTTCATAACTCTATGCTCACACAGCTTTCGCCCTGAGTACGTCCACAAGTCCACATGCACTCGTTTCGCTTCTCAGTCATAATTCGATCAGCTATGGATCCGGAGTCCGAACTGGAACGCATTGTGGAAGCCGTTTACGATGCCAGAGGTAGGTGGTAGGCGATTTAGGATGCCATACATTGAGAACAGTCACTACTGGGCGGTTAATGAGCTGTGTACATTTATTCATAGGTATATGCGTCAGTCCGCTGATTCATTTATTTTAGTCGAGATTTTCTTACAAAAACTGTTTACTTTATGGTGAATAGTATCTTTGCCATAAAGAATATCCAAACGGGTTTATCCGCGCAGTTTCCATAGCCGTTGTTCCCGTTTTTAGGGATAAAAAGTAGCTTATTTGTTATTTCAAATTAATTATCTACTTGTATGCCAAATTTCATCCAAATCCATTCAGTAGTTTTCGCGTGAAAGAGTAACAAAGATACATTCATGTATTCTTACAAACTTTCGCGTTTACTTCTCGTATATTAGTAGAATTGATCTGTGGAATGGTAGCACAATTATGCTTCCAATTTATTTTTAGATATGCCCTACGCATGTATGTTAGTTAGGAAGTTCAGGACTTCTACTCTCATTCTAGGAAAAACTTAATTTCGAAATAAACTCGCGACTACTTCGGTTCTACTTCCGAAGTGGAACCGGAAAGTAAAAAAATACGGAAAAATACAAAAAAAATAAATGCTACCATTCCACAGATCAATCCTTCTAATATTGTAACTATTTTACGGAAAAACTACTGAAGGTATTTGGGTGAGATTCGGTACACAGGTAGATAATGATCTGAAATAGCACATAGCCTATTTTTATCCCGAAAAAAAAAATAACGGGATCGAGAACCAAGCGGTTAAAACTGCGGGGTGCTGCTAGTAAGTCAATATTACTGAGAATAAGTTAACGATTGCTATATGTACATAGATAGGGCTTGATCACAAAACACATTTCCAAAAGGTGCATTGCAATTACATCGACTGTATTTTGCAGCTCATGAACTTCCACAAACGGACACTTCAATGTCCATAATTTCTTATTTGGGTATGCTAGGTTCTACGGAGCCCACGCATTCAAACAAATACGATAAATAAAATACAATATAAATTTATGGTATGTTCGTATACATACAGCGAAAATGCTGGAGAAAATGTTATTTGTAATAATAAAGTTACGGGACATGCAGGACATGCGCCTGATGGTAAACAACACGCATGCCTATAACAATACAGTGCCCACGCAGCTATTTGAGTACAAGAACAAAATTAAAAATGTTGATTTACCCCCGACTACCTTGGATTTGAAATTTGTACAGTATTCTACTAGTCCAGCCCTCATTTGATACCCATGGTGAGGGAAGGTGTGAAAAAATACTTTATTCGCCATTTTGTGGACGCCGCCATCTTGAATCAATATTAACCAAACAACCACCGCAAGGAAACTAGCTTTCAAATAAAAGAAAAACGTATTGAAATCGGTCGATCCGTTTGAGGTCTACGATGCCACAGACAGACACACACACAGAGAAATATACAGACATCGACGTCAAACTTATTACATCCCTCTTTTTTGGTCAGGACTAAAAATAGTCCAAATCATTGCCTAGCACTGGCACTGCGCTCGATTTCTCTGTTTGCCCTGTAATTTCCCTAGAAACATTGTCTTTCAATCTAGGACAGAGTAATGTTTTTGTAGGAATAAAAGGCGCTAGTTCACAAGATGTATTTTATATATTTTAGTATAAGCCATCTTTTTTTCACATAACTTGGCAGTAGTGACAGCCGGAAGACTACATACTACCAACACACAAAAAACACTCAGACTGAGCACCAACATTACAATATAAATTAATATACTACATTGCCATATTCTAACACCCCTTCTCAATGTAGTAGGTAAACACATTTACTTCAAACTTAAAACAACAAAACATTTTTTTTTTTAACACTTTAAACATAACTAATTAAATATCAACATCCTTAATACCACATTTATTTAAATATCTTGTAATCAACTCTTTACTCAAAGGCTTAGTTAATATATCTGCTGGTTGCTCACTAGTGTTCACATAATTTATACAAATCTTCTTCTCTTTAACTAAATCTTTCACAAAATGGTAATGAATGTCAACATGTTTCAATCGTTTCATATTATCTGTTTTAGCATTTATTATGGCTGACTGGTTATCACAAAAAATGTTGACAGGACAACTGTTTTCACAATTAAAATCTGTTAATAAATTTATAAGCCATGAAGCCTCACTCGCTGCCATGCTCAATGATACATATTCGGATTCTGTAGAAGATAAGCTAACTGATGCCTGCTTCTTAGAGCACCACACAACTAAACAGTTTGACAGCATGAACATGTAACCTGAGGTAGACTTCCTGTCCTTGAGATCACCGCCCCAGTCTGCATCACAATAACCTTCTAAAATAACATCATTACATTTATAAACCAGCTTAAAATGTAAACTGTACTTAACATATCTTAACACCCTCTTTAATGCACTTAGTAACTCATTATTTCCACATGTCTGGTACCTACTTAACATAGATACAGGAAAACATAGATCAGGTCTAGTACCAGACGCAGCATACATTAAATAGCCTATAATTTGTCTGCATAACTTCTCAATGGTGCTATCACTAGACTTGGTATCAACAAATATTTTAGTGTTAAAGTTTTGATCCATGGGAGTTAACATACCTTTACAATTTTCCATATTAAACTTTTTAAGTACATTTTCTAAGTAGCTTGTTTGATCCAATTCAGTAACACCGTTTATCAAATCTTGTTTCACGTTTATACCTAGAAAATTGGAAATCAGTCCCATATCTTTCATTTTAAATTCCTTGTTTAACTTCAACTTTAATTCTGAAATATGTCTCTCATTAGACCCAAAAATCAAAATGTCATCTACATACAGTAAAATATACATTTTATCTTGGCCTCTTTACTTATGTATAGACATGAATCACATTTTGACCTTATAAAACCTTCACTGTCCATGACAGAATTAAATTTGTTGTTCCAACACTTCGGTGAACTTTTTAACCCGTATAAAGATTTTCTTAACTTAACAATATTGTTTTCACCGGAATAAGCCCCTTCTGGCAACCTAATATACACACTTTTATCTATGTCGCCATATAGGAAAGCCCCTGTTACATCCATTTGATATATGGGCAAATTTAATTTGGTAGCTACAGCCACAAATACTCTAAATGTTGACAATCGTGCTACAGGTGCATAGATATCACCTAACTCAAAATCACTGTTTTGTTCAAATCCTCTAGCTACTAATCTTGCCTTATACTGATTTACACTATCTTTCCCTTTTAACTTGAACACCCACTTGCTACTAATAACTTTTTCACTCACCGGTTCATCACAGAACTCCCAAGTGTTGTTGTCATTCAAGGTCTGCAACTCAGTATTGATTGCCCTCTCCACTTACTAGCGTCCTTCCTGCTCATAGCTTCTCTGTAGGTCACCGGCTCACTCTCTACAGTTTCAACATTGTTACACTTGTAGAATGATGTAGGTTTTCTTACTCGTTTAGATCTTTCCCTCTGAGGTACTGGTGTTCTAACAGGCGATGATGACCCATCATCGACGGATTCATATTCACTTTCACTTACAGATGAGACTATATTTGGACTAGTTAAAGTGTCATTCAATGTACTCTGTGAGTTTTCAGCCTCCGTAACTTCCTCCAACGTCCCTATTACTGGTAGTATATCTTGTGTAGCTGGAGTTATATCATTCACATCTAGCGTAACTGATTCACTCTCTGCAATCACTTCTGCGTTCAAGAAGACAACATCTCTCTTTGTGTCTACACAATTTCTGTCTGGAAAGTACACTCTGTACCCTTTAATGTCTTCACCATAACCGACCATAAGTCCTTTCATACCTTTGACATCCCACTTCCTTCGTTTTTCTTTTGGAATGTGTACATACACCTGAGAACCAAATGCCTTCAGTTGATGAATATCATAGTTTTCATTTTTCCAAATTTGATATGGTGTTTTCCCGTTCTTTCCTTTTCCTGTCCTGTTCAGCACAAAAGCAGCGGTGTTTACTGCTTCTGCCCACAGTTTCTTAGGCAGGTTTCTACCATGTAGCATGGTCCTTGCAGCTTCAACGAGAGTTCTATTCTCCCTCTCAGCTTTTCCGTTTTGTTCAGGTGTATATGTAACTGTTGTTTGATGTACAATACCTCGTTTAGAACACAAATCCTTTACTTCTTTGTTTACATATTCCAGCCCGTTATCTGTTCTAAATATCTTGACTTTGTTTCCTGTTATATTCTCTGCTTTATTTATGAAATCTTCCAAACAATGCTTAACTTCATGTTTGTTTTTGACGAAATACACCGTTCTGTAGTTCGAGTAATCATCCTTCAGTACTACAAAATACCTCGATCCTCCGATCGACTCAATTTCCATGGGTCCGCAGGTATCTCCATGAATTATCTCACACGTCCTGGTACTTATCGTCTCGCTATTCTTAAAAGGTAAACGGTGTATTTTTCCTTTAAACAGCTCTCACACTGCGGTACTACTGTCTTCGGTAACTCAATGTTGTTTTGCTCTAACACTTTCTTCACTCGGTCAAAGTTTTGGTGGGCTAATTTTTCATGCCATTCGCTAAACTCGTTCTTCACTACTTTTGCAGCACTCGCTACCTCGCATTCGAAGCGAAAATTCATATAATACGAGTTTTCAAATCTTTTCGCAACTGCGCAAACAATGTTGTTTTTGTAAAATTTGCACAAGTTGTCATCTGTCAAAATGACGTATCCTTTGTCAGTCGCGCGATTCAAGGAGAACAAATTAGTTTTTAGATCGGGAACGTATAATACGTTGTCTATGGTTGTATTTATCCATTCTCCCGTTATTTATTTGCACTGCCATCTGTCCACATCCTAATACACCAATAACTGCTCCATTAACGACAATTACTGACTTTTGCGAAGCACTTGTTGTTGTGAATGTTGTGAACAATGACCTATCTCGGCACATATGTTCACTTTTGAGTCCACTAGCCACATTGATTCTTGATACTGTCCAGACACTGAATTCGATACTACAAATGCATTACCCATTTTCTTACTGTCATTGTCTTTTGTTCTTCTAAAACGACACTGCGCCTTATAATGTCCGTATTTACCGCAATAGAAACATTTTTTATCATTTACATTTTTGTCACTGTCTTTGTTGTTTCTGCACTCGGATTGTAAATGTCCGATTTTACCGCACTTAAAGCACTTAATGTTTCTTTTTTGCTATGAACGCCGCCGACGAGGACGGAGTATCTTGGGTTTTCATATTTTCCTTCACCCTCTCCTCCTCGACTAATAACCGGGCCACTAAATTATCAAAAGTTTGTTTGTCATCTGGTGCCGACTCCCACGCAGATATAAAGTGTTTGTACTCGTCCGGCAAACTCATTAAAACCTTTGTTATTACAAACTTGTCTGATATCTCCTCGCCCATTTGTTTCAATTGACTCTGCATTTCTTGTATTTTCGATAGGAATATGGACATGTCAACTCCTTTGTCAAACTTATACTGAAAGAATCTTTGCTGAATGACGTGAATACTGGTTTCTGATTTCTGTTCGTAAATGCTCAGTAGTTTTCGCCACATTTCAGCAGATGATGTGCATGTTATTAGGTGTAACATGACATCCTCTGTCATTCTTGTCACCAGTAACGCCTGAGCCTTGGCATCGCTCGTCTCCCAAAGAGCTCGTGCAGCAGGTTCTTCTGGTTTTACTTTCCGCCCTTCGACAATGTCCAACCATCCATTTCCCCGCAGTAGTACTGCGACTTGGAACCTCCATATATTCCAGTTTCTTGTGCCTTCCAGTTTAATTACGCTGTTACTATTGCTCACTTCCATCTTGCTTTCTTTCCTTGCCTGTGACAAGTAATCCTTTCTGCCTTCCTTGCCTTCGACTACGAAGTACAGTTACGAATTCGAAAATACGCAATAACCGTTATACACATACGTACATACTAACGTATTTCAAAACTTAACGTTTAAATCCGTAAATATGCTTCATTTTCCCTGAGCCTTATTGTAAACGCCAATAAATTTTATAAATTTTATGATATTCCGGTGTAGAATAGATTCGTATTTCCCGTTATTACAAATAGTAATGATTACGTCACGACCATTGTATTATTTTTTTGTTGAGTTTAACTTCGATATGAGTTAAGGTTAACACGTCATGCATTTTAATCAGTTCCATGGAGAAACTTATTGTTAACGAGATAACCCTTACAAAAATACTCAAACGTGCAAAATAAACATATACCTGTATAAATACATACACAAAAAGAACTATACTCGAATACAGTATAAATTTACATGTTTACAGTTGGTAATAAAATTCACAAAGAGCGTAGCCTTGGCCCAGAACAAATGTTCAACCCAGAAATGATGTCACATTTATTAAAACGTACACTGTAATATCACAGAGGTCATTTGGCCACAGCTTCGGTAAATGTGTGGATGTGGATAATCTAAATAGAGGGTTACGCAGATCTGTACCACGCTCGAAAGGCCCGCATTAATTTTTAGGTATATCTTGTAGGTACTGTCATCATTAGGTATATTACTCAGGTATGCACCTGAAGTTGTAAAATAAACAGCTGTCCCATAGAAAATACTTAATACCATCTTGCCCTTTACCATTTACCATTCTTCTATTGGAATGTTCGTAGCTCGAAAAAGAACGGATAGTGGATAAAGAATAGAAGAAAGAGTATTACGAAAGTGGATTGAACTCCTAATTCGAGTGTTTAGAATGTCAACCATTAAACGATGTCTGTTTTTTTAGTTACTAGCTGCCCCAGCTGTTAAAGAGCAAAGCGGTGTTAGATGGGGACAACCTGAAACATGTTTCAGATTATAAGTCGATAAGCTAGCAACGTTGCAACGCAAGACTTTAAAGTCTTTTGTGGTTGCCTTTAACCCTTACAGCACGGTTTTGGACCGATTTCAAAGCCTCCAGCTGATACACAAGTCATCCCAAAAGTGCGAAACGTACTCCATACAACAGCGAATGTTTGCTAACTTGAGCAACCGTTCAGACTTGGCTTTACACCTTTGAGAGGGCACCTAGTTTTGGCTCAGTGCGTGTTTTCTGTATTACCCTGTTTAATTAACGAGGAAAGTGCATGTTAAAGAGCTGATAACGCTAATAAAACGATTAGTGCACACAACATTGAAATAATCAATAGTATTACAAATTCCAGTATTTCCAGTACTGACCAGTCAGGTAACTTTAATGTTACCCTAGGAATATATTGAATAGAAATTTCAAAAGAGAGTAGAGAAATAGGAATTAATTAATTTATACAAGAGCTATATATTTCGTAATTGACACTTTTTGTTTAAGAAACAGCGCGGCGGCTGTTTATAGTCTTTATGTAAATAATATATCTATACTAATATTATAAAGCTGTAGAGTTTGTTTGTTTGTTTGTTTGTTTGTTTGCTTGAACGCTAGGATCTCGGGAAGTACTGGTCCGAATTGAAAGATTCTTTTTCTATTGGATAGTCCATTTATCGAGGAAGGCTTTAGGCTATAGAAAATAACTCTACTATTAATTGAAGCGGACCATGAAACAAGAATGTAACAAAATCGGGAAAAAATATTCCCCTTTTGAGAGTTTTCGTACGTTTCGTGCTTTGACATGACACATGACAGCATGTGTCAAAGATTGCGTCATTGAATTTCAGTAATCTGTGCCTCGAATATAAACCTTTGCTATTTTTTTTTCTAAATCTGAGTTGGTACGACCAATTTCCGACAGGTGGCGTAGCAGGTTGCTGAAGAGGTTTTTGTTTGAAATCGATATTCTCAGGTATGGTGAACCGATTTCAGTCATTTTTTCACCGTTGGATATGTACGGGATCCCGATGAGTTCTATACTAATATTATAAAGCTGAAGAGTTTGTTTGTTTGCTTGAACGCTAGGATCTCGGGAAGTACTGGGCCGAATTGAAAGATTCTTTTTCTATTGGATAGTCCATTTATCGAGGATGGCTTTAGGCTATAGAAAATAACTCTACTATTAATTGAAGCGGAGCATGAAACAAGAATGTAACAAAATCGGGAAAAAATATTCCCCTTTTGAGAGTTTTCACACGTTTCGTGCTTTGACATGACACATGACAGCATGTGTCAAAAATTGCGTCATTGAATTTTAGTAATCTGTGCCTCGAATATAAACCTTTGCTAATTTTTTTTTCTAAATCTGAGTTGGTACGACCAATTTCCGACAGGTGGCGTAGCAGGTTGCTGAAGAGGTTTTTTGTTTGAAATCGATATTCTCAGGAATGAGTGAACCGATTTCAGTCATTCTTTCACCGTTGGATATGTACGGGATCCCGATGAGTGCTATATAATATACCACGGGCGAAGCCGGGGCGGGCATCTAGTAAATAATAATAGTTATAATCTTGGTGTCTTCAAATCGAGAGTGAATCGGTTTCTTCTAGGTAAACACGCTCCATCGTAGACCGCATCGTCGCTTAACATCAGGCGAGATGGCGGTCAAGTGTTAACTATTAAAGTTAAAAAAAAAAAAAAATAGAATGCATTAAGCTGAAATACTAAAATAGCGATTAAAATGCGAGGTTGGGTATACGAACACGAAAAATTCTTGGACATATTAGCTCTTAGCTACTAAATATACAAAAAAATTAATAAACAAGTAGTGGATGAGCAGAATAACAAATATATTGACACGAAATTTGTATCATGTTACGTAGAGATAATCATAAATATTTAATTTGAACGATGACAGAAAACTATTAAAAAAGTTGTCTATATAATCTAGTACTACCGACAGAAACAAATAGCAACTGCGTATTTGCGATAAAATAATAACTAGATCATATACTGTTAAAGTACTTAATACTTCTGATTTGATGTAAAAACAACTCTCTACCAAACAAATTATGAATATGGACTTGTCTAATGGAACAGTAAACATGGGAGCGGCGACCAAGACCAACCCATGGAGAGACCTTGACCTGATGCTAACATCACGTTTTGACACAGCTGCTAAATTATAACAAACTAATTGCTTGATCAACAGCATGTTTGAAAACATTGGAGGACGAACAAAGGTTAAGGGCGATAAGGTCATTATAAAGAAACACAATATCTTGAAGGAAAAAATGGTAGAATCAATTCTTGTTTGTGCTGCAGGCGTTTATCAAGCAATTTGCTCTAATGGAGTTATAATGGGTATAAATGGCACTGCTTTTAGATATGACGACCCTTTATAACAGTTTCCTGTCCTAAGCTTCATGGCTACGACAATATGGCTACCTATTACCTGAATTCAAATGTACTTCTGGAAACTTGTACTCCTTTACAGAATCAAGCAAACCTATGGGTTTTTAGTTTGTTCCATAAATCGTAGACCAACAGACTTATCTATTTAGTATTTATGTACAAATTGGTGGTCTCACAACTATGGTTTTGAAACATTTGTAGATGTTTAAATAAGGTTTAAAAGGTGAGAATTTTGTTTATATAAAACAAATGGCAAGAAACTACTGTTTTCCACGTTTTCATTTCATTTTCTCATACTATTCGTATCTTTGACACCGACTTTTTAACACAGAATACGTCCAGTTCAGACTTTTTATGACAGTACGGAGTTCGCCAGGTGAGCTAGTCTCAAATAAAACAAGCAGCATTTTAATCAAGTGAAATGTTTAATCCACATTGCGTATTAAATAAAAAGAAATAAAGCAATTTGTTAGTGATCAATAAAAATGATCTAGTAAAAAGGGAACCATGAAAATTTCTTGGCAGAATTTCAACAAGAACAGCTAAGAAGAGAACACGGCGTGCGTCTAACGTACACACTGAGAATGAAGTCAGACGATTAAAAATAGAAATTCGACACAAGACGAGTACCTATTGGTGTTTAATTTTTACAACGCGATTCAAGATTTATGGCCTCGAAATGGCATTAAATAAAACGAATTTATGTGCTGGGTAACACTGAGGAATGAAAAGAGAACACGATAGCATATAAGGCTTATATAATGAATAGAAGGCTTGGAAACTTCTTGGAAGAACCATATAATATCGAATGGTCAATACTCAATAGTTTCTTTCTAATTCTATCGAGGTGACAAATGAGGCGAGATAGATATCTTGGAGCTAGTCATTGTCTAGTCTTATTGGGATTGCAATACTTGCTTTATTGTTTGTACCTGAATAAATAGTTATTATAAAGTTAAATAACAATACCCCCCTTGATTAACCGAAATGTTTATTACATCAGTTACTGTACATGCAAATATATTAAGCTGTCGTTTTTGTAATGATTTTTCATGAAATTAGGGCCATAGTTACAAGTACCAAAAATTTATAGTTTTTTGGAATTACTCAAGCTTATAAGAAAATTGTATGCAAACTAGAACTGACTCAAGCGTAAACTAGTAAATAATGAATATTACGGACAAATATTTACTTTCGTTCACGCCTCCCGTGTCAAGATGATGTTCCACGTTTACGAGCGATCTAACGCAATATTCTACGGAGTCATTTAAGGCATTGAGAAATTAAACAGCTCCAACGTTATTGCCTTATATGTATCGGTTTTTATTCTCTCGATTTCTTGCGGTGACGTCAGATTCGAGCCCGCAGAAAAACCGGTCGGATTCATGCATGACCGCAGTAGAGTCATCCGTTATCTTGAATCACGTTGGCAATGTACTGTCTCAAGTAGTTTGCCTTATTCATTGTGAATAACCCAATGGTTTAATTATTAACTCATTTGTAACAGTTGTTAATATCAAACAGCTCGAGAGTGTTTACTTCCAATGAACTTTGACGAACCTTGTGTTCTTGTTAGAAAATTACTTTGTTGTCTATTATTACTCGTATATTAGTGTTGATCGAATGGTTATTCGATTATTTGATTATTCAAACAGGAATGCATTCTACCTTTAGAGGTTGGTAGATATTAATAAAGATTCGCATCAAGTAATTGTCAGCTGCAGTAGGATGTCCAAAATACAGACTGTTGAGTTTAGGGTCTGCTGTACTTCATAGTATCTGTATTACTTTGCAGATTCTTAATGTTACTCTTTGGGTACAATAAAAGATATCATAGTACTATTACATTTACAAAACTTTCTCGGAGTTTGCAAAGATTTCTCGAGAAACGTGATCTTTGTCTAAACTGTTTATAATTCCGAATGCGTCTCGGTAGTAGTAGTAGTTTATATTATGTGTCATATTAGATTGACGAGTAAACTACACAGCGCGTGTCAGTTTTGCATAACAATAGGGGAACAGTGTGACCGATGTTTCGTTTGCCAACGCCGCTGGCAGAATACACCGATTGTTGATTTGACATTTATTGAACGTACCATTCAGCTTTTACTCCCCTTTTCGCATTTGTATTATCCAGTTACAAGTATCTATATCGTATAACTAGCTTATCTTGTCTATTCTGGGTGTATTTTTTCCCCATTCGGTTTGAAAATGGATTGTATATTCCGATATGATTATTCTTATAATAGCTTTTACTTACATAACATTTGGGAATTGAAGAAAGGGTGTTAACCTCAAAACGCCACGCTGGCCAATGCGTCTTGGCGAGTTTTTTTGCTTCCTGTCACGTTAGCCTGGGGGGAGTGATGCCACATACAACTGATATTAAGTGATATGTCGCATCACTCTCCACAGTTACCAGAGGGGAGAGCGAGGAGGTGTGAATCAGGAATTGGCGTCCCAAACACATACGACGTGAAAAGCGAATAACAAGCGATTCCCAATCCCAATCAGTATGTTTTAAGACACCCGTTGCCCAGTATGACGTATAATTTCTATACCGAAATTACACTGTTATTTTGTAGTAGTTAGATTGAATTTACCTATTTGGCATATATAATATGTTTTTAATTAACTGATAATATTTTGATGAAGTGAAAGGTAACGTAATTAACCTATACACATCTCTGTCTGTAGGTAATGTATGTCATAAATTAGAGCAATTGCTCTTACTTCTAAATTGCAAATCAACTCTTACCTTACTTAACCCAGTCTTCATATACATTATGCATTGATTGTAATGCTGTCATGCGCTGGTTACACAGTACACTCCTAGGCATTTAAAAATTGCATAGCCCGTAATTTACAATTATTTCAGTTCTCATCTGACCCTTATAGACATGTTTTTAAATTAATCGAACGTTTCGCCACATTATTACATGACGGACGCAGAATGAACTTCAATATCATTGAGTTATGACACAAGCCGAATGGATAAATCAGCGGAATATAATTATGATAACACGTATGCAAGTGCCTCTCGTTTAAATTGCAAATGAATACGTTTGCGGTGTCGCAACTGGTGGACCTGCAGACGTGACAATTAGACAAGATATACGGGAGATTTTGGTTCGGTTATTTAGGACACGCTCAATAAGGATGTCATTACCATATACTATTGCTTCTAACTGCTTTGACTGGATATTTTGCATGTGACGACCTTTTGCAATAGCTTGAATGACGTCTTAATGGAGATAATCAAGAGATGAAGGCTGTTGAAACTTTGAAGTCTTTTGTGCAGATTACAAATGTGGATGCAAGTGTCGTAGCATTACCTCAATTAGCCAATGAGCTGTGGATCGGGGGTGGAATGCGCGCGACCGTTAGTGTCCGGCTTGGCGAGCCATAGTTGGTGCCACTCCTTACTCCTTCCACACTCTCGGGCACTGACCACTTTTATGTGCATTGATGACATTTAGATCGGGTATGATTTGTCGAGTTCAGTGTAGTGGTACAATGTTGCTACGCGTGTAATGATAAACAGATCGGAATGTGGAGTAAACGGCAGTTTATTTGCAGACGTTGCGTCCAAGATGACGGTAAGAAGGTTTATTAGCAGGATTATAGGTTACAGACGAAAATAGAAGCGCTTTTAGCTACGCTTCGACAGCCAAGCAGATATAATCGTTGAGAGCTTCACTTAAAGCTGACAATGTGCTTTTCATGAGTCAATCAAATAGGTCGTGATACGGGCATGTCGAGTCACTGGACGTGTTGACACAGGGGCTTTATTGTTAATAGCTGGGATGCCACGCTATCGGGACAGATAACGCGCACCCTCTACGCTACATGTTTTGATAACTATAAAATGCGCTAGGATAATGAGTGGAATTTTCCAAGGTACTCCGTAATTACCTACACTAAGAGCTTCTCAATAAACAGCCCAAGTCCAGAACACAATGGACGGTATTTTCCTTTAACAGGAACATACGCAATTAAGGACGCGATTAATATTCTGGCGGTATATAATGAGGCGTTAACCATAAGGATAATGCGGCTACGGCTCAAAGGGCCCTAGAACTTCTAAGTTTGGATTAACCTTACCATATATGGTAAATCCTTATTTGGAGCTGGAGGTAGGCTTTAGATGAAAATAAATCGTTTCAAAATTTTGTTTACATGCTAAAAATAAGAAAGTCAACGCCCTTAGCTACTGTGCGATTGGTCAAGTACCTCATAGAGGAACAATGAGCGGATGATAACGCGTTATCTCTGCGCCGGCGGAGGGAGGGAGAGAGAGGAGGGCGCCGGAAACACGCGACGACATGGCGGCTTCTCGGAACGTGCGTACTCGCATCCGTCTCAGACACTGAGAAAATAAAGTTAACGAAAAAATCGATTTTTTTACTGTTCAACCGTGTATACATCTAATCTAAATACGTCTGTTGGGTGTGTAAGGTCAACGTGCCTTTTGCTGAAAAAGGAGGGTGAAGAACTCTGTATGCTTATTTTGGGGAGTAGAATGAATATTAAATATTGCAAAACGTGGAAATAATTAGGCATGAGACAACGATGGGTTGAGATTTTCAAATATAAAACTTGTACTCAAATTTTGTCTCTAACACGTGCACTGATAAAACCAGCAAATACAGTACAATACTTTGTGCAGCGGTAAACTACGTAATAAACTTTAAAAAACAATACTTGAAGATTAAAATCCGATAGTTTACGAGTCGATTCTATAATAATTCCAACTCTACAAATATCACAATGCATTCAAACAAAGGCACCCCATATAAACTCATCTTTTTCTAAATACAAATCCAAGATATATAGCAAAAATGCTCAAGCGAATAAGACATTGTTAAGTTTCAGAATCTGTAACACTATTAGAATGCAACTAACCAGCTCAAGGAGGTAATACGATTCCACAGGAGTATTTGTTGCGCTTTCTGAAGAATTTCTACTATTTATGTAATTGCCTTTAACTATCTTATCGAGTATAAGAGATTATGCAAGGCGATATCGGTGTATATGTTTTATTTACGTAGCACGTTATCAAAGATAATGTAAATTCAAAGGCATTAGTAGCCAGAGCACGATTATACCACGTTTCTTACGAACGGCAGATTGTGGAATAGATTGGGGGTAATGAATGACAATGACACACTTTGCGGTACGTAAAAATATGTAATATACTTGTGTATGTTACTGTTAACTGAAATGAAGTCATCTATACTAATATTATAAAGCTGAAGAGTTTGTTTGTTAGAACGCTAGGATCTCGGGAAGTACTGGTCTAGATTGAAAGATTCTTTTTCTATTGGATAGTCCATTTATCGAGTAAGGCTATAGGCTATAGAAAATAACGCTACTATTAATAGACGCGGAGCATGAATCAAAAATGTAACAAAATCGGGAAAAATATTCCTTTTTGAGAGTTTTCTTACGTTTCGTGCTTTGCCATGACACATGACAGCATGTGTCTAAGATTGCGTCATTGAATATCACAGATTACATACCTCTTGAATTTAAAACCTTTGCTAATCAATTTTTTTTTCTAAATCTGAGTTGGTACAACCAATTTCCGACAGGTGGCGTAGCAGGTAACTGAAGAGGTGTTTTGTTTGAAAGCGATATTCTCAGGAATTACTGAACCGATTTCAGTCATTCTTTCACCGTTGTATATGTACGGGATCCTGATGAGTACTATATAATGTACCTACCACGGGCAACGCCAGGCGGACATCTAGTGTTAGATAAAACTATTTTGTTGTACTCAACTAAACTCATTTTCATTCTCGGACTTGATCTTAATACGGTTTACAATTCAATGAAGTGCTTGTCATTGAATTAATTTTAATCAGTTTCAATTTAATAGGTCGCATAGATCTCGTAGACCCATCTCTTATAATTATGACATTTTTTTTTGAAGTGAAAACCTCTTTTGTTTTGGATGGTTTTGGCGCACCACAAACGTGGGCTGTGAACTCAGCTCAAGCGTCACGTGCGTATATGAAAGAAATCTTTGGGTAAACTCGGGACCATAGCCATTGCCCATCTAGAAATGCGTCAGCATCGTCGACCCTTTGCTAGTGGACTACATTAGAACATTTACAGAAACGACAAATATGTGAAAGTTAAACATCTTTATTACTGTTAGTTTGTTTGATAATCGTGATTACGAAGTGATACCCACTATCTCGCTGTTTGGCAATTTCTGACGCAAGTTGAGATTTAGTCAATATATTTATCTTTATCATAGAATGTTTGCTCTTTTTACTTTCAGGAGTCACACTTTCTTATTAAACTTTGATTTCTGGTGGTGCAGTTTCGTACCTTCTGGTTCGAAATGCAAATGTTGTTGCTATTTTTGAGCCAGACACGTCTTTAGATGGAAGTATCGCTTGATAACTGAAATTATCTTAGCAGCACTCTACGGGTTTACCCGTCGGAACGGCTGAACGGATCGCGATGAAATGTCGAACACAGAATCTGAAATAGAACATAAACTTTTTATCCCTAGAATAATTACCAAATTCTAGCAACTTTTATTTATGATATTTTTAACCCCCGACCAAAAAAAGGGGTGTTATAAGTTTGACGTCGATGTCTGTCTGTCTTTCTGTCTGTCTGTCTGTCTGTCTGCCAGTCTGTCTGTCTGTGTGTGTGTCTGTCTGTGGCACCGTAGAGCTCAAACGGATGGGCCGATTTCGATGCGGTTTTTTTATTTGAAAGTTAATATCCGTGCGGGTGTTCTTAGCTATGTTTGGTTAATATCGATTCAAAATGGCCGCCTCCACAAAATGGCGGACAAAATATTTCTTCACAACCTACCTCAATATGGGTATCAAATGAAAGGGCTCGACTAGCAGAGTACTATACGCTATAACAAATTTCAAATCCAAGATGGCTGCCACCACAAAATGGCGAATAATATATTTTTTTCACTACTACCGCAATATGGGTATCAAACGAAAGGGCTTGACTAGTAGAATACTTTGCACTATGACAAATTTCAAATCCAAGATGGCCGCTACCACAAAATGGCGAATTACATTTCTTTTTTCACAACTTCCTTAATATGGGTATCAAATGAAACGGCTTGACTACTAGAATGTTGTACAGATAACAAATCTAAGGTAGTCGGGGGTTAATCAAAATTTTTAATTTTGTTCTTGTTCTGTGTATTTTTAATGAATAAATGATTTTTATTATTATTATAGAATATAACGGAACTGCACAGGTAAAACCGGGGAGTACTGCTAGTTCATAATATTAATAGGACGTTTGCTCTTTTCATTTTAAGCAATCATAGTTTCTTATTAACTTTGATTACTGGTGGTGGAATTTTGAACGTTCTGGTTCGAAATGCCAATCTCTTTGCGATTTTTTAGTTAACTGCAGTTATGGCAGTCTCAAATGAAAATAATAATTATTTAACGTGGCAAAAACAACCGTAGTTATACTGTATAGTTACGTCAATCTTGATTCGTATCTGCCAACAAAGATGTACGCTAATGTTTTTATTGTATGTTTACATTTGGTAATCGACCAGGAGCAAGGCGAGGTTCTGAATAATACATAAGATCCGAGACAAGTTTTGGTCACAAGTGGGCGAATATTGGCGGCCATTTTGAAAGTTATCGATTCATTCGCGTAGGTGAGAAGTTTAAATTGTTTACGTGCCGTTCGCAAAATCGGTAGTCTGGCCTAGGCAGAGAGAAATAACCGCTATTTTATCTGAAGTAGTTATGAGACTAATAAAAAAATATTGGAATATGAAGTGGGTAACCACAGATTGCGGTTTTCATTCCAGTTAATTTTCTCGTACCTACGTAAAATGCGGAAATTTTAAATCTATTTCGCTTTTACATTTTTTAAACTATAAAACTAGGTTTTCAACTGAGCGCCATCTCGTCTGATGATAAGCAACGATGCGGTTTACGATGAAGTGTACCTAAGTACACTAAGAGTGAATCGGTTTCTTCTAGGTACCTACCTAGAAGAAACCCATTCACTCTCGATTTGAAGATACGAAGATTTTAACCATCGGGAAAACCCAGTGGCCAGCAACGAATTCCATAGCCTGGACCCTAGAGTCAAACCTCGTCATTCCAGTCTTTGAAACGTCAACCATGAAACAATGTCATTTTTTCGAACTACGAGGAGTCCGATAGAAAATATATCAAGGTTGTATTAGATCATGCAGATCAGTTGGAGTCTGGAATAACAAGAATGAAGCGGTTCAAAGTTCGTTTAGTTATTACGTGAGCTAACTGGTATAATAATACTGTTGTGGTATTAGTAATACTGTAGTTTTTTATCATGTTAAAATGGAAGATTGAGAGTTCACATTTATATTAATTTAATCCTCGCTAATACAAATCAAATGGATATTTTAAATCAAATAGACAATTACAAGTAAGTGCTAATAGACTGTGATTTTTAATACAATGTTTGAACATTCTATTTTGACTATATCAGCATGCAAGTTTTTAAAACATAAGTTTCAGAAGATGTAATCGAATCGGTAATCCAGCATATAAATATATTTCGTATATTATACTATTATTTTCAGGGCAATCGTGCTTTACCATAGAACGTACCGTTCCTGTACCTAATATATTGAGTTGGTGGTCAGACACGAACTTATTTTGGTATACAAAGAATACTATAACATACCGCATCTGATAGTAAATTCATCTCAACATCTCCGCAGGTAAAAAATCCAGCTCGCTTGTCATAATCGGCCGCGAAGGACGCATGCTTTGATAGCTGCGTACGCGCAGCTGCTGTCTCGCTCACGTCGATATATCTGTCTCGCTCGATTCGCTCTTTAATCAATCCGGTATTGCTTTATTCCAGAAACAGGTTAACGCGAAACTGGCAACTGAAGTATGAGGTACGAATATTTTGAATATTAATGAGAGGCAAATGCAAGTAAATTCTTGATGGGTCAAATTCTTGCAAATATTTTTTCTATACATTTATTTACGTCGCTTGATTAACTGCTAAGTGGATACTATTAGCACAGATCATTAATCAAGTACAAGGATAATGGATACTGATATTGAAAATGATTTGCTTATCTTAATGCATCTGTATTAGTAGTGTTTTCAAACCGAAATGTCAAAGTACTTTATTCATATATTTATGTACAATTTACACGTCAATTAATAAAAAATAAAAACAAAAGAAAAAGCATTCAAATTGTATACATTTTCAAAATTTGAAATTACTACTGTATTAAATAATTACTGTACAGAAAACTGTCAAGCATTATACTACTATAATACGTTTTTATAACAATTGTACTGACCCATGTCAAATTTTAATTCTTTACATTTTTAGGGGAACTTTGCCATCACTCTCTAAAAATTCACTGTTACTATAAAAAGTTTGATGGATAAGCCAGCAAATTAATGATATATTGAAAATATTAATATTTACTAAAACATTTACCATTTTAAAGAAAAAGTTTAGTGTTTCAGGTGTAGGCCATAGGCTATTAATACATGAAAAAAAATATGGTGGTAAAATGATAACTTCCTCCTTTTTGGAAGTTGATTAAAAAGAGTAAAATTCATTGTTCATCCTGGACAAAGTTTGAATAGTCTGCAAGCTGTAGATAACTAAACTATTGGGAAATCAACCTTGGTGCTGCTTTTGGCTATGACTAACTCGGTAATTGTGCTCTAGGTCAAATTTTTTACAGGAATTAAATGACTGAATGTTAGAATTACCAATTGCAATTATCAACAGCCCACTAAATGTTCCCACTGCTGGGACTCAGGCCTTCTCTCGCAAGGAGAGAGTTAAGGCAATAATCCACTACGCTGGCCCAGTGCGGGTTGGTGGATCACACATGACTTTGCAAGGTTCTAGGTATATGTCGGTTTCCTCATGATGTTTTCCTTCACCGTTTTAAGTTAGCAGCATTACTACCAATGACAATACTGAAATTAAATTTCACAGTATACAAAAGAGTTCAGTTTCAAAATTTATCATTGTGACTAAGTCACAATGATAAAATTTATAACCTTATGTAAAAATAATTTATAACTTATAATCCTGTTAGAAAAATCCGGTTATAAAACTTATGTTGTATTACTTTACAGACTCTAAAATTGGCTTTTATGGCCCTGAGATCTAAGCTAATTTCTGTTTTCAAGTACACAGTTTAAGAATATATGAAACTAATTTACATACTACGAGTAACTACTTTGTGTTAATCTTAATCTAATAAAATACATGTCATAATGACACAAAAACCATCGCCTAACATTTTTAAATCTAAATCACAAATTTCAATTTGATTAGATAATCTTTTTTAAATTAATTCTAATTCAATTAGACATACAATGTATTGAATATAGCTAATTGGATTGTATTAATATCTGAAAACAATTTAACGGTAAACAATAGTTACGTTTAGTATGTATTAAAGGTTATTACAAGGAAAACGGATGAATGATTAACAGGAATCATGTTAATTTTTGCTAATGTTTCCGTATTTCACTCAATTGAGCAATTGTGTATATGCACAAGGCACTATTTGAGATACAGTCATCTTAACATGTTTTCGTTGCTGATTTTAAACATTACATAGATTGAAAATAAAGTTTTTGTATGTTTGTTGCTCACACACGTCGAAAGAACCAAATGGTTTGAGCTGAAATTTGGGACATAGATTTTAATTTGGAATAGTCTATATGAAATGTGCTATCCGAATAAAAAAGTTTCTTAGGCAATAAATAGTCTTTTAATAAATTCTATATGGACAATGTTAAGGCAGATACTAGCATTTAATACCATAAACACCCTTCCATAGGCAATAGATATCATCTGAAGCCTGGCAATGTAATAAGTAATTGCTTAAGTTTCAATACTGGCTTTTCGTCAATGGTTGGTTTCTGTTCAGTCACTGAACTAGTCCTCACATTGGTGGTAATTGTGTTGAGACAACATACATACATACCTATCTACTTTGTTAAATATTTTATCACAGGTGTAACAATGATAGCACAGCAAACACAGATTACATGTTTATCAACGAAACATACGGAGCAACTACATTTTGAAAGATATTTCAACAAAGAGGAGTAAAATATGGTGTCTGTTTTTTGTAGCTATGAAGCATTATTGGTGGTGCAGGCATGCAATGAAAAAGCTATAAAGAAAAGAGAAAGAGAACAAAGTTTGGAAATAAACTTAGGTACTTAGCTGTTTTTAATTACTTAATAGTACTTATTAAATATTATTTCCAATGGCTTCAAGTATAGCTAACTATGTGATGTAAAGACATGAATACACAAAATGTTTACATAGAATTGTTGTTCACAGGTAATCTGTATTTGAAACAGCAATTTCTACTAGATAACCTTCCAGTAAAACTTATGATTTTGTGTTTATTCCATTTCTAATCAGAGTCTATGCATAATGTGTCAAACAATTTATATTTTTTTTAGGAGACTGAAAAATTTGCGAAAACGGTGCTGCAGTCATAACAATAATAAAATAGAGGTAAGTACTCACCGAAGCTCTCTGTCAACTTCAGCATAACCCCGCCAATGTGCATGTCACCTTTTACGACCATGGTCCGTCTCTCGTTTAGGTCGGTAACGTAGATCGTAAGGTTCCACGACCCATCGCCGACCACTTCACCATCTGCTAGCATTTTGCTGTTTATGTTCACTTCACACTAAAAAGTCACTTCCGAAAGAGCATCGCGTTGTGACGACGAAATTTCAACGTACGTGTGCTTCACGTAATCACACGGAGGCAACTGACAACTGATGGCTGACGGCGCGCGCTCAATGGCCAGTGGCAACGAATTATTTTATGAGGTAAAACGCGGCTAGCAAATTGGCGCGGAGTTAAAAACCATGGTCACGAGAACACAGTCATCATAGGGAAATAATATATCAAAATTATTGGAAGTATTTCCTTAAGCAATCACGGTTCGAGTTTTGACCATGTAAGGACGTGGGATTCATTCCGTCAATATATGTATTCATCTCAATCGTGGCATGTTTTTCACCAGATGTTCACAAGTACGGCGCGAATGGCGCGATATAGGAATGATTTATTGTAGAACGATGATTTCAGTCTAGACACAAAAAAATCTATATTCTGTATATAAATCATAAAAGATTTCAAATCAAAATAGACATAAATATAAAGATAAACAAAATAGAAAACATCAAGCAATCAAACTTTATCAAACTGCAAGTTCAGTGCTGCCAGAGGACCATCTCTATTTTCCCCAAAATCCAAAATCTTCTCAAAATCCCCAAAAAATCACAACTCATTTATTTGTGTGCATACACAAAAACTACAGTAGTAATTCAAACTCAAAGTTTAAATCAAACAATACGCGTAGTCAGCGTAGTGTGCTCATTTATGATCAAATTTTACCAATTTTATACAAAGGAACTTATTTCCTTTCTTTAGAATAAGAATGAAAATAAGAATTTTTTTATTGCTATACTGTGTTTACAAAGATCTTATAGTAATAGCTTAAATGTACAAACAGTGTGCCTAATTACGGACGTGCAATATGTGTCACATAGTGACATAGTACTAATTTATATCAAGTTCTTAGTTATCATACAAGTAAAAATAATAAAATGTGTAAGTGACTTAAGCTTACCTAAAAAACCTCTAACATATTAAAAATCTAACTTTATTATACCTAACTTATATAATGCTATCAATTGAAAATTAACCTTAAAACAAAAATAACAAATAAAAAAAACATGAAATAGCAATAACGTTTTAAAATCATAAATATTCGTCATTTTCATGGTTAAAATATTCTTTTAAGTTGTAAAATCTTTTCACTAATAGCCAGTTTTTTAATTCCCTCTTAAATCGAGAATTGTCCAAGTTCTTGATGTTTGAAGGTAAGCTATTAAATATTTTGATAGCGGTAAAATATGAGTTCTTATAATATAAAGAATTGTTTGCTTGAGGAACAGAAATATTATTTTTGTATTTAGCACGTGTTATATCAGCTCTAAATGAGGAGTTAAAGTAGTCACTCCGATTTAGTTTGACGAACAAGCAAATTTCATTTCATGCACAATTCTTTGAAAATATTACGGAGGGTATTTGCCCTACTTAAGTTGAAAATAGCTCTAATACATTTCTTTTGCAATACAAATGTTGCTTCTACATTAGTGGAATTACCCCAAAAAATAATTCCATAGTTCTTCCATAAAGGGGAGTTATAAGTCTGACGTCGATGTCTGTCTGTGTGTGTGTGTCTGTCTGTGGCAACGTAGAGCTCAAACGGATGAGCCGATTTCAATGGGTTTTTTGACGTGACAACGTCTTAAATTAGGTTGCGGCTGGGAGTCACTTATGAAAAGTGTAACGCTCGGTAACGTTACGATGAGTCACCGAACGAGAGAGGCCCGCCGAATGCCTTGCGTCTCTCCCACTCAACTATGATCGGTCTGCCGCGCGCGCAGCACTAGAGAATTAGGCGCATTGAATCGGCGCATGCTTGTGTCTCTGTCTTTGTCTTTCTCGAACGTTCTTGGCGTTGGAAAAACAAGAAAGCGTCATAATACAAGTTCACACGTGTGGTTAAAGTATCGTCAGCTGTGTCTGTAGTGAAAATGTGGAGTGCTTAGATTCGTCATTTACAACAACTACAACAATAAAGGTAAATAATTGTACACTGATATTTCACTATCGTAAACTATGATTGATTGATTAATTTCTTAATTTCATGAAAATACGTATAATCTTGATTGCGTATCAAACGTTTCTAAGTCAACTACGTTAAAAGGAACAACTATCGACTTGACTTTCGCAAGACACATTACAGCAGAAACACTTCCTTTCATTTCATATTTCTCCTATCATCGTCCTATCCTCAACAAAATCACTCAAATAGGAATTAGTTAAGTTTAAGTTTACATGTACAATGTTTTAGTAAACAAAATATATTTCTATAGTTAAAATTTGTGCAATTCTTATTTTCATTCAATTCCTTGTTCCTATTGTGCAATTTAATTATATTCATATCAATAAATATTCTACCGAGAAAAAGACGTTGTCACGTAAAATCTTCGCCCGTAAAACCGACTTTACAGGCAACCAGATTTTTTTATTTGAAGGTTAATATCCTATATTTGGTTAATATCGATTCAAGATGGCCGCCTCCACAAAATGGCGGACAAAATATTTCTTCACAACTTACCTCAATATGGATATCAAATGAAAGGGCTTGACTAATAGAATACTATCCACTATAACAAATTTCAAATCCAAGATGGCGCCACCACAAAATGCTGAATTATATTATTTTATTCACTACTACCTCAATATGGGTATCAAATGCAAGGGTTTGACTAGTAGAATACTTTGCACTATGACAAATTTAAATCCAAGATGGCCGCTACTACAAAATGGCGAAATACATTTCTTTTTTCACAACTCTCTTAATATGGGTATCAAATGAAAGGGCTTGACTAGTAGAACGTTATACAGATAATCCGAGATCCGAGGTAGTCGGGGGTTAGTCAACATTTTTAATTTTGTTCTTTTCTTAGAGGACACATTTGTTAATATGAATAGAGAATGTATGTATTTATTTATTTTAGATATATGTGCCTTCCAATTCAAATTTGAATCTATTCTATTGTCACACCTAGAAATTTTGATTCGTTAACCATGTCCACGTTGATACCGTTATGAATTATATATAAGTTCATTTCCTTTCGTTTTTATTTCTAAATTCTATATTTAATTGGATAACGGGACACTCACGTATATACGGTCCGTCAATCCGACTCGAGTTTCGGCCGCGTCCGGCGGCCTTTTTCAAGGTATATGTGTCCCGTTATCCAATTAAATATGTGAAACAACCACGTTAATTTTAATACTAAAATTTCTAATTTCTATTAACTTTGTTTTTTGTATATTTACAGAAAGGTTGATGTGTTCTAATGGACTGTCAATTTTTGTAACACATTTTTTATCTCATTTTCAAATTTATCATGACTCATATTTTTTTTAGGTATATAAATTCTTGAGTCATCAGCAAACATGATACATAAGTATTTAGTTACGAATGGTAACTCATTGATGTAAATTAAAAGAGTAGGTAATGGACCCAGGATACTTCCTTGGGGCACACCACGTACAACATTTTAAAACTGTGAAAACATTTGTTCAACTGTTTTGGATTTTTTGTTATATGTTTCAATCATTTCACATAACACAAAACATCAAACCAAGATTAACATTTACCTACTAACATAAATAATATTTAATGGAAATAATTGACCACTGAAATATGTTGAACATATTTAATCCTACTAATATTATAAATGTCAATGCTTGAATGTGTGTTGCTCAATCACGTCGAAACGTAAGAACGGATCGGGCTGAAATTTGGAACATTATATGGATTATAGTCTGGAAGAGCATAAATTATGTCACTTTTAATCCCGGTGAAATAGCCGGAACGGGAGCTACAGGGGTAACACCCGGGCCGCTGCCGCTGCTAGTTAATAATACATTTTAGTGGCCAATAATTTAAAAATGTTTGCGGACTACATGTTTTATACTATGACAGTATGAGCCTACATTCATTCATTCGAGTTTACCCGACGAGCGTTTCTGTTCCAAATATGACGACCACCCTCATTCACAGTCTACGAAAAAATCTGAGTGTGGGGTGTGCCAAAACAAGTATTCACTACAAAAGTTCCTACCTATAATGTACCTATTCAAATAAAAAGCCATAACTACTTATGGTAGAATTACTACACTGCCGAAAATAGAATAATTATTTATAGCAGTGTTAAAATTTTAAATCATTGATATCATCTTATTGGATTGTAACAATGCGCGCATTTTCCCAGTTTTCTGTAATATATTTTCGTTTCCTGACATGAACGAACGAACATATTTCTTACGAACATTTTTCTAGCAACCAGGAAAAATCTTGTTTTATTTACATGTTCGATACTAAAGTCCACTAGATTCCAAAAATATTGTACAAGCAAATAATTATTAGGAAACTGATCCTGTATTTGGACATATCGAATCTATTCAGTGCCATGTTTTCGCCACTTCTGTTACCTTATTTAAAATATTGATTTATGGAATCACACTGTTGAACCAAAACAAGGGAAATATTTTTAAATGGCAATAAATAAAAGCTTCGTTTTGTGAAAGTCATAATTTGTTTTTTAGTCAATGTCACTTATTTTCTACTGTCAAATACGTCAATGTTTTCATCTCGGGGCTGTCAACGTCATGGCTTGACACTTGGCATCGTAAGCTTCGTCGTCTTGTAATTTTAAAATCCACAAAATCCATATGCGTATGTACAGTAGGTAATTTGTTGTATTTTTATGCATTTCAAAAGTATTTTTATGGATTTTAAAATAATAATACCTTTCCAAATACATCCATGAACAATCGAAGAAATTCTAAAGATATGGTATCGACAAAAAGTAAAAGCAAAGGTAAGATGACAGTGTTTTTCAGCTTTATTTTTAATTATGTTTTGTAATTTCTCAGTGAAGCTACGATGAATTTTGCTTATTATTCACTTTCAGTGTTGTCATGCTCCACGCCCGAACACCACGGGGACTCTCCTTCAAGGGACAGCGACTCTACAATATGTGATTCAGAATGTGCGAGTCCTGTTCCATTTCTGTGCACACAAGATGGTGCCGAGGGAGAAACTGATGTCGTTTGGAACTTCTACACACCGAAATCTGGCAATAGTTCCTCTACACGTGACAAAAATTCTACTCCCCTGAGCCGTAGATCAAAGAAATCATTTAGACCTAAAGCTATTGAGAAACAAATACCAAAACGACGGCCCGTCAGGCCTTCACAGAAAAACACTCAACTTTTCCAAGAGCTTTATGAATTGAATCAGAATTTACACGAACTAATTACAAAGAAACCTGTTCCTGAGAAGACTGAATCTGGCAGTGAGGAAGATATCTTCAAGACACAAGACTGCTCACCTAAATGTGTTCCAAGATCTAACTCACGTTGTTTAAGAAAAAATGTACTGAGTTCTAATTTTGGAAAACCAGATCCTGACACTGCTTTAGAATCTGATGATTCAATGAATGAATGTTTGCTTAAAGCAAGTCAAATTGTAGAAGATAAGATTTTAAACAGTGAATCTGTTACATCTAAAAAATCAAAGTATGAGAACCGTCAATCTGCATTTCGAACTGATCCCGAGTTCAAATTAGACTCTGAGTCTATGGATGCATTGATAAATATTAGTATGAAAATGGCTTCACCAATGGTAAATAAAATTAAATGTGAATCAAATTGTATAAATAATGATTCCTTTGACAATTTTGTTGGGAACTTGAACGATAGTGCATTAGAGGAGTTGACACAAATGCCTATAAAAGCTGATCTCAATAGCAACTCAAGAGCAAAAGACTGGACTGTGAAAGAGATGGTGGTTCATGATGGTAGCCCATTATCGCGATCATTTCTTAGCAGACACAATTCTATGCCAGCTTCACCATCAATACATGATTTAAACAAGCCATCAACTAGTGGAATGACTTTTGGAAGGTTTAGCTCTATGCCATTTCAAAATGAAGACAACTCAGGAGGTATTGCTTAAATTAATTCTTTATTTTACTGTGATTTAATAACATAATCACACTTAACTAATTTTAAACTTCTTTGTAGCATAAAATAGGTGAGCAGCATAAGCAAATGTTCTATAAATAATAAGTAATTGTCACTTGCTCGCTAAAAGCTACCTTTTATTATCAATTTGTTTATTTCTTATCATCATCATTTGCAGTCTTCTTTATCCCACTGCTCGGAATAGGCCTCTCTTTGGTCATGCAAAATTTATGATTTTACCAAACCATTGGCAACCTCCTTCTCATTAGCCAGTTACACTTGGCGACCACGCAAGACTGCAGCAGGGAGAATGATGTACCTAATACCGGCACTCCTCTCCCGCTACAGTCTCTCCTCTACTGCCATGATAAATGATGCCTGTCACAAAACATCGCAGCCCATCTCAGTCACAACGTCATCATAGACATAAAAATGTAATTAAGGATCTAATTTGTTTAACTTAATTCATTTTCAGAACCAGATTCGCCTATAAGATGCACTCCAGATGAAATCAAAAAGAAACACCAACTTGCACGAGAAAAACTAATGGCAAAGAGATTACTGCCGTTCACACAACAAACTCAATCACTTCCCACCCAGCCAACTCAACCAGTAGCCAAAAAGCAGTTCCAACCCAGAACTGCTAGTTCTAATGATTTAAAATCTGCCAATAACATAACCACAAATTCGATGGCCAATAACGTGACAAATAATGGAAATAATAAAATACAGCCAAATAATGTCATGGCTAATAATGGAAATGTACCTAAAAGTTCAATATTTCAACCTCGAGCAGCGGCATCTAATTTAAAAACTGTGTCTATAAACAATGTCATGGCCAATTCTACACTCTCAGCAAATTTAAGAAGCAGTCTACAAGCAAATGAAGTTAAAGGTTTCAAGTCCCAATTTCAACCAAAGACTGCTATATGTTCTAACACAACCAATAATAATACAAGTAACACAAATACATCCAAACAGAATGGTAACCCCTTAGATTTGAAACAGTTGATTGAAAAAAAGAGGCAGGAAGCTTTAATGAAACTGAGGCGGCGACAACCACAGAACAAATAGCACATAAAAAAGTCAGGCTAAGAACTCATAGGCGCGGCTGACAATCGCTCCTTGAGTTCTTAGCCTTAAAGTTTAATTTAAATCAGCCAGATGTAAAAAAGGTTTACCAGTCTGGACTCATGCTTAAAGTGAAACTATTTATTGTGCTGAATTTGGTACGGAATCGAAGATCAGGTAGTCCACAGCCTAACTAAAATACTTTATATTGCTCTCTCTTTATTTTGCCTAGAAATTATAGAGAGTGCAAATAGGAAGATGACTGGGTCAAAATATACCATTTGAATTAGTCTGTCAGGTAGATTATGGAATAATATTTTAACTTAAACTTTTTTATTTTATCAAATTATTTAAAATTGTGAAGTCAAAGATACAGATAGTCAAACTTCTAGAGTCCCCACTCTAGAAGTTTGACTATCAGTAAGTACCCCACAGTTTTGATTGTGATGTCACACCTTCATAAAAATAGTGTATAGACGTGACGTCTTTCTGAACTTTTAAGCACTGTCTTTGTCATTATTTGATTGTGAAACAAAAGAAAAAAACATGGATACAATATTTTTAAATAATCTCATTGACTGACTGAGTTTTTTAGCCACTATGCCTATTGCAAAGCTAATAACTAATTTAGTTAGGTGGTCAAGGGGCACATTTGTTGCCAATGTTGGCATGCCAATGTCATGAAAATTCTTTTATGGAAGTGAAAAGTTAATGTGTGTTCAGAACTTTTTGATAGGGGAAAATCTTATGGTTAATTGGGTGGTATTGGAGTGAGATGTTTGCTTTAAACGCTTTTTGAATGGGTGAAATCTTGTGAGTTTGGGTCACTGGCATGCGTAATAGCAGCGCACCTGTAGCTGTACAGGTGACATATTTATAAGACCAACATTAGTGCTGTTCAAAACTAAAATTCTATGTTATAATTTTTCATTTCTAGTGGCAGTGTGGCAGCCCTTTGACTACCAATTTTTTTTTTATAAAAAGTTGTGGGACAATCAACACATGCACCTGATTAAAAGCAAAGCCTGCCATAATATTGTAATGCCAGTTGAATTATGTTATTGTGTAAGTTAGTTATAAGACAGCAGTTTGTATTTATTATTTACAGTGGAAATTATGTTTTGTGGTTATTGATAAATGCACTTTCTATTGTTTCATCTGAATGTGATATAGTAATAAAAAAGTGATCTTTATGAGTGCAGTATTTGGAAATTTGTATCATTGTTTGGCTTTGTGACTTTTTGTCTCTTAGTTATGTGCATAAGCATAAACAGCCCACTAAATAATGTTTCCCACTGTTGGGACTCGGGGCAAAGAGAGAGTCAAAGCCATAATCCACCACGCTGGCCCAACGTGGGTTGGTGAATGACACATGACTTCGAAAGATTCTAGGTACTTTGTCGGTTTCCTCACGATGTTTTCCTTCACCGTTTTAAGTTTAAGGCATTACGCACATGATTTCAAAAAGACTTGGAGAAGTGCGTGGTTTTGAACGCGATGTCTCCGGATCGGCAGTCGCCGTTCTCCCGACTAGACCAGCCGTAACATACTTAGTTATGTGACTTGAGCTTAAATAATTTCATGAACAACAAGAACAACGACTGCCCTAGTGGCTTAGTTGGTAGTAGCTCTGCCTGCGAAGCCGAGGGTCGTGGGTTCGATCCCCACCCAGTGCAAATATTTGTGTGATGAATTCAAATGCTTGCACTGTGTCTTGGTGTTTCTATGTATAATAAGTATGTATTTAAAACTATAAGTATTATATCAGCTATCTGGCTGCCATCACACAAGCTTTGCTTAGTTTGAGGTCAGATGGTGTTGTGTGTGAATTGTCCACCGATATTTTATTATTTATTATTAAAATTATCAATTTTGACTAACCCCCGACTACCTCGGTTTTGTAATCTGTACAATATTCTACTAGTAAAGCCCTTTCATTTGATACCCATATATTAAGGGAGTTGTAAAAAAAGAAATGTATTTCGCCATTTTTCGGTAGCGGCCGTCTTGGATTTGAAATTTTTTATAGTGAACAGTGTTCTTCTAGTCAAGACCTTTCATTTGATACCCATATTGAGGTATGATGTGAAGAAATATTTGGCCGCCATTTTGTGGAGGCGGCCATCTTGAATCGATATTAACCCCCAAGCATAGCTAAGAACACCCGCACGGATATTAATTTTCAAATAAAAAAACCGCTTCGAAATCGGCCCATCCGTTTGAGCTCTACGGTGCCACAGACAGACAGACAGACATCGACGTCAAACTTATAACACCCTTTTTTGGTCGGGGGCTAAAAACCGACTTCAATGTAAGTATAAAGTGTTGTAGAATCATTACCGCAAAAAAAAACTTTTATCATACATTTAAATTTCAACGTAACAAAAAATGTTTAATTGTAATGTCAATGTCATATGTCAAAAAGCTTCTAGTTTTGTGCAGAAAATTGAAAAACAAAAATAATTAAACCCTAGAAAAGGAATACCACAAAATTTCTTCGTTTACGAAAGATTGTACAATACTTAGAAATTGTTAATTTTGGCGCTAATAGTAAAAATATGGCACTTAACTACTTTCGTCAAACGGTTCGTGTAACCTGTGCAATTGGGGCTCAACGATCTCAAATTATTACTAGAAAACTATGCACCGGTGAGCCTGCGCGTCTTGGCATGGTACCTATCGTCGTAGAGCAAACAGGCCGGGGTGAGCGCGCTTATGACATCTACTCTAGACTACTTCGAGAGCGAATAATATGTTTGATGGGTCCTATCAACGATGATATAAGTTCGCTAGTCGTCGCTCAACTGCTATTCCTTCAGTCCGAATCAAGTAAAAAGCCGGTACATTTATACATCAACTCTCCGGGTGGAAACGTGACTGCTGGTCTAGGTATTTACGATACAATGCAGTATATCACTCCTCCAGTCGCGACCTGGTGCGTCGGTCAAGCTTGCAGTATGGCTTCGTTGTTGTTGGCGGCAGGAGCTCCTGGCATGAGACATGCGTTGCCCAACGCACGTATCATGATACATCAACCGTCTGGTGGAGTTCGAGGTCAAGCTACAGACATTCAAATACAAGCTGAAGAAATTTTGAAGCTTAAATCTCAGATTAATAACTTGTATGTACGGCATACAGGATTACCTATAGAGAAAGTGCAAGGTTCTATGGAGAGGGATTATTTCATGTCTCCAATTGAAGCCAAAACGTTTGGACTGATTGACAATGTGCTGGAACATCCTCCATCACATGCTATCGAAAAGGAGAGCCAATCAGGTGGCTCGAGTAAATGATCTTTAGGTTGAGTAAAGTAAATGTATAATTTTGTCACTGTTCAATGTAATTTATAGGTATAATAAATTTTACTGTATATTTTTATGTGTGGTTTTTATTGTCTTAAGTCCATTTCTTTGCATTTTGAAAATGCATTACGCAATGAGGGATTCAAGATACGTTTTCCACAGTAAAATTTCATTCATTTTCTTTAACCCCTGATGCAAAAATTACAGGTGGTACACATTAAAATGGATGAACCAATTTTGTTTTTGTTTGAAAGGTGAATTAGTCAATCGTGTTCTTAGCTATGTCTCAGTGTTTATATTGTGTTTTCACAATATAAATTTGCAGCAGTCTCCATGATCCAGGCATGGAAATATGTAATGTTGGTATACACAGTCATGGCTGGGTAAAGGAACCATCCGAAGGACACCAAACCAATTTGCTGATATTGGTTTCTTGTAACTAAAGGACTGCCTGAGTCTCCCCTGCAAAATAATAAAATAAAATAATGAGAATTAGAGTAGACAGTAGAACTGTCCATGAATTGGTATGAGATATTAGTGATGAGAGATGCCTTAAGACTAAATGGAATGCAAGAGAGGATCCAGCTTAGGCCCCAGGTTATGAAACTGTGTGATAAGTATAGTATATGCATGCTTTTTAATCAGTGGTCCACCTAGGTACTGGGCCCAGACCAGGGGGTGGTCATGACCCCCATGCCTCCCCTCTGGATCCAGATTTAATTTAAACAGAAGATAATATTAGTCATTTAACATCAGGTGGAATGTTGGTCAAGTGCAAAATTATTGTTGAAAATAATTATAAATAAATATGTGTATGTTATACGAGTATACAGGAAGACAGGTATTAGTTGGTTTGGCTCTTTGCAGAGTCCGCCTGGGGGAGTACCACACCTCTACCAGTTATTCTGCTGCCGAGCAGTAATGTGTAAACATTACTATGTTCCAGTTTGAAGGGCAATGTTTCCAGAGAAATTACTGGGCTAAGAAATCAAACACCTTATATCTCCGGGTGACGAGCTCAGTGCGGTGCCAGGTAATGATTTGGACTCTTCATGTTTCAATAGCTGCGTGTCATTGTGCTGTTATGGGCATGTTGCTTACGATCAGGCACAAGTCCTTACTCGACGTCGAAAATTATTGGTGATCCCCTCCACAATTAAAGGCTGCAAATGCTTCTGAGCCTGTCATCCGAAGCCAAATATTGTAGGTCCTTTGCTCCGTTTGATTTTGAAACATTGCCCTTCAAACCGGAACACAGTAATGTTTGCACATCACTGCTTGGCGGCAGAATAACTGGCAAAGATGTGGTACCTCCCCAGGCGGACTCTGCCAAGAATTCTACCACTACAAAATGATTACTGACTTACCATGATGGATATTGTCCAACTTTTTGCATTCTGCCGGCGCAAAACATGCCTTTATACATTTTCCCATATCTGTTACACGACATGGGAGATCGCAATTTTTGGTAAGTTTTCCTCAAATGGCCTGTGAACGATCCTTGTAAGGGTTCCTGTAATAAGAGACTTTTTAGTAGGGTCTTCTTACATACTGTTGTCTTTTACAGATTATTAACAAAAAAGTGACCAATGGGCTGATGGAATTAAAAATGCTGACATTAAACTGAATATTCCGTATATAATTTAACGCAAGGGTTACGCAAGCTAAAACTTATTTTTAACCGACTTAAAAAATGGAGGAGGTTTCAATTCAGTAATGTTTTTTATGTAGGTATGTATATTATGCGATAGCTGAGATAATTGTGGATAGATTGGTTGCGGTCTATTTGGACTGAATGTTATATTGTACTAAAACCGTAATGAACAAATCTTAAAATGACCTTTTCCCATAATGACTGATTTTTGAAATGTACTTATTCTAGTATGCCGGAAAAAAAACTGCCAAATTGAAGTACAGTTAGTAACATTTTTTAAAAGCTTAAAATAAAATAATATAATAATTTTACAACAAAAAAGACTATTTCTATTCTTAATTTTAATATAACTATGATGAACCGGATGATAGTTGATGAAAATGTAGTGATAAAAATTAAATCTGATGCAAATATATAAGGTGTAATTAATTAATCAGATAAGAAAACTCTTTCCTAAAAGCCACAAAAATATACTTAAGAACGTTATAACCTAGATATTTCAATTAATGCTTCGCTTAGGACGATCTCTTGTAACCAACCGTGCAAATTGACTAAACAATAAATGAAATAGAACCTAAACATAAAATGTTTATATAACTACCGTCGTGCTTCAGCTTCGCTCGAATATTGTCATATATGTAAAGACTATTCATTGAAATCAAAACTATCCTAACTTTCAAGTTGGATCAAACAGCACACGGTGTGCGATTTTGATTAAAATCTGTTAAAATACTTAGGAGTCTATCGCCGACAAACAACGCGACACGTAATTTATATGTGTACTTAATATATTAAGAAGATAACACCCAATATGCGGGTATAAAAATTCAAAATTACTGTCGGATAAACTTTTTAGCCATAGATTATTTTTAACCGACTTCATTTTATAGTATAGAGCAGGCTTTCCCAAAGTGGGCGATAACGCCCCATTGTGCGCGCTGCAGGCCTAAAGGGCGGTAAGAGACCCAGGAAAAAATGAGGGGGTTGTGTAGCGGCTTGGAGTCCGTTGTGTACTACGTACAGGGTTCATCTCTCATGTTAACTCTTGCGAGCTATAGTAAATAAGTTTCGTTTAGAATTAATGTTGAATCCTTACTAATATAGCTCACAATAATTCATTGAATTTGAAATTATAGTGGTTTTTAAGCATGTGAAAAATGGGGACGCCTGTGCCTGATGGTAGGCAACATGCCTGCGACATAACAGCTCAGCGTCACGCAGCTGTTGGAATATTAAGTTCAAATCATTACTCGTACCTAGAACTCCAGTGCGTTTGTCACCCAAAGATCTAAGATTAGAAATAATATGGCGAGGAAGAGAAGATACTGCGACGCTAATTGGTAGAAAATGTGTTGAGAACACGAGCATGACATTTTTGGTGATGGTACTTTGATGAAACAATCATAGTTTTCTTGTCAGTGTATTGACCAGAGTATAACATATACTAGCATGAAGTACTGATGTTGCATCTGATTGTACATGTCCCGTCAGACATAATGATTATCGGACATTAGACATCAAAGACATTTCGAAAATCAGACATTATGGGAAAAGGTCATTTTAAGATTTGTTCATTACGGTTTTAGTACAATATAACATTCGGTCCAAATAGACCGCAACCGATAGATTTTATTGACTCTTTTTTTGTTTGCTATAAAATACCTCAGATATTATACATTTTATCGAAATCGGGGCGGCGCCGGCGGGTTTTGAATTATCAACGAAAGTTTGCTAACATTTATCTGGACAACATTTATTCATAAACACAAATTACTGAAACAATTGAGTAATCTGTGTTCATATGTTCTAATTTCATAAGTTCTAATTTAGCAGATTGTTTGAATTTTGTTTTAAATTAAAGTAGGTTTTAGATTATTCTGAGAATATCAAATTACCTATTAGTCAAGTCATATCGCTATTTCCTTATTGTACTTAATTACACCGAATTAATTTAATTGATTTAATTATTAAGCAAACAAATATAAAATAGTAAATAATGATGACATTTTCGCTAAAACTACAGATAAAATTACAGATATTTTGAACAAGAATCAATGGCGGTATAAACGCTTTAAAGCTCTGAAACGTTTAATTTAGCTTAAATAGCTCACTTTATATTCCCACAGAAAGACAGAAACACTTCATTATGTACACCTTCTATGCCTTGAAAAAACAATAGCACCGAAAATAATTAAATCTAGTGCCATAACTGCGGCCTTATCGCTGGGCAGCTGAGCCTTCTCTCACAAAAAAAAGAGTCACAATGAGGAGAGAAAAGCCATAATTCACCTGGCCAAGAGCGGGTTGGCAGAAGAAACATGTCCTCGAAAAATGTCTTTCTTGGAAAGAGTTGGATTCCTCACGATGGCCACACTCACGACGAATGACCCACGAAACACGGCTGGCTTTAACGGTGCACCATTAAAGTTTATTGTTTATTGTTTAATTGCACATATACAACATATTTAAAATACTTGTACAAACCCTGCATTAAGGGTGTTGCAAACAGTAGTTTCTCTTAAATCTAGGTAGTTTGACAAAGTTACAGTTATAAGAAACTTAACAATTAAGGTCTTTAAATATTTGGTTTGCATAAATTATTATTACAAGAATCTATATTAAGTATTCGACTTGTTTACAACATACTTAGTATTAACCATATAAAATCTAGTAATAGTTCTTATCCTCAATGACATAATAAGCAAAGCAAAGATAGGTCTAAATATCGCGTGAAAAAAAATCTTTTAGATCATAGTAACATTGTTGTACTTACTAGAAAGTGATGTAGTTTATTTTGGAAGTTAGTGTTACTTGTTTCTTTCCTTATGACTACTGGAATATTATTGTAGATTTTAAATGACGTGTATAAAGGACCATTTTTGTACATTTCGAGACGTGGTTCTGGTAATTTTAGGTTGTATTGTCTGCGTGGATTTGTTTCGGGTGTATATAGATCAGGATTTTGTCTCACAAATTTCGCGGTTTCGTAGATGTGTATACATGGCAATGTCAGTAATTTTTCTTTTTGAAGAATGGTTTGCAGCTTGTTCGTTGATTTATGTTAGCGATAATCCGAATGCACTTTTTTGCATTATTAGAGCCTACCGGCATCGACACTATTTCCCCATAAAATTACTCCATAACGGAGCCACGAGTATGCATAAGCATAGTATGCAGCCAGAGCTGTCTGTGAGTTTGTGTTAACTTTTAAAATTGCTAGAGCATAAATAAATTGTGATAGTTTCGATTTTACTTTTCAATATGATGTTTCCATGTAAGGTGAGTGTCTAGGTTGATACCTAATACAGTGCATTCGTTAATTTCTTTAATGTTCAGATTTTCCGCAAGGATTTCAAGACATAATGTTTTTTTCTGGGGTGGTATAAATTGAATTAGTTTTGTTTTATCTTCGTTAACTTCTAAATTACAGAGATGTAGGTTTGCTTTAAAATCTTTAAAAGTGTTTTCTATGTATTGGAGTGAAGCAGAGTCTTGTGTACATTTGAATAGTAACGAAATGTCATCGGCAAATAAAATACAGGTTGATTTTGTAATTTTAGGAATATTGTTAATATAAATCAGGAAAAGGATGCAACCCAGCACACTTCCTTGGGGTATAGACCAATTTGTTGTTCGTATGTCAGATTGTATAAGTTCTATTAAACCTGTGCCATGATGGTAGTGCTGTATTTGGACTAACTGTTTTCTGTTTGCTAAGTATGAGATTAGCCAGTTAAGTGGTTTACCTCTAATGCCGATTGCTGAAAGTTTCTGTACTAGAATATCGTGTGAGACCCTGTCATAGGCCTTTGACATATCTAGCAATAATCCGACAGAATGATGTTTATCGCGCATATTATTTAAGATTTCCTGTACGTAGTTAAATAATGCTAATGTAGTCGAAGATTTTTTTCCGAAAGCCGAACTGGTTTTTGTCTAGTAGTTTATATTTTTCTAGGAAACTGTATAGGCGATCTGACATTGCACGTTCAAAAATTTTTGATATAGCTGGGAGTAATGATATAGGTCTATAGTTGTTTACGCTTGAGGACTTTCCGTTCTTTTTTAAGATTGGTTTAATTTTTGCTATTTTAAAGAGAAGTTACCACCGTTAAAGTTGATTCATGATGGCAAATTCGTACATTTGCAAAACGCTTAAAATGGTTAATTGCTAACTATTTTTGACTTCATTTGACGTTGTAAAAACGTTTTATTCTGATCAAAAATAAATAATTCACCTCTGGGGCTGTTTCTTCGCCCCATCCCGCCACGTATGCCTCAAAATGCTTAGTCACGTTAGGAAATATTCTGGAGATGACCACTCGTTTCACGTTCTCCCCAAAAGGAATATCTTTCCTAACTATGGCCAGGGCGATGTCGTTGCTCCCATTAATTTCGTCCCATGTGGGGTGGGGTGCTATCTGCTTTATTCTTCTCTTTGGAGCATCATCTGAGGGAAAAGATAGATTAGAGGCTTCTTTTTGTAAATTATTTTTAGGGCACGCTAATTCTCGAAAGCTATGAGCCTATAATTTATTGGATAAATTGGTGTCCCACCGGTGCATTTTTGCGTACGCGGGGGCCCTGCGTGACCCCGCAAAAAAGCCCTGCTTACGTGTAAGTAAATGAAATGAATGAAAAATGAAAAAAACTTTTATTTAGACAAAACCTGAGCTTACAAAGGTTGACTGACAAATTATATAATGTTGTTATCGTAGGATCTAGAATTTATTCACTTATTAAGTACAAAATAACCAAAATACAAAGTACCAACCCGCACTAAGCCAGTGTTGTGGATTATGGCCTTATCTCTCTCCTTGCGAGAGAAGGCCCGAGTCCCAGCCGTGGGAACATTTAGTGGGCTGTTGATGAAGTACAAAATTCGAGATAGGTGGCCGTCTTGAGTAAATTGCAGCCATTAGGTACGTCGTTAGATCATAATCTGACGCAGTTTACAATTTTACGGGGACATTTACACCACAAAAATACAAACACAGAAGAAGAAAAATACTAAATAAAAGTACTGGCCACATTGCTGAAAGGATGGAAATCGTACTAACCCTAACCCTGCTAACACATTTTTAAATATACCTAAATGCGCAAGTTTGAATGTTTGTTTCTCAAATACGTCGGGACAGCTGAACGTAACGAGTTGAATGCCATATAGTCTATTTTTTATCACGGAAAAATTACGGGAACGATTACTACGCCGGTGACACGCTAGTACCTACCTATTATCTGAACGCAACAGTTCAGTCTGAAATTTGGGACTCATATACCTGGATAATAGTTTGAAATGGCTCATACTCTAGGTACCTACCTACCTGCAGAAGCCTAAAACTGTAGGCAACAGAAATATTCTGAAAAAGCTCTAAATTTTGCAACACAAAGTCACGGAGAGTTATTAAATGTAGGTACTCGTATTCAGATAACAATTTATTATTAGTTATATAGTATATAAATATAAATATTGGTGGACAATTCACACACAACACCTGTATAAAATCCTTCGTTAATTCTATTACGACCCGTGTATTTATTTAAAACACATATAGGTATTAGTTGCCCCCCCAGTTTTACCTTTCCTGTAATTTTCCAGCAATTAAAAACCTAAGTGCTATGCCAGATTATATTCTGTTACAAGTTTTAACCCGATCCTTTCAGCCGTTCCGACATGACGTAGCAACAAATACCCAAACTTTAAAAAATAGTACCTATAGTATAGTAGTCTTATAGTAGGATTTAGATGAAGAAGCCAAATTACTGCCTAGAAGTTCTCTGCACTCGATAACCAGAGATATTTGACTGCCCTAGTGGCTTAGTTGGTAGTAGCTCTGGCTGCGAAGCCGAGGGTCGTGGGTTCGATCCCCACCCAGTGCAAATATTTGTGAAATGAATTCAAATGTTTGCACTGTGTCTGGGTGTTTCTATGTATAATAAGTATGTATTTAAAAAACTATATAAGTATTATATCAGCTATCTGGCTCCCATCACACAAGCTTTGCTTAGTTTGGGGTCAGATAGTGTTGTGTGAATATAACTTTAAAAAATGATGTAACTTGCAAACAAGTTTTATTTTTCTATTAGAGCAAGAGCCCACGACTGCCAGACCTTCCTTATTTTATAAAAGTTGAAATTTTATCTGTACATGTCTCCCATACAGGTAAGAACGACAAGCGACTATAGAGTTTGGGTTGTGGTTACCTGGGCAGGTAACGGGTTTAAAATTTGTAAGAGCATAAAGCTCAATTTTTTTATATTTTCTTCGGGATAACTTTAGAAATCTCGTCCTCCATTGCCAGACACTTATGACAGTAAGTTTAGGGGTGTCTGGCAAGGGGCAGCAACTGTCATAAGTGTCTGGCAATGGATGACGAGATTTCTAAAGTCATCCCAAAGAAAATATAAAAAAATTGAGCTTTATGCTCTTACAAATTTTAAGTACTATTTTATACACCTTTACTACCCGTTACCTGCCCAGGTAGCCACAACTCAAACTCTATATTCGCTGGTCGTTCTTACCTGTATGGGAGACATGTACAGAGAAAATTTCAACTTTTATAAAATAAGGAAGGTCTGGCCATCGTGGGCTCTTGGGCTATATGTCAAGTCATCAAAAACATTTGTTTTTTCTAGATTTACTATCTACTTACTTTTCTAACTTTAAAAAGTAACATTAGCATATTTTTCTCAGGCTCTAGACTAGGATTTGTAGTTTAGATATGAAAGTGTAACAGACAAAAATAGATAATTTCCCATTTATAATATTAGTAGGGATGGAGTTGGTGACGCACGCCGCTGTCAAATCACAGAGCCGTTTCCTCGTTACTTGTGCCTACAGACTGATCGTGAAATTATAATGAGGCATTTCCAAGACGCAAATAGACCTGCCAAAGATAGGTCTCAATTTTGCCAAGTGTGGCGCCAATGTTTCATTTTGTGAAATTTCTCTAATGCTAAGAACTCATGGACCGATTTTCAGCCGCGCCCGCTGCGGTCACGGGCCCGGAACTTCAGAAGCTGAAGAGTGTATTGTTTGAACGCACTAATCTCAGGATCTCAGGAACAACAGGACCGATTTCAAAAATTATATCACCTATGCATATGTACTTGATCCCTGAGTGTAATGTACATATATGAACCACGGCCAAAGCCGGGGCGGACTGCTAGTGTACAACATGTAAAAATTTAAAGCACAACTCACAATGCGTTTTATACACGGGCGCGCGCGGCTTCCGCGCGATGGTCGCCCGCCCGTTACCCGCCACGTTCGCGGGCGATAATCTCATCCGCGGCGGCGGCGAAACCGCGAAAATCAGCGGTCTCGTGAGTTTTGTAATAAAACTTGCACTGGCCGCCGCGGTTGCTAAATCTAGGCGGGCGCGGCTGAAAGTCGCTCCATGAGTTCTTAGCCTAACAGATCGAAACGTTAGCGCTACCTACTCATTTGGTGGAATTGAGAACTGTCTTTGACAAGCCTATTTGCATCTTGAAAATCTAATTACATAGATTGATTCCATTTATTATTTATTTTGTTTCAAATAAAAGTAACATTACAGGTTTCGCCAATGCGTTACAATTATTACTGTTATTTACACATGCTCATACATAATTACAAGATAATTTTATCATAATAATAAATAGGACGACGACTCAATTATATAGTATTTTTAGGTACATAAACACTTATAGGGTTAGATAGAAAGATACCTTTAAAAATATAAAAAAAAAATACAAAAATTACGTCTAATGTTTTCTTCATCCACCACTAAATAAATTGACTTCCGATAAATTTACCACTAGCGTCCCATAGTTAGACCCGTCGACCCGTAAACGGGATCTCGATCCCGTTACTTTATCGGGATAAAAATAAGGGTTATTTCAGACTACCATTTACGTATGTGTCAAATTTCATCCAGATCTCTTTAGGTAGTAGTTTTTACTTGAAAAAGCAAAAAATATCCTGAAGTAAATTGATTCGTGGATCATCATTATTAGGACTAGAAATTAATCATCATCACCATCAACAGCCCACTAAATGTTCCCACTGCTGGGACTCGGGCCTTCTCTCGCAAGGAGAGAGTTAAGGCCATAATCCACCACGCTGGCCCAGTGCGGGTTGGTGGATGACACATGACTTCGAAAGGTTCTAGGTACATATCGGTTTCCTCACGATGTTTTCCTTCACCGTTTTAAGTTAACGGCATTACGCACATGACTTCGAAAAGACAGTGGTGCGTATGGGGTTTGAATCCGGGGTCTCCTGATCGGCAGGCGCCGTTCTCCCGACTAGATCAGCCGTAAATTCAGATTTCAGATTCAGAAAGTAATGGATGATGAAATTATGAATTAATGATACTTTGACGCCACCTTTGGCAAAATTGCGAACTTATTTTTGAAAGGTATAATTGTATCCTGTAAACGACTCATTGGTGTGTAGTGTGCACGGATATTGTTGATGTTACTTACATTCGACATGTATGTATTTCCAAAGAAAACAGCTATTTTATGTCGTCCTTTATTGCGGTCTAACCGACATCCTTGAAAGCAATGTGCAGCCGTGAGCAAAATCCTCTGGTTCAGGATGGATGTGCCACAGATCCACTGTTCCTCACCACACGTCCCCGAAATAAATCCCAAATGTGGGTACTCACTAATCACCGCGTATTCCCCGCCTATTATACGCCGCAGTTGAACTGTACACGTCACAGGAATTAGTAAATAAATAAAACGAATAATATTTGACATGGTATCACTAGATTTGTTCGTTTTCTGTACTAACTACCCACCATATTTGAAAATTTATTCAAGGCTTTTTCTGTACAAGTATATCCTCCCTATTAAAACATTTAATCAAAGTTTACGTGACTCACAATACTGTCAAATTGGTATATAAATTTATCGGTAAAAAATTGTGTTATGTAAAGTTTTGTTTATACCTCTAGTTACCTAATTAGTGAATAAGTGATAAATTTCAATTAGGTAATTGAACTTCGTTTCAGTTTTATAGCATGATCAAAGTTAGTGCGTTCTCGTATTACGAAGCTAGTTAATAAAAAAATCAAATTGAATTGTGATTTTATGATTATACTCTACATATCAGTAATGTATGTAATGGCTGCGTGTGCCCCACGGCAAAATAGCACGCATGATGAGGATACTTCGCATAGTATTACAAGGTAAAATGTATCTCTTTCCGACAACCGTTGATACTTTGCTGATTTAAAAATAATAATTTAGGTTTACCCATGGACGCATAAAAACAGTTGAGCGTAGTCTCGCTAAAACAAAAACTGTGTCCATAGAATCGGCCACATAATATGTACGTGTGCGCTGTCACATACAGGCTGACACGCAACATCAGTGGGTCATTACACGCGCTACTTGTGTTTAAATGTATGGAGTATACAAATTGTGACGAATTTACTTTGTGGTGAATCAACAATAACCCCTTTGTGTATATATGTGTGCGTGTCAGCCTATCAGTGACAACCTGACAACGCACACGTGCAAATGTGGCCGACTCTAGTGACACAGTTTTTGTTTTAGCGAGACTACGTCCGACTTTTTTATACGTGCATGGGTTTACTACACTTGACCGTCATCTCGGCTGATTAAGCGAAATCGGTAGACTTTCTACGATGAAGCGTTAGGTACGCTTCAACCTAGAAGCGTAGAACGAAAACAACCTAGATCAACCTAGAACCTAGAAGAAACCGATGCACTCTCGATTAGAAAACACCAAGATGGTAACCATCGGGAAAAACCACGGATATCAGAAAACCCTTTCAGAATCGTACTATACAGCCCAGACGTACCTACATCTGACTACGTAGAGTCAAACTCATTGTTCGAGTCTTTGGAACGTCCTCTATGAAACGATGTCACTTTTTCGAGCTACGAGTTGTCCGATGGTTTCACAAGAACAAAATTACAAATTTTATTAACCCCCGACTACCTTTAGATTTTTTATCTGTACAACATTCTACTAGTCAAGCCCTTTCATTTGATACCCATATTAAGGGAGTTGTGAAAAAAGAAATGTAATTCGCCATTTTGTGGTAGCGGCCATCTTGAATTTGAAATTTGTCAAAGTGCAAAGTATTCTACTAGTCAAGCCCTTTCGTTTGATACCCATATTGAGGTAGTAGTGAAAAAATGATATAATTTGCCATTTTGTGGTGGCGGCCATCTTGGATTTGAAACTTGTTATAGTGTATAGTACTTTACTTGTCATGCCCTTTCATTTGATACCCATATTAAGGCAGGTCGTGAAGAAATATTTTATCCGCCATTTTGTGGAGGCGGCCATCTTGAATCGATATTAACCAAACATAGCTAAGAATACCCGCACGGATATTAACTTTCAAATAAAAAAAACCGCATCGAAATCGGCCTATCCGTTTGAGCTCTATGGTGCCACAGACAGACACACAGACAGACAGACAGACAGACAGACATCGACGTCAAACTTATAACACCCCTTTTTTTGGTCGCGGGTTAATAAAAATTTACTTTGGTCAAATATTTGGCAGTATTTTTGTCTCGCATACGCCTTGAATAAATCACACTAGTACCTACTCAACAAGTATTAGGTACATCCCTTATCAAGACTGGCGCAATCTTAGATGGCTCCTGGACTTGGGCGTTTCTCGAAGTTTGTGACGTCAAATGAGCTCAGCGAAACAAAACTGAGTTCAAGTAGTTTGATTCAGCTAGACAAAGTCTAAACGATTTTTCTTGACAACAGATGACCTGATTTGAATTTTTGAAAGCTGAAAGTCTTTAGTGTTCTTAGTTATGTTTAATCAGAATCAGTTCAGCCGTTTCAAAGCCATCAACTCTTTTGTTAGCTGGGCAGGAATCTTAAAAGCATAATATGTATTTGTTTTACTTGCCAACATATGTGTTATCTTAGATCTGAAATTTGAAACAATTGCGCGGGTCCAAATTTTAATTTAATGTTTATACTTGTTCACATTTAAGACTAAGTTTAGTACAAATTTAAGAGCTGCAGTTTCCTATCGTGGAATTATTGTTATCTAAGGCAACACTGTCGCAGATTATATTTAACGTAGTTGGAACTGGCACTAATGCCTGAGCTACACGAGGGTAATTTTTCAAGCTAGGATAGCAAGCTAGTGTTAGCAAGCTAGTACTTCTTAGCTTCGTCACACCCCGGACACTCCACTAAAATTCCATACAAACGCCGGTGTTGACCTACCTACTCTTCACACAACTACGCAGATGTCGTTCGTACACACGCGTGAATGTGTGCGTTAGAGCTAGGGCTACTGAATTGTTTTATTGAATAGTTGTGCACCGTGAGTTCACCTGGTGACGTAGTCTATAAACTTGCTATAATGTTGAGTTACATAAATAGAATGGAGCCAAATTATACTATTCTAATTAAAAGGGTGTTTGCACAGATTTGTAAATTGTTTCAGAAATCTGTGGGTGTTTGTATTGCCGCGTAAAATGAAACGAAACCGATTATAGATTAGATCAGGTACCTAGATATCTATTTCTGTTAGTAGGTACACATTCGCATTTTATTTTACACTTACCCATGAAGGAAACTTTATTCTGTTACTATAATTATTCCTCCAGGCATTATCAATCCGTGCTTGGGCACATAAGTTACTGGCTGTGTAAGTTACGAACTTTGAGTCAAATATGACTTTGTTATTATAAATTAATAAATATTGGTAGACAATTCACACACAACACCATCTGACCCCAAACTAAGCAAAGCTTGTAATATTATAAAGCAATGTTATTGAAAAGTTTCTAATCTTACGTTATTTTATCATTAGGAAATTAAATAAAGCTTTTAATCTTGTCCCGTTTAGTTGACGGACAGCCGTAAACAGCACAACAACCCACCATGATGATATTTCGTTAGGAATTAGATGTTCGATACCAGCCCTTCGTTGAGTGCTCCTAACGTATCCGAAACGGCCTGAGGGGCGAGGAAGCTTGAAATTGGCGGGGGGTGGGGAGTGTCCGTTCTATCTATATTATCTATTCTATGGCTTCGTGTAGACAACGCTACGTAACGCCAGTTCTCTGAATGTCTGTAGAGTGTCCCCAGGAGACTATGCCATAAGTTATTATTGAATGACAAATGAGTAACAGATTTTCGTTAAGCTTTCCGCTAACGCCACATATTTTCATTGCTTCAGATGTATACGAACATTTTTTTGCTAGCTTTTTAGAAGGGGCTTCTAGGCTTTTTTTATGACAGAGCGGGATCGATTTCAAAACTTAATGGATTTACATTATTAGTAGTTGTAAATACCGTGCCATCTGGCAGGTTAACCGAAACTTCAGTTCGATTTTGGGGATTTTAAATTAAAATACATGATATTAGTTTTGTTTGCATTTAGATTAGGTAAGTCCGTTTTACTCGTCAAACGAAACTACTCATCAAATTTGAAAATAGCACATTTACCTTCTCATATAGCTCTACTTCCGTTACTTCATTATGTTTACATTTGCTAGCGGACACGTAACTTCAATGGAGTCGATGATATTCATGCACGGAATACGGAGCCGATTGTTCGGAAAAAAATGTAAAGGTCTAAATATTACAATGCGGCTGAATCCCCAGTAGGCTGTGTCATTCCAGTAGACAAACTGTTAGCAGTCGACTGAGTTAACGGCGAATCAATTTAGTTTTATATATTTGAAATGTTGAGGTAGTGTCCACAGCTTTTAGTTTTGTGCTCACTTTACGCTGTTTGCTGGAAGGAAGTTTAAATAGTAAGTTCTGAATTTGGCATAAGTATGTATTTTTTTATTTAAGTCGATTGTTTGGGGTTTCCAAGAAAAAATAATTAGGTGTAGGTACCTACTCCATATCATCAGACGGCAAGAAATGGAAGGAGGTTAAGGGAATTTTTTGGGGAGTAACGGACCAATAATAAGTAATAATTTATATTTGTAGATAATATGTATACAATTAACATACAACAGTATTAAATGCGTTATTTTAGATTCTCGCAGTAGACTTCCTGAGCGTGGATATCGATCCAATCGTAGTAATAAGATACATTGGTGTACACCATCAGTGCTGGGTATCTTCTTATACAGAACGAGACTAACCCTATTTGGTGGAATCCTAAAGGCGTGACTAGGGCGCTTCCCGAGTCCCCCCTGAAAAAGAAAAAAAAAGTTATGTTCAATTTATAAGCTCCTAAAGCTCACATTAAATACATTTATTTAAATAGGTTCCAGGTGTCTACATATGTTTAAATATATTGGCACGATCCTCTTTCATTAGGTACATACCTTCTCACCTTTATCAACCGTGGGCGTACATGCGTACGTATTTTGTAATTCAAATCTCGTAGGTAACATAATTTCTACTTACGTACGTATTTAAGAAAATAGATAAATATTCGTATTACGCACAACGAATGGATAAGTATCACATAAAATATGTACATATGCTTATATTGGGACCAATTTGGAAGGTACAAATATATTCTCATACAGTGTCTACTTATGTTGTAAGTTTGTCTGTACGTTGGAAGTAATTTCCTATACCACTGGACCTTCTTAAAAAACATTCCACAATTCGATAGTTCATCGAAGATTGCTACTATTGAGACTAGGGTAAAATTGTTCTTTAGCGCAGATTGTTTTAGATTAGATAACATATTAACTTTTCTTAACTACTGAACGTTTCATATTCTTTTTCAACTTTTCTTAACATATTTCATTTTTATCTTTAATTTTCTACCTATGTAAATACTTAATAATTTTACCATATAAAATGTGTTGTCATCAGCATCATCAGCCGCAAGACGTCCACTGCTGAACATAGGCCTCCCCCCTAGATTTCCACAACGAACGGTCCTGCGCAACCTGTAACCAGCGGTTTCCAGCGACCTTTGTGAGGTCATCTGTCCATCTAGTGGGAGGCCGTCCAACACTGCGTCTTCCGGTTCATGGTCGCCACTCGAGAACCTTTCTTCCCCATCGGTTGTCAGTTTGCGAGCGATGGCCTGCCCATTGCCACTTCAGCTTGCTTACTCTTTGATCTATGTCGGCCACTTTCGTTCTTTTGAATATCCTCATTCGGATTCTGTCGCGCAAAGAGACTCCGAGCATAGCCCTCTCCATAGCTCGCTGTGTGATTTTGAGCTTCGTTATGAGGCCCACAGTGAAGGACCACGTCTCAGTTCCATAAGACATCAGTGGCAACACGCACTGGTTAAAGACTTTCGTCTTTAGGCATTGGGGGACTCAAAATGTGCCGAAGTTTCCCGAACGCTGCCCATCCGAGTTGTTCGCGGCATCTTTGTCGAAGTTAAGGTCGACCTGGTGTCAACAACTTCGATTTAATTGGACGTTTGACCCAGGTAGACGTATTCGTCAACAACCAGTGTGGTATTCCCAACAATAACCAGTACATTGAGACATGGACATTAGACATGACCTTCGTCTTGTCCATATTCATCCTCAAACCTACCTTGGGATACTACTGAGGTCCCTGAGCATAACCGAGGTCCTCCAGCGACTCAATGACTATCTGCAAACCTGATGCACGTTGATATGGATGCCATATCCGTTCCAGTCCAGTAGTTTGAAAACATCTTCCAGCGAACAGTGAACAGTTTCGGAGATATAACATCTCCTGTCTCACGCCTTTCTGTAGCTGGATATGTTTTGTGCACCGGTCCTGTAATCGGACAGACATTGTGGCTTTGTTGTAAATACACTCAACACTTCGATATAGCGATAGTCGATGCGGCATCGCTGGAGAGACTGAAGCACTGCCCAGGTCTCGATGGAAGTCAAGCCGATTATACTCCTCGGTTTTCTGTATAATGCCGAAGCGCATGGATGTGGTCTATAGTACTATAGCCTTTTCGGAAACCGGCTTGTCGGGTGGGTGGAAGTCGTCAAACCTGCGTGACGATTGTGATTACCCTCGAAAACAACTTATAAACGTGGCTCAGAAGTGAGATGGGTCTGTAGTTCTTCAACAAGGTGTTGTCACCTTTTTTACCACACTTCTGCTCCACGCTTCTGGCGTACTACCGTAAAGTATGACGGAGTCGAACAGCTTCTGGAGGACTTTAAGTACCGAGTTTCCACCCGCTCTCAGAAGCTCAGTCGTAATTCCGTCGTCGCCAGGTGCTTTGTTGTTTTAAGTTGTTTGAGGGCCATCCTAATCTCATACAGGCTGACTTCCGGGATATCTTCGGTAAAGTGTTCGGTAAAGTGTAAAATGTGTTGTATTCGTAATATTTTAAATGTATGTTAAACTTAATATTGCACGCCCGAAATGGGTAAACTGTTGTTCCTTAATTACGTTTAGTACCTATCATCTTTTATTGTACACACTTATGCAATAAACGATTCTGATTCTGATACAAACAAAGTAGCCCACTTCACACTCCCAATTATGGGACTCACAAGAGGCAAGTCAAGGCCATAATCCACCAGGTTGGCTGGGTGTGGGTGCGATGGCACATGTCTTCGTAATATGTCTTTCTTGGGACATGCCGATGTATACACACGATGTTTTCCTTCGCTTTTAAAGCTAGCGATACAGAAAAACTTGTAGACCTGTGACTGCAAAATACTCAGAGGTGCGGACGAGATTCGAACCTACGACCACACGAACTCACGATTCTGAAATGAGGGGTTCTCGTCACTGAGCTGCTACGCCTAACAAAAATATGAACATCTATTTTTCAGCCGTAGAACCATTTCCAAATGAAGAGCCAGGCCTCGAGTTAAAATTAAAATAGAACTTGTCTTTTCAGAAGGACTGTGGTTGTAAAGAATAAAATATATTTTCATTATACTTTAGAACATGCCCTTAGAATTGGGTCTATTGTTGAATTAATTTTGCTCTGTTTCAGACGGCCAGCGTACAAAATACTGATACCGTTAGAAGACCTCAAAATTTCCCGATATTCACACGAAAATATACTTCAATTTATCCCTCGTTTTTAAAAGAAGTTCTTCTTCAAGGATTCATCGGTAAGCCCGGGTTTTACTGGGGCATTTTTAAACATTGATAGGTTAGGAGAGCGCCACCTCGGCTGAAGTTAGGCAATGAATAGGTTTTGAAAAACCCAAATAACGTGAACGGTGCCTCACAAACTCAAACAATTCTGGGGAAATCCAGACGCTAGGCAACTCTGTCGCTACTCCGTAATTGTGTTGCGACGAATACACGTGTCTATAAAGAACAAAAGGGCCCCGATTTACTTACTTAGCGGGGCGTTCATGGCCCTTCTCCGTACTGCCCGCGCAGAACATTCCCTCGTGTAGATGACCGATCAAAGCACATGTCTCCACTGACCTCAGCTTTTGTCGCACGTGTTTGAGGGTCATTGACGATAATTCCATGTCTTCCTAAAAATATACGATTATTAATCAAAATAAATATAGCTCTATATCTTTTACTAGCGCCCTCACCTACATAATTCCGGATCCCTTTGTTTTCTCGGGATGAAAATTCTAGGTGCTATTCCAGACTATAATCTATGTTCCCAATATAAGACTGATCCAATCAAGCGCTTCGACGTGGTTCAGCAACAAACATCCACACTTTCGCATTTATAATAATAGTAGTATTATATTACACACTACCTCTGTCCCAATGTCTAAATATCTCATAAGCTCTCCCGTGAATTAAATAAATAAATAATTGGTGGACATTTCACACACATCACTTTCTGACCCCAAACTAAGCAAAGCTATGGAACTGTACGGCATGTACGAACTGTATGGAAATGTACTATGGAAGCCAGAAAGATGATATATTACTTACATATTTTGAAATACATATTTTTAATTCCATATTTATAAATTATACATAGAAAACACCCAGGGACAGTACAAATATTTAATTTATTACACATATATTTGCACTGGGTGGGGATCGAACCCACGACCCATGGCTTCGCAGGCAGACTTACTACCAACTAAGCCACCAACCAGGCCAGCCACTAAGAATTGGGTTGTCAGATACAAATAAGTATTTACATTAAATAAATTTAACGTAGAATAAACGTTGAGTTTCATCCACTGTTAATTTTGACATCAACTTGAATTTTAACTGTGCTAGTAGCATCCCCGCGGTTTTACTCGCGTAGTTTCCGTTCCCATTATTTTTCCGGGATAAAAAGTAGCTCATGTGTCCAGACTTTATCTAAATTTGTACTAAACTTCAACCCAATCTGTTCATACCTTTCGACGTGATTGGGCAACAAACATCCAAACAATAATATTATAACTTAAATTTTCAGTAGTTCTCGAAATTACTGCGTTTAAACTAATAACAAGCTTTATATTTTATTTACGGGTATTTATGGTTTATTAGGAATACTCGTTACCTGTTACAGCTTAGTCTAAGATCCCACTATACAACGACCATAACCGAGCTGGTTATTGGATTAAAAGCATTTTAATTTCAATTTAATATGCCTAGAAATATATTGCAAATGCGTTGTCTAAAAATTTCAGTCGACATGGTCACGCCCGTGGTTCTTGAAAATCATACATCTCTGGGTGACGAGTGCAGTGCAGTGCTAGGTAATAATTTGGACTCTTCATGTTCCAATAGCTGCGTGTCACTGTGCTGTTATGTGGCAGGCAAGTTGCTTACCATCAGGCACTTGTACTGCTCGTCTCGTCACTGTTTCTTAAAAAAAAGGGCTGTCGGAAGCGGCTGATTAATTAAAATGTGTAATAACCACGTTAGTTTTGATAATAAAACCATGTCTTACTCGAACTATTCCCCATCCTGCCACGAATCCTTGTGTAGCATTGCCTGGGTACTCTTTCGTGATCATAACACGTTGCACGTTCGGCCCAAGTGGTATATCTTTCCGAAGTATAGCGACAGCGATGTCGTTTTCCATTGTCAGATCGTTAAAGTCGCTATGTAGCCTGATATCTAGTACCTTCCTTTTGATCGACACCTGGGGGTATTGAGTTACGCTGAAAATAAGCTTTTATGATGTATCTACTTTTACATTTACAAAGAAGAGTAACGTCGCGTCCTATTTAAAAAAATATATAGGTATTAAACTCAGACCATCGACAAAATTTCATATTTTTTGGGAAATCTACCAACAAATGTAAGCTAATTTTAGTTTTTTTTTTGATTTTTCGCCAAATTTATCTTAGTTACTCCAATAATTACTCGTATTTTATTAGTTATAGTGTCTTAATGTGCAAAGCTCTCTTGCAGTTACCGTTAACATAGTACTTACTATACGCTTTTGTAACATTTGCAATGCCCCGTAAAGGGCGACTAAGTTGTAAGATACCGATTATTATTGTAAGACCAAAATGTAGGTACACTCAGTGGCAAATAAATTTATGAATTTTGAATTTAAATTTGAATCTTAATACTACTTGTTACAATAAAGCCTAATTTATTAAGTCTACCCTAACGAGTAATTTATATCTAACATCTAACTTAAATTGCTACATAGTTTGTATACGAGTATAAGAAGGTGTTCATCAGCACTTTTCTTATTGACTGAATTTAGTACATTTTTATATTTTAGTTTTTTTTAATTGTATATTTTATTAAATCGCCTCAAACTTTTTCGTCCATCTTATGCATGTCGCGTGACGGTCAGCCGCCGAGTGATGCTAAAGTGAAAGGCGCTCGACAGAACAGCCCAGGCCAATATGGCGGCGTTACTAGTTAAGTTACTTAACTTACATAGGTACTTAAATCGAATATTTTTCAAAAGTGTTTAGTTAAATGTCTACAATGCGAAAAAAAGTTTAATATTACCGTGATTTCATAAAACCACACTATCATTTTATAACAAAAAAATTACATAAATATACCACATACGTATTTTCGAAAAAAAATAATTCGACAAGGTTAACAAGTTTTTTTTAGTTTTTAGAAGAGATTATGACAATTGCTTTCGGATGCCGTGATGTTTGGTTAGTTTTTCGTTATTCATCCATCAAAACAATAGACGGTAATCTTTATTACCCAAATTTTTTTTTATAATTATGTCATACACTACATAGTATAAAACAAAGTCGTATCCTGTTGTTTGTCTGTCCTTATGTATGCTTAGATCTTTAAAACTAAGCAACAGATTTTGATGCAATTTATTTTATTAGAAAACAGAGTTCACAAGGAAGGTTTATGTATTTAATACCTATATGCATATTATGGTAAAGAAACTATGATAATAATTTTAGAGGAGTCTAATGTGATGTGGTAAATAAACACATTTTTGCGCTTACTTTGCAAACACTGGCGCTGGCTGAACTCTACGATATAGATCAAAACAATATACTACAGTATTGTACATCTTAAAAAGGTCTAATATAGAAAAGTCCGCGATTGTACGAGTATTTGTAAATCTTTTAGGGATAACCTTTACTTATTACGAGAAATAATGGTTTATTTACGATCGATGATCTGATACTAAAGTTTAGGGACGAAAATTTTAGTTACCTGTTTTAAGTCATAATGCCCAAAAAAAGCAACAAATTTGCTTCCATTATCAGTTTTCCAATTACACCCAGACACGCAGTGGGCCGCTGTTAGCAGGATGGCCTGGTTAAGAATCGCCGCACCACAGATCCAATGTCCTGATGTGTTGCATCGCGCATCGAGGAATGCAGAGTGAGGATACTTCGAAATCTCTGTATCTTCACCTCCTATTATAAATCCTTCCATCTTTGCTTGCACAATATTAAACCGTATTAGCATAAGGAACAATAAATATAGTAAAAAATTCTCCATAATTTTGTGATCTCTAGCCAGTTTTCTAGCATTTGGAGATACAAAGAACCATTTCCACGTCATGGTAATTGTTATGGTCAGTTGCATTTTTACCAATTATGAGATTAAAGTTAGTACATACCCGTAATCGTTAATTTGATTAGTGTTTTATTGCCTAAGATTATACTAAAAATAGCCACTTAACTGTGAAGTAATGCTTAAAACTGACCAATACCATTATTCTACTGCATTCATTGCTAAGACGATGCCGGAATAAAAATAATCACCACAAAAAACAAACTCCACAAGTGCTGCGGTTAATGGAAACGGATAATTAAACTAGCATAGCACTAGTAAGTGGTATAATATCTGTGTCAGTAGGTTTCTTAAGGGACAGGGTCGTGTGACAAGATGTGGGGCATGACGTGACATGCCCCCAATTTTATGCCGTCACAGTCAGGGGCATCATAACAACATCCTAATGAAATTGTGACGCACATTGTACGAAGTACGAAGGTATATTCCTCTTGAATTTCCATGCCTATGCATGGAAATTTCCACCCTTTACGTGATTTATGTAGGGCACCTTTGAAGTTTGAGAGTCGTGAGCAATTTGAAACATTTGCCTAACTTTGCAATGTCGTTAGAAATTTTAAAGACGTTACGAAACGGTTAGGCAATTTCGTGAGTTAAAGATTCTCTAGAGATTCGGCGTGTTAGAAACGACATAATTTCTTAATTAACTGTCGACCTTAATCGCAAAATATCAAACGGCCAACCTCAGTTGTGTAGAGAGAGACGCTTGAAGAAATGTCGTAAAATTTTATCCCTCAGCAATTTCCTTTCACACCGACTAAAGCTTTTACTCGTCTCGGCACTTAGCGCAAGCTGTGATGGGCTGCGATTTGAGCGCTGGAAGCCTTATTAACAAGGTCGTGAAGATGGGGCCGCGTCACGGCTGACTCCACGTCCACAGTGTCTCCCGCTGCCGAGGAGGTTCTGAATGGTGCTGCGACGCATGCGCGGCTGGTGGGTCGATACCAGTGACGTCAGTGGGAGCCGAGGCTCAGTCAGCCGCCGCCGGCCACCGCGCGAACATGTGGCTGCAATGCTTGGCTGCGACCGTGCTGATAGCTGCCGCCGCGTCTCGGGAGGTCTTCACCAACTCATTCTTGGTCCGATTCAAGCGCTCCGTAGCTCACGACGAGGCCCACCAGCTAGCGCAGCGCCACGGCTTCGACAACTTGGGTCCGGTAAGTGCCGCCGCCGACCACGTGATATAAGTAAACATACCCATAGACGCCGAACATGTTTGGACCTATATAGCCTCGTTTACACGAAGTCGCTTCTCTATTTGATCTAGCAACTCTGCTTTATTCGTGGTCTAATCGCTGGACCACACTGCCCATAATATATGTGTTTGTTTTCGGCTAATTATGCCTTCGAAGGGCAAACTTTACGATAATGGTAATTTCGAGGAACATAACGTAGGCTGTTATGTGAAATGGTTTTCCGTTTGGCGTCATGAGCAATTTTGACGGATGTAGGATGTTTTCGTGCCATATTGATGTTGGCGCCATAACTGACGTGCTTCCGTGGGAGGGGTATTCCTGATTTTGTTGATATGTTATCGCATTTTCGCGCCCACGAATCAATCGTAACAATTTTATTGGTGCGTTGCTAAGCTGTAATGGCTTGGTATAAACTTTACTGTCCTTCGTTTACCCTCGTCTAAACGGTTTTATTTGATTAAATTGAAACTAAAATGAATATCGCTCATGTTTTTGCAAACTGGTAAATCTTCAGCTGTAGGTATTCCATTACATGAATACTTAACAAGTTTTAATAACGTTTAGATTTCGTAGAAACTTTTATAAAACTATCTACTTATCAACTGAATATACATACTGCCTATTAGTTTTTTTTCTCTGAAGGTAACTCTTCTACTTCGTCACCAAATAATAAATAATATGTAGTAGTAGCTGGTAGTGGTCACGGTATCCGTGGTATTGGCCGACGGCCTACGGTAATGACAATTGACCATCAACCGGGCGACTGTTTGTTTGCTTTTTTTTTTTTAACTTTTATAGGTTTACACTTGACCGCCATCTCGCCTGATGTTAAACGATGATGCGGTCTACGATGGAGCGTGTTTACCTAGAAGAAACCGATTCACTCTCGATTTGAAGACACAAAGATTGTAACTGTCGGGAAAAACCCTCTCAGGCAACGTATTCGCCTTCGCCACAGCCTAGACGTTCTTATCACGAAAGTAGAGTCAAATCTCTTCGTTCGTGTCTTTGGAACATCAACCATGAAACGATGTCGCTTTTTCGAGCTACGAGCATTTCGATAGAAAAAAGGGCAAGGTGGTATTAGATCATACAAATCAGTCGCACACTTTCCGAAGTGTATCCGATAAAAAACCGATAAGCTAGCAATTTTCCGGCGATGTTCGAGACTTTGCAGTCTTTTTCGCACGAGAATGTCATTGCCTATGAGCCTTTTGGCACGTCTCTCGATCGATTCCAGAGCCTCCAGCTGATACTTAGCCGATCCATCCCAAAGGTGCGAGCAGTACTCCATACAGGAGCGAATCTGTGCTTGGTATAACGTGAGCAACTGTTCAGACTTGAAGTACCTGCGCACCTTTGAGAGGACACCTAGTTTTTTGGCAGCTAATTTAGCCTTAGATTCGATATACGAGCCAAAGTTGAGAGTCGATGACAAAGTAACGCCCAACAGCTCGAGATGGTCGGATACCGGCACGGATACACCGCGAAAAGTAGGAGTCTGTTGGAAAGGACTCCTTTTTGCGGAGAACAGACACGCCTGCGTCTTTCCCTCGTTAAACCTGACCAGATTGGCATCGCCCCATTTAGAGACTAGCCTCAAGGGTCAAGTTTAAACGCTCGATCAAACTCTCTCATAGTACCTGAGTTTGCTTTTCTATCCTAAATTATAAACTAGCGGCGCCCCGCGGTTTTAGCCGCGTCGTTACCGTTCTTGTTACCGAGATAAAACATAGCTTATTATAATTATGTCAATCCAGATTATAATCTAACTATGCTCCAAATCAATCCGATCAGTTCAGATGTTCCGACATGATTAGGGCCGGATCAACCCTTAGGCTAATTAAGCTGCAGCCAAGGGCGCGATGATCGGGGGGCGCGCTGATATTGTATCTTCGCATGGCACTATTAACCTACATATTTCCACCACATATTTACCCTACATATTTCAACCAGAGGTAGACTGAGAGAAACCACAAACAATAAATGTGCTGTAAACTGAAAAAGCTTGAGAGTCCCTAATTTTAACACACCTGGCACATCCTCACAAACAGCCTAGGGCGGTCAGATTTCTTGATCAACCGCTTGACGTGATTCAGCAACAAATATATACATAGTAAAATCAAATTCACTATCAAAAGTTCACTGTTTTGGTAAAAGTACACACACTAATTTACATAAATAATTTCTTCTGGGACAACTTTTCACCGAATTTTTCGGAATAATTTTGTTTGCTGTTTGCGTAATGAGTACTATAAATATTTTGTTCGGCGAAAAGGTCACACTGGGTCAGGTTGTTTGCATTAATTACTTGTTTAATTTAGTAAGGGTTAGCCTTCATGGTTTATGCAGATGGGTTACAGAAGGAAAATGCTAATAGAAGCTTTAGAGTTGATTTATAAATTAACTACTTTAATGAGGAAAGGTCCAGCCTTCTAGCTTTTCAAGTTGAAATATGGCTTCTTGTTTACCTACAAACAAAGACAAACAGTCAGGGTTACGCGTCGAAGTGAGGTTGTCACCAACTTCCTTGATGTATCGTTCAAGTACGAATTTTTGTACTCTTTGGGAACATGCATCGACGGGGTGATGGTTCTGTGGACCAAATCTTAAGGTTTAGGGTAGTATTGAGGATATAAGATCACGCAGTAGAAGATTACTATCTCCATATTGGTTTGGCAGACATCCAACTAGTAGTGGTAGTAGCAATAGGAGATACTACAACTTTGCCAGTCATTCTACCGCTAAGATGACAAGCTATCCCAAAAGCAGAAGGGTGAGGGGGAACCATTTTGTGTGATTCCTGCATTCAGGGTTGATAGGTTATGTAGAAGTAGGATTATTTGTAGAATCCACCTGGGCACGTACCAAATCTTTGCCAGTTATTCTACCGCCAATCAGTAATGCGGAAACATCACTGTATTCCGGTTTGAAGGGCAATGTTTCCTGTGAAATTATAGGGCTTAGAGTTAATATATCTTATATCTGTGGGCGACGAGCGCAGTGCAGTGTTAGGTTATGATTTGGATATTATATAGCTATTATGGGTAGGCGTATTGCTTACTATCAGGTACATGTCGCGCTCGTCTCGTCATACTATAAAAAAATTGGTTGCCATGCTATAAAAAATGACAACGCTTTGAGTGGTAAAAATTACGGAAGGGACGCGTGAACTTTTTATGTCTGGTTGAACCACCGAGTGGAAGGGACGCGTGCCTCTCAAGCGCATAACATGAGTGGAGCGTAGTTTCTTTTAGAATTTATAAGACGTTGTCACGTCAAAATATCTGGGAAATTATAGGAACGGGAACTAAGCGGTTGAAACCACAAGGCACAGCTAGTTTAGAATCTTAGTTGTAAATATCGATTCAATCTATTAGATCTATCTTGGGTTTATTACCTTGATATCAACCCGTGTATCAATTTTATTACTCTACTAGCGGCCCGTTCCGGCTTCGCTCGGATATGGTCACATAAAGCCTATTAATCGAAATAAAAACTATCCTATCTTGTAAGTTGGATCCATCTACACACGGTGTCCAAATTTGATTAAAATCGGATAAGTGGTTTAGGAGTCCATTGAGGACAAACATTGTGACACGAGATTTATATATATTAAGATGTTGGATTCTTTCAACATCATCTTATACCTCTGGTTGACGAGCGCAGTGCGGTGTTAGGTAATAATTTGGACTTTTCATGTTCCTATAATACCACCAAGATATACACATCAAGATTATAACCATCGGGAAAACCCAATCAGGCAACGCGTTCTACAGCCTAGACGTTCTCATCACAAAAGTAGAGTTCAACCGCATCGTTCCTGTCTTTGGAACATCAACCATGAAACGATGCCGCTTCTTCAAGCTACGAGAAATTCGCCTGGTCAGCTAGTTTTACTATTAAATTCGATGAACACTCCATGGGCAAAACCGCGAGACTCAATTAGCGTGTAATAAATGTTATTGGTAGTTGAACACAATCGATTGACAACATGGACACGACAGATATGGCAAATGTACACGCGTATCTACTGCGCTAAGTGCTTTTGAATGGGCTGATAGGAACTATCTACTTTAATTCTATAGCCCGGTTTATAGGACACGGCCCGTACGTTGAAACTGCATTTCGTGCAACTGCAAACCTTATCGCTTAAGTATACGGTTTACAGTTCCGTTGTACAATATGTTGGAAATGAATTGAATCGAAAAATGATCACTGGAAAAGCTTATGACGTGTCGTGGTGGGCTAATGACCAAGTTACACGAGGCTAGTTTTTCAAGCTAGTGTTAGTAAGCTAGCAAACTAGTACTTTAGCTTCGTGTAGACGAAACTAGCGTTGCGTATCGTTGTCTACACGAAACTAGAAGTACAGTAGAACCTCGATAAGTTAAAGTCCAAGGGAAATAAAAAATATTTTCAGTTATAGAGGTTGTAAGTTATCAAGTATTATTTTTTGAAGTTATAGAGGTTTTTAAGTTACCAAGGTTTGAGTTATCGAGGTTCTACTGTACTAGCTTGCTAGTTTCCTATCCTAGCTTGAAAAACTAGCCTCGTGTATCTCGGGCAGTGGTGCCTAGAACTGAATTGAAGCTAGAATTGCGATTCACAATTGCGAGGTCTTAGGTTCGCATCCCGTCTGCGCCTCTAAGTATTTTGTCAAGCCACGTTGTGTATGTTTGTCATCACCACGGGGTTTAACGGTGAACTAAACCTTCGAGTGGAAACCGACATGGTCCAAAAATCTTACGAGATCTCAATCTTTAGAGGACCTTACGTCATTACGACTGGCCTTGTGGCTTAGTGGGTAGTAGCTCTGCCTGCGAAGCCGAGAGTCGTGGGTTCGATTCCCACCCAGTGCAAATATTTGTGTGATGAATTCAAATGTTTGTACTGTGTCTGGGTGTTTCTATATATAATAAGTATGTATTTACAACTATATAAGTATTATATCAGCTATCTGGCCGCCATATTACAAGCTTTGCTTAGTTTGGGGTCAGATGGTGCTGTGTGTGAATTGTCCACCAATATTTATTATTATTTATTATTTTATTTTTATTTATTATTATTATTCGTCAATTCGCACCTGGCCAGCATCTTCGATTTTGCTTTAACGCTCTCTTTGCGAGAGAAGAGCCCTGGTCCTAGCAGTGGGAACATTTTAATGGGCTGCTGATGAAAATTCTATGACTTATGTAGCTTTAATGTTGTTTTTCTTTAAATTATTATCCATGGACTCCGGTGATCTGGTGAGTGGTAAGTACGTTATGGACTATGAGCGGTAGTGGACAAGTGGACAATTGCGTACTTTAGCACTAAAAGGACTTGTGTTTCAAAGGCATTGTGTTTATAGATCAATAATGTTGAGTGTACCTACTCGTACTCGTATTTTGAGCACAGAGCCATGCGGGTTGGTTGAACGCTCTGAGATACGATCGAATGTTCGCAAAATGACCCCGAAGCCTTGTTAGTTTTATGTAGTTACCGTTATCGATGTATGGACTTCCTTTGAAAACAAATACCGTATATGTTAGTACTAGCAGATAGAGAAAATTACTATGGATTTAATGCAATACGTTCAGCCGTTAGAGATATATGGGAAAAAGATACATACTTTTTTCTTTAAAAATTTTGTGGGATGTGAAAGTTCAGATGTGTGTTGCTTAATCGCATCATAATTAAGACGTGAACGGATCAGACTAAAACTTAATTTAAAGTAAAGTACAATTTTATTTGCCATAAAAGAATAATAATTTAAAAAAATTGGCAGTCATAGGAACTGCCGATACAAGTAAAAATTTATAACTCTGAAATTGATAGCGTACTTTGGTAATGATGCGGGCAAAATCGGAGGGCGTGGCCATGGTCCCGAGTTTACCGAAAGATTTCTTATCATTCCCGAGCGTGACTCTAGAATTCAATTCAACAGTCCACGAAAAATCTGTCTGTGGCGCGTCAAAACAAGTTTTCACTTCTATTATTTTAAAGACATGTTTACTAGACATGATCTTATGCTATATCGCTTTTACAAAGGACCCCAAACTAGGCACAACCTGTATGTTGGGCATCTTACATCCGATCAACAAAATATGTAGTTTGCGGATTGCTTGTGTTCATTTAAAGACAGAAATTGAAGTTATAATAACATAAAAACAGACAATTATTTAATTTGAAATCTATGAATTAAGTAGCTAGTCAGTAGCTTTAGATCTTTTGGTTGGAGCATAAACTAAATAACAAGGTGTTAAAAATACACATTCAATTTATAACTAGTACTCGCACCAATGTATTCGACACTTCAATAACAAACTGTTAAATACGAGTATCTACTTTCCCGAAGAAAAACATTACATTTCTAAAGCGATTTCGCAGAACCGTACGAACAATTTGCATTATTTCTCAAGCAATCTTGTTTAAGTTTTCATCACAGAACACATTATACGAGTAGCTTTGTTTTTATTATATTCTACAGAAGAACTTGTAACTGGATTCCTAATTTTATTTTTATTTGTAGGAGGGAATTGCCTGAAGGGCAAACATGTCTTAGAAACGCCTTCGTTCTATATCAAATTACATATAGGTACCTATATCTACCTATATTATTAAGTTTCTTGTCAAGAATATAATGTATCTACCTACATGATGTCTTTACCTATAATGATCATATCATGTGCTGTTGTAATAATGATGGGTAATTCATTGGGTACTACAAAAAAGGATCTTATTAATTGTATAGAATCATTAGTAGATTTTCACAGTTCAGGAACGGTTGGAAAAATAGTGTTGTGTACATTTCCGTATTCGACATCATTGAGTGAAAGGCAAAATCGAAAAAATATATACTTTAAATGTAATTTTGCACAACCTCATTTCAAACAAAGGAGGAGACTTTGTATTATTCGACATAAATAATTTTATAAACAATTTTGTTATATCTAACGGAAAACAATTTCTAGTCCGTCGTTTAAAAATTAAAGTAGCCAAACTGATTGTTTTCACATTATTAAATGAGCAAACCAGGAAATCTCAAAACCTGACAAATATTGTAATAACTGACAGTCATCTTTTAAACTGACAAACTTGACAACAGGGAGGCATTATTATGTTTCAGCAAAGCGTCGCAATATAATAGGCCCCCCTTGCAACAAAGCAACTACTATTGATAAGGTTCAAGAAACCTCTATTAACATTTTGTACCAGAATATAAATAGACTGTTAGGTAAATTAGAAGAAATAGAATTATTCTTGAAAGCTCAAAAAATTATGAAGTAATTTGTTTTACTGAGACGTGGCTATCAAAAATGAATTGAACTTTTGCCTAAACAATTATACAATTGGTAGTATTTTCTATAGAAAATTCGCGATAGGCGGTGGTTGCATAATTTTTGTCAATAATAGTGTAAAATTTAAGTGTCGAAAAGATATAGAAAAATTACCGTGGAACGACATTGTGAACTAGCATGCATTGAGTTGGATAATCATATTGTTGTATGTGTTTATAAACCGCCTAGTGCTGACATTGAGATCTTCCTTACTACTTTAGAAGAAGCACTAAGTAAAATTTCAAAGAAAAGTAAACAGATAGTGATGTGTGGAGACTTCAACACAGACATACTTTTGGAATCACGTACTAAGAGCAATATACTAATGTTATGCCAATCTTTTAATTTAAAAAAAGTGTTCACTGAACCAACAAGGGTGGCAGTAACTAAGAAAGGTAGTTCTGCAACCTGTATTGACAATGTCTTTGTCAACTGTGAATATCTGCACACTGAAGTCCTGGATTGTTTGCGTTCAGACCATAGGGGACTGAGCATTTGCCTTCCTGCTTGTATAAAAGGGCAGAAGACAAGGTGCTTATTAGGCCTATTACGTTATCTCGCATATCAGCTTTAAATAATGTGATAGGTAATCATTTTTCCAAAAGTTTTTTCGATATGACAATCGACAGCCCTAATCAAAACTATGCTGATTTTTTTAAAATGTTAAGTTCACAATTTGATAGTATCTTTCAGACGAAATTAATTAATATTAACGCAAAACCTAAGTTCGCTGAATGGGCTACACCGGGACTATTTAAAAGTCGAAACAATTTGTATAATTTATATAAACTAAAGACATATTGCAATGATGATGCAACAAAAAACTATGTTAATAAATATTCAAAAATTTTCAGAAATTCATGTATACAAGCTAAAACAATATTTATTCGAGATCAAATTAAAAACTCTAATAACAAGTAGAAGTAGTAACTCTGTAGAAGTGGGAGCGAGAGGTATACCAGCAAAATCTCTCTATAACCTACTGAAAGACCTTGGCTTATCCAGAAGTGCTGTAAGTTCTATACTAGAACGTGTATCTAAAGCTGCACTAGTAGGCTCATATCAGATTTGGCTGGGCAGGAGAGAAAACGAGTGGTGAAGGTGAGTGTTGATGTACGTCAGAAAGGGGCCCTTAAACCTACGCCCGAGTCACAAGTCTCGGGAACTACTCGATTTTTTCTCTCTGCCACACGATGGACCCGGCACCCGCACGGTGAATCCATGGAATGCTAAGAAGATCGTCTCAAACAAAAATGACAGCCCGGAGAGACGGGATGACGCTGGAAAGACAGATGGCTGGTGGAAAAGACATCTGACGGATGGAAAGACATCTGACTGTTGGAAAGACAGCCGAGGGTGAAGGCCTAGCAAGCCAAGCCCGGGAATTAAATCGCTAAAAGTCCAAATAAGAATAATACCCTGGGACAGTCCGAGAGGCGGGGCGGAAGATCTGTCCACCGTGTGATAGTAATGACGACCCTGGCGCGAATACGGACTTGAGATGCCCTGTGTGCGGGAAAATTTACAAGAGACGAGCCTGGTACCAAAAGCATTTAAAGACACATGATGGTGTTGAAGCACGACAGCCGTCGGTCAGTACTTCGACAAACACTATGGATAGAGTTGACCTCATATATCCCAAGGTGAACCATCGAGTGAAAACTACCAGGAGTCCATTGTCATCAGGACACGTCTTGGCATTCCCAGTTTAAAAACTCTACCTGGAAAGTTCATGACGAAAACTTGGCGATCTTATTAGAACATCCTGGGCCAAAACAAGACCTAAACAGCCAAGTAGAAACTTTCCAGGACACCATATATATACATACTTCTCGGAACATTACCCACCATCAACTTGTTATGCTCAAAATAGCAAGGAAAATATGTTCAAAATGAAATTGCGGAGGAAGAAAAGAGAGTTAATAAAACGTCTTCGTGTAGCTAAAACCATGGGCGATAACCATCTAAGTCACCAACTGTCCAGGGCTCTAAGATCAATCCTTAAATTAATACAAGGAATATCGCTTCAAATTAGTAAAAATCGTGATAATTTTAACAGAGCTAAACACGAAGTAGACTTTGATAAAACCCTTTCAATACTCCAAAATATTTTCAGGAGCAAAATGGAAAGCTTATCTTGACTAACGCGCAAATTTACGATCACTTTAAAAGCACATACGAAGTGCCTAAACGCGGGAGCTCGTACGTAGAACCAAACATCCAAAGACCTAATGATCCTCTGACAGGCTTTCAAGGCACCCCACCTAGTGAAGAGGAAGTAAACTATCAAATTAAAAAGAAAACTACTAAATCAGCTCCTGGCCCAGATGGCATTCCTTACATAGTGTATAAAAAGTGTCCATCAGTTCGTAAACATATCTTGAATATATTCATTAAGATCTGGTCAAGAAAGCAAGTCCCAGTAGCATTTGGAAGAGCAATTTTGTCCTCATCCCTAAAAAGCAGGAAGTAACTCATCCCAAAGACACCAGACCGATAGCCCTAACCAATACAATTTCTAAAATCTTTTCAGTATTTTGCAAACAAAATGACCACATTTATGACTAGCAATAGGTATTTCAGGCCCAATCACCAGAAAGGGTTCTTGCCTGGTATTTCTGGATGCCTGGAACACAATACATTACTAGCAGAAAGTTTGAAAGATGCCAGAACACATGAGAGGCAAATTACAGTCTGCTGGATAGACCTAGAGTCGTTTGGTTCTGTCCAGCATGAACTTATGATATTTGCCCTAAAATGGTATAACTTTCCTGCTGAAATTATTGACATAATTAATTATTATTATTGCCACATAAAATTCGTCATAGCAGTAAACAAGGAATACACAAAACCACTTGAATACAATGTAGGACTATTCCAAGGGTGCTGCTTATCACCAATAGCATTTAATATAGTTATAAATATTTTAGTAGACAAATTAATATCCCGTGAAAAGAATAAGAATAAGAATAAGAATTTATTTATTGCTATACTGTGTTTACAAAGATCTTATAGTAGTAGCTTAAATGTACAAACAGTGTGCCCAATTACGGACGTGCAATATGTGTCACATAGTGACAAAGTACTAATTATAACAAGTAATTTAGTTACAATGCAAGTAAGAATAATAAAATGTGTAAGTGCTTAAGCTTACCTAAAAACCTATAACATTTAAAAATCTAACCTTATTATAACTACCTACTTATATAATGCTATCAATTGAAAATTAACACTAAAACAAAAAAATAACAAAAAAAAAAAAAAACATGAAATAGCAATAATATTTTAAAATAATAAATATTCGTCATTTTCATGGTTAAAATATTCTTTTAAGTTATAAAATCCTTTCACTAACAGCCAGTTTTTTAATTCCCTCTTAAATCGAGAATTGTCCAAGTTCTTGATGTTTGAAGGTAAGCTATTAAATATTTTGATAGCGGTAAAATATGAGTTCTTATAATATAAAGAATTGTTTGCTTGAGGAACAGAAATATTATTTTGTATTTAGCACGTGTTATATCAGCTCTACATGAGGAGTTAAAGTAGTCACTCCGATTTAGTTTGACGAACAAGCAAATTTCATAAATGTAAATACAAGTAAGTGTCAAAAACTTGAATTCTTTGAAAATATTACGGAGGGTATCTGTCCTACTTAAGTTGAATATAGCTCTAATACATTTCTTTTGCAATACAAATGTTGTTTCTACATTAGTGGAATTACCCCAAAAAATAATTCCATAGTTTAAAAGAGGATAAATGTACCCATAATATGCGTTGATAGCTATTTTCTTAGAGGACACATTTGTTAATATGTATAGAGAATGTATGTATTTATTTATTTTATTATTTATTTTAGATATATGTGGCTTCCAATTCAAATTTGCATCTATTGTCACACCAAGAAATTTCGCTTCGTTAACCATGTCCACATTGATACCGTTATGAATTATATTTAAGTTCATTTCTTTTCGTTTATTATTTCTGAATTCTATTAACTTTGTTTTTTGTATATTCACAAAAAGGTTGATCTGTTCTAATAGACTGACAATTTTTTGTAACACATTATTTATCTCATTTTCAAATTCATCATGACTCATATTTTCTTTAGGTATATAAATTGTTGAGTCATCAGCAAACATGATACATAAGTATTTAGTTACGAGTGGTAACTCATTGATGTAAATTAAAAAGAGTAATGGGCCCAGGATACTTCCTTGGGGCACACCACGTACAACATTTTGAAACTGTGAAAACATTTTTTCAACTGTTTTGGATTTTTTGTTATATGTTTCAATCAACGTTGCTTGAGACCTATTATGTAAATATGATTCAAACAATTTTAAAGCTACCCCTCTGATTCCAATATGTTCTAGTTTATCAATTAGCAAAGAATGTGTAACGCTATCAAATGCTTTGGACATATCAAGTAATAGTGCTACACCTGTTTTGCTATGATTTATCTGTTTCCACGCCTCACTTAACATTTTAAATATTGCTAACGAAGTATTTTTCCCTTTTTGAAAACCAAACTGGTTACTGTTTATCATATTATTAAAGTTTAAAAATGAAGTTAATCTGTCATAAATTACTCTTTCAAAATCTTTGAGAAACTAGGAAGAATTGCAATTGGCCTGTAATTATTTACATCGTCTTTACTATCTTTCTTATGTAAAGGCTTTATGATTGCTTTTTGAGGTCCTCAGGAAGCAACCAGTTGTAAATGACAAATTAATTATGTAGATTAGGGGTTCCGCTATAATATCTATACATTTTTTTATAACTTGTATGGGTATACCATCGTGACCTGTAGACTTCTTGTTTTTAAAACTTCTTACAATCTCAACAATTTCTTTTTTGTTCACAGGACTAAAGAAGATTGATTTGCTATTTGAATTTGTTAAATGTTGATATTTAGTAGGCTGGCTAGAACTAAAGCATGATTTTGACACACATTAATAAAAAAATTATTGAATGTTTCGGAAATTTTCAATGGGTTAACTATTTTTTCCCCGTTGACTTTCAGCTTTTGTATAGTTTCAGGTATACTATTTGTGCATGATGTGTTCTGCTTTATGATGCCCCACGTGGCTTTGGTTTTATTTGTACTGCGGTTAATGTAACGTATATTAGCTATCTTCTTTGACAGCTTAATAACTTTCTTAAATACTTTGCAGTATTTATTGTACTTTATTATACTGTTTTTAGTTTGATTTGTTTGTGTTTCACGATAAATATGTCTTTTAAACTTGCTTGAGGGAGCTAGACGGAAAAATTTTTATTCCTGTAGTTTTCCAGTTTGGTTTTTATGATGAGTCATTTGTACCTTGCGCAGAGGAATAGTTAGATTGAACACAAGCGAAAATAACTCTATAAATATCTTATAAGCTTGGTTTGGATCTTTCTGTTCATAAACACTAGAAAAGTTAATCTGTGAGATATATTTTAGAAAAACGTCCATGTATTCATCTATGTACATTTTTCTACAAACCAGAATTTTCTTGATAACTTAAGCTGGTAGTTATTTCTATCGATTGCGCAGTATGGTCAGAGCCAACAACTAACCCTAGTTCTAATATCTCTATTTTACATTTCTTAACATTAGTCAATATGTTGTCAATACAAGTTTGAGAGTTATTTGTGATTCTCGTAGCGCTAGAAATTGCAGGTCGTAGGTTAAATGAAGTTAATGTCTCAGTAAATATCTTATTACGTTTGTCATTTACTAGTAAGTTAATGTTGAAATCTCCTAAAATAAAGATTTTTTTATAGTTGTTTCTGGCTTTCACGCATATTTTATGAAGTAATGTTTCTAGACATTCTATAAATAGTTTAAAGTTACCGTGTGGTGTCCTATAAAGACAAATAATAATAGAGTTCAATTCAGGAATATTGACTCCGCAGCATTCAAAATGACTTTCAATTGACATATCTCTAATCCAGTCTATCCGCGTAAAATTAATAGTTTTTCTTAGGTAAATACTGACACCACCACCACGTTTATTTTTTCTACAAAAATGAGATGCATTCGTATAACCTTCTATTTGTCGAATATCTGTCTCATTTTCTTTCAGAAAAGTTTCTGTAAAGCAACAGACATCAAATTTTTTTTCATTAACTATTATTTCTAGTTCATCTAACTTATTTCGCAAACTACGTGCATTTAAATGCATTATCTTGAACATGTTGCTAGAATCAGTCTGCTCGAAAAAACTGCTGCGAAGTATTTTTCAAAACGCTGCTTTGAGAGTCCTGTTTCTTAAAATAAAAAGGAATTGTACCTGGTTTTAAAGAATTATCAATTTCCGTGCTATTAATACTCTTCCTCTGATTTGTTTGGTTTTTAGCAGTAATTTTATTGAAATAATAAGGAATCGTACCACGAATCAAACTATTGCGATTCACAATTTTCGAGTTACATGGTTTTATTATTCTTTTTCCCAGGTAGTTATCCTCATAGTCACGTGTGTTAATTGTGAAATTTATGCATTTTGAAAAATAAAATTTGCTATGTGCTGTGTTATTCTTAGGTGTGACATGTAGATATCTGCAGTTTTTTTGGTTGTGAGCAATCATTTTAATATTATAATTTAATTTATCCTCGTTTAAATACGGATTATGGGACACACTTGTAACAATAATTTGCGGCTTAGGTAGACCTTGCAGAATAGCTGACAATTCAATCAAAAGTTGTGTTGGATTTGAGTCATTGGACCCTAAACATAAAATCAACCAGTCCTCTTCGTTCAAGGACTTAACATTATTTTGCACAGATTTAACTATAAGTTCTGCTGATGCGTCAGGATATGTGTAGTTAATTATGCGATAATTTTAGTGTTCCTATGTTTCTGCCGTAGTTTTATCAAAAGCGGTGATAAGTCTTTACATTGCTGATCACCACAAATCATTATAGTGGGTCTTTCGTCATATCTGATTTTCCAGCTACTTTCAGGATTAATCCAGTAGAAACCTCATCGCAGTTTCTAAAAATAGACCGTGGTATAGCTTTTTGTTTGTTTGTCTTTTCTGTAGATCTAAGTTATGGTTTATCTGATCATTATTTTTAACAGGAGAAGTTAAAAGACAATCACGATAGCTTTTTGGTTTCGGTTTCTTGTAACTATTCTGCGTATTATACATTTTATTAGGCAGCTTAATAGCAGGCGAATGAACAGGGATTATGCTTCCTGCATGTGGAGATGGTGACGTTGTTGGTAGTAAAGTTTCGTTCATGTTATTTGAGATATCTAATAAAGCATCTTTGCAGCTCCTGTTACTTTCCTGGGGTAATTTAGACTGTTTGTAATTTCTTTTTTCTTTTTCAAATTTTTGTACTGTCAATTTCAACTCTTGATTTTCTATTAATAATTTGTTAATTTCTTCTTTTGATTTTACGAGGTGTAAAGTTAGTTCTTCTATCTCTTTTTTCATCTGTTCTTGCTGGGGATTTGAAGTACTCTCGCTGCTGCAATAAGGTGTAGGATAATACGTGGCATCCTCAAAAGTGTCATCTAATGTATCACTACACAACGACAAGTTTTCTAATGACAAACATCGTTGGATCCTTGGTTTACGAAGAGTAATGTTAGATATGCCTTCACAGATGTTATGAGTTTCTTCTGGCGTATTTTTAGGTTTTTTATGTATACACGCAGAGCAAGTCCAAGATTTCTTTCTCTCTGGGTCCATCATATAAAAACGAGTGTTAGAAACTTTGGCGCAGATGAGATCATAGTTGCACTTACATGTACTGCAGGTCATAAATAATTTATCAGTAATTTTCTTTGAACATGCGCCGCAGTCTAAACAAATCATAATATTGTTTATTGAAGAAACCGAAGTATTCTTATAAGAGTTGTGGGACAGCGCCATCTCTGAGGTTTTAATTGTACTATTTTATTTGTGGATATTTACGTTAGTATGTGGTTAACCAAAGGACTAAGTCGATCCTTTCTCAATTCAATGAAGTCTTATTAGTTCCGATAAAAAATTACAGATGGCCGTGTTCAACCAAACCACAAAATATTAGTAGATAATAGATTTATAACAGTTTATCAAAGCTCCTGTTATTTCCACCATTTCACAACATGGTACTCATTTGCAAATCACAATATATGCAGTAGATTTTCTATTCTCAAAGTTTTGGTAATTGTGTAGTTTGCATTCCAGAGTCATGATTTTCGTAGATGTTTTGGTGCGAAAATTCAAAATTTTGTACCAGTCAAATTTGAAAATTGTTTTATTTCACTTGTTGTAGTGGATATTGCATGAATTACTGTACTCACACTTGTTTATTAGCACTAATGTTACGTAGTTTCACTCAGGTTAAGTCACATTAACACTTGAAAGTAATTTAAATCGAATATTCACACACAGAGAAACGACAAATTATGTTTACTTATCAGCGTCACCAGTCACCGTCACCGTCAGAGTATATTAAATGTGAATTAGAGTAAACACAACAATATTGTCACATAATTCACGGGTTAGAGCGAAAATTATCATCCAGTTCACGAAAATCGGCACCAAATTCAAACACAAGAGGAATGTTTGGTAGGAAAATTTGAATTTTTTTACCGGTTATTTTGAAAAAACTTAATTATTTCACTTTATTATTGAAAGTATTGTCACTGAAACACTTTGGGATTTGTATTAACACTTATTTAACGTTTTTAAGTTGATGGCAGTCAATATTATGGGATGAAACTATTTTTATTTAATTATTTACACTGTGAGACGCGGAACTACTTGTTTACTCAGCGGCGCCCAGTGCTGCAAATCGTCAAAGTTGTGAATATTATCTATTCTATGCACAGATTTCTAAACAGATGAAACCTTCGTGAACGACACTGTGAGGCCAGTAATTAGTTATGTATCAGCAATATCAAAAATGGGGCTACCGGTTTAAAATCAACAATAAGTACACTGAGTCAATCTTGGCCTTTGCGGACGACCTTGCAATACTTACACGTAATCCCAAACAGTGTCAAGAATTGTTGAACGAAGTCGATGAGTTCTGTACATGGACGGAGGGAATGAGGACAAAACCATCTAAATGTCATTGTCTTTGTCTGGGTAGAAGAAATACCAAATATACGTCTTACGATCCGGGACTCTCCATAAGTGGCCAAGGAGTTGCCACAATTGCAGAGGCAGTGCCTTTCAAATTTCTTGGTAGAAAGATAGATCACAAAGGACGTACACCATCATTAGAGGTGGTTGTTGAAAATTTCATGAACAACCTCAATAAGGTAGACCAGCAGCCTATCAGCAATATCAAAAAGCATGGATATATGACAACTACCTCACATCACGTCTCACTTGGCCTTTCCTAGTATATGACATCGGTAAAACTCTCCTGGCAAAGCTAGATGCCAATGTCATAAAGATATTGAAGTCATGGTTCGGATTGGCACATCCGGCTGATCCCTCTACTCTTTTAGGGATCACAATAGTTTTGGGCTGAAACTAAAGAAACCGTCTGAACTTTACAAACACCTAAGAGTTACAAAAACGCATGTTTTGGGAAAGTCGCAAGACGAATTAATTACATCTCTCCCAAAAGACAAAACTGCTTCAGACCTGGAATCTAGACTTCAATTCCATAAACAATTTATGGCAGGTGCACAAGTAAATACTGCTGGGTTGGGTGCGAGAAAAAAAGGAAGACCGAGACATGGTAAAACCTTTCTACAACAAGACGAAAATGACGGTTACAAAGTGCACGCTATGAATTTAGAAATGCAAAGTGAGTGGTTAACCATAGGTGAGTTCTGTATCCCATTAGCTCTAAAATGGCGCACCTTGATCTATGACTGGTCCCCTGCCTTATTAAAATTTTATCTAAATGCATTCCAAATGACCCTCCTGACCAGAGTAACTAGGTAAGGTGGGGAAAAGCCTCTGAAAAATGTTGCTATACTTGTGGAGAGGCGATATGTACAGCAAGGCACATATTGGTGGGATGCAAGGTGCTCCTTAATGGGGTCATTACTCACGGCGTCATGACAGAGTACTTGAAATCATACGTGAAGCCATGAGCCTTTCGGTAGCTAGAGCCCAAAAGGATTGACGACAAACAACAGACAAATTAACTTTGTAAAAGAAGGCTCAACTTCAAACTCCAGGAACAAGCCTTACTCAATCCTGGGTACAGCACCTGATTGGACTATTTTAATGGACACGTATGAAAAGCACTACAAAATCCCAGAGGATGTGGGTGTTTCGTCATCCAGACCGGACATTTTCCTTTTTCTAGAGCTACGAAACGCATAGTCCTTGTAGAACTTACCGTACCGTGGGAAACTAATATACCTAAAGACCACGCGATGAAACAAAATAAGTATTACGACCTCCTAAACGAATTAACAAAAAACGGCTATGTAGTTAGTTTATACGCTGTAGAAGTGGGAGCGAGAGGTATACCAGCAAAATCTCTCTATAACCTACTGAAAGACCTTGGCTTATCCAGAAGTGCTGTAAGTTCTATACTAGAACGTGTATCTAAAGCTGCACTAGTAGGCTCATATCAGATTTGGCTGGGCAGGGAGAGAAAAACGAGTGGTGAAGGTGAGTGTTGATGTACGTCAGAAGGGCCCCTTAAACCTACGCCTGAGTCACAAGTCTCGGGAACTACTCGATTTTTCTCTCTCTGCCACACGATGGACCCGGCACCCGCACGGTGAATCCATGGAATGCTAAGAAGATCGTCTCAATAAAAAACACGTGGAAGATTATAAACAAAGAGACTGGGAGATCTAAAAGTCGTGAAAAGATAAACGCACTTCGGGTTGGTGAAAGAGTAACTACAAGAAAAGCGGAAATAGTAGATGCTTTCGGGACTTATTTTGCTGATATCCCCTTGGAAACAACTAAGCACTTAACATCGTCCCCCTTACTTGCTGAAGAAATGTTAAAAGAAAACGTTAAGTGCACTTCATCTACATTTGAATTTCACCAAGTGACTGCTATTACAATACTAAAACATTCAAAGACATTAAAGTAAAAGTACGGAGGACTTATGGGGATTATCAGTAAAGAGTACTTGATGGAATTATAAATAGCATTGCTCCTTACTTAGCGGAATTGTTCAACGAGTGCATTAGAGGTGGCACATTCCTGACATGATGAAATATAGCAAAGTTATACCACTGTTCAAATCTGGAGATAAAACGAACCTGGCAATTACAGACCCATCTCTGTATTACCCTGCCTTAGTAAAATATATGAGAAACTTATATGCAATCAACTTCTATCTTACTTTAATGTTAATAACCTATTACATAGCAACCAATTTGGATTCACAAAGGACGTTCCACTATTGATGCAGGCGTTGAACTAAATAATTATATTTTAAGTGCCTGGGAAGATCATCACGATGTTCTGGGTGTGTTTTGTGACTTGTCTAAAGCTTTCGACTGCGTTCATCATGATACTCTTTTGAAGAAACTACAGTTCTATGGGCTATCGAAGCCAGCTCTAAATTTTATTTCTTCTTATCTTAAAGATCGTGTACAGATAGTTGAAATTGACGGTGTGCAATCAAATGAGTCCCCTTTAAAATGGTGTACCTCAAGGTTCCATCCTTGGACCCTTATTGTTTCTTATATACGTTAATGATCTACCTTTTATGATAAAAACCATAAAAACGTAGAAATAGTTATGTTCGCTGATGATACATCACTTCTTTTTAAGGTTAAAAGAGGAATAAATGATTTCACAGAAGTAAACGCAATTTTGGACATCACATACAAATGGTTCGATGCAAATAATCTAGTTCTAAATCCAAATAAAACTAAATGTATAAAGTTTACGCTATGCAATGTACTGGGCTGTAAACTTGATATTAGACTGAAAGATAAAGTGATCGAACCCGTACAATCTACTCTTTTTCTGGGCATTTCAGCGGATTAAAAGCTGCAGTGGGGTCCTCACATAGAGACTAGCTGATAGACTCAGTTCAGCTGCCCATGCAGTTCGTCAAATTAAGAAAATATCTGACGTGGAAACAGCTAGACTTGTTTATTTTGGATACTTTCATAGTATTATGTCCTATGGGATTTTATTATGGGGATCGGCCGCGGATAGAAATTCAATTTTATATTACAAAAGAGAGCAATCCGTGCTCTGTACAATCTGTCTGCTAGAAAATCATTACGGGAGATGTTTAAAACTATAAATATACTAACAGTCCCGTCGTTATACATTTATGAAAGTATAATGTATGTGCGAAAAAACCGTACTCGACTGCAGAAAATGTCTGATTTGAATCCAAAAGCACATCATAAACATAAAATTGTATTTCCTAAATGCAGACTACAGAAAACCATTAACTCTTTCAAATGTAATGGTATTCGCTTCTATAATTTAATACCTGCACAAGTGGAAGGTCTCAATGAAACTAGGTTTAAAACCGAAATAAAAACTACCTAATGAGCAAAGCATATTACACTGTAGATGATTTTGTAAAGGACAGCAATATTTGGAAAAGGAATATGTCAAAATCAGAACTATCGAGTAAAGTGGAATAATACTAAACATTAATGTAAATTTGTTTAAGTACCTACTGTATGTATTCATTGTTTGGATAATTTGTTTTTTCACCATGACAAAAAGCCTTTTACAGCTGCACCTAAATGACAAGGCCCTTTACAGCTGATTATTTTTATTTGACATTATTCTTTAGTATTATTTTTATTACATACAGATTATTTATGTATAATTTTATTGTAAGTGACGTTACCAAGTGTTCTTTTGAAATAATGGTTCGAATAAATGAATTGAATGTGTCTTGTATTTTGCGGTGTACATGTCCATGAACCAAAATCTACTAATATGAAAAAAATTGTTGGTAGAAATTTGAAAGTTGGTAGTAAGTAAGTCTGCCTCCTGAAAAATCGTGGGTTTCGATTCTCAGACCAACTATTCATAGGTTCATGTTTTTGATAGTAGATATTTAGTAGTTCATGATGGTCCATATGAGAAAAAAATACAGTTACGTACAGAACATATTTTTTAACATATTTTTTTTAAAGCGAAAGCTTCGTTAACTACTTCCAATTTGATGATGTTAAAAGCTGTTACATATTCTTGTTGTTAGTTACGGCTGGTCTAGTGGGGAGAACGGCGCTTGACGATCCGGAGACCCCGGGTTCAAACACCACACGCACCACTGTCTTTTCGAAGTCATGTGTGTAATGCCGCTAACTTAAAACAGTGAAGGAGAACATCGTAAGGAAACCGACATGTACCTAGAATCTTTCGAAGTCATGTGTCATCCACCACCCCGCACTTGGCCAGCGTAGTGGATTATGGCCTTAACTCTCTCCTTGCGAGAGAAGGCCCCGAGTCCCAGCAGTGGGAACATTTAGTGGGTTGTTGATGATGATGATGATTCTTGTTATACGTTTGACTCCCCAAAACTAAATAAAACAAGGTTTTGACCCGATTATACCTTGAGTAGAAGTTTGGTAAACAGCAGTAGCATATTGCGCGTTCCCACAGCTGGGACTTTGGGACTTGGGGTATTCTCTCACAATTCAGGACCATAATCCATCACAATGTCCTAGTGCGGGTTGGATGGTCGACGCACGAAGTCGAAAGATTCTAGAATATGTCGATTTCCTCTCGATGTTTACCTTTACCGTTTTTAATAAGATACCGGTTTTTTAAATAATAAGTGACGAGATGAGCAGGACATGTGCCTAATGGTAAGCAACATGCCTGCCACATAACAGCACAGTGACACGCAGCTATTGGAACATCAAGAGTCCAAATCATTACCTAGCACTGCACTGCGCTCATCACCCAGAGATCTAAGATGTTATATCTCTAAGCCCTGTAACTTCTCTGAAAACTTTGCCCTTCAAACCGGAACACAGGAATGTTTTCACATTACTGTTTGCGAAAAGACCGTAGTGCGAGTTTTCGAACCATGGCTACATCGTACCTCTTTCTAATATATTGGAAATAATATAATATATAAATATCGAAACGTGGCCTTGAAGATTATTCGTATCGAGATTTCGCCGGCAAAATATGTGACAAACGTATTCATTCTTATGTGAAAGCGATATGAAGTTTATAAGTCAAATATATTTTTGTGTGTAGTTAAACAATGTAATTAGGTTTTTTAATAACAGAGAGTGACGGGACGAGCAGGACATGTGCCTGATGGTAAGCAACGAGTCTGCCCATAACAGCACAGTGACACGAAGCTATTGGAAAACGAAGAGTCCAAATCATTACTTAGTACTGCACTGCGCTCTTCACCCAGAGATATAAGATGATGGAATGTAATTTCTCTGCAAATATTGCCCTTCAAACCAGAACACAGTGTCATTTTCACGTCACTGCTTGATGGAACAATAACTAGCAAAGATATTCCCCTGGCCGAGTCTATCTAGTCCTACCACTGTTAAAACAGATACAGATTACGCGAATGACTATATTTTGTGGCATTGAGAGTCTTACTCATACAGACATAGTTAAGTTTCTTATAAAACTGTAATATGTTTATTTTATATTATCCTTGGATATTATGGTAAACAGTAAAACTATACCTAACCAAACTGAGTTGCTCTGAAAAGAGAGGATTTTATTTTATACCACAAAGTACATAGTTTTTACACTTAGACAACACTGTTTAACACAAACATCGAACACTTAAAAACTCCTGTATGGAGTCTACTGTTCGCACCTTTGGGATGGATAGGCTAAGTATCAGCTGGGGACTCTGGAATCGATTGAGAGACGTGCCAAAAGACTCATAGGCAATGACGCTCTTGTTCGTAAAAGACTTCAAAGTCTTGATCATCGCCGCAAAATCGCTAGCTTATCGGTTTTTTATCGGATACACTTCGGAGAGTGTGCAACTGATCTGCATGATCTAATACCACCTTGCCCTTTCTTCTATCGGAATTCTCGTTCCACAAAAGGGCGGCATCGTTTCATGGTTGATGTTCCAAAAACGCGAACGAAGCGATTTGACTCCACGTTTGTGATAAGAACGTCTAGGTTGTGGAATGCGTTGCCTGAGTGGGTTTTCCCTGATGGTTACAATCTTGGTGTCTTCAAATCGAGAGTGAATCGGTTTTTTCTAGGTAAGCACGCTCCATCGTAGATCTCATCATCGCTTAACATCAGGCGAGATGGTGGTCAAGTGCGAACCTATTATAGTTAAAAAAAAAAAAAACGGCAGAAGCGGCAAACGAGCTTCTACTATGGCGATGCAAAATCAGGTGACGTCTCCTGATGTAGTCTCAGTCGCAACAAGGAGTTGTGTACGTTTGCTGACAATTGTGTTCGCTGACAATTCAATCTTCAAATTTTTCAAACAAATTTTCGCCACGTTATGTTGTCTTTAGATTATAGCATACCTCATCTTCGTTTCTTTAATTATGTTGATGGTTTAACATGAATTATTGTGTAACTCGCCTGAAAAGAGAAACAATATTTAAAGATATTGTTTCACTATTTCTTATTTCGGTATTAAATATTCAAATTATTCGTACAATTGTCCCTCGTTTAATATAACGTACCCGCTATCTACATACGAGTATATTGTTGTGTCTATCAGTCAAAACAAGAAGACTGCTAGCCATGGGGCTAGAATTAAACAAAAACACAGATAAATTATACATCTAACTTTTATTGAAATTCAACCTAAATGAAGCACATGTTTTGTTTACATAGCTATTAAAGGTTTACACTTGACCACCATTTCACCTGACGCGGTCTACGTTGGAGCGTTCTTACCTAGAAGTAGTCTTGAGTAGGACATACAAGAGGCGGTACATTTGTCCCGTACATGACGTCAAGATGTAAGAGCGACTTAACATTTTACATTGTACTACTTCAAATTTTATGTCGCGGCAGTCGGGAAGTCACGCGACTTACTCTCCGTCCTCGTAAAACTATAGGACGTAGATAGAGAGGGGGCGAGACGCAAGCTACAAATTACAGTAGTGCGTCATTTTACAATAACATTACGTGTCTGCGGTAAAACCGGCTCAGTGGCAGCAAAGTCACGCAAATATTATTTTTAAATTGTATTTTTATTCATTAGCTTTTTTTTATTTTATACTTCTAAATATATTTGGTTTTTTTATTTACCTACTTACAAAAAATATTTACGAAGCATTTTATTTTGTATTACTTTGCGATACTGTTTATGTACGTCATCAATCAGAGTTCAGACTGTAATTGTACTGCAATAACGCCAAATGTCATGTTTTTACTCGGAACTTCAAATGAGGCTACTCTTACAAACTCTTTTATCCTACCCAACACTACCTACAAGAAACCGATACACTCTTGGATTTGAAGACACCAAGTTTGTCACCATCGGGAAATCCCCTCAGGCAACACATCCCAGCCTTGTCTTTCTTATCACAAAAGTAGAGTCAGCCTTCTTCGCGGGTTTGATATGCATATATATCTCGTAAGTTTAATTTTCCTGGTTACCCTTGTACATGATGAATACAATCTAGAAGCCATGGTAACGCTACCAGTGACGTCAGCTTTAGTTAGGTCTATTTATCTAGGCTCTAGATCATAGAGCCTCTAATTGGTTTTATACAAACTATCTATCAGTCCGTACTACTTCCTCTGGCGCCTTCAACTCTAATCTATTCTATTTATTAATCCTGCTATCCTATAAATATAAATGTCAATGCTTGGATATTGGGATGTTTGTTGCTCAGTCCCGTCGTAACGTATGATCGAATCAGGTTGAAATTTGGAACACAGTTAGAACATAGTCTGAAAGAATACTACTGACTAAAGTCTGACTTTTTACCCCTGAAAAACAACGGGAACGGGAACTAAGCTGGTAAAACCACGGAGCACTGCTAGTCCGACGAGATTGACGACTTTCGACGTGGTAGAGCAACAAATATCCAAGCATCTAAACTTTGACATTTAATTTTTTAAATAGAATATAGAATTTTATTTTTGTATGGACATTGTCTATTTAATTTAAAAACGGCATTGTCAAAGCGGCTTTGACCAAATAGGACAAAAGTAATCCATTAAAATACGAACCTAAAATAATAATAAGGAGAAAACAAGAATGGGGAGAAAGATAAACTGTGAATGCGAATTCCAAGAAAACACACGAATGACCCTTACGAAACGGACAGAGAGTCGAAAGTGCCTTAAATATTTGTGGTACTGTACTGTGTAACGCTCTACAGTGTTTTCAAACGCTAAGCTTACTAAGTTTTAACTAAAAGACAGAACAATAAAGGAGAGTAGTTTATTTGTATTATAGATTGAGGAATAGAGCTGGACGTGTACCTGATGGTAAGCAACAAGCTTACACTCACCACCGCCATAAGACGGTTTCTTATAATTTAGTGACGAGACGAGCAGGTCATCTCCCTGGTAGTAAGCAATATGCAGCACAGTGACACACACACAGCTATTAGAACATGAAGATTCCAAATCATTGTAATGGTGCAATGGCAAAGCAATGGTGAAGTTGGGAGGTCTCATCTTGAGAACGCCTTTGTACAAAGGAAAAACAGTTTTTTTTCTCGCTGCTCTCTCTGTAGAAAAGCCCTCATTACAATAATTTAAACTTGATATAATTTCTAATAGCTAATTAATACTATACTATAACTAATTACGTAAAATAGTCAATTCGTTAACTTATTAGTCATTGCTTGTTTCTGTACAACTCGGTCAGCTCTAAGACTATTGTAATGAACCGGTGCACTCTCTGGGTGCCCAAAATACAGGCGCAGCCTAGTTTGGGACCCATCGGAAAATTTGTCAACATTGTTTGTATTGTCTACTTTGTCATTTACGTGATTCTATATTTCTGGAAATAAATGAAATGTTTTATGTTTTTATGTCATTACCTAGCAGTGTACTGTGATCGTCACCCAGAGATTTAAGATAGATACTCTTTATTGTCCACAATATTTTAAGATGTTAGATCTCTATGGAATATAATTGCACTGGAAACATTGCCCTTCAAATCGGATACTCACACACATTGCCCTTCACACAGTGATGTTTTCACATTAGCGCTTGGCTGCGACCGGCAAAAGGTGCGGTACTTCCCCAGACAGATTCTGCATAGAGTCCTATCAGTGCTTTCGCCAATTTGCGTAGGTTACGTATTGGGGACTACCCTTTTGTATCTACATTACGGCTAAATCTAAATAAGGCTTATATTTCGAGTACATAATTTAGATACTACATCAGAGTATACTACATCATGAGTTTATGAGTCACGGAAACTACCGCCTAAGTGAAACTATCTTAGCTTTGTTATTCCTCTGTCTTTTATTTTCGCTTGAAATGATAGAGGCAGCAATGCTGCACTGTAAAGAAAAGGTTATTAAGATTTGGAAAATTTTATCCCGATTTTTTTATTCACATATTTACACACTCCCCAAAGGACCCAAAAATACTAAACGCATAAAATACATAGGTATATATGTAGGTATAAATTGTACATACACAAAACATATAGGTTCATATTATATAATACACTAGCTTTTACCCGCGACTTCGTCCGCGCCACATATTTATTAAAGTAATTGAGGCAGTACCTACTCGTATGTCTACTACCATACAAATTCACGTTTCCTAATCAAAATCGGTCTAAGTCAAAGTTTTATATTTATTAATAAATATACAATTTACACGACAAATTACAAAAAAAACTATGTTCTTAAAAAATTAATCAAAACAGACTTTAATTTAAAATCATATTGGGACGGTCCACCAAATTTTATTAGAGTCTTAGTAGATATTAGTAGATATATCGTCTGATTACATGAACGCAAATTTTAGTTTGTTGTTCATATTTCAAAAACCGCCCCACTGATTTCGATAAAATTTATATGACCACCTCTGAACTATAATCTACCAACCAAAAAATAACCATCTAAATTGATTCACAATTGGAAATACAACTGGATTGATAACCTCCTCCTTTTTGAAGTCGGTTAAAATAGCATACAAAGAGTGCAAAGATCCTTCCATGCACACTTTTACTCCTCATTTCCACTCTTTTCAACTCTTTTCTGTGATAAAAAGTCGCCGTTGTCCTTTCCTAAGTCTAGTCTATCTGTGCACCAAATTGTAACAAACTCTTTAAATGGCTTAGGCGTTAGACGGCAAAGGACAGAGAGAGCTACTTTCATATATAGAATTTCGTATTCGAATTGAAAACAGGTGTTCCTGATCATTTTATAGGAGGCAGTTGTAAAAGATTACCGAAAAGTAATACGTTTACTCCTCCAAAAAACTCATTTTCGCAGTTCTTAATTTGCCTTAATCGAGCGTCCATCATGCATAACATTTGATAAGACACCATGGAAATCTCGTCGACTATCAAAAATTCTGTCTGATACGCCATTTAGTGGCTGCGTCCATCTTAAATATTGAGGTTGTATAGTGCACTGTATTCTTCTTGTCAAGCCCTTTTATTTGATATCCATGTTGATGGGATTGATAAAACCTAAGTTATCCGCCATTGTGTAGAGGCCGCCATCTTGGATTTTAATTTTAAATAGTACGTTGTATTCTACTGGTTGAGCACTTTCATTTGATACCCATATTGATGGGATTGATAAAACCTACGTTATCTGCCATTTTGTAGCGGCCGCCATCTTGGATTTCAATTTTTTATAGTATATTGTATTCTGCTTGTTGAGCCCTTTCATTTGATACCCATGTTGATGGGATTGATAAAACCTACGTTATCCGCCATTTTGTAGCGGCCGCCATCTTGGATTTCAATTTTTTATAGTATATTGTATTCTGCTTGTTGAGCCCTTTCATTTGATACCCATATTGATGGGATTCATAAAACATAAATTATCCGCCATTTTGTAGCGGCGGCCATCTTGTATTTATTTAAGTACATTAATTATAAATAAATGATACCGCTAGAAGCGTCTTGAAACGCTCTTGAGAGTAAATGGCTCAAACGGGTAAAAGTAAGGTGGCACTTCTTATGCCGAAACATAAACACCGCACTTATGTAACCTGACACCCGTTTTCCCGCATAAATTTGTAAAACGCCAAAAGCGGCCAGTGTATCAAGCGGTTATATAAGTATCCCCGTATAGTTAGAAAATATAAAATTGCTGGAATTTCAAGTGTCTAGATGCAAAGTTTCATGGTTTTATCTTCAATAATATTGAACTTCCAGACTTTCACCCCCCAATTCCACCCCCGTAGGTACAGTTCGAAACTACAAAACTGCTAAAACATACATTTTATGGTTTCGTGTTAAATATCTAGACGTAAAGTTTCATAGTTCTTCAACAATGACGAAGTTTTCCATATAAACTTTCATCCCTTATTTTAACCCTTTCAATCCTTTTTTCGGAACAAAAAGTAGCCTATGTCCTTTCTCGGGATCTATTCTATCTATGTATCAAATTTCATCAAAATCTGTTGGTTGGTTTAGGCGGTAAAGACGGACAGACAGACAGACAGACAGACAGAGTTACTTTCGCATTTATAATATTAGTATGGATTAGGATTAGGATGTAGAATGCTACATATAACAATGTACTATTCAATTCAAATTATTAATTTGAATTTTAGAATATTATGTCACTTGGTAACGTCGCATGACATAATTTTAACGTAATTATAGACTGCAGACCCGTATGTATTTTTGTACGGCATTGCGAAATAGTGGATTAGAAGAGGTATTGAAACTGTATGGTACCAATGCCGTACATATTCTTTACTCTGTAAATCGTCGGAAAATCATGATGTTTTCTGACAAACTAATAATGAAAATTTTAAAATTTACAAGTTTTGTAGTTTCAATCTCTCTTCTAATCTATTATTCCGAAACGCCGTACTAAAATCATACGACAAGGAGAAATGATCGAGGTTTAGAACCCCCCTCTTCAATTGCACTCAGTTGAACAGTGTACAAGTAACGGCATAGTGCTGAATCTTATTAGTTTATACCCTTCTATTATCCATTATTTTCCATTATTCATTATACATCCTATATAGGTTTCCTGGTGGTTCATTTGACCCATACATTTTGTTCACTGGCCTGCAGTCTATAAGTACATATCTAACATTGTTTTTTTTAAATCGCGCCTGTTGTTCCTAAGATTAGCGTGTTGAAACAAAAAAGCTCTTCAGTTTTATAATATTACTCGTACTAAAACGTTATAAACTATTTTCGTACAAAAAATTAAACCGTCTTCAAAACCACAAGTAGGCACTCAAAAGCGAAAAATAAATGAGATGAGAATTAGTATCATTATTATAAGTGTTACTCGCTCATCTATTTGAAGTCGATGGAATCATATTTGATTAAGTTACTCAAATTTTATCTTTTAAGTACACATTGAGTTGTTAGCACGCAAGCGTGAACTTTAACCTTATGTACCATTAACGAAATTACCCTTTGAACGATAAACTTTAAAAAGTATCACTTTACATCATAAATACTATAAATATATTAACCTGAGAGAAAATATCTGTGATCTGTGTGTGTGTGTGTAATAGGTGAATCACGTGTGGTGTGGTCGATGAAAAACTAGGTATCTTCTTAAATTTAAATTAATGTTATACCAAGCACAGATTTGCTCTTCTATATTCGCGAGTCCTCGAAGCTCTGGAATGGATTTAGAGACGTGCCAAAAGGTTCACATGTAAACTTTTTGTGAACAAGCAACGACAGTCTTGTCCGAAAAAGATTTCAAAATCTTGAACATCGCTGCAAAGTTGCTAGCTTTTGGTTTCTTCATCATCATCATCAGCCCGTGTTCATCCACTGCTGGACGCTGCTACTGCTAGACTGCTAGGCCTCTCCTATAATACGCCACTCAGCCCGATCCTCGGTCTTACGCTTCCAACCGCCACCAGCTGTCTTTCGTATATCGTCACTTCATCTAGTCTCAGGGCGTCCTACACTACGTTTACCGATTCGCGGTCTCCACTCCAGAACCCGTCTACCCCACGTTTGGTTTCTTATAGGATGCATATTGCAGAGTATGTCGCTGATCTACATTACGTAGCTCAAAAAAGCGACGTCGTAACATGATTGATATAAAGAGTAGAACAAAGAGGTTTGGATTCCATTTCGTAATAAAAACGCCTCGGTTGCGAAATGCGTTGCCTAGGTGGATTTTTCACAATGTTAGTAGGTAACAAACTTGGAGAGTGAATCGATTTCTTTTAGGTTAATATGATCCATTGTAGCCTGCGCAGTTACTTATATCATAGTTCAGAGGTCGTCCCATATGCATTTTAAAATCAAAGGTGTGGCGGTTTTTATTAAAAAAAAATCGTGTATCTAGATGACTTTAGTAGGGAATCCCGCTATACAAGGACCTTCACCGAGCTGTTTATTGGATTAAAAGTATTTTATATTCAATTTAATATGTCAACAAATATATTGCAACTGGGTTGTCTAAAAATTTCAGTCCAGAACATGATTAGGTAATCAACTTTTTAAAACATTTCACTTAAATTGATTGTATTATTTAAAAAAAAATATAACATAACTTATTATTTTGGATTTACTGAATGCTTACGACATCTCACTAACATGGTCGAATCAATCTTACGAAAATTATGAAATCTTACGGTCATCAGGTCGAATGAAATTCAACCCCGGGTATGAAATCGGGGATGGAATTGTATGTTTGTAAAACGGTAGGGCCGTTACCAAATTGACGTTGCCCAAAACTGGACAGCGATGAAATTCCATACTGCTGTTTTGATGCCAAGAATTGGGGCAAGCAGTCTTTGTTCAAAGAAGGCTTACAAAATAGTGTCCTCATCAAAATAAATTTACAATAAAATTAATTTCTAAGTAATTTAGATATTGCGTCTTGGTATTCGTATTCGTCTTATCAAATTCGTTGAAACGAGGTAAGAAAATACAAATTTCGTCCTGCCTCAGGACTAGAGCGAAAATGGAATGTCTCTATTTTGTGATGGATTTCTCAGAACATTGGTAATTAGATATTAGACGTTGTGAAGAAAATCAGTTTGACGATATTCTTGTTCATTAACTAGCAATAGCAATAGAAAAAAAATGAACTTTCATGTCCATATTTCACATAATGTATGATTCAAAACTTAATGTAGGTAAATGAACTACCATAAATATTGTTGCACCTTTCTGCAGCACCTTGTATAACATTTACTTAACTTTTGAAGTGAAAACTATTAAAGCTACGATGACCACACTTTTTATAATAAGAATATCTTTTTGGTTCGCGTCACTGACTGTAGCAAAGCACCGTTCGAGCGAAGGCAGACCAGAGAAGTGGCATGTAGACGTTAGAATCTTTTGGACAGGCGAAATTTGAGTTCGCCTGGGGAACCTTTGCTAGTTATTCTACCGCCAAGCAATAATATGCAAACATTACTGTGTTCCGGTTTGAAAGGCAATGTTACAAGATAAATTACAGGGCTTGGAGATATAATACCTTAGATCTCTGGGTGACGAGCGCAGTGCAGTGCTAGGTAATGATTTGGACTCTTCATTTCCAATAGCTACGTGTCACTGTGATGTTATGTGGCAGGGATGTTGCTTACCATCAGGCACATGACCAGCTCGCCTCGTCACTATACATTATTTAAAAAAAAAGTGAAAGTTCCCGTGATCACAATGCGAAATAGCAGCATATGTGTAGCTATACATATTCAAAGTTCAAAGTCCAAATTCCAAGTCTGACAAACTTATACATGTGGCGGCGACAGAGTTACACAACAGACTTCCGGATTTAATCCGGAACAGATTTATTTTTTCCACATGGGTGTTATGTTTTTAATGAAAACATTTTGTGTAGTTTTTTATGAATAAATATGATTATGATTATGCCATTGAACTCTTAAAATCCTTTCCTTATTTTTATCAATGTATTACGCATTATGTTACATTAGTGCTTCAATACTACACTCCTAAGTTATAATATTTCACTTCCATCGGTCCCGATGACTGCCAATTTTTTCATTCACGTCCTCTGCTCACACAATCTCTATATCACGCTGATAAGTGTACACATGTTTTGGTGTAGCCATTTTATTAAGCTCCAATATGCTCGGCGGCGCGCTTTGTTGACACACCCACCACTTCCTGTCAACTAATACGCCTTATTAAATACCTAATTACTTATGTAAACATAATGCCGTCAACGATTATAGGGATATAGTGTACGAGGCAATTTGGCAATCATATTAACGACAAATCATCTTGGTGATATGATAAATTCGTAGCATTCCGGAGTTTCACTCGCGATCCTGTCATTTAACTAAGATAAAACGTAGACTATGTGTTGTTCCAGACTAGTATCTATGTACCAAATTTCATCCAGATCCCTTCAGTAGTATACTTTGCAGTCTTTGAATTAAAGTTAGAGTAACAAAAATCCGTACATACATACAAACTTTTGCATTTGTAATAATAGTAAGAAATGAAAGCTAAGATATTTGTAGTTCAATCACTTTGTAAGAACCAATTGCTTCAAAATTTGGATTTCAGATAGATTATAGTCTGAAATATCACTTAGGCTTACCTTACCTTGATCATAATTTTAAAATCTCCAAAAAATGGACCAAAACATTACATCGAAAAAGTGAACCAAAATTTAATCTCCATAAAATAGACCATAATTTCATCACGAAAAAAATGGGTCATAATTTTATCTCGAAGAAACCTGTTATATCCAAAGTTCCTTAGGAAATAAATAGTCTGTCTTTAAATTGTTTGCGGACTATGTCTCTGGCAAATACTGGTCTTCTATATAATCAAAGAGATTAATCATTATGTCTCCGGGCGACGAACGTAGTGTAGTGCTAGGCAGTGATTTGGACACTTCATGTTCGAATACTTAATTCGTGCTCTCACCACCAACTAATCCATAAGACCATTTTTTCTTACAATATAGTGACGAGACGAGCTGCTCATATCCTAGATGGTAAGCAATATGCCTGCCCATAACTGCACACAAACGCAGCTATTGGAACATGAAGAGCACAAAACACTGGTACCTATAGGTACCTAACACTGCACTGTACTCTTCACCCAGAGATATGTTTTATATCTATGCCCTGTAATTTCACTGGAAACATTGCCCTTCAATCGTTACGTAGTTTTTTTTTATATATAAAGAGTGACGAAATAGGCAGGACATGTGCCTGATGGTAAGCAACATGTCTGACACATAACAGCACACAGTGGCACGCAGCTATTGGAACATGAAGAGTCCAAATCATTACCTAGCACTGCACTGCGCTCGTCAGCCAGAGATCTAAGATGTTAATTTAAGCTCTGTAATTTCCCTGGAAACATTGCCCTTTAAACCAGAACACAGTTATTTGACCGACCGATAAGCTGACAGACGACGGTTGAAAAAACATTCCAAAAATGGTTGCGTAAGTGTGTTACGTAAATGGTTTGTCCAGGAAACAAGAACAATCTAAGTAATTTTCTTAATTTTATCAACAGAAAATAATTACCTATGTTTTCTCGTTCTATTTTCATATAAAGGCCACGGAGCCGTATCAAGGTAAGAGTCAAATCAAACAAACCAAGGCCAGAGTGAAATTCCCATCCATCTTATAACTCCAAAGCCTTACAGATTTTGTCAAGAACTGGAGGCGTAAAATATAATTGAACATTCCCTTTCTTATTTCAAAATCCCGTCGCCGTCCAGTTCTTAAGCTCAGTTTTCAATCAGGAACACCTACTTTACTTTTGAAAAGGGATTCGGTGCGGAAAATTACTTTTTGTGAGCGAATCTTGAGGGGACCGCTTCGATTATCTTTATTTTCCTGAATATTTTAACGAACACTCAGATCATTTTGTTATCAAATTGTTGAGTAGCGTTAGGTGTCGATTACATCACGCCAATATTGTAGATAAAACAATACGATACATAGTACTTAATAAACGTTAACAACTAACAAATAATTTATACAATTCAGTCATAATAACATAACAATATAGTCATAAGTAACTGCAAGTAACTACAAACTAGAGGTAGAAGACTATCTACATTAAGAAAAAAAAAATTGGTTGCCTGTAAAGTCGGTATACGGGCGAAAGTTTTACGTGACAACGACTTTGAGTGGTAAAATAATTTTACGGAAGGGACGCGTGCCTTTCACTTTTTATGTCTGTCTCTCTCGCTCTTAGGCGGGCTAACCATGCCCGAGTGGAAGGGACGCGTGCCTCTCACTCGCTCTCGTTGCGAGCGCATAACGTGAGCGGAGCGTAACGCAGTTTCTTGAAGTGTCTCACCAGGCAAACCAATTTATAGGACGTTGTCACGTCAAAATACTTTTCAATTACCTTAGCTATTAAAAAAGAACTTTTTGTTAATTATTGGTATCTTCTCGTAGGTCATGGGGCAACTGGCTATAAATGTGATATGGGTACCTAACGTATTAACATTTAACTTATTTATTTATTTAACCTTTAAAACAAAACAGAACATATTGGTCGAATTGATAACCTCCTCGTTTTTGAAAGTCAAAATAATTAAGATAGGTTAAAAACAGTAAAAGGCAAATTAATGAAGAAAAATGTTTTGATAGCATTTAATTCCAGTCAATGTTTGCGTGTTTTTAATACAGAACAGTGAATGAAAATTTCATTCACCGATACGGAAGCAAACCGCGGCTTTCACATAAGTACGGCTAAAAGGGTTGCCGGGGCAATCCGCATTAAAATAACTGGGACTGGCAAAATAAAACTCCATTTTGTGAAGTGAATTCGTTTGGTTGTGGCCGTAGTTGATTTGAATATTTCCGGGTTGTGACACCGTAGGTTTATTTACAATCTGAAGATTAGAGGATTGGAATTATTATCTGTGGTTTTGATTCTTGTTTTATCTGTAGTGGCTTGTATTCGCCCACTGCTGGATATAAGCTTCTCCCATTATACGCCACTCAGACCAATCTTCCCAGCCGTCATTCGTATATCATCAATCCATTTAGTCTCAGGGCGTCCTACACTAGGTTCGTTTACCGATTCGCGCGCTAACACTCTAGAAACTGACTACCCAAACGGTTATTAGGTCTGCGACAGATGTGACCGGGTCACTGTCACTTCATTTTGTTAATGTTAGATAATACATATGCAATACAATATTTTGATTGACCTCGTGGCTGAGTCGGTTAGATTTCCACCCAGGACAAACACTTCATTTATTAATACGGATGTTTGTCTTGTGTTAGGGTGTTGATTTTTCTTAATTGAGATCTTATATATATATATATTTAGCTTCCTTACAAGATATACCTACTTATTTGGGAGCTAGAAATGATGTTGTGTGAAGAATTTCGATCTATCTATAATTAGTTGGGATTTATGCCTGTTTACAGTATAAATATCCAGTGACAAAATTGTTGTAGGTAGAATAAAGTCGTTAACATGATAATTATACCTTAGTCGATGTTTCGTCTCATCTCTAGAGTAAAAGACAATCGTTATTCATTATTTCGATTTCATCTGTTTGACGTCACCAGACACTTTCACCTACACATATCATGTCAATTCTATTCATTGTAAGGTGATAAACAAGTGGGCAGTTTTCGTCGAAATAAGAGGCATTTATTCTCAACACTCTTGACATCATAGAGACGAGATGACGTCATTATCACCCACATGGTAGGTTTAAGTGTAATCAAGTGAACTCGACTGGAAGGACCTTTATTTATAGAGCTGCATAATCGATGAGTTCAATTAAGCGATTAAAATATTCTAATCGAATAGATGTTTATTTCAATTACTCGATCGGGGGACGATAAGCTTTCCGTCGTCGTCCCACGTCATTATGGGATTAATTCTAGGATGGAAGGAGTAAATATAGATTGGTATTGGTGATATTGTAATACATCAACGGTGTTACGGATACTTTTTCGCCTAAATAAGGGCACATACCGGCTAAAACCTTCACGAGTTCCACCTTCGCCTCGCGTATTCCCGCCATATTCGTAGGCGCACTCTTGCATTCCTTGAACTTGTCGCGGGTTGGCAGTCTCCGAACACACCGCAAACAGTGAGAAGGAGGAATGCATAGAAGTTCCTACCACAGTTGAGTTTACCAATCTGAAATGCTGGGCAAGGACCTTCCTCTTTATACTATCTACCTTCGACTTGTATCTGCCCTGAAGTGGCCCCTAAGTCATCACGTCATCGCTTAGTTGATCTACCGCAACGTTGTTCGGGATCTGGCTTCCACACGGTGTAGTGATCTGGCCCCAAAGATGATCTGCCATGCGCCAGAGGTGTCCACCCCAATTACACTTCAAACTAGCAGCATTTTCGATCACAACGGCTGTTAGACTCTTGCCACGTTATATGGTGTTTCTTATTCGGTTAGTTTGTTTAGAATACTGCGCTCTGGCTGCGCTATGGCTATTTATCAGATCGCAAGATTGCACAACTGACTTTCAGTCAAAGACCAAGTTTGCTCTCCGTAGGTCAAAATACTCATGTCCATGAGCTTACGCTTGAGGTATAGTGGAATTTTTCCCTTAATAAGATTTTTCATGGGCCAATAGCACCTCTAGGCATTTTCAATGCAACGAGCCGTTTCCGCTTCCTTACTTACTTATAAAAGATAAAACCACGGATATTGGGATAAAATTCTCCTCAATTTAATGCAAAATTACTGTTAAATTCAGTCGAAATTGTTGATTAATTATATGCTAATTATTATGCGGCATGTTTAATTCTCTCTGGCTGGTGTGGGGCCTACCATAAGCCTTACCGTTTCGTTTGCGGCTTCGGTATGATTTTCATACTTTATTCTTCAATGAATATTTTACTCTATTTTATATACTCTTCATATCGAGATTAATATTTAAACAAATCGGCTGTTATCATACTATCTTTCAACCGATGCGTTCAGCTGTTCTGACATGATTCAGAAACAGAAATACAAACTTTCGCATTTATACAAACTTATATATTATATATATAATTTATACAAAAAGGATAATATATTTAGTTTTTCTTACAATTGTTCTTAAGATTTTGTTTATTTACAAAACAGCATCTGAATAGTCAAAACTAATATGATAACACTACAAAAATTAAGTTGGTACATTCCTACTGATATTTCTGCAAACTTAGGGTGCAATTTCAAATTTAACCAGGTAACAGCCAAAAATTTTGATGGACTTTGATATTTCATTGAGTAAGATAATAGTAGCGCCCTTGTCCTTATCAAGTGGTACTTGATCAGGAGTTGGGAAACTCAATTATTTCATTCTCACTTAACATTAAACGAGTTTGTAAAGTTAACATTCATTCTTGATTTTGTTATTAAAATTGTGAACGCCGCAATAATCTTAGGACTTTGGACTTTATTGCCAATTTTGGTAAAATAACCTTCAATAACAGAATGAAGTTCCTTCTTGTTGGTGCATAGAGGAAAGGAGCGGAATGCTCTTCTAAATTGTGTTTTGTAATATTTTATAATAGGTACTGACTCTGCTGTTTCATTAAACTTTCTACCTCTTGTTTACTTTTCATTTTTAAAATGTATTTTCTTATAATACAAATCTAAATAATTTACCCATCGTCCATTGACTTGAAATCGTTAACTTGAAGTCTTTGACATTCCATACGGTAATCCTACGAATATTAAAATTACATTCTCCATTCTCTCCATTCATTCAACTCCATTTAGTGATATAAATTGAAGAACAACGTTTGCTGAGTCTGTTAGATAAATTTTGAAAGATCCGATTTTAAAAATAGTACCTGGTTGACCGAGCTTTGCTCAGTTTAAATGCGTTTATAAAGGGCTATAAGTAAAAGATTTTCTCAGAAAGAAAACAATAAAAAGAAAATACCCGAGTGTAACCATCAGTATTTGAACCGGGGCCTGTTGATTCGAGGGCGAGCATATTCCGTCTGAGCTATTTAGGCTTAAACAACAGTGGCGAAATAAGTTATCGTATTCTAATGACATTGTAGAAGTGTTTCATTGTCTAAAAACGCGCATAAAATGATGTTTTTAAAAAATAAAACCTAGCTAGATCGATTTATCGTCCCCGAAACCCCCTGTATACATAAATTCATGAAAATCGTTCGAGCCGTTTCCGAGATTCAGATTCTATATATATATAATTATATACCTATATACTTACAAGAATTGGTCGTTTAAAGGTATAAGATTAAAAACGCAAAACATCGTCTGACCCTATAATTCAATGTATAAATTCTGCTACGTTGGTTGTTATTTAAGTTATAATAGAGTTATCGATGTTGATTCAATTTCATAGCGTCTTTGAAACTAGTTAACAACTTAAGATCTAGTTAATAAGTATTGGAAATTAATATTCTGGAAAAGAAGATTGGTACTTGAATTTTGCTTTGATAGGTAACCAGATTCATCATTTTATCGTTCAAGAAACGGGAAAACTCTACTAAAATAATTAAAGATTATCTTAGATTTTATAGGTACGTAATTTTTACTTAGCATAAACCTAAGTACCTCACGTTGTGCTGTGTTCCTACTGCAGGGATTGGAGTATTTCTTCACAAAGAGAGTTTAAGGTTATAATCTACTACGCAGGCCAAGTCCGAGTTGGCATATGACGCGTGTTCTCGAAAGATTTCTTTTTTTTCTGTCCTCTCTTTTGACTTCTTTTTTATTAGCTTTCTCTGAATGATTTTCTTCACGTCTAAAGGAAACGTTGATGATAAACTTGTAAATCTACACTGAAACAAAAAGTCAGAGTGCAGCTGAGATTCCAGCCTACGGCTTCACGACAGTGATAACGGCCATTAAGCTATTAGTTCTTCGGCATTAAAAAAAAACTTAACGCTTAAGGGTTTTTTATTATAAATATAACTTTATTTTTCTAAGTTCCTAACTGTCGTATTAAGAATATTTACTCAATGTTTACGAGGTCAAATGAACTCGATAAGGTAAAATTTTGCTCAAGCAATGGTTTGGCAAGCAGAGGTTGTGAATCTCATTTATTTTGGATTTTTCTCTTCTAATGTTTCTATTTTTGTGAATCAGAGATTCGTAACGTCTCAACATTTATAAACCCTACTATTCTACTAATACTATAAATGAGAAAGTTTTGATGTTTGTTGCTCAATCACGTCGAAATGAATTAACAGGTCGGGTTGAAATTTGAAACACAGTTAGATTATACTCTGGCAAAACACATAGCATTGGACGGCCTCCGACAGATGTCCTCACAAAGGTCGACGGCCGTCGAAAGGTCGTTTCGGCTGACGATGATAATGATGAAAAAACAAGGGCTATCACGAGAAAATAATGGGAACGAAAACTGTATGAGTAAACGCCGGGGTATCCAGTAACTAATATTCACTGATCTCAAGTAAATAAACTACCTTACTTACTACCGTAGTGTTAGTTAAACTACAACTAAGGTAAGAAAGTAAAGTTAAGGCATAAAGGTTAAGTGTCAACAATTTTCAATGAAAATCCGTAACAAAGCGATTGGGACAAAAGCGGTCTCAGGTTGTTTTCCAGGGTTTCAATCTATTCAGAGCATAACAAACAAGCTGTTCGACGTAACGATCTAACGATTAGGGATGTCACAGAGGAGTTAATCGGAACCATAGTACTACGACTTAATGTTTCGGATGTTCTTTATCTGAGTTGGGATAGAAGTTACAGTCGAATAATCTGTTTTCTCCAAAAAATCAAAAACCGTCTTCAATTTAAGATTAAATTCAGACTCCCGTCCAAATTTCATAAGGATCTATCACTATATCGTCTAAATATGTACATTAAAGCAAAGTTTAGTTTTTAATTCATATTACAAAAACCACCACATCAATTTCGATAAAATGTACATGAGACTACCTCTGAACTACAATAGGATCAATAACTACAATCGGACTGCGTCAAAAATGAACCATTCTAATTCATGTCCATCAGCTAGATCACGGTAAAATAAGGACACGTATTTTTTGTTTTATCAAATTATTAAAAACCGACAAAGATATACATAGAACATCAAACTTCCAGAGTGGGGGTCGTGACGTCCGCGTCCCTTGTGGGTAAAAATCGTACCCACGAGTGACCTCACGTGAAACTTCTAAGCACTGTACCTTCGTCGTTATTTGTTTGTGAAACAAAAGAAATAATTTTAATAAAAAAACCCGTAAAACATTAAATCAACACGTTAAAAACATTAAATTATACTATCTAAGGACACTTGGGCAATTGAGACGAATCTAACGCTACCTTAATTATCATGATCCGTCCAGCCGTTTGGCAGATACGTGGAAATAATTTTTTTTACAAATATACAAGATATGCGCGAAAAACATAACCCTTCTTTCAGTCGGGTAAAAATACGTGTTTAATATTTTTTAACAATCTAGGTGATGGACTAATTCGTTTTTTTAGGACTGTAGGCTATTGGCGGTGCTATCGCTTAAGATTAATACAACCGAATTGAGAACATCTTCCTTCTTTGAAGTCGGTTAAAATGGAGTTTTTGCAGTCAGAGATGGGTGGATCGGAATAGGAGTCGAACTAAACAGTTCCGATGTTTTTATTCGAAGTTGGATTTGTAGTAAAGAGCCGAATGTGGGTTTACCGGAACTGTTGTTGAAACCAAAGTTTAATTAGGAATGAAAAATGTATAAAGAATAAATTTACTAGAATTACCAGAGTGAATACGTTGAGGAAGTTTTGGTTGGGATATGGGGTCGCATCACCTATACGCTTATGTCAGGCGACACAGCAGTGGTGTCGACGTCGTAGAGGGCAGAACGATTTTTGATGTTTGAAATATTATAATAGCATCACCGACCTGACCGTATTGTAAAAATGAGTACTGTTTAATACTAAAACTCTAAATGATTAGTTTTCACTTTATTAGCAGTCCCTAAGACCGCCAAATTTTTAAATTTGAATGAGTCTAGGACTGAAGTGATAGAGTACGTTTATAGGAACTGGACTCATATTCAAATACTGTATCAGATCTTCGTTATAGAAAATGGAACCGGTATCAAAAGTGAGAGCCTTATCCGAACAGGAATCTAAACCAAATATTTCACATCTTCTTCATTTAAGTTAGAATCGGTGTTAGAGATCTTTGCAGACATCCTTCCATCTCCAACATTAGCTCCAGCCCTTCCTTCCGCCATGTTCGTCTTCCTTGCTTTCTATTAAAGATAAACATGAAGAAATAACTTATGAGTAGATTGTTCCTGATAATAATGGAATTAAAAAAATTTTGAACTATTTAAAGATTTAAATACCTCATACCCTAACGTGTTGTAGTTATTATTAAATTATTTAAAGTTACTTCTAGAACTAGGAGATAAGAGGAATGTATAAACAAAGTTTGACATTTCAATCAAATCTGGTTTCCAATTATCACCATGAGCTCCGACTGAAGCTGATAGTTATCAAAACGGAAGACGGAATTGAAGGCTTATATACAATCCAACGTAAATTGAGTCTTTTCGGAACAGGATTTAGAGCTCCGTAACATCCCTAACATAGTAGCCTATTTCCAACGATCGGTGAAAACGTGATGCATGTATATCACGTTCAATAGTGAACTGCACGTATTGCGACCGCGGTCACGTTTCCAATATTAAAGGCTTATATTGAACTATTTACGCTAAATACAGTGCAAATATTTTTGCATTCAAAATTGGCTATCCAAGAATTTTTTTTCCCCAAATTTCGGGTGAAGTTTCCAATCGTTCCAGTTATTTCGATGGGTTGTAGATAGCTTCTGTGTGGCTATATGTAAATGCTTTGCTTGTTCAAACATAGACTTATCCAGATGTTCGTCATCTTGAGACAGTGGGATCGACCGATATTGCGCTAGGCTTCTTTTTCGAAACATTACTTAGTAGTTAGCAGATCGTGCTCGTGTCCTTATTGTGTCTGTGTGGAAATTGGGCCTTTAGTTACAAGCTGTATGACTGATCTATAAGGGCAAGAATAAGAACTAACAATATTTCGTCTAGATGTTAGGATGCGAGGTGTAATGAAGCCCATCGCTGAAATCGTGTTATTGTCGATCCACTCGTTTACCACGAAATCTCTTGTTCCATAACCGCGGCCCGTAATAATAGGTGCTTACTCTTCGAGGATGTTAGGTCGTTCTTTGCTTTTCCCTACCAGCGACGTACGAAATTTGACTCTTTGAGTACGATCCGTGTGGTATCAAATACTTTCATGTATTTTTTCAGATATTATCTACGTATATGTGCACGAGTATAGTTAGTAAATGTAGGTTAATAGAGTTCTACGTCTGTTGCAACGGCACAAACTTCGATAGGCCGGACAGTTTTCCTGAGGTGACTATTATAGAGAAAAAAGATGCATAAAAAACTTCATTCTCAAACCTTCGTCATATCTACTGGTTACATCAATGGTCCTAAAAATTAAAACTCGTTACAAAATTTGCCTATTGTTAATAAATTCGGTAAAAAAAAACTAATAAAACTCTAAAACTAAATAAGATCTGCATGCGGGTAGCTACACCACAGAAATAACCTTTAAAAACTCATGAAATCGTATCATGCAGTTTGGAACCCTTTCTGATGAACATTAAATTTATTATGATTAACCAGAAAGCATCCTATCTGAGTTAGGTCTGATTTCTTGGTATATGTAGATTGTAAATGTGGAAACTAGGAAATTAACGTGAAAATGAATATGTGTTGCTTTCATTACCTTTGATATCGAATATCGAGTTTATAAGAGTCTATAAGATCGAAATACTAGCTCACAATTCACAAAAATATCAAAAAAATATGAAGATTTTTCTTGGCTTTTAGTATTTAACTTACTTACTTACATTTCAGTACGCTTCTTATGAGATTAGAATATGAAACCATTATGAAAACTAGATAAGATTTCGTTCTTTTATTAATATTTTCGTATACTGTATACTTGAAAACAAAGAAATTCGCAGAAATATTCAACATTTTATTTTATAGAGCGGTGAATCTGTGAGCACTGAAAGACAGACCTGTAGTTCACTAGAACTACATCGCTCAGTAACGTGAGAGTGGTTTGGCAACCAAAATGTTGCTTTGAAAAATAAGTTTACCCTGCTCGTATTTATATTAAAAGTGTTGGAATATTTGTCGCAAAATCACGTTGAAAGGACACTTAAGCCCTAGCTTGTACTGCGTGATGGATTATGGTAAGTTTACCCTTCTCGTATTTACATTAAAAAGTGTTGGAATATATGTCGCTAAATAAATAAATATTGGTGGACAATTCACACACAACACCATCTGACCCCAAACTAAGCAAAGCTTGTACTATGGCGGCCAGATAGCTGATATAATACTTATATAGTTTTAAATACATACTTAATATAAATAGACACACCCAGACACACAAAATAAATCACGTTGAAAGAACACTTGACAGCGTGGTGGATTATGGGATTGACTATCTCCTTGTAGAAGAAGCCTCGTGCCCCAAACGTAGGAACAAAATAGATACAATATTAATAGTAGGTAGGTAGTAATAGTTACATTAAATTAATTAAAAATAGATACAATTCTATTTTTTCGATAAATCCTCGTTTATGAATTGTAAGTTTGTCACAGTATTTTTTCTAAAAATAAATATAAATGCCTGGAAGATATCGTAGATAGACATGAGACGTAGTTTACGTTAATTTTTTAAAGTTTTGTTTAAAAAATTAACATAAGGAGGTGATCTATCTACATAGATTGGTATTGCTATTTTTATTATCTTACCAACATTATTAATGAGTAATTTGCCAGGATGGATGGATATTTGTTAAGCTTCGTATGGATGGATATTTGTTAAGATCGTAGACAGACATGACATGTAGTTTATGTTAATTTTTTAAACTTTTGTTTTATAGTGCAGTGCAATAAGGAAGTGATCTATCTACAAAGATTGGTATTGCTATTTTTGTTATCTTACCAACATTATTAATGAGCAATTTGCCAGGATGGAAGGATATTTGTTAGTCTTTCACGCAAAAACTACTAAACGGATCGGGTTGAAAGTAGAGTATAGAGGTAGAGTACTGTTAGATATTTTTTTATCTGGGCAGAACCTTTATTAACAAAACTAAAATACAATGAGAACTACACTACACTACAAACCTACCTACTACTACTTACACTAAGCACACCTGAATTATCCATAGACCACTGTAGGTCTACAGATAATCAAGATGTTCAAGCCCACTACCAATCGGAAGCGTACCCAGCATGCTGGCGGCATTACCACGCTGAATGGCAATGCTTATGCGTTAGGCCAAATAAACGCCAGCATTTTGGTCACGCGTCGCGTCGACTAAGCGCTCGGATAGGCTTTTGAAAATGAGGTGAGCTCCCGGCCCCCACGGTCCCAATGTCTCAACCCCAAAGGGCTCAAACTATCACTGTTAGATGATAGTTTTCATTACCACATGGGATACTATTACTCCCGAGAAAATAACGAGAACGTGAACTACGCGTTTAAAATCGTGGAGGACTGCTAGTAATTATTATTTTTAAGTATTTCAACAACTTTGCTCAATGTGCAATGTGGGCGTAAAAGCTTAAACATGCGTCTAGTTGAAAGCTTTTATTGCCGCCACAAAGGGATCAAACCTACATGTAGTACCTACAGCCTGTCATTAAAACTTTACCCATATATTTAGCTGCTAGCCTGTTGTACTTGTTATTATATTGGTCAACACTTTTCAATTTCACTATATTTTTGGAGTTGAACTGTAAAACTTTAGTTAGACTATTTTCTGGCATAAACTCTATATTCGTACGAAATTAATCTTTTCCAGGAATCAATGTAAAGGATAGACGCCTACAAATAAGCATAGGCGGGGGATGTGACATTTATTAAAAACTCACAACTACCCGCGATTTTATTCCCGTTCTTGTTATTTGTCCGTGTTAAAAAGTAGCATTTGTGCTATTCTAGACCATGAACTAACTGTGTTTCAAGTTACAGCCTTATCCATTGAGACGTTTTGACGTGATTTGAAACAAATACCCAATCTTTCGCATTTTTAATGTTTGTAGAATATTATCAAATATATAGGTACGTTAATAAAATAAATAATAATAAATATGCACCTATTATAATAAGTACAACAATACAATATAGGACAAAGTAGAAATTACAAACAATTATCTTAACTGTTAGAAAATTTTGAACATAATGTGATCAAGAATAACAATGATCCAATTGAAATCAGCAAATACTCGTATCAACAGTGCCACCTCCAACTAACTTGTGTGAACAGTATTACGAGTATATTGAGATAATATAATTCTTCAAGATGTTTTGAAATCATACTTTTATTGGCACGTTAGGGTAAAATGATGATAGTAGCAGTGATTACTTCCTCTGTGATAGTAGGTGCATTTTTACGATTTGCGCTGTCACAATTAACCGACACTCTGAAGTTAGGTAGTTAACGTTTTAGTAAACACTGTAACTAACTTCAGGCTAATACTTTTAGCGTTGTAGATATTATCTATTGTATTCAAATAGTTTACATATACTACGTATAGAGGGCACATCAATCTGTTGCCATAGAAAGTATGCACGTCATCTGCTTACGATTGACACAAAGGAACCATGCGGAAAATTTAACTCTATATGTAAACTATTTGATTGTATTAGACTTTCAGGAACGAGGAATTAAGAGAAGAAGTATTTAACTTCCTGTTTACGTACATAAGACACCACTCAATTTTTTTTAAATGTGCGATTGCAATAGTTTTGCACAGGCCCGCAAAGCGTTATATAACCGTACAGCCTTCGGTTACTAGGTCGCCAGTTCCATAGAACTTGAATCAGCATTGTCGGTCGAGTGCAGACAATGTCGTCTCAGTTCAGTTTAGACGGTCAAGGGATACACACAACTATTTACTAAGTAAGATATTAAGTAAGGTAAAAACGCTGTAAAATTTTAGATCAAAATTAAATACAATGTTTGTAATGTCAAACAAAATAAATGCTCAAGTCAAGTTTTGTAATCAAATAGTTTTAGCTGTGGCAGTCTCGTGACGAAAACGTCCGTTTCGTCCGAAAGATCGTGCGGGGGTAGGTTCGATTCTTGGCTGCATCTCTTAGCAATTTCCTAATCAGATTTATGAATGATGATGATGATCACTGTCTTTAAAGTTGATGAAAACATCGTGAGGGATCAACAGAAGATTGCTTTATAGGACGTAAGTCAACCACCAACTCGCACTGCTGAATTATGGCCTCTCTATTCTTTCTCTTGACATATCAGAGATGGCTAAGAATCAGCAGTGAAAAATAAAGTGGGCTATTTGTTCAATGTTCATATTATTAACCGACTTCAAAAACGATCTAAATTCGGTTGTACTTATGTTTTTTTTGTATGTTCGTTACGCGATAGCTCCGCCATTTTTTTTGTTCGGTAGTTTCAGGGGTGGTTCCATATTAATTTTATCTAAATCAGTGTAGTTATTTTAAATGTATCAAAAAAAAAATTGGTTTGTCCTACCTGGACAACTGTAGTACCTCCTAGCTGTTTCATTGGACCAGTGTGTTCAGGTGATTTCTAAACAAGAACAAAATTAAAAATTTTGATGAACCCCCGACTACCTCGGATCTCGGATTATCTGTATATTGTTCTACTAGTCAAGCCCTTTTATTTGATACCCATATTAAGGGAAATGTGAAAAAGAAATGTATTTTGCCATTTTGTGGTAGCGGCCATCTTGGATTTAAATTGGTCATAGTGCAAAGTACTCTTTAACCTTTAAATAAAAGGATATTAACCTTTAAATAAAAAAAAACGCATCGAAATCGGCTCATTCGTTTGAGCTCTACGGTGCCACAGACAGACACACACACACACAGACAGACAGACAGACAGACAGACAGACAGACAGACATCGACGTCAAACTTATAACCCCTTTTTTTGTCAGGGGTTAAAAATGAGAAATTTACTCGGTTGTAGAGTTTTGTTTTTTCGTGTAAAATTAAATTTGTTATATCAAATAGCGATACAAATTTAGGACCTTGTAAAGTTATAAACGACCCATGTCATATCCCATTTTGCATGCAAAAAAGAACAGACAGAGTATAGACATAGGAACTTGCGATGACGTCTGTAAATGACGTACCTACTGGTCATATATAGCGGGAGATAGTGGGAATGGTATTTGTTGACCAAATAGAACCGATAAATCGTGATAATGGATATGGAGTATTGATAGTACGTCAAACAAATGCCTACAAAAACAACCAAATATTACTCACCTGACGAAATTCGGATAAAACTAACGAAACATAAATTAGCTGTATGCTAGGTATTTGGAGACTAGAAAGCTTTTAAACTACGTATTGAAATATACCTCTAGTTAAGTATAACTTCTAATATTATAGATGCGTAAGTTTTGGATGTTTAGATGTTCGTTGCTCAATCACGTCGGAAAGCCTAAACGGATTGGGTTGAAATTTGGAATACATATAGATCAGGCGCGGTCCCAGCCTCGAATTTTGGAGGGGGTCACCAGTACGCAACCTCAGAAGTTGAAGGGGGGGGGGCATCAGTAGAAATACAATAAATCTAGTAAAAAAATACTTTGCTAGTAGCGCCCCACGATTTTACCCGCGTAGATCTCGTTCCGTTCGTTCGTTAGTTGTTTTCCGCGTAAAAAAATAAATAGTCTATGTACTAGGTATTACATATTTTTAATTTTCTTAGACATTTAGTTTAACGTATACGATCTTGGGGAGTGTCATATCTCCTGTGACGCTCCCCCCCCTTCGGACCGCGCATGATATAGATTGTAGCCTGGAATTACACATATGCTACTTTTGATTCCAGAAGAGCTTACGCCGGTTTCGCCAGCGTAACCTTCGCTGTTGAAATCGGCGTAAGCACTGCTAGCACTTTTATAATTATCTATTTTGTTTAATATATGTATATATTCCAATTTATGTTGACATGATGATGTACGTTCTATATGTATTAATCAAAGAGTTTACATATACTACGTATAGAGTACAAACGCTTTACACAGAAAGCACGGATCGGATCGCTCTTGTCTTGTCGCTCTAGTGGAAGTGTCATAATTTTCTTTTAATTTAATAAATTCTGTTGCCATAGTTAAAATACACGTCATCTGCTTACGATTGGTACAAAGGAATCGTGCGGAAAACCCTGATCTATTAACTTATTCTTTATCTAAGTGCGAGGGTCTATTGCTTAATTAAAACTGTCTTAGCTTAACATTGTTGTCTCTTTTCTTCTCGCTTAAAATTATAGAGACAGCGATAGCAAAGCCAAAGCCGATAAAGTTAGGTGGTAGAAGAGGGATTGAAATTTAGAATGTAACCGTGTTCTAAATTCAATCCGATTCGTTCCGACGTGATTATTAGTTAGAAGGAACTGAATGTTTGTGTGTATGTATGGATGTTACTTACACTTTTAAACTAAAACTACTGAAGCAATCTGAATACAATTTGGTACATAGCTGATAAAATTATCGTGTCACATACGTTGCCAGATAAAATCTTATACCTACAAACTTGTGTTGCTTTAATGCCCGAGAGATACCACGCTAGTTAGGATTGCGTAGCCAAATGGCAAAATACGGAACCTTTATAGATTCGTCATGTCTGTCTGTTTGTCCATCCGTCCTTATGTCACAGCTACTTTTCTCCGTAACTATAAGAACAATACTATTGAAACTTGGAAGTAGATTTATTATGTGAACCGCATTAAAATTTTCATACAAAAAATAGATTTTTTTTTTAAAGTTTTATTTACTAATTAAACTTCATACTATTAGTACAAATATAAATTAAGTAATTAGAAATTACTAAAACTTTACTTAATAAATATATAAATTAATTAATAATATAATGTATCAATTAATTTAGTACTATTAGTAAAATTCTAATATAAAATAGAAAAATAAACTGATGTAAGTATAGTAAGCCTGTTTAGGTATAGGTTAGACCGAGATTTTTCGGATGAAAAGAAATATTACGATGTAGGATATAACACGCTTACGTGAAAGGAACGTTTTGTCTAGATTCGAAGACACCCATATTGTACCTATCGTGAAACACAGGCTAAGGCAGAGCGTTTCACTTACTGCTAATTATTACTTTTAATTGCGTGCTTTTACTTTTTGTTGTACTGTATTGTTTTTTCAAGTCTTTAGGAACAAGATTAAAAATCTTTTCGGCAATATCATCTGTCCTACAATAAAAGGTCGATTCCAAATCCTACTAATATTTTTTTAAGTAAAGAGTGACGATACGAGCAGGACATGTGCCTGATGGTAAGCAACATGCCTGCTACATAACAGCACAGTGACACGCAGCTATTCGAACACGAAGAGTCCAAATCATTACCTAGCACCGCACTGCGCTCGTTACCCAGAGATCTAAGATATTACATCTCTAAGACGTGTAATTTCTCTGGAAACATTGCCTTTCAAACCGGAACACAGTAATGTTTGCCCATTACTGCTTGGCGGTAGAATAACTGGCGAAGGTGTGGTACTTCCCCAGGTGGACTCTGTCAAGAGTCTTCCCACTACATTTGGCTTAGAGCGACGAATATGCAGTTCAACGCACACAGAAAGATAAAGAACTTGAAAATTACTTTTATACTAAAACTACTATAGTAAAAGTATAAGCAGCTTATTTTAAGACTATGACCTATTGGACTCGGAACATTCTCTTTCAGAAAAAGGCCGTAAAGCACAAAGCTGATCTGAATGAAGTTTTTTACAATATTCAAGCTACGAGTACTGGTGACAGCTAGCAACACGGAAGGGAGTAGGCATACACAGCGTTTTCCCTCTACCAAAGTACAAGTCCGCGTGGACCATGGAGTTTGATAATATACTGTGGCTGAGGGCGAGACTAGACTTGTGAATGGTGCTTTAATTTCTATGTGTTAGTGATTTGGCTGTGTGGCTAAGATCGGCAATGGATCGGTACAGGTATGTTTTATGTAATAGTGCGGCTTTGCGCTAGTGTGCAACTTTCCCCTCCCGCAAGAAATGACAGAAAGATTTGAACAATATTTTTAGCTAAGGCTTTAAGCTCCCTTCCGTGCTTGCGCGGAAGATCGAGTTGCTCGATGACTGCTGATGACAAAATTGCTCATAAAATAGACAGAGATGTACGTGGGGATCAAACCTGACACCTCGCACTGCAAGACCATTACGGGATCTTAGGCTTTCACGCCGTTAACTTTTTGAATCTTATTTACGGCAGAGGATAAAATGAAAACCAAATTTGTTTTTGTTATGATAAAAACATGCGCTTATCTAATGAACAACATTTTTTACTTAAGTCTACAGCGACACTAAAAATAAACAATTTTACAGCAACAGAAATGAAAGCAAGGGTCGGGTTTGGTATAATTTATGCACGAACGTTTCAGCTTCCGTCATTTGTTTTGTTCCTGCTTTTTGGGGACTCTACGATTTATTTCAATGCAAAGCTTTGAGCTTGTCATTGATGAAAATAGATCTTGTCAATAATTTACAACCTTTTACTAAAAAGTGTATTGTATCGGTAGCTGTTAACTTAAAAATGGTAAAAGAAAACATCGCAAAGAAACTCACACGTTCGTAGAATCTTCCAAGATCAAATGTCAACCACCAACAGGCATTGGACCAGCGCAGCGTGCTGGATTTATGGTGTTGACTCAGTCCTTGATAGAGAAGACCCGAGAAGAAGAAGAAACGTGGTGGATCATGACACTGTTTCTCTCCTTGTGAAAGGATGCCCCGAATACCAGTATAGTGAGAACGTAAGGTGGGCTGCTTATACATCAAGTATGGTAAAGGAATCTTGCGTTATTCGATTTAAAAACGATTCATTCAATCGCCTTTGGGCTTGTGCCTCCAGTGAAAGAAAATATTAGAAGAAAATCGAAATGTAACAAGAATATATTTCTATGTAACATGTGACAATTAGTTGCGTCAAAGATGTGAACTATCCCCGGGTGCAAGTTTTTATAGCGTAAGCATTCCACTCCACGTTGCCAGAAGGTTGCAAACTTTTTGCCAACTTTTATGTTCGTCGTTTTATTTCGTGGTTACTCTGCTCTAGATTTTCTTAGATAAAATACCCATGTATTTTAGGTAGTACAACAATGAACATAAAAGATGGGTAAAATGTAAAATCTTCTTTTTACACAAATGAAACTAAAACTTGTTTAGAATCCAATCTCTCCAGGCAACTGAGGAATGGAAAAGCGTCTGTAATAAAAATTCATCTATACTAAAATTAATATTATAAAGAGGAAAAGGTTTTTTTTAATCTCAGGAGCTACTGGGCCGATTTTAAACACTGTTTCACCATTGGATATGTAGGTGATCTCTAAGTGCTATAGGCTATATGTAGCACGGGCAAAACCAGGACGTATCATTAGTTGGACAAATATAAAACTCACAAAGGTCGATTCACAAGTTCCATTACATTGTTTTCGTATTGTCTAGGAATATTTACCGTATATACCTACCCAGTTCACATTCGTTATCTCTAGTTTCCCCCCAAACACCGCGCAGTTTACGAACTACGTTCCACGGCAAAGTAGTCCTGATAACGTAACTTTACAACTTGCCGGAAAAGCTCTCCTGTATTGTTTAGTCAGCGGAGAACTATTTCTGTGTGCGCTGAGCTTGGAGTTAGTTTACTTTGAGCCAGTTATAATTAATCAGAAACTATCTATGAAACTATATAGAGCCTTCATAAAGCAGGAATCTATAACAGAGGATTTATTGTAGAAGTTCGCCATAATTATTAGATTCCCGAGTTAATATTGGATCATTTTTGCTATATTTTTCGTTACTGGCTTTCACGGTGATGGATAACGCACATAGATTGATAGATATACTTTACTATTTACGTTGTTATATGGTTTTAGTATTAAAATTAACGTGAAAAAGGCCGCTGAACGCGGCCGAAACTCGAGTCGGATTGACCGACCGTGTATACCTGAGTGTCCCGTTTATATAGTGTTTTGTAAGAAATGCCTAAAATACTTGTTACCGCACAAGTTGTACAATATAAACCAAAGAGTTTACATACATAAACTTTTTGATATAAACAGAAAGAATGGCCATGCCCATCCGGAACCCCTGACTCGATTCCCAGGTAGACCACTGTCTTTTTAAAGTCATGTGTTAGGGTAAGTGGAAAACATCGCCTGGAAACCGATATGTAACTAGAAAATTTCGAAATTTCGAGGGCGTGCGTCATCCACCACCCCGCACTGGGCCAATGTGGTGGTGGTGGCGGTGGTGGATTATCGCTTGACTCTCTCCTTTTCAGGGAAGCCCTGAGTCCCACCAGTGGAAACACTTTGTGGGCTGTTTATGCTTCTGATAATTAGAAAAAAGTGGGTTTAAATTAAAATTACTGTGACAGCTGGCAGTCTCAAAGCTTAAATCACGAGAGAACAGATGAGTTTCAAGAAAGATATCGTTCGTGGTCGATGTAGCGATTTTTGTAATATCAAAATAATCTAAAATTTGCTACCAGGACGACGTATCCGTATTACTACGCTATTTTATTGAAACAGTGTATTTTATTTAGTTGATTCAACATATATAATGTATAAAACATATAAAGTATAATGAATAATGACACATAGCTCACATTTCATTACAGGAAATGAACGGGAACTACGCGAGCATAGCCGCGGGGCACCGCTAGTTTACAACGAACTTACAAATAAAGAAAACTGTGAGGAGAAATTTACAAAGGCCTTTAGAGATTTGTTATTATCTAAACCCTGTTATAGTTAACACGAATTTTGTTCGATGACCCAAGAGACTTTTGCGTTTTTAGGGTTCCGTAGCAAAATACGGGACTCTTATAGATTCGTTATGTCTGTCTGTCCGTCCGTATGTCACAGCCACTTCTCCGAAACTATATGAGCTATACTATTGAAACTTGGTAAGTAGATGTAATCTGTAAACCACATTAAGATAATAATACAAAAAACTGAAAAAAAACAAAAAATTTAATGTTACCCATACTTAGAACTGAAACTGAAAATTTTTTTTTGATCAAAAAAAAAACGTGTTGTGTTTCTATGGATAGATTTAGAGATTCATCAAAAATGATATTGAGGTTCCAAACATTTTTTTCTAAACTGAATGGTTTGCGCGAGGGACTCTTCCAAAGTGGTAAAAAGTGTCCCCCCCTGTAACTTGTAAAATAAGAGAATGACAAAAATAAATGTATGATGTACATTACCATGTCAACGATCATTATCAACGAAAATTGGTTTGAATGAGATCTAGTAAGTAGTTTTATTTTAATACGTCATAAACTGATTATTGTTAAAACACTGATTAAAGTAACAACGAAGTACAAGAACTTTTATATTATGTTACTAGCTGCTACGGAAGCCTTCATGGGCGAGTCCGACTCGCACTTGACCACTTATTTGTTTTAAGTGAAAACTTCTTTTGGCGCGCTACAGACAGATTTTTCGTGGGCTGTGAATTGAATTCTAGTGTTACGCTCGGGAATGATAACAAATCTTCGGGTAAACTCGGGACTATGGCATTGGTCGTTCTAGGTGGCCATGCTCAGGGCAACGTCCTCCGGTTTCACCCGCGTCGTTTCCAAAGTAAGCTATCAAATTCTGAGTTATTATAAGTTTTCACTTCTGTCAGCAGTTCCTGTGACTGCCAATTTTTTATTTGACTAGGAAAATCCATTCCAACCCATGATTCATTGACTTGGTGCCTGCCTTATTGAGTATTAATTAAGCAAACCCGAGCGAATCAAAGGATTTTGTTTACTATCGAAAAAATCGCTTCCTAAAGGATCTTCTGTTTGTTTAGGGAAACTTACTTTTTCCCTTAAGTATAGAATTAGAATGAATAAATAATACAGTCAATCGCAAAAGACTCATTCACCCGAATTGAATGGAGCATAATAATATTTGGTAAAATCCTGCTTTACGCATTAGTCTAAACTTGGCATGAAAGGCAAACATCAATGACTAGCAACCAAGGAATGAGTACTCTCATTTTCATGGTTGTGTATACATTACAAGATATTACGAGTTGTTTTTATTTGTAGGGTTCCGTACCCAAAGGGTAAAAACGGGACCCTATTACTGAGACTTCGTCCGTCCGTCTGATTGTCACCAGGCTGTATCTCAGGAACAGTGATAGGTAGACAGTTGAAATTTTCACAGATGATGACTGTATATATCTATTGCCACTGTAACAACGAACACCAAAATAAAATAAATATTTAAGGGTCTCGTACATCAAATTTGATTTTTTACCGTTCCTTGCTCGATACTAATAACGGTGACATGTAGAATTGTAGACGCTTTAACTATTCACAGAATGTTTACTTTTAATATAATTAATTAAATAACTAAGGGGGCTCCCACACAATATAAGAGGTTTTCGCCGTTTATTTGCTGATGGTATGGAACTCTTCGTGTGCGAGTCCCAATCAAACTTGGCCGGTTTTTAAGTTATAAGTAGGTACTTTTTTTGGCACGTTACGGAAAAATGATGAGTATAAATTTCATTGAAGCCCGCGCACACCTCCGGTAGAAGTCCAATGTGTTCGCGTCACCAACATTCGTTATAGCAGTACATGTATCTGTAGCTAGACAAGTGTCGTATTGTGTAACATTAGTGGTGTTTAATGCTAAAATTCTAAGTATTACGGTTCTATCGGCACGGCATGCGGCACAGTCCGTATGACAGGCAATTTTTCGTTGTTGTGCGTAATAAAGTGCCTTATAAGATGTAAATTTATGTCAGTCTATCTACGTGTAATCAATCGAAATTAGAAAGTGATTTTTTACTGTCAAATATCAACTTAGATTAAAAAAGTATTATACATAGTAAAATAATAAAGTATTAAATATCTTCATGTCTTTCTTTTGTACGGAGGACATTGAATAAAAATGAAAGATCCGTTCTTCGTCCGTTCATATGTATTGTATTCATAGTAGGTATACTAAATATAGATGTGGACGGCTGTTCAATTTTATATTCATATTTATATGTCGGTGGATTATCCCGTGTTGGGTGAAGAGGCCGGTGACTGTTTATCTAAAGCTCTTAATGCGATTGTTTCAAAAATAGACCGGGTTTAAGATTAACTAGAAACCAATTTAAAAACGGAAGTATTTATAAAGACATAATAACATAACGCCTTTCGATTTCAAAATGTCAGTCTGTTAACATATTCTGCATAGGTACAGCTAAAAAATGTTTACACAAAATGGTCAAATGAAAATCAGATTGGGTTTTCAATTTACAGCTTCAACTAAAGATTTTTTACTTAATAAATATATAGTGCCAAGACGAGCAAAATATACGCCTGATGGTAAGTAAGAGATATCGCACCACGAAGCTCTTTAAACATGAAAATTTTTCATAATTGTCTAGTACTTTAGGACCAGGTCCTGCGATCGTCAGATGAAGAATAATGATATGTTTTAATGGTATTTTACACTCTACGAACTCCTGGGGCAGCTCTTTTTATTGTGATAAATATACAAATAAATTTATAATAAGGAAAAAAATAGTGATTTTCCTAATTTATTTGAGACATCCAGTTCGGATCAAACACCACCCGTTCACAAATTTAACGCATGTACCACCAATAACGCTCTTTAAACATACTTTCGAAAAGAGGGCGACTCATAATTCTCTTCTCGTCCCAAGAAGGGGGAGTCTTTCAGCGAGCACGAGTGCATAAGATCGTGACGCTTCTCGTACAGAAAATCACATTTTTTTCAGTACGAATGTAGATACATCCTAACAAACTAAATACAATCTTACTAGTATTATAAATATGAATATTTGGATGTTTATTGCTCAATCACGTTGGAGCGTCTGAACGAAGCGGGCTGAAACTTGGAATACAGTTTAATTCTAGTCTGAAATAGCACACATCCTACTTTTTATCACAGGAAAATTAAGGGAACGGGAACTGCGCAGGCAAAATCGCGGGCACTGCTAGTATTTTAGTATTTCGTAAATAACAATAAAATGTTGCTACGACATCTACGTTTCATATTTTTCGCGATTCAGGCTTTAGTCAGATTTTTTACGCTTGAAAAAGTATTTTGTGATCATTTCAACTAGATGGATGGAAAGATTCCTTCAACATCAGAAAACTCACGAAAACTTTTCAACTGTTAACAAGCAAACGAAAAGAATATAAAGGATAAAGGATTTTCTTTTTCTCGTAACAAATTATTTGAAGTCCCAAGCATCACATGTCATTTTACGCCAAGAAGACAAAATGGCGACGCGGTCCGTTCCTCGCATGTCACATTATTGTGACACCCGACCCTGAACTTGACGTCAATGGACGATGGATGGAGGGTTTTCTTTTCTTTCTGTACCGGCAAAAAATAATGGATAATGGTCATCTTGAGGTACTCTTTAAGAAAGGTTTCTCTTTACTCTATCACAGCTCATTCGTTACACGTGACAAAGAAAATACAAAAATAATTTATTCGGTCCCGAGAGAGCAAGAATATCAGAGGTTTTATACTTTTCTTTGCTTTGTCGAGAGTTTTCTACGGTTTTCAGTCTCCGATACAAAAATTATTTCCTTAATCCAACTCGTAACAAGTTGGCAAAGTTAGAACTCGATTTCTTCCATTACTTTCCTACTTGTAAGTAACAATCTTGGTTTCTCGAAATAACATTCATGTCGAGAAAATGCGAAGCTACGAGTATCTTACTAAAGCATAACGTTACCTAATTGGATTAATTACTTTGGTCGTAGAAAGATCGGTAGTGGTGTAATTTACCCGAGCACCACCACCCGTTCACAAATTTAACGCATGTACCACCAATAACGCTCTTTAAACATACTTTCGAAAAGAGGGCGACTCATAATTCTCTTCTCGTCCCAAGAAGGGGGGAGTCTTTCAGCGAGCACGAGTGCATAAGATCGTGACGCTTCTCGTACAGAAAATCACATTTTTTTCAGTACGAATGTAGATACATCCTAACAAACTAAATACAATCTTACTAGTATTATAAATATGAATATTTGGATGTTTATTGCTCAATCACGTTGGAGCGTCTGAACGAAGCGGGCTGAAACTTGGAATACAGTTTAATTCTAGTCTGAAATAGCACACATCCTACTTTTTATCACAGGAAAATTAAGGGAACGGGAACTGCGCAGGCAAAATCGCGGGGCACTGCTAGTATTTTAGTATTTCGTAAATAACAATAAAATGTTGCTACGACATCTACGTTTCATATTTTTTCGCGATTCAGGCTTTAGTCAGATTTTTTACGCTTGAAAAAGTATTTTTGTGATCATTTCAACTAGATGGATGGAAAGATTCCTTCAACATCAGAAAACTCACGAAAACTTTTCAACTGTTAACAAGCAAACGAAAAGAATATAAAGGATAAAGGATTTTCTTTTTCTCGTAACAAATTATTTGAAGTCCCAAGCATCACATGTCATTTTACGCCAAGAAGACAAAATGGCGACGCGGTCCGTTCCTCGCATGTCACATTATTGTGACACCCGACCCTGAACTTGACGTCAATGGACGATGGATGGAGGGTTTTCTTTTCTTTCTGTACCGGCAAAAAATAATGGATAATGGTCATCTTGAGGTACTCTTTAAGAAAGGTTTCTCTTTACTCTATCACAGCTCATTCGTTACACGTGACAAAGAAAATACAAAAATAATTTATTCGGTCCCGAGAGAGCAAGAATATCAGAGGTTTTTATACTTTTCTTTTGCTTTGTCGAGAGTTTTCTACGGTTTTCAGTCTCCGATACAAAAATTATTTCCTTAATCCAACTCGTAACAAGTTGGCAAAGTTAGAACTCGATTTCTTCCATTACTTTCCTACTTGTAAGTAACAATCTTGGTTTCTCGAAATAACATTCATGTCGAGAAAATGCGAAGCTACGAGTATCTTACTAAAGCATAACGTTACCTAATTGGATTAATTACTTTGGTCGTAGAAAGATCGGTAGTGGTGTAATTACCCGAGCAGAATAAACGAAGAGAGATACACGTAACAAATTTTCTGAGGGTTATATTTAATTTTCATCGTATCGTAATGATTCAAAGGGAAGATCATTTATGTAGAGACGAAACTCAATTAAAGTCCTTCGCAAAGCAAACCAGGAAAGGGACATGTTCGTTCACACTGTCAACAGTGATACGTGGAGAACCCTCAGAAAAGGTCTCGCCTTGAATGCGTGGTCACTAAAGATAAACAAGGTTTAGCGGCGCCCTAAAGCGTAGGTTTATGCTTACTTTTGGAGGACGAATCATACTTATGTTCTAGGGTAAGCACTAAACAGATTTAATCATGTTTGTTTTAACTTGTCTCGTAACTAGGTCATCAAGATTCTACAGACGAACTACTGATTTTTCCGAAGCACATGTCTAACAACGTGCTAGTAATACTGATTACAGAAACAGTTTTCTTCCTCAGTAAAACAAGAACAAAATTAAAAATTTTGATTAACCCCCGACTACCTTAGATTTGTTATCTGTAGAACATTCTACTAGTCAAGCCCTTTCATTTGATACCCATATTAAGGGAAGAAAGGAAATGTAATTCGCCATTTTGTGGTAGCGGCCATCTTGGATTTGAAATTTGTCATAGTGCAAAGTATTCTACTAGTCAAGCCCTTTCATTTGATACCCATATCGAGGTAGTAGTGAAAAATATTATATAATTCGCCATTTTGTGGTGGCGGCCATCTTGGATTTGAAATTTGTTATAGCGTTTAGTACTCTACTAGTCAAGCCCTTTCATTTGATACCCATATTGAGGTAGGTTGTGAAGAAATATTTTGTCCGCCATTTTGTGGAGGCGGCCATTTTGAATCGATATTAATCAAACATAGCTAAGAACACCCGCACGGATATTAACTTTCAAATAAAAAAAACCGCATCGAAATCGGCCCATCCGTTTGAGCTCTACGGTACAGACAGACACACACACAGACAGACAGACAGACAGACAGACAGACAGACAGACAGACAGACCGACAGACAGACAGACAGACAGACAGACATCGACGTCAAACTTATAACACCCCTTTTTTTGTCGAAAAAAAAATGTAGCATTATTTCTAGCAGAGATATATGATGTACACATTTCCCAACTCTCGACATAGATATAGATATTTTACAGATACTGATTCGGTATATAAATGTTCTTATAAATCGTGCGTAACCGACGTAGTAAAAATCTGGACCAAAGTAATTTTTGTTGCTTGAAGTTCTTTTTATTCAGGTATTCAAATAGGTTTACACATGACCGCCATCTCGCCTGATGCTTAACGACGATGTGGTCTACGATGGATCGAGCTTACCCAGAAATAAAACTGATTCATTCTCGCTTCGAAAACATCAAGATTAATATCCCTCAGGGAGTGTATCCACGCTAGCAACGTATTCCACAATTTAAATGTTTTTGTTACGAAAGTTGAGTCAAACTTTTTTATACAACACTAACAGCACCACTCGGTTTTACCCACGTTGTTCCGGATCCGATCATCGGTGGATAATTCACATACAATACCATCTGACCCCAAACTAAGCAAAGCTTGTACTATGGCGGCCAGATAGCTGATATAATACTTGTATAGTTTTTAAATACATAGAAAACACCCAGATACAGTACACATTAGTGAATTAATCACACACACATTTGCACTGGGTGTTTGAACCATTATTTTCAGGGATACAAACATATACCCTATGTGTTATTCCGTATCATCATCTATATGTGTGCCATATTTCATTCTAATTTCTTTGGTAGTTTTTGCGTGTAAGAGAAACAAACATACATCCGTACATTCTTACAGACTTTCCCTTTTATAATACTAGGCGGCCCGTTCTGGTTTCACTTTTTTTAACTTAAACGCTAACGTTTTTAAAAATAACTATACAATTCCTGCTTTAATTCCAAAATATTTGTATTAAAGGAATACTTTAATACACAAACAGCTTACTTACAATGCAATTGGTTATACAAACAAATTGAATCTCCAATTCGCCATTATTTAATCAAAGAAACAAAAGCGTCTGTCTAGGCATAAAGTATCTTAGCAAATACAAGGATTGTGAAAGAATGTTGTTCCCCTGAGGCAGTGAGACAAAGCCGTGGTTATGTAAATACTCGCGTTCTATATTTTCAATCCGAACGGTCTGTTACTACAAAACAAACATGGAAATACGGCCTTTTTACACGATGTCTCTCTTGTAAATTCTTATTATGTTGGGTTGCTTTCTAATATGATCGTTGATAAAATTTAACTTTTATTAACTTAAGTTAATGTTTACATCAATCTTAATGATTTTTATATTATTTAATTGTGCCAGAAATGACCACCAATTAAATGTAAAATCTCCCCGAAATTTGGATGCGTCGTCCGTCTTGGATCGTTTTTTAAATAAAGTACAGTTTTATAATAATAAAGCGCTTTCATTTAATACCCATATATAAGGAATTGTGAAAAAATATGTATCCGCCATTTTTTGCCGTTGCGGCCATTTTGAACTAATCTTTATCAAATATAGCTACGACCTTCCTGACTCACAATAACAAAAAATAAAATAAATCGTTCGTCCGTTCGAGAGCTAACAATAAAACAAACAAATAGTTGAGTTAGGTAAATTTTATAGTATTAATGGGTGTGAAACTGCGTCAAAATAACTGGCTCCACCATATACCTACCTAGGTAGACACGTAAATATGAATTAATTAAAAATAATGATGTTAGCAAGTACATCATTATTTTTAATTAATTAATATTTACCGTGTCTACCTAGTACTAGTATTAAGAACAACCGTGACACCTTGTTTGTAAATTGAATGCCTTAAAAATTAAATGTTAGTTTTTAAAGTGCAAACTTCTTTTGGCGCACCACAGTTAGATTTTTCGTGGCATGTGAATTGAATTTTAGCGTCACGCTTGGGAATGATAGGACATTTTCGAGTGAACTCGGGGTCATGGCCATTTTCATGGTTACGCATTCCGGTTTCAACCGCGTAGTTTCCAAACTGAGCTATCAAATTCGGACAAATGAGTTATAAGTTTTCACTTCCACCGGCAGTTCCTATGACTGCCAAGTTTTTTTACCGAAATTATAGTTGTGTACTGGACTGCCATTTAGATTGATTAATTTAAATTTGATCGATCCAATTTAGGCGCCATATTTACAGATCTATCTCACAAAAAGTTATAATTGTCAGATAGTGACAAAAATGCCTTGGCCAATTCATTCATTTTCGTACGTTACTCACAAATAGTTTTCTTTTATATACAAATACGAAAGTTGCACGAAAAAAGAAAGGACTGAATCGAGCTCGAGTGGCGACGACGTAAGAGCCTTACGTAGATGTTTCGATGTAACTTTTTCTTCCCTAACGAGTAACAGTAATAGGATTGACATTTACTTTAACAAGCAAAAGCTTTTATGCAAAAAGCTTTTAGTATTTTACTAACATCTCGACTAGTTTTTTAGGCTTACAGTAAGACTATTCTATAGCTCTAGGGTTTAAAGTACCTATTTTTGGTTCTCGATAGAGATAGAGATAGGGTGACAGAGAACGCCGTTCCGTAAAAGACGAATAGTATTAAATAACTTGAAAAACTAAATTAAACTGTTTGAGAAATAAATGGAACTATTTTTTTTTGCAATTTCAAATTAAACACGTAGCACATTTAATTAGTTTTTGAATGTAAAGGATGGGGCGTACAAGACATAAATGAGCCTGACGGTGAGAAACAAGTCTGTCCATAACTGCAAATCCAAATCCTCCGCCGTCAATATCGAAATCATTATCCTACTAATATCATAAATGTCAATGTTTGTTATTAAATCACCTCGTAACATCTGAACGGATCGGGCTGAAATTTGGAACACAGAATATTATCTGGAAATACTAAAACTACGCGAGTAAAACCGTGGGCCACTGCTAGTCATTTATAGTAGGTATTAGTTGGAGTATTTGCCATTTCGGTGTTGGTTAACCTAATCCTCAATTCTAGCCAACCTATTTATTATAGCTACACAAATCTGATCTCAATAAATAACCTAATAAAGGTCTAAATTGATCACTTTATCTACTCCTAATCTAATATAAGGACAGTGTGGTTTTTAGATCTGTATAACATAACGTTTGGTAACGGGAGTTTGTAAAAATTGAAATGGATAGGGATTTTAAATATGTCGCCGTACAATTATTAATACTGACACCTATACTATAATATCATAAAGTTGAAGAGTTTGGTTGTTTGTTTGTTTGAACGTTAGGACATCGGGAACTACTATTCCGAATTGAAGGATTCTTTCCTGTTGGATAGTCCATTTATCGAGGAATGCTATAGGCTATATAACGTTACGCTACTGTAAATACGAGCGAATCATGAATGAAGAATGTAACAATAACGGGAAAAAATATTCCTTTTTGAGAACTTTCTTTGACAGCATGTGTCTATCTTTTAGGGTTGCGTTATTATAGTAAGATAACCAAATTTGTTCTATATCCGAGTTGGTACGACCAATTCTGGATAGGAGGCGTAGCATGGAGCGCAGGGTTGAGTTATCTATACTAATATTATAAAGCTGAAGAGTTTGTTTGTTTGAACGCTAGGATCTCGGGAAGTACTGGTCCGAATTGAAAGATTATTTTTCTATTGGATAGTCCATTTATCGAGGAAGGCTATAGGCTATAGAACATAACGCTACTATTAATAGAAGCGGAGCATGAATCAAGAATGTAACAAAATCGGAAAAAAATATTCCTTTTTGAGAGTTTTGTTACGTTTCGTGCTTTGACATGACACATGACAGCATGTGTCAAGATTGCGTCATTGAACACAAAACAGATTACATACCTCACCTTTGCTAATCAAATTCGTTTCTAAATCTGAGTTGGTACAACCAATTTCAGACAGGTGGCGTAGCAGGTAGCTGAAGAGGTGTTTTGTTTGAAAGCGATATTCTCAGGAATGACTGAACCGATTTCAGTCATTCTTTCACCGTTGGATATGTACGGGATCCTAATGAGTGCTATAAAATGTACCACGGGCGAAGCCTGGGCGGATATCTAGTTTTAAAATAAAACACATGGGTTTATAAGCCTACGGTAGGTTAGGTTAGTTTATAATGGAGCGTCCTATAATCTGACAATATTTACAATTTTACGGTAGCATATACATTTTAGTGTGATAAGTTAAGTGGAATACAGCAATATGCTCCATATGTAGAGCAATGAATGGGTATGTAGTGACCTGACGCAGGTAGATAACGGAATGTAGGTTTGAGGGTGGGTTTCCCCCCATTTCACCCCATTCATTATCTAATGGTATTATGTGGTAACTTCAGTTTAAATAAGTTAAATTGCTAAGTGCAGTAGAATTGTTTACGTTGGAAGGAGCTATTTTCAGAGTGATATCTGATGATACATTACAATTATAACTCATAATATCCAAATATGCAAACTTTCACATGTTTAATATTAGTAATATTTCGAAGCTATTTAAAAGACTGGGAAACATTAACATAAATAGAGGCAAATGTAGGGAGGGTAGGGAGGCTTTTTCCCGGCATAGGGACAGTAGCGACTCCAATTATAATAAAAATATCCTAAGAGTCTTTCACTAAATGATTCGATTAAGGGTCAAATCCAAAAGACGGTCATCCTTAACACATCACGCATCGTCAGGAGGTTCCTTAATCTGCTGCTCCAAACACTGGCAGCTTGGGCACTGCTCCACTGCCAATGGCAGTCTATTCTTAGGGTTTATAACGTTTTTATGTAATTTTTGGAAGTGAAAACGTCGAATAAATCGATGAACGCCGGCTGCATGCACGAAAAAGTGTCCTGTTATGTCCCGTTACGCTCATTGTACGCTTGCGCCGCATCTATCAATGTTTTGTTACGACGCTGTCACGTTAATCTATCGTCCGTAAAGCAACTGACTTTACAGACACCCAATTTTTTGTACCTAAATATTGTAAAACTTAGACATGAAAAGGAAAAAATAATTCTGAATAGTAATGATATATATATGTAGATTTTGGAAGGAATTACTAAGATATTCGTGCTTAAAGTCTCAAAATCCCCAGTGAAGTTAGGTTTCTAGAAATGCATTAGGTACCCACTCGTATCCATTAAGCGAGCTCAGTCGCAAGTTGCCAGGCTCTTGGCTCGCCGGATCGCACAAGTTAAATGAAGTGGGACGGGGATGTTTCACGAACATACATCCTGCCTTTAATGGAACTCCGCAGTACTAAAGTGCAGTAGCTCAATGTATAGATGTCGCTGCGAACTAGCATAATCAGCCGTTCAATCAACGCCTAACCTGGCTGAATATCGTACAGGAAAGTAGTTAAACGGCGCTGTTTAATAAAGAGGTTAAGTTTGTTTTCTGGAACATGGGTAATCTTGACGTCTAATAACACGAATTTCCGATATTTTTTTAAGTTATACTTCTTTAGCGCGTTAGGGGAAAATGATGCGGGCAAATTTTTACGATGCGCCCATACCGTCACGGAAAACCGACACCCTTAAGTGAACTTGTCATCATGTAGGTAAACGTTACCTGTTTTAAGTAAATAAGACATTTTATGTAATTGAAGTAATTAGGTAAAATCTATAAATTTAGGTTAGATAACTTAAGATAGATTATGAAAATACCGGATAAAATACATAGTATTATTTAGTTTTTTTTAATGTTTTAGTGTTGCTGTAATTTATCGAAATCCATTTAATTATTCTGAAAAAACATAGTTTCTAAAGTTTCTTTACACGAAAAATTCTGTATCAAATGTTTTTTACGATAAACCCGAAAATATCAACTGATTTCACATCAAAGCAGTCCAAGAGTTTTTACATTATTACAGTTTAGGTAGGGATGCATATTATTTAAATTATAATTATTATCATAGTAAATAAAACCACAGATAAAATCATAACCAATTATACTACTAACCTGTTAATGTCCTATGAAATACTTTTTGTCTATCGCTAATAGATTTTCAGTTAACCTAATTATTTCCGGGCGATCGGAACGCCATAACACGCCATTGTTCTCCATTGAAGGTTGTTTTCTTCAAATCACACTGGGACATAGTTGGAATAGAACCAGTTTGAATATCTACAGAAAACAAAGTTAACTTTAGTTTTATTCATAAGTAAATAGAAGTATACGCAAGGTTCATACTTATTACCTAACTCTTCTGAAATTAAACTCTCTCACCACTGGGCTACCACGCCTCACGGATCAAACTTTCCAAAGATCCTTGAAATGCGTTAAATTCCAGAATTCATTATGCAGTCACAGTTGGAAGTTCGCAGCTTTTGAAGCGGTCGCCAGTCCGCACAAGCTAAATGCTAAATGGAGTGGAACGCCGATGTCAAACAAATACATCCTCCCTGCAATGGAAATCTAGAGTATTAAGCCAGAGGGTCCGCCGCCTAACTGAAACTGTCTTTCTTAGCTTTGTAATTGCTCTCTCTTTTATTTTCGCCTGAAATGGTAGAGACAGCAATAGCAAAGCCATAGCCGATTTAGTTAGGCGGTAGAGGAACAGGAGTGTATTTTGCGGGTTGGATCATCATCATCATGTGATGATGATAACAAAAATATTTTAATCACGATTAAATCCTATACTAATTCGTTTACTTGACGTTTTCCCGATTTCCCGCCATATATCCAATCCTTCACTGTGGGCCTCATAACGAAGCTCAAAGTCACACAGCGAGCTATGGAGAGACCTATGCTCGGAGTCTCTTTGCGCGACAGAATCCGTAATGAGGATATTCGCAAAAAAACGAAAGTGGCCGACATAGGCTCAAGCCGACCACACCAAAAGAATAGGATATACAATTTACAGTAAACCTTAAAAACTAGTGCGACAAGTTGGCAGCCTGATCGCTAAAAGCGATGTCTTCCAGGCAACCAACTTAGGGTGGAAAATAATGTGTGGACAAGTAAAAAAAACGGGATGCGCAAATAAGACGTCGAAAATCGATCGAAGATTGAATATATTATAATATAATATCAGTAGGATTAAAACATCATCCTAGTTTCTGTAAAGGGAAGCGTAATTTTCATATATTTACTAGTGTTCGCATGTATTCCTACTCCGCTCATAGTTTACGGACAAAAGTAATTCAGTTAAAGCAAGATTCAATGAAAGATACTCCGTAGCTGTATAAATGTAAATTAAATCGCTTCCCAAGCTATTAGAAGTTCTGATGTGTTTGAAGTAAAGACCGAGAACATAAGCGTTTTGAACAATAGCCGACATTCCCAGCGATCGCGGGCCGAGGCAGTAAAGCCGTTTGAGCTCAAAGGTACGATGTTACAGCCAGTTTATTTTATTACTGAACGGCTGTAAAGGTTACGGCTGCGTACGTTACCTAAGATTTACGGACCAAACGTACAACGTACGTAGGAAGTACTCGTAGCTATAGCAGGCTGGAAGAATGGGCTGAGAATATAAATAGCCAAGAATGGAAATAGCCAGAAATAGCAATGTCAAGACATTGAATTTCAAGTTTTCAAACTTAGCGAATTTTACTTTGTGTTTTGTATATTATGTATTATGTTGGTTTGTGTACGCTTCAAAAAGTCAAACAGTTCTGCACCGATCGAGCTGAAATATTAGAATGATATATGATCCACATCAAGGATTGTTTTTATCTAATTTTTGCATCACAATGTGCTACAGCGAAGCGTGGCAGGGTACAGCTAGTTTAAAACAGAATAGGTATAAGGAACTCTGTAATACATTTCCGAATAAACGAATGATTAAAAAAACATCGTCGGGGGACTCGAAATTTCTAATTTCGTTCTTCTTATTACTTAGATTTTCCCACCTAAGAAAATACCTTCATAAAAACGACATTGCCATAAGAATTTTTACAAAAATCCTCAAGGGCTGGCGATTACTTTCCATACAATAAAGCAATATTCAGAAGCTCAATTAACCCGCGCCCCGAAACGTATTAAAATTGCTTTGTTTTTCAGTAAAAATCTTACGCAAAACGTTTGAGAAAGAACAGTTAATTACAGAGGCTTACCTTTCCACGTGAAAGGAGCAATTGACGTTGAAATAAAACGGATAATCGTAGAGCATGCTTGGTTGGGATTGTTAAGGGAACGGAAGATATATTAAACGTGCTACAGTAGATGAAGTGAAAATCTACTTATATAGCAATAGACTGTAGGCCCGTAAACAAAATTTATGGGTCAAATGAACCACCAGGAGACCTATGCCTACATAGGATAGAAGATAAAAGGGTATAAAATAATAAGATTCAGCACTATGGCGTCACTTGAAAGCTGTCCAACTGAGTGCAGGTGATGGGGGTTGCAATTCTCGTCGCGTGATTTTTGGGCGGCGTTGCGGAATAATGGATTAGAAGAGGTGTTATAAAAATTTTAAATTCTAATATTTTAATTGTTATTTTTGTCGGGAAAATCATGATTATCCAACGGTTTCAGGGTAAATTTGGTAATTTAATAAGGTACGGCATTGGTTCCATATAGTTTCAATACCTCTTCTAATCCATTATTCCGCGACACCGTACAAAAATCGTACGACAAGGAGAAATGATCAAGAGTTGCAACTCTCTACCTTCACCCGCACTCAGTTGGACAGCTTTCAAGTGACGGAATGCTGAAACTTATTGTTTTACATCCTTATATCGTCCTAGATAGGTCTCCTGGTGTATCATATGACCCATACATTTTGTTCACGGGCCTGTAGTCTACAAATGTTGAGTCATTTCCATGTTCTAGTCATTTGTTTTATAGTACAATACAATAAAAAAACACTTTATTACACCTCAAAACAATAGAGGAAAAAAATATTAAACTGAATATTAAAACATTTTGGGTATAAAAAGCGGTCTTATCGCTAATAGCAATCTCTTCCAGATAGCATAGAGTGATGAGACGAGCAGGACATGAACCTGAGTGTAAGCAACAAGCCTACCCATGGCACAACAGTGACACGCAGTTATTGCAACATGAAGAGTTCAAATTATTGTCTAGCACTATACTGCTCTCTTCATCAGATATAAGATGTTGTTTGTATGGCCTGTAATTTCATTGAAAATATTACATTTCAAACCAGAGAACAGTGATGACTTCGCGTCACCGCTTGGCAGTAGAGGAACTGTTAAAGGTGTGGTACTGTACCTCTAGAAAAGCACAATCAATTGCTACATATGCTTAGCCTCCTAACGATGCATATTTTGTTCCAGGTGTTAGGTTCTGACACAGAATGGCACTTCGCTCACCGCGGGCTGCCGCACGCGCGTCCCCGGCGCTCCATCTCACACACGCGTCTGTTGAAGCAACATCCTCTTGTGAGTACTTACAAATACAAATCATTTATTTATAACACAAAGTTACAAGTCGGAAAGGTAATTTATGTCACTAACACACGGTAGGGTATGTGTGAGAAATTATGTACTTAGTACCTGGGTGACCGAGCTCTGCTCGGTTACTTAGATACATACAGATTTTCTAAAAAAAGAGAACTTGAAAAAGGAAAGGCGGCCCGGCTGGATTCGAACCCGGATATACCGAATTATGACGTCTTCCTGACTGAGCTAATATACTGTCGCGCGACGGCGCGAAATTTATCGTATCATTCTAATGTTTGTGTAACAGTTTATCATTGTCTAAAACAAAAATTGTTTTTTTTTTAATCTTGGCTCAAATAATTTCATGAATATCGTTTGAGCCGTGTCCGAGATTCTGATTATATATACATACTTACCTACAAGAATTGCTCGTTTAAAGGTATAAGATAAGATACATTATAATAATTAAACATTTAAATATAACAATAATTTTAAAATTAAATTAATTTAATTTAAATTAATACAGATAAAATAAAAACATATTTTGGTATTGCTAACGGTCTGGCAGCTTCATTAGTTCGTCAAGGGCATAAAAGAGGTGCTTATACAACCAAGCTTTTAACTTTCGCTTAAATCCCGCGGCGGAAGGTGCGTCCCGTACGACCGTCGGCAGGCGGTTGTATATCGCGGGCCCTCCGACATAGACCGACCTCTCAGACTTACTCAACCTTTGGGGGAGTCACTAGTTGGTGTTGTTTTTTGTTACTCCTTAAATCAACGTTAGGGTTCATACCCCTCCGCTGGAACGACTCTATGTTTTTATGCACATACATACATGTTGTTCACAGGGAAGTACCGAAGCAAAATACGGATTTCTTTAAAAAATGTGTCACTGGTGGCGCCAACCATTGCTCGTAGAGCTAGCTCCCTTTGGCATCACAAACACTCTTTTGTAGTCAGCAGCGCGACCCTATAAAGAAATAGTGCTTATTTGAAGTGGAACATTAGAGTTACTTACAAAGCACATTTGGTTAAGGTGCGTTCCCATTCGCCACGTTAGCCAAACATAGTAAATTAGAGTGCCATAATTAGAATCAATTCTTGCTGTCATACATATCTTATGTATAAGATATATCTTATGCCATAATTACCCAAAATATTATATTAATATAATAGCTGCCATACATATCTTAGATTCAGATTCAGATTCAGATCATTTATTCACCATTACAACATGTTAGTTATACAAGGTACGTCATGGATACAGGAATAATCATAGAAAAATAGAAACAGATATACTTGTACACAAGTTATTTGTGAATTAATAATTGAAATTTACAATATTGAATATTTTGTACATCAAAACATCACATGTCTATAGATAAATAAAATAATATTTAAATATATATAAAATAAAATTTGTGTTAAATGTCAATGAACGCAAATTTTAAAAGAAGTCAATGAACAATAAATTCAATAAATAATGTCAACGAAAATAGCTTACACAACTTATATCAACTTATACATCAGATATGTATGACAGCAAGAATTGATTCTAATTATGGCACTCTAATTTACTATGTTTGGCTGACGTGGCGAATGCGAACGCCTTATATACCTTTAGGTATACCTTCAAACGACCAATTCTTGTAGGTATATAGGTATATATATATATATATATATATAGAATCTGAATCTCGGAAACGACTAACGATTTTCATGAAATTATGTATACAAGGGGTTTCGGGGACGATAAATCAATCTAGCTAGGTTTTATTTAAAAAAAACGCCGTTTGATGCGCATTTTTAGACAATTAAAAACTGTTACATAGAAATTAGAGTGCTACGGTAAATTTCGCGACAGCGCGCGACAATATATTAGCTCAGTCGGGAAGATGGGCGGTTATAATACGGTCCGGGTTCGAATCCAACCGGCCGCAGTTCTTTTTTTGAAGTTCATTTTTTTTTAGAAAATCAGTATATATCTAAGTAACCGAGCAAAGCTCGGTCACCCAGGTACTACGAGGGTCAAACTGAAAGTTCTTAGAACTGGCCACTTATAAACAATATAATAAAAAAATAATTCTATAATTTGAAAATAGAACTCTTTGCCAATATTACTGAGTATATACTTCATTCATTTGTCATTTGTTTTACGATCTGGCGGCAAATTGAAAATTGTCTGTGTCACGTCAACATTAATTTAACACGAGAAAATTTTCGTGCAATGATTTTTTATGACTTTCGATGTCATTTAAGTCAACAAGAAAGTTATGATAGAGTACGATTGGCCTTTCACGATGAAACCCCATCTCGTGCGACTGTTTACAACTGGTTTAATGAGTTTAAACGTGGTCGCACTAATCTCACTGATGATTTACGTGAGGGACGGCCTTCTACGGCGACGACTGAAGATAACATCTGTGTTGTGCGGCGTATGATAGAGACTGACAAAAGAGTGATCTATCAGCAGATTCGGACAAGCTTAGGCATCGGTATGAGTCAAGTGCACAAAATCCTACACGAACATTTAGCGGTCAGGAAGCTTTGCGCCCGGTGGATACCTGTTAATTTGACTGAGGCTCAAAAACTCCATCGTGTGGATTGGTGCCGTAAAATGATTGAAAGATTTAACGGAGGTGACTCAAATGCTGTGTTCGACATACTAACAGGTGACGAAAGCTGGATTTACTGTTATGATCCTGAAACCAAAAGACAATCTGCTCAGTGGGTGTTTCCTTTCGAGGAGTTGCCAACTAAAGTGAAGAGAGATCGAAGTGCGGGGAAAAAAATGGTGGCCTCGTTCTTTGGAAGGATAGGTCATTTCATGGAGAGTGGCCCGATGGGAATCACGCAAAGTTATAATACTACGGAGGAGGACGACTCTAATCGGATGCAACGGTTGGACAATGAAAACTTAACTCTTCCGAGTATCCGTAGTGAAGCTACCTGTAATCAAATTGGAGTCACTAAGTGTCCAGTTGTCGTTACTCAAAACCTTCCTTGTACGCCGGTGTCTAAATCTATTCAAAAAAATTCGGTATCCGACACCAAACAAGATAAAACAGGCAGATGTACAGGTTAAGCCTGCCGATGGCGAAAAAACTGAGAAAGGGTCTACGGCGCCCTCTCCAGTGGCCCAGGGGGTTGCGGCTTCGTCATCGCCCATAGTACGCAAATCTACTAAACAAAGACTTTCCGATGACAAGTGGGAGACAGTAACTAACAAACGAAAGAATAAATCTAGGTATAGATATTTAGGCGAAACGGGTAAGGCTCCCGAGACGGGGAAATGTTCGTTCAAAGCAGCTGATAAGAAAATACCTATTTTTATTACAAACGTTCATACCGCAACTTTGGATTCCGATATAATTAATTACATTGAATCAAAAACTCAACAGAAGGTAGTTTTGGAAAAAATTATGACTAAAAAACCAATGGATCATAAAGCGTACAAATTCTTTGTGACGGAAACAAAGGTGCCTTTATTTTTGGATGAGAATATATGGCCACCCGGTATCATATTTAGGCGTTTCGTTCATTACAAAAAACCGACGGACGGACACGGCAAATGTACAGAACGGCTTTATAAAAATAAGTAATGGATAGTATGACTTACAATTACAAGTTTGCCAGTTACAATTGCAAGAATATAAAGCGCGCTCTGTCTGACATAAGAAGCCTATGCAACGAGTGTGTTTTATTAGCGCTTCAGGAAACATGGTTGTTGCCGGAAGAGCTGGCTTATCTAAACAACATCGATAGTCGATTCAGTTCTACGGGAACGTCGCCGGTAGATACCTCCAAACTGCTGTTAGGTCGTCCGTATGGCGGGACTGCGTTATTGTGGAATAATAAAGTGTTTCCGTGTGTCTCGGTGGTGAAGTGTGATAATCCGCGAGTGTGTGCGATACGTATAGTTACACAATCGAGTACGTTTCTTGTAGTATGTATTTATATGCCTACAAACAAACAGGAAAATCTGGTCACCTTTACCGACTGCATTGGAACTGTAAGTGCTATCAGTAGTGATTATGAAAATGAACCTATGTTTATTTTAGGGGATTTTAATGCACACCCGGGTGAATTATTTTATAATGAATTAAATACTTGTTGTGACGAATTGAAATGGATAAATCTTGTCATTGAATATTTAGGTATAACCTCTAACACATTTACTTATGTTGATCAAGCGTGTGGGTCTAAACGATGGCTGGATCACTGTATTGCCTCTGAATCTGCGGCTGCTTCTGTATGTGACGTGTATGTTAAGTATGATGTGCTGACATCGGACCATTCCCTCTTTTATTAGAGTGTAGATTGGATTGCTTAACGAAAGTTACTAATGACTTAGATATACCTATGAACAGGGTTGTGTGGGAGACAGATCAAAACCACAAATTCTTGTATATCAAATGGAATGTCATAATAATCTTAAAGTGATAGACTTCCCAGTCGAGCTGCAAAAGTGTAGTGATCGGTACTGTAGTGACTGTACTCACAAATGTGTAATAGATAAATTGTATAATGATATTGTTCTTGCACTTTCTTCGGCATCTCTGAAGGGTTGGGGAGGGGGAGAAACAGAAAAAACACAAGTACAGGCCTATTGTGGGTTGGAATAAATATGTCCGTGAAAGCCATAGGAGGGCCAGGGCGAGTTTCCAGCAGTGGGTGAATTTTGATAGCCCTACATCTGGGAAAGTTTATGATGAGATGTGTGAGAAAAGGAGAATATTCAAATCGCGTGTAAAATGGTGTCAAAATCACCAAGACCAACTGAAAATGGATATTCTGGCCTCTAGGCACTCTCAAAAAGATTTTGCTGGATTTTGGAAGAAAACTAACTGTATGGGGAATCGACCTGGTCGTCCTGTGAGTGTAAATGGCACAAGCGATGCTAAGGGTATAGCTGACAAGTTTAAGGAACATTTTACAGTGGCCTCTCCATGGGAGAATACCTTTTCAATAAGTACTGACAGGAGTGCTGAAGTAGGTGTTGGGGAATGTGTAGAAACCAAAATCACAGCCCGAGAGGTGGCAATAGCAATAAAATCTATCTCAAAAGGCAAGTCCCCTGGTCATGACGGATTAAGCATTGAACATGTGGTAAATGCAGGCCCCCCATATTTATAGATTGCTAGCTATGCCACACCACGGACACTCCACTAAAATTCCATACAAACGCCACTGTGGAGCTACCTACTCTTCACACAACTACGCAGATGTCGTTCGTACACACGCGTGAATGTGTGCGTTAGCGCTAGGGCTGCTGAATTGTTTTATTAAATAGTTGTGCCCCTTGAGTTCACCTGGTGACGTAAAATAGTCTATAAACTTGCTATAATGTTGAGTTACATAAATAGAATGGAACCAAATTATACTATTCTAATTAAAAGGGTGTTTGCACAGATTTCATTATTGTTTCAGAAATCTGTGGGTGTTTGTATTGCCGCGTAAAATGAAACGAAACCGATGATAGATTAGATCAGGTACCTAGATATCTATTTCTGTTAGTAGGTACACATTCGCATTTTATTTTACACTTACCCATAAAGGAAACTTTATTCTGTCACTATAATTATTCCTCCAGGCATTATCAATCCGTGCTTGGCCATGTAAGTTACTGGCTGTGTAAGTTACGAACTTTGAGTTAAAAATGACTTCGTTATTATAAATAAATAAATATTGCTAGACAATTCACACACAATACCATCTGACCCCAAACTAAGCAAAGCTTGTAATATTATAAAGCAACGTTATTGAAAAGTTTCTAATCTTACGTTATTATAAAGCTTTTAATCTTGTTCCGTTTAGTTGACGGACAGCCGTAAACAGCACAACAACCCACCATGATGATACTTCGTTAGGAATTAGATGTTCGATACCAGCCCTTCGTTGAGTGCTCCTAGCGTATCCAAAACGGCCGGAGGGGTGTGGAAGCTTGAAATTGGCGGGGGGTGGGGAGTGTCCGTTCTATCTATATTATCTATTCTATGGCTATGCTATACAGTTTTTGTATCGCACATTCATACCTGCCTATGGACTTGATGAAAAGTAACGTTGTTCCTGTAGTTAAGAATAAATCTGGAGACTTGTCAGATATATCCAACTATAGGCCAATTTCGTTAGCTACAATAATCGCAAAAATCTTTGATAGCATTCTTAATACACAATTGAATAAATACATAAAGTTACATGATAACCAGTTTGGGTTCAGGCCCGGGCTGTCTACAGAAACTGCAATATTGTGTATGAAGAGTGCTGTCAAGTATTACACTGACAGAAAAACACCTGTTTACGCTTGCTTCCTTGACCTTTCTAGGGCCTTTGACCTGGTCAGGTATGACATCTTGTGGCAGAAAATGAAATCCTTACATTTACCTACTGATATTGTCAGAATGTTTATGTATTGGTATGGAAATCAGGTTAATCATGTAAAGTGGGCAGGTATTCTGTCTGATCCATACAGGTTGAGGTGCGGGGTGAGACAAGGGGGGTTGAGCTCGCCAAGTATCTTCAACTTATATGTAAATGGGCTGATCGAGGCTCTCAGTGACATGCACGTGGGGTGTCATATAGACGGAGTATGTTTCAATAATATAAGTTATGCGGACGATATGGTGCTTTTGAGTGCCTCGGTATGCGGTCTAAGAAAGTTGATAAATAAGTGTGAGATGTATGTGAAGAAGCATGGTTTGGTATACAATGTTAAGAAAAGTCAGTGTATGGTCTTTCAGGGTGGTTCAAGAGGGGTGACAGATATGCCTCCCGTTGTGCTAGACGGATCACCGTTAGATAGAGTAAACATTTTAAATATCTGGGTCACTTTGTCACACCTACCCTGAAGGATGACATTGACATAGAGCGGGAGAGGAGGGCGTTGGCATTGAGAGCCAATATGGTAATCCGCAGGTTTGCTCGTTGCTCAGTAGACGTTAAAATAACTCTATTCAGAGCCTACTGCACAACGTTCTACACATGCAGCCTGTGGACAAATTACTCGCAGAAGTCGTACAACGCCCTCCGTGTCCAGTTCAACAACGCATTCAGGATGCTGGTGGGGCTCCCGCGCTATTGCAGTGCTTCTGTAATGTTCACGGAAGCGCGCGTTGATTGCTTCTACGCGACATTGCGCAAGAGAGGTGGCTCGCTCGTGCGGCGCGCGCGCGGGGAGCCCTAACAGCATGCTGGCTGCGCTCTCGGCTCGACTAGATTGTGCTCCTATTGTTCACAGCTGTCATAGGCACGTTACATACAGAAAGCACAAAGTATCTGTCTAGCTAAAAGCAAATGACATCAAATTCATTAAATATTATGATTGACATTGAGTTTTGTGTTGAGTGTATTTTTATTGTATTTATTTATTTTTTATTTTAATTATAGCGTTATTTATGTGACTGTCCTGAAATTGTAATTGTGTTCCATTTTATGAGTGTTTATAACTTGAAATAAATGATTATTATTATTATTATTATTATTTCGCAACAATTGTGTTAGAGGATCAAAACAGTTTCTGCAGAATGGTACACTACCAATTGTTTGCCACTTGTCTTGGAAAAAGTTCGAGAGAAACGACCTCGCAGTAGGATCCTCCTTCACCACGACAACGCCTCATCGCACACCGCCAAGCGAACGATCGACTATTTGGCGACATCAAACGTTGAATTACTGGGTCACCCGCCGTATAGCCCCGACCTCGCGCCTTGTGATTTTTATTTATTTTCAAAAAATTAAAGAAAAACTTAAAGGAAAGCGGTTTATGAATGCTGAAGAAGCGGTGGCTGCGTATCGCGATGCCATTGAAGAGACCCCTAAGAACGCTAAGTTCAAAGGCTAAGTTCAAAGTGCTAAGTACAAGTAGTGTAGTGGTAGTGGTAGAACTCATGGCAAAGTCTGCCTGTTAATCTACCGCCAAATATTATGGTGCAAACATTACTGTGTTCTGGTTTGAAGTGCAATGTTTCCAGAGAAATTGCTGGGCTTAGAGATTTAATATCTTAGATCTCTGGGTGACTAGCGCAGTGCAGTGCTAGGTAATGCTTTGGAATTTTCATGTTCCAATAGCTGCGTGTGACTATGCTGTTATGTAGCAGGCGTGTTGCTTACCATCAGGCACATGCCCTTCTCTTCTCGTCACTTTATTAAAAAAAGTACATGGAATGTTTTCGGGTAAATTCCACTTTGTTATAGTATAGAGTAAGGACTAGAAACATATCATACATACATATGTCTGATAAAGAGCAACACGCTTGGCCATAACAGCAGTCTCACGCAGCAGACAACTTGATGAATCCAACTCATTACTGCTCTGCACTGCGCTCGTCACTCAGAGATATAAGGTGTTTTATATGTTTGCTCTGTATTTTTTTCTAAAAACATTGCCCTTCAAACCAAAATACAGTGATGCTCATTACTGCTTGGTGGTAGAATAACTGGTAAAGGTTTTTTACTGATCCAAATGAACTTTGCAAAGAGTCCTACAACTACAAAACTTTGAAAGTTTGAAGATAAACTTTGAGTTCACGAATCAGATTTGGCTAAACGTTAATTAAACTAGGTAAATGAGAATGCCAGAATAATTTATTGTCAGTGGCTACTTTGGTCAATAGCCGGACAATATTTCCAGCATAATTGTCGCCTTTCTCCTAATTGTCACCTTTCTCCTCGTAATTGATAAAAAAGAATCCGTAAATTATTGATATTGGATACAAACATAGCTCTAATTAAGGGCGCGTGGACCGTAATTTTGAATTTTTTAAAACAACTTTAAGACCTTTAAAATAGTTTATTAAACTCTGAAAAAAATATATGTAATAGTTAAGGATCTAATCTAGTGCAATTCGCAGTTAGTAACACGATTTAATTAATTTTACTTGATAGAAAAAAATCCCAAAGTTACCCCTTTTCAAAAAGTTTTTTCAAGTTTATGACTAAACTAATGAATTTTTTTACTAAATTTTTGTACTCAACGAAAGCCACTAAAAAGATATAGATGCATTCGCAGAGTTTGACTTGATAAAAAGTATCAGTTATTCACTATGTTTTAATATCTACCGTATATATAGCGCGCCGTTGGGCAGGCCTGATCAGTCGCGTTTCGGCGCTCACGGACGACGGGCCTGTGCTTGATTTTGCAATTTTGACAACCGATAAATTTTAAATATTACGATCATAGTGCCACAGTATAACAATATCAGTAGGTATTACTAGTGAAGCACGCTATGATCTTGATTTTTGATACCGTTTTTATTGGAATTGCAAATAGACGCTGATACTAATTAGTACGCTGTTTACTTTATGTTGTAAACCAAAAGGGGAGTCTCAAAAAACTGACGTCAATAACACATCAGTAAAAAATTCAATGCGGATGCAATGGAAAATAGATAAGTATCGGTAAAATATTCGTCCGTTAAATCAGAGATCGGGATAAGGAAATAATGAGAGGGGAGAAATCCCCTGCGTAAATCCCCTAATATAAATGCAAGTTAGGTATCATAAATGATAACTTGCATTTATATGCATTTAGGTAAATTCTTTAGTAGTAAGGTACTTAGTACTTGGAAGAAAAGTCCTCACATACAGATTTTACCACTTTGGAATAGAGTTTCGCGCAAACTATTCAGTTTAGAAAAAAAATCGTTAGGAACTTCAATACAATTTTGAACATCTTTCCATAGATACACGTATGGTCTTGTTAGAATTTTTATTTTTTTATTTCTTTTCCAAGTTGTGACACCACCAAAATTTATTGTTTTTTCTTTTTTTTTTGTATGAAAATGTTAATATTGTTCATAGAAATTTAGACACTCGACCAAATTTGATAAGAAGCCTTTTAGGCAGTAAAATTACTCGTAGAATTTAACTCTGCATTAAATTTCCGATTCGTATTTTTATATAAGGTTTAGAATCATTTCCTGAGCATAAAATCACAAAATAATAACAAATCCAGGTGGAGCTTCAAGCGCCAGCTCGAAAAAACGTTTTTGGCCGATATTCTGAAAAAGTTATAAAGCCTATTATTATTGTAGAAAATAAAATTTCCCCATCTTTTGTTGCCAGTAAACTTTTTTTCGAACTTACCGATTACGATTTTCTTTCGATTATTATGTGAAATTTGATGATAACAATGTAAAAATAATAATATGTGAATTTTGTTCCCAGTAGCATAAACATGTCCCTTTTTACCGGAATGGAAGAAGGGTTATGTTTTTCGCGCGTATCTTTTATGTTTGTAAATCTTTTATTTCCACATATCTTCCAAGCGGCTGGATGGATTTTGGTAACTAAGATATTCTAAGACTAGTCAGACCCGCGAAAGTGTCCTTAGATAGTAGGTAATATTTTTTTACGTGTAGATTTTTTTGTAGTCGGGGTTTTTAAATTAAAGTTATTCTATCATATTGCTCGTTGCTCGAATAAACAGCACCGTTCATCATCATGATTAAGGAGTTGAATGAAGAGTTTGGTCTCCACTTTTGTAATAAGAGCAACTTAGCTGTGAAACGCATTGCCAGAGTGGGTTTTTGTCGAAGGTTCGAACCTTGGGGTTACGAGGTACACTGGGCTTGTTTCTATTAGAGAAACAAGTTCCATCGTAGACCACATCATTTTCATCCACTATTATCGGCATCATCGCAATCGTATCATTAAATGGGTTATAAATCGTAAACGGTAAGTTTTACAAAAAAAGTTGACTAGCAACAAAAAATGCAAAATTTTATTTTCTACAATTATTGTCAAAATATATAGTTTCCAAAATATCGGCTAAAACAGCTTTTTTTTCAATTGGCGTTTGAAGCTCTACCTGGATCTGTGAGCATTTTGTAATTTTATGCTCAGTAAGTGATCTTTACCTCAGAAAAAAATTGGATTAGAAATTTAGTGCACAAAGTTGACCAAAAAACCTTCTATTTTAACTGGCCTTTCATTATGTTTCAGCACATTTTTTTTTTAATTTTTGACGAACTTGTGAATTATAAGGAAACATTTTAAAAAGATGCATGGAATTGGAAAAGCCGTTCTCAACTTATAGTGTGACCAAAAAGAAAAGGTTGAGTTTTGTATATCGACGAGTATAGATAAATTTAATATTTCTTCGTTTATATATCAAAAAAACTCTTATCACTTTACAATTCACAAAATTGTTATCACTAGTATAAACAAATCTTGAACAAAAAATGAGTTTAAATTACATAGTCCAATATTTTAATGTTATTTCTGCACTGTGGCACCGATTTCGCGGTCGGTAACGGTCGCGAGAACAAGATAGCGTTAAATGCCTAATTTGACAGAACTACCTGGCCTTAAGTGCATAAAAAGTACAGTTAGTAAGATTAGGTTAACAGGACTCTACAGATTCTGCTATCCGTGGATTCTGCCCTAACTCAGTAGAGACCACCTAAGGTCAAACTGTCAACAGTATCTTTATAAAAAAAAACTTGATAGCATATAGCAATGTATACACACATATTGTTCAATAATTGTTGTCAACATTTGAATATAATCTGGTGAAGTAAATGAGAATAAAAGTGGTCAAGTGCGAGTCGGGATCGCCCATGAAGGCTTCCGTAGCAGCATGTAACATAATACAAAAATTCTTGTACTTCGTTGTTACTTTAATCAGTGTTTTAACAATAGTCAATTTATGACTTATAAAAATAAAACTACGTACTAGATATCATTCAAACCAATTTTCTTTGATAGTTTACATGGTAACGTACATCATACACTTTTTTTTATTTTTGTCATTCTCTTATTTTAGAAGTTACACAGGGGGGACACTTTTTACCACTTTGGAAGAGTCCCTGGCGCAAACTATTCAGTTTAGAAATAAAAATATGCTGGAAACCTCAATATGATTTTTGATGACCCATCCATAGATACCTCACACGTATGGTATTGATCAAAAAAAAATTTTTGAGTTTCAGTTCTATGTATGGGACACCCCTAAACGTGTTTGTTTTTTATATTTTTTTGTATCAAAATCTTAATGCGGTTCACAGATTACATCTATAGCATTTTCCAAGTTTCAATAGCATAGCTTTTATAGTTTCGGTGAAAAGTGGCTGTGACATACGGACGGACGGACAGACAAACAGACATGACGAATCTATAAGGGTCCCGTATTTTGCCATTTGGCTACGGAACCCTAAAAATGTTCAATACTCAGCATCTGTACATAATTATGTTTGTATTTGATGTAGAAATATGTTTTCAAATAAATATTTTTCAAAGAAAGTGTACAGTTAAAGAAATTGATCGAATGAGATTGACACGAAGCGTAAAACAAATAAGCTTGCTACGATGTAAATTCGCAATAACATTAATTACCATACTCACCTTCTGGGACTCCAGGTACTAGAGTGAGAAGTGTGGTTTTCCCTATAGTTGTAATTTTGGTGTCTTAAATCGAGAGTGAATCGGTTTCTTCTAGGTAAACACCCTCTATCGTAGACCGCATCGTCGCTTAACATCAGGCGAGATGGCGGTCAAGTGTAAATCTATAAAAGTTTAAAAAATAGGTTTTCTGCTGTGCCGGCACCCCATGGCCAATTAAACCAAAGTCATTTTAGTTACCATTATTTTTGTCGGAAAAACAAAGGGTATTTTTTTCACATGGTAAACCTGTTTACGTGGTGGCCATTTTGTACTTAATTTTTTATTAACGCGGTTTTCTTTCCATGTTCACTATCTACTAAAATGTCGTTGATGTCGTAATCAATAGTCACAAGCCTGGATAAGTCCTATTATCTGCGACTTGGTTCTTTCTCAAAGTTCTTTTATTATTTAAAGCTTTTGTTTTCTTTATAAAAGTCACAGTTAAATCTGCTAAATCCCTTGTGATGCTTCGACTAAAGTGGTGGTAACTTCGTTAGAAGCTTCTACAGAGCTTTAGTGAGACTGAAAGTTCAGTACGTTTACTCGTCTATATTTATTTACTTATACTAAAAAATGACTGAGACTCTTTGCAAAGCTTGCGTGGGAAATTACCATAGCTTTGGGAATTATTCTACTACCAAGTAGTAATACGTAAACATTAATATATACCGGTGTAATGGGTAATGTTTCCAAAGAAATTACAGGGCAAAGAGATAATCTTATTTCTCTGGGCGACAAACACAGTCTGGGCGAAGGGCAGTGATTTTGAATCTACATAACACTGTGCTTTTTGGCAGGCGTTTTGCTTACCATCCGGCGCAATTCTTGCTTGTTCTGCACTCTGCGTAAATAAGGGTAGCACACCCCAAATTTTTAATAATTATTTTGTGGTCAAGTTTTTATGATTGGGCAATAAAATACACGTTATTTAATTCTTCTACACCTCACCGTAATTTTTTTTGCGATAATTAGTACTGTAAGTGCTGCAATAATATTCATCCCTCTTCCTACTAATATTATAAATGCGAAAGTTTGAATGCTTGATGCTCAATCACGTCGGAAGTTTCAAGAGACGGGGTTAACATTTGGATCACAGTTAGATTATAGTGTGGGCTAGCACTAAGACATATGTAGGTTACTTGAACGGGAACTGCGCGGGTAAAACCGCGGGGGCGCTACTAGTTATTTATTTGGCAAAATAGCGTTCGCTGGGTCAGCAAACTTTCGCTTAATAACATTCGTCATCATCATCATTGCATCATCTCTGCTCGAACTGAAACTTTCTATGGCAGGTCGTTTACTTGCAGGGCGACTCAGTTGTGGAATGAATTACCTGTTCACATCAGACTTTCTCCTTCACTAAACACTTTCAAAAAAGATGTGAAACAATTATATTTGTCGAAATAGTAGACTTGTTGTTGAGTATTGTAATTACAGCTGTTATTATATATAAATATACATTATTATATATACATATATGTATTTATATTTTATTTGTGAATATTTATTTTAATAGTATTTATTAGTTTATGATACTTTATTATTTAAGTACTAGCGGCCCGCCCCGGCTTCGCCCGTGGTATATATATATAACCTACAGCGTTCAAGGATTACGAACATATGAAAGAACGGCGAACGATTTTTTGAAATCGGTCCAGTAGTTCCCGAGATTAGCGTGTTCAAACTATATAATATATGCTATAGGCTACTTTTGATCCCCAAATTATCGTGCTGTTTACTGGGTCAGAATTGACACCTGTAGACATCTGGCGAGGGGGGATAACTAATTAAATGACGATTGATCAGTTTTCGATTAAATTACTAAAATGGCTATTAAAAAATAAGGGTTGATCGTAGAAGGGTGAAAATTGAGGATTGTATGTATATTTGTATGTTGTATCATAAAAAAATAGAAATTAAAAATTTTGTCTAAAAAATAAAAAATAAAATTTAGGACTGGACTACCCCTAACATTTAGGGGGGATGAAAAATAGATGTTGGCCGATTCTCATAGATACCGGATAAGCACAAAAAAATTCATCAAAATCGGTCAAGCCGTTTCGGAGGAGTATGGCAACGAAAACTGTGACACGAGAATTTTATATATTAGATTAGTATTCTTGTATAAGGTATATGCTATTTATGCTATTTTTATTATAAATGTGTTTTTCTTTCCATTATTTATTTTTATTACTATAAGTATGTTTTTTTTGTACTTCTTATTTGCGCACCCCAATTTCTAACTTGTCCACATTTTGTTTTCCATCCTAAGGTTGCCTGGAAGAGATCGCTTTTAGTGATAAGGCCGCCCGCTGTCGCACAAATTTACTATTTTTTGTTTATTTATTTTTTGCTTTGTATCATTTTTTTGGTGTGTCAATAAAGAGTATCTATCTATCTATCATTGTCAGTCTGTCGGTACAGGCCACTACTGCTGGGTATACCCAGCATATACGAGTAGGATATAGGAAAAGATACCTATAGGTCTCTTTTCCTATTAAATATTGCTGTCATAAAACTACACCTTTATTTAGTGTAATTATTCCAATCCTAAGCAGCAGAATAAGCAGCAAAGGTCCTGAAGCAAATTCTGCGTCGGAGAAAAGACATTTTAAATATGCAACGACTTTTTTATAAAAGTCAAAGCCGCGACCAAATGGCCTCTATGAATTATATGAATAATGTAGACAAGTTTATCTAGACTGCGGCATAATCTTATGACTTACTAACGCTGTGAATTAGATCCTGCATAAAATAATACATTTAATCTAGACCAGACAATATACCTGCATAATATTTAACAGAGAAGGTACAGAACATCTGTGCTACACTGTTGTAGTGGTATACCACATCTATGACAGTTATTATTCCACCACCCACCAGAGATAAATGTACAAACATATTTTTTTTTACTGCTACACATTTTCGTTTGCCCGCCGTAGCCTACACGGTCGAATTGAGAAACCTCCTTCTTTGAAGTCGGTTAAAAAGAAACATATTTATACTCTCGATTTGAAGATATCAAGATTGTAACCATCGGGAAAAAACCCACTCCACAGCAGAATTTAAAAATTGTGGTCAATTTCGTTTGACAAATATCATGCAATCATGCTGCATATGAAGTGTCCACCAAATGTCGATATAACTTTATTCCAAAGCACGGCAGCGCCGCAAGTTTTCGCAAGAGAGTTTAACGGAATTGTCGTAAAGAAGGCATCCATCCACAAGGATTTACATTTATTTGTACTCCTGTTAAAAAAAATTTGATCGTTATACTGGGGACTATATATCTACAAGCTAATCAAATTTAAAAACGCCTTGAGTTTTGTGGTGGCAGTCATCTTGGGATTCAAATTAGTATTTATGTTTGTAATCTAGAATTCTACCAGTCCTCAGTAAAATCCTTTCATTTGATATCCATATTGAGTTTGTAAAGAAATGAGTAGGAATATGAATCTGAACCTATGTGAACCACCATTTTGTGGCAGCGGCCATCTTGGTTAGATTTTTCTCAAACATAACTATATACATGCCTATTCGAATAATTTTACTTTCATACAAAAACATATGTTAAATCACAAACAAACAAACAAAACGAAACTCGTTGTTTTTGCGCCAGCAGTTAGAAATGTTTTTTTTATCAAAAGCTTTCGCTTCAGATTGTAGAAAGGTCGAGCGTCGCATCCATCAGCAGTAATCCTGGGCGTCAAATCGCCTCAACAGGCGACAACAGTAATTTATTGTCCCTCAGATTAAAAATCTGATTTATGATGATAACTTCAGAACTCCTATTAAACCTTGCCTGTAACTGTTGGAGCCACTATCGATTAACGGAAAGCAAACTACGTAGTATCAATCGTTAGAGTACCTATACATGAGTATATCGTAATTGTTTCTGTATGATCATTAAGTAGCTATTCACAAAAAAGATTTAGGTATTTTAAATGATATCTGGCTCCAATTAAGCTTTATTTTTAACTTTGTTCCAAAATTCAATCCGATCCCTTCAATTGTTCCAACGTGATTGAGCGACAAACATCCAAACGTTGACATTAATAATATAAGTAGGATCAACCAGCGTAAACGTCAGTATAACACACAGTAGGGGAAGATGATTACTTTTGGTACGGAAATAAAATATTCTCTTTCCCATTCAGATTAAGAAAGACTTTGATGGTACGTAATTATTTACTTACAAAGGCCTTTTCTCTTTCTTGTGCAATCTTCTCAATATTTCCGAGTGAAATATGTTATTACCTACACAAATTTCTTTCTTCAAAGAAATGAAAGATTAGAATTGGGTCTAAAAATTTAACATTTCAATCTTGAAGTGGTGGCCTAGGCGTAAATTGTCTATCATCCAATTTCATAATCGTATCGTCATGGTTTTGGATCCCGCCTGCGTCTCTGAGTATTTGTCCAAGTGGCTTTTTTAACTTTTATAGGTTTACACTTCACCGCCATTTTGCCTGATTTTAAGTAACGAAACTTATTCCGATAAAAAAAATATAGTGATAAGTTTCATTAATTAACTTTTTAATAATGTTTCTTCGCCAACTTGTTACATTTACGCAAACCCATTTCGACAGATTCAATTGAACTGGACCCAATTATGGAACACTAGCAGCTTTTTGCGGTTTCACCCGCGCAATTCTTGTTCCAATAACTTTTTCGCGATAAAAGTTACCTATGTGCTGTTCCCAACTAAGTATAATCTTTTAGAACAAAGTGTGTTCTAAAAATATTCATTATGATTACATAGCTCATAGTTCAAGATTCTAGAGCCACCAGACGTCGTGTATTAGGGGATGATTGGCCCCTTAGATAGGTCTGTTTTTTTTTTAATTAATATTGTTGTCGGATAAACATATATTGGTGGACAGTTCACACACAACACCATCTGACCCCAAACTAAGCAAAGCTTGTAATATGGCGGCCAGATAGCTGATATAATACCTACTTATATAGTTGTAAATACATGCTTATTATACATAGAAACACCCAGACACAGTACAAATATTTGAATTCATCACACAAATATTTGCAGTATACATACAAATGGAGTATGAGAATTTAAGTGAAGTTAGTCATTATTTTGGGAGTTTAAAGCGTCTGTTAAGCAAAACAGCCGACGAAAAGTGTCTGGGAGTATTGGGGCCTTATTTTTAAAGATATTACCTACAACATCCCTGAAAATCAGTTATTAGAAAATATGTGAAGTAATGGTTTTATGTACCTATAGGACCCCATATCTCAAAATTGGCCGTCTAAGCAAGTTAGCGGGTAAGCATGTGTTCTTAGTTCGTACTAACTCAACTCAATCGTTCACATTTCGTTCATCAGAAAATACGTGACGTCTGGCGGCTCTGGGATCTTACTCTATAGGACAGTTCTAGTTAGGGTAGACCGTCGGATTCTTTCAGATTTTACGACGTAATTGCGAAACAAACATCAAATCTTTTGCATTTATAATAATACTAGCTGTACTACCCTGCCACGCTTCGCTGTGGCACATTGTGATGCAAAGATGAGATAAAAACAATCCTTAATACGGATCATATATCATTCTAAAATGTCAGCTCGATTTGGTGCAGAACTTTTTAGTTTTTGAAGCGTACACAAACCAACATAACGTTTTTGTATAAAGATATTCATTAATAGAAGGTTATTTGAAGACGGTTTGATTACAGCTTTCCTTGTTGTTGACGTCAAAACAATTTGAGGCAAAACTCGTGTTTAGGTTTTTTTTTATAATACAGCGGTTATTTTTATGTACTTATTTATTCGTACTTGTGAAAAAAGTCTTCGGAATCTCATCAAACTGTTATAGAGTTATTTCTTTGGTTCACTGAATTTAATGGAATTTCGAACGCCCTTTCTCTGATCTAACTTTATCATAAAAAATATTATGTTTTGATACTTTTTTCTTATTAAAGTATATTACTGTGTTTCTTTCTAAAGGAAAAGTTAAAAGTAATATTGAACAGGATACACTTCAACTTCACGGCAGTCGTCGAAAAAAAAGAAGATTCTCCAATCGATTCTACTAGTATTTTCTTATGTTTGTTTATAGTCTCATTTATAAACTGGAAATAGTTTAATAAATAACTCCCACACTAACTCCACGTTTGACGGTCTATCTTTCTACGTGACATACACGGAATAGTGAGGCTAAACCACAAATAGCCATTAATCAAGAGTTGAAGTTGAAGAATTCTATTATGTTCATTTTTATGGTCGGTTAAGTGTACTTAAGCGACTTAAGAAAGGAAGAGGTGCGAGTTCAGCTATTTGTTTTTTTATTTGTATTTATTTTACGCGATAGTGATTTTGAAATGATTATTTTTTTATCTCGAATAAACTGATTTATTCTAAATTTGTAGACTTCAAGATTGTAAGCACTAGAAAAAATCCACTCAGGAAACACATTCCACAGCCTAAACGCTCTTATTATAAAGGTGGAATCAAACTGCCTCGTTTCGAGTTTTTGTACCGTCCACCATGAAACGTTGTCATATCTTCGGGCTACGACCAGTCCTAAAGAAAGAATATCAAAGTGGTTTTAGATCAAACAGATCAGCTGCACACTCTCCGAAGTGTATCCAATAGAAAACCGATAAGCTAGAATTTTTGCGGCGTTGTTCAATTCTGTCTTTTTTTATCAGGTCCACACAGCAGTCCAGCAAACCGGGTTCAAGCGAGTGAAGCGAGGCTTCGCCCCCCTCCGCCTGCCTGAGATCATACAGTCTCCGTCTGAGCCGCGGGACCCCTATTTCCCACTGCAATGGTATCTGAAGAACACGGGGCAAAATGGCGGGAAACCCAAACTGGATTTGAACGTGGAAGCTGCGTGGGCGCAGGGATACACCGGGGTCAATGTTACTACTGCTATCATGGATGATGGTACGTCATATTACTTAAAACTTTATAATGATAAAACCAGCAGTGCCCTGTGGTTTTGCGCGCATAGTATCCGATCCCATTATTATCCCGATATAAAAAAAATTATATACTATATAAGAATATTTAATACTACCAAGAACATTTGTACAAAGTTTCATGATGTTTGGTAGTTTTCGCATGAAGGCGTAACAAACAAACTTACTTTCGCGTTTACAATATTAGTAGGATACCTGATTGCGTATACCAATGGATATACATTCCATTTAAAAAGAAACAAAAATTAAAATAAAAAACAGTATGGCACATACAGTCCTAAAACTAAATACAAGATGAACTTATACAACCTGTTAAAATATGAAAATTGTGAGCAAATATTGTTATTTTATATATACCTAATACAATCAAAATTTTTACATTGTGAAATGATGTCTATAAAGAAAACGGTTGGATATTATTAATTCTTATTTTTATTTACAGGGGTGGACTACATGCATCCTGATTTGAAGTACAACTATGTGAGTTAACTTTAAAAATATAACTTTGTAAATTATTAGCAATTCAGCGAGGTTTTATCCGCAGAGTTCGGATGAGAATCCTAGAAGCTTTTTTTGAGTCTTTATTTACAAAGCTAAATAACAATAAGAACTGCAAACTACTTTCCTAACGTACATTAAGCACATCTAAAATAGACTGAGAGAAAATATTGAATATGAGTTTTTTCAAAGAAAAACTTCAGCCCCGGATCCTCAATCTTTTTTAGGCGGGGCAAAATCTGAAAAGCCTGCATCGGTGCATCTACTCATGACCACCATGTGCAGGTTTCCCCTCGAGTATCTAGCGCCCCTAACTTCCCCCCCCCCCCATCAGGATCGGATATTACGACGATGACTTCAAATAAGTGATGAGTCGCTCTATTTGGCGCCCCCTGATTTGGCAATTTGGTGCCCCCTGATTTGGCAATTTGGTGCACCCTGAGATGAGCCGCCCGGGGTACGGGCCCCGGCTTGCCCCCCTCTAGATCCGGGGCTGAAAAACTTTGATCAAGTAGGTGGTTTGGTATAATGCAGACAATAACGAAATAAAATATCACGAGAGATGTTCTCAAAGAAATAAACAATTTTAGAATTTTACAAACATTCTCGCCAACAATGAGCACTGAAATTAAAAGTTTGTTATGTTTATTCCACAAATAATGTCAAAGTGTGAAACATTCTATTATTTGAAACTTTTAAGAATTACTTAGAAAAGTTGCGGAACGTAAATATACTACAATAGACTTATGAAAGTAATGTTTTGCTAAACAGCCACGGGCAGAGAATAATGCGAAACAAAGGTTTAAGAAATTAGAAACGGTAGAACTTACCGAGTCCTTTAGTGAACTTTAACTAGAAACGATAAAAAACGAAACATTTTAACATTTCTTTTGGCTGGCCACATTGGAGGCAATATCGGATATTATGGCCACGAATAAATTAAAAACAATATACATCAGATATGATTTTGATCATACGTGACGGCTAGTTGGACTATAAGTATGTTATTGTAATGTTTTAGCTAAAACATGTCTATACGAGTAATTTATTCTCAAATTAATATACAGTAGAACCTTGAGAAGTTAAAGTCCAAGGGAAACACATAATATTTTAAGTTATAGAGGTTTTAAGTTATCAAGGGTCTATGTTAGGGAGAGGTATAGTCCATTATTCCGCAATGCCCTGCCAAAATCATGTGACAAGGAGAAATGATCAAGAGTTGTATCCCCTGTCATCACCTGCACTCAGTTGGACAGCTTTCAAGTGACGCCATAGTACTGAATCGTATTATTTTATATCCTTCTATCATCCTACATAGGTCTCCTGGTGGGTCATATGACCCATAAATTTTGTTCACGGGTCTGTAGTCTAAATTATCAAAAACTTATGCTCCAAGTAAGCCGTTGCCTTAAGGCTAAGCGTCGCCACCGCAAAGCTTTAAAGAATTTCGAAGAAGCAAATAATAGATGACTTATTTTTGTATTGTTTACGTTAACAACTTAACTAGTGAACACGTGCAAGCTATAAATACAGAAATCTTTTGTTTTGCCCCCTTTCAAAATGTCTCATTGACATTTTTTGTTCTAGAGGTTGTTGAAACATTTCTTTAAGTAACTGAGGGCCAATACAGAGTTTACTTATTTAAGTGCCAGAGGTTGCGTATTTTATGTTATAGAGGTTTTGGGCTCTGATGGGAAGTTATTTTTTGAAGTTATAGAGGTTTTTAAGTTACCGAGGTTTGAGTTATCAAGGTTCTACTGTATAAGCTTATGCACATTTAAAAATAATCTGTATAATAGTAATAGTGCCACAACTTTGCCGTAAAGACTTTATTCTACCATAAAGCAGTAATGTGCAAACATTACTGTGCCTTGGTTTAAAGCGAAATATTTCCAGATTAAATTATAAGGCAAACAGATAAATCTTGTATCTCTGGGTGACGAGTGCAGCGGCGTGTTAGGCAGTATAATTTGGATTCTTGTATTCATGACCAAATAACTGTGTGGTACTGAATTGTAATTAGCAGTCGTGTTACTGACCATCAGGCACATCTCTTGCTCGTCTCGTCGTATATATTTTTAGTATTGTATAAAAATGCTTTATAATATTATATTACAAAAGTGTGAACATTGAAAGTGAGTAGCATTTTTGCATCTTTGCCGTTCGGGTAATATTGTAGGTTTGCAGTGTAGTACGATTCTTTTGGCTGAATTTTGTTCTGTTCTAGAACAAAACGGGTGAGACCGCCAGCCCGCAACAGAAACAATAATTTTGAATAAATAAACTATAACAATATATAAGTAGTTTTTTACACAATATGGATGATACAATTAAGCTAAACGGGACCCTGTTATTGTGTGTTATATTACTCTCTAGAAGCGCCTTGCGGTTTTGCCCGCGTAGTTCCCGTTGTTTCCGTCGAGATAAAAAGTAGCCTATGTGTTCTTCTAGACTATAATCTAACTGTATTCAAAATTTCAGCCCGATTCGTTTATACGTTACGATGCGATTAAGGAATAAACATCCTTGCACTGTGTCTGAGTATGTCTATGTACAATAAGTTTGTATTTAAAACTATATAAGTATTATATCAGCTATCTGACCGCTATTTTACAAGCTTTGCTTAGTTTGGGGTCAGATGGCGTTGTGTGTGAATTGTCCACCAATATTTATTTATTTACACTGAAATTTGTAATATTACTAGCAAAGTAACATAGTACACTCCGCCAGGTATAAGCTGTGCTTTGCATTAGTGTGAGTGATCACCAATCAGGCAGGAGCTTGAAATTTTGTCCGCGAGGTATAGGCTGAGTTTTGCATCAGTGTGAGTGATCACCAATCAGGCAGGAGCGCGGCGAGACAGAATGGCGCCGCGCTTAAGGCCGGTTGTCACACCTACACTATCCATGTACACTCACACAAATGCAAAGCTCAGCTTATGCCTCGCGGAGCGTACCTACTTGTAGCATCTACCAAGCATCATGACATATAATTATTATACATTAAGAATTAAATTCCCATTTGCGTAATTTTAAAGCGAAATCGTCAGCTGTCTCAATGAAAGATCTCATCCTTTTCCTGGCTCAGGGTTCTCCACAACCCAACCGCAAGGATGCTTCAAACACCACAGTAAAACCTTTATAATCCCACTTATTTCAAATAGCCCAGTATAAAATTAAAAAAGGCGTCTACGTGATCAGAATAAAACCAACATAAATGCTCGTTGTTTTATCACCTCATTTCGTTGGGATTTGTTTTCTCGCTGAATTTTAAATGAAAATTCTTTATTCACAGCTGCGAAAGGTTAAAAGTTAAAAGGCACAATATTCGCAATTAGGTTTGGTGTTACTGAATTCAGGATCGAGTTACCTGAGGAATATTAAAACTTGGAAGTTTTGTCGTGAAATCTTAATATTTACTTAACTTTGAAGGTGCTAAAGATAAATTTCCAAGAACCAGGACCGTTAACAAAGAATTTGGAATTTTAACTAAATCTTTTGGAAATAACTGTGAAACCACCGTTCAGAAAAATGTCGCTTAAATAAATATTTTTTTTTTGTTGCGAAAATGGGTAATTACAATAAGATCTTAAATGTTTACATTGAGAATTCCATAATCAACCTTACGGCATGCAAATATTAGGTTGTCTCCGACAATTTGACAAAAAACTTTACAATTTATCACTCTGAGCTGCCTATTCAAGGACTACCAATTTTACTCTATTATTATCTACATTACATAATTATACAAAACTAATTAGGCATTTTTAACTCATGATAATGGAATTTTAACCCAATGATAATGGAAGCTAACAAATAAAGTAATTGAGTCATGAAAAACACTTATACCTAGTACTAATGCCCAAAGTAAAAACTCAAAAATCTGTAAGTCTTTTTATTATTCATTCACATAGTCATAAATTGTTTATGTATTTCTAACAGAGTAATGATAATGGAAGCATTAGATTAATATATTTAACTAGTTAAGATACCAATATCCTCGAAGTAAATAAAAGCTTACAAATCTGAATCTAATTTATCAGTCAGATACTCATTAACTGTATAATATGCCTTCTCTGTCAGAAGGCATTTTAATTTATTTTTAAACAAATACGTTTCTTTTATATTCAAAAAATGTTCTGGTAAGTGGTTGTAAATCATAGGAGCCATGCAAAGTGCACTGTTTCCTAATAGTGTTGTGCTATGCAAAGGAATTCTAATTTTATGTTTGTGACGCTCACTTTTTAGATTTTCAAATAATGACAAATTGTTCCGCACAAACTTTACACATTCAAATATATATAACGAAGGCAACGTTAACATTTTTAATTTGCGGAAATGAGGTCTAGAAGATTGCTTTTGACGCAGTTTGCTGATAGCCCGGAAACATTTCTTTTGTGATCTGAAAACCATATGCCTTCCTGAGCTATTGCCCCAAAATATAATACCATATCTATGCAGCGACGAGACATTGCCATTATAGGCTGATAATAAAGTAGGTTTACTTGCTCTCTTTGACAACATATGAAGTGCGTATGAACACTGATTCAACCTTGAACATACGCGTTTGACCAGATTTTTCTATTTTAAGTTACAGTCAAGATGTAAACCTAGGAATTTTGTTGCGTCTATTGTTTCGATTTTATTTCCAGAATAAGTAACGTCAAGTTTATTTAATTTGTTAATTCTTTTTCTAAACGTCATTAGTTTTGTTTTGCTGAGATTTATTTTTAAATTATTAATTTTCAACCAATTTATGATACTGTCTAGAGCCTTCCTAATTTCATTTTCAACGCATGAAATATTCGTACCAATGAATAGTACCGTACTATCATCCGCAAATAATACAGTCGGGTGCTTCGTTACCTTTGGCAGATCATTAATGTAAATTAAGAAAAGTAACGGGCCTAACACGCTGCTGTGTGGAACACCATATTTTACTTTTTCGTATTCCGATGTATATGTGATCTCTCGTTTTGAATCTGAACAAATTTTGGAAATTTGTATGCTCTGTTGTTGTCTGTCTCTGTTGTTATCCAGACAATATTTCAAACGATCTGAACCGTTTATGGCTTAAATGGATGACAAACACAGTGCGGTACAACACTAAACAGTGATTCGGTTTCTTTACGTTCAAATAACCACGTGTTTCTGTGCAGTTAAGTCTGAACACCACTGTGTTCCGGTTTAACGGGCAATGTTTCCAGAAAAATTACTGGACTAAGAAATAAAACACCTTATGTCTCTAGGTGGCGAGCTCAGCGCGGTGCTAGGTAATGATTTTGACTCTTCATGTTAGAATAGCTGCGTCTCATTGTACTGTTATGGGCAGGCATGTTGCTTACCATCAGGCACATGTCCTCACAGGGCTCGTCTTGTCACTCTAACCTAAAAAAAATTGAGCGACGTTACATTCCTTCACTTGATATACAGTTTGAAATAATAAAAAAGCATGTGCATAAGCAACTATCAATATAATGTTTACATATAATGTACAGGGCTTAATCACGATTTAATTAATTGCTTAAATACCATCTTCTCGTGACTACGGTGGTTGTAATGCTGCCGAAACGTCGAGGTATATAAACAATTAATGAAATCGTGATTAAGTCCTGTACATTATAAACATTATGTGTTCAAATCGCGAAAGTTTAAAAACAACTATTAATAACTTAGAATTAAATAAAATGGAAACTAGTAATATACTTTAGTATTATAATTAACGTGGTTGTTATACATATTTAATTGGATAACGGGACACTCACGTATACATGGTCGGTCTATCCAACTCGAGTTTCGGCCGCGTACGGCGGCCTTTTTTAAGGAGAGTGCACTCTCCTTGAAAAACGCCGCCGGACGCGGTCGAAACTCAAGTCGGATTGACGGGCCAGATATACGTGAGTGTCCCGTTATCCAATTAAATATAGTAATACACTGCCGTTTTATAAACCTTAACGTACGTTAAATATTCTCTTTGAGTTCGTCGTTAAAGTAATAATCGAAAACTTTCATACCGATTTATACTCGCGTAATCATTTGGAATATGGCGGTTGCTGGTGGGCTAATTAATCGTACAATTGGCGTTTGCAGCCATTAATTAACGTGAATGTCGTTGCGATTGGCAATAAAGCACTGTATTTATGATGGTTTTATTGCAACCGACCTATTTACTTTATTATCGCCATTGTCTTATAAGGGATGACGAAGCACAAGTAATTATTTTTCTATGTTACCCGTATAACTAGATGTCCCACGTTATCGGCGGTTTCATATATTGTATAATAAAGCTTTCCCCGTAAACTGCAAATCAAAGCAAGTATCTAAATTAGACTGACAAATCTCAAATTAATGTGTGCAAATTAAAAAAAAACACCGTCATAGTTAATATACATACCAGTTAGCGAAACTCTATTATTTTGGAAGTTTTAACGCGTCTGTTAAGCAAAACGGCCGACGGAAAGTGTCTGGGAGTATTAGGGGCCTTATTTTTAAAGATATTGCCCATAACATATGTAAAATCAGTCTTCAGAAAATACGTGAAGTAAGTAATGTATCTTCTGGACCCCATATCTCAAAATTGGCCGTCTAAGCAAGTTAGCGGGTAAGCATGTGTTCTTAGTACGTATCAACTCTACTCAATCGTCCACGTTTCACTCATCAGAAAATACGTGACGTCTGGCGGCCCTGGGGATCTTACTCTAGTAGAACTTTTTACTTTATTAACTTTTATAGGTCTATCTAGACCTTTAAAAATCTAGACTTGACAACCATTTCGCCTGATGTTTAGCAACGATGGAGCTTGTTTATCTAGAAGAAATCTAGTCCGACTGAACCGACGAAAAACACACTTAGGCAACGCTTTCCCCAGTTCTTATCACAAAAGTAGAGTCTGATCAAAAAGTAGTCTATGTGGTATTTCGGGCTATATTTATTTTTCCTTTACGGTGATTGAGCAACACATATCATAATGTATTATTTTTAATATTACGTTTACGGTGCTTGACGCAAACGTTTTGTTATTTACCTACTAGTTAGATCAGTATGTCATCCGATCTACTTGGACAGGGTAAATTTTACAGGGTGATCAGTTTGACGGTTTACCTTAAATTGTGTAAAATATTATCCATATTAATTTAGTGGTTCTTGTAAGAAGTAACAAAATACAAATTTCTTCCTCTCAAACTTAGAAATTCATACATTTATTAAGAAGAAATAAATCACGGTACTACGCAGGCGCTACGCTTTGCTACGTCAAACGCTACGGCATCAAAACAAACCTTGTTCCGCTAACTTCCCGAACAAACTTTACACCAAGTAAACAGATACGACCTTATTTATATGTATATTATTACGTCATATCTAAGAGCAACAAGATCGCTTTTATATACAAACTTGGAAGAAACTTTTATTAACTGCTCATCAAAGTTGCTTAGCCACACAAAGTAAAGTAGCTTTCGCTTAGCGGCTAATCTTGTTTGATTTCTCAGTCTAAATGAAGATAAATGTATTCTAGGTTAGAAATTGCTTCGTTAGATCTCAAATGTTATTACTAATCCGCGAGATTCATTAGCGAAGTTTGCACGGTAAAATGGAAAAGGTAAAATAACTCTGTTGATTAATTTTATTTCGAACTTTTACGTTTACAAAAGTGTTTAACTGAATTGAAATAAAATTTAGATGTTTTAGCGCAACAACATAGGATTGTGGAGACATTGGTGTCTGAAAATGTATATTTACCACTATTGATTGTCATAAGTGGTGTTTTACATAAGTAGGATAAAAAATATTATGTATGTATGTAAAATATACAATTAAACACAAAAACGTTGAATTTTCAGCTAGATATAAATTAGCAATTTAAGCTATGACTCAGTGGCTAAAATGTCTGATTGCATAATTTGAACCCCGTTGAAGGAACCTGTGAGTATTTTTCTATGCACATATGTTTAGATTGACATTTCCTCGTTTATGGTGAAGGAAAACAACTTGAAAAAACTGCAATGTTTCAAGAAACATATCTTGGGATGTCTTATCTGTCACTTGGGCCCTTGAGTGGTGCAAAATATTTTTTGAAATATTATTACAATTATGAAATTAAACAATTCTACTAAGTAATATTATAAATGTCGATGTTTGGACATTTGTTACTGATGACACTTCACAACGTCTGAATGAATCTTGTTGACATTTAGACCACAGATAGATGAAAGTCTGGAATAGTGCATAAACTTTTCATCACAAGAAAATAGTAAAAAAATAACGGAAAGGGAACTGCGCGGAATCGAGGGCGCGGGTAGCATGAATTACCTACCAATAATCTTCTAATTAATCAAGCCGGTAACTAAATTAATGACCAATCTCGGTCGAATTAATCTAAATTAAAAGAGCAGGTTTGCGTGATATCCACAGAAATAAATATGCTTTGTTAATACGCAGTATAAAAAGGAATATATTTATCGTGTCGGACAGATATCAGCGTATGCCAAAAATATTACGAGAATATTATCATATTTCAACCGTGCCCAGCGGTATAATTCCCACGTCTACTGCTCATATTTACATTAACCTTTCTCGGGCGTGTGTCGAACAGCGCACTGAAAATTGCCTAAAAATAATGGTCTTTTTACTGAGAAAACACTCAATATAAATGCTAATTTGGTTTATATTTTAATAGCTATTTGCCAAACGACGGGCTTAAGTATTTGGGAGCGTTTAGGGAGGTCTTACCCGATGTAATTTTAGATGAGATAGGGATAGGTTAACCTTGAAATTGTGGTATCTTAGAATAGATAATGTGATTGTTTTATATCAAAGAGTTTACGTATATTACGTATAGAGTTGGCACAAATGCTTTACACCAAAAGCGCGGGCATTTCTTGCCTTGTCGCTCTTGTTAAAGTTTCATACTTTTGTCGCGGCACGTCACTCTGTTGCCATAGTAAGTATGCACGTCATCTGCTTACGATTGACACAAAGGAACCGTGCGGAAAATCTAACTCTATACGTAGTATATGTAAACTTCTTTGTTTTATACCAACCGTACATGATAATTGATGAATATAATGCACAATTTTTTACATAAGGTTTACGCTTGACCGCCATCCCGTTTGATGTTAAATGACTATTAGGCCAATGGAACGCGTTTATTGCAACTTGGAGACACCAAGTTTTCATCGGCAAGACCCACTCAGGCCCGCAATCAATGAAGAGGCATAAAATGCGAAAGGTCAACCGTTTAACTAAAATTGCTTTATTGTTCTTTCTATATTTTAGCTTGAAGAGAGTAATGTTACATAGTAAGTTATCCATTTTAGTTAGTTGATAGACGGGCAAGCCGGTAAATGAATTAGTTATGCCTTTATTACAGATCCGAGCCCTTGAAACTTCACATCACATTTAATTATTACTCAGACATTTATTCTAAATGTCGTTGTTTAATCGGGATAAAGGCTGGGCCCAAAATACGCCATTAAAATTAGTCCATCAGGTAGTAAGTAGGTAGTAGAAAAACAGTGCACACATATTTTTTGTCTGATAAAATTATTGTAAAATTGACAATGGTATTGATAATCAGACTTCTGGAGTGGGAGGGGATGTGACGTCACGTCTTCGTGAAAATCGTACAAAGAAGTGACGTCACTCAAAACTTTAAGCTCATCGTCGTCTTTTGTTTTCAGTTAAAGAAAAGAAACAATACGTATTGTTTAAATTAGTATGTGTATTTTTAATGTATTGTGAGTAGTATATACAATTTTAATTTTATGCTTAGGTTGTATAATAATAGTTATTCGATTTGTTGTTTAATTTCTTGAATGTATTAAGGGCTATCCGTACACGGTTACCTGGAAGAGATCGCTCTAATAAGGCTGCCAATTAAAATTTCTATCATAAGTTATTCTTAAGTTTCTCATGTGTTTTTTTTGTATGTATGTGGCTTTTAATAAACATTTATCTTATCTTATACGTATACAATAATTTTTTTTTAATCTAACTGACGGACCGTGCCGAATTCGTGTCTTAAGTAATCATGCCTATTTACCGCTTCAGTTTGCATAGTTATTAATATAACAACTGTTATATTGTTATTACCTGTTCACATCAGACTTTCTCCTTCACTAAACACTCAAAAAAGATGTGAAACAATTCTATTTGTCGAAATAGTAGACTTGTTGTTGAGTACTGCAATTACAGCTGTTATTATATACATACGTATATGTTTTTACATTTTATAATAATAGTATTTATTAGTTTATGATACTTTGATATTTAAGTATTAGTATTCTTGTATAAGGTTGTTATATTTTTATTAGAAATGTGCTTTCCTTTCCATTATTTATTTTTATTACTGTATATTTTTTATGTACTTCTTATTTGCGCACCCCAATTTTTGACTTGTCCACGCATTGTTTTCCATCCTAAGGTTGCCTGGAAGAGATCACTTTTAGTGATAAGGCCGCCCACTGTCACACTAATTTACTATGTTTTGTTAATTTTTTACTATGTATCCTTATTTTTTTGGTGTGTCAATAAAGAGTCTTCTACCAATCTATCAATGTTTTGTTATTGTTACAGAACGCAGAAGCTTCGTACGACTTCAGCAGTAACGACCCGTTCCCCTACCCGAGGTATACGGACGATTGGTTTAACAGGTAAGTTAACTCTTCTTTAGCTGCCATTGAAATATTTAAATTTTATTGTTTCACAAACGGACACCACAAATGTTATCTTGTACACATTTCTTCTACGCAAAAAAATGTTTTAGCTAAACCCTTAGATAAGGAATAAGTAAATAGATTACATTTTTTCGCACGGTTCCTTTGTACCAATCGTGGGCAGATTACCTAAGGCAACAAAGTGATGTACCGCGACAAAAGTATGACACGTCCACAAGAGCGATCAGATTCACGTGAACACAATAAAAAAACGTTTACGAGTTTAATTACAAATACACACAAAATTTTACATCAAAGAATTCGTATGTAAACTCTATGTGTAAATTATTTTGTTTTTAAAACTATTCTTAAATTTACTCGGCGATGTTACACGTTTTCTATTTAGGTTGGGGTTTACTGCTTATCCAATAGATACTTCTTAGTCCAATAGAATCATCATCATCACCGACAGCCCATTAAATGTTCCCACTGCTGGGATTCGGGCCTTCTCTCGCAAGAAGAGAGTTAAGACTACAATCCGCCACGCTGGTCCAGTGCGGGTTGGTCGATGACACATGAATGTCCAATGGAATAAACGTTGCGAATTTCAAAAACTCCAACAGAGTTGAATTTTTCAGTTTTGTTTTGAAACCTTAAGATGTACAAGTGGAAATAAAACGCCAAAACTCCCCATCAATCAAGTCAAAGGTCAAAGTAAGAGTTTTTTAAATAGTCAAATAGGTGAAATAGTTGTTAAATAGGTCTCATAGTAAGCTTTATCAAAAGTGATATATGTGATTTGCCTGGGCTTGTATATCATTCGTAAAATGACATATAGCGATATTATTCATAAAAGAGACAAGAAAAATTAAAAAAAATGTATTTAAAATAAAATATATAATATAAGATTCAAAATTATCAATTATTTCATAAATGGTTTAACGAATTTTTCCTGTTCGATGTATAGAAAAAAGATTTTCATTACAAAAACCTGTAAAAAATTTAATCAGAGTGCCACACGTTTGAGAATACCTCTTATAGTAATAAAAATAAATGATGGAAAGAAAAACACATTTCTAATAAAAATAGAATAACCTTATATACAAGAATTAGCTAATACTTAAATATTAAAGTATCATAAAATAATAAAATAAAATATAAATACATAAATGTATACATATACCTATAATTTCTTTGTGATTACACGTATTCAAAGAAACGGAATTGGCTAAGTCATGTTATATTACCTACGTACTCGTAGTCGTATCTATATACGGCGCCACGGGAAGTACAAACATTACAATTTATTTTTGTTTGCGAAAAATCGTTGTTTCACGACCTCTCACGGTAAATAAGCATAACAAAGGCTTCCAATCAATTTGAATGGCTTACAAGTTTTCTCTTTGTTGTTTCGTTCTGTGATGCGGATCGGCCGCGCTGATTGCGAGGCCTCGGCATCTCGGCAATCATAATAATTATCTGCTGAATCATCTTTGTAGGTCAAGTCTCGTATTTACTCAATAGTTAGACTATTTATTGAGTCGGAAAAGCTAATAAATAAATAAGACCATGATCTGTTGCACTTGGTTTAAGCCTAAAAATGTTTCAACTAATTTATCTATTTTAAGTTCCGATCTGTGGGCCTAATTTTCTTTATGTATTATCTCTAATTTAATAATTTTATTATCAAACCACTGTATTTTAATAAAAATTGTTTCTAGGCCCACATAGTTTGGAATGTAATACAGTTCTGTACAGTATACTCTTAAGTTAGTCTTGCCCGTATCGTCACTCAAAATATAAAAAAAAAAATCTTTTGTTTAACAAACATAAAATGACGAAAGTACAGAACGTAGAAGTTTTTTTTTAATTAAATTGCTATTGCAAAGACTCCGGGGTCCATGATCTTTGTAATTTTTTTTTACATATTTCTTGGATTAGGAGAAGAAGAGGAAAATAGGGGATAGTTGGGAACATTTGTACTTAGAAGTTTCGCGCGACGTCACTTGTGGGTACGACTTTTTACATATATACAAGTGACGTCACGACCTCCGACTCTGAAAGTTTCGTTATCTATATCTTTGTCAATTTTTTATTATTTGTTAAAACAAAAAATAAGTATTATATTGCCATGATCTAGCTCACTGACTATTTAGAATGGTTTATTTTTGACGCAGTCCGTTATTACTACCCTATTACTTACTACACTATGGTCAAACTACAATTACCGTGTTGCAGTGTTATTAAAACTGTCTATATTTTAAAAATAGTACCATGTAAATTCTACTAAAATTAGTTCAGTAGTGATTTTGCAAAACAAAATATGTTCCAAAAATAAGTTTTCTGCTAAAAAATTTAATTAGTAAACGTAACAATAGTAACTTAATACAGTTATATTAGAACACATAATATTTTTTTGGTAATTTCACTACAAAATATGACCAAAAGTTATTTCATGGTAACTATTTAAAAATATTTGTAAGCCCAGAAAATTTTCTTCTTTTATAACTGGTTACAAAACACAGTTACAAAGGCGGCCGAAAGGATAAAACCGAGGATGGATCTGAGTGAAGTATTATGGGATAAGCAAATGCCCAACAGTGCACGAGTCTGAATGCAATACAACTCTTCAATGGACAGTTAAAAAACAAATTATAACAAATACCATTCAAACTATCACCGAAGTATTAATTGGTTGCCTTATTGCTTGGAGCTATACCAAGCTACCGTGCACGTGTACGAAATTGAAATATAAATAAAATTGCTAAAGATTTTTGTCCTTTAAATATTGAAAGCTAGTAGCATCCCGCAGTCGCACTCGCATTGTTCCCGAAATTTATTTAATTTCCCGGGTTAATAAGTAGCCTATGTTTTATTCCGGCTTATAAAATCAGGCACATACATGCACTGCTCGTCTCATCATATTTCTATACTACGTCTATACTACGAGTGTATAAAAAAATGTGTTCCGAATTTCATTCAGTTCAGTGGTTTTTGAGTTGCGGCTGGTCTTGTCGGGAGAACGGCGACTGCCGATCCGGAGCCCCTAGGTTCGAATCCTACCACGTCACCTGTGTCTTTTCGAAGTAATATGCGTAATGCCGCTAACTTAAAAACGGTGATGGAAAACATCGTGAGGAAACCGACATGTACCTAGAATCTTTCGAGGTCATGTGTCACCTGCACTTGGCCAGCGTGATGAATTATGGCCTTAACTCTCTCCTTGCGAGAGAAGGCCGCGAGTCCCAGCTGTGGGAACATTTAGTGGGCTGCTTATGCTTATGCAGCGGTTTTTACCAGAAAAGGTAACAAACGTACATTTAAAAATTTCGCATTTATAACGTTAGTAGGAAAGTAGGATTGCCCATGAAAATATTCCAATTTCGTTTATTATTCTCAACTCGTAATAGCTTCGAGAAATTTCAGTAATCCAATTAAACATTCATGTAAAAGAATCTTACGAGCGAGTTGTTTTGCAGCCCTCTAAATACCAGAGCTCAGTTAACAAAGTTAAATTATAATTGTCACTACGAGTATAAGAGGTTTTCCTCTTAATCCTAAAAGTTTACGGACATTTTGTGTTTATTTTTGAGTTAGTAACAGCTCCCTTCGGTGTTAACCGCGGCTTGACAAATACCTACTTACTTTAACGAAATAAAAGGCTCATAGGCAATGACACTCGTGCGCGTAAAAGATTTCAAAGTCTTGATCATCGCCGCAAAATTGCTAGTTTATCGGTTTTTTATCGGATACACTTCGGAGAGTGTGCAACTGATCTATCTAATAGCACCTTGCCCTTTCTTTTATCGGTCTTCGCGTATCTCAAAGAAGCGACATCGTTTCATGGCTGATGTTCCAAAAACACGAACGATTCGGTGATGACGTGCAACCGAACTACTGAGACTAAAAAGTTGCAGAAACTAACAACCGGACTACTGGCACTCCGCAGTATCAACAGTTCGGTGATGACGTGCAACCGAACTACTGACACTAAAAAGTTGCAGAAACTAACAACCGGACTACTGGCACTCCGCAGTATCAACAGTTCGGTGATGACGTGCAACCGAACTACTGACACTAAAAAGTTGCAGAAACTAACAACCGCACTACTGGCACTCCGCAGTATCAACAGTTCGGTGATGACGTGCAACCGAACTACTGACACTAAAAGTTGCAGAAACTAACAACCGCACTACTGGCACTCCGCAGTATCAACAGTTCGGTGATGACGTGCAACCGAACTACTGACACTAAAAAGTTGCAGAAACTAACAACCGCACTACTGGCACTCCGCAGTATCAACAGTTCGGTGATGACGTGCAACCGAACTACTGACACTAAAAAGTTGCAGAAACTAACAACCGCACTACTGGCACTCCGCAGTATCAACAGTTCGGTGATGACGTGCAACCGAACTACTGACACTAAAAAGTTGCAGAAACTAACAACCGCACTACTGGCACTCCGCAGTATCAACAGTTCGGTGATGACGTGCAACCGAACTACTGACACTAAAAAGTTGCAGAAACTAACAACCGCACTACTGGCACTCCGCAGTATCAACAGTTCGGTGATGACGTGCAACCGAACTACTGACACCAAACAGTGGCGTAGCGTGGCTTTTCGCCGCCCGGGGCCGCCCGAAAATTCGCCGCCCCCTTCTTTAATTATAAATAATTTAAAGTTCAAGTATTACATTCGATAGACTTAATGGATATCGTACACATTATTGCAATTGAAGATAAACTACCAAGCATTGGTCCAGAAGGAAAATATACTCGTATCTATGAGAAGTCATGACATTGTATTAATGGGTAATGGTCTAAAGCTTATTATGTAACGCTAGGCTATTTAACATTTTCACAATCCTAATCCTATTATCCTATTAATATTATAAATGTCAATGTTTGGATGTTTGTTGCTCAATCACGTCATGACGTCTGTACGGATCGGAAACGGAAAAGAGGTTGTCAATTTTCTTAGGAGCTTTAGACCCCGATAAAATATCGTCGGCTCACAATGATTAATTTTATTTCGTAGGTAATTAAACAGATTTTCACATTATGCAAACGATTTCCATTTATTCAGCCTGGTTTAAGAGAAACATATGTTTAGTTTACTGGACTTGTAGTTATAAAGGTCGAAGTCTCCACGATTTACCTTCTTTTTAAAATTCCCGCCCGCTTTCACAGAGCCATAGAGACACGACGCTTCGCTAGTGACATCTATTGAAAATCGTCATTTTCCGGAGATACCATTGATGAGACGCGCCGAAAGGTTTATTAAAAAAACAAAACATTTAATTTTCATGGAATATTATTATCCAGAAATTGAGCCGCAAAAATAATTGTTTTGCTAACGTCATTAAAACGGCTCCAGCTTAAATAATAATATAGACATGGCATGAACACAGCGCCGTGTTCTTACAATAATAAGAAAAGGCGTTTTCTAAACAATTTGCAATCGATTCAATGTCGATTTTGAACATATTTTTCAAAATGCCATTATTTTCTGTTCAAACTTTTGGGATTATTCATTTTAATAATATGTTGTGTCATTTAGGTCACTCCGTTGCTTTAATGTTTATTGTGACAATTCCATAATGATCTACGTATAGATCCGTCTTGTTACTTTTTCTTAAAAATAGCTTGTCAATGTAGCAATTTTTGTAATTTCTTTTGATTTTATGTTTGAAATGGTTAAATGTAGATGCAGGGCCTAGAAATAATACAACGTAACCAAAATACTGTTAAGTTAGGGTTTGATGTAAACTAGACTTTGAAATTACAAGTAAGTATCGACATAAATAAATTAATTGATTACGATTTTCGTTCAAATATTGTTTAACATCAGGTAGAACTAAAGTTAGATTCGTTTTGATGTACCGGATTCAGTTAAATAAATGTTTATTACGTTTTTCAATTGTAAAACTAAACAAAAAAACACACATACTTATATTAAAAAATAAGATATAAATTCTGAAAAGCACTTAGTTAAGGCACTGTCCTAAAGTGGGGCCCGTCCATGGGGAATCTCTTTTGGAAAACAGATTATAGTCTGAAAGAGCAGAAAGGCTAATTTTTATCTCGAAAAAATAACGAGAACAGGAACTATGTGGGTAAAGCAGGGGGTGCTGCTAGTAAATAATAATAATATTCTATGTATAATAAAATATTAAATTTTGTTTGTAATATTTTTTTTAAAAGTGTGTTTTACTTTTTAATTACCTACTCTTCTTTATTTAGATTGCACCTCTATAGCAATTTAATTGTCTTGGTTGTTTTTTAAAGTTTTGCTGGTTGGTTTTTATTTAAGTACATAAAAATAGTAGGTAGTTCAAATTATTAAGTAATAAAAAACCTGTTGTTTTTTTCGAACGTTTCTTCACCTTTACAGTACTGCCGTAGCTTTTAATCCAAAATAAACGTATAAATACAGACTTCCACCAATAAACCAAAAAAATAATAAAATGTTGAATCTGGTCACACTGGACTCGCGGCCATATGCGCTTTACGCAACGCATAGTTTTTACTTTAGACGAAGCTCTGTTATTGGAAGACAAATTGTGACATGTATCATGTATCGATTTTTTCACGTTATAATCTTGGCAGTAATCTGTTTGAAATTTCAATTAAGTACGCAAAATTTACTTCTAAAACAATGAAAATAAAGCTTACTTTTGTCTATATAAATAACTATCTCCTCCAAGCCTGCCGTAAGGAACTTTGTTCCAAAAAAATTATTCCAGCTAATGCCATTTTATTGACTAGACTAGGTTTAAAAAATATGGTAGGCTAATGGAATTATGTAGGTACAATCGTATTAGATATCTATCACGATCAAAAAAACATTGAAAATCAACAAAGAAATCCTGAAGAGAATTAAAAAGAAATTTAATTACCTCTATCCTTGAATCGTATGTACTTGTTCTACGGTGTTTCTGAATAAATGAAAATAGGTATGCGTTTTTAGTGCAATCAAAACTTCCAATCCAAAGTCTTCGCGTAATGAATTGTAACGTTATTGTTTTTCTGATTGAACGAGTGAGTATCTACTTCGTTCGCGTTTGGGAAGACTCGCGCGCCGTCGGGCCGCGCCGGGCGGTTATCGTCTTCTCTTTCGCACCTTTGGCGTTTCATTTCGTTTTTGGTGCACACGTAACATTGCGGATTTGATTTGGAAAAAGTATTTTTTTCTCAATCGTACAATGTAATATTTTCATTACGTGGCTAATCCGCCGCCCCCTTTCGTGTGCCGCCCGGGGCCCATGGCCCCCCCTGCCCCCCCCACGCTACGCCACTGACACCAAAAAAGTTGCAGTAGTTCGGTTAACCGAACTAACAACCGGACTACTGACACTACTCGGAACGAAGAGATTTGACTCCACGTTTGTGATAAGAACGTCTAGGTTGTGGAATGCGTTGCCTGAGTGGGTTTTCCCCGATAGTTACAATCTTGGTGTCTTCAAATCGAGAGTGAATCGGTTTCTTCTAGGTAAGCACGCTCCATCGTAGATCGCATCATCGCTTAACATCAGGCGAGATGGCGAACCTATTACAGTAAAAAAAAGTAGCTTGTATGTTAATCCAGGTAATTATGTATTTTCACGTATTAAATTTCATATTTTGAATCAGGTCTGCGAGTTCTAGATAATAGATTTAGATTGATGGAATTAGGTTTGGGTACTTCCACGTCATTTATTCTATGGCTTTTCAAAAATAAAAACAAAAAACGTCAAAAATTGAACATATAAGGCACTGTATCAAAATAGAAGCTCGTTCCAAACAAAATAATCTTTTAAAATAATTGCTATTTAATCGAATGGCAATAAAGGTCCCGTGTGACATTTTGTCGGCACAACTAGGTCACTCAGCAGACTTAACCATTCTTACCTTGCACCTTGCTCCACTGCCGGTTACGGTCTTGGCATTGGATAAAGTTTTTATAGCGGTTTAATGTCATATTACTAAATAGTATTAAAAAACAGAACTCAAAATTCTTTATGCATAAATAAATGTACAATTTACACGTCAATTAATTCAATAAAAAGAAACGACAGAGCATTCAAGTTGCGAAAATTTCATTGTTATATAATAATTACAGTACAGAAAACTGTGAAACATTATATTCAAGTTAAATCTTAGTGTACTAAATTTCCGTGATAATAATTGTTTTTTCGGTATTAGACCATTTACCCATCTAGGAATTCAATGTCGATTCCATTTCATTCTTTGAAGTTTTTTTATTGTTCATTTTTGTTTTGTTTAAAAAAGTCTAATTTACACTGTATTTGTCGTAGCCACGGGACGCGGTGCGCGGGAGAAGTGGCGGCAGCACGGGATAATGGCGTTTGTGGCGTCGGCGTCGCCTATCACTCCAAAGTTGCTGGTGAGTTCAAGGGCGGACAAAGACGTAGGATGGGCAGAACCCTTTGCCCTTTCAACATACTTCTTTGATAACATAGCTGATATACATATGTTGGCCAAATCAGTAATCTTATTACTCCTCCCAATATCTTAGACACATCGCCATGATTGATGATGTATGAAATAAAGCTCATAGCAGCGTTTATAGGTAAAATAGATTTTTTTTCTCCTAATATTATAAAATAATGGGATTTCGTACCTACCGAAAATGGGCATTATTCTTTAGAAAATAATTAATAATAATCAATATCTGAATTCACTACTCTATGCGTTCTTCATGAGTAAATATAACTAAGACATGACTAAAGATGACATCGTATACATATGTATGCAGTTATAGATTTTTTATTTCACAAATAAATAACAATGCACACAAATAAATGTTTAACCAAAATAGCAACATGCATACATAATATGAATTTGACCGTTTGTGTAAGTACAAACAAACATCTATATTCAGTGGGTCCGAAATTAAGCACAGAAAGATAATTATCACCATATAAAGATTTACTCGACTATCAATGATTAATGAACATGCTGTTACGAAAAATGTTTATTACCAACGCATAAAATGTATGCCTTTGTTATAAATATGATAATAATGATATGGTATTTCTGACCCGGATATATTTCGGGATTAAGGTCACTAATAATACCCAGTGACGTCCAAACCCCATAACCACAAGGCCGCAATGCATGTCACGTCCACTGGTCTTCAAGCTGTCCGCCGACCGCACATTTGTCAGTGCTCAGTTGTAATTAGCCCTAAAGATACTTTACAACGGTCCGGGTCCGGTCCGTAATCTCATTTATATTGAAAATAACTTTAATAATGAATTATTGTGGCCTGTTAAATATAAAATAACTTATATAATCAATAAAAATACTCAACACTGTACAGTAAGTATATCCATGTACTCGTATTACAAACTTGTATTTTTACAGAAAAAATTGACATCATGTTTAGTATTGGTCATAATTTATTTAAAGCTGTAGAGGCGTAGGGTACATTTAAACATTTCTGACAAACGTTTACTTTTGAAACAAAAAACTTTTATTTTTATAAACATTTATCGGATTTCTGATGGAAGTACAAATTACTATCGAAGTATTTTACTTGCCTTAGAAATATTTAGAAGTCTGGCTGAAATCATGACCTGAGATAAGTAAATACCCAGCAGTAGACTAAGATAGGATTAGAAACGATTTATAAACCTGCTGACGTAAAAGTTTTACTTTATGCCAGAGAATATTTTGTATGATCGTTCTTTTACATAAGGTGTCACAAAAGGTCTATCAATAAGGGGAGTTGGTAAATGGTTCATACTATTTTCATTTTCAGCATTCATATTTTATCATCATCATTCAATAAAAAGATCTGGAATTCGATTTTGATTTATCCCGTTTATTTTTTTTGTCCGTTGGATCTTTTTATAACTCACACTCGACACAATTTTTTGGGTTTAGGTATGACAAAGTTTTAACAATGAAAATGACCTTATAAACAATTTTTCATTTGGGTTATTTGACTGGCTCAAAATGATTCTACGAGTAACGGTAAACATTTTTATTGCAAAAAAGAGATCGCGGACGGTCCTGCCAACGTCACGGGCCCGGTGAGCACGGCACTGAGTTAAGTGAATCAGTCAGTACTCCTCTCTATTCTGCGTCGCAGCTCGGACGGACAGATTGCGTAATGATTAAAGGATGAAATTGGTTCCGAGGGGAATTGGATGGGGAATTACGATGAAAACTGAGAGGCAAATTAGGGGCAATCTCGTAGGAAACTGGGGCAATTCAGATATACTAGGTTCGGATGCTCGTGCCTTCCATATCTATCAAAAGTTGTAAACCTACTATTGAAAAGTTATGGCTTTGCTACCATTATTAGATTTCTCAATTCAATACTGCTATCCCTAAAGCGTTGCTTTTGGCGTTGTTATTTCATTCTCTTAAATTAGGAAACAAATTAAAAAGAGAATATCAAATTTTAATGGCGGTCCGCCCCGGCTTAGTCATAGCCTATATTATATAGCACACAGGGATCAAGTAAACATTCAACGGCGAAACTTTTTTTGGAATCGGTCCAGTAGTTCGTGAGATTAGCGCGTTCAAACAAACAACCTCTTCACCTTTATAATATTAATATTAGTATAGATTACGTTGTCAAAGGGGATAGGTTCATATTTATAAGTCCTGATTATGTTTATGTATGTATGACTTGGTTACTTAGAATTTTGCTAAATATTCTTTTTTTAATCAATAATTATAATAGGTTTCCGAGTCTTACATTCAGTTCCATAAATAGTGTTTTTGTCGTGAAAACGTATTATAAATCAGTGAACGGTGGCTGCATGGATGAAAAAGTGTTACGTTCTGAGCCGAGAGTGCAAGCGAGAGGCACGATTAGCCTAAGCATTCGGCTTGTGACGCGCCTATCTCTCTTCTATTTCATCGGCCGACTAGAGTGGAGACAGCGGAAGAATTATGATACTCGTAACTCAACATTGCAATATTTCATAAATGTTTTCTTGTGATATTATCACATAAAATTGTCGTTCATAAACATACTTTAACAGATGCTCATTTTTTGTATTTGCATTTGGGTAGACAACAAGCAAATGTATTTATGGTAAACATAGAGCAACAAGTGACGCAACGGGTCACCTGATAGCAATTGGTTACAGCCACCGTACGGAAATCTACAGTACCAAAAGCGCTCAAAATGAATGAATCTAAATACTCTTCTTAAGTTAAAAAACTTCAACATCAACCACATTCACTGTACCTATTCTTGGGTTTATCTCACCTCGAATTTTTCTCACCACGAATAAAATACAATAAATTATTTTTATTTGTGGTCTACCCGCATAAAAGTCTACAGCTAGAATCATGTGCTTTGTCCGTGTGTTACTCTCGCTCCAGCGAGCTGCATGATTGGCGCTTTTGATTCGAGCCTCTGACGTCACCAGGTTCCTTTTTTGAAATTCAAATGCTGTCTATGCTTCAATGAATATCGTTTGCTGTTACATAAAAACATCGTCATTTCTATTCATACTTTTTCATGAGGCTTAATACAGGTTGACCTTGATCTTGCGTCTTCAAAAAGCCAATAACCTCGGATTCCATATTTAAAATTATGTGAAGAATTAATGAATTTATGAATGAATTAACTTCGTATTTAAATTGATTACGTGCGATAAGGTGTTGAATTTTTTAAAGAAGTCTTCTTTTGCCGCTCATCAGATAGATTTTTATGTGGATTGAGCTTAAGCGACACGTTTATAAATGAAAGAAATCTTCGTGTAATCTCCGGACTAAAAGTTTTCGCTTCTATCGATAATTCCTATGATTGCCCATTGCCAATACTGCCAATATTTTTATTTAAGTAAAATCGCTAACATATAACAATTTGTAACAATAACTTGTAGTTGTAGAGTTTAGTTTGCGAAAAGATCGAATTATGCTTTTATAAAGTTTTGTAAATCAGTTGCTATTTACTTTGAGAGGCATTCACCATGAATAGTTTCGAGTGCATAAGAAATTACAAAACCCTTTTAAATTAAATCTTGTCTTTGTAAATATATTTAAAATGACCATAGAGATCAGATCAACAATGTTGGCTTCGTTTTGTTGTGTTCAATTGGTCAAAAATGTAAAAATTGTCTATCAACCAGAATTAAAATATTTAATACTTATTTATATCATTAGGTTTTTTGGTATCCATATCATCCCTCGTGTCTTCTATACTTATAATAAAACTGTAACGGGTCGAATTCTGTACATTGAAGATATTTTGAAAATTTTTTTTTTGGAACACTCTATTTTCGATACTGATGGCGAATCTGCATTTTTTTTCTTTCATGTCTGTCTGTCTGTCTGTCTGTCTGTCTGTCTGTCTGTCTTTCTGTATAGGGATCACGCATCACGCCGAAACTACTGATTCAATTCAGCTGAAACTTGGCATGATTTTAGTTTATACTAAGGAGATTGCTGTAGGCTACTTTTGATCCCCAAATTCTGATCGGTTTTCTTGCGGGAGGGGGGTGAAAGTCAGAATGTGTATTTGGCTGTAACTCATGTTTGCGTTGTTTAATTTCATTAATTCTTTTTTTGTTAGAAAGACCATATTTTTAATACTGTCCTGTCAAAATTTGAACATTATCGGTCTGGTGGTTCGGAAATTACACAAACATTAAATAATAACAACACGCACGGCGCGTTCGGTACATACTAACTTCTAAGTATTCTGTGTCTCACAGACGATCCACAGAATTATAGATTCTAGAACGTGCCCACGTGATCGCGTCGCGTCGTCTTGAATGAAAGAATAATTATCAAAAATATATTTTTGTGTGGAAAAACAAACATCATTCGGTTAGAACCGACTTCAAACAGGAAGGATATCCTCAATCGGGTTGCATGTTTTTTTATTTGGTTTGATTTAACGCGATAACTCCGCTAATTGTGAATTGATTTTGATAATTCCTTTTTTGTTTGGTAGAAAATACTTCAGAGGTGATCTCATATATCGAAAACAGGGAGGTAGTTTTTCAAATATCAACAAAAAACTAAAATCAGCTTAGATATATCTGTACAGAATTAAATTACCTCTCATTAAAGTAGATTTTTTGTTCTTTAGAAGAAAACATATTAGCATAATAAATAGCCATTTAATACCCATTAAGTGTTCCCACTGCTGGGCGTCGGGGCCTTCTCTCGCAAGGAGAGAGTCAAGGCTATAATCCACCATGCTGGCCCAGTGTCGGTTGGTGGATGACATATGACTTAGAACTTAGATTCTAGGTACATTTCGGTTTCCTCGCGATGTTTTCCTTCACCGTTTCAATTACCGGCATTACGAACATGACTCTGAAAACATAGTGGTGCACGTGGTTTTGAACCCTGGGTCTCCGGATCGACAGTCGCCGTTCTCCCGACTAGGTCAGCTGTAACTTACTAGACCAGCCGTAACTTATTAGAAAACGTATTATTTCAATCCAAATACTGTTTGAAATTTAAAGGTAGTGTTTAACAAGCTTCTGTGACCGACGTAGACCGTTGTTAGGGTTCCGTACCAAAAGAGTAAAAACGGGACCCTATGACTGAGACTTCGCTGTACGTCCGTCCGTCCGTCCGTCCGTCCGTCTGTTACCAGGATGTATCTCAAGAACGGTGTTAGCTAGACAGTTAAAATTTTCACAGATGATGTATTTCTATTGCCGGTTTAACAAAGAATACTATAAATAAAATAAATATTTATTTATGAGGGGCTCCCATACAACGTCATATTTTTTACCGTTTCTTGCTCGATACTAATAACTAATAACGTACCTGTCACTGACGCTTTAACTATTCACATAATATTTAGTTTTATGTTCTCTTTAAATATAATTAATTAAAATAAATTATGAAGCGGGCTCCCATACAATTAAAGCCGTTTATTTGCTAATGGTTCGGAACCCTTCGTGCGCGAGTCCCACTTGCAATTGACCGGTTTTATTTTTTCTAAAATATTGTAAAATCCTATCCTACCAATATTATACAAATAAGCCAATGTTTAAATTTTTGCTGCTCAATTACGTTGGAACGGCTGAATGTATTGAGTTATAATTTGAAACACATTATATCTTGGCTTAGCAGGCTTAGCTTAAGTAGCAATGCCTTAGCCTATGTGTTCTTCCAAACTATAATCTAATTGTATTGCAAATTTCAACCCGATCACTAAATACGTTCCGTCATGATTAAGTAACAAACATCAAAACATTGACATTCATAATATTTACAGGACAACGTGGGAACGGCTGAACACATTCGGAAGGAATTCGAAACACACGTACTTAGTTTGTACTCAAAAATAGCAAATCGGTTACTTATAGGTTACTGTGACGTCAGAAATACTAAGCAAATTTGGTAGAAAAATGAAACAGAGATAGCTTATAGTCTGACATACCACATACACTACCTATCATCCCGAATAGAACCATTGGCCCTAAGGAGGTATGTAATCTGTGGCCCTAAGGAAACAAATATTAACGTCAAAACGACAAAACGAATTGGTTTGACATACGAAACGCAGATAGTTTAGAGTCTAAAATTTCACATGGGGTAATAAGTCTATATTTTAATTTAACTCCATATTATATTAAATATATGCACCCGTTTTGGCGTAGATAATACAGGTGCTTTGGATGCACAATCAAAATAACAAGCAACGTTATATTCTCATTAGATGGCGCTAATGTCAGTTAAAATCTCAAACACTAAACCCCATTTAAATCAATGTTTTGCTATTGTGGTATGTATTTTTCTTTCATCACTAGGTGGCGTTACTGGTATTCCTAATTGTACTAATGAGTTTTTTGCTGCTAAAATGATTTTTATGCCGAATTTGGATTCTTTCATTGTTTGATTCTTTTCTGTGTTACAATTAAATTTATATATATTAACATTTCACTTAGATTTTGCTTTGATTTATAGGTTCAACTTGCTTGCGTAACATTAAAACTCAAATAAATGAATCATTTTAAAGGCTTCATTCAAAATTTTACGCGGCCGAAGTCGCAGGTAACAGCTAGAGAAAAAGAGATAAGTAGGTATAAGATCATGCACAACAGCTTTTCATAATGTATCCTATAAAATCCTACAAACTTAACAATTGCGGCTGTGTTCGTTACTACGAAACCTACTTATTAAAGTATGTTAGATTTGAAAAGAAGAATAATAAAGATGAAATAATTAAATATTTTTGGGTAGGGTTTAGTTCACTTGGGTTTTCAATAGCTACTTATCCAAATTTAGTTAATTTTGACGTACTTTCAACTAATGTATAAGTCCGTAACATCTGCTTACGCGAACGAAGTAGCGGGTTCAGCTAGTTTTAAAATAATAATAAAAAAGCTTTATATGAACCAAATAATAATAAAAGAGGCTAGTTGCGCCCTGCGGTGTAACCCGTGGTTTAATCACTAAGTTTACGGGGATGAAAACTACGTATTTAATTTAATTTGATTTCATCCGTCCAATCGGTGGCCAGAAATACGCGATAACAAATATACACACAACCATACAAACTATCGTTTCTATTATATTAGTGTGACAGTTTATTTGTAGTTTTATTATATTACTTATATGTGGCGAGTCAAGGGACAGGCCTACTATGCCCAACAGGCGACATAGTAGGCCTAGGCATATTAGGTAGTAGTAAGATAAGCTGATGACGATAATAGTGTGATTATCCTACTAATCAATGTTTGGATGTAAAAATGATGACAAAAGTATGATCCTTCCACAAGAGCGATCAGACCCGTGCTTTCGGTGTTAAGCGTGTTTTCCAACTCTAAACATAGTATGTGTAAACTCTTTGAATGAATGACAGCCTTTTCTTTGTTTAGTCTGTATAACCTTGGACTATCTTTGGTTTAAACTTGGACTAAGTAGTCCTTGGATAGTCTGAGTTTTGTAATAGGAACACATTTTAAACCTGGTACTAACTTTAGTACCGTATCAATCCTGGACTAGTTAGTCCTGGTTTAAACCTGTACTATCTTAGTTTTTTGGAATAAGACGGTTTGAGTACTATTAATACATATCTCTGGTGTGTTTCGTAGGTATCAGAATGCTCGACCAGCCTTACATGACAGACCTCATCGAGGCTAACTCCATGGGGCACGAGCCCCACAAGATACATATCTACAGCGCCTCGTGGGGCCCCACTGATGACGGCCGGACGGTCGACGGACCTCGCAACGCTACCATGCGGGCTATCGTTCGCGGTGTTAATGAGGTAAGTTTCGCAATTGGTATGACAGGATCAAACATAATATATAGCATTCTAATTTATCCTACAATTAAAAATATATATTGCTAAAAATATAAATGAAAAAGTGATAGGCTACTTAAAGTAAACACCCATAAATATAGCGTCTACAATTATTCGGTATTGTCTCTTTGTTCCAAAATTTATGTACGCTTTACGATGTAGTCCACTGTGGAAACATGGTGAGCTCCTTAGGAGCTTAGACAATGTCGTAAAGGAATCTTTAATATCGGTGTTGAATGTGGACCTGAGTGGAAGGGACAAGGGTCAAGATGTTCAAGCCTACTATAACCAATCGGAAGCGTACCCAGCATGCTGGCGGCATTACCACGCTGAATGGCAATGCTTATGCGTTGGGCCAAATAAACGCCAGCATTTTGGTCACGCGTCGCGTCGACCAAGCGCTCGGATAGGCTTTTGAAATAGTGTAGTGTAGTTCTCATTGTATTTTAGTTTTGTTAATAAAAGCTCTGACCAGTAAAAAAAAATGAAAAGTATGGGACATATTTTTGGTTTTGTCAAATTATTACAATCGACAAAAGATATAGATCGTCAAACTTCTGGAATGGTTTGTGACGTCATGTCTGCGTAAAAATTGTATAATAAAGTGACGTCATCTTCCTGTCCTACAAAATCCGCTCTCCCAAGATCAAACCCAAAATCCTCCTGCAGCGTAGCTTTGGTGCTATGGATTGTGACAGGTTGCGTGATGATGCCAGTCATATCGATTGGTCGCCAGTAATCAATGCCAAGTCTGTGGATGGTAAAGTCACGTGTTTTAATAATTTGCTGCTACAGCTATATGACGTCCATGCTCCTTTACATGCAGTAAAAAATAAAACATCTCCCGGCTCCGTGGCTAACTGATGATATAAAGAAACTGATACATCTGAAAGCATTGGCCAAATCTAAATTTCAAATCAACCCTTCTGACCATAACAAAGAAAAGTTTCATCAACTTCGGAATCGCTGTAATAGGGTGTGTAGGGACGCGCAACGCCAACATATCCATAAATCTGTCGAGAACGGTGATCCAGCCAAAGTCTGGAAATTCCTGCGTACATTGGGTGTTGGTAAGTCACAGCAAAACCTTAGCCCTCAAAATATTTTACATAAATACACGGGTAACTCACGTATAATGTAGTCAGTCCAGTCCGACTCAAGTTTCGATCGCGTCCGGCGATCTTTTTCAAGGAGAGTGCGCGCGCGGGTTCGCAGCTCGTTTAGCACTGACCCCTCAAAATATTGATGTTAACGCCTTAAATCAACACTTCTCTTCGTCGTCGTCCATTGACGCATATGACAAACGTGCTACCATCAACCACATATCGTCTCTTCCAACACCTAATTACTCTCCTTTTGTTATTAATCAATTTGCCGCTTGTGATGTTAAAAAAACGATCCTATCCATCTCCTCTAATGCGGTCGGCAGTGATTGCATTAGCCGTAACATGATCCTTCCAATCCTTGATGAAATCCTATCTACTTTGTGTCATCTCCTTAACGCCTCTGTGTCACTGACATCTGTACCATCTTCCTGGAAAGAAGCTCAAATCGTACCTATTCCCAAAAAAACGAATCCCATCTCTCCATCTGAATTTCGTCCAATTTCCATTCTCCCTTTCCTCTCTAAAGTCCTCGAACGTCTGATCCACTCCCAACTCAGTTTTTTTCTAAATTGCAACAATCTCCTTAATCCCTTGCAATCTGGTTTCCGTCCCGGCCATAGTACTACTACTGCTCTTGTAAAGATATCTGATGATATTAGGCTGGGAATGGATAACAGAAAGCTTACTGTCCTCACCCTGCTCGATTTTAGCAATGCTTTTAACACTGTTGATTTCGATATCCTCCTGGCATTGATCCGTTCAATTAACATATCTCCAACGGCAATTGATTGGTTTCGTAGTTACCTGCAGGGTCGCCGGCAGCGTGTACACATAGAAGATACCTTCTCTTCTTGGTGTGAAGTGCGCTAGGGTGTCCCTCAGGGTGGCGTTCTTTCTCCTTTATGCTGATCTTCAACAAATTGTTCACTGGAGCAACTCTTTTGGATTGAGTGTTAACCCCAACAAAACGCAAGTAATAGTGATTGGGAGTCCTTACATGATCTCTAGAGTCGACTGGGCTTCCATTCCAGAAGTGGTTTTCGACGGAATAGTAATTCCGTACAGCGAATCGGTCAAAAATCTTGGCGTGATTTTCGATCGCACGTTAAGCTGGGAACATCACCTGAAAGCAGTCAGTAGTAAATTGTTTGCATCTGGTGGATCGTTGAGACGACTACGAAACTTTTTACCCACTGCTACTAAAATTGCGCTTGCACAATCTCTTCTTCTTCCCATTTTAGACTACGCAGATATCTGCTATCTTGACCTCAATGAAGACCAGCTAAATAAACTTGAGCGTCTCCATAATTATTGTATAAGATTCATATTTGGCTTGCGCATATATGATCACGTATCTCAGTTTCGTATGCAGCTCAAGTGGTTCCCATTCGCCTTCGTCGGAATGCTCATATTTTATCTCTGCTCTATAATATTTTATTTAACCCCTCGTCACCGCGTTATTTGAAAGATGTTTTTACCTTCTGGAGCGATGCGCACTCTCTGCCCCTCCGGTCTAAGAACAACTTGTCACTCCAATCACCATTAGCACGCAGCGAAAATTTCTACGGCAAATCGTTCGCGTTTAGAGCCGTTGAGCTTTGGAACGCTTTGCCTGTAACTACTAGACAAGCTCCGTCAGTTGCTGTTTTCAAACAGCTGATCCATCAGAACTATCTGTCTACGTTATAATTTACTTAGTTGACGTCATTACCTACTCTGATTTAAATCGTAAATAATTTAAGTATATCAATTTCATTCCATATCTCCTTTAATAAAACATGATATTTATATATTAGTTTATATTATATTCGTATTTGTGTATTAGGATGTACAGTTATTAATATGTAGGTGCATTTTAATAGTATTGTAGGGTATTTATAATAGTATGCTAAAAAAGTTAATTTTCATTTATACAGATTTCTAAACATCTTTTACCTACTTATTTTTTGTACTTCCCCGTCTTCTTATTCTTCATTTCTCCTTTTCCATCCAGCGGTTGCCTGGAAGAGATCGCTTTTAGCGATAAGGTCGCCAATTGTTACTTTATTTATTTCTTAGTTTTTGTATATTTTTGTAACTTTGTTTACTTGTGAAGTGCAATAAAGAGTTAATCTATCTATCTATCTATCTATACTTTTTGCTTTATTCATAAATTCAGTCACATCTCTCATTTCTTCTTCCTACCACCTCTATGCTGACGATCTCCAAGTTTATGCTCAAGCCTCACTTGACAACCTAGATGATGCTATTAAGATGCTCAACGAAGATTTGCGCCGCATTGAAAAATGGAGTAGGTCTTTCGGTCTTACTCTCAATCCCTCGAAAACGCAGGCCATAATTATTGGAAGTTCGCGGCTTGTATCGAGAATCGACTATGGCACTACAACCAAAGTTGTATTCGGTGGCGTGACGGTACCATTTAGTGCAGAAGTAAAAAAATCTTGGCATTATTTTCGATCGCTGTTTTACTTGGGATCTACAAATTCGATCTATAAAGCGCAAAATATTTGCCTCAGCAGCATCACTTCGAAGAATTCGAAATTTCTTGCCTACGGCCACCAAAGTTGCGTTAGTACAATCCTCCTTCTTCCCATCCTTGACTACGCTGACGTCTGTTATCTTGACCTTAGACGGGACCAATTCGATATGCTCGAGCGTCTTCAAAATTTTTGTATTAGGTTTGTTTTCGGTCTCCGAAAATATGACCATGTTTCTCTTTTCCGATCTAACCTTGAGTGGCTCCCTATCCGTTTACGTCGGGATAGCCACATCCTATCACTTTATATACCACACTTTTCACTCCTTCTTCCCTCCGTATCTAAGCTCCCGCTTCACTTTTCTGTGCGACACTCATTCGGTCGATCTTAGGTCGTCTACAAATCTCCTATTGTCTACTCCAGCTCATTCAAGCTCCTATTACGGTTCGTCGTTCTGCGTGCAGGCTGTAGCCTTATGGAATGCTCTTCCTGCGGCCATTAGACGTGCGCAGAGCGTCGTTTCGTTCAGGACGCAGATTCGACAGCATTTCCTGACAAAAGTTGTTCACTGACTTGTGTTTATCTTCTCGGCATTTTGTGTTTCGTATTATATATAAGTATATATTTATTTATTGTACATACGTATATTATACATATCAATTTATACCTATTTATTGTATATTCATTATGTAGTCTAAGTAATTTATATATAATAAAATTATTTAATAAAAATTATTTATTTATATTGTTAATCGCACCACTGCCCAAAATTTTACAAATTTAGTTTCCTAATGAACCAAAAGGTTATCTGGAAGAGATCGCTTTTAGCGATAAGATCGCCTTTTGTGCCCATTATGTTTTGTTATTTTATATGTTACTTGTTGTCAACTTTGTTTTGTGGTGCCAATAAAGTGTTTTGTATTGTATTGTATGGTCACTCGAAACTTTTAAGTATACTGTATCTTCGTAATTTTTAGTTTGTGAAACAAAAACCAAATGTGTACAATATATTTTAATCATTTAGCTGGTGGTTTAATTAATTTTATAGTCATTATGCCTATTTTATAGTTTAATATTTCAGACTTCGGTTGCTCTAAACATCATCAGAATCAAGTTTTTTATTAATTGATTGGCTTACACTGACCACCATATCGCCTGATATCAATCGACGATATGGTCTTCAATGGGGTGCGTTTACTTAGAAGAAACCAATTCACTCTCGACTTGAAGACTGCAAGATCGTATCTATCGGGGAAAACTCACTCGAGCAACGCATTTCACAGTTTAGTCGTTTGTGTAGTAAATATTTTGGATAGATAATACCTATTTCTTTCTTCTACTGGGGAAGCCTTTCCTTGCCTTGTAGAGTTTGCCCCAAGAGTTTTACCCACGGATATTCGGGTTTTACCACTACTAAATCCTTCAAGATCAAGAAGAACATTAGCTTCCTCACCATGTTAGAGGGAATGACTTAAATGAAACCGTTTTATATCTCTACTATGCGTCATTGTACTCCTCTCAAAGCTTTTTAAAACATCTTACGAAGTTTTACATCCGTTTCTAAGATTGATAAATAATTTTCAAAGCAACCTCATCCTAACTACCTTAATCCCCATTCAGTCAGTATTTAAATACTAAAGCTTAAACTGTTAATATTCCAAAAACCTTGTTTTAATATAATCCTATTACTGAGATTGAACAACCTTGTACTCCAAAAATTGTCCGCAATATTATTCAAGCCAAAATAATCACTTTCTTAGGGGAATAATGACGCTAATCCACGCCCTTTTGAAAGCAAAATTACGATGCTCCTCGGCACGTATAATTATATTTACGAATATCATGTAGAGGTATATGTACGAGCTAAGTGTGTTGAGAATTGTGCCTTGGGTTCCTGCAATCAAGGTTGGATTTAGCGTATTTCAACATTTACTCATGTCAAAGTTTTGAGCTACATCAAATCGGTATGGCTAAAAAGAGATATTATATAAGTATACATAAACATCACTATGATTATCAGCCGCAAGACGTCCACTGCTGAGCATCACAAATGCCTCCCCCCTAGATTTCCACATCGAACGGTCCTGTGCAACCTGCAACCAGCGGTTTTCAGCAACCTTTCTGAGGTCATCAGTCCATCTAGTGGGAGGCCGTCCAACACTGCATCTTCCGGTTCGTGGTCGCCACTCGAGAACCTTTCTTTCCCATCGGTTGTCAGTTCTGCGAGCGATGTGGCCTGCCCATTGCCACTTCAACTTGCTTACCAACTCTTCGATTTATAATATCCTCATTACGGATTCTGTCACCCAAAGAGACTCGAGCATAGCTCTCTCTATAGCTCGTTGTGTGACTTTGAGCTTTGTTATGAGGCCCACAGTTAAGGACATCCATTTATTATTAAAAAAAATACGATATACCTGTAATATAAACCTAGCAACAAAACTATTCGTGTGTGTTCGGCACTACCACCACACCAAAGTTACCATAATTCACCAAAGAGGGACTAACTACTGTGTGTGTTACCAGTAAAATATAAAAATACCCTAATAACACCTCCTTATACCTTAATCTTGGGGTTTTTCCTTAACGAAATAATCCCAAATAAGTGCTATACAAGTAGTATAACTGGAATAGGTATTTCTGAAGGCATTTCCCGACTGCGGTAATGGAAAAATTATTTCGTCGCCTCTGGTATATTTATTTCGGAATTCAGCGGGGAATGCTTCGAAAGGATCACATTTATGTGACGCCATATTTTATTTATTCATCGAGAATATTTTGCCACCCTTAGTGGTGTTAGGTATCCACAATTAAAGATAAATATAGGAATAGGAGTCATTGTTATTTGTTGTGTAGTTTTTGTATGAACTTGTACTGAAATGAACAAAGTCAAAGTTCTTTATTGATAAATGTACAATTTACACGTCAATTTTAGAAAAAAAAACAACAAAATAAGAGCATACAAAGAGTATACATTTTTAAAGTTTAAATTGAACATTATATTGTGCGATAATAAGTATCGTACAAATATTAAAGTGTCAAAAATTAAAGTAGATGTACTTATTACAATTGTCATGAATAATGTCATGTTTTTACAATTTTATTATGAGTTTGCCATCACTATTTAAAAACTCGCTGAAACTACAAAAAGTTTGGTCGATAAGCCAGCTTTTTAATCGGTTTTTGAAGCTACCCGAACTCAGTGCTGATTTAACTATTTTAGGAAGAGCGTTATAAGCTTCCGGTCATCCGGTCTTCTGAATATGATCGTGTGTACGTGTAAACAATATAAGAGCTATAATTAGGATAAGTATTTAACTATAAAAAAAAAAAAAAAATCATAGTGTCAGTGTTCCGATAATTTCCACAATAATAACTGAATAAAATCACAGTTTCTACATTCACGTAACATCCACGCAGAAAACTAAGCGAAGTCGATCGTTGGTAACAAGAAACATCGCGCATCTATTGGATTCGAACATAATGTACGAGAAAACAATACCGGCGAAAAATTGAGGTTAGAAATTTCATCCATAGACAAATAAATATAGACGAACTGTTACCAACACAACAGAATATAAAATTATTCCAGTAAGGACAGTAACTGCCAGGCCAATTCGTCCAGCAACTATCAATCTACGTCAGGGTTGCCAGGTGCCAAATCCAATAATTACGAAATACACTCCTTTACACGTAGTAAAATATGGAAGAACAGTTTCAGTTACTATTTGATAAAATGAAATTGGAAATGCAGAAACAAACAGTGGAACTATCTAATACATTAATGGAAAAAATAGACGAGAAATTAAAACCCATAGTTGAAGAAAATGATACCTTAAAACAAAAAATTGAAAATTTGGAAAAAAAGGTGGAGTTCCTAGAGCGTGAGAAAAAAAGTAATAATATAATAATCCATGGACTAGAAGAGGGAGAAACTTCCGCAAAACACCTATTTGAAAAATTGAAGAAATGTTTCTTGGACAACTTAGAAATAACTTTGCAGGATAGTGACGTAAATAAGATATATCGAATCGGAAAAACAAACAACGTCAAACCGAGACCCTTACTTCTTGCCTTATCAAATGGATGGAAAAAAGGCGAAATTATGAAGAACAAAAAGAAACTTAAAGAGCTGTATATAACGGAAGATTATTCAAAGGAAATATTAGAAAAGAGGAAAGCGCTACAACCTAAGCTCGTGGAGGAAAGGAAGAAAGGAAATTTCGTCTACATAAAATATGACAAGCTCATCATTAAAGAAAACAACTCAATCGCTAAGACTAGAAGGAAGAGAGAAATTTCAACATCTCCGCCAGCCGATACACATCCAAGAAAACAGCAAACATTAACAACATCCAAAAATAATAGAAAAAACGTATTCGATATGATGAGAGTACGATCCCACTCCTTTACAACCACTTCAACTGACAAGGGAGAATAGCAACTAAACACAGGCGATCGGAAACAAAACCCAAATAAACAAAATAAAAAAACAATAGCTAACCAACCTCCCCCAAGCCGACTGGTCCTCGTGGGGGGAAAAGACCATGACCCTCTAAAGCTCAACAAATGTACTTCAGATATACACATAGCTACCTTTAATGCAAGATCATTACGAACTCCTGAGAAATTACTTGAATTGGAACTTGCTATTGCAGATATGAAATGGGATATAATAGGAATCAGTGAAATGAGAAGATACGGAGAAGGGATTGAAGATCACGGTAAATATATTCTACACTACAAAGGGGACGTACCAGGGATGCACGGAGTCGGCTTTCTGATCAAAAAGAAACTGGCCCATAAAATTGAAGAAATAAAAGGAATATCTGGCAGAATAACAACATTAAACATAACCCTACCTTTAAGCAAAAATCCAAAATGGTCCATAATACAAGCATACTCGCCAATAGAATCAAATAAAAAAGAAGACATAGAAGAGATTGATAAATTCTATGAAGAATTACAGTCAACTATTAAAAATTCTCATAAGAACATTATAGTAATGGGCGACTTCAACGGACAAACAGGAAAGTGTAATAGTATGGCCGAAGAATACATTGTAGGAAAATATGCACGTGGTAAAAGAAGTAAAAATGGAGACAGGCTAGTTACTTTTGCGTTTGAGAATAAATTAAGAATCTTGAATAGTTTCTTTAAAAAAAAAGAGTCAAAAAAATGGACTTGGATTTCTCCAAATGGGCGTTATAAAAATGAAATTGATTTTATCATGACTAACAATATTAAACTCTTCCAAGACGTATCCGTCATACATAATCTAAACTTTCATTCGGATCACAAAATGGTTCGTGCTAAGTTAACGGGTACACCTGTAAAGAACAACAGGAGATTCCAAAATGAAAATAAAACCATTACATGCACTGGTAATACGGATCGGCTCATAACAAACTTGGAAACCATAATAAGAAAAGAGACAGACAATTCTGAATCAATCCAATCAAGATATGAAAACTTTATAAATACACTAGTATCGGAAACCAAAAAAAGTTAACCTAGAAAGCAAGAAATTTATTTCTGATCACACGTGCCATTTGATACAGGAAAGAAAAGAACTATTACAAAGAAAAAAGGACAAAAACAATCGCATAAAAATATCTGAAATAAGCAAAAAGATAAATAATAATATCAGAAAAGACAAAAAAGTAAAAAGGCAAACTACATTAAAAAAGCATATCGAAAAAACCTGTGGAATAAAAAAGGCTATTAAAGAATTAAATATTAAAAGAGATTGGATGCTAAATGCGAAGATCAAAGATGGTAACACTACGCATAACAGAATAGAAATAATTAAAATAGCAACAGATTATTATCGAAATCTATACCACAGCAAGAACCCAAAAATGTATACGGGTGGAACAAATAATACAAATTCTGAGCCAGTACCAAAAATACTCATAAAAGAAACAATGAAAGCAATTAGCACACAGAAAAGAGATAAAACACCCGGAACAGACCAAATTACAAATGAATTGTTAAAATCTACCGCAACGGTGATTGCTCCTATACTAACAGATATATTCAATGACATTATAGCGACCGAAGATATCCCTGTAGAATGGACTAAATCTACAATAATATTACTGCACAAAAAAAAGGTGACAAAGGAGAAATAGGAAACTATCGACCAATCAGTCTGATGTCCAATATTTACAAAATCTTTTCAAAAATAATATTATCGCGTATGACATCAACACTTGACCTAAATCAACCAAAAGAACAGGCTGGTTTCCGTAGTAAATATGCGACCATAGATCATATTCACGTACTAAGACAAGTTCTTCAAAGATACAAGGAGTACAATAAAACTTATTACCTGGGATTTGTCGATTACAATAAAGCCTTTGATTCTTTGGAACACGAGCACATCTGGGAAGCATTAAATATTCAGGGAATACAAAATAAGTACATACAAATTCTTAAAAACATCTACTCAAAAAGTACGGCCCAGGTGAGGCTGGAAACAACGGGAGAGGAGTTCCCTATAGAGAAAGGTGTGCGGCAAGGGGACCCGATTTCGCCTAAGTTGTTCTCAGCATCCCTGGAGATGATATTTAGAAAATTGGACTGGGAAGGGTATGGGCTCAATGTAAACGGTGAAAATCTGAACCACTTGCGCTTTGCAGATGACCTGCTCCTGTTTTCCGAGTGTCCAAAACAGCTAGAACAAATGTTGCAACAATTGTCCGAAGTAAGCGGAAAAGCAGGACTTTCCATGAATACACAAAAAACAAAAATTATGACGAACAGTTCACAAACATACTGTATCAAGGTAAATAACGAGACAATAGAATATGTAGAAGAATACATATACCTTGGTCAGTTAATAGCGCCATGTGATACTATGCAAAAAGAAATTGACAGACGAATAGCCAGTACATGGAGAAGATTTTGGTCACTAAGTGAAATTATGAAAAACCCAGATATGTCCATGAAGGTAAAAAGAAAAGTGTTTAACATGTGTATTTTACCATGCTTAACATATGGCTGTCAAACATGGGCATTAACAGAAAAATTAACAAATAAAATAAGGACCTGCCAGAACGGAATGGAGAGAAGTATAATTGGCGTAAAAAGAAGAGATAAAATTAGGTTAAAAAATATAAAAACTATAACTAAATTCAAAGATGCAAGAAAAATATGCAAGACATTAAAATGGCAATGGACAGGACACATGCTAAGGGAGAAGATTGAAAAATGGACAAAAAGTATATCAGAATGGTACCCTAGGGATGGTAAAAGAAGCAAAGGACGTCAACAAAAAAAGATGGGAAGACGAGTTGAAAAGAATTGCTGGTCCAAATTGGATGCAAATCGCAAAAGACAGGAAGATCTGGAAAGCTCTAGAGGAGGCCTTTGTCGAAGGACAAGCTGAGGATAAAGAAACCAATCGTCTGTGTATATAATTAGTAAACAAAATTGTAAACTTGGCAATAAAGGCTCATTTAAATTTAAATTAAATTTAAATTAGGTATCATTTTATTTAAGTACTAGCAATACCCCGTGGCTTTAACCACGTTTTTAATTACACAACACCATCCAATAAAATTCCTGTTGGAGTTATGTTCCACAGCAAAAAGTAGCCTGTTTAGTAACATTATGACCAGAAAAATATGCTTTATCGTGAGGACACGATTGAACAGATATTGTATGAAAATTCAGTATGTAAGTACCTAGATATCCACATAGTCTCCTATGAAGAAGTGGTGATTTGAATAGGGAGGAAATGTACGCTTACATATTGTTTAAAGCCAATATGTAACGTTACATTATATATCGGCAAACCCTACTTTTAAGATATAGTTATAACACGCTTTTATTAACTTGGTATGTATTTGCAACTAACTCAGCGAACGAAAACAGAGCCTGTGTCAGAGTCTTGTGTATTCCGCTTTCTTAGAAAATCAAATCAGTATACCCACACATTTTTAACGCTTATGACGTCAAAGAACCAAAATTGTGCTGAAGTCAGGTTTTGTAATACTATTACTACTATGTGCCTGTCTTGTCCCTATATTGGGCAATAAGGCCTCCCTTCTCTCCTTCAACGTTTCCCTGTCTACGGCTAATACAGCCCAGTCTTTCCGATATTCGTCGAGGTCGTTTTGCCATCGTTTCTTTGGTCTGCCGCGTCGTCGTTTGCGATCTCGCTTCCACTGCGTGGTCATTTTGACCCAATGATCATCCGAGGTTTTGTAATAATTTAGGAAATTAAAACTTCTTTACATGCATTAGGCATTGGTCGAAGTAGCAACTTTAACTCGTTACCTTTCTCGACACCTCTATATTTAGGACAATATACATAAAATGTTTGTAAAATAAAGGTGCTTAAAAAGTTGGCACTCCCACACCACATGTACTCATTTATTTACCTCCAAAGTAGAATCTAAAATGATCACTTTCATCTGACTTCCTCACGTAGAGGATAATAATATTCAAGCGATTCCACTTAGACCGAACCAAATTCTTTGTACCCTGCCCCAGTGCTTCATTTTTTATTTATAACCACTTTTACTTTGTTTTACATTATTCGTTACATAGAAGCGATTCTTGACTATTTTCGTCCAATGTTTCTTAGGAAAATGTTTCTTATTTCCGTAAAAATACTTCGTGTTTTTCGACTTCAAAAAAGATACTCAATTCGGTTGAATGTTCAACTTCAACTCTTGGTTTGTGGCTTTTATTGTGGTTTAGCCTCACAATTTCGCCAATGTCAAGTATAAATATAATATATAATCTAAATTTGTGAAGAAAAAAATATAAGAAAAATCCGGTTGAATGTTTACGCGATAGTTTCGCAAATTGTCAACAGATTTTTGATGTTTTTTTATAGATCATATACTATATACCACAATATATACTTTAGAGGTGCCATATAAAATTGGTTGAACGTTTTTTGAAATATGCAGAATCTAAATTTTGTGACATATTCGTTTTTTACCGAAACTTTCGCTGTCTTATTGGACAGTGTGTCTAATTGACTTCACAAATTATGTTATTAATTTTTATAGACAAGTAAATAATTTTATATTAGCATAGAGTGACAGGACAAGCAGGAAGTCTGTCTGCTGATAATCAGCGCGGCTCTATGGTTTATTGGCAGATAGCACATTATCTTTCTTAGAACACGCCAGTTTCCTAAAGATGTTTTCTGTCACCATTAAACCTAGTCGTAATGACATATATTGAAATTGAAAAAGTACTCAATGGTGCAGACCGGTTTCAGATCTACGACCTAACCAAACCTAGGAAAGGAAACCTAGTGAAATCGGACGTTATAGCTATCACCCATCACGCCATCACGGCTTTTAATATAATTCAAAAGGCACATGCAAATTCATTCCAGCAAAAAATGTTTTTTGCGTGAGTGAAATTGCCAGAAGCAACTTAATGAAGCCAGATTTAGCTCCATTTCATTCCCGTATAATTGAAAATGCAAATTAAATTACAGCATAAATTGGATCTCACATGTTCTCAATCCATACATAAATACACGTATATTTGTATTATTTACTGGCATACGCTATCTTTATTGTTGAAGTGAAACTTCTTAAGTTACGGCTGGTCTAGTCGGGAGAATGGCGCCTGCCGATCCGGAGACCCCGGGTTCAAACCCCACACGCACCACTGTCTTTTTGAAGTCATGTGCGGAATGCCGCTAACTTAAAACGGTGAAGGAAAACATCGTGAGGAAACCGACATGTACCTAGAATCTTTCGAAGTCATGTGTCATCCACCAACCCACACTGGGCCAGCGTGGTGGATTATGGCCTTAACTCTCTCCTTGGAAGAGAAGGCCTGAGTCCCAGCTGTGGGAACATTTAGTGGGCTGTTGCTGATGATGATGAAACTTCTTTACGCTGATCAATGCGTTACGAAAAATGTGATCGGGCGAGGAGAACGGAACTTGAGAGGGAGAGAGAGTTACGTTTCGTATACTATAGTAGGAGCAAGAGAGAGACGTGCGAGCATACCTCAAAGCCAGTTACGTTTCCCATATCCCATTTCTAAGAGCAATTAATTAATTTCGAATGAATGTTGTGAAAAAATAAGTAATCTATAGTAATTTATTTATAAATAATAATAGCATATTTTTTTCCGAGACTATTTTCTATTTATGTTCGTAATTTCAACCTGATCCGTTCAGACGTTACGACGTGATTGAGCAACAAACATCCAAACATTGACATTTGTAATATTAGTAGGATAAACAACGAAACTGCCGACTCCAATTTAAAAATTAAACTCACACGGTATATAAACAATAAAGAGTGAACAATAAAGAGTAAGTACCTACTCTTTATTGTTATTATGTTAAATTATTATTATTAGGTATTGTTAAATTCGAATCAATAGATTCGAATTTTGTTTCAAATACCACACCATTAAAAGATGTTTCAGTGTTTTTTTTATAAAATGAGTGGCATATGGTATACGATGAAAACCGGTAGCCGTTTTTTATGAGTATCTGCAACATCACAGATGCCGTCGATTTAGTTTTCTTTTAGATTTAAACACTTGTTCAAACAATTATTTTATGATTTTATGATACTCTAGAAATATGCTTTTATTTCTCGTAATATTTAAAAATTAGTGAAGAAATTTCATAGATTCCTTGGTTTATATTCTTAAATTTCAATTAACAGAGGCTTTATTAACAAAACTAAATCACAATGAGAACTACACTGATCTACTAAATACAAATGATATAGGTACCTAACTAACTACTGACTTTAAGCACATCTGAATTATTCATAGAAAAAAGGATTAAACATTAATAATTAATCAAAATTGTCAAGCCTACTAGCTAGTTTAATCAAGTATTCCGTCAAAATCAAGCTTTAATTCGAACTGTATTGAACTGATATTATTAACTAAAATTAATTGTCTGGATTACTGAAATGTATTCACAGGCGAAAACGAGAATTTTTACATATTTTTTCTACTGTCACTTAGATCTGTCAACCTGAAAACTACCGTGTGTTATGAAAGACTTTTATTCCAAAACATAAAGCTTCACATCACTGAACTTTGTAATAATAAAGGCCTTTTAAACGACAGATTTCGATATATTGCAGCGACACCAATCCAAGTCACGTGATATTCTCAACTCACACTAGGTCAGGTCAGCGCAGTAGGTTACGGCTAGTTACGTAGACAGGTCCACCATCCCTCTTTTCCAGTTATGCGTGGCGCTGCTATCGTATTATGGCCGTCAACTAGAAAGAACTTATTCACACGTGTAGTTTCAGCCTTGCGCCAGAAGTTCTTTTGCTGTGGCGGAGTCGAGTTCATGGAGTGTGCATTAATTATTATTGTACATATATTGCATGCGAGTATGTATAGTACGCTAACTACACGATACGGTTTTAAACTCTATCTCGTAGGAGCGTAGTATCCCGTAGATTATTTTTTCAGAATCTATACGAGAAGCGAAACTTTTGTTCCCCTTTCAACGAAAATTACCCGGCTCCGTCAGTTATGAAATTTCACACAGATATGGTTTATGCAGAGAAGGCGTACAGAATGCTATAAACACACTATAGCCCTACTAATATTATAAATGCGAAAGTTTTAGATGTTTAAAGCTGAATCACAACGGAACGGGGGTGAATTGATTGATTGGGTTGGAATCTGGAACACAGATTGTAGGATGGAATAACGCATACTTTTTATCCCAGAAAAATAACTGGAGCGGAAACTGCGTAGGTAAACCGCGGGGCGCTGCTAGTATAAGATAGTGCCAGTCTATTAGTAGGTATGGGAAATTTCATACTCCATTCGCGCAATTTTCTTAAAAAGGCGTACGACGTTTTTGCTTCATGTAATACAGGGTTACTGGTAATCTGCCTGCATCCTTTTATGGGCATGTAAGTACATTAAATAATTCTACTTTTGTTCTACAGTTTAAAAAAAAATCTTGCATTTTCGTCCGTTCAAAATAAAAAATATATTTCCCGGGTCTAAAAACGTCTAACTCTTCATAACAAGACTCGCGCGCACTCTTTAACGCTCGATAAATGCAGTGCTGACGCGAACAAAGCTAAACAGTTCTAGACAGGCCAACAGTAACAAAAATAATATGTTTTTGGCTTAAGTTGTAGAATGAGAGTTGTTTGTTTAAATATACAAAACATACATACATACATTTAAATGGTGGCTGATTACCAGTAATCCTGTATAGATACCTTATTTTTTCAATTCAATTCATTTATTTGCGTATATATATGGGTTTACAAAGATGCTTACAAAAACTTATATAAAATAATGACCTCCATATTCCACCTTTCGGTATGCAAAATAATAAAGTGATCAATGATATTAAATTAAATGGAACATAAACACTAATAAAAAAACCTTAATGCAACAAAAATCAACCAATGCCAACACACAATCAAACAAAAACAACGTATTTGCTTCACGTATATGGCATATAGAATCCTTATCGTGGGCGTCTATGGGTCAGTGTTGTGCAGTGCAGCATAAATAAAAATCATTTAAGTCTTCACAATTTTATATTTAGCGTGACAATTCAATGTTACAAAAATGTACGAGCAGCGTGTTCGATGGTTAATTTCATTATTTCATCGTATCAACTGTAGTAACACACTCTTGTCTACACAACTCTCGTATACATCGGGTACTCTCAGAGATTACTGCAAAAAACCCATCATATCACTGCTCTGACCACAACACGAATCACAGAGTAAGTAGAGAGATACACTATACGAATCAATAATGGTGTCACCACGACCACGCTCCAGACATTGTCATTGCCATGCTCGATATTTACATAAATTGATTTGAATGAAAGTTTAATGCTTGGCGAAATTGTGAGGCTAAACCACAATAAAAGCCATAATAAACAAATGAGATTGTGACACTACAACATTAATAACATGAAGGTGCATTGTACCTATGCGTAGATTTCCCTCATAGACTTCCTCATATAGATACCTTATTTTCCCGTTACATCTTATTTTCGCACTGGTTTTTCGTCGATAACATGACAGAATCCCTGTCAGATCCGGCGAGGGCGAGATTGGACTGATATTAAGGGGTGTCACGACGTGAGAGATCGCGTGTACCTGCAAATATAACGCCCCACCTAAATCATGTCGATATTTCTGTGACTTCGAGCTTTATTACAACTTGTCAGCTTTGGATGAGAAAATATATTTTATAAGCTTAGCTTTCGTGAAAGTGACAAGGTAGAAAGATCAACAGGCTGTTCATGTCACCGACAAAAGTCGTTTCAAAATCTAACGATGTGAGATTATAAAGTGACGAAACTTAACCAACCCTAGGTTTCAAAAGTAGGTCACTCACGAGTCTTGATTATAAATTGTTATTATAAGTACCAACAGTGGTGCCACATTTAACAATATTTAGAACTATCTTTGACAAGTGTTTTTGCGTCTGGAAAACGCCTCATTATTCAATGGATCCCGACTGTTCAGTTGTTATGTTCCTTTACTAGAACATATTTTATTTGCTGCAATAGTATTAATTCAATAACATGTTATAGAATTCTAGACCAACAGAAATCTAAGTGCTTGTTTTATTATTTTCAGTATTTATAGTATGTTTGTGTACGTAGTTTCATTCACTTTTTATGCAGACGGTTTTTTGAGTTTTTAAATTATATTTTTTTATTAGTGATAAGACTCTTTACAGAGTCCGCCTGAAGATGTATTACAACTTTGCCTGATATTCTACCCCTAAACAGTAACGTGCTAACTCCACTATGTTCCAGTTTGAAGGGCAATGGTTCCAGAGAAATTATAGATTTCAGATATATATATGAGTGACACGTGCAGTCCTAGGTATTGTCAACAAGTCCTGATCCTCCCGGTCACTCGATCGTTTAAAAAATTGGCAGTCATAGGAACTACTGATAGAAGCGAAAACTTATAATAACTCAAAATTTATTAGCTTACTTTGGAAACTACGCAGGTTTTCCCGATGGTTACAATCTTGGTGTCTTCAAATCGAGAGTGAATCGGTTTTTTCTAGGTAAGCACGCTCCATCGTAGATCTCATCATCGCTTAACATCAGGCGAGATAGTGGTCAAGTGCGAACCTATTATGGTTAAAAAGAAAAAGGTGAAACCGGAAGGAGTGAGCATGACCATCTAGAAATGCGTCAGCATGGCCAATGCCCATGGTCCCGAGTTTGCCCGAAGATTTCTTATCATTCCCGAGCGTGATGCTAGAATTCAATTCACAGCCCACGAAAAATCTGTCTGTAGCGAGCCAAACGTTTTCACTTCAGACAGTGGTAAATCCGTTACCACTTACTGTTACCGTGTCTACTTATCCTTGTGTCCTTAAAAAATGTGTCGAAATCTGCATCAGTCTCACGTAAAATTCATAGATACTTCTTCTAAAGTGCCGCAACCTTCACCCTTCCTAATCCACTTCCCGGTGCTCGCATCTGCTCAAGAATTCTGAGCATCCTTTGTTGGCTTCCCCTTGTAAGAGAGCGCGCGCGATATGTGAGACAGCCGATATTTTTAGACACCTGATATTTTGCGGGCCCTGTTACTTTATTGTTGTTTTTATTGTTGTACGAAGGAGATTTTTCTTCTGTGAGTTGATGTACATTCTTATTTATAGCAACCAGTGACTTCATACGTCATAGAATATAACAAAGGAATGTTTTATAAGAAACCCGGAATCATTTGGGATAAAAACACATTGCGCTGTTTCATGTGTCAGTCTTCGAGTTCTGAGTTTAGCTTGATGTCTTACGACGCTATTGAGAAACAAGAGCCATAACTTCCACTATAAGATTTGAATGAATGAATGAAAACTCTTTATTGTTTACGCCTTAAAATAGTACAGAAAATATACAATAAAAACACAATAGTGAAACAACTGGCGGCCTTATCGCTGAAAGCGATTTCTTCCAGGCAACCTTGGGGGTGGACAAAAAAACTAGGAGAACTGAAATCGTGGTGCCCAACAAAGACTTTTACTACGAGATAATAGATAAACGTACATTCCAATAATATTACACACAAATACTTAAGCAATCCAAAATCATAATACACTAATAAATAAAACTAATCATAAACATACGTACTACTAATTGATATGAAGATAAAAAATATATACTTTAACGACAAATAACTAACCGATAAAAGATAAATATGAGTGAACAGTAAAAAATAAGAATCTAAAATTTTGTAGTGATCAACGCAAGTAAAAAAAAAACGTATATACATATAACAAACAAGCAATTTTTAATACATTAAGAAAATTACAGAAAATCACAGCTGCGACAAATATAACTGTTTTACGTGATCTTTAAAGACAGGCAACGATTGCAATTTCCGAATACAGACTGGTAGTTCATTCCACAACTGAACAGCCTGAAAAGCGAAGGATTTGCCGTAAAAAGTTTCAGAGCGAGCGGAAGGGGGTCATTAGTGACAGTCAGGTCAGGTTGGTTTGAGACCTTAGTGGAAGAGAATGACAATCTTGCAGTAAACTGAACCGCTCTTTAAGGTAACGCGGTGTACAGGGGTTAAATTTGTAGGTTTTATTTTAATAGTATAGAGTGATAGACAAACAGGGCATGTGCCTGATGGTAAGCAACGTGCCTGCCCATAACGGCACAATGACACGCAGCTATTGGAATATAAAGAGTCTAAATCATTACCTAGCACCGCACTGCGCACGTCACTCAGAGATATAAGGTGTTTTATCTCTTAGCCCAGTAATTTTTCTGGAAACATTGACCTCCATACCGGAACACATTAATGTTTGCACCCTACTGCTTGACGGCAGAATAACTGGCAAAGGTATGGTACTTCCCTAGGAGGATTCTACAAGGAGCCCTACCACAAATACCACTATAAAAACTAGGTAGTAGGATAAGCCTTTATTCAGATTAATAAGATGACCTTTTTTTAAACTTTAGCCATCATAGACATATTGATTGGACTCTCAGTCAAAATCTGCATTTTTTAATGAATAACATTAAATATTTTAGAGAAGGCCTTAGCTCCGAAAACTAATTTTACTGTAGCACATTTTGCACCCATTTACGATTTACGGGTATGATGCATAAGTCAATGACTCTCTTAGACCGCATTTAAAGAAAGATGTTGGCTTGTACCACGACTCCGGCGTAAAAAGAAGCCTATGAGCGAGCATCGTACTACTTGCGACTCTAGGCGTACACTCCCATCTATTTCAACAAAAAAATGTCTGTAAAGTTGGTTGTCTTACGGACTATAGTTTAACGTGACAACGCCGTAACAAAACATTAATATGTCGATGCGGCGCAACCGTACAATGAGCGTAACGGGACATAACGGGACACTTTTTCGTGCATGCAGTCGGCGTTCATCGATTTATTAGAGGTTGCCATGTTTTTGACGTGACATGTTCTTAACTAAAAGCTGTTTATGATGATCTATGCGTTTAATATCCGTTTCTTGCATAACTGCTCTATTCAACGAAAGCCAACAAGCAGACAACCTTTACGAATGACAAACAGGCACCCGGCCTTTTTAGCTCCTAGAAAATTCGTAATGAATTCAACCGGTCTTAAGGGAGACACGGTGAATATGAATCCCTGCCAGATGGCTACCTACCTACTAAAAACCCTGAGACGTACGCCTACACTGTTGCTACAAAAACGTTTTCGCACTTGTAATGTTTTAAACATTTGCGATACACTACATAGTATAAAACAAAGTCGCTTTCTCTGTCTCTATATCCCTATGTATGCTTAAACCTTTGAAACTTGAATATTTTGGTGCGTTTTTTTGCTAGATAGAGCGATTGAATAGGAAGGTTAATATGTGTAATACGTCTATAAAGCAGTGGAGAGAGCATTATGTTATTTTGAGGTTTCTAATGTGATGTTGTAAATAATTACAATTTGTTCCGCTTGCATTGCAAACTCAGGATGCCTACGAGATATATCACAAGAACAAAATTAAAAATTTTGATTAACCCCCGACTACCTTAGATTTGTTATCTGTAGAACATTCTACTAGTCAAGCCCTTTCATTTGATACCCATATTAAGGGAATTGTGAAAAAGGAAATGTAATTCGCCATTTTGTGATAGCGGCCATCTTGGATTTGAAATTTGTCATAGTGCAAAGTATTCTACTAATCAAGCCCTTTCATTTGATACCCATATTGAGGTAGTAGTGAAAAATATTATATAATTCGCCATTTTGTGGTGGCGGCCATCTTGGATTTGAAATTTGTTATAGCGTTTAGTACTCTACTAGTCAAGCCCTTTCATTTGATACCCATATTGAGGTAGGTTGTAAAGAAATATTTTGTCCGCCATTTTGTGGAGGCGGCCATTTTGAATCGATATTAACCAAACATAGCTAAGAACACCCGCACGGATATTAACTTTCAAATAAAAAAAACCGCATCGAAATCGGCCCATCCGTTTGAGCTCTACGGTGCCACAGACAGACACACACACAGACAGACAGACAGACAGACAGACAGACAGACCGACAGACAGACAGACAGACAGACATCGACGTCAAACTTATAACACCCCTTTTTTTTTGTCGGGGGTTAAAAATAATGTACAGCAATATTGTACCCTTCAAAAGGTCTACAAAAAAGTCTGTTATTGTATATGTCTATCTCTTAGGAATAACCCACAATAACCATTTTATTAGTACTTATATTTAGTATCAGCATTGTACCCGTCCGAAACCGGGGCGGGTCGCTAGTAACGATCTTAATTTCTGTTAGTTTATGGGTAAATGTCGTATGTACTTTTTATGAGAAATTAACAACCAACAATAGATTCCGTTCCCGTCATTTTCCTGTGATAAATGGTAGCCTATATGTTCTTCCAGACTAAAATCTAACTGTGTTCCAAATTTCAACCTAATCAATTCAGACATTACGACGTGATGGAGCAGCTAACGTCCAAACATCCAAATATCCAAAAATTGAAATTTATAATACTAGCAGTGCCCCGCGGTTTTACCCGCATAGTTCCCGTTCCTGTTATTTTTCCGAAATAGTCTATGTGTTCTTCCAAACTACAATCTGTGTTCCATTCGACCAAATCTGTTCAGACGTTACAACGTGATTGAGCAACAAAGGTCCAAACATCGAAACATTTGTAGTATGATAAATGTGCGTACCTATCAACAAGTGACGATAAAATACAAAGTTACACATTTATTTATCTGGAAACATTACGTAACAAATGTAAAACTTATTTGTAGTTCGAAAAGCACATATTCTGAGAAAGCCGACATTTTACTTAGAATTTATGAGATCCTCTAATGCCAAATACTTTATCGAGATCACTTGGCGTTGATGTACGTATTTTGTTGCAAACCATAAATTTTGTTACATCTACGTAAGTAGAAGCTATTGAAATGGAATCGGAAAACAGTTCGAAGAATCGTTTATCTATTCCATTCAATATACGTTTTATGGACATATTTCTTTGTTTTATTAACCGCTCATCAATATTGTCACTCGGATACAATACGTTAACTATTGTACCACAAAACTTGACTTACCGCAGTAGTATAACGGCATTTCTTTTTAATTTAGAACGACAGGACTTGCAGAACATGTATCTGATGGTAAACAACGCGGCTGTCCATAACAGAACAGTGCCACGCAGCTATTGGAACATGAAGAGTCCAAGGAAGACTTAGCACTGCACTGAACTCTGATTTAACACAGATTTAAAGATAATTTTATACTTCAGAGATAAGATTTAATTATAATAAATAAAGATGATTTTGTCTTTGCTCTATAATGTATCTAGAAACACAGTAGAAACAACTTCAAACCACAGGTTTCTTTATAGCAAAAAATGTATTTTTGTTCCTTTTCTAGAAAGTCTACGTCACTTGGTTTCATATCCGTCGGATGTGACGTCATTTCCTGTCTCAACTCAGCGTCAGTTTCTAACACGAAACGCTCAACAAGCTTTTAACCTATTGACCCTTGTACAGAAAATGAGACTCATTTAAAAATGTTCTTCCATCCTACAATCTAACTATGCTCCAAATTTCAGCCAGATCTATTCAGACGATGGATGTTTATTGCTCAGTCACGTCGTAACGTATGAACGGATCAGGTCAAAATTTAGAACACAGTTACATTAAAGTCTGGAAGAAACCATAAACTACTTTTTATCCCGAATAAAAAACGGGAACGGGTTTTATGCGGTTTTACGGGGTTTATAAAACAGCAGGGCACCGCTAGTCATTATTAATTACAGAGTATTTGCCGCGGCTAAATAATAGCACGTAGACAAATCGTTACGTTTTAAGACACTATTTTAGAACCACAGTATGTCTGGTTTATTGAAGTCACTTGTTTACGCGAAGAAACCTGAGACTCTGGAAGCTCTCAAAGACAACATTCGACACGAGTGCGAGAATCTGTCGCCCGAAGTTCTCGCCGAAGTGAAGAAAAATGCCATAAAACGAGCCCGTATTGCACGTATGGCATCAATTGTGACGGCGCCCATTTGCACGATATAATCGACTTGACCAATAAAATTCTAAAGGTAAATAAATATACATAATTAAAAAACAGAATCGAAATTCATTCAGAAAAGAAATAGAGCTAAACAACATCGGAGGACTTATTTTGGCCCACTTTATACCTCATAGACTTGGTACACCAGGGGGTCTACCGCCGAACTAAAACTGTCTTAGGTTTGATATTGCTCTGTCTTTTCTTTTCGCTTGAAATGATAGAGACAGCAATAGTAAATACAGCGAACTTAGGCGGTAGAGGGCCTGAAAAGAGAAGTTTGTGCGCTAAGTAATGGTAAATTCAATTTAGTTGTTTGTCGTGCCATTTTCGTTGTTTGTTAAATTTTGCCGTGGGTAGTAAAATGTAAAGGTGCTAAATTTGATTAAGTTTAAGTTATACGATTTCGGATTTCTATAGAATCTTGAAACTAGTGAGTTATTGTTACCAGTAATACCTTTTGCAAGTTGTGAACTTACATTATGTAAGTGATGATTTAAGTGGCTATAAACTATTCTAAAGGGATGGTTTAAAAAGTAGAGTTTTCAGTACTTAAGACCTCAATTCTATGGATATATCTATCTTCTGCACTATTCTTGTATAGGTATGGCGTTAAATAGTTCCAAAAATAAATATTTTTTCCAGCTCTCGTTTTAATTTTGAAATGGTTTCTTACCACTTTTTGCAAATTATAGTAATCAATAAATATTGTTGGACAATTCACACACAATACCATCAGACCCCAAACTAAGCAAAGCTTGTACTATGGCGGCCAGATAGTTGATATAATACTTATATAGTTCTGAATACATACTTATTATACATAGAAACACCCAGACACAGTACAAATATTTGAATTCATCACACAAATATTTGTACTGGGTAGGGATCGAACCCACGACCCTCGGCTTCGCAGGCAGAGATTAGGATATAGGTAAATTCGACTGTCCGCACCCTATAGGTTTTCCCACACAGTTCCCGTTCCTGTTATCTTCCCGTGATAAAAAAGCCTGTGTTATTCCAGACTAGCTTTGTTCCAAATCTAAACTCTGTTCAGACTTTCCAGCGTGATTGAGCAACAAGCTTCTAAATATCACATTTCGCATTTATAACATTAATAATAGTAATTGTAGTTATCGATGCTATTCTGATGATGATGATTTTAATACTAAAGAAAACATTATTTATTATACTCCCGCCGGTTATTTGAGCTTAAACAACATTTTTTCTATAAACTTGAGTAGAATAATAAACCTTGTTAGTCTAATGTAAAGTGACGGGCCGGCGACGTAAACACATTTCGCTTGAGTAAACGTCGGAGCCCTACATTTCAGTATTAAGACCTAGATAACAGATCACCCACTGTCTGTCGACGAAAACTTTTGAATGATTTCTTATTTTCTTGTCGATTCGCTAGCGGAACTTTTACGGGAACAGAAATCGACATTAAACGTTAAACATATTAAATAGAAGAAAAACACGATTGTTTACAAAGTTAAAGTTCTTGATAAATTTACAATTTACACGTCGATTTTAGAAAAAACTACACATAAAGTAACACAGATAACCGCTCTGGCTCGTACCTAGTTTAGAGGCTGACCATAGCAATCCAACGAGGTAATTTACCCAGTCAGTACAATATGTATTGCACTGTGTACCGTTCGGGTTGGGTTATTAGAAAATTTACAAGCTTGAGTACTTTTCTGTGTCGATTTAAATCATATAAATAATAGATAGATAGATAGATAACTCTTTATTGTGACACAAAAACAGAAATATTACAGTAGAACACTTATGAACTAGCACCACAAATGGCGGCCTTATTGCTTAGAGCAATCTCTTCCAGGCAACCAGCTTAAAGGAAATTCGCCTACAAACATGGTTAGGCAAAGCGAGGTGACACTTTTCCTTATACTACTAATTAAATACTACTATATAAAACAAATTAATACATAATATACACAATCATCCAAAATACAATAAATAAAAGTGAGTCTAATACATAGGTAAATACAACTTATATTAATTAGGAACATATCACTTAAAATAACAAAAATAATATTGAAGTTGTTTATTCTAATCTAAACATGTAGTTTATTGAAAGTTAAAGCTTAGACAAATAAATCCAGCTTGACGCTAGACGAAAAAAAAAGCAATGTCCTCGACATTTTGCCACTATTTTTAGCCATTATATTTCGTGGGATTTTCGTTATATTCTGAAATAACTTTAACAGAAAAATATCCAAAGATGACTTGGAGAATCACTAATTGAATTGAATTACTCAGTTTTGGATTTATTGGAGGTGGGCAAGAATTTTTCTTTTAACGTTAAAGTTGAAGGAAAACAAACTTCTTGGTTTTTAAGGTGCACACTGAGAGAGAAAGAGTGCATCGGTTTCTTCTATGTAAGATCCATCGTTGCTTAATATCATCAGGCAAAATGACATCATTTGTAGTGGTAGGACTCTTGGCAGAGTCCGCCTGGGGAAGTACGACATCTTTGCCAGTTATTCTACCGCCAAGCAGTAATGTGCAAACATTACTCTGTTCCGGTTTGAAGGGCAATGTTTCCAGAGAAATTACAGGGCTTAGAGATATAAGATCTTAGATCTCTGGGTGACGAGCGTGTTAGAATCTGTTAGGATTCTGTGCTGTTATGACCCAATTTATGTCAGGATAGCCTTAATTCTGTGAGCTTAAAAGTGTATGTGCTGTTATTTACTTAAAGGTAGTAGGATGAATAGAAAGAACCAATTGATGATATTCGAATGTTTTTTATTCTTAGTTCATCGTTATATTACTGATAAACCCCAAGAGGGTATTCTCATCATATTAAAAGACTCTAATGCCACTTTCGCAAATCCCTAGACGACAGAGAAAGAAAGTGGCCAAGAAAACTCTGCGCCATCACATACATAATCTGTACACAAGTAAACCTTAGATAATAGTTATAATACTTATCTTTACAATGTGTCAACCGTTGGAGAACAAGAACAGCAAGAGATAACAATACATAAGAGCCAGCATAATAGCAAGAGCAATAAGTAAGACCAAGAGAATAATATACCAGCGGCCCGAACAGAACGAGGTTCGCTTTTCTACTAGTCGTGATCAACCCCACTCGCCAAAGTCATAGCGCCGCCCCTCCAACTACACAATAACAAGTAATGGCGGAATAGGCGGTGGATTTGACCACGTTGTATTACTTACTCGTTATTAATATACGTTATACAATATCATTTATTACTTATATTTAACCTTATTATTTATAACAATATTATACTTATTATATGATTCCGGAAATACATCAATTCCTTTCTTTTTACATAACAATATCAAATAATTCTCGATTTGATCGATAATAAACACACATTTATTCACTTTTAACGTTAGGTTAGGGGTTCCTTGGAACCCCTAATCTAACAAGCGCAGTGCAGTGCTAGGTAATGATTTGGACTCTTCATGTTCGAATAGCTGCATGTCACTGTGCTGTTATGTGTCAGGCATGTTGCTTACCATCAGGCACATGTCCGGATCGTCTCGTTACCATTTATTTAAAAAAAAAAAAGTAAAATATGAAGAAGGATGTTTTCATTACACTCTGAAATAACAAGGAGTCTTATAAGTTTTTGTGTAGCATCATAGCTATCAAACCATGAGCTGATTTTGATGCTGTTTTTTTAAGCTAACTGGACGAGAATGTAAAAAATTATAATTTTTGTGTTAGATTAATTAAAATGTGTAACTTTATTTTTTGTTTATTAGGGGCGCAATGGACTGGGTAATATCTACGTGTGGGCGAGCGGAGATGGAGGCGAAGACGATGACTGCAACTGCGACGGATACGCGGCTTCCATGTGGACTGTCTCTATCAATAGGTACTGAAAGCTCGATGTAACCTACAATAAATAATTCTTACCACGAACTCTCTTAGGCACAAAAGTAATCAGAACGTTGAATGCGAGGGCGAAAATGCGACGCCGCTGCGTCTCTCCAGGATTGATATAATTTGTGTAATGTGTAAGTAACTGGGTGAGATATTTATCTATTAAACTAGCGGCCCGCCCCGGCTTCGCCCGTGGTACATATATATAACCTATGGCATATGATTACGTATGAAAGAACGGTGAAAGATTTTTTTTTAATCGGTCCAGTAGTTCCCAAGATTAGCGTGTTCAAACAAATAACTTTTTTTAGCTTTATTATATTAGTATAGATGCACATCAAAGATGTTTATATTTCAAGTGACATTTTACCATCATATAAATATCGACATCAATATACGATGCTTACGTCAGAACGTCACTCAATTATTTTGCCTTCCTGGAACCACTCCACTAACACCACTGACACTTGAACTTTATGATATGGTAATAAAGTTCAAATTTACTTATTATTACGAATCGTTTGTATGGGAAAAGGAAAAGGGCTGTTTTTAGGGTTTTTCCAGAATTCGATTTTTCTCGCCGTAAAAACCATCCTTGGACTTCAACGAACATTTAAGAAAAAGAATTGGTCAAATCGGCCGAGGCGTTGTTGAGTTATGCGCTTACCAACACATTTTGCGATTCATTTTTATATTATAGATTATATAAGATAATTATTCTACTTACAGAACTTTTGGTTAGCACAAAAAAATACTGACCTGAACTTACGCACTATACATAGAGCGTACCTAACAATTTACCGTAAGCATATTCGAATCACGTTTTTTACGAACGAGTACAAATTCTCGGCGTTACCACGCTAAATGGCAATGCTTACATGTTCAGTCAAATATTTTTTGTACATTTTAGCTAAAAATAACTCTAATTACTATGTTAACAATGCTTAATGTCAAGCTCAAGCCGATTACCCTCTAGAAGCATGCTGGTGGCAATACGCCTTAATAGCATAGTCGACATTATGAGCCAAATAAACTTATTAGAAAATATTTACAATAATTCTAAGCAAACTCTTAACAAAGCCTAAATGCTCACAACGACGAATCGAACTCAAGCCGATCAATTATCATTTAGAAGCGTGCTAAGCCATCTAGTAGCACGCTGAATAATGATGCTTTTATTTGGAGCCAAATTTATAGGTATGTGTTGTTATTTACTTATCAAATTTGTAATTAAAAATATTAGAAAAGTCATAAATAAAAATAACATCAACGATAGTAATTCATATAATTACATAACCTGCCCCTAATTCTAATTCTAATAATTAACCAAATTAAGGTTGGATTAAGGGTCAGATGCGAAGGCGGTCTCCTCGGGATCCTCGACACAGCGCGCATCGTCAGGAGGTTTTCAGTCTGCAGCCCTAACCACCGATAGCTTGGGCCCTGCCCCGCTTTGGCGGCACCCTAGTTTTAAACTTTTTATAATGTTTATATTTTTATACTCATTGTAAAAAGCTTAGAAATTAAGAGGAATAAATAAATAACTTCATATTCTAATAAAATTGTCAACAGTGCTATTAACGACGGCCAGAATGCTCACTACGACGAGTCATGCTCATCAACTCTAGCCAGTACCTTCAGCAACGGAGCACGGGACCCCAGTACCGGCGTGGCTACCACCGACTTGTACGGGAAATGTACCGCCACGCACTCCGGAACCTCGGCGGCCGCTCCAGAAGCGGCGGGAGTCTTCGCTCTGGCACTACACGCTAAGTAAGACCATATTCAATTCAATTTATTTTTCGAACCTTTGGATATTACATCACTTGGTAACCTCACATAAAACATTCATTTACATCATAATTAGGTTCAATATTGAATGCGGCTGTAAAGAACAGAATAGAAAGAATAAGAAGCAGCCCACTATACATATGTTGTATGTTTCTTCAGGTACTTTAGACCTCTCGCAAGAAGAGAGTCAAGCCCATAATCCACTGCGCTATTCCAGTGCGGGTTGATAGATGACACACCTCGAAAGATTTTTGAAACAAGCCGGTTTCCTGAAGATGTTTTTCCTTCACTGTTTTTAAGTTAGCGACATTACGCACATTACTTCGAAAGGAAAGTAGTGGAACAAGGGGCTCCAGATCGGCAGTTGCCATTTTCCCGACTAGATCAGCCGGAACTGAACTTAAAAAAGACCAGATCAAAATAATTTCTTTAGCCTGTACGGCAAACCATGCAGGTGTATGGTTTGCCGTGATTGGAAAGCGTGATTTTTGCTGTGATTGGAAAGTCTTGAACATCGTAGCAAAATTGCTAGCATATCGGGGTTTTATCGGATACATTTCGGAACTATAAGTAATAATGAAATGCAAAAACGCAACTAATTTGTATAATCTAATACCACCTAAACTTTTTCTATTGGACTGTTCATATCTTAAAAAAACGGCATCGTGTCAAGGTTGATGTTTCAAAGACTCGAAGGTTTTAATCTTTAATTTACTTTTTTTTTTGGCAAGTGTCGTCTCAGTGATTACAATTTGAGTGTTTTCAAATCGAGAGTGAATCAGTTTCTTCTAGGGTAACACGGTCTATCGTAGACCGCATCGTCGCTTAACATCAGACGAGATGGCGGTCAAGAGTAGGCTTTAATAGTAACGCAAAATGAAATGAAGGTATTTGTAAAGAAAAATGAACAGAATGAATAAAGATATTTTATACCTAAATAGGAACATATATTTATTATCTTTTTCAGTCCCAGTCTGACTTGGCGCGACATCCAACACTTGACAGTCCTCACTTCAAAGAGGAACTCTCTCTACGATGCAAAGGTAAGCACGCTTTGTTAGAAATTTTCTTTCAACGGAAGTACAGGGACTTTGGTTTTTTCCTTTTCTACCGTTAAAGCTTTTTTAATACCTGCGCACGGAGCGACTACAAATATTTAGTTATATTACGCGTGTTTTTCCTTCGACTTTTTTTCATATGAGTTTAGTGGCGTCAATTAAAAAATTGGTTGAACTAATGAATTAAATTTGTTGGAAATAAACTTTGTCTTTAGTTTTGTAGATATACATAAATGCCAAGAGACGATCTTCTTAGCATTCCATGGATTCACCGTGCGTGTCCATCGTGTGGCAGAGAGAGAAAACTCGAGTAGATCCCGAGACTTGTGACTCGGGCGTAGGTTTAAGGGGCCCCTTTCTGACGTACATCAACACTCACCTTCACTACTCGTTTGTCTCTCCCTGCCCAGCCAAATCTGATATGAGCCTACTAGTGCAGCTTTAGATACTCGTTCTAGTATAGAACTTACTGCACTTCTGGATAAGCCAAGGTCTTTCAGCAGGTTATAGAGAGATTTTGCTGGTATACCTCTCGCTCCCACTTCTACAGCGTATAAACGTAGTTATACATAGCCGTTTTTTGTTAATTCGTTTAGGAGGTCATAATACTTATTTTGTTTCATCGCGCGGTCTTTATTGTTTCCCACGGTACGGTAAGTTCTACAAGGACTATGCGTTTCGTAGCTCTAGAAAAAAGGAAAATGTCCGGTCTGGATGACGAAACACCCACATCCTCTGGGATTTTGTAGTGCTTTTCATACGTGTCCATTAAAATAGTCCAATCAGGTGCTGTACCCAGGATTGAGTAAGGCTTGTTCCTGGAGTTTGAAGTTGAGCCTTCTTTTACAAAGTTAATTTGTCTTTTGTTTGTCGTCAATCCCTTTTGGGCTCTAGCTACTGAAAGGCTCATGGCTTCACGTATGATTTCAAGTACTCTGTCATGGCGCCGTGAGTAATGACCCCCGTTAAGGAGCACCTTGCAACCCACCAATACGTGCCTTGCTGTACATATCGCCTCTCCACAAGTATAGCAACATTTTTCAGAGGCTTTCCCCCACCTTACCAAGTTACTCTGGTCAAGGAGGGTCATTTGGAATGCATTTAGATAAAATTTTAATAAGGCAGGATACCAGTCATAGATCAAGGTGCGCCACTTTAGAGCTAATGGGATACAGAACTCACCTATGGTTAACCACTCACTTTGCATTTATAAATTCATAGCGTGCACTTTGTAACCGTCATTTTCGTCTTGTTGTAGAAAGGTTTTTACCATGTCTCGGTCTTCCCTTTTTCTCGCACCCAACCCAGCAGTATTTACTTGTGCACCTCCCATAAATTGTTTATGGAATTGAAGTCTAGATTCCAGGTCTGAAGCAGTTTTGTCTTTTGGGAGAGATGTAATTAATTCGTCTTGCGACTTTCCCAAAACATGCGTTTTAGTAACTCTTAGGTGTTTCTAAAGTTCAGACGGTTTCTTTAGTTTCAGCCCAAAACTATTGTGATTGTAAAATACTACTTTTATTTTCGTATTATTTTGTAACTACGAAAAAGTTGTAAAACAGAAACATTATTGGGTGTTTCATTGTATCCTAAGTATGTATTTAAAATTAAATATTAATAATATAAGTTTTCTGATTTCCATTATAAAGCTTTGCTCAGTTTGAGCCTAGATAGAAAACGTAACGATAAATATTTATTGATTGTTTTTTTTTTTAATTTTACAACTCACTCAAATAACAAAACAATTGAAACAACTAACAGCCTTTATAGATACACTAGATGCCCGCCCCGGCTTCGCCCGTGGTATATTATATAGCACTCATCGGGATCCCGTACATATCCAACGGTGAAAGAATGACTGAAATCGGTTCACTCAGTCCTGAGAATATCGATTTCAAACAAAAAAACCTCTTCAGCAACCTGCTACGCCACCTGTCGGATTTTGGTCGTACCAACTCAGATTTAGAAAAAAAAATTAGCAATGGTTTATATTCAAGGCACAGATTACTGAAATTCAATGACGCAATCTTTGACACATGCTGTCATGTGTCATGTCAAAGCACGAAACGTACGAAAACTATCAAAAGGGGAATATTTTTTCCCGATTTTGTTACATTCTTGTTTCATGCTCCGCTTCAATTAATAGTAGAGTTATTTTCTATAGCCTAAAGCCTTCCTCGATAAATGGACTATCCAATAGAAAAAGAATCTTTCAATTCGGACCAGTACTTCCCGAGATCCTAGCGTTCAAGCAAACAAACAAACAAACTCTTCAGCTTTATAATATTAGTATAGATAGCCAAGAGATATTTTACGCAAGCGTATTGTAGGTCTCTACCTTAGAACTTGTCTATACCCTGTTTTATTTGGTAAGATTACAGTCTTAAGCCAAACGTAAACACTTACAACATAAAAAAAGTAAAGTCAAATCGATGTGGACGTTTTCCATACATTTCTCTATGACGTCAAATAAACTAAAAGAAACGAAATTTTTAGTTTTGTTTTTTGTAATACCGCCGTCCGCCGTACAGAAAAGATAATCGGCGGTTCCATTCCTTGTAGTGCTCTCATTCGCTCAGGTATAACTGGAGGCGAATCGTATTCTCTCAAGACTTCGAAAAGACTCAATTTATTTAGTTACTAGAAGCGATCGTACAGAAGACAAAATTGTTCTTGAAGTTTGAATAAACTGTACAAGACGTCTTGACAACTTAACAAGACAGGCTTAAGGAAAGAAAGCATCTTTGGGTTATTTCTTGTGAGTTTGTAACAAGCACAAAGAGAAGATGTATTCTGGATTTGAATATTTCTTGAAGTCGTATTTAAGATTATGCATAAAGGGTTACAGAGAGATACCGACAGAGAGTTAGTAACTTAACTATTGTACGAGCTGCGGATCAATAATTTTTTTGCGTAGAGTGCCTTTGCACATTTTCAACATTTTATAACATAGAATGAACTCAACGCGACAAAATTGAACTTAAGTTTTGTATCGCTTCTGAATCTACGTTGTTTCAAAGAATTATTTATTGGGACAAATACATAGATCCAGTAAGCGTGCAAAATTTCCACAAATATTAAAAAGTTTTCCCGTTTAGATAGTTATAAAAGTCGTTATCGAGAGATTTAGAACTTTTAGGCGTGTATTAAAACTTGTTGACCTTTTCTGTATGATATATTTTTGTCATACCAGCTTACCTAAGTAGTCAAAACAATAACTAATATAATTTCATTGAAAAAAAAAACACTGCCTGATAATGTATATCTCACCGCGAAATTTATACACCGCGAGATTATAAATTAGCCTGCGCTAACCTGCGGAAGGATTATAATTTAACGCGTTACATTATCTAAAATTGTACAATAACATAATCATCGTTTTTAACCCCAGACCAAAAAAAGGGGTGTTATAAGTTTGACGTCGATGTCTGTCTGTCTGTGTGTGTGTGTGTCTGTCTGTGGCACCGTAGAGCTCAAAGGGATGGACCGATTTCGATGCGGTATTTTTAAGTGTAGGTTAATATCCGTGCAGATGTTCTTAGCTACATTTGGTTAATATCGATTCAAGATGGCCGCCTCCACAAAATGGCGGACAAAATATTTCTTCATAGCCTACCTCAATATGGGTATCAAATGAAAGAGCTTGACTAGTAAAATACTATACACTATAAAAAAATCAAATCCAAGATGGCTGTCACCACAAAATGGCGAATTATATTATTTTTTTCACTACTACCTCAATATGGGTATCAAACGAAAGGGCTTGAATAGCAGAACACTTTGCACTATGACAAATTTCAAATCCAAGATGGCCGCTACCACAAAATGGTGAAATATATTTCTTTTTTCACATCAAATGAAAGGGCTTGACTAGTAGAATGTTGTACAGATAACAAATCCGAGGTAGTCGGGGGTTAATCAAAATTTTTAATTTTGTTCTTGTGTTTTAGCTGATTTACGCTGCTTGGTAGGCTATCAATAGCTTGTAATGTAGAGGCCAATACATTCACCTTACTTTATTGAAAACCAGTGTCATGTTGTATGATATTGTTAATGAACTCTTCACTAAGTTTTGCATTTTTGTGTGACCACACATTGGATTCTGAATGGGACTATCACTTGTAATTAATGTTTCTTTTGTATGGATGCCAATTTTTGGAGCTGATGGAAACTCTTAAATTATTTTACACTGCTTTTGGATAAGTACTCTAAGATAGACATAAGAAAGTGGGAAGACTTTCTATGTGTTTTCCCCAAAATTCTGTTTGATACGTGGAGGAACAACAAATAAGACTTTTTTGTGTCACTTTTTAACACCTTGTCCTCTCAAAATTAATGTTTTGCCTCCAGAGCAAAAACATAATCATAAACCGTTATCATGTTGGCTTTTGGCAGAGAAAATTTCGGTGTTACCACAAAGACAATAATTAATGAGTATTCTAAATAAGAGTTTGTTTTCTACATAGAAAGCATAAAAAGTCAATTTTTGGTACAAAAAAAACAAATACGTCGATGTTTTTTTGGGCAGGCTCATTATAACAAAATCCTTAATTATAATGAATAATAATAATAATTTAAACATTACTGCTTGGCAGTGTAGTAGGTAAAAGTGGGATACGTCCCCAATCGGACTCTGCAAAGAGCCTTGTCACTACAAACCACCACCTTATTTAAAATTTTCCTTATTTTTTATCGTTTGTAACACACATACGCACCAAAATTAAAACCACATCTCTCAAACAACTAACAGCACCCATGTCCTCGTAAATGTTTAATTTTGTACACTTCTTTTGCTAAAAAGGGTCGAGGGACTTTTGACCCTTTTTATACTCCGTCGGCCGAAAACGCAAATTTAATCCCGTCAACTTTTTTAGTACATTTTTCTCTCTAAAACTTTCTTCAAAGCTACATACATATATAACCTTTAGGCTCAAAAGTAGATGGCTAACTCCCAGCTCCTAGTAATTGGGTTGTAATTAGAAAGGTCTAGGGAGGTCTTATAGGATTATGTAGACCCTAGACGAATTCCTAATTTGAAATATCATTTTATACACATTATATACCCTGTAGGTACTCATCTTGTGAGGATTTGAATGAATTTATGTACGTGTACATGGGTTTGCAGAATAAGTAAACTCAACCAAAAAAGAAAGCGTTGGGCTACCACGAAGAATTAATTAGCAGTTTGATAAAAAAACTTGATTTGCAAAGAAAGTCTATTGATCTGTTGTTCCATATGAAAACAAATGGCAGTCATATGGACAACTGATAGCAGTTAGAACTTACAACTTTACTGTGTTATAACCATTGAACTCTTAAAAACGCAGAAGCGGCAAACGCGCTTCTACTATGGCGATGCAAAATCAGGTGACGTCTCCTGATTTAGTCTCAGTCGCAACAAGGAGTTGTGTACGTTCGCTGACAATTGTGTAAGTTCGCTGACAATTCAATTTTCAAATTTTTCAAACAAATTTTCGCCACGTTAAGTTGTCTTTAGACTTTAGATTATGGCATACCTCATCTTCGTTTCTTTAATTATATCGATGGTTATAACTTTAAAGAACAATGGCAAAATAATAGTTGACATCGTTGATAGCGTCTAGAAATACCATCTATACAAAAGTAATTTGTTGTTTTTGCTGAGATTTTTCACATAAATATAAATGGTATTAGAAGCCACAAAAAAATATTACAATTTATTGGGTTCTAAATGATTAAAATAACTTCCTACTCAGTTCAAGTGAGACCACTAACTATAATCATACTATTTTGGAAGTAATTTTAAAACAATAATGACGCCAAAACATTTTTATTTAGAGTTGGTTACTATTAGTAGATAAAATATCAGTATTTATAAAAACAAACGATAGATAATGGAAATAAGGTTCACTTAAACTTCTTCCCGCTATATTACGATTACAATATTAATGCCTACCCTAATAACTATTGGTATTAATTTTATTTTATGTTATGGTCACTTTGGAAATACCTTTGTCGCTGTCAAGTGTCAAGTTCGTTGCTCCGGCGATTTTCGTGTCGGTAGATTTCGTATTTGAATATCTCATTATAATTATTGGACTTGGATTGTTTACCGGACTGATATTCCCATCGTTTTATGTGACTTGTGCGTGCCTAAAGGCACCTACATATTAATCTGGCAATCTTATTTGCTGTTAGATTAGTTATATTAGTTATGTAACAAAACAAGACCTCAGAAAAAGTAGTTTTCTTGTTGTGAGAACATGACGTCTCGACATACAATGTCAAACCTACATAACCTAAAAAAAGTTTAAACCTAAATATCTTTTTTTCACGGCCTTCTCAAGACAAAAATCTTTCCATATATTACTCAGGGGCTGACGCTCAACATTTTAAGATATTTTTGATGTATAGACGCTATCATTTCGTCTCAACTATTTTAAAGTATGAAAGTCTGCCATTGTTCTTTTAGTATTAAATGCATTGATAGTATAAAAGTGGGAAGATACGGAACCTCTATTAATAGTAATAGTAGTAATACCTCTTGAATTCAACCTGGACTAGAAATAACTACATGCAAATAGACACACACATTTAAAAATGTTCAATGTCATGCTCCAAGTGGATCGACGAAGGGAGATAGAGACACATACGCAGTCACCAGAGCGAACGAGGAAACAATAATTCTCAGTGCCACGTACCCATTCTATAACAAATGAAATTTGATTCGGAACTCTGCTTTGTCCTATTCGGCAAATGGCAATTCAAATCTATATATATAGGTACTGCTAGCAGCAGCGTTCTGTGTTTTTACCTGCGCTGTTTCCGATCCCGATACTTTCCCGTGATAAAAAGCCTACATATGTTTTTTTTTTATCTTTAATAGGTTTACACTTGACCGCCATCTCGCCTGATGTTAAGCGACGATACGGTCTACGATGGCGTGTTTACCTAGAAGAAACCGATTCACGCTCGATTTGAAGATACCAAGATTATAACTATCGGGAAAAACCTACTCAGGCAACTCATTCCACAGCCTAAACGTTCTTATCACAAACGTAGAGTCAAACCTCTTTGTCCGTGTCTTTGGAATATCCACCATGAAACGGTGCCGCTTCTTCGAGTTACGAGAAGTACGATAGTAAAAAGGGCAAGGTGGTATAAGATCGTGCAGATCAGTTGCACACTCATATGTATGTGTTATTCCCGATTCTAATCTTAGTTCCGAATTTCAACCAGATCCGTTCGGAAATTCCGACGTGATTGGGCAACAAACAGCTAGATTTGATTCAGTTCATACTAAAATTATTATGATCTACATTTGTTGTTAGGTTACGTTAAATTATTTTCCATAATCCTGGTTTGGATTTCATTGGCCTTACCATCACCATGTTTGCCTATTAGGTTTTTTTAAACTTTTATAGGTTCACACTTGACCTGACTTGACTTGACCGCCATCTCGCTTGATGTTAAACAACGACGCGGTCTACGATGGAACGTGTTTACGTGTGTAAGATTGTAACCATCGGGAAAACCCCACTCAGGCAACTTATTCCATAGCCTTGACGTTCTTATCACAAAAGTAGAGTCAAATCTTTTTGTTCGTGTCTTTGGAACATAAATATGAAACGATGTCACTTTTTCGAGCTACTGGTTTAGATTTATTTATTAGATTGATTTATTAGATCGTGCAAATCAGTAGCACACTTTCCGAAGTGTATCCGATAAAAACCGATAAGCTGGCAAGTTTTCGGCGATGTTCAAGACATTGCAGTCTTTTTCGCAAAAGAGTGGAACATGACTTAGAGTAAACAATTCTGTTCTATTTTTCATACTTACGACTCTGTATGTATACTTCAGTCATTTATAATAATGCACCTAAGTTTATCATGAGTAATGTACATACAGTACATGAGTAATATATTCGTATTTTTGTAATTTACCGATACAAATCTGAAATAAATAATAAATTATTTATTAATCAGATTCACATGAGAATAATTCATGTTGATGACAGTTTTCCTTCGGTTTTGTTTACTTATTATGCGTAATCCTTTATATTGATAGATACTACACGAAGGTAAATAATGATAATGCTGTTTGCTCGTTTCGGTAATGTGGTTATCCTAGAGTTTGCTTTGGCACTGTTTATTGAGCCGAGTTCTTGGTCGCTCGTATATTCAGAGTGGTCTTTGAAATGATAAAATAGGTTAGGTTAGTTAAACCACAGAATGTTACTGAATATTATTTTGGTTGTAGAAATTAGTTTGTTGATTGACGCGTACTTAGTTCAAAGCGAATTGAAATAGCTTTTGATTTGTTATTTGTTGTAAATCGCTGTATAACTGAACTATACTACTTTTTGGTGACAATCTACATAATTATATCGGTTTTATTGTTGTGGTACTCTTTGCAAAGTACGCCTGGGAGAACACATCACCTTTATTACATACACTTACTCCAAAGCAGTAATGTGTGAAAATTACTAGGTTTCGATTTGAAGGGCAATTTTTCTAGATAAATGATACAGCAAAGAGATCATCATCATCAGCCTACCCTAGTGGAACCCTGGACATCGGCCTCTCCCATTAATGCGCAACTCAGCCCTGTCTTCGGCTTTTCTTCTTTCACTGCATGCAGCCTTACGTATATCGTCAATCCATAGAGTTTCAGGGCACCCTACGCTACGTTTACCTATTCGTGATCTCACTCACACGCGGCCTCTCTGGGACATGTCTATCCCTACGATAGATATGACCAGCCCACTGCCACTTTAGCTTGCTAAAACTTACCTTATTGCTTGACCTACATTTATGTTAACCAGTCGTTTGTGAATTCAGACGTTCTTGTCACCAGGCCACTACGGCTATCTACAAGTTCTCCCGAATAGACCTGCCGTAACATAGCCTAAGTCTTAAATCTTAATATGGCCTTCTTTTGACTTTACGCTTCAACTCCTACTTTTTTATGAAGAGAGTGTTTCCAGGGTCGTTTCCACTGGACGATGAACGGCGTGGGACTGGAGTTCAACCATCTGTTCGGGTTTGGAGTCCTGGACGCTGGCGCCATGACAGCTCTGGCTGCCAAGTGGCGGTCCGTTCCACCGCGGTACCACTGCGAGGCTGGCGCTGTTAATACTCATACGTAAGTAAAAGTTTAGTTCAACTGTTTTAGTTTTGTAGTGGTGCTCTTTGCAGAGTCCGCCTGGGAAACTACCACATCTTTGTAGAATAACTATTCTACAGCCAAGCAGTTGTATGAGAACATTACTGTGTTCATATTTGAAGAGCAATATTTCCAATCAAATTACAGGGTATAGAGAAAAAATGTTATATTTCTGGATGACGATCGCAGAGCCGCTCTAGGTTATGATTTGGAATTTTTCAATAGTCTAGTTTTTAAGAAAAAAAAATATCTTTGTTGATTGTACATTTTAAGTGTACCTTTACACGAGCACATTAAATCTTTGAATTGTACAATTAAAATGTACCTTTACGTCAATATTATATTACAATCTAAGTTCCAAATTTCGGATTAATCCGTTCAGTTCTCACTACGTAACGTCACAGCAACAGACAAGCACATTGATACAAGTAAGACATCCAAACTTTCACATTTGTTTCATTAATAGGACTAATTACTTCGACTGTGTCATTTTAAGGCTTACAGTATAAACAAACAAAACTATTTCCTATCGGGGAAAATAAACTTCATTTGTATCAAAGAAGTAGACGGGAGTAGGCGTTCGAACGAGGTTCATTGCCAACGACTTGGTAAACAGCGGACGGGAGCAACGAACGCTTTGCCCATACCAGTTCATCCATCATCGGTGGTTAACAGGCGAATTAATTGGGAATGAGGCAAGATTTATCGTTGTACCTTGCCACGAATACCAACATTTTGGATGGAGGGCCACACAAATTTTGTTAATGTTATAATTGTGTGTTTTTAACGGGATATCAAGCAGTCTGTTTTAATCCAGTGTCTTCACCAATGCGCTTACCACATTTATAATTTCTTAATAACATAATATAGGTACGCATATTTTTACGTGAAGGAAATGTATTTATACTTATACGATGGACCCGGAACCCGCACGGTGAATCCATGGAATGCTAAGAAAATCGTCTCATTTCGCCTTGGAAGATGGTCGGGTTATGCGGGCTACTGATTAAAACCTCTATAGGATTCTACCTGCTGCTTATGGCTAGAACACGGGAATGCTCTCGCATTCTTCTGCCAATCCACCTTGGCTTGCCCGTCTCTGGGGCTTTCTCTGAGATGACCCCATCATTGGTGCTCCGAAACTCAAGATACGCCGTGACCATCTCGAACTCTGCGACTGGACGTCTTTGATCTCCCACAACGAACCGGCACTCCTCTTCTCTTGCAGCCTTACTACGTCCGCTATCTAATGACGACAATCCCGTGGAGGCCGCGGCGGGTATGAAGAGTGGCGCACCACAGTACTAACAGACGCCATGGCTCTTAGATCATAAGACTCTAATAATAATTAGAGTCTTTGTAACATCAACCATGAAATGAAGTCGTTTTACCGAGCTACGAGCAATCCAATAGTCCAATAGAAAAAGGGCATGGTGGTATAAATTAATGGCAAAGCGTGATAGGTCAGATTGTTGGTAACTTGATTAGTTAAAAAAACGTCCATTGCATATATTTTTGATTCGTTATTTTCCGTGTATATTATTGCTATTTCTTCATTGGTACCGTTATTATTCCAGTGAAATCCCATCAGAAGGCAGCATCACACTGACAATCGACACCAGCGCGTGCACTGGTTCTCCGAGCGAGGTGCGCTACTTGGAGCACGTCCAGGCTGTCGTTAGCGCCAACGCGTCTAGACGGGGAGACTTGGAACTGTTCCTCACTAGTCCTAGAGGAACCAAGTAAGTATTTCAACTAGATAAGAAAAGATGAGACGAGAAAAGAAAACTCTTTATTAAAAGCCTCAAAAAGGAGAAATAATACAAAAGAAACTCAAGCATTAAGTTTACCGACTCGCGGTCTCCACTCCAGACACAGTCTATCACAACGGTCATCGGAATGACGACGGATGAAATGTGACCAGCCACCATTTCACTGTGCTGATGCGCTGAGCTCACTGAGCTATTTCGGTGATTTTAGTTCCCTAACGGATTATCATTACGAATAGGATTCCTCAGTGAAACTTTAAGCACAGCTCTTTCCATAGCTCGCTGACCGTCTACAAAGTTACGGATTACTCTTGCTGTCTGTCACAACTCATAATTATTACTTTTATTTAATTACCACAGAACATCATTAGTTGTTTGTTGTCTGCTGTGCTGCAAATCCCTAAAATAATATGATGATCCCCTTTGACTTTGATATTTTGTATTTTACAGATCAATGATACTCAGCAGGCGAGCAAATGACGATGACGCTCGAGATGGCTTCACCAAATGGCCTTTCATGACCACCCATACCTGGGGAGAGAATCCTCAGGGAACGTGGACTTTAGAGGTAAGTTGCTGTCATAAAATACCATTTTAGAGGTAAGGTCACGTGCAAGTCAAGTACAATTAATATCTATCTGCGGGTCAAGTAACCACAAATAACCACTTCTTCCAGTTTTCGGTAAAATACGTTTGTTATTAGTGTGTGTAGTGGTAGGACTCTTTGCAGAGTCCACTTGGAGTACCACATCTTGGCTAGATATTCTACTTTTTTTAAATTAATTAATTAAATTAATTTTGAAGGGAACTTCGTCAGAAACCACACAGCATCGAAATAAATTATCTTCTATTTCTGGTGACGAGCACAGTGCCGTTCTAGGCAGTGATTTGGATTTTTCAAGTTCAAATATTTGCGATGTACGAGTACATTTGCTATGGACAGTCATGTTATCTAATCTCAATATCTTATTTTTAAGTTGATTATTGTTAATCCTTTATCCTTTTGTTTTTGGTGAGTTAGAAAAGTTTACATACTTATAAAAAAATGCAACAAACAATACCAAACAACACCATCTAGCTCCAGCCTAAACAAATTTTGCACTATGGGAGCCAGATGGCTAATGTAATACTTATCTATACTAATATTATAAAGCTGAAGAGTTTGTTTGTTTGTTTGAACGCTAGGATCTCGGGAAGTACTGGTCTGAATTGAAAGATTCGTTTTCTATTGGATAGTCCATTTATTTACAAAGGCTATATATAGGCTATAGAACATAACGCTACTATCAACAGAAGCGGAGCACGAATCAACAATGTAACAAAAACGGAAAAAATATTCCATTTTAATCAGATTGGTTTCTAAATCTCAGTTGGTACGACCAATTTCCGACAGGTGGCGTAGCAGGTAGTTGAAGAGGTTTTTTATGAAAGCGATATTCTTAGAAATGACTGAACCAATTTCAAAAATTCTTTCACCGTTGGATATGTACGGGGTCCGAATGAGTGCTATATATGTACCACGGGCGAAGCCGGGGTGGACATCTAGTCTAATAATTATAAATACATACTAATTGCACATAGAAACACCCAGACATAGAACAAATATTTGTATTCATCTCACAAATATCTGACGATCACTAAGCCTAATCTTAATCTTTTTATTTACAAAAACTTAGGTTAGGCGCATTCCTTAGAACTCTTTAGGTCTCAGAGCTTAGCAGAGCTTTAACAAGATCTCTAAATAGGTGGAGTACTACCTAACGTTAATAGTAATTAACGTTTATAGAATTCAATAGTATTTTCTCTGTCATTTAAATTTCTCATGATAATATATGATTTATCCTAAGATTGAAAAATTACCTAGCTGGATGATGTAATTTCAAAGGAAACTTCTAAATTTCAGGCGCGCTACAACGGCGGCAATTCACCATCTAGCTGGTCAGGTTTTCTTCGGGGCTGGTCTCTCGTGCTACACGGGACTAGAGCGGCGCCCTACGCTGGGCTACAAGCCAACGACCCACACTCGAAGCTAGCTGTGGTTAAAAAGGCACACGAAGATAATGCGGCGATGACAGAATAAAACGGAATTTGTTGAGTTTGAAGCTTTTGTTGATAGGGAACCACATTAATTCATTTATGATTTATGATGTATTTTACTAAAAAGATTAAGACAATTGAGTTTACGTCTTCCCGTAGTAGTTTTTTTAAGATTGAAATTGATTCCAAATTTGTGTGTGTATTAACTATGTTATTGAACAAATCGATGACTAATTTATATTTATGGGAAATATGGAATTTAATTCCAATTTCAAACTTTTTTGTTTTGCTTTTTTACAAACACACAATAACATTTAATGGTTCCTATTCAACAAAACCTTTGGTCAAGGCAATGTTGATTGAAGGACTGATGAACTTACATCTGATAATTTGGTTTAACAATTCAAAGATCGTCTAAACTTATTCATTTAATCGAAACGATGTATTTTTTTGAGTAAATGGAATTGGGAATATTTTTACACCTTTTAAAGATCTGTACCTACCTGATTGCTTGTAGTGACCAAGCAGAGGAATTTTTTTAAGGGACCGCAGTATTGTTTCAACAAATGAGTTTGTCTAGTAACATAAGGTCAAAAAATCACATATAATTTTGGTTATAGTTCATCAGTCATTTAGAAATGTATTGAAAACGCGGGTAGTATTGACATGAATGCTCACATAGGCAACTAAATCATTGAAACTATTTCGTTCTCTGAAACAGACTAGCTATTTTTACCTACGCTACAAGAGAGCCTATGCGAGCAGTAATTTCCAATTCTTGTTAAATGTTTAATAATTACTCAATAACATTACGTTTGAGGTGGTTGCCATATTTTTTTCTGATTTGCAGCCTTACTTTTACAGTCGTATTAGTTTTCAGATTACTTAACGCAGTACCATAGGGATTGCTTGGTTGGGATGATTCCTAGTATTTTAATTAATTTCCGTATCAGCTAAAACGTGAAAGGCGAATAACTTGAAAAGTTGGTTTATACTACTAGGTATTGTTCTGTAATATCAACAATGCTGTTTTGTTCAATGTGTGTATCATATTAAACAGAAATCTATATTAATATAAAGTCAAGTCAAAAGTTGCTTTTCCTTTAAGTAATTCAAATTGTATTAAGTCAAACAAAGTCTTCATAGAAAGTGATCTTTCGCTTGGCTTTCGTAACAGCATAATATGATAGTGTTTTCATTTGTTATGTTTGTAGAAGCTTTAAATTCAGCTACCCGAACAGACCACGGTAGTCATAGAGAGATATTGAAATAATATTTTTATAATCAATTCTTATATTCATATTAAAATGATACCTAAAGTTACTTCAGTTTCTTTAGCTTCATTCATACCATATTTAGCTTTTTCTGATGACAGATTACATATCAATATGAAGATCAAATATGCACATCTAGAATAGGTACTGTCACATCGACTAGGCAGTACAGTAATACTGATGAACTTATTTTGAAATGTCTGCACACATAGTTTTTGTATGTATCATTATACATTGAATATATATTAATTATAAAAGTGATTTTATTTCCGGATAATAGGCAAAAAATACGATTAGTTTTTCAAGTAGTTTTAGTTTATTACTTTATTTGGAATAAAAAATCTGTTTCTAATATTTTGTATATTGCTTCAGAGTGTGTTTTCTTATATAAAAATGTTATTATGATATGTTGATTAATATTTGTTTGTTATATTTATTTTCTTAATTTTTATTTACGTCCCAGATTTAGCAGTTTTTAATAAAACTTCTAATGAAGTAAAATTATTTTTTAAGTTCTTTAAATGGACTTCATTTATCCCAGCTAAATGAAGCTCATTTAGACGTATTTATGTTTATTAGTATAATAGCATCGCTAATGGTAAAAACCGATGCATATGTTAGAATATATACAAAGAATATAAATTAGAAAGAATATCGTTACCAAGTAAGAATACTTAAAATCTTTGACATGATCGACTTCCTTTGGGGCCCAGTGACAACACACGTACTAACACCCGGCTCTTTACAAGTATTTTCTTAAATAAACCATTTATTATTATTAAACACATTAATAAAACATATAAAGTGTTTTTAATCTCAATATATCCAATATTAGACTTATGTATTACATATAATATTAATGTAGTTAAATGGGTGTCGAGCCTAAGTTTCCTACAAATCTATAGAATAGTGGTTAAGAAAAATCATATAAAGAAATTATATTATTATGTATTAATATTATAGAAAATATAATGTGATTTGGTGTTGTATTTGAATTAAAAGACGTTTTTTTATAATTGGCGATCCTTTCCCTTTCTTACTAATTTTATATATCTGACCTTGTGGAGAAAATAAAAGGGTAGTTTTATTTTAAGATAACATTTTTATTGAGAGGTATATTACAAACATTATAGGTAATTATAAAATGTAGCTTAACATTTTTACATAGATATAAAGTAGAAATTTATCTAATTTCATTTCAGTATGCATCTATTGCGCAATTCTTAGCTATTTACAAAATTTATTCTGGTAAGTAAGTACCTATACACACAATCCATTTTTGGACAAAAATGAAATGGAACAAACGACTAAGTAGAGATATACGAATGGAAAAGTAGTTATTGTATTTTGTTCCTGTTCTGAAAAAAAAACTATCTTATTATGAAAACTAACGAGGTTTTTACACGTTTTTAAAAAATTGGCGGGAATACCGAAGAAATTAACCTTACATTCATTTTAAATTATCAAACTTAGTAGGTACATACATCAATTTTAATTTAACTTATCTAATTTACTTCTAGGTTTATTTACATCACGCACACATGGGTGTAACTAAAGCAGATTTTATTCAACACTGTGGCCTTTCAACTTCAATCACAATCCAGCGTTGTCTAACGTCCAGAACAAAAAACTAACTAACCGTAATGAAACGCACGAACAAGGTTAGACTGATGGTAAACGCACACTCCATTGGTCGCGAAATACGGAACTTTAGTGTTCTACACTTGTTAATAAAGCATCAACGAGTCAATCACAGAACACTGCGTTGTTTAGACGTCACGGCCAGAACACTAGACGACATGTCCAGAATTACAGCGCTGCCTGGACGTCAAGTGCTGGCTAGCGCCATTTATACGCCCATTTCATTGTAGCTCCTACCATTAGGAGTTCCGACGTCAACGCCTCGTTCAGAAATCCCGTTGAGGCCGTTGGTGTGCCCACGGGAACTTAATTGTCAGAGATCTGCAAAAAGAAAAATAGTAGATATTTAAAGCTTGGGCGAGCTACAGAACTAATGACCTAAGAATCGTGTTACGCTTTTACAAACCGATTTTTCCAAAAAAATCTGAAATGTTAATGCCTAACAAACTCGATGATATTCACGAATAGTTTTGTGGAAAATTTGCTCATTAAGTTCATTATTAGGCAATTGGTAAGTCGGAAGTGCTTAAAGGTCAAAGACAAATGTAATGGAGGGCCTATTTGGTATTATTACGAATTATTTATATCAAAAACATATCTGAGTAGGTAAGCAGTTAGTATATGCGTAAGTGAAGTTAGTAAGTTTAGCTTACTAGAACCTGGCGCCTTCTGAGTAAAATGGGCAACTTGTCTGAGAAAAGTGTATTCAAATCCCTATTACAAAAAAACAATAGCAAACGCTAAGGAATTATAGTCCCATAACATTTTCTTCGATTTTTCCAATGGATTATTAACAAAAGCCATGATAGTCAGGTTTATTCAAAAATAGCACTCTCCTCCATTTAAAGTTATATTTTTTTTTCAAAACTTAGGTACCTAACCGTCTTAATATTATTGTATCACGTTTTACAATCATCGCTTTTAATGGAGGTGCGCCTACATACTATAGTAGCAAAATTAAAATTCACTATTAATTATTTCGTTAAATTAGTCATGAATTGGGGTACCGTGAGTCAAAATTTCTCCTAGTTAAAGATGATTTCTAGATAATTTTAGGCTGGTTTTACAATAACCAAGTTCCATAGGATATTGACTATGAACGTGTATAATAATTGTGTCGAAGGCATATTATAGAGAGGCATATTTGAGTGGAAGACTGAGATTTTGGAAGCTTGTGTCACAATCTATTAAATCGTACAGTCGTAAAACGAAGTCGTTAAAAGCCGTACGTATAGATAGGGCAATCGTGCGGGGTGAGACGCCAGAAGCGTGCTCCCGCAATTACCAACATTACAATGTTAGTATTTCATGAGCGCACAAACCGAAACAAACCGAAAACTGAACCAGTTTTCGGTTTTATCTACCCGTGCATAAAGTTACCAGCATTTCTTCCAAAATTTTCCAAAGGCGATGATCTACTGGTAATATTTCTTTACACTGTGCTTGTGCTATGCTACGGTATCAATACTTAATATTATCTTGCCAGCCCTAACATTAATGGGTGTATTAGTTGTTTATTAATGTCCTTACCCATAGTCTCCTGCTGTAGTTCTAGTTTGTACGCAGGGTTGTCATACGGAGGCAGCGAGGACTCCCGGGGGGCTGAAGGCACGGCTGAAACCACGGTCTAGGCTCATTTCACTTTGTTACAGCTCGTTGTTAATAAAAGCTTAGAGACACTGCACTACTCCAAAGCAATGAAATAAGGGGTTTGTTTTAAACATTGATAATGCAATAGAGCCTCAGATATCAGAGTACACATATTGGCAAACTCAATTGTTTATTGCTGTCGATTCTTTCTCTCTTTACTCGTATTTGTGTATTATTTCAAGCTAAATTGAGTTTTCTCTTCAATTTGGCTTGAAATAATATATTTAATGATAGTTTGATATCAAAGACATTGGAAATTTAGTTGGAAATTAGTGACCCCATACTGTGTGTACTTTTATGTACCTACCTAATCATAATTTAATTCACACCCAACATGTCATTTTCGGTTAAATGCAACACCTGATCAGCAAAGTCATTTGAAGATTATACCGGTGCCTAAAATATCGAACAAAAGAACAAACTATGATCAAAGTAAAAATTCGTAGTAAAAGATCAGGCGAAAACTATAACTTGGCTGGCCCCACTGCCGTGTATCTAGATGAGGAAGAATTATACAGTTTCATTAATACTGAAGTATATTGATGTTCCAAAAACGCGAACCAAGAAATTAGACTCCACGTTCGTGATAAGAAGGTTGTGGAATGCGTTGTCTGAGTGGGTTTTCCCCGATGGTTACAATCTTGGTGTCTTCAAATCGAGAGTAAATCGGTTTCTTCTAGGTAAGGACGCTCCATCGTATTATAGCTAAAAAAAAAGTTACTTTGGTCCTGGGTGAATGTTCCTACTAGGCTGGCCAGTGGTTACTATTACTATAATGTTCGATATTGTAAACAGAATTTCACACTATTTTCTATCTTATTGTGAAGAGCTAAGTTTTAACTTGATCAGGTATTATTTGTTAATATGCGTAAGTATGAGAGTTTTATGTTTTCTTTAGGGTTGTGTATGATACGAGTAACCCAAATACCGTTAGCTTATAGATTTATAAAAAAACACGTGAGATTATAAGCGTGTATTGTATGAGATTATTAAATTAGTAAGTAGGTAGATTAGGATAGTTTGTAATCTAACGTCACTACCTGCATAATACAATAATTATATTCACAACAATTTTACGGTAGCATAAACTGTAATAATTATATTCACAACAATTTTACGGTAGCGTAAACGGTTGCTGGAATCATCGGCACGCCTACCTTGTCAAGTATTAGTAGTATAAGAAATATCGTGTTGTACTCACGCGTGATAGGTACGGAGCGCGGGCGATGCCTGCGCACTACTACCAGCAGCAGTAGTAGCGAAGTGAAAGCTCCTAGCGCTGCGACCACGCCGACGCTGACGAGTGCTGTGTAGTAGTCTCCTCGAGGCCGGCCGCGCGCGCTGCCTGACTGTCCTGAAGCTTCGATTTCATCTATTGACGTGAAAAATTATAATTACTAGATATTCTTATTTTTAATTCAATTACATTTTAAGTCTTTTTCTTTCTTGGAAATGAATTGATGGCTGATGGTAACCAGATGCTGCGGTTTATAAGCAATAACTTTGATAAAGCTGTGTATGTTTTCACACTTAACCTGGTTGCCTTTTTAACATGTATCTCTGGTTGGAATCTGCTCTTCTGTATAGCTTCAGCTATTTGGAAACCCCGTTGGAAAAATGTATTCCACGAGATTCAGTGTTTGAATTATTATTCTTGTCTACTTTTTACCATTGACATCAATGAAAGTAAAATTGATAGACAAATTTGATAGACTTTTTTTCATCAGATCAGTTAGGTATTGGAATATGCTTCCCTTCTCTGCTATGCTTTGAAAGGGAATTTTGAAATAAAATAATTGTATCTATCTCCCTTTTATATCGATATTTACGAGGACCTAAGTTCGGATGCTTAATCAGTTAATTTTCCATTAAAAAAATCTATTGAAGGATTGAATAAATTGATAACCTAGCAAAATGAGTACCTAGTTAACAGTCAAATAAGAACATAAAGGGTGAGTGGATGGTTATATAAACATACATTCAAAACACCTATCAGGTCTGGTTGAAATAGCTACAAGATTACCATTAATGTGGTAGGTAAAACAAAAATACTCACTGTCAATAGGATTATCCGTATCCAATGTTTTTGTGTTGATCTCCAAAACGTTGCTGGTCTTCACTTTGCCGTTTGTAAGGAAGAGTTCCAACCATACTCTACACCTGGAACATAAAAGTCTAACTTAATACAATAATATAAACTAGGAGAAGTTTTGCGCCTAGCATAGTACCTTACGGGACTCCATAGCGTACAAATTACTTACTTTCATTATTATAATAGTAAAATAGGATATTGGTATAAATATGCATTTTAAGTAAAAAGTAAATGAGTACCTCGTATCAGGCACAAGTCCCGTGAGTGTAACTGATAGTGGTTGATCTCTGGCAGCCAATCGGAACTCGTCGTGTTCTTTCCCGGCTTGGTCACCGCACGCATGGGCGGCGCGGTACACGCGCACCCATCTCTCCGCGGGCGAAGGGACGCCGCGCCACGTCAGCTCGGCTGCTTCCGCGCCTACGGACCGGACCTCTATCTGCACTGTCCAGTTGTATGGATCTGAAAGAATAGAATAAAACAAATATTTAAAACGACAACTTTAAAACAAACAGCAAGCGTTATCTGCCAAGCAGGTGACGTGTATTTGGTTCACCAGGACCAGGACCAGAATCTTTGTTATCATCACTTGATTTGGCGGCGAAAGAAATCATTAAAAAAAACCTGTTTTCCGAGAAGTTTAATAATTTAATTGCCAATGAGAGTCTGACAACGCGTATCAAATTGGCAAATTCCTATAGTTTAATAGGACTTGGTCTCCCTAAGAATGAAGCGGAAATATATGGGTTTATGCATAGAAACCATAAACGACGTAACACAAATGAAAATCAGCCTATTAAAAACTAAAAGATCGAAATAAGGCGCTGAGTGTTTCCACTCAAGAACAAAATGGGCCCGGGGGAAGTTTTTTTAAAAAATACAAATATATTTGAATAGTTTTAGAGATACTCGGTTTTCAAGAACAGATTTAATATTTAAGTCTTTCTGAATTTCAAATGAAATAAAAATTAAACCAATGATTATTTTAAACAAAGACATGGGCCGAGAGTCCGTGGAGATAAACAAATATACAATTAAATAAACTCACCGATATAAGGCGCAGTGGTAAACTCAATCCTGCCAGGATCATGAAGCTCGGTGGTAGCACGTGGGGGTGGAATCAGCACCAATGAGGCCTCGTACCGGCTCCCCGGGCGAAGATCATGTAGCTCGGCTGTGGACCGGCTGTGGTGGAGCAATTCCGTCATGCTGTAGATTGGAGTTCCCACAGGACGATATCTGCAGCATCAAAAGAAATAGTTACAGTGACTATATCAACGCTGAGACGCTTAATTTTTTCATAACTGCGGAAGCCATGACTGTAGTATATAAGTATATTTTGTACGATAACCAGCTGGCTGTTATCAATCCGATTGTTTGACGACCTAATCCCAATATTATAACTCCGAGAGTTGGATAGTTGTTGCTCAATCATACCAGAACGAATGAAGACATCGAGTTGAAATTTTGAACACTGTCTGGAACAGCGTATGTTTATGCTACTTCTATCGAGGTAAAATTACGAAAAAGGGAAATACGCAGACAAAACCGCGAGGTTCTGCTAGTGTTTCATATCTTTACCTGACTTGAATACCATCGATGAATTGCAATTCCTCTTCGTTGAAATGCTTCCAACTGACATGTGCTGTAGTATCATTAACATCTACCGCTGTCAGTCCGCTGTTGACTTCTCTACGCTTCTCTTCCACTGGACCGACCTGACGACACAATTTTGATAAAAATTAATAAATTTGTGATGTCATTAATATGTTCATAAATATGTTCGATACTTTGGGTTAAACTATGTAATTGTGGCGTTGTGTTAAATTACAGAACGAAATTAAAAATATTTCTATTATCTGCTCTTTAGTGCGCATTATTACCAGTCCTTAATTTTTTGCTCTGAATCATTTTATCACATAATACTTTGCATAGATAAGATCTAAATTACAACATGAATGCCCAGAAAATATCTACTTTATTCCTATTTGTTTAGAAGTTCCCAGATTACAGGGGTGCGGAAACATTGTAGCTGGCAGGATGTTCTACATTATAAATATGTTGACAGTATGGCATGCTTTTACCTTGATTCACAACTCACAACCCGATCGGTTTGATCTCGACTAGGAAACCTCATGGTTTTTGTCTGATCCGTTTATAATGACAGAGATAACGATTGTCATTGAGTAGAATCAATTGGATTGCACAAAACCGTAGTGGTCACTATAACGTGCAGAATACCGCAGTCACTCACCGATGCAAGGTCCTGTGTCCTCACGCTGTAAGTGTCACTCTCGGGTGATACCGGCAAATTGTGGAGGTACAGTTTTCCTCGAACTTTGTATGTAGTGCCAGGCATTAGACCCGTCAGACGGAACTCCAAACGAGGAGTTGTAAGCACCTCGTCCGCTGGAGCGAATACTTGGGAGTACCAGTGCGACACGTCCGCATCACTAGAAATACAAGAATAAGATATGTAATCAATAAGTTGTTTTTTTTTTTTGAGTTTTGAATATTTTTATTATTTTGTTTTCTAAATAAGTGCAATAAAGAGTTTATCTATCTATCTAATAAAATAAGTTAAAATTCGCTCAGAAGAAAAATTATCGAAAGGAAGGAAATCACAACGACGGTCGTTTAAGTTCAGATTCGGATACTGTTAACTGTGTTATAGTTATGATGCTATATTACACAAAATATGATAATGAAAGTCACATCGCCATTGTTACAGTGGATTTTAGGTAGGGAACAATTCTTATAGTCATAAATATGTTTATGTACTCAAGTGCTCTATGGCGTCTAGGGCTATCAAAACGTAAACATAAAATACTTTGTAATTGAAAACATTGATGAATATTTCTGTGTTTTTTAAATTTCTAAAAATATTTAATTTGCCTTGATTTGCTGTAAAAGAAATTATTCGTAGAACACAAAATATTAAGTAGAATTAAAATTATTACTAGAATCCATAGTTGGCCATTATCGATAACGTCCGATTTCACAAACTTGAGGTGGTAAGTACGAATTCTGCTTCTGAGTATTAACCAAGTGACTAAAAAACATCTTTCGAGGACACATGTCCTTGGCCAACGTGGAAGGTTATGGCATTAATTTTGATATGTATTTTTCCTTGACAGAGAAAGATACCCGCAAAACTTATACTTATTCTATGTTACTAGAATACAACCATTACTTACGCCTTGTCCGTGTATCTTAAATCGACGCTGCCTCGCAGTCCAACAAGCGCCGGTGGCAAGCCAAGCAGCATTTTGATACTTGTCGTTGAGTCAGACTCTATCGTGATGACTGTCAGCTTTTTGTTCATATCTCCAAAGCTCGATGGCAGTTGTACCCCAGGAGGTAAGCCTGGTAATCCAGGAGGAAAACCTGGCAAGTCGGATTGCTCAGGTGGTGAAGGTTGATGAATACCAGTTGGGTCATAATCATCGTCCTCGTGATAATGTTCAGGTGGGATAGTTGGCAGGAATGATGGAATTTGGGGTTTTTGAGGCGGGAAATTCGGTGACATTTGGGGTGTGTGCCCTGCAAGTATTAAATACAATAAGTTTCAAAAACAAATTGATCGTATTACATTTAAAATTACGTTTGAGAAAATTTTAGTTGGTTAGTACGAGTTTGATGAGTAATGATGTTATTTAAGCCACAAATACAATGAGAGCCAGATCTATAGCTATACATGAAACTAATAGTAGACATAGTCGGTTAACTAAAGTTTAAGATACAATAAGATCAAGGTACACATAAGAGAATCGGTCACGTCAGGCACAGTCACTGACCTCCCGTAGGTCCTTGGTTTTTATCTGCAGACCTTTCAAGGTTTCTGTTCACTTCTGACTGAACCTCCATCTGATTTAGCAAATGTTCAAGGTCCATTGCAGTGTATGCTTTACTAGGAACTTGCAGACTGCTCAGTTTTTGACCGGGTTTTGATGAAATAACATATTTGGGCTTTTGAACAGCTCTTAAAAGGACAGTCTCGTAAGGATTGGGTTGTTTGGTCAAAACATGTAATTTTGGACTTTGTGTCCAGAAGACTTGATGTGAATCACTCGGTTTTGAAGATTTCAGGACAGTGGTTTTTAGAACAGACACACGTTTCCCTGAATAATTAGATATTTGAGAATGTTTATTTAAGATAGTATTTGAAGGATGGTTATCAGATTTTGACAATATGTAATCAGTTTTGTTTGTGACTATGGGCTCGAAAAAATATTTACTAATCGGTTTTACAATGGATTCAGAAATTATTTTAGGGGAATAATCCGAATTTTTTAAAGGTGCCACCACCTTTAATAGAGCAGATTTTTTCTGATGAGTGGGCCTAAAATAAATTAAATCGTTCACAACCTGAGCTTTTGGGAGTTTTTTGGTAACTTCATGTGAGCTGTCAGTGCTTTCATTATTATTTTCATGGTCAGAAAATTCATCATCCGGTTCACAAGATGGATGTAAAATATCTGTTATTTCATCGCCTGCCATTACGAAATTTACTCGTCTGTCTAGTTGTTTATGTACTGGTTTATTTAATATCGTCTGAGATTTATAAATAGGGCTTGTGTTTTTTGGTTTGTTACGCTTCTTGTAATCGATACTTGTGACCATTGGAGGTTCCGCTTGGATAGTTTTAATGGGAGAACCAATATCTCCTACAGCGAAAACAGTGATATTATTTCCTGCGTCGTTACTTTCGGTGTGATTACTGGAAAAACTCGAAACTTTCGCAGTTGGTGGATTTCGATACAAAACTGAACTTTTGTGTTGTTTTGGTTTGTAAGGATGAGTCCAATAATGGTTCGCAGGAACTTTCGATGACTCAGTTGTAGGCAACACAGTGTCTTTAGGTACAAAATTACGCCAGTAGTCTTTCTCCGAGGCCACTTGAGATTTACCTGATTTTATTTTAAGTGAAGGTCCACTCTCAATTAAATCTGTCCAGTTACTTGCAGATTGGTCATTATCAGTATCTTCATTATGGTTATGTGATATTTCAAGTGTATGAGCCTTGTGAGGTTTCAACATTTTTATTTTTGTTGCATGCTTTGGCCAATACTCATTATTTGTGAGTATTGAACGACTAGTTTGAGTATTTTTATAGTCAATATCATTAAGAGAATAGGAAGTACTATTGCCCTCACTACGATAATTTTCAATTTGGTCATTGATAGAACTTGAAGGTGGCGTCATTGTTTTTGAGAACTTAAGCGATTTGAAAGGGTTCAGGTGATTGTAAAAAGCTGTCATAGGGTCAGTTGCCTCCGGTGGGTGAGGCAAAACTTGTGTGGAGACTGGTGAGAAGATGGGTGATACTGATGTGACGTATTTGGTTGCTTCAATATGCGCCGGCATGCTGTAAGACTGATATCCTTTTTGTCCTGCTGAAGCAATAATGCGAATGACATGCAAATGAAAATGAATGATCATGCAATGTATATATTGATTTCGTGCAACCAATTTATTTGCTACTTTGCAATAAATAAACAAAATTTGAGCAAAATTCATTAGAATAAAAACATATCACTTTCTTTGTTTAATCTACAAATAAGTTGGTTGATCTGAAGATGAATGTTAAATTATTTCTTTACACATTTTCATCTTTTGATTCTTTGTTGAAGATGAATGGAATATATGAATTTTGGCATTATTTCGAAAATTAGTTCAATGCTATTGATTAATCACCATCAACTGTTTTCTGTTAATTCAATTTTTATTAATTATTTTGTTTCCTGCGTTTAATTTACATTATCCTTACCAATGGGTACGCAGCCCCATCGTTTGCAGCAATCTTCATCGGATATGTTAACTGGCGCTGGACGATGAAGTGGAGGGCAACGGAAAGTTTGCGGTGGCACGGATGGCAGTGGCGTGCACACCTCCTGACAGTCCAGGTCTCCGTTCTCGCAGAAACAACGCTGCTCGCAGCCGGTCAGGGATATTGGAACTTCACTCCAGTTCGGAACTCTAAAAGAAAAAATAAAAGCCTTGTGAATGATATCTTTGTAGTCTGCGATATATTTTAACAACAAAAAATTATATCTTGCGGTAGTTTGAATATGCCAACGATGAAGACATTATCTGATCATTAGAGCAAAAAAAGTAGTTTTTGGAGCTAGATATGTTTTAACTGTTTTTATCGTAACTATCCTAGCCTGACTCGATTAGCATAAGACCGAGGAAGATGGTAGAGTAAGAGAGAGGGTTACACTCAGCAGTGGGATAGAAAAGGCTGTGGATGACGATGATGAAATTATTACTTACGGGACCCCATTAAAATGGCATGTGCCGTCACTCAGGCACCTCGCAGAGCGTGGGCAGCAGTTGGGAGGCTGCGCAGGCGGACTCGGAGCCCACTTTACGCAACCCTTGGACATGATCTCCAGTCCTACGTGATTGGGGCACACTAGCGCCACGCACTCGTGCGTGTCCGGACCAGTGCACTCGCATAGCTCTTTGCAGCCAATTCTAAACTCTTCGCCTGAGAGAATAAAATCGAATATTAATCAACTATAAAACTGTTTAAGGAAACCGTACACTTGCATAGCTCGGTACAGCCAATTCTAAGATCTTCGCCTTGAAGAATAAAGTTGAATATTGATTAACTACAAAAATGTGGTACTAGTAGAATCTTGTAGTTACGACTGGTCTTATAGGGAGAACGGCAATTGCCGATCCGGAGGCTTGGGTTCAAATTCCACGCCATGACTTTCACGTCTTTTTCGAAGTCCTGTGCGTAACTCCGATAACTTAAAAACGGTGAAAGAAAATATCGTGAGGAGATCGACCAGTACCTAGAATCTTTTGAGGTCATGAGTTATCTACCAACTCACACTGGACCAGCGTGATGGATTATGGTGAGTGAGTCCCAGTAATGGGAACCGGGCTGTTTTTGCTATACAGTGCAAATTGTCGCATTGTTGCCCAAATGCCTGTTTCCTCTTTCTATGTTCTGCAGTGTTTTGTCGGTAGTAAATCTCAAGACATCATTCTCAGCGTTTACATAAATAGTCCTGGACGTGGAACGCTCAAAACGCCTATTTTAGAGCCTTTTTGAAACGATACGGAAGCGGTTAGGTTTTTTCACGAACTGAACGAACGAACGAACGAATATAGTAGACCTACACAAACAACAAAGATATTTTTTTGGGTTTAAAGTAGGTGCCTAACGATATGAGCAGGGCATGTGCCTGCTAGTAATCCCATAATAGGACAGTATCACGCAGCTATTGAAACACGAAGAGTTCAAAGCATAACCTAGCACTGCACTGCGCACTTCACCATGTAGGATCAGTTATCTGAATATCTTGTAATTTTTGCCTTGCAAACCAGAACACAGAGATATATTTGCACATTACTTAAATATATTGGTCTTACTGTAATTTCATCTTGCTCATCGCATATTTGAAGCCCTGCCCAATAACATAGTCTACAGCCGTTCGACGAAGCCGTCTAGACGGGGCACAGATTACACACAGACGGAGCAATCGTACGGGGTGTGCGGAGTAAGACGTGGGAAGCGTGTTCCTGCATTGCCTACATTACTTAATTAAAATTTTAGTGTTGCAGGAGCGCGGCTCAGGGCTGACGTCTTCCGTATGTTTTAATTTTATTTTGGTAACAAGTATTTTAGTTTGCGACAACCCTACCCGCTTCTAGACATTATCAGCGTTTCTCCCAAGATCAAAAGCGATGAACTACCGGTAGTATTTCTTTATACTGTTCTAATAATATCACGGGCATCCTTGCTAAGAACAGGATGTACATTCATACAAAATTTGCAGTCGTTAGCGACTGAAAAGAAACAAATTTGTTTTGCTAATATCATGAATGTGACATATTTTGAATAACAATCAAACTAATTTGTATTGCTGTACAAAGTACACACTAAGAACGAATGCGACAACCATGACAGCAAACAGATTTCACACAGAATATATATCATCCAAACACGTGAATATCTTGAATCACGTTCCAAAACATAATGGGGCACAATGAGAAAAGTATTTAAAACGTGGTGTAAGTTCATTTCAATAACAACAATATGCCGCATATTCATCAAGTCATCAATACTGCTACCGAAGTTCATTTAAAATTCTATCAGCATTAGCGTAGCAAAAGCGGAGGTTTCAGTTAGACGGATTAGTAATTTGTTTTCAAGGACAGTTTTATAACGTGTGCAGTTTTATTTGTCTTTGTACGTGTCACAGATTAAATAGCCTAGTATATAGATGTATAGTATAATACAGATTAATAGCATAGTAAATTCACAAGTCACCAGCGGGGACACAGGACGAGGTAAAACGCCGCTATGAGATAAGCCAAATATCCGTGTGACGTGGCACTACTTACCACCAATGATCGGACAAAAAGAGATAGAGTTATGCCAACTTCTAAGGACAGAGCAAAATGCAAAGAAAGTAACGAAAGGGTTCCTATTTCGTTTTTTTTATTAAAATTTGAATTGTTGTTCTTTTAATTTTGTATATTGATTAATTTTGATGATGTTATGTTTTTCTAATTATTGCATTAAATTAATTACTTGTGAAATGATATCATCTCCTTTGTAAAGCTGGATGTCCTGCTATTCTTTCCGCATCATTTCACTGAGCAGAAACCCAAATTTTATATTTTTCACAGTTTTTTTGCCAGCACTCCTTCACTTGACTGGCCGAACTCGCAACAGGTATAGTGCAATTATGCCTATCATAAGTCATTATGATCAGTCGCACGATCAGTTAAATGGGTATATTGTCTTTGGTACGTGTGGATGTATCATCTGGTAACCCGCGTTATCCACCAACCAGCACTAGTCCAGCGTGGTGGACTACTTCTCGTTGAGAAATAATTCCGCGATACTGGCTGTGTGAACACAAAGGGACTGCTTATGGATTTGATACAGTGCCGTTCTTAGCCTAAAACTTACCAACTTCATAAAACTTCCCATCTTGCCAGCAACCTTCTTTTGAAACATTCTGTTTTTCTTCAACCTCATTTACTTTTCCATTATCAAAAGCCGTAATGGTGAAATTAAACTTAGTACCAGTCTCTTTAGTCTTCAAAATATAATCTTTGCCTCCTTCTAAGTTAAGAATCAGGTTAGAATACTTCAATTCCACATCCTTAAAGTTATTTCCTCCGTCTTCGCTCAAAAGGAGATGGATTGGATCAACGCTATTGTTTGGATGCATGAGATTCACTTGTACTGAGTTGTTTTGAAGAACTTTGATGGAGCCTATTGGTTCGGTTAAGACAAGAGGTCTCTTAATGCTAACTCTTTCTTCTTCTTCTTCAGCTTCTGTAGCTCCCTGGGGCTGTAAGAGACATTGAAAAATTATTACATTTAAAAAATTAAAAGCAGCGATTTCAAGTGCAGCTATGTATTTTTGAAATTTAGTAAGATCTTTATCCCAATGTTACGAGAATATATTATGCGAATTATGAATTATTGTAGTAAGTAGAAATTGTAGATGCTACTAACAAGTCTACTACGATACATACTAGGTAATTTAAAGTTAATAAGGCAGAAGAAACACAGAAGCACTTAGTCAATACTACATAGCGTTACAACTAAAAACATATGTTATTCGTTACAGGTCTTTCGATTTGTAGGTTTTTGAAATAATGATACGAACCCATAAAAGTCTGCCTTCTACTGAATTCAACTGTGCTACATCTAACATCTGGAAATGGATAAAACAGTTGGATCTTATCTTGGTTGAGTTTTGGTGTCTTCAAATCGAGAGTGAATCGGTTTCTTCTAGCACGCTCCGTCGTCAAGCGGATTATCGCTCAACACGAGGCGAGATGGTGGTGTCAATGAATTTTTTTTTAGGTACTGTTTGTGTTAAGTGTGTAAAATTGATATTTGTTATTTATCAAATGTTTTTTAAGTTTTGCGTTTTAGCTTTGCTGTAAAATGCATAAATGACTAGCAATTGAAAATACATAAATGACTACCGCAGTGGTTTTTGAGCCCTTTTTTGAGCTGACGGCGTTGATGTTGGACTTAAGGTCAGTCTTGTTAAGCGCAAAGCCTTCACAACGAGGGCAGTATTGCAGCCTTTGATGACCAAGCTTCGAGACATCTATAGCATGGACAGCAATAGCCGTTATAATAATCAAGCTTGAGTGCCAAAAGCGTACTTAATCAAGCTTAAGGCATTCGTTCCACGACGGGTAAGGCAATTAGGAATATGCAGGTCAAAACTTGTGTAGCTAGTTATAACTAGCTATAAATACTTTAAAATATCACCAATTTTTTAAAAATCAAAGAAAATATAAACAAATTTTCAATACGCCGCTTACTACATTGATCTGAAAAACGATAATATTGACGTATGCTTATAAAACGTCTCACACAATGAAACATGCGCCAACTGTACCGCTTTTAAAAGCAATTTTTGTGGAGTGTTTGCATTAATCTGAATTTCAAACACACCTTTGCAACATTGTGTTTTCAAGATTTAAATGGACTTATCAATAATAGTTCTCAATATCGCCAAGTGTGGCGCCAATGTTTTATTTTGTGAAAATCTCAAAAAGAGAGTAAAAAGTACCTACCGTGCTCGCTGTCGTAGAAGTGGTACCGTTGTCAGTCAGTTCGTGCGCGTCTTGAGACACGTCGCACACTTGCACCTCACAGCACGCGTCACTCGGGTCTTGTACGTTTATGCATTTGTCTGAAGGCGATAGAGGTTTACATCTGCAATTTTTAACAAATTGATATTAGAAGATTATAGCAAATGACAATAATTTATCTTCTCCAAAAATACAAAAACTGACTTCAATTTAAAATTAAATGTACACAGTTGACCAAACTTCATAAGAAGCTATCACTCCGTCGTCATCCAGATACCATCGTTAAATGAAAGCATTTTTTTGGTTTTCGTTGATAATTCAAAAACCTCCACACCAACTTCGATAAAATTTACATGGGCCATCGCCGAACTACGATCTAACAAACAAAAAAGAACCATCAAAAGTGATTCGCAATTGGTAGACCTATTGCGTTGCACGAGTTACAAAAAAAAACATATAACTGAATTGAGAAACAGATAAACTTGTTATTTTTTGATGTCGTTTCAAAACTGATAGCTTTCAAACATACGAAGCGATTTTAATTAACGAAGACCTGGTTTTAGATAAAACAAAATCCATATCCATATACGTGTCAGAGCTACGGTGCTACGGACTGACACACACAAAGATAATAAACATATAACACCCCTCTTTTTGCGTCGTGGTTAAAAAATACAGTGTAGGGTCTTTCTCAAATTTAAAAACGGAATTTATATTTTTGAGTACTATGTGAAGACTTAGAGCTATGGGTAATTAGTACTTGTTTACCTAGGTTTGCACGTGACGATGGAGTGGGGCTCGCAGTAGCAAGTGGATTCGCAGCCGTTATACCACCGCATGCCGACTGTATACGTCTCATTGTTATACTTGCACACTTCCAGTTTTGATAGCTTCGAATCTGGAAACAAAAAAAACTAAATTATTGACAGAACAAGACACATTTATGGAATATCTACCGAACCACCAGCGGTAGAGCCCTCTCCGCTGATCATCTTTATGATTTTTGTCAAGTTTTGAAATGGCAACCACCCAACGATGTCGATTTTTGTAGCTACGAGCTCGTACAGACAGTTCGAAAGAAAAAATTGCTAGGTGGTTTTTGGTCATGTAAATCAGCTGCGTACTAGCAAGTTAGCAACTTTGCGACGATTTTCAAGATTTCGAAGTCTTGTTCGAACAATGGTCTCCTATTAAGTAGCATTAAGACCACCCATATAAGTACGAACTTCTGCATTCACTACGCTAAAAAGCTAAGACCATAATTCACCACGCTGGCCCAATGCGGATTGGTGGATGACGCATGACCTCGAAAGATTCTGGGAACATGTACCTCACGGTGTTTTATTTCACCGTTTTTTAAATATCGGCATTACGCACAAAACTTGAGGTGAAGCTAAGAGAAACCCGCAGTGGGAGTGCTTGCCAGTGCTTCGGGCTCCAAGCCTTGCGGTCCAAGATATCCGGTCAGGAGGGAGTCGCGCGGCGTAAACTGTAACGTAGCATTACTGTGTGCCGGTTTGAAGGGCAATATTTCCAGAGAAATTACAGGGCTTAGAGACATAACATCTTAGATCTCTGGGTGACGAGCGCAGTGCAGTGCTAGGTAATGATTTGGACTTTTCATGTTCCAATAGCTGTCACTGTGCTGTTATGTGGCAGGCATGTTGCTTACCACCAGGCACATGCCCTGCTTGTCTAGTCACTCTTTATGTAAAAAAAAAACTTCGAAAAGACAGTGGTGCACGTGGGTTTCGAATTAGGGGCTTCGAGTCAGCGTTTGCCGTTCTTCCGACTACACCAGCCGTAACTAATTACTAGGTAATATTGAAAGGGTGTTGAGATAGACATGCAAGGCCCTACAATCAACTGAGCTAACAAATGAAATATTCTCATACGTTGCGAAACTCCACAGCATAGTATAAATTAACATTGATTGGACAGTTGTTTTGCCGATAACTACACAAAGCAAGGCGACACAGAGTTCTCACAAAGTTTTGTAAGAAATTTTATGGCTGAATGCAAAGTACGTCCCATTTGTGGTGTTCCACGAATGACAGAATACATTTAATTATGATAAAAACCTTCCGACATAAAGAATTATGGGAATTACGATGTCATGGGACGGGAAAGAAACATTGAAAATATAATCATTGCCATACATACGGTTATGCTGTACGATGGTAGCCTAGTGGCTCTATGTCATAGTTATGTTTGTATTTTTGAGCAACAAAAATCCAACCATCCAAACTTTGACATTTATAATATACGAGTATTATTTATTATATATAATTATATTGAAATACCCACACATATAACAAACATTTGTAAACGTAACCGTATACATGTAAACGCTGTCAGTTTACAATTAAATCACGTTAGAATTAATTCCCGTTAATTTCCCGGGATAAAATGTAGCCTATGTTTCATACCAGATCATGATCAATCTATGTACTAAATTTCATCCGAATCCTTTTTGTAGTTTTTGCGTGAAAGAGTAACAAACATACATCCATACATTCTTACAAACTTTCACGTTTATAGTATTAGTAGGATTTTACGGTGACATTTTCGGATATAACCGCAGAAATCCAACAGAAAGACAAAATACAGCAGATCTAGAAGAGACTCAAAACGCGGTAGACTGATCAACCTTTTTTTTTTTTTTTTTTTAACTTTTATAGGTTTACACTTGACCGCCATCTCGCCTGATGTTAAGCGACGATGCGGTCTACGATGGAGCGTGTTTACCTAGAAGAAACCGAATCACTCTCGATTTGAAGACACAAAGATTGTAACCATCGGGGAAAACCCACTCAGGCAACGTATTCCACAGCCTAGACGTTCTTATCACAGTAACATTACGTTGTCTATACCTCATTAGATTCCTTGACAAACGCGTATAGTAGATAGGAAAATCTTCCGTGCCTCCATTGCCATAGCGGAAGCTATGACGGGACAGTAGAAATCCGCCAGATACTCGAAACTCAGTAAATTGGATTGAGCTTTTTGCAGAAACTACCTATATGCTTTTTAAGTCTCATAAGATGATACTTAACTAGCATAGTTATAAATACTAGGTAGGAAAACCTTCATTACCTCCATTGCCAGTAGCACAAGCGATGATGGAGCAGCAGGAATCTACCGGGGACTCGAAACACAGTGGGTCGTTTAGCCTCCTGCCCCGGCGGATGTACGGGTGCTTACAGCGCGGCGAACATTCGAAGATGCCGCTTGCTGTGCACTCACACGTCTCATCGCATGCTCGGTCTATCTTATCGCCAATCTGAAATATTAGAAAAAAGGTTTTCATTAAATCTTAGATTGAGATGACAAATAATTAATTATCCACTTTACAAAACTTCACCTTTTCATTTTAAAGAGATCTATGATAGTTACACACTGACACGCACCATGCTGCATGTCGAGCATTTACGCGCGTACTTCGGAGTCCAGATCTGTATCATCGTGCGGGGTTTTCACGCACTCACGCGCGTTGTTGTGCTTTATGGATTCACAGCGCCTCTGACTCATTTCATTCAAACACACGCCAAGCTCTTCCAAAATTACAAACGGCGTTGCGAAACTCTGTGTGCGATACTTTGCGTCTCGCCGGCATCCACGCACGGGTGTGAGTGTTGCTCTGCTTGTAGGCGATTGATTTGCATGAACGCGCGTGAATGCATTTTCGGTGTGTTGGACTGTCTGTGTTTTCCATACAAACTTACAACGTTGTAACACGCATTCACACGCTACTCTGCGTGGTGTGTGTCAGTGTGATAATCGCCTTAGCCACAAATGGCCTCTACTGCCTACTGGTAACAATATTTTTTTCAAACATACTGACAAAATATGCTAAATCGCATACATAGCTCATACCAGAAATACTATAGAGGTAACAATACAATAAATGTGTCAAGGTCAAAGTGAATACATATCTAGGTCAGCGTGCAACATCTTCGACCGTGCCTACTACTTACTACCTACTAACTTACCATCTGCGATTTGGCGGGTAAACGCGTACATATGTGCGATTAAAACACTTGAAACACGCAAAAAGTAGTTCAATATACATGTTATACCGCACTCAAAGCGGTTTGTAACTCGTGCGATGACTAGCGCAAGATGATACGTATGATACCAAATACCCATACGGTACCAAACTTTACCTATCTCTTTTTAATTTTAATATCATGTATTTGTCATGAAGAAGAACAACATTAATACCCGGTTTTACAGACCTTATAACCAACTCCATTTTCCTTGCACATTTCAATTTCACTGGATTCACTTTTTCCGGACATGAGAGAATGAAACGGCGCTTCCAGATTTGAATAAAACTTGTCTGCTATATCTTTATTATGTTGATTCTCATTTGTCTTCGGAACCTCTTCTTCATCATCATCTATAGTCACATCACTCAGGTCTGTAAGTTTTTTACTAGATTTATCAGTCTGATTGTGTAATGCATTAGCAAAGTTTTGAAGTTCGTCTACGTTTAAGTTAAGAAGTCTTGGCTGTGGTTTAACTTCTTCTGGAGCCTCTGTATGCACTATAGCTGTTTCTGTTGTCATTTCTGTGATTTTCTCTGTAGACTTTGGTTCTGGCGTCATTGTCGGTGGTAAAGATGTCGATATGACCAGGGGAGCAGAAGTTTTGAGGGTAGGCAGCTCTTCGTCATCAGTCATTTTACCTTTAACAAGAAATTTTTAACAACTTAGATAAATTTTACGTTTCATCTGTTACTGCCTCTGTAATAAACATATTTATAGTAATTATTTTTAGATTTAACTTAAGCCAGAGCCAGTAACTAAGGTTTACGTTGCTTATGCTATAATAAATAAAAAAGCTTTAAACGTGACAGAGCAACAAGCATCCAAACATCCATACTTTCGTATTTATAATATTAATGGGATAATTGAAGAGTAGGAAACGAGTCTTAATCCTATGTGTGTCAGTCCACGATCAGTCCACGTTATTAGACGATTAGGACTGAGACATTAGAAGCATGAAATTAATTTACATTTGAAAGCCAGTAGTAACATCTAAACAAATTCTTCGTTTTCTCATCAAGAAAATGCACGTTCGAAGAAAAAACACGGGTTATCATACCCATTAACCGGTACGTAAGTAGAGCACGGTCAGTAGGTAAGATTAACTGGTAATTTTACACACTAAAACCTTAGAAACCTTATAACAATAGCTATAAGGTCGAGTATAGAACACTCGCCAAATGCATTGACGAGCGAAATCAATCTAACTGTCATCGAAGTATCTGTAGATTGAAATGATAAAGCATTAATGATTGGTCATTTAAAACGAGGTTTTGCAATTTGAATTTTGTTGTACAGGAACAAGGTTTTGTTTTAAATGATGCTATAGTTAAAAGTCTATCACTAGACGTGCAGTCTACTTATTAGCAGCCCAGAGAAATAATTTATAGAAAAAAAGAGTACACTAATTAAATGTTTAGATCAAGGGTCAGCAACAGGCGGACCGCGGTCCGTATCCGGACCGCGAAGGGTCGAACTTCGGACCGCCAATAAAAAATATTGTATTGTATTGTAAGCCAAGTATACATTTAAAATATAGATAGGTTACACTGTACCTTTATTAATGTAAATAATATTTTTTTTCCACAGAATCTACCTTAGTAAATAAATTATTTTTCTATTAAATATTTTCCGCAATGCGGCTAAGAGAAATTCCACACATTCAAATACACGCTCCTCTTCGCCACACGAACGTGAAATGCGGTCCCCGCCCAAGATAACTCCTCGAAGAGCATCTCCGTCCAATAACTACTAGAAAACGCAGACCGAAGAGAGGCAGAGATCCGTATCCGCAGAGTGGCTCTCTTCATGGACAGCAACAAAAAAAGATTGGCAATAAGCTTTGGCTTCGTCTGGGAACGGAAACGAGCCCGTTTGTCACCTGGATTGTCTTGCCTGCTCAATGGCGGTACCGCAAAAGTCACAATGAAGAGGGAAACCTACGACGTAATGTGTGCGAGGTAGACGGCCACCGATTTCGGTGCGAAGGTGCGATCGAAAAACAAAACGATTGCATTAATAGAGTACTCGAAAGGTCGGACGCCTTGCACTTACGCTAGAGCGCTGCTCGCACATCTGAGGAGAAATGCTGGTAAACATCATATACGAAGATAGGGGAAAAAATTTGAGCTTTGGCTGACCCCTTTGCATAATCAAACGAATGCAACTGACAAATGGGGATATCTGTTCCTACTTCGACCATCCAAACCGGCTCCGAAAGAGCCCAGCAGAGGACAGCCGCGGAAAGAGCCGCCAACCAAAGGCGGAGCCAAGGAGTGACGCACTTTATGTTTTCTTCGAATTTATAGCCTCATTGACAGCGACAAGACAAGTCAATCTCAAGATCTGTGAAAACATCATGCAGTCCTATAAGCTAGGAAGTGAAAACCTCTTAAAGGCGAAACTCGCGGAGACTGAAGCAGTCATTTACAATAATGTCACTTCCCGGGTCATCAAAGAAAAGGAAAGAGTGCAGAAAATGGCTTTGTGACACTGAGCAAAAAAAGATGGCATGACACAGAGAGCGCATGGGAAGACCTGTTTATGCGACACCTCCAAACGATCCAATTGTAGTCACTGCCGCATCGGGCAGTGACTACAATTTATATACACCAAGATTATGCTGGACGATAAAATCCTAGAGATGGCCAAGACTATCGAGGAGAACTCAAACGTCAAATCTGGTTAGGAAAACTGGGACAACATGGGTGATTAGAAACTTCAACGTAGATAAAGACACCATCATCACCACAACAACTGAGGGACCAAAAGATCTAAGAGAAAAGCTATCGCACCGTATCGGAAACCTGGTCAAAACCAGAGTGCGAACCATGGCTTCTGCTCTAGTAAATGGTTTCGGAACGCCTTCAGCTTTAGTTGCTTTATGATGGATGAAGCTCTCATGAACCATTTTGGAGCCATTGTGGGTGACACACTGCCAAATTGTTCAATTTGTCAAAGGCTTCACTTCAAATGGAAATAATTGATATACAAGAAGATGTATCTTTGCAAATGTATAAAACTGTATCTACTGAAGAATTTTGGGCCAAACACATCTCAGAAATATATGGAAATCGCAAAAAACTAACTATCAATTTGGCTACTATGTTTGTTCGAATTATGTGGGTTATCTTTCTCATTTTTTTTAAAACAAATATCTTTCGAGATTAAGCGACACCCAACTACTCGTAGAAGACACACGTCGAATTTTCTATTCTTCTCGAGTACCAAACTATAAAGAGCTGGTTCAAGAGGATCGGTGTAATTTGTCGCATTGATTTTAGGTCTTATGTTTTTTATAATTACAAGTTGAGTTTGATACCGTACAATAAATAAGTAGCACTTATTTATTATTAAGTTACGGCTGGTTTAATCGGGAGAATGGCGACTGCCGGTCCGTAGACCCTGGGTTCAAAACCACGCGTGCCACTGTCTTGTCGAAGTCATGTTCGTAATGCCGCTAACTTAAAACGGTGAAGGAAAACATCGTGAAGAAACCGACATGTACATAGAATCTTTCGAAGTCATGTGTCTTCCACCAATCCGCACTGGGCCAGCATGGTGGATTATGGTCTTGACTCTCTCCTTGCAAGAGAAGGCCCTAACCCCGAGGTTCTGCAGTAGGAGCATTTAATGGTCTGTTTAAGCAATTATTACTTGTTTTTTTCTGGACCTCGTTAAAATTTCTGCACTTCATCTGAACCCCACCTAAAACTACTTGCCGACCCCTGGTTTAGATGAATAATGCAAATAAATGTCCATTCATCAAACTCTATGAATAGAAAGCATTCAACTAAATCAAACCACACCAAACTTAAAAGGATTAGGATAGTGCATTTAGATTTTCCAGTCGTAATCTGCGCTGATCAAGCACGGGTTGCCGAATGCCACAAGTCTTCAAAATATTTTCTCGGAACACGTCGTTTTCTTCACGATATTTGCCCTCATTAATAAGGCCAATTTTAATTACCACTTCTATATAGTCACACTTATTAAATCGGATCGCCACTGAAATATAAAAATCTCGCCACTGACATCGGATTTGGAGTGCTGGCCACTGCTGAAGCTATGTATAATTGTATAATCATAGGCAGGCCACTAAATCCCACAGCAAGGATTCGGGGCCTTCTCTAGCAAGAAGATAGTCAATGCCATAAAGCAAAATGCTGTCCCAGTACGATGGTGGATGACACACGACCTCGAAAGATTATTGGAATTCGCCGGAGTTTTTCTGGTTTCCTCATGATGTTTTCCTTCACCGTTTTATGTTTCGGTTTGATGGAGAATATTTCCAGTAAAGTTGCAGGGTATAGAGATAAAATATGTTTTGTCTTATATGTTTTATAAAACCTATTTTATCTCTGGGTGACGAGAGCAGTGGAGTGCTAAGTAATGATTTGAATATTCATGTTCCAATAGCTGCATGTCACTGTGCTGTTATGGGCAGGCATATTGCTTACTATCAGGCACATATCCCTGCTTGTCTCGTCACTTTATACTATAAAAAAACATTCAACAGTTACAAAACACAAAATCAGCGACATTACGCACAGGACTTCGAAAAGACAGTGGTGCGCATGGGATACGATCAAAGGTCTCTGAATCGGCAGTCGCCTTTTGCCCAACTAGACTAGACGTAGCATATAAACTAGTCGGACTATGTAATCAATTCTAATCCAGACGTCATCGACACTTACTCGTTATGCATTACAATGTGTTCTTGAACTCAGTTGCTCTCAGGCATGTAATCCGGGAGTATTGTATTTAGCTATTAAGTATGCTTTTGACGTTCTAGACCATCGTCGACGGTATAATTAGCCACTAAAGCACTCAAGTATTTTTTTATGGTAGCCTACGTTCTCTTTATTTTGTCGTGAGGTTTATACTATTCAGGAGTACGTTTAACTTTCGCGATAGTCAGAGAAAATTAGGTTTAGCGTTTCCATCAAAACGCATCCTGATCTTCTATCGTTCATAGAAGCCTAGCTTCGTGCGGAAAAATCATAAAATTCCGGGCTTTTTTATACCCTTCAAATCTGCCTCTACGTTTTTTAGTTTCCCATCTAAAACAAATACGTGTATTATAAGCATTTGAACTAATTTTACAAATTAGAAAAACGTCCGAACCAGTAAATAAGGACTATTATTATTTGACCTTGTGGATTACTATGTTGTGAGACTGCCCGCGAAGCCGTATCTTGAATGGGATTCTAACCCACGACGATGACGGTTAGAATCCCATTCAAGATAAATAAATGGGTAATGAAAATAAAATTAAATGTGTATTTATATGCATGTTTCTATTTATCATAAATTGGTAATGCAATTATTTAAGTTTTACTCTATTTATGTAATCTGCCTGCCTTAGTACAAGCCCCAAACTAAGCACAGTAGTTATGAGCTTTGGAGTTATATAGACATTTGTAGATAAACTGCTTATTAAAACCTATGTTATGCTTAACTACTAAATAATATGTTTTGCCGATTTAATTGGATGTCACGTCAGAAAGGTCGAAAATTTCTGCATCAGTTTGACCTATACTCTAAAATTTGACGTAAGCGTTACAAGATGTTTAGAAAATGGTGGAGAATTACTTGGAGATTCGTAGATTATGATATCGTTTTAATTTTATTTAAGTAATTACCAGAATTAAAATCCATGTTATATATTCTACAGGTTCGATGATATTGACAATCTGGAAGTTCTCTGAATAATTAATAATCAGTTGAGTTTTATTCATCTGTTAATGTTAATGAGAATGTAATTGATTTATTTTATTGTGTAATTTTAATCATCATTTAATTGACAATTTATGTTTATTTAAGTTTTAAATTTGATCATTATTATGGACATGTAACTTACATCGCTATCAATAAAATACTATGACTATTAGTACTTTGGAGCGGTTTATCAAGATTAATTTATGTAATGTCGTCTATCAATCATTTTAACAAATTGTTGGACCGTTAGTAACCTTATACAGTTACGAAATATCGAGGTTGACTGGCCCCTGCATACCAAAACTTTGCAGTAACCACAGACATTAGTCACGCAGATATCGCAAATGTGGAACTTTGTATCAGTAGTCTTGGCATGTCCAGTTTTTCTGGGCATGTCAGAAATCAATTGTCTGTATTTCATAAAAATATTTATTTTTAAGTTAGTTTGCATATAATGATTTCTTTTTGTGATTTAAGTTTGAGTTTATTTCTTTATTTTGTCTGGCCTCACGAAAATACTAATAATAGTATTATGGATCTAAGTTCTAAATTGCAACCAGATCCGTACAGTTCTTTGTAACATCCAGGCAAAATAAAATAAATTTCACGGCACGAAAATAAGTGGCCTAGTAAGTGGATGCAAATATGTGAGTCAGCTTATGAGACAATATCTGTCATGTTTCAAATATTTACTCAGCTTGTTAAATTTTTGAGCTAAATCAGACCCGTATGTAAATTTTTGGTATTTTTCAAACGAACTTAAAGAGTTTTGCAACACATACTTGCGATGTCTAAGCGTTGTGTATCTCTGTGGCATTAGCTGTTGGTTAACCTGTCAATGGTACTACGATGCTACTGCTAAATACCTAACTGTACTACGCATTCATGTCAAATACAACAGTTACGATAAATGTACCAGCAGTTGTATTACATTTATAACAAAGTAGCATCTGTCCCTTAATATTCTTTGTGTAATTAATAAATGAATTTGATATGGATGGCGATGTTTTTTTAGGTTTGTTTAATAAGAATAAGAATTTATTTATTGCTATACTGTGTTTAAAAAGATCTTATAGTAGTAGCTTAAATGTACAAACAGTGTGCCTAATTACGGACGTGCAATATGTGTCACATAGTGACATAGTGCTAATTTATATCAAGTACTTAGTTACAATACAAGTAAGAATAATAAAATGTGTAACTGACTTAAGCTTACCTACAAAACCTATAAAATATTAAAAATCTAATAATATATGTACATAATCCTGAAAAAAGTGGTCCTACAATAAAGTTTGACTTGACAGTATACGAGTATCTGTGGCATCGTGGATGAACCGATTCAGCTGAGTTTTTTTTGTTTGTCAACTGACGCAATCGAGATAATTTTTATACCCTTTGTTAAAAAACTTTATTAATTATTGGCCAATACTACTTTTGTGATGAAAATGTCTAGCAAGTGTAATGTAGCTAATAGACTATACTTGGAATACGGCGTAGACTGGGGGGAAAGCTTTTCGATCGCCACAGTCTTACTGTTTTGAAATCGAGAGTGAATCTGTTTTTTTCTACGTAAGCACACTCTATCGTAGACCGCGTCATTGTTTAACATCAGGTGAGATGACGGTCTAGTGTTAACCTATAAAATTATTTAAAAAAAATCCTAACAGCAGTAAGCTATTCTATGCAAGGAATCCGTTCAAAGAGTGCATGCACGCGGGATTAATCGCCCCATCCGGCTTCCAAGGAAACCTGCATCGAAATAGCCATGTGGAGCCACCAGCAAGCGATTCCACAGAAGTTTACACGGTTTGACTTTACTTTATTCATACGCAGATAAGTACAGCATTGGAGTGGAATATGTTACTGGCCTAATTGGTCTCGGAGAGATACAATATATCCAGAACTAGTAGGTATATTTTAGTGGTAGGACTCATTTCGGAGCCTGTCTGGGGAACTACCACATCTTTTTCAGTTATTCTACCAAACAGTAATGTGCAAACATTACTGTGTTACGGTTTGATGGGCAATGTTTCCAGTGAAATTACAGGGCATAGAGATAAAACATTTGATATATCTGGGTGACGAGCGCAGTGCTGTGCTAGGTAATGATTTGGACTATTCATGTTCCAATAGCTGCGTGACACTGTGTTATTATGTGGTAAGGATGTAGCAACATGCCTGCCACATTGCCTGATAATAAGCATACCATCAGGCTCATCTCCTGCTCGTCTCATTACCCTATACTATAAAAAAAAGATCTTAAGATCTGAGTGAAAAGGTATTTTCTCGGTCAACGTGCATCATATTCTACAACACTGTGCAAATTTTATAAATATTGGTGGACAATTCACACACAACACCATCTGACCCCAAACTAAGCAAAGCTTAGAAGATGGCAGCCAAATAGCTGATATAATACTTATATAGTTCTAAATATATAGGTACTTATTATACATAGAAACACCCAGACACAGTAAAAAAAACTTGAGAGGTGTCAAGGGACACCCGGATGGAACGAAGTTCCTTTCGATTAATTAGTGAAGGAATTATTATTATTGTTTATTATTTACAAAAAACCTGTATACACAACACAACACTCAACAAAAATAATCGTCGCGACACCACACTGTTCAATGCGAAATAGAAATGAAAATATCTGGCTTGCTTTCTATAAGAGAGAGAGAGACAGACAGAGAAACATGCGACGCTTACAATAGCAAAAAGTGTCGTGACAACTTTTCGTAAGAATTTTTTCCGTTTAGCCCCCTTTCACAACGCGCGATAAGGAACTTCGTTCCAATATTTGAATTCATCACACAAATATTTGCACTGAGTAGGAATCGAACCCACGACCCTCGGCTTCGCCGGCAGAGTTACTACCCACTATGCCACGAGGCCAGTCAGATTGATGGTCTAAATATTTTTTTAATCATTTCTTGAAATAATAGAGTTCGTACAGTAAGTATTAACATGCAAATGATACACGTATCCGGGCTTCAAGGAAACTCGCTTGGAGATTGCCATGTGTCAGCGCAAGCGGCAGGTGATGTCACAGGTGACACCGTTTTGTGATTGTGTGACCGACTGGTACGGCGCTACCAACTTATTTGTAAAACGATCAAAAGTAGAACTACGAGTTACGAGTACTAGAAAACACAGAAGTTAAATAATTTTGTAGTGCATGTTGACATATTTCGATCGTGGTGCCGTCGAAACAGTCTGCAAATAAGCTGGTAGTACTATACTGATATCCGTTAACTGAGAAAAGAATAGAATATTGAAATGAGTTTAGTACCTTATATGGGGAAATACTTTCTTTTAACTATTATAGGTTTACACTCGCCCGACATCTGGTTTGATGTTTAGCGGCAATGCGGTCTAATTTGCACGTGCTTACCTAGAAAAAAAGAAGTGTGGCACTCGGGGACTGCCGCGGTAAAGCTATTGCATGTTGCATGCATTTTTATCAACATAAGCAATAGGGATGTTAACAATTTTTCGGAATAGCTTTTATTTTGAAGAGTGACATTTGTTTACCATAAAAAAAATGCAGAGAAGTATACAATCTAGTCAGTTTTCGACAGCTAAGAGCATTTAATCTGTAAAGCTGATACAAATAAGATTCAAAGTAGAATGACCGAGTGGGGAGGACGGCGTTACGGTCTTCCATCCCTCTTTCTTGTGAACATAAGAAAGAGATGCACGATCACTAAAATTCGGTCCCCAAGCCCGCGATAAAAGCTATGCAATAGCTTAAAAACATTATACTCTCGATTTAAAGACACCAAGTTTGTAACCATGGAGAAAACCCCACTCAGGCAACACATTTTATAGCCTAGAAGGTCCTATCACAAAAGTTGAGTCAAACCTATTCGTTCGAGTCTTTGGAATGGCAACCATAAAACGATGTTGCTTTTTCGTGCTGCGAGTAGTCTGATAAAAACACGGGCCAGGTGGTATTAGATCATTAGTTGCAAATCAAATTAGTTGCACACTCTCCAAAGTGTATCCGCTAAAAATCGATACGCTTGCAATTTTGCGGCGATGTTCGAGACTTTGAAGTCTTTTTCGAACAAGATTGTCATTGATTATGAGCCCTTTGGCAATCCCTCGATCGATTCCAGAACATTCACACAACAGGTGCGCACACACACATGTTTAGTCTGCCCGTATGCAGGACTAACCCCTTTAAATTTACTGCCACGTCATGGGAAATTATAATGTTCAATGAAAATTCTATATCTATCGACATTTTTGCTGAAATACACAAAGTTTACAAAAAAACACTAGAAATTAACGTAATTTATCAATCTGTAGGTATTATGGAATTATTTCTTTTTAAAAGTCATTGTTTAAGTTTATTAGTCATTTATAATTTGGTATATATTTTGGCGGAATGTTCACTTATGCACTGATGTTCTAGCAGTCTCTAGGCTATTGGTACTGTTATGTGCATAAAATTGTATCGTAGACAGAGATTAGTTTCTCTGTCTACGAATTGTATAATATACGGGTACTGCATACTGATTATATTGTAATATGATGGGTATAGTCGCCATGGTGGCACTTAAATAATATGTCTCATGTGTCAACTGCGAACTGTTAAAATACCGGTGTTGGCAACGCAACTATTTTATTTACCCCATCCCTAAGAAATGTTTGCCAGTGGTATGTTTTTTTATTTTGGTATTCATTTTGAAACATGCAACTTATAGAAAGGACCTTTGATACGTATGTAGTAAATGAGTAAGGAGCACGCCTCTAAACTTGCTTTGTCTCTTGTCAAGCACAATATCGGAATTTGACTTTTATATAATGACATCATCATAATATAATAAAATAGCACTTACATTTAACTCTCGAAATTATATAAATACCACTTCAAATAAACACCACAAAAATATTGGGCTAAAACATACCAAAAATTACATTTTGACGCTGGAGAAATAAGTGGCACAGTTGTTTTTGGTGCAAAGGAACTTAAAATGCTGCCATAATTGTCGTTATGTGCTAATTGAATCTTTGGCACCACAAACTAACACGATCAAGATTCATCGCGATAATACAAGACCCAAAACTACTAAAAAATATACGTGAATAATTAATACATCAAAATTAAATAATTAAGACTTCAATTCCATAAACAATTTATGGCAGGTGCACAAGTAAATACTGCTGGGTTGGGTGCGAGAAAAAAAAGGGAAGACCGAGACATGATAAAAACCTTTCTACAACAAGACGAAAATGACAGTTACAAAGTGCACGCTATGAATTTAGAAATGCAAAGTGAGTGGTTAACCATAGGTGAGTTCTGTATCCCATTAGCTCTAAAATGGCGCACCTTGATCTATGACTGGTCCCCTGCCTTATTAAAATTTTATCTAAATGCATTCCAAATGACCCTCCTGACCAGAGTAACTTGGTAAGGTGGGGAAAAGCCTCTGAAAAAATGTTGCTATACTTGTGGAGAGAGGCGATATGTACAGCAAGGCACATATTGGTGGGATGCAAGGTGCTCCTTAATGGGGGTCATTACTCACGGCGTCATGACAGAGTACTTGAAATCATACGTGAAGCCATGAGCCTTTCGGTAGCTAGAGCCCAAAAGGGATTGACGACAAACAACAGACAAATTAACTTTGTAAAGAAGGCTCAACTTCAAACTCCAGGAACAAGCCTTACTCAATCCTGGGTACAGCACCTGATTGGACTATTTTAATGGACACGTATGAAAAGCACTACAAAATCCCAGAGGATGTGGGTGTTTCGTCATCCAGACCGGACATTTTCCTTTTTCTAGAGCTACGAAACGCATAGTCCTTGTAGAACTTACCGTACCGTGGGAAACTAATATACCTAAAGACCACGCGATGAAACAAAATAAGTATTACGACCTCCTAAACGAATTAACAAAAAACGGCTATGTAGTTAGTTTATACGCTGTAGAAGTGGGAGCGAGAGGTATACCAGCAAAATCTCTCTATAACCTACTGAAAGACCTTGGCTTATCCAGAAGTGCTGTAAGTTCTATACTAGAACGTGTATCTAAAGCTGCACTAGTAGGCTCATATCAGATTTGGCTGGGCAGGGAGAGAAAAACGAGTGGTGAAGGTGAGTGTTGATGTACGTCAGAAAGGGGCCCCTTAAACCTACGCCCGAGTCACAAGTTTCGGGAACTACTCGAGTTTTTCTCTCTCTGCCACACGATGGACCCGGCACCCGCACGGTGAATCCATGGAATGCTAAGAAGATCGTCTCTGTCTCATTTTTGCGTGATTACTTCTTATTGCTAAACTGTATGATGATATATCTATCGTATTAAGTAATATTTATACTAGTACAATTTCAAGTTTCTTTTTTGTGCAATTTAAAAAAATTAGTATATTGTTTAACTGTCTAGAAAAAAAGGTGTGAAAAAAAAGATTGGTAGATCATAGTTTAGAAGTGGTCCCATAAACATTTTATCGATAGCGGTGTGGCGGTTTTTGAACAATCGATAAAAAAACAATTCATTTGTCTGGACGACGCGACGTAGTGATTGCTTCTTATGTAATTTTATCGAGTGTCTGAATTTAATTTTAAATTGCAGTCGATTTTTTTTTCGGCGACAATTAAGTAGCGGTGGGCGATTATGAGATATACTAATGAAATCAATCGATTATGAGAATGTCTCGAGATACCTCGATTATTACAGTTAGTAGTTACTAATTAGTAGTCAGTCACACGCAGTCGCGAGTCGACTCGATTCACTCACAGCACAGACAAGTGGGGTGAGAAGGAGACAACACGATGCGGTCTCTCGCGGGGTCTATAAAAGCGGGAGAGCGAAAAGAGTTACCTAAAACTTAAAAGTCTTAAACAATCTGTCAATCCAAAATTCGGTTAACTTACCGTTAATTAGTTTCACTCCACCGTAATAAAAACAAACCAAACTAAACCAATGTTTATACAACTAACACAAGTCTACTACTAACATACATACTAGAAACATAAATCACGGAACAACTGTCGTAGATTTCATAAAACACCATTAGTACTACTAATTAGTAACATCATTCGATTATGAATTACTAATTCTTCCTAACTAATTCCATAATCGATTATCAACATTAGTAATCCAAAATAAATCGATTATATCGATCATTCATAAACGCCCACCGCTATATTTAAGCTATTATTAGGAATATTTATTTTTACAAAACCGTACAACATCAAGCTCAATAAAATACCTAAAACTCCGTCCACGTCGTGATAAAACACGTTAGATTTGTTCTGTCACAGAATACCAAACGACATTTTCGTGGGGCCCGTGTGAAAATTCATCTACTTTGCGGATGTTTTGCTAGAGTTGAATACACGAGCGTATTAGGTATCATAAATTTGATTTGAAATATTATTATGAATATGCTTAGCAATATAAAGAGGAGGTTTGTTTTATGTTTGGCCAAATATATGTATATTTTTAAATGTATAATTAAGAAAGGATAAGAAAACTATTTATTAAAAGACACAACAGAAAATAAAAAAGAGACTTAGAACACAAGCATGACATTTTAATTGGCGGCTTTGTTGCTTAGAGCAATCTCTTCCAGGCAACCAGTGCATGGATAGGATTTAATATAATTAGTAAGAGCACTAACAAAAAAAGAACATACACGCCGTAAAATGTGTTTGAAAAATCTGTAATATGTTAAACAGCCAACTTAAGGATTATTAAATTTATAGTTGTCTGTTTAAAACATAGATACAGTGTGACCAATCACAGTAAAACTTTAAATTGATAAATTGAAATAAGCACTCGAGTGATAAACGAGCTGCGAACACGCGCGCGCACTCTCCTTGAAAAAGATCGCCGGACGCGATCGAAACTCGGACTGGGCTGACTATATCAAACGTGAGTTATCCGTGTATTTATTTAAAATGTGTAATAACCACGTTAGTTTTCATACTAAAATTGATAATCTCGGACAATGCCTAATGCACCTGCACTGGAAGATACCTATGTTCCAACGTATATCTGGACGTTGGAACATAGGTATCCAACGTATAGATATACTTTGGAACATAGGTATCTTCACCGTAAAATTATAAACACCGTCAGGTTAGAACGAAATAGGTGAAGTTATACAATTATGATAGGTTAGATTAGTTTATAATTTAACGAATATGAGAAGCAGGATGACAAAAGTCTTCATAAAAGCAACAGTGCTCTCTCTGTATTCCAAACTTTATTATGAAAAAGTAAGAAGTTTATTCAATACTACGAGTATTTTGATATCCATAATTATAATTAAATTAGGAAACTATTCAGGGTTATACTGAAAACTTAGCCTAAGCCAAAAGAGGTGCGTTCTACTAATTTAGAAATTTTGGATTGACCACCCAACCTACAATTTGTAAAAGCAAATTCAGCTATTCCACACAAAACTGCAAAAAAATTATGGATCTTACTCAAATATTTGAAGTTGTCTCATCAAATACGTAAATTTAGAAACAATAATTACTCATTTTCTGCAAAAATACCGATTTCAAATTAAATTTGAGGCACTTTTCATAAGAACCTATCACTACGTCGCGTCGTCTAGATAAATTATATTTCATAAACCACCACACATATTTCGACAAAATTTAAATAGGACCATATTTGAACTGTGTTCTACGAAACATAAAACGAAGCATTGAAATCATTTCACAATTGGCGGAGCTATCTCATAACACAAAAAAAACACACAACCAAATTGAGAATCTCGTCTTTTTTTTTCGGAAATCATTACAATTATTTTGTGTCCATTAATTGTATTAGTAGTGAGATTTTTAACAACCATATATCTCTACAAAGATATGTGGGATGTGACTATTAACATAATAATCTGTTTTCAAAAACATTCATTGCCAAATAACGAACCAAGGTGATGACTAGCCAAAACCGTCAGCTTGTACCGTTAACGTTCACTAATATGGGAAGTGAAAACATATTTATAGTTCTTGCAGGGATAGTATTCAGTCTACAGCTTAGATAAAGTATAGGTAAGTAAATGTAAGCTCTTTGGTCTATAGTGTAAAATAACGTGCTTATTGCAAAATCTACATGTTTTGTTTGTAACAGATTAAAATGAAGCATAATTCTATGTGATATATCAAATCAATCATAATTTAACAAACAATAAAATATGACGAAAATAATTTCGATACAGATAAACTTTCCTTCAACTACAAAGTAAAGATTTGAATGTTTGATGCTTGATGACTTCGAAACTTCTGAACTGTCTGAACGTCAAAATTAGAAACACAGTGTGATTATAATCTGGATTAACATAGGCTACTTTTATCCCCAGAAAATAACGAGATTTGCGCACGTGAAACTGCGACATGATGCTAGTAGTGTGATTATAATCTGGATTAACATAGGCTACTTTTATCCCCAGAAAATAACGAGATTTGCGCACGTGAAACTGCGACATGATGCTAGTACTGCTATAAAATAAATAAAATATATATAACTAGCTTTTACCCGCGACTTCGTCCGCGCCACATATTTATTAAAGTAATTGAGGCAGTACCTACTCGTATGTCTACTACCATACAAATTCACGTTTCCTAATCAAAATCGGTCTAAGTCAAAGTTTTATATTTATTAATAAATGTACAATTTACACGACAAATTACAAAAAAAACTATGTTCTCAAAAAATTATTCAAAAACAGACTTTAATTTAAAATCATATTGGGACGGTCCACCAAATTTTATTAGAGTCTATTAGTAGATATTAGTAGATATATCGTCTGATTACATAACCGCAAATTTTAGTTTGTTGTTCATATTTCAAAAACCGCCCCACTGATTTCGATAAAATTTATATGACCACCTCTGAACTATAATCTACCAACCAAAAAAATAACCATCTAAATTGATTCACAATTGAAATACAACTGGATTGATAACCTCCTCCTTTTTGAAGTCGGTTAAAATAGCATACAAAGAGTGCAAAGATCCTTCCATGCACACTTTTTTACTCGTCATTTCCACTCTTTTCAACTCTTTTCTGTGATAAAAGTCGCCGTTGTCCTTTCCTAAGTCTAGTCTATCTGTGCACCAAATTGTAACAAACTCTTTAAGTGGCTTAGGCGTTAGACGGTAACGGACAGAGAGAGTTATTTTCATATATATAATTTCGTATTAGAATTGAAAACAGGTGTTCCTGATCATTTTATAGGAGGCAGTTGTAAAAGATTACCGAAAAAGTAATACGTTTACTACTCCAAAAACTCATTTTCGCAGTTCTTAATTTGCCTTAATCGAGCGTCCATCATGCATAACATTTGAGAAGACACCATGGAAATCTCGTCGACTATCAAAAATTCTGTCTGATACGCCATTTAGTGGCTGCGCCCATCTTAAATATTGAGGTTGTATAGTGCACTGCATTCTTCTTGTCAAGCCCTTTTATTTGATACCCATGTTGATGGGATTGATAAAACCTAAGTTATCCGCCATTGTGTAGAGGCCGCTATCTTGGATTTTAATTTTATATAGTACATTGTATTCTACTGGTTGAGCACTTTCATTTGATACCCATATTGATGGGATTGATAAAACCTACGTTATCCGCCATTTTGTAGCGGCCGCCATCTTGGATTTAATTTTTTTATAGTATATTGTATTCTGCTTGTCGAGCCCTTTCATTCGATACCCATATTGATGGGAGTAATAAAACATAAATTATCCGCCATTTTGTAGCGGCGCCCATCTTGAATTTATTTAAGTACATTAATTATAAACAAATGATACCGCTAAAAGCGTCTTGAAACGCTCTTGAGAGTAAATGGCTCAAACGGGTAAAAGTAAGGCGGCACTTCATAAGCCGAAATATAAACACCGCACTTATGTAACCTGACACCCGTTTTCCCGCCAAATTTGTAAAACGCGAAAAGCGGCCAGTGTATCAAGCGGTTATATAAGTATCCCCGTATAGTTAGAAATTATAAAATTGCTGGAACAAACGTTTATCGACTCCATTTCAAGTGTCTAGATACAAAGTTTCATGGTTTTATCTTCAATAATATTGAACTTCCAGACTTTCATCCCCAATTCCACCCCCGTAAGTACAGTTCAAAACTACAAAACTACTTAAATATACATTTTATGGTTTCGTGTTAAATATCTAGACGTAAAGTTTCATAGTTCTTCAACACTGACGAAGTTTTCCATATAAACTTTCATCCCTTATTTTAACCCTTTCAACCCTTTTTTCGGAACAAAAAGTAGCCTATGTCCTTTCTCGGGATCTATTTTATCTATGTATCAAATTTCATCAAAATCTGTTGGTTGGTTTAGGCGGTAAAGACGGACAGACAGACAGACAGACAGACAGACAGACAGACAGATTTACTTTCGCATTTATAGTATTAGTATGGACATGGATAATTAGAATAAAATAAAATAAATATGAGGAAAATTTGCCATAAATAGGAAAACAAAACTCAGATCGAAACTAAACTATTATCCTTTTGGAAACAAGTTACCAATAACATACAACAAACCTCGTGCCTCGAACTGATTTAGCGATTGTAAATACATGATAATTGTACCCCCAGTATGCAATATTACCTACAATTAAGCTGATCGCATAATGATAGTGGTTTACACGTACACACTAGATAGTACCGCTTCATCACGAGCTCACAAGGTTTCAGCCATGACTGTCACGAAAGTTGTCGCTGGTATATCTACTTATTTGGCAGTCGTAAGTTAATAATACTGGGTGTTCGGATCCGAGTAGTTAATGTAAAAAAAGACAATTAAAAAAATATAACAAAGAATTTTAAAATGGCCCGCCCGTCTTGATGTTTGAAAAACATTAACGTGTTAAAAATATGTTTTTTTCTTTTTAACATTGGTTGTAATTATTTATTACTAGATGTCCGCCCCGGCTTCGCTCGTGGTACATTATATAGCACTGATCAGGATCTCGTACATATAAAACGGTGAAAAAATGACTGAAATCGGTTGTCAATTCTGAGAATATCGCTTTCAAACAAAACATCTCTTCAGCTACCTGCTACGCCACCTGTCGGCAATTGTTCGTACCAACACAGATTAAGAAACAAATTTGATAAGCAAAGGTTTATATTCAATGACGCAATCTGAGGCACATGCATGTTTCGTGTCATGTCAAAGCACGAAACGTACGAAAACTCTCAAAAAGGAATATTTTTTCCCGATTTCGTTACATTCTTGATTCATGCTCTGCTTTTATTAAAAGTACAAACTCTTCAGCTTTAGAATATTAGTATAGATTCTATTGTTTCTTTCAGTTTCATTCCAAGTTACATTCTAAAGACTCTCTAAAATTTCTAAATATCTAGGCGAGTTTTATTTTTTTTTTGAGAATGCAAAAGATGGTGCTTTGACACAGCGCGGACCGTCGGAATGTAAATCAATGTCATAAATGTGAAAATAAATATGTATGTATGCAATTTTTTTTTATCTTTCAAACAAAAACTACTGAACGGTTTTGTACGAAATTTGGCATATAAATTGATAATAGTCTGGATTTACAATTACTTATATTCCGTAAAAATACCTAACGGGGCCGGGAACAACGTGAGTTGAACCGTACTATATAATCGTATAACTGGATGTTACTAGTATACATATATAATTACAAAAGTTTGATAGATACACAATCAGATAGGTTTTGTAACTCAAAGGTAGTATAGAGTATTTTCGACAATATCCTATCACTATCTTCCAATCGAACACCCAGAAATAGCACAGGGTCAAATATTATGAAATAAATGAATAAAACGAAAATAAATCTTTAACAAATTATTTGTTAATTGAGGACGGACATTAAAGCTGTTAAATGTTAATTTTAATAATAAAAAATATTAATGCGATATTTCACTTAACTCGATCATTGAAGTCCTTCAGTTCGGCTGTTTATCGATATTATGATCTAGGTTTATGTCATATCGCTGTGATAAATGACATTTTTAAACATGTACTGTAAATTATGCGAAACTGCCCAAAAATAAAAAGGATTTTGAATAATAGTAAATTAAAGCTGTAAAAAGAAAATTTTGGGTGACGACAACCATTAAAACAATGGATGGTTGACGTGTGATACCTATCAACCCATATTCCCCCAATGTCCCCAATATGGTATCTTGCATTTAGATTTTGAAGTGAAAACTAGTTTAGCTGCTTTGAGCAGTTTTTGGTATGGTAAAATTTTATGGGTTTGGGTCACCGTCATGCTAATTCATGACTAATGCTAAGTGATTGAGCAACAAACATCTAATCTTTGACATTTATGATATTACCAAGATAAAAAAACAAAAGTGCATATTTATAAAGTAAACCAAATCGATCGAACACAAACCAATCGACCAATCAAATCGAATAATGGTAGCCACTAAACAAGACATAGAAGTCCCACGGTCGTCCACTTTCACTGAAGTGTCGCAGATGGGCCACCTAACTGGCACAAGGTCAGTCCACAATGGAACAGGTCTGGTGATGAATCATGCCCAAGAAGATCCATTAGACACGTTGCTCAACTGACGCCTGGTTTAAGGTACGGTTAATTAGTTTAGGAAATTAGCACATAGTTACACTTTGTAACTGTCATTTGTTACCAAGATGAAGAGTGAAGTCGAAAAATGAATGCCAGCTTCTCCGATAATTTTATGTTAATGGTAAAAAGGGGAGGTAAAATGCGGGAGCCTTCTCCCGCAAAGAGGAAACCAAGATCAAAATCACCTATGTTGGCTCAGTAAAGTTTAACGGTTGAGGCATATATTTACGCAGATATTTCCTGATGGATGTATTCTGTACGTCATCAAGTCCATATTAGTGAATAGATTTCTTCTAGATTGGCGCTATCTATAAATCACCGCATCGTCTCTTAATATAAGGCGGAATAGTGGTCAAGAGCAATCCTATTATGGATGAAAGACATAAATATTATGTTTGGATGAGATGTTTGTAGCTCAATTCCGTTGGAACGTCTGAACAGATAAAATTGATATTAGGAACGCAGTTAGGTAATAAATAGTTTGGAATAGGACGTAGTTACATTATATACACAAGTTTTTTTAGTAGTATTATGTAGTGTGCCGGGACTTACAGGACATAAAAGAATTACGGGAAAGCGAACAGCGCGGGCAAAACCGCGGGGCATTGCTAGTTTCATATTTGTCAATTCACGTCAAGCGTGCGACTTGTGTGAAACTCTTCAGACTGGCCAAAAGTACCGTAAGTGACCGGTGGTCAAAAGTAGAACTAACTACGCTAAAGTGAAACGAATTACATGTCAGTTTTAAGAAATACTTTAACTTGATAGGTAATAGTACCTATCAGGAGCCTAAATATGTAGAATATGTATGACTATGAGTTATATTATATACTATATAATGTAACTCGTAGTTTGTATATCATAAAAAGTAAAAAAAAAACAAACAAAAAACGTAAGTAGGTAAACAAACCAAAAAGTTATATGGACCCAAATAATACATGCATGTCAGTTGACATATTTTCATTCTACATCGTTTGGCATGAAGTATTGCGTCATAAAAATTAGCACATAATGCGATACATAACGGAACTTCTCACTTTCATTCGATTATACAACGACGCATAATTTATGAGTCAAATACCTATTGATCGATTTTCGAATGAACGCAGTTTTTTGTATTAACAAATCAAATAATCGCGTTTATATTTATTCGTTATAATAAGCTTATAACCAAATTATCAATAACTTACCATCTACTACTTGGGTTTTCTAAATGTTGTCTTCGCACAATTTGCCTAAGGAACTACCAAACCTTTTCCAGGATTTCTATCAACATGCAGTAAGGTGCAAACACTACTGTGTTCTGGCTTGTACAGTATTATCACACAGTTATGGTTGAAACATTACGAGTAAAAATACCTTGCACTCCACTGCGCTAATTACTCAGAAATTTAAGAATTTGTATCTCTATGCTCTGTAATTTTTCTAACACCATTGCCCTTGAAAACAGAACACAGTGATGATTTTAAATTCATGTTTGGTGGACCACCAAACATGATTTTAAATTCATGTTTGGTGGACCACCAAACATGAATCAGTTTATAAAATCAGTTACCACCAATGGTGGTAATATACCTAGCAAAGGTGTGGTACGCCCCAGGCGTACTTTGCAATGAATCCTACCACTACGCCTGGTATCGAGTCTCTGAGGAATGTCTTTATTGTGTTCGTTGCTCGATCTTGCGTTGTATGTGGCTTAACTTTTATAAACTGATTATTTTGTGGTTAAACGGATTAAAATAGACTTAAGCATATCATAACACTCTAATATTATCTATTCTACGACTTAAGTCAAGTTTTGTAATACGGGGACAATATAAAGTTAAATTTATTGCATCGTTTTATGACAGAGTTGTAAGTTTTTGTTGGAGCGAACGAACATTTTGTTCAACCTAAAATTCGTACAAATAAACAGAGTTATTACATGCCAAAAAAATGTTGTTACTCCATACTGTAGTAAATCGAAATCACAATAACTCACAAGCAAAAACAGAAATCATTCCACGATCTGCAGCGAAATTTACATAAATAAAATTGACAAATTGTCGCAGCTTGAGACGATCTTTAAAACGCACGACCGAGTAACCGTTTTTGGAGACTCCCGTCTCCATGTCAAAAATGTCCGTTGTTTACATTTTAATATCAGTATGATAAAGATAACAGGCTAAATTAGACTAAAAAAGTCAGGAGTCAGGTTAGAGTTAGGAGAGTTCATGATATCGACAACTTTAACTTTTCTAAATCTATTAGATTTTATTTTATTGTTATTATTCTAAATTATCTTGCCTGACTTCAAATTGGTAAGTGAGTAGTGCTAATAATCATTATTTTTTGGTTTTGTGTGTACTTTTGTGGTTTTCATGTCGGTTTATTTTTTTTATAATTTAATATTACTTCTTATGGTAATAGATACAACCAAACGCTTTCTACAACAACAACACACAACGATATTTACTACTTTTAACTTCAAATGCACATGGTATGCAGGGAACTCAGTTTCGAAGGATTTCAAAATAGCCCCCTGAACAGTGGCACGAGGAACGCAATTGTCGCGCTTGACGGCCGCGCGTTATGTCAGTGGATTATGCGACGCGGGCGCGCTGTGCGCTCGGCTTGCACTTCCTTGTTGTAGTAAGTATGTTACGATTATCATCATCATTTTGACCTTTTGGTGGTTTCAGTTAAAAGATAATTGGTTTCAGATGTGCTTAGTATAAGTACATAAGTCTGTGCCGTAGCATAGTTTTCATCTGCACCTAAAATAAAACGTTTCCATGTTCTTCTTCTTTTTTTTTTTCGTTCTTTTAACACATCTCTCTACTTAGCCTGTGTTTAACACTTCCGAGTAAAATCTTTTACACTTACGAGTAAAACCTTTTTTGTTAAGTTTGGGAGCCACTCTTTATTTAATTTAAAAACGTTTTTCTAGTTAATTCCACTGCATCGATCATAAACCATTCTTTTACATTACGATTCATTAAATGAAGCAAGATAAGCCAATCTTAGATTTTAAAAATAACGCTGTCTATTTAAAATTTAAAAATTTAAATATATATGTAAATAAATAAATCTGACTAAAAAAATTACAAAAAATCCGATCCCACGAGCAGGTTTCATTATTTATCGAATCGGAAGAAGTTACAAGAGGTGACGACATCATTTTGATATCGGGGAGCATCGATCGAGTCACGATTCACGATTCTGATGATCAGAATAAGGCCATCCGTGATGTGATTTAATTACTTTATTATGTTTTAATTCTAAATATTGAGTCGAATTATTTTTCATTCCGCGAAATAAATTGATCGTGAAGATGAATTCAAATACATTTACTAAGTTGGATCTTCACTCTTTGCGCAAATTATTTTTTCTTCGGAAACTGAAGAATTGTTTCAGAAGCCAGCCAAACGCAAAGTATGATAGTATTATTTACAAATTATTATAAATTACTAATATTATAATATTTTTTCACCAACTCCTAAAATTAAGGAGATAATTGGTTCGACTAATTCATGTAAGAGCCAACATAAAATAGGTAGCTCATAAATAGTTAACTGAATATGCTCCAATCTTTACTTTAAACTAAAGCCTTTAAAATCTATTTTGAAGCATTTTTGTACCAGTACTAACTTTGTTACTTTTTAATGTCACATAATAAATAGTACCTGGTTAACCGAGCTTTGCTCGATTTTAAAAAATTGATATTTATACAGGTACGAATTACGTAGTGATGACTTATTTAGACCTACTTAGATACGAATTAAATGTGTTTATAAAAGACTCTAAGTATAAGATTTTCTCAGAAAAAAAAAAACAAAAAGAAAAATCCGGAGTGTAACCATCAGGATTCGAAACGGGGCCTGTTGAATCCGAGGGCGAGCATATTCCGTCTGAGCCATTTAGACTTAATGAACAGTGGCGAAATAAGTTATCGTATTCTAATGACATTGTAGGAGTTTTTCATTGTCTAAAAACGCGCATAAAATGATGTTTTTAAAAAACAAAACCTAGCTAGATCGATTTATCGTCTCCGAAACCCCCTGTATACATAATTTCATAAAAATCGTTCGAGCCGTTTCCGAGATTCAAATTATGTATATATGTATATACCTACAAGATTAGCTCGTTTAAAGATATAAGATAGGCACAGTGCTAATAAGTATTCTAAAAAACTTAAACAGTTACATACAGTTTTGTAAGTTTATAAGTTTTTCTCTAGCACGAAACTCTAGCTTAAATTGATATATTTTACTAGCAATTTACACATTTTTGTTTGATGTGTAAATTTTAATATTTACTTAAATTAAAAATAGCTTTGAACTTTATACAAATGAAACGTAAGACCAAAAACCTCTTACTATTTCCATTGTTTCACCGAAGTTAAGACAACGATATCAATTTTAAAAGCAAACGTTATCCTAACTTCATTAGCATTATCATAAGAGCTGTAATATTTCTCACCGTATCCCTAAACTAATACAGGTGTTCGTTAACACATTTTCATTGCCACCTTTTCTTTAGAATATCTGAAGAACATTGATAAAATATCTTTTATACGCCTACCACATTTGTTATCTTAATCAACTTAATCACAATAGTCCAAGATTTGCAGTTTAGAGCTAGATAGCATAGTGTGAAAAGGTTTCTTTAAAAAAAAAATTGAAAAAAAATGATTATATTGATATTGATAATAGCGTAATGTGAATAGTATGTATATAGGTGAAAAAATACCTGATTAATAATAATTGGACAATTATTGACGTTAACAAATTTATTGGCATTCGGCACCGTTAGCGATTTGTGAGAGAGAGTCCCGGGTCCTAGCAATGGGAATACAAAGTGAGCTGTTTAAAAATCATGTACCTACTTGTCAATTAGTTTATGACCAGGACGAAGGAGAGAGGGACCAAGTTTGGTAATAAACAAAACCTGACCATAGAACATGATGGTCGTTTTGCGACCTTCGCAAACCTGTCACACCTGTTATGTTTATAACTACTTACGCCAGCGTGTCTATTTTGGCCCAATATGCTAAACGTAAGCCGCTTAAGAGCTTACCGATGTAATTATCTTCTAATCCTCCCCGTGACTCAATGACCACAACGAACATGAATTAGCTTTTTGTAAAAAACAACTCCCAAAAATGTTCGTGTTTTAGTTCAACAAAAAATAAAACGGCTCGATGTCGGGCCCCTATTCTTGACCAGTCGAGATTATTTCAGTCTTGTAACAGTTCTAAAACCATAACCTCGAATCGATGACCATTTTAAGAGTGTATTTGACTTGGTGTCTTATACGCAATTATCTAAACTAGAAGATCTCGTGGTTAGTTAGAGACTTTAGTTTAGTTAATATTAGTAGGAGAATAGATTAAGATAATTTAAGAAATTAATGACATAATTAATAATCCCTTGATAATCTTGTTCGTCAGGGAATAGTTACGGGCCGGGACTTTGGGCACGGACAATTAAAATATATATATATATGTTAGTAGGAAGTAGAGTTTTTGATAATACTAATTTGGATTGAATACTACATGTGCTATGTATTTCAAGCATTTAGTCAAGGTTTACGCGAGCAAAATCGGTATATAATTTTGTCAATAGGTCACTATTGTCTAATTGTGTTAAATATGTATGAGACAAATTTTATAATACGTCAATTAATTATACAACAGGTTTAGACCTGTAGACTCTTAAGGCATACTCTATAACAATTTTAAAAGTGGCTGCGACTTCTATTAATGCAATTTGTAGCTTACATACAACAAATAATATTGGTTGAAATATTTTTGTGCGGATTCTCCAACTTCCGTTATTTTTTTCGAGCACTTCACTAATAAATAATTAGTACATATCTAATACCTACACATAACTGTTATTTGTTAATGAATAAAAAACTGAATCTGGGCAAACACAAACTCTCAGCTTTATGATATTAATGAGATGTTATTTTGGTAAACTTGGCAATAAATATATAGTTCTCGCGCAGCGCGCTATATCCAAAAGGCCACGCCAATTAGCGATACTCGATCACGTGACCACAATAAAGTGGTCTATTGTTCAATAATCACCTTTAACCACACTGCACAGTCGGTGGTATAGAGTGGACCTAAGTGTGATGAAAAAGACCACACATGTAAAAATATGATGACTAGAATAATTTCGAACGGATGAGAATAAGGGTCCCAGAAGGTGCAACTGAGTTGTTTGGTTTTATTTTATTTCGGAGCAGGTAGAATTTTGAGTTCCTGATAATCGTAATAAAATGGTATAAAATATCCGGTTCGGCGACAAGTCGCGCGTGCGTCGCCAACTGTCGTGTCTCATAAACTTGATGTAACAAAGATACGGTCAATATTTTGGGGATTTTGGTTAAAAATGTAGGAACACGCCATCAGGTCTAAAAATAGACGTAAACCTTGGTTTAAATTGTTTAAATAAAAGTTTTGTTAGCTTGAGAAAAAAGTCTAACAGTGTGTGAAAAGTAACTTTGAAATTAGGCTTGGCTTTGCAACCAAGAAACTTTAAAAATTCTAAAATAATTTGTTTCAAAATCTATACTATAGAATAGATAATATTCTATACGCAGACGACATTGCTAAAAAAATAAATCTGATTTATTATCAAATACTTTTTTTATTTCGTTTTTCATCTGACAAGCAGAAATACACTTAAGAAGTTTAAGTTAAAATATCTACATAGTACGTTACATAACATTTAGTTAAAATTTTCATTGCAGTTACTTAATTTTATCATCAGTCTTATATTTATGTGCTTGAATTGGTTGTGTATCTAGATATAGAGGTATGCAAGTACATACTAAAATGTTAGAACATATTTATCATCCTTTCTTTAAAGTTAAAACATATCAACCTTATGATAAGTTATATAGATCCCCAAGGTTTTTATATGTATCTTCTTTTTAAATTCCAATATCAAAACCGATTCGAGTAAAAAAGTGATATTACTTCCACCTGAATCTAAACCGGGCAAACCACGAAGCATCTTTCGTCTTTCGTGAGACTGAAGAACTCTCAAGAATTACAAATGGCTCCCTTCACACTTTTTACTTCATTAAGACAAATATTTTAAAAAGTTCTCAGCTTGGTTTTTGTTCAAGCGATGGAAATCACTGATGCGTCAAAATCAGCATTTTTCTATAGATATATTTAGATATGCTCTATATATAGGACTCGGCTTAGAAAATGTTTGTTTGGTATCAAACAATTTGAATAAAATTTGGAATACAACCTTTTATACCTTGTGATAACTCATGGTTTCCTTTTAAATCCAAAACATTTAAAACCGCAAAATAGAAAAAAGTATGTTGAAGCCACTATCGGGTTGAAGCGATGTTGTTGCCGTAAAATAACTGTAATATTATATGTGGTTCTGATGTATTCATATTGTTGATGATAAAGTAAAACACTTTGTATACACATCAGACCTTGAACCCCCTTTTTTGGTTCTACCTTAGAGGTTTAAAAATATAAACGTTTGTGAAATAGCGATTAAAAATCGCGATGTTCAACTACTGAAATTAGGTTTAAACAAATTCAAGATTTATTTGCTAGACAAATCTTGATTAATACTTTTAAAATGTATTATGGGTAAAAGTTTATTAAATCTTAAATAGGTACGAGTATCATATATTTTATTTACAAATTGTAAAATTTGGTACAGCAAAAGTCCTGAGAAGAAAAAAGACATATAATAATAGGCAAGTTTCAAAAGCTTAAAAAATAAGTTACCATGATACCACACCATAACCCTTTTTTCACATTAAAACTAGCAAATAAAAATAAAAAAAGTCCTGAGAAGGGATTCTCGTCATTCTCATCATCATTGTTATGCCAAATTTCATTTAAATCTGTATAGTAGTATAAGAGTTAGAAGATAGACACTGTAATAAATTTATAATCCTACTCATAGTAAGAATTTTGTAATTCAAATTAACAAAATCGCCTTTCTGTGGTATTGACCTCTGATATATCATATACTAAGCCACTGAGGTACCAAAACTTAATTTATACGTTATGGTACGTAAATAAATACAGGTTGTGTGTCCGTTTCCTTTGAAAACTTCCTTATACGGTTCGGATCGATGGTGTCGTGACCTTCAACGAAACAAATCTTATAAAAACAATTTAATTAAAGGGTAAATATTTATCCTTGATGTTGAACTCTTAGTGGCTGGGAGCTAGAACGCCCGATTCACAATCTTGACGTTGACGTCGTAGATATGACTATTGCCTTCACTTCTGAGATTTTGCTAAATGCAGATCTAGAAGTTTATCCTTACCACTGGCTATAACAGTGAAGGGAAACATCCCAAGAAAGCCGGCATATTCTAAGTATCGTTCGAGATCTTGCTATTTATCTTAGATCTAATCTTGTGATATAAACTCAAACCAAGAACAAGTCTTTGGGATTTGCGGATCGAGCGCCTAATTCTGTGCAAAAAACAATTCTGAATCTGCATCGTTTTACAGTTAAGTTTGCTTTTAGTGCCCATCTTTTCAAATGTGTTTTAAAGGTAAAAAAGGACAATAAAGTGTTTTTGTACGTTTCTGTAAATGTATTGGTAATTCTCTAGCCGTTATCATTTCTATCACAAAAGCGGTCAAACAATTGTGGCACTAAAATCTAAAATATCATCTATACCTTATACGATCCAACGCGATTAAGAAAATCTAAAAGCGTCATGTTCAGTGACTCACGCGCAGTCGCCACATTTATCATGACTTCGTAACATTATTCCCTCGAAAGGAAACACGACTCAGGATTAGAGATGGTACGAAGCTTCGAGATTAGTTTGAATATTTGAATCGACAAATGAATTTAAACTACGTATTACTAACGCTTTTAAAAACCAACGTGAACGCCAAACCCTGTCAAAACTTATAAGTAAAATTATCCAGTATCAAAATTTACGGCGTGTTAAATCAAACAAATTCAGAGAGAGTATTAAGCTTAAGCCAATTGTGATACGGCAGTTCCGATTCTGATTTAATACGTAGTTTATAACTTCGAGTCGCAGCTTATAATGAAGACGAAATTCACCATCGACTAATGTGTTTACTTTAACTTTTATAGGTTTACTCTTGAACGCTATCTACCCTGATGGTAAGCAACGATGAAGCGAGGTTTACCTGGAAGAAGCTGATCTCGTTTTGAAAATACGAAAAAATATACATACATAAAAAATATAGAATACGAGAAACCCCACACCGACTTAAGTTTCACCCGCATTTGGCAGCCTTAACCAAGGGGGCTCACGCGAGACTCTCGTGAACCTATTTATTGAGTGAAAATGAAGATAACATCGTATATGGAACAGCATTTGGAACAAAAAACAAAAATTTTAGCCTGTTTATGCAGGAACAACATGAACATTATCTTATCTAGAGGATAGAATATTGTATCTACTACTGAACTAAATTAAGTAACTAGTGATTTATAGCCTAAACTCTTTCAATCATTACATTGCGTCTCATCTTGAGTAGTTCACGTTTATTTTATACTTTATTTTCGACTCTAATTACTTTTCACAACATTTTACCTATTCCGAGACAAGATTTAAAACGTCCGGATCGAGTACGGTTCCGATAAGTCCATCTTCGTGACATCCCTACTCAGAATTCTATTCATAAATCGTGGAATATGCTTTGATGTATTAATGTAAGAACTGACGTATACGTACTCGTTTTATAACCTTTTATGTAGAGTTTACGATGTTTTATGATATACTAAATTGAGTACAAAAATCAACTACGTGTCATAATTTATTACGTAGTTACAGTTAACAATAACGATTGAAAACGTAGTCCGTCAAATGTCAATCACTAATTATTCGTCTTCGTTATTGTCTAGACAAGCTACCCATATAACCCACGTTGTTCTAACACTTTATCGCTAGGAATGTTGGGACAATTGGCCTGACCAGGGAACCCATCTCCTACACATAAGCCAGTAAGTGTTACCACTCAGGTAATTGTTTTATTAATAGATTTTAAGGCGTTGTATGTCATTCTATATTACAAAAATCACCTCTCAACAGTATAGATTAAGGTATTTTCTTAGATGAGATACGAAATTGCACTGCCTCAGTACCTCATTGCTCATTTAAATTTAAGCATATAATGCGTTGAAGTAATATTAGTACCTAAGTTACATTTTTAAAACAAATAAAGATTACAAGAGTCTTAATTAGTAAGTGTGAATTAACACATTTAACAGTTTCTGTAACTCTATGTCAGTAGTTAAACTGACCGTAGCCCTCTTAAGCCCAACAGTGAGGTAGTGAGGCAACATCGTGACTTCATCGCCGCCTTTTTCGGAAGGTGTTTGAGATTCCACGCTTGCTTCGTCTTTTTGTCTAAATGGTAGATGATTAGGCCGGCACGATGATTGCTCGGCATTGAGCAACGATGGGCCAAACTGGTCTTTAAGCTCTGGCCTATAAATGCTTTGAATGTGTCATTACCTTATTACGTAAAGATTGTTTTTGTTGTTCATAACTGCGTAAGTGGCTTCAACTGAAATGGCTCGTTTAGTATATTTACGAAATATTTTAATTCATTGGTGTTTATATTACAAACAAGAACACCCTATATTATAAACGTAAGGTCATAGTTTCAAATCACATCTGTACATTGAGTAATTTTACAAGTGTATATATTGAGTTATCGGGTTTCCATGGTACAAGATTTTCTTAGTTTGCGCCATGGACGTAATACGTCCATGGTTTGCGGTCAGATATTTTGTATGCAATGTCCACCTATATTTATTTATTATATAGGTGGACATTGGACTATGTTCCGGTTTGAAGTGCAATGTTTCCAGTGAAATTACAGGGATTAGAGATATAACATCTTAGATCTCTGGGGGACGAGCGCAGTGCAGTGTTAGGTAATGATTTGTCCTCTTCAATAGCCGCGTGTTACTGTGCTGTTATGTGACAGGCATGTTGCTTACCATCAAGCACATGTCCAGCTCGTCTCGTCAATCTTTATTTAAAAAAAATATATATCCATGTTTGCAGTAGTATTGACAATCTCATACATCTATACTGTGCAAAATACTCAGAGGTGTAGCCGAGATTTTAACCTAGGACCTGACAAATGTGCAAGAATGTTACGCTGCTTAGTCATCGCGGCTTTTTGTACTTAACTCACGAAATAATTGAACAAAAATTGACTCAAGAAAAAACCGAAATGTCTAACTCAAATTATTTCTCACAGCACATTCTATTCAATTAATCAAAGCATGTAACGTATCGTAATCAAGTATTGCCATGACAATATCAATTATTTATTAAGACAGTCGAGGCTGTGGGATCTTCGAACGAGATAGCATACGTTCAATGAAAAAGATCAACTAAGCAATTAAGTATTACCTAACAGCATAAGTACGTAAATTATGCTCGTAACTAGAGATTACAATTATGTCAGTTAATTTTACTATTAGTTTCTTTTTTGACGTTTTTTGACGATGTTGTCACTCAGAAATGATATAGGTATACACGTTATTTAGATTTTAGCGAAATAACAACTTAAAATTTACTTATTTGTTCCTGGTAAGTTTAACACAGTAACAATTTTAATGTTTTATTGAAAATTCCACAGAATAACTTTCAAAAAAATTATATTGTAACACAGTACTCATAATTATAAATTCAAATTGAACCAAAAAAATTAAAACTGATTCATTACTTCAGTATTCAAATATTAAGTAAATCAATAATTCCACACAGTGACAAAATTTAACACACATTCATATTTCAGACGAAATAAAGAGCCAAATACTACAAAACAGTAAAACAGCAAAAACATGATTTATGCAACCACAAAAGAAAGATATTAAACCGTCTGACACGGTTTCCATAATCATACTCTACGAAGAAACTGACAAAATTTCTCAACCTAATTGAAACCACAAACCAAAAGAAATTCTCATTATAAAGAGTAAAAGTCGCAAAAATACTGTAATTTAGTGTTAACTGGATCAAGTTTACGATTTGTTCAATTACTACAGTTTTTACTTATTGCATAAAAGAGTACTTTATAAGCACTGACCTACGCCACGTATATTCGGAATGTTGGAACACGGAGGTTATAGCGTATGGTAAAAATTAATGTAAGCGCAATTTAGTTTTTTCTGATATATCCCGAGTGCTAATACAGCAATAAAATTTTGGAACAAAATATAATCGCTCTAGAAAAATTTAAAACTCAAATACTTAGACGAAATTCAGCTTATATAAATTGTCGACTTTTATTGTGCGACGGTTTGCTTTACGGTTGTCTGCTAGAGATGTCTCTAAGTGGTAAGGCCGCAAATGCATTTTGTAATGGGCTAAATCTTCATTAACCATATTAATTACCTACAATGAAAACTTCACTACACCACGTTCCTAGCTTACTAGGTCATCTATGTATGTAATGTGGTATGTAAGCACATCTGAATTAACCATAGACCAATAAAGGTCTAAAGACAATCGAACCCACTAACTACTACTCCGAATCAGATGACCTCACAAAGGTCGCTAGAAACCACTGGTTGCAGGCAGCACAGAACCGTTCGTTGTCCAAATCTAGGGTCGAGGCCTATGTAGCGGTGGACGGCTTGCGGCTGATGATAATGACGCCTACTCAGAACTCAGTTGGGCCAAACAGACGCTAGATTTATCTTTTACAATAGCATAATTTTAAATCTATTATCACATATGAATCATTTCATTTAAATTTACTATTTTCTATAACTTTTTCTATGGCATTTTAAAGAAGAATTGTTGTGTTGTATTGTACCCATCAGTTAGTTGCATACCCATTAATTAACCTTTTTGCAAAAAAAAATCATGCAAGTTTTTGGCTCACGGCATCCTTTGTTAAACATTTGAAATATATCTGTTTGTAAGTAGTAGACATAAAATAATCGGTTTCTATTATAGTGCGCTCGCACATCCTGATTTACTGCGGTTTCAATTTTACATTGAGAACGGAAACGTCTATTATAATATTATCTTTACAATAATAGACGATCCCATCGTAACTTGATCATATTTCCCTGTAATTTATTAAATGTTAGACAAAAACTTTGGTACATTTGAACAAAGACCGCGTTGATGTCTTTTGTATTGAAATTATTAGTGTTGCGTCTCATTGTGAAAAACTGTTATTTAAAAGTTAACAATGAGAGATAACTCTCCTTGTCGCTTCCAATTCAATTAATATTAACTTGATATTGTAATTTCCTAAGTTTGTGACGTCAAACGAGAACACAGCGACACAGTAGTGAAGAGCAATTGACTGTAACTTTCTCCCTGTCGATCTTAATTACAGCCTACGAAAAATATATGTGGGGTGCGAAAAATAAGCTTTCATGCACATATGCAGTCGAATTGAGTTCTCCTACTTTCAAGTTGAGGGTTAAGGTCCATGCTCGGCGTCAAACCACAAGATAAACAGACCAACTACAAACTACAATATTACGACTTCGTAACACTGAGATTCGACGAAGAACCAAAATTCAGGACTTCGGATCAGCAGTGACAAAGTTATATGGAGTTGGGCAAGGCATATTGCTAGGCAGTGTGACAACAGGCGAACCAAAATTGTAACAGAATGGTGGCCGAGGCATGGAAAACGGAGCGTTGGATGTCAACCAGCAAGATTGGTTCGACGATAATGTAAATATCGCGCGGGTCGAACCTGGTCTTGATTGGCACAGCACTGAGGCAGATGGCAAAGAAAGAGAGAGGGATATACCCAACAATGGGATAGAGAAGGCTGTGGTACATAATAGTGACTCACTAAGTTCAGTGTCGCAGTCTGTGTACTCGTGGTTGCAGTCGACCGTGTACCCCGGCGGCGCCCGCGACCAGCAGGGCGGCCCACACCGCCAACGTGCGCGCGCGCATCTTCATCGCTGCAGCGCCATCTACCGACAACAGACAACAATGTTATACAATACTTTAATCAGCGAAATACTGCGTTCATCTGACGGCAGGGTTGCCAAACGTACGAGATTCTATGCATATGTATTGTGTAGTGTAGTGGCAGGTAGCAGAGTCTGCTTGGGGAAGTACCACACCTTTGCCAGTTATTCTACCGCCAAGCAGTAAAAATATTACTGTGTTCCGGTTTGGCAATGTTTCCAGAGAAACTTAGATCTCTGGGTGATGAGCACAGTGTAGTACCTAATGATTTGGAGTCTTCATGTTCCAATAGCTGCGTGTCACTGTGCTGTTATGTGGCAGGCATGTTGCTTACCATCAGGCACATGTCCTGCTCGTCTCGTCAATATTTATTTTTTTAAACATGGTAGTGTGTGTTTAGATGGTAGTGTTTTTGTAGATTTAATGTATTTATGTAATTAAAAAAATAGTATTCTGCACTCCTTCTATATATAAACTACTAGCAGCGCGTTGTGGTTTTATCCGTGTAATTTTCGTTACCGGAATAATAAGTAGCCTACGTTTTTTTTTTTCAACTTTTATAGGTTTACATTTGACCGCCATCTCGCCTGATGTTAAACGATGATGCGGTCTACGATGGAGCGTGTTTACCTAGTGTTTACGTGTTATTCCAGAGCAGACTATAATCTAACAGTCTTCCAAATTTCTACTTGATCTATTGAGACCAGCGAGCAACACGGAAGGGAGTAGGCATACACATTACACAGCGTTTCCTCGCTGTCAAAGTACAAGTCCGAGTGGACCATGATCATATATATACTGTGCTTAAGGCGGGGCTAGATTTGTGAATGGTGCTTTATTTTTTATGTGTTAGTGATTTGGCTGTGTGAGTATGATTGGCATGAATCGGTAGGTACAGGTACCTATTACTATTCCATCTTTTGTATGTAATAATGTGACTTTGCGCTAGTGTGCAAATTTCCCCTCCCGCAAGAAATGACAGAAAGATTTGAACAATATTTTTTAACTAAGGCTACTCCCTTCCGTGCTTGCGCGGAAGACCGAGTTGCTCGATGATTGAGACATTCAAGTCAATTTTCATAAAAGGGGTACAGAGTACAAAGTTTTTGTTTCACGTATATAAAAAGATACCTTTTTTATATATTATAAAAAAGGTATTTTTTTTAAACTTCTGGGAATATAAATGCTACAAACACCACCACAGTATTTAAAAAAAACTAATACTGTTGATCCATGTCAAATTTTGACAACATATTATAGATCTAAAATGCCTTATATTGTCGCTCTTCCTATTGTCTCATTATCCATTCAGTAGCACGTTGAAATAAAAAAATAAACAATCGAGCACCTCAGTCATATTTTTTAGACGATTCAAAACAAACCCATAGTTTCTAAATCGACATAAGAAAAATACAATGATATTTCTTATGTACATTCTAACTCTATTCATGAATTCAAATACCTATTCACTTGAACATTACTTCAAAATTAGTTCCATAGGGAAGCAACTCAAAAAAACCGAATAATAACAAAATCAGAGAATATAGTTTAGTGTCGGAACTGCATGACTATTACGTATATTCTAAATTAAAATACAGTAAGTATTAGCGAATTAAAGGATCATAAAATTAATTATAAAACATTACTAGTTAAGGACTGCGACGTATTTTGCGCGGTGGAAGGGCAAACGTTGCTGTTTTACGGTTGTTTTACTACGTGTCAAGTTTCCCACGTAACTTTTACAAAGTACGTGTATTCTAGTGGCTAAATACTTTCAATGGTTAGTGTACGTACATATTTTCGTACAACAAACGGTGGCTGCGACACTATTAATTCTAATCTCATATTTATACGTAAACAGTAAAACCTATATACGCAAATGTAGTTTCACTGGACAGTTAAGAAACATAATACACAAATATACACACAGAGACACAAGCTTTCACGTAGTTACCGGTATATACATACAAATACATACGCGCGACGACACATACAATCATTCATCTTTATAATATTAGACCGTAATGCGTCTTCGGCGAAGCCTTTCTTCAAGTACTACGGCTCGTAAGTTACTTTCTTTCACCTTAATAGCAAATTTATGGCTTATTCTTTCTTCATTGTCTATTTTAGTGGCTGTAAATGTAAATTCCTAACGGTGCTCGCAGGTAACCGGTATTTACCAATTTTAGAACTGGTTAAATTATGTTGTATGGAGTAATGGACTGGAATATACATTATACATGAATAAAATAGCCATTGCGACCCAAGACCCAAGACTCATTGTGGCATGACCGTCCGGTTTTTGTGACGAGCGTGAGTGGTGAGGTCGTACGTTCGAGCCCCGTCTGCATCTCTGAGTATTTTTTCAAGTCCATGGAGATAAACAAGTTTGTTATCCCCACTAGTTTTAACGTTGAACACAGTTACTATTGGAAACCGATATTTTCCAAGAAAGACACGTTTCAAACGCTCATGTCTCCAAGCCCGCTCTTGGTCAGAATGCTGGATTGTAGTGTAGCTCTCTACTTATGCTACACTTATGACAAGATAATAAGTTCATAATTGGTTTTATTGCTGTTAATTTAAGGTTGACTTTTGACATCTAGAGGAACACAATTGTGATCAAAATATGATCATTAAATTACTGCCTGACACCGAAAAGGGTGTAAGAAATCAAGGTAATTTTGACTCAAGAAAATTATAGTCTCAAATGACAAATACTTCTTATGTAACATAATAAAAGAAACGGAGTTCTTTAGAAAATATCCATCTTCTTAATTCTATGCTGACAAATTCATGGGTAGAGATACTAGTTTTTCACACCTTTAAATCGTCCGGTAGTCTATTGTACATATTTATTGCCGTGACCAAAGCAACCAACAAACCCATTTTTAGACGGTACTTAGGGGATTCTTCAACAACAACAGACATGTTTTTGCCGTTTTTATACAACATAATGGTACGCAGGCTGCAAGTAGACAGTGTCTGAGGTAATGTGATTGCTGATCTCCGCAACTACATATATTTCTAACAACTGGGGAGAGCGATTAAAAATGCGCGATTTGAATTAAAAAAATCATCGCTACAAGGCCTTATGGTACATATTCTACACAATATTTTTTTAGCGCGTGTTTCATTGTCACGAAAAAATAAATAATAAGGCATGCAAGTTTGTCTACTGAGGTGAGCCATAGACGTTCAATTGTTATGAATTACAATAATAAACAGGTGAGTTCATCTGGTTTATGTTTGGACTTATTGATTGTTTTATTATTTTGTATCATCATTGTCACCCTTCATCGACCTTCATTGTCGGTAGATCGACTAATCTACTCCTTATTCTAATAATTGATTTGATTATATATTGGGCATTTATTATACAGTGACATTGCATTTAATATTTATTCCTATTGATCATACAACTTAATGTTTGTGTGATGAATTCAAATATTCGTACTGTGCCTGGGTGTTTTCTATGTATAATAAGTATATATTTAAAAATATATAAGTATTATTTCAGCTATCTGGCTTCCATAGTACAAGCTTTGCTTAGTTTGGGGTCAGATGGTGTTGTGTGTGAAATGTCCACCAATATTTATTTATTTATACGTTGGCAAAACTGGAGCTAAGCTCAATTCTACCAAATATCAATAATTTCTGAAAGTGTTTGGATGTTTGTTGCTCATTCATGATTGTTTGTTTAGCATGTGGATGTTTAGCTTATAACCTGAAATAGCACATAGCACATAGACTACTTTTGATCGCGGGGAAATTACGGGAACGACGAATTAGGTACATGAGTAATTCGGGACACAAATAATTAGTTTTGGATGTATGTCTTAATTTTTTATGCCTATCTTTCACTTTTAACTCATCCATCTTGCCGAAAACAGATTCAGGTGGAAACTGCTATATTGTCTAACAGTTTAACATAAAACCTTTTTCCTCAAATTACATCTTAACTATTTTACCCTTGATTTTGAATAAGCTATTTAACTTGTTATATTGGACCTCGTTGGAAACAATTCAATTGTTTCTAATAATTATAGTACCACTGATTTGTTAAATTTCTACAACACTAATTTAAAACGACAATTAGACCAATATTCCACAATTTTATAAATAGAAGAGACTAGTTGTTCACTACTTTGTTGTTGTGAAATTCGGTGTCATGTATAATAAGTATGTATTTACAACAATATAAGTATTATACATATCAGCTATCTGGCCGCCACATCAGAAGCTTCGTTAGCTAGTTTGAGGTCAGATGGTGTTGTGTGTGAATGGTGTACCAATATTGATTTATTAATTTAATGTTATAGCGTATGTACTGCAGATCTACTACGAAGTCCGATAAACGATATATCGGCCGAAGTTATGGACGTTTTACACCACGAAACACAATCGGTCGGTTGATCTGATCGGGCGTTTCGTACATCCCGATAGACGCTGATTTGACAGTTTTTGTGTCATCAATCGAACGATTGTGTTTCGTGGTATAAAACGTCCATAACTTCGGCCGATATATCGTTTATCGGAGTTTGTAGTAGACTTGCTGTTCCAAGTTGTAAACAAACTTTAACTCTCAGCGTTCCAAATTTTGATCGTTCCGTTTAATCGTTCCCGCGTTGAATTTTCAACATCAAAATTTTCATACTTTCATATGTTTGAATATCAAATATCGAAACTTTCACATAGTACTACATTAAGGCGGCGTGTTTGTTTTGTAGGTAGACCTTTTTTAAATAAATTTGTATTTAAATTTAAATTAAATTATTGGTAAGATAGAAGCTACTTTAAATTAGTGTGAACCAAATTTTATTAACTTGGCAATTGATAACTGGTTTGAAGAATACATACTCAAATATGCAGTATAACTAAAATATTACAAATTTAGAAATAGTTTTAGTGATGGTTATCTACATGTATTGACGATGATTACCCTTAGCGGTGTATTTAGCGTAAACAGAAAAGACATCGAAATGACTAAATAATAAAAATCAAGTTAACATAAGCGGTAATTGTTCATCACTCTGCTATTGTTGTTTACTTTCTACGCTGTTGACAGTGAATAGACTCAAGATACCGTTTTCAGGGATTACCAAATTAATCTTAGCCCAAAAAAACTTGGCAACTTCAAAAGATGTCTTAGCGATTTCCGAATAGTCTCGTGAAAGGCTTCGAGCTGTAATTGGCTTTGTGTTTGGACAGTCCAATCCGCAGTTTGATGGCTGCGGGTCAGTGAACCGCGAACACTTGAGTGTTACGTGACTTTACTGTTAAACCAATTTACAGACGATCAAGTTAGTGTTTAATTTCGGGTAAATAGTTACCCAATACAAATCAGCGAATGGCGAGTGTGCGAAAGTTACGGCTGGTCTAATCCGAAAACTGAAACTGCCGATTTGGAACGTTGTGGGCTTGGTTTGAATCCCACGCCCACCACTGTCTTTTCAAAGTCAATGTCACTAACTTAAAAACAGCGAGGGAAAACATCGTTAGGAAATAGACCATTTGTGAGATTATGAATTTCGGGCTAATACCAAATAGTTGGTATAGTTGCCGGCAAACAAGTTGACCCAATGAAGTTAGCTGCGCATGGACACGTTTTTGAGGTCTCTTTGGTGGAAGTGACATGCACAAAGTTTCCTCTTCCACGTCACTTTTGGGTCGATTAACTTGTTTGCCGGTCACTATATTGGAATGATAACGGGGGGTAGATCATCAAACTTCTGGAGTGGGGGGATGTCACTTTTACGATTATCCAGGCCACGCTCTCCATGGTTATCTGGAAGATATTGTTAGTAGCGATAAGTTTGCCTTTTGTGCCCAAAATATTTTATCTTAAGTTTAATTACTGTTTTTTTTTTAATTTGTGGTATAATAAAGTGTTTCAGTATTGTGTTGTTTTCGGTAAAAAAAAAAAGTAGAAAACTCGGTACTTGGCGACGATATTCTTCTAGACTTCGAAGTATTTTACGAACAAGAGAGATTACTTATTCTATGGTCGTGATACGTCTCTCAGCTCAATCCTCGGCCTTTCGTATCCAACAAAGCGTTACAGAATTTCAAATCCATAAACGTAAAGTGCATCGAATCCGCACTGTTGCGATCCCGTGAGATTGTGTTGCACAAGCGTTGTAGTGTTGCGTGTACGCATCATTTGGCGCACTCACGGCAAGACCTAGTTTTCTAGCGAGCTGTGAGATGAGAGTATTAGAAAACTTGTCTAAACAACAAATGTAATCATTCTTAACCACTTGGTCAACATTCACGTAGTAATAACAGCTGGACATTATGATAAAGAGTTTAAAACGTTATTACAACACTTAGTTTTAAGAGCTCAGTATACCTATAGTATAAAAGTTAGTAAGGAACCACTTTATTTACGTTCACATTGCTGGGAGTTGGAGCCTTTTCGCACAAGGAGAGAGCCAAAAAGCCAAGTACATATAAGGTATTAGCGGATAAATTCCGTTCTCAAAAGATGCATTTACCGAAACATGTTATTCTTTTATGATGTTTTCGTTTATGATTAAAGCCAGTAACTATATCAAACTTGAACACCGGCTTATAGAAAAAAACAGAGAAGAGAGGAAACAAAAACTTTGAATTTGATTTACATACTTATAAAAATTATTTAACTCGTTTATTATTTTAAGCTATCACAGTTTTTGACAAGGTTTTTCATTATTAATAACGAGTTATAAATAATATTTACCGTGATTATATATTGTGGGGGAGCGCCTTCCCGCTACGTCAGTGCAAACGTACGTAAGTGCAGTGTTTCAAACACCATCCTCTGCTCTATTCTGACTGTATTTCTATTTCCTAGTTTTTTTCTGATGTTAGCTACAACACTAGATATAAGTAATTGTTTGTATTGTTAATTATGTTTTTTATTGGAATTGGTGACTGTGGTGGGAGTCCTTGTCATCATTCAAACTTTTCTGTGATTGCTGTCATCTTTACATGGCTTGACTTTTTTGCCCACATATTATGTTATTCACTGTTTTATTTTATTTTCGTACTTTGTTTCTATATGTTCCTTGGAAATGAATTTGATTTTATTTTATTGGAGTTGTTAAATTTATTTTATTTTGTAATTAATTGTTTTATTTTGTAATTAAATTTGCTTTATTTTGTAAATTAACTTATTTAATTTTTTTATTGAATTCATTCGCTGCTCAATATATACAATTTGATGATCATGTACCCAAGGAGGAGGCCACCGGACTCCGAAATACAGTTTTTAACTAGTTCGGAGACGGTGGATCCACATTATGTTACACCGATTGAACAATAAAGGAATCTGAATCTGAATATGTTATTTTCATGGTGTGCAAAATGAAGTGTTTCTGTCTGTCTGTCGTGTTTGGTGTGTTACTAATAGTTCATGAAACTGCATTGAAATATCGGGAAATCGATCCACCTTTTAACCGTGGTAAATATCCCATAATACAATAGTGATGACAATTATGCATTGTTATTTGAAGTGTTCAATAAAATATGTTTATCTGAATTTATTTATCAGAATCTAAATTAACTCAGACTGCGGAAAATTGTCACGGATATGACCTGCATAAAACTTTTACTATAGATCGGTGCAACAGTATCGCAAAGACCCAGTTTCCACGCGAGAGATCTACTTGACGCCACGATATCAGTCTGATTTCTTGTTGCAATAATTCCCATGATGTCGCTTCATACCACGTATTATACTAAGTATACTAGCAGCACCTCCCAGCTATTCCCTCCTAGTTCCCGTTTCAATCATTTTTGTGTTATAAAAAGTAGCTTATGTTTTAATTCAGACTATGATATGTGTGCTAAATTTAATCTAGATAAGAGATAGACAGACAGTTACTTACACATTTATAATATTAGTAAGGATGATTGAGTCATAAGTTACAGCTGGTTTAGTCTGGAGAACGGTGCCTGCCGATTCAAATCCCACGCACCACTGTGTTTTCGAAATCATGTGTGTAATGCCGCTAACTTAAACCTGAGAAGAAAAACATCGTGAGGAAACCGACATGTACCTAGAATCTTTCGAGGGCATGTGTCATCCACTAACCCGCACTTGGCCAGCGTGGTGGGTTATGTCCTTGACCGGCTTCTTGCGAGAGAAGGGATCGAGTCCCAGTAGTGGGAACATTTAGTAAGCAGTTTATGATTGATAAATCACCACTTCTAATTCTTCACTGATCAATCCCACTGATGGGATTCGAGGCCTGCTCTTGCAAGAAGAGAGTCAAGAAAATCAGCCATAATCCACCACGCTGGCCCAGTACGGGTTATAAGGTTAACGTAGTTAAATCACCGTATTTCAAAACTTTTCAAATTTTTGTCACATTTTTTAGTTTAACAAAAGTTGAAAGGTTGACTTGACTTTGCTAAAAATTTTAAAATAATAAAGTTATATCAGACTTTACTGAGGACAAACGCGTTATCAATTTCGCCAAAAAATTTATTTCGCCTATGTTACTCAGGTTTGCCTACAAAATGATCTATACCTAATACCTAACATTACCTAGAGTACAAACATGTTTAGATTATGTAGGTCCCGCTGTGGGCTAGAACCGATGATAGCCTTGCAAGGCCGCAGCGTTATATCACTGGACCTAGATTTATAATAGACTGTTAGAAACAGGTGGTACCGAGATCAATAAACAAGCTCAAACAGGTGTTTGTTGTATACGGATTTCAAATAGTTTCTCGAGTGTTTTAGATTTCTACTCAGTATGGACTTTATCTAAGTGAGAAATTTAATTACAAATGGCATAGTAATTGTTCGTTTCAGTTAGAGTTACGTTGTGCAGTAATAAAAAAAATACTCATCTCTACAACCTGTTAAGCGGTTCTGTCTGCTTTAGCGACATTTCTTTTAAAAGCTATTTATGTACCTGTTATTCAGTCATGATAGCTATATATCTGTAACTACATCTGCGTCTATCAAATGTAACAAAATATAAGAGAAACCATGTGAAGTTATCATATACCTAAAGTTATTGTACATTTTTAGCATTTCTATACCTGCTCTAATGAATTTAAAAGAACTTATCTGTAAATATTTTATTAAAATCTCTGCGTAAAAATACCTCTATACGAAATTCTAATATCTAAGAAACAATGTACAATATATGAACAAGACTTAGCGACATTATCATTTCTTACGTTTTCAAACAACTTTTATTTTCTTGTTATCTTCGCTGCAAATATCACTAGACTAAAACCTTCTACATACGAGCCCTGAAATCAGAGGAAATGACGTAAAAGTAGTGGAGAGAGCCTACATCGCACCATATAATTGGTAATTTATGGTGCGATGTAGGCTCCTCTCCACTACTTTTACGTCATTTCCTCTGATTTCAGGGCTCGTGTGTAGAGGGTTTAAAGGCGCTACAATTCATTGCACTACAGTTAATAATCAAATAAAAAATATCCTACAATTTTGGTACCAAATGAAACTTTTATCATTTGAAAGAAGACACCAGAGAAAGTTGGCTTTATAAGTCATGTGTATACACATCACATCTTCAGCAACAGAATGGTGTACCTACGCCTAGTACAGATTGCTCTATGATGTTATTTCAGCACATTAAACTATTTTAAGAGTCAGATGTAAAATAGAAGATAAAATGTACTTAATGGGCAATTTACTTTAATTATAGAATAGAGTTATAAACATAGTTGTAAAAATATGAAGTAGTAAAGTAACCATTGTGTTAAAAGAATTTTCTGGTACACATAGCTGATTTACCTATTTTATCTGCTTCGGAATCGTCAAATTGTATTGTCTTCATAAGGTCTACTGATACATACATGTCAGAAATAAATAAATAAATTTTAAGCACAGTCAACACAACTGCTTTTGCTGATCATCATCATCATCGCCTGAATTTATTTAACTGCTGGACGAAAGCCTTTCTTAAGATACGCCACACAGCCCTACCCTGGACTTTTCTTCTTCAGCCACTGCATGCTGCCTTACTATAAATACTACTCGCTTATCACAAATGTTATTAAATTAAATAAACTTTAACAGCTTTAGGTAATATAAAAGCTACATATATTTCCCACTGAAGCAAGGTATAACTAATCAGCGCAGTTAGCAATTAACAAAGAATTCGTTTTGCTCACCGTTCGCGGCTGAGATTTCCCTCGCGTTATATGTTGCTACATACTCTAATTGATGCTGAGCATTTGTAGGGTTGACTACGACATATAAAACCTCAACCTCCTAAGAACAGCATGTTTCAAAAATAAAATGGTGATGTTAAGTAACACTCCTGTCCATAACAGAGGGGTGCTGCTCTGCACCTATTCGAACATGAGTAACCCAAATCACTGCTTAGCACTGCACTGCGCTCGCCACCTAGAGATATAAGATGCTTTATGTTTGCCCTTATTTGTGTATGTTTGTCTGAGAAGGGGTTATCATAGCCTTGAAAAGCTGACCATAGTTGGAAATACGAGGGTAAACAAGCCCGAGGAAGATCCCCAACTAGATGGAGCGATCAAGTGACCCTGCTCGTCAATCAAATGTTGCACGGTCGTTAGAGACGCGATGAGCAGACACTGGTGGAAGCAGATAACAAAATGTAGGTGTAGAGCATCTACATCCAGCGATGACCACGAACCTCAGTCATGAGAGAGCGACCACAGAGAGAGAGAGAGAGAGAGAGAGAGATGTTTACCCTGCATTTTTTCACTACTACTCGGGCCTTCTACCGCCTAATTAAATATTTTCGGTTTCGGTTCATCAAAAAATAGGTTTTGACTTTGCTATTGCCATCTCTATCATTTCAAACGAAAAGAAAATAGAAAGAAACATCAAAGCTAAGACAGTTTTTGTTCGGCGGTATACCCCCGGGGCATGAAAATGTTTGTTTATCACTACTTGGGGTTAGATAGAATACGTTGAAAAGTTGTGGTACTTTCCCAGACGATAGTATAAGATTGATTGTATCCTATTTTATAATAATATTATAAATGTCAATGTTTGGATGTTTGTTGCGCAATCACGTCGTAACGCATGAATGGACTGGGCTGAAATTTGGAACACAGGTCGATTAGTCAACTTTTTATCCCGAAAAAATAACGGGAATGGTAACTACGAGGGTAAAACCGCTGCTAGTTTGAAATAACAGAATAATTAACAATAATAATAATAACACAATAATTGGCATAGGTAACCCTACTCTAGCCCTATTCCCACGGAACAATCGCTAGTTAGTGTGTACTGTTTTGCCTCCAATCTGTCACCGGCACCGTCTTACTTGAGTTTCGTAACTTGTGTGCAGCCGCATGCATTGTTTGGATTTAACAACATTGTAGAACAATATGCATACAGCCAGGTAATCGAGAATTAGGTAATAGAATGCCGTTACAAAGAAAGCCAATGTGAGAAAAGGAAAATCGATTTATGTACAACTCAAATATTTCTACGATTTTTGTCGACGTAGAAGTTTGATTTTTTTCAAAGCTCCAACGGACAGTAGATTGAGTCCAAAATACCCCAATGCCTAAAGACGAAAGTATTTAACCAGTGCGTGTTGCCAGTGATGTCTTATGGAACTGAGACATGGTCCTTCACTGTGGGCCTCATAACGAAGCTCAAAGTCACACAGCGAGCTATGGAGAGAGCTATGCTCGGAGTCTCTTTGCGCGACAGAATCCGTAATGAGGATATTCGCAAAAGAACGAAAGTAGCCGACATAGCTCAAAGAGTAAGCAAGCTGAAGTGGCAATGGGCAGGCCACATCGCTCGCAGAACTGACAACCGATGGGGAAGAAAGGTTTTCGAGTGGCGACCACGAACCGGAAGGCGCAGTGTTGGACGGCCTCCCACTAGATGGACAGATGACCTCACAAAGGTCGCTGGAAACCGCTGGTTGCAGGTTGCGCAGGACCGTTCGTTGTGGAAATCTAGGGGGGAGGCCTATGTTCAGCAGTGGACGTCTTGCGGCTGATGATGATGATGATGAGACGGACAGTAGTAGTAGATCTGGTAAAAAATGGCCTTCACAGATAAACTGACGGGCTACAAAGTGATCCTATAAGGTTTCCGCCTTTTTCCTTTTGTGCCACGGAACCCGAGCTTTTAAATGTTTGGTATAAACACAGAACTCGTAGTAAAATAAGGCCTCTTATGTACACAAAGATGGAATAACTCTAGCAAAGATTACGAGCGTGTAACCTGTCGAAATCAAGAGATTGTAATCAGTTGTAGACTTGTAGAGCCATAACTGTAGCCAGCTCCACGTGTATTTGAGAGGCATGGCTCGAGGCAAGAGATGATCTTAGACCGGTTTATTTTTTATATTTTTACTAGCTTATCTATCTCGCAGGATTATTCAAGTTTTTTGGTACAAATGTACCTACATCAGCTTACAAACATAAGCTTATGTTATTCTTTGATACGTTTCGCCGCAATAACAGAGCGACACGGCTTATTAATTCTACTACTAATAATACTACGAGTCTCAAAGTTTGGGTGTTTATTGACCAATCACGTCGGAATGGTTTAGCGGATCGGGTTGACATTCAAAACATAAGTAGTACTAGATCATAGCATAGAATAGGACATAGGCTACTTATGGTTACTTTACTTTTAAATGCATTTTAAACTATGGAAACATCCACTACGCGGGCACAATCAAGAAACGCTAGTAACTTACATAAATAACACTACTACTACCACAAAACTAAAAATTTGAGTTTCGTTTCTTTAGATTGTTGGATGTCTGTTGTTTAATCCCATCGGTAAAACTAAACACATGTAATTGAAATTTGGAACATCATAGATTTGAGTCGGGACCACAGCTAGCGTTTATATATATACTTATTTATTTTAAAGTAGTATTTAATATATTATGTATAATAATGATGTTAAAAATTAAATCGGCAAGTCGTTTATATATTTTTTGCGTTTTATTACTTTTGTTTTTAATGTAAACCAAAACTTAAACAAACCGACGCATTTTCGAAATTATAGTAAGGATTATATTTTCGTATTTGCATCGTCTGTGTGTATTACGTTATTTACCCATTCATATCTAAGATTTGCGTACAAAATATTTAAATTTTCAACTTTCCGTTCAGTTTCATAGTGGACTTTACATCCGATATGTTTTTCGTACACTTTGGTCGTTTTAAGATGACGTATCTCAAGTTAGTTCTTATAACTGCAGCATAATTATGCACCTACCTTTACTTAGTACATTGTTACGAATATCATATACTGCGCACTACTCAGTTTTTTTTTAATCTAACATCTGTGCAAATGTTTTCAATTCTACTGTTACCAACATTATCATAAAAACTAATAAGGCAACGTGAAAACTAATAAGGCTAATCGAAAGTATTTTTTTAAGAACATCAATAGTACGACTTTATACTGTATTCATTGTATTCATAGTACTGAAATTAATTTAACACATTGTGTGAGTGACATCATTTTAAAAGTCATTATGGTAATGATCTTCGCAAGCGCAATTAAGACTGTCTTTATTTGGTTCTTAACTAAATAATACTGAATCTAATTATAGTGCATTCAACAGATGCTAATTCAAATGCTTAAATAATGTACGGCGATCAAGATTTTATTATATACCTAACATATTTACGTGTAGTCAGGATTTCACCCGTCGAGTCGATGCTATTTCAATCTACTTATATATGTCACTAGCATCGCCCGACGGTTTCCCCCGCGTTGTTTCCCTTCCCATTGTTTTAACCTGTTATTCCCCCTATAATCTATCTGTGTTCCAAGCTTAGATAGAGAATAAGTAAAAAGTACCTTTGTACCAATCGTAAGCATATGACGTGCATAGTTGCTATGACAACAGAATGATGTGCCGCGACAAAAGTATGACACTTCCATAAGAGCGACAAGGAAAGAGCGATCAGACCCGTGCTTTCGGTGTAAAGCGTTTGTTCCCACTCTATACGTAGTATATGCAAACTTGGTTCCAAATTTTAACCCCATCCGTATTTTCCAAATAAACAAACATTTATAATATTAGAATAGTCTTTCTCAGCTATCAAGTACCAACACGAATATTTTATTCAGCGGGTCTCCAAGATTAGTGTGTTCATAAACGACCAGAAAATAGGTAATTCTATACGTGAAATGACAATGCTGTCTACGACAATGAAGTGTGATTGAGAAAAAACCGACTCATTCTAGACGAAAACACCAATATTATATTCATTAGAGGAAAACTGAGGAAATCATTCTAACTGAGGAAAAAATATGATTTTAGATGTTCTTTTTAAGAAAATGAATTCAAAACTCTTCGTGATACTATTAGCTAATTTCTTCAGTGAGTCACTTTACTCAAAAACTATCACCTATCTTTCACTTTCTGTGCAATGTGCCTAATTAATTTATAGAGCTATGTTGCGATTGCCGTGAAAGTTACTTGACCATAAACTAACGGATGTTGTGATTGAGTCGTAACAGACAAACTTTTTTGATAGACTAAGGCGGTTAACATTGTAATTTTTAATTAAAAACATTATAAATAAATAGTTTTTATTATTTTAATCTTAAATATGTTTTTTTTTTCATTGACGGGTCAAAGATCTTGAAATGAAATGTGCGTTTAGAGTCCGCGCCTCGAGTCATCTTAGAAAATATTAAAAAAACTAGCTATCGCAGGCACACTCCGCTCGGCTTTAAATATATAATATTGTTTTTAAATAAAGAGCGACGAAACGGGCAAGACATGAGCCTGATGGTTTGCAACATACCTACCACATAACAGCTATTATTTTACCAACCTATGAAGAAATTATGAGTGTTGTTCAATTGATACTACATACTAACGGTATAAATGCGATAGTCTATCTGTAACAATAGACAATATCCTGATGAAACACAAGACGTTGGCGAAATTGTGCTCACCAAACATTTATCTCACACAAATATATATCACAACCAAATAGAAGCCAGAAATGAATCTAAGATGAAGAATCAGATGACATAAATAAAAAACCAGAAATTAATAGAAGATGAGGAAGAAGAAGACTTTAATCAGCTGACTATTATTTAAATTTTTTTATTTATAAATATAAAATCAGAAGTGGTCTATCAAATCAAACACCGTGGGCGTATTTAACTTTTTATATTTTCAAGCACAATTCCACAATATCACTGTACTAACAAAAGGGCCGCGTTCCAAATTTCATAACCAATTCTTAACCAACCGCCTTTTCTGCCTTCCCCCCAAAATCTGAATCTGACATGCTGGTGTTGCCAGTTTTTATCAGTTTTGTATTGCCAGTCTCTCCTTTCATTTTTATCCCAAAATGACATTATATGCTTAATAACATTATAAGATAAAGAGCCACTATTCAATACCAGCATGTGAATACATATTGTTTACCTAAATCTAACATAAATTAAGACTAACAAATTGTCTTGCCAGACATATTGCATGCCTCTCGCAGAGGCCAGTTTGTATGGGGCAACTTTTAAAATGTTTTGTATCATCTTATCTTACTTACAAACAGCAATAAAGATTTTTGTATTTGTATTTTTTGTATTTTGTACGTATCTGTGGCCGTTTGTTACTCTATCAAGCAAATACTATGGAATGAATCTGAACGAAATCTAGTACGAGTACATCACTACATAGTATAAAACAAAGTCACTTCCCGCGTTTGTCCGTCCCTTTGTATGCTTAGATCTTTAAAACCACCTAACAGATTTTGATGCAGGTTTTTTTAATATATAGAGTGATTCCAAAGGAAGGCTTAAAAGTATAATACGCGCATAAAATATCAGATAAACACGCATAATTTTAAAGGTTTCTAATGCAATGTCATACAACACATTTTTTGCGCGCTTACCCTATGAGCTAGATCAAAAGAATGTACAGCAGTATTGTACCCCTTTAAAAGGTCTACAAAATAGTATTATGTTTGTCTCTTAGGGATAACCCACAATAACCATTTTTATCAGTAGGTAGGTACTTATATTTACTATCAGCATTACACCCGTGCGAAGTCAGGTCGGATCGCTAGTAGATAGATATATAACGTCCGGAATGACACAAATATTATCTAGATTTTAAAGTATATAGAGATTTATTATCCCGGGAAATAACGGGATGGGCACTACGCAAGTAAACTTGCGGGATGCTATTAGTCAGCAAATTACATATACACCTACACTTTTTTTTAAAGTGTAGTCGTCACTAGGAGACGAGCAGAACCAAAGAGTTTACATGTATTACGTATAGAGTTGGCACAAACGCTGTACACCGAAAGCACGGGTAGCATCTTTCTTACCTTGTCGCTCTTGTGGAAATGTCATACTTTTGTCGCGGCACATCACTTTGTTGCCATAGAAAATATGCACGTCATCTGATTACAATTGTCAATTTTTCAAATTGAACTCTATCCGTATGTATATATGTAAACTCTTTTTGTACAACATATATGTGCATGGTAGTAAGCGACATGACTGTCCATAAGATCACAGCGTCTCGCAACTATTGAAACACGAAGAGTCCGGATCATTCCCGAGAGATTTATGATGTTTTATCTCTATGCCATATAATTTCACTGGAAAATGGAAATATATCATAGTTTCAAAATAAAATAAAACCAACGAACGTCGTATCGACACATAAGTACCAACGACATCGTAGAGAGAGGCAGCATCTTGCCTTGAACTATTGTACCTACCCACGTCGTAATATTTGTATACCTCCATTCAAGTAAGTGGGCATATGAGTGCGTTCAAAAAGTTCTCATCATTCTTGCATAACTTGACCTTGCACAGTTAAAATATAGTACCTAAATAGCTTTGTGTCGGTCAACTTTACTATGAAGGTGAATTTGGACGCTACTCTCGCAATTTGAAAATAACTTGCTACGTTGTTTAACCGTTTTTATAGACTTTGTTTATAAAAACGGATTAAACAAAGTTATAGTCTAGCTTTGGTGTAAATATTGAATGTTTAAAAAATGAAGTTATAAATGTTTTCTGTACTATTTTTCTTTTATATTTATAGGACTCTCACTCATATCCCTACCAGTTGTCAAAACGACTTTAACGCGTCTGATATTGTTGATTTCCATAAGCGTTGGCTGCTCTTTAACATCAGGTATACTTTCTGCTTATTTATCCCTGTTACTACAAGATAAAATCTACCTACTAGGGGTTTAAAATTCACCTGTTGTAATTTTCGAAACATTTTTCGTAGTACCCTTCGCAGAGACCGTCTGGGGAAGTACTTAGCATTTTCCTATTTTTCTACCGCCAAGCAGTAATGTGCTAATATTACTGTGATCCAATTTGAAGGAAATTATTTCAGATAAATTACTGGGCTAAGCAAACGTAGAGCAGTGCTATGTAGTGATTTGAAGTTTGGACTCTTCAAGTTCAAATAGATCCTTGGCACTGTGACTTTCAGGCGCAGGTCTTGTTCGTTCGACCCGTCACTCATATAAAAAAGTAAGGTAGTATATAAATCAGGGGTCGGCAAGTAGTTTTAGGCGGGGTCCGGATAAAGTGCAGAAATTTTAACGAGGTCCAGAAAAAAAACTAGTGGTAATAATTGCTTAAACAGCCCACTAAATGTTCCTACTGCTAAACCTCGGGGCCTTCCCTCGCAAGGAGAGAGTCAAGACCATAATCCACCACGCTGGCCCAGTGCGGATTGGTGGATGACACACGACTTCGAAAGATTCTAGGTACATATCGTTTTCCTCACGATGTTTTCCTTCACCGTTTTAAGTTAGCGGCATTATGAACATGACTTCGAAAAGACAGTGGTGCGCGTGGTTTTGAATCCAGGGTCTCCGGATCGGCAGTCGCCGTTCTCCCGATTAGACCAGCCGTAACTTGGTAATAATTAAGTGGTACTTATTTATTGTACGGTATCAAACTCAATTTGTAATTATTAAAAACACAAGACCTAAAATCAATGCGACAAATTACACCGATCCTCTTGAGCCAGATCTTTATAGTTTAGTCCTCGAGAAGAATAGCAAATTCGACGTGTGTCTTCTACGAGTAATTTGGTCGATTGGTCGAGTCGATTAATCTCGAAAATTATTTGTTTAAAAACATTGAGAAAGATGACCCACATACGTAAGTCGAATCAAACATAGTAGCCAAATTGATAGCTAGTTTTTTTGCGATTTCCATATTTTTCTGAGATGTGTTTGGCCCAAAATTCTTCAGTGGATACATACTCGTATGTATACATTTGCAAAGATTTATTTTCTTGAATATCAAATATTTCCATTTGAAGTGAAGCCTTTGACAAATTGAACAATTTGGCAGTCTTTCAGCTACAATGGCTCCAAAATGGTTCATGAGAGCTTCGTCCACCATAAAGCAACTAAAACTGAAAGCGTTCCGAAGCCATTTACCATAGCAGAAGCCATGGTTCGCACTCTGGTTTTGATCAGGTTTCCGATACGGTGCGATAGCTTTTGGTGCCTCAGTTGTTATGGTGATGATGGTGTCCTTATCCACGTCGAATTTTATAATCACCAACGTTGTCTTTCCACATCCTGGAACTCCGTTGACCGACTGTATTCTCGGTATGTCCCAGTTTTTCTAATCAGATTTGACGTTTGAGTTCTCTTTCGAGAACAAGAACTTCGATGTTCTTGGCCATCTCTAGGATTTTATCGTCCAACATAATCTTGGTGCATCGGGCAGTAACTACAATTGGGTCGTTTCCAGGTGTCGCATAAACAGGTCTTCCCATGCGCTCCATCTCTTTTTTGCTCAATGTCACAAAGCCATTTTCTGCACTCTTCCCTTTTCTTTTGATGACCCGGGAACTGACATTATTGTAAATGACTGCTTCGTCTTGTCGCTGTCAGTCAGTGGAGCTATAAATTCGAAGAAGGCATAAAGTGCGTGACTCCGTGTCTCCGTCGTTGGTTGGCTGCGGCTGTCCTCTGCTGGGCTCTTTCGGAGCCGGTTTGGGTGGTCGAACTAGGAACAGGTTTCCCCATATGTCCGTTGCATTTGTTTGATCGTGCAAAGGGGTCTGATGAAGCTCAGAATTTTTCCCCTGTCTTCGTATATGATAACCTCATGATGTTTACCAGCACTTCTGCTCAGAGGTCCGAGCAGCGCTCTTGCGTAAGTGCAAGGCGTTCGACCTTTCGAGTACTCTATTTACGCAATCGTTTTGTTTTTCGATCGCACCTTCGCACAGAAATCGGTGGCAGTCTACCACGCACACATTACGTCGTAGGTTTCCATCTTCATTTTGACTGAATGACTTTTGCGGTACTCCCATTGAGCAGGCAAGACAATCCAGGTGACAAACGGGCTCGTTTCCGTTCCCAGACGAAGCAAAAGCTTATTCCCAATCTTTATTTGTTGCTGTCCATAAAGAGAGCCACTCTGCGGATACGGATCTCTGCCTTTCTTCGGTCTGCGTTCTCTAGTAGTTACTGGATGGAGATGCTCTTCGAGGAGTTATCTTGGGCGGGGACCGCATTCCACGTTCGTGTCCACGGACAGCGAGCCAGCGTGTGGTGGCGAAGAGCGCGTGTATTAGAAAGTGTGGAGTTTCTCTTAGTCGCTTTGCGGAAAATATTTAATAGAAAAAAAAAATTGTAGATTCTATTTGGCAAAAAAATATTATCTAAATTATTAAAGGTACAGTGTACCTTATCTACATTTTAAAATGTATACTTGGCCTACAATACATTACAATATTTTTTATTGGCGGTCCGAGGTTCGACCCTTCGCGGTCCGGATACGGACCGCGGTCCGCCTTTTGCTGACCCTTGATATAAATGAATACGTTCAGGGATCTAAAGTTCGGGAAGCAGTAAGTAAAGAAATAGAATGAAACGTACATACATATTTGACTGGCCTCGTGGCTTAGTGGATTGTAACTCTGTCTACGAAGCCAAGGGTCATGGGTTCGATTCCCACCCAATGCAAATATTTGTGTGATTAATTCAAATATTCGTACTGTGTCTGGGGGTCTCTTTATATAAAAAATATAATAAGTATGTATTTCCAGCTATATACGTATTAAATTACCTATCTGGCTGCCATAGCACAAACTTTGCTTAGATCAGATGGTGTTGTGTGTGAATTGTCCACCAATATTTATTTATTTGTAAAACATATCATAACGACGCCTTTCCATACATTATTCAAGACTCAAACAAATTAAGCGCAAAGGCAATTTAGAAATGTTTATAGCTTTTTTTTCAATAGGGCTTAGAAACAAAAATTGTGCTCAGTATAGCTTTAAAATACGACCGTTGAGTTTGTAATAAAACTATTTCCTGTTTAACATGTTTAGTTCCTACATTATAATCACTTCAAAAGAAAAATTGTGCACCATTATAGAGCTCTGAATAAAACTGGGGTCACTCCAGGGTCACTGGTTAAGGAATTTTTGTTTAAAACGTGATACGTCCTTTTGGGACTGGTTTTTAAAGGGTTTTGACTCGACGACCCTTCATAAATTATGATTGAATGATTTTTTTACTAATTGTTCCATGTTAGCTTTTGAAGAGTTTGAATAATGAGCCTTTCAGTTTTTATGTAGAACTTGGATGTGAATGAAAATCTAAATACAGGACTTTTTTTTAAATAAAGAGTGACGAGACGAGCAGGACATGTGCCTGATGGTAAGCAACATGTCTGCCACATAACAGCACATCAACACGCAGCTATTGGAACATGAAGATCTAAATCATTACCTAGTACTGCACTGCGCTCGTCACCCAGAGGTCTAAGATGTTATATCTCTAATCTAAGCCCTGTAATTTCTCTGGAAACATTGCCCTTCAAACCGGAACACAGTAATGTTTGCCCATTACTGCTTGACGGTAGAACAACTAGCAAAGGTGTGGTACTTCCCCAGGCAGACTCTGCTAGGAGTCCTACCACTACAAAATTATTATTTATTTTATAAATAATAATAATATTATTAATAATTATTATAAATTATATTTTATTATTTTTATTATAGGACTTATTATTTATTTAGATTTCAGAACAACGAAACGTAGTTCTGCTTTATAATCTAACGTGGTCCAATCCAGGTTTAGACCGCGCTCCGTCTTTGCCCGTGGTAAGTACACAATATTTAAGGCGAATAATTGATGGTTGAGTTTGAACAAATATCAATAAAGTGTTTCTGAAAAAAAATTGCTATAAATACTATTAAAAATTACTCCGCGAAATCTCTTGAGCTGGTTATGAATTTAGATAGTATCCTGAGATCTGAGTACTGAGAATTGGCTAGAGAAATCAACACCACCGTCTGTGGTGAGAACGCGTCAGTTTCAACACGGTTGCTATGATAAGCTACTGCGAAACTAGTTCTCTCATAATGTATGCAATGACGCATGTAACCATGCAACTGCAGAGAAAATGTGTGTGTGAAATAACACTAATATTTAAACTGAAAGCTGGTAATTTATGTGTATTTATTATTCTTTTACGCTCTGATGTGCGAGAAATTTGGTATTGATATGTGACATATACGTACCCTGAATTTAGGCAATATAGATTCATCGTCTCACAACAACACGTAGGTAAGCATGCACGGTCCGAAGAGGGGGGGGTTACAGGGGACATGACCCCCCCCCCCCAAATCGTATACGTTAAACTAAAAATCTAAGAAAATTAAAAATATCTAACAGTACGTACATAGACGATTTTTTACGCGGGAAAACAACTGGAACGGGACTACGAGGGTAAAATCGTGGGGCGCTACTAGTAAAATACATTTTTACTCAATTTATTATTTCCACTGGTGACCCCCCCCCCCCAAATCCTGAGCCTGCGTACTAGTGACCCCCTCCAAAATTCGAGGCTGGGACCGCGCCTGTAGGTAAGTCCAAGTAAAATTGCACGCAATAGCTAACAATCTCAATATAGGTAGAGAAATCTAGTGTCTTGATGTTTGCTCCCAGTGAACTCTTCACCAAGTCCATTGATATTCATGAACGTTGGTATTTATGTCGTCCAACTTTATATTTCGATTAATGGTCCATATGTGATCCATATACATGACAACATCCGAGTGAAGCCGGAATGGGCCGCTAGCATATATTTTAATTCAATTATTAATAAATAACGCTAGAAATTTCTCGTACGACACTAAGTAGCCCCAAACTAAGCAAATCTTGTACCTACTATGGAAACTTTAAAGTTTAAAATTCAACTTACGAGTATATTCCAAATACACACTTATACATAGAAATACAGAACTAGTGTTCGTATTTATCAAACAAATGTTTATTGATGTACTCTATGTAACTATGTCAGTCATAGTTAACATTCGGAAATCTCTTGCGTTTTCTGTACTAGTCCAAACAACAGTATGTGCTATCTCCTATATATTTATCTTATATAGCCTCTCTATCAAAATAATCCAAATGAAGATAGCCTCTAAGCCAATCTTCCTCACAATATCGTAATTCATGTCAGAAATAGGAAGTCTAGGTGAATGGCATATTATACAGCATAGCAGCACCATAGCAGCACGCATAGGTAATCACAAAATGGCTACTTTATGTGAGAACATAAAGAAGTTTGCACTCGGGTCCTTCTCACACAAGGAGAAAGTAACCTCCTTTGTCCTCGAAAGATTTTTGACTTGGAACTTGTTGGCTTCCTTGCAGTTATCTCTATCTATACTAATATTAAAATATAAAGCTGAAGAAGTTTTTCGTTTGCACACGCTAATCTTAGGAACTTAATCTTTAGTATTGTCTGGAATTCAGCCGTTACATGATGTCATTCAAGACTTTGCTTGGTGCTACTTCCATAAGCATGTTAAGGCCCCAGCTATTATGGGCATGCATTACCATCTACGTCCTACCCTGTCCATTTTAGCCGTCGTTCCTCAGGTTTCAGCGCATTCTTCAATATTAAACTCTAACTCAAGGACAAAAAGTTGGATATTCAACCATTTAAATATTCTAGGTTATTTTCGCTGTTTGAATATTAGTGAGGTGATGTTGAACTTTGAACTCTAAAGCAAGGACGTAAAAAATAATATTCATAACACTATTTTTGCTACCATATTTTTATAATGTGAAAAGATGTAAGATTCGCTCAGTGCTTGTATGATTAACTGTTTTTGACCATCTGATCGACATTTCCTCGCAGCGACTATGAACCGTATTGCCCGGCGACACGGTTTACAGTCGCGATGTTGGATATTGAGCGTCAGAGGTATCGCGAAGTCATCAATTCAATTCAATTCAATTCATTTATTCATACCATAAATTCATAAGAACACTTGGTAACGTCATTTACAAAAAGGCAAAGAATCTGTGTACATAATATGATAAAATAACAACGTCAAAAAGAATAAAGCAGCTGTAAAGGGGCCTAGTCAATTACATGCAGCTGTAAAAAGGCTTTGTCGAAGACAATATAACAAATAATCAATACACACAGTATACAGATACTACATTAGTACAAACAATGTAACATCAAAAGTCTTAAAAATCTATTATTTTACCTTATTACAAGATTCTAATTTCGACACATTTCTCTTCCATACGTTACTATCTTTAACAAAGTCGTCTATATTATAATATGCCTTGCTCAATAGGTAGCTTTTTATTTCATTTTTAAACTTGGTTTCATTGAGGCCTTCCACTTGTACAGGGATTGCATTATAGAAGCGAATACCATTACATTTGAAAGAGTTATTTGTTTTCTGAAGTCTGCACTTAGGAAATACAATTTTGTGTTTATGGTGCGCTTTTGGATTCAGATCAGTTAATTTCTGCAGACGACTTCGATTTTTTCTTACATACATTATACATTCATAAATATACAATGAAGGGACTGTTAATATGTTAATAGTTTTGAACATCTCCGTACTGATTCTCTAGGTGATAAATTACCACGGATTGCTCTTTTTGCAATACGAAAACAGAGTTTCTGTCCGCAGCCGAACCCCATAATAAGATCCCGTAGGACATAATACTGTGAAAGTAGCCAAAATAAACAAGCCTAGCTGTTGCAACGTCTGATATTTTTTAATTTGACGAACTGCGTGGGCAGCTGAACTGAGTCGATCAGCTAGTCTCTATGTGAGGACCCCATTGAAGCTTTGAATCTACTGAAATACCCAGAAAACAAGTAGATTGTACAGGTTCGATAAGTTCATCCTTCAGTCTTATATCAAGTTTACCGCACATTACATTGCAGAGTGTGAACTTTATACATTTCGTTTTAGTTGGATTAAGTACTAGATTATTTGCATCAAACCATTTGTACGCAATGTCCAAAAGTACGTTTATTTCAGTGAAATCGTTTATTCCTCTCTTAATTTTGAATAGAAGTGATGTATCATCGGCGAACATAACTATTTCTATATTTTTATGTTTCTTTATCATAAAAGGTAGATCATTAACGTATATAAGAAACAAGAAAGGTCCAAGTATGGAACCTTGTGGTACACCCATTCTTATAGGCGACTCATTTGATTGCACACCGTCAACATCGACGACTATTTGTACACGGTCTTTAAGATATGAAGAAATGAAATTTAGAGCTGGTTTCGAAACCCCATAAAACTGCAGTTTCTTTAAAAGAGTGTCATGATGAACACAGTCGAAAGCTTTTGATAAGTCACAAAATACTCCCAGAACGTCATGATGATCTTCCCAGGCTTTCAATATATAATTAGTTAGTTCAATACCTGCATCGGTAGTGGAACGTCCTTTTGTGAATCCAAATTGGTTACTATGTAATAGATTATTAATATTAAAGTAAGATAAAAGTTGCTGGAGAACAAGTTTCTCGAATATTTTGCTGATGCAAGGCAAAACCGAGATGGGTCTGTAGTTTCCAAGTTCGTTTTTGTCTCCAGATTTAAATTAAAGAGGTATCACTTTACTATATTTCATCATGTCAGGAAATGTACCATTTTTTATACATTCGTTAAATAATTCTGCTAAATATGGGGCAATGTTATTAATAATCCCCTCAAGTACCTTAACAGATAATCCCCATAAGTCCTCTGTATTCTTAACTTTAATATCTTTGAACGTTTTTAGAGATCATGAGAGAGCTTATGAAACAGCTCAAAGACTACAACCAATTTAAATAGATGTAACTTGTTACTGTTAACTAAAAGCTCTAACATTTTCAATATTCTATTAAATATTTAGTAATTGTCGGGCTAAATTGTCCCATAGCTGGGCAAAGACCTATTTCACACTTCTTCCATCTGGAAGAAGCATGAAAACAGATCTTCTAAAGAAGTGGTTTTGCCTATCTAGGCCAAACCACTTCTTTGGCAGACCGGTATTTATCGCATTAACGCAGTTCGTCGCGTTACTAGAAGATTGCATCGACCTCCCATTCGACCGCCATTTCGAAAACAGTTTTCCCTTTGCTACTACTCTCTCTCTCTCTTAAATTTCAAGCTAAAACAAAAATATCAAAGTCAATACCATTTAATTTAAGCAGGAGAACCTCAGCAGGTCTGTAGTAATACCTGACTGAAAATGCTATAAGTCAACAAAAGTATTCTACACTAAATAAATATAATATTTGTGAATCTTTGAAAGCTGAAGAGTTAATTTGAACACGCTAATCTCTAGAACTACTGGACCGATTTCAAAAATTTCCTTCACCGTTGGATATTTGAGTGACACGATCCTTGAGTGGTATATGCTATCAAAGAATTTACATTCTATGCTATGCATGTACTACGGGCGAAGCCGTCGCCGATCGCTAGTTGTAGATAAAGTTAACTGAAACCACGGAATCAAACTTTGGTTTTCTCGAACATTATTGTGTGTTAAACGAAAAATATAAGACTAATGAAATGTATTCTCACTGGATCTTCAAAACGCAACGTTCTTTATTTTCTCAATAAAGCCTTGGCAATATAGGCTATCTGAGGCCAACTGTCATAGGCTCATTTAAAAATAGTAGGTACTTTAATTATATTGGAACAGAAAGTGATTCTAAACATACAAAATATGAGCAAGTAAATGACTGCTTATTTTTTTTTAAATAAAGAGTGACGAGACGATCATGACATGTGGCTGATGGTAAGCAACATGCCTGACACATAACAGCACAGTGACACGCAGCTACTGGAACATGAAGAGTCCAAATTATTACCTAGCACTGCACTGCGCTCGTCACCCAGAGATCTAAGATCTTATATCTCTAAGCCCTGTAATTTCTCTTGTAACATTGCCCTTCAAACCGGAACACAGTAATATTTGCACATTACTGCTTGGCGGTAGAATAACTGGCAAAGGTGTGGTACTTCCACAGGCGGACTCCGCCGAGAGTCCTACCACTACAAAATTAGTATAACTTAACAGTTACGTCACTATAACATATTTAAATAAATTAACATTAGTCAAATCTAGACTCGGAGCAACATCCGTTTCTGCAAATGTAGAGAAATCTTCGTGCTTCGGTTACTTTTACGCTTGAATTACATTCGACAAGCTAAAGAATTGGCAATACGAATAATATAAGAAGTAGGTGCTAAAACGAATTGGTAAGTACTGAATTTGGGGCTGTGACAGCCTAATATGGCCGTGGTAGCCTAGAGACGAGGAGACGAGAGAGTTTGGATTCCAATCGTGAGGTCGTAGGGTACAATCTCGCCTGTACCTCTGAATACTTTTTTAAGAGCAGATGCATGAGTTTAACATCACCAATGTTTTAAAGGTCAAGGAAAATATCATGCGGATGCCGGCTTGTTCCAAGAAAAACAACTTTTTTTTAACTTTTTTAACTTTCGAGGACATGCGTTACCTTCCTTCCCGCACTTGGTCATAATGACCTTGACGCTTTCCTAATCAGAGAAGTTCCCAAGTACCATCGAGAACATATAGTGGGCTACCTAAGCCTTTGAGGGAAACTGCATTGAAAGCAATGTCAGTGTTCTTATAGTGCGCGCTTTGTAGTGTAACTTTATTTTCTAATTTTAAGTGAGTGAGAGTTAAGAGAACATGACGCACGTTGAGCTAGACAATTCCTATTCACTCTAACCCGGAATAGTTCTAGATTGGATTCTCAGGGAACAATTATTCCACTACTGGTCTCGTGGCTTAGTGGGTAGTAACTCTGCCTGCGAAGCCGAGGGTCGTGGGTTCGATTCCCACCCAGTGCAAATATTTGTGTGATGAATTTAAATATTTGTACTGTGTCTGGGTGTTTCTATGTATAATAAGTATGTATTTACAACTATATATGTATTATATCAGCTATCTGGCCGCCATCTTACAAGCTTTGCTTAGTTTGGGTTCAGAAGGTGTTGTGTGTGAATTGTCCAGCAATATTTATTTATTTATTTATTTACTATATGACTGTACAAAGAGGAAAGTGAAAGAATGTATTTTTTTTACAAAATGTGAACTTACTTAAAGCTTAAAGACTAACTCACTTAAATATTTTTTATTCAGAAACACCTTTAATTAAAGTTAAATCATATCCATAGAAAAATCGACAGAAACTGGAATCGGTTAATTGCATCAATAGGGTCAAAATTTGCCTCCAGGCCACGTGGTCCGACTGCGTAGTTCGATCAATCGGACCACGTGAACTTTTTTTCCCGTTGGTTCGATCAATCGAACCATGTGCTTTTGAGATTCCTGATAGTTCGTTCAATCGAACCACGTGAACTTTTTTTCCAGTTGGTTCGATCAATAGAACCTTGTGTTTTAAGACTCCTGATAGTTCGATTTATTTGACTATGTGGACTTTTTTCAATAGGTTCGGTTAATCGAACTTGGTCCACCCTTGTAAAATTGCTAAACTTAGATAAATACAACAACACAATAATCATATTTTAATCTTCATTTAACCATGTTACATTTTTACTTTACTTCGTAACGTTTCCAAGGACATTATAACTTTATATACAGTAACTAAAATTAATAAACTCTTTTTGTACAAAAAACTAAACCGTCTTCAAAACCACAAATAGGCACATACTTAATCCCAAGTTTTCTTAGTCCGAGTTAATTGTGAGTTGTGAGTTTACTTCGATGAATCGAACCAGATGAATTTGTCATCGTCCACGAGGTCCCAAGAATTAGTAGTTCACGTGGTGCGATTCTAAAATCGATTGATCGAACTACGCAGTCGAACCACGTGGCCTGGAGGAAAATTTGTATTTTTGAGAATGTTTTTGATAGGTATTTTCTCTGGACCCAAATTATGTTTTAGTACCTAATAAACCTGTATACACAGTAATCACCCAGATACAAAATATACACTCATTCGTAAATTCGTAATCACACAAATCTTAATTCCAGAATTTCATCCGAACCCCTCCAACTCAACTTAGGCCAGTGAGAAAACTCACTACTATAACTTAGCCACGAAGCTGCCTATCTACAACACAACCGGGTAGATATACTCGTATCAGGCTAACAAGCTACTTGAACCAAAGAGTTCACATATACTACGTATAGAGTTGGCACAAACGCTTTACACCGAAAGCACGGGTAGCATCTCAGATTGAAAACCTCGGTAGCATCTTTCTTGCCTTGTCGCTCTTGTGGAAGTGTCACACTTTTGTCGCAGCACATCACTCTAATCCCATAGAAAGTATCCACGTCATCCTCTTTCATCGTCATCTGCTTAAGATTGACACAAAAGACACAAAGGAACCGTGCGGAAAACTAACTCTATACGAAGTATATGTAAACTCTTTGGTTTGAACCTACTGAATCATTTTCAAAATTGGTCGAATTTTGTATGTACGTACACAGCGACTTTGCACTCGAAAGTAAATAATAGGTACCTCAAAGGAACTAAAGAATGGCCTAAACTTCTTAGTTGCACAATGGCAACTTTTCCAACAGTTAATTTCATAACAAAGTTTTTTCACCTTTTGAATCTTAATGAATTAAAATCTAGTTATTGCTCATAACTAGGTCGTACTAACTGCTATTTCACTTGTTTGCTAAATCCGTTTTTTTGTTTTAAATCAACCTACTTATTGTTTGGCAACGAACTTTTTATTAGAATTTCCTCAACCTGTACCTACATACTGGTGTAGCTTAGTACTTTTTTTAGTATTTGTAATGATACTATTTGTAAGCGGCAAAATTCCTGAACAATTATGTATTTCTGACATCTTCAGGTTTACGCAGAACACTACCGAAAAGGTTATTTTTTTACCCACTATTAGAAAAAACTTTTGCAACGCAAGCAATCCAAAAAATCAATTATAAAATCAAAAAATATTCTGCTGGTACATACGGCATTGTGAACTGAAAAATATGGCGTGATCAGCTATTTTTTCCTCTCTATCATCATTTTTATCATGCATCGCATTCATTAAATCAGCACAAAACAATGCTTCGACAACAATGTGTCGCTACAAATACAACTCATTCAGTTTCATCATCATCAGCTCACATTTGTGGACATATACCTTTTCCAAAATACTCCACTCAGGCTGATCCTCCGCTGTTTGTGACCAGCCTCAACTTTTCGCCATACGAATATTGTCACTCTACCGAATCTCAGGGCATGCTACACTACAACCACCGATTCTGAGTATTCACTTTAGAATGTCTATCTCAGTAGTTTTCGGTTCTGCAACAGATATGACTACCTTTTGTCATTTAACTGGTTGGCTTAGTTGGGATCAAGTCTGCTTATGAAGCTTAGTTTGCGGCAGTTGGCGCCAAGTGCAAGGGCGGATCCAAATTTGGTCCCAGGAGGGGTCACATAGCGTAGTCAAGACACAAGACCTTGTGAAAAGTGCATGCGTGCGCTTACATTAGTGGTTTACCAAGGTTCTGGACCAGCCCATGGGAGGGGGGGTCATAGTCTCATGAGTCATGACCCCTGGGTCAGCCGTTGCCCAAGTCGGCCAGCTTTATTGCCTTCCGAACTTTGGGTAGCACAGAAATCGCAGGGACCTACTTACATAATGTTAATACCTTAAAACTATACTTAAGCACATACGTAACTAGAACAAATATTGTTATCAACATTGTTATTAAGTAGACCGTTAAGCGGTCATATTTCATTCTATGCAGCTACCATTCAACTCGATTGTATGCAGAGGAGCCATTGTGAATCTACGAAACTTCTTACAATAATGCGACTTGGATTGTTCGGGTTACATAAGTAGGGGTATTGTTTGATGCTATTGATTACATTATGTACCTACTATAGACAGATCTAGAAAACTGCTAAAGGCTTTTGTCGATTTAAAGATATTGTACTGAATTATTGGATTTTTTGACACAACGCTAAATTCTTACCTAACTACTTGTACTAAGCAAATCTAAATCTTAATCAAATTTCCTGTCACGATGTTTATCCACGATGGACTCCTAAACTACTAAACCGATTTTAATCTAATTTGTGTGTAGATTGATCCAACTTAAAAGATAGGATAGTTTTTATTTCGATTAATGGGCTTTATGTGACAATATCCTAGCGAAGCCGGAACAGGACGCTAGTATATGTATATAAATTACGCGTCACGTTGTTTGTCCGCGATGGACTCCTAAACTACTTAACCGATTTTAATCAAATTTGCACACCGTGTGCAGTTTGAGCCAACTTGAAAAAAAGGATAGTTTTTATTTCGATTAATGGTGTTTATATGACAATATCCGACCGAAGCCGGAACTGGCCCCTAGTTATCTATAGATTGATGATAGCACAGAAATACAAGCCGACGATCAAGCCCACTACCAGTAAGAAGCGTGTTCAGAGTCAGACTACCTACGACAAAATTAAGCTGAATGCTCGTAATACGCTAAGCCAAATAAACGCCAGTAACTTGGTTCATATTTTTTTATAGTAGGTATAGAGTGACAAAACGTATAGGACATGGGCCTAATGGTAATCAACATAACAGCACAGTAACACGTAACTATTGGAATAAGAAGAGTCATCACCTAGCACTGCATTGCGCTGGTCACCCGGAGATATTAAGCGTTTTATCTCTTAGCCTAGTATTTTTTCTGGAAACAATTTCCTTCTAACCGGAATACAGTAATGTTTGCACACTATTGCTTGACGACAGAATGACTAGAATAACTGGCAAAGGTGTACTACCCCAGGCGGTCTCTGCAAAGAGCTTTTCATCGTGTTCGGTCGACTTTGCAGATGCAACTTAAGAAACCCGTCACAAAAGAAATGGAGTCGCTTCAGTCCTAAAATTAGCACTACACGGGGAGGCATTGCCATTTACAACAGATTATCAAATGAAAGCAAAAGGCAAGCAAAGTATTCTCATTTTGTCCTCATCGCGGTGGAGACGCTGAGCGCTGAAGCGAGGGAGCTGGTTAGAGAGTTAAGACATTGAATGACGAGAAAACAACAGTTACTCTCTCCGGCTTATACTTGATTCAAAAATAGTATAATTATGTATATCACTATTCAGCGGGGTAATGCTGCCAACGTAATGAGCAGCTTTGTGCCGGGTGCCGTTAAGGGCGGTTTATGTGATACATTTATAGATTTTTGTTGAATTTGTTTTTATTTTGACCATGTAATTGTGTTTTGGACTTCTATAATAAATTTATAAATCTACTTCACATAGTCAGGTATAAGTATTAAAATGGTAAAGGTAAAAATATTTAGCAGCATGCTCGGAAAGAAAAGAAACTGGTATGGTTATACCCACAGAAATCTAAATAAGGTACATTATTTAGATTTCTGTGGTTATACCAGTTACATGAATGGGTTACAATGCTACAATAATATTAAATTGAAAAAGTGTGTCAGAGTTTTTTATTAACCGAACTAATTTACCGACATACAATGCGGTTTACACTACACAACTAACTACTTACTCAAACATAGACATCTAAATTATTCATAGACCAATGAAAGTCTACAGATTTTTGTGATAAAAGTGTTTTGAAACGGTATACGTTTTGGGCAAAATCTTTGTAAACTTCTGCAGATACGAGTAGCACCTGCATTTTTGAAATTATCGAACCAATTCTGAGTGTATATGAGGAAAAAGCAGCATTTTATATAACCGGTACCGGGCGATTAGTCGAACGCTGTCTGCGATGATTGACTATCCAATCTCTCGGTGGAAAGTTTACAGCGCACGCGCATGCTTGCACTAACAGTAGGTATAGATAGCCAGTAATGACACAAATGACACTTGTCATTATTCATATCAATTAGTGGACATCAGAACGGGAAAACACTCACAAACATAGCTACATATCTATTGTATCACTCTTGCAGCAGTTAAAAACCAAAAAACCCGACGATTAAGTTAATTAGTATATCACGCGGATACATAAACCGGCCACCATATGTTTCCATAGGGCTTAGGGCCTTCTCTTGCAAGGAGAGATTTAAATCCATAATCCACCACCTAGTGTAGGTTGATTGTTGGCTTACCAACCACCACCAAACATCTATGGACGTATGGTCGTGGTTGGTAGCAATGGGCCGGTAGTATAGTAGAAGAACCGATACCTTTGAGGTAAACAGTTTCTTGAGTGGAGACCGCGTTTAGGCAAGCGAAATATTGAGTATGTTGTGGCCAAGTAGAGTTCCAATCTGTATAAAGTAGCGGTTAAATAGTGAAATGAAATGAAATGAAAATGAAAAATGAAATGTAAATTTATTTTCGTTAACAAACGTTGCTTATCAATTTGATCAATGTCTTAAACAGTAGATAGGTAGTGACCATTGAGCTCAGATAGCATAAATTGGGAGAACTATACTCGTTCGATTGACTACGGTAAAGCAGTTTTGCGCTTTCAGCACTTGCCCAAAATTCAGTAGGCGGTAGAGGATTTTGAGGGCAACTAACATAGGTCACTTACCTATAAAAAACTTATAGGTACCTAAAAGTTATAAAAAAACTGTGAACGACGAAAGACTGATGATTATGAAATTATTATGCGAGTCGTTTTTAGGGTTCCATAAAACGTAAAAACGGAATCCTTATAGATTCGTCATGTCTGTCTGTCATATATAATTAAAATATGTAGACTTACTAGGTATGTCTATGATACATAGAAAAATCCAGACACATACTCGTATTCACCACAGTAATATTTATCCCGGGTGGGGAATCGAACTCATAACCTACATCTCAGTGGGCAGACTCTCTACTTACTGACCCAAGACACCGGTCACAGAAATAACTGTAAGTAATTCAACATTCTACTTTAACAACAAACTCTATGATAGAAAGTGATATGCGATTATCTATACGCATGCTTGCTGCATTTTCAAATACTAGATTAGTGTTCTAACTATTACAACTGACATAAAACAATTTTCAATACGTTAATACGGATACATTGCATCAGTAAAGAAATTCCTCAAAGCATGAGATAGTACGCGATAGATTCCTCCCTAAATACTAACGCTATAATACGCTTCAAACATACCGGCAGTAGGAAAACACTCCGAGACTCCGGGCAGGTAGAGGCACTTTCTAACAAAAAATGATAACCACACACATTCACATTCACCAAACACTTGTCAACAAAAAATGAATAAAGAATTAACAAAGTTTATTTTACAGTTTTGATAGTTGTTGTATTTTGTGTTTTGACACGGAAAACTTTTTCGAATAATTGAGAGTCGTGAAACATGCGTCAGGTTTGGCGCTTCGCGCGGCACTGCGGTCGGATGCTACATTTGAAGACTGGTTTGAGATTTCTCCCCGTAAACAACGAAAGCGAGCCTTCGGGCCTTTCTTCGTATCGTGGCGAAACGTGAGAGCCTTACTAGGAGTTCTCGAACGAAGTTGAGGTCGGTTAACGAACGCTAACATCAAAAATGATCCTTCGAGCTATAACAGGTTTTTTGCATTTATTCATTTACATTCTTAAGTGTATACTCTCCATAAAGAATACAGCCCTTTTTTATGGTAATTTTATTATTATCTGCAGTAAGAAAATAAACTTATACAAACTAAATATTAATCTATTAGGTAGAACAATTTATATTTTCATTCCTTTTTTGTTTTTGATTTTCATTGTTTTTTTTCTATTTTTTATCCACTAAAAGCCTTCAGTATAATATATATTTTAACGGCGTGTAAGGATAAACAAGTCTAAAAATATAGTATAAATTAGTCAGTATTGCAGTGTACTACGAATATAAAATCACGTTGTTATGTATAGAGGACATTAAGCACACGAATACCTACACCCTCCGGTTGGTGTGTGACACGCGATGTGACAAGAGGCGCTGCAGTTTAAATAAATAATGATTACCTTTATTGATTTGTGCCTACGGTCCGTGGAGTGTATGTTTATTTTTTTCTCTGAAAACTCAAACAACCTTCTATTTAAAGATATTATTTCTTATAATAAGGCCGTGTCGCTCACCTGAGTCAAAACAGTAAAAAAATGCCTTTTCTGATTTAGAAACCCCAATAAACTATTAAGAAGGCAAGATTGTGAGGCTAAACCACAATAAAAGCCATAAAGTTGAAACTATTAAGAAACTCCAATAACGACTTGCATTAGCAGAAACACATCGATTTGGAAATCTAATTTCTGAGGAAACACTGGTAGATAACCATTTTAACCCTGGAAATAATACCTAAGTATGTGTATCTTTTGAAACGAAAAACTAATTATCTGTACCTATGTAATCGATGAACGTTAATTAAAAAAGATTCCGATGAATTAAGTGATGTTTCGATCTTTAGTGATCTTTTTCAGACCCCACTCTCCGGGGGGAATGAGGTCTGGATATACTTTCGACACTCACGTGATTACTTTCGACACTTACGTGACCCTAAAATATTTTAACGACTTTACCGAAATTACTTTCTCCTTAACTACGAGTAGTATTACACGTGAGTAAGCCGTTTATTAATTTTCAATGTGTTACAACTATGTTGATTTTCAGAGTAAATCATCGATTAAGACCATGATGTGCCCTCCCAAACTTCAGGCGCACAGAATTATGTCATCGTTGGGAAGAGTGAGGTCACTCTTTCCATACTAGTCGGTTGCAGGAAGCGGTGAACGCCGGACGTTTTTATCTATCACTATTTGTTGTCAACAACCAAAATACGTAGAACTACAGCACTCTACCTCGCCACTAGCGATTCTAGGGGTCAAGTAGATTGATGGTGTGTTAACGACTTACACTACACACACAGACGCAGTTTATTATAAATTCCAAGGTGTTCAAGGTTATGGTTTATATGGATGAGTAAAATCATATCTCTTCCATTTCGAGAAAACCGTAGAAAGTAGGGGCCACGCGAGGCTTTCATTAGTCTCAATCGGTTCGATGACGCGCAGTAGGATGTGAGTAGGTATCGGTCAAGGCGCGACCCGCTCATGACACACGAGTCAAAATATGCAGACGCTCTGACCACGGCTTTGACACACTTCGCTTTAGGAAGTTTGGCAATGGCTTGTTAGCAATCCTGTTAGGCGGACAATACGCGTGATGTAGAGAGCAATGTTACTAAATAGGCGAACTGTGACTTAGTTACGTCAGCTGACAATCGTCGTTGTTATCCTGAGGTGGTACACCAAAAATTTGCAACAAGTAAAAAGGCTCTATCATCAATACCAGCTAACGATAGTCTTTTTTATATTACAAAGTGACGGGCAAGACATATCCCTAGTAAGCCTAGTAGTGACTTATCTAGTACCTCACAGTGGTAGGTACGCAGCAACTTTGGAATAATTCATATTACTGCCCAGCATTGCACTGCACCCAGACATAAAAGATGATTTTTCTCTTTAAGCTGTAAATTATTTTTGGAAATACTAACTTTCAAACCATTTCAAACATTGTAATACCACTACAAGACTTCGCAGCAAGGCTTTCTCTAGAAGATTGTATCAAGGGCCAAATGCAGAAAATACTACGTGTAGGTACCGTTAAGAGGTTCCTCTTTCTACAGCCCTAATCATAGGTCGCACTCTATACACGCTAACCTCCGCAATCCCCAAACATTTCTAGGCTTACCTACCTACGTGAGCCAAAAACCAGTCTAATTTCTGAGTACACAATCAATTCGATATGAAAATTTTCGAAATTTATGACGTCAAACTTAAAGAAGCAAACCTAAAAGAGGAGTTAATTGTAAAAAATAAACTTTATAACAAATGTGTTTAATAATGATATCATTAATAACATTAATATCATTATGAATGAAAATAATTGTCGTTCACTGATACAAAGCAAATTGCCGTAAACAGAAGACCTAGAGAATACCGTGTTCTTTCATAAAAAAACTGCCAGTCAGTGCCAGTTTCTTGTTTTCTTTTTTCAAGAGACCTATTGCAACCGGCCTCACATACTATCTGAGGCCGATTGAGGATGGTATTCTCTAAGTCTGGTAGTTACGGGAGTTTGCTTTTTATTAGGGAATTAGCTTCTAATGCCTACCGAACTTTGGGTTATAGCGCAGGAGCAAAAGCCCTAATACCCTAAACTTCTTAAATATACGAGTACTTAATTAAAAACGTTTCCGGAGCACGTGGTTGAAATTCCAGGCGCATCAGTCTTTTCGAAATCTTGTACGTAATGTTACTAACTTGAAAACGGTGAAGGAAATCATCGTGAAGAAACCGGCATGTTCCAATAATCTTTCGAGGTCATGCGTTATCCGTCAACCCGCACTGGGTCCGCGTGGTGGGTTATGCCCTAGACTCTCTTATTGCGAGGGATGGCCCCGAATCCCAAATGTGGGAACATTTAGTGAGATGCTTATGGATGAACAAACGCGTACTTGAAAGTATATTCGGAGCATACCTACAATCTAATCAAACGAATTCTAACGTATGGAATTCTAACCACTGATTGATGGCGACTTCGGCTGCCATCGGCATTGACCTGGCATGGCTTTGGCCTAAACGGGGAAAATCCGGCGACCCTTACCAATTAAACAATTTATTTAGAGATGGCGTTGCACAAGAAGTTGTAGTAAATTGACTACTATTTACTATTTTGCCATACAATTTAATGTCGGATGACGTTTAAGTTATAAGTTTTTAACTTGCTCCGTTAGGTACTATGTTAAGTATGGGACAAATCTTGCGAGTTGCGCGACAATGCATTTATTTCTATCGATATACATTTGACAATTTAGTAAAAGGGTGGGTTGTATTGCATTCAACGTTTATTTTCTTCGTTTTAGAGCATTTAAATAAAATATAAGTTTTAATTTTTTTTTTTTTATTATTAAATTAGATTCAATTTCGCAGGACCAGTAAGCACCCTTCGAGCGTGTTTCCTAAATTGTCAATACGACAACAACAAATATCTGTATAAACTAAACCAGCAACCTAGAGGAAATATCAGAAACAAAGTAGGTAATCAAAGGATAATAGAGTCAAACGGGTGGCGAAACGGCTGGTAATCAAACAACAAACATACATTATACTCTACATAGGTAACAGTTCAATACAATGGCGTGCTGTTTCATACAATGGCGTGCTGTTTCATAAACAATCTAGCTAGTTAGTAAACTTCATCTCCAAAATTCCTTATTCAATACAATGGACGGATAACGCAAAAATGCGTAATAGTTACCTACATCTCAAGACATGCTTATAAACATGACTACAAAACTTTGATAGCAATCAATGGAGATAGGGATTCTTGGGACGCAACAAATTCTTTCGAAAGTAAATATTAAAAAAAAACTTTCAATGAAACAAAAATGAATAATACATGCTATTTACCCATAATTTAATACTGTTATGTTCTGTTTGTATTTTGTTGTTTTATCTGACATCGTGTATTTAATGTTTCTATAATTTGGCGTTCAAAAGTGTACCCATGTACCAAATTGATAAATAAATGATTGAATTGATTTAAGTACACTATAAATGATCGGTGCCTGTACCAGCTGGATAGCTGGTACAGCTGGTACAGACTGGTAGTTGGATAACTAAATTGATGATAACTTTACTCACTTTACTGATGAGGCTTTTCAGAACGCAATTTAAACCTGTCAAGGCTAGTTTTAAATTTTGCTATAACGCCGATAAATAAATTTTTCTCTAATAAAATGAAACATTAGCGCCAAATTTAGCCAAATTAAGAACTAAATTTACAGTTATACATATTTGCATTCTGCAACGACTCATTGTTCTGACTCTAGTTAGGCATTTGAAGGAAAAATGCTTCAAAATATTTCTGAACATCACGTTTCATTTTGTTGATAAGCATATGTATATCAATCAATCATTCCTCACCCAAATATGTTATTCTGCAAATGTCTTACTAATATTTCGAGAGAAAATTAATGAACAAGAAGGCCTTTGCCATTTTAGTTCAACCGGGTACTTCAAGTTTTACCAGATACTCTTGACTATACTCATTCTCCATCATATTTACGTTAGAGTATAAAAGCTCGCTCGCAGAACTGACAACCGATGGGGAAGAAAGGTGTAGGTGAAGAAAGGAGTGGCGGCCACGAACCGGAAGACGCAGTGTTGGACGGCCTCCCACTAGATGGACAGATGACCTCACAAAGGTCGATGGAAACCGCTGGTTGCAGGTTGCGCAGGACCGTTCGTTGTAGAAATCTAGGAGGGAGGCCTATGTTCAGCAGTGGACGTCTTCGGGCTGATAATGATGATAAAAGCTACAAAACTATCCCCGGAAAATCAAAATAATATTTGTAGCAAAACCAACACAATGGTTGACAAAGTTTTAGAGTTTTATTATTTTGCTAAAAAAAGGATGCCATCCAACCCAGCCTTTGGACTTGAACCAGAATAGTTCGGGATCACAGTTTCATTGTAAACTATTTTGTGTAGAAATAAGTTTTGTATTTTTATTTGGTTAGTAGCATCTTGAGTTATCTGTTTTAGTCAAGTAAGCAGTAATATTCATCTGAGGTAAACTTCCTGCCACAGGGCCCTTTAAGTGATAAGATATGTCTACCAATATTTATCTAATTTAATCTCGTCTACCTATAATAGGAATATTTTAATAATTCTAGGAAATAATAACAATGAATGTATTTCATAAACATTACTTTATTCAGAGGTCTACTCTTCTAAATTTATAAAATACACAAATCAAAATGTCAATTTTTCCTACCAATAATAGTGTCACATCATTCATTTAACTAATTTCAAGAAATAATAACAATGTATTTTTATGATAAATATTATTTTATTCAGAGGTCTACTCTTCTAAATTTTTTAAATACACAAATCAAAATGTCAATTTCTTCTACCGATAATGGTGTCACATCATTCATCCGACTAATTTTAGGAAATTATAACAATAAGTAAATTAATAATTAAAAAACATAATTTGACGCATAAAATAGAAATAAAAGTTAATAAAATTATTAGAAGTAAAATTGTTACGTTAGCCAAATAGACTGTGTTACAATTTTGTTTTCTAGTCTATCATTATGTACATGAGACCATGTCCCGGGCGGCGTAGTCAGTCTGGAAAGAAAAAATACCATCATTATTTAACCAAGTCGACAGGTAACTGAGTATCATATGATCGGTTCAAACCTACTTAAGTTTCGACCGCACCCGCTGGCCTCTCCAGGTTTTCAAGGACAGTGCCAGAGTGCACTTATTGAAGTGATTTCTGTTGTGACGCGACACAAGACAGATTTTTCGTGGGAATTGAATTCTATCGTCACGCTGGGGAATGATAAGAAATTTTCGGGTATACTAGGGACCATGGCCATTGGCCATCTAGAAATGCGTCAACATATCTAGATGGCCACGCTCATTGCCACGCCCTCCGGTTTCACGTTCCGGTTTCCTTAGTTTCTAAAGTAAGCTATCAATTTCTGCGTTTATTTATAAGTTTTCACTTCTATCGGCAGTTCCTATTACTGGCATATTTTTACCACATTAATGTTTATACATCTTTATTCGCTAATCAGTAGCTTTATTGGTTAACCAATAGCGTTTCAAGGCTTTTAGACCACTGTTACCACAATTATTCAGCGATAACAATATCCTGTCAGCCTGTGTTATTCGAGACTTTTGGGTCTTGGACTGGGACTCTTTTTTTTCCACGTCACTTTTGGGTCAACTTGTTTGCCGGCAACTATACACATATTTTTTCTACTAAAAAATGACGAAGATAGGCTTTAGAAGTTTTCGAGTGACATCACAACCGCCCATTACGCCATTTATAATATCTTTGTGGAAAATCTTCCGGACGAACTAATAAGAAAATTGAATATTTGTGACCCAGCCGTCATCCCAATTAGATGTTGCCCAGTCGCCATATTGGAACGTGCGGTAAGGGAACTCAGGTAGGAGGCGGGGTAAAAACAGTTTTCCTCATAATCACAAAGGTAGCAATATTGAAATGGTTAGGACCCACTGACCTAAAGATTATAAATTATGTTTTTCGATGCTCTCTCCCTGTTCGTTTGAGAAGAAGTAACTTTTCTTCTTCTTCACGTACGTCGCGTCATGCTGATTTCTGAAAACAAAATTAAAAGATATCTATTACCCAAGTCTAACTAATGAACAATTTAAGAGTAGGTACGTATAGCGACCCGGTATGTGATACCACGATATTTCACCCAGATGATTAATTATTACTTGCTTACTGTATTATTTTATCAATATTATAGAACTGACGCCTAGCTTCTATTGCTAGATTTTAATCTTTTTATTATTTTTATGCAGAATGTCGCCTAGCGCCTGATGTTAAGAAACTCGTCTGCCAAATGCAGCTCAGTGCCACGCTACTATTTTAACACGAATTACTGCCTCCTAGCACTGGACTACGCTCGTTCCTCAGAGATTTAAGATGATTAATAACTTTTTTTATAGTATAGAGTTGACAAGACGAGCAGGACATGTGCCTGATAGTAAGTAACATTCCTGGCCATAACAGCACAGTGACACGCAGCTATAGGCACATGTGGAGTCCCAAGTCATTACATAGCACCGCACTGCGCTCGTCACCCGGAGATATGAGGTGTTTTATCTCTTAGCACAGTAATTTCTCTGGAAACAAACCGGAACACAGTATTGTTTGCACGCTACGGCTTGGCGGCAGAATAACTGAGAACTAAGGTATTTTATATGATATAGTGACAAGACGATCAAAACCAGTACCCGATGATAGGCAACATACCAGCACAGTGCTACTCACACAGCTATTTAACAATGAAAAGGCCAAATCTCTGCCCAGTATGCCGAGTATGAGTGCAGTGCGCTCGTGAGAGGAAAATATGAGCCAATTCATGTATATTTGCTGTGAATTTCTTTAGGGATCTTGCCCCTCAAACCAGACAGTTATGTTTGCACATTTTTGCCTGGCGGTGGAATAATTGGCAAAAGGGTCGCAATTCCCAAATCAGACTCTCCAAAATCCAAAATGTCCCTACAAAAATTAAACCACAAAAAAAACAAGGGCGGATAATCGACCTAAAACAACTCTATTTGTATTAAAGTCTCCTTTTCCATCTCACGCTTGTCTGGAAGAAATCACTCTTAGCTATATTATTGTTTATTTCCTTTGCCTGGCAGTGCTTTTGTATTTTTGTATAATACATAAGCCATAGTTCTGCAAGGCAATTTTAGTTTCAAACTACTTAATCAACATACCAAAAACCAATAACTTTTTTTAATAATAGGATTCATAGATTTACATAAACTAAGACAAACTACGTTCAAAGTCTATAATAACTGCTTTGCAGAACTATGCACTTACAGGGCGTCATTGAGCACGGTTTTAGCATCGCGTCCTTCCTCTTAAATATGTGCCAAATCCCGGATAGGTTTTTATAGAACGAGTACTTCTCGTGACGCCTTGAGAAGGAGAAAAAAGCTTGTTAAAACACTTAAGTGTCATTGATATATTACATTTGGTAGGGGCTTTGATATTCAAATACTGGTCTTGGAGAAAACTTAAAAATTATTAAAAAATATTTATTAGATTAACAGACGATCCTTAAGATTGTATCATTATGTCGACTGTCAAAATTTGTACAAAGGGTGCTAATATAAAGGGACAGAAGATCAGTCGTAAAGACAATTACAACGCCAATGGAAGTCATTCTAAATCTTAATAAAACGCTAATTAACAACAAAATCTAAAATAACTTCCTGTAACATATACCTAAACACTGGTAGGTATATTACTAGCTGACCCCGCAAAACGCTGTCCTATCATTTAAAAATAACAAACAAATGTTATAAAAAAATTATGAACCATAATTATAGTCTAGTCAACAAGTGTATTTTAGGTCAACGTTTTCCAAATCCAATGACACCTCAATCATAATGTTAGCAGAATTCGAAAAAAAAAACACCTATAAAGCCCTTGTTGACTAGACTAATGATGAAGCGATACTTCGTGTAAATTACTTCGAGGCAATGAAGCATTAGTTGGATATTGTTCATAGAATCCCAAAAATAATAATAAAATCGCAATTAAACAACTAGCAGTGTGGTAAAGAGTATGAAAAATCCTTTACGACATTACCATAACTACCAAATACACAAAAAATATTGAGTGGCGCCGTTTCAGAGTACGAACACAAAACATCGTGACACGGGTTATTTACACATATGTTTTATCGTAGACGTAACTGTAAGAGCATAGTCCGCAAGCGTCTAAAACTCGCAAAAATTTAACCTCTTTCACCAGTAACTTGAAAACGTATGCAATGACGTTATACTTGGCGACGTCCATTCCGTACTGAATGAGATTATTGGCGCAATATGTAGACATTGGGGCGACGCAAGTATTGTAGAGCAGTAACGCAAGCATCCCCTTCTGTGTGTTATCTTCGAGTTTAACAGCCATCCCCTTTCGAGGTCGACGCCTTCCTTCTTTGCTAATCAGCTCTTGGGTAGTGAGCTCTTGCGTAGTTTCGAATCTAAACAAGGGCTTGGAGAATAGGCATGATGACTCAATAAAATAAATTAGTCCGTTACATTTAAAAAAATATAGTACACGTCTTTTCTCTTTTGTTTCACAGACGAAAAATTACGAAGATACAGCACTTAAAGTTTCGAGTGACGTCACTTCATTGTACGGTTTTTACGAAGACGTGACGTCACAACCCACTTCGGAAGTTTGATGATCTAATCTTTGCCGATTATTAATAATTTGTCAAGGCAAAAAAAACGTGCTCTATATTTTTCAATAATCTACCTGACGGAATGATGGTATATTTCCGAGCTAGTCATCACCGCATACGAGGTACGTTTTTACTGAGCGGTTTTAGTGATAAATCATCTTGTTTTTGCGTTTCAAAACTGGATTAAATTGTTAGAACCAAGAAAAGCTTTGGTGGTCGGGTCCCAGGCATTTTTTGGGGAGCTTAGGCAACGTTTGGTTTTTCCTCCGCAAGCTTTGTCAGCGATAGACATGAATTGAGGTGGTTAGACAAGCTTTGACGTCCCTTGTTCTCTAGGACACGTAGTTATAAGCCAGATTCTGGGGGTATTAAACGCCAGTGAGCTCTAAAGAATTGCCTATATTGCCTCTATCGATAAATCGGAATTGATCTTATTTGATAGAGCGAACATGAGAGAGCTTAGGTTATTACTTCAATTTTATAAGACGGTTAGGACACGTATACGAGAGGGAGAAGCGTCCGAAATACGACTAGCACTGTGGGTTAGAGTGAGATAGAAGGAGCCTGCCTACAGTTGCCGTATACGTGAGAGAAAGGGAAGTCAGACAGACTGGCGCCGTTGCGCGTTATGTAACGAAGTGATTTACCCTCCCACAAGAAGCTATCACTTCAACAATGTTTGACCAGTCTTGTAGTGGTTATTGATTAAGCGTTCGACGTATGCGGTGACATTTAGAATTCGTACGTTATCTAAAATGCATTGGACTTACCGTTTGTCGAAGACAAAGGATGGAGGTGTGGTGTTCAGAGATATCTCGGTACTCGATGGCTGTGGAATAAAAAAAAACATCAACAATTACAAAATGATGTGTTATTTTTACAAATATAAGTATAAGTTTGTTTTTTTCTCAGATGAGAAGGTTTAAAACCACTTTTGTAATAAGAACGTCAAAGACATGGGATCTGTTTCCTGAGTATGGTTTTCCCGTTCCCGTAACCACACGGGATAATATACCCGTGTGGTTACAATCTTAGCGTTTTCAAATCGAGAGTGAATCGGTTTTTCTTTACCCTCTATGGTCCACGCTCCATCGTAGACCATATCGTCGCTTAATATCAGGCTAGTGTAAGCATACAATACAGTTTGACTGCCCTAGTGGCTTAGTTGGTAGTAGCTCTGCCTGCGAAGCCGAGGGTCGTGGGTTCGATCCCCACCCAGTGCAAATATTTGTGTGATGAATTCAAATGTTTGCACTGTGTCTGGGTGTTTCTATGTATAATAAGTATGTATTTAAAAAACTATATAAGTATTATATCAGCTATCTGGCTGCCATCACACAAGCTTTGCTTAGTTTGGGGTCAGATGGTGTTGTGTGTGAATTGTCCACCAATATTTATTTATATTTAATAGTTTAAAGAAAGTACAGCCAAATAGTGGTTTATTTTTTGCCCTTCGAGTAATAACTTAATAGGTTTCTTTTAAGGCTATTTGTACAAGTTGTTGCTATTCATCAGCATTCAGCATACCAACAAACTTATTCAATCTATACTAATATTATAAAGCTGAAGAGTTTGTTTGTTTGTTTGTTTGTTTGTTTGTTTGTTTGCTTGAACGCTAGGATCTCGGGAAGTACTGGTCCGAATTGAAAGATTCTTTTTCTATTGGATAGTCCATTTATCGAGGAAGGCTTTAGGCTATAGAAAATAACTCTACTATTAATTGAAGTGGAGCATGAAACAAGAATGTAACAAAATCGGGAAAAAATATTCACCTTTTGAGAGTTTTCGTACGTTTCGTGCTTTGACATGACACATGACAGCATGTGTCAAAGATTGCGTCATTGAATTTCAGTAATCTGTGCCTTGAATATAAACCTTTGCTAATTTTTTGGAACGAAATTCCTTATTTTTCTAATTCTGAGTTGGTACGACCAATTTCCGACAGGTGGCGTAGCAGGTTGCTGAAGAGGTTTTTTGTTTGAAATCGATATTCTCAGGAATGAGTGAACCGATTTCAGTCATTCTTTCACCGTTGGATACGTACGGGATCCCGATGAGTGCTATATAATATATAATATACCACGGGCGAAGCCGGGGCGGGCATCTATACTAATATTATAAAGCTGAAGAGTTTGTTTGTTTGTTTGTTTGTTTGTTTGTTTGTTTGCTTGAACGCTAGGATCTCGGGAAGTACTGGTCCGAATTGAAAGATTCTTTTTCTATTGGATAGTCCATTTATCGAGGAAGGCTTTAGGCTATAGAAAATAACTCTACTATTAATTGAAGTGGAGCATGAAACAAGAATGTAACAAAATCGGGAAAAAATATTCACCTTTTGAGAGTTTTCGTACGTTTCGTGCTTTGACATGACACATGACAGCATGTGTCAAAGATTGCGTCATTGAATTTCAGTAATCTGTGCCTTGAATATAAACCTTTGCTAATTTTTTGGAACGAAATTCCTTATTTTTCTAATTCTGAGTTGGTACGACCAATTTCCGACAGGTGGCGTAGCAGGTTGCTGAAGAGGTTTTTTGTTTGAAATCGATATTCTCAGGAATGAGTGAACCGATTTCAGTCATTCTTTCACCGTTGGATACGTACGGGATCCCGATGAGTGCTATATAATATATAATATACCACGGGCGAAGCCGGGGCGGGCATCTAGTAACTTATACAAATAGCGAGTATTTATATAATCATACAATAGAAATAAACGAGTTGGCGGACAAAGGCCAGTTTATTCGTGTTAGCAAAATGTGTTTTTATTATTCTTATTAGTATTATTATTCTGATTTAAAGTCACATTTTCGGCTTAAAAATTGCCCTACTTACTAATACGATAAACTGAAATTTAACAATGATATATAATCCGCATCAAGGATTGTTTTTATCTAATTTTTGCATCATAATGTGCCACAGCGAAGCGTGGCAGGGTACAGCTAGTATTATATAATTTATGTAACAAGGAGGAGCGCGGCTAGTATAACAATAAAAACGTACATTATTTTCCTTATCTTCCGAGTCGGACCCGCCGACGCGTCTATTCCTGCAGATGTCCTTCAGACAGCGGCACGAGCTGCTACATCCCTTGTCGTTCTTCACGCAGCCGCAGAGCTTGTTGGCGCAGGCGCCGCGACAGGTGCAGTGCGGCGAGCCGTCCGAGCCGCGCTTCACCGCGCGCGACGAGTCGTGGCCCGTGGCGCGAGACGAGTCCGGGTTGGGCCGGTTGTTCTCTTGAGACGACGACGCTTCCGTGAAGTTCATCGTTAGACGGGAACGTTGAACCTGTAGAATATAATATTTGTAGAATATAATATTTGTTGAATATACATAACATAAGATTATTGATAACAAGTTGTTTGTAAATGCTCTAAGTGTACTTCAAGCACTCATTTTCGTTTAAAAGTTCCTTCTTGTGGCGGCATCGTGTAGCGCGTTGTTCTCTTCCCTAAAATATCGGCGAGGAAAGCGATGGCTAACACGTATGTCATACTCGTGAACGTGTGCTGCTTGCGGGAGTTGAACAGCTCGTGACAGACATGCTGTAAAATATTGTTGTAAGCAATATCCAAATTCTAGTTCAATAATTTCTCTATAGTTAGTCATACTTGTATGCGTTTAAAGAGCGGCGTTGATCTCCAATCCGGATCCTTGCTGGTGTCCTCATCGTCCTCGTCGTCATCAGTGGGCAGGATATCTTCAAGCTGGGCTCGCACGATCGACCGAGCCTCCTTCTTCCGCCTCGACGCGGCTCGGAGCTGTTCCAACTCTTCGACTAGCTTCTTCTGCAAGATGACGACATTATTGGCATAAACAAAGCAATTCATTTTATGATCCAATTAAGCATTTTCAAGATAAATATTGATGTAAACTCCAAACTAAGCAAAACTTGTACTATGAAAGCCAGATAGCTGATTTATGATGAATATGATGCAACTACGGGTCCGAATTGAAAGATTATTTTTCTGTTGGATAGTCAATTTATCGAGGAAGGCTATTTAACATTACGCTGTTATCAACAGAAGCGGAACATGAATGAAAATATAATAAAAAAGGAAAAATAATTATTTTCGAGAGCTTTCACTGCGCGCGTTGACGTCCGCGACAAGTACGTGACAGCGTTTGTCTATCTTTAAAGTTTGTTCTAAATCTGAGTTGGTACGACAAATTTTCGATAGGTGGCGTAGCGCGAACAGTTCAGCTAGTCAAGTAAATAAACTTGTATTATAGTTACATTTTCGTCCTCGACCAGCGCCAGCCGCTCCTGCTGCGTCTGTATGACGTTCTGCAGCTGAACGCAGGCGCCGCCGCGGTCTCCGCGCCCCGTCACGCCGCGTTGAAGCGTCAGTAGCGACGCCACCTGCAAAACAACGTATTAATCGTACACTTATTAACAAAAAAAATTGGCAGTCATAGGAACTGTCGATAGAAATGAAAACTTTAACTCATAATTTGATAGCTCACTTTGGAAACCACGCGGATGAAACCGGAGGGCGTGGCCATAAGCATGGTCATCTAGAAATACTGACGCAGCATTTCTAGATGGCCAATGGCCGTGGCCCCGAGTTTACCAGAAGATTTCTTTCATTCTCGAGCGTGATGCTTGATGTCAATTCACGGCCCACGAAAAATCTGACTGTGGTGCAAAGTTTTCACTTTGAAAACTGATTTTGACCAAATCACGTAGGTAAGGGTACGTAACACAAGCAGGCCACCAACCCACATGTTAATTGTACTTACATTGCTAAGTAAAGATCTTTGAGCAAAACACGTCGTACGGTCATTAGGCATTAGTAGCCCACACACCAAACAGTAAATTCAACAAAAAGAACTTTGACTTTAACCAAAAGACGTTGGAAGAATAAATAGCATAAGTAGCCCACTAAATGTTCCCACTACTTAGACTCGGGGCCTTCTCTCGCAAGGAGAGAGTCAAGACAACCCACCAAGCTGGCCCAGTGTAGGTTGGATGACGAATGACCCATGCAAATTATTTAAGTCACCGGCCGATATCATTTATAATGTAATTCGTATAATGCTTCTTTCTATCAAATTTTTCAAAGCAGTGCCTTTCAAATTTCTTGGTAGAAAGATAGATCACAAAGGACGTACACCATCATTAGAGGTGGTTGTTGAAAATTTCATGAACAACCTCAATAAGGTAGACCAGCAGCCTATCAGCAATATCAAAAAAGCATGGATATATGACAACTACCTCACATCACGTCTCACTTGGCCTTTCCTAGTATATGACATCGGTAAAACTCTCCTGGCAAAGCTAGATGCCAATGTCATAAAGATATTGAAGTCATGGTTCGGATTGGCACATCCGGCTGATCCCTCTACTCTTTTTAGGGATCACAATAGTTTTGGGCTGAAACTAAAGAAACCGTCTGAACTTTACAAACACCTAAGAGTTACAAAAACGCATGTTTTGGGAAAGTCGCAAGACGAATTAATTACATCTCTCCCAAAAGACAAAACTGCTTCAGACCTGGAATCTAGACTTCAATTCCATAAACAATTTATGGCAGGTGCACAAGTAAATACTGCTGGGTTGGGTGCGAGAAAAAAAGGAAGACCGAGACATGGTAAAAACCTTTCTACAACAAGACGAAAATGACGGTTACAAAGTGCACGCTATGAATTTAGAAATGCAAAGTGAGTGGTTAACCATAGGTGAGTTCTGTATCCCATTAGCTCTAAAATGGCGCACCTTGATCTATGACTGGTCCCCTGCCTTATTAAAATTTTATCTAAATGCATTCCAAATGACCCTCCTGACCAGAGTAACTTGGTAAGGTGGGGAAAAGCCTCTGAAAAAAATGTTGCTATACTTGTGGAGAGGCGATATGTACAGCAAGGCACATATTGGTGGGATGCAAGGTGCTCCTTAATGGGGTCATTACTCACGGCGTCATGACAGAGTACTTGAAATCATACGTGAAGCCATGAGCCTTTCGGTAGCTAGAGCCCAAAAGGGATTGACGAAAATTAACTTTGTAAAAGAAGGCTCAACTTCAAACTCCAGGAACAAGCCTTACTCAATCCTGGGTACAGCACCTGATTGGACTATTTTAATGGACACGTATGAAAAGCACTACAAAATCCCAGAGGATGTGGGTGTTTCGTCATCCAGACCGGACATTTTCCTTTTTCTAGAGCTACGAAACGCATAGTCCTTGTAGAACTTACCGTACCGTGGGAAACTAATATACCTAAAGACCACGCGATGAAACAAAATAAGTATTACGACCTCCTAAACGAATTAACAAAAAACGGCTATGTAGTTAGTTTATACGCTGTAGAAGTGGGAGCGAGAGGTATACCAGCAAAATCTCTCTATAACCTACTGAAAGACCTTGGCTTATCCAGAAGTGCTGTAAGTTCTATACTAGAACGTGTATCTAAAGCTGCACTAGTAGGCTCATATCAGATTTGGCTGGGCAGGGAGAGAAAAACGAGTGGTGAAGGTGAGTGTTGATGTACGTCAGAAAGGGGCCCCTTAAACCTACGCCCGAGTCACAAGTCTCGGGAACTACTCGAGTTTTTCTCTCTCTGCCACACGATGGACCCGGCACCCGCACGGTGAATCCATGGAATGCTAAGAAGATCGTCTCAGTAATTAAATATTTTGGCCGTGGTAAAATTGCTCATGTTAAAAGTATTTTTTACGAGTCATTAAATAGTAAAAAATAATTAGTCTGTATTCAAAGTTTGTTAATCATAATACAGATTTCAATTCATTCAAATGACCATTAATTCTAAACAACATTGTAAGAAATATGAAAATACTAACGAAAATTTCAATAAAAATGTTCCTTCCTTCCTTCGTTCCTACTCGTATTAGCTTAGAATTATAGGGTGTAATACGTGTGGTTGATGGTAAGGACGCTTGCCCATAACATCACACTGATCTGCAGCAATTTAATTACTTAGAGTTAAAATCACTCTTTCCCTATATCTGTACTGTTTGTAGAGTTGTTGAAAATTGAACTTTGAGAGTAGAGTTTTTATGAAATAGTTTTTTTTTAAATATTTGTGATGACAAAATAGTAAAAAAAATACCCTAGGGTAGATAGACATTTGTCAATTATCATACTACCTAACAAATAAAAAGGCACCATCAAAATAACTTAATAATTAATTCGTCACCTCTGCTTTTTTTAGATTAGGCTTTAGATAACCTCTGCTGCTTCCTAGACTAGCACAGAAGGGCCCTAAACTAACCTAAACCTAAGAGGTGGGTTGATAAGCTTTTTCGCCATTTTCCGCCGATACATACCAGATATATAATTTTTTGGTTTTGTAATTTACATAATTAATTATAATTTTTTTCATAGTACAGATGACAAGACGAGCAGGACATGTACCTGATGGTAAGCAAGACGCCTGCCCATAACAGCACAGTGACACGTATCTATTGGAACATAAAGAGTCCAAATCATCATCTAGCACTGCACTGCGCTCGTCACCCAGAGATCTAAGGTGTTTTATCTCTTAGCCCAGTATTTTTTCTGGATACATTGCCCTTCAAATCGGAACACAGTAATGTTAGTACACTACTACTTGGCGGCAGAATAACTGGGAAAGGTGTGGTACTACCCCAGGTGGACTCTGCCTCTTAAAAGCCTCTGGAAAGGCGCAAAATAGTATGTCATAACAAAATCTTTCCCAAGGAGCGTTTCATTTTTTATACGTTTTTGTTGTTTCTTAGCTTTTTCTTTTAAGTATATTTTAAAAAAATGTGTTTAAAATATTTTGAAATACAGTTTTTTTTTGAGTGTGTGATAAACGAGAAACGGTTCCTATCAATCCACCACATCTACAAAATAATTTATTTACATACTTAAACCAGATTTGACCAAAACCTCACCTGTTGTTCATTATGTGTCTTCATTTTAGCCAACTGTAGTTCGTATTCACACTTAGCATTGTCGAACTCCACAGCCAACCTATCATGTGCTTCCTTGATCTCCTCATATCGGCCCTGGTATCCCTTCTCTGATTGGTTTTGCAGCTCGCGTTTGGAATCTACGAGGAGCTCGAATAGACATTTCAAAGCTACTTTTGCTTCGAGCATAGATTGTATGTTGTCCCATTGCGTGTGGGATTTGTTCTCTGAAAATTAATACTATTTTATTAATATATATGAACACTTCAGGATGACATTTATTTCACAACGCTTGAATATTGAACTAAACTACAAACAGTTTTGTATTACATAGATAAATGTATGTATATTATATAGACTGCTGTAAATTTTTACTAATGCAAGAAATAGAGTGGCACACAACATCCATATTTTATCCTCTAAAATATTTTTCTTGTGTGAAGATTGAAAAAAACACAACAGCTGATAAAACTAAACTGAATGAGCCACAAAACCAGTTAAAATAAAATGGTAAGTGTACATCATTTATAATAATATGTACCATAGCTACATACATGTCTGTAGCCAGTCACTGGTCAGAAACTATTTAGTACTTAAAAATTACATGAAGAAAAAAAGAAAAAGAAAAAAAACATAAAATTTAAAACATAAGACAAAATTTTAAAATGTATATAAAATAATTTAAAAAAAATACATGTAGTCCAAACTGAATCCCTGACACGACAAGAAGAAGACCATAGATAGCATACAGCAGCACTATTTTTATGACAAAGAGCCAAGAAAGTAATCTACTAAACAGTACTCCTACTTCTACATAGCACAGAAATATTAAGTTGAGATCATTGTTGGGAAATTTTATATCTTGATAGATACATCTGTGTATCTGTGTATAACTCTGTCACTAGTGTTATTTATTATCATTTATACCTTGATCGGCTGTAAGTATTTTCTGCTGCAGATCAGATATCTGAGCCTTCCTGAATGCTAGATCATTCTCGAGTTCAGCAATCTTCTTTCTATTTTCCATATTATCTGATGTGTTACGCAGGCTGTCAATTTGGTCCTTCAGTAGTGCTCTGAAAGGAATCACAAACATGGTGTAAGTTAAGAATATAGGTATGAGAAATGGGACGAGCAGTTATTCTACTCTCAAACAGTAACACAGTGCAAACATCACTGTGTTACGGTTTGAAGGGTGATGTCATGTTATAAATTTCAAGGCATAGAGATAAGTGTCAAACTCACTGCACTATGCTCGTCACTCATATAAGATGACCATTAAAGAGATTTAAAATGATTTATCCAGTATTTTATATGGCAGAAGAACGTTTTCGGGATGAGCAAATTTTGTAAATTTACTTTTAATTATAAATAACATAAAGGTATATAGCCTACACTATATGAATAGTCTATTAAGGCGCCATCTGTTCGAGACTTATGGAACTTACGATTAATCACAACAATCAGTATTTACTAGAGATCAGTTTATTGTTAATTATAAAATTGTTGACACCATTAATTTAAATACAAACTATCATATCCGGAACAAATTACACATAAATGGCAACTTTTTGAATAATTTTGAAATTGCTTGACTTGGTGAAGAACTCACTAGGAACATTCATTATCAGGGCCGTCCATCAAAGCACCTGAACAGCCAACCTGAATAGGCTTCTCGCCTTCCGAGATGTCTGGTATGGTTGGAGTAGAAAGTAAGTATGAGCCTCGTACAATGGCCCAGTTGAGAGGCTAAGTGCGGAAAAGGCTCCATCAAACTTAATAAACAAGGGCGTCCGGCCACCACTACCACTGGTGAGGTGAGGGCCCTAGAGATAAATGCGGGGGTACTAACGTCTCCCACGAGGCGGTGGCAAGAGGGTCAGGGTCGTTGATGGGAGTGCAAAAAGTGACCCTGCGACCCTGACCCCTGGTCAAGCATAAAAAAACTGTGTTGGTTTTAGTCAATATGGCCACCATGTCTGTCGTTAAGACGGTGCCCGACACACCTGCCGTGGTGGACGGTTTATTAAGGCATTTCCCCCACCAAAAAAAAATGGAACAAATATTATGACACTGGATTTTTATAGTTAAAGATTTATGTTGTACCTGTACTCCATCAGTTCTTCGAGTGCCTTCTCTGCTTCAACAATGCTGAGATGAACTTCGAGCTCCTGTTCGATATATTGTTGTACCGCATTCGCCTTCACATTTCCTTTGGCGCTTCGCTTCATTTGTGACAATTTCTGACGATCCAACGCCTCCTGGATAAATACATTAAAAAAACAATGTGTTATTGAAAGCTTTTTCTAGTTGGTAATTTTTTGAAGTGCTCTTCATAAGCATTGTTTGGTGGAGGAAAGTCAAAGTTCTTTATTGATAAATGTACAATTTACACGTCAGTAAGTCTTATAAGTTGACGTCACAGACATGACTTTATGTCAGATGGCGGAGACGCCGCGGAGGCAGAGCAGCAAAACGGGACGTGTGTGTTATTATATTCAATTCAAATCAACTCAATAATGTGTAACATTATTGCTGTTCTAATTCTAAGGTTTAAGTTTTCACTTCTATCGGCAGTCCCCTGTGACTTGCTACTTTATTTTTTTATTCTAAATAGCCTGAGATGGCGTCTACTGCTCACCTGTGCTGGGTCTGAAACCCTAAGCTTCTTAAAAATAGCACAAGCAACCCACTAAACTGTTCTCACTGCTCTCGCCACTTACCTTGAGCCGTTTGTTGACCGCCACAGCCTCCTCCATCTTCCGTTTGAGCACGTTTTGCTGTTTAGCGTGCAGAGACTCCATCTTCGCCATGGCAGTAGCTCGCTTCCGGTCTTCGTTCTTAAGTCGGAGCATTGCCCTTTCATTATCAGCCTTCCATTTCCGGAACTTTTCGCTCTCTTCACGCATTTGCTTGATAATCTTCACCTGTAATTTTATAATGTTACATCTTAGTGGAAATAGTTTTAATAAAACGTTTTTCAAAGGGGAGAGCTCCTTGAATAATAATACGGTTATCGTCTGATTCATATTAGACGATAACGGTAATTACACGGTAACGATATCGTCTGGCGATAACGGGTGACGAAACAGAGAGCAGGCATCACTGGTCGAAAATATATGATGAGTGAAAAAATAACGTATTTGCTAGTGTTGCAAGATGATACATTTTGAGCACACATTCACAGTAAAACATGAGAAATTCGATATTCATTTTGGGTTTTTGCCTACATTTTAACTATTGTACTTATCAATATAGATTAATACTAATTATATTTTAATAGCGTATTTATTTATAGTATTATTAAAAAAGATACTAAAGCCTACATTCAAGTCTTATACTTGTATGTGGGCGTTTTCTATGCGCTGGTTGCCTGGAATATATTGCACTCAGCAATAAGACCGCCACCTGTGGCACTAGTTCATAAGCTCATATTACATCAGCATACTATTTAGACCGTAAAATTTATATTTGTTTGTGTATCAAAAATAAGTATTCTATCTACAAACCTTGGTGACTTTCATGGCTCGTAGCTCAGCGTTCAGGGAAGCTATCTTCGCTTCGTTCTTCTCTTTCATCTTGATGATATTCGCCTGCTGCTGACAACGCTTCTTCAGTTCCGATATCTCGGTCTCCAGGGTGGACACTTTGGTTCGTCGCTCCTCGTGCGTCGGGTCCTTCGTCTGAAAGTTACAAAGTTACATCACAGTCTAATAAATCATTAAGTTGTTCGACGAAGACGTCTAGACGGGGAAATAGTGCGGAAAGCGCGCTCCCAAACAAAGAACACGAAAATATTAGCAGTTTGGGAGCGCGATCCAGGGCTGGTAACAAACATGTTTCTAATAATGTTGCTGATAGTTAACTATGTTGATAATAAATTAATAAAAAAATAATAATTTAATAAGCATTTAGTAGTCATAGGCCTACACTCATCACTAAAAGTTTTCCTATATACTGTGATTATGGAAACTAATGTAGTTGTTACACATATATAAGTCATGAAAGAGTAACTATTGTGTGATATGGTCTGGTTCGGCCCAAGTTTCAGCCGCATATGGCGAACTTTTCATGGAGAGTACACGCGCGTGATCGCTATTATTATTTTGACGGGGCTTTTTCCGCAATTAACATCTTAATTTGGCCATTGGGCGTGGTTAAATGATATAGTGATAGAGCTAACATACAAAGAATAAATAAACCCAACCAAATTGAGAACCTCCTCTTTTTAAGTTGTTTAATAAAATACCTTAGTCTGTTTGAGTTGCTGCATCAACTCATCTCGTTCCTTCTCCAGCTGAGAGATCTTCTCCTCATTTTCCCGAAGGTTGTTATGGCTGTTGATGATCTCCCTGTTGTCGGCGAGGATCGCTTGAACGACGGACGCCTTGATCGCCATGGCGCGGTTCAGCTCTTGCAGCTCTTGGTTGAGTGCCACCTGAAGATATAGACAAGTGTTATATAAAGAACTAGCTGTACCCTGCCACGCTTCGCTGTGGCACATTGTAATGCAAAAATTAGATAAAAACAATCCTTGATGCGGATTATATATCATTTTAAAATTTCAGCTCGATCGGTGCAGAACTTTTTAAGTTTTTGAAGCGTACACAAACCAACATAAAAATTATATGTATAGAGACTAGCAGTGTACCGCGGTTTTATCCGCATATTTCCCGATACCGTCACTTACCCAGTATAAAAATGACTATATGCTATTTCAGACTATATATAACCTATGTTCCGTTCAGGCGTACCGAAAACACCCGACCCATCCAAGCATTTAACATCAAACTTTTGCATATTAGACATCTATACAATGTGTCTATTTTTAGTATTAAAATAATCGCTTTTTAATACATACATAATATGCATGTATTGACATATACCAAAATACCATTTTTTTAATAATGTTCTCTGTCTGTCTATTTGTTCCGGCTAGTCACCAAAACGACTGGACCGATTATGACGGGGCTTTCACTACTAGACAGCTGGTGTTCTAGTACATACCTTACGCTACTCTTACTTGTAGAAAATAAACAGGGTTCCGCGAAATAAAGAAAAGCCCTTCAAAACGCGCGTGAAATCGCGGGCGCAGCGTGTTACGAAATAAATGTGATTTTTTTCACAGAGGTTCCACTGAATGGACTATTGGAATTTCCATTGGGATGTTGACTGGGTTAAAAATACACCATTTTATTTAGTCCATCACATCAGTAAGATTATGGAAAATTATAGGATACGTATTTTTTGTTTTTTTTTTGTATTAAAAATCGACAAACATATAGTAGATCATCAAACTACCGGAGTAGAGGTTGTGACGTCACGTCTTCGTGAAAATCGTACAATGTAGTGACGTCAATCGAAACTTCTAAGCACTGTATCTTCATCATTATTGTTTGTGAAACAAAAGAAAAAAACTACCTCTGCAATATTTTCTAATGATCTAACTGATGGGCTACTTAATATTTTTTTTTTATTCAATGTGTTTATTCTTAGTTCTCGTAGTCCCGTCTGATAGACGCATAAAACGCATTGTATATTTATATATTCAAATAAATCAACCCAGAATCATGTTTATAAGCAGGCCACTGTATCTGATGGAAAGAAATGAATTCGGCGATTATACCTAGATTACGGAAAAAAAAACATCTGTGCAATGAAAATCATTGTTGAGCAAAAACAACTATAATGAATTCTGTATAATTTCTTGTTTGAATAATCGATTTGTATGGAACAGTTGTATGCCGGCTGCCGGCAACACATGCACGCACGCATGTATGGTCGCTATAGTGACATACACACAACCGTCCCTGTGGCGCAGAGGATAGCGCGTTGGACTTCTAATCCAAAGGTCGTGGGTTCGATCCCCTCCAGGGATGTAATCATTTTTACACTTCGTAAATTAAAAGCGATTATAAACAAGTTCTAATCAATATCTGCTATTATATTGAGTTTATGTTTTTAAAGTAGTTTCTATCATAATTTATAGAAATGTACGTAAAACGCGATAAAAGATTTCGCATTCCACTGTAATTATATTATACACTGCTATTTTACAGATAATAATAGATAAATTTACTGTGAGAAGCTTCCGCCAAAATTATAACCCTTTCACCCGACTGCAAGAAGGTTATGTTTTTCGCGCGTATTTTGTATGTTTGTAAATTTATTTATTCCCATATATCTTCCGAACGGCTGTATGGATAATTACAATTGAGAAATCTTTAGATTTGTCTCAAACACCCAAGGGTTCTTATATATCTTTGGATTTTATCATACACTCAGGGTTTTTTATGTTTTAAATTATTAAATGAATGAAAACACTTACCTGTCCCAGAGCTCTCTTGTTCTCCTCCTCCAAAACAGCATGATCCTCAGTCACCGCAATATGCTCTTCCTTATCTCCATTAGGGTCCTCGTTCACGAACGACAATTTAATTTCATGGTCTATCATTTCTTCATCAGTCTTCAAATTCACCGACTGTAGATCTTCTAGCCTCGACTTTATTTCTTTCAAATAGTCAACTACAGACGTCTTTTGTGCGTCATCCTCAGTTTTTTCAGACATGTTCAAGTTTTCTATAGTTTGATTGCATTGTTCAGTTAATTCGTTGAGTTTTCGCTCGATTTTGTCTTTCGCAGCTTCGGCTAGAAGCGCTTTTTCGCACAGATTCGTGTTTTCAATCAGCATGTTGCCTAAATGTTCGGTGACAAGTTTGTGTTTCTTCAAAAGTTCCGCGTATTTTGAACGTTCCTTGTCCAACTCCTCTTGTAGTTGCTCGTTGTTTTGTTCGCTAACCGAGGGTAGTTTGCCGACCAGTTGTAGGCGAAGTTCGTTCACTAGATTGTTTAGTCTGTAATATATATATTTTATAATAATGTAAAATGACAACACTTATGCTTTTTTACGATACGTATGATTTTTTATAGTGAATTTTTTGCGGCTGCGTGCGGCAGCATAACCAATAAAGTAAAGTAAAAAAAAAATTATGTCTATAAAGTCAGTTGGTCTACGGACGATAGTTCAACGTGACAACCTCATTATCATAACAAAACATTGATAGATGCGGCGCAAGCGTACAATGAGCGTAACGGGACATAACGGGACACTTTTTCGTGCATGCAGCCGGCGTTCATCTATTTATTGGACGTTGCCACGACAAAAAGGGTCATTTTTTATTGCGTGCACCCGGCATTTTGACGTGACAATGTTTATTAAATCGATGAACGCCGGCTGCATGCACGAAACAGTGTGCCGTTATGTCCCGATACGCTCATTGTACGCTTGCGCCGCATCTATCAATGTTTTGTTATGATAATGAGGTTGTCACGTTGAACTATCGTCCGTAAACCAACCGACTTTACCGACAACAAATTTTTCGATATATTGCACAACGAGCGTAACGGGACACTTTTTCGTGCCTGCGACCGGCGTTCATCGATATATCAGACGTTGTCATTTTCGTTTAACAGATAGAAGTGCGTATGTTACCTGATAATCTCGGCCGCCTTGGCGTCCTGATTGTTGATCGGCTTGTTCCGTATCCGGAGCGACCATTCGCGTCAGGGAGTTGACAAATACGTCACCCGTATAGCTACAGGTATACTATTACGCATGTCGATGACATCGCAAGCGTACAATGAGCGTAACGGGATATTGAGCGTAACAAGACACGTTTTTGTGCGTGCAGCCGGCGTTCATCGATGTATTGTACAACGCGCGTAACGGGTCATTGAGCGTAATGGGACATGGGAGTAACGGGACACTTTTTCGAGTGTGCAACTGGCTTTCATCGATTTATCAGACGTTGTCACGTTCTAAAAACGTGTTCGTCATTAGATAGAAGTGTGTTTGTTACCTGATAATCTCGGCCGCCTTCGCGTCCTGGTTGATGATCGGCTTATTCCGTATCCGGCGCGCGCGGTCCGCGTACCGCAGCGTCGACACGGTCTCGTCCAGGTTGTAGTCCGCCGGACTCACGCACGCGACCATTAGCGTCAGGGAGTTACCGCCCAGACTGTCTGTATGAAAAGAACAAAATTAAAAAAATCTTGATTAACCCCCGACTACCTCAGATTTGTTATCTGTACAACATTCTACTAGTCAAACCCTTTCATCTGATACCCATATTAAGAGAGTTGTGAAAAAATAAATTTATTTCGCCATTTTGTGGTAGCGGCCATCTTGAATCGATATTAACCAAACATAGCTAAGAACATCCGCACGGCTATTAACATTCAAATAAAAAAAACGCATCGAAATCGGCCCACAGTTTGAGCTCTACGGTGCCACAGATACACAGCAGGGTACAGGGGGGGGGGTGGTCATGAACACGACTATGTGACCCCCCCCCCTGGAGCCAAAGCTGGATCCGCCTTTGATACACAGACCAACAGACATCGACGTCAAATTAACACCCTATTTTTTTTTGGTTAAAAATGAAAAACATGATAATTTAGTTCCAACTATTTAGACTACTCGCAGCGGAATTTGATTTCACCCGCGTAATTCCCGTTCCCGTTATTTTCTCGGGATTAAAAGTAACCTATACTTTCTTCCAGACTGTGGTCTGTGCTCTGTGTTCCCAAATATCAGGCATACATTCATATTATAATGATAACATTATAATTAATCTGTCTAGTAGATGGTGTTTAGTGATTTTATGTTTTATGAAATTAATCAAAATTGACAAAAATATAGATCATTAACTTCCAGAGTGGGGATGTGACGTCACTTTATCGTAAAATCGTACCATCAAGTGACGTCACTCGAAATCTTCGTCATTATTTGTTTGTGGCACAATATGTATACAAAATTTTGTTAATGACGTAGGTGACGGACTAATTTTTTTTTTTTAGTTCGTCTCGCCTATTCACTCTCCTAAATTTTTCAAAACGAGCCAAAAGAAACATAACTTCTATATTTATTTCGATGGACACAAACTAACCTTGCAGTAGCCTCGTGAGCTTGCTATCTCTATAGCTTATAAATGCTCTGGTGGTTCCATCTCCCAGCGCTGATATCACGTTTCCTAACGCCAGCAGACCTTGGTTGATCTTCACTCCCTCTTTCAGCCGTTCGCCGCTCGCTTTCGTCTTCTTGATACGCTCAGAACCGGCTAAATCCACGAGGTGGAATTTTGATGTTGTTGCTATGTTCCTAAAACCAATTAGAATTGTATTGACGACGCAGTATGGACGACACTAACATTGAATGGTATTAAAACTAATAAATCAACCTTTATCCTACTTATATTATAAAAGCGAAAGTTTAGATGTTTGTTGCCCAATCACATCGGAACGTCTAACGTAATAGGGCAACAAACGTCGGAACCATGGGAAAATATGAAGGAGAACTACACTTGTGTAACCGCCGGGCGCTGTCAATATTACCAATAAATAGTTTTGCTTCTTCTTTGGACACTCACTTTTTGAAGAAAAAACTCAAAACTTTCTTTTGGCGCGCCTGAAACAGATTTTTCGTGGACTATGAATTGAATTCTAGCTTCACGCTTCACCCGCGTAGTTTCCAAAGCAAGCTATCAAATTCTAAGTTATAAGTTTTCACTTCTATCGGCAGTTCCTATAACTGGCATCTTTTTTTTTAGGTTCTAAGTAGCTTCTCATCTGATCATCGGTATTATATCAGCCCACAGCTGGACACAGATATCTCTCCCATGATTAGCCACTCAAATCGATTTTTACTTTTTTACATATACTTACATACAACACTCATGCCATAAATATGTCATGAGCAGCCTAATGGTAAGCAAGACGCCTGCCCATAACAGCACAGTGTAATGCAGCTATTGTAACATGAAAGTTTTTCTAGAAACATTGCCCTTCAAACCGGAATACAAGTTCTTTTTATGGCTCTATTTCATTAACTGAGTTTTAGCAAAGTGACTCACTTGTCATTGCGACTCTCCTTAGCAATGATAATAGTGAAGACAGCGTGACTCCGACTCGACGCCTGATTCATTGCCGTAGATCCTGTGACTCGACCGGTGGACCCTCGCGCTAGAGCCATCATGGTTTCCATGGTGGAGGTCACAGGCAGTTCTGTTATACCTGAAAGATTAAAACACCAGTCAAAGATAGTTAGACATGACATTTTTTATGGGATAAAAGTAAGAGCCCCTTCCGTGTTCACTCATATAATGTCATATAATAATCAAATTATTTGTAATTATTTTCTGTTTGTGTGTCTTGAGTTGGACCAAGTTACTCATAAATGTCAATTTTCGTGAACTTCGGTTGACCTGGTACAAAAGTGGTGAGGGCGGACCGCTCGCTGCCGACCATCTTCGCCGTGATGGCTCGACATGAAAGGTCGTGTGAGTTAGAGGAGCGAGTAATAGCGCTTCTGTAACTCACACCACAGAGGCGGAAGCGAATACGAGGACGAGGCTGGCGATTCGCGACTCCAGGGTCGTGTCCCATCTCCACAGGAGGGCCTGAGGCGTTGGGCGTTTAGGCCCGTCCGACACCCCACCTAGGGACAGGCCATCGAGGTGACGCTGATTTCCGGCAGGTCACTTGAGACAAATGCGTGGATACTAACGCCCCCCATGAGGTGGGTCCGCAAGGGCGGTGGCTAGGTTCAGTGTCGTTGACGGGAGTGCGAAAAATTATCCTGCGACCTAGCCATGCAGGAAAAATGCGTGGAGGCACCATGTCTGTCGTCGTCATGGCGCCATCACGATGATTTCCTTACCCGTTTTAAGTTAGCGGCTTTACGCACATCATTTCGAAAAGACAGTGGTGCGCGTGGCGCTTGGGAGCTCACGGATCGACAATCGCCGTTCTCCAGACCAGACCAGCCCTAACTTGAGCAACACACACCTTAAATACAAAAAGTCCATTAAGTACTTACCAGGTAAAATAACTCCTTTGTTGATATCTTCCCTTATCTCTATAATACTGTGTCCCCTCTCCTTCCCCGAGAGCAAGTCGAAGCACTGCTCTTGATACAACTCCATGAAGGATACATTCACTTTGAACTCAAACTTGTCCTCATTTGCCTCTATGAAGTCAAATATGTCGGCCACTGCTTGAGGGATTACACCTGAAAAATATATAAATTGTTTTAGGGGAAGTTATTTATATATTTATTCATTAGAATTAGAATAACAAACACCAATTGGGATGAGGATTGGGTCATAAATAGAACATTTTAATTAGTCCATCAGCTAGATTGTGAAAAAATATAATATGAGACATCAATTTTTTGTTTTATCAAATTCAACTAAGATTATCACTTCCTGGGTGGGGCTTGCGACGACACTTTTTCCTCGCAATGTTTTCCTTCGGCCTTTTCAGCAAGTTAGCCGCATTACGCATAGGACTTCGAAAAGACAGTGGTGCACGTGGGATGTGAACCGAGGGTCTCCGGATCGGCAGTCGCCGTTCTCTCTACTAGACCAGAATTAACTTTTTGACATGATGAAGCTAAATTAAATACATTTCATTTATTTGTAAATTACAACTGAGTCAATTATTATCAAAAAAAACAGTAAACATAAAGTAAAGTATTAGATAATATTACATTTACAAAATTTCAAAAGAAAATTTTAAATATCACGATAAAATGTTAACAAAAATTTTACAGAGGAAATAATCATGTTCAAACAAATAAATGTACTTACTAAAATAAGTTATCAGTAAATAGGCACATATGAATACTGATCATAATGAGGACCAATCAATTTATAAAACAGGAAAATACTCATAAGTTTCAATACTCAATACTACATAGGTACGTGGGAATGCAGGGTGCACTGCATTAGACAGGGGACGGATTACTAGAATTCAACTGTAGTTTATCTTGTGTATGTCTTCGGTACATCAGTGTATTAACTGAATAACTAAATTGACCGTAGAAAATGGACGATTTCATAAAACAGTAAATCCTCACCTAGTTTAGATGAATCCCCATCAGATCCAGAATAATTAGTACCCATTGTGTATGTTTTACCGGAGCCTGTTTGGCCGTATGCCAAAATTGTCACATTGTAACCTGAAAATATAATAAGTTTAGGGTTTAGGCCAACAGTTTCACTCTAAATATATGTATGTACAATTATACACTGTATGTACATTGCACACATACACATTATGTACACTCCTTATAATTTTTTTTTCATGGAACTAAATGTTGCTTACTCAGTCTCAGTTGAGTACTAGTCAGGCATTTTATCTGCTTTTTTCACTTAGAAAACCTAACAGTATTTATTAAGTACAGGCGAGACTCTCTGACATTTCAAAGCAGTTGATCTGCCATTTTCACAGGTAAACTTATGAATAGACAGAATTGTTTCTAATCATGGTTAGATTTAAATACCCCCTCTTTTACTACAGTCTTCAGAAAGAACTAAAAAATAAAAATAAGCTCTCTAATTGTTCAAAAATCCTCTACGCTTGGCAAGGTGCTTTTAATATGGGTTTGTTTTAAACGGTAAAACCATAATAGGGTAACCCATCACTAGTGAGTATTAGTGAGGAGAAAATTTTACTTAGCTTAACTCAAAAAAATTATGACTAGGGAATTCTCAGTTTTAAAGGTAGTGTAGTAGTAGGACTCTTTGCGTCTGCATCTGGGGAAGTACCACACCTTTGCCAGTTATTCTAGCTCCAAACAGTACTGGAAATTGGAAATCTAGGGGGGAGGCCTATGTTCCGCAGTAGACGTCTTGCGGCTGATGATGATGAAGCAGTATTGTGGAAACATTACTGTGTTCCAATTTGAAGGGTATTGTGGAAACATTAATGTGTTCCAATTTGAAGGGCAATGTTTCCAGTGAAATTACAGAGCATAGAGATAATAATTTTGGCAATGATTTGAACTATTCATGTACCAATAGCTGAGTGTTACTGTGCTGTGTTGTGGCAGGCATATTGATTACTATCAGGCACATCTCCTGCATGTCTCTTCATTCTAAACTATAAAAAAAATTGATTTCTGATTTACTGAAGTACCTATAACTTAAAAATATTATGAAATAAAAAGAATGATTTATTCTCAGTAGGTATGGGCTCTATCAATCTACCACAGATCATATTCACGTAACTTCAGGTGGTCTACTGCAGACCCAATATCATTAAAATAAATAGCTCAAACTCATACACAAACCTTGAAACAGCTTTCCAATAAGTCCTTTAACTGCTGTATCATAAAATTCCTGTTGAGTGATGTGTTGTGGGAACACATAGTTGTAAGTAAATGCCAAATCCTTAATCTGCACTTGTGGTTCCCCCTGTATAGCATCAATGCACTCATCACAGCCTCTTTCCAACTCCTGTTGCATCAACGGCCGTATCCTCAGAGCCACCTGCACGGTGTCTATAGTTCCTCTCTCTTCTCCTTGAACCATTGTGATATTACTTTCTACTCTTTTTCTAGAAAAACACCGCTCTCCTCCTATTCCGAGGGTATATTATCCTACTTTTTCATAGTCCCCGTCTTCAAAATCAGCCGGATGTTATGGGGACATAGGGGTTGTCAAATTTTATTTTTCTTCGTGTCTATTACGATTGTCAGTAGTCAAAGGAGGCCTGGAAAATAGTTATTATACATTTATTTAGTTCATCCAGGGTTTGGTAAGAAAAGTGCGCTGATAAAAATATCGAATCAGGGACAGGAATGGATGAACTACCCAGAAATACCCTCGACTTGGACCTAGTTCCAGTTAGGCGTCCTAATCTCGTACTAAGTAAATAAACACTTACCTGGGTAAGTCTCACGTCAATTTAATATTCCAATATCGCGGTAATCTTGTTGCAGAATTTCACATTCACTATAGGTAACTTACAAACAACTAGAACAAACTCAGGAATAAAAGAAATATCTTTGTCAAGTTTCAAGTTTTTGATTTCAACGGTTGGTTTTGGTATGAAAATCAAATGTGAATGAACAACCTTGAACCACAGATCACTGTAATACTGTTGAACCATAGACCGAATAAACGAATGAAAACCAATCTGTGATATTCTTTTGTGCGTATGAGCCGTTTTCCGACGAGACAAAAATAGTTTCAAAATACGCACTAGATGGCAGTAGTGGAATTTCAAAAAGATTTGTCTGTACCATAGACTCTCAAATGTGTAATTACTATGAAGCCCCTCCCAATGTTCAGGGAAAAATTGTAAATCTAAATTATTTGCGATAACTAAAAATGTTGGAGGTTTCCCAAACACATCACTTATTTTAGACAAATTATAATTTTCTTCTCAGCTCAGCTGATGTGTTTGGTTTATTTCCCTTCTATAAACCCAAAATACTCGAAGAAAAAATTTCATTCTAAAATTTTTTTTCTTCTTTTTTAGCGTTAAAATATTGGGAATAAAAATAGTCAATTAAATTGCTAATGGAATAAAAAATCGCTACTTATCACATTAGATTTTCAATAAAAATCTTTAAAACTCTGGATGCAGAGGCACAAACTAAGCACAAGTAAAAGGAAGATTCAAAAATATAAATGGCAACACTGATACGAAAATATTTATTTGTGGCTGAAGGACAAGTATCTATTCTCTCTACTTAGTCTGTGGTATTATCTAGTAATTTGTGGTATCTATGGCCAAAAATAAATACAAAAATAATAGTGTTGGGACATTAGTTACCAAACGACGAGTATACAGAACAGCTCCTTAAGTTTTAGTGAACTATGCGAATTAGCTCATCGATTATCTGGTTCCGTGACCGTTATTTTTCAGCGATCCACTATTGTTCAGTAATGCCGCATGGTCAACTGACTGATTTAGTTCGCTCTTACCCGAATTGTATGTTACGTATTCAACGATTTTAATATATTTCGAATTTTTGTAGTGAACATTTCTTTAGCATCGTTGTGATTTGAAAATCAATGAAACGAAAAAGCGACAATAAAAAGAAAAATAAGCATTTCTAAAGTATCACTTCTACTATGTATTTTTATCTAGATACAGATTTTCTAGACATTTTCAAGAGATTAAAACAAAGAAATGATAGATGCCGCTTATATTACGTCTAACATTACTTAACATTTCTGTCCAATATCCGTATATTGAGATAGATGAAGTTTTTGAATCAGACAATGTATAGTTCTCTTGAATTTAATGCATGTACACAAAGCGTTTCCGATTTTGCAGATGTTCATAAGCAATAGCAACCAACAACACAACAACAATAGCAAATAACAACAATCGTAGACATCTACGGTCAGGTATATAAAGCATAAGCAGCCCACTAATTGTTCCCACTGCTGGGACTCAGGGCTTTCTTTTGCAAAGAGGGAGTCATAACCATAATCCACCACGCTGGAGCAGTGTACCAATCCACAAAGATGACACAGTCATGACCTCGAAGAATTCTAGGTACATGTCGGTTTCCGCACGAAGTTTTCCTTAACCGTTTTAAGTTAGCGGCATTACGCACATATTATCTTCGAAATGATAGGATACCAATCGGCAGTTGCCATTCTCCCGACGAGACCAGCCGGAACTTTTCTCAATTCACGTGAAATTTTTGTATTTTACATTATGTGAAATAGTTAAATATTAGAGCGCAGTATGAATTAAAAAATTGCAATATTGTCTTCTAAAATATTAAAAAAAGACCGAACGAACGAAAGAAAGGAGCGAACTAGTTCGACACAGGTATAAGCTAAGTTCAGCGTTCCCAGTGGTCCTCACTATGTGGCTCAGTGGCTTTTGACATTGACATCGCAATCTAAAACTTACAAGCGCCTCCTATCGCCCTTTTTCGAACCATTTTTTTTATCTCGTCGGAAAACGTCTCATTGCTATGCTGTAATTAACAAAACTAGAATACCAAATTATTTTGTGCTAAACCCTACGAGTAAGAATTTTTAACATATTTATGAATATTTGCTTAGAGATGACACTTATTTCAAAAAAAGTTTTCCGAACACCTCAATTTTTCGAAGCTATATTTCTTTATGTATTAAAACCGACCTACTGAAGTTAGCTAGTCAATTACTCTTACATAATCTTCCATATAATATTATATACTTGTATCGCATCTAAGCTTCTCTTTCACACTAACTTCTTACATTCACAAGCTAAATGAAGCAATACTTTTAGTATAGCTGACACCATGCAAAAAGTATTGTTTACAGATATTTTAAAAAATCTGACTTATTTCTCATTTATTCTATTAATTTCATCAAGTTACGATAATATCCAGAAAATAAAACAAAATCCAGAAAATAAAAAGGTTCACTTCTGCCGTGCGGTCTTAAAAGCACATAAATTTTTTGAAGTGATAACTTCTTTTAGGATTACACACAGATTTTTCTTGGTTTATGAATGAAGCTCAGCGTTACGCTCGGAAATGAAATAAATGTTCGGGTGAACTCGGGACCACCAAGTGCGCTTGATCGAGAAAGATAGTCAGATGCTGCTGTCTGCCTGCGGTCACTGTCCCTTTTTTATAACCTATCTTGGCCATAAATACAATATTTATTTATTAAATAAATTACATCTGTGCTCTCACTGTAGTGTCGTTATGTTTACTATATTCAATTTCTATGTAATCGTTTTTGTCTCTAATTATTAAAATCATTCAATAGTTTTTCGCCCGGTTATATACCAGATATTTATACAGCTTCCTGTAACATTTTCTTAAATCTTATATAAATGTCATGTTTAATTTCATATAAATGTTTAATACATTTTATAATTACACCTCTCGGACGAAACTGTGTTGTCGTCCTGTTTTGCAACACCCTAACAGGGTCTTTGTACACATAGTTATAGATTTTAGCTATAAGATCTATTTAATAAATGTATATACACTGTGCAAATAAATAAATAAATATATTTAAACTGACTTTCAAAAAGTTAAACAAATATAAACTCCATCTATTAGATTTTCGATTTAAAATCAAGTAGAAGAGGCGAGCCCACCGCTGGGCTCTCGCCGCCTGAGGAGAATAGTATTTTTTTATTTAGTGTTCACTTTTGCCGTGCGTTTTAATTTTAAATTATGGTCGGTTGTTGTTTTTTCGAAGAAAATTAAATTATTTGCCTACCTTTGCCAACTCTTCATCATGCCAAGGTTTTAACTAAGGTAAGTTCTGGCAGCACTGTCAAATTGCAGATAACTTTGACATATATTATGCTATCTGTTCAATACAGAAAAAGGCACTCCCTATAGTCTATAAAAAGTTTGACTGTGTTATGGAGAGTAGAGCTGGATATCACACGGCCTTGAAGAAGTGTCCGTCCAAATGCATTAAATTAAGGTGCCGCCAGATTAGCATCTGGGTATATTTTAAAGGTAATCAATAAACGTATTATTCATGAAATCAAATCACACTAGGTATAAAAATCTTTCACAATGGCGCTGCTGTTGCCAAAGGGTATGGTATGAATGTAGCAATTACAATAATTGCTAACGAATTGAAGTAAGCGGAGTTTAAAACATTTTTTGTTGACTAAAGCAGTTTAATAAAGAACATACTTCCGTAGCATAAAATTATATAGTACTTAAATAAAATAACCGTAAATAATTATAAGAAAACATGTAGCTAGTGATATGATTTCATTTATACCTAGTACGTTTATTAATTTCCTTTAAAATTTAGACTGGTGCTAATATGGTGCCACCTTAATTCAATGCATTTGGATGACCTTTTTTACATGTACACAGGCACGATAATATTCTCTATACTGTATTTTAACTCGGCCGTATCTTTGAAATCAATGCCTACAGCCGCGCGGTACATAAATATGCTAAAAGGCTGTCCGCGTGTCCGCCTCCTTCTGTTTGGTTTTGTTTTGTGATTAAATACTAATTCTTTTTTTATAAATAAATGAAATCCTTTGTACTACCTATTCAAAATAGGTAGTGTTCAATAAAATAATCCAGCTGTTTTTTGATTGGTAGATTTAATTAAATAACCATATTCTTGTTTGAATAACAAATCGGTCTTATAAATTTGCGCCCGCAAATAATTTGCGCCGCGACTGAGCCGTACGAAATGCTTTATTATTCAATTTCAGCGTACAAAAAATTCGCATTTTAATTTCTAACATACCTAAAGCTGAATAAACAATTGATATCCTACTCGTCATATTAAATATGTACTTGAACTTATTTTTAGTCAGTCGGGAGGTCGGAACTATCTGCAAAGTTTGCACACCGAGCGCAAACCGATACCGAAGCGCGTAGGTATAGTCGGAAAACTGTACAAATCAAAGATTTTACATATTATGCTACGTGTAGTTAGATTTTCCACACGGTTCCTGTGTCAATCGTAACCAGATGACGTGCATACTTTCTATGACACGACACACGACAAAATTATGATACTTCCACAAGAGTGACAAGGCAAGAAACATGCTACCCGTGCTTTTGGAGTAAAGCGTTTGTACCAACGTACCAACTCTTTAAGTAGTACATGTAAACTCTTTGGAATAGATCGTTTTACCGTGACACAGGTGATCCTCTGGCCTTCAAATCTCCATAATGTAGTGTAGAAGGCAAAGAAAAAAGAAATGGTACTCGTAGAACGTAGAATGTCACATTCAAATGTTCGAAAGAATGTCAATTTGTTAATGTCAAACATAAAAGCGAGCGAAAAGCGAAAACGAAAACACGTCTGTTTTGTTTTACTGGTGATAAATACAGAAATAAATCAAGCTGAAATTGGAATATTGGCATCAATTCACTGTGCTACACTTTCTAATTTGTAGGTTTTTAAAAGTGATTCAAGACTATCGGGTTATGCAATATTGATGTCTAACCCAAAAGTTGCTACGATTACGGTAGCATCATGCCACCTCGAACTAGAACGAAACCCACAAAGGTTCTAAAAGAAAACATTGGTGTTGTTGGGAATACTAAACTTAAATCTGATGGAAAAGTCATGAAATCTTCTCGGAAGGCCCTGGCGGACAAAACTAATTCTCTCTCAGATGATAACGCATCAATAGATGTTCCTGTGAAGACTTCACAAAAAGTATCGAACAAGAAGAAATCTAAACCCAACGGTAACGTTGATGGGAGACCCAAACGACAGAGACGACTCCCACCTCGGTACATAGAAAACGCAACATTAAAAAATCTTTCTAACAGTCTAGATCCTGCTGTGAAACCTAGGATTGTAACCTCTAAAAGTGAAGTGATAGCGAAAACACTTCCTCTGACAGAATCTTCGGCTAAAACTTCTGAAAACCATAAATGCCTAAATAAACAAGAGACAGGTAAAACATTACCATCAAAATCTCAGCTGAAAGATATAGAATTGCGTACTAAATCTGAGTCAATTAAAAGTTCTGAAGATCAAGTTTTGATAACTGCAGCTCGTCCCAGACGAAACCGCCGAACACAACCCATACTGGAGGACTCTTCTAAAGACAGTTTAAATGTTACATCACCATTCAAAACTCCATCAAAAAATGAAAGCAGTTTGATTGCCAACAGACCCAAAAGAGTGTGCAGGTTACCATCTAAGTTTGAAGACCATTCCATTAGTCCAAACAAGTTTATACCAGTACAACCATGTCATGCCAGCACTCCAATAGTTAAAAAAACTACTAAAGTTGTATCCAAAGTTGTTGAAACAACTGATTTTAATAGTAAAATACCCAATAATACAGTTCTAAAGGCACCAAGATCAAAAGCTATTGAAACGGCTAACACCAGCAACAGTTCGATTGATACAGCTACACCTGACACTAATAACAATGGAAAGAATGAAAACATAAGACCCAAAAGAGCAACATTCAAAACTAAGGTACCAACGAAGCAGGTTAGCCCTGACAATAAAGTAAAACCTTTTAATAAGCGGCTTTTAGATAAAAGCCTATCTTTCAGAGTCTTAGAAGACAAGAAATCTAAATCTAAACAAAATGGTGTAGATGTGTATGAATTTACATTTGACCCTAATGAAGAGCCTCCTGCAAAGAAAAAAAAGAAGAGACCTGCCAAGGCAAGGCCTGCAAAACCTAAACCCAAAAAAGTAGTATTGAAGAGTAACTATGATGATAATGTATCGAAGGCTTTAGCAAACCTTAAAGCTAAAGTAAAGCCTTCTCAAACTAAAACTGTACAAAATAATGATAGGCCAATACAAAATGTTGACACTGTACAAAGTAATAAACAGGTAACAACTAATCATAAGTCATCAGAAAATCTTGTGAAGCCAACTGAAAACGCAAAATTCTCAGCCACTGACAAAGTGCAAAACATCCAACCTATTAACGAACCAACCACAAACACAGCTCAGAGTAATTACAGTGCCAACATGACTCCCCACATGCCAGCTGTAAATGAATCTGTTAACTCAATTCATGTGTCAAACTATGCTTCGATTCGAGTTGAAGATATTGCTGCAGACTTTGAATTCAGTAATCATGATGATATTAATTACTCCCCTGTGAATTCACCACACCAGCAAATCACAGTAGATGAGAGCATACCAAAACCTCCGGAACCAAACAAAACTGTAGATCCTGTAAATGAAGATCCTTTAAACCTTCGAGATGATGAGAGTTTCTTTGGAGACACTCCAGTAGCAAGCAGTAGTATGAATGCTTCGATTCGTCATCCTCTAGCCAGTCCCTGGAGAGTGGAATTTGGTTCTTTACCCATGAAATGGCATAACAACACTTATGTCAAAGCAAATATGACACCAGCTGTGGAAAGCTCTTTCGTTAATTCTGAAGCAGCAAAAAAGAAACATGTCTACACTAATATTGTTCAGGAAGACGAGCCATTACCTGAAATATTTGATGCAACACCCGCATTGAAACAGACTAGCATAATATCTTTCATCAAAGAAGTTGCTGAGAGGAAAGCAAATAAAAAGAAGAGAAGACGATCACAGTCGCCAACACGTACAGCTGAAAATGTTGGCACAAAAGAATCTCATGTCAGTCCACAAAAAGCTAAACTCACAAAAAAAGATTTAACTCCAAATACCTCAAACAACATCAATACATCTAAAGATAAAGAAAATTCTACAAGCTCAAGCAACAAGTCAATATCACCTCAGAAAAAGAAAAAAGATAAAGACTGTACATACTTTGGATTTGATGAAAGTGAAATTGTAGACCAAGAAAACGTGTCCCCAGTAAAAGTCAAAGCAAGCTCTAAACCAAGGGTATTGAGGTCTCGGAATGTGCTCCATGAGTTGAATACACAAGCTATACCAATGAGGGCTGTTATGCCAGTGAGTGGTAAAGCCAAACTGACCAGTTCTGAGGTTGTGGAACAGCTATATGACCAGTTGAAGTCTACTGAAGATGCCCAGTTTCCTGTGAAGGAATCTGGCAAGGAACCAGCAGAAAACACAGTGGTATCCAATGTGGATGACCCATCATGGCAGGAAGACAATGATGACTCACAATCTGTTCACCTGTTTGAAGATATTGAAGTTGTACATCATATGAAGGTAAATATTATGCTATCACTACATTTGTCCATCATGATTTTTTAAATGAAGAGTGACGAGATAAGCAGGACATGTGCCTGATTGTAAGCAACATGCCTGCCACATAACAGCACAGTGACTCGCAGTTATTGGAACTTGAAGAGTCCAAATCATTACCTAACACTGCACTGCGCTCGTTACCCATAGATCTACTTTAGATGTTAAATATCTTCTCTGGATACATTGCCATTCAAACCGGAACACAGTAATGTTAGTTTCTGGGTAAACAACCACTTTACAGGACTTAATCATGATCAAAACTATCATTTAATTACCTCGACTTTTGGGGCAGTGTTACAACATTGTGTTTGCGCTATGTAATTAAGTCTTGTAAAGTGGTTACATTATGTGTTCAAACAGGGAAAGTTTAAAAACAATAAGGTTCTGGGTGTTTTTTGTATAATAATGTTTTAGTCAAGTAATATCAGCTATTTGGCTCCCATAGTATGAGTATGAGCTTTGCTAAATTTGGGCCTGGATAGTCTTGTGTGACAAATGTCCACCAATATTAATTTATTTATATATTTAGTTAACTTGTCTATATACCTATTTTTATAATTCTTTGTACATTTATCTACTATCTTCTATTTTTAATAGAAAAGCGCATACATAAGTTTGTCTAAAGCAATAGCCAGCACTTGTCTACATCTCAGCTAGGACATCAGGGATGCAGATTATATTTTTTCAGTCCGTCTCCCCTCCCTTTTTGTTGTGCTGTGCTTATATTAATTAAACGATTTAAATATTTTTTTAAACATTTTTTTTGGAAAAATGTGAAATACTAGTTGATGAGATTGATGTTTTGGATACATCTTAAATACAAAACAATGTTAATCTAAACCATTCTGATATCCACTTGAATACATAAAAAATCATCAAGATTGTTCCAGTTATTTATAATGAGTTTACAAACACTCACACAGAATATTTATATAGTTTGGAGTGTTGGAGTGTGGTGATTTATTGTCCATATATCATCACTATAGACTTTCAAGGTAAAGGGGTTTTACCAGTGACCATATAACAGATAATCTATTTAATATAAAACACTTAGCCTAAACATGTTGGAATCTGTACATTTTTTGAACATTAACTCTTAGATTCAGACATATTAGCTTAGGCTGCTTGCCTATCACGGAACATATAAATGTTTTGAATAAAACTTCCCTCATTCCAGCCACATCGCAAAAGTTACGGCAAAACCAAGAAAGTGGCATTTCAACAAACAACTGATTCGGATAGTGACACACAGCCAATACGGAACGAGGCACCGGGATCCAGTGATGAAGACGATTTAGCCGACTTAAGCTTCCACTTGCCTGATGTCAAACAGACCCAAAAAAGAACTAAGAAGAAGCCTAAAAAGCTGTTAACGAAAAAAGAGGTGAGATCAAGTTTTGCTTTCAAATTTTTTTTTTGTAAGGCATTGGGTAAAATCACTGTAAAATAGATGTTACAACAAATTGTACTAATATTCCACTGCTACATATATAACATAAGCAGCCTACTAAATGTTCCCACTGCGGGGCCTTCTGTCACAAAGAGAGAGTCAAGGCCAAAATACCCAGTGTGGGTTGGTGGTTGCTGATGCATGACCTTGAAATAATTCTACGAACATGCCGTTTTTAAGAAAGCGGTTTTACGCACAATATGAAAGTGGAGCGCGTGGAATTCGAACTAGGTGCTCTGGAAAGGCTAGGCGTTCTCCTAATTAGACTAGCCATAATTTAAACTTTCTTCATAATATGGCACACAAACCGATCCTCGCCCTTAAGTTTCTAACCACCACCAGCTTATTATTACTAACTAGCCACCCGTTCCGGCTTCGCTCGGTTATCTTAATATAATAATATATCAATTACGCGACATGCTGATTATCTGCGATTTCAATAGCACAAAATAGAGGTATTGTGCAACATTACTTTTGTTTGATGCTAAAATTCTAAGTTCGAAGTTGTAATTTCTATCGGCAGTCTCTTTGACTGTCATTTGTTTTAATAACTGTGTAATTTATGGGTACCTATACCTGAAATAAACAATTTTTTTATTCATCATCATATTCAGTGGACGACAAAAATACAAATACAAAAATCTTTATTGCTGTTTGCAGGTAAGATAAGATGATACAAAACATTTAAATAATTGACCCATACAAACTGGCCTCTTCTTCTAGAGGCATGCAATATGTCTGGCAACGCAGTTTCCATTGGTCTGAATTTATACAATGATAATAATAGTCAGCTGATAAGGTCTTCTTCTTCTTTTTTCATTTTTTAACTTTTAATCGGTTGTATCATATATGTCATATGATTCATCATGTATTAATTTCTGGCTTCTATCCCGTTGTGTTATGTTAGTGTGATATGTTTGATGAGTACAATTACGCCAACGTCTTGTACGACTTTGGACTACAGTCATTCACTGCTGGACTTACTCCTCTCAAATTACTCTCTCCTCAGGCTGATCCTCGGCTTAACGTTTCCTACTGCCACCAGCTGTAGCTCTCTTTGAAATAAACAATATTTTTATTATAATAATAATATTTCAAATTATCATATCAATGTTATAAATTTGAAGAATGACATGTTTGATTTATCAATTCCAGGAAAAAGAAGCAGAAGAGTGGGCAGCGGGCTTCAACTCGATGTGTGAAGATATTGACGAATTCCCACTAGTGGTTGAGTAAATTTGCTGAAAATTCTACGATCATAATATTGAACTTACTTCCAATTTAATTGCAGCTGTGAAATTAAATGAAAGGCGCTGTGAAACAACCGTAAACAGATAAACCTCACTAATTCCACGCCTCAATGAGAAAGTCACAGCCACTAGCCAAATGCAGGTTGATAGATGACACTTGTGCTGAAAATATGTCTTTGGTTGCTACATGATGTTTTCCTTTACTATGAAAGCCAATTGTAATGACAAACTTGTGATATTTCCTTTACTGTACTAATGTTTTAGTTTTTTTTTAAAGTACCTGGTAGACAGAATAGCACTGACGAGATGTGTAGGACATATTTATCTCTAATGGTAAGCAACATGCCTGCCACATAACAGCACAGTGACACGCAGCTATTGGAACATGAAGAGTCCAAATCATTACCTAGCACTGCACTGCGCTTTTCACCCAGAGTTATAAAATGTTTCTTTATGCCCTGTAATTTCACTATAATGATATTTGATCTTGTAAATAATTTAAACTGTAATCTGACCCTTGTAAAATTACATGGCTACCACAACTCATTGACGAACATTTATCACGCACTATCTGACCTTCTAGCCATAAAGGATCGTATCCGCGTGTGGCTTGAATGGAATTCGAAAACAATCACGAAATATCACTAGGGTTGTAGTGAGATATCACGTTTATACGAAAAGTGATGGTTGCGAAAATCGTCATGATCACTCATCCGGACCTTGACGATTGCTGACAGTTCCTATGCGGGCAGCGACTACTAAGCCGGCTTTGTCTAAGAGAGAAAGAGAACACCCACACTTGCAGCGCACCTCACAGCCGCCATTAAGTTGGAATTAGTGTGTAAATATTCTAAATCATTGTTATCATGAACTTGGCTCTAAAATTTTTTTTAAATATGCTCATAGTCATAATTTAATTAAGTATCGAAATACCATTTTAGGTAAAAATAATTATGTTCTTAAGTCTTTTTCAGTTTGATTAAAATTAAAATAAACTCATTAGAAGTGCATACAAAAGGGAACAAAATTTAAAGATGTAGGTTTCAAATCCATTCTGTCGATTTGAAGATATGTGACTATATATTCAAATCGATTTTGGGGATTTTTGGCAATCACAAAAAAAAAACATAAATTATGGTAAGAAAGAAATTAATATACAAAATACAACACTTAATTTACTACATCATTATTTTTAAATTAAGAGAAGCAATTAAGTTAGTTATAAGTTGAAAATAAGTTATTTGTGCCGAAAGGCATTTTTATTAAGCTAGAATTTATTATGGTTTTAATTTATGTAAGCTTATAGTTTTAATTTATGTATAGGAATGTAAAAAAAATGTAGTACCCATTTTATGTACATTCCTAGTTGATAATGTTATATGATGACGTTAGCTGGATGCAAACCATGTCTACATAGAGTTCATAAGATCTGATTACTATCCTCAACTTATTATGGTTAAATTTGCAATGTTTGATTAAATTGTTACATTCTGAATTCGATGACATACAAATCGATACCTTAATTCGCAAAACGAATAACTCCATAGTAGCAAAATTCACACTGGCAACCAAAACATTAGTAAAAGCAATAATTATTACATCCAAAGAAAAAACAAAAATCCCAACAAAAACAAATATTTCATGCAAATATAATAATAAAATATCAAATACAAAATTAAGCATTATTTTAATTCCGATGAAGTTTCGATTCAAAGTGTCTGATTATCATAAACATTATTATTATTAAAAATAAGTGCAATGTTAATTGATGTATGTGATTCATCACATCATACATCAATTAATATTGCACTTATTTTTAACATTACAGCGTGACCTTAGAATAACTGCCAAAGATGTGGTACTTTTCTAGGTGGACTCTGCAAAGAGTCTTTATCACTACAAAAAAGAGTCTCATTATATTCTGACTGTGATTGAATACATTCTAAATAAAATATGGTCAGTTGAGTTAGATACGATACATGTAGAACATCCAATTGTTTGTGGTTTTGAATTGTTAAATTACATGTTTTAATGTATGGGATCAAATAATGAATCATTCTGTCTCCTTCATTATTATTTTATGTGACAAAGATAGTGTTTTAAGTGTAATACAAATTTTCTTTCCTAAACATCATGCCATGACAAAAATATACCTCTCTTTAAAAAGATCTAAGAAATTGATATTAAGTTATTTTTATTATTATGCTTAATTCTTAAAGGCAAACATCTCAAATACCTACTCAATACTTTAAAAAATATGTAAATTAAATACAAAACAAACAAAAAAAATAACAATAAAACCTTTTGAAGTTACATTAAAATTTTGAAGGTACATTCTAAAATTTAATTGAATCAAGTTGATTTTGCTGTCCTTGTCACAATAACTGTATTAGAAAGAGAGAGAGCTAATATTTCCTTGTAGAATGTTCTTTCAGAATACTGGTGATAATATAAATATAATTTTATGTTTTGTGATAGGTAAGTAGATAGGGCAGGGATTGAGCTTTAGTCGCAGTATTTCAAACACTTACACTTGGCTAAATTTAGTGACTGAATTCTGAACCAAGTTTAGGAGCCAGTTAGAACTAAGCAATCCGCGCTTCTGAATTTATCATTACTGAATTCAGTAGTGGCTAAATTCAGTCGACTAAATTTAGCCTAGTGTAATAAAACTTAAGGCTTATGCGAGCCAAAAAGCCAATTTTTTTAGTGCAGATTGATAAGACGTCACAATAACTCAAAAGATACTAAAATTGTGTTGAGCAAAGTTTTGCAATACGGAGACCGAGATATTGGATAGTTTGTAAATATAATACTCTTACTATTTAATGATTTTGGATTCTACATTATAGTTTCAAGATGTTTGGTCTGTACTGGAAATAGCAAATAAATCTGTTCCCAAAACATACAGCAATAAGTACAAAAATGTTGTATAGTGGCCGGCAAACAAGTTGACCCAAAAGTGACGTGGAAGGGGAAAGTGCGCGCATGTGCACTTCCAAAGAGATCTTAAAAACGTTTCTGCGCAGCTAACTTCATTGGGTCAACTTGTTTGCCGGCAACTATACCTACTCCCATTGACAAATCAGTATTTAGAACTAGAAATTTGGATGCGAAACTACCGTTTATTCCCATTTGTTTTCGAGCAATCATTTAGTTTCTTTTAAAGTAGAGATGAATCTACAGAGAAATAAAATTTAAGTGTCTGTTATTAAAATAACCGCGTATTACTACAGGCATATGAATAAAACTCCGGAACGGCCGGTTCGATTTGGTCGGGACTTTCTCTGGGAAAAAAATCATCATCATCTTTAAGTCGCTGGTGAAACTGGGCAAAGCTAGTACATAATAAAAATAATAGGTTAAATTAGGTTTTAACCTTGTGTTTTTTTTTGTTTTAATTTTAAATAAAAGAGTGACGAGACGATCAAGACATGTGCCTGATTGTAAGCAACATGCCTGACACATAACAGCACAGTGACACCCAGCTATTGGAACATGAAGAGTCCAAATCATTACCTAGCACTGCACTGCGCTCGTCACCCAGAGATCTTAGATTATTATTCCAAGTATTATAATAGTTTTATTATAATACTTTTACCGGCCGAGTTTTATAATCATTTAGCAGAATTAATGTTACTGTAGAAGTAATGGTACTGCAACTATTGCTATATCCAATACAGACCTTCGCAGGTATAAGGGGCCATATATATACATATTTTTTAGAATGTTTGATGTCTAACACTGGATGTTCATCGCTAGTTATACTAATTGATAGTGCTTAAAGTAGACAATAAATAATGTTTTAACGAAATATGTCTTTCTATTATTTAGACACACGGCAGTGTGGCCAGCCAAGTTCATTATATGATTGTTTCTCGTTCCCTTTTTATTCCATTTTTTTTTAGTTGGCGATAAAACTTCTTTAGACGCATTCTTTAGTATGGAAAAACATTCAAATTCAACTTTATTTGTTACCGACACCGCTGTAGGTATATAAGTTAGTATATCTACCTATATAAGTTAGTATATGTACCTATTATTGTTAACAAAGGCTCCAGGCTTTGGCGCCAGGTGGGAGTGATATAGTCGTGATCAAGTCACAAGACCGTGTCACAAGTGGGTACGTGCGTTTTAATTACCGGTCCAGATAGGTTCTGGACCCAGGAAGGGGGATCATGACCCCCATAACCCCCCCTGGAAGCGCCCTTCATTGTCAAGGAAGGTATTGGTATGTTGCGCACGTAAGTACTGCTACTGTGAGCAGATCAGCGTCCTGCAAGGAGAAATCACAATGAAGAGTGAAGAGGGGGGCCGATCAAATATAACGTAAGGAGATTTTAGCAGATTTGTTGCAATTATTGACCCCCTCCCCCCTTGTAATCAAAAGTAAGCAAATCCCCCCCCCGTGCTTACTACATCGTTACTCGTTCCCCGTTCCGTGCGTTCCAAATGCGTTCCGTTTTTAGATAATGTGCGGGTTGCCAACTGTGTAAAAAAAAAATACCTAAGTATTGCTCACGTAATCTTCATATAGGCTCCCAACCCCATGTCATCAAAAATAAGCAAAACACATACCTCCCCGTCTCCCTATAGTGCTTATTATGTACTTAAAACTTCAACAACCTCAGACGAGGCATTTTCAAGAAATAGTGAGAAGAACCATCAAATTGTTCTGTTAAATTACGATAGGTGCCGCTAGTAATGATGATCCAAACTGAAAAATATTTACATATACGTGATATAAAGTTTACAGTCTTAGGTTAAAGTTTCATCTGAGCTAACTTTTACTAAAATTATTACGTTTGATCCTATTTCTTTTTTTTTTGCTATTAGTCAAGATTAAGTTTTTACTAAATATACAGACGAAGGAAGCACTTTATTTAGCACACCAAAAAAACAATGATTTCATAAATACTACCGACAAAGACTGCCGTGTGCCTTATCGTTGATAGTGATTACCTCCAGCAGCCATATTAGAAAAAAAAATAGGCAGTCATAGGAACTGCCGTTAGAAGTGAAATCTTATAAAACAGAATTTGATAGCTTACTTTGGAATCTACGCGAGTGAAATCGGAGGGCGTGGCCATGGCCGTCTAGAACTGTGCCAGCATATCTAGATGGCCTACGGTCATGGTCCTGAGTTTACCCGAAGATTTTTACCATTCCCGAGCGTCAAGCTAGAATTCACATTTCAATTCACAGCTCACGAAAATGTCTTTAAAATTATGAAATGTAAAAATAGGATGTTTAACAAAGGATAGGAGATGAAACACAAGAAGGTAATAATAGGCATGTCGACTCATTTTTAATTTAATGTGCCATCAAAAGGCTACTCAATAAATGAAACATAGGTGAAATAATCACTTTGTTAACTTAAAAACATCCCGTGATATCATGATTTTAAAATCACAATTTTGGACTCTCCCAAAAATGCTTCATACAAATCACTACAGAAACGTGACGTCACATTCGCGTAGTTTCTATGCGTCGCGCGTAAAGTTTGTATGGTAGCTGTATTAAATATTGCGTTTAGGAAACTGGTTTCATAACAAAAGTTACTTGATATTGAATGGGTTATCCAATGGTAAATACATTTTCTAATAATTTCGTTCTTTTAAAATGGACTTGCCCATCCATCTTTGAATGATCATAAAGTAAGTTAAACTAAAAAATATCAAACTTAAAATTGGTACACATTTTATTCTATTTGAATACTGTCATTATATCAAGTAATTTAATATAATTGCAGGACCTGTCGACACGCCTAATACAAGATTGACACTTATAATAGACTAGCATCTGCCAGCGACTTCGTTCGTGTAGAATTTAGAAAACGTCCAGGTATTCCCCCAACAACTGCATTTTTCTGATTCTGATCTGCATTTTGATGAAAATCTACATAATAATATGTAAATGTTATTCCAGACTAATCTATTTATTTGAGTAGGTATATATTGCATATTTTATATATTGTAGAGTAGGTATCTAATTTCAGCTTAATCAATTTTACGGTGTTATTAAGCAACGAACATCCAAACGTCTAAACATCCAGTGTGGAATGGGTTGCCTGAGCGGGGCTTTCCATATAATTACAATCTTGGTGTCTTCAAATCGGTTCTTTCTAGGTAAACACGCTCCATCGTAGACCGCGTCGTCGCGTAACATCGGGCGAGACGGCGGTCAAGTGTACGAGTAAATCTATAAAATTAAAAATATTCGGACGTTGGTCCAGTGCGGGTTTGCTGATAACCCATGACCTTAAAAGACTCTCGGAACATGTCGGTTGCCTAACGATCTACAGCCACTTACCTACATACTACAACCTACATCAATTTCAATAAAATTAAAATAGGTTTGTTAATAAAGGCTCTGCCAGGAGTAAAAAAAAAATTACTTGGTTGTCAAAAAAAAAATACATCATTAGACAGATTAGTCCTCCTTATGGTAATAGAATATAATATTAATATCTATATGTAAACAGAAATTACAGGGCTTAGAGATATAACATTTTAGATCTCTGGGTGACGAGCGCAGTGCAGTGCTAGGTAATGATTTGGACTCTTCATGCTTCAATAGCTGCGTGTAACTGTGCTGTTATGTGGCAGGCATGTTGCTTACCATCAGGCACATGTCCTGCTCGTCTCGCTTTTTATTTAAAAAATTAAAAAATAAATTAGACAAAGTTTGGATAAAATTAGCCCCTGAGGTCTACCGCCTAAGTAAATTCTTATAGATCTTATAGATCTTAGAAGGTAAAAAAATGGCACTCATAAACACTGCCAGTTGATAGAAGTGGAAACATAGACATAACTTTGAATTTTATCACTTGTTTAATATATTATTTTGTTATTACAGATGTCGGAGACGGAAACTCACAAGATATCACCTCAACGTCTAACGCGTACCTATAGGTAAGTATCGTTACTCCGCTGTTAGTACGAGAGCCCACGACCAAAACCATGTCTCATAGCAATACGGCAAAAAACCCTATAAAATCGTTAGATTGTATGATTCTGAACCCGACTAGGTGTGTAGTAACGGTCAAAAGTGTAGCAACTGCGTGAGAGGCCATTTCTGCTGTGTCAAAAAAAAAGGCAGTCGGTATTATAGCAATACGTCTGATAGTGAAAATGTACATAGATTTTATAATTGTACTACGAAAAAGTTTGTTTTCAGACATTTTGTACGTAGCACATAGCCTGAGCGCATTTTTGAAAATGTCAACAAATTTAGCCGACCTGTATCATAGCAATACGGATAATTTTTTTTTCAACTTTTCGTATTGCTGCTATGATTACCAAAAACCTGTTTTCAGACACTTTAAGTGTAGCATATACTCCCAAAAACAAAAATAACGTAAATTCAACGTAATTCAGACGAGAGACGAGGGACGATTTCAGTTTTCATGGTTCTCTGGCAACCAATAACCTGAGTTGAGCAACGTTATTTTGGACGACAAATCATCATCCACAACAGGTACAGTTTACATGGCTTTTGCTGTTAATTTCATAAATAAGTTCGTGATTTTTACTAACGATGTTTATTTTACAGAAGAGGACGTTGAGAGTGATTTCGAAGACGACGATTCCGAATCCGACAGCGATTGAATATGAGAATATTTTGTAACTTTGAATAAACCGTTTTTTTTCAACTTCATCCCAGAGTCCTTTTGTGCGATTTATTTCAGTCCTTCAACTTCAATGTTACGGTTTCGGGTAAATTCTTTGTTAATTATCATGTAATGAATTCAGGGTTGCAACGTATTCATTGGTTTGTAACAGAGAATTCAAGATGCCTCAATACGATTTTTAAATGATATCTGAGTATCGAAAAGTTGTCTGATAGAGAAGATGCTACACTTAATTTGTCTGATATAAATTTTTTGCACATGTGGACAACTTATTTTATCATGTCCAACAATTTTCAGACATATTGCTATGATACCCATCGGTAAAATTTGTTAACATTTTCAAAACGGTCTAAAAAAATGTAATGCGTTTACATTTCCGTCTGAAAATTGTTTTGTTCGCATCAAATAACCAAAATTTACTAATAAAAAAGATTTAAAGACGTATTGCTATGAGACATTTTTTTTGTCTCATTTTTAATTTTTTAAAATGATTTTACGGGTTTGCGCTACACCACTAACGTCTAAAAAATATGTTTCCGGTATCTCAGAACTATCATTCAACTACAGACTGCAAATCAGACATTTTGCTATGATGCAGTTCGGTAAAATTCTTTAACAATTTTGAAAATTCGGTCAGATCAAACGCTACGCGGAAAATGTCTGATATTGGTTTTTTCGAGTTCAGGATAATGGTATCTATCGATTTGATGCGGTTTTGGCTGTATTGCTATGAGACAAAAATTTTGGTCGTGAGCTCTCGTACTATGTGACGCGAAGCGGTGACAAGACTTGATGACATGATCAAATTAATAAGCACCGTTTGTTAACGAAAAAAAAATTTCATTTAATAGGATTCCTTACATAAAAAAGACCAACAAGGCCAAAAAGCTTTAATTCCAAATGTGTGACAAGTATGAAATTTAAGTTATTATGACTATCTTTCGCGCTCGGGTACACTCGGCGCGGCGGTCCAGGGTTCGTCCGATCGAGCCTTTCACTTCCGAGCGTGACGATCAAGCCTCAGTCACAGCCTACGAAAAAATCTGTGTGAGGTGTGCGGTTCGCCAAATCAAAGTTTTCACTTCAAAAATTGGTATAAATAGGTACTTATTATCATTTATTAACCGACTTCCAAAAAAAGGAGGAGGTTATCAATTCGACCCCTTTGTTTTTTTTTATGTAAAATATTACCTGATTTCTCGAAGACCCCTGCACCGATTTTAAAATTAGGCACAGGTAAGTAGTATCTATCCACTACCTGTTAGATTTGGCTGGTAGGCTGGCACCGACTTCAAATAGATGAGTGAATAGCGCTTATAATTATGATTTTAGTTTTTTTTTCGCTTTTGAATGCCTATTTGTGGTTTTGAAGTCGGTTTAATTTTTTGTATGAAAATAGTTTATGTTAATATTGTAATGTATCATGTTCTTCTTTTTTACTTGTGGCTTCCATTTGGTAATATCACCGCAAATTTATCATGTTTAAAAAGTTAGCTCTACTTGCTTGATAATGTTTTTTAAGTTGTCAGATAAGACAAACTACCTTACATTCTCTTTGCTCAAAGGATGTCTGATCCAAAATGTAACCTTAGTGGGAAGTTTTTAATTTTAGCCCAGAAAAGCTGCCACATTTGTAGACTTAACATAAAAACGACTAAACTAAACTTCAGGTCAAACAAACTCATTCATCTAATTCCATTACACCGCCCAAAAGCATGATTAAAATTGAAAAATTAATCCATCCAGCAAAGTATCCCACTCGGCCCTAATGTGATGGCTGACGATATTAAAATGATTGCTCTTTGGCAAATATGTCGGCCGCTGAATTATACAGCGGAAGCAAATATTACCCCCGCAAACATACGTCCCGGGAGAGCGAGCTAGTTCGCGCACTCAAAATTAAAAGCATACAATGAAAACACTGAACGAGACCCCTACTCCGTGTACCTCGCGAAAAGTGAGTGCTACTCCGAACACTTCTCGACCCATTGTTGTCAATGAAAACAGTCGCCGAAGTGTTTTTTTGTTTATAGACTCTTCTGTGTTGCCACTCGAAAGTAAACGCGCTAACAAGCAATATGGCCGTAACAAGCAGTAACAATGTTTTGTCTTTACAATCGATCGCCTTGTTTGGTTATTGTTTCATCTCGTAACAGAATTTTGCTTGTATGGTCATGCGGATGGGAAACGGACGCGATTGTTTGCCATGTAATCGATTTCGTCACGCTAATCAGCTCTCAGCGGAGAGTGCATCGGTTCTCAGGCATTGAGCAAATTGAAACCTATATACAGATACACATATCTGTTTCGATGGAGCTGTACTTGTCTTGCCAGTGCTAGCTCAAACGTTATAATTGAATACTGAATGAGTAAAGTCCCAGGAGTCGACATTATGAATTACCAATTGGACTATTTCAGTCATTTAATTAAAGGGTGTCCAGGTTGTTCGGGTCGGGAATATTAACCGCAATTCTCAGTCAACATTCACAAAATTGACACGTCAAATATTTGTAACTCCGTCCTGGGACGTTAGACGGCAAACAGAATCGTGTCTGGTCCTCCCTTAATTTCCGATGTTTCTACAAGCATCGGATACTTGTACAATTTCGAACTAAACTGGACGGGATATGGTTGGTTTTGGATTGTAAGAGTGCGGGTGAGATAGCCGGTTGTCAAAACAAAATGGCGCTGACTGTGTTTGAATTGGGCCGTATCAGTCGCTGGCGGAGATTCATTTTGTCGCGTTGCTTAAGACCATAGTAGAGTCTCCTACATATTGTCTTTGTACACACGGTGAGTGTGTGCCGTGTTGGGCTTGCATTTAAAGCTGCCTACAAATTTGTTGTTTCAGTACAAATACTATGATGATATTGTTTGCAGTTTGACTTTGCGTCCGATCGAGGATTTTGTGCCTGACAGTCGTTTTAACGTAACCTTGTAAATTAATTATGATGATCATATAGCTACTGTATTTGCCTATGTAAGTAATATTGCTATGCGAAATAAAGAAGTAGGTAGTACCTACCTGAGTTTAACGCGTTGAACTTGATAAGGTTATATTTTATTTGATTTAATTAGATAAAATATATTATAGTAGTATGCGAATACTTCATTAGCATTTAAGGAAACAAATGTTATCATAATTTTATTGGCTATCAATAAAATTTGTTTCCTTAAATGCTAATGAAGTATTCGCATACTACTATACTAGTACCTAAGTATCGTAATACGCGACTATCTTGATATTTAGACTAGCAATAATTCGAAACAAAACGTATCTGATTCTGTATCCTCGAATTAACAACTTGTAATTATTGTATTTACGCAAATAAAACTGCATAATTGACCGATTCGCTGTTTCAACAAAACTGCTATCGAAACAGCTAAACAAGAAGCTTGTTAATTAAGCAAACAGCCGCTCGGAATCGAATCAACAGCTCAATCTCGTCCATGTTTAGTTGTCAAATTTACCTATGATTAAAAACCACATGTAAGGAGTAAACACTAACTTTCAAAAGAGGAGCATACTTAACAAATATTATATTGTAAACTTTACATTGCGATGGTAAATATTAAATAATATGTGTACAATACTGTCGCCTAGCGTCGGGCTTACCTGCCGCGCAATGTTGCCATTATCATAAACCAAACACGTCAATATTTACCCACACAAACAAGGGCGTAATTTTTAAATAAATTGTGGCATTTCGCGAAATTGCTTCCGCAAATAGAATTGTGGACAAGAGCCCGGTGTCGATGTGTGCGCAACTTTTTTCGGGTCGTCACTCGGCCATTTGCTCTGTCAATTTAACGAAACGTATGTCGTAACTAGTTCGTTCGCTGGTATTATTAAGACACATTGTTATTTTTATTTATTGCCACAAAAAAGGCTGAAAGCGAAAACAGCGCACCAAGAATAAAGTTCCGTGAATGTTTATATTTGTAAAACACACTTCTGCACTCGAGTGTACTTATTTACTTCAGCGGATGCTTCAGTGCTTGTTTACTCGACTTTCCGACGGATGGCGCTACTGGTATAAAAATTTGATGTTCTCAGGTTCTCACAATGGCTTGTACATCTAAGTTTTACTATGATATAATTTAGAAAAATACTAAGTTAGATTTAAACAGTTGATGTTTTGTACCAAGTTAAAGTATGATAATGATTGAAACATAACATTTTTAGCACACATTATGCCTCCTCAGTACCTACCAACCTAAAATATCTATGTAGGTATTATGTAAAATAATGAAGTAGGCTGTTACTAAGCTAAACACTAAATCGTGCTTACCCACTAAAAGAGAAGGGTGTAGGTTCGCAAACCCACACGTTCAGAATAATCAACCCACCACTAACTTCAAGATACTTAATTAGAGGCTGTTAAAGCTCCTAAAGCGTATTAATGAAAGCAATATCTTAAAACGGGTCCCGGAGGCGGCCATCTTGTCTCGGATTTCCCGCCAACCGCCATATTTCCCGCTATTACAGGGATGCCACGTTCGAGGAAGATAATCCGTGGATTGGCTAACTCGGCGCCGGCGATGGGAAGACCGTATCTTATTTCATTTACTTATACCTACAACATCTTATATTAGGGTGTGGCAATTAAGTCAATTATTATTAATAATTTAATGAGGTTCATTTTTAAAATACTTTAATATAGGTAGCGAAATATATTTGATGACTTTTGAAGTATTAGGGATATTATAAGTATTATGAATTATTATCGGTAAGTTTAGTGTTTTGTTTTGTAATATTTTTAAAGTGAAAAGTTCTTTTGGCGCACTACATACTACAGATTTCAAGCGCCACGTTCGAAAATGAAAGAAATCTTCGGGTAAACTCGGAATATCTAGATGGCCATGGTCATGGCCACGCCCTCCAGTTTGACGCGCGTAGTTTCCAAAGAGAAAAGCAAAGTGCCAAATTCTAAGTTCTTAGTGTTCACTTCTATCGGCAGTCCCTAAGACTGCCAATTTTATTTTGTAGATCTTGTTATTTTATTTGATAAAGTACCTATCTATTAGGTACCGTTTTTTAATTTATGTAGATTGAATCCAGATTTAAAATCCGAACTAGGTACCTACTTTAAATTAAATTAAAATTGAAAAGAACATTATTTGGACTTCGTATAAAATTAGCTAAAGTCATCATAATTCTCAGCACGAACAGTAATATAAAATTATAAGTTATAAATATGTTTTTATACATGCAACGAACACAGGAAACTTAGATACCTACTACACTTTTAGGTAAATCCATTAAAATAGGTACTGATTAGATAAATTACAGTAAATACACAACAATCATTTAGCCAACTGAGATAGGTATGTCTATTGCACCGCAATCCTAATACCTACCTAATAAGTTAGCTGACACAAAAAATATATTAAACGAAGACCAAGTGTGAACTTGTTAAGTACTCTTGGGTATTAGATATAAGTATACCATTTTTTTTAAATACGTTTAAATTTAGAATACTCCTCCCCATTATCAAATTGTAGCGAAAATATATTAAGAATCTTAGCACGCACCGGGCGTAAAGTTCAAAAGCGCCTATCTATTTGCTGACTGTACTCGAATGATTACGACCCCCATTCTGTATAGAAGGCAGATGCGTAGAATTTGTTATTTACTTAGGCCGGGGCCGGGCCCGTTTTATCGCGCGCATGCATGTCTGGGCCCGCTTGACAGAATAATTGAATGGAGCACGGAGTTTGCCCAAGATATTGATGGACTCACGTAACTGATAGTATTTTTCGGTTTAAGTTTAGTGGCGGAAAGTTTTCTAGCTCAAAAGATTGATCGATGCCTACCTACAGGTCATCTGTTCTAGAATGTTCCTTCCTGCTGCTATTGGATGATTCTGTACACGTAGGTAATAATATCTCTGTAAGTGGTTTTTTTTCTGGCTAGAGTCTTCATTCATCATCACCATCATCGTCAGCCGCAAGACGTCCACTGCTGAACATAGGCCTCCCCCCTAGATTTCCACAACGAACGGTCCTGTGTAACCTGCAACCAGCAGTTTCCAGCGGTCTTTATGAGGTCATCTGTCCATCTAGTGGGAGGCCGTCCAACACTGCGTCTTCCGGTTCGTGATCGCCACTCGAGAAATTTTCTTCCCCATTGGTTGTCAGCCCCCATCGGTGGACATGCGTTATTCGCCAACCCGCATTTGACCAGCGTGGTAGGTTATCGATTTGACTTTCTCCTCGTGATAGAGTCCTAGCTGTAGGAATATAAATTAGGCTGGTTACTTATGTGTGCAAAAGTAATATAACCTCTACATCGTAGAGAGTTTATCTTTCTTATAAGGAATAATAAAGAAGCGAATATTACCCTTCAAAAATGCATTATGGCAATAGAATCAATAACTAATTTGTCCTCGTAATCCCAAAAACAATAGTCAATAACTAACACCAGTAAATTCAAAGGTAACGGTCGATCCAAGATGGCGGCGCGTCGGGCGCCACGTGATCGTCGAATGCGTTTTTAATTGCAATCATTCCGTGTTTTATGTTGTTTGCGCACTTTCCGTCTGTTTGCGCAAGCGAGGCCTTTATTTATGGCCGGTGGGAAGCGAATTAATTCGCTGTGTGTTCGTCGGGTATTAGGCGCGATTTGATACGATAGGTACGAACAGAATTCTTTTTCAAGTAAAAACTTCTTTTGGCTCAAAGAAATCTTCGGGTGAACTCAGGACCATGGCAAACTGGAAATGCATTAGCGTTTCTAGATGGCCGTGCTTAGAAGACTTATTTAGAAGACGTTTGAAGTTTTATTCCAGACTAGGAGCGCCCTCCGATCTCACCCGCTTAGTTTCCAAAGTGAGCTATCAAATTCCGAGTTATAAGTTTTCACTTCTATCGGCTATAACTGCCAATTTTTTTTAAGTGAAATCTTATTTATCCTCTTTGAGTACTTTTGATGTGAAACATCTATAGCCGAGGGGTTAAAGGCTTCTTATACCCACTTGGATAGTGACACATTTTTTTTATTTCGCAGTTTGAAGCGGGGCTAGTCGTCTCTATTCAGAATCTAAAGTAAGTTAGAACCAAACAATCGGTTCAGAATTTAGTGCCTATGCTACTGAATGTTAGGACACTTCACTTATTAATAATTATAATAATAATAACAACACTTCACTTATAATAATAATAACACTTCACTTATAATAATTCAGTCGCGACTAAATTCAGCCGTGAACGATCATTACTTAACGGAAAAAAAGTTGTATAGAGTAGGGTTTATATTTTCATTTTACCATTTCTGATTCCTGTCGTAATCTGTTCTTCTATGCATATATCTAGTACAAAATAAATTCGATGTTTCACATTTGCCGTGGTCCCGTAACTTTCCGTATTTTTTTTATAGTAGATAATGAGTGACGGGACGAGCTTGACATGCGCCTGATGGTAAGCAACACGTCTGCCGATAACAGAACAGTGCTACGCAACTATTGGAACAAAACGAGTTCAAATCATTACCTTCCACTGCTTTGCGACCGTTACCCAGATATATGGGTAAGATGATTGATCGTTATGCACTTATTATATGAGAACATGTTTTGGACAGCATGAAATTTGGTGCAGAGATAGATTTTATACTCTAGATTTTATACATGTTTGTGCTACTTTTTGAGGAAAATTATAAAAAACGGGAAGAATGGGGTAAAACGGTGGGGTGCCGATAGTCCAAATAAAATAAAAATGCGACTTTAAAATTATCGTGTCAGCTTTATATAGAAGCGTGGGTTATCAGAAAAAAAAACTTGGCGAATCTTTTTTTTATCTATCACAAGATTACACTTGACCACGATTTCGTCTGATGTATAAATTTTTATTTATCTTTATATTTTCTCTATGTTTGTACCTAAACTTTAAGCATGACTTAATAAGCTAAACGGATATGTACCGATTTTCAAGACATTCTTTGTGTATTTTCAAGTGGTTTCGGGAATGGTTTAGGTAAAGAGATGTTTTTTTTACGTGTGTAGGTACTGACAGGAAAACATCTATTGGGTCGGGTAAAGATAGAAAATTAAAAATCGTAAAATAGAAACCACAAAATGGAGAATCAGGGATTAAGAAGTTTACTGAAATAAAAAAATCGCTCATCTGGCAATAGCTTTAGGTGGCCATTTTCAAGTACGTTTAGTTGAAGTTACGAGCCACTTAATAAGAAGAAAACAAGTTACAAGTTTCATTTACAAAGTACGTAACACAAGTTACTTTGTACATAATCTACTTAGCGCTGCAACTTGCCGACAGACTAGTGTTTGCACACGGCCCGGCTTTTACATAAATTGTAGATTCGTGTGCCTCTGTAGTTAAGTACTCCCTAAGTTGGCGTGTACTTAAGTATGGGCGTAAATTACAGGCTCAGATGGTTCAAACTCTATACAGGGTTACCCAAAGCACCTGGCCTAAGCGGATCGGGGAGCGTTTTACTCATTGAAAGGAAAAAACATTATATTAAGTTATTATACATAAACATATTATTAAGTTATCCTTGTATTGGCTACGTCCTGTGGTCCTTAAGCAAGGTGGTATTTAAGCAATAGAGATAAGTAAATACATAGATGGATACAATTTTTAATACGTTCGACTGTTTTGTGAAAGTTTCATCCTTTCATCATTGTGAACAGCTTTGATCGTTGTCACTCGTATTTATAAAAAAATCTCGAAATATTAGTTTGTGGCTAAGCAAGCTACAAACTAAGCAAAGGTAACTTGTTTTAGTATTAATAGATTATTTCCAAAAAAAAAAATCTTCAAGGTTTTTTTGTGAGTAAAGTGAAATACCTACTTAAGTAATTAAAAACTGCTACAATGACTCCATTGCGCTAGTTGTTATGTACCCTGTATATCTTGAAATAAAGCATTAAAATAAAACGCAAAAGAGCGGCTCTAATATTTTTTTCAGATATAAAGTTAATTTTTGTATGAAACATCTGTTTTTTTTTGCGATCAGGGCTGGCCATAGCATGTGATGGCATGGATACCAATCTAATTAAAATTGTCCAATAATAACAATACCATATCTTATCTGCGTAAATCGTAGAGCCAAAATATGCAAACGTAAAATTTGAAAAAGGTTTTGGATATAGCGCATATCCCGGGGTGAGTTATTTGCCCTCTACTAGTCAAAGTAAATAGAAAAAATATGGAGGGCGCAATGCAGCTATCGAATTGACGAATTATTTAGAATCCACTCCACAAAAAATGGATTTACCCGACTACGCAATGATAGCGCAATGTTTCCATCAGTTGACTGACTTCGTAGGTCGGTTCAGTAGGTTGTGTGTCAGCCCATTGAGCCATAGGTCGTAAGTTACATTCCTTTTATCATCATCAACCTATCTTTTTTTCTATAGAACTGCTTGTAGAACGAAAAAGTGACATTGTTTCATGTTTGGCGTTCCAAATGACCGAGCGACACGAGGCTAGTTTTTCAAGTTAGGATAGCAAGTGTTAGCAAGCTAGTACATACATTTTCAGTGTTCCATGTTTACAGGTTTGCCGTCTCCACTCTTGGACACCTATACCTCAACAAAAGCAACAGTGAACCTCTCGCCGTAATTTTGGACCGTATCTTCAGAACATTAGTTACTAGCATGCTATCCCGGCTTCGCCCGCGATACATAGCTAATATATCATATACCGCTCAAGAATCATGTACTTATCCAACGCTGAAAGAGTTTTTGAAATAGGCCCAGTAGTTCCTGAGGTTCGCGCGTTAAAATAAATAACTTCTTCGACTTCAAAATATTAGTAGGTACAGATAATATTGACGTTGGATTGAGTTTTTTATTATACTATCCTATCCAAGTACTTTTTTACAATGTGTAATTTATTAATTACATACTTACTCTACATTGGCAAAAAATGTTGATTTCACTTGCGTAGTTGTGTGCCATAGACTCCATGAATTAGATATATATTATGAACCTTTATGAAACTTTATATAAACTTCAATTCAGATTTGGATTCCGCCTGCACCTCTAACAATTTTTTTCCTCTCCATATTCTCAAATTTTACATAAGGTCACCTTTACCAACTCCTACTTTACTTTGTTTTTTATTTTTAAGTTACTTTTGTTTATTTTAAATCGAGTCCAATAACGATTTTTTTACGAGTACAGGTTGTTAGAGGTTGTTATCACTACGGGTTTTTACGGCGAAAGAAAATGTCATGTGAAAGCCGATGGTTCAAGAAAAACGTTTTCATCCTCCAACCCGCACTTGACCAGAATGGGGGATCATGGCCTTGAGTCTTTCCTTGTGACAAAATGTCCCGAGTCCCACAGCGTCACAATCAAATAGTTAATACGACTATTTTTAGCATATACAAATACTATTAAAACCGTAAAAACAAAACGCGCTAGTTTTTATTACAAAATATTTGGTTTCCCTTAATGCTCACAATTTTTAAAATTCATTTCACGTTTTGAAAAGCAATAAATCAAACCTTATGCCAAAAAATCTCCGCCCCATGGATTGTAATAAGTATTTTTTTATTTATAGGACTTATAGCCCAAAGCGTTAATATCGAGTAAGACTCGGATGATCCTTTTTACTATTGTATAATCTGTGCCATAGGGTAGAGGGTAGAAAGCGGTGATGCCAGTCCTGGCTTTATTTTACCCGAAGAAAATGCAACAACCATGACATCAATACATAAATTATTATCATTAGGTACTACGTTATTGACGTGATAACGTCTAATAAATCGATGAACGCCGGCTGCATGCATTTCAATACAGTAAATATATAGGTATTTAGTATTTTACGCTATTTTACAAATCAATGCAGTTTTTGCTGTGATGTGTGCTGCTTTGTGGGCTGCTGCTTATTCTAATAATAAGCCAATTTATATTTCCACAACCAATTTATATAATTATATTCCAACAACTTCACAAAATGTGGATTATGTAGCGGACAACTATCTAAAATATCTTGGAATATAATATATCGACTAGAGGATATACTATATATGAGATATAGAGTTGTACGTTTCATGTGGTCTTGGAAATATAATGAGAGAGAAATAATTAGAAATTTCACTCTTATGAAATTTTTGCTATTGATAATGTTTTTTTTGATTCTGTTTAACAGTTAATTCTCTCTGATGTGTTTGATATATAAACAAAATAAAATTGAAAAAAATGCCCTGGAATTTAGCATGATCGCTCAACTGGCATCCCTTGTAGAACGTATCACATAATCTGTGGTAGCTGGTATGGCCGGGAGCGATGTGTGATTTTATGCACCAACTCATGAATTCATTTGACGTTTATCATGTAACGCTTGGATTATCGTCAATTGTTCGAATTATTTGGCTGGCGGGGAAAAAATAAGGGCTTGGGTGTAGAAATATCATTGGCGAATGATATATTGTTTTCAGCTAATATTTTCATAAAACTTTTCGGCTTATTTTAACATTATTTTAATATTTAGTTAGGTACCTACAGTGAAAGCTGAAAACGCACAGCTTAAAATTAAATGTGTAATACATACATATTTAAACATATGTAAGTGTTATCTTAACTTCCATAGTACAAGATTTGTTTAATTTGGGGTCAAATAATAATAATGAAAAACTTTACCTATTTCAGAAATGATTCCATACAACAAATTACCTTTTACATTAAAAACAAAACAAACTGAATAAAAAGTCAAGGAAATAAAATAAAATCAATCACAGTAATAAATGGTGTTGTGTGACCACCAAAATTAAAAAAAAAGTTTAGATTAAGATGTCACGGTGTTTCACTACATCAGTATCATTACCTAATTATGATATATTTAGCGTGGTTATTCGGGCGTAATCGTGTAGTACACGACACTGTAACAAAATATCGGGAACTCGCTCTACCATATAGCCACGATAAATAATTATCCAGTAATCAATGACACTCATGTGTCATAATTATTGTTAATGGGGAAATATGGCCTCCGCCATCTTGTTCAGCTTTTTTGTGTGGGTTTTCTTGTTATGAAAGTTGAGGCAAATCGTTAAGAACGCGGTCTATGCTAACCACAAAAATCCGAAACCGTAAGGCTCAAAATTCCATGAAAAAAATGTCAGACATGTTTTTAACGATCGTTTTCTTAGAATTTCTTGCGTGCGTGGAGGAAATATTCTAAGATACAGCGGGTAAGTTTGCTTTGAGATAAGCGTTGTAGCGGATGCCGGTGTTTGCTTATGTAGATACGTTACGTAGGTAGGTGTTATAGGTATGTATAGCTGTCGGGACTTGGTACTGATGGAATAAAAATAAGGAATGAGTACAAATAATGAGGGGTCACAATTTACTGGAGTTTCTTAGTTCAATCATCGTCACCAGTTTCTGCTGGCCTATGGAATTTGCCGTTATAAAGACTCATTTTAAATAAACACTGTTATACTGGATTTTTAACATCCATTTACAATTATTATTGAAATTATACTTCTCCTGGCGTACTTGGAAAAAATCTGAGAGTGAATTTTAAGAGATGCGCGCGCACAGACAAAATCGACATAATGAAGTGTGCAGACAACTGTCTCTTGAGAGTGAAATTTTACGATTTTCATTGACACACGATTTCAGTTAGTATGTAAGCAATTACTGCCTACTTTGGTCTGGCAAATAAGGAGAGTGAGTCGCAAGTTAGCGTTAGTAAAAACTTTAAAAAAATGTGAGAATTACCTATAACTTCCAGGCGTAGGAATATGCATGATTAAATACAGATACACATACATACTTTTTATTTAGATGTAGAAAAAAAACTGAAAAAAAAACTTAAGTTAAAATTAAATAGTAATCAGCCATATTTTTTTAATAAAGAAGGCGCCTTAATATTTTTATAGTAAATGCTAAAATAAACAATTAAAGCTGTACAACAAAGGCATTAACTAGTTACAAATATCTTCAAATAGGTCTAACAATTTATGTTTGTCAAAAAAAGTCGTGAAATGGAGAAAATGTAATTTTTACATACACATGCAAATAGATATTCACTCAATTACTCCCATTCAAATAAAACATGACATGAAAAGCAACTTTTTCTGAAAGAAATAAGCACGAACCTCACAGAGAAAGAAACGTTATCGCGTGTGATTGCGACACAAACATGAATTATTTATAATTCGTGAACACATACGAACTGCTACCGACTGTTTTCCATAAGTAGGCGTGGCAACACTGCAGACGATTGGCTAAATGGCTAACATTAAGAGAGCCGTAACCGGCACATTAAAAACCTAAGCTTTGGGCGGGAGAAACAATAAAATGAGTTAAAAGAGGTTTGACTCACCTTTTACTGGCTGCTTTTGGGCCATGAACAAGAAAATTCTAACCTTTTTTTTTTTAATGGCTTGGTTCTTGTATCTGTTATGCATGGAATTAATAAGTACTACAGTACTTGTCACTGCCATGCTGTTATGCTAACACATTCAATACAAGACTTAAAGTTGACTTTCACCCTTACTTCCGTTTTTCAATCGTTTTCAGTAAATTTTCTTTGTGGTTGCCCATCGAGAACATCCTATTTCATAATTGTGAGGTCTAGCTAGGCCCAGTCGTGGGAACATACATACTACCTAGTACATTGGTTTGCTTATGTAGGTACATGATAAACTTATTACTAATTTAGCTTGCCGCCGTTTTACTTATATCAAATGGTTGAACCTTTTGACGTTGACGTCAAGAGGATAGCGCATAGGTTAGAGGAGAGGTCTAACATAGCTAAATTTGACCATACCCGAATTTCAAATATATTCGTGTCCGTTAACGTCATAGATTATCGCGTAACAGAAAATATGTGTAAAATATGATTCCTTTTAGTCAGCTTGGCGCGCTGCTCTAATTTTCCGGCCAGTTAGTTGCATGTTGCCAAAAGTAAATCTAAATCTAAAAAACGTATCTACGTGGATAGGTACAACCTAATAGCCTGGATCATCCACCAGCAAATAGCTCTACTACCTATACGGCTTTGATGAGTCCTCGGTACCACACTATAAGTTCTCGAAACGCACCAGTTCTCAAAAACAGTCATTGCTGGGACCAATGTAAATATCATCACGGACAGGACTGTTGTTGCCAATAAGTCTGATATCGTGACATCAGGCGACATCGTGGTCGCGGCATTGGCATCGTGGTATCGATGCCAATGCCGGTTTGTGATCGTCGATATCCATAACACATGATACATGGCGAGAACTTCTTGAAGGCTGAGAAGGACAAACTCAGCAAGACAGCACTGCAAGCCTTGACTTGGCACACGAAGTTTATGCTATGTGGGATTGACGCGATTGACAGTGTTGATTCGACGATCACAGTCCCAATAGTCTGTGAATGGTCTTAGCGAAAAGCCTCGACCAACATCTAAGAGGCTAGCTAGACGGCTGGATCAAGGGTCAGATGCAGAAATTCTAAGAAATGCGTCATCCGTCAACCCGCTCTTGACCAGCGTGGTAAATTCTGCCTTGATCATCGGTTTATAAGAGAAGGCTTGAAGTACCAGCACTGCAGTGAAAACATGAATTGGGCTGATCATCCTTGTGCACTGCCTACTTACTTTTTTTGTGATTTCAAAGTAGGTCTAGTAAAAGTAGGTTAACCTTTGAGTTAGTACATCTTATACCTTTAAACGAGCAATTCTTGTATATATATATAGAATCTGAATCTCGGAAACGGCTCGAACGATTTTCATGAAATTATGTATTCAGGGGGTTTCGGGGACGATAAATCGATCTAGCTAGGTTTTATTTTTTAAAAAGATCATTTTATGCGCGTTTTTAGACAATGAAAAACTCCTACAATGTCATTAGCATACGATAACTTATTTCGCCAAGTAGGTCTAGTAAAAGTAGGTTAACCTTTGAGTTAGTACATCTTATACCTTTAAACGAGCAATTCTTGTATATATATATAGAATCTGAATCTCGGAAACGGCTCGAACGATTTTCATGAAATTATGTATTCAGGGGGTTTCGGGGACGATAAATCGATCTAGCTAGGTTTTATTTTTTAAAAAGATCATTTTATGCGCGTTTTTAGACAATGAAAAACTCCTACAATGTCATTAGCATACGATAACTTATTTCGCCACTGTTCTTTAAGTCTAAATGGCTCAGACGGAATATGCTCGCCCTCGGAGACAATAGGCCTTGGTTCGAATCCTGGTGTTTACTTTTCTTTTTGTTCTTTTTTTTTACTCGCCCTCGGAGTCAACAAGCTTGGGTTCGAATCCTGGTGGTCCTTTTCTTTTTGTTCTTTTTTTTCTGAGAAAATCTTATACTTAGCTCCTTTTAGTAGGTCTAAGTAAGTCATCACTTCGTAATTAGTACCTGCCTAAATATCATTTAAAAAAACCGAGCAAAGCTCGGTCAACCAGGTACTAATTATAATCTGAGTAATCTTCATAACCCCATAACTCATAACCATCCCACTAAATGTTCCCACTGCTGGGACTCGGGGCCTTCTCTCGCAAGGAGAGTTAAGGCCATAATCCACTACGCTGGCCAAGTGCGGGTTGGTGGATGACACATGACTTCGAAAGATTCTAGGTACATGTCGGTTTCCTCAGAATGTTTTTCTTCACCTTTTTTTAAGTTAGCAGCATTACGCACATGACTTCGAAAAGACAGTGGTGCGCGTGTTGGCATTCGAACCCGGGGGCTCCGGATCGGCAGTTGCCGTTCTCACGACTAGACCAACCGTAACTTACTAGACCAGCCGTAACTTACCTTAATTACTTACCTTACTTGAGAAACCTTAGTAACTTCTATTGCTTAATTTATTTAATTTAATTTTCCATAATAACTAAAATCTAAAATAAATCTGGTAGATCGGACCATCTACACTTTAGAGGGTCAATTCAAGGGTCTAAGAGGCCAGAGTTTAGAAATATATGTTTTTATGTACAGGAGTTCTGCTTAATATAAAGGTATTTACTTTTGCAAAAGCAAGTAATTTTGAAGTAGTTATTCTCCTTACTTCCAACTATTTAGGTAAATAGCCGAAGTACTTGGAAGGTTAACAAGAGCGGGCAATTCAAAGTCAAGATAAGTAAGTACCTAAGGTTGTGATGTAAAATGATTCACTTATTCATTGTCTGAATTTTAAAGTTTTATTTAAATAATAAAATAAAATATACAGAAATGACAAAAAACAAACTACAGTCAAAGTACCTTTTTTAGGCAAGTATTCTGAAATGTACTATTTCCTTACACGTCAATTAGTGAAAAAAAAACAAAACTAAGAAACTAAATATGGATGTCTTTTAAAAAATTAAAATTTAACTCTACGATAATTCTTGTACGGGTAAGAGTAAATTATTTTATATTTATAACAATAATTGTAATGAATGTTTTGTCGTAGTTACCTTCGCAGAACTTGCTGAAACTATAGAAAGTTTGGTCGAGAGCCAGTATTTTCATTTGTTTTAGGGCCTACTGAAACTTGGGACCACATAACTGTTTCAGGAAGACTGTCAAGCAGTGGGTAGGGCTGTAAAATGAGACCCCTCGACGATGCGCGCTGTGTCAAGAATCCCTTCTTTACCTCCTGCATCTGAACCTTGACCTAAGCGTCTAATTAACCTTATTATTATTGATTTTGTTGCGTCACTTCTCAAAGAATCCGAAAATACGATAAATATTACATCGGTTAGCTAGTACATAGATAGTGGATATTTATGTTTCTATCTCAATCAATGGAAAACCATTTTTCCTTCCTTTTGAAGCGTCGATCTATTTTCAGTTACAAATTACTACCACATTAAACATACGTAGCATTCATTATTCAGCGAAGAAAAACCTCCAAAAGTTTCCAAAAGACAAGTTGATCGTCCGCGGCGGTCGAACGACCAGACAAGCCTGTGCAAACATACCAAGAATTAGTCCAAATTATGTGCGCCTAGCCTCCCCTCTCTCAAGCACCTCATACCCCGCACACACCCTCGCCCGAATCAATATTTGTTGTCCGCTCTCTTCTGCCTTAATACAACACGCACAATACTCACACACTTATCTTTAAGCCCCATTGTCAACCTCATATTTAAGGCGTTTGAAGCTGTTTTTCATTGCAATAGTTTGTGGGGTTGCGTCGTTTTGGATTTGAATGGCGAAGTCTCATCCCCGTCTCCCCGTCTCTTTAAGCGCAATGTTGTCTCACTCTAACAGTTTTCCGCGGATTCTGCTACATAGTATTTGTGCATGTTTCCCAAATAAGATCAAATCATTGGGCCGCCGTATGAAAACCGAAATATAACTACTATACATGGGTGTCTACTACGTACGTACCTACTATGGCGTTTCGTTGAGAGGAATCCTACTGTTTGAAAGAATGTTATTGTTTACGTAACCTTTTTCAGGTTTAAATTAGTGATTTAATCAAACTTTATTCAATTTAAACCAATTGACAGGGTAATACAAAAATAACAAAAAAGGGATAGTTGCCCTCAAGAACTGGTATCTACTGCCTACCAACGAAGGCACATATATGTGACATACTAAAATGGATCATTCATATCTATGACAATGTTTCAATACATTTAGATAATGAGTTTAACCCGAAAATTTCATTTACATTACATTTTCAATATTGTCAAAAGTGATAAAAAATAATGACGGGTAGAGTTTCATTTTCGGCTTGCTACATACTTTTTAGTTAACCTTTTACGAAAAGTGGGTATGGTAAGCATTGTAATAATATCAGATATGCCTCATATATGCTTTCAGTTAGTAAGACTAAGTAGGACTCTTTGTTGAGTCCACCTGAGGAAGTGCGACACTTGCCATTTATTTCCGCTAAGCAGCAATATGAAAACATCACTGTGTTCCAATTTGAAGGGCAATGTTTCTACTGTGATTTCGGGGCACAGAGATAAAAAATCTTACATTTCTGGGAGACTAGCGCAGAGCAGTCCCAGGTTACGATTTGGACATTTCATATTCATATTCTGCGTGTCACTGTGCTGTTATAAGCAGGCTTGGTGCTTACCATACATCTCTTGCTCCTCTTGTCACTCTATACTGATTAAGAAAAAAAAAATGTGTTCCAGAATTTTCCATGACCTGACGGAATAATTAGAATGGTATATTTTTGAACCAGTCAACTTCCCAATCGGAAACATACCCTGCATCTCAATACGAGTAGTATTATCACGCTGAATACTTTACGCCTTTATCACAAAACTAACTGTGCCACTGTGCCACTGTATGGCAGGCATATTGCTTACCATCAGGCACATGCCCAGATAGTCTCTTCACGTTTTATTAAAAAAAAAATACCCACGTAACTTTAGCACGCGTTACTACGACACATGTCGAAAATTGGTCGTAACAACTTTGCTAAAAATCATCACATGATCAAATGTACAATTTACGATTCTAAAAAGGACAGACAAACATTCATTTTTATATATATAAATATTCGATTACTCGAACGAAGCCCGTGCAAAACGATAGTAATAAATACGCAGCAAAGTCCGTATTGTGCCATCACGTATGGGCAGTTGTAAACGTCACACCCTACACATGTTCATTGGGACATTTAGATAATGTTATTGACTTTAAATTTAATGTAATTATAACACTAATGAATTAGGACCCATGAATCATTCAATGCTTTATTGTCAGGAGATTGGACTCATTTATAACGAACGCGAATTTGCGTCAGATTTGTTGAAATAACTCTATAATTTGTTAGAGGTACTATTCTGACACAATACTTGGCGTGAGTGTTGTTAGGGGTTAAATATTTTGCACGTATAACATGGCCAGGTAATATATCTGTTTCTTTTTAATGTATAGAGTATCGAGACGAGCAGGATTTGTTTCTGATGGTAAACAACATGCCTGCTCAATACAGCATAATGATTTGCAACTATTAGAACATGAGAGCAAATCATTACATGTCAGTGCACTACGCTCATCACCGTAAGATATAAGATGAGTTATCACTCTGTCCTGTAATTTATCTGGAAACATTGCCCTTCGAACCGAAAAATAGTGATGCTAACACCTGTTTGGCGGTAGAATAACTGGCAAAACTGTGAAACTTCCGCAGACGGACCGTGCAAGGAGTGGTGGTCCAGTGCCTCCTACTGATATTGTACTCTAGAGGTCGTCGACGGTTTTGGCGTCGACGAAACGAGATCGTTTATCGTCGACTGTGAACTAAGAAACCGTTCAATTTTCGACTAGTTTACGCCATAAACAGAATAGGAAACCGTTGAATTTTCGACTAGTTTACGCCATAAACAGAATAGGAAACCGTTCAATTTTCGACTAGTTTACGCCATAAACAGAATAGGAAACCGTTCAATTTTCTTCTAGTGTACGCCAGAAACAGAATAGAAAACCGTTCAATTTTTGACTAGTTTACGCCATAAACAGAATAGGAAACCGTTCAATTTTCGACTAGTTTACGCCATAAACAGAATAGGAAACCGTTCAATTTTCGTCTAGTTTACGCCAGAAACAGAATAGGAAACCGTTCAATTTTCGACTAGTTTACGCCATAAACGGAATAGCCTTAACTAAGATATAATAACTAACCAATAGTTGCATAATTTATTCTTCGACTAGTTTACCGGAGAACTGGAAACTAGTCTATCCGTTCATGCTTAGTAAACAGTTGAAATGAACAGTTCGTTGATTCAACGGCCACCGGTTGGTTTGGCTTTTTAATGTGGTCTGTGTCTACTGTTGATAAAAGCGATTTTAATTTTTGACATAGATTTAATAACCTACTAAAGTAGAGAGGTAGGTACAATATCAGATGAGACATACTACGAGTCAACTCGTAGTATTAAATCTATGTTAAAAATTAAAATCGCTTTTATCAACAGTAGACACAGACCACATTAAAAAGCCAAACCCACCGGTGGCTTCCAAAAGGCATTTTCGCGTAAGTTACACATCAATTAATATAAAAACTGGCATCTCGTTGAATATTCATAAAGAGCTGTTAATTGCTCAAGTCGGCAAATACGAGGAGAGAGTTCTTGGAACCCCCCCGAGATCCGTACGGCCTCCTCCTCAGGGCTGCCCAGTCGGAGACAGATGGACATATCTTCAACAAGTATAGTAAACCGGCCAAAAGCGAGTTGAATCTATGACACAGAGAGTTCCGTACCACTGAAAGAGACATCTTTTCATAACAACGAACAAAGAGGTTTGACTCTTGTAATAAGAACGTTTAGGCTGTGGAATGAGCTACCTGAGTGGATTTTCTCCGATGGTTATAATCACAGCGTCTTCAAGTCAAGAATGAATCTGTTTTTTCTAGGTGAGCACGGTTCATCGTGGACCGCATAGTCGCTTAATATCAGGCGAGATGGCGGTCAAGTTAAAAAGTAAAAAAAAAACTACAATTGACGTTGATACTTTTTTTGGAGTCAAAAGTTCTTTCGTGTCACCGATTTGCTAGTGTAGTGGCGTAGTGCTAGAGAGGCAATGGACCAGGATATGATGATGTACGAAATCTCACGATTGTGCGTCACCAACATGCTATAAAAGCTGTTTATCTGTGTCTATTACAGATGATGTATTGTGCAACATTGATGCTGTTTAGTACCTAAATTCTATGTTATAAGTTTTCACTTCTATCGGCAGTCCCTATCAATAACTACTGTGATATTTGAAGGTGAAATATCCAAATTAATTACTATTATAGCACTGCACTGCGCAAGAACCTATGTAAAGGGTTTTCAAAGGTTATTATATAATAAAATTTATCAGTAATTTAGTTTTTTTTTGTACGAATACTTACCAATACTTAAATAATAATAATCTATATTCCTAGGTACTAAAAAGACACAAAGCTTTCAATAACATATTTATCTACGTTCATTAATATCAAAAATGTAAAAAACGCCTCTAAAAACATTTGTAGAAGTTATCAAAGCATTTTCTTTCATAAATTAAAGTAAAGTTTACGAACCCAAAATTATATAAGAGTGTTTCTAGAAAATGTTTCCTTTTGAACTCTCTATTTAACTACAAGAAATAGAATACTACCTTTTGTTGTTTTTTTAGTAGCAGCCCTAGCTCCCTTCCTCCCACTGGTATCGCAAAAGGCCAACCCGGCACACATACACATCCACGCACACAGGTGCAAGTAGCGCGCGCAACCGGGAAAACTACGGCTTTTGCGTACAATTGTGTACAACAACACGAATGTAGAATATGTAAAATTTTCCCAATGACAATGAAAATTACATTTTGAAGTGAAAACTTAGTGTGGCGCTGTAGGCGTAGGTAGCGTTTCTTCAACCACTTCTTGGTAGAGGAAAATCTGATTTCATCTGATCAGAATTGCGTCACCAACATGCTATTCTCAGGCGGCGTAGCGCTATAGGCGTTGTCGTAGGATGCGGTGGTGCAGTGGGCGAGCTGTGAGTTTTCCGCCGAAACGAAAGCTTTGATGTTTATCTTTCTTTTCTTTTAAAATAATAGAGAAGGCAATAGCAAAGTTAAAGCAGATTTAGTTAGGCAGTAGACGGCTGAGACGTGCGCCTTAGTCGTCTTTTGCGTAATAGCAGTGTATCTGTAATTCTGTAGCAATTCAAGCAACGTGTTGTACAATATTAAAGATGTTGAATACTTACACTCAAAATTATTTTCACTTCTATCGCCTGTTTCTGTGACTGTACATTTTTTATTACTTTGCGTAACGAAAAGAGTTTAGAGTTGCAAAACCCTTAAAAGCAACATTTTTAAAAAGTGGCACATTACATTACAAGTTTACTTCTACGCCAGTACAGTAGAAGTTTACTTCTACACCAAATACTCATATTTTAGTTTTATCTCGAAAAAGAGACGTCATTTCATGATTTAAGTTTCAAAGGCTCGAACGAGGTGGTTAAACTAAACTTATATGCATTTAACGTGTTGGCTGTGGTACGCGTTGCCTAAGTAAGCTTTTCCCAATGATTACAATCTTGATATCTTCAAACCAAGATTTAATTTTAGGTAGCATCGCTGCATCGTAAAGCACAACGTCCCTTGACGTCAGGCAAGATGACCGTCAAGTGTAAACCACTAATAGTAAAAAAAAATGTCTGTGAAATCGGCTTACTGCCGATAATTTTACGTGAAAACGTCATTATACATATTAGATAAAAGTCGAACGCTTAGCCCAATCGTGTCTCTCAATCGGTTGCTACCCGCTTTCGCTTGCACACTCGGTTCAGGCATAAAGTGACACTTTTTCGTGCTTTCATTGATTTATTATTCGTTAACAAAAAAAGTTTGGGAAATTTTCGCATATACTATGGTGAAACGCGTGTTGGCTGTGTGCGCATCTATTTACGCGGCGAGTAAATATGTACTTGCTCCGTTTGTGGAGGCTGCATTAATAATTCAATTGGCGCTCGCTCGCTCAGGTACGCACGATGATTTTTAACCCAAAACACGATTCCCGAACCTAATTTTTCCCCGGAATTGGGGAAATCGGATATTTTATTAAACTTCTGAAATTTTATATTTTGCTATAAAAATTCTTATAGAAGTGAAAACTTATAGCTTGAAATTGTAGTATTAAACAGCACTAGATAATGTTGCAAAATACGTCCTGCTCTTCTACCGCCTCACTAAATTGGCTTTGGCTTTGCTATTCCAGTCTCTGTCGTGTCAAGCCGAAAGAAAAGAGAGAGCAATACTAAAGCTAAGACATTTCTAGTTAGGAGGTAGAGCTCCTCGTAGGTACAAAAATAGGTACTGCTGTTATGCGTCTTGTTTACTCACGCGATTTCACCCGTCCAAAACATACCTATTATTCGAAATCTCGCTTGATTTACGTTTTAAATAAATAATAAATAAATATCGGTGGAAAATTCACACACAACATTATCTGACCCCAAACTAAGCAAAGCTTGTACTATGGCGGCCAGATAGCTGATATAATGCTTATATTATTTTTAAAATTTTAACTTTAGGTACTCTATGATACGTTTTACTTACTGGGTAAGGCGAAATCAAATAATGCACACAATCAGTCTAGATGGCCAATGGCCATGGTCCCGAGTTTACCCCGAAGATTACTTATCATTCCCGAGCGTGACGCTAGAATTCAATTCACAGCCCACGAAAAATCTGTCTGTGGTACGCCTAAAGAAGTTTTCACTTCTAAAAAAATACTTTCTTAGAACTGCCGCTAGAAATGAAAACTTATAACTTAGAATTTTAGTATTAAACAACACGAATGCTGCATATATCGTAACATATATACAAAGAGTTTACATATACTACGTATAGAGTTAGATTTTCCGCACGGTTCCTTTGTGTCAATAGTAAGCAGATGACGCGCATACTTTCTATGGCAACAGAGTGATGTGCCGTGACAAAAGTATGACACTTCCACAAAAGCAACAAGGCAAGAAAAATGCTACCCTTGCTTTCGGTTTGTGCCAACTCTATACGTAGCATATGAAAACTCTTTGCATGTATAGCTATAGCCATGGTGTTATTACGCAAGGTGGTGACTCGAACTCACCAGATTTCGCTCATCCCAAACGCGTCTAGCTCACGTCTCACTCCCCTGCTCCGCCGCCATCCGACGTTACGTCGCCGCCAGGGGCCGTTTAGGTATTACGTACGCAGATTTATTGCAATTATTAACTCCCCTCCACCCTTGTCATCAAAAGTAAGCAAAGCTGTTACCCCCCTCCCATGCTTACGTAAACATTGGTACCCATTTCCCCAAAAATGTGTTCCGCTTTTAAGTTTAAAAATGTATTGTCATCTGTGTAAAAAAATTAACTACAATATTCACCACATAGACCCCTCTCACCCCAATGTCATCTAAAGGTAGCGGTTCGCCCGGAGACCACGACACGAGACCGCGACGCGAGACCGCGTCCGGAGACCGCGACAGGCACTTGACTCTATAGAATTGTATGGGCGCCAGTTCGCGCCGAGACCGCGACAGGAGACCGAGACACGTGTGACATGTGTCGCGGTCTCGGCGCGAACTGGCGCCCATACAATTCTATAGAGTCAAGTGCCTGTCGCGGTCTTCGGACGCGGTCTCGTGTCTCGTCTCAGCGCGAACTTGTACCTTAACATACGCAAAACTCTTATCCCCCGCACCCCTATAGTGCTTACGTAATACTTGAATGACCCCCCATCGCCACCGCCCGAAATAGCAGGTCGGTGACGTGGGCTCATAATATTCTCCCCCGACCAAAAAGCACTTAAGAACGAATTTTTGTTAACTTGAATAGGTTTACACTTGACCGCCATCTCGCCTGATGTTAAGCGACGATGCGGACTACGATGAAACGTTCTTACCTAGAAAAAACCCATTCAATCTCGACCTGAAGACACCAAGATTATAACAATCGGGGAAAATCCACTCAAGCAGCTCATTCCACAGCCTAGACGTTCTTATCACAGAAGTAGAGACAAACCTCTTTGTTTGGCACGTCAACCATGAAACGATGTCGCTTTCTCGAGCTACGAACAATCCGATAGAAAAAAGGGCAAGGTGGTATTAAATCATGCAGATCAGTTGCACAATTTAAAATTTGAAGGATTCTCTGATTCATTGTAATGTGATCATTGATAAAGTCTTATCCGATAGTTTAAATGCCACAATATGCACACAACACTATATAATTATCTGCTTGGTTTGCTTGTACGCCGCCCCTGCCAAACGCCATCGCTTCATTTCTTTGCCAAACACTAATATTTGAGATCCAAACGATTACTTACTCGTTTTTCGATGACACTTTTACGTTTTTCTTTAACCTACACAAGAGCAGAATGTTTTCTTTCTGCTTTGACAGTCAGACTTTTTTTAAAATAATACTTGACAAGACGAGCAGGACATGTGCCTGATGGTGAGCAACATGCCTGCCACATATCAGCACAGTGATATGCAGCTATTGGAACATGAAGAGTCCAAATCATTACCTAGCACTGCATTGCGCTCGTCACCCAAAGATCTAAGCTATATCTCTAAGCCCTGTAATTTCTCTGCTACTGCTAAACAGTATTATTTTTGGCAAAGAGTGACGAGACGACTGGACTTGTGCCTGATGGTAAGCAACAGGCCTTTTCATAACAACACAGTGTTACGCAGCTATAGTGGCACACAGTTATTGGAACATGAAGACTCCAAATCGTTATCTGGCACTGCACTGCACTCGTCACTACGATACGAGGTGCTTTATCTCTATGTCCTATAAATTCTCAATGGAAACATTGCCCTTCAAACCGGACCAGTTTTGTTTGTCTACTACTCGTTGGTCGTTCGTCACTATTTCGAAAAAAGGTAATCAATACAAAAATAAAAAGTAAAGCGTAACCCTATTAACGTCATAAATGTGAAAGTTGTACCTAATGCTTGTTGCTCAGACATGTAACGACTGAACAAGCTGAAATTTCTAATATATGAGTATACACCCTAATTCAAATATTACATTATAAATCATTTTCTAAATTCTACGCTAACACAAGAACAAAATTAAAAATTTTGATTAACCCCCCACTGCCTCGGATTAGTTATCTGTACAACTCGTCAAGCCTTTTAATTTGATACCCATATTAAGGGAGTTGTTGTGAAAAAAGAAATGTATTTCGCCATTTTGTGGTAGCGGCGGCCATCTTGGATTTGAAATTTTGTTATATTGTATAGTATTTTACTAGTCAATCCCTTTCATGTGATACCCATATTGAGGTAGGTTGTGAAAAAATATTTTGTCCGCCATTTTGTGGAGTCGGCCATCTTGAATCGATATTAACCAAACATAGTTAAGAACATCCGCACGGAAATTAACCTTCAAATAAAAAACGCATCGAAATCGCTCCATCCGTTTGCTCCATTCGCTTGTTCCATTCCACACACACAGACAGACAGACAGAGAGAAACACAGACAGACATCGATGTCAAACTTATAACACCCCTTTTTTTGGTCGGGGTTTAAAACTGTACGTATGAAGAAAGTAGACTCAAACCGGTAACATACGTTTTATATTTAGGTAGGTAGTAGCATCGATATAAACCATAGATGTGCCCTGAACACCTTGAAATTGTTAATAGACTGCGCCTGTGTAGCCTCTAGCGTAAGTGGATTTTACACATCGCCAATCTACTTGACTCCTAGATACTGAGGTTCTACTTATTTTGGTTGTTGACAACTAATAGTGATTGGTAAAAACGGCGTTCACTGCTTCCTGCGACCGACTAGAACGGAAGAGTGAGCTCACTCTTCCCAACGATGACATAATTCCGTGGGCCTAAAGTTTGGGCGGGCACATCTAATGGTTTATATCGATGGGTAGTAGTAATAGGTTTGATATTACATATGTTTTTATAAAATCTTGGATAAGGCTAGTGTATACGTTTACAGCGTTGTGAGACGTCATGATTTTTGGAACGTCCCGATTTCTATGTGTTGGACGTTGGATGGGATGTCCCGCGCGGGACCAGCTATGTTGCCTATGAGCCTTTTGGCACGTCTCTCTATCGATTCCAGGGCCTCCAGCTGATACTTAGCCAATCCATCCCAAAGGTGCGAACAGTGCAGAATAGTTTTTATTAAAATACATTTACACTTTACTGGTACTTGATAAATTTTACTATTTTATCAAGTAAAGTAACGCACCATTTACGTCTCCAGTGGCTTAGTGGCTCGGCAATTCACAGTTGAAGTCGTAGGTTCGAATGCCACTTGCACTTCGGAGTATTTTTTCAAGTTGTACGTGTTTGTCATCACCACTGGCTTGAACGGCGAAGGAAAACATCGCGAGAAAAACGGGATGTTTCAAGAAACTTTCAAGATCATTCGTCAAAACTAAGTTTACACACGTACCTAGGACTCACATCTTGTCAGAGAGAGCGCAGAGTCCCATCAGTGGGATTATTCATTGGGCTGCTCTTACGTCATCACGATTGACCGTAAGGGAAGATGCAATGTATAATGGAGCGCGTTTAACCAGAGAAAACGAATCTACTCTATATTACATGCTGAGGTACACTCATTCATTTTCTTAATTTCTAAGTTTTTTACAACATGAATAGAAAATATAATTATTATAAAAAACTTAAAAACTAGGGTGCCCGCCAGCAGCGGGGCAGGGCCCAAGCTACCGGTAGTTAGGGCTGCAGAGTGAGGAACCTCCTGACGATGCGCGCTGTGTCGGGAATGACTGCCTTCTGCATCTAACCCTTAATCCAACCGTCTAGTGAGAGTGCGAAAGTCTCCTGAGATGTTGGTCCAGACTTTTCGCTATAAAGCCGTTTGCCGACACGAACATTGGGACTTTGATCGTCGAATCAACATCCCACATGGCGGTAACCTCATGAGCCAAGTCAAGGTACTTGCTAAGCTTGTCCTTCTCGGCTTTTACGAGGTTGAGGTACACTTATTATTAGCTTTAGAATTTTCGCCTATATTCTCGTGTCTTTAACGTGTACTACATAGGTATATACGTGCATTATTTTTTCAATATCAACTGTTTCAAAACACGTGTTCAAACACTACGCTCTCTACACTTGAATGTGAATTAATAGTTTTTGTAATTAACGACTTGTTATGTACCTACCTACCTTTCTGATACTTGCTGAAGTTTGAGAACGGATAACCAAATTATTTATCAAACATATTTTATTTTAGAGTAGAGAGTTTAAAGTAGTCATTTCAAACTTTGAAAATGGATACAATTTGTAGGCTCTTTCGTCTGTTTTTGGTTTTTATTAATTGACGTGCAAATTGTACATTTATAAACAAAGTACTATGACTTTGACTTAGAATACGTTATTTACGGGATATTCACGGATTGCCCCAATTTCGTAATAAGCACGTGGATTGCGTTGCTTGTATTGGGTTTTCCCGATGCATACAAGTTTAGTCTTTTCAAGTCCAAGTTAAATCAGTTTACGGAAGAAGTAAGGAGGATTCTTAATAATAAATAGCGTCGTTGCTTAAATCAGGCAATAAGCAGTCATGCTTATTTGCCAAAAACTGGTTTGCCAGATTTTGGAAAATAATACGTTTTGAAGTAAGAAAGAAGTGATATTATGAGTGTTTGTTTTCAACACAGAGTAAGTAATCACTACGTTTTTTTTAAGATCTAAGTTCGAGTACGATTGCCAGTGGTACCTAATCGTGACACAAGACTGAAAAAGAGGGGGTAGTTCAATATATCTGCCTTTGTTTAGGATTTTTTGTCTCAACCCCCTGCTTTCGTGATTTTGCTCGTTAGCATGGAGCCATCATGGAGCATGAAACTGCATCAACATATCGGACTTGTTCCATTATATAATGACGGTAAATATTCCGTTATTATTCACATTAGCGTTGTAAACAGCCGCAATAGCTTAAAGCGTTTTGTTTTTACAAACTTCTTTCACATACACGTGGTCTTTGCTTTCTATCATTAGGTATTTGTGGAACAATAACACATAATACCGATATATTAGTTTTAATGTGTAATTCCGTACTATTTATTCTATGCAAATATGGCAGCCTATACAATACCAAATTCTCTTGAAACAAAGCTGGTATAATTTTGTGTTTCATATAAACATCTATATTCACCCCGCAGTTTAACTCGGTACACCGTAATATTGAGCACATTTTTCAGTATAATTCACGTATTTTTCCATGGTATTATACAATTTTGTTGAAATTTGTTTGATTTTGCTTGTAGCAAATTACGTCGTTTATTCTCATCGTATATCCTATAATTCCTAAAGACAAAATTTCCTACAGACAAAACACATACGGAATCGAAACGTAAAGTTAGTAGCCGACAAATTCAAAGTCGCACAGCGAGCTATGAAAAGAGTTTGAGGTTCCCCTAAGAGATCGTATTCAGAGTGAATTGATCTATATATCCACAAAAACCTCTATCCTCACTCTTTGAGAATAGCATAGCATAAGCAGACCCACTTTATTTGTACGTGTCTTGACTCAGGGCTTGCTTAAGAGCAAGTTCGAGAGATCAAGAACAGTCAAGACTATAATTCACTTAACGGGCCAATTGCGGGTTGGTTGATAACTCGTACCTTTCTTGGAACACGCTAGTTTCTTGACGGTGTTTTCCTTCATCGTTAAATGAAAGCGCAATGAAAAGTTGTGTATCTGCACTTGAAAAAAAAACAAAGATGCAGGACTTCAAACTACAATACAACTACAGTCCTGCTGAACCTGGTGGTTCAGACAATGGTTACAACGTTACGGTTTACAAGCTACTAACATAAAACTCGTCAAAATTTTGCTACACTTATAGCTAGACCTCTGCAGGTATGATGTCTCATGGAGTACAAATAAAACACATACTCATACTGACTGAGTCTACTCGTCACCAGGTTGCGAAATTCCGCATTTATTAACAAGACTTCTTGGTCACCGCTCTGTAACAATGCCAGTTTATTCAAACACGTATTTAAACAAATAAACTGTAGAGTATACAGTAATAGAGAATTAGGTCTCAAAATAAAGACACATAAATATACGTCCAGGCATGTGTTCTCGCGAAAATCTGTAATATTTTTAGCAAAGAACAAAATAATATAGTCTTCGTTGTAATAATATTTTTAAGTAAACAATAAATGCATAAAGACCAAACAAAGCTCTATAAACCTGGTCCTGGTCCTCCATGGAGGAGTTAAGAGAGACCCGTGATGGTGACGCTCATCTAAGTTTTGGCTCTAAGCTCACGATGATGTCGTTATGTAGATTGCTCAGTGAACGGGCACCGGTGCATCTGAAGTGGGCCACGATATTGAGATGTAGACATCGAGGCTGTGGGGTGGAGTTTGTGGTAAGAGAATATCGCCATTATTACAGTATGCCACTCTCCCTAATCGCGTCAGCCTAGACGTCGGGTCGTCGCCGTTAGATGCCAAATGCGGTGGGGCTACAGGAGAAGAGGAATATATAGCGGATACTACTTTCCCTCTCCTCTGCAGCTGAAAAATTGTAGGTAAAGGGACGATAGACCTGATTCGTCACGGAAGACTAAGGTGGGGCGTCTGGCACTTACTGGCTGATCCCTGAGATGGTCATGGCGTATCTTGAGTTCAGGAGCGCCAGTAACGGAGTGCCTCAGAGGAGAGCTCGAAGAAGGGCAAGCCGCAGCGGGTTCGTGGATCAATACAGGAATGTCTTCGTAATCAGCAATGGTGGATCTTCGTGGAGGTTTAAGTTGGTAGTAGCCATTACCGTCCGTGGTGTCTATTTCCACATAGCCCGAGAGTCTCCTCAGGCGGAAGGGTACGCGTAAATGCATTTGCACCGCGTAAATAATCTTTCTAGTTGGAGGATTTTTTATCCATTTATCAATAGTTTTACAACAATTTAAACGCTGTTTACAAAAACAATGGACAAGTTGATATTATTATTTAGGTATATAATTTAAGAAATACAGGACAGAAAATAAAATTTAAAATAAAATACTCTACTCTGTAATAAAAGCGATGTTTGGAACAAAAACAGGCTAATCCCGCTAGAGGAGTGAGACAGAAAACAAATTTGCTATACCAACAATCGCCAGCACCTAACGTCTACTTGTCTAAGTACGTGTACGCACTAGGATAGTAAATGGATCCAGTCAGTTAATGTACATAGTTTTTGTATGCGGCAGTCTGAAAAATTAAACAATTATTTTACGTTACCCATACCTACCAACACTTGTAAGTAAGTATTCACCACACAAATGTTTGGTTCGAGTGGGAATCGCACAAAATACCTACGAATCTATTATTACTACTATTATTATTATTACTACGAATTTAGTCGTTTCTTTTGAGAAAATTATTCCTTTATAAACATCGTTATTTAACGTTAGGCGAAATAGCGCTCAAATGTAAATTTATTAATGATTTGTGAAAAATCCTAATATTAAATTTTTCTTTCAAATGTAATTATTTACATGAATAGATAAATCCAAAAAATAGTATTATAAAAAAAAAATATAAATACGTTACGAGAAAATTTCACCCTAACCTCAAAGCCTCAAACAATGTCCGACTTGCTCAGTGTGTTCTCCGCATAGCAGTCACCGCGTCGCTTACACTGCAAATATTTCTACAAAGATACCGGGGCGCTCAACTCTAACTTAAACTATCCTAGTGTACACAGGCCTTAGGATCTAGTTAACGTGATATAAATATGAGCAAAAAGAGGGCTTTTGTTAGTGTTGCGTCCCATTCTATCAACAATTTTCTGCAATTTATACGAAGTAAAAAATCTGCGTTTCCATTTTATTATGCTTTAAATATATACATATTGGTGGACAATTCACACACAACACCATCTGACCCCAAACTAAGCAAAGCTTGTGGTATGGCGGCCAGATAGCTGATATAATACATATATAGTTTTAAATACAAACTTATTATAAATAGAAACACCCAGACACAGTGCAAACATTTGAATTCATCACACAAATATTTGGTGGGAATCGAACCCACGACCCTCGGCTTCGCAGGCAGAGTTACTACCCACTAAGCCACGAGGCCAGTCGGCCAGGCTTTGAGAACCCACTTTATTTTGCCACTCGTCTCGGGGTATTCCGTCACAAGAAGAGAGTTTAGGTCATAATCCACCACGCTGGCGAACATTTATTTATTGGAAGACACGTGTCCTCGCTAAATGTCATAGAAGGTATCGGTTTCATCACGATGTTTTCCTGTCACCGTTAAAACTAGAGGAGATGTTAAAACTTAAGCATCTTTTTTTTATAAAGCATGACGAGACGAGCCAGATATTATATACAGTGCTAAATAAATTACGTAGTGTACCTACATCTAACTACGTAAGTATTTACCGCGACGTGTTTAAGATAAAAATATAATTATCAAACTTATCAGAGAGCCGTGCATAAAAAGTCAGACTAAGCACACATACTCAGATCGTAAACAAGTCCAACCGACTTCTAAATGACAGCAATAAAATCATAATTTGAATTTCGAAGCGCGTAGGTAACCTCAATCTTACAAGATGGCGGCGGTTTTATCACCGGCCATATTTGTTTTGCGCTGCGCAAGAGTTTGTTTTCCAGAGACCTGTTTTACAAAGGTCTCTTTTAAAATAGATTTGGAATTAATGAGGACATTAGGACGAATCTGTTTGCGCAGTTCAATGTTTGCTATGACTGGTACCTATCATTTGATTTGGTTGGGAGAGGCGTTAAGTTCGAAGACAAATAAAATGGGGCGGTGTCGTGAATTTTAATTATTTTTTTGCTAAGAAGGTTGGCTATGTTTGAGTTTTGATTATGTTTGGAATAAATTATGCTTTAATAAATGCTAATACTAATAAAGAGCTCATAATTTCTATGTGTAAGGATACCTAGAGTTAGGGCTGCTATCACATAGAGTACCGGTTTAGATTTATAATAATCCTTTTGAGCAATTCTGCAAATAAAGCGGTCTAAAAATCTAAATTATCACTTATATCTCAGTCATAGAATATTTTTTACACAAAATACACAGACATAGCTCAAGATTAAAGGTTTTGCAATTACAATACAGAGTGTACCTAAATTAAGAGTAACAAAAAAAGTGACATTGCGGTCTACGATGGATTGTAATTATCTTGGAGAAACCGATTCACTCTTTACGCCTCCCAAAACCTCAAAACAAGAACGAATCTGGATGGCTGGTAGCCCTAACTAGGGTTCTATTTGTGGGTGCTAAAAAAAATATTTACCTACGTACCGCATTAATGTCTATACTCTACCAGATCCAGATCCAAAAAAACATATATTTAGGAGACATTACAAGTTTTATCATTTCAGAAGAACCTAATTTAAATGACTAGCGTCAGCTCGCGACTTTCACTGCGTAGAGTTTAGAAAAAGAACGTACTAACGAACTATTTATATAGATACCTATATGTAAAAGTTGTAGTCCAAGAGATGTCACATATTTTCTGATGGATGAAATGTGGACGATTGAGTAGAGTTAGTACGTACTAAGAACACATGATTACCCGCTAACTTGCTTAGACGGCCAATTTTGTGATATGGGGTCCAGAAGCTACATTACTTACTTCACGTATTTTCTGATAGCTGATTTTCACGTATGTTATAGGCAATATCTTTACAAATAAGACCCCGATACTCCCAGACGTTTTCCGTCGGCCGTTTTGCTTAACAAATGCTTTAAAACTCTATTATATTACATCTGGTGACCCTGGGATCTTATTCTATTGTGTGTAGTAATATCAGGCTAATATCTATAAATAAAGGGTGCCACAGTTCAGCTTGATTCGCTCAATTCTTAATCGAGACTGAGCGACAAACAAACAAACTTTCACATTAATAGAATAGAATATTTCTTATTCTGTAGGGATCATATTTCCATATCTGTATTCAAACATTGTATTTGATTAAATACTAGTAGTATCTTATGAATAGTGGTTGCATTATAAAACAGAAATTCGAATTTATCACAAACATGCACAACCTACAATAAATTTAATTTATTTCAGGACAATTAAAGTTACTTACTCAAAATATTAAATTTACATTTGTCCCTCAAAACAATATATTTAATAGAATAATATTACCTAATATAATTTCATCGAATATTTTATTTATTGAAAATATCTGCAAAAACAAAATCACAAGCTTCCTTCTTAACTAGGTATTTAATCGCTCTAAGAAAATTATATTAAAAAACCTTTTAAACAACTCACTTGATGTCCCCTCAGCTGGAAATCGGGGCATTCCTTTCCAAGCGCTCCAATCCACCGTGCGGGCCAAGAGCGTATTGACGAAAGAGATTTGTCTTCGAAAGATGTCTATCTTAGGACATGCAGGTTTTCCTCCATCTTTAAAACCAATAGTGAAGAGTAAGTACTTAAAAAATTTTCAAAGAGCAAACGGGATTCGAACCTACGACCATAAGCGCTTGTCAAAGCAGATGTTCTTACCCCTACGCTACCACGATACCACAAAATGAAAACGCTTAAAGTTTATCAATCAGGTAAAATGTTATACAAAAATAATTGATTCCCGTTAACCTACTTCCCCACTGACACATAAATACATCGTCACTACTTACATAATCCAATAAAAGGCATAAAAAGCCATGGTTCCACAAAAGGCCAAGGGGCCGCTCCACAGGCCGTCTAAATATGTGTTCTACACACAGAACAACACATAATATGTACAGAACACACACGAAACGCTTGCACACAAAATATTTGGTAACGCGACCAATGTAATCTAAGGAGTTTGCCTTGATAAATTAAATATACAGATAATTTCGATCGTATGGCAACACAGGGGAATTAAAACGAGCCTAAATGCTTTTCGCTTTAGCTAATCGCGATTTCGTTTGCTTTTAGAAGGCTGTAGGCGAAGATACCTCATTTGTTTAGTCTGTGGAAACAGGTTCTGTAAATATGTATAGTGTATATCAATACTTACGTAGGTATAATGTATGTACCTAGGAGCTAGGTGTTAGATAGGTATTCTGTTTGTTAAAAGAGCTAAGAATGTTTGTATAGCGAATGATAGGTATGTATGGTAATGTAAGCTATGGCGACATAAGGCGTTACAACGGTTGGTACATAAGTGTAGGCTGTACATAATGTTTCAAATTGGCCATGTTTCAGTAACATTAATAACCATAAGGTTCCTATAACTACGACTGTAGAAAAAAGGAACTTTTATTAGTGTTATAATATGTACATATTTCTTTTGTGCGTGTGTTTGTCACTGAACTCCTCCTAAACGGCTGGACCGATTTGAATGTTTTTTTTGTATGCGTTTGGGTGACGCCCTGGGTGGTTTAGATTCACAAACCAACCCGTCATATGGCGGTACAGTCGGTATCTAGGCTATTATCCGAGCGAAGTCGGGACGGGCAGCTAGTAATTATGTAAATATTGCATAGTTATTTTGTAATTGTTACTAGCTGTGTCGGCAGTGTAACTCATGGCCCACTGCTTTTTCAGGATATTTTATTTTCAACATTAAAAAACTTAAATGAAGGGTAAAAAATTTACAAACTTGGAATGACGTAAGATGTTCCTATTTATACTTATTCAAACTATCCTATTACTACAAAGCTAGGTATATCTTTTTTCAGGCTAGACAAATACAAATAAAATGTATGTTTGTACCAAATTTACTTAAAATCGGTTCAGTTGTTTACGTGTGGAAGTGTCACAAAAAGACAGAGCTGTATTTATCAGCCTGTTATTAGTATAGCACCTAAACTACTGAATTTATTTCAATGAAATCGCGCACAGAGAAAGTTTATAGCCTAAAAAGATAGGCTACTTTTTAATGCAAAAAAACGGTTATAAAAAGATGAAAGCTTGTATGAAAGTTTAGGCAATTATCATAGTCTTCCTCTTATGTAGTTACACCGAGGAGAGTATCACTTATAAATTATAACAAGAAAATTTAAAAAAGCAACGAAACGTTGTGTATTTTTATGTGTGTGTGTTTGCGTGTTACTTACGTGTCGCCATATAGAAATGAATGAAATTAAATACGCATAAGCATAAGCTACTTTTTGTTCTGTTAAAATCTGTATTTGTTAAGCCGCAGGTTACGCTGTGGATCACAGCAAGCTTAAAAAACGACAGGATGTCAGCCCCATTAGAAACAGTATGACGATATACCCCCCATTCTTTTCATACCTCGTTGTGACTCCGTTAATTACAAAACCACATTCTAACTACAAAAAAAAACAAATACAAAACGTCACACACATACGCAGGTATAGACACAAAGATTATCAGTTTCAGTAACGTCTCAAGTGTTATCCGCAAACCGAAAGACTCACAAATATTATGTTTATATATTGATAGAAGTGAAGCGTACGTCAAACACCGTAGGTTCAATATTAGCTCTGGTTATCAGATCTAGTGAACTCGAATTCACCCCAAGGTCTATGTCAAGGTCGCATAGTTTACATTTACATTGTCAATATTTTGGAATTTGCTGCTGTGGTGTGGGGCCCGTTCACATTGTAGTAGGTCGAAACGTTTTAAGATGTAAGATAGACAGATAGTAACACTTTATTATGTGCCTACTCTAGGACAAACGGAGTGAAAACCATACAACGCCTTACTCGTATCCTTAGTGTCATAAATGACGGCCTAGTCATTAGCAGCGATTTCTTTCAGGCAATCATTGATAGCAGGAAACGTAAGGATGGCGAGAATGAAGATAGAACGATGTACTCGTAGCAGCAAGAAGAAAATAAAAGTGTCTAATGTCGTCACCACTACATATACTAACTAAAACATGATTAACATTATTATAAACATAATATTAGGTACTTGAAGGTCAAATTGGTTAATTATATTATAAATAAAAAAAGGAGACAATATTGAGCTTTGTCATATTTTACAATACGGCAATAAACATCAATAGATAAATAAATAAATATTGGTGGACAATTCGCACACAACACGATCCACGATCTGACCCCAAACTAAGCAAAGCTTGTAATATGGTGGCCAGATAGCTGATATAATACTTATATAATGATACTAGCTGAACCCGCTACTTCGTTCGCGTAAGCAGATGTTACGGACTTATACATTAGTTGAAAGTACGTCAAAATTAACTAAATTTGGATAAGTAGCTATTGAAAACCCAAGTGAACTTGTTTTTTCACAAAAAAAAGAAATATCTTTATTATTCTTCTTTTAAAATCTAACATACTTTAATAAGTAGGTTTCGTAGTAACGAACACAGCCGCAATTGTTAAGTTTGTAGGATTTTTATAGGATACATTATGAAAAGCTGTTGTGCATGATCTTATACCCACTTATCTCTTTTTCTCTAGCTGTTACCTGCGACTTCGCCCGCGTAAAATTTTGAATGAAGCCTTCAAAATGATTAATTTATTTGAGTTTTAATGTTACGCAAGCAAGTTGAACCTATAAATCAAAGCAAAATCTAAGTGAAATTTTAATGTATAAATTTAATGGTAACACAGAAAAAGAATCAAAGAACGAAAGAATCCAAATTCGGCATAAAAATCATTAGTACAATTAGGAATACCAGTAACGCCACCTAGTGATGAAAGAAAAAAATACATACCACAATAGCAAAACATTGATTTAAATGGGGTTTAGTGTTTGAGATTTAAACTTTCATTAGCGCCATCTAATGAGAATATAACGTTGCTTGTTATTTTGATTGTGCATCCAAAGCACCTGTATTATCTACGCCAAAACGGGTGCATATCTGAAGTTAAATTAAAATATAGACTTATTACCCCATGTGAAATTTTAGACTCTAAACTATCTGCGTTTCGTATGTCAAACCAATTCGTTTTGTCGTTTTGACGTTAATATTTGTTTCCTTAGGGCCACAGATTACATACCTCCTTAGGGCCAATGCTTCTATTCGGGTTGATAGGTAGTGTATGTGGTATTTCAGACTATAAGGTATCTCTGTTTCATTTTTCTACCAAATTTGCTTAGTATTTCTGACGTCACAGTAACCTATTTGCTATTTTTGAGTACAAACTAAGTACGTGTGTTTCGAATTCCTTCCGAATGTGTTCAGCCGTTCCCCACGTTGTCCTGTAAATATTATGAATGTCAATGTTTGGATGTTTGTTACTTAATCATGGCGGAACGTATTTAGTGATCGGGTTGAAATTTGCAATACAATTAGATTATAGTTTGGAAGAACACATAGGCTAAGCATTGCTACTTAAGCTAAGCCAAGATATAATGTGTTTCAAATTGTAACTCAATACATTCAGGCGTTCCAACGTAATTGAGCAGCAAAAATTTAAACATTGGCATATTAGTATAATATTGGTAGGATAGGATTTTACAAAATTTTAGAAAAAAATAAACCGGTCAAGTGCAAGTGGGACTCGCGCGCGAAGGGTTCCGAACCATTAGCAAATAAACGGCTTTAATTGTATGGGAGCCCGCTTCATAATTTATTTTAATTAATTACATTTAAAGAGAACATAAAACTAAATATTATGTAAATAGTTAAAGCGTCTGTGACAGGTACGTTATTAGTTATTAGTATCGAGCAAGAAACGGAAAAAAATATGACGTTGTATGGGAGCCCCTCTTAAATAAATATTTATTTTATTTTTAGTATTCTTTGTTAAACCGGCAATAGAAATACATCATCTGTGAAAATTTGAACTGTCTAGCTAACACCGTTCTTGAGATACATCCTGGTAACAGACGGACGGACGGACGGACAGCGAAGTCTCAGTAATACCCGTTTTTACCCTTTTGGTACGGAACCCCTAACAACGGTCTGCTTCGGTCACCGAAGCTTGTTAAACACTACCTTTAAATTTCAAACAGTATTTGGATTGAAATAACACGTTTTCTAATAAGTTACGGCTGGTCTAGTAAGTTACGGCTGACCTAGTCAGGAGAACGGCGACTGTCGATCCTGAGACCCAGGGTTCAAAACCACGTGCACCACTATCTTTTCAGAGTCATGTTCGTAATGCCGGTAATTGAAACGGTGAAGGAAAACATCGCGAGGAAACCGAAATGTACCTAGAATCTAAGTTCTAAGTCATATGTCATCCACCAACCGACACTGGGCCAGCGTGGTGGATTATAGCCTTGACTCTCTCCTTGCGAGAGAAGGCCCCGACGCCCAGCAGTGGGAACACTTAATGGGTATTAAATGGCTATTTATTATGCTAATATGTTTTCTTCTAAAGAACAAAAATCTACTTCAATGACAGGTAATTTAATTCTGTACAGATATATCTAAGCTGATTTTAGTTTTTTGTTGATATTTGAAAAACTACCTCCCTGTTTTCGATATATGAGATCACCTCTGAAGTATTTTCTACCAAACAAAGAAGGAGTTATCAAAATCAATTCACAATTAGCGGAGTTATCGCGGAAAATCAAACCTAATAAAAAAAACATGCAACCCGATTGAGAAAATCCTCCCTGTTTGAAGTCGGTTATAACCTAATGATGTTTGTTTTTCCACACAAAAACATATTTTTGATACCTAATTATTCTTTCATTCAAGACGACGCGACGCGATCACGTGGGCACGTTCTAGAATCTAGAATTTCTGTGGATCGTCTGTGAGACACAGAATACTTAGAAGTTAGTATGTACCGAACGCGCCGCGCGTGTCGTTATTATTTAATGTTTGTGTAATTTCCGAACCACCAAACCGATAATGTTTAAATTTTGACGGAACAGTATTAAAAATATGGTCTTTCTAACAAAAAAAGAATTAATGAAATCAAACAACGCAAACATGAGTTACAACCAAATACACATTCTGACTTTCACCCCCTCCCGCAAGAAAACCGATCAGAATTTGGGGATTAAAAGTAGCCTACAGCAATCTCCTTAGTATAAACTAAAATCATGCCAAGTTTCAGCTGAATTGAATCAGTAGTTTCGGCGTGATGCGTGATCCCTATACAGAAAGACAGACAGACAGACAGACAGACAGACAGACAGACAGACAGACATGAAAGAAAAAAAATGCAGATTCGCCATCAGTATCGAAAATAGAGTGCTCCAAATAAAAAAAATTTCAAAATATCTTCAATGTACAGAATTCGACCCGTTACAGTTTTATTATAAGTATAGATAAACTAAATACATACTTATTATACATAGAAACACCCAGACACAGTGCAAACATTTGAATAAATTACAACAAACATACAAAACACCGTTTTTTCCTCTAAATTAAAAAAAATGTGAGAAAGTTTATAATTTTAAACGAGATTAAGTGCGGTCGTGAATTTTAGCATTTAACTAGCTCTATCGTTCTTTTTTTACTCTGATAGCGTCTGAATATACAAGCATATCACGATTTTCAGTCAATGTGAAAGTACGGTTAGTACTGACATGATTTTGCTACGGTTATATTTGAACTGCAATTTTCATTGGTTTGCGGAGAAAATAGTAATACACGTGATGGATTGATAGGTAATTGAAGTTTGTGTTTTAACATTGAAAAAGTATTTGAGCTGATATTCTTTTACCATATTTTTACTGGAAGCCCTGAATATTTCCTCGTTTAGTTTTGCTCTATGCTCTGAGTATTTTTTTCATTTGCTATTGCTACATGACCTAATGTTTATTTCACTTATTTTTGCTGTTTTTCTTCAATTTTTCTTGACTTATTTTAGCCATGTGTCATGACTATTACTTTACTTATTTTTTCTGTGCCTTGAATATTTTTTTCATTGTATATTCTTTATTAGACAAAGTGAATTGACGCCGTGTTTCTTTTATTAAAAACATTGCACAGAATTATATTTTTGTTTTTGATTACTTTTAGATGTTTCGGTCGCGTCATAATTTTCTGCGAAGACTCGTTTATTCGTCTAATAATGGGTTGAGACTACTTCTTTCCATTTATTGGTTAATTTATTTGTACGGAAGCATAAGCAGCCCACTAAATGTTCCCACTGCTGGGACTCGGGGCCTTCTCTCGCAAGGAAAGAGTTAAGGCCACAATCCACCACACTGGCCAAGTACGGGTTGGTGGATGACACATGACCTCGAAAGATTCTAAGTACATGTTGGTTTCCTCACGATGTTTTCCTTCACCGTTTTTAAGTTAGCGGCTTCGAAAAGACAGTGGTGCGCGTGGTGGGATTCGAACCCGGGGGCTCCGGATCGGCAGTTGTCGTTCTCCCGACTAGACCAGCCGTAACTTTACTAGACCAGCCGTAACTTACTAGACCAGCCGTAACTTATTAGACCAGCCGTAACTTAATTAATTTGTGTAGGTTTATTGATTTTTATCTATTTTTGTTGGGTATCTTATATCTTAACTAGCTGATCCGGCGAACTTCGTTCTACCTTTCAACCTTCCCTGGAATCCTACAAATTCAAACCCAAAATCAGTCCAGCTGTTCTCGATTTCTAGCGAGACTATCGAACATCAATGTATTTTTATTTTTAAGAAGACAGCTTGATTATCTATAGATCTCCGGTCTATAGATAATTGAGATCTGATTAGTGCAAGTAGTTACGTATGTAGTGTAGTTTCTTTGTGATTTAATTTTGTTAATATGCCCATATTAACAAAATTGAATCTGGTGAATTTAAAACTTCCTACGAGATTACACCTAGAACTTTTCGAGCTCAAAATTTTATTTTCTCTTTTCTTAGACCGTAGTTTTAATGATTAGCATCGTGACTAAGTTGGCAGTGAATCTCCCTGTAGAACAAAGCTGTAGATCGTGCGTGCGATTCCCGCCCAGGACAAATAATTGTCAATAAATATGGATATTTGTTGTGTCTGGGTTTCTACGTAACAAAAGTCTGTATTTATGATTATATACGTATTAACGCGGCTGTCGGGTTACTATAATACAAACTGGGCTTAGTTTGACCAACCTCAAACTAAGCCCAGTTTGTATTGTAGAGTTATATCGTGAGAAATATCTGGAAACATTTATTTACTATTGGTAAGGGTACATTGTCTTTGAAGACACTGACTAACTTCACCATGATTGATGGAGAAAAGTGGACATTCCTTCTTTTCGAAGGATTATTTTTTATGAATTTCAAGTAACTTTTCGGTTTTTTTTCAGAGTCTTCCCAAACGACAGGCACATGTAAATTACGAACAGGATACATACGCACACGAGTGCAAATTGAAACACATAACACGACTAATGCAACGTTCTGACAGTATATCAATTACATGTGTATCGCTAAACAAACAACTTAGCCGATGGACGATTCGGACCCAAATTGGTTGTCTAAACAGTGGACTTGCGTTTTTGGTTAGTGCCGCGTTTGGAGACGGCCGAACTGGAATATAACACATCAAGGCATTTTCGGAGTGACAGATTTCAATAATGTGTGAAAAAATATGTCAAGCTAGTGGCTTCCTGTGACTTTGTTTGTGTATAATTTAAAAAAAGGCTGTCTCTTAAAGCATATCTGGGACAAATAGTAGCCTATGTGCTATTTCAAGCTAGAGTATATTTGTGTGGGAAATTTCAGAGTTATCTGTTCAGTTCTTTTAACGTGATTGTGCAACAAACATGCAAGTTTTTAATTTTATAATTGTTTTAGGTAGAATATTTAATAAGATTATTTACAAATGTACGACATATGCTTATGATTTTAAAAAATATATACAACATTAACGCTGCCTATACAGCAATATGAACAATAGTGGTAAGACTCTTTACAGAGTCGGCTTGTAAAAGTGCCTCACCTCTGCTTCCACCCCACAGCCGCGATACCTACCCTACCCAAGATCACGGCCCACATCAGTTGCGCCGGTATCGACACGCCGCGAAACATACATGGCCGCATTGTCGTCGGTTTGGAGGCCAAGCCTAGACGAGTGCCCCCCGAGGGGTCCTCTTAGCTTCACCATGGGAGACCAGGCCTCGGCTAAAGAGCCCCCCGCCTCGTCAATGCGGGAACCTTTCGGGAGGGAGCATAATGCTACCTATGTTAGCCTGATTTAGGTAGCCAGCTTATTGATCTTTTGCCATTTGTATTTCACTCGTGCCTCACTATATTTACACTATTGTATTGGGAAATTACTGACGAGTAATTGATTTGACATTGATAACTAATTATTCTATTTTATGTTGTTCGTACTTTTTTTAAGGCAGTCCTCGCCAATTTAGGCTCTTTTATGCAACTCAGTGATGCCTAGACTCTAGGCCCTAGAATAGTTAAAGAATAGTTTTTAAAATAACTTTATTAGGGTTATTTTACACTTGCCCATCATCCCGCCTGATCTTAAGCGATGATGCGGTCTATCATAGAGTGTGTTTACCAAGAAGAATCGGATTAACTATCGTATTGAAGATACCAAGAGTGGAACCATCTTGAAACCCCTAATTAGGCCTACGTTTTCATATAAAAGTAGAGTCAAACCCCTTCGAATACTGTAACCAGGCCTCAGGCCTCAGGGCTCAGAGGAGAATAAAACGATTTACGATTTAGCTACGGTCGCTTTTATTTTCAGCGTGTTTTCAGCGCTGACTTGTCATGTGTCACTAGTTGGGGTTTCCCAACTGGCGCATTCAAACGAGGCTGCCACGTAAAAGGGTACAGAGGGTCACTTACAGCGGAGCTGATAATTTGTGCAGTCTGGGCCTCGCCCGTATTGTTATCAGGTCCGGGTGGAAAATATCTCCTTGTAGGTCACCGCTGAATTATATATTAATAAGACTCTTTGCGGAATCTGCTTGAAGAAGTATTTGCCAGTTATTCTACCATCAAGTTGTGCAAAGTTTACTGTGTTCCAGTTTGAAGGGTAGTGTTGCCAGGGTAAAATGGATTTGGAGATAAATTTGACTATTTTTATAAATGTCAAAGTATAGCTGTTTGTTGCTTAATCACTTCGGAACAGCTGAACGGACCAGGTGGAAATTTGGAATACAGTTACAGTTTTATGAACGCTGTGAAACAGATACATATTTTATTTCAGAATGACTACCTAACGAACTACCAGGGCGTCAAAACAACAAAAAAAAATGGCGAGGTAAAATCTCCAGGTTAGATAGAAAGACTCAAATTAATACATTTTAGTTTTAACCGGAATTGGCGGTCACGGTAAATATAAATTTGAGAGAAACGTCTAACTCAGGTAGCTTTGGAAACTACGCGGGTGAAACCGGAGAGCGTGGCTATGAGCATGGCATCTAGACATGCTAACGCATTTCTAGATAGCCAGTGGCCATGGTCTCGGGCTTACCTGAAAATGTCTTATCATTCCTAAGCGTGACGCTAGAATTCAATTCACAGCCCACGAAAAATCTGTTGTGGCACGCCAAAAGATGTTTTCACTTCAAAAATAACAGGGCAAAGAGATGGACTATTTTAAACATCCGAGTGGTTCACTCAGAAGTTTGAGAATGCCTCTTGCATCGTCGCATTGCAGACTTTGGACTCTTCGTATTCAAATAGCTACATGACACAGTGCTGTTATGTAGATTCTTCTCACTGAAAGTTGATAGAAAAAGGACTCCATTACCATATTCGTTATTTAAAATATGAATTTAACAATATTTTTAGTTAGGTGTCGTGTAGTGAGGAAAATTACACTAATAGTAATTTAGTCGCATTAATATAGAATTTGTTCATTTAAACAAGTACGTAGGTACATTTACAATTCGTAAGTTTTATCTAATAACAACATTATTAACCCAGAGGTCAACTTACTAAAAATATTGATGCATCACTCACAGTGTTAGATAGAACAATATTGCGTCGAAAAATATTTACCATTACTCATTGCCCCAACAAAAATTACGACATGTGTACCAATACTAAGCTAAGGAAAATAATAAAAATGTACATTTTATTATACTCTAAGTGTGACAATAGTAGGTGTATACTATTGGAGGCAATGAGGTATGCCAACACGCCAACGTGTGACTTTCAATAATTATGTTTGCTAAAAACGTTAGGAACTCCGCCATGTTGGATTTGCGGACATGGTTGTGGAAAATCACGGAAAACAAATACATGAGGCGTGCTGTGAAAATTTCAATAATTTCATATTTCAGTCACGTACCTGACTGGTTTAGCCGGTATTAGCGTGTGGAGAGGCAAATTCCATGACAGCCATTGTCCGACAGAAACGCGAACCGATCATTGTTAATTTTTTATTCAATTTGGTCACGATTCTTTGAAATATTCTTTCTTTAGTAGTTGTAGGACTCTTGGCAGAGTCCGTCTGGGGAAGTACCACACCTTTGTCAGTTATTCTACCGCCAAGCAGTATCGTGCAAACATTACTGTGTTCTGGTTTGAAGGGCAATGTTTTCAGAGAAATTACAGGGCTTAGAGATATAACATCTTAGATCTCTGGGTGACGAGCGGAGTGCAGTGCTAGGTAATGCCACATAACAGCACACTGACACGCAGCTATTGGAACATGAAGAGTCCTAATCAATTTGGACTCGTGTCAGTGTGCTGTTATGTGGCAGGCATGTTGCTTGCCATCAGGCACATGTCCTGCTCGTCTCGTCACTTTTTATTTTTATTAAAAAAAAATGAACACTTTTGGTGATATGTTTTTGGAGTGAAAACTTCTTTACCTACATTGCTTTAACATGTAAAAGTTTACTGGCTTTAAAAGTGAATGAAAGAATCGCGAGGAAACCGCGGCATGTTTAAAAAAAATGAGGTTGTCATCCGCCACCTCTCACTGGGCAAGCGTGGTGGATTATGACCTATGATTATGGCTTTACTTGTCAGATAAAGCCCATTATTAACCATTCCAACATCCAAACTTTTGCTTTTAAAATACATATAAGTTAAATATATGTATAGTTATAGTATACAGGTATAGTTTTATGTAATAAATACCCTGATACTTTTTGCATTATTGACATAATACTAAGTGGAAAACCGACTGTTATTATTTTAATATACGGACCCCAAACCAAGCTAATTGGTGATCCATGCTCCTGATAATAAAAAATCCCCATCCCAAAGTGTACATGAGCGTTGAAAGTTGTAGACAATTCAAACAGAGGGCATATTTGTGTGGTTCAATATTATCATGTCGGTATATTGATACTACTTATCAAACCTATTGAAGCATCGTTCTAAATTAATTTGTCGAGTCTTAGAAATTATTGTGGCAGCAAACAGTGGCTCCACGCTTATTGCGGCAAATATTTGATATTTGGTTCGGATAAATGTATCGCGGCTGTAATAACGTTTTGTTTTGTTGCTAATTTTTGTAGTAAATTTTGTGTGATTAGTTGTTGATTTAAATTGTAGTTGTATATGTTACCGGAAATGTATGAAATCAAGGAATTGTATACAATGCCTAGGAAATGTATGTAATTCCTAAAATCGCACGGAAATGTGTGAAATCAATTATATTATACTTACACATTTCCTAGGAAATCTATACATTTCCTAAATAGCAATCAGAAATGTAAAACATGTAAGATATTGGTGGGTAGGTTGGGTTAGGTTAGGTTAAATTTGCCGCGGGCGAGTACGAAAGTGTTCCCATAGCTCTGGCATATCAGCGCTTGCATGTAACGACCCAGGGTTTTTAGTGGGTAGGCCACCAGTGGTGGGAGTCCCACATACCCACCCTACTCTACCCCAAGGGAGGGTGGAATTCATAAAGAATTTTCCCTGGGAAAAAAAAAGGTTAGGTTAAATTTGATTTATGTGGAAGGTCCGTGCTTGGCAGCACATAGTTCAAAAATGGAAGAACAGACTGGCCCACCCTAAGGCCGGAGACTGTACTATTGATGCTGTCCAGCCGGTTCTTGATGATTGGCTGAACAGACCACATGGTTCACTTACCTTTCGGCTTGTGCAGGTACTTACCGGGCATGGGTGCTTCGGTAAGTACTTGTGTCGTATTGCCGGAAAGGAACCGACTACCATGTGTCACCATTGCGGTTGTGAAGAAGACACGGCACAGCACACATTGGTGGACTTATTATGACGGATTACATACATTTCCGTTAACATATACAAGTCGTGTTTTTATGATGCAAAGTGGTGTGATGAACAAGACATACGCTTTTTTGTAGTATAAAGTGACGGAATGAGCAAGACCTATGCTTGATAATAAGCAACACACCTGACAATAACAACACAGTTTCACGCAGCTATTGGAACATGAAGAGTCCAAATTATAATCTAGCACTGCACTATGTAACCTAAAGATACAACATGATGTATTTCTATGCCCAGTAATTTATCTGGAAATATTTTCCTTCCAACCAGAACACAGTGATGTTTGCACGTTACTACGTCAATAACAATAATCGAACGAGGCTTACTCGGCTATTTTAACTCGAAGAGTACAAAACGCTATCTAGCAATGATAATTTGCTATAAGATGATTTAGCTCTTGGCTCTGTTATATTTTCGAAAACATTGCCCTTCAAACTGGAACACAGTAATATTAGCACATTGCTAATATTTTTATGTTACAGTACATCTAAGCGATTCCCAAAGCGGACTCTGTAAAGTGTCTACGAGTACCACTACAATTAATAGTATACCCACAGATTTTTAAATCATAGTATTATTTCTTTATACTGTGGTACACCGAAATCCAGTTATATATAGTCTAGGTATATACTGTACCAATCATATTATACTTACTTATTGTTCCTATCATGTAGAAGACGTTAGCGTTAACGTCACGTTAACAGCCTTATCTGTTCCTTATCGGTAATTAAAAATAAAATACTAATTTCCTCAGTACTTTGAGTCACCAGATAAATTGCATCATGTGTCACTGCCTGCGAGGAAATGATCTAAGGACCTAGTTATTTTCCATTAAGGTACTTGTCCCACCTCCTTCGTGGAAACGGCAAACTATATATTATTTTTTAACCGACTTCAAAAAAAGGAGGTTTCTCAATTCGACCGTATGTATGTTTTTTTTTTAATTGTGTTCGCGGATAACTTCGTCGTTTATGAACCGATTTTGATGATTATTTTTTTGTTGTAAAGAAGATATTCCAAGGGTGGTACCATGATAAGGAAACCAGGGTCTGATGATGACATCCTAGAGAAATCGAGGAAAACTTTTTTACTTTATAAGTTTTTCCGTTGAAAGTCGGTTATTTTTTGTTAAAATTATTTGTACAAGAAATGATATGAATATTTACTTTAAATATCATCTTTGCAATGCATAGCTTTTAGCGGTAGGGGGGGGGGGGGTCTACCGCCTAACCAGAACTGTTTTAGCTTGTATATTACTCTCTCTTTTATTTCTGCTTGAAATGATAGAGACTGCAATTGCAAAGCGAAGGCTGATTTAGTTAGGCGGTAGAAGGCCGGGCTTTGTAGACTCCGCTTGGGAAAGTACTTTTTTGACGTGACACGTCTTATAAATTGGTTTGCCGGGTGACACTTCAAGAAACTGCGTTACGCTCCGCTCACGTTATGCGCTCACAACGAGAGCGAGTGAGAGGCACGCGTCCCTTCCACTCGGGCATGGTTAGCCCGCCTAAGAGCGAGAGAGACAGACATAAAAAGTGAAAGGCACGCGTCCCTTCCGTAAAATTATTTTACCACTCAAAGTCGTTGTCACGTAAAACTTTCGCCCGTATACCGACTTTACAGGCAACCAATTTTTTAGCCAGTTTTTCTACCGATTTGCAGTAAAGTGCTAACGTTACTGTGTCCCAGAATAAAGACCTATGTTTCCAGAAAGATACCGGGCAAGGAAATAAAATGCGTTGTATATCTAAGCAATGGGCACAATGATAGATACCTACATAGCTAAATAAACTCTTTATTGCACTTAAAGTACAAATAACAATAACAACAATGTAATAATATCAATGGGAACTCTTCACAAGTAACTGCATGACACGGGGCTATTATTGACAGCTGTATATATCAGATAGAAGTCCTCCACAAGTTCTGTTACCAACTTATAAATGAAACAAAAAATTGGCAGTCATAGTGCTCCCGATAGAAGTGAGAACTTTAAACATAGACTTATAGTAACAGCACTAATGTCATTTTTCTCAAATGGAATTGGGCTCGACACAATGCCAGGTAGAGTGATGGCAGGTGGACTCAAGCGGTTACGGGTTGGTGGCTGATGCGGGCAAGAGAATTGTTATGCGCCCATAAGCTAGATGGGTGACAATAGAACAGTGGGTCATGCAGGAAACTGACAAGAGATCGAGACAAGCGGTAGGTATACACGAAGAGAGACCTATGACAACAGACTGAATAAGAAGAGTGTTGTATAGTACGTCACAAGTATAACAGAACTGCTTTTTTATGTGGGTGGCACGAACTCACATGATTTCACCCAAAGAGCGTCTAATCTGCATTCCTGCACCGCCAAAACTAAAAACTGCTGTATAATAAGTTATAACTTCAGAAATTTCAAAGTTTGTGTCACAATAAATAGTTTTTCGTCTATATCTCTACTCGCTCCTTGTTCTTCGTTGGTGAGACAAAGACCTAAACGTAGTCGGAAGATAATGTCTATCTTGACGACTTTAATTCTTTGTAATGCTCCCCTGATGAAAGTTATAAGCATAAATTAATGATAAGTGATAACGGGTGCTTGTTTGAACGCGTTTTGTGATGAGGAAGTTACACGAAGTCAGTGTCCAAAACATGTGACAATATACGTATGTAGAAATTTACCTACTTTACTTAGTATCTACTAATATGTATATTTACTATAATTGAGTAGATAAATAGAAACAACTTACTACTACCACTCATTTGTTTATTATGACGTCAATAGTAATTACAACAGACGTGACGACAGGTCCTGCAATTATATTAAATTATTTGATATAATAACAGTATTTAAATAAAATATAATATAATACCAATTTTAATTTACATTTTTTTTAATTTGACTTACTTTATGATCATTCAAAGATGGATAGGCAAGGCCATTTTAAATGAACTCTTCACCAAGTCATCCGAGAAACACGAAAGCTGGCTTTGATGTGTTTGGTTCAACGTGGGAGACAGAATAATTATTATTTCAATTAATGGGCTTTATATAACACTAGATGCCCGCCCCGGCTTCGCCCGTGGTATATTATATAGCACTCATCGGGATCCCGTACATATCCAACGGTGAAAGAATGACTGAAATCGGTTCACTCATTCCTGAGAATATCGATTTCAAACAAAAAACCTCTTCAGCAACCTGCTACGCCACCTGTCGGAAATTGGTCGTACCAACTCAGATTTAGAAAAAAAAATTAGCAAAGGTTTATATTCAAGGCACAGATTACTGAAATTCAATGACGCAATCTTTGACACATGCTGTCATGTGTCATGTCAAAGCACGAAACGTACGAAAACTCTCAAAAGGGGAATATTTTTTCCCGATTTTGTTACATTCTTGTTTCATGCTCCGCTTCAATTAATAGTAGAGTTATTTTCTATAGCCTAAAGCCTTCCTCGATAAATGGACTATCCAATAGAAAAAGAATCTTTCAATTCGGACCAGTACTTCCCGAGATCCTAGCGTTCAAGCAAACAAACAAACAAACAAACAAACAAACAAACAAACTCTTCAGCTTTATAATATTAGTATAGATTATTAGCGCGAAGACAGAACAGGCTGCTTGCCTCATTGTAAGAAAAAACATCAAAGCATCAATCTATCCAAATTTTATCTCCAAACATCTCTTAACCGTCTTATGACGATCGTAAGATTTTCCGGTAGGTGTTAGGTAACATCAAAATTGTATTTACAAGGATCCGAGGCACATCTATTTAAGGCTTTACTCCCACACCGATGTTGTTTTAGGACGACATGTTCTTATATCCTAGGCGTGTAAATTTGTGTAATCTTGGCCTATCTAGGCTTTATAGAGGCGATTTTAGCAAAATGATAAAATGCTGGATGAAGGGCACATGAGTCTTGTAAATTGTTACCAAATTTTGCTACGAAATTGTTATTATGTGACTCAATATGTAACTAATATTAAAAGCCTACTTTATACTCGCACTAGCAGCACTGCGCGGTTTCACCCGGGTAATTTCTGGTCCTGTTAATTTTCCGAGATAAAAAAATAGCCCATGTTATATTCCAGACCATTATCTATCCATGTTCCAAATTTCATATACTAAGTATATGAAATTTGTATCGTATATCGTAGTTTTTGCGTGAAAGAGTAACAACATAATTCGATACATATACGATATTTACGACTCCTGATATTTATTTCCTTCCCCTACAAAGATAATACGATGGTCCGATTACCATTAACAGGACATTTGATAATATTTAATTTTTGTGGTATAAATTATAAACAAAATTTGTATAAGTAATCCCAAAAGATAATAAATCAAACTTACTGGCAATTAATATCCTGGGAAAAGTAAGCTAGATTTTCCATGAAATAGTGCACAACATTTTTGGTACATACCTATCCAACTTATTTTTATTTTGGCCGTTGATTAACTTTACTTTTGGTAAAAAACTAGGTGGTCACTGTGGTCTCTGTCGTCATTTTAGTGCCGAATAATAAAACAAAGACGTATTTTGAAATGAGAACGAAACGTAAGATTTCTTTTTAATTTTGACGTAAAGCAAAATAAGAAACCAGCCAGCTCAGTCTGCCTTATCTCATTAACGCGCGAACCAGCCAGTTTTGGCGGGAAAGAGGACGTATTTGATTAACACTAATTATGAACCGGCTTCATCCGACGGTACAAAGAAAGTAGGATCAGTAACATAGTCTTTGTCCGCCATTTTGATACTTTGTCACAACAAAAATGGATTCATAACTCTTTCAGAAGCTGGATTTTTTTCTTAGAAATGAATGAGAAAAAGTCCAAAAACAATTCGAATATTAATTTTAAGCACGCAAAGCTTTACCAAAAAAAATAGCCGTTATAGTAAGGGAGGTAAGTTCAATATTGTGTGAAATGTTTTGTGGGAGAGTATTCACTGAAGATGAATCGGATGATCCTAATTTCTGGTGTTATTGTGAAAGTAAACACTTTCTTTAGTTTCTGTTGCGGAATATTGCAAAGAAGTGCACTGTGCTTGTATGGGTAGAGACGTTTTATTTCAACATCATCAATCGCTATCTATTATCGATAAGATCGGCTTTTGTGCCCAAAATGTTTTAATTTTTAAGTAGGTGTAATCACTCTATTTCTGTATTGTTTTGTGATACAATAAAGTGTTTTGTATTCACCACATTCTTTATTTCACTATTGAGCATAGGCCTTTTTTATAATGCATTTAATAAGTTTGAACCGCACTAATGGTGATAGCTTGCAGCTGGACGTTCTACAATTTGCTTACCTCACTCCACCACTCAGTCGCAATTCTACTACAACTGTTATCACCGAGTCTAGTACACTCCGCGAGGTATAAGCTGAGCTTTGCATTAGTGTGAGTGATCACCAATCAGGCAGGAGCTTGAAATTTTGTCCGCGAGGTATATATAGGCTGAGCTTTGCATTAGTGTGAGTGATCACCAATCAGGCAGGAGCGCGGCGAGACAGAATGGCGCCGCGCCTAAGGCCGGTTGTCACACCTACACTATCCATGTACACTCACACAAATGCAAAGCTCAGCTTATGCCTCGCGGAGTGTAACGCGTTTAGCCTAACTTCACTTAAGGGTAAGAAATACACATCAGTTGTAAAGTAGAGCTTGCATACATTTTGGAATAGAGCGTGATATGAGGAAGGTTTCAAATTTATTGAAAAAAAAACATGAAAATTAATAATTATAGAATTGTGACGAAATCGGTATGGAGATTCCAACGCATCGTCACATTGTGTTGTCGCTGTGGTTTACTATTTTCCTAAGTTTACGTTATTTTGTATTTATTCTCAAATATTATTTGAGTAAATTTTTTAGAAACACGAAAAATTGTTTAGGTTTATTTTAAGTTTTTGTGTTTTTAGTACTAACGTAAAACTTGGTATTACTTGTAGAAGAGGTACGACTTTTTTTTATCAATAATAGGCTACGTTTGACCTCACTTTGCCTATTCACTTATGTAACACGTTTACTTAAAACGTAGGTACTTGTTTACTGCGGGGCTCTGCTTGTCAAATAAGAATTTAGATTGCTATTATGTCCTGTGATTTTCTTTCCAGCTTCTTCGTTCATATTGCGTAAATAATTGCAAATAGTACTTTCTTCTACGTTCGTTAGGGGCGCTTTTCTCATTTCTCACACATTGAATTAAAATACAAACGCGATGTAATATAAATGCATGCTGGGTACGCTTCCGATTGGTAGTGGGATTGAACATCTTGATTATCTGTAGACCTACAGTGGTCTATGGATAATAATAATTCAGGTGTGCTTAGTGTAAGTAGTTAGTTAGGTAGGTTTGTAGTGTTGTGTAGTTCTCATTGTATTTTAGTTTTGTTAAGAAACAACGAACTAGCTAAATTTCATATTTAGAAGAAAGAAAACTTTACAAAACTCAATAAAGGCTCCATTAAGATAAAATGAGAAAACAAATATTACAGTTAGCACAACAGGGTTATTCTTTTAGATTAAAGTGTAAAATTTCTTTGATTTTCCTCTGAAATCGGAAAAACTTTAAGTGAAAAATATCAATGTCCCTATTGGAGACAAGGACTTCGTTGTATTGGCGACTCATTCTGACTATGGGATTATAATAAGAAGTATTATTGGTAAAAACTTGCAAACTGAAGCTATTATAATTACGATTACGAGACCATAAACGTTATGTTATGTTATCATACATTTTCATTTTCATTTTTCAAGGTTCCTGGAGACAATAGAAGTGGTAGTAGCATTTCAGCTTCTGCAGATCGTCTTCTTCCATCTCACGCACTTCACCCCGCTGTCTTGAAACCCCCGTTACCAATATGTCCTAAAAATCGAGTACAGCGCATGTCCTAGATGTTTACTAGTCATTATAAATGCCATCAGCAAGCTGAACCACTTCACTTCCAATAAGTTGGAGATATCTGAAGAGGATCCGACGACCGCTAAGGCAGAAGGATTCTAGAGACGGTGTAGTGAAGAATGGAACACCGCAGCCTGGTAGACCCTTGTGTATGAAGAGACCGTAAGTAAAATCAATATCTACTGCTACAGTATATAGAAATACAACTAAAAATAGTTAAAACTAACAAATAATCTGCGTAATTAAGCCCCATCATTAAAGAAACAATTAAGAATCGTACGTCCCCTGTAATTAGTAAACCCATCAACATTAACCTTCCCACAATAAATCTCGCATCACACCGATTTTACGCACAATTCCACACAATGCACAAGTCAAACGGACGATCGAAAAGGCCATTCAAGCTAAACAGGGCTAACAACATTATACCCGTGTAATACATATTTCATTATTACTTTCCACCTTTTATGGTATGTTTAATTTTATAGCAACCCTGATTTTTTCTTCTTTTTTTTTTTGGCTACGGTGCGATACAATGCTAGGCTCAGAGTTGAATAGGGGGCGTTGTATTGTTGTACAATATTTTTTTTTAAATCGTATCTCATGAATGGATATCAGATTTGTACGGTTGGCAGAATAGCGATATCAATTTTTTAAATGTTATTTTAGTCCATCTGAGTAACTCTACATCAGTCCCATAATAAAAGGTAAGTATGGTTTTCAATTTATTTGGAAATGAAAATCAATGATAACAATTAAATAACAAAAATCGCAATGTAATTAAAAAAAAGTTGCAAACTGGAACACAGTAATGTTTGCACATTACTCCTTGGCGGTAGGATAACTGGGAAAGATGTGGTACTTCGTCAAGTGGGCTCTGCGACGAGTTCTATCCTATAACATCTATTCTATCTCATCTATTTTCTATAACATTTTACCATATTCTCGATAAACCCTCATCACAAAGCTTTGACCCAGAAGCTCTCTTTTCTAACCGTACAAGCCAACATTGACGTTTCCAATGTAACCTCAATAGTTCCTGCATAGAACGGAGACAGACACCAGCTCTTCCGGTTGCCCTTTCATTGTGCAATTCGGCAGGGCAGCTTCGCGCCGCCGCCGGCCATTCCGAACAATGCCCGATTCAAAAATCGAATTCTCAATTCAAAAGCGCATCGTTGAGGTTTATTGGCTTATCGCTTGATTGATTGTGCGAATACCGATGCAACTTTTTCTTTTTACTTAGTTGCCAGTGTATCTTCTTTTTTGTGCGAATTTATACGTCGATAATATATTTTGATTTGGGCGTGTCGAATGACGATGCTTTGTCGGTACAGGAAGTTGAAGGAAATGTTGTATTACGTATAACAGGTATTTTAGTAGTTTTGTTAGTTTAGAGTTAGTACACTTGTGTTTGCGTTACGGATGTTAAAGTTTCAATTCAGAGTAAGAGGCGGGTATTGCCGACAATGTGAAATACTATTTAGTTTCACAAATAGAAATAAATACGAGTGAGTAGGTACGTCACAAATAAAAATACTTCATTCATTGCCAGTACAACCTTGAAATCGATAATTTTAATCGATTGCCGAGAGACTTGCAGTTATCCTAAAGGTATTTTCAATTCATTATTCAAAGAAAAACAGTGTCTAATTTTGTACTACTCGTATTTTGAAACTCTACTTATATATTTATTATCTTCTACCACAAAATCAATACTAATATCTAACTAAATCCCTACAGTATTCATCGAAAATTAACCGCTTTTTACCATTATTGTTTTATTTACTTATTTATTGATCTTATTAATTTTTTTACAATAATTATAAATATTTTTTTTATTGTTTTCACCATTAAATAAATATTTGTTATTTTTTTTTCAAAATTACCAACAGTGAATTTTTGGCGACTGTTGAAACCAGAAACTAAAGGGGACGTTACATTACAGTTACATTTTATTAACCTTTTTGGAAAATAGGAGATATCAGCAGATCCGTACAGACGTTCTGATAAGATTGAGCAACAAACATACAAACTTTATAATTTATTAACATTTATGATATTAGCAGGATTTAACTAACACATTTGTAGGTTGGTTGTGCGCTAGGTGAGGGGTGAGGTGGATGAAGTTGGCTGCAGATAAAATATAATATTCATCCCTACAGGCTTTAGCGACACAGCCCAAAGATTGTCACGGGAATCTCAACAATAATACAATTAACGGCTTCATGTCATTTTTGAAAATAAAGCATTTGAAAGTTATCAATCCATCATCAACAGCCTACTAACTGCTGGGACTCGAGCCTTTTCTCGTAAGGAGAGAGTTAAGGCCATAATCCACCTCGCTGGGCTGGGCGGGTTGGTGGATGAGCTGTTATAGGCGAGCGTTTTGCTTACCGTCAGGCACATGTACTGCTCATTCTGTCACTTAATACTATGTAAAAAATAATTTCTTATGCCGCAACTGGAAAAACCAAGTATCTGACTCAGAGCGGTTTTCCTATTAAAAATGTGTGTTTAATATTATTAAAATACAATAACGTCCATTATCATAAATTATGACGGAACAAAAGGCCCGTTTTCAACTCACGCGCAGAGTTCTTATTAGGCAACGAAAACTGGAGATCCGTCTCAAAGACTTTGCCAACACATTAAAAACTGTACCTTTTCAAATTTAACTCTTATTTTTTGGTTATAAGGTCTAAGTTTAAACCAATGTGTATGTTAAAAGTGCAAATGAGCCATAGTTAATAGTAGGACCGTGCCGTGTTTGTGACACCGTGCATAAACGGACAGACAGTATTGTTGAATATGCGTCTATAAAATACACAATCGAAGAAAAACCTATATTTACAATTTGTGACGAAATAGAGGTCAGTTAACTCTGCAGTGGTTTTTTTAATGTTTTTTTAAGTAAAAACTTCTTTTGACGTACCACATACAGATTTTTTGTGGGATTTGAATTGAGTTCACGCTCATTCAGTGCTACCATTATTTTCTAATAGTTCCCAGCGATGGCGCCTAATTCAACGGAGAGTACGCCAGGCGTGCTCTCGGCACTACCTACACAATGTAATTACATGGGCATGCCAGGCGTGTTCACCGGCACTGTTTCTATGTGTAATCAGAAAAAAAAAATTGGTTGCCTGTAAAGTCGGTATACGGGCGAAAGTTTTACGTGACAACGACTTTGAGTGGTAAAATAATTTTACGGAAGGGACGCGTGCCTTTCACTTTTTATGTCTGTCTCTCTCGCTCTTAGGCGGGCTAACCATGCCCGAGTGGAATGGACGCGTGCCTCTCACTCGCTCTCGTTGTGAGCGCATGACGTGAGCGGAGCGTAACGCAGTTTCTTGAAGTGTCACCCGGCAAACCAATTTATAAGACGTTGTCACGTCAAAAACTTTTTTCGGCTTAAAATGTCCTGATTCGTTAGTATTGTGGTATTACCCAAGCTACTGACGCCTACGCTCGTCGTGTCGACGGCATTGAGCGAGTTAATGAAATATATTTTCAGGTGAACTCGGGACCATGGTCCAATCAATGCTTACGCATTTCTAGATGACCATTGTTAGAAGATGGAAGAAGAGATTATTTCTTTTCCATTACAATTTTAGAAGAGACTTAGCTTTGAAGATTTAGACAACAATGCTTTGAAGATATATGCCAGACTTGCAATACCCTCCGATTTCACCCGCGTAGTTTCCAAAGAGTGCTATTTCTGTGATTGTCAATTTTTTTGCAACATTGCTCTTCAAACTAGAACTGAATAATGTGTACGCTTAACAGCTTAGCGGTAATATGTATGTATGTATATCTGCCAATAATGTAGCACTATTGCCAGATATATTAACATTTACAGACTCTACACTATTAAATTAGTTTCATGGCTAAATGATGATAGATTTACAAATACTTAATCACTGTATGTATCACTGTTATTTTTGGACTTTATTTTGAAAAAGACGTACTAAGATATTATTTTCAGATAATTATGTATGCCATCGAAAATAAATTCGGAGAATATTCTAACATTGTATCAACCATGTGAGTTGATTTTTAACCTGCACAGAGTAAGTAATTACTAGTAGCGTGAGTGTGAGTTTAGTCAAAAAACAAAACTGTCCGTATCCGTTACTAATTTTGAATTTCGAATCTGTAATTAATTTACAATAGAGTTGTTCGATTTAATTTAAAGATTTGGTTTACAAAAACGAACACAAACATCAAAACGACTAATTTCCGATGTTTAAATTTTAGTTTCATTTTGAACTTAAAATGTAATTTGGGTAAGACCAAGCCGATCGCATGATCAAACGACATTAATTAATCGTCCAAATTTACCCAAAACTGTAACATTGACCAAGTCACGGAAGCGAAGACGTTCAATTCATCAAAAGAACCCATTAGATATCCATTATGACTGTTATTTTTCGGATGACAACACTCAACAATAGTATTTACATTCGATGTCAGTTTGTTTTACATCCGAAACACATTGAATGAACGCGGAACATATTTCACCCAACATTCTGAGGCCTTTATTCTTTGGACATAATGTCTCGTATTATACTAGGTCCATAGTTCCGTAGCTCCTATTGTTAGGCCAAAGAAAGGTGAATGAGGAGTGGAATAATAATAAATGTCTGGCCGGTAGCAGAGAATATTTTAAAAAGAAAAATACAAGATATGACAACACCGCCACGTGTTGGAGGGACAATAGAATTTGAAATTGGAACCTTTTAATGTGATAGTTTTTATTTTATTTGCTTGTAACCAGCCATATAGCTTAGCAAAAGAGAAATAGTACATAAGAATCTCTGTACTATGGCAGAAACTTTAAAAAAATGATTCCTGGGAGAAGATTATTATTTTCAATTAATTATTTTCTTATTCATAATTGATTATTCTAACTTATAACTCAAAATTTGATAGTTCACTTCGAAATCTACGAGGGTGAATCTGGAGGGCGCTGCTATTTCGGATAAATCTTTAAAGTATGGCCATGTAAATTAGTCTTCTAAGTATGACCATCTAGAAATGAGTTAGGTTTAGGTCCCGAGTTCACCCAAACGTTTCTTCAATAATTTACGAACGTGACAAAGACCTGCAATCAAGCCAACGAAAAAATTTTTTTTTTAAGTTGTGTAAAAAGGCTTTGTTTATTATATGAATCAATAATGATATAAATAATAAATAGTAAACGTTTAATTAATCTTTTAATAAATATATCAGTCTATATAATATATTTTAAATTTAATGTTAATTTAGACATAAACATAGAAAAGCTGTTTGTTCCGTACCTATTTCTTGTTTAGCCAAGCTATAAAAAATCAGTCACGTGATGCCAACATAAAAATTACACGATGTTTTTTTTTTATTAATTGACAATGAAAGGTTACTCTAATAAAACGAAATAAAATGTTGCGTAATGATTTTCATAAAATCGTTTTATCGCACCCACACGATTCAAGGGGCGTGCGTGCTTGGTTTTTAAGCGCATATGTCATGATAATTTACGTATTTATGTACGTAAGTGCTCAGTGGGCTCATAAATTTACAAGCCCGTGATTTATATGAGGATTAGTGCGCGTTATCAGTAGTAGATGCCTATGCGTACATTGCTTATTATGTAGGTGACATTACATACGCTTTATACCTAGTCAACCTACTATCAATATTGGATTTACTTAAGGTTATTATCATAAACTTCATAATTACGTATTTGATTCTTCCTTAACTCATGTATATCATTGATAAAAGACGAGTTTTTTTACTTTAAATGTATTTTTGAAGTCGATTGAATCATCTAGGACCCTGAAAGAAACTAAGTAAAAATGTTAATTCTAAATTATCTTTCAATATGCAAAAACAATAGAACGTCATTTATGCACTGCATATTAAGAGATTTAAGTTAATAGTATCACGATTCTCTGAAAAATAAGTTTATTTTAACAAGGATTTATCGTGACAACGTGTCCTTCACTAGGACGCATGGATGACTGATTAAATCCAACAATCAAGATTTTCTACAACAAAATAAATAAACCTTGCTGCTTTCGAAATTGTGTTGATAAATGTTGCAAAACTATTTGTATTCAGTCACAAACGTGATACACTTTCATCAGAATGGGTGTCAGAAATAAAATCCTATAAAAATAAACGATATCTATTTTTTACGACAATTTCCTGTTGTCATCATCTATCTCTTTCAAGTTAAACACAATCTGTATGAGAACAAAAGAAGTGTAATCGCAGTACCAACATTCTAACAAAATAACATGTCACAGATACAAAAGCGTGTTTTTGAAATTCTTCCGAAGCACTCGAGGTGTCCTTGCCATGTCATGTGTTGCCAACATCAAGTGCCCTCGAACCTCGAAATAGGCGCGTAAACTAACAGAGGAGCCATCAAATTAAATCAGATTCTATTTTTAGCACGTAACGAGTGACTTTTCTTTGTTGGATTTTTGCAGCTGTTTGTGCAAACGGATTACCTAAATGTCAATATTTAAAAGTTGCGGTTTTGATAAGATGTCTATCTCAGTGGGTAGAAAATAAAGTTTAGATATACTTAATACACAATCTTCAGACCACTATTCTTAAAAAAGAAATTGGCAATCATAGGGACTACCGATAAAAGTGAAAACTTATAACTTAGAATTTGATAGCTTTCATTGAAACTACGCAGGTGAAACTGGAGGGCGCTGCTGGTATGGTATGATTCTACCAATATCTTTAATAGTTTAGTGAGTTCTTACCGCTTACTAATCAAAACCACTACGGATTATAACTTCAGAGCGATAATTTATTAACGTATTACTATTTTTGAATTGAAAGTTGCATTAGGTGCACCACATACAGATTTTCCGTGGACTGTGAATTGAACTCAAGAGTCATGTTCGTAAATCAAAAACATCTTAGGGTAAACTCGGATGATTTACATGGGCATAGTCATGGCCACGCCCTACGGTTTCACCCGCGTAATTTCCAAAGTGAGCTATCAAATTCTGAGTTATAAGTTGTCACTTCTATCGGTATGCCATTTCTTTTTTTGTTTTGGTTAACCAAAACTGTAGGTACTTGTTAGGTTGGAATTTAAACAAGCTCAATATAGAACACAGCAGTCTTTCCATAATTTAATTAATTAACGGAAGTAAGCGAACTCTCATCGTCCTTCCGGGAGTTCTGTTAATCTTGCTGCCAGCGGAAAATTCACAAAAACTTTACGCTAGTTTAAGTAGCGAACTTGTAATAGGTTTAAACTCTGAATAATTCAGTTTTCTTGAGAAAATTAGTTCGACAGCCTGTGCTTTCGTATCTTGATATACCTATATGTACCAACTTACCGCAATGAAATCAAAACTTCCCTTAAGTTCGTGTAAAAAAGTTTGCAGGTTAGTATAACCATAAATCACATAGTCCGTCAGTACGTTACTTATATCCATATTATGAGTGTTTGGATACCTGGATGTTTTTTGCTCAATCACGTCGTAATGTCAGAACGGATGGGGTTGAAATTAGAAACACCGATAGAGTCAGAAAAAGCAAACTGGCTACTTTTTTTAAATTAAGTGTGACGAGACGAGCATGCCATGTGCCTGATGATAAGCAACATACCTGCCACATAAAAGGACAGTGACAAGCAGTTATTGCAACGTGAAGAATCCAAATCATTACCTAGCTCCCAGGAAAATAACATGCAAGGGATATCATCGATCTACGTGGGTAAAACCGCGGAATCACACTAATCCTCTCCTACTAATATTATAATTGTCAATGTTTGAACGATTGTTGCTCAATCACGTCGTAACGTATGAACGGATCGGGCTAAAATTTGAACACAATTAGATTATAGTCTGGAAGAACACATAGGCTACTTTGTATCCCAGGAAAAAACGGGAACGGGAACTACGCGGGTAAAACCACGGGCCACTGCTAGTTAATAATAAAAATAATCCAATACACTCGCTAGTATATAAACGAAGCTCAAACGCCAGTTTTCTTACTTAGCCAACAGGTAATTTCTTAAAAACAACGGTTCAAATTGCAAAGAACTGTAAGCAGGGAACAGAGGGGGTAAATATTTGCGATATTTTCCGTCTGGCAACACCGACCTTGTTTATCGGGAAACTCGGATGTAAACAGTGTTTATAATCGACTGCAAGCGGTGTTAGTTACACTTAGTTCGATTTACGATAAAAGAGCATTAAGCCTGGCAACATTAGCTCAATGGCGTGGTATTTAACTATAAATAAATAAATATTGAAAGAAAAAAGAAAGGTTTTCGAGTGGCGACCACGAACCGGAAAACGCAGTGTTGGACGGCCTCCAACTAGATGAACAGATGACCTCACAAAGGTCGCTGGAAACCGCTGGTTGCAGGTTGCGCAGGACAGTTCGTTGTGGAAATCTAGGGGTGAGGCCTATGTTCAGCAGTGGACTTCTTGCGGCTGATGATGATGAAATAAGTATTGATGAAGATTTATCATACAAATCTACCTAACCCCAATTTCAGAAAATATTGTACCATAAGAGATTAAGAACCAGTTAGCTGATATAAGTACAATGCAATAGAAAACAATTCAATGCAATGCAACCACTGACAAGAGTTTGGTTTTAATCATAGATATAAACCATTTGATATTCCCAAACTTCCGCCGTCCGGAATTATGTCATTGTTGGGAAGAGTGAACTCACTCTTTCCGTTCTAGTCGTCAACAACCAAAATAAGTAGAACCATAGCATACCTCGCCGATAGCGATTCTTGGAGTCAAGTAGATTGGTAGTATGTAAACCACTTCCGCTACACACACAGACGCAGTTTGTTTCAAATTTTAAGGTGCTTAGGGCACATCTTTTGATCAGGTTTATATACATGGTTTTAAAATCATTGAATGCAATGCAATGCAAAGCAGTGTAGTGCAATGCATTGCATTGTATTGCAAAACAATGTTTTTTTTGACTAAACCTATAAGCATTCCTATTCAGCATGGTAACGTCGCCTGCATGCTAAGCACGCTTTGAAGTAGAAGGCGAGAATAACCCATAGGTTACTTTTTATCTTAGGAACCTAACGGATTCGGCAAGTGAAATCGCGGGATGCTATTAGTATTTCATCAATTCAAAATGACGTTTGCTACTCTGTCTATCTCAACAGGTTAACCTAGTTTTTTTTAATAAATAGTGACGAGACGATCAGGACATGTGCCTGATGGTAAGCAACATGTCTGACACATAACACCACAGTGACACGCAGCTATTGGAACATGAAGAGTCCAAATCATTACCTCTGCACTGCCCTAAATATCAAGGACTGCACTGCGCTCGTCACCCAGAGATTTAAGATCTTATTTCTCTAAGCCCTGTAATTTCTCTGGAAACATTGCCCTTCAAACCGGAACACAGTAATGTTGTCACATTACTGCTTGGCGGTAGAATAACTGGCAAAGGTGTGGTACTTCCCCAGGTGTACTCTGCCAAGAGACCTATCACTACACTAGTAGTTGTAGTTTAGGTACTTCTTGGTGTAATGATTAAGCGTTTGTTGTTTAAATTTTTCCATTTACTGAATCATGCATCTAGAATATTCTAACTACCCACAAATCCTCTCAGGATTCTGAGTATTCCCGTCAGTGTAAAGGAAAGTAATAACCAACCTATTTCAAAGCGCATTACAGAATTTCCCAAAACACACCAAAATTTCCAGTTCCGGTTCCTACTTATACGTTTGCACAGCGTTTTAATTAAAATAATTTAAAATATAATCGCTTTAGAGCTCGAGTCGCTAACAAGGGAAGTTTGCGAATTTTCGAAACGGAGTTACAAGACAAAATAATAAAATATTAATAAAGGCGGGTAGACGGAAAAGTTCGGGCCGCCAAATATTTGTGTTTCAAATAAGGAGCCAACGATACGATGGGGTTAGGCGGAAGTGAACCGCCCGCTGTTTAACCCGCTCTCAACGACGTTTGTTGTACTTTCAAATCTTTCTCTTGAAGTGGAAACTGATTATTAAAAGTACCCACTGAAAATAATTTCGGAAATAATATTTAAAATACCGATTCGAAAAAGAAGTAGGTAACTGGAATTGGATTACAGATCAGGGCCTGGTTGTAAACGTTGCCCAAACGATTCAAATTCGGAATGACAATCCTTGTCTCTGTCATTCTTAACGGAGAAGACAAAGACCGAGAGGTTTGATTCCGTGTCGAGATCATTCCGCCTGGGTTCAGAATCGCTAGAAACGCAAAAGTTTGTGACGATGGATTGCTATTCTTTCACTCAAAAACTATTGAATGAATCTGGATGAAATTTAGTGTAATATAAATGGTAATCATGTCGTTCTATACTTATCTAGTTGTCGGTGTGCGCGTGCATCTGTAAAAATCACTCTTAAAGGTATATTACACTAACTTGGCTAAATTCAGTGTCTCAATTTAGAAGCAAGGTTAGTCGTCTGAATTCAGACACATTGTTAAAATTACAAACAAGTTGTTAGAAGCGTCGCTTCTGAATTTAATACCCTAGCTTACTGAATGATATTACTCTTCACTGAATTCAGTATCAACTAAATTCAGTCGACTTAATTTAGCCAAGTTTCGTTAAGCCTAAGCCTTTCATTATTTTCAAAGCTGCCAAAATCTATCTCACAAAATTTTTTTTTTTAACCATCGAACGGTTAAAAAAATGGTCTAATAGAAAAATAGTTGGATACGGACCATAAATCCTTTGGTTGCGTTCCGTAAATCGCCTAAGACCGCTCTACCTACACCTAGGGGACAGTCTTGGCCTTAGCCCCCCCGTGTTTGCTCGCCACGTCACCGACTGATTGATACGGGCCGCAACAATGCATGTTTGCTTTCAATTACTGAACAGAGGGTCTGCCCTTCCACCAAGGCGCTATTAGCTGGCGATTCTGCCAAATGCGCTTTGATAGATCACGAACGTTCCAGAATCTACTGAAATCTAACTGACAGATTGTGTTGACTGGCCTTGTTGGTAGTAAATCTACCTGTCGTGGGTTCGAAATCCGAATTGTTTTGTTTTTTTATAAAAATAATGATTGTTTGTGACTGTTGATGTCGTATAAAGAATCGTAAATTATGCACTTGACCATCTGATAATCTTTGCCAAAGTTGTTGTGCATGATTCAAAGATAGTTTCTGAGTTCGTCTGTCAGCTATATCATAATATGGGACATATATTTTTTGTTTTACCAAATTACTAAAAATCGACAAAGATCTGATGATCTCATCAGATCAGATCAGAGTGGGGGTCGTGACATCATTTGTCGGTAAAATTGTGCCCACAAGTGACGTCACTCGATACTTCTAAGCACTGTATCTTCATCATTTTTAGTTTCAACAAAAAACGTGTAATTTTTTTTTGAAATCTGACCTAATTCTTTTTTAGGATTACAGCCTATAGTTAACAAATTATATAATACATCTTATAGACAAGAACAAAATTAAAAATTTTGACTAACCCCCGACTACCTCAGATTTGTTATCCGTACAACATTCTACTAGTCAAGCCCTTTCATTTGATACCCAAATTAAGGGAGTTGTGAAAAAAGAAATGTATTTCGCCATTTTGTGGAAGCGGCCATCTTGGATTTGAAATTTGTCATAGTGCAATGTACTCTACTAGTCAAGCCCTTTCGTTTGATACCCATATTGAGGTAGTAATTAAAAAAATAATATAATTCGCCATTTTGTGGTGGCGGCCATCTTGGATTTTTTTTTATAATGCATAGTATTCTACTTGTCAAGCCCTTTCATTTGATACCCATATTGAGGTAGGTTGTGAAGAAATATTTTATCCGCTATTTCGTGGCGGCGGCCATCTTGAATCTATATTAACCAAACATAGCTAAGAACATCCGCACATTCACTTAACTTTCAAATAAAAAAGCCGGATCGAAATCGGCCCCCCCGTTTGAGCTCTACGGTGCCACAGACAGACACACACACAGACAGACAGACAGACAGACAGACATTAACGTCAAGCTTATAACACCCCTTTTTTGGTCGGGGGTTAAAAAAAGCTTCCGCTGAACTGTTGCGAGGATTTCGCAGAGGGTCGCAGAGGGTCAGTTGGAAGAGGTTGTTGTACCTCACACGGCATGTTTAACTACTACCGTTAGCTCGGAATGAGATATTCTGGAACAAACGCTATTTTTAAAGTAGAAACTTTTTGGTGCGCTGACTTCTTGATGGTAGAAAGTCCTTATGTGTTCGTGTCACCGACAATAATAGCACAGTCTATTAAATCACAAGCAGTATTTCTTTAATAGTAAGTAATATAGCGGCGTAGCCTTGGAGTGGGTGTGGATCAGCGGAGCGGGACTTGCGCGTTAGGCTAAGAACTCATGGAACGATTTTCACCCGCACCTGTCAAGGTTGGGGAACCGCAGCGGGCGCGGGTTTTATTTAAAAAATTCACGAGATCGCTGATTTTCACGGTTTCGCAGCCGCCGCGGAGCAGCAGCTCATGGAGCGGTTTTCAGCCACGCACGGCGCAGTCGCGGGCCCGCAATGAAATGCAGATATGTAAAACAGATCTGAAGAAGCTGCGGGCCCGCAACCGCAGCGGGCGCGGGTGAAAATCGCTCCATGAGTTTTGAGCCTTAGCTATTTTTGGATGGGTGAAATCTAACGAGTTCGTGTCACATACGTAATAGCATATAGTATCGTATATACCTAGGTTACTTATAGGTACATATCTATAGTTATGCCAAAATTCTAAGTTATCTCGTATCGGCAGTCTCTATGACAGCATAGATCAATAACGCCTAGATCAATAATCTTCAAACAAACGCTTCATTTTATGTGAGGCAAAAAGCAGATTGTTTTCGGCGTAAGCAGTACGGCGTACTGGAGGTCGCCAAACAAAATTTTAATGTCGTAGAGTATGTACGGTGAAGGACCACACAAACCGTCATAATGTATTTTTTTATTGTCGGAGACGCATGCACTAGCACTGGACATTGACAACTGATGGTAGTTTCGAACGGACTGAGCCAATATGGCTCAGTCCTTCTTGCGCGACCCCGGTTTCTAGGCGTTGTTATTCTATGTATAGACAGATAATTTTTATTATAATTATAGTACCTATGCTGAATAATAATAAGAATACATTTATTCTAAGGATTAATATAAAGAAAAAATCTCAACAAGTGGTAAAGTACCTGCCACTCACAAAAACAACTCAATCACACCCATTTCTAAACCTAACAATTATACCATCGCAAATCATAAACCATTGCTCATTTCCACATACGTTTCCTTTACCGACAAAACTATAATAATAAAACAGCTGAACTAAACTTTCTCAATCAACAATGTATAGGATATACGACAGTACTGCTAACACATATTCTTTAGATTGGTTTTCCACCCTCGTTATTTCGCGGATACAGTGAGACAGCGATCAGGACATTAGTGATGGTAGGTGGTACTCCACACGCCACGCGACGCCACGCGTAGCCACGTGTCGCAAACACAGGCGCGTGTGGGCGCAACACGCAGCGATATTAAAAGAATATGTTAATGTGAGAGCGGATGAGGTGATGCTAATTTTTGGTGCAAATTTCAAATCAGATTTATCGTACCTATTCCAAATATTTAATCAAGGCTTCCACAAACCAAGGAGCTGTCAAGCTCGCGAGCAAAGTCATCCGAGATATTGTATGATGAGGTGTTTTCAGAATGCAAACATGCTATCTGTCAGGATCTGCTATAGGTCTTAAGTACTCCAAAGCAGGCACTAACATTTTCTTGAAGTAAGAGAAGTTTGGTAAGTACCTACTTGCTTTTTTTTAAATAAGAAATTGGGCTGAACACGTTGCTAGACACGGTGATAACAAGTGGAGTAGAGTAGTGACCGAGTGATAGCCGAGCCAAGGCAAGCAGAGGAGGAGGGGTAGGACGTCCAGCTGTAAGATGGGTCGACAATATAGTTTCTATCGTTGGTCGAACTTGGACTGGATTGGCACTCCTGTGCCAATCGAGTCCAGGTTCGGAAGAAGATGGCATGGGAAAAGAGAGTTCTATACCTAGCAGTGGGATAGAGAAGGCTGTGAATGATGATGACAATGAAGAGAAATTTGATTAGCAAATGTCAATAGTAATTCGGCATATATGTATATGTTCTTATGGTTTCTTATGGGATGCCTCGTTCTGTTTAAGTAAAGTTGTGTTTATATTGCTTTTGGGCAATAGAAAGTGCGCTCATCGTCATCATCATCACCCTGTCTTAGTAAACTGCTGGACACAAGACATAACTTCTGCCACGATACCTCCTGATCAGCCTGATCCTCGGTTATGCAATGAGGCATTTTTAAGATGAAAATGTCTAAGATATAGAACTTCAATTTCGCCAAACTTAATTTTATTAAATTTCTCTGATCAAAGCCAAAGTAAACATTGGCACCACTTGGGCACCACCAAAGGTGAAATCGAGAACTATTTTTGACAACTCTATTTGTATCTAGAAAACGGTTTATTATAAAATGTTTCAAGACCTTTAAGGATTGGTTGGTCTAAGTTCAAGACGCATTATAGAGCCTTCTCGGTGATAGAAACTATGAAAAAATATGACAGAGGGAATAAATACGTCTCATAGGTGAAAAAGTATGCTATGGTGTGTTATTTTAAAAAATTGTGGGTAGTATATATGAATAATAAAGTTTCATGTTTAATGTAGAATCACTGTATCAGATCATCCTGTTATCTTCAATCCAAATTTTCTGACTTTTGCAAGATTAACATAATTTTAGCTTTTGTTTATTTTATTGATCTTGGCTCAATGATCAATTTTGATTACTTTCTAAGTTGTATGTAATTCTAGCTACGTAGGGGTCGCGACAAGTCTGGTGGGCCGCGATAGCGTGCTCGTGACGCCGCCTTCTGCCTTCGGATTAGATGCCAAGTTCTGAGGACGAAAGATATCATGACAACTTTTATAAGGATACTTGCTTTCAAAATCAGTTCTAAGGGTCTTTTAAGGGAGTTAATCAGTTTCTTCTAGATAATCGCTTTCCATCTTAAATCGCATCGTCGTCTTTAGGCGAGATGGTGTTCAAGCGTGACCTAAGTTTTATTATTTTTGGGCCAATGTTTGGTTGTGACAAGAATGCGTTTTGTTTTTTTTTGTTATGCAGGTCGTTTGTAGACTCTTTTGGCACAGGATTGAGGAATGTGGTATGATAAAAGAGTGGAGAGAATGCTTTTTTAGTTAGTAGGTATTTATTTCGTAAACTGGTAGGCGGCGAGATCACAGATCTGACGTGGGCGTCTAGCATTAACTTACTTGATGGTTCTCAGGGTGGTCACGGCGTGCCTTGGTTTCTGGTGCGGCTGTGATGGGGATTGGCGATGTGCCCCTAATAAATAAATAAATAAATAAATAAATATTGGTGGACAATTCACACACAAGCTTTCAGATATCAGATAGATAGGTTTGCGAAAAAATGCAAGAAAGTCCCTACGTTCCTAAACAACGGCAAGTATTTCATTTTGGTTGTTAAAAATACAATAAATCCATATATGTAAAAATGTTATGTTGGTTTGTGTACGCTTCAAAAACTTAAAAAATTCTGCACCGATCAAACTGAAATTTTAGAATGATATATAATCCGCATCAAGGATTGTTTTTATCTAATTTTTGCATCACAATGTTCTACAGCGAAGCGTGGCAGCTAGTAATATTTAAATTACAAATAATAATTCATTATTGTATAACTTCTAGTAAGTATTTTTTCATATTCAACTTTGAAAGTCACAGTTAAAACTGATTTTTCATTTGGCTCATCTACATTCGTACGAGTGAAACAGTAAACACAGATTTTATTAGATAAAACTTTATTAATTCTAAACGAGACTTAATTATCTCTTTGTAATTTGTCTTCAAAACTGAAATAACGTCTGTAAAAAAATAATAAGCACTCTAGTATTTACACAACGTTTTGCAATTATGAAAATGGCGGCCATTTCCAAACTCATCTCACAACGAAACCCTTTGTCGAAGTAAAGCTGTCTATGATTTCCCGCCAAATTAAAACAAAAATTGTGAAAAAGTTTCTTCGAAAAGGTTTTAAAGGCTTTGCAGATTTAAAGGGATGAGTCTACGCTCCACGACATTATGGTTTAAGATGGCATTTAATTTAGCTTGGGCTGTTTTATTATAGAAATTAACCCGTTTTAGTGGCCCTGGGACGATACATAAGTAATTAGGCGGGCCGGAATCTACCTCCTAACGAAATTGCTTATAGCATTGGCTTTGTCTTAAATTTCAATAAGAATGAGTGAGATAGGAATAGCTGTGGCATAAGCAATTTTGTTAGGCGGGCGGTTCTGGACGGCCCGCCCTAGCGCACCCTCGCTTTAGATGAGGCTGTAAATAAACACGATGTTTGGTAAATAGTTATGTTAGGCTTTGTTATTGTGATAGCAAGGTGATAAAAAAATTTGCTTAGTTCGACTAGTTTGTGGTATGCTAAATTGATCCCCTACGAGCAACTTTTATTAGGGAACTTTGAAATTGCATAACAATATTCCTTATAATTTTTTTAATGCAATTTTACAATGAAATCAACATTTTTAATGCAATTTTGACACTTTGAATTGATTATAAAATTGGGTATAAAATATCAAATTAATTATATTTTTAAACAAATTAAAAATTTCTTAAGTTGATATTAATATGATGTAGATATTAAAGGTAGCTAGCTAGCTTTACAAGTAGGTTAGCTAACTTTACAAGTAGTAAAGCTACCTTCAGTACATCAACCTGTACCTGTGCAAGTCCACATACAAGCTATTACATAAATATGTATATTTTGAACATGCACGTTTGAACTTATTTTAGAAACATTATAAAGGATTCGTAACCACAACCGTCGTAAAGCGACCGACTATAAAAACAAGTAGATCGAGACTATTTTTAACCTCCGGCCAAAAAAGGGATGGACCGATTTCGATGCGGTTTATTTATTTGAAGGTTAATATCCGTGCGGATGTTGTTAGCTATGTTTGGTTAATATCGATTCAAGATGGCCTCCTTCACAAAATGGTGGACAAACTATTTCTTCTCAACCTACCTTCAATATGGGTATCAAATGAAAGGACTTGACTAGTAAAACACTGTACACTATAAAAAAATCAAATCAAAAATAGCCGCCACCACAAAATGGCGAATCATATTATTTTTTAACTACCTACTACCTCAATATGGGTATAAAACGAAAGGGCTTGATTAGTAGAATACTTTGCACTATGACGAATTTCAAATCCAAGATGGCCGCTACCACAAAATGGCGAAATACATTTCTTTTTCACAACTCCCTTAATATGGTTATCAAATGAAAGGGCTTGTAGAATCAATGTTGTACAGATAACAAAACCGAGGCAGTCGGGGTTAATCAAAATTTTAAATTTTGTTCTTGTAAAAGTGAAAACTTCTTTTGGCGCGCCACAGATAGATTTTTCGTGGGCTGTGAATTGAATTCAGGCGTCATACTCTGGAATGATAACAAATCTTCGGCTAAACTTGGGACCATCTAGAAATGCGTCATCATTTCTCATTGGGTATCTATCATCTTAGAGATGCGACAGGCGCGATAGAATGCTAGATGGCTTTCCAGATGGCCTTGTTCATGGTTCATGGCACGCCCTCCGGTTTCACCCGCGTAATTTCTAAAGTGAGCTGTCAAATTCATAGTTATAAGTTGTCACTTCTATCGGCAGTTCCTATGACTGCCGTATTTTTATTTTACTATAATAGTCTTGAACACCATCTTGCCTTAATGTTGACGATGCTGTACGATAGACCCGCTTACCTAGAAGAAACCGATTCCGAATTTGAAGACACCAATATATTGTAACCATCGGGAATCGGGATAAACTCACTCGGGAAAGACATTCATAGTCTAGACGATTCTTGTTGCAAAAGTGAAGTTATTAAGTTCGTATGTTTGGAACGTCACCGTGAAACGATGTCTCATTTTCGAGCTACGAGGTCTGTTTTGATACAATTTGCAATAACCAAAAACTAGCCCTGTAATTTAAAATTGATACAAAACCCAAACACAACCCATTACAGACAGCTACGAGTAAAAGTGTGCCATTTATAAAAATACACGCGGAAAAATCATTCCAAATTGAAAATATCGATTTACAACAAAGTAGGTTTGGATTTAGAACGTTACAGTTTTAAAAGTGTGAATATTAAGACACAGCCAGTATAATAGTTAGTATGGTATGGTTTAAGGGTAGGGTCGCCCCCCGCATTCAATCTTTTGTAAGGGGCATTATATGTGAATTCGTTGATGCTGACAGATCCAAGCTGAACGTTAGTAGAGATTTATGTTACGGTATTGTAGAGGTCGCGTTTATCGTCGACAAATTTGTTCAGCTATTAGCAATTTTGAAATGGTTACGGCGGGGAGTTATCATTGTGTGTATAAACTAATTTAAATTAATTGCCAATTGGTGATTTTAATTTTATTTTGTCCATGTTTTTTTGTCAGGTATGCAATTGTTTTTTGTTAACGTAACGTAACAGTTTTTTACAATACTTACTATGTGTTTGTCCAGGAAGTTACTATGTGTTTAATTTAATTCCGACTCATTTTGTTTTTTTTAAGTTTGAAAATTACAAATATTTGTGATACCCTAGGACCTGGGAATTAGCCAGTGTCTTTCCTTGGTAGTTTCTGGCTGATTGATTGTTTATTACGGCTGTAGCGGTAACTTCTATACGCGTTGCTAACTCTTGATGAGCTCACTCAAAAAAGAAACAAAGCCAAACAATCGATATCATAAAATCTAAATACTTAGTATCTAAATACTTAGTATCAAAACTCAAAGGTCGTTGTGCGTTTCTTTGACCGAACAAATCAGTGTACGAGCGTACCCTTAATGAGATGCGATGCAAACATACACACTATTCCTTAGAGAGCTCGCCCTCCCCTTAAATCTTTTGTGCGCACTCTTTTTGATCCTCGCTCTTGGAACTAGCAGATAATTGTTATTTGCTTTGGTAATTGATTTACTTCTGCTGAAATTTGTGAAAAATTTTGGTAAATGCGTAGAATTTTAGTTTGGTTTAAATTACCGTCGCCTATATAAATTATATTACACTAGTAAATTCAAATTATTATTATTTTATTTATTTATTTTATTATAAGTTTATACTTGACCGCAATCGCGCCTAATGTTCAACGACGATATGGCCTACGATGGAGCGTTCTTACCTATAAGAGCTAGTTAGCATTGGGAAATCCCCACTTCGACATTCATATACATATTCTACAGCCAACAGAATCAAGAAAAAAAATTAAAGTAAAACCTCTTTATTCAAGTTTTTGGAGCGTTAGCCATGAAACGATGTCACTTTCGGCCATTACAAGATACACGGGAATAAATATAGTTTAAAATAAATAAATGTACATAAAATAGGTTGCCGCTACATTAGCAAATTGGTGAAGCGAACCCATAACATTTTTCTATACAAAAACTTACTCAAGCCTACTTCTTTAGCCAAAGAAGTTTTCACTAAAAAAAAAGTACATTTTCCGGTCATTTCGAAGTCCACATGTGCAGGCCAGGTATACGGTGCGGTGAAATTTTAATTATTCATCGAGAACTTGTTTGTGCAGGTGTATGGCCGCCCTAAATACCGACTGGGCAAACGACGCTTTTACTAGACTGTCTCTAGCATCATCATTATTCTCAGCCCGTCATTTCTTACCACTGAGAACGAACGTTTTCGCGGTGGCGTTAGAATCTTGACACGTAGAATTGCCATAATTACTGGCTGAAAAATATATACCATATACCAATATATGCCACATTTTTTTTAAATTATTAAAAATTGACAAAGTCATCGATCATCAAACTTCCGTAGTGAGGGATTATGACGTCACGTCTTCGTAAAAAATCGAAAAACCAAGTGATGTCACTCGATACTAATTTTTTTTGCAATTTAACTGAGACTAATTAGTTCTTTTAGTCATCATGCCTATTCTCGATATGCCGACACGATTGGTCAAAAAACTACTCAAACAACGCTTTTGCTAGACTGTTTCTCGCATCATTATAATTCTCGGCCCTTTATTTCCCGTTATAGTTTTTTTATTAGTAGCGCCCTATGATTTTACCCGCGTAGATACAGTTGCAGTTGTTTTCCCACCTTAAAAAAATAGTCTATGTACGATTAGATATTTTGATTTTTTAAAGATTTTTTTTGAATATAGATATAAGATTTGGGCGAGTGGGGGCGTGTGGAAAAAATGATATAACTTATAACTTGGAATTTTAGTATTAAAGAGCACTAATTTTGCACAATCCGTCTCCTGTATAGATGCAATAGACATGACAATAGACATGAAATTGAATTGGAAGGCACATATTGAGATTCTCTGCAAGAAGCTTGGCAGCTCGGCATATGCTTTGCATAGGCTTGCTCCAATGGTAAAAAAAGAGACTCTTCTTATATCTTACCATGGACTAAACGGCATCAGTCTTGAGATATGGGATAATTTTTTGGGGTCAACGGATACAGCCTTAGCTTTCAAAGCACAAATACAATGCATTCGTGATATATTCGGGATGCAAGTTACAGATAATTTTTTAATTTTTTTTTTTTTAATTAAATAAAGAGTGACGAAACGACCAGGACATGTGCCTGATGGTAAGCAACATGCCTGACACATAACAGCACAGTGTCACAGATAACTGCAGACAGGTATTCATAGACAACCAAACCCTTCCGTGCCTGTATGTTTTTGAAGTTATGTGTTTTGTGAGGAATAACCCCCATTATTTTCCTCTCTTGAGTGACAAAGTGGAACAGAACCAACGTGATAAGTGTAGGCTGCTCATAGGCCAACGCAAGAAAAAGATTATGAGTGACAGCATTTTTTGTATGGCTCCTCTTCTATATAATAAGCTGCTAAATATAATTTAAAAACTTAACTTATCCATGTTCAAAAGTAGATTAAAAAAGATACTGGTACCCAAATGTTATTATATTGTGAAAGGATTTTTAATTGATAGGGAAATTAATTGGAATACTGATGGATAGATTTTGTTTAACATGACATTTGCATTCCATTAACTTCCACATTGAATCCATTAGTCACATTAGTGTCCACTGTCTATATTTTGTGAAACTTTACATTTAACTAGTGTTAGACCAGATAATATATTGTAACTGACAGGTTGAATCAGATTACACTGTATATATTGTGAGAGTTCTTTGAGTAGGTATACAAATATTAAATTTTATACATGTTGACATTCTTTTATACACATTGACATAATTTTATTATATACATATTGTTTTTTTTATTATTCTATACATAATGACATTCTTTGACATTGCTCACACGGCTGAACTGCAAGAGTTACTATCGCAAGACCTTGGATTTAAGCTACATACTTGTCAAAGTCCATACTGAAGCACAAGACGTTGGCGTAATTGTGCTCACCAAATCTATCACACTTACACATCACAACTGGATAGAAGCCAGAAATTAATAGACGAAGAATCAGATGACATATAATATGATACCACCGATTAAAAGCTAAAAATGAAAATATCAGCTGATTATTATTATCATTGTATAAATTCAGACCAATGGAAATTGTGTTGCCAGACGTATTGCATGCCTCTAGAAGAAGAGGCCAGTTTGTATGGGTCAACTATTCAAATGTTTTGTATCACCTTATTTTACCTGCAAACAGCAATAAAATTTTTTGTATTTTGTATATTTTTTTGTATTTTGCATTTGCACTGCTACGCATCTTGGTGACGCGAATTCGCTAGAAATTTCTCCTAAACGTGTATAACACGCACGTCCCGTGGGTATACCACCTAGCAAAATCTGCTTTCGCTTTGCTGTTGCTGTCTCTGTCATTTTAAAAGAAAAGAAAAGAGGGAGCAAACTCGGGAATCCATAAAATTTACTCCTACCAGAAATTTCAAAGGTTCAAGAAGTTTAAAAAATATTCGACGTCACAAAAAATCTCTGACGCCAAAAACCAAAGCGTCACAATTTCGCGATGCAATCAAAACGAATCCAAGCGCAAATCACGTCCGCAGCCGATATAAAGGTTGGGACGCACGAACGCGCCGCACCCGCGCTAATGAGCGATAATCCTCTCCCCTCCGGTATCGCCCTGTTGTTGTTTATTGCGCTATTAAATTAAAGCTTTGGGGTCTGATTGTAATTTCTGATGCGAATTTCGGATTGAATTCATTCAATGTGTTAGACAAAACAAGATTATGCTGAAAGAAATTTAAATACAACTGTGCCACAGTATAAATTAATAGACTGACTGTACCGTGTACACTCATGCCTCCATAAAGCAACAGCTCGTTTTATGGTTGACGTTCTAAAGTCACCAAGTAAGATGATTGACAAGATTCCAGACTTCAGTAACGCTTTCAATGCTGGCAACTTCGACATTTTACTCGTGTTATTGCTCTCTCTTAACGTAACTCCACCGGTAATTAATTGGTTTCGTAGTCATCTGGGACGCCAGCAACGAATTTACCTTGAAGATAACTTTTCTACGTGGTGCAATACAACTGCCGGTGTTCCTCAAGGCGGTGTCTTATCTCATCTTCTATTTGCCTGCCTGGCCGACTTCTTTGTTGTCTGGAAGAGATATTGATGATAGGGCCACCGTTTGTCGCCCTAACTTTAAGAGTTTAACCTATTTTAATTTGTAAATTATTGTTAATTTGGTGGCTTCAATAAAGAGTATCTATCCATCTATATTCACTCAGAGATACAGTATTCTAATCGTACTTCCTATAATACTCATACAACGTAGGTTATTGCGGGCCACCCCGCCTTTGTCCATAGTAGGTACATATAAATAGCCAGCAGCACTCAGGGATCATGTACCTGTATAATATCCAACAGTGATAGATTTTTTGAAAGCGTTGTCTTGTGATTAGCGCGTGTGTTAGGGATTCCTTGGAATTAGGATGAATTGGAATTAAATTATCTAGGAATTCTGTGTGTTGTCTTTGTAATATTACTATAGATGTAAATGTTTGGATATTTGGACACCGAGATATGTATATGGTGAGGTTCCATTGTTTAATTAAAAAAAACAATACATATAATTGCTTTTCGGAGTAAACATTGTTTTGTAAGTTGTTCCACCCTAGCTGAACTCAAAGAAGCCGCTAGTCCAAAATGAAGGGAAGTTTTCATTCCAGCTTAACTTCGCAAGATCGTCTCAGCTGCTGAAATTAAGTTTCAAATATTAAATTTGCTTTATGAAAAAGACACCATTCTTCGCTGAATATGGCGAGTTTTGGCGGAGTTTCAAGGGAATATTATGGATAACTACGCAAATACTCTGCTAAATAAATATTACCAACCGAGTAAAATGTCAAATCAATGAATGACGGTTAAATTATTTAGATACACTTAATATTATAAAGGATAAAGTTTAATTTTGTGTTTATTTAAATTTTTAATTACATTGTAATTTAACCCGTTAGAGAAATCTAGACCAATCACATGCAAAAGCGCGTTGGCGAGTTGACACGAGTGCATGCAATTGGCGAGAACTCACTATATCATCAAGACGTGAGGCAACAGACAAACACGATTTAAATATGAAACTGGACTATAATGATCGAGACGCGGTGTTTGATGTTTGCTCAGAACACGCGACTGGCGAGCAAACACGGGCGCGGGCCGTTAGCTTGCCTGGTATTTCGTAATCAAAATATTATCTAGATGGTCTATCTACTTTTGGCAATTGCTGACGGATTATTTTCAGCCTTTCACATTGCCACAAACAAATTTATAGAACAATTTTTTTTAAAATTTTAGAATCTTTTACTTGAAAATTACATTTTTTCATGTAAAAGATTCTAAGATTGAAAATTAGAATCCTGAGCTTTAGCGAGGGAATTAATAGGGCAAAAGGTGAGAAGTCTTTGCACTTGAGTGCAACACGTAACTTTTCATTCCACCTCAGCGAGTAAATGACTAAATGCTTTGCGCCTATTAACAGTTTCAGTCAATTTTGTTGCCGTCAAATAAACTTCTACGTGGCTAGAATCACTCATTTTAGGGTTTTCACACGTTTTGAAGTTTCTTGTTTTCGACCTTAGGTTTTAACAACAACGACATATACAACGTAATAATATAGAGGGTTGAGGTACCTTGACGAGAAAATGAAATTGCTCGCAAAGCAATTACAAAATACACCAAGGAGGTTAATTAATAAATACACCGAGGCTGAGTTTTTAACAAATTAAAAAAAGATGTGTGTTAAATTCGGCACCAATGAGGTAGAAGTTTAATTATGTTTAGAATTCACAAACTCAGTGCACAAGATGTTCTAAATTCAAATTTACTTTACTCTCTATAGCTAGATGGTAAAAACTACTTTTGCACCATAGTTTTGCACATTAATATCAAAAGCAAAAGTACACTTTCCGAGGTGGTGGGATGAATTCAAAAATTCACCGTAGCTATGTACGGGATCCCTGAGTTCTGTAGGCTATTATGGGCTACGGGCGAAGCCGGGGCGGACCGCTAGTGACCGATATACGATATTGACAAATGACAAAATATTTATTGAGACAAAAACTTAATCTAGTATTAAAATTATATTATTGGACCCCACTCTGAAGACACGGTCCAACATTAAGATCTACGCAGTCGCTGTCTCTTCTGACTACTGATTAATTGCCTGAGAAATTAAGGAACATAACTACACAAAAAAAAAAAAATTGGTTGCCTGTAAAGTCGGTATACGGGCGAAAGTTTTACGTGACAACGACTTTGAGTGGTAAAATAATTTTACGGAAGGGACGCGTGCCTTTCACTTTTTATGTCTGTCTCTCTCGCTCTTAGACGGGCTAACCATGCCTGAGTGGAAGGGACGCGTGCCTCTCACTCGCTCTCGTTGTGAGCGCATAACGTGAGCGGAGCGTAACGCAGTTTCTTGAAGTGCCACCCGGCAAACCAATTTATAAGACGTTGTCACGTCAAAAATGGTTAATTTAACAAACCACAATTTTTTTACGTTTTAATTTTCTCCTTTTTTTGAAGTTGGCTAAGAAATAAATTTAAACACTGAAATTAAAACACGCCCACAGTATTATTTCGGATATTAACATCAATTTTCTCCTTCAGCACATCGCTGTAAAGAGCGACGTTTAGCCGCTCTAAGCTTACTGCACCCAGGAACACTTGTGCAACTATCGTTCACTACACGGGAACAGTACATTAGATTCAACTAACTTAACGATTATAAACAGAAAAATCGATACGATAATCGAAATAACAGAATAAAATATTTGGCAATCATAGGAACTGCCGATAGAAGTGAAAACTTGTAAGTCAGAATTTGATGGCTCACTTTTGAAACTACGCGGGTGAAACCGGAGAGCGTGGCGAAGATGGCCATCTAGAAATGAGTCAGCCAATGGGAAATGCTGCCACATTTCTAGATAGCCAATGGCCATGGTCCAGAGTTTACCCAAAGACGCTAGAATTCAATTCACAGCCCACGAAAAATCTGTCTAGGCGCGCAAAAAGAAGTTTTCATTTCAAAAAAATTGATAGTCGATGGTCATGCCGATAGAAATAAAAACTAATAACAAAGAATGTTGGTGCTTACCAACACTAATGTTATATAATACGTCACATATATAGCTAGAGATATACTGCTATGTATTATGCTAGTCGGTGAAGCGAACTTACAAAGTTTCAGATATCCAGAAAGCATCAAACGGACACATCCAGCACCGCTGCTTTGCCACTGTCCTACGCAGTAGCAATGTAGCGCCACTAGAAATTACGACGATATCGAAAAACGTTAACACTAGGAATAATAGTGCATTGAGATTAAACTAAAATTAATATTCATAATATGTAGTTAATATAAATAATACTGAAGTTAATATTAATAATCTTGTGTAAAAAATAATAACAATGGTGTCTCATTCAAGGACATTAACTTTTATTGCACTAGATTCAATTCGATTTTTAATCTGATTTGTTTTTTATCTGCTTGCTACGTCGTCTGTTCAGAATTTAGGAAAATCTTAGAATCTTAGAAAATCTTCTTAAATAGTTATTGCATAAGTCAATTTAAACTTTTAGTCTGAAAAGGTCTCAACTCAATACTACAAAATATCCTGCTTTATTAAAGTTAAAAAAATTGAGCTAAGAAATTTTAACTACTTAGCGTACGAAAGTTTTTTTTTTTTTTCTATCTCGCATTCAAGTGTGAGAGTGTTCCGAATTTCTCGTCTCGTTGCGATATTAAGCTCTGTCTACACTGCACGGCGCACACTTGTATCCCGTAGTCCCCGTATCGTGCCTATCGTGCCCCGTGCGATAGCACAATACGCTCCTAATCGTCGCACAAAGCACGGTTTAGTTATAAATACAGATCGCGTTGTTTTCGGTTGCGCCCCGCCGCGCTGTCAGCGGGGCTTAGGGGTTGTACATTTGTTGAGGGAATTGCAGGGGCGGTTTGAATTGAAACGAGTGTGACATTTTTGCAACGTTTGAGGTAACTTTTCTCAGTTGAATAAATTCTAAATTAGTTTATGACCTCGCAAACGAAAATAATTTTGCGCTATACCTACCGACGTATTCTATTTATTAAACGTAAGCTGTTAAATTTTTGAGTAGAAATAAAGCGAAACTAAAAATGAATAAACGTTTTTTTTTTCTAAATTCAGGTTACTTATCAAAAGTGTCCCGTAAAGACATCTGAGATGCCACAGAAAAGTTTATATTGGAAATTTGTACTAATCCTTGTATACAAATACTGTCAAAAACGTCTTATTTAGTTAAAGGTTTAATTATATTGCCTCTTGTGAAACGGTTTATTTAGAAAATCAAACGTATTGGTTGGGGATAGTAATCACAAAGTGTTTTCTTTCAATTTGCTTTTCGGATTGAATTGAACTTTTAACCGACTGCAAAAAAGAAGGTTCTCAATTCAATAGTACTTTTGTTAAATGTTTGTTAAGTTGCAACTTTCGAGTGGGTGAACCGATTTATACAATTATTTTTTTGTACGCAAAAGGTAATAAGCTTTGTGATTAAAAGCAATTTGTGTAATACTCATAGTTCCAAAATAAAAAAAAAATAGTTGTATTAAAATAAGTGAACTATCTGATATTAATTTTTTAATTGAAATCGGTTAGGTATTTCGTTTTTCAGAACAAAAATTACTTAATTTTTTAAAACAAACATTAAAATTACTAAAAACTTGCAATTTTATTTTTTATTTTTTGCCTAAAATATGAAACTAGATGGATGTTATGATATTTACAGTCCAATGAAATTGTGGAAAGATTGTGTGCAATAAGACGTAAAAGGTGATAATCCAGATATGACGATTGGAGAAAGAGGATGAGTCGCACCTGCTTCACATAAAGTGGGATAAAGATAAATGAATGATGATGAAGTACATAATAAAAAAAATAGCATTTACAAAAAAAACAACATTAAAAACAAGACGATTGATGAATCTTGCACTATATTTAATGATTGCTCTGAAAGGAACATAAAAAAATACTAGTGCTACGGAATAACAAATCGAAAATAATTTTAGCTATCTACAAATTAATTAATTTCCTTTATCACGTAATTACGAGTCCAGTTGTATTATAAGTAGGGCAATAACAACTGTCAAATCAATGCAAAACAGTGGTCCTGGCAAAGGGTGTCGACATATGGCCAACATTACAGATTTTATTAACTCTGGCTGTCACTCAATTTGGAGAATTAGCGATATGTCGGCCCGCGGGTTCAGACCTAGCTGTACTGCACTGGATTGGGTACAGGGTGTCATGGAAAATGGTTGAAATATAAAAATTTGTTTTGAAAACTAAATTTTTTAATGTTTATAAACTATTACGTTTATTTCAAGATATTATTAATTCCGGTTTTTGGTTTTTAAGTTCTGAACCTCACTTACACAAATAAATAAGCCAAATATTCCGTTATTAATATTAATCTGTTCTAATAGCCTGGTTGCCTAGAAGAAATTACTCTCAGCATAAAACTGCCTTTTGTGGTGTTCATTTATAAGTGTTTTACTGTATTATTTCTGTTTTCGTGCCACGATAAAGAGTTTTATATCTAAATCTATCTAATACACCACATCATAAACACTAATAAACCAAATTTGTGCAAAAAACAGATGACAGATTTAGAGTGTGTGATATCAATTTAAAGGTACATGAATGAAAAAAAAACATTTTTTTCCAGGAGTTTTATTTATCTTACTTATATTATAAACACGAAAGTATGTAAGTATGGATGGAAGGATGTTTGTTACTCCTTAACGTAAAAACTACTGAAAGGATCGGGATGAAATTTGAAACAAAGATAGATTATAGTCTGGAAAAATGCATAGGCTACTTTTTATCCAGGGAAAAAATTGGGAACGATAGGAACGGGAACTGTGTGGGTAAAACCGGTTAATGAAGTAAAATTGTTATTACTTCTACAAATTCTACACGATTACAAAACTATTGAGAGCCAATAATTACACTTCTCTTTAAGTTGTATAATTGCAAGCTCTAAGCAATAAATTTTATTAAACTAGCTACACATTGTAAATTATTCAATCAAACGATCTATCTCGCGATCCCCCTGTGGCAAGCAATAAGCCGGAATACCGCAGGCGTTTAGCTGACAAGCATTGTATCCAACCCCTACAGACCGCTGCGCGGGAGTTGGTCTTACAAGCTATTGAATATCCTGTGGCTACACAGAATATTGTAGATGGAAACAATTGAAAAACTATGTTCTAATGTAAAAAAAACGTTTAATTGTAGCATCATCCTTAAGAATAATTATGAAATTCATAATATTAGTAGATCATTTTTGTAATTTATTAACAAGTACTTCAGTGCCTTTGATAAAATCTTTAACGTGAACTGCTCCTTTTATTTTAATATTATTTGCTCACGTACGTGGATAAACTGTAATTGCAAAATGTATTTAAAATGAAATCCTACTAATATTATAAATGTCAATGTTTGGATGTTTGTTGCTCAATCACACCGTAACGCATGAACGGATCGCATTGCAATTTGGAACACAGATAGATAATGGTCTGGAAAAACACATAGGCTAATTAAAATCCCGGGGAAATAAATAGAACGGGAACTACGCGGGTAAACCCGTGGGGTACTGCTAGTAAAATATATGAAGTAAGTATTAGTCTCAACAGTTCAACCTACAGATGGCCATAAAGGACAGAAACGCGGCCATAGTGGAGGCTCTGCGCCGGGAGAAGGCGGCTTAAGCAAAAGACGATGTCGAGTCGATTACTATCGGAATCCCAACCAGTAGTGATCGGCTCAACTGACTAAATCGGACTGACTAGTACTAGAATTAAATGTTCACAACACCCACCTATTTTCCTTTTCTTCTCCTAATCCAAGATATATGTAAAAAAAAGATAATTATAATGACAAAGGTCACGGACCCCGGAGTCTGTGGAGCGGCAAAGTAATAATAATAATACAGAAGTCTCTCCAATCACCTAAAACGAAACAAAATAGGCTTATAGCATAAAAAATGCCGTTTATTACAGGTGTTTGCTCGTCAATCTCACTGACACACACATCAAATAACAGTTACATTTTGAATCAGTATTCATTAGAAGGCTGATATATAATAGGTAGTTACAATCATCTTATGTGTCTAGACGACAAGCACGGTGGAGTGCTAGGTATTAATTTGAACTCTTCATGTTCCAATATCTGCGTAACACTGTGCTGCTCAGGGCAGGCGTGTTTACCATCAAGCGTAAGTAATGTTCGTGTCATCGAGGCATTAAAAATCATTTTACTAAAAGTATGTATATCTGTTTTATTCTGTGATTTTTCGACTATTCACATTGCCTTATCCAAGCCCTCACCAGTGTTGTGAAACACGAATAATTGATTTAGTTAACCGTGAAATTTTTGGGTTTTGATTTACATGGACCAATGAGTTATGATAAATATGAATTATAAAATGTTTATTAGGCATAATGACGGAATAGAGAGCAGTCATATCAACATTGTTTGATATTTACGTACTTACAAATCATTGTTGTGTAAAAAGTAGATATACTTAAAATGATTTTCTAAGTTTTTTTTTTTTTGAGTTTCTAAGTTGTGTGTGGCTATAAAAAATAATTTAAACTTTACTTAATTAAAACGAAATTATAAAATAATCTACAAAAATAACACAAACACATTCAAGAGGTGAACTTTACGCGTCCTAAGTTACCACATGTTTGGCGCCAATATATATATTTTTTCAAATGCGATGAGCATATTAACGCTCATTGTATTGGAATCGTTTCTAACACATACACTAAGACAACTGTTTGTTTTAATTGCAATTTTCTAAATTTCTGCATAACATTAGTAAAAAAAATATTATTTTATTTTTAATATTATTATTGTACTTAATATGACCTCTATTAATAAATTGTTTCATTTGGTTGTATTTTGAATTATTAACCTTAACCACTTATTTCAAAATATAAGTGACTAGTGATCCGCCCCAGCTTCGCCCGTGACCGTGGTAGATAATAACCATAGCCTATCACGTACATATCAAACATATCGATCCAGTAGTTCCTGAGATTAACGCGTTCACACAAAAAAACCTCTTCAGCTTTATAATAAATAAAATAAATAAATAAATATTGGTGGACAATTCACACACAACACCATCTGACCCCAAACTAAGCAAAGCTTGTAATATGGCGGCTAGATAGCTGATATAATACTTATATAGTTCTAAATACATACCTATTATAAAATAATATTACTATACCTCTATATTAAATACAATAAGATTCTATAGAAAATACAATGAACCCACAAATAATGTCTAAAATTACTCACTAAGAATAATAAATAAAATAAAAACAAAATTTGAGACACCGGCATTGCTCATCTAACATATCTATCTATCAGGCTAGATAGTCAAGTGCGAACCTATAATTGTTAAAAAAATTAAACCTTTCACACTTTTTTCTCTATGCTCAATTTAATGAAATTGTTTGTAATTAGTTATATTTTTATTCATTTAAAACTGTGAAATCTGAAAACAAACCATATGAATTTAATTCTTGAACTTAGTATGATATGTTACACATGATGTATCTGCTGGATGGGTTTATTTTAGTCAAAAACATTACTATTATGATTGAAACACTATACGACTATGACTACGTAGAAGAATATGTACATCATATCGGTTATTAGGGACTCTAAATAACCCTACTAGGTAACATAAAAATCTAATATTAACAACATTTCATTTTCGCGGCGCAAATTGTTTAAACATTCACTTTGTAGAAGACAAAGCCATTGCTCGGGGGTGAGATGCAATAAACGAGTACCCGTAGTACCCCCGTCCCTAAGGACGTGCGCACGCTAGGGTCTGGGTACACGCGACCCCGCTGGGAACACTTGAGGGTAACCTGCTGGATATTGCAGGGTTAATAAATGTAGTCGTTATTTTTGAGATAAGTGTTTATTGGTTAATTAATTAGTTACGTTGTAGGCCGTATGGCGTACATGCTGAAAATATGTTAGAAATAAATTAGGTTTGAGCTTCAAAAAATATAATTACGGAAAAAAATACTTACCCTTGGGACTGTAACTACAAAACTAATAATTATGTACTGAATTTAATACAAACATTTTTAAATCAGGATCATCAGTATGTACCTTTATGATGATCAGTAAGTACCTTTTGATTGGTCAACACAAGAATTATTTTTTATTTTATTTAGTTACATAATTTGTTACACTCCGCGAGGCATAAGCTGAGCTTTGCATTTGTGTGAGTGTACATGGATAGTGTAGGTGTGACAACCGGCCTTAGGCGCGGCGCCATTCTGTCTCGCCGCGCTCCTGCCTGATTGGTGATCACTCACACTAATGCAAAGCTCAGCCTATACCTCGCGGACAAAATTTCAAGCTCCTGCCTGATTGGTGATCACTCACACTAATGCAAAGCTCAGCTTATACCTCGCTGAATGTACCCACATATTTTCAGTAGGTACAAGTAATTGTCCTGTAATAAAAAAAACTATATGTTGATTATTACAAACTACAATATATTTCTGTAGGTCCAAAAATTCATGCATATCTATTTACTCGACTTTACAGGAAAGAGAAAAACAGAATCATAATTATTATGACTAGTGTTTAAAATTATAACATTTCAACTTATTTGACATATAGTATTTTAAATAATTTTTATTAATACTTTTGTAGTGGTAGGACTCCTAGCAGAGTACGCCTGTTGAAGTATTACATCTTTGACAGTTATTCTACGGCCACGTAGTAATGTGCAAACATTACCTACTGTGTTCCGGGTGGAAGGGCAATGTTTCCAGAGGGCTTACAGATTTAACATGTTAGATCTCCGGGTGGCGAGTGCAGTGTAGTGCTAGGTAATGATTTGGACTCTGCATGTTCCAATAGCTGCGTGTCACTGTGCTGTTATGTGGCAGGCATGTTGCTAACCATCAGGCACATGTCCAGCTCGTCTCGTCACTCTTTATTAAAAAAAAACTTATAATCCGTAATTAAAGTTATTTTACTAAAATATTATAAATGTCAATGTTAGGATGTTTGTTGTTCAATCACGTCGTAAAGTATGAACGGATTGGGTTCAAATTTGGAACACAGTTAGATTGTAGTCTGGAAGAACACATATGTACGTAGTAGCCTATGTGTTACAACTTTTTATCCCGAAAAAATAATAGGAAAGGGAACTACGCTGGTAACACCGCGGGCGCTGTTAGTTTCACAAATTTGTAAAATAATATTAATTAGGTATGGTGATTGGTTACTTGCCGTGTTAATTATTAAACAAATTGATTAATAATATCCACAACATACATACAGTCTTTCACCCACACAAATAAATTTTGGCTTAGCAGGCAGTAGAATAAAATATACATGTCTCTAAACGCACTGTTAATATAAAGTCGTGACTACACTGCACAAGTGGTTTGACAGCGATCAGACATGCCATATTTTCGCAGCAGTCCTTCCGAGCAGCCGTCACTACTGCCCTAAGACAAGCTTACACGCGTACGCGACTACTGCGTGCATGAGTTGCGTGGAATAGAAGGAATTTCGATTATTTTTGACGTGACAACGTCTTATAAATTGGTTTGCCGGGTGACACTTCAAGAAACTGCGTTACGCTCCGCTCACGTTATGCGCTCACAACGAGAGCGAGTGAGAGGCACGCGTCCCTTCCACTCGGGCATGGTTAGCCCGCCTAAGAGCGAGAGAGACCGACATAAAAAGTGAAAGGCACGCGTCCCTTCCGTAAAATTATTTTACCACTCAAAGTCGTTCTCACGTAAAACTTTCGCCCGTATACTGACTTTACAGGCAACCAATTTTTTTATTTAATATGTATTGCTCCGCAGTTAATTTTAAGGGTCTTGCGATCCACCGTACTTCAAATAAAACCGAACTTATAAAACGTATACATACTCGTAGTCGTTGTTTGAGACTCTTACTTAGCTTTGCACCTACGAGGGTTATCGTCGCTTTTTCTTTTATTTAATTTATATTTATTTATAATGAGCTATGCTTTTGTTTTAACATAAGATTTTTTTTTTAATTTTAAATATTCTAAGTCAGTTACATTTCTAAACGTAAAACCAATAATAACAATAACTATGATATATGTGACAATATGTGAAATAGGTATACGAAACAACAAGTCGTCTAAATGTTTTATTTTCAATGGTTTAAATGTTGCAACAAAATTGATACCTACTCTTTGGTTCTATGCAAAGTTTGCAAAGCTACACAAACTATCACACAGCCTACGATAAAATAGTATTAGTAAATATTTTTGTATTCATCATGGGGTTTTTACATAAATGTAAACATAATAATAGTATCTACGTCACATGATATCTAAACTTTTAATAAAATAAAGAAGTCTTTTTTATTTATTTATATCATATTAGGCACATACAATTGTGCTAACAAGGAGCTGTCAAAAATAGGATACAGGTAAAAGGAACAGAGACCAAAATGAGTTTAGTATCTATTTACTTTTTTGTCACAAGGCTTTGAAACCACATCTATACGATATCTTACAAAATCTTGCAGCGACAAAACCAGTCACCCTACACCACAGGGCGGCAAGCCCGGCAGATGGCGTAGTGTTTGCGCTACTCGAGTGGAACTTTGAATTTTGAACTATTAGCCGAGCGCTGTACATTCGGCACCTGTCAATGTTTACAGTGTGCAGGGGGCATAACTTTAGATGAAGTTATATCGTGACGTCATCGTTAAGCTGGACGTGAGTTTTGAATGTTTGCTGTGCCTAGATTTCTACGTAAGTAACTTAAAGTTAAACTTTTAATTTTTCCATAAATCTGTTATGGAAACATATTTTACAGTTAAGGTCTGTCATAAAAGGATTACGTTTATTCGTTGATTTATGGTGATTTATGCGTTTATTAATTGATTTACAAAAAAAATGGCGGTTCTAGGTACTGTCGATAGCAGTTTTGGAACTGCAGATACTGCAGAGTTTTGTAGTGGTAGAACTCTTGGCAGAATACGCCTGGGGAAGTACCCCACCTTTGCCAGTTATTATACCGCCAAGCAGTAATGTGCAAACACTATTGTGTTCCGGTTTGAAGGGCAATGTTTCCAGAGAAATTACAGGGCTTGGAGTTATAACATCTTAGATCTATGGGTGACGAGCGCAGTCCAGTGCTAGGTAATGTTTCGGACTCTTCATGTTCCAATAGCTGCTTGTCACTGTGCTGTTATGTGGCAGGCATATTGCTTACCATCAGGCACATGTACTGCTCGCATCGTCACTCTTCATTAAAAAAATAACTATTACACACGTATTTTCCTGTTCCAATAACATTCGCGTAATAGAAAGTAGCTATCATATTTCAAACGTTCTATGTTCCAAATTTCAACAAGGTCCGTGAAACCGTTTCGACCTTATTGAGTAACAAATATAGAAACACCTTTGTCACATCACACCTCAAACATTTTTCGGTTAAAAAAATCACATTTTTAAGGGTCTTGCGATCCAACAAACTTCAAATAAAACGAACTTAGTATACATAGTAGTTGTTTGAAACTCTTATTTAGCTTTGCTTTGCTACGAGGGTTATTGTAGCTTTTTCTTTTATTTAATTTCGATGTTGCGAACTAGCGTCAAGAATTCACTAATTCCAAAAGGGCGAATGTGCATGTCCTGCTGCACTATTCTGGCGTCGGCGTCGCTAGGATGACTACGCATTTACTTATATATTACTAGATGTCCGCCCCGGCTTCACACCCGTGATATATTATATACCACTTATCGGGATCCCGTACATATCCAACGATGAAAAAATTACTGAAATCGCTTCAGCCATTCCTGAGAATTTCGCTCTCATCAAAAAACCTCTTTAGATACCTGCTACGCCACCTGTCGGAAATTGGTCGTACCAACTCAATCGTAATTCGTTCTTAAATCGTATCTCAATCGTAATCGGTCGTACCAATTAGCAAAGGTTTATATTCAGTGACGCCATCTTAGACACATGATAAATGCTGTCATGGTGTCATGTCAAAGCACGAAAACTCTCAAAAAGGAATAGTTTTTCCCGTTTTTGTAACATTCTTGATTCATGCTCCACTTCTATTGATAGTAGCGTTATGTTCTATAGCCTATAGCCTTCCTCGATAAATGGACTATCCAATAGAAAAATAATCTTTCAATTCGGATCAGTACTTCCCGAGATCCTAGCGTTGAAACAAATAAACAAACTCTTCAGCTTTATAATATTAGTATAGATGATTTAATCTAATTCAAATTTAACCTGATGTCTTTATTTTCATTCGATTTTATTTGAATTTATTCTGACAATTTCAACTTATTCTGTCAAATTCTCACATTTATTATCAGTACAAGGCCATCAAGTAAGGAATGCTAATTTGAAGTATCGTGCAACCGCCTTTTAGTGTTCACTCGAATTATTGTCTGACCTAAACGATTTGTAATCTGGAAGTTAACTCAATTTCATTTCAAAACATAAACCATTCCTTTAGACATACATGTATATAGATATAGTAAATGTATGTTGGGTCGTGGCTTGGCTAGAAGGCGGTCGTTGCATAGCATTAGCCTATATTAAACTTTACACAACCTCTATAATTGCCTTTCTATCTATCTACCTGTCCACTATTTACTATGTCCAAGTCATAAGACGTTAGCAACTTTCGTTCTTACCATCAACTCTGCTAGGGATCTAATCAATACATAAATGCTTATAGTATAAGATTGGTTAATTAAAATACTCCTTAAGGTAGCGGTTCGGTCGGAGACCGCGACAGGCACTTGACACTATGGATTTGTATGGGTGCCAGTTCGCGCCGAGACCGCGACAGGAGACCGAGACACGTGTCGCGAGACATGTGTCGTGGTCTCGGCGCGAACTGGCGCCCATACAATTCTATAGTGTCACTGTGTCAAGTGCCTGTCGCGGTCTCTGGCCGCGGTCTTCTGTCGCGGTCTCGTGTCGCGGTCTCAGCGCGAACTTGTACCTTTACAATAGTGATTTCTATCATTTCTACCGTACTAATATTATAAATGGGAAAGTTTGGATGTTTGTTGCTCATTCCCGTCGGAACTGTTAAACGGATCGGATTTAAATATGGAAAACAGAAAATAGGCTGGGATATCACATAGGCTATCTATTGTAGTACTATGTTGGTTCGAGTATAATCACGGAAAGCTACTAGTATTATCTATTTTCTTCATTTTATCGAGATCTTGTCACTTAGGCCAATTGACCCCACGTAAGGTGGGGCGCACGCGACCGGCAATATCGGCGTGATAAGGATCGGGACACACGGACAACCTGCCCACTGGCCACTATAGATATTTACAAGGTAACACACAAATCCCATCCCTCTAAGACAAAAAACCGTAATGTGGCTATTACCTGAATGAGCCACTTTAACAATGATACTTTTACAATCAATATAGTCTTAATGTATATGTAGCTAATAATAGTTACTAAGCTAAGCTAATAGTTACCTTTCCCATTATTTTCCCGTGATAAGAAAGTAGCCTATGTGTAATTCGAGACTATAACCTTTGTTCAAAATGTTTAATTTTCAACTTGAACCTTTGAGACATTTTGGCGTGACTGAGCAACAAACATCCAAACTTCGACATTAGTAAGAGTAGGATTAATATTTGTTATAGAGTCTCAATACTAAAATAGTTGAATAGTACTGCGCTGTTATGAGCTGGTGTATTGACAAACTTGCTTGTCAAATGCCAAATGCTATAAAAGAACTTAACATAACAATGTTCAAAAGTAAACTAAAAAAAATGCTGATACACAAATGCTATTATACTGTAACTGATTTTTTAAATGATAAGGAAATTAATTGGAATACTAATATTTTAGACATTGTTTAACATGAAATTTTTACAACCTTTAAACCTTATTCCATTAATATCTCAATAGATAATATTATTCCATTATGAAATTTGACATTCAACTGACATAAGACCAAATAATTATATATTGTATCATGATGAATTAGTTTGTACTGTATTACATTTTGACACTCTTTGAGTATTTACATGAATATTACAATTAACGACATTTTTGATTATATACATTTATCGCACTTTATACATTCTTTGACATTCCTCACATGGATGAACTGCAAGATCTACTAATGCAAGACTTTAGACCCTGGATGGACATATTGATCAAACTCAAAAACACAAGACAATATCCTGATGAAACACAAGACGTTGGCAAAATTGTGCTCACCAAACATTTATCTCACACAAATATATATCACAACCAAATAGAAGCCAGAAATGAATCTTAGATGAAGAATCAGATGACATAAATAAAAACCAGAAATTAATAGAAGATGAGGAAGAAGAAGACTTTAATCAGCTGTCTATTATTAATTTTTTTTTATTTATAAATTAAGACTAACAAATTGTCTTGCCAGACATATTGCATGCCTCTCGCAGAGGCCAGTTTGTATGGGGCAACTTTTAAAATGTTTTGTATCATCTTATCTTACCTACAAACAGCAATAAAGATTTTTGTATTTGTATTTGTATTTGCCTGCTGTTGTTAAAACACAGTGATGTAAGCCAGATCCAGATTCGAATTTACTGCCAAATGATTGCAAAATTGAACGTTCTAGCAACTGACCATCATCATCATCAGGCTGATGGTGAAGATTGGAGAAGTTTAGTCCACTGCTGGACCTAAACTTCTCAAATTTATCGCCACTCAGCCTGATCCTCAGCTTAACTTTTCCACCCACTGCTTGCTGTCTTCCGCATCTCGTCACTTCATGTTATCTCAATGTGTGCAATACTACGTTTGCTGATTCGCTACTACTCAAAAATACGTCTGTTCTATCGGTTATCGGTCCTGCAACAGATATTGACCAAACCGTTGCCACTTCAGACACTTCAGTATGCTAACGCGTTGTGCTATGTTGGTGACGATCGCTGACGGATCGATTCGTTCTGAATATGCTTCTTCAGAGAAACTCTTAGAGAAAAGCTCTTTTTATAAGCTCACCGTGAAACTTTCATTTAGTGGGCCACCTCAAGTATTTATCCACGTTTTGGCTTCTATATCATGACAGGTAGTTCAAGTAGATTGATGACTTTTGGCTTTAGACGACTTGACCACCATACCTTTTTTAAACAGTGATAAAATGTACTGAACAGCTAATTGTCTTCGCGTTTTACAAACTTATCGGTTTAGTTTTTAGTACCTTTGTTAAGTGTAACCCTGTATTGTAGTTAGTGGTATGCAGGGGAGTTGTACACTTTATGTTTACAGTCGTGGACTCTTCAAACCGTAATTTGTGGCTTTGATTGACGATTAACAAATAAAAAGAACGTGCCAGCGTTTGTTCTATTTTTTATTATCATTATATCAACCCACTTGTAATACTAATTCTATAGCAGGGTCTCACCTTCGTGTTTTAAAACTTCACTTAACATTGAAGTCAAGAATGTTGAAAATTTCTTCACGCTTACGAAGATTAAACCCAGCTAAAGAAAACTGCGTTTGATTTTTGTTTTTCAAAACTTTACTTTAACACTTAACATTTTTTTTTATTTCTTTGGGTTTGATGCAATGAGAAGACAAACTGTGCCACTGTGCGAAGTTTAAACTCAGCAATATAATACAGATTGAATTGCAGGGTTTTACTTTAGTATTTCGATATTTCAAAACGTTACTTTTCACATTTGTTTCTCACTGAATTCAATTGCAATCACAAATGTTGAAAATATCTTTATGACTACGAATGTTAAGTCTCTGCTGGTTTTATGGCGCATTACTGGAGCCAAATGCGAGGTCTATCCTTCCCCCGCAAAGGCGGTGGTAGTGGCAGAGTCGCGCTTTAAGGCCAGGTAATTCTGTCAAAGTAGGCATTTAACGCTGTCTTGTTCTCGCGATCGTCACCGACCGCGGAATCGGTGCCACAGTGCAGAAATAACATTAAAATATTGGACTAAGTAATTTAAACTCATTTTTTGTTCAATATTTATTTATACTAGTGATAAGAGTTTTGTTGCTATATAAATGAATAAATATTAAATTTATCTATACTCGTAGGTATACAAAACTCAACCTTTTCTTTTTTGGTCACACTATAAGTTGAGAACGGCTTTTAAAATTTCATGCATCTTTTTAAAATGTTTCCTAATAATTCACAAGTTCGTCAAAAAATGTGCTGAAACGTAATGAAAGGCCAGTAAAAATAGACGGTTTTTTGGCCAACTTTGCACTAAATTTCTAATCCAATTTTTTTCTATGAGGTAAAGATCACTTACTGAGCATAAAATTACAAAATGCTCACAGATTCAGGTAGAACTTCAAACGCCAATTGAAAAAATCTGTTTTAGCCGATATTTTGGAAACTATATATTTTGACAACAATTGCAGAAAATAAAATTTTGCATCTTTTGTTGCTTGTAAACTGTTTTTGTAAAACTTACCGTTTACGATTTATAGGCCATTTAATGATACGGTTGTGATGATGCCGATAATAGTGGATGAAAATGATGTGGTCTACGATGGAACTTGCTTCTCTAATAGAAACAAACACAGTGTACCTCGTAACCCCAAGGTTCGAACCTTCGACAAAAACCCACTCTGGCAATGCGTTAGTCACAGCTTGGTTGTTCTTATTACAAAAGTGGAGACCAAACTTTTCGTTCAACTCTTCAATCATGATGATGAACGGTGCTGTTTATTCGAGCAACGAGCAATATGATAGAATAACTTTAATTTAAAAACCCCGACTACAAAAAAATCTACACGTAAAAAAATATTACCTACTATCTATGTACACTTTGGCGAATGAGACTAGTCTTAGAATATATTATTTACCAAAATCCATCCAGCCGTTTGGAAGATGTGGAAATAAAAGTTTTACAAACATAAAGATACGCGCGAAAAACATAACCCTTCTTCCATTCCGGTAAAAAGAGACATGTTTATGCTACTGGGAACGGAATTCACGTCTTATTTTTTTACATTGTTATCATTAAATTGGACATAATAAATCGTAATCGGTAAGTTCGAAAAAAAAGTTTACTGGGAACTTTTATGATGGGAAATTTTATTTTCTACAATAAATAATAATAGGCTTTATAACTTTTCGGAATATCGGCCAAAAACGTTTTTTCGAGCTGGCGCTTGAAGCTCCACCTGGATTTGTTATTATTTTGTAATTTTATGCTCAGGAAATGATTCTAAACCTTATATAAAAAATACGAATCGAAAATTTAGTACAGAGTTAAATTCTAACAGTAATTTTACTGCCTAAAAGGCTTCTTATCAAATTTGGTCGAGTGTCTAAATTTCATTTTAAATAAGTTTTAAATGAACGAAGTTGGGTTTTAGGGATTCGTAGACAAATTTTAAAATATACGTTATGTCTGTCCATCCGTATGTGACAGTCGTTTTTCTCCGAAACTATAAGAAGTATACTAATAAAACTTGGTAAGTACATGTATTCTATGAACAATATTAACATTTTCATACAAAAAAAGAAAAGACAATAAATTTTGGTGGTGTCACAAACTTGAAAAAGAAATAAAAAAAAAATCTATCAAAACCATAGGATAGGTGTTCAAAAATTGTATTGAAGTTCCGAACATTTTTTTTCTAAACTGAATAGTTTGCGCAAGAGTCTCTTCCAAAGTGGTAAAATCTGTATGTGAGGACTTTTCTTCCAAGTACTAAGTACCTCACTACCAAAGAATTTACCTAAATGGCATATAAATGCAAGTTAGGTATCATAAATGATACCTAACTTGCATTTATATTAGGGGATTTACGCAGGGGATTTCTCCCCTCTCATTATTTCCTTATCCCGATCTCTGATTTGATGGACGAATATTTTACCGATACTTATCTATTTTCCATTGCATCTGCATTTAATTTTTTACTGATGTGTTATCGACGTCAGTTTTTTGAGACTCCCCTATTGGTCTACAATATAAAGTAAACAGCGTACTAATTAGTATCAGCGTCTATTTGCAATTCCAATGAAAACGGTATCAAAAATCAAGATCATAGCGTGCTTCACTAGTAATACCTACTGATATTGTTATACTGTGGTACTATGATCGTAATATTTAAAATTTATTGGTTGTCAAAATTGCAAAATCAAGCACAGGCCCGTCGTCCGTGAGCGCCGAAACGCGACTGATCAGGCTGGCCGAACGGCGCGCTATATGTATGGTAGATATTAAAACATAGTGAATAACTGATACTTTTTATCAAGTCAAACTCTGCAAATACATCTATAACTTTTTAGTGGCTTTCGTTGAGTACAAAAATTTAGTAAAAAAATTCATTAGTTTAGTCATAAACTTGAAAAAACCTTTTGAAAAGGGGTAACTTTGGAATTTTTTTCTATCAAGTAAAACTCATTAAATCGTGTTATTGACTGTGAATTGCACTAGATTAGATCCTTAACTAATAGATATATTTTTTTTCAGAGTTTAATACACTATTTTAAAGGTCTTAAAGTTGTTTTAAAAATTCAAAATTACGGCCCACACGCCCTTAAGGGCTAATTCGCACTGGAATGGCAGCGGTCGGTAGTGATGCGACGAGCACTTTCAGAGAGAAATATTTTTAAACTTTGTCTATATACTTAAAATACTAGTATATATCGTTATTTTAAAATACTAGTATATATATATAATGTATATCGTTTGAAAAGTTCGAAAAGGACGCGCGGCCGCCGGCGACGTCGGGCGGCTCCCCGCTCCTCGCTCCCTGCGCGCTCACCCCCGTTGCTCCACGTTGCTATTTTTCTTCTTTTGCTTCGTTTTTTTCTTTCTTGTTCTTCTTCTTCAGAAATAAGTGGTATAATAGCCGATTCCATCATTTTCACTCTAAACACACGACACGATTTTTCTTGGCAAATGTAGAAACTAAACTGGGCCCTAATGCGATATCGGACCTGCGAATTTGCTACCAAGCCACGGCTGGGGAAACTTGTAGGGGTTAGTCGGTAGCGGCACCAATGCTCTATGGTGTCAAACCGGACATACTCCATCATAAGGCACGGTCCCAGCCTCGAATTTTGGAAGGGGTCACCAGTACGCAGCCTCAGATTTTGGGGTTCATCAGTAGAAATATAATTAATTGAGTAAAAAGGACTACTATTAGTAGCGCCCCACGATTTTACCCGCGTAGTTCCCGTTACAGTTGTTTTCCCGCGTAAAAAAATAATCTATGTACCATTAAATATTAAGAAAATTGGGGGGGGGGGGGCGGTCATGAGATCAAAATACCTTAGGTAGTTCTCTGGGTGACTAGCGCAGTGCACAGTGCTAAACACGTTAAACAAAAAATCTAAAAAAACATTCACGATTTATATTATTTCTACTGGTGAACCCCCCCCCCCTCAAATTTTAAACTACGTACTGGTGACCCCCTCCAAAATTTGAGGCTGGGACCGCGCCTGGATTTGGACACTTTATATGCTTCTGCGTGTCGCTGTGCTGCTATGCGGCAGCCATGTTGTTTACATACGAATAAGTGGATCAGTAAAAAAAATGATGTTAGATAGTGATGTGTGAAGAATACCCACAAATATTAATAATATGTTTGCTCACCACGCAGTAAGCGTTTCATCAAGCCTTGCTTTTAAAAGTCGTCGGTCGTGACACGATTTCATTTTTAAGGAAAACAAATACTCTTATTGTGTGTGTCGTGTCGTTTCGGCGAAAATGAAGAATTTAATATTTTTGGAATTTAGAAATTTTACTTCTTTAAATGGTACTAAGTACATGTACCTAAATTAGATTCTGCAAAACTAAATAATTATGAGGTATTCATCGTATGGTGCAGTGAATTCCCGGTATTCATATGCAGTTTCTTGTAGAGTAGTCATGGTTAAATTGAACTGATACTACTAATGTTACCACACTAGTGATGCCATGCCAGCCATGATGATATGCCATGATTGTTTTAGGTATTGGTAGCCATGATAGCTTAAAATGGTGTCAGTAAGAAATACGTTTGCGTATGAACTCATACTCCATAATAAACAACCTACCCATTTTTATGGATATCTATGTTTGATAGTAAGTAGTACGCCTACCAATAACAGCATAGTGACACGCAACTATTAGAACATGAACAGTCAAAATTATTACCTAGCACTGCACTAAAATACCCCGGTTATACCAATCTATTGAGACATATACCTTGTTGCGTTACCTAAGTACCTACTGTCATCAGATCTAGCATTTACGCAGAGCTCACTTGACTTCGTCGGTACTAGCGCTTGCTAAGTACTCCAACAAAAGGTAGAAATCGTTGAAATACGGTGCAATATCTTCAAACAGCGCCCTCTGGTGATTTGGGCATTTATTAAAAAGCATACAATACCCGGCCACTACAGGGTAGCTCTTCTATTTTATTTTTAATATTAAACCCCCAGGCTCCCGCTCCTACGCAGAGTAGCTTTGGACAGAGATATTGTTGTAAATAGAACAATGGGATGAACACATGATTATTAATGGTAAATGAACATTTATTAACAGTATATGAAGTTAAGAGTTATTTTCTGACAAAACGCTTTTCACAATCATCATCTTAAACAGCCCACTAAATGTTCCCACTGCTGGGAATCGGGCCTTCTCTCGCAAGGAGAGAGTTAGGGCCATAATCCACCACAGGCCCAGTGAGGGTTGGTTAAAAACGCTTTTAAAACTTTTAAAATGTTAGCTGTATTTATGATCTTACTTTTGGTTTTCTGCTGAATGATCTGGAAATTATACATTTATGATTATAGAACTTTAACTTTGATTTTGAAAAAAACTTACCTAACAAAAGGAGACCGCCCTTCAATAGAGCACAGTGGAAGGAGCTAGAGGAGGAATTTACACAAATACTTTAACAGAGTACGTAAAATTAAAAAAGAAACCATTCCTATAATAAAAAAACGTATTCTACTAAATATTATAAATGCAAAAGTCTGAATATCTTCATGTTTGTTTCTCAATCACGATGAAATTTGATACATAGTTAGATTACATAAGCCTAAATTTGCCTAAATGTACCTTAATACAAATAGACATTTACTTTTTATCACGCGTAAATGACGGGAACAGCAACTTCACGGGTAAAAGCTCGGGGGCTGCAAGTATGTATAGTTATGCCGTTACGTTATAAAATAAAAGTAATTGGAAATTTAGTAAAAAAAAAATTTTTACTTTTATAGTTTTACACTTGACCGCCATCTCATCTGACTGTGACCACCTATGATCACCTGACCTCACTGTACCTAATTGTTCATTACTTTACCTTATTTTTACTCCCTTTGGTTTAAGTAGCTATCTAAATGTAGACGTGTAATCTCTGTTCGCGTCTACTCTGCACGCTCGATGATAGAGAGTGCTTCACAGCCATTATTGAGATTCAGCCGGACGCCGTCATGCCTCCTTCAGGGCCTGAGAGAATGGCTGTCCTTCTGCTTAGCCGCTATGATAACACGGGCAATTGTAGCTTGTTTGTTGGGAATTTTAGCAAAGATGGAGGACAGAATTAAACGTTTTAGAATAGCTTGCAAGAAGTATTACGAGAAACATAAGCGGCAAGCGATATCGTTTAAGTTTTAAAGATTTATACGAATACGTTTGACTTTAATAAGAAAATTTTAACTATGGTATTTGTTGATCTTCAACTCTAGAGAAAATAAACGGGCTTCCTCTATGTAAATGCTTAACATCAGGTGAGATGAAGATTAAGGCAAACTCATTATTGATAGCGAGATTAGTAGGTATATCAATTTATTTGCTATTTATGATTTGAGGGATTTTCACCATTGTGATGGAAGAATTCACCAATATTTCAAAGTAGGTAGTTTCATTCACCACGATCGTGGTAATAATACCCGTGATTTTACATTCTGTCCACTGTTCTAATTTTACGCATCGTAAAATAAAAACCTAGTTTTTTAGAAGAATAATGTATTTTATAGCAATAAAGAAAAAAAAGTTCAATCGAATTACAACTGAATTAATTCAACAAAGGTAACGACATATCAGGCTCATTTATTTTCAAATGCCCACAAAAATCATTTCAATATGTAAATGAAGACTCTTTTTTTTTTTTTTTAAATAAGGAGTGACGAGACGATCAGGACATGTGCCTGATGGTAAGCAACATGCCTGACACATAACAGCACAGTGACACGCAGCTATTGGAACACGAAGAGTCCAAATCATTACCTAGCACTGCACTGCGCTCGTCACTCAGAGATCTAAGATCTTATATCTCTAAGCCCTGTAATTTCTCTGGAAACATTGCCCTTCAAACCGGAACACAGTAATGTTTGCACATTACTGCTTGGCGGTAGAATAACTGGCAAAGGTGTGGTACTTCCCCAGGCGGACTCGTTCTTAAACATATTTCTTACCACATAAATACACACCAAAGTACATAAATATAAGTACAATAATCCGTTCGCACCTCGTAATAACAGTATACAAATATTAGCGCAATGATCGTTCCAAGGATTCAGTGATGGGTTCCTCACGACGACGAGGTGTTAACCTGCTGTAGAGAACGCGGCAACTACGTGGAAACCTCATTATTTTAATATATTTTCAAAGGATATTTACCTTAGTTATATGGTGCGAGTTTCTGATATTTCGATGCAATTTTATATACCACTAGCGGCCCGTTCCGGCTTCGCTCGGATATTGTCATGTAAAGACTATAAATCGAAATAAAACTATCTTATCTTTCAAGTTGGATTAAACTGCACACGGTGTGCAAATTTGAATAAGTTGGTTAAGTAGTTTAGGAGTCCATCGTAGACAAACGTGACGTGTAATTTACATATATATTTTTACCTACGAAAAAAATATATTTTAACACTCAGCACTCTAAGTTAAAATTTCTTATTTTTTTCTATAACAATAGCTTATGAACTTTTCCAGACTATAATCTATCTGTGTTCCAAATTTTAACCTGATCCGTTCAACCGTTTCGGAGTAATTGAGTAAATCCAAATACACAAACTTTCACAAGTTTTATATTAGTAGAAATAGGAAGAAGGGTAGTAGAATAATAAATGCAATTAACGACGATGGGAGCTGAAAACAATACCTATATTCACTGGTCTTTGAAACTTGTTGTAGGCATAAGAAGATAACCATACTCATCATATTCAAGACAGACAAATAAAACACTTTAGTTAGTTTAGTTAGTAGGTCTGTATTATATTGAGTTGTAAATTAGTTAGAAATGATGGATGTTGAGTAGAATATTTAGGGTCTCTCTCCCAGAAGGTGAAGTATATGATTATTATTATTTAAGGGCTGGAAGTGTCTTGCTCGATCCCGTCGTAACGTATGAACAGTTTGGGCTAGAATTTGGAGCACAGTTAGATTATAGTCTGCAAGAACTCATAGGCTATTTTTTATCCTTTCGGATTTTGACTTTCAAATAAAAAAACCGCATCGAAATCGGCCAATCCGTTTGAGCTCTACGGTGCCACAGACAGACACACACACAGACAGATAGACAGACATCGACGTCAAACTTATAACACCCCTTTGTTTGGTCGGGGGGTTAAAAACGAATTAAGAGTTCGGGATGGAATTTAGCAAAATAATCAAAATAAACACTTAGACTATTTTTATCTATTCACCTTTCTAGACTACTATTCCGTTAACGCTAGAAACCATTGGCAATACTTTAAGATACAAAAGATTTGTGGTGGATTAAGTTTTAAAACAATTAATTTTAAATTTAAACGGATTCATACCTCCCGCAACAGTAAGTGGATTTACAGCTAGTGAAAGGTTGTTTGATTCTCAGAAAAATGCGATTACGTTTCACGTGGAAACGGCCACTAAGGAAGTTGCAAGCTGGAGGTACTAGAGCCTCGTCAGGTTGCAACAAGGGTCTAATCCACTTTGCTTAATGAGAACGCTAATCATGAGCGCTCGCTTCAAAGAATTTGCGCTAACTATACTTATTAGAGCTTGCTGCAAGTTTACAGGACATTATGATGCAAAGTTTACGTTTCTTTTTTGGCTCTAAAAATGGCGTTAAATGGCGTTAATAATAAAAATAAAAGAAATATCATAAAAAATCCATAAATGTAATAGATTATTGAAAATTGTAGCTGTTATATTTTCTCCGTAAATCTTTATCTAAATATTAAATGTCCGCCCGGCGTTGCCCGTGGTACATTATATAGTACTCATCAGGATCCCGTACATATACAACGGTGAAAGAATGACTGAAATCGGTTCAGTCATTACTGAGAATATCGCTTTCAAACAAAAAACCTCTTCAGCTACCTGCTACGCCACCTGTCGGAAATCAGTTGTACCAACTCAGATTTAGAAAAAAAAATTGATTAGCTAAGGTTTTATATTCAAGAGGTATGTTATCTGTGATATTCAATGACGCAATCTTAGACACATGCTGTCATGTGTCATGTCAAATCACGAAACGTACGAAAACTCTCAATAAGGAATATTTTTTCCCGATTTGGTTACATTCTTGATTCATGCTCCGCTTCTATTAATAGTAGCGTTATTTTCTATAGCCTATAGCCTTCCTCGATAAATGGGCTATCCAATAGAAAAAGAATCTTTCAATCCGGACCAGTACTTCCCGAGATCCTAGCGTTCAAACAAACTCTTCAGCTTTATAATATTATATAGATGTATATCGTTGACACAATATGGTAGTATTGGTGACATAGTAACATAATCAGTAGATAGTGTCCTTTTTATGTGTGTTTATGTTTTCATAATCGCTGCAGTTACTTGATTATTTTTTATATTTTTAAAATAATTTTATTCAAAATTAATGTATTTTAGGAACAAATATAACATAAATATAAGCCACATTTGTTCACTAAGCCACTTAAGAACCTTACGATAAGATTTCAAATATTGATTGTCACGATTAAAAATCTTTAGCTTGCTGGATAAGCCTCTCTTTTCAAAAACATAATTTATAAAACCCTCTACGCATAGAATTCTCAAAGATCAATCAAATTAAGTAACTACAAGAAGCAACTTGTGCCTATGTCTACCTACATATCAGTACTCATTTCAATCAATATTCAACCACGTGTGTACGATGCTGGCCGAGTGTCACTCCACTTGGCTGTAGGCAAACATGCCGCCTTTGACGCAGACTTGCTTTGATGTCCCACCACTGCATCTTGCATATTCTTTGACAGCATTGTTTATGCGTTGTCTATGATAGAATATTTACATAATTTTGCGCTTGGTTTTCAAAACTCTACATTCCGTATTACAAAACCTGAACTAAGCTTAATTTTGTTTCTTTAGACTTTATAAAAAAAATGGCTCATTCTAAAATATTTACTTGGTTTGGGGGTCGAAGGTGTGAACCTTAAAATCTTAGGACACACAATAGTACCTAGAATAAACATTCAAATTCACAGGCGCGGTGCCACCCTCGAATTTTGGAAGGGGTCACCAGTACACAGCCTCAGATTTGGGGGGTAGAGACCAATAGTATAAAACAATAAATCGACTAAAAATATTTTACTAGTAGCGCCCCACGATTTTACCCGCGTAGTTGCCGTTCCAGTTGTTTTCCCCGTTAAAAAATAGTCTATGTACTAATACATTTATTTATTTATTTTAGATTTTTAGTTGTAGTTGTTTTACATGTCCCCTTTGAACCCTTTACATGCCCTCCTTGGGGCATCCTTCGGGCCACGCATGCATATTCATTGTACATAATTTTTCCAAGTAAGAATATGAATGTCTTTATTGTTTAAGCTGTAGGTACAGATGAATAGGTTTGTTTACAAGATTGTTTTTACCGGCGTAAGGGATTCTAAAAGTTTTTTTCGATGCCGATCTAGAAGACACAGGCGAACCCAAAAAGAGTCTATTTCATCTGAATCCTACTTTTCGTGGTGTATCTGTTTCGGTGGTGTGTGAATCGGTTTCTTCTAGGTAAACGTGCTTACCTATCCACCATCGTAGACCGTCATCAGGTGAGATGGTGGTCAAGAGTAAACCTATAATAACTAAAAAAACAAAAAACCGCCAACCTAGCGCTAGTCTAACGTGGAGTATTTTTGGTTATGATATTCTCTTTGCGAGAGAAGGCCCCGACTCCGAGTTGTGACAAAATTTAATAGGATGTTTATTTTAATGCATATTTGTCCTGGTTGGGTATCGAACCCGCATCATTCGTGTCATTCTCAGTGGGTAGACTTAATCACAGCTTAGTCACAAAGTCAGTCACTACCTCTATGGAAAGTAAGTTTATTGATTCAACGCAACACTTCATATTCTCGCGCCAAAGACCCAAACCACTAACACCGCAATAGACACGAGTACAAATACGCGGCGGACAGACAAACAGACAAACACGACGGATGGACCTTCATTGGGAATTCTCAAAAACATCGCCGTTGTCTCCACCGACAATATTGACACTGGCCAGTTTATTGGCAGGTACTGTCACGTGGAAAACGTTTACGGTATGACGTCTTTTTAAAAAGAAATGGCTTAGTAAAAGAAAAAACATAAATTCTTGTTTGTATGTTTTTGCGGTGGAAACTTCTTTAGACTCGTTGAGCACTATTTGTGTGAACAAATATCGTGGAACTGGTGTCATCGTCACCGCTTTCCTTGAGTTATATCTATGTATACTGTATATGTGTATTTTAGGTGAACAAAAAGCAAGAAGCTTGCGTCATCGGCACCGCACGCTGCCCATAGACCATAATATATGTTTTATTTTAAATAAAGAGTGATGAGACAGTATAATGGCACGCAGCTATTGGAACATGAAGTCCAAATCATAACCTAGCACTGCACTGCGCTCATCATCCAGAGTTCTAAGATGTTACATCTCTTAGCCCTGTAATTTCTCTGGAAATATTGCCCTTGTAAAATATGTATAATGTGAATATGTGCACTTATCTACTTCCATATGTTATTAGTGAAGTTATGAGCACACAAGTGACGTATTATGTCACATAAATAAAAGTAAGTCTAAAAATTTTAAATCCTTATTTTTTTAATCAAACAATGTAAGATTATTAAAATATAACAGAAAATTATTATTAGCAATCATTAAAAATAACTGAAAAACCCGAAGCTAACATAAAATTTATAACAAATAAACTTTGTCACGTAAAACTTGACAAAGTATTATTAATCAAATAAAGTGGTATTTTGTACGCGACTGTATTTTCACCTCTACCTTTTCCATGCAATAAGCTACGTGGACACGTGAGTGATATCAGATTTCTGGAAGTTTTCCATTAGGTAGAAGCATTATACACTATACGTGATATCTTTCATTATTATTATTCACTTATTTATTTACTTAACTAAGTTACGATTTTACTTATTTGAAAACATCAAAAAGTTGTAAAACTTAAATCTAGATCGCCGCTGCCAGTGGGGCAGGGCCCAAGCTACCGGTGGTTGAAGCTGCAGAATAAGGAACCTCCTAATGATGCGTGCTATGTCGAGGATGACTGCCTTCTGCATCTGACCCTTGATACAACTGTCTAGCGAAAGCCGCTTATGATATCAAGAATTTTCGCTGTAAGTCCTATTATTATTGACATATTTAGAGCCTATATTCTGGGAAAAGGCATTAAACAAAATCCGACTTCAATTTACTTATGTTAAATCTTACATCAAGTCGTTCAGATATAGCAAAGCAATTTTTAGTTCTTTGTTGATATTTCAAAAACCACTACACCACAACCACCACCACAATACAATTTATATGAAAACATCTCTAAACTACCTACTAAACGAAGAAAGAACCATTTAAAAAATCATAATTGACAGAGCTATCGCGTAACATACAAAAACAAAAGTGGTCAAGTGCGAGTCGGACTCGCCCATGAAGGCTTCCGTAGCAGCAAGTAATATAATATACAAGTTCTTGTAGTTCGTTGTTACTTTGATCAGTGTTTTAACAATAGTGAATTTATGACGTATTAAAATAAAACTACTTACTAGATCTCATTCAAAACAATTTTCGTTATTTTCGTTGAAAGTTTGCATGGTAATGTACAGCATACATTTTTTTCATTCTTTTTTTTTCATTTTAGAAGTTACAGGGGGGGGGGACATTTTACCAAAGTGTAGTGTGCACAAACTATTCAGTTTAGAAAAAAATATGTTAAACACCTCAATATCATTTTTTAAGACCTATAAATAGATAAACCACACGTATGGTTTTGATGAAAAAAAAAATTGTTTCAGTTCTAGTAAGTATGGAGCACCCCCTTCCCAAATTTATTGTGTTTTTGGCTCACAGATACATCTACTTACCAAGTTTCAATAGTATTGTTCTCATAGATTCGGAGAGAAGTGGCTGTGACATACTTTATCTTTTTTGAAGTTGGTTAAAAAAGTATAATAAGCAAAGTGTTGAACATGATCCCATCCAGCCTAAATCTCACCTTAACTCCAACCGTTGTGTAATTTTTGAGTCCCTCTCAGATCGCACATGGTCGCTAACTCTTCGGGGAAGGCGGTGTTTGGACAAGGTGACATGTCGGCATGCCTCGGCCATTATTTACTTACCCCATATACCGGACATGTATTTCGTAATGGCTTAAACTACTTACAAAATCGTTGTGGTTTTATTGAGATATTCCATAATATTATTAGTTAGAACATTGGCGAAATAATTATATTTAATTGATCTCGTGTATTAACTTATTCCGGATACATTCCAGCATTGAAACATTGAATGCAAATTTTCTTTTAATAATGCTGACCACATTATTTGACTACTTTTTATTTCTCTACAAAACATTCTTCATAGAATGCTTTGCATTGTTCGCCTTTTTGTATGTTGTGAATAGGTTTACATTATCTTTAGAAAATCAGGGTATAAATAAGATCCAAGGTGCAACAAATACATAGAAGATAAATATTTAATCTCCGTTTAAAGGTTCTAGATCGTGTACGTTTACTTCGTGTGCGTAGACTTTTTCTAGCTATTGGCAGAATGTTCGTGCTTCTTTCCTTCTTCCCTGTTCGAGCTATAAAAAGCTTTTAAAGATTTTTGTAGAACATTTAACACGAAAGTATGGAACGACTAACGAATAGTGTATTCGAGAATGAAAAGGGTGCGTGGTCTTAGTTTGTGCATCTTCATTTGTGTATTTTGACGCTAAAATGCAGCCTGGAGAAGTACCACATCTTTGCCAGTTATTTAAGAAGAAATATTAAAACAACTGTATTCAGGTTTGAAGGGCCATTTTTCATCAGAATGATAAAAACAAACTTCTGAAGCTTAAGCTGCTTTAAACAGAAAACTTATTGTCTAATAATTAAACAATGAAAAAAGTATCAAAGCTATTTTTGCGTCCGTCGAGTCAAGCTTACTTGAAGTTTAACGGTCGAGTACACAAAAAATAAGGGTGATTTACCTATGTATTTGTGTAGAGTATACTTAAATAATAAGTCCAAAAATAAAACTTCACCAAAAAACATCAGTATAATTAATAGGTGTGTATATTATGCTGCATTATTTTACACCAGTGCTCTAAAACAAAATTGCCAACTTTAGAATCCTCCTCTTGGTCATGTTGTAAAGATCGCATACAATATTGGCAATGCACTGATTCCCTAGTATAGGTACTCGTGTAAGATCAAAAGAAAGAGAAATAACTTTTTGAATGTAATAAAACCGGGTGACGTCGATCGGCTCAGGATTTCTTTGAAAGTAGTTTTCTTTTTTATTTGTTTTCTTTTTTTATATCCAACATATATACTAAAACTACTAGTTAGCGGTCCGCCGTGGCTTCGCCCATGGTTTATTTCAAATTTATAGCACTCAAAAATTACTTTCAAATCGGTACAGTTGTTTTTCAGACTGGCACTTTCAAACAATTAAACTCTTCAGCTTTATAATATTAGTATAGATTTACTAACTACAATTAGCTCTTAAACTGATTGGTCGGGGTTATATTTTAGGTCGTATCTGTGCAGTCCTGTAAATACCTACTTAGGAAAAATAGCTGTTATGGCATGTTATTTTATCTTTCAAATCAATCAATTATCGCTATTGACACTGCGTCCATTTATTTTTCCTGTTCATATACGTAGGAAAGAAAGTGAGAGTTTAAGGAAAATACAGGATTGCATAGCTACTGATATTAATATTTATTTATGAAACCATACAATACAAGAATTTATAATTTTAGGTAAAGTTTTTTTTTTAACTATAATAGGTTCGCACTTGACCACCATCTCGCCTGATGTTAAGCGATGATGAGATCTACGATGGAGTGTGCTTACCTAGAAAAAACCGATTCATGGCAACGCATTCCACAACCTAGACGTTCTTATCACAAACGTGGAGTCAAATCTCTTCGTTCGCGTTTTTGGAACATCAACCATGAAACGATGCCGCCCTTTTGTGCAACGAGAAGTCCGATAGAAGAAAGGGCAAGGTGGTATTATATCATGCAGATCAGTTGCACACTCTCCGAAGTGTATCCGTATATTTGTATAACGTGAGCAACTGTTCGGAATTGAAGTATCTTCGCACCTTTGAGAGGACACCTAGTTTTTTGGCGTTTAATTTAGCCTTAGACGCAAAGTTGCAATAAGCCTCCATCGTTGGTATACACTAAACTAAGCAGTTGATTTGTTTGCCGAAATTTTGACAATAACGTTACATGCACTCGGGATATGAAAGAAGAAACAATTTATTGTCTCAGATAAAACAAAAAATCAACTTCAATTTATAATTAAGTAAATTTAGACACTCGACCAAAGTTCCTAAGAAGCTATCTCTACGTTGCGTCGTGCAGATAAATGAAAATTTAGTTTTTGTTGATATTTTAAAAACTGCCCCTCGATTTTGATAAAATTTAAATGTCCTTGATGATCTACCAAATAGAAAAATAACCTTAAAATTGATTCACATCGCGTTACATTACATACAAAATATATTTCTAACTGAATTAAGATTCTCCTTTTTTGAGGAGCGCTGACATTACAGTTTATTTTAATGTTATAATTTTTAGAGAAATTTATACAGATTTTTTTACAAAGTTTTTAATACGGACAGCTCTCTTGATTCTTTGCGTCCTGTCGAAGAACAAACAGAAACAAAAAAAACCCTTTCGGTTATTTCGAAGTCTTCCAACTGTTGTCGACCAACACTAGAGCACAAAGCCGCACTAATAGTCGCGTACACTGCTTTGACGTAAAAAGCCGCAGTAAATGTAAGCTTCATCAAAGGTCTTCTCAAACACGGAGTATAATCCTTCTACCTATTTGGTTCCGGAGTGGCTAGTGGCCGGCGGCTCGCTAGGGTTGCTAAAACATAAAACACAAAATATGTAGCCAGGTCCAGATTAGCAGATTACACATAACTACACCTATAGAATTAATGTAAATGTTAAAAACACCATTTTTTTACAACACCAAGAGCTAATGTTTTTATTTATATTTTTTATTTATAGCTTAGAGTGAAGAGACGAGCAGGATATATGCCTGATGGTAAGCAACGTACCTGCCGCACAACAATACAGTGACACGCAGCTTTTGGATTATGAAAAGTCCAAATCATTACCTAGCCCTGCACTGTGGTCGTCACCCAGAGATCTAAGATATTATATCTCTAAGCCCTGTAATTTCTCTGGAAGCATCGCCCTCCAAACCGGAACATAGTAATATTTGCACATTACTGATTGGCGGTAGAATAACTGGGATTGGTGTGGTACTTCCCCAGGTGGACTCTTCCAAGAGTCCTACCACTACTAAAATTAATCTCTTTAAAGACATTGCTACTAAATCCGAATTAAAAATAATAAAATTACAATTAATACAGCCGGCGAAGTATCAAACTCTTGTTGCTATGTTCTCGTTTCTTGTGTAAATATGTATTCGTTTCAATGTCAAAGAAATATGGTAGGACCACGGATATTCCGTGGGTAGGACAAATTAAGGCGTCCGTCATTCAAAATTGCCTAAACAATGCCGGTTGATTACCGAAAGTCGTAACTGTAGGACACCCCTAGGTCCCCAGTCTCCCACCACAGTTACAGCCAACTCTAGATTATAGAGAATTGAGCCATCTAATATTCCCTATGTCGCCGGCCCGTGCCTTGGACGCCATTCTCAACACTTTCATCTTAAATTATATGTATACTTACAATATCGTACGAAGGACTGCATTTTTCGATATCTTTTTGAAACCAACAATTAGGCATGGTAACTAAAAAACTAATTAGTTATAATAAAGTGTAAAAATATCATTTATTCACAGTAAATAGTTTCATACAGAGAAGCCTCAGGTTTAAAACATTAATAATTAGTGCGTCAGCTAGATTATTATAAAATGTGAAAACATTACTGTGTTCCGGTTTGAAGAGCAATGTTTCCAGAGAAATTACAAGGCTTAGAGATATAACGTCTTAGATCTCTGGGTGATGAGCCCAGTGCAGTGCTAGGTAATGATTCGGACTCTTCATGTTCCAATAGCTGCTAGTCACTGTGCTGTTATGTGGCAGGCGTGTTGCTTACCATCAGGCACATGTCCTGCTCAACTCGTCACTTCTTTTTTAATATATATATATATATATATATATTGCCAGAAACCAGACAAATGCATTCTAAACGCATTCCAGACGTAACTACTTGACACTACTCAAGCCAGAAGTCTGATTTTTTTAATAAGTACTGTCAATTCGACACAGCAATTTTTTGTTTGATTTTTCAAATTAATGTTTCTTGTGATTTCAAATGAACTCAAATGAAAAATTTTGGTAAGTTATGTAGTGCTGAGAAAAATGTTAAATGCCACTCACAGTTTAACATAGTATAACAACAGCCATAAGAAGACTAGAAACGTCGTAGTTGATAGTTAAGTTCTGTGTAAAATTGGTTCAAATAAATTTTTAACAAATACTAGTATCTTCAAAAATCTACCTAAAAATAACCTACTGTGCTTCTAGAAAACCCTCAAAATGACGTTTTCCATGATATAAATTTACTGACTTCCGAAAATGTGCACAAATTTGTTCACACGTAGGTAATTAATTGATATATTTTTTGGTATATTGAAAGATACATCTTTATTCGTTACGGTTTGAGACTTATTGTATACTGTATAAAGTTAATAGAAAAAGAAATTGCTCCTAAATCAATTCGAAAAATGTACGTAGAATGTGTTTAATTTTTCGGGCAGTACTGTAGAAGAATTTAAATGCATCGTTTCATGGTTGATGTTCCAAAGACACGAACGAAGAGATTTGACTCTACTTTTGTGATAAGAACGTCTAGGCTGTGGAATACGTTACCTGAATGGGTTTTCCCGGTCGGTTACAATCTTTGTGCCTTCAAATCGCGAGTGAATCAGTTCCTTCTAGGTAAGCACGCTCCATTGTAGACCGCATCATCGCTTAGCATCAGGCGAGATGGCGGTCAAGTGTAAACCTATAAAAGTAAAAAAAAATGCAGAATTCAAATTTAATTTTTTTGCTTTTGGATTTTACCTCCATTTCCTTTCCAAGAAACGCATTAAAACCTTCCCAGGCTAAAAACCTCGAAGTTCCAAAAACGGCCAGTACTAAGTTTGAGTAAACAAATTATCTCGGAAACGCATTGCTTTGATAATGCGCGCCCGCTCGCTCGGCGGTGCCTTTGATACCTCCCCCCACTTGCACTACTCCCACTTAACGGAAATTAAAATAACATGGGATGCGCCATTGAGAGTGAGGTACTTTGAGACAGTTCAGTTCTTGTTGGTGTAACAAATGTTGCCAGTATTAAAACCACTTGTCATAACATTGCGCGTCTGATCTTTTTTTAAGATTGGTTTCTGAAATATTATAATCCCAATTCATGGAATAAAATCCAAATTCATCCAAATTAATTTTGTTTGGTCCAAAAATGTTTCCTGAACATATAGCGTGGGAATGCTACCAGTCTGATGGGTGACTTTCGGGCGGGGATTTATCGATGAAAGAGATTATATTAATAACTCCATAGTTTTGTTTGTACACCTAAGTACCTACGTATTGGATACATAAATTTACATTTTGTTTGACTGAAATTCCTGAAAGGACCATTTTTTTCATGATGTTCCTTCACCGTTCACCATTGATAATGACCAACTTGTACGTTTGCACTTAGAAAAATACTTAGAAGTTTTTTAAAAGTAAATAGTAACAAACAGGACGAGCACGACAAGCGCCTGATGGCAAGTAACACGCCTGCCCATAACAGCACAGAGTCGCACAGGTATATAATATGAAGATTCCAAATCAATACCTCGTTTAGAATTGTGGTCGTCACACAGAGATATAAGATAATTTACTTCTATACCCTGTAATTCTAGGGGAATGTGAGATTCAAAAGTACGACCTCATGATTGTGACATCATACAATCTAGCCACTTTTTTTTAAATAAGAAGTGACGAGACTAGCAGGACATGTGCCTGATGGTAAGCTACATGCCTGCCACATAACAGCACAGTGACACGCAGCTATTGGAACATGAAGAGTCCAAATCATTACCTAGTATTGCACTGCGCACATCACCCAGAGAACTAAGATGTTATATCTCTAAGCCCTGTAATTTCTCTGGAAACATTGCCCTTCAAACCGGAACACAGTAATGCTTTCACGTTAATGTTTCACATTACTATTTCAATGCAACTTCTATACAAGACTCGTAAGTCAACACAAGCTAACGTTTTCAGTGTCACCTACGACCGTTGGTCTGATATCGGGCATCGAACCTGCAAGTTTAGTATCAAGGTGGCCCTATCAGCCTCTCGACGCTATCGCCGTGATAGCCACTTCGACACTCTACCTCGCTATCGGCGCTTTCCATTGTATTTACCGTTACACAATGCAGTGGAGAGTTTTCAGGAATGTCGAAAGAATTGTAGCTGTTAAAAAGTTTATTATCAAACGTACATTGTGTTTTTTGAAGTAAAAACGCTTTGAGCTTTTTGGTTTGGCAATTTTATGGGTTTACTAGATGTCCGCCCAGCTTCGCCCGTGGTGCATTATATAGCACTCATCAGGATCCCGTACATATACAACGGTGAAAGAATGACTGAAATCAGTTCAGTAATTCCTGACAATATCGCTTTCAAACAAAGCACCTCTTCAGCTACCTGCTACGCCACCTGTCGGAAATTGGTCGTACCAACTCAGATTTAGAAACTTTGATTAGCAAAGGTTAATATTCAAGAGGTGTTTAATCTGTGATATTCAATGACGCAATCTTAGACACATGCTGTCATGTGTCATGTCAAACCACGAAACGTACGAAAACTCTCAAAAAGGAATATTTTTTCCCGATTTTGTTACATTCTTGATTCATGCTCCGCTTCTATTAATACTCGTAGTATCGTTATGTTCTATAGCCTATATTTAGCCTTCCTCGATAAATGGACTATTCAATAGAAAAATAATCTTTCAATTCGGACCAGTACTTCCCGAGATCCTAGCGTTCAAACAAACAAACTCTTCAGCTTTATAATATTAGTATAGATTTAATATCGGGTGACGGTGGCAGCGACTTAAACGCCAAGCAGTAATGTGCAAACATTTCTGTGTTCCGGTTTGAAGGGCAATATTTCCAGTGAAATTACAGAGCATAGAGATAAAGAATCTTTTATCTCTGGGTGACGAGCGCAGTGGAGTGCTAGGTAATGATTTGGCCTTTTCGTGTTCCAATAGCTGCGTGTCACTGTGCTGTTATGTGGCAGGCATGTTGCTTACCATCAGGCACGTGTCCTGCTCGGCTCGTCACTCTATACTATAAAAAAAGTGTAACAACGTAGCGGCGTAGTGTGGAAGCGGCAGTTGTCGGAGCAGTGGAGAGAAATGTGTGAGTTAGAAGCTATACGGGTAACATCCTGCAAGTTCGTGTCAGCGACATGCGTTATAGGTAGTATTGCCAACAAGATTTTTAAAATCCGCCGCGGAGAATAGCCGTTACCCATTAAATACTTATTTTTCCGTTCTTAACTTACCCAAATCCGCTGGATATGACGGAAATACGTTACGTTGGCAATACTGGTTGAAGTCTGTAGCTGTACAGGTAACATATTGTACAGTATTAGTCCTATTTAGTACTCAAATTCTAAGGTATAAGTTTTTCCTTCTATCGAGTCTCTGCTATGCTTACCAATTGTTTTGAATTTCGAAATAGACAAGCGTGTGACCATAATTCGACCGATGGAAAGCGATATGGACTATTATAAAGTACGCTCGCCCATAAGCGATCAAATTTCTTTATTTTGATAAAACAAAAGCACTGGGAGCCACCGATTAACCGAAACAAATGTTTTTGCCTGTGAGGAAACAGTCACGATGTTTTCTGTTCCCGCTAAAAGCAGTTATGCTGATCAATCTATATCTATACTAATATTATAAAGCTGAAAAGTTTGTTTGTTTGAACGCTAGGATCGCGGGAAGTACTGGCCCGAATTGAAAGATTTTTTTTCTATTAGATATTCCATTTATCGAGGAAGGCTATAGGCTATAGAACATAACGCTACTGTCAATAGAAGGGGAGTATGAATCTAGAATGTAACAAAAACGGGAAAAAAATATTCCTTCTTGAGAATTTTCGTAGCGTGCTTTGAGATGACAGCATGTGTCTAAGATTGCGTCAACTTCAACTTACCTTTACTTTTTTCTTTTGGGTTCCATTCGGTAATGTCACCGTAATTTCGCCAATGTCCAAAATTGCGTCATCGAATATAAACCTTTGCTAATCAAATTTGTTTCTAAATCTGAGTTGATACGACCAATTTCCGATAGGTGGCGTAGCAGGTAGTTGAAGAGGTTTTTTGTTTGAAAACTATATTCTCAGGAATGACTGAACTGTTCTTTCACCGTTGGATATGTACGGGATCCCGTTGAGTGCTATTTATGTACCACGCGCGAAGCCGGGGCGGACATGTAGTTCTATATATAAGGTCAATCAATGCTATCAATAATAATGGATCAATGTTATATAAAGTTGTGTAGCATAGGCATAAGCAGCCCATTAAATGTTCCCATAGCTGTCACTCGGAGCTTTCTCTCACAAGCAGATAATCCATAATGAGGCCATAATCCACCAGGCTAGCCCTATGGGGTTTGGTGAATGACGTATGATCACGAAAATTTCAAGGAACATGTCGGTTTCACTGTTTTTTCTCTCGCTGTATTTTAAGTTAGTGGCATTACGTAGATATGACTTCGAAAAGACAGTAGTGCGCGTGGGTTTCGAACCAAGAACTCCTGATCGGCAGTTGTCGCAGTGCCGACTAGACCAGCCGTAACCTTAAGCCAATGGTTCTGACAAATTCTTCTATGTAGAGCTATGTAACTTTAACAAATACACTAAGAGAATTATTAAAATCGTCAGTACTAAATGCCCATATAACGTATTCTTGTTTTCCTTGAAGCGCACACTTGTCGTTTGTTTGCGCAACTGAGTTGGAGGGGAAAACGAACGCTTCGTGGACGATTTCGAAAATATTTAGTGTGATAAGCTGTACTGATGGAACGAAAATGTGTTTATTAAGCAAATATAACTATTAAAATAATACTAAACATTTTTACACAAATACTCATAAAAAAAACACTAAAATCCGTATTCTGTCATACAAACTAGTCAGCGTAGAAATTAGCTAGTTTATAACTAATATTATAAATTAGAAAATTTGAATGTTTGCTACTCAATCACGTTGGAACGGCTTAACGAATCGAGTTGAAATATGGAACACACTTTAAACAGTTTCACATTTAAAATTACGGGAACCTTGGGTAGGGTGTAGGGTGGTGCTGGTATTACATAAATAAAATTAAGAACTAACTCAATAAAAACGAGAATTTTAGATTTGTTTTTGAGTTTTGAGTAGGTACCTGCTTACATGTATCATTTGATTCTATGCTATAACCGCTTTTATTTTGAATCCCAAACCATTCAACTACTGTGGGCTGCTTGACTTACTTATGTTTTGAAAAAGCGATTTCCTAAAACTGAATGAAACTTGTGTTCGTTTAGCTAGGTATGTTCTCGATATTTTACGCATCATCATTCTTATATACACGCCAATGCCTGGCGAAATTTCCTTATTTTTCACATCAAATTAATCCTAATCCTAAATATTATGTAATCCTAAAGTCCCCACTAAAACCATCAACTAAGTAGGTACATTGATCGAAACTTTTTTACTTCTGAAAAAGGCTAAACGAGATGCAGTATGAAATTGCAGACTGGAGAACGCATAAATATAAAACAGTTACCTATGTTTTATTTATTTAATATGTTATGTTATTTGGTAGATATAGGTACAAATACAAGAAATTTTATCTTATGAATTAATTTCTTTTATAAAACTACATTTTTGTTTTTTATAATTTAGAGTGACAAGATGAGCTGGACATGTGCCTGAGTGACATTAAAGCTTCTCAGAGTTTACACCGACAAAAAAACATAATACGTTATTGTAGTATTGCCATTATCTGACTTATATCTTATAAAAAATTAAGGTACCTAATTAAATTTACTTATAGTACAACACCACAATAGGTGGTACCCACGGATATCCGTGGTGGTACCTATTCACTGTCTCAATTATGTTTAGTTTGTATAAGAACATTCCTCAATTGATCCTAATAGAAATTTAGTAATTAATCGTTATAGCGTATTATTTACTGCTTTTCAGTTTTTTTTTTAGTTTTGATAACACTACGTTTTCGACTTTTACTAAAATTGATTAATACTGACACATCAAAATTATTTATTCTTATTAGATTTCATTTGGTTACTAAAAATAAATAAGTAAATATAGTGATTTCGAATAAGCAAATAAGATATTGAAGAGCTAAAATAGATGTGATTTTCTTGTAGGCAGTATCTCGGCAGCGCCAAGATGGCGGCGCAAGGTGCGACGGCGCGGAACCGTTCTCGTCGACCGACTGCGTTACTGAAGTATTTCTACGTCTGCAAATAAATACGGGAAAAGCACATTTATTATTGCCACCAATAGGATGTTTTTAACATACCTAAAGGAAAAATAAAAATGTTATTAATCCGATTTCCCGCCAAAAAAGTGAGATTTTTTGTAGCACTTGGCGTTTTTACATAGGTAGGTACATAACTCCGATTTACGAACATCTCATAAAAAAAATTGTTGGTAGTGTTTATGTTAAGAACTACTCTTAAATATGTTAAGCAGGATTTGGAAATTTTATTAAAAAAAAATTTGAGTTCGTTTTTAAAGCCAACTCTTAAAAACTAACTCTTAACCTATATGTCTTGTGGTCCCATCAATTTGACATTAATAAATAAACCATACCGAATTTACCGCTGTGCGTAAGGACGCACAATGAACTTACAATGAATTTAAATCAATAGAATATGATATTATTTTTCTAGTACCTTTTTGAATTAGGTAGGTACCTACTTATTCACGTTTTTACCAAACAAAATAAATTAGATAACATAAATGTAAGTAACTTAACTGTTGGAGTACCTAATTCTTTTTGTAGGTACCTACTCTGTATTTCATAGTATTTACATAACTTTAAAAATAACACAATTTTTGATTTCGAATGCGACTAAGCACGTTCTCGGATGTTGAATACGTTAAGCTACCTTTAGAATCTGCCACTTAGCAACCTGTCAAACCGTTCTAATAACAGAATTATAGGGAGATAAGGCTGTTTGTCCCGAGGTTCCGGGATGTCGCCGCGTTATCGTAGATAGGCCCTTACAAGGGGCCTTGTTTGAGACGGGGTCACGTGACGCTGGCGTGATGCCAACGAAATTATGATAAGTGACTTTAAGGGACGTAGAATTACTGGTATCTTCTTTAATAACGTGTAGGTAAATACTATGAAAGAAGAAGAAATTCAGGAGGTATTTTCGACGTAATTCGAGAATTTTCTTCTGAAAGCGTGTGGTATTTAAACGCGCGTTTTAAACACCACACCAGGCTGGCATAACAACGATAGCATGTCTGAAGTTGCAAATAAATTCATTAGCGATGGACCGTATTCCATCAGGCGGGTGCTTATTTACTTCAGTATTCCACTAATGCGCATATTTGACAGGACTCATTGTTTGTTTTCAAAACATTTACTCGCACCTTCCGAGAAAAGTCTGTCAAAAACAAGATTACGAGAACATTTAAATAGATAAAGTTTGAATAAAGTTTATTATGTGCCGTCTAGCGCAAACTAAAATTAATTCTAGCACTTAATAAAAAAAAATCAAAATGCAACATAATATATGTAGATAATAGATTCTACCTCTCATAAATTAGATACCTACTAATATTAAAAAATAAAACTTCTATTCAAAAATGAAGTTCGTAAAGTGAAGGACGTAAAAAGAAGAAAATTATAAAAATCGAATTAAAAGCTTAATAGAATCGGAAGTTTTAACGATTCAATCGAATCAAAAAAGTCAGAATAAACATAAGGCACTCCATTAGCGGACATTGGAGGAAAAATTTAAAAGATTTTCAACAAATTACCGGTCTTTGAACAGAGACTGATTTTAAATAAAGAATATTTTTAAACTCAGTCTTAATTGTTAGCTGAAGAAGTGTGGACGTAACGGTGACAAGATTAAGTTATTTTTATGTACCTAACACTTTTTTTGCTACTTTATTAATATAAACGTATTAACAAATTATTAACGCTTGTACTCATCCTACTGATATTACAAATACAAAGTGTGGATGTTTGTTGCTCAATCACGTCGGAACGGAAAAGGCTTAAATATTGGTGGACTATTCACACACAACACTATCTGACCCCAAACTAAGCAAAGCTTGTGTGATGGCAGCCAGATAGCTGATATAATACTTATATAGTTTTAAATACATACTTATTATACATAGAAACACCCAGACACAGTGCAAACATACTTTACAAGTTTGGAACATACTTAAAAAAGTGTTTGGAATAACGCATAGACAATTTTTTATCCCGCCACACAAACTGAATCGAGAACTCCGCAGAGCGCTGCTAGTTGTTCCATCTATCCATATTAGTGTTTAAAAAATTTAATGAAACAAAATATAATTTGCCGTATTATGATTATTTTATCGTCATACAATGTTGAAGAGGCTAATAAAAAGCCGTCTTTGCCTAGAAGGATAATTTGTACGTTCCTAGAAGTAATTTATAATGTTCCAAAAATGTTTACATTGCGTTCCATTTTCCTGAAAACGAAACGTAGGTGTTTAATGTTTGCCAACAAACATTTGTTTTATATTAATTTACTCGTACATTTAAATAACGAAATCAAGAACCTTTAGGCACTTTGATGAAAGTACCCGATGTACCTATTTGAATTATAACAGGCATTTAACAGCGAAGATGTATTTTTTGTCGTCCTTCGTACCTAGGTATTTTTTTTCTTTGTGGATGCCAAACGGCAGCCTAAGCCGAGGTTTCACATAGTGGTCACGTGACCAAGTAACACTTGGTATTAGGGATGTGAATATGATGGATATGATATTTCAGATCTGGATACGGATATAGATATAGAAATAAAATTATATCGGTTTCGGAAATGTAATTATTCCGTATTATACGTTAGTTTCGGGTAGTTTCGGTTACGCATATTAGATTGAGCATACTTGAAATAGTAAAAACTGAGCAGAGCAAGATTATATCCTTATATGATAATATTATCCACCCGAAAGTTGATTCTATCCGAAAATATCCAAAACTTTTGAAACGGATACAGATTACGGATATATTTTATTTCGAATATCCGATAGTTTCAGTTACGGTTACGGAGGTCCATAACATCCCTGCTTGGCGTGTCCATCAAGATAAAGCGTGATGGAAGGAAGTGATTTTCAAACTAACGAAATTAAGGTTTAGAGATTTTACAGGTTTTAATTCTCATGAACCTTTAATGAAATACATATTTAATTTCGTCCTGAAAAAGAAATGTTAAACGCATTGCTGCGTTATTGCATAACGCCGTCCATTTCGCGTCGTGTCGTGTCGTGATTAGTCCTTTCCGATTTTTCCGATCAATTGAACTTATGAAAAATTCCCGTCGTCTCCCGCCAGTCTCTGCCCCGTGCGCCGGTAATCATTGTTTGATCTTATTATACACTTCCTTATACACCTGTAAAAAAGTCATTTGTTTTCAGTGGAAAAATGCAGTATAATAGCAGTACATTTTTGAAGTTAAAACTTCTTAGCCACGTTGAGCACTTTTTATTACAAAACTTATATGGGTTCTCGTCACTGACATGAAAATGTCAGGCGGAAGCTGTGTAGCGTCAGAGCAGTGGTGGAACAGCGGAGCGGGAAGTGCGTGGTAGACGTTTTTTGTATGGTTGACAGCTTGTGGGTTCGCGACAACTATTAGTGTATCTGTACTAGGTATACACTACTATTAGTGTATCTGTAACCACACAAGTGCCACATTGTGCAACATTATAGTGTTGTTTAATACCAAAATTAAAAGTTTTTTAACATTGACAGTCACTTTTACTGCCAATTTTTTTCTTTTGATATTTGTAATTAGTTTTAGAAGTGATATTATAGATTGGTTTTCGCTAAATTAACAAATATCACGAATTCAAATTCGAAGTCAGTTTATGCTGTCTAAGTCTAAGTCTGGGCTAGGTTACCTATTGCCCTTTTTTCTATCAAACTGCTCGTAGCTCGAAAAAGCGACATCTCAAAGACTCCAAGTTAGAAGTTTGACTGTACTGTCTTAATAAGACCATCTAGAAAGTTGCCTGAGTGGGGTTGCTCGATGGATAAGATCTTGGTGTCTTCAAGCGGAGAGTGAATCGGTTTCTTCCAGATAAGCAGTGCCGTAAATAGGGCGATGCCACCGGTGCAAAGCACCACACTGGCCAACTGTAGTTTTGCTGATGTCGCATACTCGAAAAATGTTTTTGAGGTAATATGCCAGTTCCCTCACGGTGTTTTCAGTCACCATTAAAGTTAGTGGTGATGACAAAACTTGTCCATTAAGTAGCACTTGGAAAACAGGTTCAGACAGGATTCGAGCCTATGATCTCACAATTGTAAAATTAACATTATTTCGTCATAAAATAGTCGAAAATATTGGACTATTTTATGAAACAGTTTATCGATGTCGATAAATAGTCTCGTTGTATCGACTTTAGAACCCTTGATGTCCCACCACTAGTTGACGGTACTGAGTTTCCTCATTTCCCGCCAAAACTCAAATTAAAAACATAGGAAAATTACCGCGCTTTTCTTTTTTTTATTCGGAGCATGCAAACTCGGCTGTAAGAACGTTGTTCCAACAAGGTTTGTTGGCTCATTATTGTTGTACACCATCCGCCTTTACTCAGGTTTAATGTTGGCTTACGTTTTCAGATTTTATCTATCTTGTATAATAAGATCCTTGTTTAGGTCCAGAGTGTGTAATTAGCTTAGTAAGTAAAAGAAAATTATAGAGGTCGCCGTTTTATATAAAATTTTCTCAGCTTGCGTATGTTTTCGTGGTCTGAACGTGAAAGTTATCAGGTTGGTAGAATTATATATTATAACGGTCTTATTCATAATAAATGCTTATAGAAGACTTAAAACACTCATTAGTTAAAACGTTCGATAAGCTTATAAAACCTTCTATAAAATTCCGTATTCATAAACGCGCTATAAGCCTTCTATAGCTAAAGCATTACTAATATCAGTTTTAGGATCAAAATGTTGCCATTATTATGAAATTGATGTGAAATCGATCGACTTTATAGAAAAACTGACAGAATCGTCCACAGATAAAACGAGTTTGATGGTGGAACCATAGATAATGTTACAGAATTAAAAAAAAATGACATACACTGTGAAATTAGGAAGCGGGGAAATTTAAAGTTATATTACTAATAAAACGTAGTGGTGTTTGTTCGTTCTCTCATTAATTTCTTGTATTGTATAAGAGAAAATTGCTAAAGAAATAAATTAGAAATAAATTCCGAAAGTAAAGGATCACTCCTTCTTTTATACATCTTTCGTCGATGTGGATTACTTTCAAGCTGTTCAATCGTATCGAGAGCATTCAAACCAGGCGCGGATCCAGGGGGGGGGCGGGTCATGGGGGTTATGACCCCCCCCCCCCCCCCTGGGCTAGGTCCACTACCTACTTATCGTGTACCAACACCATCATACTTATCGTAGACCGGCAGCGATCACCGTATGCCAAGAGGCACGCTGAATCTTGAAAGGTCATGTCTAATGAGGTCCACGCTCTGACCAAATAATGCTCAAATCTAAAAGCTCGATAACTTTCACCTCGAACTTCAAAATCGCTTCGAATCCTTAGATAAGACAGTGAACAAAATAAACGACAGGCTAGTGGAAACTGTTATATACTATAAGAGCCGACGCTAAAATAGAACCCAAAAGCTTTCCAAAAATATAACAGGAAAATTTTATGGCCATATACAGCCCACCATTTCTTCAAAACCATGGTTTTTCATACATAAACATTTTTACAAACAGACTACGTTTTCTATTTGTCACCTACAATTGGGCTTTGCTTGTACTCCGGTGTTTCTCGCAAAATTAAGATTACGCGACAATTCACTCTGTGAAGGCGGCTTAGCAGAAGGCACCACCGATCACATCTTTTTTGATTGTATTAGATCAATTGACTCCCTTTACAATATGATTCCACCTGATTTCCCCGTCCTACAAACTTTTCCAATCATCCCTCTTGTATTTTCTCCACTTGTGCATTTCCTTATATTCACAAATATAATACTACACTGCAACAGTATTCATTCTCAGAAGCTATGAAGAAGATGGAAGACTGAGCACCTGAATTAAGAACATAATATAACAAAGATACTCCCAACGCTCAAACGCTGGACATTGGCGAAATTACGGTGACATTACCGAATGGAAACCAAAAAATAAGTTGAAGTTGAATATGTCACAACGCCATTTTCACACTAATCAGCTGTTAAGAGTCGGCCATATTTGCCTTAAAACACCGCTAAAGTAGGGTTCTCGGCTCTATAACTTTATAGAAGGCTTATAGCACGTTTTAGCGCTAAAATGCTGTTATGAATACCATTTTTCCTAAGACGTACTATAGCAAGTCTTTAGACATGCTATAACTTTTTATGAATAAGACCGTTAATGTAAATCGAAAAAAATATTGGCTTTGTGACTAGAACGTATGATTGCAGAATCGTGATTTCATAATTATGTTAGAATTCTCTCTGCAACACTGAGTATTCTTCCTATATCAGGTATAGGTACAAGTTTGTCATTACTACTGCAGTCTTTAATGGTGAAGGAAAACATCGCGAGGACAACGACATGTTCCTAAAATATTACGAGATCATGTTTGTGTCGTCCATCAACCATCGTAGCAAGGACTCTTTCCCTGCGAGAGAAGGGTCTGAGTTCCAGCAGTGGGAACATTTACTGGGCTTCTTATAGGTACCTACTAAGCATAGTTAAATGTTGATAATGATGGCAAAAACACATTTCTGTGTTCTGTTTAACGTAACATTATAAAGTAAACTGTAGAATTGACTATCTACATACCATTATAACCTTAGCAATACAATCGTCAAAATATAATTTCCCGCGCAGCAAATAACGGAATCTTGGCAAAGTGGAGCGCGGCGGTACGCACGGTATTGACCGAGCGTGGCGCGCATGCGCCGACATACAACCTCGCTGGATGAGCTAAATTATTCCTATTTCATATTTTTGTTAAAGGTTGGCCTTAGATGGCCTTTAGGTCTACTGGACTTAAGGCTAGCACAGAAGACGAAGGATGGCTGGGACCATCATATCACAAACTTCAAATTTGAGTAGGCAGCCCACTGATTGTTCCTGTTTCTGGGACTCGGAGCCTTTTCTCGCAAGGAGAGAGTCAAGACCGCAATCCACCGTGCTAGTTCATAGTGAATGACCCATGACATCGAAAGATTTTTGATATGTGCCGGTCTCATCACTAAGTACATAATAAGGTAATAATAATATTGTTTAACTGTTAAAGTCAGTGGCGAAGATAAACTTGTACAGTTGGGAAAAAAACTCAGTAGTGCAGGTGAGATTCGAACCTATAACCTCACGTTTGTATCATCACCGTCATCAGATACTTACCTGTAGCATTTGGCTTCAAATGACCTTCATTGCCTACGAAGTTAGCGCAGATCGCACATCGCTGAAAGAAAACGTCACTAGAACACTCGTGTTCCAAGAAATGTATCTATCTTTCGATGACATGATAATCTGCTAGCATACACTTGGCCAGCGTTGCGTGGATGCGGTGGATTATGACCTTTACTCTAACTTTGTAAGAGAAGACCAAGCTGTGGTAACATAAAATGGGATTATGATTACGCGACGATAATGGAGGCAATTGTAAATATTCGTACATCAGCTAAAGATATTTATTTTGGCAAATACCTTTGAGGAGATTCCAGGAACGCGTGATCGTTGGTCTCCCTATACATGAAATAAGTAGGTACAAGCATAACTAGGTTAGAAATTAACAACAAAGCTACAAACTGACGACTGCTTTTACATTAATCAAAACTTTTTGGAGGTATTAACATAATCCATTAGACTAGAGGTACCTACTAGGTTTATTCACGTAAAACAGTAAAAACGTACCTATAGGTAAACTAGTTAAGAACAGCTAACGGTCATCATAACATCTCGGAATAAATTCATACATTTAAACCAATGTTTAAATGACAAACGTAATTATTAACTTCAATTGAGAAATATTCCCACACATCTCAACTAACAACAACAACAACTAACTACACAACTACAGAAAACATAAAATAAATCAAATGAAGAACAATCCATGAACTCGATCCAGAATAAGAAAAAAAACACGAAACAAGTCGCTCGTTGATTGGCCGGCCCGTTGGCGGGAGAATGCGATTGGGCACGGCGCAGCCGCCGTGCGTTCCGAAACTCGATACTTTTTAATAATGGCTCCTTTAGCTAATGCGATCGGCTTTTATATTACATCGCCGTAGGTTAGTATTTTATTACATAGAGACCCCAAAATGCGGTCTTGAGTGGCTCCCGACCGGCAACCGCGTTGTAGGGGAGGCTTGTTTCGGATTTCACTGTATTGCAGCTCGATTAGGACGGATCGTATAAGATAAGCCAGGATTTGCGGTGCGTTTCATTGTTTCATTTGACCATGTATTGTTTTTTTTAGTTGTATTATTAATATTTGGGTCCTTTATATTAACAATATGTTGACTTTATATTGAAAATTTTCTATACATATATTGAATGATAGAAATTTTTTGTAGTCGTTTTTGGTTACTTAAAACAATGACTTTGAAATACGATAACTATACACAAACAATCAGGTCCTAATAGAACAAAAATGAACATAATCTAGAGAGGCGAGACTAATCGTAGTGTAAGCACTGTAAAGCATTATCAAACAAGTTATTGGTCAAATAAGCAAGATACACTCGAAGCTCTCATTGATGGCGCTGTGCAAACAAACAACTAACTATATCGAGTAATATCGCCTATTCGATAACGCGTCGTCAATCGATACCGTGACCCGTACCTACTGCGACTGATAGCGCAATGCAATAGCAAATATCACGACGATAAATAACCACTTATAAAGCTTGGCAAAAAATAACTACGAGAAGTCTGTATGCATATAAATCGCTCCATACGATAGTTAATTATGAAAACAGGAAATGAATAAATAAAAATATATCAAAAAAAAAAGAGAAATCTTAGGTTCAGAAAAAATCGTTTTCAGCTACGAAATAAAGAAATTGACAAGCAGAAGGCCAGAAATACGAAACCTTTTCATTTCTTACTGTACGTACCTAATCTAAAAGTGTACTGGCATTAAAAACACAAAAAAAAAAATACAAAAAATTGACATTGAAAGGAGACCTTGGGGTGTTGGGGGGCAGAGGCTCTCAGAATTAGGGCGCACGCTCAGGGAGAATAATACGGGTGACTCCCACTTTGGCGCGTTCCTGGAGCAAAAGTTAGCTATTGCCATTCAGCGTGGGAACACGGCGAGTATCATGGGCACTTTTGCGCCAGCAGTCAGGGGTGGGATCTTCGCTGATTAGTTTTTTATTTTTCTTTTCCGTTTTATTAAATTTAAAATAAATCTCAGCAAAACAAAACTAATGATTTTGAAATAGAATTAACAAATTCAAATATTTACCTACAAAAATTAATGTCATTTTTACCTACCTAGGTAAACCTACCTACTACAATAAAGATATAATTTATTGTAGAGATGACTTTATGCAAAACAAATATGGAAACCTAAAATCAGTTGTTAAATTACGTAGGTAGGTATCCCTAATAATTAACTTACTGTAAGTGATTTTGGAATCGCCGATATTATTCTCTCGGGTTAGTACAACCTAACGCCATTGATGCATAATGAGTAACCCAGTGGGTCAATTTAAAATATAACTTTCTCAACCGCGCCTGTCCAGTAGATAATGTTTGTATCAAAGTATCGATTATACCTCCAGATATCGCAGTATAAAGACTTAAAGCAACTTAAGAAATTGAATCTAAAAACGGCCTGGCCGTACCTAATTTTATTTTAGTATCCCTAAACGCTTTCATTTTTCCTTCTCAAGTTTAGCACGATAAATCGTGACTCAACCTTATCCGTCGAGATAAGGTTCTACAACCATAGATAATTTTCCCGCCAGTCCTGAAAAAAGGCGCGAAGCATTCCATCGAACTGACTATAGAGTTGCATAACAACTTATCGAGTTTTTGGGGTCTTATCGATTCAAATAACGATTTTTACCGCCAATCGAAATGATCTTTGTTTTGATGATTCGCTACATTTGAGTGTTTAATCAACACTAATCGAAAGTACAAATATTGGTTTTTTAAACATTGACTTGTTTGGTGGAAGTTCTTAACAAGCTTACTTACCTACTTTTGATAACGATAATGATTTATTGGTAACAAGTAGTTAAAAGAAGTAGTTTGATTACCATAGCGGTGGTTACTTTTGTTATCTTATGAGGATGTATGACAGGTGTTAAATCTGTACTTGGAATACGTGGCGTGGACGACGCGACGGATTATAGCCTCGACTCATTACTCGTGACAGAAGGGCCCGAATCCCAACAATGGGAACATAAAATAGCGCGTGTATGTACTTTAATTCTCTATGGTAGGTACAGTCATAAGCCCACGTACGTGTATCCATAGGCTAAATTACGAATTCACAGCGTCCCAGGAGCAGAATAACCAAAATAACAATAATATTCCTAAAGGACGTGAAAAACAAACTATTTTCCTAAAATTAATGAAGTTTACGTTTACTGACGATTACATGAATGGTTTTGTAATTTTTTGGTGATTTTATATTTAAGTACTTACTCCATTTTCCTACCCATTAAATATAGGTACTTGTTTATGATAGAATGACAACATGAGCAATAAAGCCCTGCGCATATTTTCCCTGTACCTAGGTAATTTCTCTTGAAACAATTGCCCTTTCAGATATGGTGCACATTCATACTATTTGATAGTATGGACGTACACCACGTCTATGGTCTAAAATCTATGAGCACAATCGAGTAGATCGTGACTCTAGATATATAATCTGTTAGCGCAGATTGACATTGTATTTCAAATGTTTTTAATAACAATCTAATATTTTTCTAATTTGTCCTCAGTAACCCTTGTGTTTATCCGATCAAAGGTTATTCTCAATGTTACTTAGTACTATTAAATTGTCTGTACCTACTATTTAGCAGCTCTTCTGATGCAATAATTAGAGAATGATCCAAAATGGCCGCCAGGTCATCGCCCTCGCCATGTTGTACGCGACGCCTCAACTGATACCAATGCGTTTTGCCCTACGAATTTAACTATATTTTAAAAGTTACCATTTCTTTTCTTTATATTATATATTTTTTTCTCGAGTGAGATTTTGGTTTCTTGCTTATTGCAGTTGTCATCGTTAAATTATAATATTTTACTTTCGTCAAATACTTATCTTCTTACGTACCTACCTATGTCGGAACGGAGTATAAAAAGCGGACAATATGATGAGAATTGATGGGATTGCTTTAATTAAATAAATAAGAAAGAAGAAATTAATAAAGTGAAAACGTGAAAACAAATTTATTTTTAAATAATAGTGAGAAATTAGTACTAGGTGCCGGCATGATTCGAACCTGAGACATCACGCTTATAAAGTCGCATGTAATCTTGCAGCATATGCAGCCCACCAAATGTTCCCACTGCGTGCACTCGGGGTCGGGGCCTTCTCTCGCAAGGAGATAGTCAAGGCCATAATCCACCACGCTGGCTCATTTTGAGTTGGTGGATGCCACGTAGCCGCAAAATATTCTAGGTACATGTCGGTTTCCTCACGATGTTTTTCCTTCACCGTTTTTCAGCTGTACTCCCGCTACATTACGCACATGACTTCGAAAAGACAGTGGTGCGCGTGGCAAACAAACCTGGGTCTCCGAATCGGCAGTCGTAAACATATACCTACCTAATATCTAGTACCTACTCTGATTAAGTTTCTGGGACAGAGTTAGCTTGTATTCTCTACTACACATAATAGGTACCAATGGCAGATCTAGGAACGGGGGGTGGGGTGGTAGGGTGGGTCCTGTAAGTACTTATCGCACAGTTTTGTGACTACTTGACCACAAAAAAATGATTAGAAGTGATCCTGTGTGAGGATCGAACCTACGAACTCAATGTTTTTAAACGATTATCGAAGATAGACCGTGCTAACTTATAAGTACATTACCTTGTTTTGTTACTTTATTATCATGTTACATTACCTCGATGCTTCGGCAGCGTTACAACCATCATGGTCACAAGAAGACTGAAGAAAAATGCTCGTCGGCTCAATAAACCCATTGCAGCATAGCACGTTCTGGAAGACAAGCTGACTAAACGTTTATGGCTTTGGTATTGCCATTTCTTTAATTTCCAGCTAAAACAAAAACAGGGAAATAGCTAAGTTATAGCAATTTCAAGATAGACCTGAGGATCTACCACCAAACTACATAAAACTGTCTTAGCTGTGAAGTTGCTCTCTCTTTTCTTCTCTCTTAAAATTATAGAGACAGTAATAGCAAAGTCAAAGCCGGTTTAGATTAGCAACGTAGGGCTAGTCGCTGTCCGGTCGTACGGCAATACGGCTAAGTGCCGCCGCATGATGGATGGTGTTTGTCCAGCAAATACTTTTCAATTTTATGCCGGCGACGCGACGCGGGCGGAGATTTTGTTCACGAAATGGTGTTGGAGTAATGGAATTATTTTACATACTGCACCCCGTTGATAGCCTGGTATACCAAAAAATCAAGAAGTATTTTGGAAGATGATGTTTGCAGTGAAAACTTGCTTAGCCACGTCAAGTAGGTACTATTTGGTAGAGTAAAAAGAAAAATTGTATGAGTTCGAGTCATCGACATGCCAATGTCGAGCGGTGGCGGTAAAACTCAAATTAAACTTTTTGAAAATGTTAGCTCAAGATATCACTATACAAACCCTCAAGGACTTTTTGCTTGCTACTTATTGCAATATCCAAGATTAATATTGAATAATAAGTTAAATCCTAGACTATTTTACACCTAAAAACTATTGTGATATTCCTCTCAACTTTATAGCTTCTCACAATTCTCAATTATTACAAAAACTAAAACAGGTGGCCACAGACAGGTAACATACCTGTGAATGTGACTTTGTGTCTGCGCCATTATCGAAGTCATGTGACAAAAAAGTGAACTAAATCACTTTCACAAAAAACCCTGTAAAAGAAATACGATACTAATGCCATAATTAAAACGGACAAGTAGGTGACTTTAGAACACTGCTCTTATCGAACGTAAAAATATTATTTTAGATACAATTGCTAATGTAAGTACATGTCATGTAAAATCCTTTATTCGTAACAATCGTGCTAGAGTTTGTTTTTTAATGTAGATCGGCTGCACTAAGCTCAGGACGGGAGACTTTCTTTAACTAACAAGATTCTCATAACTGTTTAAGTACCAAATTTCATTGAGATATCTTTAGTAGTTTTTGTGTGAAAAAATAACCAACACCTATCCATCCATTCATTCATCCATCCTCAGAAGCTCTCCCATTTTTTACATTTAGTAACATCTTGATCTTCGTACTTCGTAATCTAAAACCCTCTGGAGATTGTTTTTAACTTTTTATACAGCACCTTATAAGCTGGAGATTGGTATCGAAATGCAACAGTGGCGCCTCTCATCAAGGGTCCTCAGTAGTAGCGCAGGCTCCATGACTATGCATCTAAACTCGGCAGATGAGTAATTTGCGACTAGTAACGCGATAATCAGCTGCTGATGAAGCATATGACGTCATCACTCTGTCACCGAGATAACGATGATATAGTGATATTAAAAATCATGATGGAGGCATTTTGAGCGATTAAAATGTTATTTAAAAACACAAATCAGAATCATGTATACGTAGTTTCACAAAGACTCCAGAAATAAAACTAAATTTCTGAATCATCAACTGAATCAAAAAAATGAGTGATCTGTGAGAGATATGACTGACCTACTGCCGCTAGAGTTTGCTAATCTGCTGAGCTATGTCGATTACTTTAGTTCCCTGGCGATTGCGGCACGGACAAAGCATTATCTGATTTCCGACAATCTTTTCTTTGACTGTTGAACTAAAGGGAAACCAAATGTTCAATTAGGCTATAAGCTAATATATCCTACTAAAATTATTTAGGTGAAAGTTAGTATAAGAAAAGAAATGTATAAAATATACGAAGAAGATGTACGAAACGATATACAAGATATACGAAGAAATGTATAACATATACGACATAGTAGGGCAACTTTGACATCAGTCGAGATGTTGGCCCCAAAAAGTAAAAAAAAAACTTTTAATCAACATAACTGTAACAAAATTCATTATAATTAATGAAATACGGTGAAACACAGCTCGTACCATCTCACAGATGTTTCGTATTTGTAGGCACCTACATTACGTCATACCAATTCTGTGAAATTGTCAACAGGCTGCGGTGCGCTTCGTAACCAGTCCAAGGCTTCACAGTGATGAAACGTAACCGAATTTCACGTACTTATGACTCTTGCATGAACCATAGTATTCTATAAATATGTGTATATCCTACTAATATGATTTGTTGGTCACGTGGCTTTACTACAAGTGACAAGAGACGATATGCAAAAGACAGTGTGTGGGATGGGTACGTAAAATTGAGGATAGGTCTGATTGAGCTATAGGAAAGATCAATGTCCAGCAGTGAACTAGAGTGAGCTGATGATGATAATATGAAAACGTAACTTTCACACATTTTTAACCAACTTGAAAAAAGGAGTAGGTTCTCCATTCGATTATATATTTTATGGTACGCGATAGCACCACCAATTCTGAATCGATTAAGCAGATTAATACTCGTAGCTCCGCTGCACAATCTGCGAAATGTACCAACCTATTCGTCAGAAATGTGGTGCTGGAGACGGATGTTGCGAATTCCATGGACTGCACGCCGAACCAGCGCGTCCATTATTAAGGAGCTACGTATTGCTAAAAGGCTATAACACTATTTGTTTCCAGCAAATCCGCAAATATTTTGGACATGTCGCTCGTAAGACCTGACAGCCTTGAGAAGCTTATGGTGGTCGGTAAGGTTGATGGTAAAAGACTACGTGGTCGATCACCTACCTGTTCGTCAGATCTGGTAAAGACACTCACTGGATTACCAATAGCCGAAGCTCTTAGGACCGCCGAGGACAGAAAGACATGGAAGAGCATGGTGCAACGGGTGATGAATACCTCAGACTAGACGCTACCTTCAGCAAAGAAGATAACGACTAAGAAGAAGAAGAAGATTCGTTAGAAAAAATATCAGCATAAAGCAGATCTCATGTGGACAGGACATGAGATCCGACGGTATTCACAACTAATTTGCTCTATTTATGATGGTTTGTAAAGTACAGTGAATGGAGAATTGGGAATTTCCTGTCATGGTGGACATAACATTAGAATTTTACAATAAAGTTTTACAATGTGACCGCCACTAGATTAGAATAAACACTAGTGCGTTGAATTTAACACATTGAATTGAATTTTTAGAATACATGTTTTATTGGTCGGATTTTTCGCTGCATCTGCCTGGGGACTGAGGAGGTACCACATCTGTAAAAAGTTAACCTACCACCAAAGAGTGTTCCGACTTAAAAGAAAAGGTTTCCAAAGAAACACAGACAAAAAATTGTCTCGTTTATCTGTGGTTTTTGGAATCGTACTTCTCCGAGTAACGAGAGCAGTATATTGAATCAGTGATTTAAACTCTTCATGTTCAAACAATTGCGTGGCACTATGATATTATGGAAAGGCGTCCATCCACACGCAAATGTCGTCCCGTCAATCTACATTATAAAAACTATTTCTCACACACAGATCCATCGATGTCTTAATAATGAACTAAATACAATAATAATTCAAGAATAACCCAAAATGATATGCCACCAAGAGCTTCCTTTTAATCTCACAAAAGAAACATTTTATTCAACTTTTTTCTTCATTATCACGTACAAACACATATCGCCACGAGATCTCGCTGACATAATATCACGCGTATTCAAATAAAAAGGTTGTAACAAAAACCGAAATAAGAAATAAAATGACGGAGAATTTCAAGTGATTCACTATAAATCAAACCTTTGGTCTGAGATAGTGATGTACATTTACATATCGCATCATTAATCGTGCTGGCCGGATCACATTTACACATTTTTGAAGTGCAAGCATTACGCCCGTGAATGAAAGAAATCTTCGAGTGGACTCGGGACCATGACCATACCTTGGACATCTTTCTAACCATGGTCATCTAGCCAGATGGCCATGATATTTGAAGATTTATTTAGACAACAACGCTTTGAAGACTAGCAGTGCCCTCGCGTAGTTTCTAAAGTGAGCTTTGAAATTCCGAGTTATACCTAAGTTTTTACTCGTATTTCTATCGGCAATCCCTATGACTGCCAATTTAGTAATTCCTTTTGATTTAGTGAACTATATTTTATTGCCTACACAGATTAAGTAGGTACTACCTAGCGCGTAGTTATTTTAAGATTAAAGTTATTTTTAAATACAGAAGTTTTATAAACTTGTATTTTTTTTATGAAAACGATTTGTTATTAGAATAAAAAAAAAATTGAAACTATTTTTGGGACAATTTCTTTCTGAGGACTAACATTGTTAGTTATTATAATCATTAACTGAAACATTATTTTAGAAGCAATTTATTTAAACTTGTGAACAAAAATTGCACTACACGATCCCAAGCCTTTGAGAAAAATAATAAAGGTATTATTTGGTACAATTTAAGTCCATTCCTGGATCTGGACTTAAAATCATGGAATATCTATTAACGCGTATCTTCTTTGTTAAATATAACAATATCTAATTTAATACCTTACACATATAACAATTATTAGTTTTATTTACATGTTACATTCGCCTTAGTCGACCACGTATTCGATATATTCTAAATTAAATAAGTTCCGGAACGTGCCATCACTAAAACTGCCACTACAACACCACTTCAAGCCTCAATTTCAGGCTTTATTGAGACGTCATAAAGTTTATTTTGGTGTTGACAAGTTGATATTTAAAGTGTTTAGCCCGAAGCCCGGTAGCTAGACTCAACGAGAATAGAATGACATTCAAAATCAATCGATAAACGAATAAATAAAACGAATCGCCCACACACAGAACAAGATCGGGACGTTTCCATTCCATATTTAAAAAGAAATAGGAATTTATAACAAAGAGTAGCAATCCGCTCCGGCTTCGCCCGTGGTCCAATATAGCACTCAGGGTTTAGGTACATTTCCAACGGTCAGGTCATTTTTGAAATCGATCCAGTAGTTCCTGAGACTAGCGCGTTCAAACAAAAACCACTTCAGCTTTATAATATTCGTATAGATGTAAGACAATTCCAAACAAGGTTATATTAATTAAGGTTACGCAGAAGGCATGTAAGCCGAAAGAGACTAGTCGTGATAGCAACTCTGCTGGTAGGTACCACAAAAAAACACTTTATGCATTTAATTTTGCCACTAAAAAAACATTCCAAATAACCAGGCTAAGAAAAGTAATATAACCTGTTAATAGTTGTAAGAAAATATTGTATAATTAAGATCTATTTTATTGAAATAAATTTATTTTATTTTAGTCATCGTCGAAATAAAGAACATAGTTGATTTTATAACGTTTTTAGAGTTGATCAATAGGCAAAGTTGGGCATGATGATGAATGAATAGGTATCTACTACATAATTATCTCTTTCAGTCAAATAGGTAGGAGTCGGAGTAGGAGGCGGAGTCTCCTTGGAGAAGTAAGTTATTATATCGTTATCGTTTGAAGGGGGAATGTCTGCAGAGAAATTACAGGACTTATACTCGTACATATCTTTAGATGACGGGCGCAGTGCAGTGTTAGGTATTCACTCAGACTCTTCATGTTTCAATAGTTGCGTACCACTGTTATGGTTAAGAAACACTCTTACCATCATGCAAATGTCCTGCTCGTCTCGTCACTTTTTACTGTAACAAAAAAAACTGTAAAATTTTAGGATGACATCTTCTACACAAATTTTAATAGAAGAAATACTTTCTCTATTCAAATTTAAACTTTGTGGGAACATTTTTTGACATTGTAATCTGATTATCTATCAAAATCTTTTGGTGTCATAATTCCTTTCACACTTTTTGCATAAATCCATTCAGACACAAACTATTTAAGTCAAAGGCTTATTTTTAAAAACGTGCAGGTGGACAATGGATCTGGTATCTTAGAATACGACGAGGAACAAGCGGGAGTGGTTCTGTAGAACTTTATGGCCGCCGTATACCACCCGCAGAGACCCCGACACGGGGCGCTAACTGACTAAAAATGAATGGATTCACTAATTATATCTCTAAATATGATTAACTTCTTGTGAATGAAGTCTTGTAACTTTTAAACCGACTTCTAAAAAGTAGGAGGTTCTCAATGCGGTTGGATGTTTTTTTATTTGTATTACGCTATAGCGCCGTCAATTGATTTTGATGATTCTTTTTTGTTTGGTATACCATAGTTTAGAGGTGCTTCTATATATCTTTTATCGAAAGCGCTGTGGTAGTTTTTGAAATATAAACAAAAAACTAAAATTTACATTGGATTTATATGCATGGACGTGTAGAAAAGTCGGACGTAGTCTTGCTAAAACAAAAACTGTGTCCCTAGAGTCGGCCACATTTGCACGTGTGCGTTATCAGGTTGTCACTGATAGGCTGACACTCACACATATACATAAGTAGCGTGTGTAACGACCCACTGATGTGTGCGTGTCAGCCTATATGTGACAGCAAACACGTGCATATTATGTGGCCGACTCAATGGACACAGTTTTTGTTTTAGCGAGACTCCGTCCGAATTTTTTAATACGTCCATCCATTTATGTATTTTGACGATTTTGTGACAGATTCTTAAAATGTTGGTTGAGATTCTGAATTTAATTCGAAATTGAAATCAGTTTTTGGTTTTTGAAGAGAAAAGATTGTTTTATACTACATAAATACTACTAAAATAGTTTTCGTTAATCTAGTTTGTCATCGCCACTGGCTTTAACAGCGAAGAACATCGTGAGATAATCGGCGTAATCCAAGATATAAATCTATTGAGATCATGGGTTATATGCTAGTCTTCACTTTGCCAGCGTAATGTATTAAGACCTTGTATCTCGCCTTGAGACTGAAGTTCCCGAATCCCGTCAGTAGGAAGATTAAGTGGACTAATTAAGCAAAAATTATTAAATTAGAAGTGCCCCGGATTTTCCTTACCTGTAATTTTCTAGTAGTAGTAGTTGTCAAGTAGGCTATGTTCTATTCCAAACTATAATAATATAGTAAATATAGTAACTATAATATATTTCACATTTCAACCCGATCCGTTCACTAGACCAAATTTAATTGAGCAGCAAACATTCAAACTTTTACATGTATAATATTAGCAGTATTCAAAATAGTAATTCAAAATAGTATAATATTAGCAGTATACTAAATTGATTGAATTTTAGAAAAAAAAAAACGATATAACATAACTTATTATTTTGGCTTTACTTAGTGCTTACGAAATATCATTACGAAATTCAACCCCTAAGGGTGTAAAAAACGGGATGGAAGTTTGTATGAAACATTTTATTCCTTAAATGTATTCGCATAAAATTTCGCACGAATTGAGCATGATTAAAATAATGAATTATGCATTACAGTATTTTTCAAAACTCAACCTCCAAAGGGGTGAAATAAGGGATGAAAGTTTGTTAGAAATTTTTTATTGTTTGAAAATATTTGCATGAGATTTTGTAAGCACTGACTAAAGCCAAAATAATAAGTTATGTTATATAGTTTTTTTTAATTTCAATCAATTTAAGTGAAATATTAAAAAAAAAATTTTTTATTGTTAATTAATCATATTCTGGACTGAAATTTTTTAAGCAACCCATTTGCAATATATTTGTTGACATATTAAATCACATATAAAACACTTTTCATCCAATAAACAGCTCGGTGAAGGTCGTTGTATAGAGGGATCTTAGACTAAAACGTTTACATATTATTATATACTACAAACAGAGATAGAACAAACGCTTTACACCGAAATCATTATTTTCTTGTCGCTCTTGTGGAAGTGTCATACTTTTGGCGCGGCACATCACTATGTCGGAATAGCTAACATACACCACATCTGCTTACAATTAGTACAAAGGAACTGTGCGGAAAAATGTGATCTTTTTTTTTTTTTTTTTTAAATAAGGAGTGACGAGACGATCAGGACATGTGCCTGATGGTAAGCAACATGCCTGACATATAACAGCACAGTGACACGCAGCTATTGGAACACGAAGAGTCCAAATCATTACCTAGCACTGCACTGCGCTCGTCACCCAGAGATCTAAGATCTTATATCTCTAAGCCCTGTAATTTCTCTGGAAACATTGCCCTTCAAACCGGAACACAGTAATGTTTGCACATTACTGCTTGGCGGTAGAATAACTGGCAAAGGTGTGGTACTTCCCCAGGCGGACTCTGCCAAGAGTCCTACCACTACAACAGTATTCAAGTTTTATCTCAAAAAAAGTGGAAGCAATTTAACAAAAAATGCGCAACATTGTCATTCATCAAAACATCGGCACAGCACGAGAAGGCCCATTTGCCGATTTCTTAAACAAATTAACACCGCCGACACCACGTGTTAACCCTTTTGTGTGCTTTATAGTTTTATTAGTGCCTTTGTGAGGAAGATAACCTGTCCAGATAACTTGCGCAAGCGCACAAAAGAAAAAAGTGAAATTGTCCGGCAGTAAAAGTTGCAAGGCTGTATTGATAAGTACGTTTTGTTATTTTTTTGTCTGTCGCTTTTTGTTTTATTTCAAGCGCCGCCTAGGCCTATTTGGGTACGAAAGGGTTAAAAGAACAATAGTTTAGATCGCTATTATTAAATAAAAAATAAAAATAGTTTATTATTTTAGTCTATTAGTTAAGTGTTGTGCCTACTTTTAATGGTACTTTCTGTTACGTCAGTTCCGTATTTTTTACAAAACGAGCCGAACGAACGTTCTATAGTAATAAGAGTAAACACGCCTGTTCTTCTTGATCGTATGTTCCTCTCCAGTATTACTTTGTTTTTCATCCCACGGTTGCCTAGCATATGATTTTATTAATATGATATAAAATTATTTGTATGTTATTAATTACTATCAGTTTAAACATACTAAACTTCAATTTATATTTGCTAAAACAAAAGACAAACAATAGTTAGAAAACCTTAAAATTAAACATAACCCCAAAAAATATTCCATGATATTAAAATTTCATATTACAAGCTATCACTATAACCCGAAGAAGGAAGTTACGACTGGTCTAGTCGGGAGAACGGCGCCTGCCGATCCGGAGCCCCCGGGTTCGAATCCCACCACGCGCACCACTGTCTTTTCGAAGTCATGTGCGTAATGCCGCTATCCTAAAAACGGTGAAGGAAAACATCGTGAGGAAACCAATATGTACCTAGAATCTTTCGAGGTCATGTGTCATCCACCAACCCGCACTTGACCAGCGTGGTGGATTATGGCCTTAAACTCTCTCCTTGCGAGAGAAGGCCCCGAGTCCCAGCAGTGGGAACATTTAGTGGGCTGCTTATGCTTATATATGACCATAAATGCAGGGCCATTTATGGCCATTTATGGCAGTAGTAATAAGTCTTTTCTGTTTTGTACTTTTTAATTTTACTGGTGTGCATAATAAAGTGTTTCTGTCTGTCTGTCTGGTGCAAAGGAACCCAAAATGCTGGCAGCATTACCCCGCTGAATTGCAGTAGAAATGTTTGGCACCGAGCCAGACCGGGAGTTACCGCCTTTACCGCGAATTCGGCAACCAATGTCTTTTACCAAGGTTTTTTATCAGTTTATTTAATAACTATTATTCTCTCTTTACTTAATTATCTCTGTAACATTGTAATACAATTTCGAAGCACTACAAAGTTTGCTTAAAAGAGATAGCTTTCACCATTAAGGCTGTCTTTGTAGCACTATTTTCCTATGATTTTGTTTGCCACTAGATCTGTATTTAATTTTAAGTGAAGAATAAATTTAATGAACCAATAAATAATAATAATAAGAAGTGATCTACCGATCAGTGGGCGAATACGTAAAGTTGAGGATAGGGCTCAGTAGCGAGGCATGGGAGAGACTATTTCCAGTAGTAGACTAAGATAGACTAATGATGATGATGATGTAAGTAAAGCTTTATTCTATGGCCGTCAGAACTGATATATCTAATACTATTTTAAAAACACAGATAAGAAATATATTAACATTAGATACCCAGGTAGGTACTTATTTAAAAAAAAACCGTAATAACACACATAATTATGTATGCATGTTTGTCTCAGGTGGGAATTTAACCCACAACTTGTAACTCCCAATTCCGTCCCAGGAGGCTAACTACCGATTGAGCCACAAGACAAACCAAATATTTTTGTTTTATAACTTTAGTGTCTTTAAAATCAGATTTTTTTTATTCAATATTTTATATTCAAATCCGACTGGTTATTCTAGAAATTAGCGTGTTCAAGCAAACCATAAAACAAAATATTTAGCTTAATGTGTTAGTTTGGATTGTGTTTACTTTAAGGCATTCGTATTTTATATTTTAGTAATAACAATTGTTATTAAATAATGATCATAATAGATTTTATACTTATTTTAGCTGAAAATATTGTAACAAAAACACGTTTTTTTTTTTTCTCGATTAGGATAGGATACATAAGATGTACTTACCACCGTATAAATACATATTATTTTACCACAGTTTTGTGTCTTATACCTACGTCACTAAATGTCAAAAATTAATGTTTCCACACAAATTCGAAATTCAAACAGCGAGCGGCTTCTGACCGCGGTCCGAATACTCCGAATACAGACCGCTGCGTCAAACTGTTTTACGCGGACCAAAATCATATTACTCTGAGTTTAAATTATTTTGTATTACTTTCCGCTTTACCTCTACTAACATCAAAACCACATTATTGTATTTAATAAGTACAATATATAATGTATATAGTAATACAATATTGTAATTCATAAGTAAAAAAAATACTAGTACTAACATTAAAACGGACAAGATAGTTAATAATAACGGGAATATCTCGAGCGTTTGGGTGTTAGTTAACTTCAATGAAGGAGAAGGTTTTCAATTCGGCTGGCTAGAACCACCTATAAAGTACATAAATATGATTGAACCTAAACTTTAATATTAAGAATTAAAGTTTTATTTTATCGGAATCGAAAGCGATTTTTGTAATATCAACAATAACTTTTTTTTTTAATGATTTGTGTGATTTTTTTAATCGAAATCGGTGGTTTCGTTTATCATAAAAAAAATCAAGATACGGATCCCAAAATCAAACTATTTGGTGATCCCTAGTGTACGCCTATGTGACTTAGCTCAAACATTTGACCATGTACCTTGAATAAATGAATGTTCTAATTACGGTGACTAAGTTTATCCTAAATTCTCTTCATAATTAAATAGGTGATTGTGAGATGAAATTAAAAACATATATTTGTAAATACTTAGTTTTATTAACTCGAAAACTAACAGATGACATAAGTATCCTATCTAGATTCGAGTAATACGACACAAAATATGTATTTATAACTACAAGAATTAATTTAGCTTAATCAACAATTTATATAACGATCGTAATAAATCCGATCTTGTTTTGGCAAGCGAATAAAGTAGTTGTAACAGTTATTTATATATAACACTTTTAGATCTTGGTTTTTACAATAAAAATATTTAAAATAACATATAAACCTAATCCTAGACTATCGTCGACTGTCTGTAGGGCTGCAGAGTGAGAAAACTCCACAATTATATTTGAATGATAATATAATATGATAATATAATTGTGGAGTTGCGTTGTATATTAACCACCAGCTATGTGCGTCGGATCTTTCATCCAACCCTTGCAAAAGCCTCTTAGGGTGTCATTTTACAATATTTGAGGCTTTGCATTATTATTATTTGGAACGTTTACCGTCCCAATAGTAGCCAAAAACTTCCTTATCTTCGTGGTATGAGGTAAATCGTCGACGTATTTAAACCATGAATTAATTATTCGTAATTAAGCCGCTAGGTGCTATATAAACATTATGTTTCCTTACCTTCGTTTCAAAATAATAAAAAAAATACTTAGAACTGTTATGGAGATGTGCCGTATTGAATATTTATTTGTCTTAAGGAATTGCCCAAGACTTCATCCGCGTAGATTTTTAAAACACTATTCTCTAAGAAACCTTGCATATTTTAGAACAGTTTGTGTTCTATCCCAAGCTAAAATCTATCTCTGTCTCAATTTCCAATCAGATCTGTTTAGTACTTTAGACGTGAATGAGCAACAAGTACACAAACATCTAAACTTTTACATACATTATGTTTTACTCGTGGTTGTTAATTTCAATAGTTACTTTTAAAAAGAAATGACGAAATAAATTAACTGCTTAGATGAAGAAGTTTACTAGATGTTTTGCAAATCTGATTAATTTCGACTACTTATAACTTTTTTGAATCCGAAAATTACATATATTTTCATTGAAACAACAGAGTAAATTAACTGTTTACATTATCTAGATATTTTGCAAACGTGACTAATTTTGATTTTTTAAATAAAAATATATACATAACAATAAACTGAAACGGCTCTAAAAGTGGGTAAGAGCCATAACTTCGGTTACCATATTTTAGAGCTTTATTTTTTTACACATTTTAAAATAATACTATTATTTATTTCCTATTGTTTTTTTTTTTTATCTTAGTAAAATTAAGACATTTTTAATTAAAATTGAAGCAGCTCCATAGCTTACAAACAAAGCAATAAATTTCGATTACCACATTTAATAACTTTTTATAATAAGTTTTAAATTATACTATTAAACATTGTATATTTTTAACTTTAAAATATATTGTGTTTATTATATGATATCAAAGTTATGATATTTTATTAGAATATTTTTAAAATTATTTATTATTTTATGTCTAAAACTGCGTACAAAAATTACTTACATACAAATAATATGTATTTATTCAAAACGCCAAATATCCATATGGTGCTTAAGTTATTGTTGTTATTTAAATACCCGCTATTTAAACAGATTTAATTAAATTTAAATAATTATGGCTTTTTAATTTATTAATTTATAAAAGTGGCATGGAAAAACGTAACAAATTTAGCGTGGATAATTTCATATGTAAGTGTGCGATCATAAATAAATTGATGTATTTTACAGGCTTAACTAACGTGAAATGTGTTATGTTTTATTATGCTCAGAAAGTGTTGTAGGCATAGAGGCCATGTTTTAAAATGCCAAGTAACGCCGCCGTTGTGTGCAAGCTAGCAAGTGTATGAATATCTTGAACAGTGCCCTGGACATCTATCGTATGTTGGTAACATTGTACGAGAAACGTCTGCTCATATCAATTGGGTATTTTAGCAAAAATACGGAGGTAATTGTGTTTTGAACATTGAACAACAATTTAAAATAAATTGAATTTTAATAGATAAGTTAATAAATTGAGTTTTAATATTTACATATTATTTTTTCGCATAAAATTATTTTTTTGATTTTGCGGTTGGGTTTCTGATGGCCTCTGTTGATTACTGCATATTTTTATATTAGTTGCCATTTAAGTGAATTAGGAAGATATTAATTTACAAACTTTTACTGAACATCTGTGGAGACGTTTAGGCAAATAGTTATTGCGTCTAAGTCAAATACTTTTGGTCAATATGCATTGCAAATGCATTCTAAATTTAAAAGTTTAGAAATGCGGATTTTTGTTATTCAATCACAGAACGAATGGATCGTGTTTTAATTTGAAACAATGATTACACTAATTTATGATACTCAAATTTATGAATTTATGAGTGTGAAACCAGGGACATTTATTCTTACGTATGGTTTCCACTTCAAAACGGATTAGAATGAAATTTGATATGTAGGAAACACATTACATAGACAAATATGTAGGCTATTTTGATTCTGTTAAAGTTAATGGTTAGTTTTTTATTGAACCATAAAGTGCAGCCAATTGTAAATCATGAGAAAAATCACATAAACTAATGTTTATCCCGAACCTGTAACATAAGTTAGCAAATAGACATTTCAAAATTTCCACGTGATCAAAGTCCGAGTACATACACAAATGTTTGTAAATAAAATAGCCCTGCCTCATAAAAAATAGTGATGTCAAAATTTTTACGCGGACGAATACGAATACAGAATACAAGTTAACATCTGAATTTAAACCGTAAAGCTGTCAGAATTAAGTAAATTGTTCACAATACTGCCAAGGTTGATCCGTTGCCACTTCAAGGTGTTTCTTAAGAACCATGGCATATCTCAAGGCAAATGTAGTAACGGTATAATTATAGACGTTTATGTCACCTCACTAATCAAACTGAACGATTGTGTTTATTGATTTTACAATTTATTTGTGTACAGTTTTTTTGTTTATTTTTATATTTTGTTTTGTACAAATAAATTGGCATTGACATTGGTGTGGGAATGGTTACAGCATTTTGACACTACCTGTTAGATTTTTAACAAATAGTTTGCATAGTTTTTTTTCTTTAGGTAAATGTTTACTAACTGCAAAAATAGCAAAAATGATTTTATTTTAAATATAAAGCAAAAAGTATGTAATGCGGTATTTTCTTTTTTATTGTTTATAGGTACTAGCCCTGTAATAACAGTATTTCTCTTTTACCTGCCAGTACATTCCCTAAAATGCAGCTTATGAAGTTCTAATACAGAACTGCTAAATAAAATTTGAGGCTATTTTCTAATGTTAACCATAGACTTACAGTCCAATGTTATTTCGAATTTTTGAGTTATAACGAATAGACGATTTTTTTTACGAGTTTGATGATAAAAAATGTGCTAAACATTTATAGTTACAAAAATAAATGAACGTTTTTTAAAAAGAACCTATGATAGTTGGCCTCAAGTGGCTTTCTTCTATTTACTGAACTTTAATATACATATTTGTGTAGATTTCTTTATACGGCGTTTATTATTTTATCTCCATTATGAAAATGAGGTGTGGTTTTGTTTGTTTTCTAGTTTAGCTTCGTAAGAATGTTACTTTTTTATTTATTGTTAAAATAGACAAAAAATAAATGACGTACATATATTGTTTAGCAAACAATATGTGTACACGTACAAAGAAAACGTAGGTAAGTATAAATTCACCACTAACAATTTATTTATGCATTTAGTTTTACAAAACAGAATTAAAAATTTTGTTATTATGTATGTTTGGGTGATTGTTGCTATAGAACGTCAAAAAACTGAAACTACTGAAATTGCTAAGAATGTTTTGTTCCAAAACAGAAAAATCTGAATTTCTTATGAAATTACCTATTTTAGTTTTTTACGCGGACGAAGTTAGATACATAAATACTAGTAAAACAAACCAAGAAATACATTTTGACTAATTCTTTTTTTTTATTAATAAAAAATATTGTTGCATAAAGAAATACTTTAATCGCTTGCCATATTTTTTTGCTAAATTGACGCTTGCATATAAATATATATTCAAATTGAACGTGCAAAAGCCGAGATAGGAGGTACCTATCTTACACCAAAAACCTTTATTTAGAAGTCAATATATATATTCAACTTACCAACTATATATACAAATACTTATTTATATACTCCTAAATGCGATGGTCGATGATGAACTTAAATTCCATTTTACCTATCTAATTAATTTTAATTATAATTATTTATACACATTTGATACATATATAGGACATTGCACAGTTCGTTTTATCGCGATATGATGTCACTTGGCCCTTAATTTGTACACCAATGATAGAAATGATTCAATTTTAATATTTTGAATATTTCTTTCCAAATATTTGAAGATAAATTGGTCTTAAATTTCAATTACCTATAAATAAATGCTTTGTTGAAATTTGGGCATATATTAGAGGACTTTAATTCGTAAAATATGTTCATTTTTGAACGATTCTAGTCAACGTTATTATAAATAATTGAGCAAAATAAAATTAATTCCAATTTCACTTGTTTACATTCTAAGCAAAAGACATCAACGCGTTGTTCAAACAAACAAACGCTCGATATTTGTTTTATCTCAATATCGAATAATGTCGATAGATAGCGAAGTTCGATAACTTATCGTATCGATCGCATTATACGTTATTATGTCACGATAGTTGTTCTAGGCGGGCAAAGTTTACTTTAGATTAGTGTACATTCATGCACTCTAATAGCAACGTTATGTTAACGGTTTAATATCGCACCGTTTAAATTCGATAAACGTTAATGCATCGGTATACAAACAAGAGCCCATTATAATGACTACAAAGGACACTTTCTCAGAAGTTCCAATAACAATTTAGGCCTACCGTAGCGCCGCTGCCGCCGCTCGTCGGTGCACTAAACATCTACCTACTAGAAACGCACACAAAACGGACTCGAAAATTAATCGTAGATATACACAAATGTACAAGCGTCCCGGCGGGCGCGACGCGGTAATATCACCAGAACACTTCGCTCACTCGGAGTCCAATATCAGCATGAGATTAACGGAGGACCTCAGTCCAGGGCGGGACTAGGGCGCGTGGGGTACGCGCCAGGCGGGCCGGTGGGCCTACGCCAGGGGGTACTGTCACAAGGGCGGCTGCGCGTGTGCGTGATGGTGGTGGTACAACGGCGACTGGTAGTAGTTGTCAGCGGGAGAATGCCCATAGCCGTAGTTGACGTCGTACATTTTCAGGTCGGCCTTTGAGTCGGCGCCTGGCAGAAGACGCGTGATGCTGAAGGGATGCTGTGCCGGCGCGTACCCCGGCGGCTCTTGTTTCAACTGCGCGTAGTGCTCCAACGCTAACGGCGTGTGTTCAGGCAGGCACAACTCCGGCGCTGCATGCAACTGCGCGAGCAATTCATCCCGCATCTCTTTCTCCTCAGGTGCACCGGCAGTCTTCTCATGCCCTCCATGCTCCCGCTTCTCATGCCCATGATGCCCGTGCCCGTGCTGCGCCTTCTGTGCCTGCCGTATCGTCTCTTTCTTCTCGTCCTTAAAACGCTTCTGTCGCCGCAAGAAACATCCATTCTCGAACATGTTCCCACTATCCGGGTGCAGCGTCCAAAACGATCCCTTCCCCGGCTTGTCCGGCGTCCGCGGCACTTTCACGAAACAGTCGTTGAACGAGAGCGAGTGCCGGATCGAGTTCTGCCACCGCTGCTGGTTCTGTCTGTAGAACGGGAACAGGTCCATGATGAACTGGTAGATCTCCGAGAGGGTGAGCATGCGCGACGGGTTGTTCTGGATGGCCATCGTGATGAGGGAGATATAGGAGTAGGGTGGTTTTGCGTGCGTGTAGGATCTGCGGTAGGTTTTGTCGTTTCGGGCACGTTGGAGAGCTGAAGTTGGTGAGGCTGGTTCTTGGTCGCGGGGAAGGGCGCCGTAGACGCCGGCGCCGCCGCCCATGCAAGAAGCCATGGTGCTAGGCGGGCTGTAGCCGACGCCAGGGGAGCCCATGCAAGATCCGCCGGCCACCATGTTGTTGGAGTACAAGTTGGGGTAGGGCTGCGCCGGCATGCAGCCCATTCCGTTAACGTAGGGCGGCGCGAGCCCCGGCGACAGCGAGGAGAGCGCCGCGGACGTCGGCACGTCGCCGTACGACAGCTTCTGCGAGATCATGGCTAGCGCATCACCCGCGCGTGCACGCCGGCCAGGGGGCAAACACTCGCACTGATTGAAAGAGTAAATAGAGACCGGGGCCCGCGCGCCCCCCCACTCGTCCGCCGATTGGCGCGCGCCGGGGCGGGGCTTCGCGCCACGCCCACTCCCCGCTCGCCCCTCACCCCCCCGCCCTCACTACCGCCGCCGCCAGCCAGCTTACAATACCGCAGCTTCTACGATAAAAACATGGAATTATCATAAGTGCTTTAAAGGAATGTGTACTTGTATGGGGTATTAGGTTTCAGTTTGATATTCTATTGTTATAAAATCCTTGTACGGTACTGGTGCCGTCATGGGCTCTGTTTGTTAGGTATGAAACGAGTGCCGCCGTAATCAAGATACGTGGTTGCGTGTAAAATGTGTTCCAATTTATATTACAGGTTGGTACTATCGATAAAGTGAATAAATCTGAAAATAGTGAAAGTATAAAATATTTTCTGTACGTGTCTTGACCGCAACATGTTCGTATATTTATCTATCTCAAACTGCTATTAAAATAGTAAAATTTCGAATAATCTCTGAAAGTTATCGATCGACAAGTTTTATATTTCACGTTTTAGATAAAATATTGTAGATTTGGATGATCAATAAAAATTAAAAACTTCATAAATTTCACTGCTTATAAAGCAATACTTAACTATAGTTTAGTGTTTTTAAGTTCGTTTAACGTCGCGAATTTGGAAAATATCTAAAGTTACCTAACATCACTTTGCGCAACAAGCTTTTCCCCCGCGTAATAAGAATAGTAGGTATTGATTGTTCATAGGTACGGGATATGCGACCCGTAAAAATCAAATAGGTATAAGACATTCACAAATAACCATTAGGTATAGGTGAGTATAGAGAATCAAATAAGCCACCAAAAAAAGCTTTTAAAGCCTACCTAATAGTTTATTTACCTCTTTTGTAATCACACTAAAATATAAAGCGCCTAATTGACTGCATGACTGCTAAATAAACAACAACAACAATAATAAAAAAGAAGCTAATGAAGTGAAACAAAATTGACTCATTTTATTTTAAAATATCTTTATAAGCCATAAATACTTAAATTGAAAATATCTAGTGCACATTAAATCCTGGAAGTGCCAAAACGACAAATTTTTATACATTTTACATGCTTATATGTATGGGCTTATTAAAAACTAATTAACAGTACATTTTTTTGGCATAGCAGGAATCTAAACAAATAATTGAAAATCAAACCTATATAATTTTTTAACATTGTATACCTCAAAATGGCATGACATTTAAGGCATGAATGAATTGTAACAAAATTGACTAAAAGTAGGAGTAAGTCAGTTAATTCACCATTTTAACATATAGTTATCTACTTTAAAATTTAAGTTATTGGTAATTATTAACGGCTTGTTACGATTTGAGAAAAAAGTGAGAAAAAACAGACCGTTCGGCTGATGGTAATTGGTTGACGCCGCTAATCTGGACAATCTAATTATCGCTAATCGCAACACCAGGACGTCTACACTCTTTCTACGAAAAACGTAATTTCGAAATAAACTCGCAATTCCTACTCCGTTTCTACTTCTATCTGTCGTTTCGTCCATCGATATAATTAAAGAAACGAAGATGAGGTATGCCATAATCTAAAGACAACATAACGTGGCGAGAATTTGTTTGAAAAATTTGAAAATTGAATTGTCAGCGAACGTACACAATTGTCAGCAAACGTACACAACTCCTTGTTGCGACTGAGACTAAATCAGGAGACGTCACCTGATTTTGCATCGCCATAGTAGAAGCGCGTTTGCCGCTTCTGCGTTTTTAAGAGTTCGATGGTTTCGTCCGTTTAAATGTTCTAAACCTACTCTAATTAGAGTCAAACAATGTTCCATCGAACGAAGCGAAGAACCGGAGTAGAAAAGTTGCTAGTTTATTTCGAAATTGCGTTTTTCGTAGAAAGAGAGTGGACGTTCAGTACTGTTAATCACGATATGGGATCCCAGAGAGGTGTTTTTTTATAGTGTTTTTTTATAGTGTTTTTTATAAGGTGCCGATGCGAGCCGGACATGTGCCTGATGGTACCTATCATATCACAGTAGAGGTAGGTACTATGATAGGTACTGTGATAGAATAGGCAGGGCCAAATGTCGAACACTGTACTGCGCGTTATTGTCTAAGTACGAAATCTTGAACATCGCCACAAAATTACCAGCTATCGGTTTTTTATCAGAGACACTTTGGAGAGGGCGCTTTTTACTGATCTACATGATAAATGACCAAGTTTGCCAGTTATTCTACTGCCAAGCAGTAATGTGCAAACATTACTGTGTTCCGGTATGAAGGGCAATGTGCTGTTATGTGGCAGGCATGTTGCTTACCATCAGGCACATGACCTGCTCGTCTCGTCACTTCTTATAAAAAAAACAGTTGTCAAAAATATTTAATTGCACATCTCTATACATAAAAATGTTACGGTGGGTTGTGTACGCTTCAAAAACTCAAAAAGTTCTGCACCGATCGAGCTCAAAATTTACATTTATTTAATTTACAATGATGTATAATCCGCATTAAGGATTGTTTTTATCTAATTTTTGCATCACAATGTGCTACAGCGAAGCGTGGTAGGGTATAGCTAGTTATTTATAAAATAGATTTTCATTAAACGCACCAAAAATTTATGTATGTGTGTTGTAACCGGCATTTTATTGTTTGACAACTATACTAGGTGTATTTAGTAGTAGTTAGCCAAAAAGATTTACCTAGAGAAAGATTTATATCACAACAAAGAAAACGGTGTGAATATTTTTTTAATTATAAGCAAACCATGGAATTAAAGAATTAAATATTTTATCGATATTATTTTTTTTTTTTTGTACACATTTAATTTAAATGTTTATAGAAATAAAACCATTTTAAAATGTGATATTTATAGTAAAATGTTTGATTCCTGATTTTTTCTATTTTTATTAAAAAAAAAAAACGGAAGTAACAGTTATAATAGATAGCATCTACTTGTTTTGCAAAACTGCATTGCATTTTGATAAGGTAAAATTAATGAAACAATACAAAACACACACTTCATACATTTTCTGGTCTGTCAGTATCACGTGGTTACTTTTATGAAATAATCCTTAAAACATTTTATTAATCTACCAGGCTGATATACATATAAATATATACGTGACTAATTTCAGCTTTTTAAACATCTACCCAAGCCGCACTGGGCCAGTGTGGTGGGTTGTGGCCTTAACTCTCTCCTTGCGAGAGAAGGCCGAGTCCCAGCAGTGGGAACATTTAGTGGGCTGTTGATGATGATTTGCTGTTATTATTGTGTTTTCTCTTGTGACATTGCTTTTCAAACCGGAACACAGTCATCACCCTTATGTTGATTTAAGCCTTTCTGAAAGTTCAAGGAGACGTAGAGTATTAGTATAGTAGATTTAATTTGAAACATCTAGTTTTTTTTTAATGTTGTTGCTGTTGGTTGATGGTTGGTGGCATTAATATTTATATTAATAGGTATATTTATACTAAAGACACGGAAATACTACGAGTACATACAATTAAAAGAATTTTTATTATATGTATTGCAAAGTTGAAATGGATTATATGCATTAGATATAAGTATATGATTGATTTATTATACTACACTTCGATTTTTATCAGATAAGTTTATGGAGGTTAATCATGATAACATGAATTTAACGGCAAAACGTAAAACGATAACGTTCGGTTGATAGGTTGATGACATTTTGTTCCGAAGGAAGCTTTCCACTCATTAAAGTTTATCTACACGTGACCAAAATGCTGGCCGCTTGAACAAAATGCTGGCCGCTTGAACAAAATGTTGGCCGATTTTTTACTCAGATCAGTATGACCATAGAACGTGGCAATGTGGCCAGTTTTTGGGCAGGATTCCCACTGGTGATGGCATCTTAAATTAAGTTTATATACCTACTTACTAGCAGCACTCAGTGGATTTACTCGAGTAGATCCTGTTCCTGTTATTTTCCCGGGATACAAAGTAGCTTATGTGTTTTTCCAGATTATGATCTAACTGTATTCCAAATTTCAGCCCGATCCATTCATACATCACGACGTGATTGAGTAACAAACATCCAAACGTCCAAATATCCACATTTATTTAATAGGTATTAGTTGGATAATCTCAATGGACCTCGTTAGTTAGTTGGTAGCAAATCTGCCTATGTAGAGACGGAGGTCGTGGGTTCGATTCATTTAAGACAAATATTTATGCGGCGATGGCTACAAATAATATAATTGTTAAGTGTCTTGGTGTTTATGTGTCAAAAGCTTACATTTACAATCATTATTTAAAACTATTTATGTATTGTATCAGCTATCTGGCCGCCAAACTCAAAGTCAAAGTCAAATTCAAAGTACTTTATTCATAAATGTACAATTTACACGTCAATTAATAAAAAATAAAAACAAAAGAAAGAGCATACAAATTGTATACATTTTCAAAGTTTAAGAAACTACTACTTTACTGTATTACAATAATTATTGTACAGAAAACTGTCGAGCATTATACGAGTATAATGTCTTTATTGCAATTGTACTAACCTATGTCAAGTTTATTTATTTACATTTTTATGGGAACTTTGCCATCACTCTCTAAATATTCGGTGTAACTATAAAAAGTTTGATCGATAAGCCAGCACTTTAATCTGCCATGTTACAAGCTTTGCTTAGTTTGGGGTCAGATGGTGTTGTGTGTGAATTGTCCACCAATATGTATTTATTTATTTATTTATATGGGTGTATTTACATTTAAAAATGTTATATCAGCTGTTTGGCTCTTATTGTACAAGCTTTGCTTAGTTTGGGGCTAGTTTGTGTTATTTGCGGTAAATCCGACAATATTTATTAATTTATATTAAATTTGTACTTATTGTATAATTGGTGAAAAATAAAACAAATAATAATCAAATTAATACTTATACATAGAGTACTAAACGAGTTGCGATAACGCTCGCGCACTCTCCTTGAAAAAGATCGCCGAAAGCGATCGAAACTTGAGTCGGACTGGATTGACTATATCAAATGTGAGTTACCCGTGTTTTTATTTAAAACTTATACATAACACTTACAATTTTGATTTTTTGTTCAATTTTTATAAATTCGACTGATTTAGATAAAAAATATAGCTTAAGAAGAAACTCCTTTGAAATCATTTTAGGCCCCCAAATCGTTTCAAGCGCCTTCAAGTAGCTAGTGAACACATACAAAAATGTGTGTAACTTATGTACCCACGGAAAAAGTTATGCCTACTTACTTATTTCATTTAAAAAATGATTACTAATGCTCCTTCCACGCTAGTCAGTAACTGGTCAGTTCCCAAAGTTGATTAGGCATTAGAGACCAATGCCAACTGGCATAGGTCCCTGTAAAAAAAGCGTAGGTAACTAACTTCAGTCAGTCAATTTATGTCTCGTATAAAAAATCACTCAGAAGAAACCGTTGTCAGTTCACTTCATCGTGTGGATTTTTGGCTGTCGGTGTACGCAGGCATAGTTAATTTTCACTCTTTTATTTTCCAAGTCCATCAAACGAAGTACATATAACATGAAAAATTATTCCGAATATTTAATAAAGTTTTTTGAAAATTGGGTCTAGGTTTTTTAAAACAAAGCTTAGATTCATAAGCTGACTGTATAAATATGCGTCAGTGATATTTTTACTCTGAAATCTCGGGTTCTAATTGGAATGCAATATCTATTAATTTCGCACCTTATGAAAGGTACAGTTCTCTAGAACTCTAGATGGTCATAGACTATATAGTAGAGTGAATACGTCTGTAAATTTGATAAATTTACTTATATGTCTTTTGTTCAACTGTGCACCTCGAAACTTTAAAAGGCTGGTTTGACCGCTTAGTTGGTAGCATGGACGTATAAAAAAGTCGGACGTAGTCTCGCTAAAACAAAAACTGTGTCCATCGAGTCGGCCACATAATATGCACGTGTGCGCTGTCACATACATGCTGACACGCACATATCAGTGGGTCATTACACGTGCTGCTTGTCAGCCTATCAGTGCGAACCTGACACGGCAAATGTGGCCGACTCTAGTGACACAGGTTTTGTTTTAGCGAGACTACGTCCTACTTTTTTATACGTCCATGTTGAACATATTATGTTTGGTAATGAAACGTGTCAAATTCCATCGGACGAAAAGGATTACAGACTAATTTGACTTAAATAAGCTTATTACTTAGAAGATACTTAATGTTTATGATGTGTTTTCCGCAAAGCAACTGATTAACTAATGACCAAGATATGTTATTCCTTTACTAATTTGTTTATTTTTTTCTTCACATCACTACTTATAAACTTTTGCTATTACAATGAGGTCATAATGACACGCTAATTAATTACAATTTAATTCTAGTACACAATATTAATAATGTATCTTATATCTTAATCTAATATTATCTACTACGACATTTTTTTTGAATTTTCCTCAAGATGTTTTCCTTTGTTCACTCTCAACTCTTGATAATCTAATAGCGGCTTGACACTATGCTGTTATGGGTTGTTTACCATTAGACACGTGGTCTTCTCATCCCGTCACTCGTTACTATACAAAAACTTATCTCGTCCAGATTCGTCTAGTTTTGGAAAAACATGGTGAAGAAGAAACGCAGCCCACATAACTACCCTCTATTAGTTTCCTTTACGACTTCTAGCAACGTTAACGAAGCTCGTAAATTATAAAAAGCGGTCATTTAATGAGATCGTCTAAGTTTACTCTCGTAGCTAAGCTATAAACGACAGACAAACATATTAGCTTGCCGCGACGGTGGACACCCACCTTTATTGTATACTATCAGCGTCCTGGGGCTTTCTTTAACTATTGATTAATATGTTTTTTTTTTCTAAAATAAATGGTTTATTATGTTTACATTATTCCAGTCCAACGATCGAATCCAGCGCTGGATTGCTTACTGGAAAAATATAAACCGGCACAGGAAAGCAATGAATCCAGTTCGCATTCTAGTCTGCTATTATAGTCGCGCATAAGTTTCTCCTTGTTACAGAGATTAGCAGAAACTGGCAGACAGGAACACTGACAGACAGACAAACATTTATTTTATAAATTATTTTTTTAACTATTATAGGTTTGCTCTCAACCGTCATCTCGCATGATGTTAAGCGATGATGCGGTCTACTATGGAGAGTGCTTGTTTTTTTATCGGATTGAGAGTAGCTCGGTTTTTCTAGGTCCTTGCACCTGCACGCACCTTGCATGCACCTTTCAATTAAATAATTTAACTGTCTACGAAAAAACAAAAACAAGACTTTAGTTTAAAATTAAACTATTCCCCAGAAAATAATTCCATAACTTAACTTCTCAAATATGAGACAGGTTTATTTATTCTATACACATACACAAATAAATTAAATTGAAGTGTATGTTGTAATATTAAAATAATCACTTTTACTACATTTAAACGTATCTATACATATATAGACGATATTACGACGACGATTAACACATATAAACGATAGAAAGACATATCCCTTTTTGACACTTTTATTTTTGTCTAATTGTCTGTCTTTCTGATTCGGCTAATTTTCGAAACGGCTAGATCGAATACGATGAGACTTTCATTACCAGATTGCTAATGTCCTAATCTTACTTGACCAAAGTAATTAGGGTTCCGTGAAAAAATCGAAATCTTTAAAACTCGCTGACACAGTTAGTATAATATAATTTAGTAGAAAGCACTTCTTTGGGTTTTGTACCAGCTGTTCTGTATAGCCCTGTAGTCGACGTTTTAAATAAAAGCGGCCATGTTGTTGCGGAACAGTTATCCGCGTACATGGGATCGTGTGCCGGGAACACGCATCCACCATTAACCAGGATCCGGTGTCGGATGTCGCCGGGTCAGTTTAAGAGCTTTTCACTTTTTATACGCCCATTCGGTAGATGAAATAAGAATAATTGATACGTCGGGGAGAATAAGCAATCTACTAAATGTTCTCATTGCTGACACTCGGAACCTTCTCCCCCAAAGGCGGAGATTTAGGTCATATCTGGGTTATTAGCCCGCAGACCAAGTGCAGGCTAGCGGGTGACGTATGAAATGTCAGTTTCCTCACGACGCTATGTATTCTCCGTTTTTAAGTTAGTGGTATTATGCACGTGATTTCGAAAAGACATTGGTATGCGTGGGATCAACTCCTTACCTACTTTTCTTCATAAATATATTTTTCTAGCGACGCCTCGCGGTTTTAGACACATAGCTCCCGTTCTCGTCACTTTCCTGGGATAAAAATAGTATGAATTATTCGGAAATTGTCTGTTCCAAATTTCAATCCTATACATTGAGACGTTACGACGTGATTGAGCTGCAAAAGTTCAAATTTTGACATTTATAATGTTGCTCGTAGTAGTATTGGAAGCCAGATTTAAGTTTAATATGTATTTAATAATAGATATGCTTAACAAATAACAGATATGTATAATAGAATAATAGACCATCATCTCGCATGATGTTAATCGACGATTGACGATTACGATAGAGCGTTATTTGGGGAGACTGGTGTTGGAATTTCTAATCTTTAGATACTTCAAAAATGTTACCATGAAATGATCTGGAGTTCAAAACTTATGTACCAAAATGGATGTCAAAGATCTAGTTTCAGATTTTGCAGTACATTTCATCAAATTGGTTCAAAAAAATTTGATAATCGTATCGGAACAATTAACCTCTGCAACTATGAACCCCGGTCTCCCGTACCTAAAAATAACTGATTCAAATTTCAACTTGAAAACATCCACACTATATAAATAATTAAATGCTCTCAGGGTATAACAATGCAGCAATCATAATTAACTTCTGCGATATCTGTTACCTAATTATGTACATTATTGTTATCAAGAATATTTTGAGTAAACAAGTCGTCAGCGTAACGAACCCTCGAAAATAGGCAATTAGAAGTCTTTAATCACAAACAAACACAGCAAGAACAAAGTTCATTAATTAAATGTAACATGCCAGCGGAGGGTGATTTCGATTCACATTATTATCTAAACAACCTATTTCGCAGTGGCAACTTTTACTGAGTCCACCTGGAAATGTAGGTACCTACAATAGGCATGTCGACTCATTTTTGATTTAATGTGCCATCAAAAGGCTACTCAATAACTAAAACATAGGTGAAAGAATTACTTTGTTATCTTAAAAACTTATCGTGATATCACGATTTTAAAATCACAATTTTGGACTCTCTCTAAAACGCTTCATACAAAATCACTACAGAAACGTGACGTCACACTGATATTTTCGATGCGTCGCGCGTAAACTTTGTATGGTAGCTCTATTAAATACTGCGTTTAGGAATCTGGTTTCATAACAAAAGTAACTTAAAATTTAATGGGTTACCCAATGGTACATACATTTTCTAATAATTATTAATATAATAAATAATAACGAACATTTAGTGGACTGCTTATGCTTATGCTCTCGGAATATTTGCAGTGGTAGGCCTCTCACATGATAGTTTATCTGCTATAGATACCAAATTAGTTTAGGCTGTTTAGACATTTCAGAAATACCCTAGAATGTAACTTAGAAGAAAATTGAAAGAAACAACATATCCATACTAATATTATAAAGCTGAAGAGTTTGTTTGTTTGTTTGTTTGAATGCTAGGATCTCGGGAAGTACTGGTCCGGATTGAAAGATTCTTTTCTATTGGATAGTCCATTTATCGAGGAAGGCTATAGGCTATAGAAAATAACGCTACTATTAATAGAAGCGGAGCATGAATCAAGAATGTAACAAAATCGGGAAAAAATTTTCCATTTTGAGAGTTTTCGAACGTTTCGTGTTTTGACATGACACATGACAGCATGTGTCTAAGATTGCGTCATTGAATATCACAGATTACATACCTCTTGAATATAAAATCTTTGCTAATCTTTTTTTTTTCTAAATCTGTGTTGGTACAACCAATTTCCGACAGGTGGCGTAGCAGGTAACTGAAGAGGTGTTTTGTTTGAAATCGATATTCTCAGGAATGACTGAACCGATTTCAGTCATTCTTTCACCGTTGTATATGTACGGGATTCTGATGAGTACTATATAATGTACCACGGGCAACTCCGGGGCGGGCATCTAGTATAGAGGATATTATAATATGCCTGATGATACTCAACATGCCTGGCGATAACCGCACAGTGCTATGCAGCTATTGAAACATTAAAGAGTCCAAATTAGTACCTAGCACTGCACTGCGCTCATCACTCTCTATCTCCTCTAATTTATCTGGAAACATTGCCCTTCAAACTGGGGCATAACTGGGACGTTCCTGCTTGGCGGTAGTATAAATAGCAATGGTGTGGTCCTTCCTCAGACGGACTCTGCGAAGAGACCCACTACGAGAAGGCACTAATAAAATAATAATGGTGTAGAAAACAACAAATTGCCTATAATATTGTTTTAAATTATCACAAACTTATAGACTACCAAAAAGTAGGTAAAACAAGCCGGTGTGTTAATGTAATTGAAATCATTTGCATTTACTCGCACCTAAGTACGAACATTTTGAGACAAACAAAAAATCTCACAACAAAGCCTTACGCAAGCCAAAGATAAAAAAAACTGAAGGACAAAGGCAACAAGCCTCGAGTCCAGTCAAAACACGCGGATGGGTAAAGAGATAAAAAGAACGGTACAGTTAAACCTAGATAAGCCTATGTAATCTCTGTAGAGGTAGATCTCTTTGGAGAGTTCATCTATGGGGAAGGGATGTACAACACCTTTGCCATGCTAGGTAATGATTTTGACGCTTCATGTACCAATAGCTGCGTGTCACTGTGGTGTTGTGTGCTAGGGATGTTGTTTACCATCAAGCACATGTTCTGCTAAAGTTTAGCATAAAGCATATGCAGGCCTCTTTATATTTTCATGGCTGTGACTTGACCCCTTCTCTCACACGGAGAGAGTGAAGACCATTTATATTCCACTATATTGTCTGACTGCCGAGTGGCAGGCGTAAGATTTCTTCGAAATACTCCAAGAATTTGCCAATTTTTGCACGACATTTTCCTTCATAGTCGAACACAGTGGTGATGACAAACTAGTTAGTGCTGCACTTGAAAAAATACTCAGAGTGGGATCGACCTCACGATTGTGAAAGCGGAAGTTCTAGCCACTAAGCCACCACGGCTTCAGTCGGCTTATTAAGGTTTGACTGTATTTAATGTTGTATGTTGTATGGTATTGTGTGGACGGCAAATATTTACTGAATAGCCAATTAAAACAAGTGGTAACTAAACTGCGTTATCAGATCTCATATTTTTCATAGATGATGACTTTACTTTGGCAACCCATATTTTGGATATTTTGATCTCTCTCCCAAGAAAAACTGCCATAGGAAATCTTGTCTATATTCTGCATTCTACACTACATATGTATTATAACAAGGAATTTACTCTACGTCTCTTCGAACTTTCAGAAAGACTTAAATCAACATAAGGGTGATGACTGTGTTCCGGTGTAGAAAGAAATGTCATAAGAGAAAATACAACTGCAAATCATCATGAACAGCCCACTAAATATGTAAGAGATCGTAGACCGCATCATCGTTTAACATCAGGCGAGATGGCGGTCAAGTGTAAACCTATAAAAGTTAAAAAAAAAAAAAAATGTTCCCACTGGTGGGACTCGGGCCTTCTCTCGCAAGAAGAGAGTTAAAGCCATAATCCAACACGCTGGCCTAGTGCAGGTTGGTGGATGACACATGACTTCGAAAGATTCTAGGTACATGTCGGTTTCCTCACGATATTTTGCTTTACCGTTTTAATTTAGCGGCATTACGCACATGACCTCGAAAAGACAGTGGTGCGCGTGGGGTTTGAACCCGGGGGCTCCGGATCGGCAGGCGCCGTTCTCCCGACTAGACCAGCCGTAACTGCAAATAATAATATTTAGTATTGTCTACGTTTGAGTAATTCAAGATTTAAACGTCAGTTCAAACGTTTTGAAAATGTTTGTAAAATAAACATACAATGTACATGATCATTAAATTACATTATAATGTAATTTATGTGATCCCTAACTCATTTTTTCTGGGAGTCTAGAGGCCAAGTAGAAATACTTGCCACATCTTCTGCCAGGTTGTTTATCACCAGAGGCTCTAACACCTACCAAAAACTATCTTTGCTTTTTATTCCTCTCTCTTTTCTTTACGCTAAAATTGATAGAGACTAGGAAAGCCATAGCCGATTTTATGAGATAACTAGCGGCCCGCCCCGGCTTCGCCCGTGGTACATGTATATAACCTACAGCGGTCAAGGATTACGAACATATGAAATAACGGTAAACGATTTTTTTAAATCGGTCCAGTAGTTCCTGAGATTAGCGTGTTCAAACTATATATATGCTATAGGCTACCTTTGATCCCCAAATTATCGTGCTGTTTACTGGGTCAGAAGTGACACCTGTCACAATGACGATTGATCAGTTTTCGACCGGAGAGGAAAAATGATTAAATTACTAAAAACGGCTATTAAAAAATAAGGGTTGATCGTAGAAGGGTGAAAATTGAGGATTGTATGTATTTTTGTATGTTGTATCATAAAAAAATAGAAATTAAAAATTTTGTCTAAAAAATAAAAAAATAAATTTAGGGGTGGACTACTCCTAACATTTAGGGAGATGAAAAATACATGTTGGCCGATTCTCATAGATACCGGATAAGCACAAAAAAATTCATCAAAATCGGTCAAGCCGTTTCGGAGGAGTATGGCAACGAAAACTGTGACACGAGAATTTTATATATTAGATTATGATCATATAATTGCGAATCTTTGAATATATCGATAAATAAAAGTTTGATTGTCGTTTGCGATAAAAATGATTGAATTCGGATAAAATAATTAATACGTGTAAAACACAAAAAAATCAAAAAATATTGGTAGACAATTCACACACAACACCATCTGACCCCAAACTAAGCAAAGCTTGTACTATGGTGGCTAGATAGCTGATATAATACTTATATAGTTTTAAATACATACTTATTGTAAATAGAAACACCCACCAGTATAGTAGTAGTGTAGTTATTTCTATGTGTTTTTAGTCACTCCACTGCACAAAATCTTACAAATTTATTTTCCTTATCAATGAAAAGGTTATCTGATAGAGATCGCTTTTAGCAATAAGATCGCCTTTAGTGCCTTTATGTTTTGTTATTTTTTGTGTTACTTGTTGTCAACTTTGTTTGCGGTACCAATAAAATGTTTCGTATTGTATGAAATTCGGTACATTGAAAGATTATAGTCAGGACTGATACACAGACATGTTTCTATCCAAAGAGTTTACATATACTACGTATAGAGTTAAATCCGCATGGTTCCTTTGTGTCAATCGTAAGCAGATGACGTGCATACTTTCTATGGCACAGATTACATACCTCGTAAAGCGTTTGTGCCCGTATACGTAGTACATGTAAACTCTTTGTTTATATCACAGTAAAGCCACGGAAACGGTAACTACGCATGTAAAACCGTGGGAAGCTTATAGTTACCTACATATAAAAGTGCCCAGCTCAGCGACTTTGAGAAACGGTGTTTCGTAAAAGGGCTCGTTTGCTTTTGAAGGACCTACAACTTACGGAAGATGACCTAAAGTGATATGTACTTTCTACAGAACTTTGGAAATAGCATTGGGCCAACTAATCTAAGTTTACTTACTATGTTTTTTCATAAATAAAAAGTGAACAGATGAACAGGACATGTGCCTGATGGTAAGCAACATGCCTGCCATATAACAGCACAGTGACACGCAGCTATTGGAACATGAAGAGTCCAAATCACTACCTAGCACTGCACTGCGCTCGTCACCCAAAGATCTAAGATGTTAAATCTCTAAGCCCTATAATTTCTCTGGAAACATTGCCCTTCAAACCAGAACACAGTAATGTTTACACATTACTACTTGGCCGTAGAATAACTGGCAAAGGTGTGGCACTTCCCCAGGCGGACTCTGGCAAAAGTCCTATCACTACAATGTTTACTTTCATACGTATTTATAAATCATAAACGAAGCATAAAAAATCTTCCTGAAACTAATCAAACCTACTTCAATCACATTTACAACTATTTATCGGACAAGGCTTGTCGTGAAATAAAATAAATATTATAAACTTTTTTGGGCACTAAAAAAATGGTCATGGTCAAACAATTGTTGTTATGACAAGTTACCTTTTGCGAAAGGTAAGGTAAGTCCCAACGCTGGAATAACGTCACGTAACGAGTAACACGAGGACTCGTCTGTCATAATCAGTGATGAAAGCTTTTTGTTGATGTGTTCCGGTATAGATGGAAATGTCCGGATCCATGTGTTCTTGGAAGATGGATTTGAAATTGGCGTGAGGATTTGTGATCGTAAGTAATGTATCGTTGTAAAATTTAGCACAGATTGTTGCGTTTTCTTTAAAAATACCCTTACGAATAAAGAAGAAATATTATAATTTATTCTCGAGAAAACGGGAAACGTACATTTAAAAAAAATAAGGTTGTCGATTTGTTACCCTTTTTTTAAGTTGGTTAAAAACTTCTTACCGCTTCTTTTTCTTATCCTTCGCGCTCTTTTGTTTTAGAACGACCAAAATGGTAGTTGGCATGAAACTTAAATGAAGTCATTGATTACATACCTCAATGAAGTATTATCCTCTTAGGCATGAAATGTCCTCTATTGCCACAGATTACACACCTCTCTATTGCGAGTTAGGAATAATGCAAACAAAAAACGCGAGGTCCTTTAATACTTACGAACTATACTTACGCTAGTGCAGATACCTGTAAGCATTAAATAAACTTGTATTTTAGACCTCTCATATAAAATGATATGATTTTAAATTGAAGTCGATTGTAGGTGTTTGGGGAAAAATCACTATAACGTTATATTCCGTGGTAATCTTTTTGAAATTTGGTTTAACATTTTGTGTTTCACACTAAATAATCATTAGAGTTGTGCGGTCGCGACGTCAGCGAGTCAACATGAGGGCAGCTCTAATGGCCCCGTGGGTGAGTGTTAACAAGGCCACCTTTTTTTGGAAATTCCACCTTCGCATGTACGGTGGTATGTGGTCTTGTGTGGTCGAGACTATGTATCATAAGTATAAGCATAATCAGCCTACTTTAAATGCATGCATCAAGGCAAAGCAACATGCAACAGAGGTACATACAAGGACATTGCCATTATCCACCACGTCGCGTCTCGGTGATAAACAACAATGGAAAAACTATTAGATCATCCAGATTAACTGCATTAAGTATCAGCTTGGGGCTCTGGAATCGATCGAGAGGCGTGCCAAAAGGCTCATAGGCAAACACATTCTAGCGCGAAAAAGACTTCAAAGTCTCGAACATCGCCGCAAGATTGCTAGCTTATCGGTTTTTTATCGGATACACTTCGGAGAGTGTGCAACTGATCTGCATGATCTAATACCTCCTTGCCCTTTTTTCTATCGTACTTCTCGGAACTCTAAGAAGCGGCACCGTTTCATGGTGGATATTCCAAAGACACGGACGAAGAGGTTTGACTCTACGTTTGTGATAAGAACATCTAAGCTGTGGAATGAGTTGCCTGAGTGGGTTTTCCCCGATAGTTATAATCTTGGTGTCTTCAAATCGAGAGTGAATCGGTTTCTTCTAGGTAAACACGCTCCATCGTAGACCGCATCGTCGCTTAACATCAGGCGAGATGGCGGTCAAGTGTAAACCTATAAAAGTTAAAAAAAAAAAAAAAAAAATGTACGCTAGTATAAACAGACCTCCAAAAATATATACTCACAATGAGTCTTCAGATTAAGGTGTACCGGTTTATCATATGTTAAACTTCTTGGTCAGTGTTAATTTGGGCGCAGGACTGTGAACTCTGCTAAAAGTACTTAACATTCCGTTTTTGCTCATTGTTTTGTGGCCATCTAACTACGCAGTTATTTACTCGTAATATAGCAATTGAGACTGCGACGTCAAACCTTATTATGAATCAGTTTTTCAAATAATTATTATGTTTCTCTACCTAAAACATAAAGTTTAAAAAATCTAAATCTTTCATATTTTTCATTTCATGTGTTCATTGCAACCCGATTGGCTCAGTTGTTCCGATGTAATTCAGCCACAAATATCTAATCTTTCGCATTTACAATGTTAGTAGAAAATAGTAACGGGACAACGTTACCTATTAATTAAAATCTACTTATATGTTTCAACCTTTTCACTTCACAACACATAAAGTGTTTTTAGAATATTGAAAAATAATAAAAAACAAAGTTGACACTATTCTAATAAATGTTTTCAAACATCATGAAGTCTTTGGTTTACACCTATTGTCATCAGATGCAATATTCCTGTACCTGACTATTCACTTTTTGCTATCTCGACAGTTATAATGTGAAGATGGCTATTTAGTTGACGTCATACGCCCACCGTCAAGAAAACTACATCGAGAATCATACAGTAGCAATTATACGATACGTATCTTCATATACATATTGACACAACATCGACGTCTATACAAGATTAGGAAGCTTCATCGGCGTCAGCGTGTAACAGCGTATGATGCCGGTAACAAAATAAATCCTACTTACTTATATTATTAGAATGCGAAGGATTTGATGTTTGTTGCCCAATCACATCATGCGCATAATAATATATGACATTGTTATAGTCTACAATATCACAACGTCTACTTTTTTATCCCGGAAAATTAAATTGAAATTCCTTGAGTAGTTCTACCTTTTTTTTAATTTTACGCGGTAAAGTCACGACAGATGCTTCTTTTTTTTATAAATTGACATTGTATAACACGCATTTATCAGTGGGTACAAAAGTAAAATACTATTATCGGTATGTTCACGCAACTCCATTTAGCTTCAAACTAAACAAAGCTACAGAAGCCAGATAGCTGACATAATACATGCTTATGATACCTAGAAACAATCAAATACGGAGCAAACGTTTGACACATCTCACAAATATTTTTTCATGAATAGTAACATTTCAGTACCTGTCTATCCTAGTGAGACTAAAATGACATTGGAAATGGTGTCCAGCTTAAGTCATGATTTAATTTTTATGATAGAATGTAATTAGAAAAACGAACTGGACGCCAGGTAAGTTACACTGTATATTTTGAAATAGAGCTACAAGACAGGTAGTGCACTTGGCATACTGACTGACCTAACCTACTCTACAAATTTGCACATTACTCAATGATTTTAACATGGCGAATTAAACTCACTGATTGAATCAATTACGTTAGCTGGTACGGTAAATAGATGTGAAAGCACAATTCCAGATTAATGGATATAAAATGACCGAGAGCAATTAAATTACATTTAATTTCATTGTTGTACGCTTGAGGTATACACAGATTTATTTTTTTACTAGCTTTATGAACGAAACCTATTATGTATGTTGATAAATCCTACACAACACTACGCGCATATTAAAGTTACTCATTTATGTTTTTACAGGAACAATAAAGCATTTGTGGCTGCTATCGATATCACTGTGTCGTTAATCCGCTCATTGTTACGTCCAAAGATGCGGCCTTAGAAATGTGTAAGATGCTCCCATGTTTCTAGTGGGTCACTCTACAACTCTACATGAATGTACGTATACGCACTTTAGCTAAGAGGTACTTCTGTGAAATAATGACACAAAAATCTTTAGCTTCGTAAAAACAATTGGTTTGATAAGTTTCTATTGACTAGTTGGTCAATGCTTTGAAATGTATTTAAGTATAAGTACATTTTTTTCACTATAGGTACAGAGTAAAGAGAGGAGTAAGACGTGCAATTGATGGTAAGCAACGCTCCTGCATGAGCACCACATAGAGCTACACTAACGTGATTTGTAAATTTTTAATCTAAATCTAAGTTCCTGCTAATATTAATTGAACTTGATTTGACTTATGTTTTTACAAATTACATTCTTACAGCTGACTGTTTAGTTTTGGTGAAGCTAGTGGCAGCTATGTTTTTGAAACTCTCTTTATAATAAAGAAATAATAATAAAAAAAAATTAATGATCAGATAACAATGTACATTAATTTCCAAAAACAATAGAAATATAACTAATGCATGCTGATTGACAATTGATTATTAACAGTGATTAATAATAAAATTAAGAAAAGACATTAATTGTAAACTAATAAAAACTTTGTTGCTTTTACATAAGCACCATCACGCAAAAAACCTGTTTTTCTCGCGAAATTTACGTATTATACTTATTTCATTTTAAGTAAAAACTTAAATATGCGAGAATGTAGTAATAAAGACTTACAACCATCTGGCCCGTTTTTAGGAACAATATTTTTTTCTGCTGCATATCTTCTTAAAAATTTCCTCTGATTTTAAAATCCGTTAGAAACGAGTATTTATGATGAAAATCAAGAATTTGGGGGCTTTACCTTGATTTAGTTAGCATAAGATATACCACCTTGACATTTGGAGTCAAGATAAAATTCCTTTTTAAATCATCCATTGACGACAACTTAGCGTCATGAATATTAATTTTTAACAAGGTTTATTTAACCTAACTATCAATTTACCAACACTTGAAGAACTAACTACAGAAGACAAAGTAGTAAGCTATTTTACTGACACGCCAATAAAATTGGCATACAAAAACGGATGGTGGCTTTATCGCTAAGAGTGTGTTGTATTCAGGCAACCTTTTACACAACGTTGTAGCGAAAGTATTGTCAGCACACCGTTATTCCGCCATGTTTCAAACCTAACGGCCAAATTCGAAGCGGGGCGGAACGCTGCGAACTCGTGACATCAAACACTAGCAAATTTATACAATAATAAAAGAATACAATACCCACATTATTGGGCTATGAAATTGGTTTTAACATGCATATGTATTTTACAATTGTAAGAATTATAATTATACTCAGTTTTCATTTAACGCTGTGCTAGAAAGATTAGTCTACCGATGCGCAAACACCCAGTTATGATCCAGCAGGTCTCGGAAGTTATGGACGTTTTGTACCACGAAAGACAATCGGTCGGTTGATCTGATCGGGCGTTTCGTTCATCCCGACCGACACTGATTTGACAGTTTTTGTGTCATCAACCGACCGATTGTGTTTCATGGTATAAAACGTCTATAACTTCGGCCGATATATCGTTAATCGGACTTCGTAGTATACCTGAAGAAGGGTGCACCGGCGGATCTACCGCCTAGCTAAATCTGCTTTGGCTTTGCTATTACTGTCTCTATTATTTCAAGCGAAAAGAAAAGAGAGAGCTATATCATATCTAAGACAGTTTTAGTTAGGCTGTCTCGGGTATATGTATTGTGTAGTTGTAGGTTTCCGTCGCACCTAAAAATATTGGAAGTCAAAAAACCAATACAAAAATTTTTTAGAATAAAAAGGATTGTAAAATCATTAGAATAATGTAATTTTCATTGAAATATAGTTTTTTGAATCAACTTTCATAGTGGAGTCAACCGTAAAATCAATTTAATCTTACATGCATATTAAATAATGTTTCTGGTTGGATGGTAGTGATCATAAAACATACTCAGTACAATATTCAAAGCATTTTTTCGCTTGCGTCTTAAATCTCTTTAAGTATCTTTCTTCTTGTAATCTTCTTGTAATCTTTTCTTCTATCTCGAAGCAAGATGGTAAAACACCATTTTATTCATTATAAATACCTGGGTTATTCCAAACATATACCTACTATTAAAATTATTGAGTCTGTATGAAATCTTCGACACTGTAAAATCACAAACACTAAAAAAACAAAACCTTTGCAAAATTATGGAATACGAAAGTTAGTCACATTCAGAAAAACAAAGATCAAAACGTAGAGCAAAATCCGAGAGGCAGTAAAGTTTAGTTAGCATAGCCTTGATGATTTTATTATAGGTGTTGAGGGTTCGCCCTGGGTGGTCCTATCACGCCACTTAACGTCTCACACAAAAAACAACTACCAAAAATATGAAAATATCAAATGCATAACACTTTAGCAAAGAGTGGATAAGACGGCGCGTCAGACTTCCATAGGTGTGCTCGTAATTTGTAACTCTTTATTCAAGACATTTTTTTCGTTTATACTCAATAGGGATGTTAACAATTTTTCGAAAGTGCTTTTATTTTGAAGATTGACGCATGTTTATTATAAAAATAATATTTTATTTCAAAATATTAGTATTATCGATGACAAAATGTACAATATTAGACTAATTTTGAAGTTTCCCGCTAAAACATTAACGACTGTCGTGACGTCACTATTCGCAAAACATTGGTTGCGATTCATGACTGTATGCCCAGTTTATGCGTTTCCTTATAATTACTTGAACACAAAAAATTAAAATCGTCGTCCCTACGATCGCAAACTATAATAAAAATGCAGAAAAGGTAACAATTTCGGCAGTTTTCGACAGCTTGATTTGCGACTAATTGGTGTTTCCAGTCACATAACAACAGATTAAAAATAAAGCATTTAAAATCATTTATAGTAAATTTCCTACGTAATATAGAATTATAATACAAGTTGTCATAAAATTAACACTACACATTAATTTGTGATTAGTGTTAACATCCCTATTGTCCCACTGCTGGGCAAAGTTCTCCCCAATTCTCTCCACTTTGTCTGGTTCCGAGCGCAGCCATCGTCCAATCATTTTTAAACGCTCTGAGCTCGTTCTTCCATCGCGTTGGAGGACGACCCTGGGGTCAACTGACCGATGGCGTTCACTCTGTAGAAAGCCTGGCCCACAGATCGGGGTGAATTCTGGTCACATGAGCCGCCCACTCCCTTTTAAGCTTGGCAGACCTAAATCCTACATCTATCACACCTGTAATGGAACGTAGAACATAGGTTATAAAATAAATGTCATACGAAAATACGATCAATTACAAAAAACTAGCAAATCTGGCGTTAGATGCGGGGATCAACATAAGCAGTCTTCTTTTTGTTCCCACTGCTGGAAACCGCAGCTTTTTCTTGCTGGATGAGAACCCAATCTATAATCAACAATCCTGGCCAAGTGCAGGTTGGCAGATAACATATAACAGATAACACATCTCTTCGAAAATTGGCGCTATTGCTAACCCGACATTTTCTTTCGCCATTGGATTGATCACCTTGAACACACAGACGAAAAAATACTCAAAAACTCAGGAACCTACAATCTCACGCCTGAAAATCAAATGTTCTCGTCACTAAGAAACAGCGGTTCAATTCACATCTAATGAAATGGTTCAATTCATAGATTCTACAATCTTGCAGGTATAATAAAACAAATACATGTCTTATCCACACTACGACCATCGCGCCGCCATGTTTGTTTTCCTAGGTCAGGTAATGCGCGGGCGCAGGTATCCTCGCCCCTCGACATAAGTGCGTGTTTCCTTTGGCACAACGAGACGTCTGTCAGTTCCTTTACAAAGGGCTCCAGGAAAAACATACAGGTTTTGTGTGAATAATGTGACTTGAATGAAGTATTAGGAGATGAATTTTATTTCAAGTGTGTTTCAAAAGAAATTGTACTTGACATTAGCTTGAAACAGCAAAGGATAAGATCATAAAAAATCCTACGACGCGGGGAATTTTTGCTTCGCTTTTAGCTGAAATTTGAGCAATCTAAGTATATTGCTCATATTGGTAATTCAAATCATGAGGTGTAGTTACGTAGCTATTTATTTATTTATATAAACAATGGTTAACTATGCTAAAAGCTTAAGCCAACACGCACAGCAACCAGTATAATATGTATGAGTAATACGAATGATATTTTAATAACTATCTGAATCTACTGGAATCAAAATCGTTTATCAAATGTGTTATAACATTTCGAGTGGGATTACATCACACGTTTGATAAAGACGTCATTCTCAAGTAACATTCCATTCAAAATTCTTTATTTGTTTGTACACAATGACTGAGTAATTTTATTTTGTAGTTGACTAAAACATTGAATAAATGACAATTGTTCCATATTATAAATCTATCAAAGTACTGTATAATATACAATATTGCTACCAATATACTAGGACCGCCCCACAGTTTTACCCGTGCAGTTTCCTTTTCCCAATTTCTGTTATTTTCCCGTGAAAAAAGTAGCTTACCTACATGTTATTTCAGACTATTATCTGTGTTTAAAATTTCAACCTGATCCGTTCAAGCTTTCCAACGTGATTGAGCAACAAACATACAAACTTTCGCATTTATAATATTAGTAGAATTTAATTTAATAAAGTAGGTACATAAAAGTCCTCCAAAACATTATTATATGTAGGTATTGGCTGAAGTTAAAGTCTAGCTCTATTTAATGGTTTCTCTGAACATTCCTCTAAAAATTCCTCTGAACACATTGCCTGAATATAAGTCTTATGTCATTAGCATCTGATTAGCATATTTTTTAACAATTTTGTTTAAAAAGTAATACAAATTGAGTATTCTAATTGACTGAAGTTATTATTATTAAATATCAACGAATAATAATAATAATAACGAATGATTAAATTCAGTACATAATGAAAACTTTAATTATAACTGAATTTGTAATTTTTTAATAATAATTTAATAACTTGTTTTATTTTTCCAAAAAAACATAATCCGACTTCAATTCAAAATTAAATTCAAACACTCGATGATCAAATTCATAACAATTAACAAGCTATATAAATATCACTATGTAAGTTGTGTAGATTAAAATGAATTTTAATTTTTTGTTCATATTTCAAAAACTTCTCCACTAACCTCGATAAAATTTATATAGAACCACCTCTGAACAATGATCTACCAAACAAAACAAAGCATCATCGAAATTGATTCACAATTGGCGGAGCTAACGCGTAACACATATTCAAAAAAAAGTAAAACTGTATCGTAGAGATACGAAAACTATGTGTCATAATGGTTCAGATAAATCGGTTATAGCGCCCTCACTCATTGATGTTGGTATCACCACATTCTAATGCACTCTCCACTTAAGGTAGTGCGTACAGTTAAGGGCCATACACACGATTGTTTGGAGCGAGATCCCACGGACGGCCCTAGTAAAGTACGTCCTCAAAAAACAATTAAAGTTATGCCACAAAACTGTCAAGAATGGTTTACATGGCAGCTGTAAATATAAGTCCGATGTTAGTTTAAATAAATAAATTAAAAAAAACCGATAGAAATGAAAACTTTTTTTGCATTAAACTCTACTAATAGTCGCACAATAATTATGCTACCTGTATAGTACACCTATACTGCGATTTCATATGTCTCACGTTACGTAAATTACAAGGTTTCACCTATTTTAAAACGCGTAGAGTGCGCACGTCCTGGTACGCTGCTCCACTGCTGCTCCAACGCTACGTCGTTACATTAACTAATCGATGACGCAATTGTAACAGATCTTCTCAAATCAAAAAAAAATGTGACCAAAAAAAATTTTTTTTTTTTCAAACATATTGGAACCGCTGTCCGTAAACAAAGCACAGTTTTTACTATGACAACCAGGTAGTTACATACATGTTCATAGAAACATCAAAACACAGGACGAATATGCGTATTCATCACATAATTATTGTTGCGTATATTTGTGAGAGGGAATCGAATTCACAACCTACTGCAATATTTTTCGCATGCCTTTAGGCTGAAATTGTGCAACACTATTTAACTTCAAAATAGTAATTATAACCACAATTTTGGCGAATAAATTACTTTATTGGCTGTGACTGCTCAGTGATATGAGTTACTACCAACAGATCCGAAGCATTAAGATCAATCATTTGGGTAGATCTACTTGATGTTAGAACGGTATGGTTTAAGCGTCGGTCCAGTATAAAAAAATAGCCGATTGAAGTAAAACTCAGAATTTGATTGGTCACTTTGAAAATTACGCGATTGAATCCGGAGAATGCTGCTAGTCTGAAATCAATTTTCAAAGCATGACCGTCTGGGTAAGTCTTCTTAAGCTTGGCCATCTAGACTAATAGGCACATAATAAACAGTATTACCTAATATAGGCATGGCCATCTAGATTAGTCTTCTAAGTATGGTCATCTAGAAATGCGGTAAGTCCCGAGTTTACCAAACATTATTTTTTTTCATTTACGAGCGTGACGCTGAACTTCATTCACAGCCCATGAAAAAGCTGTGTGAGGTGCGCCAAACGAAGTTTTCACTTCAAAATTACATAACACATACATTAGAGAAAAACCATCAAAAAAGTTTACAAATATGTAAGTTCGGTTAATCATTAATCATATTTACCGGCACCATGTAACCTCATCTCCCGGTCGCGAATCCCGGGAAACCGCTCCGGGCATAATCCGTGCCTATAATCCGGGACAAGTGGTGTCCCGGCGGCATCCTGGGAACTTTATTACAGCCGGATCCTAATCTCTAGGTATGTAAAAGCTAGGGTGCTTAGATTAGGCCACTATTCTTGAGCGCTTGAAACAAAATCTTTAATTTTTGGTCATGTTTCTATATTGACCTGGAATCGTTATTTTTTCGTAAATGCGTGCCATTCCAATCTGTGTTATACATAGCTCTGGGTGTCCATAACTACAAGAAAAAACTTTTCTGGTCTAAAAATCAGCATGAAATCTGTAAATGTTAATGAAAGTGGTGACACACTTATGTGGAAAAAGTTTGATTTGGTTATCATCTAAACCACTTCTAAATCTATACTTATAATAAAACTGTAACGGGTCGAATTCTGTACATTGAAGATATTTAGAAAAAATTTTTTTTGGACGACTCTAATTTCGATACTGATGGCAAATCTGCATTTTTTTTCTTTGTCTGTCTGTCTGTCTTTCTGTATAGGGATCACGCATCACGCCGAAACTACTGATTCAATTCAGCTGAAACATGGCGTGACTTTAGTTTATACTAAGGAGATGGCTGTAGGCTACTTTTGATCCCCAAACTCTGATCGGTTTTCTTGCGGGAGGGGGTGAAAGTCAGAATGTGTATTTGGTTGTAACTCATGTTTGCGTTGTTTGATTTCATTAATTCTTTTTTTGTTAGAAATACCACATTTTTAATACTGTCCCGTCAAAATTTCAACTTATCGGTCCGGTGGTTCGGAAATTACACAAACATTAAATAATAAACATAATATAATCGTAACATAATATGCGTAATTACCTAGATAAACTCTAGCTTCCCGGAACGTGACTTGGAAATACTTTTTTTTTCAGAGGCCCGCGACACACAACCTAATCTTTAGGAGGTAATTTTACTAGTACTTACTATAAACGCAAAAGTTTTAGATTATTTATTTTATTTATAAACGATAGTTATTCTTTTGGCTAAGAACTCATAGAACGATTGTGGCACTTAGGCCTGTACTTATTTGATGTTTTTACCTTTAGGTATAATGTGTTGGTGTACATAATGTTGTTGGAGTAAATAAATTAATAATAACACATAGGTTCTCACAAGAAAATAAAGGGTTTGAGAACTAGACATTTGAGCTCAAATCGTAAAACTTTAAAAGAAGCAATGAAACTCATACAAAAAAACAAAGGAATAGCGGGTGTTCGAGAATAGATCCCCAGATAGAAGTTTGCCAGCCGTAACAAGCATTTAATTCGAGGGTAGCCGCGGGCAAAGCAAGGCTAATCTGATGTATATTAAAAGTTGTAGTGGCTCGGGGACGCTTGCGGTGGATTTGCGATTGTTTTCGACTAAAGAATGGGATCATTTTGTTTATTGCCGGTTTACCCATACTTACGTTGCGGTTTCATGGGGTTTTGATTTTGGTTAAGCCGGTATTGCTTTTTAATTAAAGCCGCAGTTAATGAAGACTTTATTGTACTCAGAATTACAGTTATAAATTATTAAAAATATTTGTTATATTGTTAACATTGGCATTAGATAATCAAGTTATACATATGTATAACGAAATGATACGCTGGCGTTTAATTTTCCAACTTCTTTAACTTGCGCCTTCTGGGGCGAAGCATGATTAAGAATATTTCTGACAGCCATCTTTGCTTTCTAAAAACACATAAGCAGTTGATATCAGCGCCGCCTGTGACGCTGACAAATATAGGTGGACAATTCACATACAACGCCATCTATCAGACCCCAAACTAAGCAAAGCTACCATGGCGGCCAGATAGCTGATATAATACTTATAGAAATATTTGTAATAACATACTTATTATACATAGAAACACCCAGACATAGTACAAATATTTGAATTCATCACACAAATATTTGCACTGTGTGGGAATCAAACCCACGACTAAAATTAGGCTACTTAGATTGTAATAGGTACTAAGATCCAAGATAACTTCGTGAATAATTTTAGAAAAACAAACCTGTGACGCAATCGAGGACTATTTTGTAAGCATTTATTTGATATCCCCAAAATTCCTTATACGTATCATAAGAAAAATTTAAAAGTTTGGATATATTTTTTATAATCGATGTTTATTCAAAACTCAGAAATTATCGCAAGAAGTTCATTATTTTTTAAACCATATTTGAGCAAAGGTGGCTTCATCACCCTCCAGGAGAACACACCAACTGAACTGAACTGAACTGAACCAAAAGTATCATAAAATATGGGTAACTAGTAGCATCCCGCAATTTCACCTTCCCATTATTTTCTCAGGTTAAAATTTCAATTAAAGTTGTTGTGCAAGACTATTTATTATCTACCTATGTATCAAATTTCATCCAGATCACTTCAGTAGTTTTCATTTGAAAGAGAAACAAACATATATACATACCTACAAACTTTCCCATTTATAATATTTGTAGGATTTCGGTACTGTCCAATTCTGAGCGCCCAATACTCTTTTAGAAATCCATTATTCTGCAGCTTTTGTGCTTATAGAAGTTAAGATTCGAAAACAATCGGTTCTCAAAAGGATTTATTCCAAAATTAACTGTAAATTTATTCGTCATTGATTCGCAATCATAAAACCCTTTTTTAGTATGAAAATTAAGGTGATAAAAGGTAAAGATAAGATAAAGATAATTTATTGAACAGATATTAAGTAACAAAACAAATTGCGGCTCTGCCTTCTGCATTAGTGTAAAAACTGTGTCGCAAAAGGCAGCGTCTTCCAGTATTACACTTAATTATAATGTTCAACAACCTGATAACTTTACGTTTATAATAGAAAATTTAGAGTAAAAATAAACAAACTTATAAATTTTGCCACTAATAAATAAAACTGTAAAAGCCAAAATTCAATAACAAAATCAAACTTATGGACTATCTTAAAGTAATTGCAAAACAAAACAAGCGAATAAAAAGAAAATCTCAAATAAATGAAAGTTACCATGCACAAAACAAATAATAATAATCACATATGCATCTTACAAAATCTTTTTCAATAGTTTCTCAGTATCAGCATAATCAAAACCCGATAACCAATTGTAAGTAATGTTCTTCAATTTATATGACACCACTTTACGTATTTCTTGCAAACTATTAATTTTATTGTAGAATATGGGTGCCATATGCAAATAATGTCTCCAAGCAACTTGACTGTTGTAAACCGGTACATGAAACCTAGCAATCCTTTTTTTCAGTATCATGATTGTTTGGAGCGGTATCTTTATGATATCTACGAATGCAATGGTAGATTAATGCTTCCTCACTGATAATACTTTACATTTTTCAAATAATGCTGTTGTAGGATATCTAAAACTTAAGTTCATTGCTACTTTTGATAAAGCTCTTTGCGCTCTTTCCGCTATAATCATTAATGTTTGTCCTGCACCTCCCCCAGGAGTTTATACAATATCCTATAACACACTCAGCCAAAGACTTATACGTACGAATCAGTAGTATTTCGTGATCATTACACATTTCAAATAAATACACGGGTAACTCTCGTTTGATATAGTCAGTCCAGCCCGACTCAAGTTTCGATCGTGTCAAGCGATCTTTTTCAAGGATCTCAGTGCTAAACGAAACACGATCACGCGCCAGATCACTCTACTTGAAAAAGATCGCCGGACGCGATTGAAACTTGAGTCGGACTGGATTGACTATGTTAAACGTGAGTTACCCGTGTATTTATAAGTATTTAAAATATAAAACCCTTACTTAATTTTCAGCCGCTCCGTGAAGGCTTCCAGCTTTTGTATAGATCTATACAAAATTATATACTATACAATACTTTTGATTTATACTTTTTTATTGTTGTAAAAACCTGTCCTTATATCGCTCTTGGAGCACGGCCCGAGCTACTAGTTAATAGAGGTGTAGAAGGTAGAACATAGGTGTAAAGAACCTCCTGACGATGTGTGCTGTGTTGAGGATAACCGCTGGGTGTATCCCTGCTCTTCTCTTCACTAATCATTACGCAAGAACCTCTTAGACTAAGAACTTACTTTTTACATTACTTACTTACTACACTTTCACTTGGTTCATGCGGTAACCGCTTTGTAGGGTGTTGGTTCGATAATAGCCCGCTTATTCCGACAATGACCGGCCTTATAGCGTATAGTCACAACCTTAAGACTAAGAACTCATGGAGCGATTTCCAACCGCGCCCGCGAGCAGGCGCGAACCGCGACGAGTGAAAGTTTTATTTCAACTCACGAAACCGCTGATTTTCGCGGCTTCGCAGCCGCCGCGGGTAAGATTTTTGCCCACGAACGTGGCGGATGACGGGCGGGCGGTGTGACCGCGCAGGAGCCGCGTGGCAGCCGCGCACGCCACGGGCGTAAACTGCCCTCGTGAGTTTCGATTTCAATTTTTACATATAAATCTGCATTCTACAGAAGCTGCGGACCCGCGCGCGCTCGCGGGCGCGTTTTGAAACCGCTCCATGAGTTCTTAGTCTTAAGGTTGTGACTATACGCTATAAGGCCGGTCATTGTCGGAATTAGGAGCGGGCTATTATCGAATCAACACCCTACAAAGTGGTTACCGCATGAACAAAGTGAAAGTATATACATTGCCATTCAGCGTGGTAATGCCGGCAGCATATTGGGCACGCTTCCGACTGGTAGTGGGTTTGATCATCTTGGATTTTCTTTTTAGACCTTCATTGGTCTGTGGATAATTCAGACTATTCGGAGTATAAGTAGTAAGTTGGGTGTGTAGTGTAGGTGTAGGTAGTTCTCATTGTAGGTACTTTCGTTCTTGAACTGAAGACTTCTTTTTGTACACCACAAACATATTTTACGTGGGCTGTAAAATGACCTCAAGCGTCACTTTCGTGAATAAAATAAATCTTCGGGGAAACTCGGGACCATGGCCATGGTCATGGCCACGCCCTCCGGCTTCACCCGCGTAGTTACCAAAGTGAGCTATCAAATTCTGAGTTTTAGGTTTTCACTTCTATCGGCAGTCATGCCAAATTTTTTTTTTACTTTTATGGGTTTAAACTTGAACGTTATCTCGCTGATGTTAAGCGAGATTTGTCAGTAACGACTAGTTTTGTTTATATCATGGCTCTGGCCAGTACAAAATTGTCAAAGTATAAGCAAGTAATTATTATTACAGTGGTCCGTCGAGTCTAAGGTTAGAGGATCCTTGGATTAGAATAGTAGAGTTGTTTGCGGAGGCTCCCGGTTCCCAGGAGGACCCGGGAAGCGCGACTAGTCGAGAGTACTCCAACACGGGTGGTCTGGCAGCGCCGCAGGTGATACTGGAAACTGACACAACTCAGCGATTTGAAAGCAATGCACGACAGACCGAAGATTTTTGTATTCTCTACTAGTAACAGAGTAGGTAACAACAACCACGGTTTTACCTGTGGTAATACGTTCCACTAGGTTTTTAGTGTTTAGTGAAAAAATATGCAAAATTGTTATAAATCGGAATAAATAGTACTTAAATTTGGGTTGCATGAATCTATGTTAATATAATAAAGCTGAAGAGTTTGTTTGTTTGTTTGATCGCTAGGATCGCTACGCTATCGCTATCGCTAGGATAGGAACGCTAGGATCTCGGGAAGTACTGGACCGAATTAAAAGATTATTTTCCTATTGGATAGTCCATTTATCAAGGAAGGCTATAGGTAATAAAATATAACGCTCCAATTACATAATAGAAGCGGAGCATGAATCAAGAATGTAACAAAATCGGGACAATATATTCCTTTTTGAGAGTTTTCGTATGTACGTTTCGTGCTTTGACATGACACATGACAGCATGTGTCTAAGATTGCGTCATTGGATATCACAGATTACATACCTCTTCAATATAAACCTTTACTAATCAAATTTATTTTTAAATCTGAGTTGGTACGACCAATTTCCGACAGGTGGCGTACCAGGTAGCTGAGGAGGTGTTTTGTTTGAAAGCGATATTCTCAGGAATTACTGAACCGATTTCAGTCATTATTTTACCTTTGTATATGTACGGGATTCTGATGAGTGCTACATAATACCACAGGCGACGCCGGAGCGGACATCTAGTATTATATAATAATATGACCATACCAACCCAATAGACATTAAGGTACAATCTAGTGTAAATAAAATATATTCAAAATAAACGGTTAATAAAACTTAAGTACCTAGATCTAATAGGTAACTAGAAATAAAATATCATAAGTTTATCTTAAGAGATACTTTTAAAATAGACTGTAAAATAAGTAGAATAGTAAGCCCCTGACCCATTACATATTAGGGATAAACCCGAGAGCCCGGTCATCATATCGGGACAAAAAAAAGTGCGTACTCCGTTTGCTATGGAGTCAATCCTATACTATAATGCAAAAAGAATCTGCTATGCCATAACTTTTGTATGTCCATATTTATTTGGATAACTGTTTTTTTATTATGATATGGATAAACGGATTTATTGAACAATCTGCCCACTAAGACCGATTAACAAGTTCATCTAAAGATCTAGTTTTATCTGATAAGGGTCCCGCCAAAATATCACAATACCTTTTAGAAAGTTAAACACTAAAGCTACATATTATTTTAAAGACAAAAAGACAGCATGCTTTTTTGGCTTCGTAGTGATGTCTCAGGAACTTTGCATCACCAAACTTGTTTTTCGTACCTTTTATTTGAAGCTGTATTCCTTGAATGCAATCTATGATTTTTCAGACCGAGAAAGAAACTTCTGGGTGGTCGTGGTCTGCATTGTTGTTACGCATAGGACGAGGTGGCTGATAAACCAATTAACATCAATACAGACAGACTTACTACCACCAAGCCACTCGATCAGTAACTAACTCTTGTTGCGTTGTTTTTATCGGGGAACGACTTCGGGCATGGCTCACCGCGCCGGCGCTCACTCCGCAGTCGCCATCACGCCGCACCTGCATACTTCCAGTTTGAGGCCTAAGTATTCAGTCGATCCACAACACCCTGCGGGTATGCACGTTGTAGCGAAGACACAACTTTATGATGGTTTTACTGCAAGAGCCACTTAACGCCCGGCTACCGTTCCCCCAACCCCTCCCTTTAATTAGATGCAGCTACCCCGGAGTGTTTTTATTCCGGTAGCCGTGGTGACGTGCTAACAAGGTGCTTAGATGACCGCGTGGGTTGAGGCTTCAGTACTCTTAGTACAGGCTAAGATGCGTAATATCGTTTTCTTAACTTGTATAGAATTTGCGATGGTGCTGCTTTAAGTACTGCTGTTGTCCAAACAAATTCCGTTTTGGCATTTATTGAGAACCACCCTAAAACGTATTCTATTGTGTTACATAACATACCAAGAAATGTTATTTTTTAAAAGAATTTACGAAATTAATTATCATTTTATTGTCTCTTTCAATGAAGAGACGAGGAAATGTGCTTGATGGTAAGCAACGTGCCTGCCATATAACAACACAGTGACACGCAGCTATTGGAACATGAAGGATCCAAATCATTACCCAGCACTGCACTGCGCTTGTCATCTATAGATCTAAGATGTTATATCTCTGAGCTATATAGCTTAGAGATATAACATCATAGATCTTAGAACTTCTCTGGAAAAAAAAAACGAATTACGAAACGAATTTACGTTAAGTACCTAAGTTTTTATTATGTACCTTCATTACCTGATTGATACCTCAAAATTGGCTGTCTAAGCAAGGTAGCGAGTATGCATGTATTCTTCACTAAGAATGCATGCATACTCGCTACCTATTACCTATTATTATATAGTGTTAGTATGAATGCATACTAACATTACTCAATCGTCCACATTTCGTTCATCAGAAAATACGTGACGTCAGGCGGCTCTAGTATCTTGGGCTATAACAAAATTAAACATTGGCGCTACCTATGGCAAAATTGAGAACTACTTTTAACAGGTCCATTGATTCTCATCTTGAAAAGGCCTCATTGGTAGACGTTTCGGAGCCTGATAGATATGGTCGACATATAGGTGGCATTCCAAAGACTCGAACTAAGATTGACTCTGAGGTACTTTCGTGGTAAGAACTGCTTTGCCTTAGTGTAGAAACAATTCTGCGACATGTACGGCGTTGAAAGTTTGGATGAACACTTGAAGTGATTTTCAAGTTCCTCACACACCAGCCGACATCACATCACGTTCAGCATAGCGCCGGACCTTCCAACAAGCGACAATTTCAGTAAAATGCATTCAATATATTGTGCACAGCAAACGACACATCACAACAATGACACCACCTAATTTTCAGCGATGTAGGTAGCACGCTGAACAAGACACCGTTGCCGCGTTGTCCGTTTGGCTTGTCATAACGACTGAAACTTCAGCCGCTGAACTTACGGAGCCACTAGGAGGTATTATTTCCTGTTCGATATACCTATTCTCATATATCTCTCACTCATTTTACCACGCTACTCACCAGCCAGCAGCTCCGTGTTGGGGTGATAGGACAGGCATGTGACAAGTTATCAGTTTACTTCAAATACCTACCTATCCAAAAATTGGGCCAGCTCTCGGAGTAACTGTTTTGCCAAGCTGTAGGTACAGTACCTACTATAACTATTATTCTTATTATAGCTTCGCTAGGTACTACTATAATAAGTATCCAAGCCACTCTAGCATATAAAAAATGTCGGATGCTTCAAAGTAGCCAAACAAAACAATAAAGATCACAAGTAATTTTAATTACTCTTTTAAAGACCTGCCTCAATACAGTGAAATGGTGGACGCACTATGAAAACTTCTTCTCTTGTCAGCGAAATGAGAGGACCAAAATGTATGTTACACAGGTTCCAAGAATTTAAATTGTGGTGCCATCATTAAACTGTGCAGACATGATAGTTGGACAGTAATCAATGTTAGCATAGACAATTAAATAGGGAGCATAGAGCAAACATACTGTGGGTGGTCTATACTGGCTGTAACACGACGAAAATCACATGACGTTGCGTTTTTGAACGAAGATGTGGCATTTTTTGTTCGCCGAGAAAGACGAGTTTAGGTGATGGTCACGTTCGTTTCGGTAAAAAAAAGTGCGTAAAGTGGTCGTCGACAAATATTTTAATATAAAGTTGTTAAGTGGAATCCTTGGTATTGTGTTTTCCTACATTTAAGAAATGCATTTAATTTTGAAACGAAACATTTAAAAATGTATACGATAATAAAGTATAATATGAGTTTACCACATAATAATAGAACGATTCTTCCAAAATCTTTTGACAGTTTTTTTTAATTATCTGCACAAATGTACCTATCAAAACATTTTTGTTCCAAGAGCAAAAAAATGAGATTCGTAATCATAAAAGTCTAAAGTAATAATATCCCAGAATCGGCTGTTATAAAATTTGATTGTGCAAATAATCATTATTTGCCCCTACAGATAACTGATTCGTCACAACTTCAATTAATTAAATTAAAACCAAATAACATAACGCGTGGCCGATACAACGCACCCACTTCAAAAGACACGGGCGACTGATTTCCGAACGAAATCCGCGATTGCTTTCCCGCGCATTTTTTTTATTCGCCCTATAATGATACTGGCCAGTATTGGTTGAAATTAAGGGTAGGGTTTTTTATTATCTGTGTTTGATTGCAACAACAAAAGTATTGTGTGAAAAATGGCCATGAGAAGGGACGCGTGGCAACTTAGTTTTCTCAATTAAGTTGTAATATCATGTCGGTTTTTATCATAGTCGGATCGGTGCATTTTTTCAATTTCTTTAGTATCTAGCATCTATCTTTTTTTTAAATATAGTGACGGGTAGAGATGTACCTACCTACGTGCTCCGCTCCTATAATGATAGGCAACAATCTTACGCATTTACACCATAGTGCCATAAAGCTCTTAGAAAATGAATCATTTTTTTTCTTGTAAACTATATCTATCTACCTTGAAGCGAGCAATTCTTGTAAATATATAAGTATAAATCTTAATCTCGGAAATTACTTCAAACATTTTCATGAAATTTAGTATGCAGGGGATTTCAGGGACGAAAAATCGAGATTGTTAAATTTCAAAGATAAAAAAAACGTCGTTTTATGTTTTGTTTCGCCTGAGTACAGCTCGGTCTTCCAGGTACAGGTACCAGGTTGATAAAATTGTAGAACCTAAATCTTCATCTTTATTTCATTTAATTTCAGAAATAATTTATTGGATAGTAACAAAAGCTCATCAAATTTATTTCGATAAGAAACATTATTTTTCTTTTAATTTTCCGACAACAGTTAATTGCATTATTTGACACCTCTTTTGTATCTTTATAGAGTCAAAACACCTGGCAACTTAAATCATTCGTGATAAGCACATTACGGACTCATCCCTTTACAACCACCCTCAGATACCTGGATTCACCCTCTACCCTTCACTCCCACGGCTCCCTCACATTAAAAAGTACTTGCAATAATAATTATAATCATATGCGCACGTCCGAACTTCCGTTGCAAGTTGCCATCTTTTTGGAAGGAACGAGAACTGTCACTTTGACACTGACAATGCGTTTTTTTTAATGTTGGCTGTATTTAATATGTAATTTGTCGGGATGGGTATCGCGATAAGCGTGCTTGGAGGGTGTTTGATTGATTAAATAAGCGTGCACAATGCCGATAGGTGGTGGTTAAACGCGTCGAAGCGATAAGGGTAACGTGATAAAATATATGGGAATAAAACGTGGCAACAGTAGTAAGTTCTTATAAGTAATAACTAAGCCAGTGGGACATATCTTTCAATACCTACAGTATTTTCTCCACAAAAGCAAACACCAGCTTCAAATTAAAAGTATAATTAAGCCTTGACTACATACACTCTAGGGGGGAAGAGAGACTTCTTTCTAATCTCCTTCTAAATTGAAATTAAACTCTCAGGCACCCGACTAAATTGCATAGGTACATTTTTTTAAACCGACTAATCACACTGTTCCAATATGATACGAGATTACGGAGTAAAAGAAATGTCATCGATGCAAGAAAATTTCAGATTTCTGTTGATAGGCATCTGATTTTGGTGAAAATTATTTGGAACTACTTCTGAAGTAGGTGTAGGTAACTATAATCTACCAAACAAAAAAAAAAACATCAAAATCGATTCAAAATCACGAACTACAGCGTGACATATACCTAAACCTAAAATATAAAAAAAAATTAAGACCGGTCTCTGATATCTTGAGATATGTTGATTAATAAAGAAAAGATTTGTGCCTTCCTTCCACTCGACACCACCAAAACGACACCATCGGTGGTGTCGTATGGAATCACTAGTCCATACGACACCACCGACTAATAGTGAGGTTACCTACATACAAAGTTGTTGATATGAAATCTCCAATTAAGTTCAAGCAGTTTCATTAATGAGGTATGTCATTTGATAAAGTTTATATTTATCTGTCACTCAAATGGTCATCTTGACATTGTTGATTGCAATTTGCAAATTATTGTCATTCCGTCCGAATATTTTAATTTTTCACAATGGACATGGATACTAATAATGACGACATAAAATACATAAAAACGAATGGCGGAACAGAACATCACTAGGGTGGTGTCGTATGAACTAGTGATTCCATACGACACCACCGATGGTGTCGTTTTGGTGGTGTCGAGTGGAAGGAAGGGATTTGTGTATACTTAAGAATTTGCTCGATTTACCTGTATTAAACGAAGATAGTAAGTAGTCTACGATGGATCGTACTTACCAGAATGTCTACTCTCTTTCGACGAAAAATGTACCTAATTGCGAAATAAATTCGCGACATTCCTACTCTGTTCCTACTTCGATTTGTCGTTTCATCCGTTTTAATTGTTATAGAACATTAGCATAGAACAATGTTCGATCGGAGGAAACGAAGTAAAACCGGAGTAGGAAAGTCGCGAGTTTATTTGGAGATGACGTTTTTCTTACAAAGAGAATAGACGTCCTGGAAGAAACCAATTCACTTTCGACTGCAAGACACAAAAATTGTAGGTATCCATTGGGGCACAAAAAACACAGACAACGCATTCCACAGACGTTTTATTAACGAAAGTAGAGTAAAACTCTTCGTTAGTATTTAGACTTCTTCATTTTTTTTAATAAAGAGTAACGAAACGGTCAGGACATGTGCCTGATGGTAAGCAACATGCCTAACACATAACACCACAGTGACACGCAGCTATTGGAACATGAAAAGTCCAAATCATTACCTAGCACTCCACTGCGCTCGTCACCCAGAGATCTAAGATGTTATATCTCTAAGCCCTGTAATTTCTCTGGAAACATTGCCCTTCAAACCGGAACACAGTAATGTTTGCACATTATTGCTTGGCGGTAGAGTAACTGGCAAAGGTGTTTTTGGAAAACCAACTATGAAAATAAATGATGTGGCTTTTTCCAGCCACGAACGATAAAATATAGATATTGACTTGGTCTCGCGTGCTACAATATACAAACTGGCGTTTCACGCTCCATCGACGTAATCCACGTTTTTCCTGTCCATCTGCGATAGCTGCACGAGGTGCTATTATATTAATTAATGGAATTTGTAGTAAGCTTGATTTACCACGCGCCTGTAATTTAGTTAACATTCGGCCCTTATTACGAAGCAAAATTAAAATTACTTATTTTTTTACAAATTGGAAGTAATAAGCACTTTAGTACTAGGTAGGTAGAGTTTATTTTGGACACGGTGTTAGCTCTAGAACTGACATTAATTAGATAATACCTATTATAATAGTGAAAGTTTGTTCGCACAAATCTCTGTACGTAACTCCCAAACGTATTCTAATCCTACTAATATTATAAATGTGAAAGTTTCGATGTTTGGATCTCAATCACGTCGGAATGAACGTCTATCCGGATTGAATTGAAATTTGGAACAAAATTAAATTATAGTCTGGCACATAGGCTACTTTTTATCAGAACAGGAAAGTAACAGGAACGTGAACTGCGCGTTCGTGAGTGTTGCTAGTGATCTTCTATGGTGTATGTATTTCACATTTATTTTTATGCCTGTGGCAGTTAGCTTTAGGAGCATGTGTGCTTTGGTCTTAGCTTAAAAGGCGCAGGGCCCACAGACTAAGCAGATAGATACGCAGGGTGCTACTAACCTACACTTACTAACTATAGTTACTGATGCCCGAGCTAGACGAGGTTAGTTTTTCAAGCTAGGATAGCAAGATAGTGTTAGTAAGATAGTATTTCTAGCTTCGTGTCAGGCGCGATCCCAGCCTCGAATTTTGGAGGGGGGTCACCAGAACGCAGTCTCAGGTTTTGGGGGGTCACTAGTAGGAATACAATAAATCGAGTACTAAATACTTGACTTGATATTTTAGATTTTTAGTTGAACGTATACGATTTTGGGGGGGTCATGTCCCCTGTGACCCCCCCCCCCCCCCCTCGGACCGCGCATGCTTCGTATACTACTAGCTAGCTACAAAACTACCGTGGCGTAGCGTTGTCCACACGAAGCTAGAAGTACTGGATTGCTAGCTTGAAAATCTAGTCTCGTGTAGCTCGGGCATTACGCGCACAAATGCATAACAAAATTCTGAGAGTATTCCATATACTTCCCGTAGGTACTCACTTACTGTAGGTACTTAATGATTTTGACTCTTATGACACTGCGCTGTTATGAGCAGGCGTGTAGCATACATACCATTAGGCACCTCTAACCAAAGAAATCACGGGTAAGTTCCCTGTCTGCCGATTTATCACAATCATTCAACTATCGATAACTGGACGGCGCGTCGTGACCCCATCGCATCGCATCGACTCAGGTGGGGCATAATCAAATTATACAAATTGCAACATACAATATTCATAGCTAGTGTTGGGAGTTGGGATGTGTTTGATTTAATGGTTTATCGATATGAGATATCGTGGAGCACAAATGATAGATTTATTGTACCTACTAAAATACTTAAAAATAAAATTATGATCAAACATGAATGCATGAATGGAGGCTGTCTTTAGAATCAATATTTTTTGAAAATAATAAACAAACATATATTGATCGCCATTTTCTTCACACAACACGATTAAGCCCGTAACCCTAAAAGTACCTAAGCAAATTATAATCAGTACCTACATAAGTACCTATATTATTATATATGCATTGAAATACTTTAAAATCGTTAGAATTAAAGAAAAATAAGTACATTATGGTCCTTATTTAAATTACAGATCATGTCAAAGAAACCTGCATAATTAACAAACTATGTTATTTACGTACTAGGTAGTTCAAATGCAGTATCAAGGGGATTGCATTTCTATAAGCACATAATAATACGTTTATAATTGACATCATAATTTACGCGTACCTACTTATACTATGTATTTTATTAGATTTAAACTAGCTGTACCCTGCCACGCTACGCTGTGTGCACATTGGGATGCAAAAATTAGATAAAAACAATAATTGATGCGGATTATTTATCATTCTAAAATTTCAGCTCGATCGGTGCAGAACTTTTTGAGTTTTTGAAGCGTACACAAACCAACATAGCATTTTTATAAATAGAAATGTATAGCCATACTAATATCAAATAGAGAGTACGTCAATTTCTTCATTTATGTTTATTTCTATATGCAAGGGAATCGTCGCAAAAAACTGCGAAAATGTCAGTAAATAGTTCGGTATTTTAAAGATACCAGACATGAAATCTCATGGTTCAACCTGGACGAAGTAGGGACGGGCCAGCTTGCGTTTCGGTAAATCGAAAACATTATCGATATTCCCTGCCTAGCTCATCGGCGAGTGTGATTAATTCATGCTCGGTAATGAGGTCGAGCTTTTTAGAGGTGCCCGTTCATATCTACTCGTACCAGTAGGTGATTGTACTACACAGTGCGTGACAAACTTTACTGTTGCTGTGAACGGTCAAATCAAATGTGAAATAAGTGCCAAGTTCAATATTGTGATTACCTTGTTTTTTTAATTAAACGGCAAAAGAAGTCAGATCTATTAAGCATTGCCATTCAGCGTGGTAATGCCACCAGCATGCTGGGTACGTTTCCGATTGGTAGTGGGTTTGAACACCTTAATAATCTGTAGACCTACAGTGGTATATGGATAATTCAGGTGTGCTTAGTGTAAGTAGTTAGTTAGGTAGGTTTGTAGTGTAGTGTAGTTCTCATTGTATTTTAGTAGTGTTAATAAAGGCTCTGCCCAGATCTATTCGAGTGTCATGTTCTATGGTCAGTTCTGAAATTTATTTTTATTAACATAAAACGTTTTGAAACTACATGCGTAGTTACAAAACTGAACTGAACTGAAGCCAATTGCCAAAACCTTTCAAAAAAAGTTATTTTTAGCAATAAAGTAGTTAAGTACCGATGACCTCTAGGCTGAAATTCTTCTTTCTCACTAAAAATAAAGTTCTGAAAAAAAGTTCAGATTTGTGTTGTGTCCCACAAAAACGTTTATCAACTTTTTTTTTTATCAGGCAGCCTTGAGGGCGGTTATAAAATTGTTCGTGAAATGTACCTCCCTGGTGGATTGATTCGTGCGTCCGTGCCCAAATTGTCGCGTTGCGGTCTGTTGAATATTACATTAGCATGTCTGCGCAAACCGCGCGTCAAATATTCAATGCAATAACTACCATTCAATGTACAAATTACTGGAGAAAGTGGTTTTTGTGTGAATAAGAAAATCAAGGTGGTCTTTGGATTCCCACCAATGACATGTCAATGAAATGAAATAATCATACTAATATTAGAAATGTGAAAGTTCGTATGTATGAGTTTGTTGCTCAATCAAGATTCAAGTCGGATGAACAGAACTACTTCCAAATTTCTGCCTAATTACAGTACAGTTCTTACGCGTGATCGAGTAGCATACATTCATCTTTTTTTTAAAGTAAAGAGTGATGAGAAGAGTTAGACATGAACTTGATTGTAAGCAACCCTCTTGCCCCTAATAGCAGTAGGTATCACGCAGCTATTGGAACGTGGAGTCCGAATTCCTAGCACTGGGCTACTCATCCAGAGATATAATATAATTGACCCCTATGACCTGTAACTTCTCTGAAAAAAATCCCTTTCAAACCAGAACTTAGTGCTTTTTGCACTCTTATAAAAAAACAGTACCCTACTAGCAGTTCTCTACCGCTAAGCAGTAGCTTAGCGGTAGAGTAACTGGCTGTACTTCCCCAGGCAGACTCTGCAAAATCCTCCTACTACAGTCTACACATTCACATTTATAAAATTAGGTATATTAGTCCTAACTTACTAATATTAGGTAAGTAGACAATTTTACTATATATATGGCGCTTTTTACTGAGAAAACATAAACATAAAGCGTAAGCAGTCCAGTTTACATCCCCACAGCTGGGTTTTGGGCCCTTCTCTTACACGGCGAGAGTCAATGCCATAATCCACTACGCTGCCCAAATGCGAGTTCTCAGATGACTCATGTTCTCTAAAATGTTTTTCTTAGAATATGCTTGTTTCCATAATACTGGATAATAATCCAGTGGTTATTACAAACTTATTGGTATGTACATACATACATATGTATGGACTTGGAAACATACTCCTGTAAAACAGGCGAGATTCGAACCTACGTCTTCAGGGGTTGCGAAATAGGACGTTCCTACTTGGCCACCACGTCTTTTTACAACTACATTGTTTATTTTTATAAAGAGTGTCGAGACGAGCAAGACCTTTGCCTGATGGTAAGCAACATGCCTGCCACATAACAGTACAGTATCACGCAGCTATTGGAACATGAAGACTCCAAATCATTACCCAGCACTGCACTGCGCTCTTCACCCAGAGATCTAAGATGTTAAATCTCTAAGGCCTGTAATTTCTCTCGAAACATTACCCTTCAAACCGGAACACAGTAATGGTTGCTTGCACATTACTGCTTGGCGGTAGAATAGCTGGCAAAGGTGTGGTGTCTGTTGAGAAAGACTCATATTTAGTACCTACCTATAAGTAAAGTCAGTAGCGATAAAAGGATATACACTGTTAAAGATATGTAATGGATGCTTCAAAAAGGTAAAGTTTGCCCCATTAACCCTTAAATTTCACACGCTATGACACATATCACGCCACAAGCACTCTCCAAACACCTTCCGTCCTAACGACCATCGGACGAGCATCTCCGTTCCCATACTGACCCCACGACGCACCAGTTCCCACCCACCGCCACGTGTCGCCACGCGACCGCCGTTTTCGTTGCACACTAAAATATGCCGAACCCTAAAAAGCACAAAAGAAAAACAATGCAATGTTGTCTCTGGAATAAATTAGTTCCGGCTTGAGGGTTAAATTGCTATTGAACCGGTTATTCATGTTATTGCCGGAGGTGGTGGCATTATTAATTTGGTACAACCTAATTAATTGAACCGAACCGTCTAAATACCATTCGCAATTTATAATTCAGTAATAAAAACTATTAAATTTGTATTCTAAGTTTAGTTTCTAAAATATATAAAACCTAAATCTGCATCGCCGCCGGCAATGGACCAGTGCCCAAGCTACCGGTAGTTGAGGCTGCAGAGTAATAATAATAATTTATAATATTTTTTTTTATTTTTCGCAAAACTTACTTATCTAATTAGTTACACCAAGAACTTAGAACTAAAACCAAACAAAGTACAATCATTTCGATTTCGAGGTGTTCACTGAAACCCACACTAGGTTGTCCTGTGTCGTAGGTTTCAGGCTCTCCACTAGACCTTTTTTTAAGACTTGAAAAATAAAAAATTACAAACAAAAGGTAAAAAAAAAAAAACACAAGCCAAAGATACATTTCTACTCAGGGTTAATAAGCCTCAAGAACTTACACAAACACTAAATCAAATGTTACAAATACATCGTAAATGTACACAATATTTGAAATATTTAAACAATAATAATACACAACTTGAGATGGGGGAGGGCAAAATCAATACATAAATTAATAAATTATTTATAGCTCAATAATTACATACAATAAAGTAGGAGCGATAGATATTAGATAAATTTTCAGGATATGAACTAACACAACGGCGATAAATTACAAGTAGGTAAATTAAATAAGCGCGATAATATTTACTATGATCACTTTTCAATGCTTAATAACTTCTCTGTTTTCAAGTACCCTAGGGTCAATAGCCATGACGTTATTTTCTTCCTCGCAATAAAACGCGACAAATACAGCAAGTCTAATGTTTGGTCAAGTCTCTGGTAGAGATATGGTCCATAGAAGGAGAAGGAATTTTGGGCAAAAACAGTTCTCAGTCTAGGTAAGGCCCAGGCGTTCCGTCGGTGGTTGTCCTTTTTAGTATGAGTCGCAGTTAATATTGCTGTCCTATGAAACCGTACGACAACGGATAGCACATACAATTGACGAACTGTTAGAAATTCACACTCTTTGTATAGTTTGTCGGTGGGGTAACGGAATGGTTTTTGTAAGCAACTTTTAAAACCCCACGCTGGGCTCTTTCTAGGTTGATGACCCGAGTTTTAGCTGCAGATCCCCAAGAGACAATGGAGTAGTTTAACACAGACTGACACAGGGCCAAGTAAACAGTACGCAGCGTTTTAGGGTCGGCTACGGAACCAAGTCTTCTGAAAACATATAACATCTTACGCAGCCTGCATCGTAAATTGTTTACCTGTCCATCGAATGTAAGCCTGTGATCAATAGTTACTCCAAGGTATTTGATGTTTTCTACACACTCAAGTGCAGGGCAATTGCATGTCGAATCAGAGTGCAAACCGCAAGAGTGCAGTTTGATCAACATGGGTTCTGGACTAGTCTTTTGCGTGATTTTAAATGCCATGTACTTTAGTTTTAGTAGCATTCAGTGTGAGTAGGTTAACCTGAAGCCATTTGGCAACCCAGGATAGTCCTAGTTGGGCAACATCATTCACTTCATCCCAGCTGTTTCCATGGAACACAATAGCGGTATCATCAGCAAAGGTAAATATGCTTCCATTTGAAAGTTTCAGTCCACACAGCTCATTGATGTAGACTAGGAATAGGGTAGGTCCAAGCACACTTCCTTGAGGCACACCGAAGGAAACAGACGCATAATCACTGAACTGATTGCAAATTCGAACTCTTTGTTTTCTGTTGCTGAGGTAGGAACAGAACCAGTTCAAAGCAATTCCACGAACTCCGGTTGATTCCAGTTTCTTTAATAGTATTGGCCAGGCTACCGTGTCGAAGGCCTTTGCCATGTCACAAAACACACCTACACACCTTTTATTTGCATCTAGCCTTTCTGTAACGTGATCTATAAGTGCTACAACAGCATCCTCCGTCGATTTGGCGGCTCTAAAGCCAAATTGATTTGACGACAATATATCATTTCTATCTAAAAAGCTGACCAGTCGCCTATTCACAAGTTTTTCCAATACTTTCGAAAGTGAAGGAAGAAGAGAAATTGGCCTATAATTAGAAATTGCTGACGTTGCACCAGATTTATAAATGGGACAGATATCTGCTAATTTGAAGCTGTCCGGTACCACACCTTGCTGCATGCTCAAGTTGCACATGTGCGAAATAAGTGGAGCCAGCACAACAACACCCAGCTTCAATATTTTGTTGTTAATTCGATCAAAACCAGGAGCTGAAGAGGTTTTAAGGCTGTTTATAATTTTTCTAATTTCATAATCGTCTGTTGGGGTTAGGAATAACGAGTGGGCCGGCGAATGATCGACAACGACTGCATCTGCCAGCTGTTGCTGCGACTTATTAAGGTCACTAAGGATATTTTGAGCTAAGTTGGTTCCTATCGAAGAAAAGTAGTTGTTGGCATAGTTTAGTGAGTCTAAGCGGTGTGTTTTTAGTTTTGAGGAGATTAGACGAATCAGTCTCTTTAATTTTATGTCACAAATATCCTTAACAGTATCCCATAATTTTTTGGTATTATCTTTGTTGGCAAGTAATTTATCAGAATCATGTTTATTTTTGAGGTAGCGCATTATATTAATGTAATAATTGCGATATTTTTTGTATTCTTCTAGGATGGATAAGTCATTTGGATTTTTTTTAACTTTTAGGTGCAGTGAATCTTTACGTCTTGCGCATTTTAATAATCCTTTTGTCATCCAGGGCTTAGTTATTACTTCGGAGCTACGCAGTTTAATTGAAGTGGTGTTATTTGTAATAGCAAGCCCAATTTGGTCTATCAATAAGTTTGTAGCCAGATTTACGTCCGTTTCTTGATAAAGGTTAGACCAATTAGTGTTGCTTAGTTCAGTCACTACACCATCATAGTTAATTTTGGTTACTGCTTTTGACTTTGATGTGGATTTTACTGAAAATCTATTTATTCCAGTTAGAATAGCGACGTGGTCCGTAATGTCGGAGTCATTAACTATAACCCTGGCTAGTTTTTTGTCCTAATTAGAGAGTGATCTAGACAGTTTCGTACGCGAGTAGGCATAGTGTGACCCGGCGTAAAACCAAGATGGGCTGTAATATCCAGATAATCCAATGTTTTTTCATCGGTGGATGTGGGCTTAATATCAATATTAATATCCCCGGTAATGACACAAGAGTCTGATGAGATGTTGGATATAGTAGTTTCAAGTGAAAGTAAAAAGCTGCTTATGTTATCAACGGCAGGACTGCGATATATTGCAATAATACATAGTTCTGATCCTATTCTTAAAACAAGGCAGTTCGCATCATCAAATTGTGGCTCACTTACATCTACGTTAAGACCTTGTTTGGTAAAAACAACTAGTCCATCATTTTGGTTTCTTAAGATAGACGATGAGTGGCAGTCATAGTTAGGGAGGTGAATGCCTTGAAAAGAGTTGTCAATCCAGGCCTCCGACAGGACTATCACATCAGGAAGAAACCCCAGTCTAGACAAGTACACCCAAAAATTGGTCAAAGTTTGCCCGGATACTTCTTATATTCTGAGACAATATTGTAAATTGTTGAGAGTGATTTCCTATTACTCGTATACAATCATCTACAGCTCCAACTCTGTAGTTGTCAATCATAACTGTGTTGTCAATACTATTTATTAAATCTACGTTGTTCATGTTGGATAAGTATCTAAAATAATGTAAGTAATAATACAGGAATACACACACAGGTGTGTATATTTGTTTTTTATTATAAAATAGTATTGACCACAATGCCATAAGTAACATATTTTTAATATATTGCGCTGACTGATGAGTAATTTTACAATACCTAAAGTTATCTTTACTTTATTGTCACAGTAAACTGGAAGCATAATAGCCCCGGTGTAGTTTGTACTCCGCATCGCAATTGCCGGCTTATGAGACGATGAGGGCGTTTGACCGCGAGCGCCGTCAGTCACAGTCAGACTCACAGAGCGACCAGCGGCGTGAGTGTACGCGCTGCATCTTCGAGTCCAGTAATGATATCGCATTATTATTAAAATCGTAGACTGGATGACTGATGCCTGATGGATGCGAAAGTACAATTCTGTATAATGTAACAATAATATTAAAAGCGAAAAATCGTTCTGTAGATTTAAAACAGAACAATAGAATGGTTTATTGAAAGTTTTTGTTGTTGATATTGTGTAGGTAACGTAAGTGTGGATTAGTACGAGCCGATGTGCTATTGGGAATTCTAATTGAGAAAATATGCCGTTTATAGAAATACGTAGTAATATTGATTTATCAGTAAATACATAGATTATAAAATAATAGAAGTAACAGAAAATTAATGTTGGACCATTGTAGCAAAAATTATTAAAAAAATACAAATATATTATTATGGGTTGTTTAGAAGATATAATAGTAGTTTTCAGGAAATTCTTGAGACTTAAGATAGGTACTAAACTATAAATATTACAATGAAACACAAGCTTTTGATAACACGCATAAAAAACAAATACAATTAGCCAAATAAATAAGCTGAATCTCGGTAGCTTATGAAGTATAGAAAAAGGAGGACCTAGTCACTTGCTTGTTAAGTTAATGAGGTCATTTTCGTTGTTAATTCGTATCAAAGCAGATCCCCTCTTCCTTTCTCAGGAATACCTTCCCAAACATTGTCCAGCAAAAAGTATACCCGTTATTTTTAGCAAACTTGCGAGCCAAATAATGCAGGTGGCGTTCTTTTGGAGTCAAGTTCTCCGAAATGTAAACAGACCTACCAGGTCCGACAACTCCCAATTGAGTCGTGTTTAGTTTATTATGAGGGTTGTGTTTGTTGTATTTCTTATAGTTACTGATTAGGCTATCACGTAGTAGAACGGAAGAAAAATCAACAATGATCGGAGAGTTGCCAGTTGATGTGTTCGTTCTGTAGATATCTTTTATATCAGCGTTTTGAAGTGAAAAATCAAACAGTGAAGCTGTGCTTAATAGTATTTTTTTTAGGTCTTCTTTTGTTTCTGATCGGGGCCGGGGAATGTTACATATCTCCAAACTTGCACAACGGGTTTTGTGGTCTAATAGTTCCAGCTTGTTTTCCAGCGACTGGATATAACTCTTGTCAGCCATTCTATCCTGTTCGAGGGCACTTATTCTTTCCAAAGCCGCTTCATATTTTGAAGACATCATCACGACGGATTGCTTAACTTCACTTATTGAACTCAAAACTGCATCAAATTTCGTGTCTTGTTGTTTCTGCAGTGTCAAAAACATACCCATAATGTCTGCCTTGCTTATGTCAACGGCAAGATCGTCCTCAGCTCGCCTGCGCTTTGCCGACTGTTTAGCTTTGCCTTTCGTTGAGATGTTACTAGTGGATGAGGATGTGCTCATCCCGGCCTCTTCACCAATTTCGCTAATATTAAGTTCTGATACATAGTGGTGAAGAGGGGAAGTAAACGCGGCCGGCGATGGAGATCCTTTCTGAGAAAGTGGCGAGCGCAGCATTTTATTCATCAGTTTGTCCAGAAAAGGATGGTGAGAAAAAGCGCAGACAAAGTTTATATAATAAGTGTAATATTTTTGAGAACCGCAAGTGGCAACCCTCGCAACTATTTCTAAAGGTGGGTAGGAGCCGGTCGATGTTAGACTCGCATAAAAGTCGCATTAGTTGAAGTTGCGCGGGCGCCGGAGTGAACAAAAGAAACGGGTTGCCGGGCGAGATCCGTAATAAGTGGAGTGTTGGTGTTCGTGTCGCTTACGTGATAGAAAGAGTTTCAGTTTCTCGGTCACCACCAGTGAGCAAGTAGGTACTTATTTATCGGAAACAAACGTCGTATACGCTACTCGGCACGTCCACACAGCAACGATGATCGGGCGAAAGAGCCAAGAGTGAGGAACTTCCTGAAGAAGCGTGCTGCTTCAAGGATAACCTCCTTCTGCATCTGGCTCTTAATCCAACTGAAGAAATCCTCTTAATATGTTGATCGAGACTTTTTTGACTGTCATCTCGCTTGATGTAAAGCAATGACGCGCCTATGACGGAGCGCACTTACTTAAAAGAAACCAATCACTCTCGATTTGAAGATATCCGGATTGTACCTACATAATTAGTCCGAGAATTATAATCAAACGTTATATAATAATATAATACCAATAAACCTACCGTACCTATAAACTCACGCCTTTTAATATAAATTTACCGTTTTACAATTTTACGGTGTCATATTTGATACACAGGAAAATAAGCACTCGGGCAGCATATTCCATTGATTTACTAAAAGAATAACAAAAGGAGTAGAAACTGGACGTCTACTCTCTTTCTACGAAAATCATAATTTCGAAATAAACTCGCGGCTTTCCTACTTCTACTTTGATTCTTCGTTTCGTCCGTTTAAACGTTCGATCGGACGAAACGAAGTAGAATCGAGGATCTACCGCTTAACTAAAACGGTCTTAGCTATGATATTGCTCTCTCTTTTCTTTTCGCTTGAAATAATAGAGAAAGCAATAACAAAGCCATAGCCGATTTAGTTAGGCGGTAGATCGGCCGGGGTGCTACCCTCGCTTTTTCCTTCTTGTCGCATGATTTTATACGGTATTGCCGAATAATGGACTATAAGAAGTTAATAATATCAATTTAAGGAGATTATTTATTTTTAAGGTTTTAAGGAGATTAAAATTTACAATTTTTATAGTTTCAATACTTCTACTTATTCTACGACGCTTATTTATATCAGTTCTGTGCTTTATATCCTTCTATCATCCTACATAGGTCTCCTGGTGTATCATATGACCCATACATTTTGTTCACGGGCCTGTAGTCCATAAAGGTGACGTAATGTGCAACTTTATTAGTGCTGTTTATTACTAACATTTTTAAAAGTGTTCACTTCTATCGGTAGGTACTTCCTACAACTGCAAATTTTTGTTTCATCATTATCACCAAATTGTATACCTACGTTAAACTAAAAATCTAAGAATATTAAAAATATCTAATAGTTTTAACGCGGGAAAACTACTAGAACGGGAACTACGCGGGCAAAACCTTGGGGCGCTACTAGTAAAGTATTTTTTACTCGATTTATTGTATTTCTACTGGTGACCCCCTCCAAAATTCGAGGCTGGGACCGCGCCTGTCTATGTAAAATTTTAATGTCTAGGTAATTCAACCGTTAATAAATTATTACTAAGTATCCTCTTATCATATGGGAAATTAAACAAAATTAATAGTTTATTATTATTTATTGATTATGCATTTATTAAACCTTTCAGTTATATTAAAATTAACAATGTATGTAAAATTTACGTGTAATTAAAATTTGCAACACAATGAGTATTTGAGTATAATAGGCAGTTGCTAACGTTGTTCGTATATAGTACTTTAAAGTAGATAATTTAGACAAATCTTAGCTTACTATAAACATTACAGTGATAATTCACAATAGTTAATACTTTAAGTTTTAGATGATTTCACAGACATGGCCTTTAACTGTACACCTTTCGACATTTACAGGGTTACACACAAATTACGTCACACGGCTTTAATTGATTTTATTTGTGACAAGGACACACAAGGATTGGGATTTCTTAAAATATCAATCTCATTTCTTGAATTTTATTTTATTTCAGTATATTAACAAATTAATAAAATAAAAAAATATTTTCTATTCTAAATTCTTAAATATTATGTATTTTTATTAATAGTTTAAACGATTTTTATTTAATAGTGTTTTTCACAATAAAATTATATGAAATTGAATTTTTATATTTTATATCAGGAACTTTAGTATCCCTTCCGCTCTTTGTCACACAATGTCACACTTTCTTGAACCCGTAAGAGGTCTCTTTGACGTGTGACGTAATATATGTATGGCTCCTGTATTTTTTTATAAAACTAAAACTACATATTTTGGAAACCTACCTTTTTTGCCAAGCTTTTAACTGTCCAAAACCAGAGATCGATTACTAACTATTTATGAGGTTAATAAGATATTTAATTTTAGATGTAAACCAGAACAGAGTTGCATACAGGCAACGTGAATTTATAAATTCACATAAATATTGCTATAGCAATGACATAATTTTCACTGAGAGATATACACAAAGAAAACTTTAGATTTCACACGTCACAGAAAGTTGCATAATGTCGTAAAGCATCGCTCCAACGTGCAAAATACAACGTACAAAGTTGCCTTCATGTAACTCTAGCTTTTCAGTAGGACCAATTCTAAAGGCGCAACGTAAAATCAACAAAAAATTGTTGATAAAAAATCTACTATGATATTAATCTGTAGAGATATTGTCAAATTAAAACAACACTTTCTTTGTCACATTCAATAAAATAAAAGCTAGATGTTTCAACAACAATCTCTAAAAATGAAAATTCCCAGAATTGACATTTGCAATTTTAGTTTTAATTTATGTGAGTTATGCCGAATGATTAGGTCTGATGCTGGCCGTGGTTAATATAATAGTCGTAACAATAACAGGTATGGCGATTATGTACAGCATAATAATGTACAGCATTTTCCTACAGACGGGCGGACACGTTACATAGTTTAAGGCACCATTTTGTTTAAACCCTATTTAGAAGATTGTCATTTCGAAAACATTATATTACAGGTCTTAATGACGATTTCCTAAATGCCACGCGTTAATGCGTGCATGGTCACGAGAAGACGAATATATACGAGAATATGCGGTACGCCCTATATACTTATACAGATATGAAAGGTCTACTCTCATTTGGTTGTTCGAAAATTGTACTGTCATTACTTGATACTGGCTTACAGCAGGATAACGGCACACTAAATAGGGTAAACCGCTTTAGGCAAAAATCATCATTCATCGGAGCTATTCGGAACCCAGATCGGTAACAATTTCTCGGCATACCAAAAAATGAGATAGCAGAATAAATTGACAACAGATTGCTTGAGTAGATAACGGAAACCCATAGAATTAGAATGGCATAGGTGACCTCCGCATTCAAAAACTTGAGCGCAATTTTGTTTCATTATTTTTCGTCATAAATTCGATGTAAATCTTAGGAATATATCGCGAAGTTATAAATAAATAAATATGATTTAAATAACAGAAAACTTAATTTTTGTCAAACACTTTAGTCGTCTTTCGATACTGAGACAAAAAAATAGACCACAAACAATACATCGTTTTCAACAGAACATTCAAAATGACAATCTTCATTTCAAAAACATAGTAGTTCTTTTGGCACAAAATACTCTAAAACCAATACCGTTCAATGAAAATAGACATAAGGTATATTTGGAAATACTAAAATTATTCAACATGAGTCAGTAAACGGACGGATTTAGTAATATTTTGTGATCAGAAAACACTCCATGTTTCCCATCTAGCACTACAGTACAGGGCGACAGAGGATATCAGGATGTCTAATTTCTTCCTGCGAAAAACATAATTTCGAAATAAACTCGCGACTTTCCTACTCCAGTTCTGCTTCATTTCCTCCGATCGAACATTGTTTGACGTTTAAAAGCTCTAAGCTTTGTTTATATTAGAGTAGGCTTAGAATATTTAAACGGACGAAACGTCAGATCGAAGTAGAACCAGAGTAGGAAATTTGCGAGTTTATTTCGAAATTACGTTTTTCGTAGAAAGGGAGTAGATGTCCTGTTCTGAAAGTAGTGACGTTCACCTAGTCATAACTTTTACCGAGGAACCGATCTTCAGAATTACAAAAAACCCTTGGTTCCATAGATTTTGGTATTCTCATGTAAACTAGATTTGTTTTCGTGATTTCAGGATTAGCCCTATAGCGAAATGTTGGGTGTATCACAACCCCTCTCTACGTCACCCTGCTTAGCCAAGTACAAGATCCTATTGCTTATTAGAATTTGCTGCTGCTAGCATAACGTTTTAAGTAAAATTATCAAAGTTTAAAATAATACAAACAAAATTTAATAAAAATGAAAACAAGTTATTCTAGCAGAATTTAGCAACAGGGTCTTATAACTTTGCGTAGGTATTAATTTTTTTCTACCTCTACATTTATTAATATTGTCCTATAGATTACACAAACTATCTAAAACCCAAAAGTCTTAATATAACAATTCCAATGCTATTAAGTACTACACTTGATCAAACCGTTTATGTACTTTAATTACAGATTACAATAAGATTTAATCAGCTATGATTATTATTAAGTTAAATTTGGTATGTTACTTAAATGTTAAGTCAATAAATTAATAAAATCAGTCTATGCTACTATAAAGATGTCGGTGGTTAGTGATTGTGAAATGTGGGATGAAAGTAAAACTTATGAAGATAGCTAGTTGTTAAAAGATAGGAAGGGGTTATAGAGAGGCCTATACCCATACCCAGCAGTATTCGTGGAAACAATTATTTTGATAAGATTTATGCCCATTTAAGTATTTTAGGATCTATTTGTGTACTTCGCTGTACTGATCTAGCCAGCGATTGAGGCACAAAACATAAACGAATTTTAAAGACATTGTGTACTCATCTGTACTCGTAGGTATGACACGACAAATGACAATATCATACTAGCATTAATGAGGCACAAAAACAATTAAATGAATGAATGGCCTGTAGAGTAATCTACGATATTACAACGATTCTAAATAAATTATTGACGATCAATTTAGTAATATATGGTATTATAACTGCAATAATTAATTTAACATGATTATTACATTGATATAATTAAAATGTTAGAGAGCACACTCACACACATATACAAAAAATAAAGCACAACTCGTATCGAGAAAATAATCATACAATTTTCATCATTTTGATATAATGTTATTTATACCCTAGATAAGTTTCTAAACATATTGAATGAAGAAAGAAATGAGAGGATAACAAATATTAGACTTACGGACTTTGGATTTAGCAACAAAATATCTTAAGTTATGTCGACATTTACTCCTTCACAGTAGGGTAAGCACGCTACGTCACGTAGACAGTACAAAATGTATGGGAAGTACGGTTCTTTTTGCGTTGACTACTAACAGCATAATCAGCCCAGTCTATGTTATCTCTAGGTCTCAGGGTTTTCTATCACAAAGAGAGACAACATACACTCAACAGTGTCCACGACACTGTTGATTCTGTTGGATTATTGCCTTGACTCACTCCTTGTGAAAGCCCCAAGTTCCAATAATAGAAACATAAGTGGTCTGCTTAAGCTACTAAGCACCTTAAGACACTTCGTACACAAACGCTACAGGGTTCTTAAGTCTTTTTATTTACAATCTTACCGAAATTAACAAAAATAATTAATCGTTCATTGGTTCGGATTTTTGAGCAACGTTAAGAAATCCAAGTCTTGTTAAATCTATTTAACAATGACAACATCTTAAGTGATGGAAACATGAGCAGTAATATAAATTCTAGCACCTGCGTAATACAGGGTTACACGTAACACCAGTACTGAACTGAAAAGATCGTGTTCTACTCATCATTGTGAACATCAACTTTAATTATGAAACCAACCCTGATTTCCTTAAAAAAACACCGAACCGTATATTTTGTCGAATTCGATGATAAATATTTTTTTGCGAGACTGAAGTTGCAAACATTTTGTCGGATTTGACATTAGGTACTTACTTACATTTTGTCGACGTCAAAGTTGTATATATTTTATTGAGTTGGAATTTTAATTTTTAACCGACTTCAAGAAGCTGTTTTTCAATTCGACGGAGTTTTTAAAGTAAAGTAAAGTAATAAAAGTAAGTTAATTCAAAAACATTTTTTTTGTCAGACAGGGACACTTAACTTTTGCTGAAATGAATGAGCGGTTTCTGTAAAATCTATACATGACATTCATCGATGACACAGAAGTTTATCCGAAATCTCGCTGTCTCATAAGAGCAATGTCTTCCCGTCGTATTCGGATTTTAATCTAGTTGAGAACACGTATAGTTAAGTTTTATTTTTGTTTAACAGTTTTATTTTTATATTAAAATTGGTATTTCAGTGTAAAAGTTGTTCTTAACAATGGGTAAAATACGTTCTGTCAAGTTATTTCAGGACAAGTGTAACCCTGTATAAATGTTTTGAGACAAAATCAATCACAAACGTTACATATGAGCAAACATAAATACACAAACCTAATTACATAAAAAAGTAAAATATCAGAACTAATTAAAGCACTGTGCGTTATCTTGAAAATTATTTGGACACACTGAGCTAAAATAAAATATAGTGATGGGCATTTCTGACACCCAGATGGTGTTTTGAAGCTTATCCCAGCTAGCGGATAATCAAACAATTCAAAATTATTATTGAAATAAAAATGATTATGGAAATGAAAAGGTAATATTTTTGACTCGGTGTGCGTTTGTAGATGCTAATATTATGATCTATTCATGCGACTATGAATATTTAAAGAGATCCATGATGGCTGAGTGCGATTGTATAAGGATCTAATTAGTTCGAGGTGCTATGCTACAGAAATAAAATCGCTGATATCAGATATAGTATTTAAGAAATTATTTTTTCCGTGAAAATAATATTTATAGAGCAGCTCTTAGAAAATTACAGTGAATATAAATAGTTGTGTATACATTTAGTAGTAAAGAATCAATGTTCATAGTCGAATCGTTAAAATCGTCTACCGCGTAGAATTCATAAAATTTCAGTTATAAAAGAGACTGAAAATGACAGAAAGCAGTGCACGAGAAATAAGATGAGATGAATAAATAAATTGAGGTGATTTGTTTCTAAGAGGGAAAATGGTTGACAAATTGATATTAATATATAGTGGAATATTCCTCACACTACACTATCTAGTCCCAAACTAAATAAAGCTTGTACTATGGGAACAAGGTGGTTGATATTATTTACTTAGTTAAAATATTTTTTTACGATACATAGAAATACCCAGAAAAAGAAATATTTTTACTAAATACACACACACATATTTGTACTGAATGGGAATCCGACCTGACCAATCCATTCCAATCCAATGACATGTGGGCATGTGGGCAATTGGCGCAACTCCTTAACTTGGCTCTGTTCTCGAGGCTCGGCGATTTGGCTCGAGGTCTGTTATAAAAGTGTTTTTTTTTTCTATGTTTCGTACAAAAATATTGCAAAAAGACAGACATAATATACTACATATTTGCATACATATAATACACTAAGCTTCGTTTATAAATATTAATATTGTCATAACTCAGTAATATATTTTCTTACTACGAATATGTAAATGTACGTATGTATTTTATAGATATTGTATACATATAACTCAACGCCTAAATTTAACAAAAATTTACGAACTTACGAAGGAAAACAAATCTGTTAATTTGCTGAGAAACATTTAATATTAATTACGCATGCTTTTAAATTTCATCCGAGGAAAGCTCTTTAGGATTTGAACTAAAAGCCATAGAAAACGAATGTCTGTCTATCTACCTCATTAGGTATATTTGAAAGGTCAAATTTTGTGTTAAAATTAGGCCCTGAAATGATTCCGTAAACGAGCAAAATTTCAACGAAGTACTTCGAGAGATACATGGTACGAATTTTTTTACTGTTTAAAATGTTCATTTATCAAGTACTTCGTCATCATATCATAACAAATTTAGCTATTGTAATAGTCACCTAAATCAAAAATTGTTTTCAAGCAGCCAGTCACACACTTAAACTATAATTTTGTTCAAAACTAGATATCACTGACCAAATTTTATTATTTCCATGCGTGGCAATTCTCCTCAGTCTAAACGTTTCCAAACAGTTTAGATAAATATTACTAAAATAAATATTTTTTAAGCGTTAATGAACATCGCATTAAATTTTAGTGAGTGGTTGTGAAATGCATTATACCAATATTACAGCGAAAAATATTCCCGGATCGAAATAATTGTCATGTTATAAAGGGTTACTGGTAATCAACTTGCATCCATTTAAGGGAATGTTCTGTATATTTGAATAAACAACTATTGTTCTACAACTTATGTTAAAACTCTATCCACATCACAATTTTTTTTTGTATTTGTTGTCTTCTCTGGCACTATTTAGCTCTATTTGCGTCGACACTTCATATATCGAGCGTTAAAGAGTGCGCCCGCTCTTGTTACAAAGAGATCAATATTTTTAGAAAGGGTAAATACACTTTTTTTATTATATTCGAATTTATAAAACATTTTAGAACAAAAGTTGTCAATTTTAACATGGCCATAAAAAGATGCAGGCTGATTACCAATAACCCTGTATAATTTATGTTGGTATATTGCCAGTTTACAAAATCTATGAAATAATATAATATATCGATAAAATTGTTTCGTTGCATTGCCATTAAAATGTACTCAAAGTGCTTACATATACAGGTGTAAATCAATTCCAGTAAACCGTGTTGAGATTCGACGACATAATAGTAGTGCGCTGAAGCAATATATTACACCAAATATGTGAATGTCCTAAAACAAATCAGAATTATAGTTTACACAATTTAGAATTTACGATCACATCAAAGTTTCAGAAGTACCTTTAAAAAGCCGTACCATTTAACATTTTAAATCTAGAGATGGCAACACTCACCATGTCGTCTGTCTTGCAAGCAAGTCCGAATACGTAATGAATGATGGCTTTATGAAAAAAGAATAAACTACATTTTATGTTGTTTAAAAACTTAATGGCACGGCTTACAAAATTGCAAAATTGGAAAACTGACGTATTTTTGTAAATCGTCTAAAATTTTTGTAGCTTAATTGGGACTGAGAGTCAAAATCTCCGCTAAATATAAATCTCGGGTCTATTAATTAATATATATATATGAAATAAATAACGCAATATTTTATAGAAATCGATCAGTTTCCCAATATTCCAGTGATGTTTGTTTCAATTTTAATTTAACCTACAACATTAACACCAAACAGTAACCTAGATGCTGTTAGACACACAAGAATAATACTAATTCACCTCCAATAATCTAAATAGCTCCAGTGTTACACCACAGTTCGAAAACACAGTCACTTCAAGTTTTAGTAACCTTACGGATAAGAGACCAGATTATTTCTGAGGCAAGAGGCCAGACGAAATTGAGAACTGTTCGCTACAAATCGGTCACAGGGCCGAACACCACCGTAGAATTTGTTGAGGAGTTTCCGCTCGCGCGGCGAACGCGTGCGTTCGGTTCGTGTTCGGGTTCGCTCGGCAGCGATTCGGGCCCGTTCGTTAATTGCACGCCGTTGAATTTGGAACGCAGCTGCGTAACTAAGCGTTCGAGTCTGTAACACGACGTTCGGTTTGTGCCGAGCTCTGCGCGATCTACTTTTGTTGATCAACGGTTTGGATGGACGATACATGACGGTGACAGGAAGAAACATACAGATGTATACGAGGCAAACAGAACTGCTATGCGTAGCTTACAAGTAGAACGACAGCATGGCAAAGATTTTTACACCTAAAAGCCGTCACAGACGTAGCTATAATACATATTTTCATATTTCATAGCTGGACATATTTCCGTATATTTTCTATACAAATACTCGAGTGTCCACAGACGCAGCTATAATATATATTTTTGTGACGTCACTCAACTATACCGTAATATATATTAAGGCCTATTAATATAAATTATGGTAGGTATAGTAAGACATATTTCGAATGTACAGTATGTTTCAACATTGTCTGAGCATACATCACGAGTTGTTTTACGAGCTTATATTTATTAGTTTCACCTATCCCGATATTAACCAAAATCTGATGATGGATCTTGAAGTGGGTCATAGGAACTCTGTAATGTAATGACGAAACTTCGTCAAATCCGGGATCGTTTTAGTTGTCTTGGTCTGATTAAATCAGTTCATTCGTTTGGGTGCTACGATGCTACAAACACAAACACAGTTAAGTCAAACTTATAACACCCTGTCGTTATTGCTTCGGGGGTTAAAAAAGTTCAAAAGACTCGTAACGTGCGCTCAGACAATGTTGAAACATGCTGTAAACTCAAAATATGTTTTGCTATGTTAATATGCCATAATATGAATATATTACGGTATATTTTGCTGACGTCACGAAAATATGAAAATATATATTATAGCTACGTCTGTGACGACCTTTATGGTAAAAAAATTTACACTTTACTATCTCGACTTTTGGATTGAGCAACTAAGTATATCCTAACACAACAGCGATTGTTTTTTTATTGGTACATATAAATAGGGTGTTGTAGATAAAGGCAATGGTTTTTAAGAAAACTATGTACAAAACATTCACAAACATCAAAAATCTGCACCATTTCTTTATATTTTTAGTTTAGAATTGTTATTTGTGGCCGGCACGCTCGAGTCTCTACACCAAATGTTAGTTGAGACTGAAAGATTTTTGATGTAAATATTTTCCCAACAACAATTTTATAATAATCGTATAAACTTTGTTACGCCGTTGTGATGCGATAATATTTCTAAACACGGCAATTTATCTAAATATCGATTTCGAGAAACACTTGCAAAATATAGCATAACAGTCCTGTTCAACCCTACAGATTACAGTAGCGTCACAACAATGAACCCATGTACCCCATTAGAACATGTATCTAAGCTTGTTACCGTAGCAGGAATTAGTAGCGAAGTTGAAAACGTTAGTATACTTACTTACAAATTTAATCGAAACTCTCCCCTTTGTTAATGTCCCTGAAAAATTCAACTCGGAATATTACCATCTACAGTTACTTCCACAGTTACAGTTACTGTCGAGAGTTGATCAACAAAAGTAGATCAGCAGAGGTGACGAGTCTAACTACTAGTACAAGGAAATTTTATTACGATTTTTAACCAATAAACGGGTAACTAACGTATGTTCGGTTAAGACTAAATTAAGGAACTATCCACCTATTACGTCACACGTTAAGGGGAGGACAGGAGGTTGACGAAAGTGTGTGTAATGAATTGAGGAGGATACATAAATTTTAAGAAAAAACTTTAAAAAAAAATGTTTTTTAATAATTAGGCAGATTCATGGGACACATTTGCCCATTTAAACATTAAAACACGATATTTTATTACATGCAAAAAATCAAAACAAAAAACTGTCGATACTTTATCAAAAGTAATTGATTTTATTTTCTTTATATCTTTATAATCTCTATAAATCTCTATAGTCTTATTTTTTACTGAAACTAATTACGGAACTGCGATATTAATACTAGCTACTATGCAAAACGTGACATCACACTAGAGAGGGAGGGAGGAGTTTTGCAAATGTGATCAGATGTAACAAAGACAGGGGTGACGGGTCTGGGAACTATGAAATACATGTGCCGTAACTTGTAGAACGCCCTAAGTTTCAGCCGCGTTCCGCGGCCTTTTTCAAGAAAAGTGCCCGCGACCGCGTCTCTTTTGGAACTCAACCGGTTGAACGTCATTAACCCCTTCATTAGTTAAAATGTGTAACACGTTATTTTATCAATTTATACCTAAATTATAAGTCAGAAGCGTCTAGGTACGGTAGTTTTAAGTAACATTACTCACAAGTTAGATTCATATACTTTGAAATAATATATTATTTTTGGAATAAATACCAATTATGATACTGAGTGTTCATATAATTCGTGTGGTGTAACGTAGCAGTGGCATGTTTTATACCAAACTAAGCAAGGGCTTTGTTTACCAATAGAACAAATCTATGTATTTTAAAGTTTCATACCATAGAACGCATTTTTATTGGGAGTAGAAGAGTTGGCCCTACATGGCCTCTACTGCCAACTCTAGACAACGTGTTGCAGCCCAGTCCGTGCGTTATTTCGTAACAGAAATTCACGGTCAAATTTTAAATAGAAAAAATTATCTACTATAGATTATTTCAAAGCTTAAAAAAGGGTTTGTATCCTTACTAGAGAAAACATGAGTTGTCAAACTTTAATCAAAATTACCGAACCAGACGATTCTCTATCTGTATATCTAGAGAATATATTCTCATAAAATATTGTATACGTACTTGTGTGAGTTTTCCTCTGCGGTTTGTTTGGCCTTGCGCATTTCGGCGAGCTCCTTGCGCAGGCGCAATCGTTCAGTCTCGGGGTCTTCGATATTACCGTTCGTCAGCTTACTCTCGTTTTGGTCGACTCTGTTCAGTTATAGGAAATAATTTTCTTTAAAAACTAATGGCATTACGTAGAAACAACTTACGCCTTTTTCATATGTATTATTTAGCGGCATACGAGTACCTACACGCAATTTTGAGTTTTATACTGTCTCTGTAAATAGCGAGATGGAACTGGAAGACTAAGCCACAGCAACAGATTCTGTCATATCTTCTCTTAAAAACTATGAATAAGTAATGAATATTGAATATTATATTACCCAGCGGTGAGCCTTAGAGCGTGTACTTCGTCCTCCAGTTTACTGATGCGATCCATCATACGACGCTTGTCTACTTCCGAAGCACGTAGAGAGCTCTGCAACAAACATACCTATATAAAAATGTTATCCCAAGAATAACGACAAAGATTTCAGTTTACGAAACTCAGAAAAATGTTAAAACTCAGTAAATTTTAGTTAGTTATTGTATTAATAACAGGTGGAGTAAATTCCTAATCAGGAAACAAATCGCTGGTTGACTTAGATACAGTCATATGTATACGTCAATGACATCAGGGCTCATCGCACACCTTGCTATGGGTTTGAGTTGGTTTAGGGTGCGTGGCTCGGGAACCTCCACGTGGTGCATCCTGGGCATCACACAACAACTTGCCTCGGTGGCATCTTGTTGTGTAATGGCGAATCCCGGCCGGCGCTGGGAAATTCTACACGCGCTCCTCACCCCCTTGAGCAGTGCGTGTAGAGGTTGGGGAGGGGGGCTGGAAGACTTGGGAAGGTTACTCGGCTGATATATCGACCAAGTAAAATTCTTAAGTTTTCCAGATGAGGGTCCTCCACGAGCACTCTGATTAGCAGAGTGCTCAGTGGAAGGACAAGGGCCGCGACGCGGCCATAGAGGCGAAATCGCGGCTATCCCTAGCCGCGGTGGTGAGGACGGACCTCTCGCTGCCGACCATCTTCGCCATGGTGCTTGACAGTAAGAGGTCGTGTGAGGTGGAGGAGCGCGACCCGAAAACCTCTCGCTCCTTCACTGAGGCGGAAGCGGACACGGAGGCGAGCCTGAAGGCACACTCAGGCTCGCACTCCGGCTCCACTGTAAGGCCTGGTGCGTCGGACGTAAAGGGCCGTCTGACACCCTACCTAGGGATAGGCCTTCCCAAGGAGGTGACGCGCTGGTGGTTTCCGGCGCGTCGCTGGATCCAAATGCGGGGTGTGGATGCCTACCTCCCGCGAGGTCGCTGGCAGGTGGGTCAGGGTCGTTGCTAGGAGTGCGAAAAGTGACCCCACGATCCTGACCCTGGCCATGCCGGAGAAACCTGTGGGGGTTTTAGTCGGTAGGGGCATCATGTTGACTCCCATGGTGCCGACCCCGACATACCCCACCATGTCCCTGCATGGTGGGCATACCTAAAAGTATTTCCCCCACACAAAAAAAAGGGTTGAAAAGAGGTCTATTACCCAAAAGCGGTCCGATACGAGTTGACAGTGACGATTTCTGTTACATACATATATTTCTTATTCAGTTATCTATGCTATGATGCGATATAGGAGTTTACATACGTCTCATCATCATCAGCCTGTATTCGTCCAATGCTGGACGTAGGCCTCTCCCATTATACGACACTCAGCCCGATCCTCGGTCTCACGTGTGTGCGCGTAAGAATAATTACTTAGTAATCATCTATACTTATAATAAACCTGTAACGGGACGAATTCTGTACATTGAAGATATTTTGAAAACTTTTTTTTGGGGCACTCCATAGTCGATACTGATGGCGAAACTGCATTTTTTTTCTTTCATGTCTGTCTGTCTGTCTTTTTGTATAGGGATCACGCATCACGCCGAAACTACTGATTCAATTCAGCTGAAACTTGGCATGATTTTAGTTTATACTAAGGACATTGCTGTAGGCTACTTTTGATCCCCAAATTCTGATCGGTTTTCTTGCGGGAGGGGGTGAAAGTCAGAATGTGTATTTGGTTGTAACTCATGTTTGCGTTGTTTAATTTCATTAATTCTTTTTTGTTAGAAAGAACACATTTTTTATATTGTCCCGTCAAAATTTTAACAATATCGGTCTGTTGGTTCGGAAATTACACAAACATTAAATAATAACGACACGCGCGGCGCGTTCGGTACATACTAACTTCTAAGTATTCTGTGTATCACAGACGATCCACAGAATATCTAGATTCCAGATTCTAGAAAGTGCCCACGTGATCGCGTCGCGTCGTCTTGGATGACAAAATAATTGTCAAAATATATTTTTGTGTGGAAAAACAAACATCATTCGGTTATAATCGACTTCAAACAAGGAGGATGTTCTCAATCGGGTTGCACGTTTTTTTATTTGGTTTTATTTTACGCGATAACTCTGCTAATTGTTAGTTTAGTTAGATTTTGATAATTCCTTTTTTGTTTGATAGAAAATACTTCAGAGGTGATCTTAGATATCGAAAACAGGGAGGTAGTTTTTCAAATATCAACATAAAACTAAAATCAGCTTAGATTTATCTGTACGACATAGTTAAACCTTCTTATAAAATTTAGTCGAATGACAGAATTAAATTACCTGTCATTGAAGTAGATTTTTTGTATTTTGGAGAAAACATATCAGCATAATAAGTAGCAGCATAAACAACCCATTAAATGTTCCCACTGCTGGGCGTCGGGGCCTTCTCTCGCAAGGAGAGAGACAAGGCTATAAACCACCACGCTGGCCCAGTGTCGGTTGGTGGATGACATATGACTTAGAACTTAGATTATAGGTAGACTTCGGTTTCTTCACGGTGTTTTCCTTCACCGTTTTAATTACCGGCATTACGAACATGACTCTGAAAAGATAGTGGTGCGCGTGGTTTTGAAACCTGGGTCTCCGGATCGACAGTCGCCGTTCTCCCGACTAGGTCAGCTGTAACTTACTAGACCAGCCGTAACTTATTAGAAAACGTATTATTTCAATCCAAATACTGTTTAAAATTTTAAGGTACTATTCAACAAGCTTCGGTGACCTAAGCAGACAGTTAGGGTTCCGTACCCGGGACCTAAAAACGGGACCCTATTACTGAGACTTCGCTATCCGTCCGTCCGTCCGTCCGTCTGTCACCAGGCTGTATCTCAAGAACGGTGATAGCTAGACAGTTGAAATTTTCGCAGATGATGTATTTCTATTGCCGCTTTAATCATGGCGGAACGTATCAAGTGATCGGGTTGAAATTTGAAATAGAATTAGATTACAGTCTGGAAGAACACATAGGATAAACATTGCCTATGTATAAGTACTCTATGTATTACGTAACAAACATCCAAACAGTGACATTCATAATATTTACAGGACAACGTTGGAACGGCTGAACATATTTGGATGGAATTCGAAACACACGTAGTTTGAACTCAGAAATAGCAAATCGGTTACTTATAGGTTACTGTGACGTCGGAAAGATTAAGCAAATTTGGTAGAAAATTGAAACAGAAATAACTCACAGTCTGAAATACCACATTTATGTATTTATTACCTATCAACCTGAAAAGAACCATGGGCCCTAAGAAAACAAATATTAACTATCACGTCAAAACGGCACAACGATATGGGTTGATATACGAAACACATATAGTTTAGGGTCTAAACTTTCACATGGGCTAATAAGTCTACATTTTCATTTAACTCCATATTAATATAAGCATATATTTTCGTCAGGAACTTGATGTGATGGTAAGGTAAAAGCCAAAAATGAAAAATATATGCACCCGTTTTGGCGTAGATAATATAGGTGATTTGCGTTCACAATCAAAATAACAAGCAACATAATATTCTCATTAGACGGCGCTAATGCCAGTTTAAATCTAAAAACACTAAAGGCCATTTAAATCGATGTTTTGCTATTGTGGTATGTATTTTTTCTTTCATCACTAGGTGGCGTTACTGGTATTCTAAATTGTACTAATAAGTTTTTGCTGCTAAATGGATTATGATGCCAAATTTGGATTCTTTCGTTCTTGATTTTTTTCTGTGTTATCTACAATTATATTCATACATTAACATTTCACTAGGACTTGGCTTAGATTTACGGGTTCAACTTGCTTGAATATCATTAAAACTCAACATTTTAATTATTTTGATTCCATACAGGCTTCGTTCAAAATTTTACGCCGGCAAAGTCGCGGGTAACAGCTAGAAAACAGCTTGCGGATAAAAAGAAATAGGTAAGTAGGTATTGCACATTAGCTTCAGACTTTTCATAATGTATCCTATAAAAATCCTACAAACTTAACACTTGCGGCTATGTTCGTTACTACGAAACCTTACTAAGTATGTTTCATTTTGTTAAAAAAAAGAAAAATAAATATGATAAAATTAAATATTTTTTTGTGTGGAAAAACAAATTCACTCAAACTCAAAGGTTTTTCAATGACTACTTATCCAAATATTTGACGCACGATACTTCCAATTAATGTATAAGTCAGTAACATCTGCTTACGCGAACGAAGTAGTGGGTTCAGCTAGTTATCAATAAAAATACACCACAAAATTTGAATTAAAACTATTTTATGATTCTTCCAAGGGGAAAAGGAGATTAAACACAAAAGGAGAAGTTATCAGCAACATTTTACTTCATTCCAAAAATACACTATCCACAATTTTAATTGATGATTTTAGAACTTCACCGTCTTCATGTTCGGATAAGGGTAGGCAATCAAGAACATCTGTGGCCAAATCTCCAAAACCCTTTTACAAAGAAACACTTAACTTTTTATTTTATAATCCCTACTAACTAAGAGTTCCATAAAAGTTTGAAAATCCAACGGAAACCGTCTAATACATTGGTATAAACAATTAGATGTTCCCTCCCAAACTTCAGGCGCATGGAATTATGTCATCGTTGGGAAGAGTGAGCGAACTCTTTCCGTTCTAGTCGATTGCAGAATGCGGTGGTCGCCAGCCGTAAAGGTAAAAACCTTTCACAATTCGTTGTAAACAACCAAAATAACTACAACCATAGCATACCTCGCCGCTAGAGATTCTAGGGGTCAAGTAGATTGGTGGTGTGTAAACCACTTACGCTACACACTCAGACGCAGTTTATTACCTACCAATATCAAGGTGATCAGGGCACATCTAATGATTTATATCGACGGTCTAACACTAAGCACACGATACTAAAGGGGCTGCACGAACCGCGTGTCAAGTTACATAACCTCATTGATGCTAACTTAGAGCTTTACTTAGAAACCAAGAAACTTGATCCAGTGGTAGGGCCGTGGCCACTCTTCTTGATGGGTGTATCGAGTGACATTAGCGCCGATGGGAGATGGCGCCCTAACTCATTACCTACGTACGCACTACGCAGGTCGGAATAGAAAACGTATTTAGGGCGGAAAGTTATGTGCATTATTCGTTATTAATTATAGCAGATGCATAATCCATGTTTGAACGAGCATGTAGAAAGTTAGATTTATCTATGCCCCAAAAGCATAATCCAAGGCAATTAGGAATCAAACATTTCGTGTTTGACACATTAATAAAAAAAATGGTGACAATATACTATAGTTTATCGATTACTAAATTGATTTGAAGGCGTAGAGGAGAGAATATTCAATTTGTCGTTTGTGTTACTCGAAATTATGACCGTTCATGAACAGTATACAGTATAACAGTATATATTATAGCCATATAGGGGAGATACGGGCAAGACGGGGTGGCGGGCAAGACGGGGCAACCGTATTATAAGGATTTCTAATGGGCCGATCACGATCGTTCTAGCGCGTGACGATGCGGTGCCATGATGGCTGTCAGTGGGTCCGTTGAGTGATTCGCTGCGACACGTATTTTTTTGTTTATTGAGACAAAAGTGGTTTTTGGCAGTTTGATTCATATTTTCGAAATCCATTTGGTACGTGTTTACTACGCGAATAATACTAGATTGCATAAGCTGCAAAGTTATTCTTTTGCGTCAACGATTAAACTAGCAGGTAAGAACTCGTTTATTTCTGTATTGTGTATTGTTTTCCGTGTGTGTTTTTTTTAAATGTAGTTAGGCGTTCGAGGGCAAGATGGGGTATACAATTCTACATTTTGCTCGCTCGTGGTTGCTGATTATATCGCAAATTTTTATCACCAGTGTCACTCCCTATGTTGAAGCAGCGGCTATTCCACGATCACTATGATGGTTTCTGCTACCCCTGCGAATACCAAGCCCGGATGTTCTACTTGGCTTGTTAATGACGAAATAGACCGAAGACCAACAACTCCACAATAATCCAAATTTTCTGTTGCTAGTCCACAGCAAGTATTGCCCTTTCCAGCAACTATAATCAAGCAAAATCAGCTATAATTACTGCGTCACCCTACAAAACAGAACTGGCAGAAATAATAAAAAAATCTTTTGGAAGAGAGTAAGCTAAAAAAGGAAGAAAATCAGACAATAAAAGTCGCAGAAGTAAAAGGCGCAGAAGAGACTAGAGAGAAAGAAGGTAAAGTCATACCAAGAAGAAAGTAAGGGGCAATCGCAGTTCATCAAGTAGCAAAAGCGAGAGTAACCTTGAAAATACTCCTTGCTTATATTGTAGTGAACTATATTTGGATTCCGATGAATGGAGGGTTTATTATATATAACCTAAATATATTAGGATATTGGGAGGATTGCTTGTTCCATATGTGACAATTGGTTACATTGCTCCTGTTCTGGCTTGGATAATGATGACGATGAAGCAACATTTACCTACATATTTTGCAAAGAACAGTAAAGGATTGGCTATACCCCATCATACCCAATGGGGGTACCCCGTCTTACCCTACCTAGAGGGCAAGATGGGGTGGGTGGAGTTTTTTCACTTTTATATTGTTAAAAACTTAATTAAGTTAGAATTGTTCGTAAACTTATAAAAATTTGATAGACTGATTAACAAAGAAAATAACAGTAATTAAACAGAGTATATAAATACAATAGTTTCAGTTTTATTTCCAATCAAACGTTAAGTACCCCTTCTAGTAGTCTTGCCCGCATCTCCCCTACATTATGGAGAAAAAAAAGCAATCATGTGGAATAGGTATAAACTCAACGCAGACGGTAGTAGCGGCAAGACACATTATTTTAATAACATACAATGAAGTGACGAGCAAGACATGCCCCCTGATGGTAAGCGGCACGCTTGTTAATTCCAACAGAACTAAATAACAGTGACACTGTTCAATTAAATATGGATGGAGTACCTGGTTGATCGAGCTTTGCTCGGTTTTTTAAATGATATTTAGGCAGGTACGAATTACGTAGTGATGACTTACTTAGACCTACTTAGTTACGAATTAAATGCGTTTATAAAAGGCTCTAAGTATAAGATTTTCTCAGAAAAAAAAGAAAAGTCCCGAGTGTAATCATCAGGTTTCGAACCGGGGCCTGTTGACTCCGAGGGTGAACATATTCCGTCTGAGCCATTTAGACTTAAAGAACAGTGGCAAAATAAGTTATCGTATTCTAATGACATTGTAGGAGTTTTTCATTGTATAAAAACGCGCATAAAATGATGTTTTAAAAAAATAAAACCTAGCTAGATCTATTTATCGTACCCGAAACCCCCTTTATACGTAATTTCATGAAAATCGTTCGAGCCGTTTCCGAGATTCAGATTCTATATATATATACCTACAAGATTTACTCGTTTAAAGGTACCTATAATGTAACCCATACATTGACATGGTCATTCCCCTAAAAGTAGAACATAGTTATGAATGCACATTTCTGTTTAGCGGTAGAATACCTGGCATTGTGGTAATCTCCTGATAAACATGGTTTTGAGAAAATGTAGCCACACAAAAGAAAATAAAGTAAGAAATGATATACCAACAAAATATTGAACCCTAAATTGGTAAAAAAGCCAACGCTACCAACAAGAGTGCAACATTCATAATAAGCATAATAGAAAAATAAAACCGTCAAATATTTATCATCAAAACAATGTTGCATCATATCAGCCCACATAATGTATACTTAGTTATAATTAACTGGCAAAGGGAAGACATTGCAAACATGGCCGTTGACAGAGCCAACAAGTGCGTAACAACGTTTTGTCGGCGAGGAACCTTTTATCAAACACCATTGGCAACATTTACTCCGCAAATTCATCATGACACACGACCAGGCTAAGCAGACCCGTCGAAATTTCACTACACACCCGCCTTTACATTAGAAAGCGCAAAATTTATAGAATTTGTAGTAGGTACAGTTTTTTATTCTGTATTATAGAGTAAGGCAAAGATTTATCTTTTTGTTATCTTACCAGCAACCGAGGTTTTACCCGTTCAGTTCTCGTTATTTTTAGCAATAAAAGTAGCCTAAGTGCTATTTCAGGCTATATATAATTTAACTGTGACCTAAATTTCAACCTGATCCGGCAGACGTTACTACGTGATTGAGCAACTAAAATCCAAGCATCCACACTAGCATTTATAATATTCAGTGGGATATAGAGTGATGAGAATGTTATATTATGTGCGTGATGGTAAGCTACGCTTGGCTTTTAATATAACACCTACATACCATGAAATTTAAACTGTAAAGTTTTTTTTTCAAACAGGAGTCTGTGTTTAGTTTTTTTTTAGAGAAAAAAAGTAAATCATCTTTAGGTGTGCTAACAAACTGATCTGATAGCGAGCGGGAGGCGAGGCAGATTATTTTACACTGGTGGCTCAGAGCTCGCGATGAAGCTATTTTGAAATGGCGCAAGTTAGTAAATTACGCGATTTTGGTGATAGCTCTCGGACATAACTATTTTTTATCAAAAGTTGAAGTCTCAACTTGTTTAAAAAAAGCTATGGTAGCCTAGAGACAAAAACATCAGCTTCTCAACCGAAAAGCCGTAGGTTCGAATCAATATTTTTTCTGTTCATTACCATTTGCCAGTAAACTTTGCAAAGAGCCCTACTAAAACTCTTATATTTTTCCTAAGCAAAATATCTTTGAGCAGTCCTATAGAAAAAAAAGGGCAAGGCGAAATTAGATCCTGAAGATCAGTGGCACACTCTTCCAAAAGAATGCGACAAAAATCCGGTAAGCTAGCAATCTTGCGACAGTGTTCAATATTTTGAAGTCTTTTTCGATTAAGGATGTCTAGTTTGATTCACACTGACCTTGAAAAGTTCTAGATTGTAGGTATCTATTAGAGAACAAGGCGGCCGGCAACGTATTCCACTCTAAAGATGTAGGTAGGTACGTATGCAGAAAGTAGACTCAAAATAGACTCAAGCCGTATTGCACGATTTTTCGGAATATTTACAGTGTATCGGTGGTAGACTTTAGGTGTTTAAAGTTTGATAGTACCTTTAGATGTTAGTGGCATATCCCGCTACCGCTACCTCCTGTGCCTCGGTCCAAGTTTCGACTCTGAGCCCGCTACCGCCGCCGTCTGTGCCTCGCGCCCAGTTCGCGTTAAGTAAGATTACACGGCTGAGTCTATATGAGCGGACAACAGCCAGCGGACGGACGGCTAATTTTGTTTGTTCCGCCGGTCTGACATACCAGTACGTCGGTGATGATGGACTGTCATTGGCTATTAGGATTATTGTTTGTTAAATCACAATAAAATAATAACAAAAAGAAGATGACTTTTTAGGCGACTTCAAAAAAAAAAACACGTAGGTACTTATTTCGTCGGATTTTTAACCCCCGACCAAAAAAAGGGGTGTTATAAGTTTGACGTCGATGTCTGTCTGTCTGTGTGTGTGTCTGTCTGTGGCACCGTAGAGCTCAAACGGACGGGCCGATTTCGATGCGGTTTTTTTTATTTAATGGTTAATATCGATTCAAATGGCCGCCGCCACAAAATGGCGCACAAAATATTTCTTCACAACCTACCTCAATATGGGTATCAAATGAAAGGGCATGACTAGTAGAACACTATACATTATAAAAAAATCAAATCCAAGATGGCCGCCACCACAAAATGGCGAATTATATTATTTTTTTCACTAATACCTCAATATGGGTATCAAACGAAAGGGCTTGACTAGTAGAATACTTTGCACTATGAAACATTTCAAATCCAAAATGACCGCTTCCACAAAATGGCGAAATACATTTCTTTTTTCACAACTCCCTTAATATGGGTATCAAATGAAAGGGCTTGACTAGTAGAATGTTGTACAGATAACAAATCTGAGGTAGTCGGGGGTTAATCAAAATTTTTAATTTTGTTCTTGTTTAAGTGAACACTTATGTCGTTACGTCGAGCAGTTTTAGGCATGGCAAAATCTTATGGGTTCTCGTCATCGACATGCTAATATAGTGGCGTAGCGTCGGAGCGGCAGCAGAGCACCGAAGCGGGACGTGCGCGTTTGACGCGTAATAGCAGTAACATTAGTACTGTTTCATACTAAAAGTCTAAGTTGTAAGTTCTTCTGCTATCGACAGTTCTTATGACTGGCATTTTTTTCATATTTGCTCACCGATTGATTACTCGAATATAAATCGAAGTTAGCATAATAATTTACCTTAAATCGTTGTTAAGTTGGGTAACTTTCCGAACCGATTTATGGCTACATATATTTAAAATTTATCGAAATGGACGAAGAGATATTTTCAAATAAAAATCCAAACATTGTTTACATCGATGGCATTTTCGTATACTCCCGAAATTATCACTTTATTATTTAGTTGCAATAAAAAAAATTCAATAAAATTTGTGAACCGAAATAATGTATTGTTTCGTAAATTAATTAAGTGTTAGAGTTATGTTTTAAATTTAAACTTTAGTCTAAGTAGGTACCTTGATTAGGTACTTAGACCTAATTAGATTCTATTCTCAGCTCGGATTGAGCTCCAAATTCCGTTTAGTTCTTAGTGAAATAAATACTGAATGACGGGACAAAAATGACATGTGCTTGATGGTAATCAACAATCAACACGCCTGCCCATAACAACACAGAGCCACGCAGCTAATTGAATGCAGAGTCTAGACCACTATCTACCAAAATCTTTTTTTTTTTTTTAAATAAACGGTGACGAGACGAGCAAAACATGTGCCTGATCATAAGCAACATGCATGCCACATAACAGCACAGTGACACGCAGCTATTGGAACATGAAGAGTCCTAGCACTAGAATAATTACCTTGCACTGCACTGCGCTCATCACCCAGAGATCTAAGATGTTTTATCTCTAAGCCCTGTAATTTCTCTGGAAACATTGCCCTTCAAACCGGAACACAATAATGTTTACACATTACTGCTTGGCGGCAGAATAACTGGCAAAGATGTGCTACTTCCCCAGGCGGACTCTGATATGAGTCCTACCACTACAGAACCTTACCACACTACAAAATTTTCCACTTATAGTACTTGTAGTACTGGTAGGATTTACTTTTATAATTTGATACTAAGTTTGAGGTAGAAAATTTAAACAAATTTGTTGGTTTATGAACAATTATCTTAGTCTTGATCAAACAAAGATCTTACGAGTTTCAGACGTAGAAATCGAAGAAAAACGACCTTTAAGTGGATACTCAGCATCATTCGTCTGGCCTTTTTTAAAAGAAAAAAAACCCAAAGAATCTGCATTACGTAGATGACATCATAAGTACTTAAAAGATGCAATCTAATGTTCAATGGCAATACTGAAGTTCCTCAACAAGTAGGTATACTTTTACAACGCGAATATGAACTCTAACGTAAGTATAAGGCTGCGTTTCCACCAGAGATGTGCGAGGATGCATAGCGAGGGATGTGTTTGTAAAGAACCAATAGGATCGCTTCATTTACCTTGCCTCGGTCAGCACAGCTCTGGTGGAAACGGCTCAGCGGAGCTAGATTTTTGTGCATACAAAACAAGCGCGGGATGTGTGCGAGGGATGTGTGCGAGGGATGTGTACGAGGGAAGTGTGCGAGGAATGTGTGTTGAGAAAGATGTGTTGCGAGGTTTGCGCATACTGTACCAGCCAGTCCATAGACGGAGTTTGTTGGAAGTAGAAGTGCGCAAAATAGATAATAATATGGATAATTGGAAAAAGAAAATACTTTTATATTTAACAATTTGTGATGAAGAAATGGAAGCAGAAGATACAGCTTCGCAACGCATCCTCGCGCCACACATTAATGCGCATTTTCACAGCTCCGCTACACATCCTCGTAGGCACATTATCATCGCACAGCTTTGGTGGAAACACCCACACATTTTCACAGCACAGCTAGACATCCTCGCACGACACATTTCCATCGCACATCTCTGGTGGAAACGCAGCCTAAGGACCCTGTATCTTAGGGCCGCCTACGTTACAAGGATGCTGTCACACTCACTCGAACGCTTATCGCGATAAGTAAGAAAGAGACGCCTACATGTTTGCTCTTGTCATCTCCAATGTCAGGGGCAAGGATCGAAGTAATTACTTTCGTGGAGACTACGTTACAGTTTAAATTATAGTTAGTATAGGTAAAAAAAAGGCAGTTCTCCTTGAATTGGTGTAATATGTACACTTATAAGTAGTTAATTGCACAAGTCACATATCTATTTACAGGGTTACACAGGTACGTTGTGCTAAGTCGAAAGTGGAATATCGTACAAATGCGTAAGTTTTAATAAATGTAGGAATGTCGGGTACACTTTTAGGCAAAAATACCCAAAGGATCTGGATGAAATTCGGTACATACATAATAGTCTACAATACCAAGTAAACTACTATATAGCTCGGTAAAATAAAGAAATCGGGAACTACGTTAATAAAACCACGTGATGTTTCTATATATAGGTTATAATAATGAAGTGACATAGATTGTTCATTTCAACCGCTCATTACATACTACGTGTAAAATTTTAAACACCTAATCTACCTCCCCCGGATCATCTAGAAGAGTTCAGTATAAGGAACACATAATAAAAAAAACATAATATATGGTACGAATTGAGAAACCTTTTTTTTAAGTCGGTTAAAAGGTATCGAAATTAGTCACAAAAGTATCGTAATGGGTCACAAATGTTTCGAAATCGGTCACAATTGTATCGAAATCGATACAAATGTTTCAAAATCAATCAAAATCACAAATGTAACAAAATCGGTCACAATTATTGTATCGAAATCGGTCATAAATATATTAAAATTAGTCAATTTGTTTAGAAGCTACAATTTCACTGACTAATAACCGGACACGCTGCATTTTCTAACAAATCTCTTTCACATCGGAATTAAAAAAAAAAAACTTAATAGAATTAAGAACATCGTGCTTTCTCTGAAGAAGGTTGAATATGAGATAAACCGTTCCATATCCCGTATTTCCGTAACCCATTCTAGTGTTCACTCATTTAGCGGTATAGGTAACGCATTTAACACGTTTTATGCGTTCGGCGCAGGCGCAGGCGACGTGTTAAACCGCTGGCGAGTTGCGTTTCGTTTTTGCACTGTAATCAACTCATTAAGAGTTAAGTGCGGCGCTCAGGCGCTAACTCGGAACGTAAACTCGGGTGTAACCGTTGGCCGATACCTATAGGTTTGTGATGACACCCACGCGTTAAGGTAGGTAGGATAATTATTGTAATTTTTTAAGTGAAAGCTTCTCTTTTGTTTCATACACACACACAGATTATTCTTGGCCATAGATACTAGCCCATCAGCCCTTCAACTGAATCTGTCACTGTCGTGTCAATACATTATTCAATAATTTTTTATAGTTATTTAGTGTTCACTTCTGCCCTCCAATATTAAGCACACATATTTTTTCTTCATATTTAATATAATTATAAATTTAAGATGGCTGCGGCTTTGCATCTATATTCCATTATTTGTAACCTGCTAATTATGTAAACGTGAAAGTTCTTGAACAGATCAGCCCCTCTAGCGCCTAACTGAAACGGCTTTAGCTTTGCTATTGCCATCTCAATCATTTCAAACGAACACACAAGTAGAGTCTGGAATAAAACAGGCTACTTTTCACCGCTAGGAAATATCGGAAACGGGAACTATCTGGGTAAAAAAAAAACAGGTGCTGATGGTAGGTATTTATAAAAATAATAGTAACGCAATAATTAATAGTTACATTTGTTTGTGTAGTTATGGGCAGGCATGTTGCTTACCATCAGGCGCATGTATTTCTCATCCCGTCTCTATATATTAAGAAAACGCATAAAAAAAGTCTAGGTACTTAAGTTAATAATTTAAATATTCGATTAAATTTGGGAATATCACAAATTAACAAAAGTATAATAACTTCCTTTTACAGAACTAAATCTACTAATCAAAGGTACGCAAATTTACACCAAAATCGTACCCGAAAATCCCGCTGTAAGCCATAACACAAAGTCCAACATTTCTCGATTCTATTTTTCAAACGGAATCCCGACTCGCATTTAAATTCATAACAAAATTACAACTCACGAAATTGCAATGAAATATTAAGTACGGGAATCGAACCCCCTCGCCGTGACGTCACGGGGGGGTGGCGCCCGGCTGCAACCATCCACTCACATCTGCCAATATTTACCTAGCTCCCCCTTCCCCGCTCACCTCACCCCTCGCTTCGCCCCGCACCCCGCACGCACCCGCTCATATTTCAAATGCGATGGGGAGACACTAAAGACTACAAAATACAAAGTTAGCGGGTTGTCTGTTTAACCGGATTGTAACAAATTGTGTTTTTGAGACGAGGGACATGTGAACTTGATGAAAACAGCATGATGCCACGCATTTTTATTTTACTTGAAGATATTTTCTTCCTTTGAAAACTGCGTGGGCAGCTGAACTAAATCGTTCAGTCAGTCTCTCGAGTCACGTGAGGACTTGAACAGTTCAAATATCCCTGTCTGGCACTGCATTTGTCATCGGAAAAAATCATGATTTACCAATTAGATTATTAGGTATCTCTGGTAATATTGCACTTAAATCCAGGAAATAGTAATTACACATCACTAGTTCATAGTAAAATAACTGGCAAAGGCATGGTAGAATAATATCCTTTCCGCAGACAGAGTCTCTAAAGAGTCCTCATAAGCAGCCCACTAAATGTTCTCCCGCAAGGAGAGTCAAGTCAATCCATCACACTGGCCTAGTGCGGGTTGGTGGACGATTTTAGGTACATGTCGGTTTCTTCACGATGTTTTCCTCCACCGTTGCGCAAATTAGTCCGAAAACTCCGCGGTGCGCGTGGGATTTGAACCCGGGGGATTCCGGAGGGTCTACCGCCTAACAAGAACTGTCTTAGCTATGATATTGCTCTATCTTTCTTTCTGCTTGAAATGATAGAGACTGCAATAGCAAAGCGAAAGCTGATTTCGTAAGGCGGTAGAAGGGCCGATCGGCAGTCGCGGTTCTCAGGACTAGACCAGCCGTAACTTCCAAAAAAAATAAAAGAGCCAATGAGTCCTAACACTACATTGTTTATGATGTTTAGTAACGGTGCATACGTACACAAACAAATGACAAAGGTCACGGACCCCGGAGTCTGTGAAGTTGCTAAATTCAAATAAAAAAAAACGGTGCATACGCACGCTTGCTTTAAAAAAATATTAATTAAACTTAACACGATTTATTTTAAAAGCTATAATTTTTTCCCAAAAGATACAAAGAAGGATGTTTTAGACTAGACGAGTATTTCTGTCCCTCCTAAAACTACAATTCTACATACAGACAAACATAGAAAGGTATCAGAATCAGAATAATTTATTGTTAAACTGTGTACAAACTAGTTGGTAGGTTACAATATGTCCAGTACTTATAACAGTCTGCCCTTTGCGAGCATACAATAATTAAAGTTAAATAATATTTCTTAATTAAAGAGTACAGATCGTTAAAACTACTAAAGCTTAAAATAATTTTACCATCCATTCTAAGCCTTTGTAATAATTATTTACAGTAGACAACACTAGTCGTTCATATATTCTGTTAGTTTAAAATACGCTTTAGAAATTAGCCATGTCTTTAGCCTAATTTTAAAATGATTACCAACCAGAGTTTTAATATCGGTTGGTAATTTATTATATATCTTTAAGGCCATGATATATGGGCTATTGTAATACATGCTATTATTTATTTGTGGGATGAAGATGTTGTACTTATGTTTTTTCCTGAGCATCTCTGATCGACTAGACTTAGTTTCAAAAAAATAGTTTGTGTTGCCTTTGACAAAAATACAAATTTCATATATATAAATACAGGTAAGAGTGAGAATATCGTTATTTTCGAAAATATTACGTAAACTGTCCTTAGCGTTGAGCTTGTATATTGTTATTAAGCATCGTTTTTGGAGTATAAAGGTTGATTCTATTTCAACGGAATTACCCCAAAATGTCACGCCGTAACTTAATTGAGGGTAAACATAACCATAGTAGGCGTTCAATGCAATTTTCTTTGATGATATATTACTGAGAATTGCCAAAACGTAACAATATTTTGATAATTTATTATTGACTTTATTTACGTGTGATTTCCAGTTTAAGTGATTATCTATTGATAGTCCCAAGAAATCAGTATTGTCAACAACTTTGATCTTGTTCCCTCTATAAAATATTTCCAAATCTGTAGGTAGTAGATAGGTATTGGATAGTACATGGATATAAGCTAAATTAACAATGTCATTAATGCCCATTACCGATTGGCAGCAGCATATCTGGCAAAGATGTTGTAGGTACCTACTTGCAAAGTCGTACCCCAAAAATAGACACAGCTTTTCAATCGTCATTACAAAACGGTGTAACAGTCGGACCGCATCAACGATCGTATGTGCGAAAGCGAATACCCCGCGTTTAGTTAAATCGATGCGTTTCGTTATTCAGACGCGCGCCGATTTTATAATCCCCTCTGTGTGTTACGCGAATTGTTATTCTTTGTGTTCTGGCATTTTACGAACCCCCCCTGTATGTGTAAAACTGTTATTATTTATGTTCTGGTATTTTTATTGTGCGTTTAAAGATACAACTCATTGAGAGTGGATCTAAAGTTAAATATATTATTTTAGGAATACTTTAAATTAAAGATAAATTTAGGGTGAAGATACTGATAAAGTATTTTTATTTTTATTTTATTTATTTAAATTGTAGTATTTTTATACAATTAGAAACCCAGCATTTAACGAATGGAGACCAAACTCAAATACGAAGCTAGCAATTTTTACGTAAGAATAGGTTACAAAAGTGACACTCATCATACCCACACTGCTGCCTATGAGGCGAGTCGTGGTCAAACGATGACCTATTTAGTCATTAAATCTTAGCATGACTAATTATTCTTAGTATTTTTCACTCATTACGAACTCATGTAGCCGTGAAGACCTAGTGCCTGAAAGTGCGATTCACAGTCATCGTGAGGTCGGTAGGCCGTCGAGCAACTCCAAGTATTTCTCAAAATACAGATGTTCGTTCGTCATCACCCTTGGCTTTTACAACTAAGGAAAGCATTGTTAGGAAACCGGCATTATCCAACAACCTTTCGACGAGATACGCCAACTCGCACTAGGTCAGGGTACGCACTTAGTGGATTCAGACCTTCACTCTCTCCTAGCGAGAAGGCCCGGAGTCACAGCAATGGGAATGTTTGAAATGAAAATGAAAATGAATGAAAATGAAAAATTTTATTTTACATTTTACAACACATCAAATTTTACAGTACATTGGGGAGCCCTTTTAGGCAAACATATGCCTGTATCAGGAGTCCCCGCTCTTCGAAATCTTAGCACATACATTGTAAAAAGAAACAAGTTATTGAATTTTAGTATATCTACTTAAATGTGTGAGGTTGTGTGTGTATGTGTGTGAGGGTTTGTGTGGATGTGTGTGAGTGTGTGTGGATGTGTGTGTGTGTGTGAGAGAGAGAGGTGTAAGGGTTAGGGTGTGTGTGTGTGTGTGTGTATGGATTGGAACACTTGATTTATTTGATTGACCTATTCTACATAATTGTTATTATACCATTCCGTAGGATTTTGTAGCTACCATGCAGGAACCGGTTGTTTCCGACAGGTGTATGAGTACACATTTATTGAACCTCCAACAATTTTTCCACTTCACTATAAGCAAGTGGTATTACCCACTTGCTGATACATTTTACATTCATATAACGTTTTCGGATATATGTCTAAATCAATGTTTACTTTATTGTAAATATTACTTGAACGTGCATTATACTGCTTACAAGCAAAATCAGTTTTACATTTAGGGATTTGAGCTACTGACACCTTTCTTCTTTTTAAAGGATACTGTATGCCAGCGTCATAAGGTAATGTTTTATGCTTTTTGAGAATCGTGTTGATGAAATAAAGTTTTCTAACCGAGAGTAAGCCACTGAGTATATAAATGGCTTCAGTGGAGTATCTTATTTTTAAAGTACATGACTTTAATCAGTGCTCGCTGAGCCCGTTCAACTGTTATAAACTTAGTTTTGATGCACCTCCCAAATTGGTATACAGTACACCAGTATTGATTGTGCCAAAGACACATAAATGTCGTTTAATAAGTTACGAGGTGAGTCATTTGTCTTTTTTAGGTACTACGTGTCTAAGCGTTTTAAAGATCCACATCAATTTCCTAATTCTGTTAGTTACTTGTTCCAGATGATCGTACCAGGTCAGTCTATAGTCTATAACAACGCCCAGATATTTGGTCTTTAATATTTTATCTATTTTAGGACAACTACAGTCTGTCACATTGCTACCGTCACATTCATGAACTTTAAGGATAAATTGATCAGAAGGCTGAGTACGATTATTAATACTGAAACATATGTACTTCGTTTTAGAAGTATTCAACGTTAAGAGATTAGATTTAAGCCAATCTGCTACTCGAGCCATACCTGCCTCAGCATTATTTTTTACGGTATTCCAAGATTTTGCCGAAAAAACAATGGCAGTATCATCTGCGTAAGAAAACAGACTGGCATTTTTTAATGTTAAATTATATAAGTCGTTTATGTAGATTAAAAATAAAGTGGGGCCCAAAACACTCCCCTGGGGAACCCCATAAGTTACTTCCACATCATCACTAATGGTTTGACCTACTTTAACCCGCTGCTTCCTGTTAGTCAAGTAATCTATGAAAAGTTTTAAAGGTATTCCTCTGATTCCGATACTTTCTAATTTCTTCACAAGGATTGGGACGGAAACCGTATCAAAAGCTTTTTTTTTAAATCAAGAAATATCGCTAAACACTTCTTTCCCTGATCCAGTTGATCAATCACAAGAGAAGTTAAGGCAGTTATAGCATCTTCCGTCGATTTACCCTTTCTAAACCCAAATTGCTTGGATGACAAGATATGAAAATGATTTAGATAGTTAATTAGTCGAGAGTTCATTAATTTTTCTAAAATTTTTGAAATAACAGGTAAAACAGATATAGGTCTATAGTTGTTGATATCACTTCCGTCCCCACCCTTGTGAATTGGAACTATTATAGACTTTTTCATGGAGATAGGGAATATTCCATTTTGGAAGCAAAGATTAGCGAGATGTGTTATTATCGGAACAACTTCACATTTAACATACTTTAAGAACCTGGTCGGAATATTGTCCCAGCCAGGTGAACTATCGGATTTCAAATTCATAAGAATTCTATCCACCTCATTCACACATGTATCAGTGAGGACAAAAGAGTTTAGCTGTTGCGACAATGTATTTTTAGTTTTAGTGGGTTTTATTTGTAGTGCTAAAGATTTCCCAATATTCGAAAGTAAGTAATCATTAATGAAATTTACTGATTCTTTGGGCGAGGACTTCATGTGCAATAAATCAGTATCTTGACTTATATTTTTATTCGTGTAAGTAATACTTTTAATATTTTTCCAAAGTAATTTATTGTTATTAACTGATTTCTGTAATAAGTCTCGTTCATAATTTCTTTTATTTTTTAATCAAGTTATTACAGAAATTTCTATATCTAGTATACGTTATTTTTAAAGTTGTGTTATAAGGATCACCTCGAAGATCTTTTTGCAGTTTATTTCTGTGATTTATACAACGCAAAATTCCAACTGTAATCCACGGTTTTATAATTCGTTTTGACTTAGGGATTTTTATAACAGTAGTACAATGGTTTATTGAGTCCGTCAATCTATTTATAAGTAAGTTAATTAGCAAATTAGGATCATCACATAACAACAGATCCGATAGATTATTATCTCTTAAATGCTTTAATGCAAATTCGTAGTCTATTGTTTTTGGTTTTCTCTCGAACTGGCAAATGTTTAATTTTTGATAAGCATAGTAATATGGTGAAATGATCGGTTATTGTAGTATGTAGTACAGCGATAGACGCAGAGAATTTTAATTTATTAATTTTTAGCATAAAATGATCCAAACAATTTTTTTCTCTGGTGGGTAATATATGCCCAGGTAATATTCCATATGTGGACAGCATGTTTAGGTAGTTGGTTCTGTTTTTATATTCGTTTGACAATTCTATTGTTTTCGGTTTTATATTTATATTAAGGTCTCCTGTTATAACAAAATTGTTATGCGATGTAATAGACGCTAGATGAATACCAAGACTATTGATAAAAGGTAGTGTCCGACCGAAAGTTCGGTTTCGGTTTCGGTTTCGGCCGAGTTTCGGCCAAAAATCAAGTTTCGGCCACAGTTTCGGTTTCGGCCAAAATCGGCCGAAACTTTTGCCGAAACCGAAACTTAACAAGTTCAAGCACGTTCACGATCGCCTAACTTTGTTTTCCGCGGCAACGCTTTGACGGACGCTGTCGGCCCTTTTCGGGAATTATCGTGCGCCGTTCGGATAGTTCTGTAGCAACCAGCGATGCCAACCGTACGAGGTTCCTCGTACAAAAACGAGATTTGTAGTCTTTCGTACGAGGACACTATTAATTAACCTCGTACAAATAAGTACGAGATTATAATATTGCTATTATAAAATAGTGAAACCTAGAGCCATCTATCAGAACTCAAAATAAATATCAATAATTAGTATTTAATGAAACAGTAACAATTATTGATTTGATTTAGTTAGATGACTGATTTGACAGAGAACTTAATTTGAAAAATTATTAAAAATGTTATTAATATGTTTTTATTTTATATTCAATAAATGATTACAACAATCTTAATATATTGTGTTTCCATTTTATGCCCTAATTAAGGCAAAATTATAGGTAAAAAGCAACAAATTTCAGTATTTTAATAAATTATATACTTGACCACGTGAGTTTCGGTTTCGGTTTCGGTTTCGGCCGAAACTGAAGCCACGACCGAACATTCGGTTTCGGTTTCGGTTTCGGCCGGAAAATCAGTTTCGGTCGGACACTAATAAAAGGTTCAGCATTTGCATTTGATGGTGATCGATAAATACATAAAATAGTATTATTCATTATCTCTATCTGTAAACACGAAGCTTGCACTAGTTTAATTTCTTTTACCTTATGTCTTAATGATTGTTTTATGTACAAGGTAACTCCATCATTTTGATTTTGTTTGTTCGTAGAAAAATAAGATACGTAATTATATAACTGCGGAATTGGTTTACTACTGTTTAATCGGCATTCTGTTAGAATAATGACATCTGTGTCCAAGTAAATGTTTAGTGAAAAAAGATAGAACCTAAATTAATCTTGAAAAAAAGAGCGCTATAGAAATAGAAAACCGCGAAACGAAACTAGTTAGATAATAATTCTGTTTTCGAAACAGTACTCTAACTTAAAACGCAAATAATAAATCTAAATAGGTATTTGCGGCAGCAACAGGTCCACGCGATGTTTTTCAAAACTCAAACATTTACTCGCGTCAGAGTAGCATAAGACCACTACGACGGGTACAGCAATCAATGCAAATCTGAACAACTAGCTAAGAAAAACATCGAAACGCGTCGTCGCCTCTGGCAGGGCCGGGCGAGCCTGTATCCTGTAAATGCAAACTTAATTACGAAAGAAAGTCTTAGAAATTTAGATACACTTTTCAAAAGACGTTAGTTAAAGCACCTGAGGCCGGTTCAGGCTTCGCACGAGTCCATCTTTTATGACCAAAAAAATCTTTTATGATCAGATAGATAGTAGATTAGATTTTTGCATTTTTTCGCACTTAATTTAAAATAAACACAAGTTAGTAGCAAATGGCGACCTTATCACTAAAATCTCTTTCAGGCAACCGTAGGATGGAATGAGAGATTTGCGAATAAGGCGAAGGGCACACAAATTGACAAAGGAAGTGAAGGTACAATACTGTACTGTAACTGAATACAAATACAGTTTTTTGACGGAAAATAGTTATGTATTGTGATTAAATTATATTTTTTCAAACAGTCTAGTCTAGCGACATTTACAGGAACTAAGCGGGTAAAACTGCGAGGCGCTTCCAGTGTTGGAAACTAGTCAGTTTTTATCTTGCTACCAATATACAAAACAAATTATTTTAATTGCAACTAAATTTGAAATTTCGAATATTTACCAGTATAACAAGACTATTAGTCAAATGAAAATAAGAAGAGAGATGTCAGTGTTTTGAGTTAGCTTTTGCAGAATCAGTATTTTGTGCTTGTAGGCGTTTTGCAATTACAAAAAGAGACTGTAGGTACAGTGTACACAGAATACGGGCAGACGGACAAGCATAGTGTTTGTTAACATTAGTTTAACTTTAAAATTATTAGCCAATATATCTCTCAAATGCTAGTTGTGAGTTTTGCCTAGCCCCAAAACCTATGCAAAGATTGGATCTCTATGGACCTCTATGACGACACCCCGAGAGGTCTCCGAGGCGGGGAGGCGCAGTAGCTGTAGTCTGGTCACCCACGGTGAATCTAAGACGAACCTGCGATGGGGCCGCTCGTCTGAACTTTGCCTCCAAAATGACTACGTTGCGGCCTTGTAATATGTCCGGTGTACCTATGCTGACGACCTCCAGGTTTATGCTCAATCCTCACATGATAACTTAGATAATAGTGTTGTTAGGTTGGTCAACGGTGACTTGAGCCACATTGAATAATGGAATAGGTCCTTCCGTCTCACTGTTAACCGTTTGAAGACTTAGACCATAGTTATTGGAAGTTTCCGGCTCATATCGAGATTCGACTAAAGTCCTATTACTGAAGTAGTATTCGGCTATGTAAAGCCGCGTACAGATTTGCGAACAGTATCAATTAGTGCAGAAGCATAAAACCGATCGTTTTTTATTTGGAATCCACGAATACTATCAGTTAAGCGCAAAATCTCGCCATAGTTTCAGCCGCTTCGTTCTGAGCAAATCGTAACTTCCTAGACTATATCCATAAAAATGCGATGCCATCTCTACTGCACACTTCGGCGTCTTTTTTCACTAATATACGCTTTACGATAAGAATATCTAACCATGAAACTATTAATGATCACATATGAACATAGATTCAGTAACTAAAATGCCAAGAAAACGGTTAAAGTGAGAAATTGGAGGAACAATTTAAAAAAATGTTATTTTTGTGTATGTAACTACAACGACAAACTATTACTAACTTATTGGCTTTTACTGTGGGAAAGCCTAAGCTGAGATTGATAATAATTTAACTTATTAGCAACGGCGTTTAGGGCCAAAAACTCTCAAAACATAATTTGACATTTGGTCAAAAGCTGTCCTACTGGCACGGCACTCGAAACTGCGTCAAGGGTACTCGAAGACCACCCAAGGCGCCGCGCACCTACTCGCCTCGTATCGAGGTAAAAACACAAAATAACAAATAACCATCTTGTGAAATATGGAAAAACTGTTTACAGAACGTAAGGATTTTTAGGATAGGATTGAGTGAAAAAGTGTATTTTGGTTTCGTGTTGAAATTGACGTTAAATGATTATAGAAGGTTTCTGAAGGTGGATTTACCACACAACACTGACCGCGTCGACAGTAAGTATACTGTCGACGCGGTTAGTGTTGTGTGATGCGGTGATAACCCTGTGATTTTTGAAGAACAAGTGAGGGTAAGATAAGTGAAATAATTCTTAAAAAAGTCGTCAAGTACGAGTCGGACTCGCCCATGAAGGCTTCCGTAGCAGCATGTAACATAATATAAGAGTTCTTGTAGTTCGTTGTTACTTTAATCAGTGTTGTAACAATAGTGAATTTATGACGTATTAAAATAAAACTACTTACTGGATTTCATTCAAACCAATTTTCGTTGAAAGTTTACATGGTAATGTACATCATAAATTTTTTTTAGTTTGTCATTCTCTTATTTAAGAAGTTACACATTTTACCACTTTGGCAGAGTCCTCCCTCGCGCAAACTATTCAGTTAAAAAAAAAAATGTTAGATATACCTCAATATAATTTTTGAAGACCTATCCATAGATAGCCCAAACGTATGGGACACCCCCAAAACAGTAATTCTAAGTAGGTATGAGACACCCCCAAAATTTATTGTTTTTTTTTTCTATTTTTTGTCTAAAAATCTGAATGCAGTTCACAGAATACATCTACTTACAAAGTTTCAACAGAATAGTTCTTATAGTTTCGGAGAAAAGTGTCTGTGACATACGGACGGACAGACAGACATGACGAATCTATAAGGGTTCCGTATTTTGCCATTTGGCTACGACTACCCTAAAAAGGTCCAGTCCAGTAGTATTTTTGTTTATTCCTTAGAAAAAAATAATACAAATCTTCGTTGCTAATACGTGTATAGACATACTACCTACAGGTATTTAACGCTTAGTCTATTAGACAAATATAATTGTAAACCTATGTAAATTCATTTAAAAAAAATGTATGCGCTTAAGACCGCACGGCAGAAGTGAAAACTAAAATAAGAAATGCTTATATTTAAAGACCACTAAATAATTTTAAAATTAAAAAAAATTATATTTATATATTAAGAAATTGAAAATTAGTATATACCTAGTAAGCACAGCAACACGAGAATAACATGTGACGAAATGATTAGTATCTATGGCCAAGAATAAATTAAAAAAATAATTAAGCGGTATGGAAATAGTATTGGACTAGCAAATTTTTAAGTATTTGCTTTTTATTTATTTTACAGGTATTTCGCTAAAAATGCATAAATATGATTTGTTTATAGTGTAAGTGTAAGTGCTGTTATAAAACAGTAATACAACAAAAACTTTTTTGCAATGGATGTGAAATGCAAATTTAATCTTTTGTGACAAGTTCAATTATTAATGTGGTAAGTACCTAGAAGTGTAGAAGTTAATGTCGCGGTAAAAAGACATATATATACGAGGGTCAAACTGAAAGTTCTTAGAACTGGCCACTTATAAACAATATAATAAAAAAGTAATTCTATAATTTGAAAATAGAACTCTTTGCCAATATTACTGAGTATATACTTCATTCATTTGTCATTTGTTTTACGATTTGGCGGCAAATTGAAAATTGTCTGTGTCACGTCAACATGAATTTAACACGAGAAAATTTTCGTGCAATGATTTTTTATGACTTTCGATGTCATTTAAGTCAACAAGAAAGTTATGATAGACTACGATTGGCCTTTCACGATGAAGCCCCATCTCGTGCGACTGTTTACAACTGGTTTAATGAGTTTAAACGTGGTCGCACTAATCTCACTGATGATTTACGTGAGGACGGCCTTCTACGGCGACGACTGAAGATAACATCTGTGTTGTGCGGCGTATGATAGAGACTGACAAAAGAGTGACCTATCAGCAGATTCGGACAAGCTTAGGCATCGGTATGAGTCAAGTGCACAAAATCCTACACGAACATTTAGCGGTCAGGAAGCTTTGCGCCCGGTGGATACCTCATAATTTGACTGAGGCTCAAAAACTCCATCGTGTGGATTGGTGCCGTAAAATGATTGAAAGATTTAACGGAGGTGACTCAAATGCTGTGTTCGAGATACTAACAGGTGACGAAAGCTGGATTTACTGTTATGATCCTGAAACCAAAAGACAATCTGCTCAGTGGGTGTTTCCTTTCGAGGAGTTGCCAACTAAAGTGAAGAGAGATCGAAGTGCGGGGAAAAAATGGTGGCCTCGTTCTTTGGAAGGATAGGTCATTTCGCAACAATTGTGTTAGAGGATCAAATAACAGTTTCTGCAGAATGGTGGTACACCAATTGTTTGCCACTTGTCTTGGAAAAGTTCGAGAGAAACGACCTCGCAGTAGGATCCTCCTTCACCACGACAACGCCTCATCGCACACCGCCAAGCGAACGATCGACTATTTGGCGACATCAAACGTTGAATTACTGGGTCACCCGCCGTATAGCCCCGACCTCGCGCCTTGTGATTTTTATTTATTTTCAAAAATTAAAGAAAAACTTAAAGGAAAGCGGTTTATGAATGCTGAAGAAGCGGTGGCTGCGTATCGCGATGCCATTGAAGAGACCCCTAAGAACGAGTGGGCAAAGTGCTTTTCCCAGTGGTTCCATTCCATGTATTGACGTGAATGGACAATATTTTGAAAAGATATAATAAAACTAATAACTGGCTAATGTAATCAGTTTTTGATTTTCTAAGAACTTTCAGTTTGACCCTCGTAATAAACACAGGGACTACGTATATTATCTTTCTCGCTCTGACGCGCTTGTTCACTGTATTTTGTTTCTCGCTCTAGCATCCCGAGTTTACCCGAAAAGCTATTATCATACCCGAGCGTAACGGTTCATTTCAGTTCACAGCCCATGAAAATTCTGTCCTAAATGCGCCCAAAGAAGTTTTGACTTAAAAAAAAATAGAGTGGCCAGATGAGCACGACATGCGCGTAATGGTACGCAACAAGCCTGCTCATGACAGGCAAGTGCCATGCAGCTATTTGTACATGAAGAGTCCATATCACTCCGAATATATTGGATTTGTCTCTTAGCCTAGTAATTTTTCTGGAAACATTGCCCTTCACACCGGAACACAGAATTAGCTGGACATTACTACTCGGCTCTGAAATAACTGGCTAAGTTGTGGTACTTTCCCCACACGGATTCCGCAAAGACCCCTCCCTACGACTATCAGTATGTGAGCCACGAATACTTCTGGTTTACTTACCATCTTACTGCAATAGTACATTGTTCACCGAGAGGAGAAAGTGACCGATTACCGTCGAGGGTGTCGTTTGAAGCCCGAGCCGTAGGCGAGGGCTTTAAAACACCCGAGATCGGGAATCGGTCACTTTCTCTCGAGTGATACATAGTGCTTTATACTACACCTACGAGGAAAATAAAAAAACTAAACCTTTACTAATTAAAATTTATATTGAAATTGTTGCAGTTAGTGATGCTTAGTGTAACACTTTTTCCATTAATGTTTGTTTGAGATGTTTGCGACAATGTAGGAGGAATAACTGGCTGTGCTGTTGGCACTGCGCTCGTAGAAGGCTGTGGTGCCAAAGGTTTTGATAGTTTTATTTTACTTTTCTACGAAAACTGAATCCTCAAACAACACACAAATTGAAAATTGCGCCAATGGCGTCTGCAATTTTCACATGTTTTTTTTTCAAATTGTTTGACACCATCCAACACACAGCTAGTGGCCAGTGTCATTTTGCGAACTTGGAGATAAAAACTCACTGTAAAAACTTTTTGGCTTTTGATATTTAGGTCACCAGCGCATAGTCTTACCCAAAATTAAAAAAGAAAAACCACGTAAGAAATGGATTTTCATACACTTTTCTCTCCCGCTCAGATGCGTTTTCTCGCCGCATATTTGTTCAATATGCAATGACGTACTTTCTACCGTAAATTTGATAAAGTATCAAGGTACTTTCCGAGCAGGTGTAGCATAAATGTTTTTTTTTTGCTTCCGAACCGCATTGAAAAGTGAGAAATGCTTGTTATCACGTAGAAAACTTGTGGCTTTTCAAAATACAAAACTGTTTAGTTTAGTAAAGCGACATCTATACGACAACCATTGAACCAACTGGGAACCAAAGCGTACTACCTCAACACCATAAAAGTCAACGGAACGAGTCGCTTATTTTAACACAAGCAAACTCCGACAGATGGCGCTGTTAACATAATGTAAAATAACAGTTGGAACTTGGGACTTTCTCTCGCAAGGACATAGTTAATATACATATAACATAGGCCATAACCCACCAGGTTGGCCCAGTATGGTTTGGTGGATGACGCATGACCTCAAAAGATTTTAGGAAAATGTCGGTTTCTTCACGATGTTTCCCTTCACTGTTTTTTTACAAGTTAGTGAAATTATGCACATGACTTCTAAAACACCGTGATGTCGGTGGGATTTGAACTGGGAGCTCCGCATCGGCAGTCGCCGTTCTCCCGACTAAACCAGCCATAACTTCCATGTTGAGTAAATATCCGTACATGATACATACCTTAATTTCCTCAAGAGTTTTTTCAGTCAGTTTAGCTTCCGATGATGCCAAATTCTGTGAACAAAAATATACCCATCAGCTTTCAACAGTGCAAGGTCATTCATTTTATCGATACGAGACCGTCATAGCTTGCCAAGAAATGACGAGTAAAATCGCTTCTGTAAAAAGCAATCGCTAACATTTGAACTGAATTGAAACTACAGGGAATTTAATCAAAGACATTTCGGTGTAAGACCTTAATATTTAGTTTTATTTCGTCGACTTGAAATCCGGTATTTCAGAATGATTTAAACATCTGCCATCTGCCATTAACCATCTGCTATACGCTAATAATTATTATAAATTTTGATGTTTTTATTACTAAATCAAGTAGTAAGAACTATGTAGGTACGAGTATCTTATCTGAACAAAACAAGGTGAAATTTCCAACTCACATAGGTTTTTGTTCGAAATAGCTCATTGGTTACTGAGTTATTATTCCTTACGGAACTCATATTCATAAATTGCACTATCCAAAATTCTACGTAACGAAGTCGCGGATAGATTACATTAGTTTTTCCTTTTTTTTTTAATACAGAAGAGACCAGGAAGGCTATTTGTTGGTTTAATAGGTATGTTTTTCTATTTGTTATTTGATAACTCAGTCTGTGTTAGGCTAAAAACTCATGGAGCGGTTTCCAACCGCGCCCGCGGACGGTCGCGAACCGCGACGAGTTGAGGGGCGGGCGGCGACCGCGCGGTATCCGCGGGGCAGCCGAGGGCGTAATCCGCCGAGTTTGATTTCAATTTTTACATATAAATCTGCATTCTACAGAAGCTGCGGGCCCGCACCGAAACCACTCGATGAGTTCTTAGCCTAAGACGATAGATGTCTGCATATGGAAACAGGATATTAAGTTGGCATTTCGCCCCACACATGAATGCAATATGTTATCATCATGTGAGTATATTAAGATCACATTTAGTCAATTTTCAAAACGGAGATTCCCTATTAGACGTTTCCAGAATAACCTGAATATGATAAATGTGTGAAAATATATTTCACGCTTAGAATTGAAGTGGCTTAGCTAAAATTAACGAAATTAGTTCAATACATCAAACTACTTAGAAATATGCACTTTTTTCAATAACGAAGTCTTTTAGCCCAGAAAAGAAAAAAATACAATAACAAAAAGGTATTGACGCATGTATTACACCCTAATTATTCACCTATTTACTACCTATACCTTGAGTATTATACCTAAACGAAATACCAACAAAATGGTAAATAATTCAATTACTTTTTTGCGTTTCTCAAAATATGGGCGATATTTAGTGCAAACTTGTTTCTCTTCTGTAAACGTCAGATTTAGACAGTTTCTTCATACGAACGATCTTTTAAAAAACATGTTTCAGTTACAAATGCCAATAATTATGTTTCAATATAAAAAAATAATAACAGAGCAGGTGCTTAGAATAAAAAATCCACTTCTTATATAGACAAATACGTAAATTGCTTGACGTATTTGTCGAGGGCGAACCCATCTAGCGAGCCGTTGTGCGCACAATCATGATCAGGAGTCCGCAACACTACCATTTGTTTTAAATATCCTACGAAATAGCCCAATAAATAGCCTGCTAACGACTATGAAACCCAAAAGAATGTAGAAACACAATCTACAAAATATATGTGATAAAAAGAAAGCCGAGCTCATAACCCCCCTTACCGCCAAGTGCGGTTTGGCAGATATCCCAAACAGAAGTGTATCTGTCTTCAAACATGTCGGTTTCCCCACGTTTTCTTGTTTTCACCACGTGAGTCAGTATTACGTGCCAACTTGTAGGCTTATTTGATGCCTATTAGAAGTATACGAAAATGGCAACAAATAAACCTACTATCTGAATATCGTTAACATTATTGCTACTTAAAAATGCGTAATAAACGGTTTTATTATAACGTATCATAAACTAATCGTATAGCCTCATTAAAGCTTAGATAAGCGTAATTGTTGACGATATAAAAAGAATGTAACGCAAATTTCATTCCATAGATTATCTAATAGTTGATTATCAGACTGATAACTGATAATGTTATCGTTTTATAACGTCAATGGTTATTGTTATGATAAGCTAATCTAAATAAATACAGCCTTCAAGGCGCCTGGTCTTGTTAAATTACATTTAACCTTGCACAAACACAATACACTTCAAAATTGGATAATCAGATAATGTTTCCCACCGCTGGGACTATGAGCCTTCGCTAAGCAGGAGAGAGAGAGAGCGAAAGCCATTATCTACACTATTCAAATCTTCGCAAAAAAAAAATTTCTTGAAAAAAAAAAAAACGATAATAGGTATCTATCGCAGATCCGTAAGCTATGGAACTCCTTTCCTCTGAATACCTTAGTAATGTACTTACTCTAAGAAGGGTTTCATATGGGTTCTATCCTTTTTTTTTTTAATAAAAAGTGGCGCGACGAGCAGGACATGTGCCTGATGGTAAGCAACATGCCTGCCACATAAGAACACAGTGACACGCAGCTATTGTAACATGAAGAGTCCAAATCATTACCTAGCACTGCACTGCGTTCGTCACCCAGAGATCTAAGATGTTATATCTGTAAGCCCTGTAATTTCTCTGGAGACATTGCCCTTCAAACCGGAACACAGTAATGTTTGCTCATTACTGCTTGGCGGTAGAATAACTGGCAAAGGTGTGGTACTTCCACTACAAAATATCCTAATCTAAGCATGTAAAATTTTAAGCATGCCGGCGAAATATCATCAGCATCTCTAATCTTGCAGTGGTACACAAGCGACTACTACCTCTTGTCTGGCGAACTTACTAATAGTTAAAAAACCAGGATAATTAATAAAAGAGATAGAGAGATCACAGTAGGAATAATTAAAATAGTGGCAAAAAATGTTTGGATATTTCAAACACTATCAAGAACTAAATTAATAAATAAATAAAATACATTCCATTGCGATATCATAATAAACTGTTTGTATAAACTGAATTTGTATGCATATTTATCCTCTTAATACGTAATCATTTAAAATTAAGTTCAACACATATTTATCCTGCGTGATACAATTCCACATCTAGTAATAATTTAAGAACAAGTTACGATTAGAACCTAGATCTATCTAGAAGAATATCATACTAAGATTAAAATTTTCATGTCGTGAGTCGTGAAAAGTTTTTCAAATTAAGTTACTGAAGTAATTCCATAGACTACTTACTTCAAATAGAGGGGGAAAAATAGCGCCTTTTTATTTTATAAAGGTACCTACAGCAGCTGGCCTGAGATGGCCTCCAATGTATACCGAAACCAAATTTCAACCCGACCCCTTCAGTCTATACAACATAGATCAAAACATCGAAACATCGAAGTATATCATTTTAGGAAGTAGGATGGGCAGCTTACCATCACGCGACCGAATAGTAATCCTATTAGTTGAAACTATAAATCAAATCATGCTTTATTTTACACGCTCACAAAGTTTAAAACAATATTCACAGTACAAACACCATTTCACATAAAACAGAGTAGGGTTTATTGTCGCATATGAACTTCTGTCAGCGGACCCCAAACTAGGCATACATAAAACCATTTGCGCTTCGTGGAAAAATTGCACTACAAAACAAAAGCCAAATAGTAATTAAACCAGATTGTTTAATTATTATTATGGACAGCCAACATTAATTAATATTTATAAATTCATAATCTTCTTCTTAGTCGGTACACTCTTGGCAGAGTGGTCGTGGTCGTCATTTTCGGTCGTCAATGACCCGCTTCACAATTCGTCGCCATTCACTTCTAGCAGCCGCCTTCCTGGTGCACACGTGCAAAGGATCACCCACCGCTGCTTTAATCTGGTCCGTCCACCTCATCGGTGATCTACCGCGTGCTCGGGTACCTTCGACCTTTCCCTGTACTACCAGGCGTTCTATAGATGTATCGCCGCGCCGAGACACGTGCCCAAAGAATGTTAATATGGGAGATTTGACCACGGATCATAGACACTGCTTTATGCCGAGTTCTTGACGTATCGAGAGATTTGTGCGAAACTCAGTCCACGACACACCAAGCATTCTCCTTCAGCACCACATTTCGAGGGCATCTATCTTTCTCTTCTCACTTTCTCGCAGGGTCCACGTCTCCGCGGCGTATAGGAATATGGGGAATACTAATGCTCTGACGAGCCGGGTTTTTGTGGCTTTGGTTATGTTGCGATTCCTCCATACCTTTTTAAGTTTGTCCATGGCAGATCTAGTTATTGCCATACGCCTTTTTATTTCATCTATGCATCCACCGTCATTGACAATCAACGCTCCCAGGTAAATGTATGATTGGACCACATCGCAGTTTGCTATTTGAGCGACTTCTGGGGAGTTGTTATTAATTGAGAGTTGTTATAAATTCGTAATACAAAGATGGCAAATCATAAAAATATTATTATTCGATCTTGATGAATACATATGTTTTTTTTAAATTCTTTACAATTAATAATTAATAAGTAATTTTCATAAAACAAATATTGTTGTCTGCAATCTGTGTACATAGAGTGGAATGACCTGATTATCTTCAGGTTTGGACAACGGCCAAGAGTTCCAAATGTCACGTTCAGTCTGGACCACATTCTTTAACGATCATCACTGAACCAGGGTATTATAATAATGTAAACTACTTCAATGCACGTTTTATGTTCTGTGGTTGAATGTATGGAATTTACGACAGTGCTGCTCTAGAAAACATCCACACACGGAACAAATATGTGTATTCAAAGTATTTATCACACGAATATTTGGCCTGGATGGGAAGCGAAAGCACGACCTACGTTTCGGCGGGCTACTACGAATTTATTTATTATTAAAGCTATTTAAAAATCACATCACTGGCCTCGTGGGCCAGTGATGTGATTTTTAGTAAAGGTACTTTTATTTTAGCCAACACGCAAGAGAAGAGTAATAAGATTGAAGCCTATTTGAAGTAAATTGATTCTTACGTTGATATAATAAATCAATGGATGTGCCTTCCCAAACTTCAGGCGCACGGAATTATGTTATCGTTGGGAAGAGTGAGCTCACTTTTTCCGTTTTAGTCGATTGTAGGAAGCAGTGAACGCCGGACGTTTATGCATATAGCTATTCGTTGTCAACAACCAAAATAAGTAGAACCGCAACATAATTCGCCACTAGCGATTCTAGGGGTCATGTAGATTGGTAGTCGTAAACCACACAGAGACGCAGTTTGTCAACAATTTCAAGGTGCTCAGGGCACATCTTTTGATTTATATCGATGGAATCTTATTGTTCCATAGGCGAAATCGAAATAACAGCGCGGCCGCCATCTGTATCATTTAATTTTGTTTGACACTTTATAAATAAAACAACTTTTTGACATCTCCAAAGCCAGGTTATTTTGACATATGTATAATCCCCGGTCGGAAACAACAAAAGCAACAGAAAACTGTCAGCAGTCAGTCAGTCAGACAGTTGTACTACAGTCATGTGAATTGGATCGACATGTTATCGCGATTTGAGATTGCAATGTGCATACACTTTATCGCTATAAGTATTGACATTGTGTTAAACACAAAACATAGTATTACGTATCGTACAATGTCAATATGTGAAACCGAAATAACTTCGAATCGAATCCAAATAGCATCTTTTCTTTAAAACTGCAAAAGTAAAACAAACTCTGTGACATCGCCGAAGCAAGCGACGGAAAACAGTCAGCATTGTATGACAACCACGGAAATACGAGTAAGACGATATCACAATTTGGAGCTTGCAACGTGAATGAAATTTATCGCGGTAAATATCGATACTGAGTTAAATTCAGGCGAGCACAAAACATAGCACGTATCGTACAATGTCAAAATGTGAAATCGAAATACGTAATTTCTTTGAAACTGCAAAAGTACCTAACCCACAGCTTGTCAAATTGCTGAACCAAGTTATGTTGAGATGTCAACTAATATTATAAAACTGAAGATTTTATTTGTTCGAACGCGCAAATATCAATAACTACTGGAGCGATTAAAAAATCTTTTCGCTGTTGGATGATTACCACGGCTAAGTCGGGGGTGAAGTATTTTGTAATCTCTGCCCCTGGCAGAAAGCTATCGAAGTCCAACTGTCAGCATTGTAAGACAACCTCGTGAATGAGACGATATCGCATTTTGAGATTGCGACATGAATTAAACCAACTTTGTGACATCGCCATAGCCAGGTCTTGTTGACATATCAACCACGGCCTTAAAATAACACAATCAGCTCAACATCAACATCATTGTCAACTGTTGTTAGACCTAGTTTCACAGACGATTAATGTATCATTGAGCTCACTAAATGCTCCACTTTTGGGACTCGGATGTCAAGACCATAATCCAACACACTAGCCCAGTGGGGGTTGGTGGTTGACACTCATCCTCGAAAGATTCTAGGCGCATGTCGGTTTCCTCACGATGTTTTTCTTCACCGGGTTTTAAGCTAGCGGCATTACGCACGTGACCCCGAAAATACAGTGGTGGGGGTGGGATTTGAACCTAGAGGTTCCGGATCGGCAGTTCGCCGTTTTCCCGACTAGACCAGCCGTAAGTACACTGAACTATAAACCTTAGCTTCGCCAAACTGTCAGCTTTGTGTGACAACCACGTGAATAAGATGTTATCGCGGTTCGAGATTGCAACGTGCATGAAAATCGCGAGTCATTGTGGTCGGGGCCGACGCGGGATTACGGAGGCGGTGTAGCGAATCTGTGTCCGTTTGAAAACAATGCCAATGATAGTTACAGATAATTATGTAACCGTAAATTAAATAGAATTAGTACATTCTGTGGTTTTTTGCTGTTTGAGCGAGACACGAAGACACTGACATTTGATTCATTATTATTGGGACGCGATATTATTTAGGTATTTTGTTGAATCTATAATATAAAAATGAATCGCAAAATGTGTTGGTAAGCGCATAACTCAACAACGCCTGGGCCGATTCGGCCAATTCTTTTTTTTAAATGTTCGTTGAAGTCCAAGGATGGTTTTTAAGGTGAGAAAAAAATCGAATAAAAAAAATATAATAAAAATGTTAGACTTTCTAAGTTTTTTGACTGACCGACAGACGTGTTTTTTTGCCAGAATTACTCGTAACATAAAATGTCGTTCATATTTTAACCGATTCGTTGTGGCGCGCCATATATAATGAGCGGCCTTAAAAAAACGCTGTACTCGTAAAACAAGGAGACACAATGCCAAAGATAGTACCAAATAATTATGTAACCGTATTTAATTAAATAGGATTACTACATTTTGTGGTTTTTTGCCACCGCCGTTCGACATGATGTACTGGTGACATTTGTTTCATTGCTATTATTAGGACGCGAGACGATATAGGTATTCTGTTGATTTTTTTTTTGTTTTGTTTAAATTTTTAGCGACCACAGACGTGTTTATTGACAAAATTAACATAAAATGTCGCTCACATTTTAAGTTAGTTTGGAGGAAGCCTTCGGACTTAAGTACTAATTTCTATGTGACAGACATTTACTTTAGTTTTTCTTTCATTTTTTGAATAAGAGTATAAATACCAAAGACAATAATCTATTTTCTCCAAAAAACAAATCCGACTTCAATGTAAATTGAATTCAGACACTCGATAAAATTCATAAGACGATCATAATCTATCACGATATCGTTTAAATACATGAAAGCAAATTTTAGTTCTTATTTCAGAAACCGCCATACTAATTTCCACACAAAAAAACAAGTAGGCACGTATAGCCTCGCTAAAAGAACTCTAATAAAATTATATTTTTTAACACAAATCAAGTTAGTTTTACCTCGGTCCTTTCTAAAACCATGGCCCTTACTCTGGTGTACAGAGCCTCTTCCCTGATCCGGGCCGCGTCACGGATTTCTCTCACCAGGTCTGTGAGGAATCCAGGGCTGTACTGTCCGCCGATCACACCTGGAATTTAACGAAAATAATCTTTATTACAACATATTTAACTGTTAACTATTAGTTCAAGAGCACATTTTTTTAATGCCCGAGCGACACGAGACTAGATTTTCAAGCTAGGGTAGCTTGTGTAGTAAGTATTACTTATTACGCGTGGACAAAACTAGCGTTGCGTAGCGTTGTCTACACGAAGCTAAAAGTACTATCATGCTAGCTTGCTATCTTAGCTTGAAAAACTAGCTTCGTGTCGCTGGGCCATAAATGAGACTTATAGTTTTCGGCTTAATACGTGCCCCACTTAAGTTTGGCTGGGCAGGGAGAGAAAAACGAGTAGTGAAGGGGAATATTGATGTACGCCAGAAAGGGGCCCCTTAAACCTACGCCCGAGTCACAAGTCTCGGGATCTACTCGAGTTTTCTCTCTCTGCCACACGATGGACCCGGCACCCGCACGTTGAATCCATGGAATGCTAAGAAAATCGTCTCTCTCTTTATTTAGTCCATAACAGTGTCACTTGATTTTTGTTTTCACTGTGTTCGTCAAACAGACACACCTATTTATATATATATATTATTACAATATAAATAAATAAAATAATATATTGGCGGACAATTCACACACAACGCCATCTGACCCCAAACTAAGCAAAGCTTGTACTATGGCGGCCAGATAGCTGATATAAAACATATATAGTTTTAAATACATACTTATTATGAATAGAAACACCCAGACACAGTGCAAACATTTGAATTTATCACACAAATATTTGCACTGAGTGGGAATCGAACCCACGACCCTCAGCTTCGCAGGCAGAGTTACTACCCACTAAGCCACGAGGCCAGTCATATATATAAATAGGCAAGCCAAAATAGCAAATAGCAGAGTATTTGGACAACATTGTCATACAGTAGAGGCTTGCCTAGAGTATAACAATTATGACTTAGAAGCCAGACTTTCATAATTGTATAATGTCTGATGGTTTGTTAGCGTACCAACTACAGGTAGAAACGACGAGGTACTGACAAAGTTAAAACAACCACTGACCAAACAATATTCATTTAAAATGTACAGCATAACTCGATATTAGCGACATTTTTCGGCGGCTCGAAATAACTACTAAGAAAAATGATGTCAAACAGTTCAACGTCATCATTACTACATCATCACTCCGTTAGCAATACTTCCAGGCGCCAAAAGTTTAGGTTTCTAAAACAGATACATATCAAATTATTATTTAGGAATATTGACGCAGATTTATCAAATTTCTCCAAAAAAATTAAACATGGCCACCTATGGTGTAACTAAGAACAATTTTTTTGTCACATTATTGCAATTCACGAAATTTTGTCCACGGCCGTTGAGGTATTTATTCGTAGGAGTGTATCCCAATAAGTGAAGATACGTTCTATCTTATCTCGACCGAATGTCAGTCAACGGCGATAAGAAGATCAACATGACCATTTCTTTACTCTACTTATCAGTCGTTCAAACGGCTAAGAACAAAAACATAACAGTATATTGTAGAAATCCTACCAATATTATGAACGGGAAAGTTCGGATGTTTGCTGCTCTATCACGTCGTAATGTCATTACTGTGTTCCGGTTTGAAGGTCAATGTTTCCAGAGAAATTACAGGGCTTAGAGATATAACAACTTAGATCTCTGGGTGATGAGCGCAGGTCAAGTGCTAGGTAATGATTTTGGACTCTTCATGTTCCAGTCACTGTGCTGTTATGTGGCAGGCATGTTGTTTACCATCAGGCACATGTCCTGCTTGTCTCGTCACTCTTTATATGTATATATAAAAAACCGGATAGGGTTGAAATTTGTAACACAGTTAGAAAATAGTCTGATAAATCATGTACACTACTTGTTATTACAGGAAAATAACAAGAACGGATACTGCGTGGGTAAAACTATAAGGTGCTGCTAGTACTTACTTAGGTACATAATCGTAAAATACATACTTATACCTATTAATAAGTATAAGTAACAAAAGAAAGAGTTAAATGCTTTTACCAGACTAATTACAGGGAATAGATATATTAATCATCTTATATCATCTCCAGGTGACGAGTGCAGTGCAATTTTGGACTCTTCATACCCGGTTGATCGCGGGTTCAATTTCTAGCCAGAACAAACATTTGTTATATCAAAAGTATGTATAGTCAGCTATCTGATTCCCATAATATAAGCTTTGTTTGGTCTTGTCACGCATTCTTACCATCCATGAAGCTCAGGGACTAACATACGAGTCGGTAATCGTAATCAAAACCAAGGCAAACATGAAGCTGCACGAGAGTGTGCCCCATGCGGTAGTTGCAATCTCACGGCACACGGGGACCTTCACATACTACGCTGACGACACCGACGACGCCATCGGTCGGTTCGTGCGGCGAGCGTGGGCTGCATCACCGAAGGCCATCCGAGATTTTAACCTACAGATGGCCATCAAGGACAGAAATGCGGCCGTTGTGGAGGCTCTGGGCCGGGAGGAGGCAGCTTAGGCAAATGATAAAAGGCAATTAGGCAAACACTCGATGTCGAGTCGATTACTAGCGGAATCCCAACCGGTAGTGATCGGCTCTACAGACGAGCACTAGAATTAGATTTTAAATGTACCCAACTCCCTCTTATTTTCCTCTTCTCCTTATCCAAGATATGTGTAAAAAAAAAGATAATTGTAATGACAAAGATCACGGACCCCGGAGTCTGTGGAGTGGCTAATTTAAATATAAAAAAAAAAGGATTTGTTTGGTTTGGCTTTAGATGGTGATGTGCAAGAAATATCGACCCATAAATTATTTATTGAACTGATCACTACAATTGTTGGTAATTATTTCTGATATAAAAACCTGTCTAGGTAAACAACAGAGGTGAAAGAAATCAATTTAATACTTTAAGTATCAAAGCAGATAACGGCTTTCCAACCGTAGAGTATAATCCGATTTTGCGTACTTACAATGCAGCAAAAAAATCATGATTCCATGATGGCGACACAGTTATATTCTACAAACAAAGTTTCAGTGTAAAATTGTAAAATTTAGTGCGATTATTTCTCAAACTCTACGCATATTTCGGTGGAGCGTTCCAACTCCAGTCGATTTACTTTCATCTTATACGCGTCTAAAAATCAATTATAATCGACATGGCTGTGGATTGCTGCTGTAATACTAACTATAATTTTAAAGTGTATACTTATATAGTGGAATTTATGTGGGTAGGTAGGTTTTTTTAAATAAAAAGTGACGAGACGGGCAGGACATGTGCGTGATGGTAAGCAACATGCCTGCCACATAACAGCTCAGTGGCATACAGCTATTGGAACATGAAGAGTCAAAATCATTACCTAGCACTGCACTGCGCTCGTCACCCAGAGATCTAAGATGTTACAACTCTAAGCCCTGGAATTTCTCTATGGCAAAGGTGTGGTACTTCCCCAGGCGGATCCTACCAAGAGTCCTACCACTACTAAAATATATATATGTATATTACAAAATTTTAAGTCACTTTTTTGTTTGCTGAGATAGACATTGGCTCAAAAGCTAGATGAGCTGATAGAATAGCTGCGAAGCCGAAGGTCGTGGGTTCGGTTTTCCCACCCAGTGCCAATATTTGTGTGATGAATTCATATATGTATTTACAACTATATAAGTATTCTCTATTAACTATTCAAGTTTGTATTTACAACTACATAATATATAAGTATTAAATCAGCTATCTGGCCGCCATAGTACAAGCTTTGCTTAGTTTGGGGTCATATGGTGTGTGAATTGTCCGCCAATATTTATTTGTTATATAAAATTTTGAGAGTGTGTCGTGTATGTTTGATGAGTGTGTATGTATGACAAAGCAGTGATAGTTTTGAACATCACGGCAACATTGCTATTTCATCGTTTTTCTTATCGAATACATGTCGGTGAGTATAGGTACTAATTACATGATCTAATTTTCACTTAGCTCTTTTTTCTATTGAACTGGCTCAGAGCTAAAAAAGGCGACACCGTTTCATAGTAGACGTCAAATCAAATTTATTTCAACTAAAATAACTGACGTCCCTAACATCTGAACGAAGACGTTAAATAATAGTAATATATGATAATACTACGTATACAATAAAATTGATTATTCCTCACCGATAGTCACCGCTAAAAAGATGGATGTCTAGACTTGGAATTCAGAGGTCGTGCTATTTGCATAAAGTATTGGTATTTTCTATTTAAAGAATTTTTTATTGCTTCGTATGAATCATACGGCGCGAATGTCGATCTAAAATGCTCCAAACACGAGTCCTAAAATCAAAGGAAATGATGTAAAAGTAGTGGGGAGGAGCCTACATCGCACCATATGATTGGTGATTTATGGTTCGATGTAGGGTCCACCCTACTATTTTACATAATTTCTTCTGATATTAGGGCTTGTGTGTAGAAGGTTTAAGAGTAATGTGTCAGCCCAAGCCCAACTACCTACCCTCAACTACCCCAAAGTCAGGTAGGACCAACTTCTATCCTGACTTTGGGCTAGTAAATCACAAGCCCATTTTACGTCCCAATCAATTTGGGACATCTCTCCTTTCATCGATACAGCCATCCAATGCGTCTTTCTTGGAACTTGTTTACTTCCTCACAATGTGATCCTTCATTAATGAAACCAATTACAACCGCCAGTTGAACGGTGATAGCATTTTGTTTAATTGTTTGCGAATTACTTAGATAAATAATAAGTAAATAGGTTTTCCGCACGGTTCCTTTGTACCAATCGTAAGCAGATGAGGTGTATGTTAGCTATGGCGACATAGTAATGTGCCGCCACAAAAGTATGACACTTCCACAAGAGCGAAAATACAAGAGCGATCAGACCCTTGCTTCCAGTGTAAAGCGTTTCCTCTAACTCTATACGTAGTATATGTAAACTCTTTGGCGAATTATTATTTGATCGGTATTTTTTCTATACGATGAGTGGTAACAACCATACGGTCCGATACACTGACGGTAAACGGCTGCCGTAGCTTATGAACATCTGCAATACCAAAGATGCTGACGACGATTCCTCAGCCTGGAGTGGTGTACAAATGTACTCTATTTAAACTTGTCTTGTGCTTCTCCTTGTCGAAGTTAGTTGGAAAACTTGGATTAACGGAATTCCATAGCTTACTATCTCTATTTCGTGGTATTTAAAATGAATGTGATGGGGATATTCTCCAGTGGCCGAGAATGGGTATGGGTTGCCTATTTTTGGTTTCTCTTTTTTGCTCACAGTACGATAAAGTTACAACTTTCCGTAAATTTACACAATTTTTTCAGAAGTTAATTTAGTGTTACAAAATATAAAAGTTTGCTGCGAAATGAGCCGTTTGAAACCTTTGATTCAAATATACGTACATAGGTATCATACATGGCGCCGATCGGACACCTAACACGATTTAAATACATTTTGTTCAAATCTATGGTTTTATTGATGTCAATTGGAATAATCCTACCACTATTATACAAGGGAGTGTTTGGATTTGGATGTTCGGAACTTTACTCAACCAGGTCAGAACGGCTAAACGTACCGGGTAACTTTTATATCGTCTGGAATAGGACAAAGGACTTACTTTCCATTGCGGACAATTACCAAAAACAACGCGGGAAAACACGCAGGTCGGCTTCACTATCGGTAAGTTGCTATTCATTAGTGAGCTCTTATACAAGTCCATGATATACAAACTCGTTGAGGGCTACCTCCAAAGAGTTTACATATACCTACACGTATAGAGTTGGAACAAACGCTTTACACCGATAGCACGGGTCCGATCGCTCTTGCCTTGTCGCTCATGTGGAAGTGTCATACTATTGTCACGGCACATCACTCTGTTGCCATAGCAAGAATGCACGTCATCTGCTTACGATTGGTACAAACGAACCGTGCGGAAAAACCTGATCTATTTATGTACTTATTGCTTATCTAAGGCTACCTCTAATTTGCACACATAAACAGGGAACTAAATATTCCAACTGCTAGGACACAGGATACGGGGCCTCCTATCACAAGGGAAGAGTCAAAGCAACCACGTTGGCCTGGTGTGGGTTGGTGGACGGCGCATGACTTCGAATGATTCTCGGTAAGGTACATGTCGGTTTCACGGTGACACAGTTTTTAAGCTAACAGCATTACCCATATGCCAGAAATGACAGTAGTGTACTTGGGATTCGAAGCACAGGCTCCGAACCGGCAGTCGCCGTTCTCCCGACTAGACCAGCGGTAAATTATTTGCACAGTGCCTATAAAATGCCAATATTACCCATCACAATAGCGTCACGAAGAGAAACCGCTGTCCGATGTAGTTGTGCCCATTTCACGTATCGTGCCAATAGGATAAACTGTAAGCGGATTAGGGCTTGCTTCAGAATTAAATTGGCATGTGTACTGTATTTCTAGTATTTCGGTCATGGGATATTAGGGTCAGTAGGGTATCGAAACAGTATATATTTTGTGTTGGTTTAACAGCATAATAATTATTTATCCTTGAATGAAAAACCAGATAATCCACTTCAATTTAAAAACTTAGCTCACACACCCAACATGTAACTAAAGTAATTTGGGTAGGCCAACAAAATGCACTGCTTCAATGACATAGTGAGGTTTCGCAGTGAACAATATTCGGATTTTATAATGGATAATAAATAAAATGTATGCAATTTCTACTTTATTAACTCGCCATTTGATAAAAAATAAATTAGACAGTCAGGGAAGCATTCCCATTGAAACAAAAAAAAATCTAATTCAGTTCAGGCGTCTTCGAGCATCCTGGAGGTACATCAGTTTATGTGTAACCCTCCATACCGGAAAACAGTAACTGAAAATTACTGATTGGCGAATGAATGAAGGGCAATGGTGTGGTACTAATGAACTCCGCAAACAGTTCTACCACTACAGTACTACAAATAAATATTCCGCGACAGAATTAAGATACCAAATAGTGTATTTAAGTGAGCAATTTACTTTCTATTGTCGAAATATAACGGAAGTAATAAATAAGAGAAGTACGGCTGGTGTTATCGAAAATGCGTCTCAATTATCGCGGTTCTATTGTGAGAACAGATTGATATTCTTCGCGTATTCCCACAGCTGTACGCTTCGACCGAATTAAGCTCCAGTATTGGCCAAATGAGAAAACTAATATTTGCGAAGATATTATTGAACGATTCTCGTTTATTTACAGAACATACAATGACAACTCCCTCATCCGATATTTAAAATTAAGTAAAAGTATATTTATAGTTTTCTTGCCAGGTGACGTGACTTAATTTTTTCTTCATTTTACCTAACATCATCATCACTACATAGTATAAAACAAAGTCACTTTCTCTGTCCCTATATCCCTATGTATGCTTAGATCTTTAAAACTACCAAACAGATTTTGATGCGAGTTTTTTAAATAGATAGTGTGATTCAAGAGGAAGGTTTATATGTATAATATGTGCATACAATAGCAGACAAACACTAATCATTTTAATGGTTTCTTATGTGATGTCATACATAAACAAATTTTTTGCGCTTACTTTGCAAACTCCTGCTGGATCCTACGAGATGGATCAAAATAATGTACTGCGGAATTGTACCCCTTAAAAAGGTCTACAAAAAAGTCAACAATGGTATATAATATATGTCTATCTCTTAGGGAGAACCCACAACAACCATTTTTATTCGTATTTTTTTTAGTATCAGCATTGCACCTGAGCGAGGCCGGGGCGGGTCGCTTGTAGAATATAATTAATACAGCATAGAAATAATTATGCTAGTATTAGACACCTTCCTGATACGGCTGATAGATACTTAAGTTGATATTGGAATCCTACTGATATTATAAAGGCGAGCGTTTGTAAGAATCTATGGATCTTTGGATGTGTGTTTGTTAGTTTTTCACGCAAAAACTACTAAAGGGATTTGGATGAAATTTGGTAAATAGATAGGTAATTGTCTGGAATAACACATATGCTATTTTTATAATGGGAAATTAACAGGATCGGAAACTCCGCGCGTGTAACCGACGGGCGCTGCTAGTAGTATGTATTCAAGTTCATTTCATTTAAGTAAGTAAGTAGTAGGTATCACAATAGTAACTAAGATTAGGTTAGTAGTTTTACGGCTACGTGCCTTTAGTTTAGTAGGCAGTAGAGGCCATCTAAGACCAACTACTATTTCACTTTCATAAGAAAAAAAATGATTTAAATATATGTTCGATGAGTATATATACAATAATAGAGTAGTTTCGAACTTTCCCGCTAAAACACTAACATGACGTCACTACCCGCAAAACATTGATTGCGATTCATGACTGTATGTCCAGTTTATGTGTTTTCTTATTTAAAACTATAAATATGCTATCGCTTAGACTTGCATAGCTTGTCAAAACTATTTCTACACCTACCAAATACACGGTATTATAAAAAAAACTAAACATCCAGAAATCACTATTTTTAAAGTTATTTCTTAAAAAATCTGTCCAGTCTTCGATAGTGGTTCCTCCCACACGGGTTTCTAGGCAAGCTCATGAATACTTGCGTTACGCGAGGCTATCTAATAGGTCACGAGGGATATCGTGTTTATGCATATGCTAAGCTCATGTGAGGTGGGTTTTGAATAAGTAGATATTTTATTCATGGTCAGTTGCGTAGTTTGGCCGATGGGCATTTTTCGCGTTCTAAAATGAATTAGGGATTAAAGAAATCTTGTTATTCTCTTATGGCTATACTTTGGGTGTCTTTACGTCGAGAGTGAATCGGTTTCATTTAAATATCGCTCTCCAGCCGTCGACCGCATCGTCACAGGTGGTCTAGTGTAAACCTATAAATAGCCCTTTTATCCTATGCACGATTTCAATGCGGAAGTTTTGATGTTTGTTCCTCAATCACTCTTAAGGTACAAGTTCGCGCTCAGACCGCGACAGGAGACCGAGACCGGAGACCGCGACAGGCACTTTACTCTATAGAATTGTATGGGCGCCAGTTCGCGCCGAGACCGCGACACATGTCTTGCGACACGTGTCTCGGTCTCCTGTCGCGGTCTCGGCGCGAACTGGCGCCCATACATTTCCATAGTGTCAAGTGCCTGTCGCGGTCTCGTGTCGCGGTCTCCGGGCGAACCGCTACCTTTACTCACTCACACTGCACTCTTAAGGTAGCGGTTCGCCCGGAGACCGCGACGCGAGACAGCGACAGGAGACCGAGACACGTGTCGCGAGACATGTGTCGCGGTCTCGGCGCGAACTGGCGCCCATACAATTCTATAGAGTCAAGTGCCTGTCGCAGTCTCGTGTCGCGGTCTCAGCGCGAACTTGTACCTTTACACAAAACCGAGTCATAATAAATCAATACCCACCCTCTCTCTCCATACGATTTAAACTATCACCCATTATGCAGTTATTTATATACTTGAAATTGGCAAGCAATTCAATGAAATGTTTCCAATTATGTAATCGCATGATAACAATTCGTAAACAATTTACTGCTCAACTTAAGTACTAAAACTAGAAACGAAATTATCCTAAGGAATGCTATGAAATCGCGACCATAAAAATGTTACAGGCAATTATTTTCATGAACTTTGTCCTACATTTTTATTTGTGAAGTTGTTCGATACTGGCAATATGGATGGTGTTTTAGAATATTTTGTACTCGTAGTAATGCTACAGGGTACAGGCGACTTTCGAATTCATTTTACAAAACGTGCTTGCATGCGTATGTGGCTTTTTGTGTTAGGATGTGTGTAAGTGTACCTATAATATGCGTGTGTGAGAGTGAGACATCTACGTGTACGTATGTGTCTACAATCTTTGTGCCTTCAAATCGAGAGTGAATCGGTTTTTTCTAGGTTGGAACCCTCATGAGTTTACCGAGAAAATGCTACCAAGGTTGTACTAATCACAAATTACTGCACAATTATCACAAACGCAGTTCGCATCAAAGTACCGTCGTTGGTTGCCAGTTGGCCGTTAAGGTGCAAAAACAGTTGGCAAAGTAGCACGCGATTTACCGGTACTGATGATATCGATAATATCGCAGATAGAGCGCAATACACATAATTGATGACAGGCCGTGTTCTAAATTACTTACCGCCATATTACAAAACTAGCATATTTTGTTTTATAGTGTACTACTACTACTTCGAGATCAAACAAATCTTCGAGAGACCAGCAAACAACAAATATTAGAATAAGTCTTATTATATCGTTATGTTTGTACTAGATTATTGTTGTTTGATTGTTTTGTAGTTATTATTGTGGTTAGCGACTCGCTCCCCTTACGGCAAACTACGGTCCTGCCGACAGGATATCCTGATTATCTATCAAGGCCTGGGTCCAAAAACATAAGTGTTCATATTCCAGCCTAAATACATCATAATCATAATATGTTTTTTTTTTTTTTTTTATTTATTTAAATTAGCCACTCCACAGACTCCGGGGTCCGTGATCTTTGTCATTACAATTATATATTATTATTTTTTACACATATTTTGAATAAGGAGAAGAAGAGGAAAATAGGAGGGGAGTTGGGTACATTTAATATCTAATTCTAGTGCTCGTCTGTAGAGCCGATCACTACCGGTTGGGATTCCGCTAGTAATCGACTCGACATCGAGTGTTTGCCTAATTGCCTTTTGCCATTTGCCTAAGCTGCCTCCTCCCGGCCCAGAGCCTCCACAACGGCCGCATTTCTGTCCCTGATGGCCATCTGTAGGTTGAAATCTCGGATGGTCTTTGGTGATGCAGCCCACGCTCGCCGCACGAACCGACCGATGGCGTCGTCGGTGTCGTCAGCGTAGTATGTGAAGGTCCCCGTGTGCCGTGAGATTGCAACAACCGCATGGGGTACGCTTTCGTGCAGCTTCATGTTCGCCTTGGTTTTGATTGCGATTACCGACTCGTATGTTAGTCCCTGAGCTTCATGGATGGTAAGGATGCGTGACCCGGTGCCTGACCCATAACCCTGGTTTGTCAGGGTCTCCTTCTCCTCTTGAGTGTGAACCAAGAAGAGGGTGTTTGGTAGGTTGTTGGGTATTTGCGCTCCCTTATATCTTCTCTGCTCTAGGGACTTTATACGGGGCGCTGAGGAGTACATACCGGAGTATATTTCCCTCAGCGCATATGCGACGTCCATTGGGTTTCGATGTGTGCAGATCATAATATGTATAAAAGGAAGATATTTGTGTCGTGGTTCTAATGATTGGTTCAAAGGAGTTATAGAGATTGTTACTCTAGACTAAATTAATTAAATTGGATCAAGCACGGGTAAATAAGAAACTGTGATCTTGTAGACTGAACCATGCGTTTACAATATGTGTAAAAAAGTACTCTCAACCCGGGTGTATTTTTATTTTATAAGTAGATTACCATTAATCTATAATCCCTGGCTTCGATTTCTGTACTTGTACAAGTTTAAAGATAGGCACAGTATAAAGAAATAATACTATAGTACTTAATCGCCTTTGATCTTGGAGGAAACGCCGATAATGTGTAGACACGGGTAGATACAACCGAAACTGAACCGCGCTCACGAAGTACTAACATTGTAATGTTGGCAAAGGCGGGAGCGCGCTTACCGCATCTCACCCCGCACGCCCCGCACGATTGACCCGTCCAGAGGGCTTCATTGAGCGACTGTAACATCTGACTGTGGTTTACTAGGTATATACAAAACTCTTTATTATCACACAACCCAAAATTGAAACACACAGTAAAACATAAACTAACGCCACAAACGGCAGTTTTATTTCTGAGTGCAATATCTTCCAAGCAACAAGCATAAGGGCACATCGCCAAAATACAAAAAATACGCGGGAAAACGAAGTGTATTTTATAAATACTTACTACAAAATATAGAGGTATATTATTTATTCTACATAGGTCGTATCATTTAACCCTATTGGGATGTTTGTTCAATCCAATTGATTTTCCTCGCCCGTATCACCCAGAGTTAAGGTTTACGATTGCATAACACAAAATGTTCAAATTCAATTGTTTCGCAAAATCATTGCAATTAGAGCATAAATGGAGCAGGGCCAAGTCGTATCTGTGGTATATATAGGTCGAAGTCTAAGCTGTCGCATCACTGATATGAAATACTTCATTAAACCCGACCAAAAAAAGGGGTGTTATAAGTTTGACGTCGATGTCTGTCTGTCTGTCTGTGTGTGTGTCTGTCTGTGGCACCTTAGAGCTCAAACGGATCAGGCCGATTTCGACGCGGTTTTTTTATTTGAAGGTTAATATCCGTGCGGATGTTCTTAGCTATGTTTGGTTAATATCGATTCAAGATGGCCGCCTCCACAAAAAGGCGGACAAAATATTTCTTCACAACCTACCTCAATATGGGTATCAAATGAAAGGGCTTGATTAGTAGAATACAATACATAATAACAAATTTCAAATCAAAGAAGGCCACCACCGCAAAATGGCGAATTAAATTATTTTTTTTCACTGCTACCAAAATATGGGTATCAAATGAAAGGGCTTGACTAGTAGAATACTTTGCACTATGACAAATTTCAAATCCAAAATGGCCGCTACCACAAAATGGCGGAATATGGCGGAATACATTTTCTTTTTTTCCCAACTCCCTTAATATGGGTATCAAATGAAAGGGCTTGACTAGTAGAATGTTGCACAGATAACAAATCCGAGGTAGTCGGGGGTTAATCAATTTTTTTAATTTTGTTATTTGTTATTTTGAAGACCTTTATAGGTATACTAGGTAGGAGACTAGTGACCCAGTCTGGATCCACACGACAAACAGATAGATAGAATCACTTTATTGGCACACCAAAATAATATGAAACTGCGGGGCACTGCTAGTCAATAGTAGATAGCTCTTAGATAGAGAATAAGTAAATAGAGCAGGTTTTTCCGCACGGTTCCTTTGTACCAATCGTAAGCAGATGAGGTGTATGTTAGCTATGGCAACATAGTGATGTGTCGCGACAAAAGTATGACACATCCACGAGAGCGACAAGACAAGAGCGATCAGACCCGCCCTTCTACCGCCTAACTAAATCTATCTATCTATCTATAGTCTATGGCTTCGCTATTGCTGTCTCTATCATTTCAAGCGAAAAGAAAAGAGAGAGAGCTAATTCAAAGCTAAGACAGTTTTAGTTCGGTAGACCCTCCGTGCTTGCGGTGTAAAGCGTTTGTTCTAACTCTATACATAGTAAGCTCTTCAAGATTACCCACATTATTTTGTTCTATCATCAATAGCTTTGGCTACGCACGCAACGTTTACATTTTATAGGGCTACTAGCTGTACCCTGCCACGCTTCTCTGTGGCATATTGTGATGCAAACATTGGAAAAAAAACAATCCTTGATGCGGATTATATATAATTGTAAAATTTCAGCTCGATCGGTGCAGAACTTTTTAAGTTTTTGAAGTGTACACAAACCAACATAACATTTTTATATATTATAGAGATTATATACACTTTGAGCGGTATCATTGGACTTGTCGTAGATATCCCTAAAACTTAAGTCGATTAACAATATAACTCAACTTAGTACTCTTAATCTATACTATTATAAAGCTGAAGCTGAATTTTCGTTTGTTTGAACGCTAAGATCTCGGGAAGTACTGGTCCGAATTGAAAGATCATTTTTCTATTGAATAGCCCATTTATAGACGAAGGCTATAGGTTATATAGAACATAACGCTGCTATCAATAGATGCGGACCATGAATCAAGAATGTAACAAAAACGGGAAAAATTATTCCTTTTTTGAGTTTTCGTACCGTGCTTTGACATGACAGCATGTGTCTAAGATTGCGTAATTGAACCTTTATTAATCAAATTTGTTTCTAAATCTGAGTCGGTACTACCAATTTCCGACAGGTGGCGTAGCAGGTAGCTGGAGAGGTTTTTTGTGTGTAAGCGACATTCTTAGGAATGACTGAACCGATTTCAAAAATTCTTTCACCGTTGGATATGTACGGGATCCCGATGATTGCTATAAATGTACTACGGGCGCAGCCGGGGCGGACATCTAGTCTAGCATAAAAGCTTATTACACTTATCTAAATTTAGTCGACTGAATTCAGAACAAATTTAGAAGAAAGGTTAGTCTACTGATTTCACAGGTCAAAGAGATAATCCGGGAAACCGGGAACCAAGTAAAAAAAAAATAAAAAAAAATATTTCACTAATTTATTGGCAATGAATTGGTATAAGTTTAATTAGTGAAGAACTAGTATAAGTTTGTTGGGGCGAGTGGTCGCGGCGGATGATGGATAGATACTGGCCGGCTCCTCTACCGCCTAACTAAATCGGCTATGGCTTTGCTAATGCTGTCTCTATATATTCAAGCGAAAAGAAAAGAAACGACAACGCTAAGACAGTTTTCGTTAGGCGGTATATAGACCCCCGGGTGCGAGGAGGGATGCGTGGAAGTAGGGAAATAAGAGAAAGGTCAAGGAAAACACAAGGAAATACCGAGTATTACAGAATGCAGTGCAATACTAGCCAGTGATTTGCACTATTTGTTGTTTTCCGTCAACCTCATGGATGATACTGATATCGGATACTGCCTATTTGCTCGTTCTGTCTCGTAATATGAAATGGTGAGAGCTATTTTCCAATAACAACTTTACAGGCTAGAAAATTACGCGTCAAACAGCGATAACTTCCAAGTAAAACTATTTGAAAGCTTCCTTACTAAAACTCAATCAATTTAAGTGATTTTGTGCAAGTCACGTTGCAATAATTCAATAGAGAAAGTACGTATTTCTAGTATAGCCAGCTTAATAGACTTGATGCGTCGTAAAAAGCTACAGCGGAGGTAACTAAACAGCAACTAGACATCTAGGCCTTTCTCTGCATTCTGGGTGTGAATTTCTCGTGAAAGGTACTCATTATGGAAGAAAATTGAGCTTCTAACACTTTGTTTACACAGTAAATGCGTGGACATTTCTCACACGACACCATCTCATTTCAAACAATGATTTATTTAAAAAAAAACTTTTAAATTCAAATCTAACTAATTCTCTCTAATTAATCTCGGCTAATTCAGCTGAGCGAGTCAAACGGCGCAAATATGCAACCCTCGGAAGTGGTTACATATTTGAGCCCTTTGGGGTTGAGACATTGGGACCGTGGGGGACGGGAGCTCACCTCATCTTCAAAAGCCTATACGAGCGCTTGGTCGACGCGACGCGTGACCAAAATGCTGGCGTTTATTTGGCCCAACGCATAAGCATTGCCATTCAGCGTCGTAATGCCGCCAGCATGCTGGGTACGCTTCCGATTGGTAGTGGGCTTGAACATCTTGATTATCTGTAGACCTACAGTGGTCTATGGATAATTCAGGTGTGCTTAGTGTAAGTAGTTAGGTAGGTTTGTAGTGTCGTGTAGTTCTCATTGTATTTTTAACCCCCGACCAAAAAAAGGGGTGTTATAAGTTTGACGTCGATGTCTGTCTGTCTGTCTGTCTGTGTGTGTGTCTGTTTGTGGCTCCGTAGATCTCAAACGGATGGACCGATTTCGATGCGATTTTTTTTATTTGAAGGTTAATATCCGTGCGGATGTTCTTAGCTACGTTTGGTTAATATCGATTCAAGATGGCCGCCTCCACAAAATGGCGGACAAAATATTTCTTCACAACCTACCTCAAAGGGCTTAACTAGTAGAATGTTGTGATAAGAAATCTGAGGTAGTCGGGGGTTAATCAAAATTTTTAATTTTGTTCTTATAGTTTAATCTAACTAGATTATACATTTGTGGAAATTTGAATGTTTATTGCTCAGTCACGTTGGGTCACCTCAACGGATCGGATTGAAATCTGGACTACAGAATAAAGGCTACCAAAAACGAGAGACGCTGATATTAGCAAATAAGCAGATTTTCCCTGGATCAACACATATTTTTATGTAAAATACATGTATGTATTTGGTAGGTTTGAGAATAGATTGAATAGTATTTCACACCCCTGGCAGACCTCACTTTTTAATCGCGATTCTATCAAAAAATAAATCTAATAAATTTATATTGGAACAGTTTAAAAAAAATACTGTACTTATACAACAATTTTAACAAGAAAAAAATCCTATTCGAAACTGAAAAATATGTTGTAGACTAAAAATTTGGGTCAGGAATAGACCGAGAGATGTGTCAAAAGCTTAGCATGCCATAGGCTACAACACTTTAGTATGAATATCTTAGAACATCTTGATTAGATTTGAACATCACCTGTAAGTTGCTAGCTCTTCCTTTCTCTTCCATTCTTTTATCAAATACATTGTTGAAAGTGAGCACATAATTTGCATAAATAAACTAATACGACCTTGCCCTTTATACTATTGGACTGTAGGTAGCTCGAAAAATCGATCAAAAAATTGATGTTTATAATGTACAGGACTTAATCACGATTTAATTCATTGTTTAAATACCTCGACGTTTCGGCAGCGTTACAACCGCCGTGGTCACGAGAAGACATTATGTGTTCAAATCGCGAAAGAAAAAAAAAATGATGTTTCAAAAACTCGAATGAGGTTTTACTCCGCCCACGTAATAAGACGGCTAGGTTGTGGAATGTGTTGGCTAAGTGGGTTATTCCGGATGGTTAAAATATTGGTGTTAAATAGAGAATAAGAATGAATCGCTTTCTTCTAAGTAAACGCCATCGTGGACCGCATCATCGGTTAACATAAGGCGAAATGGGGGTCAAGAGCAAAACCTATCATTGTTAACAACAAGAACAAAATTAAAAATTTTGATTAACCCCCGACTACCTTAGATTTGTTATCTGTACAACATTCTACTAGTCAAGCCCTTTCATTTGATACCCATATTAAGGGAATTGTGAAAAAAGGAAATGTAATTCGCCATTTTGTGGTAGCGGCCATCTTGGATTTGAAATTTGTCATAGCGTATAGTACTCTACTAGTCAAGCCCTTTCATTTGATACCCATATTGAGGTAGGTTGTGAAGAAATATTTTGTCCGCCATTTTGTGGAGGCGGCCATTTTGAATCGATATTAACCAAACATAGCTAAGAACACCCGCACGGATATTAACTTTCAAATAAAAAAAACCGCATCGAAATCGGCCCATCCGTTTGAGCTCTACGGTGCCACAGACAGACACACACACAGCCAGACAGACAGACAGACAGACAGACCGACAGACAGACAGACAGACAGACATCGACGTCAAACTTATAACACCCCTTTTTTTTTGTCGGGGGTTAAAAAAATATATCAGCATAGGTACCCAATAATAATCTGTTTGAAGGCCATAGATAAGTTTGATGTGGTCTACTTTCATTTCTTATAATAGTTTTTTTTGTATAGCTTTGAGTGACAAGACAAGCAGGACATGTGCCTGATGGTAAGCAACATGCTAATTACATAACTGCGCAGTGACATGCAGCTATTGTACATAAAAAGTCCAAATCATTACCTAGCCCTGCACTGCGCTCGTCACCCAGAGATCTAAGATATTATACCTCGAAGCCCTGTAATTTCTCTGGAAACAAAAACTATTTTAAATAATATTTTAACTATTTAATTAACTAACAATGCCGCACGTTGCCACCCGCGTAGTTCCCGATCGCGTGATTATCCCAGAATAAAAAAATACCCTATACTTAACATGTTTTATTTCAGACTATCACACATACTTTAAATCTTTCTTTACATTTGTCATGCTCACAGGATCCAACAAGCACTATAATATCTGATTATGCATGCTCCCACTGGTAGGTAAGTAAAGGAACCATCAGGTATCCCAAATGGGGATACCAGAACCAGCAATTCTGCCATAGTGAAGAGGATCTAGCACATGCCCAATTGTAGAGCTGAATACTATTTCAATTATTCTCTGAAATCGGCAGACTTACTTGGGCATGTTTCTAACAGCAATATCACATCAACTAAATAGGCAAATGATATTATCATCTTCATCTTCACCACTATAGCAGATATGCTAGAGAGTCAAAGTATCATACTATTTCTTAAGGAGGGTTGGCTCATGCGAGCCAGCTAGACTTCCCAAAATAAATATAGTCAGGTTAGGAGAAATGGAAAAGACATCCTTTATGGGATATCAATGCAGTACTCATAGCCATCATCCTGCTAATATTTTAATTGCTAACCTTTTTTTTTACTTTTTATAGGTTTACACTTGACTGCCATCTTGCCTGATGTTAATGCGGTCTACGATGGAGCGTGTTTAACTAGAAGAAACTGATTCAATCTCAATTCGAAGACTCAAAGATTGAAACTATTGGGAAATCCCACTCAGGCAACATATTCCACAATCTTGACGTTCTTATCACAAAAGTAGAGTCAATTCTCTTCATTTTGGAACATCAACCATGAAACGATATCGCTTTTTCGAGCTGCGAGATTTCCGACAGAAAAAAGGACAAGGTGGTATTAGATTGTGCAAATCAGTCGCACACTCTCTGAATATTTGCTACTCAATCACAAAAAAGTTCAGGATCCAGTTGAAATTTGGAACAACTATAGTCTGGAATAACAACCTAGGCCTACTACAGGCCTACTACCTAATAATGAAATAATATAATCATGGGAAAATAATGTGAACAGGAACTGCGTGGGCTACCACAGGGTACTTTAGCAGGGATCAGTGTTGTTTAATAAGAACAAAAATAGAATATTAATCATTTGAAATTTACAAACAGCAAATACTCACCATTATCCAATGAGTGGCTAGATGTATGTCCCATACTCGAACTGTTTCCTTTGTGTAGCAATGCATTATGATGTCTCACGTTATCTAACTCCGCTGCAAAACAAATTGTCGCTGAGGTTTGCACTACGCAAAAACTACTGCAAAAAAGGATGCTGAAATTTGGACTTTACAACAACTGCATGCACTCTAAACCACGCCTTTTGTGTGGAACAGTTCCAGGAGATAGATAGACAGAGAAACTGTTTACTGCACTTAATTAAAGCCAGGAATCAAAATATTCAAAACCTTGAAAATTAAGAAATAGTGTGTTGATAGAAATACCATCATAGGTAAGATTGAATTGTGTAATGCAATATTGGTCTGCCCTGATTATGTACCAGAAATATTACAATGCTGCACAAATGGCCCAATTTGAAAATTTTACTTTGACGAAAATGTTTTTTTTTAAGTAAGTAATTTAAGTTATTAAATGACTGTACCATGTACCATTTAAAGCACTAGATATGTTATTTCATATCTGGTGTTCATGTGGTGTCTGTCTGTCTCTGTTTTTTTTATCACACAGATCATTACTTGACCTTGTATGTTCATTATTCATGTTATTTATGATGATGTAGTCACTTACTAAGCTAAAAAGTTTATTTATTAGCTAATTAAAAATAAAATCATAGTCCTTGATAGTTGAATGGTACTACTCATTGTGGAGAGTGTCTGGATAAGTTATTGTGGCCTTATTGGACATTGTGGGACTGTCCTTTGCTAGTTTTTCACTTCCACCCAAAGTGTAAGCATTATGATATTTTGGTTTAAATGGCATAGACTACTATCAATGTGTGCACTACAAATCTATATTATAGAAAACAGAACAAAAAATAAAAAAACACACATCAAGAAAGCTTCAAAAGGTTAATATTATAATATACATAATACACGGCATGTGTTTGTTTTGTGACCTTGACTTAAATGAGAGATCAGACTGTGTGGGTGAATTTTTTAGCTGTAGGTGTAAATTGAAGGCCTTTTTAAACATTCACAAATAAATGTAGCACCTTATTTTATTGACTTCAACTCATAACTAAATTACTCTTATTTCTTCGGATTTTGAGTTTAGTTTGCAACAAGAGCAGTGTAACTAATTAGTGAATAAAACCAAATCATCAACGGTTTGCCCAATATGCTCAAAATTTAATCTACCATAAAAAGCTGCAGCTTTTACTCACCTCTCGTTTCCAATAAGTCTTTATTCAGTCTTTCATTGGCTCTTTTCAGAGACGATATTTGGTCAAGGAGACATATTAGCAGCTTACTTCCCATCTGACTGTCAGTTGTGTTTGAAGCAGTATCAGACTCTGATTCGTCATTAGTCGGTTGTGCAATGTCCGGGAGCTCTCGGACACAAGGATCACTGAATCTACGATTACTAACATTGTCCTTGTCTTTGTCGTGTCTATCACTGTTGGAGTTCGTATCGCCAACAGACGTTATTATCGGCGGTAAACTCGTGTAATCTAAATTATCCGCTGATATCTTAGCCTGCGAATCTTGGTCATAGTTAACTTCTTCAGCTTTCTGCTCCCTTCGTCGTAGTCTGGGCCGCTGAACTTGTATACTTTTACCGACGTTCTGGACGTACCTATGGTCTTGACCGTAAAAGTGCATCGGTGGCGTTGGATTAATATAACTGGGAAAAGCAGGGAGAGACAATGGCTCTGTAGTACCATACATGTTTCGATAAGGGTCGTAGCCCGGTGCAAATTGAGCACCAACAGACCAGTTAGCATTCATACTCGGAGCTACAAAGTCGTACGAATCTTGAATAGCAGGAGCCGCTTCTTGGATGTGGCTCATCGTCTTGTCTAGCCATTTAGAGAGATACGACGACTTCCCATGTGATTTTTTCCGCTTTCCCGGAGAGCTGTTGTTACTAGAACCGTTGCCGTTCACTTGTTTTGGTGTTGAAGCCATTTATGTAAGCGACAACTTTCAAGGTAAAAAAGTTAAGAAGACACTCAAAGTTTCACTTTCTCTTTCACAAAAACTTAGTACATTTTCACTGACCGTAATCGAAAGCTAAGAAATCATGTTAAAATAATTAATTTTTCGATTTTTTCGCAGTGATTCGTTCGTTTCACTTGACCGACGGCCGACGGAATTTAAAAATTAAACTGACGTAGGGCGGCTTTTTTCTAGAAATGTCAACGTTATATGTCAACCATCAAAATGAAATTGTGAGAATTAGGACCGTTTCGGTTTACGCAGAAAAAGTGAGTCACAACTTAACGACACAACACGACACACACGACAGATTGGACGTAAACACTAGATGGCAGTAGTTACTTGTTACTTTTATCGTGTGACTCTTTAGTATTCCGACAGGTAAACAGATGTCGTTGTCTACCCAGAGTAATATCAAAATTCGTCATAATATATGACACTTGACATAGTGGGATAAATGTTACCCAATATTTAAACCAACTGCTCATTGAGCGCAGCGATATACCCAGCGAATGCAACTTATCTCTATATATGTATATAAAAAATATATTTTGGTTTGTGTATGCTTCAAAAACTAAAGAAGTTCTGCACCAATCGAGCTGAAATTTCACAATGATATATAATCCGCATCAAGTATCCTTTTTATCTAATTTTTGCATCACATTGTACCACAGCGAAGCGTGGCAGGGTACAGCTAGTATATTATAATATTATAGTTCTAGCGCGTTAACAATTTTAGCTACACACAGCTACTGCAATTTTGTGCTGAGCCCATCAATCAGTGATAGGATTAGATAAAGAATTAGTAAATGTAAAAATATCTATGTATGCTAAATATTTTAGAAGTATATAAGTAGTATTTTTTGTGAAAGTATCATTGTAATACTTATTCCACATTTTGTATGTTAGTATCATAAAGGTGTAAAATAAAACCATTTGATTTGAATGACAGAAATTTTATTTTCTAAATATATAAAACAATCTGGTTTATTTACAAATTTCGACTTTATTATTCGTGTTCCATTATCAAAAATCAAACAATCCAAAATTTAAGATGATCTATGGCACAGTGCAGATTAAAAAATAATCAATTGTGCTTAGAAAGTAAGTATTGAAGATTGGCAGTAGTAGTTATTTTTACTAAATACTTGAATTAATTAACTTACATTATATTTTTCGTGAAGTTTATACTTTAACTTAGTATAACAGTTTATTGTATTTTCTGTTAGAAAGATAAATGAAATCGTAACTTAATGTTAACTTATCAAATAAATGACGATAAATCTAACGAGATTTAATTAATTAACAAAACAATTGCATTAAATTGAAATAGTAAGATTGTACTTATTGTGTACGAATTTACTGGCTAAGGTATTGTCTGTTTTTTTAATGGCATAAAACATTGGCGAATATTGTGTCAAATTAGAGCTTTTAAAAAAAACATTTGATAGTTAACACCTGTTTGACGCTTGACACGGCTCGAACACATTTTTACAAATCCAAGATACAATCAACGTCAGTTCGGCAAATTGACATATATTTTGGAAAATTAGTTTTCAGTAATTTTACGTATGCAAAAAATACTTGTCAAAAACTGTTCTCATTTTCGCCAAAGGTGAATTTGAAATATTGGCGCCATGCGCATATATTTTATGCCAATAAATAATAGATAGCTAAGAGCACTCGTTTTGGATACAAAACATAAACCTTCATAGATTATTCGAGTGTATGGATAGTTTTATACATCGTGAAAAAAAAAACACTAATCTCGAGGCACAGAGGTTTAATTTCGTGTCGGAATTATTCCGATTATGTTCCGAATGTTTGCGCTGATTAGAAATTGAACCGCAGTCACATAGAATCGAAGAAAAATCAAAATAAAGAACCTACCATGGAGAAAATTTAGACTACCAAGTAAAAATTTTTTTTATATACCATTATAGAAAACCAATCTTAGAATCTTACGACAAATTATGCAATGTGTTAAATACTTTTTAGCAATATACTGAGTGTATTTTAGTTTATTTTTTTATTTTATTAGCATGAGTATGGTAGAACTGAACATACATCAAGTTATGAAATACTTGAGAGACCAGTGAAAAAACTTTTTTTTTTACGGAAATGGACCAGTGTTTGACCACAACTCGCCTGACGTTATGATGATGTGGTCTAAGGTAGACCACACTTGCCCATGAGGAACCTATGCACTCTTAGTCTTGAAAAGAACCGGATGTATTCTTCAGGAAACACTGAGACCAGGGTTTACCAACTAACTAAAATGGCATTGATATTGCTCTCTTTTTCTTTGCTTGCAATTAAAGAGATATCAATAGTATAAATTATTTATAACAATAAAACTAATTACCAATTTGGCTAGACAGTCGAAGGTGGGGGCCTTCTAATTTGAGGTATTCACTAAAAAGAATCTTGAACGTGTTCTTCCTAAAGTTGAATTGTTCTTCTAAGATATACCTATGTCATAAAGAAACTGTTTAGTTTGAATCTTATAAGTTTACAAAGTAAGGAAGAAGTGCCGGCCCAGGAGGCCGGCACTTCTTACGGAAGTATTCATATAAATATAATTTTTGTTAGCTGAATTTTGTCATCAAATGTATCCATTCTTATATGACAAAATACGTAAAAAGCATACTAAAATGCTGAATATATTTTGTGTGAATCACTCTAATATATTATATTTTTATCCTTGCATTACGTTAGATGACAATCTATAAGTAATAATGTATTATGAAATATAACTGATTCTTAATCTACATCTGAGTATATAATTTTGATCATAAAATATAATTTACAACTTAAATAATGATCATATACTAAATTAATATGTTGATCTTGAGAAACTAAATGTAAATGATTTTAATTTTAAAATAAATGAATACCATGCCAATTACATAATACAAATCGACGAAATTAAATTATAAAATTAAAATCTAATTTTAACCACAATAAATGTATGCAAAGTCAATTAAGATCACCTACATTAATAAATCGAGCAGATGATACATTTAAAAATAATAAAAAAAGTTCAAATGTTATTCATGACATAATACAAACAAGACAGCACCATAATAAAACACCCTACTTAATCCTCAATTTTATCTTGTTGACGTTTGATTTCCTTCACATTGCAAATGCTAAAAATCATCTTACCATTTTCACTGTATTCAAAAAGTATACAGACTTTTAGTTAGCTTTAATTAAACCTTCAGCAAATGTTAACTACAACCTTATTCAAGTGTTTACAGGGGGACAGACAAACAAGAGGGTTAAATGGTTGACTTCTTAATGTTATTAATTACAATTGACTACCATTATTACCATAAAAAATATCTCAAAAAATAAATGTAATATTAACGCCACTTGTGGCGCAACTTTGGATACTATTTTGACAAGTTTTTCACTGACTTCAAAAAAGGAGAAGGTTCAATTCGGCTGCGTGTTTTTTGTACGTATATTAAGCGATAGCTCCGCCAATTGTGTTTCAATATTGATTATTTTTTAGTAGATCAGAGTGGTCGCTCGCCTATAAATTTTATCTAAATGGGCCCGGCCCACCAATTTAGAAAAATCAACAAAAATATAAAATAATTTAGGTACATCGATGATATTTTGATCACTCGCTATCACTCCTAAACCTTGATTTTTCATTGGAGCAGTGTAATTGGGCTACATTAGTTATTTTACTTCGGAATTTTTATTGAAATTAGTGTGAGTTTAATTTTTATTTTGAAGTCGTTTGGTTTATCAGTATAAAATAATTATTTATTGCATACATGACATTCTGAAAACGCCCATTTTCTCCCTACGTTTTGGTTGCATTACGACAACCGTCAATACGAGAAGACTGAAGCATATTATACGGGTCGTCGTCTCACTGTAAAATGAGATGATCGCTATCTACTCTCATTAGGTCTTCAAGACTTAGTAAAAGATTAACCACCGTGTTACAATTCTGACTTAAGTTTAGTATTGTGTATTTGACTTCATCTCATGTCTTAAACGTAGAAAAAATCTTTACTGAACGGTTTTTGTTCAAAAAAATTGGTTGCCTGTAAAGTCGGTATACGGGCGAAAGTTTTACGTGACAACGACTTTGAGTGGTAAAATAATTTTACGGAAGGGGCGCGTGCCTTTCACTTTTTATGTCTGTCTCTCTCGCTCTTAGGCGGGCTAACCATGCCCGAGTGGAAGGGACGCGTGCCTCTCACTCGCTCTCGTTGTGAGCGCATAACGTGAGCGGAGCGTAACGCAGTTTCTTGAAGTGTCACCCGGCAAACCAATTTATAAGACGTTGTCACGTCAAAATGTTAATGGTTTTAGACTGCGTAAATGATAGAATATGGCAGTTAGTCCTGTATGTATTTTGCTTTCAATAGGAGTTTTAAACCCTCAAAGATAAAATCTTGTTTATATTTACTTTTATATTTATTTTCACCAACTCATCATCATCTGTCTCGACTTATCAATAATATATTTTATCATCTTAGCAATAAAATCTATTTTACAACCACTCCGTATCGTTACAGTACCCGCATTCACACTACTGATTACATTTATCATCTTTTGCTAAGTCACATCGTTGTATAATTAAACCTAGGATTCCACACAAAAGATATGTATTACGGTATGTTATGTCTATTAACAAGTAAATTATAAGTTCTACCGGAGAGCAATCTATCAAATTTATCGTATGGTTCATTGCACAAGTAAATAAATGCAAAGTTAGAAAGAAAAAGTGGTCCCAGTCAAAAGAGGCTACTTTTTTTTATCTGCAATAAAAACTTTAACATGGCATTCCCTGAAATTAATACCTACAAAAGCATCATAGATAAATACGACCTGAATTTTTAAAATCTACATACGTCAAACCGTGCTCGAAATAATAATGCATTTTGACTTAGTACACTTTTTCTGCATAATCCTACATTGTCAAAGAAAGATCCAAAAACTGTGGTATCAGATAATATATTGTAACGGACAGGTTGAATCAGATTACTCTATAATATATTGTGAGAGTTCTTTGAGTAGGTATACAAATATTAAATTTTATACATGTTAACATTCTTTCACACACATTGACATTGTTTTATTTTATACAAATTGAATTATTATTATTATTTTTGATTATTATTTTTTGATTCTTTGAAATTGCTCACACGGCTAAACTGCAAGAGCTACTACTGCAAGACCTTGGATTCTACATGAAACCACACACTTGTCAAAGTCCATAACATCCTCCTGCTGAAGCACAAGACGTTGGCGTAATTGTACTCATCCAACATATCACACTTACATAACACAACGGGATAGAAGCCAGAAATTAATACATTATGAATCAGATGACATATATGATACAACCGATTAAAAGTTAAAAATAAAAAAAGAAGAAGAAGACTTTATCAGGTGACTATTATTATCATTGTATAAATTCAGACCAATGGAAACTGCGTTGCCAGACATATTGCATGCCTCTAGAAGAAGAGGCCAGTTTGTATGGGTCAATTATTTAAATGTTTTGTATCATCTTATCTTACCTGCAAACAGCAATAAAGATTTTTGTATTTGTATTTGTCAGATTTATAAATTGCAAACTAACTTAAGAATAAATAAAAAAAAAGTGGCTGTCTGTAAAGTCTGAAATCTGTAAAGTCATAAAAAAGATGCGTCACATGCTGAACAATTAAACCGATCGTGCCTCTCCATCGCTTGTTCCGCGCTCTCGCCTGCATGTTCATGCAGCAAAATTACAGATAATTTGGACTTTTTACATGGGGACAAATTTTTTTCATTTTAAAGAATGTATAACAAAAAAACTAGTTTAAGTATGATATCTAAATTCATATTTAAAGATTGAACCACACAATCTAGATGACGTGTGACCAGAAAAATGTTAAGGTATTTGGCAAAGTTTCACTACAGAAGTCGTTTGTGTTGATGAATACTATAAACTTTCTAAATATTTTGGATATCTATGTGACACGAACTTTGGTTAATATTAAAACTCTTTTTGCGGATGGAATCCTCTTGGCTCAACCCTTTCAGACCCTGCGTTCATTCGAGTGATTTCTACGTTAATTTTTATTGGAATGCCTGTGACAACTACTGAAGAACTCACAAAAACTTCGGAACATACAAACGCTTCGGCTTTTGGCAGTGTTCAATGTTTTCACATTTCCATCTCAGAAACCACCCATCATTCACTCCGTCGCTGGGAAGTGTTATTACAGTTTGACGTCATCGAACGCCGTCAGCAGATCATTGGCGTCCTGCAACAGTTCCGAATCTGTCCAGAAGTCTGACGTATTGATCAGATCGTTCTGGTCGTAATTCGGGCTCGGTTGCATTTTTTGGCATAAATAAGGGTCACCGCCTTGAATGGCGCTATTAGGAGGCAGAAGGCTATTGGGGGTGCAGACCTGGTGGAATTTGTTAACGGGAGACATGGACTGAGGTGTGTATGGGCTGTAGGGGCTCATGACGCGGTCTCTCTGGGCAGGGCTCATGACCGGGCTCGAGTAGCTATTTGGGCTCGATGGAAGAGAATACATCGGACTGCCGATGTTGAGGCTTAGCGGAGACATCGGACCGACGAGGTTTAAACGCATGACTTGCTGAATAGGGGTGTTAATTGGTTCAGCCTGGATGATGCGGACCAAGGGAACAACCCTGTTGATGGACTGCGTGCATTGCTGAGGGTATCCGATCATCTGGTGGCCGGTCAGCCGAACTTGCTGGGTCTGCTGCGCTGGTTGCTGCGGCAGGTCCTGAAAACCATGTGGAAAGTATATTAAAACTATGTCATCATTTCAAATTGTACTGAACTGTACCGTTCAAGTAAAATAGTGTTCGATAGGTTATCCTTTATCTATTTGATCGCATTCGATTCATCTCGTTGCTGTCTTTTTGGTGGCAAGATTTGGTCGGACTCGATAAAACTAATAGACAAAGCGCGATCGAATAGATAGTACAACTTCGAACTCAAATGGTACGAAATAAATCAATCAACATAACACATCCCATCTCTTATCAACCATTCTTCGATACAAAATAGTGCTGGTAGGAAAGGAGCAATAGGATTGGGTATAAAAACTGCAAGAGGAATAGCTTTGGCCTTGATCGTTAAATATGCATCAATAATGAATATTCCTGAATGCAAAATCGAATTAGAGGAAGTGTTGACTTTATTTATCTAATTATAGGCACCTACTGCGAATATTTGCTCAATAATGTTTAGACTGACTGACGAGTACTTGATACACCGACGATTACGAGTACTATGCAAACAGTTTTATATTTACCACATACGCAGTATCGTTTAGAATGCAACTTTGAGTTTTGATCCATTGTATATCTTGTGTATTTTCAAATCTTACGTCAAAATGATTTAAGTAAAAAACATTAAAAATTTTGAATATTATTGCTACCAAACCGGTTTTTAATTCCAAATCCCTCAAAGGGGAGATCCCCTTGTATGAACACTTTGCCTATAGCACCAAACCTAATCAAAATTTGGCTGGGCCAGACAAAAATCATTTTGGAATCGAGAAAACAAATAAAGCAGCAGTTTTTTGTTTGGAAATCAAGGTTAGTCGATAAAATAAATAAAAAACTTAATATTAAAACTCATTAGAACTTATTACAGTATTTATTGAACAACACTTTTCATACTGATGTTTCGTGTAGGTTTTATTCTTTTATTATCATGGCGCGTGCATACTGAGTTATTTGCTGCAATGCGGTCGCTTATGTGGTTAGTTAAAAAATCGATGAAAAACTTCTAAATTGCCCGCTGTTGCATGGCACGAAAACGACTGGCCAAAAATCGTGTTATTCCTATTCAATTGTCATAGTACTTAATACTTAACTTTCTCTGCTAAAGCATTTACTGGTTGTAGTAGTACCTAAATAATTACGCACTTACGAGATTCTCCATAGAATTTAGAGGTAAGGAAAACCTTTAGAGTTATAATTTACAGCTTATAAAATGTGAAGGGCCCACATCAAAAGCATTCCTGCCTTTCGCAATATATCTTCCAGCACCTATAACAAGTTACGAGTATGCTGAAAACGTTGTTATTTTCACCTGTTACCTCATAAAAATATTCCATTTCCTCACATACACATACGACCACTGCTGTTTAACGGAGTAATTTCTCGTTTATAGTCCAAAAAGTGGTGGAACCTTGGAGGTATTTGTCTGAATGACAGATCTAAGATTTATAAGTTCATGGTTGGTTGGGGGATTTAAAAGTTACCAACGTGTGGGGTAGAAACTGTTTCTAGGCTCGCAAAATTGACTTACATAAACGTCTTTACGTGAGCGATGAGTATCTAGACTAGTGGATATTGGTACCGATAAAGTAGATGCCATCAGGCGATTCTCAGATCGCATCTAGGTACAGTGTAATAGAGCATCAAGGTATTCTAACTTTAGGTGTTATTAAAATGTTATTCTATGCAACCCTAGGAGCCTACGAATCACAGAAAGGAGATATATCAGGTCAGTTTTTGATTACGGACTTTGAATTTATCATGTACCTACCGTCCGGAGAAGTTAAACAATTATATCTTTCTGCTGATGTTCATATGCAAATACAAAAATCTTTATTGCTATTTGCAGGTAAGATAAGGTGATACAAAAGATTTAAAAAAATTGTATTTATATTATCGAAGCAGTTTAGTTTCATGTTATCTCATTGTTGTTTCGTTTGCTGAATTAAATAATATATTCAAATTAGTAAAGTACAAAGTTAGTAAAAAACAAAGTTTTGAACTAAGTAGAAAATTTGTTGTTTTTATTATGTAGTAATACTTATTTATAGTACTACACTTTACCTTTTTTTTGTTTATATTTATTAATGGCTACAAATAAGGGGAGAAACGAAGACGTATTATCCCACATTCGTTCACATTACTGAAACCATAGCGACCTTGGAAGCCTCTAACGATCCTTATTTATTTTAAGGGCTTTACCGAAAACGGGGTGTAAAACTGTGCTATTTTTCTATTTGACTTAAGATAGCACAAACTAAGGCCGGAAGGTCACTTTTGGAAGTAACTTTTGACTAAATAAGGTTACTGGATTGAAAAGCCTTTTTAACTTTTATTATTTTTATAGGTGACAATGTTTTGCGTAAGTAACACGTCATTTTAAAAGTATTACAATTTGACCACTAGAGACACGAGTACGATTACAGATAAGGATCTGTAATCCTACCCGTACCTCTTCTAATCTAAGGAGATTAGAAGAGTAATTTTCATAAGAAATTTTAAATGTCTGTCTTTTCAGTGCACCCCGCTGGCAATACTAATGGTAGACGACAACATTTGACACGGATTTTAGTTAAATCTTTCGATGAAAACTAATTTCAATCCAATTTTTTTACTATACGTATCAAAGGTACTGTACTCACACAATACATAAAGACTACTAACCTGCTACGTGATTTGAAAATGAATTGTATTTTGCAATTCAAGAAGGACGTGTATTCAGTGAAACGTATCGTCACTTTACCAGACTTTGCACTTTCCTGATTGCATTTACTGTAGTTCACTCTTGGATTGGATTATATTGTTGCCGAATGAAAGGTGAATAACAGTTTCAGGTAACTGAAAGCTACGGGTTTTAACAATACAATAAAACACTAGGTGCACCCCGCAGTATGAACTGGCATCTCACCAATTTGTTACGTTAATTTATTTTTGCCAAACACATTCATAAGTTTTGTTTTACAAAGTTTCGAGTATCGTATTTATGCATATCTAATCAAAATCCTAAGCCTAAAACCCTCCGCTGAAAAAAGACATCGTTAGGAAAAACACATGTTCCGAGACAGATATCTTTCGAGGACATGCGTTCTGCACTTGACCGGCGCGGCGTGGTGGATTATGATTTACTCTCTGTACATGAGAGAAGGGCCCGAATCCACGTCGTGGGAACATAAAGTGGTCTAATATTGCTTATACTCAGAATTGTTAAACCAAACCTTATCCTTCCAATCAGTGCCAAATGCTAGAGCGTTAAAGATAATTGAATCTCGGCCGTCGTTGGTCGAAGACACATCCGGGGTCCAGAAGCGACAAACTGATATATTGTTATAGCAGTTATATATCCCTGAGACCGTTCATTGCCAGATCCTAAGGGCTCTTATTAGCAGGGACTTAATGTGTGGTAAGTTCATATTTCGGGTGTTGGGTGGATAACCATTTTACGCTTTCGACCGTACTGTAGTGGCCTTCACTGTTTATTAAAGGTAGGTATATCTTTGGTCATGCAGTCGACCATCTTACGAAATTTCGCGAACGTAGGCATTGAGAACAATTAACAGAAATTATACCCAAAATATGACGAAACCAGGAAAACAAGGCTAATCCTATTAATATTATAATAGAACGGAAAGACTGAACGGTTTTGTCTGAAATTTGCACCAAAGTATGAGTGTAGTTTTTAGTATTATACGAACATATTTAAAAGATACATACATACGTAGATTTAATTAATATCTGTGCCGGTATGTAAGCAATTTCAAACAGCAAAGGAAAAAGGAATTTACAAGTTATACTTTTTTGTTGACCATACTATCCGAAATAGGAACCCACACACATTCGGGTGGGGTACAATAAAATCTATTTCGGAAATAAAACGCAAGGGCATAGCACTCGAGACAGAAGTTTTGTCGCCAATGGCGTCCTATCTAGTCTTCGGAGGCTCTTATCGCAGTTGGGCTTAAAGGGATCTGCCTTACGTATTACTCTGGCGACCCCACTTCTTGGCTTAAATGTATTGAGACATTTGAGGCATCGGAATGGAATTGCAGTCAAGATAGGCTCTTTTGAGGCTTAAATATATTAGCGATATCGTTCGTTGTGAGTCTAAATAAAATTATATTCAATCATATTGTCTTAGCCTCTGATGTATAAAACAGGATGTATGTATGTATCTCTGTGGCATTCTATATCCAAAAGGAATGAACTGATTTCGACGTTATTTTTATTTGTACGAGTATGATGATGTTATCAAAGACGTTCTTAGCTATAATTTGTGTTATCGGTACACTTCAACTCTGCGCGTAAGCGTAATGCTTGCCTGTAAACGAATTGGAGCCAATCGATTCTAGAACATATTATTTAACGCGAATAATACTGCGTCTGAGCCGCAATTAGCCTTTGACAAGCGAAGATTTGGACAAAGATTAGGCACATAGACTTCGAAGGACCCCATTCACCCTGACCTTAAAAAAACCCAGGTTATAACGCCAATAGTCCAAGATCCCAGAGCCGCCAGACGTCACGGTTTTTTTCTGATGAACGAAATGTGGATAATTGAGTAGAGTTAGTACGTACTAAGAACACATGATTACCCGCTAACTTGCTTAGACGGCCAATTTTGAGATATGGGGTCCAGAAGATACATTACTTCACGTATTTTCTAATAACTGATTTTCACGTATGTTATAGGCAATATCTTTAAAAATAAGGCCCCAATACTCTCAGACACTTTCCGTAGGCCGTTTTGCTTAACAGACGCTTAAAGCTCCCAAAATAATGGCTTAACTTCACTTAAACTCTCATACTCCATTTGTATATAAGTATATACCATATGTATGTTTATCAGACAACTATTTTAAAGCCTTTCCCGAAAAGACAGACCGATCTAAGGGGCCAGTCATCCCCTAAACTCACAATCTCGTACATAAATGTTTTTATGTACCTTCTGGACCCCATATCTCAAAATTGGCCGTCTAAACAAGCTAGCGTTTAAGCATGTGCTCTTAGTACGTACTAACTCTACAAGAGAACAAGCTGGCTGGCAATTTTTCCATATATTACATTGATTTAATTATTGAAAATGTCTGTGGTTAGTGACCGTAGAATATTATTATCTCTATGAAATCATTACATTCCTCAAACATCATATATTTTTATTTGTCTTTATCTTATTATTCGTCTTCTAGGAACGTAAACTCATAACTAACTTTTTCCCAACATCCTAAGTGCCACAAATTTAATTATTCGTAAAACAAAGTTCCTGTCGACAGAAGGCAAGACGAAGCGATGAAAAAACTCGATATTGATCCCAATGGGGACTTTCAATAAAGTTTGCATATTCGTAAAGTAGAAAATAGGCCACTTTTTTCTAAAATCTGCTTAAATTGTTGACACAGCGATTACCAATAGCCAATATTGGCTTTATACAATTTTATGCTTTTTTTGCCTTTTTGAAAGTATTTTTCGGATAAAAGCGCTAAAAACGCGCGCTTGTTTGCTTGTTCTAAAGCAAACAAGTAACTTTTGTAATAATATAGAGTGATATGACGAGCAAGACAAGCGCCTGATAGTAAGCACCACGCCTGCCCTTAACAACGCAGTGCCACGCAGTTATCTAAATATTACGATTCCAAATTACTTCCTACTGCACTGCGCTCATCACCCATAGATACAAGATGTTTTACGGCCCTGTTATTTCTGTAGTAACATAGCCCTTCAAATCATATAAACACAGTAATATTTACACATTACTGCTTGGCTGTAGAATAGCTGTCAAAGGTGTGGTACCAGTACTTCCCAGGCAGATTCTGCACACGATACTACCCATTCGAAATCGATCTGGTCGAAAATAAAGTACGCAAGTGAGTATAGCAATAGTCCTATTAATTATTATTAATGTGAAAGTTTCTGTGGATGTTTGTAACTCACGCACGTTCACGCGCGAAAAGTAACAAATTTCATCCAAATCGGAAGAAATTTCGTCAACAGATGTGCGACAGTGTCTGGAAAGACAGAATATTTCTTATCGCGAGAAAATAACAGGATTAGGAACTAAGCGGTTGAAACAGCGGATAGCTGCTATTTGTACATAAAGACGCATATTTTATGGCGCATTATTTTATGAACAGTGCGCTCAATTAACGTACATTGGTAATTTAAAGTCAAGTTACGACTGGTCTAGTCGGGAGAACGGCGACTGACGATCCGGAGCCTCCGGGTTCGAATCCCACCACGCGCACTATTGTCTTTTCGAAGACATGTGCGTAATGCCGCTTACACTAAACTTAAAAACGGTGAAGGAAAACATCGTGAGGAAACCGACATGTACCTAGAATCTGTCGAGGTCATGTGTCATCCACCAACCCGCACTTAGCCAGCGTGGTGGGTTACGGCCTTAAACTCTCTCCTTGCGAGAGAAGGCCCTGAGCCCCAGCAGTGGGAACATTTAGTGGGCTGCTTATGGTAATTAAAAAAAATGCAGTAAAGAACTGCCGATAGAAATGAAAACTTATTTGCTAGCTCACTTGGAAACTACGTGGATAAAACCGGAGGGCGTGGCCATGGTCCCGAGTTCACCCGAAAATTTCTTATTATTCCCGATCCTGACGCTAGAATTCTATTCACAGCCCACGAAAAATCTGTCTTTGGTGCGCCAAAAGAAGTTTTCAGTTCAACAAGAACAAAATTAAAAATTTTGATTAACCCCCGACTACCTTAGATTTGTTATCTGTACAACATTCTACTAGTCAAGCCCTTTAATTTGATACCCATATTAAAGGAATTGTGAAAAAGGAAATGTAATTCGCCATTTTGTGGTCGCGGCCATCTTGGATTTGAAATTTGTCATAGTGCAAAGTATTCTACTAATCAAGCCCTTTCATTTGATACCCATATTGAGGTAGTAGTGAAAAATATTATATAATTCGCCATTTTGTGGTGGCGGCCATCTTGAATTTGAAATTTTTTATAGCGTTTAGTACTCTACTAGTCAAGCCCTTTCATTTGATACCCATATTGAAGGTTGTGAAGAAATATTTTGTCCGCCATTTTGTGGAGGCGGCCATTTTGAATCGATATTAACCAAACATAGCTAAGAACACCCGCACGGATATTAACTTTCAAATAAAAAAAACCGCATCGAAATCGGCCCATCCGTTTGAGCTCTACGGTGCCACAGACAGACACACACACACAGACAGACAGACAGACAGACAGACAGACAGACAGACAGACAGACAGACAGACAGACAGAGACAGACAGACAGACAGACAGACAGACAGACAGACAGACAGACCGACAGACAGACAGACAGACAGACATCGACGTCAAACTTATAACACCCCTTTTTTTTGTCGGGGGTTAAAAATACCTCCACAAATCACGTGATTTCAATGCATACTTTGACGAAGAAATTACGAGGGTCAAACTGAAAGTTCTTAGAACTGGCCACTTATAAACAATATAATAAAAAAATAATTCTATAATTTGAAAATAGAACTCTTTGCCAATATTACTGAGTATATACTTCATTCATTTGTCATTTGTTTTACGATTTGGCGGCAAATTGAAAATTGTCTGTGTCACGTCAACATGAATTTAACACGAGAAAATTTTCGTGCAATGATTTTTTATGACTTTCGATGTCATTTAAGTCAACAAGAAAGTTATGATAGACTACGATTGGCCTTTCACGATGAAGCCCCATCTCGTGCGACTGTTTACAACTGGTTTAATGAGTTTAAACGTGGTCGCACTAATCTCACTGATGATTTACGTGAGGGACGGCCTTCTACGGCGACGACTGAAGACAACATCTGTGTTGTGCGGCGTATGATAGAGACTGACAAAAGAATGACCTATCAACAGATTCGGACAAGCTTAGGCATCGGTATGAGTCAAGTGCACAAAATCCTACACGAACATTTAGCGGTCAGGAAGCTTTGCGCCCGGTGGATACCTCATAATTTGACTGAGGCTCAAAAACTCCATCGTGTGGATTGGTGCCGTAAAATGATTGAAAGATTTAACGGAGGTGACTCAAATGCTGTGTTCGACATACTAACAGGTGACGAAAGCTGGATTTACTGTTATGATCCTGAAACCAAAAGACAAGCTGCTCAGTGGGTGTTTCCTTTCGAGGAGTTGCCAACTAAAGTGAAGAGAGATCGAAGTGCGGGGAAAAAAATGGTGGCCTCGTTCTTTGGAAGGATAGGTCATTTCGCAACAATTGTGTTAGAGGATCAAAAAACAGTTTCTGCAGAATGGTACACCTACCAATTGTTTGCCACTTGTCTTGGAAAAAGTTCGAGAGAAACGACCTCGCAGTAGGATCCTCCTTCACCACGACAATGCCTCATCGCACACCGCCAAGCGAACGATCGACTATTTGGCGACATCAAACGTTGAATTACTGGGTCACCCGCCGTATAGCCCCGACCTCGCGCCTTGTGCTTTTTATTTATTTTCAAAAATTAAAGAAAAACTTAAAAGAAAGCGGTTTATGAATGCTGAAGAAGCGGTGGCTGCGTATCGCGATGCCATTGAAGAGACCCCTAAGGACGAGTGGGCAAAGTGCTTTTCCCAGTGGTTCCATCGCATGCAGCGGTGTATTGACGTGAATGGACAATATTTTGAAAAGATATAATAAAACTAATAACTGGCTAATGTAATCAGTTTTTGATTTTCTAAGAACTTTCAGTTTGACCCTCGTATTTCTATTCACCTATTTCCGGGCGAAATAGTTACGTTGGTTCATACGAATCTCTGAATAAATAATGGATTCACACGTATGAGTAGCGTGATACTCGTACAAACCGGTTGCTATCGAAATAGAATAGGTAAACCAGTTTTTGTTATTTAAGTAATTATAGGAAAAACTATTATAGAGAATTTAACTCGTAATTGTTTGCCTGCTTTTAATAATGTAGGATATTTTTTAAACAACACTAAAACGCTCCACACACGTGTCTTAAAATCAGAGGAAATTACATAAAACTACATCGCACCATATGATTGGTGATTTATGGTGCGATGTAGGGTCCTCCCCACTAGTTTTACGTTATTTCCTCTGATATTAGGGCTCGTGTGTAGAGGGTTTAACTAGCCCCAAACTAAGCAAAGCTTGTATTATGATATAGACGACAACTGACAATTACATACATATTATTGTGTGATCGTAACTAACACCTATATAAACACCCAGACTCAGAATTTACATTTATATGCTATGATATTTATCACACAGATATTTGTTCTGATTGGGAATCGAACCAGCTACTACCGACTGCACGGTCTGCCAAATAGGTAATCAAGGAGGCTAGTCATTTCAAATTGTATTATATCACTAATTGATAGTATACAAATACTATCAATGATATCACTGCCTAAAACGGAATATGTTATTTTCTTCATCAACATCATCATCAGCCAATCACCATATAAGTACTGTCTGATATAAGGAATTATTTTCATTGGTCACTGCTTTATACATTGACCAGCATCACCCTTTAATTCAACTGCGTAGTTCCCAATTCCGTTCTCGTATTTTAGGATAAAAATTGACCTATTTGATATTCCATACTAACTATATGTGCCAAATTTCAGCAGTTTTTGCGTGACAGATTATAATCATAATCTGTCTTTATTAAACGGCTTAAGCAGCCTATTTTATGTGCCTACTACTGGTATTGTATCCGGCTTAATATTCATACATGTTCCCACTGCTAGGATTTGGGGGTTTCTTTTTTGTTTCTTTTCTTTAGCCAAGGCATAATCCACCACGCTGGCCCAGTGCGGGTTGTTGGATGACGCATGACAGCGAAGGAGTCTAGAATATATCGGTCCCCACCCATTCTAAAGAATCTAAATATTTTTTCCTTCACTATTTTGCGTTAGAGGCATAACGCAAATTATTACGAAAAGCCAGTGGTGCGTGTGGGCTTCGAACCAGGAGCTCCGGATCGGCAGTTGCCGGTCTTCCGACTAGACCACCCGTAACTTATATTTCAGTTAATTCCATCCAATAAATATTGGGGTTATATTTACGTAAATCATTACTAGTTTATAAATCCTCTACGATAATAATACTATGAATGCTACTTGTGTATTATTGTCATATAATTTAGATTCATTGTTTACTGCCAACACTTCCATCTCAGCAATTAAAGGTTATCAGTTAGCGATAACTGTTTCAAAATATTCTGTTTATATTTTTAACTTTATCAGTGATGCTTGCTTGCGTACTGTATATCTATGATATTTTATAAATACCATTTTACTAACAGGATAGCGCAATATGTGACCAGTTTTAATAGATAGTAAAAAGTTACTTTATTATCCCTCTACATCATCTATACAAAGTTGGCGATAACGATAAGGCCGTTTTGTGAGGCATTAAGTAGGTATAGGTTATTGTTTTGTTTTCATAGTAACTTTTTTGATGTTTAAAATGTAGTGATTTAGCCTGTCATACATCATGTATAATGTAAATAGCCCGTTTGAAAGAGTATCTACGGAACTGACAATTCCTTTGGTAACTATATAGGCCAACTTATATTCTGTAATATTTAATTAGTAAGTAATACTTTAGGCAAGTTAATGTAGTCTACAAGAAACTATGTTTTTTTGGTAAAAAGTAAACTACGAGTATATATGCTTGTCAATTTCAATCAGATCCATTCAACTGTTCCGCCTTGATTGAACAAAAATTTAAATACCAAATAGAGTATATATAATAAATAATCAAAACTTTACAATTATAGTATTAACACCGGAACAACCATAAGGAAACATACATTCCAATGTCGTTATCCTGTTAATAAAAAAGTATTCATTTTGTTCCAAAGCTATAGGATGGAGAGAAGGTTTAGCACCTAACTTAGTTGCATGTCATTTCTATTGCCGTTTCTTTCATTACGACTCGAAATTTAAGAGGCAGCAATATGACATTACCAATTTTGTTAGGCGGTTGAAGGTCAGGATAGGGTAAAGGTAATAAAATGAAGTTGCACCATTAGACCAGCACTAGTTTGTCTCTTTTATTATATTCATCTCTCTCTGACATCGCAACATGTAGATATTTCTGACGATAAAAATAATTTATACTCTCACTCAAATTAAATCAAATTAAACAATCATTCACTTACGATACTATAAAGTTTTTAAAAATAACAGATATAACAATACCAGCTACATTTTTTACGTCTTTTTATATTTTTGATTATTACATCTTGATTTCAGATTCCGAATTGTCAACATCTAATAAAGTATCTAATTTGATATAAATATATATTTCATATATGTATATTGTTATTTATATATTTCAATCGAATAACGTGTAGGGCATTGAACATTGAGGATCGAACGTAAAATTCTTAGGACAACTAAATTCTTTGTTCGAGTTGTACTTTTGTATCATTTGGCAGTGAAATTATATAAAAAAAAAATATTTACGTTCGCACCTAAATATTCAAATACCGCTTCAAAATCTGAATCTGGATATAACTTTTTTATATTATAGTATGGAACAGTCTAATATCGAATTATAGTTGTCAATGAGAACTACTTCAATTTCGATGTCAAAAACAACACAATTTAAAACGAATAAATAACGATAACCTCTAATAACGATAGTATAATCTAATAATATTGACTCGGTTCGAGCTTCGAACATAAGACTGAGTACGGCTCGCCCCCACATCCGAGAGGCAGGGTAACTACATTAAAACCTAGGAACGATTCATCCCATAACCACAACGATATGCGCACGTTAACTTAAGCACTAAAATCAACAACTACAATCGATTGTTTCGAAAATATACACCAGTAATATAAAATGCGTAGGTTTACCCACACGGTCTACATCTATTTGTGGTTAACGCCCTTGAGGCGAAAGCACGAGATTGCAAGTCTGTATCCTGTAACTACACTATCCAGCACGGATCCCAAGGACCGAGCGGTAGTCCGCCGATTTCGACTCGAATCGTCTGACTTAGTTTAAATCGTCCTGTCGAAAGCCAGACGATTCAGAATCGTAAACTGGTATAAAGGATAATATCACAAGTATCGACGGCACTGTAAGCTTAATTCGAGTCGAGCAATTACACGACGTGGCTAGAGGCATTGAGTTTGAACACTGGACGCGCGTTATCACAGTTTTTTGGTTGGGGAGGGCGGGCCTCATGCCTTTGCTTTCTGACGTGGTCTGCATTGCACCATGCAGATGTAGCCTGCATCGACATCACACCCGCTCACCAGGAGGTTCATGAGGACGCTGGAGGACGGTGTGTTTGAAGATTTCTGAGGCACCGGGGAAGGGCTGCGCCTCGCCCGCTTCGCGCAAGGCATCGAAGACTCTTGTTTCAGGGTCCTCTTCACACCCGTGTCCCAGGACGAAACTGTTCTACTTGGAATTAGAGCTGAAACAAATCAACATGATTAGAATCTTTAGAGTCACTATCGAAATTATAATATTAGATCAGTCTAAATGCAAATACTATACCTGGATCCGAGTAAATATTCGTTATGAGATCCTGAGGCTGAGGCCCCGTTGTGGCCGCCGTAAGGAGACGTTGTAGAGCGGGGGCTGGTGAAATCTGTGACTCTGAGGGTTGTGGTCTGGCCATGCTGACGCTGTCTGGAAGAGCGCCCCACATAACTGCCGGTTCCAGTAATGGCAACTCATCAGCCAGAGGTATGAATGGGGAGGCCTCTTCTTCGGTATCATTGTCAGACCTTGTATTATCAAACGCATCCAGTGACAGCTCGGTTAATACCGAGGGCTGTTCGCAAGAAGATTCATTTTCCTAAAACAATAATTAGTACATAGTTTAAAAGAGCGGTATGTTAGAAACAACGATTTAATTAAAAATCCCAAGAATATTTACTTGAGGTTCTGGCGAAGAGAGTAATAGCGAATCCGGTGTGAGAGAATCTACTGGCGAACCATTTCCAAGTTCATCGCCTAAGAGACTGCAGTAATTGTCGTCCAGTATGAAGTCATCGAACATATCGAAGGGGCTGTTCTCCAGAGGGATACAAGCATCACCAGCCGTGGGAGCCAAATGAGTAAGATCTTCCGGCTCGTCCTTAAGCACTGCAAAAATATCAGTAACATTCATTAATAAATGTGGATATTGTGATGTCGAATAAAAAAAGCAATAAAAGCAAAATGTTGATACCTAATAAGCGCAAGTATTTCGTGTACAACCACTCACTTGTAGTGTGACCACCCTCGCCTTGGGAGAACATGAGAAAGCCTTTGTTCATCTCTTTCTTTCGCGGTGCGAATATAAGCTCTGTGACAGGTATGGGGCTCTCTTCTTCGGGTGGTACGATATCCACTATGGCGCCGTTAGAGGCCGGTTCAACCGTCAGAACCGGTGAATGTGTGGGTGGTTTTGGTGCTATCGGCACCACCGCCGGTTTTAGATCGGCGTATTGCACTTGGTGTGCGGCGAACACCTCATCTTTGCACTCGATACCGCTGTGGACAAACAACTTGATAATGACACGTTTTGGGCATCAATTAGGGCACTAGAACTATTTTGGTCTACCACCTATTAGTGATCGTGCCTTCTTTGCAGTAGAAGTTTTCCAGTATCTATTATCTTCATTAAGGTTATTTGGACAATTGTATGCGGTAAAAATAAGAACGTTACGAAGAGTACGAGTTGGTAGTTTCAAAAGTGTTAGACACATAATATGAGCGATCAGTCAAACGATGTTCAAGGTTACTGAGAGTGCCGTGAAACGAGTCAAGACGATAAAAAATTGAATTAGTTCCATGTCCGTCTAGACATTGTGGTTGAGCGTGAATGAGCAAATGATTGTTTACGCATTCTAGCAAATCCATAATTTTACAAGGAAAAACAGAAAATCGGCAAAGTACTACATAATTAACATACCATTAGCTACAATGATATCAGCAGAACTAAACAAAACCAAATAACAACAACACTACGTGCAAAAAGATCAACTTTAGTGATACTCTACTTTTAAATGAGGTAAAGGATAGCCACCAAAAGAAGGAAAATACAACATGTAATTTGCATTCAACATGAAATATAACAGCACTGAAATATTTTACACAATTTCAAAGAATTTGCAACAGAAAAAAAAACTAAAAAAAGAAGCAAATAAACTCGTGGTAATTTTGAAAGAAGACGTCTACGCTTTAGAATAACTAGACGATATATGATCAATGGTTCGATACCCTGAAGATATTAATATTACGATATTAATGACGAGATTATCTGAACTCTAAGTATATAGGAAAGGGTTAATTAACGAACATCCGACCTGATAACCTAGGGCGTAAAGATTGGCCCTCTAGTACTTGCGTCAATCGATATCACAATCAAAGCCGATACGCAGCGCACAAGTGATAATGCTAATGTTGTTGACGAATCGGTTCAAGTTTTCATTAACCTCAAGATTAGACGCCTACCCCACTGGTGGCACACCAAACGGAAAACTACACAGTATAGTAGATGAATATATCAAACTATATAAATATACGTGAGCACGAATATGAGATTCAAAGCGGAATGTTATTAAAACTTTTAAGAAGTAGTTGTTTGTTACAATGTGTGGTTTGAAAATTAATCCATTACATAATGTTTGTAAAGCGCAGATTCATCGCACGCGAAACATAAATCTTCGAAGGGGAGTGTTTTTGTCGTTGCATTTACGCGATATGGTTCGAAAGTGAATTTGTTAGAGATGGATGGAGAAATGCTGAAAGCACAGGCTAGAGAGAGACGAGCAGGCGATAGTAAGGTCGGCCTTGTAGGCGACCTTCACTCTCACCCCCTCCGAACAGCCTCCCCTTTCTGTAGCCGGGCTCATTCACTACCAGCTGATACTGAAAATATACGCAGCGATGCAGCTTACTCTAAAAATTAATAAACTGTATAACTATTGAAGTACTGAAATCAAACTGAGGTACTCAACCAAAAAAAGAAGTGTGGCGCTCGGGGACTGCCGCGGTAAAGCTATTGCATGTTGCATGCATTTTTATCAACATAAGAAATAGGGATGTTAACAATTTTTCGGAATTGCTTTTATTTTGACAGAGTGACATTTGTTTACCATAAAAAAATGCAGAGAAGGAAACTCAGAGATACTATTTTTGTGACACGGATTTCGTCACAGTATCAATTTCAGTATAACGTATTGGTAACAATATAGAAAGATTTCTCTTGAAATAGTCTCTGCTTTTGTGGAGATAGTAGACTGTCAGCAGCGTGCAGTGGTTGCGCGCGCAACTATATCACGCGAAGGGCCGTATCGATTGCACGAAGGAATTTCAATTCAGATAGACCCCCCCAAATTCCTGTCTGGGGTTGCATCACGAAAATAGAAAAATAACTGAATTGAAGCGTTGTGGCAGTAATTTATCCAAAATATAATGTGTTAATCGTGTCCTAAGTAAAAATTAAAATTTTGATGCATGTGATGCAAAGGATAATATAAACATTGCATTAGAGATTCAGATGGTTAAGCAGACCAGCTGTTTAAAGCAGGTGACCTTGGCCGTGATACCGTTGAACGAGCAATTCGACAATTACATCTATTCCGTCACGGTCGAGGCCAAATCGTGACGCCGACGTCACTACTATAGATGTAGAGGTATTATAAAGTGACTACTACGATGAGAGCCAAACTATAGCTAAAGGTGAACAAGTGAGAAAGCGGTTTATGGACACGTGCAGCTTCAGAGGTTGACGACTTTTTATATTTTTATGTAATAGCATCTGAACTGATATCGTGAATTGTAAAAAATACGATGGCGCTGTAGGATTTATTCATTGCCTCATTAGCATCGCTATAAAAAGCAGACAAGATTTTGAAAACAAAATTTAAAAAGAATCTGCGTTACATCGCCGAGTTTTATCGAGGTGACACGCCAGATTCTGTAGTCTGGGCTAGACCGAAAGGATCGACTCTATATCATTTGATAAATATTTGTAAGCTATCTTGAAGGTTGATGGGTAGATTAGATAGTCAACGTAATTACGTTGTACCGAGATCTACCGGTATTTTGACGTAAGTATGCCACTTATAACTAAATTAGTTCGAATAAGAGTCAAGAGCGCTTCTGTAGTAAAAAATCTGATATAACTCCAATTCTAGAAGGCAATCCGAATTTGCCTATATTAAAATGTGCCTGTGCTTGTGCCGCAAAATAGAATTACCGACGTTTTCGGACATCTTACAGAGACTATTATGACATAAAGAACCTTTCTAATATTTCATAGTCATGATACACAGTGAAAATTTAAGTGACAGGAGCAGGACACAGACGTGTAATAAATCATGATAAATTATAAATATTAAAGGAATCGTCACAGAAAGGGTCCCAAAATTAACATAGCATTGTAGAATGCACAAAGTAATGTTTATTCAACTGCTTGCTTCCGACAATGTGTAACGAAAGCGCAAGTCATTAAAAAATAAGTAAGTAAATAAAATAAAGCACTTCAAAAGCCAATCGACACATATTGGAACACATATGGCAGAGAAAACATAAAAACCTATGGGAATACCAATTAAGTAAAAAGGTATATGTGAGCCTCATAAAACTGAAGGCAGACATATAAATTGCAGACAAACAAAACCATTTAACCTGTCTACAGAAAGCAGACAAATACCACGTCGATAAATCGAGGCTGTATGTTTGAAAATTAACAATGGCGTGACTATATAAAAACTAATTATCTATAATAAGGCATCGGTATTGTGTGACATAAAAACAAATTGTGGACGAAGACAGTTGATTAAAAAAATAATTATTTGAATATCAACTTCTAAGACGTGCATTTTTTTGCAACGAATACTTTTACGTAGTAGTATCAAAACTTTATTGCTAGCGAGCGCCCCGTTTCGGCTTCGCTCGTACATTGTCATTAAATACCATTAATCGATTTAAAACTATCCTATCTCTCAAGTTGGACCTAATTACTCATAAATACCAACTTTCGTGAATATTAATTGACTTGGCGAAGAGTTCACTGGATACAAAAACCATGACACAAAATTGTTATAAATTAAGTTGATAAATTTTCGATTTAATACGTTTGGAGTCTTTTAAGACGCAGAAGAAATGGCCAAGACTATAGGCGATCTTGAAGAAATGACAAATAGTATCGATATAATTGAATGGTGGAGCATCAACGCATCGGCTGGCAGAGCGACTGCGGCGCGGGAGTCAAGGCCGCAGTGGCGCGGTTACATAACCCGGCTGACTGCGGGGGACGAGGACCGCTATTTTCGAACACACTTCGCAAATACACAGCCCGCTGCAGACGAGACACGACACAGATAGCGATAAAAACACACGTTAATCTCAAGTTTGACAACAAACCCCTCGACAGAAACACTTAACGATACCGAAGGTAGAACAGAAAATTCCAAAATAAATCAATCAACAATAATCGCTTCTAAAACGTAATAATGAGACGGTTATATCACTCGCGGTATCGTGTTAACGCTTTTTACGACGAGGTAAACACGATAAACAGACACTAAGAAGGCACGATCCACTGGAATACACTGAACACAGACACTGTCGCACCGCTCCTTACCATGATGCGTGAAATTCCGCGTTGTTGTTAAACAAAGTTTGGGGCGTAGTAATGCGAGTTACTAGGAACAGCTGATCGAGATCGCGTCTCGTGGGGTGGCAAGCGGCGGGTGGCAAGGGAGTGCTTGCGGCGACGTCTGTAGCGCGAATGATGCGAGCGGCGCGCGGCGGCGCGTTCGTGACGCGGCCTAACTAAACACATCACACAGCGATATAACCGGCTGATAAATTTTTGTGAGGATAGCCGGCATTCGACAGCCACGCGACTCGATAGACGAGTTCACGGACCACAGGCGACGGCGCCGATCACGGCCAGGTTAATGAGATATCACTTGTAATCGAATGATACCCGCATGTAACGCGAGGGTTTATGGCAGCCGATACGTTTTTATGACCCATTCATAGCACGTGGAAAATGCAGCGATGGAAACTAATGCAAAGGCTTTTGAAATCGGCAAGGATTTTTAAGTACTCTTGTAATGAAACACACAGTTGGTGGGAATTAGCTGTGGACACTTTATTAGCGTTTAGAGACACAGACAATAAATGCAATACAGGAAAAAAACGTACACGGTAATCCATATATACCTAATCCCACACTTACAAGTAAGGAACAGGTGGAACAATGGTTGAGGAGGCAATGTGTATTACTAGTTCCAGAACAGTTTTGCAATGGTCCACGACTCTGTTGCTATTAAAGAAATATAAATTTTACTTTAATAGCAGTTTAGAATCTGTCCATCGCCGATTGCTTCATTGATCGAAATTAATGTTGCATACACGGCGCGCGATTTATTTTTCCTATACAGTCGTTTATATCGATTTAGCGATTCTTGGTATAGTTGCCATTTAGGTCACACGAGTACTACACTGTGGCGTAGATAATTACGGGAACAACTTTCACCAGATAACTTAATTTTCTGATTAGATTATATAGAATCTAAATTTAACCATGATGATACCAGTAAATAAAAAAAATGACAGTCATAGGGACTGCCGATAGAAGTGAACTTATAACTTAATGTTTTATCATTAAACAGCACTAGTGCTGCGCAGTACTTATATAGACTATATACTACTGTTACGCATATTGGTAACGCGAGCTCGCTAGATTTCACCCATCCAAAAACTATCTAACGCACACGTCCCCCCTCGCCGCCCGATATTAGCAAATCGGTGACAGACAGACAGAAACACTTTATCATGCACACCAGAAGACATATACAGTGAAAAAAACAATAAAAAAATAACTTATAACTACATATAGTACCATAAATTCGCGAAAAAAGCGATTTCTTCCAGGCAACCATTAACAGCCAGAATATGAGAAAGCAAAGAAGAGGTTAAGTGAACCGATAAGACTTTTCTCTGCCAAAAAACGCCTAAAGGAGTTTCACTTCAATAATAAGGACAAAAGTAGGTCCAAATGGTTCGTGTATTACACATGGTGTGACTCGCCAGTTTACTTGAATGAACTTGGCTTGCCACACTGCCACGTGTCTAGATAATTAAGAAACCACCACAATACATAAATCACATCAGACTTTGTTATTTGTTTGATTATAATACACAATACCTCGATTCATCAATCCATCAGCAGACAGAAGGATACCCGATCCGTCCCGGTCAAGCCGCGCTGTTCCACAATTTAGCCACGTAATCTGATCGCCGCCACTAATGGCCCCCGTTGTAATGAGTGCACGAGTATCAACGCTGCTGCAATTTTTACAGCTAATAGCCGTGGCGATCAGAATAGTAACGGTACACTGGCGCTGATAACGAGATAAAGTGGAATTCTTTACGGGAGACCCGTGTCTGTCTTCGTGACTCTTGTCGATTGTTTCTTCAATCACTCGGTGATATTTTGTAATCCTTTATGTTTTTAAAACGTAAGTACATATTTTAACATTGCTAGTCGTTCCGGAATGTTGAAGAGAACATCAGACAGTTTGGGAACTTAATACCACTTATTGTTTTGTTCAAACGCGATGCTCACTCTACAAGGCTTACAAGGTCTATGGGACTCACAGTTTTGAATGGAGCATGCGCTCAAAAGGATTACACATAATTTCGCAAGACGTAACTCACGATCTGACGCAATTTGTAGATAATAATCGGTGTCACAAATGAAATAACAGATATGAAATCGAAATCAATCATAATCATTACATCTGCACAGTCAAACCCAATTAGCTAATTTTTACAGCTTATTGGTCGTGATGAAAAGGGAAAATAGAACAAAAATGTTCCTGATGAAACTAGTTGTAATGCACAAACAGAGTAACAGGAAACCTGCCTCTTCACGCTTATTTAATAGGCACTGACGATTTCCTTATTTTTTCAGTCGCTACGCAAGTTGTTGTCTATAACTTTAGAAACCACAATTCATCTTGAGAATTCGTCATGGCTATCAGGAATGCGTGAATTTGATTCTAAGCTAGCCGACTTGGTACGTGACTCGGTAAACGTTGACACCGCTTTCCCATATTGATTCAGTGGAAGCCAAACTTGTCGAATCGAAGTTTTATTTGGTTAGTACACAAGAGTTTGTTTTACCACTTCTTGTTTTTTCTAGTCCCAAATTGTATGTACATTGACACTTGATGCACTCACATCAATTTGATGCTTTTATTTCTAGATAACATACTGAAGAAGAGCCGATAAAACATTTTACGAAACAATTATTATGATGAAGAATTGTGCAGGTGCAATGTGTTGTATAACTTACTTTAAATGAGTTGAAACTAATTCGACCTCGATAAACAAGTCGATTATCGTCGCAATTATGACGGTTAGCGGTACAGAATACATTCTATACGTGCTAATTGGGCAGTCAGCGTCAGTCGCAATGTTGGTACTTGGTGAATGCAGTGTGCATTCGCGAAATGCAAGCTATTCTGCAATTAAGGCCGATGGTGCTGGTCGATGACCCCTGGGCCCCACCCCCGAGGCAGCCCGCTTTCTGGCAGGCTACGTGACTCCACCGACGTACCACGTTTACATCATCACCGTTATAAACCATCGACGTCATATCCTGAATCCGAATCCGGCAAATTGCTCTGATCCAGATACGTCTGTGTCGATTAAAATGCATCTCGTCTTACTCCGTAACAAATTCAGTATAATGAAATGGCATACAGAAAAATGCATAAAATATCCACATATTTCAAATAGTACGTGTATGATGGCAGCAACAATTAAATCTTACTGTCATTTAAAACTGTCTGTGCTACCAAAATCACGTAGAAACTATAATCATGTCAGTTGTGAGTGTTTTGGCGTGTAGTCATGTACTGACTAATATATACTAATAGCTATCACCAGTGATAGTTGTATGCAGCTTTATCAAAAAGGATACAGTTGTAGTGACACTGATATGCCAGGAAGCGATTACGGTTTTAGTATAGATATCAAATCGACTGATACACGAGCTTTTTTTAAAGGGCTAATTGAAAAACTGGTTAAAAATAAATAGACAACGGGTCTTAATAGAGAAATATGTATCCCCAAGCGTTCAAGATACAATATAAATCAATGACAAGCAGCAGCTGCGGTAGGCCAACGCGACATTTTATAAATGAAAAGTCAAATCAGTCAATGTCTCACAGCAGGCTACCAATCAATTGCGGCCAAGAAATTGATGAATTCTTCATGTCCAAACTAATCCGATTCTCCCACGTGTCTTAAACACAAAAATACGATTACATCTAGCTTCCTGATATAATTTGGAGGCACGTGAAAAATGAATGCCACGAAATGTATTCTCGAAGATAATATTGGCCGATTCGAGTATTTTGTTTCGAGTAGGTAATAATAGGCCACTTTCTTCGTTTGGGCTAATCGTTAAGACGCATGAAATCGATAAGAATTAGTGTCGATGACCGACGCTTCATCAGAATAATGTAAATTTAGAAATAGAATGTCATTAGGAGTTTGCCAGTTGAAAAACACGATCAAATATTTACTAGAGCATCGTCATTACGCTAATATGGATAAAGTTGAGGTGACTCGGACCATATTCAATATCGCGACAGGAAAAATAGGTTAGCAACTGCAAATCCGTCAGTCATTTAAGTGATAATAAATACTAAATTAAATACCTGTTTTTCGCACTAGTATTATCCGCAGTATACTGCGGCTAAAACTAGTTACGGCAACTAAACCCGCAAATAATGGTAATATGACAAAAAAATTATGCAATACCGTAAAAACAGTCACGTGATGTGGATGTGTTGACGTGATGACTTGAACTTTATACATTTTAAAAAACGTCTTCTAGAAAAACTGTATTGTGATTCAAAGTAATTACATGTCTAATTTATAACTTGAAAATATTTTTAGAGTCATGATGAAAGAAATACTTAACAAGATTTCAAGGCCTCAAACGAACGATGCACAATTATTTACAATGGCCCACATTGACGTCACAGCGATTGAACCTTCTCAGCCCACTCTAGTTGCAATTTTCTAATCTGCGATCGCCTACTGTTACAACTAAACCAGCTAGAAGTTTACAAATGCTTTAGACTCAAATGAATTGAATTTAGAGACAGAGGTGGGGGCTGGTTCTGAGTCTGTACTAACTTATGTCACAAGGTTCAACAAACGGACGCCCACGCGTCACGTTGAAGCTGAAACTATGCTATTGTCAGAGGTACTAGGTAGTAGGAAGGTGGGTTGAACGACCTGAGAGGGAGGGAGGTGGAGGTGCATTTGCCCGCGTTGCATAAACCGTCCCACGACCGCAGAACTCTCAGTACAGAAGCCGAATAATTGCCAGAGAAATGAGCAACAACAGCGCAGAGATTTCGCTGTTTGTAAATGCACGATGATTTATTCCTTTTACCAACAGTTAATTGTATGTTATGGAATTCACGTTCAACTTAAGATCCACCACTTACTACTAGGATAGATATATTGCAGGAAATCCAGTCTTTATTTATAGATACGGATAGTTTTTGCCGAAAATGAAGATGATCGTAGATGGCCTTCAAAATGCTGACAGCGATTTCGATCAGAATCTGAGAGTAATCCCGAGAAACGACGCCATAAAAGAAATATAGTGTGAGAAATGTATGATGACACTAAAATATAGGAGATTTGCGATAGGATATTTGAGATAAATGTAGCTTAAGATGATGAAGCTAGTTACGAATTGCGTGAAATCTCGACATCAAAATACTATTCGTTACTTTCACGCAGTTTGTATGTTTGGGAAGAAATGGAATCAAATTTACGTACTCGTTATAGTGAAATTTGATGTTCTCGCCACTGCGATAATACGTGGATGACACATTCAGAAACAACCGTACGATTGATCGATTATTTATGAATGTAAGGACTACAGACTAAAACACACATTTGTGAATGCGAGCACCTTAACAACTCGACTGTAGACCATAATATAACTATTTTACAGATCAATTTACAAGCACGTCTTTTAAAAACAGTACATAAAAGAAGCTTCTAATGATAATAATATCAAAGCGACATATTCAGGTCATCATTCGCTAGAACAATCAGTATTCATTGGTGTAATGAATAAATTTGAATGCGTCCTCTCATCTCAAATGGTCCAGATTCGTATATTTATTGAACGATTTTACGAGATCTAGAGGTACCTACAGCTTATTTTATCGTTTATGTATTTTATAGAAGAAACTCGTTTATTTTTTCTATCGATAAGAGATTTGCACTTGGAGCTCCACCTGGCCTGACGTTAAGTCATAGCCAAGCAACGATGCGGTCCATAATAGAGCCCGCCAACTTGGAAGAAACCTATCCACTCTAGACTTTAAAAAACACGGATTATTTCCATCAATCAGGGTATTACTGTACCCTGATTGATGCAATCTTTTTTGCAAAAGTTTAGATGCTATTTATTATTATGTTCTATCGAACTTTACCAAAAGTAGGTTTTTGGCGTATTTGTTATTTCTTTTAAACCAATACTAAAATTGTTCCGATGAAAGATTTTTATTTGTTTGTTTGTAGCGAGTGAACACAAAAAATTAGTGCAACGGATTTCAAAATTATTTCACCATTATAATGCTACCTACATTTTCCCTTATAAATGTTTATGAAATTAAATAAAAACAAATGCTATACTCGAAATCTTTCTGAAATGAAATACAAATAGTCTATATATATGAGCAAAAGTATCGTGAAAATATATGAATAAAGGACACGTGTAAGTTTGCTCGTTGAAAGAGAGTAGACGTCCTGGTTCTGGTTGCTTTAAATATACAAACATCCAAAAACTTTGTCGTTTATAAAATTAGTAAAATAATATGACGCAGGCTTATCTAAACGGAATCTTCTAACTCTAAATTTGAAAACCCCCAAGATGTACCTATTAGGAAACACAGTTTCGTGTAGAGCGATTTGAACTTATTCTATTGCTTACCATCAGATATCAACTTGCCGCTTCTAGTAACTTCAAGAAAATCCAAACAACATTTTGCTCAATTCTAAAAAAATTGACAGTCATAGGAACTGCCGATATAATAACTCTGAATTTGATAGCTTACTTTGGAAACTACGCGAGTGAAACCGGAGGACGTGGCCATAAGCATGCTGACGGATTTATACATGGAAATGGGAAATGCTAACGCATTTCTATATGGCCAATGGCCATGGTCCCGAGTTTATCCGAAGAGTTCTTATCATTCCCGAACGTGACGCTAGAATTCAATTCACAGCCCACGAGAAATCGGTCTGTGGTGCGCCAAAAGAAGTTTACACTTCAACATATAACGTGAAAGTTTGGGTGTTCGTTGCTCAATCGCGTCGAAGAACTGAAAGGATAACGTGAAATTTGTAACGCAAATAGATTATAATAGCATGGAATAAATAATGCACAAATTTTTGACGTGACAACGTCTAATAAATCGATGAAGGAAATAACGTCTAATGTGCCATTATGTCCCGTTACACTCATTGTCCCGTTACGCTCATTGTACGCTTGCGCCGCATATATCAATGTTTTGTTATAACGTTGTCACGTTAAACTATCGTCAGTGAACCAACCGACTTTACAGATAACGAATTTTTCATTCCAAAATAATACAGAGGTCCTTAGAGCATAGGTCGCCTACAATTTTATAAATTGTAGGCGACCAAAGTAGACGTAGTTTCTTCCAGTATGTTCAATTTTATAAAAAAGTGTAATAAAGATATTTATTGTCTTATCCATACAGATTTATCTAGACTCTAGAGCATTTGTATACGACATTTACACGGTCTAATTATAGAAAAAACGGGGCGTGTCTGTTCATATACATTAAATAGCCCTGTAACAAACTAGTATAGAGCGCTTACATTGACCCACATCTGTGAAAATAAATGGTTACGGTATGCAATCCACGGCTTATGAGACACGATCACGTTCAGGTGTATAGATTTAATCGTTTTATTAACGGTTTGTGTATTTTAAAAGGTTTGTGTTCCCACTGTTGGGCTTTAGGGACGTTTCTCACAACGATAGAACCATCCACAGGTCATAAGGTTATACACAACATGCTTAAAAAGTGCGGGTTACAATATTTATTACTTATACAGTTTTTTCCAAAAACAAAAATCGAATTCAATTTAAAAATTCAATTCCACTCGACGAAACTTCATATGAAGCCATCACTAAGTCATTGAGAACCTCCTCCTTTTTTGAAGATGGCTAAAAATATGTCGACATTATTTTTGACTAGTCGCTAATTTAAAATGTATTCGATATATGTAATCGATAAATGGTTCATTTATCGATTTAGAACGAGATAATAAAACATTTACAGGCCACATATATCACATGATACCATTAAATCACAAACGAACATGACAGCCATTCACTTCACCTCCAACTACAGGACCTCTATACGATTAAAATTAAACGGGTCCTAAGAGACCTCCCTGAGAACACCTGTTTATAAATAAGTAACACGTAGTCGTGTAGTGACGTTTTTGAAGTTCACTTAAATAATATATGAACGCTCCTGGGAAAGGTAAAGTCCGAACTAACAATGAAATTAAAGCGCAAAGTAAATTAATTACCATCGGGTAAACTGATTTACATTTGACCTGAGTAAACGTAACTCGCAAAGTCTATATACGGCTGTGTTAAATTTTAATGAAATGTTTGAATAAACAGCTGTTACTAACTGGAGAAAACGAAAAGAACCAATGTGTAGAGATGTATAATGATTAACATAAGTATAAATACTCGATAAACATAACATAGCAACTGGAGTGAGTAGAAGACGAACGAAGTGAAGTTTATCTCAGATAACCCGCAACATGACCGTATGCATCAATATTTTAGAAAATTAACAGCAGAATTATTTTTCCAATAAAACTTTCCATTGGAATATAAGATTAGGACAATCTTCGTTTCCAGCAAAACTCCAGAGATTTTCGCGGAATTCAGGCAAGCAAATAAACGGCACCAAAAGTTTCGGTACTAGATACAATCGCAAACTGTTTAATTCCATATTACGATATACGATTTACCTAAGCGTTCGCGTTGTAACGTATCTATGTAATGACGTTATCACGTAAAATTATCTTCCGTAAATCTACAGACAACCATTTTTTGGGTTCCGTAGCCAAATGGCAAAATACGGGACCCATATAGAATCGTCATGTCTGTCTGTCCGTCCGCATGTCACAGCCACTCATCTCCGAAAAACTATAAGAACTATACTACTGAAACTTGGTAAGTAGATGTATTCTGTGAACCGCATTAAGATTTTCATACAAAAAATAGAAAAAAAAGAATAAATTTTGGGGGTGTCCGATACTCAGAACTGAAACTCAAATTTTTTTTTCATCAAAACCATACACACGTGTCTATGGGTATCGATGGATAGGTTATCAAAATTATATTGAGGTTTCTAACATACATTTTTTCTAAACTGAATAGTTTGCGCGTGAGACTCTTCCAAAGTGGTAAAATGAATGCCCCCCCTGTCACTTCTAAAATAAGAGATGACAAAAAAATATTGTATGTTATATATTACCATGTAAACTTTCAACGAAAATTGGTTTGAATGAGATCTAGTAGGTAGTTTTATTTTAATACGTCATAAATCCACTATTGTTAAAACACTGATTAAAGTAACAACGAACTACAAGAACTTTTATGTTAAGTTACTTGCTGCTACGGAAGCCTTCATGGGCGAGTCCGACTCGCACTAGACCACTTTTTTATTTTTAAATATGTTAGAAAACAAGTTGGAGTGAATTATAATAACTAACACTATCAAATATGGGTCGGCGATCGTACTGTCATAGGTCAAATAACAACAGCATCAGCACAAATTAAACTATTCTACTGTATAATAAATTTAAAGGTTTTTTTAAACATGGATATTTTAAATTTTAAGTCTGCCTTCTGCGATAATACTGTGTCGTTTAGCTCAGAATTAGTTTATACAAACTAGATAGCTTAATAATGTTATCTATGAACGTGATAAACTTATATCCAGTGTCATAAATAATTTGTTCCTGTTTGCAACGCTATAAATAGTATCAGAAGTTTTGATTAGGCTCTTAATTACGATACGATATCGCAAGCATAGCAGAACATTCAACACTTTGAGTAACATTCATCTTCATTCTTCAGTAATTGAGTATCTATATCTACTATTAGTATTAGTATTAGTAGTAGAGATTTACTACGATAACATGACCCGCCCCTCCAGAATTCAAAACGTTTGAAAGTATTTGTGAAAGAATATACAACGCACCACCACGCATGTGTGCGTACTGCTACTGCAGACGAATAATTACAACTACATACAAACTTTTTCGTAAGGATGTGACACACACATTAAAACAGTAATTTGGAGGGGCGGGCCATGTTATCGTAGTAAATCTCTAGTATTGAGTCTGAACTTTGTCAATAAATCAATTAAAATTCTTTGTCTGAGTACATTTCATTGAAACAATTACAATATGAAAACAAAAACAAAGCAAATTAATTATCATTTGAACAAAGTGAATGAAAAATTGTTTGCATTATTTTTTGGTGGTAGCACAGCTCTCAAACTAGTTCTGGTGCCAGATAGTAAACAAATAGTTTTGGTAACAATTTTCTGTTGCTTACGTTACATACTTATAGACAGGTAATAAATAAAAATAAATAAATAAAATAAAAACACAACATAAATTGTAATCATCGTCAGTTAACAATATTTACAATAACAATATAATCGCACGGTAAGTTAGATTAGTTTATAATCTAATGTCGTTAGATTGTAATCTATCAGTTTTTTACAATTTTACTAGGCGTTTTAAATGTTGACATACAAATCCAAAGAGCACACAATAAATTGATAAGACTGTCGCCTAAATGGAATCTAAAAACAACACTAGACATTCAAATATGAATACGACCAGCAGAGCAATGTTTCACTTTATTGTTCAATGAAATGGACTTAATATGTCCCTTATAGTTGATATAAAATATCGATTATCCGATTCTATTCGAATATAAGCAAAACAGATCTAATGTGAATACGTCAGTTTAGATTCAGTACCAATGCTTTATTAAAAAGGGAAAAACAAAGTGATTTGTTCACGTCTAAAAGGGCACATTGGAACATTCTACAATAATGGACGAATCAACCTTAATGTCCATAGTAATAAAGCTGAACAACGTTAGCAAAACCAAATTAGTGCCAAGGGTGGTTGGATAACCGAGTTGGCAAAACGTTGGTAATTATCTCACCCATATTATAATATCCTCAGGTGTGTGCTGAGCGTTCTTGCTAAGCTTAATATTTTATCACTGGAATCTCTTTTCGATCCCCTATGCATTTATAATGATTATTTTAAGATAGCCAAAAGTAGCGTCAACCTAAAGTTCGATAGCCAAGTTGGTGTCTACCATTAGAGTCTAACTGAAAATCATAAAGAAGATGAACTTAAAAATGTTGACTAACCCCCGACTACCTCGGGTTTGTAATCTGTACAATATTCTACTAGTCAACCCCTTTCATTTGATACCCATAATAAGGGAATTGTGAAAATAGAAATGTATTTCGCCATTTTGTGGTAGCGGCCATCTTGTATTTGAAATTAGTCATAGTGTAAAGTATTGTATTAGTCAAGTCATTTCGTTTGGTACCCACATTGAGGTAATAGTGAAAAAAAATATAATTCGCCATTTTGTGGTGGCGGCCATCTTGGATTAGATTTTTTTATAGTGTATAGTATTCTACTAGTCAAGCCCTTTCATTTGATACCCATATTGAGGTAGGTTATAAAGAAATTTTTTGTCTGCCATTTTGTGGAGGCGGCCATCTTGAATCAATATTAACCAAACATAGCTAAGAACATCCGCACGGATATTAACTTTCAAATAAAAAAAACGGATTAAAATCGGCCCATCCGTTTGAGCTCTACGGTGCCACAGACAGACACACACACAGACAGACAGACAGACAGACAGACAGACATCGACGTCAAACTTATAACACCCTTTTTTTAACCCCCGACCAAAAAAAGGGGTGTTATAAGTTTGACGTCGATGTCTGTCTGTCTGTCTGTCTGAGTTCAAAGGGATCGACCAATTTCGATGCGGTTTTTTTTATTTAAAAGTTTATATCCGTGCGGATGTTCTTAGCTATGTTTGGTTAACATCGATTCAAGATGGCCGCCGCCACAAAATGGCGGACAAAATATTTCTTCACAACCTACCACAATATGGGTATCAAATAAAAGGGCTTGACTAGTAGAATACTATACACTATAAAAAAAAAATCAAATCCAAGATGGCCGCCACCACAAAATGACCAATTATATTATTTTTTCACTACTACCTCAATATGGGCATCAAACGAAATGGCTTGACTAGTAGAATATATTGCACTATGACAAATTTCAAATCCAAGATGGCCGCTTCCACAAAAGGGCGAAATACATTTCTTTTTTCACAACTCCCTTAATATGGGTATCAAATGAAAGGGGTTGACTAGTAGAATGTCGTACAGATAACAAACCTGAGGTAGTCGGGGGTTAGTAAAATTTTTTAATTTTGTTCTTGTTGGTCGGGGTTAAAAAATAAATAATTTAAAAGGAACTCTCAAGGCGTTATAAATCACAATACAACAATCTTACCAAATAGACAGCATATAAATTTATGATTTCACAAAACCGTGATGATAATAAAGTTTTCTTTTTATGTTTGTTCAACATTTCAGAAGTCGTAAAAAGAAAATTACAGTAAAACGGTCGGTCTCGACCGACCAGAACGATTCCGCTCCTCTGAGATAATTTAGGTTGTACTTGTTGTATTCTTAAAATATTTACTTTAACGACATAAACATTGTAAGGACATATAAAAATAATATGATCACAGCATTATGTCGAGATGGAAACGAATATGACAAATGAGGTTGTAGTGGTAGGACTCTATAATAACATGGACAATAACAGAACTTGGAAAATTAAGAATTTGGAATGGAACGCTGACACCCTCTTGAGGACCATTATCATTGACCTCTTTTTTTACCTTTTATAGGTTTACACTTAACCGCCATCTCGCCTGATGTTAAGCGGCGATGCGGTCTACGATGGGCCTTGTTTACCGATTCTCACTGGATTTTAAGTAGCTTGTCATCCGGAAACCCCGCTCAGACAACGCGTTCCACAGCCTAGACGTTCTTATCACAAAAGTGGAGTCAAACCTCTTCGTGTCTTTGTAACATCAACCATGAAACGATGTCGCTTTTTCTAGCTACGAGCAGTCCGATAGAAAAAAGGTCGTGGTAGTATTAGATCATGCAGATCAGCTACACACTCTCCGAAGTGTATCCGATAAGCATACTCTTTTCTTCTTGTTCTTATCATGCTTGCGAGCGACAAGCATACACAGAGTGGACATTACTTAGGTGTATTCTAATAGGCTGTACAAGCCAACACCCATAGTTAGCGTTTAAAAAAATAACGATCTAGTTCTGTTCGGCATTACGTTTTCTAAAATACAGCCTATTCTAAGTGCGAATGAACTTTTCCAATCATAGTTTCCCAATAAACAGACGAAGAGGTCAATAAAATTACGAAGTAACATTGTTTGGAGTTCCCTAATTACTTGTACGTGAAAAACAAGCTCTCAAAGTTGAAGACCAAGCTTTCGAACACAAAACGGTAAGATCAGATACAATTTCTACTAGGCAAATGATATATATAAATATAATAGCTAAAAAATAAATCAAAATACTTAGTACAATTAATCGCAATTACCTTTCCTCTGTAAACGATAAAGACCAGAAAGAGACTGTCGCATGTTTGCGAAGCGCGAAAATATGTCTCACAAATGAAGACTTTAGTATGTGGCAGGAATAACAGATTATTTTGGTCCACGACGAATGAAACGATATTAGAATCTTATGGCGTTTATATGAATCAATTGAGATGGAAATTTCAGAACGCGGAATAAATAACGGATGGCTATAAATAACCCGATCAATGCTGAAGCACATTGTGAAATTCAATTTGTGTTGTGTTATTGTACGATAAGACAAGACAGTGTTCTGAATATCTGATTCTTGCGAGTTTTAGTTTGGAGTGTATTGATATACAATTAAATATTATTTGGCCTTATGGCTCATTATGCGTTTTAAAGTGTAGTATAAGAATATGTTTACCTTGACTTTACCGTAATCGGCTAAAGATGTCATAACTCAGCAACATAGTACACACTTACAATGTAACAGCCCCTAACGCTTCTGTAGCGCTTGGCGTGACCTCAAAACGTTGGCTTCTTCGCAAGCGGGAGCGAAGTGCCCATAAAACCTCCACGATTTACGGAACACTCCCGACGAGACGGAATTCCGTGACAAGACGCTTCCGACGAGAGACGGTTGTAAAAACCGTGATTGAACCCGAACGGAATCCTCGAAAATGAAACGGTTATGAGAAAACTGAGAAAATTTGGACAATGCAAAATGTTTCCGAGAATTAATTTAGAATCACAAACAAGCGCGAGTATAATTTGACCGCAACTCGTACTTTTCATAAATCATTTTTGGGACTTCTTTATTGTTTTCTATGAAAACGAGCTTATATAAAAAACATATTAAATTAAATATTTAAATCACTTCAGTATTTTCATGAATGTAAGCGTTAAAAGCGTATACAGGGTCTGCTTTTAAAAGGAAAACAATCCCGTACAACGGAACTCCATTAGAAGCCAGAGCTGTAACCGATCGAAGAAAACATTTTTCTCTTTTGTGATACCCGTCACAGGAGTGTTAAATTGTTGCCGAGTGAAAATGCGCCGTAAAACGGTAATGAAAACGTTCGTTTATTGCCAAAGTTACTTACTTCAATAACAAACAACTCATAATAACACGTAAAGCAATAACGTTGGTCCTAATTCGAGTCCCTAACACCTTTTGGACGAAATTAAAATTTGGGGATTTAATCTCGTAGATCAAATATCCGTCAACGAATAAATATTTAACAGGGAATTCTCTGCGAATGATGGAGACGACTTTTTAATAGATCATTTTGAAGCGCCATTTTCGTACAGTACAGATAATTGTTTACCGAAGACTATAAAGTTAATAACTCTGGAAGCTGAGTTTATGAAACAATTTTTTATGACATCTGGGTAGGAAAAACGTTGAATTCAAAATTTTTAATAAGAATGATTTAGATTGAGAACAGAATACTACTCTCTATGTCGCATTCTTTCTTGCTATGCCACAGACTGGGGCTAGCTTTTCTACCTTTACTTCTCCACTTTGCGCGAATAGACATGAAAGCTAGCGCAATATTTATTGGCACTCTGAAGACTTGTCTGTCATTAATAAATGATAAAAGACTCAACAAAATACATGGACAAAATACAAATTTTCATATCATTTAAGTAGTGCTTTCTTTTATTGGTAGAAAGTTATAACTAACGACCAAACTGACGCTCCAACTCGCTTTTAATCGATGATACGGTCTACGATGATGGAGCGGACTTGCCTAGAAGAAAACAATTCACTTTTTACTTGAAGACACCCAAATTTCACCCATCTAGGAATACCTCAATGGCGGCAACATACTCCATAGTTTACATAGATGTCCATATTGCAAAAATGAAGTCATAACTCCTCGTTCAAATGTATGGAACGTCGATAGCTCCAGTTCTAACTCAATTTACTAACTAAGGCACTTAATTTTAGAATAAACAAGAGTAACTTCAAATAAAACTTCAAATAAACCGACGTTATCACGAAAAGCGATCTCTTCCAATCAATAATGAAACAACGTCACTTTTTTGAGCTACCAGCAGACATGTTGTGTAAATAGTAGACATTGAATTTGTTCTGTCATCGTTCCACGCGATACTTTGACAAGGATAACAGTCAACTCATCCCGGGAAACAGGGGTTTCATTAAATACCTAGTTAAATGAACTTTATGAACTTTAGAGGACCGCTACCGAAGTTGTAGAGCTTTTGCAATTCCATCAAACTTCTGACTTTAAGTGGAGTGTGGAAGGCTTTAGTAGGCTTAAACATTTTCGGGTGGTTTTGGTTTCGTCGCGCTTAATTGGGTTTTCATGTGACTTTTCTTGTTAACTATTATAGTTATTACTTTAATTTTGACTAGTTCGCCAATGTGAAATTCAATTTACTTATGTTCAATTCGCTGGAAACGTGGTTACAATATTCTAGAGTTTATTTGATATTCTGTAAAATATAAGTCTGAAATGATTGCTATCGTTGCGTTTATTTTCAATTCGGTGAAAATATAATTGCCTACAAAAGTATTTCTTCTCCGAAATTGTCAATTTTAGTTAGGGGGATTTAATTTTAGATAAGGATATTGTTTGTCAAAGGAGTGCGAACACGGTTGAAATACAGAGCATGAGAAATCGTGAGTTACATTTAGAGCATTTATAGTTCTACTATTTTTGAATTGTTAATTTAAGGAAACGTTACCGTAACTGTTTAGTTTCGTTGGAAAGTTACGAAAATTTATATATGTATTATAGATTATAGTTTACTCAATACTATACGCTATTGCTAATATACCATGAACTGATCAACGCCCCAGTCTAGAATCTACTCAACCGAGCCGTAGGGGTTCTGTTTCTGAGTAGTGACTGGGTTCTATTCTCACCAAAGACAAATTATTTCACGATGAATGTGGATTATTGTTCCGAGTTAAGATGTTTCGATGTATCTAAAATAAGTATCTATTTAAAATTAGGTAAGTATTAAATCAGATATTTTGTCTCTATAGCACAAGCTTTGCTTGGCTTTGGGCTAGATGTTTTCTTTTGTTTTGGTCGCTGTGCGATCATACCAGTCCCGTTTTACACAATATCGATTGGTTGCTAATAATGTCTTACGTGAATCTTATATACCATCCACCCTACACCCTACCTATTGCATATTCAAAGTATTAGGCGACAGAGACTAAATGATGTGCGTCGTGTGTGTAACATCGACCAAGAATTATATCTAACTACAGAAATATTTGCTGCCAAATATTCATTTCAGTAAGAGCATTTAAAAAAAGGGATGAGATTGAAAAACAGAACAAAAGTTTAATATTGACAGTCAAACTCCATTGTGTCATGATGATGTGGTGTTCAATAGCGGCGATAGCTTTCTTTAGTCTGTTTTATACTACTAATTAATTCGCCTGTGATGAAACGCAAATTGTTGCGTGATAAACTTAATGGAAGTGCCGTGGCGGGACTCGGGAGTGGTAGCTATATCAAGATAGCTCAAGTTTTACGATAGCTACGTTTCAGAGTGTAGTGGTATAGTAGTAGACGTATAGTGATGGGTGTATTTAAAGACTTGTTTAGCCCAGTGGCTATAGCTTATCTTACTATTTAAAAGTTAAAGTCATCCAAAGTAAGTTAATGTATTCCTAAGGCAATATTAGGGGCATACATTCAATTTATCTGTTATATTTCATTGTATTTGAATGTATAAATAACTTCTATCACAGTGGTTAGAGATTTATATGAAGGCACGACCTGTTGTAGGTGCTACAGTTATTAAATTACGTGGTAGACCAGTTCAAACTTATAAATTGTTCAAAATAATTGGAATTTATACTTACCGTATATAATTTATAATAAAACAATTTGTTGGTATCGCTGAAAAGGTAGATATATAACACTGTCGACGAAAAGCTGGTTAAACAATTGATGATTTTCAAGTTCCTGTAAAGTTTGTTAATCTAGTCCTACCTGATGACGTAGTTGACGCAGACAATGCTTATGGGCTTCTGCTGCTTGTCGGTGATGAGGGTGGCCTGGGTCTGGACCCAGGCGTATCCTCCGGTCTTGGCGAGGAAGCGGTACTGCCCAGTCTCGCATTGTCCCTTTGAGAACACTGTGAAAGAAGAGAAAATATAAATTCAATAAACATACTATTACCAATGATTGTATCGTATTGCATCAATCAATACATACTAATTGGGTAGTACTAAAGTAGCAAACCCATACTATGTATAAGGGAGTTTATTACAGAACCTATACAATCTATAAGTGAAGTGCCTCTCATTATAATAAAAGACTACAGGCATTTTTCTAATTGAGCAATTTTAATTTCATTTAATGACATAATGACCAATGATCATTAAGGAACAATAAAAGAAACAAGACTTATAAAAGAAGATGTAAATCCAACACAGAATTTTATGGCCGATGTTATAAAAAAATTGCAGAAAAACATTACTCGACTTGAGTCAATAACTTAAACAATCAATGGTAATTTAATGGACATTGATCGAATAACTTTATAAACCGATATTTTTTTGTTAAAACTTCATATTATGGATGATTATGCAACAACAAAATTTACAGATAAACACGCACGTCGTAATTTTAAACAATAAAATTCAGAGTTTAATATGAAATAACTGTTGTTTTTCGGCGTAAGGGCTTAATATAAGGTACGACCAATGTTAAGCACTGCGATAATTAGATACTTAAAGGGTAAAGGGATATAGTTATCAACACAGTAGGCAATTAATAACAAGCCAAGATGAATGCGTGGATTAGACATGAGAACTCTCCTCAGCTTTGAAATTAATCCGAGGATGAAGATTAGTTGATTTATGATCTTTCTTGCCATGTGAACAGTAAATTACACGTACCTATAGGTATATAAATTACACGTTTTGTAGAGGGCTCTTTGCAGTATCTACCTGGGGAAGTACCACACTTTTACCAGTTACTCGCCAAAGAGTAATGTGCAAATATTACGGTGTCGCGGTTTAAAAGGTGAAGGTCAAGTATGAACTATCTAAGTTTAAAAAAAAAGAAAGGACAATTTTGGCAGTGAAATTACCTACAGGTCAAAGACATAAATCATCTTATATTTCCGAGTGGCGCAGGGCAGTGATTGAAACTCTTCATATTGAAATAGCTGCGTGGCACTGCGCTGTCACAAGTAATGTTGTTTATCATAACTCTCATGTCTGGCACACCCCATCACTCTATACTACATAAAAATCTGTCTTGTTGTTAAAATAAACCAATGACAATGAGCGACATCCACAAACTTATTTTAGTTTGCCCAGTCTTGTATATATTTCAGGTCTTAGAGAAAGTAAATGCATTCTTGTTATCTCGAGACCCCAGGGTCCTAAGTCGGGATCAGTGTAGAAAACTGCCCAACGTTTGTTACAAGTATATTACTAGCCGTGAAGGGTAACTGCGAAAGTGTCCTGGAAATACTGGGATCACTAGAAATTCCAGACGACCTCTAGCAATATTACACGACTGCATATTTGACGTAGTTCCAGTTTTCACGCATGTGTTTACTCATAAAACACACTGTTTATGTTCTAGATAGAATTGAAATCAAAAAAATACTGAAACATTTTTCGGTATTTCAAAGTTTTTCAAACGCTATCGTAAAAATATATCCAACAGTGTTTTCAAATCATTTAGATTTAATGAACCGTAGCATGAGCTGGCCGAATAAAGAACTTCATTTGAATAATCCCCGAGGCTCGCACTTCAATTATTTGATACCAAACCGAATCAAGCGTTAATATCCCCCAAAAATCTGAGTCCAACAATTCAGAGAAATATGTCCGATATCGAATCCGAGGATCGAGAAAATACTAATAAAGATTAATAGCTACAACACCAAGCGTGATAATAAGAACCGAGCCCGGGGGAGCAGTTAATTCACAATGTGGAACTTTGGGCTCAACATTGTACGTTACTCGAGACTACGGGATCGAGTTCATATTTCTAATCTTTATGTATACAAATGTTATGTTGGTTTGTGTACTTCAAAAACTCGAAATGTTCTGCACCGATCGAGCTGAAATTTTAGAATGTTGTATGATCTGCATCAAGGATTGTTTTTATCTCTTTTTTGCATCACAATGTGCCACAGCGAAGCGTGGAAGGGTACAGCTAGTCTCTATACATAAAAATGTTATGTTGGTTTGTGTACGCTTCAAAAACTCAAAAAGTTCTGCACCGATCGAGCTGAAATTTTACAATGATATATTATAATCCGCATCAAGGATTGTTTTTATCTAATTTTTGCATCACAATGTGCCATAGCGAAGCCTGGCAGGGTACAGCTAGTACCATATACAATATAATGTATATGACAAAAAAGAAATTGTTTCATAAATAATATAGCATACATAATTTTGTAGCTCCTTTATAGTCACTTCATTAATTATATCTATATTACGCTACTCGAAGCTACGCGGCATATCGAGAATTATGTACTTATATGACCAAAATTTATCGTTTTATGAATGGTATAGCATTGATAATTTGGTAGCTCCATAATAGTCACTCCATTAATTCTTTCACGTGAGAAAATCGTGACAGTTATCAGTTCGGAATACAACTAAAGAATTTATCTAAAGTCCCTGAATAGCTCTCCAGATAAAACTAAATCGTTTAATCGAACTTACTGTCAAGGAAACATGACGAGACCCACGCGAATGCCATGTTATTGTAACGTGATATAATATAACCAGCATAAACAGCCCACTTAATGTTCCCACTGCTGGGACTCGGGACTTCTCTCGCATGGAGAGATGAGGCCATTAACCATCACGCTGGCTCAGTGCGTGTTGGTGGATGACACATGACTTGGAAAGATGCTAGGTACACGTCGGTTTACTCACGATGTTTTTCTTCACCGTTTAAAGTTAGCGGCATTACGCACATGACTTTGACCACAGTAGTGCGCGTGATTTTGAACCCGAGGTCTCCGGATCGGCAGTCGCCGTTCTAGTCGGTCTACCTACTCTCGGGAGACTAGACCGCCCGTAGCTTATAAACAGCAGTACTCCGTAACTTTATTGTAGAAAACTTACTCTACTGCCGAGCAGTGATTATGATTATGATTAATATGCAATATGACTATGGTCTGGTTTGAAGGACAAAGTTAGTCAAAGTAATAATTATCTTATTTCCCGGTCATTATATGGCTACGTGACAAATCGGACCGGTTAGGTTAGTTAGGACCCTGATCTGATTCCGAACCCACCTAGTCTTGTCGCTATTACCCCTAGAGTGTTAATAAAAAATGCGGGAGCCAGAAGCTCAAGGGAGGTCTTGAGTGGAGCCAGCCATACGAGACCAAGTAGCGGAGCGCCGGCCGAGTATGGAGAAGCGACACTCAGGGCTGATCGCAGAGCTTCTGGCAGCGAGACAGATCTCCTGCCGGTGAAATACGAAAGGGGATTTGTGGAATTTTTGTCCATAAATTCCCTGTGACATTTCGGAAGGGGAATTTTGGACAAAAATTCCACAAATCCCCTGTAACGGGAAAACTTAAGGGGGTTTCGGGAATAAGCCGAAAATGTGGACACCTCGTATCTATGAATCGCTTTCTTCTGGGTAGGCACGCATAATATCAGACGAGATGGTGGTCAAGTGTACACCTATCTATATTAAAATAGCCTCGGAAGCCGTTACTTTAAATATGTGAGCTCTTCCGAGGTTTTTAAACGGTTTGTTATTGAGACATTGAGCCATTCCGGGTCGGGAGCTCAACTCATTTTGTCAAATCTTATCGAGAGCTTCTTCGACGTGCAGCTTGACTATTTGGCTGAACGCATAAACAAAAATTTTGCGAACTAATTTATACACCGATAGTGAAGCATTCTTTTTAAATTATTAAAAAATAACGTTTCCAAAAATAGAACAGAAAAACAAGCAACATGAAATTACCAAAGTAATAGCCGAGTTTTTAAGTAAGGGACAAAATATATCAGTTTATGAATAGTCTTGCGTCACCAGAGTAAAAGTTGAAATGTGTCGAATTACAATAGACAGATAGGAGCAACGGCCGATTGGCTTATCGAAATCGCTAATTAGTTAATTAAGTCTCTCTTTGATAAGATTGACGCGTTTTTAGCGGTTGCTTGCTTAAAGTATTGGCGCCAATATAATATGTTAGTGAATTCGGTAGAATAGTACCTACGACAATTTCATTTGTTGCTATGAGGTAATTTTTCCATTTGACCATAATCTTACTAATTTTAAAAATACTAAAATTGGGATGTTTCTTGTTCAATCACGTCGTAACAGCTGAACGGAACGGATTGAAATTTGAAACACAGATTACAACATTTAAATTAAAACATGTTTTTATTTATGCTATTACTTTTTATTATGGTAAAATGATAGGATCGGAAACAACGTGGATAAAACCGGGTAGCGCTGAAAAAAAATGTGAGAGTGAAATTAAATATCTATACTATACGGACTGTAAAAGACGCCTAACTAGGTATCTACAAACTATGGAAATATATAAGGTGTAAAAATAGGATTTTAAAATATATATGTTTTCCTCCGGAATTGGATCGAACTCAAAAATGGCACGCATTTGAAGGCGTGTGCGGGAAGCGCCATTGTGTTGGAAATACAACACGCGTTAGTAACTGAGACGATGCGCTCAATTTTTCCTTGTTTTGCTTTTTATTATCTACTGTCCGCACATGTAAGTAGTAAAATAGTGGATGGTCCGATACAATTTTGAGAGTGTTTGTTCGCGTTTTATTCGGGTTCAGAATCTACTACTAAATCCCCTTTCACAATATTTACTTAGTACTCTCTTACTCTCTGCATAATGTGAAAAGGATATACAAATATGGTAAAAGCAAAAATTAAACCATTGCGAGAGATTTATACGCGGCTTCTGCACAAAATAGAACAAAGTAAAAGAAAAGGAATCACTACTTGACAACCTACTAGAAAGAACTAGCTAAAACAATTCAACAACTTATCTGAACACATACGTGTAGATAAACAAGTTAATCGTATAACAGTCAGTTGACAAACATGTCGCGGAAGAAGGAAGAACCGACGTAACTAAGCAGTTGAGCCAATTTTCTCTGGTTCAGTCAAATCCAAAACAATTGGAGAGCGGCCAACAAGTGCGGTTAGTAACGTGAGAATAATAGACAAATTTAATAAATAGTGTAACTTCGCGAATCATACTCTTACGACAATCGGTTACGCAACGTATGCGAATGTCTATTTGTATCTAGAATTATATTTACAGTGTAATTGTGAAAAGGTCAGTAACAACTGGTCTATAATTCGAGATTCGAGAATTATAAAAATCGAGTGAGTGATTTCAATATTGGTGGACATTTCAGACACAACACCATCTGACCCCAAACTAAGTAAAGCTTGTACTATGGCAGCTGGTATATATGATAGCTGATATAATAGTCATAGTTTTAAATACATAGAAACACCTAGACACAGAACAAGTATTTGTATTCATCACACAAATATTTGCACTAGGTGGGAATCGAAAGCACGATCTTCGACTTCGCAGGCAGACTTACTACCAACTAAGCCGCGAGGCCAGTCAAATCGATATCTCAAAAGAATACTTATTGTTAGCCTACTTTAAAGTTATACTAACATATATGTATACATGTTTTCAGGAAAGGAAGAACATTTCATGATAAAAAATGTCGTAGTTAGATGCAATAATACTTAACCTTACTAAGTATTTTGTCAGATATAGTGGTAATAATTAGTATTTTTTTAGCTTTTATGGATCAATGATTGACGTATGTTTTGACCAACGACATTCCTTAAACCAAGATTTTCGTTATGTCGCGAATATTTTTTATTTTATTTCTCTGGTATCATTCACTGCTATCTGGTACGTCTGGAACTACATTTATTTCCACCGAAAATGGTTAATTGATATCAGAAACATTGAAAATGAATCGATATTCACTTATCCTAATTCGATAAACCCAATTTAGCAACGTAACTAAGTTCACCGAGTAATTTGCTAAGTGCTGAAGTGTATAAAGGTTTACCGACACCGTTTAATATCCGAATGGGAAAAATAACCTACGAATTTTCTGGTACTCGCATGAAAATACATTATTTTTACTTGTTTCTATATTCTAGAAGAAGCAAAGAAAATTATCTTGGATCCAAAAACTAACGTTATTAAAATCTTTTAGTAAGTTCCAGTTGTGTGTAAGCAAATAGAAAGCAGAATAATATATCCCCAAAAGTTTTCTTAGCCATTATTCAAAAAGCATCTTATGTCTTAGGGAAGTTCAGGTATGCTCACGTCAATATTTTTCTTTCTTTTGTAGAGGCATGTTTGTACAATCCTAGACAAAAACAGGACAGTAGAAGTTTGACGCTGGAAGTAGCTAGGGATGTATTTTCAGAGTGGTGTCATTGACTTGCCTCGTAGTTTCTCTAGTAGTTTCTATGCTAACGTTGTATGAGTAATACCGAGGATAATATTCATGAATGTTCAGGTTATAGACAGTTTTATATGCAAGTATGCGGGTTCACGGGTACTTTGAAAGTTACGTTCTACCTAGAGGGGTTTGAATAAGACAGACGGAATTGTGAATTTAAACAACGTAATATCCAAGCATGGAAAAGTTCATACTGGGTATCTAACAAGATGGAGTTCGTAGAACTGATATCCAATGAAGAACCAACCTTCGGGACGTCGGCGTCCGTGACAAAACCGCCATGGAGTCGTGCAGGATATATTATGTATTGGCGGTGACGTCAGATTGGCTTAGATTGATACAAAATGTTGGCTTAGGTAAGGTAAAACGGAGCATCACACATCCATCAGAGTGACGATATTTTAACTATTGCGGGTCCAAACTGGACTCGATTGCCACATGGAGGTAGATGGTACAAGTGAGAGAGAGAGCCCTATCTATGCCCAGAAAAGGCTGCGAATGCTGATGCTGACGAACATGCAGGTATTATTAAGTAAAGTGTCCTCTCACTACTAGCAAAGTATGATTTATTAGACTGGGCAACTAGTTTGTGTCTTATTTTGTTTATATTACGTTAATGTAACCCGAGTTCTGTTTGCTCAGATACCTACAACAGCCCGAGGGTATTCTGATTGCTACAGTATAAACGTATCACTGTTATTTTTTTGATATCAATAAATAATAAACGTATTAAATGGAAACAATAGCTAAGATTTATAGTTCAGTTTCCCAGGTCATATTTTCATATGGTTTTTAATTTGTAATTAATATGGTTGTGGCATGCTCACTCTTAAAATAGCAAAGTTTACCTCAGTTGCCTTCTGACCTTTAAGAAGGGTCGGTTTAACAGAAAATCTATTCCTATTCCAATGAGCCTATGATACCTTATTAGTCTACGATACTAGCTTTAGATACAGATTCCAAATGGGGTCCGTATCTAAACAAAACAAAATCAAGAAATATTGTAAATTTCTATTTCCCTAACTCTAATAGATGGGTCCATACCCTCGTCTAGCGCCCAGAAAAATTCTAACCTATATTACTATTTTTATTTTAAATCCATGCGAATTTTAAAGAACGTAGTTTTTTCAGTTGCAATGGTGGAAGTCCTTGCAGACTTACTCGGGTAAGTACGACACCTTTACCTGTACTCTATGACCAAGCAATATATGCTAACATTACAGAGTTCCGGTTTGAATAGTAACGTTTCCAAAGAAATTATCGGGCAAAGAGATAAATCACCTTATCTCTCTCTCTCGTTGACGAGTGAAATATTGTGCAAAGTGTCATATGTATTTTTCTCGTTCGATTAGAATGAAATCATACTCAGCACTGTTGTAACTAGCTGGCAAGTTACTTATCGTAAGACTTATGTCACGGTAATATTATCTATATTACCGTGCTTATGCCTTACTCCTCCCATCACTCTGTATTATAAACAAAAAACCTATACCATAAGTAATTCTGTTGGCGTTGATATTTTAATTATTCAGGTAACGCATTTACATATTGAAATGGTAAAGCGTTGTTTAGTTGTAAACTATAGTTAATAAAACCTTACCTTCGGCAATAATGTCGAAGGGATACGAGTAAGCCCAAAAACAGTGACAAGCGAAATGGGACGGAATTAGCATACGGCAGCGGTTCCTACGTGATTTAGAGGGCCGGGATGTTGCCAGGTCGAGCCTATCTTTTTACCATCTATCCGCATTTCGTAAAAAATAATAATGGTAGATAATGTTGCCAAGATAATCGACAAGGGAAAACTTGTCAGCGGGCAAAGTGCGTGGGCTTACTTTCCACGTCATGTGACGTCACGCCAGAAAATCTAACTAGCGGGCGTAACAATAACTGTATCGTCTGTCTTATTAAATGTTAAAGTTTGGATGTTTGTTGCTCGATCCTGTCGGAAGGGGTGAACGAATCAAGTTGAAATTTGGAACATAGATTATAGTCTGGTACTTTTACGAGTACATTGTGGCAAAATAACGGGTGACTAAAACCGCGGTAGTTTTTCATACAGTTTCTAACGTTTACGCAAACTTTAGTAGGTAATAGTACTTTACCAAACAATATAAAAAAAGTATTGTGACTCATATGTAATAAACATTGGATATCACAAAAGTTAGACCCAAAATGGTACTCGAAATTGACGGTCGTACCCGAAAACTTTTATGAAAAAACTAGCTGACCCCGTAAACGTGGAACTGCCATAAAATATAAAAAGTATCAATCGAATGAGATGTCAAAGCGACGTAACACTTATGTAAATGACGTCACATCAATGTTATATTATTTGGACATTGTTCATACAAATACGTTTCAAATTTACTTTACTGTTATATGTGTTAAAAACGTAGAATTCGGTCGAGCAAAAAAATTTTGCAAATAAAAATTGAGATAGAAACTATCCCATCTTTCAAGTTGGACCAAACTACACATATGTACTTAAATGACAACTTTCGTGAGTATCGGTAAAGACTCGGACTTGGTGAGGAGTTCACTTCGAACAACAATCATGACAGTGCACTTTAAGTTTTAAAGATTTAGTCTCACGATATTTACAAATTGAAGGCGTACGCTTGATCGCGTGTACATATTACATCATTGCCTTGATTGGAAGTGTATGGTATAGATTTAAAACAATCTTACTACTACAAAGACCTGACTAGATCTAGCTTGGGTTTCGTTGATTCAGGATTGTAAAATATTGTGTAATTAACAATAAGAATATTTATTGTCAACATATTAATGAATACAATCGCACTTAACGTTAAATAGCGTATACAAGTACATGGGTAAATACAAAATAATAACTTATCAATGATCACATGTCGTCGATAACGCGATACGCGTAATGCGTAAGCAATATACATTTGTAAATAGTAAAACAACAGATATTAAACTATAACTAACATCAATCCAGAAAAATACATCTTACTACATGTGACATAATCAAAATGCCTGCAAGGCATCGTGGTCAAGTGGTGAGAACGAAACGTAACGAACCAAGATAATGATAATCTCTATCATGACGACGTAGCTTCGTCATGAATTTTCCGAAGTAGCAACAGAAGTGCAGATGTTCTAATTTGTAATCAACACTGTTCATAATGATGAAGGAAAACCAACATGTTCCAAGAAATACTTTTTCGAGGACTAGTGTCATTTGTTTTTATTGTGTAGTGGACGACGATTTTGACTATCTCCCTTTGAGAAAAGAGCCTGAGATTTAGCAGTTGGAACATAGATGTATCTCTCGATTGTGACATAAATTAATTCTAATACAAGTTATGCTTGTTGCACAGACGTCTCGCTTCGGGTGTATTGTGCATTTATCCCCCCACCAGTCTACCAAACCAACCGTGCTTCTTAAATGCCTTGAGTCACTGGCATACCAGCCTTGAGTCGCTGGCATAACAGCCCTCGGCCAATTGAACAACCAGCCTTCGGTCGCTGACACACCTGCTTTGAGTCGTTTGTATACCAGCCATGAGAGCACACCCGCACACTACTTAAAGCACCGGTGAAAGATGGAACTATGCCAATAATGATGACAAACAGACCCCATTCTACAAGCCTACTCAAATAGATTGTTGTTTAAAAAAGAGAGACTTTATATACCTGTCTAATTTTAAAACGTAAAACAGAAAATAATCTTCTCTTCAACAAAATAACTCAAACTTTCAAACACTCATTAGAATTATGGCTGAAGTTCTTATTTACTGGATGAAAAGTTTTGTTGAAACTTTTTTCGTGATACAATTAGAAACTTTTCTATCTAAAGATTCTTTGCAAATTTTAAAATAACTTGCGGTGAATTTATAAATTTTATCGAGTGTATAAAATTAATAAGTGCAATAAGAATGTATGCGCTGTCGAGTATTAATTTATCGATAGCGGTTGTATAATACTTACTCAAAGGTTTACTATAACCATGATAACGACTTATGCAATAAACGAGCGCATGATTCGACTCATAAATAATCTTTCCTGAAGAATTTAATTTATAAAACAACAATAACTTATCCAAATATATAAATCTATTTATTTATTGTAAAGATTGACAAGACGAGTAGGACATGTGCCTGATGTTAAGCAACACGTCTGCCCATAACAGAAGTGTTATGCAGCTATTGGAACAAGAAGAGCCCAAATCATTACCTAGCACTCCACTGCTTTGCTCTAATCATTTGTCGCTAAAAATGCGCCAAAATAAGTGTAACTTCAATAACTATACCTACATAAATCGGTTGCCAAGGTTTTACATGTGTAATTATTTCAGCAGATCTTCAAACAGGCTAACCCGAGAATATAGACTTATTGTAAAAAATATTAAATTGTTCTAATACGTCGGAGTTGCACCGAAAATAACTCCACATAAAACCGTAAAGCGACCAACCTTGAACCATTTCCAAACTTTTTCAATGAGGGGTTCCGATAAAAAATAATCGCACCAATGACCTTTGAGCTAAATTTACCTTCTATAATGAACCCGCTGATGTGGACCGAAATGGAACTTTTCAAAGCGAGCACGAATATCATTCCTATTATGCCTTACTCTGCTAAGATATCGAATTAACAAGCAGCGAAACCAATATCTAAAATATGTAATAGCTGTTGTCTTCTTAAAAACCATTTCGATCCTAACAGTGAGTGGAAGATTTAGCTTTTAGCAATTAAGTCGCCGCGCCAGTTGTAACGATAGTTTTTTATCGTTATTCTTCTCCCGTATAAGTGTTTACAATACAATTTATAGACTGCATGCCCGTGAACAAAATTTATGGGTCAAATGAACCACCATGAGACCTACATAGGATGGTAGAAGGGTATAAAGTAAGAAGATTCAGCACTATGCCGTCACTTGTAAGCTGTCCAACTGAGTGAAATTGAAGAGGGGGTGTTCTAACCCTTGATCATTTCTCCTTGTTGCATGATTTTTGTACGGCATTGCGAAATAATGGATTAGAGGTATTGAAAATGTATGGAACCAATGCAGTACATAATCAAACTACCAAATTTACTCTGTACATTGTGGGAAAATATTGATTTTTTTCTGACAAACCAATAATTTAAATTTTAAGATTTATAATTTTTATAGTTTCAATACCTCTTCTAATCCATTATTCCTCAACGCCGTACAAAAATCATGTGACAAGGTTGATAGTGCTGAATCTTATAACTTTATACCCTTTTATCATCCTACATAGGTCTCATTTGACCCATACATTTTGTTCACGAGCCTGTAGTCTATTAAGAAATCGTTTAACTTTCGTTGCGTATCAACATCAACCCTTAATATAAATTGACTACTACATACTTCTGTAATGAACTCCCGAAAGTGGGTGGGTAGACATTTTATTACACAGGTTTATTACACAGACAAACAAAAAAAACTATTTGATAAGAAGACACTGAATCCCACGACAAATGACATCCCTAGAGTGGGACGCAGGCACACCCTCACCACTCGCTATACGGCGCGCGATATTAACCTACTCGTTCGGGTCCACCCGGGTGTACTAAAATCACAGGGGCGCCGGCCGCTTGCCCGAGCTGACGTGCGTACGAACGCCGAGTGCGCGCATAAATAATGTAGCGGCGTTATTGTATTGTGGATGGCTGCAATAGCAATACAGTATGTTGGAAAAATTGCAATGGTATGTAAAGCATAAGTAGATCTATACATTTAATATATCTATTATACCTGTATGACGTGATGATAAACTTAGCCAAAATTATAAAATTCTAGAATTCGAGTAAGTATCTGAGTTTGAAAATAAAATAAAATATCTATTTTTTTAGTCGTTTTAGTCTATTTTTTACTTGCATAAAATTAACCTGGATCCCACAAAACAGGTCACCATAGTGTGGCATCTAGTTCACACTAGCAAAACATGTTAAGTATTCATTATTTGTACCTATTTATTGTCACATATGTGTATTCTTTGTATATATTGTCGCTTTGTATTTAACACCCGGGAGCGCGTGAAACTGTTTTTAATAACTTTAAGGCGGTAGACGCTAGGTTTTGTAGCTTTTCTTGTGATTTGGTTTTCGTTATTGAGATAATAAACATTTTTTTTTCATTTTCATTCCATTTAAATAAACAATAAAGAAAATTACAATTTGCAGTTTAGTTTTTTTATCATCTTATCATATTTTGTACAACCCTAGCACGTTTGGTCAGTGACGTAAGCAGACGACAAGCCACACGGGGCGCACGGTATTCTCAACTTTGCGTGCTTGTGCAAAGGTGTATTTTTACTTGCAAGTAACAGTAGGTAAGTAGTTTACGAAAGTTTAGGTTATTATCGTGTAGGTATTTGCGCTTTTGTATGGCAGTGATGCATCTGTTACGAAGTAACTATTTTCTGATCTGTGACGCAGGGTTCACCTCTAGCGAACTAGCGACCCGCCCCGGCTTCGCACGAGTGCAATGCTGCTACTAAACATAAGTACTAATAAAATTGGTTATTGTGGGTTGTTCCTGAGACAGACCATTGCTATTTTTTTGTAGACCTTTACACAATACAATATTGCTGTACATTATTTTGATCCAGCTCATAGGGTTAAACCAGCGTTTGCAGTGTAAGGGCAAAAAATTTGTTTATTTATGACATTACATTTGAAACCTTTTAAATTATCCGGTTTTTTTTCTGGACTATTTTATGGACGTATTATACATATACACCTTTCTCTTGAATCATCGATTTATTAGACGTCGTCACGTCAAAGCCCCGCGTCAAAATCTGTTTCGTGGTTTCAATGATCTAAGCATATATAGGGACGTAACACTAGCAGCAACTCGCAGTTTTGCCCGTGTCGTTTCCGTTCCCGTTACTTCTCCTGTGATAAAAGTAGCCTGTATTATTCCTGACTATGAATTATCAATGTTCCAAATTTCAACCCGATCAGTCCAGGCGTTACGATGTGATTATGCAACAATCATACAAACATTTCCATTTCCACATTAATAATATTAGTAGAATTAGTTTGGATGGGTTAAATTGCAACTTAATTTATTTCAACGCATTGTTTTGATAAAAAGATTCTTATATTCATTTAGTCATCTAATTTAAGTTTTGCATATTTTTTAAACAGATTTAATATTAATTATAGATAGACTAGAGCGGGGCTGTCGCGACGGCGAGCCTATGCTACTGCGCCGAAATACCGGTTCAGTCTGCCGAGTGAGGAACCTCCTGACGATGCGCACCCTGTCATGAACGACTCCCGTTTGTATCTGACTCAGCCTAGCGAAAGCTTCTTAAGATAAGCCAGAGATTTCACTAAATCTCGCAATTACGATTGTCGAATCCAGATTAATATTTACATATTTATTCTTCATCATAAACATTGTTATTCTATCCGCATAAAGCGTAGTTCGACAGATGGGGCACAGGTGTTCGGTCGATGACATTATAACCTTAACGATACAGGAATACTGATAGGAACTCCGAATGAGGACTACCGGAAATGATGAAACAGTGGAGACAGAGAAGCACTGATTAGATGAGTTATCTCGTGATGGGACTTCTAGAAATTTTGCGTTTAACACTAAGCGTCAAGGGTAATGTTTTCTCTTACCAAAGGTGAGACGATAGTACAAAAAAATTTTACCGTCCCCCCCAGCGGAGGACACCCCTTACCGAGGGGAGACACTAGTACTAGGAAATCCTAACGTCCCCCCCAAGGGAACCAGCTAGGGGAGACGTGAGTCCGGAGTGATAATTACTTATACGGTGACGACGGAAACCAAAGATGAGAGGAGAAAAACAAATTATTCTTAGTTAAGTATTTAGGCTTTCTTTAATTCATTAACATTTAAACTTTTTTTTTTTTATAACTATTGTCTATAAATACAACTGCATTAAGGCTGCTAATTCTAAAAATAATGTTAAAGGTCTCAGGACACTTATTATGTCATTAAAAGTATGTTACAACTGCATTAAAACGATTCTTGACTTATTCGTGTTAAGCACAACGAATAAAATTTCACTTATGTCCAGAAATATACATGAAATATTTACATCAGGATGAAAGTACGGTTAGTGGCCGAAATGGAACAGGAAAACTGAGCAAAACTCACTTAATTAAAGAAATAACTTTATGATGTTGCCGTTTTGTTAAATTTATAATCTCATTAACACAGGCATCTGAAATGAAAACAGTTTTGGTGCGTCACATAAGAAAGCGCAAAATTTTAAGTAAATATCGCGATTTTTTGTATGAAGGGATCTATGGAAGTTGGCCCGCTAGTAGACGCCCTCTACTGCTTACCAAACTAAACTAAGGGCTAGAAAAAAAAGCGCAACTAACGCATGTTTAGGTGTTTGTTGATCAATAATGTCGTAACAGATTATGTTGAAATTTGGAACACAGTTAAAAGAAAAAAAAATAACAAAAAACACAGTTTGGAAGAACACGTAGGTTTTTATCCCGTGAAAAATAACGGGAACTACGCGAGTAAAACCGCGGGGTTCTGCTAGTAATTGTGTATGCGAAATAAGCACAGCAGGATCTAGTCAGTTCAGTACATCTTTTCGGTGAACCCCCCATTCAGATACATCCCAAATAAATTAAACATGAAATGGCCTGAACATCAGCACATTACGAATTTACCTTAGTAGCTCTTGAAGTACGTTTAAAGCACCTATTCGACCTACAAGGATTCCGGATATAATATAGCGGCAAATAAATTTTACGCTCCCTGGGTTGAGCACGCTCGCGGAATAAAACTAAAAGGGAATGTTGTTGGATTAATGAATTAGGATTAGGGAAACTTCAAAGTACAACATGTATGAAATGAGGGTAGCAATCTGGGTGTTCCTCCGAACATGACTACAACCTACGGATGTAACCAGGGCATATCGTATACCTATTAATATTGTTAATGCGAAAGTTTGTGAGAATATGTGTTTTACTCTTTCACGCAAAAACTACGAGAGGGAACTAGATCAAATTTAGTACTAGTCTGGAATAAAACATGCAATTTTTTTAAACAATAATGGGTAAAAATGATTCATACTAATTTGTGTTACTATTGATCATGTTATATTGTGCTGTATTGTATTTTTGGTAAATTAACAATTATAAATTACATCTTAATATATATAAATTACGCGTCATGTTCGCGTCGCGTTGTTTTGTCCGCGATGGACTTCTAAGCTACTAAACCGATTTTAATCAAATTTGCACACTGTGTGCAGTTTGAGCCAACTTGAAAGATAGGATAGTTTTTATTTCGATTAATTAGACTTTATATGACAATATCCGAGCGAACTGGCCGCTAATTTATTATAAATTATGAAATCTGGATCAACAAAGCCGAAACCGCGGGGTTTTGCTAGTATTCCATATAACCACGGGTTTTTCTATAATATAGAGGGACGGGAGACTCATAACATTAGTGAAGCGACCACCGTGATAGCCTAAACAATGTAACATACAAGAATGAAGTCGAATAGTAAAATAGCTGTTTCTTTAAATCACATATAATACAAATACGAGTATTTGTATTAAAAGAAACAGTTGAGCATTTAATACAACGAGAAGGTGACACAATTATGTTGTCTATACACGATATAATGAACAATCAGATGTTAATATTGTTAGAACAGAGTCGTGGTGGTGGTTTACATTCAAATAAACGTAAATTCAAAATGAATATCATATTAAACTAATAACGATTTCATAGCAAAGGTTAAGCTATTAGGTGAATCTATATAAATGATATTAAATAGGCGTAAGAGTATTTCTAAAGGAGCAGTTTGCGATACCAATTTTATTGTATTTATTTAGGTATCTAATGTTTAAACGGGAGCTTCTATATTACAGATTACAAAGGTTTTTTAGAAAATAAAATATTTAAGAAACATAAGATCTCTGATACGGTTGTACACTAATCGAATAATAAATACAACAAAAATAAAAAGTCTATTAGATTAGATAGTCGGTATAGTATGGGATAACACCATGGACATTACAGAAATTCGGTGTGCCTTCGGATTAGCATATGTGTTAATGACAATGAAAAATGTCAAGCGAAATGATAGTCAATCACAATACCACCACTATTGACAAAAATAAAATTTATCAGCTTGTTCCAACAACGGCATAGAAAAACTAATATCCTCCCGCCAAAATTACGACATTAATTAAGCAGTAAAACAGCCCCTAACAGAAATCGTTTAACTTTGAAATCCACAAAGATGCTTATCGCAGAGAGAGCAATACCCGCAAATGATGGACCGAGGACGCATCGACATTGGAAACTTCAGCACATTAAATTTAGAACTGCGTTAGCTGAAAGCGAAAGTTGTAGTCGTAAAGAAGCAATGCTCGAGAGCAAAATAGAAAAATTGCAAACTCCGCGTCTCACGACCACCACTGATTAGAGCCACCATCGCATTCTACAATGATAAACGGCCGACATTCTAAAAGAATAAAGTGGTACAACAATTTCACTGAGGACTTCAGTGGTTACGCGGACTCTAGTTGATAGTACGTCATAAAAAGTTCCCTGCCGAGGCAACAATTCTAGTCGCTCATAAAACCGTCGCTTGTTATCTAGAATTGAAACACAGACTATACAAAAAGCCACGAAGAGAATCAATTGGAAATATTGTTTGATTATTTTGACGTGACAACGGCTAATAAATCGATGAACGCCGGCTGCATGCACGAAGTGTCCCGTTACGCACACTGTCCCGTTACGCTCATTGTACGCTTGCGCCGTTACGCTTCTGACGTTGTCACGTTAAACTATCATCCGTAAACCAACCGACTTTACAGATAATCATTTTTTTTTTAGATTATAGACCAACTGCCGCATTACCAACCCGAGCCAAAAAAACTAACAAAGTTTTGACTACAATTATATCACTTTAGAAATGTTCGACTTTTTTGTTGGCGACGTCGGACTCAAAGAGATAAAAGTAATCTACGCCAAGCTTTGTAATACGGCGGGTAAAAGAAGAGACATTCGGATGCCTCACATTTACAGTAACAGCACTGTGGTAACAGGCATGCGCCTATATACACATTAGCATACATAACTACGACACTGATGCTTCGATCTGCATATATGAAGATGGTTTACCTTTTGACGTGGCGTTTTACCATCTAACTCAATTGTCGTTGTCATCTCATTATCTATAATGTCGAGGGATATTAAAGTAGGAACAATAGCAAAGACACAAGAAATGTTGCTGTGCACTGGGTAACTGGCGGTAACTTCATTAGAAGCAATGCATTTCGAATTAGAAGACAGCAAAATGTTCGCATCACTGCACGGGGATGGAATAACTGGAAAGGTGTGATACTCCCCAAATAGTCAAACATTTTGAAAGATTCCGATATAAATTCACTAAATATATTTAGCAAAAAATATATTCTACCTATCATATCCATCGCAACAGCAATGGTTCAAACTCACATTAGGTAGACTATGGCTGTTATTGGGCATTTAGTTTAAAAAGCTGTTTTGATTAGCCATTTGAAGTATTATGATGTAACTTTTTGCTTTCCTAAATAAATAAATAAAATATTAAGGTTCAGATGACCTCTAATACCTATTAGGCTTCAATAGCAGGTGACTCTGGGCCCGGGAGCTCCTGAGCTTCGAAAAAGGTCCTAGCAATGTTCATCAACCTTCCATGTTTAACGCACTTCAAAATCGTGGAAGCAGATGAAATAGTAATTTTAACCTAACGCCTGATTTTCAAGAAACTAACAATAAATGCAAATATCTTATAATACGAGTCAATTTGAAATAATACTTAAATAACAATAAGCCTCATAATACCGCTGCGATGTGATGAAGCACGTATCATATTACAAACGGGGTTTAACTAAATTGGTAAAATATATTCTGTTATCGAATCTTACAGCTTCTTGAATCTTCCAATATTGTAATCGATGAATCCAAATTCCACAAATAATTGAAATTATGTAATATTGCTTCTAGTTTGAATTAGATTGAAGAATTTGAATTTATCGAATTTCGCTCGGAATCCGAGTATACGAGGAATACTACGTTTGAGACGATAATGTCAGTAATTGGATATTAAGTAATATTCTTGAAAACCAGCATGGTGAATATATTACATTCTCGTCCAATTTACATAACCGATAAATGTATACAGACGAATAAACACAAATTCTAGTAGGTAACTTTGTAACATGTTTGTATTAATATGACAAGAACATTAGGTCCGTTAATGTTATTTCCTTAGTTAAAATTGATTTGTTTTGTATACAGTTAGAGTTTTGTAGTTTTTAAAACTCAGAAAATGTAATGTCTATTTCTAATGTTTTACCATTAAAATATGACATCCCATTTTAAACGGTTTATAAAAATAGTGTATATATTTAAATAAGAGGGTATGAAAGGTATAAATAAATTGAAGTAAACGAAAATCGAACGTTCCGAAAATTTAAATTATATGAATTTATTCCACTTTCCTAAGGAGTGCAGCACAACTATCTTACAGGATAAATACAACCTGGGCGTATTCAAATCGCAAGCCGGTTTTTTCTAGATAATCAATGTAAGTATGCTCCAATTATTTTTTTAAACGGGTAGAGCATTTATTAACAAAAATAAAATACAATGAGAACTAAACTACGCTACATAACTAACTACTTACACTAAGCACTCCTGAATTATCCATAGAACAACGAACGTCTACAGATAATCAAGATGTTCAAGCCCACTAAGCGTGCTAAGCGTGCCCAGCATGCTAGCGGCATTACCACGCTGAATAGCAATGCTTATGCGTTGGGCCAAATAAACGCCAGCAATTTAAATTAAATCAATTTAAACAGTATCGTCGTATAAAACGGGTGATCGCTTCACGACTAATTTAAAATCAGGCGAGATGGCGATGTAGCACAAACCTATCTTACCAAAAAAAAGGCTGGAGACCAAGGCCCGGTAAGAAAATCTATTATTCCAAGAACGCAACCAACACAATACACCTATTCAGGTCGCAATACATCGTCTTTATCTATCCAACATTACATTATATCACGTTTGTTTACGCACGTTACGTCTCGATATTTTGGTCTACAATGCGACCTCTCCTCATCTGAAGGTCTAGTCTCATGCTAGGAATGTTTTCGGCGGATCTAGTATTATTTGCCAGGCTGCCGAGAGGAATGTTACTCTCGCATTATTGGTCTACTGAGACGGGAGAGTTCAAGAGGGACACTGTTTTCCGGATTGTCGTATCGGCTTCGCAAATTGGATTTAGGATGAGGATGGATTAAATTACAGCTACATTTCATTGTCTGCTCTCGCCTTTTATTTGATTTCGGATACGTGTTATCAACATCTGAAATGACTGGGGGCTATCTAGTAACTGTATTTTGGAGATTGTTCGTGTTCGTTTTGATTATTATTATTATACTAGTGGCCCGCCCCGGCTTCGCACGGGTACATACACACACACATACACCCTTTTTTTGTATCGAGTTTCAAAAAAAAAAGTAAAATTATAAAGGAAGTTTGAATTTTTTTATGATTTTTTTTTATTAATGTTTTTTTGTATTTTTTTATTTTAAAATTTAATACTTATATAATATTATTTACAAAACAAAAGACATTAGTTTTAGTGAGTCAGAGCTTTCCTGTCAACGATATTTGAAGTAGTTTTATTTTGTGGCAGCAAAATAAATTGATTTTCAGGAGCTCCGACACGTGATAGGCCAACATACAGTTGGCCATGAGTGAAACATTATTTTCGTAGGTCGATCCCTAATTAATTCGAAGGTTTGGCCCTGGGACTTGTTAATAGTTAAAGCGAAAGATGATTTCACCGGAAACTGAAGTCGTTTAAAAGGGATTGGCAGATCAGTTGGAATCATCGGTATCCTCGGTATATGAGCTAGTTGACCAGCTGCTGGGCCAGTGATAAAACTTTGTTCAGCAAGCCGCTGCAAACACTCGATACTTGACTCTCTAGCACGCGATTGCGACGCGTATTCTCACCGACTTGCAAGGCGATTTTCAGTTTCTGATGAAGATTCCTCATTACGCCGTATTTTTATTGCCCTCGCCTGGGAACTATCTTTAGAAAGTTGAGATCTTGATCTTTTTGGCATTTTTGGGCATTATAAAATGAAAAATAGAAGGAAATAAATAATTAAACAGGCTTTTACTAAATTTTTGCTTATTGAACTATATGAAGTACTAAGCTGTTTGAATAATTAAAATATAATATTTATTATCAGGTAAGTAGTAGGTACTTACTTATTGAAAAAAATTGAAAATATGGGCTTAGAAAACTACCTTTTACTAAATTTTTGCTGAAATTTTGAACAGGAATACCCATAAAATACTACTATAAGCAGTTCGAATGGTTACATTAAAACATAATATTTATTATCATATACTTATTTACCTACGAAACGAATTCAACATTTTTTCAAGCTAAAATCATACGATCACGCACACGACCGCTGCGTAGGGAGCCGATCGCGCGAGTGAGCCGCGCGGCACTTTATTTTATTACATTGACTCCCCCCGTACCCCAGTGACGCTTACATGGAGCCTACATCGCATGCTGGCTAGCTGAGCGCGGTGAGCGACAACCACGCGACTTTTTTCTAATACTTGCATTTTTAAACTCGTGATATCTTCCGAATGAAATGTAAAAAATTATAAAAAGGTATTAACTATAATATTTAGACATATGCTGTCGCGACACTTTTTGTAGATAATGATGAGTTCTGCAAAGTCGTAGTAAATGATTTTGTTCTATCATCAATAGTTTTCGCAGCGCACGCGACGTAAGGAATTTTTCAGGTCTTTTTTTACACCTTATGTTACATTATTGGAGTTTTAGTAAGGATTCCTAATTTTTTTTAAAATATAATATAGCCTATGTTACTCGGGGATAATGTAGCTTTCCAAAGGTGAAAGAATTTTTGAAATCGGTCCAGTAGTTTCGGAGCCTATTCATTACAAATAAACAAACAAACAAATCTTTCCTCTTTATAATATTAGTATAGATTAGTCTGGATGTCGTTTGACAAACTTTTCGAATTTCATTAGTCTTTAAGTGTTAAATGAAGCTTAAAAATCTGAGTGCTTATATAGTTTCGAAAAAAAATTGTGTTTCGGTAAACTGTTTTGCGGTAATCGTATTTGGATAAATTTGAGTAATACTTGTAAACTACGCATTTTTTTTACTTGAAGTTGGCTTGGCACAGTATCCTGTGTCTAGATTCTAATAACCTATCGTGAAATTATGGACGCTAGAAGTACTTCAGACAACTTTTGAACAAAAAACAGAAATCTATATAAGAACTAACATAAACTGAAATAGATCATCGGTAGTCATCGGTTTCCAACTGCCATAGGTCTCAAGTAAAATATAATTGAAAATAGTACGTCGAGTCCCTCAGCGCGGAAGTAAAACTTTTCAATCTCGCTCAGTATCATTCTATTCCCCCGCAACAGTGCTTTCATACCCCCTCCATGGTAGCGTTAAACGTTTAACACAACCTTGATGGATTGTTTTGACGTTGCATAAGAAGTTTCACTCCAAAAATTCAGATCTATTTGCCAATAAAACAATTTAGTCCCATTCAGCAAATTCCTAAACTACATTTCTAAAGCTCAAATACTTCTAAATACCTACTAAAGTTGTAAACAGCTAGTTATTTAGAGACTAGTTGAAAGAAAATCACTTAATTCATTGTAAACACGATCTTATCATAAAAATAGAATATGATCGTGGAGAAAGCCGCAACTACGTGACCGTGGGTTGCCAACGAGTACAGCTGTTTCGGTTGTGAATCATGCAGGTTTATGTAACGCTTCAAGTTCAAGGTCGTAGTGAGAATTCGTGATCAGTGCGTGAATATTACGGTTTTTAGGTTCAAGCGAATCTATACGATAACGATACGGTACTTCACGGCTTTTGTACTCGCATCAAGTTTAAAAAATGATTTCTCGAGTTCAGATCGCACGATACGCTGATGTGGCTATTTGACAAAAACTTATGTGACAGTATTGATCGATTATTTTAATATTGACTTCTAACGCCCCTGCGGTTTTGACGTTGACGGTCTCGTAATTTGACTAAGCTAAAAAGTAGCCTAATAGTTGTGGCGTAAGGTTCAGATCAATTTGTTTTACGCTAAACCGTTGGGTAAACGGTCTAACACAGAAGAGGCACAGTACGCATCGAGAAACTCCTCAGTCTGCTGCCCTAAACACTATATTAGCTTGGTAGCTTGGGTCCTATTTATGTTTAAATATCGAACTATAAAACAAATGAATATAAGAAATCTAATAACATAAATTATGTTGGCTTGTATTCAGCAGTAGGATCGTTAAAAACAATTGACATAAAATCGTTACTCATATTAATGAATCAAAAAGACCATAGCAGTTTTGCAATATTACACTGCGTGGCTTATTTCTTTTGCGTATAGAAGAATTTTTAGAAGATAACTGAGAAGATAATTATTATAAGAGAAGAAGAAGATAGTCGCACAGCGTCAACAAATCAGACCATGCTAGTCCAATATTACAAATCAGCTTAATGCTTAGAAAAACGTCGATTGGCGCGAGTTAAATACAACTTGCTGGCTCAAATTCAACCGTTCTATTGATTCAAATAAACAAACCAGAGATATACATACACATGTGCATGTGTGCCAGCTGAGCCGCAGATGAAAAAATAGTTACTTCGGATGAGCTGTGAACCGTTTGAGTAGATCATGTGACCCGAAATTGGTCAGTTGAGGGGGGTTCTAATGCACCGTTTCCTCGATGCGGCGCGAACTCAAAGATTTGTAAATTTACTGGTCAATTGACAAATTACACTGTAAGTTAAGACCATATATCTCATTCTGAAGTTCAAGGGAATAAATCTATGCAATAAAGCGTTTTTAGAATGACACATGAGAAAAAACAAGTAGTGTAGATCGCCGGTGATAGAGGGAGATGGTATAGGTTCATCATTGAGCAGTTGATGGTTGAAAGACGTAGTGGCCACGACCCTCAGACCTGAAAAACACAATTCGAGGAGGAAGATTTTGATTACTGGACATAACGTGGTTAAAGAATAACGCCCATTTTTCGATGCAGATGCCAAAATAAATGGCACGCCATTTGGCCACGGTATTGTCCCCCTAATCTACGTCCCGTACCTAATTGATAATATAAAAGTGTAGTAAACAACCTTATCAAGTTTTGCAAGTATTCTTTCAATTGACATAGAGCAAGGCGAGAACATAAATGTGCCTGGAAGTTATCACTATTAGTGGTAAGGCCGCCAACTTGTTGCACTAGTTTTAAGGTTTATCGAAAATCATTTTTATGTATCGTTTTGTTTTGGTGTGCCAATAAATTGTATCTCTATATATAAAATCTTTATTGTAAACAGTACGCATTCTGAATGTTTTGAACAGTTGCAGCCACATGTTTTTGCATGGAAAATGTATGAATACCGCGAGAACTATAATAATCGCTTAGAGATACCTACTATTGTAAATAATATGGCTCGTACGATGTTAATCATGACTAGTGATGTGATGTAGGTGGGGTGATTATCTATCACATTAGTGATGCGTGCACAAAACATGATCGGTACCCCAGGCGATGGCGCTTTGTTTTTCTATAATTTTTAACCGACTTCAGAAAAAGAGATTACAATCGTTTTTATGTTTTTTCACCGATTACTGGAAGACGTCTGAACCGATTAAATATTTTTTTACTACCGGCCCGCTTCGGCTTAGCAAGCTTAGGCTTAGGATAGCAAGCTAGTGTTAGCAAGCTAGCAAACTCGTACTTCTAGCTTTATGTAGACAAAACTAACGTTGTAGCTACACGAAGCTAAAAGTCCAAGTACTAGCTTGCTAACACTAGTTTGTAATCCTAGCTTGAAAAAGTAGCCTCGTGTCGCTCGGGCGTTAAAGATTAACCGAAATAAAACTATCGTAACTTTCAAATATCAAACTGCACACGGTGTGCCAATTTGATTAAAATCGGTTAAGTACCTACCTAGTTTACCAAGGAAACCGACATAGCTCAACGCATTAGCAAACTGAAGTGGCAATGTTCCGGCATATCTGTCGCAGAACCGATAACCGTTGGAGTAGACGTGTTCTTGAGTGGAGACCACGAATCGGCAAACGTAGTGTAGGACACCCTGAGATTAGATGGAGTGACGATATACGGAAGACAGCAGGCAGTGGAAGGAGACGTATAGCTGAGGATAGGGCTGAGTGCCTGATCATGATGAAGTACCTAGTTTAGGAGTTTAGTTTAATCCATCTCGGACAAACAACGTGAAGATATTTTTTTTTTTTTAAATAGAGAGAGACGAGGCGAGCTGGACATGTGCCTGATGGTAAGCAATATAACTGTCAGCACAGTTAAGTTGTTGCTATTAATTTATGCAAATTAAGATACTAAAGGACAACTTGACTTGAAAGAAATGATCGTAAAATTAAATGAGTGTTCGATGACATAGGATTTGCTCTGTCATGACAGAGCGAACTGGAGTGAAGCTAAAGTAGGAAAGTTGACCCCATCACCATAATATGGGATTTACAGCGAAGAACAAAGTGATATATTAAAGGGTGCATTGCCCGTTGGTCTCAATCAAATTTTATCGTAATCGGAAGAGTGAATTCGGACAGTCAACAAAAATCTAAAAATAGTCGACACAATTGTGTAAATAATATTTTCGTTTACTCCGTAACCTCGCTGTCACATTGTAGCAGTGCGCTTTGGTTGGCTTCCACATTTATTTTTATTTGTGGGTTCACAAATTTTAATAATATTTAGTTACGTGTTTGTTTAGTCTTCAAATTGAAATCCGTAGTGTGGTTTTTCAGGGAAACATAGTTATTCTTGATAGTGGTTCTACAGAATGTTGTTTCGTCAAATTCAGACATCTTTAAGAGCTATATTTTCTTTAGTAAGCAAGTAAACTTAGTGACAAAGTGCCTTTTTTACAAAGCCTTTTGTAGATTGTCTACGTACCATTATTTTTCTTGTCCACAGCTTTACATCAATCTCATCCAATCTCTAGTTATATTAATATTATTAATAAAAAAATATGTAATCATTTCATTATTAATGTGGTTATATGACAAAGCCATGGTTAATATGATACCTTAATTAATAATACTAGTACAGTTAACAACCATGATAGCTGTTAAAAATAATGTTCAATATTTATTTTTTGCGAAAACTACTATCTATTAATACCATTTCGTTGCGTTAGTTTGGCAAAGGCATGCTTTTAAAAGGATTTTAAGCCAAATTTTAAGGTATCGAAACAGACACAAAAGAAAAATACCCAGCGCCGAAGAAACTTAATCCGAAATCGACACCGGAGACACGGGAGACACTAATTCAGGGGTTATTTCTTATCAGACACTATGCCAACGCGTGTGGTATGCGTGATAATTGCGTGTTATTCTGTAAAGTGCTGATAGACAGTTGCTACGTTCACGCGATGCAATAAAAAAAATGTTAAGAATATTTACGTCTCCTAATTATCATATATGTGGTGTTCGATTAAATATCATATTATAAGTAAAACGATGCTATAAATTGTTATTACGATGCTGGATTTGAGGTAGGTCGTGACGTCGCAACGAATCATGGACGATAAACAAATTGATAATGGTAAACCAGGATATAACACCAAAGAGACCGCCACAAAACCCATACAACGCGATGAATGCCTCATACATGTTTATGCTAATAGATATACCAAATTTGATCAGACACTTAGACAGTTTCTGACAAGTTGTGAGATAAAAGATGTAAGTAACCGTTTTACGTAACTAATGTGAAATGCACAATATTAATTAATACGTATGTTCGTTTACGATATCAAAAATTATGTACTAATATTTTTTTATTGTAGAATTATGTACTAATATTTTAAAGTCGAAGAGTTCATTTGTTTGTTTGAACGCGCTAATCCCAGGAACTACTGGACTGATTGCGAAGCCGGGCGGACCCTGAGGGTCCGCCCGGTCTTATATTTCTTCAAAAATAGTTTTACGCTTTGACAATTCTTCACACCATTAGTATCATCAATCACGCGAAATTTAGGTACTACTACCGGCGGCAGCCTAAGCAGAAATAGAACCGTCTGAGGAGCCCTTCCACTAATCGTTCCACGACATATAGGTACGCTAAGTATGGTAATCTCGTTTGCTAAGTAAAAATAATGCTTTCAGGTGTGCTTCGAATATAGTTAGCAAGGTTTTTAGACCAAAGATACGCTCCCGCTTGATGTAGAGAAGTACCATAGGTCCTTTTAAATAAAGATGGTCAGATCCAACGATTGAAAATGAATAGAAAATCGACAGCCAACTTTACGATATTCACGCTTTTATTTATGAGCCTATTCCGAATACTTTGACCTATCTTCATGTGTGAACACTGAATACATTTCGTACCACCCGCGTCACTTGTTTATCACTAGATGCTAAGAATACGCAAATCTTTCCAGCATAGTACCTATCTGCGTAACTCATCTGCGTCAAAGTTATAACATCCATGTTGGATGTTGATCCAACATGGATGGAATCTATTAGCAGATGGCGTCTTTTTTCTGTAGATAGAGGTCACTAGAATTCTTAAGAAATCGTTCACAACCATGACGATTATATATATACTCAAGATTGTGTAGAGAAATATAGGTTTTATGGATGAGACGCGTGTTAGTTTTACAAAAAAAATATAATTTTCATGTCGATAATTAGGTATATGTCTTTAAAAGTAACACATTTTTGGAAATGACTCTCTACTTCCCTGAGATGGGTCGAAATTTCTATGGACAGTTTATAATAAATAATCCGTGAAAGTTCTCCAACCCCCCCATTGAACAGACTTGGTGAACTGGTAATACAGTAACTGTTAAAAGAAGATATCAACCCAGTATATCAGATAAAGCAGCCTATTGTAAGATAATAGGAACTGTTGGGTTATTTTCAAAGGCCATTTATAAATTTGTAATAACCTATGGTAAACTGTATGAGCTCTCGGAATGTTGTCAGAAGTACAAAACCGAGCACGACCACTGAACAGGCATACTTCAGACGCGTTTGTTTACACAAACGTAGCATTCAATTACTAAATGAAACCGCCAAAAGACACGAGCGCAGTCTTCTTGTCCTAACCTCTGAGAGGTCATAAAGTTTTGCGAAGGTATATGCAGAGTAGGTATACGTTGCATTCTCGTATCATTATGTATATTGATATTTATGTACGTATTTACAAATATATATATAGCTGCACGGTTCCCATATTACCAGGTGACGACCCCAACGTGGGTTTCCGGCGCGTCACTGAAGCCAAATGCTTGTTTGTACCATGCGAGGCGGCCCCGCATGGGCGTCAGCCGTGGCAGGGTTCCTGTCGAAAGCGAAAGCGGTCCCGCGTCTCTGCCGTCAAGGCATAGTCGGAGAAACAACCGTGGGAATAAAGCCCACATGCGTTTTTCTTACAAAAAAACTTTTAAGAATATAATTTACATATAACGAAAATAAAAAATCCATGTAAACATTAGCCCTACCGACTAATTACCAACACATCGTTATTATTCACACGATTTTTTAAAGCCGTCGTATTAAATGGTAAATATTCAGTTACGTAATGAGCTAGGTCAGCGATTCGGCGGCCTTGGCGGGTGTCAAACTGCGGACGCGTGATTCCGATCATAAATACTACGCACGTGGAGGACGGAAATAGCTGTCGTTGAAAACTAGTAAAACATATTTACATTTTATGGCAAAATAATTGAAGTAAAATTTATCCTACTCCTTGACGTATCCGTCTATCCTCCAATAGTGAACCTGGCTAGTTATTATGAGCTATTATGAGCTCTTAAATGGCTCGCAAAACCAAGTCTGAAAGTTATTTTGCACGGCGCTCAGTGCAATAGACACTCATGAAATTATATGTGTAGGTTTGGGAAGGCTTAGCACGGGTCTTTCTAATGAGACGTTTTGCGTGGAGGTTTTGGTGCCGTATTGGAGGTATATTATATTACCAAGACTATGACTATTCTTTCGACTACCTAATCGAAACGGTTACGTACAAGCAGCCCTCTTTATGTTCTCACTGCTGGGACACTGGACCTTCATTATCAAGAAGAAATAAGGGCATAATCCATCGTTCTGACCAAGTCCGGTTTGACCAGATGTTGTTGAAAACTATGATAAATGCCCTCAAAATATGGCTTTCTTTGGATCGGCTCATTCACGCCGTCGATTCCTCACGATTTGTCGCATCAAAGTTAATCTGCACTTGGAAAAAACACAGAGGCTGGATTCCAATCTACGTCACGATTGTAAAATAGGACATTCATGGCAATAAGCCACCACTGCTTTTGTATTTTTTTAATAGAAAACTTTGATTGACGGCAAATGTTTGACAGCCAGGGACAAGTATTTCTATTTATGGCCCTTATGAGGAAATAAGTGTTATTTTTCATATTTTCTTTGCAATTCTCATGATTTTTCTGTACATAAGAACCTTCGGCTCTAACGAAAACGTGGAAAATATACTAACCGCGCCTAGCAACACCTCTGGCAATTTTACTTATTTTTTAACAGACTAGGTATCCCGACTACGACCGATCTTTCGACAGACATTTTTTTTTTCTAGAGTATAGAGCTATACACTATGGGTCGAGCAAACCGTGTGCCTGATGGTAAGCAGCACGTCTGCCCATAGCAGCACACGACACGCAGCTATTGGAACATGAATACTCCAAATCATTACCTAGCTGCACTTATCACCCAGATATTTAAGATGAATTTACTGTATGGTTAATATAAGGAAACTGGAAACAAATTCCCTTCAAACCGGAATACAGTGATGTTAGCTCATTACCGATGGAATAACTGGCAAAGATGTGGTATTTCCCCAGGCGGACAGCAAGCTGTATCTCGGTACCTAATGGCTTCTCCCTCAATCAATGTCTAGCCCTGTTAGATTTCGATAACCAACTAGGTATTTGAAAATGATGATCGCAATTCTCCACCGTATGTTTCGCAAACACATCACAGACAACGCTTTCAAAGCAAAGTTAGCATTACATTTATTAGAATAAGCGCTTTGTCCGCCCACTCCTGACATTTAATTTAATTCCGCTAACCGAGTTCATTTGATAAACCCACAGATTGTATTAAAAAGTTTGTTGGATAAGCTCTGGGTTGTATGTGGCACACACTTATTTAATATTTTTTGGTAAAGCACATGGACGTATAAAAAAGTCGGACGTAATCTCGCTAAAACAAAAGCTGTGTCCATCGAGTCGACCACATAATAAGCACGTGTGCGCTGTCATATCCGCACACTTCAGTGGGCACACATATACACAAGCGCTACTTGTGTATATGTGTGCGTGTCAGCCTATCAGTGATAACCTGACAACGAAAACGTGCAAATGTGGCCGACTCTAGTGACACAGTATTGTTTTAGCGAGACTACGTCCGACTTTTGAAAACGTACATGGTAAAGCAGAAATTTGATGTTCATATAATATTTACGACGGTATTAAAACCATCTTCATCATCCACAGTTTTTTCTATCCCACTGTTGGATATAAGCCTTTCTCTTACTTTGTCACCTGCCTCGGTCCTATGTCAATCGAGTCCAGGTTAGAATGGCATGGAAAGTTACAGCATCGTCTCAATCTCATCTTAATTTTGCCGTAAGACGTCACACCTTTTTACATTGATTTGATTTAAAGGCAATGGCCATGATATTTCCTATTCTTTACTGTATTCTAAATATTCCAGCCATAAATTGGTTTAGTAATTTTTGACCATCATGATACCAAGCGAACTCTAAAGGACATCATTTTTTTTTTAATTTAGCATCTCAACGGACTTTGGGGTCCGTGACCTTTGTCATTTGTTTTCTTTTTTACATGAATCTTGGATTAGGAGAAGAAAAATAAATCGAGGAAAGGGACATAATTGTAACTATTTACTTTTTGAGACTGTTTCATATTGTTTCAATGGCAAGTCTACGTGAAGCGTTATATCGTTCTAAGATTGAAATATTTATCTATAGTCTCCCGTAGCTCCTAAGCAAACGTGCCGGTTTGAAATGCAGACTTTTTGTTCACCGATAAAATCTGATTATAAAATCACAACAACAAAAGGCAATCTGTGTCTGCACGTAACAAGATCATTAAAATGGATAACCCTATTGAGTTGTAAGCGTGTCAAGAAAAATTCAAATTAGTGTACGACTGAAGCACAGTTACATGCCATTGCGCTTGCTTAAATGAATAACTGAACTGCTTAAATGCAGTTTCAATGACGTCAAACGGAGATAACACGATAAGAATATAGGTATTGATTAACTAGTTGTATTAGAAAAATACAACTAGTAAAGTTCCGCTGGGGAGTAAAGGTTCTCGAATGGCGACCACGAACCGGCAGACGCAGTGTAGGACGGCCCCCCACACGATGGACCGATGATATTGTCTCGGTCGCGGGAAGTCGGTGGATGGAGGCGGCACAAGATCGGTCATTGTGGAAATCATTGGGGGAGGCCTATGTCCAGCAGTGGACGTCTGCAGGCTGCAGATGATGATGATGATGATGATGATGATTAGAAAAATGGTATTAGCGTAATTGTTGCTATCACAATTTCTAACTATCTATCAAACCAACATACAATTTACGATAACTAGTAAAACCATTTGAATGACGGCGTGACTTGATAAACTCCACATTATATTCTATTTGCTTATGTTAGCTAAAAAAATTGGTTGTCTGTAAAGTCCGTCGGTTTACGGACGATAGTTTAACGTGTCAACGTCATAACAAAACATTGATAGATGCGGCGCAAGCGTACAATGAGCGTAACGGGACATAACTAGACACTTTCATGCATGCGGCTGGCGTTTATCGATTTATTAGACGTTGTCACGTCAAAATTTGTAAAATTTTGAAATAACTCAAATATGGTAGGTACAGAGTTTGTTTAACAGAAAAAACCGTTCCAAATACTTAAAACCTTGAAGTAACGAAAATCAAAATAAAACCGTTTTATTGAGTCTTTTGCTCAGTTCAGTGATTGAGAACATTATATAGGTTCAATAACTGTTAAAATTTATTGCGCGCCTCTCCTCACCAATCTAGAGCAAGGCTGTGGCTATAATTACAGCGATGTGACAACGGAAGCGGGTAGCAAAAGCAAGAGCGGGGCGAACCACTAAACTTCTATTTATTTTTACTACATATAATTTAAATATAAGTTTTTTTATGTCTTTATGGTGGACCTACTGGGAAATCTATACTAATTGTATTAAAAATGCGAAAGTAACTCTGTCTGTTACAATTTCACACCTAACTACTGAACCTATCTAAATGAAAGTAGGTACGGTACAGAGATAACCTAGAATCCGTAATAAAGGACATAGCATTTTTAAAGCGAAAACATTGTTTTAAGCGGTTGAAACAAGGAATTAAACTTTAAATGGGAGTTCCGTAATTTTATAAGTAAACTTAGCCTGTTGATTAGGTAGACATAAATAAAAATTACCTACATTAAAAGATTGTGAAAATCGTTTTAATCGGGAATATAAATTATAGTGAAAAAAGTGTTAAATCGCGGGGTACCTACACCGCGACGTGTTCGTCATTTATTGCGGATTGCGTAAATTAATGAATAATCTATACTACTATTATAATGCTGAAGTTTGTTTGTTTGAACGCTTGGATCTCGGGAAGTACTGGTCCGAATTGAAAGATTTTTTTTCTATTGGATAGTCCATTTATCAAGGAAAGCTTTAGGCTATAGAAAATAACTCTACTATTAATTGAAGCGGAGCATGAAACAAGAATGTAACAAAATCGGGAAAAAATATTCCCCTTTTGAGAGTTTTCGTACGTTTCGTGCTTTGACATGACACTTGACAGCATGTGTCAAAGATTGCGTCATTGAATTTCAGTAATCTGTGCATTGAATATAAACCTTTGCTACATTTTTTTTTCTAAATCTGAGTTGGTACGACCAATTTCCGAAAGGTGGCGTAGCAGGTAGCTGAAGAGGTTTTTTGTTTGAAATCGATATTCTCAGGAATGAGTGAACCGATTTCAGTCATTCTTTCACCGTTGGATATGTACGGGATCCTGATGAGTGCTATATAATATACCACGGGCGAAGCCGGGGCGGGCATCTAGTAATGATATAAATCTAATGACACGTAACTTCATAGAGAGAACACGTAACAACACATTTAGTTTGATTCACTCACAGAGCAGCAATTCGCTTTTTTCTTGTCGCTCGCTCATCGCTACAACTGAGGGCATGTCTTAAGAAACTCGAATGGCCTCAAATAGATGTTACCAGTCATTTGATCTCGTTAAAAATCTTGTTGTTTACAATGGACGTGATGGATGGAGTGTGGGTTAATAAGCAACAATGTTGTGGTAAACTATATAATATATCATGTAACTATACCTATTCGTCAGAAAAGAATTGGGCCAATGTCTTTATTAACGAATGCCTCCAAAAGTATTTTTTTTAGAACGAAGACTCTTATCGCGGCTTACTCGCTCTGAGCGGACAGAAAGTAGATCAAAAAAAGTTTAATAAGACTTATTTACTTATTTATTCTTCTTAGCATAGTTAGATCCGTGTAAGAACTCGAGATATAGGATTATCTACATCGCCACACACAATTATCCTGCGCGTCGTAGGCTCGTAGGGCTCGACAGCTCTCTTCGGCTTTCTTCGGTTATTTCGTTACGATATATTTTTTAGAAATAGTCAAAATTATATTATTTTTTCATCTGATGATAAGAAATATCCCTCGGCAATGGACATCAGGTACGCAGATGACGTTTTGCCGACCCGAAAACATGCTTGAAGATTCCCTCAATATGGTGACGATGTGTGATAACTGTTCAAGGTTTACCTACGCTAAAAATGCTATTGGAATTATTTGAAATTGTATTTATTGTCTTCTGTAGTATTGATGTGTAAGCAAATAGTTTTTGTTAAACATTGTAATTTACAAAATTGGGTAAAAGTAACCGCGAACTTAATCACTGATTAGTGCTAGGTATGACATGGCATCACAAGGAAAAAATAGCTGTTATCGCTTACTTCACTAATCAACCCGTCACGGAATAAAACGCGATTCCATCCAAATCGGCTGATTACGTCGATAAATCATAACAGATTGCTAAATGAATCCGACTTGGATCCAGTGCGAAACGGTTCTCGTTCATTCGCGAAATATGCGTCAGAAGTATTAATAAGTACTTTTGTTTAAGATTTTAATAAGAAACAAACAAACCGTGCGTCTGATGGTAAACAACACGACTGGCTTTAACGTCAGTGCCACGAAACTATTTGAACACGAAGAGTTCAGATCATCGCCTAGAATTTACACTGCGATCATTACTCGAAGACACTCTTATAAAGATAATTTATCTCTTTATCCTGTAATTTCTTTGGATGGATACATTTCAGTAATGTAATTCTCCCACTATTAGTAACGTAAAAGTTTAGATGTATGATACTGAATCACGTTGGAACGGCTGAACGGATCGCGTTGAAATTTAGAACACAGACAATTCTTTTAATTAGGAATTCGCGTTACTTTTTATCGTCGTAGAAGAACTAGAATAAAGCAGGTAAAGCCGTTGGGGGCTGCTAGTATATACCTCTATAATATAACCACGTAACGTACAATGTACAAATGTTGTATCATAGTCTATACAACTATACGCGGTTATCCAGAACAGCTGGCCACTCTTGGCATAGTACAGACAGATATTCGATTTAAGAAAGAAAAAACGACGAAAATTCAGTGAAGAAGTGGATCAGTTTCAAAGAGCATTAACACAAAGACAACTTCAAAAGAATACAATTTAGAGTTAGCTACGTTTCACCCCGTAAAAGCCGAAATATGAGGCGTAAGCACGAATCCCAAATGCTAGAATATTAAAACAAATAGGGCCACAGTATACGTGGCAGTTACTACGTAACATTGAGAAATGGCCCATCAGCTGTTACGCAACATTTACACAGCTCGTTCACATTGAACACGCTCGCGACCTCACATACTATTAATAGAAATGCGAAAGTTTGTGTGGATTGATGTTTGTTACTCTTTCACGCAGAACTACTGAAGGGAGCTTGATGAAATGTGAACATAATAGTCTGGAATAACACAACCTAGTTTTTAACCGACTTCAGAGAAGGACCGACTTCAAATGGTAGGGTTTCTAATAATTTTATTAATTATTTTTTTGGTTTTGAGCAGGCACTTGATTTGTGGCTTTGAAGTCAGTAACTTTTTGAAGAAAATATTAGATCCTATATTATATTATAATAACGAGATCGGTAACTAAGCTGGTGATGATATCATGGAGCGCGGCTAGTATAGAATGCAGAACAATGGGTTAACGTACAAGCCCATATCATTAGAGTTTCTCCCAGATGTTTAAACTTAAATAAATAGTCCAAATCGTTACCGAGTACTGCACTGCATATTTGAAATAGTCCAGCCAAATAGACCTCGATCAAAACCACAGATATCGGGTGTAAAGCGAAAAAAAGCCTATGTCTATGATCTAAACCGATTCACAATTGGCGGCGCGTAACATACATACAAAATAACTTACACCTGAATTGCGAACCTCCTTCTTTTTTTGAAGTCGGTTAAATACATAAACTTAATTCAAGATTTTAAATTTAGAATGTGCCTTTAATATTAATTCTGGTGTTCCTACGTTTATGCTACAACAGTGTGAACGAGCGCAGCAACTGGCGCAAGTAACGAAGCTTGAACGAATCGCTGGCGTAAGTAGCCGTATTTCTGAGAGATGCTTAAAAGCCCATACATAATTTCAACGGAAATTGCTGGAAAAAACGCGATTTCTTTGTTTATCCCTAAGCAGAGCAAATAGAAATTTGAATGAGATGAAACCAGAAGATGTGTTGAGGGATTTACGGGGCTATTGAATTTTAAGGACCCATTTATCCTTCATGTTTTTTTTCCTGTCACAACTCCCCTCGAATCAGCATAACCCGACAGAGGCCGCGCTTCGTACGTGGTCAGGCAGATGATTACATATAACAGGACCTCTCACGTAAACCGATTTACCGGCCTTATCGAGCTTATGTGTCACAGGTTTAAATTTGTTTAAATATAACTTATGGGTGATTCTATAAGAGGTTTCAAGTACAAGGAATATACGTTCAACAAGACGAGTTGGAGTTTTCTCATGAAACCTTTATCATTTAGCGGAACACCTTATCAGTCCTAATAACCTATGGTACACTAACTAGCTAGATCATAAACTATGATACATCTAGGTGTAATGTTTAAATGTGGAGGGCAAAAACATTATGTAGCCAAATATTTGGCTAAGTTTCAAAACCCAGAGACCAAATGGGCATTACCTACGTTAGAAGCTCACGTGACCACCATCTAAATAAGTCCTCGGCACACTTTAGTATTCGTTTTGTTTTTTACACCCTACGCAAAAACGGGGTGTTAGATAGATAAATACTCTTTATCGAACACACCAAAATAACAATAAATTATGGCTGTTATAGGTTTGACGTGTGTCTGTGGCATCATAATCTTAGCTGCCGATTTTAACCCCGCACCGATTTAAATTTTGTTTTTTTTTCATCGAAAGGGGAATTTGTGTTGGAAGGTGTTTCATCAAATTCTGGCGAGACTTGAACCGACGGCCTCACAATCGTGAAACCGTAGGTACAGGTAGCCACTAGGCCAACACAGCTTATAGGTCACGTAAACCTGTTAGAATAGTAAATAAAATTTAGGAAAACAGTAGGTATTTAAAATAAAATTAATATTTACCAGGCGCAGTTAAAATCCATAAATAACTACAAAATACAAAATAAATTACTAAGTAGTCTTTTTTCTACATTTTTTATACTTCAGGCGCAGTTAAAATCCATAAATAACTACAAAAGAAATTACTAAGTAGTCTTTTTTCTACACTTTTTTATACTATTTAGATTTGTAAGAAAGTTGAAGAATATAATTTGTCGTAGCAAGAAAGAAGACAAACATTTATTAAGGTTTTGATCACATAACAAATAAATTTAAGTATATGACAGTTTTTTACATGTAATTTACTATGAGACTTTGTAAAAATTTACCCTTAACGGGGTAAAATCCCTACTAATAGTTCCGGAGCGACTAGAATTAAAATAAGTGTAATAAGGCGTGTTATATGTATAAGTACATACGATCCACTGAAAGCCAGCAAACAAATCCCAAGTCAGCTGACTTCAACAATGTCCGCACGAACTTGACGTCTATCAATGAATGGGCTAGCGGCCAACTATGCTGTTACGTGAATATAAGCCCGCCGCTGACAAAAAAAAACAATTTTAAGTGCCAAATATCGCATCCTGACCGCGAAATTAAAAAAGTATGATATAAAAATACTTACTAGGCAAAACAAAAGATAAATTCGTAACTATTCAAAATCAATTATGTACCTATTAATAATCATCACGAACAAGTTACGGCTGGTCTAGTCGGGAGAACGGCTCCTGCCGACCCGGAGACCCCGGGTTCAAACCTCACACGCACCATTGTCCTGTCGAAGTCATGTGCCTAATGCCGCTAACTTAAAACGGTGAAGGATAACATCGTGAGGAAACCCACATGTACCTAGAACCTTTCGAAGTCATGTGTCATCCACCAACCCGCACTACGCCAGCATGGTGGATTATGACCTTAACTATCTCCTTGCACTAGAAGGCCAGAGTCCCAGCAGTGGGAACATTTAGTGGGCTGCTGATGATGATGACGAGAAAGTCAAGGCGACAGGTCAAGGGTCAAGTAATCCACCACGCTGGCCAAGTGCAGATTGGCGGATGGTGGATATCCTCTTAGGTCATGCGGGGTTCCTCACTATGTTTTCCTTTACCGTTTAAGCCTGTAGTAATGATATACATGCACATCTGCACATGGAAAATTATTTAGAGTTGCAGACGGGACTCGAATCGGGTACCTCGCGATTGTGAACATGGACGGTTCCAGCCACTGGGCCACCATGGCCCATACTTACATGCCTACCGGAACGTGTAAAGACAAATGAAAAGGTAAGTTATCATTCATAACCTATCGTTATTTATAGCTATAAAGTTAAAAAAATGTTTTGACACCTAAAATTATTTTTTCAATAGTTAAAAAAATAACTTTGTGCTGCCATCTATATACCCCTAACGTAAACAGAAACTACGAATGTAGATGTCGCTGTTCCAAACACATTAAATAGTACCGAAATGAACGCACAGATGGCGTAGGCACAAGTAAATACAAACTAAAAATTCGTGATAAGCGTAAAAATGTAATGATAGATGTTGACGACCTTTGAGCTTGCATAGAGGTCATTTATGGTGTTACAGATTTGGTAAACTGGGGCTAAAGCTTTGGCCTATTTCTTTTAGAGTTAGGATGTAAGGTGTTTGAGTTTATTTTAATAATTATGTTAACTTACATGACTTGAACTGCTGAGCCATGGCTGCACTGTCTGCGGCATGGTGGTAGTCATACAGCGAACGGCCGATAAGCTGATCGGATTCGAATCCCAGGGTGTTTGTCAGACTGTAACAAAATTATACATACTACAATCAGGATTATTAAATATAATATGTAGGTGAATCAATTATTTGGTTGAATTTCATAACAGCCATGAGACTGTTATGAAATTCAACCAAATAAGTGATTTACCTACATATTATATTTAATAATATAAGGAAATAAACATAAGTTCAAGATTTGGCTTCCCCAAAATTCATTCTTACTATAAGCTTCAATAAATTGATGAGAACTGTAGTATTTGAGAAAATAGGAACTCATAAGCAAGTAAAAGTGAGTTCAACTTTTCAAGGTGACTTACAAATAACTTTCGAACCAATCATTTTAGCGAAAATAATAACTGCCCAACATTTATTTGGATGATATTTTTAACTATATTACATATTAATATATTTACGTAAATTAAATTGTTTGAGTGTCCAAAACAAAAAATAAAAGATTTGATAATCAAACATCACAACTTCAAATATTTCGTCATGTTTTCATAACAAATATAGGTACATGACTAATAATTGCAAAGAAAATTTGAAATTTAAATTTGAATGCTATGGAATATCAAAGGTCGTTTCCAATGTGACCCTAAACTCCCATGACTAGGTTATGTTTACCGGCCCCTTTAGATAACCTTGAATGACCTATCTTTACAAATACCTACAAATAACGCCCTACAGCATTCACTCACAAAACAAATACCAAGCAAAATCGATTACAAATAATAGATTTCGCAGCTAAAAAGTTACAGGAACTTACTAAGTATTTTGAACATCGCGCCAGACGTTCAAAATCTCGGAACCAATCCATTTAAGTCGGGAACCACAAAAACACACAACCACACATTTCTAAAACACACATTTTCACAGCACTATAAACAATTACGAAAAACATTACACACGTAAGTCGGTGATTCGCGTACTACTGTGTACAAAACCGCGAAATCACATCATGTTTAACCTACAAAATAGGTTTGAAGGTGATATTTTTGTTGATATAACGCGGTCATTTTATGTAGCCAGTTGTGAAGGGTACACTTGCTGCGTCTGACGCATTGTATTATTTTCGGTAAGGTAATACCGGCGCGTGTTTCGATTTAAAACAGCGCCACCTATTATATGTTGCGGATACTAAGACCAGGTTGTACCAGAAATAACGTTCAGATTTTCTGACATCCATTTTGATGTAAAGTCGAACTGGAAAAAATAAAACCTAATTGTACCTATGTAATATATTTTTTCTTTCATCTTATACCGTTAGTCAGTAACTTTTTTAACATATTTTTATTTAGAATGCAGTTGTGAAGACGATTCAAAATATTGCAACTAGAGGGCGTCTAACTAATGATTTCACTAGGTACCTAGGTTTCAAATGCTTTACATTTTCGTCACCGAGCGTCCTACACTACGTTTACCGATTCAGGGTATACAATATCCACATCTAACAACTAACTAACATCTAATAGAGTTAACTTTATCGTAAATGGCATTTCATGCACCCAGGGCATGATTTTAACCCTCGACCAAACAAAGGGGTGTTATAAATTTGACGTCGATGTCTGTCTGTCTGTAACACCGTAGAGCTCAAACGGATGGGCCGATTTCAATGCGGTTTTTTTATTTGAAGGTTAATATCCGTGCGGATGTTCTTAGCTATGTTTGGTTGATATCGATTCAATATGGCCGCCTACACAAAATGGCGGACAAAATATTTCTTCACTACCTACCTCAACATGGGTATCAAATGAAAGAGCTTGACTAGTAAAATACTATACACTATAAAAAAAAACAAATCCAAGATGGCCGCCACCACAAAATGGCGAATTATATATTTTTTTCACTACTACCTCAATATGGGTATCAAACGAAAGGGCTTGACTAGTAGAATACTTTGCACTAAGACAAATTTCAAATCCAAGATGCCCGCTACCACAAAATGGCGAAATACATTTCTTTTTTCACAACTCCCTTAATATGGGTATCAAATGAAAGGGCTTGATTAGTAGAATGTTGTGCAGATAACAAATCCGAGGTAGTCGGGGGTTAATCAAAATTTTTAATTTTGTTCTTGTAACCCGCGTAGTTCCCGTCCTATAGTAAATTAATAGTTCTGATACTCACGTTTCGTCCACATAAGTGAACTTCATGTCCAGGCTATGCTTGGACAGGAAGGTCTTGCTGTCGAGCGGTATCTCGATGTTGGAGGGGTGCGGTATCGGCCTCCCAACCGCTACGAGCGAACCGATCTTCTTGAGTTCGCTCTCTTCGGTATTGTTGTTGTGCTCCTTGCCAGCTGTTAGCATGTGACCGGTTATGTGGATCACCTGTGGACAAAGAAATAATTATAACCCATAAAAATGGTTTATTTCATTAAGATCTGTAGGTACAATCTACAATCATATTTCTAGCTAATAAATAGCTACCATACTAGTATTAAAAAATACCTGTCATAATGTTTTTGAAATAACCACAATTGTGTTGTTTAACGCGCCAATAATTCTATTTGTCAAAAACCCTTTAGCATAAAGCAGCATAAACAACCCACTAAATATTCCCCCCACTGCTGTGACTCTCCCGAGAAGGCCCCGCTTCTCTCGCAAGGAGACAGTCAAAGCCATGATCCATGACGCTGGCCCAGTGTGGGTTGGTGGATGACATATGACCTAGAATGTATCGGAGAACATGTCGCATTCCTCACGATGTTTTCCTTCACCGTTTTAAGTTACCGGTATTACGCACATAACTTCGGAAAGATCGTGATGCGCGTGGAATTTGAACCCGGGGCTCCGGATCGGCAGTCGCCGTTTCCCCGACTAGACCAGCCGTCAACTTTTGTAGTGTTAGGACTCTTTGCTGAATACGTCTGGGGAAGTACCACAGCTTTGCCAGTTATTCTACCGACAAGTAGTGATGTCCAAACATGTTCCGGTTTGGAGGGCAACGTTTCCACAAAAATTACAAGATATACAGATAAATCATCTTATTTCTCTGGGTGACGAAGCCCAGAGCAGTGTTAAAGAGTCCAAACCATTACCTGTCAATGCACTGCGTTCGTCACCCAGAGAAATAAGATTATCCGTGTACCTTGTAATATTTCTGAAAACATTGCCATTCAAACAAGAAAACTGGCAAAGGTGTGTGTGTACCTACTTCCCCGTGTGGAATCTCCAAAGGGCCAAATCACTACTAAAAAATGTCCCAGTAAAGTTATAGAAAAACAGTATTTATATTAGAACTTTACTGACCCGAAATAGAATTAACCCTTAGTAATTAAATATCTAGACGCCAACTTACACAATACCTACTCTACGTCTGTCTTCTGTCTAGAGTCTGTACCAAGTCCGAAATCTAGCGGCTAAACCGTCGAACTGCGTTCCATTTTACATTTTACAAAAGCCTTTCGTATATCATTGTAGAATACGTTAGTGGCTCTACCGTGGACGATCGTGAAATGTCGAGGTTTACATTTACACTGCGGTGTCGAGTATCAAAGATAACATAACAATAACTTTCTTGGAGTGATCGTTGTTCGAAGTGATAAATTATGAAGCTAGTTTAACGCCGCCGCAATGTCTGTGTTATTTTATTACCGAATCACTTGTATTATTAACTAGATGTCCGCCTGGCCTCGCCCGTGGTACATTATATAGCACTTATCGGGATCCCGTATATATCCAACGGTGAAAGAATGACTGAAATCGGTTGAGTCATTCCTGAGAATATCGCTTTCAAACAAAGAACCTCTTCAGCTACCTGCTACGCCACCTGTCGGAAATTGGTCGTACCAACTCAGATTTAGAAACAAATTTGATTAGCAAAGGTTTATATGCAATGACGCACTCTTAGACACATGCTGTCATGTCAAAGCACGGTTCGAAAACTCTCAAAAAGGAATATTTTTTCCCGTTTTTGTTAAATTCATGCTCCGCTTCTATTGATAGTAGCGTTTCTGTGTGGTGTTGAGCATAGTGCAGTGCTAAGCAGTGATTTACACTGTGGTGGTGGTGTATTGTCCATTTATCTCAACAACCAACGCGTATAAACACCACACTTAATAAAAGTGTGTACACTCCGCGAGGTATAAGCTGAGCTTTGCATTAGTGTGAGTGATCACCAATCAGGCAGGAGCTTGAAATTTTGTCCGCGAGGTATAGGCTGAGCTTTGCATTAGTGTGAGTGATCACCAATCAGGCAGGAGCGCGGCGAGACAGAATGGCGCCGCGCCTAAGGCCGGTTGTCACACCTACACTATCCATGTACACTCACACAAATGCAAAGCTCAGCTTATGCCTCGCGGAGTGTACTTACTTATACCGGGTTACTGGTGACCTGGGTCCATTTAAGGGCAAGTTCTATATATTTAAACAAACAACTCTTGTTCTACTTTCGTTAAAACTCAACAAATATCCCAAAAAAAAGTTAATTTTTGTTGTCCTGTCTAGCTCTGTTGAGCTCTATTCCCGTTGACACTTAATTTATCGAGTGCGTACATTACCTCTAATTCATTATTCCGCAACGCCGTAAAAAAAATCATGTGACAAGGAGAAATGATCGAGATTTGTAACCCTTATCTTCACCTGCACTCAGTTGGACAGCTTTCAAGTGACGGCATTGTGCTCGATCTTATTATTTTATACCCATCTATCATCCTACATAGGTCTCCTGGTGGTTCATTTGACCCATACATTTTGTACACGGGCCTGCAGTCTATTACGTATAGTTCGATGTTTTTAGACCAGGCGAATATACACTTTTTGACGTGACAACGTCTTATAAATTGGTTTGCCGGGTGACACTTCAAGAAACTGCGTTACGCTCCGCTCACGTTATGCGCTCACAATGAGAGCGAGTGAGAGGGACGCGTGCCTTTCACTTTTTATGTCTGTCTCTCTCGCTCTTAGGCGGGCTAACCATGCCCGAGTCGCCGATTCGCTTAGGCGCCTGCATACAAGTTTACACGTTGCCAGTTAATTGTAAAACGATTGTGTAGTGATAATGTGAAGGTAGTTTCGTCCATCGCAACAATTCAAACAGCAAAGGTAAATAATTTCAGACTGATAATATAACATGATGAAATAAATGACTAAAACATAAGTGAATAGGTTATGTTGTATGGTATGTTGCAGATTTGGGATCCCGTACTGGCCAATGCCTGCTACTCGAGTCTTGGTTCCAATGCCTCAGACTGATGGACGCCGGTCGCACGAATTACTATACCGACTACGCCCGTATACCGACTTTACAGGCAACCAATTTTTTTGTAATACAATTTTGATGTATGGGATTTTTTTACTTTAGAACAAAGGTTGACATATTTAATGTACGTAATGTGCCCTTAAAAGGATGCAGTCTGATAACCAATAACCCTGTATACACACACACCCCAGAAGTTAATACTTCTTGACTATTTCCTCGTGCTAAAACGTCTAACTTAAAATAGATAATATCTTCAACGCAAGAACTATTAACCTGAAGTTAAATAACGTTTACTAAAATGTGGACTATCTAACTTCAGGGTGTCGGGTTTTCGGAGTGCGCGCGCATCACAAATTGAATTTCTCATCATTTTTCCCGCCAAAAGAAGTGTAATTTTAATAATATAACTTTAGTTTAAAAAAACCGATGTTCTATAAAGGGACACTTGGGTGATTGAGACGAATCTAACGATATCTTAACTGTCAAAATCCATCCAGCCGTTTAAAGAAATTTACAAACATACACGATACGCGCGAAAAAGGTTCGCAAATATATTCATTACGTGGTTTCAGACGAAAATCCTACTAATATTATAAACGTCAATATTTGGATGTTTGTTGCTCATTCACGTCAATCTCAAAGGATCAGGTTGAAATTTTAAACACAGTAACATTACAGTTTGGAAGAACAATTAAGGTACTTATTATTCCAAAAAAAAAACACGAATATAGCAACAGCGCGGGTCAAACTTCGGGGCGTTGCTAGGTGTTGTATAAGTTTCAAATTACCTTGTAAGAAGCTGATTTCAAATGCACGTTTCTGCCCTTGCTGGTAAGGGTGCACTTCAGGCGAAGCAGCAAGTCCCTGCGCCCGGATTTCTTGTCGTTGCCGGCGCGAAGCGCTTCGCGGAGGTCCTCGTGGTCGCATGGGTGGCTGAATTCGAACACGCTCTGGCCCATAATCTCCATCTGAAATTGTATAATTACAATTGAGAGAAACGTACATATTTTTGTAAACTAACATTGTTACACATATTTAACTGATTCACGGCCAGAGAGTAAAGCAGATGCATTATTTGGCTATAGCGAAATCAATTCCGCCCAAACGCGAAGCTACCTAGCTGAGTCTGATTGGTTCTGCCACGCGTTACGTAAACTCTGACCAACCAATCACCAACCCTAGAATTTAGTAAAGACAAGGAAAGGAGAAAGTCAAGACAGCGAGTGCGAATGAGACGCAGCCAGCAGCCGGTGAACAGACCGGCCAGCGTAACTCTAGTAGAGCTCTTTGATTTAAAATTTACATTTACATGAAACAAAAACGACAACTTTAACAACAGATCGAATGTGCAGTTCTAACAGGTCGTAGTTCTGGGGGTTTACCGCCGAACGAAAACTGTATTAGCTTTAATGTTTCTATGCCTTTTCTTTTCGTTTGAAATGATAGAGATGACAATATCAAAGGCAAAGCCGATTTAGTTAGGCGGTAGAAGGCCTGGTCGCAACTAGTATTCGTTCGCCCGAGCATCCCAATATACTCGTATTAACCGAAATTACATTAGTGTGCCAGCGTTTAGAGACCTAACGTTATAACTCTTGAAAATTTTTGCTTAGAACAGAATATTTTGAACAGAGTTACGTTACCAGTGAATATAGAGCATCATACGGCCCAACGTATAAGCATTGCCATTGAGCATGGTGATGCCGCCAGTATGCTGGTCACGACTGGTAGTGGGCTTGAACATCTTGATTATCTGTAGACCGTTATCGGTCTATGGATAATTCCGATGTGCTTAGTGCTTCCACTAGTTAAGTATTGTTGTAAATATCAAAACATAGATACTAGTAGTACCATCTTGAGCTACTTGTATGTAACAGAACTGTAACATCAAGTATTTACATTCTCTTTGGTAGCATCCTTGTGGTGTTATGTTTTTTTCTTTTGTTCCTTGATTTGAATCAAATGTCTTTTCTTGTTTTTTCTCTTTGAATAAATTTCTTGTTCTCGGTTGTTCGTCACAGAAATATCACGATGTTTTATTTCATGATTATTAGAGGTTATGGGCCCAGATCCCAGATCCCAGATCCCAGATCCATAAGCCTATAGTATTCTAGTTAGCAAGTTTATTGTCAGAGGCATCAGTGTGATGGACAATATTCAGTTTTTGCTAAAAGTGAATTAAAAAATAGTTTTTTCGTGAGTGACAGCGATGGCGTCCAGCTCCAGCTATTTAGTTAGCGTGCCCAAGCTTAAGGGACGCGAGAACTACAGTGAGTGGTGTTTTGCGGCAGAAAATTTCCTCATATTAGAAGGAATGGTTGGGTGCATTAAACCAGAGACAGGTCAGTCCCCAGCAGCTGCAGATGACGCCAAGACAAAAGCCAAATTGATCCTTACCATCGACCCGGCTCTTTACGTTCACATAAGAAGCGTCAGAACATCGAAAGAGTTGTGGGATAAATTGAAAATGTTGTTTGATGACTCAGGATTTACGAGAAAAATCAGCCTCCTGAGAAATCTCATTTCTATTCGATTAGAGAATTGCACATCGATGACGTCATATGTAACGCAAATAGTTGAAGCAAGTCAGAAGCTACAAGGAACCGGTTTTGGAATCAATGATGAATGGATCGGATCTATCATGTTGGCTGGTTTAACTGAGAGATACATGCCCATGATAATGGCTATAGAACATTCAGGGATGAGAATGACTACAGACGCCATTAAAGGGAAATTGATGGACATGGAACCGGAGGACAGTGCTGCCAACAATGCATTGGCGTGTTTCCGGAATAAGACAACAGCAGTAAAACCTACTCAATCTATGGTCAGTAAAGATGGCGAGAATCGTATGTCAACATCTGTCAAAGGAAAATCAAACGTGAAATGTTTTGGTTGTAAACAATACGGTCACTATGTCAACCAATGCAAAAATAATAAAAAATCTTCGAAGAATTCGCAAGATTCAGAAAAAATGCCGAAAACAACAAATGTGTTTAGTGCCGCATTTCTTAATGGAACGTTTGACAGAAGTGAATGGTACGTGGATTCTGGTGCCAGTTCACATTTGACAAATAACATAAATTGGATAACGAATGTTTGTGATTCTGGATTTACCAAGGAAATCATGATCGCTAATCAAAGTAAAGTGTCTGTGGAATGTTGCGGGAACGTAAGCATAATTACGTCGACCGCAGAAAACAATTACTGCATAACTGTTGAAAAAGCTCTTTATGTTCCACAGTTGGCCACGAATTTATTGTCTGTTAGCCAACTAATCAAACAAGGCAACAAAGTGCGTTTCACAAGCAAAGGATGTGAAATACTGAACAGACAGGACGTTCTAGTAGCTACTGCGTCACTTATTAATGGCGTTTATAAGTTGAACACGTTAACTTCTTTGGTAGCGGCAGCTGTCGAATCTCCAGTTGTATGGCATCGTCGATTGGGATACGTGAATAGTTTCAATATGAATAAAATGCATGGTGCTGTTGAAGGAGTTGAGCTATCTGAGAAGGCGAACATCGACAAGTCAAACTGTATTGTATGCTGTGAAGGAAAGCAGAGCCGCTTACCTTTTGCGCGTGAAGGAAACAGAAGTACTGAGCTTTTAGATGTAATACACAGTGACATCTGTGGGCCAATGGAGAATACATCGCTCGGAGGATCAAGGTATTTTATTATTTTCGTTGACGACTATAGCCGTATGACACAAGTTTATTTTTTAAGAAGTAAAGATGAGGCTTTACAGAGTTTTGTAGATTATAAAGCAAAAGTTGAGATTTCTTTGTCAAAAACGATAAAAGCCTTGAGAACTGATAATGGCTCTGAATTCTGTAACAGGAATTTTGAAAGTTTTCTAAGAAAATCTGGTATTCGTCATGAGAAAACAAATCCATATACACCCGAACAAAATGGACTCTCTGAAAGAATGAATAGAACACTGATAGAAAAGGCCAGATGTCTCATGTTTGATGCTAAGCTTGGTAAGGAGTTTTGGGCAGAAGCCATTAATACTGCTGTTTACTTACAGAACAGAATTGTGAAAGCAGGACTGAAAGACCGCACCCCTTATGAGTTATGGACGGGTTCTAAGCCAAATCTCAGCCATTTAAGAATTTTTGGTAGTGTTGTTATGAAACACATCCCTAAAGAAAAAAGGCATAAATGGGATAAAAAATCTGAACAATGTATACTAGTTGGGTATCCTGAGGATGTAAAAGGATACAGAATTTATAATCCTGCAACTCGCTCTATCACAACAAGTAGAGATGTGATATTTATAAAAGAAAATAAACTGTCGGAAGAGAATGTGATTGAAATAAATGAAGAATCTAAACAATCATCATCTTCAGTGGGAGATTTGTCTGACAGCAGTAGTAGAGAGGATTCATTTGTTTCAGTTGAAAATGCTGCTGACATGGATGACACATATACACCATCATTTGAGGATGAGGAGTCCTTAAGGCCTGAAGAGAACACGATGGTGAGAACATTACCTAAACGGCACAGAGCACCACCTGACAGATATGGATATTTGGTTACAGACGAATGTAATAAACCAGTCAGTGATGAATTGACATTAGAAGAAGCACTAGAAGGACCACAAAAAGAGCAATGGGAACAGGCTATCAAAGAAGAGCTAAAAAGTATTGATGACAACAAAGCATGGGATATTGTTGACGTTCCTGTAAGCGGAAATATTGTGAAGTGCAAATGGGTTCTAAAAAAAGAAGTGTGATTCTGATAACAATGTGCGTTATCGAGCCAGACTCGTGGCTAAAGGTTGTTCTCAAAGATACGGTGTGGACTCCAGTGTCATTCTTAAGCCAATTTAACAATTGTAATACTGAAGAGCAGTGGGTTTATGCGAAAAGAGTATTAAGATACTTAAAGAAAACAAAAAACTTGGGTTTGAAATATTGTAAAGGTAAAAATATTAATATCGAAGGTTATGTTGATGCAGATTGGAGTAATGATATTAATGATAGAAGATCATACTCTGGATTTTGTTATACGTTAGCAGGTTGTGTAATATCTTGGAGTTGTAGTAAACAAAAAATGTATAGCGCTTTCTAGTACGGAAGCAGAGTATGTGTCAATTTCAGAAGCCTGCAAAGAAGCAGTATACTTAAGAAACTTACAATATGAAATAACACAGAAATTGTATAAAATCGATATTTATAATGATAGTATGAGTGCACAGAAGCTATTACTCAATCCTGTTTTTCATAATAAAACTAAACATATTGATGTCAGGTACCATCATTGCAGAGAAATGATAAGTGAAAACATAGTTAGAATTGATTATTTGTGTACTTCAGAGATGCCTGCAGACCTGCTCACTAAAAGCTTAGGTGCTAACAAACATTATAAACATTTAAATACTTTAGGTATTGTTAAAGTTTAAATATTGAACTGTGTTGTGTTTGTCATATTAATTTTATCAATGTTTTGAGTGGGAGTGTTGTAAATATCAAAACATAGATACTAGTAGTACCATCTTGAGCTACTTGTATGTAACAGAACTGTAACATCAAGTATTTACATTCTCTTTGGTAGCATCCTTGTGGTGTTATGTTTTTTCTTTTGTTCCTTGATTTGAATCAAATGTCTTTTCTTGTTTTTTCTCTTTGAATAAATTTCTTGTTCTCGGTTGTTCGTCACAGAAATATCACGATGTTTTATTTCATGATTATTAGAAGTATGTAGCGTGTAGTAGTTTTCATTGTGTTTTTGTTTTCTCAATAAAGGCACTGCAAGTTTAAAAAAAAAACTTAAGTGTGATAAGGTCAGTCAGACTTAAGTTTCAGCTGGACTTGTGCCAAATGAACAGTGGTCACGCGCGAACACTCCTGGAGAAAGGCCGCGGACGCGGTCTACTGACTGTATCATACGTGAGTATAGATAAAATATTATCTTTTGGTTTGATATCATCGTCAAGACTAAAGATTTAGAGCAGCTTTGGAAAGTAAGAAAATATTTATCGAAAGAGTCTATCTTGGTGTAGGTACACCACTCGTCCCGATCCGCACTAATTTTATCAAAAGTGATGCGCGGACCTTTCGAATGTCGTCAGCCCATTTCGGCGCCGGTAAGAATCCATGTACACTTCGTAGAAATTATCACAAATTTAAGTCAAAATTTTCAAAAATATGTAAATTATTAGGAAATCATGAGTAAGTATAGAAATTTCTATAAATTTTCTGAGAATTTGCATAACACAGACAAATACAGAGGAGCGCTAACTAAATACACATTTCAAAGTCCTCAATTCTAGTGTTAGAATTTGTAAAATTGTTTGCGAAATGGTAAGCACACATGCACACATGCCATTTGGTGACACTAAATTCTGCGTATTGTTAGGTACAAATCATTTGTTTACTTGTCAAATAACTACTGCTAATGGGTGTTCAATATTTATACCTAGAACGATATTAGATTTTTTTAATAAACTTTTGGAAGAACCATTGCCAATTTAAAATTTTCTAGTTTTTCTCAATATTAACCGAACATACATAGCCGAATAAGAACCGAGACACGGAAATTAATATTCAAATAAAAAGACTGTGAAATCGATCTATTTCTTTGAGAGCACAGACAGACAGAGAGAGACAGGCAGACATAGACGTCAAACCTATAACATCGAACTTTTTACTCGGGGGTTACAAAATAAAAAAATCTACGCAACGCTAACGTCATTGTCGTAACGTATTTGCTGCATTGAAAACCCGAGATGAGTTTTCTTCTCGAAAGCGTCTGACAAGCGAATGAGTAATAACATATTTATCCTCCTATTTATTATTATTAGAATATGCATTATAACTCAGGGTTACTTTATTTTATATGCAAAAACCAATATAAGACAAAAACCGCTGTTGACACAAGTGCTGATTTCGACTTGCACAACTGCTTGTGTCAAGAGTTTTTCTTTTCGTTTTGTTAATTTTGTGGCATTATTATTTACCTCGTATGGATAAATTAGTTTACAAAATGTCAGTTATGATCGCAAGATAGATAGGTGGAAAAAATTGATAGAATATTAACAATGACATATACCCATCAAAATACTCAGACAAACTTAAACATTAACGCCACCAGTGGCAAAATTGTGACTATTTGTGATAGATATTTGGATGAATTTGGTTGCAAAAGTCACATAAATGTATTCGTTTATTGCTATTATCTTACAACTATATCAAAGGTTACGAGGGTGAGTGTATATTAAACTTTCACACTAAAACTATTCAGCCGATTTAAATGATAAGTTTGTTTATGCATTATGGTAGCACATAAGATACTTCATACACTAGTGTATTTATTACCTATATATTATAAGTGTATTACATACTATTAGTGTATTGTAGTGTACTAAAATTTTACCCATCCTACAATATAGCGGATGAAACACTACTGTTTCACCTACCACTTACAACACTATAGCTTCATCTTTTACTAAATGAGGCCGGGAAATTTGATAGCTTGATTGCTCACCCTCCCATTAGGAAATCGACGTAAGTGGAGGGACACTGCAATGTACCTATAGTCATCTACGACGTTACTCGCAAAAACGTTGACCTTAATACGCATAGATTCACTAGCTGACACAGATACCATGAATAAGAGTTCATACAAAAATCTTTGATAATTTCAATTTTAAGATACCGTTAATAAGTATCACGAGAATTATACAGGGGCGCAATATTCACAATGCAACTGCCAAAGAACCTAATTGCGATTGACTGCACTGTGAGAAAGCAGGATGCAACTAAAGTAGTAAGACTTATTGTACCTGTGTACTACCTGACTATAGTTTTCCACGCAGCTTCGGCCCCTTACCTACTAGTGGCATTTGTAAATAAACATATTTAATTGGTTCACAAACACAATTTAATGCTGATAAACTTATACCTAGTTTTATTCTTAAATTATCGCTAACCATCCCATCGTATTTCAAGCAAAATAAAGATAAAATAATATTAAAGCCATGATATGATAGTTAAACGTCATATATAAGTAGCTATAATAAGAATAAGAATTTATTTATTGCTGCACTGTGTAAAAATAGATATTAATTGAAATATAAAAAATGTAACCACAGCGTAACAACAAAAACTATTAAGTTATATAGCTATTAAACAAATGGTTCTACTTTTTATTCAGTTTTACACGCAGTACATACACAAAGAATAGGTAATGCTGACAAGCGATCCGCAATGATAGTCATTGTGGTTCTGCAGTATTGGCTGAAAATACGGATAAGTTTGCATCACTCCCCAGACCCAGAAACCAGAAAACATGTCAACCATTATAAAACAAAACATCGAATCTTTGATATTAAACCCTAAGACGCTAAGAATACGATTCATGAAAACAGTAAAATATTGACACGTGGCCGAAATTGCACAAACAAGTAAAAAAGATAATGCTGATAACCGATCCGCGTTGATAGGCAATTCTACAACAGAGTCTGTATACTAAAGAACTGTCTCTCTCGACTTAGTCTGTGACTGAAGACGCGTGGAAAAAAAGTTGAACTATGCTATTCACACAAAGGTTTCTGAAAATCAATAAACTTATAACAGTAGCTCCTTTCTTCAAGTGCCTTCGATAATGACGCGTACAACGGTTAGGCAATAAATCATACGATGTTGATTCTAGCAAACACGACAAACAAGCAGGTCTCAAATGGCCTGCCCATTTACGCAATGCTGCTGCGAGCATTTTCTATGACATATTTGGGCACTTAGTAATAAAACCAACAGACGAGTACAATCTGTCGTCAGAATATTGGTCTGCAAGTGGATGCTTGGGTTAAGTGCTTTCTATATAATTTATTCTTGTTGAGATAAGCGTGAGGGGTGACCCATACGGAAGCAATGCTGATTTCCCTAACGTTGAATTTGGTTTGTATATCGTCTTTTATGCCCGCATTGATGCGAGATTTCGTAAATATTCCTTTGATTGTAAAAAACAGAAATATTTTACTCCGAGGACACATACTGATATTAGGTTTTTTATATATTCTAATGCGTAAGGCATCCAACCCTGAACCTAGTACCTGGGTATCGCAACATAGGATACAATACTAAAAGGGTCCGGTTGCATACTACTATACTATAATAGACAGATACACAGAGACACAACATATCGATGAATGACATGTTGTGTTCTTGGTATGGTTATAAATACATTTTAATAATTATTTATAGCGTGGAAACCACCGAATGTTTCACTGGTCGGATCAACTTCCGTATTATGAACAACACTATAAAAAAGAGTACAAATTTCCAGTAGTTCTTTTCCCGTCTTCTTTATCGACAATCAGAAATACCCAGCCTTGAGACCGTTGCCCTCGCAACAATCTGTCGATCGCAGCCTATCGAATAGTTACGTTATAGTCAATAATATACTCGTAGATAACGTTGGATACAATACGTTTGGCATTGGGCTTGATAAAATTCATGATGAAATCAATCTATCAGAAGATTTTAGATCAACTTTTCAACAGAGGCTGTTTAAGATTTGTGTTATGAAGATGATGATTTTGAAATACCGTTTGATCAGATGTTAATTTACTCTCAGGATTTCATATCAATAAGTGTATAATACTGTTATTAATTTTGTTTTGAAACATCTACGTATCTGTTATTAGGGATAACATAATAAGTAATGATTATCATGTTTAACGGTCTATAATCACTAAGACTAGACTAAGAGTATTGTAATTAAATGTACATCATATTAAAAGGCTTAAGATTCCGACTCCCGTACTGAATGCATCAAACTACCAACCAAGTCCTGGTTTAAATCTAACAATAATATATTTTGCATAAATAATTACTAGAATACTGAATACAATATACAATCCTTTTAGACGAATGTACGGAATAGACCAGCTAAACAATTTGACAAACAGTTTGCAACTATCGGAATAATAACAGGAATTATTAGCACTTTACTTCAAATAGGTCCAGTGACCGAGTCAATTAGCGAAGTTATTTTCCTTGGTTGACAATTGTACTGCATTTCTGTGTAGGTACCTTTTTTATAGTATAGAGTGCCGTGTGTGAGTGATGAGTGAGGAGCAGGACCTGATGATATGCCTGCCCAGTGACACGCAACTATTGGAACATGAAGTATCCAAATACCTAGCACTGCATGCGCTAGCCATCCAGAGATAAAAGATGTTCTATGCCTTGTAATTTCACTGGAGCCTTCAATTTGGAACACAGTACTGTTTGCACATCACTTTTTGGCGGCAGAATAACTGGCAAAGATGAAGTATTTTCTCAGGCGGACTCTGCAAAGAGTCTCGCGACTGCTACAACTAGTTTCATCTACATAATCGTTTGTAGTGGTAGGGCTCCTAGCAGAGTTCGCCTGGGGAAGTACCACACCTTTGCCAGTTACTCTACCGCCAAACAGTAATGTAAAAACATTACTGTGTTCCGGTTTGAAGGGCAATGTTTCCAGAGAAATTACAGGGCTTAGATCTCTGGGTGATGAGCGCAGTGCAGTGCTAGGTAATGATTTGTACTCTTCATGTTCCGATAGCTGCGTGTCACTGTGCTGTTATGTGACAGGCATGTTGCTTACCATCAGGCACATGTCCTGCTTGTCTCGTCGTCTATATTAAAAAAAAATTAAAAAGGTAAAGTTACCTGGGAAACTCCAAGATGATCGGCGATATTCTCGCTGCAATAGACAATGTCTCCTCCCTGGGACAGCACAAGAACGAATCCACCCAGGGCCTTCATGTAAGACAGTTCTGACGACACCTCCGACAAGCCTTCCGGAGCCTCCTCCTTGAGCTGGCTCGTCTCCGGCGCTGGTACTGGAATGAGATGGATAGACTTGTGACTTGTAGAAAATGACCGAGGAAATTTAGAGATTTTACTTTCTAAATAATTATTGCCTAGTAGGTACTGCACTGGGCTCGTCACTTGATATAAGCAATATGATTTAACTCATAGCCCAGGTTATGTCTTATAAAAAAATATTGCTCTTCAAACTGAAAACAAAGTATTTTTTATACATTAACAATAATTGGCGGTAGAATAACTGGCTAAGGTGTGGAACTTGCCCAGGCGGACTGTGTAAAGAGTCCACTACACAGTAGTACATTTTCATTATTCAACGTATTATGTGATAAGGTTGGTCAAATCAGACTTAATGCCGAATTCGGCTGGATGAAAAAAACGGATCGGTTTTTTATCGGATACACTTCGTAGAGTGTGCGACTGATTTGCACGATCTAATACCACCTTGCCCTTTTTTCTACCGGAATACTCGTAGTTCGAAAAAGCGACATCGTTTCATGGTTGATGTTCCAAAGACACGAACGAAGAGATTTGACTCTACTTTTGTGATAAGAACGTCAAGGCTGTGGAATACGTTGCCTGAGAAGGTGTTTCCCGATAGTTACAATCTTTGTGTCTTCAAATCGAGAATGAATCGGTTTCTTCTAGGTAAACACGCTCCATCGTAGACCGCATCATCGTTTAACATCAGGCGAGATGGCGGTCAAGTGTAAACCTATAAAAGTTTAAAAAAAAAGTCCAATCTCAAAGTCAAAGTACTTTATTCATAAATGTACAATTTACACGTCAATTAATAAAAAACAAAAACAAAAGAAAGAGCAGACAAATTGTATACATTTTCAAAGTTTGAAATTACTACTTTGCTGTATTATAATAATTATTGTACAGAAAACTGTCAAGCATTATACGAGTATAATATGTCTAATATATATAACTAGCGGCCCGCCCCGGCTTCGCACGGGTAGGTACACACACACACACATACACCCTTTTTTGTATCGGGTTTCAAAAAAAAAGTAAAATTATAAAGGAAGTTGGAATTTTTTTTTATGAATTTTTTTTATTAATGTTTTTTTGTATTTTTTTATTTTAAATTTTTATACATATATAATATTATTTACAAAACAAAAGCCATTCGTTTTAGTGAGTCAGAACTTCCCTGTAAACGATATTTGAAGTAGTTTGATTTTGTGGCAGCAAAATAAATTGATTTTCAGAAGCTCCGACACGTGATAGGCCAACATACAGTTGGCCATGACTGAAACATTCTTTTCGTAGGTCGATCCCCTAATAATTCGAAGGTTTGGCCCTGGGACTTGTTAATAGTTAACGCGAAAGATGATTTCACCGGAAACTGAAGTCGTCTAAAAGGGATTGGCAGATCAGTTGGAATCATCGGTATCCTCGGTATATGAGCTAGTTGACCAGCTGCTGGGCCAGTGATAAAAATTTTGTTCAGGAAGCCGCTGCGAACGCTCGATACTTGACTCTCTAGCACGCGATTGCGACGCGTATTCTCTCCGACTTGCAAGGCGATTTTCAGTTTCTGATGAAGATTCCTCATTACGCCGTATTTTTATTGCCCTCGCCCGGGAACTATGTTTAGAAAGTTGAGATCTTGATCTTTTTGGCATTTTTGGGCATTATAAAATGAAATAAATAATTAAACAGGCTTTTACTAAATTTTTGCTTATTTAACTATATGAAGTACTAAGCTGTTTGAATAATTAAAATATAATATTTATTATCAGGTAAGTAGTTGGTACTTATTGAAAGAAAATTAAAAATATGGGCTTAGAAAACTACCTTTTACTAAATTTTTGCTGAAATTTTGAACAGGAATACCCATAAAATACTACTATAAGCAGTTTGAATAGTTACATTAAAATATAATATTTATTATTATATACTTATTTACCTACGAAACGAATTCAAAATTTTTTCAAGCTAAAATCATACGATTACGCACACGACCGCTGCGTAGGGAGCCGATCGCGCGAGTGAGCCGCGCGGCACTTTATTTTATTACATTGACTCATTGACTCCCCCGTACCCCAGTGACGCTTACATGGAGCCTACATAGCATGCTGGCTAGCTGAGCGCGGTGAGCGACAACCACGCGACTTTTTTCTAATACTTGCATTTTTAACTCGTGATATCTTCCGAATGAAATGTAAAAAATTATAAAAAGGTATTAAAGCCGTCTTGAATATAAAGTAATTTATTTTGATAAGGATTAATACCAAGGTACAAATGAAGAGCCTTTTCAAGAGGCGGCAGATATAAATTAATATTTTAGAATAAAAAACTGCTTACTGTGACATAATAACTATAATATTTAGACATATGCTGTCGCGACACTTTTTGTAGATAATGAGGAGTTCTGCAAAGTCGTAGTAAATGATTTTGTTCTATCATCAATAGTTTTCGCAGCGCACGCGACGTAAGGAATTTTTCAGGTCTTTTTTTACACCTTATGTTACATTATTGGAGTTTTGGTAAGGATTCCTAATTTTTTTTAAATATAATATAGCCTATGTTACTCGGGGATAATGTAGCTTTCCAAAGGTGAAAGAATTTCTGAAATCGGTCCAGTAGTTTCGGAGCCTATTCATTACAAATAAACAAACAAACAAATCTTTCCTCTTTATAATATTAGTATAGATATACTAGCGGCCCGTTCCGGCTTCGCTCGGATATTGTCACATAGAGCCCATTAATCGAAATAAAAACTATCATATCTTTTAGTTGGATCAATCTACACACGGTGTCCAAATTTGATTAAAATCGGCTAAGTAGTTTAGGAGTCCATCGCGGACAAACATCGTGACAGGAGATTTATATATATTAAGATCTCTAATATATGTCTAATATGTATAATATATCTCTGTCCAATTCTGTTTCCAATTTCTTAAAAGTTAATAAATTGAACACAGAATAACTTTAAATAACAAGGCTACGCCAAAATAACACTGGATTACATATATATCCCTTGTAATCATTACTTTGCTAATTTTCATCATTACAGATTTAACAGTAAGATAATGCGATAGAATACTTTGATCCAATCGCCTCATTCTTATCGGTCCGGTCTATAGCGTACATTGCGAAGTTCAAGTTTATATTATGTTGCAATAATCTTTAATGTACTTGTCTGTACATATAATTAATATTTGACGTGTAAAACACTGTAATTTATTATTAGATATCAGTACCTGTACTGAGCCGATTTTAATTAAGTTTTGCACACTGTGTGCAGTTTGTTTCAACTTGTGAGATATACCTAAAGGATATTACAGTCGCATTGTAGCAGTTTTACTACTCTTTTACATCATTATTATTTGCAAAATTTGTATATACTTATTGCATTAATATATATCCCAAGTTACATTTAGACGTTCAAGAGCTCTTTCTAATTTTTGTCTGTACAAATAAGGAAGAAATACTAAATAAAATATTTTTGGGCAAATCGACTTCAATTTCATAACTTTACCTAATTTAAAAAAACCCGACTGCAAAAAAATTGGTTGCCTGTAAAGTCGGTATACGGGCGAAAGTTTTACGTGACAACGACTTTGAGTGGTAAAATAATTTTACGGAGGGGACGCGTGCCTTTCACTTTTTTATGTCTGTCTCTCTCGCTCTTAGGCGGGCTAACCATGCCCGAGTGGAAGGGACGCGTGCCTCTCACTCGCTCTCGTTGTGAGCGCATAACGTGAGCGGAGCGTAACGCAGTTTCTTGAAGTGTCACCCGGCAAACCAATTTATAAGACGTTGTCACGTCAAAATCAAGAGATAAAACACATTACAAAATGCAATATACTATCTTAGGACACTTAGGCGACCGAGACAAATCTAACGATATTTGAATTGTCGAAATCCATCTAGCCGTTTGGAAATTACGTGGGAGTAATGAAATTGACAAAGATACAACATACACGCGAAAAACATAACCCTTCTTTCAGTCGGGTAAAAAACACCCACACTAGACGAATTTCAATAAAGTGTAACTAAATGGTCTACTATACGCATTGCTCCATTGAGAAGTAAAATACTAAGATATTTCTCATTTTTCAAAAACCGCTGAATTGAATTCGAGGGGAATTTAAAGGAATTTAAATTCGCTGTTGATACTCTCTTTGAAACAAAAGAGATTTATTAATAGGTTCAGTTTGTAGATCCTGAATAATCGGCGAAAGTACATAAGTAAAGATTTCGGTAAATTGAAAATCTTCTAATTCAATGAAGTCAATTGAAAAGACTGTAAAGGTGGCTGTTAAAGAGATGAAAGAGCTTTGCCACTAGACCATATCAAAGGTATAGATAAAAAGTGAGTGGACAAAAGAATATGCTTCAACATAATTTAAAATTGCATTAAGTTATTGTTATCCAAGATTTATTAAATCCGGTTTAGGTCAAGTCTACCTGATAATACACGAAATTTATATCAATATCAATTGGTAAGTAATTAATTATTATTGTTTATAGCTCTTGAAATAAAATAACTATAACTGCAAAATCCTACGTTTATAATTTTACGTTTTGTAATATGTACATAATCGACTTCGAAAAACCAGGGAGTTATGTTTATGTTCGACGATATTTTTGATGTAAATATATTTTTGATCGGTCCTTCAGGTCGTCTTTTAAAAACTTCAAATTGCATTTTTATATAACATTTGTTGATAGTTTATTCATATTTAGCCACAAACTGATAAACAGATTGTTGAGGAAACTGGAGAACTAGGATTGGAGTGTTGGTAAGTAGTGGAAATTAATTGAGGAATATTTACGGTCGTTATACGATAGAGCGAGTACCCGGCATCACAATGCAATTTCATGCACTTTTTATAATAATCGTGTTCAAGGGGAAACTATTTCAGAGATTTTGTTTCCATTTTTGAAAGTTGTGCAGACAACCTGAAACTGTATTCTTTCAGACAGAAGAAATATTTTCCAAAACAGTCCATAAATTAGATACGTAGTGAAACGCCAGAAAAAAAGAGTTTCTAAATTTGTTTAAGTCATTAAAAACTGTTTTGCATTTTGATGCAGCAGACGATTCCTGTAACGAGTAGAAAATTCAAAACTCAAGAAGCTGGTTCGTTAAGAATTTCCGATGTGATTTTTTTATAACTTTATGAGGATTATATTAGGTAAACACGCTCCATCGTAGACCGCATCGTCGCTTAACATCAGGCGAGATGGCGGTCAAGTGTAAACCTATAAACGGTAAAAAAAAGTAGTCCATTAAAATGTTTCAATTTAAGGATTTAAAGTACCTGGGTGACCGAGCTTTGCTCGATTACCTACTAAGATACATACTGATTTTTCCAAAAAAAAAATGAACTTGAAAAAACAAAAGGCGGCCGGTTGGATTCGAACCCGGACCTACCATATTGTAACCGACCATCTTCCCGACTGAGCTAATATAATGTCGCGCGCCGCCGCGAAATTTGCCGTCGCATTCTAAATCTTTATGTAACAGTTTTTTTATTGTCGAAAAACGCGCATAAAACGGCGTTTTTTAAAAATGAAACCTGGCTATATCGATTTATCGTCCCCGAAACCCCCTGTACACATAATTTCATGAAAATCATTCGAGCAGTTTCCGAGATTCAGATTCTATATATACTCGTATATACTTACAAGAATTGCTCGTTTAAAGGTATAAATTATTGCATTTTTAGAGGACGCAATTTTATCTTTGGGATATGTGCCCCAAATTAAAGATTAATTTGCTACAGATTATATCTTAATAATTTTTTTGTAGGGTTGGTAGTTTGAAAGATATATAGAAAAAGGCGTTTTCAAAGATTGCGGCCGGGGGACAAGGGTGGCAACCCCAAAAACTTGGGGTTAAGCTTCTATTGTCCCCCCCACAAATGTTCCAAAAATGAAATTGCGTTCTCTAAAAAATGAAAATAAAGCACATGTAACATTTCAATGGACTAAAGGTGTGTATTTTAATCCAAGCATTTTTACTACCTGGGTTTTGAAGCAGGTATCGGAACGAGTGAATACGCCGGTACCCTTTTTTGTGGATCAACTTCGAAGGGCAAACCGAAACAAAATCTGACATTGACAGATCTTGTTCAAAGGAGTGGACAAAATACACCGAGAAGATTACGTTAATTCACTTTCACGGTAGGAATTTGTACCTAAATACAAAAGCAATTTGTTTTTAATGTGACTCTAGCGGTTCGCCACGGCTTCGCCCGTGGAACATACTAGTAATATAACGCCAATAGCATTTAGGGATCACGTGTATTTCGAACGGTAAAATAATTGTTGAAATCGGTCAAGTAGTTCAAGAGATTAGCGCGTTCAAAAAAAATCTCTTTAGCTTTATAACATTAGTACAGAGAGCACTGAAAAAGTGAATCCTTTAACGATTGTGGTCTCAGACGGGGTTGATACTGATTTATTTGGCTTACATGTGAGATGTAAGCAACTTGGCTTGGCTTATACTATATTTATATTTCAATGTTTTTGATTGAAATGGAGAGATATCACAAAACAAAAAATACTGAGTTTTTGTTTGTTAATAAACAATTTTCGTACAAAAAATTAAACCTACTTCAAAACCACAAATAGGCACTCAAAAGCGAAAAATAAACTAAAATCATTATTATAAGCGCTACTCACTCATCTATTTGATGTCGGTGCCAGCTAAATCTAACAGGTATAGGATAGATACTACTTACCTGTGCCTACATAGCATCAATCTACTAACTTTTTGACCTGACTGGCACCGACTTCAAATAGATGAGTGAGTAGCGCTTATAATAATGATTTTAGTTTATTTTTCGCTTTTGAGTGCCTATTTGTGGTTTTGAAGTCGGTTTAATTTTTTTGTACGAAAATTGTTTATTTTACTTTTTAGTGTACAAGAACAAAATTAAAATTTTGATTAAACCCCGACTACCTTGGATTTGTTATCTGTACAACATTCTACTAGTCAAGCCCTTTCATTTGATACCCATGTAAAGGAGTTGTGAAAAAGAAATGTATTTCGGCATTTTGTGGAAGCGGCCATCTTGGATTTGAATTTTTCATAGTGAAAAGTATTCTACTAGTTAAGCTCTTTCGTTTGATACCCAAATTGAGGTAGTAATGAAAATATAATATATTTCGCCATTTTGTCGTGGTGGCCATTTTGGATTTGAAATTTGTTATAGTACATAGTACTCTACTAGTCAAGCCCTTTCATTTGATACCCAAATTGAGGTAGGTTGTGAAAATATTTTGTCCGCCATTTTGTGGAGGCGGCCATCTTGAATCGACATTAACCAGACATAGCTAAGAACATCTGCTATGGTATTAACCTTGAAATAAAAGAAACCGCATCGAAATCGGCCCATCTGTTTGAGTTCTACTACGGTGCCACAGCAGATAGACAGACACACAGACAGACATCGACGTCACTTATAACACCCCTTTTTTTGGTCGGGGTTAAAACAAGTTTTATTAAAGCATTTACACAATTTTGTATTGACAGGGTCGAGATTCATAACTTTTGTGAAATCTACAACGTCATCCAGATACGCAATTTTTCAGTTTTGGTTCATATTTCAAAACTACTTGACCGATTTCAAAAGATTTATATGGGACCATTCGGGAAGCATACCCATCCAAACACAAAAATAAATTTTAAAATCGGTTCAGAGGTTCTCGAGAAATCAGGTAACATACATAAAAAAAAAAAAAAAAAAAACATAGGGGTCGAATTGATAACCTCCTCCTTTTTTGGAAGTCGGTTAAAAAGAGCTGATAAACAGTAGTATGGAGGCTTAAGAAACTCGTATCAGAATCGATCGAAGAATATCGACACACAATAGACTACAGGTACAGCACACAAAAAACAACAACAGCCTATTGTTGTATTCATTTTTTCGTCTTTGCCTTCAAATAATAGAGTATTTTTAAAGTGAGTATTACAAAGTGTTATTTACCCTACAATTTTAATTTAAATAGAAAGGCGACAATATCTTACCCTATTCAGCGAAACTTTGTATGGTAGGAATCGATCCATCGGATAGTGTTTTTTAACAATTGCCATTGTTCGATCCGATTGGACTTGACCGCCATCTCGCCTGATGGTAGTGAATATGCGTATGTATATGGGTCAAGCCATCGGATAGAATATAAATTTCTAAATGGACCTGGGTGATACTTGGTTCTAAATTAGATTGTAACCTGCTATAACACATAGCCTACTTTTTATCCCGAACAAATTAAATTACGAGAACGCGAATTAGGCTAGTAAAATGACAGGCACTAGCTGAAAATATATTTCAATTTATATTACCATTTATTTAAAACAGTTTATGCTAGAAGGATGGATACTTCTTCTATATTTAAAAATATTATGTTGGTTTGTGTAAGCTTCAAAAACTCAAAAAGTTTTGCACTGATCGAGCTGAAATTTTACAATGATATATAATCCGCATCAACGATTGTTCTTATCTAATTTTTGCATCACAATGTGCCACAGCGAAGCGTGGCAGGGTACAGCTAGTATTGTTATAAAACCATATTCCCGTTGTACGAAGTACGAACAAGATATTTTACATTTTACATTTGTATGTATATCAACAGCTTAGGTATATATTTCGACACAGATATTTGTACAACGCAGTCGATTTGATGAAGTGGAATGCCTTTGCTAGTCAACCTTGTTTGTTACTCGGGATGCCGCTCTAGAGTCGGTCGTGCTACTTCTATTTCTGGCCAGAAAATACTAACTAGTAAACAATAATAGCGAACTCGGAGCAGATGGTAATTTATTACTGATGTCGCCAGACTTATTATTAGGTCATATACAGTGTCGTCTAACTGATTATGGTAGTTAAATCTGATATTGTCGGACTTATTATTGGCGAGGGATTTTAAGAAGGCATCAGTTGGTGGCGTATTTAAGGGACTGGTGCTAGAATCGGCGGACGTATTACTTTGGCGAAGAGCTACTACCTAAATAGATTTTGAGAAAGGTCAACTACGAGTATCTCGCCGGTGAGATTCACTGGCCTGCAGTCGATACCCGGCCGGCGTGTATAACAAAATCTGCGCGTTTCGTATTACCTGGAGCAGAGATAATGGTGTGTCTATCTGTCAATAAGTGACGTGCCCAGAATCAGGCCTAATAGATTGCTTGTCTGTCATTTAAAAAGATGTATTTTACAGCCTGTCTTACAACGGTTATCTAATCCCTCAGCACACCTTAGTTGTAAGTAGATATTCGTCAAATAGTTCGTGAAATACCTCGTCCACGTCTTCTGACCACGGTTTATGTGGCCGCAGCGAGCCCCATTTTGGTCTATAATAAATTATCCAACTGGACTCAAATCGGGGCACTATTTCAAACACGATGCTTCATTCGTTATGGAGAGAGGCTCACGACTCGCATAAGCTCTGCCATTAGAGAAAGATTATAGTCCTACTCTATTGTATGAGTAATTTGACAATATGATCTATCGAAGTTTATCTAATCTTTGTGCACCTTTTGTAGGATGAAGGAAATTACAATAATCTAATAGCCCAGTAAAATTAGCTCAAAATGTGGTGCATACGGGCAACAATGTAAGAAGCTATTCTTTGGTGGAAAATGTTGAGGGTGTTAGGGTCACTAGCAGTCTAGTCGACATTTCGTTTTGCTTGGTAATCCATCTATTACATCATATGCCATCTTGATTTTAAGGCCCGTTTTTTGTTTATTGAATAAATCGTTAAAAAAGTTAAAATCAAGATGACTGATGACGCCTCAAACAACATTGAGTTGAGTGTTAGTGAACATTTGTGTGAGCGCTGTTGTTCTAAGCCTAAGATTCATTTACCTACGAATAAAGCACCAGTATCGGAATATCATACATTCATCTCGCAATTTCATACATTACGATGTTTGCAATATTGCATTACGACGAAATTTCAGGAAACGAATCGCGTACTATCAAAACTGTTATATCAATTACTATCAATACTGTTTTCTGTTGTAGTGGAACAATATTCGCACTAATCCATACAAAGCCCAGAGGATAACCAGATAAGGATGTATATGCGGTCGATAATAATCGAATAACGAATGACGTCTTGCGGTTTTTACATACACTACAAACGGGAGCGTGCCCGAAATACTAATTCACAGGTAAACACGTTAATTTGAATTGTAAATCGTGTGTGGTTATCAATCAATCTCGCTTGTTTTCTTATAAATAGTGTACCTAAGAAATGACTCACTGAACTTTTTAGTATTCTGCCAGTATTTCGATTCCGAAAATGTATTTTTGATAGGAACCATCATTCGTTGATCGCATGTTTTGTGACGCAGAAAAAAAGGCAAAATCGATTTTTTAACCCCCGACAAAAAAAGGGGTGTTATAAGAGTGACGTCGATGTCTGTCTGTCTGTCTGTCGGTCTGTCTGTCTGTCTGTCTGTCTGTCTGTCTGTCTGTCTGTCTGTGTGTGTCTGTCTGTGGCACCGTAGAGCTCAAACGGATGGGCCGATTTCGATGCGGTTTTTTTTATTTGAAAGTTAATATCCGTGCGGGTGTTCTTAGCTATGTTTGGTTAATATCGATTCAAAATGGCCGCCTCCACAAAATGGCGGACAAAATATTTCTTCACAACCTACCTCAATATGGGTATCAAATGAAAGGGCTTGACTAGTAGAGTACTAAACGCTATAACAAATTTCAAATTCAAGATGGCCGCCACCACAAAATGGCGAATTATATAATATTTTTCACTACTACCTCAATATGGGTATCAAATGAAAGGACTTGATTAGTAGAATACTTTGCACTATGACAAATTTCAAATCCAAGATGGCCGCTACCACAAAATGGCGAATTACATTTCCTTTTTCACAATTCCCTTAATATGGGTATCAAATGAAAGGGCTTGACTAGTAGAATGTTGTACAGATAACAAATCTAAGGTAGTCGGGGGTTAATCAAAATTTTTAATTTTGTTCTTGTTTTCCTTCGAAAATCTAAACAACCGATTTTGAGTGAAAGTGAATCAGAGTGCGAACCGATATTGTGGGAATAATTTGAATAGTATCACAAAATAAAGCAAAAATAAAATGAGAACATATTCAATGTAATTAAAAATGAGAGGTCAAAAATGATATCCGCTTCATGTTTGATTTGATTTAAGGTACGCTCTACGTATGTGCGTAACTTTACCTTTATAAACAAGAGTGTGTTCATAAGTATAAACGCACCCAAGAAGTTAATACTTCTTTTCTTTATTCCTCGTATTAAGAAGTCTAACTTCAACTCATCATCATCATCAGCCGCAAGACGTCCACTGCTGAACATAGGCCTCCCCCCTAGATTTACACAACGAACTGTCCTGCGCAACCTGCAACCAGCGGTTTCCAGCGACCTTTGTGAGGTCATCTGTCCATCTAGTGGGAGGCCGTCCAACACTGCGTCTTCCGGTTCGTGGTCGCCACTCGAGAACCTTTCTTCCCCATCGGTTGTCAGTTCTACGAGCGATGTGCCCTGCCCATTGCCACTTCAGCTTGCTTACTCTTTGAGCTATGTCGGCCACTTTCGTTCTTTTGCGAATATACTCATTACGGATTCTGTCGCGCAAAGAGACTCCGAGCATAGCTCTCTACATAGCTCGCTGTGTGACTTTGAGCTTCGTTATGACGCCCACAGTGAAAGACCACGTCTCAGTTCCATAAGACATCACTGGCAACGCACACTGGTTAAAGTCTTTCGTCTTTAAGCATTGGGGTATTTTGGACTCAAAGATGTGCCGAAGTTTCCCGAACGCTGCCCATCCGAGTTGGATCCTTCGCTGGACCTCTTTGTCGAAGTTGGATCTACCTAATTGGATCTTTTGACCCAGGTAGACGTATTCGTCAACAACTTCGAGTGTAGTATTCCCAACAATCACCGGTACAGGTGAGGCATGAACATTTGACATGACCTTCGTCTTGTCCATATTCATCCTCAACCCTACCTGTTGGGATAATCTACTGAGGTCCCTGAGCATAGCACCGAGGTCCTCCAGCGACTCCGCCACAATGACTATGTCGTCGGCAAACCGCAGGTGAGTGATGCATTCGCCGTTGATATTGATGCCATATCCGTTCCAGTCCAGTAGCTTGAAAACATCTTCCAGCGCGGCAGTGAACAGTTTCAGAGATATAACATCTCCCTTTATCACGCTTTTCTGTAGCTGGATATGTAACTTCAACTATAGAATAGATAATAATATTACACACGAGTATCTTCAACGAAAGAAGACATTTTAAGGTTTGACTGAAATGTTTTTCGCGGTAGAAGCGCGCATCGTAAAAATGGTTTTATAATTTTTCCCGAACGCGCCAAAAGGAGTATAAAACTTAAAAATCATCATTACTGCGTATTCCTTATGAAAAAATCATTGTTAAAAATAAATCTGTATGATTGGGGATTTTGTTAGTGATTTCACTAGATGTAAAAAGAGATCAGATGGTATCATATAGTTTGACCTTATTTCCGGAACAAAACCCTTTTCCGGGTACAACCTACGTCATCAACTTCGTCATAAAATTAGAAAGTTGCACCTAATGGGCAGGTTATATAACTCTATGGAAGAACCAATAACCGTAACTTGTATTTATACTAATAAAAAATGCCTATCTCTCCCACACAGCACAAGCATAAGCAGCCCACTAAATATACCCACTGTTGGGACTAGGAGACGTCTCTCACAAGGAGATAGTCATGGCCATAATTCACCACGCTGGCCCAGTGCGGGTTGGTGAGTGCATTCTTCAATATAGAGTAACATTTATTAATATTTGTGCCATGGTTTCTAAAGATTACTTTAACCGTATCATACAACTAGAAAATCGGCGTTCCCTCATTATAATACAGTTTATTATTAGTTATTGAGTCGATTTTCCCGTCAACGTATCTACATAAACTCATAAAATGCATGTTTGAAATTCTCGTGATGTTATTTCTTCGAAATGCGCTTCAAATTACTTCGTAAAATATATGAAATCATTTTTCCACCTTCATGCAACCGATACATCAGAAGACTTGCGGTTTACCGGCGCCTACGCAATTTCTATTAACGAACGCGTTAAAAATACATTTGTATTACTAATGGGAGATAAAATAATTACTTTGTCGAAGGAGGGTAGGAGCGTTTACTTTCAATATAACTCCTATTGTAATTGAATATAGAGTCCTTTATTCGATTCGATTCCCAACTAGGCTAAATATTTGTGTGCTGACGAATGGAGTGCCAGTTGCTTTTGTTTGTTATATGCCTGAGTGTTTCTATGTTTTTAAGATTTTATATCAGCTAATTGGTTCTAATAGTACAATCTTTTCTTAGTTTGGGACTAGATTGTATTGTGTCATTGTGTGAGAAATGGCCACCAATATGTATGTATTTAGTACTGAACGTGAAATTTACACATATCTAGCAGCCCGTTCCGACTTCGCTCGGACAATAACCTAGACACTGACTGTAGCGCCACTGACGGACTGGTTTGTGAATCTAAACCAACCAAGACACCACCCAAACGCATACAAAATTAATTCAAATCTGTCCAGCCGTTTAGGAGGAGTTCACTGTCAACAACATACAGAAGAATTATAAACATAAAGATGGGACTATCGATGAACGTATGATAATTGGTAGTGGTCTGTAAATAAGGTCTAGAGAAAGAAGAGGGCGATATGCGTAATAGCAGTAAGTCTGCAGTTAGTCACAGCTTCGCTCTGGGGCGCGTATCGACCATCCTACAGTACCCCATGGTCCGGCAATGTTACTTTGCATATGTGCACTCGCTGCTCCAATACGGTGTTGATATCTGGGGGCGTGCTGCCGAATGGGAGCGCGTCTTCAGAATGCAAAAAAGTGCCGTACGAGCAATTTTGCGGGTGCCACAGGATACACCTTTGGCATCGTACTTCCGGTCCATGGGGATACTAACGGTAACAGGTCTAGTGTGTCTCCAGGCGGCTCTGTACGCCAGGGATCACCCCGAAGAGTATTCGCACGTCGGAGAAACGCGCGCGCCCGACGCGGCGCGACACGCGCACCGGCTGCGCGCGGTGTCGCACCGGCTGGCCAAGTCGGATAAACTGGTGCACGTTGCTGCGCCGGAAGTGTATAACCGACTGCCGCACGAAATTAGGGAAGCGGCAACAAGAGGCTCATTCAAACTCAATTTAAAAAATGGCTTATCGAACAGGTACTTTACAAGTATTCTGATCTGAGTGATCTGACTGACGTCAAAGTAAATTAAAATAGGTATTTATTGTTTTTATTCTGTGACATTTAATTGTAATTTATTTATATTGTATGTGTCTTGCTGACTAATAATTTATTTCCTTTTTTATATGAGTAATCGAATCAATTGTTAATACATACTATGTAAAATAGTAATTCAACAATATGTAAAAATGACATGTATCTTTATCGATAACAATAAATTACTCATGACTTTATGACTTATAAAGGTGAATACTGAAATTCGAAGTTATAATTGTTCGCTTCTGTTGGCAGTCCCTATGACAAGCAATTTTTTATCCGTCATAGATGAATACTTACGCATGGAGACGACATCCCTGACTTTCAAGTAAGATATAGCCAAGCGCATGACCGACGCCTTGTCGAGCTGTTCCACCTCTTCCTTCTTAGCGGGCAGGGCGGCGGTGAGCTCGGAGAATATCTGCATCTCTTTCGTGCGGCGACATCGGGCTGCGACGCGGGACTTCTCCTTCCGCTTTTCATTGTTCCTGCGGGTAGAAAAAAACACAACTTTCATTTGTTTAACTTTATCAGTATCATCATAATAAGCCAACATTCGTCCACTGCTGGACATAGGCCTCTCCCAATAATACCTACGCCAATCAGCCCGATCCTATCATTATCATCATAATAAGCCCTCATTCGACCACTACTGGATATAAGCCTCTCCAATAATATGCCACTCAGCCCGATTTTCGGCGTTACGCCAACGTTTCAACTGCCACCAGCTGCCTTCCGTAAATCGTCACTCTACCTAGTCTCAGAGCGTCCTACACTACGTTTGTCGATTCGCGGTCTCCACTCCAGAACTCGTCTACCCCAATGGTTACCGGTTCTGCGACAATAACCGTTGGGGTAACTTCTAATTCAGGGTGGGGTTGGTTGGCCTGCACTGACGTCCCGATAGGGGTGTATTGTGCACTTCCTTGGGGTAACTTTATGCTCGTATGTAAATAAAAACTAAACTATGAAGTTTGGCACGGTGAAATAAGAGCAGTTCCCGTTCTCCTTAATAATAACAATAAAGCCTTTTTATTTCCATGCACATTACATTAGGTTTAAACAATTATAATTAGTGCTGTAAATTGTAAAAGGTGTGTTTAGGGCATGGCTCCTCTCTGGATATAGGCCACTTACGATGTACACAGAGACGCAGTTTATTGCCATTTTCAAAGTACTCAGGACACATCTGTTGGTTTAAATCGGTGATTCAGAGTTTCCAGCGTCTATACGCTTTTTAAAAGAAAGAATGACGTGCGTCTAATGGTAAGCAACAGGTTACCCATAGGTAAACATCACAGTGCCACGAAGGTGTTTGATATGAAGAGTTTAATAACCTAAAAATGCACTGCGCTCGTCACCTAGGTATGTAGATAAATATGATTTTTCGAAGAATACAGTTTCTCTGGAAACATTGCTCTTCAAACCAGAAATCTTTTTTTACTAAGCTACCAGTTTTATTTTGGAACTTAATTAAACTCTACACGTATCCTCACGCCATCTATGTAAGAAATATGAGACAGGAAATGCAATGGAGTGGACAAATGTTGCTATAAAATACCTAATTTTTGTTTCTTTTCCATTATTTTACTGACATCGATACAAATTAACATATTCTATGTTAATTGTTACTTTTATTGATTACCTAAAGTATCCTAAAAAGTTTCTGTGCGCTTTGGACTATACGAGTAGGTACAGTATCTAAATATATGTATACACTTGAGTTTTAACGGACGTTCCTGATAACAATATATACAAAAGTTACAAAAGAATACAGCGGGCAATATTTACATTGTTTATGTAACAGTAATTACTAGGATGCACCGCTTTTAAACTGGCACAACCCGCATCACGACACAAAACAGAGAGAAACACAATGTAATGCAGTTTAAATACAATGAAGTACCTGTGCAGTAAAAAAGTGAAGAAAAAAATATCCAATTGAAAACACAATACTAATTTACAATGTAAAAATACTAGCAGCGCCCCGCGTTTTTACCCGTGTAGTCCTCTAATTTGTCCCAATAAAAAGTAGGCTGTATGCTATACTAGACTATTATGTGTTCGAAATACTAATTTCGATTCAATTGGTTCAGGGCTCAGTCGTGTCCCGACGTGACTGAGCTAACAAACAAACGTCCAAAACATTATTAAGATAGATTATATATTTAACTTTTTTAAATATTTTTTTTTTGTGATTCTAACTAAACAAATGTTATGTAATAATAATTATTTTGTACTTATTACAGTAGTTCGATATGACCAAATAAGTAATAACCAAATAAATAAATAATAGCTTATTATACACATAAACATACATAAAACCGAGATTTAAACCCACAGATGGTCATCAGGGACAGAAATGCGGTCGTTGTGGAGCGTTTTGTGGAGGCTCTGGGCCGGGAGGAGGGGGCTTAGGCAAAAGGCAATTAGGCAAACACTCGATGTCGAGTCGATTACCAGCGGAATCCTTCTTCCTTCTTTCCTCTTCTTCTCCTTATCCACGAAATGTGTAAAAAAGACAATTGTAATGACAAAGATCACGGACCCCCGGAGTCTGTGAAGTGACTAATTTAAATTTTAAAAAACACATGAACAATCATTTCTAATAATTATATGAATATACAAACAACATCCAGCTTTCATTTCAGTAAAGGATATATTATATTAATAAACCCATATGTATTATTTGTATTATACCTTTTCTTGACACCACATATTTTATTATTTCTGCCACAACGTTCCGGGGCATCCGGAATGCACATTTTTTATTTTGAAATTGATTTCACTTCAAACACCACACTAACAAGACAATGTTCGTCAACTTCCCAGAACGTTGTGCCCGAAAAAATAATAGAGAAACCGTAATCCATTAATTTCTCATTAGTCCCGATGGCTCTTTTATCAGTTGAACTAAATAAAGTATTTAACAAAATGCGTCATCGATGCAACTCTGAAGTTCGACTGAGCGACATTTTGGAACAGTCGATATTATCTCTGTCACTCTTACTCTCGTGACGATTCTAACGAGAGATAGTAGTAATCGATACGCTTAAAGTACGAGAATAGGGCCCCGACTCGTTTTAAACGGGTTTTAATAGGGTACGATCGCTTTTAGTTTTTTTAGTGTTGCCACTACAAATATAGTTGACATATTATTTGTATTGAAAAACTAGGTAAATGAGTCTATTCATAAATAGAGTCACGGGTCACGGGTCACGGGTCTTCGTTGGCGCCAATGACGTTCAGTGGTATCTATTGTAGTTCCTGTCCCCCATGAACAGTGAACACGTCAGAAAAACGATGCGTCAATTTCGTTTTATATTTAAGCCATATCATATAATACATTATACATATATAAATAAAATTATAATGTCTCTTTGTTATTCCAAATTAACAGCTTTTTACTAATGCAAACTAAATTCAATTTATTTATTCGAACCATTATTTCTAAAGAACATTTATTTCAAAACTTGGTAACGTCACTTACAATTAAATTATAGATCATTAATCAGTGTACATAATCTATATAAATAAAACATCTTTGTAATAAAATAATACCAAAAAATTATGTCAAATAAAACTAATCAGCTGTAAAGGGGCCTTGTCAATCAGATGCAGCTGCAAAAAGGCTTTGTTATGACAAAATTCAATTATCTAAATAATTAATACATACAATACTTATAAAAAGTTACATTAATATCCAGTATTATTTAACCTTGTTCAATAGTTCCAATTTCGACATATACCTTTTCCAAACATTTGAAACATTACTGTCCTTTACAAAGTCATCTACTATATAATACAGTAAGTATTATATATACAGTATAATATGCTTTGCCCTTTAGGTAGCTCTTTATTTCAGTTTTAAAACTAGTTTCATTGAGACCTTCCACTTGTTCCACATATATATGAAAGCACAAGTAATAATATATTACAGCACTTACATACATAAACAACTTTTAAAATCTTTCTCTTTCAGGCTAATTAATCTCTGAAATGCGACCGATAAACAGGGGCTTCACTGGCAGATAGCTGATGTTACAAGGAGTCACGCCTTTATGTCAGTAGGGAGTAACTTACGCCTACATTTAATATGGAAAAAATACCTTGATATCTTTTATTAGCTTACATTAGAATGATTAAAAATGCCACAAAACTGAAACTGTGACGGTCTACTTTGATAGCGCTCTACCTAAACCGCCGTTTTTCAAATGACTTCAACTTCAACACTTGGTTAATGCCATATTCCAAATATTACAGTTTATGCAAGTCAAGGAGTCAAAGTTTTGCGTCATAGTGATATAAATTATTTCGGCGCTTCTGACGTCACACAGACTCAGACACACAATTTTGCTGGTGTTAGTATGAGAGGTGAGACTTGATTTCTCGTTCTTCCGGTAGGTTTGTCAGTTGAAACCCATAAACGGTAATGCAAATATACATTAAAATTAAATAATACAGCGACGAGTAACTAAATAGTAGCAACCGCAACAATGGTAAGCGAGAAAACTAACCATTGAATGGATAACAATTGACGCAAGTTGGGTCTTCAAACGTGATCAGAATTAGTGAGTGCGGCTAAATAGTACAGCAATCGCTTATGCCATATTAAATTAAACAGTGATATGTTGCTATGACGAGGTCTTAGCATCTGCAAATACGCAGAAGTAACTGGGACTGGTGTCAGATTGAATAAATATTTTATAACTTTTTTTATCGTTATTAGCACTTACTCCACACGGAAGAAGAAAGAGAGGGAGACCTGTGGCTAGTTGGGAAGACGACATCAAAAAACGAGCTGGCCCCAACTGGATTCAAGTGGCCCAATCTAGAGAAGAATGGCTATCTTTGGAGGAGGCCTTCACCTTCAGAGGAATTCTTACAGAATGAAGAATAATAGTATAGGATTAAGGAAAACTAACAAATAAAATTAGGAAACAAAATTAATTACTAACAAAACTAATACTTACATGTAGATAAACTAATTTAATCTAATCAAACTTCTTGTTTTATAAGCTGTAAAAAATAAAAGGCTTTTTTAATTTTTATTTTATTATTAGCACTTAATAACTGGACCGTCATTTCCCTGATGTAGCGACGATGCGATCTACGATAGTGAGCTTTACCTAGAAGAAACTCATTAAATCTCGACTCTAACACGCCAATTTTGTGTATATTAAGAAAAACCTACTCAGGTAACGCATTTTAAAGTCTATACTTTCTTATTAGGCAAGTGGCGTCAAACATCTTCGTTCGAAACTTTGAATCGTCAACCATAAAACAATGTCGCCTTCTCGAGCCGTCCGGTAGAAAAAAGGCCAAGAGTGGTAATATATTATGCAGATCGGCTGCACACGCTACGAAATGTATCCGATAAAACCTTACACCGAACAACAACCTGCAGGACGAGCAAGATATGCGCCAGATGGTAAGGTAACAGTCTTGCTCACAACATCACAGTGCTACGCACCTATTTAAACATGAAGAGTCTAAAGCACTGCCCAATACTACTGTGCTCGCCGTTCAGAATATAAGACGATTTATAGCTTTCCCCTGTAATTTCTCTGAAAATATTGCCCCTCAAACCTGCATTCCGTTACTTTACATAATTATCTTGCTAAAGTTTTACTGGTCTAATCAAAGGTGATTGAATTCCTGCTAAAAGATCTGACCGCTGGTAACCAGTTTAGTAAAATCTAGTTGAATCCTTGTATTCGAGCAATTAGTGGGTAATGTACTGAATATATTCATTAAGTTGCGTTGCTTCGGTGCGTGTTTTACGTTTGTTTGGCGAAGTTTGTAGCTTTGATTACAAATTTGAATATACATACACTTATTCGTTCTATTTCGTATTTTTACTTTATAACTAAAGTAAATTACATAGACAACTATGTACACTACCTAACTAACGATTTACACGCAGTAAATATGAATTACGCATAGACCGATGAAATTCTAGACTCTATAGATCAATATGATCAAGCCAGAAGCGTGTCCAGATGCTAGTGACATTAACACGTTGAATGACAATACTGATAATATGTTGCGTAGAATAATTGCCAGTAGTTTGGTCACTTGCCGAGTCTACCAAGTGTTAGGAAAGATTTTTGAAATTGAGATAAGCTCCCGGCCCTCAGAGATCAGATGTCTCAAAACCAAACTAGATGAACACTTTGTTAGTTCCTCCTCCAATTTTGTTACTTTATATGAAAATAATCAATACATAATAAGCAAAGTAGAAGGTGAATTATAACGAACGCTCTTAACTTTAGTGCGGATACGCGTAATTTCAAACTCGTTTCACTTACAGGCAGTGCTATGAGTAAACCTAAAATTGATTTATTTAGTTCTATTTAGTAATTATAATTGTAGAACTTAGGTAAATTCGCTTAATTACCTATAATTTTTCATGGCCGTCCGCCAAAGTACAATGCAATTTTAGCTGCATCGGCCAGACTAAAAATGATAAGATTACGAATAAGATAGGCAACGAAGCATATTGCATCGAACTCAAGATAACGCCATTTAAAAATATTCATTGGAACGTAGTGTCGTATTGATTTTTTATTCAAATCTAATTTTAATTTGAGACCATTAAGATTACAGTTCAATGTGAACGGTGATTTGTTTGTTTCAATAACAACTAACGATCAGATAGATATTTCGATAAGAACTAATGGACATGTTGCTCAAGATATATCAAGTAAATTAGGTGACAAAAGTAATCAAATCATGGGATCGAATAACATAATAAGTACTTAAACAGCGCTTATTTCCATAATCAACATAATTTTGGCATAAAACAAAGAAATGAGACAAAAACATCGATATCTTCCAACGATTTAAGTTATATCTCGGAATATTTACGTTCATAAACGAAATATTTACGTTTCAAACAAAAAATTGGGGGACCGATAAGCGCTGTGTCGAGCGTGGCCGATAAGGACAGAAGAGCGCAACGCATTGAGGAAAAATATTAACAGTGAAACTATGGAATCGAACCGACCAGGCGTAAACAAGAAGTGTATTTAATAACAGTTATTCTTAGTAAATTGATCGACGTTGAATAATGGCATGAAATTCCCTAGCTCAACCGAGAACAGTTAGCAGAATTGTATAAGAAGAACTCATTTACGATTAGGGGAATCCTTACATCAAAAATAATGAATATTCACAAAACGTTAGCCCAAACCCTGTTTCCATACTTATCCCAGGATAAAGAGAAAATTTCAAAGAATATGATGAAAGCTAAGACTCCAACAGATATATCAATCAAAAAATCAAAACTTCTTTATTTCAATTAGGTATTACACAATACACTTATGAATTGGCATTTTAATGTTATGGTAGTAATGTACTACCATAACATTATCTATATCTATACTTATAATAAAACTGTAACGGGTCGAATTCTGTACATTGAAGATATTTTGAAAAATTTTTTTTTGGGGCACTCCATAGTCGATACTGATGGCGAAACTGCATTTTTTTTCTTTCATGTCTGTCTGTCTGTCTGTCTGTCTGTCTGTCTGTCTGTCTTTCTGTATAGAGATCACGCATCACGCCGAAACTACTGATTCAATTCAGCTGAAACTTGGCATGATTTTAGTTTATACTAAGGACATTGCTGTAGGCTACTTTTGATCCCCAAATTCTGAGTGGTTTTCTTGTGGGAGGGGGTGAAAGTCAGAATGTGTATTTGGTTGTAACTCATGTTTGCGTTGTTTAATTTCATTAATTCTTTTTTTGTTAGAAAGAACATATTTTTTTATATTGTCCCGTCAAAATTTGAATAGTATCGGTCTGGTGGTTCGGAAATTACACAAACATTAAATAATATCGACACACGCGGCGCGTTCGGTCCATACTAACTTCTAAGTATTCTGTGTATCAGACTATCCACAGAATATCTAGATTCTAGAAAGTGCCCACGTGATCGCGTCGCGTCGTCTTGGATGACAAAATAATTGTCAAAGATATATTTTTGTGCGGAAAAACAAACATCATTCGGTTTTAATCGACTTCAAACAAGGAGGATGTTTTCAATCGGGTTGCATGTTTTTTTATTTGGTTTTATTTTACGCGATAACTCCGCTAATTGTTAGTTGATTTTGATAATTCCTTTTTTGCTTGGTAGAAAATACTTCAGAGGTGATCTTAGATATCGAAAACAGGGAGGTAGTTTTTCAAATATCAACAAAAGCTAAAATCAGCTAAAATAAAATTAGATCTATCTGTTACGACATAGTCATAGCTTCTTATAAAATTTAGTCGAATGACAGAATTAAATTACCTATCACTGAAGTAGATTTTTGTTATTTTGGAGAAAACATATCAGCATAATAAGTAGCAGCCTAAACAACCCATTAAATGTTCCCACTGCTGGGCGTCGGGGCCTTCTCTCGCAAGGAGAGAGACAAGGTTATAATCCATCACGCTGGCCCAGTGTCGGTTGGTGGATGACATATGACTTAGAACTTAGATTATAGGTAGATTTCGGTTTCCTCGCAGTGTTTTCTTCACCGTTTTAATTACCGGCATTACGAACATGACTCTGAAAAGATAGTGGTACGCGTGGGTTTGAACCCTGGGTCTCCGGATCGACAGTCGCCGTTCTCCCGACTAGGTCAGCTGTAACTTACTAGACCAGCCGTAACTTATTAGAAAACGTATTATTTCAATCCAAACACTGTTTACAATTTAAAGGTAGTGTTCAACAAGCTTCGGTGACCGAAGCAGACCGTTGTTAGGGTTCTGTACACAAAGGGTAAAAACGGGACCCTATTACTGAGACTTCGCTATCCGTCCGTCCGTCCGTCCGACTGTCACCAGGCTGTATCTCAAGAACGGTGATAGCTAGACAGTTGAAATTTTCGCAGATGATGTATTTCTATTGCCGCTTTAACAATAAATACTAAAAATAAAATAAATATTTAAGAGGTGCACCCATACAACAAACATGCTTTTTTACCGTTTCTTGCTCGATACTAATAATAACGTACCTGTCACAGGTAGACCCTTTAACTATTCACATAATATTTAGTTTTATGTTCTCTTTAAAAGTAATTAATTAAAATAAAATAAATTATTCAGGGGCTCCCATACAATAAAATCCGTTTATTTGCTAATGGTTTAGAACCCTTCGCGCGAGTACCATTTGCATTTGACCCGTTTTATTTTTTCTAAATTGTTGTTAAATCCTATGCTTTCCTAATGTTATATAATTATGTCAATGTTTCAATTTCTACTGCTCAATTACGTTGGAACGGCTGAATGTATCGAGTTAAAATTAAAGACACATTCTTGGTTTAGCTTAAGTAATACATAGGGTACTTATACATAGGCAATGTTTAGCCTATGTGTTCTGCCAGACTATAATCTAATTCTATTTCAAATTTCAACCCGATCACTTGATACGTTCCGCCATGATTAAGTAACAAACATCCAAACAGTGACATTCATAATAATTACAGGACAACGTTGGACCGGCTGAACATATTTTGAAGGAATTCGAAACAGACGTAGTTTGAACTCAGAAATAGCAAATCGGTTACTTATAAGGTTACTGTGACGTCGGAAAGACTAAGCAAATTTAGTAGAAAATTGAAACAGAGATAACGTATAGTCTGAAATACCACATTTATGTTTTACCTATCAACCTGAAAAGAAGCATGGGCCCTAAGGAAACAAATATTAACTATCACGTCAAAACGGCACAACTATAATTATGTGTTTCGTATGTCAACCATATGGGTTGACATACGAAACACATATAGTTTAGAGTCTAAAATTTCACATGGGCTAATAAGTCTATATTTTCATTTAACTCCATATTAATATAAGCATATATTTTCGTAAGGAACTTGATGTGATGGTAAGGTAAAAGCCTAAAATGAAAAATTTATGCACCCGTTTTGGCGTAGATAATATAGGTGATTTGCGTTCACAATCAAAATAACAAGCAACATAATATTCTCATTAGACGGCGCTTTAAAGGCCATTTAAATCGATGTTTTGCTATTGTGGTATGTATTTTTTCTTTCATCACTAGGTGCCGTTACTGGTATTTTAAATTGTACTAATAAGTTTTTGCTGCTAAAAGGATTATGATGCCGAATTTGGATTCTTTCGTTCTTGGATTTTTTTCTGTGTTACCTACAATTAAATTCTGTGTTACCTACAATTAAATTCATACATTAACATTTCACTAAGACTTGGCTTAGATTTACGGGTTCAACTTGCTTGAATATCATTAAAACTCAAAATCTTAATCATTTTTATTCCACACAGGCTTCGTTCAAAATTTTACGCGGGCGAATTCGCGGGTAACAGCTAGAAAACAGCTTGCGGATAAAAAGAGATAAGTAGGTAATCAGATCATGAACATTCGCTTCAGACTTTTCATAATGTATCCTATAAAAAATCCTACAAACTTAACACTTGCGGCTATGTTCGATACCTACTATGAAACATTACTAAGTATGTTTGATATTGTTTAAAAAAAGAAAAATAAAGATGATAAAATTAAATATATTTTTGTGTGGAAAAACAAATTCACTCAAACTCAAAGGGTTTTCAATGACTACTTATCCAAATATTTGACGTACGATACTTCCAACTAATGTATAAGTTAGTAACATCTGCTTACGCGAACGAAGTAGCGGGTTCAGCTAGTAATGAAATAAAAGTATAGAAAAGAAAAAAAAGACTGTTCAGTTGTTATGTTCCTGTATTAGTCATACATTTTCACAGTATAAACAAAATGAATAGCAAAAAATGTAACAATGCGTAAAATATATCCATTGACTAAGTAGGACCTACAATGTATTTCCTCCGTTTAGTTCGTATCAAATTTAAGATTTCGCCATTTCGATTCGTCATATATATTTATTTATTTATTAAAATAAAATTTATTTATTATAAAATTACCAACGTCATAATATGCCTTTTCTACTAATAATTTCTTTAATACCACTTTATAATTAATATCACCAAGATTTGTCAGCGTTTCTGGTTGAATATTATAAAATCTGATCCAATTAACTTTGAAAGATTTATTTATTTTAGTCAGAAAATAAACAAAGTATAGAAAATACTACTAAGTGGATACTTATTGACAGCAATTACGATATCGAAGATAATAATTACACACTCACCACGAGATGATCACTGTCGTTAGGGGAAATAGCTTTACAAGTATGTACTACACAGTATTGGCGAAACATTGTAACAGTAATGAAATACCTACAGTTTCGTTCCAGATTTGCTACATCCATAATGATAATAAGGATATACAAAAAACACATGAGAATTGATAGGAGAATTATTTTTTAAATAAGAAGTGACGAGACGAGCAGGACATGTGCCTGATGGTAAGCAACATGTCTGCCACATAACAGCACAGTGACACACAGCTATTGGAACATGAAAGTCCAAATCCTACCTACTAGTTATCTAGCACTGCACTGCGCTCGTCACCCAGAGATCTAAGATGTTATATCTCTAAGCCCTGTAATTTCTCTGGAAACATTGCCCTTCAAACCGGAACACAGTAATGTGAAAACATTACTGTTTGGCGGTAGAATAACTGGCAAAGGTGTGATCCTTCCCCAGGCGGACTCTGCTAGGAGTCCTACAGCTTATTACCGTTTTAGTTTGGTAGTTTATATTTTAACAGGTATAGATTTTTTAAATTATATTAAACGTTGGTTACGAATATGATTATATCATAGGTATTTCGCAAATACCTTTATTGAAATTTCACAAGACCGTTTTCAAATTTTAAAATTCACCCGTCAGTCATTTTGTTATCAATCAACCAATCAAGATAACCGTGAATCACAATTACTTAAAAAAGATAAAACCTAAAATACCCTTGTTATGCGAGAGATAGGTGGCGCTTAATCATCGATTACATAAGCCAATTGACCTGAAGTGTAAGTAAAAAATAATTTCATATTCGACAGTGTTATGTCGAATAAAATGAAACACTAAATAAAAATTTTATTTTATGTTTTCGCTGGGTAAGACTAGACCAAGAGAAAGATAACAATAATAAAAGCAATGACGACTATGCCTAACGCAATAGTTGTAGACTTGTAGATTTCTTAACGAAAGAACATGGAGTGTAAACATTTGAGTAGAATTAACTACCTAATCAACTATCAACGAATCTCGGATACACGTGAAACTTCTGTGATTTACTTAATAAAAGTGAAATTCTATGCATTGATAGATGATACAACGGAACTCTCTTTTTAAAACTCCTTAAGAGCTACGAATTAATTTCTATTTTATTTATATTCTATGTGGAGTCGCCCAACTCTTACAAGCAGCACCCATTCAGGAGTCATAACGCGTGTCATCCAATCAGCTCTTTTGGATATGAGAAGAAAACAAGAAATACCTACCACACAATGCTGATTGCTGCTACAAAAAGAAGTCTTTAAGGGAGCATGAATATTCCGAACATATATGTACTTGTACACATTATCTATCTACATATTTACATAAAAAGTACTTATTCTTAACTAAACTCTACATATATACCTAGTTATGTTGATTTTGGCAATCAGCTTAGATCGAAGTTTTTTAAGCTCCTGTGTGATTACTAGATAGAAGAAGACATCTCTGTAAGAAATTGGATAGACCTAATCAGGTGGAAATTTTCCGAGCTATATTTTATTGGAAAAACGGAGTAAGTTTTAGGCCAATGTCAGACGAATCAAGCCGGCGTCGGTTGAGAATGGACGTCAGCACCAGCAATTGGTTCTGATTGCAAAAATAAACGCGTTCCCGTTCAATTGGGGATGGGACGTGAGTTCTGCAATGTATGCCATCTGAACTATGATACCGACAAATCAATTTACTATTGGGTATAGTCAGGATTATAATAATACTAGATGTCCGCCCGGCTTCGCCCGTGGCATATATATAGCACTCATCGGGATCACGTACATGTCCAACGGTGAAAGAATTTTTGAAATCGGTTATGTCATTCCTAAGAATATCGCTTTCAAACAAAAAAGCTCTTTAGCTACCTGTCGGAAATTGGTCGTGCCAACTAAGATTTAGAAACAAATTTTATTAGCAAAGGTTCAATGACGCAATCTTAGACACATGCTGTCATATGAAAGCACGGTACGAAAACTCTCAAAAAGGAATATTTTTTTATCGTTTTTGTTACATTCTTGATTCATGATTTATGCTCCGCTTCTATTGATAGTATAGGGTTATGCTTTATAGCCTATAGCCTTCGTCGATAAATGGGGTATCTAATAGAAAAAAGAATCTTTCAATTCGGACCAGTACTTCCCGAGATCCTAGTGTTCAAACAAACTCTTCAGCTTTATAATATTAGTATAGATAATTATATATGTTGGTGTGGACATTTTACATATATATAACTCTAGCTTCAAACTAACCAAATCTTGTACTATAGGAGCCAGATAGCTGATATTAATGCTGATTGTAGCAAAGTCGTTTACAACACTAAGATAATTATTATCTTTCGACAACTCATTTTTAACTCGAAGTTTTGTTCTGACCCAAAAAGAGCGTATGACAAAGCGTTACAAGTCGGAGATGTGTATTTTTGAACTTGCGTATGTACAAGGGATTCGGTTTGCTGTCGCAGTAATTATACGGCGAATAATCTCAATGTTGGTGCTTTGAGTTTGTTTGACGCAACAAATTCTTCGTCGAAGGGTTTTTATTAACCTCTAGATCCATTTGATTTTACTCAAAAATGTTTTTTTGGTGTTAGTCTTTAAGTACATATATGTTTGGAATACAAATATTCGTCACACAAAAGAGCAAGCAAAACTGAAACAAGAAAACGTCCACAAGAAAAAAATCTAGATAATACTGGAGATGGTAAAGCTCTGAATGACGGCGCTGCATGTTTAATGCGGTCATATAATAACTAAGAATTCAATAGGCATTTTTCTTTGAAAAAGGAATCAAGGGCCTTTTCAGTTGATATTACAAAAACCACCACACTGATTTCCATCAAATTTATATGGGAGTTATCACAAAAGCTACCCTTGCGAACAAAAAAAGTATTATCAAAATTGGTAGATCCAGTCAAAAGTTATAATATCAAACACAATCCCATGTTGTCTTCCTACGATTAAGCATGTATGACTGAAAATCATTTTCTAACAAGGGCCTAAAACGTATGACAAAGATTTCAAAATAATAACTCTTTGCTGGTTCTTACTATCTTATCCATTTGTACTTAGAGTAAAATTGGTAGTTCTTGAATAGGCAGCTTAGAGTGGTGAATTATAAAGTTTTTTGTCAAATTGTCATAGAAAACCTAATATTTGCATGCCGTAAGGTTGCTTATGGAGTTCTCAATGTAAACATTTTTTAAGATCTTATTGTAATTACCCATTTTCGCAAATAAATAAATTTTATTTTATTTATTGTACTTTTGAACCTTGATTGCACAAAATATCTTCATAATTAATTTCGTATTCTATTTATATGCTATTGTTTTTCCTTCATTCATTCAACTTCAAACTCTATAGAAAGAGGATGCCTTTCTAATTCACTTTGCAAGATTTGACCTAAATATACTAACAGGACAACAACAGAAACATAAAATGGACCTTGTAAAACGCTAAATAAACATGTTTACAATGCGACTGACAATAGCAGAGATGACACATTCTCAAAAAAATCAAAAAAGTTGAACTTTTTTTACGCCTTATTTCTACTCTACATAACTGGGCCCAATCGCAACTCTTAACTAAATTTATAAATATAAAAAAGGAAAAAGTTATTAAATAGACTCCGACTTTCAACCATTACTCTATCTACATAAACGCCAAATTCCATTACTTCAATAGTCGTTGATGGTAATTGTAACGTAATATAGGGCTCCTTAATAAAAGTTGAAATTGCTCTGATAGTCCTATTTGTCGTCGAGCTCGTTCCGAAAATACGGATGGCAAAACAAGGAAAATTTAACGAAAATATGCTTATGACATGTTTATGCAATAATTTGAGTTCTGGGGAATATGAGTACCGCTTTGGTCGCTTCGCTATAGGAACACCATCTACTCAATAATTGAACGGGTTACACCAGTTTCAATGAGTAATTTTAAAATCGACTATATAAGTTCTCGAGTACGGACTCGGTACGTTCACTGACTTATAAAAAAATGTTCTCAGTTATTCTTTAAAATCTTTTTTTACGTCCGTCTATTATTACCCAAAGAGGGACCAAATAGTTTTGGTACCTGCATTGTATAATAATTTGCAGAATTGTTTATAATCTGAGACTTTCTCTTGAAATACAGAAGCTATAATTCGCATGAAGTACAGAAGGTAGAGTTGACAAAATAAATTAGAGTAACATTGTACCCAATTGTCCTTTCGTTGCAAATGTTCATAGGCGGGAGTGAGCATTTGTCATCTAATGGACCGGGGTTCAATCGCCTGACAAAAATGGTATTGGCTAGGATATTGCTATCTCTCTCTTTATTTTCACTGGAAATGAAGAAGAGAACAATAGCAAAGTCAAGACTATTTTAGTTACGCGTTACGCGGTCGTAGGGTCAGCCCTGGCCCGTTGTTAACTTTTTTACCAACAGTAACTTTTTCTGAAAAACGTGAGGATTCATTGAAATATTTTGCGTTTTGTGTTTTGCTTAGGTTATATTTGTAATTAGTAACATTTTAGCAAAATTAATTTCCAAAACTTCGTCTTCCTGGTACTTAACACAAATTACGGAAAGTTTAGCATGTTTAGATACCGATATTTTGAAGCATTTTCTTGTTCACATTTCGGTGATTTAGGGTTCCGTAGCAAAATACGGGACCCTTATAGATTCGTCATGTCTGTCTGTCCGTCCGTACGTCACAGCCACTTTTCTCCGAAACTATAAGAGCTATACTATTGAAACTTGGTAAGTAGATGTAATCTATAAACCCCATTAAGATTTTGATACAAAAATAGAAAAAAACAAAAAAATTTAGGGGTGTCCCATATTTAGAACTGAAACTCAAAAATTTTGATTTGAAAAATGATATTGAGGATTCTAATTATTTTTTTCTAAACTGAATAGTTTGCGCGAGGGTCTCCTCCAAAATGGTAAAAAGTGTCCCCCCCCCCCCCTGTAACTTCCAAAATAAGAGAATGACAAAAATAAAAGTGTATAATGTGCATTATCCTGTAAACTGTCAACGAAAATTGGTTTGAATGAGATCTAGTAAGTAGTTTTATTTTAATACGTCATAAATTGACTATTGTTAAAACACTGATTTAAGTTATAACAACGAACTACAAGAACTTTTATATTATGTTACTTGCTGCTACGGAAGCCTTCGTGGGCGAGTCCGACTCGCACTTGACCACTTTTATTTTTATACATTGATAGGTTAACGCTTGACCGATATCTCGCCTGATATTAAGCGACAATGCGGTATACGATAGAGCGCGTTTAATTAAACGCAACTCTTTGGTTTTAAGACTCCAATATTGTTTACATCAGGAAAGCCCCGTTCAGGTATTTAATTCCACAATCTAATTATTTACATAGGAATCAAATATCCCGCAATCAGAGGTACTAGTGACAACCGTGACATCTTAAAACAAGTTTGTTCTAATTTTCCTAAATTTATTCAAATTTTAAACAGACGAAATATTTTAACCACTTAATCGTTTTCCTTGATCATTTATCATGTTTGCTCTGAAAACGATTAAAATTCGATCAATAAGCAATTGATCTGAATAATAAACGTGATACATTTCTTGAGAAGTATTTAGTTTTATTTATTCTGTAGCAAGCGAGGATAGGAAACGTAGACAGGCGCCATTTTGTATAGCAGCGCAGCTAATCTTTACAGACATCCAGTAATTTGTTGCTATTAAGCCTATTACACACGGGGGCAGAACAGTGAGGCAGGACAGTGGACAGTACTGCTACTGTTTGAACGCACAGAACAGTACTCTCTTGACAGTAACCAAGACAGAACAGTTAATAGCCCGCCAGTCTATTTTTTCGGGTCAGTTTGCTTCTCCCACCACCTTTCTCGCTCGTCTGTCTTGTGGTTGGACTCGTGTGAACGCAAGGGCAGTGCAATCTAAATAGCAGGAGAGTAGGCGCACGCGTGTTTTGACTTGTTTTGCTTTTGGTGTGGTTTGTTTTGCTTAAAATTTGTTTAAGTTTAAATTAAAATGCCACCTTGTAAATCACCAAACTCATTTTCATTTGTCATACGCATAATCATTCTAAACTCTTTGGGATTTTCAATCCTTATTTCTTCTAAAACAATTAAGCTCTGGTCTTCTTGCCAGCCAGTTTCTGATCCAAAGTTTGTCCTTTTTATTTATTTCATTATTAACACACTCAATAAGCTCATCCAGAGCTATTTGTGCAGAAATTTTTAGTAAACGGCGCAAATATTGCCGTTGTCGTAGTCGACGCTCCATCGCTCAATTGGACTGTCCCGTCTATCCTATATTTGAACGATACTGTCCTTCCAAACTGTTCTGCCTCACTGTTCTGCCCCCGTGTGAAATAGGCATTACAGCCAGGTACTGTGTAGAAAAATTTTCCACTTCTGGGCATTAATGACATTAAATTGCATAGATAGCTTCTTACTAAGTGGACTTTGTTAGTAGGTATCGTATGAAGGAAACGTCATTAAACTAGCAACATTGTGGTATAAAAAACACAGTTATATTTTGTCTTAATTTTCACAATGAAAAAAAAAAATAGTTTTAACCGTAATCTAAATGTTTTAATTATCTCCTGGCATTTCAGTCGTGTTATGGTAATGAAAAGAAAAATTTCTTGGGCAAATAAGGGTATCGCCATCCGCCATCTACCCACAATTGATTGGTCGAGATGGAGTCGCGAAATTATAATAATTTACTAGCTACGCTACGTGTAAATCAAGGTATACCCAAAATAGATAATGTGTTATTGTTTAGTTTTCTTTTTTTTGGTAAACTCTATTTTTTTCTGAAATAAAACTAGCTTAAACTACGCCTTATAACATTAGGTATATGCTAGTGAGTCACGTTAAAATCGGTCCACCCGCTTCAGAGGTTAGGAAGAAGTAACAGACAGACAAAGGAAAAAAATACTAATTAAATTTCGATGTCAGTACCTTTCATATGCATTTAGTGAAATCCTGTTAATTTGGAAATATAAACAGACGCTTCTATTATTTGTGTATACGTATATTTATACGTACATAATACACATTTTGGTGGATTGTGGTTGCTCTGCTCTCAAGTGCCTAATTTTGTAGTGAAAGTTCGCGAACAATCCGATTTAATATTCGTAATCATACACAAAATGTTTCGAGTTAATAACTTTGCTCCTCTTCAATATCATTTAATAAAGTACGTGCCGAATATGTATAATGTTCACTTTATCTCACGTACAGCCTCGAGTATACCGTAATTATCAATCGTTTACATAGGAAGGTTAGGTTATCGCTTCACTAACATACTGTTAGACCGATCGTAATAATTGCTTATCGGTATTTTATCGGATACACTTCGGAGAGTGTGCACCTGATCTGCGTGATCTAATTCTACCTTGCCCTTTCTTCTATCGGACTTCTCGTTCCACAAAAGGGCGACATCGTTTCATGGTTGATGTTCCACGTTTGTGATAAGAACGTCTAGGTTGTGGAATGCGTTGCCTGAGTGGGGTTTCCCCGATGGTAACAATCTTGGTGTCTTCAAATCGAGAGTGAATCGGTTTCTTCTAGGTAAGCACACTCTATCGTAGATCGCATCATCGCTTAACATCAGACGAGATGGTGGTCAAGTGCGAACCGATTCTAGTTAAAAAAAAAAGAAAGAAAAACAGAATCGAACAACAAGATAAATGACAGATAATTATTTTTCAGAAAAAGCAAATAAATATTTAGGCAAATTTTCGTTTTAGGTATTGTTCCAAAACTAACTTAGTGCTATAGGTTATATATTATGTACCACGGGCGAAGCCAGGGTGGACCGCTAGCACATACATACATCGACGTCAGTAACGGTAACAGTTGAATGGAATGCAATTTCTTCAGACGTCGACTGTTATTTCATTTTTTTCTAAAAGCTTGCTGTCTGCAGTGCCGTTTATTGCCGCCAGGTTTTTGATTCACTTCAAATCGCAATACAGTAATCTTTACACATTATTATTGCTAGGCGGTAGAAACTGAGAAAGTGGTAGGGCTCCTAAATACTATATATGAAGATATTCGGGTTCTATCTATCACGAAATACAGCCAAGGTCAGTGTTCCACAGCTTCGCATTCTATAAGAAATCTAAATTACATCTTCAATAGCGTATATATTCCAATAACAGATAGAACCTTACTGGGTATGTGTTTTAGAATAACATAACAACGTATCATACTACTTAATAATGACAAGAACTTATTTATTCAGATCATTCATTACCTTCCGTATAAGAGCTGAGTTCAAGGTCTGACGAAATTCTTTTTCTACATATTTAGCCAAGTCATATTGTTTTGACGTGATTTCAGTAAAATAATACGACCGCACGCTTCCAGGATCCCGTCTTAAGGGACGCCCCCGAACAAAATGAGATTTTTGTTTAGTTTTCTAAATTATCTAGTCATTAGCCAAATCAAATATCAACAGTTCAATAAAAGTGGTCAAGTGTGAGTCGGACACGCCCATGAAGGCTTCCGCAGCAGTAAGTAACATAATATAAAAGTTCTTGTAGTTCGTTATTACTTTAATCAGTGTTTTAACAATAGCGAATTTATGACGTATTAAAATAAAACTATTAACTAGATCTCATTGAAACCAATTTTCGTTGAAAGTTTACATGTACATCATACATTTTTTTTAGGAAACAAATATGTTAGAAACCTCGATATCATTTTTGAAGACCTATCCATAGATAGCCCACACGTATGGTTTTGATGGAAAAAACAAAACGAAAGTAAAAACAAAAAAAAACTTATGTAATTCTAAACATTTTTATAGTGAAAAATCCTACTGTTTCTCTCTTGCTCTTTCTTGAGGTCTGCGATGAGGTTAGAAATACGCAAAGTCATTTGCTCAGGGTTGGACCTTAATAATATGGTGATGTAAATAACTTTTTTTTCTTTTCTCTTCGCAGAGTAGCCGGGTAAAATACAACACTTTTACCAGTCACTCTACCGCCAAGCAGTAATGTGTAAACGTGATGTGGTTGGCAAGACAATTTTTCCAGAGTAATTAAAATCCAAAACGACACATCGTCTTACATCTTTGGGTGACGAGAACAGTGCTAGGCTAGGTGGATTCGAATCTTATTCGACATGTTCACATATCTGCTACGTATTTTTATGGTCAAGCGTGTTGCTTTACCATCAAACACACGTCTTGCTGGTCCCATTGCTCTATACATTATATCACAAAAAAGAAGCTATTGAAATATCACGAGTTACACCTATTTACAAAATAGATTTGTACATTACAGTCATTGATCATTTTCACAAACAATGACGTGGACACATATGGAAAAAAGGAAGAAGAATATACATTTATTCCATATTCAGTCCTGTTTGTGTTGCCGTTTTAGTGACTTTGTCACTAGATCTAGTGAGTTTTTGATGACATTTTTCAAATATTTGGAAATTAGGTATATTTTAGTCTGGTCTAATAAAACATAGGCTTTTATCCGGAGTCTTTCTAAATTCAGCGCAAAGTCGCGGCTATACGGTAGTCCTACTAATATTATAAATGCGTAAGTTTGGATGTTTGTTGCTCAATCACGGCGGAATGAAATTTTGAACACAGTCAGATTATAGTCCGGAATAACACATAGACTACGTTTTATCACGGTAAAATATTGGGAACGGGGGTCTACCGCCTAAGGAAAACAGTCTCAGCTTTGATGTCGCCCTCTCTTTTCTTTTCGCTTGAATAGATAGAGACAGCTATAGCAAAGCCATAGCAGATTTAGTTAGGCGGTAGAGGAGCGGGAACTGCGCGGGTAAAGCCGCTGGGCGTTGCTAGTTGATAATATATAAATGTATTACCTGTTTGTTGACATTATTTTCTGTCCAGTAGTTGAACAACACCAACAACAAATGAACCACACCAACAACAAATGAACAAGACTTTAGAAGATTTCGGACCGCGAACTTTTCCAAACCAGCTTCAACGGTTAATTGAACAGGTTACAAAGTTTACGATGAAGTGTCCTACGTGATTTCTTTATGATTTTCCTCTTAGTGATTGCAACGAAAGCATCATGTGAAAGCAGACTAATCTAGTCACGAGAGCCGTTAAAAACGATGTCCAACATCACGGGTTTAATCACCTGAAAATCTTCCTATATTTTGGCATATTTCCAGACTTTAACTAAAACACAAAACCACGTGCCTTGCATATGACAAAGCAGCGATAAACGCATAGACTATATAACGAATTAAAACTCAATTGCCATGTGCACAAGACACAAAATAAGTTGCAGACTTAGTGATTAGATAACCTTAGCGCCGTATGTAGGACATAATCATTTCGGTAGTGACTGAGGGCATATTGATCAAAATTGATGAGTAAAGAAAATCTTTGAGCATCGAAGATTTTTCACGATTAATCATAAAATATTTATACTCAACTAGTGAGCACGTGTAGGTTTTAGATAGAAAGATAAAAACTCTTTCTTATGCCACAAACAAAGATAAATTTTACTGTGGAACACTTATGAACCAAAACCACAAGTAAATATTGGTGGACAAGTACCTACCTGGCAGACAAATGACAGTTGCAACAATTCTATTCCAGGCAACCATCATAGAGGAGAATCGCCTATATTCGATTATAGCGGCAGTATTAGTATAAGATTGGTTTGCTTAATAGCGCCATACCACTAATTTGGACATCAAGGATTGGTTCCTTTAATAAATCCTTCAACTTAGAAAGTTTACATAATCTATAAAGTAACTTAGATTTATGCTGATTGGATGTGAACGAAAATGTAGAATAAAAACCAGTCAAAAATAACTATTAAATGAAACAACTTTAAACAAATGCATAGTTTAAATAGGTCGATGGAGCATGTTTATACAATCAGGTTAAACTGACGGAAAATTTAACTGTTCGGTTAAAATAGTCTACGTTGTATATATAAGTTTGACCAGGGGCCTCGTTTTGGAACTGTTCTTGTCGCACGCTGGACAAATGGTTTGCAGTCGCTGTTCGGACAAGGATAGAACGATGCCCGCATCGTAAGATTAGTGCGACAGCAATACCAAAACGCGTATGATCACAGTCGTTTGTCAAACATGTGGCTCCAAGCTCAGTTTATATGGAAATGAATATTTTGTAATTTAATGGTTGAATATAATTAAGTGGACATAAATAAGACTCGTTTAACGTAAACATATTATGAAATTTAGATTTAAATTGCTTGGCTTTTAAGTATACGATAATTACAGACTATGTATATAGCAATAACGCACTGTATGTAGTCTTTAGATGACAAAAACAACCGCTGATTGTACCTACTATGTACACAAGGTTCCATAGTGGAGTGTAAGTCGCAAGTTACCTACTAAGGTATCTAAGAGCAATATATATCTCTTACTATGTAACTAATTTTAAGAGAAAACCCATCTGCTTCACAAATCTGACAGTCATATTTGATCATACTCTATACATTGTAATAGTTGATTACATTTTGCTGAACAAGTGTTGGCGATTTCGGTACATTGATTTGGTGTAGTTATCGGCTTGATAAACTCGAGTTGTTACTAGCCAAATGATGATTATTAATATAAATAAATTTACTATTATTTCAACCGGACTACAGTTAATTCAGGAGAAATTAAATGGACAAACTATTACCGCAATTTGTGCAACTCACATAAAATCTTCCAAGTCGACGACATTCGTGTACTGACATGCCTGACCGTCCACATTGAAGCACATGCTATTGTAGTCCCATTCGGAATTTTGGTGGCACGGCAAGTTGGGTATCAGTGGCTGGGGTGGTGCAAACACCGGCTGCTGATACATTTGCTGCTGAGGATAATACGGGATCACATTATCCGGTACGTAGGACACAAAATCATTGTTTCTATAGCACTGAGTCGGTCGGGACGCGTATCCGTTGTAAACACCATAACTGCACACGTTATTGGACTGTCGAGACCACTGGCCAGTCATTGGGCACTGCATATTCCAACCAGTCTCCTCAAACTGCCCCACAACGGGGCACTGCCCCGGCAAACCCTCACTGATTCCGTTCACCAGCATTTCGGACTCCGGATCCTCACATTTGAAGACAACACAACGGAACAGTCCATCTAGGTCAGGAATCAGCGACCGACTGATAGCACACAGATGCTCTTATCTCCACACAGCATAAAAGGCATGGTAGCAAAAACTTGATAATGCAAAGTTATTTGATAACGGACCCGCGACCCTGGCGAGTGTATCTGGCAGATACCATTATTAGGTACTTATAAAAATTCAGATTTTTCAACAAATAATATTTGGGTGATATCTAATCTTGCACGTCAATGGTGTCATTCGTTGAACTTGTGGATTATTTTTTCAAAACTAAATATTAGGTTTGCCGCACAGTCCGTACATTTCTTACTGTTCTTTGTGGGAAAAGCCACGAAACAACTAGGGAGTTGGGTACAACCAAACATATCTCAGCCATATTAAAGTAAAAAATATATTATATATATCTAGTAGATAAAACACACGTATATATCTGACAATCGCGCATGATTATTTATTACATTTCATAAAGTCGTCAGGTCGTCTGTGAACTTCAATGTAGCGACATATTCAGGTGACGTAGTCTATCGGCTGTGGCTTGTATGCGACAGGCTTTAGTTTTTATCTAACCAATCATACTGGTGAATAGGCAATGTTGTCCAATCATCGATTGGCATTTATCAGTTATTAATATGACGATGGGTAAATAGGGGCAAAACAGGATATTTTTATCACGGAAAACATCACTTATATTTGGTACTTTTTTCATGACTATAAATACAAAGAGCGAAATTAAATTTGTCTGTGATCAAAGATTACACAGATTTAATCTTATTGACAACAGTTACACAGTAGTTTTGCGTCACAACTCGCAACGGTTGATGATTGCTGTTGGTGCTATTGTCGTATTTCACAACGATAAACGAAAGCCGTTCTATAAATATGACTTAGTTCAATGTTTTCAACAGTAAATTTAACAGTGGTGCGGACTGGAAGCTAAAATGTTAGTGGATCACTAATAACTTTGGTTAGAATAAACCGGAACAGCTGAGAATATTCTCGAATGTACGAACAACAACAGTCTCTTCATAGGTTAATTATACCTACTAAGAACTGCTGGCAACAATCACATTCTATTTTTATCCTAAATAGGCTAATAATTGAACACCATCATACGTATTGGACACTGACCACTACGTGGACATTACGTTATACTCGTAACTGTTGATACTGTTTTCTATGTTAGTGAGATTACTTTTTTAAAATCTTCATAGTTATTTATTTATTTAATGGAATTGTATAATATATTATTTGTTAGTAAAATCTTCATTGCTTTATATAGAGTTTAGTTAAATATGACTAAGGTTACGTTAGTAGGGTCCTGTTTATTATAGTCTGGGTCAAAAATAGATGCATGTGCAAGAAGAACATTGGTTATGGCTATTGAGCTTTCATGTTACCCTAAAGACAGGCAGTAGAAGTAACTAGAAAGTATCTTGAAAGACGTACACAAATAGAAGTATATTTATGTTTAGTAGTGAGCAAGAAGTAGTTGAGAATGATGATACAAAAACTACACCACAACCAGACCGCAAGAAACAAAATACATCGAGTTGATATCCCCAGGCGATTAATCGTAACATTTCAAACCAGTCTGAGTCAATTAGAAATACAACCGCAAACAAAATACGATAAAAATAAAATAAACTCTAATACAAAGTAATAAAGTTCATGAATAACCCTCGGTAGCGAATGTGGTGTTTTGAAATTGTTAACCAATGTGGACAATGCCGTTGGTTTTCTTGTTTGTATTCAATCTGATACTACGGTTAGAAGTCAGATACATACATGTATATTGTTGTGTGGTTTTAGTACGGTTTATTACTTGTTATAACACACCTAGGCCCACGTTTAACCAGCAACTTCCCTTTGGTAATGTGGGGTTAGGTCGAAGGTGATGCTAAGCATGATGTAGGTTTGACTTTGACAAGTTCTACGAGTATATTATATCTCTCGAGAAACAATGAAGCCGGCAGTTCATTCCGCTCCTTTGCTATAGAATAAAACATATTGCTAGAAAAAGGTTTAGTAAGTATAAATAATTAGTACGAGTAAGGATCAATAACGAATTTCTGGAATAATTTAATTAAAGGTTATTGGAATTATATTATCGTTATTTTTATTGTGTTATAAATATATTATTAAATTAAAAAGAAAATAAAGGTTCTGAGATAATACTAGGTATTACCTACGTGTATCAAGCTTATTTAAGTTTTTTTCTTTTTTTTTTGTATCAATGGAATTTTTCTAAGTAAGTATACCTATAGTACTAATACTTTTAGTAATTTTTGACTACATACACTCGTGTGTATTAAACATTACTTATTAACTAGTATTTGCTGACGACTGCGTTGCGTGTATAGTGACTTTAGAAAAGATTTCGTCCTAAAGCTTTTTTTTATTTCAAGATGCTCGAACCGACTACCAGTGGGAAATGAGTTAATATATATAACGAATTATTTAGATTGCGTATAACTAGAACTGGAAGCAAATATTTCTAGAGTATTAATTTCATTGAGGACTGAACTATAAATCAAAACAAAAATAATACAGCGACGGACATCGCCTTGAACATTGATCAAGAATCGAAATTATGCTGAATATTTTAGAACCACGTGTAAACGACGGTAAGGGTCTTAACATACTTAGCTACATATCAATCAATTAAAAAGTCATTTCTTCAGCTGCAGGATTTTATGTGATTGTTCTTCGATAAGTTCAACAATTGTCACTCAATTTGAATTATTTTTGTTTTTGAATTCAAGAAATCAAATCAAAAGTTAAAATGATATGTGTATAGTTCGCTGATACATGGAAAATAGAAATCACTACTAGCTAGAACAGGCATAATTCAATAAATAGAAAAGGAAAAGATCTTAAACCGGCCTCTTTAGGACTTCCAGGTTCCAGTCGCCAGTTTGAGTGGTTTCACAGCATCAAAGGAGTCCCTAAAACATGCAAATCCGATTCTGCGTCCAAACGCGGAAAGTCATGGAATCGTGATGCAACATCGATAGAATCTCTGCAACGCGACTGATTGCCGATGCTAATATGCTAAGAGTAGCAAGTGTGCTACGGCCCTAACATAGCAACTCATAACATAAGCCCGAGACAGACACAGATGAAGTGACAGTTACTATAGACAAATAACAAGTAACAAAGACCCGTTTTGGACGATATAAGCCTTACAAATGTGTGAGTAATTTAAAAACGACACAAGTTGAAGTGTGCGTTTATTAAATACGTATATTTGTACATGGTAATGATAACAGAGACAAAATAACTGCTATAAATGTTAAAGTCAGACGCCTTTGCGTCAATTTGTAAGGGCTCAACTTGACAAACTAGAAAATCCATACATTATGGTGTGTTTGGACTATGAGATCACTGTTTTGCAGGAGTCAAAAAAATAAAGAATTACTCGACTAGGAAGGATAAAATACAAGAGCTTAATAGATAAGAGAGCAAGCGTCTGAACATGATATATCTATTAAGCAATAAATATAGATACCATTGTAGAGAGGTAGACAGATAGAGCAGAAGCATAGTGAATGGAGTTTATTGTGTGATATAGATTTATGTTCGAGCGACACGAAGCTAGTTTAGTACTTCTAGCTACGTGTAGACAACGCTATGCAACGCCAGTTTTGTCCACACGAAGCTAGAAGAACCTAGCCTTGTGTCGCTCGGCCATTAGATATATCGTCTAGTACAGTTGCTTGTGTCATCGCGACTGCCGTCCCTTTCATTTTCGCTGTAAAGAAAGAGCATTAACAAAAATAATTGTCGCGACCGGCTTAAGACCGACCGCTATGCGTTGACGAGCCTGGTCTGCCGCCAGCAAGAGGGGGAGAGACCTGTTGTAAGCAAGTCTCTTGAGTACGTGCCCTCTCGTTCCGACAGGCGCTGGTAGACTCGTCCCTGGGTTCACTTTGCAACCGCTGTGGGACAATCTTCGATCTTGACCTGGACGTGACCTTGACTTGACCTTGACTTGATCCCCGGCGTGACACTCGGTGCAACATTCGGCGCGACACTCGGCGTGACAGTCAGCGTGACACTCGGCGTGACAGTCGGCGTGAGACTTGGAGTGACAGTCGGCGTGACACACGGCGTGACAGTCAGCGTGACACTCGGCGTGACAGTCGGCGTGACAATCGGCGTGACAGTCAGCGTGACAGTCGGCGTGACAATCGGCGTGACAGTCGGCGTGACACTCGGCGTGACAGTCAGCGTGACAGTCGGCGTGACACTTGGAGTGACAGTCGGCGTGACACTCGGCGTGACAGTCAGCGTGACAGTCGGCGTGACACTCGGCGTGACAGTCGGCGTGACACTCGGCGTGACAGTCGGAGTGACACTCGGCGCGACAGTCGGCGCGACCGTCGGCGTGTCCGACGTGCCCTTGACGATTACACGACGACAACTCGGCGCGATCCCGACGTTCGCTCGACGAGACCCTCTTGGCCGGATCTTGAAAGGGAGCTGGGAGCGGGGTAGTGAAACACTGATTCTTGAGTCTTCCTTTTATTTTTCTTCCTTTTCTTCCTAGTACTGGAGCCGCTGAGAAGAGCATGCTCCGAACAAAATCGGGATCGCTAAGGTACCCCCTTACCTTTACCTAAAAGAGAGCCCCGTATTATGAGCCCTCTTTTCGGTTCATTTTCACTATGGCAGAACTAGTATTTTAATCATAACTTTTCCATTCCTGGTCGTAGGCTAACGAATGACCACTCGAAATGTAGCCTACGACCAGTTCTATAAATGAACCTAACATCCTAGGGGGTACCTTAGCTTACAATTTAGCTATTATTAAAAAACTAGCTATTTTTCCCAAAATTGCCTAAAGTTAGGTTAATAAATTGACACCCTACCTAATATTCGACTAAAACTAAACCAAAACTATATTTATTAGGTGTGCCCTACCTAACGCTAACTATATAAGCCCTATTTACCAAACAGTTATCCATAATTTTATAATTATTACAATTTTACCAAACTAATCACAAAACATACGAAAACTAGCCTATATATACATTTGTGTTGATCGCCAACATCCTCCCCTTCGTGCGCCAGCACCATTCTCTGGCTCGGCGATCTCACCGGTCGGAGGCGTGTTGCTCGTCGTCTCGATGCTGCCGTTGCTCGACGTCAGGAACCTCGTTCTCGCCCCCCATGGAGGCACCAACAGCACGGCCTTGGAGGTTGGCCGCCGCAAGATTCCGCCATTCGTGGGGACCTCGATGATTGAAGTTCTGCTGTCTGGTCCGGTGTAGGTGCGGACCACTTCCCCTTTGAGTGCCGTCGCTCTGCGCAGCGTGGAACCCACAGCGAGGACTGCATCGCCACGGTGTAGGCGCGGCAGGCAGTCTTCTCGCCGAAACAAGGCTCTCCTTCGCTTCTTACGCCGTCGACCCACCTTGACAACAGTGGGGCCAAGGTAGTCGATGGCCGCACTCGATGAAGGCTGTTCTCCGAAGCGATTTCCCTCTCCTGGTAGGTCTTCTGCTGTCATCGTGTCGATCTTCTTCAACTTTGACGTCTCATGGGGCCTCCCCTTCGTGAGCGCGGTAGGATCTTCCAATGAGCTCTCGGTCTGTCTTTTTTCAACTGTCATCGTTACTTCTTCTTGAGGCTTCTTCTTCTTCTTTTTCTCGAGGATCTTCTCCGCGCAGGATCCTTTTCTTATTACTCTCATCTTTGTCCAGCTTCTTCTCTTTGCTTTTTGTTTGGTTCTTCGCTGATTTGAAGTCTGGCTTTTCTTTGTCTCGGGCCAAAACGTGTGCGCAAGTTGCGAAGTTGACCGGTTTCGTTGCCCCCGAGTCGCATCCGTGTAATACCCATCCTAGATAGGTGAGTGATGCGACGGGCTGAGTCTTCTTCCCTCTCCGCGTTCCCCTGGAGACAATCAATTCCCAGTTATCTTGACCGATGAGTAACATGGGCCGTTCTTCCTTGTAGCAGAGTTGCTCCGCGATCTTGTCTAGGTGAGAGTACATCTTGACCTTCTCTTTGTCTACTCCCTGAGGTGTCAGGTGAAGTTCGTCTATGGTTCTTGCCCCGGTGATAGCCCTTTTTCGTGTTTGATGAGCTCCTCGAACTTTCAAATTGAGCTTCATGGATCTCTTGTTCGACAGCAATTTTCCTCCAACTGTTTCTATGGTGAGTTGCTCTCGAGGTCCCTGTAGTCCCAATTGTTCGGCTACCGATGAGTCCACCAGTGTTACCGTTGACCCTTCATCCAGCAGAGCCAATACCTTGGCGCTTCCCTTTGGCCCGTAGATCTCAACTGGTACCATCTTTAAGTACGCCTTCTTGGTTTTTGCCGTGTTGACCTGAAGCACGTTGTTGGTAACTTCCTTGCCATCCGGTTCCTTCTTTAATCTTTCAGGCTGCCGATCTTCATGTAGAAGCTCATGGTGCCACCTTTTGCATACTCTGCATCCTGGCTTCTGGCAGTCTTGCTTCCGATGTCGCCCTTGCAAGCATTTGAAGCATAGCTTGTTACTAGTTGCGATCTTCCAGCGTTCCTTGATCGAGGCTTCCGTAAACTTCTTACAGTGGAACAGACGGTGGCTTCCTTGACAGTGTGGACAGTTTTCGTTATCTTCCCTTTGTTCCACGGCGGCATGGGTGACTTCTCTCTTCCATCCTTGGCTTTTGGTTACGGCTTCTTGTAGTGCATATTGACTACACCGGTCTGCCTCTCTGTTCAGGAACTTGCTCAGTTGGAGTAAGTCTGGATCTTCCGTATCAGCAGTGAAGTCAAACCACCGGAACCGTATGACCGCAGGCATTTTGTCCACTACCGTCTTCAGCATTTCCGGCGACTGGAGATACTGAGGCTTTCTCAGACTCTTCACTGTTGCCACGATGTTGCTCACTCGACATGCAAAATCGCACACGTCTTGAGCACTTTCCGTCATCTTTGGCAGCCTTTTCAGTTTCTCCATCTCTGCCAGCACTAGTCCATCTGGTCTTCCGTATTGCCGGCGCAGCGCTTCGATGATGTTTTCAGGTGTATTGTCAGAATACAGTAGACATTTGACCGACTCTCGCGCTGCACCCTTGATGGACTTCCTTAGCCTTATCATGTTTTGGATTGAAGAGAAGTTCTCAGCCGTATCTTCATATGCCCTCTTGAAGGCTAGCCACTCGCTAGCGTTCCCGTCGAACTGTGGGAGATCGAACATGTAGCTAGGTGCTGCTACATTTCTCGTTGACAACTTGATGACGTCCCGTAGAGCTTCAGTGATGTACTTAATATCAGCAGAAGGTTCGGCGATTTTCGTGGCCGTCTGTGCTTTGCCGGGCTTCTCCGGTTCTGACACTTTCCCTGGCAGCCTTTCCGTCGAATCGCTGATCCAATTGTGCACCATCTCTCTCCGATCAACTGGTACGCTGATCACGGAGTCGTCGTCGTCTTCTTCCAGTTGAAGCATCTCCAGTTCAACCTTTGCCAACCCAGCCGCAGCTCGTGCCTCTTCTAGCTTCCGTTTAGCTAACTCTACACGTGCTTCCATCTCTCTCTTCCTTCTGGCTGTTGACGCTACAGACGAGGCCTTTGATTTCTTTAGCCTCTCGGAGATCTTCGAACTTGGGCTTCCCACCAACGTTCTATCTTCCTCGGTCGTGGCCCCAGTCGTAGTCTCGAACGACGTTCCAGACGGGAAGGTACCTTCTGTTCTAGTACCGGATGTCGTGCCGGACTCCATTGTGGTGCCACGTGATGCTCTCTCAGCCGGCAAGCATTCTTGCCGATCAATTCCCTTCTGGCTTCTTGTAACGGGCATCTTGATCTTCGTTTCCACTCGCACGATGATCACCTCGTCCGTTGTCAAAGCGCAGATGTGTTCAAGTCTTCACTTCCTCGACGAAGTCCCACGATAGTTGCTATGGCGTGAATCCGGCTCGAAGGACCAGCTGTCGCGACCGGCTTAAGACCGACCGCTATGCGTTGACGAGCCTGGTCTGCCGCCAGCAAGAGGGGGAGAGACCTGTTGTAAGCAAGTCTCTTGAGTACGTGCCCTCTCGTTCCGACAGGCGCTGGTAGACTCGTCCCTGGGTTCACTTTGCAACCGCTGTGGGACAATCTTCGATCTTGACCTGGACGTGACCTTGACTTGACCTTGACTTGATCCCCGGCGTGACACTCGGTGCAACATTCGGCGCGACACTCGGCGTGACAGTCAGCGTGACACTCGGCGTGACAGTCGGCGTGAGACTTGGAGTGACAGTCGGCGTGACACACGGCGTGACAGTCAGCGTGACACTCGGCGTGACAGTCGGCGTGACAATCGGCGTGACAGTCAGCGTGACAGTCGGCGTGACAGTCGGCGTGACAATCGGCGTGACAGTCGGGTGACAGTCGGCGTGACACTCGGCGTGACAGTCAGCGTGACAGTCGGACGTGACACTCGGCGTGACAGTCGGCGTGACACTCGGCGTGACAGTCGGGTGACACTCGGCGCGACAGTCGGCGCGACCGTCGGCGTGTCCGACGTGCCCTTGACGATTACACGACGACAACTCGGCGCGATCCCGACGTTCGCTCGACGAGACCCTCTTGGCCGGATCTTGAAAGGAGCTGGGAGCGGGGTAGTGAAACACTGATTCTTGAGTCTTCCTTTTTTTTCTTCCTTTTCTTCCTAGTACTGGAGCCGCTGAGAAGAGCATGCTCCGAACAAAATCGGGATCGCTAAGGTACCCCTTACCTTTACCTAAAAGAGAGCCCCGTATTATGAGCCCTCTTTTCGGTTCATTTTCACTATGGCAGAACTAGTATTTTAATCATAACTTTTCCATTCCTGGTCGTAGGCTAACGAATGACCACTGAAATGTAGCCTACGACCAGTTCTATAAATGAACCTAACATCCTAGGGGGTACCTTAGCTTACAATTTAGCTATTATTAAAAAACTAGCTATTTTTCCCAAAATTGCCTAAAGTTAGGTTAATAAATTGACACCCTACCTAATATTCGACTAAAACTAAACCAAAACTATATTTATTAGGTGTGCCCTACCTAACGCTAACTATATAAGCCCTATTTACCAAACAGTTATCCATAATTTTATAATTATTACAATTTTACCAAACTAATCACAAAACATACGAAAACTAGCCTATATATACATTTGTGTTGATCGCCAACAATAATAATTGATTGATATGGAACACTTTCAGGTATACTTCGAATAAGTAGGGCGCTTTCAGTACGAGCCCAAACATCGGTAAGCAGTTGAGGCCACCTGAGGTCATAGGTCCTTTAAAAAAACCAAGAAACATTTTAAATCAACGGTAGAGGCTTTGGGGAGTCTTCCGAATAAACTTGATCGTTTTAGATCAGCTAAGCTTAGGGGCTTCTTTAGCGCATATAAGGAGATTACGCTTTTTGTACAAGGCCAATGATGCTCACTCGACGAAGTATATACCGCTTTAACCCAAATAAACAAGCCTCAGATAACTTGACAAACAGCAAATTATCAGATCGGAGGAAATGAGTAAACAACAATGTTGTTTTATCTAGAACGACAAAGCCTTTTACTTAGGACTAGCGGAGCGTCCCGGCTTCGTCCGTGGTACTTAATATATCATAACCTATAACACTCAACGATCACGTCATCAACGGCGAAAGAATTTCATAAATCGGTCCAGTAGTTCCTGAGGTTAGCGCGTTCAAACAAAATATCTTTTCAGCTATCTAATATTGTAAAATATTTGATAAATTGTGAGTATTATACTAATTTTGCCTCACTGTTTCGTCCGTCCATCATAAAGAGCTATTTTTTTAACTTTTATAGGTTTACACTTGACCGCCATCTTACCTGATGTTAAGCGACGATGCGGTCAACGATGGAGCGTGTTTACCTAGAAGAAGCCGATTCACTCTCGATTTGAAGGCACTATATCCATCAGGGAAAACCCACTCAGGCAACTCATTCCACAGCCTAGACATTCTTATTGTGATAAGAAGTAGAGTCAAACCTCTTCGTCCGTGTCTTTGGAATATCCGCTAAACGGTGCCGCTTCTTCGAGCTATGAGAAGTCCGATAGAAAAAAGGGCAAGGTGTCAAGTAGATCAGTTGAACACTCTGTTTGTATCTGAGAAAAAACCGATAAGCTAGCAATTTTGTGGCCATGTTCAAGACTTTGAAGTTTTTTTCGCACTAGAGTGTCATTCATTGCCTATGAGCCTTTTAAAGTTTAAACTTGTCACATCAGGGTAGTAGTTCACAAGCTAACCGGAAATAAACTTTTGATGTTTGTATCTTTAAGACTGGCCTCGTGGTTCGGTCAGTGTACTCACTGACCGAACCACGTCGATGTCGATGATGGATGATGAACCACCAATCAATGGTCGTGGGTTCAATTCCCACCCAAGGCTATAAATTTGTCTATTGAAAACGGATGGTTGTTTTGTGCTTGGTTGTGTCTATGTATCATAAGTTTGCATTTTAAACTATGTAATTAAGTATAAAATTATGGAACTATGTATAATAATGTACGGCTGGTTAGTGTAGGTACTAATAACTTATATTATATTTATTAAAGTTTTTTGTAACGGACCAAAAATGAGATTTTTTGATAAGTTAAGAACTATCATGTGACTGTTTGCAGTTGTAACTTTGATTTGCATTGTAACGATTATACGACAATATTATAATCTATCCATAGACCTTATAGGTATCTAGTACAGCTTAGTAATAAAATAACGTGAGTTGGAAGCGAAGCATCGTCAGCACGCTCCTTTTCTGACGAGATTTAAACTTTAAACCTACCCGGCATAAAGACACAAGCGGGGTTAAATACAAAAATAGTTAAGCTTAGACGCTTAACTATACGATTTGGTGATAGCTCCAGAGGGGGAGGTCGTCTCTCGTCTACCTTGGCGTATTTACCATAGGAGGAAGCAAGACATTTGTCTTGCTAACTAACTTTTTTTTTAGCCTAAACCTGAGTTCCGCATTAACATTTTCTAGTGAAGATCTTTTACTACAGATTAAACAAGAATATATTTACTTAATCTCAGACAGTAATTTCAGTGAGGGCATGCAGAAACACACAAGAACAAATGTAGGATTCTAAACTTAGTTATTTGATATTTGGACATGGCGTAAAACCAATTGTCAATTGTGATAATTTTTCTATTAGAGATTTTTTAACCCTTTTATCTTGTATCCTTGTGGATTGTCATACGGCATCTGGGGATTTGTTTACACTCTTCAATAAGCATGCCAAATTACGATTTAGTTTAATTCTGATCAACGTTAATATTATCGGCGCTGTAGACGTTCCCCCATGTTCATATTATATAATTGGTAAAACGTCAATCCTCAAGCCACCAACCAGCCAAGCATTGAACATGACGAGTCCAAATCACTGCCAGTCCAAGCAATGCACTACGCCACACAAGATATAATATCATCATAATATAATATCTCATAACCCAGAGATGTAAGATTATTAAGTAATATCTTTGGTTTGTAATTTCTCTGGAAAAATATACCTACAAACTGAAACAGTATATTATAATGCATCAACGTGTTTAGTAATTTTATTCTACAATAATGAAACATATTTCACAAGCAATAATGTAAATAATAAAATGAATGGGCAAAATTAAAATATTTATCATGCTCTAAAACTATGTAAAACTCCGCGAGCATCGATCACTGATAGGTACAGCAGAAATCATCTGATACCGTGAATTATCACTATCACCTGCGTCAATTGTTTTCATGTAATGGACATGCCACATTATCTACAGAGTATTACCAGGTTCCGTACCTTGTTCTCTTCCGTCATCACTAAATTTGAGCTGCACTGATGTTGTGTTGTTTAAAAAGATGTTTAGAAATCTCAAATTTAAGTCTGTTTGTGTTAGCTAGAATGGCGTGTGTTAGTTGCTATATCCGTATTTTTAGGAATCCACTATTTCTTCTTGAAAGTGTGGCGGAATTCCATATCCTCATCTTGCCTTCCCCTTTCCATCACAATGTCTTTCTTGGAACTTGCCGGTTTCCTCATGATGTGTTTCCTTCACCGTTAGAGCCAGTGGTGATGATAAATTCGTACATCTGCACTTGGAAGAATACCAATAAGTGTACGCGTGATACGAAGCTAAGAACCTCATGATTGTAAGATCAAGACTTTCTTGCCACTATGCAAGTGGCTAGAAAGCACGGTTTTAATAATATAATTTCGCATTTATTAATACATAACTTTCAACGTACGAGTATTTCGCCCATGGACTCATGTCAACCCTGTAGTTAGCTTAAGGAATTACGGTGCGCATAGTGTTATCATCTTTGTTAATTTCCGCGTGGCTTCACTATCGTATTATTGTCTGATACTAAGGGCTCTTGTCTGTAAACAAACTGTTCAAGATTTTTACCAGAAACTTTGGGTGGAGACTCAAGATTCTGTATTCAGGTCCAAAAATCTACTGGGCAGTTGTGTATATTTTCAAAGGTATAAATCCCAATACGGGCGTAGTGTACTTGACATTGACTATCGTTTCACTCGCTTAAACTAATCATATGGAATGAGTGCTTGCAGGAATCGTTTGAGCTACCTTAGTAACGGTATCACTGAAGTAGTTATCAGTATTATCTATAGATTGTTATTTTTAAGCATGCACTCACGTGCATGCTCATTAGGATTTTTGGGGTGTGTTAAACTTAAATGACGAATCAAGATTAGATGTAGTAACATGCGAAAGACATGTGAGGAGTGGATGGTCAAGGGAATGGAAAAGATCACAGGGGACCTGACGAATTCGAATAGGGTCTGATTAAAACCTGTGTGAAAAGATGTCCACCAATATTTAGAGCAACTCTCAACGGTAATTACAAAAAACCACAGATAAAGTAGGTCTAGTTACTAAAAATAGGTACGACCACGTATTTTAGACGTCATTACTGAAATCGTTTAGCGTTGTCGATAAGATTGAAGTAGTAAAGCTAATAACACGAGTTAGATATATATATGTACGTGTAGTCGCTTATAAACTCATTAATAATGTTATTAACAAATTTTCTGTAATAAACATTCAGTACGCAGTAGTGCCTATATGAAGCCACTTGCCATTGGTTCCTTAAAATACCAAATACCTGTCAACATTTTTTTTATTTTGTTTTATTGTGGACGAAAGATTGTTTTAAAGTTAATAAATTAATATTTTTTTATTAAAAGAAACGTACAGCGGAAAAATACTACTTTGGTAGGTACTTAAGATGCGTTTGTTGAAAAGTGAAGCGAACTTTGGAAAATGTAGTTCCCCGCTAAGTTAGAAGCTTAGTGACCGGTTTGAGGTTCGTATGCGGTAAATTAATTATTTATAATTTCACAGAATTTATACTACTTACTTAAGTAAGCTAAGCGCAGAATCGGTCAAGTGGTGTAGGTACACTACGAAAGGCTTGTCTTCATCAGTTAACGGGCGGAGAATGATGATAATGATGTAAACATTTTAGTCGTTTAGTAATTAAAAATCTACATTTTTTTAACAATTACTTGCTTTGAAACGTCGTATGCATTGGAGTAGTGCGTTTAGTAGTCGTTATCCATGTTTTTCGTCAGTTTGCCTAAAAATGCCTCTAGTGCTTTCCGTTTAGACTGCATGTCATTTTACTTCCCACAACATAATATAGGATTTATTTAAGATCCATTTAGATGTTACAGAGGGGATATGATACGATGATAGGGACAGATACATGGGAACAAACATACACATAAACTTTCGCCTTTATGATATTAGTGTGATTCTAAACCCTTCGGTATCCTTAACAATGAATACAAGGCATTCCTTTCTGCATACTTCAACTAAAGCCCTCTAAAATTTCCGTAAGTTATTCAGAACAGGAAATAGTTAACTCAGTCCAGTGTTTTAACATTGCACAATTCGCTATCTCTGCCAACGGTTTAAATGGGACCAATTACTGGAATGCACAAGTCTTTTTTCGAAAATGCGTGGGTGCATTTTATGAATGGTTTTAACGTTTAATTTTTACTGCTGCAAGTGATTTTCATAATAGCTCTAACCTACTACATATCACATAGATTAATTTTTGGTGTTTGGCTCCAAACTTCAAGGATTACGAAGTAATCCAAAGATTAATTTGTAATCACAAATCAATATACCACACCTTTGCCATTAATTATACAGACAAGTACCACACTACACATTAATAGCACAGCTAGTAAGCAAGTTTTTTTTTTTATTTTTTTTTTTATTCATTAATTTTATAGGGGCTTTTAGACTACAAGTCTATGCCAGCCCCATCGTAACCTAATAAACCATATTTACAATATCTTAAATAATTACTAACTATGAGGATATAATAAGCCAACTAGGTAAATTAATTGTCGAGCAGGAATGATTTCGAGCTCGGAGAAAACAATCTGCCAGTCCATAAATCATTCCTGCTTCTTTAGAATTAGGGTTAGATAACATTGCTTGAATTACGCCTACATTGGACTCGCTGACGTTTAGTTCCAGAAAAATACGTTCTCTTTCAATCTGATTCCGGACACACTCCATCAATACATGATATACATCTTCAGGCTTGCCACACTCCTCACAGTTGGGTGATGGTTCTTTTCCTATCATAAATCCGAAAGCATTTAATGGAATGTGACCGGAACGTAATCTATGCGCAATTACAACTAGTTTGCGACTGATAGCACCTAAGAACCAAGGCGATCGATGCGGCTGATTTTGCATAGTTTTGTACCAGATTCCAGCAGATTTAGATCGTTCATTAAAGTATTCTGTCCAAAGGTCTGTACATAGTTTTTTATACTTAGCTAGATATTCTGTGTGAGTAGGTACAATGTACAGTTCGGGGCCGTTAGTAGCTCCAAGTTTTGCAAAGCGATCAGCCGTCTCGTTACCAGCATAGTAACCAAGTTGTCACAAGAAATTACACACTTTTTCAACTTCAATTTTTTCTATGCAACCATCCATTCGGTAAGGTTACCGTAATTTTGTCAGTATCTAGTGTTTCATCATTGGGATAGTCCTCTGAGCTTTGTTCAGTGAAGAAATATGAGTCTTGCTTCAGATGATCAGTGTACTAGGACTCTTATGGGAGTAATAATTGTACCATAATAAAATCCATCCACTTTCAAGAAATCCGAGACCAACAACCAATATCAAAATGCAACCTCTACTCCCATCAGTTGTAAAAATTTTGTACAAAGGATTATTAATTTAGGGATTCTCTTTTTTTTAAAATAAAGTGACGAGACGAGCAGGATATGTGCCTGATGGTAAGCAACATGCCACATAAAATCACAGTAATACGTAACTTACTTTACGTTACGTTACGTTTACGTTTAACTGGCCTAGTGGCTTAGCTGGTAGTAGCTCTGCCTGCGAAGCCGAGGGTTGTGGGTTCGATCCCCACCCAGTGCAAATATTTGTGTGATGAATTCAAATATTTTGTGAATGTGTTTCTATGTATAATAAGTATGTATTTAAAAACTATATAAGTATTATATCAGCTATCTGGCTGCCATTACACAAGCTTTGCTTAGTTTGGGGTCAGATGGTGTTGTGTGTGAATTGTCCACCAATATTTATTTATTTATTTTATAACTATTGGAACATCAAGAGTCCAAATTATTACCTAGCACTGCACTGGGCGCGTAACCCAAAGATCGAAGATGTTATATTTCTAAGCGCTGTAATTTTTCTGAAAACATTTCCCTTCAAACCGGAACACAGTAATGTTTGCACTTTACTGCTTGGGGGTAGAATAACAGGGAAAGGCGTGGTTCCCCAGGCGGACTCTGCCAAGAGTCCTACCACTACAGGTGGTGCTGTAGATGGACTTTGTAGATAATTTAAGTATACCAATATTAGACAACTATGAATTCAGTATATTATGCAGTAGGACCTTCTGTTCTAGTCCAAAGTTCAGCAGGCAGTAGTGGGCTCTTGAGGTCAACAGCCATATTTATGATGTTTTATACCTCTAAATATAAAATACTAAATACCTCTACATTTTTTACTGATCGACTGGCCTGACTGTATCAGCTGTTATAATTGAAGGATATGTATATATTTATTGTTCACTTGTTAGGATGTTTCGACAAAAAACAACTGTTTAATGTATTAGAATAGATTTGAAATACTTCATTGTGTTTGAATTTACAATTGCTCCACACAAGACCCATTAGTAGTAGTAGTAGTAGTAGTAGCGCTCCGCTCAAGCTTCGTGGGCGGGCTTTTTCGACTCAACTCGACGTCTCGGTGCGCCTGTTTTGCGTAGACAAGACCACACAAGACCCATTAAGTGTCTTGTGATTTGGACACTTAATGGGCCTTGTGTCTCAGTTCAGTTTTTCAAAGAGGTGATAAATGCTGGCAGGACGAAATGTACAAAACACCCTAAACCGGACTTGACTCAACTTTGCATTACTTTCATTTTGAATACGTACAGGTCTGGTACAAAATAATACTTTAAATGCAGGCCTTGTGGCTTAGTTGGTAGTAGCTCTGCCTGCGAAGCCGAGGTTCGTGGGTTCAATTCCCACCCAGTGCAAATATTTGTGTGGTGAATTCAGTTTATTTGTATAATAAGTATTTTTATTTATTTATCAGCCATCTGGCCGCCATATTACAAGCTTTGCTTAGTTTGGGGTCAGATAGTGTTGTGTGTGAATTGTCCACCAATACCTATTTAACTTATATAAAAAAAAAACAATTCCTTATTCTGAAATACATATAATATCTAAAATAGTTTTGTTTTTCTACTATTGACTATTGTTACCAACAAGTAAATCTTATCATATGATTCATAGTAAAAATGTCCAAAACAACCTTTGCTTCTTATTGTGTTTTGTTTTATCAATTATCATAAAATATTTTATTCTGTTATGAATGGATGTTTTTCTGGCCTATGTTTAACTATGCCCTTGATTTGATTGTAGTTGAAGTACACTGGGATAGAAGTACTTACAAGTTATTTGTAGTCTGATCAATATCTCAAATACAGATTTAAACTACCTCTATAATATACTACTATTAACTTATTGACTTTATATCTACAGTTTTATCTGTTAAACTCTATACAATATTTCTATCCCTCAACAAATTATTCTATTTACAAAAATCTCAGAATAGTGAAAAATGCCCATAATAAACCAAGAATACTAACTTACAGTAGGCGAGATGGCTCAAAGAAAAGAACTTATCCATCAGATTGCTAAAAAATATTGTTCACATATTTTTTCTTTTGTTTCATAAACAAAAAATTACGAAGATACAGTGCTTAGAAATTTCGAGTGACGTCCAACCTCCCACCCTGAAAATTGGATGATCTATAAAATCTACTAGCTATACCCTGCCACGGTTCGCTGTGGCACATTGTGATGCAAAAATTAGATAAAAACAATCCTTGATGCGGATTATAGATCATTGTAAAATTTCAGCTCGATCGGTGCAGAGTTTTTGAAGCATACACAAATATAATATATAATATTTATCTTTGTTGATTTTTAATAATTTTATAAACCAAAATTATGTTTCCCAGTAAATAGCTGATGGACTTATCCGAATTGTTTATTTTTGACCCAGTCCGAGTCCAACTATATGCAGTTTATTACTAAATTTCAGAACCCAATCATGATTGTTTTCTAGGTTAGAATTAGATGTCATCTTAGTTAACCCATGACAAACTTGAGTTGTCATTAGGCCTCAGGGACACACTGGGAATAGTGAAAATGTGTAGTTATAATATGTATTTATAGTATTTTAAGGCTTTGCAATTACACAGAACAATAGAACAAGTTATTACCACCTTCATTTAAGACAAAAAATTATGGGTTTTTTGATGCCCAATATCAAGAATTAGGCTCCATTTCACCATTGTAAATTGTTTCTCCTTGACATACTTGCGCTGAATTTTTTCTACATATTTAGAGAAACACATTACAATTATAATACACAACATTAGATAATTAACACAAGAGATTATTTTGATGTAGAATCGGAATAGCACCCGGAAATGTTACTAAAAAAACAATACATGTGGATAATATATATTTTCTTATTTTGAGCAAGTGAATAATGAAAATATGATATGAGTTACATATAAACTATGATTAATTTCACTTCACACCACCTATATGTTTTTTCCACTTAACTAAACCCTAACATAAGTAGGTATTTTAAAGTTGGCTGAAGAGGAAAAAGTAGACTATCGGTGATGTTAAGTAACACTTGAATATTCCAACAGATTTTGGATTAAATAAATAGGGACACTAAATATTAAAACTAAATGATCTTATATCTCTGGGTGAAGTGAAAAGCGCAGCACAATGTTAGGAGTGATTTGAATTTGAGTAATTTTGGACATTCAATTAGCTTCAACGCACAGCAATATTATGGGCAGTAATGACACTTTTCATCGGGTACAGGTCTTGCTTTATAACTTTTTGTAAGCAAACAACAATGCTTCCAATAAACTCCCCGATATGGGTTCCGTAACCACACATATCTCACATTTTACATCACACCAACATCCGGGAAAATTGGTTCTCTCAACTGTGGCCAACATAATTATAGACTGTACTTTGTTACGAAAGGCATACTCCTTTCAATCCCTAATGCATAGCTCTGAAACTTCTTGTGTAATTACATGCACATATTAAGTATGTAGTTTCTCTGGATCATATATTTGTACCGGTCCTTAGCATGTGCTATCGATTGCCTTTTATGGAATAAACAGCATCATTTAAGCAATAGACCAGCATTATATCCTAGTTTTGGCAAAATGATACTTACAATCTGTCAATCTGTCGAATTAGATTTAAAAAAAAATATGTTTCTAAGTCAGAAACATTTGAAGTTAATTAATAAACCTGACTACATTTGTTTTTAATCAACTTGTATTAGACTACTAACCTTTATATTTTTATGTAAATTAAACGGATTACTCGAAATACAATGTATTGAGAAATCATTGGTGCGGCAACTTGCTCCAGATTTTAGGCAGACTCTCAAATCTGTGATAAGATTATTTATTTATTCTATGTTTCTGACATCACTTAGGTATTTACTGCACTCTCTCATATCCATGGCACTGAGTATTTGTAAAAGCTAATTCTATTTTAAAAGCAGTAAGATATTAGACAGTCAAGGTAATAGATGTAGGTACACGCAATTGCTTAAAAGTTTTGTTTATAATCTATATAATATTGTACCTTTGATTAGCGCAGATAGTTCCCGAAAACTAATCAAAGAGAAAGTTAATTCTCAGTGACACTTGTCTTGTCAGCTCAACAAGAAAATCTATGGAATCCTGAGAAAATACAAGCGTCTACACAAACCTTGCGTTATCACCTTAAAAAGAAGATTGTATACATCATTGTTACTCACCGTCTCTTTTGGGTTGCTGGTTTTGAAGACATTTTATCACGACACTGTTATGAAACTTCACGATATGAACACAATCTTAGAACACTGCCAAGGAGAGTATCATATCGCTTTTCACGATATCCTTATTGATTTGTTTACCTATTCACCACTTTTAAGTCTCACTAATCACAATTTAGGTCATTTTACAATGCACCGACACATGAAATGCACTTTATCGTGAACTTGCACAGTAGAAACACGAGATGTCGAACAGAAGTTTAACAATCAGCCTGTTTTCATTTACGGAATTACTGCTGTTACGGATGTGGCTAGGGATGCCCGTTACGAGACGATATATCGCAATATCGATACAGCACTATACGATATAGCGATATTTGATGCGATAGTTTGACTATCGATACGCTTCGATATATCGCATTCTTACAAAAAATATCGCATTACCGTATCGTATCAAACTATGTCGGTGATTAATTTCTATAATTTTAAAGTTCCTATTACAACATCACTAAACGATAATAGACAGTGCCATTGAATGTATTGTTATTAGTAATAAGAGAATGATGACGTCGACAAAATTGTTTATGGAACAAGAACAGCTTGCTTTTGTTTAGATTTGGAGGTAGATTTAAATAAATCTTTGCACTTTGTTGATCTTTTGATCAATGGCAATTGTAATTTTTTGTTGTTGAATATTACTATTTTAAATACATATAATTATTTGTTTCTTTTTAAAAAATAAAAGAATATAGTAAAACTACTACAAAGATAACCCTTTGCACGATATATACTCATTATATCGCATGTTAATTGAAAGGGTTACGATACGATATATCGATACAAAGGAAATCGATAATATCGGGTATCGATCCAACCAAGTTCGATACAGTTACGATGCGATATATCGATACAATACACTTTTTTGGGTATCCCTAGATGTGGCTCAAAAAAAAAAACAGAACTTAGATTTTATTGGTGAAAGATATTTCCACCAATCATTGAATTACAAAATTCCTATGGTTTGGTCAATGAGAACAAACCAATGTGTCAAATCTAGTTTCATATAACGACAACAGATGGCAGATAACACCGATTATTATTCATTAGGGCTAATTCACACGAAGCCCAGCACTTCATAAAATTTAATTATGTCGTATAATTATTGAAGATAATATTTTTTTATGTCATTGATGCGGCAAATCACATATATATTACTCAGCCAAATTCAATTAAATACCACGAAAACAAAAACTATAGGAGGAAGTTTGACCATAGTCAGTACCTACTGACAATTACTATGTATAATACAGCCATGTAGGTTACGTATTACGCGGCTTATGGGCGCTGGCGCAACTGAGATGGGTTGCGATCTTGGGCGATGAACATATCGGCTGTGGGATAGAACATCTTAGATCTCTGGGTGATGAGCGCAGTAGAGTGTGAAATGGTGAGTGGTGGGGCTGCAGTAGAAAAGAAGTGCTGATGCTGTGTTGTGCCGCTTTCCCTGCCTTCTGCAGTTAAAATATGGTACTGCAGGAGTGGTCCTGCAGTTTGAGACTTGAGCCTTTACGGAATAGCAAGAGTGTCTACAAGAGATGGAATCTGACTCCCATTTACAGGTAGGTAGGTCCCAGTGGTGAGGACGGTAACGGTATGGTTTGGGTTCAGAGGCGACAGTAATGGGGTATACCCCAGAGAAGGGCCTTAGTTGCAGTAGCAGGACTTTTTGTAGAGTTCGTTTGGGGAAGTACCACACCTTTGCCAGTAAACTTAGTCTACCGCCAAGCAGTAAAGTGTAAACATTCCGAAAGGCCAAAAACGTTTGAAGGGCGAAAACGTTTCCAGTGAAATTACAGGGCATAAAGATAAAACGTTTTAAATCTCTGGGTGACGAGCACAGTGCAGTACTAGGTTATGATTTGGACTTTTCATGTTCCAATAACTGCACGTCATTATACTGTTATGGGCAGGCATGTTGCTTACCATCAGGCACATGTCCTGTGCATCATAAAAACAGGACCAGGAGATGGGCAGCCCTCGGCAGGTTCGTAGAAGAACACGAGAGCATCCCCATGTTCCCACCGTAACTGGCAAAGGTGAAAACTCAATGGAGGTTTCGTGGTGAAAATTTTTTGGCGCACCATACGTGGTCTCTGAATTGAGCTCAAGCGTCACGCTCGTGAATTAAAGAAATCTTTGTGTGAATTCGGGCCCACGGCCATCTAGAAATGCGGCTAGATGGCCAAAGCGTGTTACCATGGTTAAGGTCATTACACATCTATTCATGTCGATCTAGTCTAGATGGCTAGGCTTAGAAGACTTAGACGACAGATTTATTGCAGGCTAGCAGCGGCAGTAGTGCCCTACGGTTTCACTCTTGTTGTTAGCAAAGTGTGGTATGAAATCCTGAGTTATAAGTTTATAAGTTTTCACTTCTATCGGCGGCCCTTATGCTATGACAGGCAATTTTTTAGTCGGACGTCATGTCCGTCTGTGATTTCGAGTCCAAACATCTCTTCCAACATTATGCGCAATAAAGGCGGCAGTTTGCACCGCGACCGCGACAGTAGACCGAGACGTCCGAGACAGGAGACCGAAACCAAAGATCGCGACAGCCATTCGACATTAATTTATAGTTTTGTATGGCCGCCAGTTTGCGACAAGTGTCTCAGTCTCCTGTCGTGGTCGCTGCGCAAATCGCCTTTGCATGAACTTCCTCCTTGTAATTAATAAAAAAAGATGTGATGTCATAGAACACCGTCATGCGATACTTACTCTATTTACTAGCAGTGCCCCGCTACTTCTAGTTTCTAGTTTCCGTTCCCGTTATTTTCCCGGGATAAAAAGCAGCTTATGTGTTTTTCCAGGCTATAATCTATCTATGATCCAAATTTTTGATCCGTTCAGATGTTACAACGTGATTGAGCATCAAACATCCAAACATTGACATTTATAATATTAGTAGAAAGTAGTATGGTACGATTATCTGCAAAATAAAGTAGGTAATACTGGTCACGGGCAGGGTTGTCGAGTCCCTTTCTTTACATTTTTCGTACTTGGTATCCAAATATGTAATAACTTAGTAACGCTTAGTTAGATGTCACAAGTTAGTCGGTGAAAACAAAAAAATAATTTTTATGTCACGTGTGCATACACCTCTATAACATGAATTGTCAAGAAGTTTAACAAAATTTCGAGAGATGGCACCACTGAGTCTTTTAAAATATAGGCTCCTGCTCCTGTAGAATAATTTCTTGTTCAGTGGAGTACGTAATAAGTCAAAGCGAGCTATGCTCGGAGTCTCTTTGCGTGACATAATCCGTAATGAGGATATTCGCAAAAAGTGGCCGACATAGCTCAAAGAGTAAACAAGCTGAAGTGGCAATGGGCAGGCGCAGGCCTGACAACCGATGGGGAAGAAAGGTTCTCGAGTTGCGACCACGGTCCGGGAGACGCCGTGTTGGACGGCCTCCCACTAGATGGACAGATGACCTCACTAAGGTCGCTGGAAACCGCTGGTAGCAGGTTGCGCAGGACCGTTCGTTGTGGAAATCTAGAGGAGAGGCCTATGTTCAGCAGTGGAGGTCTTTCGGCTGATGATGATGAGTCAAATATGATTACAATGTAAAATTATTAGTATTAGCATTGTTTATCAGATATCTTTAATAAAAATTTAACATTGGCGCCTCATTTTGCAAATTGAGAACTGTCTTCTTCTGAGAACGCCTTTGTTAGGTAATGAGTAATAAGTAACTAGCATCGCCCCACGGTTTTACCCGCCAATTGCACATTCCCGTAATTTTCCCGGGATAAAAAGCCCATGTCCTATGTGTTCTTCTAGACTATAATTATGTGGCAGGCATGTTGCTTACCATCAGGCACATATCCTGCTCGTCTCGTCACTTTATACTACGGGTAGGTATAAAAAAAAACTGTGTTCCAAATTTCAGCCCAATCAGTTCAAACGTATGAATTTTACGACATGATTGAGGAACAAACGTTCAAATTTTCAAGCGTTGACATATTATTTATTTTTAGATACTTAATATTAATAGGATTTAGGATTAGGTAGGTACTTAGGTACATGTGTTTCATAAGTAGGTACCTGCTGTCATAGTCTACAGTAGAAACTAGACACGAACAAAATTAAAAATGTTGATTTTGGTACCCTCGACTATCTCGGATTTTTAATTTGTCCAAACACTCTAATAGTCAAGCCGTTTTATTTGATACTCATATTGAGGGAATAGTGAGAAAAGAAATGTAATTGGACATTTTGTGGCGGCGGCCATCTTGAAATTTGTTAGTGTATAGTATTCTACCAGTCAAGGCCTTTCATTTGATACCCATATTGAGGATCGGGAGAAAAATATTTTGTCCACCATTTTGTGGAGGCGGCCTTTTTTGAATAATTACGTATATCAACCAAACAGTTTAGAACCACCGCACAGAAACAAAAATAAAAAAAGTGGTCAAGTGCGAGTCGGGCTCGCCCATGAAGGCTTCCGTGACAGCAGCAGCAAGTGACATAATACAAAAGTTCTTGTACTTCGTTGTTACTTTAATCAGTGTTTTAACAATAGTCAATTTATGACGTATTAAAATAAAACTACTTACTAGATATCATTCTATTTTCATTAATAGTTTACATGGTAACGTACATCACACACTTTTTTTTATTTTTGTCATTCTCTTTTATTTATTCATATTTATATATTATATATTTATATATATTCATATATTAGTCATTTAGAAGTTACAGGGAGGGGGGGGGGGACACTTATTACCACTTTGGAAGAGTCCCCAGCGCAAACTATTCAGTTTAGAAAAAAATATATATTGGAAACCTCAATATCATTTTTGATGATCTATCCATAGATAACCCACACGTATGGTATTGATCAAAAAATTTTTTTTGAGTTTCAGTTCTATGTATGGGGGACACCCCTAAAAAATTTTGTTTTTTTCTATTTTTTTGTATCAAAATCTTAATGCGGTTCACAGATTACATCTACTTACCAAGTTTCAATAGTAGATATAGTTCTTATAGTTTCGGAGAAAAGTGGCTGTGACATACAGACGGACAGACAGACAGACAGACATGACGAATCTGTAAGGGTTCCGTATTTTGCGATTTGGCTACGGAACCCTAAAAACGCATCGGAATCGGTCCATCCGTTTGAATTCTACGGTGCTACAGACAGACATCGACGTCAAACTGACTTATAGCTCCCCTTATTTTGGTCGGGGGTTAAAAATAGAGTAAAACTTATAAAGAACGAAGCTAAGTACCTACTTAGCTTAGCTACCTGGGTAACTGAGTGTTTTTACATAATTTGTTAAATAATTACGACCTACGACTGATTGTATGAGAATTTGTTAGGAAAACATATTATATTATTAGAACAGACATGAATATACTGAAATATGACGTTATTAGAGTATAATTAAAAAAGCTATTAATTTAGTCAATTTTTTTACTAAAGGCCGCTGTTATATGGCCCTTATGCCTACCAATATCATATCAATATATATATCAATGTTGATATCAGGTCTAATCTTATATCTTTAAACGAGCAATTCTTGTATATATATATAGAATCTGAATCTCGGAAACGGCTCGAACGATTTTCATGAAATTATGTATACAGGGGGTTTTGGGGACGATAAATCGATCTAGCTAGGTTTTATTTTTTTAAAACATCATTGTATGCGCGTTTTAAGACAATGAAAACCTCCTTCAATGTCATTAGAATACGATAATTTATTTCACCACTGTGCTTTAAGTCTTAATGGCTCAGACGGAATATGCTCGCCCTCGAAGTCAATAGGCCCCGGTTCGAATCCTGATGAAGATACTCGGGTTTTTTCTTTTTGTTCTTTTTTTTCTCAGAAAATCTTTTACTTAGAGCCCTTTATAAACGTATTTAAACCGAGCAAAGCTCGGTCATCCAGGTACTATAGGATAAAGTATCTAATGCTTACCAATGGCTAAGTATATCAATTATATTTTCTACTTATCCATTTACGAGGTAAGAGATTTATATCCGAAACTTAAAATTTCTCTTTTTTACAAGTGTAAAACATCCATCAAATAAATTACCGATATTACTTTCCCGTGCTAGCCGCTAGCCCTCGTCAATCGAACAAGATTATAGATCTACTTACAGATAAAACTATTAGTCTTACTGGCCCAAGTACGGTTACGTAGCTTCATTAGCAAGTGAGACATTATTTTTCTTGTGCAGTAAAGAAAAATAAGAAGCCCACATAATGTTCTCATAACTCGAACAAGGCAAGGCATGCGTTCTTAGTACTTACCTACACTACTGAATCGTCCACATTTCGTTCGTTATAAAATAAGTATGTGAAGTCTGGCGGCTCTGGGATCTTGGACTATAGAGTATAAATCAAAATTATTTTTTGTGTTTCACTTTTTATTCTAGTTTATAAGATACCGTACTTCAATAAATATTACGTGATAAAGGTGTCAGTTTGACAAACTGGGCCAAAGGGCCACGACTAGTGAAAGTGATCGTCCCACACAGAAGTTGGTCAAATAATAGACGCATTGTAAGCGAAGAACGAATATTAGCGTCCCGTTAATGTCACGTAAACACTAGGAAATGCACAAACAATTAGAATCATTTTATTAAATTCAATAATGGGAGAATCTCGATTCGTTGGATTTTTTTTGTTTTTGCATTTTTTTTTTGTTTTGAAGTATATTTTCAATATAATCCGTTTACTCTCCAAGTAGGTAGTCCGAATCCAGTCGAGAGGCTTATGACATTTCAAAAACCAAAAAATCAAAAAATAAATGTTGGCAGTCATTTTCCTTTTTCCTCAGAAAACTAGCTGTCACATTGGCCCTATTAGTTAGTTAGTTTGACGGGGCTTTTTCCGCATTTAGCCTCACAATTGGGCCATTGTGCGTGGCTCCCATTGACCCTATTTGTAACTATGCTGACTAGGAGATTCCTTCACCACCGTTGCCACAGATGGCGAGGACGTGGGGACGTTGTCGCGTTTCCGCGAAACCGAAACGACTTGTTGACTTTTCCAGGCTAACGGCCTATCACCGGCGCACCCAAACCCATAGCATGCCGTGATCGCCTCGGGGGAACACCAATAAGCGAGTGCCAGACGCCCAACCTTATGTCTGTCCACCCTTGGCCCCCACAACAGGTCAGAAGTTCGGCCCCGCCTTCTGACCGAACGGAGACCGAAAAACAGGCACTCCTCTTCCGTCTCTTCTCTACTGCTGCGATGCTCATTCTTAGGATCTCTGCAGCTTTACGGTCTGTGTGACGCTGCGACGGTGCCGCCTGCGCCACCTTTCGGCCACATCCCCGTTGGCTTGAAGACAAAACTTAGGCGACTGAGTCCACCCCGAGTCCGAAGACCCGCGCTCCACGAGCGATTTTCTGGAACGGCTTAGGACTGTTACTTGGCCAGATAGGAATATCAATCAAGATCCTTCAAGTCTTACCAGCTTCACCCTCTACACACGAGGCGCGACGAGCAAGGAGCACCTGACTATCCCGCTACAGGTCTGCACTGACTTATACGACTCGGCTACCACTTGACAAATAAAATACACCCAAATATGAGCTTTATGTCATGCACTTTAAGATATAGATTACATTGGCAACACAAATTAGTTGACCGCTCGCTGACAGGCAGCCGTCTGCTAGTTTAAGTTGCCAATGTAATCTAAATCTTAAACCACAATACATTAAACCTATATTTCAGTGTATTTTATTTGTCAGATGGGAGCGGAGTCGTCTATGTGGGCCTTAAGGCCGGAATTAGCTATCAGTCGACAAAACCCACGAAAATACAAATACAAAATACAAAAATCTTTATTGCTGTTTACAGGTAAGATAAGGTGATCCAAAACATTTTAAAAGTTGACCCATAGTCCCATACAAACAGGCCTCTTCTTCTAGAGGCATGCAATATGTCTGGCAACACAGTTTCCATTGGTCTGAATTTATACAATGATAATAATAGTCAGCTAATAAAGTCTTCTTCTTTTTTTATTTTTAGCTTTTAATCGGTTGTATCATATCATATGTCATCTGATTCATCGTATATTAATTTTTGGTTTCACTAGGCAGTAGGGAGTGACACCCCGCTTAGTATCGAGTCTGATAAAAGTTAGGTTTACTCACAGATTTTTAAAACAAAAGGCAGATGGAAAGTGCAGAACACAGATCCTTAGGTCCAGAAAGCAAATATTAAACGCCAAAGCAAATACAAACTCCAGTCAGTACGAAACGGATTTCCGTCTCGTACGGGAGTCCCGTGTGATTTTAAGTTTTGTACAAGATTATGCCGTCTTGTGTCTTCAAACATTGCAAACATTGTTCCCAAAATAAGAAAAGGAAAGAGGAATATCATTTCATAGGAAAGTTTGAATATTTTTACTGCTTTTTGTATAATTTAGGCGATTTCATTTCGATTGATGAATAGAAACACAACACCTCAACGAAAATTGGTTAGTGTTCCTGTACTAAACTGAAATTATTTTCCCTAAAGTTAAGGTAAAATATAGATTATGATTTTTTTGAAGTTACTCGTAGACCAAATTATTTATGTACTTAAGTAGATTGTATTATTCTATTTTAAACCCTATTTTTTAATCGTATTTTTTTAATTTAATGTCAATCGATGCCTAGCACAAATCCACGTCATTACTGTTTATAAAAATACTAATAGTGTTGATGAAAACTATAGTTATGAAGTAAGTAGGTATAGCGGAGCTTAAAAAAGTAGGCGAGTTCTTTTGAGAGATCTAATCGTTTTAATCAACCTCATGTTATCTGGTCGAGTCAGTAGTGACATTGTCGAAGCTTTATACGGCACTAATTTGTGCGTACATACTTACCCAAAAAAGATGTTGGGATCAGGTCAATCGCTGTTGGCACCACATATACTGGCCTTGCTGCCAAGGTGGGTTGTATAAAACTTTCGAGCTCCCTGTCCCAACAAACTTGCTTTAGGTTCTCTGAGTGGACGTGAGGCTGCTGTTCATTCTGTCCTAACTTTCTTTGTCCAAAATTGGGGAGAGGGCTGTTAAAGGTGTACGTCAAAAATGCCTTTAATTTGGTTGATTGTGGATCTCTGTTGTCCGAAGTGAAGAATAAAATTCTTGACTTCTACAATTTTGGCAATGTTATGGCAGACCACAAAATTATCAAAACAATCCTATGCTATCTTCCGTTAGTTATCAACTTGGTGAATCTTCGGCCATGCGACCTTCGCCCTGGCCATTCGCTCTATCATTTAATGTCTCTAGTCCAATGAAAACGTTAGGTATTTGGACGACGTAACTTTGGGTGGCGATGTGAATAATGTTCAACTGATTTACAAAACCTCTTAGACGGTTTTCGTTGGTTTGTATCAACATTTTTTGAAAAAGTGAACTTTTCGTTTGCGACACGCGTCCAGACAAAGATTGGATAGTATACAAATTGAATGATCTGGCCCCCCAACATCAAATCAGTTGACAAAAAATCTCTTCACCTCCTGTGTTCACCGATATTAAATGAGTAGGTAGTTGCCATCTTTTGTCAAGCATAATATTCAAAATTTCACAAGAAGCTCCGATAGAATGCTCAAAATAAACACACACATGACTTTTACTATTATTCGGCGTTGTCTTTTTATTCCGAATTTTCTGTAAGAATATTCAAATTTTTAGTTGCATGCTAAATCAAAATTCTTAACTTCATAGGATGGAAGTAGTAATAACAAGAAATCCTTGCATAATATATAATCGGTGTAATAATAAATTATTTTAACATTATAATATAATATGTGTTTATTATACGCGAAGATTTCCGAAGCTAAGACAACAATAGTGGGATTTTTTTCTGAAGACTGGGAACATTACACGCACATCAACGTGAGTAATTTGACAACGTCTGTGAGAGCTGTCACGCATACATAACTAATTACTGGCCTCACAGTGTTGTTCACGAAGGTTTCATCTGTTTAGAAATCTGTGGGTTTACTAAACACCAAGGATAATATTTTTTAATAACATAACAGATACAGATATTAATTATAAACCTAAACAAAGAATATTATTCATTTCAATATCTCTGAAATCTTGTTAAAACTCAAAATTATCAAACTAAAATCTGTCTTAAGTTTATAAAAGTTAATTTTCAAAGTACGAAATTATTTTCCATCAAAATTGCACACTCGTTGTTCCTTTTTACGATCCTCATAAAAGTATTACGCTTTTATTAAAACAGTTTAAACTGAAATTGTTTCAAGGTGTTCATTAAAAACAATTTTCGAAGGCGAAGCAGCTGATCATAATATTGAACTGTATATTGTGTATATTATGTTAGTACCTAATTGTATCTTTTGAGATTATTCGTTGTGGATGCTTTGTAATACAGTTATGTTACGATAAGCGTTAGGTGAAGTGTTATAGTATAACTATATACTTACTTATAATGTCATATATATAATATTACTAGCGGCCCGGTCCGGCTTAGCTCGGATATTGTCACATAAAGCCCATTAATCGAAATAAAAACTATCCTATCTTTTAAGTTGGATCAATCTACGCACGGTGTCCAAATTTGATTAAAATCGGCTAAGTAGTTTAGGAGTCCATCGCGGACAAACATCGTGACAGGAGATTTATATATATTAAGATATTACTTATATGTATATAGATACTTATGTTATGTAAGTATAGTTGAGTCTCTCTGTATTTCCTATTTTTGGCAAATTCATATTTGTATTCTGAGTTTAGTCTTGTTTTTTTTTATTTTGATTTCCTTTTTTATCCTTTTGTTTTAATTTGTTATAATGCACCTATCTCTATGTTTTTACCAAAACGCTACAAAAAATATATTTTATATTCATTCTGTTTTACGCAATGATAAATGCTCATGAGCTTTTGTCTTTACACGTCCAGTATATTCAATAAATACTTTTTTATACTTTACCCTATTAATGTTTTCTTGTTGGTGGTCTAACAAATTAAAAATAATCCATATCTATCGATATAAATCAAAAGATGTGACCTGAGCACCTTAAAATTGTTAACAAACTGTGTCTCTGTGTGTATCGTGAGTAGTTTATAACTACCAATCTACATGACCCTTAGAATCGCTAGCGGCGAGGTTTGTTGCGGTTCTACTTATTTTGGTTGTTGACAACGGATAGTGATAGGTATAAACGTCTGGCGTTCACAGCTTCCTACAACTGTCTGCAACGGAAAGAGTGCCCACTCTTCCCAACGATAACATAATTCTGTGCGCCTGAAGTTCGGGAGGCACATCCATTGATTTATATCGATGCCGATATCCCAATCCTGGTCATTGGTTACGTGCTATCAAAATTTGTTCCCAAATTAACCGTAAGCTATGAGTACCTATTAATTAAAATACACATTACATTACGTAATCATATTTTTGTATTTATACTATTGTTACTGTCTACTGATTAGATAGTTTATCAACACTTAAATTATATCAAGAAATAGATTAATCTATTATTCGCATAATAATTGTATGTTGCTACTTACACTAAGATTTTTTTTCAATTGTTGGCCATTTCCAATCTTTGTCAATCTCTCAGTAGCCCGGTGCAAAAGACGATGCCTATAATAATTTATTGAAAACGATTGTTACACGTCATAAAATAAAGGTAAACGGTATGTGTCTTTATTAATACCAATGGTATTAGATTTGGGGCGTTTAAGTGTGAGTTTATGCGTAAATGCGTAAAGAGATGAAAAAACAGCCACCAAGACAAAAATGTCAGTTTAAATCTCTCAAAAAGTCAGAAAATAGGTAAAAAATTTCGACTTTTTAACAGATTTTGTATATTATTACATTTTGACTTTTTGATTTTTACAGCCATAAGGTACAACGAATGTCTTGTCTATATAATTTAAGTTCGAGTTTGATTACCAGCAGTAGTCGTGCGAAAATACTGAAAAAGAGGTAGTTCAATATATTGATAGAAATATTTCTCTCTATCCCTGCTTTTGTCAGTTTACCCGAGAACATGGTGCATCAAACTGTATCGTAATACCGGGAATCTGTTTCTTCATACAATCTAATCGACGTAGTCAAACTATTTATTTAAGCAGATACAAACCCAGTACTTTGTACCCGTTACGATGAAATATGGAGATAATGAGCCTTCAACGACGGGTTAACAAGCTCTTTCATCCGGCGCGGCCCGTGAAATGCTTCTTTTAATTATATTGACAGGTGCTGATATGTTTACATCTACGTACAAACATATTATCTATACATCTAAATGGCGGCACTGACGGTTTCCAAAGTAAGATTTTTAGTTACCTACTTAAGTCAACTGTTCGAAAGATTGGTTATGTTGTAGGTGTGTGTATCGTCGAGAATTGTTCGGTTTCTTAATGAGGAACACACGTTTTGGGGATTATAATTTATAATGAGATAGGAATCTACCTGCTTCGGTAATGTCGGTAATGTAGCATAATTACAAGAAATATGTTTTTGATAAGCATTGTGGTTATTCTAGATACCCCATTTAAAATATATTTAGGTATTTGACTTAAAATAGAAAATAACAACAGTAAACCCTACTTCACTTCACTTAGGCTCAATATTTTTTTATTTTGCGTACGTTTGACGTCGCAATTGTCAATTATTTGACCGACATCATAAAAGGAGGGTCTCAACTCTGTTGTATGTTTTTTTTGTAATTATGTACATACATATTATGTTCCGCGGTAGATCTGCCCATTGTGAATCAATTTTCATGGTTTCTTTTTTGTTTGTTAGATCATAGTTCAGAGGTAGCGCCATATTAATTTTATTGAAATTGGTATGGTGGTTTTTGAAATATTAACAAATGAAGTCGGTTAAAACCTAAAATTTACTTTCATTTACCACGGCGCCTTGCTAAAAAGAAGCACAGTCCATTAATGTAGTAATTGTAGTATTTTTTATAGTGTGGTAGTAAGTAGGCTTAATTTGGACGAGTGCCTAAATTTAATTTGAAATTAAAGTCGGTTTTACTTAAATGTTTCGTAGATAATAAACTATTTTATTATTATTTGAGTAAATTCGGCAACCTTGTTTAAATGGAATACAACGGACTGCTGGCTTTCATAGTAGATGTACCTACTAAGTATTTTTTGTAACAAAAAAGTATTTTTTTTAGATTAAGTTTTTGACAGAATTTCAACGGACAGAAATTTTACCGGAAACATAGTATACGAGTATATATACTTACCTACGTAAAAGTATCTGTCTTTGAGTATTTACCATAGGAGGACGTAAGACATTTGGCTTCTTGGATAAAGAAGTATCCTCTATAGGCTTGCTAAAAAACCTTTTCGTATACTCGTATTTTGCGGAGCGTGGGGGGAACGTATATTTCACACATTTGTAAACTTGAACTCACACAAGAGCAACAAATATCTGTTTGTACTAAGACCAATGCTGCACACCTAAACAAAACACGCACACATCTACGAAAAGTTTTTATAAAACACGGTTGGCCATTTTTGACAATACTGACTCAATAATGACTCATTTGATACTCATATGGGCTGTATGGGCACGAACGGTATGTTAGAACTAGGCTCGTCCCCTAAGAATAGTTGGTCTGTTGTATCAGTTAAATTTCTATGTACTGATTTTATTGTTTTTACCCATGATGTTTTCCTTCCCCGTTAATGCCAGTGGCGATGACAAACTTGTCAATGTGCTTGGTAAACTCAGACGACGAGGCATCAATCGAATTGCACGCTCTATCCACGAACCCGTCACGACTACTAGGGACTTGACACAAAAGTTTCCAATCACGGGGCAGATTTATATAGATAAATATCGACAACCTTTCTCAGTCTTTCGAGATGGTTACTTTTACTAGGTATTAATCAATCTCGAAAGTAATTCTCCACGACACATACCTACTGTATCACTGATTTGCTCTTTGAGACACAATTTGGTCGCGTATTCTATCCTAACACTGGATTTCATGCACTTGGGTCTAAAACTCTCATCGTGATGAAATCGGTAAAAATTCTGTAATTAGTAATACTAAGCGCAGTGTGTAATAGTTTTAAATGTTATGTAGTTTTATTAAATAAAAGCTTTGCTTGCTTAAAATACAAGAACAAAATTAAAAATTTTGACTAACCCCCAACTACCTAGGATTTGTTATCTGTACAACATTCTACTAGTCAAGCCCTTTCATTTGATACCCATATTAAGGGAGTTTTGAGAAAAGAAATGTATTTCGCCATTTTGTGGGAGCGGCCATTTTGGTTTTGAAATTTGTCCTAGTGCAAAGTATTCCACTAGTCAAGCCCTTTCGTTTGATACCCATATTGAGGTAGTAGTGAAAAAAATAATATAAATCGCCATTTTGTGGTGGCGACCATCTTGGATTTGAAATTTGTTATAGTGTTTAGTGTTCTACTACTTAAGCCCTTTTATTTGATACCCATATTGAGGTAGGTTGTGAAGAAATATTTTGTCCGCCATTTTGTGGAGGCGGCCATTTTGAAGCGATATTAACCAAACATAGCTAAGAACATCCGCACGGATATTAACCTTCAAATAAAAAAAACCGCATCGAAATCGGCTCATCCGTTTGAACTCTACGGTGCCACAGACAGACACACACACAGACAGACAGACCGACAGACAGACAGACATCGACGTCAAACTTATAAAACCCCTTTTTTTTGGTCGGGGGTTAAAAATACAAACACGTTAGATGTTTTGGTAATATGAACGAAGTTAAAATTAAGTAAGAACCTACAGCAACATAATGAATAAGCCCCAGCAAATCCCTCGCAACCAGCATTAGTGGGTGCGTAATGTTTACGAAGAAAATCGGAGAAAACGTAATTAGGAGTTGCTTAGCGAATGGAAGGACTCCCATTTATGTTTGATTTCGAAAAGGAACGAAAATATCGCCAGCCATTTGGCTCTACATTAGTGTACCCGTTTATTTCGTTTAGGGCGATTCAACTGTCTATAGGGTTACTTGGAGCGCCTGCAATATGTCGAAGGGATTGCGTTCTACCACAGAATAAATATAAGTACAAGGTTCTACTGATCATTATGAACGGCTTTTTTGCTTTAAGATCAAAAATAAAACGATGTCACTGTAAAATCAGTAGACTCAGTAGGTAGGCATAGGTAATCAGTTTGCAGGAAACCTCAAACTGAAGAGACTGAAAGATTTTATTAGGTATGACACAACATACCACACAACAGGTTACAAAGTATAATCAACATTATAATTAATTAAGTATTTTAAATTTCAATCTACATTATTCTACATCATTATAGACTGTCATGAGCATTTTGATGAACGTGAATAGGATGACACCCAGACTCAAAAGAAAAAAAATACGCATTCTATTGACGGTGCTTTGACTAAGCTATGCCACAGTCAAATGCTTGAAGTTATAGAGCACAGCTGCTCAGCAAGATCATCTACAGCTTGTTTTGATGCATATCTACAGCATGTTTTTCGATTCTATCGCATCGTATGGACAACTTGACCGCACTTAGTACCTGTGATACTGTTAGGCCCCACATATTCGGCTAGTGGCCTTCCGTTCACTGCCTCATCATGAGAAATCGGCCAAACGTGACCCTATTACCTTTGTGACCCGTTTTCGGACGTAAGGAAATAAAGCCCTCTGCCCTTAGATTAAAATACTGTTATTATAAGTGGCCAGAAGGGTATTCTTTCGGAATCTAAATACAAAAAATATTAAACCGTAGATAACGCCACGGTATGGAATAAATTGGCGGGGAAATGGTTAAGGCTGAGGCAATTTATTCTTTTGTGTCGAATTAGCTTATTTGGATTAAAAAATTAGTTAACGAAAACGTGTGTATACTCAACTTTAGTAACTATGGATGAATTTATTCGTAGACTTACTTACCTATTATATCACCTATCTGGCGTCCATAGCAAGAAGGACTCGATAGTGTTGTGTGAAAAAATAAATTGGGCAATGTTTGCATAAATAAATATAAGTACATATGATTAAATCCGACAAACAAATCAAACGAGTCCAAACTCGATATACTATGTCATTTAATTGTAAAGTACAACAAGTACTCGTTAAATCAAATTGAAATGTTTTTTTTTTTTTAACTTTTATACGTTTACACTTGACCACCACCTCGCCTGATGGTAAACGATGATGCGGTCTACGATGGAGCGTGTTTACCTAGAAGAAACCGATTCACTCTCGATTTGAAGACACAAAGATTGTAACTATCGGGAAAAACCCTCTCAGGCAACGTATTCCACAGCCTAGACGTTCTTATCACGAAAGTCGAGTCAAACCTCTTCGTACGTGTCTTTGGAACATCAACCATGAAACGATGTCGCTTTTTCGAACTACGAGCATTCCGATAGAAGAAAGGGCAAGGTGGTATTAGATCGTACAAATAAAAAAATATTTTCGTTAGCAAACGTTGCTTATCAATTTGATCAATGTCTTAAACAGTAATTTCAGTCCAGATGGAGCAGTATTGTCACCCAAGCTAGTAGTTAACCTGTGGGATGACGTGACTATACCCTCCGCCGGAAGAGTAGAACTTTGTGTTTTTGTTGCATTACAGAAACACAATGATGACATAAACTATTTTCGTACAAAAAATTAAACCGACATCAAAACCACAAATAGGCACTCAAAAGCGTAAACTAAAATCATTATAATAAGCGCTACTCAGTCAATCTATTTGAAGTCGGTGCCAACCAAATCTAACAGGTAGTGGATAGATACTACTTACCTGTGCCTACCTACCATGCGCCTACATAGCATCAATCTAATAACTTTTTGACCTGACTGGCACCGACTTCAAATAGATGAGTGAGTAGCGCTTATAATAATGATTTTAGTTTATTTTTCGCTTTTGAGTGCTTATTTGTGGTTTTGAAGTCGGTTTAATTTTTTGTACGAAAATAGTTTATTTGACCCTTTTTAGTGTAAAACAAGTTTTTATTGATCCGTTTCTTTTGTCATTTTTAATCCAGAAAATTGTACGCAAATTTTAGTTTATGGTTCATATTTCAAAAACCACTCGACCGATGTCGATAAGATTTATATGGGACCATTCGGGAAGCATACCCATCCGAATACAAAAAGAAATTTTAAAATCGATGTAGAGGTTCTCGAGAAATCAGGTAACATACATAAAAAAATACATAGGGGTCGAATTGATAACCTCCTCCTTTTTTTGGAAGTCGGTTAAAAAGAAAAACAAAGATATAATTATTTTTACAAATACCTTAATAAATTAAACGAACCGATACTCGATGGGCTTGCGTCTTTCTTTGATGAGTTCTTAGGACCACCTTCCAGCTCCGTCATCAGATCACAACCTGGTAACCTTATAAAATAAAGTACTCCCCAAGAATAATCAAACGAGTGCAAATTCGATGGGGTTGTTGCGTTTTATTGCAGAGTTCCTATGACCACCTTCCAGCTCCATTACAGCCCCTGATATCATTGAAAGGCAAACTACTCGTCAAGACGATTAAAATGAGCCCAAACTCGAAGTGGTTGTGTGGTTTCTTTGTGAAGTTCTTTTGGCTACCTTCCAGCTTCATCATCAGATCAGCATCACCATATCAATAGTCATCATAATATTGCAGTGCAGTTAACACATGTATTCAAATTTTAATAACTGGAGATAGGATAGTTTACAAGATTGAATGAAAAATACCGGGACTGGTGAAACTTAATAAAATTTGTAAAAAAACAAAGGCCCAAATTTTCTATTTCTGAAATCATATTTTATTTAACAAATCGCCATCGCCATATAACATTAACAGTACCTAGTTGACCGAGCTTTGCTCGGTTTAAATGTGTTTATAAAGGACTCTAAGTAAAAAAAAATCTCAGAAAAAAAAGAACAAAAAGAAAAGACCCGAGTGTAACCATCAGGATTCGAACCGGGGCCTGTCGACTCCGAGGGCGAGCATATTCCGTCCGAGCCATTTAGACTTCAAATACAGTGGCGAAATAAGTTATCGTATTCTAATGACATTGTAGGAGTTTTTCATTGTCTAAAAACGCGCATAAAATTATGTTTAAAAAAAATAAAACCTAGCTAGATAGATTTATCGTCCCGAGTCCGTCAGAGGGTTTCGCTCTGTATACATAATTTCATTAAAATCGTTCGAGCCGTTTCCGAGATTCAGATTCTATATATATACCTACATACCTACAAGAATTGGTCGTTTAAAAGTATAAGATAACAAAGCAAATCAATCTTTTTGGATGTTTAATATCACTTTAGCGGTTGTTTTATTTGGTAGCCTAATAAACTTTTATAAGAGACACGAATTCACAAGATTGACATTTTTACGATTACAGGGTCTGTATTCGATATGCATGTTCAGAATATGTATTGGCCTATAACTGACCAAAGAGTTTGACGCCACTCTCCTTGTACGAACAGCTAGACTTTGAAATGTGTTGCCTGTGAGACTGGGAGAACCAATTTTAATATTTGTTTTGACCAAAAAGGTATAATGAAACTTCCCGAATGGTCTCATATAAATGCCAGCAAAGTAATTAGGTATAGTTTTGTAGGAGCACGTACGTGTACGTGACTGATGTAGTACATAAGTGGATGACAGCGGAGAGCGAGCTAGTCTCTCGCCCCGCGTCACTTGTACAGAAGATCAATATAACCAGCAGTTTATACAGTGACGTGGTTTCATTCCCATCTCCAATACCAGCAACACCTAAAGTGGTGACCCCGACGTGATCTGTTCCCGACGTGATCTGTTCCCGACGTGATTCGAACTCGTGATTTCCTGTCCCGACGTGATTCGAACTCGTGATCTCCTGTTCCCGACGTGATTCGAACTCGTGATCTCCTGTTCCCGACGTGATCTACAGAGGGTCTACAGTGGTGACCCCAAACAGAGATTGAACAGAAAATTGAACAGTGAAGATTCAGAACAAATTTTTTGGTGTTGCTGCGTAATTTTTGTATACTTCCAACAATGTTTCCGCAAACGACGTCAGTAAGTGGACAAGCGGGTCAGCAAGGCAAGAATGATGAGCGGACACATTCCGATGATTTGACCCTGGCCGCTATAGGTGTGTCGGCGAGACTACCGGATTTTTGGGTTGACATGCCGCGGTTATGGTTTGCCCAGTTTGAAGCAGTAATGACACCGCGGAAACGAGGAGATGAGACAAGATTTAACATCTCAAAATTGGGGAGAGACTCAATTCAACAGGGGAGTGGCCTGTTGACAGCGCCGCCGGAAAACAACAGGTATACGGCGCTGAAGGACCGGTTGCTGCAAGTTTACGAGGAGAGTGCTGAGCGACAGTTCCAGAAGCTCATGTCAGAGCTGGAACTGGGTTCGCAGAAGCCTACGCATCTGCTCCGGTGTATGAGAGAGTTGGGACGAACAACGCAGGTTTCGGAGCAGACGTTAAAGAGCTTGTGGCTATCCAGGATGCCAGCCTCCGTCAGAACAGTTATTGCGGTATGTCAAGACTAGGCGCTGGACAGTTTGGCAAGTATGTTGGACATGATCGTAGAGAACACCTCCGCCTACGACATTGCTGCTGTATTCGGGAGCGTCGAGAATGAAGACCAGGTGAAGAAATTAGCTTTAGAAGTGACCTCATTACGCACCGAGGTTCAAGGCCGAGAGCGCGGGAGAAGCAGGAGCCGGCAGAGATGGAACGAGAATAGGTCTGGTTCGCGGAAGAGAAGAGCTCCAGGTGATCCAGATTGGCTGTGCAGGTTCCATTTCCGGTTCAAGGAAAATACTACGCGTTGCGAGCAGCCATGTGCGTGAAATAAGAAGCAAGCGGAAAACTAGGAGCGGTTGCAGAAATACAAAATGGCAATGAATATAGGAAAATGTATTTTTGAGAAAAGTTAAATAGATTTTTTTAGGTTACGAGGTCTCGGAAAATGGATTAAGTCCATTAAGACCTGACAAAGTCAAGGTTATTCAGGACTATCCAAAACCGAAGACGGTAGAGCGGTTACGCAGGTTTTTGGGTATGTTAAAGTTTTGTAGAGCGCCCATAGGAAACGCTGCACAAGTGCAAGAAATCTTAGATAAGTATTTACACGGAGCAAAAAAGGATAAGAGTAGAATAGTATGGACTGAAGAGGCAATTAGAGCATTTGAAAGGAGTAAGGAAAACTTACAAAATGCTGCCACGTTATCGCACCCGAGTCCAGGGGCAGAGTTAACTCTTATGACAGACGCGTCAGACCTTAGTATAGGCGCGGTATTGCAACCCACGGAATCCCAGAAAAGTACTGTACATACGACAAGGAACTTTTGGCGATTTATTCGGGTATGATTTATTTTAGAGATTTGATTGAAGGTAGAGATTTTGCGGTTTAGGTATACAGACCACAAACCACTCATATATGCGTTTTAGAAAATAGGGTCGAATAAGGAAGTACCGAGACGTGCCCCACAGTTATTGTTTATTAGTGAATTTGCAAGTGATATACGTCACGTAATGGAAATCGCGTTCCAAGATACGGAAATGGCAGAATTGTAAAAAAATGCCAGTTCGCGTTAAACAATAGGTCAAGCTAGAACGCTGAGTGAGCAAAATGGTTCGAAGTCAATGTGCCAAGGTTAGCACGAAAACATATGTTCATGTGACAGTTCTCTCGTAATTTTATAATGTAAACAAGTTGTGATTTAATAATGTTTTTTTGGATTGTTGTAATTATGTTTTTTCTCCTTTTTTTTAAGAAGGAGGTGTATGTAGGAGCGCGTACGTGTGCGTGCCAGATATAGTTGTAGGAGCACGTACAGTACGTGACTGATGTAGTACATAAGTGGAGGACAGCGGAGAGCGAGCTAGTCTCTCGCCCCGCGTCACTTGTACAGAAGATCAATATAAGCAGCAGTTTATACAGTGACGTGGTTTCATTTCATCTCCAGTACCAGCAACTCCTACAGTTTCTTTAATCTGTTTTTAATGTAACTTTTATGACATGTCACATGGCAGTCCCATAATAATTACTGTCTATCCAAGGGATACTCCCAATGCATGAACACGATGTCGCTGCTGTGTTTGCGGCACCGACCGAAGGTCAAGTAATATTAGTGTACGAGTATGTTTGCGTTTTGCTGATTGGTCTTAGGGAATCACGGTCCAGTTTAAGTGTCACGCCGTTGACCTACAAATAAAAAGGCATTTTCTCAACCAACACGATTGGACTAGATTTTTAATTAGATAAGATAACGTTAACTTAATGAAGTCAGTAAAGTAAATTTAACTTAAAACATGTTATCTATTCAATCAACTAGCTTAAGTTACGCTTTGTTGAATCAGTGAAGGAGTAAACCATTGTAGATGGTACGATAAGAGATAATTCGATCGATCGATATCTTCCTTTACATTCTTCACAAAACACCATCTTGCCCCAAACTAAACAAAGGTTGTAGGTATCGCAGAAGGCAGACAACTGATACAATAGCAATACAATTTTAAAACATTTTATGTAGCTACATACACATATACACTTTTGACTTTGAATTTTGACATACTTAAAACACGGCGGTCTTAATCGTTAATGGACAGCGATCTTTTTGCAAGAATGAAATAAAATTAAATGTTGTATAATAATTAAGTGTTATTGTCAATTCTATCAAATATTATCCTATCCTTTATAATACATCCATGCTATGACGTAATCTTAAAAACTTAGCTCTACCTCTATCTACATAAAATATATTAGATACATATACATATTTATTTATGTATATATTTATGTATATATTATGTATATATTTATGTATATTTATGTATGTATTTATGTATGTACTATAATAATATTATAAATGTGAATGTGTGGATGTTTGTTGTCCAATCACGTCTTAACGCATGCACGGATCGAGCTGAAATTTGGTACATAGACAGATCATAGTCTGAAAGAATAAATAGGCTAGCAATAACTTTTTATCCCGAGACCATAAAGGGAATGGGAACAAAGCGAGTAGCACCGCGGGGCGCTACTAGTATGTGTATTTATATATTTACTTAAAACAGCGCACGCAGATACGAAGATTTTTTAGAATTTAATTTAATTTAAGAAAGATTTTTTTGAGAAAAATCATTGTTTTTTTGAAAATAAGCGATGTTTTTCATTTTGGTCGAAAACTTAGATCGGAACTATGATTTTTACCCAGCATATGTGTTACGAACAGTTACTCCCGCAAGGGGTACGTTCACGAGTATGACGTATGTGTCAGCCATTGCTCTCCATACAGTATTTGAAGCAACAAGGACTTCGCTAATGATATCTTCTACTTTAAATATTTTCTGTGCTTAGTTTAAGACAGTGTTGCTAATCATGTGATCCTATAAGGATAGTAAATAACACAATCTGACAAAAGCCATGATGACAAAAAAAAAAACAAATTAGCCTTTGGAATTGGACACGTATTTTTTCTTTTGTTTCACGAACAGAAAAATGATGAAAATACAGAAGTTTTGAATGACGTCACTTCATTCTACGTTTTTACGGAGACGTGACATCACAACCCCTTTCTTCGGAGGTTTGATGATCTATGTATATCTGTCGATTTCTAATAATTTGAAAAAACCAAAAATACGGGTCTCATATTTTTCCATAAATTACCTGACGGACTAATTAGTTTAGTATATCTAGTATATACTGTAATACATACGTACATAGTATATATTATGTTAAATTTTGACCCAATCAACATCCCAGTTCTTTGAAATACAATGTTGGGAATTACAATGAGCCCTTTAGATTCAGTGCAGTTCAAAGTACGTCAAGGTAGTATGCAGTCTACAAACTGCATTCGAAGCCCTCAGACCGTGTAAATGTCGGGTTAGTGGACAGCATTGAGGCGTACCGCCATTTCTGTCGCTTCGTTGGATACCACCCAAGAACAGAGCGACTGGTTTACCAGGATGAACATTTTTACCTAATAATGCACGTTGGACATACATTTCGGTACTTTAATTTTTATGATGACACAGCTAAGGCTAACAAAACTAAATTATAATTATATCACCTTACTAAATTATCCATACCTGAATTATTCATAGACCATAGTAAAAAAATAATCGAGTTTAAATAGCCCACTACCGACTGGTAGTTAAAAATGCTGGCGTTTATTTGCCTCGAATTATTTTTAGTTAAAAGGGTGCCCAGCATGTTGGAGGCCTTGCGACGCTGTATGGCAATACTTACACGACGAGGCAAATAAACGCCATCGTTTTGTCACCTCGTTGTGTTGATCAGAAAAACATAAAAAAATTAGATGAGCTCTCGGCCCCCTACGGGCTTAATAATAAAAAAGTTCAAATGACACCAAACGGTTAAAATATACAAAACATACGATAAACAAAAGAGTCATAATTTAACAACACATATTTTCTCCATACATTTTGGTGGCCAAGCATCAAAATATACACAAATACAAATAGAATAGTTATTTGTTATACAAGAGTGCAAAGTTGATTTTTAACCGCGTGCTCAATTTTGATGACTGAGCAAGCGAAGGATTCAAAATTAGAATCCTGAGCGTAGCAAGGGAATCAAAAGAGCACAAGGTGAAAAATCTTTGCACTCGAGTGCAACACGTAACTTTTCATTCCACCTCAGCGAGGAAATGACTAAATGCAAATTTTTAAATGTTTTCGCGCTAAGCAAATTAAAAAAAAGTAAGCACACCACGGAGGTTCAGAGTCTGAGTTTTTAACATATTAAAAAAAATGTATGATGCATTCGGTTCCAAGGAGGTAGAAATCAATAGGTTGTATTATGTTTTGAATTTAAAACCTCAGTACACACGATGTTCTAAATTCAAATTTACTTTAACCTCTAGAGGGTAAAAACGACTTTTGCGCCCTGATATCGAGGAGCAAAAGTACTCTTTCCGAGCTGGTGGGATGAAAAAATCTTTATTGCTGTTTGTAGGTAAGATAAGATGATACAAAACATTTTAAAAGTTGCCCCATACAAACTGGCCTCTGCGAGACATATCATTAGACATATAACGAATGCCATGAATACCACCTACCTACTCTGGAACATTTTGGAAGCTGAAATGGTAATGGGCTTGTCACATTGCTCGCATGGAAAATAACTAATGGCTAAGAAAATAACAACTTGGGCAGGGCCACAAAACAAATGTGCCATAAGCAAACTGTAATAAAGGTGGACAGACGATATTTTCCAGTTATCCTGCGCGAACTGGACAGTAAAGGCACAGGAGAGCGAAATTTACAGCAAAACGGAAGAGGTTATTTTACTCGATTCGACTCGATACTTCGACACACTTTTTACCTTTTTTGGAAAAGTCCATCGCGCAAACTATTCAGTTTAGAAAAAAAATATGTTAGAAAACTCAACATCATTTTTGAAGACCTATCCATAGATAACCACCCAAACGTATGGCTTGGATGGAAAAACATTTTGAGTTTCAGTTCTAATTACGGGACACTCCTAAATTTTATTGTGTTTTTCTATTTTTTAACCCCGGACCAAAAAAAGGGGTGTTATAAGTTTGACGTCGATGTCTGTCTTATTAACAACCTACCTCAATATGGGTACCAAATGAAAGGGCTTGACTAGTAGAATACTATACAATGTAAAAAAAATCAAATCCAAGATGGCCGCCACCACAAAATGCCGAATTGTATTATTTTTTTCACTACCACCTCAATATGGGTATCAAACGAAAGGGCTTGACTAGTAGAATGTTGTACGGATAACAAATCTGAAGTAGTCGGGGGTTAGTCAAAATTTTAAATTTTGTTCTTGTTAACCGATACTTTGAGGTATAAACAAAAAGGAGGGCGTTATCAATTCGTCAACCATATTTACATATTTTTTTGTTAAAGCAATTTGATGAGCATACTTACGTCAGTGTTTACCTATATTACGACATTTTTTATTCAATTTATCAATATACCTATCAACTGAAAATGCCTCATTCTACAAAAAAATGTGCGCATCGCTGGCAAAAGCTGTTTTTAGGTTAACTGTCTTAGAAATACAGAGCTTACTACAATATTTTATAATTTTGACTCCCACTTTCGTCGGCGCTATAGACAACGTAAGTAGGTACATTCTTAAACACAACGTTACCTTTCTTTCCTGTCATTACGTTAACGTTCAGAAAATCTCAAAATACTGGCAAAACGTCGTCTTCAAACTGAAGTGTCAAGCTTCGACACCCCAGACCGTGTTAATGCCGGCTTGGTGGATTGCAATGTGCCGTACCGTCATTTCTGCTGGAGAGTTGAATGCCACCCAAGAACTGCATGACTCATATATGTTCACTAACTCACCTACAGGGTTCAGGGAATGTTTTCTGCTTGTAATGGATCAACGATTTGAAACATATCGAGCTAATATTATAAACTAGCGAAGCCCCGCAACTTTTGCCGTGCAGTTTCCGTTATTTTCCTGTGATAAAAAGTGTATACCAGGCAATATTCTAACTGTATTCCGAATTTCAACTCGAACCGTCCAGTAGTTCCAAGGCACGATTGAACGACAAAAATCCACATTTTGGCATTTATACTCGTAATATTAGTAGGATTGGATGTAAAAGTTTGGATGTTTAGATGTTTTGGATGTCTGTTGCTCAATCACGTCGGAACCACTGAAAGAATCGGTTTAAAATTCAGAATACAGCTATATTTATTTATGAAAATATTGTAAATACAAATATCATCCGATAATAATATTTGGTGATGATGCTGTGTACGGTGGAGCACACACTACATGACGTTTCAATGCAATTCGAAATTATTATAAAATTCAAATATTACCACAAATTATTTTTCAACAAATTACGTTCCGAACTCAAACAAGAAGTAAACATTTTTATCAGCAATAGCTCTTTCAGCTGACTGGGTAACGAGCGTTGCAACCCGGGCGGATGCAGAACAGCGGACCAACTACCCAGTAGACTTCTCATACCTAGGGTTGAAGATTATCTTTTTTTTTTTTTTTTTTTTTAATATTGGTGGACAATTCACACACAACACTATCTGACCCCAAACTAAGCAAAGCTTGTGTGATGGCAGCCAGATAGCTGACATAATACTTGTATAGTTTTAAATACATACTTATTATACATAGAAACACCCAGACACAGTGCAAACATTTGAATTCATCACACAAATATTTGCACTGGGTGGGGATCGAACCCACGACCCTCAGCTATTACTACCAACTAAGCCACTAGGGTAGTCTTTAGTAATTATATTATTTTTTAGGGTTTAAATAATTTACCATAGCGTTAATATTATTTACCCACGAATTCCTTATTGGGGAAATTAGATGGGAACTATTATTCCTTTAAGAACTACTTTTTTTTTTCGGATTAAATTATAGAATCCATATCATACTTTAACTAATCTAGCTAAATTAAGCTTAAATAAGAAAACTCATGTCATTAACTTTATATATCTATTTACATTTCCCTAATATATGCGTGATGGCGTAGTGTAAATAAATATCAGATGCAACGCTTTATAATATAACCTAACGATAACTTACAAAATTAAACCAATCTTCAATGGTTTAATTTTTAAATTCGTAACCTTTTCGATACCATTCGAAAACTATTACTTTACGAAATATAAGAGGATATTGTACATGAGTCGATGGTTGCCACTCGCTATCGCAATCCTTGAAAATCCCGTGTCAGATCTTCGGATATTTTTTTTTTGTAAATATGTATTCCGTCATAACGTACACTTTATTTAAAAAAATGATTGGGTGGAATGACTTCGTAACACTTCTGACTGACTGACTGACACCAAAATAGCTTTTGTTTATAAATGCGCAATGCAAGATAGATAGATAGAAACTTTTAACACACTACCAAGTTTGAATATTACATAGCAAACAAAATACTTATGAACTAGCGCCACAAGTGGCGGACTTATTACTGAGAGCAATCTTTTCCAGGCAAGAGTTTTAGTCGAAAAGTTGAATTGGTACTAATGAATTAAAGAAATGAATACTATTGAAATGGTAATTGTACCTAGGTAATTTGGATGTCAATTTGATTGCAGGAATTATGGTTCACCCGAACTGATTCTGCCTGTCTATATTGATTATTAAAAATTTGATTGCTGAATCTAGGTAATAATTTATTTGACGATGATATCTACCGTCAATCAACTGAGTAGTCCTTGAACGGAACAAATTGCTTGCAATATAGGGGAAGTGTACTTAATTGTATCGTCCGATCGAAATTACTTTATTTACCGCGGCGCATTATTTTATGGCGCACAATGGGCCAGTGTTCGCGTCGAGTGTAAATGGCTACGGATATTTGCAGAAAATTTACAGAGATTTTTAGTACAATGCCAATTTGGCGAAAAGAATCGATGGGTTCAATCTTGGTAACTTCAATGTTACTTTTTATTATTTGCTATTTATTACTTATACATGTATTTATAGTTGCTATTTATTAAACGAAATACGAGCCATACTTGCACCTGATGGTAAGAAACACAGCTGTCCATAACAGCGCAGTGCAACGCAGCTAACTGAATATGAACAATATGCATATGCATAACGATGTCAGCGCTACATTCCTAATTCTTACACAGCCTAGCACTGTGCTCTTCTTCCCCTCAAATATCTATAAGTAATTTATCCCTTTGCACTATAATTTCACTGGAAACATTGCTCTTCAAACCTGAACATATTAATGTATACGCGTTGCTGCTAGGCAGTAGTAAAACAGGCAGCGGTGTGGACTCACCATCTATCTATAAAAAAAATATATACTTTAAAAATTGAAATTATTGTTTGCTTTTTTACCGACTTTGAAAAAGTTGGATTATTTATTTTTTCTGAATGACATAATTCAATTTTTTTTTTTCATTCATTTAAGAATAGGAGGGCTAATCTTAAGAGAACGATACACAATTAATATATAAAAAAAAACAATAAAACGCTCGGATTTTGCGGAATTGCTTTAACTTACGCGTATTTGTTTGTTGTTTTATCGAGTTGTTTCAGTTGCTCCTCAGACAAGATGCTCTAACAATTGCTTAAATTGCTTACCTTTAACCTAATCCAGGACTGTATTGGTGAACTTACATTATTTTTCACATACACAGTGCTGTGTATTAGTGAGATAATTATATTTTCCTTCCGACTTGTAAACTGTCGTTAGCAATAAATGATTTGCATTTATTTTGGCGCAGCAATGGTGGAATTTTAACCAAAGATTTAAAATTTCAGATAAAATTGTTAGCTCCTATTCAAGACTTATTTACCACACAAAATGCGACGCTGGGAAGTACAAGAAGAAACAATACATATTAATTTATTTATTTAGGGTTAAAAAGCCATACAATGGGTATTTGCCAAGCCGTGTTTTATTATAATTTCATGCACGCTTGCATCAACGGATTATAAAAATTAAGTTTATTTTATAGCTTTTTATGAAATGTAACTAATCCGGATCGTAAAAATTAAAATTTTACAACCAGTTAATAGCACGGATACCAGTTTATTTTTATTCAAGTTTGTGAAATAACTAAATAGTTGGCTATGAACATTGCTGAGTCCGCAAAGTTTGGTCCACATTTTAGTGACAACAAACGTTGAAAACTTTTTCTTCTTTATATAAAACATATGTAATAAATGACAACAAATAATTTTTCGAATGTTTTCACACTACACCACTTAGCCCTAAGCTAATCAAAGCCAATAAACTAATAAGTATTGCCAGTAATAGTGGAGGCCAGACAACTGGTATATGCACAGACAATTTTTTACACACGTAATAACGAAACGTATGTAGATAGGTACACCAAATCACAATTTAAAAGTAGAATTGAGTTTAGGATATTTATTTTATCAATTCTACTACTTAGTATAATAAGTTACGTTACCAAAATAGCTATTGAATATTGTGTGGAATTATGGTGCCCGAAAAAATATTATTGCAGATTTTTTTTTTTGCGGTAGCTGCATAATGGATGTTTACATACCTACGTGTGATATGAACATTAAAATAATGGCGTAAGTGGTTCTTGAAATTTATAATTTTATGTATGTTAATAACAAGTAACCATTAAATAAAAAAATTACATAATATCTGATATCAGCTGCCTTACTAAGAGTATATGGGGATTGCATGGCAAAAGATTTAATCTTTAGACTTTCATCGGTCTAAGGATAATTTAGTATTAAATATATTTAGATAACAAAGTGTTATGTGTACTTAATAAGGTATGTAGTGTACCACTTTTTATTGTAATTTATTTTTGTTGGTAAATAACTTGCTCACAAACAAAGGCAAACGTTATTATGATAATTACTGTCTAAAAGCTGACAATGACATGAGATTTTTGCTGACCATTTAAAACACACCTCCAACTTTCGACGTTCGTGGACGTATTACGGTGGTACCTATACACGTGTATGTTATTTCGATAATTACTACCGATCACTAAAGTGCTCTACCTGGGGACTCATTCTTAAAACCATACGCTTGACATCACTTTCATTGTTCGAACGCTAAGCGAATGATTTGTACTTGCTGCGTGAATAAGTTGTAGGAAACAATGCGAGAATTCTCTTTGATGTTTCACATAAAGTTAATGCTGCCAGGCTTATTTGACCTCACGCTTTCTACGTTAGTCCAAAGTTCGACTCGTCTGAGGTCAACTGCAATAGTACCCTTTAGGCATTTTAGGCTAAGGTTAGGCTTAGGATTAGTACGTCTGCGAAACGGATCTATTATTAAATCTCCTGTTAATAACAGGCCTTGGATAGTTTTAAAGAAGGCAAAATAATTCTATTTATCACAGGAAATGACTATTGATACAATTAAATTGTAGGTTGTAGCAATGTTCATATTTAGTTGTAATTACAGCATATTGTTTGCTATCTTTCTTGTTTCCTTTAGATCCTTTAGATTTAGTCAGAATCAAGAGTTTTCTATCTTTTAATCTAATGTTTCAACTTACACTTATTACACGTGTTTTACACAGTTTTGACTCAGACGTGTGTGTTCAGAATTAACGTTCATGGCGTGCTAACGTTGTAAACTCGTGACCCAGTTCTGCCATGAAACTTCAAAGGTCTCGAACTTTAAAGGGCCTTTTATCAGTTTCCATTAGGATTATACTCATATGAAAACATGACTACATAAATAAGAGGCCAGCGATTCCCTGTTTTCCATAATCGATTGGCTCATAGGCAACGACATCCTTGTTCAAAAAAAACTTCATAATTTTGAACAACGCCGCAAAATTGCTGGGCTATCGGTTATCTATTAGATACATTTCGGAAAGTGTTGATCTAATACTACCTTGCTAGTTTTAAGCTTGCATGTTTTTCCAAAGGGCTTTTTCTCTTACGAGGAGGTTTGACTTCATTTTTGGGATAAGAACTTAAGAACGTCTAATAAACTGAACTAAAGAACTAAACCTGTTGAATGCGTTATCTGACTGGGTTATTTCCAATAGTTATAATCTTGATGTCTTCAAAACCGGGTCAATCCACCAAGCTGGCTAAGTGTGGTTTGCCGAAAGACAAGTGCCCTCAAATGATATATCTCGGAACAAGCTGGTTTCCTTACTATATTTTCATTCACCGTTAAAGCTGGTGGTGATGACAAGCCTTGGTGGTTTGCAGAGACCACCACCACCACCGCGGCTTCAGTAAAAGTAGTTCATATGCTTAATGAAGAATGATATAATTTCTCCAACAAAACAAAAACCTACTTCAATTTAAAATAAAAATTCAGATATTTGACTAAATTTCATCATTTTTGTTGAAGCTTAACGTCATCCAGATTCGTCACAAATTAGTTTTTTGTTGATTAAAAACCATCGATTTCGCTAAAGTTTATATGACACTTTCTGAACTGTGATTTACCAAACAAAAGAAGAACCATCAAAATTGATTTACAAAATCGGTCGGTTGTAAAATAGGTTTAAAAAAGATAACCGAATTGTGAACCTCCTTCTCTTTTTTTGTTCTAAACAACCTACAAGATGAAGGTAGTGGACTTTCTAGTGCTAAATTTTTTTTTTTTTTTTTTTTTTAAATAAAGAGTGACGAGACGATCAGGACATGTGCCTGATGGTAAGCAACATGCCTGACACATAACAGCACAGTGACACGCAGCTATTGGAACATGAAGAGTCCAAATCATTACCTAGCACTGCACTGCGCTCGTCACCCAGAGATCTAAGATCTTATATCTCTAAGCTCTGTAATTTCTCTGGAAACATTGCCCTTCAAACCGGAACACAGTAATATTTGCACATTACTGCTACATTCTAGTCTGCATTATGCTTAACATCAGTTAATTTACGATCAGAAACGATCGTGTGTCTATGGATATCAGAAAGACCCTTTCGAAATTAAAGACGTACTATATAAAAGTTATATTTTCGAATTTCGAAAATTCCGAACGTCAAATCAGTAATGTTTCTCTGTATCTTTTTTCCCTTGTATTGAGATATTGAGTTTATTTTCCCCTTCTGAAGAGTTCAATGTACCAAAACCGCGCTTCGTGAAAAACTGTCGGATAAACATTAAAACCAATCACCATTTGGTGTTTTCATTTTAAGTAAATAATGTAAAAATACATTAAATATCCGGTGAATTACAGATTGTTTCATTACTTTTTCGTGTTTAAGTGTGATTAACGATAAAAGAATAATCAAAAACAAAGCTAACGGCGCCATAATAAAAAGATTTGTTTAACAGGTTATCGGTCAAAATATCCGTGAACCCGCACAATTAACTGGGAGTGGGGTTGAACATCTTGATTATCTGTAGACCATCATTGGTCTATGGATGGTTCAGATGCAGTGTAAGGTGTAAGTAGTTAGGCATATTTATAACGTAGTGTAGTTCTCATTGTATTTTAGTTTTGTTAATAAAGACTCTTCCCCATAAAAAACAATTACCATTGATACGAGTAGAACCTTCGATTTGGACAAACAAACATATACACACAACGTTAGATTTACGTCGTTTTTTTCTTTCGACTGAAAATGGTACATAAAATGGTGATATACGAATATTTTTGTAGTTAAAAATGCGTCAAAAAGAAATTAGATTGTTATAATTAAGTATGCTCCATCTTAGACCACATATATGGTGGTCAAGAGTAAACTTACAATAGTTAAAAATATGTATTCGTACTAATAGGCTAATTAGCGAAAGAGGAACAATGGCTAACTTGACCTGAAATACTCGTGTATAATGATAATGTTACACTAGGAGATTGTGTCGTTTGCTATTTACGTGGGGCAAGTAGCAAACGAAGCAATCCACCTGATGGGACACCAATTACTATCGCAGAACTGTAACACCAGTGGTATCGTAAAATGTGCTTAAATTGCTTTTATTTCCCATTACATTGAGTGTTCCATTACACTGAACTCGCACTGGCAGCTTCATTCTACACCACTCGAGATTAGTTGTCACTTCCACTTTCACAGCTGTCACTTTCATGATAATAGGTATGATGACTAAAACCTAATTAGTCCTTAAGTTAGATTATAAAAAAATATTGCAAACGTATTTTTTCTTTTCTTTCACAAACAAAAAATGACGCAGATGCATTGTTTTAAAGTTACGATTGACGTCACTTCATTGTAATATATTTAATTGGATAACGGGACACTCACGTATATACGGTCGGTCAATCCGACTCGAGTTTCGTTATCCAATTAAATATGTGTAACAACCACGTTAATTTTAATACTTTCATTGTAATATGTTTACGAAGACGTGGCGTAATACCCCTCCACTCTGGAAATTTTATAATCTATATCTTTGTTGTTAATACTTTGATCAACCGAGTGTTACCTGAATTTGGCGTATTTAGGTGTGATAATCCGTGAACACCTAAATAAAAGTCTTAATTTTCCTAACGCATTTTGTCAAAATATGCGTCAATCTGCCTCTTTGAAATTGACAGAACCTTACATTTGGATAAAACATACACAAGTAATGTTAAGCATCAAATAAGTACCATCTATTATAATTTTCAGAAAACATTATTTCGTCTCACATTAACACCTCTCATTTGCATGAAAGTAAGTGAGGTAATGTCGATCGCGCCAGAAAAGGGCGCTCTATCTGCGGGAGCCAGATAACTTCTGCTATCGTGGAAGAAACTTTTTTCATTTAAGTCGAGTTGAAAGAGTTAAAGGTTCTGCAGAGTATGCTACATAACTATAGATTGATATTTCTGCATACTTTGCTACTTGTTAAACATTGTTTAGTGCTATGACGTTAGTTCACTTCACTGGTATATAGTTACCATACTCATATTACAGTCTAATAAATCATACAGTCATTCGACGAAGACGTCTAGACCGGGCAATCGTGCGGTGCGACGGTTTTTAAGAAGTGTTTTTTATTTAATATAGCCTTCAGCATCGTCTACTGGTAGTTTTTACAAACGAAAACGAGTTCCCGACTTTTTGATGCAGTTAAATGCACCATGTTCAGAAGTTAACTTTACATGTAAAATTAGAGTAAGAGCCCGTGAACCCCAGAAGTCAAAGTCAAAGTTCTTTATTGATAAATGCACATTTTACACGTCAATTAATTAAAGTAAAAACAAAAGACATATAATTTTTATACATTTTCAAGGTTTGAAATAATCACTTCAATATATAATAATTATTATACAGAAAACTGACAAGCATTATACGAGTATAATATGTTTTTAATACAATTGTACTGACACATGACAATTTTTTTAAGAACACACCTATCACTCTCTAAAAATTCGCTGTAACTATAAAAGGGTTGAACCGAACTTTGGTTGAACTTTGTCGTAGCTAAGAGTATTTATTACATTATACATTTCTGATCCTATAATGTTAGCTAGTATCCGTGAATTCGAGATATGCTGAGTACCTATAGCATAATGCTTGTCGGCGTTGCGTATGTTGCGAGAACGTCTCTCTTCTCGCATGTTGTACGATTCTAGATTATTTCTGACATACACAGTCACTTGGTAGATCAAGATAGCAGGTAACGTAACGTGTCAAGGTCTTCGAAATATGGTCTAACATTTCGTTACTCTAACAAAGCTGAAAGTTTATATATTTGATACCGTTTATCTGCCAAAGCCAGTATGACCTATACTTCATAATGGTATATTCTTACATGTGTTAGGAGTATGCGTTGACAAACTTTAAACTTTAAAACAACGAAGGTCTGGGGTTCACGGGCCCTTAGTTCATGACACATGAACGTTAGCGTGTAGGTACTGTTTGCGGGAGAAGGGTGGTTATGGCAAATAAACAACTAAGAAATTAGAACTTGGGGCTAATCTTTGCGACGACACGTTTGTTGAATGTTGCTCATATTTTTTTCTATGATAATATTTCACTTAGATATTTAATCGCAAAATATCCCGTGTATTTTCCTGCTAGTTTAATTCTAGATTTTTTAATACAAAAGTAGCGAAATCTAAATCATTCCAAAGCTCCTTCTCTCCTCACGAAGCGATTTCGTAAGTGCTCCGAGAATTGGCCGGCTGCAACAAGCAGAGATCGTTGTTTATGAGATTGCAGTCAAAACGTACTTAATGTGGCACACATACTGATCCAAAACAGTTCCCGGGATACTTAACGGGGCTACGGATACTATCATTGTTTGTTTTCCCGTCTTTGAAGTCGGGCTTTAGGTAAATAGCGTGATGAAGCTAAATATTGACGTAGGTTTTGTAACTATTATGGATGATTGCGATTATCATGTTTTTAGTGGAGTATTATAAGGGACAGAGCTAAATTAACATAACTAAATGATGTGGCAGATGTTGATAACATTATATTAGGCGAAACAAAAGATTAAAACCGACGAGATGGTAAGGACCAAATAATGAATTATGCCCGAGCTACACGAGGCTAGTTTTTTCAAGCTAGGATAGCAAACTAGTGTCATAGAATAGATAACTAGTGTTAGCAAGCTAGCAAGCTAGTACTTCTAGCTTCGTGTAAATGATGCTACGCAACGCTAGTTTTGTCTCCACGAAGCTAGAAGTACTAATTTACTAACACTAGCTTGCTATCCCAGCTTTGAAAACTAGCCTCATGTAGCTCGGGCATTAGGGACCATTTGGTTGGAAGTAGTGAAAAGAAAAAAAACAATGGATAGAGATGGAAGGCATTTGTCGTAAGACAAATCGAATTAAGAAACATCTTATAATTAGAGTGTAAGTAGTTTCAGTTCTGTATAAAATTTTACAACTTTTTCTTTTCTTTTTTTATAGTTTTTGCCTGAAATATTCATTTAAGGCTACAAGTGGTTAGGACTGCAAAGTGGGGATCGTCCTGACAAAGAATATACTCTTGATGGTGCGCGCTGTGTCGAGGATCACCGCCTTCTGTATCTGACCATATTCTGTATTTGATCCAAACGTCTCTTAGGTTGTTGGTCGAGACTTTTCGCTATAAGGCTACAACTATCGGGATTATGATCGTCAAATCAACATCCCACATGGCGGTAGCCTCATGAGACAGGTCAAGGTTAAAGCTAACCTTTTTTTTAAATTTAGCAACTCTACAGACTCCGGGTTCCGTCAGCTTTGTCATTTGTTTTCGAGAAGAAAAGGAAATAGGGGGGAGTAGGGAACATTTTCATTCTAATTCTAGGTCTATTTTATTTTCTAAACCGCCTCCTCCCGGCTCAGCGCCTCTACCACGACTGCATTTCTGTCTTTGATGGCCATCTGCAAATTGAACTCTCGGATGGTCTTCGGTGTTGCAGCCAACGCTCGCCGTACGAACCGACCGATGGCGTCGTCGGTGTCGTCAGCGTAGTACGTGAAGTCCCTTGTGTGCCGTGAGATTGCGACGACCTTTTTTTTTTGTTTTGTTTAAATTAGCCATTCCACAGACTCAGGGGTCCGTGATCTTTGTCATATCAATTGTCTTATTTCTTGGATAAGGAGAAGAAGAGGAAAATAGGGGGGAGTTGGGTACATTTAAAATCTAATTCTAGTGCTCGTCTGTAGAGCCGATCACTACCGGTTGGGATTCCGCTAGTAATCGACTCGACATCGCGTGTTTGCCTAATTGCCTTTTGTCATTTGCCTAAGCCGCGACTTCCCGGCCCAGAGCCTCCACAAACGCCGCATTTCTGTCCCTGATGGCCTTTTTGTAGGTTGAAATCACGGATGGTCTTCGATGATGCAGCAAACGCTCGTTGCACGAATCGGCTGATGGCGTCGTCGGTGTCGTCAACATAGATTGCGACGACATATATAGATACTTGCTAAGCTTGTCCTTCTCGGCTTTCACGACGTTTTCATCATGTGGTATGGTGATATCGACAATAATAGTAATTATTATATCATCAAATACCACTTCAGTTAAGTGGTAAACCCCGGGTCGTTATCAAATATGATTAGAATCTCAAGCGGTATACCTAACCATACCGTGTCAAACTGCTTTGAGCTACTGTGGGACTGTTTACTTCCGGTATATTAATCTAAAAAGTATTTGTAATTGATCAAACTTGCTTCTACACGGCTGTCACCAGGGCCTGTATTCTCGGCGACTAGTTACTATTACGCGGGTTCGACGAAACAACTTGACCCTATATTTTTTTTTTACCGACTTATTAAAGGAGGAGCTTTTGAATTCAACTGTTTTTCATGTTTTTTACCTCATACATTTATAAGTTGTTTTCGAGGGTAATCACGAATCGTCTCGCACGCAGGTTTGACGACTACCAGCCACCCGAACAAGCCGGTTTCCGCAAAGGCTATAGTACCATAGTCCACATCCATGCGTTTCGGCAGATTATACAGAAAACCGAGGAGTATAATCGGGCAGTATGTATAGCGTATGTGAACTATGAGAAAGCCTTCGATTCCATCGAGACCTGGGCAGTGCTTCAGTCTCTCCAGCGATGCCGCATCGACTATCGCTATATCGAAGTGTTGAAGTGTATTTACAACAAAGCCACAATGTCTGTCCGACTACAGGACCGGTGCACAAAACATATCCAGCTACAGAAAGGCGTGAGACAGGGAGATGTTATATCTCCGAAACTATTCACTGCCGCGCTGGAAGATGTTTTCAAGCTACTGGACTGGAATGGATATGGCATCAATATCAACGGCGAATGCATCACTGAACTTCGGTTTGCCGACGACATAGTCATTGTGGCGGAGTCGAGAGTCAAGTATCCCAACAGGTAGGTTTGAGGATGAATATGGACAAGACGAAGGTCATGTCAAATGTTCATGTCTCACCTGTACCGGTTATTGTTGGGAATACCACACTCCAAGTTGTTGACGAATACGTCTACCTGGGTCAAAAGATCCAATTAGGTAGATCCAACTTCGACAAAGAGGTCCAGCGAAGAATCCAACTCGGATGGGCAGCGTTCGGGAAACTTCGGCACATCTTTGAGTCCAAAATACCCCAATGCCTAAAGACTAAAGTCTTTAACCAGTGCGTGTTGCCAGTGATGTCTTATAGAACTGAGACGTGGTCCTTCACTGTGGGTCTCATAACGAAGCTCAAAGTCACACAGCGAGCTATGGAGAGAACTATGCTCGGAGTCTTTTTGCGCGACAGAATTTGTAATGAGGATATTCGCAAAAGAACGAAAGCCGACATAGCTCAAAGAGTAAGCAAGCTGAAGTGGCAATGGGCAGGGCATATCGCTCGTAGAACTGACAACCGATGGGGAAGAAAGGTTCTCGAGTGGCAACCACGGTCCGGGAGGCGCCGTGTTGGACGTCCTCCCACTAGATGGACAGATGATCTCACAAAGGTCGCTGGAAACCGCTGGTTACAGGTTGCGCAGGACCGATCGTTGTGAAAATCTACGGGGGATGCTTATGTTCAGCAGTGGACGTCTTGCGGCTGATGATGATGATGATGACATTTCGATTGGGTGAACTGATTTTGATAATTATCTTTTGTTCGAAAGTCTTCCCGAAGTTCTCATATAAATTTATCAAAATCTAAGTCAATGGAGCAGTTTGTGATGAAAAAATACATACGTCGTCGATAATTATTATCATTAATTGTGATAAAATTAGTGAACTGTGTTAGTTTAACTTTTAAATTTAAGTCGATTGTTTGATTTATTACATAAAAATAATTATTTATAATACAGAGTGCAGGGGTGAGCAAGACATGCACGTAATGGTAAGCACCAGACCCGAGCATAATACCAGTACACTCCGCTAGGCATAAGCTGAGCTTTGCATTTGTGTGAGTGTACATGGATAGTGTAGGTGTGACAACCGGCCTTAGGCGCGGCGCCATTCTGTCTCGCCGCGCTCCTGCCTGATTGGTGATCACTCACACTAATGCAAAGCTCAGCTTATACCTCGCGGAGTGTACCACGCTGCTATCCAAATTGCTCGCTGCCGCGATTCATGGATCAATCTATCCTGGTGTTTGTTTGCGTTATTTATTGATCATCGGAAACATATCAAACATCACAGTTCCTATTATACGTATATTATTTTAACTCTCAAAATTTAGAACATACGCTGATATGACTACACTTAATGAGTTGTTATTACTCTACACAGATGAAATACCCTGTTGATCGGCGATAAAACGAATCTCACCTACGTCCACAACTCACCAGGGCGCAAGATGAGGTAAAAAGCCGCGGTGTGATAAGCCGTGTAACGTGCACTACTTTCCACCAATGATCGTACAAAACGAGATAGAGTTACGCAAACTTCTAAGGACAGAACAGGATGCAATGAAAGACGTCAATGGGTTCGCATTTCGTTTTTTTTAATGTTCGTTTTAATTTTGTACATTGATGATATTTTGTTTTTCTAACTATTGCATTAGATGACTTAATTATGAAATGATACACCAATACCGCCGTCCTTTGTAAGGCTGGATGTCAACCTATTTTTTCCTCACCATTTCACTGAGCAGAAAGTCATGTTTTATATTTTTTACAGCTGCTTTTTTCCAGCTCTTTTTCTGTCGAAATCAAAATCCTGACTGACCAAACTCGCAACAGGTATAGTGTAATTATGCCAATAAAACGCTAAGGAGGAGCAGTCGTACGATCAGTCAAATGGGTCATATTGTCTTTACCAAATATCTATTTGAATTGACTAAAATACATTCATATATTTAAGTTAGCCATATTTTATATAAACAGATTCGTTGAACTTATGAACGGCTCACTCACTCTAAAGCTAGATTTGAATATTTTCTTTGACAAATTGGGCAATTTTAGGGCCGAAGTCTAATATAGGCAAGCCTATATTCACTCAGACATGTAATGTGTTGGTTTTTATAACTGTAAATTTCATGTTTAAGTTGTAGAAATACATTTTAAAGATTGAACAAATTATCACAAGTCCTGCAGTCCAGTTATTTATGTTTTTATGTAGGTAGAGTAAAATAGTACATTGTTCACCGAGAGGAGAAAGTGACCGATTACACATCGCACTTCGCGGGAATCGCACTTTCTCTAGAGTGATACATAGTGCTTTATACTACACCTACGAGGAAAATAAAAAACTAAATCTTTACTAATTGAAATTTTGAATCCTCAAACAACACACAAATTGAAAATGGCGCCAATGGCGTCTGCAATTTTCACATGTTCTTTTTTCAAATTGTTTGTCACCATCGAACACACAGCTAGTGGCCAGTGTCATTTTGCGAACTTGGAGATAAAAACTCACTGTAAAAACTTTTTGGATTTTGATATTTAGGTTACCAGCGCATAGTCTTACCCAAAATTAAAAAGAAAACCACGTAAGACATGGATTTTGATACACTTTTCTCTCCCGCTCAGATGCGTTTTCTCGCCGCATATTTGTTCGATATGCAATGACGTACTTTCTACCGTAAATTTGATAAAGTATCAAGGTACTTTCCGAGCAGGTGTAGTATAAAAAGCGATTAAAACAATCGCCGTAAGCAACTCGTCTGGCCAAAACATCACCGTACCACGCAGGTTCAAAAATAACTCTCTACCAATACACTGTTTTCGTTATCTGGAGACATACTCGTAATTACGAGTAAGTACGAGTAATTTATTTTTTTTACCTATAACAGGCATGACGACTCATTTTTTCTTTAAAGTGCCATCAAAAGGCTACTCCATAACTGAAACATACGGGAAAATAATTACTTTAATTTGTTATCTTAAAAACTTCCCGTGATATCTCGATTTAAAATCACACTTTTGAACTTTCCCAGAAACGGTTCGTACAAAAACATTACTTAAGCGTGACGTCACTGTCGGGTATTTTCTATGCGTCGCGAGTAAAGTTTGTATGTTAGCTATATTAATTATTGCGTTTAGGAAACTGGTTTCAGAACAAAATTCACTTTAAATTGAATGGGTTGTCCAATAGTAAATACAGTTTCTAATAATTTCGTACTTTTAAAATCGACTTGCTGCTTTGCATTATCATAAAGTACCTAAGTTAAAGAAAAAAGATATGAAAATTACAGTTGGTTCATATTAATTATTTATTCAATAACATATTATTGTATTTAAATGCTGTCATTATATCAATAAATTTAATATAATGCAAAGGCAGGACCTGTCGTCATGCTTATTATTGTTCTTCAAACAAGAACACAGCAATGTTTGCAAAATACTGCTTGGCGATAGAATTACTGCATAAGGTGTGGTAGTTCTCCAGACGAAGCGTCTATAAAGAATCCTACAACTACAATTTTAAAGATCAAAACGCAAACGAAAACCAGTAAAGCTAGACCCATAATTACAATAATGCCTTAGGTCAAATCACAATTTAACTTGTTTTGGCTATTAACTAACTAAACAGGCCCTGATTTCACTGATAATGTGACTACCGGTTAATTAAAAATATATTAATCAAAATTTTACTTTCCAGTTAATAATATCTAGAGAGATTTATGTGATAAAACTGACATAAAACAACACATCAACATTATTTATTTGAATATTTGTTTTTTATTGTAGAGTCTTAAATTTCCGTGTATTAATTGTCAACCATTAATATTCCATAAAATTATGGTTGTATGAGAGAGCGGTAAATTTCACTGGACAACGTAGAGGAATGTGTATTGCTTATGTATTAGTTGCCTTTGGTGTTAGCCAAACAGTATTCTACCAAACTTACCGCTTAAATAGTATATTTACCGTTTTTATTTTATGGTAAAATTACAGAGCATAGAGAAAAATCTTATATCTCTGGGTGACGATCACAGTGCAGGGCTAGGCAATTTGGACTCTTCATGATCTAATAGTTGCGTGACACTGTGCATGTTGCTCACTCAAGCACAAGTCCTGATCGTCACGTCACTCATTTGTATAAAAAAAAAAAGTATGGTTTATAGGTTTATACTAACATCGAAGTGCAGTTGGTAGTAAGTCTGTCTGCAGAGCCATATGTGTTTGGTTCGATTCCAACCCTGAACAAGATGTTTCTACGTTAATTAAGTATGTTTTTACAATTTCATTATATCAGGTGTCTAGCTTCTATAACACAAACTTAACTTAGTTAAATAGTGCTGTATAAAAATCATTCACATTCATATTTTTATTACGTTCTATTTTGACTGACCTTGTGACTTGCAAAAATTAGAATAACTAAAGAACAAGAGAAGTGATCACATGTCGTTAACGAAAACTGAAATATTTGTACTTGACCTACTATTATTTTTGACGTGACAACATCTAATAAATCGATGAACGCCAGCTACATGCACGAAAAAATGTCCCGTTATGTCCCGTTACGCTCTTTGTACTCTTGCGCATCTATCAATGTTTTGTTATGGTGTTGTCACGTTAAACTATCATCCGTAAACCAACCGACTTTACGGACAACCAATTTTTTAATCTACTGCGTTTTAGGTCGGCAAGCTTGGCAACACTGTCCACACATGTAGCACATGATTTGTTGTCCATAAAACACGTTTGCTTGCCCACTGGGCGACGGGATATGGTGGGAAGTGGCTACTACAGCGCGAACAATCCCTGTCCATACCGTTTTATGGTCACCTTCGGAGAATCCATCATATGTTGGCGGTGCCATTTTGACGCGACCGTTCGTCCTTACTTCCTTACTAAAGGCGATAGTTGGTTTGTCGCTTTGTTTGTATACGAATCTGATCAGTCTGCTGACTTCTTAAACAATGTTTTGCGTATAAAGCAGAAAGTCTACTTTAAGTTCATGCAGCTGCGACTTGAAGCTTTCTTTGACTATTTGGCAATAGGCGTGTCGACAGGTCCTGCAATTATATAAAATTATTTGATATAATGACAGTATTTAAATAGAATAAAATGTGTACCAATTTTAATTTTGATATTTTTTAGTTTAACTTACTTTATGATCATTCAAAGATGGATGGGCAAGTCCATTTTAAAAGTACGAAATTATTAAAAAATGTATTTGCCATTGGATAACCCATTCAATTTCAAGTCACTTTTGTTATGAAACCAGTTTCCTAAACGCAATATTTAATATAGCTACCATACAAACTTTACGCGCGACACATTGAAAATACGGTAATGTGACGTCACGTTTCTGTAGTGATTTGTATTTTACCACTTTGGAAGAAACTTTCGCGCAAACTATTCAGTTTAGAAAAAAATATTTAGAAACCTTAATATCATTTTTGAAGATCTATGCATAGATAACCCATACGTATGATTTCGATGGACAATTTTTTTTTGAGTTTCAGTTCTAGGTGTGGTACACCCCCACAATGTATTGTTTTGTTCTATTTTTTAACCCCCGACCAAAAAAGGGGTGTTATAAGTTTGACGTCGATGTCTGTCTGTCGGTCTGTCTGTCTGTCTGTCTGTCTGTCTGTCTGTCTGTCTGTCTGTATGTGTGTCTGTCTGTGGCACCGTAGAGCTCAAACGGATGGGCCGATTTCAATCCGTTTTTTTATTTAAAAGTTAACATCCGTGCGGATGTTCTTAGCTATGTTTGGTTAATATCGATTCAAGATGGCCGCCTCCACAAAATGGCGGACCAAATATTTCTTCACAACCTACCTCAATATGGGTATCAAATGAAAGGGCTTGACTAGTAGAATACTATACACTATAACAAATATCAAATCCAAGATGGCCGCCATCACAAAATGGCGAATTATATAATTTTTTTCACTACTACCGCAATATGGGTATCAAACGAAAGGGCTTGACTAGTAGAATACTTTGCACTATAAAAAAATTCAAATCCAAGATGGCCGCTACCACAAAATGGCGAATTACATTTCTTTTTTCACAACTCCCTTAATATGGGTATCAAATGAAAGGGCTTGACTAGTAGAATGTTGTACAGATAACAAATCTAAGGTAGTCGGGGGTTAATCAAAAATTTTAATTTTGTTCTTGTTGTATGAAAATCTTAATGCAGTTCACAGAATACATCTACTTACTAAGTGTCAATAGTATAATTCCTATAGTTTCGGAGAAAAGTGGCTGTGACATACGGACAGACAGACAGACAGGACGAATCTATAAGAGTCCCATATTTTGCCATTTGGCTACGGAACCTTAAAAACGTGCAGACAGCATCTAACACAGCGTTACCTTTGAATACAGTGAATAGGTCAACGGTGATGAGATCTCAATCCTAAACCGCGTCCACAAAATTGGACCCATTACCCATTTTATTGACATATCTTTGTCACAATCCGGGTTCAGCGCCAGCGTGACGCCAGTTATTGATGATACAGGTTTTGACAGAGCCTTCTATCCGGAAATAAAATTGATCTCGCATAAATAAAACATCGCATAGGATTAAAATACACCTATTGAAAACACTAGCAACGCCTCGAGGGTTTACCCGCGTAGTTCCCGTTAAATAACTTTGAAAATCAGAGAATTAACATCATACAAACATTGAAACATCCTAACTTTCGCATACTCCTTTTACCCTGAATGATGGTGATTTAAGGAATGATTTTGGAAAAAATATTATGCATGTGTTTCATGCATGAAGTTCAATGAAAAACCTTTATACTGAATATCATTCAAATAATAACTTCAATATAACATTATAAGTAGTTTTAAGCTAACTTTGCACACCCGATTTACCTTTAGGGTGTGAAAAAAAAACATTTTAATGTTCCCCTTTGTTATAAAAGGAACTCCTGTGCAAAATTTCAAGTCTCTAACCCTAATTATATAGTATTTTTTTACATTAACACTAAAGACGAAAAATTAACGCACAAAAAACTAGCCGATTTAACAAAAATAATATTCTGACGTGAGATGTTTGGATTGAAAATTAGGGTTCTTTTTCGATATTAATGAGGTGATCATTTTATATATAAATAATTTACATTCATAGTTATTTTAAAATTTAAACAACTTTAATTATTTTTTTTAAAGTGTATTTGATTCATACAAAAGGTAATAAATTTTTACTAAGTTCCGTAAATATTTTTTTTGTATGAGATAAAAATTAAAAACTTAATCATTTGAATTTAAAAAAGTGTTTGATTTAGTTTAAGTTTTTAAAAGTTAAATTGAAGTGAAAAAAGTGTTGGTACAAAAGTTGTCAATCAAAAAAGTCAAAAAATCTTTTTACTACCAACAACTCTATCATACTATATACATTTTTTCCACAGGACATTTTTTACTCTTAACGTCGTTTGACGTCGATGTCTGTCTGTGTGTCTGTCTGTGGTACCGTAGATCTCAAACGGATAGGCTGATTGATTTCAATACAGTTTTTTTTAAAGATTAGTCTACGTGCGGATGTTCTTAGCTAATATCGATTCAAGATGGCCGCCTCCACAAAATGGCGGTCCAAATATTTCTTTACAACCTACCTCAATAGGAGTCTCAAATGAAAGGGCTTGATTAGTAAAATACTATGCACTATGACAAATTTCAAATCCAAGATGGCCGCCTCAACAAAATGGCGAAATACTTCTTTTTTTTCACAACTCTCTCAATATGTACAGTATAGTGTACAGATTACAAATCCGAGGTAGTCGGGGATAAACAACAATTTTTAATTTTGTTCTTGTCATAATAATGGGTGAAGTAGAATGGAATACTTTAATATTTTTTGGTCTCAGGTACGAGGGTCAAACTGAAAGTTCTTAGAACTGGCCACTTATAAACAATATAATAAAAAAATAATTCTATAATTTGAAAATATAACTCTTTGCCAATATTACTGAGTATATACTTCATTCATTTGTCATTTGTTTTACGATTTGGCGGCAAATTGAAAATTGTCTGTGTCACGTCAACATGAATTTAACACGAGAAAATTTTCGTGCAATGATTTTTTATGACTTTCGATGTCATTTAAGTCAACAAGAAAGTTATGATAGACTACGATTGGCCTTTCACGATGAAGCCCCATCTCATGCGACTGTTTACAACTGGTTTAATGAGTTTAAACGTGGTCGCACTAATCTCACTGATGATTTACGTGAGGGACGGCCTTCTACGGCGACGACTGAAGATAACATCTGTGTTGTGCGGCGTATGATAGAGACTGACAAAAGAGTGACCTATCAGCAGATTCGGACAAGCTTAGGCATCGGTATGAGTCAAGTGCACAAAATCCTACACGAACATTTAGCGGTCAGGAAGCTTTGCGCCCGGTGGATACCTCATAATTTGACTGAGGCTCAAAACTCCATCGTGTGGATTGGTGCCGTAAAATGATTGAAAGATTTAACGGAGGTGACTCAAATGCTGTGTTCGACATACTAACAGGTGACGAAAGCTGGATTTACTGTTATGATCCTGAAACCAAAAGACAATCTGCTCAGTGGGTGTTTCGTTTCGAGGAGTTGCCAACTAAAGTGAAGAGAGATCGAAGTGCGGGGAAAAAAATGGTGGCCTCGTTCTTTGGAAGGATAGGTCATTTCGCAACAACTGTGTTAGAGGATCAAAAACAGTTTCTGCAGAATGGTACACTACCAATTGTTTGCCATTTGTCTTGGAAAAGTTCGAGAGAAACGACCTCGCAGTAGGATCCTCCTTCACCACGACAACGCCTCATCGCACACCGCCAAGCGAACGATCGACTATTTGGCGACATCAAACGTTGAATTACTGGGTCACCCGCCGTATAGCCCCGACCTCGCGCCTTGTGATTTTTATTTATTTTCAAAAATTAAAGAAAAACTTAAAGGAAAGCGGTTTATGAATGCTAAAGAAGCGGTGGCTGCGTATCGCGATGCCATTGAAGAGACCCCTAAGGACGAGTGGGCAAAGTGCTTTTCCCAGTGGTTCCATCGCATGCAGCGGTGTATTGACGTGAATGGACAATATTTTGAAAAGATATAATAAAACTAATAACTGGCTAATGTAATCAGTTTTTGATTTCCAAAGAACTTTCAGTTTGACCCTCGTACCTATTATTGACAATGATGGTCTACATTTAGGTTTTGTATTTTAATTTTATGGGAGAAAACTTAAAATTGAGTAAGTATATAATAATACCTTACATGTCGGTTTCCTTACAATGTTTTCGCCGCTTTTAAGTTAGCGGGACTACGTACATGACTTAGAAAAATGCAGTGGCGCGCGTGAAATTTGAACTCGGGGCTCCGGATCGGCAATAGCCGTTCTCCCAACTAGACTAGCCATGACCTTTTTAAGGTCAACCATAGAATAGATAATATAGATAGAACGGACACTCCCCACCCCCCGCCAATTTCAAGCTTCCTCACCCCTCAGGCCGTTTCGTGTACGCTAGGAGCACGCAACGAAGGGCTGGTATCGAACATCAAATTCCTTAAGGCCAGGTAGTTCTATCAAATTAGGCATTTAACGCTGTCTTGTTCTCGCGACCGTCACCGACCGCGGAATCGGTGCCACAGTGCAGAAATAACATTAAAATATTGGACTATGTAATTTAAACTCATTTTTTGTTCAAGATTTGTTTATACTAGTGATAACAATTTTGTGAATTGTGAAGTGATAAGAGTTTTTTGATATATAAACGAAGAAATATTAAATTTATCTATACTCGTAGATATACAAAACTCAACCTTTTCTTTTTGGTCACACTATAAGTTGAGAACGGCTTTTCCAATTTCATGCATCTTTTTAAAATGTTTCCTAATAATTCACAAGTTCGTCAAAAATTAAAAAAAATGTGCTGAAACGTAATGAAAAGCCAGTAAAAATAGAAGGTTTTTTGGTCAACTTTGCACTAAATTTCTAATCCAATTTTTTTTCTATGAGGTAAAGATCACTTACTGAGCATAAAATTACAAAATGCTCACAGATCCAAGTAGAGCTTCAAACGCCAATTGAAAAAAACTGTATTAGCCGATATTTTGGAAACTATATATTTTGACAATAATTGTAGAAAATAAAATTTTGCACCTTTTGTTGCTAGTAAACTTTTTTTGTAAAACTTACCGTTTACGATTTATAACCCATTTAATGATACGATTGCGATGATGCCGATAATAGTGCATGAAAATGATGTGGTCTACGATGGAACTTGTTTCTCTAATAGAAACAAGCACAGTGTACCCCGTAACCCCAAGGTTCGAACCTTCGACAAAAACCCACTCTGGCAATGCGTTTCACAGCTTAGTTGTTCTTATTACAAAATGGAGACCAAACTCTTCGTTCAACTCTTCAATCATGATGATGAACGGTGCTGTTTATTCGAGCAACGAGCAATGAGATAGAATAACTTTAATTTAAAAACCCCGACTACAAAAAAATCTACAAGTAAAAAAATATTACCTACTATCTAAGGACACTTTGGCGAGTCAGAGTAGTCTTAGAATATCTTTGTTACCAAAATCCATCCAGCCGTTTGGAAGATATGTGGAAATAAAAGATTTACAAACATAAAAGATACGCGCGAAAAACGTAACCCTTCTTCCATTCAGGTAAAAAGGGACATGTTTATGCTACTGGGAACAGAATTCACATCTTATTATTTTTACATTGTTATCATCAAATTTGACATATTAAATCGTAATCGGTAAGTTCGAAAAAAGTTTACTGGCAACAAAAGATGGGAAAATTTATTTTCTACAATAATAAAAGGCTTTATAACTTTTTCAGAATATCGGCCAAAAACGTTTTTTCGAGCTGGCGCTTGAAGCTCCACCTGGATTTGGTATAATTTTGTGATTTTATGCTCAGGAAATGATTCTAAACCTTATATAAAAAATACGAATCGGAAATTTAGTGCAGAGTTAAATTCTACGAGTAATTTTACTGCCTAAAAGGCTTCTTATCAAATTTGGTCGAGTGTCTAAATTTCTATGAACAATATTAACATTTTCATACAAAAAAAAGAAAAAACAAAAAATTTTGGTGGTGTCACAAACTTGGAAAAGAAATAAAAAAATTAAAATTCTAACAAAACCATACGTGTATCTATGGAAAGGTGTTCAAAACTGTATTGAAGTTCCTAACAGTTTTTTTCTAAACAGAATAGTTTGCGCAAAATTCTCTTCCAAAGTGGTAAAATCTGTATGTGAGGACTTTTCTTCCAAGTACTAAGTACCTTACTACCAAATAATTTACCTAAATGGCATATATTAGGGGATTTACGCAGGGGATTTCTCCCCTCTCATTATTTCCTTATCACGATCTCTGATTTAACTGACGAATATTTTACCGATACTTATCTATTTTCCATTCATCTGCATTGAACTTTTTACTGATGTGTTATCGACGTCAGTTTTTTGAGACTCCCTTATTGGTCTACAACATAAAGTAAACAGCGTACTAATTAGTATCAGCGTCTACTTGCAATCCCAATGAAAATGGTATCAAAAATCAAGATCATAGTGTGCTTCACTAGTAATACCTACTGATATTGTTATACTGTGGCACTATGATCGTAATATTTAAAATTTATCGGTTGTCAAAATTGCAAAATCAAGCACAGGCCCGTCGTCCGTGAGCGCCGAAACGCGACTGATCAGGCTTGCCGAACGGCGCGCTATATATATGGTAGATATTAAAACATAGTGAATAACTGATACTTTTTATCAAGTCAAACTCTACGAATGCATCTATAACTTTTTAGTGGCTTTCGTTGAGTACAAAAATTTTGTAAAAAAAATCATTAGTTTAGTCATAAACTTGAAAAAACCTTTTGAAAAGGGGTAACTTTGCGATTTTTTTCTATCAAGTAAAATTCATTAAATCGTGTTATTGACTGCGAATTGCACTAGATTAGATCCTTAACTAATACATATATTTTTTTCAGAGTTTAATACACTATTTTAAAGGTCTTAAAGTTGTTTTAAAAATTCAAAATTACGGCCCACACGCCCTTAATAAGATACTCTGACTTAATTAACTGTGATAATGCCTTTTAAAATACAACTTATGAACACGTGACACCTTTACCTATTTTCTTTTACCTAATCTAATGTTCTGCGATCTGCAACTAGCCTAGAATGAAATAGCTACGCGAAATATGGAGTTATATATATATTATCAGTTTAAAGTTTTCTCTTTAGGTAAGTGTAATTAAAAATCAATTCGACCATGGTGCCTATATCTCCTACTTTGTTTTTAATCTTCTCCCTTCTGATTTAAAAAAAAAATTGCATTCAATAATACAACACAAAATAAGGATTAAGTAAAGACAGGGAAGCGGAAGATTTTACGATACCTTACACTGGTAGGTTAACTCACGGGGCAAAGCTATTAATAAAACGATTCAGTAACCCTAGACTAAACGCACACATTCACGCGTGTGTACGAACGACATCTGCGTAGTTGTGTGAAGAGTAGGTAAGTCGACAGCGCCGTTTGTATGGACTTTTAGTGGAGTGTCCGGGGTGTGGGTCAACTAAAAATAAATAGGAAAGTAATAATTGCTCTACGCTCTACAGTCAGAGTTCTGTATTTTATCGGTTGAATGTTTTGAATGCTGCGAGTAAAGTTGTGGGTTGAGCTAGTACATAATACGTTTTACCAGACAAATAGCTGTCATGATTTAAAGGGAACGCCCGCTCGCACTCCATAAATAACTATGTATTTATAATAAACCAGAGATGTTTACGGTCACAGAATTAGCGAATATTAAATTCTAGCGAACCGCCCCGGTTTAGCACGGGTGCAATGCTGATACTAAATATCTAATATACAAAATTCTCGTGTCACAATTTTCGTTGCCATACTCCTCCGAAACGTCTTGACCGATTTTGATGAAATTTTTTGTGCTTATCCGGTATCTATGAGAATCGGCCAACATCTATTTTTCATCCCCCTAAATGTTAGGGGTAGTCTACCCCTCAATTTATTTTTTAATTTGTTAGACAAATTTTTTAATTTCAATTTTTTTTACGATACAACATACAAAAATAACAATCCTCAATTTTCACCCTTCTACGATCAACCCTTATTTTATTAGGAAATTATTTATATGGCAAAACAACGTTTGCCGGGTCAGCTAGTAAGTACATATAAATTATGTACTATGTAAGTACATATAAATTATGTACTATGTAAGTACATATAAATTATGAATTATGGTTATTGCGGACTGTTCCTTAGTGATAGACATATACTATTGCAGATTTTTGTAGACCTTTTGAAGGGGTACAATATTGCCATAAATTATTTTGATCTAACTCATAGGGCTCAGCCAGCGTTTGCAGTGTAAGCGCAAAAATATGTTTATTTATGACATTACATACTTTAAAAAACTTTTAAAATTATCCGTGTTTATGTGCTATTTTATGCATAGTACCACTGTGTAACATGTAGTGCTCTTGTGTTTGTCATCCAGAGATATAAGTTGTTTAAACTCTATGCTCTGTAATTTCACTAGAAACATTGCCCTTGATACCGAACACAATGAGGTTTTCACATCATTTTCGTTCACGTCATCCACTCAATCACCACCTAAGTAAGTGTACCTCTCCTGTCCTCTTCGCTCGTTTACCTGTAAAAGAAAAAGCTTTAGCAGCCCACTTAATGTTCCCACAGTCCCACTGCTGGGACTCAGAGCCTCTTCTTTGAAGGAAAAGAAGACCAGAATCCACATCGCCTTCCGAGTGAAGGTAGGCAGACGCATGTCCTCGAAAACATGACAAACTCGAAACAAAAAAACTGGAATGTTCTTTGAACATTCCAGTTTTCCAGTTTCCTCACGATGTTTCATTTCAAATCCAGAGATAATGACAAGTTTTTGAATCTGCTCTCTCAGATACTGAGAGGTGCAGCTGGCACTCGAATATATGACATCATAATTGTGAAATCAGTCGTCCACTCCGCTAGGCTATAAAAACTTATACACGAATTACCTGTAAAGATTGTGCATGAAATTGCACCAAAATATCGGGGACTCACTCCACCACGTCATTACGGTAAATTCACCATGTTGTCATGATAAATATCCGGTGATTGGTACTAGTATAAAGCATTACTGTTGCTCGGGTGTCGTATACTATTGTGGATTCTTTGTATCTGTAACATTATCACTTCAAAGATCAAAGACGGGAACGAACCAGTTGCGGAAACATTGACGAGATCGTTGTAATGTGAATTTAAATTAAACTAATTGTACCAACACACCGTAGAAATTGCGTGTATGCTTTCAACACTCATGTTTCCTGATTCCTTCTTGCGTTGACAACGTGTATCAAGTAACCCACCAAATATGTGGCCAAGAAGATTAAAACTACCTGATTGTTCATTTCTAAGCTTTAACGCATTCGATTTGTATGTTTTTGTTCCCTTTTTAAAATGCTCATGTCCACGTCTGTTTGTTACAATAGCATTCCGAGGCCTGCGAAATAATTCTAATATTATTAAAGCGAAAGTTTGCAAGCATGGATGGATGTTTGTTACTCTTTCACGTAAAAACTACTGAACGGGTCGAGTTGAAATTTGGATCATAGATAGATTATGGTCTGGAAAAACACATAGGCTACTTTTTATCCTGAAAAAGGGAACGACTTGAATGGGAACTACGCGGGTAAAACCGTGGGCCACTGCTTGCTAATAATAATATTGTTCACATGTGTTTTCTCTTAAGTGAATAGTGTATTTTATTGAGAAAATACCATAAGATCCACGGTAGGTACAAAATATTTTAAATACATTAAAGCTATTTTAAGTTGTCGTTACAAGTGCGATTCGTGTCCGAAATCGATCTTCGATCGATTAAAACTCCATGATCAAATATTATCGATCAATGCGGTCATGGAGGATCAATTAATATAATATTTTAAACAAAAGAAAAATTGCCAACGTTTCGATTACGTGTTCCTATCAGGTTGAATTTTGTATCCACGTAGTACTATAAAGATAATAATGGAAGAAAATGTAGTAAACCTCGTATTAATATTCTTAAACGATTATTTTCACAACACTATCTTTCTATTTTAACGACTAATTCACATAAAACTCACCCAAAAGAGCAATCTCGAACTGATGTTAATTTGAGCTTAGTTTATTTATGGATTATCTAATTGGGATAAACTTGATTAACATATTAAATTTAATATCGCGGCGAAGCAGACTCCTCATTTGCATTTGAGAAAATTTAAAATACGTCACATATTTTTTTCTTAATGGCATATTAAGCCCAGTTGGTCCAAATATCTTCAACTGAGGTCTGTTAACAGAGTAAATCCAATTTTCAGAAATGTGCTGTTTTGCGTATAAAAGATAATAATATTCAAATACCGGAAATTAAAAACTTGGACTAGGGAGTATAATCTTTTATGGATTATTTGTATTGGGTGATTCAGAAATATTGTGCGGTCTATGAAAAACAGATGTTGAAGGAAATTGTACATTACATGGAGTTAAGGGTAGGTAGAAAAAGTATGAAAACAATAGTCTCAGTAATAGTCACGTAGATAACGCTAACAAATGTATTCGTGGCCAGTGAGCTTTTCTAATTACATGCTTAGAGACTTCAAGACGAGAGGGGGAAAAGATTTATTCTGAGTAAGTGAGCACGCTCCATCGTAGACAGAATTATACTTCATCGATCAAGTGGAAACCTGTTCTTGTTAAAAATAAATCGAAAGGGGTATATCAGAACCTCATCCCATTAAGTAGGTACATATTTTGCACAGATATTTTAAGAGATATATTTTTGAGAATATGGCATATAGAATATTTGACATGCATATACGTCAACCCACACTTGGTCACCGTAGTGGGTAATGGCCTTGACTCACTTCTTGTGAGAAAAGGGTCCGAGTTTCAGCAATGGGAACGGTGACGTTGACGGAGACATTAGTTATTACTATTATCTGTTTAGAGACCATTTTTTAATCTTCTTCCAATAACTGCTTAATGATTTTTTCTAATAGACGTAAGCTTATTTTGTAAATAGGAATTAATCTACAGTACTAAAGTACAATATGTAGTCCATGTTTTATGGGTTATGCAGTAATGTTTGATTTTTTTATTTCAAAAGCCAATCAATAAAAACATTAATCATTACAGCTACGGAATGCCTTGAAGACAAATCTATACTTATAATAAAACTGTAACGGGTCGAATTCTGTACATTGAAGATATTTAAAAAAAATTTTTTTGGGGCACTCCATAGTCGATACTGATGGCGAAAGTGCATTTTTTTTTTTCTTTCATGTCTGTCTGTCTGTCTGTCTGTCTGTCTGTCTTTCTGTATAGAGATCACGCATCACGCCGAAACTACTGATTCAATTCAGCTGAAACTTGGCATGATTTTAGTTTAAACTAAGGACATTGCTGTAGGCTACTTTTGATCCCCAAATTCTGATCAGTTTTCTTGAGGGAGGGGGTGAAAGCCAGAATGTGTATTTGGTTGTAACTCATGTTTGCGTTGTTTAATTTCATTAATTCTTTTTTTGTTAGAAAGAACATATTTTTTATATTGTCCCGTCAAAATTTGAATATTATCGGTCTGGTGGTTCGGAAATTACACAAACCACAGATTTCTAAAACAAAAGGCAGATGGAACGTGCGGAACACAGATCCTTAGGTCCGGAAAGCAAATATCAAACGCCAAAGCAAATACAAACTCCAGTCAGTACGAAACTGACTTCCGTCTCGTACGGGAGTCCCGTGTGATTTTATGTTTTGTTTAAGATTATGCCGTCTTGTGTCATCAAACATTGCAAACATTGTTCCCAAAAATAAAAAAAGGAAATTTCATAGGAAAGTTAGAATATTTTTACTGATATTTATATAATTTAGACGATTTTATTTCGATTGATGAATAGAAACACAACACCTCAACGAAAATAGGTCAGTGTTGCTACACTAAAGTGAAATTATTTTCCCTGAAGTTAAGGTAAAATATAGACTCTAATTTTGTTTTGAAGATACTCGTAGACCAAATTATTGATGAACATTGTATAATTCAATTTTAAGCCCTATTTTTATAATCGTAATTTTTTTAATTTAATGTGAATTGATGCCAAGAACAAATCCTCGCCGTTACAAGGGTTAATAAAAATACTAATAGTGTTGATGAAAACTATAGTCATGAAACGAGTTTTTAATACTTCTGTGTACTATGGAGTTTAAAAGGTTTTATTTCAGGAATATGTGGCCAAAGCAAATACAAACTCCTGTCAGTACGACACAAACTTCATCTTGTACGGGCCTGTCCATACTGTGTGATTTTATGTTTTGTTTTAAATAATGCCGTCTTGTGTATTCAAACATTGCAAACATAGTTCCCAAAAACAAAAAAAGGAAGGAGGAATATCATTTCATAGGTAAGTTTAAATATTTTTACTGCTATTATGTTATTTAGGCGATTTCATTATGGTAACAAATGGGAACTGAAATAGCTATCCCAAACTGAAATAGTTTCCCCTGAAGTGAAGGTAAAATATAGATTATAATTTTTGTTTTTAAGGTAGTATTATTTAATTTTAAGACCTATTTTTACTATATTTTTTATATATAATATAAATTGATCCCTAGCAGTGATCCACGCCGTTACTAGTGTTAGAAAATTACTAATAGTGTTGATGAAAACTGTAGTTATGAAGCGAGTTTTTAATACTTGTATGTTCTGTGGAGTTTTCAAAAATACATAATACTTACATTTTAATAATATTATACGAGTAGAATAGAATGTTATATAATGCCAGCAGTAGGTCTCAGAATATTATCATTTGATAGTAGCAGTTTTTGAATATTATACGATGGTTGGTTTAAAAGTGAGGTTTTATAAAAAAAAATAGTGAAGCATTAGTGAATCGTTTAAACGATTATTTGTTTCTGTTTTTTTTTGGTTTGTTGTTTGGCCCTATAAAAGGTATCCCATATGCATTTTATCAAAACTAGTTTTGGTGGTAAAGATGATTGTTTTGGTTTTTGTTTAAACTATCTAAGCGAGCAAATTAATTATTATACTAATTAATAATACTAATTAATATTTGCGATTCAAGTTGATTTTTGGTTGCATGTAAAATCAAAATTCTTCTTCAACACTTCATAAAATGGAAATAAGATTTCTTGTTATTAACAAGAAATCCTTGCATTATATATTATCGGTGTAATAATAAATTATTTTAAAATAATGTTTTATGTGTTTATTATACGTGAAAATGTCCAAAGCTTAAGACATCAATAGTGGGACTTTTTTCTTAAGACTGGGAACATTACACGCACACCAACGTGAGTAATTTGACAACGTCGGTGAGAGCTGTCACGCATACATAACTAATGACTGGCCTCACAGTGTCGTTCACGAAGGTTTCATCTGTTTAGAAATCTGTGACACAAACATTAAATAATAACGACACGCGCGGCGCGTTCGGTACATACTAACTTCTAAGTATTCTGTGTATCAGACTATCCACAGAATATCTAGATTCTAGAAAGTGCCCACGTGATCGCGTCGCGTCGTCTTGGATGACATAATAATTGTCAAAGATATATTTTTGTGTGGAAAAACAAACATCATTCGGTTTTAATCGACTTCAAACAAGGAGGATGTTTTCAATCGGGTTGCATGTTTTTTTATTTGGTTTTATTTTACACGATAACTCAGCTAATTGTTAGTTGATTTTGATAATTCCTTTTTTGTTTAGTAGAAAATACTTCAGAGGTGATCTTAGATATCGAAAACAGGGAGGTAGTTTTTCAAATATCAACAAAAACTAAAATCAGCTTAGATCCATCTGTTACGACATAGTCATAGCTTCTTATAAAATTTAGTCGAATGACAGAATTAAATTACCTATCACTGAAGTAGATTTTGTTATTTTGGAGAAAACATCAGCATAATAAGTAGCAGCCTAAACAACCCATTAAATGTTCCCACTGCTGGGCGTCGGGGCCTTCTCTCGCAAGGAGAGAGACAAGGTTATAATCCACCACGCTGGCCCAGTGTAGGTTGGTGGATGACATATGACTTAGAACTTAGATTATAGGTAGATTTCGGTTTCCTCACAGTGTTTTCTTCGCCGTTTTAATTACCGGCATTACGAACATGACTCTGAAAAGATAGTGGTACGCGTGGGTTTGAACCCTGGGTCTCCGGATCGACAGTCGCCGTTCTCCCGACTAGGTCAGCTGTAACTTACTAGACCAGCCGTAACTTATTAGAAAACGTATTATTTCAATCCAAATACTGTTTAAAATTTAAAGGTAGTGTTCAACAAGCTTCGGTGACCGAAGCAGACCGTTGTTAGGGTTCTGTACACAAAGGGTAAAAACTGGACCCTATTACTGAGACTTCGCTATCCGTCCGTCCGTCCGTCCGACTGTCACCAGGCTGTATCTCAAGAACGGTGATAGCTAGACAGTTGAAGTTTTCGCAGATGATGTATTTCTATTGCCGCTTTAACAATAAATACTAAAAATAAAATAAATATTTAAGAGGTGCACCCATACAACAAACATGCTTTTTTACCGTTTCTTGCTCGATACTAATAATAACGTACCTGTCACAGGTAGACGCTTTAACTATTCACATAATATTTAGTTTTATGTTCTCTTTAAAAGTAATTAATTAAAATAAAATAAATTATTCAGGGGGCTCCCATACAATAAAATCCGTTTATTTGCTAATGGTTCAGAACCCTTCGCGCGCGAGTACCATTTGCATTTGACCCGTTTTATTTTTTATAAAATGTTGTTAAATCCTATGCTTTCCTAATATTATATAATTATGTCAATGTTTCAATTTTTGCTGCTCAATTACGTTGGAACGGCTGAATGTATCGAGTTAAAATTAAAGACACATTCTTGGTTTAGCTTAAGTAATACATAGGGTACTTATACATAGGCAATGTTTAGCAAATTTCAACCCGATCACTTGATACGTTCTGCCATGATTAAGTAACAAACATCCAAACAGTGACATTCATAATAATTACAGGACAACGTTGGACCGGCTGAACATATTTTGAAGGAATTCGAAACACACGTAGTTTGAACTCAGAAATAGCAAATCGGTTACTTATAAGGTTACTGTGACGTCGGAAAGACTAAGCAAATTTGGTAGAAAATTGAAACAGAGATAACGTATAGTCTGAAATACCACATTTAAGTATTACCTATCAACCTGAAAAGAAGCATGGGCCCTAAGGAAACAAATATTAACTATCACGTCAAAACGGCACAACGATATGGGTTGACATACGAAACACATATAGTTTATAGTCTAAAATTTCACATGGGCTAATAAGTTTATATTTTCATTTAACTCCATATTAATATAAGCATATATTTTCGTAAGGAACTTGATGTGATGGTAAGGTAAAAGCCTAAAATGAAAAATTTATGCACCAGTTTTGGCGTAGATAATATAGGTGATTTGCGTTCACAATCAAAATAACAAGCAACATAATATTCTCATTAGATGGCGCTAATGCCAGTTTAAATCTAAAAGCACTAAAGCCCCATTTAAATCGATGTTTTGCTATTGTGGTATGTATTTTTCTTTAATCACTAGGTGACGTTACTGGTATTCTAAATTGTACTAATAAGTTTTGCTGCTAAAAGGATTATGATGCCGAATTTGGATTCTTTCGTTCTTGGATTTTTTTCTGTGTTACCTACAATTAAATTCATACATTAACATTTCACTAAGACTTGGCTTAGATTATCATTAAAACTCAAAATCTTAATCATTTTTATTCCACACAGGCTTCGTTCAAAATTTTACGCGGGCGAATTCGCGGGTAACAGCTAGAAAACAGCTTGCGGATAAAAAGAGATAAGTAGGTATCAGATCATGAACATTCGCTTCAGACTTTTCATAATGTATCCTATAAAAATCCTACAAACTTAACACTTGCGGCTATGTTCGATACTATGAAACCTTACTAAGTATGTTTGATATTGTTTAAAAAAAAGAAAATGAAGATGATAAAATTAAATATATTTTTTGTGTGGAAAACAAATTCACTCAAACTCAAAGGGTTTTCAATGACTACTTATCCAAATATTTGACGTACGATACTTCCAACTAATGTATAAGTTAGTAACATCTGCTTACGCGAACGAAGTAGCGGGTTCAGCTAGTATTAAATAAATATCAAGACCATAGGTTATAGAAGTTACGGTTGGTCTAGACGGGAGATCGGCAAATGCCGATCCCGAGCCTCTGGTTCGGATCCCACCACTGTCTTTTCAAAGTCATACTCGTATGCTTAATGCCATCGATATAATTAAAGAAACGAAGATGAGGTTTGCTATAATCTACAGACAAAATAACGTGGCAAAAATTTGTTTGAAAATTGAATTGTCAGCGAACGTACATAACTCCTTGACTGAGATTAAATCAGGAGACGTCACCTGATTTTGCATCGCCATAGTAGAAGCGGGTTTGCCGCTTCTGTTTTTAAGAGTTCGATGCTTAATGCTGTTGACTTAAAAACGGCAAAAGAAATCATCAAGGAAGTCGGTATGTTCCTAGAACCTTTCGAGGTCCTGCGTGGTCACCAACCCACGCTAGTCCAGCGTAGTGGATTATGGTCTCAACTCTCTTTTTGCGAACGAAAGGATCCGAGTCCCAGCAGTAAGAACGTTGTGCATTTATTACCCAAATTCCTTCATATTTATGACATTAGTAGGACCACCAACAATTATAATAATTAGTATGTTTGTAAGTATTAGTATATATCTGTATTCGTATGTATATTTATTTTTAGTATATGTAACTGTAATTGCTAAAACATTTTTAGATACACACCCCGCATTTTAATATATTCTTGCTAACCATTTCCGTTCTAAGGTTGCCTGGAAGAAGGAAAAGTCGCTTTTAGCGATAAGGCCGCGGATTGTAACACTAGTATTTATTGTTCTTCTCTCCTGTATAAGTGTATTTTGTTTTGTTTTTGGTGTGTACAATAAAGAGTATCTATCAATAATGGCGGTTTGATGCGACGGTCTACCTTTTATCACAGCAAAATAAATTCCGAAGTTAAGTCAGAAAGTTAGATAGATTCGATTAAATTTACTTATGTATTATTCAAACGAATATTTGTCAGGGCACAGCGAACCCTCGTTGCTTGCATTGCACAACCGTTAAGGTTAAGTGGCAAGGCAAAGCTTGACAAAGATTCACACCCGAGTGATTTTGGAGAATTCCTGACGAAACTGCAAATAAAATAAACCTACCACGATGAGAAATTGGCTTTAGTACTTCAAGTGGTACAAAACAACATTTCATTCAACTTTTTGTAGTTGTAGGACTCTTGGCAGAGTCCGCCTGGGGAAGTACCACAGCTTTGCCAGTTATTCTACCGCTAAGCAGTAATGGGCAAACATTACTGTGTTCCGGTTTGAAGAGCAATGTTTCCAGAGAGATTACAGAGCTTAGAGTTATAACATCTTAGATCTCTGGGTGACGAGCGCAGTGCAGTGCTAGACAATGATTTGGGCTCTTCATGTTCCAATAGCTGCGTGTCACTGTGCTGTTATGTGGCAGGCATGTTGCTTACCATCAGGCACATGTCCTGCTCGTCTCGTCACTTTTTATTTAAAAGAAAAAAGTGGTAGTTATTGACTCTTCTTATTACCTATACTTGTTACTAGACAACATACTACCAACGGTTTTAACGCTCGTTTCACGTTTGATGTCGCGAGCATTGTGAGCGTAGGTTTGAATTCCACCTGCACCACTGAACTTTTCTCCATATGTAGTATGTAATATATAAATAGGTACATATAACTTTGTCATTATTGATAAAGAAAAACATCGTGGAAACATTATATATTCCAAAAATACATCTTTCTAGGACGTGCTATAGCTATAGATAGTGTCCTCAAAGGAGCGGGATGATAAAGTTCCAATACTTCAATTTTATAATATAGTTTCTCAGCGAAGAACCGTACCACAACCAAGGACGTATAAAAAAATTCGGACGTAGTCTCGCTAAAACAAAAACTGTGTCCATCGTGTCGGCCACATAATATGCACGTGTGCGCTGTCACATACAGACTGACACGCACACATCAGTGGGCCATTTTTTTTTTTAAATTAGCCACTCCACAGACTCCGGGGTCCGTGATCTTTGTCATTACAATTATATATTTATTTTTTACACATTTCTTGGATCAGTGGTGCGCTACTTGTGTATATGTGTGACAACCTGACAACGCACACGTGCGAATGTGGCCGACTATAGTGACACAGTTTTTGTTTTAGCGAGACTACGCCCAACTTTTTATACGTCCATGACCACAACGAATATAAAACATGTACTCGTACCTATACCTCAAAGTTTGAAAATCAGTATACAATAGAACAGTAATCAATAGATGTCATTTGAGACCAAGTATCGAAGTTTCATAATGCTAATAATAGTATTTTAATTGCAAAAATGACTTTCCTATGGCTTAGCAGGTAACTAAAAGAACAAGTAATAAATAAAATAAATAAATAATAAATCTTATGTCGAAACATAAAAACAAAACCGCGACAGGTATGCGACACATTTGATTGTGTCGGTGTGTGGTCTTGGGTCGGAGGAAGTAGGTAATAAATTACTAAAACAATATCTTTATGACACTGATTAGCTAGTTAATAGTGTATTAAGAATTAATAATATGCACCTGTCACAGAAATATTTTGATGTAAAGGTGCACAGTGTGACAGAGTATGAGAAAACCCTTGTGCTAGTCGTGGGATGCAGTTCACGATGAGTACGGTATGAGACGAGCGGAGTCCAGTGCTACATAATGATTTGGACTCTTCATGTTCCAATAGCTGCGTGGCACTGTGCTGTTATGGGCAGGTCTGTTGCTTACCATCAGACGCGTGTTCTGCTCGTCCCGTCACTCTACAAATACATAATAAACAATTTTCGTACAAAAAATTAAACCGACTTCAAAACCACAAATAGGCACTCAAAAGCGAAAAATAAACTAAAATCATTGTTATAAGCGCTACTCACTCATCTATTTGAAGTCGGTGCCAGCTAAATCTAACAGGTATAGGATAGATACTACTTACCTGTGCCTACATAGCATCAATCTACTAACTTTTGACCTGACTGGCACCGACTTCAAATAGATGAGTGAGTAGCGCTTATAACAATGATTTTAGTTTATTTTTCGCTTTTGAGTGCCTATTTGTGGTTTTGAAGTCGGTTTAATTTTTTGTACGAAAATTGTTTATTTTACTCTTTAGTGTACAAGAACAAAATTAAAATTTTGATTAAACCCCGACTACCTTGGATTTGTTATCTGTACAACATTCTACTAGTCAAGCCCTTTCATTTGATACCCATATAAAGGGAGTTGTGAAAAAACAAATGTATTTCGGCATTTTGTGGAAGCGGCCATCTTGGATTTGAATTTTTTCATAGTGAAAAGTATTCTACTAGTCAAGCTCTTTCGTTTGATACCCAAATTGAGGTAGTAATGAAAATATAATATAATTCGCCGTTTTGTCGTGGTGGCCATTTTGATTTGAAATTTGTTATAGTACATAGTACTCTACTAGTCAAGCCCTTTCATTTGATACCCAAATTGAGGTAGGTTGTGAAAATATTTTGTCCGCCATTTTGTGGAGGCGGCCATCTTGAATCGACATTAACCAGACATAGCTAAGAACATCTGCTATGGTATTAACCTTGAAATAAAAGAAACCGCATCGAAATCGGCCCATCTGTTTGAGTTCTACTACGGTGCCACAGCAGATAGACAGACACACAGACAGACATCGACGTCACTTATAACACCCCTTTTTTTGGTCGGGGGTTTAAAACAAGTTTTTATTAAAGCATTTACACAATTTTGTATTGACAGGGTCGAGATTCATAACTTTTGTGAAATCTACAACGTCATCCAGATACGCAATTTTTCAGTTTTTGGTTCATATTTCAAAAACTACTTGACCGATTTCAAAAAGATTTATATGGGACCATTCGGGAAGCATACCCATCCGAACACAAAAAGAAATTTTAAAATCGGTTCAGAGGTTCTCGAGAAATCAGGTAACATACATAAAAAAAAAAAAAAAAAAAAAAAAAAAACATAGGGGTCGAATTGATAACCTCCTCCTTTTTTTGGAAGTCGGTTAAAAACTATTTTTAACAAAAAATTAAACCGACTTCAACACCACAAATAGGCACTCAAAAGCGAAAAATAATTTAATATAGGTAATTAATATAACCGCTACTCACTCATCCATATAAAGTCGGTGCCAGTCTAGTTAAAAAGCTAGTAGATAGATACTATGTACGAGGTAGTAAGTAGGCATAGGTATATCTATCTATACTTATTAGAGTTGGTTGGCACCGACTTCATATTAATTACCTATATTAAATTATTTTTCGCTTTTGAGTGCCTATTTGTGGTGTTGAAGTCGGTTTAATTTTTTGTTAAAAATAGTTTATTTTACCCTTTTTAGTGCTAAACAAGTTTTCATTAATGCATTTACACGATTTCGTATTGACAGGGTCGAATTTCATAACTTTGTGAAATCTACATATATGTCACCCAGACGAATTAACCTTCAAATGAAAAAACCGCATCGCAACCGGCCCATCCGTTTGAGCTCTACGGTCACTACGGTGCCACAGACAGACAGATATTTTTTTGGTCGGGGGTTAAAAAGTATAGCCTTGCTTTCGATTATATTGTCCAAACGAGGTGGAGGTGTTCAATATGCAGCTCGAGATATATATAGATGATTCTAACTCGAAGGTCGATAGCGCGTGTTATTTTACTAGTAGCGCCATCTAGTTTGCTAGGGCTGTACTAATGGTTGGTAATCAATAAAGATGTAATCAAGTTTGTTGTATGCCAGCCCTCTTTAAATATTTATTTTGTTTTATTCTTAGTATTTGTTGTTACAGCGGCAATAGAAATATATAATCTGTGAAAATGTCCACTGTCTACCTATTACCGTAACGGTGATACCTACAGACGGATGACGCAATCACTATGTCGTCGAGGTAAATTTTAGTTGTTTTTGTTCATATTTCGAAAACTACTACACCGATTTCGATAAAATTTATATGGGACCACCTCTGAACTATGATCTACCAAACAAAACAAGAACCATCGAAATTGATTGACAATTGGCGGCGCTATCGAGTAACATACATACAAAAAAAAAAAAACATACAACCGAATAGAGAACCTCCTCCTTTTTGGAAGTCGGTTAAAAACAAATACAAAAAAGTCTACAAAACCACTCTTGTCTAGTGAGGTGGCTTTTGCCTTGCCTTCGATAATCATACACTCCGCGAGGCATAAGCTGAGCTTTGCATTTGTGTGAGTGTACATGGATAGTGTAGGTGTGACAACCGGCCTTAGGCGCGGCGCCATTCTGTCTCGCCGCGCTCCTGCCTGATTGGTGATCACTCACACTAATGCAAAGCTCAGCTTATACCTCGCGGAGTGTACTACGCTAATAAAAAAATTGATTATTAATGTTTACTCTTTTACGCAAAACTATCAAAGGTGCGTCCCCCAGCAAAACGAGTATTTGTCCAGTTTTCAGACCTATCTACTCTTTAGCCAAAACAAATATTAACTGGTAAAAATACCTACAAGAAATTCCTACAATTTCTTGGCTTCAAAATGGTAGCTTCTTTTTTGTTTGTTAATGAATTTTTTGTTTAAATAATCACCTCACAACGAAACCATAAAAAATAGAAATATGTACCTAAGTGTAATTATCATGCATCTACTCGAAAAAAACCGCCATTATTTGCATTTTGTACTTACACCAACGGATCGGCAATTCCATTACGAACATTTTGGTTGTTTTTTTTTTCTAAAGACCAAAATCTGTGTTTATAAAGAGTTTATTCTAAAATTTGAGCGTAAAACAGCGACAAATCTCTTGTTCTTTCTTGCGGTGTGCGATGAGGTAAGAAATACTCAAGGTCTGGAATAACAAATGCTCTTTTTTAACCCTGGAAAGTACGAAATCGGGAACAAAGCGGGTGAAACTGTGTGCTGCTAGTTTAAAAAAATATCGAAATACGTCTATCCTGTCATCTCAATTAGACTTTACCTTAGATACGTAAAATAGCACAAGCAGTCCACTTAAGGTGCTGACAAGAGACAGATGAAATTAACGAATGCAAAATTAAGCCCCGTCCCTTTACAACTCCGATAAGACAGCGCCACGCGAAATATTATTTCTTACTGCTGGGACTGGGGGCTTTTCATTACAAGGAAAGAGTCAAGGTCATAATCTACTACGCTCAATACGGGTTGCTGGATGACGTTATGACCGCGAAAGGTTCTTGCTAAATATTGGTTTCTTCTTCGTGTTTCTTGTTTGTTTTGTTCACCATTTTTAAGTTAGCGGCATTACACATATGAATTCGAAAAGACAGTGACGCGCGTGAGATTCAAACCAGGGCTCCAGATCGGTAATTGCTGTTATCTGGATAGAGTGACTAGACCACGGGCAACTCAGCGTGAACTAAAGTAAATTTAAATAAGCGAAGAAAATCAACATTGTAGCAGCCCGTTTAGCAGCTGTTATAAATTCCGTCAAGTAATATTTATAGATGCCAAAGACGGGCGAGAATGCAGGATACTGTTGTTTTGCTTGCCTTTATGTAAACAATGCATAAACCCTATTTGAAGATAAAATAAAACCACCAACAAAATAATTTACTATGACAAGGGTTAACGTTACAATGTTAGAAAATTAAGTTGGTAGTAGACATGCGCGCAAAACCGCGGCAAGTATGCTCGCCGGTATAGGCTTGCAGTTAGTTAAATCAGGCTTCACTAGTTCTTATCTATAATTCATATTAAAGGTTATTTGTTCGTTTTATAGTTAATAGTATACTAGATTTCTTTTAGAATAGAGTAGCATAGATAAGAAAATAGTGATGGTAACGGAACGAGTAGGACATATGCCTGATAGTGCCGAATCATTACCCAGCACTGCACTATGTTTGTCACAAAGAAATTTACATTTTTTAGCCAAAGTCAAAGTTCTTTACTGATAAATGTGCAATTTACACGTTAATTTTATAAAAAAACAAAATAAGAGCATACAAAGAGCATACATTTTTAAAGTTGAAATTGAACTTTATATTGTACGATAATAGGTATCGTACAAATAAGTGTCAAAAATTAAAATATGTGTACTTATTACAATTGTAATAAACAATGTAAATTTTTGACAACTTTATTGTGAGTTTGCCATCACTATATAAAAACTAGCTGTAACTATAAAAAAGTTTGATCGATAAGCCAGCTTTTGACGTGACAACGTCTTATAAATTGGTTAGCCGGGTGACACTTCAAGAAACTGCGTTACGCTCCGCTCAAGTTATGCGCTCACAACGAGAGCGAGTGAGAGGCACGCATCCCTTCCACTCGGGCATGGTTAGCCCGCCTAAGAGCGAGAGAGACAGACATAAAAAGTGAAAGGCACGCGTCCCTTCCGTAAAATTATTTTACCACTCAAAGTCGTTGTCACGTAAAACTTTCGCCCGTATACCGACTTTACAGGCAACCAATTTTTTAAACGGTTTTTGAAGCTACCCGAACTCGGTGCTGATTTAACTATTTTAGGAAGAGTGTTATAAACTTCCGGTCCCATAATGTGAGTCAGTTTAACACAGCCAAGCCTAAACCTTGTACTTTCCCTGGAAACATTGCTTTTTAAATCGGCAAACATTGGTGTTGAATAATTCCAAGATCGGGCCTCAAGACCCTAGATCTGTGCGTAATTAGGGACCATTGAATGTACTTGTACTTACACAATGGCTTAACAATATATCTACATATATTGTTAAGCTTCCATCTTGTATATATTATTGAAATGAAAATCTATTTAAGCGCCTTGAGCACTTTTTGAGTTAACAAAAATGATGGAACTCAACATGTTAATGTTAATAAAATTATTGTGCAACATTGTAAGTACTGATTATTACGAAAATTTGATCGTTGTACGTTTTCACTTTTACGGCACATCGGCAGTCTCTATATCGATACGTAGAAGAAGACCTCTATCGGCACATTGGCGGTAACCGTAAAACTACATTTTTTTAACTTTATATATCGATACCTTAATTTGCAAAACGAATAACTCCATAGTAGCAAATTTCACAGGGGCCACTAAAAACTTAATATAAAAAAAAATTAAGCATCAAAAGAAACAAACAAACATCCCCTTGGAAATTGTGTTTCTTATTAACTAATAAACACTTAAAATAATGAAAATACTAGTTACGCAGTAGATTTTAGTGTGACCCCTGTGAAATTTGCTACTATGGAGTTATTCGTTTTGCAAATTAAGGTATCGATATGTTAAATACATTTTATGTAATTATTTCAGTTTTCTACCATAAAATATTTCACATTGCTCAGTAGGTTTATCGCGGTAATTTAAAAGCAGTAATTTCCAGAAATTGTTTTAATTGGCGGGATATTTGTAACACAAACAACATAAACACATCGGCAATTATGCTAAATACGCATCATAAAACAAAGTAACGAAGACCGTTCCATTAGAGATCATTACTCTTTACACACACTATAAACTTTCATTAAACGTAAAAACATCGTTAAGACGGAAGACCCTTATTATATCTGATGATACGACACAGAAAAATAAACCAGTCTGTTGTGTGTCGAACTCTCACAGCAAAGGTTCCGTACAAGCTTCTACATTTCGATATCATAGTTCGTAAAACGAAAAACTCCTTATTAGCAAATTTCCGAGGCCATTATATCGTATTTAAAAAAATTAAAGGATCAAAAGAAAAATCAAAACTCTCTATGGAAATTGTGTCAGAAACACATAAAATATTTCTTTTAGTTGAGATTTTGTTTATTTTAGTATGAAAACTAACGTGGTTATTACACATTTTAAATCTCGTTTAGCACTGTGCTAAACGAACTGCGAACCCGCGCGCACACTCTCCTTGAAAAAGATCGCCGGACGCGATCGAAACTTGAGTCGGACTGGACTAACTATATTAAACGTGAGTTACCCGTGTATTTATTTAAAATTTTGTTTGTTTGTTTTGATGCGTTAATTTTCTTTTGGTGGCCCGTGTTAAATTTGCTTCTAAAGAGTCATTCATTTTGAGAATTAAAGTATCGATTAGTAAAATTGAGTCCAACGCACAGTGAAGGTTCCGTACGAGCTCCTTGTGGAAATTTATATAAAAAATAATTAAAATTTGTCTAAAATTCATAAGATGCTTGACCTGGATTCTGAACACAGTTGGATTGATCTAGACACGGAATTAAACCTCTCGGTCCTTGTCTTATCTGTTTTGAATGATAGTGACAAGAATCGACACTCCAAATTTGAGTCATTCGGATTGTGTTCAGAATCGTACCCTGACTACAATTGAAAACAATACAGGATTTAATTAAGATCTAAATGATTTTCATTACACAACGACTCGGTCCTGATACAACGTTTGTGATTCCTGGGTGGAACAGCAATAGGTATTTGCAAAGAAAGCACAGGGCAAAAATATAAATCATTTTTATTTCTAGCTGACGAGCGCAGTGCAGTCCTAGGCAGAGATTTTAACTGTTTATGTTCAAATAGCTGCGGGATCCTTTAGTTTATGGGCAGCCATGTTGCTTACCATCATACTTAAGTTTTGTTTGTCTTGTCATTCTAATAATAAAACAACACTGTGTCGTTTTTATGGGAAAGTATGCTTCTTACCGTTATTTCGTTGTAATGAAACTCCTCCAAAACGATTGGGCCGATCTTGATGAAATGTTGTGAGTGTTTTAAAGTCGATTTGAAACTTGTAGACGTTTTTCCTTTTTTTTCGGTAGATATAAAACAACATCTTTAGGGTCGGTTAATTAAATAAAATAACAGATAGAGCATACAAGCAAAATAGAATCTAGAATCGCAGTAATAAGGACCCATTTCCTGTAGGGAACCCTAAAAAACTAAAACACGAACCGATCGTTAGTTACGCATGGTAGTCATACAAGTTGTGGAATGATTCAAAAGATTTGACCAACTTGTTAACATTTCCAATCGATGCACTTCGATAATAAAATACAAAACATAATGAACTCTAGAACTAAACGCTTAAAGTGAATTATTCGTTTTACGACACTCATTTAAATGTTACGAGCGGTGCTTCAAAGTACTGAAATAATTCGATTGTATTATCTAAACTATTTAGTTCCCTAGAGTCGAACAGGATTAAATTTTAGCGGGAATGTTTGAGAGGAAATCGAATATTTCATTGAGATTAAAGTAATTAAAATGAACATTGTTGGACATACCTCACACAAGAGTAACTAGGCCCAAACTAATCTAACTTTCACTATGAAGCTAGATAGAAAGAATCTTACAGATGTTATAAATGATAACGTTTAAATGTTTGCCTTATTGAAGCTAAAATAATTATATAAATATGAAAAACCAAACAATTGACTTCAATTTAAAAATAAAATAACTAAACAGATTTTAATAACATTTTTGTGATCTTATGCTAAATAAACGGTAAAGAAAGCTTTGGGAACGTTTAAATGTTTGTCTTATTGAAACTAAAATAATTATACGAATATGAAAAGCCAAACAACCTGGAATCGATCGATAGACGTGCCTAAAGGCTCATAGGCAACGACACACTTGTGCGAAAAAGACTACAAAGTCTGGATCATCGTCGAAAAATTGCCAGCCAATCAGTTGCATTGCAACTGATTTGCATTATCTGATACCACCTTGCCCTTTTTTCTATCGGAATGGCCGTAGCTCGAAAAAGCGACATCGTTTCATGGTTGATGTTCCAAAGACACGAAGAAGAGATTTGACTCTACTTTTGTGATAAGAACGTCTAGGCTGTGGAATACGTTGCCTGAGTTGGTTTTCCCCGATGGTTAACAATCTTTGTGTCTTCAAATCGAGAGTGAATCGGTTTCTTCTAGGTAAACATGCTCCATCGTAGACCGCATCGTCGCTTAACATCAGGCGAGATGGCGGTGAAGTGTAAACCTACAAAAGTTAAAAAAAACGACTTTAATTTAAAAATAAAATAACCAAACAGATTTTAATAACATTTGTGGCTTATACTACATAAACGGTAAATAAAGTTTATCCATAGATTCCTGTTAATTTAGTTGTCAGGTTATTGAAGACTTACGTTATTTTAAAAGTTCAACGAAAGGTTGTAATTAAGGATAAATGTCTTTGACGATCGTAACACCGCAGGACTACCCCGTGGGGTAATGCTTAAAGCGGGTTATGCCATCATCAACCGTGCGTCATCCATTATGGCGTAATTATCTGGTGACAGTTGTCTACTTACCCCTAGAAATTTATTTTACGAGTAATTTCTTAATTTTACTGTGACTCCGGAACCGTTTCTATGTGAATATTATTATGTATACTTACGTATGTATAATTTGAATAAATTAACATGTCTGACTATTCGTCACAGAATACTATCTATTCCAAACTTATGCGAAGTTGTTACGTTCAAATAAGCCGTTGCCTTATTTGAACCAAATAATTGCAGTACAAGAGTTACAAAACTTTGAAACATCCAATCAGTCAATATCCGTATAGGGTATAAATCAAAAATATCTGTGGGCATGAGCAACTCATTAAGTGTTCCCACAGTTGGGACTCGGGGCCTATTCTTGCAAGGAGAGAGTCAAGGCTATAATCCATCAAGCTGACGGTGTGGGGTTAGTGAATGACGTATGAAAACACACGTTCCTAGAAGTATTCTATAAGTGTGGATGGAAATTGAACCCATAAACTACGTCTCTGTGGACAGACCATGCGCGGTCCGAGGGGGGGTAACAGGGGACATGACACCCCCAAAATCGTATATGTTAAACTAATAATCTAAAAAAAAAAAAAAATATCTAATACAATATATTTATTAATAACTCCAAAGTTACATGTCATTTAATTTAATAGTACTTAGACTATTTTTAACTCGGGAAAACAACTAGAACGGGAACTACGTGTATAAAATCGCTACTAGTCAAGTATTTTGTACTCGATTTATTGTATTCCTACTGATGACCCCCCCAAAATCTGCGACTACGTACTGGTGACCCCCCAAAATCTGAGACTACGTACTGGTGACCCCCTCCAAAATTCGAGGCTGGGACCGCGCCTGGTACAGACTGACTACCAACAGAGGCACGAAGTCTGTTAAATTATAATTATGGATACAAATAGTTTGCAAGATGCAGATGACAAAACGTCTCCCAACAAAGACCCGTCCACTGCCTTCAAACATATATTTAATTTATTGGCTTATTGGATTGTGTGTTTTGTGAGTCGTGTATCTCGCTCCGTAACCGCTCTTAGCATGTATGGGAGAGCTAATTTATTATTAAATTGGTTGGTGATATAGTAAAACATTTATTAAATCCTATTGAACATATTATGCAACGCAACACGCTGGCGTGGGTATTACAGCACATTATAGCAGTATCACTGCCTTGTCTCACTGCACTCGTCACCCGGAAAAGTAAAATAGTTTGTATTTCTTCCCTGTTACAGGCAGATGTTTTACAAAGAAAACTACACTACAATACATAGCAATTACTTACCTTTTAGATTGTCTGTAGACCGACAAACGTGAACTAAATTACTTGTAACTAAAGTAAGTACCATAAAAGCTCTACACCTTTTGCCCTTCTTTTCATTCTGTTTGGTAGATAGGCGAGGCAATTGGAAGTTAACTACATAAATCTATCCCAAAAACAAGTACCATCAAACTTTTCCCACATTAGTTTGTTTAAATTATTGTTATAAAATAACTTTCTCAACAGCTTCAATTCCAAACAAAAATTATCAAGTTCGTTAATTCGAATTTCATGTAATCCAATTAATTTTGTTGTAAATACCATTTTAAAACTATGTTAACACTGTATTTACAATTTCCTGGGGTCGTACCACGAGTTCTTATTGCGATGATTTTACGAGACAAATGACGAGCAACGTTTCGTGGATTACGACCGTGAACTTTATCACCGGGCGATAGAATTCACTATTTCCCAACGTAAAATATAGAACGTATTTCGAATATTTGACATAACTGTTTCTCCATAGTACAGGCCGTGTGCCTGTCAAACATTGATTTATGCGTTTCCTATAGGAAAAGCGGTTTTAAAACTCCACACGCTTAAGGGAAACCAGTTGGGCACTTAAGAGACAAATTTAAAGAGCATTTAATTTGAAACGAGCGCTCAATCTATCAGTTTATCACTACGACGGGAATTACAGAGATATCAGTACAGTTAAAAATATCAAGGTCTTTAAAACTGAAGAAATATGTAAGTACATTGGAAAATAGCATAATAGCTTCATCTAAACTGTCTTGATAATCTGTAAAGATTCTATGGCAGATGTTTGTTGCTTACAAAAACAAAAATTGTTGTTTTTGTAAGCAACAAAACAAAATGGATAAGAAGTATGTATGTATGTATAATCTTATACGTTTCTTCTAGGTAAACACGCTCCATCGTGGACCGCATCGTCGCTTAACATCAGGCGAGATGGCGGTCAAGTGTGAGCCTAAAAAAGGTAAAAAAAAAACTTTCTTATATTTGATGTTTCTATGGCAGATTTAAAATCAGTGTTTTGGCTATCAAGCTGTACATTAATTTAGATATTAATCTGACGGATATTATACGCTTCTTAATAGTACTTAATATCTTATACATATCTTATCTTATACATATAATACCTTTACAAGTTTCGTGAACTAAAATCACTTGAAGATAGGTACTTATTCGGTAAACTTGTCAAAGAATGGTATGATAAAGAAACTTATGTATTTCTTGTTGGCTTGTTATAGAAGGTCGACTGCATCTAATTGGCTATTTTGTTTGATTGTGTGTTGAGTTTGTGGATTTCTGTCGATTCCGTAGTTTTTTATTAATTTCAGTGATCTGTAAATCTGTCTATTTCTAGCGATTCGATTGTGCGACATTCATACTTACTTTTCCACGTTTAGAATTTATAGTTATTTGGTATTTGTTTATTATTCTAATTATTTCTAGTCTATTGGTACTATTCTATTATTTTACACTCATCTGTGCTAAATTAAATTAGTGTTAACTGCAAACGAACATATTTAAAATTACAATGAAAGACAACCGTCTCATGTTATTAAATTTATCAGCTTCTCAATCGGACAGTCGGACCAACTTAATAACAAAGCCAGTAAGTAACAGAGCTAATTTGTCAATACGAATAATCCATAAATTTGTTTTGAAAATACTACAGTAACACCATCACTTAACCGTTGATTTTAAATTGGTATGGTATAGCAAACAGATGCATCTGATTTCCCGTGACACCATTCATGATATTTGAGAAGAGGCGCTACTAACATTTATTACATCGTTTTAACAAATAGATATAAGTAGTACAACGTTTTCGCCATAAGATTTTGGTGGTGGCAAAGTCCCTAGATAGCCAATTACGCACTGACACAAACAAGTGAGTCCAAACTGCCACTAATTGTGGGTAACTAGCCGACAATCAAGATATTCTTGTCTTGGTCAGTGTTGCTGCTCTGTAGAATTATTTTTAGCAATTGTTCCTAAATTTATGAGATGTTCGATTCTAAGAAAGTAGATGCAATGTTAAATCACGTTCCATTATTACCTGAACTAGGGTTTACAATAACCGTTCAATATTCAGAGGTAAATTTATATTGGTTAAGGTTCGGGATAAAAGTGTGTACCTTGTGGAATGTAATTATAGAAACGTAGTGTTCCACTTTGCTAGAATTTAAGATTATGCTAATTGTAATTTACGACTTCTTTGCTTTGAACTTCTATGAGCTATAATTATATTTTGTTTATTTATTTTATTCAATTAGTACCAGCTTACCTAATTACTCCAATGAAAATTACTTGTTCAGTGCTTTCGTCCATCACATTTATTTCGTTCAGAATTTGGATGTTATTTAAGCTATGCTACCTGGTGATGACATAGGCCTATGTAGGTACATCTGCATTGAAAAATACTAATAACACTTCATTATAGAGGTTTATAGAAGGAGACTAGATATGAATAAATAAATATAAAGATATATTTACTCGTATTAAGATATTGTGACACCAGTCAGATTGAAACTTGCTCTCTACAAAACACACTGCTTTTTGGGGCGTTCCGATGCTCATAATAATATAATAAAATATTTCTTCGGAAATAATAAAAATTTTAAACAGTTTTTTTTAACTATCATAGGTTCACACTTGACCGCCATCTCGCCTGATGTTAAACGACGATGTGGTCTACGATGGAACGTGTTTACCTAGAAGTAACCGATTCACGCTCGATTTGAAGACACAAAACAATCAAGAACATCGTTTGATATAACCACATATACTTATGCTGCTCGCCTACCATACATTTAAAAACGGATAATTTTTCGTTGTAACCATATTCACGAAACGTTCCTATTTTTAGCCCAGTTCTTGCTTGTGAGCTGTTTGCTGCAAATAATCGTAATAAAACAAGAATTGCAAAATCCAGCTGCGTCCATATTGAGTTCCAAGCCTTCACGTTTGAGACCAAACTCTTCGTATTTTGAAAGTATGGAGCCACTATTCTGTTATTTAAACAAGCCTGATAGCGTTCTATACGTTATTTTTAGGATCAAAATTTCACTAAATTTACTAGGTGAAATGGCAAATCTGGAAGTTCTTGGCGAATGATGAGGTTATAGTCAGCTTTGTATTGATTTATGATTCATACAAATACGTCCTTAGTGCGTATTCATAAGCTCTAGATAGTTTATGGAATTTTAGAAATAGCTCTTAAGTAAAAGTAAGGTTAGAACGAGTAAGCACGCTTCATCTTAGACTTCATTATCTAATCTAATAGAGTAAGATCCCAGGGCCGCCAGACGTCACGTATTTTCGGATGGATGAAATGTGGACGATTGAGCAGAGCTAGTACGTACTAAGAACACATGCAAACTCTATTATTTTGGGAGTTTTAAAGCGTCTGTTAAGCAAAACGGCCGACGGAAAGTGTCTGGGAGTATTGGGGCCTTATTTTTAAAGATATTGCCCATAATATACGCGAAAATCAGTTATCAGAAAATACGTGAAGTAAGTAATGTATCTTCTGGACCCCATATCTCAAAATTGGCCGTCTAAGCAAGTTCTAGCTCTACACAATCGTCCACATTTTATCCATCAGAAAATACGTAACGTCTGGCGGCTCTGGGATCTTGGACTATAATATGTATCGTTAAAAAAGTAATTAGCAATGGTGAGTTTAGTACTTCTCCATCCGTTTAGTTTACATTATTTTTGTTTTTGTTCACAATCTTAAAGTCTCTTTATCTCATAATTTTTAGTTTATTAGACTTCGAATTTGCACCAAAATTTAATAGGTTTAAGTAGTTATACTTATTTTAGAGCGCTTGAATAAAATCACTCAAAAATACATTATAAACCTGAAGAACTTGTTATTATGAACGTCCTAATCACAGGAGCTACTAAACCGATGTTATACATATGTCCCAACAGCGAGGCCAGGGCAGATTGCTAGTCATTTGATTATTTGATCTCATCTATACACCTAGCATCCACCAACCCGCACTCGGCCAGCGTGGTGTATTATGGCCTTAACTGTCTCCTTGCGAGAGAAGGCCCGAGTCCCAGCAGTGCGAACATTTAGTGTAACAAAAATATAGGTAAGTAAAATAAAGGCATTCTAGCTGTATGTTCTGCTGGTGTGTCTGGGCGAGGTAATTTTGTACAAAACAGAGGTATGATTATGTCGTTATCTATAATTTATGATCGAACTGAAGTTTTACGGTCATTAATCTTGTTTTATTCATGTTATAATGTTATTCTGACACACAGTTTTACGTAAACTACAAATAAGTAGTAAACATGTTGATTTCGTAATATTACGCGGTTGTTTGTTCTCAGCATAAATCCTAAACAGCCCACTAAATGTTCCCTTTGCTGGGACTCGGGGCCTTATCTCGCAAGTCGAGAGTTAAAATCATAATCGACCACGCTGGCCCAGTACGGGTTGGTGGATTACACACTTCGAAAGATTCTATGTAGGTACATGTTGGTTTCTCACGATGCTTTCCTTCACAGTTTTTTCAGTTAGCGGCATTACGCACATGACTTCGAAAATACAGTGGTGCGCATGGTTTCGAACCCGGGGTCTCCGGATCGGCAGTCACCGTTCTCCTGATTAGATCAGCCTTAACTTATTAGATCAGCCGTAACTTGTTAAGCCAGCAGTCACTTGTTTGTTTGTACTCAACAGTGTTTAAATACTTACCTATTGATTTAAGATTTTAAGTGTAGTGTATTATATGATTTATCTCTTTGCCTTGCAACTTATCTGGAAACATTGTCCTTCAAACGCAGTTCTGTTTTCACATTACTGCTCCGCGCTAGGATAACTGGCAAAAGTGTGGTACCACCCCAAGCGGAACTTTCAAACAGTCCTATCACTACAGAACTGCGCAATCTATGCTAAATATGTGTGTAGATATTCATAAATATTGATGTGGTACATTGTTAGGTAAAGTATAAGTGACTTATCACTTATGATATGCGCCTTCAGAGCTCGCTTCCCCTCAACATTATATTGATTCCATGGTTTGGATGACCTGTGATTTATGATTGTATGCAAATTTTAATTCTCTCCATCTTTCAATGGCTGCGACTGGCATTTAATTTTGATTAATACGACCGTAGTAAAAGCTAATGGACACATTGTCGCGTGATGGAATCGTTTGTAATATAACGAGGTGTGGATTACGATATAATTTGTATAAAAATGCGTAGGGTGTAGGTCAGATAGAAATCTTCTAAAAGTTTTGTTTATGAAGTTCCTGGCAATATTTTTTGACCATTTTAAATTCACAAAAGATGATTTTATGTAATTTCAGATCGAATAAAACTGTGCTCTTGAATAAATGAGTCAAAAAGAGATTAAGTTACATTTTGTGAACGAGTGTAAGATTGGGCTTAGTTTGCATGTATGGTGGCAAGTAGGCCTTTGCTCAAATTTGTCTGCGTCTGTTTCTGTGATCTGCCGTTCTAATTTTTTTATGAAGGCGCCCAGCATTTTTTTTATGTTGTCATCCTCAAAATACCAAAAGCAGTGGAATTCAAACGTTACTTTTTAAAACTTCATTTAAAACGCCAGGAGAAAGCAACGAAAAGCCGATAATTAACCAAAGAAATTAAAATTATTTCACCAACAAGCGTTCACATAACTGAATACCTATTTGTTTAAATATCACAAATAATTTATACCTAATTAAACTCGGCGCAATCACAGTTGGAGACCTCAGTTTCCATAACTGTTAATTACTTCGGAATTCTGGGACCCGATAAAGTAGATGTAAAAAGTGGTTAAAACATTTTTTGGTAGTAATATTTTCAGTGTGGTCTTTTTTGGATGATTTGAGTTTGTTTTCCGTTTCAGTGTTTATTTTTACTTGACTATACCAATTTTTATTTTACTATAAATTGCGATAAAACATACCAGTACCATGGTGGGACACAAACTGTTGGTGGTTAGGGCTGAGTGCAAGACAGCGTGAGAAACTTCTAGAATTATAATTTGCGCTGCGTCGAAGCTACCCACCTTCTGCAGCTGGCTTTTATCCTACTGTCTAGCAGACTATGATCGAGAAGCCAACATCCCTTGTAAACTTTTTTGTCTCGAACTTTATGAGGTTCTCATATGGTATGAGAATATCGAAGAGTCCAACCCTATGCTGAGACTGGTCTACCAGCACGATTTTGGCTTATTGACGATAATAGACCTATCCTTGACGATTCATTGGTCCCAATAGAGCAATCCCAGTGCCGTACTTATAGTACGGTTGTAAATTATCTGAATTTACTACTTTGCCGCGTTGTACATGCATGCCCGCAGAATTATCTACTTCAAACTACATGTTAATGGCGCTACTATAAACATCTGTGATTTTAGTAACTCCAACAAGTCTGGGCGTTTTGGTGCAAAGATTTTGACGGGCGTCTATTTATAGTAGATGAGATATAAACTCCCTTCTATAGAAATACTTTTACTGATCTTGACTCAACTAACAACAAACAAAACAATCTCATCAGTCCTTGTCAAGTCCTCTGGGCTAAACAGATCAGCTACACTACCCAGTTAAAGGACTGTGACCCATGGACTTTTTACCATTGGAAAACCAATTCTAGCCACGAATGAGGCACCGAGTCATAGGCCTAATTATAGTAAATTCAGTCAATGGGGATTTAACTTCTTTGTTCTGTTTGACTTGTTTGCTAGTGATCGTATCAATGACGAGTAGCTCATTTATATCGCGAGCCCCAATCCGCCATCAATTTTGGGTATGGCAAAACGTTGTTCGCGTCAGAGTGTGCATTAATTACAAAAAATAAAACTATTTCATTGTTATACTATTGTCATTGTCTTAAATATAGTCACAAGCCAAAACCACCTAATGCTTTGATCCAGTAGCTTCGCAGGAATTCTCGATACGATCTCCATTAGTTAAAGCTTATTAACAGCCATTAAAATTGTTCCTCTATCTTCTCAATGGTATCATACGCGATAACGAACGAATTTATGCATGTCAAGATAACAGAGGAATGAGGTTTGGAAATCTACGAGTTCTACAAGACCCAATTAAACTGACTAGATTGGGATTATGTACCGTTGGAATTGTTTTATTACTATTGGCGCCTTCTGGAATTTCTCGCTATTTCTTAAGAATCCTATTTTAGGGTAACTATCTTCTTCCACTTCTCTATATAAATGTTATGTTGGTTTATGTACGCTTCAAAAACACAAAAAGTTCTGCACCGATCGAGCTGAAATTTTAATGACATATAATCTGCATCAAGGATTGTTTTTATCTAATTTTTGCATCGCAATGTGCCACAGCGAAGCGTGGCAGGGTACAGCTAGTACTGTTATATTTATCAACAATTATATGGAAAAGATTTCGACTCAAAATTTTCCCAATAATAATTTGGCATAGTAAATTTCCGAATCTGGCTTCTGAGTGTCCACTTACTTAATACTTATTATTGCAAAAGCATACAAACAAATATGTGTACCTACGTGCACCTACAGACGCTTCCATATACAAAGCTGAACATATTTCTCTATTTACAATTTTACCACAGGAGGAACCAAATGAAAACATTCTTTGCTGTGTGTGTAGTAGTAAGACTCTTCGCAGAGTTTGCCTGAGGAAGTATCACACCATTGCCAGTTATTCTACCGCCAAGCAAGCAGTAAAGTAAGGTTTCCTAAGAAATTAGGCAAAGAGATATATCATCTTCCATATTTGAGTGACGAACGCAGTTAGGTAAAGATTGGTAGGTACTCTTCGTGTTCCAATAACTGTGTAACACATAACACTGGATATTCCTTACAGAATTTTTTTTACTCTTTTAAAAAAGTGGTTAGCAAAAGAGTGTTTTCATAAATTGGATGATTTTTTTTAACAAAATGTCATTTCGTATAGTATGATAAGGCATGCCATTAATGCTATCCACCATAATTATCTCTTTTGTTGTTTTATTGTTTTATTATTATAGCGTTACGATTATTATTGTTATGTATTCCTGGTTTAAGTTTTGCATGCCGTCATAGCCGTTAATGGAAGAACATTATTTGAATTGTAATTAAGTACGTAAGGTAAAATGTAAGTACACTGGCAGCATTACCACGCTGAATAGCTATGAACAATCTTTGTGCCAAGTACAAGCCGGAGCGGGAGTCACCGCCATTTTCCCTTTGTAAATTAAAATAATTTGTTTTTGTATTTCCAATATATATGACTTTGGTACCTACCATCTTTCTTACTTCTTAACCCAGTTATTGGAAATTCAAGCACCTCACGAAGTTTACCCCGTGTCAACTCAAAAGTCCTTACCTACCGGAGTTGACATCCCAAACTTGATATTTAATCGGAATGACAAAAACCTTCGATTTCGACGAGATATTTTCGTAATCGATTCAATAGTTGTGTTTATTGCGATATTCATAAGTCCACACGTTATACCTTACATAATCGAGCACAAACACTTCTTCAAAGACCATGTTGAGATGTACAATGCTCAACATTTGTCGGTAGCTGTCCAAACACTTGAATGAAAATGGGTATAGTTTTACCAGACGAAAAACGCACGTGGCGATTGGTAAGAATTGTTCACTATACCAATAAACGTGCCTTCTTTTCTTGTAATATACGATAGTGTCGCTCAGTTTTAACTGGTTGAAAGGGCCGGTCGCACTGAATAACGGATTACAAAAGAATGTCTGTTAATCTGTGTGTAAGTGAAAGTTGGGAACAATAAATCAATATTGGTGTTCTCGTGGCCAGTTGTCGTTGTAAGGGCTATTTTTCTTTTATTCTGGGATGAAAGTTATTGATATACTCGTTCTAGAAGTTTATCCATACTAACATAGGTATAGAACATCCTATTTAAGGCTACTCCAGTCCATCGTCAGTCTCTAGATCTGCTCGTGTTGTCACTCTATATCTAAATCTAGCATATACACACTCTTTTCGTGGTGGACTGCTTCGTTTGAGTTCTGTGCTTCGCTTTAGTGATAGATCCTTATAGTTTCTGCAAAAAAGTCGATATCCTTACTATAAATAACAAGTTTTAGCCTAATACACATTCATCACAGTCGTAGGATGGTCGCGTCAAATTCCCGAAAATGGAGAAGTATCGGCATTTGGTATTTACGTAGCGGCGCCCACACTAAGCCGGAATATTATGATGTTTGTCTTTTACAAACACACCTACTGTGCACCACTGTTCTACTGATTGATACTTATACGTATTCTGTAACACAGAGCCAATATACGGAAGAGAGCAGTAACGTATGTGCCATTCAAACAATCGACCCATTTTTCTGTAGAGGGTTTGGCAGATCCTTTTAATTTCTGCCGTGTGTCGCAGGATGATTTGATAAATCAAATTTTCGCAATTAAGTACCTACAGTCCTACATACGGACCGCCCAATTGTCACAGATAGCCACCAGTTATGAACATGTGGTCAGCATCTATATAATTATGTAATAGAGATGCTGACGATATTTTGCGAGCCCGGAAAGGTGCTTGAAGATAAACTTTTAAAACTTTTCTTTGTTGAAATTTGACGGTAAACCCTTCGGAGGAAGGGAATTCCATAGCGATAGCCTGCAGGTCCGCGGTTGAAAAGATCGGGAAATTCGGATGGTTTGACGTTTCCAGTTTGGCAGGATATGGGCCTGAGCTTTTTGGCGGTGTCGGTCTCTGCGGTAGTGAAATTCCAACGTCAGGAATAAGGTAAAAAAACTCATTGGAGCATTCCTTAAACCCAAATCCACAAAAATATGAAGTGATTCCAAGTTGTTATGGAAACTAACTGGGTCTAACTTTCAGGTGATTTTCTTGTTACTCAGTTTAGATGTAAAATGCAGATAATCATTTTCCTTCAAATCTTTGAAACGTTTACCATGAAACAGTGTCGGTTTTTCACTCTACATCTTCGATAAAAACATGATCACTTTCATAAATTCCTCACTAGCAAATAATCAAATCTGATGCCTAAGTCTAAGTAGTCTAAGTAATAAGTCTGATATGAGTATCTCATTTATTCCAAGTCAACAAATCTCTAAGCTGTCCCTGCGACTTAAGATTTCTATCGCCTACCTCTACTGAAAAATATTTCCAGTAAAGCTGCTTTCATAGGTCACTATGCAGTTTGGAATTTGTGCATTTCAATAAATATCTGTTCACATTTGGGCACGTAGAACTGCTTAAAATCCCGATCCACTATGACTACTAAACAAACTATGCATAATTGCTAGTATATTTAGATCCAAAGATGTACTACAATTTAACGCAGTCGTAGGCCAAGTTATACCGATGTGTTTGAGTTTGTATTTCGCTTATTATTCGTGAATACGGCTGAAGTGTAATTTGGTACGGGCCGTCGCGACTGCAATGGAAATGCGGGATGATATAGATTGTGGGTATAGCATTTGAGGATGTGAACTGAGCCATAACAATAATCATAAATAGGCAAAATTTGTTGAGTCTGAGACATTGGGACATCTTTGGATCTACGGAATTGATTTTGAATATTATTTTACATTGTCTCAAAAAGTCAAGTGAAAAAAATACTGTCAAACTAAAATGTTTCTTAAGAACGATGACTTAACGAAAAGAGAAATACGATCAAGTTCTAGAGCCAAGTTACAGACCTTGACAATGCCTACAAAAAGTCAGGGATAACATAACGGACAGACGCGGGAAGTGACTTTGTTTTACCTACCATGTACTGATTTGAATTCCAAACTTCAGCTTGATTCCTTCAATTCTTACAAAGGGATCCATCCCTTGTAGTAAGTACCACACATCTAAACATCTAATCATCCAAATGTAGGATATCATCTTTTCATGAATCACACTGTAGTTATAATTGTATAATTTGAGCGAAAGTCAATACAAGATCTAGCATTTTGGTCAGGTCTACCAATCAGGTCTACCAATCTCTCAAGAAGATTGCTGAAAGTAGGATTGAGTTCAGGGCTCTTACTGCGAATTCTCTTTCTGAGTCATTACGTCATTCACGCCATCAATCACGTTATTAGATAGAACTCAAAGACTTGAACTTCGAAGAAAAGTCGCAAATATACATATCTTTATTTGTTCCATTTCGGAGAGTGTGCGGATGATCTGCGTGATACCTGATACCGTAACCTTTCTTAAAGTTAAAGTGACATCGTTTCATGATTGATGTTAAAAAAACACGAACGAACAGCTTGACTCCAACTTCCTAATTACATTAAAACATTGGAAGGCGTTACCTGAGTGGGGTTTTCCAGATGATTACAATGTTGGTGTTTTTAAATCGAGAGTGAATATAATAACGCAGTAACCTGCAGATTTGAGCATGAGCATAAAGTCCAAATTCCTAATCACTGCCACCCATAGAGTAAAATATAAGTACTATAGAGCGCTCACAACGAAGTGGGAACAGTAGGCACGAGTGAGATCAAAACGACGTTCCTGTCGCACGCGCCTGTAGTTGTACTTACTTGATTACTAGGAAAGTGCGTTTCTCGAGGGAATTTTTCATTTACATAAGAACAAAACGATTCACTCTAAACTTGAATACACTCTGATTGTATCAGGAAATACCTACTCAAGGAACGCATTCTTTTTAAGATGTTCTCACTACCTTCAAGTCTTTTAACCGGTTTCCACTCAGATTATTAAAATTTGGTTCCGAATTGTGCTTCTGTCTCTTAAATCCCCCGTACTCCACTTAAATGTTCTTATTTCAAAAGTGTAGCCAGCAACCTTACTCAAATCTTTAAGCTGGTTTTCGAGTTCAGATTAAAGTTTGTCGGTTCCGAATTGTGCTTCTGTCTTCCAAATCCCCCGTCCTGTTGAATCATCGAATTGATATCGGATACTGCGTACTTAGATATCGGATCCCGATATAGGGAGCCGTTAGGATCGAGTGTTCCGACCACTTGACCGGTTGGACGAAACTACTGCATTCGATAGAAACGAGAAAACTGGATAACGTCTTCGGTCGGTTGAAGGGAATCTTATTACCTATATCTTTTAACCTCTATTATTATTTACCGTATCCCAAATGCTTACTCAAGTCTTACGGGAACTAAAACCTTGATTTTTTTTTGAGTAAAGTCATTATAGTCAACTATAGAAATATATAATATAGAAATTGTCAACTTTTCTAAGATAAGATTAAGTTAGCATAAGCAGCCCAAGTCTACAAGTTACGAATGGTCTAGTAGAGCTGACATTTGGAACACAGAGTACAATATATTACAGTCTGGAATAGCCAAAGAGTTTACATATACTACGGATAGAGTTGGCACAAATGCTTTACGCCGAAAGCACTGGTAGCATCTTGCCTTGTCGCTCTTGTGGAAGTGTCATACTTTTCTCGCGGCTCGTCACTCTGTTGCCATTGAAAGTATGCATGTCATCTGCTTACGATTGACACGAAGTAACCGTGCGGAAAATCTAACTCTATACGTAGTAAATGTAAACTCTTTGGGAATAGCACACAGGCTTGAAAATAACGCTTGTTCAACAACAAAAAAACTTAATTAAAATTAGTCGTTTTCCATAGACCTACATCATAGATATAGATCTGTTATAGACAGTTCTCAATACAGATTACACACCTCAATGTTATGTTTGAGAAACATTACAATATGAAACACTAGCAGATTTAACCCGCGTTGCTTCCGTTAATTTCCCGCGGTAAAAAGTAGCCCATGGATGTTTGTTGCTCACTCACAGAGTTAGAATACTTATGTTAATGTCTGGAATATCACTAGACAATATTTTAAATCTGTTATTGAGATCCAAACATTAAAAGTTTTTCATTTATAATAAGTAGGTACATTTTAGTATGAAGTACGTAGATACATTAAACGAAATTTCAAATAAAATTTACGTCAATTTTACTTTATTCGAAGCTTCATCACAAACGACTAAGGGTCCATTGAAAAACTTTATCTAGTCCAGAGTAATTAAAAAGTCATTAGATACAGAACTACGATAATTAAAAATGAAGACGAAACTGTATGTATGTCACACACTGGTAAAGTAATGAAATTGGATATCAGGGTTTGCGATGACAAATAAATAGTCATAAAACGTGTTTTCCCCGGTATTAAGATAGGTATAGAAATATGTAAAATTTAGATTTTTGTAAAACAACCAGCACTCTAGTTTTAGTTTTAAGCAGAAAGATTATGATCCCACTACTAGGATTTGGGGCTTCCTCTGACAAAGATAGATTACGGCTATAATCCACCACGCTGGTCAAGTGCAGACTGGCAGATAATGTACACTACTAGCTATGTCGTTAAAAGATGTGTTTCTTGGAACATGACGGTTTCCTCGCGATATTTTCCTTCGACAAGCCAGTGGCGATGACGAACACTTGGAAAAGTATTCAGAAGTGCAGGCGAAAATCGAACCTAATGACCGGCACCATTATGATTTGGACGTTTCGCTGCTAGTTCACCACGAGCTCATTAATTTTTGCATGAACGAGTAATAAACTTACACATCCACACATACAAATTTTCACGCGGTTAAAATATTAAAATAATGATTTATTTTATGAATCATCATCATCATGATCAGCCTATGTTCGTCCACCGCTGGACATAGGCCTCTCCTTACGCCACTCAGACCGATCTTCGGTCTTACGTTAGCGGCAGCAGCGTCACATGCGGAAGACGGCACGGTACTGCGGTCGCCAACCCGCATGCCCAGCGTGGCGACTATATGGCAAAAACTTCCTATGATAAGTTTAACAAATCTTTTTACATTTTTTTTTTATCTGGGCAGAGCCTTTATTAACAAAACTAAAATACAATAAGAACTACATACACTACACTACAAACCTAACTAACTACTTACACTAAGCACACCTGAATTATCTATAGACCACTGTATATATATAAAAATATATAAAAATATTATGTTGGTTTGTGTACGCTTCAAAAACTCAAAAAGCTCTGCACATTTCGAGGTGAAATTTTACAATGATATATAATCCGCATCAAGGATTGTTTTTATCTAATTTTTGCATCACAATGTGCCGCAGCAAAGCGTGGCAGGGTACAGCTAGTATTTTATGAATATGTACTAGTAATATGAGTACATTACTCGTTGTATTATTTGAGTCTAACAATTTAATATAGCGCAAAATATTTGTCTCAACAGCTTAGTAGCGAAATATTCGTAACTTCTTGCCGACTGCCACCAAAGTTGTGTTAGAACAATCTTTGTAAGTTCTTATTAGGTTTATTTTTGCTCTTCGAAAATATGGCTAAGCTTCTCAGTTTAGTGCTAAGCTCGAGTTATATACGCTTTAAACGGGACACCTACATTCATTATTTCGTTTTATATAACATTCTTTTCACCCTTTTTGTCTCGCCGTATTTAAATAAATAAATATTGGTGGACAATTCACACACAACACCATCTGACCCCAAACTAAGCAAAGCTTGTAATATGACGGCCAGATGGATAATATAATAAATAATTAAATAAATAAATATTGGTGGACATTTGACACACAACACTATACTGACCCCAAACTAAGCAAAGCTTGTAATATGGAAGCCAGATAGCTGATATAATACTATATTTTTAAATACATACTGTATAATAATACATAGAAAACACCCAGGCACAGTACAAATATTTTAATTCATCACACAAACATTTGCACTGGGTGGGGATCGAACCCACGACCCTCGGCTTCGCAGGCAGACCTACTACCAACTAAGCCACTCGGCCAGCCATAATAGGTACTTCTATAGCTCTAAATACATACTTATTAAACATTATACTTATTATACTCAATTTTAACCGACTTCAAAAAGGAAGAAGGTTCTCAATTCCGTTGTATGTTTTTTCCCGCGGGGTGCTGCTATAGTTTTTGTAAAGGTATCTATTTTGAGCGAATCTGCGTCTGTTGAAGCGGTATGTCTGGTAGGTACGTCATCCCGATCGGTCTACCAACTTCGCCCAAATAACACTCGTATCTTCTCAATGAACAGTTTCGTTGTTTTACCTGTAATTTCGTTTATAGCTGAAAGAACTAAATATGAAAACATTTCACCGTCAACAGCAACTAGTTTAACGAGACCGACGCCATCCACCCGTGCTAATCGTCGCTGCCACAAGCAGAGTAAAGGCGTTTCTACACAACCGCTATAATAATTACTATCAAGTTTTTTGAAGTGAAAACGTCCTTTGGCGCACCACGTACAGATTTTCCGTAGGCTGTAAATTGAGCTCAAGCATCAAGTTCGTAAATGAAAGATATCTTCGGGTAAACTCGAATGATCTAGATGGCCATGGTCATGGCCACGCACTCCGGTTTCAACCGCGTAGTTTCCAAAGCGAGTTATGAAATTCTGAGTTATTAGTTTTCACTTCTATTGGCGGTCCCTATGACTACCCGTTTTTCCTTCTTGAATTTTGACTTCTCATCCTGCGAAAATTTCGTGAACGGGAAACAAGCGGGTAAAACCACAGGTTGTTGCTAGTTGTTTAATAACAAAAAGCACGGACCGAGGTGTTCATGAATTGCAATGACTCATAATAATAAAAAAGGCAGTGAAACGAAAAGTTATAGCTCATACTTTGGACACTACGCGGCCAAAACAGGAGGGCGTGGCCATGACCATGGTCATCTAGATCATCCGAGTTTACCCGAGTATTTTTGCTGCATCTAGAAATGCTGGCGCATTTCTTGATGTTTCTATTGTACTGTGTCTGGGTGTTTCTATGTATAATAAGTCTGTATTTACAACTATATAAGTATTATATTTGGCCGCTATATTACAAGCTTTGCTTAGTTTGGGGTCCGATAGTGTTGTGTGTGAATTGTTCACCAATATTTATTTATGTATACTTCTAGATGGCCAATGGGAAATACTGACGCGTTTCTAGATGACCAATAGCCATGGTCCCGAGTTTACCCGAAGATTTCTTATCATTCCCGAGCGTGACGCCAGAATTCAACTCACAGTGGCGCGCCAAAAGAAGTTTTCACTTCAAAAACAAAAGCACAATCATATTCACGTTACACGTTAGTATGAAATCGCCCTAAGAAACACACGGGTGATCATTATCTATCATAAACCCGATATATCATGCCGATGGCAATTATATCGTAATAAAAAGGTTATCGGATCTATGGGAGAGGAAGTAATTGATATGAATTGTGATAATTTGGACGTAAAGTGATGGTGTGTGATATAATTATTATTAAGGAAGCGAGGCTGCGGAATCTTGACGAATTCTTCCGACGCCTGTGAAGCTACTATGTGAAGCAGTTTATAATCAGATATGGTAAGACGCTGCCTCTATATGTTTTTTTGTCATGAATATAAATAAGACGGTCCATAAAGATGTTTTTAAAGTTATACTTCAGTATGTATTTACAATTATATAAGTGTTAAAAGATCATGTAAATTGCACAAGATTTGCTTAGTTTGGAGGTATGTAGATTGTTGTGTAACAAAATGTCCAGCAATGTTTTATTTTTCAAGTGAAAACTTCTTTTAGCTCATCGTTTTAGATTTTTTCGGAAGAACTCGGGACCGCCGAATGTGCCAGAGGGAGAATGTCATGTATGTATGCTGTCACTGTCTTTTTTATTTATTCTTGGATATGAGTATTACTCGTAGTTATTCAGCCGGATCTGTCACTGTCGTGCCGCTGTCTTACTATTTATTCAATTTGTATGTAATCATTTTTATTTTTATTTATTCAATTGTTTTTAATAGTTAGTTTTTGATTTAGTTTTCAGTTCCGCTATAATTTTTTTTTAGTGATACAGTTTTAAATACAGATTACATGTTAAGGTTATGGAAAAAAAAGTTAAGAACTGGGCAAAATAAATAAGTCTAAGAAACTTTTCCTACTTAGAATAACTAGAAATACAAACATTTATTCTTTGAGTCATTGTAGTGTAACAAATAATAATCGGATTTTCCTAACGTCTATAGTACAGATTTATTCGAATATTTTTATGAGACAGGATAGCAGGTGTTCCATTCTGGTTATTTTATTATACTGCGACAATCCGATTAAGGAAAATTACGAGGACGAATATTATTTTGTTATGTTTATTCCGAGAAAAAAATTGATTGAAAGGTAAAGGTTGTTTAAATGAGGCATAAGTTTTACACACTTATATGAAAAGTATGAATTACAATCAAACAATGAGATTTTATTAGCTTGTCGAACTAGGTTTTTGTTTTTAGTAGTGGTAGGACTCTTTGCAGTTTTTCTAGTTTTTAGCTTTCTACCGTCAAGCAGTAATGATGCAAACAGTGCCGTGTACCGATTTGAAAGCCAATGTTTTCAGTGAAGTTATAGGGCTTAGGTAGACATAAATAATAATAAATAATATCTTATATCTAGGTGACGCAGTGCAGTGCTAGGTAGCTCTGATTTGGATTCCTAATGTTCCAATTGCTGCTTGTCACTGTGCTGTAATGGGCATATGTTGCTTACTATCAGGTACATGACCTACTCGTCTAGTCGGTCTACATTAAAAAAAAGTGACTTATTTTAAGAGTTCATAGTAATGGAATCGGCCTTCCCGAGTAGGTGACACGCTGCTGGTTTACAGTAGGTTACATAAATAGCTCATTAAATGCTCCCACTGCTGGGACTCGGGACTCTCATAAGGAGGGATTCTAGGCCATAATCCACCGTAAGTGCGCGTGGTTTTGGTTCCAGGGTCTCCGTATCTTAGGCGTTTTCCCGACTAGATCAGTCGATTTCCGGTGGGTTTCTAAGCTAATTGCGGAGGTTTTGTCTCCTGGAGGTAGTCCCGCAAGACTAGCAGAGGCAGGACCGCGGTAGAATGCGAGAGTGGTCCCGCGACTCTGTCGTCAAGTCACTGCTGGAGAAACTATTAAGGGTTTTAGTCGGTCGGGTGACCACTCTCAATGTTGTTTGATTTTTTTGCGTGAAGAAAATGCATTTACGTTTAGCCTTTCATTTAAACGGGGCGGTCGGATTTTGAATATCAACACTACACCGCATATGGGGGTACGCGGGGATGGTTTCACGTTCTTCCAGGAATTCCACTGCAGCCCTTCCCGGGTCCATCTGAAGGGCAAAGTTCCGTCACCGGTGCACCTGAACTCAAAGGCACCGTAACCACCTCGGGCCTCAATCAGTAAATTAGTGTCATACGCCCTCACGTCTGGACACCCTTAGTCCCCTGCGATGGGTCAAATGTTTGGCCCCATCACCTACTGCCATTCGGCTGCAGACGCAGGAAGATCGATCCACCATGTACCACGTGGACGTTCCTGAGCCTCGCACCATAGTTAAGCTTAACACAACCGTATTCATTCTCCTCCAAACGCCTTGATTGAATGTAACTTTTTATTATCATTAGATTGAGAATAGGTAGGTTTACCCTTTACAATATCTATTTGATTATTTTTGTATTTAATTATCCAAATAATTTTACCACCGTTCATTGATAAGTGATAAATTCCATTCGGTTGATAATTTATACACCAGAACAGCGTTTGTGGGATAAGATTTCGATATAACTGAACAACTAATATTTACAGTTAAATTATCTTTAGAGAATGCCAATTATCAACATTAAGTATAACTTAAAGCAATGAACCATATAATTTGTTTGAGTATTATAAGCCTAATAAAATTATGTCAAAATATTGTATACCAAACGAAAATGTCAATTGATTATCACGAAAATTAATTACATCACCATCAATAACCACTTGAAAACCTAAACCATGGCAACCTTCGTAATTAGGAACTTATACTCACTACATAGATACTATATCTTTACAAGTAAGGTCTATTTTCATCAGTCAGAGTGGATTTCGTAAATTGGTTTCACAATATGATACCTTCAGAGGCTTCAGATGAAAACAAACCTTGCCGTGTTAATCCTTGAGCTTTTTTTTCGTCTTCGACATGAAAAATATTTTGATGCGTTTTTAAAAGCAGATGAGATTAGGTCAAACGTTAGCAATTATAATTGTAAAAATCTTAATATTATAAAAGCTGGAGAGTTAATTTGTTTGAACTCGGTCAAGAATTTTCGGACCCATTTCGAAAATTCTTTCACCGTTTGATAGGTACCACGGGCGAAGCCGGAGCAGACACTAGTAGTATAATTTTGCTATTAAAAAATATGTTGCCTTGGATATTTTTTAAATTTTTTGGTGCATATTTTGCAAAGAATCTTGTGAAACTACAAAATATGATGATGTGCAATTACAATCCCATATTGTCAGTTGAAGAAAGACAGAAAAGTGTAGAGAGAGAGTTTGAATTTACAAACTTATGACATGACACCACGACTTCACAGGACCATCCAGGCCTCAAAAGAAAATGACATTCTGACAGTATCAGGGACAGGTAGTAGGGAGAAGGGGTCAGGGTAGATTACCCACACGATGGACAGACCTCATTAAAACAGTCACACAGTCTTCGATGTCACAGTGTTCTCGTAATGCGAGGAACCGATGAACGTGGATGAAGCAATATGGGATTGGTGATTGCCGCAGAGAACACTGAAGACGGAGAGAACCCTCCGTGTACTGCCATCTTACGAACCACGACCACTCTGTCAAGAGTGCCCGTTGCTACGCTACCTGTCGAAAATTGGTCATATAAGAAACCTTTTCTAGCTCACGCACAACAACTTTGCCAAGTCATCATTACTTGATCACATTCGTAGTTTACGATTCTACAAAGGACATACAGAGACAGGACATACCTTTGTATGTCCTTTCAAACGTTCATTTTTATCTTTATACTATAATATACTCGTAGTTATACATTTACTTATTTACCGCGGTGTTGGTAACGATAACAGTATCGCGAGTTCAATTGTTTTATCTTATTTCTTAAATGCCCAACACGTTTAAAGTGTTCAATTCAAAAAACTATCTATCTACTCTATAAATACACTAAAAGTAACGCCTAGCCAGAAAGTTCAGTAAGTAAGCCTATTATAGCTTGAAAATATGTGTGGCAATTGAATACTAATGCCTTATTCATGCAAAAGAAACTGCAGAAGCTTCATTTTTATAACTATTTATTAGTTTAACATTCCATGATAATACTATCGAAGGTATTTTAATTAATGTTACGAGCTCGCATAATAGCGTCAAATCAAACATATTTATCTATGTTAAACATTTTTCTTATAAGATCAGACATCTGTATAAGTGCCATAATATCGTTTCGATCAAGCGTTGGTTCATAATGGGTTGTTATATCTTCTTTATGAGCGTTTTATCAACCGAGGGAGATACATATTATTTTCACAAAGTTGGTCTGTTTAGAAAGTAGCTCTGTATAGGGCTGTCAAAATCACATTTTCCAGAAGTTAACTTGATAGCAAAACCATAAACGTATCTACGTATTTCACGTACACATATTTCGAAAAAGTGAAATTGTCTCGTAGTTGATGTTTCAAAGATTCAATAAAAAAGTTTAATGTTACATTCGTAACACCGTTGTATTTATAAAACTGTGGAACGCGTTGCCTTAGTGCCATAGAACTTTCAAAACTGAAATTAATATTGCGAACCATTTAAAAGCTCACAATAGATACTAGCCCAGTTTGCCATAGATTGATTTTTCGAAAAGGGCATCATCATCATCGATTATTGCTTGACGCATAATATCCGAGTGTGTTCTTGAAGATACTCGTAAAAGATGTGTGGTTTTGTTTGTAACGAATAAATTCAAAAACAATAAATGTCCATATCAAAAAACCCACTAATATACTGACACACGATGTAAGCTGTGTTGCTAATAAAATTTGATTATACTTTGTTACTGCGAAAACTGTAATGATGTCCTTACGTCGCGATCGTTGCCAAAATTGTTAACGATAGTACAAAATAATGTATGTCCTACTACACTTTTATAACATTATAATAATGTAAAACATAACACGCATTTTTATTTTCAAAAACAATATATTAAGCCACCACTAGACACTTTAAAAATATTTTTCTAACTACATATAACCGGTTGTATGACTAACTGTTGTAGAAGGTGATGTTAGACGAACTAATAAAAAAAAATCTTGTGAAATTATAAATGTTGTTGTTCAGGCTTTTAAATTAAAATTGACAAATAAAGGATCTGTCCGCTCAAAAAAATAATAATAACATTATTTCATACCTTACTAGCGGCACCCTGCGCGCGTGGTTACGCCACCTGTCGAAAAAATTTATCGTACTATCGTACCAACTCAAAAACTTTCTTTGGCTCATGTACAACTTGCTAAAGATAGTGACATGATCAAATATACATATCTTACGATTCTATAAAGGCCATATAGACAAAATTTGACTGCCCTATTGGCTTAGTTGGTAGTAGCTCTGCCTGCGAAGCCGAGGGTCGTGGGTTCGATCCCCACCCAGTGCAAATATTTGTGTGATGAATTCAAATGTTTGCACTGTGTCTGGGTGTTTCTATGTATAATAAGTATGTATTTAAAACTATATAAGTATTATATCAGCTATCTGGCTGCCATCACACAAGCTTTGCTTAGTTTGGGGGCAGATGGTGTTGTGTGTGAATTGTCCACCAATTTATTTATTATTATTTATCATTATAAACACTCATTTTTACACATCAAGATTCTCTACTTATAGTTTAGACAACCCTATGCATCGGTCGAGCTGGTATGTCCTTGCCGTATCTACTCATCGCATTGTGACGGTGTGTTAAAGTTAATGGCGTTATAGATGTTCACACGGTCGAGTTAGTGATGGGTATTGGGCATTGGACCTTTTTGGACCGGGACATTTTGTCCGGGAAATCACTTTTTTCTGTAGATCGGTTGGACCACTTGTATCTTTATTTATTTAGTGGGCGATAGCGATAGCTGGAGTATGAAATCAATTAGGGGGTATGTTTTTTTTTTTGATGGTCTCAAAGACTTTTGCTCTAAAGTGCATAGTTTCCAAGATATCGGCCAATAACGTTTTTCAAGATGGCGGTTGAAGCTCCACCTTTTTAATATTTTTTTAAGTGGGGGAAATACTTTTATGTATGCCCACCATGCAGGGACATGGTGAGGCATGTCAGGCTCGACACCATGGGATACGACATGTTGCCCCTACCGACTAAAACCTCCACAGATTTCTCCTGCGTGGCCAGGGGTCAGGGTCACGTGGTCACTTTTCGCACTCCTACAACGACCCTGACTCTTATGACCACCTGGATCTCTCAGCATTTTGTAATTTTATGCCCAGTAAGTGATCCTAAGCCCTACAAAAGAAAAAAATGGATCGGAAATTTTGTGCAAAGTTAAATTAGATGTTTACTGGCCTATGGGTACAAAGTTTCTTCTTCTCGTATTAATATCGATTCGTTTATTTGTCTATTAATATCGTATTAATACTATAAGTAGATACTACTAGATAATATATAGAAGAAGAAACTTTGTACTGTAAATAGATGTAACCACCAGTCACTTGTTTCAAAAACTGGAACATCATTAAAGAATTTACAAACGATGAAAACGGAATTTTTCGTGAAATTTTTGCCCGCTGCGAAAGTTGTTTCCTGTTTAGACCGCGTCCACCGAATTCCCGGACACCAAAACATTTTTGGGACACGGACGATTTAGCGAGAGATGATGCGTGTAAAATCGCAAACCCTTAAAATTGAAGCCCTTTATTCAAAGTAAACGCTGAGATGTACAGAAAGAGCCTGTATGATGTTTAACTTCAATTAGGATAAGTAAATAAGCGACAAAATTGTGAGTTCCTCAATCTTTGTTCCACAGAAAAGGTGAGTACGATAAAGTTGGCAAGCCCGTCATATTTAATATCATAAGCATAAATAGCCCAATTTCATGGTTTACATTCCAAAGAATCGAAAGAAGAGGTTTGATTCTCTTTTTTGTGATAAGAACGTCTAGGCTTTGGAATGCGTTGCCTGAATGGGTTGTTCCCGATGGTTACAGTCTCGGTGTCTTCAAATCAATAGTGACTGTTTTTTATAGTATAGAGTGACGAGACGATCAGGACATGTCCCTGATAGCAAAGATGGTTGAACTCAAGATTAGCCCTGAACATCTTGACATTGATAATAAACTGCGTCTGTGACATCACTGACATCTCTCTCTATCTAAGACATCTCTGTCTCTGTCTAAAACATCTATCTCGCTCGCGCTAGTTATAATTAGGTATTATTCTCTCTCTGTCATACGGTGATGTGTGACCGGTGACGGTGATGGTAGCCATTTTATAATTTTAATTTATGTAATTAGAAAATATTTAAAATATTTTTAAATGCAGTACTTACGCATGAAATATAATGTCATTACATTTATTTGAGTTTCTAGGATTATTAAAACACTTTTTTTGAACGCACAGCAAGACATACTCTTTTATATTTATGTTCAAAATGATCAAAATCAGTGATAGGTAAAAAACGACCGGCGTCCCCCGCTTCCTACAACCGACTAGAACGGAAAGAGTGAGCTCACTCTTCCCAACGTTAACATGATTCCGTGCGCCCTTAAGTTTGGGAGGGCTAATCTTGAGTTGTACGATCTCTGCCTGATAGTAAACATCATGCCTGCCACATAACAGCACAGTGACACGCAGCTATTGGAACACGAAGCGGAACATTAAGTAAGCACGTTTCGTCGCAGACCGCATCATCGCTTCACATCAGGTGAGCTGGCGTTCAAGTGTAATCCTATTACTGTATTAAAAGAATAAACGCAGGCCTTCCTTCACACCACTTCTGGGTTGGCAGCTAACATTATAGGTATACCTATATCGTCGAAAGATGATCTACATGTCTTGGTTTCACTCTCGATTTCATCTAGGAAAAGCGCTCCGTCGTAGGTAGACCGCATGGGCATTTTACTCGAGACGAGACGGCGGTCAAGTGTAAACCTATATAAGTAAAAACAATATTATTCTTCAAAGTTGAAATCAGCGGTGATGACAAACTCGTACATTTGCATTTGAAAAATTACTCAGAGAAGAGATTCGAACCTGCAACCTTTTAACAAGCATTTTATCGAGATGAATGTGGCGGTTCTTGAAATAACAACAAAAACTAATAGACTGCAGGCCCGTGAACAAAATTTATGGGTCATATGATACAGCAAGAGACCTATGTAGGATGATAGAAGGGTCTAAAGTAATAAGATTGAGCACTATGCCGTCACTTGTAAGCTGTCCAACTGAGTGCAGTTGAAGAGGGGGGGGGTTCTAAACCTCGATCATTTCTCCTTGTCGCATGATATTTGTACGGCGTTGCGGAATAATAGATTAAAAGAGATATTGAAACTATAAAATAATAAATTATAAAATTTTAATTATTAGTTTGTGAAAAAAATTCATGATTTTCCGACAATTTACAGAGTAAAAGACAATGCCCACGTCCCATACATTGATTCCCCTGTCAAATTTTTTTGACGTGACAACGTCTTATAAATTGGTTTGCCGGGTGACACTTCAAGAAACTGCGTTACGCTCCGCTCACGTTATGCGCTCACAACGAGAGCGAGTGAGAGGCACGCGTCCCTTCCACTCGGGCATGGTTAGCCCGCCTAAGAGCGAGAGAGACAGACATAAAAAGTGAAAGGCACGCGTCCCTTCCGTAAAATTATTTTACCACTCAAAGTTGTTGTCACGTAAAACTTTCGCCCGTATACCGACTTTACAGGCAACCAATTTTTTTTGATACTGAAAGTATATAAGCATTAATAGTGTCTAATTTTAATTGTAAATGCTTCTAAAAACGTCTGCTATCGGTGTTTTTCATTTCCCAAATACCAAAAATTTGCTACAATTAAACCAAAAGTAAGGTTATGTTTACTGTCAAATTACATTCGAACTATGTTTTCTTTCGGATTAGAACAGAAAAGAAAAGAAATAACTGTGGTTTTATTACTGAAAACGTTTTTCATAACAGAATAAATAGGAATAATAGTAGTTCTCACTACCAACTGATTACCATGAAGTAGTTCTCGGATGGAATTTTCATAGTTTCACAAGGCTTAAAGTAACAAGCTCAGTGCAGGGCTAGGTCTGATGATTTGGACTCATGTCATCATGTTCCAATAATTTGTGAAACTGTGTTGTTATAGGCAAGCATATTATGTTTGTTTACCTTCAAGCACATTATTTCTTGCTCATCCTGTCATTTTATACAAAAACAAAACTTAAATCAGTGTAGATAATTCTATTCACCGATATCTTTCCACTGAATCTATATTAGCCTTAGCCATAGCCATAGCCCAAGAACCCTGCTGGTGGATTTATGTGGTGGTCCTGGTATCTGGCCCATCCTAGGTATCTCACTTAAGACTCTCCGCAATGCAAGTACAGCAGTACTGAGGGAAGGCCTCTGCTGTTCATATCATTTTCAATTCAATATACATAATATACTTCTTCACACCCGTTGTTTTTGCTTGAGCAGCAGTCAGCTGGTGCCTGTGTTCTAAAAGTAATTCAGGGATTTGAAATTGGTAATTGCATAGGTTTTGAGGCAAGTCAGCGGTATCCTGGAATTCCTTGTCTAGGATGAACAATTAGGAATTAAGTAGTTGTGACTTAAGGTTTCTAGACATTTTTTCAATAGTTTGTGTTAGCATTTGTCCTTATATTCCTCTACGCACTTCAAAAATTCCTCATATTTCTGCAATAAAGTTAAAAAAAATGTCATCTTCCTGGAGCAGTCTGTTCTGAACAATCGGAATAAATCGGCAATCGCCCACACTTCAGCATACTTAAATGACCGCGAGGAAAAGGCCCTTCTCCTCGCACATCAACATCAATTAAACTATGCTCGTCAAGTTAAGCATTAATTGCTTGTACAGCTAAATCATTTTTCAAGTTTCGCCACTACAGAATGATAAATGCTGCTATAACTCGACAATGCTGACGATAATGCCAATCTTTTGTCTTATGCTGCAGTGCAATAAGCACAGTATTTGCTGGGATTCTTCCGTCGTACGTAGTTTGAGGTGGTATACAATGCACAAACTATTACACCGCTTAAGAGGCTTAAGAAATCAACAAAACTAGTGGTAAGTAATCAAAGAATAAAGAAAACTTAGAAAACAATTCAATTATGTAATTAATTCATTTTGATTATTTTTTACTTTTTTTATTTGACATCACAGACTAAGCAGATGTTTGACATTGACCAATTTGAGATAACCGTTCCGTTTCACGATTGCGAGCCAACTTCTTCCTCAGTTACATTTCTATAAAAAGCTTTGATAGTTTTCTTGTCATCATGTTTAATTATATACGTGATTAAACTATGTAGTAAGTAGTAATTGAACGACATTGTGAAAGAAATTGGTAAACATAACATCCATATTTAATTTCAATTTATCGCGGATCACTAAAACGAAACTTAAGTACCGATTCGTATTGCAATATTTTCCAATTTCAGCTTTGTTGGTAAATGATAAGTTTAATTTATACAAATGCAAATTATTATTTTTTGCAATGTCAGAAAGTTATATAAATTCTCAATTGAGTACAACAAAAAATCACCGATTTTTTAGTATATAACTCATATGTATCTACGACAACTGCTTAGACGGGGTAAAAAAGGACATTGTCCTTTGGTCATTTGATTATGTTCGGCTTTGGTTCCATACAGTTTCAATACCTCTTCTAATACATTATTTCGTAATGCCGTACAAAAATCATGCGACAAGGAGAAATGATCGAGGTTTAGAACCCCCCCTCTTCAACTGCACTCAGTTGGACAGCTTACAAGTGACGGCATAGTGTTTAATCTTATTACTTTATACCCTTCTATCATCCTACATAGGTCTCCTGGTGTATCATCATATGAACCAAAAATTTTGTTCACGGGCCTGCAGTCTATAAAACAAAAATCCGTAATGCGTTTAGCAAAGATTCACTACCAAAGAGTTAACATATACTATGTAAAGAGTTGGAACAAATGCTTTACACCAAAAAGACGGGTCTGATCGCTTTTGACTTGTCGCTCTTGTGGAAGTGTCATACTTCACTTCATACTTTTGTCGCGGCACATCACTCTGTTGCCATAGCAAGTATGCACATCATCTACCTATTTTCAATTCGTAGAAGGGACCCGTGCGTATTATTCTCTATCTAAGGTCACTACGCAATTAGTTTCATTTGACTATCGTCATGTCATCAAGACTGAAGACTTCCTCAATTCAATAAAAACCATCGATCGTAATTATTATAAACTACGGATTCGTTTTCCCCCATCCATCGCAAAGTAACAATGCCTGTTAGAAAATTCTTAAATTTCGTTTCTTCGTCTTCGAATATCAGTTTTCCGATGAACTCGGCCTCTGAGCCGAACTTCGGATTTATTCAACTTTGTCATCGAAGCCGATCCTAAAAAAAATTTTACTTTGACCGCGATTCCTGTTAAGAAGTCTTTTTGGCTCCAAAGATCAAAGGGCTTGTCGAACAAATACCTGGACCTTTGGACTTTGACGGACAAGTCTAACATAAAGTGTAGTTTGGCGGCAAGTTTGGTGAAAAGATTTTGTAAGCTCTATTGAGAGAATTCCAGCAAATTCCGGTTCCGCCGTGTAGCCTAAGTTGCCCCGGCATCCTTACAAGTTGTACAATAATGTTGGCAAAGGAGCTAGCTGGTTACAACTTATTATCGATCGTTGAATATTATTTGAAATGGTTCTTAACTGGTTCTAGTAGTGGCGAAACTTTAATATTTACTTCATGGAAATAGGTTATTCACACAAACTCATTACATTTATTCAATACTAGCAGTTCCCCGCGGTTTTACCCGCGTAGTTCCCGTTCCCGTTATTATCCCGGGGTAGTAACTAGTCTATGTGTTCTTCCAGACACATTATATAACCTTACTGTGTTCCACAGCCCCATCCGTTCATACGTTACGTGATTGACCAACAAACCTCCAAACATCCAAACATCCATTTATTATGTTAATAGTATAGGATTGTTTAAAACTTAATTTTCTATAGCTATTAACTTAAAGCAATCAATTTTAATTTTTTTTTTAAATTTAAAACTATCATTTTTTAAATTTCCAACTATTCATTAAAAAAATTCGTTTGTATACTAGAAGGACCCGCGTTTTCACTCTCGTGTTTCCTGATCCTGTAATTTTCCCGGGAGTAAAATTAGCATACATAAGTACCTATTGCCTATCTATCTATGAACCAAATTTCATCCTTTAGTAGATTTTGAGTGACAACATCCATCCATGCTCACAAACTTTGACATTTATATTATTAAATGATCTGTTACCGTTATCTTTGTCACTGATGTTAAGACATAATTCTTGTGGGCTTAAAACGTAACTGATATAAATTTGTCGTGTAGCTAATGTTCGATTTGACTATCATGAAGGTCGAAGGTTTGAACCACGTGTAGAACTCTGAAAGTTATTCCAATGCTAGATTTCCAATTTTGTCATCATAATTTGTTTTAACTAGAAGAAAAACATTCCAAGGAAAATCGTGTGTTCGAAAAAACGTCTGTAAAGAAATGTCGAATGTCATCATCACCCAACTGGTGGGCAAGTGGTCAAGTGTAACGGATTATGAATAACATAAATATTAATATTAATTTATATCAGGTGACACTCCATATTCTAACACAGGAATTAATTATATTCAGTCAAGTATTCTCGAAGCAGATCATGTCAAAAATATAATTTATATAAATATCAATACATGTTCACAGTAGCAAGGGCCAGCAGTCAATTCCAATAACATAATACTAAAAATGATATCAGTCATATAACTTAGTAGCGGAAATCTGAATAAATAACCTACTTTATTAGGGCTATTTCTTATTACTAACAGATATTCATTTCCTATTAAATGGTAACAGAGTCCTGCGGTTTGGCCCGCGTAGTTTCCGACCGCGTTTTGTTTTCAGAATGAACATTTTTAACAAACATAATATTACTATTTCAGAGTATATATTACCTATCTATGGACAAAATATAGCCTTGATCCCTTCTGTAGTTTTTTCATAAAAGAGCATCAAACATCCACAAGAACCACACATACATTTTTGCATTTATAACATGCCATTAGTAGGATGAACCTTCAGTGTTAATTTGTGAGAGAAAACCCCAATAGTGGAAATATAGAGTGCGTTATTATACCTCTTTGCCATGTGATTTATCTAGAAACATTTATCTTCAAACCAAAGCTCAATAATGTCCGCGTATTAGTTACTGTTTGGTATTAGTATAACTGGCAAACTGGCTTTCATACGCAAACGCTGCGAAGAGTACTATCACTACAAACACACGACAAACTATACAAGCTCGTTTAAAAAAAATTGACTGTTTAAGTGTCTTCAAAGTCATACACTTCGGAGAGTGTACAACTGATCTGCATGATCTTATACCACCTTGCCCTTTCTTTTATCGGACTTCTCGTTCCACAAAAGGGCGACATTGTTTCATGGTTGATGTTCCAAAAACGAAGAGATTTGACTCCACGTTTGTGATAAGAACGTCTAGGTTGTGGAATGCGTTGCCTGAGTGGGTTTTCCCCGATGGGTACAATATTGGTGTCTTCAAATCGAGAGTAAATCGGTTTCTTCTAGGTAAGCGCGCTCCATCGTAGATCGCATCATCGCTTAACATCAGGCGAGATGGTGGTCAACCTGTTATACCTAACCTATAATAGTTAAAAAAATTAACAATTGTGGACTGGTATATTTCGTAACTGTTATTAGTACCAAAATAGATTTAAAATAATATTTTGCATCAAATTTGGCCGCATAAAGCTGTAAATAGAACGTCAAGTTTTACAGTCCTGAGGTTGTCACTTATGGTGTACATTTCAAATGTCGATCAATATTATTGTACTAAGATGATACTTACGAAGTTTGGGTGTTTAGATGTTTAAATGTATTGATCAACAAACATAGAACTATCATAAGAAATGAGGGAATCAAGCTGAAATTCGGAGCTCAATTTTGGGTCAATAATACATCAGGTACCTACTTTAAACAATGCGAATTTTTAGAGAATGCCGCTTTATAAGTTCTACGCGAATAAAGGCGCGAATAAATACAAGTAATTTAAGACATAGCAGAAACAAATCACCTTATGTTCTATTTTTTATTCATTAACAATGGAAACCGTTGTGCTAATCTGATGTTTACATTTTTACCAGTTTATTGACTTTGAAGCGCCACATTCGCATTACTTGTTTACTATTGACAAACTTGAACTTTGCTTTTATAAGCATAGTCTAATTTAGTATAAAGGGTATCGGTTTCTTCTATGTAAATACGTTCCAACGTAGACCGCATCATTGTTGAACATCTAAACATCGTAAAACTAGAAAAGTAAAAAGATTGGTTGTCTATAAAGTCGGTTGGTTTACGGACGATAGTTTAACGTAACGACGTCATAACAAAACATCGATAGATGCGGCGCAAGCGTACAATGAGCGTAACGGGACATAACGGGATACTTTTTCGTGCACACACCCGGGGTTTATAGATTTATTAGACGATGTCACGTATTCCAAGATCCCACTTACTCTATAAAACAACAATACCACTACGCTAAAATTGGAAGGAGAAGCTAGAACTTTAGTTCTAATATTTCGTCACCGGTCATGACCATTCATGCGCTGATTCCATTAGCGGAAACGACAGAAATCTTGTTCCAATCTGAAACTTTTCTGCCGTTTTGATATATCACGGTCTTCGATCTTTTGAATAAGTTTTTGGTCTGAAGTTTGAAGTGTAGTTGCTTTGAGATCGAAACGCATTTGTTATTTCTTAATTCCGTGAGAAAATGAGAATATTCCGGCTGGTTTTCGTTTGAAATCTGTACCCCAGTAACAAATTGTAAAGTATGTTTTACAATATTTATACGTAAAATTACTTACAATTTCGTTGTATCATGTGTAATTTATGTTTCTCTTGTTTGTTTGTCCTGATTTACAAAAATCTGAAATGTAGCGCGTCACAATGAGAATAAACTCATCGATATAAACCGCTAGATGTGCCCTCCCAAACTTCATTGAATTATGTCATCGTTGGGAAGAGTGAGCTCACTCTTGCCGTTCTAGTCGGTTGCAAGAAGCGGTGAACGTCAGGCGATTTTATCTATCAGTATTAGTTGTCAACAACCAAAATAAGTGGAACCACGGCATATCTCGCCGCTAGTTTTTTACAGCGGCACAGTTTTTTCACCGATATAAACCAAATAGATGTGCCCTGAACACCTTGAAATAGGTAACAAACTGCGTCTCTGTGTGTAGCATAAGTAGTTTACATACAACCAATCTACTTGAACCCTAGAATCGCTAGCGGTGTGGTATGTTGCGGTTCTACTTATTTTGGATGTTGACAAAGAATAGCGATAAATATAAACGCCCTAACGACTAAAACGGAAAGAGTGAGCTCACTCTTCCCAACGATAACATAATTCCGTGCGCCTGAAGTTTGGGACATTCAGTGATTTACATCGATGGTTATCAGCATGTGTGTTAATCCAGTTAATGCACTCTCTACGTGTTTAATTTCTTTTAAATTTGTTTATCTGTTACAGAACAAACATACACTCACACCTTACATAGCCTTAATATATATTAATGTGATTAGAATATTTTATTCGTATTACATTTGACAAAATCGATTTACTAACTAGTTTACGTTAAAATGTCCCATCACCAAAATTCGAAGGCGTGTTCTATGACATAACGTACCATTATGTAAAATCGATGGGAAGGCAGTGTAGGTGCCAGCTATCTTAATTGCCCCTTCGACATTTCCTTTGATTTATTGGTGTGGAAACTTCAAATAGCGTGGAGTTATTTTTCATGCATAATTCAGTGAAACCGACCGGTCTAGCCGTAAATGGTTTATTACATACAGTTTTTGCTATAATAAGATTTGTTTGATCGATATAACGGTGATAAATGTGTGAAAATGCAGTGTAATTCATCTTAAAATAGTCTAGCTAACAGATAACCCAGATCAAATTACAGGGCAAGGATATCTATCATCTAATATGGTGTGGCAACAATGTTCTTGATAGAGATTTGAACTCTTCAAATATATAGTTGATTGGCGATGTGTTAATGTGAAGGCATGTTGCTTACTATCGGAGGCATTCATGCTCGCCCCAGCAGACCATAATATTAAACAAACAAGACCACGGTCAAATGCGGGTTGCATTTGACAGTGGTCTCGTTTGTTTTTTTTTGTAATATAGTGAAAAGACAAGTTCCCATAACAGCACAGTGACACGCGGCTATTGGAACACGAAGATTCCACGTCATTACTTAGCACTCACACTTCGTCACTCTGGGATATAATACGTTTTATCTCTATGCACTGTAATGCCACTAGTCACTAAGAATCATTGTCCTTCAAACTGGAACACAGTGATGATTTTACATAACTGCTTGGCGGTAGAATAACTGGCAAAGAAGTTTGGCACGCTTTAAATTTTCAAAGATTTCTGTCCATTCCAAGACTGCCTGGCAGAAATCGCTTTAAGCGATAAGGCCGCCAGTGGTATTACTAGTTTGACTGTTTTTTCCTAAATTTAATGTATCCTTTACGGTGTGAACAATAAAGAATTTTCATTCATACATTCATTCAAAGGTGTAATACCTACTTATACGAGTATTTACATCGATAATAGGTATGCATTTGACCGTCATCTCGCCTGATATTAGGTAAGCGGCGACGAGGATTACGATGAGATAAAAATGTGATGGAGCGCGCTTATCTAGAAAAACCAATTCTTTTTAGACTGGAAGACATCCAGATTAAATCCACGAGAAAAATATCCTCTCACGCAACTGATTCCACAGACTAGATATTCTCATTACGAAAATAGAGTCAAACTTTTTCGTTCCAGCCTTTGGAACATCAACCGTGAAATTGTGTCGCTTTTTCGAACTAACTACAAGATGATAGAAATATGTATCCTACTAATCCTATTAATATTATAAATGCCAATGTTTGGATATTTGAATGTTTGGAAACCTGTTTTTCTATGATCAGATCGGGATAAAATTCGGAACAAAGTTGGATTATAGTTTGGAAAAACAAAGGCTACTTTTAATCTTTTTAAAATAAGAAGAACAGGAACTACGCGGGTAAAACTGCAGGACGCTGCTAGTATCTGTATAAATGAAACATTTTGTCAATATGATGTTTTGTCGATTTGCTTTGTCTGGGAATTGTCGGAGCAATTTATATACACAAGTGAATGCTTACTTAACCAGCTTAATTAACTCTCCTATAATTAATAAAATAAAGCACAACATCTACATTATAATAGTAATATTCGTTAATATAAATGAACCCTTCAGGTGCTTTCAATGGGAATAAAATAGTTAAGGAGCCAATCATTACTTTTATCACGCGAACTTCTTTTGAAGATTGCGAATAATAAATAAACTACTTTTAGTACACAGTGACGATACAAGCAGATCGTTTACTTGATAGTAAGCAACATGCCTATTTTAATACTACATCGTCACACAGTAATTTTACTATTCTGGTATTATATATTAGTTATTATGTTTGGAAATTCTGGCCTCGTGCCTTAGTGGGTAGTAACTCTGCCTGCGAAGCCGAGGGTCGTGGGCTCGATTCCCACCCAGTGCAAATATTTGTATGATGAATTCAAATATTTGTACTGTATCTGGGTGTGTCTATGTACAATAAGTATGTATTTATAACTATTTAAGTTTTATATCAGCTATTTGGCCGCCATAGTGCAAGCTTTGCTTAGTTTGGGGTCAGATGGTGTTGTGTGTGAATTGTCCACTAATATATTATATTATTCTAACAGGTAGTAACTTTCCTTTAACTTTTTTTTTAACCACAGATTCGCTTTGGTCTAGTCCAAATCCCAAACATTTGTGCAATGAAAAAAAAAATTGTTCTGTTTATGGGCAGTTCTATGTGTCACAAGTAAGTACATGTATTTGCATTTGTATACCTACGTTCATATCAGCTATCTGAATCCCATAGTAGGTCTAAGTTTAGGCGAGGATGGAAATATTCACCTATATTTATTTATTAATTGCCTAACATTGCACCGATTTTGTCAGCCAAAGATAATATACCTATAAAATACTCGCCCAGAGATCCAGACCCGCCCACGCAAACGCACGCTGTGATTGCTTTAAAACTAGTTCGTTTTTTAAAAACTGTAATTTAATTTTGTTGAAAAGTAATTGCAACCAATATCTCTTCGACTAAATCTCTCAAAATGGCTGTCGATGACTTGGTATTCCCGACCCTCCCTGTAAGCCTCCGTAATTATAACGTTCTGACTGCCTTTATAATTAAATGAAGAATAATCAACACTTGTCATCACTTATTGTAATTAAAAAATAATTGTGAACCACCGGAACGGTTGCTTTGGTGGTTCAAATGAAATGAAACTTTATGGTCGAAGCTTTATGGTTAAGACTCACTAAGGCATGTTTTTAAAAAAAAACGTATTTTCTAATAAATAATTACCAAAATTATACCTCCTGCACTTATAGTCGGTTTTCAAAAACTCACGTAAAGTTTTCGCGGTTGATAAGTCAAATCGAAATATGAAGTTTTAACGTTTTTGTCAAACGACAGAACTCACTGAAAGAGACAAAATTGAGCTCAAATAAAATTTTGTAATAGTTCATAGTTCGTATTAATACTTACTACGGTTAAACGGCACTCTGAAACCATTAATCGAATTACTGGCGCTTCTTTTAACCTCACAACACAAATTATACTTACAGGCACATTCAAATAGGATATTGTGCACCAAACGCTAGCCATTAATTAAGTTTATAACAAACCCACGCCTTATTACTATCTATATTCTTAAAAACTTATAATATTTGGAGAGCACGACTCACAGAACAATATTTTTACAGCGCAATATTAACTGACAAAACCATCCACCACAACAGAACTGACATCACTTTAGTCGATAAACAAAATAAAGTAGTTTTCCTGATTGATATTGCAGTGCCCAAAACACACAATCTCCATAAAATTATAACAGATAAAGATACGGGACTATAAGAAATGAAGTGAAAAAAACTAAAGTGAACTGAAATAAAGTAAAATGAAGTGAAGTGAAATTTACTCCATGGATAATTTAATTTTCTCCGAAAAAACGAAAACCGACAATATAAAATTAAACTTAGCCACTCGCCTTAATTCAATATTTTTTTGTTGAACCTGTGATAACGTCATTCAATCAAAATCAAATTTTAGTTTTTGGTAGATATTTCAAAAACCATAACACTGATTTCGACGAATTTGCATTGGATTTGAACTATGAGTCATCAAACTAAAAACATCAAAATCAATCCCCAATTGGCGAAGCTATCGTATCCTGTGTATTCATTAACATACAGATACGTGTCAATTATTGTTATTTATTACACCCTATAATAAACAATGTCGTTTTTTAAAAATATTGTAACTTTACCGTCATTTTCTAATAACTCGCTGTATCTAAACAAGTTTGGTCCATAAGTCAGCATTTGTAATGTTAAGAAGTAGCTCTTGATCATTCATTCTTCAACTTTCTTATAGAAAACGTACTCGGTTAAGTATGGTTTTCACAAAAGTATAGTTTTTTTTAAAGACCTGTCGACCCTAGAGTGTTAACAATGATTTAAAATAACTATTTTGATTATAGACAAAAATGTTTTGTAGAAAACAAACGTCGTTCGATGCAGACGACTTTCTCGGAGTAGACGCCATAGATCTGTCGATCCCAGAGTCACTCTCTATTACATATCCAATGGCTATTCTATGCCAATGGTCACCCAAGGCGACCTCGGCACGTTTTAAAAACATTGGATAACGCAATCTTAAGATTGGACAGAGTAGGGGAAATCAGGAAAAATATTTGTTCAATTTGAACGGCTAAATCTTATGCCCTACTAATATTATAAAAGTGAAAATTTACATATTTATTGTACCATCATATCGGAATGGCTAAACAAAAGGGGCTGAAATTTTGAAAACCGGTTATAGATTTGAATAGCACAAAGGCTACTTTTTATCTCTAGATAATTACGGAAACATAGATATGGCGGGTAAACCCGCGAAGTGCTGCTAGTTTAATGCATAAAACTAACATTCCAGAACCACAATCACGTCTTCGTGTAATTTACACCGCAGTGGGTACCGACCCTTATAATTGGGTAGGTACCCTTTTCGTAAGGTTATCGAATATTTTCGTGGGATTGGATTACGGGTATAAATCAGAAAGTTACCGCAACGCTATCCTGTTTTATCCTTCGGTAAATACTTGGGCGCACCTGGAGGACATTGAGAAATATCACCAGAAATTCCTTCAATCTTTCCTGTAAATACACGAATTCTTATGAAATTCTGAAGGTTTTTGGGGATATTTTTTGAGAAAATATTGGGTATGTAGCTGGTTTAATATGATTATGTTTTTCTTTGGAGCGGTTTCCCTAAAAAGAGTACAAAATAAAGATGCCGATATCATGCTAAAAAATTTGAAATTAGGTAAAAACACCACTATTAGCGCCCAGCGATTCTACTCGCCTAGCTCCCGTTCATGTCACTTTCTCGCAATAAAAAGCTGTTATTCATGACATTATTCGTCATTAAGATTTAGTTGATTTCCGACCTCAGGTGATATGATAATGATGTTTCACGGCGAAGTGACCACTAAAAATCTGCAATGATTGCTTCGGAGTATTTTCGTTGTAGCTTTTCTCTTTTGGCTGAATACCTCTATCAAATCTCTCAACATGTTCATTTGATACTGCTCCAAGATTTGTTAGGAAGAAATCTACGCGAGAGTTCAAAATTAATGACTTTCGCCGAGCCTACCTCACAATGTTCTTGAGCAACTGTTTTGCAGTAGGTACTCGTTCGTACTCACATTCATGGGAGTTAATTTTGGTATCTCTCATCAACTTTAAACCCAATGTAACGCTAATAAGAAATACTATCTTACGCGAAAAACGCGATTTGTACACACATACAAAACAATACACTTTGTTATACCGTTAAACAACACGGAAATAGTCTAAGAATTAAAACATTTTGGGCATAAGCGGCGATTTTATCGCTAGTATAGATCTCTTCCAGATATCCTTTTGAGTGTTAGGATAAGGTAAGAAGTAAGGGCACTTAACACTATACAGGACTTAATCACGGTCACCATTACTATTTAATTACCTCGACGTTTCGGCAGCGTTACAACCGCCGTGGTCACGAGAATACTAAAACATCGAGGTAATTGAATAATAATGTCGGTCGTTATTAAGTCCTGTTTGGACTATTTTTTATTCCGAGAAAACAACGAAATCGGGAATAGCACGAGTAAAACTGCGGGGCACTGCTAGTGATAACATAAAACAATGTTTGACATCTTGTAATTTAATATATTCAGAGGGTTCTTTTGAGCCTTGACCACAGATGTTAGAGTTACGCCTCTGATAGGAATACAATAAAAGTTAAGCTCCGTCTCACGATAATAATAAAATACAAAAATGATAATATTTGTAGTCCGCTTCTAGAAAGCGGCGTAACATCGGAATATGTTTCAATTGTCATGGGTCGTGATCGAGATTACGAGCGATAATGACACGCGGCGCGACTCTAATCCCACTTAATATGTCATTCTGTTTATTGTAAGAGTATTCGAGATGGTTGAACCATCGAACATCCCACTAAATGGGAACATTTGGGAACAATGGCCCCGAGTCCCAACAGTGGGAACGTTTAGTGGGTTGCTGGCTGCTTGTGCAGTCGCAATTATGATAGCAAAATATAAAAGTAAAATTTGCGTTATATTAAAAGTACGAGTAAGTATGTAATTGAAGGTTTTAAGCTTCGATCAAAGGTCGAAGGTTTTAAGTGACATCAAAAATGGAGGCGGTTCTCAATTTTGTTCGTATGGTACGCGAAAGCTTTGACGCATGAGAATCAACTTTGACAGGACAACTTTGTTGATCTTGAGCAGAATATTATTTGAGGCCTAAATTAAAGTTAAATAAATAACGTTGTAGATAATTATGTCAAAGTAATAATATTAATCTATCTATCTATGTCATTATTATGATACAAAATCAATCGACACACCCAATGACAATAGAGCCAAAAAAAAAAAGTAAAATAATACGCAAGTTCACACTAAAATCATACAGGATTACATTTTATTTGTAACAACACATTTGTGACAATATTCAGACAAATAAACTGAGTTTGTTTTGATTTATAGCACATGAGACCAGCAGCAGGTCATGCATGTGTCATATGCCTGATGGTAAGCAACATGCCTGCCCATAACAACACAGTGACACTTATTGAAACAAGAACGACTCCAAGTTATTACCTAGTACTGCACTGGGGCCTATATCCAGAGATATGAGATATTTTATCTATACGCCCGCCCTGTAAAATCACTACAAACCTTGCCCCTCAAACCGGAACACAGTGTCGCTTTCACATTAGTTGCTGCTTGACGGTAGAATAACTGACAAAGGTCACTTTTCCAGAAAAAAGCCTCTAAAAAGAGTCCTACCACTACAATAAAATTCTACTATTAAAATCTGTACAGTAGTTTAATAATAATATAATTCTTTATTACATCCCCAATGTTTTACAATAAACCTTAAAAGTAAAGGGAAAACGACAATAATTTATATGCAGAGCAAAGGGTAGCCTAATCGCTTAAGCGATTTCTTCCAGGCAACCTCTAACTACAACTATAGTTTAAGCGTGAAAGCGTAACAGAACGTTTGCGCAATTACATTATTAGGATTAGTAAGGATTTATTTACTTGCGTGTGTCAATAGAGATCAAACTTCCATCGGGGCTATTTTAGTAAAATTATTCATAATTTGATTAATAGTCGCGGTGACCATTAATTACGTTTTATTATTTAGGTTGAAAGCTTTGAAACGGCGTAATAGCTGCACGATTAAATAATTAATTACAGAAGCGAAACACAAACACGGAATAAAAAGAGTGCTTATAAATAGACAAAACAAAGCAGTATCGAATATTAATATTTTCCTATTTTAACCGACTTCCTAGAAAGGAGGAGATTCTCAATTGGGCTGAATGTTATTAAGTATGTTACGCGATAGCCAAATGGTTATTTTTTTGCTTGGTAAAAAATATTTCTGAGGTCTCCCGTCCTCCAATCGTGAATCAATTTTGAATGTTATTTTTTGTTTCATAGTTCATCTTAAATTGTGCAACCCTGTAAATCGTACATGTGTTTTAAATAAATACACGGATAACACACGTTTCACATAGTCAGACGAGTCCGACTCAAGTTTCGATCGCGTACTGCGATCTATTTCAAGGAAATACGGGCGCGTGTTCGCAGCTCGTTTAGCACTGACTATCATATCAAACGTGAGTTACCCATGTATTTATTTAAAATGTGTAATAACCACGTTAGTTTTCATACCAAAATATACATGTGTTTTTTGTATAAATATGTTGTTTGTATATTTTGTGATCAATCTCGGCCCCAAACCATTTTCATGAAATTTAGTACGCAGGGGGCGATAAATCGATCTAGTTAGGATACATTTAAAAAAAAACGCCGTTTTATCCGTGTATTTAAGCAATGAAAAACCTAGTAACGCTTGGTCATCAATGTCAAACTTACAACAAAACGCAACCGCTGTCATATATTGCCTATATCCTAAATGTACCTATGTGTATTTGTTCATGGTACGTAACGTACCATGAGCTCTTATTGCGATCTTTCTGTGAAACAATTGACGCTTAATATCACATTTACACCGACCGCGAATTTTATCATCAATAAGATAGGGTTCAGAATCGCGGTATTTGTAATTCTGTATGTGGAGTGGATCGAACAACTATCGTAATGACAGTTCATAGTACGGCTCCAGAAGTAGTCGTTGGCACGTAGAATTGGAAGCGCAGTTTGAGTTTAATCATTTGTACAGATTGTAGTGTCGCGATCAGCGATTTCACAACGATTTTCCTTACTTATCAAGTTTTCTTTTGAAAGTAGAGCAAGTCGGGCGCTCTATGGTAAGCAATTTAGGCATACATTTGGTCGCGCACCAACAAAATATATTTTGTTAATCAAAATCCAAAAATATTTGTTCACCTTTGTTGGTCTAGGTTATACAGCTCTTAAGTGCATAATAAAGAACTCCACGGTTTTAACAGAGTAGTTCAAAGTCAAAGTCAAAGTAGGTACTTTATTCATAAATGTACAATTTACACGCTAATAAAGTCAAAGTACTTTATTCATAAATGTACAATTTACACGCCTATTTAGTTCTCGTTCTCGTAATTTTTACGCGATGAAAAGTTATGTATGAGTACACAACGTAGTAGGTAGATAGATACTATGTACGTAGTAAGTAGACATAGGTAAGTAGCATCTATCTACTACCTTTTAGACTTGGCTGGCACCGACTTCAAGTAGACGAGTGAGTAGCACTTATAATAATTATTTTAACTTATTTTTCGCTTTGGAGTGCCTGTTTGTAGTTTTGAAAACAATTATAATTTAAATGTATTGAATAATGTAACTGTAGCGACCAGCTGTAAAATAATCATTGTACAACGGAAACAGTTGTCAATAGATTTGCGTGTCGGGCAAAATATTTATGTATGTTGATTTTTATTATTCAGAGGAATATTCATAATAAATATGTTTTATTATTTGGTAAAATTATGTCGATGTATAGAATTACAAATTCAACTGAAAAACGTCGCTACTATAGCTTTCTAAGTCACAATTTAGATTAACAAGGTCAGTTTTAGTTTTGGTCAAGCAGTCGCATAAGTTTGTGTTGTGTACCTGCCTAAGCCACGATGAGTCAAACTTCAGTCATTTTGGCATGACACGCAACTTGATATATATTTCCGAAATACCGAAACCTATTTAATTGAACACTGAAAAGTGTCGCCACTTTCGTTTTCTGCAATATAAGTATCTTAAATATGTAATAGTTGTTAGTTTCACTATTGTTCACTGAACTGTGTTAGTTTGCGAGTCCGTATCAGATAAAGCTACTATGTTCCAAAGAATAGCCCATAGTTTCCACCTGTGTTTAGAAGCGTATGCCAATAAACCTTAAAATTGTATAAAATTATCAAACCTTAAACTAAAACCTGACCTAAAGGTAATGGCATTCACAGTCTCTAAAACTTTATGTATCCAAATATAGGATTCCGTTTGCCCGCCATCTCGCCTGATGGATAGCGACGATGCGGTCTACGATGGACTATGCTTACCTAGAAGAAACCGATTAACTCGAAATTTAAAGACACACATATTGTACCAATTGGGATAGAACCACTCGGGCAACATAATCCATTGCTTGACAACTCTTGGATGGAAAGAGTCAAGGCCACAATCCGTCACACTGGCTTAGTCCGGGTTGGGGAATGAAGCGTAACCTCAAAGGGTTTTTGGAATAGGCCGACTCGACTACCTCACGATGTTTTTCTTCACCTCTAAAGTTAGTGGTGATGAAAATATTTTCTTTCCGAATTTCTCCGAAAAAATTAAAACCGACTTCAATTTAAAATTAAACTCACTCGAATAAATTGCGTATTTTTTGTAAAATCTACAAATATGTAGGTCCATCCAGGCAAAGGTAAGCAAATTTTCAAAAACACCTCACAGATTTCGATAGTTTTTATATGGGACAGCCTTTGAGGTATTGTACAACGTGTGGCGGAAAGGTCCAACAATATTTATTGTAGTTCATCTATACTAGGTATCGAATCACATATGTGAATATTAGACACGAATGCACAACATTTTTTTTCCATACAAAGTAAAAAATTCGTTGTTTATTATTTTATTTGACAACCCTAATCACCGGCCGCGCGGCGCGGTCACTGACTGCCGCCCGCCGCGCGCCGCCCGTCATCGCACGGCGCGCCGCCGCGCATTAGGGTTGAAGTTGGTCAATTTTAAATCAAACTTTGACTCGTATTATCTCGCGATCTAAAGTGCTGAGGGGAAAGAGACATTCGGAGATGAAGTCCACATCATTGTTGGAATTACCTATTCAAATATTGTTGGACCTTTCCGCCACACGTTGTATACCACACAAAAAATATATATCTATATACGGTCGAATTGAGAAAACTCCTTTTTTGAAGACGGTTAAAAAACGAATCAAAATAAATAACTATTATTTAAAAAACCCGACTGAAAAAATTTACTGATGAAAAAACATTATGTCATACAATATATGTACTATCTGAAGACATTTCGGCGATTGAGATGAATCTAACGATGTCTTATTTGTCAAAATCCATATCCAATAACCATTTTATTGTGTTAACACTTTTCGGAATTGCTTTTATTTTGATGATTGACGCATTTACGCGTTTACAGTAAAAATAATATTTTATTCAAAATATTTGTATTTTCGATGTGTGAATATACAATATCAGACTAATTTTTGAGTTTCCCCGCTAAAACACCAACGACTGACATGACGACACTAGTCGCAAAATATTGGTTTGTTTTCTTATTATTACTTAAATACAAACAATCAAAATCGTTGTCGCTAAGATCGTAAACTATAATACCAATGCTGAAAAGTAAACAGTTTAGTCAGTTTTCGACAGCTTGTTTTTTGACTAGTGACGTAATAAGTCATATTGGTGTTTCCAGTCACGTGACAACAGATAAAAAATATAGCATTTAAAATCATATATAATAAATTCAATACGTAATATTAAATTATAGTAATGTGGTTTTCGATATTCTATTAAAACAGACTATCATTAAATTAACATTAAACATTAATTTGTGATTCGTGTTAACATCCCTATTCAGTCGGGTACTGACTAATGAACTCACGATTTGCGGAGATATCGCGTAACATAGATACGTGCAAAAAACGTACAACTGAATTGAGAACCTTCTCCATTTTAAAGTCGGTTTTAAATACTCAATGGTGTTCGAACTTACGACATTACGACTAGAAATCGTTCGTTCTAGCCACTAACGCCTTAATAATCATCTGGATAGTAAATATAAGCCAACAGTACTGTCAATAAAAATATATTAAATGCAATAACTTGTTTATTTCCACTTAAAACTAATTGTGTTTCAACCTCACTTTAAAATAGGTTAAAAACCATTCGAAGTCAGTTATTTTACCCTGGTCCCATTATTACCTGTGTAAAATCGATCTAATTACACATTTCATGACGCCAATGTCTAATTACGCAGCCAACACACCGTCCAAGTGTTCGCGTTAATAAGTATGTACGACTATCAGCTTAAAATAAAAGTCTGTTAAAAGAAAATATTCGTGTTCTGTCAACAAATTAGTGGGCGAACGCCATCGAGCGTCGCATCTCGACGTGAAATTAATTTTAATGATCGCGTCAAGTGGCCAGAGCACGTCGTTATTTTAAGTGAAAAATACCCTGTTCGGAGACAAGACCACGCTTCGCAGGGTACTCGATAAAGAGAGCTTTGTATACTATGCAAGTTACTCGCGCGAGTAGTTGCAGTAGTTTTTTATGAACCAACCTGAATACAAAGCTCTAGTACTGCCAACAAAATTATAGATATGAGCTGTATTTTGTTTTTCGCTTGGAGACGACGCGACGATCTGTCTGTTAGTTTCAAGATATGATCTGCAAATTGGAAAATGGAACACTCGATTTGTGTATTGTCTAGAATTCCTTAATAATCTTCATACGTGTAAAATATGATCTCAAGTCACTGAACACCCCATCGAGTCACTACAGAAAATTTAAATAGCAATGTTTTCGTTCCTGTCATTTATACACTGGCAAACAAATGAAAAAATTGACCAACCTCACATAGTGTTTGTAAAAGGAATCGGGTGTACGAGGACCCATTTTTTTCGTTATCAAAATTCCAATTTAGCACAAAATATTCAAAGATTTAGAAATTTATTAGGAATATAACATCTTGTTAAATATATTAAACAAATAACATGTGCGATTAGGTAATCCAACTTGAATGTGTTACTGGATCCGTGTGCAAGCAACATTATTGCAAAATGCCCTGTTTGGAGACGAACCGTCGCGTCGCTTCGTTGAGTACTCGATAAAAAGTGTTATTTTAAGATCTAAGTATAGAATTCCGTAGAACGCTCTTATAACAAATGTCTAATAATAAAATTACTAGTTTATCCCACATACGTTCCACCATATAAATTATTTTCAACGGAATGAAATAGCAAAGTTACACGACACCTCATGTAAATAAATTACGACACTTCAATGTTAATCATTAAATACATTATCGTCATCGAATCGAATCTTCGAATTTTAAATTATTAAATATTGAAGTGAAAACATTTCTAACCACGTTGGGTATTTTTTGAAATGTGTAAAAACAATTTGACTGGCAAACACTGACACCGCTGTATTACACATATTACAAAGTGTATGTAAGTAATAATTGTTCAATTTTCACTTCTGTTCGCAACTCCTGAAGTGCCACAGTTTTTTTGGTCATACAAAAAAAATCTCAGTGGAAAATCAAAAGTATGAGTAGGTAGGAGGATGTAATACTTTACAGCCTATTCTCAGACCTACTAAATGTACATAAAAAACATTCGAACTGTTACAGAGAAGAACAAACACCGTGACACGACATTTTAATTTGAATAAGATTTTTGGTTTCACGTTATGAGGAATGGATAAGTTTGTGGCGTACATGCTGGTATGTTGCCTCTGCGAATCCAAATTATAAATTACAACTTATTGTTGATTATTAAAACCGCTACCGTTTATAACGAGTAGCAACCTCTTTACTCCGTTGGGTTCGCAGGGTGACATACAGATCGCGTGTTTAATCTGAGCAGATCAGTCTGTGAGCAGATCGCACATGCGAGGAGCTCGCGACAGTCGCTGCCACTCTGACGTCTTGCGCTTCTTGCCGTCTACAAAATTTTCCGAATTACTATTTTAATTTCTATTTCTTCATATCATTGTTGTACTATTATTTTATCTTACATTATATTACTGGATCAAGCTACGCATTTAATTTTAGCACCCACTGCACTTCGCAACCTTCGAAATCGTGACTAGCTGTCGGGAGTCTAGGCCGGCTAACTGCATACGCGACACCCACACTAGCTACCGCAAGTTAAAAAAAGAGTTTAAACACCTGACAAAACGTCGGCTTAGATGTTCATAAGCACTGACACAGAGATACAAAGACACAGATGTATTATGTACTAGCTGTACCCTGCCTCGCTTCGCTGTGGCACATTGTGATGCAAAAATTGATAAAAACAATCCTTGATGCGGATTATATATCATTGTAAAATTTCAGCTCGATCGGTGCAGAACTTTTTGCGTTTTTGAAGCGTACACAAACCAACATAACATTTTTTTATATATAGAGATGTACAAACACACAACAATACATCTACACAGGCCGGCAAACGAATGACACCTCTAATTTTACAGCATGCATTACCAAATAAATAATATTTTATCTACCTAGCTACTTGTAAAAGTAATGAACATTCCACTGGTCATAATCAATAAACGGCATGTGACATCTCCATAGGCTGTCGTATGGCATTATTTACGATGTCTCACTACAAAATGACTTTATTCCGTGTCGGCATGCGGCCCCGCGATTATCGCCTCGATTACTTGTACGGGGAATAATGCCTTTGTCGGATCTTGGACTGTTAAATTTACAATCAAGTGTACAATCAACTAATCGAGTTACACTGGATTAATGTAAATATTTTTAAAGGTCTTGAAATTAGGTTTTGAAATATAATTAGCTGTTCGTGTTTGCCGGTGAAATATGCTGCCTGAAAATGTCACTGACCTTGTGGCTCAGTTGGTAGTGAGTCTACTCACAGCCACAGTGCCGATAGATATAAATCGTGGGTTCGATTCCCACACAGGAGAAGTATTTGTATGATGATTGTGGATATTTGTTCTGTATATGTGTGCGTTTACGATTGTATACGGTATCTTTTGGGTAATTACTGCTTGGGGTCCAACGATCTCCGGGTCGACCCAGACGAAGGTGGCGTGACGAACTAGAATCGCACGATAGAAACTGGGCCACCAAAGCCGTAAATCGGGCTATCTGGAAGGAAGGAAGAGAGGCCTTTGCCCAGCAGTGGGACAATCTAGGCTAGTAATATATAAATAATATATCTTTTTGCTAAGGTCCGTTGTAGACTGCATTGTCGCTTGACTTCGGCGAGTTGTCAATCAATTATAAACCTAAAGTACCTTGTCATTGTTAAAACAAAAATAATTATTGTTCTCTATTAAAATAATCTGGTTCTAAAAGTATAAGTGTTACTTAGGTTGGCTATGTAGCGTGAAAAATATTCACAAACATTTATTTATTCATAAAAGCAAAGACTTTGCACTTCTTTCGCATTTCTTTGCCTTTTTGTGTAACCTCATAGTTAATGAACTGTGAACTGGTATAAAGTACTATAAATTCGCGATACACTACTTTCTAAAGATTTTTCGTCTCCATATGGAACTATCTCTTGACGTTCCATCTCATTACCTGTGCAGTGAAACGCTTCCTACTACGTAAAGATTATTCATAGAGCCCTTCCCATTACTCACGTCCGTATGCAATGGCGGTACTTTCGTATTACTGATTGATAACAGATAGTTCATGTATGTAAATACTTAGTTCAAGATTTTCGCTGGATGGCTTCAGTTGTAGCGCAGGACAGCAGGTTTTACTGTCTGTATACGTAGCATACCGGGGTAAAACTATCACTATTCTGAAAGAAATCTTATACTTATTCGTATATCGTGTATTTTTGAAACGATCCATTGCTTAACAATAAGGCCGCCAATTAAAATGTCATGCTTGTGTTATATTTTTAAGTCTTTTGTATTTTTTTTCTTTTCTGTTGTGGCTTTTAATAAAGAGTTTTCTTATCTTATCTTATTAAGCCTTTGATGTGGAACTCCATACATTCCGTACACATTTTAAAACTACCATTTCTAGCTACTGTATCATATCCATCTTTGTCAATATCTTGAAATAAATAGTAGTTTAAAATGAAATATTAAATAGTAAATAGTAGTAGCTGTAGGAATAGAAATTTGGCTGTTTATGCTTATGGTGTTGGCTAAGTAAAACAACTGAAGAGATCGAAATTATGATGAGCAATTCCTATTGACAATGTTGTAGTAGTTAGGTACGAACTTATTGTTCGCACCTTTGGGATGAGCCAGCTAAGTAGGTACAAACTGGACCGTATCGTCGCTTTACATCAGGCGAGATGGTGCTCAAGTGTACCTACACTTATTAAAAGTTCAATAAGAACATTCTTCCACAAAATGTGTTGCTATAAAATATAATACTTACTTATATTAGTACCTATATGTAAATGATATATAGTTCATAACATAAGGAGATACGTAGGTCCAGTGGGCCATACATATGGACCGAAAGATATTGAAAGCCACTATCTCAAATTTCAATATCGGGGCTCCCTAAACGATATTTTAAGTTGCTTAATTAACTTACCTACACTTTAATTGCGTCCACCTGCTTCAAGGGTCAAAGTTAGTAATTTACGTGTAATTTATGAACCGCCAGGGGTTTCAGCCTTCAATGATGAGGGTCACTTCAGAAATGGCACTGGATTTTGTCAGTATAAGCATAAGCAGGCCATTACACGGAGGTTCCAGCCTCGAATTTTGGAAGGGGCGTAAAAATACTTTACTAGTAACGCCCCACGATTTTACCGCGTAACTCCCGTTCCAGTTGTTTTCCCGCGTTAATTTTTAGGGTTCCGTACCCAAAAAGTAAAAACGGGACCCTATTACTGAGACTTCGTTATCCGTCCGTCTATCACCAGGATGCATCTCAAGAACGGTAATAGCTAACACAGTTGAAATTTTTACAGATGATGTATTTCTATTGCGCTATAACAAAACAAATACTAGAAATAATATAAATATTTAATATTTTATATCTCATACAACAAATTTGAATTTTTTACCGTTTCTTGCTCAACACTACTAACGGTGACCAGCAGACGCTTTAACTATTCACATAATATTAAGTTTTATGTTCTCTTTAAATGTAATTACTTAAAAAAATTAAAACTTTTTTATTTAACGTAAGTACCTATACGATTTGGAGAGAGGGGGGTCATGCCCCTTATGACCCCCCCCCGTCCTCTCGGGACCGCGCATGATTAAACAGTCTCACATTTGGGACTCCGGGCTTTCTCTTGTAAGGAAAGAGTCAAGGTCATAATCCACCAGTAGCCCACTGCGGTTGGGTGGATGACGCATGACTGCAAAAGATTCTTGGAAAATGCCGGTTTGTTCCAGATCTTTTCCTTCGCCGTTTTTTAGTTAATGGCATCACGCACATGAGTTTGAAAAACTGACTGACTGAAAAACGACTGTGCGCGTGGGATTCGAACCAGGGTCTCCGCCCTTCCGGAGACCCTGGTTTCCGTTTTCCCGACTAGACCAGCCGTAACTTGCCGCACTCTGTCTAGTACTCACCGGACTGAAGAACTCGTAAATAGTAGACTGGTCTGGTGGCTCACTTGGTGGCGCCATCAGCCTTCAGAACCGAGGATTGTTTGTAGGTTATATTTCCACCGAAGAAAAATATTTGTTTTATCTCTGTTTCTAAATGCAATATTTTCAACATTATTCGACGTAATTTAAAAACTAGTAATTTTTTTAGCAAAGTTTGATCAATAGGTTTTAAAATTTTGGACGTTTGTTAAGTCAAACAAACTTACTCAAAATTAAGTTTAAGTCAGGTTTTGTAATGTAATGTGAACCATCTCCTTTTTTTTAAATTGATTCAGTCAGCATACAAACGGTCAAACTTTCGGATTTATAATATTAGTAGGATGGAAGAGTTTGTTTGATGGGGACTATGTGAGTGAAACCGTGGGATGCTACTAGTAAACAATAAAATCTAATCAAAACTACGTCGTGAGGAGAACATAAGCATTGGAATTTAAGAGGGTTATGCAGATTGACTCTGGTAATCGGAAAGGAAAGATTCATACTCGTAGGTAGCATTGAGAACAAATTTAAAAGTGGATCCAAACCATTGCGGAAAAGATCAGCCATGTTATGAGATGAAACGAGCAGGTCGTGTGCTCGATGGTAAGCAACATACCTAGCCATTATAGTACAAGGACACGTAGCTACTGGCACATGCAGAGTACAAACCATTGCCTAACATTGAATTACGCCCGTAACCTCTACATCTCCTTTCCATTCTACCGTTGCCTGGAAGAAATCTGTCTTAGTGATAAGATCCATGCAATTTATTGAGTCTAAAGTGCAGTATCTCCCGTTCATTAGCAGTAAAAGCAGTCCACTTTATACCTACATAGCACATAGTCAAAGTTCTTTACTCATAAATTGTACAATTCGTCGTTAATTATTAACGAAAAAGAAAGGAAATAGCATAGAAATAGTACACATTGTCAAAGTTTAAAATTAACATTTCACTGAACGATAACAATACAGCGAACGTTAATAGATTCTTTCTTCTATGGCTACTACTGTACTTAGTACTTTGCTTAGTACTGATGGCGCCTTTGGTATGGGTCGGCTAAGTACCAGCTGAAGGTCTTGGAAAGAGTCCTGCTAAAAAGTTCATAGGCAACAACACCTTCAAACCTTCAAAACTTCAAAGTTTTCAATATCCCCACAAAATTGATAGGTTATTGAATTTTTTAATAGGATACATTTTGGAGAATGCGTAACTTATCTGTATGCTGGTATGCTCTAATACCACCTTGTCTACAAGACTCTCACCTTGAAAATAAATTATATATATTAGAAAATAAAAATAAAATATTTAATGGTTGACGTACAAAAATACTCAAACGCAGATGTTCAACTCTAATGCAAAACAATTTGAAAGATGTATTCACACCAAAAAACATACTGTTATTGAGACGCGAACTTGTAAGATTTTCTCTTAGCAGTGCTCAACGCTCAAGTGCTCAACGCGGCTAAAGAAATATTTACTTAAAAAGTAGAATAAAACCCTTTCCGCATACTACGGGTGTTCCGTATAACCCGATATAAAGAACGTTATTAATCACTACCTACATTTCTTTAAATCACGGCCATAAAACAAATATTATTTAATTTACCATTGTTTCCCGTGTTGGCTGGAGCCTGTAGAAGGTACAAGGTCATGACCGGAATGTGTACTGTATGTTTTTGTTACAATAACATTTACGGAGAATGTTTTAGGTTAGGTCATAGCCTTTTCAATAGTTGAAAACTTTTTGTTTGTCGTTTGCTCCAACTTTTACCATGTTTTTCGGGCACATTACAATTAAATAAGCAATTCAAACAGACCACGTTTTTATTTATTCATGAGTAGCGGTCCGCCCCGGCTTTACCCATGGTACACAATATAGCCTAGACTATAGCACTCAGATACTCAGATAGATCTAGGACATATCCAACGGTGAAAGAATTTTTGTAATCAAGCAGTTCATAGCAATTCATGAGATTATCGTGTTCAAACAAAATACCTCTTCAGCTTTATGATATTAAGTATTATTATTTCCCGCGCAGCGCGCTAAATCCAGATACCCACGCCAAGGAGCATCACTCGGTCACGTGACCATAGTAAAGTGATCTATTGCGGGTAAGCCGTGGCGTAACGATTTTACCGACTCCAGACAATCGTTATTCCCCCCATCTCCAAAACTACATAACGCAATTAATAAAGTTTTCACTTCAATTATGTCAGGTAGGTAATAACCAATTATGTCAGGTAGGTAATAACCAATTATGTCAGGTAGGTAATGACCAATTATGTCAGGTAGGTAATAACCAATTACCTACTTATACAACAAAACTTTAGTTTTAGTGGTAAGGCATTTTTAAAAGGGCTAAATTATGTTGATCACATATCAGATGGACTTTTTACCAACTTTGGCCTAATGCAGAAAACGCATAATTAATAATTACGTCGATACGAGATTATAAATATATTATACCTCCCCTTTGATTTTACGCAGAGGAAAAGAACGAATGTGCCATCATTATTGTGTTCCGGTATGAAAGGCATTTTTTCGACGACGATTTTTACGAAATAAGACGACGATATACCGGCTTATATGTCTGGGTAAGTTTCTGTTTCTAAAGATTTATAAAATGGCAATTTGTCTCTGCCACCACCCCTGAACTTTCATGTCTTTAGGCGATGGTTATTTTGATGAAAAACAAAATAACTATCAAAGGTTTATAAATTACTGAAACAAATTTACTGGGTAAGCGATTTATTTCTTACCCACTTTATTTTGTAATACTTTTTGTTAAATCTAGTGTTAAATATTCAGATATCCAAGATGAGTAAGTATATTTTTTTGGGCAAGGGGTTGGAACCAAACGAAGCTTCTGGCATTATACAGCGTCATTTTAATATTAATTTGAATGAAACTATAAACCATGACACCCGCGATGGCCGTGCGGTAGCAGGCTAGCTCTGTGAAGTGTATTTATTCTGTGCGTGCCGTTATGTGCATTAATAAAATGTTGAGATAAACTGTATTAAAATTGACTTTATTTTACAACGAAACTGTAGTACATTTTTGTACACTTTTTTACATGTAGACTGCCAAAGCTATCAACCACCTCTACCCTCCCTACCGTCTATAGTACGCTCTACTAGGTAGCTAACAACTACCATGCGCGGTCCGAGGGAGGGAAGGGCGGGTGAGGGTCACAGAGGACATGACCCCCCCAAAATCTTATACGTTAGACAAAAAAATTAAAAAAAATCAAATAGTACATAGACTATTTTATAACACGGGAAAACAACTGGAATAAACGGACAAACGGGTAAAATCGGGAGGCGCTACTAGTAAAGTATGTTTTACTCGATTAATTGTATTTCTACTGGTGACATCCAAATTAGAGGCTGCGTACTGGTGACCATAGATAGTAGAACTCAAGATTAGCCCTCACAAACTTCAGGGCGCACGGAATCATGTCAACGTTGGGAAAAGTGAGCTCACTCTTTCCGTGTTAGTCGGTTGTAGGAGGCGGGGGACGCCGGTCGTTTATACCTATCACTGATTTTGATCATTTTGAACATAAATATAAAAGATGATGCCTTCCTGTGCATTCAAAAAGTGTTCTAATAATTCTAGAAACTCTAATAAATCTAATAGAATTACGTTTCATGCGTAAGTACAGCATTTAAAATTATTCAAAACTATTCATATTTTAAAATGGCAATCATCACCGTCGCCGGTTACACATCACTAGAGTGTGTGTGTGACATCACCGTGTGACAGAGAGAGAATAATACCAATTATACCTTGCGCGAGCGCAATAGATAGAATAGAATAGAATATTTATCAGCATTAACATAGTAGTAACATCAGCTGTAGTGGTAGGACACTTAGCAGAGTCCGCCTGGGGAAGTACCACACCTTTGCCAGTTATTCTACCGCCAAGCAGTAATGTGCAAACATTACTGGGTTCCGGTTTGAAGGGCAATGTTACCAGAGAAATTACAGGGCTTAGAGATATAATATCTTAGATCTCTGGGTGACGTAGTGCAGCGCTAGGTAATTATTTGGGCTCATCATGTTCCAATAGTTGCGTGTCACTGTGCTGTTATGTGGCTGGCATTTTGCTTACCATCAGGCACATGTCCAGCTCGTCTTGTCACTCTAAATTATAAAAAAAAACATACCAATTTACAAAAAACAGTAGGTTTTGTTGTCGCATATGGACTTCTGTCAGCGGACCCCAAACTAGGCTAAGTCTCTATCTTGGGAATCCAGATGTTTTAGACAGAGACAGAGATGTCGTAGATAGAGACAAATGTCACAGACGCAGTTTGTTACCAATGTCAAGATGTTTAGGGCAGATCTTGAGTTCAACAATCTTTGCTGGTGACCCCCTCCAAAATTATTACCTGTATTCGGACCACACGCAGAAACACTTTTATAAAATGACAAATCGTAGGATCTTGGATTTCGGAATCTGCGTAGAAATTATCGGCATCAAAGAAACTCAAAGACAACTTTTATGAAACAGGATTTCAAATTCGTTTGATGTACTGGATACCAATTTAAAACACTGGTAGACAATGGCACAATACAGCAAAATTTTACAGCATTATTGCCTGTTTGGCACAATAAATCTACTTTATAGCCCCTTTCTGCTGGGATTTTGGGGTTTCTTTCACAAGGAGAGAACTAACGTCACAATCCACCACGCAGTTTAAGTTCGGATTAGCTGATGCCGGTTTTAAAGCTAATGGTGATAACAAATGAGTAAATCCAGACTTAGAAATACAGGTGAGATTCGAGCCTACTACAGGATTTGAAATCGAATGTTTTTGTCACTAGGCCACCGCGGCTTTTTTTGCAGCTTAAGCCAATGGAAAAATTGAAGTCGTAGGGTTCTTCGCAGAGTTCAACTGGGGGGTTTTACTGTGTTCCGGTTTGGAGGGCAATGATTCCAGAGAAATTACTCGGGTAAAAGATAAAACACCTTATATCTGTGGGTGACGAGCGCAGTGGGGTGCAAGGTAATTATTTAGACTCTTCGTGTTCCATTAGCTGCGTGTCACTGTGCTGTTATGGGCAGGTATGTTGCTTGCCATAAGGCACATGTCCTGCTCGTCTTGTAACTCTATACCTACTATAAAAAAAACGGTAAACACGGAAATGGCGACTCGATCATAATGAAGAAAATGTTGGAAGGTTTGAATACCATAGCTCGAAGGCCTTGACCTCTCGTTATCTATCAATCTACTTATAATTAATGCTTTTCTCGACCTTCTATATTCAATTTCACACTCTTTACTATTTATCAGGCATCTATTAACGCCTATAAAACTGACATTTATAACCGGGGAATGGATTTTTCGCCCTAAACTACCAACAAAGCTATGTATAGAACAAAACAACTTTAACATACTACAGGGATGTGACGACAGGGTCAAAAATATAGGTATCTACTAGAATAAGGGACACGCATTTTTTGTTTCATCAAATTATTAAAAATTTACCAAGACATCTTCAAACTTCTGGAGTGGGGGGTTATGACGTCACACTATAGGAAAATCGTACCATATCGTGACGTACCCCGAAACTTCTAAGCACTGTATCTTCGTTGTTTTTTGTTTGTGAAACGAAAAATACGTATTCATTATTTTTTAATAACCTAATTGACGGACTAATTGTTATTTTTTAGTCGTCTCCCCTGTTTTACCATTATGGAATTTGTATATCTAGCCACTTGGGCAACAAATCTGTTATTATTCAGCTATCTTGATTTCATATAGGTACATATTTTTGAAGTGAAAATTTCTTTTGGCGCGCCTCAGATAGATTTTTCGTGGGGTGTGAATTTAATTCTGGCGTCACGCTCGGGAATGATAAGTAATCTTCGGGTAAACTCAGGGCCATGGCTATTGGTCAGTTCCGGTGAAACCGGAGGGCAATCTGGTTTCACCGGCGTAGTTTCCAAAGTGAACTATCAAATTCTGAGTATTAAGTTTCTACTTCTATCAGATACATGTGCCTGATGGTAAGCAACATGCCTGCCACATAACAGCACAGTGACATGCAGCTATTGGAACATGAAGAGTCAACATCATTACCTAGCACTGCACTGCGCTCGTCACCCAGAAATCTAAGATGTTATATCTCTAAATCCTGAAACTTCTCTGGACACATTGCCCTTCAAACCGGAACACAGTAATGTTTGCACATTAGTGCTTGGCGGTAGAATAACTGGCAAAGTTGTGGTACTTCCCCAGGTACCTACTAACAATTTTATTTATCTATGTAAATAAAGTATCAGTTATAGTAGAGCTAGTCCAATATCCTAATCCATTTCGTCATTCCCCATGTCTCTAACAACTCAATCGATAAAATGGAACGGTTGCTCAAACGATTAAATAGCAATATAGCATTCACACATTAATAAGTTAGCTATAGCGTAACAGATAGTTATTGCTAAGATGTTAATTGAACTGAGTCGGTTCCATTAACGCACATCACGGCGGTCGTGTGGGTGGCAGTGCGTTTGATTAAGCCTAAAACAACGAGTTACATTGTGTAGAGGCGACTTGGCATTAAATATAAACAGTCACTTTATTTAATACTGGGATTCGAGGCATTCAAAAGCAAAGTATAATTAATAATACCACTACACAACAAACAAACGAGTGAGCTTATAAAGAGTTTACATACTACGTATAACATAGTATAGAGTTAAAACAATCGCTTTACACTGATACCACCTTGCCCTTTTTTTTATCGGAATGCTCGTAGCTCGAAAAAGCGACATCGTTTCATGGCTGATGTTCCAAAGACACGAACGAAGAGATTTGACTCTAATTTTGTGATAAGAACGTCTAGGCTGTGGAATACGTTGCCTGAGTGGGTTTTCCCCGATGATTACAATCTTTGTGTCTTCAAATCGAGAGTGAATCGGTTATTTCTAGGTAAACACGCTCCATCGTAGACCGCATTGTCGTTTAACATCACGCGAGATGGCGGTCAAGTGTAAACCTATAAAAGTTAAAAAAAAAAAAAAAGAATCTTGGCTTTGATCATAATAGAGCTTTGAATTAGATTTGATCATTTGATCTATTGCATAATGTATGTTTAAATAAGACCAAAAAATGTACCATAATGTTAGCAATGATTGAGTATTGATACTGCTCTCTCTTTTTTTCCGCTTGAAATGATAGAGTCCACAATAGTAAAGCGAAAGCCGATATAGTTAGACGGTAGAAGGGCGGGTCTGATCGCTCTCGTAGAAGTGTCATACTTTCGTAGCGGCACATCACTATGTCGCCATAGCTGGAATACACCTCATCTGCTTACGATTGGCACAAAGGCACCGAGTGGAAAACCCTGAGCTATTTGCTTATTCTTTATCTAAGGCTTTATATTTTTCGTTTAAGATGTGTCACTAATGAAATGTATTTCTTTTATAAGTGCTCAGGTGAAACGTTTTACTTTTCTTTTTCCCTTCATTTTCTCGGCACCCACTAACAAACTACAATGTTGTCGTACATATGCATTTGAAATAATATTTAGTTGAGCGGGCAGAATCCTATAACATCATGATTGTTAAATTAGATGTTCTAACTACAAAACTGACTCTTAATTGGCAGGCTTATTGCTTAAAGCAATCTCTTCCAGGCAACCTTGTACGGAAAAACGATTTAAAGTGGACAAAATTGGCCCTTATTCATTATTATCTTATTCAAAGTTGGAAAAAAAATACAACTTACACATACTTAACAATCTACAGCAAACACAAATTTAACAGAAACACTTACAATACCAAAAATAATATATATAGTATACAACACTCATATACCTACATATATTCGACCGAAGCTGCTTACAAAAGAGCAGTGGTCCAAAGCTCATAAGTACAACTTATCGAAATAAAATTGTATGTTATGAAAATTATACTTACCACTATACAACACGTAGATCGACAGGCCACTTCTATGTATCATATGTCAAAGTTCGAAAATCGAATATTTAGCATCCGTTCGCGATCGATTCTAAAGTTAAACCGTTTCATTATGAATTCTGCAAACCGAGCCGAGTTAGGTGATATTACGTAACTTCAAATGAAGCGAGAAATACGTTAACAGCAAACAATAAAGTTTGCTTTAAGTTCGGCTTTGGACAGACTTAGGGATACCAAGTTTCACCCTTAAGCTTTGACTCGGTCTGAGCTTTTTTGAGAAAGCGAGACAAAGCGGATCAAAGGACGACTTAATTATTTAACTTTTGGGAAGCATTAATTTAATCTAGGTTACTAACGTGCTTTAGGAACGTTCACATCAGTTTGGTATGTAATGAAGAGTTATTTCCAGATACTATTATACTATTTATGCCAATTGAAATACTCGGTTGCTAGATTTGTCTATGGGAGTGATTTCGTGAAAATGAACAGGAGCATGCGAGGTGAACAGGAGGATGCTGCGGGCAGGCGGGTTGCTTACCATCAGACGCATTTACTGCTCATCCTGTTAATACATACCTAGATACTATAAAGAAAATAACAATAACAAAGTTCAAAATTTTGATTTATCCCCGACTACTATTCTGTGGTGGCGGCCATCTTGGATTTGAAATTCGGCCTAGTGTTTAGTATCCTACTAGTCAAGCCCTTTCATTTGATACCCATATTTAGTTAGGTTGTGAAGAAATATTTTTTCCGCCATTTTGTGGCGGCGACCATCTTGAATCGATACTAACCAAACATACGAGTAGCTAAGGGACACCCATCGCACGGAAATTAGCCTTCAAATAAAAAATCGAAATCGGCCCATCCTTTTTGTCTACGGTGCCAGAGACAGACAGATACTCATACATTGACATCAAACTTATAGCACCGCTTTTTGGTCGGGGGTTAAAAACGCTGAAAAGCAATGGTTATACAATGAGCTAGATAAACACCAGCATTGTGGTCAGGCGTGACTTTGACTAACGCTCAGAGAGGTTTATAAAATTGAGGTGAGCTCCCGGCCCCTACGGGCTCATTGTCTATATTCGCTACAATGACACTCTTTACATATAAATTGAAGTACTTCGCAAGTACTCAATCAAACAGACGTTATTGCCCTCGAAATATCCAACAAGAACGAACTATTACAAAAAATAACGAGTCCAAACCAACCGTTAAGCTAATTACAAACGATCATTACTTTTTTTGTCACCACCGACATCTATTGTTACGGTACAAAATTCAAATTAGATGACTCAAAAAAAGTAGCTTCTAAAAAAGTATTTAAGCAGCCAGAGGTCCGCTCCCATATTAATTAAGAAAAAACAACAGGCCCGCGTTCCCCTCGATAGGTGGCCATCTAAAAAACTAATGAAATGTGGTATTTACCGTAACGTTGGCTTCCGGGGACTGGTTCCCGAAACGAAATGGTGATGACTTATTACCTCCTACCACGAAAGACAACTACGATACAGGTCAAACTATGTGTAGAACTCAATTTTCCTGTATTTTTAATCGACTTCCAAATAAGGACGATGTTCACAATTCAAACGTTTTTTGTACGTATGTTACGCGATAGCTCTTCAATTGCAATGCAATTTTGATGGTTCTTTATGTGTTTGATAGATCATGGTTCAGCGGTGGTTCCATATAAATTTAATCGGAATCGGTGAATTGGTTTTTGCAATATGAACAAAAAACTTAAGTTTACTTTCAGATACCTAAATTTAGCCGAGTGTCTGAATTAAACTTTACATTGAAGACTGTTTCTTGTTTTTTTCGGAGTAAATGAGTTATTAATTAATAACTTTTTTTTTACAGATTACAGATGTAAAATTTTGTTATCCTTTAACGGTACAGGAAAACTTCGTGAGGAAACCTACGTGTTCCAAGAAATATATCTTTGGACGACATGTACCATCTACCAACCCACACTAAGCCTAACTATATATACCCTTGATTCTCTCCTTGTGAGAAAAGCTCCCGAGTCTTTGCAGTGAAAACACAATAATGAACTATTTATGCTTGTGCAAACATTAGTTGTAGTAGTTCCAAACCTTTGCATGTCCATTAGCCACCAAGTATTAATGCGCAAACATCACTGTGTTCTGGTTTAAAGGTAATATGTCCAGAGAAGTTACAGGACATAGAGATAAATCATCTGATATCTTTGGTTGTCGTGCACTACGCACTGAACTACGTACACTGCTAGGTAAAGATTTGAACTATTTATGTGCCAATAGCTGTGTGACGCTGTGTTATTGTATACAGGCGTGTTGGTTACCATCAGCCACATTCCTGTTTGCCCCATAATTCTATACTATAAAAAATCTGTCCAAATAAACAAATACAAAATCTTGATTGCTGTATTCACGTAAGATAAGGTGACACAAAACATTTTAAAAGTTGACCCATTTTTTTCTTGATTGTACTTCTGCTATATTGAGAATTCTGATGTTTCGAGAATCTGATATTTTGATAATCTGATATTATGCGAATGAGCCATACAAACTGGCATCAGTCTGTATGCTGATAAAGTCTTCTTCTTCTTTTTTCATTTTTAGGTTTTAATCGGTTGTATCATATTATATGTCATCTAATTCATCGTCTTTTAATTCCTGGCTTCTATCCCGTTGTGTAGTTTAAATACAAGTTTGCAGTAGTAGTTCTTGCAGTTCATCTGTGTGGGTAATGCCAAAGAATGTCATTATGTATTGTATAAGGTTAATGTAATTCCAGGTTCTTTATTTTTCGTGTTTTTGGGGCTTACACAAATGTAAAAGTTGTTGGTAACGATGTGATGTTCGCATTCCGTGTAATACATGTTCTGTACAATCTTGTTTTCGAAGTTAATTATTCATGTTTACTTTCGAACGGATGATGTTTTGTGCGTCTAATATGATCGCTCTAAGGTAAAATCCTCTAATAAATCATCATTCAAAATTCACCAAACAGAAAAAATACACATTTCAACAGTTTTTTTTATAATACCGAGTGAAGAGGCGAGCAAGATAGACACCTGATGGCAAGGGACACGAATGCTAATAACTACACAAGTCCACTCCGCTATTTTAATATTAAGACTTCAAAACACTACCACAGTGCTGTATTGTGTTCGTCACCCAGATATATACCTTATATATATATATACAATAGCCCTGTAATTTCTCTGAACACGATCAAACCGTTGTCCTTCAAACCGAAACACTACCGCTTGTCGCTAGAGTAACTGTCAATGTAGTGGTCCATCCCTAGGCGGACTCTTCTAAGAGTCTTACTGTCAGACAAGTAGAAATGAAACGTTTTTGAAGATAAACAAGAACAAAATTAAAAATTTTGATTAGCCCCCGACTACCTTAGATTTGTTATCTGTAGAACATTCTACTAGTCAAGCCCTTTCATTTGATACCCATATTAAGGGAATTGTGAAAAAGGAAATGTAATTCGCCATTTTGTGGTAGCGGCCATCTTGGATTTGAAATTTGTCATAGTGCAAAGTATTCTACTAGTCAAGCTCTTTCGTTTGATACCCAAATTGAGGTAGTAACGAAAAATATAATATAATTCGCCATTTTGTCGTGGCGGCCATTTTGGATTTGAAATTTGTTATAGTACATAGTATTCTACTAGTCAAGCCCTTTCATTTGATACCCAAATTGAGGTAGGTTGTAAAGAAATATTTTGTCCGCCATTTTGTGGAGGCGGCCATCTTGAATCGACATTAACCAGACATAGCTAAGAACACCCGCATGGATATTAACTTTCAAATAAAAAAAACTGCATCGAAATCGGCCCATCCGTTTGAGCTCTACGGTGCCACAGACAGACACACACACAGACAGACAGACAGACAGACAGACAGACAGACCGACAGACAGACAGACAGACAGACATCGACGTCAAACTTATAACACCCCTTTTATTATTGTTACGGTACAAAATTCAAATTAGATGACTCAAAAAAGTAGCTTCTAAAAAAGTATTTAAGCGGCCAGAGGTCCGCTCCCATATTAATTAAGAAAAAACAACAGGCCTGCGTTCCCCTCGATAGGTGGCCATCTAAAAAACTAATGAAATGTGGTATTTACCGTAACGTTGGCTTCCGGGGACTGGTTCCCGAAACGAAATGGTGATGACTTATTACCTCCTACCACGAAAGACAACTACGATACAGGTCAAACTATGTGTAGAACTCAATTTTCCTGTATTTTTAATCGACTTCCAAATAAGGACGATGTTCACAATTCAAACGTTTTTTGTACGTATGTTACGCGATAGCTCTTCAATTGCAATGCAATTTTGATGGTTCTTTATGTGTTTGATAGATCATGGTTCAGCGGTGGTTCCCTATAAATTTAATCGAAATCGGTGAATTGGTTTTTTGCAATATGAACAAAAAACTTAAATTGACTTTCAGATACCTAAATTTAGCCGAGTGTCTGAATTAAACTTTACATTGAAGGCTGTTTCTTGTTTTTTTCGGAGTAAATGAGTTATTAATTAATAACTTTTTTTACAGATTACAGATGTAAAATTTTGTTATCCTTTAACGGTGCAGGAAAACTTCGTGAGGAAACCTACGTGTTCCAAGAAATATATCTTTGGACGACATGTACCATCTTTACACACTAAGCCTAACTATACCCTTGATTCTCTCCTTGTGAGAAAAGCTCCCGAGTCTGCAGTGAAAACACAATTATGAACTATTTATGCTTGTGCAAACATTAGTTGTAGTAGTTCCAAACCTTTGCATGTTCATTAGCCACCAAGTAGTAATGCGCAAACATCACTGTGTTCTGGTTTAAAGGTAATATGTCCAGAGAAGTTACAGGACATAGAGATAAATCATCTGATATCTTTGGTTGTCGTGCACTACGCACTGAACTACGTACACTGCTAGGTAAAGATTTGAACTATTTATGTGCCAATAGCTGTGTGACGCTGTGTTATTGTATACAGGCGTGTTGGTTACCATCAGCCACATTCCTGTTTGCCCCATAATTCTATACTATAAAATATCTGTCCAAATAAACAAATACAAAATCTTGATTGCTGTATTCACGTAAGATTTTTTTTCTTGATTGTACTTCTGCTATATTGAGAATCTGATTTTTCGAGAATCTGATGTTTCGAGAATCTGATATTTTGATAATCTGATGTTTCGAGAATCTGATATTTTGATCATCTGATATTATGCGAATGAGCCATACAAACTGGCATCTTCTTCTAGAGGTATGCAATATGCTTGTGATAATACAGTTTCCATTGGTCTAAATTTATACCATGATAGTAATAGTCAGCTGATAAAGTCTTCTTCTTTTTTCATATTTAGGTTTTAATCGGTTGTATCATATTATATGTCATCTAATTCATCGTCTTTTAATTTCTGGCTTCTATCCGGTTGTGTAGTTTAAATACAAGTTTGCAGTAGTAGTTCTTGCAGTTCAGCTGTGTGGGTAATGCCAAAGAATGTCATTATGTATTGTATAAGGTTAATGTAATTCCAGGTTCTTTATTTTTCGTGTTTTTGGGGTTTACACAAATGTAAAAGTTGTTGGTAACGATGTGATGTTCGTATTCCGTGTAGTACATGTTCTGTACAATCTTGTTTTCGAAGTTAATTATTCATGTTTACTTTCGAACGGAGGATGTTTTGTGCGTCTAATATAATCTCTAAGGTAAAATCTTCTAATAAATTATCATTCAAAATTCACCAAACAGAAAAAATACACATTTCAATATTATCATTTTAATATTAAGACTTCAAAACACTACCACAGTGCTGTATTGTGTTCGTCACCCAGATATATACCTTATATATATATATATACAATAGCCCTGTAATTTCTCTGAACACGATCAAACCGTTGTCCTTCAAACCGAAACACTACCGCTTGTCGCTAGAGTAACTGTCAATGTTGTGGTCCATCCCTAGGCGGACTCTTCTAAGAGTCTTACTGTCAGACAAGTAGAAATGAAACGTTTTTGAAGATTAAAATCTTATTGAATCAATACTTAACTAAGGATTTCGTATTTATAAAAAGATTCACCTGTATTACATTAGTAATAAAAGTGAAACTACATAAATAGCTATTACATAACTTAGTATATGAAGTAATGTTTGAAATCTATATTAGACCGGATTCCAAAGTTTTGGATTTTGGTGGTCTACAATCTAAAGTTAACTCTCTAAGTATTAAATTAATAGTCTCTCTAAGGTAATTTTCTAATGGATCATGTTTCACACAGCGCGCATCGTGCGTAGTATTGTTAGGACTCTTCGTAAAGTCCGCCTGGGGAAGTACCACACCTTTACCAGTTATTTTACCGCCAAACAGTAATGTGCAAACATTACTGTATTACAGTTTGAAGGGCAATGTTTCCAAAGAAATTGCAGTACTTAGAGATACAATATCTTAAATCTTTGGGGGACGAGCGCAGTACAGTGCTAGGTAATGATTTGGACTCTTTCCGTTCCAATAGCTGCGTGTCACTGTGCTGTTATGTGACAGGCATGGTGCTTACCATCAGGCACATGTCCTGCTCGTGTCGTCACTCTTTATTAAAAACAAAAGTTTTAAATATTATGAAATCTATAGAAACAAAAACGACTTCATTAGCAATGAGGTTTTAAGCTCCCAGCTTGACGCACCGAACGGCTGCTTAGTATCGATCCTTCAAATTTTATTACACTCGAATGAAATGAAATCCCAATTTTTCCAGTTCATTAACCCACGAGGGGAATAAAAAGTGATTAATTAACGATAATCGACAAACAAGCCCACATATTTCAATATTTGAATAGAGGAGGGTGCAGTTAGTTATTTTTCAAAAATAGTCGTTGAAACCAATAATTATTTTGTTATTGGTTTCTGTTCTTAAGCCTAAGTTACACGATTAAAATATTATAAAAGCCGTCGGTAGAGGGCCAGGGCCTAAGCTACCGGTGGTTACTGCTGCAGAGTGAGGAGCCTCCTGATGACGTGCGATTTTTTTTATTGTATAGAGTAACGAGATTTTCGTTATGCAGGGAAATTACAGAACAGAGATAAATATTTTTCTGGGCGACAAACGCAGTACAGTCCTACGGAATGATTCAGACTCTTTGTGTTCCAATAGCGGCGTGGTATTATACTGTTATGGGCAGGCGTGTTGCATACCATCAGATACATATATTCATCGATATAAACCAATGGATGTGCCCTCACAAACTTCAGGCGGATGGAATTATGTCAGGAATATATATATATATGGGCTTACGTTAGGAAGAGTGAGCTCACTCTTCCCGTTCTAGTCGTTTGCAGGAAGCGGAGAACGTTTTGAATAAACGCCGGACGTTTTTAGCTGTCACTATTTGTTGTCAACAACCCAATTATGTAAAACATAATATGTTGGTTTATATCCATGGAAATATTATCCTGTTCGTCCCGCGTCGCCCTTTGCTATAAAAACTACAAATCAGTCGTTAAAAAAAAAATATTTTTCGTCCCTATTAATTGACATTGATTCTGAGGTATATTCATTCTAAGGTATAAGATTGATAAACTAAGGGCATTAGAGTCTATAAAGAAACAAATTGACCCATTAGATGAGATTAGTTAGAGGTGAAGTGAAATTAAGGAAGGCAATAAATTAAATTCCTTCTTACGTCCTTTCCTGGCGAATATTTTTACTTTTTATTAGACAACCCGCGTAATACAAGCTACTATTTTTTCCTACACATTATTACGTTGCCAACTTTACTCCCATAGCTGGCGAAGTGGTTGAACTACACGTTTTTGGTGAACTGTTTTTTAATTTCACTTGGAAATGCGACAGTGGGTGTCACACTAAGCTGTATGGATAACTAGGTTTGAAGGACTCGTAGAAGGAAATAAAACAGGAGTGATTTATGTAGGGCTCGCTTTATTTTAATTTAGGAAGTCAGTATAAATGTGATAATCTAGTAGTACGTGTGTGTCGAACTTAATATTTAGATCTGAGCCTATATATCACAAAAAGAAGTAAAGTATTATTCATTACGGGAAATTTACCCGAGCTGTATGGTGGAGCTTGTACCCGATATTTTGGTACAGTTTTATGTTCAAAGGTAAACTGTATATATCTACCTACATATTACATACCTTTTTTAACAATAATGAGCAAGAATATTGAATAATAATAGAATATATAATAGAGCAAAAAAAATTGAATAAAAATAAAAACATAAATCTTCGAACAGTACCATAGAATAAATAATATACACTACCTAACCCCAAACTTAGCACAGCTTGTACCAACTGTGAGAGCCAGACTAGAATTACTGCATTTAATTTTTATCCAAAAAAAAAAATAACTCCAACGAACACACGAACTAACTCTATGTACAGACTTGCTAGGTACCATTAGAGCCACGAAGGCAATATTTTATAAAAAAAAAGTGCGTGAATATGTACGTTAAGTACGTACGCAAGGAGTTAATACTTTGTCTCTTTATTGTCTTTGTCTATTTATGTATAATAAGTATGTATTTAAAACTATATAAGTATTATATCAGCTATCTGGCTGCCATCACACAAGCTTTGCTTAGTTTGGGGTCAGATGGTGTTGTGTGTGAATTGTCCACCAATATTTATTTATTTTATTTTTATTTATTCCTCTATTAAAAAGTCTAACTTAAACCATAGATTTTCTACTAGTTCAACGCAAGAAGTAGTAACCTGCAGTTAGAGAAGTATTCGAATAACTTAAAAAAGAAACGTGTATTTAAAATTTATCAATTGGAGTTCCTTTTCATGTTCGTTCTTTCGCGTCGTACATTTAACCAGTTCTCCGTTTTACTGTATGTATGTTAAATAAAGGAGTAGATTTTTAAAAGGAAATCTCGAGAGTATTGAGAATATTGAGATAGATAAAAAAGTTACTGCTGTGTCGCTGTCATCAATACTGTTAACTACTGTTAACAGTAACTAAACTGTTAACAGTAACTGTTAACAGTAACTGTTAACTGTTACTGTTACAGTTAACTGTTACTGTTGTACTAATGTCAATGTTTAACTTCAAAATAGCCTCCCCGTAGAAAAATTTAGACCGTTCAAGTCAGTAAAAAAATTGGTTGCCTGTAAAGTCGGTATACGGGCGAAAGTTTTACGTGACAACGACTTTGAGTGGTAAAATAATTTTACGGAAGGGACGCGTGCCTTTCACTTTTTATGTCTGTCTCTCTCGCTCTTAGGGGGGCTAACCATGCCCGAGTGGAAGGGACGCGTGCCTCTCACTCGCTCTCATTGTGAGCGCATAACGTGAGCGGAGCGTAACGCAGTTTCTTGAAGTGTCACCCGGCAAACCAATTTATAAGACGTTGTCACGTCAAAATAAAGTTTTAAATAATTCATGCAATTAGTTGAAAAGATTATCAAAATAATGAGAAAGTGACGATTTAATAAAAAAAAATTGGTTCTCATTGTATTTTAGTTTTGTCAATAATGTTTGGAACTTTTACAATCTTTGAGCTTCTGTTTCCCGCATTCTCTAGGGGTAGTACCAACAAGACTAGGTAGGTAGAGTCAGGGTGCTCCGAGTCGGATCTGGGTCCTAAGTAACCTAAATAAAAAATGCATAAAGCCTATTTAATATGCGTTTCATTAATATTCATTACGCCAAAAGACGATTATGCAAAATTTACATTATGACAGTTTTATATTTTGCTAAATTTATTATGACAAAGTAAACTAGGAAAAACATGCGTTTTAAACGGGACCCCTTATAAGCAGTAATAGGTAAACTTAACGATAGATCCTGAGAAGTCGAGAGGCGCCGCGTTGTCTAATCAACAAATATCGTCATAACTTGTATTTACTCTTAAAATAAAACCTGTTACCATTTGAAAACCTGTACTTGTTTTTGGAACGTTAACTACGAAACGACGTCACTTTTTCGACCTACGAGTGGTTTTTAACTGATATAGGTAACTTAACTGCCATCTCGCCTACCTAATAGTGCAGTTTGGGAGTGCCGTGAGGAATAAGGGATGTTAAACGGCAGCGCGATCTACAAAGGATCATATTGACCTAGAATTATCCGACTTACTCACGATTTGAAAACACTAAGAGTGTAACCATAGAAAAAATGTTTGAGTGCATTTCAACTCATTCCATAGCCTAGACGTCCCAACAAAGGTAGAGCCTCTTCGCTGCAGCTCGATAGAAAATAAAACTAGTAAATAATAACTCCAATTCGTAGCTCAGAGTAACTTACCGTCACATATTTTATTATCCTTCCATCGAGTCACCAATCAACCGGAACAGAAGCCTGCCAACCTTCGTCTTGGCATAAAATATACCCACCTGTCTCCGAGGACCTATTTGAGCAGTCGTTGGCTCAACAGGATCCCTTCTGCAGAGAAACTAGATAAGCACTCTTTGATGATAAAGTTACGGAACAAATTTAGTCTAGATTTTGCTCAAAGTTTGTTGAAATGAAGTTAAAAATTTGAGTTTTTAGAGGTCCGTACAAAAAACTGGGATCGCTGGTGGTGGACCTCTAAGTGTTTTTTTAGCTGCTAGTAGTAGTAGGGATTCGAGAGTTCTGGCTCACCCAAAAAAGTTCTAACTCACACCCCTAAAGTCGAGTCATGTCAACCTCACCGACTAAAAAAAAAAAAAAAAAAAAAAAAGTTTGGTGTCATTTTAGGGGTTTTCGGGGACGCCCGATCGATTGCTGCTATCCGTTTTTTGATATCTCTTCAAATTCGCAAGATAGGTTTTTTAATTCTGGCAATTAGGTAATTAATTACCCTGCGCTCGAACTCTGTAACTATTAGCTAATTAATGACCCTGCGCTCCAACTCTAGCTCGCACTGCATTGTTCATGTTACGAGCTGATAAGGCTCATTAACGACTCCGGGATGCCTACTCAATAATAAGAACTACAACTTTCTTTATATAAGCTTTATTTAAAATGATTTTGAAATATATCATGTAATAATATATCATTCATGATTGTATCATTTGTTTCAAATAAATTGGTAAAATCTAACAAGCTTCTACCCTGGAACTTATAGTATAAATACACCACACAGTACTCGCCACATAGTGAAGTCCATTCATTTTGGATTCGCTTGTCATTGAAATCCCACATCCTACAATTTCTGTTCAGGAAGGTTCTATGAAACCCTGCAGGTGGACGACCAAACGAGTCAAAATATTGTCCGATGTTGTTATCATCTATGTGGATTGCAACCCAATGCGATCCAGGTTGTGTATCAGAATCGAGATTGCTAATTAAAAACGTAGGCGCTTCGATGTGAACAGGTAATCGGTTCGCGGCATAAACGTTATTTTGTAAACGCCAGTGAATTTTATATAGGCATTCCATGATCTCTATGGTGTTCATATTTGTATGTATCACTTGTGTCACCTTCAGGAAGTAACTCTTGTGAATGTTATGTGCTGAATTAACTATACACTATTTATAGACATCTCGAAATTAAACAAGGTATGTGTTATAGAATCTTTTCTCGATTGAGTAACAACAACTCCCAAGAATGTCGATAACGATGGTATTAAATAAATAAATCGTTTAGATAGGAATTTAGGGAAAGTAGACCTTAGTCCGGCTCGTTCGTTAAGTGATACGATTATTTGCTCATAATAAGATAATTCTAAGTATAAAAGCAAATCTCATAGTTACTTTCTTGCATTATTTCACAGTTGTGTTTTTGAGACGAGTTCTTTGCTTGTGTTTTTTAACGAAAATCTACAAAATATTAACGATGGAGGTGAGTTGTTAAAATTTTTATTGCATGTCTTGAATGAGAAATTCTTTCTTTTAATTTTTTATAGTTTTTATAATTTGTAAATCTTGTTGCAGAACATTTTTGAAGAAAATACATTCAAACAATTTTATTATCCCTCTACATTGTCTGATGATGATACGAGTACATCAGACAAACTTACTACGGAAAAAAGACTCGCTTAAAAGAAAACGAGATGAAGACCTAGACGCTTTTTTCAATTTTAATAAAAGCAAAAAGAGGATACAAGCATCACAAAGTTCATCTGTATCAAGAGCGCAACAGAACGGTGTTGCTTGGATATCGACTAATCGCGATGACATGTCCTCATCGACGCATCTCATAAAAATAGAAGTTTATGACATAAAAACTATATCAAAGATACCAGCCACACAACGGTGGAAACACGCTAGTACGCGAATTAAATACTACGCAAATGATGCAAATCAGAACATGGAGAGCATTAGAAAACTATATTCAATATTACCAAAGAAATATCGAATACAGAGTCGAGTAAAATATGTTTTTAACAATACTAACTAAATTCTATTGTACATTCATTATGTTATCAGTGTAATATAATAATTGTGTTAATTAGTTCTAATTATTTTATTTCACTACATTTTTCTGGGAAAGATTCTATAATGATATAAAAGATGTAATTAGTGATGTCCTATGTTGAAGTGTATAAAAGTTTTCGATAATTCAAATAAGTTCTCATTTTATAACTAACTCCGAAGACGTAACAACATAAAAATGGAATCAACGTGTACTAGTGTGTTTTTCACAAAGTCTGTGAGTAGTAAAACCAAAGTGGCTTCGAATGCAGTGAAGTGGTTGATAAATTTGAACTTGACGAAATATGTGAAGAAATAGATATGATAGAGCTATGTAAGAGAGTGGAAGAAGCTGAACTCTTTGACACCGAGTATGACAATGATTTATACGAAATCTGTGCCTTGGTTGAAAACAATGAAAAGTAAGTAAAAAAAATGCATTTTTACACTCACCCAGTTTTTGCTTATTTTATCCTCTTTGTTAAAAGTTTCTTTTTGTTATAGTCAACCATCAACTTCATTCGGAGAGCAGACCGGGGAGCCAGGGAGAACTGAAACGGTTTGCCAACGAAGCTGCCAGCAACGATGCTAAAAGACCGCGTCAGGAAGAAGCATCCACTTCTGATACTAGTGGCAATAAGTTACAATGTGATATTTGTAACATTTTAGTTAGTAAGAAATATTATGCACAACATACTAAAAGTAATTTTCACAAAAATAATTTATTGAAAAATCATAATTCTTTTGAAAACGTTTCGGTAATTGAATCTGCATTTGGAAATCGTATTATATCTTACAAAATAAAAAGCAAACCACAATCAGATTTGATATTTCAAACACCGGAAATTTTCTTAGATTCGATAAAAAATGAAATGTTCTTTTTGATTGATGATGGTGTAAAACTCATACTTCTTTAAAAGTAAACTGCGTTTTACATGCTGATTTCAAACAAGAATCCAAACATATTTTTAATAGTTTTGACTTCCAAACTTGTAACTTCGTTATATCCCAAGCTGACGACCTCAATGTTTTCATGGTATCTTTGCGAGACACATTGAAAAACAAAATAAGTGAATTTGAAAGAAAAGATAGTGGTTGGAGTTTGTTAAACATAAAATATATTGAACTAAACATTAACAAGTTTAACCCTCTGCGAAGTTAGGTAGGTATATTGTACTTGATTGAAATAAAATTGGATGTATCTTACAATACGTTTTATTTATTCACCTTACCCTCTAGACATAACACGTATCAGGATGTTTCATTTTATTCACCCATTCACTTGCATAGTAGCAGGCCCCAGTGGATGTGGAAAATCAAATTTTGTTACAAATTTTGTTAAATATGTTCAAGATATTTGTAGTAGTACCTTTACTCAAATAATATGGTGTTTTGATGAAATGCAACCTTTGTATAACTTCCCAAGTGTAAATTATTATCAGGGATTGCCGGATCTTAGTATGTTTGATGGTAAAAAGCCTAGTCTAATAATTATTGATGATCTTATGAGGGAATCTGATGGACGCATAGTAGATATATTCACTAAAGGTAGTCATCATAGAAATTTAAGTGTGTTTTATATAACACAAAATTTATTTCATCAAGGAAAAGGGCAGAGAGATATTTCATTAAATTCAAGCTATATAATTTACTTTAAAAACCCACGCGATAAAACTCAGATCCGGTACTTAGCACGTCAAGTATCACCAGAAAATCCAAAGTTTATAGAAGATGCATACAGAGATGCAACCAAAGATGCACATGGATATTTAATGATTGACTTGAAACAAAATACTGATGACGTATGTCGTATCAAAACAAACATATTTCCATCTAACGGATATTGTCAAGTTTACGTACCTACTAAGGGGTATAAATATGCAAAGAATCAACAAATTCCATCATTTACAAATAATGTCGCGGCGTCTTAATACGCACAAAGAGTTGTTGTTAGCTCTTCATAAACTTAAACCAAAATACAGAAAAGCTCTCTTAAAATCTTGTGATAAAGAAGAAATAAATGTTATATGCGAATGCATTCACAACGTTCTGCAGGGTAAGATACCAATAGAGGAGAAAAAGAAGAAAAGTTAAAGATATATAAAACAGTACTTGTAAATTAGTTCGCAAAGGGTGCGATAAGATTAGAAAAAGTTATAATACAAAAGGTGGTGCCTTTTACCGATCATTTTGGGTTCGATATTGAGTACTTTAATAGGTAATTCAATTTAATTAAAAATGGATCATGCTAAAAAGATGCTGCTTATTGAACCAAGTTTGTTAGAAAAGATAAATATGCAGAACAGTGACGAAACCCCAATCTCCAGATTAGACACTGAAATGAACAACATATTAAAAAGCAAGATGGATGATAGAAAAAATCTATTTTATATCTACAAGTGCTACAAAGATATTTACACTTCAATGAAGAAAATCGTCGGCCTATCGAACTACCTATAATAACACATACTGAAAATATACCAGATATAAAACAAGAAAATCAGATTCAAGGTGCAGTCTCCACTCAGACATTACAAGAAAAAGGTGCCAATATTGAAAAAGGTGTAACAACTACGGAAAAATCTCATTACAGTACAAGTGAAATTCTAAAGTTAATACCTAACTCATATTCAAAGAAAGGTGAATCGTTATTACAAGCACTCTCACAAAGCAAAATAAAATACGATGGAATAATGATGGTACAGTAGTAATAGACGGCAAAACAATTCCTGGAAGCAATATTGTGGATTTGGTAAACGATTTGGTTAGACCACTAAAAGAAGTGACCCAATAGGGTGGGAAACTTTGCCAAGGCTTTAAAAGATATTAAAATACCACTCATTTATTTGGGTAATCCAAAGCGAGTTGAATATATAAACAAAATAACTTTACAAGATCTTGGAGAAATTTCACCCGAAGAAGAATTTTGCACTCCTACTGATAAGTACGTAAAAAAGATTCGTAAAAATATTAGTAAAAAACTTGATTGGGAAAAATGGACTCCATATTAAATGACAATGCTATGGACCCCGTAGAGCGTATCTATGAAATATATTATGATGCTTCACATCCGGCTGGTTATAGTAGCATAGATAAGTTAACAAAGGCAATGAATGGAGACATGACAAAAATGAAGTGAAGACGTGGTTGCAGTCTCAAGAGACTTACACATTACACAAACCTGTACGTAAAAGATTCCCACGGAATAAATACATTCTATCAAATTTTAATGAACTTTGGCAGGCTGATTTAAGTGATCTAAGAACTTATTCAAAATATAACGATGGTTACAATTACATTCTGTGTGTTATTGATGTATTTTCTAAATATGCATATGTCCGAACTTTGAAATATAAAATTCTGAAACAGTTAAACATTGTTTTGAAAGTATATTTAACGAAGCTAATACTACTCCAACTCATATACAATCTGATAAGGGTACTGAATTTGTTTCAAAAGATGTACAGAAATACTTCAGAAGTAAACATATTAACTACTATACTACTAACAATCCTGATATTAAAGCAAGTATTGTAGAGAGATTTCAAAGAACTTTAAAAATGAGAATGTGGCGATATTTTACTCACAAAAATACTTATAGATATGTTGACGTTCTTCAAGATTTGCTATATGGGTACAACCACAGCTATCATTCTAGTATAAAAATGTGTCCAAGTGATGTTAACTCGAGCAATATTAAGACTGTTTGGGATAATTTATACGATAGGCAGACAAAAGCCAAACTTTCACCAACTTTACCCCCAAAACTACATATAGGAGACCATGTAAGAATCACAAAATACAAACATATATTTCAAAAAGGGTACGAGTCTAACTGGAGTGATGAAATATTTATAGTAACATCAATAATAGAGCGCTCTCCATGGGTTGTCTATACTTTAAAAGATTTGCAAGATGAGCCAATCGTTGGCACGTTTTATGAAAGAGAATTACAAAAGTCAGTTACGACCCAAGTTCATCGTATAAAATAGATAAAATAATTCGATCTCGTCGATCTGGTCCCAGAAAAGAAGTGTTAGTCAAGTGGAAAGGTTATCCAGACAAATTCAACAGTTGGGTTCTAGTATCTAATTTAAATCAAATATGATGAAAGAAAGCTTTTATTTAACGTTACTGAGCAATAGCTCAATGGAATATTTTCCTGATAATAAAACCACTCGATTTTCTACAAAACTACCCAAGTCAATAATACTAGAAGGAATATGGCACGTCGGTGTGGTTGAATTTCAGTATCCTTGTACGATGTACACTGTTCAAGAACATGAAAATATTGTATATGTGACTAAATTAATGAATATGCCTAATGAAAACAAACCATCTACAGTGTACTACAAAACCCACATTCCGGCTACAAATTATGACAATATCAATCACATTCTAAGCGCCTTAAACAATATCAGAGAAAAAATAAAATTTCGCTATGATGAATTATCAAAATTTGTCAATGTCTCAGTAATGGATACCAATATAAAGACAATAACATTGTCACCTCAGTTGTCTCTTCAACTCGGATTTGAACCAAACAGGAACCTTGTGGAAAAGGTTTTGGAAAATGTCCGGCTAATTTACATTTAGGACTTCCACCGCAATTGTTTGTCTACTGTGATATTATTGAACCGCAAATCGTTGGAGATGTGATGACTCCGTTGCTGAGAATAATACCATTAGACCCTTCGAAGTACATTTATGGGGCTAATAAAATGCACATATTCTCACCTCCTCACTATTTACCAGTAATGCGGAGGAATTTGATACGATTGAAATAGATATAAGAACAAGTACTGGACAAAAAATACCATTCCAGTTTGGGACAGTGTGTATTAAACTACACTTTAGAAAAATCCAACCATGAACTTTAAATCTATAAATACAAATTGTCCTTATGAACATTATTATTCACGACAAGCTGGGTCTGGTATAGGAGTCATATACAAAGGAGTCCCATATCAACGTGGACATGGTATTGGCAGTTTTTTAGGCGGATTATTTAGATCTATTTTACCTCTTTTATCAAGTGGAGCTCGAGTCATTGGAAAAGAAGCTTTGAATACAGGAGTTGGTATTTTATCTGATATGGTTGGTTCGCGTCCTATGGAGGAATCTATTAAGTCCCGTCTCAAAGAAGCAAGCTCGAATTTAAAAAGAAAAGCAGATGGTAAAATTAATAGTATCAATATGTCCGGTTCAGGATATATAAAAAAGAACAAACGTCCATCTTCACTCATTTCTCCTTCGGTCGCGAAACTGAAAGGTGCTGCAAAGAAATCAAAATTAAATAAAAACAATATAAAAGATATATTTTCATAAACAGAACAATAATGTCATTTTTACATAGCCATTCCTGCGAGTGCATTAAGTCAGAACTAGATTTATTTGCTTTACCATCAACACAAACAAGTATTGAAAGTGGAATATGGATACACTATAAACCAATTTCATCTCTTGCTGATGATGGACCAATAGAATTTCATGTCCCAGGAGCGGGTGACGACTACATTGATTTATCACACACATTGTTGCATGTGAAAGCAAAAATATTGAATCAGGATTCATCAAGATTAAATTCATCGGCCGTAGTAGCTCCTGTAAATAACTGGCTACATTCACTGTTCAACCAACTTGATGTTTATTTGAATCAAAAACTCGTATCACCTCCAAATAATACGTATGCATATCGCGCATACATTGAATCTCTACTCAATTATGCTCCAGCAGCCAAAGATTCCCACCTTACCTGTAGTCTTTGGTATGAAGATACATCTGGAAAAATGGATTCCTCTGACGAGAGTAATAAAGGATTCGCAAAACGACAAGTGTTTGCTACTGAAAGTAAGGAAATCGAAATGATAGGACATTTACATGGAGATTTATTCAATCAAGAAAAGTTTCTGATAAACGGCGTTGACATGTCTGTTAAGTTAGTTCGTTCCAGAGAGTCTTTTAACTTAAGAGCCGGCTCACGTCGTCGCACGAAATTCAAAAAGTTTGTGTTCCGATATTTCCATCTTTAGTATTATCTAGAAAAAGATAATTACGTTCAAAAATTAGGCCGATCTTTCTTGTTGACGTTTCCTTGTTTCAATTTTACTAATAATAAAGCCTTTAGTCGTAGGGAACGATCTCCCATGACCATTTCGCCGAAAAGTCGCCGCCGTATCAGTTTCAGACTTCTAAATCTACAAGTGATACTCAAAATTTATACTTAAAAAAATATGGGGAACATCATACACATATTTTATTAATTCATTCAAGTCACATATATCTGAATTTTGGTCCCATTTATTAGTAAAAAAACAAAATCATAAGCCAATTTTAAGTTTTATATTGCAGTTTTAGCGTTGTCTCTGTGTAAAATACACAATAACTCCAAAATAAAAATTAAGACACGATAATACTTTGTTCTTTGTAGAATCCAATTCTATAGTTACTTTTCAAATCATAGTTGTCAATTTTTCAAAAAATATAAATTACCAGCAGTCGAAATTACAATAAATTACGCTGCGCAATTTAGTATGCCGCGAGCGGCCGTCGGGGGAAGACCTGCGTCAGTTAGCGTGGGAGTCGGTTACGTAATATTTCGCGCGTTTATGACATAAACTAGAATAATTATAGTGTGACCACAAAATTTTAATTCGTTTGGCGTTTTATAACGTTTCATTCTGATTTTTCGGATCGGACCATCACATTTGATCTTGTTTACTTCATGAAGAAGCAGAATCTGTCAATTTTTTTTTTTGACGTGACAACGTCTAATAAGTCGATGAACGCGATGGCCGCCACCACAAAATGCCGAATATCATTATTTTTACTACTACCTCAATACCATGACCATGACCATGCACATGACCATGACCATGACCATGCCCAATGACCATGAGGAACGGCCATGACCAATGACCACGACCAATGGCCATGACCAATGACCGTTCCGACGTGTTTGAGCAACGAACTTCCAATATTAATTAAGTATGTACAGTATGGGTAACAAATGAAAGGACTTGACTAGTAGAATACTATGCACTGTCACAAATTTCAAATCCAAGATGGCCGCCACCACAAAATTGCGAATGTCATTATTTTTCACTACTACCTCAATACCATGACCATGACCATGCACATGACCATGACCATGACCATGCCCAATGACCATGAGGAACGGCCATGACCAATGACCACGACCCATGACCATGAGCAATGGCCATGACCAATGACCGTTCCGACGTGTTTGAGCAACGAACTTCCAATATTAATTAATCATCATTAATTTTACTACTACCTCAATATATATATCAATTTAAAGGGCTTGACTAGTAGAATACTACGCACTATGATAAATTTGAAATCCAAGATGGCCGTCATCACAAAAAAGCGAATGTCATTGATTTTCACTACTTCTCAACATAGGTATCAAATGCAAGGGCTTGACTAGTAAAATACTACGCACTATGACAAATTTCAAATCCAAGATGGCCGCCACCACAAAATGGCGAATGTCATTATTTTTTACTACTACCACTATATGGGTAACAAATGAAAGGGCTTGACTAGTAGAATACTATGCACTATGACAAATTTCAAATCCAAGATGGCCACCACCACAAAATAGCGACTGTCCTTATTTTTACTACTAGGTACCTCTATACCATGACCAATGACCATGACTATGACCAATTACAATGACCATGAGGAACGAATATGACCAATGACTACGACCAATGACCACGAGCAATGGCCATGACCAATGACTGTTCCGACGTGTTTGAGCAACGAACTTCCAATATTAATTAATCATAATTAATGTTTACTACTACCTACTACCTAAACAAAGGTATCAATTTAAAGGGCTTGACCATGCACTATGACAAATTTCAAATCCAAGATGGCCGCCACCACAAAATGGCGAATGTCATTATTTTTTTCTACCACCTCAATATGGGTAACAAATGAAAGGGCTTTACTAGTAGAATACCATGCACTGTCACAAATTTCAAATCCAAGATGGCCGCCACCACAAAATTGCGAATGTCATTATTTTTCACTACTACCTCTATACCATGACCAATTACCATGACCATGACCAATTACAATGACCATGAGGTACGGATATGACCAATGACTACGACCAATGACCATGAACAATAGCCATGACAAATTACTGTTCCGACGTGTTTGAGCAACGAACTTCCAATATTGATTAATCATCATTAATGTTTACTACTACCTAAATGAAGGTATCAATATAAAGGGCTTGACTATGCACTATGACAAATTTCAAATCTAAGATGGCCGCCACCACAAAATTGAGAATGTCATTATTTTCACTACTACCTCTATACCATGAGCAATTACCATGACCATGACCAATTACAATGACCATGAGGAACGGATATGACCAATGACCACGACCAATGACCATGAGCAATGGCCACGACCAATGACCGTTCCGACGTGTTTGAGCAACGAACTTTCAATATTAATTAATCATCATTAATTTTAACTACTACCTCAATATAGGTATCAATTTAAAGGGCTTGACTACGCACTATGACAAATTTAAAATCCAAGATGGCCGCCACCACAAAATGGCGACTGTCATTATTTTTAACTACCACCTCAATATGGGTAACAAATGAAAAGGCTTGACTAGTAGAATACTATGAACTGTCACAAATTTCAAATCCAAGATGGCCGCCACCACAAAATAGCGACTGTCCTTATTTTTTACTACTACCTCTATACCATGACCAATGACAATGATCATGAGGAACGGATATGACCAATGACTACGACCAAAGACCATGAGCAATGGCCATGACCAATGACTGTTCCGACGTGTTTGAGCAACGAACTTCCAATAATTAATCATCATTAATTTTAACTACTACCTAAATGAAGGTATCAATTTAAAGGGCTTGACCATGCACTATGACAAATTTCAAATCCAAGATGGCCGCCACCACAAAATGGCGAATGTCATTATTTTTTACTACCACCTCAATATGGGTAACAAATGAAAGGGCTTGACTAGTAGAATACTTCGCACTATGATAAATTTGAAATCCAAGATGGCCGCCACCACAAAATAGCGAATGTCATTATTTTCACTACTTCACAATATCGGAATCAAATGCAAGGGCTTGACTAGTAAAATACTACGCACTATGACAAATTTTAAATCCAAGATGGCCGCTACCACAAAATGGCTACTGACATTATTTTTACTACCAACTCAATATGCGTAACAAATGAAAGGGCTTGACTAGTAGTATACTATCCACTGTCACAAATATCAAATCCAAGATGGCCGCCACCACAAAATTATTTTGTGGTGGCGCATTTGTTATCCATATTGAGGTCGTAGTAAAAATAATGACATTCGCCATTTTGTGGTGGCGGCCATCTTGGATTTGAAATTTGTCATAGTGCGTAGTTTTAACTAGCCAAGCCCTTTCATTTGATATCCATATTGAAAAGTAGTGAAAATAATGTCAGTCGCCATTTTGTGGTGGCGGCTATCTTGGATTTAAAATTTGTCATAGTGCATAGTATTTTATTAGTCAAGTCCTTTCATTTGTTACCCATATTGAGGCAGTAGTAAAATATAATGACATTCGCAATTTTGTGGTGGCGGCCATCTTGGATTTGAAATTTGTCATAGCGCATAGTATTCTACTAGTCAAGCCCTTTCATTTGTTACCCATATTGAGGTTGTAGTAAAAATAATGACATTCGCAATTTTGTGGTGGCGGCCATCTTGGATTTGAAATTTGTGACAGTGCATAGTATTCTACTAGTCAAGCCCTTTCATTTATTACCCATATTGAGGTGGTAGTAAAAATAATGACAGTCGCCATTTTTGGGGCGGCCATCTTGGATTTGAAATTAGTCATAGTGCATAGTATTATATTAGTCAAGTTCTTTCATTTATTACTCATATTGAGGTAGTAGTAAAAATAATGACAATCGCCAGTTTGTGGTGGCGGCCATCTTGGATTTGACATTTGTCATAGTGCGTAGTGTTTTACTAGTCAAGCCCTTTTATTTGATACCCGTATTGAGGAGGTAGTGAAAAAAGAAATGTATCTCACCATTTTGTGGTGGCGGCCATCTTGGATTTGAAATTGTCATTGTGCATAGTATTTTACTTGTCAAGTCTTTTTATTTGATACCCATATTGAGGAAGTAGGGAAAAAAAAAGAAATGTATTTCGCCATTTTGTGGTGGCGGCCATCTTGGATTTGAAATTTGTGATTGTGCATAGTATTTTACTCGTCAAGTCCTTTCATTTGATACCCATATTGAGGGAGAAGTGAAAAATTAAATGTATTTCGCCATTTTGTTGTGGCGGCCATCTTGGATTTGAAATTTGTCATAGTGCATAGTATTCTACTGGTCAAGCTTTTTCATTAAATTTGATACCCATATTGAGGTAGATTATGAAGAAATATTTAGTCCACCATTTTGTGGAGGCGGCCATCTTGAATCGATATTAACTAAACATAGCTAAGAACCAATGCACAAAAATTACCCTTAAAATGAAAAATAAATTTTACTAGTTATCAGATTTTTGAAATGCAAGAATAATTTATCGTAACGTTACTGGACAACGAACGTAACGGGACAATAAGTCTTCAATTTTCGTGCAGGCAGCCAGCGTTAATCAATTTAGTAGACGTTGTCACGTCAGAAAATCTCATAAAAATTTTTAGTACACTGCCGTTACGGCTCAAGATCGTTCTGTCCGCCTAAACGCTCGAGCTGAATCGAACGGACGCACGCTGACAATGTTGCAGGATTTTACCTAAAGTTGAGTTCTGTCTTTTTGTGAGAGGGCTCTTAATATTCAGCTATAAAAAGTAGTCCATGGATGTTTGTTGCTCAACACAGAGTTAGAATACTTATAGTTAATGTCTGGAATATCACTAGACAATATTTTAGATCTGTTTTTGAGACCCAAACATTAAAAGTTTTTCATTTATAATAAGTAGGTACATTTTAGTATGAAGTACGTAGATACATTAAACGAAATTTCAAATAAAATTTACGTCAATTTTACTTTATTCGAAGCTTCATCACAAATGACCATGACCATGCACATGACCATGACCATGACCATGCCCAATGACCATGAGGAACGGCCATGACCAATGACCACGACCCATGACCATGAGCAATGGCCATGACCAATGACCGTTCCGACGTGTTTGAGCAACGAACTTCCAATATTAATTAATCATCATTAATTTTACTACTACCTCAATATATATATCAATTTAAAGGGCTTGACTAGTAGAATACTACGCACTATGATAAATTTGAAATCCAAGATGGCCGTCATCACAAAAAAGCGAATGTCATTGATTTTCACTACTTCTCAACATAGGTATCAAATGCAAGGGCTTGACTAGTAAAATACTACGCACTATGACAAATTTCAAATCCAAGATGGCCGCCACCACAAAATGGCGAATGTCATTATTTTTTACTACTACCACTATATGGGTAACAAATGAAAGGGCTTGACTAGTAGAATACTATGCACTATGACAAATTTCAAATCCAAGATGGCCACCACCACAAAATAGCGACTGTCCTTATTTTTTACTACTAGGTACCTCTATACCATGACCAATGACCATGACTATGACCAATTACAATGACCATGAGGAACGAATATGACCAATGACTACGACCAATGACCACGAGCAATGGCCATGACCAATGACTGTTCCGACGTGTTTGAGCAACGAACTTCCAATATTAATTAATCATAATTAATGTTTACTACTACCTACTACCTAAACAAAGGTATCAATTTAAAGGGCTTGACCATGCACTATGACAAATTTCAAATCCAAGATGGCCGCCACCACAAAATGGCGAATGTCATTATTTTTTTTCTACCACCTCAATATGGGTAACAAATGAAAGGGCTTTACTAGTAGAATACCATGCACTGTCACAAATTTCAAATCCAAGATGGCCGCCACCACAAAATTGCGAATGTCATTATTTTCACTACTACCTCTATACCATGACCAATTACCATGACCATGACCAATTACAATGACCATGAGGTACGGATATGACCAATGACTACGACCAATGACCATGAACAATGGCCATGACAAATTACTGTTCCGACGTGTTTGAGCAACGAACTTCCAATATTGATTAATCATCATTAATGTTTACTACTACCTAAATGAAGGTATCAATATAAAGGGCTTGACTATGCACTATGACAAATTTCAAATCCAAGATGGCCGCCACCACAAAATTGAGAATGTCATTATTTTTCACTACTACCTCTATACCATGAGCAATTACCATGACCATGACCAATTACAATGACCATGAGGAACGGATATGACCAATGACCACGACCAATGACCATGAGCAATGGCCACGACCAATGACCGTTCCGACGTGTTTGAGCAACGAACTTTCAATATTAATTAATCATCATTAATTTTAACTACTACCTCAATATAGGTATCAATTTAAAGGGCTTGACTACGCACTATGACAAATTTAAAATCCAAGATGGCCGCCACCACAAAATGGCGACTGTCATTATTTTTAACTACCACCTCAATATGGGTAACAAATGAAAAGGCTTGACTAGTAGAATACTATGAACTGTCACAAATTTCAAATCCAAGATGGCCGCCACCACAAAATAGCGACTGTCCTTATTTTTTACTACTACCTCTATACCATGACCAATGACAATGATCATGAGGAACGGATATGACCAATGACTACGACCAAAGACCATGAGCAATGGCCATGACCAATGACTGTTCCGACGTGTTTGAGCAACGAACTTCCAATATTAATTAATCATCATTAATTTTAACTACTACCTAAATGAAGGTATCAATTTAAAGGGCTTGACCATGCACTATGACAAATTTCAAATCCAAGATGGCCGCCACCACAAAATGGCGAATGTCATTATTTTTTTTACCACCTCAATATGGGTAACAAATGAAAGGGCTTGACTAGTAGAATACTTCGCACTATGATAAATTTGAAATCCAAGATGGCCGCCACCACAAAATAGCGAATGTCATTATTTTTCACTACTTCACAATATCGGAATCAAATGCAAGGGCTTGACTAGTAAAATACTACGCACTATGACAAATTTTAAATCCAAGATGGCCGCTACCACAAAATGGCTACTGACATTATTTTTTACTACCAACTCAATATGCGTAACAAATGAAAGGGCTTGACTAGTAGTATACTATCCACTGTCACAAATATCAAATCCAAGATGGCCGCCACCACAAAATTATTTTGTGGTGGCGCATTTGTTATCCATATTGAGGTCGTAGTAAAAAATAATGACATTCGCCATTTTGTGGTGGCGGCCATCTTGGATTTGAAATTTGTCATAGTGCGTAGTTTTAACTAGCCAAGCCCTTTCATTTGATATCCATATTGAAAAGTAGTGAAAAATAATGTCAGTCGCCATTTTGTGGTGGCGGCTATCTTGGATTTAAAATTTGTCATAGTGCATAGTATTTTATTAGTCAAGTCCTTTCATTTGTTACCCATATTGAGGCAGTAGTAAAATATAATGACATTCGCAATTTTGTGGTGGCGGCCATCTTGGATTTGAAATTTGTCATAGCGCATAGTATTCTACTAGTCAAGCCCTTTCATTTGTTACCCATATTGAGGTTGTAGTAAAAATAATGACATTCGCAATTTTGTGGTGGCGGCCATCTTGGATTTGAAATTTGTGACAGTGCATAGTATTCTACTAGTCAAGCCCTTTCATTTATTACCCATATTGAGGTGGTAGTAAAAAATAATGACAGTCGCCATTTTTTGGGGGCGGCCATCTTGGATTTGAAATTAGTCATAGTGCATAGTATTATATTAGTCAAGTTCTTTCATTTATTACTCATATTGAGGTAGTAGTAAAAAATAATGACAATCGCCAGTTTGTGGTGGCGGCCATCTTGGATTTGACATTTGTCATAGTGCGTAGTGTTTTACTAGTCAAGCCCTTTATTTGATACCCGTATTGAGGAGGTAGTGAAAAAGAAATGTATCTCACCATTTTGTGGTGGCGGCCATCTTGGATTTGAAATTGTCATTGTGCATAGTATTTTACTTGTCAAGTCTTTTTATTTGATACCCATATTGAGGAAGTAGGGAAAAAAAAAGAAATGTATTTCGCCATTTTGTGGTGGCGGCCATCTTGGATTTGAAATTTGTGATTGTGCATAGTATTTTACTCGTCAAGTCCTTTCATTTGATACCCATATTGAGGAGAAGTGAAAAATTAAATGTATTTCGCCATTTTGTTGTGGCGGCCATCTTGGATTTGAAATTTGTCATAGTGCATAGTATTCTACTGGTCAAGCTTTTTCATTAAATTTGATACCCATATTGAGGTAGATTATGAAGAAATATTTAGTCCACCATTTTGTGGAGGCGGCCATCTTGAATCGATATTAACTAAACATAGCTAAGAACCAATGCACAAAAATTACCCTTAAAATGAAAAATAAATTTTACTAGTTATCAGATTTTTGAAATGCAAGAATAATTTATCGTAACGTTACTGGACAACGAACGTAACGGGACAATAAGTCTTCAATTTTCGTGCAGGCAGCCAGCGTTAATCAATTTAGTAGACGTTGTCACGTCAGAAAATCTCATAAAAATTTTTAGTACACTGCCGTTACGGCTCAAGATCGTTCTGTCCGCCTAAACGCTCGAGCTGAATCGAACGGACGCACGCTGACAATGTTGCAGGATTTTACCTAAAGTTGAGTTCTGTCTTTTTGTGAGAGGGCTCTTAATGGCTGCTTCGAGTGATTTAAAGTTAAAGGTGTGCATAACAGATGCAACTCTCATTATTCGTAGAGCTCGAATCAATCCCACTGTTTTACTTGCACATCAAAAGGTTTTAGCAACTTCGACAGCTAAATACCCCATTACTCGAGCCGAAGTAAAAGTTTTGACGATACCATCGGGGGTTCAGGGAAAAACACTTGACAATATTTTTCTGGGACAAGTACCCAAAAGGTGTATTGTTGGATTTGTTAATAATGCAGCATTCAATGGAAGTCTTCCTAAAAATCCATTTAATTTCGAGAATTATGATATGAGTTCATTTTGTTTGTACATCGATGGTCAGCAAATACCTTCTAAAGCATTGCAGCCTTCATTCGAGAGTAATATATTTACCACATCTTACCACACATTATTCTCTGGGACAGGAATACATTTTCTCAACGACGGTAATGGAATATCTAGAGAGAGTTATTCCAAAGGTTATTGTCTCTTAGCGTTTGATTTGACTCCAGATTTATCAGCGAATTCCAGTCATTGGTCTTTAGTAAGAAACGGAAGCGTGAGATTAGAGGTACGCTTCGAATCTGCTCTTTCCCAGACTATCAACTGCATTGTGTACGCAGAGTTTGATAATGTCATTGAAATAGATAAGAACCGGAACGTCATTGTAGACTATAGTAGTTAGAGTAGAATAACTATTGTACCTTATGTTTGTAAGAATAATAAAACATGTATAACACATACCTTGTTTAATTTCGAGATGTCTATAAATAGTGTATAGTTAATTCAGCACATAACATTCACAAGAGTTACTTCCTGAAGGTGACACAAGTGATACATACAAATATGAACACCATAGAGATCATGGAATGCCTATATAAAATTCACTGGAGTTTACAAAATAACGTTTATGCCGCGAACCGATTACCTGTTCACATCGAAGCGCCTACGTTTTAATTAGCAATCTCGATTCTGATACACAACCTGGATCGCATTGGGTTGCAATCCACATAGATGATAACAACATCGGACAATATTTTGACTCGTTTGGTCGTCCACCTGCAGGGTTTCATAGAACCTTCCTGAATAGAAATTGTAGGATGTGGGATTTCAATGACAAGCGAATCCAAAATGAATGGACTTCACTATGTGGCGAGTACTGTGTGGTGTATTTATACTATAAGTTCCAGGGTAGAAGCTTGTTAGATTTTACCTATTTATTTGAAACAAATGATACAATCATGAATGATATATTATTACATGATATATTTCGAAATCATTTTAAATAAAGCTTATATAAAGAAAGTTGTAGATATTATTATTGAGTAGGCATCCCGGAGTCGTTAATGAGCCTTATCAACACGTAACATGAACAATGCAGTGCGAGCTAGAGTTGGAGCTCAGGGTCATTAATTAGCTAATTATCTGTACTACAACGTTAAAGAGTTCGAGCACAGGGTAATTAATTAGCTAATAGTTACAGAGTTCGAGCGCAGGGTAATTAATTGCCTAATTGCCAGAATTAAAAAACCTATCTTGCGAATTTGAAGAGATATCAAAAAACGGATAGCAGCAATCGATCGGGCGTCCCCGAAAACCCTAAAATGACACCAAACTTTTTTTTTTTTTTTTTTAGTCGGTGAGGTTGACATGACTCGACTTTAGGGGTGTGAGTTAGAACTTTTTTGGGTGAGCCAGAACTCTCGAATCCCTACTACTGCTAGTGTACTTTATCGTTGGCTTTAATGGTGAAGGAAAACATCGTGAGGAAACTAGCATGTTCCACGAATCATCGCGTTGTTAGTCATCCGCCTACCGGCACTGGACCAGCGTGGTGGTCTCGAGAAGAGGCTTCTCGTGCGTTACACAAGCGTTGACACGCTGCTGAATTGTCGAAGTAATTAAATTATAATTTAGGTTGTGATTACGACCTTTGTAATGATTTCATTAAAACCATATGATTGTAAAATCGGATAAATCCGTCACTTATCCACCACGGCAATGTAATGCATAGATAGATAGAAACTTTTTATTGCACTTAATACAGAAAAAAACCTAATAATCACAATTGTGTAAATTCCCTAGAAACATTTCTCTTCAAATCGTAACACAGTACAGACACATAGAAACAGTTTATTATGCAAACCAGAAAACAATTCAAACGATTACTTACCTTACTTCCTGGTGGTAGAATTCTGGCAAAGTTTTGGTACTTTCCCAGAAAAACACAAAAAAAAAATACCACAAAAATATCAGCTGCGTAATCCTTTTAACCGAATTCCAAAAGAAGGAGGTTATCAATTCGACTACCATATACTATACCGCTATATCTCTATATATAAAAACGTTATGTTGGTTTACGCTTCAAAAACTCAAAAAAGTTCTGCACCGACCGAGCGGAAATTTTAGAATGATATATAATCCGCATCAAGTATTGTTTTTATCTAATTTTTGCATCACAATATGCCACAGCGAAGCGTGGCAGGGTACAGCTAATAGTATATATTTGTACCAGTGGATTACTAAAGCAAAACTCAAAACAGAGGCTATAATATCGCCCCAACTAAACATCCAACAAATGATGAAAAGCCTTTAGGTACCATCAATCGTAAATTGACCGAAACATAGGAAGAGCGTGCCAGAACGGCCGTTAATGCTTGAGCAATTTTCAAGCCTTGCCAAATTCAAGCAGATTTAGTTACGTATAAAAATAGAATGAGTCGGCAAATAAATCGGTCTGAGAATAAAAACCGAGAAATTGTATCGAAGGGAACGGAAAGCGTAAATTTATAAGTACGTTGTGATCTAGATTGTGAAATGGTTAATGTTTTCTACAACGTTACATTAATGACCATTAATATAATAAACAAAAATATCTAACATAAAAAAATCTTGTGTGAGATGTGTTCACTAGATCTGTTGTTTATGAAAAAATCACTTTTGCAAAATAAGTACATTAAAGTAACTGTGCCTCACGGTGTGATCTGCGGTATACCAAAACTTTATGTTAGTAGGAATTTTAAATCCATTAGGGTACATTTCTTACAAAGTTTAAATGGGTCATTTTTTTAAGTATGACAGTAATCAAACGCCTAAAAACAAGTTGCAAGCTTCTAGTTTCAAAAAGACTATCTTTGTACCAAATTTCATTCAGATCCAACAGACAGACAGAGAAAGCTATTTTCGTTTTTAGGGACGAATTAAATTTTGGTGACACTTTTTCACACAACCTTTGTTCCTCTTCTTCTAGCCTAAAATTAAACAAAACCATTAGGTTTAACTCTTTGTTAAAAAACGTAATTGATAAGAACGTAAAATTGGAATGCTGAATGTGGTTTCTCCCGATGGTTACAATCTTGGTATTCAAATTGAGAGTGAATCGGTTTCTTCTAGGTAAGCACACTCCATCTTAGACCACCACATCGTCGCTTAACATCAATCGAGATGGCGGACAAAACGGCGGAAAAAATCAATTACTATAAGCCAGATAATAAGTAATATGAAAGAGATGACATTTATAATTTTAAATGGGAATTGAATACACGACTTTTGGCTATGATAAATAATAAATAAATAAATATTGGTGGACAATTCACACACAACACCATCTGACCCCAAACTAAGCAAAGTTTGTGTGATGGCAGCCAGATAGCTGATATAATACTTATATAGTTTTAAATACATACTTATTATACATAGTAACACCCAGACACAGTGCAAACATTTGAATTCATCACACAAATATTTGCACTGGGTGGGGATCGAACCCACGACCCTCGGCTTCGCAGGCAGAGCTACTACCAACTAAGCCACTAGGCCACACTATATACTGACCGATCGATATCGCTAGGGAACTTGAATCGCCACCGGCAGCGGGGCAGGGCCCAAACTACCGGTGATTATCTGACCCTACATTCTGCCCTACTATCTAAACCAACCTTTGAAAGCCTTTGAAGATCTTAATGAAACCTTTTCCTCTTTATGTACATTATCAATAATAACAAATTTGTTGTTATTATCTAAATTCTACTAGCATCATCGTACTCTTTGATGTGACCATCAACAAGAAAGTTTTCTAGTTTCTATGGTACTACTAATATTATAAACATGAAAGTTTGTAAGAATGTATGGATGTATGTTTGTTACTCTTTCACGCAAAAACTACTGAAGGGTTTTGAATGAAATTTGGTACATAGATAAATATTGGTCTGGAATACACGTAGGCAATTTTTTATCCCGGGAAAATTGCTGCATTGGGAATAACGCTGGTAAAACCGAGGAACATTGATAAAGAAAGCCAGCTAGACTATTCCATAACACTATAGCAAGGCAATGCCATTTCATTTTACTGAGCGTCTTTGGATATACCTACGTATTAAATAGTTTGGATAGTTTTGTGGCAGCTTATAATCCTACTAACATAACGAACGTCAAAGATTGGATGTTTTTTGCTCAATCACATCGGAACTTCTGAACACGTCTGGTTTCAATTGAGAACACAGTTAAATAATAGTCTGGAATGGCTCATATGGTACTTTTTACTGTAGCAAAGTTACTGGAACGGGAACTACGATGGATACTACTACGGACACGAAAGTTTGAAGATTGTTGCTCAAGCACGTCGGAAAGGCTGAATGGATCAGGTAAAGGACCACAGTTCAGTTATAGACTGGAATAGCAAATAAGTTTTTTATCGCGGGAACGCGAATTTAGACCGGTATAGCTGCGTGGTTGTGCTAGTAACAAAAATAACCTAATCAAACCTCCGTCCTACAAACAGATTATTTCCATTCGTAAATCATGTAAAGCATCAGAATATTTGTTACTTCATTTACAAATTTATAATATACAAAATATTTTACAAGCTGTCGTCGAGAACATTTTTATAACATTGGAGTTATGGCGCGCCTCGTTTACAACGTTGCAAAAACAATGTAAAATACAGTTTTAAATTTAAAGAAGTAGAATTTACATTTAACTTGAGGTTTGTTGGTTTTTGCTTTTGTTTCCAATGGGATTTTATGTAATTAGGCTAGACTGTGGATAATAAATAAAATAAAATAAAAGACTGAATATTCTGAGCAAATAATGACGTGCCGTTGTTAGGTTTAGTCTTTATTTTGTATTGTGTGTTCGATAATCCGTGGTTTTACAAGTTATTAGGGAATTTAAGTTATTTTTGTTACTAAAATTTTTAGTAGACAAACAAGCTCAGCGCTGACTTTCTTTCGGGTTTATCTGTAGATGCCGGCCGTATCCATTTATACAAGTGAATGCTTTGAGACCCATTAAGGCTTAAGGGCAGCCATTTTTAAATTAACATTTAATTGGTAAATTCAATTTTATGATAACAGCAAATATTTCTTTTTGTATTTATATACATATTGAACGAGGCATTTATTACGAATCTTTTAATTTAAAATACACTTGAATAGTGGAGTCATAATTTTATTTTACTCAAGTATTAGTTTTGTGTTTTAATCAAGTGTCTGCAATGGCGACATAAATATGGCTGGGACTGGCAACACATACATACATTGGTGGACATATCACAAACATACAACACAATCTAACCCCAAAATAATTAACATATATGGGTAATGTTGTTTAAAATAGAATTTGGTTCGCGGATACTTTTTTTTATAATTTTACTCCACAGACTACGGGGTCGTGACGGTCACGTGACCTTTGTCATCTGGGGATTTTTTATTTATCTTGGAATCGGAGAAAAAATAAAAATATGGCAATGTCACAACTACTTTAGCTAATGTCACAACAACTACTACAAAAACAACTTTTTTTTTTAAATAAGGAGTGACGAGACGATCAGGACATGTGCCTGATGGTAAGCAACATGCCTGACACATAACAGCACAGTGACATGCAGCTATTGGAACACGAAGAGTCCAAATCATTACCTAGCACTGCACTGCGCTCGTCACCCAGAGATCTAAGATCTTATATCTCTAAGCCCTGTAATTTCTCTGAAACATTGCCCTTCAAACCGGAACACAGTAATGTTTGCACATTACTGCTTGGCGGTAGAATAACTGGCAAAGGTGTGGTACTTCCCAGGCGGACTCTGGCAAGAGTCCTACCACTACAAACTAACTGTAAGTTTGCGAGTAACTGTAATAAATAAATAACAAAAACACTAATTTGCTAGGACCTGGCTCGGTAGCACATAAAGTGCATATGTTTAAAACAATACATTTCAAACGATGGTATATCGACGACTTTTTTTTTTATTTAAAGCCATCCACCCATTACCGTAAAAACCAAAAAACTATTGAGAGGCATCCGTATTTAAAAACTAATTAACAAAATAAACAAATGGTGGAGTGAATGGCTCTCGACAGCGTTTGTTTGCAGTCGAAAACGTGGATTTGGGAAACAATAAATGAATTGTAATACCGTTAAGGCACAAAGGTGCCGTGAAATGAGCAATATATTACAATGTATGAAGTTAATTGGGAACTTCGGCGGTTAATTTTAGCCTTGTTTTTGATTGCCAGTCTGTTTAATCCTTGCGTGGGTAACTTTTAATGTTATTTTAAGATTGTATGCTGAAAGGTAGTCATAAAACTAATTAAGGGCGTGTGGGCCGTAATTTTGATTTTTAAAACAACTTTAAGACCTTTAAAATAGTGTATTCAACTCTGAAAAAAAATATATGTAATAGTTAAGGATCTAATCTAGTGCAATTCGCAGTCAGTAACACGATTTCATGAATTTTACTTGATAGAAAAAAATTCCAAAGTTACCCCTTTTCAAAAAGTTTTTTCAAGTTTATGACTAAACTAATGACCATTTTTACAAAATTTTTGTACTCAACGAAAGCCACTAAAAAAAGTTATAGATGCATTCGCAGAGTTTGACTTGATAAAAAGTATCAGTTATTCACTATGTTTTAATATCTACCATATATTATATAGCGCGCCGTTCGGCAAGCCTGATCAGTCGCGTTTCGGCGCTCACGTACGACGGGCCTGTGCTTGATTTTGCAATTTTGACAACCGATAAATTTTAAATATTACGATCATAGTGCCACAGTATCACAATATCAGTAGGTATTACTAGTGAAGCACGCTATGATCTTGATTTTTGATACCGTTTTCATTGGAATTGCAGATAGTACGCTGTTTACTTTATGTTATAGACCAATAGTGTAGGGGAACCAATAGGGGAGTCTCAAAAAACTGACGTCGATAACACAAATTCAATGCGGATGCAATGGAAAATAGATAAGTATCGGTAAAATATTCGTTCGTTAAATCAGAGATCGGGATAAAGAAATAATGAGAGGGGAGAAATCCCCTGCGTAAATCCCCTAATATAAATGCAAGTTAGGTATCATTTATGATATGCCATTTAGGTAAATTCTTTGGTAGTAAGGTACTTAGTACTTGGAAGAAAAGTCCTCACATACAGATTTTACCACTTTGGAAGAGAATCTTGCGCAAACTATTCAGTTTAGAAAAAAAATGTTAGGAACTTCAATACAATTGAACTTGAAATTGAAATTGAAAAATTTGAACACCTTTCCATTGTTAGAATTTTTATTTTTTTATTTCTTTTCTAAGTTTGTGACACCACCAAAATTTATTGTTTTTCTTTTTTTTTTTATATGAAAATGTTAATATTATTAATAGAAATTTAGACACTCGACCAAATTTGATAAGAAGCCTTTTAGGCAGTAAAATTGCTCGTAGAATTTAACTCTGTACTAAATTTCCGATTCGTATTTTTCATATAAGGTTTAGAATCATTTCCTGAGCATAAAATCACAAAATAATAACAAATCCAGGTGGAGTTTCAAACGCCAGCTCGAAAAAATGTTTTTGGCTGTTATTCTGAAAAAGTTATAAAGCCTATTATTATTGTAGAAAATAAAATTTCCCATCTTTTGTTGCCAGTAAACTTTTTTTTCGAACTTACCGATTACGATTTATTATGTCAAATTTGATGATAACAATGTAAAAATAATAAGATGTGAATTCTGTTCCCAGTAGCATAAACATGTCCCTTTTTACCGGAATGGAAGAAGGGTTATGTTTTTCGCGCGCACAGATTTCTAAACAGATGAAACCTTCGTGAACGACACTGTGAGGCCAGTAATTAGTTATGTATGCGTGACAGCTCTCACCGACGTTGTCAAATTACTCACGTTAGTTTGCGTGTAATGTTCCCAGTCTTAAGAAAAAAATCCCACTATTGATGTCTTAGCTTCAGAAATCTTCGCGTTTAATAAACACATACATATATTATAATGTTAAAATAATTTAATTTTTTATATTATTAATTTAATTTAAATAATTTAATTTTTTATATAATTTTTAATATTAATTATAAAGTTATTACTATTTCCATCCTATGAAGTTAAGAATGTTGATTTTGCATGCAACAAAAAATTCGAATATTCGTACAGAAAATTTGTACTTCTGCTATACTGAGAATCTGATTTTTCGAGAATCTGATGTTTCGAGAATCTGATATTTTGATAATCTGATATTATGCGAATGAGCCATACAAACTGGCATCTTCTTCTAGAGGTATGCAATATGCCTGTGATAATACAGTTTCCATTGGTCTAAATTTATACCATGATAATAATAGTCAGCTGATAAAGTCTTCTTCTTCTTTTTTCATTTTTAGGTTTTAATCGGTTGTATCATATTATATGTCATCTAATTCATCGTCTTTTAATTTCTGGCTTCTATCCGGTTGTGTAGTTTAAATACAAGTTTGCAGTAGTAGTTCTTGCAGTTCAGCTGTGTGGGCAATGCCAAAGAATGTAATTATGTATTGTATAAGGTTAATGTAATTCCAGGTTCTTTCTTTTTCGTGTATTTGGGGTTTACACAAATGTAAAAGTTGTTGGTAACGATGTGATGTTCGCATTCCGTGTAATACATGTTCTGTACAATCTTGTTTTCGAAGTTAATTATTCATGTTTACTTTCGAACGGATGATGTTTTGTGCGTCTAATATGATCGCTCTAAGGTAAAATCCTCTAATAAATCATCATTCAAAATTCACCAAACAGAAAAAATACACATTTCAACAGTTTTTTTTATAATACCGAGTGAAGAGGCGAGCAAGATAGACACCTGATGGCAAGGGACACGAATGCTAATAACTACACAAGTCCACTCCGCTATTTTAATATTTAGACTTCAAAACACTACCACAGTGCTGTATTGTGTTCGTCACCCAGATATATACCTTATATATATATACAATAGCCCTGTAATTTCTCTGAACACGATCAAACCGTTGTCCTTCAAACCGAAACACTACCGCTTGTCGCTAGAGTAACTGTCAATGTAGTGGTCCATCCCTAGGCGGACTCTTCTAAGAGTCTTACTGTCAGACAAGTAGAAATGAAACGTTTTTGAAGATTAAAATCTTATTGAATCAATACTTAACTAAGGATTTCGTATTTATAAAAAGATTCACCTGTATTACAATAGTAATAAAAGTGAAACTACATAAATAGCTATTACATAACTTAGTACATAAAGTAATGTTTGAAATCTATATTAGACCGGATTGCAAAGTTTTGGATTTTGGTGGTCTAAAATCTAAAGTTAACTCTCTAAGTATTAAATTAATAGTCTCTCTAAGGTAATTTTCTAATGGATCATGTTTCACACAGCGCGCATCGTGCGTAGTATTGTTAGGACTTTTCGTAAATTCCGGCTGGGGAAGTACCACACCTTTGCCAGTTATTTTACCGCCAAACAGTAATGTGCAAACATTACTGTATTACAGTTTGAAGGGCAATGTTTCCAAAGAAATTGCAGGGCTTAGAGATACAATATCTTAAATCTTTGGGGGACGAGCGCAGTACAGTGCTAGGTAATGATTTGGACTCTTTCCGTTCCAATAGCTGCGTGTCACTGTGCTGTTATGTGACAGGCATGGTGCTTACCATCAGGCACATCTCCTGCTCGTGTCGTCACTCTTTATTAAAAACAAAAGTTTTAAATATTATGAAATCTATATAAACAAAAACGACTTCATTAGCAATGAGGTTTTAAGCTCCCAGCTTGACGCACCGAACGGCTGCTTAGTATCGATCCTCCAAATTTTATTACACTCGAATTAAATGAAATCCCAATTTTTCCAGTTCATTAACCCACGAGGGGAATAAAAAGTGATTAATTAACGATAATCGACAAACAAGCCCACATATTTCAATATTTGAATAGAGGAGGGTGCAGTTAGTTATTTTTCAAAAATAGTCGTTGAAACCAATAATTATTTTGTTATTGGTTTCTGTTCTTAAGCCTAAGTTACACGATTAAAATATTATAAAAGCCGTCGGTAGAGGGCCAGGGCCTAAGCTACCGGTGGTTACTGCTGCAGAGTGAGGAGCCTCCTGATGACGTGCGATTTTTTTTATTGTATAGAGTAACGAGATTTTCGTTATGCAGGGAAATTACAGAACAGAGATAAATATTTTTCTGGGCGACAAACGCAGTACAGTCCTACGGAATGATTCAGACTCTTTGTGTTCCAATAGCGGCGTGGTATTATACTGTTATGGGCAGGCGTGTTGCATACCATCAGATACATATATTCATCGATATAAACCAATGGATGTGCCCTCACAAACTTCAGGCGGATGGAATTATGTCAGGAATATATATATATATGGGCTTACGTTAGGAAGAGTGAGCTCACTCTTCCCGTTCTAGTCGTTTGCAGGAAGCGGTGAACGTTTTGAATAAACGCCGGACGTTTTTTAGCTGTCACTATTTGTTGTCAACAACCCAATTATGTAAAACATAATATGTTGGTTTATATCCATGGAAATATTATCCTGTTCGTCCCGCGTCGCCCTTTGCTATAAAAAACTACAAATCAGTCGTTAAAAAAAAAACATATTTTTCGTCCCTATTAATTGACATTGATTCTGAGGTATATTCATTCTAAGGTATAAGATTGATAAACTAAGGGCATTAGAGTCTATAAAGAAACAAATTGACCCATTAGATGAGATTAGTTAGAGGTGAAGTGAAATTAAGGAAGGCAATAAATTAAATTCCTTCTTACGTCCTTTCCTGGCGAATATTTTTACTTTTTATTAGACAACCCGCGTAATACAAGCTACTATTTTTTCCTACACATTATTACGTTGCCAACTTTACTCCCATAGCTGGCGAAGTGGTTGAACTACACGTTTTTGGTGAACTGTTTTTTTAATTTCACTTGGAAATGCGACAGTGGGTGTCACACTAAGCTGTATGGATAACTAGGTTTGAAGGACTCGTAGAAGGAAATAAAACAGGAGTGATTTATGTAGGGCTCGCTTTATTTTAATTTAGGAAGTCAGTATAAATGTGATAATCTAGTAGTACGTGTGTGTCGAACTTAATATTTAGATCTGAGCCTATATATCACAAAAAGAAGTAAAGTATTATTCATTACGGGAAATTTACCCGAGCTGTATGGTGGAGCTTGTACCCGATATTTTGGTACAGTTTTATGTTCAAAGGTAAACTGTATATATCTACCTACATATTACATACCTTTTTTTAACAATAATGAGCAATAATATTGAATAATAATAGAATATATAATAGAGCAAAAAAATTGAATAAAAATAAAAACATAAATCTTCGAACAGTACCATAGAATAAATAATATACACTACCTAACCCCAAACTTAGCACAGCTTGTACCAACTGTGAGAGCCAGACTAGAATTACTGCATTTAATTTTTATCCAAAAAAAAAAAATAACTCCAACGAACACACGAACTAACTCTATGTACAGACTTGCTAGGTACCATTAGAGCCACGAAGGCAATATTTTATAAAAAAAAAGTGCGTGAATATGTACGTTAAGTACGTACGCAAGGAGTTAATACTTGGTAAGGTGGGGAAAAGCCTCTGAAAAATGTTGCTATACTTGTGGAGAGGCGATATGTACAGCAAGGCACATATTGGTGGGATGCAAGGTGCTCCTTAATGGGGGTCATTACTCACGGCGTCATGACAGAGTACTTGAAATCATACGTGAAGCCATGAGCCTTTCGGTAGCTAGAGCCCAAAAGGGGATTGACGACAAACAACAGACAAATTAACTTTGTAAAAGAAGGCTCAACTTCAAACTCCAGGAACAAGCCTTACTCAATCCTGGGTACAGCACCTGATTGGACTATTTTAATGGACACGTATGAAAAGCACTACAAAATCCCAGAGGATGTGGGTGTTTCGTCATCCAGACCGGACATTTTCCTTTTTTCTAGAGCTACGAAACGCATAGTCCTTGTAGAACTTACCGTACCGTGGGAAACTAATATACCTAAAGACCACGCGATGAAACAAAATAAGTATTACGACCTCCTAAACGAATTAACAAAAAACGGCTATGTAGTTAGTTTATACGCTGTAGAAGTGGGAGCGAGAGGTATACCAGCAAAATCTCTCTCTATAACCTACTGAAAGACCTTGGCTTATCCAGAAGTACTGTAAGTTCTATACTAGAACGTGTATCTAAAGCTGCACTAGTAGGCTCATATCAGATTTGGCTGGGCAGGGAGAGAAAAACGAGTGGTGAAGGTGAGTGTTGATGTACGTCAGAAAGGGGCCCCTTAAACCTACGCACGAGTCACAAGTCTCGGGAACTACTCGATTTTTCTCTCTCTGCCACACGATGGACCCGGCACCCGCACGGTGAATCCATGGAATGCTAAGAAGATCGTCTCTCTCTTTATTGTCTTTGTCTATTTATGTATAATAAGTATGTATTTAAAACTATATAAGTATTATATCAGCTATCTGGCTGCCATCACACAAGCTTTGCTTAGTTTGGGGTCAGATGGTGTTGTGTGTGAATTGTCCACCAATATTTATTTATTTTATTTTTATTTATTCCTCTATTAAAAAGTCTAACTTAAACCATAGATTTTCTACTAGTTCAACGCAAGAAGTAGTAACCTGCAGTTAGAGAAGTATTCGAATAACTTAAAAAAGAAACGTGTATTTAAAATTTATCAATTGGAGTTCCTTTTCATGTTCGTTCTTTCGCGTCGTACATTTAACCAGTTCTCCGTTTTACTGTATGTATGTTAAATAAAGGAGTAGATTTTTAAAAGGAAATCTCGAGAGTATTGAGAATATTGAGATAGATAAAAAAAGTTACTGCTGTGTCGCTGTCATCAATACTGTTAACTACTGTTAACAGTAACTAAACTGTTAACAGTAACTGTTAACAGTAACTGTTAACAGTAACTGTTAACTGTTACTGTTACAGTTAACTGTTACTGTTGTACTAATGTCAATGTTTAACTTCAAAATAGCCTCCCCGTAGAAAAATTTAGACCGTTCAAGTCAGTAAAAAAATTGGTTGCCTGTAAAGTCGGTATACGGGCGAAAGTTTTACGTGACAACGACTTTGAGTGGTAAAATAATTTTACGGAAGGGACGCGTGCCTTTCACTTTTTATGTCTGTCTCTCTCGCTCTTAAGGGGGCTAACCATGCCCGAGTGGAAGGGACGCGTGCCTCTCACTCGCTCTCATTGTGAGCGCATAACGTGAGCGGAGCGTAACGCAGTTTCTTGAAGTGTCACCCGGCAAACCAATTTATAAGACGTTGTCACGTCAAAATAAAGTTTTAAATAATTCATGCAATTAGTTGAAAAGATTATCAAAATAATGAGAAAGTGACGATTTAATAAAAAAAAATTGGTTCTCATTGTATTTTAGTTTTGTCAATAATGTTTGGAACTTTTACAATCTTTGAGCTTCTGTTTCTCGCATTCTCTAGGGGTAGTACCAACAAGACTAGGTAGGTAGAGTCAGGGTGCTCCGAGTCGGATCTGGGTCCTAAGTAACCTAAATAAAAAATGCATAAAGCCTATTTAATATGCGTTTCATTAATATTCATTACGCCAAAAGACGATTATGCAAAATTTACATTATGACAGTTTTATATTTTGCTAAATTTATTATGACAAAGTAAACTAGGAAAAACATGCGTTTTAAACGGGACCCCTTATAAGCAGTAATAGGTAAACTTAACGATAGATCCTGAGAAGTCGAGAGGCGCCGCGTTGTCTAATCAACAAATATCGTCATAACTTGTATTTACTCTTAAAATAAAACCTGTTACCATTTGAAAACCTGTACTTGTTTTTGGAACGTTAACTACGAAACGACGTCACTTTTTCGACCTACGAGTGGTTTTTAACTGATATAGGTAACTTAACTGCCATCTCGCCTACCTAATAGTGCAGTTTGGGAGTGCCGTGAGGAATAAGGGATGTTAAACGGCAGCGCGATCTACAAAGGATCATATTGACCTAGAATTATCCGACTTACTCACGATTTGAAAACACTAAGAGTGTAACCATAGAAAAAATGTTTGAGTGCATTTCAACTCATTCCATAGCCTAGACGTCCCAACAAAGGTAGAGCCTCTTCGCTGCAGCTCGATAGAAAATAAAACTAGTAAATAATAACTCCAATTCGTAGCTCAGAGTAACTTACCGTCACATATTTTATTATCCTTCCATCGAGTCACCAATCAACCGGAACAGAAGCCTGCCAACCTTCGTCTTGGCATAAAATATACCCACCTGTCTCCGAGGACCTATTTGAGCAGTCGTTGGCTCAACAGGATCCCTTCTGCAGAGAAACTAGATAAGCACTCTTTGATGATAAAGTTACGGAACAAATTTAGTCTAGATTTTGCTCAAAGTTTGTTGAAATGAAGTTAAAAATTTGAGTTTTTAGAGGTCCGTACAAAAAACTGGGATCGCTGGTGGTGGACCTCTAAGTGTTTTTTTAGCTGCTAGTGTACTTTATCGTTGGCTTTAATGGTGAAGGAAAACATCGTGAGGAAACTAGCATGTTCCACGAATCATCGCGTTGTTAGTCATCCGCCTACCGGCACTGGACCAGCGTGGTGGTCTCGAGAAGAGGCTTCTCGTGCGTTACACAAGCGTTGACACGCTGCTGAATTGTCGAAGTAATTAAATTATAATTTAGGTTGTGATTACGACCTTTGTAATGATTTCATTAAAACCATATGATTGTAAAATCGGATAAATCCGTCACTTATCCACCACGGCAATGTAATGCATAGATAGATAGAAACTTTTTATTGCACTTAATACAGAAAAAAACCTAATAATCACAATTGTGTAAATTCCCTAGAAACATTTCTCTTCAAATCGTAACACAGTACAGACACATAGAAACAGTTTATTATGCAAACCAGAAAACAATTCAAACGATTACTTACCTTACTTCCTGGTGGTAGAATTCTGGCAAAGTTTTGGTACTTTCCCAGAAAAACACTCAAAAAAAAATACCACAAAAATATCAGCTGCGTAATCCTTTTTAACCGAATTCCAAAAAGAAGGAGGTTATCAATTCGACTACCATATACTATACCGCTATATCTCTATATATAAAAACGTTATGTTGGTTTACGCTTCAAAAACTCAAAAAGTTCTGCACCGACCGAGCGGAAATTTTAGAATGATATATAATCCGCATCAAGTATTGTTTTTATCTAATTTTTGCATCACAATATGCCACAGCGAAGCGTGGCAGGGTACAGCTAATAGTATATATTTGTACCAGTGGATTACTAAAGCAAAACTCAAAACAGAGGCTATAATATCGCCCCAACTAAACATCCAACAAATGATGAAAAGCCTTTAGGTACCATCAATCGTAAATTGACCGAAACATAGGAAGAGCGTGCCAGAACGGCCGTTAATGCTTGAGCAATTTTCAAGCCTTGCCAAATTCAAGCAGATTTAGTTACGTATAAAAATAGAATGAGTCGGCAAATAAATCGGTCTGAGAATAAAAACCGAGAAATTGTATCGAAGGGAACGGAAAGCGTAAAATTATAAGTACGTTGTGATCTAGATTGTGAAATGGTTAAATGTTTTCTACAACGTTACATTAATGACCATTAATATAATAAACAAAAATATCTAACATAAAAAAATCTTGTGTGAGATGTGTTCACTAGATGTGTTATTTATGAAAAATCATTTTTGCAAAATAAGTACATTAAACTAACTGTGCCTCACGGTGTGATCTGCGGTATACCAAAACTTTATGTTAGTAGGAATTTTAAATCCATTAGGGTACATTTCTTACAAAGTTTAAATGGCTTATTTTTTTAAGTATGACAGTAATCAAACGCCTAAAAACGATTTGCAAGCTTCTAGTTTCAAAAAGACTATCTCTGTACCAAATTTCAATCAGATCCAACAGACAGACAGAGAAAGCTATTTTCGTTTTTAGGGACGAATTAAATTTTGGTTACACTTTTTCACACAAGCTTTGTTCCTCTTCTTCTAAGCTAAAATTAAACAAAACCATTAGGTTTAACTCTTTGTTAAAAAACGTAATTGATAAGAACGTAAAATTGGAATGCTGAATGTGGTTTCTCCCGATGGTTACAATCTTGGTATTCAAATTGAGAGTGAATCGGTTTCTTCTAGGTAAGCACACTCCATCTTAGACCACCACATCGTCGCTTAACATCAATCGAGATGGCGGACAAAACGGCGGAAAAAATCAATTACTATAAGCCAGATAATAAGTAATATGAAAGAGATGACATTTATAATTTTAAATGGGAATTGAATACACGACTTTTGGCTATGATAAATAATAAATAAATAAATATTGGTGGACAATTCACACACAACACCATCTGACCCCAAACTAAGCAAAGTTTGTGTGATGGCAGCCAGATAGCTGATATAATACTTATATAGTTTTAAATACATACTTATTATACATAGTAACACCCAGACACAGTGCAAACATTTGAATTCATCACACAAATATTTGCACTGGGTGGGGATCGAACCCACGACCCTCGGCTTCGCAGGCAGAGCTACTACCAACTAAGCCACTAGGCCACACTATATACTGACCGATCGATATCGCTAGGGAACTTGAATCGCCACCGGCAGCGGGGCAGGGCCCAAACTACCGGTGATTATCTGACCCTACATTCTGCCCTACTATCTAAACCAACCTTTGAAAGCCTTTGAAGATCTTAATGAAACCTTTTCCTCTTTATGTACATTATCAATAATAACAAATTTGTTGTTATTATCTAAATTCTACTAGCATCATCGTACTCTTTGATGTGACCATCAACAAGAAAGTTTTCTAGTTTCTATGGTACTACTAATATTATAAACATGAAAGTTTGTAAGAATGTATGGATGTATGTTTGTTACTCTTTCACGCAAAAACTACTGAAGGGTTTTGAATGAAATTTGGTACATAGATAAATATTGGTCTGGAATACACGTAGGCAATTTTTTATCCCGGGAAAATTGCTGCATTGGGAATAACGCTGGTAAAACCGAGGAACATTGATAAAGAAAGCCAGCTAGACTATTCCATAACACTATAGCAAGGCAATGCCATTTCATTTTACTGAGCGTCTTTGGATATACCTACGTATTAAATAGTTTGGATAGTTTTGTGGCAGCTTATAATCCTACTAACATAACGAACGTCAAAGATTGGATGTTTTTTGCTCAATCACATCGGAACTTCTGAACACGTCTGGTTTCAATTGAGAACACAGTTAAATAATAGTCTGGAATGGCTCATATGGTACTTTTTACTGTAGCAAAGTTACTGGAACGGGAACTACGATGGATACTACTACGGACACGAAAGTTTGAAGATTGTTGCTCAAGCACGTCGGAAAGGCTGAATGGATCAGGTAAAGGACCACAGTTCAGTTATAGACTGGAATAGCAAATAAGTTTTTATCGCGGGAACGCGAATTTAGACCGGTATAGCTGCGTGGTTGTGCTAGTAACAAAAATAACCTAATCAAACCTCCGTCCTACAAACAGATTATTTCCATTCGTAAATCATGTAAAGCATCAGAATATTTGTTACTTCATTTACAAATTTATAATATACAAAATATTTTACAAGCTGTCGTCGAGAACATTTTTATAACATTGGAGTTATGGCGCGCCTCGTTTACAACGTTGCAAAAACAATGTAAAACACAGTTTTAAATTTAAAGAAGTAGAATTTACATTTAACTTGAGGTTTGTTGGTTTTTGCTTTTGTTTCCAATGGGATTTTATGTAATTAGGCTAGACTGTGGATAATAAATAAAATAAAATAAAAGACTGAATATTCTGAGCAAATAATGACGTGCCGTTGTTAGGTTTAGTCTTTATTTTGTATTGTGTGTTCGATAATCCGTGGTTTTACAAGTTATTAGGGAATTTAAGTTATTTTTGTTACTAAAATTTTTAGTAGACAAACAAGCTCAGCGCTGACTTTCTTTCGGGTTTATCTGTAGATGCCGGCCGTATCCATTTATACAAGTGAATGCTTTGAGACCCATTAAGGCTTAAGGGCAGCCATTTTTAAATTAACATTTAATTGGTAAATTCAATTTTATGATAACAGCAAATATTTCTTTTTGTATTTATATACATATTGAACGAGGCATTTATTACGAATCTTTTAATTTAAAATACACTTGAATAGTGGAGTCATAATTTTATTTTACTCAAGTATTAGTTTTGTGTTTTAATCAAGTGTCTGCAATGGCGACATAAATATGGCTGGGACTGGCAACACATACATACATTGGTGGACATATCACAAACATACAACACAATCTAACCCCAAAATAATTAACATATATGGGTAATGTTGTTTAAAATAGAATTTGGTTCGCGGATACTTTTTTTTATAATTTTACTCCACAGACTACGGGGTCGTGACGGTCACGTGACCTTTGTCATCTGGGGATTTTTTTTATTTATCTTGGAATCGGAGAAAAAAATAAAAATATGGCAATGTCACAACTACTTTAGCTAATGTCACAACAACTACTACAAAAACAACTTTTTTTTTTAAATAAGGAGTGACGAGACGATCAGGACATGTGCCTGATGGTAAGCAACATGCCTGACACATAACAGCACAGTGACATGCAGCTATTGGAACACGAAGAGTCCAAATCATTACCTAGCACTGCACTGCGCTCGTCACCCAGAGATCTAAGATCTTATATCTCTAAGCCCTGTAATTTCTCTGGAAACATTGCCCTTCAAACCGGAACACAGTAATGTTTGCACATTACTGCTTGGCGGTAGAATAACTGGCAAAGGTGTGGTACTTCCCCAGGCGGACTCTGGCAAGAGTCCTACCACTACAAACTAACTGTAAGTTTGCGAGTAACTGTAATAAATAAATAACAAAAACACTAATTTGCTAGGACCTGGCTCGGTAGCACATAAAGTGCATATGTTTAAAACAATACATTTCAAACGATGGTATATCGACGACTTTTTTTTTTATTTAAAGCCATCCACCCATTACCGTAAAAACCAAAAAAACTATTGAGAGGCATCCGTATTTAAAAACTAATTAACAAAATAAACAAATGGTGGAGTGAATGGCTCTCGACAGCGTTTGTTTGCAGTCGAAAACGTGGATTTGGGAAACAATAAATGAATTGTAAATACCGTTAAGGCACAAAGGTGCCGTGAAATGAGCAATATATTACAATGTATGAAGTTAATTGGGAACTTCGGCGGTTAATTTTAGCCTTGTTTTTGATTGCCAGTCTGTTTAATCCTTGCGTGGGTAACTTTTAATGTTATTTTAAGATTGTATGCTGAAAGGTAGTCATAAAACTAATTAAGGGCGTGTGGGCCGTAATTTTGATTTTTAAAACAACTTTAAGACCTTTAAAATAGTGTATTCAACTCTGAAAAAAATATATGTAATAGTTAAGGATCTAATCTAGTGCAATTCGCAGTCAGTAACACGATTTCATGAATTTTACTTGATAGAAAAAAATTCCAAAGTTACCCCTTTTCAAAAAGTTTTTTCAAGTTTATGACTAAACTAATGACCATTTTTACAAAATTTTTGTACTCAACGAAAGCCACTAAAAAGTTATAGATGCATTCGCAGAGTTTGACTTGATAAAAAGTATCAGTTATTCACTATGTTTTAATATCTACCATATATTATATAGCGCGCCGTTCGGCAAGCCTGATCAGTCGCGTTTCGGCGCTCACGTACGACGGGCCTGTGCTTGATTTTGCAATTTTGACAACCGATAAATTTTAAATATTACGATCATAGTGCCACAGTATCACAATATCAGTAGGTATTACTAGTGAAGCACGCTATGATCTTGATTTTGATACCGTTTTCATTGGAATTGCAGATAGTACGCTGTTTACTTTATGTTATAGACCAATAGTGTAGGGGAACCAATAGGGGAGTCTCAAAAAACTGACGTCGATAACACAAATTCAATGCGGATGCAATGGAAAATAGATAAGTATCGGTAAAATATTCGTTCGTTAAATCAGAGATCGGGATAAAGAAATAATGAGAGGGAGAAACCCTGCGTAAATCTAATATAAATGCAAGTTAGGTATCATTTATGATATGCCATTTAGGTAAATTCTTTGGTAGTAAGGTACTTAGTACTTGGAAGAAAAGTCCTCACATACAGATTTTACCACTTTGGAAGAGAATCTTGCGCAAACTATTCAGTTTAGAAAAAAATGTTAGGAACTTCAATACAATTGAACTTGAAATTGAAATTGAAAAATTTGAACACCTTTCCATTGTTAGAATTTTTATTTTTTTATTTCTTTTCTAAGTTTGTGACACCACCAAAATTTATTGTTTTTTCTTTTTTTTTTTTATATGAAAATGTTAATATTATTAATAGAAATTTAGACACTCGACCAAATTTGATAAGAAGCCTTTTAGGCAGTAAAATTGCTCGTAGAATTTAACTCTGTACTAAATTTCCGATTCGTATTTTTCATATAAGGTTTAGAATCATTTCCTGAGCATAAAATCACAAAATAATAACAAATCCAGGTGGAGTTTCAAACGCCAGCTCGAAAAAATGTTTTTGGCTGTTATTCTGAAAAAGTTATAAAGCCTATTATTATTGTAGAAAATAAAATTTCCCATCTTTTGTTGCCAGTAAACTTTTTTTTCGAACTTACCGATTACGATTTATTATGTCAAATTTGATGATAACAATGTAAAAATAATAAGATGTGAATTCTGTTCCCAGTAGCATAAACATGTCCCTTTTTACCGGAATGGAAGAAGGGTTATGTTTTTCGCGCGCACAGATTTCTAAACAGATGAAACCTTCGTGAACGACACTGTGAGGCCAGTAATTAGTTATGTATGCGTGACAGCTCTCACCGACGTTGTCAAATTACTCACGTTAGTTTGCGTGTAATGTTCCCAGTCTTAAGAAAAAAATCCCACTATTGATGTCTTAGCTTCAGAAATCTTCGCGTTTAATAAACACATACATATATTATAATGTTAAAATAATTTAATTTTTTATATTATTAATTTAATTTAAATAATTTAATTTTTTTATATAATTTTTAATATTAATTATAAAGTTATTACTATTTCCATCCTATGAAGTTAAGAATGTTGATTTTGCATGCAACAAAAAATTCGAATATTCGTACAGAAAATTTGGGAGTAAAAAGACAATGCCGCATAATAGTAAAAATTATGTGTGTTTATTTTGAGTATTCTATCGGAGTGAAATTTTGTATATTATGCTTGACAAAAGGTGGTTAAATGAGTAGTTATTTAATATCGGTGAACACAGGAGGTGCAGAGAATTTTTGTCAACTGATTTAATGTTGGGGGGGCCAGATCATTCAATTTGTTTACTATCCAATCTTTGTCTAAACGCGTGTCGCAAACGAAAAGTTCACCTTTTCAAAAATATTGATACAACCCAACGAAAACCGTCTAAGAGTTTTTGTAAAGCTGTTGAACATTATTCAAATCGCCACCCAAAGTTCCGTCGTTTTTTTTTTTTTTTTTAGCTTTTATAGGTTTACACTTGACCGCCATCTGGCCTGATGTTAAGCGACGATGCGGTCTACGATGGAGCGTGTTTACCTAGAAGAAACCGATTCACTCTCGACTTGAAGACACAAAGATGGGGAAAGCCCACTCAGGCAACGTATTCCACAGCCTAGATGTTCTTATCACAAAGTCAAATCTCTTCGTTCGTGTCTTTGGAACATCAACCATGAAACGATGTCGCTTTTTCGAGCTACGAGCATTCCGATAGAAAAAAAGGGCAAGGAGGTATCAGATCATGCAAATCAGTCGCACACTCTCCAAGTCGTCCGTCAGCACGTCGTCCAAGTACCAAACGTTTAAATTGGACTGGAGACGTTAAATGATAGAGCGAATGGCCAGGGCGAAGGTCGCATGGCCGAAGGTTCACCAAGTTGATAGCCAACGGAAGATAGCAAAATATTGTTTTGATAATTTTGTGGGTCCGCCATAACATTGCCAAAGAAAATTGTAGAGGTCAAGAATTTTATTCTTCCCTTCGGACAACTGGGTTCCACGATCAACCAAATTAAAGGCGTTCTTGACGTCCACCTCTAACAGCCCTCTCCCCAATTTTGGACAAAGAAAGTCAGGACAGAATGAAAAACAGCTTCACGTCCACCCAGAGAACCAAAATCAAGTTTATTGAGACAGGGAGCTCGAAAGAGCAACGTTTTATACCTACAACCCACCTTGGCAGCAAGGCCAGTATATGTGGTGCCAAGCGATTGGCCTGATCCCTACATCTTTTGACGTGACAACGTCTTAAATTAGGTTGCGGCTGGGAGTCACTTATGAAAAAGTGTAACGCTCGGTAACGTTACGATGAGTCACCGAACGAGAGAGAGAGGCCCGCCGAATGCCTTGCGTCTCTCTCCCACTCAACTATGATCGGTCTGCCGCGCGCGCAGCACTAGAGAATTAGGCGCATTGAATCGGCGCATGCTTGTGTCTCTGTCTTTGTCTTTCTCGAACGTTCTTGGCGTTGGAAAAACAAGAAAGCGTCATAATACAAGTTCACACGTGTGGTTAAAGTATCGTCAGCTGTGTCTGTAGTGAAAATGTGGAGTGCTTAGATTCGTCATTTACAACAACTACAACAATAAAGGTAAATAATTGTACACTGATATTTCATTATCGTAAACTATGATTGATTGATTAATTTCTTAATTTCATGAAAATACGTATAATCTTGATTGCGTATCAAACGTTTCTAAGTCAACTACGTTAAAAGGAACAACTATCGACTTGACTTTCGCAAGACACATTACAGCAGAAACACTTCCTTTCATTTCATATTTCTCCTATCATCGTCCTATCCTCAACAAAATCACTCAAATAGGAATTAGTTAAGTTTAAGTTTACATGTACAATGTTTTAGTAAACAAAATATATTTCTATAGTTAAAATTTGTGCAATTCTTATTTTCATTCAATTCCTTGTTCCTATTGTGCAATTTAATTATATTCATATCAATAAATATTCTACCGAGAAAAAGACGTTGTCACGTAAAATCTTCGCCCGTAAAACCGACTTTACAGGCAACCAGATTTTTTTTTGGGTAAGTATGTACGCACACATTAGCACCGTATAAAATTTCGACAATGTCACTACTGACTCGACCAGATAACATGAGGTTAACTAAAATGATTAGATCTCTCAAAAGAACTCGCCTACTTTTTTAAGCTCCACTATACCTACTTACAAGTATTAAAAACTTGCTTCATAACTATAGTTTTCATCAACACTATTAGTATTTTTATAAACACTAGTAATGACGTGGATTTGTGCTAGGCATCAATTCACATTAAATTAAAAAATACGATTATAAAAATAGGGTTTAAAATAGAATAATACAATCTACATAAATAATTTGGTCTACGAGTATCTTAAAAAAATCATAATCTATATTTTACCTTAACTTTAGGGAAAATAATTTCAATTTAGTATAGTAACACTAACCAATTTACGTTGAGGTGTTGTGTTTCTATTCATCAATCGAAATAAAATCGCCTAAATTATATAAATAGCAGTAAAAATATTCAAACTTTCCTATGAAATGATATTTCTCTTTCCTTTTTTGATTTTTGGGAACAATGTTTGCAATGTTTGAAGACACAAGACGGCATTATCTTAAACAAAACTTAAAATCACACGGGACTCCCGTACGAGACGGAAGTCCGTTTCGTACTGACTGGAGTTTGTATTTGCTTTGGCGTTTGATATTTGGTTCTGGACCTCAGGATCTGTGTTCCGAACGTTCCATCTGCCTTTTGTTTTAGAAATCTGTGTTCGCGCGTATCTTTTATGTTTGTAAATCTTTTATTTCCACATATCTTTCAAACGGCTGGATGGATTTTGGTAACTAAGATATTCTAAGACTAGTCGCCAAAGTGCCAAAGTGTCCTTAGATAGTAGGTAATATTTTTTTACGTGTAGATTTTTTTGTAGTCCTGGTTTTTAAATTAAAGTTATTCTATCATATTGCTCGTTGCTCGAAAAAACAGAACCGTTCATCAACCGATTGAAGAGTTGAACGAAGAGTTTGGTCTCCACTTTTGTAATAAGAACAACTAAGCTTTGAAACGCATTGCCAGAGTGGGTTTTTGTCGAAGGTTCGAACCTTGGGGTTACGAGGTACACTGTGCTTGTTTCTATTAGAGAAACAAGTTCCATCGTAGACCACATCATTTACATCCACTATTATCGGCATCATCGCAATCGTATCATTAAATGGGTTATAAATCGTAAACGGTAAGTTTTACAAAAAAAGTTTACTATCAACAAAAGATGCAAAATTTTATTTTCTACAATTATTGACAAAATATATAGTTTCCAAAATATCGGCTAAAACAGTTTTTTTCAATTGGCGTTTGAAGCTCTACCTGGATCTGTGAGCATTTTGTAATTTTATGCTCAGTAAGTGATCTTTACCTCATAGAAAAAAAATTGGATTAGAAATTTAGTGCAAAGTTGACCAAAAAACCTTCTATTTTTACTGGCCTTTCATTACGTTTCAACAGCACATTTTTTTAAATTTTTGACGAACTTGTGAATTATTAGGAAACATTTTAAAAAGATGCATGAAATTGGAAAAGCCGTTCTCAACTTATAGTGTGACCAAAAAGAAAAGGTTGAGTTTTGTATATCTACGAGTATAGATAAATTTAATATTTCTTCGTTTCACTTCACAATTCACAAAATTGTTATCACTAGTATAAACAGTATAAAGAAATCTTGAACAAAAAATGAGTTTAAATCACATAGTCCAATATTTTAATGTTATTTCTGCACTGTGGCACCGATTCCGCGGTCGGTGACGGTCGCGAGAACAAGACAGCGTTAAATGCCTAATTTGACAGAACTACCTGGCCTTAATGTTAAGATTCAATCTATGATAGGCAAAGTTCACAGTCGCTTGTTTTTGGGATGGGTTGTAAAGATCGGTTTTTTTTTATCTTTTAGGTATAGGTTTACACTTGGCCGCCATCTCACCTGAAGTTAAGTGACGACGCGGTCTACGATGGAGCGTGTTTACCTAGAAAAAACCGATTCACTCTCGATTTAAAGACACAAAGATTGTAACCAATAGGGAAAACCTACTCAAGCAACGCATTCCACAGCCTAGACGTTCACAAGAGTCAAATCTCTTCTTTCGTGTCTTTGGAACATCAACCATGAAACGATGTCGCTTTTTCGAGCTACGAGCATTCCGATTGAAAAATGGGCAAGGTGGTATTAGATCATGTAAATCAGTCGCACACTCTCCGAAGTGTACCCGATAAAAAATTCGGATTCCGTAATTTGAAATTTTTTTTGGGATTTTTTTGTTGAATATTTATTTGGACTGCCGTTTTAAAATTGTGGAGGATAATGAAACCGAGTGCGAATCAAAAATATTGATATATAATATGACAAAGTTATATGACTCGAATTTTATTTTCATTTTTGAACTTTCCTTGACGTGTTTTACGCAATTAAGCACACAACTTCAAAGAAGTGGTGCGCGTGGGATTTGAACCCGGGACTTCCGGATGGACAGTCCCCGTTCTTCCGACTATAGGTACCTACTACTCGTATTAGAACCAGCCGTAATTTACTAGACCAGCCGTAACTTACTAGACTAGTCGTAACTTTAATTAAATATCATTTAAACAGGAAAGGAATGTAAATTGCTATCTTGTGTTAAATATATTCAAGACTATTTGGAAGACTCGTAGTTTAGTTTGGCTGATAACTGACCCGAGCAAATGTGATTAGATAGGTGGTGGTCTTCAGTGGAAATCCTGCAATAGCTTCCCAAATTATACCCATTTTCGCTTGATTTACTCTATATAAATCGACTAACATTGCCTCAAAGTTTCTGAATATATAACTACGTTACAACAATGCAAATAACTCGTGATTAGTCTATGACTTGAGAGTTGTCTGAATAACGATAAAGTCTAAAATGTAACAAAATTTTAAAGCAAATTTATTTCATAGTAGGTACCTTGTTTAACCTAAATGTTTACTTATTTGCTACAAAATACTAACAAAATAAAACGCTTGCTTGCTTAAAATTGTAATTTAAAAAGCTAACTAATTACTTTATTTGATAACACAATCTGGTTTGCAAAGCAAACTTTGTAATTCAATAAAATAACTTTTATTTTTAAAATGTTAGGCTCAATCACGATATAATTCATTGTTTAATTACCTCGACGTTTAATTTTTACTCTAATTACAGAATAATTTACAGTATGTAAGTAACGGCTGGTCTAGACGAGAGAACGGCAACTGCCTAACGATTCGGAGCCGCTGCAGGTCTACCACCTCCGTTTTAATCTTTCTGCTATGCTTTTATTTCTAACGTCTTCAAAACCATGTCATAGTAGACAACTACGTCTGCTTTCCGTATGCAGCGGACCTAAAAGCAGATGCAGTTGTCTGCTTTCCTCAGCGAATGCCGAAAACAGAAAGCAGGAGAGTTAGGCGGTAGACCGGCCCTCTACCGCCTAACTAAATCGTCTACAGCTTTGCTATCACTGTCTCTATAATTTCAAGCGAAAAGAAAAGGTACAGCCATATCAAAGCTAAGACAGTTTAGGCGGTAGACCCTCTGCTGGTTCGAATCACACGCGTACCACTCTCTTTTAGAAGTCATGTACATAATGCCGCTAACTTAAAACAGTAAAGGAAAACATCATGAAACCGACATGATCCTAGAGTCTTTCAGGGCCAGCGTCATTCGCCAACCTGCACTGTGCCAGCGAGGTGGATTATAGCATTGACTCTCTCCTTGTAAGAGAAGTTTCCGAGTCCCAGCAGTGGGAACATTTAGTGGGCTGCTTATGCTGATGCATGCTAATGCTATATAGTATTTACGATCATGGAAAAATGGAAACAAAAAAAGGTTTTATATTTTTCAGTTACACTTTTTAAATAGCTTCGTCTTCGGTTTATACATTTTTTTTATTTGGTATTGTGTGGCTCATAGATTTCTGAATGTAATCTCTTTGATTGGGCTCCATTGTTGAGGATTGGAAATGTTAAAACGTAGTAAGTTCATTACCTATATTGCACATATATTACATATATATACACATGGTTTAATGAAAAACTGTCAAGTATCACATAGCGGTACATACCTAGTTAGTAGACAAGTATTACACAAATAAGTACTCGTGTGATACTGGCCGGCTAAACGCGCGTAATCTCCCTGAAAAATACCTCGAAATAGTATCGGAATTATTAATTAATACTAAGCAGAAACATGCCAGGTAGAAAATAAGCTAAATAATAAATTGGACAGAGGCTACGTTGTAGAACTGAGGACTCTTCTCGGCGGCCCGTGATCTAAACAGCCTCTTGACCTGTTACCGGAACTTTCTGACAAACACGAGCCACTTATTACGGCTAATATTTTAAGGCTAGCGATTCACCCGGCTTCGCTCGCGGTGCTTAATATAAATTATAGTTAATAGCACTCAGGGATCACTCGAACAGTCGCGGGTCATGCATAGATGAAACTAGCAAAGGATCGAGACAAGTGGCGTACACGAAGAGAGGCCTGTGCTCAGCAGTGGGCGATAACGGGCTGAAGAAGAAGAAGATACGCCCCGGCTTCGCTCGTGGTGTTTAATAAAAATTACAGTCAATAGCACTCAGGGATCAGGTACATAACCAACGGTGATTTTTTTTGTAACATGTCTAGTAGTTTCTTATATTAGCGTGTCAAACAAACTCTTCAGCTTTAAAATATAGTATACACTATACAAAGATACATAACTTGATAACTAAGATATAATGACCCAGGGGATATTATGTTAAATTCGTAAATCATGATGGTATATATTGTGTGAATTAAATCGTGTTTAAGTCCTGTACACATCAACATAAAGTGATGGTATAGTTTCGAATGCCGCCTGATTTCGAAACTATATTTACTGTATTTTGTTGTAGATGAGACGATCTTCAAATCGAGAGTGAATCGGTTTCTTCTAGGTAAACACGCTCCATCGTAGACCGCATCGTCGCTTAATATCAGGCGAGATGGCGGTCAAGTGTAAACCTATTAAAGTTAAAAAAAAAAGTTCTTCTTAGCATTCCATGGATTCAACGTGCGGGTGCCGGGTCTATCGTGTGGCAGAGAGAGAAAACTCGAGTAGATCCCGAGACTTGTGACTCGGGCGTAGGTTTAAGGGGCCCCTTTCTGACGTACATCAACACTCACCTTCACTTCTCGTTTTTCTCTCCCTGCCCAGCCAAATCTGATATGAGCCTACTAGAGCAGCTTTAGATACTCGTTCTAGTATAGAACTTACTGCACTTCTGGATAAGCCAAGGTCTTTCAGCAGGTTATGGAGAGATTTTGCTGGTATACCTCTCGCTCCCACTTCTCCAGCGTATAAACTAACTACATAGCCGTTTTTTGTTAATTCGTTTAGGAAGTCGTAATACTTATTTTGTTTCATCGCGTGGTCTTTAGGTATATTAGTTTCCCACGGTACAGTAAGTTCTACAAGGACTATGCGTTTCGTAGCTCTAGAAAAAAGGAAAATGTCCGGTCTGGATGACAAAATACTCACATCCTCTGGGATTTTGTAGTGCTTTTCATACGTGTCCATTAAAATAGTCCAATCAGGTGCTGTACCCAGGATTGAGTAAGGCTTGTTCCTGGAGTTTGTAGTTGAGCCTTTTTTTACAAAGTTAATTTGTCTTTTGTTTGTCGTCAATCCCTTTTGGGCTCTAGCTACTGAAAACTTTAGCGGCGAGAAAAACATCGTAAGAAAACCGACATGATTTGAGAAAGGGGTCTTTCGAGGACAAACACAATACCATCACAATCCACATACAAGCATTTGCCCAGCAAAGTTTTCTTGTTGCTCTCTTTCTAAAAAAAGGTCCCATCGCAGCAATGTCATAAAGCAGGCTGTATTTTTATGCTAATAAGTTTTTTGTAAAAAAGAAACCAGACAGATCTTAAAAAAAAAAATATATCAGTTATTGCCAGAATAAAGATTGCCGATAAAAATTAATACGTCGCTTCTAGGTACATCTACAGATGTACTGCTATTATACATGTTGGTGATCCGAACCCATAAGATATTTTTTACTACCAAAAAATACTCAACGCGCTAAAAAAGTTATTACGTCAATTTTCGACTACAACCCAAAAATTTACTTCCTACCATTATCATGACCAGTCATAAAGTCCAAAGTCCCTTAACGTTCATCGACGAGCCCCGAAAGGTGGACATAAAGGGCTAACCGATCCATATATTATTCTGAAGAAAACTGCGACACATTCCGTCTTATCTTAAAAAAGGTATTTATAACCTATTCTGCTCACGTTCCATCCACAAAAGGTCTTCATATAGAATGTAATATGCTACCAGCAGGTGAATTCGGTAGCATAATGTTATTTATTCTAGGAATCTAATAAAAGCTGTCGCGTACAGTCACTTTCTATCTAGACGTTAAAACGAATTATATTTAGTTGTGGTACAAAATATGTACTTTTTTCGACTTAAGGGCGTGTGGGCCGTAATTTTGATTTTTTAAAACAACTTTAAGGCCTTTAAAATAGTGTATTAAACTCTGAAAAAAATATATGTAATAGTTAAGGATCTAATCTAGTGCGATTCGCAGTCAGTAACACGATTTAATGAATTTTACTTGATAGAAAAAAATCCCAAAGTTACCCCTTTTCAAAAAGATTTTTCAAGTTTATGACTAAACTAATTAATTTTTTTGCTGAATTTTTGTACTCAACGAAAGCCACTAAAAAGTTATAGATGCATTCGCAGAGTTTGAGTTGATAAAAAGTATCAGTTATTCACTATGTTTTAATATCTACCATATATATAGCGCGCCGTTCGGCAAGCCTGATCAGTCGCGTTTCGGCGCTCACGGACGACGGGCCTGTGATTTTGCAATTTTGACAACCGATAAATTTTAAATATTACGATCATAGTGCCACAGTATAACAATATCAGTAGGTATTACTAGTGAAGCACGCTATGATCTTGATTTTTGATACCGTTTTCATTGGAATTGCAAATAGACGCTGATACTAATTAGTACGCTGTTTATTTTATGTTGTAGACCAAAAGGGGAGTCTCAAAAAACTGACGTCGATACCACATCAATAAAAAATTCAATGCGGATGCAATTGAAAATAGATAAGTATCGGTAAAATATTCGTCTGTTAAATCAGTGATCGGGATAAATTCTTTGGTAGTAAGGTACTTAGTACTTGGAAGAAAAGTCCTCACATACAGATTTTACCGCTTTGGAAGATACTTTCGCGCAAACTATTGAGTTTAGAAAAAAAATGTTAGGAACTTCAATACAATTTTGAACACCTTTCCATAGATACACGAATGGTTTTGTTAGAATTTTTTTTTTACTTTTCCAAGTTTGTGACACCACCAAAATTTATTGTTTTTTTTTTTTTGAAAATGTTAATATTTTTCATAGAAATTTAGACATTCGACCAAATTTGATAAGGAGTCTTTTAGGCAGTAAAATTACTCGTAGAATTTAACTCTGCACTAAATTTTCGATTCGAATTTTTTATGTAACGTTTAGAATCATTTCCTGAGCATAAAATCACAAAATAATAACAAATCCAGGTGGAGCTTCAAGCGCCAGCTCGAAAAAAAATTTTTGGCTGTTATTCTAAAAAAGTTCTAAAGCCTATTTTTATTGTAGAAAATAAAATTTCCCATTTTGTGTCGCCAGTAAACTTTTTTTTCGAACTTACCGATTACGATTTATTAAGTCAAATTTGATGATAACAATGTTAAAATAATAAGATGTGAATTCTGTTCCCAGTAGCATAAACATGTCCTTTTTTTACCGGAATGGAAGAAGGGTTATGTTTTTCGCGCGTATCTTTTATGTTTGTAAATCTTTTATTGCCACATATATTATCTTCCAAACGGCTGGATGGATTTTGGTAACAAAGATATTCTAAGACTAGTCTGACTCGCCAAAGTGTCCTTAGATAGTAGGTAATATTTTTTTACGTGTAGATTTTTTTGTAGTCGGGGTTTTTTAAATTAAAGTTTTCTATCATATTGCTCGTTGCTCGAATAAACAGCACCGTTCATCATCATGACTGAAGAGTTGAACGAAGAGGATGGTCTCCACTTTTGTAATGAGAACAACTAAGCTGTGAAACGCATTGCCAGAGTGGGTTTTTGTCGAAGGTTCGAACCTTGGGGTTACGAGGTACACTGTGCTTGTTTCTATTAGAGAAACAAGTTCCATCGTAGACCACTACATCCACTATTATCGGCATCATCGCAATCGTATCATTAAATGGGTTATAAATCGTAAACGGTAAGTTTTACAGAAAAAGTTTACTAGCAACATAAGATTTTTTTTTTTTGATTAAGCAAAATTGTATTTTCTATAACTATTGTCAAAATATGTAAAAAATAAATAAAAATAAAATAAAATAGCCTTTATTTGCCTTGGAATATTACAGATCATCTTATATTTTCAAATCCTTACGGCATAGCTTGTTTCCTAGGCACCCAATTATGGATGAAGGCCTCCTCCATTTTTTGCCATGTCGCTCTGTCCAATGCTAGGCGAGTCCAGGTCATACCCGCGACTTCCATGACGTCGTCACACCATCTTCTCCGCGGTCGTCCCCTGTCCCGCGTGGTGTCTCTGGGCCGCCAGTGTATGATGCGCTCGCTCCACCTGCCGCCTCTAGCGCGTGCAACGTGGCCAGCCCACTTCCACTTGAGCCTACAGAGCATCGTCACTGCGTCCAACACATTGGTCCTCTGTCTAATAACATCATTTCTGATACGGTCATTTAGTGTTAAGCCCAGCATCGACCGCTCTACTGCTCTCTGAAATACAGCTACTTTTTACAATTTTATTTGTGAGCGCCCACGCTTGACAACCGTAGAGCAAGGACGGTACGATGGTATTGTCGAAGAGCCGTTTTTTAAGGTGTATTGGAATTTTACCTTTAAACACATCTTTATTTGCCCAGTATTTCCTCCATGCTATAGCAATTCTGCGGTCAACTTCGTTGCTGGTAGAGTCCAGAAATGTTATCATATGACCAAGATATATATATTCGCTGACATACTCTATTTCCTTATTATTAAGTTTGATAGGCTTTGGTGTTCCGTTTGTCATTATTTTTGTTTTTGATTGATTCATTTCAAGACCAATATTTCTACTTGCAGAATCTAGAGTTTCAAGCATGTACTGTAGACTGTCAGCGTTTTCTGCCACAATGACAATGTCATCTGCAAAGCGAAGATGTGTCAACCGTTCACCGTTTATGTTCAGTCCGTCAAAATATATAGTTTCCCAAATTTCGGCTAAAATAGTTTTTTTCAATTGGCGTTTGAAGCTCTACCTGGATCTGTGAGCATTTTGTAATGTTATGCTCAGTAATTGATCTTTACCTCATAGAAAAAAATTGGATTAGAAATTTAGTGCAAAATTGACCAAAAAACCTTCTATTTTTACTGGCCTTTCATTACGTTTCAACACATTTTTTTTTAATTTTTGACAAACTTGTGAATTATTAGGAAACAGTTTAAAAAGATGCATGAAATTGGAAAAGCCTTTCTCAACTTATAGTGTGACCAAAAAGAAAAGGTTGAGTTTTGTATATCTACGAGTATAGATAAATTTAATATTTCTTCGTTTCACTTCACAATTCACAAAATTGTTATCACTAGTATAAACAGTATAAACAAACATTGAACAAAAAATGAGTTTAAATTACACAGTCCAATATTTTAATGTTATTTCTGCACTGTGGCACCGATTCCGCGGTCGGTGACGGTCGCGAGAACAAAACAGCGTTAAATGCCTAATTTGACAGAACTGCCTGGCCTTAAGTGATCTAACCGCTATAATACAAAACCAAAATAACAAAACACAGCCTAAATTCAATTTTGTCTTTGAGTTCGTTCGGTGTTATAGACCCAGAAAATATGTTTGCTGTGGTTTTTTTTAAAATAAATGACGAGACGAGCAGGACATGTGACTGATGGCAAGCAACATGCCTGCCACATAACAGCACAGTACCACGCACCTATTGGAACATGAAGAGTCCAAATCATTACCTAGCACAGTACTACGCTCATCACCCAGAGATCTAAGATGTCATATCTCTAAGCCCTGTAATTTCTCTGGAAACATTGCCCTTCAAAACGGAACACTGTAATGTTTTCACATTACTGTTTGTTGTGTATTACTTTTGAAGTTTTAGACCAGCTTTGAGTTATTTGTATGTTTGGAATAGTATAGAGCATCGGGAGAAGAAATAATGAAGTGAATGAAGAAGAAAGTTTATACATAAAGAGTCGAAACCGCTGTCTGGGACTGCACTGCGCTTGTCATGTAAATAATAATCATGTATCTCTTTGCCCTGCAATTTCTCTAGAAACTTTTCCCTGACTACAGGAACCTTTTTTTGCATGCTTGGCGATATAATAATTGTCTTCAACACTTTCTCCCTGCAAAGAATCCTTACATATATAAAAAAAATGTTTGGAATACTGCAATAACTCCCATTATCTTCTCTACGCTAGTATAACAAACTCATGGAGTTCTTAGTCTAACTGGTAACTAGTAAAACCCACGTATTAACCATCATAATGCCTTCAGACAAAAAAAATAGAACCATTAATTTCTAACAACGATGTCTTTTTCAGGCCGCGCACAAACCTAAATTAATTAAGATTAATTTAAAACGATCAAAGCTAACATGAATACTGTTTAGCATTTGTCACTAGAGTTGTTTTACTGCCAGCGATATTTGAATTTGATATTTTTGTTAGAAATCTGTGTTAGTAGAAACTAAAAAAAAAACATTACAAAAACAAAAACAAACACACACACACAAAAAAAGAACATAGGAACTGCCGATAGAAGTGAAAACTTATAACTCAGAATTTGATAGCTTACTTTGTACACTACGCGGGTGAAACCGGAGGGCGTGGCCATTAGCATGGTCAATGGGAAAAGCATTTCTAGATGGCCAATGGTCATCGTCCCGAGTTTACTCGAAGATTTCTCATCATTCCCGAGCATGACGCTAGAATTCAATTCACAGCCCCCGAAAAGTATGTTTGTGGCGCGCCAAAAGAAGTTTTCACTTGAAAAACAACAAATTGAATCTAAAACGTTACTATAGTACTATTTTCAATCACAAAAGGTATTCGTTAGGTTGAAGGGTTCTGACAACAACACGAGTTTTGAATTTCCAGGTTGACGACAATTTCTGGGTTTCGGGTCGGTTGTCTGTTAGTAGCACATTTTGGCGACGGCGACAACATCAATAATTATTTATGACACCTTTTTTCACCTTTGAGTGAGGTTTCACTTGACAGCGATGTCAATCGGCGATGCGGTCGACGATGGAGTGTGCTTACCTATAAAAAACTGATTCACTCTCGACTTGACACTAAGATTTACCTATGTTTTTAACGGTATGTGTATTACAAATTCGATAGGCTTCGAAACGAGTACACAGAAATGATTGAAGAACGAATATCTCTTTTTTTTAAAATAAAAAGTGACGAGACCAGCAGGACAGGTGCCTGATGGTAAGCAACATGCCTGCCACATAACAGCACAGTGATACGCAGCTATTGGAACATGACGAGTCCTAATCATTACCCAGCACTGCACTGCGTTCGTCACCCAGAGATCTAAGATGTTATATCTCTAAGCCCTGTAATTTCTCTGGAAACTTCCTTCCAAGAGTGGACTGGACTGACTGACTGAAGACTGGAGTCCTTCAAACCAGAACACAATAATGTTTGCGCATTACTGCTTGCCGGTAGAATAAATATTTCAAAATTCAATTATAATATTTAGTAATCTATTTCAAAGCTCTCCATCGTAGATTACATCGTTACTTATCGACTAGTAGCCACGCTCTACGGTGTAGCTCCCGGCTTACTTAGCCAACTTAGAATATCATATTTACTTAAATATAATCAAAAACCTTAAAATAAATTTCTATTTGATATGTAGAAACATTATAAAATTATGACACTTCTATCCAAAATTTCATCCCCTTTTTCGTATTAAAAAGTAGCTTATGCTATTTCATATTAAAAGTAGCTCCATTCTCAGGCTATGTCTGCTATACTGTCTGTATTAAATTTTATTTAAATCGGTTCAGTGTTTTATACGTGAAAGCGTAATTAACATACGAATAGACTTACTCGTTCTATCGCATTTATAATTTTAGTAGGGATGGAGATGGCGGTCAAGCGTAAGCTTAAGATTATAAAAATAATTCACGTTTTGCTTTTAGTTATAAGCGAGATTATTTTATTTGATGTTCAAACAATTATTTCTCTCTAACATGTACTGTTACCACAATACGCTAAGTTCATTAAAAGTACAAAGTGCCTAGGGACTAGAAGGTTTTGATATGTAAAATAGAACGAAATTAATTTATATATCGTTTAGTTTCTGTGGAGTTTCAATGTTAATAACTTTAATGTGAAGTCTATTGTTGTAGACATTTTTTATTTAGTCTCGTGATTGTCAATTTGTAAAAATATTATATTTTATTTAAGACTCAGTTCGCGCCATTTTCGTAAAATTTTAATGATTTATGATTCTGATATCGTCATAATTTATGAAAGTACTGATATACATAATTTGTTTATCTCTGTTTTCCTATAGCCTCCGATGTATTGCCTTTGACAACTTTTCTACCTTCAAGCAGCGATATGTAAACATTACTGAATTCCGGCTTGAAGAGCAATTGTTCCAAAGAAAATACTAAGTTAAGAGCGCAGCTCAGTGCTAGGCACCTAGGCAGTGATACGGACTCTTCATGTTCAAATACCTGCGAGGCACTTGGCTGATAAAGGCAGGTTTGTTTACCATCAGGCGCATGACTTGTTAATTTCGTCACTATAACTTTTTTTAAACATTACGAAACAGGGACTTACTTGATACCAAAGTTTCTATATCAATCAATTTCCATGCCTGCTTTCTCTAAAACATTTTAAGGATTAACACTAAAAGCTCTTTTAACTATAACTATGATGTAAAACATCTTATCTGTAAGAATTTTTAATGCAGTCATTCTTAAATATATCACCCTAAAATTGCCTCTTTAGACTACCAGGCCTCAGTCGGTCAAAGGTAACAAACAGAAAGAAACGCGCATTCGCATCTAAATCATAAAAAATAATTCTACACAGATGTCGTGCGAAAAATCTGCGAAAAACTCTTTACAGTACCATTTCTGAGCCATTAAGAACCGTAGGTGCGGACTTATCTCGAGCCCCATTTGCAAGAAGTTATCCTAACAAAAGAAAAATACTGGAAAATGCGGCGCGGCCGGCGGCCCATTTCGTCACTTTATCTTTCCCAATTGGGCAACATTCCCGATACGATGGGAATTCCCAAAACGGACATTCTCGGAGCACTTCATTCATTACGGAGTTCAACCACTCCTTCTTTGTCTCATTGAGGTTCTGGAGAATTTGGGGCAACTGGAAGTGACTTATGTAATCGGGATTTGCTAGAGGGATTATAATGATCTATGTATTTACAATACTATCCATCATTATAGGTTGTTTGAGATCATTCTCCTTGGTGTCTACGGTACGAAATGACTAGACGTTCATAAACATGAGATCTCCTTATAGCAACCACAGGGCAATACAGCTATTTGAGCATGAAGAGTCTAGATGACTAAAAAGCACTGTACTGCGGTCATCGCTGCGAAATATAAATAAGTAAATGTCGTGGGGCATTCACACAAAGATAACTTATATATATCTAAGATAGTTTAAGTAACTAAAAACTCCATGGGGTTCCAACTTTGCCCTCTAAGGTGGGAACGCGGGGACGCTCGGCCATTTTTCTACCAACCCGTCCGTCGTGGCGTTTCCGGCTCCGGGTCTTCCTGTGGAGCAATCCCCCGGCACCAGATTACTTGACCCCAGAGCACGCCGTGATCACCTTGGGGACCAATCAGTAAGTGGGCATACGCATCTGGACACCCTTGGACCCCGCAACAGGTTATATAGGTCTGTACCCCCGCCACCTACCAGTTTTTGGCTGCAGAAAACAGAGAGCGGCGCACCGCAATACGGCGGTCCTTATTCCTTGCAGCCCCACCGTGTTCGCCATCGACCGAAACGGTAGTGACCCGATCAAGACCGCGGCGAGCATGACGAGTGGCGCACCGTAAAAGAAAAACTATTTATTAGTGGTATTACCGGCAGTCTTCTCCCGCTATGTCCTGCGCCTCTCAGCCGCGATGCCTACTGCTTCACCGTGCGAGACGAGGCCACAGCCTACAACTAACTACTGAGCATCCCCCTCTCCCTACCTCGACAATGATACAATAATACAACGACAACCGCCATGGATTCAAGTGGAAGTGATATTGCTGCGATGAAGTATTAAGCCCTAAATAACATATTTAATTAAAGATTTGCTTGGTGAATATATTTCTTACTCGAAAACCGGTATAAATATGGGATTTTATGATGTTGAATACATCTGTATACCACTTTAACTACGAACAGCTTAAATAAAGAAATATGTAAACTCTTTGAGCAGCACCTCGTGATTTTACCAGTGCAGTTTCCGTTCCCGTGACTTTCTCATGTTGAAAAGTAGCTGAAGTATTCCAGATTATACACTACAGTGTCATGTGCTCCAAAGTTCAACCCGATTTATTTAGCCGTTTGATTTAATTGAGCAATTTACAAACATTTAAAGTTTCCCATGAATAATAATATTAGCAGGAAATAGAATAGTAGTGCTTATATCCATTTCTATCAATATAATCATGAATAGTATTTTTTTTAATAATACAAGATCATAAAACCTTGAACAAAAAATTGAAAACCTATTAATGATTAAAATATATAATTATATGCTAACGGTGAAACCTATTTTTTCACTTTATTACATTGGTTCCTATTGAAACGTTAGTTTTGCTATAATCTTGATTGATTGCTCATAGGTGTGTTTTATGTTGTCATAAATAAGGATTAAACAAACTACAGGCAGATTGCTTATAAAACGAATGTCCATATGGTTTGACAAAACTATAGTGATTCAGGATATACAGTCAAACCGTAATAAGTGAGAAGTGGGTAAGCAAAGAAAGGGCAATTAAGTAGAGTAGAAAAAGTAAAGTGGATAAGTCGTCTCGTGCCCATAGCTGTTCATTAAGTGATCGTAATATTAGGAGGTAATTAAAAGATAAGTAATAATTTAATATTAAGTAAATATTTATGGAGAGCGGAATCAAAGAAAAAAAGTCATTTTGATTTTGTTATTGTTACTGTTATTTTCATTTTAGCCTGTACCGGCCTATAGGTATTCGCTTTCTAGTCCTCTATTTAGCGCCAATATTTTTCCTGCAAGTCCCGCGATGTATCATCGACTCATCTGGCTCGGAATATTTATCAGAAAATTATACTTTAAACGAGAGTAATTTCCCATTCGTTTTTACTCCAGAAAACTATGTAAGTGAGAAATAAGACACCTAACAGTGAAAGTCGTGGACTTTTAGTATAAGTGCATGAACCTCTGTAATGAATGATTGTAAAGTTAATGTTGAATAGTACTTTTTACGTTTATTGTAAATCATCGACCTTCCAGTTGGTACCTTAAACTTCAGATCAAGTTTGATTTAAGCTATTTTCTAAAACATTAGATACATTTTTGTAACATTAGATATATTTTAATTGTCTGTTAAATAATAATTAAAAAAGTATAGTGTCTTACTGGGAATTAACCGACTATATTATAATCAAACTCTCTTCAAACTGTGAATAAAAATCTATGTCTTCTTTCTAGTTAAGAGCGCTTCATCGTAGACCACATCAGCGCTTAACATTACGAGTGATGGCGGAAGAGCGTAAACCTATTATTGAAAATAATATTTTAATAAATATCCTTAGGTAAGTCTATGAACTTCACATCTCTGGTTATATTAACCTCTACGTTAAAAAAATTGAACTATATTGCCTAAAGGAGTTAGAGAGAAACATCGAGAAACAATTAAAAAGTAGGTAATCATATTTTCAGTTCAGACTTATCAAAGTCAAACTGTTGTGCTTAAGCTTTTAGCGTTTCGATGAAATAATTTGCACGTCTAACCGTTATGAATGCCGGAAACATTAAGTCGAATAACATAAATTAAAATTAATTTACTTTATTTAATTAATACATAATTAAAATTGTATTACTCATACGTTTAGGTTTTTGTAATACCTATGACTCACACTAACAATGAATTAGATATGCTTTTGTGTAAAAACAACTACAATTGAAAAAAAAACACAAGGTAATCTATTTTCTCCAAAAGCCCAATTTCATTTTAAAATGAAACTCAGATATTCGATCAAGTTTCATAAGAATTTATCACTTAAATACATGAAATCAAATTTTAGTTTTTGTTCATATTTCAAAAACCAACTCATCGATTTCGAAAAAATTTATATGGGTAGTATCTATAATCTTATTTTTTGTTAATCTTTATAATATTATAGATGGTTTAGTCATATATGCCACCCTCATAGTAGGACATACATTACTTAAAAAGCTGTACTGATCTGTGCATTAAACCTTCGTTTAATACATCGCTTAACCAGTAGGTACATACAATGATCTAGCTTTTTCTGATAGGGAATCTGTCATAACCTCACAGTATCAACTCGTGTCAATAGTGTTGATGTTGTATCGAATCACGTAGTTGAATCTTTCAGACTCTTTCCGGACACACTACACTGTCACGTGGCATTCGTCCTCTACCAGCCCACACTCGCTGCAATTTGGTGAGTCTACTTTACCCATCAGGTGTAGAAAGCTGTTGGGTGGAATGTGCCTATAATCGGCATACCTATAATCTGCCAAACAATGTAAAACATCAAAATTGATTCTCAATTGGCGGCGCTATTGCTTAACATACATACATACAAGAAAATATACAACCGAGTTGAGAACATCCTCCTTTTTTGAAATCGGTTAAGAAAAAAAAACGTTAAGTGTCCCTCTAAATAAGTTACAATTCTAAAGGTGAGCTTAAACTGAAAATTTTCGTACCAAAACGTTATTGTTATTTAAATTACAGGGCTTATAGATATAACATCTTAGATCTCTGGGTGACGAGCGCAGTGCAGGTAATGATTTGGACTTCATGTTCCAATAGCCACATGTCATTGTGCTGTTATGTGGCAGGCATGTTGCTTACCATCAGGCACATGTCCTGGCATCAGGCACGTCACTCTATGCTATTAAAATAAAAGATAAAATAAACGGCTGCTGTTACACTTATTTTAATAGTAGCTTGGAATTGTAACCTGTGTCATTCCAGACTATTACTAATGTATATTAGTAATAATAATAATAATATTTATAACATTAATAATAATATAATAATATTATAACATTTAGATTATAATATTACTATTATACTACTATTATACTATTATAATCGAAATGTTTTACAAATTTCAACAGGATCCGTCCAGCCGTTCCGACATGTTTGACCAAAAACATTCAAACTCTCGCTATCAGAGTATTAGTAGAGTCTCTGACATTTGTATGGCTTTATATTAAACAGTTGGTGTAATGTCTGAAATGTCCACCGATATTTATTTATTGGTAAAATTTCACCAATGTTTTATTTATTTAGTGGTAAAATATAATTTTCTAAATTGGTTCAAGAGATAACTTACCCCTTATAACTTCACAAACTTTATCTACACTAATATTATAAACCTGAAGAGTTTGTTTGTTTGAACCCGCTAATTTTAGGAACGACTGGACCGATTTCAATAACTGTTTCGCCGCTGGATATGTACATGATCTCTGGCTGTCATAGACTATAAATATATAACGAGCAAAGCCGAGGCGAACCGCTAGTCTCTTTATAATATTAGCATAGATATTGACTATACTCAGTTGCTTATAGTTTTTAGCATCTCAGAACTTATACGGAATACAACGAAAATGAGCTTATCTTCTCAGTTTTCCACCGTATCGATAATAAGGTGACAATACAATCGACTCATGAACACGCCCGGGTAATTGAACAGCGGGATTCTTGACTCGATATATCCACAGATGAATAGCTTAATCGAATTGGGACTAGCTATATTGTTTACTGTGTAGCTGTGTTACTGTAGGCGGTTTTACTCGTGTGTCATCTACTTCTAAACCTTTATTTAATACTAGATGGCCGCCTCGGCTTCGCTCGTGGTACATATATGGCACTCATCGGGATCCCGTTCATATCCAACGATGAAAGAATGTCTGAAATCGGTTCAGACATTCCTGAGAATGTCGCTTTCAAAAAAAAAGCTCTTCAGCTACCTGCTACGCCACCTGTCGGAAATTGGTCGTACCATCTCAGATTTAGAATCAAATTTGATTAGCAAAGGTTTATATTCAAGAGGTATGTAATCTGTGATATTCATTGACGCAATTTTAGAATTTTAGACACATGCTGTCATGTGTCATGTCAAAGCACGAAACGTACGAAATCTCTCAAAAAGGAATATTTTTTCCCGATTTTGTTACATTCTTGATTCATGCTCCGCTTCTATTAATAGTAGCGTTATGTTCTATAATAGCCTTCCTCGATAAATGGACTATCCAATAGAAAAAGAATCTTTCATTTCGGACCAGTACCTCCCGAGATCCTAGCGTTCAAACAAATAAACAAACTCTTCAGCTTTATAATATTAGTATAGTTTAATACATGAAACAAAAACTATGTACCTACCCCTTTTTAGGAAATTTGCGCAGACTTTTTATAATTTACTAGCGGTCCACCCCGGCTTCGCTCGTTCCATTTAAAGTCTATACCTATGTATAGCACTCAAGGATGACATACCTACCCAACTGTGAAAGATTTTTTAAAAACGATCCAGTAGTTCCTGAGATAAGCGCGTTCAAACAAAAAAAACTCTTTAGCTTTTTATTATTAGCACAACGGATTAGCAGTATAATTGTGTATATTGTGATAGTAAAGATAACCTCGACGTCTACACACAACAAGATGTCGAGCCAAGTTGTTGTGTGATGCCCAGAGTGCAACTCGTCGAGGTTCCCGAGCCACGCACCCCTGAGGATCTACCGCCTAACTAAAACTGTCTTAGCTTTGATATTGCTCTCACTTTTCTTTCAGTTTGAAATGATAGAGACAGCCATAGCAAAGTCATAGCTGATTTAGTTACGCGTTAGAGGGGCCGGGCTGATCGCTCTTGCCTTGTCGCTCTTGTTGAAGTGTCATACTTTTGTTGCAGCACATCACTATGTCGCCATAGCTAACATACACCTCATGTGCCACACACCAGCAATTGTACGATTGGTACAAAGTAACCGTGCAGTAAAAGCTGATCTATTTACCTATTCTTTATCCAAGGTACTCGTATTATTACCTCTATCTGGATAACGTTATGGTATATTTCATAAAAAAGATGAAGTTTTGCTGAGTTAATTTCAAATTGACGGCGGTTTTTCTGTTTTCTAAGTAGGTAAATTAAATTAGTCTAGTCCTGATTTTTTATGAATTTAAGAATATCTGAAGCTACAGACAGACAGTCTGTACCTTATCGAGACTGTAGCATTATTAGATAAGTATGATTATGGGTTATTGGTTCCCATGTTGATTCAATAAGTTTTATGGCAAATAGATTGGAGAGGAAACATGCCGTTTGTTTATTGAGAAAATGAGAGCTATTTTAACGTCAACATTGCACAGCGGAGTTGTATTTTACTGCTGGAAAATATTAGGAGAAAGTGTGATGATGAAGAAATGAAATGATAAATGATCTTCACGTCCTGTCTTTAGTAACAAAAGTAAATTACTACGAAAACTACGCTATGTACCTAACTATTCATTCTTTTTGGATGACTTAGTTGGTAGTACGAGTAAGTCTGTCTGCCTGCGAAGCCGTGGGTCGCGGGTTCGATCCCCACCCAGTGCAAATGTTTGTGTGATGAATTCAAATATTTGGACTGTGCCTGGGTGTTTTCTATGTATAATAAGTATGTATTTAAATATTTAAGTCATCAGCTATCTGGGTTCCATAGTACAAGCTTTGTTTAGTTTGGGGTCAGATGGCGTTGTGTGTGAAGTGTCCACCTATGTTTATTTATTTATTTTATCTTAATTTTTATTTACATCTAAATTTTTCATTACACTTGCACTGCACTCGTTGCCTGGATATAGAAGATGATTTATCTTTATGCCCTGTAATTTCTCTAAGGTTGGTTTGTAGGAGTTTTTTTTTAACTATAATGATATCAACAAAAGATAGAAACAGTTTGAATGGAAATTAAATTCATCAAAATTTCTAACAATTGACCTAAATATCAACGGACATTCACAAAACAAATAAGTAATCAAACAAGTAATGCCCTCCATTTATTAACCGACTTCAAAAAAGGAGGTTTTCTAAGTAGGTTAAGAACCTGTCAATTTGTTTTAGGAGTTTGTCAACTTTGTCAGTTTGTTGTTACTATACCACATACACACAGGCAAACAAGGAAATTGATGACGCTTCTTTATAAATTGAGAAGTAATAAGTAGATACGTGAATCTTGGAACTATATTTGTCCACCGATAGGGGTCACCAATTGACCTTCGTCTGACAATAGGATTAGTCTACGTTAGGTAGGTTAGGTCTACACAGGTAAACCTTCATCGTAGGCCAAATGTTTCTACCTGCGGTAAGTTGTCCAGAGGAGTTACATGACAAACAGATAAATCCTACAAATTCTACCAATATTGTAAGAAAGTTTGAATGTCAATCACGCCGGAACGGCCAGAACGGATCGAGTTGCCATTTGTAATACCTATAGTCTGAAATATCACGTAGCAAGGCTTTTTATCGCACGAACCACGGGAAAATCACGCGCAAAACAATATACGCAAATTTTCCGGTGGTTCGTGGAAACTTTTTTCATGTTTAGATGTCTATGGCTCAGGCATGTCGTAAGAACTGATGACAATCAGTTGAAAGTTGAAACTCAAATAGAATATAGTCTTTAAAAATAATGGCTGAGGGGAAAAGGCGTTTTCTAGGTACTACGTGGCAGAAGTCGCGCGCAGATGCTAGTAATCTGAGATCCCGCTATACAACAATATTCAACGAGCCGTTTATTGGATAAAAAAGTATTTTATATTTTTTTATTCGTCAACAAACATATTGCAAATGGGTTGTCTAAAAAAAATCAGTCTAGAATATGATTAATTAACAAATTTTTTTAATTTCTTTTAAATCGATAGAATTAAAAAAAAAATATCACAAAACTAATTATTTTGGCTTATATTACTCAACGCTTACGAAATCGAATGCTTTAAAGAAGTTTAATTTCAAAAATATAATAATCTACAAAACAAATCGTAATCGAGTAATTTGTAAGTACCGATTAGATAATACCGGTTACTTCACAGTCCTCGATCAAGTCCACTGATCCATTACTTAAGAAAATTTCAAATGCAGATTTGGTGGGCTTATCTCACTTAATAAAAACGACCTTAATCGGGGTGTATAAAGGTTGCCGCACACTTACCACATTCTGTCGCGAAACCGCTAACCATGACTTATTGACTTTTTATCACCAATTTAATGATCAAGTTTTGTATATTGAATGTAGGCTGCAATTCTATTAATATTATAAAAATCAATTTTTGATTTTTTTTATATTTGTTGCTCAATCACGTCGGTATATCTGAGCAGATCGTCTTGAAATTTGGAATTCAGTAAGAACATAACCTGGAATAACAACATAAGCGACTTTAAATCCCGAGAAAAGAACGGGAACGGGCACTACGCGAGTAAAATCATGGGGAGCTATTTTTTTTTTAATTGACCTATGGTAGCTGGCCGCTAGTCGCCTTTACTACCGAGCTGACTATTCGGGTTAGCGCCGAGGCGCAGGACCCAAAAAAGAACCTAGCCTATGTAAAAACCTACTGATATGCTAGTGCTGTAGCATGATAGATACTCTTTATTGAACACACCAAAATAACAATAATTTACAAATTGAAACAGATTAAACACTTAAAGTTAGTGCGACAGACGGCGGCCTTATCGCTAATAGCGATCTCTTCCAGGCAACCTTAGGGTGGAAAAAGAAAGATGGGATCTTAAAATGTGGGGTGTGCAGATGACATAAATAAATAAAATTTACATACAATACATGCATATATATATTTATAAAAATAAATTGAAATACACCCTATTTAAACATATTTATTTATTACTAAATAAAATAAACTAGTACTTATAATTATTATCATAACATACAATAATACATATGTAAAATAAATAAACAATTATGTATCTATATTGTGAAGGTCTAATAGAGGAAATACAAAACAATGAATTGATAAGTATCACCAACGCCATGTTATATACTATGCATACTATGGCTACAATTTTGACAAATATAGTTCCTTGACATATTTTTTAAAGGTTTCTAGTGATGAAGAACGTCTGACAGACACAGGTAATTCGTTCCACAATAAAACCGCCCTGAAAGTGAACGACCTTCCATAAAAGGTTTCAGTTCTGGCAGAAGGGATCATAATGGTGAGGTTATCTTTAGATCTCAAAGGGAGCGGGTGACAATCTTGTAAAAAAATAAAACGTTCCTTAAGGTAGTGTGGGGTGGTAGGATTAAACAAGATATTATAGAGAAGTGAAAGAATGTGAGCATCCCGTCGAAGACGAATTGGCAACCACTTGAGCTGTGTGCGATATTGAGAGACGTGATCGTATTTGCGTAAACCAAATATAAATCTTATCGCATCGCATATCTTATCGCATGGGATGATACCTGGGACGCGTTACGGCTGCTAGCACTAGGACGCCTCAGACGGCTCGACCTCGGCTCGGGCTAGAGCCGGGGGGACATAGTGTTTGGCACCTCTTGGAGCCCTAGCGGAGTGGATGGGGAACTGCGTTTTTATTAAATTTATAACAGAGTGACTATAGGCCGACCGTTTATCTGAGCCCTCGCCTGTACGGTACAGGGGGGCCGGGGTATGACGAAAAAGGGGACTGAGACATGTGCGGGCGGCGGGGGTGCTTAGTGAGTGTTTCGCCCGCCGCCCGTACCTGTCTCAGTCCCCTTTGTCGTCTTACTCCCGCGCCCCTGTACCGTGCAGGCGAGGACTCAGATAAACGGTCGGCCTATAGGTGAGCTAAGCATGCGCTGGCCGACACGCTAACTCATGACTGGCCTTAGGGATGCCCAAAAAAGTGTATTGTATCGATATATCGCATCGTAACTGTATCGAACTTGGTTGTATCGATACGCGATATTATCGATTTCCTTTGGATCGATATATCGTATCGTAACCGTATCGCATGCCTTTCATTTAATATGCTATATAATAAGTATATATATCGTGCAAAGGGTTATCTATTTAGTAGTTTTACTATATTATTTTATTTTTTTAAAAGAAACAAATAATTATATGTATTTAGAATAGTTTTATTCAACAAATAAATCACAATTGCCATTGATCAGCACTTAAACAACGCAAAAATAATAATTTTGATAAGCGCTGTGGATTTAACCTATTACGGCTTTCGGAAAGTGTGTGCCCAGCTACGAACGAATGACAAAGGAGAACATAAACTAAACATTTATTAATCATATTTGATGGTACTACAAAGTTCAAAGATGATTTAAATCTACCTTCAAGTCTAAATAAAAGCCGGCTGTTCTTGTTCCATGAACAATTTTGTCGACGTTATCATTCTCTTATTACTAATAACAATATATTCAATGGCACTGTCTATTATCGTTTAGTGATGATGTAATAGGTACTTTAAAATTTTACAAATTAATCACCGACATAGTTTGATACGATATGGTAATGCGATATTTTTATAAGAATGCGATATATCGAAGCGTATCGTATGGTCAAAATATCGCATCAAATATCGATTTATCGTATAGTGCTGTATCGATATTCCGATATATCGTATCGTAACGGGCATCCCTAACTGGCCTCGTGGCGTAGGGGGTAGTAGCTCTACCTGCGCAGCCAATGGTCGCGGTTTCGATTTCCATCCAGTGCAAATTTGTGTGATGAACTCGAATATTTGTGCTGTGTCTGGGTGAGTTTTATGTTTAATAAGTATGTATTTAAAACTATAATATAAAATATTATATCAGCTATTTGGCTTTCATAGTACAAGCTTTGCTTAGTTTGGGGTCAGATGGTGTTGTGTGCGAATTGTAGACCAATATTTATTAATTTAATGGCACTGTGAAACGCAACTGTTTTGACGAATCAATGTCACTGCATATTATTGCACTGCGATCGTCTCCAGGAGATATAAAAAATATAAGTACTTCTATTTTAAAATAAATTACGTCTTTGTTGAAGAATTATCTGTATTTTTTGTAGAAACATAGTTCTTTAAACTGGAACACAGTAAAGATTGGATATTAGGTAAGTGCAGCTTGGCAGCAAAAAGCTGAAATGTCCTATTAGCTGGAAAGTTTGAATACCGCCTACTACTATACTATTTTTTCAAGTGCAGTTAGTTACAAGCTTGGTCACAGTGGTAGAGTATATCGTAATAACAATGATTAGTACCTGGTTGACCGAGCTTTGCTCGGTTTTAAAAATAATATTTAGGCAGGTACGAATTACGTAGTGATGCCTTACTTAGACCTACTTAGATACGAATTAAATGTGTTTATAAAAGGCTCTACGTATAAGATTTTCTCAGAAAAAAAAGTACAAAAAAAGTCCCGAGTGTAACCATCAGGATTCGAACTGGGTCCTGTTGACTCCGAGACTCCGAAATAAGTTATCGTATTCTAATGACATTATAGGAGTTTTTCATTGTCTAAAAACGCGCATAAAATGATGTTTTTAAAAAATAAATCGATCTAGCTAAGATCGATTTATCGTCCTCAAAACCTGTATACATAATTTCATGAAAATTCTTCGAGCCGTTTCCGAGATTCAGATTCTATATATATATATACCTACAAGAATTGGTCGTTTAAAAATATAAGATGTTAAAAACTTGACCGCCGTCTCGCTTGACGTTAAGAGGTGGTACTTCCCCAGGCGGATTCTGCAAAGAATTTAAAAATTACAATATTTAATAAGCCGCAGTTGTAACACATCTGGGCAAAGGTCTAGCCCGAATCTGCCCACTTAATCCGATCCTAACCTTCCATCGCCGCATCTTTTTTAAACGCTCCGAGTTTGTCTTTCCATCGCGTTGGAGGATGACATTGGAGTCAACTGACAGTCTGTGTATTGTTTTGATTATATCTTTTTTCAACTAATACAAAGCCTTTTTATAGCTCCATCTAATTGACAGGGCGGGCCCCATTATATAGTTCGTTTTTTTTTTCTTATTTTCGACGCATATTTTTAATGACATCACCAAGTATGCTTCATGTGCATGTTCATGTGCTTCGTGTGTGTGTGACTTTATTGTTCGAATAAATGGAAGGTATTGAGTATAAAATATATTTATTTGTACTAAGTGGAAACGGTGCTTCCGTCACTTATGAAATTGCGTTTAGCATTGTTTTTGGTCAATCCTTTTAGTAGCGATCTCGTGCAAAAAAATGAAAGTATTAGGAGTGCCATGAGTAATTTATTATGGCAATCAGCATCGGGTTTTTAGTTCTGTCCTTTGTTTTAAACAGCGTCATATTAAGACTCTTTCGTTGATGGCTGTATAAACCAATATTGGTCTGCCAACAATAACGAATTGCTGTAGGTATAGTAAAAAAGTGCTTAAAAAGCTTTTAAAAAAAATTGATTGGGTTGCACTTGACTTCTCTTCTGTTGTTAAGCGACAATTCTATTGGCAGTTTGGGAAGGTATTTTCAGATAATATCATCACTACCTTATTTTCCAATATTTTCTACATCTATTATTTCATTTTAATTTTTTTTTTCTCTTTATGTTTCCTAATAAATAATTTAATTTCATGTCTGAGATGAAGACACAATTAGGTGATGAACCTGAACCCTCTAGAATTTATTGGCTTTATATTCATCTCCAAACATTAATAGAAAACTTATAAGAACGTATCAATAATTGGGAAAAGACAAATTTATATGACAATATTTAAAAAAGACACGTTTGTCACTTCAAAATTAAATTAAAGAGACAAAATTGGGTTTAAGGCAAGTTTTGTAATTCAGTGCTTAATTTAGTATCATTGTAAAAGGGTACAAGAAATTTCATACAAATTGAAACTAAATACAAATAAAAATGTTTTGTTAGACAAACTGTAATGTAAGAGACAAGTTAAGTAAGCTATTATTTCAGCCGCTTTCGAAATAAAGCCTAGTAGTCTGTTTGGTTTTTAGCAGAAAAAGGCGCCACGTACTTTAGTATAACTGTTTAAAAACTTATTTTTTGTTAGTTTGTGGAACGGGCATAATAAACTTGCTATGAATAAAATATTGGATTCGTAATAAATTAAAAGCCTTGAAATACGTTCTCTGGTAAATTTTATACAAACAATTTTGGTATTTGATTCATTTAATTTTGTAGCATTTATAATAGCACTTGTATATAATTATATTCTTAGAATTTTGGTATTTCATTCGCAGACCTACTGAAACTTTTGTCATTTTCAGGGTGCAAATTTCTTTCACCCCTGCTATTAAAGGACAATGTTTCAATTATTTAAAAAATAGATTAACACTTTAACCTTATTTAATTTCGTTTGATGTTAAGCAATGGTGTGATTTACATCTGAGCGTGTTAATATGGAGGAAATAAAATCACTTCAGTTTTGAAGACCCTTACTTACCTCCAGCCCCAAATAATTTATTTACCTTAGATGATATCAATCTTAAAAATGATATCACAGCCATAGAAGAATAGCCAATCAAGCAAAGAATTCGGACGTTTAGCTCTATAGATACGAAAGTGTAATTTTTAACGAGACGAGTAGGTAAGTCTAACTACTTAACTTTATGCGTGGTAAAGGTCAAAATACAATACATCGCAATTGAGCTTAAATCAAGTTTTTTCTTTGTTTAGAGTAACGAGGCGAACAGAAAATTCTCCTGGTGGTAAGCAATACGCCTGCCTATTACAGCACATTGTCACGGAGCTATAGGAACACGACGAAACAATTCACTGCGCTCGTCAAACGTTCCAAGAACTCTGAGATCTTTCAAAGGTATGAAGCATCTGTCAACCCGAATGAATTATGTCCTTGACTCTTTTAGTGCGAGAGACGGTACTCACTAATACTGGTTGTGTAATAAGTCAATAATTAGTTTAAATCTGTTAACGTAAGCTCTAACCATTTTTACCAACTCGCACTTAACCTTGAAGTTCCGAAAGAAATGAACTGTTTTGAATACATCTTATATTCGGATTAAAAGGTTGTTTTCTTCAACAGACAATATTAAACACGTATTGCATAATTAGACCATTAGTATGTATAATTTCCATATTACGAGTATATGTATTACAGTTTTTGATGTAAAACGTCTTCTCATATTTATTTATTATTGTAATACTAACTTTGAAAAAAATGCGCTAGAATTATTTAGATAAATGTATGTATGTATTTACATTATATTTAGCTATCTGGCCTCCATAGTAAAAGCTTTGCTTAGTTTGGGGTCAGATGGCATTGTGTGAGAATTGCCCACCATATAAGGCCTATGGTAAGTAACACACAAAACTACGTGTTGACATGTAAGACACATTAGAGACCTTACTATGGACAGCTGCAAACTCTTATATTGCTATTTCCTACGCTGCCCTGTGATAAAAAAACAGCTATTTTTATCATTGAACTCTGTGTATATTTGTGATTTTTATGCAATATCTACGAGTATATCGATAGGATATCTAAAAAGATTATATTTTTATAATAAATAGAATTGAATATTAGTGATAATAAATTAACAGTTAAGTACCAAGTACCTATTTACACCGCAATATCTAACATAAAACTAAATAAAGCTTTTGTTTAGGAAATCTTAGCTACATGTGTTAGATAGCAGGCAATATGACATGATCGTCAATAAATAGCTATAGTTGTGTAACTTATGAATTTTATTTTTATACTAAAGTTCTAATCAACGCAAAGGTACTACGGATGATCGCTTCTGTGTTAAAGTGTAATAGGCCGATTTGTACTCGACTGGTACCGTGGTACCTATTCATCGGTTTGGCCGGTCAGTACGAAAGCTCAGACGAGGCCGAACGCACGCTTCGTTCCCTCGCACCGTCGACGAATTATCTTACGATATCGAGTCGCGATCTTCGTACGGAAAATAAACAGTCAACTCTACATTCAAATTTAAATATCAGTTTAATTCACAGTGCTCAAACAAACGAATAGTGTTTAAAAGTTAAGTGTGTTTTGTGAACAGTTCGAACAAATTTTGTGGATCGCAATTTGATTTGAAAACGTAAGTATTACCGCTTTAATGTGAAATTCTAAATTAGACTATATTACTAACTAATTAAGTTTAAAATTTTGTTGCGGTTCTTGTATTGCAATTTTATGCCGCAGCGACTGTTGCTTTGGTAGTTTAGCTATAAAAAATACTTGTTTCATTGGACGTCGTATTCCGAAGATTTCTTCAAGGTTTACATGAGCCAAACAGCATTTTTTTAAATTAAAACGAACCGGTTTTTAAATATTTGATGTCTGTAATAATACAGTCGAAGCAAACTTATTTTAAAAAAGTTTATTAAAATAAGGTTACAGCAGATGATTTAAAAAAGTAGTTAACACCACTGCAGTTTAAAAAGCATGTGACATTGATAATTTTATAAAAAATAATGTGCCAAAATAACAACAAAAAAGATCAACATAACTCAAGCAAGCTAAAGTTATTATCATTTTAGCTAGGTACTGTTTTATCTACTGTGATAATTTTATTAGTTTATGTAAATAAGTCGATATGTATAGGTTATGTAATAAGACGTGAATGAAATGGATATTTTTGTTGCCTATTTCTGTATTCCTAAATTTTATCTAAGACTAAGAACCGAAAAAGAAATTAATTTCTTTTTCGGTTCTTTTTACTTCTCATACCTCGACCATTTCTTTACTTATTTAACTTTACTTAATAATTAGATACATATATGAGAAATGATATAGTGATAGCTTTTTGGCTGACCTTTGGTAATTGTGAATGTCATGGACATGTTTCATAATATAATACACAACAAATACATTATGTTGGATATCCCTCATACATACATACATACATAAACAACCCACTAAATGTTCCCACTGTTGGGACTCGAGGCCGTCTCTCACTAGGAACGTCACTCAACGCACTAATCCACCACGCCGGTCCTGACGGGCTGGTGGATGACACATGACTTCAAAAGATTCTAGGTACATATCGGTTTCCTTACCATGTTTTCCTCACGATGTTTTCCTTCGCCGTTTTTTTAAGTTAGCGGCATGGATATCCCTCACACAGCACTAACTAGCCCCAAACCAAGCAAAGTATATATTTAGCAAAGTTTTCCAAAATAACATTTTATGATGAATATTTAAATGCCCATGTTTGTGTACGCCGATGTATGTATGTTTTATATGTCACATGTATTTACGTGTAACGCATACAAACATGTAACATTAAAAAGTTTCGTAAAAAACTTTGAAATTAATCCATGTTTTATTTGTTTGAACAAAAATAGCATTTTAATTTGATTGACGTAAGATACGCAACTCGTGAATTAAGTAAAACGTTTTACAGGCATTTTTTATACTATAGAACGACGAGACGAGCAGGACATGTGAGTGATGGGAAACAACATCCCTGCCACATAACAGCACAGAGACACAAAGCTACTGGAACATGAACGGTCCAAATCAGTACCTAGCACTGCACTGCCCTCGTCACCCCGAGATATTATATTTTTTATCTCAATGCCCTGTAAATTCACTGGAAACATTATCCTTCAAACCAGAATACAGTAATGTTTGCACATTACTCCTAGGCGGTAGAAGAACTGGAAAAGGTGTGGTACTTCCCCAGACGGACTCTGCACTAAATTAAACAGGACAATGGGAATAGAACCCTCAACCTACAGCTCGTTAAGCAAACTTACTAACAACGATGCCACGAGGTCAGTCCGATAACAATAAATGAAAGCAGACAAGTGCGAGCCGGACTCGCCCATGAAGGGTTCCGTAGCAGCAAGTAACATAATATAGAAATTGTTGTAGTTCGTTGTAACTTTGATCGATATTTTAATTATAGTGTATTATTTATGACGTACTAAAAAAACTACTTACTAGATTGAGTTCAAACCAATTTTCGGTGGAAGTTTGCATGGTATATATGTAAGTACAGGGAACCCCAAAATTTATTGGTATTTTTTACACGAAAATATTTGTGTCAAATTTTTTTAGGCGATTCACAAAATACATCTTCTTACCAAAATGTCAATAGTATAGCTCTTATAGTTTCGAAAAAAAGTGGCTGTGAGGCTGTGATATACGGACGGATAGATAGACATGACGAATCTATAAGGGTTCCGAATTACGTTACGTTATACGGAACCCTAAAAACATGTCACAATCGATTCATCTATGTTTTACCAATCATTCGATTATGTGTTTACGCCACACAATCATAAGAACCAGTTGTAAGTATATTCAATATGCCACAGCTAGTTTAAAGGCATGCCAAAGTAGCACGTCGTCAGGTCACAAAATGCAAATCCAAGTGTTTGCAAACTGTATTTTCTTTCCTGCTATATAATTCTGTTCTTTGAACACCTAGGAATATGAAACGATGTAATTACTAGGTCATGAAAAAGCTTTCGTGGAAACCGAAGCATGGGCTAAAGATTAGGTATATGCAAAGTAACAGTGACATAAAATACTAAACTAAGGACGAATAAAGTATAATATAATATATGTATAATATATGTAATAACTACTAAAACCTAAAAACGGCATCACACCACCATTATTTTGGATGTTTGTACGTACTTACGACCTCTGTAACAGCTGTATTCGAATGAAATTAAATACGCAGTAAGTATATTATCAGGACTAGCACACAAGTTATACAGTTAAAGTTAGTGGTTGTTGTGCCGAAGGATACGCTGTGAAACAAAAAAAGTGTATAGAATAGAAGTGAATATACAATATAGTAATAGAAATGAAAACATATAAATTAGAAGTATTAAACAATACAAATGTTACACAATACATCACCTATATAACTACAGAAAGATATACTGTTATTACTCATGTTGGTGATGCGACCTCAGACGATTTCTGCACCCATTTTAATTTCACCCGTATTCGCTAACACTCAACGACTGCATGTTCGCATGCACCCGCGAACGCATACAATTTTCTTCATACGCACTTATAGATAATCTACTACTGATCAGTGTACTTTGAATAAGATATTTAAAAATGTAAAACTTCTGTGTGAGAGAAAATAAACCATTTATTTATTTATAGGAATTTTCACTTTAACAAAATTAGCAACATTTTTCTGTATGGTAAGCCCCCTGATGGGACACAGATGTCAAATATTGAAGTTAGCGAGAAAGTAAGCCCAGCTTTTCTTTTGCCACTGACTTTTCTTGAACTTTTAAATTAGTTCTAATACCCTGAGGAATTTGTTACTGTTTCAGTTGTTCTATAATAGTATTAATATGTTCTACTTGCTTTGTTAATTGGATAAGAATAACAATTTATAAATTTACTTAGAAAACATACACGGGACTAAATCCCGAGAATACTCTCGTCTTCTCGCGATTGTCATAGAACATTCGGCCCTATAGAATATTTAACTTAAAGATACAAAAATTATGTTTCTTTTACATATCCACGTTCTATTTTCAATTCCCCTGATGTTAGCGGCAGTGAAGTCGAAGATGGGGCACGCTGATCTAGAAGCTACAATACACTTTGAACTTGAAAAGTTCTAGATTGTATCTCTCAGGGTACAATGAAGCCTGAACACCCATTCCACTCTAAGCTTGTATTTAAGAGAAAAGTTTGTGAATTTTCTGGCAGCCTGTTATTGGTCATTGTTGGAGTTTTAATGAGCAAAATCTCACACAATTAAGGGTATCTAACAATACCTACAATCAAATAAATGTATAAAATTCTATTCAGAATTAAGTTGAAAAGGTATTATCATAAAACTCAATTACCTACATAAGTTAAGAAATTGGCTACAATATCCGATTTTACGACCTTGAAATCGTAGCTACGAATCTCGCCAACACCTACCTCACAGTATTCTTCTAAGTGTAAGATGTAAGACTTTGCGATCACTGCCGTCGACGGTGAGGAAATATATCGTGAAGAAACCTGTTGGTTCAAACTTACATTTAGCTTATCGGTTTTTTATCAGATACACTTCGGAGAGTGTGCAACTGATCTGCATGATCTAATACCTCCTTGCCCTTTTTTCTATCCTACTACTCGTAACTCAAAGAAGCGGCACCGTTTCATGGTGGATATTCCAAAAGCAGTGAGAACATAAATTAGACGGCTTACGTGTTGAATGCATAAACATACGTTCTCATTGCTGGGACTCGGGCCTTCTCTGGCAATTTATAATCTTCTTTTAAAATTTTGTGAAAGTAATTTTGTATAATACTTCTTTATTTATAAGTTTTAAATTCTAAGAATTTAAGTTTGCTGTTCTTTTTTTTTCTAATTTGATTGTAATTAACTTATACAATTGATACTGACATGTGAATATTATTTAATTTAATTTAGCTTTAGATAATCTGTAATGAGTGTAATTGGCATTTGTCGTTCTTATTAGTATGAATGAATAAATAAATGAAAATGAAAGGAGTGAGTCAAGGTCATCATTCATCACATTGGCTCAGTGCGGGTTGGTGTATGACGCGTACCCTCGAAAGATTCTAGGAACATGTTTGTTTCCTCACCATGTATTCCTTCACCATTTTAAAGTTGGCAACACGGTTATTAGGTTACGTATATGACTTCGAAAAGACAGTGATTCGAACCAGGAGCTCCGGATCCACAGCCGCTGTTCCCCCTACTAGATCAGCCGTAATTTGTATTGTACGAAATCACATAAATTAGGAATAGTTCATGACACAGAAGTTAGTTTTCAGTTTCGTGTCTACATTTTCAAGGATACCCTGTAAACATCCAGAAATACTATCGTGGTTTCTGCTGTATTATACAGAGAATACTCCAAGACTGAGCTTACTATCAGTAAATACCTTAAATATTCCAAGTAAATTGTGCTCACTTTATTACTGAATACTCAGAACTCCATAAATTCACTCGATATCTTAAATATTCAGTACAATTATTGACGTCAACTAGTTGAAGGTATAGTTCAAGGACCGCATGAATTTAATAGTCAGTAACACAGAGCCACTTAATACTTATACAGGGTTACTGGTAATTAATCAGCCTGCATCCGTTTAAGGACATCTTCTGAATATTTAATCTGACGACTTTTGTTCTACAGCTTTTGTTAAAACTCAATACATATCCAAAAAGCGTTTGTTGTCCTCTTTAGCACTGTTTAGCGGCTGTTAGTGTTTATTCACTTTGGCAGATCATTAATTTATCGAGTGTTAAAGAGCGCGCACGCTCTTGTTATGAATTGTTACAAAGAGTTCGAATCTTTTAGACCAGGCGAATACGTTTTTTTATTTTGTTTGGAAACAAACATGTACAATTTTTTATAAGCTGTAGAACAAATGTCAACGTGTTTAATGTACTTAACTTACTTACTTACTTACTTACTTGTCTCCTTGTAAGAGAAAGTAGGGTATTCCAAATGTGGGAATATATGCTGTTACATAGAACTACTCTACAAAGTCAAAAGGGTTGCGCTCTAATTTTTATTCCGAACAACTTAATGACTAGAAGAAATCGGTTTTAGTGGTAAGGTCACCAATTGCCACTTGATTTTGTATTATTTTGAGTAATTATTTGTTGCTCTTTAAAGTATATGCATTGAAAAAATAGTTTATCTGTATTTCACTTCATTATGGGATCAGTCTTGGTATCGGGAAAAAACACTTAGAATTTGTCTTGGAAAATGTGTGAAACCATTGATTTTCTTTTGTTTTTGTTCTGAATTTCATTGGTTCGAAAAGTTTTGAACCTAGTAAAAATTGTTCATATTAGTTGGTGATGGTTTTTGAAGTTGATTTCTTTGTTTACTACAGGTGTTCTACTAGGAATACATCCCGCTTTTCAATGGCAACTAAATAATTATGATTCACATTCGTCCTATTTTGTATTTTTTAAGTGAAAACTTCTTTTGGCGCGCCATATGCAATTTTTTCGTAGGCTGTGAATTGAATTCTAGCGTCACGCTCGGAAATAATAAAATATCTTCGGGTAAACTCGGGACCATGGCCATGCTCATTGGCACGTTCTTCGGTTTCACCCGCGTAGTTTCCAAAGTAGGTAAACTATCAAATTCTGGGTTATAAGTTTTCACTTCTATCGGCAGTTCCTGCGACTGCCAATTTTTATGAATGGTGGTTATTGTAGTTATTCTCGGATACTACATAACAAAACTACGAAAGAGGTATTCTTTTACATCATTGAAAAGTTTGCTCTTGGTCCCTATCTCGTCTAATGTTAATGCGTAAGTCTACGAGCAATGTCCATTAACATAAACGATATCTATAATAAATCTTGCTAATATCATTATATAAGTATAGGTCGACTATTTTTTTTTTAAATAAAGAGTGACGAGACCCTCCAGGCCACGTGGTTCGACAGCGTAGTTCGATCAATCGGACCACGTGAACTTTTTTTTCCTCTTGGTTCGATCAGTCGAACCATGTGCTTTTGAGATTCCTGATAGTTCGATCAATCCAACCACGTGAACTTTTTTTCCAGCTGGTTCGATCAATAGAACCATGTGTTTTTAAGACTCCTGATAGTTCGATTTATCTGACTATGTGGACTTTTTTCAATAGGTTTGGTTAATCGAACTTAGTCAACCCTTGTAAAATTGCTGAACTTAGATGAATACAACAACACAATAAGCATATTTTAATCTTCATTTAACGATGTTACATTTTTACTTTAATTCGTAACGTTTCCAAGGACATTATAACTTTATATACAGTAACTAACATTAATAAACTCTTTTTGTACAAAAAATTAAAACCGTCTTCAAAACCACAAACAGGCACATTCTTAATCCCAAGTTTTCTTAGTCCGAGTTAATTGTGCCTGTGAGTATACTTCGATGAATCGAACCAGATGAACTTGTCATAGTGGTTCGACAATGGAGTCGAACCACGAGGTCCCAAGAATTAGTAGTTCACGTGGTGCGATTCTAAAATCGAACCAAGAGGAAAAAAAAGTTCACGTGGTCCGATTGATCGAACTACGCTGTCGAACCACGTGGCCTGGAGGGACGAGACGACCAGGACATGTGCCTGATGGTAAGCAACAAATTTCATAAGAACAAGAACTACGCCGGTAACACATCGACGCGCTACTACTATTGAGAGTGAATCGGTTTCTTCTAGGAAAACTCCCTCCATCGTAGACCGTATCCTCGCTTAATATCAGGTGAGATGGCGGTCAAGTGTAAACCTATAATAGTTAGAAAGAAAGAAAATGTTGCCTACTTATTTCTGAGTTGAGCTCAACACTCAATTATTTAATTATTCTGTATTTTGCATATTTTTCGTCACTTACTTACTAATATTTTGCATATTTCATCGCTTATAAAATATTCTGTGTTTGCATATTTCATGACAAATTTTTAGCTATCGCCCGAGATTTTCTAATTCTTTTATTTCAATGGAACGAGCACGAGTTGTGTCTGACGGTAAGCAGTACGTCTGCCAGTACCTATATAATAGCACAGTGTAGCAACTAGTCTAACATGGCCTCTTGCCATGGCCAGACTGGCCTCGTGACTTAGTGAGTAGTAATTCTACCTGCGAAACCGAAGGTCGTGGGTTCGATTCCCACCCAATGCAAATATTTGTGTGATGAATTCAAATGTTTGCACTGTGTCTGGGTGTTTCTATTTATAATAAGTATGTATTAAAAACTATATGAGTATTATATCAACTATCTGGCCGCCATAGTTCAAGCTTTGCTTAGTTTGGGGTCAGATGGTGTTATATGTGAATTGTCCACCAATATTTATTTATTTATGGACATAGGAAGAGTCCAACTCATTACCTAGCATTGCATTGCGCTCATTACCCAGAGATATAAGACCGTAATATATCTCTATACCTTGTAATATTTCATTTCAATATATATGATTTCGTTTTTTCTCGTGGGTTTATACATTCCATCGATCTAGTCTTAAGGGATAGTTCGATGAGCACTTAAATAGAACAAAAATATGTTATGATAAAAAATAAAGCATAAAATAGTGACAAGGTATCCCTTGGTACACATTAAGCACTATTTCTCACCGAACTTTTTTTATAGGATAGGGTGACGAGACGAGCATAAAGTAAAATTAATCTTTTATCAATTTGACCACAAATTAGCATTTATACGTGTGTGTAAAATTGATAGAAGAAAATAGATAAATATAATGAAAATATTATAATTCTGCACTCCTTCTGTGTACAAACCTATAAACTATAAGTGAGGGAAATTTCATACTCCTCCGTCCACGCAATGTTCGTAAAAAAGAGATAAAAAAAGATTTTTTTCTTCACGTATTAATGACTAGCAGTCACCTCCAGCTTCGCCCGTAGTGCATACAAAATAATAGCCTACAGTACTCCGGCCCCTTTACCGCCTTATTTAACCTTCTATGGCTTGGCTATGGCTGTCTCTATCATTTAAAGCGAGAAGAAAAGAGAGAGCAATATTAAAGTTAAGACATTTTTAGTGAGGCGGTAGACTTTCCAAATCATGTACCTATCCAACGGTGAAAGAATTTTTGAAATCGGTACAGTACTTTCTGAGATAAGATCTTTCAAAGAAATAAACTCTTCAGCTTTATAATATTTCAGGTACCTATTATAGATATTAGTATAATCTAGGTGTATTTTTATTGTTTAATGTAACTAAATACATACAAACTCATACACACTACTCCGCGCGTACGTTCACACCCACCCTCCCTCCCACACACACATCCTCACACACACACACACACACAGCCTTGAGAGTTGCCAGTGCCTTCCGCACAGTGTCGGAGGAAGCAGTCTGCGTTATTGCTGGCATGCTACCCATCAGAGTACTCGCTGAAGAAAGAAGAACCCACTACGAACAGCGGAAGAAATCTGAGTTAAGCTCTGAAGAACTCAGAACCAAGCAACGGCGGTACAGCATGCAGCGATGGCAAAAGCAGTGGGATACCGCAACTACAGGCAGGTGGACGCATCGTCTCATACCCCAGATAGACGTCTGGCTAAACCGAAACCATGGCGAGGTAAACTATCACTTAACACAGATGCTTTCAGGACATGGCTGCTTTCGAGCATACCTCCATCGCTTCAAGCACGACGATTCTCCGGAGTGCCCGTCCTGTCCAGGAGTTCGTGAAGACGCAGAACACGTATTCTTTGCGTGTCCTTGTTACACATTACTGCGAAGTGATATGGAGACCATCCTCAAACAGACAGTCCAACCGGAAAACTTAGTAGGGGCGATGCTTGCGTCCAAGAACTGCTGGGATGTTGTCAATGATTTCGCCACGAAAGTCCTCCAGGATCTTCGTACCAAAGAAAGAATGCGAGCAAAAGAAAAAGAAGAGAAGTAATAGTAAATGGCTAAAAAGTGAAGGAAGAGCATAGAGCTAGACCCTCCCCCCGCGAAGTAATGCCTAGCGGCGGTTTCCACGGGGGATATAGAGGCAAGTGACAGAGGAGGTTTTTAGTCGGTATTGAACATCTGAGTCCGACATACCGGGGTATGTATGTACCCTGACGATACGTAAATGTATTTTCCAACCTCTGTATAATAAAAAAAAAAAAAAAAAAAAAAAAACACACACACACACACACACACATGCTACATAATATCACACACTATTATGTTCTTTTAGTTTTTACTTTTATATATTTAATACCTACCTTGCTGTCCATTCAATGTGTTTAAGCTTACAAAATTATACATAAACATGTTATAACTATGTATCAACTGTAAGGGTGGAGCATACTACTCATCCTAAGTTTGCAGGGCTTTGCCCTTTTACTAGGGAGTAAGTTTACTCTATTCTTAACTTGTGTCAATGTTTTATTTTATATTCTATTCACGTAAGTTAAGTGTACCTCTTTTAATGAATAAGCTTTTTTTATTATTATTCAGTCATTTATTTTTTTCTTCTTAATTTTAAAGTTTTTTACAATAGTTATAAAACATATAAAGATTATAAAAAACTTAAAACTTATTATCTATTATTTTGACCCATTTATCACCCAAATCTGTGATTCCGAAAACGCGTCTTATAGCCCCGTTCGCCGATAGTGAAAATACAAATAGTCCAAGTACAAGGGCTGCATCGCTAACATCCCTGTCGGCACTCAATTTGATTAGTCTCGACTCCATTCATTATTCAACGTGTTGTCCCTCGCGGGCTTATTTACTAATTAACTGGGACAAGGGCTTCGATACAATATTAAAACAATTATTTTGTAAAGAACAACTTATACTAAAACATACTTTAACCCACAACCCTAATACGACAGAATGTTCAACTTGTTACTTAAATTAAAATGATTAAACTTGCAAAAGTTAAACAAATATACACAATCGATTAGAATATCGGTTCAAAAGCTACTGAAAGAGGAGGGCCCGCAGCGCGGCTGGCCCGCGTCGTATACGAACGTTATTATCACGTTTGTGATAATAGGTTGTGGAATGCGTTGCCTGAGTGGGTTTTCCCCGATGGTTACAATCTTGGTGTCTTCAAATCGAGAGTGAATCGGTTTCTTCTAGGTAAGCACGCTCAATCGTAGATCTCATCATCGCTTAACATCAGGCGAGACGGTGGTCAAGTGCGAACCTATTAAAGTTAAGAACGTTCTAGAACGCTGGCGGCAACACCACGCTGAATAGCAAAGCGTATGCGTTGAGATAACTAAAAGCCAGCATTTTGGTTTGGTTTGGTTACGTCACGCGATTAGACGCTCTGATAGGTGTTTAAGTACTTAGTAAAGTTAAAATATTATTGTAAAAAATCAATCACTGAAAATTTTTCGAACTATCACGTGGCCTGGAGGGGAACTGTACCCCCTGGCCACGTGATTCGACTGCGTAGTTCGATCAATTTTCCGTGATTGAATTTTTACAATAACATTTTAACTTTACTAGGTACTTATCTACTAATCGCGTGACGTGATCGCCTGGAGGGAAACTGTACCTTCTGGCCACGTGATTCGACTGCGTACTCGTAGTTCGATCAATTTTCAGTGATTGAATTTTTACAATAATATTTGAACTTTACTAAGTACTTATCTACTAATCGCGTGACGTGATCGCCTGGAGGGAAAATGTACCTCCTGGGCACGTGATTCGACTGCGTAGTTCGATCAATTTTCAGTGATTGAATTTTTACAATAATATTTGAACTTTACTAAGTACTTATCTACTAATCGCATGACGTGATCGCCTGGAGGGAAAATGTACCTCCTGGGCACGTGATTCGACTGCGTAGTTCGATCAATTTTCAGTGATTGAATTTTTACAATAATATTTGAACTTTACTAAGTACTTATCTACTAATCGCGTGACGTGATCGCCTGGAGGGAAAATGTACCTCCTGGGCACGTGATTCGACTGCGTAGTTCGATCAATTTTCAGTGATTGAATTTTTACAATAATATTTTAACTCTACTAAGTACTTATCTACTAATTGCGTGACATGATTGCCTGGAGGGAAACTGTACCTCCGGCCACGTGGTTCGACTGCGCAGTTCAACCAATCGGGCCACGTGAACTTTTTTTCTCGTTGGTTCGATTTTAGAATCGCACCACGCGAACTACTAATCCTTGGAACCTCTGGTGCGATTCCATAGTCGAACCACGATGGCAAGTTCATCTTTTCTACAAAAGCTATTATTTAAATTAAAACATACGCGTAGCAACAGACAACATAAGCAGGCGACAATAACAAAAAAATGCTGTATTGACAAAGAGGCGAAGAACTTTAAAAATCAGTAAAAAAGGATCACAAACATCAAACCTCATCAAAATTCACGATACGCAACTACACTATGCAAATGTGTTTACTTATTATGAAAGCGAAAAATCTGTAACGTATTCAAATAAATAATTCACCGAAATCCATTTCGCTCTGTCGCATCTCATCACTTTTCATTTTTTATGCAAAAATACTGTGTGAACTCATGTGCCTCCGTGCAATAAAAATATGCCAGTGTCACAGTGTTGCCAGATGGGTTATGGAAAAATAGGCTTTTGTGGAAACAAATTTTATTTTCGGAAGGTCCATGGGGACCGTTTTTTTTCTATCAAATATGTAGAAATTTATTAGCTTTATCAAGTTTTAACCGACTTCAAAAAAAGGATTTTCTCAATTCGGTCGTATTTTTGAAGTGAAAACTTTTTTGGCGCCACATAGACAGATCTTTCGTGGGCTGTGAATTGAAATGTAGCGTCACGCTCGGGAATGATAAGAATTCTTCGGGTAAACTTGGGACCATGGCCATTGGTCATGCTCATGTCACGCCCTCCGGTTTCACTCGCGTAGTTTCCAAAGTAAACTATCAAATTCTGAGTTATAAGTTTTCACTTCTATCGGCAATTCCTATTACTGCCATTTTTTTAAGGTTTAATATGTAACATTTCCCCCATTTAAAAATGCTCAAGACGGCATAAGAAGGGTTCACTTCGAAAATCACATATTATTATATTTACAAAAGCAATCTTCTGTCACCTGTGCTGTGACAAAAACGCCGCTGCGTGTTTTCATGAATTATAGGATAGACGAATGAAATCTATTTCACCCGTTCGTGGTTTCCCGTCTATTCTGTTCCATCACCGTCGCGCGTCCCACTTTATTCATATTTACACAAGCGTTTAGGCAATCCTTTTATGTTTACACGACTGCGTAGTAAGGAGGATAACGTTTTTCGAACGAAGTTTTACACGTGGCTCCCTTTACACCGACTTAAAAAAGGGAAGAGATTTTAAATTCTTCGATTTTGAAGTCTCTTATTTATGTTGTTTTTGTCGTGTGAGAAAAAAATGATCAGAGTTAATTTTTACGATGCATGCGCACACCATCAAGAAAACCCGACACCCTAAAGTTAGATAATCAATATTTTAGTAAACGTTGTAACTAAACTCAAGGGCGGATCCCAGCTTTGGCTCCAAGGGGATGTGTCCCCTTGGAGCTCTAGAGGGGGATCATATAAGGTTGATTTCAATTAGTGGTCCGCTTAAGTACTAGAAATGAAATACCCAAAATGAAGACTCACGAGACGCTCCATGTAGCGTGCAGGTGCAGGGCAGAATGGAGCGAAAGATACCCCGCGGTCGCTATCCAACGAGGTGGACATATTTTATCAAATCCCTCACTCAATCCACTATGACCGACTGCTTCCACAATGCCTCCAATAGAGCCGAATGGAGACGCATAGCAAGAGCCGTCGCCGTCATTTAACAGCACTCACACATAACCACGACCACTTTCGTCATTTAACAGCACTCACACATAACCACGACCACTTTCCCAAGAATGCCTGACTGAGAATAAGTACTAGAGACCCAGTATAAGGAGGGGGGGGGGGTCATGACCCCCATGCCCGCACCTGAGCTCCTGGATCCTCCTTTGAACTAACTTCAGATAAATACTTCTTACATGAAGATCTATTCTATAGCTGAAGTGGACTTGTTACTTGAAAAGTAAAGAAGTACTTATTAACTTCTAGCGTGCGTAGATACGTACACACACATATACGTTTTATTTATGTAATAGTGACGCCCCACGGTTTTACCCGTGTAGTTTCCGTAAATTCACATTCGTTAAATTCCGACGCGATTGAGTAACAAACATCCACACATCTAACTTTCACATTTATAATTTTAGAAGGGATTTTAGAATAAAAATACGTTCCCGCCAATAATATTCTTGTCTTTTCTGTCATTACCAATGACACCCAACCATAGATTTCGATTTTTTTTCCTAATCTTTGCACCAAACATGTTCCAAGTAGTCTTTCTTTTCAACCACCAACCCGCACTTGACCAACGTGCTGGATTATTGCATGGTAGCAGTAGGAAGATGACGGCTAGTTCCTGTTCATGTAATTTTCTCGCTATAAAGTACCTATGTGTTTTTTCAAACTATCTACATATTATGTCCAAAATTTCAATTCCGACGTGATCGTTCAACAAACTTCCAAACTACTCAACTTCCATATTTATGATATGAGTAGGATTTTAGAAAAAAAATACACTCCCGCCAAAAACATTCTGGTCCTTCCTGCCGTTATCGTATGAGGGTAATGCTTAATCTTTGTATGAAGGGTTGAGGCTTAATAACATTGTCAGAAGGTTAGCAGGAAAATGGCTCGTGAAGCGTTCCAGTGAGCCATAAAGCCTGATGTCCAGCCCAAGGCCGGGTAAGGGAATCAATAAGAAATTCATTGGGACATTTGTCTTTATACGGCTGCCTTTTCTGAGCGTTTGGCTACGTCATATTGACGGATTTGGGGGCTTGAGTGGACGTTCCGGGCAAGCCTCTGGCAAAACTTACTCGATATATTCTCGGCTTTCGAGTGTTCTTTATACGGAACCCTTATTGACTTAGGGAAATCCTCGCGAAATTGTATTGAGGTACACTAATAATATAAACGTGATAGTGTGTGAGATTTGTCGCCACGGATGTTTCGATTTTTATTCTTTGATGGAAGGTTTCGAAACTGATTGTAGGTAATGGTTCTATATACATTTATATATATGTATTTAACACATAATTATCACTGTTCTCGTTTATATGATCTTTGTATTTTTTTTTCTGCATACCTAATGTAAATTAGGGAACATTTATTTATTGAACACCTATGTAAGCTTAGAAAAGAAATAAGTGGTCATTTCGTAACATAATATTTATGTCTAGCCTAGAGTGGATTGTTTTTAAACTTTTGTGATTTGAACACATAACGAATGATAGGTTGATTATCGTGATTAAGTCCTGTAAAGTGTTTACATTAGAGTGAATTGGTTTCTTCTAGGCTAGTACTCTCCATCACGGATCTCATTGTCGCTCAACATCAGGCAAGATGGCGCTCAAGAGCAACTCTACCTGATTTTTTTTTTATAGTACGCATAGAGTAAAGAAACGAGTAGGAAATGCGTCTGATGGTAAGCAACATTTATCCCATAAATTGCCATAACGGACGGAGCGCAGCATAACCCTCTATACACGAGCCCTAAAACCAGAGGAAATTACGTACATCGCACCATATGATTGGTGATTTATGGTGCGATGTAGGCTCCGCCCCACTACTTTTACGTCATTTCCTCTGATTTTAGGGCTCAAATGTAGAGGGTTAAATACTACATAATTATCTCTTTGGTTTGACGTAGTGTTTGATTTTTTTTTAAATCGCCAAGTAATTGTTAGCCTTAGAGATATTATGTTAATTTCATTACTACTATCCTATTACTACGACCTCACGTCCATCCATATCGATAAATATAAACGTTTAATTGTAGTTGAAATGTTTTATAGATATATGTTAATTTACGAAAATAACTGATGTTATAAGTGACATTGATTGCCCTGAAGTATATTCAATTCATTGTGTTATTTAATTGTTTTTGATTGACTAATGAATATTTATGTTTTGTAATATTGTGACTAATCGCAGCATAGGTACTCGGACAGGTGTATTATTTTCTATTTCATTACGTATCTTAATACTTAAACATACATTCAAATAAAATACCACCACATTTATTTATATTTGTCTTTTTTTCTTGGGTATAAATATGTTAATGGATGTTTTTACGATACATAAGATGAACAAGCTTTACTTTGTTTTGGGGCTAGATACTAACAAATTTCCATCAATGTTTATAAAAACTACGCTGTGGAAAACACTCTACTTTTACATCAAACGTTTAAAGAAAAACTCTGTGTAGACAATTTCCATAAAAGTTTTAAATTTAAACAAAGGCAAAACCGCAATTACGGGACTATATAAATACCATAATACCTTGGAAGCCATGCGGGTGTAAAAGGACGCTTTGGGATCAAACAGTTATTAGACATACTAGTAGCGTCCAGCTGTTTTACTCAGACTGCAGACGAGTGAACAAAATTTATGGGTCATACGAACCACCAGGACACCTATGTAGGATGATAGAAGGGTGTAAAATAATAAGATTCAGTACTATGCCGGCATTTGTAAGCGGTCCAACTGAGTGCAAGTTGAAAGTTGAAGAGGGGGGGTTGCAACCGTCGATAATTTCTCCTTGCAGCATGATTCTTGTACGGCGTTGCGGAATAATGTATTAGAGGATGTATTCCTGGTGGTTCATATGAACCATAAATTTTGTTCACTGACCTGTAGTCTATACAGTTCTATTATTATATTGCCTATTTCGTGATTTTCGCACCATGAAATAAAAATCTAAAACTTGTGTGCTATTCCAGACTATAAACTATTATCAAATTTTAAACCGATCCATTCAGATGTTCCGACGTAATTAAGCAACAAACATCCAGATATCCAAACTTTCGTATACCAGTCTTAGTAAGATTAGACTGTTTATAAAATTGAAATCAATGTATCTGTAGCCCCATGCAAATGTACCTACAATTATTTACAATGCACACACATTGGACAGGTATTGAGAGTGAAAATATTACTTGGTTTTGCCGGTTTCGCCGTATTTAATGAGAAAAATTAATACAAAAATTGTATAAACTAAACATTTGTCATACATTGTGTTACTGTTATACAATGTGTGTTAAGAGAATAACGTATGACACATACCTATCTATGTTTCATACACCAATCCGTACTTAGCCAGCGTTGTGGATTATGATCTTAACTTTGTCTTTTCGATAGTGGGGCCTTCTATCCTAGGTCCTAGTCCTAGGAGTGGGAACAAAACCTAATTCTCTGTTTACCCGATTTGCTTCATATTTATGAATATAACACATGCATTTACATGAGTAAAGTCAATCTACGCAGCTACGAGTATGTAGAAGTCTAAAATCCTCTCACACACAGAGGTATTAACCTAACTCACTGTGAAGGTTTTATATATAACATTAAATTCAGTTATATTCTCACAGGGCCTAATTAAGCTCAAACAAAGGCAGGTTCGGCTTTATACTTCAACTAGATATGAATTTGGTGAGTTCTATACCAGAATACCTGGTAAATCTAGCTTCAATCTTGAGAGAGATTAAGGGACTTAAGATTCAAATATTCGTATAAGCATCCTATTATACCTAGTCTTTCTTATAGTTAATTTAGAAAATGTTCACTAAATTTTGAATCTCACATCAACTCTAATGAAATATGAAATGAGTTTGCGCCATCACTCAGATCTTGTGGAGAAAATGTTGAACTATGGATTAGTGAAAAAAATATTTCGACAAAATAAATGGCATTAGACTGTGATTAATACGACAGTGGCGCTACGTGGTATATGAAAACTATCAATCAATCAACAGCCCACTAAATATTCCCACTGCTGGGACTCGGGCCTTCTCTCGCAAGGAGAGCGTTAAGGCCATAATCCACTACGCTGGCCCAGTGCGGGTTTATGGATGACACATGACTTCGAAAGATTCTAGGTACATGTCGGTTTCCTCACTACTAGGTGCATGTTTTCCTTCGCCGTTTTAAGTTTAAGCATTACGCACATGACTTCGAAAAGACAGCGGTGCCTGTGGAGTTTGAACCCGGGGTCTCCGGATTGGCAGGCGCCGTTCTCTCGATAGACCAGCCATAACTTGAAAACTATACCTGTACATAACACGCTAAACCTAGTATTCAGGTTGGTTATACCTAGAACATAAAGATACCATCTTATAATATTAAAATCCAGTGTTTGTTTGTTTCCAATGAATTTGGAGTTGAAAGTTTTGAAGTTGAAGCATTTATGTGTAAGTTGGTACAACTTGACAGATAAGACCATTTTTATTTCAGTTAATGGTCTTTATATGACAAGTTCTGAGCGAAGATGGAGCGAGCCGGTGAATTATACAACACTATGTTAATCAAAATATACCAAACTGCAACATTTTTGTGGTTTAATGCAAACTGCAACTGTTCCATTTATGATTTTTAAAACTACCTTTTTTCAAAACCCTCTTTTTCTTTATAAAATTCCTTCTTCCTACCGCGCCTGTTTGAACTGGAATCTAATATAGCTCCAGGGTATTTGCCCGGAACCTTTACAAATTCATTATTTTATAAAATAACAAAGCAATTACTTCATAATTACTCGGAAAAATATAAAACGGTAAACAAAAAAGATATGATCCAATTTATTTTAACAAATTCTCATTCAAATACCCAAAATTGAATAAACAGGGGTAACGTTTTTAATGACCTCTTTCTTCAGTTTCATAAGCATAAGGATAAGTAGCCCATTTCATATTCCCATAATTGGGAATCCTTGCTGGCCAAGTGCGGATTGATAGATAACGCATGTCCTCGAAAGATGTGTTCCTGGGAACATGTATGCAGGTTTCCTCACAATGTTTTCTTTCATTGTTAAAGCTAGTGGAGATTATTGGACTTTCCATGTCATTTGCATATCCCGTTCTACAACTTTCTACGCGTCTTTATCCACCTAAGGTTGCCTGGAAGAGATCGCTATTAGCGATTATGCCCCAGTCTATCGTTCTAGTTTTAAGTGTATAAAAAAGAACAAAAAGAAAAGACCCGACTGTCACCATTGGGATTCGAACCGGAGCCTGTTGCCTCCGAGGGCGAGCATCAGGGCCGTCTGAGCCATTTAGACTTAGAGAACAGTGACGAAATAAGTTATCGTATTCTAATGACATTGTAGGAGTTTTTCACTGTCTAAAAACGCGCATAAAATTATGTTTTTAAAAAATAAAACCTAGCTAGATAGATTTATCGTCCCCGAAACCCCCTGTATACATAATTTCATGAAAATCGTTCGAGCCGTTTTCGAGATTCAGATTCTATATATATACTTACTAGCGGCCAGTTCCGGCTTCGCTCGGATATTGTCACATAAAGCCCATTAATCGAAATAAAAACTATCCTATATTTTAAGTTGGATCTATCAACACACGGTGTCCAAATTTTATTAAAATTGGTTAAGTAGTTTAGGAGTCCATCGCGGACAAACATCGTGATAGGAGATTTATATATATTAAGATATACCCACAAGAATTGCTCGTTTAAAGGTATACGATAAGAATAGAGGAATTTGCTGGCGGGATTCGAACCTTACAACCTCTCCATTATGCCATTGTAAATATAATGTTTTCGCCACTAGACCACCACGGCTTTTATTCTGTTTAACATTTTTAAATTCAGTGTTACTTACAGCTAGTCTCTATATATAAAAATGTTATGTTGGTTTATGTACGCTTCAAAAACTCAAAAAGTGCTGCACCGATCGAGCTGAAATTTTACAATGATATATAATTTCATTTATAAGGATTGTTTTTATCTAATTTTTGCATCACAATGTGCCACAGCGAAGCGTGGCAGGGTACAGCTAGTCTATATATATAAAACTCAAAGGTGACTGACTGACTGACTGACTGACTGACTGACATAGTGATCTATCAACACACAGCCCAAACCACTGGAGGGATTAGGCTGAAATTTGGCACACAAGTAGATGTTATGACGTAGGCATCCGCTAAGAAAGGATTTTGATAAATTCTACCGCCAAGGGGGTGAAATAGGGGATGAAAGATTGTATGAAATTTTTTATTCCTTTGGAATATTTGCATGAACTTTCATATAAATTGAGTCCGGCTAAAATCATGGGGTACGTATTACAGTGTTTATTGAAATTCAACCCTCAAAGGGGTGAAATAAGGGATGAAAGTTTGTATAGAAACGTTTTATTTCTTGGGCATATTTACATGAAATTTCATATAAATAAAGTTTGGCTAAAATCATGAGGTACATATTACAGCTTTTATCGAAATTCAACCCTCAAAGGGGTGAAATAAGGGATGAAAGTTTGTATAGAAACTTTTTATTCCTTGGGGATATTTGCATGAAATTTCATATAAGGTGAGTTCAGTTAAAATCATGAGGTACGTATTACAGCGTTTATCGAAATTCAACCCTCAAAGGGGAGAAATAAGGGATGAAATTTTGTATCGAAACGTTTTATTCCTTGAACATATTTAGTGTGGCCAAAATAAAGAGTTATGTATCACATTTTTTCAAAATTTAACCTCTAAAACGAGTTAAATAGGGGATGAACGTTTTATTAATATTAACGCACCGGACATACCCTTAGGACATTCTTAAAATATTTCACACACGTATTATTTTTATAACGTAGGCAGCCACCAAGGTAGTATTTCTCAAAATTCATCCCCTAAAGAGATGAAATAGGGGATGAAAGTTTGTATGAAACTTTTTATTCCTTGGACATATTAGCATCAAATTTTGAAAGAGTTGAGTACGGCCATAATAATGACTTACGTAGTACATTTTTTATCAATTCATCCTCTAGGTTTTAAAATAGGGGATGAAAGTTTTATGATAACGCACAGGACGTACCCTTAAGACATACTTAAAATTTCACACACGTATTCTTTTTATGACGTAGGCATCGACCAAGGGAAGGTTTTTCAAAATTCGTATGAATTGATTTCAGCTAGCATCACGAGGTACATATTACAACATTTATCAAAATTCAACCCTCAAAGGGGTGACATAAGGGTAAAGTATCATAGTTTATAGGAAACTATGATAGTTTTGTACATATTTGCATAAAATTTTGTAGAAATTGAGTACGGCCTAAATAATGAGTTATGAGTACATTTATTTCCAAAATGTAACCCCTAAGAGGGTAACATGACATTCTTAAATTGTCACACACGTATTCTTTTTATGACGTAGACATATTCACTAAGGACGGATTTCTCAAAATTCAACGCTTAAAGAAAATATGTATGAAAGTGTGTATTATGAAACTTTTTATTCCTTGGACATATTTGAATGAAATTTCGTATAAATTGAGTACGGCTAATATGTGTAATGAGTTATGTGTTTTTTTTTTCAAAATACAGCGTCTAATGTAGTAAAGTAAGGGAAAAAAATTTGTGTGAACATTTTTATTTCTTGTGACATATTTTCTTTAAACTTTGTAGGATATGAGTACGGAAAAAAATAAAGAGCTATATAAAACAGAGTTTTCCTAAATTTAATCCCAAAGAAAGTGTATGAAAAGAGGGTATGAAAATTTTATATATTATAAATAATATTACGCACAGGAGATACTTACATATTTTATGAAGCAAACAAGAAAGAAGGATATTTTTCTAATTCATACTAGGTACGTAATAGTGGATAAAATTTTGTACGGACTTTTTACCCCTTGGACATGTTCTAAAGATTATAACGAAAAGTTTTGACGGACTACTTTTGTTACAATAACGCATAGGCTGTGAAAAACGTTCACAGACTAACGTTCTCTAACGTAACTCTAAGACGTTGACTGAATGGATTTTTCATGATGATTACAACGCTGGTGTAGCCAAATTGAGACTGAATCGGTTTCTTCTAGGATAGCAAGCTCTACCGTGGACCACATAATCACTTAACTTTAAGCGACATTGCGGTCAAGAGTAAACCTATAGCAGTTAAAACATTTATTTGCATGAACATTAAAAATAATGAGCGTATTAGTTTTCCAAAATTCAACCCCTGAGATGGTAAAATAGGGAATTAAAATACATAATAACGCATAAACTACCCTTAGACATATTATAGACGAGCATTAGTTATGTTATTATTTGACGCTCATGCTATCAAAGTAGGAATCTACAATAAAAAAACTTACTGAACGCGAGCGAAGCCGCGGGTTAAAGCTAGTATTCTATATAATTGAATGCTATGCAATGTACTAATCCTTATGAACGGTTTTGTAAGCACCTACCCCGAAAGGTACAGTTAGGCACATTTATTGCATTTTGTTAAGTCCAAAATATTTTTTTCTATAGACTAGTAGAGGATTTTAAAGGACATTTTAATATCGATAAAAAAATATTTTTATTCCTTAGGTTATGGGTTCCATTAGAACATTTCTTTCATGTTTTATACGATGATAAGCAATACGTCTGAACAAAATATTTGAATTCGTCAGACAAGACACATAACACATATTCCTAGGAGGGATTGGAATCGACATTCTCCGGCTTCGCTGGCAGACGTAGAACTAACTAACCCACGAAGCCATTTGTATACAATAGGTATTGGTCATCCGCTTTTATGCCATGTTATCTCCTATCTTAGCAATGGATACTTGGAGACGTCTGAAAAAATTACACATTTTAAATAAATACACGGGTAACTCACGGGTATATGCTAAACCAGCTGCGAACACGCGCGCGCACTCTCTTTGAAAAAGATCGCCGGACGCGATAGAAACTTGAGTCAGACTGGACTGACAATATCAAACGTGAGTTACCCGTGTATCTATTCAAAATTGACATAGACTGTAAAGTTGTAAATATCTACCTTCCGACTTCTACATTACACACCACTCTGACCTAACCGTACAATAGGATTGTAATAACACACGATAGATTATGATTGTTTACAATAATAATTATATGGTGACATAAATATATAAAGTACAAAGTGGATTGTCTGTGCTTATGTGGTTAGATACTTGTTCGAACAGAAGAACCAAGTTATCGTGACCGTCGAGTTATCAAGATAAATATCAATTTCCGAAAAATGTCGTTCAAAGACGAGTGGCGAAATTTATTGATTTCCACATTACATCAGCTGGGTCGTAAAGCCTTTTTGGATATCCCAGATGCCCTATAAATAATGGACATTCCCCTTTATGGTCCCTATAAAAGAAGGATTACCGGCAACTATGTAGCCACGGGCTTTGAAAGTTTGCAAGTGCACAGACTTTATGAAAGAACTAATGACAGCTCTGTATTGTTTTGTTTTAATGATAGTTCATTAAGATTTCTTTTTAACCGACTTCAAAAAGGAGAAGGTTCTCAATTTGGTTGTATGTTTATATTTTTTGTAAATATTTTTGACGTGACAATGTCTAATGAATCGATGAATGCCGGCTGCATGCACGAAAAAGTGTCCCGTTATGTCCCGTTAATCAATGTTTAGTTATGGCGTTCTATCGTCCGTAAGCCAACCGAGTTTACAGACAACAAATAAATTTCACAAAAACCGACAGTGGTGGCACGCTTGGCAATATTTAGAACTATGTTTGACATTGATGGTTGATTGATTTTGATGGTTATTTTTGTATTTGGGAGGTCATAGTTGTCCCGTATAAGTTATATCGAAATGTGACGGTTTATATGAACAAAAACCTAAAATTGACTTACGTTCATCGTCGTTTTTGTAGTGGTAGGACTCCTAGCAGAGTCCGCCTGGGGAAGCACCACACCTTTGCTAGTTATTCTACCACCAAACAGTAATGTGAAAACAGTACTGTGTTCCGGTTTGAAGGGCAATGTTTCCAGAGAAATTACAGGGCTTAGAGATATAACATCTTAGATCTCTGGGTGATGAGCGCAGTGCAGTGTTAGGTAATGATTTGGACTTTTCATGTTCCAATAGCTGCGTGTCACTGTGCTGTTATGTGGCAGGTGTGTTGCTTACCACCGGGCACATGTCCTGCTCGTCACGTCACTCTTTAGTTAAAAAACATATATCTGGATGACATAATGTTTGCTTCTTATGAAATTGCTCGAGTGTTGGATTTTAATTTGAAATTGATGTCGGTTTATGTTTTTTGTTGAAAATAGATTATTTAATGCTCCCATTTCACCCACTAGGTATACTGTGAGATTTGGCAATTTGACTATCTAATCCGCATGATACTGTCATGTTCTTTTTCCTATCCGACTGCGCGAAGCACGAAACAGCAAACCGATTTATCGCTGACGTTTCGAAAACTCGAGCGAACCGGTTTGATTCCTTTTGTTTTCCGTATAGCGGATTAATGGGATACGTTGCTTGAGTGGGTTTTCCTCGATGGAACAGTCTGGGTTGGTACAGTTTTCAAATAAAGAGTGAATCGGTTTCTTTTAGGTAATCGTGCTACATCTCAAAACGTGTCTTCGCTTTGTATGGGATGAGATAAAAGTCAAGCGTAAACCTTTACCTACTTTAAAAAAAAACGAGATAAAAATTACACAGAGCTCCAAACTAGTTGTGTTTCGTGGACCCACCAACAACAAGCAAGCATTCAGGTTCAACAAGCAGGAATTTGACTCCTCACCAAATTTCTTCTTCATTACCTGGTAGGTACTGTGCTGTTATGAACAAGCCTGTTTTTTTTCTCTGACGTTGGGTCAGATGGTGTTGTGTGTGAATTATCCACCAATATTTATTTATTTATTACCGCCAATAATATGATTTACCTGTCTCGTATGCTCGTAACTCTATTTAAAAATATTGGATTATCTAATTAAGGCCTGCTTTAGTGTTTCTAACCTCTTAGTAATGCTTTAAGTTTTATTAACTGTTCAAATCGTTATTACTTGATTTGACAGTGAAAGTAAATTTATATTAAGATCTAACGTGTTTTTAGCAGACATTTAAATTTTTCGCAGTCCCGAAAGTATTTAAAAGACAATATTTTCTTAGCCTCAGAATTATTCAATGCTTTAATAGCGTACAAAAGAGGACATAAAGCTTTAAAATAGTAAAAAAAGTTTTTAACGATTGGATATCTTTGGTAAATAGACACTAAAGTTTATTAATTTCAGAAGGCATTAAGCTTCTTTTTCATTTGTACATTACTAGCTGTACCCTGCCATGCTTCGCTGTACCACATTGTGATGCAAAATTTAGATAAAAACAATCCTTGATGCGGATTATATATCATTCGAAAATTTCAGCTCGATCGGTGCAGAACTTTTTGAATTTTTGAAGCGTGCACAAACCAACATAACGTTTTTATATATAGAGTGACTAGTCGGAGTAGGACATATGTCAGATAGATGATAGCAAGTAACATGCCTGCCCATAACAGCACAGTGACACGCAACCATTGGAACACGAAAAGTCCAAATCATTACCTAGCACTACACTGCAATACGCACGTCACCCAGAGATATAAGATGTTTTATCTCACAATCTATGTAATTTCACAATTTTTTTGCTACTTATAAAAACTAAAAGCTCTATGGTTTCGCCACCATAATTCACATTCCCATTTTTTCCTTGATAAAAAAACCTATGAGTTTTGTTCGTATTTATCTCTACATCAAATCTTATACAAACACAATTAGTAGTTTTACATTTGAAACTTTTGCGTTTATTATTTTAGTAAGTTGAAATACCCGCGTATTTCCCGTTTTTTATTTCGACAAAATTTCCAACATCAAAATACTTAAAATATAAATAGCATATCGGTCCGTCTATGACCTTTTTAAGCGACTGTGGCCTATATATTGATCTAAAAACAGGACAAAAAATACAGCAAACTGTGTACGTCTAGCGCGCATGTCACTGTCAATATAGCTTAACCGAGGGATTTCATTTGAAATACAAATATTTGCTTTCATTTTTGTAAAACTGTATTCATTGTAGCAGTGCGTTCTGTATTCAAATGTAATTAAAACCTTATATTGTATATAACTATTTAGTTTTTATTAATGTTATTTACTAGGAACTCCAACGTATCAGGATGAGTATGGTTAAATTCTCAAAGGGATGAATGTTAATTACCCGACTTTGGAAGTTAATTTGGACACTGTTGTTTAAAAATTAAAAATAACAAGTCGTTGCTATGCAACGTACTTGAAAATGTAAAAAGTAAACGGATAATTACAGTTGTACAAAACTTGACTGTTGCATTCAATTCAATAAAACGAAATTTCAACCTTATCGACACTGTTGAGAAAGCTGACTTTTCTCAAACCACGCTTACCTTTTAATTCAGTAACGTCAGATGAATTAACTGTGTTAAAGAAAACCCTGAAAGAAACTTTTACTACAAAACTTTTATTCCAAAAATAACTGAGTAATCCCCTGAAAGAAGTTTAATTGCTTTGTGTCATTAGCTGCCTTTGTATTGACTTAACAAGGTGTAAGTTATTCAGTACTTACTTCACTCCTTTCCTTTTAAGTAATTCGATGAGAAAAGAAACAAAGGGTTCGTTACAATCAGTAACACTTACTTAAGTTACCGGCCATCAAAACTTGGAATCGGAAGAATGAGTACTCACTCCAAATACTTTCTCAAGACTTACATTGGACATTGTGAAATAGATAGATAGATAAATAGGCACTCTTTATTGTACACACCAAAACAAAATACTACAGTAAAACAAAAAACAAAAACAACCGGCGGCCATATCGCTAAAAGCGATCTCTTCCAGGCAACCTTAAGATGGAAATGTTTCAGACGTAATAAAAAGCTGGATGTGCTAATTAAATAGGTACCAAGCTAATTTTTTTTTATCAGTTTGGACTTTACCGCCATCTCGCCTAATGATAAGCAAGAATAGAGTTTACGATTAAACATAGGCACATACTTAAATAAAAGTTTCTCGTCCAGACTTTCGACACCAAGATTGTAACCATCGGGAAACCCCCACTCAGGTGATGCATTCTACAGACTAGACGTTCTTTTCACATAAGTGAAGTCAAATATCGATATCAATTCTTTGTAACGTGAACCAAGAATCGATGTCACTTTTTGACGATTATTGACGTGACAACGTCCAATAAATCGATGAACGCCGGTTGCATGCACGAAAAAGTGACCCGTTATGTCCCGTTACGCTCATTGTACGCTTGCGCCGCATCTATCAATGTTTTGTTATGACGTTGTTACGATAAACAATCGTCCCTAAACCAACCGACTTTACAGACAACTATTTTTTTAAGCGAGTTTCATTACGATGAAGACTAGGTGCACAAGACACTTAATTGTTTATATGTTGACAGTGACATTATTATAGGTAGGAACGTAAAGATGCACAGCGAATCAGAAAATGATGAATTCATTTACTAACCTCACAACGACGTTAAACGAATCTTTACTGATGAAGAAGAAGAACATTTCTCATTAGCACTAAACGATTAAAATTAAATATTATATCGAGTTTTTATTTCCATATTGCCTTTGAAATATTTGTCCCACGGTACAATATGGAGCGTCCTAAGGTACACGAGGTGATTGTACGTTGGGACAAATATTCCGAAACACTTTTTTGATATTAGTTTAAAAATTTAGCTTAGTATGTAGTTTGTTGCACCTTAACATTGTAATATTATAAAGATTTAATTGAAATGTGCAATAACTTATTATGATATATCAATATCGGCTTAAACATATCAAACTAAAAAAAAGTGTCCCATGGTACAAGGCTCTCCCCTATTTGTGGTTTATGTAGTGAAGTTACCATAAAATTATATAAAAGCAAAAACCGCAAAGTAACAAAAAGAAATATCGTAAAGGCTTGCTAATTTGACAGAGAACCATAAAAAGGCGTAACAGCCGAGGCCAAGATGCCTAATGCTGTAATCGATACCAAATTCATTAAGTCTTTCTTATCGACGTTTCCTTGTGATAAAGAAAAAAAAAGACATAGAACAAAAGCGTTCTGCTATTGCCTAAGAAAATTGGTAACGTAAATGAATCTGGGGAAAGTGAAAGGAGGGATAAGGAGAGAGGAAAAAGGAGACGTTACAAAAACGATACGACTGACGCAGTGTTTGATATTAGATTTTCTTTGTCGAAGTTCACGGTATCAAATCGGTCGTTTGAGGTGTTGTGAGTGACAGATCGGTAGAAAAACAGTTTTTTGAAGTGAAAACTTCTTTTGGCGCACCACAGGCAAATTTTTCGTAGGCTGTGAATTGAATTTGAGCGTCACGAATGATGAAAAATCTTCGGGTAAAATCGGGACAACGGTCATTGGCCATTTAGAAATGAGTCAGAATTTCCCATTGATCGTCTAGAAACGAGTCAACTTTTCTAGATGGCCATGCTCATGGCCACACCCTCTGATTTCACGTTCCGGTTTCCGTAGTTTCCAAAGTAAGCTATAAAATTCTGAGTTTATAAGTTTTCACTTCTATCGGCAGTTCCTATGACTGCCAATTACTTTTAATCCTACTATTACGAATGTTATAAATATCAATGTATGGATGTTTGTTGCTCCATCACGTCGTAACGTATGAACGGATCAGGCTGAAATTTGGAATACAGGTAGATTATAGCCTGGAAGAGCACATAGGCACATTTTTTTTTGTCCCGGAAAAATAACGGAATCGGAAACTAAGCGGGTAACACTGAGGGGCACTGCTAGTTTACTGTATACAGTAATGGGAAGAACAAGACCTGCCCTTCTACCGCCTAAATCGGCCTTAACTTTGCTATTGCTGTCTTTATCCATTCAAGCGACAAGAAAAGAGAGGGCGACATCAAAGCTAAGATAGTTTTCGTTAGGTGGCAGACCCCCTGTACCTACCTGATAGTAATCAATACACCTGGCCATAAAAATAAAGATCCATGCAAAGATCTCAATACACAGATGTACCCTCCCAAACTTCAGGGCTCACGGAATCATGTCATTGTTGGGAAGAGTGAGCTCACTCATTCCGTTCCAGTCGGTTGCAGGAAGCGGTGAACGCCGGACGTTTTTACTTATCACTATTCGTTGTCAACAACCAAAATAAGTAGAACCACAGCATATCGCGCCGCTAGCGATTCTAGTGGTCAAGTAGATTGGTTATGTGTAAACTACTTACGACACACATAGAGACGCAGTTTATTACCAATTTCAAGTTAGTCAGGGCACATCCAATGGATGACAAATGACAAATAATTTATCAAATTTAACAAAAAATTTTTTATGGATATGCATGTATCTGAATCCTTAGAGTCCAAATCACTACCTAGTACTAACTATACTATTTTCATCATTCAGATGCTTAGGCTCTTAGGCCTGTAATTTCTCTGGAAACATTGCCCTTCAAACCAGAAGATAGGATTTTAAGAATGATAAATATGAGTAACAGAGGAGTGGAAAATATATATTTTTTTAGCATTAAGGTATGCTGTACATAAAAAAGAAACATTAACGCCACCTCTACTTACGAATTTTTCGGGAATTAAGAAATGGCCTTATTGTTAAACATTATGAGAAAAACGCGACTCTTTTGACCAAGTTTGGGTTCTTACTTAAATAGGATGTGGAAAAGAGAGGTTCAAAGTAAAACATACATGTGAAATACGATAGTTATTTACGCATCAAAATACAGAGTTCAAAGCTTTCCTTGCGAGCTCCACTTACAAACGACATGTTTGTTTTGCTCGATGTAACAAAATAATTTTATTACCCTTGTTAACACGTTCATTGCATTATGAGGTCGAACAAACCACATGCGTGGCTTCTCGCAGGTGCGGCAGTCAAAATTGCGTTCTCTCACTCTATGCGGGAGGCGATCATTTTAACATTTCTATGAGTATAAAAGAGATAAATATATAAATTTGCTTCTCTTACAAAGCCTAGCCTAATAGCTATGTTAAAGTAACATGAGGTCAAAGAAGCCTCAACCGCACTGAGTATTAATTAGTTACGTACAGTGCGGAGTGAGGTATATCTGTCTCAAAAATTGTAGGCCTCATAGCCGCACGAAGTGAGACGCGGGCGGCGGGGCGCTCGCGCATCCTAGCGTAGTGACGTGATAAGTATCGATACGGAAGCACGCTGCTTACCCTCCACTATCTCGGATTTGTAATTTGTACAACATTCTACTAGTCAAGCTCTTTTATTGACTATTGTGGAATGTTTAGGTATTGAATATAAGTATATCGTATACCCATATTTAGGAATGACACACCCATACCTCAATATGGGTATCACATTTGATACCCATGTTGAGGGAGTAGTGAAAAAAGAAATGCAATTCGCCATTTTGTGGTGGCGGCCATCTTGGATTTGAATTTGTTATACTGTATAGTATTTTATTATTTCCCTTTCATTTGATACCCATATTGAGAATGGTTGTGAAGAAATATTTTGTGGAGGCGGCCATCTTGAATCGATATTAACCAAACATAGCTAAGAACATCCGCACGAATATTAACCTTCATATAAAAAACCCTATCGAAATCAGCCCATCCGTTTGCGCTCTACGGTGCCACAGACAGACACACACACATAGAAGACAGACAGACAGACAGACAGACGACATCGACGTCAAACTTATAACACCCATTTTTTTGTTAGGGTTTAAAAAAGTTGTTAAACGAAAGCGGTGCATAGGTTGCTGCGAGAATTTAAGACTGTAAAAATTTATTTTTAATAACTGACGTTAAATAGCTCACAGGCTGTAAAGAAACTAAAAAAATTGCTACTTTTTGTGTCCGATGTAATAAATCCTTCTGCCTGCCCTGTTTTAATCAAAAACATTTTGAGTAAATAAATTAGTTTAATATCGTAACTGCAATTCTCTTTTATTCCCAACTCTAGTTGAGGCGCTCATAGAACTGTCTTTCAGTGCGATGTGAGGCAGAATAGATGTTTTTTTTTTTTTAATTTATTCAATATCTAAATGTCATAACTGTGGGCGAAGCAGGATTCAATTTTGATTCATCTTTAAGTTATTAATGGTAAAGTTTCAAGCAATTATTTTCACAATTATGTGTAAATATTGAAGGTGTTTTAGGAAACAATTTTGTGAGGCTTAAAAGATCCCAGACGCACTGGAAAGTTGGGCGACTTTGCCTCGAAAAGACCTCATACGCACTAGCTGAAAGCCTACGAAAAATGGCCTCGCAGTGACCGTGTTAATAGAAACCGTCAGCCATATATTTCTCTTTAATTTAATGTTGGTATCACCGTAAAATTAATTGTCTACACTGTCAATTATAATCTAATGCGAGATGCCGTAACGTAATAGACTGCAGGCCCGTGAACAAAATTTATGGGTAATCTGATACAGCAGGAGACCTACATATGTAGGATGATAGAAGGGTATAAAGTAATAAATTTGAGCACTATGCCGTCACTTGTAAGCTGTCCAACTGAGTGCTGTTGAAGAGGGGGGGTTCTAAACCTCGATCATTTCTCCTTGTCGCATGATTTTTGTACGGCGTTGCGGAATAATAGATTAGAAGAGGTATTGAAACCATAAAAATTATAAATTTTAAAATTCTTATTGTTAGTTTGTGAAAAAAATCATTTTTCCAACGAATTACAGAGTACGTTTGGTCATTTGATTATGTTCGGCTTTGGTTCCATACAGTTTCAATACCTCTTCTAATACATTATTTCGCAATGCCGTACAAAAATCATGCGACAAGGAGAAATGATCGAGGTTTAGAACCCCCCCTCTCCAACAGCACTCAGTTGGACAGTTTACAAGTGACGGCAAAGTGCTCAATCTTATTACTTTATACCCTTCTATCATCCTACATAGGTCTCCTGCTGTATCAGATGACCCATAAATTTTGTTCACGGGCCTGCAGTCTATAAGCTACGAATAGCAAGCTAGTACTTCTAGCTTCGTGTAGACAAAACTAGCGTTGCGTAGCGTTGTTTACACGAAGCTAGAAGCTTGCTAACACTAGCTTGCTATCCTAGTTTGTAAAACTAGCCTCGTGTAGCTCGGGCATTAGAATATCATCTCAATTAACGGTTTGAACGGCAATGTTTCCAGAGAAATTACAGGCCTTAGAGATATAACATCTTAGATCTCTGTGTGACGAGCGCAGTGCAGTGCTAGGTAATGATTTGGACTCTTCATGTTCCAATATCTGCATGTCACTGTGCTGTTATGTGGCAGGCATGTTGCTTACCATCAGGCACATGTAATGCTCGTCTCGTCACTCTTTATTTAAAAAAAAACCTAACCTGTTAATTTGTAACCTGACGTCGCGTCTTTAGATTATGATCTGACGATTATTACAATTTCATGGTGATATTTGTGTTACCCATGTTATAAACAGTGTTTTCGTAATAATCCTAGGAATTTTCCGAAAACACGGATAATAATTCCTATAAAATCGCTTTGACGTCTTTCAATTATACTGAAAAAATAAGGATTTTGGCAAAACTGTCTATCAGTTACTCTTTCGCGCGTAAATTACGGAACCGATTGAAATGGAATTTGGTACAGACATACATATTATATGATCTATTCTATTATATATTACCGATTCTGTGGTCCAGAGATAGATTTTATCTTTATAAAAACTTTTGCTGTTTTGAATGCGAAAAATAGGTTTTAAGGCTTTGAAAAAGGCGATAAAAGATTAGATAGAAATTTTGATAATTTGGAAGCCAGAAGTTTGAAACATACTTTTTAGGCTTTAACTTATTATTTACTTATAAATAAATAAGACAATCAAACTTTGTAAATATATTACTTTTAAGAAGGTAAAGCCCTATCTACTAATATCTAGTTTAGCTAAGGCGCAGGTCACACGGAGCATATTATCTATTCTATGACGGAGCGCAGCTAGTACCAAATAAAAGTTCTTCATATTACCTACGTGTCGCATCGACCAAGCCCTCGGAAAGGTTTTTGGAAATGAGATGACCTCCCGGCTCCCAGGGGTCCAATGTCTCAAAGTCCGTTATAAATATATAATTTTGACCTTGTTTAGAACTCCTCGTCAATATAATGGAAAGGTTGTTTTATAAGAGATAGCATGATAGACGTTTTAACTTCCGAGTCTTTGGAGATACCCTAAACTTTTGTAGTGGTATGCATGACTCTTTGCAAAGTTTGCCTGGGGAATCGCCAAACATTTGACAGATGCTGCCAAGGTATAATGTGCAAACATGAAAATGAAAATGTGGGATGGTGCCAACCATTGTGTGAAGTTGGTCTCACGCCGTAGTGTTGGCCAAAATAGTGTGCGCAATTTGTGTTACGAGAAACAAGAAGGTTGATAGAGCCTTACTCTCTATCTATCTTTCTTGTTTGGTATAGAATGACGAGACAAGCAGGACATGCGCCTGACGGTAAGCAACATGCGTGCTTTGAGCACACTTTAACACGCAGCTGTTGAACCATGAAGAGTCCAAATCATTACTTCTGCATTGCGGTCGTCACCTAGAGATATATACTGTTTTATTTCTATGCATGTAATTTCACTGAAAATATTGCTCTTCGATCCGGGACATAGTGATGTTTTCACATTACTGTTTGGCGTTAGAATAACTGGTAAAGGTATGGTGAGTCCACTTGGGGAAGTCCCCAAGTGGACAAATGGTGCAAATATTCTAACCACAACAACTATATCTTTATCTTTCACAAAGAATGCATCAGCTGTGCACTTGTAAAAATAAAATTACATATCAGGTGTTACACATCATACGCGACTATTATAAGAATTCTCCGATTTAATTAAATACGTTAAACATGGCCATTTATACTGAAACAAACAGGGATATTTTAGAAGCGAAAATGTATACGGACCATTAAGAAAAATCTGTTCAACTTTATATACAGACCGCAGCGTATTAATTTCTACAACCAACAGTTGGTAAGGGCGAAACTTTGATCATTAATTTTTAGCTTCAGCAAACTTTGCACTCTATCCGTTTCGGACTTCCGTTGTGGGTAGATCGAATTCGCCCAATATTTTGGAAGTGAAAACTTATTTCGGCGCGTTGAGTAATTTTTGGGCGAATAAAAATCACGGAAGTCGTGTTATTGTCACCGATCGCTTTTCACAGCTAAATGTCTTAGAGGATATAACCACAGGAGGACGCAAGGCATTTGGCTTACTAACAAACTTTTTCACAAGTTTTTGCGGGGCGCGGGGTAACGTATATTTCACACATTTTATATGACCAACAAATCTGTATAAACATAAACTAAGACAAATGCCACACACCTAAACAAAACATGCACACATCTGCGAAATTTATAAAATGCGACAATAAAGCTTATTTGACATTCATATGGGCACGAGAGAGGTATGTTAGAACTAGGCTCGTCCCCATAGAATAGTTGGTCTGAGCTAAATGAACATAAACTTATACCTTCAAATATCTCCGTAGTTTTTTGTTTATGAAACTTAATAAAAAATACGTATATATATTTTTAATAATCTAACCGACGCAACGGACATTTTTTTTGGTATTACTCACTTGTACTCCCGAACATTTTTTTATTTTAGCGCAATTCTCTGTGATCTCTATGTATACCTAAGTTTCGCAATCTAACGGACTAATACTTTACGAAGATATCGCTCTCAGTTGTAAAGCCACCACTCGTGGCGCTAGTTGAAAAGTGTTTTATTGGAAAATTTCTGTTTGTTTGTGCCACATTAAAGATTTTTTCTATCTATTCTATCTAGTTACCTTTTTTTTTTTTTTTTAATCTAGATACCTTATTTGGTGGTTTTAGCCAGTTGACTCTCTGAAAAATCTAAAGCGAGTTCCTTAAAAATAAATATATTTGAATTTATTTTTTTCAAATACTATAAATGTATATAGATAATGATATTAAATTTTCTCCAAAGAAAAACAACTGAATTCAATTTAGAGTAAAATCACTCGACAAAATTTCGTATTTTTTTGTGAAATTAACCAAGCACTTAGTTCCAATGAGACAGCGAGAAAACTTCGTCGAAGGAAGTCATTTCCGATATTTGTTGATACTACCTAGAAACCGCTACACCAATTACGATATCACTTCTATGGGACTGCCTACCTCTGAAGTATGAACTAACAAACAAAAAATACATCAAAATAAATTCGATTAGGTAGGACTCTTGGCAGAGCCCGCCTGGGGAAGTACCCCACCTTTGCCAGTTATTCTACCGCCAAGCAGTAATGTGCAAACATTACTGTGTTCCGGTTTGAAGGGCGGTTTCCAGAGAAATTACAGGGCTTAGAGATATAACATCTTAGATCTCTGGGTGACGAGCGCAGTGCAGTGCTAGGTAATGATTTGGACTCTTCATGTTCCAATAGTTGCATGTTACTGTGTTGTTATGTGGCAGGCATGATGCTTACCATCAGGCACATGGCCTAATTGTCTCGTCACTCTTTATATATAAAAAAAAATACAATTGCAGGAACTATCGCGTAACAGACAAACAAAAAAAGAAACATGCAACTGAATTGAGTAACACCTCTTTTTTTGGAAGTATGTTAAAAATATGAATTATTTACATAAAGAAAAAGAAAGTAAAATATCAAATTACTTGAAGAATAAATGTAGTTTATTCCTTCTTATAGATGTAGTAGACTAGATGTCCGCCCCGGCGTTGCCCGTGGTACATTATATAGTACTCATCAGGATCTCGTACATATACAACGGTGAAAGAATTGCTGAAATCGGTTCAGTCATTCCTGAGAATATCGCTTTCAAACAAAACACCTCTTCAGCTACCTGCTACGCCACCTGTCGGAAATTGGTTGTACCAACTCAGATTTAGAAAAAAAAATTCATTAGCATAGGTTTTACCTACATTCAAGAGGTATGTAATCTGTGATATTCAATGACGCAATCTTAGACACATGCTGTCATGTGTCATGTCAAAGCACGAAACGTACGAAAACTCTTAATAAGGAATATTGTTTCCCGATTTTTTTAAGAATGTTGATTCATGCTCCGCTTCTATTAATAGTAGCTTTATTTTCTATAGCCTAAAGCCTGCCTCGATAAAGGGACTATCCAATAGAAAAATAATCTTTCAATCCGGACCAGTACTTCCCGAGATCCTAGCGTTCAAACAAACAAACAAACTCTTCAGTTTTATAATATTAGTATAGATAAGTATGGTGTTTCTATACATCCTGACGTCCTAATTTTCTCATAGAAATATCATCAACACGTGGTGACTTTTTGTGGGAATTTAAAAACACATTAACAGAAAAATAACAGTGTTTACAATTAATTGAGATTTATTAGAACAAACGTCACAATTAATATAACAGCTGTTTCTGAAGCTTAGCGCCGACTTAACCTAGAAACATTGTCCTTACTACCACCACATACGTCTCTCTCGCTATTCCTGCTTTTAATGGTTAACAGAAAGAAATCGCTTTATATGATTAAGGCCAGGTAGTTCTGTCAAATTAGGCATTTAACGCTGTCTTGTTCTCGCGACCGTCACCGACCGCGGAATCGGTGCCACAGTGCAGAAATAACATTAAAATATTGGACTATGTTATTTAAACTCATTTTTTGTTCAAGATTTGTTTATACTAGTGATAACAATTTTGTGAATTGTGAAGCGAAATATTAAATTTATCTATACTCGTAGATATACAAAACTCAACCTTTTCTTTTTGGGAACACTATAAGTTGAGAACGGCTTTTCCAATTTCATGCATCTTTTTAAAATGTTTCCTAATAATTCACAAGTTCGTCAAAAATTTTTAAATTTTTAAAAATGTGCTGAAACGTAATGAAAGGCCAGTAAAAATAGAAGGTTTTTTGGTCAACTTTGCACTAAATATCTAATCCAATTTTTTTCTATGAGGTAAAGACACTGAGCATAAAATTACAAAATGCTCACAGATCCAGGTAGAGCTTCAAACGCCAATTGAAAAAAACTGTTTTAGCTGATATTTTGGAAACTATATATTTTGACAATAATTGCAGAAAATAAAATTTTGCATCTTTTGTTGCTATTAAACTTTTTTTGTAAAACTTACCGTCTACGATTTATAACCCATTTAATGATACGATTGCGATGATGCCGATAATAGTGGATGAAAATGATGTGGTCTACGATTGTTTAACTTGTTAAACTTGTTTCTCTAATAGAAACAAGAACAGTGTACCTCGTAACCCCAAGGTTCGAACCTTCGACAAAAACCCACTCTGGCAATGCGTTTCACAGCTTAGTTGTTCTTATTACAAAAGTGGAGACCAAACTCTTCGTTCAACTCTTCAATCATGATGATGAACGGTGCTGTTTATTCGAGCAACACAACACAAAATCTACACGTAAAAAAATATTACCTACTATCTAAGGACACTTTGGCGAGTCAGACTAGTCTTAGAATATCTTAGTTACCAAAATCCATCCAGCCGTTTGGAAGATATGTGGAAATAAAAGATTTACAAACATAAAAGATACGCGCGAAAAACATAACCCTTCTTCCATTCCGGTAAAAAAGGGACATGTTTATGCTACTGGGAACAGAATTCACATCTTATTATTTTTACATTGTTATCATCAAATTAGACATAATAAATCGTAATCGGTAAGTTCGAAAAAAAAAGTTTACTGGTAACAAAAGATGGGAAATTTTATTTTCTACAATAATAATAGGCTTTATACCTATTATAACTTTTTCAGAATATCGGCCAAAAACGTTTTTTCGAGCTGGCGCTTGAAGCTCCACCTAGATTTGTTATTATTTTGTAATTTTATGCTCAGGAAATGATTCTAAACCTTATATAAAAATACGAATCGGAAATTTAGTACAGAGTTAAATTCTACCAGTAATTTTACTGCCTAAAAGGCTTCTTATCAAATTTGGTCGAGTGTATAAATTTCATTTTAAATATGTTTTAAATGAACGAAGTTGGGTTTTTAGGGATTCGTAGTCAAATTTTAAAATATACGTTATGTCTGTCCATCCGTATGTGACAGCCATTTTTCTCCGAAACTATAAGAAGTATACTATTAAAACTTGGTAAGTACATGTATTCTATGAACAATATTAACATTTTCATACAAAAAAAGAAAAAACAATAAATTTTTGTGGTGTCACAAACTTGGAAAAGAAATTTTAAAAAAACCTATTAAAACCATACGTGTATCTATGGATAGGTGTTCAAAAATTGTATTGAAGTTCCTAACATTTTTTTTCTAAACTGAATAGTTTGCGCAAGAGTCTCTTCCAAAGTGGTAAAATCTGGATGTGAGGACTTTTCTTCCAAGTACTAAGTACCTTACTACCAAAGAATTTACCTAAATGGCATATAAATGCAAGTTAGGTATCATTTATGATACCTCACTTGCATTTATATTAGGGGATTTACGCAGGGGATTTCTCCCCTCTCATTATTTCCTTATCCCGATCTCTGATTTGACGGACGAATATTTTACCGATACTTATCTATTTTCCATTGCATCCGCATTGAATTTTTTACTGATGTGTTATCGACGTCAGTTTTTTGAGACTCCCCTATTGGTCTACAACATAAAGTAAACAGCGTACTAATTAGTATCAGCGTCTATTTGCAATTCCAATGAAAACGGTATAAAAAATCAAGATCATAGCGTGCTTCACTAGTAATGCCTACTGATATTGTTATACTGTGGCACTATGATCGTAATATTTAAAATTTATTGGTTGTCAAAATTGCAAAATCAAGCACAGGCCCGTCGTCCGTGAGCGCCGAAACGCGACTGATCAGGCCTGCCGAACAGCGCGCTATATATATGGTAGATATTAAAACATAGTGAATAACTGATACTTTTTATGAAGTCAAACTCTGCGAATGCATCTATAACTTTTAGTGGCTTTCGTTGAGTACAAAATTTAGTAGTAAAAAAAATCATTAGTTTAGTCATAAACTTGAAAAAACTTTTGAAAAGGGGTAACTTTGGGATTTTTTTCTATCAAGTAAAATTCATTAAATCGTGTTACTGACTGCGAATTGCACTAGATTAGATCCTCAACTATTACATATATTTTTTTCATAGTTTAATACACTATTTTAAAGGTCTTAAAGTTGTTTTAAAAATTCAAAATTACGGCCCACACGCCCTTAAGTAATGTTTTATATTTATAGTGACGAAACGAGCACGACATGCACCTGAGAGTGCACAAGCCTAACCATGGCAGACAAGTGGCACACAGCTTTTTGAACATGAAGAGTCCAAAGGACTGATAGGATAAAATGTTTTATCTCTTAGCCCTGTAACTTCTCTGGAAACATTGTCCTTCAAACAGAAACACAGCAATGTTTTGTTGCATCCAACTGCTTGGCATAGAATAACTAGCAAATGTGATGTAGGTAGGCCAATAACTATTATTGTACTTGAATACCTGAACAAACACCAGTTGTCACCGATCAGGCGTTTCAATTACTGCTCCACTTGCTTTGGTTTGGTTTGATTTGGTTGTTGGATCATAATGCTAGCCCCGTGCCAAAAAGTTGTATAATCCCTTTCATTTTTTAGTCCTTAATTTTTTGATACTTGTTATAATTATTGTAACCATACAGCTCTAAATAAGACAAATTGATAAACAGTCAAGTCAGTAAAATCTACTTTGAAAGTACTATCTTGTATAGAACCACAGAAAGTAGTCTTGTATCTAAAGATATTAGGTAACTTTGGCTCAGTGAACTTCAATTGCCGACTTGACCTTCTTCACGGTCAGAATTTCAAAGAATTCTTAAATTGATATGTTACATAAAGAACGTTACCCAAGTTCAGAAAGGAGTGGGTGTATACTCCTTTATGCTTTCATTTTTCGGGCTGTGCGCTGATTTGTAAGTAAACCTGGGTTATTTATCTGTAAGGGATAATAACAATCGTTTCATGGTTGATGTTCCAAAAACGCGAACGAAGAGATTTGACTCCACGTTTGTGATGTTGTGTGTCACTAGGTTGTGGAATGCGTTGCCTGAGTGGGTTTTCCCTAATGGTTACAATCTTGGTGTCTTCAAATCGAGAGTGAATCGTTTTTTTCTAGGTAAGCACGCTCCATCGTAGATCTCATCATCGCTTAACATCAGGCGAGATGGTGGTCAAGTGCGAACCTATTATAGTTTAAAAAAAAATCATAGTAATTAACTGCATAGTCCGTAGTTTATTATTATTATAAACTTCAAAGATTTTTGATGTTAGATATTATAATGTAATTTTTTCAGAAAAAAATTAAAGAATGGAATAGAACAGAACATAAAACGATTGAGTACGATAAAGAACGGAACGAACCGGAAAGATAGATAGATAGATATACACTTTATTGACACATCAAAAGAATAGGTTATACGATTTACAATAAACCTTTTAAACTGGCGTTCCGACAAGTTGGCGGCCTTATCGCTAAAATCGATCTCTTTCAGACAACCTTAGGAAAATAATGTGTGGACAAGTCAAAAAACCGGGTGCGTAAATAAGAAACAAACACAACACAACGGAATGGAACGGAACAGAATATTATTCACCTCTATTTTTATAGAAATCTCATTCACAAACATATAACTAACCTCTGTGTATAGTAAAATTGCAAACGCAGATGTACGATTTAGTCACCACCAGTTATTCTACTGCCAAGAAGTAATGTGCAAATATTCTGTTCCGGTTTGATTGGCAATGCTTCCAGTGAAACTACAGGGCATACATTTAAGGTAAAACTTCTTATATATCTGGGTGTCGAGCGCAGTGCAGTGCAAAGTAATGATATGGACTATTCATGCACATTGATGCACACGATTACTATCAGGCACATGTCCTGCTCGTCTCGTCACTCAATACTAAAAAAAGTGCTCAAGAGAAGCAAACTCCATCTTTCAAGAACGTGCGTCATTCGCCAATCCGCACTTGGCTAAAGCGCTTAATTATAGCTATATTTTTTTAGAAATTTGGATTATCTGTTTACCCTTATCCTGCATTCCCGTGATCACGTAAAGTCAACGATATACGAGTAAATACGCTTTTCCAGGATTTATTAACTGATTTTAAAAATCAAGTTTTATAACGTTAATATTTTACTACACACAAAATAATACCAAATATTTTTTATAACATGTGATAGATTGCGCAAGACTTTCTGTTGATGGTTAGTCACACGCTCGCATTAGCTCAGTCCCATTAAACATGAACAAAAAGAGTTCAAACCACAGCGCTCAACACTTGACTCCGACGACGCAGTTATTTTATAGGTAACTAGCGGCCCGCCCCGGCTTCGCCCGTGGTACATATATATAACCTACAGCGTTCAAGGATTACGAACATATGAAAGAATTGTGAACGATTTTTTTTAAATCGGTCCAGTAGTTCCCGAGATTAGCGTGTTCAAACTATATATATGCTATAGGCTACTTTTGATCCCCAAATTACGGTGCTGTTTACTGGGTCAGAAGTGACACCTGTAGACATCTGGCGGGGATAACTAATTAAATGATGATTGATCATTTTTCGACCGGAGAGGAAAAATGATTAAATTACTAAAATGGCTATTAAAAAATAAGGGTTGATCGTAGAAGGGTGAAAATTCAGGATCGTATGTATTTTTGTATGTTGTATCATAAAAAAATAGAAATTAAAAATTTTGTCTAAAAAATTAAAAATAAAATTTACGGGTGGACTACCCCTAACATTCAGGGGGATGAAAAATAGATGTGGGCCGTTTCTCATAGATACCGGATAAGCACAAAAAATTTCGTCAAAATCGGTCAAGCCGTTTCGGAGGAGTATGGCAACGAAAACTGTGACACGAGAATTTTATATATTAGAAGATATAGAGTGAATAGCGAGTAAGAAACGCGCCTGAAGGAAAGTAACAAATCTACTCATAACAGCACAGTGCCAATCATCTATTTAAATTCTTTAACACTACCTAGCTCTGTAGTGTTCGTCACCCAAAGATGTAAGATTTTATCTCATTGGCCTGAAAATTATCTAAAAACATTGCCCTTCATTGCTAGGTGGTGTTAAAGAGTTTAAATGGATGATTGGCACTGTGCTGTTATGAGTAGATTTGTTACTTTCCTTACTACATAAATAAATAAAAAAAAACTTTGTTAGACTTTCTTATTATCATGGCAAGTCGTTACCATCTACACCTGTGATCGACAACCCTCCCACTACAAAAAAGATGATAAAATATATCCCTCTGTTCCATTTTTTTAGTCAACAGATTTTTGAAAACGTTATTACATTTTTACAGCGATTCAATAAATTCAGATAAATTACATTTTCGCACAATTCTATTCTTCATTCACGACGATCTACTTTCCCACTGATATGAAAAACCTTATTTACCGGCTATACAATCATTTTTACCAAAAAGAACTCGGCTCCATATTATTTGCTAAATTCTTAAGGTCTGACAGCTTTATTGGTTGTTTCGGAGCCAAATAAGAAGTGAATTCTTTGAAACTCTACAAGGAACGAACTAGGGTTGCCACTGTGGAAAATTTGATTTTTCTACCTTTTGTTTACTTACTCTACCGCTTTAGTAAATATGTATACTATGTAATTGTTTCTTTCAAGACAATTAAATAACTCCGTTTTGTAAGACCTCAGCAGTAATTCCTATTTTTGACAACATTCTTTCTTAATCGTTACTTGGCAACATTGTTGCATTTATATGAGACACCACTGAGACACAACAAAGTAAATGCTAAAAAAATCGTTGAAATTTATTCACGGCGAAGAAATCCACGTAAAAGCAATAAATTTATGACACTTTTAAACTGTCAGTTCATTATTAAAAGCGTGAAACAAAAACTATCAGTCATTTGGGCTTGTTTGTAATCTAAAAAAAATTAACAATAACAGTTAGATTTTGAACTGTGATAGTCAACAATTTTATTGTTTGGCGGCAATACATGTAGGATTAGCCGTGATAAACTTTTCTTTTTAATATTGTTTTAACTTTATTTCAAGCAAAAAACGTCCAAATCTGCAAAAAACAATCAAACTGCCTAGTAGTGCACTGTTCTCGTCACCCCGAAATACAATATCCCATTTTTTGTATCCTATTGATATCTTTGCCCTGCAATTTCTCTTTTAACCCAAAACTGAGTAATGCTTGCACAGCACAAATTGGCGGTAGAATAACTGGCTAAAGCGTGGGTGGTACTTGACAGTACTTGTGGGTGGGTGCAAATAGATTCTCCAAAGAATCATGCCACTACAAAAATACTAGGAAACGTCATACATATATAATATTTACATACAAACGTCTTTAGAAATTTAATTCATCTTACTCGGCATGGTAACTTGTCAGGATATACGAGTACGAATATCTTAAAAATCGACCAGTGGTCGACAACCCTACTTAGAGAGAGAATCACTCCAACTAAGTTAAACTTAAACTTTAAAAACTGCTGTACAACATTATCACAGAGAGACTTAATTTACTTTATTTCACAAAGTTAATAAAAGTTGCGAGTAGATTGATAAAATTAAAACAAAAATAAGAAAGATCTTCGCCAACATATTTCACAGAACCCTGACATTTTAATCCCAAGCAAAAGCAGCCCACTTTGTGTTGCTACTACTGTGTTTTAGGCGGTTTTTTTTACATGAGAAAGGAAAGTCCATAGTCAATCACGCTGGTCAAGTGCGGGTTGGTGGAAAACACATGACCTTTCATGAAATATATTGCGCCGTTTTCCTGATGAGGGTCACCGATGACAATAATTTTTACTCTAGGAAAAATACTTCGAAGTGCAGACGAAATTGAAACCGACCGATGACCTCATACTTAAAAAGGAATCATTTTTAGGGTTCCGTAGCAAAATACGGGACCCTTATAGATTCATCATGTCTGTCTGTCTGTCTGTCCGTCCGTATGTCCGTCCTTATGCACAGCCACTTTTCTCCGAAACTATAAGAGCTATACGATTGAAACTCGGTAAGTAGATGTAATCTGTAAACCGCATTAAGATTTTGATACAAAAAATAGAAAATAAACAAAAAAATTTAGGGGTGCCCCATACTTAGAACTGAAACTCAAATTTTTTTTTGATCAAAGCCCTACGTGTGTGGTATTTACGGAGAGGTCATCAAAATGATATTGAGGCTTCAAACATTTTTTTTTTCTAAACTGAATAGTTTGCGCGAGGTGTACTCTTCCAAAGTGGTAAAAAGTGTGTCCCCCTGTAACTTCTAAAATAAGAGAATGACAAAAATAAAAAAGTGTATGATGTACATTACCTACCATGTTAACTGTTAATCAATGAAAATTGGTTTCAATGAGATAAATAGATTTTTTTAAGACGTCATAAATCGACTACTGTTAAAACACTGATTTAAGTAACAACGAACTACAAGAACTTTTATACTATGTTACTTGCTGCTACGGAAGCCTTCATGGACGAGTCCGACTCGCACTTGACCACTTTTTTATTACAATGAAATAAATGTATTCTTGTTTCACATAATTGGGCAAAAAAGCGCTTATTGTATTCATGATTTTGCATAATTTAGTCGACAGACAATAGGCATGACGACTCGTTTTTAACCTTCGACAAAAAAAAGGGGTGTTATAAGTTTGACGTCGATGTTTGTCTGTCTGTCTATCTGTCTCTCTGTGTATGTGTGTGTGTGTGTCTGTCTGTGGCACCGTAGAGCTCAAACGGATGGGCCGATTTCGATGCGGTTTTTTTTATTTGAAAGTTAATATCCGTGCGGATGTTCTTAGCTATGTTTGGTTAATATCAATTCAAGGTAGCCGCCTCAAAATGGCGGACAAAATATTTCATCACAACCTACCTCAATATGGGTATCAAATGAAAAGGCTTGACTAGTAAAATACTTTACATTATAAAAAATTCAAATCCAAGACGGCCGCCACCACAAAATGGCGAATTATATTATTTTTTCACTACTTCCTCAATATCGGTATCAAACGAAAGGGCTTGACTAGTAGAATACTTTGCACTATGTCAATTTTCAAATCCACGATGGCCGCTACCACAACATGGCGAAATACATTTTTTTTTTCACAACTCCCTTAATATGGATATCAAATTAAAGGACTTGACTAGTAAGTAGAATGTTGTACAGATAACAAATCTGAGGCAGTCGGGGGTTCGTCAAAATTTTTAATGTTGTTCTTGTTGATTTAATGTACCATCAAAGGGCTATTCAATAACTGGCACCTAGGTGAAAGAATTACTTTGTTATCTATGTTCATAACGATTGTAATAAGTACAAATATTTTCATTTTTGACACTTATTTGTACGAGACTTATTATCGTACAATATAATGTTCAATTTAAACTTTAAAAATGTATACTCTTTGTATGCTCTTATTTTGTTTTTTCTAAAATTGACGTGTATATTGTATATTTATCAATAAAGAACTTTGACTTTGACCATCAAAATTGATACACAATTCACACGTATTCACGTGACATACATAGAAAATGAAACATTCAACCAAATTGCGAGCCTTCTCCTGTTTGGAAGTCGGTTAAAATATACCCAACTTTACTTAAAATTACATAAATTTAAAATTACTTCCCAACTAAGAATGCTAAAATGAAATGCTATCTTATATGCCAACTTATTTATTTACTATTTCAAAATACATCTGTAGTTAGAGATATTGTTACTTCAAATGACTATTCAATTCATATTTTACTACAAAATGACCCGATCCAGAGACCAGAGAATCGTGGACTCATATTGCTTCTAGAAAATAGAACATCAGTTATAGAAATTCCATTCTGCAGATATTTTAAAAAATTCTACCGGTATTTATGGTACTCGATATTATATCGTAAATTCACAAAATGGGAGGCAACGCTTCACCTGAACTATTTTCATTAAATTGTTATCTTTGTGCAACTTTTAGCCGAGTAAGTATTTTCGAAAACTTTTACTCGTTGTAAGTTATTTAATAATAATAATAATTCATTTATTCACAGTAAGAAGTTTGATACATAGTAGCCTTAGGGTTTTAAAATTTTAGAGTTACAAATTGTATGAATTCGCTACATGAGAATTTTGTGCTTCGAATATCCGAACTAAGCCTAAGCTTGTGCTTCAGAATATTCGCAATATTCGGGCCCTCACTGGTTTAATGCTTTTTAAACATATTTAAATATTTGTCACTTCGAAAAAAATACAATAATAATAAAAAAATGAAACAATACAATTAAAAATTACAATTGGTTAATTGATTAGTTAGCATATCCGCTGCGTCTAGATATTTATGTGTGTGAGGGTCTGAGTGTGTGTATGTGTGGGTGTGAGGGTGTGTGTGTCTGTGAGGGTGTATGTGTGCGTGTGTACCTGCATGTGCGGTTTTGTGTTATTTACTCTGATCTTTGTAGATTTTTTAGTTTAATTTAATTTCAAAACTGAGAAAAAAGTCTCTGTTTCTTGATACGACATCTCACGAAGCATTTCAGAAACTGTTTCTTTAAGAGCATACGAATTTAGCTTAGCCAATTCTCGATTTCTGGATACCTTATTGTAAATATAACTACCCAGGAAACAAAAATACCGTTGTTTGAAAAAAGTTTTACATCTAGGTATCGGAAGGATGTTGTCTTTACGGCGTTTACTCGTAATACCTGTCTTCTCTTCTAATGATTGCGGAAGCAACTTGTGCTGTTTTATGATGATTCGCAATAAAAACAGTTGTCTGACCGTCAGCATTCCAGTATCTTTGTATAGTTGATATGTAGGGTACCTAAACGGAAGAAAGTTACTGACCTTAAGTATGGCTCTCTGGGCTTTTTCTAAGTTTGCGAGGTGAGTCTTAGCTGCGCCACCCCACGCTTCAATGCAATAAATTAATAATGATTGGCACAGAGCGTAATACGTAGTACGCAACACATTTTTGTCTGCTACGCCTCTTATATTTTTAAATACAGCTATTAATTTCCGAACTCTCCCGGACAGAACTTTTATATGAGGTTGGAAACTTAGTTGCTTGTCAATGATAATACCAAGATAGCGAATTATTTAATAAGAACATAGTTTTTGTCCTGAAAAGTGCGAAATTCAACTTACCTACTGAAGTAGTTAGTAGTTAAAGGTTTCGAATAGACAAGCCGTCGTTTAGAGTTTTAAAGCTTTCCTGTTTTATTTGAAGTCGATCTTCATAACTGGCATTCTTCATTCTTCATTGACTGGCCACGTGGTTTAGTGGGTAGTAACTCTGCCTGCGAAGCTGAGGGTCGTTCGTGGGTTCGATTCCCACCCAGTGCAAATATTTGTGTGATGAATTCAAATATTTGCACTGTGTCTGGGTGTTTCTATGTATAATAAGTGTGTATTTACAACTATATACGTATTATATCAGCTATCTCGCCGCCATATTACAAGCTTTGCTTAGTTTGGGGTCAGATGGTGTTATGTGTGAATTGGCCACCAATATTTATTTATATATTTTTTTTTTTTTTTTTTAAATAAAGAGTGACGAGACGATCAGGACATGTGCCTGATGGTAAGCAACATGCCTGACACATAACAGCACAGTGACACGCAGCGTCACAGTGAAGAGTCCAAATCATTACCTAGCACTGCACTGCGCTCGTCACCCAGAGATATACGATGTTTTATCGCTATGCACTGTAATTTAACTGGAAACATTGCCCTTCAAACTGGAACACAGTAATGTTTGGACATTACTGCTTGTCAGTAGAATAACTGTCAAAGGCTTGGTACTTCCCCAGACGGATTCTGCAGTGAGTCCTACCACTGCAAAACTAGTCCTACTAACTGTTTATTTATATTTATAAATAAACAAATGTTTATTTTAGAAGAAGATGCACTAACTCGTCAAATTTAAGTTTTACGAATCGGCTATAGAAATTAGATTCCGCCAATTTTTTTAGAATTTATGTCACCGCAATTTTTTCACTAATCGTTAGATTTTAGGCTAACCACATTAGATTATGAACCTAGCCCACTTCTTCTTTGTTAATGGCTTCCATTCGGTAATACCACCGCAATTTCGCCAGCATTGAACATTCAGAGTGTCGTTAATGTTCTATGTGCTTTTTGTATAGCATAGAGTGACGAAACAACCAGGATATGTGCCTGTACACATAACAGCACTGACACGCTGCCATTGGAACATGAAGAGCCCAAATCATTACATAGCACTGCACTGTGCTCATCGCCCAGAGATATACGATGTTTTATCGCTATGCACTGTAATTTAACTGGAAACATTGCCCTTCAAACTGGAACACAGTAATGTTTGGACATTACTGCTTGTCAGTAGAATAACTGTCAAAGGCTTGGTACTTCCCCAGACGGATTCTGCAGTGAGTCCTACCACTGCAAATAATATTCTATAATGGAGTATGATTCTACATTCAGGAGTAACCTTAGACTATTTACTCCTGAGTGAAGAACACTGTGGTTTTATAATCTCATTCTTTGTACGAGTATTGTAAACTGACGGCTTATTATACTATTACTCGTATTGTGACTGAATTGTTGTTTTACTGTAACAGATACAAACTGTAGCCCAAGGTTCGAATATTAACCTGTTATTGACTGCCATATTGTATGTTACAGTACTGTATAAAGGGTATATTGTGACTACATTATGACATTGGATCAATTAATAACACAGCTTGGTAATAGTTTTAGGCGTTTTAGCTTACAGCGTCACTATCATCACAGGGTGCTGTGAATTAGAACATTGTAATAGTAGGTCCCTTTAAATAAATAATTAAAATTAATTCATTCATAATTTAAGAGCGACGCTCTTGTCGGTGGAGTTCCTTCCATGTACTTCTACACTCCGCCTTCTCCTGGACTTCCTGATACGACACTACATTTATCTTCTCCTTCACTTGGTTCATAATTATAAATATATGTAGAAATTTCTCACACAACACCATCTAACCCCAAACTAAACAAAGGTTGTATTGTTGAAGCTACATAGCTGATACAATATTTAAATAATTGTAAGACACATGTCCTGCTCGTCTCGTCAAACTTTATTAAAAAAAAAGTAGATACTTATTATACATTGAACATCCAATCACAAAACAAATGTTTGTATTTACCACACAAGTTTTCGCTTTGGGTGGGAATCGAACCCAAGACCCACGGCTTTGACTTACCAACAACTCAGCCACTAAGCCAGTCGGCAAGTTGCAGTGCCCACCTTCAAAAATGCTAAAGCCTTTGCTACTCCTAGTTATTCTATGCAGCCAAGCAGAAACACGCAAAAATTGATGTGGTAAAAAATGATTTCCACTTTTAAGGGTCATTCATCTTATATCTCTGAGTGACGAGCCCAGTGCAGTGCTAGGTACTGATTTGGATTTTTCATGTAAGTGTATGGTCTGGATTGTCATAGGCAGGCGTGTCCCTTACTATAAAGATTTAGGCGCACAAGCAGAAGAAGCCTATTTTATGTTACACACACATTCTCATTACACGTACATCCACATAGACACACACATTTTCAATTTTAAACAATTAACTTTAAAGCATACTGTACTAACTTCGCATCGCGAAGCCGCCATTCCATGTAATCGAAACTGATATGGTCCTTGCGATACAGGTCTCATCTAGTGCAGGGGCTATAAGCGCTTACATAGGTTAATGTATGTATTTTTTTATGGCAAATAAAGCATTTTGTATTTGTATTTTCTTACCGCTGCTGGGACTTGGGGTGAGTGGATAAATCGGTTTTATTCTAGGTAAGCACACTTTATCGTAGACCGCATCGTCGCTTACCCTCAGGCCTAATGGCGGTCAAATGTAAACCAATAATAGTTAAAAAAACACGTTAATTACCGTTAATTTTTTTGTATTTGTTGATGTTGTTCACAAATTTACAACTTCACTAATAACACGACGACCAATTAGGTTTGATCGGCTGCTTACCGAAACGTTAGATTCAAGTTGTTTACGACACTCAAGGTGAAGATTTGCTTAATCTCTCGACTATGGTGTTTTATAGGTGTTTAAGCCGGATACAGACATTTTGTTTTTATCAAAGAGTATGTTGTAAAACGAATGATATACCTCTTTAGAAGGAAATTTAGAAGGGCTAAAACTGAAAGACTACTTTCACAAGAAATAACAATCTATATGCATATTATTGACGTGACAACGTCTAATAGTAAGCTTTGCTATTTCATTTTAAATTTTAACCATGTTCAAATTTCAATCGAATCCATTCCGTTCCAATGTGATTGAGCACCAAACATCCAGGCATCCAAACATTAGTAGTATTAGTATAATTTAACAGCGAAAATCATAATAAGGCACTCCGTGATTACCTGGCATTATACGTTAATCTAATAACAGAATCAAATGAATCCCAGGAGAACGCAATAACGTTGTTGACAAATGTCACAAATTCCAACATGAAATTTTCCTTGTTTCGACTACTTTCGTTTGGAAGCGTTATTTTTGTCATAGCGTCATAATAGATGCGCTTTACATGTCATAGAGTATGTATATTAATAGTATCATCGCTGTGTTTTAGCTACTAAACTAAACTTTACTTTTAAGTAGGTTTTAGTGTAATATTCGCGTGTGTCGTTAACGCTAATTGTTGGACACTGGACAGTATGCTAGCATTATTTATTACGCGATATTCAAGTCGAGAAAGGCTGGTTTTTTTTTAGGTAAGCACGATACAGCCTAGACTATATCGTAGACTGCAACATCAGGCGCTGTGTCAACCCATTCCACAGCCCAGACGTTCTATTTTCACAAAAGTAGAGTCAAACCTTTTCGTTCGTAGTTTTGGAACATCAATCATGAAACAATGCCACTTCTTCGAGCTAGGAGAAGTCCCATAGAAAAAAAGGGCGAGGTGGTATTAGATCATGCAGATCAGTTTCACACTTTACGAAGTGTATCCGATAAAGAACCGATAAGCTAGAAATTTTGTGGCGATGTTCAAGTGCTTTTTCGCACTAGAGTGGTTTTGCCTATGAGCCGTATGAATAGATTAGGTACCATACTAGGTTCTCTAGGGTAATTGAAATATTTATAAAGTGCAAGTATGCCATTACTACTGTCTTTAAAGGACCACTGTAAGGAAAACATCACGAGAAAATCAACAAGTTCCAAAATAGTGTTCCAAGAGAAAAAGAGATCTTAAGAAGGGAGAGAGCAATCTGCCAGCCCATATTTGGCCAGCGTGGTGGCCTTGATTATCTCCTTGTGAGAGAAAGTATAGAACCCCAGCAGTGGGAACAAATAGTAAATTGCTTATGTTTATAATAACCATGTTAAATGTGTCACTCCACCATATAAATACGGTAAACAGGGATAATTGAATGAATTTAGTGTAGGTACGTCTAGTAAGTAATAAGATTCATTCATAGGTATATTTGTGTAAATGTAGGTATCTCCTAAACGAAAAGTCTTTTTTTTTTTTAACTTTTATAGGTTTACAGTTGACCGCCATCTCGCCTGATGTTAAGCGACGCTGCGGTCTACGATGGAGCGTCTACGAGATAAGTCTTATGTTGATTCGGTTTTGCTTGATCGAAAGGGGGCGTGATCGATATTGCGATAGTTTTGGTTTTAATTGTACTTATTCGTTTTTTTCTGTGTGTGCTTATCTATGACGATAAACGTTAAATATGACGTGTTTCAAATATACATTAAAAACATGGCTAATTAATAAAGCATTCTATAGTATTAAGGAATATTATGAATCCTCAAACAATTAATTAAGAAAAAGGTATTTGGAACAGTGCTAAGAAAATAAGCATAAATAACTCTTTTGATCCCATAGTACATAATTACTATTGCATTTGTGTTATATAGAGGTATGTTAAAAAATAGAATTCTTGAGTTTATATAAATTTATAGCAACACTTATAGATTATTTTGTTTTGTTTGTATTTAATATTGCACGCCCGCTGCAACGGGTAATCTGTTGAAACTTTTTAATAATTTAACATCTAGTGGACACAGTTCTACGCAATAAAACTTTTTGATTTTGATTTTTGATTTTGATAATAATAGAGTCTGTAAGCATATTAAAGTTTGGTAGTGATTTACCTCAGTTAGCCTTTAGGATATGTACGAGTAAAAAGATTAATTAAAAGATTTCTAATATGGCCTTCGTAAAAAGCTGCCATAAAACTAGCCCGAGATATTCAAGGATTTACATACTATAAAGGTCGTTGACTGAGATGTTGTTACATATCTAGTATTAGCAGCTTTTGTGTTTAATTTAAGCTCTAAAATAGCAATGTTTTATTCACTCCGAATCATTTGCAGAGAGCTCTCTGTTATTTTAAGGATTTACAATTTTATTATGAAATTGTACAGCTTTGTGAATTATTTTAAGTAAAATAATACTACTGCAAGGTGTAAGTACTATATTAGTATAGTATTAGTAGTATTTTAGGATTGAACTGGTTTTTTTTTTCTAGATAAGCACTCACTTATAATAAGGTGGTAAACCACAAACTATTAATTATAGAAAACATTTTTAATTAAGTGAAAAGAAAGGTGCTAAAATTTGACATATTTGTGTGTGTATGATGTTTAGTATGATTCGAACATGTTTTGTTCAAGACTAAAGTTGTGGCAATGTCAATGAGCCTTTTCCAGACGAGACAAAATATAATCATATGTTAAAAAGTGATACTTAGGTACCTCCAAATAACACGATTCGCAAATATTTACCCGAATCTGTAGTTTTGTCAATGTCATTAATTGAGCACGATAAAATCTCGGGGCGCTACTAATGAAGCCTTTTTTAACCCCCGACCAAAAAAAGGAGTGTTATAAGTTTGACGTCGATGTCTGTCAGTCTGTCTGTGTGTGTCTCTCTGTAGCATTGTAGAACTCAAATGCATGGGCCGATTTCGCTGCGTTTTTTTTTATTTGCAGATTAATTTATATCCGTGCGGATGTTCTTAGCTATGTTTGTTTAATATAGATTCAAGAAGGCCGCCTCCACAAAATGGCGGACAAATTATTTCTTCACAACCTACCTCAATATGGGTATCAAATGAATGGGCTTGACTAGTAGAGTACTATGCACTATGACAAATTTAAAATCCAAGGTGGCCGTTACCACAAAATGGCGAAATACATTTCTATTTTCACAACTCCCTTAATATAGATATCAAATGAAAGGGTTTGCCTAGTAGAATGTTGTACAGATAACAAATCCGAGGTAGTTAGGGGGTTAGTCAACATTTTGTTACTCCACATGTTGTATTATTATTATTATTGGTCCCCCCTCCAAAATTTGAGGCTGCGATCGCTCCTGGATGACACATGACCTCGAAATTAACTTGGAACTTATCGGGTTGGTAACGGGTGCTTTTTCACCGTTGAAGCCAATGATGATGACAGACAGATGCATTTGCACTAGGAAAGTATTCAGAGGTGCAGATGAGATTTGAACCTACGACCTCGGGGTTGTTAATCGCACGTGTAGTGTCAATGTAGCCACTACGCCACCACGACTTAATCTTTGGTATTTCCAGTTTCGCAGATTCACAGTGATAAATGTTACATTTAGGGAGTGGTTGGGCAGAGGTATTAGCATCGGTCGATGTGTAGGTAGCACTTATACAGGGTTTCATAGAATTCCTATCAAAAAAATACTTAAATGAAAAAAAAAATTGAATGTTTGAATCTGTGTTGTTCATATTTGGAACAATTAAAAAAATAATGATAAACGGGGGTGGATTCACTGGGTGAGCGATTGGGATTATAATTATACTCTCACGTATTAGAGTTTAATCTGACCGTTTTTTTAATTGTTCTCTGACAAATACATCATGGAGTAAGTTTGGAGAAGCATGTTGATACGGTTATAGTTGTGTGCCACGATTTGTGCGCTGTGATTTTGAAAACCAAGTAGATGGAGATCCCGCCATTATCCAATAAGAATACTTCCATTTCGTTCAGTTTTCTCGTGACCACGGCGATCGTAGTGCGAAAATAACGTGATTAAGACTTGCGTAATGTTTTCGATGTAAAAGATCGAGTTGAAATGTGTATTACAATGCTGCTGGCGAACTGAAAATGCATTTAAGGTACCTTTTAACCGAAAACCTGGGAATAGTGAATAAATAAAACAATAGATTTGTTTTATTTATGTGCCGCATAGTATATTACTTTGCTAATATAACGATGAAGTTCTTAGTCGTCAACCAGCGAAAGAAAACCGAAACAAAACCTAAGTTAACTGTAGTGAAAAGAAAAAAGCCAAGAGCTGAGTAACATATCTTTTTTTTTTTTTTTTTAAATAAAGAGTGACGAGACGATCAGGACATGTGCCTGATGGTAAGCAACATGCCTGACACATAACAGCACAGTGACACGCAGCTATTTGAACATGAAGAGTCCAAATCATTACCTAGCACTGCACTGCGCTCTTCACCCAGAGATCTAAGATCTTATATCTCTAAGCCCTGTAATTTCTCTGGAAACATTGCCCTTCAAACCGGAACACAGTAATGTTTGCACATTACTGCTTGGCGGTAGAATAACTGGCAAAGGTGTGGTACTTCCCCAGGCGGACTCTGCCAAGAGTCCTACCACTACTCTACACTACTATCAAGGGAAAGGTCTTCGCGTAGTAGTAGACTAAGATATGTTAGTGAAGATGAACTGAAATAATGATTAGAAAAACGATAAAGTGGAAAGGTTCAACTTTCAAGTGAACTCTGGAATTAAAGTGACTTTAAATCAAAATACTATAAATATTTCATTCCTATAAAATCGTTCCGAATAACCCTGTACAAATAACCTAATATATTATTATGACCTATTCAAATTAAATAATGGGAGTCTAAACGTTGCGGAATTTCGAAAGAATTTGCTAATTTTTTACCAAAGCACATAAAATTGAAACTAGTTTGCCACAAGGTTGCTCATTTCTTGCCTCTGTTACGAAACCGTGTTTTTTATTTCTGCTTCTCGTCGGATACTTGACCTCTGAGATCGAATCTCATTACTGTCCGTGACACAAGTCGGTTCAGCCTCGGAGAACGATAAAAAGTATTGTTTAATTAACTTAAGTAACTGGTTAATCAAGTGTTAAAGTTTGGCCAGTCACTTTTATTTGTTAGTTAGGGTTGTGTGATTGTCGTTTTACCGTGGAATCCCATCATTTTGTATATAACAGAGTGTCAGGACTAGCAAAACTTGTGCCTAATGGTAAGCAACACGCCTGCCTATAGCAGTACTATGTCACGCAGCTATTGGAACATGAAGAGTTCAAAATGTTATCTTAGACCGTACTATGCTCGTGACCCTAAGATATAAAATGATTTATCTCAATGCTGTGTAATCTATCTGGAACTTTAAAATTTTCGGCATTCCCAGCCTTTTTGATCCTAAGCTTGGCTGGCCTGAAACATTTTGGCACTTATTACACTATTTATTTACTTACTTATTAGGCCGCTACGTGGACAATTCCACGTAGCGGCAGGCACTCGTCTTACGTTCGTTGACGAGCGGCTGATGCGACGTTGCCGCTTCGTGGACACAGATTTCATTGTTTCTACGCAAGATGCAAGCATTCGTCATGCATTCGTCTTGTAACCGTCAATTGACGAAACCGTGCATATAACGTGCGGCTACGTGGATAATTGGCCTTACGTATAATATTTACAGCAGTTTCGGTAACAGTTACGTACAGTGTCGTTAGTTCAATTGTTTTTTTTTCATCTTAAAAAAGGCCAACATGCTAGCAAGATTTCACTTCAAAACTTACTTTGTTATTTGTTACCTGCCAGTGTTATGATTATATCCTTTGGTTCAAACGACATTAGCGACTATTTTATATGGTTCAACTTTCGATATACTGTGGTGGCCTAGAGGTGAAATGTCCGGATTCACAATCATAAGGACGTTAGGTTTGAATCTCTCGTGCACTTCCGAATATTTTTCTTAGTACAGATTGTACTTACAAGTTAAAATATTAAAACTGGCCTTAACAGTGAAAGGAAAAAGAAACGGGCATGTTCCTAGATTTGAAGTCATGCGTCATCAACCCACACTGGGCTAGCGTGATATTATGTACTGATAGATACTTAAGGTCAGAATCTACCACACTTGCGAAAGAAAGTCCCGAGTCCCAGCACTAGGCACATTCAGTGGACTGTTAATGCGTATTATGCATAACTTATGTGCATTTCCTCTGACTGAACTGACAACAGCAATGCTCTGATTCAATCCGCGATAATTACTATGCGGTTAATCCATCTAGTCAGTAGGTGTCTGACGTTTGATTCACCTTAGCTTTCAGGGATTGTACGGATTCTCCATACGATTATTGTTGAGCGGATTACAATGCGGAAGCATCAGTGCCTGTTTCGAAATTGCATAACATAGTCAAAGACAAAGTACTTTATTCATACATCAACAATTTATGCCCCAAGTGTAGATCAAAGCCCACATTTGATGACAAAATTATCCTACTAATATCATAATGTTTGTAAGAATGTATGGAAATATGTTTGTTACTTTTCACGAAAAAACTACAGAAGGGGTTCGGATGACATTTGATACATAGATAGAATGGTCTGGAATAACATTTTTTATCCGGGAAATAACAAAATCGGGAACTGCTCGGGTGAAACCGTGGGGTGCAGCTAGTAATGTAATAATGCTCGTGAAATTTTCAAAACGAAAACACAAAATATTTACATCTACATCTATGTATGAAATCTAATTAACAAATGGCCTTATCTACAATCCTAAAATTATCTATTAGTAATTTCTACAAAAAATAACTATCTATTAACTTTTGTACCTACATGAAAAAAAATTATACGTACTGCCAAAAAGTTAAAAAAACATTGTGTTCTCGTATTTCCTAAGATAATCAGGGATTTTAACGTCAGAGTGAGTAGGTATTTACGCCTAATCAGTAAATACGAGTATGTATCAGGAAGTACCACACCTTTGCCAGTTATTCTACCGCCAAGCAGTAATGTGCAAACATTACTGTGTTCCGGTTTGAAGGGCAATGTTTCCAGAGAAATTACAGGGCTTAGAGATATAAGATCTTAGATCTCTGGGTGACGAGCGCAGTGCAGTGCTAGGTAATAATTTGGACTCTTCATGTTCCAATAGCTGCGTGTCACTGTGCTGTTATGTGTCAGGCATGTTGCTTACCATCAGGCACATGTCCTGATCGTCTCGTCACTCTTTATTTAAAAAAAAAAAAAAAAAAAAATGTAAGTGTCAGATAAGGCCGCTTAGTAAGCTTTTGGATAACAATAAATGCTTTTATTTTATTTGAAAAATATCCTGTGGTTTGTGGTATTTTAATGAATTAAAAATATTATTGTTTCTAAAAGTAGTATGTTAGCGTACATCACTTTCAACTACATCGTTGCTTAACTACTCCCAAGCAATTTGGTGGTCAAACATGAACCTATGAGATTAAACAAAACACAACCCCTTTTTAGAAAAGTGGCCAGAATCCATGTCCCTATTTTATCGCGAGGCTTACCTTTTGGTATTATAATATAACACAAACACATTATGAAATTAAAAAGCATTTTAATTTTTACTATCTCCTTTATTTGCACATTTGGAGGCGACTCTAAAAGCTAACTTTGTGAGAGACGATAGACTTCTGGCTGTCTTAAAGTTGGGAAACGTTCATTCAAATGTAGGTGAAGTCAAAGTTTGGACTAAGTGAGATCCATTGTACGAATTCTGAAACAAGTTGCTTGATTGAGACGAATCTACCGTCCGAATTTGAATGCATTTTGCATTAGTTACGATGAATTTTGAAGCTAAAAGTCTAATAGCGGTGGAGCGACTGCAGTTAGGTATAGGTAAGAAAGTTCCTTGGAAGTATTTCCAGTTTTAGTGTAAGTGGGTTTTTCCTGATAGTTATAATCTTGGTGTCTTCAAATCGAGAGTGAATCGGTTTCTTCTAGGTAAACACGCTCCATCGTAGACCGCATCGTCGCTTAACATCAGGCGAGATGGCGGTCAATTGTAAACCTATAAAAGTTAAAAAAAAAGTATTTAAGGGCATGTTAAGCTGGTTTTTTAATGAATTTTATTCCATTTAAAATGTTACGAATTTCGTCTATGATTTTTTATCATATTTTTTTTAACCAAAATATGTTTGATTCGTTTTTTAAAACGGAGTAAGACAAAAAAACAGATACTATACGCGCCTACCTCTACACGAGTACTTCCTATGGGCGTACCATACAGAGGAGATACAGTGACGTCAGTGTTCTCTATAATAATGCATTCAGGACATTATTGGGGTGTCATGATTCCGTAGCGCCTCAGGAATGTTTGCGGATGTTGCCAAGTTTCCTGTTCTACGCAACCATGCGGTCTCCAGGATTTTCCTTCGTACGTAAAGTTGGTCAGCTCCACGCCGTCCTCAACGTAATCGCTAGTCACTTTAACTGTGATTTTATTCGACACTGTTACAAGAGACATTTGCCAGTACTGCTGGACAGGGAAGGAAGGTTATAGACATTGTTTGAATATGCATTTTTACATTGTACAATATTGTTTTAATTTATTTTTGCTTAAAATGGTCCATGAATCGAAAATTGAATTAAAAAGATAACAAAATCTACTATGGAATATACTATGTAGCTATTAACAAACAATAATCATACGAGTGAAAAAATATTAAAAACATTAACAATTGCTTTTTCTTTTTGAGATTTGGTTACCTATACAGTATACATATTTATCTATTGTGGATACAATGGTGACTTTAGTACTTACCTAGCATGGTATAAATGAACCTTAATGTAATAAAATAAGTTGAAGATTACTGCTTCAAAATTGAGTAGCAAGATTCGACCGAACAAACATACATTGCAAGTTAAATAAAAGCTTTTAACAAAGTCACGCAAGGCAAGGGTTGTCACCATTTATAACGCCATTATGACATCTCTTCAATTGTCTAAATGATTTTTGAATTTTTGTAAGACAAATTACTTATGTCTCATTTTTTTGTCCAATCGCACAACACTTTATTTGTTATGTTACAGTAAACAATGAAAAAGAACTGACTATCAATCTTGGGTACAGAAAGTTCGTCAGATATTGGATCAAAAGGTTATCTCAGAAACGGAAAGTTTGTCAGATATTGGCTCAAAGTTTGAGTGCTCCTGTTTTTGAAGAATCAAAGGCAGACGTGCCAATAGTATGTACATCTATATATTTTGGACTTACACTACTTTATCGTACTGCATCGTTGCTGAACATCAGACGAGATGGCGGTCAAGTATAAACCTATTATCGTTACTAAAAACTTGATACAGTAAGATTATACAAATGTTGAATTCAAAGCAAGTTTGCTTAATTTCAGGGGACTTAGGATATTACGTAATCGTAGTAACAATTTTTTTTTTTTGTAAAGCTGTGTAATTTTAGCAGCACCAATAAAATCGATTTGTTTTCCTTACCTCGTTTTACTACCAAAATCTTCATCATTAAAGCTCTGATCACTCCGGTATTTCAAGGTTATTTCCTTTGTATTTATTTATTATCTCCACAAACTCCTGGGTCAATGCCTTTTATATGATATCCATTAATTTCCCCTTTTTTCTCTTGAAATGCAGGAAGACTAATGAGTAAATTTCAAATCTATTCTTGATAAACTATTTTATATACACATTTTTTTAAACTTTCAACCTGCCCAGTGCCATCATTTACTCCACATTTCGAGGTATTTCAAGGATATTTCAAGAAAGGTTGGTTTGAATCAGTGCTGGTTGGGGAAATGCAAAATGAGTGAGGAATGTGTGTGCAAAGCACCTTAGTGAATTATGGAGAGATTCCGCTACACATGTTCTCACTGCGTAAATATTTGCACTGATATATATCTTGCATGCTCACCTTTATTATTACAACACTAGCGGTCCGCCCCGGGTTGCGGTCTTGGCAGAGCCCGCCTGGGGAAGTACCATACATTTGCCAGTTATTAAATAAATAATAATAAATAAATATTGGTGGACAATTCACACACAACACCATCTGACCCCAAACTAAACAAAGCTTGTAATATGGCGGCCACATAGTTGATATAATACTTATATAATTTTAAATACATACTTATTATACATAGAAACACCCAGACACAGTGCAAATATTTGAATTCATCACACAAATATTTGCACTGGGTGGGGAATCGAACCCACGACCCTCGGCTTCGCAGGCAGAGTTACTGCCCACTAAGCCACGAGGCCAGTCACCGACAGTATTCTACCGACAAGCAGTAATATGCAAACATTCCTGTGTTCCAGTTTTAAGGGCAATGCTTCCAGAGAAATTACAGGGCTTAGATATGTAACATTTTAGATCTCTGGGTGACGAGCGCAGTGCAGTGCTAGGTAATGATTTGGGTTCTTCATGTTCCAATAGCTGCGTGTCACTGTGCTGTTATGTGGCAGCCATGTTGCTTAAAAGCACACGAAATTAAATCTAAGATACCTAAATCACAACAAATACTGCTACTAAAACTATTTATTACCATACAAATAGGAAGGGACTTCATACTTGCTTCGAGCACTTATGCTCGCTTGAAAGCTTCTTGCGACGCCGTCATGTGACGTCCTCTTCGTACTAAATAATAATCAAGAAGAACTCTGGCTGACACATACGTCAAACTCGTAAACGGCTAGTTAACAGGAGTGAAATAAAAATATGAAAAATGAGCGGCCCATTCCGGCTTCGCTCGGATAAGAACCTAGATACCAACTGTAGCGCCATCTGCCGGGCTGATTTGTAAATCTAAACCATCCAGGGACCTACCCAAACGTATACAAATCATATGATCAAACGTATAAAAAAATCATTCAAATCGGAACAGCCGTTTAGGAGGAGTTAACTTACAACGAAAAGTGGCATTGATTTTTATATATTATGTAGACAATATTTCAGATGGCGGTTGAATTTCTCATATAGATATCAGTGTCATGTAGAAATTAGAACTTAGATCTAAGATTTGCTTTAAAACTGTTTTTATGTCACGTGTAGGAGTAATGCCGCTAACTTCAAAAAAAAAACAACGTTAAAAAAAACACGTTAGATCTCTAGTACAAGTGGTCCCAGACACATTTTAACGATTGATTGGCCGGTTTTTAAAAATTAACAAAAAATTAAACATTTTCATTTATTTCGAAAATCTCAGTACAAAACATAGAGTTGGTCCTATATTTTTTATTTTGTTTAATAAATCTAATTGAAAAGAGTTTGTCGCATGAGCTTAATTTGTAAGTTGAAATCCGTTGTTTGGATTTTCAGAAAATTAACTATTTTGTTTCCACAACTGGCACAAGCAATGACGCTATAAGCTGTAAAAATATACATCTTTTATGATGTAGAGAATACAACATTATACATACAACAGATATGTTTCAAACCGCCCCATAACTGCCTAACAGTTAATACTAAATCAGAGTGTCGAAACCCAACGCACCCATACATATTATAATGTTTATTTGATTCTAACACCTTGATGAATTAATTAGAAACTGTGTTAGATTGCTCGTCATAAAAAGGGCTAGGAATCTTTTATTCGGCCCTTTTCTTTGATCTCGCCGACGCCGCGGTTGAATAGTAAGATTAATGTTTTCACTGCTGTTGTAAATCTCTTAACACATTTTTAACTTAAATAAAACGTCTGGGAAGCAATAAACGAGCGGCGCAGGCGCATTGTGCAGGTGTTATGGCTGGTGAAAGCACTGTTTGTAAATAAGTGGGCAGATGATGCGTTACATCTATGACTATGTTATAACTATATTAAATTACTCTTTTTTTTACCATCTTAACCTAATAAAGCATATTTTTTTTTGTTTTTTTTAGCACTTGACCACCATTTCACCTGATGTTAAGCGATGATGCGATCTACGATGAAGCGTGCTTACCTAGAAGAATACGATTCACTCTAGATTTTTACAGTATTTATGAGTACACGACAGTCCTTCAGAAGTTACACCAACCTTTACTAGTTATTTGTTCTGCCAAGCTGTGATGTGCATACATCGTCATGGACCGCTTTAAAGGGCAATGTTTTAGAGAACAAGGCAAAGAGATAAATCATCTTGTTTGCCTAAGTGACAGTGAAAACTTATAAACTCGAAAACGATAGCTTACTTTGGAAACTGGAACGTGAAATCGCCATGACCAAGGCCATCTAGAAATGCGTCAGTCCAATGGGAAATGTTGACGCGTTTCTAGATAATCAATGTCAAGATCCCGTGCTTACCCGAAAAGTTCTTATCATTCCCGAGCGTGACGCTAGAATTCAATTCACAGCCCACGAAAAATCTGTCTGTGGCGCGGCAAATGAAATTTTTCACTTCAAAAATCTCCCAGTGGTAATGTGTAAGCATTTTTGTGTTCAACTGTTCCTAAGAAAATGTAAGAGAGCGGAAAAACGCCATCTCAGATTTCTGAGTGACGAACGTTCGGTACGTTCGTCACTCGTCACACGTACAGAAGTATCAATTTGGGATCTTCTTCCTTTTATCATTAATAGTATTGCGAGTCGTCGCCCTCTCGCTTAATACATATTAACCGACGATGCGGTATGTTCGATGGAGCGCGTTTAGCAGTGAAACTGATTCACTCGGAATATAGAGACACTGAGATATTATTTGCATCAGAATACTGCTTACAGCCAGGGACTCATCTCTTCCATAGTGTCACTCTACCTTTTAAAACACTATGAAAGATTTTCACGGTACAAAAACATTTTCTTTGTGATGCAATCCTAAATCTAACAAACTAATCATCTCAGCCTATAAAAATGTATAAAAAACAGATAAATAACTATAGTTATTTGTATGTCGTCATATTCTCTATCAAAAAGCTGTAGATGTTACTAGCCGACTTCCAAAAAGGAGGAGGTTATCAATTCGACCCCTATGTTTTTTTTATGTTTGTTACCTGATTTCTCGAGAACCCCGTACCGATTTTAAAATTTCTTTTTATGTTCGGTATGCTTCCCAAATGGTCCAATATAAATCATATCGCAATCTGTTAAGTGGTTTTAGAAATATGAACCAAAAACTAAAATTTGCATACAATTTTCTGGATGACGTAATTGTAGATTTCACAAAAGTTATGAAACTCGAACCTGTCACTACGAAATTGGGTAAATGCGTTAATAAAAACTTGGCTTGCACTAAATAGGGTTAAATAAACTGTTTTGGTACAAAAAAATTAACCGACTTCAAAACCACGAATAGGCACTCAAAATCGAAAAATAAATTAATATAATTATTACAAGTGCTACTCACTCATCTATTTGAAGTCGGTGCTAGCCAAGTCTAACAGGTAGTGGATATGCCTACCTACCACGTGCCTACATAGTATTTTTGGCCTGACTGGCACCGCCTTCAAATAGATGAGTGAGTAGCACTTGTAATAATGTTTTTTTTTAATTTAAAGTTGCTTCGTTCGTACTCTCTCCAGAAGATTCGATAAATTAGTTTCTTCCCTTTGTTTCAGCGAGTATTCTTTCAAGAGTCTATAAATATATATAGACATTCTTACGTCGCACTCAAATTTATACAGAACCCTTCTCTCAAATTATACCGTGCTACAATCAAAGGAAACAAAATTATACTCCTTTCAAGTTCGTTCCCATAATTCTGTACAACTGGTTTTCATAACTCGGTAAAACGTATTGAATTGCCGTCATTATGTGTATATGTAGACGAAAAAACTCAGGGTAAGGATGAGATCACATGAACTGCAGTAATTTGAGTTCTGCTTAGGATTTTAAACTAGAAAGTTTACTATAGAACGATGATGAACATAAAATTGTTTTTTATTTTATTTAGATAGGTAGATACCCTTTATTGTACACACACCAAACAAAACAATTAAGTAAAAGAAAATTGGCAGTCATAGGAACTAGAATTTGATAGCTTACTTTGGAAACTACACGGGTGGAGTCGGAAGGCGTGGCCATGAGCATGCCCACGTTTTCCATCAGCATGATTTCTCGATGGCCCATGGCCATGGTCCCGAGTTTACCCGAAGATTTCTTATAATTCCCGAGCGTGACGCTAGAATTCAATTCATAGCCCACGAAAAAACTATATGTAAAACAATAAAAACTTGTGTTGCAACCGGCGGCCTTATCGTTAAAGACGATCTCTTCCAGGAAACCTAAGGGTGGAAATGTTTTTTAGAAGTTATAAAAAGCGTTTATTAAGTGGCAGTAAATATTCCATAGAAAACAAAAGTTGAAAAAATATTCTCAGAAAGACGCCTTATCTAAACTTTATAAGGAAATAACCCTTAAAGAAGATACTGCAAAGAAAATATTTCACTTTATATTTACCTCATCCTGTTTTAGTTTTACAAGCCTTAAGAAAAATGTATTTTGCCGTTCTTTAATAAAATTACGACAGAAAACAACTTTTCGCTTCGTTAGGTTTGCCTCGCATTCGTTTGACATCGTCCTGTATGTGTGTAGCTTCATCTTTGATGCTGACCATAGTATTTTTGTGTTCAATTTCAGTCTCTATCACCTTGTGTTAAAGCGCATACCGTTTAAAGTATTCTAGGCACGATCCTAATCACCCTTTGATATGGGGTTCGAATGCATGTCACCGACAGTCTGACATACGTACTCAAATTGGGCGTATTTATTTCATATCAGGCGGTGCTGGACAAAGGATAAAATGTTTCAGATCGTGTTATGACGTACAATAATAAGTATAATTTTTTGACGCATATACGATACTAACAGTACCTCGCGTTTACCCCAAAAACGTAAAAAAATATCGAAATCTATGGTTTACCCGCACAGTTGACGTTTTCGTTATTTTCCTGAGTAGTTTCGTTAGTTTTCCGTAGTTTCGTTATAACACCATCTGACCCCAAACTAAGCAAAGCTTGTACTATGGCGGCCAGATAACTGATATAATACTTATATAGTTTTAAATACATACATATTATAAATAGAAATACCCAGACACAGTGCAAACATCGGTTTCGCAGGCAGAGTTACTAGCCAGGCCAGTTAAATCATAATACATCTGTCTTCCAAATTGAAACCCGATCCGTTCAGGCATTCCAACGTGATTGAGCAACAAACATCCAAGCATAGAAGCATACAAATATTCATACACATATAATATAATACAGTGTTTTTGCCACTCTGTCTGTCTGCCTATGTGTTTTTCCAGACTATTATTTGACTGTTCTAAATTTCAGTCCGACCCGTTCATACGTACTGACGTGATTGAGTAACAATCATCGAAATTTCCAAGTATTCCAAAAATTTTTTTATCCCGGTATAATAACAGGAACGGGAACGCGGGTAAAACCGCGGAATGCAGTTAGTAAGATATAAAAGTTACACGTGATTTTGTTGATGATGATGTTGAATGATCCGTTCATCTTATTTAACTGGAACGCTTATAAATTTTATAATAATAAAGTTATTCCTACAAGAGTTACTAACTTCAACTTATCCACAAAAAGACAAACTCCCGCAAGTATAGCCCGATCACGAGTACAACGCATGTGCGAGCAAAATTTACCAACTTCTAAAGGTCAGGGGTTGGTTTGAAAATGAAGGTACCTTTTAATTTTTTGTTAATTAACCTATCCGTAACATCGACCGATGACCGAGCATTACGGAAATTGTAGGTATATGGAAAACTATAAGTGTAGATGACACAGTCAAAGATAACTAACTCATCACAACAACAATAACAAGATAACATCAACCTGTCAAGAATTTTGATAATAATGAGATTCTGAAGATTATATTGTGTAGTGGTGCATAATTTCAGCCTAAAAAGCATCCGAGTTTACATTGCTAAATATTTTTTTATTTTTTTTTATGAAAACTTACATGATTATTACACATTTTAAATGAATATACGGGTAGCTCACGTGATGTACAGTCAGTCTAGTCCGACTTAAGTTTCGGCCTCGTCCGGCGGCCTTTTTCAAGGAATATGCACGCGCGCGACCGCTGCTCGTTTGGCACTGTTCGGACGACGCGACGGTTTCGGTTCGATTTGGTTGGCGGTCGCGCGCGTGCACTCTCCTTGAAAAGGCCGCCGGAAGTGGTCGAAACTTAAGTCGGACTGTACATCAGGTGAGCTAGCCGTATATTCATTTAAAATTTTAAAAAAGTGTACGTATAATGGACGTAACAAATTAATACTTTTTTTCTTCATTCCCCTTATTAAGAAGTTCTACCTTAAGATAGATAACATTTTCAACGCAAGAAAGAAAAGCTAATTCCTTTGTTCCCTGAAGCTACACGTAGATCAATTTTTTACTAAAATTTTCACTAGCTAAATTCAGGGTGACGGTTTTTCGTTACGAAGTGCGGGCGCATTGTAAGCATAACGCGTCAGAGGAAATTATTTAGAATTGTATAAGATTGCATGCATTAGATTTTATTTTTGTTTGATTAGATTGGATTAGGATTAGATTGAATTAACTTGGAATAGATTGTATTAGATTGGATTAACTTGGAATAGATGGTATTAGATTGGATTAATTTAGAATAGATTGTATTAGATTGGATTAACTTGGAATAGGTTGTATTAGATTGGATTAACTTGGAATAGATTGTATTAGATTAGATTAGTATTGATCTGAATTAGATTAGAGAACACGACCACGGCAACTATGCGGGCAAACCGCGTCGGGCTGCTAGTCTATCATATGTTTTTTTAGAAATAGTTTTAGCTTGAAACAGTTCATTCAGGAGGAAATTCGTGAGCTATTCGTAAGAGAAACCACAGAAAACAATTTATATAGTATAGAAATAGTAAAGGATATTCAAAAAACAGTTAAGGTAAAAACGGGGTTACACAAAAAGCATGTGGTAATCAGATCCGCAATTGTTTTACTGAAAAGAAAAAAGAAAACGATTATATTCGTCAATATTTTTTTTATTAGACTTTTATGTTGAGTTTGTATAGGTTGACTGAGAAGTTACGTAATATTATTTTCATAAGATCCAGGGGCTAGTACTTACAAAGTCCCAATTCGAAAATACCCGTCCTTTGTATGTATCAGTCATTCGGCAATGACTGATACATACAAAGAAGGTCCAAAGTCCTACCCAAGCATTGCTTATGCTGGACCGAAAAAACGTAATTTAATACTTTTAATACTACGAAAGCCCAATTAGAGATTAATATAATTTTTTAATTTATATTTCTTACCAACTTAATCATCCCACCACAACCAAAATTGCTTTGAATATTAATGTAGACAGATATTGTCGTAGAGGGAGAACAAAAATATATGATGAATTGTATGAAAAAGGACAGAAACTAACACGAGTTTCTATTATATATTTAGACTAGCTGTACCCTGCCACGCTTTGCTGTGGCACATTGTGATGCAAAAATTAGATAAAAACAATCCTTGATGCGGATTATATATCATTGTAAAATTTCAGCTCGAACGGTGCAGAACTTTTTGAGTTTTTGAAGCGTACACAAACCAACATAACATTTTTATATATAGAGATTATAATCACAACATAGCAAGCTTGTACCAAGAAGTGAAAATTCGTTCCGACCGGCGATCCAAAGATATGTCATGTCATTTTACTTTAAAAATACATAATGACGCTACGCAGACAGTAAAATAAGCTGAAATCATCATTGTGAATTAGCTTTACGAGGAAGATTTCGGGGGCAACTCGGCCACGCAAATCTGTTCTATATATTTTGTTAATCATAAGGGTGTCTTGGTGTAGTGGTAGGACTTTTGGCAGAGTCCGCCTGGGGAAGTACCACACCTTTGCCTGTTATTCTACCGCCAAGCAGTAAAGCAGTAATGTGCTAACATTACTGTGTTCCGGTTTGAAGAGCAATGTTTCCAGAGAAATTACAGGGCTTAGAGATAAAACATCTTAGATCTCGGGGTGACGAGCGCAGTTCAGTGCTAGGTAATGATTTGGACGTTTCATGTTCCAATAGTGTGTGTCTTGCTGGCTTAAAGGTCAAGAGTGAATTGGTTTCTTTCCAAGAAGTAAATACGTTCTTTACATGAAGTAAGTACGTTCTTTTGCAGAAGTAAGTACGTTCTTTTCAAGAAGTAAGTACATTATTTTCAAGAAGTAAGTATGTTCTTTACAAGAAGTAAGTATGTTGGAAATACGCTCCATCGTAGACCGCATATTCGCTTAACACTAGGCGACATGATTGAGTGAAAATCTATAATGGATACTGTTCAAAGATACATGTACCTTTCGGCTTCGTATAGGTCTGCTTAGCCTTGTTTTGCTCGCCCAACATAATTTATTTAGGAAACGGTCTGAATTATGACCTCCAACTTATGTGCCCAAACAATGTTCTAGGGCCGTGGGCAGAATTTTAGTCGAACCTCCACCTAACAGTAATGGCCAGACTATTATTCCTGCAGACATTTAGTTAAGTAATTCGGAAATTAATGAGGACATACACCTGAAATTATTTCTCGAATACCTTTTATTTTTAATGAAAATGTTACATTTATTAGTGCTATTTTTAACCCCCCGACCAAAAAAAGGGGTGTTATAAGTTTGACGTCGATGTCTGTCTGTCTGTCTGTCTGTCTATCTGTCTGTCTGTCTGTCTGTCTGTCTGTCTGTCTGTCTGTCTGTCTGTGTGTGTGTCTGTCTGTGGCACCGTAGAGCTCAAACGGATGGGCCGATTTCAATGCGGTTTTTTTTATTTGAAAGTTAATTACCGTGCGGGTGTTCTTAGCTACGTCTGGTTAATATCGATTCAAAATGGCCGCCTCCACAAAATGGCGGATAAAATATTTCTTCACAACCTACCTCAATATGGGTATCAAATGAAAGGGCTTAACTAATAGAGTACTATACGCTATAACAAATTACAAATCCAAGATGGCCGCCACCACAAAATGGCGAATTAAATATTTTTTTTTCACTACTACTTCAATATGGGTATCAAACGAAAGGGCTTGATTAGTAGAATACTTTGCACTATAACAAATTTCAAATCCAAGATGGCCGATACCACAAAATCGCGAATTACATTTATTTTTTCACAACTCCCTTAATATGGGTATCAAATGAAAGGGCTTGACTAGTAGAATGTTGTACAGATAACAAATCTTAGGTAGTCGGGGGTTAGTCAAAATTTTTAATTTTGTTCCTTGTTCTTTATGTAGATATACAAGATTAGTATGAGCCATTCGAGCTAAGCTGCGGCTGAAAAAATATACACTTGTACCACTCACAAAATGTTCATGTTTCATCTTTTTACTACAAAAATTTTCACTTCTGTCGGCAGTCTCTATAAATGCGAATTTGTTTTTTATGTTATTAAATTGAGTGACAAGATAAGCAAGACGAATGTCATCTGTTATGCCCGAGCTACACGAAGCTAGTTTTTTAAGCTAGGATGGCTTCTAGCTACGACGTTAGGAACTAACGTTAATGCAACGCTAGTTCTGTCTACACGAAGCTAAAAAAACTAGCTTACTAATACTAGCTTGCTATCCTAGCTTGAAAAACTAGCCCCGTGTAGCTCGGGCATTAAACAACACGATAGCCTATGTCAGCATAGCGTCACACGGTTAGTTGAAAATGAAACTTTCAAATCACTGCTTAGCAAGAATTATTAGTGTTCATTACATGAAAAAAAATATTATGAATTACTTATTTTCCTTTTAACTTCTCTGTAAGCATAACCCTTCAAACTTACTACTGGGTAAACCTACTACTGGGTGATAGAAAAACAAATAGCATTTAAAAAAATTGGAGCTAAAAGCTCAAAATGTTTAAAATGATTATTATTTTATGGAGAGTTTTGTGGTATTTTAATGTGAAGTTATTTTTGTTTGCTAATAAATAAATTCTACCAAAATTAAAAATACGAAAATTCGTATTTTTTCATACGCTTTAATGCAAAAACTACTTAAGGTATCTGAGTGAAATGTAGTACAAAGATAGTTTATAATCTGAAATAACATACACTAGTTTGTATCGCGTAATAACGAGAGAAACTGTAAGATGTTTATCTAGATTTAAAATATGCCACAAAAACGCTAATGTCAATGGTTATAGGAAAAAATAACTTTTTGGATATAAAATCTGGCAAATATCATATTTTTTACTTTTCTCATTCCATTATGTCAGAGAGGCATAGGAATCGTATAAAACTTGATGTTTACGGCAAATAAAATCATAGACCCGCATAACCAGTGTTATGGCACGAGTAGTCTTGCGTTGTTACGCTGCAAACATGGCTTTTACATCGTACAGAGGAATGAACTTCGCGGTAATATTGAAAAGCGAACAAAGAAAAATGTTTGTATGTTTTTTTTTGTGTGGTGTGTGTATTTTTAAGGTAAATAAGATTTCACTGGTATTATCACTACATAGCATCAAACAAAGTCCCTTTCTTTGCCCCTATATCCCTATGTATGCTAAGATCTTTAAAACTACAAAACAGATTTTGCTGCTGGTTTTTAAATAAATAGCGTGATTCAAGACAAAGTTTTATATGCATAATATGTGCATGCAACAGTAGAGAAACAATAATAATTTCAAAAGTTTCTAATGTGATGTCATAAACAAACACATTTTTTGCGCTTACTTTGCAAACGCTGGGTGGATCCTACGAGACGGGTTAAAATAACTGCAGTATTGTAACCCTTAAAAAGGTCTACAAAAAAGTTCCCAATAGTATATGTGGATCTCTTAGGCATAACTCACAATACCATTTTTTTCGTATTTTTCGTATCAGCCGTATTGCACCCGTGTGAAGCCAGGTCGGGTCACTAGTAACATATATTAAAAAACGTCCGTTATAATCCAAATAAATTAAATTACTTGCCACTTTGCCCTTTTTGCTATCGGACTGCTCCTAGTTCGAAAAAGCTACATCGTTTCATGGCTGACGTTCCGAAGATTAGATCAAAGAGATTTGACTCTACATTTGTGATAAGAACGTCTAGGCTATAGGATGCGTAGTCTGAGTGGGTATTCCCCTAGTGTTACAATCTTGAAGTTTTGAAATTAAGAGTAAATAATTAGTTTTTCTAGATAAACACGGTTCACCGTAGACCGCATCGTCGCTTGACATCAGGCAAGATGACGGTCAAGTGTAAACCCATAATAGTATTTGTAGTGCATTTATTATTTGTAGTGTATTTATCATCTTGATTATCTTTAGACATTCATTGGCCTACGGATAGTTTAGATGTGGTTAAGTTAGGTTAGGTTAGGTGTAAATATTTAGTTAAGTATGTAGTAAAGTGTAGTTTTTAAATACATACGTCGTTTTATTACAGTTTCCTGATATCAAAATTCTATGCCACAACTACACCAACTTTGTGTTCAAAATATTGAAAACAAAAGCATAATGCAGTAACGGGTACTTATTTCAACAGCGCCTATTACCTGTTCTTACAATTGCAGTTTAACGACTGACATGTAAATGTATGTAAATTACACGATATTAAGTACTATGTCGTTGGTACAATGTAGATGGGTGATTAAGTGGACAATTTCGGACAGTTTCGCTTTATTTCTTGACCTAACGTTTGTAAAGTAGCTAGTTGCGTGATTACACCCGTAGCGTGTGATTTGGGCGATGTTGTCGCTGTTAACCTTGGTATGGTAATTCTGTAACTGCAGCTTTTAATTGCTAGAATAATCAAGGAAGTAAAATTCCTAAAGTGAGTAGCAAGTTACGCATGAAAAAAATCGTTATTTGGATGACGGGCGCGTCAAAAACGTAATAAATAATAATAAATATTGGTGGTCAATTCACACACAGTACCATCCGACACCAAACTAAGTAAAGTTTGGAAGATGGTAGCTAGATAGATAACATTCTAATTATCTGACAGGTAAGTTATGGTTCAATAAGGGACAAGCATTTTTCGTTTTATCAAATCATTTAAAATCGTCACACCTGAAGGTCATCAAACCGCCGTAGTGATTGGTTGATCCGGTTGTGACGTCACTTCTTCGTAAAAACTGAACCATGAAGTAATGTCACTCGTAATTTCTAAGCATTGTATCTTCATTATTTTCATTTGAAAAACAAAAGAAAAAATACTTGTACAATATTTTTGAATAAAATCGGACTAATTAGTTTCTTTTAGTCATAATGCCTGTTTCAAACATAAAGTCTTATATGAATAAATCCGTAATAGTAGAGCTTCAAAAACAGCAAACTCACTTAAATTAAGTAAGTGGGTCAAATGAGTCCACCTCGCATATTGGCACGCGCGGTGTTGCTATAGTAGCCTATTTACCTCATCGATATAAATCAATGGATATGCCCTCCCAAATTTTAAGCGCGCGGAACTATTATAATTTTTTTGTTTTCAAATAAAGAGTGACGAGACGAGCAGTATATGTTCCTGGTGGTAAGCAACATGCCTGTCACATAACAGCACAGTGACACGCAGCTATCGGAACATGAGGAGTTCAAATTATTATCTAGCACTGCACTGCGCTCGTCCCCAGAGATCTAGAATATTATATCTCTAAGCTCTGTAATTTCTCTGGAAACATTACCCTGCAATCGAAAACATCCAAAATAAGTTGAACCGCAACATACCTCGCTGCTAGCGATTCTAGAGTTCAAGTAGATTGGTAGTTGTAAACCAATCACGCTACACACAGAGACGCAGTTTGTTTTCAATTTCAAGGTGCTCAGGGCACATCTATTGATTTATATCTATGACTTACCTAATACTTATGAATTACGCGACTTCCCGTAACGCCGGGCGCCGCTCCGCCCTAGTCTATAATAACCTTATACTTATTTAGCTTCTCGTTGTAATGTTGTGCTTTCAGAGCTACGCACAAACCCAGCATAAAAGAGTAGTAGTAGAGAGTAATTTATTCACAAAAAATGTGGTTAAATGGTGTGTAGTGTCTAGTGTCCACAGTAGCCACAGCTGAACTAAGCACATCTCTTTTGAAGTGAAAACTGCTTTGGGCGCGCCTAGAACATAATTTTCGTGGGCGTGACGCTCGGGTATGATAAAAGCTTTTCGGGTAAACTCAGGATGCTAGAGCGAGAAACAAAATACAGTGAACAAACGCGTCAGATCGAGAAAGATAATGTAGTCCCTGTGTACCTGTGTTTATTATATTTATATCTTAACATTAACTAATATATTAAACTAAATATTAATTATCCGACATTAACTTCTAGGTACTTAACACATTACTGTCATTAATTGAACTTGTCACGAAATATAAAATTTGCATTTCACATCCATTGGAAAAAAAGTTTTTGTCGTAATATACTCGTATTAGGTACTGTTTTATCACAGCACTTACACTACGTAAACACACAAAATGATACCTATTTTCATCACAGCACTTACACATACACTTTAAGCACAACATATATTTATATGCATTTTTAGCGAAATACCTATAACATAAATAAATAGCAAATACTAAAATATTTGCTAGTCAAACCCTATTTCCGAACAGCGTAATTTTTTTTTAAAATTTATTCTTGGCCATAGATACTAATCATTTCGCCACATTTTATTCTCGTGTTGCTGTGCTTACTAGGTATATACTAATTTTCAATTTCTTAATAATTTTTAATTATTAAAATTATTTAGTGGTCTTTAAATATAAGTATTTCTTATTTTAGTTGTCACTTCTGCCGTGCGGTCTTAAGCGCACGTTTTTTTTTTCCATAAATAAACTAAGGTCTTAAGATATTCAAGATGCTCAAGTCTACTACAAGTGGTAGCGTGCCCAGCATGCTGGCGCCATTACCACGCTGAACGGAAATAAACCACATTTATTTGGCTTAACGTACACGTATTGTCATCCAGTGTGGTAATGACACTACCATGCTGGGTACGCTGTCAACTGATAGTGGACATCTAAAATTTCATCGGTAGATAATTTAGATATGTCAATATAAGTAGTTGGATGTTATAGTAATGTAATAGATTTATTTTTTTATTTGTATTACCCGTCATCCTGTTTTCGTATCTGTTTTTCCATCCTACGGTTGCCTGAAAGAGATCGCTTTAAGCGATAAGGTCGCCCATTGCAAATTTAATTTTAGTCTTTAAGTTTTTATGTATTTTATTTTGTAATTACGTGCAATAAAGAGTTAATCAATAAATCTATCTATCTATATTGTAGCGTAATTTTTGTCTTGTTTAATAAACACAGACCATTGACAAAGCAACTTTCTTTTGTTTCAAGCGATAACGAATAATGGAGTAAAGTTTAGAAGCCCGCTATTGACATTTAAAGTCGATATAAAGTAATTACTTTCAATCCATCTACATCTCCAGTTGAGTTGGGCCCAGTTCGATGATTGATGAACCTTGTCAAAGGAGATATGGACGTTATTCGAATTGGAACGATTTTTATTAGGTCTATTTAGTTTGACATCAAAAATATTTATTCTTACACCAAAAAATGTGACCTATTTTTAGTTAAAAATAATTCTGAGATAGACTGTGGTGCTTACAAACTACAACAGATTTGAGTAATAAATGGTTGAACAATATTAACAGTGACATGTGCTTATCAAATTACTCTAACTTAGTGAAAAAAAAACAACTTTTCCAGAAGAAACCGACTCACTCTCAATTGCATTTTTTTTGTATTGTATAAAATAACGAGACAATCAGGACATGTGCTTGATGGTAACCAATATTGCTTCCGCATAACAGCACAGTGACTCGCACCTATTGGAACATGAAAAGTACAAACCATGACCGAGCTCTGTGTCGCGCTCGTCACCCAAAGATATAAGATGTTTTATCTGTATGCCCAGTAACTACTTTGGAAACATTGCCCTCCAAACCGGAACATAGTAATGTTTGCAAATTCATTTAGCGGTATACTTTATAACTGGTAAAGGCGTGGTACTTTGCCAGGCGGGATCTGCAAAGAGCACTACAAATAGATGCTCAGTTTTCAATTTAGTTGTAAAACTAAACAATCCTATTTTATTACTCTGATTGAAAGCAGATTGATGACTTAGAGGTGAAGTCGCAAAGATATAATGGATAATTAGATAAGTTTAATGGGTTTTATAACTTCCTACTCAGTGGAATTAATGAAAAAGAGAGCGAGTAGGTGTTTCAAAATGATTTGTGAGAAAATTTTGATGGAATGTAATGCTGATTGACGATGTATAACTGTGTTTATATCAATGAAATGTTTACTATATTTTTCAATAGTTTCACATTAAATCAGAAATCTTTATTGGCCACAATATGGAACATACATTAATATAGTTTTCGCAAACTTTGGTAAGAAAGAATACAGTGTTGTTAAACCTGCTATTAGTCATTGCCATATGCCACTAGAATTAGTTAGACCCTAGATAGACTCTGTAAAGAGAGAGGCATACCTCTAAAAAAGTGCACACGCGATATACGGATGAATGCTACATAGGGAAGTCTATTATTTGGACCATTTTTTATAAAATGCGATTTCTCTTCTTCTTCTTCTTCTCTGAAAATAGCGTACACAACAATTGTATTAAATGAAACTATATTTTATTTGGCTTCATATATGTTTACTAAGAACTGAACAACTAAGAGCAGAACTGACAACCGATGGGGAAGAAAGGTTCTCGAGTGGCGACCACGAACCGGAAGGCGCAGTGTTCGACAACCTCCTACTAGATGAACAGATGACCTCACAAAGGTCGCTGGAAACCGCTGGTTGCAGGTTACGCAGAACTGTACGTTGTGGAAATCTCGGGGAAGGCCTATGTTCAGCAGTGGACATCTTGCGGCTGATGATGATGATAATTACTAAAAATCCAACTTTAACTTAACGAATGGTCCAATATCCCAAACTTCCCCCTAATAAATCGAATCTTCGGTCTGCAATAGTAAAAAGCGTGAGCCGTGGTGTAGTATCGATAACGTCTGACTCATAATCGTCGTCATGAGAAGACTCCGTCTTCTCTCTGACCACGGCGGTTGTAACGCTGTCAAAACGTCGAGGTATTTAAACAGTGAATTATTCGTGATTAAGCCCCGTAGTTACTATATAAACATTATAGACTGCAGGCCCGTGAACAAAATTTATGGGTCATAATTATGATACAGCAGGAGACCTATGTAGGATGATAGAAGGGTATAAAGTAATAAGATTGAGCACTTTGCCGTCACTTGTAAGCTGTCCAACTCTGTAATAAACTGTAAAACTGTAATACCTCTTCTAATCTATTATTCCGCAACGCCGTACAAAAATCATGCGGCAAGGAGAAATGATCGAGGTTTAGAACCCCCCCTCTTCAACAGCACTCAGTTGGACAGTTTACAAGTGACGGCATAGTGCTCAATCTTATTACTTTATACCCTTATATAATCCTACATAGGTCTCCTGCTGTATCAGATGACCCATAAATTTTGTTCACGGGCCTGCAGTCTATTATATATACGGTCGAATTGAAAACCCTCCTTTTTTGAAGTCGGTTAAAAAAGCTTTTGTTGATAGCTAGACGTTCTAAAATCAAATATGCATTTATGATTTGACTATAATATGATCTATAGTATTTGGATATTCCTCAAATAACTCTACTAAAATGTATACGGGCAGACTATTTATTTACAAAAAAACTAAATTGATAATAGCAGTACTACCCATAAATAAGGAGACGTTTCAATGTAAATCTGGCATTATTGATCTTATTATGTACTTTTCATTCGTTCATTTTGAATCGTCGGCTTGCATTAGGCATTTCGAATACAAACATTTTTTTCTGACGAATCAATTAAAACTTTTTACTTTACTGTTCACGTGACCGATGAAAAGAACTTTTAATTGAATGAATACAAATTTATTTAAAACTCGTAAATTTTAAATTAAAAAATAAGCTGCGCCGTTTTCTAAATTATTTACGAGACTTAAAAATATAATACAATGGAAAATATACTATGATTCCTACGTTTATACAACGTTTATATAATTAATTACTTGCACCATGCAATTCTGAATTTTATTGTCCAATGAATGTCTTTAGATAATCAAAATTATCAAGACCACAACTAGTCGGAAGCGTGCCCAGTTTGTATTATGGTAACAAGATAGCTGACATTAAACTTTTGTTATTTTAGAGACATATTTGTGAAACAAGTCTACATCCGGATAAGTAAACTCACGCATCCTTTTTATTGTCTATCTAAGATGCTAAATTTATCCAAATTATTCAATTCAATGTATGTGATATTTGAAGATCCTGAATCATCAGAGCACTTGATTAATTAATCACTCCTATTTGCCGGTATCATACTTTGATTTAAACCAAGTGATGTACTTATATTTATTGTGCCGATTTAATTTAATTGCAATTCCAATTTAATTGATAATATGTGAACCCTGTCATTATTATGTTACGTACCTATTCAAATTGTATTTTTTTTTCATTATTTAATTTAATTATTACTAACAACTGTATTGAAATTAATTTGTTTTTATGTTTTTGATAAGTTACTTACTTACGCCTAAAATAAGCTAAGGTCTACTCATTTAAGTTTATTTTCATTACTGTCAACTTTACTCTGTGAGCGCTACCTCTGCATTCCGAGTACAATGTAATATCTGATTGTTATTACCGGGTGCCCAAGATACAGGCCTAGCCTAGTTTGGGACCCACCGGACAAACGGCCGAGCTACAATTGGGTTCAAAATGTATAGAATGTGCTTTAATTTAAGGATAACAATAATGTAATTTTGTTTTTGGTAATAAATGACTTATCTTATCTTATCTTATCTTAATTATTAAGGACATAGAAAAAATATTTGTTTTCAACACACAAATATTTTTCCTGGGTGTGAATCGAACCTACGACCTGGCTTCGTGCGCAGACTTACTATCAACACCACGAGACTAGCAATTGAAACATTATCAGTTATGAGATCAAATTATACTGATAGAGCTTAAGTAGAGTTTTGTAATACGACGACTGGAATGAAAAATAAGATTAATCTACACTATTATATTATTATAAAGAGGAAAGATTTGATAGTTTGTTTGTTTGTTTGCATCGAATACCTACAGGATCGATTTGAAAAATTATTTCACTGTTATAATCGCACATTATCTGGCATGAACATAGGCTATATATTTAGGGTAATAAAACGCTCCACACACGTGTCCTAATATCAGAGGAAATGACGTAAAAGTAGTGAGAGGAGCTTACATCGCACCATGTGATTGGTGATTTATGGTACGATGTAAGGTCCTCCCCACTAGTTTTACGTAATTTCCTCTGATTTTAAGGCTCGTGTGTTGTAAGGTAAGGTTTCAGGATAGGGTTACATATATTTTTTTCCAAAAAGTTTATTAGTATAGTACTTAGTAAGTTAGTCCACATGAAAACATTGATAATGATAAATAAAATAGGATATTATTAACAAATGCTTGTACATCCCCTTAATATTCAACGTGGAAAGAGAGCGGACTCTCTCACTAGAAGAAAGAGACAAAGTAAAGCTTTCTTGAAACATGCCGCGGTTTCTTCACTACGTTTTTCTTCACCGTGAAAACCTGTTGATGATAAACTTGTATATCTGTACTAGGAAAAATCGAAAAATAAGAAAAGTGCAAACGGCATTCAAACATACGACCCTGTGATAGTGAAAAACGTTCACTAAATTGTAAGCAAAATCTTGTTTGCATATAATGAAAACTTTATGAACTTAAACGATTTTTTTTTCTGTACAAGAAAATTTGCATGTCAATAAATAAACTGATAAATAAATGCTAAAATTATTCAAAAGATACACTTTCAAACTTATTGTGTTATGGTTTCCATAGATGACGTAATAAAGCGACGAATGCTTTTGCTAACTAGATAGAAAAATGTGAAAACAAAACTTTTTTTCCTCCTCTGGATATTTGGCCCCTTCCTTATTTCAGTTTCCATCGTCAAGTTATATATTTTTTCATCAAATTTCTTAATACGAACGTTTTCTTCGCTTTTCTTTTTGAACACAGAGCAGAGCAGTTGCGTTAAATTTTTCGTTATAATTTTTTAGTGTTTTGTGAAGAAAGAAGTGTGGCACTCGGGGACTGCCGCGTTAAAGCTATTGCATGTTGCATGCATTTTTATCAACATAAGCAATAGGGATGACTGGCCTCGTGGCTTAGTGCGTAGTAACTCTGCCTGCGAAGCCGAGGGTCGTGGGTTTGATTCCCACCCAGTGCAAATATTTGTGTGATGAATTCAAATGTGTGTACTGTGTCTGGGTGTTTCTATTTATAATAAGTAAGTATTTAAAACTATATATGTATTATATCAGCTATCTGACCGCCATACCACAAGCTTTGCTTAGTTTGAGGTCAGATGGTGTTATGTGTGAATTGTCCACGAATATTTATTATTTATTTATTTATGTTAACAATTTCTCGGAATTGCTTTTATTCTGAATAGTGACATTTGTTTCCATTAAAAAATATCACTGGAAATCCGTTAAGTTGGCAACACTGCTAAAAGCATTTAGTCTGTAAAGCTAATACAAATAAGATTCAAAGTCGAATGACCGAGTGGGGAGGACGGTGTTACGGTCTTCCATCCCTCTTTCTTGTGAACATAAGAAAGAGATGCACTATCACTAAAATTCGGTCCCCAGGCCCGCGATAAAAGCTATGCAATAGCTTAAAAACATGGGAAGTAACATACACAGTAACAAACATAGACATTCGATAACATTAGTGTGATTTATTATTAGTGCCTAAATGACAGAGCGTAGCTCGGTGTTTCATTGCTTGAAAACACAGATAAATAATGTTTTCCAAAAAATCCTACTGAATTGCATGAAAATCATTTGAACCGAATACGAATCAGGTTCTAAATTAAATCTAATATAATAAATGTCGTAATAAGATTTGATAAACCGTATTTTCGCAAAAGCTCTAGGAATTTCACGAAAACACGGATAATTAGTTATTGGCTATGTATAATATTTCTCAATATTACTGAACACATTTAGGAGTTATGCAACAACATGATATGCTTCAGTAAAATGGAATAGTTAACTCTGATTGGCTAGATTTTGGGTTACAAGATGTCCTTTATTGTGATTGGTTCCTAGTGTTAACTTGTTGGTTTGATGTATTTTTCATAAAGTTTATGTAGGAGAGATTAGGTAAGAAATAAGCGATTACAATCTTACAATACGTTAGGTTTGTTTATACTCGTACTCTAACGTCGTTCACAATAATTGTACAGTCACAGACTCACAAATCTCAGAAAATTAAAGGCCACATGACAAAGAGAGAATGAAATTGAGTGGGCATCCAATCAGAGAACATTTAGTTTAGAACGCTCTCATTGACCAATCAGCGTGCTTTATCTTTATAGTCAACGATTCTTTTCGCAATCTTAATAACGTAGCCAACGTTTTTGCAAAAATCCTGCCCTTTTCCAGTATGGTTGAGAAATGTGAAAGTCATTGTCTAATAATCTCTGTTTTCGTTAAATTACTAGGATTTTTGCAAAATATCAGTATATCAAATCAAACTTACGAAATAAATATATAAGAGTTGCTCGTGTAAAGCTGTTTATATCCCACTCAGTGCCATCTAACGGCAATGCTCCAAACTATTTACGTTAATACAAAAGACCGTCATTAAATTTTAAAGTTCATGATTGTAATTCTGGGCTGTTAAAACCGTTTTCAAAAGCTGATAAGCTTATTAACGTCTAAACCTTATTTGAAGTCCGTTAATTAGTTACTTAGATAGTAATTACAATCCTAACAAGTTTCTGTTTGTGTTACAGGTGCGTACAACCTAAACTGGCGCTTGGAGACTAAAGGTTAGTAATTTAGGGGAAGACTAAATATTTACTGAGTAAATTGACTTAAGGTAATACAGATTACTAACACGAGATTATAGTTTTTATGTTACTGCGTTTACATCTTTATTCACAAAAATACAATGATCATTTACATCTATATTAATAATTTCGTCAAGGGGTACGGTAGACTTGATCGAAACCTTATATGAATAACAAAACATAAAAAAAAATTGATTTTGAGTCGACAACATATGTCCACAAAATTTGGATTATGGAGAATTTCGTAAAATTTTTAGTGTCCGACCGAAACTGATTTTCCGGCCGAAACCGAAACCGAAACCGAATGTTCGGCCGTGGATTCAGTTTCGGCCGAAACCGAAACCGAAACCGAAACTCACGTGGTCAAGTATATAATTTATTAAAATACTGAAATTTGGTGCATTTTACCTATTATTTTGCCTTAATTAGGGCATGAAATGGAAAAAACAATATATATCATAATAGGATAGATAAGAAATTAGTAAGAAGTCTTGTAAGTCCTTACAAGTTCTGATAGATGGCTCTAGTTTTCACTATTTTATAATAGCAATATTATAATCTCGTACTTATTTGTATGAGGTTAATTAATAGTGTCCTCGTACCTCGTACGAAAGACTACAAATCTCGTATTTATACGAGGAACCTCGTACGGTTGGCATCGCTGGTTGCTACAGAACTATCCGAACGGCGCACGGTAATTCCCGACAAGGTCCGTCAAAGCGTTGCCGCGGAAAACAAAGTTAGGCGATCGTGAACGTGCTTGAACTTGTTAAGTTTCGGTTTCGGCAAAAGTTTCGGCCGATTTTGGCCGAAACCGAAACTGTGGCCGAAACTTGATTTTTGGCCGAAACTCGGCCGAAACCGAAACCGAACTTTCGGTCGGACACTAAAAATTTTGATGGCACTGACAAACAAACCGCTGTCGCCATCTTTGGTGTGAAGCACGTTTCGTTCCATCAATCAACACATTGCGTGCGTCTGTCGCGCTAAAAAAGTATCCATCACAAAAAAACTGTGACTTATGTGACTACGTAGAACGAAACGTCTTGCCGCCGGACCGGAATTTTATTAGTAAGTACTTATATTTAATGTCAGTATTGCACCCGTGCGAAGCCGGGCGGGTCGCTACTATCGTAACTATGTAGGTACATAGGTCGGTACTATGATAACTCTACACAGAAAAAATGAATAAAAAAACAAATCAAATAAGGTCAAAGAGACCACCGCGCACTGACCCCTGCTGGAACGTGCCCAGAACACTCGCTGCGTTTCCCCTCTCTATGCCCAGGGAGATCTGCTGAGTCAAGAACCAACCTACTCGATTGCATTTTGATCTCATTTCAAGACGTTACACAGAACTAAATCACGCTCTAAACTATTGTCAGTTTTTTCGTGACCATGCCCTCTATAACGTTGCCAAATCGTTAATCATTAATTGTGTAACTAGTGGTCTACTCTGGCTTCGCCCGTGGTACACAATATATCGACACTCAGGGATCATACAACGTACGTCGATATTCAAAGGGGAAAGATTTTTTTTAAATCCGTTCAATAGTCTCTGAGATCAGCACGTTCATACAAAAAACCTCTTCAGCTTTATAATATTAGTATAGATTCATTCATTCATTGTAGTGATAGGACTCTTAGAAGAGTCCGCCTGGGGAAGAACCACGCCTTTGCCATTTATACTACCGCCAAGCAGTAATGTGCAAACATTACTGTGTTCCGCTTTGAAGGGCAATGTTACCAGAGAAATTACAGGGCTTACAAATACAACATATTAAATCTCTGGATGACGAGCGCAATGCAGTGCTAGGTACTGATTTGGACTTCATGTTCCAATAGCTGCGTGTCACTATGCTGTTATGTATTGAACATGCATAATGTAGGGGTAGGACTCTTGGCAGAGTCCGCCTGGGGAAGTACCACACCTTTGCCAGTTATTCTACCGCCAAGCAGTAATGTGCAAACATTACTGTGTTCCGGTCTGAAAGGCAATGTTTCCAGAGAAATTACCGGGCTAAGAGATATAACATCTTATATCTCTGGATGACGAGCGCAGTGCAGGGCTAGGTAATGATTTGGACTCTTCATGTTCCAATAGCTGCGTGTCACTATGCTGTTATGTGGCAGGTATGTTGCTCATCATCAGGCACATGTCCAGATCGTCTCGTTACTCTTTATTTAAAAAAAATAGTATCATGTTCATCCTAAAGCAAGTTTTCCGGAATATTGAGACGACCCTTTCGTCCAGTCCGGATCCTTGTATAACCCTTAAAAACAAAAGTATATTTTATAACCCTGTACAAATCAATACTAGCCTAATAATAACTTTCTTACCTACTCATGTTAACAAAACATACATTACGTACTGGCGATAGCCCAACGTTCCCCGATATCCAGCACAGATAACAGAAACTAGAATACTATCCGTGATTGTTGGATAGTTTGGGTCGGGTCTAAAACAACAAACTTATGGTAATACGAAGTATACTCGTATTAATTAGAACCAGTGAGCAAATATGCCGGTTATCAATTAACATATCTCGGAAATTATTGCTATTGTGGTTGAGCCCGGGAAATAAACAGTACGGAACTATTATAATATATATATATGTATGTACATTGTACATATTAATATTATAAATAGGTTATTTAAATAGATTAACCTCGTTTACTCATAAAGATTTTTTTGTAAAGGACTCTTTGCCGAGTCCGCCTATGGAAGTAATACACCTTTGCGTTGTACATATTATAATATTCTATAACTGAACTACATAGTCTAAAAATATATTTCATTGAAATAGAATAACATCGTTAACTCATAAAATATTTTATAAAGGACTCTGCCGAGTCCGCCTAGGGAAGTAACACACCTTTGCCAGTTATTCAACCCCCAAGTTGTAATGTCCAAACATCACTATGTTCTGGTTTGAAGGGCGATGCAGTACCAGGTAATGATTTGGACGTTTATGTTTAAAAGCTGAGTTACAGAGTGTTGATGTGCGCAGGCGTGTTATATACGAGTATGTATAGATAGGTATAGTTATGTCTAATAATAACACGGAAGTTATTACCCAACTGAAGATTCACAAATAATGTTCATTGATTAAACAACAATCACAATTATAATAATGACTGTATGGACATAATCGCACGTTTAGAATTGAAGAGGCGTAACTAAAAAAATTAAAAAATTAGTTTCATACATCGAGTGCCAAAAATCATGCAATTTTTAATAAAATAAGTCCTCTCATTATAAGTCCAGAAAATGAAACCCATACAAAGACAATCTCAAGTAATTTAAACGAGACATAAAAATCACGGCCATACGTAAACGTCTCGTAGACGTAGATACACGCAAAATAATGGGTCATAGGAACTGTCCGTAGAAGTGTAAACTTTAGACTTCGAATTTTAGTATAAAAAGCACTTATGTCGTAAAATACATCGCCGGTATAGCTACAAATAAACTGGTATTATAAATGCCGATAACTCGAAATCAGAAAATTTCACCCGTTCAAAAGGTGTCAAACGAACAAGTCCCTCTGCGCTGCTCCGCCACCGCTCCGACGCTACGCCACTACAATAGTATGTTGGTGACCCATAAAACTTTCCCTACGGTAAAGGAAGTTCCTCAAAAAAGACTATTACACATTTATCTTTTTTGCAATCCATCAAATATTTAAATGTAAGTACGGTTCTATTTCCGAGCGCTTGGTAGATACGACACGTGACCAAAATGCTAGCGTTTATTTGGCACAACGTATAAGCAATGCTATTCAGCGTGGTAATGTGTATTGTGTACATCTTAAACCTGCCGTCCGTAGTCTTGATCAGCTTGATTACATTTATCTAGAATTTCATCGGTCTGCGGATAATTCAGAATAGTTTAATGTAATGACAGTTAGTTTAGTATGTACTGCATTGAAATTTACTTTTAACCGACTTAAAAAAGGAGTTTACTAAAATGTTGACTAGTTAGACTATAAGGTGTCGGTATTTCGTGACGGTGTGCGCGCGATCATAAATTTTACTATCATAATTTATCCCTAACGCGCCAAAATAGATTTAATTTAAAAATTACTCAAAATAGCGTAAAATGAATTAATAGTAACCTATAATCACATTTTATCACCATTACGCCAGATCACTAATATCATAATAGAATTTTACGGCATCTGTGCCCATAAATATGCTTTTATAACAATAATATTTTGATGATGACGCTTCTCTTTTGCGCCGGTTGAACCGGATCATCTTTACTACCGGTTATGCAAAAACTATAAATATTTGGTAGTGTTTTGTCTGCCTTGTTTTTACATCCAATTTTAAATTACTAGCAACCGCTCGAATATGGAACGTTCCGTACCACGTATGGATCGGTACGACGCTCAACAACATACGATCGAACTGTCCAGTCCTGCTCTCAGGGCGTCCGTACTTCTCGCGTCATGTCGACAAAATTGCCTATAGATTAATGTCAAGCAGTTTATTATCCTTATCGCGAACTTGTACTCAATTGGCAGAGGATCAAGGAAGACAGCATGATAAAAGAGAGTTCTTCACCCAACCGCCACGGTTGGGTAATAAAGGAGGTAAGGTAAGGAGTTTCAGCTGGTCCAGTCGGGAGTACGCCGGAAACTACCGATCCGGAGCCCCCTGGTTTGGATCCCATGCGCGAGTCCAGGCAGTGGGGAATATTTAGTGGGTTGCTTCTGCTTATGGTCGATAAAGAAGACTGTGGATAATGATGAAGCAATACCGTTGCCTAGGATGTAGTACGTAGTGGATAATTAACCAAACAGTAGAGGCACTGTTTCAACCTATCACAGTGGTCCACATTTCTCGTATCAGTAATAGAATAGAATAGAATAGAATAGAATATTATTTATTTCGTAGATAACACATACATAATTTTTAACAAAATGGTTGTATGGTACACTACGAAAACGTCAAATTAAAATACAACCTTTTATACAATCATTGATACATTATTACAATAAATTATAACAACTTATACAAAATTACAATAAAATATTCCAATTTAAATTTTCATATATCATTATCTACACTTGAAAATAACAATGGTTTTGTATTTGTATTTGTATAAAACATTTGACAATTTTTAAAGTTAAAAATGCTGTAAAGGGGCATTACATTCAATTAACTAGTTTAATTATTTCAATAAATACATATATGTCAATGCATATACTTAAATAACATTTCTGATTAAATAAATTATTAGGTATGTCAGGCATTAGTCGAATTGTAGTTGGTGTAGTCATTACTTAAATATTCCTTTAGGGTATAAATCGTCTTGTCCAATAAAATAACCTTAACCTTCTTAAGAAACTCTGTGTCGCTTGTCAGGGTTTGAATTCCTGTTGGGAGTTTATTATATAATTCCTGGCCTCTGATGAGTGGAGTTCTATTAGACATGCACAATCTGTGTGGTATAGGTTCAAAATACATTCTGTTTCTATTAGATTTTACCCTATTAGTTTTATGGAGCTTGTATTTACTTATATTTTGCCTAACATATTTTAAAATTTCGAAAATATAAAGTGATACAGATGTCAAAATTTGCAAATCCCTGAAATGGTTTCTACATGACTCCCTACATCTGATACCAACCAAAACTCTGATGGCGCGCTTTTGTATTTTTAAAATTCTCTCATAATCTGTTGCACTTCCCCATACAATTATTCCGTACGACATTAAAGAATGGACATATGCATAGTAAACTTCTTTCAAACATTCAGAGGATGTAATAGTTTTAATTGTTTGAGAGCAAACACTCCTCTGGACATTTTTTTGCATGTGATATCTATATGATTCTTCCACGTTAGTGACGAATCAATTTCAAATCCTAACATTTTGACAGAATTTGTTGTGTATAATGTTGAAGCTCCTATGTTTATAGGAAAGTATTCACTTTAGGTGTTAAGGGTTGAAAACATAATGTTTGTTTTGTCTTTATTTAAATGAAGTCCATTGTCCCCAAACCAGCCCTCTAATTTATGGAAAGTTGCTTTGAGTTTAATAATCAAGTTATCTATATTATCATCTGAAATAATTATTGTGGTATCATCTGCATATTGGATGATGTCGCCCTGAATATCTAATTGATTTATATCATTGATAAAGAGGAGAAAAGAATATTTCCGACCGATGATCCTTGCGGTATACCTATGTCAATGGTCTGTGGATTAGATCTAATGCGACTTCCTTCATTTTTATTTCAACCGTTTGTTCACGACCTGATAAAAAGATTCAAGGAGTTGTAGATTTTACCCCTATGCCATAATTTTTAGCTTCTGTGATAGCAGCTCATGATTTACTGAATCAAAAGCCTTGGAGAGGTCTAGAAATACAGCAGCCACCTTTTTCTTACGTTCAAGACAATCAGTTACAATGTCAACAAATCTGACTGATGCTGTTACGGTAGATCTACCCTTCGGTAAGCATGTTGGGATTCTGACAATAATTTATTATCTATTAAATATTCCATTATATCACTAGACATAAATGACTCTATTAGTTTCGATATAGTTGGCACAATTGTAATTGGTCTATAATTTTTAACAGATGTATTGTCACCTTTACCCTTGTACAGCGGGGTAAGTCTGGACTTCTTTAGTGACTGAGGATAGTAATTTGATTGTAATATATTGTTAATGAGGTAAGTCATGTGCTCGCCCAGACTTCAAGGATTCTATGCAGAAAAATTCCAGATATATCATACAAATCTTTTGTGTTAGAATTTTTTAACTTTAATTTGGACCGAGTTACAATGTCGTATTGACTCACAATCCGAAAATTAAACTGCAATTTATCAATTGAAACTTTTTTTAAATTTTAATGCTTTTTTGACTATTGGGGAACTAATGGTTTTAAGACTATTTGCAATTGAAATGAAGTAATTGTTAATGTAATGAGGTATATTTTCAATTGTAATAAACTGGGAGTCCTCATCATTCAGACTCCAGTCTGACACTTTATAACTCTTATTTGTTTCTCGCTTTATGATATCCCAAATTTCTTTCTTTACATTACTGGCATTCTTCAATCTATTATTTACATGCTCTTGCTTACTTTTTTTAAAACAGTATGGGTTAACAAAGTTTTTTTTGATATATGAATTTCTGATAATTCAGGAAATTGAAACTTCATGTCATGCAAGTCATGAAGGTCAAGCTGCATCTTTACAATTTCATCAGTTATCCAGGGGCATTGATTTCTTAAATTTATTTTAACCATCTTATTTGGGAAAAAAAGTTCCAGGTTCCAAATAAACCTGTCAAAAAAGATGTCAAAAGATTTATCACAGTAAAAACAAAACAAATTATCCCAATCATATGCCAACATAGCATCGCAAAAATTAACAGTATTTTGTTCACTAAATATCCGTTTTCTACTTTAATCAGTTTAGGTTTGACATTTTCTGTGTTTTAGTGTAGTAAGTTGTGCTAAATGATCTGAAATGCCTGATGCTATAGACTGCACTTTTATCAAAGTATCACTAATATTTGTAACAACACAATCAACAGATGACTTTGCACTTTTGTAAATTCTAGTGTAAAAATTGACTATATTCCTGAAACCACTAGCATCCATAATATCAATTAATGCCATTTTATTAGGAGAAACTATCATAAAGTCTACATTCCAGTCTCCGACTAAAATTATCTGATAGTTGGACAGACCCGACAATACATCAAAAAGCTTACTTACAGCATCCATAAATATGATTTCACTCCCCAGACCAGTTCTATACATACCTATTACAATTAATTTAGATACATTAGTAAGATTTATTTCCACAGAGGCGAACTCACAATGATACTCCACCGACACTCTATCAATTTCTTTACATGGTCTCGACAACAAGTTATTCCTGACAAATATGGAGACGCCACCATGAAGTCGAGATCTCCGAACATAATAATTTGCCTGGTAATAACCGTGAACAAAAATACCATCAACTTCACTACAATCTAGCCAGGTTTCACTTAGTACTAGCACATCAGGTTTATATGTTACGGTTAAGCTCTCCAATCTCACAATCTTATTTCGGACACATTGTATATTTTGATGAATTATAATACATTCTGTGCATTTCAAGTTTGTATCGTTTCTTTAACCTTTCTTTAACCTCTTAATATGGGATTTATACTGTGATTATAACATGACTAGCGGCCCGTTGCGGCTTCGCTTGGATATTTTAATACATACGCGACACGTTGTTAAACAGCGATTTGAATAGCATAATAAAGGTTATAATGACGCAACTTTTAAAGATAGACACATGCTGTCATAGACTTCAGCCCACGCAACGAAAGCTCTCAAAAAGGAATATTTTCCCCCGTTTTGTTACATTATTCGTTAATGCTCCGCTTCTATTGCTAGCAGTGTAATGGTTTATAGCCTTTCTTAATAAATGGACTATCCAACAGAAAAATAATCTTTCAATTCAATTCGGACCAGTAGTTCCTGAGATCATCGCGTTCAAACAAAGAAACAAATTCTTCAGCTTTATAATATTAGTATAGATAGAATGAGTCTCCGATATTTTGATGCAGTTATATGCACCATCAACACGAGGAACATTTTAATTTTACCCGAGATACTATCTGTAGTAAAATAACGACTCATTATGTCGTATTAACATAGTTTTATAACTAAACCTAGACCAGAATTTTGAGATATAAGCCATGCCATTACAGGTATATATGATAATAGTTATTTGTTATACAAGAGTGCAAAGTTGATTTTTAACCGCGTGCTCAATTTTGATGACCGAGCAAGCGAAGGATCCTAAAATTGAATCACGAACGCAGCGAGTGATTCAAAATTAGAATCCTGACCGTAGCAAGGGAATCAAAAGAGCACAAGGTGAAAAATCTTTGCACTCGAGTACAACACGTAACTTTTCATTCCACCTCAGCGAGGAAATAACTAAATGCAAATTTATAAATGTTTTCGCGCTAAGCAAATTAAAAAAAGTAAGTACACCAAGGAGGTTTCGAGTCTGAGTTTTTAACATTTAAAAAAAATAGTATGATGCATTCGGCACCAATGAGGTAGAAATAAATAGGTTGAATTATGTTTTGAATTCAAAACCTCAGTACACACGATGTTCTAAATTCAAATTTACTTTAACCTCTAGAGGGTAAAAACGACTTTTGCGCCCTGATATCGAGGAGCAAAAGTATTCTTTCCGAGCTGGTGGGATGAAACATTTTTTATCTTGTCATAATCCTTATTCTTGTGTCAATCGATTCGTTTGACCCGTGATAAAGACGATATCGTTGATCGTATCCATATCGATCTTAACTTATTAATTAATCACAAACAATTCGTGATAGATAAACAATAAAATAGAAACACATTGAGTAGGTATGTCCGGACAATGGTAATTATGACTTTGTTGGTCCACACGAAAATGACCACTCGGGATCAGAAGATTTGATTAAAATAACATTCTAAAAAAACTCATTTGTCCATGGTAAGACAAGTATAATGCCTGTAGCAACTTTGGAATTACCACGAATGAATAAGCACATCTATGTAACCCATTAACTCTGACATGGAAGGTGACTAATGTCGAAACTTGATGCTCGCAAAAAATGTGTATTCAACGATTATTTTTTGGAAGGCATTACGGATCTATGTTATTCAAGTTCTTTGAGTCATAGTGATGTATTCCGGTTAAGATGGTTAGGTATGAAATTGATTAATAGTCTACGGGCGTTCACATCAATAACAGTTATTTATTTGAGACACAAGATTGGGACAAAACAGCTGGCATGCTAAATCGCGAATCTGAATTGAGGAGCGAAAAAGAATCCGACATAGCCGACATTCTGGCAAAAAATCTGATGCCTCTGATTCTTGAGGATCCATTATAAACGTTAGGTTGTCTCCTAATAAGGGGCGCAATTTGCATTGACACTTGGATGCCACTACACCTTCCAGAAACTCAGAGTGGGGATGGATGGTGCCGTGACCAATTCTGAAAAGTGTCTCAAGCTACAATGGAAATATTATTATTACTATATTACTTACTTCAGAAGACGTTACAATATTTTAATTTAACTGCTTGGTTGGACACATGAGCCCTGGAACACCGGGATCTCATCTTATTTTCAAAAACCTTTCTGAGCAAATCATTATCTAGCACTGCACTGCACTCGTTACTCATAGACTTAAGGCGCTGGGAAGACCTGAGTGAAATTCACGAATGCAAAATGAAGCTCCGCCCCTTTACAACTCCGATAAGACAGCGCCACACGAAGTTGCGTGCACTCAGTAAAATTATTTGCATTGATGGAAACAAAAGGCTTCCATGCTCATGCTCATAGATGGCGCTTTTCAAAATTTTTATTAATTAGAAATGCACGTCTTTTTGCAGTTTACAAATTTTTTTCGTCTGATTCTCTTATTTTTTTGTATATTAAAAAAAAAAACAATTTGCATAAATTAGCTAAGCCAGGAAGATGAATCACTACATATTAAGTAATCCATTTCTTTAAAATTATTGTACGAATTTTGAAGAAAAACATTCACTGTTAGTGAAGTACAAGTGTGTGTACCTGGGTGACCGAGCTTTGCTCGGTTTAAACACTGAATTAAATTTAGATATTAGTGGCGGCCTGGCGGCATTTTTCAGATTTTGCCCCGCTTAAAAAATATTGAAGGTCCGGGGCTGACTAGCAGCACCCTGCGGGTTTACCTTCACTGTTCCCGTTATTTTTTCAGGATAAAAGTAGCCTGTGTGTTCTTCCAGACTATAATCTTACGTGTTTTCCAAATATCAGCCCGATCCGTTTATACGTGACTTGATGTTTGTTGTGACTTAGAGATATATGAATAAATAATAATAATAGATATATAATTACAGGGCTTAGAGATATAAGATCTTAGATCTCTGGGTGACGAGCGCAGTGCAGTGCTAGGTAATGATTTGGACTCTTCATGTTCCAATAGCTGCGTGTCACTGTGCTGTTATGTGTCAGGCATGTTGCTTACCATCAGGCACATGTCCTGAACGACTCGTCACACTTTATTTAAAAAAAAATAATTGACAAACATTGACATTTACAATATTAGTAGGATTGGATACTAATATATCATCATCATTATCATTAGACGAGGCTACGAGTAAATAATCCACCATTATTGCATACTACAACTCGGAAAACAAGTTTTTGATAATAATACAGCGACATCATTTCGCTGCTTTGTAACGAAAGGTCCACAAACAAAACAAAACCAAAATCACTTTTGTATCATTTTAGTTTGGGCATTCTTTTTTATTAACAAGTGATAAAAGTATTTTTTGTTGTGACGGGATGAGCAGTAAGTATATGTGCCTGATGGTAAGTCACATGCCTATAATAGCGCAGTGACACGCAGGTATTGGAAAATAAAGAATCCTAATCATTACGTTGCATTATACTGCGCTCGCCACGACTATTATCTACATGTGTTCTGAATTTCTGCCCGACCCAACGTTACGACGTGACTAAGCAATAAACATCCAAGTATCCAAACATCCATATTTTTCAATATATTTCTATCCATATATTGAACATTTAAAACATTAGTAGGATTTCATATCAAAACCCTGTAATCTTACTGTATTTTTTCCTTTAAACCGGAAAACTGTGATGTTTATAATCCCCGACCAAAAAGGGTGCTATAAGCGTGACATTGATGTCTGTCTGTCTATCTGTCTGTCAGTCAGTCTGTGTGTGTCCATCTGTGGCACCGTAGAGCTCAAACGGATGGGCCGATTTCGATGCGGTTTTTAGTTGAAGGTAAATATCTGTGCTGTTCTTAGCTATGTTTGGTTGATATCGATTCTAGATGGCCGCCTCCACAGACTGGCGGACAAAATATTTGTTCACAACCTACCTCAATATGGGTATCAAATGAACAATAAGAACAATATGGGTTTGCCTAGTAAAATATTATACATTATAACAAATCCAAGATGGCCGCCACCACAAAATGGCGAATTCCATTTTTTCACTACTACCCCAATATGGGTATTAAACGAAAGGGCTTGACTAGTAGAATACTATGCAATATGACAAATTTAAAATCCAAGATGGCCGCTACCGCAAAATGGCGGCTTACATTGCATTTATCGCAACTCCCTCAATATGGGTTTCAAATGAAAGGGCTTGACTAGTAGAATGTTTTACAGATAGAAAATCCGAGGTAGTCGGGGGTTAATTAAATTTTTAATTTTGTTCTTGTCACACTACTGCTTAGCGGTGGAATAGCTGGCAACATGACTAGTAAAACATTACACACTATGACCAATATAAAATTTAAGATGGGCGCCACCATAAAATGCTGAATTATATTTTTTCACTTCTACCTCGATATGGATAACCAAATTTTCCTAATTCTTTTTTATTTCGTAAGTGAATATATCTTAAAATACAATACATGATTTATTTAAATCGAGTAAAAATATATATGTGGTTTTATATAGTGACTACACATAAGTGAAAATAATCTATACTAATATTATAAAGTTGAAGAGTTTGTTTGTTTGTTTGTTTGAACGCTAGGATCTCGGGAAGTACTGGTTCGAATTGAAAGATTATTTTTCTATTGGGTAGTCCATTTATCGAGAAAGGCTATAGATTATAGAACATAACGCTACTATTAATAGAAGCGGAGCATGAATCAAGAATGTAACAAAATCGGGGAAAAATATTCCTTTTTGAGAGTTTTCGTAAGTTTCGTGCTTTGACATGACACATAACAGCATATTATGTCAAGATTGCGTCATTGAATATAAACCTTTGCCACAGATTACATACCTCACTTTTGCTAATCATTGTTTTTCTAAATCTGTGTTTGGTACGACCAATTTCCGACAGGTGGCGTAGCAGGTAGCTGAAGAGGTGTTTTATTTGAAAGCGATATTCTCAAGAATGACTGAACCGATTTCAGTTTTTCTTTCACCTTTGGATATGTACGGGATCCTGATGAGTGCTATTTAATGTACCACGGGCGAAGCCGGGGCGGACATCTAGTAACAAATAAAATGCATTGATTTTGTTGATATTCATTTTTTCAGTTCTGTTCCATATGGGGTACAGCATACAATAACATATTTCTATGTTTTTCCTTGACACTAGAGCAGCGCTGTGTTTCTTCTCGTTCGTTTAGGAAGATGATCATGATGATGAATCATTATTTCCGCCCCTCAACCAATTATATTGCCAGTTTATAACTTTTAAATAATATCGATTTTTTTCAATTTAAGCTTTAAATTGTTACAAAAAGTCACATTTTTACATTTATGCGTGAAGTAAACAACTAATATCGGTTTTAAGTTATATTTTCAGCAACAATGGAGATAGACTTTTTATGTTATGGTTTTCATCGCACCTGTTTTCGTTCACAACTCCACGAAAAGCAAATTCATCTACTAATACTAAATAAATAAAAAATAAATAATCCCGTAGAGCAGTATAAATGAGCGTCTACTTTTGACCACAAACTTGTGAATATTTTAGTTATTATTTTAAACAATGTCACATCATCATAATCATCAGCCGCAAGACGTCAACTGCTGAACATAGGCCTCCCCCCTAGATTTCAACAACGAACGGTCCTGCGCAACCTGCAACCATCGGTTTCCAGCGACCTTTATGAGGTCATCTGTCCATCTAGTGGGAGGCCGTCCAACACTGCGTCTTCCGGTTCGTGGTCGCCACTCGAGAATCTTTTTCCCATCGGTTGTCAGTTCTGCGAGCGATGTGGCCTGCCCATTGCCACTTCAGCTTGCTTACTCTTTGAGCTATGTCGGACACTTTCGTTCTTTTGCGAATATCCTCATTACGGATTCTGTCGCGCAAAGAGACTCCGAGCATAGCCCTCTCCATAGCTCGCTGTGTGACTTTGAGCTTTGTTATGAGGCCCACAGTTAAGGACCACGTCTCAGTTCCATAAGCCATCACTGGCAACACGCACTGGTTAAAGACTTTCGTCTTTAGGCATTGGGGTATTCTGGACTCAAAGATGTGCCGAAGTTTCCCGAACGCTGCCCATCCGAATTGGATCCTTCGCTGGACCTCTTTGTCGAAGTTGGATCTACCTAATTGGATCTTTTGACCCAGGTAGACGTATAATTCGTCAACAACTTCGAGTGTGGTATTCCCAACAATAACCGGTACAGGTGAGACATGAACATTTGATATGACTTTCGTCTTGTCCATATTCATCCTCAAACCTACCTGGTGGGATACTCTACTGAGGTCCCTGAGCATAGCACCGAGGTCCTCCAACGGCTCCGCCACAATGACTATGTCGTCGGCAAACCGAAGGTGAGTGATGCATTCGCCGTTGATATTGATGCCATATCCGTTCCAGTCCAGTAGCTTGAAAACATCTTCCAGCGGGGCAGTGAACAGTTTCGTAGATATAACATCTTAAAGTGTAGGGTCAGCTTGGCTCTGGGGTCTTTTGCCATGCTAACGACAGGTTGTGCTTGCGTAGAGGTGTATAACTGTCCATAGAACCTCTCAATCTCCTCCAAAATCTCGGGCTTCGATGAGACGATGCTACCACTATCGGTCTTCAGTTTGGTCAGCTGACTTTGCCCAAGAGACAGATTTCTTGCGAACACTTTCGAGCCTTTGTTCTGCTTGATTGCTTCTTCAATACTCGAAGTATTGAAGCAGCGTACGTCGCGTCGCACACAAGTAGAGATATGTCTATTGAGCCGGCTGTATACCATCATGTCGACCAAAGACTGTAACCGCATATCTCGTCTGACTGCCATAAGATCTAGAGTTTGATCGGAGAGCTTTTGGGTTCTGTTTTGGCGTCGGCTCTTATAAAATTTTCTGCCAACAGCATGAACAGTTTCCACTAGCCTGTCGTTTATTTCGTCCGCCGTTACGCACTCATCTAAGGATTCGAAGCGATTTTGAAGTTCGAGTTGAAAGTTATCGGGATCTTCGATCTGAGCATAATTTGGTCGGAGCGTGGACTTCATTAGACGTGATCTTTCGAGCTTAATGTTTAGATTCAGCGTGCCTCTTATAATACGGTGATCGCTGCCGGTCTTAACCCTGCTGATCACAGAGACATCGCTGAATATTTGCCGTTTAGTCGTCATAATGAAGTCGATCTCATTTTTTTGTGGAATCGTCTGGGCTAATCCAGGTACAATTTCTTTGTGGTTGTTTCTTGAAAAAGGAGTTCATCATAAAGATGCTCTCCCTTTCCAAGAAATCCGCTAGACGTTGCCCTCTTGGGTTCCGCTGCCCATATCCGAAATCCCCACTCTCACTCATCTACGTTTGCCCAGTTTCGCGTTGAAGTCTCCCATCACAACTTTGAAATGTGTTGGCCAGACATGTATAGCTTTAGAGATGTCCTCATACATGCTCTCGATCTCTTTGTCGGGTTGTGTCGAGGTCAGTGCGTATACCTGTATGACCTTTAATGAATACCGGTCGCTAATTTAAAGTATTTAGGCTTTGTTTGTATTTTTCGTATTATTATGATATTATGATTTTTGTATTCGATTGATGAAAATGCATTCTTAGGACCTTAACTGGCCCTCGAACATCGATAGCATCCTCCCAAAACGATTCTGGCTCTCCGATGATACAAAATGTAGTAGTTTTGTTTAAAAATAATCACGTCAATATGGTGATTGATCACAGACTGACATTTAATAATCACATTACCACCCTGCGATGTAGACTGCAAAAAATGTTGCACATTTTTTAAGCACCTTCGAACTGTTGCCGATGCTAAAACACTGAGTATGGTCTACATCACCTTGTGCCAGTCTGTGATCAATTACTGTATTGTCTGTTGGGGCTCTGCTGCAAAACATACCTGATTATTGTAGAACGAGTCCAAAGAGCAATACTGAAAGTAGCCTACAAAAAGCCACTCAGGTACCCAACAGACAAACTTTATGAGGTGACTAATTATCTATCAGTACGAAGGCTATTCATACTCTCAGTTGCTCTAAGGATCCATAAAACATCTTTATTCACTGTGATACACTCAAAAAAGAAAGGTCAAAAGAGACGTAACACATGGGCAATACCTAAAACAAGAACCGGTTTTGGCCAGGGTGCATTTTCCTTTACTGGACCATACCTTTACCAACCTATTGACAAAGAGTTGGACATCATAGATACGTCAACATTATGAGTGCAAGAAAAAGGTCTCGGCTTGGCTATCTACTCAGGGCTACTGCTCGCATCTCAAAAAAGCGACATCGTTTCATGGTGGATGTTCCAAAGGCTTTTTGCTTTTTGTCTACGCTGTGGTATTCCACAACTCAACGTATTCGTTGCCTGAGTGAGTTTTCCCGGATAATTACAATCTTTGTGTCTTCAAATCCAAAGTGAGTCGGTTTTTTCTGGGTAAACACGCTCCATATCGTAGGCAAACATATTGCATGCCTCTAGAAGAAGAGGCCAGTATTTGTATGGGTCAATTATTAAAATGTTTTGTATCACCTTATCTTACCTGCAAACAGCAATAAAGATTTTTGTATTTGTACCACATCAGTTTGTACCACATGTGTTTAACATCAGGCGAGATGGCGGTCAAGTGTAAACCTTTGAAAGTAAAAAAAAAATGTCCTGAATTATTTTGGTTACATTTAACACAATGTTGAAATAATCATATACATAAAATAATCAAGTTGTAGCTAATTAACATACACAGAGAATGATAGAAAAACATCAGAAATAGAAAAAACAGTTGAAAAACAAAGTTAAAATGATTTTGAGTTGTGGCTTTTTAGTTTTAAAGCACCGATTTAGGTAATTTTAATTCATCGCCCAATCGAACAAGAACAAAATTAAAAATATTGGTTCGACTACCTCGGATTTGTTTTCTATAAAACATTATACTGGTCAAGCCCTTTCATTTGAAACCCATATTGAGAGAGTTTCGAAAAAAGAAATGTGTTTCGCTATTTTGCGGTAGCACATCTTGGATTTCAAATTTGTCATATTGCATAGTATTCCACTAGTCAAGCCCTTTCGTTTAATACACATATTGGGGTAGTAGTGAAAAAAAAAAAATTCGCCATGTTGTGGTGGCGGCCATCTTGGATTTAAAATTTGTTACAACGTATAATAATACTCTACTAGTAAAGCCCTTTCATTTGATACCCATATTGAGGTAGGTTGTGAAGAAATATTTTGTCCGCCATTTTGTGGAGGCGGCCATCTTGAATCGATATTAACCAAACATAGCTAAGATTTTATGCAAGGATTCTTTTGTACACCTACGTCCGAACACCTCGGTGATCCAAAGCTAGTTTGTTTAATTACTGAGCCTTGTACTAATATTTATTCTGTGACTGAGCATTGTCTTGCAATGTAGGTAGTGTGATGTAGGTAGGCTAGAGATTAATACTATACTTGTGGGTAAACCAATAAATGTCGTTACGCTCGTTACCCAGAGATCTAAGATGTTATATCTCTAAGGGCAGTAATTTATCTGGAAACATTGCCCTTCAAACCGGAACACAATTTCAACTGGTATCTATAACTTCAGTCGGTAACTGAAGTTACCGACCATACCGACCGAAGTTACAAATCTATCTGGGAAGTAGATTTGATGATAAGCTTCGGGTTCCATAGAAACTATTTTCTAATCTGTGTCTCGAAAACTAAATACAAGCTTGATAAACAACGGACAAAATATCCAACAACAACAATATCAAAAAAAACATGCAAAAAGATTTCACAGTGATGAGATTTGAACTCGAGAACTCCAACGCGGTTGTACCACCGAGCCAAACTGACACGTTACAGTTGGGTCCAAAATTTCACATCATATGAACTTTATTACCGTTTGTAAAACTTCTATAACTTCAATCAGGAACTGGGAAGTTGTAGATTTAATTTTTAAGATTTGATGAAAAGCCTCTGGTTACATAGGAACTATTTTCTAATCTGTGTCTCAGAACAGGGAGAACTAAAGAAATAAAACTTTGAAGAACAACGGAGAAAATATCTAACAAAAACAATATCAAAAAAACACGCAAAAAGATTTCATAGTGCTGAGATACGAACTCAGGGTCGTTCAATCGTAACGACTTCATCCGCCGCTTCAAACATCGCGCCAAATCTACAGTTGACTGAAGTGTCGAATTTTCAAACCACATGAACTTTATAGATGTTTCTGCATGAATTTGTGAGAATTGTTTATTTTTATTTTTTTGAATTGCGAGCGTCGGACGACAAAGCGACACAGGTCCTTTTAGCAAGGCGCATCAGCGCTTTCTGCTGGACTTCATAGTAGTGAGCGAGAAGCAAGACACGGGCCGGCTCGGTCGAGTTAGCTTTTCAAAAAACAATTAATTAATACGAATTAAACTACATAATCCAAAATACAAAATCTTCCATCCCCCTTAGTAAAAAATGATACGTTTACCTATAAAATTTGAATTATGTATGTTTATTAATGACACAGATATTTACATCTAAAACTTATTTTAGAGGTAAGTTTAGGATTTTTTCTTATCGAGTTTTTTTTTCCAAATCTTGTTTTGATACAATAGGTTACCTAATAAATATGTTCAAGAATAACATATATTTTACTAAAAGCCTCAAACCATACACATGTTGTTAAATGTGTGTTTAAAAAGTGCCAGTTGGCGATATTCAGCGCCTTAAGATGATTCATCTCTGTGCCCAGTAATCCACTGGAAACATTGCCACTCAAATCGGAAAACAATGATGTGCTGTATACATTTAAAAAGTAAACGATAAACAATTTATAGCATAAAGTGACGATACGAGCAGGACATGTACCTGATGGTAATTAACATGCCTGCCAAGAAAGTGCCATGAAAGTCCAAATTATTAAATTAAATCCGTGCCACCTGTTTGGGCGCAATATCTCACAAAAGTTAAAATGATAATTACACTGAATATAATATTGAATTTACGTAAAAAAATTACTATAAAACCGAGATTGATATTTATTCACTATCACAATGCAAATAAATCTAACCTTGAACATGTCGATATTTAAATGACCGAGAATTAATATTAATTTTCTGTTCGGTGGACAAATTATTCAGCAGCATCATCGGTCATTTACTTTGAAATATATAAATTTACGTCGCAATATCAAATACTTGTACAATATTTTTTAACAATCTAACTTTACGTTACAAAATAGCTTTAAAAAAGCTTATGTTGGAAATAATGAACAGAGGGGAGTGCTTATTTCTGATTCACAGTAGTTTTTAATATACTGCAGCCCCACAAAATAGTAATGTGTATAATAAAATCCTGAAATTAAAATATTAGTTTGCAATGATAGATATTACTTTAAACAAATGATCTGAGAGCATTGCTGCCTACAAAATGCCGTGCAGTTAGGCAGAGTTGTATTTTGAAAAATGTCATTGTTGATTTTGTGGAAATAAAAAAACAGACATATTACGAGTAATACAAATTTATTGACATAATTTAATAAAAGTTTGGTACAGAAAAAAATGGAGGTTGAATTGATAACCTCCTCCTTTTTGGAAGTCAGTTAAAAATAAGTACCTACTCGTCACTCATGTACTAATATCGATCTCGAACGGCACCCGGTGCAAAAATGCCCATTATAAATATATATATGCCTATTATATATAATACTGGCCGCATTGCCTCGCTGAATTCCTATGGCCCTTTGCACCAGGTACAAGCTAAATAATATGGTATAGTAGTTATTATAATTTTGCTCTGAAAACACAGACAACTGAATTTAATATCAAAATTGTACCGCTACTATATTACAAAACTTTATGGCGCTAGTTTGCCAAGTCAGGCTGCATATTTATCACACCTTTGTCAGTTATTCTGCCACTAAGCAACTATATTTATGAATAGTAATTTTCTATAATCATATCTCCTTCTCCATCCTATGTTTGCTAAAAACATGGTTCTTATCAATAAGGTCGCCAATTTCTAGTTGATTGTAAGTCATTCTGTGTTTTTGTTTTTCGTAATTTAAGCGCAATGAAGAGTTTATCTATACATTTTCACATTCTCGCTTTGACGTGCAATGTTGTCAAAGATATTTAATAAATAAATGATAATGTTTTTAAACTACCTCGGTTGTTCGCCAAAATGGTATTATTAAGTATCGCGTAATTACGAGTAATAATACAAATTATAAGCAATAATCTCTATATATAAAAATGTTATGTTGGTTTGTGTACGCTTCAAAAACTCAAAAAGTTCTGCACCGATTGAGATGAAATTTTAGAATGATATATAATCCGTATCAAGGATTGTTTTTATCTAATTTTTGCATCACAATGTGCCACAGCGAAGCGTGGCAGGGTACAGCTAGTAATTCATATTATTTATTCGGGTTTATATTATTATAACAATCATTATAACATTTAGAACTTCAATTTAAAAACCTACAGATGCAAAATACCTACAGAAAAAAACATTATGGAATACAATATATTACTAAGGACACTTGAGTGATTGCGACAAATTTTACAATATCTCAGTAATGAAAATCCATCCAGCCGTTTGGAAGATACGTGAGAATGAAGATATTGACAAACATACAAGATACGTGCTAAAAAATATAACTTTTCTTTCAGTCGGGTAAAAATACTGATATTGTTTTCATTTTCACCTTTGACTGATGAAGTTTTTGGACTGTTTGTGTTTTGAAAAAATATTTTTGGTTAACTTTTATAGGTTTTTGTGCTGGTGTTAACTTGGCCGCCATCTCGCTTGATGTTAAGTGACGATGCAGTCTACGATGGAGCGTGTTTACCTAGAAGAAACCGATTCACTCTCGTTTTGAAGACACAAAGATTGTATCTATCGGGGAAAAGCCACTCAGGCAACGTATTCCTCAGCCTAGACGTTCTTATCACAAAAGTAGAGCCAAATCTCGTTGTTCGTGTCTTTGTAACATCGACCATGAAACGAGCTATTTCGAGCCACGAGCATTCCAAAGTTACAGCTATATAGTCGAATGTTCAACTTACTCCTTCTTGTTAAACATATAACACAGTCGATTTTTTTTGTAGTGGTAGGACTCTTGGCAGAGTCCGCCTGGGGAAGTACCACACCTTTGCCAGTTATTCTACCGCCAAGCAGTAATGTGCAAACATTACTGTGTTCCGGTTTGAAGGGCAATGTTTTCAGAGAAATTACAGGGCTTAGAGATATAAGATCTTAGATCTCTGGGTGACGAGCGCAGTGCAGTGCTAGGTAATGATTTGGACTCTTCATGTTGGAATAGCTGCGTGTCACTGTGCTGTTATGTGTCAGGTATGTTGCTTACCATCAGGCACATGTCCGGATCGTCACACCACCATTTAATTTAAAAAAAATTATTTAAAACCTGTTCTTTCTTTTTGAGTCTGTTAAAAACTGTGTTAACATTTTCAATAGGCCTCACTCTCCGAAGAATGACTCACAAGAGAGTGAGTGTCTCTATAAGGACCATTGAGCAAAAGGTACATTCACTCAATGATAGGATACTTACTTAAAATAACATTAGCATCTCAATGACCTCAGCCACACGTGTCACTGACACAGCCTACCCTGTCATGTATAAAGATGATTTAGTAATGAATAAAAAGTACCGGTAATTGTGGTACTCGTACATTGTATTGCAACTCTTTGCAAGTTCCACCTGGGAAAGCACAACACTTTTGATAGCCATTCCACAGCCCAGGAAACAGGATTATGTACAAATTATATATTACTGATACTAATAAGATTGCTGTGTCCGGTTTGTAGGTCAATGTTTCCAGATATATCTGAGGTTTTGAGTAAGAGTGTAGAAACGAGTAAGACATATACCTGATAATAGGCAACACCTATAACTGTGCACAGTGCTACGCAGCCATTGGAACATGAAGAGACGAAATCAGCACTACACTTCACTCGTGACCCAGAGATATATACTTGATTTATGATGATTTATCTCTATGCAGTATATTTTTTTGCACTGAATTTGCACTGTCTTTACATTTAGTTTCAACTAAACTAGAATACATTGAATACTAAAAAACACCGTCTCACACCCTCGCACCCTCACAAACACACACATACACCCTCTCACACCTCACACACCCTCACACACATACACGCACCCTCACGCACGCTGCAAAGTCTGCAATATACTGTGTGTGTTTTAGTTTTGCTAAAACTAAAACACACTGAAATTAAAACACACCTGTTTAGCGACCACACGTCCGGAATATATTAATTTACTGAAATAAACCACAAACTAGTCAAATTTTAGGACATTATTTAGAGAAGAAATTATACAAGTCTATTTTATTCATAATTTCCGAGCTTGAAATATTTCGGAAACTCAAGAAAAGGTTAGTCAAACCAATCCAAAACCATTTGGCACTCTACAAAAGAGTCTACGACTCCCTAAGTGCTTTCAACGAGTTATCGCAAACAGACCGTTTAGTCATCTTCGAAACTGTACGAAGATGTTTGAGATGAAATGCTTATTCTATCTCAAATAGGCAAAATCTTGAGATTATTTCATACAAAACGTTACAAAAAATAAGACGGCTCGTATGTACATCACATTATTGTGCGATGTACATGTTTCAAATAGATAAATATTTTGATCTGAATTGAATTTCATAAATTTTATATAGTTAAAATTTATAATGTTACATTCTATTCTAGATTCTGGCCTCTTAGCGCAGTCGGTAGTGATTCTGCTCTCTGCTCTCCCACATTGTTTTTTTCTTTAATTCATTTATTCGAACCATAATTTCAGAAGACCACTTGGTAATGTCATTTATAAAAATGCAAAGAATATGCGTTGGATGTAGGTTCATATAATTCATAATATGAAATAACAAATTACACTTACGCACATATTTCTTAAAAATACTTGAAATCACTCGTTGAATACGGTAAGTGAGTGTGGTAAGTTAATAAAACGGTTGCAGATTTTGTACTTTAACATTATTTATCTAGAAAAGTTATGACAACGTATTTCACTCTAAATGGTATTCTTATAATCGACGCGATGAGACAAACAATACAACGAATTTCAATTGAAATTCCGTTTAATAAAATATTTCACAAAACATGACCTAAATTGAAATCTTGATCTAGTAATTGAAATTTGGAGAGTCTGAAAATTGTTGTCTGAAAACTCTTAAATAATTTTAAATTTGAGTTTGAAGTTAGATGTTTGTTAGGATAATACTTCATTAGAATATGAGTAAATATGGGATGGGATATCAAAGAACAGTTAATAAGTAAATGAATAAAGTAATGTTTTTTTCCTATTTCTAAAACCGTTTATCAGAGAAACAGATAAATATGAATTATAGTCGTAGTTCCGAAAGTTGAGTGTGGTTTATCAACTTTTTTTATAAAATAATTTTTACTAAATTGTTTACACATGACCGCCATCTCGCCTGATGTTAAGCGACGATGCGGTCTATGATGGAGCGTGTTTACCTAGAAGAAACCGATTCACTCTCGATTTGAAGACACCAAGATTATAACTATCGGGAAAAACCCACTCAGGCAACTCATTCCACAGCCTAGACGTTCTTATCACAAACGTAGAGTCAAACCTCTTTGTCCGTGTCTTTGGAATATCCACCATGAAACGGTGCCGCGTCTTCGAGTTACGAGAAGTACAATAGTAAAAAGGGCAAGGTGGTATAAGATCGTGCAGATCAGTTGCACACTCTCCGAAGTGTATCCGAAAAAAAACCGATAAGCTAGCAATTTTGCGGCTTTGTTCAAGACTTTGAAGTCTTTTTCGCGCTAGAATGTCTTTGCCTATGAGCCTTTTGGCACGCCTCTCGATCGATTCCAGAGCCTCAAGCTGATACTTAGCCGATCCATCCCAAAGGTGCGAACAGTACTCCATACAAGAGCGAATCTGTGCTTTATATAACAAAAGCAATTGTTCAGATTTGAAGTACTTTCGTACCTTTGAGAGGACACCTAGTTTTTTTAGCAATAATAATAAGTCGTGTTTTTATAATAACATTTGCGATGTGATATGATTTTATGTTAGCGTTTCTCATCTTTGGATGCTCTACGATTTGTTGCAGAAAATCGACCTATACATTCTAATTTGTCAGCAATTGACGAAATCTTTAAGTTATCAAACAGGACCAGTGTCAGACAACTCGTCTGTTAGAAAGCAATGATATGGTGCGCTCGTTTTCGAGAGGTTTAAGATAGTTCATTTCATTCCCTATTATTTGCTCGTCAAACTGAAACAGTTACATTCGCTTGTTGATAGAATAACTGTTAAAAGTATGAGTACTTCCCCGGCAGACTTTGCAAAGTTACAATTACAAAAATGTATTTACCATTACTGTCCTATTATGTTCGTAGTGGAGCTTTATCTTTAATTGTAATAGTTTCGTGAGTTTCACGGCGTAGTTTCTGAATTGTTTCGTTAGCCCACAGGACGCCTATTTAAAATTGTATAGTTTGCTCAAGCTTTTGATAGAGTTTGGGGTTAGAGCGGACTGTATTAGGTATTCTATGAGTGGGGACAGGGTTTGTTGGCCAATTCAAACTTTTGTATTACATACTAAAAAGGGTTACACAATGTTTTTAACCTATCGAAAGGGTCATATTTTATTCATTAATAGCTATCTACGAATAGCGTGCTAACCACGGATATCCCACGGTTTGTCAAAACTAGTATGAATATGTCTATACTAATAAAGCTGAAGACTGTGTTCCTTTGAATGCACTAATCTCATAAACAGTTTGACCGATTCCAAAAATTCTTTCATCGTTGGCATCGAAATCTTAAAAACGGGTCGTTGGTTATGTAGGTACATGGATCTCTGAGGGCTATAGGCTCTATATTATTATGTCATCATAAAATAGTAAAATCCGCCAGATTATAATGTATCACATTACAAACTAACCTAACCTTCAGTGAGATTATATTTTCACGCATGAGATTATAATCCGACGGTGTTGAAATTTTTACGGTGTCATTTATGTACCACAGGCAAAGCCGGGCCGAATCGTTAGTGGCTCCCGGTTTTACCCACTTAGCTGCCGTTCCCGTAATTTTTTAAATAACCTATGGCAGCTGGCCCCGAGGCGCCTATACTACCGAGCTGACTATTCGGGTTAGCGCCGAGGGCGCAGGACCCAAAAGGAACCTAGCCTATGTAAAACCTATTGATATGCTAGTGCTATAGCATATGATGATACCTGGAACGCGTTACGGTTGCTAGCACGAGGGCGCCTCAGACAGCTCGACCTCGGCTCGGGCTAGTGCCGGAGGACAGAGTGTTTGGCACCTCCTGGTGCCCTAGCGGAGTGGGGGGTAAGACACCCTCCGACTCGAATCGGTATCGAACTCGCTACTAACGCGTGAATCTATGTCAGCTGACTTATTATTGGGGGTTACCAGCAAAAGCAAAGGGAGCGATTTATCGGCTGACTGATTCGAGTAGTAGAGCAGATGTCATCTGACTGACTGATGAATTTCCCGTGGTAAAAGTAGATTAGCAGAAGTGTTGACCGTAAAACTGACACATGCCATGGTACTATTAGGTACTGCTATTAAAAGTTATTTAGTAAAAAACATTAAATCGTTAAAGTGTAATTGTTTTGTTACACATATTTACATATTTTTTAAAACCATTTTCATAAGGCTTACAGCGATAAGGATGCCAGTTGTAACATTAGTTTTATTGCAGTTGTAACATACGATTTACTATTTTTTCTTCCTGTGTTATTGTATGTATGTGTATTTTTGGTGTACAAGAAAGAGTATTATCTAGTACTAGCTGTTACCCGCGACTTCGTCCGCGTAGAATTTTGATTTGTTTTGTGTGTAAATTCACTGCTTTCAAAAAATGGTAAAAATGTAGAGTTGTTGTCTTACTTTGTTTCTTATAGTTCTTATAGTAACTACGGGGTGTTTGTATATTTCACTCTTTACCATACAAACATAGCTTATGTGAATTCTTACAAAAACAATAATATAATATAATATATAATAATAATATAAAAATAATAAAATAAAACAATAACGTAAACGTAACGTAAACGTAACGTAAACGTAACGTAAACGTAACGTAAACGTAACGTAAACGTAACGTAAACGTAACGTAAACGTAACGTAACGTAAACGTAAAACGTAACGTAAACGTAACGTAAACGTAACGTAAACGTAACGTAAACGTAACGTAAACGTAACGTAAACGTAACGTAAAAACGTAAACGTAACGTAAACGTAACGTAAACGTAACGTAAACGTAACGTAAACGTAACGTAAACGTAACGTAAACGTAACGTAAACGTAAACGTAACGTAAACGTAACGTAAACGTAACGTAAACGTAACGTAAACGTAACGTAAACGTAACGTAAACGTAACGTAAACGTAACGTAAACGTAACGTAAACGTAACGTAAACGTAACGTAAACGTAACGTAAACGTAACGTAAACGTAACGTAAACGTAACGTAAACGTAACGTAAACGTAACGTAAACGTAACGTAAACGTAACGTAAACGTAACGTAAACGTAACGTAAACGTAACGTAAACGTAACGTAAACGTAACGTAAACGTAACGTAAACGTAACGTAAACGTAAACGTAACGTAAACGTAACGTAAACGTAACGTAAACGTAACGTAACGTAAACGTAACGTAAACGTAACGTAAACGTAACGTAAACGTAACGTAAACGTAACGTAAACGTAACGTAAACGTAACGTAACGTAACGTAACGTAACGTAAACGTAACGTAAACGTAACGTAAACGTAACGTAAACGTAACGTAAACGTAAACGTAACGTAAACGTAACGTAAACGTAACGTAAACGTAACGTAAACGTAAAACGTAAACGTAACGTAAACGTAACGTAAACGTAACGTAAACGTAACGTAAACGTAACGTAAACGTAACGTAAAAACGTAACGTAAACGTAACGTAACGTAACGTAAACGTAACGTAAACGTAACGTAAAACGTAAACGTAACGTAAACGTAACGTAAACGTAACGTAAACGTAACGTAAACGTAACGTAAACGTAACGTAAAACGTAACGTAAACGTAACGTAAACGTAACGTAAACGTAACGTAACGTAAACGTAAACGTAACGTAAACGTAACGTAACGTAACGTAAACGTAACGTAAACGTAACGTAAACGTAACGTAAACGTAACGTAAACGTAACGTAAACGTAACGTAAACGTAACGTAAACGTAACGTAAACGTAACGTAAACGTAACGTAAACGTAACGTAAACGTACGTAAACGTAACGTAAACGTAAACGTAACGTAAACGTAACGTAAACGTAACGTAAACGTAACGTAAACGTAACGTAAACGTAACGTAAACGTAACGTAAACGTAACGTAAACGTAACGTAAACGTAACGTAAACGTAACGTAAACGTAACGTAACGTAACGTAAACGTAACGTAAACGTAAGCGTAACGTAAGCGTAACGTAAACGTAACGTAACGTAACGTAAACGTAACGCGTAACGTAACGCGTAACGTAACGTAACGTAACGTAAGCGTAACGTAAGCGTAACGTAAGCGTAACGCGTAAAGCGTAACGTAAGCGTAACGTAAGCGTAACGTAACGCGTAACGTAAGCGTAAGCGTAAGCGTAACGTAAGCGTAACGTAAGCGTAAGCGTAACGTAAGCGTAACGTAAGCGTAACGTAAGCGTAACGTAAGCGCGTAACGTAAGCGTAACGTAAGCGTAACGTAAGCGTAACGCGTAACGTAAAGCGTAACGTAAGCGTAACGTAAAGCGTAACGTAAGCGTAACGCGTAACGTAAGCGTAACGTAAGCGTAACGTAAGCGTAACGTAAGCGTAACGTAAGCGCTGCGTAACGTAAGCGTAACGTAAGCGTAACGTAAGCGTAACGTAAGCGTAACGTAAGCGTAACGTAAGCGTAACGTAAGCGCGCGTAAGCGTAACGTAAGCGTAACGTAAGCGTAACGTAAGCGTAACGTAAGCGTAACGTAAGCGTAACGTAAGCGTAACGTAAGCGTAACGTAAGCGTAACGTAAGCGTAACGTAAGCGTAACGTAAGCGTAACGTAAGCGTAACGTAAGCGTAACGTAAGCGTAACGTAAGCGTAACGTAAGCGTAACGTAAGCGTAACGTAAGCGTAACGTAAGCGTAACGTAAGCGTAACGTAAGCGTAACGTAAGCGTAACGTAAGCGTAACGTAAGCGTAACGTAAGCGTAACGTTTGTTGAAATTTACGTTCCGATGTTACATTTATTTATACTTGATCCCTAAGGAACCGTGCATGATTTCGGGACAAAATGTAGCCTATGTGTTATTCCAGGCTATAAGCTATCTGTGTACTAAGTTTCAGCTCGATCCGTTGAGCCGTTTGGGCATGATTGAGCAACAAACATCCAAACATTCATACATTGAGATTTATAATATTAGAAGGAAGTAGGATTTCATGCAAATATGTCCAAGGAATAAAAAGTTTCATGCAATCGTTCATCTCCTAATTCATCGCTTTAGGGGTTGAATTTAGAGAAATCTTCCCTTAGTGGCTGCGTACGCTATAAAAATAACATATGTGTGAAATTTAAAGTGTGTCCTAAGGTTTCGTCCTGTGCGTTAATAGAAAACTTTCATCCCTTGTCTAACACTCTTAGGGGACGAATTTTGAAAAAAAGTACTACATAGCTCATTATTTTGGCCGTACTAAGTACCTAAGAAATTTGATGTAAATATGTCCAAGGAATAAAAAGTTTCTATACAAACTTTCATCCCTTATTTCATCCCTTGGAGGGTTGAATTCTGTCAAACTCTCATTATTTTGGCCGTACGAAGTACCTAAGAAATTTGATGTAAATATGTCCAAGGAATAAAAAGTTTCTGTACAAACTTTCATCCCTTATTTCATCCCTTGGAGGGTTGAATTTTGTCAAACGCTGTAATACGTGTTTCATGATTTTAGCTAAACTCAATTTTTATGAAATTTCATGCCAATATATCTAAGGAATAAAAAGTTTCATACAATCATTCATCCCCTATTTCACCCCCTTGGGGGTATAATTTATCAAAATCCTTTCTTAGCGGATGCCTACGTCATAACATCTACTTGTGTGTCAAATTTCAGCCCGATCCCTCCAGTGGTTTGGGCTGTGCGTTGATAGATCACTATGTCAGTCAGTCAGTCACCTTTGAGTTTTATATATATAGATAAACAGTCCACTAAATGTTTCCACTGCTGGGACTCGGGGCCTTCTCTCACAAGGAGAGCAAAGGCACTAATCCACCATGCTGACCCAGTGCAGGTTTGCAAATGATGCATGATCTAAAGATGCTTGATACAGGCCAAATTGAACCTAATATCTCATGGTAGTGAATCGCAGTTTCTTGTCACTAGACCGCCATAATTTCTAAAACGTATCTATCCAAAATAGGACTATTTTAGCTTACAGTACACTGTACAGAACGCTTCACAGAACGCTTTATGTTATGACGTCATTCAACAGAGCAGCGCTGCGTACGAATGGCTAGTAATAGAATATTCGCCGTAACGCTCAGGAGAAAGGAAGTAGGCCTGGCAATTGAAAATAATTCGCGATTCAGCACAATACAGAGTTCATTATGCAAAGTTTGCGTGTTTAGATAACATTATAATCCCGGCCCACATTTCGGACGATAATGTATCCGAGTCTTGAAGTTGTCACAGTTGAAGTACTGCCAGTGTGGTATGTTGAGGACTCTTCAATGGTTGTTTTAAAAAACTAAAGTGGCTATTAACCACGGAACAGAAAATACAGAAGTGGCGCTTCTCTCTCGAGTGGCTCAATGAGATCAGTTGAAAAAATAGTACATTTAAAAATATTGCTTGTCAAATTTCAATTATTTAGAGTTAGTGATGAGTGTGGTAGAGTGATGTAAAGTGTTTTATCTGTCTGGACTGGCCTCGTGGCTTAGTAACTCTGCTTGCGAAGCCGAGGGTCGTGGGTTCGATTCCCACCCAGTCCATAAATTTGTGTGATGAATTCAAATATTTGTACTGTGTCTGGGTGTGTCTATGTATAATAAGTATGTATTTAGAACTATATAAGTATTATATCAGCTATCTGGCTGCCATCTTACAAGTTTTTCTTAGTCAGATGGTGTTGTGTGTGAATTGTCTACCAATATATTTATTTATTCAATATTTGTCTATCTGTCTGCCTAGTCTCAAACCACAGTATAAAGAAAAACTACCAAACTAAGCAAATTTTGTAATCTGAGCCAGATAGCTGATTTAAAACATACATGATTGTAAATACATAAATACTTATTTTAGACAGGAACACCGCGGCGCAAAAAAAAGTCATCACACAAATATTTAAGATGATTTGATTTGGTACTAGTATAGAGTAAAATCAGTTAGTTGTTTCTTGAATTACACAAATAATTACGCCTACCTATCATTCCGGTGCAGAATAACCAACAAAGCGACAAAACAACCAATCAATAGGCCACAAATTCACATTCAACACATAAAAGTCTCACACTCCCAATATCACTGAGGATTTGTTCGATTATATTTGAGCAAGTGGTCTCACTAAATTGTGTTCTGTGTAGCCCCTATCCCGACCATTGTCCAGCCCCGGGCTAGCGACTCATTACCGGGATATTTGCTCGTCTGACCGCGGGACGCACATTTTGCTCGTTTGACAACCTCTCAGCTCAGACAATGGCGTTGATTAAAGCAAACAAAACTAGAACTGTTTCTAAAACTGTTATTTGCGTTGTGATTTTTATGCTCACATATTTATGGAAAGCGTGGAAGCAATCAGCGATATCAATATCAATATAAGCAGTGCGTTGCTAAGGAAAACTCGCTTTCTTTAAACTAGCACAAGCCTTACTTCACAGGGTGATATTTTTTAACCATTGGCCTGCCAACCAACCTGCCTGGCAACCTACGATGGAATGTGCTTACCAAAAAGAAATCGATTTCAAGACACAAAGACTGTAAACGTTGAGAAAACAAGCAAGGATCCCTAGACGTTCTTATCACACAAGTAGAGTCAAACCTCTGCAGGTTAAACTATTGATTACTACTTTCATGATTTTTCGATATAAGATAGTAATCCACACACGAACACAAATCAGCAATGTATCACGCAGGCTATTTAAATAAGCTGCGTGGCACTGTCTTGTAATAGGCGTCTATCTTACCATCAAACACGTGCCTTGCTTGTGCAGAGTCCCGAACTCTACCTATGTTATTCGTTTATAAAAAAAACATACGCATTGCTGATATAAGTGAAAACTTGTAACTAAGAATTTTTGTATGGAACAGCACTAATTTTTCACAAAACTTCACCTGTGTAGACAAATACAAATACAAAAATCTTTATTGCTGTTTGCAGGTAAGATGAGGTGATACAAAACATTTTAATAGGTGACCCATACAAACTGGCCTCTTTTCTAGAGGCATGCAATATGTCATGTAAAGAAAAAAAAGTTTGCATAAAACTAAAAGAAATATTTTTTCATGATAATTATCTGTGTCAATTTTTCCTAAATGTTTACAAGCAATTCAAATTAAATATAACGTTTGAACGCACGCTTTACGCGGGGAAAATTGGCTTTTTGGCTTTTGTCATTTCTGAAAATAAAAAATCGCAAAATCGCATGATTTCACCCCTCCATAAGACTTCTAAAGGTTTGCGCCGACCTATACGACTCAGCTACCACCCGACAAATAAAATACCTCAAATAGGGGGCTTTATGCACGTTTAAGATACATATTACATTGGCAACACAAATTAGCAGACTGCTCGCTGACTGCTAGTTTATGTTAACTTAAACTTAAAATACTCGTATTTTACCAAATTAACTTGTTTACTTACTTAAACTAACTTTACTTAAAATATTGAGGAAACCCCTAAAGTATAATGTCTAGCGTTACCTACAGATGCGTTGCACAGTATAGCGAAGTGATCGACTGACATAAAATTTCATTCATTCCATATTCCCGTCACAAGTAGCATCGTTCCAGAAAACAGAAAATGTTCTATTGACTCAGTACAGCATTTGATACGTGAATTACGACCGTACAGAGCTTAGTTATTTTACATATGTTCAGTTACATATCTTAACACACGAGTAACTTCATATAGTTATATTCTTCTTATGTACTTATATATCATGTACTCAATTCATTCCCTTTACAAATAGAAGAAGAGGAAGTAAGTAGAAAATGAAGGTGTGCAGCATATTAGGTAATATCCGCTCATCTTCTAGAAAAAAATCTGTTAATCACCAGTAATACTAGCATGTTATACCAACATGTAAAATCATTTTGAGGTCTGCAATAGTTATATAAATACGTACCAATAACGTTACTTTAATTGATAATATCTTAACTATACTAACAATTAGGCTAAGTATATTTACAAAAAATATATATATATATAAAAAGTAATTAAAAGGGGAATAAAAGAAAAGAAAAAAAAATTTAAAGAACAAAAAATTACAATACTAACCTGATCCTAATAGAAATGTATGAAATGCGTAAGATGTGATGCTCATTATTTTTTATTTACTTGCGTATTACATAAGGCAGATCTAAATATCTGGCCGATCTGTGTTACAAACAGAAAACTGCTTCTGCTAATGTTCATCTTGACAATATCCCCGGCTTGTGCTGGGGGAAGTAAAGGTGGTCCAACAAAAAAAAAATAGAAGAATATGAAGGAGAAAATGTATGAGTAAATTGAATAACTAGGACTTTACGGGTACGGGTATTTTATGCAAAATATATATAAAAACCCGAGTTACAGATTCATCTTAACATTTAATATTTACTCGAATTTCGTACGGAGGAAGTCACGGGTAAAAGCTAGTCAATATATAATTCCCATGTAACTATGTTGAATAAATTCAGATTCATTTAATTAAACTAAACATATCTAAAATACGACCAAAACAGCGTAACAAGTTGCGACCCTATCGCTTATTCTGACTTCTTCCAAATTATCCATACCTATCCATAAACTATATTATCTATAAGTATACTTTGCTGATTTCATATTACCTACTCTGTACATATACATACATATGATGTAAGCGAAAATTGTGATGTTTGTTGCTCAATCGTACTGTAAAAGAACTAAACGGGTCAGGTTGAAATTTGGAACTCCGACATAATCTGGGATAGCTCTAAAAACTCGACAGTCGACATATTATATTAATCCCGAAATATGCAGAATTTCGTTTGGTAATAGCCCTTATCGCTACTTTACTTTAGACGAAGTCACAGCCAAGCACTAGTTAATCACAATTTAAGAGTTTTTTGGTTCGCAAAATCCTTGAGTAAATCTAGAAAAAGGCAGTTAAGTTACATCGTCTTGAGATGGCCACAAAAATCCGCAAGTCAATCCCAAGAGAGAATAAGACGTGATTTGGCTCGGACGTCAATTAACGCTTTTTACTTCTCGGATAGACGTTTTTCTGACCAATCCCTACAGTACAAATGTGGTTTAACCCCAAATTGACCTTTTCCGTGTAAATCACTACCCGGTACGTTCTCCTATATTTACCCCGACCTCCGATTGACGCAGACACACCAATTCTGGTTTTATCCCCGGGACCTACATTATTTAGGGAAAGGGACAAATCAGTTTTCGTCAATACGTCAAAACCGTACCTTCTCTGGTTTATTTACATAATTCAGCCTGTTTCACGTGCACAGTACAGTACGGTACAGTAACTTACACAAACTTAATTTGTATTACATTTTGAAATTAAGTCGATTAAAATCTGATTGGCGTACGAGTACCTACGTTCAAAAAGTCTTAAGGTACAAGTTCGCACTGAGACCGCGACGCGAGACCGCGACAGGAGACCGAGACTGGGATAGGCACTTAACATTATGGAATTGTATGGGCGCCAGTTCGCGCTGTTCGGTCTCCTGTCGCGGTCTCGGCGCATACTGGCGCCCATACAATTCCATAATGCCAAGTGACTGTCGCGGTCTCCTGTCGTGGTTTCGTGTTGCGGTCTCCGGGCGAACTTGTATATTAGGACTAAAACCTATTGAACAGTTGTCGCACTCAGCCGGGTACTGGCTTAAGGGTATAAAATCTCTAATAGTTATGGGATAGGGGAAGCCGCGTGTTACACTGCGAGACGTAGCTTCTATACTACAATCTTGTAAGCAAATCGAACATAACACTAAAAATAAAAACGCTAAGGCAGTTGCTTTCACCTCTTCGGAGATGCCAGGTTGGGCCTTGGCTTTTCTTACCGATGGCAGCCCTGACCGAGGTCGTACGGTCTTAGGTTACCTTGCTCTAGTCATCATACGAGATGTATGATGTATTGAGATATATCAAGAATGTTTTCAAATATGCTTCGAGCATACTTCAGTATGCTCAGGTACTCTGTATATTTATGTATATCTAGTCAGTTTAGGAATAGAGAACTGCGCTTTTTTAAACAGGACAGAGTTTAATTATAAATAAATAAATAAATATTGGTGGACAATTCACACACAACACCATCTGAACCCAAACTAAGCAAAGCTTGTAATATGGCAGCCAGATAGCTGACATAATACTTAAATAATTGTAAATACATACTTATACATAGAAACACCCAAACACAGTCCAAACATTTGAATTCATCACACAAATATTTGCACTGGGTGGGAATCGAACCCACGACCCACGGCTTCACAGGCAGAGTTACTACCCACTAAGCCACGAGGCCAGTAAAGGTCGTCTGAAACTAAATTACGTGGGTCCCTTAATAAATAAGTCACTGTTGTTCACCACATTTACAGTTTAACATGTTCCACGAAACTCCATCACAATATCGGAAACATGCATTCACCATAAAACCACACCCAATATTCCGTATTTAACGACAATATGTAAAAGTTTTCTAACTAGAAAATTACTAAAAAAAGTATTAAAAACTTTACTTTACTTGCAGATTCAGCAGAAATATACTTTTCAAATGTTGTCTCTGTGTTGGAATGTTTTAGGTTTTGAATGAAAAATTCTAAATCATATATTTATTTGTATAAAAATCTATACAAATAAATAAAACTGGAATACAAGATTTTAGTGTGTATGTAATATCGAACTAAAGGGGTTTTTACTAAGTTCAAATGAAAGTAAATACGGTGCCTATATCTAAAACACTACACAATATTATTTTTTTAAGTTCGTCCATTACATATCCCAAAATTTTCTAGTTATCAAGTTTCCTCAAAATCTTCACAGTATTTTGGCTCGTAATCTTTAAGTAAATATTTTAAAATATGACCTAAATTCTCTAAGCCAGCAATCTGTGACGTACAATACCCTACACTATATATCGGGGTGAGATCCCACCATTGGGACGTATACAATATACATAGATACAGTATACGTAGTATTTGTGAACTCTTTGGACGTATATGAGTTGCGTAATACATGCAGGCAGCAGTAGTTACTCAAGTTGGTAAATAAGATAAGCTTCGAATAAATCACGGGCGCTTTTTCGCGATGCATTACTTTAGTTGAGGATGAAATAGCGATACAGAAACTAAACTTGGGCAAAATGATCTTTAACCTATTGACCGCTACGCTGTAATCGCCCTGCCGTGTTCTTTCCACCAAAGAGTAAAATAAAAGTGGTCAAGTGCGAGTCGGACTCGCCCATAAAGGCTTCCGGAGCAGCAAGTAACATAATATAAAAGTTCTTGTAGTTCGTTGTTACTTCAATCAGTGTTTTAACAATAGTCAATTTATGACGTATTAAAGCAAAACTGCTTACTAGATCTCATTTAAACCAATTTTCGTCTACGCGTAGTGACGGGGCTCCGCGTAGGAACTAAGTTGTGTGAGCCTCATCGCTGTCTGTGCGGACGAACCGTGGACCAATTCGGACGTCATGGGCTTTCATGTGTAAAGAGTGCCGGTCGACAATTTCGTCATTAGTTAATTATGTTGATGACATAGTCAGACGGGCACTCTCTACAGCTCTAATACCTTCGACATTATAACCGAGCGGAATGTTGATAGATGCTAAGCGACCTGACGGTGCCACTCTAGTACCATGGTCTCTAGGCAAGGTGCTGGTTTGGGACGCTACTTGCGTAGACACCTTGGCACCGTCTCAAGTCAGTCAATCCGCTCGCAATGTCGGAGTTACAGCCGAACAGGCACAAATAAATAAATTTAATAAGTACTCCCAGCTCAGCGTACATTATATATTCTTTGCGCTGGCAGTGGAGACAATGGGCCCATGGTCGTCCGATACCAAAAATTTTGTGAAAGATCTTTCGAAATGTTTGGTCCTCGCTTCAGGGGATCCCAGAGCTGGCACCTACGTACATATTGTAAATATTAAGATTTGTTCCTGTCTGATAAAAAAAAAAAAATTCATGATTCAGAGACACCCATTTTCGTTAATAGTTTAAATAGTAATGTATATCATTTACTTTTTTTATATATTTTTTTTTGTATCAAAATCTTAATGAGGTTTACAGATTACATCTACTTACCAAGTTTCAATATTATAGTTTCGGAGAAAAGTGGCTGTGACATACGGACGGACAGACAGACAGACATGGCGAATCTATTAGGGTCCCGTATTTTGCCAAATTGCTACGGAACCGTAAAAACTAAGAATTCACCTTATTGTTTTTATCTTTGTGTCTTCTTCCTCTTTTATATCGTCTTCTTCTGGACGGATCTTTAAACAAGGCCATGAAAATATCCAGTAGGTATATACAGTGCATTGTTGATGTTCCGTATTAACTTAAATGGCCAACGGTTTAAGAAGAAGTTGTAAGCTTTTTTGTTTACACACAAATAGACATTGTAACAGTACTTATGCGCTACAAAGTTAGACTATTGATCTGTTACCGTGCAGGACTTGCCATCCTGTTTACATTATCTAAAATGCACGAACAGGTCATACCGTAAACCCCTTTAAGTTTTATAGCTATTCTAAACGACAACTTAAGTGATCTATAGACAGATCTATGAATAGAAAACTCTTCAATATTTTAGATAAAATGCTATCCTAAGTGAGACAGTGGATAGAACGTCAAATTTCAGAATTGTAATATCGTTGGTTTGAATCCTGACTGTATTGAGTATTTTTCCAACTGCAGGTGTACAAGTTTATCATAACTACTTATTTTAACGGTGAAAGAAAACATAGGGAGGAAACCAGAAAACCAGCATGGTCGAAGTCATGCGCCAACCCGCCAACTTGGCATTAACAGCCTACTTAATGTGTTAACTGCTAGGACTCGGGACCGCGTGTTTCCTTTCCCGTGTATAGTAGGAGGCAGTATTGTCTCGAAACGCGCGCGGGTTCGTAAAGCTAATTTTCGTTCCAACCCCGTGTTTAATACGAGGCACGCGTCCTCCAATTGTGCACGGGCTTGTAACGCGAACTGTTGTTTTAAATATGTACGTACGTGTTCAATACGAGGCAAGGCGCTCGAGTTCTAATAAATGCACCGCTTGCGTCTCGTTACTTTTTTCAGTAGCATTTCTGGCAGAACCCAGATCCGACTCGGAGCACCGCAGCCGCGCACCGCGGTGATCGCAGAGCTTCTGGCGGGAGTCCACCCGTATTCAAATCTCAGTGATAGATCCTAATCGGGCTAGTTGTTAAAAGTCAGTGTCAGAACCTAATCAGAATAGTTAATTTACATAGACAAAATAGCGAGTACTATCAAAATATTTGTTGCCGAATTTAATTTTGGTAAATTTTCAATTTATAAAAATAATAATTTATGGAGTAGGTAAAAAAAATGTATAAAGTAGCGAGACGCGAGCGGTGCATTTATTCGCGAACTCGAGCCTCTTATTGAACACGTATTTAGAAAACCGTTTGCGCTGCAAACGTGCAAACCCGTGCGCGATTGGAGGACGCTTGCCTTGCACTGAACACGGGTTTGGAAAGAGAATTAGCTTAATAAACCCGTGCGCGTTTCGAGGCAATACTCTCTCCTACTGTACACAGGAATAAAATACGCCTCGAGATCTTCTCTCGCAAGGATATAATCAAGACAATACCCACCGCGCTGGCCCAGTATGGATTGGTGGTGTTTTTTTTTTGACAACTACCAACTACTTTGTAACAAATTTCAAATCCAAGGTAGTCGAGGGTAAATAAAAAAAAATCTTATAATTATTAAGAAGTGAAGATTATCAGCGTCACTACATTACTTTAAAAAGACAGTGGTGCGTGCGAGATTCGAAGCTCCAAGGGTGGGAGGTTCGAAGGGGACTTTCTTTGACTAGACCATCCGTAACTCACTCACAAATTTTAACCGCTTAGTACGAGTATTTACTGCACTTAGCGTTTTAAACTTTGGAATGTTGTAAATCCTCATTAGTATTCGTCAAGTTGAGATTCTGCCAAAGTCTGTAGTCACCGTAACTTTACCGTGTTACTGTCTGCAGAGATTTATAAGACTCCAAAACTTTGTAAATTCAATTCTGCCTCTGGAAGTCTTATTAACTTAGACAAGCCTCATTCAATTCGGAAAAAGGGAAATAATTGACTAATTAGGTACCGGGGTACCACGCTCCCTTGTCGAGCGCCATTTTGCAAAGTTTAGGAAAGTTTTATCTTATTATATATCGAAAGTAACTTCTTAATTTTACGCATAATGATTCTGCGTAAATATTATTCTTTATGGGATAATAGCTGTCTTTATCAACAAAACAAAATTACTATGAAAAATACATTACATAGATACTAGAACTACTTATCTTAAATACCTAATACTAGCGACCCGTCCCGGCTTGCAAAAGGTGCATTGCTGAGACTAAATTTACTAATAAAAATGGTTATTTTGGGTTATTACCAAAAGATAGACATATACTTTTGCAGACTTGTTTTGTAGACCTTTTGAAGGGGTACAATATTGCTGTACATTATTTTGATCTAGCTCATAGAGCCAGCGTTTGCAGTGTAAACGCAAAAATGTGATTATTTATGACATTGCATTGGAAACCTTTAAAATTATCAGTGTTTCTCTAATATTTTGTGCACGTATTGTACATCAAAATCTTCCTTTTGAATTACTCTATCTATTAAAAAAATTCGCATTAAAATCTGTTTGGTGGTTTTAAAGATCTAAGCATATATAGGGACAGATAGACGCGGGAAGTTACGTTGTTTTATACCATGTTGATGATGATGATAGTGACTAGCTTCAAAAGGTTATCGAGATACTCAAGTCCACTTCTGGTTGTTAAAAGGTGTTCTAATCTACATTATGTAGTACTATCATTCTCACGGTTTTACCCGGGTAGATTCCGTTTTCCCCCCTGGATGAAAAAATACCCTAGATGTTATTATAGGTTAAAATCTAACTTTGTTACAAATTTTGACCAGATCTAATCAGACGTTACGACGTGATTGAGCAACATACATCCAAGCATTTATGATTTTAACTGTATAATAAAAATATGTTACACTGATTGGTATTTATTAAGTATGGAATTGATAACTCTTAAATTTTGTATAAGTACGTCTCATCGTCTCAAATTTGCATACATAAAGGTTAACCAAAGAGATTTGCATACTTCTTTCTATACTAGCACTGCTCCACGGATTTACTACAAACCTACTCGTAATATTTTTGTGCTAAAAAATAGCCTATAATAATAATACTATTCCAGACTATAATAATCTAACAGTGAATCAAATTTCAGTTAAAAATGTTCGAGTTGTGTTGAGTTACAAACATTCAAACTTTGACACCTCTACTAGTCGTAAATAAAAACATTTTAATTATAAATTGTTAATGCTAACAGACTAGCACCCTTTAGCCTCTATTCAATCGTTCTCTGAATCCTTTCAGTTACATTTCTGTGTGTTAACCAAGAAATAAATATGTGTTAAAAAATAAATAACAAAGAAATAAATACTGACCCAAAGGTTTCCCCATACCCTATCCCATTACCCGAAGGAATTCGCAGGCGCAATACACAGCTAAAATAAACTTTGCAGCAACCATGCACCGTGTCACGGGATACCATAGATTCAATACTACTGGTACGTGCCGCCAGGGCCTATATTCTCGATGCTTATTATATTTATTACTAGATGTCCGCCCCGGCGTTGCCCGTGGTACATTATATAGTACTCATCAGGATCCCGTACTTATACAACGGTGAAAGAATGTCGGAAATCGGTTCAGTCATTCCTGAGAATATCGCTTTCAAACAAAACACCTCTTTAGCTACCTGCTACGCCACCTGTCGGAAATTGGTTGTACCAACTCAGATTTAGAAAAAAAATTGATTAGCAAAGGTTTTATATTCAAGAGGTATGTAATCTGTGATATTCAATGACGCAATCTTAAACACATGCTGTCATGTGTCACGTCAAAGCACGAAACGTACGAAAACTCTCAAAAAGGAATATTTTTCCCCGATTTTGTTACATTCTTGATTTATGCTCCGCTTTTATTAATAGTGGCGTTATGTTCTATAACCTAAAGCCTTCCTCGATAAATGGGCTATCCAATAGAAAAATAATCTTTCAATTCGGACCAGTACTTCCCGAGATCCTAGATAGATCCTATATTAGTATAGATATTTAGTAACTCCACAGACTCTGAGCTCCGTGTCATTTAGGTTCTTTTCCGCCTAACCAAAAAGGAAGATATTCTTATAACAGTTGTTCCAAATTTCACAAGAATGTATTTATCACTACATCGTCCAAATAAATGAAAGTTAGTTTTAGTAAAGAATTTTAGTTTTTATTTATATTTTAATATCTGCCACACCGATTACTAATACATTTATATGGGACTCTGAACTATGATCTAATAAAAAAACAACCGAATAACGGACAACCTCTTCTTTTTTCGAAGTCAGTTTAAACCACAGCGATTCTAACGGGTCTAATCTATTTCGTACCTTGAGGTTCTGCATTTGAGTGTGGAAATTATGGAATAAGGGTCTCGCACGAGTACAAAAGCTATTATAATGGTAAATTAGCATATCGTTTTACTTGGCCAGAGAAACGAGTATTGGTGGACGAGTACGTAGGTATGTTTGACCTTTGCTATTGCTAGCCAACTATAGTTGGATGTTCTCGGAATAGTGTAGAAGTAAAGGAGAATAGGTGAAGGAAAATACAGCAAGAAAATTCCTTGTGTTTATTTAAAACTTAAGTTAGAAGTAAGGTTAGACAAAATAATATGACAACTGCATTTTTCGACAGTGACAGGTGCAAAAGTAGTTCCCCATTTGCAGTTTGTTACCACTTTCAGTCGAATACCAATTTATCAACTCCTATGGATTTTGGGTTAGAAGCTTTAGGACTAAATCTCGATATGATTAGATAGCGGGTCTGACTAAATTTTTAGAACTCATTTTCATAACTTATATGAATACGAAATATCGATTGTGGCGCCAAATTGTCGAGACAACCAAATATTTGCGCAACCATGAACTGGCTATTTTCGGGGCATTTGAACTTTGGATCGTTAGCCTGGCGATATATTTTCTATTATAAACGGAATATCTAACCCTAAGAATTTATTTCTTCTAATATCTAACCAAGTTTACGAGTTTAAGGATCTCGTTAATGGGGGCTTAGCAGAATGAACATTTTCACGTTTTTCTTGTTCACTTATTTCGAGCTACTCCAAGTGGACACTTCAGGTGGCACGTCATTGGTGCCCGACCCAAGGTACCGAACTAGCTAGGGGAGTAGCGTTTCACAGCTGTCGCAGTTGTCTAGACAGTCCTTCAACAGTAGTATCTAGTATTTGCTTGTATAAAACAATTAGTACCTGGTTGACCGAGCTTTGCTCGGTTTAAATGCGTTTATTAAGGGCTCTAAGTAAAAGATTTTCTCAGAAAAAAAAGAACAAAAAGAAGAGGCCCGAGTGTAACCATCAGGATTCGAACCGGGGCATGTTGACTTCGAGGGCGAGCATATTCCGTCTGAGCCATTTAGGCTAAAAGAATAGTGGCGAAATAAGTTATCGTATTCTAATGACATTGTAGGAGTTTTTCATTGTCTAAAAACGCGCATAAAATTACGTTTTTTAAAAATAAAACCTAGCTAGATCCATGTATCGTTCACGAAACCCCTGTATACATAAAATTATGTATACAGGGGTTTCGTGGACGATTTTCATGAAATCATGAAAATCGTTCGAGCCGTTTCCGAGATTCAGATTATATATATATACCTACAAGAATTGCATGTTTAAAGGTATAAGATTATGTACATTACCATGTAAACTTTCAACGAAATTTGGTTTGAATGAGATCTAGTAAGTAGTTCTATTTTAATACGTCATTAACTCACTGTTGTTAAAACACTGATTAAAGTAACAACGAACTACTTACAAGATCTTTTATACTAAGGTATAAAAGATAAGATAAAAGAATAAGTATGTTACTTGCTGCTACGGAATTATTTGTGAAGCTGCGGCTTACTCCGAGTGGCGCAGCTAGTTTACATAACTGTCTGTCTAGTTTTCTTGTTTTTTTGTGTATACGTAAAACACTATAGAATATTGGTATCGGACGCCTAGTCTCTAGACTATGGGCTTGTATTGCGCTGAATATACGCAATTCATTCTCGGCCTTCCTGCACTATGCCTGTGAAACCGTCGATAAGACCCGTCGTCGGGTTTAGTGATATCTCAAATTGCCTCGTCGAGTCATCATGTAGCTCATGGTCTAGCTTTTACAAACATATGGAATCCTAGTGTGGATACAATTGTGTGGCTACAATTTGTTACTAATATTATATGCAGTGCAGCTTTGCTCGTTTTAATCACTTTAAGTATACTTAGATACGTATAAAGGGCTCCTGTAGTAATATATTTTCTCAAAAAAAAAAGAAGGAACTTGAAAAAAATGATGAGCTGTCTGGATTCGAACCCGGATCTATTATTTTGAGACTGCCGAACTTGAGATGTCTCGTTTAAAAGTATAAGATGTTAGTTTATTGAAGTTAATAAGTAATCATAAGGCCACAATGTTAAAATGAAAAGAAATTAGTTATTTATATTTATCTGAGACGTGGCCTTAGTGCTGAGGTTCAATTAGCTGTTTGAATCATCTAAAATTATGACTTGTAATAATATGTATAAATATCACAATGTCAGAATCTAATTTCAGATTCCCAGTTGTTAAGCTATGCTTGAATGACCGAGTTGATAACTGTGAAGTGTAATATACGAGTTTGCCATAAAAACTGGAGCTAACGGTGAAGGGAACCATCGTGAGGAAACAATGTCGGCGAAGTGAACCCATAAGATATCCCTTGGAAAAAAGTGTTCAAATGCAGTTAAAGAAGTTTTCACTTCAAAAATGTTAAAATTCACTTCGAGTTTTTGATCTGTAACAAAATCACTATAAAGTCATATTGTATACTGTTCCCTTAAAAAACAGAACAAACAAAACGACAAGCCAACGTAACAAACAAACATACTTTTATCTTAGCACAAAAGTATAAATAATCTACCTCATTTCATTTCATCATTGTGAGAATACTTGCCTCGCCATTTTAATTTGCGAAACATAAATTTCATACAGTTAAAAATCACTCTCATTTTTCTGACTGGAAATTTATTACTTTTTCGTGCATACCAAATAATATTTTCGTGGACAGCAGGAAAACCCAGTACGGAGCAGGTAACGTGTTGTATGGGGCAGTTGGGAATTGTACTGATAAATATAATTACGTCACTCCCCAAGGACATGACATAGGGCAACGAACTGGAAACTAGGACAGATGCCCTGAATGCTAGCCTATCTGACAGGCATGTACTAATTAGGGCACTCTGGGGATCGAGGGTTATGACTTAGGACATGTCAACGTTAATGCTTTAATTAATTTAGGGATTTGATCACATTAAGTCCTCTGGCGAATATCATGTAACCAAAATGTTGGTAACAAATACATTAATTACCCGACAGTAATACAACAGAGACGCCACGCGCAAAAAAAACAGTATATTTACGCAGAAGTAAAACGTCGAGGAGAATCTGGTGTGTTCCAAGAGAGACATCTTTTGAGGACATGTGACATTGGTAAACCATCATTTGGCCAACTCCCCTCTCTTCTTGTGAGATTTCGAAAAAATCTCGGTGGTGTTCGCATAACTAGTAATATGCGAAGGTTCGGAGCCTTCATCAAATCTCCACAGTAGTTACATAAAGTGGGGCTCTTACTTATACTTATGCTAACACCACTAAGATTTCTTTGAGGTTGGAAAACACAAATTAATGTCTTAGCTTTATGTCGGCAGTTTACGCATACAACTAAGAAATCAATTGGACCTTTATAATACATTTTTTATTATTTAAAAAAAACATTTTTATGAATGTGATTTTGTTAGTCCTTTCTTATACATAGTAGATTGTTACTTATTTTCCCAAATGTATTTGGGCTTATCCCGTTTGGAAATAAAAACTACACTAATTTAGACATTTATGATTAACTATACTGACATCTAAAACTACTAACGACAGGGTATATAATTTTGATGTGTATCATTGATTTTCTGTCTAGATATTGCCGTTATCTACAATAACTATTTTGTTTATTGTAATATATTATTGTTTTCTATTTAAAATTTAAATTTTGCTCAATTTTTCACACGTTTACGCCGAAATTAGCAAGAACATTTGATACTGTCTATCTGAATAAATCTTACACGATAATTTGCTTGTGTTTGCTATGTTTACGAATATTTGCAACAACTACGTTATTTTTATTTGCATTTAATTCGGTGCCTACATAAGTTAAATTACGTCTAGAAAAATAATTATAATCAGGGGGCGGAACCGCAGAGCGCAACTAAAATAGATCATTTGAATAGTTACGTGACTTTGTGACTTGTGAAAATCGATATCGTTTGTATCTGTTTTTCGAACGTTAGAAACTTTTAGATCGAATATGTTACGACCACATAAATCTAAATGATAAGACATTAGTCTAAGAACTCATGGAGCGGTTTCCAACCGCGCCCGCGTGCGGGCGAGGCGAGCTGGACATGTGCCTGATGGTAAGCAACATGCCAGTCACATAACAGCACAGTGACACGCAGCTATTGGAACTTGAAGAAATAAAACATTTGTCTCCCGTCCCGGGGGGACTGAAACCTTAAACCTACATCTTCGTGGTTAGTCTTACTACCTACAGAGTGACTAGGTCAGTCGTAACCACAGAAATCTGAGTAATTCTATGGCGAAGAACTCATGGACAACTCATTCTAAATTCAAATTTACTTTCCTCTCTAGAGGGTAAAACGACTTTTGCGCCCTGATATCGAGGAGTAAAAGTACTCTCTCCGAGGTGGTGGGATGAAAAAAATGTATTTGAAATCTAATTTATTTAAGTCATTTAAAAGTACATTAATGTAAACACTTGGCCTTAACTTCATGGTTTAAAATACATTTTTACCAATTAGAACTCATTTCCTTATGCCATAACATAATATAATATATTACATTATACAACATAACATTGTAAAAATATTATACTAAATGTTAAAGTGTCAAGGGAATTTGTGGATCTTGTAACTTTCCATCAACGTTGCCTGTTTCGCCGTGTTGTTGTTGTTTGTGTTACATTACAAGTTAGAAATAAGTTCTCACGTCAATATTCAATAATATTCACGTTTATTTTTCCCAGTTCTCTTAACATATACGAAATCAAATTAACAAAAAACAAATCAATGAGTATTTACTTAAGTAGGTACTAGCATCGCCCCGTGGTTTTACCTACCTGCGTAGTTTCTGTTTTCGTAATTTTTCTGAGATAAAAGTAACTTATGTGTTTTTTCTAGACTATAATCTAACTGTGTTCCTAATTTCAACCAAATCCGTGACGACGTCACGACGTGGTTGAGCAACAAACATTGATAATTATAATATTTTCATATCTCCTGCTCGACAAAGTCCAATTATATGTCATGAAACGTCAAAACAAAGCAAGTGATTGTGACCTTTCAAAATGCAGAGGTAAGAAATATTGAGAAGACTCCCTAGGGATTAAAATGATTTGAATTTGGAACCTAGGGATTAAAATGATTTTAAAATTGGTATGAAATTTCTTACCCATAGTACCATTGTAAATAGAGTTTATTAAAAACTCAAACTTTTTTTCCAAATATCGAACTGGCCACTTTTGTGAACATCGTTTCTGTGCGTGCGCACAGAAACAAAACACAAAAAAAGAAAATATAAAAAGGCGCCATTGAGTCGAATTTTGTTTCTACCACTTATTACTTTAATTCTTAAAAAAAACACCAAAATGTCTTCAAGCGATAGTGAATTGACCCCGGAGTTCATCAAATTGGACGCTTTAGGGATTGTTAATAATCTACTTCCGGAAAAATCGAAAGATGAGATGATGATGATGAAGAGTATTCACCTCTGAAGTAAAAAACTGTCTTGTGTCATAGGCGGCTAGGATCCCTCGCTTCACTCGGGACACTACAACTCCCTCACTTCGCTCGGGAGTTGACTCGAGTCCCTCGCTGAGCTCAGGATCCAATATGACGTTCATGACACAAGACAGTGCTTTACTCCCTTGGTGAATAATCTACTATAGTAGGATTCCAGACTATTATTATCTATCTAGATAAATACTCGTACTACATTTCATCTAGATCACATCAGTCGTTTTCTCTTGAAATGTACTCGTAACTATATCCATGCCTACATACAAACTTTTGCACTTATAATATTGGTATATATTCAAGGTAATATTCTCGGGTTATTGTAAATTCGCCACAAAGTAAATTCGTCACATGAGATAAAAAACAAATGAAAAACGTCACAGGTACATAAAGTTACTGTAAACTCTCAGAGCCTCTCGTTTTATATCATTTTTGCATAAATCAGAGTTAGCAAGTAATGTTTGTTGTGTTAGATAAGTACCTACTCGAAATAAAACAAAAAATTTAAACTATACTTATTTGTTGTCAACAAATAACTCTCGATATATTTTCCAAAACAATTGATAATAAACGAAAAAGTACCACTGAAAGTTAGGTAATCCTTACTTCAGGGCTTTTAGGCACGGCACCCGAGTACAGATCAATATGAAATACCTAACCTAGATTAAAATATAAACGTATGTTCCACAATCCTAGCCTAGCCACATTTTATTTCATCGCTTATTTTTATCGACCTAAGTTTGGAAGGTTTTTATATCAAGTTCCATTTAGGGAAAGGAAAATGTACATAATTTTAGTAATAACGGAGTAAAATATAAACATTGCTTTGAGTTATTAACTACACTTGTTCTATCAATAACGGACAAACAGTTTACAACCATTAACATGGTGCAGGTACTATAAAGCATAAACAACCCATTAAATGTTCCCACTGCCGGGACTCGGGCCTTCTCTTGCAAGGAGAGAGGTAAGGCCAACATCCACCACGGCTCAGTGCGGATTGGTAGATGACACATGACTTCGAAAGGTTTATGTTGGTTTCCTCACGATGTTTTCCTTCACCGTTTTAAATTAGCGGCATTACGTACCTGACTTCGAAAAGACAGTGGTGTGCGTCGGATTTGAACCCGGGTGCTCCGGATCAGCAGTCGCCATACTCCCGACTAGACCGGTCGTAACTAACTATACCATTGGAAACCAATTAAATCGGTTCCAAAGTCTTTGTATTTCTTTTTGAAGTGTGTCGCTAAACAAGGTAAAGAAAAATAGGAGTATAAAACCCAATTCTCCGTTATCAATATTATTGATTGTACTATCAGAAAAAGAAAATTCCAATACTGTACAACAATGTGAACAATAACAATGACTATAATCATCAGCATAATTTTAGTTTCACAACAATATACGTAACTCGACCTATATCTAGTGCAAAATGGGGTATTCTCTGGTTCAAAATATAACATTTTGTAGAGCGAAACATAGCATTCTCCGTACAATATCACAACGCTTCTGGCTATGCATACCCGTCTAATATTTCTTGTGTACCGATATAAACTCTACGGAATTATGGTCGAGGAAAATTTTTGATGGTTTGTTTTACGAAAATAACAATATTAAATACAAGTACAGTTCAACCATTAATCATAATGTAAAAAATTGGAAAATAAGACTAGCGGGCACACGACAGCATATGGCTTAAGCTCAACTTTATATCTTTGAGTTCATTTGACGTCATAACGATCGAAAATTTCGATTTGAATTTGTAAAAAATTTGAAGTGTTTTTGTCTCGTTCGTTGTTACATCCTTTTCGCTTATCTTGTGTAGTGTATTAAGGCAAGCAATTCAATACCAAACTAGTGGTAGAAATTTGAGTTTTCTATTGTTGAACGGAACTAGCCTCGAGGTTTAGTAGGTAGCGAAAATACCCAGTGCTCAATATACCTAGGTCATACCTACATTCGAATCTCCCCCAGGGTAAAATTAAATTGTTGAAAACACATCTGTTTTATCCGCGCAGTTTCTCCTCCTGTTATTTTCCCGTGATACGCTATGTGCTATTCCAGGCCATAATCTATGTTCCAAATATCAATCTGATCCGTTCAGAAGTTCCGACGGGATTGAGCAACAGACAAACTTTCGCATTTATATTACGAGTATTAGTAGTATTATATTTATCTTCTATCTGGCTCTCAAAGAGCAAGCCTTGCTGAGTTTAGGCACAGTATAAAGAAATAAATAAATAAACTAGCGGCACGTTCCGGCTTCGCTTGGATATTGTCACATATAGACCATTATTGTGTGAATTGTCCACCAATATTTATTTATTTATTAGGTAATCGAAATAAAAACTATCCTATCTTTCAAGTTGGATTGATGCACACGGTGTCCAAATTTGATTAAAATCGGTTAGGCGGTTTAGGAGTCAATTGCGGACAAACATCGTGACAGGAGATTTATATATATTAAGATAATATAAAATACGTATGCCCGAGCTCTACGAGTCTAGTTTTTCAAGTTAGGTAGCAAGCTAGCTAGCTAGCTTTGTTTAAACAACGCTACGCAACGCTAGTTTGGTACTAAACTAGCTTTGTGTAGCTCGGGCATTAGAGCTAGTGAGATTGTGTGAAGTATGTCGAACCATATCTATTTATTATACTAGTTTAAAACATAGTTATTTCGTCAATGTACTCGGTATTTCAAATGATAGTTTGAACTTTATTGTTGCTCTAATTCACAACCAAAGATTGGCACCTCCAAACAAAACAAAAAACAACAAATTCTTCAGATTTATTATATTTAGTAGATTTCGTTAATACTTTCTTTGGCTAACAAAACGAAGGGTTCTCCTAATTGTTTCCGTGTTGTAGTATACAGACGTAGTATGCGGCCCTCGAAAGAATTTTATTAGCTTTTTTATTGTAGCAAACAATAATAAACTCCCAACAATTCAGCCTCAACGAGTAGCTGTTTTTTTGTGAAATCGCCTGAAGAAAACTGAAAAGGTTAATTTTTAAGTTTTACTAACCTGTGTGTTTTACTCACTTTCAAATACATAGCAAGTCATGAATAAGACTATCAAAATATAAATATTCATAGTTTTTTTGTTAAGATAAAGTGGCGAGCCAGTTATTTTCTTGATAGTAAGAAATACGCCTAGTCATATGAACATTATTACTGACTTCGAAAAAAGAGGAGCAGCAAGGCAACAGCCAATACGCTTTCTTATAACAACGCAATACAACACTGTTATTTGAACATAAAACTTTGAAATCACTACCTAGAATTGCACTGCGCTTGTCACGCAGTCATATAAGTTGATCTACATATCTCTTTGCCCTGTAAGTTCCTTTCCTGGAAATTCTAAACTTTTTCATTCGAACCGGAACTTAATGATGTTTGTAGGTACGTAGGTACTTGAGAGGTAGGGTAGACGGGTTCTGGAGTGGAGACCGCGAATCGGTAAACGTAGTGAAGGACGCCCTGAGACTAGATGGAGTGACGATATACGAAAGACAGCTAGCTGGTGGCAGTTGGAAGCGTAAGACCGAGGATCGGGCTGAGTGGCGTATTATAGGAGAGGCTTATGTCCAGCAGTGGACGAATACGGGCTGATGATGATGATGATGAGGTACTTGAGAAATTGAGAATAACTGGCAAAGTGTGGTACTTCTCCAGAAGAACTCTGGGAAAAACCTTACTACTGCTGAATTTATAATATCTGTAAAAATAATTGAAATGAAATAAATCGATTCAGAAAGCTTTTGCCACTGTCCTACTTATTAATATTTCGTTATATAAGTAAGTTTTTCACGTTACGTAAACGTTTAAAGTAGGTAAAAGTTACGCTAGTATATGTTTTTAAAAGACTTACCTACGTATTTCCGACAAAGATTAAAAAACGTAAAAATAATGTTACAGAAAACAATAAGTAACAAAAACATAGCCAAAGACACATTTATGATATTCTATAAAGTATACAAGGTAGGAATAGTAATACCCGGCAATAATTCAATGCCTCACATCGTCGGTATGCAGCTTTTCCGACGATTTTTCTATATATTTCCCATTTCCTTCATCTCATTCCGTTTCAAGTCACGTAACTAAAGTCACTTTACCGTAAACACAGTAAGACAATGTGTATTTATTTCGGTTTTGAACTATTGCACTGAATACAATTCGATGACTGTCTTCGTAGCTTAGTTTGTAGTATGTCTGCCTGCGAAGCCTAGTCGTGGTTTTGATGCAAATGTTTGTACTTTAAATAACATAATCAGTATATATTCGTCCTTTGCTGGATATAGAGCATAGAGAGCCCCAAGAGGTGATGAATACAAATAATTGTTTATTAAATTTAGATTACTTTCACAAATATTTGTTGAGTATCTGTGGGTTATTGTGAGTGAGTAACTGTGCCTTTTCGTGTATGTGCATCTTTGTGTTTGAATATTTTTCTAAATTTATGTCTGAATATCTGTGTATCTGTTTTTCTTAGTATTTTGTGTGTTTCTGTGTGGTAATAATAATAAGTATATATTTAGTATTCACATACAGGAGTAAAATATAAGCTAACTGACTCCCATAACACAAGATTTGCTTATTTTGGGGTTAGAGGGGCATGTGTGTAAAAAGTCCACCAATATGTATTTTATCGAAGTAAAAACTAAGTTTTCACATCTAGCGGCAGCCCCTATAACTTCCATTTTTTGTAGTATAATTATGTGGATATGTGTGCATCTGTATTTGTATAGCACAACATACTTCCTAAACTAATGAATCAATAATTTTGTTCTTTGTTTTTTAGTTTGAACTCGAAACAGTTATTCTTTTGTATAGCTGAACAAAGCTACTAAGCTATAACTAATGAACTAATTTTGCTGTGTCTTTTTAGTTTCAAATCGATATAGTTATTCTATTGTAGTTTTTATAAAAAAAAAGACATCCTCATGCGATAGTTTTAAACCGAATGGAATTTTTCAGTTGCAATTTTCAATACAGTCCCCATTCTCAACGTATTCGCCTACCAAGTCACGTAGCCGAAATTACTCTACCGTTCGGAATACGGTATGGCAGGAAACGTATACGTATTTACATTAAATTTGCGTTTTACACTCCTTGTTATTCTTTTAAATTTGGTTTGCGTGCTTTACTCGTGAAACGGAAATAACATATTTTTAAGTTACGCCTGTATTTTTTATGTATTTTGTTAATAAAGACACGCCACATGAGGATACTGTAATATACGATGTGTGATTCGTATTTCGAAGAGTCAACTTATTTAAAATAGTATTAATAACTAAACAATAATATTACAAGCTTTGCTTAGTTTGAGGTCAGATGGTCTTGTGTGTGAATTGTCCACCAATATTTATTCTTATTATTATTAATACAAATAATTAATTATTGTTGGACAGTACAACACTAACTAGTATGTACTAATCTTAGATAAAGAATAAGTAAATGTATCCTCTTCGACTGAAACAGTCCAAAATTAAAGGCAAGACTAGACTGTCGAAATTTTACATTTCTCTAAAAAGAAATCCGCTTTTCTAATAATATTGTTCTAGATAGATATAAGTATGTTGCGGGATGCGTTTCCTGAGTGGATATTCCCCGATGGTTTCAAATCGGAAGTGAATCGGCTTATGCTAGGTAAACACGTTCCATTGTAGACCGCATCGTCGCTTAACACTAGGTGAAATGGCGGTCAAGCGGAAAGATTAGTTTAAAAAAAGTAATTATTATTATAACATGGGTATTATGATAGGTAGATAAAACGGTTACAAAAGTAGTCGATATACATAAAAATAGAAACCTTTTAATTGTAACGTAAACAAACATAATAGAGTAAAATACTTACAAACTAGATCTACAAGCACCAGCTTTATTAGCATACGTTGTAACTTGGAAAGTTTACAGTACCTAAGGGATGGGCTGAAACAGTACCGTACAGGTTGTGTATTAATATTGTACAGTTTACTATTTTATGCCTGTTCTATTTTGCGTATTACAGTAGCCTTCGAAACCTTCTACGCTCCGGCCTTGAAGTAAAAGTTACTTAAATATAAATGTATCGGTAAATTGCTTCACCTCTGCGATACAATAGCGATGACTACCTTGGTTCTACCATTACAGGGTACCCGCAGACTTAAAAATTTACAATAGACACCGTCAACGCGACAATGCTGTTAAAGTAGATCAATAGATAAACTATTTATTGCATGTTAGTTAAACAAAAAGCTCTTTACAAAAACTTAAAAGTACAATAATATTTAGCGTTTAGAGGAAACCAATTTATTTCAAGCAGTCGTAGAATGAAAAAGAAGCATACAATAGAGGAAGACGAGAGATAACGAAGTTAATAAATATCTAGTAAAATAGATGTAACAGTTGTCTGCTAGTAATAAGGCCACTCTTTTTTAAATGTGCCAAAGTTATCAAAATATATTTTTAAATTCTTGGTGTTTACATATATTTTTTAACTATTATAGGTTTAACAACTCGCTTGATGTTAACCCACGATACATTCTACGATGGAGCGTGCTTACTTAAAAAAACAGTTACACTCTCGATTTGAAGATATCAAGATTGTAATTGAAAAGATTGAAAAAAACACATTTAAATTTTCCTGCTTTTACTTAGGTAAATTATTCTCTCTCTCTCTGTCTCTCTTTCTCAGTATCACTCGATAGAATAAAGTCCGTCGACTTGCGCGGTCTATATCTTACGTCTGTGTGCGACGTCTAATATTTTCGTCTCTACGGACACAGCACTCTCCTTGTATCTGGTGTCACGACACTCATGAATATAGAACTGTACGCCACTTTACTCCCTTACTTTATTCTAGCCCTATCCTTCTATAGATCGGAGATCCCCAAATTACTTACATTCAAGTCTAACGAAGGATTTCAGGCTAAGTAAATTTTCATTGAAGTTGTTAGGCTCACTTTAGGCTTCAGCCCAGTGAGAAGGGATCTTTAAGTGTATCTGGGTTTTTATACAACAAAGATTCGGTTTTTTTTCTAAATAAGCACGCTCTATAGAGCGCGTTGTTGCTTAATATCGGGGGAGATGGCAGTCTAATTCAAACCTATTATTTATATTTATATTATTATAACAATTACGAGTATATAATTCGTAACAACCTAACTTTGTGGTGGTATCATTTTGTAGCGGTATGACTCTTTGCAGAGTCCGTCTGGGGAAGTACCACACCTTTGTCAGTTATTCTACCGCCAAGCAGTAATGTGCAAACATTACTGTGTTCCGGTTTGAAGGGCAATGTTTCCTGTGAAATTACAGAGCATAGAGATAAAACATCTTATATCTCTGGATGACGAGCGCAGTGCAGTGGTAGGTAATGATTTGGACACTTCATATTCCAATAGGTGCATGACACTGTCCTGTTATGTGGCATGCATGTTGCTTACTATCAGGCACATGTCCTGCTCGTCTCGTCACTCTATAATACAAAAAAACAATAGAGTAGTGTGTAATTTGTAGAGCATTGTAGTGAGTGTACAAATAAGCATTTTGACTCGAAAAAAACAAAGAAAAAATAATCAGCGTTTCTGTAGTATGAAGCGTAAGTAGCCATTTATGACTCCACTGATGTGACTCGGGTTTCTCTCATTTAGAGAAAAACCAAGGCCAAACCCGACCACGATGGACAAGTGCGGGTTGATATATAAAACTTTTTCCGTAATTTGAGAGATTTATTTATCTCTGCTTTGAGATTTTTTTTTGTTGAGAATGCCATGGTTGTTTAACAGCCATAGTATTCTCAAACAGCCATAGATAATATGCTTAAGAATTTGCTGTCGATTTGAATCGCTAATCTAAGAAATAGCATAATTCATTCAGGTATAACATATAATCACCTAATCTATCGGTGAAGACTATGTATGTATAAAAAAGCCTATAAATATTATATAGACTACAAAATATTGATGGGCAAAACCGTTATAATAACAAATATATAAACAACCAGTTTGTTCTTTTCGTAGAGTATTTGAATAACAAAATATCACTTAGATTTAACGAAAGCTCTGTGAAGCGACAAGCAACATCTAGTTCAATATTTTGTCTACGCCTCTGGAGCTTTAAGCTCCTTCCTGTCGCGGGGTCATAAATAGAGAACTCTACCGACTATGTAAGCAGCTTTTATAAGTAGAACACAGCTATGTAGAAGAGCTTCTGCAAGTTATATAAAGCTTCAGTCAACTTTAGATAATGCTTGGATTATGTAAGGATATCATTAATCACCAACAAAGTCTTTTAAGCAGGTTTCTTACCTTTTTGTAGTGGTAGAGTCCGCCTGGTAAAATACCATTAGATAGATAGATACTCTTTATTGCACTTAACAAAACAACTTACAAAACAAACAATCTTAAAAATAGAGTAGCAAATGGCGACCTTATCGCTAAAAGCGATCTCTTCCAGGCAACCGTGGTATGGAAAAGGAGTTAAACCATTGAAAGACGGGAGTAATCAATTAAAGATTACCATTACTGTTACTTTGCTAGCTATTCTACCGCCAAAGAAGTAAAATGCAAATATTGGTTTATTCTGAACCTGACCCGAAAACCTGACCCGCTACCTTTAACCGGTTAAGTTAGGAACAGAAAAAAATATATTAATTTTCATTCCCAACCTAACCCTCTTCCTAACCTGACCCGAAAACCATGATGTGGTTTATTCCGAACCTGACCCGCTACAGGGTTAGGTTAGCAACAAACAGCAAAAGTTATTCATTTTTTTTCATTACGAACGTAACCCTCTTCTAAACCTGAGCCGGAAATAATGTTCCTAAGTTAACCTCGAATCTAAAACCCTACCTAGTACGTTATTAGTCCTATAGTTCCTGGAGGTAGGACTTTTTTTTAGTAGTCGGGTCAAGTTCCGAACTTCATTTTGGGTCAGGTTAGGAAGAAGGTTAGGTTGGGAATGATTTTTTTTTTTATGTTCCTAACCTAACGCGGTAGCGGGTTAGGTTTTCGTGTCAGGAATAAACCCAAATATTATTGTAGATAATTTGGAGCTCAACGTTACTAGGGTTTTAAATGATATGTCAAAATCTATTGCAATCTAAATCTGTAGCATACAACATGTATGATACCAACACATTACATTTTGGATTTAAAATTCGCATGGAATTAAATATCTGCTATTGTGTAATACGTTACGGCTTAAGTTTTTTGAGTTACGGCTGGTCTAGTCGGGAGAACGGCGCCTGCCGATCCGGAGACCCCGGGTTCAAACCCCACACGCACCACTGTCTTTTCGAAGTCATGTGCGTAATGCCACTAACTTAAAACGGTGAAAGAAAACATCGTGAGGAAACCGACATGTACCTAGAATCTTTCGAAGTCATATGTCATAGCGTGGTGAATTATGGCCTTAAATCTCTCCTTGCGAGAGAAGGCCCGAGTCCCAGCAGTGGGAACATTTAGTGGGCTGATGATGATGTATTGTTTAATAGTCGTTCCTGATAATTAAAATATTTTGATAGCGATCAAGACCAGTGTAATGTTTTCAGAAGGTATTCAAATTGTAATAATTTAAATCGGGATTCTGTCTTGTATTTTTTAAATATTACAGGTTTACACTTCACCGCCATATTGCCTGATGTTAAGCGACGACGCGGTCTACAATGGAGTGCGCTTATCTAAAACAAGCCGAAACACTCGCGATTTGGAGAAACTAAGATTGTAACCAACGGAAAACAACACCCAGGTAGTGCATTCCACAGCCTAGACGTTCTTATCACAAAAGTAAAGTCGAACCCCCTCATTAGAGTCTTTTTAATCCCACTAATATTATAAACGTGAACGTTTGTAAGTATGGATGGATGTTTGTTACTCTTTCACGTAAAAACTACTAAACAGATCGGGCTGAAATTTGAAACAGATAGATTATAGTCTGGAAAAACATATAGCCTAATTTTAAAAAACCGGGAATGACAGGAATGGGAACTACGGGGTAAAACCGCGGGTCACGGTTTGTATTTTACATTGTTTTTAATAAGTGTGTCAACACAGCCAAAATTAGCCAGGTGCGCCGTTGACGAACCCGTCAAGAAGTAACATAATGCACAAAACTTGACACGTAACTTTTACCATAAATCCTGTTGTTGTCTTTGATGCCAAATTATATTATATGCTAAAGTTTTGCCATAGTTACTAGCACCATTACCTTAATAGGAGATAAAACATGATAAACTTCAACACTCATGATAAATTTACGCTCGAATATCTCCTTAAGTCTCCTTCTGTGAAGAAAGTGATAAAATATGCAAATAAGGACGATCATGTGTATGAAAATGCATATGCGGCAAGGTAATAAAGCATTTTCCCACCTATTTTCTCACTATCCGAATTAATTTTATAAAAGTCCGTCCACTTTTCTACTAGTGTTTGATTTTTTAAACATTTTGAGGGCCTTTGGACCGCCCAGCTAACTAAAAGCCTAATGCAAAACGACTATATCAATTCTATTCTCTCTCTCTCTTTTATCATATTAAGGAAAAATTAAAAAACAAAATCAAATCAAACACCTTATTTTTTTTTTTTGGTTCCTGGGATTTTTAAAAGCATATACTAGTACGTAGAGAACAGAAAACAACAAAAAGCTTTTTGGACAATAAGACAAGATACTCGGAGATGCATAGATAGATAAACTCTTTATTGGACTAAATTAAACAAATTTCTTACTAAAAAGAAAACAACTAATCTAAAATTTAGAAACTATTGGCAGCCTTTTCGCTAAAAGCCATCACTTCCAGGCAACCATGACATGGAAAAAAATAAAGAAAGACGGGTTACAAGTTTTGTAAACGAAACATTATTTTACATTAATATCGCTGATTAATTACAATTGTTTATTTATTTATTTATTGAATAATAGGCGAGCAGCTTTAGCTGATATGCCTATATCTCAGTGTCGAAATAACAAATTATAGGTAATTGTCTGTTAAAATGATTTTGTCTTTTACTATCCATTTGTCAAGTTTGTTCTTAAAAGAGTTTCAACGACTTTGCCGAAATAACATCCTCAGGCAACCTGTACCAGTTGTAATCCACTCTGTTGCTGAGGATGTGATGTGCAGTGTTTGTCAGTGATGGCGCGTGGGATAACTGGGACTTATGACGCCGACTGTCTCTCTTATGCTCCTTTAATCTGTACAGGTACCTAATGTGAGGGAAATTATAAAATCCATTCAGTATTTTAAATGTTTCGATCAAGTATCCCCGCAACCGTCTCATAAAACTAAATTATTTACCTAAGCTTACAAAACAAAAAAAGAGTTACGTGTGGTGGTCTAGTGGTTAAAACGTGCGATTCAGTATCGTAAGGTCGTAGGTTCGAATTCCACCTGCACCTCTGAATATTTTTCCACGAGCAGATGTATAAGATTGCTGTCACCACTGACTTTTACGGTAAAAGAAAATATAGTGAGGAGTTTCGAGGTCATCCACCCATCCCATTGGAATAGCGTAGTGGATTTTGGTCTTGACTCTCCTGGCGAAAGATGGTCCCGAGTCCCAGCATTACGACTATTTAGTGGGCTGGTTATGCTATGCACATAAACCTCTTTTTCTAATATTCCTTGGTGAAGAGAAAAGTGGCCAAAATAAAACGTTTGAGATTGAAAGTCACCGGTAGGTTATGTCAGGTAAAACGCTCCACACAGGAGTCCTAAAATCTGAGGAAATTACGTTAAAGTAGTGGGGGAGGAGCCTACGAGGGGTGATCCAAAAGTAATGATAATCAATAATAAACACAATGAATAAAATCAAAAACTAAATTTATTTCTCAACATAGTCTCCTAGCAAGTCTATACATTTAGTCCATCTCTTTTCTAAACCTAAAATTCCCTTAGAAAAAAAAATCTTTATCTTGACTCTCAAAAGTCCTCAACCGCGGCCATCACGTCGCTATCATCGTCAAATTTCTTGCCCCGGAGGTGTTCCTTGAGTCGTGGAAAGAGATAGAAGTCACTGGGGGCTAGATCTGGTGAATAGGGGGGGTGTTCCACCAGCTCAAAGCCCGCTTCCTGAATGGCAGCCATGCCAATTGCAGCTTTGTGAACCGGTGCGTTGTCTTGATGGAACAGCACTCCAGCCCGCAGTTTGCCTCGCCTTTTTTCTCCTTAATAGCCTCCCGCAATCTTCTTATTTGTTCTGCATAGTAGGAGCCTGTAATAGTGGCCCCTTTTTCCAAGTAGTCCACCATGATTATTCCTTCAGCGTCCCAAAAACAGACGCCATAACCTTCCCTGCCGAGCTTGACACTTTGAATTTCTTCGGCGTCGGTTCATCGGATCGTTTCCATGTCATCGATTGTTGTTTTGTTTCAGGATCAAAATGGTGGATCCAGGTTTCGTCCATGGTCACAAAACGTGACAAAAAATTATCCTTGTCTGCCTGGAACTTTTCGAGATTTGCTCTTGACATGTCGACTCGTTTCTTCTTTTGCTCGTCGTTTAACATTTTCGGTACCCAACGCGCGGAGACCTTTCTCATATGCAATTCGTTCACAAGGATTCTTTGAATGCTGCCATATGAGATCCCTGTGACCTCAGCTGATATGCCTGATAGTCACTCTTCGATCTTCCAATACAACTTCTTCAACTTTTTTCACATTTTCTCCAGTGAGGGACGTCGATGGGCGCCCTTCGCGGTGTTCGTCTTCCGTCGATGTTCTTCCCAGCTTAAACTCCTTAGCCCAGCGTGCAACTGTGGAATATGGAGGAGAACAGTCCCCTAATGTTTCCACCAAGTCGCTGTGTATGTCTTTGGTAGACATTTTTTTTTAAGCAGAGGTATTTAATGACAGCTCTGATTTCGTGTTTTTCCATTTTGATGTTCACTCCTTGACAGTCCGTATTCAAATGAATGTAGCTCCCGGGAATCGTGGCCTATTTATATGATTTTTTTTTCCTGAACTAGTGGGTAATTGAGCAAGTGACTGTAATTTTTTTGTATTTTTGTGTGCACTAGAAATAACTGATTATCATTACTTTTGGATCACCCCTCGTATATCGCACCATATGATTGGTGATTTATGGTGCGATGTAGGGTCCTCCCCACTAGTTTTACGTTTTTTTTTTTTATTTTAGGGCTCAATTGTAGAGAGTTTTAGATTTAAAATTAAAATTTACCACGTTAAATTGTAAATTGACGGTATTTACAATTACGTTTACGTTGTCGTTGTCGTGACAAACACACTTAATAGTATATTATGTTACATCGTAATCAAATATTTTTAGTATATTATGATAACTCAAAGATATTTTCGTCCCGTAATCAATTAGTTTTGTTTATTTATTTATATTTCCGCCGAATCCAGGAAACCAGACACAAATTACGGAAACATACGGAAAATATCCATTTCCGATACACAACAAAATTTACCGTAACACAATATCAGTCCAATAACATAGAAATTAATATCCAACAATAACGTAACAACTAAATATAAAACAACAAAACTGTTGGAACATGTAGGTAACTTATAGAAACAAGAAACAATCAACAGTAACATATAGAGACGCATAACATGTTACGAATAACGAACATTTTCGTAACAGAAACAAACTTGCCGCAAAAGCGGGTCGCAACGAAAATTCTGATAGCATGACTTTGCCTTCAATTTATTCATCAATAGTAATACCGCAAATGGATGTTTTCTGTTTGTTCTCGCACGACGCTGATAAATGTAGTCAAGAGCTTGACGATTGTTTGTTTGAGATCTCTGGTGTTATGGCGCACGTATTCTGACGAAATTTATATGCCACTATTTTGTAAATTCTTTTGTACTACCGAAACTAGTAATACAGAAATATTAAAGATTTTTTTTTTTAATTTTTAAACAAAGAGAAACAGAAACATTACCTAATTGTTTTTAGTTAACCCGCCAATTTGTGTTTTTGTCAAACATCATAAAAATCACTAGTCTTCAAAATTTAAAAAGTTTGTTTCGTCATTTTATAAATAGTCACATTTTGCTCTCATTTACTATTAACACTCTTTGTTCTTTGTTGATATTCTATTATAATTACCTACCAATTGACGTGCTAAAAAATGTATATCTGTATATAAAAATCTAATTGTAATTAATACTCCTTTTATCGTTTCTTTCAGATTCGTTGAAAGTTACATTCTAGAGCTTCTTTAAAATTTCAAAGAGAGTCTTTTAGAACTTTACAAAGTTTACTAAACCAACTCGCGGCCCGCAACAAGTATTCGTCATAAAAACAAACTCGCAGCGAAAGCGAGCCGCACGAACATTCTGATAATTTGCCGGTTGCCTTCAATTTAATTATGCACTAAAGCTGACCGAGGGCTGCAAAGGAGATTCCATAAACCTATTTCATTTCGAACGGAAGGTCTTTGTGGAATAATACCTGAATAAACTTTAAAATCGACCGTTTTTTTGATGACGGTCCTGATATTAATTAACTAGCCGTGTCCCGCGGTCTGACCCGTATCTTATGCTATTTTGGCGACAGGATGTAAAATAATGTGCAAAACTTCACTGTGTTCCGATTTTAAGGGCAATGTTTTCAGAGATATTTAGCGAGCATAGAAATAGACCATCTTATGTCTGGGTAACGAACACAGTGCAGTGCTGAATGCTCAGACTCTTTATATCCAATAGCTGCGTCACACTGTTGTTAATGGTAGGTATTTTGCTTGGCTTGGCTTTGCTTGCTTGGCACATATAGATATTATACATATTGGCATACATAGATGTCATAGATAGAGCGAAGTAGAGAAGAAAAAGCAGTAAGGCTGACCCCACCACCATGTGGGATATATAGCTAGAAAGAGAGAGAGATATTGGCATATGTCTTGTTCGTCCCGTCCTTAATGCTTAAAAAAATTACTACGTATTTAATTTCGTACAAATTAGGTAAACCATTTCAAAAATATGAACAAGTTTAGTAAACAAATATGTATTGATATTATAAATATCCCTCGGACACCACAAACTTCACCTGGATAAAAGTTAGCCTATATTCTATTCCAGACTATACTCTGTTTTTTTATTTAAGCAGATCGTTCTGGCGTTACGACGTAATTGAGCAACAAACATCCAAACGTTCACATTTATAATATTAGTAAGATATATTTTAGGCTACTTGTCGTTTGCACAATACAGACGTTCACACAGCTAAATTATTATTTCTGGAGGCAATAATAGATAGGTATAATTTGAAACGTGATCTAATTAAATAAACACCCACTTCTGATAATTCTAGATAGTAAAGAATCTGGGTTTCCTCATGATGTCTCTTTCTTTACACTGTACTGGTATTTCTACGAGATTTAAGTCTCATGATAGAATGACGGGACGAGCAGGGCACACGCTTGATGGTAAGATATACGACTGCCTGCAACGACAAAGGGCCACGAAGCTATTCGAATATGAAGATTGCAAATCACAGCTTAGCACTGCAGTGCTCTCGTCATCCATATATTAAAACTGATTTGTCTCTTTGCCCAGTAATCCAGTAATCTCTGAGCATTTCATCTCAAACCGGAAAACACAATAATTTTTGTACGTCCATACTTCGGCAACAGAATAACTGACAAAGATGTAGTACTTCCCCAGGCGCACTCCCCAAAGTCTTATAAAGTTAATCAGGAATAATATTTGTACATTGTATTTTGGTTTGGTATCTGAATGTTTCTAACCTACTGATATTAGAATTGATAGTTTAAATGTTTGCTACTCAATGAAGTCGGAACGCCTGTGTTGATTATGTTGAAATTTTCATCACATATAAATTGTAGTCAGGAGCAGCACAAACGCAAATTTCATCTCGGGAATATTATAATAACTAGTACTACTCGGGTAAAACCGCAGGGCACTGGTAGTGCATTATAAGTCTGTATTTAAATATTAAAATTTGGCAAATTCGTCTGCGTAGAATTAAGAAACTCAAAAACATTAGGCCACTAGAAGTCCCCACTGCTGGTATTCGGGGCCTTACCTCACTGGAAAAGAGTCATTGTCAAACTATCTACTTACTATTCTTGTAAAATCTGTTAAGCCAAGTGCGAGTTTGTGCTCAATAACTTATAGTTTTGGATAACCGTTAAAGCCGTTAATTATGACAAATTTGTGCATCTTCATTTAGACTAATACTGAAAGGTTCAGGAGGGATTTAAACCTACGACCTAACGATTGAAATTGGGTGTTCTCACTACAAGGCTACGATTTAATATAAAAATATGTTAATGGTATATAAATTATGGTTTTATAGACTAATTTAATCCTTAATTGGGGTACCAGATAAAAAAAAACTTTATGAAACTTGGTGTTCAATATTTCAGCTTTATTGGTATATGTTGATTCAGAGGTTGATTTTTAAATTTATTCGTTTTCTTTGGTCACGTTGAAATATCGCACCACTCGGACGACTTTACGACTTTTGACCGTCGCGTCGGCAAAAAAAGTTTCATTAACTTTATCGAAAGTCGTTGATCTTAAAGCGGAAAGACATTTTTATGCAGCATAGACTGATCAGACTGACTCACGTAACTTTTAAATTTTTTTGCGAAACGAAATTATTCGGTTTTAAACGAAATTTTCGGTGTGCATTAATTTCTCTGTTTTTTATCTTGGCAGAATTCGCCTGAGGAAGTATCACACCTTTGCCAGTTATTCTACCGCCATGCAGTAATGTGCAAACATTACTGTCTTCCTGGTTTGAAGGGTCATATTTCCAGAGAAATTACAGAGCTTAGAGGTACAACATCTTCACCCAGAGATCTAAGGATCTCTGGGTGACGAGCGCAATGCAGTGCTAGGTAATGATTTGAACTCTTCATGTTCCAATAGCTGCGTGTCACTGTGTTGTTATGTTGCTTATCATCAGGCACATGTCCAGCTCGTATCGTCACTATTTATTTTAAAAAATCATCTTACCTATCATTATGAAATTCTATTAAGGCTTTGGTAAACCATGAACGGTAGTATTTTATTTTGTGCCTACTTTTTACGTACACGTAAAACCTACCCATGGGTACAGTCGAGAAAGTTAAAGGGATGGTTATTCTAGTTTAATGTTTATTATGGGGTAGGGTCCACAGCAATAACTATTACGGCGAGATTAGGTTAGGCTTTGCCAACGTGTGGGAAAGAGAACGATTTCATTTTTGATGGCCACCTCGATGTGTTTAACTTAGTGATGGTCCTCTAAATTTGGTTGTAGTTTTTTGAACTCCCGTTTTTGTTGATTAAACTGTTTGATGAGCGTAGCGCATTGATTTAAAGTGATTTGAACACTTGTTTTTTTTTAACTTATATCGGTTTACTCTTGACCGCCATCATAATCATAATAATTTTTGTTCATAAATGATTCCACGTCACAAGATTAAATAGTAAAATAGAGACATTTATAATAATTATTAATCAATTACACAAAATGTTATTATTTAAAACAGATATCATTTCAATTAATTACCTAGAATAATTAATGAATTCAATGTCATAAATAAATGTCAGAATAATTAAAATAACCATATCAATAATTCAATCAAGTAAATACAATAAATTAAAGGAAATTACAGAAAATAAATAAATTAGTACAATGTTACAAATACCGTAAGTACATAGTAAATTCACATTTAAAACAATAAAATAAATTATCATATTATGTAAATTTCAAATTCATTACTTCCGAGCAGGGGTGTTACGAATATTTGCATCCGCATCCGCAAATGCGGAATATTCGCATTAATTAAGACATCTGCATCCGCATTCACATCCGCATCAATTAATGCGGAGCTTTTACGGATGCAGATTCACTTCAACAAGTAACTACATGTAAGCACGTACTTCGTTTTTGTTTTGGTAATTGCTAACTTCATTCGGTAATTGACGAATTAGTGAAATTGGTGGAGATTTAACAGTTGTGAATTTAAAATTTTCTAATTAGCTTGCAGATATTTATCACCTCCGCCAGCTAGTGTTCCTAGCGTCCAATTATTTAGTGGAGCTGGATTAATATATAATGCACTAAGAAACAGGTTGGAAGCTGAGAAGGCTGCAATATTGCTATTTATTACATATAATTTACCAATTTGTCAGTTTAAGTATTAAACAAAGATTGTTTATTATGAAACTCGAAGTTGTTGTGTCGTAAGTGAAACTAAAAACTTGTGTAATTTTGTTCTAAAAATATGATTGAATAAATAAAAAGATAAAATTAAAGCGATTTTCAGTTATTTATGCACTTAAAATGTTAATGATTATTCTTTTAAAGTTCCATAATCCGCATCTGCATCCGCATCCGCGGATGTAAATTGCAAATAATCCGCATCCGCATCTGCATCCGCGGATGTCTAAATTTTCGCATCCGTAACAACCCTGCTTCCGAGTACTTGTAGAATGCCTGTTCGACCAGCCACTGTTTCAATCTATGTTTAAACGATCCCCTAGAGGGCGCAGTTATTATTTCTTTTGGTAGTCTGTTGTACACTTCTTTTTCCAACACATGCACAAGCCTGTCAGACTTGGCGAGGTCACTTCGCCTGATGTTAAGCGATGCAGTCTAGGATGGAGTGTGTTTACCTAGAAAAAAGCGTTTCACTATCGATTTAAAGACACCAAGATTGTAACCATCGGGAAAACACCACTCAGGCAACGCATTCCACAGCCTAGATGTTCTTATATCTTAAGTATACGAAATTCTTTAAAAATCGCCTAGAACGTACCTTTTCGCAGTCAGGCTAATACACACATCAGAGTTCGTGAATGAAGTTGATTCAAGCAGAGAAACGCCTGAAAAAATATACAGCTGTTTTATATTCATCCAGCGAATTGATTGAATGACAAATAAAAGAGAAAATTAAATAAAGGGCAATTTCATACAGCGCTCACTTTTCAATGCGTAGCGAGCTTAATATGTCGTTTGGAAATTTTTATTGGCGATGGAATGGAAAACTCTCATTATTATTTTTGTAACAGTGTCCCTCGGCTTAGCCATATAGTTCCCATTCCCACAGTTTTCCAATAGAAAATCCTAGGTATATGTTATTCCAGAGTATGAACTCGACGGCGGAAATATGCAACCCTCGGAAGTGGTTACATATTTAAGCCCTTTGGGGTTGAGACATTGGGCCCGTGGCGGCCGGCCATCTCATCTTTAAAAACCTTTCCGAGCTCTTGGTCGCCGCGACGCGTGACCAAAATGCTGGCATTTATTTGGCACAACGCATAAGTATTGCCATTTAGCGTGGTAATGCCACCGGCATGCTGGGTACGCTTCCGACTGGTAGTGGGCTTGAACATCTTGATTATCTGTAGACCTTCATTGGTCTATGGATAGTTCAGGTGTCCTTAGTGTAAGTAGTTACGTAGGTAGCGTAGTGTAATTCTCATTGCATTTTAATTTTGTTAATAAAGGGCCTTTAAAAAAACTCAAGACAATGTTTACAATCTTGGTGCCCCCAAAACGAGAGTGAATCGGTTTCTTCTAGGTAAGCACGATCCATTATAGACAGCATCGTCGCTTAACCTTAGGCGAGTTGGCGGTCAAGTGTAAAACTATAATAGATAAAAAATACCATCTGTGTTTTAAACTTGTATGATCAATGAAAAATAATGAAAATTCTTAATTCGTCACACCATCTGTGTCGATTTGTTCAGCTATTGTGACGTGAACAAACATAATAAACTTTAGCATTTATAATATAGGAAGATTATGTAATAGTGCTTTGGACTATAAGCAGCTTAAAGTACTCTCTTTAATACTCAACAAAATTTGATTGTTACAATTTTGATCCAGTTTTGAATATTTTTGTAATGATTACCCCACTAATATCATAAATGCAATGCTATGTTTGAATTGGAATGTTTGTTGCGCAATCACGCCGGTACAGCTGAACAGATCAGGCTGAAATTTGAAACACAGTTACATGACAGTCTATTACATGACATAAGTTAAAGGGAAAGTTTCATGACCGGAAATCACGTGGGTAAAACCGCGATCCACTGCTAGTATGAAATAAAAATCACTTAATTACACATTGTTACGTGTTCCATGCTACAACGACCGCATTCAACCATCATTAAGACCAACTCATGTGTTACACAAACCGACAACTATTATACTAGCCTTGGTGGCCTAATGGCGAGAATATTCAATTTGCTACCGTGAGATAGTATGTTCGAAATCCACCTGCACCTCTGATGTATTAAATAATTTATAGTTGAGTTTGCGATGTTAGGTTTGACCTTATAAGTGTTCAAAATTTATGAGTGCGTCGCACTCGTTTTGGCTTAGTATGTGAGTATGGTGTAATTCTGTAAAGGTGGATTGAAATGGAATATTATACTGAACTGGAATATTAAACAGTCAACGAACTGTTTCGTGATAATTCGATCATTTCGAATATTTGCAAAATGAAAACTAACGTGGTTGACGCATTTTAAATTAAATCACGGTAACGGGTGTTATAGTCAGTCCAGTCTAAAAAGTGAGTCAAACTATAGCAAACTTAAGTCGGACTGGACTGACTATATCGTACAGACTGACAGACAGACAGAAACTCTTTATAATGCACACCAGAAGACCTATATATCTATCTATTTACAATGAAAAAATAATAGCAAATTAAATAACTTTTCATTATGTACTTATTATTTACGTAATTATTATTATCGTACGTGAGTTCCTTGTAAATTAATTATAGCGAGAGTCACTTTTGCACCCGGAGCAGTTAGGGGTGGTTTATTCGAAGATTAGTTTTAAAGTGGAAATTGATTGAGATTGAATTTTGACTGTATGTATTGAATTGTATACCAACTGAATAATCTTTATTTTAAATGACAATTATTCATAAATATATCAAATGTATAATCTAAAGCTAGTCTACAGTTTATGATTAATCTCACCTAGCCTGAACAGAATCAGGACGCAACGCAAGTTTCAAATAAATATGAGTAATATGTATAATTCTATATCTCGGCACGTGCCTGAAACTACTAAGCTCCTTTAACATATATTATACAACATATACGTAAACTTGCCGTTCATTATTTCTATGTTATTTCATTTTCGGTGGCCCACTATGAAACGGAATAGCTTACGAGTTCCCTCGGCCACGGTGCTGGCTGAATTATTAATTTCACGGTATTTTTCCTGTACTTTATGGAAAAGCATTTCAACAGATCATAATTAAGGTAAACCTTATTTATCTTGGCGAGGAATTTATTGGATAAACGGTTCTGCGTGCGAAATGTCGACCTTTTTAAGGTTAATTTATACGAGTGAATTTATTTAAGGGAAGACAATACGGCTCGTTGTCTGAAATTGTGTGAGGGCGTGACGTATTTGGGAGATTTAATAACGATGGGAGATAGAAGGGAGTAAACGAGTTTGATAATTCATATTCAGACACATTTTAGGCTTATTGTTAAATGTTAACATGTAATCATGGACTTTATTTACTCACACAAACACATCACATCACTCTGTTGCCATAGCAAGTATGCACGTCATCTGCTTACGATTGGTACAAAGGTACCGTGCGGAAAACCTTGATCTATTTGCTTATTCTCTATCTAAGCTTGTAATTCATTTGGGAGTACAGAGACGTCTCGTGGTTTATTAGGTACTTAGCCTGATTGCAAAGCCGTAGACCATGGGTTCGATTTCTACCTAGGACAAATTTAAATATTTTTAAAATAAATGCAAATGTTTGTTAGATATCTAGAATAAAAACTGCTTATTTGGGGGTTAGTTAGTGTATAGGTATGTGAGGATTTTCCAACGATATATTATTGAAATGAAAACATTTTGGGCCGCGTTGATCACATTTTGGTAAGCGATCTTTCGGCGAATCCGAGAGATCACTTACTTATGTGATCTACTTAGATGTGTCACAGACTATCTAACATGCTATCTTAGTAGCGAAGCCATCGATATAAATCACAAGATATGCCACGTGCACCTTAAAATTGGTAATAAACTGCGTCTTTGTGTATAGTGTAAGTAGTGGTTTACACATCACCAATTTCCATAAGCGTAGCAGCGTAGCGTCGGAGCGGGACATGCACGATAGATGATTTTTAGATGGATGAAATTGTGTAAAACGGGCAGAATTCCTCCAATCACCATCATATTGTCCAGGAGGCCTTTTATGACCTGAAGAGAAGACGTTGGCCTTCTGGGATAGCCTGGGCTGGTTGGAATCGAGAACAAGAACAAAATTGAAAATTTAGATTTACCCCCGACTACCTCGGATTTGTAATCTGTATAACATTCTACTACCAAGCCATTTCATTTGATACCCATATTGAGGTAGTAGGTAGTGAAAACAAATATAGTAATTCGCCATTTTGTGGTGGCGGCCATCTTAGATTTCAAATTTGCCATAATGTATATAGTCAAGATCTTTTATTTGTAGGTTGTGAAGAAATATTTCGTCCGCCATTTTGAGGAGGCGGTCATATTGAATCGATATTAACCAAACGTAGCTAAGCTAAGACCACGGCACGGAAATTAACCTTCAAATAAAAAACTGCATCGAAATCGGTCCATCCGTTTGAGCTCTATGGTGCCACAGGCAGACAGACAGACATCAACGTCAAACTTATAACACCTCTTTTTTTGGTTGTTGGTTAAAAAAGGAAGTATGAGCCACGCACAATGACCCAATTAGGAGGCTAAGTGCGAAAAAGACCTCGACAAACTAATTCATCGTCAACATCATCAACAGCTCACTGCTGGGACTCGGGGCCTTCTCTCGCAAGGAGAGAGTTAAGGCCATAATCCACCACGCTGGCCCAGTGCGGGTTGGTGGATGACACATGACTTCGAAAGATTCTAAAGATTCACCGTTTTAAGTTAGCGGCATTACGCACATGACTTCGAAAATACAGTGGTGCATGTGGGATTTGAACCCGGGGTCTCCGGATCGCCAGGCGCCGTTGTCCCGACTAGACCAGTCGTAACTTAACGTAACTAATTAACAGGTGACAGTGCAACATTAATTCTGTTTAATACAAAAATTCAAGTTAACATTTTCCCTTCTATCGATAGCCCCTATGACTGTCATTTTCATTTATTATTCAATTCTTAAAGTTCACTGCCATTTGAGAATTTGCTACAATATCAATAAAGTCAATCATCCGAACAATCTTCAAAACATTCTTTATTTTACGATACGATGCTTCCCGCGACGCGGCGCGACGTCGCATCGTGATACCACGATAACATCACAGCGTCATGTGTATTGTATTCTAGTTAATATGTTCGTACACAAAGCGTAATCGAAATAATGATTCTCTCATGTTAAAATTCTTCTTTATTTTTAACCGACTGCCATTTCAATTCCATGTTCCTATGACCATCTTCCAGCTTAGCATAAAATTACTAGTCAAGACGAAGGAATATTTTGGCTATCCTATGATACTCGTAGTTCAACAGTAGTAATTGTCTTTTCTGTTTTTCAATTATGTGTTTTTTTATATTTAAATTAGCCACTTTACACATTCCACACTCCAGGGTCCGTGATCTTTGTCATTAAAACTATCTTTTTTTACACATTTCTTGGATAAGAAGAAGAAGAGGAAAAAATAGGAGGGCGTTGGGTACATTTAAAATCTAATTCTAGTGCTCGTCTGTAGAGCCGATCACTACCAGTTGGGATTCCGCTAATATCGACTCGACATCGAGTATTTGCCTAATTGCCTTTTGCCTAAGCTGCCTCCTCCCGGCCCGGAGCCTCCACAACGGCCGCATTTCTGTCCCTGATGGCCATCTGTAGGTTGAAATCTCGGAGGGTCTTCGGTGATGCAGCCCACGCTCGCCGCACGAACCGACCGATGGCGTCGTCGGTGTCGTCAGCGTAGTATGTGAAGGTCCCCGTGTGTCGTGAGATTGCAACAACCGCATGGGGCACGCTCTCGTGCAGCTTCATGTTTGCCTTGATTTTGATTGCCATTACCGACTCATATGTCCCTGAGCTTCATGGGTGGTAAGGATGCGTAACCCGGTGCCTGACCCATAACCCTGGTTTGTCAGGGTCTCCTTCTCTTCTTGAGTGTGAACTAAAAAGAGGGTGTTTGATAGAGTGTTGGGTATTTGCGCTCCCTTATATCTTCTCTGCTCTAGGGACTTTATACGGGATGCTGAGGAGTACATACCGGAGTATATTTCCCTCAGTGTATATGCGACGTCCATTGGGTTTCGATATGAGCAGAGCAACTCCTGGCTGATCTTTGTTACCAGGTTCGGGCGATGATACCTCATTTCGAAGAGATTTTCCATGTCGATATAAGGCAACTGATTGACGTCTCCAATGAGAACAATTTCACCAACACTAGACATCCTTGAAGCCATCACAATGGCTCCAAAATGGTTCATGAGACCTTCGTCTGTCCCATGTCGGCTCTCTTTCGGCTCATTTGTTGCTGTAAAGATGCTTTGGGGGCTTTGACGTCGAGGGGGGTGATGAATAGGATGTAATTCGGAGTACGCTCCTTGCTGCTGCGTTGAAGGCAGTCACAATTATATGTTTTGCAATGGTAACAGTAGTTTTATACCTGGTATACATTTATGTCATTTCGTCCAATTTACCAATTTGGTATGGTGAGTGACACTTGATATTTAACTAATGTCGGTTGTTTTGTGTATTAGATAACTTAATAAAATGCTTAACAATATTTGTGTATTTGTATTATGATTATTCATTTTCTTTTCTCATTATTTGTAATTTAATTGTGTAATCTTGCTGTATTCACATGCTTAGGGGTATTTACCTGGTCAGAACAATTATGTTTTCTCTCTTTGTATTATTTTGTGAATTTCCTGTTTTGTGTACCATAAATAAATGAATAAAACGAACCCAAACTTGAAATTTAGGTTCGTCGTTCCATTACAAAGTTCCCTTGACTATATTCGAGCTTCATCGTCAGACCCTGGTTATCATTGAAAAACAAAGTACTTGCCAAAACAACCCAATTTCGAAATTTCAAAGCCCAAACTCGAAACGGTTTATTGCGAAGTTCCTTTGGCCACCTTCTAGCTCCATCATCAGATCAGTACCATGTCATTACAATATTGCATGGTCATTCATACGCGTATGCAAAATTTCAGCGCAATCGGTAACCGTGAAGTGGATCACTACCATCGTTACAAATATTTTCATTACTATGAAAAAAATATTATCAGTAATTACGAATAAAATAAAATCAAAACAAGCGCATAATACCAGCCCTTAATCATGCTCCCGAGATACTACCATGGCTATGTTCGCAGCTTGGGAGCACGCATCCCGCAAATCGCCCCGCACGGTTCCCCCCCGTCTAGACGTCTTCGCCTAACGACTGATTAATTAGACTGTTCCTAAACTATCAACTTATACTTATATCTGTGTATGAAACCTGCCTAAGCCACTCCATAGGCCAAAGATAATAAAAATATTCAAATCACGACACACATTTCCCGAACGTACCAGTTTGTCGCACGATCTGACAGCTGTCACTTCGGCGAAACTGTGCACGATTTGCTTGACAGCTGTCACCTCGCGTTGACCACAGTAATTTCACTCGTGTGGCTAGATCTGAGGGCTTTGTTATACACAATCTGTCTGAGGATCCTATTACCAGTATAGGAAGCCTAGATATACTCAGAATATCTAGGTGTATTTATAAATCTATGATAGAGATATCGCGGATAGGTAGACAGATAAACTCTATAATGGATATACATATATGAAGTAGACATGAGCTATGGAAGGCGGGGAGTACAATTAGGAGTACCTACCTACATAGATAATTTTACTTGATGGGTATAATGACATCACAATAATTAATTGCAAGTTACAGGTAGTGTGTACGATTATTTGGTTCAATATTATTATAGTTATAAGCTGAAAAAAATATTGCTTTAATTTATAAGGTTGTATATTGAAATGTCTAATTATTGTCCTTAATTACTTTCAATTATTTTCATCATCATTATCAGTTCATCTTAGACTTCTGTGAGATGTAAGCTTTCCATGGCTCGCGACACAGCCCAATCCTCAGAGTTTTCCAACACTACCCACTCGGCACTCCACCTGATCTCAGGGTTGCATTTTAAACGTAATACGAGCAATAAATTACTACCGAAACTCGTTGCTGACTGCGCCGACACCCGAGGGTCTACCGCCTAACAAAAACTGTCTTAGCTTTGATGTAGCCTGTCGTCTTTCTTTTCTTTTCGCTGGAATAGATAGAGACAGTAATAGCAAAGCCATAGCAGATTTAGTTAGGCGGTAGAGGTGCCGATAGCACAACGTAGAGCAAAAATAGGCATTGACTGATGGCCACAAAAATTTAAAAAATTAGCTCATGTAATCTAATGTTAGGTTATATACTAACCTAACCTATCGTGGTTTTATAATCTCACGCGTTATATCGTATATTGTAAGCTGGTCGTGATTGCAAGTTTACGATGACATATTATATTATGTGAACTTGTGTTAAATTTCACGGAAAATCATAGAAGATAAATTATCAATTTTCAACACCTCGCGCATTGTTTTGAATTTAAAAAAAAACCGCGGGAAAGTGTCGTTTTTGTTTTTACTAGGCAATTCACTAATAGATAGCAGGCCCGTGAACAAAATTTAAGGGTCAAATGAACCACCAGGAAACCTATTTAGGATGATAGAAGTATAAAAAGTTATAAGATTCAACACTATGCCGTCAATTGTAAGCTGTCCAACTGAGTGCGGTTGAAGAGGGGGGGGGGGGGGGGTTGCAATCATAAATTTTGTTCACGGGCCTGTAGTCTATAAATTTAGAACAAAATCTTTTGGTGCGATTTGTAAAACAATTCTTTTTATAAAACAAACCCTGTATAATATATCGGTTTTCAACTTTGAGAACAAATGCTCTTGTTATAAGTTTTAACAAACATTTCTCGTGCCTACAATTTACAAACAATTATAATATGATAAATCTTATTTGAGTTTGCTTGCGTGTCGTCTAAAAGTGCGCTAAAGCCAATTATCCTTGAAGGTTTTCAAATAATGACCTCATTACAAAAATTTTTAACAAAAAATTGGCTTAACTTATCTTTTAACTAGATTACTTATTCATTATACTACAGGATATACGAGTCTTTGTAAAATTTCCCTAGTTCACCAACTTGTAACTTTGCGACAATAAGCGGCCCCAGCGGGCAAAACCACGTAGCGTAGCTAGTGAAATATCATAAGCGGGATTAAATTATTAGAAGCCGCACAGGCCAGAAGGTAAATTGCCTATTCCGCATTAAAACAGACAGACCTTCAAGCTAAATGAGAATAAATATTAATTCACAGTTTCAGGCGCACTGAGAAAAACATGAATTCAGGATTTTGAAGCGCGAAGTTTGTTCAGGCGTTAACCTACTTAGCATAAAACTGTGTAATACATAATAAAGTTTGACTCTACTTTTGTAAAAATAACATCTATGCTATAAAAAACGATGCCTGGGTGGGTACTCCCTTGTGAATATAATTTTTTACATATTTAAAAATCTATAGCCGCTTCCCCACCCATGAAAAGGTACATTTCATACAACATTTTGACGTGACATCGTCTTATAAATTGGTTTTCCGGGTGACACTTCAAGAAACTGCGTTACGCTCCGCTCACGTTATGCGCTCACAACGAGAGCGAGTGAGAGGCACGCGTCCCTTCCACTCGGGCATGGTTAGCCCGCCTAAGAGCGAGAGAGACAGACATAAAAAGTGAAAGGCACGCGTCCCTTCCGTAAAATTATTTTACCACTCAAAGTCGTTGTCACGTAAAACTTTCGCCCGTATACCGACTTTACAGGCAACCAATTTTTTTTTTCTTCTTATCATCTAAGCTCAATAGGTCTCTGCGATGCTCGAGTAAATCCCCATTTAGCATCGTTGGCTCCCCTGCTATAATGCCTGATAGAGTTAGATAGAGTTGGTTGAACTTGTTTCTTGTAGGTAAGCACAGCACGCTCTTTCTAGAGCCACATTGTCGCATCAGGCAAGATTGCGTTTTAGTGTGAACCTATTTCCAACAAAAAAAATGTTCTGATCACGTTCTGATCTACGATTTACAATAATTTATAAAACATTGTTGTGGTAGGAGTCTATGCAGAATCCGCCTGGGGAAGTACCTCGCCTTTGCAAGTTATTCTACCGCCAAGTAGTAATGTGAAACATCACGTGTTCAATTAAAGGGCAATGTTTGCAAAGAAATTACTGAGAATAGAGATAAATCATCTTATATCTCTGAGCGACGAGCACAATGTAGTGCTAGATAATTAATTGGACTCGGTATTTTTTTGTAAACAGTTTGTTCAAATAGCTACGTGACACTGTGCTGTTATGGGCAAGCGTGATGATTATCATCATACACACATGCTTGTACAACACTCTGTACTAAAAAACATGTATTTTTGTTGCTCAATCATGTTACAAGAATTTAGCGAATCGCACTTAAGTTTGGATCTTACCGACCGACCGCATCGTCGCCTCGCTTAACATGAAGCTGACATGACTGCAAGACCTAAGACCTTGGATAGACATACTGATCAAACTCAAAACACAAAACAACATCCTGCTGAAACACAAGACGTTGGCGAAATTGTGCTCACCAAGCATAAATCTGGCACAACAAAATAGAAGCCAAAAATGAATAGAAGATGAAGAATCAGATGACATATTAACACAACTAAATGAAAACCAGAAATTAAAACAAGATGAGGAAGAAGAAGACTTTTATCAGCTGCCTTTTTTTTTTCACTGCATAAATTAAGATTAGAACAAATTGTCTTGCCAAACATATTGCATGCCTCTTGCAGAGGCCAGTTTGTATGGGTCAACTTTTAAAATGTTTTGTATCATCTTATCTTACCCACAAACAGCAATAATTTGAATTTGTAATTGAAGAGGGGTCAAGTTCCTACCCACTGTTATTAAAAAAACTAATAAAGTAAAATTTAATTTGTTATTCTCAGGCAGAAATTTTAAATACAAATTAAATATAGACAGCAAAAATCAAGATCTTTCTAACCTATTTGCATAAAACGTTGCCTCATTGTTAAGATACAACTTTTCTTCGACAGGTACGAGATACAGCCGGCGGAACCAGAAAGCCGGTGTTATTAGAACGTAATCTAAAAACCCGAGGTAAATATTCTCTGGATTTCGGGGGCGTCGGGGTGTTGTCTTCATAATTCGTACAATTAGACGGTCGGCTCGTTAGCCACAGCTGTGATCACCGAGGGCCAAAGAAACGTCTTTCCCTTTTAACGTTTACAAGTTTAGGTGAGATCTTGCGCACGTTTCCGAGATTATGGAACATTTTTGGATTAATTAATTACGTAATAGAATAAACAAAAGATGGATGATACGTATTGTTTGCTTTACAAAACAAATACTTACAGTTATTTTTCGTATCTTTTATTTACTCACTCTAGGAAAAACAGGGCTACGCAGAAATCTATTCCTATTCTGAAAGGAATGCACTAAACCGAGTATGTAAAATGAGCAAAAATTTGTTTGATGAATACGGAGTTTGTTCTGTGTATATGTATTTCTATACACGAGTATCATAAATAAATAAATATCGGTGGACAATTTACTACTTGTACTAGTACAAGATTTGGCAGCTATCTAGCTGATATAATACTTATAAAAATTTGAAATACATACTTATTATACATAGAAACACCGAGGCACAGTACAGTTACATCATCATCATAATAAATTGGTTTAAAATTATGTATATATATTATATCTGCGATGTGGCTTTTATGGTAGAAGCTTTGCTTAGCTTGGGGTTAGATAGTGTTTGTAAAACTGTTGATAATATTTTTTTTTTATTTAGTTGTGTCGAAATTTTGTTTGGGTTGACACTTGATTTATAATTGTGATTTCAGGGTTGATCAAAGTTGTTCGAAATCTTAATGTACTAAGTACGTCCTTTTAGGCTTAGTAGATATGTTCTACGTCGCCCTGTTAAACCTAAAGTCAATGAATAAATCTATGATGACATTTGTCGGGCATGGCGCCGTCCAGGCAAATCTCTTCGTCATGTTATTTCCGGTTGTTCACATCTTGCTAGCGGCGTGTACTTGCACAGACATAACCTAATAGCCAGGATCATCCATCGGCAACTTGCTCTTCGATACGGCCTTGTCGAGTCCGACACAGTGCCGTACTATAAGTACGCACCTCTGCCAATTTTCGAGACTGGTCGTGCGTTGCTCTACTGGGACCGCTCTATCATCACGGACAGGACTATTGTCGCTAATAAGACTGACATCATGCCGGTAGAGTGGTCTCAGCGTCGGGTTATGATCGTTGATATCACCGTACCACATGACGAGACCGTCGTGAAAGCTGAGAAGGACAAGCTTAGTATGTACCTTGAATTAGCTCACGAGGTTACCGCCATGTGGTATGTTGATTCCACGATCATAGTCCCAATAGTCCTGTCGGCATTCGGCCTTATAGCGAAAAGTCTCGACCAGCATCTTAAGAAACTTTCCCTAGACGGTTGGATCAAGGGTCAGATGCAAAAGGTTTACAGAGCACGCATCGTCAGGAAGTTCCTCACTCTGCAGCCCTAACCACCGGTAGCTTGGGCCCTGCCCCACGGCTGGCGGCTAGGTTTAAGTTTTTGTAATTTTTTTATGTTGTTTTATATATCAATATTATAAAAACTTTGGCTTAAGAAAGGAAATAAATACGTGAATAGAAAAAAAATGTGGGTGTTTTTCCCCAAAAGTATTGAAGAAGCAATTTTTAGACATAGGTGGATTAAAATACATATATCTGCCAATGCAACCCGTAGTCCGGCAATGATATCAAAATTTTGTTCCTAGTCTAGCAGTGTTATCGAAATCTTGTTCCGTATAATTTAGTTAAAAATGTGCCGCAAGATCCTTGTCGTATCTCAAACAAATACCGTCAAATAACACAACAGGGAGCAAAATAAATTCCTCGGCAAGGTTGCCCGCGTGCAAAATCCGAGCGTCAGACTATAACGGGGAGCTAACTTGGGACGAACTCAGGAGATAGTATTTACGTCTTAATTAGATCAGTCCGAGGTAACTGTAGCCCCAAGCATTAAAATACGGAACAAAACATTGCAGTTTCAAGAAAAGAACGATGAATCTCAAGAAATTTTGTTTTTAAAAGTCTTTGATTATGACAGCAGTGTAAAGTTCTAACACAGTTTTAGGAATAATTTTGAAGATAATCCCTGATAAAAGCTAATATTATAAATGCTAAAGTTTTAATGTTTTTTGTTCAATTGTGTCGGAATGTCTCAACGGAATAGGTTGAAGTTGGGGACACAGAATATAGACTACAATAGCGCATAGTCTTCTTTTATTGCAGAAAACGAGAACGGGAACTACATGGAAAAAATCATTAAGAGCTGCTACTCTGTTATAAATACACAATCCCACACAATGATTGAGGTAGAACAAGCGCCATAACAACGTCAAATCTTTTTGAGCTGAATCACATTTTAGATGTTCTTTTTTCACACATTTTCGTAAATCTTGATCTTCGATTTAATATCTAATAATAGTAAAAAAGAGTTACAAAAAACAGAATTCTTACTATTTACCAGAATGAATGACAAGAAGCGCCACAAAATCGTTCAGTTGAAGTTGAAAAAAATCAAAATTTCACTTTTTTTAAACTCGTTGGTGGTCAATTATACCTAGATAAAAATATTTTGCAAGGTAAAGCAAATACTTTTACAAATTATCATTTTGCAAATTTTTGCTAATATTATCATCTACTCTGTATTTGACGTAAAAACTAATCGAAGTCGTTTGGTGACTTTAGTCTCCTGAGCGTGTGAGTATAGATTTTCTTTTTGGAGAGAACGCCTTAGACACTTTAACTGGTAAGGGGGCTAAATGCATAAGCATCAGTAAGACCCCGGAACAAAAATGTTAACTTGTGCAAGCATCAGGTAAGCCCTCCAATACTAAATTTGCCCCCGCAAGCCTCAATTAAGCCCCCCTCCTGAGTCCGTCGATGCAGCAACCCATTTCTCAGCCTCGCAAGAGTTCTCAACTCAGTAACTTTACGATGCCGTGCTATTCGTGCGAACGCATGAATTTTTGACACTAACTGCTACATCAAAACTGTTTTATGAGTCCTCCAATAAGAGAGTGTGTTGTGCAGTTGATTTCCATGAATTTTATTGGTTGTTTTTATGTTATTTTATTGCGTTTGTTTATGACCAGCCCTTTCCATTAAGACCTAGAAGCTATCACATTTTCTTGATTAGGTTTTTATAATGTTGTATCACTGGCTACATTTTGTATTCTCCGCAAATATTTTTAGAGTTATGGAGCTATTTTTCAAGATTGCTGGGATACCGCTAGAGAAAATATAAAAGTAGACAATAAATCGGCTAAAATAAATAAGTAATAATATCGGCTAAGTCTTAAATAGTACACAATATCTTCAACTTCAACTTTTGGTTTATGGCTTTTATTGTGGTTTAGCCTCACAATTTCGCCAATGTCACGTAGAAAGATAGAGCGCCAAACGAGGATATTGGTAGGCAACAGTGCTTTTGGACGGTAACGTTTGTTCAATGTATTTTTGTTTCCCCCCTTTTTCTAAAATGAAAAGGATTAGTTCTATCTACAGCAACAACTCTAACTTTGTAAGTACTATTTAAGACAGTGACAGCAATACAACAGTGGCAAGAAGATTTATTTATTTATTTATTTATTCAATGAGCACACAAAACAGAATGTAATAAACACAAACTATAACATAAGAGTATACTGTACAGAACTGTATTACAGTCCAAAGATTTATGATATTTTGATTAGTTTTCAAATATGTATGACCATTATATTTATTAACATTTAATGTCGTACACCTCATAATAGTCTAACAAGCTTTGCTTAGTTTGGGGTCAGATGGTGTTGTGTGTGAATTGTCCACTGTCCACTAATATTCATTTATTAATCAAGATTTTTTTTATTTCCACACTTTTTTACGTTACTACTAAAATCATTCATTATTATTTTTGCAATTTTTTTTACTATAAGAGGTGTATACTTGACCGCCATCTCGCCTGATCTTAAGCGACCATGCGCGGTAATGCTGGAGCGTATGTCATACAATCTCTTTTTTCGGTACATGGGTACTAAAATGCGATATATTGTCACATAGATAAAAGAACATTGGGAATAAACTGGCATATTCTAATAATGTTCTACCGAAGTGTTCAGTTGAAAACGGCGGCGGCTGCAAGTCACGTGTTTGAGAGACTACGATATACCTAGGTACTTTAATAAGTATTACCAATATGCACGAACAAAAGCATTATCGAGTTTATTTTTCTACATACTCAAGAGTATGTAGAAGTACTCAAGTAAACATTTTCTTCCCAAACATTGTTTTCAAACTTCTAAGGCTTTGCTAACACAACACAATAACATCGACTTGGAACATTCAGTAGCTCGAAAACTATAGAAATGAACAATTAAAATGGTTATAAGGGAAAATACATTACAATGGGGTCGCCTACGAGCCTTCATCCTTCCTTTATGAAGAAACTTAATAATTAATGGCTAACTATAATTATAATAGTAACGTAATAATAGCGCTGAAATAGAATTTCAATTGCCTCCAAAGTAGTGGCAATATGTTATATAAATTGGACGGCGTCAAGTACACAGTGGTCATCTACCAAAATCAAAATTTAAGATACGACCATTTTATCATTGACATTATTGTTTAGTCCTGGTTTTGATAAATTGAAGATAGATGAGATAATAGATAACCATTTATTGTGAGTATAATGAACACACTTATTAATTAATACCACAACTGGCTGGTGTATCGCTAAGTCCAGTCAATAATAAATATTGGTGGACAACTCACACACAACACCATCTGACCCCAAACTAAGCAAAGCTTGTACTATGGTGGCCAGATAGCTAATATAATACTTTTATATAGTTTTAAATACATACTTATCAATTATTACAATATCTTTTATATTTTCCAACTTTCCCAAAGTAAGCTCAAATTGTAGTGGTAGTAAATGCTGCTCCTTAGCCAGTTATTCTACAACAAAGCAATAATACGTGAATATTCCTGTCCTCCAGTGTTTGTAAAAACAGAACAATGTGATAAATATGAAAATATAAATAAAATAAATATAAAAAATATTGGCTCATCCTAAAGCTCATCAAAATTTCATAAGGTGAAAGAAATCCATGTGATTATTGGAAACGTAAAACTAAGCATAACGCTAAGTGGCCTGTTAAAAGGAAGGTATATGACCATCAGTAGGCTAATAAAGATAATGAAAAAAAAATACCGCGAAAACCCTTTAAATGATCTTAATACTTTTCTTTATTTGGTCACTTACTGCTTAACACCATTCAATGGTTCTATTAGCTTGGCTAGCTCTTCGCAACATACGATACTTTGGTAACCGAATTTTGGTGAATAGTTACTGAGGTCAGTTCAATTATCTATTCATTTTCAATAAAATCTGTATCTGTTTGTATTTCATCAAACGCATGTGAAAGCATATGTTGTAGGACCGTAACTTTTTGTCTGTGACTTCCACATTAAAGAAAACAATTTTGAAAAAATGTGTATGTTTATTGGTTCCGGTTAACCTTTGAAACGGTTGGATCGATTAAAACGGAACTATCGCTGGTAAATAGCTGATAATATAACGAGAAACTTAGACTATTTTAGAACCGCTAGTTTTTAATATGTGAAGGTACAGTTAAAATCTCCATGTCTTGGCGTAAAGAGAAAATTACGGTTCTAAATTTGATTTCTATAATGTTAACTTGTCGATTGATCTAAAATTGTTCGGTATTTGTTTAGAGTAAATTTCGAAATTGGAATGTAATTAAAATATCAAATAAAAACTCCTTGTTTTCTGGTTTTGTGATTTCTTAACAGCTTTCATGAAATATCTTCATCGTAGTTCATATTTACGTGCACGCTGACAGGCGTGTTTGTTTGAATATATCTTAACGCATCTGTAATCACAACACATACGTGTGGTCGGTTTGTTTGTACGTATGATTTATTGCGTTTATTAACATTACCTTCGAGTTCGGGGTAATGTTAAGAATACTTGCAACTGGATTTCGGAGCCTAATTTAGCTTTACAATTACCGAAACTATAAGAGTTAAATTTTATCTACGGTTTAACTTAAATTTACTGGATCGCATACACATTTTAGTCACTGAAAATTAAAATATTTATTTGTAAGTAAATAAAACAAACCCCACAAACCCCCGGGTTCAAACCCCACACGCACCACTGTCTTTTCGAAGTCATTTGCGTAATGCTTCTAACTTAAAACGAAGGAAAACATCGTGAGAAAACCGACATGTACCTAGAATCTTTCGAAGTCATATGTCATCCAGCAACGCACACTGGGCCAGCGTGGTGGATTATGGCCTTAACTCTCTCTTTGCGAGAGAAGGCCAGAGTCCCAGCAATGGCAACATTTATTAGGCTGTGGATGATGACATAAAACATTTCCATTTTCATGACTTCTAGGGTCTTTTGAAATGTAATATGTAGCAGTGGCGTAGCTAGACGTGGACGAAGTGGTCCTTCGCCTACGGATGAGCCTCGCGAAACCTCTTTCCACACTCTTCCTGAACCTGGATACAACAAAACAAAACATAACCCCTAGTTTTACCTCCTAGTCCCACTTTTCCATGTTTAGTAAGACATATTTACTGGGTCTTGGAAACGAAAGAAAAGGAGCCTAACTGATCCTACTTTGCTTACGTCTATAATATATAGTCAATCCGTTGCCACTGATAAATAGGTCTAATATTGTTTTTAAGCTTTCGCGATTTGAACACATAATGTTTATAATGTACAGGACTTAATCACGATTTAATTCATTGTTTAAATACCTCGACGTTTCGGCAGCGTTACAACCGCCGTGGTCACGAGAAGCTACGAGGTACATATATAAACAATGAATTAAATCGTGATTAAGTCCTGTACATTATCAACAAATAGGTCTAATTTAAAAATAAGACGTGTTTTGAACGAACAAACAGACAAATGGGTTTTAATATTTTAAATGTTTGTGAGGATGGACGTACGGATATTTGTTCTTGAATCGTAGGTACTTGGCGTAAAATTAAGTAGATATAAATATAATAGATATTTATAAATATATATTTAAAAAATTACGGCCATTGTTTAAATCTTTTTCAAGTGTGAACAGTTTAAAAAAATAGTAGGTACTTAACTACTTGAAATAGTCGTTGCAGTCAGATTTCGGAAGGGCATTGTATACAAATAACTCACGTCCTACCGATCACATGCATGTCATAAATACACGAGTTTCGTGACGGAAGTAATTAGAGTAATGCTCACAACATGATGGATCAGTATCAATATTATTTTAATCTTTAAAAAAAATCAATCAACAAACGGCTGCCATTAACCTATTCACCTTTTGAAAGTCGATACAGATGGAAACAGGTTATACCTATCAGATATTTATAGGTTGCTAGCTTGCATAAACTTATTGCTTCCCGCGGTTTCACCACGCCGTACCTATACTATTGAATATTATATTATTATATTTATTTATTTTGTTTTAGCAAACTTTATTTTTTTAAATAAAATAGCAAAATTTACTTTTTTATCATAAGCTACTAGGGAAAACTCCGTTAAGATCAATGCAACCGTTTCAAACATTAACCAGAACGAACAAACAGACATACAAAAAAAAAATGATTTTGTGTGTAAATTTCCTATATTCTACTAGTATTACAAATGGGTTTTAATACTTTAAATGTTTGTGAGGATAGACGGACGGATATTTGCTCTTGAAGTACATATGTATTCGGCGTAAATAAATTATCGTGAAATACTGGTTAGTGGTGGGTTACTTGTTAGAGTTAATTTGCTTATATATATATATATATATATATATATATATATATTTACATCCTCCAAACAATTAGCCGTCCTCTGAAGGAAAAAGTGCATTTAAACTGGCGTCCACCTGCTTTTGGCGTCCGCATACTGGACGCCACTTTTATAGCCATTGCCATTTACGTCCTATCGGTCCTGACTAGCCGTAGGACAAATATCGATAGAAGCCAAAAAAAACGCTAAATGGATTCAATAATATATTAAAAAGTTCGTGACGAAATCTCAGCGCAGGTGAGGCGCTGCTGTCGCGCGTATATTCACAGCCGTATAACTCAGAGATTTCCTGACTATGGATCCGCGTATTTGGCGTCCGCAACTGCGACGTTGCCAGCTCGCAACAATAGATCACATAATATTTATCACGGCATGAAATAAAAAAAAAATATTCGCCGTAGGTGGCGTTGTACGCGTTGCGTATTATTAGAAGTCCGACTTTATTTAAACTTTCAAAAAGTTGCAAAAAATAAATGATGTGTTATTGGAATGTATTAGATTTAGATAGAAGATGAATTATCGAGGACTTAGGAGAAGAAAAATAATATCATATACGGACGCTCAATAGCTATATACGGACGTCCAATTGCCATTTTATATTATTTAATAGGTTTGTACTGATCTTGACCACCATCTCGCCTGATGTTAAGTGACGATGCAATCTACAATGGAGCGTGCTTACCTAGAAGAAAACGATTCACTCTCGATTTGAAGACACCAATATTGTAACTATAAGGGAAAACCCACTGAGGCAACGCATTCCACAACCTAGACGTTCTTGTCACAAACTTGGAGTCAAATCTCTTCGTTGGTGTTTTCGGAACATCAACCATGGAACGATGTCGCTTTTTTGATATACGAGAAGTCTGATAGAAAAAAGGACAAGATGGTATTAGATCATGTAGATCAATTGCACACTCTCCGAAGTATAACCGGTATAAAACCGATAAGCTAGCAATTTTGCGGCAATGATCAAGACTTTGGAGTCTTTTGGCACAAGAGTGTCATTGTCTATGAGCCTTTCGGCACGTCTCTCAATCGATTCCAAAGTCTCCAGCTGATGCTTAGCCGATCCATCCCAAAGGTGCGAACAGTACTCCATACAGGAGCGTATCTGTGTTTTATTTAACGTGAGCAACTGTTCAGAATTAAGTCTGTATGTCTATCTGAATGGCATCTTCGCACCTTTGAGAAAATACCTAGTTTTTGGTGGCTAATTTAGCCTTAGACTCAATATACGTGCTAAAATTGAGCGTCGACGATAAAGAGAAGAAATATATGGACGCTCAATAGCTATATACGGACGTCCAATTGCTATATACGGACGCTCAATAGCTATGTACGGACGTTCAATTACTATATACGGACGCTCAATAGCTATATACGGACGTCGAATTACTATATACGGACGCTCAATATCTATATACGGACGTCCAATTGCTATAAACGGACGCTCAATAGCTATATACGGACGTCCAATTGCTATAAACGGACGCTCAATAGCTGTATACGGACGTTCTATTGCTTTATATGGATGTCCAATTCAAACCCAGTGAGATATTTTCCCATCGGGGACGTCAAGAGAAGTTGTTTAAAAATATTTCTTCATACTGCCAGTAATTCCCATTTGTCTCTCGTCATCTCTCATCATCATCAGCCGCAAGACGTCCACTGCTAAACATAGGCCTCCCCCCTAGATTTCCACAACAAACGGTCCTGCGCAATCTGCAACCTGCGGTTTCCAGCGACCTTTGTGAGGTCATCTGTCCATATAGTGGGAGTCCGTCCAACACTGCGTCTTCCGGTTCGTGGTCGCCACTCGACAAACTTTCTTCCCCATCGGTTGTCAGTTTTGCGAGCGTTGTAGCCAGCCCATTGCCGCTTCAGCTTTCTTATTCTAAGCAATGTCGGCCTCTTTCGTTGCAAACATCATCATTACGGATTCTGTCGCGTAAAGAGACTCTAAACATAGCTCTCTCCAAAGCTCGCTGTGTAACTTTGAGTTTCGTGTTGAGGCCCACAGTTAAGGACCACGTCTCAGTTCCATAAGCCATCACGGGCAACAAGCACTACTTAAATACTTTTGTCTTTAGGAATTGGGGTATTTTGGACTTAAAGATGGGCCGAAGTTTCCCGAACGCTGCCCATCTGAGTTGGATCCTTCGCTGGACCTCTTTGTCGAAGTTGAATCTACCTATTTAGATCTTTTGACCTAGGTAAACGTATTCGCCAATAACTTCGAGTGTTGTATTGCCAACAATAACCGGTACAGGTGTGAACAGTTTCGGAGATATAACATCTTCCTGCCTCACGCCTTTCTGTAGCTGGATATGTTTTGTGCACTGATCCTGTAATCGGAAAGACATTGTGGCTTTGCTGTTATACACTTCAACGCTGGAAAAATTGAAGCACTGCCCACGTTTTGATGAAATCGAAGGCTTTCTCATAGCCCATATACGCTATACATCATCATCGGCAGCCTGCCCATTGCCACTTCAACTTGCTAATTTTAAAAGCTATGTCGATGACCTTCGTTCTTCTGCGGATTTCCTCGTTGCGGGTTTTGTCACGCAGTGAAATTCCAAGCATAGCTCTCTCCAATGCCCGTTGCGCAACTTTGAGTTTGCATATCATGCCAATATGCAATAGTTGGCGATCACGTCTCAGTACCATATATCATCACTGGTAACACACACTGATTGTAAACTTTCGCCTTGAGAGTTTGTGATATTTCTGACGAGAAGATGTGATGCCAAACACTGCCCATCCGAGTTGGATTCGTCGGCTGATCTCCTTGTCAAAGTTTGATCTGCCTAACTGGATCATCGTACCTAGATAAGCGTAATGGTCACCACTTTCGATACTGCCGTTTCAAACATGAACCGGTATGGGTGCAACATGGGCATTTGACATGATTTTATGTCTTACCCATGTTCATTTTAGCCCTACCTGTTGAGAGACAGTATTGAGGTCTCTGAGCACTGAGCCAAAGTCATTTAGCGATTGAGCCATAATGACTATATCGTCGGCAAATCGAAGGTGGGTAATGTATTTGGCATTAATGTTGATACCATATCCATTCTAGTTTAAAAGCTTAAAAATATCCTCCAATGCAGAGGTGAACAGTTTCGAGAGATAACGTCTCCCTGTCTCCTTTTTGCATTTGGATCGGATTTGTGCATTGGTCCTGAAGACGGATAGACATGGTGTTGTATAAACACTTCAATATACCTACGCTATACATAGTAGCCGATTATACTCGTCGATTTTCTGTATAATCTGCCGAAGTGTATGGATATGGTCTGTGGTACTCGTACTATAGTATTTTGTAAGTAAATTTTATAAGTATTATATCAGCTATCTGGCCGCCATAGTACTTACAAGCTTTGCTTAGTTTGGGGTCAGATGGTGTTGTCAGGTGGTGTCTACCAATATTTTCGGAAACCGGCTTGTTTGGGTGGCTGGAAGTCGTCAAACCTGCGTGCGAGACGATTCGTGATTACTTATAAACGTGGCTCAGAAGTGAGATGGGTTCTTCAACAAAGTGATGTCACCTTTTTTGTAGAAGAGCACCACCACACTTCAGCTCCACGCTTCTGGCGTATTACCTTCAAGTATGACGGAGTAGAACAGCTACTGAAGGACTTTAAGTAACCGTTTTCCACCCGCTCTCAGAAACTCAGCACCCGTTTGTTTCTACTGGGGATAAATGTGTGGAGACAAATGGGAATAATCCAGTATGGCGCAACACGATTGGCAGAAGTATTTGTACCATACAGTAGCTCGTTGCTAAACATAACTGTTTCACATAGTGCCGTATTTTTATAATTAAAGTGGCCAGGCTATTGAACATCCGTATATAACTATAAGGCGTCCGTATATAGATATTGGACGTCCGTATATCATATTGGACGTCCGTATATTACATTGGACGTCTATATATAATATTGGTTCAGTCCATGGTAGGATACAATCCCGATTTTATCTTATCTACATTTGTGTTGATCCACAAATGAGGTTATTACGTACCTACTTGTCTTAAATTAATAAAAAATATGACTAAACAAACATGTTTATATACAAACTGTACATTTATGCTTGTTATTCTAGATAATACCTGCGATTATTGGTGTAAAAATTTCATAAATAGGAGCTTAATTTTTTTTATCTTATTAAGTAATTGTTTATTACTAAACTTTGTCAAAATCACAATTCATTCATCTGTGATCGTTCATCTGATCGTTCACCAACAAGACGCCTTATAACAATTTCAATACCTTAATATTGTGAGAATAAATTTGTAGATAGATAATAATAAAGAATATAAAAATATCGGGCATCCGTATAACTATAGATCTTACGAAATTGAAGTAAAGAAAAGAAAGTAAATCTAAACTAGCTGGCAACGTCGCACTCACAAATGCCGTTCATCCTATGCAGACGCTAAATAGACGATGCCATTGGTAAATCAAGATCAATATATCCAGGACGTTCATAATTAAGGACCATGGTTCGGGGTTCAAAATGTTGCGGCACGAACGTAAGAGGAATATCGCGAAAAATAAAATTATCAGAAAACGATGTATCCCACGGAGCTGGCAATCGAAAAACTAAGCAATATTCATTAAGAGATGTTAAAATAAGCAAGAGGAACCGGAGGACGTCGTAATGATGCACGACGTGCATGACGCCAAAAACATTTTAGGATGTAAATATATATATATACGTTCGTGCCGCAACATTTTTGAACCCCGAACCATGGTCATTAATTATAAACGTCCTGGATATATTGATCTTGATTTACCAATGGCATCGACTATTTAGCGTCTGCATAGGATGAACGGCATTTGTGAGTGCGACGTTGCCAGCTAGTTTAGATTTACTTTCTCTTTCTTTTACTTCAATTTCGTAAGATCTATAGCTATACGGATGCCCGATATTTTTATATTCTTTATTATTATCTATCTACAAATTTATTCTCACAATGTTAAGGTATTGAAATTGTTATAAGGCGTCTTGTTGTGAATGATCACAGATGAATGAATTGTGTGATAAATGTATGTCACACTTCCACGAAAGTGTCCATTCCATTGTTACTAGTTAGTAACAATGGATTTTGACAAAGTTTAGTAAACAATTACTTAATAAGATAAAAAAATTAAGCTCCTATTTATAAGATTTTTACACCAATGATTATTGGTGTAAAAGGTAGTATCTAGAAAAACAAGCATAAATGTAGATGTACATGTTTGTTTAGTCATATTTTTTTCTTAATTTAAGACAAGTAGGTACGTAATAACCTCATTTGTGGATCAACAAAGTGTAGATAAGATAAAATCGGGATTGTATCCTGCCATGGACTGAACCAATATTATATATAGACGTCCAATGTAATATACGGACGTCCAATATGATATACGGACGTCCAATATCTATATACGGACGCCTAATAGTTATATACGGATGTTCAATAGCCTGGCCACTTTAATTATAAAAATACGGCACTATGTGAAGCAGTTATGTTTGGCAACGAGCTACTGTATGTTAGAAATACTGCTGCCAATCGTGTTGCGCCATACTGGTTTATTCCTATTTGTCTCCACACATTTATCCCCAGTAGAAACAAACGGGTGCTAAGTTTCTGAGAGCGGGTGGAAAACGGTTACTTAAAGTCCTTCAGAAGCTGTTTTACTCCGTCATACTTGAAGGTAATACGCCAGAAGCGTGGAGCTAAGTGTGGTGGTGCTCCTCTACAAAAAAGGTGACATCACTTTGTTGAAGAACCCATCTCACTTCTGAGCCACGTTTATAAGTAATCACGAATCGTCTCGCAAGCAGGTTTGACTACTTCCAGCCACCCAAACAAGCCGGTTTCCGAAAATATTGGTAGTCAATTCACCCACAACACCATCTGCCCCAAACTAAGCAAAGCTTGTACTATGGCGGCCAGATAGCTGATATAATACTTATAAAATTTACTTATAAAATACTATAGTACGAGTACCACAGACCATATCCATACACTTCGGCAGATTATACAGAAAGCCGACGAGTATAATCGGCTACTATGTATTGCGTAGGTATATCGAAGTGTTGAAGTGTTTATACAACAAAGCCACCATGTCTATCCGTCTTCAGGACCAATGCACAAATCCGATCCAAATGCAAAAAGGGGGGACAGGGAGACGTTATCTCCCCGAAACTGTTCACCTCTGCATTGGAGGATATTTTTAAGCTTTTAAACTAGAATGGAATTGGTATATGGCTCAATCGCTAGATGACTTTGGCTCAGTGCTCAGAGACCTCAATACTGTCTCTCAAAAGGTAGGGCTAAAAAATGAACATGGGTAAGACACAAAATCATGTCAAATGCCCATGTTGCACCCATACCGGTCCATGTTTGAAACGGCAGTATCGAAAGTGGCGACCATTACGCTTATCTAGGTCAGATGATCCAGTTAGGCAGATCAAACTTTGACAAGGAGGTCAGCCGACGAATCCAACTCGGATGGGCAGTGTTTGGCATCACATCTTCTCGTCAGAAATATCACAAACTCTCAAGGCGAAAGTTTACAATCAGTGTGTGTTACCAGTGATGATATATGGTACTGAGACGTGGTCGCCAACTATTGCATATTGGCATGATATGCAAACTCAAAGTTGCGCAACGGGCAATGGAGAGAGCTATGCTTGGAATTTCACTGCGTGACAAAACCCGTAACGAGGAAATCCGCAGAAGAACGAATGTCATCGTCATAGCTTTTAAAATTAGCAAGTTGAAGTGGCAATGGGCAGGCTGTAGATGATGATGTATAGCGTAAATGGGCTATGAGAAAGCCTTCGATTTCATCGAAACCTGGGCAGTGCTTCAGTTTTTCCAGCGTTGAAGTGTATAGCAGCAAAGCCACAATGTCTGTCCGACTACAGGATCAGTGCACAAAACATATCCAGCTACAGAAAGGCGTGAGGCATCGAGATGTTATATCTCCGAAACTATTCACACCTGTACCGGTTATTGTTGGCAATACAACACTCGAAGTTATAGGCAAATACGTTTACCTAGGTCAAAAGATCTAAATAGGTAGATTCAACTTCGACAAAGAGGTCCAGCGAAGGATCCAACTCGGATGGGCAGCGTTCGGGAAACTTCGGCCCATCTTTGAGTCCAAAATACCCCAATTCCTAAGGAAAAAAAATATTTAAGTAGTGCTTGTTGCCCGTGATGGCTTATGGAACTGAGACGTGGTCCTTAACTGTAGGCCTCAACACGAAACTCAAAGTTACACAGCGAGCTTTAGAGAGAGCTATGTTTAGAGTCTCTCTACGCGACAGAATCCGTAATGAGGATGTTCGCAAAAGAACGAAAGTGGGCGACATAGCTCAGAATAAGAAAGCTGAAGTGGCAATGGGCTGGCTACATCGCTCGCAAAACTGACAACCGATGGGGAAGAAAGTTTCTCGAGTGGCGACCACGAACCGGAAGACGCAGTGTTGGACGGACTCTACTATATGGTTAAATTACCTCACAAAAGGTCGCTGGAAACCGCTGGTTGCAGATTGCGCAGGACCGTTTGTTGTGGAAATCTAGGGGAAAGGCCTATGTTCAGCAGTGGACATCTTGCGGCTGATGATGATGAGAGATGACGAGGGACAAATGGGAATTACTGGCAGTATGAAGAAATATTTTTAAACAACTTCTCTTGACGTCCCCCGGTGGGAAAATATCTCACTGGATTTGAATTGGACATCCATATATAGCAATTGGACGTCCGTATACAGCTATTGAGCGTCCGTTTATAGCAATTGGACGTCCGTATATAGCTATTGAGCGTCCGTATATAGTAATTCGACGTCCGTATATAGCTATTGAGCGTCCGTATATAGTAATTGAACGTCCGTATATAGCTATTGAGCGTCCGTATATAGCAATTGGACGTCCGTTTATAGCTATTGAGCGTCCGTATATTTCTTCTCTTTATCGTCGACGCTCAATTTTAGCACGTATATTGAGTCTAAGGCTAAATTAGCCACCAAAAACTAGGTATTCTTTCAAAGGTGCGAAGATACCATTCAGATATATCATACATACAGATTTAATTCTGAACAGTTGCTCACGTTAAATAAAGCACAGATTCGCTCCTGTATGTAGTACTGTTCGCACCTTTGGGATGGATCGGCTAAGCATCAGCTGGAGACTTTGGAATCGATTGAGAGACGTGCCGAAAGGCTCATAGGCAATGACACTCTTGTGCGTAAAAGACTCCGAAGTCTTGATCATCGCCGCAAAATTGCTAGCTTATCGGTTTTATACCGGTTATACTTTGGAGAGTGTGCAATTGATCTACATGATCTAATACCATCTTGTACTTTTTTCTATCAGGCTTCTCGTATCTCAAAAAAGCGACATCGTTCCATAGTTGATGTTCCGAAAACACCAACGAAGAGATTTGACTCCAAGTTTGTGACAAGAACGTCTAGGTTGTGGAATGCGTTGCCTCAGTGGGTTTTCCCTTATAGTTACAATATTGGTGTCTTCAAATCAAGAGTGAATCATTTTCTTCTGGGTAAGCACGCTCCATTGTAGATTGCATCGTCACTTAACATCAGGTGATATGGTGGTCAAGTTCAAACCTATTAAATAATAAAAAAATGGCAATTGGACGTCCATATATAGCTATTGAGCGTCCGTATATGATATTATTTTTCTTCTCCGAAGTCCTCGATAATTCATCTTCTATCTACATCTAATACATTCCAATAACACATCATTTATTTTTTGCAACTTTTTGAAAGTTTAAATAAAGTCGGACTTCTAATAATACGCAACGCGTACAACGCCACCTACGGCGAATATTTTTTATTTTATTTCAGTCCGTGATAAATATTATGTGATCTATTGTTGCGAGCTGGCAACGTCGCAGTTGCGGACGCCAAATACGCGGATCCATAGTCAGGAAATCTCCGAGTTATACGGCTGTGAATATACGCGCGACAGCAGCGCCTCACCTGCGCTGAGATTTCGTCACGAACTTTTTAATATATTATTGAATCCATTTTAGAGTTTTTTTGGCTTCTATCGATATTTGTCCTACAGCTTGTCAGGACCGATAGGACGTAAATGGCAATGGCTATAAAAGTGGCGTCCAGTATGCGGACGCCAAAAGCAGGTGGACGCCAGTTTAAATGCACTTTTTCCTTCAGAGGACGGCTAATTGTTTGGAGGATGTATATATATATATATATATATATATATATATATATATATATATATATATTTCCACCCCGGAGTTGATATTACGTCCTACATGGCGGTTTTTACCGATGATGTTGCGTCCGACCGACTTGTTGCATCCTGTATACGGACGCAAGATTGACCATCTCTCAAATTCAGCCAGAAGTAGTGCAACGGTTAGTACAATGGCTGGGTGAAATATTGGCATGGACGTTGTTTTGTCACCGGAGTGCTTTTCGGCGTATTTCATAGTTCCGCTGTTTGGCGCTCGAATTTTGGATGGCGCTCCTGTGCGCCGTATATTAGTGGCGTATATTCGATATTTCATTTACGTATAACACGCCGATAATGTGGCTTCTGTATATAATAAAAGTTTTTATCAATTGTAATGTGTGATTTTATTGCGTCACACAAAACGACTTTGCCCCAGAGGAGACGTCGGGGTGACAGAGGTGAGGGGGCGGAGTTCGCACACGATTTGCAAGCGGCATGTTAATGTTTAAACCTCTATTATTTGACGGCCAGCGCGGACGTAATAACGCTTGTGGTATAAATATATTATAGTGGAAGTAAAATAACAGGCACCATGAAAAGAAGTGCCAGGATACTCTCATTACCAAGTAAGTATTCCATTAAGTATATTAAAAATCATGATTAGGTAAGTACCTAGTAAGTTTTAATTTATACCTACTTAGTTTGTGAATTTAAATTATCGTTATTATCTATTATGAATAATCCTGTTTATTTGTTTTATACATAAAGAGGACAGTATTTAATTGTAACACAAGTTCACAATAATAATGAATGTTTTTTGCGAGCGCAGGATATAACAGACGAAAATACGTCACGACTACCGCGATCACCATCCCAACCACCTCAGCCATGACCATCTGGTCTTCAAACAAATACTTTGGAGTCTGATCATCACGTCAAGAAAGGCAAAAAGAGGACCCTGATACCATGGACTGCAGAACAAAAAAGTGTGCTCTGTCTTTTTTAAACATCATGTAAAAACAAACAACCACCTACTACTCTGTGTAAAAAGTATCGGGAATATGTCAATAAAAGTCCCGTGTAAAACAGGTCGTTCTAATTTTTTTACTGCATGTTGTTGGCACTGTACTGATTTAGCGCGCAAAGTTTGAGCGGGATCTGTCATTTAATTTGTTTTAAACTACGCTTTATGTTGTCCATAGTTTTGAGTTTTCGGCAATTTTTACAATGGAAAATATTGTTGAAAAAAGTGTGCCTTAAATTTTGTGTTTCGAATGATATTTCATGTGGTAAATCACTAAAAATGTTGCGAAATACCTACGGCGAATCGTGTATATCGAAAACAAGGGCTTATGAATGGTATAAGGCTTTTAAAGAAGGCCGAGAAGTAGTAGTAGACTTGCCTCGTTCTGGTAGACCTTCAACCGCTACGACCAAAGGAAATATCGACAGAATCAAGAAGCTAGTGCTCGAAAATCGACGTATGAGTCTGAAAGAGCTGGATAGTGAGGTGAACATATCTTTTAAGTCCGTCCACAACAATCTCATTGACATTTTAGGCATGAAACGCGTCGCCGCTCAACTAGTTCCAAAAGAGCTCAATTTTGTTCAAAAGCGCAGCGAAAGCATGTCGCTGAAGACATGGTTTTCGAGTTTCTACGGATCCGACCTTTATGAAACGTATAATATTCAGAATGACGTCTGGAACACGAGCTGAAACCCAAAAAAGCGGCAAAGTCACTCCAAAATCAAGGTGATGCTGACAGTTTTTTTTTGACTACCGTGGTGTGGTTCACTCCGAATTCCTTCCAGAGGGAGAAACAGTGAATAAAGAATATTATTTAGGCGTCATGAAGCGTTTGCGTGAGAGTATCCGCCGAAAACGTCCAGATTTGTGGCAACACAGCTCATGTATGCTGCACCATCACACACAGCCATTATAGTGAAAGAGTTTAGCGAAAAATTCAACAAAAGTTCTCGACCAAGCACCGTATTCACCTGATATGGCTATGTCTGACTTTTTTTATTTCCCAAGTTAAAATTACCACTTCGAGGAAAACGCTTAGAGTCGATAGAAGCCATAAAAGAAAATTCGCTGAATGAGCTAAAGGCCATACCGCAAATAGCCTGTGAAAAATGTATGGAAGACTGGGTGAAGCGTTGGAGATGTTGTATTGCAAGCGATGGGGCCTACTTTGAAGGCGATAAAATAAATTTAGATGAATAATTTGTTTTTTTTGTTTTATTGACAAATTCCCGATATTTAGTACACAGAATGTAAAAGACATGAATGTGAGGCTCTTAAAGAAAAGCACCGAGACCTACTGCATAATAAAGATTGGCTCAAAATAAAAGTATTTGTACAAAACACTTACACTAAGAAATAGACCTGGTAATTGTTCATTCAAAATTTGTCGTTTAGTCTTAGCTCTCTATCAATATCATTTCTGTCATTCTTGCCGGGTGGTTACATGAAACCTAGTCATTTATTTTAGCATAATCGTAGTATTTTATTTATTATTTCCCTGAAGTCAGAAAACTGGTAGGTATAGTTTGTAATTCAGGTACCTATCCTGATAAACACACTAAAACTCTCGAAGAGGGCGGGACTCGACCAAAGTCGACGACTCGGACACTTTTGGATGTTTATAATGATATCTTATTTAATAACTCATCTAATCTTCAAGACCAGATTCTTTGTATTTTTGGACTAAATGTGCCAGAGACAGTAGCTTGTATCTGATTTAATTTAAGCATAATCTCACCAAATACATATTTTGTAACGTTTTAGTTTTTATTATATTTTATTTTGTTTTGAACAAAAAGAAAAGACCCGAGTGTAACCATCAGGATTCCAACCGGGGCCTGTTGACTCCGAGGGCGAGCATATTCCATCTGAGCCATTTAGACTTAAAGAACAGTGGCGAAATAAGTTATCGTATTCTAATGACATTGTAGGAGTTTTTATTGCCTAAAATGCGAATAAAATGATGTTTTAAAAAAATAAAACCTAGCTAGATCGATTTATCGTCCCCGAAACACTCTGTATACATAATTTAATGAAAATCGTTCGAGCCGTTTCCGGGATTCAGATTCTATATATATATACCTATATACCTACAAGAATTGCTCGTTTAAAGGTATAAGATAAGATGTCTCATCTTTTAATATACTTATAACTATATAGAGCCTAAGTATTAATAACGATAAAAGCAACAGCTGTTTAGCTTATGACTGATTCGTTACTTAATAATTATGTTTAATATTTAGTGACGTGAAAGCCTACCTCAATGGGTTTGTTTTTTTATGTGTAAATAAGATTATTGTTGTGTAATTTTTATTTTTGGACTGATTTATTTTATTTTTGATAGGTACGGTAAAAGAAATTAAGCGTTTTTTTTACGCTTAAAGGGCGTTTTTATTTTTGAGAAATCGTACTGATAGGTATGTCTGATATGTGATTATTCAGGTTAATAATTTTCTAAGCATCTTCTTGACGAGAGTCCCCTCTTACTCTCGTGGTCACGTTTCCATACAAACTGAGTTTTCCAATTACTATCCTGAACAGAAAAAAGTACGACAAATTATTGTATAGTAAATTAATATATTATCTATTGTTTAACAATAATTGAAAAACAGTATTTGAACTCAGAAAAACGTTAATTAAATGGCTCAATAAAAAAACTCATATTATGTTTTTTCAAAGAAAAGTTATTTATGTCATAAAAACTATTATTTATTCATATTTTCCTTTGATAAAATATAGTTTTGCGCAAACAATAGATAATATATAAATTTATTATACAATAATTTGTCGTACTTTTTTCTGTTCAGGATAGTTACTGCAAAACCATGAGAGTCCCCCCTTAACGCCTAAACGGCTGAACGAATTTAAATTTGTTAATTTTTATTGGCGTGTCGCGTGGGCGGAACCACGGTTGAAAACTAGTATTGCTTACATACACAAGTTAATTATAGTCAATAAGACAGTAAATTAGTCTCTCAACTGTTCATTCTGAAAATTGATAATTTCTTAAATTACTTTTATGTTCCGATTTCGGTGTATTTGATTTGTCCGACACTTTGATTATTATGCCAATGGGTTTATTATTGTACCTACTTGATTTGTAAACAATAAAATTTAAATACCTACTATCGAAAAAAAATATATTTTATGTTCATACTTAAATTCAGAAGAAACCCGCTCACATAAATAAATGTGGGAGCATTTTATTTATGTGAGAGAGTTTCATAAACCTAAATATTATATCCTTAATATTCTTTAATTAGCCTAACGGACTTAGCTAATTATAATTTAAAATTTAATTAATCTATGTCATATACCTAGGGAAAACTTGTTTTTAATGTCTATTATGTAATCCAAGTAATATAAATAGGTATTTTAATCGACTTCATAAAAAAGAGATGATTGTCTATTCATACATAGGAAATTGACTAAGGAGATTAGTAAGGCGAGTGTGAGTGGTCAAGCCAGAAGGGGTCGGCCAAGGCGTACATTTAGGAACAAATTGTCGTTGTTCTGCTTAAAGGCCAGGTTAAAAGCACCCACAACCGACGAGCATGTATGAAGAATGTGATGAAAGTTGATAAAGCGAGAGAAGTATGTCAGGATCGTAGCAAGTGGAGGGAAATAGTCTCTGCCTCCCCAATGGGAAAGAGGCGTGATAATATGTATGTGCATGTATACATAATCGTCACTCCTGTCCCCCATTGGGGTAGACATAGACCACGCCACGCAATGAATTTATTGGGATCTATTATATAAGTACCTATATAAGTATGTATGTATCGATATAACATAAGGTTAGAAAGAAGCAACAAACATAACAGTTTATGGGGTACATCCAAAAATAAATATACGGTACCGATATAATCTCAAATATAGTAAGGAGCCATTTAATTAGTAGAATACATGGAATTAATACAGTACAATATACGGTATCAATATATCCATACATACAAATGCAAAGTGAGTGGTTAACCATAGGTGAGTTCTGTATCCCATTAGCTCTAAAATGGCGCACCTTGATCTATGACTGGTCCCCTGCCTTATTAAAATTTTATCTAAATGCATTCCAAATGACCCTCCTGACCAGAGTAACTTGGTAAGGTGGGGAAAAGCCTCTGAAAAAAATGTTGCTATACTTGTGGAGAGGCGATATGTACAGCAAGGCACATATTGGTGGGATGCAAGGTGCTCCTTAATGGGGGTCATTACTCACGGCGTCATGACAGAGTACTTGAAATCATACGTGAAGCCATGAGCCTTTCGGTAGCTAGAGCCCAAAAGGGATTGACGACAAACAAAAGACAAATTAACTTTGTAAAAGAAGGCTCAACTTCAAACTCCAGGAACAAGCCTTACTCAATCCTGGGTACAGCACCTGATTGGACTATTTTAATGGACACGTATGAAAAGCACTACAAAATCCCAGAGGATGTGGGTGTTTCGTCATCCAGACCGGACATTTTCCTTTTTCTAGAGCTACGAAACGCATAGTCCTTGTAGAACTTACCGTACCGTGGGAAACTAATATACCTAAAGACCACGCGATGAAACAAAATAAGTATTACGACCTCCTAAACGAATTAACAAAAAACGGCTATGTAGTTAGTTTATACGCTGTAGAAGTGGGAGCGAGAGGTATACCAGCAAAATCTCTCTATAACCTACTGAAAGACCTTGGCTTATCCAGAAGTGCTGTAAGTTCTATACTAGAACGTGTATCTAAAGCTGCACTAGTAGGCTCATATCAGATTTGGCTGGGCAGGGAGAGAAAAACGAGTGGTGAAGGTGAGTGTTGATGTACGTCAGAAAGGGGCCCCTTAAACCTACGCCCGAGTCACAAGTCTCGGGAACTACTCGAGTTTTTCTCTCTCTGCCACACGATGGACCCGGCACCCGCACGGTGAATCCATGGAATGCTAAGAAGATCGTCTCTGATGGAATTAGGAAAAACGATTAAATGCATGAAACGAATACAAAAATATACAATGTGTCACATGATTTCCATCGAGAACGGACGCAAAAAACCAGTGAGAATTATTTCAAATTGAATATCTAATTTTCGTACCTAAGCAAAATTTCTCGTCGACAATAGAATTCACATGACAGCAATGTATTTATATTCGCACGAATAACAATTAAAAAGTCATTGGAAATGGTGGACGCCATAGGGTTCGATTTTGAAAAGACGCAACAAGTCTTCGGCGATTTAAATATATATATATATATATATATATACGTGGGATACATCGTTTTCTGATAATTTTATTTTTCGCGATATTCCTCTTACGTTCGTGCCGCAACATTTTTGAACCCCGAACCATGGTCATTAATTATAAACGTCCTGGATATATTGATCTTCATTTACCAATGGCATCGACTATTTAGCGTCTGCATAGGATGAACGGCATTTGTGAGTGCGACGTTGCCAGCTAGTTTAGATTTACTTTCTCTTTCTTTTACTTCAATTTCGTAAGATCTATAGTTATACGGATGCCCGATATTTTTATATTCTTTATTATTATCTATCTACAAATTTATTCCTTCAATATTAAGGTATTGAAATTGTTATAAGACGTCTTGTTGTGAACGATCACAGATGAATGAATTATGTGATAAATGTATGTCACACTTCCACGTAAGTGTCCATTCCATTGTTACTAATTATTGAATAAATAATTAACAATGGATTTTGACAAAGTTTAGTAAACAATTACTTAATAAGATAAAAAAAATTAAGCTCATATTTATGAGATTTTTACACCAATAATTACAGGTAGTATCTAGAATAACAAGCATAAATGTAGATGTACATGTTTGTTTAGTCATATTTTTTTTTAGCTTTGCTTAGTTTGGGGTCAGATGGTGTTTTGTGTGAATTGTCCACCAATATTTATTCATTTATTTTTCATTAATTTAAGACAAGTAGGTACGTAATAACCTCATTAGTGGATCAACACATATGTAAATAAGATAAGATCGGGATTGTATCCTGCCATGGACTGAACCAATATTATATATAGACGTCCAATGTAATATACGGACGTCCAATATGATGTACGGACGTCCAATATCTATATACGGACGCCTAATAGTTATATACGGATGTTCAATAGCCTGGCCACTTTAATTATAAAAATACGGCGCTATGTGAAGCAGTTATGTTTGGCAACTGCTACTGTATTGTAGAAATACTGCTGCCAATCGTGTTGCGCCATACTGGATTATTCCCATTTGTCTCCACACATTTATCCCTAGTAGAAACAGGGTGCTGAGTTTCTGAGAGCGGGTGGAAAACGGTTACTTAGAAGACTTATGTCCTTCAGAAGCTGTTCTACTCCGTCATACTTGACAGTAACACGCCAGAAGCGTGGAGCTGAAGTGTGGTGGTGCTCTTCTACAAAAAAGGTGACATCACTTTGTTGAAGAAATACATACCCATCTCACTTCTGAGCCACGTTTATAAGTAATCACGAATCGTCTCGCACGCAGGTTTGACGACTTTCAGCCACCCAAACAAGCCGGTCTCCGAAAATATTGGTAGACAATTCACCCACAACACCATCTGACCCCAAACTAAGCAAAGCTTGTACTATGGCGGCCAGATAGCTGATATAATACTTATAAAATTTACTTACTTATAAAATACTATAGTACGAGTACTACAGACCATATCCATACACTTCGGCAGATTATACAGAAAACCCACGAGTATAATCGGCTACTATGTATAGCGTAAGTATATCGAAGTGTTGAAGTGTTTATACAACAAAGCCACCATGTCTATCCGTCTTCAGGACCAATGCACAAATCCGATCCAAATGCAAAAAGGGGAGACAGGGAGACGTTATCTCTCCGAAACTGTTCACCTCTGCATTGAAGGATATTTTTAAGCTTTTAAACTAGAATGGATATGGTATCAACGTTAATGGCAAATACATCACCCACCTTCGATTTGCCGACGATATAGTCATTTTGACTTTGGCTCAGTGCTCAGAGACCTCAATACTGTCTCTCAACAGGTAGGGCTAAAACTGAACATGGGTAAGACACAAAATCATGTCAAATGCCCATGTTGCACCCATACCGGTCCATGTTTGAAACGGCAGTATCGAAAGTGGCGACCATTACGCTTATCTAGGTCAGATGATCCAGTTAGGCAGATCAAACTTTGACAAGGAGGTCAGCCGACGAATCCAACTCGGATGGGCAGTGTTTGGCATCACATCTTCTCGTCAGAAATATCACAAACTCTCATGGCGAAAGCTTACAATCAGTGTGTGTTACCAGTGATGATATATGGTACTGAGACGTGGTCGCCAACTATTGCATATTGGCATGATATGCAAACTCAAAGTTGCGCAACGGGCAATGGAGAGAGCTATGCTTGGAATTTCACTGCGTGACAAAAACCGCAACGAAGAAATCCGCAGAAGAACGAAGGTCATCGTCATAGCTTTTAAAATTAGCAAGTTGAAGTGGCAATGGGCAGGCTGCAGATAATGATGCATAGCGTATATGGGCTATGAGAAAGCCTTCGATTTCATCGAAACCTGGGCAGTGCTTCAGTTTTTCCAGCGTTGAACTGTATAACAGCAAAGCCACAATGTCTGTCCGATTACAGGATCAGTGCACAAAACATATCCAGCTACAGAAAGGCGTGAGGCAGGGAAATGTTATATCTCCGAAACTGTTCACACCTGTACCGGTTATTGTTGGCAATACAACACTCGAAGTTATTGGCGAATACGTTTACCTAGGTCAAAAGATCCAAATAGGTAGATCCAACTTCGACAAAGAGGTCCAGCGAAGGATCCAACTCGGATGGGCAGCGTTCGCGAAACTTCGGCCCATCTTTGAGTCCAAAATACCCTAATTCCTAAAGACAAAAGTATTTAAGTAGTGCTTGTTGCCCGTGACGGCTTATGGAACTGAGACGTGGTCCTTAACTGTGGGCTTCAACACGAAGCTCAAAGTTACACAGCGAGCTTTGTAGAGAGCTATGTTTAGAGAGTCTCTACGCGACAGAATCCGTAATGTAATGGCTACATCGCTCGCAAAACTGACAACCACTGGGGAAGAAAGTTTCTCGAGTGGCGACCACGAACCGGAAGACGCAGTGTTGGACGGACTCCCACTATATGGACAGATGACCTCACAAAGGTCGCTGGAAACCGCTGGTTGCAGGTTGCGCAGGACCGTTTGTTGTGGAAATCTAGGGGGAGGCCTATGTTCAGCAGTGGACGTCTTGCGGCTGATGATGATGAGAGATGACGAGGGACAAATAGGAATTACTGGCAGTATGAAGAAATATTTTTAAACAACTTCTCTTGACGTCCCCGGTGGGAAAATATCTCACTGGATTTGAATTGGACATCCATATATAGCAATTGGACGACCGTATACAGCTATTGAGCGTCCGTTTATAGCAATTGGACGTCCGTATATAGCTATTGAGCATCCGTACATAGTAATTCGACGTCCGTGTATAGCTATTGAACGTCCGTATATAGCTATTGAGCGTCCGTATATAGTAATTCGACGTCCGTATATAGTAATTCGACGTCCGTATATAGTAATTCGACGTCCGAATATAGCTATTGAACGTCCGTATATATCTATTGAGCGTCCGTATATAGCAAGTATATATCTATTGAGCGTCCGTATATAGCAATTCGACGTCCGTATATAGCTATTGAGCGTCCGTATATTTCTTCTCTTTATCGTCGACGCGCAATTTTAGCACGTATATTGAGTCTCCGGCTAAATTAGCCACCAAAAACTAGGTATTATCTCAAAGATTCGAAGATACCATTCAGATAGACATACAGATTCAATTCTGAACAGTTGCTCATGTTAAATAAAGCACAGATTCGCTCCTGTATGGAGTACTGTTCGCACCTTTGGGATGGATCGGCTAAGCATCAGCTGGAGACTTTGGAATCGATTGAGAGACGTGCCGAAAGGCTCATAGCCAATGACACTCTTGTGCGTAAAAGAATCCAAAGTTTTGATCATCGCCGCAAAATTGCTAGCTTATCGGTTTTATACCGGTTATACTTCGGAGAGTGTGCAATTGATCTACATGATCTAATACCATCTTGTCCTTTTCTATTAGACTTCTCGTATCTCAAAAAAAACTACATCGTTCCATGGTTGATGTTCCGAAAACACCAACGAAGAGATTTGACTCCAAGTTTGTGACAAGAACGTCTAGGTTGTGGAATGCGTTGCCTCAGTGGGTTTTCTCTTATAGTTACAATATTGGTGTCTTCAAATCGAGAGTGAATTGTTTTCTTCTAGGTAAGCACGCTCCATTGTAGATTGCATCGTCACTTAACATCAGGCGAGATGGTGGTCAAGTGCAAACCTATTAAATAATAAAAAAAATGGCAAGTGGACGTCCGTATATAGCTATTGAGCGTCCGTATATGATATTATTTTTCTTCTCCGAAGTCCTCGATAATTCATCTTCTATCTACATCTAATACATTCCAATAACACATCATTTATTTTTTGCAACTTTTTGAAAGTTTAAATAAAGTCGGACTTCTAATAATACGCAACGCGTACAACGCCACCTACGGCGAATATTATTTTTTTGATTTCAGTCCGTGATAAATATTATGTGATCTATTGTTGCGAGCTGGCAACGTCGCAGTTGCGGACGCCAAATACGCGGATCCATAGTCAGGAAATCTCCGAGTTATACGGCTGTGAATATACGCGCGACAGCAGCGCCTCACCTGCGCTGAGATTTCGTCGCGAACTTTTTAATATATTATTGAATCCATTTTAGAGTTTTTTTGGCTTCTATCGATATTTGTCCTACGGCTAGTCAGGACCAATAGGACGTAAATGGCAATGGCTATAAAAGTGGCGTCCGGTATGCGGACGCCAAAAGCAGGTGGACGCCAGTTTAAATGCACTTTTTTCTTCAGAGGACGGCTAATTGTTTGGAGGATGTATATATATATATATATATATATAAGCAAAAAAAATTAGCAAATTAATATGTAAATATATATATAAATATATACATCCCGGAAGCTATTGTACGTCCACTATGGTGATTTTTGCATCTAATGTGGCGTCAACCTGCTATATATATATAATATATATATATACATATATATGTGTAGATGGCAACCCTTTTGGATGAGTACAAGAAGTCAACGCAACCCTAAATTATCTAGGCTCTAACCTCCAACGGATACCCCTACATCCAAATTGAGAACCTTTCACAATGACGCTATAAAATTGAAGCCTAATCTGGGTCCCCGTTCTAGTGCCCATAAAATGGTGTTAACATTGAATACAGCCAGTTTTCAGCACAATTCCTAACCTACCATATAAGTATGCCTAACAACGGCCATAACAGGCTTATAATAACAAGTTGTTATTTTATCCTTAAGCCCACGTATAAAAGGAGGTTGTATTATAAAAATATAAAATATTAATAGGATTCTCCCCACGTCTGGGTCGGGGAAACAACAGGTTAGGAGGCTCTAAAGAGGGTATTAAGGCACCTCCATTTCCAGGCCCGGATTCGCAACGCGTTTTGACGACGTCTGTTCACGCCCTTAAAATTTTATTCGTACTTGTATACTGCGAGGCATGAATTTGGATGTGGGAATAAGTATTTGGAAGGTAATGCCATTTTTTTTATTTTAGATTCTGATTTATGAGATTACGCTTGACCACCATCTTGGCCGGTATAATACTCGTACATATCCTACTAAGATAAGAACGAAAGTGGCCGACATAGCTCAAAGAGTAAGCAAGCTGAAGTGGCAATGGGCAGGCCACATCGCTCGCAGAACTGACAACCGATGGGGAAGAAAGGTTCTCGAGTAGCGACCACGAACCGGAAGACGCAGTATTGGACGGCCTCCCATTAGATGGACAGATGACCTCACAAAGGTCGCTGGAAACCGCTGGTTGCCTGTTGCGCAGGACCGTTCGTTGTGGAAATCTAGGGGGGAGGCCTATGTTCAGCAGTGGATGTCTTGCGGCTGATGATGATGATGATGATGATATCCTACTTATACTCGTATTATAAGTGCGAATGTTTGGCCGTTTGCATGTTTGACTGTTTGTTGGTAAATCACATCGGAACGTTTGAACGAATCGGGTTGAAATTCGGAAAAGAGTAAGATTGTGTTATAGATTATAGTATAGGGCATAGGCTACTTTTTACCACGAGAAAACAACGGGAACAGGCGCTGCTTTACAGTGTTCCCGATTCGTCGTGATGTTTCGCCGTAATTGAGCAACAAACATCAAAGGCGCCAACCTTCGGATTTATAACATTAATTAGTAAGAATGCGCCTTGAGACATATTGCATGCCTCTAGAAGAAGAGGCCAGTTTGTATGGGTCAACTAATTAAATGTTTCCTACCTGCAAACAGCAATAAATATTTTTGTATTTGTATTTGTATTTATTTGAATAAAAAAGAATCCTAAGAACTGAAGATTTAAAAATGCTTTGATGCTCGCGTAGACACAAGATCAATGCCATAATATGGTCTTAAGACTAAAATTTTCCTTGATAGAGTTAGATTCCAGGGACGTCACGTATGTTCTGACGAACGAAATATGCACGATTGAGTAGTGTTAGTATGTGCTAAGAACGCATGCCCGCTAGCTTGCTTAGACGGCTAATTTTGAGATATCCGGTAATGAAGGTACATAAAAAAAATTACTTACTTCACGTGAATTCTCCTAACCCCAGACTGATTTTTCATCTATCTGGGATCTCAGATTATGATAACTGACACCTTATCCTGGCAGTGTCGCAACAAAAAACAAAACGTTCCGTTACTGAGATTTCGTCGTTCTAATAACGTCACTCCATCGATCTATTGCGGTTGCGGAAAACTGGAATCCGAGAAGCTTATAGTAAATAATGTATAACTTTCACACCCTACAGATATCGTCAGGATTTACGAATAGTTTTTTCTTGGTATTGTGGAATATTGTGGAAAAGATAAATCCATGAACAAATAGCATTTGCTTGTTCTAAGTAAAATAATAACGCTATGAGTTTTTTTTAGTAGAAAGTCACAGGGCGAGCAAATGGAGTCTAATGATAAAGAGAGGCGTACATTTATTGAGGGCACCATAGCCTCGCTTATATATATTACTACCAACGCCCCGCGGTGCTACTCGCGTAGATCCCGTTCCCACAATATTCCCGCGAGAACAACAGCGCGGTTTAAGAAATTCCCAAAATTTATCAACTTCAAAAATTGAAGTTGATAAAACATAAATCTTCCTAAAAATAAAATACATAATTAAGCCGTTTAGCAGATCGAACAAACCACGGCAGAAACCAACAAAAAATCCAACGACCGTCGCCGGATATTTCCTCGCTTAAGCTAACGAATTTCCTAAGCAGGAACGAGAAATCGCGCGTATTATCTGAGTAGATTAACCCAGGCGATAAATTATGTATAAGATAATATAATTTAATTCCTTCAGCTTTCGACTGGTACGGTCACGTAGCAGATACGATGCGATTTACGAGATCTACGCGATTGATACATTCACTTAGTTTGGCTTCGGTTACACGCGAAGAAATGTTGAATTATTTAATAGAAATTTTACCTTATAAATATATGATTAGTTCTAACCTGACCGTAAAAGCATCTTGCCTCTTTTTAACCGATTTCAAAAAAGGAGGTTTCTCAATGCGACCGTATATATATTTTTTTTATGTGTGTTCGCGGATAACTTTGTCGTTTATGAACTGATTTTGATGATTCTTATTTTGTTGTAAAGAAGATATTCCAAGGGTGGTACCATGATAATAAGGATAAGGAGGAGGAAGGATAAGGAGGAAACCAGGACCTGATGATGACATCCTTTTACTTTGTAAGTTTTTTGTTGAAATTCAGTTCTTTTTTAACCGACTTCAAAAAAAGGAGGTTTCTCAATTCGACCGTATGTATGTTTTTTGTTAAAATTATTGAAATAATTTAGCTACAATAGTTTATTTAACGCTTCCATGAGTTCAAGATAGGTCTTTCTCTCTATGGTGTTTGTAGTGGTAGGACTCTGTGCGGTGTCCGTCTGGAGAAGTACCACACCTTTAGCCAGTTATTCTCTCTATACATCTCTGGGTGACAAGCGCAGTGCAATGCTAGGTAATGTAAACTGCATGACATTCGTTCTCGTGTCGTGCCCGTCTCGTCATTCTATCTTTACTACAAAAAAAGATTGGAGATCACTCATGTCTAAGGATCAGCATGGCTAGCCCACTTTATATTCCCTCAGCTGGGATTCAGGTTAAGTACATCTAAAAAAAAGTAAGGTCATGCAACAAAAAAAAAGATTAACACTATCACTATCTGGATCTGGATTATTATTTTTAACAACTTTTATTTAAGGTTCAAACCGCGAAAACATCATTTATTGTCGAATTTTGACCAAAAACATTCGTTTGGTATGGAATTTGTTGTGATATAGTAAGTGGCTAGATAGAACATACGTCATTTATTCAACCAACTGCACCAGCGTAGCCTTGACTCTCTCCTTGCAAGAAAAAGCCCAGCAGTGGGAAGCTTTGAACAGTGCGCTGTTTATACAAGAATGGAAAACCTGATTTCAGGTTAGAGCCCGTAGTAAAACTGCCTTTTCGCTTATCCGAGCCCTGAATAAACTAAATTATTAACAGCTCTGTAAATATCTTGTGAGCGTTGAACTGCTGAAAGATTTTACATATCTTATTATTATTTAATTCACAAAGAAATATAATTTCTCGTATACTGCATATTTATTTGCGCACGCTTATAAATATACATTACTCACCACGTACTCACTCATATTTTTTGGAAGATTTGTTATGTAATCTATTTTGAAGTTAATTGTATAAATTTGGCAGCCATAGGATCTGCCGATAGAAGTGAAAACTTATAACTTAAAATTTGATAGACACTTTGGATCATCGAAGACCATTACCTGACAATTACCCTGTTTACCCAAAGATATCTTTCAATTACTTATAATACGTATAATAACGTGACGCTTTAAGCTCAATTCACAGCTTACGGAAAACCTGTTTCACTTAAAATTGTTCACTTCAAAAATACTTCAATTTATGATAACCAACAAATAAGTTGTTATTTTTTTCGATTCAGAAGTTGTTTGAAAATCTCCAACCAACCTGAAGTACCAACATCACATATTGTTAATGACGAACAAATTATATAAGAGGCTAATCATGTTACTTCCAAATCAGGCCTCAGTAATCATAGTCATATTGGCCGAGAACAATCACATTGTTAGCAATATGCCATATCACGTACAAACGCAATCAGCGTCACAGATTAGGAAATCCGAATGACCACAGGAACACAATAGGTAAAATATTTCATTCACCTACTCTGAGAAACCGCGTGTAATGTCGATATTAGTGATGTACCTGTATCTCTAGAAACTAATTGACTCGACGTGTGACAGGCCAGCAGGTCTACTACGAAGTCCGATAAACGATATATCGGCCGAAGTTATGGATGTTTTATACCACGAAACATAATCGGTCTGTTGATGACACAAAACTGTCAAATCAGCGTGGGTCGGGATGTGCGAAACGCCCGATCAGATCAACCGACCGATTGTGTTTCGTGGTATGAAACGTCCATAACTTCGGCCGATATATCGTTTATCGGACTTTGTAGTAGACCTGCTGATTTAGCAGCAGCTTTATTTTCTGTATTTACTTATAGGTACAATTTATAATAGCTTTTTTGTAGGACTCTTTGCAAAGTCTACTTGGAGCAGTACCATAGATTTGCCAGTTATTCTGTAGGGTATTAGGTGTGCTGGGCAATGTTTCCAGAAAAAAAATAGGAGCAAACATATTCATTATCTTATCAAGTGACGAAAGTAGTGCAAATTTGTGCGGTGTTGGTAGTTATTTGGATTCTAAATGTGCAAATACCTACATGGAACTGTGCTATAATGGGTATGTCTTTGCGTACGATCAGGCGCTTGTCTTGTTCAGCCTTGTTATTCTACATTAATGCCTGTTATTTTAGTAATTATGAACGTAAGTAGAGTATTTTATAATCCTCAACTCACTTATAACGACTCAATATACTTAATGTAAAAAACTGTTACTTTTTCCTGCTATGAATAGCAGTAGGTAATTATGAAATAAATTCAATAAAGAAAAGTGACCCTTTTTATTGGATGATAATCTAGATCCTACGGTGTAACATGTAGTTGACTTAAAATGCTGTTTGATTTATGATTGTATCATCATCAGCATGTCTTCGTCCACTGCTGGACATAGGCATTTCCAATAATACGCCACTCAGACGGATCCTTGATCTTACGTTGCCAATTTATGATTTAACGACATATTATACTATACATTCTTTAGTTAAATATTCAACAAAAAGTAGGTAAATTTCAGATCTTCGGGAATCCTATCTACATACTTAAGCTTAAGTTTAAAACGGGAGTCTGAACGTAGTAATCTGAACTGAACGTAGTAGTGACCAGTTTGAAATGCATATCATATCATGTGATAGTTTACAATAACACATAATTAATTATAGATGCTCTTTCAGTGAAATAAGATTGATTTATAATTAGAATTTAATGCTCTAAGCATGGATCGATCTTTGTAAATAACCTTACGTTATTATCTTTAGTTTCCAGCTTAAAATATTATTTATACGCAAACAAATCACGTTTCATCGAATCTCACGTTAACATAACGCTAAATTTAGACTTGCTAATAATAACTGCTAATAGCGGTAACGTTAAAATAACGTAGCTGCTGTTTCCATCACTATTCTTTATTAATTCTGTAGCTCACTGATCCTTGACCTCATCGCCTTGGCATTTCCTAGAATATGTAGGAGTAGTAGTGACCAGCAAGAGGTACATAAAAATTGTACGATTGTAATCTCGTCAACATTCTTGTTTGCATTTACAGCGAGTAATCTTTGATTGATCTCTGCCTAATTTGGAGCCGACCGATTTTACAGTTTACGCAATGATTTTGAGTATAATTGCGATTTCTATTTAAACCATAAACGCGAGTTTATGGTTGCTACATAACTATCGTGTAGGTAGATAATCTTTAGTCCAGATATATATGTAAATAGGTAAACTCTTTATTGCACATAATTGAAAATAAACAAAAAAGTACCTAAAATAAAACAACGTACATTTCATTGAAAGGTGACCTAATCTCTAAAAGCGATCTGTTCCAGGCAACCGTAGAATGAAATGAGACATTTTGTAACAAAGAGACGAGTAAGTACAAACGAGTGATAGACACGTAGAAACGTATATGTACTAATAAGGTAATAGTAATAGTGTAGGTTAATAGGTAGGTAGGTGCTTAGGTCGACAACTGATATTTTTCTTTAAATAAAAATATTTTGTGAAAACCATACAACTGCTTTTTGCTTACTGGTCAGCTTTTTTGCTTTGTAGTAAAGGTAGCGGTTCGCCCGAAGACCGCGACAGGAGACCGCGACCGGAGACCGCAACCGGAGACCGCGACAGGGGACGCGACACGTGTCGTTAGACATGTGTCGCGGTCTCGGTGCGAACTGGCGCCCATACAATTATATAGTGTCAAGTGCTTGTCGCGGTCTCCTGTCGCGGTCTCGTGTCGCGGTCTCAGCGCGAACTTGTACCTTAAGGACAAACGCGGTAGTCTCGTAGCGACAACGACTGATTTCTCAGCCGTAAGATCGTAGAGTCGAATCCCGCCCGACTACAAAACTTTCCAAAATGTACGTAGTTGCCATCACCGCTGGATTTGACAGTTTAGAAAAACATCGTGGAAAAACTGGCTTGCACTGTTCCGAGAAAAATACATCTTTGGAGGAGATTCGTGATCAGCCAACTCGCACTTGGCCAGCGTTGGGGGTTATGGCCTTGACTGCTTGTGAGAGCAGGCCCCGAACAGAAGCGAACATAAAGTGGGATGCTTCTACCTACTTTTGCCATGTCTATTGTTATTTTATTGGCTATTAAGTACTGACTATACACTTTTACAGTGAGACCTATCGAAAATCATTAACCAATGAAAGTCCCTAAACTGAATTTTGATTTATTCTTCAGCTACTGTTATTATAAATCTGTACTAGTTGGATAGGTTTTCTTTAACTTTATTTAAATGAACTAACAAAACATTTACCAAAAATAGTTTCGTGAATCGAAACTAAATGTTTTGCGAATTTTAAATGTACCTAATTTATCTTGTTCAGTCTGATTTTTAGCAAAATGTGTAACATAAATTCATTTTTGTCTAAATATAATGGAAATAAGGTAGATGTAATGTCGCATAAAAATATTCAAATATTATCATTTTTATTTTCACATCAGCCCTCCACTGCTGGGGTCGCGTCTCTTTATCGAGAAATGAATGATGATATCAAATCCCTCACCGATAATCTATGGTTTTAGATTCATTAGTGTGAGATTATATTATAGTATAGCCTTGTTGTATCAAAATTAGCCACTCCACGGACTTCCGGGTCACTTTGTCATTTTGTTTTTTTTTTAACCGACAAATTGAAATCGATTTTTATTTAAGAATAGTTTCTTAAAACCCCGCCTTATTACATTACTACTTCTTACATTAAGAAAAGAAAAGAAAAAGAAAATAGTTCAGGGCAGTGATTTGAGCTCTTCATGTCCAAATAGCTGTGAGGCACAGCTATGATCTTGCGCGTCTCACCACTCTATATTAAAAACACATAATTAAAAAAAATTGATTTACCCCCGACCTCGGATTTGGAATGTGTACAACATTCTACTAGTCAAGCCCTTTCATTTGATATCCATATTGAGGGAGTTGTGAAAAAAGAAATGGATTACGCCATTTTGTGGTAGCGGCCATCTTGTATTTGAAATTTGTTATAGTGTGTGTGTATGTATAGTATTCTACTAGTCAAGCCCTTTCATTTGATACCCATATTCAGGTAGGTTGTGAAGAAATATTTTGTCCGCCATTTTGTGGAGGCCATCTTGAATTGATATTAACCAAACATAGCTAAGAACAGAAATTAACCAGTGAAAGTCCCTAAACTGAATTTTGATTTATTCTTCAGCTACTATACTTCAATATATTTACTTCAACAAGAACAAAATTAAAAATTTTGATTAACCCCCGACTACCTCGGATCTCGGATTTGTAATCTGTACAACATTCTGCTAGTCAAGCCCTTTCATTTGATACCCATATTGTGGTAGTAGTGAAAAAAATAATGTAATTCGCCATTTTGTGGTGGCGGCCATCTTGGATTTGTGATTTGTTATTATGTATTGTATTCTACTAGTCAAGCCCTTTCATTTGATACCCATATTGAGATAAGTTGTGAAGAAATATTTTGTCCGCCATTTTGTGGAGGCGGCCATCTTGAATCGATATTAACCAAACATAGCTAAGAACATCCGCACGGATATCAACCTTCGAATAAAAAAAACCGCATTGAAATCGGTCCATCCGTTTGAGCTCTACGGTGCCACAGACAGACACACACACAGACAGACAGACAGACAGACAGACAGACAGACAGACCGACAGACAGACCGACAGACAGACATCGACGTCAAACTTATAACACCCCTTTTTTTGGTCGGGGGTTAATAAAAAAAACCGCATCGAAATCGGCTCATCCGGATGAGCTCTACGGTGCCACAGACAGGCACACACTCAGACAGACAGACAGACAGACATCCACGTCAAACTTAAAACACCCCTTATTTTGGTCAGGGGTTAAAAAAAAAGAAATATCTAAATAATGTATCTTCCATATAGTGAAAGATTTATTGATATCGGTGCAGGGATTAGGAAGATTACATCCAGAGAAATGGTTATAAAGTATAGTGATTTAATCATCTTATAGCAGCTAATGAATTGGACTCTTCACGTTCCAATAGTTGCCTGATGCTGTACTGTTATGGGCACATGTCCTACAGATCCCGTCACTATACCTCTACGTACACTTAAAAAAATTGAATCAACTGAAAAAGTCTCGTTCTCTCTCTATAATTTTATTATAGATTTTCTTACCTGTATCTGTACAATTCTCACTCTCCAGTTAAAACTTTATTTAAACAAAAGTACCTGATATTTCTATATTACAAACAAACAAATTAAAATGTCACTGGACAAAACAGAAGCAAAAAACCCGCCAAACTCGCCGTTCGAAGTTGCCTCGTGAAATATTGCCTTGATTAAAAACTGTGACACCATTTCCCTTCTGTGATATATATTGCTAATCTTTGGGGAAGTCGGAACTTCAGTGAGGCTTTAACTGGGGTTTTAACCTAGAGTCTGTTCATTATCTTGTGCCCAGTGGTCGTTTATTTAACAAAGAAATAGATCACAGTAAATAAAGCTCGTAACTTTCCCCAGTAGTACTCTAAACAGAATAATTACGTTAGGTCAGTTGATTCAAACATTGTACTAACTTCTTAGTCTTTTTGGCTTTGAAGAAGCTCACATTTTGCTCCGATTTTTGTAATACGGTTTTATTGACACTATAGTCCGTTCCACGAAGAGGTGAAGAAAATGTAAACAAATCAATGTCACTCTCAATATGACAGACCAGCATTTCTCAACCTTTGTTTTAGAAGATAGTTTGTTGTAAGCGTCTCTGTTTGCCCTTTTAGATTTTTGTCACATAACAAGGTTAAATATATTCCAATAAGTCCGTTTCCAACCTTTTGTCTTATTTCTAGTATTTTATAATTATACGTTTATTAAATATGTGGTGCGCATAAGTTTAAAACATTAATACAAAAATAACTTGGGTGGTTGGTTCATGGAACACAATAGTAACATATAAACTGTTTTTATTAATATTAATTATTAAGTACGCTTTGTTTTGTTATGTAGCACTTAAATTCCTTTTTCATTATGTATGTGAAATGACTGACTTTTTAGTAAATATATATGACGACGCAGGATGGCCCAGTATTGTTTTAGACACCATGACGTCGGCTGTGCCAATGTCCTTATTATTGAAGTATTCCATTTCAGGGATAATTAAAAACACCCAACTTTACTTCAATCAAAATTCACATATAATCAACATAGATTACAAGAATTTACAATAGATTAGGTGTTTACTGTCCGAGCGCAGAGAAGCAACTGTGTGCGCCGCTACAGCGCGCGCCTTTTTATAGCACTGTGGTGGGGCGATCGTAGAGGGGCGAGTGTTGTGAGTCACTTGTTTACGCCCCGTTCGGAGCGTTGTTCGAGAGATGACGTAGCATGTTGCATTTGCGCCGATACGACCATTCTGACCGGCAGTGCGCGCTCTGCACTAGCCGTGTTGTTGATGTTTTAAGCTGTCGAGTATATCTGTAACAAGTAAATGTTTTTCTTTGACTTTGGTATCTTAGTACCTAGATGATTACTGTGGTACTGTGTTGTTGCGTACACTGTGATACTGTGTTGTTGCGTACACTGTGGTACTGTGTTGTTGCGTACACTGTGATACTGTGTTGTTGCGTACACTGTGATACTGTGTGTTGTTGCGTACACTGTGGTACTGTGTTGTTGCGTACACTGTGGTACTGTGTTGTTGCGTACACTGTGGTACTGTGTTGTTGCGTACACTGTGGTACTGTGTCATTGCGTACACTGTGGTACTTTGTCGTTGCACTGTGGTACACTGTGGTACTTTGTCGTTGCGTACACTGTGGTACTTTGTCGTTGCGTACACTGTGGTACTTTGTCGTTGCGTACACTGTGGTACTTTGTGTGCTTGTGCGTACACTGTGGTACTTGTTGTGCGTACACTGTGGTACTTGTTGTGCGTACACTGTGGTACTACACTGTGTACTGTGTGTGTGTGTGTGTGTGTGTACACTATGGTACTGTGTTGTGTGTACACTGTAGTAGTGTGTTGTGTGTACACTGTGGTACTGTGTTGTGTGAGTGATTATTAATTTAGATAATGATAATCAAACATGACCTGAGTGATGCGTTGGTTCATGGGTTTCTTGTTTGGTTGCATTGTCTTGTGAAGTGGATGGTGTAGTCTCATTCACCAATACTGGAGTGTCGTCTTCTCACGCCGATACGGGCAACTGATATTGTTTTAGGTGTTCTGGTGAAGATATTTCTTTAAGCTGCTTCAAGGCATATATTCCTTTCCAGATTTTATGGAAAGTAGTATCTGTGTTTTTCCAAGTTAAGGCAGGATCCAGTTCAAAACCCAATACTTTGATATAGTTCGATACTTTGCAAATAGTTCCATCGTGTAGTGTAATAGGGTTGGTTATTATTTTGGAGGATATTGCATTGAAGAACATAACATTTGTTTTCTCGGTGTTAAATTTCAGCCCATTAACGTCAAACCATTTTCTGCACTTTACTCTTTCCACCTTCTAAGTCAATTCTGGGCAAATCATTTACAAATATTAAAAACATAGTGTTACCTAAAGAAGATCCTTGAGGTACACCAATTTCTACTCTCTGATGACAAGATCTTAGGGTATCATTTTCTATTTTTCATTTCTACTGTCTGCCTACTTTTTTCCAAGAATGATTTTATTAATTTCAGCGCTTTACCTTTTATTCCATAAACTATAAGTTTCTGTGTCAATAAATCGTGATTAACCGAATCAAAAGTCTTTGATAAGTCTAAAACACCGCTGCCATATTTTTTTTTTGTCTAATCCCTTCACTATTATTTCTACAGGTTTATGTGCTGTAGATGTTGTTGACTTTCCTCTCCAATATGTGTATTGCGCGTCATCTATAATTTTATATTTGTTCAGATGTTCCATTATATCAGACTTTGTACCATCTGACATGATAGACTACGATTTTTGAAATAGTTGGCAGTATTGTGATTGGTCTGTAACTAACCACCAATGAAAAAACTCTTTTTTTCTTTATATAAAGGAGTAACTCTTGTGTTATTTAGTGACGCTGAGTATTCTTCTGATTGAAGTATGCTATTTACGAGAAATAACACATGCTCGCTAGTTTCAGAGTTACGTATTTTATGTTTTGCTATTTCCATTAAAATCATTAGTGAAATAGAATGAGATTTAAAAACTTCATTTTTTTGATTCTCAACGTGATTGACAGCTTCTTGACAGACGGGCAAATTACTTATTCCGAGACTGTTTCCCATAGCCATGAAGTAAACATTAGATCTCAATTCCATTCCTTCGCATTTTCGTTTGTTTCTGCATTGATTACTTTCCAAATTTCTTTTTTCATGTTTTTGGCGTGATTGATCCTGTTATCAACATACATTTGTTTATTATCTTTGATTTTAGTATCTCTTGCTTCCGTCTTATTCTTTATGATCGCTGAGGTTTCTCGAAGGTTTTCAAAGGATTTGTTTTGGAACACACATCGCAGTGCCCGTCGATGAGATGTAGTAGACACGCCAATTTGTTCCATCTGATCATCTGGTATGCGGATGTGCGTCCGTCGTGCTATCACACACGATCATACTGGGTTGATGATGCTTCCGCTACCATCGGTCATTCTGAAATTGCTGCTTTATAGCTTAGGCTTTTCGCGGAGCGTAGACTTCAACTTATCAACTTGATTGCCTGGCTGCCCCATCATCAACCGGTCGCCTCAGGACTTGATCTCAGCGTAGGCAGTAGGGCAGATATGTTGACTGGTGGTGGCCTGCCGGCCAATAAGCAAGTACATGGGTGGCTTGGTGGGGGCGGCACTGGCGGGCAGGTTAGCACGTAGACTGTGTACGTGGACAGACCAACCCGCAGGCAGGAACGCCTATTGTTGGCTTTCGCTTCGGTTCTTCGGTTGTTTTTCTTCGGTTGAGAACAAACCGTACCGTAAGACTGGGGACTGTCGCACTATCTTAATTGACACATCAAAGTGTGCGGTGAATCTCAGATGCGGTGTTATCAGTAGCTTGAGACACTGCATCAACTTCACCAAGTAAATGCACGCAGAAAGGTATTTCAGCAGCAAGGTATTGCACGTTGGCGGATGAATCCTTTTCTATGATGCTCGCAGAAAGGTATTTCAGTAGTAAGGTATTGCACGTTGGCGGATTTATCTTTCTACGAACTCATAATTATGTCATCCAACGGCAGCTTCTTCTCAAGCAGGTTTTATTCGTAGTAGTATTTTTTTGCAATGCAATTTTTTTTTAACCTCCTCAGGTCTTCACGAAGCTCAAATTAAAAAAAAAATTCGGCTTCTTCAAAACATCTGGATCAATAAAATTCTTGGTCGACTAATTGTCAATTTCACGTGGCCAGAAATTCAAGTTTCTTTGATCCCTCTTCTGATGACGACGCAGGATGGCCCAGTATTGTTTTAGACACCATGACGTCGGCTGTGCCAATGTCCTTATTATTGAAGTATTCCATTTCAGGGATAATTAAAAACACCCAACTTTACTTCAATCAAAATTCACATATAATCAACATAGATTACAAGAATTTACAATAGATTAGGTGTTTACTGTCCGAGCGCAGAGAAGCAACTGTGTGCGCCGCTACAGCGCGCGCCTTTTTATAGCACTGTGGTGGGGCGATCGTAGAGGGGCGAGTGTTGTGAGTCACTTGTTTACGCCCCGTTCGGAGCGTTGTTCGAGAGATGACGTAGCATGTTGCATTTGCGCCGATATATATATATGAGACGATCTTCTTAGCATTCCATGGATTCACCGTGCGGGTGCCGGGTCCATCTTGCGGCAGAGAGAGAGAGAAATCCCGAGTAGATCCCGAGACTTGTGACTCGGGCGTACGTTTAAGGGGCCCCTTTCTGACGTACATCAACACTCACCTTCACTACTCGTTTTTATCTCCCTGCCCAGCCAAATCTGATATGAACCTACTAGCGCAGCTTTAATAATAATAATAATAATAAGCCCCCTAAAGTCAACCACACGTCCGGATCGACCATCAGATCACGTGGGGGGGCGGACAACGCAATTTTGAAATTACTGGTGCGGCCAACGTGGCTCTGGAGTAGGTAGTTCAGTAGGATAAGTAGGTAGTTAAGTACAAAGATAAGTAGGTATTTGAGTAGATAATAAGGTTATTAAATATATAATATATATATATATAAACATAGGGTAAGAACTAATAAATTAGGCTATCTGGAGCTTTTGAACTATAGAGTTGTTATAAGGTTCAGGTAGAACAGGCGGCATTAGTGTAGGATGTCGGCTTTGGGTGGCGGCGGACGAGCATCTAGGATGCCAACGGCGGCGCTCGCGAGCTTAGTCAGAGTAGCTCACTGCACACTTGTACACCTTGGACAAGTGACACAAGTTAATTGTTGTCCATAACCTCTTAATGATGATTGACACAACAATAAACAAGCTCCAAGTGCCCGGCGACGCTGCGAGAGAGGCCGATGACAGTAGGTTGCGATCTCGCAGAGTCAGGGGCGAGGTGAATCTCCGGGCGGGATTCTTAAACTGTCAGACGAACATTGCTTCACGTAACCTGGATACCGAAATATGCTCTACGATACCGGCGGAAGATGTTGCACAAGAGGCAAATAATAGCAATCTTGTACCCACAAAACCTAAAACTGGTACGCGAAAAAAGTGGACCGAAGAAATGAACCAATTTATATTAAGAACCTACTATGTAATAACTAAGATGGAAAATAATACTAGATCCTATCTACCCGAGCTACATGAAAAATTCACTAATAGATTCCCAGACATGCAAGTTTCTAGGCAAAGAATAGGAGACCAACGCCGCGCAATATTTAGAAGTAATCTCCTAACCACGCAACAGATAAATAACATTAGAAATGAAGCGGAAAATCAATTAAGACCACAATACCATAGAAGAACTATTTCCCACGAAACGATGGTGGATATAAGTCCAAGAGACTATAGGGCGCAAAGTTCCAACGAAAAAAACAACGGAACGAAATCAATCAGAAATATTAGAAGGAGACCAAATTTTCAACAATATATCCGAAGAAGAGTCTCAACAGGCTCTCTCAGCTGGAAGTGCTTCGCAGGTAGCTTCATTAGCATTGAGACCTGCGACCACCAAGGCTGGAAAACAACGTGTACGCATGAAATGGACTTCAGACATAAACATATTCATAATGCGTACATACTTAAAAATAACTGAACTTGAAACAAATACGACAAGCTACAGACAACAACTTTATGAACAATTTTGTCAGCATTATCCCAATCTCAAGGTCTCAGAACAACGAATCTCAGATCAAAGAAGAGCTATAGTCAACAACAAGTTTCTTACTGAAGAGCAAATTAATATAATAAAACAAGAAGTTGCCAAAGAGATAGAAAATAATCAAACCTCCAATCAATCTATAACACAGAACACCACACAAAGGCAAAATGATACAACGGATCAACATCAGAATAACGTAACGAACAACACACTCACAACACCGAACACAACGATTGATAATACAAGTGAAGTTAACAGCGAAACACAAGTAACTATCCGTACAAATAACATCGGAGCGCAATATATACCGACACAAACGCTTGCTGCAAGCGAAGAAAATACGCACACTGGAAATGAACAACTGAAAAATAAACTAAGCAACGATTTCTCTACAAATTTGATAAAATATCTTGATAGTGATCCCATAATTAGACCCAATCTTCCGAAAATGAAATTGTCCCAAAAACTTACTGAAGTAATTCATATTTTTAACAAAATAATCTTGCCAAAGCATATACCATATTTAATCGATATATCCCAATCACACACATTAGTATATTGCTGTGCACTTACTATCATAGAACACTTTCAGCTAAAAAGACAGAGTAACCTAAGAACAGATACACGTACACAAACATATAAGCCTAGGTGGCAAATACGTATAGAAAATGACATTGAAAATCTCAGAAAAAACATAGGTAGAATAACACAATACAAAAATGGAAACAGAGGACGAAAACTAACTAACAATGTAAATAAAATTTTGGAAAACAATAAAATACACAGTAACCATGAAGATATAAATAAAAAAATTGCAGATTTTCTAGATACTTTAAAACAAAAATTAGCAGTTAAGACACACAGACTAACTAGGTACAAAAAATCTTTAGATAGGAAACAAAATAACAAACTGTTTATAACTAACCAAAAACAATTTTATAGAAACCTTAAAGGAACAACGACAATAAAATTGGCGAGACTCCCACAGAAGCTGATTTAACAGAATTCTGGTCAGATATATGGTCTAAGCCCAACACGCAAAACAATTATGAAAAATTAAGTACGGAATGGGTAGACAAAGAAACCAAAAGAGTAAAAAATGTTGAAGAAATGTCATTTGATAATGTGGATACAGAAGAAATAACTAGAATAATAAATAAAACCCATAATTGGAAAGCTCCTGGATGTGACCATTTACATAACTTCTGGTTCAAGAAACTTACCAGTGTGCATAATACTTTAGCTAAACAAATTTCTGAAATCATAACAGGTCAATCTACTTTACCACATTTTTAACAAAAGGTATAACATTTATGTTACCTAAAAGTAGTAAAACCACAGATCCAACCCAATACAGACCTATAACATTTCTACCAACATTATATAAAATCATTACAGCGTGTATTGCAAATAGGATAAACAATCACATAATATCTAATAATATCATTGCAGAAGAACAGAAGGGATGCAGACGACACCATATGGGATGCAAAGAACAACTTATAATAGATTCAGCAGTATTAAACTATGCAAATAAAAACAAAAGAGATCTCTATATTACATATATCGACTACAAAAAGGCGTTCGACAGCGTGCCACATAGTTGGCTCATTCAAATATTAGAAATATATAAAATCAATTCAAACATAATACATTTTTTGAAAAAAGCTATGCAAACCTGGCGAACCTCATTGTACCTAAGGGCAGAACGAAACACAATTACAACAAAAGAAATAGCCATTAAAAAAGGGATATTTCAAGGAGACTCGTTAAGCGCGATTTGGTTTTGTATGACCCTAAATCCATTGTCTCATGAACTAATAAGAAGCAAAAGCGGATTTGACATAAAAATTGGTATACAAAAAATAGCACAAATAACTCATTTACTCTACATGGATGACATCAAATTATACTCCGATAGCGACACCAATATGACAGATTTGTTAAATATTACCACAAAATTTTCAAAAGATATTGAAATGGATTTAGGATTGGACAAATGCAAAAAACTCAACATTAAAAAGGGTAAAATTTCCGAAGGAAATTATAATATCGACGAAGAACAGCAAATAGTAGCAATGAATAACGACGATCTTTACAAATACTTAGGGTATAATCAATCAAAGATTTTAGATCACGGTAATATTAAACAACAGCTTAAAACCGAATACTTCAATAGACTTAATACAATCTGCAGAACGCAATTAACTAGCAAAAACATTTTTAAAGCTATAAATACCTATGCGATCCCAATCCTTACATATTCATTTGGCATAATCAAATGGACTAAATCCGACTTAGATAATTTAGAAACCAAAACTAGGACCACACTCACTCATTACAGGTATCATCATCCAAAGTCCGCAAAAGAACGAATAACTATTCCACGTAAAGAAGGAGGAAGAGGTATGGTCGACATAACACTTTTACATCATAAACAAATACAGAAACTTCGCCATTTTTTCAACTACAAAAAAAGCATTTAGTCCACTACACAAAGCCACGGCTAAAATCGATAAAAGCTTTACGCCACTAAATCTCAAATCTGAAAACATAGAGTCAATAGATATAGACCAATACCACTAAACTAAGGTTAGCACTTGGCGTAACAAAGAACTACACGGACGATACCTGAAAGAATTAGGACAACCAGGAATTGATAAAACAGCGTCGCTCAAATGGTTGGACTCTAGTGGCCTGTTCTCTGAAACTGAAGGTTTCCTAATAGCAATACAAGACCAAGTAATAGCTACAAAAAAATTATCGAAAATTTATAATTAAAGATCGCACATTAAACAATGACCTATGTCGAAAATGCCGAAATAAACCAGAAACAATACAGCATATTACAGGAGCATGTATAACATTAACACAATATGACTATACACATAGACACAATCAAATAGTGAACATCATACATCAAAAACTATGTGTAAAACACAAACTAAGTAATACAACTCCCATCCCATACTATAAATACACACCTCCAGCAGTTTTAGAAAATTCCACTCACAAAATTTATTATGATCGTACTATTCTCACGGATCATACAATATATAACAATAGACCTGATATAACATTAATAGATAAATCAACTAAACATGTATTCCTGATAGATGTAGCTATACCTAACACAAACAACATTCAAAACACAATATCCGAAAAGATAAGGAAATACACCGAACTGCAACAAGAAGTGAAAAGGATGTGGCATATGAATACGGTAACTATAGTGCCTATAGTCCTATCAGGAATGGGTGTGATTCCACACCACATTTTTTTGGAGCTTAAATACTCTAGAATTACACAAACTAACTTTTATTCAACTTCAAAAGGCGGCTATCCTAAACACATGCAGAATAGTAAGAATATTCCTGCAGTTAGACGAAGATAATGCTGATATAGCAACGTAATTACTGGAATAGCACTTGGTACCCACCCGTGTTATTTCAATTAACCAGAGTAAAAACTCTGAGAAACTATAGTTTTGACTCAAAATAATAATAATAATAATAAAGCCTCTTTATTTCCTATCCCCTAATTATTACATATATTTCAACTTATAACTATTTAATGCTATTTTACAAGTTAGATTACATTATTGGGATATAAAAAAAGTTTAGATAGGAACCCCTATTTGGGTAAAGGCCTCCTCCAGTGCGTTCCAGCTTTCCCTATCTTTAGCTCGCTCAGTCCACTCTTTTCCCGCTATGGCTATGATTTCGTCACTCCATCGTTTCATAGGTCTTCCCTTCCGTCTTTTCCCACTAGGTCCATTCCATTTTGTTACTTCTTCTGTCCATCGTTTGTCGCTGTATCGTGCTACGTGCCCAGCCCAGCTTTAGATACTCGTATATATATCCACATTCAGATCCGTATCCGTGGATGTACTTTTTTTCACAATACAGCACATCACTAGTGTAGTTCTTACTACCTGTGTAGCTACCATTGCTATTATTTTGTCTTAATAAAAAGTAGTGTACCTATATAAGTGGTAACCTATATACTATTCCTTGCTATAATTATTGATCTACGTTTTATAATTGAACTAAAAAAGCAATCAAGTCTGAATATATAGCTAACGTGGCCCTTAAACTTGATTCTGTAACAAACAAATAAGGTAAGTAAAATGACAAAACAAATGGTGGCACACAAAATATATTGGTGGCACTATTTCTACCCGTTCTGAGTCCGTTATTTAAGTCCGTTATTTAAGTGCCCCATTGGGTATTTTTTTTAATAAGAGTGGTAGGTGTAATTCATTCAAAAATGCAATCAATTTCTACTGCGTTAGATGCTGTTGCAATTAATTTTAAAACGTATCGAATACTGAGTAGTGATTTCATCTATCCTAATATAAGATTTTTACATCCAAACAAATTTGTTAATTAATGAGCGTTCTGTTTTTATATTAAGTTTTTTTTACATTTATTATTTTAACATTAAGTTATTGCGCGGCTTAGGTGGTTTTGTCACGCCAATACGCAGATGCAGTGCCTGGTTCTAATCTCACGCGCACCTCTGCTTTTTCGAATTCATGAGCGTAATGCTTTAGCAGCATTACGCTCATGAAAGAAAACACCTTAAGCAAACTGGCATGCTCCTAAAAATTTTCGAGGTCAGAGAGGTTTGTCATCCACCACCAACACGGAAGAATTATAGCCCCAGCAAAGAACTTTTAGTGGGTCGCCTATGTAAGCAGCGTCCCGCAAATTTACCCGCTTAGATCCCTTTTCCGTAATTTTCCCCTCCATAAAAATAAACTTATACCTATGCTTTCCAGATCATAATCTAACCGTGTTCCGCGTTTAAACCTGAGCCGTTTAGCTGTTCCATCTTGATAGAGCAACGTACATCTAAACTTTTGCACTTATAATAAGGATTAGTAGATTTTCTTGCGAATAAATATACATTATTTAGTGGTTCATTAGGTAAACGTCTTATAATTTACGTGCAAAAAGTAATGGTATGATATATCAGAAACATGCGTATACTTAAGTGAAGTGAGATCATAGTTCAGTATTATGATATTATATGCCTTGTTTGTTGACTTCAACGACTAAAGAATAGATATCTAAATGGTCATAAATGGTCAGTTCTAAAATCTATTTATAATAACATATACTAGTTTTAAATACTTAAAATATGATTTGTTTTTATAATTAATGATAATTATTAAAAGCAGTCTAACTTGGCTGGTTTTAATATCATAATATTGAACTTGTCTTTCACTTCACATTTATGTTTTGATGGGAATCGCAGTTTGAGAAACATAGATCAAATTGCCACTGTTTAAAACAGTATCTACCACATTCTACTATTACTATTTATAACTTTCAAGATAAGTTAATAAATCGTTATTTGATCAATACAAATCCAAGTATGTTGTATTTAAGATCACAGTAAAGTCGAATCATATTTGTGAAAAATATTTTAAGACAGTTTTAGAAAAATACTAAGGTTAAACGATTTTTATGTTATGGTAGCACCTTTGTTTACATTTTCTACACCTCTTCGTGGAACGGACTATAATTAGATTGGTTTGTACTAAAAAATAACTTGTTTTACTAGACGCTAGAAGGCGGAATAAACCGTTTCTAAAAGTAACGCTAGGCCTTACACTACTACTAGGTAAACTAGGATATGGTACCCCAGGCCTCGCGTAGACATCGTACAGGGCATATATCGCCTCTTTGCTTCAATAATGTATTATCTTGAAAATTGAAATTTTAGAGGAGAGTGATTTTCAACTTTCAAAAAATAATTGTGATGAAACGAATAACTTTTTTACTGTGAATTTACGATTTACTGTACATTATAAGAAATAAACTATCTGAAAAGTGATCAAAATACTGATAATTTAGAAGTTTTGTTACAAATTAACTTTATTTTTAAAAAAGGGGAAAACATGTCACGTTATTCTTGCAAATATATAGTAAGATAAATGTTACAAGCTAAATTGTCACAATGTTGATGATATTATTTTAGTTATGAAACTGAGTTATATAATGAAGAAACATTGTTTAAAAAAAACTTAGATTTCAGAACCAACCTTTATTGGAAAAAGTAAAATTGCAAACTACACTTATTATACTTTCTATATTAAAATATAACTTAAATTACAAATAATCACAATTTTTATTGTTCATTATTTATTGAGAATCACATTCAACTGGAAAAAAATAAGAATTATTTTAAAATTAAGTAAAAGAATAAGTGTTATCTATTCTTATCTTATCTATTCTTATAAACAATCAGACTTTGACAATTGACTAATGTTATTATTAGGTATACCTAATAAATTATGATTTATTAGGTACATCGCGTCTATTCAATAGCGCCTTAAGTCCCTGACAGATGATTAAGAAACTCTAAGAGTTTCTACCTAAACAAAAAAACTATTGCAAGAATGAAACATTTATATCTAAATTGTCTGAGATAAAACAATAGAAGTACGTTATACTCAAATAAAATTAAATCAACTATTAATAATAATAATAAATATAACTAATGGCACTTGGAGTGTGAATCAGTACAGCTTAACGAATATAACATCACTATTTTACTTATAATTATAGCCTATCACAATGATCAAACACATTTTGGCGTGAGTATTAATTCATCATCAGCTTGTACTTGTCCACTGCTGGTGATAGGCCTCTCCCATGATACGCCACTCAGCCCGATCCTCGGTCTTCCGTCTCCAACCGCCACCAACTGCCTTTCGAATATCGTCACTCCATCTAGTCTCAGGACGTCCTACACTACGGTCTACGGTTACCGATTCGCGGTCTCCACTCCAGAACCCGTTTACCCCAACGGTTATCAGGTCTGCGACAGATGTGTCCGGCCCATTGCCACTTCAGCTTACTAATACGGTGAGCTATGTCGGTCACTTTAGTTCTCTGACGAATTACTTCATTGCGAATGCAATTCCTCAGAGAAACTCCAAGCATAGCTCTTTCCATAGCTCGCTGGGCGACTTTGAGCTTACGGACCATTTTGACTGTAAGTGTCCACGTTTCACCACCGTAGGTCATAACGGGTAGGACGCACTGGTTGTACATTTTTGTCTTGAGACTTTGTGGGATGGGTGACGAGAAGACTCGACGAAGTTTTCCAAATGCTGCCCAGCTCAACTGTATTCTTCTCATAGCCTCACTCTCAAAATTACCTCTACCTAGTTCGAGCGTCTGCCCTAGGTAAACGTATTTCTGTACAATTTCAAGAGTGGTTCCACTAACGGCAATCGGTCCCGGAGCAACGAACTCGTTGCACATGACTTTGGTTTTATCCAAATTCATCCGGAGGCCGATGCGTTGAGAAGCTTTAGCTAAGCTGTCCAGCATTAATAATCAGCATTAATAATCTAAGTCTAAGTAAAATAATCTTAATAATATTTCTTGATAGCTACAAACATTCATAAAAAGCATTATTATTGTTGCGTGTTGGTGCAACGTTTCCATCAGAATCTATTTTTACGTACTTATCGATGTTTTGGTATGACTGATTCGACAGTATTGGCTATAAACGACCACTGTTATTCAATTTCACCCAAATTCCAGAATTCTTTTAAAAGTTGTTGTTGACGTTGGTCATCTGTGATATTTGAACGATATTTAAATGTGCAAGTTTCTCTGCAAGGTGGTCTCAATTTATGTTCTGGAATTTTTTTTTTGGTTTTTACTGATTGGTAAGACTTACCGCTATTTTTCAGTCTCTTTGCTATATTTTCCTTCCAGCTTCCTTCTTGTCTTCGTCTTTTTTTTTCTTTTTGTTCGGACTATAATCTGAATTTTGTGGGTTTTGTTCATAAAAGCTAACATTTTCAATATGATGGTTCATTTAGCGGGGGTGTTGGGAGCGCATCGTGTTCTTGTACAAGGCTGTTTAAAATGATTTCGTGGTGTTCTGTAGGTGTAATTTCTTGTAAAACACCATCCTAGTTGGTTGTGTTAACATTTGCATCTTCTTCGTCAGAATTTTGAAAACGACGTCGAGGCTCAACCACTCCGTAGTTTGGGTCTTTGACTGAATCGTCGCTATCTGTAAACAAAATATGTTATGGTTGGAATATTTAGTAAAATTAAGACAAATTACGAAAATCTGGAGGAGAAACTTAGCGTCCGCCGCTAAGTTTCCCCCTCCTAAGTAGTTCTATAAATGGTTAATATACAAATACATACCTGCGCTAGTCCCTGCGACAGGAATATCTGAATTTTCCGTTGTCAATGCTAGATTAACAATGTTTGTACATCGCGATTCCATCTGAAAGAATAAGTAGAAATAGTTATCTGTTTTAGCAAAAACAAAGTAATATTTAGGAATATTACTGGTTAAATTAATATTTTTTTATTCAATAACAGAATATCAGCAGATAACTATGACTTGGTTTTTGTATTAGAAAACTTTTTATTATCTACAATGTTGTATCATAAGATGACACAAAGGAAAATTCTCATTCTTTCGGCAACAATGTGACATGAGCATTTATAGCAAATAACAAATCACACATTTTTTCAACAACACTGTGCTAAACCCACATACCACATTATAAAATAAAATAAAAATATTTAATTAAAACATACCTTTGCAACCAAAAAGTGATACCGTCGTGATGTCACATTTTCGCTGAAATTCGAGAGCACCGTCCTGTCCATGTGCGTAGTGACAACTGGTTTGTTCCGTTGTTGAAAGAAATCATCGCGCAGAAAGATACAACGTGATATAACGATCTGACTCAGTTGCGGTGTCTCTTTCACTCATAGGTTCGCTATTACACGCACAAAAAATACCACGTTTTTTGAGAAAATAAAATCGGCCACGGCGGTTTCAATTATTAAATAAAAAAAAAATAATGAATTTTCCGACTTATCACGTTATTGAAGCAAAGAGGCGATATGTGTTTTAGTAGGGGTAGGAAGGACTCTTGGCAGAGTCCGCCTGGGGAAGTACCACACCTTTGCCAGTTATTCTACCGCCAAGCAGCAATGTGCAAACATTACTGTGTTCCGGTTTGAAGGGCAATGTTTCCAGAGAAATTACAGGGCTTAGAGATATAAGATCTTAGATCTCTGGGTGACGAGCGCAGTAGCGAGTAATGATTTGGACTTGTTCCAATAGCTGCGTGTCACTGTGGTGTTATGTGTCAGGGATGTTGCTTACCATCAGGCACATGTCCTGATCGTCTCGTCACTCTTTATTTAAAAAAAATGTACCTACTCGATGACTATGATAAGTGAGAATGGGAAAATCAAGAAAACCTTTCAGGTAATGGCCTACGTATAACATAATATTATGTGGTTAGTTAATAATTTAACTCAGTAGAGTTTGTGCCTTCTGCGCTATTCCAAAATTCGGTAGACAGCAGAGACCTCTTGAGGCCAGATTCTGTAAATCCCTTTATAAAAATAGAAGTGCCCTAATAACCTACCTTTACTAATAAACTATACTTACGTACATTTTAGTAGTATCATCATTATCATAGCTAATAGTTTAAATTTAAATTATTTAAATGGATGGGACAACAAATGACTAGTGATGGACTACACGAACGAGAGCAGTGCTCAGCAGTGCGCAGTGCGAGAGGAGCTCTACCCTCAACAGTGAACGTTAATAGGCTGAAATGATGATGATGATTACGAAATAGATTCCACTCGGCAATAACTAGTTATAGTTTTTAAAGAGAAAAATACATTTTTGTACTTATCCAAGTAAAGCTTTTTAAAGAAATTTTTTAAACTTTCTGAACCTTATCTGTCTAAGCCCTGAGCTTATAGGATCATCCGTTCTTTCAATATTTTTGTCCCCGCATTTTAGGAATTAGGTAATTTAAAAGGGAGAACCATTATCTTTATAGGTATACGTCTACATCCAGATACTAGAATCAAGTTTTTTTCTATGTATAAAACTGCAATGTAACATAATTTACTTCAAGATTTAATTCCACACTAGATGTCCACCCTGGCTTCGCACATTACGTGGTACATTATATAGCACTCATCAGGATCCCGTACATATACAACGGTGAAAGAATGACTGAAATCGGTTCAGTCATTTCTGAGAATATCGCTTTCAAGCAAAACACCTCTTCAGCTACCTGCTACGCCGCCTGTCGGAAATTTGTCGTACCAACTCAAATTTAGAGACAAATTTGATTAGCAAAGGTTTATATTCAATGACGCAATCTTAGACATATGCTGTCATGTGTCATGTCAAAGCACGAAACGTACGAAAACTCTCAAAAAGGAATACTTTTTCCCGATTTTGTTATAGTCTTGATTCATGCTCCGCTTCTATTAATAGTAGTATTATGTTCTATAGCCTATAGCCTTTCTCGATAAATGTACTATCCTATAGAAAAAGTACTTCCCGAGATCCTAGCGATCAAACAAACAAACAAACTCTTCAGCTTTATAATATTAGTACAGATTACATTTCTACAAATACCTGAACTGGCTTTTGGAAAACGAAATTTGGTAAATAATTTGATGAAGTAATATTTAGGAATATTACTGGTTAAATTAATATTTTTTTATTCAATAACAGAATATCAGCAGATAACTATGACTTGGTTTTTGTATTAGAAAACTTTTTATTATCTACAATGTTGTATCATAAGATGACACTTATTATGATAAAGATGTTTTGTTATCATTATGATGTTAACCTATATTTTTTTTGTAAACTTATGAAAGTGGCAGAAGGACTGGATAGTAGACAGATTGGCCAAAAATAGAACGCAAAAACTGCGTTGGCTTAGACGGGTCGACGACATTCGAATAGTCTCGAGCCATGTTTAAGTAAAACGCTCCACACACGAACCCTGATATCAGAGGAAATGACGTAAAAGTAGTGGGGATGACCCTACATCGCACCACATGATTGGTGATTTATGATGCGATGTAGGGTCCTCCCCACTACTTTTACGTAATTTCCTCTGATTTTAGGGCTCGTGTGTAGAGAGAGGGTTTAAAACTGGCACAGTAGCGAAACAAACAAATAGCGTACACGCAGAGAAGTCCATTGTCCATTGTGTAGATGTTCGCCAAAATAAATTAGTGCTCAGCATGTTTTTAAGAATTGACCTCATATTGATATCAGGCTTCCAAAACAGTTTAAGTACAATCGTTCAGTTATTTTGTATCTTAAACGTCAAAGATTTCTATCTAATGGACTTTGCACCAGAATTTTATAGGTATTGTCACGCCAAAACCACGTGTGTGTAAAAGCGAGAAACAATAGGACTTTTTCTCAAGACGATTCCCATCGAAAACAAAATCTTAAAAATAAAACTTATGAATTAGATTGTAGCTGTATCTATAAATAGGGTGTATTGTAATTACAAAAGGCACTTAGCAAATCAAGTTCGAGCGATCTGTTTTCGTAGCTCAAGGCCAGATTAAAATCCTTTAAATCTCAAGCCTGAACTCTGCTATTCATTATGCTAAAACAAAATAGCTATTCAAATTGGTTCCAGATGAAACCGTTCCTCTTGATCCGATATCCAAGGCTTAGCAATTCTCGATCGGCAATTTGCTCAAGACAAAACCAAATTAGATGTAGATTATGCGACATTTTATGGGTTTTATGCGAGTTTTCTTGACTTTTTCGGTCTTTTGCATAATCATATAAAGTGTAATCTATTATGGCTCTGGTGCCAATAAAGTCATTCTGCTATTAAATTTATGAAGCTTGGGGCAAATATTATTCATTTATTTTACTATTCATTACATTGTACTCGTATTTATCTAATATTCTAATGTCATTATACTAACTATAGAACTCTTTGCAGAGTCCGCCTGGGGAATTACTAAACATATTCCAATTATTTTACCACCAAGCAGTAACTTGCTGCCTAAGTGTTCCGATTTGAATGGCAATGTTTCCAGAGAAATTACAGCACATATAGATAAACTACAATAAGTATAATTTTGGTTTTCTAGGTGATGAACGCCGTGCAGTCCGATGTACTGATTCTGACTATTAACATAGCTGCGTACTACAACTGCGCTGATATAGGCATGAAGCATATGCCCTGCTCGTCTTGATGCTCTTTACCATTAAAAATCTTCAGATTGACACAAACAGATTTTCTAGTTCAATCGAAAACTTACCAAAGCCTCTCCTTTGTGAAGCTCAATTCTTCTATGGAACGATCTTTTATCTAGCAAACAATATCTCAATTTCTTTCTACGTATCAGATAATTGAAGATATAATTTCGATAACATTATTACAACCATTTATTTTACATGTAATAGTAGTTAGTCGTCTTCTTAAAATCCTACTTTAAATACCTAATTACCTTTGTTGAGCGCTATTATTTTTTTGCTTTTGAATTTAGACCTAAGTTTTAATAAATAAGCGGATTACTAAACCCCTTGATGGCTATGAGATATTACATTTTGTGAAATATTTCGTTATCTGCCTACGGAGTGAAGATATTTTTTATTGCGACAGGTTTGGAAAGATAAATTATTGGACTTAGAGATAAATCATCTCATATATCAGGGGAGTGCAATGCAGTGCAGTGCTAGATAATTATTTAGTTAGACTTTTCATGTTCCAACCGCTGCGTGGCACTGTGATGATCAAGCGTGGAGTTTACCGTCAGGCACAGATCCTGCTCGTCCCATCAGATAAAAAAAACAATGAAATTCGTATCGCCCAAAGTGTACATTGTCTCATATTATAAATCATTCGATTTTCACGTGATTTTAATTAAGCATAGTGAGTAGGATATGAAGTCACTGCTCATCTATCAAATCTTAGCTAAGGCTTACCGCGCACTAGCTACTTTGAATCAGACTGCCTGTTACGAATATTGATTTACTCTGGAAACTACCGCGTTAAAAATAGCATGTCGTGCGGTCTTTAATAATGACATGTTGTTTCAAATATTTCAAATCTTTTGTATCGACAATAATCAATAATAAACCAGTTTATAAGCCGGAGCTTCAAGTCCTTTTCATTTATTGATATGACCACCCAAAGTTGACGTCTAATGTAAAAAAAACACTTTTTTCCTCATACGTACAGCTTTAGAGCGGAATAAGTTGCCGGCCTCCTTGTTCCCTGAGAGATCCAATCTAGATTTTTTCTAGATCAAAGTGAAGAGGTCCTTTCTAGATTAGTGTGCGTCATCTTCGAATTGGAGGCCAAACCCAGAACAATGCGTGATAAATAAAAATAAGCACGTCAGCAATAGTTTAAGCAAGTAAGCAATTCATGTTATGAAATTGTTGAACTATTTAAAATTAGAATAGCAACTTTAATAAAGGAGAATGAAATTTAAACGATATTTTTAGATGAAACAATTTTAATGTTTTTTTATTTATAATATTAAAAGGAATGGCTTTTTTGTGTTTCTATTGACATTTGACTTCGTTCTTATTGAAGTTCTTGCCTGTAGTGTTTGGGTCATCTTGGGTAATATTGGGTCTTTAATTTTTAACACTAATAATAATGATCTATCTTTCTGTCTTAGTGGCATGATTTTCAGACAAAATAATGTATGTTAATTGCAAATTAAGCTTTGCTTGGGTTTATTTTACACAAAGGTATACGAATAATTTATTATTCTGGTAGTGTGTGACAGTAGTACGATCACGACTGGCGTGGAGTCTAGCAGTCAGTGTGCGGTGAACCTTAGCTTGAATAAAATATTGTGTTTGTCGCGGTCCGTCGAGACGCAACAAGCGCTAATCAACTGTGCCAACGTAATGCTTTACAATCAACGTCACTTTAGTTATTAAGGGCATTGCAACTAATGCTATATACTGCATACGAGTACCTCTATAGCTGTTTATGAACTGGCCTATTATATACCTACTATTATAGCTCAGTTGGGTCTTAGCAAGTTTGTTTGACTCTTTCCAAAGTCTGCCCAAGGAAGTACCACACATTCCCCAGTTAATATAACACCATGCAATAATGTGCAAACATTACTGTGTTCCGGTTTGAAGGGTAATGTTTCCAAGGAAGTAGCAGGGCATAGTGACGGGTGACGAGTGCAGTGCAGTGCGACGTAATGATTCGGACTCTTCATGTTCCACAATAGCTGCGCTGTTATGAGCAGGCGTGTTTACCCATCAAGCAAATGCCCTGCTTCTCTCGTCACTCAATACTATAAAAAACTGAGAATGGTAAGTATGAAATGCTTTAAGGTACGTTGTACGTATGAACGAGATATAGTCAGTTGGTAAATGTTGTTTTAGGAACGACCTACGCCTTAGCATAGCATAGGCATTGGAAGTTATCTTGTCACAATTGTCATAGCTGTCTTTGTCAAAATAATAAAAGTATTTCAAGCATCACAAAAACATCCCAAAATTAATGTTAAGAGGTAGGGAAAACCTTTGAGGTAGCAGTGAATTCAAACTAGCGAGTCAAGGTATCCTAGAAACGATGCCGATAAATTAATTCTACGTGCACTTACATATAATAATTTCCTGTAATCAATGTGTTAGGTACTAAATACTCCGACAAATCTACGCAACAAATTGCGACTAATGACTGAACGTCAGCCAGATTAGACGAGCCAGATTAGATAATTCAGTAGCTACTGAACTCAGTCGACTAAATTTAGGAAAGTGTAAGAAGGCTTATAGCTGGTACAGGAAGAAATACTTGTAATATTTTCTACAACAGCTGGTACAAGAAGAAATATCAGTATCCAATATTGTCTCTGAGTCACAGAGTCTAAATTTAACTGACGACAAATCATTGACTATTTTATTTATATAAACTTTGCAAAGGTTGTATCCTAGAGCCCGCCCCGACTGTTCAACACTTTCTCTGTGTTTGTTCGCCGGAAATACCAATTCATTAGTAACCTGGTCACGTCTGCGAAGTTTACAAATAGACTATCTGACTGACTGAATGCTGATTGAACGGCTAGCTACAGTGCTAAAAACCCACGTGTCAGTTGAGCAATTCTACATAGTAAGAGTACATTTATGTATGTATTAGAGATGTTCAAAACGGTTACAAAAATTGGAACTGCCGAATGATTACCTCATTGAATCCTATTAATTATTGATATTATACATTTTAGTATTAAAATTAACGAGTTTGTTACACATATTTAATTGGATTAACGGGACACTCACTTATATGTGACGAAGAGTTCGAGTATAAACCTGCGCTACCCTCTCGCAGCGTCACCTCCACCCCCGCAACCAGCGTTGAGCTTGCGTGCGCGCCGTGCCTCAGCCCTCAGTGCCAAACGTGCGTGCACTCTCCTTGAAGAAGGCCGCCGGACGCGGCCGAAACTCGAGTCGGATAGACCGACCATATTATACGCGAGTCCCGTTAATTGGTTAAATACTACAAATGTCAATGTTTAAATATTTGTTTGATCAATCAGAACGTAACTTATGAACGAAAAGAGTTGAAATTTGGAGCACAGATAGATTATAGTCGGATTACTTTTTTCTTTTACTTTTGAAAATAACGGGAACGGGAACTAAGCGGGTAAAACCGCGGCGCAATCCTAGTAATTACCAAATTATTTGACTTGACACTTTTTTACCAATAAATGATCTATATCAGTATCTGATTTTATAAGCTTTCGAACCGGTATTGATAACTTTGAGTCACTTGTGTTTTTTTTAGCTTATAACGAAGATCAAATCATGACCTTACAACAAAATTTGAGTACAACAACAGCAATTCCTGTGCCGTGTTTACCGTTTAGCTCAAGTGAGTAACTTTTACCGCCGTATTATTTTATTATAAAGTTTGACGCGTTTGCTCATTTGACGCGCAATATACCATAAATTTCAGTATCGATTTGAATGTAATCTAAAGTTTAAAGCTCGCGTAAAGCTTTCAGTTTTGTTTGAAATGTAGAGGTAAGTCTAACTTAATTAGTATTTATGTAGTGGTAGGACTCTTGGCAGAGTCCACCTGGGGAAGTACCACACCTTTGCCAGTTATTCTACCCCCAAGCAGTAATGTGCAAACATTACTGTGTTCCGGTTTGAAGGGCAATGTTTCCAGATATATTACAGGGCTTAGAGATATAAGATCTTAGATCTCTGGGTGGGACCGCAGTGCAGGTAATGATTTGGACTCTTCATGTTCCAATAGCTGCGTGTCACTGTGCTGTTATGTGTCAGGCATGTTGCTTACCATCAGGCTCATGTCCGGATCGTCTCGTCACCATTTATTTAAAAAAAAACTTTTGTAGAGTAATGAGACGAGCAGGACATGTGGTTGATGGTAAGCAACACGTCTGTCTATAACAGCACGGTGTCACGCAAGTATTGGAACATGATGAGTCCTTTTGCACAGTGATGTTTGCACAGTATTTATTTAATTATAAAGAATTAATTAACAGTTATTATCTGGCAGTAGAATAACTCACAAAGGTGTGATAATTCTCTAGGCGGACTCATACTACTACAAAAAAAATTGGGAATAAAACAATGTTGGTCGATATTTTTTCAGACAACACCATTTAGCCTGTCTATTAAAAACTGAAAATTTAAAGCGAATATATGTATAAGCGATGCACAGAAACATTCAAACACAAAATAACTATTGATTTCCCGCTATTCTTTTTGTATTTCAATTAATAACTACGTAATGGTGTTTCAAATCAAATCAAATCAAAAGTTTTATTTCAGTAACAATTTACAAAAGTAACCTATATATATCCAGAAATTCTCTTTAAGCAAAAAAGCTTGTTTTGAGAATTCCTGCTCTTCTACATCTAATAATACATTGTAAAGAACTATAATTAAAGTAATACAAGTGTTTGTGTGTTTAAATTAAATAATGGAATGTTTTGTGTTAAATACTGAATGTTGACTTGATGATAGATGAGTAAAAGGTTACTAATTCAATTTTATAATAAGTACCTATGTCTGTATGCCATATAGGGCAAGAGCTAGGGGTACTAACTACGTGAAAAACTAAATATCTGTACATAACCTAGTCTTCACTTCTCTTAAAGCCAATGCTTTAACTCACGCGACTGAAACTAAGTCGGGCTAGACTGACTACATCAAACGTGAGTTACCCCTGTATTTATTATATACATAAAAGTTTGCCCTGGATAGGAACCGAAGTTACGACCTCCGGCTCAAGGACAATACAAGGACATACTGTAGATTGAGCTACAGGGACAGTCATATTTCTCTGTTATTTTCTTACGCTTCTCTTAATTTATCATTTTATATTTTTCTTAATTTTTCTCCCATTCGACTCCTACTAAATAAATTATATTTAATATTTAGTAGCGTATCTATTAATAAGACGAAGGATAATACCTTCGCCTTATGAATAGTTACGTTTATGGTTTTTTTATGGCTCGTTTTTTAATTTAAAACGAAAATAAAGTGTAAACTTTAACATCATTTGAGTTGGGTTATAAGCCTCGCGACATGTCAACGTGAATGTATAACAAAAATTGATATTGCTATAAAAACAGCAGAGTCGTAAGCAATTTAGTTGCGATAACGATGCAGCTCTGAATCTCTTCAATAAAGTAAACTTAAAGCCTCCAACTTCAATGAGGCGTAATCAGGATCCAAATAACAAAATCTTTCAAAGATAGATCTAAATTTCGTCTAATATTTCATTTATAGAATAACTAGCAAAATAAAACATTGGCGCCACCTATGTCCAAATTGAGTACTATTCGACAGATCGGCTTGAAAATGCCCCATTCCAGCTCCATTCCATAAAACTTTCAGAAAACTCAATTCCATAAATTCCCTAATTAATTTTAGTAGGTCAGTAGATTTTTGTTCAACACAATAAAGTTTATCTGAGACCAATCAATCCATATTGACCATTGCCCCACATTAGAACAATTAAATAGCCGTTTATTTATCAGCTACATTCATTAAAATAACAAACCTTTTACCTCGATTGATGTTTGATGATAAATTCAAAAATGGTTTATTTAGAACTGATAACATGAGTAAAGTTACTAGAGGTGAATTAATGGTCTACATATTGAAGTGGAAATAGTAAACGACAACGATTACTTAAGGTTAGATTGACTTAAATATTTTTAAACATTAATAGCTATGTCGATAGTACATTCTCGCCAATGCATGCTTCGCCAGTAATATTCACGGCCCAACAGGTAAATTCCTCGTTATTGCATACCTTTGTCGATGGTTTGCTCAGCCCAAACTGTACCAAATTCCCAATTCTCAGCGTTATTTGGAATGAATCTGTGTTTCGACTACTCTCCAAATTTTCAGAGTAGATAGTAGTACTGATTTATAATGGTCTAGAATTGAGTTTCTGACTGCGTGAAAAAAGATAAATTATCACGTGATTATCCCCATATAGACCAAATAATAGAATGGTGTTTATGCTCAAATCATAAAATACACAAACAATTAAATGCAGCTTTTCTTTTTTCAAATTGTGTCTGTATGTTTATTCTACTTTACAAAAAACGCATAAATATATAAATACATAAATCATCTATACTACTAATTTATTATTATAAATGCAAAGGTTTGGATGTTTGTTGCGCAATCAGGACGCAATGCTTGAAAGGATCGAGTCAAAATTTGAAACATACATAGATTATGGTCTAGAATAGCACATATGCTACTTTTCATCACGGGGAAATAACGGGAACGGGTACTGTGTGGGTAAAACTGCGGACTACTGCTAGTCTTTGCAATAAAAGTAATAATTTCTCATTGGTCCTTTTTTGACACATCATCTTTTTATAACCATAGTTATATTTATATACTTGACCGCCATCTCGTCTCATGTTAAACGAAGATGTTATGTTAAAAGAAGAAGACTTTATCTGATGACTATTATTATCATTATATAAATTCAGACCAATTGATTGTGTTGCCAGACATATTGCATGCCTCTAGAAGAAGAGGGTTGTATGGGTCAACTTTTAAAATGTTTTGTATCACCTTATCTTACCTGCAAACAGCAATAAAGATTTTTGTATTTGTATTTAATGGAGCGAGCTATCGTACAAAAAACCGATACACTCATCTTTTTGTTGATAACGTTTAACCTGCCTTCTATATCCCTACGCTCCTTTGAAGAAATGAACATGCTTCTCATATTAAAAATTTCAAATTGACAGATTTGTCGATAGTGGACATTCAGTCTTTACCTTCTAAAATATGCACAAACATTCCGGGCCATAGGTAAACATGCAACCCCTGTTGAGTTCACGTCGATAGCTTAGGTCAATAAAATTATAATTACAAGAAATAATAACATTAGAAATCCTTGAAATTCTGTATTTGTATAAAAATGTTTTTTTGTATGTCCTTGGTATCGTAAACTACGCATTTGATCATTTGATGTATTGCAAAGTTATTGTGCATGAGCCAAAAAAAGGTTTCAGAGTTGGTACAACCAATTCTCGGCAGGTGCCGTAGAACCGCGAGCAGGTCAGGTACAGCTAGTCTCAAATATAAATCGAATAAAACTAATGAAGAAAGAAACTTTGGGGCAGGAATTAGATGGGCAGTATTGTACTGGCCAATGGTTTTGAAATTGTTTTGTTCAAATGGCGCAGCCATTGCCATGCACTGTGTTTTTATAGATCAGGAGTATCGTATCATTGAACGTCAGTCTCAAGGCTAGGTCGTCCCGTAACTTTCTTTTTTATAATATTATGGAGTGACTAGCCAACAAGTGCTTTTTAGGTCGACATTTTTTCGACTTCTCCTAACATTATGATTGAGGTGTCATTCGATTCGGAATGGCATCTATCAATGGAGAAAATGCTAAAACTGTTTGCAAAAAATGCAATAGTTGAAAACAATTAAGTGAAAATAAAAAAGGGGTTTCATTATTTGCCAATATTTCAAAAACTATTTGCGATAATTCTACTCGTAATTTGAAACTTGAAAAGAGATTAAAAAAGAAGGGGGACATTTCCTAAAAATGGTTGTGCCTTTCAGAACTGTAGAACTAATGTAAATAATTATGAAAATACGCCCGAAAACGGTTTTAATCTATTGAAATCTACTCTAAGACCTTTTGAAAAAAACACTCCACGAAATGTATCGGTACTCCTGGTTACGCAAGACATGCCCACATCAAGTGTTTAACTATTAGTCTGGGATGTTATCCTTTCGTGGCACTTGTTGAAATGTGATTTTTTTTCTAAATTTAGTGAAATAAACACTAAACAGACTACCATTATTAAGTGTGTAATTTGAATTTCACATATTTTATGATGTTTTCCATAAATATACAATTACTATTAATTTACTGGCATGTACGGATAGTATGTAATAAATGAGTATGATTATGTATTTGAGCCACATAAATAATACTATTATGTTTATAGTTAAAACATGTTGTTAAAAATTTAAATTAGATTAATATAGGTCAAATTTCGACCATAAAACAATATTATTGGCGACTTCTACGAGTAGTTTCAATGAATACTTCCGTTAAGAGTCCAACACCGCCCGCAGAGAACAATTGATGAAATCCAATATCTGCATATCGAGTAGATGATTCCCGTTACGTACATGCATTACTTCACAAACAATAGGTCCCACAGAGTCTCACGAGATCAATCTTGATTTGAGGAATTTATAGATTATATTCTCTACTCGTATTGTACACACCAAAAACAGAAATACTTACTATAATTTAATTTTCTCCGAGTAAACAAAAAACAACTTCACTCTAAATTCAAATTTTTTTGCTCTAAACAAAAAAAAAAGAATCTTTAAAATCAATTCATAACACACACAAAAAAAAATATACGGTCGAATTGAGAAACCTTATTTTTTGAAGTCGGTTAAAAAAGTAAATTTTAGTTGTTTTTTGTTCATATTACCAAAACTACTTCATCGATTTAAAAAAAAAATATGTCTATCTCTAAACTATGATCCACCGAACAAAAAAAGAACCATCAAAATCGATTCACGATTGGTGGTGCTATCGCATCACATAGCTACATACAAAAAACACATACAACTGAATTGATAACCTCTTCTTTTTGTGGAAGTCGGTTAATTAAAATCAGACACTCAACTAAATTGCGTTTTTTTATACTACACCCATATAATAGTTAAACATCATTATGTTTTTACAGACGATAATTTTACGTGAAAATTTCGTTTTATGTTTATCACAAGCCGAACGCTACAGCCGATCCTGCCTCTCTATCGTTTGCTTCGCGTTCTCGCTTGCTGGCTGGGCTCACGCTCCGCGTGACACTTTTTCATGCGTGTAGCCGCATCGTTTTATAAGACGTTATCACGTCAAAGTGAAAACAAAACTATCGACGTAAATTCCATACCATACATCCAACCATAACATCCCACTACCGAGAACTGTATTTAAAAAGTTTGCGAAACCTGACCAATTTCCTTTCTTCAAATTCTTAAATAGTCTTTCTAGTAGGTTACTTTTTACCCATTTTATATAACAAAATAAGCTCAAATTTCAAGATAGTTATCAACATCTAGGAAATTTTATTACTGGTTACTGTTAGAATACTTGGAAACTGCAATAACCTCAAGTCAATCAAAGCTGACATTGATGGCGTTTAAAACCACGGTCCTCGGCCTATACCAAAGAACAATCAATGTACCTACAGAAGTGAAGCTCATGTGTGTACCTCGATTTACGTACCTACCCTCGTCGGTTGCGTTAGGATTATCAACTGCGGCTTTTGCAAAAAACATTATCTATGTGGAAACCAAGGGCAGTTGGGGAGCTGAAGCATATAATAATATTACCGTGGCTAACTTGATTAAAGAAAATGGTCGCCAAATTCGTGATAATGGTTATCCATTGCAATGCAGATAATGCTGCCAGCATTTTGAGCACCTGTGAGCCAGGAACTGTGCTTATGACAGGCTATTTTTTAAAATTTGATGTGACATTTAAATTATCATGACAAAGACCCCGCATTTTTACCCGCGTGGTCTCCGTTCCCAACATTTTCTCGGGATGAAAAGCTTATGTTAGCCTATGTGATTCTGGACTATAATCTATGGATATTACATTCAATTTCAACCCGATCCATTCAAACTTTGCAATGTAACTACCCAAGAAACATCCAAACTTAGTCATTTATAATATTTATAGGATATAAACACCCACCCTCAGATTTCCTCACTATTCATCACACAAATATGTGCACTGGGTGGGATTCGAACACAAATTGAAAGATCAAGTCCAAGCAGTGGAGCATTGAGCATTGTTATTTATTTGGGTGCGTGTGTATTTGACTTGTTTATCTTTTTATATCCATTAAAATTTTTTTTTTTTTCAGATTGGTTTACATGGCACTAAAGAAGTTATGATAGAAGTTCCCACCCTCGAGCCAGGGTTAACGAGCGAGCGTTCCCCTCGACCAATGGGAGCGCAGCGTAGGAGCATGGATGGACCATAGGATGCGCCTCACTCCGGCGCCTCTATATGTATTTCTGCTGATCTCCGCTTGTGCATACGCTTTTATACCTGGTGCCGATGGTAAGTACTTAAAAACCTAAACTAAACTGTATATCATGTTGAAAACCTTACATTGGACTAAATACCAAATAGTGATTTAAATTACGATGTAATCATCATTATGTCCTAATCATTAAATTAATAAAATTATTTAATTCAATCGTGGTGACAACCCTGAGATGTTTGAAAACCAATTGAAAGTAGAGGTAGGTGAAGATCTCTTCGTTTCCTAATTAGACGACCCATAGTTTATTCAGCTTTCGCGTGACCACGTCGGTGGTAATGCTGCCGAAACGTCGCGGTAATTAAATAATAATTTAGATCACGACTAAGTTCTGTCTGTTTTAAATATGAGTTCGAATCGTGAAAGTTTTAAATACGTTGTATTCGTCCATTATTATCAAGTGCGTGACATATGCACCTTTAGATATCCCAACATCGAGGAAAGGTTTTCCTATTCTCACTGTTCTTGTTTCTATCTAGAGAACAGTAAGTATTTTTAACAGTAAGTATTTTTATCCACCACGCTGGATGCGGGTGCCATCAATTGGGGACTGACACATGTCATCGTAACATGTTTTGCTTGGGATATTCCGGTTTTTTTACGATGTTGCCCTTCATTCGTGTCGTTAGTTATAGCCAATAGAGATCAGAATATTGTACATTTGCACTTGTAAAAATACTGAGAGATACTAACGAGACTTTAACCAAAGCCCTCGAGCTTGTTAAATCGGACGTTATCGCCACTAGGCCATCATGGCGTTGGTAACCTTTTAGTAGCGGTAAAACTCTTTCCAGGATCTTCCCAGGGAAGTACACCAACTTTCTCAGTTATTCTACCGTCAAACAGTAATATGACAACATAATAACTGTGTTCCTTCTCGAAGGGCGATGTTTCCAGAAAAATTACAGGGCATAAATAAATAATAAATGACCGTAGATCTACAACTGCCTTAACTGCGATCGTACATCGCAGTTAAGGTTAGGTAATATTAGCTACACTTCATGTACACTAGCTACGCCTAATGTTACTACGCCTAATATACTAGCTGTGTGGCACTGAGCACAGGGTCGTGACACTGTAGGTTCTCGGTTATTGAAACTAGAAGAGTCCAAACACAGATTGTTGGGCAGGCGTGTTGCTTACCTTCAGGAACATCTCTCGCTCGTCCCTTCTATTCCATGCTGTAAATTTTTTTAACCCTTGACCAAAAAAAGGGGTGTTATAAGTTTGACGTCGATGTCTGTATGTCTATTTGTGTGTCTGTCTATGGCACCGTAGAGCTCAAACGGATGGCCCGATTTCGATGCGGTTTTTTTTATTTGAAAGTTAATATCCGTGTAAAACATAGCTCAGAACATCTTTCTTAGCTATGTTTGGTTAATATCGATCGATATGATCAAGATGGCCGCCGATTTTTTTTTATTTTGTTGTTGTAAACTATATTTCTGTTGTTTCTAGGTCCGATTTCCCACCACGAGGCTTTGGAAGGCGGCGAGGCGACTCTGTTTTGCGACACCACGCCCGACTCGGCCGACGACGAGTTTATGATCCTCGTCTGGTACAAGAATAACATACCGATATATAGGTACGATTACCAAACAAGCTATTATACAAGTTGCACTAATACATTTATTTTGAGTTGAGGTATTCTAGGTTTTCGAGTTCAACACGGAATCATAAAAACAAAAAAACACGGTCTCTAATAAAACCTAACGTCACGCATTCTACGAAAAATAACTGGAAACACGTGCAACCGCGTGACGCCATACGCTATTTTTAACCTACTTCAAAAAAAGAGGTTCTCCGTTGTTTATTTTTCTCTCTGACCAAAAAAAACAAAAAGCGACTTAAATATAAAATTAAATTAGACACTCGTATAAATTGCACAAGCTATGACTATAACGCCCAGATAAATGTAAGCAAATTTTAGATTTTTGTTTTTATTTAAAAAACCAGCACGCCGATTTCGATAAAATTTATACGGGATCACAACTGAAGCATTTTCTCCGAAACAAAAATCATCAAAATCGATTCACAGTTAGCGTTCGAAACATACAACCGTATTGATATCGCCTCTTTTTTTTAAGTCAATTAAAAATCTAATTTATTGGTCCTGATTACCGAGGTTTTCAATCTGAGTGATTACCAAATAGCAAAAAAACAACAAAATCTATGCTGATTACACACACAAGAAATTTAACGTAATAAATAGGTCCTTATCCAGGACTTATGTTATACCATAACAAAAAAAGATAGCCAGCGAACGCAGTAATCATTGCTACTGAACACGTACCTATCCACGTATGACCACAAAGAATTATAACAATTCGCAATTCGCAAAAGTCCAACAGGATGCGATTTAATAGGCAACTCTATACTAATTGAAGGTTCTCGTGCAGGTGAGATAATGAATGAAAATTACGAAGTTGGAATGCTGTTCCTTTTGCTGTTTCAAATTTTAGGTATATTTAAATTTCCTTGATTGTTATTTAAATTGCATTCAATAATTTTGCTGTGATTCCGTATCCCTAATTTGGTCCCTTAGCCGGAACACTTCTTTATTCGTCGTTCTTAGAAGTCTAACTTCAACCATGGAATAAATAATATAGATTGATAGAAACTCTTTATTGTGACACAAACATATTAAAGTAGGTATTACAGAGAAAAACTTATGAATTAGCACCACAAATGGCGGCCTTATTACTGAGAGCAATCTCTTCCAGGCAACAAGCATCAAGGAAAATAGCATACAAACGCTCGTAGGTGGGGAAGTGACATTAGTTTAATAATTTTACTAAATATATGTTTATAACTACATAAAATAATAAACATTTCCCTATAAATATGAAACTATATAATATAATTAAGAAATACAAATAATAATAAACAATTACCACTGAAAGTGTGGGCATGATGAACAATAAATTAAGATAACAATCAGCATGTTACAGTTCCAATACCTTCAACTTCAGGTTGATACTTCTTGCGTTTACAATGTTCACTAAAAATTGGGTAGCTAACTTCAGGGTGTCAGTTATTCGTGTCGTTGACTCTCATACTTTTCTCTAACCCGCCAAAAAAATATAACTTCAATGAAAATATCACATTATGAACCAGTTCTAAACGTGGCAACTAATATTAGAAAGTCTACCATTGTTGCAGCCTCGAAGTACCAGGCAGAGAGTGGTCGGAGCCAAGCTTCAATATCAGCAACCGGCTGAAGGCGGACCATCGGAGCCAGCTGACTTCCATCACCATCACCGCTCTGAACGAAGATGATCAAGCACTGTACCACTGCCGAGTTGACTTCAGACTGTTACCGACCAGAAACTTGGGAGTCAATTTGACTGTCGTTGGTAAGAAACTTTAAAGTTTTTAATACTTTCTATCTTTTCGCTGTTCTAATGTACGAGTATGAAGTTTGCACTTAACGCAACAGGTTCCATAGATTGAGGACATTACACAGGATTTAATTGTGAGCTAAATCTTTATTTAATTACCTCGACGTTTCGGTAGAGTTACTGTAATTCAATAGTAATTTAGATTCCAATACATTATACCTAGCACTAAATCGCGAACTTAATTATTAATTAATTACCTCAACATCGAGGCTTGTCGTGATCATAGCCGCTTTAATGCTACCGAAACGTCGAGGTAATTCAAATCCCAATAAGTTATAGGGCTTAATCACGATGTCAATGAATGAAATCAATGTAGATCGCTTCATTATTATTTAATTATGTGATCTTTTCAATATGAGTTTATGTTTATATTATTAAACTAACTGTTACCCGGGGCCTTTTCCGCTTAGAATGGTAAATGTAATCCATGTGGAGATAAACTTTATTTATCAAAATATTAAAAGTGTAAAATTGTATTATTAAATAGTTTATTCACATCTTCCATCAGACGTGTTACATGTATTCTTGTTTTAGAATTATGTTGAACTTTCTACCAGTATAGTGGCTTATACTTTATAACATACTGGTGTATTTTATCCCGACTCCAACAAAAGAGAAGAAACAACTACGTTTCAAATATCAACCAAAGCTGTTTGGGTAATCCGATGTTTTACTTAATTAGAGAGACGATTTTCTTAGCATTCCATGTATTCACCGTGCGGGTGCCGGGTCCATCGTGTGGCAGAGAGAGAAAACCCGAGTAGACCCCGAGACTTGTGACTCGGGCGTAGGTTTAAGGGGCCCCTTTCTGACGTACATCAACACTCACCTTCACCACTCGTTTTTCTCTCCCTGCCCATTTGTTTCATAAAGAATTACGCATTTTTTCGGCAAATGTTCCAGTATACAAGTCCATCATAACTATCATATTTTAATGATATGCTTAAATCTCAATGAGACGTGTGGGATGAGCCAGAACAGGTCGGCAAATGAATCTGATACAGGCTCAAGTAGCACCTGGTTGAATCTTTTGAAGGCTTGTTACACTTGGTTATATTTAGTCAACTGAATTTAGTCACTACTGAATTAAGTGAACTGTAACAGCGTTAGATATCGCTTGCTTTTAACTTGCTTCTGAATTCAGTCGACTTACCTTTATCTAAATATGCCTCTGAATTCAGTCACTGAATTTAGCAAAGATTAATAAGCCTTTAAGCAGAACTCATTAAACACAAGTGCCTACAGCACGTAAGCACCTACTACAAGGAAGTTGCGGGTTCCTAACCACCCGTTGAAGTGAAGGAAACCACTTCATTTCATACCCACCGGTACCTAAGAATCGTCAGTAGAATTAGGTTTAACTGAACTTGTCGAAACTTTACTTGGTTACGGTTTACTGTTCTAATTAACGAAAACTTTGCTCGGAGATAACGAGTCAACCACTGTTATTTACTGTGAAAATTAACGTATTTGTCACAGATTTTTACTAAGCTCAGCGGGACGAGGTTATCAATTCAATCGTTTTTTTATGTATGTACATCGATTACTCCGAGAATAATGACCAGATTTACGTGATTTTTTGTTGTTGTTTGATGCAGAATAGCTGACATTTGGTCCCATTTACATTTGGTACAGGTGGCTAAGTAGTTTTCATTTTATATATTTTTTTGTGATGATCTAAATCTTTGTTTGTCTGAACGATGTCTAATTATAGTTTTTAAGAAATTTTAATTTAGGCGGCTGATAAATTATTACTCGTACTGTCCCAAGAATAAAATAGAAAACAAACGAAAACGGTCACGGACCCGGAGTCTGTGGAGTTGCTAAATTCAAATATTGTTTTTTCACTATCAGCATCCACGGTTTTACCTGGGTAGTTTCCGTTATTTTCCTGTGTTAAAAGGAAGCCTATATGTAATCTATTATCTGCATTAAAACATCATCTCCCTGATGTAATCTAGAAACCCCAATGTAGTGAACAGAACAACCTATTACAAACACTAAAAAGTTAATAATAAAAAACTACATTTAAAAAACTGACTTCAAAACCACAAATAGGCACTCAAAAGCGAAAAATAATATAATTTCTTTAAGTGCTACTGGTAAGTACGTAATACGTAAGCATAGAATAGATATGACGTACCTAAGTTACGTCTGGTCTAGTCAGGAGAACTGCGCCTGCCGATCCGGAGACCCCAGGTACAAAACTCACACGCACCACTGTCTTTTCGAAGTCATGTGCGTAATGCCGCTAACTTAAAACGGTGAAGGAAAACATCGTGAGGAAACCGACATGTACCTAGAACCTTTCGAAGTCATGTGTCATCCACCAACCCTCACTGGTCCAGCGTGTTGGATTATGGCCTTAACTCTCTCCTTGCGAGAGAAGGCCCGAGTGCCAGCAGTGGGAACATTCTAACGTGGGAAGCGCTACTCGCTAATCTTATTGAAGACGGGGCCAGCCAAGTCAAATCGCTATTCAATAGATACTATGTATGCAGGAAGTAGGCATTAGTAGACATTATCTATAATTCTAAACTATTAATTTATTTTTCGCTTTTTATTTTTTTATCTATTTTAGTATACTTAATATGCATTCAGCGAAAAGCTGTTAACTTGAAATTACAAACAAGCAATTTAATTTTATATGCACGTTTATAAATAAATGGTTAATATACATTTTCGATTGAACGAAAAAATCTATTTAAATTAAATCCTATCTTAATCTAATTAAAATTTAACACACTATAAGGTGGACCCAAGTTGGATGTCTGATCTCCTTACACCTTGGGTGCATTTTTTTGGCTGCCAGCTGATTAAATGCCATACTAATTTAGAATAGAAAATTAACATATAAAATGCTCGGTTTTTTTAAATGATAATATTTTAAGGTAGATACGAATTACGAAGTGATGACTTACTTAGACCTACTAAAAGGCGCTAAGTATAAGATTTTCTCAGAAAAAAAAGAACAAAAAGAAAAGTCCCGATTGTAACCATCAGGATTCGAACCGGGGCATGTTGACTCCGAGGGCGAGCATATTCTGTCTGAGCCATTTAGACTTAAATAACAGTGGCGAAATAAGTTATCGTATTCTAATGACATTGGAGGAGTTTTTCATTGTCTAAAAACGCGCATAAAATGATGTTTTAAAAAAATAAAACCTAGCTAGATCGATTTATCGTCCCCGAAACCCCCTGTATACATAATTTCATGAAAATCGTTCGAGCCGTTTCCGAGATTCAGATATATATATATATATATATATATATATATATATATATATATATATTTACATCCTCCAAACAATTAGCCGTCCTCTGAAGGAAAAAGTGCATTTAAACGGGCGTCCACCTGCTTTTGGCGTCCGCATAATGGACGCCACTTTTATAGCCATTGCCATTTACGTCCTTTCGGTCCTGACTAGCCGTAGGACAAATATCGATAGAAGCCAAAAAACTCTAAAATGGATTCAATAATATATTAAAAGTTCGCGACGAAATCTCAGCGCAGGTGAGGCGCTGCTGTCGCGCGTATATTCACAGCCGTATAACTCGGAGATTTCCTGACTATGGATCCGCGTATTTGGCGTCCGCAACTGCGACGTTGCCAGCTCGCAACAATAGATCACATAATATTTATCACGGACTGAAATCAAAAAGTAATATTCGCCGTAGGTGGCGTTGTACGCGTTGCGTATTATTAGAAGTCCGACTTTATTTAAAGTTTCAAAAAATAAATGATGTGTTATTGGAATGTATTAGATGTAGATAGAAGATGAATTATCGAGGACATCGGAGAAGAAAAATAATATCATATACGGACGCTCAATAGCTATATACGGACGTCCAATTGCCATTTTTAGGTTTGCACTTGACCACCATCTCGCCTGATGTTAAGTGACGATGCAATCTACAATGGAGCGTGCTTACCTAGAAGAAAACGATTCACTCTGGATTTGAAGACACCAATATTGTAACTATAAAGGAAAACCCACTGAGGCAACGCATTCCACAACCTAGACGTTCTTGTCACAAACTTGGAGTCAAATCTCTTCGTTGGTGTTTTCGGAACATCAACCATGGAAGGATGTCGCTTTTTGAGATACGAGAAGTCTGATAGAAAAAGGACAAGATGGTATTAGATCATGTAGATCAATTGCACACTCTCCGAAGTATGACCGGTATAAAACCCATAAGCTAGCAATTTTGCGGCGATGATCAAGACTTTGAGTCTGTTACGCACAAGAGCGTCATTGCCTATGAGCCTTTCGGCACGTCTCTCAATCGATTCCAAAGTCTCCAGCTGATGCTTAGCCGATCCATCCCAAAGGTGCGAACAGTACTCCATACAGGAGCGTATCTGTGCTTTATTTAACGTGAGCAACTATTCAGAATTGAATCTGTATGTCTATCTGAATGGTATCTTCGCACCTTTGAGAGAATACCTAGTTTTTGGTGGCTAATTTAGCCTTAGACTCAATATACGTGCTAAAATTGAGCGTCGTAGATAAAGAGAAGAAATATACGGACGCTCAATAGCTATATACGGACGTCCAATTGCTATATACGGACGCTCAATAGCTATATACGGACGTTCAATTAATATATACGGACGCTCAACAGCTATATACGGACGTTCAATTACTATATACGGACGCTCAATAGCTATATACGGACGTCGAATTACTATATACGGACGCTCAATAGCTATATACGGACGTCCAATTGCTATAAACGGACGCTCAATAGCTGTATACGGACGTCCAATTGCTATATATGGATGTCCAATTCAAATCCAGTGAGATATTTTCCACCGGGGACGTCAAGAGAAGTTGTTTAAAAATATTTCTTCATACTGCCAGCAATTCCCATTTGTCCCTCGTCATCTCTCATCACCATCAGCCGCAAGACGTCCACTGCTGAACATAGGCCTCCCCCCTAGATTTCCACAACGAACGGTCTTGCGCAACCTACAACCAGCGGTTTCCAGCGACCTTTGTGAGGTCATCTGTTCATATAGTGGGAGTTCGTCCAACACTGCGTCTTCCGGTTCGTGGTCGCCACTCGAGAAACTTACTTGCCCATCGGCTGTCAGTTTTGCGAGCGATGTAGCCAGCCCATTGTCACTTCAGCTTTCTTATTCTGAGCTATGTCGGCCACTTTCGTTCTTTTGCGAACATCCTCATTACGGATTCTGTCGCGTAGTGCTCTAAACATATCTCTCTCCAAAGCTCGCTGTGTAACTTTGAGTTTCGTGTTGATGTCCACAGTTAAGGACCACGTCTCAGTTCCATAAGCCACCACGGGCAACAAGCACTACTTAAATACTTTTGTCTTTAGGAATTGGGGTATTTTGGACTCAAAGATGGGCCGAAGTTTCCCGAACGCTGCCCATCCGAGTTGGATCCTTTGCTGGACCTCTTTGTTGTTGAAGTTGGATCTATCTATTTAGATCTTTTGACCTAGGTAAACGTATTCGCCAATAACTTCGAGTGTTGTATTGCCAACAATAACCGGTACAGGTGTGAACAGTTTCGGAGATATAACATCTCCTGCCTCACGCCTTTCTGTAGCTGGATATGTTTTGTGCACTGATCCTGTAATCGGACAGACATTGTGGCTTTGCTGTTATACACTTTAACGCTGGAAAAACTGAAGCACTGCCCAGGTTTCGATGAAATCGAAGGCTTTCTCATAGCCCATATATGCTATACATCATCATCTGCAGCCTGCCCTTTACCACTTCAACTTGCTAATTTTAAAAGTTATGACGATGACCTTCGTTCTTCTGCGGATTTCCTCGTTGCGGGTTTTGTCACGCAGTGAAATTCCAAGCATAGCTCTCTCCATTGCCCGTTGCGCAACTTTGAGTTTGCATATCATGCCAATATGCAATAGTTGGCGACCACGTCTCAGTACCATATATCATCACTGGTAACACACACTGATTGTAAGCTTTCGCCTTGAGAGTTTGTGATATTTCTGACGAGAAGATGTGATGCCAAACACTGCCCATCCGAGTTGGATTCGTCGGCTGACCTCCTTGTCAAAGTTTGTTCTGCCTAACTGGATCATCTGACCTAGATAAGCGTAATGGTCGCCACTTTCGATACTGCCGTTTCAAATATGGACCGGTATGGGTGCAACATGGGCATTTGATATGATTTTGTGTCTTACCCATGTTCATTTTAGCCCTACCTGTTGAGAGACAGTATTGAGGTCTCTGAGCACTGAGCCAAAGTCATAATGACTATATTGTCGGCAAATCGAAGGTGGGTGATGTATTTGCCATTAATATTGATACCATATCTATTCTAGTTTAAAAGCTTAAAATATCCTCCAATGCAGAGGTGAACAGTTTCGAGAGATAACGTCTCCTTGTCTCCCCTTTTTGCATTTGGATCGGATTTGTGCATTGGTCCTGAAGACGGATAGACATGGTGGCTTTGTTGTATATACACTTCAACACTTCGATATACCTACGCTATACATAGTAGCCGATTATACTCGTCGGTTTTCTGTATAATCTGCCGAAGTGTATGGATATGGTCTGTGGTACTCGTACTATAGTATTTTATAAGTAAGTAAATTTTATAAGTATTATATCAGCTATCTGGCCGCCATAGTAAAAGCTTTGCTTAGTTTGGGGTCAGATGGTGTTGTGGGTGAATTGTCTACCAATATTTTCGGAAACCGGCTTGTTTGGGTGACTGGAAGTCGTCAACCTGCGAGCGAGACGATTCGTGATTACTTATAAACGTGGCTCAGAAGTGAGATGGGTTCTTCAACAAAGTGATTTCACCTTTTTGTAGAAGAGCACCACCACACTTCAGCTCCACGCTTCTGGCGTATTACCGTCAAGTATGACGGAGTAGAACAGCTTCTGAAGGACTTTAAGTAACCGTTTTCCACCCGCTCTCAGAAACTCAGCACCCGTTTGTTTCTACTGGGGATAAATGTGTGGAGACAAATGGGAATAATCCAGTATGGCGCAACACGATTGGCAGCAGTATTTCTATCATACAGTAGCTCGTTGCCAAACATAACTGCTTCACATAGTGCCGTATTTTTATAATTAAAGTGGCCAGGCTATTGAACATCCGTATATAACTATTAGGCGTCCGTATATAGATATTGGACGTCCGTATATCATATTGGACGTCCGTATATTACATTGGACGTCTATATATAATATTGGTTCAGTCCATGGCAGGATACAATCCCGATTTTATCTTATCTACATTTGTGTTGATCCACAAATGAGGTTATTACGTACCTACTTGTCTTAAATTAATAAAAAATATGACTAAACAAACATGTACATCTACATTTTTATGCTTGTTATTCTAGATACTACCTGCGATTATTGGTGTAAAAATCTCATAAATAGGAGCTTAATTTTTTTTATTTTATTAAGTAATTGGTTACTAAACTTTGTCAAAATCCATTGTTACTCGTACTAACTAGTAACAATGGAATGGACACTACGTGGAAGTATGACATACATTTATCACACAATTCATTCATCTGTGATCGTTCACAACAAGACGTTTTATAACAATTTCAATACCTTAATATTGTGAGAATAAATTTGTAGATAGATAATAATAAAGAATATAAAAATATCGGGCATCCGTATAACTATAGATCTTACGAAATTGAAGTAAAAGAAAGAGAAAGTAAATCTAAACTAGCTGGCAACGTCGCACTCACAAATGCCGTTCATCCTATGCAGACGCTAAAGAGTCGATGGCATTGGTAAATCAAGATCAATATATCCAGGACGTTTATAATTAATGACCATGGTTCGGGGTTCAAAAATGTTGCGGCACGAACGTAAGAAGAATATCGCGAAAAATAAAATTATCAGAAAACGATGTATCCCACGGAGCTGGCATTCGCAAAACTAAGCAATATTCATTAAGATATGTTAAAATAAGCAAGAGGAACCGGAGGACGTCGTAATGATGCACGACGTGCATGACGCCAAAAATATTGTAGGATGTAAATATATATATATATATATTTACCTACATACATATATAACTACAAGAATTGGTCGTTTAAAGACATAAGATATAAACATTTTAGAAAATAAAATAGGCCTAGAATTAGAATGAAAATGTGATCTATTCCCCCCTATTTCCTTTTCTTCTCCTAATACGAGATTCATGTAAAAAAAACACATGACAAAGGTAACGGGCCCCGGAGTCTGTGAAGCTGTTAAATTCAAAAAAAAAAAAACACCATACTAAGGAAATGAATAGTGAGAAACAGCAACCCTTAATCATTATGCAGCATGCCTAATACGAAGGCTTCACCTACTCGAACCTAAGTGACATGTCCATTCCGTAGTAACCACAAAGCAGATAGAATCGTCTAGGAAGTGGTTTCAATGGATATAGTCGAACTATTCCTGAAACTGAGGTTAATGTGGCACTGACGTAATTACACCTGCAGAGGTGGGAAGTGGCCGCATCCAGGGAAGGGGCTATGGGGTTCGGCGCCGAAATATTTTTATGTTTATTTAATTTTATAACAGGAATAAAAAGTAAATATGCAATAATGAAATAGCTTTAAACTTTAGCTTTCAACAGTCACTATTATCTTTTACCGTGGCCGTGGAATGAGTTTCTGGTATATAGATGCAGGCAGATCCATGCCCCATCGTTACGATTAAACTGTCAGTTCAGTTCACCAGTGAACTTAATTTATAAATATATGCGAAGACAACAACTGTAAATTATGTATGTTGTATTATTAAAATTATAGTGTTAATTGTTGCAGTTGATTGTGTAACGTGATCATCCTACCAGCATTATACATATAAAATTAAATAGCACAGTTGACAGTCTGTCGGAACATATAAGCTACTTTTTATACCGGGAAAATAACGGGAACGGGAACGGGAACTACGTGGGTAAAATTGCAGGTCGTTGTTAGTTTGGAAATACTTTTGCAACAATATATTAATACCTGCTTTACCTCAAAGCGAAATCTAAAAATAATGCCTACACATTTAAAATTAAAAAAATTCACGTTTTTGTTATTAATGCCAAGAGTTGTATTTTTGTAACAATAAAAATGTAAATATCGTTGATTTTAATGTTACTTACCTTACCACGTTTGAGTCTTTGAAACGTCACGAACGAACATGAAATGATATCACCTTTTCGAGCTTCGTCTGATAGATAAAAAATCAAGTGGTATTACACGCAGATCAGTTGTACGCTCTCCGAAATCTATATGATAAATCTATATCTATACTAATATTATAAAGCTGAAGAGTTTGTTTGTTTGTTTGAACGCTAGGATCTCGGGAAGTACTGGTCCGAATTGAAAGATTATTTTTCTATTGGATAGTCCATTTATCGAGGAAGGCTTTAGGCTATAGAAAATAACTCTACTATTAATTGAAGCGGAGCATGAAACAAGAATGTAACAAAATCGGGAAAAAATATTCCCCTCAGAGTTTTCGTACGTTTCGTGCTTTGACATGACACATGATAGCATGTGTCAAAGATTGCGTCATTGAATTTCAGTAATCTGTGCATTGAATATAAACCTTTGCTATTTTTTTTCTAAATCTGAGTTGGTACGACCAATTTCCGACAGGTGGCGTAGCAGGTAGCTGAAGAGGTTTTTTGTTTGATATCGATATTCTCAGGAACGAGTGAACCGATTTCAGTCATTCTTTCACCGTTGGATATGTACGGGATCCCGATGAGTGCTATATAATTTACCACGGGCGAAGCCAGGGCGGGCATCTAGTATCTATAAGCTAGCAATTTCACGGCGATGTGCGAACAAGGCTGTCATTGAAGTTAGAAAAGTTTGATAAACATAAACACACGTCAATATCATTAATGACTAGTTTTTTTTTCGATTAATCACTTAAATCTGTCGTTTTGAAAATGCCTCCTCGAAATAAAAAATACTGTCAAAACACAAGATTTATCGATTGACAAAACATAACATGTCTGAAATTTTTGTGTGTTTTAGAAACATAAATTACAGATTCACTTAAGTATGTAGTTTAAATTGAATATAAATTTATAATAAGTAGTGTTATTTGAATTAGAGCACAAATTAGATGGATATCATGCTAATTTTAACACTTTTCTTGACACATTCAGGTACAAGTTTTTAAAACGATTATTATTATTGACACGAAAATGTAAATTTTATTATATTTATGTGTATGGATATCTTGTTAGTCAGTAATGTACCTAAATCACAAGGATTTAGGTACATTACTGACTAACAAGATATCCATACACATAAATATAATAAAATTTACATTTTCGATGGATCAGTGGATACGAGTAACATCAATTATTTATTCATATAAATGAAACAAATGTCCTATACAGTTCTCAACTTAATAAATATTCTAATATTAACATAATATTGTGGCCAATATATTGAATATATGATTTACTACAAACGACACCAAATTCTGCGAAGCGTTAACCTGCTTTTATTATTTTAGTTTTCTTGTACAGTAAATCACACAAGTGAAGCGTGTTGGGGGAGTATTGGGAAGTCCTAAATCCTAGTGTTCAAATACCTCTGACAAGTTTTATATACTTAGCCGACACTGTTCTATCTAGCCCGCTGGCTACATAATCGTCATCATCATCATCAGCCTATCTTAGATCTTAGTCCACTGCTGTACACTACTGCACATAGGCTTCTCCCATGGTTCACTACTCAGCCCTATAATACATAAGTAAGTGTAAAAAAATTATATAAATATTTACAAGTTATTCTTTCTAGCTCGTTCATAAGTTTTTTCTAAAGCTGATGATATCTGTACTTCAATGCATTTACAACTATTAACAATTTTTAAAGTACACAGTCCTATTAACAAATCTTACTTTCTCCGAAATATTAGTCTACGTTTAATCATTATTTATAAATCCTGAGCACTAAATCACTAGCGAAAACCGGAGGCCGCCGCCGCCCCGCCTTAATTGCGTGCCTGGTTTCGGCATGCTGCGTTGTGTTCAAACCACTGGATATATCAATGTGACAGATGTTTACCTCGCACGCATTCAAGTTTAAAACACCTACACCTATGATGAATGGTTGTTTCAACGCCGAACATTATCGTAAAAAGTAAAAATGTGTTTGGGAGGAAAACATTACTAATGCCTTTATAGGTAAACAACGAAATGTCACAAATAGATTTGTGTCTTAGAAGTTTTATCCTTACACTCGACACGTGGTCATTCGTGCTTGCATATCTAAACTAACTGAAAGCTGAAGAGTTTATTTGTTTGAACGCTTTAATCTCAGGAACTACGGTACCAGATTTCAATTTTTTTTTTAACTGTTGGAACCTGGTCCCTATGTGTTATAGTCTATATTTCATTACGTACCAAGGGTGAAGCTATGGCGGATCGCTAGTTTGTGATATTTGAAAAAATAATTGTGAAACGCAAAGTTGCCTGGAAGAAATCGCTGTCAGCGATAAGGTTGCCAGTTCTCTCACTAGTTTTACTGTTTCCTATATTTATGTATTATTTTAAGGTGAGAATAACAAATAATTTTCATTCATTGAAATGTTGATGGTACCTTCGAGTCTATTTGACAACATATTGACTTTACTTGCCAACCAGCATTTGTCTGGGACTTGGATTTTACTGAATTAACATTTAACAGCGACCCGCGAATTTCCCGGCGCGTAGTTCCCGGGGTCTACCGCCGAACGAAAAATGTCTTGGCTTTGATACACCTCTCTCTTGAAATGATAGAGACCGCAATAGCAAAACGAAAGCCGATTTATTTAGGCGGTAGAAGGGCCGTTCTTGATATTTTTACGAGAAGAATAGTAGCCGCTTATGTACTAATCGAAACTGTAATCAGTGTTCCAATTTTAAATCCAATCCGTTGAGCCGTTCCGACGTGATAAACAACAAAAACAAACTTTGGCGTTTATTTTATTTATGACTAGCTTTTGCCTGCGACTTCGTCCGCGCGATTTAAATATGGAGGTAACTTGGGCAGTATTTTTCATATCAATTTTTTTTACCTTACCTCAAAACAGGTTATTTTAAAACATTTTTATAAGCTTCGTTTTTTGTTTTCCCATCCTTGGCAGGATATACTTGGTTAAATATTGTACCAATTTGACATTCGTGAGCATATCACATATACTTACTCGGAATTAATAGATTTTTGTGTTCATCACTACACTATTATATGTGGTAGGTATCATTATTTCACAAAATGACAGTAGCTAATGTCAAATCTGGAATCGAATTAAAATTCCGAGTATGGGAAAAATATTTTATTTATAAATGTGCAACTTTCAGTGTCTATCCCTGTGTTGCAAAATTTCTAGGACAAACATAGATTTCTTTTTAAATAAGAAGTGACGAGACGAGCAAGACATGTACCTGATGGTAAGCAACATGCCTGCCACATAACAGCACAGTGACACGCAGCTTTTGGAACATGAAGAATCCAAATCATTACCTAGCACTGCACTGCGCTCATCACCCAGAGATCTAAGATGTTATATCTCTAAGCCCTGTAATTTCTCTGAAAATATTGCCCTTCAAATCGGAACACAGTAATGTTTTCACATTACTGTTTGGCGGTAGAATAACTGGTAAAGGTGTGGGGTACTTCCCCAGGCGAACTCTGCCAGTACAATGGGCTTCGTTTCAAGTATTTAGATACAAAGTTCATGGTTTTATCTTCAACAATGACGAACTTCCAAAATAAAACTTTCATCCATCATTTCAACCACTATTACAACCACATCTCCGTACAGTACAAAATTACAACATTGCTAGAATACACATTGATGGGCTTCTTGTCAAGTGTCCAGATACATAGTTTCGTCCTTTTGTCTTTAACTATGACGAACTTCAAAATAAACATTCATCCCCCACTACAACCCCTATTTCATCCCCGTAGATACTACTGTACCTACGAACTCGAAATCACAAAAGTGCTAAAACAAACATTGATACAGAGTTTCATGGTTTTATCTTAAACAGTTACATTTTTTCATATAAATTTTCATCCCCCCATTTCAACCCCTTCATTTTTTCTTATTGTTGCCATTTTGTATTTAAGTTGCGCCTGCAAAATTTTATATTCTTAGGCTTAGGTAAATATTCCTTTTGAATTGTTTTACGGACTCCTAAAAATACAACCTCACGTCGTTTTAACGTAAAACATTGGCTGCACTCTGTATTACAACTGGTAATTCATGAAAGTACTATATTTTTTTAATTAAATTCCACCAATTTGTATCTGTAGAGGTATGACACCTGTGGAAGTTTGTACCACAAGTGATTAATATAAAACTAATTTTGTGTGAATAGCTTCATTTTGATGAGAGGCCCAACAATTTCCTGTAAGAAACTCCGACCCACTAAATGTTCCCACTGCTGGGACTCGAGCCTTCTCTCGCTAGGAGAGAGTTAAGGCCATAGTCCACAACGCTGGCCCAGTGCGTGTTGGTGGATGACACATGTCTTCGAAAGACTCTAGGTACATGTCGTTTTCCTCACGATGTTTTCCTTCATCGTTTTAAGTTAGCGGCATAACGCACATGACTTCGAAAAGACAGTGGTGCGTGTGGGGTTCGAACCCGGGGTCTCCGGATCGCCAGGCGCTGTTCTGCCGACTAGACCAGCCGTAACTTATACCGTAGCTAATAGAGATAGCTAGGATGAAATATTTCTTAGCGTAGGACCGGGATAATGTACTACGCAATTCGTAGGACAATATGACTGTAAATTATAGGTATTAATATTAGTTAAGTAAATACTGGACAACCAACTTACACAAGTTTCACTTTAAGCGTTGAGTGGATTTTATTTTTAATGCAACTTTAAATTTTAAGGTATAAAGTATTTTAAAGTAAACCTTCTTCTTCTGTTTCAGTGCTCCCGAGCTCACCGTTTTTTATGGACGAACTGGATCACACAGTTGAAGGCAAAATTGGTCCCTTCCATGATGGACACACGCTGCTCCTGCGCTGCTTAGTAGTTGGAGGTAAGAATTAAAATTTAATCCATTTATTGCAAGTTTGTAAGTTGATTACAAACTATCAACTTAATCAACAAAGTAATCGACTTACAACTTGCAAAAGTCGAGAGAACTTAACTGCCGATCCGGAACTTCTGGTTCGAATCCCACAGGCACCACTGTATTATCGAAATGTGACGGATTACTGCTTTGACTCACTCCTTGCGAGACATCGCCCCGAGTCGCAGCAGTGGGAACTTATATATGTATGGTATGTACATAAAGTGAATCCTACTAATAGATAGGTATTAAAAATGTAAAATATTGGTTGTGACATCATATCATAAGAGCTATAATTAAATAGATCGGAGGTGTCCTTGGGCTAGTCGTCTTGATATATTTGTTCATTGAGTACAGTAAGATTAGATTAGTTGTATAAAATGTAGGTGTCTCATCGCGCATCTCCTGACTCATCACGGTGGTTGGTCTCAACTCAACTCTTGGTGTTCCAATGATGTCCAGAGGCGGATACGTCAGGCAATAACTTACTGGTTGGTCGCTGCCCGCCGTATCCTAGGTTCAGGTGCGTCGATGACAGGGGTACCGTATCTGAAAGCGGTCCCGTGTTCCCGCCATCAGCGATAACAATGGAACCTCGTGGAGGTTTTAGTCGGTAGGGATACCATCTGCATCCATGATGTTGAGTCTGACATAACTAGGTTATCTCCGCATATGGTACGGTACCTATAAGTAAATGCATTTCCTCCACGTATAAAAAAAGGGTTAGCAGGGGTCTGTGCCTCCTGCCCTGGCCTAAAGCTTGGTAGGCAGTACAGGCCACATGGGGCCAACTGCCAATAATTATACCTATATTATATAGTCTACAATAGCACATAGACCCATTTTTTGTCCCGAAAATGTAGAGTATTTAAGAAACCCCCGGTTTCTATATTCTACGTGAACAAAATCGTGCGTGTCTGTCTATCTGTGTGTCTGACTGTGTGTGTGTGTGTGTCTGTGACACAGTAGAGCTCAAACGGATTGGCCGATTTCGAAGCGATTTTTTATTTGAATGTTAATTTCCGTGAGGATGTTCTTAGCCATGTTTGGTTAACATTGATTCAAGATCGCTGCCTCCACAAAATGGCGGACAAAATACTTCTTCACATCCTACCTCAATATGTGTGTCAAATAAAAGGTCTTGACTAGTAGAATACTATGCACTATGACAAATTTCAAATCCACTACCACAGAATGGCAAATTACATTATTTTCATACTAACTCAATTTGGGTATCAAATGAAAGGGCTTTACTAGTAGAATACTATGCACTATGACAAATTTGAAATCCAAGATGACCGCCTCCACAAAATGGCGAAATACATTTCTTTTTTTTCATTACTCCCTCAATATGGGTATCAAAGGAAAGGGCTTGTCTAGTAGAATGTTGTACAGATTACTAATCCGAGGTAGTTGGGGGGTAAATCAAATATTTTAATCTTCTTCTTGTGTGTAGTGGATATACACATACGTTTTACGCATGACCGCCATGCAGGAACATAGCGGGGTATGTCGGTTTTTTTTACCTCCAAATATAGTTTTTACTAGCTCAGGAGTCTTTAGAATAGTAGTAGAGCTTGTAAATCGTACCTACAACATAAAAAACATATCTCAATGTTTAAAAAAATCCAGTGTCATGATGTTTGTTCGCAGTAGTCTCTTGTCCAAGTCAACCGATACACGAAACTTGGAATTTCTTTGGAATATGGTCCAACTTCAGAGATAGGGCCGTTTTTATTTCGATAAATGGTCGTTATATGACTGGCCTAGTGGCTTAGTTGGTAGTAGCTCTGCCTGCGAGGGTCGTGGGTTCGATCCCCACCCACTGCAAATATTTGTGTGATGAATTCAAATGTTTGCACTGTGTCTGGGTGTTTCTATGTATAATAAGTATGTATTTAAAACTATATAAGTATTACATCAGCTATCTGGCTGCCATCACACAACCTTTGCTTAGTTTGGGGTCAGATGGTGTTGTATGTGAATTGTCCACCAATATTTATTTATTTATTTATTATATGGCATTATCCGGGTGAAGCCGGAATGCGAGTATAATGTATTTTTTTTTAATCTCTATAGGTACAGAACTATCAGAAAAGTTTATTTATGTCATAACTACCCTGCAATAACTAACCTAACATGACCTATTGTCACTACTACACATCTACATACTGTCCTAGTAACAGGACACTTTCACTTAACATTTCTTATAATAATTACTAGAATTCGAATTTTTTCGACGTCTTTGAATAATTACATAGGTACTGAAATATATCTTTTCCACGTTTTCGTTAAGGCGCTGAATATCGCCAACTAGCACTTTTTAAACACACATTTAACAACATGTATATGGTTTGAGGCTTTTAGTAAAATATATGTTATTCTTGAACATATTTATTAGGTAACCTATTGTATCAAAACACGATTTGGAAAAAAAAACTCGATAAGAAAAAATCCTAAACTTACCTCTAAAATAAGTTTTAGATGTAAATATCTGTGTCATTAATAAACATACATTATTCAAATTTTATAGGTAAACGTATCATTTTTTACTAAGGGGGATGGAAGATTTTGTATTTTGGATTATGAAGTTTAATTCGTATTAATTAATTGTCTTTTGAAAAGCTAACTCGACCGAGCCGGCCCGTGTCTTGCTTCTCGCTTACTACTATGAAGTCCAGCAGAAAGCGCTGATGCGCCTTGCTAAAAGGACCTGTGTCGCTTTGTCGTCCGACGCTCGCAATTCAAAAAATAAAATAAACAATTCTCACAAATTCATGCAGCAACATCCATAAAGTTCATGTGGTTTGAAAATTCGACACTACAGACATCTGTAGATTTGGCGCAATGTTTAAAGCGGCAGATGAAGTCGTTACGATTTACGATCCTGAGTTCGTATCTCAGCACTACGAAATCTTTTGCGTGTTTTTTTGATATTGTTTTTGTTAGATATTTTCTCCGTTGTTTTTCAAGGTTTTATTTCTTTAGTTCTGTCTGTTCTGAGACACAGATTAGAAAATAGTTCCTAAGTAACCAGAGGCTTTTCATCAAATCTTAAAATTAAATCTACTTCCCAGTTCCTGATTGAAGTTATAGAAGTTTTACAAACGGTAATAAAGTTCATATGATGTGAAATTTTGGACCCTACTGTAACTTGTCAGTTTGGCTCGGTGGTACAACCGCGTTCAAGTTCTCGAGTTCATATCTCATTACTGTGTAATCTTTTGCATGTTTTTTGATATCGTTGTTGTTGGATATTTTGTCCGTTGTTTTTCAAGCTTGTATTTAGTTTTCGAGACACAGATTAGAAAATAGTTCCTATAGAACCCGAGGCTTATCATCAAATAATCTACTTCCCAGATAGATTTGTAACTTCGGTCGGTATGGTCGGTACCTTCAGTTACCGACTGAAGTTATAGATACCAGTTGAAATTGTGTTCCGGTTTGAAGGGCAATGTTTCCAGATAAATTACTGCCCTTAGAGATATAACATCTTAGATCTCTGGGTAACGAGCGCAGTGCAGTGCTAGGTAATGATTTGGACTTCTAAAATTCTAATAGCTGTGTGTCATTGAGCTGTTATGTGGCAGGCATGTTGCTTCCCATCAGGCACATGTCCTGTTCGTCTCGTCACTTTTTATTTTAAAAAATAATAATTGTATAGTTGAATATTACGATATTTTAACGTGGAGCAGTAATTGAAACAGCCGAGTGACACAACGACATTTATTGGTTTACCCACAAGTATAGTATTAATCTCTAGCCTACCTACATCACACTACCTACATTGCAAGACAATGCTCAGTAACAGAATAAATATTAGTACCTACAAGGCTCAGTAATTAAACAAACTAGCTTTGAATCACCGAGGTGTTCGGACGTAGGTGTACAAAAGAGCCCTTGCTTAAAATCTTAGCTATGTTTGGTTAATATCGACTCAAGATGGCCGCCTCCACAAAATGGTGGACAAAATATTTCTTCACAACCTACCTCAATATGGGTATCAAATGAACGGGCTTTACTAGTAGAATATTATTATACGTTGTAACAAATTTTAAATCCAAGATGGCCGCCACCACAACATGGCGAATCAAATTTTTTTTTTCACTACTACCCCAATATGTGTATCAAACGAAAGGGCTTGACTAGTGGAATACTATGCAATATGACAAATTTGAAATCCAAGATGGCCGCTACCGCAAAATATCGAAATACATTTCTTTTTTCGAAACTCTCTCAATATGGGTTTCAAATGAAAGGGCTTGACCAGTAGAATGTTTTATAGAAAACAAATCCGAGGTAGTCGAACCAATGTTTTTAATTTTGTTCTTGTTCGATTGAGCGATGAATTAAAATTACCTAAATCGGTGCTTTAAAACTAAAAAGCCACCTCTCAAAATCATTTTATCTTTGTTTTTCAACTATTTTTTCTATTTCTGATGTTTTTCTATCATTCTCTGTGTATGTTAATTAGCTACAACTTGATTATTTTAGGTATATGATTATTTCAACATTGTGTTAAATATAACCAAAATAATTCAGGACATTTTTTTTACTTTCAAAGGTTTACACTTGACCGCCATCTCGCCTGATGTTAAACAACAATGTGGTACAAATACAAAAATCTTTATTGCTGTTTGCAGGTAAGATAAGGTGATACAAAACATTTTAATAATTGACCCATACAAACTGGCCTCTTCTTCTAGAGGCATGCAATATGTTTGCCTACGATATGGAGCGTGTTTACCTAGAAATAACCGACTCACTTTGGATTTGAAGACACAAAGATTGTAATTATCGGGGAAAACTCACTCAGGCAACGTATTCCACAGCGTAGACAAAAACAAAAAGAGTCAAATCTCTTTGTTTGTGCCTTTGGAACATCCACCATGAAACGATGTCGCTTTTTCGAGATGCGAGCAGTAGCCCTGAGTAGATAGCCAAGCCGAGACCTTTTTCTTGCACTCATAATGTTGACGTATCTATGATGTCCAACTCTTTGTCAATAGGTTGGTAAAGGTATGGTCCAGTAAAGGAAAATGCACCCTGGCCAAAACCGGTTCTTGTTTTAGGTATTGCCCAAGTGTTACGTCTCTTTTGACCTTTCCGCCAACACATTTCAAAGTTGTGATGGGAGACTTCAACGCAAAACTGAGCAAACGTAGATGAGTGAGAGTGGGGATTTCGGATATGGGCAGCGGAACCCAAGAGGGCAACGTCTAGCGGATTTCTTGGAAAGGGAGAGCATCTTTATGATGAACTCCTTTTCAAGAAACAACCACAAAGAAATTGAACCTGGATTAGCCCAGACGATTCCACAAAAATGAGATCGACTTCATTATGACGACTAAACGGCAAATATTCAGCGATGTCTCTGTGATCAGCAAGGTTAAGACCGGCAGTGATCACCGTATTGTAAGAGGCACGCTGAATCTAAACATTAAGGTCGAAAGATCACGTCTAATGAAGTCCATGCTCCGACCAAATTATGCTCAGATCGAAGATCACTTCGAATCCTTAGATGAATGCGTAACGGCGGACGAAATAAACGATAGGCTAGTGGAAACTGTTCATGCGGTTGGCAGAAAATTTTATAAGAGCCGACGCCAAAACAGAACCGAAAGCTCTCCGATCAAACTCTAGATCTTATGGCGGTCAGACAAGATATGCGACGTATGCTGCTTCAATACTTGAGTATTGAAGAATCAATCAAGCAGAACAAAGGCTCGAAAGTGTTCGCAAGAAATCAGTCTCTTGGGCAAACTCAGCTGACCAAACTGAAGACCGATAGTGGTAGCATCGTCTTATCGAAACCCGAGATTTTGGAAATAAAATACCTCTTCAGCTGCCTGTTACGCCACCTGTCGGAAATTGGTCGTACCAACTCGGAGATTAGCAAAGGTTTTATATTCAAGAGGTATATAATCTGTGATATTCAATGACGCAATCTTAGACACATGCTGTCATGTGTCATGTCACAGCACGAAACGTGCGAAAACTCTCAAAAGGAATATTTTTCCTGATTTTGTTACATTCTTGATCAATGCTCCGCTTCTATTAATAGTAGCGTTATGTTTTATGATCTATAGCCTTCCTCGATAAATGGACTACCCAATAGAAAACAATCTTTCAATTCGGACCAGCACTTCCCGAGATACTAGCGTTCAAACAAACAAACAAACTCTTCAGCTTTGTAATATTAGTATAGATTATTTTCACTTATGTCTAGACACTATATAGAACTACATATATATTTTACTCGATTTAATAAAATCATGTATTGTATTTAAGACATATTCACTTACGAAATAAAAAAGAATTAGGAAAATTTGGTTATCCATATCGAGGTAGAAGTGAAAAATATAATTCGGGATTTTATGGTGGCACCCATCTTAAATTTTATATTGGTCATAGTGTGTAATGTTTTACTAGTCAAGTTGCCAGCTATTCCACCGCCAAGCAGTAGTGTGACAAGAACAAAATTAAAATTTTAAGTAACCCCGACTACCTCGGATTTGCTATCTGTAAAACATTCTACTAGTCAAGCCCTTTCATTTGAAACCCATATTGAGGAGTTGAAAAAAAGCAATGTAAGTCGCCATTTTGCGGTAGCGGCCATCTTGGATTTTAAATTTGTCATATTGCATAGTATTCTACTAGTCAAGCCCTTTCGTTTAATACCCATATTGGGGTAGTAGTGAAAAAATGTAATTCGCCATTTTGTGGTGGCGGCCATCTTGGATTTGTTATAATGTATAATATTTTACTAGGCAAACCCATATTGTTCTTATTGTTCATTTGATACCCATATTGAGGCAGGTTGTGAACAAATATTTTGTCCGCCAGTTTGTGGAGGCGGCCATCTAGAATCGATATCAACCAACCATAGCTAAGAACAGCACAGATATTTACCTTCAACTAAAAAACCGCATCGAAATCGGCCCATCCGTTTGAGCTCTACCGTGCCACAGATGGACACACACATAGACTGACAGACAGATAGACAGATAGACAGACAGACATCAATGTCAAACTTATAACACCCTTTTTGGTCGGGGTTAAAAACATCACAGTTTTCCGGTTTAAAGGAAAAAATACAGTATGATTACAGGGCTTTGATATGAAATCCTACTAATATTTTAAATGTTCAATATATGGATAGAAATATATTGAAAAATATGGATGTTTGGATACTTGGATGTTTATTGCTTAATCACGTCGTAACGTTGGGTCGGGCAGAAATTTAGAACACATGTAGATAATAGTCGTGGCGAGCGCAGTATAATGCAACGTAATGATTAGGATTCTTTATTTTCCAATACCTGCGTGTCACTGCGCTATTATAGGCATGTGACTTACCATCAGGCACATATACTTACTGCTCATCCCGTCACAACAAAAATACTTGTATCACTTGTTAATAAAAAAAAGAATGCCCTAACTAAAATGATATAAAAGTGATTTTGGTTTTGTTTTGTTTGTGGACCTTTCGTTACAAAGCAGCGAAATGGCGTCGCTGTATTATTATTAAAAACTTGTTTTCCGAGTTGTAGTATGCAATAATGGTGGATTATTTACTCGTAGCCTCGTCTAATGATAATGATGATTATATTATGTACTATTAGTATCCAATCCTACTAATATTGTAAATGTCAATGTTTGGATGTTTTTGCTCAGTCACGACAAACATCAAGTCACGTATAAACGGATCGGGCTGATATTTGGAAAACACGTAAGATTATAGTCTGGAATAACACACAGGCTACTTTTATCCTGAAAAATAACGGGAACGGGAACAGTGAAGGTAAACTCGCAGGGTGCTGCTAGTCAGCCCCGGACCTTCAATATTTTTTAGGCGGGGCAAAATCTGAAAAATGCCGCCGGGCCGCCACTAATATCTAAATATATTCAGTGTTTAAACCGAGCAAAGCTCGGTCACCCAGGTACTTACACATGTACTTCACTAACAGTGAATGTTTTTCTTCAACATTCGTACAATAATTTTAAAGAAATGGATTACTTAATATGTAGTGATTCATCTTCCTGGCTTAGCTAATTTATGCAATTTGTTTTTTTTATTTAATATACAAAAGGACTTTACTTAGTCCGTTAGAAAAAATAAGAGAATCAGACGAAAAAAATTTGTAAACAGCAAAAAGACGTGCATTTCTAATTAATAAAAATTTTGAAAAGCGCCATCTATGAGCATGAGCATGGAAGCCTTTTGTTTCCATCAATGCAAATAATTTTACTGAGTGCACGCAACTTCGTGTGGCGCTGTCTTATCGGAGTTGTAAAGGGGCGGAGCTTAATTTTGCATTCGTGAATTTCACTCAGGTCTTCCCAGCGCCTTAACACGTTCAGGACGGGGCCCGATTATGGTTACCTATCGTTGGGCCGGCATAGGGCTTACAGGACCTGTTGGTGAACTTCAGTTATGGCCGGCATCAGGTGGAAAGGACCTGTTACACCTTTTGACATTAAAGTCAAATATGTCATCCAGTTGAAGACTTATTGAAATATTTTTTCCTGAAATACATTGTTATTGAATCACTGCATAACAACATTAAACCCGTTTTTGAAAAAATAATAATTAAAGGAGGTTAAATTAGTCATAAAATTATAGGATCTTATACACCTGATCCCGGCACTAGTGTATATGATTGCTAGTGATGTCAAATGAAACGACTATATAGTTTAAAAAAAATCAATTTATTTTCACCTCAAAAACAGTATGCGCTTCATTATAACAGTCATGACAATATGTTTTTGTACATTGGGCACAATGAGTCATCACTTTTTTAACTTTTTTTTGGCAGCCTCTTTGCAACTAAGTGTTCTTCTTAGTTTATTGTAGCACCCAAAACAATTCCTTTTTTTTGGACCTTTAGTCAAGAAATGCTTATTGGCTTGATCTTCATCCTCACTTGCATTATTATTGGTAGCCCGAACGTTCGTACCTTTTAGTGGCGCATTTCCAAACTTTTCAATTATTCTTTCAACGAAGTCAAGTTTTGTCATTTTCGTACTATTTTTTGCGTTGTAGACTATCCAGGCATTAATCAAAGTGGTCCCAAATAATAATTCCATCATTACCTTCCTGTACCATTTTAGACCTTTCTTGAGAGTAGAGTAATAGGACGACATTTGGTCACTGTAATCGATCCCTTTTTTGTATTTATTGTAGCTTAGTATACATTCTGGTTTTTTTATATTTTCATTACATCCTCTTCTTTTCTTTCCAGTGTCTTTTATACTGATGTCATGATCTTTGCATGTGCTTAGCATTAAAACAGGACGCTTATCAACCCACTTTATAACTCGTACTCCATTACTATTCATTTTTCCATGAATTTGACCCTTTTTCAACTTGGAAGTCACAATTTTTTTAGGTAAACCTCTTCTATTAGATCTTAATGTACCACAAACAAAAGTTTTCTTCGCAATTAATGCTTCAGCCAATCCAATAGACGTATAGAAGTTGTCTACAATAACAATTCTTCCTTCTTGCTCAAGACCTTGAATAAGCTTCAATACAACATTTTGTCCATGGTTTACGTCTCTACCACTGTCTTCTTTCCCAGTGTATACAATAATATTGAATGTATACCCTTCTGGTGTGCACAACTTGTATAGTTTAACCCCGTATTTGTGGGATTTATTTTTAATGTATTGGCGAAAGCGTAACCGGCCACGCCACGGAATCATGGATTCATCGATTACGAGAACTTTTCCCGGTGTCAACACTTTGTTAAATTGCGTCAAGATCATGTCATAAACTGTTCTGATTTTACATAATTTGTCATGTTGAGTGCCACTGCTGTCATTAGAAAAGTGCCAGTATTTCAGTAGTAAGAAGAATCGATCGCGGCTCATTAATGATATGACATATTCATTTCTGTACATTTTTTTGTGTGACCAATATAATTTCAAATTCGGAACCTTTGTAAGCCCCATTACCAGCATAATAGCAAAAAAATTCAACATCTCATCTTTATCCGTTGGTTTCCAGTCTTTCACATGACTATTATTGTTATTACCTTGGTTTTTTTCCAAGCATTTGACTGCAAAATTATTTGTTTCGAGAACAATTTTATCGATTAACTCATCGGTCAAAAACAGTCTGTAAAACTCATCGGGGTTCTTAACATCAGAAGGGACAGATATCTTGCTAGTACCAACGTACTCGTCGAATTTGGGGTGACTATCTGAAATATCTTGCCATCCATCATCATCTTCAGTTTCTACTGAAATTGCTTGGGGTGGTGGCACTTCGAAATTGTCTTCATCTTCTCTCGATATTTCAGACATTGAATCGGAAGAATAATCACTACTTGGAGCATATGTCTTATCAGAACTAGTTTCATCACCGTCATCTTCAAATAAATGTATGTGTGTATCACAATCAGCATTAGATTTTGATGGCTCAGATACTGACGGATTGATTAGCGATCTTGGGCAAGTTTCAATACGCATCGTAGTAGGTATAACAGCATTTTCATCACGTTTCGATGATGGTGTAGCAAGTAAATTAAAAAATTGCTCCTCATTAAATGAAGAATTGAGAGACACCATATCGGAAACTGAAACATCATTTAGTGAGCTGCATTTACTCATAGAAGCTTTTTCTGATGTAGGACTTGTGCAACTTAAGAAATGCTTTGGAAATTTAGATCGCTTAAATGTCGGAGTTGAAAAAGAGTCTTCCTTAGACATTTGATTGACACAACTATCTTTGGAGCAACCTGGTTTTATAACTACGTCTTCAAGAATTTGTATACGTTTATTTCGTGGTTCTGCTGTTGACGGTGTTACAGGAGGTGTAAAAGTTGCATTCTGAAGAGTACATAACGTTTGTCCACTTGAAGGACTGGTAAAAATATGATCTGGACTTACGTTGGCCCGTCGTATCAATATTTTTCTCCAGCTTTTCTGAACTTCTTTGTTCTCGTTAGTTGTCTCAGCGGAATCACTTTCATCCGCGCACATTAATAGCATCCTTCTAGAACGTTTCATTTTGCACTTGCACTTTAATTACAGGGCTAATTAGGAACGAATGCAAATATAATATCGCAACGTCTAATTACTATGCACATCACTAATTAACTGACCTGTCACCAAGGGCCGGCTATCGGGTTATCAGGCATCGGGTCTTTTAGATCCGATATCCGTCCTGCAAGGACAAACTTTCTTGGCAGGCCGTATCAGGTCTTCAAGATCCGCTACAATATTTTTCCTATTATTGGTACTATTTGGCGGTAGAATACCAGTCAATATATCTGTCACACTCTCACTACAAAAAATCCTAAAGAAAACTACCCAGGCCCATGCGATAGCAATAGAAATCTCTCTCCGGCCCGCGCAAATAGTTCACTTCAGATGTTTTCGACCCGATGCCGTCCTGAACGTGTTAACTAAATATTTAATAATGTTTCCGTTGAAATTGAGACAAAACTCCACCCAATTAAAACGAGTCCAAATGAATTATGACAGGTACTTACATCACAGTGACTTCTTAGCGCTTTGAACCTTTTTAGCTTACTTTTGTCTTAGAATGACTTTGAAGGAATATTTAAGGACCTGGTAATGAGAGTAATGAGTAAAATTAATAAAGTCTTATAAGTCCCTACTTTCTTGATACAAACGAAATGAGTCGCTGCTATAAGCAAAAGATTCTTACTATGTAATACAATTAATTGTGATATATTACAGTTGTATTTGATTAGACTTATTTTATGTCGTTTTGTGTTTTGGCCACGACACCGTTTGCGAAAAATTTAGTAAATTATTGTATTTAGTAATTATGTAGTTATTTTTTAGTTTTTGTATGTTTTTTTGTGTTGTGGTTTTTAATAAAGAGTATTTTTTTATTGTATTGTGTATTGTAAATTTTTACACATTTTCCAAGATCTTTTTATTTTGTTTAAACTGAAACGATTACAACTGAATTAAACCACACACAATAAAATACCCACTCAGTATAAATTAGTCCGTCCAATGTTACCATTTTCTCTGTCAAGTCAACGCCAAAACATTAGGTGATGAAGTCTATTTCGATCATTGTTAAATAAGTCATTTAATTCCAGCAGTTATCACTAAACTTTAGCTTACTAAAGCCCCGTTCACCATTTTATAAACGTAAAATTCCGAATGCTTAGATTCTAGTTGCTCAATCACTTATATGACGTGTCGTAAAAACTGAATAGATCAAGCTAAAATTTGAAAATACTTTGAATTGTAGTTTGTCAAAAAAAAGTCTCTTCGAAAATACTCTTTTTAATTCAAAATTCAACAACACAGAAGTAGCGTGCAGATGCTATCACTCAATAATTTCCGGCTTAATACCAACGAATCATCAGTTCTGCCGCTCAGAATACCTTCAAGCTTATTACTGTAAGTAGATACATTTCGTAAGGCACCAGGGTATAAGAACCTGCCCAGTATCCGGCAATAGCAATTAGATCAAATTTTTTCTCGAATACCTTCGGAGCAATGTGAGCTTCGACTTTCATAAGAATTCTTCACTTAGCAATAAATTAGAACGGGACATTTCAAAAATCTCCCGGGTGTTCGTGTAATTTAATCTTCCTCACAAAATGAGACCCTTAGGACATAGTTTCAAGTTAATTGTATGCATTAGCTTGATGTTTAGTGGGAATCCAATTAAGAAACTTGTTTAACAAGAAACATGTAAATTGTATTAATACTGAGAATCGTTAATGCATACCGCAATAATGTTACTTTAAAAAATTTAAAGGGACGCGCTATATGTAAAATAACTGTGGATAAATACTATTAACTTTACTGACACTGTTACTGATAATATCACTACATAGTGTAAAACAAAGTCGCTTTCTCTGTCCTTATATCCCTAGATCTTTAAAACTACCGAACAGATTTTTGATGCGGGTTTTTTACGCACGAATTAGCGTGATTCAAGACGAAGGTTTATATGTATAATATGTGCATGCAACAGTAGAGAAACACTAATAATTTTAAAGGTTTCTAATGTGATGTCACAAAATAAAAACATTTTTTTGCGCTTACTTTGCAAACGCTGGCTGGATCCTACGAGATGGATCAAAATAATGTACTGCAGTATTGTATCCCTTAAAATGGTCTACAAAAAAGTCAACAATGGTACTTATATCTCTTAGAGATAACCCACAATAACCATTTTTATTCGTATTTTAGTATCAGCATTGCACCCGTGCGAAGCCGGGGCGGTTCGCTTGTTACTTACATATGTATATAGTCGATATTTACTAATATTATAAAGCTTTCTCCGTTGGGTATTTACGTCATCTCTGAGAGCTAAAGGCTATATACCTCTACTACGTAGCACGGACGAAGCTGGGGCGAACTGGTAGTTTATTAGTATAGAAATACATATAAGTACATCTGTGTACAAAATAGATGCCAAGTGCTAATTGCGCTTTTAGTTTTAGTTAGGCAGTAGACCCTCTGGACTTTTATCTAACCTCTTCAACTCCAGAAAAGAGCATCAAATGAAGCAAATAAGTTTCGTTATCATTAAGTTATAAATCAAATTTATAAGACGCTGTGCTGTAAGAAGCTCCACGAGTAAAACGTCTGCATCTCAACAGTCATTGTCCAACGCAGTAACTTTTACCATAAGACCTCTCTGTAGTAGATGCTATTGTACTTAGAAGCCTTCGTGATTTTCACAAATAATAAAAGACTGCAGTTGCCAAAAAATCATAATGAGAACTGGGGTCAAATTAAGACAAATAGGTTTAATCAGAGACAGAGAGAATTTGTCATCAAACGCAACGTAGAGCTTATTTTTATAACAAAACCACTCAGACATTTCGGTAAAAGAGATTTTATTAATTTTAAATTGCTTTTATCTAATAGGGTAACACTGGCAGCACTCTGGGAACCCTGCCGCGCCTGCCCTGTAGCGCTTTCTATGACTGGTTTGCAGGGATCTTTTATTTTTAACCGACTTCCAAAAAGGAGGAGGTTATCAATTCGACCACGATGTTTTTTTTTATTATAACTAACAGAAGCGCCTGCGGTTTCACCCGCGCGCAGTTCCCGTTCCAGTTAATTTTCGGGATAAAAAGTAGCCTATGTGATATTCCAGACTATTATCTAACTGTGTTCCAATTTTCAACCTGATACGTTCCGATGTAATTGAGCTACAAGTATCCAAACGTCTATACTTTTGCATTTAAAATATTAGTAGGATATGGAATAATATATTTTTACGCGGTGGAAATGTATTTACGCATACCCCTTACGCATGGGGGAGATGATCAGGTTATATCGAACTCGATTCCATTAAGTTTATCTATGATGATCCCATCGACTAAAAACCTTCTCTGGGTTCCACATTTCCCGCTTCCGGCGAGAAGGCGCGGGGCGAATATGTTCTGGCATTCTTTGGCGAACCCGCCGTGGGTAGCCCGTCTCCGAGCTCATCCCTGGGGCACACCCCCGTCACCGGCGCATCTGAACCCAAGGCACGCCGTGACAACTTGTAGGTTCACCTAAATGTGGGTGCCAGACGGTCCCGTGTCTAGACACTTTTGGTCCCCTGTGACTGGTTCGGTATGTGGTCCCGCCGCCCATCACTTTTCGGCTGCAGAGGGCAGAGAATGTTCCTGCAATACCGGCACTCCTCTTCCTTTGCTGTCCCACGGCATTCGCCTTCTAACGGTAGCGACCACGTCAAGGATTTAACTTAAAATAACTTGTAATTTTTGTTTTCAGTAAAAAATATATTTCTATTTTTATTTTCAGGTCGCCCACCGCCCAGGATAAGTTGGTACTCTGGCGATACACTAGTAGACGCGTCAGACGGAGACAGCGATATCCCTAAAGTGAGAGAGAATGAGCTGTACTTGCCTCTGTCGCGTAGCAACGCTGCGGATTTGTCGTGTCGTGCGAGTAATACGAAGCTAGCGCCCCCTATGGTCGCGACGCTGGAAGTGGAACTATACCGTGAGTTACTTCTAACCAAAGAGTTTACATATTAACAAAAGTAGCTCCAAATGGTTCGTGTAATATTACACAGGGTGCGGCTCGCCAAATTTCTGGAATGAACTTGGCTGGCCACACTGCCGTGTTTCTAAATACGTATTCTTTATCTAAGCTTCCATAATTAACTGCTTAGCAATAATATACTGGCTAGCCCTATATCAATTCCAGTGACACAATATACCTATTATAACATTAATATTATCTTTATTTGGTCAGCATGATGAATTATAACCTTATTTCTCTCCTTCTGATGAGAAAGTACCCTGAGTTCTAGTAGTGCGAACATAAGGGGGTGTATTATGCTACTTAGAAATGTTTGCACTTGTGAACCTTATAAAACCGTACATTTTTTTTTAAATAAGAAGTGACAAGACGAGCAGGACATGTGCCTGATGGTAAGCAACATGTCTATCACATAATAGCACAGTGACACGCAGCTATTGGAAATAGGATTCAAATCAATTAGCAAATCTCACAATATGAGAAATGTCGAGTAAGCTGTGCTGTGTTACAATGCTATACACAATCTATAAGTTTTAATATATTGTACGGCATTTTGAATTAATTTAAATTGTATAAGAACTATCATGTTGGTTACAATTATACATTTATTTACGGATAAACTGACTTGCGAAATGGTCGGTCAAACCCGAGCTAAGTTTCAACCGCATCTGACGACCTTTTGGCACAGAGTGCCAAACGAAAAGGGCTTAAAAAAGGGCGCTGGACGCAGCTGAAACTTAATTTGTATCGAACCGGCCGTATCATGCGAGAGTTATGCATGAATTAATGAAAAATTTATATTGTGTTTGTTTATAGTGCCAGCGTACAACGTGTCTATCTACTGGATCTCCGGCACAGAAGGAGATTCGATCCAAGCTGGCCGCACAGCTGTGGTCAAGTGCACGGCTCGAGGATCCTACCCGCAGCCAGAACTCAGCTGGATGGTGGACCAGCGTCATCTCACACATCACAGTAACCAGGTTACAAATAATACAAGTATTTATGAGCATTAATATAAAAAATATGTACCTAGTTAAGATTATGATGTCTTAAATTATCCCACTACATAATATTATAATTACAACACTTGTATGTTTAAATGAAATGAAAATTAAAAAATGCTCATTGTGGCAATAACGAAAAACACAAACAGACAAAAATACAAGTATGGTACATGTGACAAGAATGTAATACAATAAGTTTGTTGCTCAATCACGTTGTAACGTAAGAACGGATCGGGCTAAAATTTGGAATACAGGTAGATTATAATAGTCTGGAATAACACATGGCTACTTTTTATGGAAAATTACGGAAACGGAAACTGAGCGGATAAAACCGCGGGGTGCTGCTAGTTTGCTGCCCTAAATTACTACGCTAAATTAATCGCTATTAGGAAAAACTTCTTTTATATAGTTTAAGAGTGACGAGTCAAGCACGTTAAAGAGTCAATATCATTATCTAGCACTGCACTGCGCTCGTCACCCAGATAATTTCTGGGTGACCACATCTTTGTCAGTTATTCTGCCGCCAATGAGTAATCTGAAATAATTACTGTGTTCCGGTTTGAAGGGCAATGTTTCCAGTGAAATTACAGGGCATAGAGACAAAGCATCTTATATATTATTATTTCACATTACTCATTGGCGGTAGAATAACTGGCAAAGATGTGGTACTTCCCCAGACGGACTCTGCAAGAGTCCTACCACTACAAATACAAATACTAACTTATGAGTGAAATACAAATTACTTTAGTATGTCACTTGGTTGCAGAGCTGGGATGCCGTCACACGAACTGCGGTATCGTTTCTGGAGCTGACACCGACAGTGGCCGACAATGGCGGCACGCTGCAGTGTTTGGCCACCAATCCCGCCATGGAATCCGCGCCGGGCTCCAAGGCTGATGTCATACGACTCAATGTTACTTGTGAGTACATTTTCATAACAAATGTTTTATTTTTATAGGTAGACTAGCGATAACCAGCCCGCGTTGCTTTGCCACCTGTCGAACATTTTACTCAAATTAAGAACAAATTTGATTAGGTAAGGTTTACAATGACGACAATCACATAGAATAGATAAACAATGCTGTCACGGACTTCGGTGCACGTCAGCCCACGCAACGAACCAAAGATGATACTTTATCTAAGCAACGAACACTCTCAAAAAGGACACATCTTGTTACATTCTTCATTCATCCTCCGCTCCTATCGATAGTAGCGTCATGTTATATGGACCTATGGACTTCCTCGATAAATTGACTATTCAATAAAAAAAGGAATCTTTCAATTCGAACCAGTATTTCTTGATATTATTACGATCAAACAAACTAACTCTTCAGCTTTATAATATTTGTATAGATTTATGTGGTCCACGATGGAGCATGTTTACTTAAAAGAAACCGATTCACTCTCGATTACATTTGAAAATACTAAGATTGTAATCAAGGAAAAGTAACATAGAAGCAAGCTGAAACATTGATACATTTAGTACTGTTAGGATTCCTTGCAGAGTCTGCCTGGGGAAGTACCACGCCTTTGCCAGTTATTCTATCGTGAAGTAGTATTGTGAAAACATTACCATGTTTCGATTCGATGGGCAATATTTCCAAAGAAATTACATTGAGATAAAACGTCTTGTATATCTGGGTGACAAGCAAAGTGCAGGTAATGATTTGGACTCTCCATGTTCCACTAGCTGGGTGGCACTCTGCCGTTATGGTTGCTTACCATCAGGTACAGGTCCGGCTCGTCTCGCCACTCTAATACACGCAAGGAGAGAGTCAAGGCCATAATCCACCACACTAGCCCACTGCGTGTTGGTGGATGACATATGACTTAGAAAGATTCTAGGTACATGACGGTTTCCTTACGATGTTGTCCTTGGCCGTTTTAAGTTAACGGCATTACACACATGACTTCGAAATAGACAGTGGTGCGTGTGGGATCGGCAGTCGCCGTTCTCCTGACGTAACTATCCAACCGACCAACCGTAACTATCTACATATATGTTAATCAATTTCTAAATATTTTACAGATAGTCCCATAACAGAAGTGTCCCGCCTAGGAGAAGGCAGCCTGAACGAGGTGGTGGAATTAGACCCGCTGGTTCTGGTTTGCGAGGTTCGTGCCAACCCACCCGTGCATAGGTTCCAGTGGTACTTCAATGTAAGTAATAGCTGAGCTTTACACGGTTTCACTATGTGAAAACACAAATAAAACGACGTTTTTCGAAAATTAAACCTTGTTAAATCGATTTATCGCTCACAAACCCGAAACCGCATTGCAGCACAATTCCTCGTTTTTGAATACAATATATCTATAACTTCGGGGCACTGCAAGTAAACAGTATATTTTGGTGTCGTTGCTCTGGACTCTGGATGTCTCTAAGTACTAAATGTGTAGTGTTTCGCGGTATACTTAAATACATATATGTATAGAATGATTCGCGGTATACCTATATATGTATATTTATATAGTATGCCGCGAAACACATGCTGAACTCTCGGAAACGAATACAAGCCGTCGTGTAGTACTGTTAGATTTGGTGTCACAGGAACGACAAAGGTCATCGAGGTCGATGAGAGTATACGGCGGACCCCATGGCTTCTTTGACAAAGCCGTGTTTTAGTGCGACCACAAACTCACTAAAGTACCTTTTTTTAGGCTACCTTTAAATCTCCCATAGCAGTTGGTTTGAAAAGGTCTTTACTACCTACGGCCACAAAAGTACTGTATTTACTTCAAACAACAAAAAAAATTTCACTCTTCAACAAAATTAATTACTCTTTCTTAATTACTCTTTCTACTATATTTGTGTAACTTCGACTTTTTTATTTCATACTGTCTATTTCTATAATTCTACCTATATTATAAATGTGAAGGTTTGCTTGTTTGATAGATAGATAGATAGATAGATAGATAGATAGATAGATAGATAGATACTCTTTATTGAACACACCAAAATAACAATAATTTACAAATTGAAGCAGATTAAACACTTAAAGTTAGTGCGACAGACGGCGGCCTTATCGCTAATAGCGATCTCTTCCAGGCAACCTTAGGGTGGAAAAAGAAAGATGGGATCTTAAAATGTGGGGTGTGCAGATGACATAAATAAATAAAATTTACATACAATACATGCATATATATATTTATAAAAATAAATTGAAATATACCCTATTTAAACATATTTATTTATTACTAAATAAAATAAACTAGTACTTATAATTATTATCATAACATACAATAATACATATGTAAATTAAATAAACAATTATGTATCTACATTGTGAAGGTCTAATAGAGGAAATACAAAACAATGAATTGATAAGTAACACCAACGCCATGTTATATACTATGCATACTATGGCTACAATTTTGACAAATATAGTTCCTTGACATATTTTTTAAAGGTTTCTAGTGATGAAGAACGTCTGACAGACACAGGTAATTCGTTCCACAATAAAACCGCCCTGAAAGTGAACGACCTTCCATAAAAGGTTTCAGTTCTGGCAGAAGGGATCATAATGGTGAGGTTATCTTTAGATCTCAAAGGGAGCGGGTGACAATCTTGTAAAAAGTAAAACGTTCCTTAAGGTAGTGTGGGGTGGTAGGATTAAACAAGATATTGTAGAGAAGTGAAAGAATGTGAGCATCCCGTCGAAGACGAATTGGCAACCACTTGAGCTGTGTGCGATATTGAGAGACGTGATCGTATTTGCGTAAACCAAATATAAATCTTATACAGTAATTTTGAAGGCGCTCAAGTTTCTCCAGCTGGTCCTCTCTGAGATCAAGAAAGCAGGCGTCAGCGTAATCCAGAATAGGAAGTAGGAGAGACTGAGCAAGAACAATTTTAGTGGCAGTGGGTAAAAAGTTACGCAGGCGTCTTAAGGAACTACCAGTTGCAAATAACCTACTACTGATCGAGTTTATATGGCAGTCCCAAGACAAGGTACGATCAAGAACTAGCCCTAGATTTTTTACAGAGCTACTGTACGGTATAGTAACTCCATCGAATACAACACCAGGCAAAGTAGCCCAACTAATTCTGGAGATCCAATGAGGACTTCCAATTACTATAACTTGTGATTTCAGAGGGTTAACTTTTAGGCCAAATGATTTGCTCCATTGAATGATGCGATGCAGATCTGCATTCATTTCAGCAATTGCTGCGTCTAGTGTATTTAAGGGAGCTTGAATGTATATCTGAAGATCGTCTGCATAAAGGTGGTAGGAAGAAGTAAGGTGTTTAGAGATCGAATTTATAAAAATTGCAAAGAGAAGAGGAGATAAAACACCGTCTTGAGGAACACCTGCAGTTGTATTGCACCACGAAGAAAAGTTATCTTCAAGGTGAATCCGTTGCCGGCGTCCCAGTAGATAACTACGAAGCCAATTAATTACCGGTGGAGATATGTTAAGGGAGCACAATAACGCGAGTAAAATGTCGAAGTTGACGGCATTGAAAGCATTACTGAAGTCTAACAGTGCTAGAACAGTAAGCTTGCCGCCATCCATACCCAAGCGTATATCGTCAGTGACTTTAACAAGCGCAGACACAGTACTATGCCCAGGACGGAAACCAGACTGTAAAGGATTGAGAAGATCTTGCCTAATAAGGAAATCGTTGAGTTGTTTATGGACAAGACGTTCAAGGACTTTGGAAAAGAAAGGAAGAATTGAAATTTTGTTTGGATGTTTGTTTGGATGTTTGTTGCTCAATAGCATCGTAACGTCTGAATGTATCGAATTGAAATTCAGGACACACATACTCGTTTTATATTATAGTCTGGTACAGCACGTAGACTAGTTACTTTCCATCAAGGGAAAATAACAGGAACAGGAACTATGCGGGTAAAACCGAAAGGCATTGCTAGTATACTTGTAGTATATTCATAGTATAGTTTGGAGTATATCAGTATAGTATAGTTTAGTCACGTTGCTCTACATTTAGATACATAGATTTCTCCAGATTGTAAATCTGTCTTTCATAGACGCTACCTAAAGTTGACTTCTTGATTTATTGTGATTCCAAAAAAATCTAAAATATAATATCCTCTCCTAACATTAGCTAAAATTTGCTCGTTTAGAATTGTAGCTCAAATATAAGTGTAACGAAATTAGTGTACCTACTTGTACATCGAACGATTACAAAATATGTGTGGTTGTTTACTTAATTATTAACAGAGAATGGACTTTTTAAATCCGTAAATCGAAAAACTTAAAAGATAACAAAGATAATGACGTGTCTTAAGTATTAAAATCAAAAAAACAATAGAATTGCCTGTTTACTTTAATTGACTAACTAAAAACAAGACTTTTTTTGTCTACTTCAATTCCGAATATACTAAGATTCTTTTAACGTAAACACTATTATACCACAGGACTTAATTACGGTCAAAATTATTATTTAATCACCTCGACACAGGTTTAAATTTTTGAATGAATAATTTAATAAAAAAAAACAGCTTTTTGGTCCGCAGAGACTTTAGTAAATATGGAGAATACAGCGGTATAAATCATAACAGATCTCTAAGGCCTGTAGCTGTCCTACTCAGAGGTCACCAGAGTTGTCGACCTCCCGCCACTACTATGTAGCATTTATAAAATGTTGCATAGCGTTTAACAAAGTACCACCTTGCTAATGACTTTTATGAATAAACCAACATTTAATCGTCCGATTCGTTACGATGACAATTTAATATCTACCACGTTCTACTAAGTACCCTATTAAAGACTAAATACCAAGTAAAAACCAAGAATTTCAAACTCTTTAATCGGTTTCTTCGGATCGTAACTTTACGAAATATCGTTTTAAAAGCTTATACTAGGGTGGTTAAAAAGCCATAAAATAATAAAATTTTGCTTGGATTTTTAGATACGGCTAGAATTCGAGAGATAACCTATTAACCTCTAAGTAAAAGTTTAAAAGTGCTAGTTAACTAAGTTGCATTATAGCCTATGAAATTCATTTCAGATCTGATAAGAAATGATAAACTTAGCTACCTCATCGTGACTAAAGACTACATAATATGTGCTGCTACATACATACGAGTATTATTATCTGTACTTAAATATTTTTACCACCGCTTGAATTTGACTTCCTCACAGGTTTAGTGGAATAGTGTAAATTGTCGCATTGGAATTACAAATAATCAAACACAGTTATAGCCATTTCATTGTACCTATCACTAGCTCGGCATCCAAACGATTGTATGACTGTTGCCAACCGGTCGTTATATTTAATGATACGAGATACGATAAATGTATGGAATGGTTTCAAGTACGCTCTGTCTATTTTTGTAAGTATCTCTATAGTTAGTAGGATTTGGTTTCTAAGACCCTGCTCCTTCTGGACTAGTCTAAAGTTCGGTAAGCAGTAAAGTGGTAAAGGCCACCTGAGGCAAACAGTTGTAGTTCCCTACAAAAAGGGCCTTATTGTATTTAGAAACAGCAACTAGGTACCCTACGTAGGTATACACGTTTTTGGATTATTTCAGTAAAAATGTGGGTTGAACTTAACTGGTACTTTGAACTATATTTTACTTCTCCGATTTCGTTAGTTTCGTAATCTGTACAGTTTGCACTTCTTTATTTGAATGCAAATAAGGAAAATAAAACGCTGAAATTTAAACATTTACACACAGATTTCTAAAACAAAAGGCAGATGGAACGTGCGGAACACAGATCCTTAGGTCCGGAAAGCAAATATCAAACGCCAAAGCAAATACAAACTCCAGTCAGTACGAAACAGACTTCCGTCTCGTACGGGAGTCCCGTGTGTTTTATGTTTTGTTTAAGATTATGCCGTCTTGTGTCATCAAACATTGCAAACATTGTTCCCAAAAAAAAAAAGGAAATTTCATAGGAAAGTTAGAATATTTTTACTGATATTTATATAATTTAGACGATTTTATTTCGATTGATGAATAGAAACACAACACCTCAACGAAAATAGGTCAGTGTTGCTATACTAAATTGAAATTATTTTCCCTGAAGTTAAGGTAAAATATAGATTCTAATTTTGTTTTGATGATACTCGTAGACCAAATTATTGATGAACATTGTATAATTCAATTTTAAGCCCTATTTTTACAAGCGTAATTTTCTAATTTAATGTGAATCGATGCCAAGAACAAATCCTTGCCGTTACTAGGGTTAATAAAAATACTAATAGTGTTGATGAAAACTATAGTTATGAAACAAGTTTTTAATACTTCTGTGTACTATGGAGTTTAAAAGGTTTTATTTTAGTAATATGTGGCCAAAGCAAATACAAATTCCTGTCAGTACGACACAAACTTCATCTTGTACGGGCCTGTCCATACGTGTTCATCCTGTGTGATTTTATGTTTTGTTTTAAATAATGCCGTCTTGTGTATTCAAACATTGCAAACATAGTTCCAAAAAAAAAAAAGGAAGGAGGAATATGATTTCATAGGTAAGTTTGAATATTTTTACTGCTATTATGTTATTTAGGCGATTTCATTATGGTAACAAATAGGAACACGTGTGGCTATACCAAACTGAAATAGTTTTCCCTGAAGTGAAGGTAAAATATAGATTATAATTTTTGTTTTTGAAGGTAGTATTATTCAATTTTAAGACCTATTTTTACTATGTTTTTATATATAATGTGAATTGATTCCTAGCAGTGATCCACGCCGTTACTAGTGTTAGTAAAATTACTAATAGTGTTGATGAAAACTGTAGTTATGAAGCGAGTTTTTAATACTTGTATGTTCTGTGGAGTTTTCAAAAATACATAATGCTTACATTATAATAATATTATACGAGTAGAATAGAATGTTATATAATGCCAGCAGTAGGTCTCAAAATATTATCATTTGATAGTAGCAGTTTTTGAATATTATACGATTACTGGGTTTAAAAGTAAGGTTTTGTAAAAAAAAGTGAAGCGTTAGTGAATCGTTTAAACGATTATTTGTTTCTTTTTTTTGGTTTGTTGTTTGGCCCTATAAAAGGTAGCCCATATGCATTTTATCAAAACTAGTTTTGGTGGTAAAGATGATTGTTTTGGTTTTTGTTTAAACTATCTAAAGGATCAAATCATACTAATTAATATTTGCGATTCAAGTTGATTTTTGGTTGCATGTAAAATCAAAATTCTTAACTTCATAAAATGGAAATAAGATTTCTTGTTATTAACAAGAAATCCTTGCTTTATATATTATCGGTGTAATAGTAAATTATTTTAAAATAATGTTTTATGTGTTCATTTTACGTGAAAATTTCCAAAGCTTAAGACAACAATAGTGGGACTTTTTTCTTAAGACTGGGAACATTACACGCACACCAACGTGAGTAATTTGACAACGTCGGTGAGAGCTGTCACGCATACATAACTAATGACTGGCCTCACAGTGTCGTTCACGAAGGTTTCATCTGTTTAGAAATCTGTGCATTTACATGGTTATCCAAATTGGAGTGGTACTAAGTTATCTATAGAACGGCCAAAAGCGGAACTACTGGGTTATGAGTACGTACCTACCTACCTATTTTAAATACTTACCTAGGTACTTACCTAACAAAATAACACAAATGTTTACTTATTTTGGAATATGTAGGTAGCAAAATTGTTTGGTCATGGCGCCTTCACTACATTCTACAGATAAATTAGTCGTATTGTATGTAGGTACCTAAAGTAAATAATTTCAGAAATGGTAATTTCTAGGTAATTTTATCCGACGTGATTTGTTCGTTTTCCCGCCAACCTTACATTTGTCAACATCGCATTGCATACATTTCGCCACTTCTACAGTTCCCGCCAAAAATTAAATATCATATTTTTCTCTCAAATTCCAGGATAGTTTAATAAGACGAGGTGGCGTGTGGGGAGAGCGCGTCTCATCACAACGACTGCGGTTGGAAGAGGCGACGCGACACCACGCCGGGCGCTACTCCTGCGCAGCCACCAACTCCGTCGGCGAGACCCGCGCGCACCACATCACTATTACCGTTTATTGTTAGTACATGCACCAAGCTTTTTTATATTTTTAGGGTTCCGCACCTTAAAAGGAAAAACACGAAAGCCAAACCCAGAGGTCACTTTGTTGTCCGTCTTTCTAGACCTTTCTTCTCAGGAACACGTGGAGGTATCAAGTTGAAATTTGTATCAAATACTCAAATACTCTACTGTCCTTTGGAGCTGTAAAAAATCAAACGTCTAAAACCTCTAAACTGTCTAGGCTAAACTGTCCAGTTCAGGTCATTATATAGTACGCGCTTCTCACACACATTTACCAACTGTGGGTTGGGAGACTTTCATTAAACTTTGAAGAGTTCAAACTTATTTAACAAACAAGTTACCTAACGATGTTTATATCCACTTTTAAAAGAAGTGGCAATGACGTGCTTACCTATTCGTTACTCTTTACCAAGAAAAATATTCAGACATGCTCTGGCCCTGGGCAAACCCACGTACTCGTAATCTGGGATAAAATCATACAGTTGAAATACACTAGAGTAGTACTTAAAACAATCGCCGGGTGGAGCAATAAAATTCTCCTACTCTTAGACGGTAAATCTGACTCCAGATCAGAAGGTTGCGTGTTTAAATCACGTCGGGGTCACCCCTGTAGGTGTTACTGGTACTGGAGATGGAAATGAAAACACGTCACTGTGTAAACTGCTTTTTATATTGATCTTAACTGTACAAGTGACGTGGGGCGAGAGACTGCTCGCTCTCCGCTGCCATCCGCTTATATACAATGTCTGACACGTACATACGTGCTCCTACAGTTACTAGTTACAGTAATAGTACATTTTTACTTTGTATCTAATCAAAATGATTGAACTCTTCAGATCCCCCCGAATGCGCTGAAAGAGGCATCACGCTCCAAAAAGAAAGCATCAGCTGCAACGTCAAGGCCTTACCAGTTCCCGATACTTACTTTTGGCACGTCCAGCCTTCTGGATTCGACATCCAACACTTAACCACTGGCTCACAGATCCTCCCCCTGGCTCAAATCACTGGTCCTCTTGGAGGGACATTGAAGGCCAGTTGTGAAGCCAGTAATGGGGTGGCGTCTCAGGAGGAGCAGTGCGAGAAGATATTTAGTTTTGAGCATTTGAGGCCACAGCAACCTCAGCAATGCGATCTGGCGTTTGAATACGGAGAATTTCAAATGAGGTGTATACCTGGTAAGCTCTAGTGGTTTTATTATACTATAGATTGATTAGGCGTTTAGACACAGCCGTTGATGGAGCAGATGTGGATATACGATGGGGGTTTTTAAAGACATTAATTTGTTTGTATGTGTCCTTCATGTCGAATAAACTATAAAATAGTAACTTCGTAATTTACTCAAACTGGCAGTTTTGGTAGCCATTTCATAAAATATACAGATTAACAGTGGAGCTAACATAATTTCTACTGGTACTTTCTATGTGTACTTAATTAACATATGTCTTGCATAATATGCTTTCAAAAGTGTCAGTTGCAAATACAATAGTTGTATTAAACAAAGATGTGGTCTACGATGGAACATGCTAATATTTAGAAGAAACGCATTCCAAATCCACAGTTCAGCTGTTCATATTATCCAGAAGACATCTCACTTCAAGAATTATAACTTCACAGAAGCAATCAGCTCGCGTTGTTATCCATGTATTGCTTCCCATGGAGCGTCTTAGTTGTCACCTTATTCTATTGTCTTCTTAGTGTGGAGTGTGTGTCTTCTTACAGTGGAAAACGCGACATACTACGAAGTATCGGTATGGAAGTTATCAACTGCCAACACTTCGCTAGTCTTAGACCGACGAGCGTCCATGGGCTTCGGCAGCGGGCATGCGCTCGCGCAGGGGGCGTGGCTGGTGCGAGCGGGGGTAGGGGAGCTGCGGGAGGGAGACGAAGCGGGGGCCATGGCCTGCAACCGATACGGGTGCTCAAGGGCATTGCTCCTGAGGCCAACTGAAATACTGCTGCAAGCTGCCTCGCCGCCCTGGTATCATGGTAATTATAATTATCAAGATTCTCCTCTCCTATCATTTCCTTAAAATCGTTTTGTTTTTTTCCCTCCAATTGCCTCCTATTTCTTCTTCTTGCATCTATGGCCGTTGTTTGACGAGGTGATTGCTTTTATACAGCATAAATACTTACATAAATAATCAAACTGAGGGTACATAACCAAAAATCCTCACACACTGAAACTGCACTTATCGAAGCAAGTCTTTACTTGTGAACATTATCTACTCTATGTTTTCATGTAGGTAATAATTGTCACAATTAATGATTTTGTGCGTCTTGTAGGTACATATCGACGTTCCTGTATGTGTGTACAAACAATTATAGCATTTTAGTGGAATTTTAGTTTTGTTTAGAAGCAAAGCAACCGAAATAAAGTATCATCACGGGAACGGATGTATCACCGGACACTAACAATCAATCATAGTGCTTAACACTGCTTCTAATAATTTATGGCAGCGCCATCTCTGTAACCTATCTGCAACCTACTTGACAAACTAAACAAAAGGTACTAGTAGTATCTTCAACCCTCGGCACCCTCGGGGCTGCTTTCCTTTAAAATCCTCAACTCAAGATTCCAGGGGAAAACATTTTTTTATCTGGGTATTATTACGTGTCGTACTATTCCTAAAGTACCTGATACGCGTATTCAAGTTACTCACTAACACAATTCTCTAGAATATTCTAGCATGAAGTGTTTTCAAAAGAGACGAAGATAGGTTCGAAAATGTCATGACAGATGGCGCCTAGGTAAAGTCTAACAACGTTAGTTGAACAGTTTTCATCCAAGTATAATCTATTAATTTGGATCCCAATTGGTAATTGGGTCAAATTGATTGACGTATAAATATTTTGACGAATTAGTTTCGAAAAAATTGAAATTTTGGTTTTCGTGTTGGTTGTTTTGGTTTCCAATGTCCTTTTACGTATCACCGTTCTTAAGCACGCCAATATCAACGTCATAGGACAATGTGTTGTTAACGTTATCTATTTACAGATAAATTTCCAAGTGGAGAGTAAAAATTATAGCTAGCTAGTTATACAAAACAAATGTGTCAGTTTTTTAAATAAAGAAATAGTGGTAATCTATTAAAAACTTAATTGATGCCATCTAGTGTGTAGTTTCGAACAATTTTTTTTCTCTTATATGAAAGTCGCTCTTATATGAACTCGGTTTTATTTCGTGAACTAGGTGATAACTCGTAATACTTATCATTTCCAGTATTCCTCGACCGAGACATGGGTATAGCCGTGGGAGCTCTGGTGCTGGTGGTCGTGTTCGCAATCTCCACATACGTAGTGGTCCGACTGGCTCGTAGGCCTCGCAACAAGACCTCTCAGCCCGTCATACAGGTGCTCCAACTCGATGACGTCGCCCGGAACTACTTGGATAATATCGGAGGTCGGTACGTCATCACTTCATTTCATTCACGATCATTACGCCTCTTCCATAGTCCATTAAAGAACCACAAGGCTTCGCAACCAATCATACAAATGTTGCGCCTGTATAATGTGTTGTCTACCTGAACGGTATCTGAGGTAAGTAGGTCATTACTTTCGGTGTATCCACGATCATTGCATCTCTTCTATAATTCATCCAAAAAGAACATTAGACTACGCAACGAGTCATATTGATGTTACGCCTAGATGATGTGTTGCCTGTGTGAAAGATATCTAAAGTAAGTACGTCTATTTTATACGTTATTATATAAAAACTTTTATTTCATCAACGATCATTGCATCTCCTCCATAGTCCATCCAAAAACAACACTTGACTTGCCAACCAACGAAGTCTAGTGTGCATGGATGATGTCTTGGCTACCTGAATGATAGCTGAGGTAAGTACGTCATCACTTTCAGTTCATTCACGATCATTGCATCTCCTCCATTGTTCATCCAAAGAACTCAAGACTTTGCAACATCCCATATAGATGTTACGACTGGAAGATATGTTGGGAGCTAATTGAATAAGCTACGTGAATGACATCGGAAGTCGATACGTCGACACTTTCATTTCACGAGTAGTACCGTCTATATAGTCCATCTAAAGAACACAAAACTTCGCAACCAGTCATTTAGATGTTGCGGCTGGATGATAAGTAAGCTACCTGAATAATATCGAAGGTAAGTACGTCATCCCTTTCATTTCATCCACAATCATTGCACCTCTTACATTCCATTCAAAATGAACAAAAGATTTCGCATCTACATACACATGTTACGGCTAGACAATGTATTGGAAGCTACTGGAATTAATTACGGTTGGTGCGTCATCACTCCATTTCATTCACTTTCATTACTTCATCTCCATAGATCACCCAAAAGACCGAGACCTCACTGCTATTCACGCAAGTGCTGCCCAGCGTCGTGGCCTGACAATTCCTGGACAATATTGAAAGTCGGTACGTCAACCATTTCATTCCGTTTGGGGCCCATACCTACCACCTTCGTCCGTACAAAACGTGGTCCCTGTGTGGTGCAAAACAGGTGATAAACTATCAATCATGGCAATAAAGCCAGTAGGTACTGACCATTTTTTATGAAATTTTTGATTTTAAAAATGGGTGGTCATTAGCAGCCCTTTTGTGGTATAGAAATTTGTGCTACTGCTTCTACAACTCCAACCGGCGACTCCGGCACTCGCTCATTCAACTATGCGTATTCTGACACTCTGAGTTATATGGCGACAGAAAAAGAGTAAGTTATGTCTGTTATTTTGCTAGCAGTGCCCTCGGTTTTATCTGCGTGCTGCCCTTAATTTCGGGATAAACTGCCTGTGGCTATTCCTTCCTATATTTTAACAGTGTTCCAAATTTCAGCCCGAGCCGTTCAGTGATTCCGACTTGATAGAGCAACAAACATCCAAGCATAGAGATTGAGAGTATGTTCAGTTTAAATTGATAACCTTGTTGTCTGGTCCAAGCCAAGAGAAAGCGCCTTAGAAATTCATAATCGGACGATATCACTGCATGTCTTCAGTGAAATTACAGGGCATACAAATAAAACATCTCAGAGTGTAGTGCAGTGGTAGTAATGAGTTAGATAATTCACGTCCCAAGCCAAGTGTCACTGTGCTGTTACGGCAGGCATGTTGCTTACCATTGGCTCATGCCCTCCTCGTCTCTTCACTCTGTACTTAAAAAAAATGGTTTTAATAATACAGTTTTGTCATATTACATTCCAGAACATAAGATCCAAGCATCGAGCAGTCTCCGGTCATACAGCAGCGGCTATTCCGAAGCCTCAGCCGAGACCGCCCCGGCAGAGCGACAACGCAAGTCTATCCTCTGGGACCGATGGGAACAGCCTCCTCCTGACGTCACGCTGACACTCCATAGAGAAAGTGCTGTCTGAACCTCCTGACGTCATGCTTAGAATCCATAGAGAAAGTGCTGTCTGAACTTTGAACTCACACCTATAGGCCTCATTTTTGGTTATGAAAACCTTTAAAACAATAATTCGTTTGCTTTTTATATGGCGTTCGGTTACAAGATTTCGCTTGTTGAAATATCATAGTTATGCCAGTTCAGCCGCTAAGTAGCTATAAGAGTATACTGATTCTGTAATTCTGAAAACCCCTCATTTATGTAAAACCATAATAAAAGTGCTGAAACGCGAATGCATCAATAATGAGGTCCCAGAATGTTTATTGTAAGTTGCATACATGAAGGTCTTCAATGGCGTTAACAAAATTACATTTATTTGTATTAATTTTAAAAACGAAGGATATCAGATTACATTGTTAACATCTGGTTCAAAGCGTATACGTTTATGCGATGGAGTATGAAAGCATTACGTAATTAAAGATTTTCCCCTGTGAACCGTTTAATTAAGAAGTGAAAGAATTGAAGTGGATTATTTATCTTATTGATTATATATTATATTTATTAGAATATTAACTAAAGAATCTGGTTTCATGTATCGAATGACCTGAAAACTTTTTATTTTATTTAAAAAGAACCGACTATTTGATACAAGATTTCAACGCAATCGGACTGATCTCGAAAATCTCTCGGTCTTCGTATTATGCATTTAGAACGACAGAGACAAGAGCTCTCATTCCGAAGTCGGATCGTTCGAGTTAGGTTGTGAGTCAGACCCACAAAAGAAAATACAGTATACAAAATTACCTCACAGAGAGTACGTGAAAAACAAATAAAAATAGTATATATACATACATATAATAACAATAATGGCGTTTACCAAAAATTAAGAACTTTTAGTAAGCCACTTCAATTCTAGTGATGCGATATGGTCGGTCCAGCACGACTCAAGTTTCACCCTCATCCGGCGTCATCTCACGCGACTACTTCTCATTTAGCAGTGACTGTTTAAACTTAAGTCACGTTTACACTTAAGCAAAGCTAGACCATATCGACAGTATCACTCGTGAATAACCCCTTAGTTATTTAAACATGTGGAACAACTACGTTAGTTTCATAGTAGAAAAATGTACATTGCATTACTATGACCATAAGTGAAATTTATTTGTCATGATTTACTGTTTTTTCGAACTAATCTTTAACACTTACTTCCGCATTCCAAACAATAAGATTAATTTTGACAGACGTTAAATTTACCAACCAAACTATTTAGTTTATTAACTCTTACTTTGAATTATGTAAACAATAATCTATTTAATTTACTTTAAAAATAACATACCAAAACTCTTTCTTTATTTATTATTTAATTAATTTACTATCTCTTTATTTTATTCACTCCAAAATTAGTATAATAAACCCCTGTAGGTACTGTATTTACTTTGCAATTAAATTACCCAAACTATATTTACTTTAAAATTTATTTGCGAAGCCTCTTACTTTATTTTCTCTACATTTGCCTAATTAATCTCTTTACTTAGTAAACCCTAAAGTAATTTACCAAACCGGTTTTGTTCACTTTAAAATCATTAATTTCGATACCAGTCTTGATTTTACTGAGCATTAGACAGGTAGGTTTTTGTTAGTATTGAGTAAGTGTTTGGAATACGGCAGTTAGTTTTTTAGTTAGTTTACTGATAAAACTATTTCCGTCATTATGAATAGACCACCAGAGCTAAAGAATTCGTTAAAGAATAGGGATGTAAAAAAATTTGGAATTGCTTTTATTTTGAAGATTGACGCTTGTTTACCATATAATATTAAAAAATTAAATTAAAATTAAATAAAAAAATATTTAAAATACGTTTGATATAATAATCAAGTAGGTAATTTTAAATTTTCCCGCTAAAACACTAACAACTGAGATAACGTCACTACCCGCAAAACCTTGCAACATCGCGATTCATGACTGTATGTCCAGTTTATATGTTTTCTTTTTTTTTTTAATGAATGGTTCTTTGTGGATTAGCCTCACAATTCCGCCAAAGACACGTTAAATAATAGACCGTCAAACAAAGAGGTAGGGGCCAGTAATATGAGTATTGTACATATATGTTTCCATAAATTTACTTGAATACAAACAATCAAAATCGTCGTCGCTAAGATCGCAAATTAGAATAAAAATGCAGAGAAGTAAACAGTCACTCTTCGACAGCTTGTTTTGCAGTTAGTGACGTAATAAGTCATATTGGTGTTTCCAATCACGTGACAACAGATGAAAAATAAAGCATTTAAAATCATATATAATAAATTAACTACGTAATATTAAATTATAAAAATGTGATTTTATATATATTATATATCAATACAAACTGTCATAAAATGAACACTAAACATTAATTTGTGATTAGTGGTAACATCCCTATTGTATCTCCACTACGTGTACTTAGTATTTCTTTTAACACTTTTATATTCCTTCTTCATTTAAGCCAGTAGTGATACATCTGAACCTGGTAAAATATTCGAAGGTAGAGACGACATCCGAATGCATGACCTCACAATTGTAAAATTTGACCTTTTCGCAATTTTCTTTCTTTCTAGGGCAACTGAACAAATAAAACGAAATGGACAAAATAGCTAGAACGAATTTTGATATTTAACTGAAACACATTTTATTCATAGATCAGACATTATAAGATAAAGGCGTTCGCTAAATTGTAAAAACTTGTCTCTTTCAATGGCTTTTCTTGGAAAACCCCAAGATTTTAATATGTAAAATTGTGAACGATATATGTATAAGCTTTCTCTTAAATGCCAAATGTCTTGAGAATGAGCTGCACCGTTTTCGATCAGTGTTTAAATTAGGTAGATAGGTTAGGATTAGATAGACTCGTTATAATACGCAAAAGAAACGTACTAAGTCCAATGATTTTGTTTTCTTCATGATAATCAGCGAAGTTAAATTACTTGGTGAGCATAGCGTTCCCCTGTGATACACAACTTAACAAGACCGGTTCTTCGACCGCCTAAATGTTTTTTAAATAATTTATTCATGGGCATGGAACCGCCTAACTTAATCGGAATGGTGTTGCTATTGATGTTCCAAATATTGATGCTCTAAATTTTCACTTGAAACTAAAGAATAGTTTGAAGCGAAATCTTGGACAGAGCAACATCAAAGTAAAGATCAATTTAGTTAGCCCATAGACTCCTAGATTGTTTTCTATGATTTTTCCTACATGTTTTACAGTGGTCAAAATATTGTAGTCATTATGTTAAATTATATACACATTAATTTCTTTTCGTAAAATAAATATTTAATCCACTGAATTTGTTATTGTTTTAAAATTCAATGAAGTAAAATAAAATGTGTTTTATACCCAGAAGATTTTAGATTGCACAAGTTTTGTCTGTATATTATAGCCTACAAGTATATGTATAGTATAAGATATCCTTTGACTTAGTACGTTAAAATTTTAAAACTATGAATGTTCCCGTGTTATTAGTATATATTAGATAGCTGTTATGAAAATCAAAACGGTCCTACAAAACGTAGAAATAAGAAGAAAGGTTGATAAATGAGATGAATTTTATTTTACTTAACTAACTGCTATTATAAATAATTAATTTAACAATAAATAAGTCAGAACATATGTACACTATGGTTTAATTTACAATTCCTATAACGACCACTTCACAAAATAGGCTCGTTAATTCTTAACACCATATTACAAAATTTTACTTTAGCTTGGGCTTTCTCTTTAGGTTTATTTGACGTAACGTTCCTAGAAAACGTCAATACCGATTAGACTGTACTCAATTTGACATGTTTTTATTTTTAAGAATTGGAGAAACATTTGGAATACGGCAGTTAAATAATGCTAAATTCATATTTTCTTATTCTACAAAATAACAATTTAGGTAGGATCTACAAGCCTCTCTTATTCCTTTTATCTATTAAATGTTTGCAAATATGTCTGAGATTAGTTCCAAGCAATCATGATACTTAGAAACATACATATTTCAAATACTGCTACTGGTACATTTAAGTTTATTTTATACATTTTCATCTTGCGGGGTTGATTTTCACAAAACAGTTTCAGATTATGATACCTGCAGAGAGGCCAAACAAAAGTAGACTTTTTAAGTTGTTTGTTATTTTATCGCACTGACGCCATACTATTATAATTATTCAATTATCTCTTTAGTTTTACTCGTACTCTTTATACCACCAGTAAATGGCGCTCCACTACTAGTAGCTGTAGATGGCGTATTAGTATTCTTCTTTTCAATTACTGGTGTCACAGATGGAATATTGGTATGCTGATCATTTGTTTTGAGTTTTCCTTGCTTTTCGAGCTCTTCTGAAGGTATTATTACATCGCTCGTGTGGGTTATTGACACAGGATCTTTGATAACATCACTATCAACGTCATCATTGAAGTTATCGTAGTCATCGTATTTATTTCTATTACTGTCATCACTCACATCACTTGTTTTCGATATGGGAGCAATATCAGCATCGGAATTATTTTTTATTGTTATTGGTGGTAAAACATCTACATCTGAAGGTGGCACATAAACAAAATTTCGAAGAAAGTTTTTGTTAGGTTTGGTTTTATTGATTTCAGCTTGATTTTGAACTGGAACTACAAGTGCAGAACCATTATAATTATCATTGTCTCCTTTCCCTAATTGTTTGTTAACGAAGTCACTTGGCTTTTTTTGATTTTCTTCAACGCTGTTTTTTTCTTCACCGGCTACTTCATCATAACCACCATGTGCAGCTGGAGGTCTGGACGTAAATACTTTTCCACTATTTTTATTAAGTTGTCCGTTAATAAATTTGTTGAATTTCTCAATGTCTTCATAATTTCTTAAGTGATTTCTTACATCAAAGGGAAGTTTTGAATGTTTAAAAAATTCAGGCACATCAGGTAAATTATCGAAATTATTGAAGGGGTAATAATCAACAGAGGTAGGAAAACTGCTTCTCATATCAACGTCGATATGTCCTGGGTCTGGTGTAGAAGTCGAAGTTGTAGGAAGATATTTCGGAGTTTCAGGAAGAATCTTTGGAGTTGAGGGAAGACTCGTTGGAGTTGAGAGAAGATTATTTGGAGTTGTGAAAAGGTTATTATTTTTTATGGTATAATTACTGGGCGCTGTGATCGGTCGTTTTATGTGTTTCTCGGATTCTATTTGTTTTCTAGTTGTTACTGAAGGTATTCCAGCTTGTACAGGTTTAATTGAGTAAGGATTTGAAGCAATTGAGTATACTTCTGCTAATCTCATAGCAATATGTGGTGGCTTCGCTGGTACTTCATTGGTATTTGTAATAATAATTACTTTTTGGTTATTTGGTGACCCAAAACGCATACCAGTATTTTGCGAGTATGGGTAGTTTTGAAATGTTCTGTACTTTTCTTCAGTAGTGGTAATCCATGGGAAGTCTTCTAGATACAAAGGAATAGGGCGACTCGCAGCATTCAATTTTTCAGTTCCAATAATGGGTGTACCAATATAGATAGGGTGTTTTGCATAAAAGTCACCGGTCTGCATAGAATATTGTAAATACGAATTTTGATAGGGAATTGGTGTTAATACTTGTTGCACATCTTGTTCTGTCTCACTTCTCACTATTCCTGATTTCGTCAAGTCTTTTGTAATGTCCAGTGCTAGTAAAGTTTCTCGATGCGTATTAGTTCCCAAGAAGTGTCCGAAATTAGCTTTTTCAGGTTTCACTGTAACAGGATCTTCATGAATTATTATTTTGGGCCTTTCATTTATTTTCTCTTTCTTTGGTTTTCGAACAACTTTCAGAAACACGTCATCGTATCCTTCAATAGCAAAAATTTGGGACGTTTCATTTTCCGGAATCTTGGGTAGTTCAACCACTATCGTGTCAACCCCGAAAAGTTTAGAAGATATAAGGTTCTTGAAGGACAAAAGTGCCGGTTTTGATTGAGGCATTGAAATAATATCGTGTGCTGATACCAGCAGAATACACTGGAACAAAGACAAAATCATTATTTTAAGAATATATCACTACTGCGTCTAATATGCGTCATGCTCACTGTTAACTGAGGTGACCTACATATCAAACTCAGAATTTATGAAATAAAAGACGATTGTTTTTTTGACAAAAGGGGGATGACTAATGCACTTAAGGCGATAATAAAGAAAATCTGCTGTTATGAATTTATGACACAAACAATAACAAACACGAAATAGAAAATTTATTTTCGCAATAAAAAAATCTGAGTTCGCCTGGGGAAGTAGGTACCACATTTTTGCCAGTTATTCTACCGCCAAACAGGAATGTGAAAACATTACTGTGTTCCGGTTTGAAGGGCAATGTTTCCAGAGAAATTACAGGGCTTGGAGATATAACATCTTAGATCTCTGGGTGATGAGCGCAGTGCAGTGCTAGGTAATGATTTGGACTCTTCATGTTCCAATAGCTGCGTGTCACTGTGCTGTTATGTGGCAGGCATGTTGCGAACCATCAGGCACATGTTCTGCTCGTCTCGTCTCTTCTTATTTTATAAAAAAAATCCAAAGTATACGTCATAGGACTGGACCAGATTGAAAAGTAACTATACTTTCATATCTAATCAAGGTCAGAAGTCTGAAGTTATCAACCTCGAGTCCAATATTTTTGATGTTCGCAAAGTAAAAAAAAACTAAAACAAACTGAATCAATACAAAATCTAGCAAAATATAAATAGATTTGGGTTTAGGTACTCACAGAAACTATGGTCCACTGCATTTTGTACTCTATTCCATAAAATCACTAAACAGAGAACTATTTTCTGCAAACTCTTCTTGATCAACTTCACTTGCAAGGCAACACAACAAACTGAATAATTAAATCGTTTACATTACTTTTATATCAAAATTAACGAGACGGGATTCCTGACTCAATTGCAACGATTAGTATTTAATTTGTTAAGGACCTATTTTGTTAATTGATACAAAATTCGCAACAATGCAACATTTCTTTCATTTCTTGTTATTCTTCATCACTGCTTAAATTATAAATGTGAAAGTAATTCTGTCTGTCTGTCTCCCTGTCTGTTACGCTTTCCGCCTAAACCGAAGACATTACCGAACCGATTTAAATTAAACATGGTACAGAGATTACCTAGAGCCTGAGACAAAACGTTACATTATAATGCGAATAATGGGTTTCAAGAGTTTGATAGTTTGTATGAGATTTCGTCATTTCTGAAGCTAGAAGCTTGAAACTTATTTTTAAGGCTTTAGATATATAATATTTTCAACTAATGCCATATTTAAGTAAGTTTGTATGTCTGTTGCTCAATCAAATTGCCAAGCCTGAGCGGATCGGGGTTAAATTTGGAACACAGATTACAGTTAGAAATAAAACATAGGGGTCGTTCAAGTATTACATTATAAGGGGCGTGGGGTATGTGTTTTGCTTATTTTGGATGACATGAAGAGTGGGGGGGTATTTATGGTGATTACGTCAGCAATAGTTTTTTTTAAACAGATGGCAACTCACACATTATTTCAGGCTTGAAAACAGAACGCATTTTTGGGGGAATGGGTTTGCTTTGCTTAGGTACTTATGATGACAATGCCATTTAAGTATTACGCAAGCAGATTTATTGCAATCATTGACCTGAGGCAGAAGGCATATAGATAAAATTACGGGAACGGGAAAAATACGAGTAAAAATGCGGAGTATTGCTAGTATATAAATATAACTTTCGAAGTCTTATAAAAACGTATTTGGCGAAAATAAGCAATCTTAAAATCTGGTTGTGGGTAAAACCGTGAGGCGAAGCTAGTATCCAATAAATTCCTGATTTTGTTAACAGACAGTGACTATGATTCAGTCGTTACTTAATTTGTAAATGTATATTAGGTAATGAAGAGGTAATTTTTAATGAATCGTTAGCTTCCTTATTCAAAATATGATTTATGCAATATTGACGTAACTATACCTTATGACTGTCACCGTAAAATTGTGAAAATCGTCAGATTACAAACTAACAGAACCTACTGTGTGTTTATACTCGTAATCTCACGCGTTATGTTGTACATCAATTGAAGGTGATTGCAAATTTAGAAAAATAACAGTAAATATTAATTTCTAAGACTTAAATTTTTTTTTTTTTATATATTTGATTGTTTACGTAAAAATAAAACAAAAAAGTAATAAAAACAAAAATTAAGTAAAAAAATATTCAATTTTACGGTAATCTTATTATTATACCTTTAAACGAGCAATTCTTGTAGGGATATATATATATAGTGGTAGGAGGGACTCTTTGCATAGTCCGCCTAGGGAAGTACCACACCTTTCCCAGTTATTCTACCGCAAAGCAGTAAAGTGCAAACATTACTTCGTTCCGGTTTGAAGGGCAATGTTTCCAGTGAAATTTTAGGGCATAGAGATGAAACATCTTAGATCTCTGGGTGAGGAGCGCAGTGCAGTGCTAGGTAATGGTATTTGGATTTTCGAAATGTTTTTTGTCACTGTGGTGTTATGGGTTGGCATGTTGCTAACCAACCATAAGGTGTGCCTTATGGTTGGTTGGTCATCCATACATTGACATTTATAATAGGAAGTAGGTTGACTCGTAGAAAATTCAATCTATGGGGCGATCTTAGTGGGTTTTGTAGTGGAAAGACTCTTTCCAGAGTCTGCAAGAACCACATCTTTTCTAGTTCTTCTGTCGCCAACAGGTTATGTGTCCAACTCGTCTCTTCACTCTAAGTATATCATAAAAAAATTGGTTGCCTGTAAAGTCGGTATACGGGCGAAAGTTTTACGTGACAACGACTTTGAGTGGTAAAATAAATTTACGGAAGGGACGCGTGCCTTTCACTTTTTATGTCTGTCTCTCTCGCTCTTAGGCGGGCTAACCATGCCCGAGTGGAAGGGACGCGTGCCTCTCACTCGCTCTCGTTGTGAGCGCATAACGTGAGCGGAGCGTAACGCAGTTTCTTGAAGTGTCACCCGGCAAACCAATTTATAAGACGTTGTCACGTCAAAAAAACACAATCAGCCGACTTTATGTTCCCACGGCGGGACTCGGGGCCCACAAGGAGAGAGTCAAGACTACAATCCAACACGCTGATCAAGTGCGAGTTGGTGGGCAACGCATGTCCTCAAAAGACTTCTAGGATCACGCTGGGTTCTTCGCAATGTTTTCTTTTACTTTGTGTATCAATTGTAATTGTAATCAGTTATAAATCTAATAAATTGTCTTCAGTCATGAAGACAAACTAGTAGGTACATCTCGGAAAAACTCAGAGGCCCTACAACGACCCTTCGAAGCAACGACTTCGCCATTGTGAAAACGCACCAAAAAAACCATTAGACCACTACAGCTTATACATGACTAGCAGCGGGCCGCAGTGTTACCCATGTAGTTCTGTTCCCGTGACTTTGCCGGGATAAAAACATGTACATACATATGTTCCTATGTGCATATCTGTAAGACCACATGGTCTTACAGAGTACCATCAATCAATCATCATCAACCGCAAGACGTCCACTGCTGAACATAGGCCTCCCCCCTAGATTTCCACAACGAACGGTCCTGCGCAACCTACAACCAGCGGTCTTCAGCGACCTTTGTGAGGTCATCTGTCCATCTAGTAGGAGGCCGTCCAACACTGCGTCTTCCGGTTCGTGGTCGCCACTCGAGAACCTTTCTTTCCCATCAGTTGTAAGTTCTGCGGGCGATGTGGCTTGCCCATTGACACTTCAGCTTGCTTACTCTTTGAGCTATGTCGGCCACTTCGGTTCTATTGCGAATATCCTCACTACGGATTCTGTCGCGCAAAGAGACTCCGAGCATAGATCTCTCGTTAGCTCGCTGTTTGACTTTGAGCTTCGTTATGAGGCCCACAGTTAAGAACCACGTCTCAGTTCCATAAGCCATCACTGGCAACACGCACTGGTTAAAGACTTTCGTCTTACAGGCTGACAGACTATAATCTACATCTATTCCAAGTTTCAACCCGATCCGATCATACGTTACGACATGATTGAACAAGATACATCCATACATTGACATTTATAATAGGAAGTAGGATGAGTCGTGGAAAATTCAATCGATGGGGCGATCTTAGTGGGTTTTGTAGTGGAAAAACTCTTTCCAGAGTCTGCAAGAACCACATCTTATCTAGTTCTTCTGTCGCCAACAGGTTATGTGGAAACGTTACCTACTGGTTGGCGGTGGAACACTGTATTTCGATTTGAAGGACAATGTTTTCAGAGAAATCACAGGGCAAAGATAAATTGTCTGATATATGTGTATGACGAGCTCAGTGTAGTGAATTTATCTGTGAATTTATCCCTTCATTCATATTGAAATAGTTGCGCGGTACTATGCTTTATGGGGGGTAGGTGTGTTCCTTACCATCAGTACTTGTCTCGCTCGTCCTGTCACTACTTATTATAATAAAAGTTATCAATTATTGAATTCCTTCTTGATGAAGTTTTGCCATTCAGCGTGGTAACGCCGCCAGCAAGTTTGCAGCAAGTATGTGCTAAAAATAGAAACGTTCGTTCAATTCACGATGAAGTCGTGTTTCTTTATTTAATATCTTCTTACTTATAAAACTAAAAAAAATTACACGCACTTAAAGACTTAGATAATGGAAGACATTTTCTAAATTATAATTAAAACTATGAGATAGAACGATTTAATAATACTAATAGAGCAGGCATATGATGGAGCGAGTCATCACCACATAACCACGTTAAATGACCAGTGATTGATTTTTTTTTTTCAATCACTTAGACTACACGCCCGTGAACAAAATATATGGGTCATATGAACCACCAGAAGACATATGTAGGATGATAGAAGGGTATAAAGTAATAAGATTCAGCACTATGCCGTCACTTGTAAGCTGTCCAACTGAGTGCAGGTGAAGAGGGGGGTTGCAACTCTCGATAATTTCTCCATGTCGCATGATTTAATAAGTAGGTATGTATTTAGAAGTATATAAGTATTATATCAGCTATCTGGCTGCCATCTTACAAACTTTGCTTAGTTTGGGGTCAGATGGTGTTGTGTGTGAGGTGTCCACCAATATTTATTTATTTATTTACTTTGGTAAGGCATTGCGGAATAAACGATCAATGGACAATTGGACATTGATCGCGGTTATAATAATATTATGGTGATGACTCGCTCCACCATAAGCCCACTATCTTAGCGTATTATTAATCTAGTAAAGTATTAGTAATTATTGGATAGTGAGACTTTTCCGCAGTTATCCTCTTAATTTAATTAGGCCAGGAACGATATTTTATAATTTTGATATTACCGCAGTTTGTCGGATCCATTGCATTATTCACAAAATTTATATATTCGACCAGACAATTACATAATATGCAGTAATTATATCACTTTTCCTTCGAGAAATATTATTTCTTCCTTCAGATCGAGAGAGATTATTTCTTCGTTAATCGCGGGTTATATGATTAATTTGATTGTTTCAAAGTATCTATGGATCTAGGTAAATATTTTGATTAAACATGTACAAATTCGGCAGGAAGAAAGCATCTCCTTCGAAAAAGTTATATTTGAGAATACTAAAATTACTTACATAATTTTCCTCCTTTCTGTTCCTCCTTCCTCTTTTCTGTTGAAATGAAGAATGGGATAGAATGAAATATACTCGTACCAACAGTTTTCGTGTAAAGGTACGAGTAGGTACATTGGGATATGAGATTATGAGCTAAGGTTACTTAGTTCTATTTGGTTACAATGAAAAGATGGACCCAGGAGAAGATTAGTTTAAGAAGTGTAACGATTACCTTTATATTTCTATGTAACGATCGCAGCATCGTAGACAGGCAGACTAGGCAGGATTTGGCTTCTTCGTGTTCAATCGTACAAAAAAGTGTATCGTCACGCACAATTTTCACTGAAGTTTCCTCAATTGATTTCAGATTTCATTATCAATATTCAGATAGCATTTTGTAATGGTTAGGATCACAAATACTACAAAACATATGTAAATGGAGTAATTCAGTGTTATTTTGTATTTTATCTCATTATTATGAGCGTTGTTTACCATCAGGTGCATATCTTGCTCTCCCAAGGTCCATCTAATTATAATAAAAAAATATAACAAAATAAACGATAACACACAACCTTACAATTAAACTCCTAACCAGCCCTTGTCATTTAATGAGATCTTAATGATTTATTTATTAAATTGACTTAGCACACATCTTTAAATTGTAACTCTCAACTATCCCTAAGCACAACAGGACTCTAACCACAACATATCTAATTATCTAAGTGCTCAAGGGTACTTAAGGCTTCAGGGGGCCTAAGTGCAACTATTACTAAGCGCACCAGAGTCTAAAGAGCACTAAGATTTCTAAGTGTACAAGGGCCTAGGCGTACAAAATGCTAAATATGATAAGTCTCTTTTCGCATTAAGATCCTAAGTACACCGTAGACTTTCAAGCACATCAAGGCCCTTTGCGCACTAATGCAACAAGTACTCAAATTTTCTCAGCGCACCAAGACCAATATCATAAGCGTACTAAGGCCTTTTGCGCATTAAGACCCTCAGTGCACCAAAGTCCACACCAAAGTCGACAAGGTTCTTAACGCATTAAGAGCCTAAGTACGCCGAGACCCTAAGCATTTTATGCATTAAAGCCCTAAGCACAGCAATGTTCTTTGCGCATTAAGACTGTAAGTGTAGCAAGATCTTTTGCGCAGTAAGACCCTCAGTGCATCAATACCCTAAGCACAACAAAACACTTTGTACATTAAGACCCCAAGTGCACCAAGATTCCAAGCACACTAAGACTCTTAGCGCATTAAGACCCTAAGCATACCAACACACTTTTTTCATTCGGGCTCTTTTTGCGTTAAGACACTTTACGCATTAAAACCCTTCGCGCATTAAGACCCTAAGCACACCAAGACACCGTGCGCGTTAAGACACTTTGGGCATTAAGACCCTTTTTCCATCAAGACCCTAAGCACACCAAGGCACGTCAGCCTCGAAGACGTGTCTCTGCGGCAGTGGGTGGGGGTGGTGGGGCTGCGGGGAGCCGTGGAGCAGCTCGCACATGAAGCTGATGTAGGTGATGGCCAGGCGGAGGGTCTCGATGCGAGAGAGACGTTTCTCGTACGCGAACGTTGGCACCTGGGTAGAGAAAACATGCGTTATAACGTAGTTTTTTACATAATTTATTGAAGAAACAAAAATCTATTTCAATCATACTAAGGAATTGAATGTCAATATTTGGATATTTAATGCCGCCAGCATGCTGCATACGCTTAGGATTGGTAGTGGGCTGGAATATTTTGATTATCTGTAGACCTTCATTGGTCTATAGATAATTCAGGTGTGCTTAGTGTAAGTAGTTAGGTATGTAGTGTAGTATAATTCTCATTGTAATTAGTTTTGTTAATAAAGGCTCTGCCCTTATAAAAAAAAAATGGATGGATGTTTGTCGTAAAGTATGAACGGATCGGGCTACTATTTGGAATACGGTTAGATTATAGAAATGATCTGATCTGGAAGAACACATAAGCTACTTTTTATCCCGGAAAAATAACGGGAACGGGAACAACGTGAGTAGGCGCCCCTGGGCGCTGCTAGTCGTACTAAAATACTATAAATTTCAATGTTTGGATGTTTGTTGCTCAATCATGTCGTAACGTATGAACGGATTGGTCTGAAATTTGGAATACGGTTAGATTATAGTCTGGAAGAACACTTGGCTTTGAACAATGGCTTTTTATTCCGAAAAAACAAAGAGAACGATGGGAACGGGAACTACGCGCGTAAAGCTGCGGGGGACTGTTGGTTTAAAATAAAATCCAGACATCAGACCAGAATTCACCAGAAGAATATTTGTTTGTGGTTGTGAAGTAAAAGATAATATAATTTAATAAGGTTGTTTAGGCTAAGACGGAGCGGTTTCCAACCGCACCCGCGCGCGGTCGTGGGCCCGCGGCGGGTGACGGTTTTATTTCAAAACTCACGAGACCGCGCTGATTTTCGCGGTTTCGCAACCGCCGCGGGTGAGATTTTCTCCCTCGAACGTGGTGGATGACGGGGGCGGGTGGCGACCGTGCGGGAGCCGCGTGGCACCCGTGCGCGCCGCGGGCGTAAACCGCCTCGTGAGTTTTGATTTCAAATTTTACAAATAAATCTGCATTCTAGAAATCTGCGAGCCCGCGCCCGCACGCCGGCGCAGTTGGAAACCGCTCCATGAGATCTTAGCCTTAGTCATCATGCCTATTATAGTGTGATAAGTGAATCACCAGCCGTAACTTTTAGCCGTAGTGTTCGAGCTACACGAGGCTAGTTTTTCAACCTAGGATAGCAAGCTAGTGTTAGTAAGCTAGTACTTCTAGCTTCGTGGAGACGAGACTAGCGTTACGTAGCGTTGGCTACACGAAGCTAGAAGCTAGCTTGCTATCCTAGCTTGAAAAATTAGCCTTGTGTAGCTCGGGCATAAATTACGACTGCTCTAATCAGGAGAACGGCGAACGGAGAGATTGTTCAAGTTTTTCAGAACTTTGTTCGGTTTCATTATTCTACATAAATCATTAATTCGTGCACATACCTTCCGCCTGAGCTTATCAAACGCCTCGTTCAGGTTAAACATCCGCCGTCTTTCCCTGATGTTGGCAGCTCTTCGCTGCGCCACCGACGCGACGCGACGTCGGGGCTTCTTGCCCGTCGGCGTAGCGCGGTGCCCCCCGCGCCCGCACCCCGCTGCCGACCACACTGGACCATAAAGAACCACAAAATCAGATCTTTGCTAGATCCAGACATCGATATAAACCACTAGATGTGCCCTCCCAAACTTCAGGCGCATCGTGAGGAAGAGTGAGCCACTTTTGCCGTTCTAGTCAGTTGCAGGAAGCTGTGAACGCCGGACGTTTTAACCTATCACTATTCGTTTTCAACAACCAAAATTAGTAAAACTACTGAATATCTCGCTCCTAGCGATTCTAGGTGTGAATTAGTTTAGTTATGAGTAAGACACTCACGCTACACACAGAGACCCAGCTTATTACCAATTTCAAGGAGCTCAGGATACATCTACTGTTTTATATCGATGGATCCAAAACCAGCCAAAATTTTATAGTGGTTCTTAGGACTCTTTGTAGAATCCACCTATAGACGTACCACACCTTTGCTAACACCATTCTACAGCCAAACAGAAGTGTGTAATAACAACACTAAGTTGAAGGGCAATGTGTCCAGAAAAATTGCAGAGCATAGATATAAATAATCTTACGTATGTACCTAGTTGATGGGCGCAGTGCAGCATTAAGGTAATGATGGCATGATTTGGACTCTTCACTTTCCAATAGCTGCGCGACACTGTGATACTGTTATACCCATCGATATAAACCAGTAGATGTGCCCTGAGCTCCTTGAAATTAGTAATAAACTGCGTCTCTGTGTGCAGCGTAAGTGGACCAACAACCACTCTACATTTTTACTAGGTTTACATACAACCAATCTACTTGATTCCTAGAATCGCTAGCGGCGAGATATGCTGTAGTTCTACTTACCTACGAGTATTTTGGTTGTTGACAACGAATAGTGATATGTAAAAACATCCGGCGTTCACCGCTTCTTGCAACTGACAAGATAGGAAAGGTTGGGCTCACAGGCTCACTCATCTCAACGATGACATAAGTTTGGGCACCTCCAGCGGTTTATATCGAAGATTACCTATAGCTAATAATTTTGATGATGACGTATGAAAAATACCGATATTTTTCTACCATATCTATTCTTAGTAAGTATATAAATATATAAATTTCTACCTACCCACGATACGATATCGTGGCGGTGTGCAAACGCCTAACGGCTAATTGGGCCCTCTCCTACGGTCTCGCACTTTAAGAAACCTTGCGAGGCATTTTTAAATGTGACGGCACGACACTTAAAATTCCCTTTTAATTTAATTTACACAAATAAAAAAAAACTATTTTGTACATTTGTTTTTTTCACTACCATAAGTGGTTTGTCGTATCAAATCATGTTTATGTAGTTCCAGGAAATAAAAGATAACGAGTTTCGCTGATGCCAATTTGCCCACATCTTTAATTGCCCATGCGACGCCACTGATTTTGACAAACTTTTGTCATAATTTTGGCGATGTTTTCCTTACTTACCCAGGTCAGCAGGCGGGAACGCCAGGATGTCTGGATAAGGCACGGGGGCGGGAGGAGCGTCCCACAGAGGCCCGTAAGGAGACACCTCGCTACCCTGGAAGAAGATATTTTTCTTCAGTTTTCCTTACCAACCCTTCTACCTGGTAGTAGGACTTTTTGCAGAGTCCGCCTGGGTAACTACCACATCTTTGCCAGTTATTCTACCGCCAAGCAGTAATATGTAAACATTACTGTGTTCCGGTCTGAAGGGTAATGTTTCCAGAGAAATTACAGGGCTTAGAGATATAATATCTTAGATCTCTGGGTGACGAGCGCAGTGCAGTGCTAGGTAATGATTTGGATTTTGGAGTTCCAATAGCAGCGTGTCACTGTGCTGTTATGGGCAGGCATGTTGCTTACCAAGCTGCTTGTCCAAGCAAAAACAAAAGATAACAATGTCTAAGCTAAGATCTTAGATAACCTATTATGCCGAGGAGTACCCGATATACCTGTTTCGTAAGTTTACTGTTTGAAAGAAATAAAAAAAAATATTTTTATTTTAAATTTGTAGATGGTAGATCCCTGGACAGATGTACGATTTCTATGTCCGCAGCTTTTTAGAGTTCCGTACCCAAAGGGTAAAAACAGGACCTATTACTGGACTTTACTGTCCGTCCGTCCACCCGTCCGTCTGTCACCAGGCTGTATCTCAAGAATGGTGATAGCTAGACAGTTGTATTTTTGTAGATGGTGTATTTCTATTGCCGCTATAACATCAAATACTAAAAATCCAAAAAAATAACATAAATATTTAAGGGGGCTCCCATGCAACAAACTTTACCGTTTTACCGTTTACCGTTTCTTACTCGTTACTAATAACGGTAACAGGTAGAGCTTTAACTATTATTTTATACAGAATATTTCGTATTTTTTTTTTTTTTAACTTTTATAGGTTTACACTTGACCGCCATCTCGCCTGATGTTAAACGACAATGCGGTCTACGATGGAGCGTGTTTACCTAGAAATAACCGATTCACTCTCGATTTGAAGACACAAAGATTGTAATCATCGGGGAAAACCCACTCAGGCAACGTATTCCACAGCCTAGACGTTCTTATCACAAAATTAGAGTCAAATCTCTTCGTTCGTGTCTTTGGAACATCAACCATGAAACGATGTCGCTTTTTCGAGCTACGAGCATTCCGATAAAAAAAGGGCAAGGTGGTATCAGATCATGCAAATCAATCGCACACTCTCCGAAGTGTATCCGACAAAAAACCGATAGGCTAGCAATTTTTCGGCGATGTTCAAGACTTTGAAGTCTTTTTCGTACAAGAGTATCATTGCCTATGAGCCTTTTGGCACGTCTCTCGATCGATTCCAGTGCCTCCAGCTGATACTTAGCCGATCCATCCCAAAGGTGCGAACAGTACTCCATACAGGAGCGAATCTGTGCTTGATATAAAGTGAGCAACTGTTCAGACTTGAAATACCTTCGCACCTTTGAGAGGACACCTAGTTTTTTGGCAGCTAATTTGGTCTTGGACTCGATATATGAGCCAAAGTTGAGCGTAGATGTTAAAGTAACGCCCAAAAGCTCAAGACGGTCAGAAACTGGCACGGACACACCTCGAAAAGTAGGAGTCAGTTGGAATGGACTCCTTTTTGCGGAAAACAGACACGCCTGCGTCTTACTCTCGTTGAACTTGACCAGATTGGCATTGCCCCATTCAGACACCGCCTCAAGGGTCAAGTTCAAACGCTCAATCAAACTCTCTCTCAGTACCTGGTTTTGCTGCCTACTGGCTCTCGCGCTAGATGTGTAACTCTCTACAACGGTGCTATCATCTGCGTACCCAAAGATGCCGGGCTTCAACAGATCGTTGATATGTAGCAGGAAGAACGTCGCAGAGAGTACCGACCCTTGAGGGACTCCGGCATTGATAGCCATTTGATCCGACGAGCAGCCATCAATGACGACTCGTATGGAGCGATCCCTCAAGAAGTCCGATATCCACGCAATAAACCCAGGAGACAAACCATAACTTGAAAGCTTGCTTATAAGGTCATCATGCCAAACCCTGTCGAAAGCCCTTCATGGTGTTCAGCGTTTTATGTTTTTTTTAATGTAATTGATAAAAATAAATAAATAATGAAGGCCCTTACAGTAAAAGAGGTTTTCGCCGTTTATGATGGTTTTTTTTATAAAAAAGATTGTCGGGACCAAGCATGAGAATGTGCCTATAGAGTAAGAACTACGCCTGCCCATAACAGCACAAATTCATGCAGCTCCGTACTACTGCACTGCGCTCGTCATCAAGAGATATAGTATTTTTTATTTATCGATACCTGTAATTTCTCTAGTTTTATCCTGCAAACCGGAACACAATAAAGTTTCACATTACTAACGCATGGAATAACTGGAAAGCTGTGGTACTTCCCCTGGCTGACTCCTAAAAAGAAGTCGTCCAGATAAATAATTAATAATATTAAATAAATATTGGTGGAAAATTCGAGGACGAAGCATGGCAGGGTGTACCGTGCCACGCTAGTTATAAATAGAAACCCAAAAATAAATGAAAGCAAATATTAGTTTTTGAAGTGAAAACTTCTTTTTCCGCACCACACACATATTTTTCGTGGGCTGTGAATTGAACTCAAGCGTCACGTTCGTAAATGAAAGAAATCTTCTGGTAAACCACGGCACTCAATGGTCAGGGTCACGCCCTCCGGTTTCACCGGTATAAAATTCTGAGTTATAAGTAGAGTGGCGAGATGAACAGGATATGCGCCTGGTGGTAGCAACCATGCTTGCCACATTACAACACAGTGACACGCAGCTATTGGAACATAAAGAGTCCTAATCATTACCTAGCACTGCACTGCGCTCGTCACCCAGAGATTTTAGATGTTGTATCTCTAAGCCCTCTAATTTCTCTGGTAACATTGCCCTTCAAACTGGAATACAGGATTGTTTGCACTAATGCTGCTTGGCGGTAGAATAACTGGCAAATACTTCACCAAGCAGACTCCGCCAAGAGTCTTGCCACTACTAAACTTCGACTGTTATCGGCAGTCCGTATGACTGTCCATTTTTGTTGTTGTTGATAAATGTATTAAAAAACCGCAAACCGATTTCGATAAAAAATAAATGGCATCACCTCTGAGTTGTGTGTGATCTACCCCTATACTTTATCTAAGCATCTACTGAACAAAGAAATATCTGTCAAAATCGATTCGCAATAAGCGAAGCGGAAAAAATCCTTTTTGAAGTCGATTAAAAAAATCAAACAATTCGCTTAAAAACGATGATTACGATTTATATTCATTACTTATTCTTCTTTTTGTTATCATCATCATCATCATCAGCCACAAGACGTCCACTGCTGAACATAGGCCTCCCCCCTAGATTTCCATAACGAACGGTCCTGCGCAACCTGCAACCAGCGGTTTCCAGCGACCTTTGTGAGGTCATCTGTCCATCTAGTGGGAGGCCGTCCAACACTGCGTCTCCCGGTTCGTGGTCGCCACTCAAGAACCTTTTTTCCCCATCGGTTGTCAGTTCTGCGAGCGATGTGGCCTGCCCATTGCCACTTCAGCTTGCTTACTCTTTGAGCTATGTCGGCCACTTTCGTTCTTTTGCGAATATCCTCATTACGGATTCTGTCGCGCAAAGAGACTCTGAGCATAGCTCTCTCCATAGCTCGCTGTGTGACTTTGAGCTTCGTTATGAGACCAACAGTGAAGGACCACGTCTCAGTTCCATAAGTCATCACTGGCAACACGCACTGGTTAAAGACTTTCGTCTTTAGGCATTGGGGTATTTTGGACTCAAAGATGTGCCGAAGTTTCCCGAACGCTGCCCATCCGAGTTGGATCCTTCGCTGGACCTCTTTGTCGAAGTTGGATCTACCTAATTGGATCTTTTGACCCAGGTAGACGTATTCGTCAACAACTTCGAGTGTGGTATTCCCAACAATAACCGGTACAGGTGAGACATGAACATTTGACATGACCTTCGTCTTGTCCATATTCATCCTCAAACCTACCTGTTGGGATACTCTACTGAGGTCCCTGAGCATAGCACCGAGGTCCTCCATCGACTCCGCCACAATGACTATGTCGTCGGCAAACCGAAGGTGAGTGATGCATTCGCCGTTGATATTGATGCCATATCCGTTCCAGTCCAGTAGCTTGAAAACATCTTCCAGCGCGGCAGTGAACAGTTTCGGAGATATAACATCTCCCTGTCTCACGCCTTTCTGTAGCTGGATATGTTTTGTGCACCGGTCCTGTAATCGGACAGACATTGTGGCTTTGCTGTAAATACACTTCAACACTTCGATATAGCGATAGTCGATGCGGCATCGCTGGAGAGACTGAAGCACTGCCCAGGTCTCGATGGAATCGAAGGCTTTCTCATAGTCCACATACGCTATACATAGTGGCCGATTATACTCCTCGGTTTTCTGTATAATCTGCCGAAGCGCATGAATGTGGTCTATGGTACTATAGCCTTTTCGGAAACCGGCTTGTTCGGGTGGCTGGAAGTCGTCAAACCTGCGTGCGAGACGATTCGTGATTACCCTCGAAAACAACTTATAAACGTGGCTCAGAAGTGAGATGGGTCTGTAGTTCTTCAACAAGGTGTTGTCACCTTTTTGAAGAAGAGCACCACCACACTTCTGCTCCACGCTTCTGGCGTACTACCGTTAAGTATGACGGAATCGAACAGCTTCTGGAGGACTTTAAGTACCGGTTTTCCACCCGCTCTCAGAAGCTCAGTCGTAATTCCGTCGTCGCCAGGTGCTTTGTTGTTTTTAAGTTGTTTGAGGGCCATCCTAATCTCATACAGGCTGACTTCTGGGATATCTTCGGTAAAGTGTCGGGTCAGCTTGGCTCTGGGGTCTTTTGCCATGCTAACGACAGGTTGTGCTTGCGTAGAGGTGTATAACTGTTCATAGAACCTCTCAATCTCCTCCAAAATCTCAGGCTTCGACGAGACAACGTTACCACTATCGGTCTTCAGTTTGGTCAGCTGACTTTGCCCAAGAGACAGATTTCTTGCGAACACTTTTGAGCCTTTGTTCTGCTTGATCGCTTCTTCAATACTCGAAGTATTGAAGCAGCGTATGTCGCGTCACACACAAGTAGAGATCTGTCTATTGAGCCGTCTGTATACCGTCATGTCGACCGAAGACTGTAACCGCATATCTCGTCTGACCGCCATAAGATCTAGAGTTTGATCGGAGAGCTTTTGGGTTCTGTTTTGGCGTCGGCTCTTATAAAATTTTCTGCCAACAGCATGAACAGTTTCCACTAGCCTGTCGTTTATTTCGTCCGCCGTTACGCACTCATCTAAGGATTCGAAGCGATTTTGAAGTTCGAGTTGAAAGTTATCGGGATCTTCGATCTGAGCATAATTTGGTCGGAGCGTGGACTTCATTAGACGTGATCTTTCGAGCTTAATGTTTAGATTCAGCGTGCCTCTTACAATACGGTGATCGCTGCCGGTCTTAACCCTGCTGATCACAGAGACGTCGCTGAATATTTGCCGTTTAGTCGTCATAATGAAGTCGATCTCATTTTTGTGGAACCGTCAGGGCTAATCCAGGTCCACTTTCTTTGTGGCTGTTTCTTGAAAAGGAGTTCATCATAAAGAGGCTCTCCTTTCCAAGAAATCCGCTAGACGTTGCCCTCTTGGGTTCCGCTGCCCATATCCGAAATTCCCCACTCTCAACTCATCACCGCTACGTTTGCCCAGTTTCGCGTTGAAGTCTCCCATCACAACTGTGAAATGTGTTGGCGAGACATGTATGGCTTTGGAGATGTCCTCATACATGGCCTCAACCTCTTCGTCGGGATGTGTCGAGGTCGGTGCGTATACTTGTATGACCTTCAATGAATACCGGTCGCTAATTTTAAGTACAAGGTATACCACCCTGTTCGACACTCTCGATCATTATCACGTTGTTGACGAGAGACTTGCGGACGATAAACCCGACACCCCTTGGGATTGTTGATCTCCCTCCCGGTAGTAGAACAAGTTGCCGGATTCGAGGGTTATCCTGTCCTCGCCCTGTCTACGGACTTCGGATAACCCCATGATATCCCATCGCAACTTGTCCACTTCTTCTTCCAGCTCCACAATCTTTTCGTCAGCCCTCAGCGTCCGTGCGTTATATGTTGCCAGGTCGAGTCGTTGGGTTTGGTGGCGGGGCGTCTGCCGGAGATTCTTCGCACCCCATGCTCCGCCGGAACCAAGGCTTTTTGTTATAATTAATCATATTCTGTACTGAATTTTTGACGTGACAACGTCTTATAAATTGGTTTGCCGGGTGACACTTCAAGAAACTGCGTTACGCTCCGCTCACGTTATGCGCTCACAACGAGCGTGAGTGAGAGGCACGCGTCCCTTCCACTCGGGCATGGTTAGCCCGCCTAAGAGCGAGAGAGACTGACATAAAAAGTGAAAGGCACGCGTCCCTTCCGTAAAATTATTTTACCACTCAAAGTCGTTGTCACGTAAAACTTTCGCCCGTACACCGACTTTACAGGCAACCAATTTTTTTAGGCAACCTATTTGCAATATATTTGTTGACATATTAAATTACATATAAAACACTTTTCATCCAATAAACAGCTCGGTGAAGGTCGTTGTATAGCGGGATCTCCTACTAATAGAAGTAAGTGTATCTCTCTACTTAGTCTGTGTAGAAGTAAAAACGTCAGAAGACCGTAGAACAGTGGTAGCTCATTTCATAGAGTTCAGCTTCCAAGTCGACCTAGGGACCTAGGCTTTATAAACTTTAACTTACCATCAGACGCTTGTCTTATTCATTCATCGACCGAACGCATGCTTAGAAGACTAATCTAAGTAAGTAATTTTAAGTCTTTACTTTGTGCTCTGTTGTACAGCCCAACTTTGATCTCAAATCAGGAATTTCCAATTTCAAATTTATACATTTATTCATGCTTTTGTGTTTCGAAAACCGTAATTCATTTGTTCTTTCCACTATTGTTTTTATCATTCGGTTCACAAAATGGAAAACTTGAACTTAAATTTTCGCTTGGGGCAGGATCTGGCTGGTTGGCCAGGGTTCAGACATTACGATGAGCGTTTCCGATTATTGTACAGGATCCACTTTTCATGATTTGTTTTAAAATCCCTTTATTATTGTGCCAGTTGAGTAAATTAATACAGCAGTGAACGACTGTTTGTCGGTTTGGTGCACTCAATTCATGAAATCAAAACCCTCCTTTCAAGATTTTTCTCCTTCCCAATTTTTCCAAGTGGATTTCAAGTGGAAATTTTTTATCCCTAAGACTGCAGTCTGCAGTTAACTCAGGTGTGGTTTGCTATGGATCCGTTTCCACAACAGCCTTCAATTCTTCATTATCAACTTTGGTATTCGGCCGTCCACGGAGCTGATTCCACAAGTCGAAATTTCCAGAACGCAAACGTTGGAACCAAAAACGCACTGTGTTTTCTGTTGCGACACCGCCGCCATACACATCATTATTCCTACGAGTCAGGGTATCTGATCTGTGTTCGAGCTTTTTCTTCAAGACTGCCACGATGGAACTGCTACTTGTAAAGAACGCAATATTTCAAGTTTTCCATTTTGTAAACTGAACTGAACTGAAGAAATAAAATATTAATAGCTTAGTTTTTTAGCATCTTAACGTATATATAAAACCGATTGCTTTGAACGTGCTCTTAGCGATGTGTATGTACTCTATTTGCTCTAAGTCGTAAACTATGAGAGATCTCATTTTAATTTTTTTTGTGTAGATTTACTACATTTATAGCTTTAATTCAAGGATAAAATATATATTTTTTAAATTGTCCAAGTTACTCAAAAATCGATTTGAAATGTTCACTTCCGGTTTACAATACGTAAAATAATTCAAATTTCGAATTCGACAAAAAAATTAAAAAGTACAACTTTTTAACTATTAGGAACAATATTATTTAGTTTTTTTAATAGTTAATTGATACAAATAAGAGGCATAGAAAAAATAATAATTTCATTTTTAGCTAATTTTTAAAAGCTCATAACTCGGCAATAAAGCATCACACGAAAAAAAAATGTGCTAACCCACGTCTACTAGAAATATAACTGACCAGAGTATGAACAAAATTCACGATCTCATATTTTTTTTGGTTGTCCGCTTGGCGTGAAATGCCCCATATATTGGCAACGCCGTCCTGTCTAACCCGCGTAGTTTCCAACATTCGGAGTTATGAGTTTTCAGTTCTATCGGCATTCCTGTGATATTTCTATTCCCATTGGTGGTATCACCAATTTATTGTACATTTTATAAAACCGTAAATATTACGTAGATTAAATCGAAGACAACCATTAGTAATTTTTTCTAGTGAGAAGATTTTCAGCCGCGTTCAGCACTTTTTGCTACAGGAAATTCTTTTGGGTTCGCTTTCCCGACATGTCAATGTAGCTATACTATGTAACATAACTTATTATTTTGGCTTTACTCAGTGCTTACGAAATCTCATGCAAATATTTTCAAACAATAAAAAGTTTCAAACAAACTTTCATCCCTTATTTCACCCCTTTGGAGGTTGAGTTTTGAAAAATACTGTAAAACGTAATTCATTATTTTGATCATGCTCAATTCGTGCGAAATTTTATGCGAATACGTTAAAGTTTGAATGTTTCATACAAACTTCCATCCCGTTTTTTACACCCTTAGGGGATGAATTTCGTAATGATATTTCGTAAGCACTGAGTAAAGCCAAAATAATAAGTTATGTTATATAGCTTTTTCATATTAAAAAAAATATTTTTAATTGTTAATTAATCGTATTCTGGACTGAAATTTTTAGGCAACCTATTTGCGCAAACATTACTGTGGTCCGGTTTGAAGGGCAATGTTTCCAGAGAAGTTACAGGGCTCACAGATATAACATCTTAGATCTCTGAGTGACGAGCGCAGTGCAGTGCTAGGTAATGATTTTGACTCATCATGTTCCAATAGCTGCGTGTCACTGTGCTGTTATGGGGCAGGCATGTTGCTTACCATCAGGCACATGTCCTGCTCGTCTCGTCACTCTTTATTTAAAAAGAAACCGCAGCGGAGTGGGACGTGCGCGTTAGATACTTTTTGTATGATGGGTGAAATCTTTTGTGTTCTCGTCACCAACTTGCGTTTTAGAAGTATATCTATAAAGGTAACGTATTGTTTAGTGCTGTTTAGTAGGTACTAAAATTTGCATTTATAAGCATTAACTTCTATTCTATTCTATTTGACTGGCCTCGTGGCTCAGTGGGTAGTACTTATTTATAGGCAGTCGCTATGACTGCTATTAAAAAAATGTAAACTCTATCTGGCTGTCAAACCTTTGCTTTGCTTAGTTTGGGGTAAGAGGGTGTTGTATGTGAAGTGTCCACCCCAACCGCGTCCACCCACCTTGCGTAGTTCTCTTTCCCGTTATTTCCCCTGGATAAAAAGGAGCCTATATATTCTTTCAGACTATTTTCTGTCTGTGTTCCAAATTCAATCAGATCTGATTATACGTGTTTGAGCAACAAACATCCAAATTTCCAAAAATTTACATTTATTGTAATATTATTTATTTATTATTTAAGAAACTCACACTAGAGCTAGACCAGACGTGCGGCGTCTCGCTGCCGTAGGACATCAGCGGGAAATGAATCTTGATTCCTTTTCACACACCACTCGAAGGAAACACACAAAGGCCGCAAGACCCAATTCACTAGACCCCACACACACACACACAAGCAAGATCGAATCTCAGGACTGACCAGAGCTTACGGACTATGAAATTGAACTAAATAAAATATCATACATCCGAAATATGGACGCAGAAATATTAAAAAACATTTGCCGCTTCAAATTCGATCTAATTTCTCACACGTACAGCTCAAAATCCTACGTCATAGAATTTGTGGCAACCCTAACTACGGTAGCGCCATATTTCTGGACTCTCATTGGCTTTCAAAGGGGTGAAATTAGGGTGGCATGCTCTGATTGGCTACAGCGGGTGTAATAGGCGGGTCTTGTGTTATCGACTCCTGTTTTCAGATTTCAGGAACTGTTCAATAAATGTTTTGGTAGATTATAATGTCTTTGAGGAATAATGTTACAATACCCTCGAATAGATACGTAATAGATGAACCCATGTTCTCAGGTATGGCCCAAAGATCATACTAATATTAAGATTTTGTAGTAGTAGACGTTGCAGAGTATATAAATGAATTATATTATTTATCTGGGTGGCGAGCGCAGTGCAGTGGTAGGTAACGATCTGGAATCTTCATGTTCCAATACCTGCTTTATAGGTACTTTACTGTAACGGGCAGACGTACCTATTGCTTACCAACACACAAACTTACTTCCTACTTCCGCAAATGACATGACGTATGTAGGTCCAATCTGTATAGAAACTTTCGGCATTTGTGTCATCAAACATGCTCAGACATAATCGGGGTGATGACTGGCTCAAAAATATAATACTATAATTATATAATAGGTAAATATTAGTCCATCAGGTAGGTTACGGAAAAATATGGGGCAAATATTGTTTGCTTTATAATTATTAAAAATCTTCGTTGTTTGTAAAACAAAAGAAAATATTCGTGTACAATATTTTTAACGATCTATCTGATGGACTACTGTATTTGAGCAGGCGCTGAGTGAAGTTGAGTGTTCAAAATATGTGTACTGTTTTAACTCGGAAAAGCATGCAAATTATGATACTTGATGTTGCCAGGAAGTGTATTGGCAAAAAAAATTCAGTCCCACTACTACCAAACAGATTTTGAAGCGTTTTTTTTAATAGATAGAGTAATTCAAGAGGAATTTTATATGTATAATAGATACATAAAATAGTAGCAAAACACTGATTAAATTTAAAGGTTCCTAATGGGCAGTCATCAATTTTCAGTCTTTGCGTTCACATTGCAAACGCTGGCTGAACCCTACGAAATAGATCAAAATAATATCTTGCAGTGTCGTACAAAAAAGTCCGCGTTGGTATACGTATGTCTATCTCTTATGGATAACCCACGATGACCATTTCTATTTAAATGTTCAGTCCATTTACTTGAATTCTAAGGCAGTGGGGTCTAAAAAAATAGCCAATACACCTTCTGGCAACATCCAGTAATCATGATCTGCATGCTTTTCTGAATCCAAAACCGTACACCGAGTTCGGTCCTCATATTTTGCACACTCAACTCACTCAGCGCCCGCTGTATAAGTAACTCATTGGAATATCCAGCCTAGATACATTTTTAACCATGAAAACAAGCATGAAAGTATAAACCCTACACTTGACCGTAAAACCAAAGCACCTGCACTGACAGGCGCTCCTAAGCGGCGCTAATCACGTCCATTTAGATCACATTATCGCATTACCCTGATAGGCGTGAACCTCACAATAATGCACAGTAGCACAATAACTGCACAATATGCGCGGGACAGATGCGGCTTTCGTCACGCATCGGCTTTGTCCTGATTTAGTTGTGGCCAATAACTTAGCGAAACGCGGGGAATAAAGTCTACTGCATACAGCATAAGTATAAGCAGCCCACTAATTGTATAATTATTTCGGTAAATTTTAACATAGTATTATAGAACCATACACTTGACTTGGAATTTATGAACTTACTGTATTTAATTTGAACGTCACGTATAATATGACTGCGATGTTATGTATTTCGACATAATGTATTCTGATATACCTAATTGGATTTGCATACCTAATGTGAGGTTGTTTTGGCTGTACTTGTAATTTTATAAGATCTTTGTTACCCATGAACTAGCAAATAAAGAATTGAATTGAATTGAACTAAATGCACCTACCTACTGCTGGGACTAGGGGGGCTGCTCTCGTAAGGAGAATGTCTAGTTCTAGGCCATAACCCACCATTCTCATTCTCGTGCGAAAGAGACTGCAAAGTCTCGAACATCGCCGAAAAATTGCTAGCTTATCGGTTTTTTATCGGATACACTTCGAAGAGTGTGCGACTGATTTGTACGATCTAATACCACCTTGCCCTTTTTTCTATCGGAATGCTCGTAGCTCGAAAAAGCGACATCGTTTCATGGTTGATGTTCCAAAGACACGAGCGAAGAGATTTGACTCTACTTTCGTGGTAAGAACGTCTAGGCTGTGGAATACGTTGCCTGAGAGGGTTTTTCCCGATAGTTACAATCTTTGTGTCTTCAAATCGAGAGTGAATCGGTTTCTTCTAGGTAAACACGCTCCATCGTAGACCGCATCATCGTTTAACATCAGGCCAGATGGCGGTCAAGTGTAATCCTATATAAGTTAAAAAAAAACGTTCCCCAGTGCGGTTAGGTGGATGACTCATGACCTGGAAACTCTTGATTCTGGAAATGATTCCAGGAACAGTCCCGTTTTCCTCACGATGTATTTCCTTTACCGTTTTTAAATTCAGCAGCAATTTAGCACAGTCATGCCCTCGAAAAGATATTTGTGCGTATGTGATTTAACTAGGTGCTCCGGCTCGGTAGTCGCCGTTCTTCCGACTAGAGCATCCGTAACTTCTAGACCAGCCGTAATACTGAATGGATACAAATGTAATTATTTTGTTCTGTTCTGTACCCCATTGCTTTTAATTTAACGAGACGATATAGCGTTTCTACTGCGTTAGACTGCGATCTACTTTTCAAAGTGTATGTGTTGCAATAAGTGGCCATCTCGGACTTTTGGGCGTTACCTACCTGCTTACGCTCAACTTTGGTTCTTCGTCGATTACAAAGGTAAAACGCAGCAAAAAAAGGCACTTAAAGTCTGAGCAGTTGCTCATGTTATATCAAGCACAGATTCATTCTTGTAAGGAGGTACTGTTCACACCTTTTAGATGGATCAGCTAAGTACCAAGTCTCGTCACTGTGTACCTACCTACTATGGTACAGAGTGGCGAAACGTGACACCTACCTACCTGATGGTGAGCAACATACCAGTCCATAACAGCACAGCATCACGCAGCTATTGGAGTATGAAGAGTCGATCACGAGACGTATCAAATGCCTCATGGGCAACGACACTCTGTTCTAAAAACACTTCATTGAATTGCCCCAAAATTACTAAATATCGGAAAAAGTGCATAAAGTGCTCATTACACCTAAAAAAGTGTTCACTTTAAAATGTCTACACAAGGATTTATGGAAAATTACGAGCGAGAAAACGTAGTTATTTGTGGAGTAATCGCTCCCGCTCCTCTTGTCGCTGTAATCGTGGCCACGTGGCCAAAGCAAGAATCGACGCAACTCAGGGAGATTTGTCAATTTTGACGCGAAATTGTTGCGGATAGGGTAAAATTAATACATCGCTGATCAGTTAGGGTGGGTGATACGGATTAATTAATAATATCGATTGTATTATTTGCAGTTTGTAGTACATTTCATGAACAGAATGTCCGATTTCACAAACATGTTGCCGTATGGGCTGTTTTTTTTTCTAGTAGTTACATAACGGATGTGCAAGTACGTCATCACCACTGGCTTTAACAGTGAAGATAAACATCGTGAGGAAACCCAGCAGCAAAACATCTTTCGAGAAACACAGAAAACATCTTATACGTGTTCTTATGCGTTCTCTAATCCACACTGGGCTAGGGTGGCCATCGATTCAAGGCCATCCTTGAATCTCTCCTAGTGGAGAAAGTCCCAGCCGTGGAGGCAGAAAGTGGGCAAAGTAGGTACGCTTGTGTTTCCAGAATGAGGGGGAAAGTTAACGGTCGAAATACAGTAGGCAACTCTAGCCTGTTATAATTTGCCTGGCGCAATTATTTTTTTCTAGATGTGCCCTTTTGAAATATTAATATGTATCTACCAGTGAAAGCTTCATTAAAACCAGTAAAACCTTTTCAGAGATTAACTGGTATACTGCTATATATTAAATGGTATAAACAACAACAGATAAATTTAAATTGTAAATTTTCTGTAAATACCTACATAAATACCGTACCTCCATATATTATGCTTTCATTATTTTAAAGCTATTAATTTGGAATTGCAATTGCAGATACTTACTTAAATTTTCTTTATATCTATAGATACCTTCTGATTGTTCCATCATGACTTTTGAGGTGTTTAAATTTTAAACATAACGGATGCTGCGTAGATCTAAGTATAACAAGAACAAAGTTAAAAAATTGGATTAGCCCCCGACTACCTCGGATTTGTAATTTGTACCTACAACATTCTAGTAGTTAAGCCCTTTCATTTGATTATCATTATTGAGGGAGTTGTGAAAAAAGATGTATTTCGCCATTTTGTAGTAGCGGCCATCTTGGATTTGAAATTTGTCATAGTGCATAGTATTCTACTAGTCAATCTCTTTCATTTGATATCTATATTGAGGTAGTAGGTGAAAAAATAATGTACCTAATTCGCCATTTCGTGGTCGCGGCCACCTTGGATTTGAAATTTGTAATAGTATTCTACTAGTCAAGCCCTTTGATTTGATACCCATATTAAGGTAGGTTTTGAAGAAATATTTTGTCTGCCACTTTGTGAAGACGGCCATCTTGAATCGATATTTACCAAACATAGCTAAGAACATCCGCACGGAAATTAACCTTCAAATAAAAAAGATCGATCGCATCGAAATCAGCCCATCCGTTTGATCTCTAGGGTGACACAGACAGACAGACATCGTCATCACACTTATAACACCCCTTTTTTTTGGTCGGGGGTTAAAAAGAAGAAAAAGTAAATAGGTATACTTATCCAGCCATGTCAGAAAAAATCAGTACCTACGTTTTTAGGTACCGTGAAATATGCCAACTTTGCCTACAGAGGTATCTTTGCCCAAAATACATTAATTATGGAAAACCGTTTCTATAAGAAAAATATTATGTATTACGGCAATATTGATAACTTTGGAAGAAATTAGGTTTTACGTATGGCATCTCTGAGAATCGCGCATCAAGCCAACTCCGTTTAGTATCCTGTTGCAGCTTGTTAAGCGTGGTGGGTGTTTTTGCGGGCAAATTTTTGAAAAAAGGTTGAACTGAATTCTTATTCAGGGCGAGTATGAAGGTAAGTTTATATAATTGTATGTTGTAGCAAACGAATTACAGTGTATTTTAATCTTAGTTTCAGTGTTAAAGGTTAATTAAAACAAAAGTTATGACGATGGGCAATTTTACCTAGTAATGTTCCGATCTGAGAATGGCAACTTTGCCCATGTTCGTAAGAGCACTAGGGTTGTCACTTTATAATAGTTGTGTATAAAAAATAATGTTTATTTTTGTGATTATTTCGCGTTAGTAATATTAACTTATCTATTCCAATGAACTAGTAAAAAACAAACAATTATACTTTTACGTGAAAATGTGTTTACTTGTGTGCTCTTCCTTTGCACTTAATTTGAAGTTCCATAACTGATTGCCAGGCTGATACTGGAATTACCGGGCCCGTGGAACATTATTATAAAATTAAGATAAATCACAAAACGACAAATTCAAGAACAAAATTCCCGGTGGTCCAGGCTTTCTTGGCGAGGCATAGTGATGAATTGACTGTAAGAAATACTCAAAATATTTCAAAAGCAAGAGCTGAAAAGGGACCCCAAGAAATAGCTGAATATTTTGACAATTTAACCACAACTTTAAAAGACATACCAGCAGAAAACATTATCAATCTCGATGAAACAAACCTGTCAGATGATCCAGGTTCTTCATCATATTTTATTGCGATTTCAGTAGTTATAACATACAATAAAGTTAAATTAATTTATTATAGTCGCATAATACATAAGACTGTTTTTCAAAAATAATTTAATTAAAATAAGAAATAGCTTTTTTGTGTATCTAATTGTGAAAAAAAAACTGTTTTTCTATGGTTAGCGGTTGAATTTTCAGATTTAAAATTTTAAGACTGTTTTCCAAAATATAATTAAGCAAAAATAATAAAAGATTTTTTTATGTGTATTTAAGTGTCTAGTTACTTCTGCGATAATTTCAGTAAGCTAACTCAGGCTGAAATACAAATTATTAAGCTTTTTTTTAAGTAAGTTCCTAATACGCCTACTGAAATTATCGTATAAGCCTATCTTTATTCTTCACTGATTGAAAGGAAAAACTTGGTTATCACTTTTTTTATATTTGGAATATCTACTTCATTTCGAACGTTGATTGATCTCGTTTTTGATATTAGTATTCATAATAATAAGTTTAGATATGTATAAGAGTTTCAGCCGTTTGTATTTTTGAGAAAAATATAAACATTAATACATTCTAATTTTGTTTTTTGTACCTACCTACTAAAAATATTTGCTTTTGGCAGCCCTAACATTTTGACGTCGCAACTTTTGTCTTGTATGGAATATAGAAAAAATGTCAGGGTAACTTTGCCAACTAACTTAATAGGGAAACTTGGATCGTCATCGGTAAGGGTTTTAGAGGTAACGTCAATATTGCTCTATTCCTTTAGCTAGTTTCTTTCTCATTGGCATAAAGGCTAAATTTGAGTAAAAAAAAACACGTGGGCTATGTTGGCTAAAAGTCTAGATAACTTTGCCCGGCATCAAAATCAATGAAAAGCTGGAAAAGATGTGAACTTTTTCAAAATCTTAATAACCTAAAAAAGTTGGACAGCTTCGATTGTCCAACTTCCAGCACTAGGGTGGGCCAACCGCTCCTTCCATTCCATTAGCATGGAGCGTCGAGCTTGGAGTTTCCATGCTTCGATCTCCAGCGACGACACCCGTTGTCCCTGGTTGCGGAGGTCCAAACGCCATGCATACATGTTCGCAAAGAACTCCGCCTCCAGGTCCCACGGAGGTGATCCAGCCAACAGACACGCCGCTTCACCAGAGATCGTTCTATAGCCTCGTACTACGCCGATGGCCATCACCCTCTGCGGCCGCCTTAAAAGAGTACAATGATACAATGCAATGATACAATGCTTTATTGGCCTGTGAGTAGCTAATCGGTTGGTCAGAGCATCCGCCCATATAGGGAATTCGTAACGTTCCTAACGCAACGTTCGTAACATAAATAATAAAATATTCTACGAACAATAATTAGACTAATTGACAAAATCTTACATTTGGACAAAAAAACAGATAGTAAGTATGTGTGCGTATTACATGAAAACTTAAAAACGTGTTTGAATGGAAATGGATGTAAGTAGATATACCTATATTTTTAAAATGTTGTCCCTGTTGATTTGACTCTTCAACTTTAGAGAAGTCAAAAATAGTGAGGGGTGGACGGCATCAAATTATTGTGATTTAGCAAGACATGTCAAATGGATTACACGCTCGAATTACTAGAAAAAGGGCGCGCGCGAAATTAAAGCTAGGGTGGTCGCACGTGTTCACTCGGGGTAAAATATGTTTAGATATGATAACTAATACAGAAAATTGTTTTTTAATCGTTTTGGGGTGCGGCGTGATATGCGCAATTAGAGAATATAATCGTTTTGTTATGCTTTCGTTGAGCATATTTGAATACTTACTTTAAAAAATCCAAGTAGGTATTAAAAATAGTTTAAAAGCCGGGTCACACAGAGGCGGGAGCCGCGAGAAAGCGATCGCGATCCGGGACGGGAATTTTTGTAATATTCGTATTTGTATGCAACCTGACACATAGCAAGAGGGCGCGATCCGGCGCGATACGTTTTCCCGCGTGACAGGATCGGGACGACAAACAAGAGATCGCTTCGCCATGCTTCGCGGGAAGGACGCGCGACGGACGGCCGGCGCGGGCGCTGTATTCTACGGTAGTCAGTACAAGATGTCACACAGGACAGAGCGTTCGCGTAGCGATCGCGATCCGATCTCACGAGTTGTATTTTTTTACAACGTAATCGTGCGATATACTCGTCGTTTTCTTGTATTAATTATGAATCGAACCGAACACTCCAAACATATCTCGTTTCCTATTTGTAGGGTAAATTACGCTACCAGCATGGGAATCCGCCGCGACCTAATCGGCAATGGTAATGATTAAAAGCCGGGCCACACAGAGGCGGGAGCCGCGAGAAAGCGATCCGATAGCGATCGAGTGCAAAGCGATAGCGGTCCGTATCATGTCACACAGAGCTACTACCCGCAGGCCGCGGCCCGCGGCGGGCAGATGGCGAGAACACAGCCGGTGTGACACCAAAAGCGATCAAATTGCTCACGACCTTACGTTGTAAAAAAAATACAACTCGTGAGATCGGATCGCGAACGCTCTGTCCTGTGTGACAGCTTGTACTGACTACCGTAGAATACAGCGCCCGCGCGGGCCGTCCGTCGCGCGTCCTTCCCGCGAAGCATGGCGAAGCGATCTCTTGTTTGTCGTCACGATCTTGTCGCGCGGGAAATCGCATCGCGCCGGATCGCTCCCGCTTGCTATGTGTCAGGTTGCATACAAATTCGAATATTACAAAAATTCCCGTCCCGGATCGCGATCGCTTTCTCGCGGCTCCCGCCCCTGTGTGACCCGGCTTTAGTACCTACATACTTAGTATCAAAATGACTTGGCATTCTCTAATTGTCGTTTTACCTGCGGAAGTAGATACCTCCTAGGTATACACCATTTCTAGCAATTAAAGAAAACAAAAAATAAGTACTACTTACTTAGGTAAAATACATCTATAAATAAAGTTACAGTTGATGGCTTTATTGCAAAAATCAATCTATCTCTTTGAGGTGCCATTGGAATGGAAACCATGAAAAGAAATACAAAATAAAGGAATACGTGACAAACAAACTTAAAGAGATATCTACCTCACCGTTGTTCGTTATTAGGTATACCGTCACGCAATACAGTATCAGTTTCAGTACAGTACAGTATCAGAATGATACGAGTAAATTTAAATACCTACCTATATTTCCAGAGAAATGTCAAGGAGCACCAAAGAGATCAATAATCTTATGGGTAATGAAAACATTGCTAGCCAATAATTTATTTTACTCTTCGTGTACAAACGGCGGTGTGGCACTGCGCTGTTATGGCCAGGAGAGTTGCTTATCATCAAGCGCACAACTTCCTGGTTCCATCACTCTATTAAATAACGAGAAACGAGATACTTTTCTTGTACCAGATTTACCTCTTGTACCTGTCTCCTCTGTCCTCTGTATTTGCGGGCTAAGGCTAAGAACTTATGGAACGGTTCTGCAACCGCGGCGGGCGCGGGTTTTATTTCAAACCTCACGAGACCGCTGATTTTCGCCGCTTCGCAGCCGCCGCAGGTGAGATTATCGCCCGCGAACGTGGCGGCCGACAGGCGGGCGGCGACCGCTCGCGTCGCGGGCGTAAAACGCGTCGTGGGTTGTGCATTCAATTTTTACATATAAATCTCCATTCTACAGAAGATGACGGCCCGCAAACGCGGCGGGAAGGGCTGACAATAGCTCTGTAAGTTCTTAGCCTTATTTGATAGGAACGAGATAGACAAAAAAATATTTATTCTGTTGTCAACGGACAAAACTTGACAATATGTTTTAACTATTTTGATTGTATTAGACATTTATGAATACGATGAGCACACGCGCGAATAATCTTATTTTCCCCATCAGCTAACTAATGCTATCATAATTAAAATGAACCCTACTTAAAGCGGAGATATGCGTACCTATACAGAATCCAATGGTAAAACTGTCTTAGCTTGGATGTTTCTCTCTTTTCTTTTTGTTTGAAATTATAGAGATGGCAATAGCAAAGCCGAAGGCGATTTAGTTGGGCGGCAGAAGGCCAGGACGTGTGGGTGTTATAAGTTTACTAGCAATGCCCCGCGGTTTTACCCGCGTAGTTAACGTTCCCCTAATATTTTTGGGATAAAAAGTAGCCTATGTGTTTTTCAGACTATAATCTATGTTCTAAATTTCAGTTCAATCCTTTCAGACGTGAATGAGCAACAAACATCCAAACATTAACATTTATAATATTAATTGGATTATAAACCCATAACATCCAGGCTGTATGTACAAACTTGTACATTTTTTAATACGTGAATTTAACAGAGATGTTAATAATATTTTTACTAAAAAAGTATTTCAGTACAGAATACAAATACTATTAATAGTATTTTGGATTCATTGCATAATTATTAGTACCTATATGTATTAAGGTTATTTGTGTATTAGCATGTATTGTTATTAGAATGTATATCCATTTTATTTTAGTCAATGTTTAGTCTCTTAATTAACTTTTTTTTTATATTAAGGTATCAAATAACTCTTTGTTTGATTACTCCCGTCTTTCTACATTTTAACTTCTTTTCTATCCCATGGTTGCCTGGAAGAGATCGCTTTTAGCGATAAGGTCGCCATTTGCTACTATATTTTAAGATTGTTTTTAAGTTGTTTGTTTTGTTAAGTGCAATAAAGAGTTTATCTATCTATCTACTTTACTAATTTAGTATTTCAAATGCAAAATACTTTTCATTTTTGTATTTAAATACTAAGTATAAAATAGATATTTTCAAATTACACTTTTTTGAAATGAAATGTTTTGTAATTACATACTAGTTTTCTCTTAAGTCAGACTCAGTAGGACTCTTTGCAGAGTCCGCCTGGGGAACTACCACATCTATACCGGTTGGTAAATGTTATTCTACCGCCAAGTAGTAATACAGTCTCAATACCTCTTCTAATCCATTATTCTGGAACGCCGTACAATCAAGCGACAAGACGAAAAGATCAAGGGTTACAACCCCCTCTTCACCTGCGCCAAGTTGGACAGCTTACAAGTGACGGCATAGTGCTGAATTTTACTACTTTATGGCCTTCTATCTCTCTACATAGGTCTCCTGGTGGTACAAATGACCCATACATTTTGTACACGGGCCTGTAGTATATAAGTTTACAATTGAAGTGACTTAACTAAAAAAATAACGAAATCCATTGAATTGCCTAAAAACATGTACCTAAAGATCGGAATATATATTATTAGTCCAGATAAAAACACACTAAAAATAATAAAGATTGTAACGCAAGTGTTTAAAGACAAAAAACTAAAAAAATGGCCAATTATTCAATTACATATTTTGCGTTTACAAATAAATCAAGTTTTTTTTTATCAAAACATCTCATATTGAGCTTATGCACAAAAAATTATCGACTCCAACAAAACAAGATACCTTTCATGAAAAAATTGGATAGTAAAACAAGATACTACAACAGTACGACATAACCATTTATTGTTCTCATAAAATATCTTAATATTTAAATATATCCCTTACAATCTGTTTACGCAACTTTTCTTTAATTACTCTTAACTTAAAGTGACATTTATCATAATATTAAAATTAAGCATTACTCCAAATTAAGAATCTCTACACCATTACATTTATTTCCTTAATTTTAAGACAGCGCCCCTGGTACGCATAAAAAGGATTATTATAGCGATCGAAACAAACAAAACATTTCGGAGTTACATAACGAATACGTGTTGAGTAAGTATTTATGTTTACACCACACAGAATTCTGAAATTTACATACAAAAGTTTTACTAAACTGTTACAGACAAAAAGAGTAGCAGAAACACACATGGAATCATAGAACATAAACTGTGTAACTAATACTTTAAAGTTCTGATTTTTTAGAAGATTGCGCAGAAAATTAACGACCATTCCTGTGAGGGTTTCGGCTGGCTGTAGGATCTTTGGCTTGCGAAGAAGTTGTAGGTCCAAACGTGAACTTTCTAGATATTTGAGGCGAATCAACAGGAGTAAACGACTGCTCTTCCGAAGAACGACGCGAATGTTTCGAAATCCTATGCTTTGGCAACGTACTTGTTGCCTGAAACTCTTTGAAGGTCCCTTGGAAATCTTGGCTAGAGGACGGTTCAACTTTAGGGACAATTGGAATAAAATTACGATTTTGAGATCCGCGCGAAGTCCACAAAAAATCTTTTGAGTCTACTGCTGGGAGACTAGAAGCCGATGTTCCTGACGTTGATGGAAAGTCAGAAAATTTCAATGATGGTGTGGGTATTACGGAATGTTTGGACGTCCAACACGCTTCGGCAGCTCTAAACGAAGGCACACCCATGGAAGGTTCAAGCTTCACTTTAGGATCTTGAGAGGAACGAGATGGCTTACATGTTCGTTTCGAAAATTGAGAGTCTCGACTATTGGAGCTAGAATACTTTGGGCTGCTTTTAAATTCAGTTTTGATGAAAGCAGTGGGATGTTCCCCGCCATATTCTTCAGCGTCTAAAATTCTCTGCGTCTCGGCTGTTGTCTCTCTAATTTTCGTAAGTAATGCTTCTATGAATCTGTTAGAAGCATCGTCAAGCGAGTTCGACGGATCGTCCGATATCGAAGGATCATAAACTCTTTGTTGCAACTCGTTTGTTATCTGGCTCTGTCCGTCATTGTTTTGTCTGCCTGCTAAGTTTAGGGACGCCGAACGGTGTCCCTGTTTGTGTCAGGAATCCTGGACAAGACCAATGTCTTTGCCAACCGGCGTGATTTCGTGGTTGAAGGTTGAATGAAGCAGTAAGCCCATGACTCCCGCTCTAAAACAAAATAACACGATGAAATGACTTATTTGATGGATAATGTTCAGAGTTCGTAATTTTATGGAAATCTTGACAAAAATCTAATATAGTGGAATGAGCAAATACTGGAAACTGTTCATTCACGTGATGTTTTTAACCGACTTCAAAAAAGGAGGTTTCTCAATTCGACCTTATTAATGTTTTTTTTGAACAACGTTTTAAGCCCCTCACACGGGATTCGGTAGTCAAGTTAGTTGCCAGTTCAGTTTTTGGTTTATGGTTTGTATGACTTTAGTCGTTATTCTACTAGTGTCCGTTTCTAGCTGCCAGTTATTCAACCGCCAAGCAGTAATGTGCAAACATCACTATGTTTTTGAACAACGTTTTGTGAGGGGTCACACGGGATTCGGTTGTAGTCAAGTTAGTTGCCAGTTCAGTTTTTGGTTTATGGTTTGTATGACTTTAGTCGTTATTCTACTAGTGTCCGTTTCTAGCTGCCAGTTATTCAACCGCCAAGCAGTAATGTGCAAACATCACTATGTTTTTGAACAACGTTTTGTGAGGTGTCACACGGGATTCGGTTGTAGTCAAGTTAGTTGCCAGTTCAGTTTTTGGTTTATGGTTTGTATGACTTTAGTCGTTATTCTACTAGTGTCCGTTTCGCCAAGTTTACGTTTACGTTGTCGCCAAGCAGTAATGTGCAAACATCACTGTGTTCCGATTAAGGGCAATATTTCCAAAGAAATTACAGAGGATAGAGACAAATCATCTTATATCTCTAGATGATGAGTTCAGACGATAATACGATATGGACGTTTTTAGGGTTACGTAGCAAAATACGGGACCCTTATAGATTCGTCATGTCTGTCTGTCTGGCTGTCCGTCCGTATGTCACAACCACTTTTCTCCGAAACTATAAGAGCTATACTATTGAAACTTGGTAAATAGATGTAATCTGTAAACCGCATTAAGATTATGATACAAAAAATAGAAAAAAAAACCAAAAAATTAGGGGTGTCCCATACATAGAACTGAAACTCAACATTTTTATTTTTGATCAAAACCCTAAGTGTGGGGTATCTATGAATAGGTCATCAAAAATGATATTGAGGTTTCAAACATTTTTTTTTTTCTAAACTGAATAGTTTGCGCGAGGGACTCTTCCAAAATGGTAAAAAGTGTGTAAACTTCTGTAAACCGGGGGGTTACAGTTACAGGGGTGTAACTTCTAAAATAAGAAGGACAAAAATAAAAATAAATTTACGTCATAAATTGACTATTGTTAAAACACTGATTTAAGAAACAACGAACTACAAGAACTTTTATATTATGTTACTTGCTGCTACGGAGGCCTTCATGGGCGAGTCCGACTCGCACTTGACCACTTATTATTTGTTTCTTTAGCTGTGTGATACTGTCTGTTATGGGCAGGCGCGTAGGTTACCATCAGGCACGATCCCTGCTCTTCCCATCACTCTATCTCTATATATAAAAATGTTATGTTGGTTTGTGTACGCTTCAAAAACTCAAAAAGTTCTGCACCGATCAAGCTGAAATTTTAGAATGATAAAACCGCATCAAGGATTGTTTTTATCTAGTTTTTTACATCACAATGTGCCACAGAGAAGCGTGGCGGGGTACAGCTAGTGTTATATAAAGTAAAACACTACATATTCTATAGTACTCAGTACTTACCTAGAAGCCATGGCGAGCCTAATATTCCTCTCTTGCTCTACCAGCTCATCCAGTCTAAGCCACTGTCTCACTCGCTCCATGTCGATTTCCGCGCGTCGCAACTTCTCCCACTGGTAGTGTTTGAGACAGGACTTCTTGGGCGCACGACAAAACTCGCCAGTCGGCTCGAACACGTTGCGTACGAGAGGACAACCGCACACGTCAGTGTCGCTCACCTTTGGGTCTTTGAAATGCTCGGGACACATTACCTAATAAAACAAGAAAAAAAGGTAAAAAAATATTTACCCCTGATTGCCTTGGATTTTTAATTTGTACAGTATTCTACTATTCAAAGCCTTCCATTTGATAACCACATTAAGGGAATAGTGAAAAAAGTTCAAATTCGCCGTTTAGTGGTGGCGGCCATCTTGAAACGATATTAACTAAACATAGCTAAGAACCACCAAAGGAAATTAACTTTCAAAGGAAAAAAACCGTATCAAAATCGGTCAATCCGTTTGAGAGCTACAGTTCCACAGACAGACATAAACACACACACAAACAGACAGGCAAACGTCGACGTCAAACCTATAACATCCCTCTTTTGATTAGGTTGTTATAACGAAAATATTATAGCTATCAGAAGCTGGTTTACTTTAAAAAAAATACATGTACTTAGTGATTGGAACTAAACTAATTTAATTATTACAATTAACATTTCACTGACAATATTTTAACATTTGCCAGTCAGGAAAATAATTCGTAAATTTTTCATCTGTTACATTAATAAATCCGAATCCGAATTACACAATTTCTAAAGAATTGATGAAGTGAACAGATGATTTCTTTTTACAATATCAGGATTGGCTTCATAGGTGTGACTATCCCTGAGTGACTTAGTACTACTAATCAGTAGTAAGTGGAATGTTTACTGCTCAATCAATCACTGCACAAAGCAAAACATAGCCTAATTCATTTACATTAGGTCCCATTCCCATTAATAGTAAGCGAAATGTGTACCGCTCAATGACTTGACAAAGCATAATGTAAGTACTCTAAGTCCTTTACAGTAGGTAACATTTCCAATAGTAGCACATAATTGGAATGTGTACTGTCATACTGTCAAAGCATAACATACCCTAAATCATTTATAGTAGGTCCCTTTCATTGGTAATAAAAGACTTGATGAAGCACAATGTACCCTAAATCGTTTACACTTAGATCCCATTCCCAATATTAGTAATTGGAATGTGTACCGCTCAATGAATAACTTATCAAAGCATAACATACCCTAAGTCGTTTACAGTAGGTCCCGTTCCCCGGGTTGTAGTAGTCACAGAACATGCTCTGCCCGTCGATCCTGGTCCGGTGCCGGCTGCCGAAGGAGGCCTGAGCCTCATACTTCACGAAGCACTTCTCCATGTGTTTGACCGCCGTGCGCGAGTGGATCTCGAGACCGCAAGTTATACAGTACATAGACGTCTCGTCGTCCGCTTCCTAGAACAATAATTTAAAATCACAATCCATTTTATTTGCAAAATCCAATTTAAAGAGAACAGATTGTCCATTGACTTTGTTGTGTTTACTAGTTCTGCTTTTCATTGTGGTAACAAAATCTACCTGGTGAAGCAACACCTCTTTGCCAGTTATGCTACAGCAGTAACATGCTAATGTTAGTGTGTTCCGGATTAAAGTGCAATGTTTCCAGAGAAATAAAGAGCAAAGAAATAAATCACTTATATCTGTGGGTGACGAGTACAGTATACAGTTTGTTAGCTACATATAACGAATTTCGATATGTAATTGTACTAGAACCTCCCCTTAAGCACATGACGTCGAAAAGACAGTGGTGGGCGTGGGATTCGATCCTGGGGCTCCAGATCAATCTATACTATCTTCTTCGTCGTGTCGCCGTGTAACTATACCTACTATTTATATCTAAAAAAAATGTTTGGTACATTTTTTATTTTATTTTTTATTCGATGTTATTTTCTTTTGGACCAAATAAAGTTATTTATTATTTATTTATTATTGTTATTATTTTCGAAGTGAAAACTTCTTTTGACGAGGCAGAGACAGATTGCTCGTGGGCTGTGAATTGAATTCTAGCGTCACGCTCGGGAATGATAAGAAATCTTCGAGTAAACTCGGGACCATAGCCATTGACCATCTAGAAATGTAGAAATGCGTCAGGATTTCCCATTGGTCATCTAGAAATGCGTCAGCATATCTAGATAGCCATACTCATAGCTTACCATACCATAGCCATACCATACTCGCCCTCCGGACGCGAAACCACGTTCCGGTTTCCGTAGTTTCCAAAGTAAGCTATCAAATTCTGAGTTTTCACTTATATGCCAATATTTTTTTGTATGTTTTTAATTTTATTACTTTATATATATATACTTTAATAAAATAATACAGTTGTAACAACCTTCTCCTCAGTGTGAACGATGGTGGCAGTCTTGGCCCTGGCGACGAGTGCGTCTATATCCGCGTGTTGCTTGTCCAGTTGTCGTAACGTTGACTGCGCCTTGGCGATCCCGCTGCGGACTACCTCAAGCGCCTTACGGTTCCGAATCTCCGCCTCGCACGGACGCAACGCCCATTCCTGAATGCGCTGAGGGAGAATCTGAAATAAATGAAGAATTTTAGGAATTTGCATCAGTGATGCTAATACGATACTGCACACGGCAATGCAGTACTTCTATCATAATAGACATGACGACTCATTTTTTATTTAATGTGCCATCAAAAGGCTACTTAATAACTGAAACATAGGTGAAAGAATTACTTTGTTATCTTAACCCGTGATATCACGATTTTAAAATCACAATTTTGGCCTCTCCCAAAAACGCTTCATACAAAAACACTACAGAAGCGTGACATCACAGTGCCGTATTTTCTATGCGTCGCGCGTAAAGTTTGTATGGTAGCTTTATTAAATTTTGCGTTTAAGAAACTGGTTTCATACAAAAGTCACTTGAAATTTAATGGGTTATCCAATGGTAAATACATTTTCTAATAATTTCGTACTTTTAAAATGGACTTGCCCATCCAGCTTTGAATGATCATAAAGTAAGTTAAACTAAATAAAAGTGGTCAAATGCGAGTCGGACTGGCCCATGAAGGCTTCCGTAGCAGCAAGTAACATAATATAAAAGTTCTTGTAGTTCTTTGTTACTTAAATCAGTGTTTTAACAATAGTCAATTTATGACGTATTAAAATAAAACTACTTACTAGATAACATTCAAACCAATTTTCGTTGATAGTTTACATGGTAATGTACATTATACATTTTTTTTGTCATTCTCTTATTTTAGAAGTTACAGGGGGTGGGACCTTTTACCACTTTGGAAGAGTCCCTCGTGCAAACTATTCAATTTAGGAAAAAAATATGCTTGGAACCTCAATATTATTTTTGATGACCTATCCATAGATACCATAGACCCCACAGGGTTTCGATAAAAAAAAATTTGGAATTTTAGTTCTAAGTATGGGACACCCCTAAACTTTTTGTTTTTTTCTATTTTTTATCAAAATCTTAATGCGGTTTACAGATTACAACTACTTACCAAGTTTCAATAGTATAGCTCTTATAGTTTCGGAGAAAAGTGGCTGTGACATACGGACGGACGGACAGACAGACAGACATGACGAAAGGGTCCCATATTTTGCTACGGAACCCTAAAAATATCAAAATTAAAATTGGTACATGTTTTATTCTATTTAAATACTGTCATTATATCAAATAATTTAATATAATTGTGGGACCTGTCGACACACCTATTACACATATTCTTGTTTGTAGTGGTAGCAGGATGTGTCTTTGCTTGTACTCTTTGTTTGTACTTCTACAAAGAAAAGTTCTTTATTCATAAATCTACAATTGACACATCAATTAATTTAAAAAACAACAATAAACATATTCATTTTGAAAGTTTAAAATTAACATTTCACAGTATAATATTCACTCGACATTACAGTACTTCATTTCATACTTAGTTATACATATTAATGTTTGCAAAGTCTGCCTGGGAAAGTATTCATTTGAGTTATTCTACCACCCAACAGCATGTGCAAACATCACTGTGATACGGTTTGAAGCCCAATGTTTCCAGAGAAATTACAAGGCATAGAGATTTAGAGATAAAAGATCTTATACATTTGGGTGAGCGCAGTGCTGTGCTAAGTAATGATTTGGACTCTTTTATGTTTTAATAGCTGCATGACACTGTGCTATTATGAGCAGACATACCGCTTACTACGAGTATTATCCACGTTTCTTGCTTGTCTATTCTCCCTTAACTCTCTTTCCAATAAATAAATCCTAGCACTGCACTGTGCTCTTTCATCAGAAATATAAGATTTTTTATCTCTATATCCTGTGATTTCTCTGGAAACATTCAAACTAAAACAAATAGCAGACACGATGATTATGATGATGAATGTGATAACTACGCATTACTGCTTGGCAGTAGAATAGCTAGCAAAGGTGTGGTACACTCCGTGCACATAAGCTGAGCTTTGCATTAGTGTGAGTGATCACCAATCAGGCAGGAGCTTGAAATTTTGTCCGCGAGGTATAGGCTGAGCTTTGCATTAGTGTGATCACCAATCAGGCAGGAGCGCGGCGAGACAGAATGGCGCCGCGCCTAAGGCCGGTTGTCACACCTACACTATCCATGTACACTCACACAAATGCAAAGCTCAGCTTATGCCTCGCGGAGTGTACTTCCCTAAGCGGACTCTGCATAGTCTTACCACTAGAAAAAATATCTTTGATATTTACCTGATTGAGCCTCAGCGAGGCTAATTCAATGCCACATTTAGAACTGCAGTACTTGCTACCATACATGGCAGCCCTAACACAACCAGGTCCGTAGCATTGTCGAGGTTCAGTTGTTTGCAGATGAGCTATAGACTCTTCTAACTCGGGAATCTCACGTTCATGGTGTTTCTTTTTTATCCTATTGCTGCTGTAAAAATAAAGTTTTTATAAGACAAAGCAAAATAAAAATTAAATAGTACTCTAAAATAACACGTTATGTAAACTTTCCTCTTTCAAAATATCATTCTTTCAAAGTCAATGAAGTATTTTCATCCAGATATACCTAGTCAAAGATAGTTTTCGATTTCGGCAAAGGTGATGCCAATGTTTTATTTTGTGAAATTTCTCCAAAAAATTCAAACACTGGCGCCACATTTGGCTAAATGGATAAGTATCATTGACAAGCATTTGTATTCTAAAAATACCTCATTAGTAAAAATGTCAGTGGAAATATTTCATGTCATGTCCCCTGTGAACCCCCCCCCCCCCTTTTCGCGCCGCGCATGGATGCAACAAACACACAAACTATGATGACCTTTACAATAATAGTATGATATTATTAGGAGTATTACATGTTTTTAAATCCAACTGTTTCTGATCATGCTGCACTTTAAATGTAAAGATATACTACATAATGATAAAGGGCTTACCTAGACAGCTTAGACGTCTTGGATTTAGTTTTAACACATATCCTCTGCTTGCATTTCAGCTTTGAATTCCTGTTACCGCCAAATTTGTAAATCTCTTCACAAACTTCGCAACTGCAAAAAGTAATTAGAAATGCCATTTATATGTGTTTTTCACAAAAATTGTTTTTATGGACAAAACCAGTGTCCTTGTTTATAGAATATTCTATAAATAATATGCCAAAATATGAATGCACAATTGTGCATTCATATTTTAGTAATTACTTTAAAGAATTTGATCTCAGTATTATTAGATAATATAGGTTTAATCAACTCAAGATTGTTTACAAAAATTACATTTTGCTACATTTCAAGTTTTCTTTATTCTGTGTAATACTTACTATCCACAATCATGCGGTTGCAAGCAACCAGAGCAGTCTCCGCAGCCATCTTTGGTGCTAGTCCTTTTAGACGATTTGTTCTCAGAGTGCTCTTTCTCTTTACGTTTCTTCTTTCTGTCATCTCTCCCTACAAAAGTACATATTGGGATGAATATTTATTTACATTTCATAGTAGAAAGACCAATACTTGTGTCACTGTTTTTAGATAACCCCTATTATTTATCAGAATTGAGTATGTTATAGTTAATAGTAGTTTACTTTTTATTTTCATCAATAATAGATTTATACTTGACTGCCATCGCACATCAATGATGCAGCCCATGATTGAACAAGCATTACTAGAAGCTTCTGACTCAACTAATGGAGTTTACTTTAGAAACCACTCAAATTTAACTCTAAAAAGGACCAGATTATATTCATCAGGGAAGGGAATACTCATTCAAGGTAAGTTACCCTACAGTTAATATGATCTCATTATAAAAGTGAGTTAGTTATCTGTTTGTCTGTGTATCTTTTTTCAGTCATTTGTCCATTGATATGCATAGACCTCAAACATTATTTCTTATTCTCAATAATAAGAATGAATGTTAAATACCCGAGTCTCCTTCATGTTCCCTTTTCTGTGGCCTGAACCTCGTCTTCAAGCTGGGATCTTCTTCCCGACACCGATCACAGAAATAGTTCTTGATATACTTAGCCTCTCGCTCCGATATATTGATACAGTCTCCGTGGTACCACTCTTCACATGAATCACATGCTCTGTAAAGTTAGAATTAATCACATCCTAATTCTTGCCAATATTACTACAATATAGGCATTTAGATCCCTTAAGTTACAATTGAATAGTAGAACACATCAGTAGAGTTGCAATAAATGTAGTGTTAGACAAATAAAGTTTTTCTTATGCATTTCAGAACTATACAGTAAATTCTTAATTATGTATAACTTGTGTTTTGTGTTTTTTTTGATATACAACTTTGATGGATAACAAGATAGTATATTCACAAATCTCACATCATAAAACGAGAGCTATCCGAAGAGCGGCATATGCAGTACGCTTGTCCAGCTTGGTTTAGCAATGTTGTGATTTTAGACTGCCTCTCCGGCAAGTCAAATTGCTTGGCTATGTCGGCTTTCTGAAACATAAGGCCAATTTATTATAAAAAACTCAATAAAAAGTAAACTCTGGGCTTTTATCACAAGATGTTACTCACACTTTGCTTAGTTTTCCGTTCGCTCATTGTGGTAGTAAAACCGCAACATGCGGTCGTTTGGACACTTAAAACCAATACTTCGTTTGGATTTTATTTGACCCCATTACCATTTTGGTAAGGCGTAAACATTGTAGTATTTTCACAAAATTCCAGAACAAGCACAACAAGCGCAAATTACGAAAGCCGAAAGCCGAATCCGAATAGCCGAAAGCATATAAGTAATAAGCAGTGTTATCAGAAGTCCATCTCAATTTTCCCCCCAAAATGTTCTCGAAATCCCCCCAAATAGCGGATTTTCTTGAAAAAACGCCCCAAAGTAAATTATATATTCTTTTACCTCTAAAACATAATTTTACGCTTTAAATGTTCCAGAAATCCCGCCAAAACACCGGTTTTCAAGAAAAAAAACCCCCCATAAAATTGATAAACTTTTCCTAACTATTAAAACACAATATAACGCTACTTCAGATATAGCTTCTATTGCTCCATAAAGTGTTTCGACAAGTTCCCTTAAGAAATGCCGATTCAATTTTTGTGCTAAGTTCACTTGTATAAGTGCCATATTCGCTAAAAAAACTGCAAAACTCGGCAATAAAAAATCCCCAATTTCCCCCACAAGCAATTTTTTACCCCCGTTAATCCCACCAAACATTTTGTCCCCCCAAATTTCCCTCCATGGCTATTAAAACCCCCCAAATTTAGGGGGAATCCCCCCAATCTGGCAACAGTGGTAATAAGGAAACGAAGGAAGAATGTAGTAATGAGAATATTGAGAATACTGTATACAAATCGATTATAGAAAAAATCGATTTTAAAACCATTTTTTTCCTGAAAAGTTAGAAGTTAGAACTCGTCAAGCACTTTATTTTAATTTAATGCTACAGTTTTTTTTGCATATAATTTAAGCAAGTACATAAAATATATCATATTTCAATACACTTATCGATCCAGACTGAGAGATCCAATTAAGGGGAATCTTATTTGTATGCCACACGAAATATGTTAACCATCTAAGAACTACCAATAATAACCACAACATATCTCTCGCTAACCAATCTTTGGAATTGGAATATATTATTATAACCATCAAATAGCTGGAACGGTCAAATAAAATTATATATTATATATATTATTTCTATTTCTATTTCTCCAGCCGCTGGAGATCATCTAGAAATTCTAGAATATACTCATAGTTATAAAAAAATCCTCTTTTTGAAACCCTTCTTTCCTATAACCAACCTTCCAAAAATGAAGAAGTCATCAATTAACAACAATATTTTTCATTTTTTTATGGATGTTACCCTATTTCTCGAGAATTCCAGAATGGATTTTAATACATTTATTTTTTTTCCTTCGAAAGCGAATGCTTTCTAAATGGTCCCATATAAAAAAAAATTGCAGACATAGAAACTGCCGGTAGAAATGAAAACTTATAACTCAGGATTTAATAGCTCTCTTTGGAAACCGCGCGGGTGAAACCTGAGGCCGTGGTCATGACCATGACCATCTGGAATCTAGATAGCCAACGGGAAATGCTGACGCATTTCGAGATGACCAACGGCCATGGTCCCGAATTTATCCGCAGATTTATAATCATTCCCGAGCGTGACGCTAAAATTCAATTCACAGCTCACGAAAAATCTGTTTGTGGCGCGCCCAAAGAAGTTTTTATTTCAAAATATTTTGAAACCAGTGTGGCGTTTTATGAAATATGAACAAAATACTAAAATATGCTTACATATATCTGGATGACGTAGTTGTAATGTGACAAAAATTATAGAATTCGATCCTATGAACACAAAATATGGTGTAAATGCTTTATTGAAAACATTTTGGCGCTAGAAAGGGTAATTTAAATTATGTAACTTTTGTACAAAAAATAAAACAGACTTCACAATAAAGAAATTAATAGAGCAATAAATATTCAATTAGTTCAAACGACCATGATCATCTTAGAGATTCATTAATTTTGAATAATATTCAACTTCCACAATATTTTATGCAATAAATAATAGAAGCTTTGGTTAGAGTTGGTTACAGAAACTAAAAGACATAAAAAAAAGTTACGATGTAACATTATTTTATTTATAATTCTGAGAGTAGCAATCGATACGTTGAAAATCGATTTTATGTACAGGACGTCCCTAGCTGTCAATTTTGTGACAGTAAAAATCTGTGAACGTGACATTTCTATGATTATTAATAGTTTAATAAAAAAAATTTGAACCACAGCTTATAAAAAAATCGTTTATAAACGGGTTTTTAAGGCTGAATTTGGTTACCATAGTAACAAGGATTGTTTGTTATTCCAATTTCCAATAGTTTTTTGAGGTTAAAAAAAACTTGCAACAGTTGCAACTGAGCTGAGCTAGTCTAGAAAGTATTCAAAGAAATGGAAGAGCTAGATACTCCTCAAATAATTACTCACATTGAAACAAACTTGAACCATTCCATATTTGATTGCAAATGGATCCCATGTTCAGCAAAATTTGTAGTAATTGGGTCCATGCCGAAAGGTACGGGAACAATAGAGGTGTATGAGATAACATCAGGTGAAGCGAAAAAGGTGAAGGAAATTGAAAGGCCTAATTCATACAAATGTGCTACGTTTGGTGCAAGCCATGAGGTGGAACGGAGACTTGCCACAGGTGACTTCAAGGGAACTTTAGAAATATGGTTAGTACCCACAGAAACATTTCTCCCAATATTTATTACTCCCGTATCCCGTATATACTCCAATATTTAGTGCAATTCCCCACAATATTACTTATTCTGTATTATGTTTGTGACAATCAGCTACGCTTAGTCACACTTTGCTACACATTTCAGGGATTTGGAGAAAAGTTGCCAAGTGTACATAACAAAAGAGCACACTGACATCATCAACTCTATTGACGGGATGGGAGGCAGTACTGTTAATTGTGGAGCTCCTGAAATTGTCACTGGAAGCCGAGATGGTAAATGAACATTCTATTCCATGTAAAAAAACTTCTGCTATGTGTATAGAAATTTTGAAATCATTTTTTTTTATTTGCATATCAATTGTTCATGATTAAATTCATCATCAGCAGCCTGTTGTCATCCACTGCTGGACATAAGCCTTTCCAATGTTGCGCCACCAAATCTGGTCCTCGGCTCTGCCATCCATGCCATTAAATTGCCTTGCGTGAAAAGCCTCCGAGTCCCAGTAGTGGGAACATTTAATGGGTGGCTTATAATTCATTTTGTCATTGTCTATTATAATTTATTTTTCTAGGAACGGTGAAAATATGGGATCCCCGTCAGAGAGGTAAACCAGTAGCCAACATGCAGCCAGTGAAAGGAGAATCAAAGAGGGACTGTTGGGCTGTTGCGTTCGGGAACTCATTCAATGACTCTGAACGGATTGTGGTTGCTGGGTATGATAACGGAGATTTGAAAATGTTTGATCTCCGGACTATGTCACTGAGATGGGAGTGCAACCTAAAAAATGGGGTAATTTTGATAAATTTTTATGTACACAAATCTTATTGTAATATTATAAATGTTATAGTTTGGAAGTTCGTTGCTCAATCACAACAAAACAGCTTAAGGGATATGGTTGAAATTTGGAACTCCACTTCCCCAGATGGACTCTACAAACAATACAATACAATTTTCTTTATGCATTATCTCTAATTTAATAATATTATTATCCAACCACTGTATTTAAACAAATAGGCCCACATAGTTTGGAATGTAATACAGTTCTGTACAGTATACTCTTATGTTATAGTATGTGTTTATTACATTCTGTTTTGTGTGCTTATTGAATGAAGAAATAAATACAACTACCACTCTTGTCTAAAAGAAGAGTGAAACTACCATCCCTTTGATATCATACAAGTTTCTCATAAACCAATATAATTTTGCTGTATAATTTTATTTCAGGTTTGCTCTGTAGAGTTTGACCGTAAAGACATTCCAATGAATAAACTAGTAGCAACTACTTTGGAAGGCAAATTCCATGTGTTCGATGTCAGGACACAAAACCCAACCAAAGGGTTTGCTCAGGCAAGTATTTTATCATATCATCATAGGTAGTTACTGGTCCATTGCGGCCCGAGAGGACAGATTTGGGCAAACGTTTCTTGTGACGTCGCGGCGCCGACGGCGTCCTTTGGGCTCAAGAGATGCAAATAGACCTATCCAACATAGTTCTTAATTTCGGGGAGTTTTTAGGGAGGGGTCTCAAATTTTGCGACGTCATATTTTGAAAATTGTCGTATTTCATATCTAAGTATTACGACAGTAAATTTAAACGAAAATTGCAAAATATGTGATGTCACACCAGGCGCGGTCCCAGCCTCGAATTTTGGAGGGGGTCACCAGTACGCAGCCTCAGGTTTTGGGAGGGGGGGGGGGGTACAAGTAGAAATACAATAAATCGAGCAAAAAATACTTTACTAGTAGCCCCCCAAGATTTTACCCGCGTAGTTCCCGTTCCGTTGTTTTCCCACGTTAAAAAATAGTCTATGTACTATTAGATATTTTTAATTTTCTTAGATTTTTTGTTCAACGTATACAATTTTGGGTGGGGGGGGTGGGGTCATGTCCCCTGTGACCCCCCCTCGGACCGCGAATGTGTCACACTAGGTAGGAGGGAGGTCTCAATAATGTGACCAACTGTGACATGGACAGCGGAGGGGTATAAAAATCATGAAATTCGTAATATTTATAAGTACATAATTTATGGATGGCCCCTAGCGTGGCGCTAAAGTTCCATTTTGTGAAAATTCTCTAAAATAAATTGGTTGTCTGTAAAGTCGGTTGTTTTTGTTACAATGAGCGTAACGGGACATAACGGGACACTTTTTCGTGTATGCAGCCGGCGTTCATCGATTTATTAGACGTAGTCCAAAAATTAGGTAGTGATCAAGTTGAGAACTATCTTTAATTTTTTTCATCGCAAAAACACCATTTCGTCATTTCTAAGAAAGGTAATAAATAAAGTGCTAATGGAATGTGGAAAATAAAAAACTAATTTACCTACTCTCGACTTGAAACCACCGAGAATATAACCTTTGGAAAAAAAATTATTGTCTGTAAAGTCTGTTTTCGGACGATAGTTTAACGTCACTACGTCAAAACAAAACAATCGAGTGGAAGAGAGATAGAAGCGTCGCAAGCGTACCTGCAATGAGCGTAACGGGACAATGAGTCATCGTTGTTCGTGCGTGTAACCGGCGTTCGTCGATTTATTAGACATTGTCATCTCAAAATCCACTCAAGCGACGCTTTCCACAGCCTAGGCGTTCTTATCACAAAAGTGAAGGGCAATGTTTCCAGAGAAATAACGGGGCTAAGAGATAAAAAACCTTAGGTATATCTCTGGGTGACTAGCACAATGCGGTGCTAGGTAATGATTTCGACTCTTCATGTTACGGTGCTGTTATGGGCAGACGTGTTGCTTACCAACAGGCACATGCCCTGCTCGTCTTGTCGCTCTTTACTGCATACCTATTTATAAAAAAGTATGTAGGTATAGTCAAACCTATTTGTTCGAGTTTTTAGAATTTCAACCATGAAACGATATCTAAGTTTATAATGTGTCTTTATAATGTTCCAGGTGTTAGACAACAATTCGAGGAGCGGCACGATATGGGTGGCGCGACATTTGCCGCAGAATCGAGACTTGTTCGTTACGTGCTCAGGAAACGGACAGATCACGCTTTGGAAGTAGTAAGTTTACCTTTTGTTCCCTTTTTTTATCGATAGGTTTGCGTTTGACCGCTATCTCGTCTGATAATAAGCCAAATTGTGGTCTACGTTGTAATGCAATTGCAACACGGAACAGACTAAACTTTGGATTTCCACGATTTGAAGTTACATAGATAATATCTGTCAGAATCATTGGTGAGTAGGTTATTTATAGATTATAAAAAGGTATTTTTAAATTAATAAAAGCACAAGTAGCTCATTAAATGTTTCCATTTCTGGGACTCGGGTTGTTATCTCAAGGCAGGCCACGCTGGGCCACTGCGTATTGTCTTGAAAGATTCTTGGAACATTCCTCACGAAGTTTTACGTCACCGTTTTTAAGATGCGACATTACGAACATGACTTTGAAAAGACAGTAGTGTGCGTGGGATCAAATCAAACCAGTGTTGCCATTCTTCTGACTTGACCAACCATAACGTTGCGTACACATTCGGATACCTTGATTAGCAGATTGGAAGCCTTGACTCTCTCCTTTTGAGAGAAGACTCCGTCACTCCCAGTCTCAGCTGTGTCATAGAACAGATGATATAGATAGAACGGACACTCCCCAACCCCCGCCAATTTCAAGCTTCCTCACCCCTCAGGCCGTTTCGAGTACGCTAGGAGCACTCAACGAAGGACCGGTATTGAACATCTAATTCCTAACGAAATATCATCATGGTGGGTTGTTGTGCTGTTTACGGCTGTCCGTCAACTAAACGGGACAAAATCAAAAGTTTTATTTAATTTCCTAAGGATAAAATAACGTAAGATTAGAAACTGTTAAATAACGTTGCTTTATAATAACGTTGTACCTAATTTTTTACTCAAAGTTCGTAACTTACACAGCCAATTTTGCGCACGGATTGATAATGCCTGGAGGAATAATTACAGTGACAGAATAAAGTTTCCTTCTTGGGTAAGTGTAAAATAATATGCGAATGTGTACCTACTAACAGAAATAGATACCTATCTATCATCGGTTTCGTTTGATTTTACGCGGCAATACACACACCCTTTTAATTAGAATAGTAGTGTTTGGCTCCATTCTATATATGTAACTCAACATTATAGCAAGTTTATAGACTACTTTACGTCACCAGGTGAACTCAAGGGGCACAACTATTCAATAAAACATTTCAGTGGCCCTAACTCTTACGCACACATTCACGCGTGTGTACGAACGACATCTGCGTAGGTAGTTGTGTGAAGAGTAGGTGACTCCACAGCGGCGGTTGTATGGAGCTTTAGTGGAGTGTCCGGGGTGTGGCTGTGTTAACATTAAGTGGGTTACTTATGGTTATGCTGCTACTACAACGTTCAAAACGTTTTTTCCAGTGAATATCCTGACCAAAGGTACCGCACGGACGCCGAGGGCGTGGCAGTGGGCGTGGCTGGCAAACTGAACAAACTCCAACGCATGGTCATCAGTTCGCAGCCAATCAACTCCTTGGACTGGAACCGAGATCACACGGGCCTCGCTGTCGCTACCGCTTACGATCAGTGCCTTCGAGTCATCGTTACAACTAAGCTCAATTTACAATGAACTGTTGCAAACGGATTACTCAGAGTTCAAACACAGTACATAGAAATACTACAAAACTGTGGTTCAAGCTAGTAGAAATGTGTTTCCGGTGAACTCTTGAAATAAATGACTAAGAGCTCGAGCTAGTATACTGTTATCATTAAGCTCAATTTGCGGTGAACTGTTAAAACATATTACTGAGAGTTCGAGCTAGTAAACCGTTACCATTAAGCTCAATTTGCGGTAAACTGTTGAAACATATTGCTAAGAGTTGGAGCTAGTATACTGTTACCATTAAGCTCAATTTGCGGTGAGCTGTTAAAACATATTACTAAGAATTGGAGCTAGTATACTGTTACCGCTAAGCTCAATTTACCGTGAACTTTTACTAAGAGTTGGAGCTAGTATACTGTTACCACTAAGCTCAATTTACCGTGAACTTTTACTAAGAGTTGGAGCTAGTATACTGTTACCACTAAGCTCAATTTACCGTGAACTTTTACTAAAAGTTGGAGCTAGTAGGTATACTGTTACCACTAAGCTCAATTTACGGTGAACTTTTACTAAGAGTTGGAGCTAATACACTGTTACCATTAAGCTCAATTTGCAGCGAATTGTTACAGCATTTATCACTAAGAGTTCAAGCTGCTGTCTTGTCACCACTAATCTCATATGCGTTGAAGTATTGTATTAATTATATTACTTCTTACCTCTTCACAGTTGTGAAATTTGTCGTTGATACTTGCTCCATTAGCTCATAATTAAAATTTATCGTCGGAGAGCCTAGTACCAACTGTCGGTGCGCGTAGGTATATAAATTTCTTCAAAAGTTTTGACCAAAACAGTACAGATTGACAGACGGAATATTGAACTTTAAAGAATCACAATATGGACACGCTATGTATCACGGATCAGATACGGAGGTCACATGACGTAGACTATGTTATTTCCTAGTCTATATCACTTCTGTGATTAATAAAAATCGACACTTAAGTCTCTCCATTTATTTTCAATAAATCAAAGCCTGAATAGCATTTATTTAAAGAGTAAATTATATTTTTCGTTTTAGTTGAATACTATTATTTTTGTATATAAGTAAGGTATATGTGTCTTATATTTGATGCGTTCTGGCCAATAAACTGTAATATACAAATCTGTTTGTATACATACTCTGCTGAAACAGCTCGATATTTCTTATTTATAAAAAAGTTTTTGTATTTTGGTAGTAATCAATAAATGAAGAAGTCGGTAAAGTATTTTTCAATGAGGAGGGCGAAAGATACCTAGGTATTGGGTCGCTAGAGCCCTCCATCCGATTCCATCGATTTCCACCATTCCACCATCAACCACAAAACGTCCACTGCTGAACATAGGCCTCCCCCTAGATTTCCACAACGAACGGTCCTGCGCAACCTGCAACCAGCGGTTTCCAGCTACCTTTGTGAGGTCATCTGTCCATCTAGTGGGAGGCCGTCCAACACTGCGTCTTCCGGTTCCTGGTGGCCACTTTACCGACAAGAAGCGTCACGCCACTGAAGTTTCAATTTTTATATATCAGAAAGTTTGCGGGGTTAGCTAATGTACTATTCATATATTTTGTTTACGAAAATAAAACAACCCTTCAATTTTCTAACTCAAAAGAGCGATTTATTAATAACCTAACTCTTAGGATTTATAAATTAAATTAAGGCTAGCATTCAGTTCTTATTACCACTAAATTGTTAGAACAAAACTATAATCCACACTGAAGTTATGCTTATGGACTTCGTAGAATCCATGAATTATATCACTCATACATTATATGCTGTCAGGTTTGTACATAACTTTAGTACGTTTTACATTGTTATGCTAAAAGACTACAAGATAAAACTTCGGACATTCGAACTTTGTATCAATCAGTGCATATTATGAAATAGGTTAAATTGCCCGAAGGTTTGCCTCAGTGGCCCAGCATGCTCTCTCTACGCCGAAAACATATGTGACTCAACTTACTACACTGATATTGGAATTGAGATTATTACGGTTTGGTCAATTTCGCAACATTTTTAATAATTACTATAACAAGATAAGTCACGTGTGCAATAAATTTACGACGATTATTTCATTTTTGTAACGATAAAATCAAAGGTGGCTTATTTTATCATAATATTTTAGAATAATTTCATTTGAGTAACGATAAAACGAAAGGTAACACAATTTTATAGATTTTACAAAATAAGTTCTATTTTATTTTATGTGAACAAGAAGACACTTATAAAATAACCCTTTAAGATTAAATATAGATTTGATTGGAATAGGTGTAAGATTTGTTATTATTAATATAGTGATTGTAGTTTCGATCATTACCACACATTTATAAAATAACAAAATCGACTTTATCTCTATAAAATATTGGTATAAATACAAGATAAATAATATATGACGAATACGATCAAACCGTCATAATCAGCAAGATTTCGGTACGGCATCTCTACCGCCTACCAAAATAGCTTATGTCATATTACAAATTAAAATGTAAAAAAAAACATTATAAGCAATTTTGTAAGGCGTTAGAACCCCGGGACTCCGTTTAGGCGCTATACAAGCGTAGCTACTGCCTTCCACATCATAAAGAAACTCGAACACTCGATGAGAGATGCAACTCAAAGGACCCTACTTCACTTACAAAGTCGGTCGTTCGAACGCTCTGAAGTTGGTTATCGTCTACAGTCGGCACTTTTCTCTACTGCAGCCCTTTTCGCACTGCTCTGCATTTTCTTCCAAAAAGGACCAAGTATGAATATATTTATATAATGAGTAGTATGTATAGGCACGTCATGATAGAATACGTATGGAATATTTCGAATTTATCATCACAGGACCACTCGTAATTGAACCACAGATGCACCTAACCGCCGTTACTAACCAATATTTAATTAAGCATTTCACAATCGGTCCCAAAGAAACTGTGTAATGTTTTATCATGCAACGAACGTGTAGCGAGTCAGTGAAGTTGAGCCCAAATCGTAAACAAATATGACGACTAAATAATCGCACAGTCCAATTCTATTCCAATAATCGGGTGTCTATACGGGCGAAAAAAACTCAAGTAACAATGCTAATACAGTGCCACCAACTTCCCTGTGAAATAATCACGGAACTAAAATACTCGAGGGACCGCGAAGTCTCAAGTCCACGAAAATGCGACAGTGTTTCGCTCATTCGGTTCACAGAAGTTGGTGGGACACTAAATCTATTTTGTTTCCATCTACATCATTTTAAATAAGCATTTACCGAAAGTCTTACCCTAAGTTTTTAAGTGCAATCACTTTATACTAATGATCGTCAGCGATTGCGCGTGGTCACCCTCCTCAATTTATCCCCATTTTGTCGTATCCAACGTGTTATCCCTAACTAGTGAGTTCGAATGGTACAAAAACTATTTTTTCATACTCCATACGCTACACCGACTACGTCTTAAAACTTACTGTATTTTTTTTACAAACACGCATAACTTAGATAAGTTATTTTAATTTGATGGCTCGTGGTGACGATAGATAGTGTGCAAATCGAGATCGTGCAACGATTCGATTCAACACAATATATTTATGTAGCTTTCGAGTATAAGGCATTGTCCTACTTGAGCGATACCGCGATGCGAAGACACAAATACAAAAATTTTAGCTGCACATTGTAGTGTGTCCTATCGTAGTCAATTGAAGTTACGAATATATCTTTGCTCGTTCGCTCAGGTAGAGCAATCACTATTCTTATCTTAGTGTTTTATATTTTTCTCAAATTATGAACAAGTAACGCTTAGTGGTAGTGCAAAATAAGGCTAAAATAGAGAGTTACGCAATGCCTATACAGTACGGAAAGAAACTCGATCTACTCATCATTATGTACAAAATTTACTATGGGATAAACCTAGAAATTGACAAAAACGCAGCTGTTTCATCACGTTCGTTTTTCGCCATAATTACGAGACGATTTATAAAAAAAACTGAATATACCTTTTTCACTTTTTCTGGATTAATCTCATAATAAAAACTATCCATAATGTTAAATAAAATGTATACCTATCTGCTTAAAACAGGCGTTATTCGTAACTTCGTACATTTAAAAATACTCTTCAAAATGAGAAGGCGGTATGATAATATATTGACCCATTAAATTAGCTAAACAATTCACTTTCTCTTACATTTACATCGCATACCTAAAAATTAATCCACTCAACCAGAAACTACTTTCAAGATAAAAAGTATTTAGTTGAAGAAATATTACAAGTTTCTATAAATTGGTACATGCAGTTTTATTCCCAGTTATTTATATTCCCATTAAAAGTATTCAAAATATTACAAGCGCATTATGACTTATTTATATCTGATTTATCATCACTCAAACAGCAAACTCACACACGTAATCATATTATTTCAGCCAAATCATACTTCAAACATTGACAATGAAATTATAGAGCACATAGGACATCACTTAAATAATAAAATCAACATAAATTACTTAGCCAAACGTACATTGAATATTTACATTTCATTCCCTTAGCACTAACTATGATTACGGTACTACACCATCTTAAAACGTAGCGTCTCCACAGCCGCCAATCATTTATTGCAAAACATTTACACTTGTAATAGTTACAGGTATAGAACAAAAACAACATCAGAAAAAATATAAATAACCCTTACAATTTTTCTCAGTCAACTTGACAATATTGTAAAATTAAAAATCTACGAGGACATTTCAGTGGCTACCTAAATTATATTAGCAGAAACACCTAAAATTATATGTTTATGTCTTGTATCGGCTTATGTATATGATTATATAGTATGATCAAAAAAAAAAGAAAATGCACTAATCCGAAAAAGCCGTTTTGTACATAATTCATTTAGTATGAAACCAATCAGGACATTAAAAAACTATACAAAAACATCACCGATCACAAACATCACTTACTTTTAAGTTTCAGCATTTCTAGATGGCCATGCTCATGGCCACGCTCTCCGGTTTCACCCGCGTAATTCCCAAAGTAAGCTATCAAATTCTGAGTTATAAATTTTATGTTCCAAATTTTTTGAACAAAAAGTATGTTCTCTTTTGATAACCTGCATATCCTATTTTTATTTATGTGCTGTGAAATTCAAACATTTAATTATTAATAAATATGTATTTGTAAAATTTACTCAACTGTTAGGTACTTAGTTTCTCGGCAGTGCTTGATGTCTTCACCTATAATTATTGTGGCTTTATCACCTAGGTCTTTTAATGTTTTTTGGCGACTGTGGAGACGCGTAATAAATTAATGCCAAAATCACAATATTCTAATGCATCGGTTAAAACATTTAAAAGAATCTATTCATTAGTGTAATACCGAAGAGATATACAACGCAAAGGTGGATCTATATTCAAGGTTATCATGTGTTACAGTTCGACGTACATTATTATAATTCTAGTATTTGCTTAGGCGAAACATATTTAGAAATGTTTTCATTTCATTCCATAATTACAACAATCATATATAAAATCAACAAAGCTTCTCATTTTGTATAATCTGCATCTCGACTCCAACAAATAAATATAATTTATTTGAACATTTTATAATGTTTATTTATTTTTTCATTCAATGCTTTTTATTTTATTAAACGCTATAACTTCTTCGCATTCGCCGAGAACAGCAGTCTATCTCTTTCTCTTGTCTCCGCTCTCTTTCCCACAAGTACGTTAAATAATTTGTCTGTGCGAATAAGTAGCGACAGCAAAATATATACGTCCGTGAATAATAAGTTTTCAATAAATATTTTTCATCTCGATAGCCTATTTGTGTACAAGAAATGAATACATAAAATAATATATTTACGATCGAACCACAGTATCTCAATATTGTAATTGCTTAATATACGTATCAGCCCATTTACTATAATATAGAAACGACACTGTTCTTCTTTTTTAATGTTGATCGACAACTTAAAACAATGCTTGAAATGTCCAAAATTCCACGAAAATACAGTGATTAGACGTCGGAATTTAAATTATGTACTTGCATTGAAATCTCATGTCCCAAAATATAATAAAGCACTGAATATTATCGATATACAATACCTGGTCAACGTATTGTCACGACATTTTGCTGTAAAACCGGCATGTCATTCACATTTCTATATTTCAGTTCACGATTTACAAAGATATGCTGCAATAGTAGTAAGTACTTGGCACAGACTGATTCAAACTTAATGGTTGGTATCTTGGATATTGTTTCGTTAACTTCACAGCCATAAAGTTTTAAACAAGCTGTCCCACAATTTCTGTCGTTTTCCCTTCCCCACTACTACAGGCTGCCTAACATCTAACCGAGCATAAAATGTAAATAACAATGGCAGAACGATCAATCACTACTAAGGAGCAAGTATAATTTATAAAAAAACGCTTTTGTGAGATTATAATTCTTAATAAACCGTTGATTTTAGAAATATCTTTAAGTGTTTTTCTCGCTTAATGGCAACTTTCAATGTACCTTCGATCAAATTTGTTGTAAAATGAACGGTTGTGCCTATGAGTGTAGTTCGACTCCACATTTGTTGATATTGTATGCTCGGTTACGTCGGATTGGTCGCTCACAAATGTTTACAGTGCGACAAACGTATCTGGCCGTTAGGCGGAGTCGTTGCTATCGCATACACCTAGAAACATTTCATATTAACATCACTAGTTCCATATTTGACCATTGAGCAGAGTATGTTTGTGGCTATGAACAGTATAGTGGTGTAGTCTGAATAAATGCAAAAGATTAAACACAAGGTTACACGCATCAGTATTAAACCGAAAGGGTAACGTTTTACTCAATATTAAGATCAATTCTATACAGTCGAGCCAAACGAAAATGCACTTTGGGGCTTGGCAAAATGTATGGAACACTGACTATTTTCCCATGAATTTAAGTTAGCCCCACAGTTATACGATGCCTATAATTTATCAATATAACGTGACCCATTCGAACTAGTACAAATAAACGTGCCTTTGCATAAAAAAATGTGGTAGTAGTGAGAACATGAGATTCAGTTCGTACGGTGTCGGCTGAGTCATGGAGGTTCCTCAAGCGACTGAGGCGGCGATGACTGAGACACTGCGGCGACCGGAGCTGCCTCGATTGCGCATCAGGTACGGCAAAGAACCTGGAAAATAACGGTACAATATTACATCAGTGTTCCGGTTGGAAGAGAGCTTGTTTGTTTGACCGCGCTAATCTCGGGAACTACTAGACCGGTTTTAAAAATTCTTTCACCGTGGCATATTTACCACGAGCGAAGCCGGGGCTGACCGCTAACGCAATTTAAATTTTATTACGAATAGAACCACCACGTTGCCCTTTTTTCTATCGGAATGTTCGTAGCTCGATAAAGCGACATCGTTTCATGGTTGATGTTCCAAAGACACGAACGAAGATATTTGACTCTACTTTTGTGATAAGAACGTCTAGGCTGTGGAATACGTTCCCTGAGTGGGTTTCCCCGATGGTTACAATCTTTGTGTCTTCAAATATAGAGTGAATCGGTTTCTTCTAGGTAAACACGCTCCATCATAGACCGCATCCTCGCTTAACATCAGGCGAGATGGCGGTCAAGTGTAAACCTATAAAAGTAAAAAAAATGTGGTTTCTAAGTGGACAAACAATCTACCAACTGAACTAGTTTAATCTGACCAGTCACAATGACAATATTTTGGCGTACTTTCGACTATTATACAGTGAATATAACAAAACACAGTGCGCAGCAGACAGATGATCGAGCAGTTTTACGAAACATAAATACGCATAGATAAATCCTTCCAAGTGCAATGACTTAAATGATAAGATTAGCGATAACCCCAATGTACAGTATCGTAAACAATAATTCTCCTTATCAAGTTGGGTTTCCTCTTAGGTATACCTGACCAAACAATAATAATGAATTAAGTTTATTGTACTATATCTAGGGTAAAGTTATTATCTAGACCTCAATCAAGGTTACTTACTTTAAACGTGTTTGTACGATGAAGACGATATTTTTTATTTCCTTTATGCTTGTGCAAAGGTTTATTGGGTGTTATTCTATTACAAAGATTATTATCGAGGTTGTTCTTGCCTTATCTACTTATGTAAGGTTTTTTGATAGCTGTTACCTTGCCTTACTAAGGATGCTTGCATGAAATTTTGTCGAAGCTGTCCTTACCTTACCGTACTTGCGGAAAATTCAGTTGCAATTAATTGTATTTATCTTTTAGCCAACATTTTAGATTTTTGCGTGAGATTCAGTAGAGGTTGTTCTTACCTTGGCGAGTCTGCGTGAGATTCAATCGAAGTTGTCCTTACCTTAGCGTGCCTGCGTGAGATTCAATCGAAGTTGTCCTTACCTTAGCGTGCCTGCGTGAGATTCAATCGAGGTTGTTCCCCCCCTTAGCGTGCCTGCGTGAGATTCAGTCACGGTTGTACTTACCTTAGCTGCCTGCGTGAGATTCTGTCGAGGTTGTTCTTACCTTAGTGTGCCTGGGTGAGATTCAGCCGAGGTTGTTATTACCTTAGCGTGCCTACCCAAGATTTAGTTCAGGTTGTCTTCACCTCAACAAAATTGCGTCAGATTTAATCAGGGTTGTTCTTACCTTAGCGTGCCTGCGTGAGATTCAGTCGAGGTTGTCTTGGAAGATGAGGCGCACGTAGCCGGGCGTGCCCTGTAGCGGCGCCGCGCAAAACGGACATATCGCGTGGAAACCGTTGGTGCCGTGCGGGATGTCTACTCCGGCCCAGTACCTAAAGATACGGGTTATTTGTTTATTTGATATGGATAATGTACTTCTTGTGTATTTAATTTCATTCGAATCCGCTCAGCTATCACAGATACAACTGGAAACAAATTTAAACATTTACAAACCAACAAACTAACGCTTTTATAATAATTAGTGTGATGAATAGAAGATAATTCGAAGTACAATTTAACTAAACAACGCGTTCCCTTCCCCTTTCCCCTTAGGCTGATTCCACATCTTCCCTTCTGGCCGTGAGTTTAGTTAGGTTAATAGTCGTAACTATGCTATGAGTAATGATTGTGACTGGTTACTCACTTGACAGTGAGCTCAGAAGCCATGTGTCCGCACGGGTTGAAGGCGTAGGTGGGCGGCCCTGAGTCCACGTAGAATGCAGGCTCGATGCCCATACACACACGCACGACGGGGCCCGCGGTCAGGCACATGGGGCATCGTCGCACGCCCACCTCGCCCACTTCCGCGCCCCACGAGTGCTCACCTGAAAAAATAAAAGATAACTATTATAATGACGCTACACAATATATAAAAACACAACACTTAATCAACTATTGTGTAAAACCACAATTGTGACTGAAGTTATAAAGTCGTAGGTCCTGAATTCGATTTCCATCTAGACCACATATTTTTGTGATGGATACCTATAATCTTACGAGTTGCGCGAGAAATATTTATTGTATTGCTACAAAACTCTCTCTCACTCCCCTTGGCTAGAAATACCACTTATTAGTTTAGGATATGCCTTCCTGCTTTTACCTTCTTTTTCACTCTGTTTTCGTCGTTCACAGTCAATAGACACACGTTCCTGGTTGTCCAACCACTGGTGACACCTTAGCGTGTTCGTCTAATATTCACTTCTGGGTTGACCTTAGCTTAGCCTTAAAGACAAATTCAAAGTTCTTTATTCATAAATGTACAATTTACATGTCTTAGATTCTGGCGAGGTTGTCTTTTTGAAGCAAGCATTGCGTGGACTGCTCCCCCGATATGACAACTGTGTTGTAAGACTCAAATGCACACTGCGGTTCTTAGTTCTAGTTCTTCCACTTACTCTTCTAAGTTAAGCTTGTATAAATGTTGTGCTTTCCTTACCGTTCCTGTATCGAGGTTGTTTTACATTAGTCTTTTGTATCGAGGTTGTTATTACTTTAGCATACTTGTGATGAAGTTGTCATCGCATTATTTTTGAAGTGAAAACTTCTTTGGGCGCGCCTAGGACAGAATTTTCGTGGGCTGTGAATTGAAATGAACCGTCACGCTCGGTATATCGCATATGATAATAACTTTTCGAGTAAACTCGGGATGCTAGAGCGAGAAACAAAATACAGTGAACAAGCGCGTCAGAGCGAGAAAGATAATATAGTCCCTTTGTACCTGTGTTTATTATATTTATATATTTTTATACCGACATTAACTTCTAGGTACTTACCACATTTGATGTCATAAATTGAACTTGTTACGAAATATTTAATTTGCATTTCACATCCATTGCAAAAGTTTTTGTTGTACTATACTCGTATTACTGTTTTATCACAGCACTTACACTACGTAAACACACAAAATGATAACCATTTTCATCACAGTACTTACACATACACTTTAAACATAACATATATATGCATTTTTAACGAAATAACTATAAAATAAATAAATAGCAAATAGTAAAAAAATTCCTAGTCAAACATTAGTCAAACTTTATTCTTGGCCATAGATACTAATCATTTCGCCACATGTTATTCTCGTATTGCTGTGCTTACTAGGTATATACTCATTTTCAATTTCTAAATATTTTTTTATTTTTAATTATTAATATTATTTAGTGGTCTTTAAATATAAGTATTTCTTATTTTAGTGTTCACTTCTGCCGTACGGTCGTAAGCGCACACATTATTTAAATGATATTTTCATATCATTAAAAGTGATAAAAGCTTTTTTTTAAGAAACAGTAGGTACAACTAATAACTGATGAACAGCTACCTTGCACGTGTCCACAGTTGAGGTAGACGTAAGGCGTCAGACCAGCGTTTTCACGCCCAGGAGGCACTGCGGTTAGCCCGCGGTCACTTCCTCCATTAGCGCTCCAAAGTTACGTTTTATCCTTAACTTAGCAAGCTTGTATATAGGTTGCGCCTATCTTAGTCATAGTGTTCCTGCGTCGAGGTTGTTTTTACTTTAATATTTTGTATCGAGGTTGGTTTTATTTTAGCCTTAGGTTGTCGTTGCATTTTTGTTGCGTGATTTTATACGTATATTTAAAAAAAATGCGAGATACATACAGTTAGTAATAGAAAGATAGGCTACCTTGCACGTGTCCACAGTTGAGGTAGACGTAAGGCTGGTTGAGATCCTGGTGCTGCGTGGACAGCTTGCGCGGGATGACCAGCGTGTTCAGACCCACGGGGCACTGCGGCCGGCCCGCATTCAGTTCGTCTACTAGCGCTTCCAAGTCTCGCTTCGTCTGGGAACAAAGAAAGTTTCTATTCTATACCTTACCTTTTGCATGATATTTTGGGGGACTCACTTTTTTATAGTGGTAATGACGATTTACAGAGTCCGCCTGGGGAAATACCAACACCGTTGACGGTTTATTTTACCGATAAGCAGTAAAAAATCTTTTGTAAAAAATAATTCTACGAAAATTACCATTTACCAAAATGTTCGTATTGGAATTGCTTATCCGTTGGTGTAAGTACACTCCAAAATCCAAATAATGGCGGGTTTTCTAATATACATTTACATGATAATTGCAATATTGTTTCTATTTTTAAGGTTGGTTATGAGATCATTTAAACAATAAATTCATTAGCAAAAAAAAAAATAAGGAGCTACCATTTTGAAGCCAAGAAATTGTAGAAATTTAATGTATTTTTTACCAGTTGATATTTGGTTTGGCTAATGAGTTGATGTTTGAGCTCTGAAAACTGGACAAAAAACCTGTTTTGTTGGGGGGACGCACCTTAAGGATCAAATCAATTGCTCCGTATTTCTTGGTATTAGAATCATTATTTTAAAGAAGCAAACAGTCCCGTGATGATTTTATGTTGAAGATAATTTCAATACTCACCGGTGAATTTTTAAGTCCCTCTGCACTCCTCCATAATAGTGTCGCTCCACATAAGTCTATCATTGTGCCGTCTCTCAAAACGTTAGTCTCCTCTTGACAGGGTAAGCCCTGAAATAACAAACAGTACATGTGTTACAATGTTGTAAACGCGTATTACGCTTTATCGGCCAGGCTAGAACAACGTCATCGCTACAATGATAGATATTCTCAAGATTCGCACCGAGATCTTCAAATCTACGTTTCATAGTAATGTGTTATTAAAGACTATATTTTAACTGTGTTCCGAATTGAAACTCGATCCGTTCAGCGTTTCCGCGTGATTGAGTAAATATCCAAATTTTCGCATATATCTACAAACTATACTAATATTATAAAGCCTTTTAAAGAGTTTGTTTGTTTGTTTGAACGCTAGGATCTCGGGAAGTACTGATCCGAATTGAATGATTCTTTTTCTATTAGATAGTCCATTTATCGAGGAAGGCTATAGGCTATAGAACATAAAGCTACTATCAATAGAAGCGTAGCATGAATCAAGAATCTAACAAAAGCGGGAAAAAATATTCCTTTTTGAGAGTATTCGTACTGTGCTTTGACATGACAGCATGTGTCTAAGATGGCGTCATTGAATATAAACCTTTGCATCTTTGCTAATCAAATTTGTTTCTAAATCTGAGTTGGTACGACCAATTTCCGACAGGTGGCATAGCAGGTAGCTGAAGAGGTTTTTTGTTTGAAAGCGATATTCTCAGGAATGACTGAACCGACTTCAGTCATTCTTTCACGTTGTATATGTACGGGATCCTGCTGAGTGCTATATATGTACCACGGGCGAAGCCGGGGCGGGCATCTAGTATAAAATAATAATGAACCAGCGAAATGTAATGTACATACGTGCATTACCTAACCTGTGACCTCACGAAATTGGATATTTTAACTAAGTACCACTTGAACGGGTTAGTGTGAAATAATATATGACAGAACAAAATTTTCCGGGCCAGCTAGTTTATGTAATATCAGTATTATAAAAAAAATACTGCGAACAGCAAGAACTGCTTTAATTCCAGCGCCCAGTGTTATTCTGCTTCAACTACAGTAAAAGTACTTTATGACCAGTGATATGCAATTATGATTCTCGAAGAAGTTGTAGATAGCATAAAAACTTTATTTGTGAGCTAGTCTATAACGTAGCTATAAAGTTTATTGGATAATAAAGTTTGTATGGCGGGTTGTAGCCGGTTGATATATCAGGTCGGTATCCAGTAATATTTGGATAAGTCTAGCTTACGAACATAGTGTAGTTAATGTACTCTGTAGTCGCCTACCCACACTAGATAACTTTAAAATTTGCCTCACAATGATCTAGATTCAAGGTAGAATAGGGATTATGGCTCATCATTTGAGGACATTTCACTCTTTTCAACCACTGAAGGTGATTTTGCACCTTTTTAATCTAATACCGAGGTGAATTTTTAAAATAACCTGATGATACCCCTGGGTCGATCTCAAGGCATGTCAAACGCGTAAGTATAGGTTAGAAATCCTAAGTCTCCTAGAGGCCTCTAAATTGTCGAGCAGTTGCAATTATGGAAATATAACCAAAATAACCAATTAATAGCCTCCAGGAGGCCTCTAAATTTTCAAGGAAAACCGTACGAAAAGAAAACCAACTGATTACTAATTTGACCTTTGCCTCTAGGAGGTTTCTAAATTGTCGAGCAGTTGCAATTATGGAAAGAAAACCCAAATTTTTTTAGATTACCGATTTGGCAGGTGATTTCGAGTCTTTTATATCTCTACCAACACCATACCTTCTGTTGTGCCGAGCGGCTCTCCCGGAGTGAGAAGACCGCGCCTCCAACGGAGGTCTCCCCTCCAGGGTCCGTACGCCGCGCTGCCGCCGCAGAAGTCGCCTCGGGGATGCATTATCAGCACACCGTTTGTCGTCAGACCATCTATTTCGTGGTTCTCTGTCCATTTCGTCGCTTTCTCCTGGAATATAGAGATTTGAAACTCTGAGTACACCTTTCTTAAACAAATCTATTATAGGTTTACATTTGACTGGCCAGATGTTAAACGTAGCCAACTAAATGCTGCGATGGAGCGTACAAACCTAGAAGAGACCGATACACACTCAATTTGATGTAATGATGGGGCAACCCCCACAGCGCATTACACAGCCGACACATTCTTATCACAAAAATAGAGTCAAACTTCTTCGTTTGAGTCTTTGGAACGTCAGCGCATGAAACAAAGTCGCTTTTTCGACCTACCAGTTCGATAGAAAAAAAAGGCAAAGTTGTATTAGTTGTTGTATATGTTTTATTAAAGTGGCATATAAAAGCCGTGTCCCGCCCACGATCCCGTGTAACGTGAAAGAGCCCGCACGTATCAGACCGCCCACATAATGGAGCGAGTTTACAGAATTATGTAAATAAATTACAATTTTATTCGGCGGCTACGAAGGTGTTTTTCACGATATTCGGTGAGCGCGACTTGTTTGCGAATAAACGTCGATCCTATTTGTTTGACGAGCGAGACGAATATCAGATTAATCTGGTTACATTTGGTTGTGGGGATAAGAATGGGAATGGGAAAGAATCATATTTATCGGACTAATACTATAAATGCAAAAGTTTTCATCAGAGCGTCAACAGATTGGGTTGAAATTACGCGAACGCATAAAATTTTCCCTTTCCAAAAATGTTCAAAGAAGTTTTATCTTTAAAAAAAACACAAAATTGTATACTCACGCCAAGGAATATATTCCTGGAGGAGTCGAATCCCGCCGCGTAGATGCGGCAGTTGTTAACGTCATTTCTGTCGGCGATGATGCGGCAAGCGAACCGCGATATCGTGCTCTGCAGGACCTTCGTGTCGCCAGTCTTGTCGCCGGCCACGGTGTCCATAACGACGAAGTCTATTGGAGATTCTGATGACCTACCGATCTGTGGACAAGACGAATACATTGATAAATGAAAAATTGTCATTACGTTTGTTCCCAGTGAACTATTCACCAACTCAACCGATATTCATTGGTTCTACTTGAGAGATAGGAAAGTTTTTACTCAATAAATAGTCCCAATAATTTATAATTAATAATAAGCTTGATTGTTGTTATTGATTGTAAGTTTCACAAGTCACGAACAGATGGTGCCTCAATAGATTATTTGGATTAGTAAAGTTGTTCAACCTAAGCGCAGATGGAACAGGCCGCTAACATGTTTTAAAAAATATAGCACATTATAAAAAAATCTAAATTGGTCCTCTAATTACCTACTCTATATTTTTGAGAATAATTTTAAGTACCTTTATTTAAAGTACACGTGCCCCGCCGAGAAATAGACCTGATGATACAAAGCCTAATAAGAATTCCTCGTGAAATGGCCTATCAGTTCGAAAAAGCTTAAAGAATTTGCTTAAATTTTACTTTCCCGAGCGTTAAATATGTTGTTGGTTTAAAACGAAGGGCCTAATTATTTCGGTGTAATATTAATTTCGACACTTCAAAGTCATCAGCGCAATTTTATGAATCCCTGTTAAACCGGTGCGCTAATGTGTTACAAATTTTAATTAGTAGCTCGTTTAGGAAGTTAATTTACGAAATGTATTCTTGGTATTTTTGTAATATTCATATATTTCGTGAGGAAATATTTAAACAACATCCTTCGAATTGATTACACTCAAAATTTTATATTAAAGTATCATACCGTGAGTTATAGCGATTTGCCATCACTGGGTTGAATTGGTACAGAAAAACATGGTCAGGAAACCGGCGTGATCCAAGAAACATACATATCTTTCGAGGACTTGCGCCATCAGCCAAACCAGCGCTTGACTAGAGTGGTGAATTATTTTCTGCTTGTGAGAGAATGCCTCGAGTCCTAGTAGTGGGAAGAAATAGAGAGCCGCTTATGCTAAGTAAGACTAGGTAAGACTAAGACTATCTTACATGTTAGCGTACCTAGCGAATTTATTTTGTGGAATCTTTAAATAATAAATTACTATAAACTATTTTTACTGCAATTATATTATTTAATCGACGTTGCCGTTCTCGTGGGATGTTTACAAAACAACATCCACAGGACAGCGTTGGGAAATTATACTTTCTGCGGTTCCCGCGGCCGGCTGTTGTTACTTCCTTTTCCCGCATCGCATCTATTCGCTTACATTTTATTTCCTTCTTGTTTTTTTTTAATATATGAACTATTTTCGTACAAAAAATTAAACCGACTTCAAAACCACAAATAGGCACTCAAAAGCGAAAAATAAACTAAAATCATTATTATAAGCGCTACTCACTCATCTATTTGAAGTCGGTGCCAGCCAAATCTAACAGGTAGGTAATGTTTCCAGAGAAATTACAGGGCTTAGAGATATAAGATCTTAGATCTCTGGGTGAGGAGCGCAGTACAGTGCTAGGTAATGATTTGGACTCTTCATGTTCGAATAGCTGCGTGTCACTGTGATGTTATGTGTCAGGCATGTTGCTTACCATCAGGCACATGTTCGGATCGTCTCGTCACCATTTATTTAAAAAAAAAAAAGATACTAATTACCTGTGCCTACTTACCATGTGCCTACATAGCATCAATCTACTAACTTTTTGACCTGACTGGCACCGACTTCAAATAGATGAGTGAGTAGAGTAGCGTGTGACAGTGGGTCTGTCTGTGACACCGTAGAGCTCAAACGGATGGGCCGATTTCGATGCGGTTTTTTTTATTTGAAAGTTAATATCCGTGCGGATGTTCTTAGCTATGTTTGGTTATTATCGATTCAAGATGGCCGCCGCTAAAAAATGGCAGATAAAATATTTCTTCACAACCTACCTCAATATGGGTTAAAAACAAGTTTTTATTAAAACACACGTCATCCAGAAAATTGTATTTATGGTTCCTATTTCAAAAACCACCCGACCGATTTCGATAAGATTTATATGGGACCATTTGGGAAGCATACCCATCTGAACACAAAAAGAAATTTTAAAATCGGTGCAGAAGTTCTCGAGAAATCAGGTAACATACATTTAAAAAAAGCATAGGGCTCGAACTGATAACCTCCTCTTTTTTTGGAAGTCGGTTAAAAAGGGATTGGATTTTTAAACCCAATCTATCTCTCCAAGCATCGTTAACGTTTGTGATATTGCAAAGGAATTTACTTGTTTGTGACTCTTTATATAAAAAAAAATCTGGTTGCCTGTAAAGTCGGTTTTACGGGCGAAGATTTTACGTGACAACGTCTTTTTCTCGGTAGAATATTTATTGATATGAATATAATTAAATTGCACAATAGGAACAAGAAATTGAATGAAAATAAGAATTGCACAAATTTTAACTATAGAAATATATTTTGTTTACTAAAACATTGTACATGTAAACTTAAACTTAACTAATTCCTATTTGAGTGATTTTGTTGAGAATAGGACGATGATAGGAGAAATATGAAATGAAAGGAAGTGTTTCTGCTGTAATGTGTCTTGCGAAAGTCAAGTCGATAGTTGTTCCTTTTAACGTAGTTGACTTAGAAACGTTTGATACGCAATCAAGATTATACGTATTTTTCATGAAATTAAGAAATTAATCAATCAATCATAGTTTACGACTAGCTGAACCCGCTACTTCGTTCGCGTAAGCAGATGTTACTAACTTATACATTAGTTGGAAGTATCGTACGTCAAATATTTGGATAAGTAATCATTGAAAACCCTTTGAGTTTGAGTGAATTTGTTTTTCCACACAAAAATATATTTAATTTTATCATCTTTATTTTTTCCTTTTTTAAACAGTATCAAACATACTTAGTAATGTTTCATAGTATCGAACATAGCCGCAAGTGTTAAGTTTGTAGGATTTTTATAGGATACATTATGAAAAGTCTGAAGCGAATGTTCATGATCTGATACCTACTTATCTCTTTTTATCCGCAAGCTGTTTTCTAGCTGTTACCCGCGAATTCGCCCGCGTAAAATTTTGAACGAAGCCTGTGTGGAATAAAATGATTAAGATTTTGAGTTTTAATGATATTCAAGCAAGTTGAACCCATAAATCTAAGCCAAGTCTTAGTGAAATGTTAATGTATGAATTTAATTGTAGGTAACACAGAAAAAAATCCAAGAACGAAAGAATCCAAATTCGGCATCATAATCCTTTTAGCAGCAAAAACTTATTAGTACAATTTAGAATACCAGTAACGTCACCTAGTGATGAAAGAAAAAATACATACCACAATAACAAAACATCGATTTAAATGGGGCTTTAGTGCTTTTAGATTTAAACTGGCATTAGCGCCATCTAATGAGAATATTATGTTGCTTGCTATTTTGATTGTGAACGCAAATCACCTATATTATCTACGCCAAAACGGGTGCATCAATTTTTCATTTTAGGCTTTTACCTTACCATCACATCAAGTTCCTTACGAAAATGTATGCTTATATTAATATGGAGTTAAATGAAAATATAGACTTATTAGCCCATGTGAAATTTTAGACTCTAAACTATATGTGTTTCGTATGTCAACCATATGGGTTGACATACGAAACACATATAGTTGTGCCGTTTTGACGTGATAGTTAATATTTGTTTCCTTAGGGCCCATGCTTCTTTTCAGGTTGATAGGTAATACATAAATGTGGTATTTCAGACTATACGTTATCTCTGTTTCAATTTTCTACCAAATTTGCTTAGTCTTTCCGACGTCACAGTAACCTTATAAGTAACCGATTTGCTATTTCTGAGTTCAAACTACGTCTGTTTCGAATTCCTTCAAAATATGTTCAGCCGGTCCAACGTTGTCCTGTAATTATTATGAATGTCACTGTTTGGATGTTTGTTACTTAATCATGGCGGAACGTATCAAGTGATCGGGTTGAAATTTGAAATAGAATTAGATTATAGTCTGGCAGAACACATAGGCTAAACATTGCCTATGTATAAGTACCCTATGTATTACTTAAGCTAAACCAAGAATGTGTCTTTAATTTTAACTCGATACATTCAGCCGTTCCAACGTAATTGAGCAGTAAAATTGAAACATTGACATAATTATATAATATTAGGAAAGCATAGGATTTAACAACAATTTAGAAAAAATAAAACGGGTCAAATGCAAATGGTACTCGCGCGCGAAGGGTTCTGAACCATTAGCAAATAAACGGATTTTATTGTATGGGAGCCCCGTGAATAATTTATTTTATTTTAATTAATTACTTTTAAAGAGAACATAAAACTAAATATTATGTGAATAGTTAAAGGGTCTACCTGTGACAGGTACGTTATTATTAGTATCGAGCAAGACACGTAAAAAAAAGCATGTTTGTTGTATGGGTGCACCTCTTAAATATTTATTTTATTTTTAGTATTTATTGTTAAAGCGGCAATAGAAATACATCATCTGCGAAATTTTCAACTGTCTAGCTATCACCGTTCTTGAGATACAGCCTGGTGACAGTCGGACGGACGGACGGACGGACGGATAGCGAAGTCTCAGTAATAGGGTCCCGTTTTTACCCTTTGTGTACAGAACCCTAACAACGGTCTGCTTCGGTCACCGAAGCTTGTTGAACACTACCTTTAAATTTTAAACAGTATTTGGATTGAAATAATACGTTTTCTAATAAGTTACGGCTGGTCTAGTAAGTTACAGCTGACCTAGTCGGGAGAACGGCGACTGTCGATCCGGAGACCCAGGGTTCAAACCCACGCGTACCACTATCTTTTCAGAGTCATGTTCGTAATGCCGGTAATTAAAACGGTGAAGAAAACACTGTGAGGAAACCGAAATCTACCTATAATCTAAGTTCTAAGTCATATGTCATCCACCAACCGACACTGGGCCAGCGTGATGGATTATAACCTTGTCTCTCTCCTTGCGAGAGAAGGCCCCGACGCCCAGCAGAGGGAACATTTAATGGGTTGTTTAGGCTGCTACTTATTATGCTGATATGTTTTCTCCAAAATAACAAAAATCTACTTCAGTGATAGGTAATTTAATTCTGTCATTCGACTAAATTTTATAAGAAGCTATGACTATGTCGTAACAGATAGATCTAATTTTATTTTAGCTGATTTTAGCTTTTGTTGATATTTGAAAACTACCTCCTGTTTTCGATATCTAAGATCACCTCTGAAGTATTTTCTACCAAACAAAAAGGAATTATCAAAATCAACTAACAATTAGCGAAGTTATCGTGTAAAATAAAACCAAAAAAAAACATGCAACCCGATTGAAAACATCCTCCTTGTTTGAAGTCGATTAAAACCGAATGATGTTTGTTTTTCCACACAAAATATATCTTTGACAATTATTTTGTCATCCAAGACGACGCGACGCGATCACGTGGGCACTTTCTAGAATCTAGATATTCTGTGGATAGTCTGATACACAGAATACTTAGAAGTTAGTATGTACCGAACGCGCCGCGCGTGTCGTTATTATTTAATGTTTGGGTAATTTCCGAACCACCAGACCGATACTATTCAAATTTTGACGGGACAATGTAAAAAATATGTTCTTTCTAACAAAAAAAGAATTAATGAAATTAAACAACGCAAACATGAGTTACAACCAAATACACATTCTGACTTTCACCCCCTCCCGCAAGAAAACCACTCAGAATTTGGGGATCAAAAGTAGCCTACAGCAATGTCCTTAGTATAAACTAAAATCATGCCAAGTTTCAGCTGAATTGAATCAGTAGTTTCGGCGTGATGCGTGATCTCTATACAGAAAGACAGACAGACAGACAGACAGACAGACAGACAGACAGACATGAAAAAAAAAATGCAGTTTCGCCATCAGTATCGACTATGGAGTGCCCCAAAAACAAAATTTTCAAAATATCTTCAATGTACAGAATTCGACCCGTTACAGTTTTATTATAAGTATAGATAAGTAATGAAATATCAGTGTACAATTATTTACCTTTATTGTTGTAGTTGTTGTAAATGACGAATCTAAGCACTCCACATTTTCACTACAGACACAGCTGACGATACTTTAACCACACGTGTGAACTTGTATTATGACGCTTTCTTGTTTTTCCAACGCCAAGAACGTTCGAGAAAGACAAAGACAGAGACACAAGCATGCGCCGATTCAATGCGCCTAATTCTCTAGTGCAGCGCGCGGCAGACCGATCATAGTTGAGTGGGAGAGAGACGCAAGGCATTCGGCGGGCCTCTCTCTCGTTCGGTGACTCATCGTAACGTTACCGAGCGTTACACTTTTTCATAAGTGACTCCCAGCCGCAACCTAATTTAAGACGTTGTCACGTCAAAAAACGCATTATACCGCGAATTGTCTAACACCTAGTCAAACTTCGTGCGAATAACTTCAGACCAATGAACAAGGAACGGTTAAATTATTTAGTTATTGTACACACAACAACCATTAAAAAATTAAATTGCTGATTAAAAATGCAGAGTGAAAAATACTTCACGATCTATTTCTCTACCAAACAACTTACCCACCACACAAGAGATCTTTGCATCTATGAATATAAATTGTTGGACAGTCAAATAGCTAATAAAAACGTGTTGAAACCTGGTGAGAATTAATAAAAAAAATGTATAGGTTTTAGGTAACGAGTAGAAGCGAAAACATGATAACATTTTGATGCGGATGAATTAAATATCAGTTGGGAAATCCAGTTTCAGACTCGATAACAAAAACCAACGAACCACAGAAAACAGAGCACGATATCCTATATCTATTGCGTGTGTGTAATTGTAAATATATAGTTTTTTCTTTCTTTAAATTCAATGCGATAATAGCGAGGGAAGAAGGTGGAGAAGGACGATGGATGGATCGGATGGATGGACATTGGACATTTACCAAAAAATAATGAGTAGAGTGTAGCCGACAAAAATAAAATATTTTACAAATGAATGACTAAGTATATATTGATGTTAAGAAACCTTTGAAACATCCTTGTTATGTAGTGGAATTAATTATGTGGTTACCCAAAGCCTCAAAGCTAATGAACGCACTGGGGAAAACATAAAATGGTCCTTTTGCATTCCGCGTCCATTAGATGATTCGGCGGAAATTTTCGCAAATATCTAACATGCGAGTTGGCTCCGTTGTGGCCCGCCGCTTTATCCGTTACTTTCCTTTCATAAGTCAATTCCAAATTAGAAAATAATAAGGAGGTTACAAAAGAGATAAAAAGTCTAACTTAACTAATAAATATGGCTTCTATCTGATGCCTAACTTGCGCTGAGAATGTAACTGCATTACAGGAGATTTATGCTGTGAGTGTAAGTGTAAGCGCCTACTTTATGTGATCCCACGGGTGAAATTTTAGGAATCAGCATCTAACAGCGGATTAGTTGTTCCAGACTGTTTTTGTGTGTATTTTATGTATACTATTTAAACCATTATCCAAATTAGTATAAACTTGATAGGTAGGTAGGTCCATAGGAAAAATTAGACCGTTAAAGGCATTCTACGTCAAGCTACACGATTAGATCTGTCGAAGATATCTACTAATTTCCTCAGATTTTTACTTTACGTTACATACGACACTGCCTTCTTGATACGAAATAATTTACAAATCTAGATAAATCTCAATACTCGTTATCGTACAATACGCCGCAACGGAGTTAACTCCGTTGCGGCGTACACAAACATTTGTTTGACGTACGTGACTAGGTTGGTGTTAATATAATCATTTAATCTGATGCTGTATAAATTAATTGTATCTAATCAAAGTAATCCTCATTAGATATGTATCTGTACATCCGCGCGTTAACCCTGCGCCTGCGCCGCCCAGGGTTGTCGAACGGGTGGTTGTCGGCTGTGAAGGCTACGTTACGTCACTCGTTCCGTTCTGCGCACGCGATGCTCTAATTGCCAATGGCGAAGCGTTGCCGGTTGCCACCCAATTGTACTTAGTTATTATAACTTAACTAGCTATGCCCCATGATTTGATCCGCCAGTTTTAAATAGCTAAGATATGTTTTAGACGGAACAAACCTTTCGATAGTTTTTCAATTAACAAGTTGTGCTGATAGTAATTAAAATAATCGTAAGTTCCTATTCAATCCGGTTATAGGCATAGATATACAAGTTATAGCAAGAATACTTGGACTATACAAATACATGAAGTTTATGAAATAAGAACTTCTCCTTATTTAAATTACTATCCACACAACTTGTTAATTGAAAAACTATCGAAAGGTTTGTTCATTCTAAAAAATACATTAGCAGTCTTGGAATTAAATAAAATATGATTTACGCCCGAAATTAAATCAATTAAGTAAATTAAACCATAAAATCGGTTAATTAAATCACAAAAATACAGCTGGCAGTGACGGGAACCGTGAAGTTGAAAATCGTATTTTCGAGTGGTCGAGTGTCCAGGAAATCTCACGAGAGTGAGAGATGTATAGCAGTGAACTAGACTGGATTATGAAAATTTTATTGAAGTCCGTTTTTAAATTTCGAGAATACCGAGGCGAAGAAACACGAATTTCTAACTTTTAAGTATATCTTATGAGTAATCTCACAGATATTGGAGAAGGTAATCCAAGTGAAGTAGAAAGAAAATGTTTACTGTGAGAAAAAGCCGGGTGGTATTGATGGCCCTTCGACACGACAACTCACGCTAAAGGTAAATGGATGGAGCCCCAATTTAAAGCAGAAAATCGCTCAATCATTATAATTCTTACATAAATCAAGTCACGCAGGTCAACTTCGATAAACAATGTGTAATATCTTTAATTTTTTACTGTACTGAAAGCCATTGAAAAGACGACGAGGCAATTGATAATGATGTGTAAAACGCCGCCTGGACATCTGCAGTTTTTTTAAGAAAGCTTATGGCAGTTACCCTCGTGTTGCATTTGTTGCCTGCACAACCTACGAGCTATTGCAGACGGCGCAGGGCACTAAAACCTGACCTTAACAACTACATGATAATAACGAAATAATCTTCATGCATCTCTGAGTCCAGAACCATACATCAAGTTCGGTCATCATTTTACTCACACTCAACTCCACTCAGCCCCCCGCTCTATTTAGGTCTCCGCCGCTTGTCTTAACTATCACTATAGCTATTCGAATATCCCGAGCAAAACAATACATGCTGTCTCGAAACAAGATCTATAACATTTAAGCTCTGAAGCTTCTTCTTAGGCCGTGATGATCTTTAACGTCGGACAATATGCGGTCAAATATTGATCTATCTCATGAATAAGGAGATATAATCTACGGTGAATTGAAAACTACTTTCTATATTCTACTCAAACGTACATAATTTGTCAATTACTTATAGAAGTATTATGGAATAAAATACAATGACGGTCAAAACACTCATTATTCTGAGCAAAACACCGATTAACCAACTCACTGCTAGGAAGATTCTTGAGCGTTGAAGTAAACCGTCTGACGACTGAGAGTGTTAACGAGAACGCCAATTAGATATTTTTTACAGCCAACATTTTCGGGTACAATTACGGAATTTTCCATTCTAGCCAGTCATAATAGAGAAATTTCTCAAACTAACCGATATAATCAATTTAAGAACGCTTTATAGAAAATCTGGTGAGAATACTCAATTAGGAGAAACTACCAATTCAATTTAGTTCAATTTTCTGAAGAGGTCGAGCGGGTTCAATTAACCAATAATAAGACACTCGAAGTTTATAAAGGCAGTGATAGCCCAGTCTTGGGAACCGATCGACTATTCAATGCGAGTAGATAGGGCCAATCAAAAAGATTTTAGAGTATGAATGTAATTGGTATGAACAATGTACAAACTTGTTATCATAAAGTTGGATGTGAATCAGTTTCTTCTAGGTTATCCATCGCAAACATCGATTTACACCAGGGTAGATGTCTGGCTATCAAGCGTAAAAGAATCGATGATAAAAAAATTATATCACGTAGTATTATTTTAAGCGCAATGAAATACATATTTGCCTAATCTTTATAATTATAAATCTTCTGTGTGTGTGTTTGTAATTACAACGCCTCCTAAACGGCTGGGCCGGTTTTCATGAAATTTTGTGTACCTATGTGTGTCTCGTAATGTACCTAATGTTATTTGGATGCACACACGTAAAATGGGGTGTGTTTGGCAAAGAGAATACAGCATACTATGAACACCACGCGAACATAATATCCGGAAGTACCTATTATATTATGTAATCTTAGAATTATATCGTACACTATTAACACCGACATTCAAACAACCTGATAGCTTATCATTACCCGCTTACACAGAAAAACAACATAAAGAAGAGCTAGGAGTCTTCTGCTACCCTAGATTCCCGTCGACTAAGAAGCAAAACGCAATGATAAACCTTTCAGTAATTGGGCATCATCATCACTAGCGGAAATAAGGCAAAGAAAGTGTTAATCGAAATGACTATTGTGAATGAATGGAAGTTTGCGTCTCAAAACAATGGATCAAATATATAATGTTTGATGAACCCGGCAACCAAAGACGAGATGTTCATAATAGATCTATGATGATGACTCAACCCACTCCCCAGACAAGGAAGGTGGTCTTTCTTACCCTGGAACATAATTACACTGCAGCCATGTCAAAAAACTAATTAAAATTTTAACATTTGCATTCATTAAAAATGTATCTTTATCTTAGGTTTACGTCGAAACATCAAAATACATTTTTTTAAATGACTATACTACTATATGACTCTATTTCTCGCCACAGCATTGGATATTCCTGACAACTCGGTTAGTCCACGGAGCTAGCAGGAGGCACCCGATTAACTTGGATAGGTGCAATACTTTTTTTTAGTACCTACTTACTCATCGTACGTCGAAATGACGTTATCTAGTATAACTTTAGTACTCGTATATGTACATACTGGTTTTCTAGGTCTTGGTATCCTAGGTCCCATTTTAATTGAATTCAAATAATATCTAAAAATTGTAAACGTCAATGTTATGTTCGTCTACTCCGATACCTCGTTGTTTCATTGCAGCAGTGCGTTTAGTTGACCTACTTCGATTACTAAATTAAAGGGGTTTGTTTAGTCTTTCAGAAGAAATTGTTACTACTTGTAGTATAGCAAGTCATTGTAATACGTGAGCCGTCCACGGCGGTAAGAATGCAGATTAGCGTGATCGAAGCCGCATTGCCGTTGTTGGGTAACGTGCGGAGCCGTTGCGACTTGCGTCACTCCATGCCGCCGCATTTAGCATCGACAATACGATGCACTAACAGACATACTGTTACGATGTAATGAGACGAGCAAATCGAACGACTTTGTAATACAATGTCACTCAAGTAAAGTTGGACATCCTAGTGGTTGGGGAAGAAAAGCCGACGGCTGAGTGGCGTATCATGGGAGAGGCCTATATCCAGCAGTAGACTGGGATGATGATGATGATGATGAAAACTCTAGTACAGATATACCTTGCCAAACGGGGACACATGTAGATATCTAAAGGATAACCAAAAACAGTCCACTTTAAGTTAACACTTCTGGGATTTGAGGTTTCGGGGTTTCTGGTACAAGAGAGTCAAAGTCAAAAGTCATAATCCACTAGGCAGACCAAGTTTGAGTTGGTGAATGACACATGTCCTCGAAAGATTGATTTATTCTTAAAGCATGTCAGTTTCCTCACGATATTTGTTAAAGCCAGTGGTGATGGGTAAAATTGGACATCTTCACTTCGAAAAATACTCACAGAGGTACAATCGGGATACGAACCGGATCTCACGTTTGGAAAATCGAGCGTTGTCATCACTAGGCCACCACGGCTTTTTTAGAAAATGTTTGGACATACTACCTTTTTACTTCAAAGCAGTAAAAGATTCGTTTGTATAACATGTGTGTGCCTCTCGGATACACATTTTAGGTAGATAGAATATGTTGATTTCATTTGATTAGCAACCAACTAAGGTGACTTTGAACGCATAAAGATCGTAATAGTTCTTGACCGGTATTTTTTTCTAGAAGCTTTGGAACGGCTAAAACAAACAAATTTCATCCATGGTAGGTAATAAAATAACGGGGCTAATTATGGCGGTATTAGAGTCGAACAGCACTGCATCATGCATTACAAAGTTGAGCAGTTAACACAACAATGGGTGACCTTTCATCAAGTCAAGGTTGCTCCATTCGAACAGAACTTCTAAGGTTTAGTATTATAGCAAGAAATTGAATAAGCAGACCTTGCAGCCTTGCTGCCGCCGTCCCTTTGCGTGATTGATGATACCAACGTGTCGTAACCGGATAAAAGGTCAATGATAGTTACTAGTTATACTAACAGCTTTACATCTTCGAACTTGCAACTGGACATTTGGATAGAAACGGGCTATGATTGCTGAAATGTTTATTTTTTTAGCCTAGTAAATTAGTTTGACTATTATGGCATATTTTGAGCTTTAATATAAAGTACTATCTTTCTAGTTTTTTTTTATTTTTATTTAAGTTAGCCACTCCACAGACTCCGGGGTCCGTGACCTTTGCCATATCAATTGTCTTTTTTTTACATATTTATTAGATAAGGAGAAGAAGAGCCAAATAGGGGGGAGTGTTTGCATCGAGTGTTTGCCTAATTGCCTTTTGCCATTTGCCTAAGCTGCCTCCTCCCAGCCCAGAGCCTCCGGCCGCATTTCTGTCCCTGATGGCCATCTGTAGGTTAAAATCTCGGATGGTCTTCGGTGATGCAGCCCACGCTCGCCGCACGAACCGACCGATGGCGTCGTCGGTGTCGTCAGCGTAGTATGTGAAGGTCCCCGTGTGCCGTGAGATTTCAACTACCGCATGGGGCACGCTCTCGTGCAGCTTCATGTTTGCCTTGGTTTTGATTGCGATTACCGACTCGTATGTTAGTCCCTGAGCTTCATGGATGGTAAGGATGCGTGACCCATAACCCTGGTTTGTCAAGGTCTCCTTCTCCTCTTGAGTGTGAACTTAAAAGAGAGTGTTTGGTAGGGTGTTGGGAATTTGCGCTCCCTTATATATTCTCTGCTCTAGGGACTTTATACGGGACGCTGAGGAGTACATGCCGGAGTATATTTCCCTCAGTGCATATCTTTCTAGTTGGATCAAACAGCATAAAGTGTGCAAAATTTGACTAAAGACCGTTTCAGTATATTAGACATTCATTGCGGACAAATGAAATTTCACTATGTATAGGTGAAGATTGAAGATATGTCTTGTTTAACTGCGATTTGCATGATGTAGGAATTCCTCGTTTACTCTTGATTTGAAAGATACCCACGTTATATCCATCGGAAAAACCACGGACTCTGGCAGACCGCTCGACAGTTTTACAGTGCGTGTGATAAATATGGATTCGAAGTGCTTGTAATCCTGAGAATTTCTATCATGTACCAGTAGCGCTTGAGTCTGGTTAGTCTGGCTGTTTGACAACAAAAATAAAAACGGCCGGGCGGTATGAGATTATGTAATTCCTGAGCACATTCGTCGAAAACTATCCGATAGAAAATCGAAAGGCACGCAAGCTTACCACGTTTTTTCTGAATGGTTTTTTTTTCGCAAAACTATAAAATTTGAGCACCAGGCGTGACGGGAGAACAAAGTTGTTGAAGATTACACGGTGTCCGATCACGAAACCGTTATGTTCAGCGATGATACTGCGTCGCGTCTGGTCGACTTCATTTCCATGGACTGAGAACACAAAGTTCTTCCGGTATTAACGCGATTCATTATGTAGAATGGTAAAGGCTTCAGTGGCTGTGTAACTTCAAAATATCACTTATCTTATAATAGACGAATAGGGGTCTATTCGTCGATACGTGATATTTTAGTCAAACACGCTTAAGGTAGCTAGTGTCTGTCCCAAAAAAAAACTTAAGGAGAAATGTTGTAAAAAGAGCTAGCCAGATAAAAAAAAAATCATTACAACATGTAGGTACTTTATCCTACAAATATTATAAACGACAAATTATGGATGTTTGTTGGTCAATTACGTCGGAACGCCTGAACGGACTAGGTTGAAATTTGAAACACACATAGATTATGTTATTATCCCGGGAAAATAACGAGAACAATGCGGGCAAAATCGCGGGGTGCTCCTAGTTAGTTTATAAATTCTAGTGCCTAAAACGCCTGAAGGCTCTTAGGTTCGAATCCCGCTTGCACCTCGAGACAATTTGTTCCAAAATATGTATGAGCGTATCATCTCCACCGCTTTTAATGGCGAAGAAAGACATCGCGAGAAACTGTTTTAATAACAAGTAAAATTTTGACTAGACCCCGACTACCTCGGATTGGTTATTTGTGTAACATTCTACTAGTCAAGCCCTTTCATTTGACACCCATATTGACGAAGATGTGAAAAAAAATATATATTTCGCCATTTTGTGGTAGCGACCATCTTGGATTTGAAATTTGTCATATTGCATAGTATTCTACTAGTCAAGCCCTTTCATTTGATACCCATATTGTGGTAGTAGTGAACAAATTAATGTAATTCGCCATTTTGTGGTGGCGGCCATCTTGGATTTGAAATTTGTCATAGTGTATAATAGTATTTTACTAGTCAAGCCCTTTCATTTGATACCCATATTGGGGTAGGTTGTGAAGAAATATATTGTGGAGGCGGCCATCTTGAATCGATATTTACCAAACATGGATGTTCTTAGCTATGTTTGGTATATATCGATTCAAGATGGATTAATTAACATGGCACGGTAATTAACATTCAAATAAAAAAAACCGCATCGAAATCGGCCCATCCGTTTCGAGCTCTACGGTGCCACAGACAGACACACACACAGACAGACAGACAGACAGACATCGACGTCAAACTCATAACACCCCTTTTTTTGGTCGGGGGGTTAAAATGTATGTCGAGAACAATGTGTCATCAATCCGCCAACCCGTTTTTGGCCAGCGTGGTGGCTTATGGCCTTGGCTCTCTCATTGTGAAAGAAAGACCGTGCCAACAGTGAAAAATAAAATGGGCTGCTTATACTCATATAGCTATGTTATACGTGTAACTAGTAAATAAAGATAGATCTTGTTTAATTAGATGTCTTTTCTTTTTTATAAAGAGTGACGAGACGAGCAGAACATGTGGTTGACAGTAAGCAACAAGCCTGCCACATAACAGCGCAGTGACACGCAGCTATTGAGCATTATTATCTAATATATAAAATTCTCGTGTCACAGTTTTCGTTGCCATACTCCTCCGAAACGGCTTGACCGATTTTGATGATATTTTTTGTGCTTATCCGGTATCTATGAGAATCGGCCAACATCTATTTTTCATCCCCCTAAATGTTAGGGGTAGTCCACCCCTAAATTTTTATTTTTATTTTTTAGACAAAATTTTTAATTTCTATTTTTTTATGATACAACATACAAAAATACATACAATCCTCAATTTTCACCCTTCTACGATCAACCCTTATTTTATTAGGAAATTATTTATATGGCAAAACAACGTTTGCCGGGTCATCTAGTAGGTATATAATGATTTGAGGAGTCAAATCATTACATACCTAGCACTGCACTACGCTCGTCACCCAGAGATCTATGATTTTATATCTTTAAAAGCCTTGTAATTTCTCTGGAAACATTACTCTTCAAACCGGAACACAGTGATGTGTCCACATTACTGCTTGGCAGTAGAATAACTGGTAAAGGTGTGGTACTTCCCCAGGCAGACTCTGCCAAGAGTCTTACCACTACAAATTTTAATGAATGCTATATAGGTTGTTTGTTTGTTTTCCCAACTAAATGAAAATAAAGCAAAATAAAATCGTCTCTTATCATACTGAACTAATCTAGAACATAGGTAACCAAAGGTAACGAAGTAGCCTGGTCGTAACCGATACTAGTCCACCGCAGATAGATTAGACTAGCGTAACGGAGAGCCTCAAACCGCATACGATATTATCTCATGGACGCTATTACTAGGTGCACAACAAACTTAATGGATTACAGTTAAGTGACATTCTATTTGGGTAAATAAATAAATATTTGTGGACAATTCACACACAACACCATCTGACCCCAAACTAAGTAAAGCTTGTGTGATGGCAGCCAGATAGCTGATATAATACATATATAGTTTTAAATACATACTTATTTTACATAGAAACACCCAGACACAGTGCAAACATTTGAATTCATCACACAAATATTTGCACTGGGTGGGGATCGAACCCACGACCCTCGGCTTCGCAGGCAGAGCTACTACCAACTAAGCTACTAGGCCAGTCTTGAGTGAGCTTAAATATTTATGACTACTACCTAATAGCATCTACCCCCAACTTAGTCCACGTAGAATTGAGATGAAGGATTTTCCGTAAGAAACTCTACATTGTCGGGATAAAAAGTATGTAAGTATGTGCCATAATCTAAGTTAAACAAAAAACGATCTTAAAAACGTAAGATCATAAGTTTGTATCCCGCCTGCAGCTTTGTTACTTATCCTAAGAACAGATGTTCGTGGTCGTCATCATCGCTGGTTTTGGCGGTAAAGGAAAACATCGTGGATAAATCGGTGCGTTCCAAGAAAGAAATCTTTCAAAGTCATATTTTTTAAATAAAGAGTGACAAGACGATCAGGACATGTGCCTGATGGTATGCACAGTGACACGCAGCTATTGGAACATGAAGAGTCCAAATCATTACCTAGCACTGTACTGCGCTCGTCACCTAGAGATCTAAGATGTTATATCTCTAAGCCCTGTAATTTCTCTGGAAACACTGCCTTCAGACCGGATCACAGTAATGTTTGCACATTGCTGCTTGGCGGTAGAATAACAGGCAAAGGTGTAGTACTTCCCCAGACGGACTCCGCTAAGAGTCCTACCACTACAAATGTGACCGTCAGCCCGCACTTGGGCAGCAAATTGTAATTCTCTCCATGAATTGCTTATACATATTCGAGAGGGGCAGTGGCCTCTAGTAGTGCAACAAATTATTCAAGTGGAGCTAATCAAATATTTCTGTATCCTCAAACCGCAAGAGCGGTTATCACATCGGTGCCATAATTACTCTACAAACGTGATAGCATAATAGCTAGATAGTTAGCGATTAACGTCATACAAAGATCAGAATAGAAATAGTTGCCAAGATGATTTAGAACGAGCCTGGAACATTATACCAATCATAAAATACAAACTGTTGAAACAATGTTATTAATGACCTAATACAGGTACTATGTTACACATAAATAAATTATGGAAAATGTTTTAGAAATTAGCCTCTAAAAGACAATAACCTTCCTTCATACAAACGCTTGAAGACATGTGTCCTTTTTGCGCTGTCGTAGTCGTGAATAATGCCTAGTAGACAAAAGGCTACAATAGTAACAATAAAATATGATTTCAGAATGTTCGTTAGTAATAATAAATAGTCCGCCTGAAGAAGTACCACACCTTTGCCAGTTATTCTACCGCCAATCAGTAATGTGAAAATATCACTGTGTTCCGGTTTGAAAGGGCGAAGTCTCCAGATAAGTTATAGGGCTTAGAGATAGATAATCTTGTATCTGAGCGCAGTGCAGTTTTAGGTAAAGATTTAGACATGTTCAAATAGCTGTTAAATGCAGGCGTGTTGCTTACTATCAGGCACATGTCCTGCTCGTCTTGTCACTCTATACTATAAAAAAAACGTGTATTGATATTTGGCGAACTAAAACACTGATCATGACACTAATCAAGCTACTTATACTCGAAGTGATGCGCGTTTGCCGACATTGAACGCTCACGTAAGAATATAATTGAATAGACTGCATATAAAATACCAAAATACACACGAATTATTACATAAATCAGAAGGCCATGGTACAACCATTGTTCATGTGTAGGTACCTCTTAATTCCGGTTTGGCATCCAATTTACTGCCTGTCAAAACTGTGCATGCGTAATTCATGTTGTATTTCTAGAAGACAATGGAAAAACGCACGATTTGGGTAAATTATGTTTAATTCAGGCTGAATGACGTGTGGGAAGGATAAGGAACTGCATAATAAAGCTTGAAAAAAATCAATTGTTAGTAAAAATTCATAGACAAATGCGCAACGTTCACCAAACCCCTGAATATACTGAAATGTGCAAGGCAAATTCAGAAAATCTCCATTTCACACGTTCTTCAAATATTATGGACCAAATCAAAATCACAGATTTATCAACGTCTTATCTGTTTGTGAGTATGGCACAATATGTCTAGACGATGCTTCAAACAATAAATCTTACACAACAGTGTTAAGGTTTGATTTTCCGCAGATGTGGACCTTACCCCACCTTAACTGGCCTCGCGGCTTAGTGTGTAGTAACTATGACTGCGAAGCCGAGGGTCGTGGGATCGATTACCATCCCAGTGCATATATTTGTGCGATGAATTCAAATATTAGTATTGTGTCTGGGTGTTTCTTTCTATGTAATAAGTATGTATTTACAAGTATATACGTATTCTATCAGTTATCTGACCCCCAAGCTTTGCTTATTTTCGGGTCATATGGTGTTGTGTGTAAATTGTCTACCAATATTTATATTTATTTAATGTGTTCCAGTGGGTAAACGTTAATTGTCCGAGAACAAATCTTTTTTCTATAAATAATAACATTAATTTCTATACAAACGAATATCTAAACGAAAAACTTGAAGGAAGGAATTCAAATCTACGAGTTTCCCAGTGCTACCAATCCTGAATAGCCCTGTAAATTATAATTAGTGTCCGACCGAAACTGATTTTCCGGCCGAAACCGAAACCGAAACCGAATGTTCGGCCGTGGCTTCAGTTTCGGCCGAAACCGAAACCGAAACCGAAACTCACGTGGTCAAGTATATAATTTATTAAAATACTGAAATTTGGTGCTTTTTACCTATAATTTTGCCTTAATTAGGGCATGAAATGGAAACACAATATATTAAAATTGTTGTAATTATTAATTGAAAATAAAATAAAAACATTTTAATAACATTTTTAATAATTTTTCAAATTAAGTTCTCTGTCGAATCAGTCATCTTACTAAATCAAATCAAAAATTGTTACTGTTTCATTAAATAATACTTATTGGTATTTATTTTGAGTTCTGATAGATGGCTCTAGTTTTAATTATTTTATAATAGCAATATTATAATCTCGTACTTATTTGTACGAGGTTAATTAATAGTGTCCTAGTACGAAAGACTACAAATCTCGTATTTGTAGGAGGAACCTCGTACGGTTGGCATCGCTGGTTGCTACAGAACTATCCGAACGGCGCACGATAATTCCCGAAAAGGGCCGACAGCGTCCGTCAAAGCGTTGCCGCGGAAAACAAAGTTAGGGGATCGTGAACGTACTTGAACTTGTTAAGTTTCGGTTTCGGCAAAAGTTTCGGCCGATTTTGGCCGAAACCGAAACTGTGGCCGAAACTTGATTTTTGGCCGAAACTCGGCCGAAACCGAAACCGAAACCGAACTTTCGGTCGGACACTAATTATAATACATATTATCTAACTAACTGAAAGTTTAAAAATAAAAGCGTCAAGAGTAAGTGAGCGTCAACCCCCCAAGTCAAGTCCCCAACGCAGTCTTTTTTGTTAGTTTCAAAGTTTACATAACAGCACAAAATCTAGAACACAACCCGAAAATTTTCCCCAAATAACGACAACAGTTAATGCAGTAAGTCCTCCGGCGCCGCCGGCGACCGCAGGTGTGAGTTAATGGCCCAGCCGGCTGTCTCGGCCGGCGGGATTGTTACCCGCAGGAGGCAATTTCCTCTACAACTGGATATCAAATCAATTGTATTCCATTGTACCCCTTTATTTTTAAATATATTACAGAAGGAAAATTACATTAAATCTATCCGGATGAATCAAATGGAACTTTATAAGAACATCATAACTAAGGCTAAGATTTGAACTTCAAATTAAATCTCTATTTATAAAAATGTTATGTTGGTTTGTGTACGCTTCAAAAGCTCAAAAAGTTCTGCACCGATCGAGCTGAAATTTTAGAATGATATATAATCCGCATCAAGGAATGTTTTTATCTGATTTTTGCATCACAATGTGCTACAGCGAAGCGTGGCAGGGTACAGCTAGTTAGTAATATTTTTTCAAAATGTAACGAGGCTGGGACAACATTCCAATCTTTTACGGTTAGATTAAATAATTTAAACCAAATTCACGCGTGATGAGGATGTTCTTTCTTTCGTATTATTTCGTATTATTTGTGGGATTCACTAGAACCGGGCAACAATTCTCAGAAACAACTGCTACATATTATACCGTTGATGTAGAATTACAATTTAGCTTTAGAGAACGCTAGCAGTCGTTCTGTTCTCTGGCTGAAAGGAGTGAACGAGTCTAGGTGCTGCTAAAGCGTACGTTGTAGGCAATTTCCTCAGAGCCAGTGATATCGCTATCACTACGGCTGGCTTCCTTTACAATCTAATTTAGGAACGGGGAAGCGGAAGCCCCCGTACACCATTATTGGCCTTATCTGTGTAGACGTCAGCGCGAGCGAAATAAACAAAGACGTCGCAACGCTTGTGAGTGCCTAGTCTATTATTCAAAGGTTCTTCAACGCATGCGAACATTTTTGAAGAGGTTACTTTACGAATATTTAGACCACATTTATTCCGTGTTCAAGGGCAATGCTTCCAATGAATTTAAAGACTGTCTCATATCTCCGATACGAGAGATGCGCCGTGCCAATTATTTGATTTTTCTAAAATCTCGTGACACTGTGCTGTTTGAGACAGCTGTAATTCATCCCATCGGACGGCGCATTTACGCCTCTCAGCACACATATTTACCAAATAACTATATTTAAGGTAAACTATGTCCTTCGTGCGATATTAATAAAAAAGATCCATATCTGTCGCTATAATCCAAAGAAAGAAAATAACAAACAAAGAAACTAGAGCATATTGTGCCAGACGCGCTAAAACCATAATCTTTTATGTATCGTAAGTGACAAACAACCTGAATCGCGTCTGCCGTCTGACAGACGCCGCTTGCCATTCTGTCTCCGGCATTCATCTGTTTCCTGTAACTCGGTGTCACAAAAACGCCAGGTACAGACCAAACACCATTAAAAACGGTCCCCGAAGATGGATTCTTCACGAAATGTTTCTGGTTCATAACGGTTTAAGTTTGCATGTATACACGTCCAGTTTGTGTAGACCTCTGATGTTCCTTTGTTCCATTGGAACTGAGGGAACGTTTTGGCTTAAATTAGGGAGGTCGGTGTAGTGTGGACGGGAGACAATTGGAAAAGTGGTCCAAACTGGCTAATGTTTATGCAGTGTTTGTTGAAACACGTATCGGTGTATTTCAAAATTTCGTGTTTCCATAAAACGGGATTCTTTTGTTGCTCGTTCCAAGTAAATATGTAATAAAATAGGTCTGGACTATGGTGATATCCAAGTACATGATGAGAATGCAAACGTCACGTAATGATACCAAATATACGAACCATAGGTTTTCTTTCACGTCCACTAGGGACGCTGTTCTCTTATTGCACATATGTATAAGATAGATTATCTTGTAACTCTCGGTAACGAGTGCAGTGCTAGGCATTGATTTGGACTCTTCATGTTTCATTTCCATGACACGGTGCTGTTATGGACAGACGTGTTGCTTACTATGTTTTGTTTATCCCGTCACACACATATTTACTATCGCTACGTGACGTATAACGTTCACTTTCTTGCTACTACGTACTAATAGTTGCATCTCAATACATTGTTTTGGTGCAATGTTATGACGTAAACGCGCGTACTATTAAAAGTATTTTATTGCTTTTACCGAAGCGGGGAAATACAGTTTATTTTCGAAGCGAAATCGGATGTAATAAATAACGGTCTAATAGAAATTGTTCGACCTTCAATGGCGGATTTATAGCGAGAAATGTAGGCACTTGACGAAACAAAGATGCAAATGATACAATGGAGAATTCTAGTTTTTTTTTTTTCAGTTAACACCACTTTAACTACTTATGTAAAAATAGCCCAATTTATTTTAATCTAGGTACTTATTGTTTTACTTACTATATCATATTTAATTTCATTAAAATCCGTTAAACCGTTACTGAAAAACTGGGGAACAAACATACAAGACTTACACACTTACAATCACAAAAAAAAAGCAAAATTTTTCGTTCGTTGTGCATTTTCGACTTTGAACCTGATTCGCACGTACAATTGAATCTAGTACATTTTCGATGGACCACAGCGATCTCGTAGGTAGAATGTAGGCGATAATACGATTCATCAGAATAAAAGCAAGCGATCGATTATACTCAATCAAATCCCATTAATGGAACAATGAACTTTCGAATGAAATCAGTAAGCCGAATTACAGTTAAAAAGACAAAAAAAAAATAGCTTAATTTAAGAGCCTTTTGTTACGGTCAGCGAGCTTCATGAACATGATCTTATTGCATCTGTTGGAAGGGGGTATTAATAAAGACGGGGTTTTTCCTTGACGAAGAACGTTCCTATATTGTTTCCTGTAAATTTAACTTAACACCAACTGTTACTTGCCGTAGCTTTACTATTAAACACTAGTGTTACCCCCGGCTTCGCCCGTGGTACATACATAGCCTATACCTATAGCACTCAAGAAAACGTACAATATCAAACAGTGCAAGATTTTTTTTTAATAGGTACGATAGCTCCTGAGATTTCCCAGTTCAAACAGAGAAACTCTTCAATTTTATAATATTTGTATAGATTTGTAGACCTTCATTTGGTAGATAAGACACGGCGTGGCTTCCTAGGCGATTGTTGGCTAAAATCAACATTGAATTAAAGAGGACTTGTAAACAAGAGTGGAATTTGTGTTTAACTAATTGGCCATCGTGAATACCCATAACATGTTTTTTTTTTAATTATGATATAGTTGCACTTGGACGCCATCTCGCTTGATAGACAACAGTGAATAACAATATCTGCGGCTTGGAGTATATAATGATAAATTGGAACTGAATAGTGCACCTAAGCATAATAAGCGAGCCCACTAAATATTCCCATGGCTGAGACTCGGAGCCTTCTCTCGCAAGGAGAGACAGTTCAAGCTCGGCTCGCGGGTTGGTGGATGACACACGACCTCGAGAGTTTCTAGGAATATGGCGGTTTCCTCACGATATTTACCTCACTGTTTTTAAGTAAGCGGCATTAATACTAGCGCGAAACTTAATTTTTGATATCTGAAATATCGACTGTATCCAAACTACAAGTTATTCTGCTTTTAGCCTCAACTTACATATCCTGGGAGCGTCTCACAATTTCCTTGGAAACATTTCGCAAGCTTGTAACCCCCTTGGTATTTTCGTGTCATACGTGCAAGCTGACATGTGTACCGATACTTCCGCCCATGTTAATGTGGCCCTCTGGACATTGCGTTATTTATTCACTACTACCCGCATTCTATGCACAACTTTGAGCTTTCAGTAAACAGTTTTAGAGTTTAGAATTAGGGTAGGTATGTAAATGTAAGGAAATGCTTCGGTGTGGTATACAATATCACACGAGGCAGCAGGTTGTCAACCGTCAATACGTCGCTTCCCGCGTAGGGTGTATCAACCCGCGTTGGATGCCAGGGGCACATTGAAAAGGTTCGCTTGATGGACGTGAAATGAACTGGTTTTTTGATGTGGATACCCCACTTTAGCAGGCAGGTCGTAAATGGGGCGCGAACGGTAGGACCAGTTAACGTACACGAGCGAATGTCACGTAAAATTTAATTTTGCGTGGAATTTTTAAATACCTATCTCAACTTTTTGCATTTGCTAATAGAACGAGTAATTTTAAGGTAGTTTTGGATGGGTGGCCTAGTGTAAAGCGATGACGATGATGTGTTGTCAAGCAAGAAAGCAAAAAAACTTAAGAGGTAGGAATGGTGTCTACTTGGGGAAGCACAACAACTTTATCAATTATTCTGCCGACAAGCAGTAATTAGCCAACATGATGTATTTGGTTTAAAGGGTAAAGTTTCCAAAGAAAATATAGAGCGAAACAAGCAACAATCACTAGGTGACGAGTTATTGCGTATTGCTTACAATCAGGCGCATGTCTTGCTCAGCTGGTAACTCAAAATTATACAAAAAAAGAGCACGATATTACAACCAATCGAAGTACAGTACAGTAGACGCCAAAGTTACGTATTACGAAGCTGCTACAAAAATAGCCCGACGAAATTAGCCATAAACATATAGCACCAGACGGGACACAGCTCTCAGACATGTCCAAATTGGGTACAAGAATAGCCGGGCGAGATGCATTAGTTCATTGGACGGATTCCTCGATCGCGTCCGACGGCCCACGCACCACGCAACCCGCGAAATGGGACATCCTTCGCACATCGTTCTACTTGCGTGAGCGCAATCCCCGTACTTGTGCAATTGACGTTGCATTATTTAATTAACAACAATTACGAACACAATGATAGCAATTATTCCAACTACATATAACTTTTAACTTGATAGACACATCGGATTTTGTAATCGGTTTCATCTGGCATAGTATATGATACTGCCAAATCATTATTTTCACAATGTTGAGAAGGCTTTTCAAAAGGCAAGCAAAGTATATGTTTATTCGAACAAATCGTATTTTACGATTGGCAATTCCATCATGAATTAAGAAGTAAAGCTAAGGAAGACTATGAAATAAATCAATTAATTTCTGTTTCATGGTTGATGTCGCAAAGACTCGAATGAAGAAGTTTCGAATCCACTCTTATAACAATGAAATAATTTAAATTTCCCGATGAATATAATACGATGACTTCAAGTATAGAGGGAATCGGTTTCTTCTAGATAAACGCGCTCCATCGTAGACCGCATCGTCACTGAATATCAGACGAAACGGCAGTCAACGGCAAGACGGCAATCAAGTGTAAACCAAAATCAAAAAAGGAAAAAAAATATGACAGAAGATTCAATCAGAACTTGTGGTTTACGTAAATAGCTGTTTAGTTCAATATGGAAAAGTCGTTCAACATGTGCCGTAACAACAAGGACGGAAGAAATCTAATCTAACGACATTAGAACAGTTATAATTATCCGTTCAAAGTCCATGTAATGATCTGCTCGGAATACTCGTATTTAGCGACAAAATTACTGTCAATCTATGCCGCCACAAAACCAAGGCGAGTTTTTGTCGAAATAACTGTTTCCTAAACCATTTGTAAGTTCCGTTTGTACATCTGGTCAACGTACCGACTTTGATGGATAATGCAAACAAGTAGTGTTTCTTCATTTGTTTGACATGGGGAGATTACGTCGGTACATAAATCACTAAGTACCTGGTTGACCGAGCTTTGCTCGGTTTTTTTAAATGAAGTACGTAGTGATGAAATATAATATACTTAATAATAAAACAAAGTCGCTTTCCGCTTGTAACGCCATCTATTGCCAAGTACAACAGTTGTTAGTTTGTGCAGATGCATCGTCAATAGGATTTCATTGTGTTTTTGTTAGAATATATACTTATTTAGATACGAATTAAATGCGTTGATAAAGGGCTCTCAGTAAAACATTTTCTCAGAAAAAAAAGAACAAAAAGAAAAGACCCGAGTGTAACCATCATCAAGATTTGCACCAGGGCCTGTTGACTCCGAGGGCGAGCATATTCCGTCTGAGCCATTTAGACTTAATGAACAGCGGCGAAATAAGTTATCGTATTCTAATGACATTGTAGGAGTTTTTCATTGTCTAAAAACGCGCATAAAATGATGTTTAAAAAAAATAAAACCTAGCTAGATCGATTTATCGTCCCCGAAACCCCTGTTTACATAATGTCATGAAAATCGTTCAAGCCGTTTCTGAGATTCAGATTATATATATATATATACTTATATACCTACAAGAATTGGTCGTTTAAAAGTATAAGATAGTGAACGATAACAAAGGTAAGTATATAATATTGAACAATGGAGTGTTTTCAAAGGAGACGTGAATTGATCCAAAATAATTATATTAGACAAAAAACGACTTCAATACTATTACTATAAGCTATAAGTCACAATTATACAGGCGAAGCTCCTCTTTCAAGTAGCTTAAAAAGAAAACGTTGATTGTAAAGTCCCCATCAATAAAATAAAAATTGATGAAATAAACCATAAAAAGATACATCATTTGCAAATATATTGTTTTTGTTAATTGCTCCAAAAGCGCCGAAATAGTCGAGCCCATTTTTTGCTTTTGTGATAAGAACGTCATGGCTATGGAATACGTTGCATGAGTGGGATTTTCCCGAAGGTTACAATCTTTGTGTCTTCAAATCGAGCGTGAATCGGTTACACCTAGGTAAACACGTTCCATCGTAGACCGCATCGTCGTTTAACATCAGGCGAGATAGCGGCCAAGTGTGAACGTATAAAAGTTTTAAAAAAATGTCCATGGTGTCTACCGCCTGCCTAAAACTGGCGTAGCTTTAATTATGATCTCTCTTTTATTTTCAGTTGAGATTATAGAGACAGCCAAAGCAAATCCAAAGCCAATTTAGTAAGACGGTAGAAAGAAGGGCAGGTGAACGCAACACTGTAACTGAATCTACGTCAATGAACGACGGTAAAATTATTTGGGTATTATGAATTCAACTGCTGGCTGGAGGGTGAAAAATACTTTACGATTTATTCTCACACCAACCAAATATACATAGAAATCTAGTTAAATTCGTCGAGCCGTCTCACAATCATCATGACACGAGATTTTTACATAATATGAGAAGATATTTGGGGACATGAAAAAGCAATCATTTAATGAGCTGAGTTCTACAACGCGACGCGCGTTCTCTCCTTATGAGAGAAAGTCCCGTGTGTCCTTCAGTCCCTCAGTGGGAACATTAAGGCTAGGTAGTTCTGTCAAATTAGGGATTTAACGCTGTCTTGTTCTCGCGACCGTCACCGACCGCTGAATCGGTGCCACAGTGCAGAAATAACATTAAAATATTGGACTGTGTAATTTAAACTCATTTTTTGTTCAAGATTTGTTTATACTGTTTATACTAGTGATAACAATTTTGTAAATTGTGAAGTGAAACGAAGAAATATTAAATTTATCTATACTCGTAGATATACAAAACTCAACCTTTTCTTTTTGGTCACACTATAAGTTGAGAACGGCTTTTCCAATTTCATTCATCTTTTTAAAATGTTTCCTAATAATTCACAAGTTCGTCAAAATAAAAAAAAAATGTGCTGAAACGTAATGAAAGGCCAGTAAAATAGAAGGTTTTTTGGTCAACTTTGCAATAAATTTCTAATCCAATTTTTTTCTATGAGGTAAAGATCACTTACTGAGCATAAAATTACAAAATGCTCACAGATCCAGGTAGAGCTTCAAACGCCAATTGAAAAAAACTATTTTAGACGATATTTTGGAAACTATATATTTTGACAATAATTGTAGAAAATAAAATTTTGCATCTTTTGTTGCTAGTAATCTTTTTTTGTAAAACTTACCGTTTACGATTTATAACCCATTTAATGATACGATTGCGATGATGCCGATAATAGTGGATGTAAATGATGTGGTCTACGATGGAACTTGTTTCTCTAATAGAAACAAGCACAGTGTACCTCGTAACCCCAAGGTTCGAACCTTCTACAAAAACCCACTCTGGCAATGCGTTTCACAGCTTAGTTGTTCTTATTACAAAAGTGGAGACCAAACTCTTCGTTCAACTCTTTAGTCATGATGATGAACGGTGCTGTTTATTGGAGCAACGAGCAATATGATAGAAAACTTTAATTTAAAAACCCCGACTACAAAAAAATCTACACGTAAAAAAATATTACCTACTATCTAGGGACACTTTGGCGAGTCAGACTAGTCTTAAAATATCTTTGTTACCAAAATCCATCCAGCCGTTTGGAAGATATGTGGAAATAAAAGATTTACAAACATAAAAGTTACGCGCGAAAAACATAACCCTTCTTCCATTCCGGTAAAAAGGGACATGTTTATGCTACTGGGAACAGAATTTACATCTTATTATTTTACATTGTTATCATCAAATTTGACATAATAAATCGTAATCGGTAAGTTCGAAAATAAAGTTTACTGGCAACACTAGATGGGAAATTTTATTTTCTACAATAATAATAGGCTTTTTAACTTTTCAGAATATCAGCCAAAAACGTTTTTTTCGAGCTGGCGCTTGAAACTCAACCTGGATTTGTTATTATTTTGTGATTTTATGCTCAGGAAATGATTCTAAACCTTACCTATATAAAAAATACGAATCGGAAATTTAGTGCAGGGTTAAACTCTACGAGTAATTTTACTGCCTAAAAGGCTTCTTATCAAATTTGGTCGAATGTCTAAATTTCTATGAACAATATTAACATTTTCATACAAAAAAAAAAAAAACAATAAATTTTGGTGGTGTCACAAACTTGGAAAAGTATAAAAAAATAAAAATTCTAACAAAACCATACGTGTATCTATGGAAAGGTGTTCAAAATTGTATTGAAGTTCTAACATTTTTTCTAAACTGAATAGTTTGCGCGAAAGTCTCTTCCAAAGTGGTAAAATCTGTATGTGAGGACTTTTCTTCTAAGTACTAAGTACCTTACTACCAAAGAATTTACCTAAATGGCATATAAATGCAAGTTAGGTATCATAAATGATACCTAACTTGGGATTTACGCAGGGATTTCTCCCCTCTCATTATTTCCTTATCCCGATCTCTGATTACTTATTAGATACTTATCTATTTTCCATTGCATCCGCATTGAATTTTTACTGATGTGGTATCGACGTCAGTTTTTTGAGACTCCTTCTGGTCTACAACATAAAATAAACAGCGTACTAATTAGTATCAGCGTCTATTTGCAATTCCAATGAAAACGGTATCAAAAATCAAGATCATAGCGTGCTTCACTAGTAATACCTACTGATATTGTTATACTGTGGCACTATGATCGTAATATTTAAAATTTATCGGTTGTCAAAATTGCCAAATCAAGCACAGGCCCGTCGTCCGTGAGCGCCGAAACGCGACTGATCAGGCTTGCCGAACGGCGCGCTATTTATATGGTAGATATTAAAACATAGTGAATAACTGATACTTTTTATCAAGTCAAACTCTGCGAATGCATCTATAACTTTTTAGTGGCTTTCGTTGAGTACAAAAATTTAGTAAAAAAATTCATTAGTTTATTCATAAACTTGAAATAACTTTTTGAAAAGGGGTAACTTTGGGATTTTTTTCTATCAAGTAAAATTCATTAAATCGTGTTACTGACTGCGAATTACACTAGATTAGATCCTTAACTATTTTTTTCAGAGCTTAATACACTATTTTAAAGGTCTTAAAGTTGTTTTAAAAAATCAAAATTACGGCCCACACGCCCTTAAGTGGGGTGCTTCTGCTGTGAAGTGTGTTAATGTGCGTGTCATCAAACTTATCGTCCCACAGTATCTACATTAAGCCATTCATTACAACACAAAGGGTTAGTCAGCAATTAGTACAGGAAGTGCCAGTTTAATTGAGACAACTGAATCAATTTTACAACGTTATATTCACTCAAACCTTTCTCTGTAGCTGCCATAACTAGAGACGTGGGTGCGTAACTTTCAATGTGCATATGAGTTTTTTTAAATAAAGAGTGACGAGACGAGCAGGTCATGTGCCTGATGGTAAGCAACATGCCTGCCACATAACAGCACAGTGACACGCAGCTATTGGAGCATGAAGAGTCCTAATCATTACCTAGCACTGCACTTCGCTCGTCGCCCAATTATCTAAGATGTTATATATATCTCTAAGCCCTGTAATTTCTCTGGAAACATTGCCCTTCAAACCGGAACACGGTAATATTTGTCCATTACTGCTTGGCGATTGCAATTTTATTTATGTTTTTAAGAATGTTTATTAACATCAATTGAAGTACAATAAATTATCTTACTGAGATTACAAGCTAAACATATAACATGCATTAAAAATTGAATTGTGCTGCAGAGCACAGCAAACAGTGAGTTCCATTCCAGTAGATTTAGATTTAGTACATTTAGAGGTAAATAACATAAATAAAAGTTTTTGTTTGTACTTATGTACGCACGCAAGAAGTTAAAAGGTACTTATTTTTTTTCCTCGTGCTAAGCTACGGATCGGCAGAAGCCGTTCTCTCGACTAGACCAGCTGTAACTTACTTATATACCTAGATCAGCCGTAACTTACTGGATCGGTCCTAACTTCTAGTTCTAGACCAGCTGTAACTTACTAGACCAGCCGTAACGTGCGAAGCAAAAACACAAACCTAACAGTGGTACAGAAGTGAAACTCTTGTGTATTTTCATCACTTAATTTTCATACCTACTCGTACGCTCGGCGTTCGCGCTAGGGTTATGAACTCGCCTTAATAATCTGGGAAAAAATATTGCAGTAATGGTAATCGTATCTATCTACCTATCCCATTATCTGGTAAAAATAAAACAGGAACAAACGAAATAAAAACTAAAAACAATTACATTGTTGAAATTTTAATATCATTTATTTATTTATTTAATATTTATTGCACAGTAACAAAAATAATGTACAAACGGAAAGCTTACTAAAACTTACTTGACTGCCCTAGTGGCTTAGTTGGTAGTAGCTCTGCCTGCGAAGCCGAGGGTCGTGGGTTCGATCCCCACCCAGTGCAAATATTTGTGTGATGAATTCAAATGTTTGCACTGTGTCTGGGTGTTTCTATGTATAATAAGTATGTATTTAAAACTATATAAGTATTATATCAGCTATCTGGCTGCCATCACACAAGCTTTGCTTAGTTTGGGGTCAGATAGTGTTGTGTGTGAATTGTCCACCAATATTTGTCCACCAATATCCACCAATATTAATGCTAGGGCGCATTTTCTACCAGCTTCATTATATACCATTTAGTTACAAATTTGTCATTTATTATCAGTATACAAACAAATTCACAAATTTTTCATAAATTATTTTGGTACCAGGGAAAGTCCAATGACTAAACAATCGAAAAAATACCCTATAAATGTGGATTTTCAAACTAATAATGTCGGAGGAAAACATCGACAGTACCCTAAAATACCAATGACCGTATAACAGGGCAATTCCATCAGGAAATTGATTAATTAATTTAACTTATCGGCAAATTTGGCCGGAGAGCTGTTTGGAGCAAAGATAAATAATATCCAAACGACACTCCCACGTATCTATTGGCTGATTGTCTTCCATTGTCATGCATCTTCGCATGTTCTTGACTATCCCAATTCGCAGCCATTGTCCATCGAACAAAGGCTCTAGCCAAGATGGCCGCCCATCGTCCTTTTCGAGGCTTTAAAAAGCATCGGAACAGTCGTTCCCGCGATGACCCAATTTGGAAAGACCCCAAGCGCTAAATTGAGTCGTTTACGTATCCAATGGTTCGTGGCCGGACGGGAAAACGTCAGCGTTTCGCTTTTGAGGCGAATATGACGGTTTGTCTCTATTTGCGATATTTCAAGCAATCTTGATAAGACCCTTTTGCGTAACGGCTCTGAATGTAATTGATACTTGACGAAAAGTACTAAATTATGATTTGTTTGCTTCAATATAATATCACATATCTTTTGAAAGTGAGCCAATACAAGTGTGCTTGTGATATAAAATCAAAATTGCAAATAATTTTGTACTGGTGAGACTTTTTGGAGCCTACCTGGCAAAGTACTATACATCTACCAGTTATTCAACCACCATGCAGAAGTGTGCAAACAAGCAAATATTACTGAATTCCGGTTTGAATGGTTTAGATTCTTCATGTTCAAGATAATATTTACGTTAAAAAATCAAGCTCTACTGATTTTTTTTATGTGAATAGGTCCAACGTTTCATAACAACATGCTGATTAATTTTTCTAGTCTAGAAACAGAATTCAGACGAGCATGTAGAATGTTATTGTAATATTTATTACAGACACGGTCCATAATTTAGTTTAATTACCTATGAAACCACTAAACCAAGGCAGCTGAGCTGACCAAGCATTTGGCTAAGTCATCGCCCTTTTATTAACCCCCGACAAAAAAAAGGGGTGTTATAAGTTTGACGTCGATGTCTGTCTGTCTGTCGGTCTGTCTGTCTGTCTGTCTGTCTGTGTGTGTGTCTGTCTGTGGCACCGTAGAGCTCAAACGGATGCGCCGATTTCGATGCGGTTTTTTTTATTTGAAAGTTAATATCCGTGCGGGTGTTCTTAGCTATGTTTGGTTAATATCGATTCAAAATGGCCGCCTCCACAAAATGGCGGACAAAATATTTCTTCACAACCTACCTCAATATGGGTATCAAATGAAAGGGCTTGACTAGCAGAGTACTAAACGCTATAACAAATTTCAAATTCAAGATGGCCGCCACCACAAAATGGCGAATTATACAATATTTTTCACTACTACCTCAATATGGGTATCAAATGAAAGGGCTTGATTAGTAGAATACTTTGCACTATGACAAATTTCAAATCCAAGATGGCCGCTACCACAAAATGACGAATTACATTTCCTTTTTCACAATTCCCTTAATATGGGTATCAAATGAAAGGGCTTGACTAGTAGAATGTTGTACAGATAACAAATCTAAGGTAGTCGGGGGTTAATCAAAATTTTTAATTTTGTTCTTGTATATATATGATAACATGATATATGAAGAACTTACGAAACAAGACGTTTTATTAGTCAACTGTTTACTATCGTTTCAATGTTTTATGTACTACACTTTTTTCTCTTATAGGTTAATTACCTGCAGTCAAACCTTTGCCAGATATTCTTCCGAAAAGCAATGATATGCAAACTTAACTGTGTTCGGGTTAGAAAAGCAATATGTTTCCAGAGAAATTCAAAGGGCAAAGAGTAAAATTATCTTCCATCCCAAGCTGATGAGCACAGTACAGTACTGAGCATCTGAATTCTTCATAGGCAGTGATCTGGATTCTTTATATTGAAATACTTTAGTGGCAGTGTGCTTCAAAAAGTAGATGTTGCTTACCTTCAGGCACGTGTCTTGGGTCACTTTATATAAAAAAAATATTCACGAATAAATCAATGCTTTGTAGTTTTTATTACACCCTTATTATTTTACGATCGCGACCAAATTTGATATGAAAGATACGTACGTCAGATTGTTTTTATGATAAAAAAGAAGTTACGGAAATAGTTGGACAATCTGTTAGGCTTGAGAAAGTTTTACTTATGCAAAACTTGTAAGAACAAAACACAGGTAATACTCGTATGACAGTGATAGATGTAGATTGAATGATATTCTTCCCTCGATCCGAAATGGAATAATGTTTTGTGATACTTTAGTGTTTATATGATTTAACTTTATTATATCACTAAGGCAGTGATTACAGTGATTACGGTTCAAGGAAACTGTTTGTGTATCTCTTTAATCATCACTATAGTCCACTGTTGGACATAGGCCTCTCCCATGGCTCAACACTCAGCCCCATTCTCAGCTTTACTTTTCCATATACCGTGACTTCACATAGTCTCAGATTATTACGTTTGCCGATTCGCGATCTCTGTTCAAAAAACATCTACCCCAACGGTTATCGGTTCTGAGACAGATATGACAGAAAGAGTATCAGAGTATGTCTGTACGTCGGTCGTCGGGGCATAAAGAACTGCATCTTGGCGTCAGTAGGTATTTTTGGCAATAAGTAATTTTGCGATCCTAAACAAAACGCTTTTGATAATCAGACAATATCATTTTAGATTTTCATTGACATAAACGAAGATAATAATTCTAGTCTAATGATTTTAGAATTATAAACGCTTCGAAGCGTTTATTCCTGTCGAGTGATATTGTTAGGACGCTGCGGTGCTTGCAAAAGGATGGATAGAGGAGTAAATACAAGATAAATGTCATGGTTTGATAAACAAACATCACAAACAGCCCACTAAATGTCTCCACTAAACTAAATAGTCACAGAGCTTTCTAGCGCAAGGAGAGTGTCAAAGCCATAATCCACCACGCCGCGCCGGCCCAGTCCAGGTTGTTGGATGAAAGATTCTTGGTACATATCGTTTTACAGACGATGTATTTCCTTTACCATTTTTTAATTAGCGGCATTACGCACATGACTTTCGAAACGACAGTGGTGTGCGTGGGATTCGAACTAGAGGCTCCGGATCGGCAGTCGCCGTTCTCCCGACAAGAACAGCCGTAACTTAAACATCGTCAACGTGTTATTCAGAACTAGATAACAAGTCACCATATCGTCGCTTAAGTTCTAACACCGCGTAACATATTTCGAAATATAGAAAGGCACAGTTTTTTTGCTGTCCTGAAAAGTTGTCATTTTTTACTTACGCGGTGTTAGAACTTAAGCGACGATATAGTGATACCAGTAGTGTACCATTAACACAGGTCCCGATTAAACCGCAACGCTTCACAAAGAGGTCAATTGCATTGCCCTAACGGTCCCGGTTATAACGCGCCATGAATACAATAAAGAAATATCTACCATTTTGTTTTTTTTTTTTCGTGTCATTCGGTTTTACTGTGCGTTTGTTACTCGTTATTCCTGGACTTCTGAGCCTTTAGATAACTGACATCTGAGTAACGATAAAATATATGGTACAAATATAACGTGCTTTCGTTTGGATTCCATTTGTTTTTCCCGGCTAATTTTACTATTAACAATCTAAACAGGCCAAATTTTGGGTAAATGCTTATTTAGATGTAAAAATTAATGTTTGTCTGTATGTCCTTTATAGAATCATAAACAATGAATTTGGTCCTGTGACGATCTTTAGCAAAGTTGTTGTGCATGAGCCAAAGAAAGTGTTTTTCTTTCTAAGGCCTTTATGTGACAATATCCGAGCGAAGCCGGAACTGGCCGCTAGTATTATATCAACCAAATGCGAATGAGCTTTTACAGTAGTGAACAAAAATATTATGTGAACAGATTCTGTGATTTTTCAGCAATAGAAAGCGTCTTTCCATTATCTTCAATTAAAACGTTATCTAGTGTTCCATATCAGCTTAGGTACACATCAAATACAATCCCAATCAATGTTGGCCAACTTACAAACGCTTTCTCTAACATGTTGGTAAAATTAACGCGCCTACGAAATTAATATTATACATTCTGCATTTTAAAACCAATACAAAAAGGAAAGTAGATATGGCAACAATGTCATAGACTATGAAAAATGACCTTGGTTTATAGATTCCATTCCATTTTATAATTCCCCAAGACCACAGCCAAGACCTTGAAACTTTTCTAGATGATATTTCAAGCTCTTTATTGTATACTTGATATACTGGTGTCGGTAATATGAATCTATTTACGTAGGAAATGTGATATCCATTCATAAACGAAATAATATTGATCTTTTTTTTTGCAATGCCAATAACTTACTAACATATTCTTTTTAGGATTATCATTTAAAATTAAAACATATATTTTTTTGTTTGTTTTAAATTAAGTGTTTTGTTTCGATATGCGCTATAGATTTCATAAACTTTACTTACATTGGATCACCTAATACGAAACAATGTAATCCAATGAATAGACAATTTGCTGGAAAGTCTACGTACATAATAGATTAACTAGACACAATTTATGAACTCTCAATTTATGTCGTACGAAAATATTTTTAGATATTAAATTATTATTTTTCAAATGAAACTGAGCTCTGTGAGACGGGTGGCCATCGCACCGTCTAGACAAGCCATACCTTAGTTATAATGATCTGAGTCTCCCCTGACTCCAAGTCCCAAGGTCCGTTGAACCGTCTCCACCCCTTACGATGAGTCGATCCTCATTCTCACACTCTAATGCCCCCCTCTGCCCTCCCTTTCAGTCTCGGAGGACACTTAACCGAATAGATAAAAATAGTACCCCGAAGGATTTCGATTCAGTGCCATCTTTAAAAAGCCATTTACTTGTAGAAATGTTTGACTTCGGTTTTCTGCAGATGTTTGAGGAAGTGGATAGTAAGAGGTTTTGACAAAGCAATCTCTTATGTTGAGAAGAAACACAAACTTTCTGGAAAATGTCAAAGGGCAGTCTATTATACATTCTGTGGAATCTTATTTTGTAAGTTCAAAGTGAAGTACGTAATGTATTGTGATTGATTGGTAGCAATTACTAGTAATCCTATCAATTTGCGCTAATATAGGCGCCTTTAACGTAACGTAACACGCACGTATATTATGACAGGATTTTCATTATGAGTTTCTATCTATCATAAGTATATATTTACGATTATAACAGTATTATATCAGCCAATTCGCTCTTATAATACAAGCTTTGCTTAGTTTGGGGCTAGACAGTGTTGTCAGAGAAACGTCCACCAGTATTTATTAATATAATAGAGTTTAATACCGTGCGATTAGATACATACATATAAGATCAGTGGTGGCCTAAAACTTATGCATAGGAAAAGACTGCAAACGAATCATACAAGAACAAAATTAAAAATTTTGGTTAACCCCCGACTACCTCGGATCTCGGATTTGTAATCTGTACAACATTCTGCTAGTCAAGCCCTTTCATTTGATACCCATATTGTGGTAGTAGTGAAAAAAATAATGTAATTCGCCATTTTGTGGTGGCGGCCATCTTGGATTTGAAATTTATTATTATGTATTGTATTCTACTAGTCAAGCCCTTTCATTTGATACCCATATTGAGATAAGTTGTGAAGAAATATTTTGTCCGCCATTTTGTGGAGGCGGCCATCTTGAATCGATATTAACCAAACATAGCTAAGAACATCCGCACGGATATCAACCTTCGAATAAAAAAAACCGCATTGAAATCGGTCCATCCGTTTGAGCTCTACGGTGCCACAGACAGACACACACAGACAGACAGACAGACAGACAGACAGACAGACCGACAGACAGACAGACAGACATCGACGTCAAACTTATAACACCCCTTTTTTTGGTCGGGGGTTAAAAACAAATATAAGGAAAGCCAGTGGGTCTCAGCCCTAAAAGAGTTCCTATGTATTATTACTGCCACAGATGCACGTGCCTTTTATACCTACGGTTCTGCGGTCCTGAGTACATTTGAAACATAACTAACCAAATATTTAGAACCAAAGAAAAAAAATCGTTTACAGAATATAATCGCAAGCCGTGATAAAGAGAATGAAACTTTTGATGCGTGAAAGTAATTACTTACTATGAAAAAAAATATCTTGAAAACTTTATAAAGCGTTTGTAAGCGAAACTGAACACTTCATTATAAGATAAAAGGGAAACTTAAGCCGGTACTTTGTAATAATGAAAGTTCTTTTAGACAGTATGCGTAATCTTTCCTTAGAGATATTACAGCGATAGGAGATTAAAGTCTTAAATTATACAAATGTTTGTGGTTAGAGTTTATGTATCGGAAATTTGCTAAGGATGATTCATTACCGGTCTGCGGTAAAGTGCCACCAATTTGGTCTAAACTAAACCCGTAATAGGGAAAGTTTCGCTTACCAAACTGTGCCTTCGATAAGGTAATAGAAGCACGTTCTGTTTCACTAGCTTTATTTATATATCTATGGAATTCTATTGTCTTTTTTAATACAGAATAAACAATTTAGCTGGTGAAATATATATAATGCCGTTGCCTAAATTTTTTTTACTATTTACCGAATCCAAAAAAAAGGTTATTAATACCACTTTTTAGTACGAATTTACAATTCACAATAACGACATTCTTAACAATTTCATCCAATAAGCGTAGGTACATTATGTCTTTGATACAAATTTCTCGAAATGAATGATTTAAATTATATCCCACGACTGTAAACTTATGTAAGTTTTATCATAATCAAATCAGTAGTTTTATTTCTATAACTGTTAGTCTGTAAGTCACACACTACAAAAGTCATCGGCTTAACACTGTGTTTTCTACATCATTTAGTTTTAATTTATAACTTTACCAATGGTCAACCTTACAGTAAACTCTCCCTTATAGTAATAAACTCTATGCAATACATCGTCAATCGCAATTACAGTAAGTACACAATACGACGCTGTAGAGTCTTATAGGGGTGCACACAACTGAATACCAATTTCACAAGAACAAAATTAAAAATTTTGACTAACCCCCGAATACCTAAGATTTGTTATCTGCACAACATTCTACTAGTCAAGCCCTTTCATTTGATACCCATATTAAGGGAGCTGTGAAAAAAGAAATGTAATTCGCCATTTTGTGATATCGGCCATCTTGGATTTGTAATTTGTCATAGTGAAAAGTATTCTACTAATCAAGCCCTTTCGTTTGATACCCATATTGAGGTAGTAGTGAAAAAAAATATAATTCGCCATTTTGTGGTGGCGGCCATCTTGGATTTGAAATTTGTTATAGTGTATAGTACTCTACTAGTTAAGCCCTTTCATTTGATACCCATATTGAGGTAGGTTGTGAAGAAATATTTTATCCGCCATTTTGTGGAGGCGGCCATTTTGAATCGATATTAACCAAACATATCTAAGAACACCCGCACGGTAATTAACTTTCAAATGAAAAAAACCGCATCGAAATCGGCCTATCCGTTTGAGCTCTACGGTGCCACAGACAGACACACACACAGACAGACAGACAGACATCGACGTCAAACTTATAACACCCCTTTTTTTGGTCGGGGGTTAAAAATGCTTCTTAGTATAAGCAGCCTACTAAATGTTTCCACAGCTGGGAGTCTGAGACTCTCACAAGGAGAGATTCATGGTCTTAATCCACTACGCCGATCTAGTGTGGGATGACGCATGTTGTCGAAAGATTCTTGGAATGTACCTTCGATCCTTACGATATTTTCGTTCTCCGTTAAAACTAGTGGTAATGACATAAACTTGACCACCTGGACTTGGAAAAATACTCAGAAGTGTAGGTGTCGTAGATTCTAAGGTGCCTCAGTATTATGCATCGTACGTTCTAGTGATTAGGTCACCAGGGCTTGAAAATGCTCTTGATACGTTCTTAAATTATGGTTGATGAAAAAAATATAGAAAAAGTATACACATCTTGCAGGTTTGCAAAACGATATAACCGAACGGTGGGATTTCCAGCTTTGCATGATACGAGGCAAAACAGTATTTATTAAAGCTGTTGATTTAAAAAAACTTAGATCAGGTTAAATTGTAACGACGAAATTGCACACACTGTATTCAACTTTAGTATGGCAGTAATTTTGACCATAAACATACTATGTTACTAGCCCCTTAACGGATGAATTTCATTATAATTATCCCAGCTGTTTGTTTGCAAGGCTGTTTGTAGGATAGATATCCTACAAAAAGTCGTATTTATAGAACAAATATTGACTGTGTTTATATGTCTGAGGTGTTCTACATAGAGGTTTAGTACCATCCACAGCCTTCCACAACTCGCTACGTATAGGTCTATAGGCATACATCTCTTAGCAATCCAATAAAATCCTACTTCGAACCACGATAGTTGCAATTTCATCGACTCACCTTGTTTATGTTGCGTATGTCGATAGTTTGCGGGTTTTATAAGTGTGTATATTTGTTTCTACGTTTCTCTGAAACGTCTGGACAGATTGAAATGAAACTAAATGCGTAGTAGGTGCATGAATTAAGAAACATATTATATGCTACGTTTTGTCCCGTAACTGTGTGTGGACAGTGGTTGTTAAGCCGTGGGTTATAACGGGCGCAGCTAAAGTATAGCTCAATATTAAATTATTATTATGCTAAAGTATATTGGTTGCGTTAATGCCAGCCCATTCAACCAAAAATGATTGAAAGCAAAATAACATTCACAAATCAAACGGCTTTATTACTATCGAAATGTTTGATTTCCCATGAAATCGTATTGAATTGAAATTGAAGCGTAATATTTGAAGCTTATTTGAGCAATTACCGAGTAGTACATTGGAGAAATCCGATTGAAAAGAAGTACTTTCACCGGTAGATTATGTAGCCTGGAGCTCAGCCACACAAGAACAGATGCTGACAGCCGTGTCGTGTATTAGCTACTTACGAGGGTCATACTGAAAGTTCTTAGAACTGGCCACTTATAAACAACTAGCTTATACCCGCGACTTCGTCCGCGCCACATATTTATTAAAGTAATTGAGGCAGTACCTACTCGTATGTCTACTACCATACAAATTTCACGTTTCCTAATCAAAATCGGTCTAAGTCAAAGTTTTATATTTATTAATAAATGTACAATTTACACGACAAATTACAAAGAAACTATGTTCTCAAAAAATTAATCAAAAACAGACTTTAATTTAAAATCATATTGGGACGTTCCACCAAATTTTATTAGAGTCTATTAGTAGATATTAGTAGATATATCGACTGATTACATGAACGCAAATTTTAGTTTGTTGTTCATATTTCAAAAACCGCCGCACTGATTTCGATAAAATTTATATGACCACCTCTGAACTATAATCTACCAACCAAAAAAATAACCATCTAAATTGATTCACAATTGGAAATACAACTGGATTGATAACCTCCTCCTTTTTTGAAGTCGGTTAAAATAGCATACAAAGAGTGCCAAGATCCTTCCATGCACACTTTTACTCCTCATTTCCACTCTTTTCAACTCTTTTTCTGTGATAAAAAGTCGCCGTTGCCCTTTCCTAAGTCTAGGTAGTCTATCTGTGCACCAAATTGTAACAAACTCTTTAAGTGGCTTAGGCGTTAGACGGTAACGGACAGAGAGAGTTACTTTCATATATATAATTTCATATTAGAATTGAAAACAGGTGTTCCTGATCATTTTATAGGAGGCAGTTGTAAAAGATTACCGAAAAGTAATACGTTTACTCCTCCAAAAAACTCATTTTCACAGTTCTTAATTTGCCTTAATCGAGCGTCCATCATGCATAACATTTGATAAGACACCATGGAAATCTCGTCGACTATCAAAAATTCTGTCTGATAGTCTGATACGCCATTTAGTGGCTGCGCCCATCTTAAGTATTGAGGTTGTATAGTGCACTGTATTCTTTTTGTCAAGCCTTTTTATTTGATACCCATGTTGATGGGGTTCATAGAACCTAAGTTATCCGCCATTGTGTAGAGGCCGCCATCTTGGATTTTAATTTTATATAATACATTGTATTCTACTGGTTGAGCACTTTCATTTGATACCCATGTTGATGGGGTTCATAAAACCTAAGTTATACGCCATTGTGTAGAGGCCGCCATCTTGGATTTTAATTTTATATAATACATTGTATTCTACTGGTTGAGCACTTTCATTTGATACCCATATTGATGGGATTGATAAAACCTACGTTATCCGCCATTGTGTAGCGGCCGCCATCTTGGATTTCAATTTTTTATAGTATATTGTATTCATCTTGTTGAGCCCTTTCATTTGATACCCATGTTGATGGGATTGATAAAACCTACGTTATCCGCCATTGTGTAGCGGCCGCCATCTTGGATTTCAATTTTTTATAGTATATTGTATTCTGCTTGTTGAGCCCTTTCATTTGATACCCATGTTGATGGGATTGATAAAACCTACGTTATCCGCCATTTTGTAGCGGCCGCCATCTTGGATTTCAACTTTTTATAGTATATTATATTCTGCTTGTTGAGCCCTTTCATTTGATACCCATGTTGATGGGATAGATAAAACCTACGTTATCCGCCATTTTGTAGCGGCCGCCATCTTGGATTTCAATTTTTTATAGTATATTGTATTCTGCTTGTTGAGCCCTTTCATTTAATACCCATATGATGGGATTAATAAAACATAAATTATCCGCCATTTTGTAGCGGCGGCCATCTTGAATGTATAATGATAATGAATAAACATAATTGTATTGTCATCAAAATCCAAAGTGTATACAACATTTCAGATTAATCGGTTGACAGGAAGAGGGTGAAATTTGAATTACTAAATTTGACCCAAGAATAAATAATAATAAATAATAAAAAAAAAACCAATTCCACCCCCATAGGTACAGTTCGAAACTACAAAACTGCTAAAACATACATTTTATGGTTTCGTGTTAAATATCTAGACGTAAAGTTTCATAGTTCTTCAACAATGACGAAGTTTTCCATATGAACTTTCATCCCTTATTTTAACCCTTTCAACCCTTTTTTCGGAACAAAAAGTAGCCTATGTCCTTTCTCGGGATCTATTTTATCTATGTATTAAATTTCATCAAAATCTGTTGGTTGGTTTAGGCGGTAAAGACGGACAGACAGACAGACAGACAGACAGACAGACAGACAGACAGACAGACAGAGTTACTTTCGCATTTATAATATTAGTATGGATTGTATTCTACTGGTTGAGCACTTTCATTTGATACCCATGTTGATGGGGTTCATAAAACCTAAGTTATCCGCCATTGTGTAGAGGCCGCCATCTTGGATTTTAATTTTATATAATACATTGTATTCTACTGGTTGAGCACTTTCATTTGATACCCATATTGATGGGATTGATAAAACCTACGTTATCCGCCATTGTGTAGCGGCCGCCATCTTGGATTTCAATTTTTTATAGTATATTGTATTCATCTTGTTGAGCCCTTTCATTTGATACCCATGTTGATGGGATTGATAAAACCTACGTTATCCGCCATTGTGTAGCGGCCGCCATCTGGATTTCAATTTTTATAGTATATTGTATTCTGCTTGTTGAGCCCTTTCATTTGATACCCATGTTGATGGGATTGATAAAACCTACGTTATCCGCCATTTTGTAGCGGCCGCCATCTTGGATTTCAACTTTTTATAGTATATTATATTCTGCTTGTTGAGCCCTTTCATTTGATACCCATGTTGATGGGATTGATAAAACCTACGTTATGCGCCATTTTGTAGCGGCCGCCATCTTGGATTTCAATTTTTTATAGTATATTGTATTCTGCTTGTTGAGCCCTTTCATTTGATACCCATATTGATGGGATTAATAAAACATAAATTATCCGCCATTTTGTAGCGGCGGCCATCTTGAATGTATAATGATAATGAATAAACATAATTGTATTGTCATCAAAATCCAAAGTGTATACAACATTTCAGATTAATCGGTTGACAGGAAGAGGGTGAAATTTGAATTACTAAATTTGACCCAAGAATAAATAATAATAAATAATAAAAAAAAACCCAATTCCACCCCCATAGGTACAGTTCGAAACTACAAAACTGCTAAAACATACATTTTATGGTTTCGTGTTAAATATCTAGACGTAAAGTTTCATAGTTCTTCAACAATGACGAAGTTTTCCATATGAACTTTCATCCCTTATTTTAACCCTTTCAACCCTTTTTTCGGAACAAAAAGTAGCCTATGTCCTTTCTCGGGATCTATTTTATCTATGTATTAAATTTCATCAAAATCTGTTGGTTGGTTTAGGCGGTAAAGACGGACAGACAGACAGACAGACAGACAGACAGACAGACAGACAGACAGACAGACAGACAGAGACAGAGACAGAGTTACTTTCGCATTTATAATATTAGTATGGATATAATAAAAAAATAATTCTATAATTTGAAAATAGAACTCTTTGCCAATATTACTGAGTATATACTTCATTCATTTGTCATTTGTTTTACGATTTGGCGGCAAATTGAAAATTGTCTGTGTCACGTCAACATGAATTTAACACGAGAAAATTTTCGTGCAATGATTTTTTATGACTTTCGATGTCATTTAAGTCAACAAGAAAGTTATGATAGACAACGATTGGCCTTTCACGATGAAGCCCCATCTCGTGCGACTGTTTATAACTGGTTTAATGAGTTTAAACGTGGTCGCACTAATCTCACTGATGATTTACGTGAGGGACGGCCTTCTACGGCGACGACTGAAGATAACATCTGTGTTGTGCGGCGTATGATAGAGACTGACAAAAGAGTGACCTATCAGCAGATTCGGACAAGCTTAGGAATACTTTTGGCTGTCTCTGACGGTGTGGACAGCCCTATGTTCAGGCATTGGGTGTCTGTTCACATGAATGGGAATAAAAAGTAAGTTTATTATTGTATGTGTAATATTAGAATGACGAGCGACTATACAGTGCGAAAGGTTTTATTTTTAATTATGTGTCAATATTTTTAGGTTTTAGTTTTATGGGTTTACGTGCCTGAAATAAAGAATTATTATTATTATATTATTATTAGGCATCGGTATGAGTCAAGTGCACAAAATCCTACACGAACATTTAGCGGTCAGGAAGCTTTGCGCCCGGTGGATACCTCATAATTTGACTGAGGCTCAAAAACTCCATCGTGTGGATTGGTGCCGTAAAATGATTGAAAGATTTAACGGAGGTGACTCAAATGCTGTGTTCGACATACTAACAGGTGACGAAAGCTGGATTTACTGTTATGATCCTGAAACCAAAAGACAATCTGCTCAGTGGGTGTTTCCTTTCGAGGAGTTGCCAACTAAAGTGAAGAGAGATCGAAGTGCGGGGAAAAAAATGGTGGCCTCGTTCTTTGGAAGGATAGGTCATTTCGCAACAATTGTGTTAGAGGATCAAAAAACAGTTTCTGCAGAATGGTACACTACCAATTGTTTGCCACTTGTCTTGGAAAAAGTTCGAGAGAAACGACCTCGCAGTAGGATCCTCCTTCACCACGACAACGCCTCATCGCACACCGCCAAGCGAACGATCGACTATTTGGCGACATCAAACGTTGAATTACTGGGTCACCCGCCGTATAGCCCCGACCTCGCGCCTTGTGATTTTTATTTATTTTCAAAAATTAAAGAAAAACTTAAAGGTAAGCGGTTTATGAATGCTGAAGAAGCGGTGGCTGCGTATCGCGATGCCATTGAAGAGACCCCTTAGGACGAGTGGGCAAAGTGCTTTTCCCAGTGGTTCCATCGCATGCAGCGGTGTATTGACGTGAATGGACAATATTTTGAAAAGATATAATAAAACTAATAACTGGCTAATGTAATCAGTTTTTGATTTTCTAAGAACTTTCAGTTTGACCCTCGTAGAACATACGTTTTTAGAACAGTGCTTACTTACAGACCCCGGATTTGAAAATAAAACTTCTATAAGCTATGCTTAGTTAATTTGGGGCTGGTTCCTATAGTGTGGGGAATATCTAACAATATTTATGTATTGGAGATAGAATCTAAGTGGTTAATTCTAACGTTCTAACGTTTACCCATACCGTACATAGAACTTCTGAACCATATTATACTGGATACCAGAAAAAAAAATAACACTACTACTTATTATTACAACAAGTATTCAAAGAGCTTCTTGGACAAAAATGTAATTCTGTATTTTTCAATGTGGATTTTCAAAAACTTATTCCTGTATAAATTTACGCGCCGAAACGAAACATTACAATTATTCCGAAAGGATAATATTTACCTATAATTTGAATAAACATTTCAAATTGTCGTGAAGCTGTTTTATTCTTAAACGATTTTGCAATAGTATATTATACTATACGAGTACGCTACACATATTAGTATATCTCGCGTAATTATTGTAACGGAAATGAATGAATGTATTTACGAAGTATATTATATTGTGGTTTTCCTTAATTTCTAATTACTTGTTTGCACAGAAACCTACATAGTTCGGTATAAGGAAGATACCTCAATAAAAGGCGTTCCCAGTGACATATGAGATCTGATAAGGGTGTATTGTTTCCTCTATGAAACAGAATAGTCACAACTTTTAATGTCTTAAAAGCTTTACGTTGGCAAAATTAAGACTACGGTCGTAACAGTTGACGATTGGCGCCACTGTTTGTATTCCACTATGAGAAATTAAAAAACCATATATGTACCATACCATATGTACATGTATGAAACTAATATACTTTAACAACTTCGCCGGAAGAGTTCTGTGGTGGCTTAGATTTTAGAGATGAATTTTCGTGTCACAGTGTCACAAGAGCAGAGCAATAAAATCACGATGTCAATTTACCAAATGACACCGTGATTGTATGAAATGTCACCGTTACATTTACGTGATACATTTGTTATATCATAGGTCATAATGACAGAGAGACGGGAACGAACCAGTTTCACAGCGTGATTTCGAAGGTTGGAGATAAAACACTAGTGAAAGTAACCGAAGCAGTTGTAGGAAATATCTATCGCATTAATTTTACTAAGCCTAAAACGAACACGTTGTATTCATATTAATAAACAACTTTTACTGTAAGACCAACTGTGACATCAGTTCATACAGACATACAATTTGTAATGTACTAGAAAGATAAATATTTATTTGCTAGTTTTTTTCTGATATAAAATGTAGAACCTTAGTAAAAAAAATAACAAAAATACACGTACAACATAGGTAGTCCTTTCGGCAATGTATATTGTAGTTGAATCCTTGTATTCATCTTGTTTATATGAGACACTGAAAGTTAGGTTAAGCCTACAGTCAATATATTTTTACCTTTCTGTGGGGAACCGTAATAAAATACGGAATCGAATGGCTGTCACATAAGAATAAATCCTGTCCTCGAAATAGATTTGAAAAATCTTGCGTGCAGACATGGAATAACAAATTCGAATAGAAGCACGAATACCCTCATTTTTGTTCAAATCCAAAATTGTTTTGGTGTTATATTGAGCGCTAAAGAATTTTAAGCACGAAATTAATTTTGGAAATACAGTCACATTTGTAATTGTAATTAAAATGTTACTTTTTAGAATTACGTAATTTATTCTAAAATAGTAGAGTTCTTGAGAGAGAGAGAGAGAGAGAGAGAGAGCCTGCGGTGTTACCCGCATAGCACTTGTTTCCATTTTTTTTTGCAATACACAGTGTAAAAAGCCTAGGTGTAATTTTCAGAATGTAATCTATTTCTATAAAAAAAAAATTGAGTAGTTCAGCATAATCAGCTATCTTTGTGCCTTTCTTTATCCCCCGGTGGTCCTGGGACTCAGTCTTCTATGACAAAGATAGTCAAGGCTCGAGATTCACTACGTTGTGAAAGTGCGCTTTGATCCATAGCACATATCCTCGAAAGATTTTAACGTAAAACCAACTGACTTTACAGACAACCAATTTTAACGCTGACGTTATACACCGTGAGGAAATCAGGGTGCAGCAAAGAAATATCTTTGCTCACCCTGATTTCCTCACGGTGTATAACGTCAGCGTTAAAATTGGTTGTCTGTAAAGTCAGTTGGTTTTACGGACGATAGTTTAACGTGACAACGTCATAACAAAACATTGATAGATGCGGCGCAAGCGTACAATGAGCGTAACGGGACATAACGGGACACTTTTTTGGTGCATGCAGCTGGCGTTCATCGATTTATTAGACGTTGTCACGTCAAAATACATCAAGATTCATTCAGTAACTTAGAGAGTAACAAACTTCCATACTAACTTTCGAAATTATAATATATTAGATTTTATTATCATTAAAGTACGACGTGGAAAATATTGTAAAATAATTAATGGTGGTATTGTAAAAAAAGCGCCATTAACTAATCCACTGAAAAAAACTATGAAGGCCACCCTGAAATCGCCCAACAAATCACAGATGTCTTACAGTCCTTGTCGTTCTATGCGCCAGGCTTTTTAGGCATTATCCTAAAAAGTATAGAAGATCGTATAAGTATGATATACTACAGTTAGCTGGACATGGACAAATCGCCAATTGAGAGATTGCACTTGTCCTCTCAAACGAATGACTATAAGGCCAGAATAATAACGACAATGGCACAAAAAAACTGGAGCAGTTGGCAGCATCATTCATAGTCCAATTAGAGAGTGAAAAGTTTAGAAAGCAGTGCGTGGGGGGGTTGCAGATGACTCGGTGTCGTCGGGCGGGTATCGATTCCGGCGGGTGTTGCGCGCCCGTCGGCCCGGCGACGTCCTTGGCCCACCACGCCGTCTCTCACGCCCCCCGCCCTGCTGACGTCACGACGCCCCTCATCGACATGCGGACCGGGTCATCTGTGACGTCACAGATGCATCGTTACCAACTATTTACTGTCATATTGTTCGAAGAGTCGATGAAGTTATGACCATTAAAGACTAATGAATTGATACCGAAAATGAGTACAGTGAAAGTAGACTTGACTAGTAACATCGATATGGTCGCAATTTTTGTCATCTGATTGGAGTAGTACATTTTAAATGTGTAGTACTTACTCAATGGCTTAGTTATCCCACGCAAATCCTTTACAATATTATAGACTAATCATGCTTATTCAGAAGCTTGGCATATTTTTAGATTCAAGTGAACGTGGGAGCTGGAAAAACCTTTCTACATGTAAATGTCGTTCCTTTCATCACATCATTTCTTTGAACTCGTGACCTTCAGCGAGCTCTTTCATGCGAGGAATATTATAAATCTCGTATTAGGCGAACGACTTTCAGTCTGCCTCGGTCGATAAGTTACTTTGTTGCCTTTAGCCAAGTGTTACGTGATTATCAAACAAATTTGTTGTCAAATCGATTAGATCAAATCGACTAACAAGATTCGTATGCTATATTTTATATACGTCACGACAATTACCTAAGTTAACTCATTTTAGTGAAATCACGATTTTGAATGGAATGACAGATACCAAATAGTCGTGTAAACCAGCACCCACTGTGTAATGGTTTTTTTTTCTGCCTCCCGGCCACGGTTCTTTCACAAACAACACATAACAAATTGATTCATCAAATCGCCATCAAATCACTCATACATTTCGTCACGATGTGAAGAAAACATGTAGAAACAAAATAGAGCATAGCTTCAACGAGACTGAGGGGCGTCATGTGTGATGCTAAAACCGCTAAATCGCCTATTCTTGGTATTTAGCCTGGCATCACATTCCTGCATCATACGAAATTATACACAGATAATATTTAGCTAGAATTTACAGAGACGTGGTGTTGAATTAACTACCGTTGAATTGTAGTCGTTTGGGGTCACTGATTGTAACGTTTTTTAACCTTTGAGAATTTCTGAAGAAATTGTATCTCAATTCTTAATATAAGTTTTGATGCTCTTCATTTTATAGATAGGGATAAAGTTTTCAATTAGCATAATAATAACTCTCTCATTGTGAGAGAACCCCCCGAATCTGATCTCAGATAATCTTTTTTTTTTTATTTGTTGTTGTTTTAGATGCTACACCAAAGAAAGCAACACTATAAATATAAAGGATACTTAAAACTATACCGAGTCGAAAGGACCACGTTCAAAGGGTCACGTTTGGTTTATCATAAAAGCAAATTTTACATTCGATAAGTGTTGTGTTCCGCTGTATACTTGTGCCTTTTAAAAATAGAATAATTTCTGCAGGCAACACAGCCGATCGGCGAAGGCGAAGCTCGCGTGCATTCATGCATCGTATCGGACAAACGACACAAAGAGCTAATCAATTTCCTCGGTTGACAAGTGCCCGGCCAACAGAGGTAATGGCTAGAATACAACGATAGAGCAAGTATAGAGTATAGTGGTGGGTGGCGGTAATCATGATTTTGACTCTTTGTTGTAGGTTCCAAGACTTTCAATAAAAGGCCCTTGCCTTTTATTAACCCCCGACCAAAAAAAGGGGTGTTATAAGTTTGACGTCGATGTCTGTCTGTCTGTGTGTGTGTGTGTGTGTCTGTCTGTGGCACTGTAGAGCTCAAACGGATGGGCCGATTTCGATGCGGTTTTTTTTTATTTGGAAGTTAATATCCGTGCGGATGTTCTTAGCTATGTTTGGTTATTATCAATTCAAAATGGCCGCCTCCACAAAATGGCGGACAAAATATTTCTTCACAACCTACCTCAATATGGGTATCAAATGAAAGGTCTTAAATAGTAGAGTATTATACGCTATAACAAATTTCAAATCCAAGATGGCCGCCACCACAAAATGGCGAATTATGTATTTTTTTTCACTACTACCTCAATATGGGTATCAAACGAAAGGGCTTGATTAGTAGAATACTTTACACTATGACAAATTTAAAATCCAAGATGGCCGCTACCACAAAATGGCGAATTACATTTCTTTTTTCACAACTCCCTTAATATGGGTATCAAATGAAAGGGCTTGACTAGTAGAATGTTGTACAGATAACAAATCTTAGGTAGTCGGGGGTTAGTCAACATTTTTAATTTTGTTCTTGTTGAGCTTATTAAGCCAGCTACATAGATTCATACATACATATCCTACTAATATTGTAAATGTCAATACTTGGTTTGTCGTAACGTCTTAACGTCTGAACGAATCGGGCTGAAGTTTGAAACATAAATTATAGATAATAGACTGGAATAACACATAGGCTTATCTCGAAAAAATTACGGGAACTACGCGGGTAAAACCGCGGGGCTCTGCTAGTTATAAATTTTACAAAAAGTCGTAACATTCAGTGTAGCAGTTTCGGGATAGTATCTACGCAAATAAACATTGACCCGAGACCGATGTGACCTGAGACTGTTATAATAGTGAACACAGTTTTATAAGTATTGTAAACCATTGTAAATCTATGGCAACGATTTAATTAATCCGTCCAAAATACAATTAATATAACACTATCGGGTGACGACGAATTAAAAAAATATACAATCCACTTAAAACTCTGAAAGCGCTTCAAATAAGCCCGTCTCAATAGGCCAGTAAATTCCGAAGATTACGGAGGCGGGGCCAGTATTCATCGGAAGAAAGATTCCGACCCATTCACCTCGGGACCACATAATAAGAGGCATTAACATATTTATAAACACTAGACCCACATCTGGGGTTAGTGAACTCACTGCGCTTTAAGATAAAACGGGTATTTTAATTAGGCTTCGCCGCCTCTTCATCATAAAGTTCACTAAAATTTATGAGAAGCAAAGACTGGAACGATTTGCCGGTTAACTTGTTCCTTGTAAGATAACCTAAAATTTTTAAGGTCAGGGCTAAGTCATCATCGACTATGTCCTAGGTTATCAATACGCGAGTTAGTGGTCAAATGCTGTATTATTAAGATTTAAAACTGTGATTCAATCATAGTGACTAAAAAGCTTAACATACACCGATATAACTTGGAGTTTTATAGTGAAGTGTTTTGTAGTGGTAGGACTCTTGGCAGAGTCCGACTGGGGAAGTACCACATCTTTACCAGTTATTCTACCGCCAAGCAGTAATGGCCAAACATTACTGTGTTCCGGTTTGAAGCGCAATGTTTCCAGAGAAATTACAAGGCTTAGAGATATAACATCTTAGATATCTGAGTGGCGAGCTCAGTGCAGTGCTAGGTAATGATTTGGACTCTTCATGTTCCAATAGCTGCATGTCACTGTACTGTTATGTGGCAGGCATGTTGCTTAACATCAGGCACACGTCATGCTCGTCTCGTCACTCTTTATAAAAAAAATACCTCTACAATCGGAGAATCGCAACGATTCGTTCTCGAGGTCCAGCAATAACAGCGAACTCATTAATCAATCATCAATAACAGTGTTTGACACGAGTTCTGTTAATTAGTCCTATTTACTTCGGTAATCTTAGCGAAATAGCAAAGCCTTGGTCAAATCGGTCATAGAAGTTATCATTAAAATTTGGTTGATAACGCGGTCAATGAATAAAATGCTAATTCATATGTACTAATATTAATACAAAAACGGGGTCACATGATATTGCGATAAATTTTTGCCAATACAACGTTTTATTTACGTACGACATGCTTATATCGGAACCGATGTCTGAGAAATAATATGATGATGTATTCAAAACAATTTGCATATTTTTCGCATTACAGTTTCGAGGTAAACAATGACGTTGCAAACGGCTTGTTCGGGTCGTTGCTTCCGCTAAACGTTCCGCTGATGTGACGGGTTAATAAATATTTATTTGTTTGTTAAATACGTGTTCATGTTGTTCGTAACAATAAAATGGATTCCATTTGAACAAGATACAAAGCGGTAGCTATGCGACAACTGCGGCACAACGAACTTTGCGGCCTATAGGAACAAGTGAACGATCGAGCCCATGGAAACCCGGCTTGTTATATTGCCAACACTATTAACCCTATAATACAAACCTACACCTATAACTCAACCTAAGTGAAACGAAAACTTTTTTTTTTCTACTTTGACTGTCGTAGTTAGAGCAAACCGCAAAAACCGCTCCATAAATTACCGCAACTCACTATAAATTGTTACTTAATACTGAATTGAATTAGTTTACAATGAAACTCAGCAAGATGACTATAATCAATTAGCCGACGCGGCACGAAAACAATACCTTGAAATTTTTGATTATCAACAATCAATTGCTTTATGTTTCGTGAACGACGCGCCGAATCATACGTAACGCCAAAACATCATAAAATTGAGAGGCCATTATCGGGCGTTGGCCGTAGCACTCGTACTTAGATGTTTCGATAAGGTCGTCTGCACTGCATATGTGAGAAGTGAAGCGAAGGGAACAGCGTGCGGTCATTGAGTCGGTGACGACACGCAGGGAGTAGGGACCAACGCATTGTTCTCCCGGGGGGCACTAACCCATATGCGCCGATTAGATACGAGGCATGCCGCCAACGCAGCGGGCATGTAAACACAGCCGCGTCTTGCAAAACATCACATTATTATCTTAAACCAAACACGACAGTTTCGGTGGTGCTAGCTCAAGCGGTAAGACGAAGTCTCTGTGACTGTTTTTGTACGAGAATTTCGTTTAACGTCCCTCGAGACGTCAGGGCTTACTTCAGCCCAAAGTCACCGCGCAAAAGGCTTTTAAGAATTCATAAAAGACGTGTTATTTGTGTCACCCATTTTGCTTTCCGAGGGTTTATACGACATGTGGCGTAATTTACACGAGGACTAAGTTTTAGTATAACGTTTGCATCAACTGGCAGCGTTTTCAACATATACTTGCCAGTGTTTCCATTATGCGACACGCGATAGCATCGAATATTTGGCAGAACACCAAGTGGAAATAGTCCGATTATTTCAATCGATATTGTTGCTGGTCCGACGCAAAGGTGAAAGAAATCAATTCGAGGGCTGACAGATGATGTACGTGTCCTCATTTAGCAATAGTGCGTATTGTTTGTGTTCACGTTAGCACATTGTTTAGTCGCTTTGTTGTTCAAACAGTGTGTTGGCCGATAAGCGCTCCCGCAAGGAAACTGATATAATTACGAAATCGAGGAATGTTCCTACGCTATCTCATTGTAATGCGAGTACATAAAGAGAAAGAACATTTCCTGGAGATACGTCGCATCAACGAAATGCATCTGTTTGCTGACGATGCTGTAAACTTTACAGCTTAACGGCTTTACAGTGTAAAACCGACTTGCGTCATAATTTTACCAAGATTTCTTTTGAAATAATCATTCGAATCGATTAAATTGAAGATGTAAATTTTCCTTAACTGTTAATGATCGACATTTGTGATTTAGTTGATCAGAAAAACCCCGTTTCCGTCGAAGCATACCTGCTAAATCTAACCCTGATACAACAATGCACCTCGACGATACCGACGAGCGGTTGGTCACGTAAGTCCTTAGGCATCATCCTTGACATAAACGTGGTTATTGATTAATCGTTATTTGAAACACGCTTGTATTAAACCGTTAAGTGTTTACATTTCCGATAATATTTTATGACGAAGGCGTGAATTCTTTGTTTAGAGGTATTAGAAAAAACGAGTACCATATGCCGCCTACACACGTGCCTATGTGATATGGACAAATACTGTATGAATATGAAAACCACACCTGATTTAAAATTGAAAAAGTTGGAGATAAGAATGTTTGGTAATACTATCAAGTGTGGTATCAAATCCTTAAGCTCTCGTCACATAGAGGTGAGAAGTGCGGGAAAGCGACCGCAATCCGGTACGGGTTTTTTTTTGTAATATTAGAATTTGTATGCAACCTGACACATAACATCGCGCCGAGCTTTACGCTCTGAGTGTTTTAACAGGAAGTAGGCGTGAAACTAACTTAATTTGACCCAATAACACAAATTTTAGCTAAGAACAGATTCGATATACGGTAAAATCGTTTAAAAAAATATATCTAAAAGTACTATATGCGGACTCTGTCTGGGAGAGTACCACACTTCAGTCATTTATTATTCGGCCTAGCAGTATCTAATATTACAAATGCGAAAGTTTGGAAGTTTAGATATTTGGATGTATGTTGCTCAATCACATCGGAACGTCTGAACTGGTCGTGTTGAAATTTGGATCATAAATTATAGTTTGAAATAGCACATAGATAGGCTTGTCAACACGGGAAAATAACTGGGCCGGGAACTGCGCAGGTATACGGTCGGGGACTGCTAGTTACAAATCAAATATAGCTGTGTTTTGGTTTGAAGAACAATTGACCAGAGAAATTCCAGAGCAAAAAGGATGATAGATCATCTCATCTCGAGGTGATTAGCGCGGTGCAGTGCTAGCCAGTGATTTAGACATGTTCAAAATTACTGCGTGGCTTGTGTAACTTGTTTAAATCTCAGGAACAAGAACGATTTCAAAAATTCTTTCACCGTTGTATATCTACGTTTTCTCCGAGTGCTATAGGCTATATATTATGTAATGTACTTAATGTACCACGGGTGAAGCCGGGACGGATCCCTAGTTACCTATATATAAAATGCGACTAATAATGATAATGTATAAAACTCTTTTGACTTAAAGTGGTTCTGTGTAAGACTGTACACTTGTTAAGAGTTAATATACAGTGATGTCGTCATCAAAGTATTAAGGAATGTTTGTTCAAAAAAATGTACATTTTGTTGGAAGAATTAATTAAGGAAAGGGAGCAAGAGTTCTACGTCATTACGAAATTAGGACAGATACACGAGTTACGACCGTCGATTCTCTTTTAGAAAACATTTCACGAGCGAGATATAATAATTCGTCTTCTAAGATTACGTTACGTTCGTACGTTTCATGTCTTTATTGCCTTTGTATTCACGGCTTAGGTTTAGCTTTGATACTTACATGACTTCGAACTAATTAACCTATATTGTTCTAACGGATTTGTAACAAGGCAATAATATTGTATTGAAGTTTTTTAGAGATACTCAATTTATTTAGCAAACATTTTGATCAGTACAGCGAAACTCTAGTCTTCCAAATAAATTTACTTCAACAAAAAAAAAAAAATTTTTGGACTTGAAAAGTTAAAACTTTGCTGCTACAAAGAATAAAAATCGTGCTCTGACGAGTACAGAGCGTCTCATTAGTCAGTCACGTGTAAGTTTTACCGTAACTTTTAAGACGTGGTGTTCAATCTATAAAAAATCCCAGTGAAATAAAACACTTTTGCCCGGTTTTTGAGCTGCATGAGATCAGGAAAGGTTTATTTCATCCATCGTCACTTCGTGATCATATGTCACTGCGAATAGTCTTTCTTTCCTTTATTTCGTCGGTAATAGGTTTGGTCAACAAAAGGAAAAACATGTTCGCCATCTCGCCTAATGTTACGCTACGATGCGGTCCACGATGTACGCGCTTACCTGGAGGAAACGAGTCGGTCTAAGACTTGAAGACACGCAGATTACGTGCAGAGTGCATAGTCACAATAAGCTTGGAGAACTTAATAAATTTTTCACAGGATTACATTACGGTTAGGTAAGTTATACGTTTATAGCCAGCAATCCAGAAACCAAGAAGGGTGGAATACCCCTGGGTCCGTGAGCCCAGAAGCTCGACCCCGGTGATGTTCGCCTCGGAACCGGTTCCCTCAACCTACCCCGATGGGGTTGAAAAGAAGAACAGAAGTGTGACAAGGAAGGCTGGACGATGATCGATGCTATAATTACATGGTACAGACCTGAAACATATCCGTGTCGGGGTCCTCCGTGTACTCGACGATGACCGCCTGGCTGCGGCTCAGGGTGTACGATATGGAGTGCTGGCTAGCGTCCAGTATGGCTTTGCTGCTGTGAGGAGTCTTCACTACATAGTGCTTGGAGCGGCGCACGCCATTGGCCTGCGGCCGCCTGTACAGCACGAACTTGCTGCGTCGTCGTCCGCGCTCACCGGCCGGTAAGTAACCGTTGTACCTGGGAAAAGAAAGTAAAATTTGACTTTCTCTTATAGGTATTATTTCCTTTTAAAAGGATCTATGGGAGTGGGCCTTAAACAGCCTCTACTGGCCACCGTGTTTCGGGGCTATCGAAAAAGGTTTGACTATTATTACTTACTAGTAGTACTAGTTATACTTACGCGCATAAGTAGAACTTACCTAAAACCATACATGAAGCATGCATTACGGTAGATTCATCAGACCAGACTGTCTTATTGCTACGCTAAGACCATCTTCCATTTCTTCAGATAGCCCGATCGGCGACTTTAATGGGTCAGATACAATGTAATACACAGCACTTTATTATACCACAAAACAATACAGAAAACAGCGATTAACAGATTTGATCGTGGATATTATAATTCAGGTAGATAGATATATGCCATATACTTATCAGCGTCAATAATTTCTATAGATAGTACTTACACACTAACTTTTAACCAAACGTTGCTAAGTAGCCTAACAATCTTTCCTCAAGAAACAAATTGAAGTGCAATTCATACTTGGGATTACTTCAAATGTTCAAATGAAAAGTAATAATAGAACTCACTATAGTATTTCAGCGAGAGATATTTATTATTTTATGTCGACAGTTTTGATAACATCTTACGGTACAAGCACATCTCAAACAGTTTAGAACCGAATGTATCAAAGGGCAATTTATCATCAACGTAGACGTTTGCTAATAGAGTTCTTAGCACAACATAACACGAAGCTTGGATAAGATTTATCACAAGAAATACTAGTAGGTTAGACGACGGACCAGATACAAGATTTGAGGTCTGTGCAAAAGATGCATATAAGTTTGTTATGCTTGGCCTTGTTATATCTCTGTATACACAAATCGAAAGTGAATCAGTTTCTTTTAGGTAAGCACGCTCCATCGTAGAGCGCATCGTCGCTTAACATCAGTCGAGTTGTTGGTCAAGTGTAAACATTAAAAAAGGTACATGGTAATATAGAAGAGTATGTGCAAAACCAGTAACATGGAGGAATGCGTGATAATGATCAGTAATATTATAATTATGTTCCTACGGAATCGTCTCCTACATTTCGAATATTGGAGGACACTTCGTGGTATAATATTCACAGACTGCTTGTAGAACTAACTGAATTGTTTTGTAGTGTCTGAGTGGATTCCATAGCATAAGTGGTTTCTATTGAATGCTGGTTTTATTTCGATTCAGACTAATATGTCGTGATTTGTTTAATAGCTGTAGCTGTTATCACTCATGTTCAATAATGGAGTTATGATAATTGTTTAGGACTGGAGTCGCATCAAAATCTGTCGTCTGCGCTGACCCTTAAAATAATCCTCCAAGCAAATGATAGAGTACAACGACCGGAAGACGAACGAAGTAACATGACTCATAATCCAAACATGTCACATATGTTTGACAGAGCACAGGAAGGACTTTTGATTAAAGGCTGTTAACGTCCATGAGGTTAGGTCAGTGCTAGCAGGTTGTCGCTAAAGAAACAATAGTAGTCATTAAACAGTACCTATTATGCTGTGAATGGGAAAGGTTAAACTTCCGTGAGAATAAAAACGGCATTCATCCGTTAGTTTATTTTATGTTAGTTGCCTTCAAAGCTACTATGCAGTGATGTCACTGCGATGTCTTTATTTTCAAGTAGAGGTCCTACAGTTAATTATCGTTCATAACTTATTCTAATTTGCATTTGTATTAATAATATATTTATAGTATTTGAACATAATATAGAGTAAATGAGTAACTATACCTTAGAACTTAGCAATAGTCTAAAATATATGGTTTTAGGCGCAGTGGTTCTGAAGATTCCTCACACCATAAAATTCTAGTCTTCTCTTTTTAATATTAATTTAGATGTTGCAAAAGATAAACTGAACTGTCCAGAGGTTTATTGGAAACCTTTTATTAAATATGTAGAATAAAAGTGTCTGAACTGTTAATTGTAGGTGAAACAACGCTCTGATGGAATAATCACTTAAAAAAAGTTTTCAAATCCGTTCAGACATCTTTGAATAATCGGTGATCGTGTTTTTGAAAGTCGGCCAAAAATAGTTGCAAAGGCGATATCGCCAATAGCATTGATGGTGTTGCGATGACAGTTACAATTTATAAATACGACATGCAAACTGACTGAATGTCACTTCTACGTTTAATTTCTCACAAACAGTAATCATTTTTGATTAGAAGTATTACTTACATGCTAAAATTAAGTCGTCAATATATCAAATCAGGTTCAGCGACTAGACAAGACTACAGATAGTCAAGAACAAGACCATTAACGGAGTCGTGGCTATTTATTGCGCTTAATTAGCGTATTAGATAGAAATCTACATTCTCGACATAGTCTAATTATCTCTCCAGTGTTCTTCCTGCAAGTTTATGCGTGTTCATATCGAATTCAACATCAATCTCCTCGGGAAAATTTTAATCTTGCTTTTATAGCCGCTTCTAATAATGTTTTATTACAAAGAAGCGGGAAAACAAAGTTTCCATAGTCGACATTTTAATTACCGCGGCGCCGAGTTTATTGCGTTTATTTTTATTTATCGGTTTGTACGCAGTTAGCCGTATTTATTTTATCGGTTTTACGACAATTGTTTTGACAAACGAACGTGAGAAGGGTGGGGTTCGGTCTGACCTCTCCAGCCGTGACATGAGGCCTTATTAGGGGTTAGTTGGTGGACCACCCTCCCGATTTATTGTTTGACCAAGAGCTCTATAGTATTGGTCAAATTAAAACAATATATCAAGAGTCGGCTTTACGGTAATGAGCTTAATATTGCGAGCCGACTAACTTATCGTTGTTATAAAGAAGAGGTTTTCGGGTACAATGTAACATCTAGAACAAATGGTTAATACCTTGACGTGAAAATATGAGTATGTCGTGGTGATTTTGCGGTTGGCTAAGAAAATCGATAGGCGCAATCAATTGTGATATTGTCATTCTCTTTTATAGATTGAAGGACATTCTGGGCCATAACCTAATAACCATATAAGGCCTAATTGTTTTATAAAGTTGTTATTACATATTTCAGCAACATGTACTCTTCGTAACATAATATATTATTTTAAAGCAATTCGGAGTAAACTAGCTAGCCCGTCCTTTGAAATAACTCAAAGTTTAAAATTGAGTTAGACGTCGAGTCATTTGGCAGCAATTTCAAGAGTTATATGGCTTAATGCACTTATAGAGTGCGTGACCCTCTGACGCCCTTAAGAAGCATTATCACATCTGTATCGTCTAGACAAAATGACGTCACCCGTGCACACAGCATAAATACGAACAACCACACTCTTAATTCCGCCGTTTGTTGTATCTTCTAAGCAAGAAATGAAACAATGTTCACAGCATGGGAAACCGCACAAGTGCACCTTTGTAAGGTTATGTAAGTTACCGTAACGCGATATCTCACAATTGACATAACAGACCATTTTTTACGCTTTAATGTAATCGGTACTGTGAAAGCTTAGCTATGCTTCGTGGTGTGAAGTATATTTCTTTATCGATCAAATAGTTCGTCACTACGATAATGATTATGATGTGATCAATCTATGTATACTAATAATGGCTGACTTGAAAAACTTTGTTCTGCCATATCAGTGATTTAACAAAGAAGTCTAACGTAAGTATGAAATGGCGAAGTGACGCGGCATTTCATGTTAATTGACTTCGTGTCAATGAACGACGACGACGATTAAATTATTTGGGTAATTATTCAAAGCAAAATACTAAAATCGCAATTAGGTAAATAATTGAAGGGAGATGAGTGTGAAAAATATGTAAATAGATACTTTACATTTTGAAGCTGAAATTGTATTTTATTCTTGTTTAGTTATGACATCTTGGTGTAACTAGATAGAAATGTAACATTTATATTACGACCTATACTCATCAGCATAAGCAGCCCACTAAATGTTCCCACTGTCGGTTGAAAATAATATTAATAAGAGTTGTAAGTTTGTACAAAATTGAAATTGTGTCAATGAAATATTTTCAGAAATAACTAAGCCTATAGATTATAGTTCAACAAAATAACGTTATCATACTAGAATATCCTCCAAAATAATTAACAAAGAAATAGCAATTACACTAAATTATAACACACAGAAATTAATGTTCAGTAAATAGGTCGACAGTCACAAACAGTCTAACAGAGCATTTGTCATAAGCACACCCAACGTGCTGTTATAGCTAGGTAGAAAAGTCCGCACCCCCAGTTAAGGCTTACGGCGAAATAATTGTACTGCGTTTTGATACAACAATATTCGAATATCACATAAATGGAACAGTAGCGCCCCTCGTCCACATTTCATACAGGTGGTACGGAGTCTACGTTGCGTTTGTCACGGGAAAATCCAATCGAGAGTACCTACACGTGAACATAAAGAAAACATGTGACCAGTTAAAGTTGAAAAGATTGAAATTGATATGGTCTAACAATCCGATCAGGTCAAATGGTGCGATAAGCGAACGACGTAGAAAAACGTTGATATGGTTATGAATTATTAATTAAAACTATGCCGTAAGAATAATATGAAGTAAATTGAATCATACTTACATTACAAACATGAAAGTTTGTGAGAACGGATGGTTGTTTGTTAAAAGTCTTTAGCGCAAACATTACACTTCAAGCGAGTACATCATAGTAATAAATAGTTTCGGTAGACAATAAAAACCATCTGAGACTAACTGCCATCTAAAGCTCCCTTATAACAAGAACAAAATTAAAAATTTTGATTAACCCCCGACTACCTCGGATTTGTAATTTGTACAACATTCTACTCGTCAAGCCCTTTCATTTGATACCCATATTGAAGGAGTAGTGAAAAAAGAAATGTACTTCGCCATTTTGTGGTGGCGGCCATCTTGGATTTGAAAATCGTCATAGTGCATAGTATTCTACCAGTTAAGCCCTTTCATTTGATACCCATGTTGAGGTAGTAGTAAAAAAAATAAAGTAATTCGCCATTTTGTGGTGGCGGCCATCTTGGATTTGAAATTTGTTCTACTGTATAGTATTGTACTAGTTAAGCCCTTTCATTTGATACCCATATTGAGGTAGGTTGTGAAGAAATATTTTATCCGCCATTTTGTGGAGGCGGCCATCTTGAATCGATATTAGCCAAACATAGCTAAGAACATCCGCACGGTAATTAACATTCAAATAAAAAAAACCGCATCGAAATCGGCCCATCCGTTTGAGCTCTACGGTGCCACAGACAGACACACGCACAGACAGACAGACAGACAGACATCGACGTCAAACTTATAACACCCTTTTTTTTGGTCGGGGGTTAAAAAGAAAACTAAAACATTTGCTATATGCTACGTAATTAGATATATTTTAGGTCAGTGTGCATTACCTCCATCCACACCGTTGCTAACCATCCGACGAGTTAGTGATCAAACACGTAAGTTAATAAAAGTTACCCCAAAAAACTTTAGTAATCCTAAGGTGGTACGGTTAAACCCACAAATAGTGACTTAAGTTATTAATATTCCTGATATGAGGTTTAACAAAATTATCATCTAAATAAAAGGGTTTAGGCACATTGATTCATAAAAAAATGCTTGGCCAGAGTTCCCGAAACAAAAAGTATTCGCTTTTAATCCGCTTAAGAAAAGACTAATAACATACTTCCCCGCTGATGTGTACAAGGTGACACATTGAAGGAAATAACCTAGTTTACAATATTTTACTACTATGTAATACTACTTCATTTATCAAATACTCAAGTTAATTTATCAGTTTAAAACGTAGTAAATTCGCAATTAAAACAATCGGAGGTTATTTAAAGTTGCCCAAAAATAACATGGTGATAAAATTTCACAAATCTATTCGGAATTTCCAACAATAACAAAAATATACGATAAGAAATACACAGACGAATTCAGATAAACATCGTAGTCGAACTTCAAATATTGAAAACATTTTGGGTAGTTACATGCTATGTCAATGAGGTCAATAAGGATCGACCAGAAACTGCTAACAATATGTTGTAACTATGGAGATGAATTACCAGATAATGGAATACAAAAAAATATGATAGATTTATTTTTAACTATTATAGGTATATACTTGACCACCATCTCGCCTAATGTTAACGAACGATGCGGTCTACGATGGAACGTACTTACCTAAACGTAAATTAATAGAACGATGAAACTGAGCGGTGGGTTTTCCAATTTTACAAAATGTGAGAATGAATATAAGTACTGTAAGAATTCGTAGATCGATCTGAATTAAAAACGAATTATAGCGAAGTACATAGCGAAGTACATTATAATTTGCCATTCACATTTTCTATCACTGGAAATCTGTTCAGAATGCTACGCTATACATATATTGTTAATCAAGTTTGTTAGGGGGTCTCTCTGGAAGCTCTAAATAAAAGATCTATAAAATTCCATATGTCGCACATGCTTTTTACATACATACGTAATTCTGAAAAACGAATACTTTTCTGTGCTTATGAATGTAATCTGCATGTGTTCAAGTGAGAATAGAGTGAATCCTTTTTTTAACAATGAGAGGATTTCAGGAGCGTGCTAACCTTGACCATGCGGTTTTTACTAGGTAAGCGCGCTCAATCTCAGACCGCAATATCGCCAAGTACCAGCGACATGGCGGGCCAGAGCAAACCTATTATCGATAAAAGGAACTTCCTACTAGAAATTTTTGCAAAGGGCTGCCGAAGACAGATAGCGGAAACAGCACTCGTAGAAAGCAAGGAAATGTTCCACTCATAAATGGAATAGTCAAAATCGATGAGCATCAGAACCCTCGGTAAGACGGCCCACGGCCCCCTAAGAAAAGCGATCCACTCTACCGCATTAGCGGCAAGGAACGGGGATAGCGTTTCATTCACTTAAATTGAATTAGTAAGCGCCTATGGTGAGCGCAGCGCACGTAAAACGAAACCCTCGGTCATGTCATGGCATTATGCCTCGGCGATATCGATTACTGAGATTACGTGTAACGGAAGAACCAGTAATATTATTAGCATATAATTTGTAGATGATAGAGTTTCTTCCAACACTTACCGCCGTATAAAATAACTTCGTTGGTTATTCACTTTGCGTATCATGGATTGCAGAATATTTCCTGTGGTTTTGTGGTAATTCCGCCATATTAAAAAATATACGTTTAAAATAAATTTTATCTCTTTGAGCTCGTTTAACGTCGCACATAACGAAAAACTTTATACCGATTCGCAATTGCTCAAAACAATGAATGCATTCATAGTGCATCCATGAAATAGCAGATGAAATTGACGTCATAATAATTGAACAGTCATGGAGTCAGTGAGCGACATAGCTTTGAGCCTCATCTAATTCTTTATATCAAATCTAGTTCTAGACCTGTATGTAGGTTGGTAATTTGGAAGTATTGTTGAACGAGAAAGTTAAATTACGCATTAAATGACATAGTATTCTATGTCAAAATGAATGGTACTTGTCGAGTTATGCCTCAGAGATAAGACGTAAGAACTTACAGGTGGAGCGACATAGTGTGGCTGCTACGCTTCACAGTGTGGCTACTTTGGACCGGGTTGTAGATCAAAAATTGAAGATTTTGGCATAGGAAGTGATGACAATTTCGTTACTACATTATAGCTTGTTGTTGAGGAAGGACTACTAAAGCTAAGTACTATAATTTTAGGCGTCAATAGTGGCAGTTAAAAATTTGATGGCACCTCAAATCAAAATGATAAATATAAAAAAATGCCCGAGCTTATTTTAAAAGGAAAAAAAAAATATTATCTTGGAATTTCAGACATGAAAATGTGAGTATTCATGCAATTACCGTGGTCACTCGCCAAAGTGAAGTCTGTAAAAAACAGCGAGATAGGCAACGTTTCGTCTGTCATGCAGCCATTGCAATCTCCTGTCAACCATCGCTTATTTAGCTCTATAAAATTACGAAGTACCTACTAAGTGGACAATAAGGAAAAACATTTATTTAATACAATAGTAAACGTGTTTGTTCAAAAATTTATATGATATAAAGATACATGTATACAAGGTACATTACATCCAGCGGCTGATATAGTATCCATGAATAAAACCCTACGCTTTTGATACCATAGTATGTCAACCTGACGACACATTTAAAAAAAATACACCTTCCATATTAGAAACATGAATGAAACAATAGAACCGTTACACTAAATAAGTAATTTGTACACGAGCGCCTCCCACTATGGCGAGTGAAACCGGTAAAACCTGTAGTTAGCAAACAGTTCAGTTTATGGTTTACTGCGTTCATTGATTGTTTGGACATTTCCATGTAGACTGGAGTTTTTTATTTGACGACATGGTGTTAGTAATATTAGTAGGTATACATAATAAGCATAACGTAAGTAATAATGCCGTCAATTCGGTGGGTACGCTTCCAACTGACAATGGGTTAGAACATCTTGATTATATCTATTATCTACACCTAAATCAGAACTATGAATAATACTACTTGTACTCAACAAACTTTGTGTAGTTTTCAGAGTATTTGAACATATTGATGAGAAAGACTCCATGATTTGTCTAATGAGTACGTAATACTTACTAACACATTTAAGAACTAAAACATTGATGTAATTCCTAATTTCAACACTTGTAGTATTTTGTGTAGTTTTCAGAGTATTTGAACATATTGACGAGAAAGACTCCACGATTTGTCTAATGAGTACCTAATACTTACTAACACATTTAAGACCTAAAACATTGATGTAATTCCTAATTTCAACACTTGTATAATACTCGTATTCTAGAAAGCCCTTCACACTTCATTATAAATTTTCGAAAACCCCTATTTTAGGCAACGACACTTTTGTCCGAAAGAGACTTCAAAGTCTTGAACATCGCCGAACAACTGCTAACCTATCGGTTTTTTATCGGATACACTTCGGAGAGTATGCAACTAATTTACATGATCTAATACCACCTTGCCCCCTTTTTCTATCAGAATGCTCGTAGCTCGAAAAAGCGACATCGTTTCATGGTTGATGTTCCAAAGACACGAACGAAGACATTTGACTCTACTTTTGTGCTAAGAACGTCTTGGCTATGGCATACTTTGCTTTATGTCTTCAAATCGAGAATGAGTCGGTTTCTTCTAGGTAAACACGCTCCATCGTAGACCGCATCGTCGCTTAACATCAGGCGAGATGGCGGTCAACTGTAAACCTATAAAAGTAAAAAAAAGCTTAAATATTGTTCGTCAACATATTATCTGAACATAAAGCTGAAATTGAGACGTTCAAGTAAAAAACAAAATCTTCCGCTTCTTATTAGTATAATTTATACAAATATGAACAATATTATTGTTTTATTACAATAAATTAGTAAGTATAATTGCATAACGCACAACTTATACTCAATTTATATTCTAAATAAAATATTTAGAACACGCATTCTACATTTAAATCGGTAAATCAGTTTAATTAATTAAATTAGTGCCTACATTCAGTACAAGGAAATAAAATATAAAATGTATTTATAATATTACTACACGTTAATTCCCATCCGCTCAATTAAAGTATAAATTTATTAATACGAGTAGTTATTGAAGAAACGGAATGCGGGATATTCGCAAAGGGTTTGTCCCTTGAGCTTCATTTCGGTTCAATGCATCCGCCCTTCTTCAAGATATTAAAATTGCTGGTTCCTACAGAAGTGTATCTTATTCCTTGGACGCAAAAGTTAAAATTTCATCGAAAAGGCCAGTTCAAATCGCTGATACAGATACATTTCAATGTTCAGATGGTTTAGCTGATAAAATACAGTCATTATAATTTCGTTAATATATGTTTATGATAATTTCGTTTCGTTAAATTAGGTCGCATTGAAACCAACTAAAATGTACTTATCATTTTGTAAAGTTGATAATTATCGATATAAATTTGATATATAATATGTTGAACCTATGGCCTCACGCTTGTAAAATCGGTCGTTCTCACCACTGGGGCATCATGGCTCTTTGGACCACTTTTAAGCTATTGCTTATCTATTCTATGCTATTGCATAGCTTTTATCGCGGGCCTTGAGCGCGGAGACCGAATCAAAATTTTTGTGAGACACCGCTAAGAAAGAGAGAGATGGAAGACATAAAACCACCCGTAACGAAAAAACCTGCCACCGACCAGGCCATTCGACTTTAAACCTTATTGTTGTTGGTACTTACATCCTACATTTGTATAGCTAGCTGTGTTACATTCGATCTTATAGATATGTTGCATTAGCTTTACCGCGCAGTCCCCGAGTGCCACACGTCTTTTTATATAACAACGATAACTTTGCACTTGACCGCCTATATACATATTATATTACATGACTTTAAGTCTACGATGGAGTGTGCTTACCCAGAAGACACCGATTCGCTCTCGACTAAGACACCAAGATTATTTGTAACTATCTAGAGAAACGCAATCAGGCATTAGAGACATATTACAAAACAGCATACGTTCATATTACAAAATTTGAATCTAACATCCTCGTTTTATTTAACTATAGTAGGTTCGCACTTCACCATCTCGCCTGATGTTAAACGATGATGCGATCTACGATGGAGCGTGCTTACCTAGAAGAAACCGATTCACTCTCGATTTAAAGACACCAAGATTGTAACCATCGGGGAAAACCCACTCAGGTAACGCATTCCACAACCTAGACGTTCTTATCACAAACGTGGAGTCAAATCTCTTCGTTCGCGTTTTTGGAACATCAACCATGAAACGATGTCGCACTTTTGTGGAACGAGAAGTCCGATAGAAGAAAGGGGAAGGTGGTATTAGATCATGGAGATCAATTGCACACTCTCCGAAGTGTATCTGATAAAAAACCGATAAGCTAGCAATTTTGCGGCGATGATCAAGACTTTGAAGTCTTTTACGCACAAGAGTGTATGAGTGCCTATGAGTATTTTGGCATGTTTCTCAATCGATTACAGAGTCCCCAGCTGATACTTAGCCTATCCATCCCAGAGGATCGTTCGAGTTTTTGGAGCGTCAACCATAGAACGATATCGCTTTTTGAGCTATGAGGAGTACGACAGAATGAAAAGCAAGGTGGTAGTCGACCATGGAGATAAAATATTGCATCAGATATGATGCTGGTTCACATTTTTCTATCTAAACAAAATGTGCAAAAAATTCAATTAATTTATGTATATTTAGTAGGTACCTATATTACCACGTTACCAGTCACCAGACGTATATCAAAATATGCAAAAAATACAATCAATTTTTATTTATTATTTAGTATAATATGTTCACAGCAGACGCACACTTCCCGTTGCCAGCGATCGATCAAACCAGTGGAAAGTGACAGTTAATAAAGTATTTACCCTCGCAACGGAAACGTAATTTCACGCTTTTATTCCCATTATATCGATTTAAAACAGTTGTCTGAATAAAACTTTCAAATTCTCCATTAAAGGAAACTAATTTCAGTAGCAATTTGTAAGGCTTTCTTTTTAATGACCATTTTACCGTGAACAAAGAATGGTTCTAGGAAATTTTCAGGAAATAGAACTATTTTTTTTAGTAACATTTTTATTTATTTAATACTAGCAGTGTCCCGCGGTTTTACAAGCGCAATTCTCGTTCCCGTTATTTTCTCGTGATAAAAAGTAGCTTAATGTAACCCAGACTATAATTGACTGTGATCCAAACTTCAACCAGATCTGTTCAGAAATTCAGACGTGATTGAACAACAAAAGTATAAACATCTAAACACCCAAACTTTCCCATAATTTATAATATTAATAGGTTAATGACAGGACGAGCAGGAGACGTCTCTGATGGTAAGCAACACGCCTGCCCATAAAAGCATTGTAAACATTACCCTTTAATGACTGCCCTAGTGGCTTAGTTGGTAGTAGCTCTGCCTGCGAAGCCGAGGGTCGTGGGTTCGATCCCCACCCAGTGCAAATATTTGTGTGATAAATTCAAATGTTTGCACTGTATCTGGGTGTTTCTATGTATAATAAGTATGTATTTAAAACTATATAAGTATTATATGAGCTTTCTGGCTGCCATCACACAAGCTTTGCTTAGTTTGGGGTCAGATGGTGTTGTGTGTGAATTGTCCACCACCAATATTTATTATATTTATTTATTTAATGCGGAACACAGAGATGTTTATATATACACACATGTACACACCTTTTACAAAATATTATGGTAAGTATCTCATTTATTCAAGTACAGTAAAATGCTGTAATCATAGATTTGAATTTAATTAATGTAATGATTGTTTATTTTAACTTTACTATGTGCCTTACTTACCTTACCCGAATATAAGCCGAGCGCAAACTGTTTTTATTAACTGGATCTACATCCAGGTGCCCAAAATACAGGCTTTGCCTAGTTTGGGGTCCATTGTAAAATCCATATACGATGAGATCATTTTCTTGTATGTAAGCCTAGTTTAGAGTAAATACATAATTGCAATTTTTATGGCAAATAAATATTTTTTTACTTTTACTTATTATGCTGCCGGTAGAATAACGGGCAAAGGTGTGGTATTTCATAAAAAAAACGTCACGAACAGAGCTAGCAGCTACTTATCAATATCAGAATATAATAAGCATATTCTTCTGTCTTCGTAGTTCATACACAAATGTAGATAAGATTAGAAAACTCTTTATGAAAAGAGAGATAGAAAATATAAACTACTATAAAAAAATACATTTTAATTAATGGTAATATCGTACCTAGTAGTAGTAGTAGGACAGTCTACTACATTTACGTCGACGTGGCGACTCAAGATGGAATCTCGCATTGGGAGAAGTTTAGATTCCAGAAATATTCACATGCGTGAATACAAGGACAGAGTTTTCCATCTTATTTTTATGTCCACAAAGTACAGTATTTCACCGCATTCCTATAACAACAGGTCACATTTAACGGACAAAAATGGTCACGATCCTGACAAACTATTCCGTTTTCAGTCTATCCATCATCTATCCACTATAGCTTATCAACATTCAGCGTGAAAGCATTTTAGCCTATCAAAATAATTTCTTTTTCAAACTTTAATTTGTGGTTCAACATTTCTCAACAAAATTCGCCAGTCAGTCATCGCTTGCTGCAGACTATTACAGCAGTGTTTTGATATCTATTTCTGACTGCGCCGGCGTCGCTTCCGTACCGCACTGCATGCGATTTAAACTACCAAATAACTTTCGTAACGGTTATAAAAGTGCTGTAAACGGTACATTAGTTAAATACGTAATTAACTTTTAACTATCCAGACATTATTCTACATGAAAGGATGTTAAAATAGAATCGAGCGGTAGCTTGATTAGCTGGCTGCTCTTTGTCAGTTACATGGCAGTGCCGTAATATCTAATTAACCAAGATTATGGGAGTCATTACGTACCGTCGCAATATTAAAACGTACAAAGAAGTCGACGACTGATGCCGAGATCACACGACATATGGCACACTTCCTTTTACTATCGCCATTTCAAGAAATTTCAGTTTCACGATGATATCAAATAAGGTGAAGTGAGGTATATTGGTGATTTAGGTAAGTAGGTGATATATTTTAAACGGAATACCACACAGTTCCCTATGCAAGGAAATTTCAAGAGACAACGCTATCGCCTCTTCGCACACTCATACCAACTCGATAGCGCAACTCGAAACATTGAAATAACCGGGAAACACATGAAAATAAGAAATAACAAGAACAAAATTAAACAATTTGACTAGCCCCCCGACTACCTCGGATTTGTTATCTGTACAAGATTCTACTAGCCAAGCACTTCCATATTAAGAAAGTTGTGAAAAAAAATGTATTTCGCCATTTTGCGGTAGCGCCCATCTTGGATTTGAAATTTGTCATAGTGCAAAGTATTCTACTAGTCAAGCCCTTTCGTTTGATACCCATATTGAGGTAACAGTGAAAAAAAAAATATAATTCGCCATTTTGTGGTGGCGGCCATCTTGGATTTGAAATTTGTTATAGTATATAGTATTCTACTAATCAAGCCCTTTCATTTGATACCCATATTGAGGTAGGTTGTGAAGAAATATTTTGTCCGCCATTTTGTGGAGGCGGCCATCTTGAATCAATATTAACCAAACATAGCTAAGAACATCCTCACGGATGTTAACCTTCAAATTAAAAAAACCGCATTGAAATTGGCCCATCCGTTTGAGCTCTACGGTGCCACAGACAGACACACACACAGACACACCCCTTTTTTTTTTGGTCAGGGTTTAAAAAAAGGAGTACGTGACTTGTTTGAATTTTGAAATTTAAGTATTTTTGGAACAGCTGTAGTAGTTGTTAGGTATATGACTGTCCGATTTGAACCTTGTTACAAGAAAGATAGGAACACAGAGAAACTTCTGAAAATACGTAGTAGGAGAAATTTTAAGTTCCGAATCATTATTCGGAACTTGCTTGCTTCGGATGTAACACGCTTAAATCCATACAATATAGATATGTTTGCTTCACTTTTAAAGACAGGTATATTTAAATGTGTTGTGGGTTGTACCTCTCAGAACACAGACTCGGGCAGTGTGTTTGTCGGGCAGTGTTTCGTAGTGCGTATCATAAACGTGCATTCGAAACGCCTTGTTACGAATCTTGGAAATATCTTACTTATTCCTGGACCGACTATTAAATCTATAGGCGTAATCGGGTAACTGAATTTAAACTACCCGCCCCGGTGGCCGGTGACACAACGTTACGCTTTTAAGGATTATAAATATCTTTTCTATTATAAAATAACAGCTTATTTGATCAATTGTCTAGAGACTAGATGACCATACGCTCGCATACTTGAAAGAAAGGGAAGCTCTGAGCTGCGAGTCTTACTTGAGTAAGACTTTGTCAGTTTTGCATACAGTTGTTTTTATAATGATGAAATAATTATTTGCATCGATCGGTCATACTTTTTGACTCGGTTTCGTAGTGGTAGGACTCTTGTTAGAGTCCGCCTGAGGAAGTACCACCTTCGCCAGTTTTTCTTCCGCCAAGCAGTAATGTGCAAACTTTACTCTGTTCCGGTTTAAAGGGCAATGTTTCCAGAAAAATTACAGAGCTTAAAAATATAATGTATTAGATCTCTGGGTGACGAGCGTAGTGCAGTGCTAGGTAATGATTTGGACTTTTCATGTTCCAATGGCTGCGTGTCACTGTACTGGCTGTGCTATGTGGCAGGTATGTTGCTTACCATCAGGCACATGTCCTGCTCGTCCCGTCACTCTATGGTATAAAAAAACTTATGTAAAATCTATAGACATGTACATAGTATTCGATCGTGGACATGTCACTCCCCCTTCCCAATAACATGATGATGATAGACGGGTACTGATTGCGGGAGCTCACTTGCTCACAGGCACATATTTATGTTACGAAGATAAATATTAACTTAGGTCTTAGGTATCTTCGAAAATGTTCAAAATTTAAATTCTCCTAAAGGGCGTCCATTAATTACGTGAAGTGTTCAAGGGGGGAAGGGGTCGGAGTCAAACCTCACGTGGGAGAGGGGTTGATCACGTCAAATCTCACGTGGTCATCCTGTTAGAAAAAAATGTGTAAAATTCTAACGTGACGTTACTTAATTCTAACGTGTTGTATCGGAAAAAATCGTTAAAATTACTTACCTCACGTAACTTATGGCCATTTGAACCTTAGTGTGGTGGTGGCTGAGGTTTTCAATAAAAAAAAAGTTTGTCTGTTAAGTCGGTGGGTTTACAGACGATAGTATAACGTGACAACGTAATAACAAAGCAAATTGATAGATGCGCAAACGTACAATGAGCGTAACAGGGCATAACGGGACACTATTTCGTGGATGTAGCCGGCGTTCATCGTTTTATTAGACGTTGTCACTTGAAAATAATGCATTCCGATTTTAAATCTTTCCTAACATTGCTATATAGATTGGATGACGTACGAGTATGTCTTCCACGAGGCATTGCTCCCCATTAGCGATTACATTTGAGACAAAGTAGAGTGTAACTGATAAATGAATCAGAACAATCTCCGCCCGGAGTTATGTACATCAAATGCGTGACTGGAGGCAGCCCACAAATTATCTGGACGTGACCGTATGACGCAGGTCTAGACACTATTCCGTAATGACAAACACAAAAAGGCAGAACAATTTAAAAGGGAGACTCTATTACACTTTTTTCGTAAGAGTAGTTTTTGTAGGAAAATAATATATTTTTCTCTGAAAAACGAAACAACTGACTTCAATTAAAAAATTAAACTAACACAGTTCATTACTTTTAATAGAATTACTACTAACTACAATATAAAGTGTGTTGCTAATTTTTTTATTGTGTATCCTATTCTTTTGGTGTGTCAATAAAGTGTATCTATCTATCTAATACCTATAATATGCTTAACTTACCATCAATGTATGTCATCAACTCTAATAAATGTTGATTCCAGACCCCGTAAGGCTTTTTTTCTCTGACGATATTGGAAGAAGCACGGTGGCAAAAATGTATTAACAGATTTACGATTGTGTGGTCACAACGCTTTAGCAACACCAGAGCATGTTTGGCGTTTCGAATTATTACAGAATACAGGTCCATGCGTACTCGTGAACCTCGGTAGAACACGCATGTTTGAGAGCGTAACTGAGCAATCAGCGAGACTATGATGATGATTTTAAAGGGATGAAATACGCCACACAACACAAAACCAAACGCTTAGACCGAACTCGAATAAGCAAGCTTTGGATAGTTTACTACAATCACGTCTACTGCCTAGCTTTGTTTTTTTTACGCATAATTGACGAGATGCGCAAGAGCGCAAGACGTGTACCTGATGGTAAGCAGCACGCTGGCTCATAACAACAGCAAAGCGCTACGCAGCCATTTGAACATTAATAGTTCTAATCATTGCCTAACGAAGCACTTCACTGGTTACCCAGAGAAAGAAGATTTTATTTGCACTGTAATTTCATTGCAAATGGCTAATCCGTATCTATATATAAAAATGTTATGTTGGTTTGTGTACGCTTCAAAAACTCAAAAAGTACTGCACCGATCGAGCTGAAATTTTAGAATGATATATAATCCGCATCAAGGATTGTTTTTTATCTAATTTTTGCATTACAATGTACCACAGCGAAGCGTAGCAGGGTACAGTTAGTGGCTAATAGAAATGAAGACAATAATGTTTAGAAATTACTGGTAGGTGGTACATAATAATTGTCAAAAGTTTGGTACTTCCCAAAGCGTACCACATTTACCACATTTTTTATGCAAAAAGTGTGACAAAACTAGGACGGCCCGCCTGATGGTAAGCGGAATCGTAGTTGAATTTAATTATGGTGCTTGCTCGTGCTAATTTCAAACACTAACCAAAATCAAAAACAGCTTCATAATTTTTTAACATTTCAATGGAATCAAAAATTTTCACTTTTTGTTGCAAATGCGCACACATTTGCAAAAAAAAGTGTTTACTGAATGAATGTGTTTATGAATACGCCCAAGCTCAATTCACCGTATCAGCATTTATATTCTTGGATTTTGCCGAGTTTTATAAGAAACCTAGTTACGGCTGCTCAGTATTCAATTAACAAAAATAATGATGAATATTTATTCGTGCCGCGACCTTGATTATTTTTACGCGTTCAATTTATCTTTGTAAGTTTAGCCCAGATTTTTTGTTTTCTTTTTTTTTTGCTTCAATGGTTATCGAGATCTTTTAGAATATGGAACGCTTGTGTGCTGATCGAATAGCATTCTTCGTTCACGATTTTTGTTCACTGATACTTTGACAAGCTCAAATATTAATCGTTTATGTAGTTAAATAAGTAGATTGGGTTTTATCAAAATGGAAGGGATGGTAAGAATTCCGGTGTTTCGACACAAGTGAAAACTTGCATAATTATTAAGTGCATACACAATTATATGAGATATGAACATGCAAAGCGATGTCTGTAACGGTTTAAGTGTCGCGCGTTCTATTGTTTTCCGCATATCAAAAAAATTCCTGACGCGCCTATAATGAATTATGGTATTGACTCTTAAAGCGGCGGATCGCGCCGCGACCGCGACACGAGACCGAGACCGGAGACAGCGACAAGCACTTGACAGTAGTATAGAATTGTATCGGCGCCAGTTTGCGCCGAGACCGCCAAAAGGAGACCGAGACATGTGTTGCGGTCGCCTCGCGAATTTTTTTTTTCGAAACCCATTCAAAACTATAATGTCAAGTACCTGTCGCGGTATCGTGTCGCGATCTCAGTGCGAACCTGCACCTTTGGGGAGAATGCCCTAAGTGACCAAAGCCCCAGAGCAAAGAGAACATAACACAAGTTGCTTTTATTTTTCTGAGTAAACCCGTTTTTCAAATAAGCGCGATACTTAATATACTCATGAAATGCCAATACGAGCACGTTCTGAGCTAACCTGATTACCTATCCCATTTCTTATGTTAACAAACATTGGAATCATATTACTGCAATGTTACTATGTAAGGCAGAGCTAACTCTACAAGTTTCATATCATACCCCGCGTATAGAAAAAGAAAGCTCTGTCCTGTTCCAATGAAAACATTCCTCAAAAGGCATTCCTGTGCGATAAACGTTCAAGAAGATATCCAACGGCTCGGTGATGTCATTTGAACAATCTATGCATTAGTTATCTATGCGCACGATTGCTTTTATAGCCCGTCTAGACGCATAAACGCAATCCAAGCAATACTCCCGGAATTGAAAGATGGTACTCGAAATCTTGAGACAATCTCGTCACAAGGACACTTCTGTGCGTCGCTACTCCGTAATGGTAGCTAATAATGCTAGTAATGGTTGAAGGATCCGTAGAACTAACTGATCTTGGTTGTTATTGATGTGAATTTTTGTTTTATTTATTTTTTCCTGTAATGTTCCAAAGGGCAAAGTGCTCGTTCTTCCGTCCGCCCATCTTAGCTGATGGTTATTGTGTGGCAAATTTATTTGTAGATGTTAATTTAATCTTTCTACCTTTTTTTGGGGCGGTTTGGGATCCAGAAGCTAAATTTAGGCAAGATTATTATTGTCAACGGATCTGAACTGCGAAATTGGTCAAGTAGTCTAACCGAGTTTTTATTTCACATCGAGTGAAATATCTCAATAGAGTTTTTATATACCAGGTAAAAATGAAACATACTACTAATAAAATTAACCCCTGCCTGACATACATATTACAGCCAAGAAATTATCTCGTTAACGTCATCTTTTACACGTGTGAATTGATTTTAGGACAAAAATTTGGGAATTCGTTTAGACGCAACGACGCCGCAAATAACGACGTCAAAGTTATAGCACTCTTTTTTCCCCCATGGAGAGGGTTTAAAATACGTAATATTTTGACGAAACAAACCCTTAAAATCTTTATTTTTCAAGCTTAAAATATTAGACGAACGGGATCAAACATCAACATTTTTAAAGATCGACGGTGGTACATCTCGTTAAAAGGGTAAGTATATTTTCGTTCTAAAAATAAGAGGATTATTCGGAGATAATCTTCCCGATATAATCATAGCTGATGCTTCAAGATTTGATGTACCTATGGTAAAAATAAGGCTTTCGACTGGTCTGACGCATGTTCCAGAAATCCGATTTCACAAGGGAATGCAACAAAAAATATGGTTGCTGATAAAGCACAAAGACATTGTTAAAGATACAATATCTGTCATAAAAGTAGGTAGATAGTGTATCCAAATTTACTTACCTACAACCTACATGTATGTAATATTTTAATATGCCTTTATTTGTCCAGAGAAGTAGTGATTCAGTTTGATTGATGATGAAGGTTTCTTTTAGGTAAGCACTCTCCATCGTAGACCTCATTGTCCCTTAACGTTATACATACGTTATACTTAGCGAAATGGCAGTCTAGTGCAAACATATTACGGATAAAAAACCGTGTTGATTGACCAAAGATTCATGACATGACATTATTAATCAATTTAGAAATTACGAATGAAAGACACAAATGGAGGAAGCAGATATTGTACCAACCCCAGATGATGTAGGATAAGGGTAGGTCGAACGATGATATCCAATGACGATAACGTATAAATTTAAAGCTTTGCAATAAACGTGTATGAAATATGCATAGGTTTTGGAAGGGGAGTGCGTCGCGCACCGTAGAAAAATATCAGCCACCCTTTAAAACCGCCGAAGTTAATACTTACATTTTTCGATGTGTCGTAGATTTATCTAAGATTGAGCAACTGTAGGCACGACTGCCCGATAAAAAAAATATCCTTAGCTACGCAAATGAAAATACGCAAATAGGCAAGCCGTATCAAATAACCTGTATCAATGATTCTAGGAAACGCCGGAAGTAACGTAAGCGTAGTTGTGTGCGTTGGTGTGACGTAACAATGTCGGTCGGCAAATGCGTTACACGTATGTGCCATTATTGCCATCAATCACTTCCAGATTGATGCTGGCACAACAGTCCGTGAAATATTGTATCTATTGAAGATCCATAACGATTAAGCGCACGAGAAAATTGCGTTGAGATTATTTTTTTAAGTTTTCGATGTGAAAGGTCTTTAGGCGCGTTGGTTGTTTTAATTTTATTTTGGTAATAAGCGTTTTTGTTTGCGACAACCCTAGCCGTGTCTAGACATTATCGACGTTTCTCCCAGATCAAAGGCGATGAACTACTGGTAGTATTTCTTTAAACTGTGGTCCAGCAGTGGACGAGTGTGGGCTGATTATGATGGCAATTGTCCATCGCCGCCGGTAAGAGAGTATAAATATGCTCTACGTATTTGGGTTAGTATCGGTAATACGTAAGTTTAGTAGGTCCCTGCGGTTTTTGAGCTAGCTTAAAGTTATAAAAGTAGTAAATCAAAAGAGTTTACATATTATATACCACGTATGTATAGAGTTAGCACAAACGCTTTACACCGAAAGCACGGGTTGCATCTTTCTTGCCTTGTCGCTCTTGTGGAAGTGTCATGCTTTTGTCGCGGCACATTACTCTGTTGCCATAAAAAGTATGCAGGTCATCTGCTTACGATTGACACAAAACACAAAGGAACCGTGCGGAAAATCTAACTCTATACGTAGTATAATTTGTAAACTCTTTGCAGTACATTTTTTTAGGCTGTTATAGATCCCTATTTAAGAAAAAAGTGTATCGCCGACAGTAATCTTTTTTTTTTGCATTCGTCAACTCACCTTAATATGATATAGATAATTAATATTATATTGCAAACAAGTCATAAGAAAATTACTCATTAGTCACTAGCCTAGCCTAGACTTTCCAAATTAAGGTAGATTGTAATAAATATTAGTCACAAAGGTTAGTGAAATAATATTATATTTTTAACCGACTTCAAAAAAGGAGTTTCTCAATTCGACCGTATGTGTTCCTTTTTTTTTTTTATGTGTGTTCGCGGATAACTTCGTCGTTTATGAACCGATTTTTATGATTCTTTTTTTGTTGTAAAGGAGATATTCAAGGGTGGTACCATGATAAGGAAACCAGGATCTGATGATGGTATCCTAGAGAAATCGAGGATAACTTTCGAAAATTGTAAAGATGACTAGTGCGTTACTTAAGTTTTTGCTTGAGCATTTTAAAGCAGTATAGTTTAAAGATGGTCTGGAGTCGATCTGATGAGGGAGCGGGAAGACGGCCGAGGGAACTCCTCGACGGTACACAGTAGTTACCTTGTGTTTGGGCTCGATGAATTTGTATTGATGAGAACTTTTTACATAGATGGGTTGTGACTGTCATTAGTGGTCTGATGATGAAGATAAAGGACAGTCACGGGAATTTCTTAACGGCTTACAGGAACTACCCAGTGTTTGGGTTTAATTCATGTATTGAGATCTCAACACGAAATCGTGTAAATGCATTAGTGAAAACTTGTTTAGCACTAAAAGGGTAAAATAAACTATTTTTACAAAAATTAAACCGACTTCAACACCACAAATAGGCACTCAAAAGCGAAAAAATAATTTAATATAGGTAATTATTATAACCGCTACTCACTCATCTATATGAGGTCGGTGCCAGCCAAATCTAACAGGTAGTAGATAGATACTACTTACCTATGCCTACTTACTTACTACCTCGTACATAGTATATCTACTAACTTTTTAACTAGCCTGGCACCGACTTCATATGGATGAGTGAGTAGCGGTTATAATAATTACCTATATTAAATTATTTTTCGCTTTTGAGTGCCTATTTGTGGTGTTGAAGTCGGTTTAATTTTTTGTAAAAAATAGTTTGTATATGTGTACTTTTAAATGATATTTATTTCCATTTAGACATTAACTCATCAGTTAGGGCAGTGTCTCACCAGAATGATTACTGACGCTAATCGTTTGAGTCATCAAAGTCAAACCTGAATCACTGTAATCATTGCTCTTGTCCAAACTTGTCCGATGTCTGGTCAAAATAAATCAATGGTCTAATCATTCTATAAAAATGGATTCAATTGAAACATGACACATAAATTGAAAGAATTGAGCAAACATTGATTTGAATATAATGTTTACGTTTCACAAGAAACCCACGGGAATTAAAAATGGAAGAGCAGCATTGTTTATTTATTGATTTTTTACTACACCAAAGGATAGGCAATTTAATTATAAACATTATGGAAGAAATATTTTTCAAAAGACCAAAATCAAATTTTAATAGGAGTTTATTCTAAAACATGAGCGTAAAACCGTAACAAACGCTACAATTTCTCTCTAGCTTTCTCTTGCGCTGTCCAAGAGGGAAGAAATATTCAAAGTCATTGAAGAAGAAGGAATCGGGCCTTGTAACTCCAGACACTCCAGAGCACCGGAGGGCACGGGCGGGCCTAGTTCGTTAATTGAAATGTGTAACAACCATGTTAATTTTCCGGTGCCAGCAGTTCAGTTATTCTAAGATTTCGCTAAGTTTATCTATGGAATTCCACAGTGATTCGCCTAACAAGATGTTATTCTTATTGATACTACACAACGGACGAGTTTATTTATGTTTAGTTACCGTATACAAATAATTATTAAAACAATCTACCACACACTGCTACTGCGCAGTTAATTCGTATCTCAGTAATATATACATTTCGTTATGTGTAGGTATTATATCTATGCGTTTGTCTACGTCGCGACAAGTCTTATTATGGACTTAATGGCTAAGATAACCTAAATCAACAACTTGCAATAACTCCGGCGACTCTGCATTAGTTAGATGATAGACTAATTATAAAACACTTATTAATAGTGTACGACATAGTGAGACTAGATGGAGTAACGATATACGTAAGGCAGCAGGCAGTGAAACGAAACGGAAAGTTGCGGATCGGGCTGTATGGGAGAAGTGTATGTCCAGCAGAGAACTAGTATAGGCCGATGATGACTTTTATAGACATTATGTTAGATATTGTATTGTTGAACTATGAGTAACAAAGTTTAGAATGTCTTGTCAAAAAACAATTAAAAGAAATACATTAATACATAGGGGCAGTATTTATACTCGTAGCAACTTTTCGATTTTACGAACACTTTATACTTTTACTTTTTCTTTTACAAAGGAAATAAGCTGAGTATATCGCTCGTTATCGGTTGGAAAAACCATGTCACAAAACAAAAACTGTTACTCTTGGCCTGATTTCTTAATTATCATTTTCGTAAGTGATATTTTTCAAAGACAACAAACGCGTTAAAATGGACATAGAGATTTGTATAGAAAGCATTTAGAACAAGACGGAGCAGCAATTTAACGATTTCTTTTTAAAGTTCTCTAATGACCACAAAAAGACAAAGACTAGACTTGGCCCATCGTTGTCGCTTGTAATTAGTGGCGATTGGATACTCACAAAAACACTGTAAACGTCTACATTTCCACTCAAAACATCAGTTTCAATGCCCTCATCAATATTCATTGTAAAATGTGCCATATCGTAACCTTGTGTCCGAGCACTGACACAGGGCACAGTGCATAATATTTCCCAGACGTTTCTAATGAGACATACATAGGCGTAGTACAACAAACTTATCTGCAAAAGTAAAAATGGAGCCACTATCATATTTTCATTAAAAAAAGTAAAATAATCCAAATATGTAATGTGAAGCAGATAAAGTACAGGGCTTAGAGATATAACATCTTAGATATCTGGGTGACGATCGCAGTGCAGTGTTGTGTATTCTACATGTTCCAATAGCTGCGTGTCAATATGCTGTTATGTGCCAGGCATGTTGCTTACCATCAGGCACATCCCCTGCCTGTCTTGTCACTCTTTATTAAAACAATAATAAAAAGAAACCGATTCTTTTTTTTTTTAATAAAGAGTGACGAGACGATCAGGACATGTGCCTGATGGTAAGCAACATGCCTGACACATAACAGCACAGTGACACGTAGCTATTGGAACATGAAGAGTCCAAATCATTACCTAGCACTGCACTGCGCTCGTCACCCAGAGATCTAAGATCTTATATCTCTAAGCCCTGTAATTTCTCTGGAAACATTGCCCTTCAAACCGGAACACAGTAATGTTTGCACATTACTGCTTGGCGGTAGAATAACTGACAAAGGTGTGGTACTTCCCCCAGGCGGACTCTGCCAAGAGTCCTACCACTACAGATTCACTCTCGACTTAAAGACACCAAGATTATAATACATTGGAAAAACCCACTTAGGCAACGCATTCTACAGCCTAGACGTTTTTATCACAAAGGTAGAGTCAAACCTCTTCGTTCGTGTCTTTGGAACATCAACCATGAAACGATGTCGATTCTTCGAGCTACGAGAAGTCCGATAGAAAAAAGGGCAAAGTGGTATTAGATCATGCAGATCAGCTGCACACGCTCCGAAGTGTATCCGATAAAATACTAATAAGCTACAAATTTTGTGGCGATGTTCAAGACTGAAGTCTTTTTCGCACTCGAGTGTCCTTGCCTATGAGCCTTTTGGCACGTCGCTCGATCGATTCCAGAGCCGCAAGCTGATACTTTGGTCCGCCCCGGCTTCCGTGGCCACACCAAAACATACACAATATCAGTTTTACGAGTGCAATTTGTCAAAATATACATCAATCAGCCCAATTGAAATAACACAGAACCTTAGATTTGGGCCAATAACGTTCAAGTCTTGTGGCCATTTGTCATATTTTTTGTGAATCCACTTTTTTTCTTGTCCGCAAACACCTCATTAGTTGGACAAGGGATGTTTGATGACGTGCATGACGCCTTTTAGTTCCGCTATTCGACAATCCCGTTAATAAGTTGGTCATAGGTACAGTACTTGCACTGTCAGTCGCTGTCGTACCGGGTGATGAAACAGTTTTAGTCACAGTCCACGGTATGTTCTTATGACTATTAAATCCCGGATCTACATACAAATGGATTGGATACGTTTGTACATGTAAATAATATGATAAATGGATAAGATTGGATCTAGAACGAAGCGAGCAATGTACATGTTAATGCTGATAATTATCGTCAAAATGAATGCAATAATAGTCAGAAAATAATTGACGTGTAAATTGTACATTTATGAATGAACTTTGACTTTAAATCAGTTGTAGTGGTAGTGTACTCTTTATAGAGGCTGCCGCGGGGAAGTGACATATCTTTGTCAGTTATGCTACCGCCAAGCAGAAATGTACGAACATCAATGAGTTCCGGTTAGATGGGCAATGTTGCTACAGAAATTAACGGCAAAGAAATAATTGTTCTTATATCTGTAGGCGACGAACTTAGTGCTATAATAGGCAGTCATTAGGATTCTTCTTGTTCAGATGCTACATGGTACTGTGATTTTATTTGTTGCTTACCGTCATGTGCATGTCTTGCTCGTTCTATCCCGTCTTGTCACTCTATCTTATCTTATACCTTTAAACGAGCAATTCTTGTAGGTATATATAGAATCTGAATCTCGGAAACGGCTCGAACGATTTTCATGAAATTATGTATACAGGGGGTTTCGTGGACAATAAATCGATCTAGCTAGGTTTTATTTTTTAAAACATCATTTTATGCGCGTTTTTAGACAATGAAAAATTCATACAATGTCATTAGAATACGATAACTTATTTCGCCACTGTTCTTTAAGTCTAAATGGCTCAGACGGAATATGCTCGCCCTCGGAGTCAACAGGCCCCGGTTCGAATCCTGATGAATACACTCGGATCTTTTCTTTTTGTTCTTTTTTTTCTGAGAAAATGTTTTACTTAGAGCCCTTTATAACCGCTTTTAAACCGAGCAAAGCTCGGTCAACCAGGTACTAATCTCTATAATATGACGTATTATTAATTATTAAAAAATACGATCAACAAAACATGAAAATTTAATTTAAAAACGATACACTTCATTTATGTATCGTTACCTAATATTACAATGTGTAACACCCACGTTAGTTGTCATATTATATTATTCTTGACACTTCGCTGATTCTCTTTGCATCAAATATTTTTTATGAAAGATCTGGTTATGTTTCTTTTTATTTCTTTTCTACAATTGGAGGTATAAATCAGCGAAACAAGAGAAAAATAATTACATGTTTGAAAAACAATGAAATTAATTAATATTGGTAGACATGTCACACTCATGGAACAATGCATGGAACCCTCGTTTAAAATTGTGTGAATGGTATTTCTATACCATTATATAAATTGTGTTTACACAAATGAATGAATAAAGACCATTTACATACACTCAGCGTTTAGGTATAGAGAGGAGTATTAGTTAGGAATGCAAACTTCAAATAAGACAAAGATCACAAAAAATCACCTACAATTCAAAATACGCTTGTACATCAACTTGATTGATAAAATAATTGAAAAGGTCTACTTTGATACTTACATAAATTCTAGTAATAATAATATAAATGTAAAGATTTTGATGTTTGGATTTCAAAATAATTTATTCTCAATCACGTCTAACGGACAAATATATATAATCCGGAGTAAGCCATATGCTACTTTTCATACCGAAAAAATGTAGGGTCTTCAGAGAATATATATTTTTTTAACTTTATAACAGATGTAAATATTTAAGAATAGAGATAATGTTGGATTGCTACAGATCTTTTGTGTTTAATGTTCGATTGCCTAAGACCGTAAAGTATTTTGAGTTAATTACTTTCTGTGGTTTTCTATGTAATTTATATCCCTCTTGAACACATTCATTACATTTCTGACATGAGAGCCATACATATCTTGGTACAACGACCGCATTCTTATGTATATTTTAAAAGGAGCTATAATATACCTTTAAGCCGTTAATCTGGCCACCGGTCAAGCGGGTGGGGTTTCCCCCACATCCGCAAGATCCTCATAGTGTTTACTCACCCGAGTATGACGAGTTCTCCATATTTGACGAGCGGCTTCGGTTTCTGTTCTGAACCGCTCTCGCCAGCCTCCTCCAATATTGGTGAGTCCGCACTGTCCGCAGCACTGCAACAAATGAAGACAACTTTAACATTTCCGTTTAAAAGTTAAAAAAAAAATTACTAACCCCATTTTCCAAAGTTAAGAAAATGGCGTTTTGTTGGCGTAAACGCCGAATTGTGTAAATTTACCTTTAGATACTTTTTTTAATATTCCGATGAAAATAATTTCACAGAGAAATTATTATTTTTATCGATATTATATTGTATTGTTGTAGTGTCTTCAATTTTCACAAAGAAATAATAATAATAACCTTAAGAATTAGTGCAACAGACTTCTAGACTACCATAGGGTACAAAAGTTATAGATAAGACGAATGGAATATGGCCATGCCCGTTGTACTTACTCAAAAGAAACTTAAAAACTGTGATGTTCCAAATTCAAACACAAGATGTGTTAAAATAAATATTTAATTGTTGTAATCGAAAATGTATTATTATATACGTATATAAATTTACATAGGTTAGTATAGACATATCATCCAAATAAAGATAACAAACAATTTGAAAACGGTGTATGTGTGATTCTTTCGTTACAAAGGTGGGCGAAGGTTGTCTGGAACCAGTAGATGGTCAACGACCCTTTGGTCGATACTCAATAGCGAGGCAGCGTAATGATCTTCGGGGTTTTTCAGCCCACGTGGGTTGACTCCGAGAGAAACGTGCACAGATAGGTTTAGACTTTTAAGATAAATCTACTTATCAATTATGTAACAAATCGACGACAGTAGTTCTCATGTATGTGATAGACAATTTTTAAAGCATAGAGTGACGAGATGAGCTGGACATGTGCCTAATAGAATGCAGTATTTTAGAATCTGCTATCATCCAGATTCACATCTATTCTATAAAAAATATTAAAAAGCATCCTTGTTTCCCTCGGTCACGCCATAACGGATTTCCATTTATGTTTTAGAATACATAGGTCACAGATTAGTTCCTAATATGTGACATAGGTATTCTGATACTTACATAAATGTTGCATGTTATATATTCCTTAATATGTATGTGTACTTTATACCTTACGGCACATTGTCCCTTACCCCGTCTTTTGCTTTTTAAAATTTTCTCTCCATCCTCCGGTTGCCTGGAAGAGATCGCTCTTAGCGATAAGGCCGCCATTTGTTTCACTAGATTTAAGAATTTATCTTTTTGTTTATTCATTTTTTGGTTTTGCGTTGTGAACAATAAAGTGTTTCTATCTATCTATCTATGTTTTTATGGGAAAACAATTGATGAGATAGAACTGCCGAAACTCCGAATACGGAGCATTAAGCCAGAGGTCTATCAGGTCAGCTAGTGGTTTAATTTTTAAATAATTACGTAAATTATAGAAATATAAAAATTTTTCCTTTAAATAATTCCAATACCTCGTTTATGTACCTGTTTCCTTGTGGTTTATTAAATCTTCGTTTCATTTAGGACATTGTAACTGGTACAAACATGTTTCATTTCATTTTTAGAAGCAAAATTCAGTCACATGGCCTCAGTCCACATTGATCCAAAGGGGATAAGGTGAGTCAAACATTTCTTCCAAGAACTTGAATATTACTAATGAAATACTTAAGTCATCCTTTAGTTATAAAGTAGCGCCACCAGGGACTAATGATCAAATGTAGACCATTTCAACGTACCAGGAAGAACAAAATATAACTGGGAATCCATATGGATTTACCGTATGGATGGATCCGTATATTTCCGGTGTGTTCTACGTATGTATGTATTACAAATAAATAAATATTGGTGGACAATTCACGCACAACACCATCTGACACCAAACTAAGCAAAGCTTGTAATATGGCGGCCAGATAGCTGATTTAATACTTATATAATATAAATATTGGTGGACAATTCCTACACAAAACCATCTGACCCCAAACTAAGCAAAACTTGTAATATGGCGGCCAGATAGCTGACATAATACTTATATAGTTGTAAATACATACTTATTATACATAGAAACACCCAGACACAGTGCAAATATTTTGAATTCATCACACAAATATTTGCACTGGGTGGGGAATCGAACCCACGACCCTCGGCTTCGCAGGCAGAGTTACTACCCACTAAGCCACGAGGTCAGTCATCAATATTATGTAAGTGTAGTTAGTAAGTGTAGGTTAGGTGTTCCTTCTATGCTAGCCTAAAGTTCAGTAGGCAGTAGTGGGCCATCTCAGGCCAACTGCAATAGGTCTCTTTATTTTCTATAAAATTCCTGCTAATATTATAAATTTATAAATGTCAAAGTTTGGATGTTTGTTGCTCAAGCACGTCGGAACGTCTGAACGGGTCGGCTTGAAATTTGGAACACAGTTGGAACATAGCCTGAAGCCACACAGAATTTTTAGCACTTATTATCGCATCGCATGAAAATAACTGGAACGAGAACTACGCGGGTAAAATCGCGGGGCGGGGCTAATATTATTTTATTTTGAAAAGATTTAACTAGACGTAAATCTGCGAAAGCTGCTGTTAAAGCCTAACTTTCACTGTTAAATCTATATGTCCAACCTTCTTTAAATTTCTTCCAGGACAAAGTACTTAGATAGTTGTATACATATATCTTAGTAGTTTTATTGATAATATCGCTTCGGGTCAAGCCTTCACATCTCGCCGAGAACTGGTCGTGGTACGACTGTGGGTCAAGATTAGTGGTAAATTATGACCACGGAGCGGAACCGGTTTGGATGCACTTATGCAACAGCCATAAACCTAATTCATAGTTATTGTTTTAAGTACTACTTACTGAACAATACAACGACTGTGAATAAATACGCACACATCAAAGTAAAGCTCGGCCAAAGCAGTCTTGCCAGCTATGCGCTAAGGGCTCTCTCATCGACTAATGCTTTGAGTGGTTTATCGATCGTGCACATATGATAAGCTATCGGTTGTTATGGGCTCTGCGAACTAAGCCACTCTATCTCTAAACGCATGCACCCATAGTTTAAGCACTGCCTGACATACTTGCGAAGCGACTCTCGCTTTTGTTATAATCCGGTTTCGCCTAGTCAGGTCTGTTCCGTTTAGAACAATTTAGGACCCGTCCGTATGTGGCATGATGGCATACGGTTACTAGAACAATACGTAGGTTTTAAATTGTTGCCTGAGATAAAACTCGAAACAATTCGGGGTAGTCTCGGGAGTATTTCAATCGGAATGGGCTCTTTTAGAAAGGTTAGAGGCTCGCTCGGAGTGGCCGTGATTGCGGGCACGAGGTCAAAGCCCCTAGCTCCCTATCTCCCGCCCAGAGGACACAGTATCTATTATTTATTCTGTGCCCGAGGACAGCCCGGCCCGGGCCACAATTACCGAAGCTTACATTTGAATAATAACTCACGCGGCCACGAATCCCATTGTCGGAAACTGATATTAAATTACTCCAAAGTTCCCGCCTTAACTTTTTCTATCAGAACTCTAGATTAGAATCGTTAGGCGTTATTGCCTGCTTGCCTATTACGTAAAATACGGCGTAGTAATTCCGTGACTAAAACAATTAAGTTCATTTGCATGTCTACGAGTGATTTTTTCGCATGAATCTTCCGTTTGTCTCACAGTTGTCTGGATGTTAGGATTGATCTTTAAACCGTCTAGATATAGTGAGATACACCTGAGCGACGACGGCAAAAAACTGGAGATTAAATCTTTCGTAATTTCCTGACGGTACCTATCCTATAGTAAACTCTATGGTAATTAATATCATCAATGATATGAAAAATATTAAACATAATTTGCTAGATTTTACTGTTATAGCATAATATACAATATATTTATGTATATTATGTTATAACATACATATAAAATTATTAACACCGTTAGACTATAATCTAATGCGTGAAATTATAATCCTACGTTTTTGTTTTAATTTTACGGTGACATATTATATTATAAAATATTATGTAGTTTGCTGTGGTTAATTCCAAAACTTCAGCAGGATGATCGTCGATACATATTTAGGAATTCCCGTAAGTCCCTCGTCTACTATGATAGTACGCATTCTGAGAATCGCCAGGTTTGAGTCAGCCCGTCGCGCGTTGACCATCCGCACTGACTGTTCAGCATTCGGCAAACCAGGCACGCTTCGATAAAAGGCTGCGTTACATCCGGCGTTCGACGACCACGCAACACCAAATAGGCCGAATGTGAGAACGGAAGTTTACTGAGAACCACTCCTACACTCCTGCTTGCATGACGAGAATTCTCGCGACTCATTGCTTGATAACAAAAGATAATCGCAAAAAGCAAGCCAATTTCGTAGCGAACACATCTACTTGATGAATTGCAGAGTTGAATTGAATACGCCTACGCCCGATTTTCTACTTAAGAATGTCCTGATTAATGAATAAATCTGGGTGCTCCAGTTTCGACATCCTTTGTTATCAACGGTGTAGTTTTAGAGAGAGGTTTATTAATTGTAGTGGTATTGAAATTGCGGACCTTTTTGAATGATGATCCCATTTTCAGGGATCCGTAGCCAAATGGCAAAATACGGGACCCTTATAGATTCGTCATGTTTGTCTGTCTGTCTGTCCGACCGTATGTCACAGACACTTTTCTCCGAATCTATAAGAACTATACTGTTGAAACTTGGTAAGTAGATGTAATCTGTAAACCGCATTTAGATTTTGATACAAAAAATAGAAAAAAAACAAAAATAATTAGGCGTGTCCCATACTTAGAACTGAAACTCAAAAATGTTTTTTTGTTAAAAACCATAGGTTGGATTAGCTATGGATAGAGGTCATCAAAAATGATATTGAGGTTCCAAACATATTTTTTTTCTAAACTGAATAGTTTGCGGGAGTCTTCCAAAGTGGTAAAAATAGTGTAACTTTTTAAATAAGAGAATGACAAAAATAAAATAGTGTATGATGTACATTACCATGTAAACTATCAACGAAAATTGGTTTGGTATTTTAATACGTCATAAATTGGGTATTGTTAAAACATGAAAACTAACGTGGTTATTACACTTGTTACATAAATACACGGGTAACTCACGTTTAATATAGTCAGTCCAGTCCGACACAAGTTTCGATCGCGTCCGGCGATCTTTTTCAAGGAGAGTGCTCGCGCGGGTTCGCAGCTCGTTTAGCACAGTGCTAACACTGATTAAAGTAACAACGAACTACAAGAACTTTTATATTATGTTACTTGCTGCTACGGAAGCCTTCATGGGCGAGTCCGTCTAGCACTTGACCACTTTTATTGTTGTTTTATTTATACACGTCCTATGTTACCGTTACTTTCAAAATTCCACAAATATTACTTGGATAAGGATAGATTTGAAAAATCTACATATTAACATTTATTTACTATTTAATATAACTGTGTTTATTGATTATTCTTATTTCCTAGAGGTTACCGACAGTCTTATAGCGCCACTATGGAAAAACAGACATATTTTTTTTATTTTAAGATATCAAAATGTCTAACTTAAATACTGTTAAATGTGAAAAATAAGTTTAAAAAAAAATATTTGAACTAAACAGAGTAATTGTATGAATGAATAAGACATGTTTAAAAATATTTTTTATTATTATTAAGTACTTACTTTATATTTTTAAAGAAGTCTGTGAATTGGCAGTAACGTTACAGAAGACTTTTTGTAGTCATGTTTATTTGTTTCTTTTTAAAACAAAATTTTTTAATGGAGAATTCATAGTTATTTTCTCTATTTGTATTTTTTTTTGTTTTGTAGTACTTAGGGACTAATAAATCACCATATAAAGTGTTCATTTTCGTACTTGTAACACCCGAACCGAAATCGCGGTAACACCCGAAACAAAATATTTTTTTTTAAATAATAGGAAAACGTAGTTTGTGAAAAGGATTATGTGATATATGGTTACTAAATATTATACTTTTGCAGGCCTGAAAGTTTGAGGAATGGTTCCCTAAGAAAATTCGCTGATTTTTCAACATAATATGTAAAAATACTCAGAGCATAGAGGCAGAATCGTGTAACACCCGAAACGCACACTTTTCGACTTATTAAGCCGTGTTTCGTTATGATAAACTACAATCATTTTACAATTTAGATAAAACTACAATAATAATTATTGTAATACAGTAAAGTAGTAATTTCAAACTTTAAAAATGTATACAAATTGTGTGCTTTTTCTTGTTTTTATTTTTTATTAATTGACGTGTAAATTTTACATTTATGAATAAAGTACTTTGACTTAACTAAAAACGGAAAGAATAGAGCACTTTCATTATTAAAATATTATTGCAAAATATAAAAAAATACACTTTTGTCGTACGAATATAATAATAAATAAATAAATATTGGTGGACAATTCACACACAACACCCGAATGTAATACCCGAAACGATGGAATGACCCTCTAGGAACTTTCTTAGAACATAGAAGTTATATTTATCTGTACCCTTCAGTCTCTCAGGGTATGATAATTGGCACATGACATATTATATATGTATATTCCCGTAGATAAACATACTCCAACTCCAAGTAAATGTCCCTTGATATAATGTGTTCGATGATCATACTGTTATGTGAGAACTAGTGTAAGTATAATTACGTAACGTGACTGTTTCAGTCCCTTGTCGTTACTTTCACCGTTCGCACGGTATCTTAGACTAAGTTGGAGACCACGGCTCGGGCACTTTCTACCTTGATCACCCGCTGGCCTTTCCCGGTAATTTTATTATCTCTACTGAACAGGACTGCCTTCTTTGAACCCAGCATTAATAATAAAGTTTTACTGAAGTGAACGGTAATAACGGACTCAAATGTCTTTTTATACGACTGGTCAGAGGAAGGTGATGCTTTTGGATTGTACTGTTTTTTTTATCTAGTAAATGGTCAACCGACAGAGTCGTTTTTCATGGGCACTTAATCTATAATAAACAGGTATATAAATACGAAATGTTATTCCAATATATGTATCTTTACAGACTTCTCTGATATACTTAAATGGTTGTATTTTACCTATGTAGATCTTCTAGAAGTTATTTTTGTTTACAAATTTTCAAATTTCAATATTTTCTTGGCCCTCATTGTGTTACCCAGTTTTTTATATAGCCAATAGATTAGTTATACGTATGATTATTTATTTTGTGTGTTTTATCCCCGACCGTTTTGTAGAGAAAACTTAGTAATGCGAATACACAAACATTGTGTAATAAAAATATGTTTCAACCAAATCAAGAGCATAAAGCCATCAATTTTCCGAGATGTTTATTGCTATTACGCCGACTAGAAAATCAATTACGGCGCTTGAAGCCTTACAAAAGAATGATTTAATTAAAACACCCGACGATTTTTATGAGAATAACTTTGAAAAGAATATAATTTTATGGTTAGATCTAATAAAATGGCAGTTTGGAGGTTAAGTAAAGAAAGATCAGATGAGACATGAAGCCAGCAAATGAAACGGCCAAATGCAACTCGGATTCACAAACGGAGAGTTCGGGATTACCACAAATATTGAAATAATTTAATCATTTTTTCATCTCTTTTAGCTCTACTCGCATTTGCCGTTTTTCTTTTGGTGGTTATACACTATGGTAGGATCAATAATGCTGTCAAGTTAAAAAAAAAAATGAAATACCGTTTTCCTTATGAGGTACAATAACAACTAGTCAATAAACGTGTTTGTTGTCTGAGCAACACATTTTTAATTATTTGTATTAATTTAGTTAATAGCCGATCCGTAATCCAAAATAAGTTAGAAAGACAACTGTCAGATAAACAGACAGACACAGCAGTCATAGTAATGTATTTTTGTATGGACCAACAGAAACAGAAACCTTTTGCTAAAAATCCTTATGGATATCGCATTAACCTTAACGGAGGATGTGATATGCCAAAATTATACACTCATCGTGCCTGCCTAACCTCATCGAAGATATTTGGTTTTGTTTAGTTTATGGTTGTACGTATTTTAGCAAGGATTAAATGAATATGAATTATTATAGAGTACCTGGTTGACCGAGCTTTGCTCGGTTTAAATGCGTTTTTAAAGGGCTCTAAGTAAAACCTATACTAGCTAGATCGATTTATCGTCCCCGAAACCATCTGTATACATAAATTGCATGAAAACCGTTTGAGCCGTTTCCGAGACTCAGATTCTATATATACATATATATACCTCGTCAGTCGTCTCGTGACCACGGCGGTTGTAACGCTGCCGAAACGTCGAGGTATTTAAACAATGAATTAAATCGTGATTAAGTCCTGTACATTATAAACATTATGTGTTCAAATCGCGAAAGCTTAAAAACAATATACATATACCTACAAGATTTACTCGTTTAAAGGTATATATGATAAGATAGTACCGATAGTTATAATCTTGGTGTCTTCAAATCGAGAGTGAATCGGTTTCTTCTAGGTAAACACGCTCCATCGTCGCTTAACATCAGGCGAGATGGTAGTCAAGTGTAAACCTATAAAAGTTAAAAAAAAATGAATATGATAGTTCTGGTTGGTCATAACAATTTTACCAAATTGCGATTCGGCAATTAATATCACATATAAACAGAATCAAAAAGGTTTTCATTACTCCATAGTAAAACGGTTTATATCCTGGAAAGGTTTCCAGCGCCTGTCGTAGGGTAAAACCACGAGTAAAAGTGTAAATTAAAACCGGCACAACAAAATAACTTCCTCATACATATACTTAATGTACCTACTAGGCTTTTATAAATGCTTAGAAGGCAGAGCCGGTCTTTTCCACTTCGTAATCGCGTACCAACGAACCGTTGACGGTCCAACGGTCTTTTTTTTGTGGACGGAAATTAGTTTGAATCGACTCTGAATCCGGATACGAAGCGATTACTCGAATTACGTTGAACTCATCTCAGGGGAGTGGATGCACCGTCCACGTTTGATTGCATTTCTCTAGAACATTTTCTTTAGTCGATTATGATTAAATTCCAGTTTTTATTGCAGAAGCTTAATCACATCACACTTATATTACAAAGGCGAAAGTTTAGTGTTTGTTTCCAGTGATCATTGAACGCTTGAACGGATTTGAATGAATTTTATAATACATAGTAAATAGGTACATGGTACATAACCCGGATAAAATGCTTCTTTTTTTCCGTTAAAGTTAGTATTCTCGTGCGATATGTATAATAGTATTCGTTTAAGTGAATTGTACCTGACGAAAATAAATGATCGTGAAAAACTGTTGAGTCGCAGGTTAATTGATTTTAAACTACAAATGTCGATGTTGACCTTTGAGCGAATGTACTTCTAATCTACCTGATTATATTTTCTATTGAACTACTCGGAGTTTGAAGACCCGACGTCGTTTAATGGTTGACGTGCCTAAGATTCGAACAAAGTTACACATTGTCTGATGATACAAACTTAGTGTCATTAAGCCAGGAGTGAATCGACTACTTTCAGGTTTTAACGTACCTACTAGGTTTTAACATAATACCTATTCCAAGGAAGACCGCACGGTTGCTGCTGATATGGCGGTCAACCGTAAGCCTATAAACAAAACTAAACCACTTCCGAAATCACACACGTCTCGATTGATAGCCTGTTTATTTATTGGCATTTTGATGTTGTCACGACATTGTCGTGTTCTCATAAATCGTTTTACTGTGAATAAATCCATAAACAAAATCTATAAAATTGCGAAACTTGAGACGTTAGAACGATAATTTGATTCGTTTATTCAATTCAATGTGAACCACCTTCGAAAACCCGTCCAATGTGATACTTGTTTTTGAAGTTGTCAAGAAAGCTACCTAACATGGTGTTGGAAGACAATGCAATGAATGTGTGTTGTGACAGGTCGGATATATACACGTACCTACTTCCATTCACTAAGTGCGAAGTACGAATTAAGGTATTAATTTTTTCTATCGGATAGCTCTTTTAAAAGCGACTTCGTTTGACGGTTAACATTCCAAAAAGAGAGAGGGAGGAGGTTTGACTCCACTTTTGTTATCTACGTCGTCGTCTAAGCCGTGAAATGCTTTGTCTGAGTGGGGTTTTCCCGATGGATAAAACCGTGGCGTCTTTAAGTCAACAGTGCATCGGTCTTCTTTTAACTTCAGGCGAGATGGCGGACAAGTGCAAACTTGGTGTCGAAAAAAGAGGCGTCTCCATTAAAGTATTATTTACGTTAAATGTTGAGAAATTTATGAAAAATACGGTTTCTTTTACGTCCACTAGGACAACTCTGTTCTAATTTTCTGTAACAAGAATAGCAAACAAAACAAGCGACGCGAGTCGAGAGTTAAAGATTATCTCCTATGGAATTTTTAAACTTTTTTACCATGTAATACGAACAAAAAAACAAAAAATGCAATACGTTATTGATTGTGACTTCGGGTTTTTAAATAATTTTAACTGTCTAGACTAAATGTTTGTGATAACATTTAAATTGTTTAAGAAGTTGTGATAAATAGTATGTTAATACTTCTTACTATAATACTTCTTACTTCTTCTACTTGATCTTCACGTCCATTAGTGTTCAAAATAACAGTTCAATAGAACACTTGACCTGCATCAACAGCTAACAGGATTTCACCACCTCTAAGTGCATATCTACAAAGGTACAAACACCTATAATATCAAATTCAAATGGTATAGTAGGTTCTAGTCGTTCACAAACGGGTCATCTCATTTTTTTGGCAACGCACTTCACGATCGACGCAAACAAATTGGTGGGGTCACCGAACTGCATTCGTAACGTAGCAGATATTATATTATCTGTGGCCACACGTACGAGAGAATGCGCCCGCGCCGGCCGGCGAGGTGACCTTACCAAGTTACGATGCACCGAATTACGGGGAATATAATTTTCAATTACCGGATTTAGAGCTGGCGCCTGTTCCTGTCCTGTCCAGCTAAATTTGAAAGGAGGCATTGAACTGACGAGTTCATTGGCACAGTATCAATTGTCAAAGCATCTCTGTATATTTAGATGACCAGTCAGAACGGTATGCAAAAAGCTCTAATAATTCACTCGCTCAAATGTTTCCAGAAATTATCAGAAACCATTAATTGTTGTTTAGACTGTCGACGTGAATTCTATTTATTCTTTATTCAATAATTGCGATATAAGATTAATTATTTCTGTTGTTACATTCATAAAATATAATACGTTTTCAAGAAATGGTAGAAATGCCGGGGAAAGTAGTATCAAGAGCCAACGCAGTACCACTTAATAATAAGAGATTTAATCGACGATCAAAACCAATCTAGCAAGGGAACAGAAATACATTTTATTATGGATCATCAATTTTGATGCTATCATAGGCGGTGAGAGGTACAACGCCCACAGTAATCTTTGAAGGTATTCCACGATAATAGCATCCAACAAATACTCAAGTTCGGAACACTATTAATCTACATTTCCCTATAAGTACAACCAAGGTGTCTCGAAATCTACAGTTAGCTTGTCGTTTTCGGTAAGCTTGCTTTATCCTACACCTCGTCATTGATTCGTCATCGAGTAATTCCACGAAAACCTATCAAACTAATGATATAAAACCGAAAGATAATCATACATTTGTGTTTGTTACGGTTCAAGAGATATATTAAGTATCTGGAATAAAACACCCTGGAAATATGTAAAAAAATCTTGTAAAATTGCAAAACCAACTTTCCTCCGTACACCTCCCAACAATTTCCATCTCAGTTGAATGTAGAACACAATAATAAACAACTATATGTAAAGATACCTAAGATGACAGTTGGCCTCCCATGGTCTCTGCTGCCTACCCAACTTTACTAGAAAACAACCGTAGATAGAACACACTATTCCTGTCCCGCTCTATTTGGGAAGTGGGAAAGCCGTTGACACCATCGAAGTCAATACACACTTCCACAAGGACGATCCAGACGCGTGCCCGTTTAACGTTAAAGGGGAATTCCTTCACGTGAGCGTTTAATTAATTCTGAAGGGTCTTGTGGCGAAGTTTTTCTAACACCCTTCTCGGAATAGCGTCCCAAGTTATCTGAAGAATTGAGCGGGATTGTATCGTCGTATATGTACTTGGGAAGAACTGACAGTTTGCTAGAGAAAAATAGTTTCACGTTTTGACCGTACTTTAGCTGCTGTTCAAAGTTCTGGTTATTCTATTCCTATTAGCACGTGGAACATCTGTCGCGCAGGTGTGTCGCCGGCATATCGGTTGGGTGCAGGTGTGTGACGCCCGCATTTGGAGGGCTTTCGTTTTTTAAGGCAGCATACCCACCCAAATGGAGTAAATGGCGTATTACGAAATCTAAATTTTTCATCTATACCTAATAATAATTTACGCTCTCAATTTAACGATCTGGTCGAAGTAGCACAGAAGTAGATAAGTACCTACTGATTCAAATTCGTTGGTTGAAATTCCAGTGAATAATGAATTAATTGGTTACTCACAAAATTTTACATCACATAAATTTTTAATTAAGAAGTAATTTAGGTGAGTTATAGAAACAAATTCAACTAACGTTGGTTTTCCATTTTGACCGTCATTGTCGAGTAACATTTTTTGCTGTATTTGTAAGTGTTGGCTGGACTGGCTGAAACTTATGGTCTTTACACATTTTTTACATATCTTTACTCGTAAACCGCAAGCATCGGTTTCACCCAAAATTCTATATTTAGCATCCCATATTTCAGAAATTGAATATTTTCCGGTTATCTTAAATATTAGACCGATCCGACGTATTACCTACCTGAACTTACTGGTGGACATTTTGCACATAACTTTATCTAGCCCCAAATTAATGAAAGCTTGGACTATGGAAGCCTGACAGCTGTTAGAACTGATACAACTGTAATTTACCACTTATACATTTAGGGCTACTTTTTACATTTCAAATTCTAAATCATGATGAAAGTTAAAAAAAATAAGAATCAGGGATTAATCGCTACAAAATTCCATGCCAATTTGTGAGGTCTGGAATCCAGGTAGAGGACGCCTTCTCGGAACCGAGTTGCGATGAATGAGCAACGTGCTACATTCCGTACGACGGGAAACACCGACTCGGCACATTGTTACATGTAGATATTTTCATTCAATTCGTTCCTAAGAAATTGACCGGAGATACACTCAAAACTGGCGGATTATGGGTGTTTAGATACGTAAGGTTTTCACAAAGGAATTTTTAGAACTGCTACGAAAAAGGTTATTACAAATAAATCTCACTCAATATTTATTCCATCTTTATGTTGTCATAGATGAAAAAATCGAGGTGGTCTAAAATACCGCGGTAGTTTAGTGGCTCGAACGTCTGCAATCATGAAGTTGTAGGTTCAAATCCCGCTTGCACCTCTGAGATTTTTTTTCGAATTTGTCATCACCACTGTCTTTGAAGATATGATTCCAAATTCCACTGCATGCAGCACAACTGAGGGCCAACAATCTCATATAAACTTTACAAAAACTGTGAGAACATCGTGAGGACTCCCGACATAAAAAAAAAAAAAATTAAATTATCTGATCGTTATCTGATCTGGGGGCACGGCAGTGCCCCCGGTGCCAAGTTAAATATATATGGTAAGTACCATTCATAATGGGAATAACCCTTATAATACAAACCCTGAAAAAACCATTATAATAAGCCACATTTGTCGATGTAATAATATATTTTAAATACATATGATAAGTACAACAGGAAAGTACAGGTAACGTAAAGTACAAGTACCTAATACAAATTTAAAAATAATTTTCTGAAAATTTTAGGTACCTAACGTCCTTCCTACTTCGGGCTATTTCTTTAGTACATGCTTAGTTCTACTCTTTTTTTCTGAATGGAATAATACAACATCAAACCCGCGTTTTTGGCAAGGATGTAATGCCCGAGCGACACGAGGCTAGTTTTCAAGCTAGGATAGCAACCTAGTGTAAGTTAAGCAAGATAGTACTTTTAGCTTCGTGTAGACAAAACTAACGTTGCGTAGCGTTGTCTACACGACGCTAATAGCTTGCTAGCTTGTTGTCCTAGCTTGAAAAACTAGCGTCATGTCTCTCGGGCATAATAGATGACGGAATTTAGGTCCAGTAAAAATTACTATCAGCTAGATTTGTCTTGGCATTCGCGTAGGCAGTAGGTATGTTAAGCGACCTTGCGTTACGTAGCTGCCACTGCGTCGCAATATTCAAACGCTAGACATTTGTGACGTTAGAAAACATTATGCCATAAAATTATATACCTTGGCGGATTCTTGAAAACATACGTTTTAACACTTTTTGCGTGATATCAACTCACTTATTTTTGGTTAACTATTTAGAGGGAGAACCTCTACAATCTACATAGTAGACTTTTTCGTCGTTCGAAAATAGGTTTGCACTCGACTGCCTTCTCGCCTGATGGTCAGCGACGATACAGACTGCAATAGAGCGTGCTTACCTAGAAGAAATCGATTCACTCTCAACTTGAAGACGCCAAGGCTGTATCTATCAGGAAAACCACATAGGCAACGCATTGCACAACCTTATTATGAAAGTAAAGTAAACCCTGCTATTTTAGTCTTTGGAACGTTAACCGTGAAAGGAACAGTTGAATTTTTCAAAGAACCATTTTTTTTATACAAAAGTAATTCAAGTGTTTAAAGTATCATCCGCAGTGCATCGACTGTTTGTTTAATACTGACTTCTATTAAACATCTGTTGAAAGAAGGATTTGAGTATACTAGTCGTCGCCATCACTTGTCTGTGTCAGCGTGGCGCTCCTGTTCTATTACTGTCCGATTCTAGAGACTTTTCTCTACAGGCGGCATCCCACGCCGAGATGTCTGATGTTAAGAGCCCTCTCACAAAACGACAGAGCTCGACTTTAGGTAAAATCCTGCAACATTGTCAGCGTGCGTCCGTTCGATTCAGCTCGAGCGTTTAGGCGGACAGAACGATCTTGAGCCGTAACGGCAGTGTACTAAAAAATTTTGATGAGATTTTCTGACGTGACAACGTCTACTAAATCGATGAACGCTGGCTGCGTGCAAGAAAATTGATGACTTATTGTCCCGTTACGTTCGTTGTCCCGTTACGTTACGATAAATTATTCTTTCATTTCAAAAATCGGATTACTAGTATAATTTCATTTTTATTTAAAGGTTAATTTTTGTGCATTGGTTGTTAGCTATGTTTGGTTAATATCGATTCAAGATGGCCGCCTCCACAAAATGGTGGACTACATATTTCTTCATAATCTACCTCAATATGGGTATCAAATTTAATGAAAGAGCTTGACTAGTAGAATACTATGCACTATGACACATCTCAAATCCAAGATGGCCGCCACCACAAAATGGCGAAATACATTTAATTTTCACTACTCCCTCAATATGGGTATCAAATGAAAGGACTTGACGAGTAAAATACTATGCACAATGACAAATTTCAAATCCAAGATGGCCGCCACCACAAAATGGTGAGATACATTTCTGTTTTTACTACTTCCTCAATATGGGTATCAAATAAAAGAGCTTGACTAGTAGAATACTAGGCACTATGATAAATTTCATATCCAAGATGGCCGCCACCACAAAATGGCGTTTGTAATTATTTTTTACTACTACCTCAATATGGGTAACATATGAAAGGCCTTGACTAATAAAATACTATGCACTATGACAAATTTCAAATCCAAGATGGCCGCCACCACAAAATGGCGACTGACATTATTTTTTACTACCATCTCAATATGGGTAACAAATGAAAGGGCTTGACTAGTAGAATACTACGCACTATGACAAATTTAAAATCTCTTTAAATTAAAGTCTCGAGATATCTCGATTATAACAGTTCATCATCAATCATCAACATCCCTCTACATGTTCCCACTGCTGGGCTCTTCTCTCGCAAGTAGAGAGTTAAGGCCATAATCCACCACGCTGGCCCAGTGCGGGTTGGTGGATGACACATGACTCCGAAAGATTCTAGGTACATGTCGGTTTCCTTCCGGATCTTTTCCTTCGCCGTTTTAAGTTAGCGGCAATACGCACATGACTTCGAAAAGACAGTGGTGCGTGTGGGGTTTGAACCCGGGGTCTCCGGATTGGCAGGCGCAGTTCTCCCGACTAGACCAGCCGTAACTTACTAGACCAGCTTATAACAGTTAGTAGTTACTAATTAGTAATCAGTCACGCACGCGCAGTCGCGAGTCGCGCGCGACTCGATCACTCACAGCACAGCCGCGTGGGGTGAGGAGGGGATAACACGATGCAGTCTCTCGCGGGTTCTATAAAAGCGGGAGAGTGAGCGAAGAGAGTTTCTTAAAACTTATAAGTCTAAAACAATCTATCAATACAGAATTTGGTAAACTTACTGTTAATTAAATCCACTACAAAAGTAAAAAGCGTCACGTTTCACACCACTGTAATAAAAATAAAAACAAACCAAACTAAACCAATGTCTATACTACTAAAATCACGGAACAACTGTCGACGACTTTATAAAACACGATTAGTAGTACTAATTAGTAATATCATTCGATTTTCATGATCGAATGATATTACTATTATATTTATATTAGTTACTAATTCCATATTCGATTATCAACATTAGTAATACAAAATAATTTAGGTAAAATCGATTAGGTATGCCGATCATTCATCATCGCCCGCCGCTAGTACTGACTGGCACTCGTTGCCTCGCTTGTGGAAAGTACTTACCTAATTTATACTAATTTGACTTTCAAGCCAATATGGCGCCTAAGGTCGAGTTTTTGGATTTAAGCTATTTATCATCGATATAAACGAATGGATGTGCCCTGAGCACCTTGAAATTGGTAATAAACGGCGTCTCTTTGTGTATCGTAAGTGGTTTACACATAACCAATCTACTTGACCGCTAGAATCGCTAGCGGCAAGATATGCTGTGGTTCTACTTATTTTGGTTGTTGACAACGAACAGTGATAGGTAAAAACGCCCGGTGTCCACCGCTTCCTGTAACCGACTAGAACGGAAAGAGTGAGCTCACTCTTCCCAACGATGACATGATTCCGTGCGCCCTGAAGTTTGGGAGGGCTCATATTGAGGTAGTAATAAAAAATTATGACATTCGAAATTTTGTGGTGGCGGCCATCTTGGATTTCAAATTATCATAGTGCGTAGTATTCTACTAGTCAAGTCCTTTAAATTGATACCTATATTGAGGTAGTAGTAAAATTAATGATGATTAATTAATATTGGTAGTTCGTTGCTTAAACACGTCGGAACGGTTATTGGTCATGGTCATTGCTCATGGTCATCGGTCATGGTCATTGGTCATGGCCGTTCCTCATGGTCATGGTCATGGTCATGGGCATGGGCATGTCATCATGGTATTGAGGTAGTAGTGAAAATAATGACATTCGCAATTTTGTGGTGGCGGCCATCTTGGATTTGAAATTTGTGACAGTGCATAGTATTCTACTAGTCAAGTCTTTTCATTTGTTACCCATACTGAGGTAGTAGTAAAAATAATGACATTCGCCATTTTGTGGTGGCGGCCATCTTGGATTTGAAATTTGTCATAGTGCATAGTATTCTACTGGTCAAGCCCCTTCATTTGTTACCCATATTGAGGTAGTAGTGAAAATAATGACATTCGCAATTTTGTGGTGGCGGCCATCTTGGATTTGAAATTTGTGACAGTGCATAGTATTCTACTAGTCAAGTCTTTTCATTTGTTACCCATACTGAGGTAGTAGTAAAAATAATGACATTCGCCATTTTGTGGTGGCGGCCATCTTGGATTTGAAATTTGTCATAGTGCATAGTATTCTACTGGTCAAGCCCTTCATTTGTTACCCATATTGAGGTAGTAGTGAAAATAATGACATTCGCAATTTTGTGGTGGCGGCCATCTTGGATTTGAAATTTGTGACAGTGCATAGTATTCTACTAGTCAAGTCTTTTCATTTGTTACCCATACTGAGGTAGTAGTAAAAAAATAATGACATTCGCCATTTTGTGGTGGCGGCCATCTTGGATTTGAAATTTGTCATAGTGCATAGTATTCTACTAGTCAAGCCCTTGCATTTGATACCTATGTTGAGAAGTAGTGAAAATCAATGACATTCGCTTTTTGTGGTGGCGGCCATCTTGGATTTGAAATTTGTCATAGTGCATAGTATTCTACTAGTCAAGCCCTTTCATTTGTTACCCATATTGAGGTAGTAGTAAAAATAACGACATTCGCCATTTTGTGGTGGCGGCCATCTTGGATTTGAAATTTGTCATAGTGCATAGTATTCTACTAGTCAAGCCCTTGCATTTGATACCTATGTTGAGAAGTAGTGAAAATCAATGACATTCGCTTTTTTGTGGTGACGGCCATCTTGGATTTCAAATTTATCATAGTGCGTAGTATTCTACTAGTCAAGCCCTTTAAATTGATATATATATTGAGGTAGTAGTAAAATTAATGATGATTAATTAATATTGGAAGTTCGTTGCTCAAACACGTCGGAACGGTCATTGGTCATGGCCATTGCTCATGGTCATTGGTCGTGGTCATTGGTCATGGCCGTTCCTCATGGTCATTGGGCATAGTCATGGTCATGGTCATGTGCATGGTCATGGTCATGGTATTGAGGTAGTAGTAAAAAATAATGACATTCGCCATTTTGTGGTGGCGGCCATCTTGGATTTGAAATTTGTCATAGTGCATAGTTTCTACTAGTCAAGCCCTTTTATTTGTTACCCATATAGTGGTAGTAGTAAAAAATAATGACATTCGCCATTTTGTGGTGGCGGCCATCTTGGATTTGAAATTTGTCATAGTGCATAGTATTCTACTAGTAAAGCCCTTTCATTTGTTACCCATATTGAGGTAGTGGTAAAAAATAATGACATTCGCAATTTTGTGGTGGCGGCCATCTTGGATTTGAAATTTGTCATAGTGCATAGTATTCTACTAGTCAAGCCCTTTCATTTGTTACCCATATTGAGGTAGTAGTAAAAAATAACGACATTCGCCATTTTGTGGTGGCGGCCATCTTGGATTTGAAATTTGTCATAGTGCATAGTATTCTACTAGTCAAGCCCTTTAAATTGATATATATATTGAGGTAGTAGTAAAATTAATGATGATTAATTAATATTGGAAGTTCGTTGCTCAAACACGTCGGAACGGTCATTGGTCATGGCCATTGCTCATGGTCATTGGTCGTGGTCATTGGTCATGGCCGTTCCTCATGGTCATTGGGCATGGTCATGGTCATGGTCATGTGCACGGTATTGAGGTAGTAGTGAAAAATAATGACATTCGCAATTTTGTGGTGGCGGCCATCTTGGATTTGAAATTTGTGACAGTGCATAGTATTCTACTAGTCAAGTCCTTTCATTTGTTACCCATACTGTACATACTTAATTAATATTGGAAGTTCGTTGCTCAAACACGTCGGAACGGTCATTGGTCATGGCCATTGCTCATGGTCATTGGTCGTGGTCATTGGTCATGGCCGTTCCTCATGGTCATTGGGCATGGTCATGGTCATGGTCATGTGCATGGTCTTGGTCATGGTCATGGTCATGGTCATGGTCATGGTCATGGTCATGTGCATGGTCATGGTCATGGTCATGTGCATGGTCATGGTCATGGTATTGAGGTAGTAGTAAAAAATAATGACATTCGGCATTTTGTGGTGGTGGCCATCGCGTTCATCGAATTATTAGACGTTGTCACGTCAAAAAAAAATTGACAGATTCTGCTTCTTCATGAAGTAAACAAGATCAAATGTGATGGTCCGATCCGAAAAATCAGAATGAAACGTTATAAAACGCCAAACGAATTAAAATTTTGTGGTCGCACTATAATTATTCTAGTTTATGTCATAAACGCGCGAAATATTACGTAACCGACTCCCACGCTAACTGACGCAGGTCCTCCCCGACGGCCGCTCGCGGCATACTAAATTGCGCAGCGTAATTTATTGTAATTTCGACTGCTGGTAATTTATATTTTTTGAAAAATTGACAACTATGATTTGAAAAGTAACTATAGAATTGGATTTTACAAAGAACAAAGTATTATCGTGTCTAATTTTTATTTTGGAGTTATTGTGTATTTTACACAGAGACAACGCTAAAACTGCAATAAAACTTAAAATTGGCTTATGATTTTGTTTTTTTTACTAATAAATGGGACCAAAATTCAGATATATGTGACTTGAATGTATTAATAAAATATGTGTATGATGTTCCCCATATTTTTTTAAGTATAAATTTTGAGTATCACTTGTAGATTTAGAAGTCTGAAACTGACACGGCGGCGACTTTTCGACGAAATGGTCATGGGAGATCGTTCCCTACGACTAAAGGCTTTATTATTAGTAAAATTGAAACAAGGAAACGTCAACAAGAAAGATCGGCCTATTTTTTGAACGTAATTATCTTTTTCTAGATAATACTAAAGATGGAAATATCGGAACACAAACTTTTTGAATTTCGTGCGACGACGTGAGCCGGCTCTTAAGCGCTAGGCTTGTTTGTAAATACCTAGTTGTACATTTTCGCCACCAAACTTAGGAGGTGGCGTAGCCTGTGCATTTCAGTATACGAGACGCTTGAACCACACAAGCTTGTTTTAAATATAAAATATGCATTTGCTTTTACAAACTATTAAAATTTTGTTCATTTTCTTATTTTTGGTTATTAAAGGGCTGGTTATTTCTGTCGCAGGACCGATAACCATTGGGGTAGACGTGTCCAAGAGTGAGGAATGACGATATACCTACTACACTGCAGGCCCGTGAACAAAATTTATGGGTCATCTGATACAGCAGGAGATCTATGTAGGATTATAGAAGGGTATAAAGTAATAAGATTGAGCACTATGCCGTCACTTGTAAGCTGTCCAACTGAGTGCTGTTGAAGAGGGGGGTTCTAAACCTCGATCATTTCTCCTTGCCGCATGATTTTTGTACGGCATTGCGAAATAATGTATTAGAAGAGGTATTGAAACTGTATGGAACCAAAGCCGAACACAATCAAATGACCAAACTTACTCTGTAAATCGTCATGAATTTTTTTCACAAACTAACAATTAGAATTTTAAAATTTATAATTTTTATTCTAATTAATTTAAATTTATTACTCTTCTAATCTATTATTCCGCAACGCCGTACAAAAATCATGCGACAAGGAGAAATGATCGAGGTTTAGAACCCCCCCTCATCAACTGCACTCAGTTGGACAGCTTACAAGTGACGGCATAGTGCTCAATCTTATTACTTTATACCCTTCTATCATCCTACATAGATCTCCTGCTGTATCATATGACCCATAAATTTTGTTCACGGGCCTGCAATCTATACGTAAGGCAACAGATAGAGGCTGAAAAAGATAAACCGAGGATGGGGCTGAGCGGTGTATCATGTGAGAGGCCTATTTCCAGCAGACTACTACAGTAACCCGACGATCACAAAAGTGAGTAGAATAATATTAACGATTTTACAAAAGTGATTGATGTGGATGATTTAAGAATAGGTACATAGACATACATTACCAAACAAAATAATTTTATAATTACAAAAATCGGTTCAATGTACGCAGTCATGCAAATTCAATTACAATCTAGATTAGTTGTCTATGAAATAGATAAACATGACCTATTTGAAATCAGCTAAAGCCTTTTATTAAAAAGGTAGGGAACGTAAATGCTTTCCCATTTTTTTAGACCTTTCGAGGTCTATTTTTGAGACAACCTTCGTGTATGTCGACGCGGTTTGCGTGTATGTTGCCAGTTTATTAGGTAGGTGATGAAATGAAAGAACTATTATTGTCCTCTGATAATAATTCGAAGAAAAACAATGGTGGTGCTGTCGTGTTTTCGCCTGAGGTCCTACCAGCACTCTTTCAAGGCACGCTCATTAAAGTTTCATCTCTGCAGGGCTACGACCTCCGTTTCACTCAGCTTATTGCGCGAAATATCGTGCGTGACTTCCCTTTCATTTTTTACGTCGCTAATGTACCCCGTGATTTATTACTGACCCGTAAAAATAGTATATTTAAGTGGGTCAACATTTCACAGATTTTTATTCAAAACTTGATTTTTTTTACAATATTAAGTACTTAAATAATGATACAATAATAAGTTTATCGTATCGTCATCTGTCTAAACACAATCCATATTACAAATAGAGATGGTCGTTTTTGCGAATTGGGTTTACCTATAATATTAATCCTAGCTTCCCGATTGTGGTAATCGTAGTACCAATGCACCAAATTCAATAAATCTTTTACCATTTCAAAGGTATGCACTATTTATGTAGACAGTTCTCTAGATTATAGATGGACATACTCGTATTGAAGTTATATTTTCTGAGAAAATTGCATTTAATCTATTTGAAGTAGGGCTGGGTCGCTAGTTATGAATACAATTGTAACAAAAATATGTGAATTTTTTTTAGTTTTTGTTTGATTTCTGTATTGTATTTTTTGTTAGCATTTGTTCTCGACTGGCATTAGAAAGAAATAAACAAAACACAATACAGGTCATGGTCTACGTAAAACTAGCGTCTGAATCTAGTTTCTTTTGCTCTTTTAATTGTTTGGTAAAAATTAAGTACTGGACCTATTTACTTACTTATATAAAAAAAATCTTATTTTTATAGTTTTGGACGTTATTTTCAAAATATTTACTTTAGCAGCATCTAAAGTAAATCTGAGGTTTACCCGCGAAGTTCCCGTTCTCTCAATTTTCCTGTGATGATAGTCTAAGTGCTATTAAACTATAATCTGTGTTCTAAATTTCAACGCGATCCATCCACTAGCAAGCCGCAAGCAGCAGCAAGCACTACTCGGTGTCGATTAGACGTGCGCAGGAGCCATCGCTTTTCTCTACCAATTTTTAGTTAAGAGAACGATTCGCGACATGTGCATTGTGCACGCCGTGAGCAAAGAGCCTTCGTTGAACATCGTGAATCTTCATATTTATCTATGATTTGTCTTACACATTACATATGTATTTTAGGAAACTTCCGTCCACTCTCTGACTCTCGGCCTCGAAGCCTTCATCATCGCCGCACTGCGATCTTGTACTTAAGAAAGCTCAGGGTAGAGAGACTTGTAGTTTGGGAAAACCATAGGTCAGATTAACTGGTATAAGAAGCAAAGGCAGATGAAAGAAAAGACTTTTACGTTATAAGTTTACATTTTTTATTGCCATTTGGTCTGACATTAAATAGTGATTCAGTCATGGATCACGTCATGTACTAAAAGATGGTTAGACTGCGCATCAGACTGCCTAGCGTGTTTTGAGAAAAGATACTAGATAGGTACCTGTTCCGTTCGTAAAAATTACGTTAAGAACTAGGAATTAGCTGTATTTATGAATATCGGCAAGCATAGTAGGTATTAATTAGTTTTTAATTAAAAGGTGGGATGTTGTTTTGTAAAAAAAAAAAAAACTGAGATGTTACAGACCTTACTTTTTTCTTAGCATGGCTGTCTGTCTATAGCACCTACCTATATTTGCTGTTGTTCGAGAGTAGACTTTATTTAGAAGGTTCTTAATTATAATTTGTGTTGAGGAATAGTTAAAATTTAACCTTGTAAAGTTTTTAAAATAGGTTGTAAGAATATAGCGTAATCAATAAATTTGCAATAACATATTTTTAAAATAAACCTGTGCCAAGAAAAAGACATGTAGATGGCGCGGTGTCGTTAATACTTAATTATGACTGTGTTGAAATCTTTTCTCTGATAAATATTGGCTCCATGCCATAATGTTTTAGTGTTTTGGTTTAGTAATATTTATGTTCATATCCATTTGCCGTGGTGGAACTGTCTCGAACGCCCGATTTCAAAAGTGTGAAGTCTTAGGTTCATACCCGGCTTGTATCTTCAAGTATTATTCCAAATACAGTTTGTTATTACCATGATTGTGTAAACGGATATTATCACCACTAGACCATCAATCATGGTTTGGCTAAAGCTAACTCAATCATATCTACTTTTACCAGAACAAAATTAAAAATTTTGACTAACCCCCGACTACCTCAGATTTGTTATCTGTACAACATTCAACTAATCAAGCCCTTTCATTTGATACCCATATTAAGGGAGTTGTGAAAAAGAAATGTATTTCGCCACCTTGTGGAAGCGTCCATCTTGGATTTGAAAATCGTCATAGTGCAATGTATTCTACTAGTCAAGCCCTTTCGTTTGATACCCATATTGAGGTAGTAGTGAAAAAAATAATATAATTCGCCATTTTGTGGTGGCGGCCATCTTGGATTTGATTTTTTAAAGTGTATAGTTTTCTACTAGTCAAGCCAACACCGCATCGAAATCGGCCCATCCGTTTGAGCTCTACGGTGCCACAGACAGACACACACACACACACACACCACACACAGACAGACAGACAGACAGACAGACAGATAGATAGACAGACAGACAGACAGACAGATAGACAGACAGATAGACAGAAATCGACGTCAAACTTATAACACCGCTTTTTTTGGTCGGGGTTAAAAATGTATCTGTCTGTAACATATTAGTAAGATAAGATAAGAAAACTCTTTATTAAAAGCCACAACACAAAAGAAAAATTACAAAAGAGACTAAGAACTATTACACATTACACACAGCATGACATTTTAACTGGTGGCCTTATTACTTAGAGCAATCACTTCCAGGCAACTATGCATGGATAGGATTTTATACAACAACTAAGTAAATGAAGACTCATTTATTTTTTAACCAAACAAATTATAAAAAAAGGATTTTTTTCATTTAGCACTATTAAACCACAAAAAAGCATTAAATTAATTATAATCCACTTTTTATGGTGAGGATTAATTCATGTTTATAATGTATGACTTAATCATGATTTAATTCATTCTTTAAATACCTGAACGTTTCGGGGGTTAATTCCTACTAATATACAATATAAATGTAAAAGTTGAGCTGTTTTGCTTTTATCGCAGAAAAATAACCAGAATGGGAACTGCACTAGTAAAACCGACATAGAACATGCTAGTAAAAACATAACAACAAAAAAAACATACCATTTAACAAAGGTTGTACTTTGTGGACTTAAAGTTAGTGATTGAATATGTCAAGTATGTGGAATGGACTTTCAGGTATGCTTCATGTATGTTTCAGGTCTAGTCTTTGCATGTATATTTATTTTGTTAGTACAGTCAGGCAAGTTTACATTCGTAGGGCCCTGTGCCGTCTGCGCTAAAAATCCAAAATTTGGTAAACTGTGAGAACATCTCTGAACAACTGCCACAGGAATCACGGGATCCATAACAGAAAAAAGGAAAACATTATAAATTATGAGTACAAAGTTACTCAGTATCGGAAAATGAGTCAGTTTAAAAAATCTCTAATGGACTGCTAATTGACACGAAAACCTAAATTCACCAAATCCATTCCATCCAATTCACGTTTATTTACAGTTACGCAGGTACCATCTATAACAATGTTGTAAAGAGAGACCTGCAAATTTGTGTGTTTAGTTAAATGCTGCTCATGATGGAATGTGACTTAGAAGAAACCTATTCATTCTAGACTTTCAGACCACCAGGATATTGACTCGGACAATGTGCTCTTGAGGGATTGTTGTATACCAGCAACACCTTGTGTTTTTTTTATCTGTGGAATTATCATTTCCATATTTTATTATTATTTCATTATTTGTCCATGCACCTTTCATCTACACATATCCATCTCTTTACCTAAATCCCTTCAATAGTTTCGTGTTCAGTAGTCGTTTCACATTTATAATATTAATATAAAATAGAATTTATTTCTATAGTTGTACCGGGTTAGACAGAGTACTTGTATTTAACCGAAAGGTAAGCATTATGCTCTATAAAGAGCAACTTACAAAATGGGATCAACCCGAAATACAATGTACATCAGCTGTTTCATACATTTTTCCAAGTTCAAAGTTGAATTTTGTAACATGTAATTAGGTAAAATTTGTACTTGTAAACTCCTATTTATCGTGACAAAAACTGTTCCTAACATACAAAAGGAAACTATTAAGTAGGTAACTACCTACTTTCAGAAAAAAACATGGTATAATTACCAATTAAAATCCTACAGTTTTCCTGTAAATCACTGTAACCATTTATTTTATCATAATCATTAAATAAATCTACAAATGCCTAACTATAACACAACAAACATTGCAATGCTTTGTTATCAAATACAAAGGAAGCAAGGCCTACGAAAAATTTACTATAATTTACCACTCGTTTTTATTGTATTATCTCTCTTTTGGGTAGTAAAAATGGTTAGATATGAGCAAAATAATTATTCGATTTCTTGTTGCTTTGAAATGCGTAAAAGTATCTTGAATTATTATGACCTACCAACATTTTAATTTCGAATGATTAGAAGAAAAATTACATGATCTACTAACTTCACAGCAAGGATAGAGCTTCAATAACTATGAACAAGGCTAGAATAATAATTACATACACAAAAAGGCCCACGTTGGTGGCAAAAAACTTACCGTTTTACGACCATGGTAGAATCCGTGTACTCGTTTGTGGACCCTATGATTCGAACTATATATTACAAACGACACTAACAATATAGGAAACACCATGAATTATAACAAAACACCATCAATTCAACTTTACAACAACACACATCGCTAAAAAGCGAATAACACACCAATCTTCATCATTCCACCGATCTCGATTATTTTGCACTTCACTGTCGCGGACATGAAAACTAAATTGTTTATACAGCGGATTGTTTTAACACTAATTGTAAAACACCAAAGCTACCGAAACATTAATCGCTTGAATTCGATATCGGTTTTTACGTTTAGATTGTTTCTTGAACGAATATCGTAAACACAATCGAAAATGTGTTACTGTTTTCAGCCCCAAGAACAGCGACTACGATCGTACTGTAACTACCTTCACGTCTCACTTTAAACGAATGGAGACTACTCCAGTAAACGGCGCGAACTTCGCACAAAACATAGTAGCAATACACGTATACCAACATTATGGAAATGAAGAACTAAACTTGAGCTTAGTGTACATCAAACATTAAAATAATTACAACGATAATTATAAAAAACGTTGAGTAATTAACTCTCGCAGGTTTTAACAATAGTTGTTTTTTAAAACTCTCATTTCCATCGACTTACCGCCAATAGGGGTTTTGACTGATATAACAGTTACGGTGCGGTGCATCCAAACTGTTTGAATTAGAAGTGCTTAAAATAAAATAAGTTAAAAAGATTTTAAGACTTATGATAAGCAAAACACGTTGTTTTATTCAGTTGTTCTGAAAATGTATCTTATTATTTTGATAACTGTTCAGGGTCTTATTATCCGCAAGACACGGAAATAATTATGTAATCAGGCCTTTTTTGTCCATTTTTTTTGCGAGCACGCAAATTTTCGAAAGTTGAAAGTCTACATTGATTAGAGCACTCGCTTTGGCACTAGTACGCATTTGGAGGCACTGCGTGATTCCGCGTGCCCCCTTTTAAAAAGCCCTGCACGTGATAATAAACACTATTAATAATCACGTTTTAGCTAACAACAGTGTAACATAGGTGTTTTACAAAGAAAAATAATTATGATAGTATCAAAGATATTTAAACAAGGAGGATTTTAGGTCAGCATTCAAAACGGACAAAACAAAAACCGACATAGCTCAGCGTATTAGCAAACTGAAGTGGTAGTGGGCCGGTCACATCTGTCGCAGACCCGATAGCCGCTGGGGCAGACGGGTTCTGGAGTGGAGACCGCGAATCGGCAAACGTAGTGTAGGACGTCCTGAGACTAGATGGAGTGACGATATTCGAAAGGCAGCTGGTGGCGGTTGGAGAAGTAAGACCGAGGACCGGGCTGAGTGGCGTATCATAGGGGAGGCCTATGTCCAGCAGTGGACGAATACAGGCTGATGATGATGATGATGATGATTCAAAACGGGGAACCAGACGCCAGACGCCAGCTAATTTTACGTTAGCTGTTGTATGACTTAGTACCTTACCGGCCGCATTGCGTACTCCCCTATGATGGTGTTTTGCATCGTAATATCATACAAAAATTACAACAAAAAAGTGAAAACGAGCGGTGGTATTTCATAATTTCAGTAATTACAACATTAGTCTGCCAACTTAGGGGCGTTAATACTCTAAAAAAGCTATTTATAAACTAACTGTACTCTGCTATGCTTCGCTGTGGCACATTGTGATGCAAAAAATGAGATAAAAACAATCCTTGATGCGGATTATATATCCTTGTAAAGTTTCAGCTCGATCAGGTGCATAACTTTTTGAGTTTTTGAACCGTACACAAACCAACATGACGTTTTTATTTATAGAGATTATTTATTCTACTTCAATTCCAAGTATCTAAGTAACGTGTTCCATTCGGAAAAACAAATTTAATATTCCGGTGATCCGGCATAATTAACCCGGTACCACAATACCTAATCCAGTAAAGAAGAAGAGGGGTAGTATAAGATTATCACTGTATGTCCTGTGTGTATGTGTGTTTGTGGCATCGTAGCTTACGAACGAATGAACTGGTTTGATTTTTGTGGTTGGATGTTCGGGTGAAACTGTAGGACGTGGTCATGACCATGACCATCTTCCCACGACTCTTAATATTTTTCAGTTCAGTCGTGCAGCAGAATCCCTTTCTCGTCCAAGCCTGCCGTGAGGAACATCGTTGCCAAAATGTTGACTCGTAAAACTCGTCTAATATTTATTTGCTCAACTATATTATAGTGTTAACAATTTAAACATGTACACCTAGTTTTATATGAAAAGTACCAACGTAATAAAAGTAGCACAGATTAAAACGTTACTGCAGATAAAAAATAATTTGTACATCACACAAAATAAATTGTGCAGTTTTTAAACGAAGCATTAATTTTAAAATAGCGGCAAAATTTAAACTGTGAGGTCTCAAACTTCGACTACAATCTGTCTCAAAATTTAATTTACCTGTACATAAAATGATTAGGTAAGTAGTGGATTATAACCTTTCGGAGCACGCTGGTCCAGTGCGGGTTGGACGACACATGACCTCGAAAGATTCTAGGTACATGTCGGTTTCGTCACGATGTTTTCCTTTACCGATTTATGTTACCATTACGCACATCCGCACATGCCTTCGAAAATACAGTATTGCGCGTGGTTTTTGAACCCGGGGGCTCCGGATCTTAAGTTACGACAGGTATGGTAATTATGGAATATCCTATAGGATGCATATAGGGATAAAATAATATAACTGATGTATATCTATCTACTATATATGTATTTTACTTACTTAGGTAAAAAAAATATAGATATGAATCAAAGTGAAATTAGGTAGGTAGGTATCTTATACGTACCTACCTATAGACTATAGGTATGACTTACTACTAACTTTACTTACATTACAAACATGCTAACCAAGCAGAGCCTGGAGAACCTTACTTACCTAATTTAATGTATGCACCTACAACCAAGGGTTACAACCATACAATGCAACGTGTATAAATAAACTAGATGTCCGCCCGGCGTTGCCCGTGGTACATTATATAGTACTCATCAGGATCCCGTACACATAGAACGGTGAAAGAATGACTAAAATCGGTTCAGTCATTCCTGAGAATATCGCTTTTAAACAAAACACCTCTTCAGCTACCTGCTACGCCACCTGTCGGAAATTGGTTGTACCAACTCAGATTTAGAAAAAAAAAAGATTAGCAAAGGTTTTATATTCAAGAGGTATGTAATCTGTGATATTCAATGACGCAATCTTTGACACATGCTGTCATGTGTCATGTCAAAGCACGAAACGTACGAAAACTCTCAAAAAGGAAAAAGGAATATTTTTTCCCGATTTTGTTACGTTCTTGATTCATGCTCCGCTTCTATTAATAGTAGCGTTATTTTCTATAGCCTAAAGCCTTCCTAGATAAATGGGCTATCCAATAGAAAAGAATATTTCAATCTGGACCAGTACTTCCCGAGATCCTAGCGTTCAAACAAACAAACAAACTCTTCAGCTTTATAATATTAGTATATATAAATAAATAATCGATTACATTTGTATTAAAATTAATAACTTACGTGTTATGTTGAAGTCCACCAATAGCGTTCATTAACGAGACGGAAACTTGTTTAACATATGTTTGCGATCCAAATCTATCCAGAAATTGAATCCACGGTGCACTAGACTTAGGTTTACGAAACAAAAATAAATTATTTTTAATGTAAATAAACACATTCTTTTTTATACGCTTTCTAAGTTTTATATACGCGAGTTGTTGTTTATTACAACTAAAACCCATATTTAATTTAATAAATGACTAGACTTTTTAATACTTTTTAAGAAATTTGTTTTGCTAGCCGTGTTGTTGGTGTAAACGCGTAACCGCGTTTGCTCGCTGAGCAAAACAAAATGCGGTGTCTATCCTTATAGTGTTACAACGTCAGTTATTTGTGGCCAAACATGAGCACTAACAAGTTTCATATGAAAAATGTTATTTAAACGGAAAACATAACGATGGTGGCTCCTCAAACGTAGCTTCATACGTTTGTCACACGGTAGATAGGTATATTGATAGCGGGGTCTGAGTGTTTGGTTGATCGTGTACAGACAAGTTTTGGTGCAGCTGTGCTAAGGCTTTCTTTATTAGACGATCAGACGTAGTGACACCGACTCATGCTTAGTATATCTCATACGTGTAATGAAACTTTGAATATTTCGCGACTGGACTAAGTAAGTAATAATCGAACGTTTTAACTTTGTAGAAAAAAAATGTAAGTACTCACTGTACTTACCTACTACTAGCTACAGCTTCAGCGCGCCGCGGCATATCTAGTTCCATTCTCATAATTTTATGAAATCTATAAAGCTTATCTACTCTTTTAGACTAAAAGGCTTATAAAACTTGGCTAAATTTAGTTTACTGAATTCAGAAGCAAGGAGGTTAATCGATTAAAGTTTATAAGCAAGCAATTCCCGCTTCTGAATTTAGTATTTACCTATGCTAGTTGACTGAATAGGTACATGAGGTGTTTGGTGTTTAATCTGAGGAATACATACTTAGATCGTAGAAGTCTGTCTTTGACTGAATATTTGAATGCTTTTACACTACCCTGAATGAATAAAAAACAAATAAAACAATAACTTAGCTATGTAAGTGTAATAAGGCTTTAATACCTAACTACTTTCCAAATTTCAACCCATTTCGTTCAGCCGTACTGACGGCGACGCGACGCCGACGTGATAAACCAACGAACATCCAAGCGTTCACATTATTAATACCTACCTAGGGTTGCGATCTCTAAAGTTTGGGAATCCAGGACAAGACTCGTGAAAAGCCCGGAGTTTAGAGCCCAAAACCCGGACATGTCAACAGTTTTTTTTTACACATAACTTTCTTACCACGTCTTACATTGAGACAATAGAATAAGATTTTTCAACCAGATATACGAGTATTAAACCCGAACTATGATAATGCGAAGTCCGGCCCGGACGCCCTTTACTAGGACAAATCCGGGAAAACCCGGACGGATGGCAACCTTATACCTACCTATTAGTAAGATTTGTTCAGTTCTCAAACAGTGTCTACGGAAAATGTTCTACTCGTAGTATTCTACGTTATTAGCTTTATAACTCTAATTATTTCTAAAAGGACGACTGTTTGACAAGAATATAGTACTTAGAAAGTACGATAGTGGCGGCTCTGTAGAACTCGCTAAATATATTTGTCGAACTTTGCAGTGCGCCCTACAAGTCTGAACTTGTCGGACTGTTTCACGATTACCAACATGACGTAAGGACTGAGAAGGTCATTGTCACAAATAAGTGGATTAGTGGATGTTTCATGTTCTTTCAGAGACTCTACCGCCTAACTAAAGCTGTCTTAGCTTAAATTGCTCTCTCTTTTCTTTTAACTTGAAATTATAGAGACAGTAATACCAAAACCAAAGGTGGTTCAGTTAGGCGATAAACCTGCCTATGTTTTAGCTGGTCTTTGTACTTATAGGTATTTAACTTTAACCATGAATAATTTGTCCGAGTTGGGGGTACGTACCTATAGCGTCTGTTCTAAGCCGAAAGCGAAAGATACTCGTACCCCACATTTCTCATCATTGTCATCTTTTGCGTTGGGGATTGGAGACAACTAGGTATAAAATCAGCAATTACCTACCAACTTTAATGGGATTTACTTAGTACTTACACAGACCACGCAAGCCTGCCTAAAAACCTATTGACATGTTCGGGTCTTGAGCTCTAAACTCAGGAAAAACCGGGGTTTTCACATGTCTAGTCCTGGTTCCCAAACTTTACAGACGGCAACCCTACCACTGCTAATACTCGAAGCTTATTTTAGCAAGGACAGAGTCAAGGTCTCGGACATAACCCGCCACGCTGGCCCAGTGCGGGTTGGTGGATGACACATGACCTCGAAATAAGGTTGTCATCCGTCCGGGTTTTCCCGGATTTGTCCTAGTTTAGAGGGCGTCCGGGGTGCGTCCGGGCCGAACTTCGCAGTATCATAGTCCTAATTATAGATTTATTACTCGTATACCCGGTTGAAAAATCTTATTCTATTGTCTCATTGAAAGACGAGAAAAGAAAGTTGTGTGTAAAAAAATCTGTTCACCTATCCGGGGTTTGGGCTCTAAAATCAGGAAAATCCGGGGTTTTCACGAGTCTTGTCCTGGTTCCCAAACATTAGAGATAGCATCCCTACCTCGAAAGATCTAGGTCAGTTCCCTCACAATGTTTTCCTTCACCATGTTTAAGTTAGCGGCATTATGCACGTGAAGACAGCGGAAGGCAGTGGTACGCGTGGGAACTGAACCCGGGGGCTCCGGATCGGCAGTACCCGTTTCTCCCGACTAGACCAGCCGTAACTTACTATGTAGACCAGCCGTAACTTACTAGACTAGCTGTAGCATATTAGATCAACCGTAACTTACCAATCCAGCCGTAACTAGAGTTACTGGTAGGTTTAACCTTTTTTTCTGGCCAATAAAGGACATATAGGTTAGAAAAAAAAGTACATAGTATCAAAGTAAAGTATAATTTAATTGTCTGATTATCATATTTAATTGTTAAAGTGAGACATTGTAATAAAAATAATAAATCTAATTATCATTTAAATTCATATTTATTATTGCTTTTTGCACTTCGTATTATATTAGTATCTGTATTAAACAATGTCACAGCAACTTTACAATCTACACATATTTAAATTAAGGTACCTACGAGTAAATAAAGTAATTTAAATAATAAATAAATTATTTCCATCAAACTCAGAGTTGCTTTGTTTCTTTCGGCTCGCTAAAAATATTGTATTCTTCTTATTTATAATTTTCCTGCTGAAGCAATGTAGCCTTTTCACGATGCTAATAGAACTATCAAAGATAGTTCTCAATTTCGCCAAGCGTGGTGTCAATGTTTCATTTTGTGAAATTTTCTCTACAAGATGAAATTTTGGCTCAAGAAGTACCTAAGAAAGAAGAGTCAAGGCCATAATCCACCTCCCTGGTCAAGTGTAGGTTGGCAGGTGGTGGTATCATCAAGAGTATTCATGTTATACTTGAAAGATGTCTTACTTGGTACCTACATGGCAGTTTCGTCACGATGTTATCCTTCATTGTCAAAGCTTTGGAAAAATACTCAAGGTAATATGTAGGCAGAGTTCGAATCTACGTCCTCATGATTATGAATCGGTCACGGATTTCACCATTCCCCCATTCTAACTAGTTTCTAGTAGTTAATAAAATAATAATAACAAGTGGTCATCAATATATGGTGATATTTCTTCACAAGTACCTAATCATTGCATTCGATTCAACTTATCAGCTTACGATTTTACAGTAACATTCTTAGTGGATAAAAACAAAAATATAGATATTATGTTTAGAATGGTTTAGAAATGAAAACAAATTGTTAAATTGCTCGTATCAGTCATTAATATAATAAATAGGTATGTAGTCGTAATAGAAAAAAATAAGCAATATCCAGAGTTCTAACAAAACGAAAAAATATGTTATTTTGTGCCCGTCGTTACAAGGTTACGTTGTCGAATTTTGATGAATTGTCAAATGTTACCTATTAAAATGACCCGACTATAACACCTAGGTAAGGCTTCTACCATTGCTTTTACACACAATGTTCAGTATGAAGTCGACTCTACAAAAGATACAATGATACAAAAAGGCCTTAACCAATGGAAGTATAAAAACTTTTTTTATACGTCGTTATCAAACTAAAATATCTTTTGGACTCGATAAATTATTATCTTTTCTAAAATGCTCACAGGCATAACTAACCACCTATATTTTTCGTCACTTCGATCTTCGAGATAATTGGTTTTGTGGGATTATTCTAAAATCCGTTTATGTTTTCAATATCTTTACTTGTTATTGCTTAATGATAACATTCAACGTGGGTACCTTTATAAAATTCGCTAAAAAAATTAAAATGAATGATTTTTGAAAACTAGAAGAAATACAGGGTGAGCGGTTAATTGTGACTGTGAGTGTAATATGAACGCGATCGTTTGTAATGGATGTTTGTTAATCTACGGAGGGGATGAATGAGGGGATCTGGATGAAATTTGGTACGTAGATACCTAGATAATGGAATAACACATACACTATTTTTTATCCCCATAAAATTACGGGGACTGGGAACTACGCGGGTAAAACAGAACAGAATTTGTAATTTTGATTTTCATTTCAGAGTTGGTCGTAATATAACAAGAACAAAATTAAAAAATTTGATTAACCCCCGACTACCTCGGATTTGTTACCTGTACAACATTCTACTATTCAAGCCATTTCATTTGATACCCATATTAAGGGAGTTGTGAATAACGAAATGTATTTCGCCATTAGGTGGTAGCGGTCATCTTGGATTTGAAATTTGGCATAGTGCAAAGTATTCTTCTAGTCAAACCCTTTCGTTTGATACCCATATTGAGATAGTAGTAAAAAAAATATATGATTCGCCATCTTGAATTTGAATTTTTTATAGTGTGTAGTATTCTACTAGTCAAGCCCTTTCATTTGATACCCATATTGAGGTAGGTTGTGTAGAAATATTTTGTCCGCCATTTTGTGGAGGCGACCATCTTGAATTGATATTAACCAAGCATAGCTAAGAACATTCGCACGGATATTAACCTTCAAATAAAAAAAAACGCAGTGAAATCGGTCCATCCGTTTGAGCTCTACGGTGCCACAGACAGACATACACACAGACAGACAGACACACAAACAGACAGACATCGACGCCAAACTTAGGTATAACACCCCTTTTTTGGTCAGGGGTTAAAAAATATTCATTCCTACCGGTTCGCCCCGGCTTCGCCCGTGGTACATATAACATATAGCCTCTATCACTCAGGGATCACATTAATATTCAACTGTGAAATATTTTTTGAAATCGGCCCAGTAGCTCCTGACATTAGCGCGTTCAAACAAATGAATTTTAAAGTTCTTTAAAGATGAGCTCATTTTCAGAAGAAAAATAACTGCATGAGAATTTCACCCAATAAGTTATATTGCCATGATAGCGTCTAATATTTAAAATATCAATAAAAAAACAAAGTAAACGATTTATTTAAGTGATACACAGTTATGTACCAATTAATTAATTATGTACCGATTATATAATTATGTACAAACAAATTTAATATAATACATTAGTACATTATTCTCCGAATGTACAATACGAACGTATTATAACAGATCCTCTGAAGTTGGTTGTGCGAACTGTATCACGGACGTATAAAAAAGTCGGACATAGTCTCGCTAAAACAAAAACTGTGTCACTAGAGTTGGCCACATTTGCACGTGTGCGTTGTCAGGTTGTCACTGATAGGCTGACACGTACACATATACAAGGACCGCGTGTAATGACCCGCTGATGTCTGTCAGTCTGTATGTGACAGCCCACACGTGCTTATTATGTGGCCGACTCGATGGACACAGTTTTTGTTTTAGCGAGACCTCCGACTTTTTTTATACGTCCATGCTCTGTATGTTATTTTTAAAGTCATTAATTTACTCAAAAGGTGAATAATTGTTCTCACACACAATTGAGATGACGATTGAATCAAATTATTAAGACCAATTCTAATTAATCAGTCAGGTAGATAATGCAAACATTTGGGACACATATTTTTTTATTATATAAAATTATTAATAATCGACAAAGACATAGACCCTTCACTCTTTCGGAGTGGAGGGTTCTGACGTCACGTCTTCGTATAAATCGTGCAATGAAGTGACGTCACTCGAAATTTCCAAGAAATGTACCTTCATAATTGTTTGTTAATGAAAGAAAAGAAAAAATACGTGTGCGTTTTTTTTAATAATCTAAACAACGATCTAATTAGTTTTTTTAGTCGTCGAGTGGAAATCGAGTCGAAGATCTCAAGTTACGAGGGCAGGTCCACTACCAACTCTATGCCACTAGGATAACTTACATCGTTTGATAACGAAACGTATTTCATCAGCGTAGCGATTTTGAACCCACTCGGATTGAACTCGACACGGAATCAAACCTCTCAGTCCTTTTCTTATTCGTTTAAAAACGACAGAGACCACGAGACCACGGTATGGTCCCATCAGGCCCGGTGCCTTGGCCCGGTTACAAAAACATAAAAAATGCGTTACTAGCTAAATTATGAAATTATTGATTTTATTGTTCGAAGCCCGCCAACTTAATTTTGTTTGGTTCATAGCATTTTGGCTTTATTGATTGTTGTTATTATTATAAAAATATTATTATTATGTTCAAATTCAAAATGATCCACTTATAAGAAGGCTACTTCAGGTTAAGTTTTATGACAGAAGTTGATATCGCGTCATACACAATAAACACTGATTATTGTTTACTAAGTAGTTTGATTTATAAGTTCCATCCCTTTTATAGATGCATGTAGTTAGTTTTTCACAAAATACGAGGCGTATCCTCTTTTCTCCAGTTACCGGGGACGATGGCACTTGATTTGTGTCATCTGGCCCGGTAAATATATCACCGGGCCAGTTGAAACTTTTTCTTCCCATTTGCCCCGGTACCGGGCCAAGGCACCAGGCCAGATGGGACCATACCGAGACCACGACGTCTACGAAACGAAAACAAAACTTCGTGATAAACTCGCGACTTTCCTACTCCGGTTCTACTTGGTTTCGTTCGATCGAATATTGTTTGACGTTGAAATTTTCCAAGCTTACTCTAAGGCTAGGCTTAGAGTACTTAGAAAAGCTTAGAAAAAAGTAGACGTCCTGGGTTGTAATAGGCATGTCGACACATTTTTTATTTAATGCGTCATCAAGTCTATTCAATAACTGAAACATAGGTGAAAGAATTACTTTGTTATCTTAAAAACTTCCCGTGATAAAATATCATGACTTTAAAATCAGAATCTCCCAAAAACGCTTCATACAAATCATTACAGAATCGTGACGTGACACTGTCGTATTTTCTATGCGTCGCGCGTAAAGTTTGTGTGGTAGCTACATTAAATATTCCGTTTAGGAAACTGGTTTCATAACAAAAGTAACTTGAAATCGGATGGGTTATCCAACAGTAAATACATTTTCTAATCATTTCGTAGATACTTTTAAAATGGACTTGCCCATCCAGCTTTGAATGATCATAAAGTTACACTAAAAAATATTAAAATTAAAATTGGCACATATTTCATTCTATTTAAATTCTGTCATTATATCAAATCTATACTAATATTATAAAGCTGAAGAGTTTGTTTGTTTGAACGCTAGGATCTCGGGAAGTACTAATCCGAATTGAATGATTCTTTTTTCTATTCGATAGTCCATTTATCGAGGAAGGCTATAGGCTATACAACATAACGCTACTATCAATAGAAGCGGAGGATGAATCAATAATGTAACAAAAAACGGGGAAAAATATTTCTTTTTGAGAGTTTTCGTGCTTTGTTGACATGACACCATGACAGCATGTGTCATGTGTCTAAGATGGTGTCATTGAATATAAACCTTTGCATCAAATTTGTTTCTAAATCTGAGTTAGTACGACCAATTTCCGACAGGTGGCGTAGCAGGTAGCTGAAGAGCTTTTTTGATTGAAAGCGATATTCTCAGGAATTACTGAACCGATTTCAGTAATTCTTTCACGTTGGATATGTACGGGATCCCGCTGAGTGCTATATATGTACCACGGGCGAAGCCGGGGCGGGCATCTAGTAATTTAATATAATTGCAGGACCTGTCGTCACACCTATTCCAAATTTGAATCGTTCGGATTGCGTTCAGAATCAGTACCCAGAACATTGATAATATTTTTTTGAGTTTAAAAAAAAAAGGCCTCCTCAATATTATGAATTAAATTAAAATGAAAAAAAAAGATAACAAAATAAGTTTATTTGCTAAGTTTATAATTTTATTTTAAAAAACGTGCGTTCAGTAACAAATATTCCAAATACAGCATTTGTGAAATAAATAACACAATAAATAACAACTAAAGGCGGCAAAGCGTACAATTTGTACAATTTCAGTTCGTCTCTTACCATCAGGCGAGATGGCGATCAATAGCAAGACTACACTCGCTAAAAAATAAAAAAATGTATTCGTATAAAAGAGGGTATGTCGGGTAGTAGGTCTTTTATGACCTTGTTGTACCTCAGTACCTGTTTAAAAGAGTTACACTTGGCTAAATTTAGTCGACTGAATTTAGTCGCTACTGAATTCAGTGAAGTTTAACAATAGCATCCAGTAAGCTAGCATATTAAATTTAACCAACTATAATAAGGCTAAAATCAATGCTTGGATGGTTGGACATATTACAGGACGACGTCAGAAATCGTCAAACGTGACACACTCGTCACCGGCGCGGTCCGAAGGGGGAGGGGGGAGGGAGGGGCAGGGTCACAGGGGACATGTCACCGTACAATTGTAAAAACTGTCAGATTATAATCTAACATCAGATTACAAGCAAACATAACCTATTAACTTCTCGTGACCACGGCGGTTGTAACGCTGCCGAAACGTCGAGGGAATTCAACAATGAATTATACCGTGACTAAACCCCAATACAATATAAATATTATGTGTTCAGAATGTTCAAATCGCGTAAATTTAAAAACAATATATAACCTATTAACCTACCGTGAGATTATAATCTCTCGTTAGTTTATAATCTATTATAGCTACGTGTGTGACGGGCTTTAACCTTGCCTTGAAATCGCAACTTAAAATCAATGGAGTTTTTGCAACGAGACTCAATCACACATTGTCTTTTTAAGTTTACTTGATACTTGATAGATATGAAACAAATTGGCCGGTAGCGTATTTCTTTTGGTTTCACAGTAAACCCCAAACGTTGATCTAATAATCTTACAACTTAGGAAACATTTCCTTTACCTAGCTTACGTTGACTTACATTTAAATGATTAAATAATAATTTATTTACAATACTCGCCTTGACGCGGAGGCGAAATAAATATTGCTTAGATATATTGCTTTTACATAATTCGTCTCAGTAATTGCAAATAGAAGCAATAACTAGACAGCAAAAAGATCTATTCGGCTAAATTTTTTAACAATTTATTGTAAAACTAGCTCTATCCTAAATGTTTATAAGGCTCATTTTGGTTAAAGCGCTTTTCATCTACGAATGTCTAACGAAAATTCGGCGTGTATGTTTAATCACAACTAGCACAACATAAGTAGCTCACTTTATGATCTCACTACATGTAGGTACAAGGAGAGAGTCAAGAGCTTAATCCTTAACCTTAATCCAGCACCATGGCCAACTTCGGGCCGCCGGATAACTTCGAAACATGTCTTTCTTGGAGCATCCCCGGTTTCAACACGAGATATTTCCTTCACTGTCAAGCTTCCGGGCAATGTTTCCAGTGAAATTATAGGGCATATAAATAAAACATCTTATATCTCTGGGTGACGAGCGCAGTGCAGTGCTAGGTAATGATTTGGACTCTTCTTGTTCCAATAGCTGCGTGTCACTGTGCTGTTATATGGCAGGCATGTTGCTTACCATCAGGCACATGCCCTGCTCGTCTCGTCACTTTTTATTAAAAAAAAAAAGTAATGCTTTGGACTTTTCGTGTTTCAATAGCTGCGAGACGAGTAGGACATGTGCCTGATGGTACGCAACATGCCTGCCACATAACAGCACAGTGACACGCAGCTATTGGAACATGAAGAGTCCAAATCATTACCTAGCACTGCACTGCGCTCGTCACCCAGAGATATAAGATGTTTTATCTCTATGCCCTGTGATTTCACTGGAAACATTGCCCTTCAAACCGGAACACAGTAATGTTTGTCCAATACTGAATAAATAAATTACTAGAATAACTGGCAAAAGTGTGGTACTTCCCGAGACGGACTCTGCAAAGTGTCCTACCACTACAGAAAACACTGTATGACCAGTCCGACGCTCCACTTCGCATCCACTAGTACGAGTAAGTATTTTGAATTAAATTAAGCAGGACTTAATATTCGTCATAATCGTAAGGATAGTCATCTTCGTTCCCGTTCTGTAGGAGAGCGCCCAGCGACAGGTCGGCGGTCTCGGCTGGCGGATCGTCGATGTCCTCTTCGAAATCTTCCGTTATATCTGAAATAGTTAAATTTTTTTGGTCAGTCTCTTGAGAACAATACCTCGAACTGTAGGATAGACCATTAAGTTAAGTGCTAATTAGTAAAATGATAACTTGACGAGTTTATCGTACGGTAATTAATAAAAAGTAAAGTGTTTTGTATTGTATTGTGTGATTACGGTAATGCTTAATTTACCTAATCTTAACCTACGGAGTATAATTTTTGACTAGCGGTCCGCCCCGACTTCGCCCGTGGTACATAATATATAGCCTACAGCAGTCAGGGACCACAAACAAATACAAATACAAAAATCTTTATTGCTGTTTACAGGTAAGATAAGATGATACAAAACATTTAAATAATTGACCCATACAAACTGGCCTCTTCTTCTAGAGGCATGCAATATGTCTGGCAACGCAGTTTCCATTGATCTGAATTTATACAATGATAATAATAGTCAGCTGATAAAGTCTTCTTCTTCTTTTTTCATTTTTAACTTTTAATCGGTTGTATCATATATGTCATCTGATTCAGCATGTATTAATTTCTGGCTTCTATCCCGTTGTGTTATGTTAGTGTGATATGTTTGATGAGTACAATTACGCCAACGTCTTGTGCTTCAGCAGGATGATGTTATGGACTTTGACAAGTGTGTGGTTTCATGTAGAATCCAAGGTCTTGCAGTAGTAGCTCTTGCAGTTTAGCCGTGTGAGCAATTTCAAAGAATGTCATTATGTATAGAAAAATAAAAATCAAAAATAATAATAATAATAATTCAATTTGTATAAAATAAAACAATGTCAATGTGTGTAAAAGAATGTTAACATGTATAAAATTTAATATTTGTAGTCCTACTCAAAGAACTCTCACAATATATTATAGAGTAATCTGATTCAACCTGTCCATTACAATATATTATCTGATCTAACATTATTAGTTAAATCAAAAGTTTCATAAAATATAGACAGTGGACACTAATGTGGCTAATGGAATTTAATGTGGAAGTTAATGGAATGTAAAATGTCATGTTATACAAAATCTATACATCAGTATTCCAATTAATTTCCCTATCATTTAAACATTCTTTCACAGTGTAATAACATTTGGGTACCAGTATCTTTTTTAATTTACTTTTGAACATGGATAAGTTAAGTTTTTTAATTGCATTTGGCAGCTTATTATATAGAAGAGGAGCCATACAAAAATACTGTCACTCATAATCTTTTTCTTGCGTTTGCCTATGAGCAGCCTACACTTATCACGTCGGTTCCGTTCCACTTTGTCACTCAAGAGAGGAAAACAATGGGGGTTATTCCACATTTTTCTTCTTCATGGCTTTCAGGCTTCATGTTACAAAACATGAAGCCACGAACATATACAGCAGTGAAATGTTTTTTTTTTTAAATGGTCGAGTAGTATTTAATTTTTAAATAGGGCCGTTTTAAAAATCTCTCTAACTGAATCTACTTTTTTCCCACGGGACTGGTGAGTCTTGTATCGCGATTATAAAAACGCGGATGCCAAGACATCAGTAGCTTTGAAGACATTATTACCTGCGGATGGCGTTGGAGGCGCAGGTGTTGGCGCAGCGGCAGGCGTCTTAGGAGCCTCACTAACTCAATGCCTGAGATGATTATTTTTCTTCTTCCGTGAAGAGTATGAATGTTGTATTGTCAACGGTAAGATTTTTTTTGACGTGACAACGTCTAATAAATAAAAAGTGTCCTGTTATGTCCCGTTACGCTCATTGTACGCTTGCGCCGTATCTATCAACGTTTTGTTATGACGTTGTCACGTTAAACTATCGTCTGTAAACCAACCGGATTTACAGACAACTAATATTTTTAATTCATTGTTGCAGCATCAGGCGCTTTAACCTTATTAGCCTACCCCTAGGATTCCTTTTTCTTCTTCCGTAAAGCCGACGAATCTTCTAAGGATTCCTTTTACTTCTTCCGTAAAGCCGACGAATCTTCTAAGGATTCCTTTTTCTTCTTCCGTAAAGCCGACGAATCTTCTAAGGATTCCTTTTTCTTCTTCCGTAAAGCCGACGAATCTTCTAAGGATTCCTTTTTCTTCTTCCGTAAACCCGACGAATCTTCTAAGGATTCCTTTTTCTTCTTCCGTAAAGCCGACGAATCTTCTATCGTGAGTTTGATAACATAGATGCCAAGACAACAGTAGCTTTGAAGACATTATTACCTGCAGATAGCGTTGGAGGCGCAGGCGTTGGCGAAGCGACAGGCGTCTTAGGAGCCTCACTAACTCCACCCTTGAGTTTATTTTATGATTATTTTCCTTCTTCCGTGAAGCCAACAAATCTTCCATCGTGAGTTTGATAACATGGGTGTCACTACAACGTATATGGGCGTTATTACAACTCAAAATCCACAGGGATTTAATGACATAATTACCTGCATAATGCGTTGTAAGGGCGGGCGTTGGCGAAGCGACAGGCGTCTTAGGAGCCTCTAAGTGAACCCTATGCGATGTTTATTTTATTTTATGATTATTTTTCTTCATCCCAGAAGCCGACGGATTTAAAGACATAGTTACCTGCAGATGGCGTTGGAGGCGCGGGCGTCGGCACAGCGACAGGCGTCTTAGGGGCTTCCCTAGGAGCAGTCTTGGGTGCCGGCTTCTTTTTCTTCTTCCGCGGCACTGGCGAGTCTTGTATCGTGAGCGGAGGGTAGTTGATCTGAGATTTGGGCGTCGCCACTGTCGGTTGGAGTGGCGTCACGGCTTTTTTGCTGAAATTTACATTGTACAGTTGATGTAACGTTTACTTTTCAACCAACCCTACTACCGCCTAACTAAATCGGCTCTGGCTTTGCTGTTGCTGTCTCTATCATTTGAAGCGAAGCGAAAAGAGAGAGAGAGAGCTATATCAAAACCAAGACAATTTAATTTTGGCGGTAGACCTTCCATTCTTATAAAGCGATATTGTGATGATTTCCCTAATGAATTGGCCAAGCAAATAAGTGAAGTTTTTTCCAACGTAACTGTTTGTTTATGGGATTAGTGCGATCGCAATGCAACGCACCACACAACGCACGCATACGACGCTATATTAGCATGTTGGCGACGCGAATCCATAGATTTTCTCCCATTATAAAAAAATGTGTGGTTTTATGAAGCCACGGTAAAAGCGAAACTTTTTTGCATTTTAGACTAAACACTTTTGGGAAAAAATATTCGATTTAAGCAATTAAGTAAGTAACTTAACGAGTAATGCCGCCATATTGGCCTCGGCTGCTCTGTCGAGCGCCTTTTACTTTACCCCTACTCCGCGCCCGACCGTCACGCAACATACAATAGATAGACGAAAAAGTTTGAGGAGATGATTGAAAAGTTTCACTTTAAAAACTGTAAAAACGTAGAAAACTGATAAATATTTAGTTGAATAGACTTACTCATCAGCGGGCACGATCGCTATAGGCGTAGAGGGCACTTTCCCCACACCTCCGCGCTCGTCCAAACTCTTCAAGATATCATAATTGATTTTTGTACTGATCTTGCGTTCCGCTAGCATTTTGCCGACGGCCTCGCTCGCCGTCGCCGCGTTCAAGGCGATTTTCTTCTTGTACGAGCCGCGAACTTTCTTCTTACTCTTGTTCTCTTCGGCCTCTCTTGCGCGAATTTCTTGTTTTACTGAGAATCAGAGAATACAATACATATTATATTATCTTTATTAAAAGGGCGCAAAACACAAGGTATTTTTCTTTCAGTGATGAAAAGTAAGTGGTCCATGCGCTATTTCAGACTATAATATAACCATGTTCCAAATTTCAACCCAATCCTTTCAGGGATTGCAACGTGATTGAGCAACAAACTTCCAAAAATCGTAACTATCCTGTCTTAATAATGTAAAAACTCAATATCATGATGTATGTTCCCAGTGAGTTCCACTAAGTCAACCTACATTTCAAGGAAGTGGGCATTTATGTGTTACTTTGCTAACTATTTAGATGCTAGCAGCCCCCGACAGTTTGTTTTTCTGGGATGAAAAGTAGCTTAAGTCTTTCGCCATACTTTTTTCGCAAGACAATGTGTTTGTGTCAATTCTGTGAGAAAACTGAGTGAAATTGAGTAAAAAACGTGTTTCGAAAGATCTCACGTGCGGGGTGTGGAAGATACTCTCACAAAATCTCGGTAAGAGCGGGTGGAGGGATCGAAGTAAAAATACGTAAAACGTAACGTAATTTAACACTAAACAAATGAAACACTGGCGCCACCTTTAGCGAAATTGTGAACTTTTTTTTGTTAACTTTTATAGGTTTACACTTGACCTCCATCTCGCCTGATGTTAAACGACAATGCGGTCTACGATGGAGCGTGTTTACCTAGAAAAAACCGATTCACTCTCGATTTGAAGACACAAAGAGTATATATATATATATATATATTAGAGATGGGCCGAGTACTCGGTTGATACTCGGTACTCGGCGTACTCGGCGGGTTTTTTGATACTCGTACTCGGCCGAATAACTCGGTTTGAATGCCGAGTATACTCGGTTTAAAAAAGCAATTTATTTAAGTAGAAATAATTAAGAAATATAATCATTTTATTTCCAGAACATGGTTAAACAATATAACTGAATTAAAAATAAGAATTCACAAACCAATACATTTGTTAATTAGCAGTGAGCTCCAAACTAAGTGTAAAACTTGAGACCTTAGAGACCTTGGTGCTCGAATGCGAAATTTTGAACAATAAATTCGTTCAAAACTATTAATTATTTATATTTAAAAGGAATATTTTTTGGCAGTTATTATAATGAAACAAACGTCTAAATAGAAAACAAAACATAAAAAAAAATACAAAAAGGAAAAAGAAACTGAGACAAGAATATTGTCTAACCGTGTCTGACAAACTATTAAGGTATCGACTCTATATGAACTATTCACCTACATATAAAAACAAGTAAACAACCTATGAGTTCCTCAGTGCCATCATACGTAAGAATTTGTTAAACTTTAGGAAATCTTTGACAATATGAAAATAAAAAATAATAAACTCAAAATTATACTAATGAATGAGTAGGTAAGTAATGTAACCTGTTTGTACTTGATTTGACGAAATGGGAATTTGATTGAACCGAGTTACTCGGCCGAGTACTCGGTTGAAAAAAAATTTAACCGAGTAAAACTCGGTACTCGTTACTCGGCAAAAGTGTTACTCGGCGCATCTCTAATATATCTATAAGTACTGGTCCGAATTGAATTATTCTTTTTTCTATTAGATAGTCCATTTATCGAGGAAGGCTATAGGCTATAGAACATAACGCTACTATCAATAGAAGCGGAGCATGAATCAAGAATGTAACAAAAACGGGAAAAAATATTCCATTTTGAGAGTGTTCGAACGTTTCGTGCTTTGACATGACACATGACAGCATGTGTCTAAGATTGCGTCATTGAATATCACAGATTATATACCTCTTGAATATAAAACCTTTGCTAATCTTTTTTTTTCTAAATCTGTGTTGGTACAACCAATTTCCGACAGGTGGCGTAGCAGGTAGCTGAAGAGGTGTTTTTTTTTGAAAGCGATATTCTCAGGAATGACTGAACCGATTTCAGTCATTCTTTCAACGTTGGATATGTACTGGATCCTGATGAGTACTATATAATGTACCACGGGCAACGCCGGGGCGGACATCTAGTATACATATATACAGCCTAGAAGTTTTTATGAACTACATTTTTTATAGAGTGACAAGACGAGGTAATGCACCTCAAACAACAGGGCTGGCCTTAACAGCACAATGACACATTATACCTAGGACTACTAGTAAATCATTACCCAGCACTGCGCTCGTCTTGTCTTATAAATATCTGACAGTTGGTATTCTGAAGATGCTATATTAACTTACTTTTCTGTTCCTTCAAGTACGTGCCGTGTAACCGATGCCAGAGCGCCCGTTTGAACCCCTCCTCGTGGTTCCCCAGTATGGCGCAGTCCAGGCCCTCTTCGACCTTCTGTTTCGTTGGCGCGTCTTCCAGGCTCGGGAACGTGTACGCCGCATCCGGCTTCGCAGACTTGTCGGAACGCTCGAGCCCAATCATGCGTAGTGTGACGTCGCCGCTGACTAGAGAATATAGTAAGAACATTTATTGAAAATGAAATGAAACAAAAATATAAAAAAAATATTAAAAAAAATAGTTTACATGCACATTTATTGATTTTAATTATTTTTTTTAAAAAACGTGATTTGAACACTTAATGTTAATAGTACTAGACAATAATATAATACAGTAATACACAGTTTTTTATTGTCTATTTTACGATGAGTCGTTCTCGGAAGATAAATAAAATAGTCCGAAACTATATAACCTACTGTAGAGGTACATGTACGGTGGTAGTAGCAACATAGAAATGCCACTTTTACGAATTAAAATTACGAAGTTAAGCAGCAAGTTGCCGTCATCAAATCATATCACCAAAATATTTGAATTACTTTTGGCTCGATTGGAAACGTACTTATCATATTTTTTACCGAGTTCAACAGAACGAGGTATTCAATTCGGCCCGTATTTTTTTCATGTATGTACATTTGTACATCGATTACCCCAAAATTAAAGATCCGATTTACGTGATCCTTTTTTAATTGAAAACATCTTGTGGTGCAGCAAAGACAGATTTTTTGTGGGCTGTGTTGAATTGAATTCTAGCGTCACGCTCGGGAATGATAAGAAATCTTCGTTTAAACTCGGGACCATGGCCATTGGTCATCTAGAAATGCGACATCAGTTCCCATGCTCCTGGCCACGCCTTCCGAAGTAAGCTATCAAATTCTGAGTTATAAGTTTTCACTTCTATCGGCAGTTCCTATGACTTTCAATTTTTTTGTTTGATACAGAATAGCTGCCATTTGGTCCCATAGTTTTTTTACATATTCACTCAATAATCTTTTACACCGTTTATACCTGATTTGTCAGGTTTCGCAGGTTCGAGGAATTTGACTTCAGCCTTTGGGTCCGGAGTTGCGTCATCGCTACACGGCGTGGACTCCAGGGCGGTCTCCACCGCTTCGTCGAGGGACATCTCGAGGGCGAAGCGAGACGCCGTCTCCGTCTCCAACTTGCCTTCCATATCTGCAAGGTGAGATAAAAACACTAATGTAAATCTGGAATAACTTGCGTGTATTGTTTTTAAACTTTCGCGATTTCAACACATGATGTTTATATTGTACGGGGCTTAATCACGATATATTTCTTTATTTAATTACCACCTACTTCTCGTGACCACGGCGGTTGTAACGCTACCCAAACGTCGAGATAATTAAGGGCGTGTAGACCAAGCGAAATAGGCATTTAACGCTTTCAAGAGTTTCCCGCGATTGACGCAAAGCAAGCCGTGCGCTCACATCGCGGGAAGTGGCACATTACAGATAAGCAAGCAGTAGGTCAACTTGACTTACCGATTTAAAAAAAAAAAAAAAAATAAGAGATTTGGTTTCACAGATTTCTAAACAGATGAAACCTTCGTGAACGACACTGTGAGGCCAGTAATTAGTTATGTATGCGTGACAGCTCTCACCGACGTTGTCAAATTACTCACGTTGGTGTGCGTGTAATGTTCCCAGTCTTAAGAAAAAAATCCCACTATTGTTGTCTTAGCTTCGGAAATCTTCGCGTATAATAAACACATATATTATAATGTTAAAATAATTTAATATGACACCGATTATATAGTATGCATGGATTTCTTGTTATTACTATTTCCATCCTATGAAGTAAAGAAATTTGATTTAGCATGCAACTAAAAATTCTAATATTCGTACATAAAATTCGGAATAAAAAGACAACGCCGAATAATAGTAAAAGTCATGTGTGTGTTTATTTTGAATATTCTATCGGAGCTTCTTGTGAAATTTTGAATATTATGCTTGACAAAAGGTGGCAACTACCTACTCATTTAGTATCGGTGAACAAAGGAGGTGCATAGAATTTTTGTCAACTGATTTGATGTTGGGGGGCCAGATCATTCAATTTGTTTATTATCCAACCTTTGTCTGGACGCGTGTTGCAAACGAAAAGTTCACCCTTTCAAAAATGTTGATACAAACCAACGAAAACCGTCTAAGAGTTTATGTAAATTAGTTGAACATTATTCACATCGCCACCCAAAGTTACGTCGTCCAAATACCTAACGTTTACATTGGACTAGAGACGTTAAATGATAGAGCGAATGGCCAGGGCGAAGGTCGCATGGCCGAAGATTCACCAAGTTGATAGCCAACGGAAGATAGCATAGGATTGTTTTGATAATTTTGTGGGTCTGCCATAACATTGCCAAAGAAAATTGTAGGAGTCAAGAATTTTATTCTTCACTTCGAACAACGGGGCTCCACGATCAACCAAATTAAAGGCGTTTTTGACGTACACCTTTAACAACCCTCTCCACAATTTTGGACAAAGAAAGTCAGGACAGAATGAACAGCAGCCTCACGTCTACTCAGAGAACCAAAATCAAGTTTGTGGGACAGGGAGCTCGAAAGTACAACGCTTTATAACTACAACCCACCTTGGCAGCAAGGCCAGTATATGTGGTGCCAACAGCGATTGGCCTGATCCCAACATCTTTTTTTGGGTAAGTATGTACGCACAAATTAGCACCGTATAAAACTTCGACAATGTCACTACTGACTCGACCAGATAACATGAGGTTGATTAAAACGATTGGATCTCTCAAAAGAACTCGCCTACTTTTTTAAGCTCCACTATACCTACTTACAAGAATTAAAACTTGCTTCATAACTATAGTTTTCATCAACACTATTAGTACCTATTTTTATAAACACAAGTAATGACGTGGATTTGTGCTAGGCATCGATTAACATTAAATTAAAAAATTACGATTATAAAAATAGGGTTTAAAATAGAATAATGCAATCTACTTAAGCACATAAATAATTTGGTCTACGAGTATCTTCAAAAAAATCATAATCTATATTTTACCTTAACTGTAGGGAAAATAATTTCAGTTTAGTACAGGAACACTAACCAATTTTCGTTGAGGTGTTGTGTTTCTATTCATCAATCGAAATGAAATCGCCTAAATTATACAAAAAGCAGTAAAAATATTCAAACTTTCCTATGAAATGATATTCCTCTTTCCTTTTCTTATTTTTGGGAACAATGTTTGCAGTGTTTGAAGACACAAGACGGCATAATCTTGTACAAAACTTAAAATCACACGGGACTCCCGTACGAGACGGAAGTCCGTTTCGTACTGACTGGAGTTTGTATTTGCTTTGGCGTTTGATATTTGCTTTCTGGACCTAAGGATCTGTGTTCTGAACGTTCCATCTGCCTTTTGTTTTAGAAATCTGTGTTTGGTTTATTAAAAGCTTGTCTTATTATAATTTATAGTACCACGATATTTTTTTTGTCACGACTAAAATGTTTTTGCAATACATTAATTTGAGTACATATTTTAAATGGAATAAACTGTAAATTATACTTATTAAATTAATTGAAGTTTTTGTTTCTAGATCGGATGTTCCAAATGCAATAGCTATAGAGGACTATATAGAATAGATATACAGGAAAAGTTTTTAACCACTGCGTTTTTTTTTTTTTTTGGTGGCTCAGTGTGAGTAGTAGAACACATTTCCATTTTTAGTTTATGATTTTTTTTTCTCATTTTTCCACCTTGTCCCAATTTGAAATAAGCAAAACATGGACATATTTAATCGTAATACTATGAATGAGTAATATGAGTATGAATGAAAAAAATTGCGCACTGGTTAAAAACTTTTCCTGTATAGGACGCGGGTGCGGGTGTCACGACACTGCCGCCATGCCGTAAAGATCGCGTTGGATCGCGCGATAGAGTTGTGCGTGAAACCACTCTTACGTAAACTTAGCCACAATTTAAGTTGAACAGTGTTCTAATGGCATTGTGCGGTGACACACCTAAAACGATATCGTGCTGCGAGTAGGTAAAAATGAAGTTGCGCTAGAGATGGATAAGACTGTTCCAAAAACTATCGACACCTCGATATTTTCCACTCGTCATCATCATCATATTGTCATTTAACCATAACTTAGCTAATATTTAATTATTTTCGAAACATTATGTGGTTACAGAACTGATTTGAATAGTGGAAATCATAACAAATACAACTTTTTGAAGTGAAAACTTCTTTTGACGCACCACACACGTATTATTCTTGGGCTGTGAACGAAGCTCATCGTCACGCTCGTAAATGAAATAAATCCTCGAGTGGACTCGGAACTGTTAAATCTATACCTACTAATATTATAAAGCTAAAGAGTTTGTTTGTTTGTTTGAACGCTAGGATCTCGGGAAGTACTGGTCCGAATTGAGGGATTATTTTTCTATTGGATAGTCCATTTATCGAGGAAGGCTATAGGCTATAGAAAATAACGCTACCATAAATAGAAGCGGAGCATGAATCAAGAATGTTCAAACTGAACATGAAACAAAATCGGGAAAAAATATTCCTTTTAGAGAGTTTTTGTACGTTTCGTGCTCTGACATGACACATGATAGCATGTGTCTAAGATTGCGTCATTGAATATCACAGATTACATACCTCTTGAATATAAAACCTTTGCTAATCATTTTTTTTTCTAAATCTGAGTTGGTACTACCTATTTCCGACAGGTGGCGTAGCAGGTAGCTGAAGAGGTTTTTTGTTTGAAAGCGATATTCTCAGGAATGACTGAACCGATTTCAGTCATTCTTTCACCGTTGTATATGTACGGGATCTTGATAAGTACTAAATAAACCACGGGCAACACCGGGGCGGACATCTAGTAACTCATATATCATTAACGGTAAGTTTTTCAGTTTAAGAGTTTACTGGAAACGAAAGAAGCAATGTTATATTTTCTACAATAATGACCTCCATGACTTTCACCTTCAAAGGTAGTTATTTAAATTGGACCGGCAATTTAGTTCAAGTTTCCGTGATCAATAATTCGCCTCAGGCGCCATCATGAAATAACGTTTTAGCTGATATCTTGAAAACTATGTACTTTAGAACAAAAATTATTGAAAGCATCATTGTAGAAAATATAATTTTACATCTTTTGTTCTGTACATTTTTTTCCACAACTCACCGTTTACGATTTATTGCTTATTTAATAAACAGTTTTTCTTTCGCCGCCGATAACTCTTAAAATATCAGCTTAATTGGTTCCTTAGATAGAAAACAAAAAATGCAAAATGTTATTTTCTACAATAAGGCTCTCAGTGACTTTCGCCTTAAAACGTATAGTTTCCGAGATACCGCCAAACTCGTTTTTTCTAATTGGCGCTTGAGGCAAATTCTGGATCTTGGAAACTAGCACTAAATTGCCAATCCAATATTTTTTGTCAGGTGTAGGATCATTTGCTGAGCATAAAATTACAAAATACTGACAGATCTAGGTGGAGCCTCAGGCGCCATCTTGCAAAAAACGTTTCGGCTGATATATCAAAACCTATGTGCTTTAGAGCAAAAATCATTGGAATTATTATTGTAGGAAATATAATTTTACATCTTTTTACTTCGAACAATTTTTTTTATAGAATTTACCGTTTACGATTTATTGCTTATTTCCTAAAATATCGAGATGTCGATAGTTTTTTAACAGTCTTATACATCTCTAGCGCAACTCCATTTTTACCTACCCACGATAGAAAATACTGTCTGGTGTGTCACCGCACATTGGCCAAGAAAAATTGGATAGTTAAATAAAATACAATTGTGAAAAAAAAGGTTCATGTTTCATAATTGTGACACAAAAATTATTGGTTATTGGACAACATTTTTCTTTCTTATCAATCAGTTGAAAGTATTGAACGTGTAAATATTATTTAGGTAAATTATTCCAGTCCTTCGAAGTAGGCTATGCAAACGACGCACGAGGCGATATGCTCAGTTCCAACCTGCCCTCGTTTTATTTGCCATTTTCACTAAATCTCAAAGAGGTATAAATTGTCTTAATAACAATTATAAAGTACAAATATTTACACAATGAAAAATATTCAAAATCTAAACTATGGTATTTTTAGGTACAATGTTATTCGATTTCGAATCAATATTATTTACGCAACAGAAGCGAAGCGCGCGCGCAAAAATTTGACACAGGTCCCTCCTCGGTAACGTCCCGCGGGACACTGGCAATCTGGCAAACGACGCGTGGATAGAAATTTGCTTCAAAAAATCGATTAAAAAAAAAGGAAATTTAATGGAAAAAACGATCGAGTAGAATCTATTCTAAAATGAATTACCTATAAATTGATATTATTTATAAAATATTGAGTATTATAGTACTCGTATAAAATGAAATTTGCTTGTAAAAAAACTGCAAATCGAAGTTATTTCAGTAATTTTTTCTATCGAGAAAATTGTATTGTGTCGTGTATTGAACCAGTACATGGTAAAGAGGAAGAATGTATCCTAAGTATATATTTATTTCAGACTCAAAACGTTATGATTTGTCTGTCAAAAGTGAATTCTAAAACAGGCAAAACCGGGAAAACCTGGCCTTAAACAATGAATTCGTGGTTAACCCCCCGTCCCTTTCGTACTTTTTTCTTTATCTAAAATCATTTTCGAGACCACGGTTGCATGGAAGAGATCGCTTTTAGCGAAAAACCGCCAATTGGTACTAAATTTTGTTTTTTTGGGTTGTTGTTTCTTAAGATTTTGTTTTATTTAGTGCAATAAAGAGTTTATCTGTCTACAATATAAAATTACGACTACTTTTACATTTCGAAAAGTGCATGAATTAGTTCTAAGGGAATATTTACATACATATCCGCGCAAATACTAGTACGTTATAAGTCCAAAACAAGTGCAATTAATATTTTTTACCCGATTCAAAGAATGGTTATGTTTTTCGCGCGTATCTTGTATGTTTATGGATTTCTTTATGTTTTTTTCTACACGGCTGGATGGATTTTAACAATTAAGATACCGTTAGATTCGTCGGAATTGTGTAACATCAATAGCAATTTGCAACTTTTGTTACAAAAATTTACCCAACAAATGTTAAGTAACAGCATTTCTTTATCTTTACCTAGAGTAATTACTGATGGTCCCGGTATTGAGGCGCATCGTCCCGAGGAGTTGTTTATGCTATGTTTCGGTGTTCTAGGCACTCTTTTCTTGCTATCTTTTTCTAATTGTGCATCTATCTCTTTCTGTAGTTCGGTCAACTCTCTCTCGCCGTCCTCTTCATCTAATAACTGGAAAATAAAGAGACACATGATTTATTATAATAATAATTTATTATGTTAATATTTTTTTATATTAAGTGAAATTGTTTACTTATTTACCTACGCAGACAAGAAATTAAATACTTCTGTTATTTAGTCGTGCTAAGAAGTCTAATTTCAATCATACATTAGAATCAGGGCAGTCCAAGCAAATGCCCGCGGCCCGCGGCTTGTTTTCATGCGGCCCGCGATGCATGTTTCAATCAGAAAATAATGTCCGATAAATCACTTCTACCCGCAATGTCTCTGACAACAACGAATGTAGAAGTTAACGATGAACCAATAAACGTCTAAAGAAATGATTATTACCCCGTATTTTTGTACTAGAACACTTAATTTTTTTTCTGCAGCCCTCCAGCTGTTAATATACTACATATTTAATTAGCCCGCGAAGGTATGCAGTTTGGACAGCCCTGTAAAATATAATTTAAGTTTGCACAAAATTTCCGATCCTTTTTTTTATAAGGATCACTTACTGAGCATAAAACCACAAAATCCTGACAGACCCAGGAGCTTCATGCGCCATCATGAAGAAACGTGTTTAGTCGATATATCGGCTACTAGACATTTTAGGGCAAAAGTTATAGAGACTATTATTGTAGAGAATAACATTTTTACTGTACATATTAACTTTTTTCAACATAGTGCATGAAGCTCCACTTGAATGTGTCAGCATTTTGTGGTTTATGTTCAGTAAAGGCTTGTTCGCATTAGGTTAGTATATTAGTCTAGTAGCGAGTAATTTAGTGAATAAATGTACTGAACTAAAACTGAACACTGAACATTTTGTCGAGTAGTTTAGGAAGTGATTTAGTCGAACCAATCCATTTTGTTTTATTTTTAACGGGCGAGTAGCACCCCCCCTCCACGCGTTCGTTGGGAGCGGTGCACTCATTGGCTCGCCGACTAAACAGGTTCGAACTTGTCGAATTAGTCTGGAGAGAAAAATAACTTCAAACAATTTTCCAAATACGAAAATGTCTGTGGAATAACTTATTTTATTGATCACACAAATTTCCTCATTCGCCTCTTCTAAAATAGCCATTACGATTCGATAAAATTAGTTGTAGGATCTTCATGTTGCGAAACGCTACTCACATGTGAACTGTACTAAAGCACGGTGCGAACGTTTTTTGAATAGTAGCGAGTATTTTAGCTACTAAATTACTCTCTACTAGACTAATTTACTAGCCTAATGCGAACAAGCCGTAAGGGATCTTAAACCTTATAAAAAAATGGATCGGAAATTTAGTGCAAAGTTAAATTCTATTATTACTGGCATAAAATGTTTATTTAAATGTTGACCAGCTAACTTCAGGGCATCATCGGTTTTTCGTGCCGATGCGCGCGCGCACCGTAATAACTTACTTTCGTATTTTTCCCTAACGCGCCAAAAGAAGTGTAACTTCGAAATTTATAAATTACCGTTTCCGTTATAAGTTTCAGCGGGGTAATGTGTAGGGTCGTGGGTTCGAATCCCACCTGCACGTCCGAGTATTTTTCTAAGCTTCAGCTGCATAACTATGCTGTAAAACTATAATCACTACCGGCTGCAACGGTGAAGGAAAATATTGTGTGAAAACCGGAATGTTCCAAGAGAGACATTTTTCTACGACATGTGTTGTTATCCGTCAATCCGCAGCGTGGCGGGTTTTGACCGTATCTCTCTCCTAGTCAGAGAAGGCCTGAGCCCCATCAGTGAGAACATAAACTAACCATAGACTTTCAAGACAGTTTTATATTTTCTCACACTGTGTACTCTGGGGCCATGACGTGCAATGCGCGTCCCTTGGACCTAGTCTAGTATAACAGTTCCTGTTAAAACAAATACCTATGTAAATGGAGATCACCTTATGTGGCACGATTTAGCTATGAAATTGACCTAAACAGGATTAATACTTGTAAATAACTAGAGCTACAATGTATTCTCACTCAAAGTTTTCCTTGTAATCGTGACACAGACATTGAAATAGACACCGCAAGATCAATCTTTAAAAAGTATATCAATGTATATGTAGTATAACAAAAAAAAATGCTACCTTTAGCATGAGTTTTTATAATAATTATGTTTTATTACTATGAAAACTGACATGGTTGTTACGCATTTTAAATTAACTAACGATCTGCGCGTGTTATATTATACTAGCTGACCCGGCAAACGTTGTTTTGCCATATAAATAATTTCCTAATAAAATAAGGGTTGATCATAGAAGGGTGACAATTGAGGATTGTATGTATTTTTGTATGTTGTATCATAAAAAAACAGAAATTAAAATTTTTGTCTAAAAAATAAAATAAAAAATTTAGAGGTGGACTACCCCTAACATTTAGGGGGATGAAAAATAGATGTTGGCCGATTCTCATAGATACCGGATAAGCACAATTTTTTTTATCAAAATCGGTCAAGCCGTTTCGGAGGAGTATGGCCACGAAAACTGTGACACGAGAATTTTATATATTAGAAGATTAGATTTTAGGATCTTAAGAATTGTTCTAATCTAGTTGTAGTTTTTTTATAGTACAAAATGAAAAGACGAGCAAGGCATGTTCAGCAAGGAGACATTTTAAGCAATACGAATTACAGCGTCGTTACAACGTCCATTACAGCGCAGTGCTACAAATATAATTACTGTCTAACAGTGCACTGCTCTTGTCACCCAAATATATAATATGACGTTGGTTGTATGACCTGTATTTTTTCTGAAAACATTGGCCTTCAAACCAGAACACGGTATAATACACCTGCAAAGGTGAGGTGCATCCAAAGGCTATCCATTACAAATGTAATCCTTCACGATATTCGTATTCGTAAAATTTATAACTAGCTGATCCTGCCCGCGTTGCTAAGTCGCCACCTATCGAAATTGGTCGTACCAACTCAGATTTAGAACAAATTTGCTTACCAAAGGTTTTTAATGACGCAATCTTGAAAGATAGACACACGCTTTCACGGACTCCATCTAACATCAACACACGCAATGAAAGTTCTCAAAAAGGAATATTTTTCCCGTTTTCGTTACATTCTTCATTCATGATCCGTTCACATTAACACTTGCGTAATGTTATATACCCTTCATCAATAAAACGTGTGTTGAAAATGACATTAAATTAACGCTAAATCGCACTACTGAATACATGACATCCAATAATCTAAAAATAAACCTTGACAAAACAAAATTGATGACATTTAAAAATAAAGTGAATAGGCTAGAGAATCTTGACATACGTAGTTCTGGACATACCATTCAAGTTATAAATACAACAAAGTTTTTAGGCTTGCATATTGACTGCAATTTGAACTGGTCAATGCACACCGAGAATCTATGTACAAAAATAAACCAGCATTCATATGCCCTCTGTATGCTGTCAAAGATAGTCAATAGATCTACAGTTCTGGCTGCATATAACGGTTATGTGTCGTCACTACTTCGGTATGGTGTTATGTTTTGGGGCAATAGTACAACAAAAGAAAGGGTGTTTAGAGCCCAACAAAAATGTATTAGGGCCATTTGTCGGCTACGTCAAAGACAAAGTTGTAAACCATATTTCGTAACTTTGAATGTCTTAACCTTACCATGCTTATATGTTTATGAATGTGTTATGTTTGTCCGTAGTAATATAGAAATGTTTGAAACTTTGAAATGCCCACGGCATAAACATAAACTAAATGTACCTAAGCGACAAACAGCTTTATTTGCGAATAGTGCATTATGTATGGCACCAATGCTGTATAATCACTTACCAATAGAAATCATTAAAACCGAACAAAGGAATGTTTTTAAACATAAATTAAAAAGTTTTTTGCTTGAGAGGGCTTATTATAGCATAAAAGAGTTTTACAAGAAAAGTTTTAAGCGCTTCTGTTAATTTTTAGTATTGGACGAACTAGCTAAAGTATTGATAATATTAGTCAACTTTGGCGCACAATACTTATATTGTAATTTTTGAATTGACATTATTATTATTGTTGTTATTTTTGACTTTGTATTCTTCTGACATTTTCTTTTATTTATGCATTGTAATTAATTAAATAAGTGTTAACTTGTTTCATTCATCTCATCACTTAATTTTGTCCAAATAAATATGACATTTATTTGTACCTGTGACATTATAACTTTCAATTAATTCTTGGGACATTTTTTATGATATTTTATTAATTTATGAATTACATATTTTATGTCAATTATTTGGATATATGCTTCATGTGAGAACTAGATATAACTTAAATTGAATTGTATGTGGTAAATGTGCCAAACTGCCAAAGCGTAGTATTGTCATGAACAGCTTTCTTTATTTTATGCTGGTCTGTTATTGGCGGTCAATTGGCCATTGTATTGATATGGGTTGTCATTGGTTGATTGAGAGTATCTCTCTACTTAGTCTGTTACTGATTTCTGATGATTCTATCTGTAGTCTGTAGTGTTTATTGTTGACATTGTGTAATTTATGATTTAATGTGATTTGGTTTAAAATTATTGTTTTGCATGCCGAAAGGTGGATATGGAGCTCTGTATTGACCATGTGTAATCTGTTAAGATCTTTTGTATACCCATATACGCGAATAAATGAATTATGAATTATGAATTATAAATGGACTATGAAAAAAAAAACTTTCAATTCGGTCAAGTATTTCCCGAAATCCTAGCGTTCAAACAAACAATCTCTTAAGCTTTATTAATATTAGTATTTATAATATGTAAGATGTAAGTATACAAGCCGCCGCGGTTTTTTTCGCGCAGTTTCCGGTCTCGTAATAATGGGCTATAATAATCTATCTGAGTTCCATTCAACCCGATCCGTTCAGACATTTCAACGTGATAGAGCACCAACATCCAAATTTTCGCTTTTTTATCGCGCATAGGCCCGCGTTTGACCACCTACTCGCCTGACGGTAGGTGATAATTTATGATATTAGTAGTGTACTATACTTATATTTACGATGTCTATGATTATCTATGGCACAAAATACTCTGTATGTTTGATATATTAACCGTAATATGACCTCTGTGGTGAGCGATTTACTAATTACGAATTAACTCTATTTTGCTTTGTTTGAAAGCCAAACAAAATGTATTTTTCTACATCAAATGACCTATGAAGCATTGGAACCCGTTGTGTGGTCACAAATATACTTGAATAAATATGAAGGGAATACAGATTACCATTATTTACGCTTGATTGTTATTTTTTTTCGATACAAAATGACCAGAATGTTTACTTTGTTTGATAAAAAATTTGCAGTTTATAAGCATAATTTGTTTTTTGATCTTTTTTACTAGATCACTGTTACATGAGCTGCACCTGCCCATCAGGTTTTAGAAAGATAACTGCGAAAAAATATTTGGAATCTGCATACTTATTTAAATTTTTTTTTTTTTAAATACAGTTTATCAGTAGTAGTCCAAGATACCAGACCCGCCAGACGTCACGTATTTTTTGATGGATGAAATGTGGACGATTGAGTAGAATTAGTACTCTATTATTGCGAGTTGCAAAATGGCCGACGGAGAGTGTCTGGGAGTATGGGGGCCTTATTTTTAAAGATATTGCCTATGACATACGCGAAAATCAGTTATCAGAAAATACGTGAAGTAAGTAATGTAACTTTTGGACTATCTCAAAATTGGCAATTTTTTTTAGGTAAACATGTGTTCTTAGTACGTACTAGCTCTACTCAATCGTCCACATTTCATCCATCAGAAAATACGTGACGTCTGGCGGCCCTGGGATCTTACTCTATAGTAGTTGATTAGTAGGTATGCTGCTTTGTATCTGCATCTTGCATGCATCTTTTTAACCCCCAACCAAAAAAAAGGGGTGTTATAAGTTTGACGTCGATGTCTGTCTGTCTGTGTGTGTGTCTGTCTGTTGCACCGTAGAGCTCAAACGGATGGGTCGATTTCAATGCGGTTTTTTTATTTGAAAATTAATATCCGTGCGGATGTTCTTAGCTATGTTCGGTTAATATCGATTCAAGATGGCCGCCGCCACAAAATGGCGGACAAAATATTTCTTCACAACCTACCTCAATATGGGTATCAAATGAAAGGGCTTGACTAGTAGAATACATTGCACTATGGCAAATTTCTAATCCAAGATGGCCGCTTCCACAAAATGACGAAATACATTTCTTTTTTCAGAACTCCCTTAATATGGGTATCAAATGAAAGGGCTTGACTAGTAGAATGTTGTACAGATAACAAATCTGAGGTAGTCGGGGGTTAATCAAAATTTTTAATTTTGTTCTTGTTATCGTAACACTTAACATTTCGTCAAAGATGTGTATTTTTTTAAATGTGGCGGTTTCCTTGTTTTCCTTCACAATGAAAGCCAGTAGTAATAACAAACTTGTACGTGTACCTATACAGATATACACTTTGAAAAATTACGTGCCGAAGATATTAGAACCTACGATGAAAACTTAACTAACCTAACCTATCAATCAAATGAAATTAAAGAACTCAAGGAGCGATTCTCACCCGCGCCCGCTGCGGTTGCGGAACGGTTTTATTTCAAAACTTACGAGACCGCTCATTTTCGCGGTTCCACAACGCCGCTGTCATAGATGCCGCTGTCCAAACAACGCCAAGCAACAGAAGAACGCGCAGGCGTAACTCGCCGAGTCTGCGGGCGGCCTGCGCTGTGTTTCCAATTTTTACATATGTATATATTTGCATTCTATAGAAGCTGCGGCCCCGCAACCGCGGCGGGCGCGGCTGAAAATCGCTTCATGTGTTTTTAGGCTAAAACCTTCAAAGTACTGTTAAATTATTTCAATGTAAAAAAAGTCTACATACTTTCTGTAACCGCTCTTTGTCCCGTTTTCTGGCAGCTCTGAAGGAAGGTGGGTCCTGGTCTTCTTCCAGGTCTACCGTCATGAACTCGTCGACTGTGAGGGCTGAGGACGGTGTCTCTCCAAACTCCAGTAATCTCTTCCGCAGCGTGGATTCGTGGATCTTCACGATTCGGACTACGTCACTCGGTGTACGGTTGAAGTCGTGCAGACGAGCCGCTATCAGGAGGGCTGGAATGGCGATATTGAAAATCTATTGAATTGCTGACGCTAAATAAAGTATTTTGTAACTTATAAGGTAAATAAGATTTTTTTAACAGGTGAATTGGCTGAGTAAGTATTTACTGAAAGACATTTTGTTTTTGTAAAGAGTAATGAGATGAACGGGACTTGTTGGGACAGCTACACAGCTGCCTATACCACCACAGTTTCAAGCATCTATTGGAACACGAAGAGTCTATATCATCAAATATATAAGATGACTAGCGGTCAACCCGCCTTTGCCCGTGGTACACAATATAACTTCCGGAGTAGGAAGAGGGGTGTAACGTCACTTTATCGTAAACATCGTACCATGAAGTGACGTTACTCAAAACGATTTGTTGTTAGTGAAATAAAAGGAAAATACTTGTACAACATTTTAAAAAATGTAACCATTTGAATAATGACAATTTAGTTATTTTAGTCATCTCGCCTTTTATATCATAATTTAATCAACTATTTTTGCCTCAAATGACAAATGGATTCGCTAGTTTAATAATTATTTACTTTATATTTACCTTGATCAATAATGCTAGTATAGCGAACAAACGTAATAACTTAAAACGATATTCAGATTAATGAAATCAGATATATTTAGACTCAGATACCTAATTTTCTAAAACGAAGTTGCTCGCATTGAATCAAAATGAATTGCCGCATGCACCTTGACACCTTGAGAATAACGCCAAACTGTTAGAGCCACTTTACATGAAAGGAAATTGTAGCAACCGGGTGATATAGTTTTTACTTTACTTTGCAATTTGAACTCACACATAGGTCTTAATCACGGACTAAATTAATGAAACCGCAACAATTTCTCCAGTTTTATTGTGACCACGCCGGTTGTGACGCAGCCGAAATGAAGAGGTAACCGGGCGATTACAGCTACGACTGTTCAAAAATAAATGTATGCGCGATCTATTTTCATTCGCACCCAACACAATAGTTTAGCTCAAGGAGCCCACTAACTGTTCCCACACTTGGGACTCGAGGCTTTCTCTGGCAAGTAGAGAGTTAAGGCCATAATTCACCACGTTGGTCCATTTCCGATCAGAGGATGACGTTTGACTTTGAAAGATTCTAGGAACATGTCGGTTTCCTCATTTTAAATCTCTGGGTGACGAGCGCTTATGACGAGGACTTGTGGTCCAATCAAGATGTGTGACACTATGCTGCTATAGGCAAAAGTGTTGCTTACCATCGGGTACATGTTCTGCTCGTCTCGTTACACTATTATAAACAAAAATTGGCAGTCATAGGAACTGCTGATAGAAACTTATACTTAACTCAGAATTTGATAGCTTACTTTGGAAACTACGCAGGGGAAACCGGCGAGCGTGGACATGCGCATGGGGATCTAGCCAATCCATCATAGCCAAAATGGGAAGTGCTGACGCGTTTCTATATGACCAATGGCCATGGTCCCGAGTTTACCCGAAGATTTCTTAACATACCCGAGCGTGACGCTAGAATTCGATTCACAGCCAACAAAAAATCTGTCTGTGCCACGACAAAAAAAGTTTTCACTTTAAAAAAAAAAGTCGCGATTGTCGCTTTCATGTAACCACGATCCATCGTAGATCGTCGCTTAATATCAGACGAGAAGGTAGTCACACCTGTTATGCAAACACCTTTTATGGGTAAAAACAATAGTTCCCCTGGTTGTAGCATTCATGATGGACCACTCACCAGCGCCGCAGATGCCCGACGGCCGCCTCCCTGAATGAATGGAGTCCCTCTTCATCCGCTGCACAAGGCGAAGCGCCGTCATGCTGACCTCATGCTGCTTTTCCTCGAATTGCAGCTGCGACGCGAACCGGAGGATGTACAGGCACGGATCTGTGACATATGGCAATAACAACACACATTAATGAAAGGTAAGAAAAAATACAAATAAGAAGGATGACTGAAATAACTAGTTAAATAATTGGGATGAGACTATAATGTCGGATGATCTTTGGACTTAAGCCACTACTCTATGGTGTCCAGAGCGGAAACTGAGCGGGACTTTGCAGCACCCTAAAACAGCGTTGGCGGGACGACCTAGATCAATATTTGCAGAACTGGCCTGTAATAGCACTAGATGGAGACAAGTAGAAAGAAAGTAGGGAAGCCTTTGGCCAGCGTTGGGTCATATGTCTGGATATGTGATTCTTAATAGCCGCTCGCTTCACCCCGCGCGGCGGTGTTTTTGCCGTCGACGCACTTGCGTGCCAACGTTTTTTTCTCACTTGGCGCTCGGCGGTCGGCTATGCACTTGAACGTTATTTATGACTTAAATACGGAACAAAGACCCCACTTGTATTTTTTTTCTTAGAATAGTTGAATAGACGCTTCAAATGGTAGTTAAATAACTAACATTTGTGGCTTTTGTTTAGGTATAAATCAGCGTATAACCGCTTACTTTGAAAAAAGAAAATACTGGTGTATATATATATTTTTATTTTAAAAAGTAAACCACAATGTATAACTTTTACAAGTTAGATTTAGTAAGAGACTACATCTGCACTATTTGACAAAATAACAACACATTCCTCACTATAAAAGTATTTAATATCAGGCATTTAAAAACTATCAAATGAAGTTTGGGGCGCGAGTTTTTCTGTTGCCACTTAAGAATTAATTCCTATGCAATTATTACATGCACATTAAAAATATTAGTATTTTCGGAGAGCTTGTTTCATTCTCAAAGCCAGGTAATAATTGAGATGATATTCATTAAACCACTACATTAAAATATGGGAAAAAGTCACTAGAGTACCACATTCTTAACACTTAACTTTACGGTTCTTAAAATTATTTGTACAGCAGACTTTATTTGAGTGATATTTTTTGAAATACAATAAGCCTACCAAATAACAGCTTTAAAATGATACCAAACTCATATTATTCTGTTGTAACAAAAAAAAGTTATTACACATCAAGTAGAAAAGTCATAAAATGTTCCCTATTTGTAGGTAATTTAAGGGCATATTCACACCAAACTTATTCCGGCTGATCTGGTAAATAGCCGGAATGGCCGTCTAATAAGAAGTATTATATTGGATATCAAATTTTAGCTTTGCTGATTAATGTTACATCATCATCATTATCATCAGCCTACCTTAGCCCAATGCTAGGTATTTTCGGTTCCAGTTTCTGGCCACTACTCGCATTACATATATTCGAGTCTTAGGGCATCCTACGCTATGTTTGCCGGTTCCGTCTACCCCCTCCCCTATCTTTAGTCGGGGGGGGGGGAATAAAAGTACGGGCCATATACTATATGGCCGATAGAATAATAGAAAGATACAGTAGTATCTGTAGAAAACTAAAGAAAGATCAACACGACCTTCCTCTGTATTCATTTAAATAAATAAATAAATAAATATTGGTAAACAATTCACACACAACACTATCTGACCCCAAACTAAGCAAAGCTTGTGTGATGGCAGCCAGATAGCTGTTATAATACTTATATAGTTTTAAATACATACTTATTATACATAGAAACACCCAGACACAGTGCAAACATTTGAATTCATCACACAAATATTTGCACTGGGTGGGGATCGAACCCACGACCCTCGGCTTCGCAGGCAGAGCTACTACCAACTAAGCCACTAGGGCAGTCAGAAAACTCAAATAGTAAATAAACAATTAAGCATAACATTCACTGATTTATTGGCACGAAAACATAAAATGAACAACATAATAGTATATCATAAGTTTAAAAAAATGCATATAAAATAATAGTGAAACTATATTTATTACTAGCTACGCCCCGCGGTTTTATCCGCATTTTCCGGGACAAAATGTATGATAATCCAGGGTTTTAGTAACATTCCGATATTCAAAATTTCATGAAAATCCGTTCAAAAAATTCAGCGGAACAGGCCAACAAACATATATGAATAATTTTATAGTAGAAATTATGGGGTGCCACTATTTTTCGTTTAGCTATGCAGCAATGTGATCATTCGACCAACACCTTTTTTACTAAATTATAAACATATTTTTACAAATTTTATATTATGATTGTATAATATTTTTAATTGATTTGTAATATTATTCGAAACCACAATTTGGTTCTTTACTTCATAGTCCGGACAGAATTCTCGCGGTGTGACTTGGCCCTAACAACGTAGCCGACGAACTTGCTGTAAAAATGGCCGTCGATTTCGGTAGAGGTGGTAAACAATGGTTACATCTTGCCGTAAATTGTTATTTATCAAATAAAAATCGGCACACAACTGTTCTAGAACGATCGTTTGACTATATTTTGAAGAAATCATAACATTTATCACAGTAAATAATATAAAATTTGAGACATATAGCCGTTTTCAAAACCAAAACAAATAATACTTGGAAGACTTACCGATTTTGATGCACTCAAACACTGTAATACCTTAAAATAAATTGTAAACAGGCTCGTTTACAAGTTTTCAAAGCTATATCACTGCACAACACCAGCTTATTATAATTGTATTTACGTAAAAACCTGTTTTTCGACAGCCGGCCAACACAAGCACAAACTGGATTGATTTGGACTGACTGATTGAAAAGTTTTTTTTTTTCTAGTTGGATTCAGAGAGTATAATATGTTCTCGGCGCTTAAATTGAAGTGCCTTTCAACCCGAGTGAGATAGCATTCATTCTATAAGTGTTTTTTCCTTAGTAAAAGCAGGATAGAGAATTTTACTGAGTCTGGCACGAAATAAAAATGCGGACACTACAGTGTCCGCGGTGCCTTAGCGCAACTATAGAAAACGGACAGTACAGTGTCCGCGGTGAAGCGACCGGATAGTAATAGTTAGATCATTAAAAATATCGTACATGTATTTTTTCTCATATTTCATCACAAATATAAAATGACGTAGTGAACCTGCCCTCGTAACTTGAGATCTCAGACTCGATGTCCACTCGATGACTAAAAAAGACTAATTAGATCGTTAGTTAAATACAAAAAAAAAGTAGGGGAGAAGTGGCATGAAAGAGCCAGTTTACTGAACGGAGCGAAAAAAAAACTTTTAATGAATGAAACGATGATTTTTTTTTCTCTGTTTATTATTTATTTATTATAGTAGGTAGTTTCATACAAAAAAACCTTAAGCGTACACAGAAATCAGTGAAATATTCATTTTAAAAAAATGTGTCTTTTGGCTCTTTCATAACATTCAGGTATTGAAAGAGCCATTAAATGTTATGAAAGAGCCAATCTGTATTATATAATGTAATTGCAATAATTATGCAAAATGATAATTATTGCCTTATTATAAAATAACAAAAGACAATTCTAAACATTTTTTTTTTTAAACTAATGACTTTTTAAGATTTTTTAATACTATCAATTATTTTGAGTCATTCTAAGAATCACTTTAATCTTAACATATTATTCAGTCGTACCTTTATTACTATTAGTGACGTATTATTATTTATTAATAAAAATCTCGAAATATAGACAAAATAACAAATAATATCACCAATCAAAATCAACATCAAATTATTAGTTAAATATTTAAGAACTTAAAAAATTTACTTACTTCAAGATTCAACATTTTAACTATCGATTTGCTTAAGCTTAAGATTCAGACTTTAGGTAACGTAATTTCCTTAAAATTAGAAGCATGTCTTGCAAAAGAAATTATATTTCCCCTTAATGCCACAGGATTCATGCGCCCACCCAGAACAAATTTTGCACTGAAACCAATCTTGATCACTGTTTTCATATGTTTTACGACAAACTACGCAATCATCACTATTATTTGTCTCAGAGTTTTTTTGCTTCGAACAACCTTTTCTTTACTTCTGCCAATATGGTAGAGTCAGACGAATCAGAGTCATCTTCCACTACGGAATTTTCTTTATTTATTTTTGATTTTCTATTAAGGGTTTTTATGGACTGCTTTGTAGTCATTTTCTTAATGATAATCTTTGGTTTCTTTGCATTACCCTCTTTCTCATTTAATTTATCCTTTTCAGGAGTGTCAGTTATGATGGCAGATGACATTTTCTATTATTGCGTGTTGTATTTTGTCTTGGCCCTGCTTTAGAAAATGGTCTTATCATTTCCAGTGATATAATTTGTTGCCTAGAAGTACTCGGAATCGCAACCATAGGTGTAGAAATGACATGGGAAGGTCTGATATTCTGGTCTGTTACAACATCATTACTTTCTTCGCAAGCTTCAAGTGGTTTTGTAGTAGGCGGAAGTGTTGATTTTAAGTTAGTTTCAATATTTTCCCTTTCCAAGTTTATCTCATTACCATCTTTTGACTGTGATGGATTAGGTCTATCACTCACATATGAAGACAAAAATTCTTCCTCATTAAATATATTAGAATTTAAGGGGTAAATCCCTGTTTTCAAAAATCCTTGTGTTATATTCTGAGGACTAAAAGCTGACAGATATGCTTCTTTTACAAATAGCGCAACTTGATATATAGTCACCGTTTTACCAGGGTTCGATAACATCCATTCATTCATGGCAATGCGGTATCTAGTTTTAAAAGGCCCATATACTGTGACATCAAGTGGTTGCAGTTTATGACTGCAGTGCGGTGGGAATGTAACTATTATGATTGAGTTTTCTCTGGCAAATTCAACCACTCTGAGATTCACATGAGAGCTGTGATTATCCATTAATATCAATGCTGGATTCTCTTTTGATGGCTTAACATGCATCACAAAGTGTTCAAGCGCTTTAACGAAACAGTCTTCAGTCATCCATCCAGAAGTTTGACCCAACCCTAAAGCTCCAGGCGGACCATTATTTAACATAATATCTTTGTAGTTTACTCTAGGAAACACAAAACAGGCGGTAAAAACCACCAGCTGCATTAATAAAGAACAGAGTTGTCACCAATGTGCCTCGTTCAGCTGAGGTAACTTGCCCAATTTGTTTCACACCTTTTTCAGCTATGACTTTAGGAGGATTGGTGACGGTGCTGCAGCCTGTTTCGTCGGCGTTAAAAACCATATGAGGAGGAAAATTGTATTTGCGTAAAGCAGTGGTTAGTTTCTCAAAAAATGTATTTACATTATGTTTATTAAAACTTGTTGCACGCGATAGAGAAGTGCTTTCGGGTTTTCTCACAGCCAAATCTCTGTGTCTGCTCATAAACCCTTTTAACCAATCATCACTCGCAGTTGTAATTTCCTTCCATTTATCTGGGCAGATATCATTGGCCATGGCATAATCAAATGCCAGCTTCTTAGTTTGATGTCTTGTTAGGCCATAGCACATTTTTGAAGCAGTCTTTAAGTAATCCGCCAGCATGTTCTCCTGGTCTGTTGTGAAAATACGCTTATTTCCTATATTAGGACAGTGTTTATAAGATGACTCACCAGAAGCCTTTACTTTTTTTAACTATTTTAGCTAAGTAAGCCCTAGATATTTTTAAGGCAATCGCAGTTTTGTTTATGGACTGACCTTTCTGCAAAACTTCATCGACTGCTTCTTCGATTACCGATTTTTCGGGTCTTTTTCGTTTTTTTGGCAAGGCTTCTCCATATTGCAATATCTGAAGCAACAATTTTATAATAGGTACACGAAAAGAAATATATTTTTACATTATTTACAAAATTTAAATGCACGGCTATGAAAGAGCCGGTTATGAAAGAGCCGGCTCTTTTAAGACAAATTCACCGGCTCTTTCATAGCTTATTTAAAAAAAATATCTAACCTTCAAACTAACAACATATATAAAACTTTTTCGGTATATATCTTACGCAGCTGTAAGACCAAATATATGCGCTACCTCAATCTACAATCCATGTAACTATATTTGTTTACAATAAAATATCAAAAAACATCTTAAATGAAGCAAAATACTTACTTTCTAGTGCCAAAAAACTTTGATTCGATGTACCGGCGGTCGTTGGCGTCGGCGAACTGTCAAATGTTTATGGGTGACGCGAAATCAGTATTGCCACTTAAAATAAAATAACCTACCAAATTCGTTCGTAAACTACCGAAATATCGCAAGTGGCTCTTTCAAAACCTGGCTCCTTCATGCCACTTCTCCCCTACACATATTTTTTACCCGACTGCAAGAAGGGTTATGATTTTCGCGCGTATCTTGTATGTTTGTAAATTTCTTTATTCCCACGTATCTTCCAAAAGGCTGGATGGATTTTGACGATTCACATATCGTTAGATTTGTCTCAACTACCCGAGTGTCTTTAGATAAGTATTAAATAAATAATCAACATAGCCGATTTATGACGCAAAATTGTCAGTAAGTAGTTAAAAAAAATAGTATCGAGTAGTAAAATCGAGTAGGATATCAAAATAAAGAGAATTTAAAGGGCATTACAAGTACTCATATATACATATTTATGTCGTGTAGAGTTCAATGTCATTCCGAATAATTATACGCATTTTAAGTGAATAATTCGAATAAATTTGTTTTCAATGCCTTCAGATGACGCTGTTTTTTAAATAAAAGCGGTCAAGTGCGAGTCGTACTCGCCCATGAAGGGTTTCGTAGCAGCGAGTAACATAATACATAAGTTCTTGTAGTTCGTTGTAACTTTGATCGATGTTTTAATAATAGTGTATTTATGACGTACTAAATAAAAACTACTCACTAAATCGAGTTCAAACCAATTATCGTTGGCAGTTTGCAATTAGAAAAGGAAATTAATACTTACCAAGTTTCAACAGTGTAGTTCTCATAGTTTCGGCAAAAAGTGTTAGTGACATACGGACGGACAGACAGACATGACGAATCTATAAGGGGTCCGTTTTTACGTTTTAGGGAACCCTAAAAAGATTGATAATTATGTGCTATTGATAACGTGTTAAACAAAACCGAAACGAAAATTATAATTGACGTAAGTGATTTTTCATATCTCCTGCTCGACAAAGTCCAATTATATGTCTTGAAACGTCAAAACAAAGCAAGTGATTGTGACCTTTCAAAATGCAGAGGTAAGTAATATTGAGAAGATTCCCTAGGGATTAAAATGATTTGAATTTGGAACGTTAAAATTCGTATGAAAATTCTTACCCATAGTACCATTGTAAAAAGACTTTATTAAAAACTCGAACTTTTTTTCCAAATATCGAACTGCCCACCCACCGCACGCAAAGAAGCAAAACACAAAAAAAGAAAATATAAAGAGGCGCCATTGAGTCGAATTTTGTTAGTTTTGAATTGTATCACTTTAATTCGTTTCGAACCGGGTGGTATACCTTGTACTTAGAATCACGAAAAGGTATTCATTGAAGGTGATACAGGTATACGCCCCACACTCGAACCGTTCGGACGACGAAGTGGAGGTCATGTATGATGATATTTCAAATGCCATGCGTGCCTCGAAAACACACTTCACGGTTGTGATGGGAGACTTCAACGCGCGGTTAGGCACAAGGAACGGCGATGAACTGAGAGTGGGGCCATTTGGATTTGGACACCGGAACCGTAGGGGTCAGCGATTGGCCGACTTCATGGAGAAGGAGGGACTCTTTGCGATGAACTCCTTCTTTAAGAAGCGGGCGTCCAGGAAATGGACATGGCTGCATCCCGGCGGATACAAGTTTGAAATGGACTTCATTATGGCGACCAGGAAGCAAATATTCAATGATGTCTCAGTGATCAATAGTGTCAAAACTGGCAGCGATCACCGATTGGTGAGATGCTCATTGAATATCGACGTTAAGCTTGAGAGGTCTCGTCTGATGAAGTCTACTCTTCGTCCGAACCCGGACCAAATTCAAAACCCCGAGAGCTTTCAGTTAGAACTCCGAAATCGCTTTGAATGCCTGGCCGAATGCGAAACAGTGGATGAGCTGAATAATGGGCTGGTGGAAACTATTCATGCGGTTGGGTCTAAATTTCTGAAGACACGCCGCAAAGATAGAACTCAGAAATTATCTGAGCATACTCTCAAACTCATGGCAGAACGGAATGACATGAGACTGCAATCTTCAGTGGACATGTCAAAATATGGCTCGCTTAATAGACAGATCTCCAAATCGATTCGATACGATTTGCGTAGTTTTAATACAAACTGTATTAAAATGCGATACAAAAAATAAGGGCTCCAAAGTATTCGCAAGAGATCTGTCAATTGGACAAAGCCAGTTGACAAAGCTGAAAACTGATAGTGCCGGAATTGTCTCATCTAAGCCAGAGATTTTGAGAGAGCTCGAGAAGTTCTATGGAGAGCTGTACACCTCGTCGCAGAGCCCTACTCCTAGCATTAGTGATGCTAGAGCCCGTCTGACCCGACACTACACAGAAGACATTCCGGACGTAAGTCTGTACGAGATACGGGCGGCTCTCAAACAGCTTAAGAACAACAAGGCACCGGGGGAAGACGGAATCACGACAGAACTTCTGAAAGCGGGTGGAACACCAGTACTTAAAGTCCTTCAGAAGTTATTTAATTCCGTCATCCTTGAGAGTACAACGCCAGAGGCGTGGAGCAAAAGTGTGGTGGTGCTGTTCTTTAAGAAGGGTGACAATACCCTCCTGAAGAACTACAGGCCCATTGCGCTGCTGAGCCACGTCTATAAGCTGTTTTCGAGAGTAGTAACAAATCGTCTCGCTCGTAGGCTTGACGACTTTCAACCTCCCGAACAAGCCGGGTTCCGGAAAGGGTTTAGTACCGTAGACCACATCCACACGCTTCGGCAGATTATACAGAAGACGGAGGAGTATAATCGGCCGCTCTGTCTAGCGTTTGTGGACTACGAGAAAGCCTTCGATTCAGTCGAGACCTGGGCAGTGTTACGGTCGTTACAGCGGTGCCAAATCGACTATAGGTATATCGAAGTGTTGAAGTGTTTATACAACAAAGCCACCATGTCTATCCGTCTTCAGGACCAAAGCACAAATCCGATCCAAATGCAAAAAGGGGTGAGACAGGGAGACGTTATCTCTCCGAAACTGTTCACCTCTGCATTGGAGGATATCTTTAAGCTTTTAAACTGGAACGGATATGGTATCAACATTAATGGCAAATACATCACTCACCTTCGATTTGCCGACGATATAGTCATTATGGCTGAATCGCTAGATGACCTTGGCTCAATGCTCAGAGACCTCAATGCTGTCTCCCAACAGGTAGGGCTAAAATGAACATGGGTAAGACAAAAATCATGTCAAATGCCCATGTTGCACCCGTACCGGTCCATGTTGGAAACGACAGTATCGAAGTTGTAGACCATTATGTGTATTTGGGTCAGATGATCCAATTAGGCAGGTCAAACTTTGACAAGGAGGTCAGCCGACGAATCCAACTCGGATGGGCAGCGTTTGGGAAATTGCGTCACATCTTCTCGTCAGAAATACCACAAACCCTCAAGACGAAAGTCTATAATCAGTGTGTGTTGCCAGTGATGACATATGGTACTGAGACGTGGTCGCTAACTATTGGCATGATATGCAAGCTCAAAGTTGCGCAACGGGCAATGGAGAGAGCTATGCTCGGAATTTCACTGCGTGACAAAATCCGAAACGAGGAAATCCACAGAAGAACGAAGGTCACCGACATAGCTCTTAAAATTAGCAAGTTGAAGTGGCAATGGGCAGGCCATATAGCTCGCAGAACCGATAACCGCTGGGGAGTAAAGGTTCTCGAATGGCGACCACGAACCGGCAGACGCAGCGTAGGACGGCCCCCCACACGATGGACCGATGATATTGTCTCGGTCGCGGGAAGTCGGTGGATGGAGGCGGCACAAGATCGGTCATTGTGGAAATCATTGGGGGAGGCCTATGTCCAGCAGTGGACGTCTGCAGGCTGCAGATGAGATGATGAGATGAATTCTTAAAAAACATCAAAATGTCTTCAAGCGATAGTGAATTGACCCCGGAGTTCATCAAATTGGACGCTTTAGGGATTATTAATAATCTACTTCCGGGAAAAATCTAAAGATAAATAGTTTACATAGCCCTTTCTTTACCTAAAATATTTTACATAGCCCTTTCTTTTAATTGCCTCACAGAAGATATGAAAAGTAGAGTATTCATCTCTGAAGTAAAAAACTGTCTTGTGTCATAGGCGGCTTGAATCCCTCGCTTCACTCGGGTCCTTCCTCGAGACTGCGCTTAGGATCCAATATGACGCCCATGACACAAGACAGTGCTTTACTCCCTTGTTGACATTTATTTAGTAAGCACTAAAGTATAATTTCCCTTTACAACTTAGGTTCATTAGTTGAGGCCCGTGGTCAGTCTTACACTAAGGACAGGGACAGGGACAGGAAAACATGTCAACTATCCAATTCTGACCATAGGTTTAATGAATTATTATCCTGAGTTATAAATAATAAACTTAGTTATAAGTAGATAGATCGATAAACTCTTTATTGCACTTAAATAATAAAACAAAATAAAGAAACACCTTAAAACAAAGTAACAATGGGCGACCTTATCGCTAAGAGCGATTTCTTCCAGGCAACCGTGGGATGGTGAAGAAGATATGAGTAATGAATGACGGGGGTACAATTAGGAGTACATAGGAGCTTACACTTCTGTATATTAACATACTAATAACTACTAACATATCTAATTTAATTCTATACAATAATATACCAATATTACACAGTAATAATTTTACATCCTAATACACAAATAAGTATAAAATAAATCAAAATAAAGTAATATTTATAACGTATAACTAAAAAGAATATATGCATAAAGAAAAACAATTAAGTACTTAGTTATTTAATTTGAGTTTTGTTTGATACGCCATCAAAAGTACTTGTACCAATAAATTTTTGCTAGACTTACAAAGGCAATTAAACTACACGCTTTCGTTTATAGGAGACCGCCAAAAAGAACACTAAAATGTACAAAATAAAATATATAATTAAAAAAAAATACAACCCGACTAAAAAAACGACTACAAAGACCGAAACTAGATTGAAAAAATAAAGTATGTACTAAAACATTACTACTCGTACATTATAAGCTGAAAGTCTAAGTTAAATAAATTACATTATGTTTGTTGAAAGGCGGGACCCCATACATTTTCTAACGGTTTTAAAATAATTAACAAATGGGTCCCGCCTGAAGAGACCTATGAGAAAGTTGGTGCCAGGCAACTTTTACTACCTATCGAACTTTTGTCTAAATAAACAATTTTCGTACAAAAAATTAAACCGACTTCAAAACCACAAATAGGCACTCAAAAGCGAAAAATAAACTAAAATCATTATTATAAGCGCTACTCACTCATCTATTTGAAGTCGGTGCCAGCTAAATCTAACAGGTATAGGATAGATACTACTTACCTGTGCCTACATAGCATCAATCTACTAACTTTTTGACCTGACTGGCACCGATTTCAAATAGATGAATAGAATTATTAATTATTTAAATTTTAAGTGTAAAATAAGTCCAGATATTGCTTTTTATTGGTGGCGACCTAATATTTATATCAAAATATTCATTAAACACACAAAAAAACTATGAAGTACACAGTAAACACTCACTGTAACTATATTATTTATTGACAATGAGAAAAAACACAACAAACAAACCTGTAGGATCTTGTTACCAATGCGCGCCTTTCTATTCGACAGTTACTGAATAAAGTTAGTAATTACCAAAACAAACGCGAAGCACGTGCCACTCTGGCTCCGCCCACTTTCTTTACATGTAGTTACTTGTTGATGTGGATCCGTAAAAACTCCGCATTGATTGATGCGGATGTGAATGCGGATGCAGATGTCTGAATGAATGCGAATGTTCCGCATTTGCGGATGCGGATGCGAATATTCGCAACAACCCTGTTTGATACCCAAATTGAGGTAGGTTGTGAAAATATTTTGTCCGCCATTTTGTGGAGGCGGCCATCTTGAATCGACATTAACCAGATATAGCTAAGAACATCTGCTATGGTATTAACCTTGAAATAAAAGAAACCGCATCGAAATTGGCCCATCTGTTTGAGTTCTACTACGGTGCCACAGCAGATAGACAGACACACAGACAGACATCGACGTCACTTATAACACCCCTTTTTTTGGTCGGGGGTTAAAAACAAGATTTTATTAAAGAATTTACACAATTTTGTATTGACAGGGTCGAGATTCATAACTTTTGTGAAATCTACAACGTCATCCAGATACGCAATTTTTCAGTTTTTGGTTCATATTTCAAAAACTACTTGACCGATTTCAAAAAGATTTATATGGGACCATTCGGGAAGCATACCCATCCGAACACAAAAAGAAATTTTAAAATCGGTTCAGAGGTTCTCGAGAAATCAGGTAACATACATAAAAAAATAAATAAAAAAAAACATAGGGGTCGAATTGATAACCTCCTCCTTTTTTTGGAAGTCGGTTAAAAAACCAAAAATCCCAAAAAGCGCAGGGCCCTAACCAACTAACCTAATCTTACAGCTATACTTAAGCACACACGTAAATTACCTACGAGTATAAACCATCATTATACACGTCAAGGCTGTGGTATGTGTCGCCTGAGTAGGCGTTTCCCGATGGTTACAATGTTGGTATCTTCAATTATTATTATTTTTAAATGAAGAGTGACGAGACGATCAAGACATGTGCCTGATGGTAAGCAACAAGCCTGACACATAACAGCACAGTGACACGCAGCTATTGGAACATGAAGAGTCCAAATCATTACCTACCACTGCACTGCGCTCGTCACCCAGAGATCTAAGATCTTATGTCTCTAAGCCCTGTAATTTCTCTGGAAACATTGCCCTTCAATCCAGAACACAGTTATGTTTGCACATTACTGCTTGGCGGTAGAATAACTGGCAAAGGTGTGGTACTTCCCCCAGGCGGACTCTGCCAAGAGTCCTACCACTACAATGGACCGTGAATCGGTTTTATCTAGGTAAGCACACGCCATCGTAGTCTGCTTCGTCACTTAAAAACAGGCGAGATGTCGGTCAAGTGTATGTAGTACTTTAGTTCAAAAAAATATATTGTATGACGGCTAGCGAAAGGGTGGTTCAACAGATGGTTCAAGCTCAGATTTTAGTCTCGTATGTTACTAGCCCCTGGAGCGCTTTAGTATCTAACGGGTGATACTAAGCGAGCGCCGATTTGTTCTTTTTTGTCTCGGTCGCCTATAGACAATCCTTTGTTTTCGTTACACGAATCGATTGCCAACATAACCATCTCGATTTCTATTATCTGTTTCCAGTCCAAGTGTACAAACATTACAAAACAATAATTATCAAAGAAATTTCGTAGCCGTGGTAGCGGCATGGCGGACCGTTTTGTTTCGTGATAATTAAATCTTTTTCTTAATTAGATTTTCGTTTTGTGGTGAAAGTGTTACTAAAATGGGTGCATAAAAGGTCCTTCTTTGTCGTGAATGTATTGTGAGTGTAATAATTACATCGTAAAGTGCCATAATTATGCGAATTGTGCGAGGTGAGACCAAAAATTTGTAAACATCATATTCAACACAGAAATACTAGATTCCGGTAAGTGTAATTATCTTTATTAATCGTAAAATGATAAAGCGGTTCAAGACCATTGCAGTGATGTATATTTTGTACAATATAATTAACGAATACATCAAAATTTATCCAATTTAGAATCTTCCCAACCTCAAAAAAATATTATTGGCGGGAAGCGTGGCACTTTGGTACATGGCATTTGTTTACGCGTCGTGCCCTGGACGGGCTAGTTATACAAATCCTCAGGAAGAGTTCGTTGAGGCAGTAATATCTTGAAATCGACCGATTCAAGCAGGAACGGCGAATGAGAACTTTAGAACAATGGTATTGAGGTGAATACTCTCATAGCTTATTGTATGGTAATAATTGTTTGGTAAAACATGCCAAAAGGACAACGACCTCTGTATAAGTGAAATATTAGTTAGACAACTTCAAGTCCGAACAGTTGCTCATGTTATACCAAGCACAGATTCGCTCATGTATGGAGTACTGTTCGCAGCTTTAGAATAGGTCGGCTAAGTACCAACTGGAAGCTCTAGAATCTATCGAGAAACATGCCAAAAGGCATCAAAATAACTACTACACCTTTGTTTGAAATGAGGGAGACAAGGCCATAATATACCGCGCTGGCCCACTGCGGGTTGTTGAATGATTCCTGGCCTCGAAAGATTCTTGAAACATTGAAACATGCCAGCTATCTATACTAATATTATAAAACTGAAGAGGTTTTTTGTTTGAACGCGCCTATCGCAGGAGCTATTGGACCGATTTCAAAAAGTCTTTCCCCGTCGTTGGATATTTTATGTGATCTCCGAGTGCTATATATGCAACGAAAAACCTACTCATTTTTGAATACAATTAATTAAAAACACATTTTAGATCACGGTATCATCTACACTACGCCATCTAAATATTTTATAATAAATAACATAACTACATCGTTTTTTTACTAGTATAAAAATAGTTAGTTATTTTAATCCACACCGTAAATTTCCACATTTGTATTCTGTGGAAACACAGTAATGATCACGCGATGTATTCAAACCTTGCAAAGGATCTGTGTGTACGCGGAATGAGGAAAACAACGACGCGCACCTGTATGTTTTCGACACAAATACAAGAGCGTGGAAGGACTAAGACACAAGATTACACATTACACATGATGGGTTCTTCATCTTATTAAAATATTTGTTTCAACTTTTATAGGTTTACACTTGACCGCCATCTCGCCTGCATGGACGCGGTCTACGAGAAGAAAGGGCCATGTGGAATTAGACCAAACAGATCATCAGCATACTGTCCGAAATGTACTCGATAAAAAACCGACATGTTAGCATTTTTGTGGCGATGTTCATGACTTTCAGGTCTTTGTGTACTATTTCTTTTGTTTTGGTAAAATAGCATTTGTATAGTAATGTGACCTTACGACACGGCCCGCGGAGCGTTAGTGATTTTATGTATTGGTGCAATGTTTGAATTGATTTCGGTGTGGTTTTCAGTGACACGGAAACATGAATTTTATAAGGTTTTATATGTACTTAATTAAATGCTGGTTGCTGTGCGTGTTGGCTTAAGCTGTTAGCATAGTTAACAATTGTTTAAATAAATAAATAAATGACAAACTTGTGCATCTGCATATGGTAAAACAATTTGTGGCAGGCAGGGTACGAATCGATATAAATCAATATAAAATACGGTCTCAACCCTTTTTTTTCACACTGGGAAAATACTTTACGTATACCACCGGCCCGGAGGGAGCTAGTAGTTAGTGGAAGTCTCCGCCATCACCGACCAACGGCCTACCCACTAAAAACCCTAAAGAAATCCCTTGGAGCGCCATAAGAGCCGGAATCACAAGGCACTCTATCGCACATCAGGGATCACTGATCACGGTTTACTTTTCTGTCGAAGCTGTCGGTCGAATCTGCCCTTTTTACGTCAAACTTTGTCTCGTATTATCTCGTGATCTAACATTCTGAGGAGATGAAGTCCACACAAATGTTGGAATGGACTGTTAAAATATTGTTGGGTAGTTAAGTAGGTATGTGTAAGTTCTCTTAAGATCATTTATTCTCAGAAAAAACCAAAACCTATTTCAATTTCTTATTAATCTCATCGAGGTACGAGTACGAGTATCGAGGCACGAGTACGAGTATCGAGGCACGAGTACGAGTATCGAGGTACGAGTTGTGAAAAAAGAAATGTATTTCGCCATTTTGTTGTAGCGGCCATCATGGGTTTGAAATTTGTCATAGTGCATAGTATTCTACTAGTCAAGCCCTTTCATTTGATACCCATATTGAGGTAGGTTGTGAAGAAATATTTTGTCCACTATTTTGTGGAGGCGGCCATATTGAATCGATATTAACCAAACATACAAATAAAAAAAAAACATAAACGATCCAATTGATATGTTTGCTAATAGTATGAGAAGTTTTAAATCTGCTGTCAACAATTGCTTCAAATAATTAAAAAAAAAGTCTAATTTTTTTAAATAAGTATTATATAGAAAGGGAATAACATGGTGCATGTCACAATCATTGTAATTAATGAGGCGTTTTCCGGACGCGGAAGGGCTTGCCAGAGATAGTTCTAGATATTGCCAAGTATGGCGCCACTATTGGTTTTTGTGAAATTCCTCTAACAAAATAAAACAGTGGCGCCACCTACGCCGCAGTTGGGAACTGTCTTAGACGGGTATTTTTGCCTCTTGAAAGCGCCCCATTAACAGTCAACTTACATAGTATAAGTTGAGTATGGCTATTATTGGGCACGAAGTTTAAAAAGCTGTTTTTATAACTACTTTAAGTTTAAGGTATGACTTTGTGCCTGTTGTCATTCCTAAATAAATAAATAAATACCTAAGAACGTCCGCACGGAAATTAGCCTTCAAATTAAAAAAAAACAGCATCGAAATCGACTCATCCGTTTGAGCTCTGCGGTGCCACAGACAGAGACAGATACACAGACAGACATCGAAGTCAAACTTATTACACCCCTTTTTTGGTCGGGGGTTAAAAAGAATTATCAAAATCTATTCACAATTGACGAAACTATCGCGTAACACACATACAAAAAAAAATGGTTGCCTGTAAAGTCGGTATACGGGCGAAAGTTTTACGTGACAACGACTTTGAGTGGTAAAATAATTTTACGGAAGGGACGCGTGCCTTTCACTTTTTTATGTCTGTCTCTCTCGCTCTTAGGCGGGCTAACCATGCCCGAGTGGAAGGGACGCGTGCCTCTCACTCGCTCTCGTTGTGTGCGCATAACGTGAGCGGAGCGTAACGCAGTTTCTTGAAGTGTCACCCGGCAAACCAATTTATAAGACGTTGTCACGTCAAAAACGAATCGAGAACTTGCTCCTTTTTGGAAAGTCGGTTAAACAGAACTACATCTAATAGCTCCACTTAAACGTGACTACTTCATTGAATAAACAGCATTATCTTTACTTCGCAAGTGTTCGCGGGAAATCACATTTCGTAATATCACCTAGAGTAAAACACCGAGTAATTGCATCTGGTTTTGCGTAACTTTATTATTATACGGACGAGGAGAAAAAAAAACGAGCAGCTGTGGGAGGCAATTGCAAAAGCATTGTATGAGAGAATTAACCGGTTTTAAAATATTAACAGGTTTACTCCATCGTGGTGACTAACTTGACTTATACTTTAGAAGGCTCATGCTTCTTGTACCAGACAGACCTATTGGTACAATATTTATTTGTTACAAGGTTATGACCCTCTTATAGATGCGATCGCGACAATTCCATGACAAAAACACGAGAAAATGTCTACTTTATGTGGGAATCGAAGCTTCTCTCACAATTAAAGAGTCAAGGCCAAAATCTACCACGCTAGCCAAGTTTCTCGAAAGATATACTGACAATCCTATGACAGAAACACGGAAAAACCGTCTACTTTATGTGGGAATCGAAGCCTTCTCTCACAAAGAATGAGTCAAGGCCAAAATCTACCACGCTACCCAAGTTTCTCGAAGGATGTACTGATAATACTATGACAAAAACACGGGAAGACGTCTACTTTATGTAGGAATCGGTGCCTTCTCTCACAAGGAGTGAATCAAGATCATAATCTACTACGCTAGCCAAGTTGCTCGAAAGATGTACTGACAATCCTATGTATGACAAAAAACACGGAAAATGTATACTTTATGTGGGAATCGGCGCCTTCTCTCACAAGGAGAGAGTCAAGGTCATAATCTACCACGCTAGCTAAGTTTTTCGAAAGATGTCTTTCTTGGAATATGCTAGTTTATATCATTGTTTAAGCCAGCAGTGGTGACCTACATCTTATCTTTATCTATACTTATAATAAAACTGTCACGGGTCGAATTCCGTACAATGAAGATATTTTGAAAAAAATTTTTTGGAGCACTCCATAGTCGATACTGATGGCGAAACTGCATTTTTTTTCTTTCATGTCTGTCTGTCTTTCTGTCTGTCTGTCTGTCTTTCTGTATAGGGATCACGCATCACGCCGAAACTACTGATTCAATTCAGCTGAAACTTGGCATGACTTTAGTTTACACTAAGGAGATTGCTGTAGGCTACTTTTGATCCCCAAATTCTGATCGGTTTTCTTGCGGGAGGGGGTGAAAGTCATAATGTGTATTTGGTATTTGGTTGTAATGTAATGTGTATTTGGTTGTAGGTTGTAACTCATGTTTGCATTGATTAATTTCATTAATTCTTTTTTTGTTAGAAAGAACACATGTTTAATATTGCCCCGTCTAAATTTGAACATTATCGGTCTGGTGGTTCGGTAATTACATAAACTTTAAATAATAACGATACCCGCGGCGCGTTCGGTACTCACTAACTTTTAAGTATACTGTGTAGCACAGACGATCCACAGAATATCTAGATTCTAGAACGTGCTCACGTGATCGCGTCGCGTCATCTTGAATGAAAAAATAATTGTCAAAAATATATTTTTGAGTGGAAAAAACAAACATCATTCGGCCATAACCGACTTCAAACAAGGAGGATTTTCTCAATCGGGGTGCATGTTTTTTTATTTGGTTTTATTTTTCGCGATAACTCCTCTAATTGTGAATTGATATTGATAATTCCTTTTTTGTTTGTTAGAAAATACTCCAGAGGTGATCTCATATATCGAAAACAGGGAGGTAGTTTTCAAATATCAACAAAAAACTAAAATCAGCATAGATTTATCTGTACGGCATAGTCATAGCCTCTTATGAAATTTAGTCGAATGACAGAATTAAAATATGTCATTTAAGTAGATTTTTGTTCTTTAGGAGAAAAAATATCAGCATAATAAGTAGCAGCATAAACAACCCATTAAATGTTCCCACTGCTGGGCGTCGGTGCCTTCTCTCGCAAGGAGAGAGGCAAGGCTATAATCCACCTGGCTGGTCCAGTGTCGGTTGGTGGATGACATATGACTTAGGATTTAGATTCTAGGTACGTTTCGGTTTCCTCACGATGTTTTTCTTCACCGTTTTAATTACCGGCATTACGAAAATGACTCTGAAAAGATAGTGGTGCGCGTGGTTTTGAACCCTGGGTCGAAACCTGGCTGACCGTTCTCCCGACTAGGTCAGCTGTAACTTACTAGACCAGCCGTAACTTATTAGAAAACGTATTATTTCAATCCAAATACTGTTTAAAATTTAAAGGTAGTGTTCAACAAGCTTCGGTGACCGAAGCATACCGTTGTTAGGCACAACGAATTGGTTTGACATACGAAACACAGATAGTTTAGAGTCTAAAATTTCACATGGGCTAATAAGCCTATATTTTCATTTTATTATTATTATTATTATTATTACTAGCCTAGATTGTCCCACTGCAGGGCAAAGGCCTCTCTTCCCTCCTTCCAGATAGCCCGATTTACGGCTTTGGTGGCCCAGTTTCTATCATGGGATTCTAGTTCGTCACGCCACCTTCGTCTGGGTCGACCCGGAGGTCGTTTAGATGTTTCATTTAATTCCATATTAATTTAAGTATATATTTTCGTAAGGAACTTGATGTGATGGTAAGGTAAAAGCCAAAAATGAAAAATATATGCAGTCGTTTTGGCGTAGATAATACAGGTGCTTTGTGTTCACAATCAAAATAACAAGCAACATTATATTCTCATTAGATGGCGCTAATGCCAGTTTAAATCTAAAAGCACTAAAGGCCATTTAAATCGATGTTTTGCTCTGTATTTTTTCTTGCATCTCTAGGTGGCGTTACTGGTATTCTAAATTATGCTAAAAGGATATTGATGCCGAATTTGGATTCTTTCGTTCATTGATTTTTTTTCTGTGTTACAATTAAATTCATACATTAACATTTCACTAAGACTTGGCTCAGATTTACGGGTTCAACTTGCTTGAGTAACATTAAAACTCAAAATTTTAATTATTTCTATTCCACACAGGCTTCATTCAAAATTTTACGCGGACGAAGTCGCGGACAACAACTATAAATAACAACTATAAAACAGCTTCCGGATAAAAAGAGATAAGTAGGTATCAGATCATGCACATCAGCTTCAGACTTTTCATAATGTATCCTATAAAAATCATACAAACTTAACACTTGCGGCTATGTTCGATACTACGAAACCCTTCTAAGTATGTTTGATTTTGTTTAAAAAAAGAAAAATAAAGATGATAAAATTAAATAAATTTTTGTGTGGAAAAACAAATTCACTCGGTTTTTCAATGACTACTTATCCAAATAATTTGACGTACGATACTTACAACTAATGTATATAAGTCAGTAACATCTGCTTACGCGAACGAAGTAGCGGGTTCAGCTAGTCATATATAAAAATAGTGTCATGATGTTTGTTCCCAGTGAACTCTTCAGCAAATCATAATAGTTGGCATTTGTGTGTAATTTGGTCCAACTTGAGAGATATGCTAGTTTTTATTTCTTTTATTCTGATTAAAGGACTTACAAGAATAACATTTTGGTAAGCAACATGCCTTCCACATAACAGCACAGTGACACGCAGCTCAAATCATTACCTAGTACTGCTCTGCGCTTGTCACCCAGAGCTCTAAGATGATATATCTCTAAGCTCTGTAATTTTTCTGGAAACATTGCCCTTCAAACCGGAACACAGTAATGTTTGCATATCACTGCTTGGCGGTAGAATAACTGGCAAAGGTGTGGTACTTCCCCAGGCGGACTCTGCCAAGAGTCCTACCACTTAAACTATTCGTTCTATACATAGATAATATCTGAGTAACGACTAAAAGGATCTGTTTGTAATCGTATCGACGTAATTGTAACAAAAGCGAGCAACAAAACTCCCAAATTGCGTAACTATTTTCTGTATAAATAGAAATAAATAAATTAGAATCGTCAAATGTGTTACGACGACCAAAACTTACGGCTTACATTAAACGGCTTGACTAATACGGTAATTATTTTATTTCACATTTACCTTAAAGCCGAAGGAAGTTTAAAAACAAGAAAAAGCAAAAAATTCAAATGTTATGAAGAGAAAAAAACCCAAAACATCGAGGAAAAAAAAACACGTCTATTTCCTCCATACAAGCAACACTGACAAACATTTTATTATAATTATACGCTATTAGGAAATAGGATATGAAAGTGTGGCACCGCACCGTAGAGCTCAAACGGATGGGCCGATTTCGATGCATTTTTTTTTATTTGAAAGTTAATATCCGTGCGGATGTTCTTAGCTATGTTTGGTTAATATCGATTCAAGATGGCCGCCTCCACAAAATGGCGGACAAAATATTTCTTTACAACCTACCTCAATATGGGTATCAAATGAAAGGGATTGACTAGTAGAATACTATGCAATATAAAAAATTCTAATCCAAGTAGGCCGCCACCACAAAATGGCGAATTATATTATTTTTTTCACTATTACCTCAATATGGGTATCAAACGAAAGGGCTTGACTAGTAGAATACATTGCACTATGACAAATTTCAAATCCAAGATGGCCGCTTCCACAAAATGGCGAAATACATTTCTTTTCCACAACTACCTTAATATGGGTATCAAATGAAAGGGCTTGACTAGTAGATTGTTGTACAGATAATACATCCGATAAGTCGGGGGTTAATCAAAATTTTCAATTTTGTTCTTTTTATGGAGAATGTGTTATAAGAGCTAAAATTAAATAATCCCCCCATTCTGCCTTTCCCTTTTTAACCCCCGACCAAAAAAGGGGTGTTATTAGTTTGACGTCGATGTCTGTCTGTCTGTCTATCTGTCTGTCTGTCTGTGTGTGTGTCTGTCTGTGGCACCGTAGAGCTCAAACGGATGGACCGATTTCGATGCGGTTTTTTTTTTGAAAGTTAATATCCGTACGGATGTTCTTAGCTATGTTTGGTTAATATTGATTCAAGATGGCCGCCGCCACAAAATGGCGGACAAAATATTTCTTCACAACCTACCACAATATGGGTATCAAATGAAAGGGCTTGACTAGTAGAATACTGTACACTATAAAAAAAAATCAAATCCAAGATGGCCGCCACCACAAAATGACGAATTATATTATTTTTTTCACAACTCCCTTAATATGGGTATCAAATGAAAGGGCTTGACTAGTAGAATGTCGTACAGATAACAAAACTGAGGTAGTCGGGGGTTAATCAAAATTTTTAATTTTGTTCTTGTTACAACAAGATTAGTCGTAAGTCCAACATCAGGCGACATGGTGGTCAAGTGCGTACCTATTATAGTTAAAAAAAAAAGTCGGCGTCATAAGGTTCACTACCGCCCTTTCATTGTCTAACTCCCAAAATTGATATCAAACTATTTGATTCTTCTTCCTTTAGCAGCTATACGAACAAGGTAAGAGAATATTTTAAGAGAAGATTTAAAGAGTGGAATTATTTGGCTGGCCTGGTGTCTTAGGTGGTAGAAAGTCTGCCTGCAAAGCTGTGGGTAGTGGGTTCGATCCCCATCCAGTTCAAATGTTTGTGTAAAGAATTCAAATATTTGTACTGTGCCTGGGTGTTTTCTATGTATAATAAGTATGTATTTAAAAATATTTAAGTATTATATCAGCTATCTGGCTTCCATAGTACAAGTTCTGCTCATAGTTTGGGGTCAGATGGTGTTGAGTGTGAAATGTCCAACCCGTATTTATTTATTCATCTACCGGCTTTGTTTTTTCCTGAGAAATAAAATCTGAAGCTTTGCAAGATCAGCGTGAATAGGCATCTTCTTCTTCTTCTAGGTAAGCGAACATCACCTTGGACCGTACCGTCGCTTATCATCAGGCGAGTTGGTAGTTAAGCACTGACCTTTTTTTAACTTTAATAGGTTTACACTTGACCACCATCTCGTCTGATGTTAAGCGACGATGCGGTCTAAGAGAGAGCGTGCTTACTTTGAAAAACCCGTTTCACTCTCCGTTTAAATATACCAAGATTGTAATCATCGGGAAAACCCACTAAAACACGGCAACGCATTCCATAGCCCAGATGTTCTTATCACAAAAGTAAAGTGAAACCTCTTCGTTCGAGTCTTTGAAACGTCAACTATGAAACGATGACTCTTTTGCAACCTACGAGCAGTTCGATAAAAAAGGGCATGGTGGTATTAGATTATAAAGATCAGTCTCACTCACCGAAGTGTATCCGATAAAAAGCCGATATGCTAGCAATTTTGAGGCGATGTTCAAGACTTTTGAAGTCTTTTTCGCAATAAGCGTAGAGTTTCAATCCACTAAATACATTTGTAACCACAAGGGGATATATAGGTACTCAATGCTCACTAGTAACGAAATATAACTAGACACCCTCAGGACGATTTCGTGGTTTATAAATAACTACCAATGCAGGTTGCAATACGGAAACTTGAAAAACACTACCTACTCTATATTATTACTAGCGGCTAGTTCCGGCTTCGCTCGGATATTGTGATATAGATAGATACACTTTATTGAACACACCAAAAAAAAAAATAATTTAAAACTAGAAACAATTTACAAACTTAAAGCTAGTGCGACAATTGGCGGCCTTATCGCTAACAGCGATCTAAAGACTATTAATCGAAATAAAAACTATCCTATCTTTCAAGTTGGCTCAAACTGTACACGGTGTGCAAATTTGATTAAAATCAGTTAAGTAGTTTAGGAATCCATCGCGGACAAACATCGTGACAGGAGATTTATATGTATTAAGATTACGAGCAGTCTACTCGACTGTTGTGCACAGGCCTCTTTCTTGATACACCACTAAGTCCTATCCTCAGCTTTTCTTTTCCACTCACTGCGTCCTGTGTTACGTATATCGTCACTCCATCGAGTTTCCGGGTGTCCTACGTTACGTTTACCTATGCACTCAATAACACGCTTACGGTCATTTGTACTACAACAGATATGACCAGCCCATTGCCACTTCAGATGTTCGTACGTTGAGATATGTCGATAACCTTGGTCCTCTGACGGATTGTTTCGTAGACGATCCCTCAGAAAAACTTCCAGGACATTTTTCAACTTTTATAGGTTAACACTTGACCTTAAACTTATAGACGATCTTTACTGTCAGTGTCCTCGTTTCGGCACCGTAGGTCATGACCGGTCGAACGCACTAATTGAACTTTCTTTTTAACCGACTTGCCAGTCAGGTCAAAAAGTTAGTAGATTGATGCTATGTAGGCACAGGTAAGTAGTATCTATCAATTACCTGTTAGATTTGGCTGGAACCGACTTCAAATAGATGAGTGAGTAGCTAATGATTTTAGTTTATTTTTCGCTTTTGAGTGCCTATTTGTAGTTTTGAAGTCGGTTTAATTTTTTGTACGAAAATAGTTTATAACATACTTTGACCACTTTATGAATTCGTCTTTCGTTTTTCCAGTTTTGTGGGATGGATGACCAGAAGACTCGACGTAGTTTCCCAAACGCTGTACTGCCCAACTATATCCTCATGGACTCGCTTTCAAAATTATTTTTCCTCTAAATTTTTACATCACAAAATTTCTCCAAAAGAACTCGAAAGGAAGCAGTTTTACAGTATTAAACAATTCGGACACGCAATCAGTGCGTGCGGTTTATAACAAGGAAACTCTTAATTGACCGTACACCGTAACTACTTTCACGCAAAAAAAGTACCAAATAACTGCGAATCGCTTCAGAGAATCCTACCTTTCTGGCGAAACTGCAAATTACAATGCATTATTTTATTGCCTTACGATTCGAATCAAGGATTTCGTGTCTGTGAATTTTGCGATTAAATATTTCAAGCAGCGTCATTCTGCATACCGTGTATCCTAATCTTAATATTAAAAATCCAGTATCATTTTGTTTGTTCCCAGTGAATCCTTGGCCAAGTCAACCGATATTCACGAATGTTGGCAGTTATGTGCAATTTGGTCCATCTTAAGATATAGGAATTGACTGGCCTTGTGGCCTTGGGGACTACTCCCCAAGGCCACAGGCTCGTATATCCTCTGTGGGCAGTAAGTCTCGAGGGTCGTGGGTTCGATTTCCACCCAGTGCAAATATTTGTGTGATGAATTCAAATATTTGTACTGTGTCTGGGTGTTTCCATGTATAATAAGTACGTATTTAAAACTATACAAGTATTATATCAGCTATCTGGCCGCCATAGTACAAGCTTTGCTTAGTTTGGGTTTAGATGGTGTTGACAACACCGTATTGTCTGTGAATTGTCCACCAATATTTAAAAATATTTATTAAATTTTTAAAAATGATACTTTTTGTTTCGATTATTGGTTTACATAGCAATATCCGAGCGAAGTCGGATCGGGTCGCTAGTAGTACGAGTATTATAGAGGTAAATGTATATTATTGTTTGTTAAATATATGTCGTGTATAAATAATAACACAGTGTATTCTTCAATAAATAATAAACTATTTTCGTACAAAAAATTAAACCGAACTTCAAAACCACAAAGAAGCACTCAAAAGCGAATAATAAATTATTATCATTACTAGTGGCCCGCCCCGGCTTCGCACGGGTACATACACACACACACATACACCTTTTTTTGTATCGGGTTTCAAAAAAAAAGTAAAATTATAAGGTAAGTTTGAATTTTTTTATTAATGTTTTTTTTTTTGTATTTTTTTATTTTAAAATTTTATACATATATAATATTATTTACAAACCAAAAGCCATTAGTTTTAGTGAGTCAGAGCTTCCCTGTAAACGATATTTGAAGTAGTTTTATTTTGTGGCAGCAAAATAAATTGATTTTCAAGAGCTCCGACACGTGATCGGCCAACATACAGTTGGCCATGAGTGAAACATTATTTTCGTAGGTCGATCCCTAATAATTCGAAGGTTTGGCCCTGGGACTTGTTAATAGTTAACGCGAAAGATGATTTCACCGGAAACTGAAGTCGTTTAAAAGAGATTGGCAGATCAGTTGGAATCATCGGTATCCTCGGTATATGAGCTAGTTGACCAGCTGCTGGGCCAGTGATAAAATTTTGTTCAGCAAGCCGCTGCGAACACTCGATACTTGACTCTCTAGCACGCGATTGCGACGCGTATTCTCTCGGACTTGCAAGGCGATTTTCAGTTTCTGATGAAGATTCCTCATTACGCCGTATTTTTATTGCCCTCGCCTGGTAACTATGTTTAGAAAGTTGATATCTTGATCTTTTGGCATTTTAGGGCATTATAAAATGAAAATAGAAGGAAATAAATAATTAAACAGGCTTTTACTACATTTTGCTTATTGAACTATATGAAGTACTAAGCTGTTTGAATAATTAAAATATAATATTTATTATCAGGTAAGTAGTAGGTACTTATTGAAAGAAAATTAAAAATATGGGCGTAGAAAACTACCTTTACTAAATTTTTGCTTAAATTTTGAACAGGAATGAATACCCATAAAATACTACTATAAGCAGTTTGAATAGTTACATTAAAATATAATATTTATTATCATATACTTATTTACCTACGAAACGAATTTAACGCGAATTCAAAAATTTTTCAAGCTAAAATCATACGATCACGCACACGACCGCTGCGTAGGGAGCCGATCGCGCGAGTGAGCCGCGCGGCAATTTATTTTATTACATTGACTCGCAATACTTTTTGTAGATAATGATGAGTTCTGCAAAGTCGTAGTAAATGATTTTGTTCTATCATCAATAGTTTTCGCAGCGCACGCGACGTAAAGGAATTTTCAGGTCTTTTTTTACACCTTAAGTTACATTATTGGAGTTTTAGTAAGGATTCCTAATTTTGTTTTAAATATAATATAGCCTATGTTACTCGGGGATAATGTAGCTTTCCAAAGGTGAAAGAATTTTTGAAATCGGTCCAGTAGTTTCGGAGCCTATTCATTACAAATAAACAAACAAACAAATCTTTCCTCTTTATAATATTAGTATAGAAGTATAGATTACAAGTGCACTCACTCATCTATTTGAAGTCGCTTGGTTTGATTTAGAAAAAATAATTGGTGCCAGCTCTCGAAACTGATGACTATCATTCCGAAGTGAAACCCCTACTTGGACTATAAGCTAAGGGTGGACAACACTAACGCTTACGCCAAGCGTAGGTATGAAAAGTGAGGTACACCTACATGACTTTGGCTTCTTTAGTTCTGTAAACCGTTTTGTGGTATAAATTTTCAATTTGTATTCCATTTTATTTCATCAGGTGTCACATTTGTTCGGAATCGAGGAATCGTCATTGCATAAACAGTGTTTAAAGTGTTTGGAGGACGGAGACTGTCGCCATCGCGACCGATTCATCAGAGGATATGGATGCAATTCTTGTTCACGATACAAGGTTACGTGGAATGCACTAAGCAGACAGAGTCGCATTGTTAATAAACATTGAATACCTACTACATACATAGTTTTTTTTTACTTTGACATTATTGCTATCGGTGACATTTCATTTGTTGACTTTGTTGTTGTATTATTAATGTAGATTCAGTTGTTTCTTGTTAACAATATGTTTTGCATACCGCAATACAATGTATGACGAACTACTTTTCTTAAGCATTCCATCTCTGTATTCGCATATGTACCTATGCTACGCAATTATATCTTGACTTTACTTTGGATATTTACGATTTACTTACAGTCACAAGTACACGTAGCTCTTAGTTTTATCTTTATAAGGCAGGTATAACTCTATCTGGTTTAGAACTGTTTCTACGACCATTTTGTTTTTAATTTGAATTTAGCAACTCCACAGACTCCGCGTCCGTGACCTTTGTCATTTGTTTTCAAGAAGAACAGGAAATAGGGGGGAGTAGGGAACATTCTCATTCTAATTCTAGGCCTATTTTATTTTCTAAATCGCCTCCTCCCGGCTCAGCGCCTCCACCACGACTGCATTTCTGTCTTTGATGGCCATCTGCAAATTGAACTCTCGGATGGTTTTCGGTGTTGCAGCCAACGCTCGCCGTACGAACCGACCGATGGCGTCGTCAGTGTCGTCAGAAAAGTACGTGAAGTCCCTTGTGTGCCGTGAGATTGCGACGACCGCATGGTGCACGCTACGACCATTAGCACAATGAGACCGAAAATCGATAAACAAGGAGCAAGCAAGCGCATAAATAAGAAGCCGCTATAAAGGTAGGTAGTGGATAGTGGATGGCATCAAACAGTAATGTGCAAACATTACTGTGTTCCGGTTTGAAAAGCAATTCAATAATAATTAAATATGCTGGGCTGTTATGTGGCAGGCATGTTGCTTACCATCAGGCACATGTCCTGCTCATCTCGACAAAATAATCTAAGGCCCACTTGTCTTGATATAACCTTATAACATAACATCGCAGCATAATTGCAAGTAAATTTTTTGTAGAATACTTGACTAAGTATTCAATTTCATTCAAATCTGTTCAGCCGTAATTGAGATACATGGGAACAAACGTACACATTGCCAAACCTACGACTTTCGTTTTTAATGTGATTTTAGTAGGCACATATACTGACAGACAAGAATATTCTGTTCCACATTGGTGCGTAAATTTGCGTATGTCTTTACTTATTTGACTGGCGGTCTGTTTCGCGAATTTGCCATTATTTGTTCGTAACATTATCACCAGAGTGTTTGTTTACGTTTATATTCTTACATTATTGATAATGCAAATGCACACATTGCACGATTTTTGATCTCAAACCTCCTCAGTCGATGTGGCCATTGCACCTTGGATCGGTGTGAAATTCAAGATTTGGCAATTTTCTTAACAAATCATCAAGTATGTAGAGGCTTGTCTCGTGGCGTAGTAGGTAGTGAGTCTGCTCACTGAACCATAGGTGATGGGTTCGTTTCCCACCTAGGACAAATATTTGTATCGTGAATATGGATGTTTGATAAGTAGATAGATACTCTTTATTGACACACCAAAAAAAAAGGATACATAGCAAAAAAAACATAGTAAATTAATGCGACAGTGGGCAGCCTTATCACTAAAAGCGATCTCTTCCAGGCAACCTTAGGATGGAAAACAATCTGTAGACAAGTCAGAAATTGGGGTGCGCAAATAGGAAGTACAAAAATACATACTAATGGTAATAAAATTTTAAAAAAATGTTTGTTTGTGTCTGGATGTTTCTGTATGTTTTTTCTTATAGTAGATATAGTAGTTTATCAGTACTACTGGCTTTAAAAGTGTAGGAATATTATTAGAAGTTTATCAGTACTACCTGGCTTTAAAACTGTAGGATTATTATTGTGATCAAACCGACATGTTTGTTCCAAGAAAGACATTTTTTGAGACACGACCGTTTTTTCACAAGAACATGTAATAATTGTTGCTAACCCCAATTTCTTAGATTAAGGCTTTTATTATTAAATAAGAAGTGTCGAGACGAGCAAGACATGTGCCTGATGGTAAGCAACATGCCTGCCACATAACAGCACAGTGACACGCAGCTATTGGATCATGAAGAGTCCAAATCATTACCTAGCACTGCACTGCGCTCATCACCCAGAGATCTAAGATGTTTAATAATGTAAGGCTTTGACTCTCTCCTAGTGCAATAGGGCCGTAAGATCCGATAGTAAAAATACAAATCGTGTCTGTTTCATGTTTGACTCCCTAGTTGCTCAGAATATCGCATAGCACGAGAGCTGACATTGACTTTATACTCACAAAATTACTTCCGAATAATGCACTTAGGTTCTTTCGAAATGCTATTATAATTTATTGACTTGACACTTCCGGATCTGTGGTAAATATCAAATGAGTGTGTTGGTTAATTATATTAATCTTATACATATACCAAAAGCAGGAAGGTAATTTTGATTGAAATTAATCTCGGCATGCAAGCGTGAATGATGATGAGACATTCTGGTTTAAAAGAGGTCAACACTCGTGAGTTTGTATTTTTTTGGTCGTTGGTCGAAAATGTAACATCGTTTTATTGTTGACTTTCCAAGACTCGAACGAAGATGTTGGACTTCACATTCGTAAACAGAACATTTAAACTTAAGCTAATTCATTGCCCAGGGGGAGTTGGAGATCAAGTGTAAACCTATAATCAACGACTTCGCTCGGATATTGTCATATAAAGATTACTGCACACAATGTGCTAATTTGATTAAATCGGTTAAGTAGTTTAGGAGACCATCGCGGAAAAACAACGTGACGCGTAATTTATATGTATTAAGGGCATATCCAGAGCAAATGACCTTGAGTATTTCTTACCTCATCGCACACCGCAAGAAAGAGTAAGAGAGAAACAGTAGGATTTGTCGCTGTTTTACGCTCAAATTTTAGAATAAACTCTTTATAAAATCAGATTTTGGTCTTTTGAAAAAAATATTTCTAACAAAATGTTCGTAATGGAATTGTCTATCCGTTGGTGTAATTACGAAATCCAAATAATGGCGGGTTTTCGAGTACATGCATGATAATTACAATTATTTTTCTTTTTATGGTTTTGTTGTGATGCTATTATTCAAACAATAAGGTCATTAACATAAAAAAATAAACTACCATTTTGGAGCCAAGAAACTGTAGAAATTTAATGTATTTTTTACCAGTTGATATTTGTTTTGGCTAATGAGTAGATAGCTCTGAAAACTGGACAAAAAAATTGTTTTGCTGGGGGACGCCCCTTAAAATTTTCAAATACTCATTACTGTTGTGGGAGTAGCCACATAACCACCCAAGCCATTTATGCACCCAATACATATTTTGCAACTTTGACTTTAGTTGATGCCCTTGAAAAAATATTGTAATCTTATCCGGTTCATGGATGACTGTGAACTTCTTTCCGAGGTTCTACCGGCTAACTAAAATGGTCCTGGCTCTGAATTTTGGTAAGCTTGGCCAGGTTTGACTTAGCTTTTATTTTCGCTTGAAATTAAGAAGCGAGTTCTAGGTTACGCATCCCAATTAGGCAGTCGAAAGGCAGGACTGCCCTTCTACCGCCTACGCCCAACTAAATCGGATTTCGCTTTGCTATTGCGGTCTCTGTTATTTCAAGCGGAAAGAAAAGAGCGAGCAGTATCAAAGCTGAGACAGTTTTAGTTAGGCGGTAGACCCTCGGGTCGACAATCTCGTCTCTGTTGTCTCACGACTCTAGGACCCATGACTCATCGTATTCGTTTATCAATATTTGTAACAATCATGAACTGTCCAATATAAATTGACTATCTATTACAATAAAACAACAGTTATAATAAATTAATATGGACTGAGACTAGTTCGGATAATCGAAACGTAGGTTTTTTGGGACGAGATCATAAAAAACGCCATTTTACACAAAACAGTACGTACATATTTACAAACTAAGTATTTGATAGAGTCTGTGTTTGTTGAAAGATTATTTTTTTTTTGTCACAAAATATTTTTTGTTTTGTCTGTAACTTAAAAACTACTACTACCGTACTAATTTATAAATAGATTGGTTATCTACAAATACCCAGCAAGAACAAAATTAAAAAGATTAAAGATTGAGATACCAACGATCCTGGATTTGAAATTTGTCTTAGTGTATTTTATTCTACTAATCAAGCTATTTTATTTGGTACCCATATTGAGGGAGTTATGAAAAAAAAAACACCATTTTGTGATAACGGTCATCTTAGATTTGATTTTTTGATTGAGTACTAGCTGTACCACGCTTCGCTGTGGGACATTGTGCAGCAAAAATTAGATAAAAACAATCCTTGATGCAGATTATACTCGTATATATCTTTCTAAAATTTCAGCTCGATCGATGCAGAACTTTTTGAGTTTTTAGAGCGTAAACAAACTAACATAACGGTGTTATATATAGAGATAGTAATTTACAATGTTTTACTAGTTAAGCCATTCATCATTATGATACCCATAGTCCCATATGGAGTTAGAAGTTGTGATCTTTTTAGCCAAACTTACCTACTAAGAGATTGCTTCAGCCAAATCACACCTTACGCTAATCCAATAGGACCTTTTCTTACCAACATACATGTACATCCTATTAATATTATAAATGTGAAAGTATAGATGTTTGTATGTTTGTTTTTCAAACATGTCGGAACATCGGATCAAGTTGAAATTTGGAATACAGAGTCTAGTCTAAAATTACACATAGACTTGCTTGCACTTCTTAATACGAGTACGGATAAAACCGCAGTTCACTACTAGTGTAAAATTAAATTGCCCATTAATTCAATGCCATTCACCTACTGCCTTGGCGAAAAATCCATTACACATATTAGTATGTATGTCCAGAACAGTTTGCGTTGAAATCGAATCACGTCGAATGGAGAGGACTGCCCGATATATAGATGTCAACAACTAACCCTGAATACAATTGTCAAATTCAGGTCTTTGTAATTTGAATAATTTGTTTTCTCCGAAATAACAGACACCGACTTCAATTTAAAATTAAATTCAGACACACGACTAAATTTAATGGGTTATTGTCGATTCGCCACAAAGTAAATTCGTCACAATTTGTATACTCCATACATTGACTGGCCTCGTGGCTTAGTGGGTAGTAACTCTGCCTGCGAAGCCGAGGGTCGTGGGTGCGATTCCCACCCAGTGCAAATATTTGTGTGATGAATTCAAATGTTTGCACTGTGTCTGGGTGTTTATATTTATGATAAGTATGTATTTAAAACTATATATGTATTATATCAGCTATCCGGCCGCCATAGTACAAGCTTTGCTTAGTTTTGGGGTCAGATGGTGTTGTGTGTGAATTGTCCACCAATATTTATTTATTATTATTTATTTATCATTGAGTAAGTAAAGTAAACTCGCCACATTTTACAAAAAAACAATTAACAACGTCACATGTAATTGATATGGAAGCTATGAATCACTACGTCGCGTCGTACAGATAAATGTCAGAAAATTTTTGATTTTTTTCCAAAATCAACACACCTACTTCTGTAAAATTTACATGGTACCACCTCTGAAATACTTTCAACCAAACAAAAAAATAATAATTAAAATCGATCCACAATTAGCATAGCTATCGCGTAACGTACAAAAATAAACTTACTAACATCCGAACTGAGAACTTCCTCCTTTTTTTAATCGTTTAAAAAGCTTAAGAAAAAGTTGAATATAGAGTTTAAGCCACCTAATTCGCTCCTAAAGAGGGCTATGAAGTAGTACCTACTAGGCCTACTAGGATGAGGTGAAGATGATGAAGAAAATCATTCTTTTTTATTGTAGATGATTTGTTACGAAAGAACTGAAAAGCCAGCTACCGGAGAAACTAGGCAGCAGTATATCATGGTCAATATGAATGAGAACTGCTTAGACTCGGGGCTGCCTGCCCTATGGATACAAGCAAGACTTCACATCACTCTGAACCAGCGAGCAACACGGAAGGGACCTACTCCCTTCCGTTTCCCCTCTGTCAAAGTACAAGTCCGCGTGGACCATGGAGTTTGATAATATACTGTGGCGTGAGGGCGGGGCTAGATTTGTGAATGGTGCTTTATTTTTTATGTGTTAGTTTATGTATTAGATTTGGCTGTGTGAGTATGACCGGCAATGGATCGGTACAGGTATGTTTTGTATGTAATAGTGCGGCTTTGCGCTAGTGTGCAACTTTCCCCTCTAGCAAGAAATGACAGAATGATTTGAACAATATTTTTTAGCTAAGGCTACTCCCTTCCGTGCTTGCGCGGAAGATCAAGTTGCTCGATGCTCTGAACATGAGTAGATAGGAGGACACACCGTGTTAGCAGCAGTAGACAGAAGTTCCAGAAATAGACTAGTCGTCAACTTCACACTTTGGCCACATGTTTTCATTGCAGTGATTTACTTCAATGGAATCTCAAAGGCAATCGAACATAAATGTCTACACTTCTACTGTGTGACAAGTGATTCCATCGTACTTACAAATAGTTATCACTGCTTCGCGTTAAACTTATTACTTACACGCTTTTTTCCTCAGGGGATAAAATCGGCCAAGGGCTTCCGAATGGCGAAATGATGTTGGACACAGTCACCGTCAGATTCGCGTTGTTTTGAATAACAGAAGTTTATGTTTGTTTGTGTTAAACTGATGGCCAAATATGACCTTTATTGCTTAGCAACTTGCAGTCTCATCAGTTTCACAAAAAATACTACTGTATTGTTTTTTTATTGGTTGTTTGCACAACCTTTGCCCAACGGCAACAGTTGAATAAAACACCTAAAAGTGCGAGTTAAGCCGGTGTATAGAGGGTTCAGTGTTTTTTATACATTTTTATAACTTTATAATTTCATTCTCACTGGAATTAACATTCTCAAAATGTTGTTAAAGCACAATGCCAACATAATGGATTCATTTTCGAAAAATTCGCATATTTATGTTACAAGTCCGTGTTTTGGAGTTGTGTCATAAATCCATGTGTGATGTGTGTCAATTCTGAAATTATTCGGCGACGTAGGCTCCTGGTGCTGTGTAACGATCCAGTCGAAACGATTCCGGCACAAAATGACATTCCTAGTCTCTGTCATTCTAATCGACTAATTTCGACAATCGACAAAGGAATATGATTCGAGATCAATCCGATTGCGTTGCGAATCAGGATACTAGGCACCTTGGCTGAACAACTACAGCTAACTACGAGTACAACTAACCAGTACATTTTATATTACCAGCGAAGGTCTTTATCAAGTAGGGGTTGTCAGATCACGCTTGTCTTAGGACAATGACGTATTTCTTGAAATAAAAAACGCAGATTTCCCTCACTATTAAAGCAAACTCGTAAATCTTCACACGTGGTAAAATACTCAAAGAGGCGCAGGCGGGATTCAAACCAACGACCTCACGATAATTTAATATGGTATTCTATCCACTAAGCCAGCAAAACATTTTGTTCTGAGTTCCGGGGGTCTACCGCCGAACGTATGCTGTCTTAGCTTTGTACTTTCGCTCTCTTTTTTTTTCGTTTGAAATGATAGAGATGACAATAGCAAAGTCAAAGCCGATTTGGTTAGGCGGTAGAAGACCCGGAGTGCGGAGTTGAATAGAGTTCCGTTTTTCCATAAGATGAGGAATCTTAAAAAGTAATATATTTACGACTTGTAACATTGTTTGCGTGTAACGGCATCGCGTGAATGTTTACAAATGTTTTTTGTCACACACTAAAATGTAGGTATGAATGTCAAGTCATGTCTAAACAAATATTGACAAAACCCGCAGATTTGCAGAATTATCGGTAAAACCGGAACGCGTAATTTTGGTGGTTTCTTTTCGATGAATCTTTGTTGGGAAATCTGCAGTGTAACTCGCACAGGATGTTAGATTAATTGATAATGATAACGGGAATTTGAGTACAGTTTAAAAGACTTTTTAGTAGAGGTATGTGGTTTTGCGAATATTCTACATACATATAGGCAAACGACGAGCGTAATTACGAGTTAAAGTTAATAACTTTAAGTACTTTATGTGTAGCGTGAAGTCTAGTAGGCAATAATAGAATCTAAACCCAACTGTCATAGGTATATTTTAGAAAAAAAACTAATATTTATTAAATACTAGCTGTACCCTGCGACGCTTCGCTGTGGCACATTGTGATTCAAAAATTAGATAAAAACAATCCTTGATGCGGATTATTTATCATTGTAAAATTTAAGAACTTTTTGAGTTTTTGAAGCGTACACAAACCAACATAACATTTTTATATATGTCTATGAGACTAGTGTCTGCCTGCGATTTCGATCGTGTAGAATTGAGTAAATTGCTATTCCTTGAGGAATTAATTAGTCACAACAAAATAATATCAAACCGAATAAAAAATCATTAATTTCAAGCCAGCATTTGAGGTAACTCTTACAGCTAGCTGTACATGCTCGGTGCTGCTATCACCGCATCCGGTAATCTATTGTATATCTCAGGCCCCATAACGTGAGTCAGTTTACTGAATTGACCTTAGTAAGTCGGTTGACGGTTTTCCATTTGGATAATAAAACCAAATGCAAAACTAACTTACTAAGGTCATTGCCTACGTCCGCCAAAGATGAACGATGTACTTTTACATAGTCATATTGTCTACGATGTTTGTAGTGGGCTTTTCCGTATGATTCACGTATTTTAGCTAGACCGAATCTAAGAAACCTCAAAAACCCTCTAAATTTAGACGCATGACCGGTCGTCCATACTTTATCGGAGAACAATGGTTATCAGAGTCTTGAATATGGTATGCTTACGGCCGGTCCGAAACGTGGTCAGCATACCAATAGCCTCTAATCGTAGACCTTTCGTTAACTACTGTTAGTGCCGCAGTGTGAATACAAGGTATGGATTTAATCGACTTGACTACAGAACAAACATCTCCATGGCCTCGCGTCATTCTATAAAATACAGTTTTAGACATTTAGCGTGGTTATAAGGTGGGGCAAATACGAAAATGGCAAACATTATTTTAAGCTATCTTGGTTGTCCACTGCTCTATAATTCCCAAAAAAATAAATATCCCGTTATGAGAAAGACTCTAGAATTACATAAATCTTTCAATGTGCAAAGATATTGAAAGAAACAATTAATTGATAACTATGTGTATACACAAAAACTAATTTATTGTACAACAACATATTACGTGTAACAATCAAAAGTAATAAAACGATTTATAAAATGTTTGTCTGGGTGTTGAAGCCGTGGGTTATATATAGGTTTGATTCTGGAACAATTTTCCAGTATTATATTTATTGAAAAAATATTTAATTTATAGTTTGAGTTACATTGTTATACATGTTGTCTTTTTTTCGTTGAGGAAATGCATTTACACATACCCGACCGCCTGGGGGGGACGGCCGGGTTAAGTCAGACTCGACACCATGGATGGATATGACGCCCCTACCGACTAAAACCTCCACGGGTTTCCAACTCTGCCGTTGACGGCGGAAACACGGGACCGTTACTTCGCGAACCTGCCGTGCCTTGCCCATCTCCGGGCCCTTCTCTGGGGCATATCCCCGTCACCGGCGCAGGATACGCCGTGATCACCTAGGGGATCAACCAGTAAGTGGATGTCAGACACCCGCGCGTCTGGACACGCCTGGTCCCCCGCGGCGAGTCAGGTCTGTGGTCCCGCCGCCTACCACTTTTCGGCTGCAGAGTACAGGGAGAGCGGCGCACCGCAATATCTGCACTCCTCTTCCCCTGCAGCCCCACCGGGTTCACCATCTAACGGTGGCGACCCCGTTTAGGCCGCGGAGGGAGAGCGGCGCATCGTAATTCCGAAGATCATCTGCCGCCGCGGCCAACCCCCAACAACGCGGCCCACCTCAGTTGCGCTAGTTCTACGACACCGCGCAACCTACATGCCCGCATCGTCGTCGGCTTGGAGGCAAAATCTAGACGTGCGGCCCCACCTCGGGATTCCTCTTCGCTTCACCGTGGGTGACTAGGCCACGGCTACTGGTCCTTTTAGGGGTCTTGTTAAAATGACGGTGGATCTTAAACTAGATCAATCAGGATATCACATTTGGAGTAATTTTGTAGATAAGATAACTGGCTATAAGCATATATAAAATAGGCAGGTCAACACTCTAGTTTTTGTGTTATGTTAGTAAATATGAAAAAAAAATGTTTTTTGTTTCATTAAATTCATTTTGAAATCTAGGGGGGAGGCCTATGTTCAGCAGTGGACGTCTTGCGGCTGATGATGATGATGCAATTCATTTTACGAAAAATTTTTTCGTCGTTGATACCTTTGATACCCACCAAAACTAAATTACGATTACTAAAATTGCTTTCTCATTAAGAGCCCTTTTACCGCATCGCACGAAATTCAAAAAGTTTGTGTTCCGAACTGTCCATCTTTAGTATTATCTAGAAAAAGATAATTACGTTCAAAAAATAAGCCGATCATTCTTGTTGACGTTTCCGTGTTTCAATTTTACTAATAATAATTCCATTGGTCGTAGGGATCGATCTCCCATGACCATTTCGCCGAAAAGTCGCCGCCGTGTCAGTTTCAGACTTCTAAATCTACAAGTGATATTTAAAATTTATACTTAAAAAAATATGGGGAACATCAGACACATATTTATTAATCTTATATATATCTGAATTTTGGTCCCATTTATTAGTAAAAAAACAAAATCATGAGCCAATTTTAAGTTTTATATTGCAGTTTTAGCGTTGTCTCTGTGTAAAATACACAATACATAATTCCAAAATAAAAAGTAGTACTAGTCAAATCCTTTTATTTGATACCCATAATGAGGCAGTAGTAAAAAATAATGTAATTCGGCATTATACGTGGTGGCGGCCATCTTGTATTTGAAATTTGTCATATTGCATAGTATTTTGCTAGTCAAGCCCTTTTATTTGATACCCAATACCCATATTGAGGGAGTAGTGAAAAAAAAATGTATCTCACCATTTTGTGGTGGCGGCCATCTTGGATTGGAAATTTGTCATTGTGGATAGTATTTTACTCGTCAAGTCCTTTCATTTGATATCCATATTGAGGGAGTAGTGAAAAATGAAATGTATTTCTTCGCTTCACCGTGGGTGACTAGGCCACGGCTACTGGTCCTTTTAGGGGTCTTGTTAAAATGACGGTGGATCTTAAACTAGATCAATCAGGATATCACATTTGGAGTAATTTTGTAGATAAGATAACTGGCTATAAGCATATATAAAATAGGCAGGTCAACACTCTAGTTTTTGTGTTATGTTAGTAAATATGAAAAAAAAATGTTTTTTGTTTCATTAAATTCATTTTGAAATCTAGGGGGGAGGCCTATGTTCAGCAGTGGACGTCTTGCGGCTGATGATGATGATGCAATTCATTTTACGAAAAATTTTTCGTCGTTGATACCTTTGATACCCACCAAAACTAAATTACGATTACTAAAATTGCTTTCTCATTAAGAGCCCTTTTACCGCATCGCACGAAATTCAAAAAGTTTGTGTTCCGAACTGTCCATCTTTAGTATTATCTAGAAAAAGATAATTACGTTCAAAAAATAAGCCGATCATTCTTGTTGACGTTTCCGTGTTTCAATTTTACTAATAATAATTCCATTGGTCGTAGGGATCGATCTCCCATGACCATTTCGCCGAAAAGTCGCCGCCGTGTCAGTTTCAGACTTCTAAATCTACAAGTGATATTTAAAATTTATACTTAAAAAAATATGGGGAACATCAGACACATATTTATTAATCTTATATATATCTGAATTTTGGTCCCATTTATTAGTAAAAAAACAAAATCATGAGCCAATTTTAAGTTTTATATTGCAGTTTTAGCGTTGTCTCTGTGTAAAATACACAATACATAATTCCAAAATAAAAAGTAGTACTAGTCAAATCCTTTTATTTGATACCCATAATGAGGCAGTAGTAAAAAATAATGTAATTCGGCATTATACGTGGTGGCGGCCATCTTGTATTTGAAATTTGTCATATTGCATAGTATTTTGCTAGTCAAGCCCTTTTATTTGATACCCAATACCCATATTGAGGGAGTAGTGAAAAAAAAATGTATCTCACCATTTTGTGGTGGCGGCCATCTTGGATTGGAAATTTGTCATTGTGGATAGTATTTTACTCGTCAAGTCCTTTCATTTGATATCCATATTGAGGGAGTAGTGAAAAATGAAATGTATTTCGCCATTTTGTGGTGGCGGCCATCTTGGATTTGAAATTTGTCATAGTGCATAGTATTCTACTAGTCAAGCTCTTTCATTAAATTTGATATCCATATTGAGGTAGATTATGAAGAAATATTTAGTCCACCATTTTGTGGAGGCGGCCATCTTGAATCGATAACCAAACATAGCTAAGAACCAATGCACAAAAATTAACCTTTAAATAAAAATGAAATTATACTAGTAATCAGATTTTTGAAATGCAAGAATAAGTTATCGTAACGTAACAGGACAACGAGCGTAACGGGACAATGGGCTCAACGGGACAGTGAGTCATCTCTTTTTTGTGCATGCGGCCAGCGTTCATCGAAATATTAGACGTTGTCACGTCAAAAAAAATTGTCAGATTCTGATAAGTCGTCAATTTTCATGCACGCAGACAGCGTTCATCGATGTAGTTGACGTAGTCACGTCAGAAAATCTCATCAAAAATTTTAGTACACTGCCGTTACGGCTCAAGATCGTTCTGTCCGCCTAAACGCTCGAGCTGAATCGAATGGACGCACGCTGACAATGTTGCAGGATTTTACCTAAAGTCGAGCTCTGTCGTTTTGTGAAAGGGCTCTTAAATTGAGATCTAATTAATTTTCTTAGGTCCTATGATTGTGTAGTTATGGACATTTTCGTAGATGACGAGAAATAGTTGGATGGCAAAATTAAAATGACATTTTGAGGGGGGTGAAGTAGGACAAGGGGAGTGGAATATTTGCCGATAGAATAACCCTAAAAACAGCCCCCTAAAATGTTTGCTATACTAGACCAAACACATTGTACATAAGCTTATGTGTATGAAAAATCTCATTACTGCATCCCGACAAAAATTATTAAGGTAATTAACTTATTCTTTCTCATTACACTCTTTAATAATGACGAATACGATTCAAGCAGCGTCCATTAAAGCACAATTGTTTGTAAATTTATACGTGATTTGGAGCTAATGACATTACTGCGTTCCAATATGCAGATGCAAATGAGAAAGTATGAGACGTAGTCAAGCAGCAAGCGAGTGAAGTGTCAAGGGTGACGAAAAGCACACACCTGTGTGCTTGTGAAGTTTATAAAATAATATAGTGAAATAAGAAATATAATATAATGGATTTAAGTGACGTGCTATCTCAACCTTGGTACAAGATTGCGATAAATATAATACGAAACCCAAAAATTCTACTTGATATATTTGAGACGTATTTAGCGGGAGTTAATACCATGTAAGTTAATCAAAATTATAATATGTTAATTTAAACGTAAACCAGACAAAACAAGGCCCAAAAAACATTACTCCAATAAACATAGATAAGATATTGAAGATAAATACTCAGTTCTCGTAATTTATCGCATAATAGCAATCGTAATACAACCATTGCTACGTATTAAGCCAGTTTAACAAAACATTTAAATATTTCCGGTGCAGTACTAAATTAATAATAATGTAAGTCAACAATACGATAATACTTTATAAATATGTAATAAAACGAATTCTTACTTCCCTTGATGGAGTCAGGACTGAGCGACTTGACCGATTTAATGATTTTTTTTTTGGTAATTATTTTCCGATGCTTCGTACCTAAAACGTAGAAAAATAGGACGTTTTTTTTGGTTAAAGTTTTCTGATGTTTCGTAAAATGTATAAAACGCAAATACACGACGTTTAGAAAGATAAATGTTTTACTTAACTAGTTATAATCACACAAATAAAGACCGAATTAACATCGATCAATACGTAGTAGTGAACAAAATGCTCTGCATTGATAAACTGTGGCATTAACTTTCTCGATCTGCATCGGAGGCAGGGATAGGATACACGTCCCCCCAGCGACCTTGCGCAAGTGAGCCGACCCGCTAGCGGCGAGATCCTAGCCAGTCAACTCATGCTATCAGACGAGCGCACCGGCGCGCGCGCATCTAATCGATACCAAATTCAAACAGTGATCTCTCGATAAAATAGTAAAGTGTTATAAAATAAAAATGGACACGAGAGGTGTCTTTGAATGAAATGAAGGAAGGGAGAAAACGAACGCCTGCTAAGCTACCGGTGGTTTTAGGCAAAGTGTTGCTTCGCTGGATTTTTACAAAGGCCGATCTGGTGCTGTTCGTTTACCGGTTTGTTGTGTTCCTTATCAATGACATAACGACCTATTTATTATGTTATTAATTGTGTCGGTATGTGACTTATTTACGTCAAGATGCAGACTTTATAATTACTATTGATTATGCTTGTGTAGGATGCATAGTTGAATAATGAAGCAATATGAATTCCGATACAATCGTTCATCTCTTATGTGTTCAAGGAAGCTCAACTAGTCAGTGCCGAGGAAACTAGTTTTAGTTTTTAGTGATTTAATTTGTAAAATCATTACGTATTTTATACTAGCTCACTGTAAATAACTTCCTACTTTACTGTGTTGAATATAATTTGCTAAGTCGCCTGTTTTTTGCACCGTTGCAGTAATTTTGTTATTTGCTTGCGAGGGAAATAAATAATTATACTTCATTGCCACTCCAATTGAAAAGAGTACATGGAAGGATAATAATAATATTGTAATGTAATAATAAAATCAAAAAACTGTCACATTAGTGACAGCTGGTCATACTGCCAAGAGCGAGCCCAATGTAAAAAAATATTGTCTAAAAGTTATAAGTCAGCATGTGTAAACAACACTTGTTTCTTTTTTCATACCCAGTTGAAAAAATATTAGGTTTTAGTTACAAAAGCAAATGCACTAGTCATACTTAACGTAAAAATAACGGACACAAAAACACAACTATAAAAAATACTACTATCGGGGCTATCTACCCAATAAATTAACTCAATTTTGTAAACTTTTTTTTACAATAAGCCTGTTGCTGTCCTTACAATTAGAACACAAAAGGTAGCCAGCGCTTTAGTCAACACCACGGATATCGTGGTCAACATCAATGAAATCATTCAAGATTATAAGAAAATTAAAGATATACTAACACACAGGGGATTTTTGGTAATCAATAATATTATGGCTGTCCTCAAGTGGCGGAAAAAGGAGAAGAAAATATGTGGAAATACTTTACAATTTGAGATTTCCTCAATAACAAATAATTTTCCAATTATTTATCCTCATAATTTTACTGCTGTCTGTTGACATTGAATTGAAGTGCGTTTATTTGACCCTGTAACGGTAACCGTGAAAACTTTTTTTTTTCGAAATGAGACTCTTGAATGATAATGATATGATCTCTTAATATCTACACATAAGATTTTTTTTTCAAACATAGATTTATATTACACTACCAGTGCCCCGCAGTTTCAACCGCATTGAAATCGGTCCATCCGTTTGAGCTCTACGGTGCCACAGACAGACACACACACAGACAGACAGACAGACAGACAGACAGACAGACAGACAGACAGACAGACCGACAGACAGACAGACAGACAGACATCGACGTCAAACTTATAACACCCCTTTTTTTGGTCGGGGGTTAAAAAAGGGTCTGAGTCACAGTAGTGGGAACATTTAGAACAGTTTTTTTTTCTTTTTATCCCCCGACCAAAAAAAGGGGTGTTATAAGTTTGACGTCGATGTCTGTCTGTCTGTCTGTTTGTGTGTGTGTCTGTCTGTGGCACCGTAGAGCTCAAACGGATCGACCGATTTCGATGCGGTTTTTTTTATTTGAAAGTTAATATCCGTGCGGATGTTCTTAGCTATGTTTGGTTAATATTGATTCAAGATGGCCGCCGCCACAAAATAGCGGACAAAGTATTTCTTCACAACCTACCACAATATGGGTATCAAATGAAAGGGCTTAACTAGTAGAATACTGTACACTATAAAAAAATTCAAATCCAAGATGGCCGCCACCACAAAATGACGAATTATATTATTTTTTTCACTACTACTTCAATATGGATATCAAACGAAAGGGCTTGACTAGTAGATAATATTGCACTATGACAAATTTCAAATCCAAGATGGCCGCTTCTACAAAATGGCGAAATACATTTCTTTTCTCACAACTCCCTTAATATGGGTATCAAATGAAAGGGCTTGACTAGTAGAATGTCGTACAGATAACAAATCTGAGGTAGTCGGGGGGTTAGTCAAAATTTTTAATTTTGTTCTTGTTTACAGTATAGAGTGACGAGCAGAGCAGGATATGTGCTTGATGAAAAGCAAAACGCCTGCTCCTAGCAACACAGTGTCACGCAGCTATTAGAACATAAGAGTCCAAATCACTATCTAGCGCTGCACTGAGCTCGTCACCCAGAGACATAAGATGTCCTCACGTTTCCACATTACTAGTTGCCGGTAGGATGACTGCAAAAGTCTATCTATCTCACTACTACGGTACTATTACTACACTACACTGCTCGGTAGGTACTATTTTATTTTATTTATTTTTATTTTACTAAGTTAGGGAATCTTACAGCTAGGTACAAAAAATTATAACATAATAGGTGCAAAAGGCCAATTATAAAATTCCACTTGTAAATAAAAGTAAAGATTAAATAAATCTAGTAGACTTTTAACATAAAAACAAACATAAAAGTAGCAAAAAAAAAAAGGTTTACTATCCTACTATCGCAGGCGAAATCAGCAAACAGTACTACCACCACAGGCTGTTTATGCTTATAGTAAGAGTTGCGGAACGCATGTCTTTTGGTGTGGAGCAGGCATTCTGCGAAGCCCTGTATTTAGAATTGTTAATCCGTGTTCGCTCCGCATCAAACTTTGATTTTCGAGAGTAGTTACACAACTTCTGAGAATCTGGCTGCAAACTTTCCCTTTACTTTTACGCAAAAACTTGAATTCGGGGACTTGTTACATATAAGACACAACTACGAGAAAATTGAATGTTTTATGCAAAAACCACCTTATTACTAAGCCCAAACGGACAAGTTTAATAACATTAATTATATATAACATAATATACCGGTTTGAAGGGCAATGTTTCCAGAGTAATTACAGGTACATAAATAGTTAAAAATCTCTTAGAGAGATATCTTAGTTCTCTGGGTCACGAGCGCAGTACAGTGCTAGGTAATGATTTAGACTCTTCACGTTCCAAATTCCAATAGCTGCGTGTCACTGTGCTGTTATGTGGCAGGAATGTTGCTTACCATCAGGCACATGTCCTGCTCGTCTCTTCACTCAATACTATAAAAAAATGACTTTTGCGTATTGTTAATGTGTTTAAAAAATATATTCACATTTGTTTAGTTGTTATTACCAAATGTTTAGTTTTTTATTTATTTATATATTATATTTATTTATTTATTTTAGACATTAAATTTTTTATATTTATATAAGTGTTTACTGTGTATAAGCACCTAAATGAAAATAACATGAATTGAATAAACACAAATCACTCACGAATAGTAGTTTGTACGTACTAAAGAACAAATACAGATCGCAAAAATCAACTGCTATTTTTTGATATAATAGGTTTACGTTCGACCACCAACTAGTCTGGTAGAAAGCGACATTGTGGCCGAAAATTATTCACGTGTTCCTAGAAGGGACACTCTCTTTACCAATTTCCTTTACACTCGTAGCACGGATAGACTACAAATCTTGTACCAATTAAAGCAATTTTTCCACATCCGGCCTGTATCATATCATAATATATCATAACACATCTGCACGAGTTAACAAGGCCAATCATTAATTAAAATTGGTTTTAGTACAATAAACCACGTCTTTATATCCTACAATCGTATTAATTAATGTGACTGATCAGGTTGAAATTTGCAACACAGTTAAATCATAGTCTGACATAGCACGTAGGCTTTTTATTGCGGTAAAATAATGGAAACGGAAACTGGGCAGGTAAAACCGCGGGGCGCTGCTAGTTGTCCATATTTTCCTGTTATTTTTTAACTATAATAGGTTCGCACTTGACCACCATCTCGCCTGATGTTAAGCGATGATGAGATCTACGATGGAGCGTACTTACCTAGAAAAAACCGATTCACTCTCGATTTGAAGACACCAAGATTGTAACCATCAGGGAAAACCCACTCAGGCAACGCATTCCACAACCTAGTCGTTCCTATCACAAACGTGGAGTCAAATCTCTTCGTTCGCGTTTTTGAAACATCAACCATGTAACGATGTCGCCCTTTTGTGGAACGAGAAGTCCGATAGAAGAAAGGGCAAGGTGGTATTAGATCATGCAGATCAGTTGCACACTCTCCGAAGTGTATCCGACAAAAACCCGATAAGCTAGCGATTTTGCGGCGATGATCAAGACTTTGAAATCTTTTACGCACAAGAGTGTCATTGCCTATGAGTCTTTTAAGTTTATTAAGTTGTATATATACATAATATGTATTGTACATATTTATACTGTACTAGATGTCCGCCCCGGCGTTGCCCGTGGTACATTATATAGTACTCATCAGGATCCCGTACATATGCAACGGTGAAAGAATGACTGAAATCGGTTCAGTCATTCCTGAGAATATCGCTTTCAAACAAAACACCTCTTCAGCTACCTGCTACGCCACGGAAATTGGTTGTACCAACTCAGATTTAGAAAAGAAAATTGATTAGCAAGTTTTTATATTCAAGAGGTCATGTAATCTGTGAAATTCAATGACGATTGATTCAATCTTAGACACATGCTGTCATGTGTCATGTTAAAGCACGAAACGTACGAAAACTCTCAAAAAGGAATATTTTTCCCGATTTTGTTACATTCTTGATTCATGCTCCGCTTCTATTAATAGTAGCGTTATTTTCTATAGCCTATAATAGCCTTCCTCGATAAATGGACTATCCAATAGAAAAATAATCTTTCAATCCGGACCAGTACTTCCCGAGATCCTAGCGTTCAAACAAACAAACAAACTCTTCAGCTTTATACTATTAGTATAGATTTAGATATTTACAATTTAACTTCTATACTGTTGTATTGCAGCTTTGAGTATAATCTGTCTGAGTATTGCAGGCATTACAGGCAAAAACTAGACTTATAGAAAACCTATTTAGTTCCTAAATAACTGAAATAAACTAACTAACTAACTAACAGAGCGTTCATCATAAGTTGCCTCCTAGGTAAAAGTTGGTAGTATTGCTTATAGTGTTGCCAGCAATGTATGTATGTAGCGTTTACCTCACATGGTAATTAGAGCTTACCAGCACTATTATTTAAAATCACTTTAAAACTAATTTTTATATTGTTTTTCTCTGCACCCACCACAGATTATTAGGATTGTCTTACTTGTTTTTAAACAATACAATTTTTGCCATTGCTTAGAGGAAGAAAATCTGGAAAATGTATAGTACTTTCACTTTCCCCTGGCTTATTCTGCAAACCTCTACTACTATTAATTCTTCCAATATTATTATTACTAGTGGTCGTCCAGACGTCTAAATTCGAGAAAAAATTCGTTGATATTTTTTTAAGCATAATTTTAAAAAATGCATTATGCCCTTGCATTATAACTACTAGCAGTGCCCCGGGGTTTCACCAGCTTCTGAACCAATCCCGTTATTTTTACCGGAATAAAAAGTATCCTGTGCTTTACTCCTAATACGTCTAAGAAATAATATTTTAGAGTTTTTAAACATTAATAGCATAAGTGTGCGAAAAAAAGGCGACAAAGTTTTGACTTACGTATATTATAGAGAAAAAGAAATTTGTATCTTTAAAACTGCAGTCAGGTACGACAGCATATTAACAGGAAATAATCACAAAAATAATTACTGAACATGTACTTTGCGTCCCGGCACATACATTAATTTGATTGCTCAATAAATGATGTACCTACTCTCCTCTGCATTGGGTGGTTCAATATAAGCGACTCTTGCCCCTTGTGCGTTCCTCACTACAATAGCTGTCTGTCAGTTCGTGACCCTGAAAATATTTAGTGTCAATTACCTGAGCCTCGATGAGCGTACGAAGTTGCAAAATTATCGATTTAGGGGGTCAATGCCGTTAGCATTGTGACCTCAAGACTTATTAAGCTATCTTTTACATCTGTCACGTGTATCAAACTTATCATAATACATACGAGTATTATATATGTATCTAACTTTAAAACTAATATTTTAAATGTAAAAGTTTGTGAGGATGGATGTTGGTATGACTATGATGGTGAAAATGGACTAGCTCGCGGAATTTTTTTATCTTCTTTACTGTGTCTATTAGTTTTTAGTTCATTTAAATTTTCTTTTAACCCTTTTCCATCCTGAAGTTGCAACATTTGTATGAAGAACTCCAGCGTCGCTAGACTCGCTATGAATTTCTTCATACAAATGTTATGTTTACAGTAGAACGCGTTTTATAGTCGACAATGCTCGCACTCAGCATACTAATGTTACCAGTATAAACTCGTAATATTACTTTTCAGTGGTTCTTTCTCGGTATATATTTTTGGTGTGTACAATAGGAGTAGAGAATAGCTAAGTATCTATCATGCAATCCTAGAGGTAAGGAAAATGAATACGCGGGGTGGATCTAGTACATCAGTTCGAAATTATAAAACCCTACCTACAGATAATTAAAATACAATTATGCTTACGGTACGTATATTGTATGAAATTACAGGGCTTAGAGATATAACATCTTACATCTCTGGGTGACGAGCTCAGTGCAGTGCTACGTAATGATTTTGACTCTTCATGTTCCAATAGCTGCATGTCACTGTGCTGTTATGCAGGCATGTTGCTTACCATCAGGCACATGTTCAGCTCGTCTCGTCACTCTTTATTTAAAAAAAAAAATGTTTTATAGTGAACAAAGTGAAATGTGTAGGGTTTTTTTAACTTTTATAGGTTTTACACTTGACCGCCATCTCGCGTCTCGGGTGTTCTCAAATGAAGCGTTTTTAGATGCAGATTTTTTAGCTACTATAATCTACAATTATATCACTACATGTAATTTTGAAAGAATGATTATTTGTAATTAATTTAAAAACATTGAAAAACAAAACGCTTTTTTCACATTAACACTAAACAGTAACATAGTTAACTAATATATTATAATTGATTCTATAGTATAACAGTATACCTACTAATAATCCATTATACATAGCAGTTAATTATCGATTCTTTGTAATTGCAACATTAGAATAAGTACCTGGGTGACCGAGCTTTGCTTGGTTACTTAGATAAATATTGATTTTCTCAAAAAAAAATAAATGAACTTGAAAAAAGAAAGACGGCCGGTTGGATTCGAACCCGGACCAACCATATTATGACCGCTCATCTTCCCGACTGGGCTAATATACTGTCACGCGACGTCGCGAAATTTACCGTCGCATTCTAATCTTTATGTAACAGTTTTTCATTGTTTAAATAAAACATTGCATTAATTTTAAAAATAAAACATGGTTAGATTGATTTATCGTCCCCGAAACCCCCTGTATACATAATTACATGAAAATCGTTCGAGCCGTTTCCGAGATACAAATTCTATATACTTACTACATTTCAACTGCCGTTTGTTATGTTCCTAAAGTTGATCAACTACCTAGTGAATTGATTAACTAACGGTTCCTTGTTATTTTCCGGTGACATATTATATACCTACAAGAATTGCTCGTTTAAAGGTATGAGATTTAGATTTTTTTTTTTAAATATAGAGTGACGAGACGATCAGGTCATGTGCCTGATGGTGAGCAACATGCCTGACACATAACAGCACAGTGACACACAGCTATTGGAGCATGAAGAGTCCAAATCATTACCTAGCACTGCACTGCGCTCGTCACCCAGAGATCTAAGATCTTATATCTCTAAGCCCTGTAATTTCTCTGGAAACATTGCCCTTCAAACCGGAACACAGTAATGTTGATTAGTTGATTAAGGCATATATAATTGCTTAATTGCAGCCGTACATCGACCTTTAGTGACTAAACAAACGAATGCATACCGCGAACCACAACAAATCAGTTTTCAGAAGTGGAACTAAATACATGCAACATGCGGTCCTCAAACAACGCACACATGAAAATGTAGACTTCGCTCACGTACACGATGTCTCGGAACGGTTCGGAACAATACATATGGTGCGGTCAACAATCTAGAAACTGAAACAACCACACCTGAGGGTCTGCCGCCTAACTAAAACTGTCTTAGCTTCGATATTGCTCTACCTTTTCTTTTCGCTTGAAATAATAGAGACAGCAATAGCAAAGCGATAGCCGATTTAGTAAGGCGGTAGAGGGGCGGAACTTATACTCTCTTTCTACGAAAAACGTAATTTCGAAATAAACTCGCGACTTTCCTAGTCCGGTTCTAAATCGTTTCGGCCGATCGAACATTGTTTGACGTTTATATGTTCTAAGCTTTGTTTAAATAAAATTAGAGTAGGCTTAGATCATTTCAACGGACGGAATGACGGATCAAAGTAAAACCGAAGTAGAAAAGTCGCAAGTTAATATCGAAATTAGACGTTCTGACATTTTTACGCGTGAATGTATGCGTATCGTCTAGAGTTCTACGGTACTGAATAATTTCATTGAATACCCAGTGGCTTCACCCGCCTATTTTAAGTAGCCTATCATTGTTTATGCTATGCTAATGGTAAACTGGACTCCAGTAGGTAATTATTCAGCATCGTACACATTCCTTCCATTAGATACATTATAACGGTTTGATTGTATGGCATCAAGACTACACCACACCGATCAAATTGTGGCTTGGAAAACCCGAAGCAATGAATGGGAATACAGAAACATTGATGGACATTTTACACAACACTTCAGCCAGCTAAGGAAATCAGACACTAGATAGAAGATTAGAAATGTATCATAAAAATACTCAGACTCAGTTTTTTTGGCTATCTATCTGGTGGGCTTCGATCCCATAACCAACATATTAGTGGGCAGACAAACAAGCAACTAAACCAGTCAACATATTAATGGAGATAGATAGCGTTACTTTACTGTTAGTAGCCTTAAGCCAAAGACTAACACAAAAAAAAACGTAAATAACAGAGCCCGCAGTTTTACCCGCGTAGTTTCTGTTCCCGTTATTTTCCCGGGATAAAAAGTAGCCTATGTATTCTTTCAGACTATAATCTATGTTCCAAATTTCAGGCCGCTCCGTTCATATGTTAGGACATGATTGAGCAACAAATATCCACACATTGACATTTATAATAGGTACTAGTAAGAACGATTTCAAAAATAGGACACATGCGCATCGAATTGTTAATTAGAAATCTCTTTAAAATGCCACGCAAAGATCAACCCGACAAATTGCTTGGTCAAAGTTCTAAGGGGTCAAACTTCAAGGATCATAAAGTAATTTCAAAAAAGTCTACGTGACTCAATACGCGCGTCACATCATTGTTTTATGGCAGCGTAAGCCTACGGGCGATTTCGGAAAGTGTTTCATATTTGGCTGTGTAATTATTAGTTTTAAAACACGGCGCAGGGAGTTGGCTAGGATCATTATTAATTTTCAACGAAAAACTACTCGGTGACCGGATGGTTTTTTTGTCACTAAATAGTGATTACTAAGCACCACAACACCTAAAACAGCAACCTAGAGACAAATTGTCACCAACGCGAACGCTTAAGGTCATTTGCTACAAGATAAACGTGGATGATCATTTCCCAGAAGACTTATTACTTAAAAACATAGATATTTTTGCCAAAAGCCAGAAATACAGTATCAATAGGCCTTAACCCTATAATACTCGTAGATTAAAATAAAAGTAGGTTTTATTGATTTTAAGAGTTTATGCAGCATTTTTGAAAAATTTGCGACCGTGCCCTTCATTTTTAACCACTATTTTTGTGCCACCAATGCGGCTGTGCGGAAGACACCGCGCAACACGTGCTGGAGAGAGACTCGGCTTAGTGGTAGGCGGTCCTATCACTGCCAACTATTTCAGTTAAGATGCTCGACAGTGAAATTGCGTGGGAGGCGTTGGTCTCTTTCTGCGAGACCTTAATTTCGTGGAGGGATGAATCATCTCGCTCCTACGTGGAGAACGAAGCGGGCACAGAAGCGAGCCACTCGGGCTCGCACCCCGTCTCCACTTGACTTCACCTGGGGTGTCGGGCGTTTAAGGTCGCCAGCCCATCTAGGGATCCCGAGGCAGTCACACCGCTGAATTCCGGCGCGTTACTAGAGCCAAATGCGGGGGTCCGTTCCCCGCGAGGCGAGCCCGCAAGGGTGCCGGCTGTGTCAGGGTCGTTGGTCGAGTGCGCGAGTGTCCCCGTACTCTGACCCCAGGCCATGCCGGAAAACCTGTGGCGGTTTTAATCGGTAGGGACACGACTTTTAGTGGTGTCTAGTCTAGTTGGAACTACCCGCCGTGGCCTTGCACGCCAAACGGTGCGTAAAAGTCTATACCCTACACAAAAAAAGACATCGACCTACAATATGACGTAAACTATCATAAATACAATAAATATTAACAATTATACATTCGAATAATTAAACCTACAATAATACCTCTTCAATACACGAATACATGCATAATACACGTAAATACAAATAAATATGACTATTTTACAAGAATAAACTCAGTGTGGTCATAGCTGCGATAGGGGAAAAAAGCCTTGACTCGATTCTTCAAAACAGGCATGGAGTATGTCTGACAGACACTGACAAGGACATTCCAATAGTCTCAGCCATCCTGATTTAATAAAACATTTTGTCCCGCAGTTTCATCTGGTACGCATGCCACCTGCACAGCCGGTCATCGATGAACAGTAGCGTGGATTTTTTTTGAGAGCCTCATCGAAGAGGACGGCCGCTTCGCCGAGCTGAACTGCCAGGAGCCAGCGCCCAGAGCCCTACGCCAGCGACCGAGGCCACTCAATCAAGGTGACCATCATTATATTATGTACAAACCTCGAAACGATAGTAGCCTTGTGGGGCGATGTCCAATGTCCTCGTTGTAAGTTCCGAAACTTTAAGCATTTATTGAAATACAGATGTACAGGATTGTCAGTGCCACTGGCTTTCACGAAGAAAGGAAAGCTTCAAGAGAAAATCTACTATGAAAACTAATCTGATCTCACATCTTGTAATTTGATCACGTTGAAACCACGTGTAATATACTCGGTACAGTACGACTTAAGTTTCAGGCGCTTCCAACTGCCATTTTCGACGAGAGTGCACGTGGTCATTTGGCACTCAACCATGAGGAAACTAACAAGTTCCAAGATACGACTATCCAGGACATGTAATACTACCAACCCACATTCGCCTATAGGCTATGATGTTTATGTAGTGAACCCTCTTCAAGAAGAAGCTTCGTATCCTATCGGTCGGACCATAAAGTCGGCTTACTCAATAAAGGAGGCAATCTTTGGGAACGATGAACAGCGCAACCATGCAAAAACTCAAGTAAAACAATCATAGGCGCTAATTTTTGCTTTGTAGAGACAATATATAAGTTCTAATAATAGTAACGGAAAGTGACCATTTCATCTAATATTTATTTGAATTTTCACTTTACATCGTACATAATATGTAAATAACCCCTGAAGGCTCCGAACCTTGCTATTACTGAGATCTTGTGTATTTATAATACGCGTAATCGATCGTCAAATCTGATTATATGCATGTTTTTTTTAAAGAAATGTATCTGAAACACTAGAAAGCACGACGCTACTATAAATATTCTGACCAATTTCGAACAAATCGACTTCGACTGATGAACAGTTACCATCGCCTATAGATAGGCTTAAAGCCATAAAGGATACAGTTCGGATTTTTAAAGCAATTAAAGCAACATACCATTTGCCATAAATACCAATTTAACAAAAATATTGACTCCTAAGTAGGTTTACATAGAAACTACTTTGAACGTCGAAAGTAGTCCTGACAAACGAGTTAAAAATGCTGACAATAAAGGATAAAACTGTAGTAGTAATTACCTATTATCAAAAAACCAATTGCGGCCCGCGTTGTTATCCGTGAAGTTTTTTTTTTTTTAATAAAGAGTTTCAAAACGGGCAAGACATGTGCCTGATGGTAAGCAACATGCCTGCCACATAACAGTACAGTGACACACAGCTATTGGAACATGAAGAGTCCAAATCATTACCTAGCACTGCACTGCGCTCATCACCCAGAGATCTAAGATCTTATATCTCTAAGCCCTGTAATTTTTCTGGAAACATTCAAACCGGAACACATAATGTTTGCACATTACTGCTTGGCAGGTAAAATAACTGGCAAACGTGTGGCACTTCCGCAGGTGGACTCTGCCGATGATTTTCCCGCGTTAAAAAGTAGCCTGTGTTATTTCAGACTATAAACGATTTATGTAACTCACCTCATCTAGACCATTTTAGTGTCGTTAAACATGGAAGAGTAACCGCATGAGTAATCCGCACATACAAACTTTCGCATCCATAATATTAGTAGTAGCATCATCACCCTGGTCCGTTCAGCCGTTCCGACGCTATGAGCAAAAAACATCATAACATTCGAATTCATAATTTTAGTAAGATTATACGTCAGAAAGGGGCCCCTTAAACCTACGCCCGAGTCACAAGTCTCGGGGTCTGCTCGGGTTTTCTCTCTCTGCCACACGATGGACCCAGCACCCGCACGGTGAATCCATGGAATGCTAAGAAAATCGTCTCGTCTCTGTATTTTGTATAGTGTTACAGAGGCGCTTGCGTTGCACATCTCGTCACTTTACATTATAAAAAAAACGTAATTTGATAAAAAATATTGATTATTGCTTAGTTGTTATTGTAGTCTTCGATCGAGAAATGTCTTTAAATAGACTATACAGTAGAGATTATAGAGTAGACCAAACACAGTTATGGCTTTGATTTCATATTCGCTGACTATGAATATATTTTCAACTTAAGTTTTTTGCGTGGTGGAAGAGGTAGCTCGATATACATATTTATGTATATAAAAAACGATAACACGAAAAATAATTATCATTGTCCCGGAGGTAATGTATATTTTTTTATTGTCTAAAAAAAAGAAAATACTGGTATCAAAGTTGCTCGCTCGTGACGACCTGCAACAGCTTACTGACTGAACTGCCTAACAGTCAAATGACAAACGATTCGCCAAAAACCCCACAGCTGGATGGAGCACTCAAAGCGACCAACGAGCGGCTCGTTGCTTGCTACGAGCAACGGGCACAAGACGTACTGACTGCATGAATTGCTCGCTGTGTAATATGTTACATTACACCTTGTAACGTTGGTCAGTACTCAGTAAACCACCTTAAAAGATCCACACAAAAACTAATGGTTTCACCCGCGTAGTTTCCAAAGTTTTTAAGTTTACATGAGAATTAATTATAGACATGCTATTTAGTAGAATTTGTTATTTTTTCCTTTGCAAATGTTTACTGATCTAAAGGTTTACTGTTAACTGCTATTTCTACAAACTGGTTTCTGAACGAAACTAGTTTGACGTTTTGGTTTCAAGGGCTCACATGCGCACTCAATAACAAATTGCCACTGTGTCGTTAATATCGTAACTTCAGTAACTTTTAGTGTGATTAATTAAATCTTTTATTGAACTTGTAGGTGAAACAAGCCGGTCTAGAAATCGGTTATGTATTTGAAGTGAGTTACAGAGCAAATTTTTACGACGCGGGTACACACCGCCACGAAATACCAACACCCTGAACCCTCAAGTTAACGTCTCAATATTTTAGTAAACATTGAAACTAGTTAGGTTGCGCTGAAGATATTATGTATTCTATGGTTAAAGTTTGACTTTTCAGCACGAAGAATAAAGAGAAGTATTCACTCTTGTGTGCGTACATAGAAAAGAAAACAGACACTTTTTGTGAAATGCCTTCAACAATAATGACTGAACTCGCGACACCGTTACTGATATCTATGTATGTACATAGATGTACATACTTTAGATTCACTTCTATCGGCACTCCCGAAGTGCTACTGTTTTTACTACTAACAAACAGTAGCACTCCGACTCCGAAATAAACAAACAATTTGTTACGATTATTCATTTTCAGTAGAAACATTGAATGAGATGGTTTTTATTGATCTTTTAGGTTTCAATAATTTTATTGCCTAACTGTATTTTTGTTGTCTTTCTACTTTCTACACTCAAATTGAACACCAAAGACCTTTGTCTTTTGCTCAGTTTTACAGTACTTTTAAGTATTTAAGACTGGCAGCATTAATCGATTTATCCGACAAAAAACAAAATGGCCGACTGCAGCTAATAGTTTGTGTTTTATGTCTTGAAGCTAAAGTTTGGATGAAAAACAAGTGTTTAGTGACGCAAACATTATGTCGAACCTGTGTTCTCGCATCGTTTCTAAACCACAAAAAAGATTACAAGAAGGTAGAGACAGTATGTCGGTCGCACAAACCAATACATGGATGAACGGTGAGCGAAGAATTTCGTTGTTACAGAGCCACTAAAAGAACCATATTTTCGCGACGTTTCTAAGGTCAATAGGCAGGTTAATTTGCATCAGTGAATCAATTACGCTACTATGTCACGGTCTGTGTTATATTAAGAACGGACGTCGCAAGATCGTGTCGAAATATATCGGAAATTATATTATCGATTTTTTGTTTACGTCTTATGTATTTGATTTCAGCTGAGAACATAAATAATGGCGGCGGGTTATCGCTGTCTCCACCGCATACGGTGTCGCAGCGCGAGACTGGGACCCAGGTGTCTCAGTGCTACAGTGGACCACCGTCCCCTTGTGGATCCACAAGTGCAACTTCCTCACCGACAGCGTCCCCTACGCCGCCGCCCGGCTCGGCGACACACGACCCTAACTGGCAGGCTACAAAACCCACAGTCCGGGAACGAAATGCTGCGATGTTCAATAATCAACTCATGTCGGACATCACCTTTATAGTTGGGAGTACAGGTAAGACAATTTAATCACTAGTTTTCACATCAAAATTTGATGTGTTCATGAGCTAATTTTAATTTTGTTTCATTTCAGGACATACACAAGTAATCCCCGCACACAAATATGTCCTAGCTACAGCCAGCTCAGTATTTTATGCAATGTTTTATGGAGGATTAGCAGAATGCAAAAAAGAAATAGAAGTCCCTGATGTCGAACCATCAGCATTCCTCACATTATTGAAGTAAGATTTTACATATTTTAAATATAACAATAAGAAATAATTACCCAATGGGTCTAATTCATTCTTGTTTTTTTTTTAGGTACATTTACTGTGATGAAATTCAATTGGAGGCAGACACAGTTTTGTCAACATTGTATGTTGCGAAGAAGTACATAGTGCCTCATTTAGCTAAAGCCTGTGTCAATTATTTGGAGACGAGTCTCACTGCCAAGAATGCATGTCTACTGCTGAGCCAATCACGGTTATTTGAGGAACCAGAGCTAATGCAACGTTGCTGGGAGGTGATCGATGCACAGGTATGTGAATCGACTGAGAACCTAGCAACCATCTGCCTTGAACCCTCATCTTCCTACAGTAGTATGCTTATGGAGCTCTCAGAATCATCAAGTCGAAACTTTTCCAGTCCAGAGATAGAAAATATAGATAATATCAACTCTCTTTGTAATTAACTACCCTAAAATGCTCAAATTAAATCTCAGTAAATTATAAGTGTACTCGCACAGTGATATTTGGTAGCTAACTCTGAAATTCCACTGCCATATTTGACTAAAATGTGCCATTATTGTAACAACAGTATACTCAGTACAAGGTTGTGAGACATGTGAGCTAACAATAATATAAGAGGATGTGTGAATCTTATCATAATTGTAAATAAATAAATGTACACTAATTTTCTAAGTGTGTGTATCTAGTCATAATGTAGGTTATCTAAAATATCTAGACTGCAATACAGTTTGCGTAGATTCCTAATGTTAATTGTAAATATTGATGTTGTCAAGCATGTATTGTTGAATACAGTTTTGTAATATCCATGCTGTGTAAGAAATTTTTAAATAAAGTATCTTGCAAATTGTATTGCAGTTTTAATTGACCATTCCCTTTTTGACATGATTTCTTTATTTTAGGCTGAAATGGCCCTGACTTCAGAGGGGTTTGTGGACATAGATGTGTCGACCCTAGAGTCAGTACTAGCAAGAGAAACGCTGAATTGTAAGGAGATAAATTTATTTGAAGCAGCTTTATCTTGGGCCCATGCTGAATGTGTCCGAAGAGAGATTGACCCCAGGCCGAGCAACAAGAGAGCAATGCTTGGGAGTGCCATATACCTTGTCAGATTCCCTACAATGTCATTGGAGGAATTTGCAAACAGTGCAGCACAACTTGGAATTTTGACCCCTCAAGAGACAATAGATATATTTTTGCATTTCACTGCATCTACCAAACCAGTCTTGTCATATCCAGTCAAACCAAGGGCAGGATTAAAAGCACAGGTAGATATTATTTTAACAGCAATACATTCTTTTAATTACTACAGAAATTGACCTTTTTTTAGTTCACATTTTTTTCTCATATCATATCACATTATGTTCACACAATCACTAGTATTTTGAAAAGCCAAAACATCTTTTTGATCCCTGTTTCAAGGGACTTTCATTCACTTTTAAATAATTAGCATTATAGATACTTAGATAAATTTACAAAATTATATATTTACTAAGACACAAACATATAATGTTGAAAGTATTATATCAGCTATCTGGCTTCCATAGTACAAGCTTTGTTTAGTTTGGGGTCAGATGGTGATGTGTGTGAAGTGTCCACCAATATTTATTTATTTATACTTAGACCTAAAAGCCATCGGAGTTATAAAATTTGGTTAGTGAAAGACCACAGTATATTTATTCACTATAGCCTAAAAATAATTAAATAGATTATTAATAACTTTTCCAGATATGCCACAGATTCCAGTCATGTGCCTACAGAAGTAATCAATGGAGATACAGAGGCCGGTGTGACTCCATACAATTTTGCGTCGACAAAAGGATTTTCGTCGTTGGTTTTGGACTTTACGGATCTTCAAACGGTGCAGCTGACTACAATGTCAAAATCGAATTGAAACGCTTAGGAAGAGTGCTAGCAGAGAACAATACGAAATTCTTCTCTGATGGATCAAGCAACACCTTCCACGTCTATTTCGAGAATCCCATTCAAATCGAGCCGGAATGCTTCTACACAGCTTCCGCGATATTAGATGGCAGCGAATTAAGTTATTTTGGACAGGAAGGCTTAAGCGAAGTGTACATGGGGACTGTGACATTTCAGTTCCATTGTTCATCAGAGAGTACCAATGGAACTGGTGTGCAAGGCGGCCAGATTCCAGAACTCATCTATTACGGACCTACCGTAAACGCCACATTAGCAAATCCAACTACGAATGAGGACTGACAAACTAGATCTCGCCCTCTGTACTACACAGTATGAGAGTGCAGCTTGAAATTACGAGTACTTCTAGAAATTAGTCTTGTATAAATTGAGCTAAATTATGATACTAAATCATTCCCGGAATGTTGAATATTGTTGGTAATTTGAAAATTACGTACCTAATTGTGTATAGTGTTGACTTGTAACAGTAAGAACCTTGAGAATGTGATATGGGTGTTGTAAAAAGCTCTCTAAATATTCGTAGATTTTAGATCTTATTCCTCTACCTTATGAAATCATTGCAATTAAAGTATACCTATTCTTATTATTAGATCTTTACTGTTGTGTTTTTTTTTTTTATGTCCTGTCACAATTTGTTATCAGAATCTAACAAAGATAATACAACAATAGCAGGAGCACTTGACTATGATACCATTATTTGTAGTATAGGTTATGCTTTGTGCTTTGTAGTGAAGTTAATGCACTTTCTGACGCTTATTGTCTTTGCCACTATTAATACCTATTTAGTAGATATATATTAATAAGTAAAGCAAAAACCTTGCACCTCTTGTTACGAAAATCGTGCGGATGAAGGAGTATATGAAAGTTCTCACACTTATAATTTTTTGACGTGACATCGTCTAATAAATCGATGAACGCCGGCTGGATGCACGAAAAAGTGTCCCGTTATGTCCCGTTACGCTCATTGTACACTTACGCCGCATCTACCAATGTTTTGTTATCACGTTTAACTATTGTCTGTCAACCAACCAACTTAACAGACAACCAATTTTTTTGCTGTATGTATAGGTTTACACTTAAGTATATGGAAAAGGAGTGCAACATGATATTTATTTTCAAACTAGCTGAACCCGCTACTTCGTTCGCGTAAGCAGATGCTACTGACTTATACATTAATTGGAAGTATCGTACGTCAAATATTTGGATAAGTAGTCATTAAAAAACCTTTGAGTTTGAGTGAATTTGTTTTTCCACACAAAAATTTATTTAATTTTATCATCTTTATTTTTCTTTTTTTAAACAAAATCAAACATACTTAGTAAGGTTTCGTAGTATCGAATATAGCCGCAAGTGTTAAGTTTCTAGGATTTTTAGAGGATACATTATGAAAAGTCTGAAGCTAATGTGCATGATCTGATACCTATTTACCTATTTCTTTTTATCCGCAAGTTGTTTTCTAGCTGTTACCCGCGACTTTGCCGGCGTAAAATTTTGAACGAAGCCTGTGTGGAATCAAAAGAATTAAAATTTTGAGTTTTAATGATATTCAAGCAAGTTGAACCCGTAAATCTAAGCCAAGTCCTAGTGAAATGTTAATGTATGAATTTAATTGTAGGTAACACAGAAAAAAATCAAGAACGAAAGAATCCAAATTTGGCATCATAATCCTTTTAGCAGCAAAAACTTATTAGTATAATTTAGAATACCAGTAACGCCACCTAGTGATAAAGAAAAATACATACCACAACAGCAAAACATTGATTTAAATGGCCTTTACTGCTTTTAGATTTAAACTGGCATTAGCGCCATCTAATGAGAATATAATGTTGGTTGTTATTTTGATTGTGAACGCAAATCACCTATATTATCTGCGCCAAAACGGGTGCATATATTTTTCATTTTTGGCTTTTACCTTACCATCACATCAAGTTCCTGACGAAAATATATGCTTATATTAATATGGAGTTAAATGAAAATGTAGACTTAATAGCCCATGTGAAATTTTAGACTCTAAACTATATGTGTTTCGTATATCAACCCATATCGTTGTGCCGTTTTGACGTTATAGTTAATATTTTTTTCCTTAGGGCCCATGTTTCTTTTCTGGTTGATAGGTAATAAATATATAAATGTGGTATTTCAGACTATGAGTTATTTTTGTTTCAATTTTCTACCAAATTTGCTTAGTCTTTCCGACGTCACAGTAACCTATAAGTAACCGATTTGCTATTTCTGAGTTCAAACTACGTGTGTTTCAAATTCCATCCAAATATGTTCAGCCGTTCCAACGGTGTCCTGTAAATATTATGAATGTCACTGTTTGGATGTTTGTTACGTAATACATTGAGTACTTATACATAGGCAATGTTTAGCCTATGTGTTCTTCCAGACTGTAATCTAATTCTATTTCAAATTTCAACCCGATCACTTAAAACGTTCCGCCATGATTAAAGCGGCAATAGAAATACATCATCTGCGAAAATTTCAACTGTCTAGCTATCACCGTTCTTGAGATACAGCCTGGTGACAGACGAACGGACGGACGGACGGATAGCGAAGTCTCAGTAATAGGGTCCCGTTTTTACCTTTTGTGTACGGAACCCTAACAACGGTCTGCTTCGGTCACCGAAGCTTGTTGAACACTACCTTTAAATTTTAAACAGTATTTGGATTGAAATAATACGTTTTCTAATAAGTTACGGCTGGTCTAGTAAGTTACAGCTGACCTAGTCGGGAGAACGGCGACTGTCGATCCGGAGACCCAGGGTTCAAAACCACGCGCACCACTATCTTTTCAGAATCATGTTCGTAATGCCGATAATTAAAACGGTGAAGGAAAACACCGTGAAGAAACCGAAATATACCTATAATCTAAGTTCTAAGTCATATGTCACCCACCAACCGACACTGGACCAGCGTGGTGGTTTATAGCCTGGTCTCTCTCCTTGTGAGAGAAGGCCCCGACGCCCAGCAGTGGGAACATTTAATGGGTTGTTTATGCTGCTACTTATTATGCTGATATGTTTTCTCCAAAATACAAAAATCTACTTCAATGACAGGTAATTTAATTCTGTCATTCGACAAAATTTTATAAGAAGGTTTAACTATGTCGTACAGATAAATTTAAGCTGATTTTAGTTTTATGTTGATATTTGAAAAACTACCTCCCTGTTTTCGATATCCAAGATCACCTCTGAAGTATTTTCTACCAAACAAAAAAGGAATTATCAAAATCAACTAACAATTAGCAGAGTTATCGCGTAAAATAAAAACAAATAAAACACCATGCAACCCGATTGAGAACATCCTCCTCGTTTGAAGTCGATTATAACCGAATGATGTTTGTTTTTCCACAGAAAAATATATTTTTGACAATTATTTTGTCATCCAAGACGACGCGACGCGATCACGTGGGCACTTTCTAGAATCTGCAATCTAGATATTCTGTGGATCGTCTGTGATACACAGAATACTTAGTAGTTAGTATGTAACGAACGCGCCGCGCGTGTCGTTATTATTTAATGTTTATGTAATTTCCGAACCAACAGACCGATATTGTTCAAATTTTGACGGGACAATATAAAAAATGTGTTCTTTCTAACAAAAAAAGAATTAATGAAATTAAATAACGCAAACATGAGTTACAACCAAATACACATTCTGACTTTCACCCCCTCCCGCAAGAAAACCGATCAGAATTTGGGGATCAAAAGTAACCTACAGCAATGTCCTTAGTATAAACTAAAATCATGCCAAGTTTCAGCTGAATTGAATTAGTAGTTTCGGCGTGATGCGTGATCCCTATACAGAAAGACAGACAGACAGACAGACAGACAGACAGACAGACAGACATGAAAGAAAAAAAATGCAGTTTCGCCATCAGTATCGACTATGGAGTGCCCCAAAAAATTTTTTTTTAAAATATCTTCAATGTACAGAATTCGACCCGTTACAGTTTTATTATAAGTATAGATTACACTTTAAAAATATATAAAACCAATAAAAAGCATTATTCACACACTACCATGTATTTGACACATATAACTATTTTCTTTTGTTTTTTTTTTATTATCGTCGAATATCGACAACAGGGTGACCGCTAGTCAAATTTATTAGTCAAAGACATGTATAAAAAAGAGAACCCCATGAGAAAAAATATCTGTAAAAACTTTAATAAATAAACTATTATTCCTTTGTCCTAAACAGCATTGACTGTCCGTCCTGTCCTGGCTTGGTGGCTTACAAGGGCGAATCCAGCTTTGGCTCCAGGGGTTTAGGCATGGGGGGCGGGGGTTCACTGTGCTCATCACACAGATATTATGTTGCATAGTTTATCTTGTAATCTAAAATTTATCTCAAAACAATACTCTTCAAACTTGAAAACAATGTTTATACAATACTGCTTTATTACTTTGTTTGTTATATGAATATAATTACTTTTGATTCTCCCTAGAATAGATGGCGAAATGTGGTGCTTCTAGATTGAAAAAAATGTGACTCCGTACAATCTGATTTACCATTTTTTAACCCCCGACCAAAAAAAGGGGTGCTATAAGTTTGACGTCGATGTCTGTCTGTCTGTCTGTCTGTCTATCTGTCTGTCTGTCTGTCTGTCTGTCTGTCTGTCTGTGTGTGTGTCTGTCTGTGGCACCGTAGAGCTCAAACGGATAGGCCGATTTCGATGCAGTTTTTTTTATTTGAAAGTTAATTACCGTGCGGGTGTTCTTAGCTATGTTTGGTTAATATCGATTCAAAATGGCCGCCTCCACAAAATGGCCGATAAAATATTTCTTCACAACCTACCTCAATATGGGTATCAAATGAAAGGGCTTAACTAGTAGAGTACTATACGCTATAACAAATTTCAAATCCAAGATGGCCGATACCACAAAATGGCGAATTACATTTATTTTTTCACAACTCCCTTAATATGGGTATCAAATGAAAGGGCTTGACTAGTAGAATGTTGTACAGATAACAAATCTTAGGTAGTCGGGGGTTAGTCAAAATTTTTAATTTTGTTCTTGTAATATTCTTGGTTTTCATACTTATCATGATAAGTTGGTATGTAAGATAAAATAGGGCCTTGTAGTTATCCAAAAATAAAAGACCCATATTGAGATATTTGAGAAAGACCCACTATAAAGTTGTGGTGTCACTGGACACCGGCCCCACTAAATCGGCTATGGCTTTTGCTGTCTCTATCATTTCAAGGGAAAAGAAAAGAGAAAGCAATATCAAAGCTAAGACAGTTTTAATTAGTCGGTAGACCCTCCGGTACGAACGAAGTTCCTTCGGATAATAAAGAAGCAACACAATTTGCAAAAAAAAAAAATATTGCTTAATTTTGGTCTGGTCAACTGAAAAATAACGATGGCAATATTCAAGTCACGGGTCACGCGAAGTTTTTACGCGTCACTTCCGTTATATATATATATTGTTTTTACAGTTTTGTCTCACATTTTTTTCAGTTCGGTCTTGCAGCAAAGACTGCCAAGACTGCCTGCCGTACGGAATTTCGTTCCAAAAATGTAATTAATAAACTATTTTCGTACAAAAAATTAAACCGACTTGAAAACCACAAATAGGCACTCAAAAGCGAAAAATAAACTAAAATCATTATTATAAGCGCTACTCACTCATCTATTTGAAGTCGGTGCTACTCAGGTCAAAAAGTTAGTACATTGATGCTATGTAGGCACATGGTAAGTAGGCACAGGTAAGTAGTATCTATCCACTACCTGTTAGATTTGGCTGGCACCGACTTCAAATAGATAAGTGAGTAGCGCTTATAATACATAATGATTTTAGTTTATTTTTCGCTTTTGAGTGCTCATTTGTGGTTTTGAAGTCGGTTTAATTTTTTGTACGAAAATAGTTTATTTTACCCTTTTTAGTGTAAAACAAGTTTTTTTAATCCATTTACACAATTTCGTATTGACAGGATCGAGTTTCATAACTTTTGTGAATTTTTTTGTGTACAAAAATAGTTTATTGTTTTTCAGTTTCTTAAACATGATAAAAAAAATAGAAAAAAAAACCGCATCGAAATCGTTCCATCCGTTTGAGCTATACGGTGCCACAGCAGACACACACACACACACACACACACACACAGAAAGAATAGACAGACATCGACGTCAAACTTATAACACCCCTTTTTTTGGCCGGGGGTTAAAAACAAGTTTTTATTAATCCATTTACACAATTTCGTATTGACTGTATCGAGTTTCATAACTTTTGTGAAATCTACAACTACGTCATCCAGAAAATTGTACGCAAATTTTAGTTTATGGTTCATATTTCAAAAACGACCCTACCGATTTTGATAAGATTTATATGGGACCATTCGGGAAGCATAACCATCCGAACGCAAAAAGAAATTTTAAAATCGGTGCAGAGGTTCTCGAGAAATCAGGTAACATACATAAAAAAACAGGGGTCTAATTGATAACCTCCTCCTTTTTTTGGAAGTCGGTTAAAAATACATACATTTTTTTGATGCATTAATTTATTTGATGAGTAGACAAAAGTCATGTGCATAGAGTTTATGATTGTCAAGACAACCAGAGTGGTTCGCAGCCTTGGCAAAGGCATCGACAGTCTCGTTGCCTGGGATTCCAGTATGGCTAGGGATCCAAGCGAGTACCACATTGACTCCTGCACTATGACAATCGTACAGTAGGTGTTTAATTTGTAGGAGAATAAGAGGATAGCGAGCAGCAGCACGAAAGGGATTGGATAGAATGTAAATACATATTAAAATGGGTTTTTATTTTTTAAGACTACAAGTCTATACTAATATTATAAAGAGGAAAGATTTGTATTTTTCTATGTTACGAATAAACTCAAAAACTACTGGGCCGATTTCAAAAATTCTTTTGCCATAAGAAAACTACATTATCACTGAGTGACATAGGCTATGTTTACCACGAAAAAAATTGAGATATTCTCGGAATTTTTTACTAAAACCAACGCAAGGTATAAAAAAATACAGACAAAAATGGCTTTCATCGCATACGCTGCGGAAAGTACCAATGATAGACCAAAACAATGTTCTACAATATTATAGAGCGTATGAAAATCTACAAAAAAACATCGCGGGAACATATGTCTAACTACAGTAATTACGTCGCTACAACTACTTTTTTACATTTTAAAAGTAGATAAAAATGTCTATCAAATTCAGACCATGTTATCCACACATTTGTGTTTTTTTTTAACTTATACAGGTTTACACTTGACCGCCATCTCGCCTTATGTTCAGCGATGATGAGGTCTACGATGGAGCGTGTTTAGTACGTATTTAGAACTAATAGACTTAAGTACCTCAATTTTTAATTAAAAGTAACCAAAATATTGCACAACCATAAACTACGTCGTAATTAGCGCATTTTTAACACTAAATTACAATCATTAAATATTTACTGATATAATTTTTGATTTGATGCGTAAAAGTAAAAGGGGAATAAAAACGACTCTAGACACGCCCAAAACTAAAACGTGTGCATGTAACAATTTAAGTAGGCATAACGTTTTTTAGAACTAATGATAATATACCATAACAACTAACGCATAACTGTGTTCGCATAATTTCTGCTACCATATAATATAGCATAAACATAACTTAGCATAATGCTTAAAGGCACATATTGAGAGAACCATAACAATACCTAAACATAATAATCAAAGAACAATTGGTCCTATTAGGGTCTAACACTAAGATTCGACTCCGGGTGGGCTCCCGGAGCCAGAAGCTCTATGGCCCTGAGTGTCACTTCTCCATACTCGACATACGCTCCGCTGCGGAGGTCGCCGGCGTCTACGCTTGGCCTCGCTTAGCTCGCTCCTCTTAGGACCTCCTTTAAGCTTCTGGCTCTCGCCTTTTTTATAAAATAAATTAAAAATATGCGTTTTAATTGATAAACAGATGATTGGGATTGTTTGTTTTGTCTTGGTCGTATGTCCTAAGCATGGCAAGTCTGCCAAGAGTGTGTTAAAATTTATAAGTGTAATAATTTTGTTTTATATTTATACTTATTTTCCACAATACCCGTGCGAAGCCGGGACGGGCTGCTAGTATTGTATAAAATGTATTGACTCACCATTTGGAGGCACCATGATGCACAAAGCTCTGGCCAGCTTGAAGTAGGTCCGACCAAGCTGGTAACAGCAAATGGAAGCTGCATCACTGACGTCTATGAGTAGGTCTGTATGAAGCAGGTTAAGTATAATTATTATGATTCAAAGATATGCTAATAACAGCCATATTAATTATACACATAATGCCTGCACAGATCCGATTGAAATTTGGAACACAGATTATACTGGAATACTTTATAATACTGGCTACTTATAATACTTGACTGGCCATATTATATTTTTTATTTAATAGTGGATATTAACTCTGCCTCCGAATCCGAGGGTTGTGGGTTGGATCCCCCACCCAGAGCAAACATTTGTACTGTGTCTGGGTGTTTCTAAGTATAATAAGTATGTATTCACAACTATGTAAGTTTGTAAAAATTATATCAGCTATCTGGCCGCCATATTGCAAGCTTTGCTAAGTTTGGGCTCAGATGGTGTTTTGTGAATTGCCCACCAATATTTATTTATTTAATAGCGTGAAAATTACGACAACGATAGCAAAGCGGGTAAAATCGCCGGGCAAAACTTTTACACAGGATTGCTTGTCAGATTGAAATGTTCCATCTATTCACTCTGGCTGCATTCGACGTCTTTTGGCTGCATAGCGTACATTGCCACAGCTGGGAAACGAGGCCTATAGCAAGGTAACAGTCAAGAGTATCAACCATGCTGGCGAATGACGCGTGATTACGAAAGATTCTCGGAACATGCCGGTCACCTTACGATGTTTTTCTTCACCGTTAAAGTTAGTGGTGATGGACAAACTTGTGGAAAAAAAATGTTTCAACTTGAGAACCTTCGTTTTTTGGGGACTATTTATTAATTTCACCGTCAGGTTACACGAGTTGAGATTATCATCTAACGGTAGGTTAGGTTATTTTGTAATCTAGCGCCGTTAGAAGCCTATAGAAGTGAAAACTTATAACTCAGAATTTGATAGCTCACTTTGGAAACTACGCGGGTGAAACCGGGAGGGCGTGCCCATGAGCATGACCATTTAGAAATACTGACGCATTTTTAGATGGCATAGTCCCGAACATTTCTTATCATTCCCGAGCGTGACGCTAGAATTCGATTCTCAGTCCGCGAAAAATCTGTCTGTGTTGCGCCAAAAGAAGTTTTCACTTCAAAAATAAATAAAAAATTACTTGTCTGTAAAGTCGGTTGGTTTAAGGGCGATCCACCTTTGCCAGTTATTCACCACCAAGCAGTAATGTGCAAACATTACTATGGTCCGGTTTGAAGGGCAATGTTTCCAGTGAAATGACAGGGCATACAGATAAAACATCTATATATATATCTCTAGGTAACAAGCGCAGTGCAGTGGACAAATATTTGGACTCTTCATGTTCCAATAACTGCGTGTCACTGTGCTGTTAAGTGGTAGGCCTATTACTTACAGTCAGGCACATGCGCTGCTTGTCTCATCACTATATTCTATGAAAAAAAAACTTAACTTTTCACTTTTATCGCCGGTTGATTGCCTGTCATATAATTCATTTTTTCTTTCACAATTTATCATTTGAATAAAAGGATACGAGGAGTTTTCTCAGATCTGCATGTCATGTAAACGCATGCAGCCTGTGTGTGTATCGTAGGACGGCCGATAGTGAGGTGGAGTGACAGTGCCATTTTGTAGAAGTTACAAGCAATATCTATGCATTGCTGATTGAGTCTAAGCTGCTGACACAAGCTGGTGAGACCTTCTCGGGCTTTCCGTAGTGTAACCTCTCTTGATTCCTGCCCAATTCCCACATTAAATGCTGTGGACATAAATAATTAACATATCAGTTCACGCTGTTTTATTTGCAATAAATATATTTTGGAACACGTATCTACCTGTGATTGAAATAGTATGTACCACACCTATCGAGGGCGGATAGTGTGTGAGTTTTTCACCATCAGCTCAAACTCCCTTTTTAAGATGAACGCACAAAATAAAAAAAGACTACCCCAGGAGGGTACCACTAGCACCGCTAGTGGAGAATCCCTCACCGGGCCTAACCCGGTCTGCCCCTCGTACTCTGGGGAGGGCAACTTGTGCTCCAAATCAGGCTCCAGCCTAGATTTGTCCGGCCTCATGGAGGCCATACCAAACACCACCACAACATCAACCACAACCAATACAACAACCTTTGAGTCACAATGGACCGTAATTGCTGGAAAGCGCCCTTGCAAAAGGGGGCCCTCCCACACAAACTCGGGAAAAACCAAAAAGGGTCCGAAAGGCAACCCAGATCACAGTCGCCCACCCAGGCGTGTGAGAAGGGAGGCTCTTCAGCCCAAAATCAAACCAAATACTGGTACGGACGTCGCAGCAGCGGAAACGCAGCGCGGGACCACACCGTCCACCTCGAAAGAGGAGTTACCACCACCACCACCACCAACACCACAACTACCAACACCACCACCACCATTGGCTGGAAGGAGCGGTCAAAACTATCCCATCACCAATACCAAACACCACCCTGGAGGTTATCAAGCAGTCGGAAATGAAGAAGAAGCTCAAGGCAGGGCTTCTTGTTCATACCTGCATAACTGACGCCACCACACTGCACCGAGTTCTTTGTGCCCAAAACCCATGGTACAAAGTAAACTCGTGGCAGTGTTACGAGATGACGGTGGATGATAACCCCCAGGAACAGGACTCTAAGGAGAAGGTGGTCCACCTTATCCTCGGAATACCGGAAGACCAAAAACAGTCCATTTTGGACAGAGACCGCCGGGTAGCCCACATGTCGGGAAGTGGGTACATCCGATTCTTCTCTCCAGAAGAAGATAAGGCCGAGAAAAAAGTCGAGTTGACCACCACAGCGACGGAGACCATGGTAACGGAGACATCAACTCCGGAACCATCCACCTCTGCTCCCCAAAAGAGTCAGAGCGAGGTGGTAGCAGTCTCACCGCTGGAAATTGAGGGGTGCTCCAGTGACGAAGATGACGTCCTGCGTAGTCCTTAGCCCCCTCAATTTCATCCAAACCAACCTCCAGCACAAACAAATAGCGGCGGCCACGCTACGCAGAGTGCTGGAGACAAATAAAATGACCGTCGCTATGATCCAGGAACCCTGGGTCAGAAACAACAAAATCTGCGGTCTAAATAACACCAACGGTAAGTTAATGGTCGATACTACTGTTGAAAACCCAAGAACTTGCATTTTTATGCCTAACTCTGTAAACACCACCTTGCTTAACCAATTCTGTTCTAGAGACCTAACCGCAGTGAAACTCATTACGGAAAAACAAACTGTCCTAGTCCTAGCATCAGCGTACCTGCCGGGCGAGGGAGAAATTCCTTCAAGAGAACTTGCGGAACTGGTGCAACACTGCGAAATGCACGACTGGGATCTAATTATATCTGCCGACTGCAATGCTCATCACTCTCTGTGGGGAAGTAAGAATACCAACAAAAGGGTGAGTCTTTAGCCGAATATTTATTTCAAACAAATTTAAACATTATGAACAGAGGTGCGGAACCAACTTTGTAAGTTCCAGGTACCAAACTATCATAGACATTACCTTGGCAACCAACTCGGCGGCTAGTCAAATCGAGGGATGGCACGTATCAGACGAGCCGTCATTCGCGGATCACCGCCGCGTTTGTTTCAACTACAATACAAATCAACAAACCCTGTCCCATATCGTAACCCCGTAAAACTGATATAACAAGGTACACAAAACTACTAAACCAAGCACTAGGTGACATACATCCAACTGACACAACACTTAGTACAGACAATATAGAATCAAACGTACAGCATCTCACGGCAACTCTCATAAAAGTTATGAATTGGCATGTCCTGCTGTTAAACCAAATGACGTAGGAAAAAGATCTTGGTGGGGCCAGAACTTGAAAGACTACGTCAAGGACTCCGAGCCCTTTTCAACCGGGCAAAAATACCAGGACTAGTGAGGACTGGGACAAATACAAACAAGCACAAAAACACTACACAGAAGCGAATCAGATTCAGAAGAACAGAATCCTGGCAAAACTTCTGTAGTAGTATAGACTCAACAAACCAAGCCGGAAGAATAAAGAAAATCCTAGCTAAAGGGGAGCCAAATCATATGGGATCCCTAAAAAAGGAAGACGGCACTTATACTAACACAGACAATGAAACCAATGAAGTACTCCTGAAACCCACTTCCCTGGATGTCAAGTCACAGGAGACCAGGGTGGCCAGACGAGCACTATAGCACACCAACAACCCAGGAATGGGAAGTAGCAAACAAGATAGTAACTGCAGACAGAATAGAATGGGCACTGAGAAGTTTCAAACCCTTCAAATCTGCAGGGCTGGATGGCATATTCCCAGCACTACTACAATGGCAACCAAAGCAAGCTATAAAGCAGCTACTACCAATCTATAGGGCCTGTATAGCCTTCAAATATATACCAAAAAAGTGGAGGGAGGCGAAGGTAGTATTCTTACCAAAACCTGGTAAGGAAGACTATACACACGCTAAATCGTTTAGACCCATCAGTCTAACGTCGTTCCTTTTAAAAACACTAGAAAGATTAGTGGACCGATACCTAAGAGACGGAGCACTAAAACACAAACAACTGCATCCTCAGCAGCATGCTTACAGGAAAGGCAGATCAACAGAGTCGGCACTACACATGGTAGTACACAAAATAGAATCGGCTACCACAAACAAGCTATCAACACTTGCCGCTTTCATAGACATAGAAGGGCATTTGATAAAACCGTGCATAACAGCATAAACCACGCCCTCCGGAGACTCAAGGTAGAACCAGTGATTAGGAACTGGATCACCGAACTGGTCAGCAAGAGGGCGGTCCAGATAGTGATGAATACTACTACGAGGGCAAAAGTAGTCAAGGGATGTCCCCAGGGCGGCGTCCTATCACCACTATTATGGAACATAGTAGTGGACAGCCTCCTAAAGGCACTTAACGAAAAAGGGTACACTACTATTGGTTATGCGGATGACCTTACGATACTGATAAGTGGGAGCGCGGAAAACATGCTATGTAAAGTCATGCGTTCAGCCCTTCAGATTGTAGAAAAATGGTGTGACGAACATCAACTGTCAGTAAATCCAAGGAAAACAGAACTTATTCTTTTCACCAACAAAAGGAAGTTACCTGAACTACACCTACCAAAACTATTTAATACCAAACTCTCCCTATCATCTGAAGTGAAATATTTGGGTGTCACTCTTGATAACAAATTGAACTGGGCGAGCCATATCGATACAAAAATAAAAGGGCCTGCATGACTTTTTGGCAATGCCGGAGACTTGTTGGGAAGAAATGGGGTCTCAATCCAAAAATCACACTTTGGTTATACACATCAGTCATCAGGCCTTCTTTGACCTATGGGTCAGTTGTGTGGTGGCCCAGAACACAACTGACCACCGCGAAAGATAAACTCCAGAGTCTACAACGCCTAGCGAGTGTAACAGCGACTGGATGCATGAAAACCACCCATCAGCTGCATTAGAGTATCTCTTAAATCTGAGACCTCTACATTTGGTCGTACAGGAGGAGGCCACGGCAGCCGCCCTAAGACTAAAAGCAAACGGACTGTGGAAACAAAACATAGAAACACGACACTCAAAAGTTCTGCATCGGGTCCTGAAAGAAACACCACTTCTTGAGGCACCCATGGACAGAACAACATGCCAACATGTCTTTGATCGTAAATACAATATCCAACTCAATGCAGAATCGAAAGATAGCTCTGGCAGCAGAGAAGTTAGGATATATACTGACGGCTCCAAAACCGCATTCGGAACAGGAGCTGGTGTCTTCTCAAATGACTTAAACATAAAGATATCAACCACTTTAAGCAACTTAAACACAATATTTCAAGCCGAATGTATCGGCATCACCAGGGCAGCACAGGCAGTCGCAGCCAGAGATGTTGGAGACCTAAACATCAAAATTGTCTCCGACAGCGCCTCCGTGCTTCAAGCCCTTAAAATAATACTATAACCTCTGTCCTTATACTGGAATGCCACAATGCACTCCAATCCATAGCGAGTGCAAACAAAATAACCTTGCAATGGATTAAAGGACATAGCGACTCACTAGGTAATGACGCAGCAGATGAACTAGCCAAGAGGGGAGCAAAGGCAAAGGCATATGGACCGGAACCACTAATGCCTATACCCCAGGCTCAAATAAAAACGTGGCTGCGCAGAAATACTGAAAAATCCCATTTAACAGAATGGAATAACAGTGAAGGATGCAGGCAAACAAAAAATGCTGTTCGGAAGCATCGAAAAAACTTGCCCGCAACCTCATGAGATTAAACAGGGACAAAATTCGTAAAGTCATAGGTATAATAACTGGTCACTGTCCCTTAAATAAGCACCTATTTACCATAGGTGTAACAGACAGTCCTCTATGCAGAGGATGCATGGAGGAAGAAGAAACGCCACAGCATGTACTCATGGAATGCAGCAGTGTGGCGAATCAACGGGCAGAATTCCTCCAATCTCCGTCGTCTGTTCCGGATGCCTATCGCAACCTTAATAGGATGCTCGCCTTCTGGGACGGCCTAGGCTGGTTGGAGTAGAAAGGGAAGTATGAGTCACGTACAATGGCCCAATAAAGAGGCTAGGTGCGGAAAAGGCCCCGCTAAACTAACTAACTAACTAACTACCTGTGATTGACTGTTACCTAAAGAACTAAACCTAATATAGGCTATCCTATATGATATTCCAGATTATAACCTATCTCAGTTTCGAATTTTCTAGATGATTCATTTAAATGTGATTGAGCAACAAACCTTTATTTAACTTTTTTTATTTTTTTTTATTAAATGAGTGCATTTATTTCCTTTCTTAGTTTCTAAGTTTTTTACAACACATAAAAAATATAAACATTATAAAAAACTTAAAAACTAGGGTGCCGGCAGCAGCGGGGCAGGGCCCAAGCCACCGGTGGTTAGGGCTGCAGACTGAGGAACCTCCTGACAATGCACGCTGTGTCAAGGATGACCGCCTTCTGCATCTGACCCTTAATCCAACCATCTAGCGAAAGTCTCTTGAGATGTTGGTTGAGACTTTTCGCTATGAGGCCGTTTGCCAATATTTGTTACTTTATTTTCACATTTGCAGTATTAGTAAGATTAAACTTTATACATAGACGGGACAATTACACACATTAACTATCCCCTCTACTGAGACACCAATGCACCAGGTCAATCCACCGCACGGTTCAATGTTATAACATTAAAAATGTTTTCATTGGCAGAATAATTTTGTACTCAATATTAATTACTTAGTTATATCAATGCAACACAAGACAAATAGATATCCATATACCTAGTTACCAACACAAAAACATAATAAAACTTTTTTTTATAGCTGGTAAATAAATTGGTCCTTTTTCCCTACAATCTACAATCCCTTTCAAACAACAGCAAATATTAGGTTTTTAACCCATTCAAGATTTAATTTCCTGTTGTATTATGTAAGAACATGGCAAATATTAGTCAGGACAACTTTACTAAGTGGTCCAACACCACACATCCTTAGTGAGCAAAAAAATGACAATGAGTATATAAATTGTTAATTGTCCTCTGGCCTAGTTTTAGGCAAGTGCAGCAATAATTTGATCATGTAGCAATAATCAGTATTAGTATTGCAACACCGAAAAAATAGATTGTGATTTATAGGCCTTACTACTAATGCTCTTAGTGCCCTGACTGCGGAATAATTAATGACTACAACAAGTACTGCAGCTGATATTTTAAATTTAAAAGTCCTACAGCTGATATTTTTTTCTTTTCAAGTCAACTAGGAACAATACGCACAAGTATAAAACATGTAACACACCTCTCCCAAATCCTGTGGCTCCACCTTTGGACTCTGCAGAGACAAACTGTCCGATGGCTGAGGCTCCTCCGTGTGCGTTCTCTTGGAACTCAACTTCAGCAACGATTATGTTGTCTTCAAGTACCGTACCGCAACTAGTACACACCGCGTCGCCACGAGCCGGGTCAACTTCTATCTCCGACGACCCACAGTGCTTGCATTTCTTGCCCGACATCTCAGCTCACTGAACAAATTGAACGTTAAAATCACCGCACAAAGCTTGTTAATTATTGACAATAACTTCACTTTGGCCTCACGCTGCAAGATGTGCTTTGTAAGCTAATCTTTTAGCATATAGGCTAAAAACATGCCGTTAGTTTTGTATGAAAGTTACAAATCTGTCTCATTATTCATACCTGAGAGATATGGCTACACAGTAAGTAAAGTAAATTTCATGAGTCTACTAGATAAATAGCAGAAAAGAAAGTAAGTTTATGAACATAACTTCTTTTCTCAAAGAAAAACACACATCAGCTGGCAAGGGCAAGTGGCAATCTTAGCTTTTAGCTTGGCACTTGGTTTTTTTTTATATTTATTCTTGACCATGGATACTAGTCCTTCAGCCGTAATCCCTTAGCAGCATTTTAGTGCTGCCAGCCGGGTTTCATAGAAAAAAGATCATACTAAGCAAAGCTTGTACACTCCGCGAGGTATAAGCTGAGCTTTGCATTAGTGTGAGTGATCACCAATCAGGCAGGAGCGCGGCGAGACAGAATTGCGCCGCGCCTAAGGCCGGTTGTCACACCTACACTATCCATGTACACTCACACAAATGCAAAGCTCAGCTTATGCCTCGCGTAGTGTACTTGTACTGTGGGAGTCAAAGACCTGATATAATACATAGACATACGTATATATTTTTAAATACTTATTGTAAATACTAAATAAATAAATATTGGTGGACAATTCACACAGAACACCATCTGACCCCAAACTAAGCAACACATAAATTATACATAGACACACCTAGGCACTACACAAATATTTGTACTGGGGTCAAACCCTAAAATTAACGGTTTCGCAGTCAAATTCACTATCTACTAAGCCATCTAGCCAGGCAATTTGATAGATCAAACCCATTAATAAAGGACTCAACCTTTCGTTTTGAGGAAACTCCACTTTCCTTTTTCAATTGTTAAATTTATTTATATCACAAAAAATCATGTATCTTACAAACCATTACAATTGAGTAACATTATTATATAGGCATGAGCTGTGCAACTTAGACCTATCCTGTGTGTTTAAAAATTATTTAAATGTTTAAATTCGTAATTTTCTGGTAGCACTGACCCACACTTTGCGACAATGTAAAAAAGAGTGACATTGACGTACATTTAGCATGTCATTTATTTTTTAATTTTAATAAAACCTGTACATAGTGGTCTTATTAAAAATAAAAAATGTTTTATATTGTGTATTTGCATTTTATTCTAAATGTACCTACTTTAATGTACTCATGTAGGTGTCAAGTCGAAAAACGAAAGATATCCATCACATCAAGGTGTCTAACATCATTTATTATTACAATATATACAATTAACATCATAGCTAAAATTAATAACGAAGTCGTCACGGAACAGGCCGATTAATTGTTCGAAGGCTCTCGGGGTCTCGGCTCTTGGATAACTTTACCTAGATTACCAAATTTATTATGTACCCGTTATGAAAGCTATTTGGTGTTTTTAGGGACTATGTCAGTACGTTAAGTAGGTATATCATTTATCGTGTATTTTTTTTAAATAAAGAGTGACAAGACGATCAGGACGTGTGCCTGATGGTAAGCAACATGCCTGACACATTTACTGACAAAGTTAAAACAAATTCAAACTATTATCATAAATAATTAAAATTGCCGCCAACACTTAGACATGTTCACAACATACATATTCTGAGAATCGGTACTGAAACATAATTGTATTTCGATCTAAAACGGTACATTCTTTAAAAAGTATTGTATTACTGTCTTACACGAGAAATAATAAGATTAAAATATGCAATGGACATATTTTTCTCAACTTAAAATTTTGTAAAGGGTAGGTAGTATTTTTTATTGTGGCTTCTATTTTTTAACATAATTATTATGTTATATTTATAAAGTGTAGTACAAAGAGGTCCATGTCAACTACAGTCGGTGGCTCGGACCATGCCCCGCTGATGGCGGTGATATAATTGAGGTTTTGCAATGTTATTTTTTATATTAACATACATCGCTCGCACAATGCCATATAAGTACCTGATACACACTTATATTTATACAAATAAATAAAATTGAAGTAGACTCTTCAATTTGGACTGGATTTGGACTTCAATTTGTAAACACATACTCACATAACTGGACTGATCTCGACGGAGCTTGCACTATTAGATATGGATAGCTGATGTTTTATTGCATAACTTGGTTTACTCTTACTTCCGAGGAAAATGAACAGGGTTCTAAAAAAATACACAGAAAACTCTTAAACCACGTGAAACTGTGGGTACAGCTAGTAAACAAATGATTTGCAATAAGAATATAGCAACTACAAATTGAGGTATAATAAACTATCCTATCTCATACGAGTAAGTTAGATCAAACCGCATACAGTGGAGTAGGAGTTCATCGAAGACACACGATGTGACACGAAAGTCTTATATTTGAGGACGTTAAAGAAGTCGATAAAGAAATTTCGTGGCGCCATTTTCGATAAGCCAAAAGGAAGGAGCGACAGTTTCCTTAAAAAAAACTTTGAAGCGCCAATAAAGGATTATACAATTAAATTATTATTGATATTATTCACCAAATTTACCACCAATTTAGGTTCACCAAATTATACATAAATGACAACTATCGTTAACATCGGTTCAGCGGGTGTAGAGTTCACTGAGAACATACAATTCATGATACTAGTTTTTTATACATAAAAATTATAAAAACTTGAGAAAGAAAATATATATCTATGTAACAATGGCCATCTCCGCGTTGGCGTCGTCCAGAAACTCAAATATTAATAATGGTCAATATTAGCCATGAAGACACTAAAGACATCCGCTCAACGATGTACCTAGCTCAAGTGCGAATTTATTGCAATTTTTTGAAATGAAAACTTATTTTGGCGCACCACACACAGATTTTACGTGGACTGTGTGAATGGGCTTCACCCATCGTCACGTTTGTACAACACATGAAAAAAATTTCGGGTAAACTCGGGACCTAACCCATTTATAGATGGCTATGCTTTACTTATACTTTATCTAAGGTAGAGACTGTAAAATAAAAGTGCCATTCACATCTTTCAGATCTTCGTGTAGTCAAATCGTGTATCAAATTATTGCTAGCTGATTATTGCAATACAATGTACCTGTGTAGTCTCTATCGAAATAGAATCGAATCGCAATCAAGCTACGTTAGATGATGTCATCGTGTAAGAACTCTTCCGATTGGTCGGTTATCACGCCATGTTGTATTTTTAGCCGATGAGATCACCCCTGAATTTTGTGGGTTGAAGATTCCGTATAATTTAAAAAAGTTATGCCACTAGCAAAAATTGTTGGTAGTTACGGCCTTTTCAAATAAGCATCTAAGAATTCCTTATGAGAAGGGCATCCCCAAAGCGACGGTGACGTCACCTTTTGCTGGTGTACCAACTACCAACTGCATGATGAGTCATCATTGTTGTGTTCAGTTTCGTGGTCTTTTTGATTCGCTTTTATTTTGATTTCGCGGCTGTCATCACAGAACTGTCAAAGAAACTCGCTTGAATTTGTGGCTTGGATCTACGCGGAATTGCGAGTAATTTTTTATGAGTTTTTATCAATAGGGTGTGTGTTAATTACGTTGTTACGTAAATCAAGTGAGGGGTTTCGCCGTTTGTGATAAAGAACTGATGACAATGAAGCTGTATGTTAGTGATAGTCAATCTAACCAGTCGGACTTTTCTTGTGATGATAGCCAATCATCGCAGGACTCTTCTACGAATGATTTTGTTTCTGTGCCTGCTTCGAGGACCCTTCTTTCGGTAAGTACGATATTGGAATGTCATTTTTTCAAATCCACTTAGTGAAATCAAAAGTTAAGCACTGCAGTAAACATTTACCAAATTGTTTCAAAACAATTTCAGGTCCTGCCCTAAAGTTATGGGTCTAATATGCGGAGAATACTTGATGATAGATTAGCAGTGTAGCTATTGCTTGATAGGTTCTAGCCAAAAACCTTGCCAACTATGTACTTATTAGTTTAAGTATTGACTTTGTGTAATTAATTTGACACATTGTAAAACTCCTAATACAGCATTTGTTCCTATGCCAAAATGTATGCTTCTAAACCTTCACTTTTGTGTGAACAATAGAAACGTAAACCGAGGTGATACAATATTTTATTCAAAACAATTTGTAGCAAGTGTCACTGCTACATACATACACCTTTGATAGTGTTACGTTCACAAAATATTAATCTTCACTAATGTATATTTATATAAATCCCATGTCACAATATTTGAGATCATACTCCTTCGAAATAGGTACTTAGTTCAACAAATTTTAATGAATTTTGATTTGTATATTTGGTAGGTATGAGAAATAAGAACTATTACAGAACAAACTCACCAAATGACCAAATTAAGTTGGCAGAATAAGGTTTGTCGGGTTAGGTTGTTCATAATAATCAAAATATGTTTGCTTTATTTATTACTTATTTTAGTTATTTATAGATACTTACAGTCCTTATAATTTATGTTTATGGCTAACATTATATTTTCATTCTGGAAGTATTGCTGTGAGAATACTGCGCAGTTTCTGAACAAATATTCTCAAAAATTAAATTACCAACCACAGACTATACAGTGGACATATGCAAAGAAAGTAAAAAAGTCACAAAATACTCAAGGGTTTTTTTTAAATAAAGACTGATGAGACAAGCGTGACATGTGCCTAAGCAACATGCCTACCACATAACACACAGTGACACACAGCTATTGGAACAAGAAGAGTCGAAATCATTACCCAGCACTGTACTGCACCCAGAGATCTAAGATGTTATATCTCTAAGCCCAGGCATTTCTCTGGAAACATTGCACTTTAAATTTCTTATTGTATAAATTAGGAGAAGTCTAAAATCCAATTCAATAAATTATTGTTTCTATTTGAGGCACACAATATTTTGCCCTTATAAGGCAAGACAAACAACCTAATTTTAATCCGTTTCCTCAAAGTACCAGAACTTTATGATAACAAAATTCTGTCTTATCTGATAATACTGTAAACTTTATATCAATATTAGTCACCTCCGGCTGTACTAAAATAGATGCGAAATCATCCTACTCTATCACTTTCAATATCTCTTACAAAAAAGACTTCAAAACAACTGATAATGGCATAAAAGGGTTGTGTTTATAATTTTAAAATATGTATGTATGTATAAAAATAAATCAGTAACAATCAGTATTTTAATAACAACTGGAACAGTTTGCTCAAGGATGTTATTTCAGCAAAGTCATTATCTCTATAAGAAAAACAGAGGGATAATCCTTCCAATAAGTATTATAAATGTGAAAGTTTAGATGTTTGGTTTGGTTTTGACATAATTATCTTATCTCTTCTTAATATATATAAATCTCCTGTCATAATGTTTGTCCGCGATGGACTCCTAAACTACTAAGCCGATTTTGATCAAATTTGGACACTGTGTGTAGATTGATCCAACTTAAAAGATAGGATAGTTTTTATTTCGATTATGGGCTTTATGTGACAATATCCAAGCGAAGCCGGAACTGGCCGCTAGTATTTTATAGTTTCAATTAGGGCATAAACTATTTGGGATGAACATTTCATCCAGAAAAAATGTACAGTTCCTAGGATAGCCATTTTCTTAACTTTGTGAGCAAAGTCTAAGGCAGATGATAGTAAAAAATAAATGAAATATTTCAAGAAAAAAGATAAAGCTAGCCTCTATTTCTAGGGTTTACATTTTTACATTATATATTTATTTTATTCTTACTATAATTTACACCCCAGTTTGTCTGTTGACGTAGGCCTCCTCCCAGTTTTCCATTCCACTCTGTTAATGAAATATTTACCATATTATATTTACCTTGTTATATAATTAAAATAACTGCTTGTCCTTCATAAAAGAAAATAAACCACCCAGTTTTCTAAATATGCCCAGTATTGGGTTAGGATTTTGTGTTTAATCTCCAATTCATAGCAAAAAAATTACACCTGACATAATAATATTAAAAAACATCATACCTATCAATTTTTCGTGCAACCTACCAACCAAACAAATTGCTTGAGTTGTTTAATTTCAAGGAAAAACAAATATGTACAATCAGAGGGGATTTTAGTGCTACAATACTTATTTGTTATTTATTCCCCTTATTGCATACTATTACCATAGATAAAGAAAACTATATCTATATTATTTGTACTATTTATATCTTATCTTCTTTACATAGGATCTAACTTATAAGTTAAATACATGGAATTTTATCCTGCCTTTAATCCTCTTAGAAGATAAAGCTCTAATTTCTTGATAATATATAATATTCATCCAAGTAAAATATATTCTAGAGTTTTTAAGGGTTCTTTGTGTAAAGATTTAAATTTATACAGGCCATAATTTGGTATCCTGATGGTCAAAAAATGAATGACAGATTTGGGATGTTTGCTGGAATTTAATTTCATCACATCTAAATAAGGATCTTATTTTTTTTTAGGTTTTAGTTTACTATGGTTATACCCGCACAGTTTCTGTTTCTGTTATTTCCCTGTCATTAAATGTAGCCTTTATGATTTTCTTGTTCTTGTTAATATATTTGTATTATAATTAATATAGAATGCTTTGGTATTCTGAAATAAATGATTGATTTTCTAGCCTGTGGTCCATATTTCAACCTGATCCGTTCAGACATGTTCCTTCATGATAGAGCAATAAACATCCACACTTTGGCATTTATATTATTAGTGAGATGTCAGTTGGTTCCCTTTCTGAGTTTACTGTTGTAATAGAATAGGGATCTTGGTTCAAACTGAACATTGTTGACTATGGTGCTGAATGCTTATACTTGATCTGGCTGCTCTACCTACACCTACGAGAAGGCGTAAGTATACGTATTTATGTCATGTTTAATATTTCATTTCTGATTTGCATAGGTTAGGTCAACGTTTATTACTAACATTTCAGAAAAGGGGATTTTGGTGATGGAATTGGGTTGGCAGATGATACAAGTCTGTGTGTTTTTCTTGAAACACATTGTTCTCCTGACACAGAATCCCTTCAACATTAAAGCCAGTTGTGATGAAAAAGTCTTACTTAAACATATGAATAAAAAAGAAACTCAGATTTGTAGGCGGGATATGGACCTACGACCCTACGATTGTGAAGTCGGTCATTTTTGGCGTTTTTTATGCAATTTCCACTGGGATCCATCTTATTATGGAGTTTGCTTACCTAGAAGAAATCTATGATAGTCTCGTAGCTTTTTAGTTTCAATTTATTTTCCCAGAACGTCTAGGCTGTGGAATTCGTTGCCTGAGTGGGTTAATCCCTATGATTATAATCTTATTGTTTTCAAATTGAGAGTGAATCGGTTTTTTATAACTCCACCGTAGACCGCATCATCGCTTAACATCAAGCAAGATGATGGTGTAAGTGTAAGTTTAAAAAATTAGAGAAAAAATAGAGGAACTATTTCTTTTAACTGCAATAATATACTAGTTGACTGATCTAAACCCACCCGTCGACTACCTGTTTGAAATGACAATTTCTTTGATATTGACTTTTGCTATTGCTGCTCTTTGCTGACATCTTGCACGGCTTTTTCGTCCCGTCACTGTGTTTCGGCGTAGTTGGATATCCTTGGAAGTTTTCGTACGGTTTCGTCGGTAGGGGCACTTGACACATTTGCCAGCTATTCTGCCGCGAAGTAGTTGTGCGCAAACATTCCGGTTCTGGTTTGAAGGGTAATGTATCCAGAGAAATTACTGGGATAAGAAATAAACACCTTATATCTCCGGGTGACGAGCGCAGTGCGGTGCTAAGTGATGATGGATTCTTAATGTTACAGTAGCTGCGTTTCACTGTGCTGTTGTGGGCAGGCATGTTGCTTACCATCAGGCACATGTCCTGCTCGTCTTGTCACTCTATATCTATAATAAAAAATAAATATACTTCCCCAGGTGGACTCTGCAAAGAGCCCCCTACCACTACAGTAAATATTCGTAGCGGGATGTAGAGGGACACTGAAATATCTAGTCTTTTAGTGCTTTTTCCATTTATTCGTAACAAGAACGTCTCAATTCATTTACAAAACCTTGCACCTGAACTAAGAAATTCCAGTATAATATTCCCATTACCCTGATGGAATAGTTAGAAATTCGTATAAAACATTCCTATATTATTCTCAAAGAAAGAGGTAGATATTCCCAAAAAATATCCCTTTTTCTCTAAAAGAATTACTAGAAATTCCTGTAAATATTCCCAAAGGAATATTCCTGCTATCTAGTCGACAGTCGGCCGCGAAGTTGGAGCAGGAAAACTGGTCGTGCGATGACCGCGCGATGACGTCACCGCGTTCGAGGAAAACTCGGAGCATAGCGTCGCGCTCGTAAACACGAGATTGAACAATTACTGTAATTTACATGTGCTATTTATGCTTATTGTTTTATTTTTCACATGTAAAATTATTTCCATACATGAGTATAAAATATTTATATATCTTTTCATTGGACCTAGAGTCTAAAACGTTTTCTTATGGTATTTTAGAAATGCATGAGTACCTATACAAAATTTAGATATGTTTAATTGCCTAAAACCTTGCCTTATGGTTCAACTTCAACTTCTGTCGTTATCTTTGGCTTAATACACTGCGTGACCGCAACTTCGACATTGACTTCTGTGTATTGCCGGTAAACTCTTTTCAAGTTTGTTCGGTGTGTTCAGTGTTAAACTGACCATCCATAAATTAACTGTCAAAATAAACTGAATAGTTTCATCTTTATTGCCACAAGAGTGAAATTTTATGAGTCGCACGATTCGTTTTTTTTACTATTAAAGCTTCTTTAAAACTTAATACAAAAAAGACAAAATCAAGTAAAGAAAAAAACTACTATAAGACGCATTGTCAAGAAGAAGAATATTTTTTTAGTAAGTAACTGCATTGTGAAACCACACATTTCTGTTGTTTTCTATATGGTAGGTATATACGTTGACACAAAAACGGTTTTAAAACGATACCTAATATTAAAATGAGTGTTATAAACCAATTCATTCTGTCGGACTGAATTCGCAGAAGTCACCTGACGTTGTTTCGCATGGGGACCTTGACTGGTGACACGTTGACTCGCCTCAAGGTAAAAGGATTGTATAAGTCGCGAAAACGGCATACTAAAATCTTTTTTAAATGTATTTATTGATTTATTCTAGACATTACCATCCTATCTACTTACACAGGCTTCCTTGTGGCAGTTGAATTTAAACTAGAATATGTTAGCATTTTATTGAGCTGGTGAAAGCGTCTACATTTTATAACCATTATATAGCAGAAGGACTCCTCGTAGAGTATCCCTGGGGGATGATCCACTTTTGAATGGCCTCGTGGCTTGGTATTAAGTCTGCCAGTAAAGTGGAGGTCGTGGATTCGATTCCTACCCATGACAAATGTTTGTTGAATATATGTATAAACCTATGTATTTACAATTATGTAAATAAGTATTATAGTACCGGGTGACCGAGCAAAGCTCGGTTACTTAGATACATACAGATTTTCTAAAAAAAAAGAACTTGAAAAAAGAAAGGCGGCCGGCTGGATTCGAACCCGGACCTACCATGTTATGACCGCCCAACTTCCCGACTGCGCTAAAATACTGTTGCGCGAGGTCGCGAAGTTTACCGTTGCATTCTAATGCATAAGTAACAGTTTTTCATTGTCTAAGAACGCGCATAAAACGGCGTTTTTTAAATAAAACCTGGATATATCGATTTATCGTCCCCGAAACCGTCTGTATATATATAACTTCGTGAAAATCGTTCGAGGCGTTTCCGAGATTCAGATTCTATATAAATATACATATACTTACAAGAATTGCTCGTTTAAAAGTATTAGATTAGCTATCTGACTTCCATTACAAGCTTTGCTTGAATTGGGGCTAGTTAGTGTGATATATTAATTCTACCATCAATTATGAATGTGCAAACATTACTATTATCAGTTTTGTAACTTACTCGGTCCTTTCAAGATGAATGCGCATTATCATTGTACAACTATAGATGACTCCGTGTTTTTGACCAGCATTGAGAGCCACGTTACTTGATTTGAAGTCATTGGCATGGGTTTAAGAGCTCTTGCTCAATGTTGAGCAATAGAAGCCCTGCGCCTTCTGCTCTAGCCCCATATTCGGTAGACTGTAGAGACCGATGAGCGAACTGAGGAGCGTCTGAACAAAAACTGATAAATCACATTTGGAACTTTTCTTTGTCGTCTCTATATTATAAATCCATAGACATTAATAATTTTCTCAATTGCCCCAAAAAGATTCTTATCAAAATCATTTATTATAGGACCAATTTAGTTACAAAACTGATAATGCTCATCACAATAAACCTATAAACGCTCCTCACTGTCTTAGGTAACTTAAGAAAAAACAATCTTAGTACGCATTTATCATTTATAAATAACGAGGCTCAAAACTCCACTTTTTATTAATGTAATAATAACGTATTTAATTTCATTCAAAACTGTTTAGCCGTTAAGAGAGGTACGTGGTAACAAAATAACATAAACGCACAAAATGTTGCCTCTATAATAATAGTGTGATTAATTATTATGTGGCATAATAAGAAGCGAAGCATATACCAGCAGTCCAGCACTATGTATTCCCACTCCTGGGACTGTTGCGTTCTTATACAAGATCAGACTTGGAGTCAAAAGTAAACCAAAAATGTACTCTGAAATCGAATCGATCGACTAAGCTGACGAATATTTCATATTTCTCTACATAAAATTGGCCTACCCTTTATGTGGGGTCGGTCGGCACAACATGCCCAGATCCTCCATGCGTCTATATCAAATTTATTTATCTACGGTTATTATTAGTCGTAATTTTCGAATGTTAATTTTCAATTACTATTTTATTGTTTCTTTAAATAAGCGTTGCTTTAGGACGGAATAATGCGCGTTAGAGTGCGCCTTCAAACATTCATTAGCAAGTCAATTAAACACGGGTACAGCGGGCTGAGTCTGTAAAAGCATAATACAGAACACCAGTAGTGTAAGAGTGTAACCTGCCTTCAGTATTCGTAACGATTCTATGGTTATATTTGTCAACATTACAAATACCCAGGATAAAATAAATATAAGCATCCTACTTCATATTCTTACTTTCTTTCATATGGAGAGAGTCAAGGCTCTAATCCAATATGCTGGTCAAGTGCGGATTAGCGGAGGACGCATATCCCCGAAAGATGTGTTACTTGGAATATACTGGATTCCTCACGATGTTTTCCTTCACAGCTGTTGATGACAACCATACATCATCTTGTAAAATACTGAGAGTGACAGGACTGCAAGTGTTTGAATTCTACGAACCCATGACCTGATGATTTGGATATCGAACATTCTTGTGACTAGACAGACTACTTCGGTTTTGTCCAAGATATATTGACCTTTATGTTTATTGACTTCTTTAGACTTAGGTACACACATTTTACACTTGACCACCTTCTCGCCTGATGTTATGCAACGATGCGGTCTACAATGAAGTGTGCTTACTCAGAAAAAAAACTATGCACTCCACTTTAAGACACAAAGATTGTAACCATTGGGGGAACCCTACTGAAGCAATGTATTCCACAGTCTAATTACCGTAAGTCGTAACGCTACGTGGGCTCTTAGTCTAAAACTTGTTCGCTGTTATAGAATAAAGGGCCGGTTGGGCAAGAACCCGGGCTTAGCTCAGACGCCCACGGGTTATTGTTGTAATAAATACCATTGAGTATAACAACACTATGCTCAGTATTGTTCTGTCTGCACTATGCTGTTACATAAGGTCTGTCTGACCTCAAGGATTCAATGACTGCGTAGACAACGATATTTCCAATTGATACGTCACGACTTAACGTATTAAAAATAGTGTCAGAACGAGCAAGGCTTGCGTCTGATGGTACGCAACTCGCTTGTCTATAATAGTATAGTGTCACACAGCTATTCGAACATGAAGAGTCCATATCACTACATAAAACTGCTTTGCGTGCGTCACCCAGAGAAATAACATTATTTTTCTGTTTGCCCAGTGATCTGACGGGAAATGTGTAAACGTTTCCCTTCGAACCAGAAACATAGAAAGTTATGTTTTATGTTTACGTTTACTTTTGCTGCTTCACAGTAGAAACTAAAGTTTTTATAATAACGTTCTGGAATTTGTTTCTAGCTCTAACGCCTAATAAAATTGCATTTGGCATTTTGCACGAAATTAAAGGCAGGAAATGACAGTTAGTTATTGGCGAACATTATTCTATCGCCTAACTCAAGATTATTACGGCTTTGTAATTAAATAAATAAGAGTATTTCTTCTTCTTTCTAGACGTAGTTTGAAATTAAACAACAATACAAAAGCCTGAGACTAGATACTAGAGAGATATGCTAGACCCCCAATGCCCTAAAAACCACATATTAAACCGATACGACAAGCGATTACCACGGAAACCTCACCATAAAACATTAATTAGAATAATAAAATAATCTTCATAGGCGTTCCTATGAAATTGTTAAAGGTTTCCAAGAAACTTAGGCCTAGTTTCCGGAAAAACGGCCCTGTGAAGGACGCAAGGGTCGCGTCCTTGAACTCTGCGAACAATATTTATGATAGTAAAACACGATACGTGACCGAACACTATTGAGTATGACTCACAATACTAATGCTTTACTCAATACATTACACTAGATACAATGCCTCACGATCTGAAAGTCTAAGTAGCACAACGTCAAACAAAGCGAAAAGTCTAGTGAGCAATCTGCCTAGTTAGCTAATCGCCCATGTAGCAAAACGTCTAACTATCATCAGGTCTATGTAACAAAACGTCTATTTAGGAAGTCGTTAGTTTTTCATTATGTACACTTAAGATCATAATTAGTAAAAGTCGTATAAAAACTATATTTTTTTTATTTGAAATAAACTAAAATAATCTTCTTCAACACAACAAACAAAAGTAAACAAACAAAAGATAAAGTCTTCCTAAACATATTTTTTTAAATTACGCACCTAATATTCTTTTGATATGGCCAATGTTTATCAAGGATTCAAATGGGCTAACTTTTGACCTTCAAGCTTATGCAGTTCTCTTTTATATTTGGCGTTAAACATTATATCGATCTTTTTCCTCTTATTTCCTTCAAATAAAATATTCTTGTATTTACGATCTTGCCAAAGGGCTTCTTTTCTAAGGGTTTTGAGGAATAGCAGAAAGGTTGGTTTTGATTTTATATTAGTATTCAGCCGCCTGTGCCATCCTTCGAGAGCGTTGTTTGTGCGAAAATTATAATAGCTAGGACAACTTATTATATCTGCCAATGATTGTAGCCATTGTCTTTCAAAGTAATGTAAAAAATATTCATTTCCTCACTTTTGATGGCATTGTCAACAATGCTTGTCCAACATTCTCTAATGTGTTGAGAAGGTAGCAGAGGTAAATTTGAACATACTCTGACAGTTTCTCGGCACTCTCTGTTTTCAGTAAGACCCAACGTTGAAGCTTTTTCCAAACGGCCTTATTAAGATGATAGTAACAGCCAGTTATTTGAGTGTTCGGAAAAGCTTTTTATTCCATTGATAAGCGCCATCTCATAATCGCATTTAATGACCGACATGTCCATGTTAAAATGCTGCTTGATTAGGTCAAAGAGGCGTTCGTACGTATCTTGCGTTTTGTTAGGAAGCAATGCATATATAACTCCCATAATACAAGTTGTTTCATCACAACTATTAATATCAACGTGAATTGATAAGAGCTCATAGAATGGCTTGGGTGTAGCTTTGAATGTTGCATCAATAAAAACACATTTTCCTTTCAAAGTTTCAATGCATTTTCTACTTATAGGTGTTGAAAAATTAAGATTTTATTATTATTACAACCATCTTCACAAACAAGGAATTTATCGGCCAGAATTTCAGGAATTTTAACATCATTTAAGTTTTTGTACTCAGTTTTTGAAACATTGAAATATGTACGACGGGCCCTGAACAATGTATCTTTCTTTGAGTTAAAATCAGGTACCTGTTCAATTTCATCCACTTTTCCGAATTCTTTTTCAAATATTTTCTGAACAGGCTTTGCGTGTTGGCAAACTAATTTCTTGCATTTATCCATTACTATGTCCGTTCTATTTTTATCAAAATTAGCTTTACAGGTATGTTCTTTCAACTGACGAATTATCTTATTTTCATCTTTATTAATAGTAACAGATGCACTACACTCGTTACGCTGGGAGCATCTCCATAGAGTCGACCCTCCTTTATTCGTTAAATTTAAATTGTACCTATGACCACTCAACAACAGCACACGCCTTTTTCTTTTGACTTTCGATGAAAGTAAATGTTTGTTTTCATCCATTTTAGAATTCGGAAGTCAGATCACCATATAATATTGAACACGATCACTTATATGTAGCCAGGTTATGAATGGCAGTAGTAATCGATACCGGAATCATGAGTACCTAATGTCAATCAAATATCACACTTGACAATAAGTGTCGCTACTAAAAAGATTACATGCCAACAGAAAACAAATCAAGGAGTTTGCATGTATGTAATACTTGCCCTCACATGGTATTATAATGATATTTATTTTTGTGGTTAAGTGTCCAGGCATTTTAAGAAATTGACGACTTCCTAAATAGACGTTTTGTTACATAGACCTGATGATAGTTAGACGTTTTGCTACATGGGCGATTAGCTAACTAGGCAGATTGCTCACTAGACTTTTCGCTTTGTTTGACGATGTGCTACTTAGACTTTCAGATCGTGAGCCGATACAATCAATATGAATACTTTAAGTTAAAATGATTTTTGTTGATTGATAATATAGTTAAAATTTAGGCTCACGTGATTGTAACATTTACGTAACCACCGAATCTGACTTTTTACATCTTTTTCGCATCTCAAATACTTATCTGATTATTATTACGATATGACGGTTCGATCCGATTTACAAGTTGAACAACTAAAAAGTCCACTGATATCACAAAGGCGTAAGTTTATGGGTCTGGTAACTGTATCATTCTTCCAACTCAACTGGTTACGCGATCATCACCCTGCCACGCACAATGTAGCGTAGTGCGTGTGTTCCATCGTTGTATGTAAGTATAGAAAACACGCACAGTCCAACACCGAAAATGCATCCACGCGTGTTCATACAGATCAGGCACCCCTACAGGCGGAGAAACAAGCATCCCCGCGCGTGGGTGCGGGAAATACGCAAGGTATGGCACAGCGAATCCCGCAGTCGTGCGTGATTTTTGACGGGCTTGGGGTGTGTTTGAATGAAATGCGTCGTGAATCTACAAAACGCAACACAACACGCAATACGCGTGAGTGCGGAAAACCCCGCACGATGATGCAGATCGGCACTCCCGCAAGTATGCGCGTGGATGCAACATGCAGCGTGGTGTGTGTCAGTGTGTGGATTGCCTTAGGGTCAGATGAGTTTTAATGAAATGAAATACGTAATACGTACCTATATCATTATCAGCCTAGTCCACTGCTGGACAGAGGCTTCTCCTACTCCGCCCTATCTAACACAGGCCACTTTTTTTTTTATATGTTAAGCCGCACGATACACTGCGGCTATATATTTTTCTAATTCGATTGGTAGTACATTATCTATATTATTTACATCTATATTAATACGTGATGCAATAAACTTACCTTACTTACCTACTCCTTGTTACGAAAATTGCCAGGACAGAGGAGAGAGGAGTATGAAGTTTCCCACATTTGTAGAGTATAGACAAGAAATGCAGAATGCAATTTTTTTTTTATCTAATATATAAAATTCTCGTGTCACAGTTTTCGTTGCCATACTCCTCCGAAACGGCTTGACCGATTTTAATGAAATTTTTTGTGCTTATCCGGTATCTATGAGAATCGGCCAACATCTATTTTTCATCCCCTTAAATGTTAGGGGTAGTCCACCCCTAAATTTTTATTTTTATTTTTTAGACAAAATGTTTAATTTCTATTTTTTTATGATACAACATACAAAAATACATACAATCCTCAATTTTCACCCTTCTACGATCAACCCTTATTTTTTAATAGCCATTTTAGTAATTTAATCATTTTTCCTCTCCGGTCGAAAACTGATCAATCGTCATTTAATTAGTTATCCCCGCCAGATGTCTACAGGTGTCACTTCTGACCCAGTAAACAGCACGATAATTTGGGGATCAAGAGTAGCCTATAGCATAGGTATATATAGTTTGAACACGCTAATCTCGGGAACTACTGGACCGATTTAAAAAAAATCGTTCACCGTTCTTTCATATGTTCGTAATCCTTGAACGCTGTAGGTTATATATATGTACCACGGGCGAAGCCGGGACGGGCCGCTAGTTATACGTATAAAATACATAAATCAATCAAAAAATAATTGGGCTGATCGAAAAGCGTTATCATGTCATATTCGAAGCTTAGACTCTAGTTTTGTTGTGACACATGTATATAAAGTGCGGAATGATTTGCTGACCGGATAATCAGTCGAAATGGCGATCAAGCGAAAACCTACTACTGAAAACAAAATGGAGAAGGAGCGTGAATAAATTACTAAAAATTATGTCGATAGAACGAATTGTACTTAACCAAAATAGACGCAAATAGCAATAAAATATTCATACTGAAAGATAAAAAATACGCGATCATATTAATGACGCCTTGGTAAAAAATATTCAATGACCAACTTACGCAAAGATTAAGCTAACTTTATCAAAATTATCACAGGAAATGCGAAGCACTTCATGACATCAAGAATATTAAAAGGGATGTTACATCACTGTTTTCGGAAATAAAAGGACACAATAAGGAAAATCAAATTCGTATCGATTAGTTATCATTCGTTCTACAAGTGTAATTCGATAGAATTTGATAAGGGTTTCGAATATTGTAGATTTAGTAGTAAACGATGGCGTCATTGTTGTAGATGTACAGATTACGTAACGTGACGTGAGTGACGTAATCATAGTTTCGTCTGTAAGATCAGACAGCGGGGCTACGTGTTGGAACTATGGCTCATGTGCGGGGCTCTTTACTTGGATTCGTTTTTTAACCCCCGACCAAAAAAGGGGTGGTATAAGTTTGACGTCGATGTCTGTCTGTCTGTCTGTCTGTCTGTCTGTCTGTCTGTCTGTCTGTCTGTCTGTCTGTCTATCTGTCTGTCTGTCTGTCTGTCTGTCTGTCTGTCTGTCTGTCTGTCTGTCTGTCTGTCTGTCTGTCTGTCTGTCTGTCTGTCTGTCTGTCTGTCTGTGTGTGTGTCTGTCTGTGGCACCGTAGAGCTCAAACGGATGAGCCGATTTCGATGCGGTTTTTTTTATTTGAAAGTTAATATCCGTGCGGGTGTTCTTAGCTATGTTTGGTTAATATCGATTCAAAATGGCCGCCTCCACAAAATGGCGGACAAAATATTTCTTCACAACCTACCTCAATATGGGTATCAAATGAAAGGGCTTGACTAGCAGAGTACTGTAGGCTATAACAAATTTCAAATCCAAGATGGTTGCCACCACAAAATGGCGAATTATATTATTTTTTTCACTACTACCACAATATGGGTATCAAATGAAAGGGCTTGACTAGTAGAATACTTTGCACTATGACAAATTTCAAATTCAAGATGGCCGCTACCACAAAATGGCGAAATACATTTATTTTTTCACAACTCCCTTAATATGGGTATCAAATGAAAGGGCTTGACTAGTAGAATGTTGTACAGATAACAAATCCGAGGTAGTCGGGGGTTAATCAAAATTTTTAATTTTGTTCTTGTGTTTATTTGCGTTATCAGTTCGTTTTGTGCCAAACACAAATTCCCTCTAGTATGCAGTAGTGTTCGTATGATGGGTCCCCTGAGTAGTGAGTGCCAGATGCAAGCCTTGCAAGATCTTGGAGCCACGAGACCTAATATTAGGTCCTTACGTATGAAATTGGTGTTTTGTAAGGGAGGAACATAAAGTTTTTTTTAAATGTAGAGCTTCTACATAAAAAGTGACACCTTTATACTATTGACGTGTCAGAAAAAAAGACACTAAAAATAAAAATGGCGGCCTCTCCAAAATGGGGAACCCTGTTGTGGGGGTGATTTGTGATGAAATTGATTGTTCTATATGGTGTTCAAATACATATAGCTAGTCGGAACTCAAACATACTGTATACTGACTATAATGCAGCTGTGTTCCAAATTTCAACCCGATCCGTGGAGCCGTTCAGCCAACGAAGTAGGCTGATACGAACAATTTAAATTGTGCCCCAACATGACGCTAGCTCTAATGATACATAAATCATTAGACTAGCGTCATATTAGGGTAGCTACTTGATGACGATGATACCTATTTGTGTTTACGTAAATGGACGGTTTGTTGTACATGTTGACCTACTTGATATCATTTAGTATACCTATTTGTGAGCATGTGTGCGTGATGATAATGCAAAAAGTGACTAAAATTAAAAAAGCTAAAATTTTGTGAAAACAAGGATAACGCGGGAAAAAAATCATTTAAATAGGAATTGTGTATGCTTAAGACGATTTTAAAAAGGACCCTAAACTAGAGAAAGTCTGTAGTAATATTATGCTTATCTAACTTGCTAAAAGTTAAACAAATATAGACTCTATCTATTATTTCGGCTTAAAATCAACTGGAAGAGGCGGGACCACCGGCGGTCCCGCGCTGCTCTAGAAGTTTAGAATTAAATATCTAATATTTTATCTTCCAAAGTTAATTTTATTCATATAATGTTGACAGCTTTTCTGGCATAAAAACTCTCCTCCTTTAAACGGAGTATTTTGATAAACTGTGCGTTTTACTTTACATTACCGCACAAGTACGTAATGATATTTAAATTTGTGAATCAATCATTACAATATTGAAATTGGTGAAATAAGAGACCCTTTAAGAGCAAATGTGTTATAAAAAATGTATGTTCTATCGTACTGTTCTTATGTTTCATCTTCATCCCATTTGATCGATGGGAGTAATCGTTTTCTGATTACTTGTCGTGATCTCGTGATATGGGGTTTTTAGTATATCGAATGAATGAAATAAACCTGTTAGTCCTCATTTAGGTTTCTTTTTAACCCCCGACCCAAAAACGACGGGGTGTTATAAAATAATAAATATATATTGGTGGACGTGTCTGTCTTGTAGCATTGTAGTTCCCGAACGGATGGACCTATTTTGATTTTGTGGGAATGTGTATTAGTCGGGAGTTTTTTACCAATATCGGTTCAGCCGTTTCAAAAGTCTTCGGTTCTTTTGTTAGCTGTGATCGGAATCGTAGACAATCGGAATCATAATGGGCTTTAGGTACTTCCAAACACACGTGTTACCAAAAATTTGGAACAATTGCGTTGGGTTTTTATAATTCTCAATGAATACTTGGGCTTAGAGACATTCTATAAGCTACGTCAATAATTTCACATATTTTTTTTCACCCACCTGTAACTCATATCTGTCATATTGAAAACGCCACATTTCAGTGTAAACAATAACGTGAATCAATAATTTCATTGTGAAATTGTATTTAGGAATTTTCCTAAACGATGTATTTACCTTATTACCCACGTGCCTACTTTCTTATTTGTCATTGAATAGTCATACGCTGTGAGCTTCACGTACTACCTTTTCTTGGTTGAAAACAAAACCACTTTAGGAAATTAAGGTAAATGTACTTTGTGGTCAGCAGTTATGTACATCTTACTTCTGTGGTAAGGAAAATCGTTATACTGTTTGTAAGTAAGTATTTATAATAGTCCTGAAACAGTTAAATCGAAACCAAGTTTCGGTGGCTTCAAAAACAAAAAAAATTTTGGCTTATTGACCAAACTATAGCTAGGATAAAACAGTAAAGAAAATGACATTATTAATTACAATTGCGATGATGACTGAATAAATAAATATACCATTCTGACGGACTAACCGTTAGCTAGATTAATTACGACCCTCCCGAATTTGATGTTCTCTATACTTATCTTTGTCGATACCCTTGTTGTCCGTACCATACTCTGCTATACTGAATTAACACTCAAGATTCCATGTACCGCCACTGTAAACCGTAATTGATGTTGTTTTAGATTCTAGATCTACATCTAACATCTAGAAAATTAAAAATTATCGGAATAAGAGCGTATAATACAGATACAATTCTTCCCATCATTTGGTGTGTTGGGTGTAATACATCAGTCTATCAAATTTACCTAATTTTGAGGCTCAGAAGAAGTGGCAATTAACTGCAGTGGCAACAGTTTTCCTATGATGGTATTCTTCATCATCTATTTTTAAACATCAATCAACACTATAAATTTTTAAACATACATTTTTTAGTGATATTTTCACATACGTCTCTGGTATGTGGAAATATCGTACAATTCCCAAATTCTAGAACTGGTAAAGTGATCGGCTGTAAGATAAATTGGCGCAGTTAGCAGCTGGCGGTATAACAAGGTGAAAACTTCGAAACCATTTCAATAGAACTGTTGATGTTGTAATCCTCTTCCTGGAAAAGTATTGTATTTATTTATATTCCTTTTCAATTTAACGGTTTAGTCAGAACGTCTATCTTAGTCTAGTTAGGTTGAATCAGGTTGTTATTAATATTGTTTTCCAATTATATTTAATTCTCCTTTCAAAGCTTTGTTTATTAGTCGTTTAAGTATGGTGTGTAATGTATGGATAGCAATTGTTTTACTTCTTCATTATGTACAAAATTGGTAATGATAATTCGATTCCCGCCAAAATCCCCACAATCAGTTCCACAGTAGATAACTACTTGGAGAGCATCCGTGCCGTCATCACACACATCATCATCCATAGCCTTTTCTATACCAGCCGTGGTATAAAAAAGGCTGTGGATGATAATGCGAGTGAGAACATCATCATAACAAGAAATTAGGTATATCGCAATTTCGAGTTCGTCATTTCCAATTTTTGTGACATGTTCAGTTTTCTTTGCCAACTCTGATACAGTTAGCAAAATATTTACCTCCCGTGTCATGATGAAACTATTCATTGAATCATTCGATGGAACTTTAACTTCATTGAAGGAGCAGTAAAAAAGCGTCTTTGGCTCGGTTCGCGAATTGTTGGAATTGTTCGAGTTGCGACGTTTTGGCGCGGAGGTGTCGATTCGCGCGTGCGCGATGCGATCGCTCCCCATACAAAACCGGCTGCCACCGCGCTAACTGACTCAGTCGGACATACAACATTCTAGCTACGCGTACGTCTACACAGAGTAGAACCGCTTATGAGTCATACCCTTATCACGTCGTGAATTGATACGCTCTCATTCGGTTTTGCAAACTTTTTGTGAATTGTTTTGAGCCCACAGAGGGTAGTTCTTTGGGACGTTTTTGTGGAAACCCGTCTTCATGTCTCAGTTGGTGCCATACCACCCTTACAGCAGCGAGCAGGACGACAGTCTAATGTTCGCTACTATGTTTGATTACCAGACTGATGAATATGCCAAGCCAATGGTAAGTTTTTTTAACAAATAATCTTTTATATTTTCGAATTTGAGCCTGCCTTAGTTGTAGATTTATCGCGCGTGCCGTGAATTGACTGTGCAAACAACTTTCTCGTAGTTTGCCAAAGTTTTGTATGCAAATGTCTCTGAAACGTCACAGCCAGTTTTGTGACCAACTTTGAATCCCAGTGTCGTGTTATTAAAATAAATAATAATATGCTTACCACATGTTTACGCTCATTGCATTTACGTAATTAGAACGTTGATAATATCTTTGGCAATGTAACTTCGACCAATGATATCGAAGTTCGTCATTTGATTGTGAACTTTATCTCCGTCATGCTGGTGTATAATTAAATGTACGGTGTGATAAGGACAGCAACTGTTGTGAACATATTTTGCGAATCATGGTGTTACATGGATTTCGCAATCGTTGTATTTACTTAGCTGTTTATAGTATCTTGACTTGATAAAAACAATGTCTTTTTTACGTCAATACGTTTTTTTACATTTATCTTGAATAACAATTTCCGTATTTATGGTAAGAATATTCTAGAGGAAATAAGTAAAGACAAATACACCAGAACAATCAACACTGAAATGTATTAATAGCGGTCTAATTCTGTTTAATTCCTTGTTTATTATTAATATTATCCTCAATAAAGTTGACGCACGGTCCTATTTGCTTGATAATGAAATAGATAATGACGTAATGTTCTATAGTTCGTTATTTTGCATACTAGGACTTCATAAACAAGTCTGCTAAGCCTCTGGGTTACTTAAAAGTTCTTAATGTTTTACATAGATGGCGCTAGATGTATGTTAATATATTATTTTGGTGTTATCTCGACACTGATATATTGCACTGGAAAAGGATATGATAAGACCCTTACTTCTTTTCTGGTGAAGTACTATTTTGAGTAAATAAGATTTTTAGTACCTACCACTTTCTCTTCTTCTGTTTCAAGCGCTTTTGACGTCACAGTGTGGCGCGATGTGAGTGACGTCATCAGGTTATGCGGCATTAAACTTTCTTCGAAGAATTGTTTTGGTGTTATCCTTCTCAACGAAATTATGTAGACATGTGTAGTTATGCTTTTCAATGTAACTTGGGTGTTTATTTTGTTTATTCCCAAACGTATAAATGACACTATAATATTCCACACGAAGGAAACATCCAGGAAAATAGTTTTAAATTAATAATTTAAATAGCAAACAAACATGCTCATCATTCTGTGACCGGCGCTGGGTTCAAAGCTTAAAAATAAGGAAGGAAAAGTTATTGATTTAAATTAAATATTTACATTAAAATAATTATTATGCAACTGCAATATTCGACCAACGACCTACGTGACCTTGGTCACATAGTCGGTGAAAATATTAGTATTATTTCATCATCCTTCGATAAAATGCTGTCTGATCTAACGGTAGTGAAATTAACATCATTAAATTTTTTGGATTTAGTGCCAACACATGGGTAAAAAGTCAGTCTACCATACGATACATATGATGTACCTACCATATGATACATTTTCAACTGCATTCGCGATAATGGCGATGCTATTTATTATTTCCCACAGAATTTTGCCTAGTTAGGTTTCGCCATCATTGTCCTGCCATAAACCATTATAATGATATGTGATCCTATTTATAACATTAATATTGTATTTTGTAAATTCATCTTCCTCACTATAAGTATATAACATTTCAGTTTAAATCGTATCACCAACTAATAAAATCACACTACCTTCTGTTTCCTTTAGGTACCCTTGTAATACGTCTGTAATTAAATTAGGTACATATTATTTAACCTCGTTTCAAATCAAATTGCTGAGATCAATAAATGTTTTTCCTTTAATTTTATTTTACTACTTTAAATCAAATCAGTTGTCGTCATAACCGCAGACTTGTTTGTTTTTGAAAACATTACTAATGCATTGTGTGAATGAAAACCTTGGATATTCCCAATACGATGTTGCTTTATACCTATTACTCCGACTCATTTATTAAAACTTACCTACTTAGTCATTCATTCATAAAAAGTCTGACATTCGTTTTCTGTATCCGATCACATTTTCATTTTGTTCCATACTAGATGCCATAGCATTAAAATAATTGGAAGTTCCAAAAGAATATTCTGATTATAATAATCCGAGCTAAATAAAAAGAAATCCGGGAGCCACTATTCAATAGCGACTATTGATGAAAGTAATGTCAAATAAGACATTAACAATAACTATGTTGGAATAAATTATTAATAAAACAAAAAATCGATACACATTCAAAAATCATTTTAAGTACATTAACAGTATTGTTCTAGAAACTAAAGATCTGTAAGGATCTGATAAACGCCAGCTATCAGTTGCGCAAGAGCACAACCGGATTCGACCGCGCCGCAAAGAGGGGCGGCGATGGTAACCTTTGCGAGGCGAAAACGTCAAGTCCGGCTGACTTGACCTACTTTTGGCTTGTGAAATTTCTCCAGCGCCTGTTCACTTCCAAGAACATACGCCTGCTTGGGGAATCCCACTTTGCATGTCTATTGCATTTACCTGTATCACGCGATTTTTTAATACACCCACGCAATAAATTTCAAGATTGGAACGTGATTTTGGAGGATATACTCGTACCTCTGTAATCTTCTTACACGACCTGACTTATCTGCCCATTTTCTAACAGAACAAGTAAAATAACATTGAGCATTATACTTTATATTGTTGACCTACCACCGACTCGAACTACGAGTAAAAATTCCACGTGTACTTTTGTAATGCAAACCATTAGGGTTTGGAATATATTTGCAGCCTTCCTTGTTTTCAAAATACCTACAAAATGGGTGTCTTTAAGTCAAGAATGAATGATTAACTTCTGGGAATACGTCGATTTCCATCAGATGAGTCTGACGGTCAAACGTATAATAATATTTATAACGTTTAACATTGTATGTGAAATATTAAGTAGTAGTTTATTTGAATGATTGAGATTTGAGTTTTTTGTCGTTACTGCCATGCAACCATACAACCATAGGTTGTCTGTCGCATGATCAATCTGATCATAAAAACAGACATTCCAAAACAGAAATTCAACATTCCAACAGAATAATAACTGCAACACGAAAATATGGACAATGTAATGTGGTCTATTGTACGTAAACTGATTTTAAGTAATGATTGACCTTGTTAACTCGTGCAGATGGGTTTTATTGGCCGACACCTATTAAGCAACTGCAGTCAATACGGGCCGGATGTAGACAATTTGCTTTAATTGGTACAAACTTTGGTCTACCCGTGCTATAAGGAAAATTGGTAGAGGGGATATGGAGACACTATGTATGTTTCTATCTTGTCTGGCGTCTGGTAACTGAGCAAAAAATTAATATTCCTTCAGTCGCGTCAGTAACGTTATTATCGTCCGTTTGCTATCATGTAATTCTACAGATTAGGTAATCCTAAAGTCTCACATGTACCGCGGTTCCGAGAATCTGGCATGAGTCATCGACGAGTACATCGGAAGTTATTCTTTACATACAAACATGTGACAACTGCGACTGTTTCTTTACGTTACTGGTACCACTTACCTCCTCGTGTTTCTGGCTTATTATGTTTTTATGTAGTGCCCTCGGTAACCTTTGTTCTTTTTTATTGTTTTTGTGAATTGAGTAGCTATTACGCAGTTTTGTAGCATCAAGCTGGCGGGCATCCAAATTGACAAATGTTCAATAGTTTTCTTAAAGCACTTTTTACCAGAACAGGATCCGTTTAGTGTTACGAGTGTTGATGCAATTCTCGAATGTAGGTAAAAAATCGCGGATTGCACACCTGCGCATAGAGGATGACGTCATCAATAAAGAACGCTAGAGCATTATTGTTCAATCTTTTTGTGTATTTGCGAAGGCTTCTGATGATGATCAACCTAGTAGTTATATTATTTTCATTCTGATTACATACCAAATCGTTCTAGTATTGTCGGTCGCGGTCATACCAATTCGCATAAGAGATCTCAATTGAGGTCATGTACAGTGCAAATCTAGAGCAACTATGTATATAATAATACAACAAATGTGTAATCATAGATCAGTCAATCTTATCAGACCTCGTCACTACTTTCGCTAATAAACATTCTTCTTTGAAGCTTCATAAATTTGTCAGTTTCTATACAGTTGCACAAGTAGCTACAACAAAGGGACAACGTGGCTTCTTTATTGCCCTTCGAAGATAACACAGAGTGGCCATGTCCATTTTAGACCATTACATAGTTGTCTTTGTCTACTATCCTTTATGTTTATTGTTTCAAAAGCTCCTGAACCCAAAGACGAATGGGACGAGATAATGACAAAGCAATATTGTTCAAAAGTAAAATCTTAATCTTGAACTAAAGGTCTGTTGGTGATATTATAGTTTTTGGGTCTAAATATTAGAGTTCCGTGACATGCAATTTACTTTGAGTAATAACCATGAAATTTGAAGTCAAGGTGTTTGTCTATTAAACGTTGATTTTATCATGACTAAGTTTACATGTTTTTATTACCTAATGTTATTACATATTAATATCTTCACTTCTATCTACTTTAAATTGTTGGTTTTATCTTGACTCCCATCGCATTGCATTGTGTATAGTGTATTTTCATTTTGTTCCGTTCTTTAGTTAAATGACGTCAACACAGTCCAGTTTGTTAATTCTTATTTTATCTTAAGAAAGAGTCCTTTATTATTGTGTCTGTCCCACTACTTTGTCAAGCTTTGTTAGCTGTCGGCTAGTGTAGTAGTGTACTATACTGTTGTGTGTACGCTTGTAACTGGTCACCATATACCTCCCACGTTGATGCCATGCTCGTCAAAACTATCATAAATAACAAAACGCCGTGTTGATATAGATTATGCCAATGTCTTATTACTTTCACTATGCTAATATTTACAAGGTTTTTATTTGTTTATGGTACAAATATAACCATAAACTAATTGGCTTTTAAACAGGTTTAGATGAAAATATTTTGTCGAACTTCCGAAGAATGACTCATCTGAATATTCTGCTACTTATTCGGTTACTTGGTACCATATTTTAGTGATTACATCAATGGATGTGATGTACAGAAAATATTATATCAATTTTTTTATACTATTATGACTGCAAGTGTCCATATTAGTCGTTATTATGTACTTAATATTTACATCACATTACGAGTTTACCGCCTACTTAATTAAATTTAAAATAATTATTTTTGCCATGGTTTCAAATATATTTAACTTCCGTGGTTTCGTCTTGATGTGTATTATGTGCAAAATAAAATTAACCTATTTAGGTAATTATTATACAAAATTAAATAGACAGTATAGTTTTCCATGTTTCTCACATACAATCCATATTGCAAATTATAAATTGATTTTATCTTGGTAACTATCTAAATGCCAATGTTGTCTATTTGATGATGATGATGATGACGTTCTCGATAATACTTTATTGCCGCAAAATTTCTCCTTACAACCTTTTGTTTAAGGGAAATGTCGCCTTCAATTTCACAAAGCGTGATCCTTTCGTCTTTGTTGTGACACAATAGCCTGCCAATATGAAGTCATAAAATGTTGAGATTGATGTTTACTCAAACATGCCGCAAGGAGCCAACGTCAAAAAGATAACTTGGAACGGTACAACAATTATTGCATCTTCAAGTTTCGATGTTTTTTTGCCCTTGGCCCGTTAAGATCCCTGTGAGGTGACCACGGGCATCGGATGACTCACTGTCGGCCCCAAAGACATTCCATCGGACATTCTGTTCATACCGCATATTTCTCTTCGTCCATTGATTAAGCTGTACCGGTTTACCTGTAATCTCATTTCTATTAAACGGTTTCCACTTCTTAACAAAGGATTTATCTACGTTTTGCGAGCTTTAATTTTCTTTGTTTCGCGATGCAATAGTAATTACGTCACAATAATAATAATGGAGTTGATATTTACAACAGCTGCAGAGTCCTTGTTCCGATTATGGACTAGAATCGTGCTTGCAGCTCTGTAGATTACTGACATTTTCCACGTTTCCGCCTTGATTACCACCTTATTTAAAGATGTCATGCATACGTATCCACGTGCGTTTCTCATGGTATCATACACCTACTTGCTAAACTTTGTATGTATTTTGGTTGAAGGGCTTGTAATAATACCATATATTTTTTTATGGCGCAGAATTAGTGGTGGTTTTCATATTCTAATTAATTTAAACGTATCAAAATATTTGATTTTCTCATTTGATATGGGCTGCTATCATAACTTTAAGAATTTAAAGAATAATAGGGCTCAAAAGGAAACGAAGTCCGCTCCCGCCCACAAAGATATTTTTTGATAGACGGGACAATAAGCAGACACCAATATGGACGCCATTATTTAATGAACCCTCGTCAGATGAAAAGGTCAAATTATTTGAAAAGATTAATCTCGTAATTTATGTGGGCATAACGCGCCCCGCCAGATTTCTCGCTTGACTGACTGGATTAGAATATTAAATTGATTTAATGTCACATGAGGTAGAGAATGAAAACGCTTTTTCTTCGTTCACAAAACTATTTCTCAGTGTATCATTCATTGTCTCTTTCAATTATTTTATTTTATAGATATAGATATCCACCGGTGGAAGACGGTATAATCATACACTTATTAGATGTAACATAAATTGTCGAGGATGGATAATTTGCACGACCACGCCGGCTTGCCGAGAGTAATGCACTCGTAAATGTTTATGACGGTAACGTTTTCAACATCAATGCCATTTAAAATATTAAGTTCTTTCCGAGCGCATTTAACATCACTGATTTTTATTGATGTCCAATATATCAGATTTATGACAACCCTTTTAGATCCACGTGAATATTACTCGGTCTTTGGTGGAGATATGCGAGACCGCGACAGATTCGTAAAGTAAAACATTGTTCCGTATTTACGACTTGGCTCTTAAGGACTTGAACATTTCGTAGAAATCCCCAGTTTTAGGTATTAATACTTGTTTTGTTTTTTTAGAGATATCGCGATGTATGCAGGATAAACTCGTTCACATGGTCAGTAAACAGATTGAATTAATGAGTTTCGAATGACTGCTTTACTTGCTGTAATTCTTCGAAACCAATTTTGTATTTAGTGACTCCTACGCAGTTCTTGATTCCGTACGTCTGAAGAAGGTCATATGTCACGCTGCTATCCTTGCAGACTTTGTCTGCAGTTTAACTGTTCAACGGCCTTTAGGAATTCTCGATCATTATAAAACAATTTTAAAAAGTGTCTGTTTTATGTGTTTTGAACTTTATTCATATTATCTTTTTGCCTGTTATAATGGTATGATGAATTAAGTGTTCGAAATTGTTGCAGTGAAAATCAAGTGACATATTTGAAAAATTCTTGTCTTTTAAGTAGGTCTTCAGTTATTCTTTTGCCAAACTACGCAGTTTCAACTTTACAAACACCTACTGCCATTATGATGCTTATTAGCCGAACGTTGAACTCCACCAGTTCGGGTGATCAAACTTTGCGAGTCACTTAACTGCAACCTTTGTGATTGATCGCTTCGAGTGGAATATCTCACCTATTTTAGGCTTGCACACGTCGATATCATTCGATATAATCTTTTTTTTCATTGGCTATCCTCAGTTTGTCTCTTTCTTTCTTTACTATGTTCCTAAGACTTTATAAACAGTTATACTATCACTCGAAACTATCATTTCTGATAGATGTTTGTTTTCTAAATAATTGTGTGCATTGACATGGGAACGAAATATCCTCGAATAGAATGCCCACTTCCTCAGAAAACAGTCGTTAAAGTCTTTTAGACAAATAATCTTGTTATGCGTGTGATCATGCCTTGCTCTTTATTTTCTTTCATAAAGAATGTCTTACGGTCATCAAAGTCACCCTAACGTAGCGTTCACTAATGGGTATTAAAAATGCGGGCCCTCGTAAATACTTGCCACTTATGCTCATATTAGAAACATTAAACATGTTTCATTTTATGATAGACATCATAAAATGCTTTATTCTATTGAATTTGTTGCTCTATGTTACGTAGGGCATCGTCTCTATTCGTCCTGATGACGTCGTCGTATGTTGTGTTTCTTGACTCAGGGTCAACGTCCGGGAGAGGCATCACTGATCATTTTCCTCGCAGCTCAAGTGATATGATTTCGACACTTCCACTACTTAGGTGGCCAGCATTCACGGCAACTCGTGCTCGACATGCTCGCACTAATTCAATTATTCCGTTTATGTAGCGAGCCGATCGCGTTGCATATTGAGTTTCTGCCGGCAATACCACCACGGGCCCAATTAGGAGGACACTAAAAAGGTTCTACGTTCGTTCGCGCCTCATTGTTCTCTTCGGTATCTGGGCTGCCGCCATAGTTTTGCAATTGCGAGTTTTGGTTTCCTCGTCTTTTTAAGGAGTCGAAAGTTGATTTTGCGTGTGTCGAGTGAGGTTGTGTAATTGTGCGTTGGTGCAGCGGTGCATTTGTAAGCGGGGGCCCGTCTGGCGTCTGGTGCAGCGTCGCGACCGGGAGCCGAGGGGCGGCCGCGGCCGGTGCAGGCCATGCACCGCAGCGGCGCCGCCGAGTGGGGCGTAGGCGTCGCCGGGGGGCGTCGCGCCAGGCTTATCAGGCGGTGGCGGGGCTGGCGCGCGAGCCTCACTCCACGTTCTGCCGCTGGCCGCGCGTCTCGTGTCGCGAGCTGACACCGGTTTTAGATAACAAAACCTTTGTCCAGTCGTGCCAATAATATTTACACATTGCGCCGCGTAGTTTCTGAGGGGTTTTCCGACGCCGACCGCCATCTGTCCGATTGTTTTCGTTGTGCGCACGCGTTTCGCGCCTGTTTCTTCAAGTTACGACAAGTTTTCAGAGACTTTATTGAAGTTACCTATTGGATAGTTAAGTGTGTGTTAAGGATAACCATATATTTGGATTGCAGTTTAAGGAAGTCGTCGAGTAAGTAATAAAATTGTAATAACAATTGGCTCTGATTTAGGGAATTCCCAATGACCTGTAGCCATTATCCTTATCATGAGTGCAGTGTTATTGGTTTTTGATTTCCTCTCATTGCGTAATTAGCGTAATTAGGAGGTGACAGTGTATTGAGGCGATTGTTTTCGACCAGGTTATGGGAGAATGTGATTGTTCCAAAATAGTGATTTTTGAAGATTTGCTCATATATGATCGTCGGATCCTGGCGGTGAGCGCGGGTGCCGCCGCGACGCCGCCTCGTGTCATCGCTCGCGGTCAGTTGAACGAACCCCGCCGCCCGACGTCAACCTTGCCATAATCGCGATTATTTGCATCGCCATTGTACACAGTGTAGGCCGCAATCGTTCCTCTAATTACCTCCTCGAATTTCGAACCCGCCCTGTCGTTTCAATCAGATTTGATATCCCATCTCCAGCCTTAAACGTAGGCTAAACGATCTTGGTATATTAACAACTTCATGTAGGTAAACACACATATATAACAGCCGACGCGATAAGAGTGGAATTTTTATTTATTTTGCCGCTATTATCAACAACTTTGTGGACTAATTGATTTATGTTCGACATTCTATTTACATTGAGTGCCATGCATTTAATGAAGTACTTGTAGGGCTTACTCTCGTATCTTTCATCAGGTTGGAATTTATTTGCTTTAGTCAAGTTACTTTTAGTACAGTTATTGGCGTCGTTTATCTTCCATATCGTACGTGATTAGATAAAAACTAATAGGTCGATAGTATCGACGTCTGCGGAACTAGTGATACCTACAAATAATAAACACTACCTTTGTTTACCTCGTGATAATGTAGAGAATTTCGAAATCCTCGTGTACATTACTACTATGAGATTACAGGCGGTTTCCTTAGGCTATATCTGTTTATTCAAGGCGATATTAGACCGTTATTTTGATATTACCAAGGTTTCATCTACTAAAGGATTATCGAAAGGTTCAATTTTACGATAGATTTTCCTTTGGTAACTTAACCAATCTGCCAATATTATTAATCATCAAAATATAAATTTAAATTAACTAATTCATTTGTGTGACATTTAATTCCATTGTAATTTTATTGTATGTGGTGTTTACTGAAATGAATGATTTAATAATAAATTAATGGTATCCTCACGATGTTTCGTTTCAATAATCGTTTGTGAGAAATGGGAATGTGAAGACACGCCCATAGTATAATTAACTATTATTTGCTCGCGACTCGCGTAGTATTTTCCGAATTCAGAAAAGGCTATTCTATTAAAGCTATTCCATAAGTATTTTTTACATTTTCTGGTTATGGTTATAAATAAGCTTATGTGCTATATCTATCTGCGCTTTAAATGCGAGCCCGATCCCTTAATTTGTTCCAATGTGATTAAAAAACAAATATGCAAACTGTCACATTTGTAATATTAGTAGGATACGATATATATATATCGAGTGTTATTGTTGTAATTAGTTATTATTTACATTACGAGTAGCGTTTAACTGCTCAATCAGACACAATTAGGTATGAACTAATAGATATCGATGCCCCTATCTTGTCTAAGTTCTCCTTTTAGCTCCACAGTCCACACAATAAGTATGATGTTCGGATTTATTAAAATACAATGCATCCTGTTGCGCTATTCAAATTGCCTGCTAGCTGGAGGCATTATTCTCTCCGACTTTAATAAAAATGGTAAAAAAATATCTTATAATACGGGCTTATTATTCCTAGAGTGTCGTTAATATGTGCCTTGTCTTTTGATGAGATGTGTATAAACGTTATCCAGTATGCATCTTTGCAGTTTCATGTATGTGGGTAATTTTTTAACTGATTTCGGACAATACACGGATCTATGTTCGGCTAAATGTTTTTTAGCGTTGTTTGGCCAACAACACGCCTGAAATTTTGATGTTCTTGTGAGAGTTTGACCAAAGGCAAACTGAAGTTTGCTACAAATGTATGTTAATTTAATACGAAAGACTAGGTTTCTGCATCAGTCGAATACAAAATATGCGCAGCGTTTGTGTCAGTCGGTATTTGTTTGTGACCTTTTCATAACTATGCAAGGATGATCATTCATCTTAAGAAATTGGACTAGTTGTTATAACTTTTGCGGTAACTTTTTTTCCTGTTAACTTTCCACGTCGTCCAAGACAAAAACTTTCACAATTCTGCCTGACGTTACGAGTGTAGGGACAAATAATTATGATATATTTATTCGTTTGATGATGGCTCAAGATATTGTGAGCACAAGCTGGAGAAATCCTTGGACCGACGCCAAACTGCTACAAGACCTTACACTTACGTTGAAGTATTGTTTTCATAGTAAATACTTCAAACCTGATAATGCGAGTCGATTCTGGACTCGATGTGCATAACACCGAAGAAAATGGGTGAGATGCCTATACGCAACAGTGGGATGAGGAAGGCTGAGAATGATGATGAACCAGATGATACTAAACTACGTAACTCTCGACGACGCCTGATGTTTATAATCACTGATAACAATAGTTAACTAGTCAACGACACATTATTTGTTACAATTAAAGATACTAAAGGTAGAATTGACCAATGGCCATATACCAACGTACCTTATACCTATAGGGCATAACAGGTAAAAGATATTACTAATTTCCCACTGAGGTATCCAGAAGAGTGCTTGTGAAATATTTGCGATAGCCACAAGTGTTTGTACTTCGTAGAACTGCGATAAGTCCAGTGCTGGGGACAGACAATTCGGATGCCACTATCTATAGATAAGCTGGGTGATACTTGCAGATTATGCAGCAAAAGTATTCCTCTAACCAAAGTAATGTTTTACAGCGTTTACTAAGTTTGATGAAAAATCAGAAGTACATCTAATGTATATTATGTATGTGTATCTAACAAAGGAACTAACAGAAATTAAATAAACATAAACACAGTGAGACGAGAACGCACCAAAAAGTAATTTATGCGATAGTTAAAGTTTGGAACAGTGTCAATTTATTCCGTGAAACGCCGCTGATTTGGAATTAATCCAAAACAATAAGAAGAAACATTTAAAAATGTCGTTAATCGTTATCCTACTAAGAAATTGTCGCGAACATCGAGAAACAAAATCGTAAACATATTTAAATAATCTAAAAAGCGGAAATCAATTCGAAGAATGATATTAAGTTCCTCAAAACAAGACCCGAAATAAATAATACGATAACTGTAACAAAGTTAAGTAGATGTTGGAATGCAATCGATGTGGAAGGTTTTTCCTCAAACCAAATGATGTTTTATCTTATGGGCGTATTATCTGATCTGTGGTACTAGGCGGTACCAGGGACAAGCGAGCCGGTCTTTCCGCACCCAACTGATAAACCGAAATGCTTTCCATGCGCGCGCGCAGTCGAGGTCGCCGGTTTCGACACGACATCGGCGGAAAACCCTGATTTTTTTAATTCATCTTATACGCCGTCGTTTATGCATATTATAATGTTAGCTTCGTCTTTAAATTCATTTCGATTATTACTACGTAGATGGCAGAATTAATTCTGTATTTCACACTGGTTCAGATATATTTACTGGTAAGTACTGAAATGTGTAAAAAATATGATATCTATTATCTTTCTTGAATATTAAGTTCTAATAATATCACGTCAAGTAGTTATATTGCACATTAAAAAGAAGTGCACTTAGGTTAGTTTTGTCAGCTTTGTGTTTTCGAATGGACAATCTTTTTGCAAGTCGTTGGGCTTATATTCTTTGTTATTGGTTATTCATTGCGACCGCAATTGTCTTTCGTTAAAATATTACAGACTATAAAGCATTTGTCGGCCTGCTAAGGAAGGCTGTACCTCAAAAGAAATTAGCATAAGTGCCGCCAAACAAGCCAGCAGGCGTCGAGACAATGGCTTTGTCTGTCTATCTGTCTGCGTCGTCGTCGCCTGCTCGAGCTGTTTAAGATACAATTTTACAGAGTAATTTTAATGGGCACCGGTAAAGAACATTAGCTTCAACATTGCGATTCCGAAAGCGCAGACTATGTGGTTTAAACTCCTAGATTGGAGTGCCGTAAACTTCACTCTCGACGTTCCCCCCAGATCGTTTATTACCCACAGACCAGTCTCTGCGAAAGTTAATGACTTTACATAGTTTATTATTCTTTAATGCCCCTGCTAACCTTTTCAACTTATTTATATAAAATTTTCATATTATTATCGTGTCCCACATCTTTATGCCCTTTAGATTGTTATCTGCGTTTGTGTCTGCACACGTGTGGTTTAAAATGTTGTGATATCTTTTTGCCGTGTTTGTTAGTGTTAGGGTTCGTGTCGATGGTCTCCGAAATTAACCGAAGTATCACGATCGCTACAACATCGCCAATGTGGGCGACGCAATTAAAAAATTGAATAAAACAAGTAACACGTGCGTGGGCGTCGCCCTCAGCCGCTTGATACCTTCGAAGAATCGAGGATTCGCTAACAAGCGTATCGTATTAATTACTAAATATGGATGCGAACAAAGAAGATCGACATGGAAATAAACTTTATCAATATACGTTAATAAACTACCTACCTAAAACAATGGCCGCGTCAATCAAATAACCTACAGTTTTGCATCGTTTTGATTTAATTATAATTATGACACAATTTCAAGTTAATTTATACGAGATACTACATACGTCGATTTGACCGTATGAGGAATTGTAATAATGGCTTTAGAAGGACATTTTGCGTTGCCATTTGACTTATTATCATTATAACCCTTTGTTTCTAATGCAGCTGTGGTCTTATCGTAACTCGCATAAAAATAGCCATTGAAAACATTCTCGGGATTATTGATAACCCCTCCAACCCACTCTGCAACTGTATCGTACTAAAATTTAATTAGTTCCTCTTCTCTGCTAAATGTTATTTTAAACATGTTTTTGTCATTTGGTTCTAGGAAAAAACGACCAGGCCTAAAAACATTGATAACTATGAAGTATGTTTTAAATTTTAATTTATTTGAAACGTTCTCTACAATCATATTTCGCAATATCATTTTACTTTGACCTCTGTCGCAGAGAAGATAACGGTGCTCTACGTGAGTTTATTTGTGACATTCGAACCTGACTGTATTAACAGTGCAAGTCGTCCTCACTAGTAAATTATCCCACTGCTCACAGAATGTTACATGAAGTCAACAATTTTTACTCCAATTATAAAAAGAATTGTGATTTTTTGTTGTTATTTTTCGGCGAAGTCTGCGGTTTGGCAAGCGGCGCCGCGAGGAATGCCTGCCATTTCCGGACGATATCCGTTCCGCGCCTCGGCGCCATTCGTACAGCTTTCAGATAACATTATGATCATCACGGGCGTAACATGTCCAGTGTTATCATCGTCACTATTATTTGATTAAATGTGTAGTCATTTAGCGATTATATAGAGATTTCCGCAGTTTTGCTAGATTTACTAGTTTCCATCAATTGCATCCTTATTCTTGACCTTGGAAAGCGTTTTTTTCGTGAATAGCTTTACCTACATTACCGGCAGAATGAGCATTTAGATTAGGTCTAGTCTCTACGACTACGAATTCGATACAATATTCAGAAGCGAAATTTTCTCCAATGTCGCGCTGATTCATGCCGCGAATGAATCACTCGACGTAATCGAGTTTTTGAATTGTGCCTACGACGAATGTAAATACGCGATCGTAGTGACCTGCGATAGAGAGCGAGTGAGGGTGACTCACGCGGGTTTTCCGAGAACACACAGAATGGAGCGGTTTTCATGAAAACGAAGGTCGGCTCCCGCCGCACAGTCGACTTAACGACCACCTTTTTGTGCCAGCCAGCAATTTTCTCGAACAATAAATAATACGAAATAAAATATTTTCCTGGAAAAGGTCATCGATAAGGAACCCCGTCTGCGTCGTAATTTACGGTAACCCTTTGTCCATTAGCTCCCCTCCCCGAGGTAAGCAAGGGGTGTGAAATGGAAAGCGACAGTGCATCGATTCTCCGCTGAAGCGAAAATTTAAAATTCAAAGTCTGGCTGGCGACATCCATCGCTGCGTTTGGGTAGTTTCGTTTTCTGTCTGGTGCGTTTGCAGGGCGATGGTGGGAGTAGATGTGTTAGTCTCGTGCAGTAAAGGTGTATTGAAGTGAAGGGCGGTTGGCGCGCTGCCAGGGCGTCGATTTATTTTATTATTCGCCCAGTGGCGGTCAATGTCGCGACAGCCCGCCGGCGGCGCCGTACAATGCTCGCATGTGTTGATCTCCATATCACATTTAAACTAAGATTATGTCTTTTTTATTTAATGGCTTAGGATTACACAGAAATCCAATTACAATTTATTGTTTCTTAGAAATCCAACTTCACACTTGACTACTTCTATGGCGTGATTAACCTTTATAAATGAGTTTTGGGATAAAAACTGACTGATATAAACATGAATATCTGAAGATTTATTAGTCCTATTGAGTGTAACAAATTCTCGTCATTAGCCTCGTTATTCGAGAGTTAACTGTTCCGTCCATTTGGGTTCCAAGTGTCCGAGCCACTGATGATATGCAGCACAAACAGATCTCTTTATGTTATTTAGAATCAGTTCAAGGAATTCCAAAGTCGTCGAAGCGAGTATCGCTATTAGTGCGAGCAATTAGCATTCCGTTAATGAGCTCCCAGACAACCGACTAGATATGATATACGATAGTTGTCTGCTGCAGTCAGGAATATCCGTAGCCGCTTTAAATCGGTAGGATAATGTCTGGGAGTGTTTTATGGCCGAGGCTCCTGCGATGCTAATAGGTTCTGTGTTTCCATAGAACTGTACTCTATTTTCGTGGAGACTTTGTATGGAACTTTGAAGAATTTCACTCTGTTTCTGAATTGTATCATCATAATATGGGGAATTTAGTTAACGCCTGTTTTGTCGAATATTTTGGAATTTGAGAGTACCTACTATCTGATGCTACCTACTATTGATAAGAGTGGAAAACGAACACAAAAAAAAACTTAGTTTTGCACGTTACACTATTTATAGAAATACCAGACAGTAAATAATATTATCATAACAATAAGTCCCTCAATAAGGTAAACACGCCGTCGAGGTCGCTTAATGCGCGGGAGAGTATTCCCAGAATGCGCGCTCGGTTGCCCTGTATTAAAAGAAAAATCGAATTGCTGATAGTTTTTTAGTATTACCCCTATGCTGTCTTTAGAAGAATATAGAGCATAGATGTCAAAACAAAAGACAGGGTAGTGGGCGTGTCTCACCTGCGAGATCACGCGCTCACCACGTGTGCGCTCGGGCACCACGCGATACGATTTTGCGAAACACCAGCGAATTTTCTCGAATCTCACGTACCATCTTACATATGCAAGTTCGAATCGTGCTATGTTTTCATTCATTTTTTTCACTCGCCGATTGAACGAATCGTGCTCGCGATGTAAATAAAAACAAATATAATATAACACCCGGATTAGAACAGGTTATGATATTCGTATCAGACACAATCAAAATGATACGGCAAAAACATTCAGTCATAACAATGACGTCTGAATCGAGGTGAATAACACTAAATTCATCAAACTATGCAGATAAGATGTTTTGAATATATTTAAAATCTAGATAGAACTGGATGGGGGGAAACATGGAAAGTTTTTGGTAAAAAAAAGTTTGTGATCATTCGTTATGTTTGTGTTTGATTCTCTATCAATCTTGAAAACATTTCATTGGAACAATTCAGCGTAAATAAAATTGAAAAGAGCTGAGAGCTACATACTGATCGGGGGCTTCCTGAAACCGACTGATACGGAGCTAAATAAAGATATGACGATCCTTGGTTCGGGAAACGGTGACACTTGTCTTTCATCTGTATATTAATACGTGAAACAAGAACTTTGTACCCCTCTTTACGAAAATTGCGCGTACGGAGGGGTATGAAATTTCGCACACTTATACTTTATTTGAGAAGAAGTGCAGAATGCTAATATTTTTATACATTCCAAAAAAAAATACAATAGTTGATTAAAAAAACATTACACACACTCCTATGTTTCTGTCAGATGTGCGTAAATAGTAAATACTCTTTTGTTTATTGTTAAAGTCTGTGGTCATATTGAGGATACATTAATATTGCTTTATGGTCCACCACTTGGCGACCTAGTGTTTGGGTTAATGTGTAAACAAAAGTTCGAGTAACCTCCATTGGCATTTAAAAAATATCCTACAACAGTTAAACACTAGATGTAGAAGTATGTATGTGTGAGTGCTGGGTGTTTTCGTTCTTAGCTATCTTGTTATACATTAAGGAAAACAACACTACTCCATTTATGTAACTGATGTTGTTGAATTCCTCGTTCGCGACCTAATATTTTATCGAGAAATTATATGAGACTACGCGGATAACTTTATTGTTATTAAAAGGAAAAGGAAGCGTTGTACTAATAATTATGCGCATTATGGGGATGAACCTGGAATCACGAAACACGAATCACGCTTGGGCTGGATGGTAAAAATTATATGTACCTACTGGTGAGTTTAACGGATTGCTTTAAGGCTAGTTTAGAGCTATCGCTTATGTATCCAAATTAAGTTGCAGAAAACAATTTCACAACATGATATCTCGTTGTGCAATTTCTGTCAAAAATTTGTTTATCATCTTGCGTCCGCGGATCGGGGTCGACGCTCGTCGCTTTTGGAAAACTAATGGAAATTTCAAGGTGTGGGCTCGTTACAGTATTGTTCTGCAAACAGTTGAATAGATAAGCCGGCGTGTGGACATTGGTTCGCGAGATTATATTGTGTAGGCGAGCACACGTGCGGATAACGGGACACCTTATCGGAGCCGCCGATGTACCCCACAACACTTCAAACCCACCACCTCTTCAAACTAAATTGAATTTTATTTAAAAACTAATTGTCAACTTCTATGACATCGTGGTTGCTGAGCAGAATGATCCTGGTTCAGATTCCCGGGAATATTTTTAAAAGTATTTTAGCTCTAAGTTTAAAAGACGAATTTAACGCCCACAGTAAGGACTGGCTCACAATAGCTCTTGATATAGACTATTGGACGGAAGGAAGAGAAGCCTCTGCTGAATATTGGGAAAAGATAGGTTAATATGATAATTTTGGAAATCTGAATGTAGGAAGGATATTTGTTTGTGATGTTGTACTGGCAAGTTACAATATGTGAAGAGAATACCTGCTACCTACTCCTCAAATATATTTCGCACAAGCTGAATTCACCGTTATAAAGAAACAAACACTGCCGTTGGAAATTCGGAGAAAGTATTATCCAAGGACGCTACTACTTTGTAAACAAAGTGGACAGTTATTTTCCACATAAGGATTTTCGGCTGCGACGAATTCGGCCGCAGTCGAGTCACGGTTAAACGCGCTTTAAAAAACATATTGTTAACAAAGAGTAAAGCCATTATTGCGGAGTGATCGTCGAGTGTCGAATACGTCACAGCTAGATATAGTGGTGATCTCATAGCACGCGGCGATAACAGTGTAGTACAGCTCCCCGCTTCGCGTCAAGGGCTTCTGCTTACAGTAAGCAAATTCTCGGAACGTTTGAAACCGTACCATTCTGTGTTAGGGATGACGCGCGACCTTTTTACAGTACGTTACTTAATCGTATGTTCGGGAAATCCACAGACATGTTCACGTATTCTCACGTACTCCTTTAGGTATAGGTACGATGTCTGTGGACTTCCTAACACAATTTGACCGCTCAAGGTCTAGATTGAGCTCGCGGCTTTATTTGACTAATAGAGGTAGACCTTCGAGATGTAATGCCGGCTGCACTATATCACTAAATAGAACACACTAACCAAATTACAATGTACTAGCGCTGGCAGTTTCGACTGTACGTTAATGTATCGGTTACTGAGGTAATATTTTACAGTGTGATTTTCATATGATGCGGAGTACGTTTTTAAGCAGTATTATCATCATCAACAGCCCACTAAATGCTCCCACTGCTGAGACTCGGGGCCTTCTCTGGCAAGGCGAGAGTTAAGGCCATAATCCACCACGCTGGCCCAGTGCGGGTTGGTGGATGACACAGGACTTCGAAAGATTCTAGGTACATGTCGGTTTCCTCATGATGTTTTCAGTCACCGTTTTAAGTTAGCGGCATTACGCACATGACTTCGAAAAGACAGTGGTGCGTGTGGGGTTTAAACCCGGGGTCTCCCGTTCGGCAGGCGCCGTTCTCCCGACTAGATCAGCTTTTGCTCACAAGCTTTGTTTAGTTTTGGATAGATAATTTTGTGTGAGAAATGGCCACCAATATGTATTTATTACTGTTGTTTCACATTCCGGCGTCATTTTGTTTTAGTACACAATTTTACATAATATAAATTCATGATCACATAATATTATTAAAGCATTAGTTAGAATAAAACGTATCCGTAGTTGTCATCGTTGAGATACCAATAATTGCCAATTGCAAAAGTTAAAAAATTACGTCCTTACGAAGTACCTTAAATTCAAAAACCTCATCCAGCCACCAGATGAAATAGCAATGATAGAACGTAAACTATCTTTATCGTTAGAAAGTATTGCAGCAAAATTAGCTTCGAGTGGAGCACGAGGGAAAACCAGCCCGTCCTAATAAATAAGCGTTAACAAGTAAGAATGCAAGATAAGTACATAGAAGCGAGTTAATTGTTAGGTAAAGCACCGTGACCAATTAACGTATGTTTGCTGCGAGCAGAATGTGGCTTATTTGAGACGAATTTCATTTAAGCAATTGTGGTAATTGAATGTGGCTTCCGGACCAGCCGCCTTGCCCCCTTTGTGGTGCTATGTGCGACTGAGCTGCATTGATCCAATGCCCTATCAGACGTACTTAGCTGCCTCTCTGCAGTGGACATAGGAAAATATTATTTATGAATACTCTATTCTTATTCTTCCTTCATTGATCTTTCATAAGACGAGTCGTTTCAAAAGAATCTTTCATGTTTATTAGCACATAATATCTTGATCTATATATAAAAACGAATGGGGTCAAGATAAGCGTTTGTTTTATGACCTGTCGACAAAGTAATAGTCATTTATAGATCATCCTGTTTAATCCGTATCTGGCGATAATTTGGCTTCCTGCATATGTTGTCGTATGTCATAGTTTGATTGCCAAATAAGGTTCTATGGGCACGCGTCTCGTCGCGTCGGCCCGCGCGGCGCCCACGACCGCCGGCGTCCTTGCCGCAAGGTCCAGCCTTCCGCCCACGGCCTTCCACAGAGATTTCGCGGATGCCTCGTAAACTTGCCTTTATCATGGCCATTTTAAACAAATAAAATATTTATGCTCTGTGAATTCGTGGACCTTGGGACATTACGACCCAAAATCATTTTATATCGCGACGAAGTCTCTTTGGAAATATATGAACACAATTTACGAGAATTTATAATCCGTCACAGGTTTTTGTTTGGTCGTCAACCGGTCTGTTGCTATGGACTGACGCTATCTCTGGCGAACAGTATTTACCAATGATTACATCTATGGCGAGGAATACACACTTAGGTAGTATATTTGCAGACGTAGTTGTTAGGCTAACTGTTCATACTGTAAAGCGGAGTTGAAGCGCCATATTTGAGAGGCCAAAAACGAAACTTTAACAGAGACCTGGCGCGTTTTCAACATTTTGCAACAGCAAAACTGACGGAACAGAGCGGGCACTGATCTCTTTGTTTAGGGTTCAAATCTGAGTTACCTCAGATAACAAACCGCGGCCGCGTGCGATGCGAAATGATGCGAAATATTTCCGGAGTTAGAGGAGTATTCTATTAATAAATGATTCGCCGTCGCTCGTGGGCGAAGATTTCGGGGCGAGCGGCGCGGCAGTAGCAGTAGCGCGCGACACGCCGCGGCCGGCACAGCGCGCGCGCGCAACGAACGAACGACCGCACTCCCGCGCATCGACACCGCCGCGATACGTCGCGACACACGACCCGATCCGCCCTCACGACACCCCCAGTAACCCACAATCCTCACGAACTCACCTCGACATCCAAAACAGTTATCACACCCGACCTCATTGTAGTCAATGCACTTTTGCGAGGGCGGATTATAACGAACAAATCGACTAACAAAACTCGAACCGCACGAAGGTGTCACGTCGCAAAAAGCGCAACACAATAGAGTAAGCGTCTAATTATAAACGTGGTTGAGTGAGCACCGCCGATATGCAGAACATGGATCCCCTTGAAATCGCGAACATCCTGGCCACGGAGCTCTGGTGCCAGCAGGTATATCTATATGCTATTAAAGGCACTCGCAAATCGCAAACCGTCCTACTTATCAGACTTGGCGGCATGCACAGATGCAACTTCTGATCCTAATGGCTCTCCATTGGAAATGTAGAGCTTAGTTCAGGTCCGCCAAACTGTCACAATATCACGTATATCACTTGTCATTTAGGGTTGGAATGGGTCTTAATCGCCTAAGCCAGCAATATAAGAACTATTTTAACAAACTTACTCTATCCACATATGTACTTATTTCAGAGTAAAAGGAAAAAAAAAAGTCAAAATATTACCTATCACGGAAAAAGCTTTATTTCCGCTTTTCCTGTAGAACTCCCATGCTAAATTACTGTTATAATTAATTAATGTTACTAAAACATTGTTTTAATAATTTTGGAATTCCCAGTTTCCCATATTCTAGTAAAACCAGGTAGGTAAATGATAAATACCTTTTTAGTTTGTTTACCAATGGAATAAAATATATTCCTATGACAAACGGTAATTCCATGGCATTATGTATTTCTGAAACCTACAGATGTGAATTGGTAGGCCACATCCGGGTATCACCACTGTCATTATTTAAGAAACGTATCGTAAATTTGAACTGATCTGAGTCGATTCCAAATTATGATTATCATCATCATTAACTCGTTAAGTCCAGTGCTAAGTCTCAGACTTATACCCAGTCGAGTCAAACTCTAACATATAAAAAGTCCAATTTGTATTACTGTCTGTTCCACTCATATTCCTTGCATCGATTTACCTACAATCAATTGAAGTTATCAAAGAACCATATCAATTTATTGTTATTAGATACCAATATTAATTATTATTATACGAACAATGTTATGTAAATGTTTACTGATAAAACTGCGATGGAATGTGGAAGCAATGGCCACAGAAACATAACAATAAATAAGTTATAATACGTCTTCAATACAATCACGGTCGATATTGATACTATTTGATTATTGCATACTTTTCACAACATCTTAATATTTTACAAAAACATAACTTGACCAATTATAATTTAATTAATTCTTTTGTTCTGGGACCTTGATAACAAGTTACACTTATCTCAAAATTAAATAAACTTCAAATGATTAGAATTACAATATTAGAAATATCGATAAAAGATCAAGGTAAAACTGAAATATGAATGCTCAAATATTATGTTAAAACAACTAGTAACTAATTTTGAAATTTGATCAATGCTAAGTCGAATTTTCTATTATCAATTTGTCGGTGGAAAACATCCCTCGTCTAAATACTTCAATATCACAGCCTTGGTCATTGTAGACAGAAAAGTTTCTCAGCGAATGATGACGAGTATTTTTAAGAAAGGATGACGAGGCTAGCAAATCTGGCATTTTAAATAAAAACAACATAATAATTATCGATTATAGGGTTATATCACAGTGGCTATTCAGTCAAATCACTATATGATAACGAACAGATTTTTTCCTTCTGAGGTGATTTACTGCAGCTTCGTAGAATTACTCTTTTTATGCAAACGTCGTTTAAAGTCGATTCATTTCCAGCACGAAAATTGAGAGGGTCCACAACTTCTCCCGTGTTGTATTTTCTACGAACCTACCACTCCTTAGACACCCAATTTAATGTAGTTGTCTACCACCACCGAATATATCCCAGTGAAATCTAACGTTTGCTTCCTTTATTTCCAGTTGGCGAACCTCGAAGGACTCCAATCCGGAGTCCCAACCCGCACCACGGCGACCATAACGCCCACGCAACTGCGCAACTTCGAGCAGACCTACATCGAGCTGACCAACTGCCGCAACGAGCCCACCAGCCACGCGGGCTTCGTGCCGCCCTCAGTCACGCACGCCAACTCCTACGGTAAGGGAACTCGATAAATCTTGTGGTACAGCCTCCTCCCAAAAGATTTCAAAATAGAACTAAAATAATACATTTAAGCAAAGTATCACTATATCCGAACCCATAGGGCGTGCAGCATTATTCATAAATACAAATAGTCTCTTACAAAACTCAATTTTCCAAAAATATTACAAAATAAAACATTTCAAAAAACGTTAACGTCAAATACTGAGTTGGCAAAGCATTGTAAAAATTCCTGGTTTAATGATATCCTTATGCGACATTTACCAAATAGTAATAATCAGGTGGATTCTGCTTTTAGGCCATTATTTTTATAAAACGGTTTTGGAAACTTGGGAGTTATGAACATCAGCTTTCTACAAGACCCAATCAATCTAAAGAAGATATCAATGTTGGAGGTTCTTGTGAAGGGTTTATTTGTTAGTACCAACTGTGTTTCAATATAGTGTGATTATTGCCCAGTATGACTATAACGCTATCCAATCGAGCGTTCAGGAGGTTTTACGTTAATAATCGGTATATTATCGGAGTTTATCAATGTTTTCGAACCAGGGATTCCGGATCAGCAGTCGCCGTCCTCCCGACTGGATCAGCCGTAATTTATCAGCCAGCTGAACGTTGAGTAATTGTTATTGTATATGATTACAGGCATCCTGAATTCTGTGGGGTTCTGTGAGCCGGGCCCGACGACGGCGCTGCACGTGTCGCCGGGCCCGCTCTCCGCCAGCGGCGACAGCAGCAGCAGCCCCGGCCTGCCGACGCCGAAGCGCCGCAACATGGGCGGCCGACGCCCCACCAAGGCCCCCCCAAGACATCTCCCCCGAGGAAGAGGAACGGCGCAAGGTCCGCCGCGAAAGAAACAAGATGGCAGCCGCGCGCTGCAGAAAACGCCGCCTCGATCACACCAACGAACTCCAGGACGAGACTGACAAACTGGAAGAAAAGAAACAGTGCCTTCAAGACGAAATCCGAAAGTTGAATTCGGATCGGGAGCGGTTACATGCCATTCTTGAGGCTCACATGCACTCGTGCCGGTTAAATAAACGGTCGATCAGTCCCCCTGATGTGAAGCCTTTCCAAGAGACCTATGCGTACCCGGACCTGCCCGAGGACGGCGTCAGAGTGAAGGTGGAGGTTGTGGACCCGGCGGCCGACCCCGTTCTGGGGATTGATAATATGTACACATCCGCGGCAAATGATAAAAGGTGAGGTTTTAACAGATTCTAGATGTACTATGTCATTTTCTACTCGCTTCTTAACACTGTAACAATATTTCTTTTTTTATCATTGCTTAATACATATATAAATGTACTCGTATTGTACTAGCGGCGCCCAAACATTTTGTCCGCGTACCTCACGTTCGCGTACATTTCTCAAAAGTAGCCTATGTGTTATTCCGGACGATAATAATCTTTTTTTTTTTAACAAAGAGTAACGAAACGATCAGGACATGTGCCTGATGGTAAGCAACACGCCTGACACATAACACCACAGTGGCACGCAGCTATTGGAACACGAAGAGTCCAAATCATTACCTAGTACTGCACTGCGCTCGTCACCCAGAGATCTAAGATCTTATATCTCTAAGCCCTGTAATTTATCTTCTTAATTGAATATCAACGAATGTTAATGTACGAGTGTGTGTCGCTTTTAGCCTGGCCTAACTAGCCCAATTTTTTTCCCCGAAAAAATAAGTTGTTCTACTTTAGCTGGGATCACAAGTCAGTTTATAAATATCGATTACGCAATTCGGGCATTGTTTAAAAACTAAAAAAGATCTCGAAATTCTGTGAGCATGTTCGTTTAGGTCACTCCCCAGGATTATTTTTAGCGCCCAGATCTTAAACCTTAATGTAAGCAAATAAATCGTTGAACCAAGTACGCTCAATCAGCGCGCAAAAGCTTTATCAACAAACGTATGAAATAAATAACGAGCTTTACTGTTGTGTAAATGTTTTGTAAAGAAATCTGTGTAAACAATTCGCATAGCCGAGGGGATTTTCCTACAGCTCTAGCGTTGCAGAAACTTTTTTTATTACGGACAAGACTGGCGCTTTGCCGCGTCTCGTCTGATGTAAAGCAATGCGGTGTAATAGAGCGCATACCTAGAAGAAGTAATTTTGGTCATGTCGGTTTCCAAATAAAAAAAGTATGCTAATAAAAAAAACACGCTTGATTATAATCCTGTCAATCTTTAATTGCCGATGTCTATGTATGTCGTTGTCTTTGCACACTTTTTAGAGGCACAATGACAAATGGCAGTATATTCAAAACTTTTCTAAATATTAACCGACTTGTAATATAATAACTTTATTAGTCGCCGAAAAAGTCGTGATGCCATCCCGGTAGCGAGAAGTGAAGGAAAACACCAAAGTACATACTCCAAAAATACATGTTTTGAGAACACATGTCATACGGCCACTGCACTTGGCCAGATTGGTGATCACACCCTCCCAGTTCCGTGAACGTAAAGTGGGGCTGCTTATGTATAGTTAATAACATAAATTTAACAATAAACAAGGAAAAAATTAACTATTAATTCTACCTATCCATTATTCCGTAAAAGGAAAACAGAAATGGCCGCCTGTTAACCAATCAGAACTTCAATTCATCATTACGTCAAAATGACTAGTTATAATTGGTCGGTTTGATGACAGTGCAGTGCATTGAACTCTTCGTATTCTTGCAGTATCACGAATGATGCTATGCAATATGGCAGTCAGAGTCAATCTGTCGTTTATTGATGTCGTTTCTAAGTCTAAAATAAATAAATAAATGTCTAGTTTCTCCAAACACAGCCGTTGTGGCTACAATGTCGATAAAATAAAAAAATAGAGGATCACGAATCTGCAATTAAGTCATCTATGGTCGTTATTGGACGAACCTACTTGAAGGCACTGCGTAGTTGATTGATGTGATTTTAGAAACAAAATGTTGTATATACTTATAACAATATGTCGTATTTAGGAGATTTACTTTATAGATTTTTATAAGCTTTACTTTATTAGGCTTTCAAGATTTTTAGAGTGTTTTAGAGATTGCGCTCAGTAATAAGGACGCCATTTGTTTCGCTAGATCATAAATGTTTTATTGTAATATTAGTAGCGTCCCTTGGTTTCACTAGCGAAGTCCCGCCGATCCCGTTGTTGTGTCGGGATAACATTACATATACTACGGTTAGAGTTAGGTTTTCCGCACGGTTCCTTTGTACCTATCGTAAGTAGGACGTGCATACTTTCTATGGCAACAGTCTATGATGATTCTATGAAGTGCCGCGACAAATGTATGACAGACACTTCCACAAGAGCGACAAGGCAAGAAAGACGCTACCCGTGTTTTCGATGTAAAGCGTTTGCGCCAACTCTATACGTAGTATATGTAAACTCTTTGGTAGCCCATGTGTTCTTTGCGACTGTTAATTTACTTACTACATGTAAATTGCAAATGTCAAACCGATCCGTTCTGGCGTTACGACGTGATTGAGCATCAAACATTCAAACTTCGACATTTATAATATTAGTAGGACGTATGTGACACACACAACCCAAAAGACAAACGTCAAGGACCCTGGAGTCTATGGAGTGGTTAAATAAAAAATAAAAAGGTAGGACCTGTGTTTGTTCCACAATAGTTTTTTTTTCTCTATTTATGTATGTTAATGTGTAAATGTCTGTTGTTACAGAATAATGTTGTCAGCGGGCAACCCCGCCGTGGTGTCGTCTTCGCCGCCCATCTCCCTGGACACTCCCACCGCGCCCGCGCCCGCGGTCATGTCTCGCCCCAACCGCCCCAACTCGCTGCAAGTGCCCCTCACACTCAACCCGGCACAGGTAACTTAGTCTTCTATTTACTACATAATTTTAAGTTAAAGTAAAAGTGAATAGTATTTGTTTTATCGTTTATATGTACGCATTTGACTGCCGACTCGCCTGATGGTAAGTGACGATGTGAGGGTAGAATACGTATCTTATGTTTACCCCATAAGTTTAGGTCAGAGTGAATAGTAAATCTTATGTTTACCCCATAAGTTTAGGTCAGAGTGAATAGTATAACTGATGTTTACCCCATACATTTAGGTCAGAGTGAATAGTAAATCTTATGTTTACCCCATAAGTTTAGGTCAGAGTGAATAGTATAACTGATGTTTACCCCATACATTTAGGTCAGAGTGAATAGTAAAACTTATGTTTACGCCATAAGTTTAGGTTAGAGTGAATAGTTAACCCCATAATTTTAGTCGAGTTAGAAATAAATCTTATGTTTACCCCATTTATAATTTTAGGTTAATGTTAATAGTAAGTCTTAAGTTTTCCTCATAATAATTATACGTCAGAGTGAGTAGGTTAGCGTATATCAGCTTCAATCATACCATTGCTTACGGTCAGGAGAAATCCTAGATAGAAACACCTATTACAATCATCACTACAGTTATTCTATTCAATACTGCATGCTTGCTATGTCTAGTAACCTGGTACGTGCCACAGTACAGACAATACTGTAAAATAGTTTTTAGTTAGATAATCTTGATAATGGAAATATATTAAATAACAGCTCATTTCACATTTACCTGAATTGCAACTTTTATCCAAATTTAAGCTATAAAAGCAAAAAGCAAAGCAAGGCCTTCTCTAAAAGCTACGTTAACAACAGTTTCTCTAACAAACAATTTGTTTTATCCACAGATGCACAACAATAAGGCGCTCGGCCACAACAAGATCGCCGGCATCGAAATCACCACGCCATCAAACGGTATCCCGTTCAACTTCGACAGCCTAATGGAGGGCGGCACAGGTCTCACCCCGGTCCACCCCCACCCGCACCCCTGCGCGCACCAGCAGAGAACCGCCCCTGAAGTGACTTCACCTGACGCACACAACAGCCTTGTCAGCCTTTGAGACCACCTCGACGCCGCATGCCTACTCTTCGAACCGCTTCTTGACATCTAAACGTCAATTTCACTAGTGACAGTGGCATAATATCGAAACGTCACTAGGGCTGTATCGGTGACGTTTAGAATGACACCAGTGCTGCACTAGTGACGTTCTAATTGACTGTTCATATTAGAATGTAATCTTTTGTTGGAATCGTATGCAGTGTGATTCGAATAAAGCAATAAATTGTTTAACATTGTTAAAACGTGCGTTTTGCGTTTGATTTAGGATTAATGTATTTTACTCACGATATATAACATACCAAGATGGTATGTCCAATTGTACATGATTTAAAAAACTGATGTTATTTACAATTGATTGAACTTTTGTCGCGTCTTGCGTGAACAGTCAATGTCACTGAAACACTAATGATTGAACAGCGGTGAGAGTAGGCGGTAGTGCGTCGCTTGACTCTTGCGACTGCGGACCCGATCCGAGTCGAGATTTGTTACGTTATTCGATTCGGTATACTCTTCAATCGTGCCGATATCTTCTCTTAAACTAAAATTTCTAAATTCTTGTATCTATTAAATGGTATAAGCTGCGACATTAAAACTAATGATTACAGTGCCGGCGTTTACCGAATAATTCCGCTAGATATGCGCAAGGGCCTACTTAGTAGGTGATTTTTAATCGATATTGATAGTATCGATTACTCTACAGTAACTGTCTTCAAAGAGTTGATCGTGCAACGGCCGAAGTTTAATTAGTCAGGTTCTCACAATAGTATGTTCATTTTTAATGTCGCGGCGTGTAGCAGCCTTCTCTTTCTATTTATTGAGCTCTAACTAGTAACGTACTTGCTCACTTTGTGCTTTGTATTTATATCGAAAATCGCGCGATAGCCTAGCGCTACCTACAAAAGTCAATTTACGAGGTTTTATAATTCTAAATGAGAATATTTTTTATAGATAGATGTGTATTTCTGCAGTAAAGTAATGATTGTGATCGAAAAACTAAAATAAAACAGAGTTTTATTTGAAGCATTTCAGGGATTTATTTTCGTGCTTAATCTAGCGAGGCTAGAAAACTAGGTGCGTTTATATTGTAAGTGTTGTGTAAAAGATCTCTTTTACGATCGTACTAGAACTTTCGGCACAAAGCAATGTTTTTTTTTATAATTCGATTCTCGAAGTATCTTGTCATAATAACGTAGTGCCATTTACTATGTCTACTCTCAGGAATACAATAATCGTAGTATACAGTAAACTAACAGCAATACATTACATACTTAAAATAATTAATATATTCGGATGTAAGATAGCTCAATGTGTATGTAATGTCTTACCGTTCCATTGGATTAGGTTCTGGTAGTTTAAATTCGTAATTTTAAGCCTTTTGTGATATGTCCAGTGAAACCCGAACGGGTTGAGATGAGGCGTGGATTTAACTCGTGCCACGCGTCTTTACCTATAGTTAAATTTTATTTATGACTTAATTGTATTTCCTATTTATTAAATAAAATAAATGTGATTAAAATACAAAAAAATACTGGCTTAGTAGTTAAATTTGTATTTTGTTTATACATTGTGTATAGACGGAACCGTGGCGCGAGTTGATCGCTAGTATTGTAGACCACTGGAATAAAATGTTGTTAGTCGTAAGGCAATAATTAGGATAAGGGCACTAAACAATTAATTATAATTCGCATAACTTAGACCAAATTATTATTTTATGTGCTTTATCGTAGTTTTAATTTAAAATCTAAGCCAAATATTGATTTTATGTTAGGTTTAGTTAGGACTCCCGTAAAGTATTATCGTGAAGGCGCTGAATAGCGGAGATATTTATTTAGAATTGTATGTTTCAATCACATGCGCCCGCGCACCGCGGACCGCCTGACTTGTGTAAGACGTTACTCAATCGAAATATTATACCTACGCATAATATGAACATTATAGATAAGATTTTTTCTAGAACATTTTATAACGTGACCGTATACTTATTACATTTTGTATTTTTTCATGGTAAAATAGCAAAGCAATATATTTGATACTATATGAAATTAAGCAGAATATAGCGAAATATTTAACTGTAAAACGAAAATATAAATTTGTTTACATACACCTGAATTTGCGACTTTTATTTGTACCCACGATACAATGACCCTTTTGCGACTTATTTCGGTGTTGGAGACGTAAACATGTTTTTGTCGATATCGAAAACGAATTTGCGTTGTTGTGATATAAATAGATCGATAATAGCCTAGATCACACGTGGAATGGAAAATTGCGATAACTGAGTTGTGTAGTAAATTTACTGTAGATTATCTATACTTATAATAAAACTGTAACGGGTCGAATTCTGTACATTGAAGATATTTAGAAAAACATTTTTTTGGAGGACTCTATTTTCGATACTGATGGCGAATCTGCATTTTTTTTCTTTCATGTCTGTCTGTCTGTCTGTCTGTCTGTCTGTCTGTCTGTCTTTCTGTATAGGGATCACGTATCACGCCGAAACTACTGATTCAATTCAGCTGAAACTTGCCATGATTTTAGTTTATACTAAGGACATTGCTGTAGGCTACTTTTGATCCCCAAATTCTGATCGGTTTTCTTGCGGGAGGGGGTGAAAGTCAGAATGTGTATTTGGTTGTAACTCATGTTTGCTTTGTTTAATTTCATTAATTCTTTTTTTGTTAGAAAGAACACATTTTTTATATTGTCCCGTCAAAATTTGAACAATATCGGTATGTTGGTTCGGAAATTACACAACATTAAATAATAACGACACGCGCGGCGCGTTCGGTACATACTAACTTCTAAGTATTCTGTGTATCACAGACGATTCACAGAATATCTAGATTCTAGATTCTAGAAGTGCCCCCCGTGATCGCGTCGCGTCGTCTTGGTTGACAAAATAATTGTCAAAAATATATTTTTGTGTGGAAAAACAAACATCATTCGGTTATAATCGACTTCAAACAAGGAGGATGTTCTCAATCGGGTTGCATGTTTTTTTTATTTGGTTTTATTTTACGCCATAACTCCGCTAATTGTTAGTTGACTTTGATAATATCTTTTTTGTTTGGTAGAAAATACCTCAGAGGTGATCTTAGATATCGAAAACAGGGAAGTAGTTTTTCAAATATCAACAAAAAACTAAAATTAAAAAAAAAACAGCTTAGATTTATCTGTACGACATATTTATACCGTCTTATAAAATTTAGTCGAATGACAGAATTAAATTACCTGTCATTAAAGTAGATTTTTGTATTTTGGAGAAAACATATCAGCATAATAAGTAGCAGCATAAACAATTCCCAATCCAATGAAATTCCAATGAAAAATGTTCCCATTGCTGGGCGTCGGGGCCTTCTCTCGCAAGGAGAGAGACAAAGGCTATAATCCACCACGCTGGCCCAGTGTCGGTTGGTGGATGACATATGACTTAGAACTTAGATTATAGGTAGATTTCGGTTTCTTCACGGTGTTTTCCTTCACCGTTTTAATTACCGGCATTACGAACATGACTCTGAATAGATAGTGGTGCGCGTGGTTTTGAACCCTGGGTCTCCGGATCGACAGTCGCCGTTCTCCCCACTAGGTCAGCTGTAACTTACTAGACCAGCCGTAACTTATTAGAAACGTATTATTTCAATCCAAATACTGTTTAAAATTTAAAGGTAGTGTTCAACAAGCTTCGGTGACCGAAGCAGACCGTTGTTAGGGTTCCGTACACAAAGGGTAAAAACGGGACCCTATTACTGAGACTTCGCTATCCGTCCGTCCGTCCGTCCGTCTGTCACCAGGCAGTATCTCAAGAACGGTGATAGCTAGACAGTTGAAATTTTCGCAGATGATGTATTTCTATTGTCGCTTTAATCACGGCGGAACGTATCAAGTGATCAGGTTGAAATTTGAAATAGAATTAGATTACAGTCTGGAAGAACACATAGGCTAAACATTGCCTATGTATAAGTACTCTATGTATTACGTAACAAACATCCAAACAGTGACATTCATAATATTTACAGGACAACGTTGGAACGGCTAAACATATTTGGATGGAATTCGAAACACACGTAGTAGAAATAACAAATCGGTTACTTATAGGTTACTGTGACGTAGGAAAGACTAAGCAAATTTGGTAGAAAATTGAAACAGAAATAACTCAAAGTCTGAAATACCACATTTATGTATTTATTACCTATCAACCTGAAAAGAAGCATGGGCCCTAAGGAAACAAATATTAACTATCACGTCAAAACGGCACAACGAATTGGGTTGACATACGAAACGCATATAGTTTAGTCTACAATTTCACATGGGCTAATAAGTCTACATTTTCATTTAACTCCATATTAATAAAAATATAAATATAAAAATCCTACAAACTTAACACTTGCGGCTATGTTCGATACTACGAAAACTTACTAAGTATGTTTGATTTTGTTTAAAAAAGAAAAATAAAGATGATAAAATTAAATAAACTTTTGTGTGGAAAAACAAATTCACTCAAACTCAAAGGTTTTTCAATGACTACTTATCCAAATATTTGACGTACGATACTTCCAATTAAAGTATATGTCAGTAACATCTGCTTACGCGAACGAAGTAGCGGGTTCAGCTAGTTATGTATATATGTATTAATGTCACAAACTTAACCTGTCCTCGAAGTTTTTTTGTTTTTATGAAAAAAAAATGTTTTCTACTATACATAACGTGCGCGTGACAATAAATAGGTAGTGGTTTTTGCTACTACGTCACCATGTTCGTTATAAAATTTTCGTTGTCGTCCAGGAATTTTATTTTAATAAGATGACTGAATTTTCTCCGAAAAAAAAAACAAAAAGCCGACTTCAATGTAAAATTAAATTCGAACACTCGACCAAGTAGCTATCACTACGTCGTTTCGATATGAAACTAAATTCTAGTTTTCAGTTAATATTTCAAAAACCGTTTATACAATAATAAAATTTACGTGGAACTACCTCTGAGCTACGATCTACCAAACAAAGAAAGAACCATCAAAATTGATTCACAATTGGCGGAGCGGCGCGTAACATACATACAACCGAATTGAGAACCTCCGCCTTTCTTGAAGTCGGTTAAAAACGGATGCTGTCGTGACTTGGGCGTGTTAAATTTGATGATATATAAAAGTAAAGGCAGAATTAAAAATAAAAACAGCCTCATCTAAATAAAAATGTTAATTTTGAAAAATATACGTCCGTCAGCCCAGTTGATAGAATAAGGATTTGGACAAAGTTATGTTCAGAGAGCCATGGAAAAGTCCATGCTCGGGATCAAACTACAAGATCGAGTTCGCAACACTGAAATCAGACGAAGAACCAAAGTTCAGGACGTCGGAAAAGCAGTGACAAAGTTGAAATGGAGTTGGCCAGAACATATACAGAACATATAGGCGGTGTGACGACAGGTGGACCAAAATTGTAACAGAATGGTGGCCGAGGCAGGGAATGCGGACCGTTGGACGTGTCCACCTCCAAGATGGGTCGACGATATTATAAATATCGCGGGTCGAACCTGGACTCGATTGGCACAGGACCGAGGCAGATGGCAAAGTAAGAGAGAGGCCTATACCTAGCAGTGGGATATAGAAGGCTGTGGATGATGATGATGATGTTCAAGAAGTGCTGAGTGTCAGATAGTCGCCATCTATCATCTTTTTTAACCCATTTTGTCTCGTCTGGAAACATCTCATTATTGACGTAGCTGCGTAAGCATATACCTATGTATTACGTAAGGACATAGTACCTACCTATTTGATTACGTTATTAGTGACGTACCTACTTCAACACCTACGTCATTACTGTATACAAAGCCGAAACAATGTTTATTATCAGAGATAAGTATAGGTACCTACTTACTTCCACGGTCAAACCTAATTATTTGCTTTGCACTCAAAGGCTCGAAAACAGTCTTCGCAATTGTCAGTCTACTATTCTACTAGTATTATAAATGTCATTGTTTGGATGTTTGTTGCTCAATCACGTCGTAACCTCTGAACGGATATGTGTCAAATTTGGAACACATTAATATAGTCTGCAAGACCACATAGGCTACTTTTTATAACGGGATTGGGAACTACGCGGATTAAACCGCGGGGCGCTGTTGGTAATAATATATCTAATGTTTTAATAGTTCAGAATATTTTTCCTGATTTTTGTGCGCCTAATCTTCCGCTTGATGTGATTCTTGATAGCAGTAACCAAGTAGAAGATGACTTCAAGGACGCTGATGCCGCTGCAACCCAGGCAAAGTCCGTAAACACCGCCTAGGTTTGCTGCAAAGAATGACAATAATTTTTGGAGTATAATTCAATAACGGTTCTTTTAAAAGTTTAAAGTAAAAGAACAATTTTAGTATTTCAAATACCTAGCCACAGATCAGAAAATAGTTACTTCGCAACCTAGCTACAATTTTTATAGTTTTGAATTATGTACCTATATAAAAAAGCTGCATTCGGTAAGCCCGATTTTCAAAAAGAGCTATCGGCTCTTTTACCGCCTAAGTGAATCGGCTATGACTTTGCTATTGCTGTCTCTATCATTACAAGCGGAAATAAAAGAGAAAGCAATATCAAAGCTAAGACAGTTTTAGTGATTTTTTTTTTATTATTTTATAATGGAGTTGAGTAGAGACGATGGACCATGCGTCGCGGGGCCCTGGACACATCCAGTGGGAAAAAGGGGTCTGACTGTAGGTTAATTATATGATATCTTACGCGATTTATTACGCGACGGAATCCGTAATGAGGATATTCACAAAAGAACGAAAGTGGCCGACATAGCTCAAAGAGTAAGCAAGCTGAAGTGGCAATGGGCAGGCCACATCGCTCGCAGAGCTGACAACCGATGGGGAAGAAAGGTTCTCGAGTAGCGACCACGAACCGGAAGACGCAGTGTTGGACGGCCTCCCACTAGATGGACAGATGATCTCATAAAGGTCGATAGAAACCGCTGGTTGCAGGTTGCGCAGGACCGTTCGTTGTAGAAATCTAAGGGGGAGGTCTATGTTCACCAGTGGACGTCTTGCGGCTGATGATGATATGTACTTACATTATAAAGCTGAAGAGTTTATTTGTTTGAACGCGCCAATCTCAGGAACTACTGGACCGATCTCAAAAATTCTTTCACCACTTGGCCTTTTTAGGTGGTCCTTGATTGCTATCGGCTACTTATATATCAGGGACGAAGACGAGGCGGACCGTTAGTAAGTACTTATATCTGCTAAATGCTAATTATATACTCATGATTATACTTATTTCTATACTTACAAGCCAACGTAATGAGAGACATTACAGTTTCTTGTTTCTGTTTCACGTAGGAGTTGGAAAAAAAGAAATGCATGAGCGTTGTACTGTCGTTGAATGTTATGCCGTCACTGAAACATTGCACAAATTATATCGCTGGCACACAATTAATTTAAAACAAAAGATCACTATATTTCTTCTATATATAAAAATGTTATGTTGGTTTGTGTACGCTTCAAAAACTCAAAAAGTTCTGCACCGATCGAGCTGAAATTTTACAATGATATATAATCCGCATCAAGGATTGTTTTTATCACATATTTGCATCACAATGTGCCATCAGGGTACAGCTAGTTCCATATAATTTAAATAACTTTAATAACTTCAAGAATACTTGAGAACTTGAAAAAACTGAAGTGTCAAAATAGTTAGTTTACATATCAAGTAAGTGCATTAATTATAAACAAACGGTACAAGGACGGTACCTACGGAAGGCGGCACTTCGTATGCCAAAGCGTACAGACTTAGGAAACTTGACACAAATTTTCCCGCCAAAATTGTCAACCCACGTCATCCGATTCTTTGGAAAGTCAACCATGGAATGTTGTCGATTTTTCGAGCTACGAGCATTCTGATAGAATAAAGGGCAAGGTGGTATTAGATCATGCAGATCAGTTGCACACTTTCCAAAACGTACCTATAACTCTCTCTATGCGAGTGAACCTTCTAGAAATCAGCAGAACGACAAATTTTTTGTTGTAGGATAATAAATTGTATTAATAATTACATTTTATACTTACAAAGGGTTTACAACCATGTACTGCAATGCCTTCAGATTGGCAATGTTCATTACAATATCATACCGGCGGTATTCACAGTCTTGTGGACAGTCGCATTTCCACTTGGACAACCAATTGGTCATATTCACTAGAAACAATAAAACAATCAGGTTAAACAATAAATGGAAACCCATGGAAACGCTTATTAGTTTACTTATTTGTTACAACCTCAGAAACGGTTATATATTTGAATCGTTTAGGTTGAGATATTGCGCTCGACGGCGCCGGGAGTTCATCGCATTTTTACTCACTTCCAGAAAGGAGGAGGTTATCAATTCGACCACCATGTTTTTTTATATATGTTCATCATCAACAGCCCACTAAATTTTAATGTTCCCACTGCTGCGGAGTCCCAGCAGCCTTCTCTCGCAAGGAGAGGGTTAAGGCCATAATCCACCACGCTGGCCCAGTTCGCACACATGACTTCGAAATGTTCTAGGTAAATGTCGGTTTCCTCATGATGTTTTAGCCGTTTTAAGTTAGCGGCATTACGCACATGACTTCGAAAATACAGTGGTGCGAGTAAGGTTTGAACCCGGGGTCTCCGGATCGCCAGGCGCCGTTCTCCCGACTAGACCAGCCGTTTTTATGTATGTTAATTGTCAATAATTCATTTGCTCCGAAGAAACAAAAACCGACTTTAATTTAAAATTAAATTAAGACACGCGACCAAATATCAAAAGAAGCTATCATCATCGAGAGGTATATGAAAGTAAATTTTAGTTTTTGAAGAGAAAACTTCTTTGGCGCACCACTGACAGATTTTTGGGGAATTTAATTCTAGCGCCACGCTCAGGAATGATAGGAAATTTTCATAAATATAACAAATAAAAGTCAGATGAACTGATACAAGGGTTATGTGAAGGCGCGATGCAGCAATTCAACCAACGATCGATCGAAGCGAAGAGTTCTGACCGCCCTAGGCTAAACAATCTGACCTCTCTAGGCTAAATATGAGGACGTGGACGCACCCATACTATTTTTTAAAAGGCACTTTAATAGTGCATGCGAAGACACGATTTCTCCGCGCCCTAGGCTGCAGCGTAATTAGCATAAAACCCTCTACACACGAGCCCTAAAATCAGAGGAAATTACGTAAAACTAGTGGGGAGGACCCTACATCGCACCATAAATCACCAACCATATGGTGTGATGTAGGGTCCTCCCCCCTACTTTTACGTCATTTCCTCTGATTTTAGGACTCGTCTGTGGAGCGTTTTAAACGCTTAAAAGCCGAGTCACACAGGGGCGGGAGCCGCGAGAAAGCGATCGCGATCCGGGACGGGAATTTTTGTAATATTCGTATTTGTATGCAACCTGACACATAGCAAGCGGGCGCGATCCGGCGCGATGCGATTTCCCGCGCGATAGAATCGGGACGACAAACAAGAGATCGCTTCGCCATGCTTCGCGGGAAGAACGCGCGACGGATGGCGGGCGCGGGCGCTGTATTCTACGGTAGTCAGTACAAGCTGTCACACAGGACAGAGCGTTCGCGTAGCGATCGCGATCCGATCTCACGAGTTGTATTTTTTTACAACGTAAGGTCGTGAGCAATTTGATCGCTTTTGGTGTCACACCGGCTGTGTTCTCGCCATCTGCCCGCCGCGGGCTGCGGGCAGTAGCTCTGTGTGACATGATACGGACCGCTATCGCTTTGCACTCGATCGCTATCGGATCGCTTTCTCGCGGCTCCCGCCTCTGTGTGGCCCGGCTTTTAGTTTTAAGGATTAATCCGGTCCTGGAACCAACCTTTAACCCCAGTGATGCAAGATAACTTGGTCAAGTTGCAAATGTTGTCCGTCGGCTTGAGTCCCGGTAAGAAAAACAGCGTGCAATTGCAAGCATCTTTCACCGCTTTGGCGTAGCAAACCATATTGCAGTCGGAATTGCGGTAGCGGTTGAAATACGGCAGATTGTGCTCGTCTCCCAAATAGCAGTTGCGGCTGAAACATTCCAATATGTTGACATTATGATATTACTTATAGAGATTTTGGAAACAACGGAAATTTGGAAATTTTAAATGTAAATAGAGTTTTAATTTAAGCGTTTATGCAACAATTTCATGGTCTTGGTTTTTCGAAGTGTGATGATAAAGGAAAGGTGCACGTTTCTGTTGTCAAATCAAAATCAAAATCGGTTCATCCCAGAACTGATTTTGATTTTGTTTCTTTCTTTTGAAAGGTGAATTAATCGGGAATGTACTTAGCTATGTTTGATGAACATCGATCTAAGATGGCCATCTTAGATGACAAAATGGCGGATTACATAATTATGTTTTCACAAGTACCTCAAAATGGGTATCAAACGAAAGCTTGACTAGTAGAACACTGTGATAAATTTCGAATTCACGATGTCCGCCACAACAAAAAGCTAATCACATTTTTTACAATTCCTTCAATTGGGAAAATTTTCAGACTTTAATATTTTCATTTGATGCGCACTTTACAAATTTTAAATCCAAGATGCACGCAGCCTCAAAATAACGGATTTCTAAATTTTTTATTTAATTAGCATGTTTTCATATTGTACCTACCTGATTGGTGGAAGAGCCTTGACGTCATCAGAGCAGTAGGTGTAGACGGCTTCGAACGCCGAGTAGAGAGCAACGTTCGACTCAACCATGAACTCTACATACTTTGGAAACTCGCTATGGTCGTTGTACAACACCTGATGACACAGACTATATATTACACATATTTTGATAGTGGATGAAGACTCTAGATTATTACCTAGCATTGCACTACGCTCGTCACCCAGAGATGTAATTGATTTATCTCTATGCACATTTTAATTAAGTGGGTAGGTACCTACGTAACCCGTTTAATACATTAATTACATTGTTTTTATTTTAAATCGGTGCCGCGAATTCCCGTATTATATAATTACTACCGACCCGCCTCGGCTTCGGACGGGTACAATGCTGATACTAAATATAAGTACTAATAAAATGGTCACTGTGGGTTATTTCTAAAAGATAGACATATACCTACTAGTTTTTAAGGTTTATTGTAAATTGTGTATCCCATTCTTTTGGTGTGTCAATAAAGTGTATCCATCTATATACTATAACAGACTTTAGACCTCTTGAAGAGGTACAATATAGCTGTACATTATTTTGATAAATCTCGTAGGGTTCAGCCTACGTTTGCAATTTAAAGAAAAAATCTTATTATTTACGACATCATTTTAGTAGCCTCTAAAATAAAAGTATTTCCTTCACTATTTTATGAACGTATTATACATATAAACCTTCCTCTTCAAGTGACGGCATAGCGCTGAATCTTATTACTTTATACCCTTCTATCACCCTATCATCCTACATAGGTCTCCTGGTGGTTCATTTGACCCATAAATTTTGTTCACGGGCCTGTAGTCTATTAGAACATTTAAACGTACGAAACTACGGATCGAAGTAGAACCGGAGTAGGAAAGTCGCGAGTTTATTTGGAAATTACGTTTTTCGTAGAATGAGAGTAGATGTCCAGGAACTGCGCTGTTAAAAAACCACGGCTCAAAAAAGAAGATTTTAGCCTTTTTAACACGGCACGTGCAACAAAATTACAAAATTATTTGTTCAAAATTACCGCTCTGTGGATTACCTTGACAGCTCCGGAGTCCAAGATGGAACCTTCGATAGCGTCATCAGGGTGGTAGTCAGTGACCACGGTCAGTCCGTTATGCCTCCCAGATTTTCCCACATACTGCACTTCGAAATCGTGTTTTTCTACGTTTCTGTATTAGGGAAAAACGAAAATTGACGTATGATACCTGATACCCATAAATACCTAACTGATTATTTTCCTATTGGGCCTAAGATAAGATAAAAAAAAAAGGAAATCCTAGCGAAGCTTCGAATGGACACTCTGAGAACCTTGATTGGACTGCACTCTGTAAAAGCTGCGACCAATATTGTCCAATATACAACGTGTGTGGAAATGTCCAACAATATCAGAATAGGTCATTCCAACACTGAAGTGGACTTCACCTCCGAAGGTCTCTTTCCCCTCGGCACTTTAGATCGCGATCGCCAGCTTCAACCCTAATGCGCGGCGGCGCGACGACGGACGGAGCGGCCGCCGCGCGGCGGCCGACTGTCAGTGAACGCGCCGCGCGGCCGGTGATTAGGGTTGTCAAATAAAATATTAAACAAGGAATTTTTAACTTTGTATGGAAATAATTGATGTGCTTTCGTGTCTAATATTCACATATGTGATTCGATACCTAGTATAGATGAACTACAATAAATATTGTTGGACCTTTCCGCCTAACGTTGTATAGGTACCTACATAAATCACAACAGCTATGTCAACCCTGAATATGCCACAGCTAAACCAGCATCAGCAATTTTATTGGTCATATTAAGACTAGAGTGTACAGAAACTCATCCTAATTGTAACTAATTATTGTTTATGTTTGTGACTGAATTGACAATAAAATTGTTTCATTTCACAATAAACTATTTCATAATTTGAGTATGTTTCGATATCTCAATTTAAAAATAACAAATCTGCTTCTACTGAACTAAGTAACTAATAGAGTAAGATCCCAGAGCCGCCAGATGTCACGTATTTTCTGATGAACGAAATGTGGGTGATTGAGTAGTGTTAGTGTGTAATAAGAATGCATGGATACTTGCTTAGACGGCCAATTTGGTCCATATTTCGTTCATCAGATCATATGTGACGTCTGGTGGCTCTGGGATCTTGGGATATTAGGAATATTGTTGTGGTGTAGGTACCTCTTGTCATGGTAGTGATAAATACTATTGAAAGCGCAGCAAAATCCGAACAAAGTAAATATTGGTTGAAAGATAGCTGAACAGTTGGGGTACGTCACACTGTTAAAGAAACATTTCTTCAGAAAGTCGTCACAGCTCTGTGGGATCGCTGCCATAACATCTGTAACCTGAAACCATAGAATAGATAATATAGATGGCTGAAACGACCGCATTGTTAGGGTGGATGATCCAGTAATGGACAGTACCCCAGTTATGGACACTTTTTTCCTTTATTCAAAGAAAACAAGCCTTCCACTTTGACATTTTCGTGTGGCACCACTTAATCATAGAGAACGGACCTCCTATTCGCCTCATAATATACGTCAGTGCGATCTATCATTTCGTTTCAAAATGGCAAAGTAAACATTAGACCAAGTTAGTGCTGGTCCAGAAAAATCAAATTTTACTAACATACTCGTTAACAAGGTGAGTCTATTTGGTTCTCCATCATTTGTTTGTTATTAATTGTAACTGAATTCTAATTATATTCTAAAGTTTTGTATTGAAATGAGAGATATAATTTGTAATTGTTCCCGGTTATAATCGCGCTTTTTTTGTGTTTATAGCTGGTGTCATTTACTGGATCTGGCATACATACTTTACCCAGTAATCGACACATGTCCATAATTATTTTTTTAGGAACATCTCGAGTTGGCACACCAATTTAACTCCTTTTTCCAAGCAGTTTAAGTATATTTTGAAATTAAACAAATTGGAGTGCATGTACCAGTAAAGAACAAAGTGTCGATCACTGGATCCAGTGAGTGTCCATTACTGGTTTTTATGTCTTTTATGTTTCAAGATTTTTTCAAGTGTTTTCAGATGGAAACTTTGCTATACCGGGAACAAGCAACAACCGTACCGATACAATTACACCTCAAAAAAAGTCTATAGATGCTGCTTTGGGAATCATTGTACCTACCATCTTCATTCAAAAGAAACTTTTTTTAACCGATAGAAGACCGATAGTGGTAACGTCGTCTCGTCGAAGCCCGAGATTTTGGAGGAGGTTGAGAGGTTCTATGAACAGTTTTACACCTCTACGCAAGCACAACCTGTCGTTAGCATGGCAAAAGACCCCAGAGCCAAGCTTACCCGATACTTTACCGAAGATATCGCAGAAGTCAGCTAGTATGAGATTAAGATGGCCCTCAAACAAATTAAAAACAACAAGGCACATGGTGACGACAGAATTACGATTGAGCTGAGAGCGGGTGGAAAACCGGTACATAAAGTACTCCAGAAGCTGTTCGACTTAGTCATGCTTGACGGTAATAAGCCAGAAATGTGGAGCAGAAGTGTAGTGGTGCTCTTTTTCAAAAAAGGTGACAACACCTTGAAGAACTACAGACCTATCTCACTTCTGAGCCACGTTTATAAGTTGTTTTCGATGGTTATCACGAATCGTCTCTCACGCAGGACTTCCAACCACCCGAACAAGCCGGTTTACGAAAGGGATATAGTACCATAGACCACGTCCATACGCTACGGCAGATTATACAGAAAACCAAGGAGTATAATCGGCCACTATGTATAGAATATGTGGACTATGAGAAAGCCTTCGATTCCATCGAGACCTTGGCAGTGCTTCAGTCGCTCCTGCGATGCCGCATCGACTTTCGCTATATCGAAGTGTTGAAGTGTATTTATAACAAAGCCACAATGTCTGTCCGATTACAGAACCAGTGCACAAAACATAATTATCCAGCTACAGAAAGACGTGAAAGAGGCAGAAGTTATATCTCCGAAACTGTCCACTGCCGCGCTGGAAGAATTTTCAAGCTACTGGACTGGCATCAATATCAACAGCGAATGCATCACTCACCTTCGGTTTGCCGACGACATAGTCATTGTGGCGGAGTCGCTGTAGGATCTCGGTGCTATGCTTAGGGACCTCAGTAGAGTATACCAACAGGTAGGTCTGAGAATGAATATGGACAAGACGAAGGTCATGTCAAATATTTATGCCTCACCTGTGCCGGCTATTGTTGGGAATGCCACACTCGAAGTTGGTGACGAATACGTCTACCTGGGTCAAAAGATCCAATTAGGTAGATCCAACTTCGACTAAAAGGTCCAGCGAAGGATCCAACTCGGATGGGCAGCGTTCGGGAAACTTTGGCACATCTTTGAGTCCAAAATACCCCAATGCCTAAAGACGAAAGTCTTTAATCAGTGCGTGTTGCCAGTGATGGCTTATGGAACTGAGACGTGGTCCTAAACTGTGGGCCTCATAACGAAGCTTAAAGTCGCACAGCGAGCTCTGGAGAGAGCTATGCTCGGAGTCACTTTGCGCGACAGAATTCGTAATTAGGATATTCGCAAAATAACGAAAGTGGCCGACATAGCTCAAAGAGTAAGCAAGCTGAAATGGCAATGGGCAGGCCACATACATCGCTGGCAGAACTGACAACCGATGGGCAAGAAAGGTTCTCGAGTGGCGACCACGAACCGGAAGGCGCAGTGTTGGACGACCTCCCACTAGATGGACAGATGACCTCGCAAACGTCGCTGAAAACCGCTGGTTGCAGGATGCCCTGGACCGTACGTTGTGGAAATTTAGTGGGGAGGCCTATGTTCAACAGTGGACGTCTTGCGGCTGATGATGATGATGATTATTATTATTATTATCGATAATAGTTATTTCTACGAGTACGACGGGTTTGAGTGAAAGTTTTGTATTTGTTTTGATGCTTAATTTGAGAGAGCTTCATAGTTATGATCCTTCGTTATCTGTATAATGAAGGACCATAATGGTAAAGTACCTGTTTTGACTTCAATTAAAAAATAATTTCAATTCAACTGTATTCAATTTGTTTGTCTCCTAAATAGTATTCATATCTGCCATAATTATGGTTATGTTGTTCACTGTCGATGACTGGGTGTCCATAACTGGGTAACGTCCATCACTGGGTATGGACAACTGGATCCTAGGTGTCCATAACTGGTGATTTTAGTTTTTTCTATATTATATGAAAGTTCTAATAATTCGTTACAGATACTTCAATTGTATATCGCTGTGCTGATTCTTGAGAATACTGATTGTTATTTTCAGTAATTATTTTTGATCTGAGTTTTGTACTTTTTTTTTTATTGTTATTTATTATGAACACTGTCCTAAAAGTGTCCATTACTGGGTCCTTCACCCTAATGACGCGGTTTCATGATGTAAATAGATCTTTCAAACATAGTTCTTAATTTCGCTATAGCCAGCGTAAATGTATAAATTTTTAAACGAAATCAAAAAAGGATGTTTTCTGTTCGATTGTTTGTTTTTCTTGCTTGTATGTTATTTGTCAATCGATTTTGACGATCCTTTTTTTGTTTGGTAGATTAGTTTCTTCAGTGGTGGTCACATTTAAATTTTGTCGAAATCGGCTCAGATGAAAGAAATCGGTATAGCAATTTTGAAATCCTAACAAAAATCGAAAATTAGCTTACCTCGATGAAATATTCGGTTTTTGCGAAACCTCGCTGTTTCGTTGGTACAGTGGGTTTAGTTGATTTCATAGATGTTTGTCAGAATATCATATGAAATTTAGTCAAAATATAGTCAGTTCAGTTTAGCTAGAAGTGTCTGATTTTTATTTGTATCATGTATTATCCTCTCATTTATTTTTATATTTATTTTAAATCAAAGCTGAGATTTTAGGAGAAAATTAAATTACGTTACAGAAATTTTACAGAACGAAACATTGGCTCTAAAGGTGACATTGAGAATGATCTTTGACTGATCTACTCGTATTTGTATGCTGAAAACGCCTCATGTCAAAGGTATATTACACTTGGCTAAATTTAGTCATCTGAATTTAGTCGCTACCTAATTCAGTGAATTGGAATAGCATTCAATAAATAATCTAGCATAGGTACTACTTAAATTCAGTCACTAAATTAACCCTTTTTGAATTTAAAACAGATAGTGAACTTGAGAAGAAAATTATGATTTGTGTATTTGACGTATCTAGCACCAAAAACCAATCCTAACAATTATGTTTACAATTATGTAACAATTATGTTACAAAATGAGAAAAAAACAGATATTATGTATAAGTTTAAGTACATGTGGTTTCGCTCTTTCAGGATGTTTTTGAGAAGTGTAAACGTGAGCTTGAACGTGAGCGTGAGCTTGAACGTGAACGCGAACGTAAACGTGAGCATAAACATGAACGTGAACATGAGCTTGAGCGTGGTCGTGAGCATGAGTGTAAACGTGAATGAGCTTGCAGTGCCCAGGCAAAAAAGTGGAGTAGCGCCAAAATAACTAGTTCATGTCCAATTTTAGATGCGCTAAATAGATAGATGTTTAGATTGGAAATAATTTTAGTTGCAACAATAACCAGAAGCAAATCAAATACAGGGTTACTGGTAATCAGCCTGCATCAAATTAAGGGCATATCCTGTATATTTAAACAAACAACTCTTCTTCTACAACTTTCGTCAAAACTTAATGCATATCAAAAAAAAATGTTTTGGTTTTTATCGTCCTGTCTAGCATTGTTTAGCTCTATTTGCGTCGGCTCTTCTTATATCGAGCGTTACAAGAACAAAAAAAAAAAAAAAATTAACCCCCGACTACCTCAGATTTGTTATCTGTACAACATTTTACTAGTCAAGCCCTTTCATTTGATACCCATATTAAGGGAGTTGTGAAAAAAGAAATGTATTTCGCCATTTTGTGGAAGCGGTCATCTTGGATTTGAAATTTGTCATAGTGCAATGTATTCTACTAGTCAAGCCCTTTCATTTGATACCCATATTGAGGTAGGTTGTAAAGAAATATTTTCTCCGCCATTTTGTGGCGGCGGCCATCTTGAATCGATATTAACCAAACATAGCTAAGAACATCCGCACGGATATTAACTTTCAAATAAAAAACCGCTTCGAAATCTGCCCATCCGTTTGAGCTTTACGGTGCCACAGACAGATACACACACACACAGTCAGACAGACAGACATCGACGTCAAACTTATAACACCGCTTTTTTTTGGTCGGGGGTTAAAAATGGGCGCGCGCTTTGGTTACGAAAAGTACGATGTTTTAGACCAGACAAATATATTTTTTGAAAAAAAAATCAAACTTAAAAAAACTGTAGAACAAAAGTTGATATTTATGCACTTAACATACTTAAAAGGATGCAGGCTGATTATTATTAATAACCCTGTTAATAGGTATCTATATCAGAAGTAAAATTTCTTACCGTATATCTATTAAGGTCCAGCAATGATTGAAACTGCGCTATATCTTTAGCGTTATAATCAGTCGTGTAACCGTAGAAACCCAATAGGTTCGGAAGCATCTTTGCCAAATTAATATCCATGTTGCCATCCCTGTATTGAATTGCCTTTATTTTTAAACTTTATACAAGGAGGAGGTTACTCGTCAACCGTACCTATACCTAAGTTTAATTTTTTATGTGTGATCGCGGATAATTTCGTCATTCATCTTTCTTTTTTAACCGACCTCCAAAAAAGGAGGAGGTTATCAATTCGAACCCTATGTTTTGTTTTTTTTTAATGTTTCTCGAGAACTCCAGAACCGATTTTAAAATTTATTTTTGTGTTCGGATGGGTATGCTTCCCGAATGGTCCCATATAAATCTTATCGCAATTGGTATGGTGGTTTTTGAAATATGAACCAGAAACTAAAATTTGCGTACAATTTTCTGGATGACGTAGATGTAGATTTCACAGAAGTTATGAAAGTCGATCCTGTCAATACGAAATTGTGTAAATGGATTAATAAAAACTTGTTTTACACTAAAAAGGGTAAAATAAACTATTTTCGTACAAAAAATTAAACCGACTTTAAAACCACAAATAGGCACTCAAAAACATTATTATAAGCGCTACCTACTCACTCATTTGAATATTTATGTTTGATGTAATATTTGTATTTGAAGTCGGTGCCAGTCAGGTCAAAAAGTTAGTAGATTGATGTAGGCACATGGTAAGTAGGCACAGGTAGTATCTATCCACTACCTGTTAGATTTGGCTGGCACCGACTTTAAATAGATGAGTGAGTAGATAGCGCTTATAATCATGATTTTAGTTTATTTTTCGCTTTTGAGTGCCTATTTGTGGTTTCGAAGTCGGTTTAATTTTTTGTACGAAAATAGTTTATTGTTTAGAAGGTAATACATACTTCAGAAGTAGTCCCATATAAATTTTATAGAAATTAGTAAGGGAGTTTTTTGTAAAATTAACAAAAATTAAAAAAATTAACCCATCGATGAAGTCGGTTGTATCGTGTTTCTGAGAAAAATAATTATTTAAGGAACGTTTTTAGTAATACTTTCTGGGAGTACATATTGATATTACCCTGTAATTCTGGATGCTCTGACTAACTTTACAGGAAATAAGCCTAACTGTACATAGGTATGAACAGCAGCGTTCTGTATTTTCGGCCCTGTATATTTCCATGAGGAAAAGTAGTTTAAATGCTATTCCAGACTAAAATCTTTATTTATGTACTAAATTTCAGCTCAAATCATTAGATCAATTTAGTTGTTACAACGTCATGGAGCAACAAACATCAAAACCTTCGTATCTTACCAACATTATATACATTCGAAAATTTTGGAACTCTGAAACCTTCGAAAATGTACACCTACGGATCGGGCTGAAAGGAAAACAGTTATAAGTTATAGTCTGGAATTGCACATATGCTATTTTATCGCGAGAAAACAAAGGAAACGAGCACTGCGCGGGTGAAACTGCACAGTTGTTAGTTTGTACCAGTTTGTACCTAGTAATAGTGAAATAGAGAATACGAGTATAAATAGTAGTATGACCAAAGAGTTTACGTATACTAAGTATAGAGTTTGTATACTACGTAGTACGTATACTATGTAGAGAGAACAAACGCTTTACACCGAAAGCACGGATCAGATCGCTCTTGTCTTGTCGCTCTTGTGGAAGTGTCATATTTTGTAGCGGCACATCACTCTGTTGCCATAGCTAACATACAACTCATCTGCTCACGATTGGTGCAAAGGAACCGTGCGGAAAAACTTGATGTATTTACTTATTCTTTATCTAAGAGTATGGCACGTACACTAGGGTGCGATTAAAATGCGTCGTAAAGCTGGCGGTGATCTGGTTGGGGGAGCACAGGGTGACAGCGGGGAAGGGCAGGTCCTGCACCGGTTCGTACTGGCTGTCGATCGTGACGCGGGTGGGGCTCTCCACGAACCGCTGGTAGAGGAGACCCGTCAGCAACGTTGCAAGGAACAGCACCGCTCCCAAGTTCACTAGCCAGAAACATCTGCGGAATAAGAGATACTTGAAACCGAATTAAGGATTCAGGAAAAAATATTTGTTCAATGGCAGACGTAAGTATACGTTTATACAGGTGTATCAGTTTGTCAACATGAAGGGAAACAGCTTGACGAATCAGGAATGAAGAAATCAGCATGATCCGTGATTTTGCTTATTTATGCTATGTCTAATGAAGAACAATAGTCATTGATGCTATGCCGTCTCTGTCAACCGTTTCCAGAGAAGCTCTGGAAGCAATACAGACAGAAACAGCACTACTGCGAGATTAACAAAAAGATACTTGAGACTAGACAAAACAGTAGAGCTTTTAGCACTAGGGTACTTCTGGGAAGCTTCGGTAGAGAGCAACGTAAAATAATGGGAACGCTGGGAAGACGTACTTATTATTTATTACTTAGATACATCTGAAGAACATGAGACAGTGGGGCTAACAAAGAATAAGAAATTTGGCTAAATTATTTCATGTGAAATTTCGAAAAATTTCAATTCACTTGACTTTAGGTATGTAATTCGACAACGGCAACCATGTTTACTAAAGAAAAATGTGTGAAACCTAAAATAAAAAATGAATAAATTCGTAATTACGTAAGTATACCTATGTTATATGTATCTACCCACTACGTACATATTTATGTCTTTTTTCCTATGCCTACATAATATATAGTACCTGGTTGACCGAGCTTTGCTTGGTTTAAATGCGTTTATAAAGTAAATATAAATATTCCGACAGAGTCATTTAAACTTAAATAAGCTATCGTATTCTAATAACATTGTAGGAGTTTTTCATTGTCTAAAAACGCGCATTAAATGATGTATTTAAAAAATAAAACATAGTTAGATCGATTTATCGTCCCCGAAACCCCTTGTATACATAATTTCATGAAAATCGTTCGAGCCGTTTCCGAGATTCAGATTCTATATATATATTATATATATGTATATATATACACCTACAAGAATTGGTCGTTTAAAGGTATAAGATTTTAGGTTCACAATCATAACTATCATTATTTCATTACAAACCTGGATAAAAAATCTGGATATAAATAAAAATATTTTAGACCCAACACACTAGACTCCAAGCAAAATTTTCGAAATAAGGTTCGAAAGTTGCCCTCCATGGCTTGTGCACTACGATTTAAATAATGAAACAAATAGTTGTTTCTGAATTAAATTTCACTGAAAATATGTTTTAAAATCAAATAGCTAGTTTAAATTACTTCTTCGTGTTGTTTTTAATTATTGTAGAAATTAGAATGATAAGCACCTTTTTAAAATATTTACTGTAATTATCTGCATTCAGGTGTAGGTAAGTAAATACCTACATGTTAATTACTAAGTAGTTGAGCACCTCTGTTTCGCCCGTTATTCCGCAAGAGCGATTCTCATCTTCGCTTAAAAATACAATTAAATTTGATTACGTAAAAAAGTAACTTTCCTTTTTTTTTATACTTTATCCTATATTATATGATACTGACTGACTGGTGAGTTGCTAATAGTAATCGAGAATGTGATTTTTTGTGTACCTTTTTGTGATAGGTATTTTTTCATCTGGAAAACACAATACTTCAGTAAAAGGGATAAATAAAAAAACTTTTAGGAAAAATGTATAAAGTGACTTTATTGAGAAACTCTCATTACAATGTTTACATTGAAATCATTGAATTTTGAACAATTTTACTTAGGTAGTTCAGTCGAGAGTAAGAGAGGATAGTGATAAAAACTTAAAAATAGAGCAAAGTTGAAGATTATATACTGTAATAAAGTCAGATTTACAGAGTAATAGTTACATAACAACAGTAATAGCTTAATAGCAGTCATGTTTGATGCTGATATTCAACAAATTCACATACGAACTTACCTTTGTTGAACTTTGAGTATTTGTCAAAGTTCAACAAAGGTAGGTAAGTTCGTTTAAGCATAAATACTTATTCGTAATACTTGGTTTACTTTTTTATATGAATTGGCGCGCGTGTAGTTTAATCTGTGATTATCATTATCATTTCAGGAATACAAAACACAAAGTATATTTAGAGAGAGGTTGTTATATTTCGTGAAATAGCTGCGCCGAAAATTTAAATAAATTTATATTAGTCCTGTCTAAGAGTTTTTTTTTGTTTTTAGTGTGTACAATTATGGTGTATTTATTTACCTATTGGTACTAATGCGAAAGTTTGAGTGATCATTGTTCAAACACTTTGTGAGAACAGAAACACTCTGAAATGTATAACTTACATATATAAGTAGTTTAGGGATAGTTACTTATTGAAAATCATGTAGGTTTTTATCTCAAAAATGTAGTTTCATAGGCAATAAGTAGACTTTTTCAAAAAATAGCGAATAAAAGTTGGTGGCAGATACTAGTATTAAATAAAACACAGCAGTGAATGATCAAGAGTAGGTACCCACATACTGCACAGTGGCTGTTAATGCCCTTGGTAATCAACCAGAGTAACCAATATTATTTGAGTACTTATTCTGAGCCTATTCGAATAGCTCAAATTCGGAATGACAATCCTCGACAAAGACTCCGTGTCGAGATCAATCCGACCGCGTTCAGAATCACTACGCTGCGCTGCGCTGTAACTGTGCACATTTCCAAAATTGTTCAAATAAATCTAGTAGTTCCAGATATTACATCAAATACATAGACAAACTGACAAACGTACAAAATTACGGTCTCTCTTTATAATAAGTACCTACTTACCATAGATATCAGATGTAGAACAAATTGATACCGGACAATTTCCATCGCATGTAGCTTCGGACTCCTGAATGCATTTAAATAAATTATCAGCAATATTGTTGGTACTTATCAAAGTATGCTTTAATGCGAAAAGTACCGAACCGATCACAATGAAACCTTGTACACATACTTATTGAAGGTATTAGAAGTAACATAGGATACTTTTTATTTCGGGAAAGTAACAGGGACGGGAATCGCGCGGATGAAACCGTGTGCGTTGTCCTGCTAGTATATCTATAAGTAGGTACTACCTACATTACCTAGAATCCTAGATTAACATATTTAGTATCTAGGTACTTAGGTACCTATAGGTATTAGGTATTTATATCGTTTTAAAGTTTGTGGTTGTTAAATCGCAGATTATTGCGCGAGGCACAGCTAAGTTGAAATAAATTGAATCGTAAGATAAACTATGAGAATAATAAAATTGTTTATAGACAAAATATAAATTTTTTTTTTCGGCACAGCTTATTTTTAATATGATGAATGGGATTACGTTTGTACCTTTGACTATGTATGCACTTATAAATATACAGACAAACTCGACGCGCTCTCTCGCGCTCTCTCTCGCTCTCTTTATAATCTTGCGTAGGTAAACGTACTCGTATATACTTATCATTGATAAAGCATGGTTGCAGCATAAAACATACAACATGGATATCGATATATGTTTAACTTAAATATCTAATAATATAGATTCTGTGAAAACACTTTGCTTAAAACCGAGATTTAAACCAATAAAATGAAATAAATTAAAATTGTAGGCAAATAGAACAGTTAATGAAATTGAAATCAAGCTCAAATATATTTTGCGACTAGACAAAAAAGCAATGAAATTTTATAATACGAGTAGTCAAGTAAATAAGTACAACTCAAATTATTTTTTAGCATTTTTATGTTGTTTTTTTTTAGCATATTTATGAGGGTGATTTAGATTTTTTTTAAACATTTCTTATGCATCATGTATGGGGCATTGATATTTATCTATTTCAGATTTTGTTAGTAATAATGAGTAAAGGAACGAGCAAGACACGCGCAGCTAGCGAACATGAAGAGTCTAAATCACTGCCCAAATAGTCTACGTGCGAAGATAGACTCAGGGGAGAATAAGGGTGTAATGTCCTACTTTAAAAATAATATTATTATACTTTTTGTTTTTCACAGAATTCTTATTCTTTAATATAAAACCGGTTTAAATATTTTTTAAGCTTGATAAACCGCCACAACGATTAAGAATCGATTTCATACCTCTATTTGCCTCGAACTCGAAACTACAGTTTAAATCGATGAAATTGTATATGTTATGATATTTATCTGTATTTAAATATGGATCTATTAATAAAATTCTATTCGGTATTATGCCAAATAAACTTGATTTTTCCAATTATTACTATAAAATATGTATACAATATGTTTTAAAGAATCTACAAAACAATAAAACTATAGCAAATTAATACATTTGTATAACAATATTTATGTATAATATTGTGATGAAATTTGCATTTAATTTGCGTGATACAGAAACGCTTAATTTTATTTTAATCAATAACGTCACTCAAGTGTGATATGAAAGGTTCCGTATGACTTATAGTTTCTAACCATGAAAATGTCTAACCACGTGAATTTCAAATTGTACGAATTTATATTTCGTAATATAAAATATCGAGCATATTACTGAGCGTCAGTGATACTAAAGCTATTAGAATAATTGAACATTTATGACATAAATAACACACATATACATCTAGATAATTGATAAAATATCATTATATTAAAACACTAAAATATAATAATTAAGTATAATATAATTTGAGAACGTAACGACGTAACGTCTTTATATGAAATATCTATCTAATAGATACATTCCTTTAATATGGGTGTAGGGAAGTATTTTTAGCACGAAGCAAAGGCGATATAATATCTGGTCATTCCATGACTTCAATACATAATTATTATACAATTATATTAAATTTATATTATTTTTATTTCTGGTATTTCAACTTCTGCATTAATAAAATGTAGACAATTAAATTCAATATATTCAATAAAAGCATCAGTTAACAGCAAGAATATTCTTAGTAAAAAATAATGCATACAACGTTTCGGGTAACTTTGCAATGTGAATTTAGACAATGTAATAATTATAGTATAATTATTTTAAACAAATTATAATGCATAGCCAGTAATTAGTTACAATATTTTAGGTACCTGCCTTTTGCTTTAGTTCTAAAGACTGTGTTGCAAAAGCTAGTGTCTTCAATTAGATACTAGAAGAACATGTTAATGTAATTAAGTACATGAAGGAATAATATACGTTTGTGCGCTTTTAAAAACCTTTTATACGATAGCGAAAGCTCATTCTGCATTGTAACGAAATCTTAATTTCATTTATTTAATCATAAATATCTATTGATTCAATACATGAAATAGCGAGAAACAGCGTAAGTAATGCCAGCTGTTTGAATGAGGGTGAGTACCTAACTGTTTGATTTTATAAAATTGGTACGTATCAAAAAATCTGTTTGCTATACTCGTAGAGGAATGATTATGGTGTTATTATCTTGATTATTAATATTATGACTTATTATTAATATTACAAAATTGGAACTTTCTTAAATTACGAAGAATATATCAAACGACATGCCACTAGCATACTTCGGCATGTGTAGACAATATAGTATAATATAAATATCCATCTAGAATAACTCTATCTCACATTAATTGTGCGCTCCAAGTCTCAACCTCTTTAACCTACAGTTACATCTTTTTTACCAAAATAATTTTACACAAGTTACGTCTATTACAAGTTAGCTCTACGTAGTTTCAAAGAAGCGATAAGGAAGAACTTATAATAAGACGGAATGGGTTATGCGTTAATAAGTCAGATTATTTCAAAGTGTGTGTAATGATTCTATAGCTACATATTTGTGTATATGCAACACATAGTCGTAATTTATTTCGGAACCTTCAAAATAAACCAATAAGAGACAAACACATAGTAAAAGCTCATTTCGCAATTCGAAATTTTACGTACTCAACATTTTATGTCTTCTCGAAGTATGTCGTATATGACTACGTAAACTTCACAACTTTAACAAAATTATGCAATTCCTATGTATCGCATGCATTAGCGTTTTAAAGAGCATTAATTTAACATTCCAGTAATATCCTCTATACAGCTACGCCTTATCTCCACAAATCTAATATATCTTCAGTCGAAATAACATACAATCAGTTCGGATTTTCTTTCGTCTTTGGTAAATATCTACATTACTTTAATTATGACAATAGGGGACGTGACATAACGTAACTATTTGTGAATATGTTGCCGAAGGTATCATGTCAACAAGGTAGATGGTCATACAACTTGTTGAAAGTATAACAAGAAATCATACGTAGAGTAGACTAGACTCTAGCTAGACTAGAGTCAGACTAAACTCTTTAAAACATTTTATTGGCCTAGTTCACTATGGACTTCTATTAACTACTCATTAAAGCAACCTAATCGTTTTCTTTGTTGTATTTTCAAATATCAAAAACCGTATTGTTTCCAGCGTAACTTTAATATTTAATATTTGCTCGTCTATGATATAAAAAACATTCGACCGAATTTAAAATCTCCTTCTTTTTTGGTTAAAGGTGTCTTCGTTTTATTTCGGAGATTAATTACCTCTACTGGTTCCACATTCCCCGCAAATGGCCGATGAGTACCTCTCCCAAAAAATTGCTTAAATAGAAGCTGGTATATAAGTACCATTTTTTTTAGAATTAATTGTAAAATTGTTTGCGCTAAAACGTTCTTGGACACAAATCTACCTAAAGATTGCTAAGTTGTAAATGGTTGCATATATACTTATGTGTTTAATGCTTAATGTTATACACCAAAATCATTAGCCATTTTACAAGACACACATCATCGTGTCACAAAGCAAACATTCTATACATAGTGTTACAAACTTTGATCCTCAAAATCGTTCATCACATACATAATTCTAATATAAAGTGCCAAAGTATCTTTGTAAAATTGGTAGCAATTCGAACTGACATACCAGGCTCTTATGTTCAGAGTCGAGTCAGCATTTTGGTTCACAGTACAAGAAATTGTCATTTTCGCAGTGCCTTGCTCATTTTGTATTACTGCAGTTTTAACAAGAATTTTGCTACACGTTGTCTTTAGTCATACGTTGAATCCTAGAAACTTTGTAGCAAATTCAGCAATACTGCAGTACACTTGGAAGGCCCGTAACAATCTCCAAGTTGGCTTCTGCTTCCGCAAGTTTTCTACATGTCTTCATGTAGGAATACATTTGCAGATTTGAAAAAAGGCAGCTTAGGCAGTCCATCTGTTATGGAAGATGGCTGCCATTGCCGCAGGCCCGAGGGCATGAAAGGAGCTCATAGGTGCGCGCGTCCGCACTATGTGACCGACCGTCAGGAGTCCAGCAATACATGCCAGCGTTGGACCTGCAGAAAAAAGGAAATCTTTTTACAGTGACGACAATAACATGTGCCTGAAATTGAAAAATGTTTTTGATGGAACATGTCGGATATCTCTCGTTGTTTTCCCCCTTTAATGACAAACCTGTACATTTGCGCTCCGAAAAATACTTTAGAAGAACAGGCGAGATCTGAACCCCAAGTTTGGAAGTCTGCTGCTTTCGCAACTGCGCTTCGTAGCATCATCAGCATTACATTGTGTCTATTTTATTTAATGTCAATCTGTAGCCTCCTACCTCTATCTCACTCTAGACCGTTGTATTATTACCTGTTCTCCTTGCCGCTCGCACAGGTCCTGCCAGTGCCGTTCCTCCTCTCGTCCCGAGGGGCTGTGTCCGAGAGAGAACCAGCCCACCATCTCGTTCCGTTTCACGCTGCGGCGCCACCATACTGACACCATTAGCGTGACTTCGCTCAATTGGAACAACGCCACCTGCGAAATTAAAATTAAATAAATTCATATTAATAAACATTTTTTTACATTTTTTTTACTAGCCTCAAACTGAGCAATACATGCATGGTAAACAGTTTCTTTGCCGCTGCAGCTCTATTCTGACAAGGTAATTTTACAGTCTCCTCAGTCCATGAGATTTTGGTTCTTTAGGAATCGTAGACGTTCCCAAAAGCACCTCGAAATAAGCCGTTTTAATTGGATCAAAAATGGGCGTGAACCTCTCTATCTTCAATCTTGAATGAGAGAAGACGAAGAGTCTCAGCAGTGAGTAATTAACTGGGATTTGTGCAAGCTAACCGTCAGTAATGTGCGGTGGTCCTGGGCCCCACGTGGAACCCCAGGACGTGCGGTTCCCTCAAAACAACGCTATGATAATATTTGTTATGAGTTTTCCAAGATTGTGGTCTCTCCTGAGGTAGCCAGGAAGAAATCGCTGTTAAGGATAATAAGGCTGTAATTTCACTGATTTTATTATATCCTGTCTTATGTTATAATTTAACTTGTATTTGACGACATTGTCCAAGTAGAGTTTACTCGTAGAAAATGAGTAATTTTTGAGAACCTTTTCGTGATATCATCACAAACATGTGTTTTTCAGGCTAAAATCCATTAATGTTCCGAACCTCAGATCCTTACAGTAATACCAGGTGCGGTCCTAGCCTCGAATTTTGAAGGGGGTCACCAGTATCCAGCCTCGGATTTTGGAGGGGTCACCAGTAGAAATACAATAAATTGAGTAAAAACTAGACTTTAGTAGTAGCGAAGCTTTAGTTGAAACTTTACTAGTAGCGCCCCACAATGTTAACCGCGTAGTTGCTGTTACAGATGTTTTTCCGCGTTAAACAATAGTATATGTACTATAAGATTTTTTTAAGATTTTTAATCAAAAGTATCCGATTTGGGGGGGTCACAGGGGACATGACCGCGGACCGCGCATGAGTAATACCGACATGTTTGACGCACATCATATTTTAATGTTAATAGGCTGGTGTGAACAATAAATAATTACCAAATAATTCATACGATTTTATATAAATACACGGGTAACTCGCGTTTAACGGGTAGTCCAGTCCGACTCAAGTTTTGAGTGCTAAACGAGCTGCGAACCCGCGCGCGCTCTCTCCTTGAAAAAGATCGCCGGACGCGATCGAAACTTGAGTCGGACTGGACTGACTATATTAAACGTGAGTTACCCGTGTATTTATTTAAAATGTGTAATAACCACGTTAGTTTTCATACTAAAATTAATACGATACCTGGAATATAAAGAGTTCCTTATAGAGTGGGTTGGAGTGCGCCCGACGAGTGGATGACTTGCAGCGACCCATCTCCATCCCCAGGGAGCTCACCAGACACAGCTTCACGTACGTGTCCGGCGCCTTGTTGGGGGACAGCTTGCGGAAGTGGGTGCCTTTTATCACCTGCCAATATACATCCTTATAGAACTTTCTTTAAATTTACTTGTGAGCAATAAACGGGTTATTAGGTAATAGTATTGAAGGGGTAGAACTCTTTGCAGAGTCTACCTGGGGTAGTTTCATACCTTACCTATGTTTCGGTAGTGGTAGGACTCTTGCCAGAGTCCGCCTGGGGAAGTACCACACCTTTGCCAGTTATTCTACCGCCAAGCAGTAATGTGCAAACATTACTGTGTTCCGGTTTGAAGGGCAATGTTTCCAGAGAAATTACAGGGCTTAGAGATATAAGATCTTAGATCTCTGGGTGACGAGCGCAGTGCAGTGCTAGGTAATGATTTGGACTCTTCGTGTTCCAATAGCTGCGTGTCACTGTGCTGTTATGTGTCAGGCATGTTGCTTACCATCAGGCACATGTCCTGATCGTCTCGTCACTCCTTATATAAAAAAAAAAAAAAAAAAAAAAATGTATATTCTACCGCCAAACAGAAATGTGCAAACATCAGTGTGTTCTGGTTTGAAGGGCAATGTTTCCTGAGAAATTACAGGGGATAAAGATAAAGCATCTTAAATCTTTGGGTGTAGAGCGCAGCGCAGTGCTAGTTAATGATTTAGACTCTCAATAGCTGCGGGACACTGTACTGTTATGGGCAAGCGTGTTGGTTACCATCAGACACAGTCATGACCAGCTCGTCTCGTCACTCTTTAGGAAGTGTATAAAAAAATGCAAATAAAAATATATATTATTCAGTCACCGAAATAACAATTTTTTTTGAATTCAAATGAAGTTTTACTTCTGCCGTGCCGTCTTAGGCACACACATTTTTTAAATTATAATTGTTAGCTTGTGATGGGTGGTGTGGATTGTGTCACCTCTACGGAGAGATGTCCAGTGGTAGAGTTGTACTGGAGTCCCAGTAGCAACTCAGGCGCAGATCGCGCGCTGCAACAAGACGAGGCGGAGTCCGAGCGTGCCAGGCTGCACGCCTCCCCGCCCGCGCCGCCGCCCGCCCCCGCCGGCATCGTCACCAGCGACGGACTCGCTAGGATTCCCGTCATCGGACTACTCAACTCCATTTTCGGTATCTATTCACAGAAATATAGTTTGTTTAAATTATGCAGAACGCCATATGCTCACCCAAAACGACTAGTTCAATAAGAACAACTTCTGCCATCGTATTAATGAAGAAAAAAAAAACAGAACGTACAATTCACACGTCAATTAATATAAAAAAAACATCAAAAAGAGCAAATATTACGTATTAAAGTTTACTGTACGATCATAATTCAATCGTACTTAATTTCCTTGAAAAAACACCCGTTTTGGACTTAACAAAACTTTTTGAAGAGTTATTAATTTGATAGCATAGAGCCTACATGGTACTAACTTGTTCCCACGTTGGGCGCCAATTTCCATAAAACAATATGGAGCAATATTGAAGTGTTCTAGTTTCAAATTAACTTTACTGGAAAGTTAATAGAATAAGTTTGACATAGATTTAAAATCACACTTTTTCACATTTATTTGTGATGAAAACGGTCAATGATGAATGTGTATATTGTCCCCACTTCAAGATTATAGATGACAACGTTTGAAAGTTTATTGCTCTTAAATACATGGATCAGACTGAAATTTTGAACCCAATCAGAAAAAAAAGTACTTGTCTATCTTCTAGGCTTATTAGTTTGTGGTTTATTGATACGTACCTGAGCTGCAGGTTGATGATGTCTGGCCTGAAGCTGAAGCCACAAGTTAGCTTCCAGCTCGAGGTTGAGCGCCACGAAGCTAACTGTCGCCTCACCCAGCAGGCGCTGACGACGCATCCGCGCGCATCCGTATATGCGTATGCGCAGTCCCAGCCCGTGCACATCCTCTAAAAAAACAACATTTTTTTTTATTTTCTTAAGAGAAACGCCTTCACAACATATCTTTTTTGAAAATAAGCAATTTTTAGTTTTAATTTAATTATTTAGCTTATCATCGCTTTTGCTCCACGTTGGGCGCAATTTGCCTTGTAACACTACAATATTTCACTATGTTTGTATTGTTTTGTATTGTTTTTTTATTTCTACAAAAACTTATTGTGTTATTAGGATTACATTCTTAAATACTAACCTGGATTAATTTTGTGCAACACAAAACTTTCCATGTACTGAGGGTTCTCACCATTACGAATCTTTGATTTAAACTTTTGCTTTTTCAGAGGAAGAAGAACAACTCGAACCTGTAAAACACAAAGATGACATGAATGTCTTTGACAAAATTAACACGAATTAAATTATTACTTAATTAAATAATAAACTTTGATAAAAACAATAAATTAACATTTTCCTAGTATTTCCCATATAGTTTCAAAATAAGCAAAGCCTATGGAAATCAGATACCTGATACTACACAACATAAGTCATTTCACAAATTTAATGTTAAATTTCAATGTTTGACCGTCCTGGCGGCTCAGTCACTACTCAGTCTACCCACTGAGTTATAGATTCGATATCCACCCAAGATACTAGATCAAATCTTAAAAATATAGTTACACATGAAGACTTTACCGCTTAAAGCTATCTCTCTCTGGCAATTGTAGCTAAACAATTAGCAGTAACTTCAGCCAACTTTCGGAATAGGAAAAAAATGAACTAACCTGGCTTTGTAATATCTGTGGAGGATTTTTCTGCTGCAAGCGTCGCGCTTGTAACACGTGAACCGTCATGCTGCGAACTGGCGCGTCGTATAAAATCGTCAGCTCTACTGAGCCACGTTCTACATTGGCACCGCTGTCGGCGCAGAGCAGAGAAGTGTCCTGGTGACAAAAACCTTGGTTAATGACTGCGTATTTCTCATATTGAATTAAATCCTACTGATATATAAAAAGCAAAGTTATATACCATACCATAAAAGTAAACAAATTTACAAATTAAACACGCCGTCGAGATCACTGCTGCGCGGAAGAACGCTGGGAGCGTTGCTTCTTTGAAGAGCTAAACTCAGCTTTTGGGCAAAGTAGGGATCTACTGATATTAGAAATGTAAAAGTTTTGTTGTAATTAGATTGTAATTAGGGTGTTTGTTAGCGTCAGAATACCCTTCGCAATAGAGCTAATCAACAGATTGATTTATTTAGCACGTAAGTAACTAATAGTAAATTTTTCTCCGAAAAAACGAAAACCCAACTTCAATTTAAAATTTTAAAGTTAGACACATGACCTAATTTCATATTTTTGTAAAACTACGAATGCGTCGGCCTGTTAAAGGTAAACAAATTTTAGTTCTTTGTTTATAGAGGTACCTGTTTGAAAAACTACCATACCGATTTCACATGATATGGGAACACCAATAAAGTAAAAACTACGAAACAAAAAAATCAAACCGATTCACAATTGGCGTAACATACATACAAAATAACACACACACAACTGAATTAAGAACTTCCTTTTTAAAGTCGATTAAAAGTTTATAGTCGACAATAGCGTATACAATTATGCACCAAAAAAATCATGTTATTAGACGTTGTACTGTAGGAATTTTAATTTTCTATGGTCACTGGTGATAGTGATATTTTTAATGTAACTGTGGCATGTTTCTTTTAATTTTACCAGTTAACACTGAATGTAAATCAGTCCTTAGTTTGTATGAGTAAACTGCTACCTACCAGGGGGCTTAGCCAAGTTACAAGCGCTTTCAATCTATTCTCTATCTACAATCGTTAATGCCTAAGCGTTAGCGATCGTAGAAAGCGATAACGAGGTAGCCAAGTCATTACAAGTACGGCGAACGCTCATTCTACAATGGCCATAGAAAAAACATGGACTTTACTCTATGGTGAGCGTTCTCGAAAACGTCATTGCTGTCGTCACGGCTACTAAAAGCGCGCGCGTCAAAAGTTCAAAACAAACTATTTTAATTAAATCAGTGAATTGAAGTAAAATATTAATTTTGATATCGAATTTATAAGCTAATTAGTGGCCATTATTTAACACTACTTTTTTTGAAATTGTGCAAATCTGAAATACTGTGTTAATATTTTAGAAAAATATAGTCTAATGGATTCTAGAAATAGAGCTAGCCCGGAACAGTTTTTGGTTTTATTGGACTTTATGGAAAGGTAAGTTACACGTTAATTATTTTATTAAAATACGTCCTATCTAATAATCTAAATCATTTTGTGATAATGAACTCCTTTGTTACTCAGGAATTTGAAATATAAACAATGACGTGTTACGCGACACAAACTAGGCCCTTGAGAAACAGACCACTTATATTTCGACCCTTTTCTAAGTGCACCTCTCATAGGTGCACTTATAACCTTTAGTTTATTGTTTCTTTAAAATATTTTTTTACTAATATTTCAGTCGTGGCGATTTATCAAGGCCCCAATCAGGACCTCAAGGCAGAATAAAACAGGATCGGTTATGGCAGGAATTAGTCGAATTACTCAACTCTACTGGTGGAGGGGTAGTTAAATCAACGGAGAAATGGGAAAAAAGTAAGTTGCACATTAAGTCATAATCCCACCTAGTTTATGGCTATCACAAAATTAATTTTTATATGGTGAAAACATAATAAATATAAAGTAAATATTGGTGGATAATTCACACAGAACACCACCTGACCCCAAACTAAGCAAAGCTTGTACTATGGTGGTACATGGTGATTACTATATAATTAAATAATATGTAATAATATTATTAGTGAAACCCGTTTAAGTGCACCGAGATATCAGAGGAGTCTCTACTCTCTACAATTGCTGATGTTGTTGGTGGAAAACAAATCTTTGAAATTGTTTAGACATTTTGATGTTTACCACTACGATTATTATTCTGATAGGCGTGAAGCAGAAAAAGATTGTATGGGATGAGACATATCATAATCAGATAAAGGTTCGAAGAGTGACTGTTTTTATTTGATTACATTTAAAGTAACTAATGGATTTTTTTATATAACCATAGGTATGGGTGGATTGGAAGACCAAGACAAAAAAAAAGGCTCTGACATTGCGCCGTGAAATTCGTGGCACTGGTGGTGGTCCAAGCAGCAGACAAGCCCTCTCAGATTTAGAGCACAGAGTGTTGGCAATAATGGGTTTGTCTGCTGTTGTTGGTTTAGCTGGCATTGAAGAGAGGATTTGATGTTAGTATGTAATGTGCTTGGGATCTTTGCTTAATTTAAAATAATAAGATAAGTTCAAAACTTTATGGTCTAAAAATGTTTTTCAGGACCAAGTATCACCTTTCCAAAACACCACTGAAAGGACTCAGGACCCGTCAAGTGAAATAATATTGGAAATGCTACCTAGGGATCCCTCACAATCAATAGAAGGTACACTGAACTACTTAGATTTATTTATTAATTTTAATTTGATTGGCCTTGTGGCTTAGTGGGTAGAAGCTTTGCCTGCGATGCCGAAGGTCGTGGGTTCGATTCCACCCAGTGCAAATATTTGTGTGATGAATTCAAATATTTGTTTATTGTCTGGCCGTGCATGCTCTATGTATAATAAGTATGTATTTAAACTATGTGTATAAGTAGTATATCAGCTATCTGGCTTCCATAGTACAAGCTTTGCTTAGTTTGGGCCAATGGTATTGGGTGTGAGTTCACCACCAATTATTGTTAACCAATATTTATTTAAAATAATTTTATTAATTCACTCCCAGAGACCCCACCAGGGACGTTAGAACAACGTATTATTAATTGTACCAACTGCCGGCAATGAATGTCGTTGAGCCATTAATTTTTACTTCAACTATCAAGCTAAATTAAAAAACAATTTAGGAATCCTTAGTAAAAGTCGAAATCGAAAAATCGATTCTTTCATTTCAGTTTAGTTTCATTAATTGACGGACAGTATGTAGTCAAACACATAATATTTTATATTGATAAAAATAAAACAGTTTTCACAATTGACGTAAAAACGTTATTCTAAAGGAAATTTCAATGAGGGACATTGAGAATCAGTAGCGGTCGTAATCCATTATTTTTAGTAAAATAACTACCTAAAATACATGTCATTCATTTTTGTCTAGAAATAGCATCTGGCAGTCTGACTATTTTACCACCTCCCTCTGGTGGTAATTCAAGTCCACCGGCAGCGTCACCTCCGCCACTCGCCCCCGCACGTACGCCAGCGCCGGCGCCAGCAACATCGCCGGCGGGACGGCGGCAGCGGGAGCGCACAGCGAGCCCGGCGCAGCGGCGCGAGCGTGCACCGAGCGAGGCGCTCGCAGCGTCGCCGACCGCGTCTTCGCCGCGACGCCGCGCACTGTTCGCTCGACGCAGACGGATACAAACTCCTTTTGAGCGTTCCACTAGTGAGTTTGTTAACGTTGAGAACCGACGGTTAAAATTGGAGGAAGACCGCGAAAGAAATTTCCACCAGAGGGAAACAGAACGGCTTCGGTTGGAATCTAAAAGACTTGATATAGAGGAAATCCGCAATAAAATTTTGGCTGATTTTGCTACAGCTTTAGCAACCAGACTTTTGCCATCCTCACTTCCTTCAACCGACATCCTTCCTTCCTCTTCTGATCAGTCCGGTAGTAGCAAAATCAGTTAAAATTTTACATGCATAATGTAACAAATCCTTTATTACAATTATTCTGGATTCCAACATCAATAATGAACACCTACTATGAACAGAATGTTGTATTATTGTAATAACAATCTCTACATGTAACAGTTTGATTTTGTTTTATAATTATAACTTGTAATATAAATTCACTACATAGTATAAAACAAAGTCGCTTCGCGCTGTCTATCCCTATTTTATGCGTTTTTTTAAATATGTTGATTTAAGAGGAAGGTTTATATGTATCATACACCAGTGCGAAGCCGGGGCGGGTCGCTAGTGATAATTATAAAGTAAATTGTTAAAATATTCCAAGTTTTATGTACCATGGGCAAGAAGATTAAATAAATATTGGTGGACAATTCACACCCAATACCATCTGACCCCAAACTAAGCAAAACTTGTAATATGGCGACCAGATAGCTGATATAATACTTATATAGTTGTAAATACATACTTATTATACATAGAAACACCCAGACACAGTACATACATTTGAATTCATCACACAAATGTTTGCACTGGGTGGGGATCGAACCCACGACCCTCGGCTTCACAGGCAGAGTTACTACCCACTGAGCCACAAGGCCAGTCAATTGTTTTTTTTGTCATATTTTTTTTTTATAGTCAGTTGATTGTTTTTTTATTTGATATATTGTTTTTATGTTAGGAAATAGTGAAAAAAATAAAGAACTTCTCAAGTCATACAGTATTTTATTGATATAATAGTATAAATAAATGCCTATGCTAAACCTAAATTGCTAGAAGCCCAAATGTTCTAATAATAAATGCAAAAAATAGAATAACTACCTTTACAACTTAAAACTATGGGTTTATATTATTAAGGCAACAACCATCACCAAGCTGGTTATTGGATGAAAAGTATTTTATATTCAATTTAATATTCCAAAAAAATAATGCATATGGGTTGTCTAAAAAAATTCATTCCAGAATATTATTAATTAACAACAAAAAAAAACACATTTCACTTAAAATTATTGTATTTTTGGAAAAACTGTTTGCAATATATTTGTTGAAATATTAAATTGAATATAAAATACTTTTCATCCAATATCCAGCTCAGTAATGGTTGTTGTATACAGGGATCTGTTGTTGTATACTATTTCTGGGATTCATTGAATCCTACTTATTAAGCTATTCAACATAGCTCTGCCTTGGATTAACTCAGACTGACTATTGGCACTAGATATGGAAATAGCCGTACTCACGCTGTCATCCTCATCCACAGTGAGCACAGGTGGTGGTGGAGGTAGCCCAGCTTTTATTGCAATGTTATGCAATACACAACATGCCATTATAATTTTGCTAGCAACATATGGTTGATAGTGGAGTACCCTATCTTTAAGCAAACATCTCCACCGAGCTTTAAGTAATCCAAAGCAGTGCTCTATTGGGATGCGGGCTTGCACATGCCTCTGGGTATATTGCTCCTCCCTTGACCCTTGAACTGCATTAAGGATTGGTGTCATAAGCCAAGGGCGTTGTGGATATCCAGAATCACCTGAAAAATTTATAATTGACTTTTATAGACAATACTAAAGGAAACAACAAATATATTTTGAAAGGAAAAATTAACAATAAATACTCGCCTAACAGCCATACTTGTTCATTATTTTGGTGCAGTTCCCGCATATATGATTCAACTCTACTCGATGACCATATATGTGAATCATGGGTTGCTCCACCAAACTTTGCATTCACATTTGTAATGCGAAGTTCACTGTCACAAATCTGCAATGGAATAATATTGATTTTACTCTAATGTTACAAACTTTTTAGTTACTTTATCTTTAAAAAACTACTTTACCATTTGAACATTTAATGAGTGATAACCTTTCCTATTAAAATAAAGATGCTCTTCTTCATTAGGTTTAACTACAGCTACATGGGTACAATCTATGCAGCCGATCACACCTGGCAAACGAAATTTTCTTTGGAATCTGTAACAATGAACATTACACAAGATTGCAATTACATAGTAATCATTGCAAGGACTACTTTAAATGGATAATATGTAAATTGTATATTAAAACTATTAAGACTATAACTATAACTCACTTTTGTTTGATGATGCCTCTATCGTATCTCGTTTTAGGAAATCTTATCCATTTTGCCATGATAGCACTGTGATTTAAGGCCTCTACAACCTGTTTGATCACACGACTAACTGTCCTCTGTGGCAGATGATGACTGACTCCAACAATTCTCTGGTAAGAACCAGTGGCGAGAAAGCTAAGAGCACATAACACCTGTAACAGATTTACTTAGGTCAATATTTCAGTTGCTGAGAGGTTGGAATCAAGCTCTACAAAATTTAAACTGTGAACTAATAATATTATCATTACATACCTTAACCTCTACGGACATCTCTACAGTTCCTTTTAATAATGCTTGTCGTCGGAGGTCCTCACAAAGGTCTTGAAAGTGGCTTTATCCAACCGAAAACGCTTGATAAAAGGATTTCCGACATTTCATTTATTATTTCAACATAATCTCGGTATATCCCTCTAGTTCGACGAGTAATCAACACTTCTTCGTTATGGGCGCCCCATAACATGTTTAGTGCGTGCATTTTTATTTAAAAATGAGCAGTAATAACACAGAAATAATGTAAAATAACACTACAATCGCCGATCACAACAAACAATCAAACAACTGACGGCAACGACGCCATATTTATTTTGTCGCTTTCTACACCGTCTAAGCAATCGCCTGAGTTGGCGCTTCAAAACTTCGATAGCGTTACGTTTGCGCTTGTCGAATAGCCTCTTGGCTAGCGTTTGTACGGGAGTTAGCGATGGCCATTGTAGAAAACGATTGCGTGTAGTCTCTCGTAAAGATCGAATAGATAATTAGGATCTTGGCTACGATTTTTTCTCTATGTATTCTCTGACCACGTGATTTATCGCTGTTAGTTGTCATTACCATACATTTGCATAGTTTTCTCTAGCGTTTACGATTGTAGAAAGACATCTTGGCTAAGCCCCCTGACATTTGTACGCCTAGCCGGCACACCATGACATGGCAACACAAATTTATTACACCTATGTGCACATCTTTTGTACAAAACTCACTCATGTTGTAAGCAAATAAATATGTCTTATAATAAATATATCTGGTTCTCAGCCTTTGATGAATAGAGACTATAGAAGCAGAGTTTTAAGGGGCTGAGGACATAAAAAGTCAGAAGCTTACATTATGGGCAATGACATCACTATCCACGCTGCTTTGCGCCTCCAATGTGTGTATGTAAGTCTCAGCCCGTTGTGGTATCACCTGCAGACCAAAATAAAAGGTTTAAGCGTTGTTATAAGTAAATAATTTCACGATTAATCACTACATTAGTATCATTTCGCGCGATATTTACATTATGTTACATTTCGAGCGCGTCTCCGTTATTTCGATGCAGTTTCATGTACCATGTTTACCCGCTGACATGGTGCATAAGCAGCCCACTAAATGTTCACAAATCAAGCTAAAGTGGCTGCGACTTGGGGGTCTTCTCTCGCAAGAAGAGAGACAAGGAGGCCACCACGCTAGCCCAATGCGGGTTGACATGGTGCACGAAACTGCATCGAAATAGCGAGGACTCGCTCTTCAATATAACTCATGTAAATATCCCGTAATGTGAACACAATATTACGTGTGATATGGCGCATGAATATGCACCGAAATATTAGGCACTCGTTTGCAATTTCTGACGAAATATAACTTTAAGTTTCTTTGTAGGTTTTCAGCTTGTCTCAAATACCTATCTACTCAAATTTGCTACCAGCTCTCGGAATATTTGATACATAGATGGAGAAATAGTCTGGAATAACAATGGACACACATTTAGTGCTCTGCTTATGCTTAATACAATAGGCATGATAACAAAAAAATTACAACTTAACCATCAGTTAGATTAGTAAAAAGTATTGTACAAATACAAAAATCTTTATCGCTGTTTGCAGGTATATAGGCAATATGTACAGACACGTATTTTTATTTTGTTTCAACAAACAAAATGCGACGAAGCCTTAGAAGTCCTTAGAAGTTTCGTGTGACGTAATTTCATTGTTACAATCTTTACGAAGACGTTACGTCACAAACGCTCACTCCGTAAGGTTGATAATCTATGCTATATAGTTTGCTATGCTTAGTTGATTGTTTATAATTTGATAAAACAAGAAGTACGTATATCCCATAATTAGGGTTGCCATCTCTAAAGCTTGTCAACTAGGACAAGACTCGTGAATTCCCCGCATTTTAGAGCCCAGAACCCGAACATGTCAACAGGTTTTTAAAACATACCTAATAATCAGTGTGGTCAAAACAAATGAAAATGTTTTAAATATTTTTTTTAATGCATTTTTTTTTTAAATAAAGAGTGACGAGACGATCAGGACATGTGCCTGATGGTAAGCAACTTGCCTGACACATAACAGCACAGTGACAAGCAGCTATTGGAACATGAAGAGTCCAAATCATTACCTAGCACTGCACCGCGCTCGTCACCCAGAGATCTAAGATCTTATATCTCTTAGCCCTGTAATTTCTCTGGAAACATTGCCCTTCAAACCGGAACACAGTACAATTACAACTTTAAAAAGTAAATGTAGTTATATTTTATCATCATTTAGTAAGAATTTAGTGAGTCGTTGCGTCGGTTGATCGCGGCCGTGCAAGCCCAGTGCGTGAGTTGCGGGTGGTCCATGACTTTAAACTTTTAAACCCGGACTATAAAATTTGATGAAATCCGGCCCGGACGCCCCTGAAACTAGGACAAATCCGGGGAAACCCGGACGGATGGCATTCCCTGTCTATAATCTGCCTGACAAAGAATATATAAATAGAATGTTATATAATTTATTAATAATTTATTAATTTTGATCTTACAATTCAAATTTTTAATTAACCAATTCAATTTAATTTAATATTCTTATTTTATTCAATTTAATGTAACATGATTTTTTTGCTGGATTAAATTACTTTCATTTCATTTCATAAATGTGCTACACTGACGTGTAACGAATGTTAAAAATAAACTATCGTCAGTGAAGTTCCAACAGCGCGTAAGTCATATTTGGCAAAAAAATAGGCATCATTTGAATTTACTCTATATTCAAATATTTAACAGACTAGTGGATCGTGTAAGCTTTACACAAATGTTCATATTATGAACTACAGATTAAAGCTTACACGGTCCACAAGTTTGTTAAACATTTGAATTAGAGTAAATTCAAATTATGTATTTTTTTGTCCAAAAATGATTTACGCACTGTTAGAACTTCACTGACGCTATGAGATTATCATTGATATACATAAGTCAATGATGATTATGATTATTTTTGACCCAGTCGTAATCGCAATCATCAGATAGTCAGATAGGTACATCTGAAACAGTGGTCTCAGTTAGATATTTAAGTTCCTGGTTACCTCATCAATCCTGGTCTCCCGGAGTGTGGCGGCCCGAAGCGCAGTTTCCACCAGTTCTACTTCGACCTTAGGAGGACAGGAGGCAGACACATTCTCGTTCTTCTCCTCATAGTGGCATTCCACCTCCTCTTTATCCTTCGCAAAATCAGAATATAGCATTATTGAAAATCTTTTGTGTCCTAAGCATAAAAACACTACTTTGTTTAAAATAAACTATTTGATAATAAAAAAATGTTTAATATGACGTCATCAAGTAATGTTAATGTCCAATTCCAAATAGGTAAATTTAATGTTTTCCTTTTTAATAGTACAAGTGACGAGACGAGTAGTACATGTTTTTATGAAATTAAAGTGTAACGAGACGATCAGGACATGTGCCTGATGGTAAGCAACATGCCTGACACGTAACAGCAAATGAAGAGCTCAAATCTATCTAATAATCTTACCTAGCACTGCACTGCGCTCGTCACCCAGAGATCTAAGATCTTATATCTCTAAGCCCTGTAATTTGTTTGCACATTTCTGCTTGACGATAGAATAACTGGCAAAGGTGTGGTACCTACTTCCCCAGGCGGAATCTGCTAAGAGTCCTACGACTATCAATATGCCTGATGGTAAGCAACATGCCTGCCCATAACAGCACAGTGATCCGAAGCTATTGGAACACGAAGAATATAAATCATAATGAGTACACTATTACGCTTGTCACCCAGAAATTGTAAGATGTTTAATATCTATGCCCTGTAATTTCACTGGAAGCATTGCCCTTCAAACCGGAACACAGTGACGTTTTCGCGTTACTGCATTCCAGTAGAATAACTGTCAAAGGTGTGGTAGGTAGGTACTTCCCTAGCGTACTCTTTACTACTCTGCAAAGTGTACTGTTTCGATGTAAAACATTTAGTAGTCATAGAAAACTTTTCAAATTGCGTAAAACAGTTATCCGTACAAATTAGTTGATTCATCTCGCTGACAGATTTTCGACGCCAATTGGTAAAAGTGTTTTGCAATGACGACTATGGCAAATTCCTTCTTACTACCTTCGCGATTCCTACATAACCTAGAATACTAATTGAATACATATCTTCATAATTTCTAGCAATAAAAAATAACTAATCTAATTACGAGTACCTATTATTGGAAATTGATACATTTAATAAATATATATAGCTAAAGGGAGCACTACTGAATCGGGCAACAAGTTAAAATAATCACTAATACTAAATAATATAGGTACCTACAATTCATGCTGTCTATATTTTTGAGGTATCTAAGAATAAATGGTATCGAAATATATTGAATTGTCAATAAAATTATATATTACTACTCTCATGAGCCCATATAGTAGGTTATTAATGTAAAACCATTGTTATAATTACTCAATAGATAAGATATAAATCCCCTTATCAAATAGATAAACGACAATTTTATTATTTGCATTAATAAATGCTGGATCACAACAAACAGGATAAAGTTCTGAAACTCTAATATTTTAAGGTATCCTTTCCACTGTAAGAGATTTCTAAAGAAAAACGTGAAACTGCGGTTCGGATGTTGCAACCTGTGAAAAACAAAGGCAACTTCATACAATGGCTACCCCCGGCAACCCCAAAACACCTGTTTTTGTAACGTGGCGAACTTTTAAATATTAGGAAAGATTTCGTAGAATGGTGAAAACAGGGTTGAGAAATGTCCCTAACTACCTAAATCATTCAATCAGCATGAAAATAATATAACTGCTAAATCACACAAATGCTATTGTATCTGCTAAATTAGTCAAAATGACTTAATTATTTTTGTAACTTTGTCTCAAATTTTGGACAATTTTGTTTGAAAGAGCCCATTTTTATCACAAGTAGGTACATAAACAAGAACAAAATTAAAAATTTTGATTAACCCCCGACTACCTCGGATTTGTTATCTGTACAACATTCTACTAGTCAAGCCCTTTCATTTAATACCCATATTAAGGGAGTTGTGAAAAAATAAATGTATTTCGCCATTTTGTGGTAGCAGCCATCTTGGATTTCAAATATGTCATAGTGCAAAGTATTCTACTAGTCAAGCCCTTTCATTTGATACCCATATTGTGGTAGTAGTGAAAAAAATAATATAATTCGCCATTTTGTGGTGGCGGCCATCTTGGATTTGAAATTTGTTTTTATGTATTGTATTTTACTAGTCAAGCCCTTTCATTTGATACCCATATTGAGGTAGGTTTTGAAGAAATATTTTGTCCGCCATTTTGTGGAGGCGGCCATCTTGAATCGATATTAACCAAACATAGCTAAGAACATCCGCACGGATATCAACCTTCAAATAAAAAAACCGCATTGAAATCGGACCATTCGTTTGAGCTCTACGGTGCCACAGACAGACACACACACAGACAGACAGACAGACAGACATCGACGTCAAACTTATAACACCCCTTTTTTTGGTCGGGGGTTAAAAATATCTCATATAAATATCAAATCCCCACAGACAGGCTATCATCAAACGTGAGTCTCACCTGTTGTATGCGCAAGCGCAGCTCGTCATCTTCGTCCGAAGCCTCGAACGTGAATATTCGTTCGGGGTATTGGTTCGGTTTCGACAAAGCATCTATAACAACACAGAGTTACGGACAACGTCAATATTACGTTAGGATTACTAGCCTAAAGCTTACTACACTAACATAGTTAATATCTACATACTATACCCTGAAGCATGCCGTAATTTGTTACTTACCATCCTATCTGATTTCAATGAATATTAATAATGTTAACTATACCTAACAGCTATCTGGCTGCCATATTACAACCGTTGCTTAGTTTGGGGCCAGATGATGTTATATGAGAATTGCCCGCCGAGGGTGGGAGGCGTTGTGTGATAGTGAAACCTGGCCGAGGATGGAGCTTCTATACCTCTACTTTTTTAGCAGTTCGGGTAGAGCTTGGGGAGAGGTACTGGAAGACTTGGTAAGGTTACTCGGCTGATACTGTTATCGGCCAAGTAGGATTCCTAAGTCTACCAGAAGGGGGTCCTCTCGAAGCACTCTGCTTAGCAGAGTTCTCAGTGGTAGGACAAGGACTGCGATGTGTCCACAGTGGGGCAGAACTGCAGTTATCCCTAGGTGGTGAGGGTGGACCTCTTGCTGCCAAGATGGTCGACAGAGATAGGCTGTGTGAGGTGGAGGAGTGAGAGTGAACGTCAGAGCCAAATGCCGGGGCTGACGCACCCGGCGACGTGGGCGCGTAAGGGCGGTAGCAAGTGTGTCATGATCGTTGGTGTGAGTGCGGGAAGTGACCCCGCGACCCTGACAGAACTTGGTCATGCATGAGGCAGTGTGCGGGTTTTACTCAGTAAAGGCATTTCCTCCACACAAAAAAAATACTTGTAATTATCCGCCAATAATCATAATTATTGTGCGACTGTACGTATCGGGTTGAAATTAGAAAATTGGGATCACAGTTAAAATGTAATCTGGAATAGTACATTGGTTACTTTTTGTCACGGGCAAATAACGAAAAAGGGAATTACGCGGGTTAAACCGCGGGGCGTTGCTAGTAGTATAATATAGTATAGGTATATAATGTAAGTCTCGTCTGAGGACCAAGAGAGAAAAACGCCATCCGAGCCATGGCATTTCACACTAAATTTGGAAAAGAGTTCGAGAAACTTGAGAGTTATGCATCAGCGCAGGCGCAATCTCTTTAATCAAGTCAGTAGCAATCGGCTAACCGCAAAAAAATCATGTCGTGGTTATTTCAGCAGATCAGATTAGATTAACAGAAAAAAGTTACCTACTGCTAAATTAATTTATTCAACGAAATAATTCAAGTTACAATTTCTATGAAACAACCCAGAACTCAGGTGAATTAACCGAATCTACGGAGTGTTATTTAGGTACTTCAAAATATTTACCATGAGCCAATCTGTTAGGGACTTAGGTGACAAAACTTTATTAAAATGTCCGAATTCTTTGCTAGTAGAATAGAGTAATAGATAATGTAATAAAATTAGAACAATTTCATATTGACGTAAGTTTTAATAAAACAACAAATACCTATTCTTCAATTAAGGTAAGTGCTAAAAACACGTGCATGCTCCAACATATGATACCATCAATTGTTAAACTAATCTAGTAGGTAGCATAGGGTAGTTAGTAATAAAGGACTCGTAAGCTCTACAGTTTACGAAGGGCCATTCGTGCAATGACGCACTTCTCGACCTTGGAACTACAATTAGTGGATTATTCATGAAGATTGTCTAGTCTACCTCCACAGGTAGTTTGAGCAAATGTGGCTCTAAAAACAGACACTTTATTAGCTCTACCTAGATTCGTCTACGTTAGGTACCATAAAACGCTGATGGTTGATGTTTCAGGACCTATCAATTTAACAATGTATTTGAATAAAAATTACCTTTCCTAGAAAAACACGTGTGGGTAGGTAATTATATATACCTACTTACTAACGTCTTTGGAGCGTCTCTTTCTTATGTCTATACCATTTGCAAGTGTATTTGCATACTTAGATCAAATTATTATAAATCAGTGTTTTATAGTACCTACACAAAATTCTAGTTAAAAGTATAATTCATTAAAATTCTGAAAAAAATAACAAGGAAATGCTCTACATGAGAAGACGAGTACTTACATTGATTGATTATCGACATTGATTTAAGGTTAATATTTTTATTATTAATCCACAGTTATAAGAGTTTACGCAATTTTTGGGTACGCTTTGTTACATAGTTACATAGAATACAATAAAAAATGTTTGATAAAGATCGTCTCTCGGTGGTTTGTCAGTTATTAGACAAATATTAACGTACCTAAACTATCTAAATCTGAGCAAACAATACAATAATAAACTAAAAATACTAACAGTTTTAGGAAGATATTGTAACAATAGCAGTCTAAAGAGCCCAGAGCAGTTTGGATACTAAACTAAGAGTGAATTCCCGTTGCGCTCATGACTAATAAATAGATAAATAGTAATAGGTAGGTAGGTAGGTACAAGCATCATTACAGAATTACACTATCTAGAACTCTTGTGCAGGATATTGTCATTAAGATCTTCAAATCAGATATTATCATAATCCCGTATAATGACAAATATCAAATTTCGCTTCTCGTAATCCACCATGGCTTCCAAAAAGAAACCTTCTAGACCTTTTAAAACAAAGGAAGGAAGCACATACCGAACGGAGCATTCTCAAGCGGCAGGCAGGCTTCTCCGCGAGGATTCACGGGTAGGATATCATCACAGCACTTCCTGCTGAAGGCTGCAGAGTGGCACCACCGTCTACCAAGGAACAGAAGCACCACCAGGACTATAACTGCGAATGCCGCTACTGCGCTTATGTACGCTGTCGCCTCCACTGAAATAGACATTAATTTTAGAAGTAATCACCAGAAGATATACCCATATGAATATTGGTGCCAGTTGAGCCCTCGTTGTGACGACAGAAAAACAGTTAAGAGGCAAATGTTGTTAGGTTTTCCACTTTTGAAAGGATCGTATCGATTAATATTTTCATAAAAATGTGAAAATAGTTTTGATAACCCGAAATTCTTGTAAAATTAATCGCATAACAAACAAGTGGACAAAAACATCATTCTTTGTTGAGTATAAATTAAAGAAATACCTAATGCACCAATATCTCAATAAAAACTCACATATCTAACGAAAATGTAGAGAAGCAGTAAATTATAATAAAGGTAACAGTTTTAATTGGACGATTAAAATAAAATAGAGAATGTTGATGTGTTTATTTATTACCATTTGAGTTGATAAAGCCTATATTGGCCACCATCCTGGTTCAGTGGAAGTCGGGACAGCGCATCGTGGCCATCACTTGGCACTTTCCTTCACAACACTAAACTCAGATTTCAGCTGCTTTTAAACAATGCAAGTATTTCGGACGTATCACAGTATGCCTAATGGGCGACCTGTCAAAGAGACGTGGTTGGAGCATGCGCATTACTCGGTGGGCTTGTAGGGGCGTGTGGAAACTTCGCGCAGCCATAGGACGAAGGGCCAACATATATTTATAATTATATCTAAGTAACAAGGACCCCGTCGTCAAGGCCGCATCGCCACGTTCTGACACGTAGCCCCTGGCCTTGGGGTTTGATTCGCTCCAGCGAACAAAATCGAAATTTCATTAATATTTTATTTGGTAGGGTTTGTTATGAGTGGACGTTATGAATATTAATCCAGATAAGACTGGACGGTAGTTGTCAAACGTTTATTATTTCAAGTGAACCGTATTATGATAAGCAATAATTCTGGTTTCCTTGGAATAATAAAATATGAATAGGTAACAGGAAGTAAGCTAAGGATTAACACCAAGCCCCGCGATTAGAGAACTGGAGAGGTGCCAAATTTCAGGGATTGCATTCGCGAAATAAATAGAATTTGTACGGACTTTACTACCTTGGGGTATTACAATTCACGAGGTACGAACGAGGAACGAGGAACAAGGGGTATTACGATACTTGTGTAGGTAGGCACCTACTATATTAGGTACTACTGAATTGACAAATACTGGTTTTCTGCTGCTTGCTGTTTTTTTCTTATGTTTACTTATATTAGATTTTTAACCGACTTCCAAAAAAAGGAGGAGGTTATCAATTCGACCCTGTTTTTTTTATGTATGTTACCTGATTTCTCGAGAACCTCTGCACCGATTTTAAAATTTCTTTTTGTGTTCGGGTTCGGTTCGGTTATGCTTCCCGAATTCCCGAATATAAATCTTATCGAAATCGGTCAAGTGGTTTTTGAAATGTGAACCAAAACTGAAATTTTGCGTACAATTTTCTGGATGACGTAGTTGTAGATTTCACAAAAGTTATGAATCTCGACCCTGTTAATACAAAATTGTGTAAATGCTTTAATATAAACTTGTTTTTAACCCCCGACCAAAAAAAGGGGTGTAAAAAGAGACGTCGATGTCTGCCTGTCTGACTGTGTGTCTGTCTGTCTGCTGTGGCACCGTAGTAGAGCTCAAACGGATTAGCCGATTTCGATGAGGTTTTTTTTATTTCAAGGTTAATACCCTAGCGAATGTTTAGTTAATGTCGATTCAAGATGGCCGCCTCCACAAAATGGCAGACAAATTATTTCTTTACAACCTACCTCAATTTGGGTATCAAATGAAAGGGCTTGACTAATAGAATATTATATACCTAAATAACAAATTTCAAATTCAAAATGGCCGCCACCACAAAATGGCGAATTATATTATATTTTTCATTACTACCTCAATTTGGGTATCAAACGAAAGGGCTTGACTAGTAGAATACTATGCACTATGACAAATTTCAAATCCAAGATGGCCGCTACCACAAAATGACAAAATACATTTCTTTTTTCACAACTCCCTTAATATGGGTATCAAATGAAAGGGCTTGACTAGTAGAATGTTGTACAGATAACAAACTGAAGGTAGTCGGGGGTTAGTCAAAATTTTCAGTTTTGTTCTTGTACACTAAAAAGGGTAAAATAAACTATTTTCGTACAAAAAATTAAACCGACTTCAAAACCACAAATAGGCACTCAAAAGCGAAAAATAAACTCAAATCATTATTATAAGCGCTACTCACTCATCTATTTGAAGTCGGTGCCAGCCATATCTAACAGGTATAGGATAGATTTATACTACTTACCTGTGCCTACTTACCATGTGCCCACATAGCATCAATCTACTAACTTTTTGACCTCACTGGTACCTACCGACTTCAAATAGATGAGTGAAAAGCGCTTCTAATAATGATTTTAGTTTATTTTTCGCTTTTGAGTGTCTATTTGTGGTTTTGAAGTCGGTTTAATTTTTGGTACGAAAATAGTTTATTGTTTAATAGCTGCAGGTACTTCACGATGGTTATATACAAGCTTAGGTAAGCTCTGTTTTGGGGCTTATGGGCAAGCTTCGTACCGTTGCGTACATAATAGGTACCTACCTGATTATGGTTTTCCTTTGATAATAACTCAGTGTATTCCTACCTACCTACTACTTCTTTTTGATTTTGTAACAAAAAATTGAAAAAAATAATAAATTTTGGGGGTGTCCCATACTTAGAACTGAAACTAAAAAAAAAATGTCCGTCATAGTCATATGTGTGTATGTGTGGGTTATCTATAGATAGGTCTTCAAAAATTATATTGAGGTTTCTAACATATTTTCTTCAAAACTGAATAGTTTGCGCGAGATATCCTTACAAAGTGGTAAAATGTGCCCCCCCCCCCTCCTTCCTGTACTTCTACAAGAACAAAATTAAAAATGTTGATTAACCCCCGACTGCCTCGGATCTCGCATCATCTGTATAACGTTCTACTAGTCAAGCCCTTTCATTTGATACCCATATTAAGGGAGTTGTGAAAAAAGAAATGTATTTCGCCATTTTGTGGTAGCGGCCATCTTGGATTTCAAATATGTCATAGTGCAAAGTGCTCTACTAGTCAAGCCCTTTCATTTGATACCCATATAGAGGTAGTAGTGAAAAAATACTACAATTCGGCATTTTGTGGTGGCGGCCCACTTGGATTTGAAATTTGTTATAATGTATAGTGTTCTACTAGTCAAGCCCTTTCATTTGATGCCCATATTGAGGTAGGTGGTGAAGAAATATTTTGTCCGCCATTTTGTGGAGGCGGCCATTTTGAATCGATATTAACCAAACATAGCTAAGAACATCCACACGGATATTAACCTTCAAATAAAAAATACCGCATCGAAATCGGCTTATCCGTTTGACCTCTACGGTGCCACAGACAGACACACACACGGACAGACAGACAGACAGACAGACAGACAGACAGACAGACAGACAGACAGACAGACATACAGACAGACAGACAGACAGACAGACATCGACGTCAAACTTATAACACCCCTTTTTTGGTCGGGGGTTAAAAATAAGAGAATGGCAAAACTAAAAAAATGTATGATGTAGGTACATTAATTACCATGTAAACTTTCAACGAAAATTGGTTTGAATGATATCGTAAGTAGTTTTATTTTAATACGTCATAAATTCACTATTGTTAAAACAATGTGTACCTAAAGTAACAACGAACTACAAGAAGTTTTATATTAGGCATGTTACTTGCTGCTACGGAAGCCGTCATGGGCGAGTTCAACTCGCACTTGACCACTTTTATTTTTTTATAGTAGAGTGACGAGACGAGCAGGACACGTGCTGATGTTAAGGAACATGGCTGCCAAATAACAGCACAGTGACACGCAGGTATTGGAACATGAAGAATCCAAATCATTACTTAGCACTACACGGCGGTCGTCACCCAGAGATATAAGAAGTTTTATCTCTATGCCCTGTAATTACACTAGAATCATTGCTCTTCAAACCAGAACACAGTAATGTTTGCCATTACTGCTTGGCGGTAGAACTGGTAAAGGTGTGGTACTTCCCCAGACGGCAAAAGAGTTCTCTGCAAAGAGTCCTACCACTACGAGAGAAAAATAAAACTGTAGTTCCTCCAATGACGGATAAATTATATATATGTACAATACCTATAGGTAGGTAATTACTGCAAAAAAATTGCGTCACATTGGTATTTTACGTAACAAAATACCTATGTATACCTACTGGAGTTGTTTATTGTATTTATTGAAATGATTTATTGTTCACATTGTGACCGTAAGCCATTCCGAATAATTTATTTGGATATAAAAATTGTTAAAGTACCTATATGTAGGTAAGTACCTAGGTATAGTCTAGTTACCTACCTGCTTTGGTTTTGGTAGTTTAATTTTTTGTAACTAGGAGCGAATCCAGGTCTTACCCTTAGTTCCCATTTCCGCAATTTTGCTGCCACCAAAAGTAGCCCATGTGGTATTCTTCATTAGATGTTGCATTGAGCAACTTCAAACTTTCGCATTTATAATATTAGTAGGATAGTAGCATTTAAATTTCGCATGCCTTTTAGGTTGAAATTATTTATTATTATATTATATTATTATATTATATTATATTTTAATGCGGAGAGCCGAGGACCGGATTTGGGGGCACAATATTGGAAAGGCTTTTTTATGTCCAGCAGTGGACGAACATGGGCTGACAATGAATATTTTAATACTAGCGCTCGGATAATAACCTAGATACCGACTGAAGCGCCATCTGACGGACTGGTTTGTGAATCTAAACCACCCAGAGCGTCACCCAAACGCATACAAAAATAATCATTCAAATCGGTCCAGCCGTTTAGGAGTTCAGTGACAATCACAAGCATAAAAAATATCATATACCTTTAAAAACGAGCAATTCTTGTAGGTATATAATAGAATCTGAATCTCGGAAACGGCTCGAACGATTTTCATCAAATTATGTATACAGGGGGTTTCGGTGACGATAAATCGATCTAGCTAGGTTTTATTTTTTAAAAACCTCATTTAATGCGCGTTTTTAGACAATGAAAAACTCCTACAATGTCATTAGAATACGATAACTTATTTCGCCACTGTTCGTTAAGTCTAAATGGCTCACACGGAATATGCTCGCCCTCGGAGTCAACAGTCCCCGGTTCGAATCGTGATGGTTACACTCGGGTCTTTTCTTTTTGTTCTTTTTTTTTCTGAGAAAATCTTTTACTTAGAGCCCTTTCTTTATAAACGCATTTGAACCGAGCAAATCTCGGTCAACCAGGTACTATATATAAATAAAGATAATTTATATTACCACAATCATTGGCGAGTCACTTTGGCTTGAAGATTTATCTTTAATATTGACTGCAATAAAGGTTAATCTCAACATTCTCAACAAATTTAATAATATTTTTAAGCTATTGCATAGCTTTTATCGCGGGCCTGGGGACTTGGGGACCGAATTTTAGTGATCGTGCATCTCTTTCTTATGTTCACAAGAAAGAGGGATGGAAGACCGTAACGCCGTCCTCCCCCACTCGGTCATTCGACTTTGAATCTTATTGGTATTAGCTTTACAGACTAAATGCTCTTAGCAGTGTTGCCAACTTAGCGGATTTCCCGTGATATTTTTTATGGTAAACAAATGTCACTCTTCAAAATAAAAGCAATTTCGAAAAATTGTTAACATCCCTATTGCTTATGTTGATAAAAATGCATGCAATATGCAATAGCTTTACCGCGGCAGTCTCCGAGTGCCACACTTCTTTTCCTAGATCTTTTTTTTTCTCTTCGTTTACTCCATGTTTATTTTTAACCCCCCGACAAAAAAAAGGGGTGTTATAAGTTTGACGTCGATGTCTGTCTGTCGGTCTGTCTGTCTGTCTGTGTGTGTGTCTGTCTGTGGCACCGTAGAGCTCAAACGGATGGGCCGATTTCGATGCGGTTTTTTTTATTTGAAAGTTAATATCCGTGCGGGTGTTCTTAGCTATGTTTGGTTAATATCGATTCAAAATGGCCGCCTCCACAAAATGGCGGACAAAATATTTCTTCACAACCTACCTCAATATGGGTATCAAATGAAAGGGCTTGACTAGTAGAGTACTAAACACTATAACAAATTTCAAATCCAAGATGGCCGCCACCACAAAATGGCGAATTATATAATATTTTTCACTACTGCCTCAATATGGGTATCAAATGAAAGGGCTTGATTAGTAGAATACTTTGCACTATGACAAATTTCAAATCCAAGATGGCCGCTACCACAAAATGGCGAATTACATTTCCTTTTTCACAATTCCCTTAATATAGGTATCAAATGAAAGGGCTTGACTAGTAGAATGTTCTACAGATAACAAATCTAAGGTAGTCGGGGGTTAATCAAAATTTTTAATTTTGTTCTTGTGCTGTTAAATGTAGCTAAATAGACACCGCTTTCGTACCAGGTAACCTGTTTCCGTATCCATATGCTAGCGTTATTCCTATACTTTTACTAGCAGCGCCCTGCGATTTTACACGCCCAGTTATCGTTAAATTCTCGTGATAAACCAAGTACGTATGAGCTACTCGCTCATATGCTATTCCAGATTGTAACAAGCGCGGATCCAGGTGTCATGGGGGTCGTGACCCCTGGGCTGGGACCAGTACCTTTATGGATCATTAATTAAAAAGCTGCATGTACTTATCTTGTTTTGTGACTCTCCCCTGGAGCCATGTAGTGGTTTAGTAGTGGTAGGACTCTTCGCAGAGTCCGCCTGGTGTTCCGGTTTGAAGGGCAAAGGTTCTAGAGAAATTACAGGGCTTAGAGGAATAACATCTTAGATCTCTAGGTGACGAGCGCAGTGCATGGTAGGTAATGATTTGGACGATTCATGTTCCAATAGCTGCGTGTCACTGTTTTGTTATGTACCTGATACATAACAACGAGTGACGGATATTAAATTTTCAGTTTATTTAAGCTACTACTTGAAGATTAGTTAGACTGAGAGCTACTACGGTTATCGAGTACCTATAACACAAATCACGGGATATTTACAACGCGGTCGCATCGCCCCCGCATTCCAGCGGTTTATAAGCAAATAGATGATGGTTCGGAACTATTCGTGCGGGAGTCCGACTCGCACTTGGCCGGTTTTTTTGCACACCGTACTTGAGCGCCAAAATGACGTCACATGGTCAAGCGTCTAGCTAATGTGACTGCGTTGTAAGGATTCATGGAACAGCACGGAATAGCAACCGATGGAAAGTAATCGCATCGCGGCTTTGCCAAAGTTGGGTACAGACTAAAAGTAAACAAATAATAATATTCTTAGTTGTTGATATCAATTGATTTGAACGTCTGAATAAAGGATTAGATTTAATACTACCAGCGCCCCACGGTTTCCCTATCCCGTTATACGACAGGATAAAAAAATAGCCTGTGTTATTCCAGGCCATTTAGATATCTGTGTACCCAATTTCATCCAAATCCTTTGCGAGAAAGAGTAACAAACATACATCCATGGATTCTTACAAACTTTCGCGTTTATAATAGGTACCTATTAGTAGGATTACTTCAGTTCATGGTGGTGAGAGTCCCTGGTATTTCGATATAAGTACTATGTCCGGCCTTCCTTCCACTCGACACCACCAAAACGACACCATCGGTGGTGTCGTATGGAATCACTAGTCCATACGACACCACCGACTAATAGTGAGGTTACCTACATACAAAGTTGTTGATATGAAAACTCCAATTAAGTTCAAGCAGTTTCATTAATGAGTGTCCTTTGATAAAGTTTATATTTATCTGTCACTCAAATGGTCATTGAACGCACCTGTAAATTTAATGTACTATGTATTTTTTTAACAGCTCTTTATGTACTTTTATTATTTCGGTTTCACTCCAAGTTATTTTTCAAATGTCAAAACGACCTTTTTTTTTAATCTCGATTGATTAACGTTCCTGAGTAGAACGAAATGACATCAAAATTCTCTTTATCAGTGTGATTTAAGTTCATTTTCAGTACCTAACTCAATTAGGCGTTTTCTTAATGACAGATAATTATATTTAACAGATGCGCGAAACCTGTAGGTATTTCTATAACAAAATAAAACATTTACGCGGCTCGCGGCGCAATTGGGAACTATTTTAGACATGGTTTTCTGTTCATCTGTCATTCTAAAAACGCTCGTTACTGTAACATAATATATTCAAATACAACTATGAGGTATGAGGTAAAAACAAACAAATGCAATAAAACGCCATGCTAATATGTATTTTGAAAATGTTTTTTTTATTAACACTTACATTTTTACAGCGCTCCTAGCCAACAGAGTAGTAATACTATAAAATGAATCTGTGTAATAAACTGTCGAACGCAAAACAATGTTAGTCCTACAGTGTACGACAAACGAACCGCATACAAACCAGACCGAAGGTGCGCCGCGCCGGGCCGGGCCGCGCGGCTCAACGACTCCTCAGACAAGCACAGAAGATCACTCTAAAGAAACGAACAAGATTAAATCTATAAACATTTCATATAATTTAGATTTTATTAGTCGCTATAATGTTATACTTTACTTTTTGTAACCATTATTATAATGTTATATGTATTCGTTACGAAAAATTTGAAATGGATCGCCGATCGCGGCGCCGGCCACCGCCGCCGCCGCCGCCGCGGCCGGCGCCGGCGACAAAACAACACGACTCTATCATAACTGTATAATTTTAAAAATCTCTAATTACGCATCCCTACGTTTGTTATTATCCTTTAATTAAGAAATAAAATCTTACGTAATTACCATGAGCAGCCTATTTTAATAAATTTGACAAAATTCGCTAATAATCTGATTATTTTTTAGAAAAGAAAAGCGTCGTGTATGCGCGGCGGGCGCCGCGCCGTGCGCCGGGGCGCGGCCGGCGCCGGGCCGCCTCTCTAAGCGTCGCGCCTGTGTATGCTTTATTTATCTACGTTACGATTCAAAATACGGCATCAAAATTTCAACTACCTACCTAACAGTAAGCAGTAGTACACTAGAACTCAGGCACTCCACATCGACCTCTCATACGCCACGCACCCGATCGAATCGTCAACTAAACTTTATTCACTCGAAAAATTCAACTTAAATCTAATTCTCTTAAATTATAATAATAATAGTGGCTCTTAACCGGTAATTTTACAACAAATGCTTCTTTGTTGGCCGACGAGCGCGGCGCGGCGGTCCGCTGCGCCCACTCGATTCACGAACGATCTACTACCGCTAAACGATATTTTTATTACTTATTATATAAGTATATGAGAACGATGCATGATCCGACTCGAAGGAACCGGAGGTGCCCCGCCGCGCCGTCCGCCGGCGTCAACAGATCCATAAACTCCGAGATTCACACCCGCTTAATAACCGTCACAATATAAAAATAACGTTTCACAATTACAAAATAATATAATGCGTATATTAATACATCACAAATATCAAGTTCATTCTCCACTGTGCATATATACATAGATAGTTTATCGTTAAAGTAATGTGTGTGAGAATGTTTGGGTTCGCGGGCTGACCCGGCGGGACGTGAAGCGGTGAGAAGCGGACACGACAGCGATAACACATAGAGCGGCGTGACGGCCGCGGCGCCGCCGGAACACAAACGAACGGTACAGTACGCAGCGAGTGGCGCGGACAGTGGTCTCGTGGCCTCTAGTAGTAAGTCTCTTGTTCGAGCCAGCCGCCCGGGTTGCGGCGGAGGTAGAAGCGCCGGATCTCGTCGTAGATGAAGATCGACAGCATGAACGGGATCGCGGGCAGCCACCACACGAACCTGACGAACAAACATTACGATCAATCCCTACTCTATGGAGCAACGAAGTTATCTGCCTATTGGTTACAACTGGAACTAACCAAGTATTTCAATGAACCAGACAAGTCTTTCCTCTTCAGATCTTGCAGAGAAATATATTTTAAGATCTCAACACATAGAGATAGTTTTTGAAGTGAAAACTTCTTTTTTGGCGCACCACAGACAGATTTTTCGTGGGGTGTGAATTGAATTCTAGCGTCACGCTCAGGAATGATAAGACATTTTCGGGTAAACTCAAGACTATGGCCATCATGGCCACGCTCTCCGGTTTCGTCCGCGTAGTTTCCAAAATAAGCTATCAAAGTCCGAGTTCTAAGTTGTCATTTCTATAGACCGTTCCTATGACTGCCAATTTTTTTTATACAAGATTTTGTGATTTGAATTGCTACATCATGTCTGTCGGAAATTTTACGAACTAGAATTGTTTAGTTATCTTTGCATTATTGGCCAGTTTTATCAATAGTTAGACATCAAAATTAATTAATGCACTTCAACTCATTGCTATTTCAACTTGCAAATGCATTGGGCTACTTCAGTGTTCTTGGTTCTTTAACTCAAATTGATACTTTCAATTTATTTCGACTCAATGTATCAAATTATAATGCTTTTAATGTTGGAACGTGAAATAAATAGAGTCTAATGTTAAAGGTTATTAAACCCCGATGCCAAAACGACAGTGTGTTTTAAAACAATAGGAATAAACGCATCATTACTCACTTGAGAGGATACATCCTGAGCCCCTTGTCCATTCCAGGCGTGTACGAGAGGAAGGCAGCGAGAGCGGTTTCGAAGATGAGTCCGAAATTGAGAGCCCAGTTGCGCATGCCTTGGTGAATGATGGAGTTACGACGCGTCTTGCAGATGATCAGATCGGCCCACTGGACGACGACGATGGACACGAAGAAAGCGGTGTGACAGGTGAACTCGAGGGCCTTGCGGTCGCGGTACGTCTGAAAACAAGGACACGCCTTATGGAAATCTCTCTTACAACGTACAATGTTTAGACGTCCTAACTTGACTGGGTTGAAGTTAGTGGAAGTAGTCTTTTCTTGGAGTGGATAGCGCAGAGTTGGTGGAACAAGCAAGACATGTGCCGGATTGTATACAACACGCCTGCCCATATCAGCACAGTATCATACGCGTACACCTATTGGAACAGGATGAGTCCAAATCATCACCTATCACTAAGCTGCGTCACCCATGAGATGATTTATCTCTATGCCGTGTAATTTCGATATTTAATACCTCGGGACGCAACATAATTTTTAAAATTATAACTGGCAACACTACAGGAGAGGTGCATCTCAATCGATTGACATCGTTCACTTAATCGCTCGCATAATTGATCGAGACAGATAATTTCCAAAATGTTTAGTTAATAATTACATAAATTGAACCAGCGTGATGTCTTGACTTGGAGAAGACTCAAAACCTGACGACCGAGAGGCACGTGTATGGATGCCAGTATCTTTATAAAGAGAAATATGTATGTCTATTGGTCTTAGGTGGCTTTTACAGGTAACCGAACTTTGAGGTAACGCATAAGGCGTAGGGTTCCAATAATCTAAGCTTACTAATTAAATACGCACATACTTAGAACTAACCTAAATTCAGGCCATCCACAATACACATACCATATTCACTTACCGAATGGGCGCCATTTTAACATTTATGTGTAACGTCTCAGCGTAAAAGTTGACTTAACAGTATGAAAAAAAATCAGCGTAAATAAATTACCAAAACGAAATGAGAAAAGTTTTCACACCGCAGAGGTAAGTTAAAATTTTATTAAGAAAGTTAATTATGAAATAAATCTGAAGGAGATTATTTCAACATCACATCCAGTTCGTTTTTTGCCTTCTTTGTGAAAGACGGGGAAACAATTTTAATATGAAGAACTTTTCTTTTTAACCAACTCTATCGAAAGAAACTTCGGGTCTTACAATACAGCTTCTAGAAATTGGTATTCTACTATTCCAAACTCAAACTAAAGAAGAAAGGGACTAACTGGAAGCTGAGATTTAAAACACATATTACCGACTGTGACCCGAGTAGCATTTCCTACTGAGCACCAACGATCATAGGTCGCATTGTACAACAGATTGTCAATAAATTCTAATTGATTTTAACTTCGAAGACCTGTATTGACATTGGATACTGCAGTGACACTTTTAGAATTCAAATTTTAGAGCCAGCTATTTGAAAGCAGTATAATTACTATATTGAAGTTTTATAGTTAATTGATATAAAGAAATAAAATGATTTGACATGAAATACAATATCATCCTATACGAACTTTGTACAATAGCCGGTCAATAACTTACACTAGACATTACCATCTCAAAATCACAAATATGGTACAGAAATTGAAGTTTAAGAGCACGTACTATTGTCACGTTCTACGGATTATATAACAGGGATGTTGAATCGTAAATTATACGTACCCATTCCTGCCCATAGGAATCAGTCAAATCGTTGACGGCCTTCGAGTCCCATTGCTTTCTGATGCCGAAGAGATACAGCGGGAGGAATCCGTTCTCAGCCATGATCACGAAGTATACGAAAAAATCCTGCCGCGGCTTGGATCATGCCGATCTGGCCGTAAGCCATAGAAATCAACCTGTCGACACCCAAAACGTATCAAACCGTGATATTTTAAACTAGGCACCAACTTTAAACCAATGAAATTCAAACTGACCAATCTGGTATCGCCATTTTAAAGTAAAATGCAAAGGCGAATCATCGTAACCAATGAGGTGCCGGCATTTTAAATGAGATCGCCGTTAAGCTCTAAGTTGCTGCTATTGGTCAGTTTTACCTTTCAAAGTTTTGCAAGTTGGACACCCAGATATTTTGCAAGCAATTGTGACTCGTGCATTTTCTGTTTCAATTTATTTGTGATATATTTATTGATTTGAAGTTAACAGTGTATTTGTATTTGCAATTCTTACGGGGGATGTCATTGGTAAAGCGTATTTGTATTGTAGTATGGAACACTATTAAAATGTACTCACAATAGTTTGGGAATTTGATATTAAATGGAAAACTAGAGATTTGTACTAAGTGAGTACACTTTAATCATGCTGAATATGACCCTTTTTGTTAGAAATCAAGATGAGGTTTTATAAATTTAGAGAGATTAGCAAAGATTTTATTTAGGCGTTTAATTTTGTTTTCTACCAAAGGGTCATTTATAATACTTATTTCACATTTGTACAACTAAACAGGTAGGTTTTCCAGTTAAAGGTTTAGGTAAAGCATAAGACGATCCGAAACTTTGAATTAAGTAATTTAAAAACTTCAATACTTTTTCAGCAGTTTTCAAAATGAAAACGATTCATACACAAGATCATTTAAATATTTGCAAAGCGCTCCGTAAACGAACTAAATGTATGTGTCAATTTTCAAGTTAATTCATCACAAGAAAGTTATACAAACATTGATAAAACAGTTTTAATCAATCAAAAACAGACTGTTAATCATTTCAAACCATTCAGTCAATCAAAAGTAGACTATATTTTTTTCTAATTTGATTTAGTGTTGAACAAATTAACAATTCGTGTTTTGTGTTTTAAGTGTTTGTCCATTGATCAAAGAGTTCCAATCAATCAAAAACAGAATGTCAATCGTCCAGTTAATTAAAATTGAACCGTATTTTTTCTAATTTGATTAAGTGTTCAACAAATTTTTCACAGTTTACCTAGCGCTTCAATTAAAATGACTATTCAAGAATTTAAATATAGTTCCCGGTATATAAAGTGAACAAGATCAGATCGTCTCTAAAAAGCCTGTTACGGCACCATGCAAATGTTAGCTTCGTTGGCAAAGAAAGCCCTGCAAAGCGAGTTTATTTTGTAATGTTATTTGTGCCCAGGGAATTCAGACATCTTCATATTTATAAACGCTGAATCACAGAAACTTTTTCAAACCCATTTTCTAAGGATTCTATGTTTTTGACAAGTAGGTAATAATAGCTTCAATAAAATTGCACGTTGAAAAGGTTATATTAGTGTCCATAAAACGTTAGTATGAAGAGCGTTTATAAATGATGACAAGGAAAGCAGAAGATAAACCAATTGAACAGAAATAAAAACATAGCTCAATGTACAAGGGCCTAAACATTCGGTGTTTTGTGTAAGTATCGGGTTCGGCGTGAAAGCGCTAAATTTAGCGTTCATAGTGATCCGAAAATCAGCATCGTGCTTTTATAAATATAATACATATAATATTCTATAAATTAAATAGCAGTAATAAATAAAAATATTACATTATAAGATTATAACAGAATGATCCATGTCACCTAAAACATTCGTTCAACAAAAATCAAAAGTTATCATTAGATAACAACGAACCATTGTCAAATGAACTCTATTCACTACGGATCTAAGACGAACTCACATAAACTATAACCACTAGTGCTTTCTCTATGACAGACTCTAAGTTCTACTTTTGTTCGCTAGACGTGCATTTTCCATTGCTCAATTTTGTTTCAATCACTAATTTTGAAATATGGAAGAGTGAAGATCGTAGAAAAAGGACAAAAAAGGTCTAGGTTCTTCTAGAACTATTCGATAGAATTCTGTATTAAAAACTGGTCAAGAAGAAGCTTTCAGGAATGAGAGACAGGCATCGTCGCTTGTATATTTATTGTGTATCTATCTGCGTGGGTTCAATTTACATACGGGGTCGGGATCGATACTACGAGTCGAAGGCCACCGAGGGGCGGCCGCCAGGGCTAGAAGGGCGGGGGCGGCGTTATCACTCTTCCACATCCAGTGTCAAATGGAACTGTCTGATCACAAGTAGCCGCGCCGATCGAGCCGGTTCGATTCGTTCGAACGTTAGTCAATCAGCGGGCTATTGTGTGAACACCCAAATGAGCAAGTGAGAGTAGTGTCGCGTCGTCGCACGAGCCACGGCGAGCCCGCAGCGCGCGCGGCGGCGCGGGGCCAACCTTCTGTTCACGAGGTTGTCGCGGTAAGGGTCCCGAGGCTGCCGCTTCATGATATCTGACTCGGGCGCCTCGTACGCCAATGATATAGCAGGCACCTTCGGTAACACCAAGCAATCAACAACCGCACACCACACACGGAACACGGAGCACTTATACATAATAAATATACGTACACACCTCGGCTACGGAACTCGCCTCTCGTACCACTACCTCTAGCGATGTTACAACACATTACGAACTATTCCTTTGTTACTTAACGAATTAAAATAATAGCTAGTAGTAATAGTGAAAAATTGGCGTGATTATTATTCAAAAAATAGCTTTTACCTTCCGATCAAAGATAGTACGAAATATATCTAAGCTATGGTGAAAAAGTAAAAAACAAGCCCTAGCTAGTAGCGTTTCGATATAGTATTATGTAATCGATAATATATGTAATAATATAAAATATACTGTGTGTTTATGTCCCTAGGAGCGTTAGACATGAGACTGAGGTGTGTGATATAATATAATGAGACAGGTGGAGTGATGAAGCCTGAGGACTTGTGGCGAGATCGAATGATGAACAATGTCTTCGATAAATAAATATTGTGTATCATGTTGTGCATGGAAGTATGACAGATAAGAAATGAGAAATATAAAAATACAATACGTATAAAAATAGTTATAACACTGAAAAAAACGTGTTTTACATGCTCGATAGAGAAAACGTCAGAGACAGGGACACCGATAACTTACCTTAACGACCACTAACACCGTTTAATTTAAAGAAATATGAAAAATAGCATGGAACGATGCGTTTATACGGACCGGGGTGAGACGAAACAAACGCGTCGTTTCATCGCGACATCAAGCTACATTAAGTTAGAAAGTAGGAAACTCTTTAATACAAGAAATAGAAAATACAACGCAAGGCAGAAAAATTAGGAGCGGTGCTATCGTCGCCTTCAATATCCACAGAGAGAGCTATTGTGATACGGGCACCCCCACACTGCAGGCAACAACCAAACCTCAATATTGAAGACTATACACGTGGTAGCAAGCAAATAGCGGATAGAAAATATCATCGAACGAGCGATGGTCGCTCGCGGGTTTTACCTCTCGTTAACGAGTTTATCTGTGAAAGGATTACGCGGCTGTCGCTTCATAATGTCAGATTCTGCCTCCTCGTAAGCCAGGGAAATGGCGGGCACCTACACAAACACTAGCAATGTGAGCACGTAGCGGCGCGGACGCGCGTCGCAAGCGCAGCCGCGCCGCACACGCAAGCGTGGTGCATCATGTCACATGTGTACAACATCGAACACACACCAGCGTTGCGAGAATACGCCATACCACGACACCTGTCACTGGCCACCTCACAATACATAAAGCTTTCAAGACACGGCGACAGCAGCTGGCGCTAATCACTTGAGCTCAACTCAACTCTAGCCATCGACAGGGAAGAATTATACACTACAATTTTTTAGTGTTACACAGGTACTTACTAGCACCAGCTACCGTCGCCGTGTAATGCGTGATTTATAATGACAGCCATTTTCCGAACAATTATAATAGAAAACGAACACAGAATAGAGATAGCATAGAGAACTTTAAATAATTTTTAATTCAAGTACCGCCAATTTTCTGAACAAAAGGTGAAGTTACAATAGAATACTCTCAGTAAATAGTACGGAGGAATGCTGAAAATACAGACCCTTACACCTAATCAAACGGTCACTCTTGGCTTCAATAATGTCATCACTACAAATCTAACTGAAATTTGCACAAACTCGACATAGTGGCGTATTCTCACAACGGCTTGAAACTCTTAAAAACTAACAACACAAAATTAAAACAAAAATAAATATGTCGATCATGAAATGACTTCTGTCGTGGCCGATTCACAAATTTTGTGTGATGTATTGAGAAATAAAATTTTAAAATGGGCATGAGTTTTGAGTCGGTAACGGGTGATACGTCGAATGGTCGATGGTGAGATGAAATGGCGATGGATGATTTCAGTGTGTTGTGTCTGACTGTAAAACTATTGAACCTTTACGTCACTGCAGTTAGTAGACATCAAACACGACGAACATTGGCACAGGTTGTAAATAGAGTAATTAGTTGAGAACACAGCCCAAACATTAGACACTCTAGCTATTATTAGTAACGGCGACTCCTGCAGTAGAATCATGCTCGACTCTACAGTTTTGTTTCAATTATAGATACAGTGCAATCATAATGCTAATACATTTCCATTAAACACAAAACATACTAATGAAATTTTTTAACCGAATTTCGACATAACAAGATCGACACTCAATTGGTTTTTTTTAAATTTTAACTTATACAATTTCCACACAACGACTCGAAACCATGGCTTTCAAAGTAGCGCAATAGTCTCATAATAATTTGATCAACGATAGATGGGATTCTAAAAATCAGAATACATTGCGCTAAAGACTACACCCGAAGCTTTTTAATTGAATGATTACGACATTATGATTGCACTATTAAGGTTGAGATTATATCAACACCAGACACTGCTCACGATACCGAGGCAACATCGAAGTTAAAATGCTGAAAACTGTTATTGGCAACACAGATAATGGCATAAAGACCTCTCGTTGACAAGTTTGTCACAAAACGGATTTCTGGGCGGCCGTTTCATAATGTCCGCCTCGGCCGCTTCGTACGCGAGAGCAATTGCCGGCACCTAATATCATGTTCTCTTATTATTTCTAATACAAATGTCACATAACATAGAAACTAAGAAACTTTTGCTGAAAATTAAGGAAGACAATAATTAGTATTTTTAAGCATCTGCTATTCATATCCAATCACTTAATGTTTTATCTGATTACATGTAAGTACAGTGGAATCTCTCCATTCATCAAATTTCAGATCAACTCAAATCTCGTCCATTTTCGGTAAATCGAAAAAAAAAACTATTTATACCATAACACTCATGTCCAATTCTTATTATTTGATTCCCCAAGTCGATAAATATACTTAGAGATTGGGCCTTTTTAACTTTTCTAATTTAGATTATTTCTATCTCGTATTTTCTGTCATATTAAGTCAATCAATCAATCATTTATTAATTAAAGATATTTACTACATTTTACAAAATTTACATAAATCTCATTAACTCCATTTTTTACATTTTCCATAACATTACATTTTACATTAACATTTTTTACATTCGATTTATAGAGAGACCACTGAAATATAATTGTCGTGAAAAAATATTTATTTCTAGGTAGTAAGAGGGTAGAACAAAAAAGTTCCGTTTTCGTTGTTATCAAAACTATTTATACTAATTTACTCTAGATCAGACGTTTTGAAAACGACTGTTGAACATTTAGCATTGGGAATACGTAAGGAAGTAAATCGCACCAGTAAATTAATTTCTGGATTTTCTGGTCAACCTTCAATAAGAGTTAATACCTACGAAAAATATAATAATAATAGGAATAGGAAGAACAGATGCTTCAAACTTAGCACATAAACAATTCTCAGTATAGTTTTGAAAATTTGCATAATTCGAGTGATGTTATATTTGAACAGTTGAGTTCATACAGACGAATTTCACGCTCGTCTTCACTTCGCTGGGATTTCAAGATTTTATAATTATAATATTAAGTTCATGTGATGCTACACCTACGCTAAATTGCCTGTTAACCTCTTTATAGTTCGTTTTTTTCCATAACATTACTCGAAGGAATATCAACCATAATCGAAGGGCAACAAAGTCGAACTTACCATGTCGGTTCCGAGATCGATGCAAAGGATGGTTACAGTGCCGAGAGGCAGGGGAATGTCGCAGAGGATGAAGGCGAGGAAAGGAGAGATTTCGGGAATATTTGAGGTAAGAGTGTAGGCGATGGACTTTTTTGAGATTGTCGAAGATAAGACGACCTTCCTCTACGCCAGTCACGATGGAAGCGAAGTTGTCGTCCAGGAGAATCATGTCGGCGGCCTACAAGGGAATATCAATTATTTGAATTTACTAGAGTGGTTTAATAGAGCGGTGAATAAGGCAGAATTTTGATTGTAAGCTACACACCTAACCATAACAGCAATACTCAGTAGTTGGGAAATGCGTAGTAATTATTATGGAATTAAGTGTATATTCACTAATTGATTTCATGTCCGTGTAGATAGGGTTGACAGTGTGTCATTCATTTCATATTTTTGGTGTGTGTAGCTATAACATAAGTCAATTAAATCATCGCATAGCGATCGAAGATTACTCGTGAGTGCAGACGTCAGGCTAATGGATTCAGTTAATTGGCTTGGGGCACTATTCCTCTTTTTTTTAACTTTTATATGTTTATTACATTTGACGACCATCTCGCCTCTTACCGGTACCTAGCCCCTCCACCATATAGGAAAACATAAAATTAAAGTGTGATCAAACAGAAATCACAAACTAGGCGTTCGTAAAGTCTATAAACACTAGTGGTAGTCTTACTAGTCTGGTACATAAAAGTATAGGTATGATGGACGTATAATTCTATAAAAAATGGAGGGGGATAAATACATGATAGACTGATCGTCTCACCTGCTTGGACACGTCGGAGCCAGCGATACCCATGGCGACACCGATGTCGGCCTTCTTGAGAGCGGGAGAGTCGTTGACGCCGTCGCCGGTCACAGCCACGATGGCTCCAAGCCGTTGGCAACCTTCCACGATGATCAGCTTCTGTTGCGGGGACGTACGGGCGAATACGATTTCGGTGTGATACCTGATGGAGAAGTGAGGTGTTGTAAGTTTCAATCGTTTGTATGGCATCTTAGCTCTTAAATTTACTTCAAGTAGAATGACTTTTTAAGGAGGTTTTTACTTAAAAGCTACAAATAAATAAGTCCTGTGGGAAATGACGGTAATCGACGCTTCAAAATATACTACATTGATGAAAACACACGAATGGCTCTTACACCGCGTACAAAATATACAAAATTTCAAGTCTACAAAACACGCGAAATAAAGTACCTACTTCATCTCAAACTCTTTTATCTTCAAACTGTTAGAAACTAAGTCAGTTTCGTTGTAGCATAGATAAGTTGACTGGTACATATCGCACCAAATGCATGTTGGTTCATGTTTTAACCATTTTTTGCGGGCAGTGGGTGTGGTCTTATGCCAATATGCAAAGATTTACGAATTTTTGTTTTTTTAGAATGCCCTATTTATAAAGTTAAATCATACATACTTGAGGATCTCGTCGAGCTGGTCCGAATTAAGTTCCCTAAGTTCGGTTCCGTGCACCACGGCGGCTTTGGCCTCGCGAGGGTTCACTTCGGAAACGGGGATGTTCAGTCGAGCAGCAATGTCTTCTACAGTCTCGTTGCCTTCAGAGATGATGCCCACAGACTTGGCAATAGCCTTGGCAGTGATGGGGTGGTCACCAGTCACCATGATAACCTAATAAAAATGGAAGATTTGAGTGACTGGACATGGTAACTATGTGTGTAAGGCACTAAATGAGAATGCTAAAAATAGATTTACAGTCAAACTCCTTGGGAAATTATAACTTTAACGGCCTCAAAATAGAGTCCAGCTTACCTTAATACCAGCGGAGCGGCACTTAGCAACGGCATCAGGGACGGCGGCACGGGGCGGGTCAATCATACTCATAAGGCCGACGAAGCGGAGGTTGTCCACGGGGAAGTTGATGTCATCGGTGTTGAACTTGTAGCCGATCGGGTATTTGTCGGAGGGCAGTTGGAGGTCGCAGAAACCAAGCACACGTTCGCCGAGACCACCGAGTTCCAGGTATGCGTTGTTGAAAGCTTCCTTCATTTCCTCGTCCAGGACCTACAAAATGAGGGTAGTTTGAGTATTAGGATACTTATAAGATGAGGATACTTTGAATATTGGGATACATATAAGAGGAGGGGAAGTTTGAATATTGGGATATCTACAAATTGAGGGTAGTTTGAATATTGGGATACCTACAACATGAGGGTAGTTTGAATATGGCAGATACAAGTTCTTTTAAAGCACTGAACAAGGAATTAATTAGTTTATATTTATATTGGATTTTGATCTGTAAGCACAGGAGCGTGAATATTAGACTTTGTATAAATTACCTTTTCCTTTCCGCCGATGAAGATAGTGCTGCAACGTTCGAGGATCCTTTCGGGGGCGCCCTTCATGACGAGCAGGTGGCGAGGGTCGCTAGGGTCGTCGCTCTCGTGAATCGAGACTTGGTATTTGTTGGTCGAGTTGAAGGGGAATCTCGCAGACTTTCTTGTTTCGCTTCCTGATCGATAAGACATCTCCGAGAGCCAGTTCCATGCACTTGAGGAGGGCAGCCTCTGACGCGTCGCCGGCGACTTCCTTCTTCAGAATTGGAACGCCATCCTGACCACCTTTGAACTCGGCTCGGTTGCATAGGGTAGCGATTTTGGCGAGCGCCTTGAATCCGGGGCTGGTGCGGTCTGTGCAGATATATGGTAACTTAGTCTTAAATCTAATGTTTAGAGAACAACATTGGACTATTCGTATTCATCTAAGCCAATTAAATAATTCCATAATCTACCAGACGGACTCATTAGAACGGTATATTTTTGACCCAGTCATCTTCCTAAATTACGGCTGGCCTAGTGAATTACGGCTGGTCTAGAAGTTACGACTGGTCTAGTGAGGAGAAAAGCGACTGCCTAATCGGAATCTAGATCAAATCCCACGCACACCACTGTCTTTTCGAAGTCACGTGCGTAATGTCACTAGCTTAAAACGGCGAAGGAAAACATCGTGAGGAAATCAATTTGTACCTTGAACCTTTCGAGGTCATGTGTCATCCACCAACCCACACTGGGCGGTCAGCGTGGTGGATTGTGGCATTGACTCTTTACTTGCGAGAGAAAGCCCTGAGTACCCGCAGTTTACATTTAGCAGAACATTTACATTTACATGTTTATGCTTATGCATCATCCCAATTATCCTGAACTCCATGAAGTAGCGAGATCAACATCAACTCACCATATTGAACTCCCGACTGGTCCTCAGTAGTGTCAGCCTCAATGATCTGGTTATCGAACCACATGTGCGCGACTGTCATCCGGTTCTGCGTGAGTGTGCCTGTCTTGTCGGAGCAGATGGTTGAGGTGGAGCCCAGGGTCTCTACGGCTTCCAAGTTCTTCACCAGGCAGTTCTTGGAGGCCATTCGCTTGGCGGTCAGGGTCAGGCATACCGTTACGGTGGCCAGAAGACCTTCGGGTACGTTGGCGACGATGATACCTGGTTGATTAAGATTTTTAGTTTAAACTTTAGATAACCTGATGTAAATAACTATTTATTTTCAATGTTTATGTGACCTTAGTTCCAAGTAATGTTTCATTGCCTAGAAGTGAACGAATTTGTTTCAAGCATCAATTTATCTTTAAAGTTAATAATATCTTCTGTTCGTCAGACAGATGAAGTAAATCCAAAACTTCACTTTGCAAGCACATAAAATGTAATAAGCCATTGCGTGACTATGCCAATTACAACAAAGTTAATTGGTTGTTAGATGCACATAACCAGGAACTACCGGTCAAATCCAGAAGCATGCCCAGTTTGTTATATCTTACCGATCAAGAAGATGACAGCGTCCAACCAATGGTAGCCGAGGATAAACGCGATGACGAAGAACGTTACTCCGAGGAAGACAGCCACGCCCGTGATCAGGTGGATGAAATGGTGGATTTCTTTCGCGATGGGGGTTTCGCCAGTGTCCAAACCAGAGGCCAGACCGGCGATGCGGCCCATTACCTATACAAAACGTACGTAACGTAAAAATGAGGTCTTTCCACTATCAATGAAAATTATGTTTTTCTATAAATATAGAGTGACGGGACGAACAAGACCTGCGCCTAATGGTTATAAGGACCATTAATCGCTTTGACCTATACTTCTTTGAGAAAACGTAGCCCGTCAAATTAGAATATTGTGATTTTTTCACATCACTGCTTGGCGATAGAATAATTAGCAATTGGAGAATGTGTGGCATTAATCCCCAGGTGGACTCTGCAAAAAGTGTTTCCACTGTGAAAATACATGTCAGTGCCATACATAATTTCCTTACCGTGTTATCACCACAGCAGATGACGATCCCCTTAGCGGTGCCCTCAACAGCGTTGGTGGAGAAGAAAGCCAGATTCTTGGTTTCCAGTGGGTTCTCATTAGTGAAATCAGCGCCACGCGACTGGGGCTCCGACTCGCCGGTCAAACTCGAGTTGTCTACTTTGAATCCTCGCGCTTCAATGATCCTGATGTCAGCAGGGATACGGTCGCCGAATTTCACCTGAACACATTAAAGTTCGTTTTGAGAAAATGCAAAAAATTTCAACACCTCCGATTGAAGACCGATTTCGTGACGTAAATATCGATCAATTTCTCCGCAAGACCTAAAATTCTGACAGGTGGATGCCACTTTAAACATTCATGAACGTTCATTGCCAGCGACAATAATATAAATCTAAATTCGTGCCACAAAAAATGCAGGTGAGAGAAAATTTACGGCACTGACCGTTTATAAGCATAAGTTACCCAACAGTGCTCATTAACAAAAGAAACACGACATTGGTTCGCTGGTACCAAAGTCTTATTCACAATACGTTAGATCTAGATTTAAAAATATGATTTGGAATTTCTTCAAGGTCTTGTTGAGCTTAACCGTATACTTCCTGTGGCGTTACTGGGCAGTATGCTGCGCACATTTTCAAAGTTTTCGTCATTTGTGAATTAGTTTTCATTTCACTTTAAATATTAAAACGTTAATGTTTCTGAGAAAATTAATTAAGTAGCACATTTACGTTTCATTTCACGAGAGCAATAAAATACGGGAGGATTTATTTTGAAATACTGTTGCCGTTCGCCAGCAATATAAGTCCTCTGTGTATTTTGACAAAGATGAATGATTGCTGGAAATCTACGTCAAATATACGTCACTATTTCACGATAAGTTTTACAAAACTGTTTAGAAAATACACGTGTTTTTCTTTATTATTACGACATCGAACGTAGTAAAGGTAGAATAGAATACGTGTGCGTGGTGTAATTTTGACTATAGACAGTGTCGTACAATTTAATTAAATTTTAAAAAGGATAATGCGAAGCCCAACCACTATTACCTATTGAACTGAAAGTTTGATTGTTGTGTGTTTGTCCTTTATACTAAGAATGGCGAAAATTATATATTTATGTGAGCCAATGGGACGTGGAAACGCCTACATTTTCTGAGGTTTTCTTTTAACACAGTGTTTTTTCTACACGTACAATTACTTCAAAGTAGTTTCAATTTAAATAGCTTCCTCCTAATTAGCTTTAAATGTAACATCTAGAATGTACCTCAACAATGTCACCAAGCACCAGGTCCTCAGCGCGCAGCGTCAGTTTCTCTCCCTCGCGGATGACGGTCGCAAATTGGGGCACCATGTTCTTGAAGGATTCCATGATCTTGGACGACTTGCTCTCTTGGTAGTACGAGAAGATACCGGTTACGATTACGACGGCCGCCAGTACGATTCCGAGGTATAAGTTGTCGTCAGCCGGTTCTTCTACAGTACTCGCCTAAAATAACAGAAATATGCGTTCAACTTCCATTTTGTTTTATTTTAAGTATTTTTTGTTTATTTCAATTTCCGTTGAATCAAGAATTTATCTATTGGGATGTCATATAAAGAGACATTGTGCGTGGTTTTAGTCGAAACACCACACCATAATTGTGCACTTTCAGAGAAAGATGTAGTTATCTTTCAGAGACTACATCTAGAGAATCAGTACCTGTGGGTACATGGAATAAAGGAAGTATTTCACGCCAAAGGCTATTTTGAGGAGAATCAATGCATAACGATGTAACAATAATCAGAGCTGTTTTCTGAAAATCATTTTTGCAAGTTATTTATACAAAATAAAACGTTTAGAAACATTGTGCTGCACCACACATAGTTTACTGGTTCCCTAGATCAGTTTTTTTCTCAGAAGCTCTCTAGCTTGTTCAATCAGTGTGACAGTTCCATCTAACCTGTGCACAGAATCCATATGACGCTGCCCACGAATTAATTCCGCTTAGTTGAATAATTCAACATTTGTAAGTATTTTACTACGCAAACTACCGTAATTGTTACCGATTTTTCTTAGAGTCAGTCTTAGTAATACATACTTTGAGATCTTTTTGTATAAACTGGATGTAACAGGATAGCATTCGAGTAGAAATCCATAAATGATATTAATTCTTCATTTACGATTGAAACTATGCCTAATTACAGATTCAATGTCACCACTTTATGAGTTAGCGCGAAATGGACTTAGTCAATGCCGTTCTAAAAGCGTTCGCTTATAAAACAGGCGGCAGGAGCTCATTTCCCAGTTGTCAACTGACCTGAATACCTCGGAATAAAACAAGATGGTCAACAAAGAGATGCAGGATTAGAATACATATAATGTTAAAGGTAGTTGTTAATCCTTGAAAGGATTTCATACTGTAAATCGTGGAATAGATTATGGTTTCAGAAAGACAAGAAAAAGTTGGCTTCGCTGTCGATATAAGGCTCTTTATTTGTATCGGGACAAATCAGTATTCAAGTCCATAAATAATTGAGACGGAGGGCCATTGTTATTTATTTAGGCTGTGAGGTAAGACTACTGTGAAATATATTAACAGTAACTTAGGATTATCACATACCTGAATACCGTAGGCAATAAAGCATAGAATAGCACCAATCCAGAGTAGTAACGCGAATCCGCCGAACAGGTTTTTGCAGAACTTTACCCACTCTGGAGTCTGTTTTGGTGGTGTAAGTGCGTTGGGTCCGTCTCGTTCCAGATTTTCTTTCGCTTTTGCGTGACTAAGGCCCTGAGGAAGAAAAAGCAGTTGAGAAAACGGTTTAATCCTGCCCTAAAATACCAAAATCAAGATTTACTAGGGGATTCAAACTACTAGCTCTGATGGAATCAATATTTTTTTTTAAATAAAGAGTGACGAGACTATCAGGACATGTGCCTGATGGTAAGCAACATGCCTGACACATAGCAGCACAGTTACACACAGCTATTGGAACATGAAGAGTCCAAATCATTACCTAGCACTGCACTGCGCTCGTCACCCAGAGATCTAAGATCTTATATCTCTAAGCCCTGTAATTTCTCTGGGAACATTGCCCTTCAAACCGGAACACAGTAATGTTTGCACATTACTGCTTGGCGGTAGAATAACTGGCAAAGGTGTGGTACTTCCCCAAGCGGACTCTGCCAAGACAATAATATTAGATAGAAAGGATCCTACCCTTCTGCCGATCGGGACGTATTCATCCCTCAGGCCGTGGCAATCACTTGAGAAGTACTCAACGCAGAGGGATTTTTTTAACTTCTTAGGAATGTTGTTAGCTACTGCTATGCTAACTATGATTGATGAGTGGACTGTACAATAATGTTTCTTTCTTGCGTAAGTATAAAATAATGCGCGAGTATGTTATAATAATACCGTATTTTTTGGTTTCAATTCAATTAATTCGAACGAGGTCTTACTTTCGACTGATTTCAATAACAATATGCATTTGTTAACCTAGAACTTGGGGAAGGTTTTTTGGCTGTTTAAGATTGGCAACTGAAGTAAGTTATTTAGAACAATTTTGTCAAAGTAGTGTTTGCTTGAAAAAGTAACAAACGTTCATACAAACCTAAGAATTTATAATATTAGTGGGATTTTTGAAATATAAACTTTTTATAATGACTATGAATCACAATTTCCCGATTTTAGATGATGATCTAGTTCTCGAGAATCAGTGAAGATAAGTCACCGTGCCGTCAGACAATAGCCTCCGTGGTAATACTTACATTTTCGGGATGTGTTTGAAATCTTTGGTAGAGTTCTTCGGGTGTTACTTTGTGGAAATCGATGTCCAGCTCCTGTTTGAGATCATCTAAGTCTCCTGGTTTCCGTTTCTTCGCGGGGGGTTTCCGGCGTGTCTGTGGGAGTGTGAATAAAGTATTAAAACATTGATTTCGGAAACATTTCGACCTCCACCAGTTTATACGTTAAGCATTTGAAGACTCAGAAAGCATCTTTTAAGTTGAAACATTCTTGGAGCGAAATTTAAACATTAGAAAAATTCCATCTTTACAGCTTAGAATCAATTGCTTCGGGAATCGAACCCAGATATCTACTAACAGTGTACTTTTACAACTTTTTTAATACACTTTATTTTTTTCCAGTAATCCAAATCTAGACAAGAGAAAAAATTGATACATCGTATAGGCATGCAGAAAAACTTTTAAGGAGACGGCTCATCGTGCGACGTCCGCTCCTAGAATGGAAAAATAAATAGATGAAAGCAAGGACATTTCAAAAAGAGGTAGACGTGTGGTATTGGAACTCGCAACTCACTGTTTCAGAGTTTCAGATTTTCTTTAAACAAAATTAATAGTAAAGACTTGCACAAATTATATTCGATACTCAACCTGATTTCCCGATTCAGATACTTACATACATAAATGACTTGTATGGGGCATACACAAGTCGCATACAATCTTTTCTCTTTCTTTTAGAGCGCTATCTTTCAAACTGAATTCCAGTATGATAAGTACATGTTGTCGTCCTCTTTTTGAAATATCATTAAACGAAAGATGATAAATAAAAACCTTGTACTGTCCGTCGGCTGTTCTATTATCGTCCTTAAGGGGCCCGATGGTGGCGACGCGGTACGAGTCTGTGCGGCCATGCTGCAAACACAACTAGGGGCTAGACACATTCTACTAGCCGGCCCTAGGGGCCATGCGGTCACGGAATGATGTGGGTGACATTGGCGACGATTTTGCATCTACTTCCAACAGGCACATTGTTGCTACACACGATTCAATACCAAGTTCTTCACTTATGGATTGTAACTCCATTAAAAGCTTTTTCAGAGATCCGGAGCCAATGGTCTAAATCCATGCCAGTTTGCAAACAATTTCGGTATTTGAAACGAGCAAGTGGAGTGGTTATAACATGCCTAATGGTAGTGGCATGGTTTGGCTTTCAACAGTATAATATAGTACCACTTAAAATTAAGTAATAAATGAGTCCGAAGGCCTGCCTATTACTGTATCGTAGTCGTTGGCTGAATATATGAGATGGTAAAACTCTAAACCCATCAATTTTGGTGAAAACGTTGAAGTGGTAATTACACATGTTTACCGGTAAATTAACTGGCAATACTACAGAATTTCCCCTACCGGACTCCTTTTCTCAGTCTACATGGAATCCAAAATTCAACAAAGCTGAAATGTTTTAAATCTATGCCATCGTAAGTGGCAGATGCAATACCGTCACTCAAGAAAATATACATGAAAAAATCCAAATAAACATTCATGGAAAACTGGGAAGTGGTTTCAATATGATGAATTTCAAATAACGATGTTACTAAAATAAAGTATTACGAGACGAATGGTTTGGTGTACTAACTATCAAAATTACGTAAACCTAGAGCTACAATGTAATAAAATATAGGCTAGGTTGAAAGCGTACAATTGCAAAGCGTTTGGAATCGGCCACACGGCGGCGTATAGTGTGTCATAACCTTGCCAAACGTATTCTATAGACCGAGGGACCGACTGCGGCTCAATGGCGCTCAATTGATCACAACTAGTAACCGTGCGTGCGAAACTGAACACAGTTGGAAGGACGCCACACAACCGCACACCTCCATGCATGACCGACCACATTATGGCGCCATCATTACCATCAATGTCGATAAGGATTAAGGTCGTAGCGGCATTATACTCCTGTTCCGGATAGAAACCGTGATGCGGAAGACTCGATCGTCCGGACCATAGGTGATCCAGAAACGGACGCACCGGAAACGTACTCTTACGTAAGTAATTCGCATTGTGTGCACGAGGGGAATAATGTCACAGAGTCTAAATGCGTCCGCGGTGCCGTAAACAAGCCGACCGTCGCCGTCGATAATTGATGAACGTTTTCATAGCAGGCCTCATTAAACCGCGCCCTGAATTCTCGCGAAGGTTATTCAGAATATACACTGAAATGGCGAAAAACTCCCGATCCGAACCAAGTTTCGGACGTGATGGATGGTTTAATTACGTGAAGCAAGACTAATCTGCTTTTGTGTGGGACGTCGATATCCAACCTCGTAGGCTGGATGTAAGTAAAAAGAATTGGCTTTGAATCGAGTCGAACGTTGATGTGTTCGATCGATGGACGCGGTTTGGGAACCGGGACATAATTACCATTTATGAGGCGATTTAGAAACACGCTGATGAAATATTCATGGGGTTGTAAGCCAGGACGAACATGAAGTGACGAGAGGATAAAACCACGGCGCAGCGGAGGACGGGCCGGGTTACATAAGCAGCGCGGCGCGCACATCGCGCATGCGCATCGCGATCCTCTCTCGCAACCCTCGACATAAATAGCTAAAATACAAGGTTGCCACCCCCGGGCCTCGGTGACCGCATTTATAATCTCTATAAAGGTTAAACCGGAATATCTGATGGAAAATCGAACTGGCTCTAGCCGACATAAAACGGTCACGTCTCCGAGGGGATGATTAGACCCTTTCGGAATACTTTGCCTGCGACAATAATGTGGTCTTTAGATACCTTTCGGGGTCAGTGCAGGTTCTTTGTGTAAGAACTCGAAATAAATACGAAGGGGAGACTGAATACACTCGACGACAAGAGGGGTTACTGCTGACTTTGTTTAAGAAGTTGTGATGGACATTTTGAAGGACTTGGCCAGATTTAAGTAATTTGACATTTAAATTGAAAAACAACGTAAATAATTAATGAACTGTATAACTAGCATTCTAGATGACCAGCAGAACTGACCTAAGAACGCAGAGCGTTATTAAAATAAGAACAAAAGAAAGACGGTAATTGACTTCTTATCAGCAGCACAGATTTAACTTTCTGCTGTAACTAAAAAACAAAATCATTTTGCAATGATGTAATAACAACGAAGATAGCGCGATAGCGTCACACTGCATTCACCTAAATCAATGCTAAACAAATGTCAAAAAGCCGGCGACCGGAGCGTGAATTCATTGCCACGGCCACAAAACTGCTTTATACCGAAAATTTGTGGTTACTATCGTAGTGCGTGACGTAGACGTGAATGAGACAATTATTTTTAACAGTAATGAAGCGAGACTAAAATGACGTGTGCGGTAGGCTCCCCGGTGCCACGCGTGACTACGGGATTGCGGTGTCTAGATCTGTGCCAACACACTATTCTTAGGAACGCTGCTTTACTGTTGCATTCAGAATAGTGCACAGTGCATTTGTTATGATTGTCTATGTGGAAAATGTGCTAACGATGTAGCGATTATGTCACTCATCTTATATGAGTGACATAATCGAATTGAACAGTTGAACCATACCAATCGACGCATACAAATCAAATGTAAAGCATTAGTAATGACAGGCACGGTAATGTATCTAATTTTGAAACATCAAACAAAATTGTAAAGTTATTCTCTTCTTCTAGAATTCTACAGAAGAGTTTTTGATTTGCCAAGATAATATCTATGAAGAGAGGTCTCCAATAATAAAAAGAATAAGTAACATAGGTACCACAATATTATGTAGTTGAAGATCAGATTAAGAGTATTTTGAAATAAAATAGTACCAAATTAACAAAAGAGTACCTATAAACTTTAGTAAATAATTAATAGTTCAAAGATTGTTCAAATATCGAAGACGCAACGAGACCACTTTTAACAAATTTACGAGCTATCACTACTGAAGTATTTTGGCAAGTCGGCGTTATCGAGAGTTCGGTAAATCAATTGAAAGCACTCGACATTACTCTCGCCTTCTTTTAAGATATCTTCGATCGAGTGTTTATCGCTAAGAGTAATTGGTGGGTTCAAAGCCAATTGATCTTTCTTTATCTTTAGGATACGCATGGTTAATGAATTTTGGTTCTCGGAAAACGAACCGTTTTTTTCATTTGTGAACTCTGTTTGTTTAACAGATTGTTTTTTTTCTCCTGTATTTCAATGTAACGTTCACAAATTAAGACTTTATGGGTGCATCAAAATGTCGGCAAACGAACTGTGTCATTACTATTTCAAAGTTACTTCCAGAGGACAAGATACACGATACCAAAACAATGATAAAATAGAAATGACTCATATTTTATTGTACAATTAGCGCGTATTAATCTGCAATAACGCAAACTTATTATAACGCGTGACCTACGACTACAGTCATTTATTGTGTCAACATTTTGCGTGACAAATTAAGACTTATTATTATGGTCAACAAAGTCGATAATGAAATTATTATAATGTGAACCGAATCATATAATATAAACAGTGAAATCTTCCACCGAGAGCTCTATACGTGTATTGCATCGTGATCGTAAAGATACTGATTGTTTCCAGAATGTATTAGATGCAATTTATCGAATGCATTCCTTGGTACTTACAATTCCAAAGGAATGGTTTTATTTCTTTTTTGAATAGTAGTCAGTTATTAATGCATGCTTGGAAAAACCGACAAATACGTAACCAGATTCGTTGAGCTGTTAGTGTGAAAGATTAGCAAATATACAAACTCAACAGCTCTGAAGTATTTCCAGTAATATCAATGCACACTAATGTGAGCAGATTGAAATATCAACTGCATATGCATACCATTATTGGAAATTATAAAAATGAGCATGAATAATTTACTCAGCTTTACAAAGAGATTAAATTAAATTACACTATGTGAGAACAATATCGTCTATTTATCGTGGTTTGTGAAGGTTGAAAGTTGAACGATAAAAAAAAGGTTTACTTTATTGTCACAATTGTATAACCTTAGGGTTGCATGACTATGAAATCACTACGAAATCAGAAAGATTTAACTTCAGTAAAATTAGTTTCTTCCAAGAATTGACTAATTGGGCAAAACAAAACTGAGTAACGAATTAACGATATAGTATATGAAATACCGAAAAAAGTAAAATTGACATTGGAATGTTCATAAATTCGTAAATCAAATATATAATATTCGTAATGGAATCAGTAATGTAGTACTTAACGCAACATACATATTATGCCTATAAGAGCTCTAGTGGGTAATTTAAAGTTTCCGTAGGCTGAAGACAGATTGCTCTTAAATGATGAATATTTTAAACGAGGTTATATTTATCAAGGCAAAGGTCACGCGACCGGAACGCGTAGGACTACTGAAAACATAAACTGACTCCTCCTCAAAATGACCAGAACTATACATGATTCTTTGATGTCGCCATAGATTTTCGAATAATATGAAATATCTTTCTGGTAATATCAATGTAAGAGTCATTATAAAGTTAGCGATAAAGAGACGCGAAGAAACGGGATTTGAGGAACTTGAGGACGAGGTGGAATGGAGAGTTAAATTATAAGGTATACCATAATTAGTAATACCACCACTGAATAAGGGTTTCACGGATTTATTTTAGAATAAATTTGATCATACAGAGCCTAGACTCACAACTGCGGAAGCCTGTTAAACTTACTTATAATTCGATATGATGTAATAGATAATATAGGCGAAACTGTTACATTTCAAATTACATGTTCTTGTATTATTTAAGATTCAGCATATTCATGACAGAAATGCCGAATCAATGCCTTTCATGGTACATTGATTGATTGATAGAAAACAGATAAAGATATAAGAAGCTTTATATTTAGAGAAAAGGTAACGTGGTAATTAAGATTTTGGGCGTAAAGAATTTACCCTAGAGTACTATCAAACGAAGAATTGGAAAGAACCCAAGGATCACGTCTAGTATCCTAATTGATGCTGTCGTCATGAAGGATAGAGGAAATACTCCAATAGAGCGACGGTACTCTATGCGATTTAAATGACATAATGACGCGGCAATTTTCTAATAAACCTTCGGAGCTCTTATAGACGTGTCCGAAGCCCGACTCCCGCGACAACCTGTTATCTACTTCCTTTAGAACACAAACCGAGAATTTGAAGTACAGGAAAGCGCAACGGCAACGGTGAAATGGTTCGGGAACAATTCTAGGGATAGCCGATGTCTGAAATTCAATGAAAATTGACACGGCCATAAGACTGGGCAATTGAGTTAACAATATATTTTTGGGGACGTTAACCAAGAATTCGAAGTCAGGATTGCAGCTATCAGGGAACATTCCATCATTACGTATGAGAGAAGAACGGTAAAGATCGTAAAAGAAAATCGACCCATTAGGTTCTGATTTTCGAACGTACAAATCATGACAGTACAAATTATAGTTTGGTCCGTTCCGTTCTATCTACCGAAATTACAGAATTACAAGTAATTTTTCTGTCATAGTATCTGTGAGAATCGTTTCTTAAAGCATTATATTATATTAAGATTTATTCCATAGAATCGAGTAAGGAAAACGAAAGATTGATAGATAATATTTAACCTCTTTTTTTGCTTTCCTTAGCCAATTTCTTACTATTTAATAGAATAGTTTGTGTTTTAGTAGACAATTCTCCTAGCAGCACGTTGAAAATAAGATAAATTTTTGTAAATTAGCTTTTCGCCAATTCTGCGGTCAATCTGCTTGTTCGAGAAGCATTTCGAAAAGTAATATTTACTGACTATGTATAGCTACTGATTTCCTTACTGTTTAACATCTATGTTCTAATTTTAAACTAAAACATCGTAAGAATAGTGAAGTGCTCGATGATATTATGGGATTATGGGATTCTGGCGTAAATGATATAAATCAATTTCTGAATCATAAACGACTGATTCATATCTGACCTATTTCAAGCTAAAGCTTATATCGATTTGGAAATAAATGGTAAGATTCCGGATGCAGATGAAAAGATAGATGGAGTGGAAATTGTCAAGAAATTAATTTGCCGTCATTCGGCGGATGTAAGGATAGAGAGCGTGGTGAATAATCAGGATGAAAGTAGGGAGGGATTCTATGGTAGCATATGAGATGCGAGAGTGGATGTCCCGCTCTTCGTTTAGATCGATAGGGCAAGTTACGCAACCCTACCGGCGCCGACTTCTCCGAGATTCCTCCCTTGTTGTTGTCGTCAGGTTTGACACTCTCCATTAAAAAGCTTTTTGTAGTGAAACCGTGATGGGACGATTGCTACTTTTGCAAAGCGGACACACTAAACTCGAAGTATGATTCGAAACGAACACAACTTCTGTTACATGCGGGAAGATGGACCAAATAATATTTTTTAGAGAACAAAGGATGATGATAGTGTTGTAATGAGTTCTCGCGTGCCACGACACAGGAGACATGGGATGAGGGTCGCAAGCACTAGCGCAAACGAGGAGCGTCGCGGTCGCCGCGATGGTCTCTGCCGTTACCTGCTGCACTCACAGACATGCACTTGCACCTTCACGAATGCACTTACTCGCCGGCCGAGCTGCTGTGAACGCTAAGGCAAGCACTACAACAAGCACCGCACTCACCTCGCCCATTTTCTTTAGTCTTTATGTGTAAAGGCGGATAAAAAGGAACAAGCCGCCTCTCGGTCTCGCCTCTTTCCCTCTACGGAGCGGGGTGGGTTGTCGCTAGTTCTGCAACAACGGGGGACCGTTACGGTTTCCGCGTTCCAACGAAAAACTTAAAAAATGTGTGCGCTTTCACGTAGCCTCTTCGCACGGCACTGGGGCTATGTCATCGTGGTACGAAACTAAAACCCGGTATGAGAGAGTGCACGGGGCGGAGGCGCGTAGGGCGCGTCGTTCGGCGGCCTGGTTCGGGCGCGGACTGGCGATGGGGCCGGCGCGTATCGAGCCGACGGCGCACTGACGTCACACTGCGTCACGACGCCAGCGCCGCCGAGGCAGCGCCGCGGCCGCGCGCACCGCCGCGCGCCGCCGCCCCGCCGCGCCGCCGCCGCCCCGTAACCTTACACAACCGGCACGTTGACAGCCCCTGCTGATCGACAGCCTCCCCGGCGACGCACGAACACGCCGACTCTGACGCTGACGCCCCGACACCGGCCACCTCTTCCTGATCTCTACATTTCTCAAATCTACCCTTGCAAATACAGCTAGATATTCGCACTCTATTTAGTCACAATACTTCTATTGAATATCCAGAACATAAAAGCTGTGGGGCTAGTAAAATTTTATTACCGCACTTTACTCCGTAGGGCGGCTAGCGACGGCGCGGGTGGGCGGAAGGCCCCGCTTCGAACGCCTTGCTTATTATCATTTTTAAGAGAAAATAATACAAATTTTATGGTCCTGAAATGATCGGTGGGAGTCATCAGACTATTTCTGTAACCTTTGACAGGACTGTGTTACTTCTACCGAGCCATCAATCTAGCCATCGGTCAGGGAAGCTATTTTACGACCAGCAAATGTAATATTTGCGTCGGGTTTTATTGCAAACGCATTATGATAATGTCATAACCTCCGTACATAAATAAATTGTAGACATAAAATATTTTATGGTTAGAGAAGGCCCCAGGAAACCACGTTCTGGTCGAATAAATCTGTAAGTTTCAGCTTCTGTGTATCCTTATTTATTGCTTCAGATATTTGGAGCCATTAAAACGGAGGAAGCCCTATAGGTTGAAGGAGAAAATCATTAAAACCTTTTTGGTTAAAAGAAACGACGGCCTTGAGATATTTCCGTTGGATGTTTGCTCTTTCGCATATACCTATTATCGGAGTGGATTTTTTTCTCCTTTTCTGAACGACTATGTTGCTTAGTCGTTAAAAATATGCTTTTGTTATAATCCTTTTATTTTTGGGTGTTCGATATGTTGACAGTAAGCGGCAATAATATTTACAAATAAAGCAGACATTATGCTGAGTAACGGGCTGGCTCCCTGACAGACAGATAACGTTGCTTATACTGATAGACTAGGAACTGAATTTTTGGGCTGAATATGTGTGGGCCATTTTTGCCAAAAATAATTGTAATGTAATTGTAAAATAATTTGGATAACGAATAAATACAGAATTCAAATTTAATTGAAATTAGTTATGGTCCAGTGGGGTTAAGCAGATAGTGAGGAATTATATATCCGTGATTGTAAATTGGGGATATTTAAACTGAACACAAATGTTAGCCGTTGTACTACTCGTAGTCTAGTGCCACTAACATTCATTTCATAAACATAGTGAGGTCTTAGATTTGTGTCCATCTGAACCTCCGGATATTTTTTTCTTAATGCAGATGTACAAACTCGTCATCAGCACTGGCTCTAAAGATAAAGGAAAACATCGAGAGCAAAAAAGCGGCATGTACCAAGAAGACTTTTTTCGTGTATGTCTGTTAGCAGGGAACATAAATCGGGCTGCTTATGTAAAATGTACTCAGAAAATAGGATTATTTTATTACTTTATTTTATTTTTATCATGTTTAAAAAGTAAGTGATTTTGTTGTATGAATAGTCATCAAGTTCTATGATACACGTTTCAGCTACAATATATACTTACTAATAAATCTATTTTATTTATTTAAAAACCAAATTAACGGTCCAATCGCCAATAAGTTTAAGTTGCCGTTTCTAAATAAAAATCTTGTTGTAGACATTGTAGATATTCATAGAAATAGGCTGAGTGAAATTAAATTAAAAAGAACATGATAATTTAGGTGATTTTTTTACTAGCTTTATTAAATTTTTAATCTCTATTGATTCATGGAGCATTTACCCATACATATATATAATGACTATGTCACCCTCATTCAATGACTAAACAATTCATCAAGAAATAATTATTTTTGATTAATCCGCTCATTAAACCTTCGTTTAACACACCGGTTAACCAGTTCATATAAGGATCTGGCTGTTTTTGATAAAGAACCCGCCAGAACCTCACTGTCCAATTACTATATTTCCTTTGAATATAGTGTTATATCAGCTATCTGGCTCCCGTAGTACAGGCTTTGCTTAGTTTGGGGTCAGATGGTGTAGTGTGAAATGTCTACCAATATTTATTTATTATTTCAATCCTGAGAAAAATAATTTTCAAGAAACCGTGCACCAGTAAATGGACAGCTATAGATGGTTCTCTGTGTGAATATCTGCGCCACCTGTCAGATATTAATTTCCGGCACTTGGGGCGCCCCGGCGTAATTACACGTCAGCAAATATAGACGTATCGCGGCACGGGGCTGACACCACCTCCTTCACGATACTTGAGCACGTAATCGCTTTCAGACATCATTGCCCTTTTAGGGAAGCGCTTGTTACCACGGGTCGTCGTGTTCTTTAGCTCCCTAATGTGCCTATGTTCAGATTTCCCGCCGGAGCCTATATAGTTTTTCTAACAATACAAATTGCTTATCTAACGAGATTCGTTGTGGATATTGTGGTACAAGCATTTTTTACTGGTCTACTTTTTTGGGTTGCATTTGACCGTCATGTCGCCTGATGTTAAGCGGCGATGCGGCTACCATTCAGCGTGCTTAGGTACCTAGAAGAAACCGATTCACTCTCGACTTGCACACACTAAGATCGTATGCGAGAACAATCCACAAAGCTAATGTATTCCACAACCTAGACATTATTACGAAAATAGAGTCAAACCTCTCCAGTTTGAGGTTTTGGAACGTCAACCATGAAACGTCGCATTTTCGAGCAACGAGATGCTGGATTTTTTTTATTGATGATCCAGATTACTGAAATAACAGTAATCTGTGGCACTCTTGAGCACTCTTATTTACGGAACCAACGACCAGATTTGAAACATTATAATTGTATCTGATAGCCGAATTCACTGGAAAGCCTACGAAGATTATAGGTTATTACTGACATGAGACTACTGAAACCGTACACAGCTTGATGTTTGTGGAATGTGTTTAAGAAAAGTAGCCTAATCTTGAAAAATATTCATCACCAGGGTTTCGAAAAAAACCCAACGAAGGTCTCCACGACAGATCGTGCGTACTCTTGTCGTCTGCCTGTCTCACACAACACTAACTAGTAGTCCCAAATTAAGCAAAACTTGTATTAAGCCAGATAGCTGACACAACACTTACATAATCGCAAATACGTATGTACTTATGATACATAGAAACACCCAAAGACAGCACAGATATTCTATTCATCACACAAGTATTTGTTCTGGGTGGGAATTTAACCCACGACCTCCGGCTCCATAGGCAGAAAGTAATATGAAAACTTTAACGAACTATAAAATAGTATATCCCACCTAAGCAATATAATTTTCAAAGAAAATTTACCACGATCTAAAAGTCTAGTATTATACACGCAGTGTTAATGAACTTGTTTTGTATTTATCCATGTATGTCAAGAATATCGTATGGTTTCCTAGGTGATTGGAACCAGTCACAACCAGGTACACTAACTAGGGGATGGGGTCCACAAACCGCAACGCGGCATTGTTCGTCTGTGGAAACTCCACTTAGTCATCAAACCAAGGGGGAGCCGATGGAAAACCCCGGTCGTAAAACCAACAAGCCGAAGGCCACATTTTATTCCCAGCTTCCAGCCAGCCTATGCCTACAGGCACAATAAAACACAAAGTTGCACACTCTTCAGTCCCAACGTCCGCAGTACCTACCCCGGCAGTACGCACGCTTATTTTTCATTTCGCCCAGGATTTTGAACAAAAGAATTTTTCTCATTGTTTTACTTGAACAGTAAAATACTCATTTCCGAGCGATTAGGTATACGTTTGCGATTCGCTTTGTGGTTTATTCAATTGTGGGTAAGAATAATGGCGTATGGTAGTAGGTGTTGGTATAGGTAATTTGTTATACTTGCATCATTAATCGCGAGGGGAAATGATATTAATCATGATGGCGGCAGTGAGGCGGGCGTTGGGCGCCAGGTTATAGATGTGGATCGATAGCATTGCAATATGTCAGGAATCACGGTGCTGTATACGTGTGCCGGTGTATACCGACTACGCAATACGCATGCACCGATAGCGACCCGGAATTTCCAGGGGTAGGTCAGTTACTATGCCATTTGATTTTACATTCTGAAGACGGTTGACTTGTAAACTGTTACGGAATATTCTGTTTTTCACACAGTAACTTTATATGTTTTTATAAATCTTATGTATGTGTGTTTACAATAAAACAAAACTCATTTTCAACGGCTGGACTGGTGTTGACGAAATTTTTCTTAATTTCAGACGTTTGTACAGGACATCTATTGGGTTCGCTACTAACTCAAATATTAGAAGTATTACAATGCTATAAAATATTGTAATATTGTTAGTAGACAATTTCAAACTTTTTCTATTAGTTCATTGGCTGACTACCTACCTAATCAATTAATTAGCGTAATTGGATACATTTTAAGCCTTACTAGCTGTATTACAAGTAGGTAATCTGTAAGACCCCCTTAAGGTATATGGTCCCCAATTGCTACTTTCTATTATTTTCTAATTGCTAGTCGTTAAGTTTTTGTACTTTTTTTTTTCAAAAAGAGGGCAGTAATATCTGCCTGTAAGGGGTAATGTTCGCTATGTGGCCATGGAAGGAGTTTGCTCCCTAGAATCGTCATCTCGGCTATTTATTACATCGTATAGATGGATACTAGAACCTAGATTTTTTATAACACGTGTAGCAACGGCGACAGCACATGGCAACACTCGATCGTCAGCTTATGTAACCCTTATCAAATAGATTATTAATTTGTCTTCAGTATTTAGCTAATGATTAAGCCAAAAAACAACCAAGTGAAGAGCAAACAAAATTGTGTCAGAGGGATGGATTAATTAATGTAAGGAGATTACATAGGTATTTCAAAAAGTTCTTTGTTGTACCTTCAACATGTAACTGAAAGGCAGAGTTGGCGAAAGGTCGCCATTAACTTTTGAGAGATATGAGATCTCTGCGGTCCAGGTAGTCATGTTAATTTATTCGCTCGGTCGTTAGAGATTTCAAGACTACATAAAATTTGACCTTGCCGGTATCTATTTCTTCTGAAAAATAAGACCTTGGTCAGGTTGCGGCCTTCAATGGCAAACTATTAATGGTCGGAACAAAGAGATTTTAAGCTCCTGATAATTCAGCGGGGGTGTTCATCATGTATTATGTAAAAGCATTAGTATTTGAGTCGGGGCAAGCGGGCCATTCCTTCGGCGTGGAGGACCGGCTGATATGAAAATTCGCCGTCGAGCGGTCGGCGGGCGCGGGGTTGCGACCGAGGCGGGGGGTGCACGGAGGCTCTATTTGGGTCACCCCGGGCGTCATCCCGCGATCAATAGCGGGGCCGGCGCGCGCCGTCTTGCCGTCTCGTTCGCTCCCCGCCGGTTATCTAACGTGTCTCGCACACTGCCCCACCGACATTAATTATTTTCTAAATCACCCCTTATACGAGCTGTTTAGACAAAGCTTACAATATCCCATTCTATTTAATCGCCGAGATGATCCCGCTAGCACGTGAGCGTGAAGGATACGCCCACTTCGACCTCGCGAGGATCGACGTCCTAGCTTCCCTAGCTCCTGTTTTCGAGGTTACGTAACCGAGGACAAAAGATATAAAAGTAATCCGGAGTAGACGGTTGTACGACGGCTTTATCGGATGAGGTTTTCAGCGGCCTCCGGATATTCCAGCGCGTCCTCGATGCTATGGATCGTGCAATAAATTTTCCAGCGGGCTGTATCTCAGACGAGTCATAATTTTAGAGCAACGTTGAAAGCTCATAATGAGGCGTTCCGAGTCAGGGAGCGGACTGAAGTGGCCGCATAAATATTGCTGACGAGTCGAGACGATGAGGCGGCGAATGCTAACTAGTTTGGAAAAGTTACAACGGGAGTTGTTCGAAACTCACTTTGCTTCCATGTAGAATATAATGTTACCTGTCAGGTACTCCGGTACCACTGTAACTATTATTTGTTCTATGTTTTCATCAACCAAATGTTTGGTGTCGCACGACTCTACGACAGAGATGTAAAAGGTTATGATGAAGTTGAGATCCGATCCGACATTTGCATTTCGGCAGAACATTATTCCTGAAACTTTTTGCATTAAGCTTCAATGGGCAAAACTTTTTGTCGGACAAAGTAATAGAATATTGAATTTCGTTCTCCGACAAGGCGTCGGAATTCAACGAAAACGTGTTCGTAGAGCAATATTGGTTTTAATAATATATAGTAGTCTATAAAAACTCCAGAGCTCAAACAGGATGGTTGTAAGTCATGTATTGTGGTAAAAATAACTGGAGCACGCGTGTTATCGAAACAAGCCTGGAAAGTATCGCCTGGAACACCATGGTATCGGTCTATTTAGTTGTTTGAAGACAGTAATGTAATCGGTATTGTTGGTGATGCGAGGTCATAAACCATGAGCGGAGACTGCGAGACTTCTGCAAAAACCTACGAAATATCAAGAACAGTGTAACTCCGCGAAATCGGCAAACGTACGTACTCAACGGCAAGCAGTTAGCAACAACCCAACAACATTCTATCATAAAGTTGCGTGCATAATCTTGCTAACAAATTGTCGAAACAACCAAAATAAAATCGTATTATTATTATAACTACCGATCGACGTCAAAACTTAGATTCTGACGTTGAGTTGGGGGATTCACTAGCGTACAAAGACGTAAGATTAATAGTGTAAGAATTCCGGATGCGAAAGTAATTTTTTTTCTCGTTTTCCAAATAAACTAAAGGAGGTAATTTAAATAATTCAGAGTGCAGTAATCGGCAATAACGAGCACAATGCAAATAAATACGGGGCGTTCTGTTTTTATTCAATCGGCGGATTGCTTACTTACTCTGTAGCAAATGAGTATTTGCTCAGAAGATACCAAATCATGTATTTGTATTGTATAAGGAAACATTTCGTATAATATTTAAGGTAGGTCTACAAGGTTTTTTAAGTTCAGTTCTTTACAATAGTTTGGGACTCACAATGTTAACGGGGACAACAATGCTTATATTAAGCAATCAATGTGTTTTCATCGCTAATAGCTTTGCACTTGATAGCCATTTCGCCTAATTAAGCGACGATGCGGGTCTATCATAGAGCATACTTGGGGTACTTACCATTAGGGTTAAGCAACACGCCTGCCCATAACAGCATAATGTCACGCAGCTATCGGAACATGAAGAGTCAAATCATTACCAGGCACTGTATTGCGTTCACTACGTCGATTCATCTATCCTGTAATTTCTCTGGAAGGGTAAAAAACGAAACGTCCCTTCAAAACGAAACACGGAATACATTTAGTTTTCATGAAGAGCATGATATACATATACAACCGACCTAAGCAATCAACGCTTGCCCTAAAATGTCCTATGCCTTATCTATACTTGTCCTTTTTTAACTTTGTTGTCGCCAACGCAATTAACTTTTAGTACAGTTTTACGGTTACGTAGCCTATAAAGCTGTGTCCCTACATCCCAGAATAAGGCTTAAACGGCTAAGCCTGTACTCCCTAGTACAGTACGCAGTCCGTAGTATATACATAGGTACAAGTAATATAATTTTCAGGTGCGGTTTAATTTCCGGTATCTTTGTGGAAACTTATTCGTTCATTTAGTAGGTAAGGGTCTAAGGGATCAGGCCGGCCACCGACCATCGAAGTTATAATCCCCGATTCTGAAATCTGGTTTAAGGCTTTCGAATTCGACAAAGTTGGACCAAGTGGCCCGTTTAGAAATTGCTAGATAATCCATAGATTGTGATCGGCCCAAACTTCTGTTATCATAATTTAATCGGACTAACAGTATCCCGGTGATACACTCGTTAGTATATTTAAAAATAATAAAATATATCTTAATATAATTTTCAAGAGAGGAATCATCTTATATCTCCTGTTGACGAGCGCAGTACAGATACTAGGTAGTGATTTGGATCCTATCCTAGGCCGTCTCATTATTTCAAAAAAAGGTTTTTGTATGTCATATTGATGATTAATGATAGCAATTTAAGATTCTAGTCTGAAATAATTATAATAAGTATTTGGTATATTTTTACTAGCAATATCAGGAATTCATCTATTATTAACATTGAGGTACCATGAGACAAAGAGAAAGAAAATATTTATGTCAACGTCTAACGAGACTTATTACACTATATTTTTTAAAGATCTACGTTTCACCACATATTCGCTTAGTGGAAAGCGACGTTGAGGTCGAAGATGAAGCACGTATTCTTAAAAGGTACTTATTCACTCGAAGACACCCAGGTCGTAAGTCTTAGGAAACAAGAAAAGCCGTAGGTAGTCTAATACCTATCGGTTCGCATTAAAATAGCGTAGTAGAGGAAGCGAACCAAGTAATCGATAGAGGGCATTTGAGTCCAACCGTACCTATTTAGTCCTTAACTGGCTCATAGAAGATAGTTTCACGTGATTCATCATTTATAGACTCATAAGTGGAAGTGAACCTTTTAATACGATTCAGTGACGGGCCATCTACTACGAGGGTCAAACTGAAAGTTCTTAGAACTGGCCACTTATAAACAATATAATAAAAAAATAATTCTATAATTTGAAAATAGAACTCTTTGCCAATATTACTGAGTATATACTTCATTCATTTGTCATTTGTTTTACGATTTGGCGGCAAATTGAAAATTGTCTGTGTCACGTCAACATGAATTTAACACGAGAAAATTTTCGTGCAATGATTTTTTATGACTTTCGATGTCATTTAAGTCAACAAGAAAGTTATGATAGACTACGATTGGCCTTTCACGATGAAGCCCCATCTCGTGCGACTGTTTACAACTGGTTTAATGAGTTTAAACGTGGTCGCACTAATCTCACCTTCTACGGCGACGACTGAAGATGACATCTGTGTTGTGCGGCGTATGATAGAGACTGACAAAAGAGTGACCTATCAGCAGATTCGGACAAGCTTAGGCATCGGTATGAGTCAAGTGCACAAAATCCTACATGAACATTTAGCGGTCAGGAAGCTTTGCGCCCGGTGGATACCTCATAATTTGACTGAGGCTCAAAAACTCCATCGTGTGGATTGGTGCCGTAAAATGATTGAAAGATTTAACGGAGGTGACTCAAATGCTGTGTTCGACATACTAACAGGTGACGAAAGCTGGATTTACTGTTATGATCCTGAAACCAAAAGACAATCTGCTCAGTGGGTGTTTCCTTTCGAGGAGTTGCCAACTAAAGTGAAGAGAGATCGAAGTGCGGGAAAAAAATGGTGGCCTCGTTCTTTGGAAGGATAGGTCATTTCGCAACAATTGTGTTAGAGGATCAAAAACAGTTTCTGCAGAATGGTACACTACCAATTGTTTGCCACTTGTCTTGGAAAAAGTTCGAGAGAAACGACCTCGCAGTAGGATCCTCCTTCACCACGACAACGCCTCATCGCACACCGCCAAGCGAACGATCAACTATTTGGCGACATCAAACGTTGAATTACTGGGTCACCCGCCGTGTAGCCCCGACCTCGCGCCTTGTGATTTTTATTTATTTTAAAAAAATTAAAGAAAAACTTAAAGGAAAGCGGTTTATGAATGCTGAAGAAGCGGTGGCTGCGTATCGCGATGCCATTGAAGAGACCCCTAAGGACGAGTGGGCAAAGTGCTTTTCCCAGTGGTTCCATCGCATGCAGCGGTGTATTGACGTGAATGGACAATATTTTGAAAAGATATAATAAAACTAATAACTGGCTAATGTAATCAGTTTTTTGATTTTCTAAGAACTTTCAGTTTGACCCTCGTATGTAGATATGAAGTTGTAGGTATAGTAGATACATGTCCATTACCCATCCTTCGACTAGTCTTATTAAAAAGTGGTAAAGAAATTACTTTCCTCGGAAGATGGATTACTAAATCTGAGTTTCCAGGGTAGTACAACGAATTTACCCAGCTTAATCTACCTACAAACCTATTTGGACTAAAATAATTTTATTTTTCATAACATTTCAAAACCCAGCTATCTTATCTAAATCGAAAATCTATACCACAAACCAATATTTACTTCAATACAGAGTTATATCTCTTCAGGACTGGTAATGAAAAGCGTGTTTACTTAAATATATCCCCCTCACGTAACTCGATATCGATTCTATATTCCTCGGGGAGCGAAACGAGCCAAATTATGATTTAACATTTTACAAGTTAACACGCCATTCCCCCTGTTCGTAAGCGGTTTATTGCCAGCAAATAAACTCGACTGCTGTCATAGCCTAATTGATTCACATATTTATACAAACGTTTCAACTATTTTTCAATTTAATTAGTGAACGAAACAACACAGCGAAAGTTCCGTTATAATGAACAGTAATATAGATTTTTAACAAAAAACTGTTATGTTAGAAGAGAAATTTCGAAAAAGAGATTTTTAGTACAAATACTACAAAACGACCCTGCAAATTATAAAAGTTGACAAGATCAAATTGAAAAATGTGTGAAGTTTGATGAAACGAAAAAAACCAGACAAAAGCTTTTTTGTTTTTTTTGATGTTTCTTTTTTCAGTTATAAATCGTATAGCAGAAATACAAATATACGAAAAATAAAGCCAAACCACAATCCTAGCCAATCCACTATGATCGGTCGATACAGAGCAGTGTAGGTAGATAGAGTAGGGTCCTATGGGTCACCCTCGTTCCATTATCTAGAGTTATAAATTTGACTGTGACAAATGAAGATGTAAAAAAGGACATCTAAAGTTAGACCCCAGGCCGTGATTCGATAACGCAATGAAGTGGGGATAATAGTTTTACCTCACCTCGAGCTGAACGGAACGGAGACGAGGTCAGAGTGGATAAACCGTCGAGTCAATTTCCGATATTAGATTTGCCTACGGGCGGCAGCGGGAGGTCCGATTTAACTACATACTACAAGCTATTTGCAACGTCCTACTATAATAATAAAAATGCGAAAGTTTGAATGTTTAGACGTAAGATGTATGTTCCTCAATCACGTGGTAATACAGATAGATCTTGGCCTGGAATAACAGGTATTCTACTTTGTATCCCTTGAAAATAACGGAAACGGAAACTATGCAGGTAAAACCGCGGGTCAGACGTAGTAAAAACAATATTATGTACTAAAATTTTAAAGTAGCCCTTCCGCCTTCATAAAGTGTACTACTGCTTGATCTGCTATGCAATCTAAATATTATTATCGTATACCTTTTTTGGCTGAGGTTTATACGTCATATCTCACTATACCAATAGTCCTGATAATAGCCAACCTCCGTTAGGAGATGGCACATTAAGAACAAGAATTGCTTAGGTACGTAGTACGTAGGTACATTAAATGTAAACCGTACGATCATGATAACGCTCGTAAACTCCATAATTCTTTAGATTATGTCCAATCAGTGTAATTATTTTACAATCAGTGTTAGAAGAACAGAGTCGCTAAACAACGCACCGTGCTGATTTAATCAAGTCCCTCGAGGTTATAACATCAGTAAATTCCAGCAAATGAATCAGAAACGAACGAATATCGAAATTTCAACATCCAATAAAATTAGTCCCTAGCCCCTGACAGGGAAAACGGAAATTGCGTTGAAATTTCATAGGCTTCTATAAGGAGTGAATTCAATCATGGAACCATCTGGTAAGAACTGGCGGCCTCGGGACTCTGATACTAAAGATACTTTTACAGGGTTATTCAGGACTGATGTGCCAAGATTCGATTCCGTACAGGGGTGTGAAAACACATACAAAGAAATCATTAAAAAAAAACAGATGTAACATAAATAACACAGTTTTCTTTGTTATAATCATAACTTTTTCAAGATTTTAATCCATTCGAAAGTTCATTTTAAGCAATCGCTTTTGGCCATAACATCTAGGTGTTCCACTGAACTTAATATTTTCCTATATGTTAGAATTGAACAATAAATGATTATATTATATTATACTAGCTGTACCCTGCCACGCTTCGCTGTGGCACATTGTGATGCAAAAATTAGATAAAAACAATCCTTGATGCGGATTATAAATCATTCTAGAATTTCAGCTCGATCGGTGCAGAACTTTTTGAGTTTTTGAAGCGAACACAAACCAACATAACATTTTTATACATAGAGATTAATCAATCCATCTAATCAAAATTTATGGGAACCTTGTTCTTTTTTTGCTACGACGACTACGCTTCCTTTTTGGTTTCACACAACCATTCTGTGCGAGCCAGTATTTCATTCCATGAAACATTTCAGTCAATGAAATTATTATAAACTGTATGTAAGCATGAAGTGTAAACATTAGACGTCACGACCCGGCGGTTGCTACGCCCTACTCGGTAGACCTACTCCAGCGTTGCCAGAATGCTAGGTTTGCAACGATTTTGGTGTTTTTTATTACATATGGCTAGTTCGTGGTAACTCGACTCAAGCAGTTACTGTGGTGATTATCTATAAGTATATAGAAATTAAAGAAACTGAACTGAACTTTCAATTAATGATTAACTGAACTGAATTAAATACAGATGTCACCAGGGGAGATCGGGGGATTGCAATTTCTTTACGACCAAATTCAGAAGTAGTTTTCACGTTAAAACGTTACTTTTCCGTTCATTTAAAGTGGATTTTCACAACGCAAAACTGGCAACACTGATCCACTCAGTACTCGCGTGTTGCCCGAAGGTGAAGACGAAGGAAGTTTATTGGAATATGAACTAGATAATATTTATAGTTCTCAGAAACAGTCTAAAAATTGCTCGTGTTTCGGCTTTAGTACTTTGGATGCTTTCAAAAGATACAAATGATTCAGCTTTCGAACGCGCACTATCCTCCTTATATCCGGCGGATTGGTAAATTCAATATTTACACAATATATTTATTTCAATCATAGCTTCTTACACGTTTATACGAACATTATGACATACTTATTTCCCACAGGGTTAGGAAGATCACCATCTTTTCTTTGTTTACTAAAAATATAATCGATTCTTGTTTGGTGGTTTCTTGGTTGGATTTAAGTTACGGCTGGTCTAGTCGGGAGAACGGTAACCGCTGATTATGAGCAGGGGCTCAGAATTAGCAATAGATAATAAAGTCTTTTCAACACTGTCTTTTCGAAGTCATGTGCTTAACGTCACTAACTTCAAAACGGCGAAGGAAAACATTGTGAGGAAACCCACATCTTCCAAGAATATTTCGAGGTTCTGCGTTATCCATCAACCCGTACTTGATTAGCGTGGTGGATTATGGTCTTGACTCTCTTCTTGACTGAAGATCCCGAGTCATAGCCGTGTGAATACTTAGTGGGCTGCTTATGCCTATGCTTGCTTGGTCGCCAGCAATTTATATGGATGAATAGAGGATATCTATACTTGGTACTCGAGTTTAAGATGATTTACAGGAAATAACTGTGTATCTATCAGTCAACCAAAAACTCGTATTATTTTGCTTTCTTTTATAAGTGAGCGGACAAAAATGCGGGTGGTTTTTCCTATTTTTGCAAACATGAAAGACTCAAACTTCGACCTCAAGATCAGTAGACCGATGTCCAGATCATTAGTATGTGTATATGTACCAACGTTTCGCAATTCTTTCCACAAAAACCATCCGATATTTTAACATGACTACGCATATCAGTCTACGATTTCTATCACTTGGTTCTCCGCAAATTCATATATGCTAAAACCCGGAACAGAGAACATTGTACTTATACCTATCAATATTCCAGAAAGACCCTTACATCCAAGCCCAGCTAACAACAGCTACCAGTCTTCAGTAGCAAACTAATCATGTAAATTAGTTAAAACTGATTTAACAAACAAAATGTATCGGGCTCAGCGCTTCAAGCCAGACAAGTGCAGAGTATTAGTACGCCAGTCACGTGATATTGAGCTGTGACATCAGTCGAGGGTTGCAATGTGGATTAGTCGTGTCAACGACATATCGGCGAGCAAGGCCTTATACGAACAAAGACTGTGGTTTAATGGTTTGCTGATTCGTTATCAACTTATGACTATTTTGGTCATCGTGCTAATTTTACAAACGCAAGTTTGTAATAATGTATAGAGGTAGATGTATGTTTGTTACTCTTTCACACAAAAACTATTGAAGGGTTTTGGATGAAATTTGGTACATAGATAAATAATAATAAATAAATAAAATAAATATTGGTGGACAATTCACACACAACACCATCTGACCCCAAAACTAAGCAAAGCTTGTGTGATGGCAGCCAGATAGCTGATATATTACTTATATAGTTTTAAATACATACTTATTATAAATAGATAGATAGATAGATAAATGGTCTGGAGTAACATATGGACTATTTTTACCCCTGGGAATTAACGGGATCGGAAACTACGTACGACATCAAACTGTAAGCACGTTCATCGTAGACCGCATCGTCGCTTAAAATCAACCGAGATGGCGGTCAAGTGTAAACCTACAATAGTTAAAAAAATAGTAGTGACACGCAGCTATTTCAAAATGAAGTGTTCAAATCAGAACACACTAATCTTCGCACATTACTGCTTGGCTATAGACTGGCAGAGGCACTAGAATTGAAGTTCTTCAATAACATTACGACTATTTCGAACCCAACTATTAGGATTACATGCAGTTTTTGGATTGATACAAATAAATATAATAGTTTGACAATAAAATAATAATGAGAAAGGAGTTTTCACATTGAAAAGTAAAGTTCGTAGGATTTTGTTTGTTATATTTACTTCTAAAGGTAATTTTATTCAACATCCCCAAGAAAACGAAATATTCGAGCGAGACTGTGAACTATAAACCCGCAGAACCTTAAAGTTACACAACTTCTTGTAATGAATAACCTGACCAATGAAATGAGGCCAGGCAGCTGTTTGAGTGAATTTCGTTAAAGATTTAAAAGATTCCAACTCGATTACATAATCTCTTTAGAATTACTTTTCTAATTACAGAGACTTACAAGAGGCTTACCTCTATAATATTAACACTAGGTTGTGAAGAATCAATTTCGTTCTGCACCAATTTACCCGCAATGCTACAAATATATGACACCAATAAACAGCATTTACATTAGCTCCACATAAAAAAAGCTCTGAAAAATCTTTGCAAATTTCTGTTTTCTAGTGCACAGTATATAACGCACAACATATTCAAGGAAGCACTGAATCGTTTTTATAAATTGTCTTATATTTTTATCTATTATTAGCAAAGGTTTTATGTTCAAGAGGTATGTAATTTGTGATATTCAATGAAGCAATCTCTGACACATGCTGTCATGTGTCATTTCAAAGCACGAAACGTACGAAAACTCTCAAAAAGGAATATTTTTTCCCCGATTTTCTTACATTCTTGATTCATGCTCCAATAGAAAAAGAATCTTTCAATCCGGACCAGTACTTCCCGAGATCCTAGCGTTCAAACAAACAAACAAACAAACTCTTCAGATTTATAATATTAGTATAGATATAAGAAGTTTCAAATAGCATAACATGGTGTAAACGCACAAAATAAACAAAGAAAAAATGATTTAACAAAATGTATTTAATATTAGATTGATTTTTAGACTTCAAGGGGAAAAACGCTGTTGACCCGTTTAAAACAAAGTATAATTTCAAATTAAATTTTATACAAATACGTTAAGGTGCTAAACGGTGAAGTAACTTGCACTACTATATTCAGAATACTATTTTAGTAGTGCGACACAACAAACAGAACAGGGAGAAATAATGCGAGATCTCGTTAAAATGTAGTTAGTGGTATGTAGTGCAGATAATCCGGGATTGAGGGCACGGTCGCATATTGCGCTAAACAGCCTCCAGAGCAATTCAAGTAACATAAATCAGCCGTTAAGTGCACGTTAGAACTGCCGCACTCCAGATAATTCAATTATGAACGTGACAACTCTGCACAGATACGAAAATTGCTTCACATAAAATCGAGTCAATCTTTATATAGCGTAGTTGTAAGCGTTATAGCATATATTAAATCAATCGTAAATACTAAAATAGGTAATATCAATACAACAGCAAAAAAATATACTCTATAGCAATACGCTGAAGACACAAAGGAGATATACAGATGTGGAAACAAGATTCGGAAGTAAATCTCTCGAGTTACGTGAGAAGTGAAGTTTTTCCGTAGATTTCCTAGATGGAACAATTGTATTAGCAAAAGTACTCTTAAGAGGGTTCACGAACTACGATCGGTTATATCGAGATCTCATTTTGGTTTTTAAGATCAAGATTCTTATTTAACATCTTGGCATCTCAACAGCTCTTTTTAAGCAGGACGATATACATTTGTAGAATAATATCATGAAAAGAAAATACTTAATTTTTGTGTGTGATGGTGATTACTGACTGAAAATACGATAGCTACTGGAGCGTTTAAAAAAAAATCTTTCACTAATGGAATTTCACATCATCATTGATCATTGTGAATAACATAACATAGACTATTTTGCTAATGGATTATGTTTCATTTTACTAAATGTGCAAATACGGGACAGATTGCTAGTCGCACAAAAATATAAAGAGGATAGTGGTGGAATCGGGTGGTACGATAGATACCGGTGTACACCGGTGTGAATCGGTACGGCCAGCGAATACCGGACAGTCTGGGCGCGGGCGGGCCCGAACAGTTTCCGTTACTGCATACGAAGCCACCAGACAGTTCAATGCACCACACAAGGAATCTATACGTTCGCGTTTCGTGATTGTAAAATTTGCGAGGAATCGCACAAATCAATATTAGACAGCGTCAGTACGACTGCGTAAACTGGGTTGAAGATATACACAAATAATACTGAAATAGCGTCCTTGTCGGGAAACGGCAGACGCGGTAACTCCCGAGTTAATATTGGTATTGTTTCCTTTGGATAAATTATGATAATATGCCCTACGATGTCACCATCGTACACAATCAGGCTTTTAAAAAAGGTAGGGCATGAATTTGGTATGAGGCTATGACCGAGACGACGGCAATTTGTAGAAATGACTGTGGAAAAGTTTCGGAGACGGTCTTTCCTCATTATATTGTAATCTGAGCACGGTGAATAAATTGGGTGTGGGCGTCACGTATGAATGAAATTCGCGCGCGGTTTCCAGGCATTACAATGGCCGTTGGTGCCTGTGCACACCAGTTTACGTTAATGTCACCAATTCAAATGGATTAGCGGACCTTGGAGATAAGGTGGAAGGTCATTTAATAAAAGGGCACCCGAATCACGTGCCTAAATCATTTATCAAGGGATCTACAATAAAAAAGTGGAAACATATTTAATGGCGTACATTTTTATCACAATGGGTATATAATACGGTCTACCTAAGCTGTTTCTAAGACATACATACTTTTGTACAGTTTTTATCCTTTTTCCGTACAAGGTGGCCTGGAAGAGATTGCTTTAAGCAATAAGGCCGCCAATTAAGAGTCTCACCCATTAGTTACTAAGTTAATTTTTATTGTGTTTTTTCTTTACTCTGTGTGGTCTTTTAATAAAGAGTTTATTATTATTATTACATACAAATAAGTAGTTATCTAAGATATTATTGACTTGGTACAAATGTTTTTCTTTACTCTGTGTGGTCTTTTAATAAAGAGTTTATTATTATTACATACATATAAGTAGTTATCTAAGATATTATTGACTTGGTACAAATGTTTTTTCTTTACTCTGTGTGGTCTTTTAATAAAGAGTTTATTATTATTATTACATACAAATAAGTAGTTATCTAAGATATTATTGACTTGGTACAAATGTTTTTTCTTTACTCTGTGTGGTCTTTTAATAAAGAGTTTATTATTATTATTACATACATATAAGTAGTTATCTAAGATATTATTGACTTGGTACAAATAAAATAAAATAATTTATTTTTTCAGAATTTAAGATCTTATCGTACCTTGTAATGCTACTAACATTATAAATGTGCAAGTGTAGATGTTTGTTGCTCAATCACGTCGGAACGTTTGAACTGATCAGGTTGAAATTTGGAATACAGTTAGATTACAGTCTTGAATAACAGGTACTTTTTATTATATTAAATGATGGGATCGGGAACAACGCGAGTAAAACCACTAGGCGCTGCTAGTCCACAGATAAATAATAATACAACAAATTAGACTATGAGATCGATGCATGAAATACCCTCGACGCAAAGTTTAACCGTCGCCGTACAGCGGGGCAATGCCGCCAGTAATTTCCGTACCTTGGCACCGGGGCCGGGCAGGGGCGATGTTACGGGTTCGAGACCCCCGAAAGGTTCGAGCATTAACGAGGCCGGGCGGCTCAGTAGCCGTGGCCTGGTCAGCCAAAGGCATTTTCCTTCACGACAAAATAAGGGGCGCTGTTAGGTGGGTGGGTTATTTGATTAACTTGACCGTATTTACTTTTAACTTAATATGTATAATTCACAGTAAAAGTACAAATAAAGAATATTTTTATTTCAGCAAAATAAGTAAATGATTAAATTTACTGATTAAGACTACTAATAACTATTTTCTTTATATGCTTCTTTAGAGATGCAGACTGGAGATACATTCCTTTGGAAAGCTATTACTCGTACTTAAGCCAAAGTGAGAGGCACTGCAATTCTAATAAGATTTATTCAAGTTCCTCGCCGCACAGCCGGCAGAATTAATTTTTTCTCCAAGCAGCATTCCTCGCTACTTCTGAAACGAGAGCTGAGTACCTACTTTAGTGTCAGCAATACGTGATTCACTTAAGAAATTTGTATTTTAAATGCAACATACTGTAATGGAAATTGCAAGTGTTACGATCAGAAAAGTAGTTTTTAATGTTTTATCACACTCCTTTTAGACACATCTGAAGTTGGTTCATAGTAAATTGCTTTCGACTCCATCAAATCACACGCGGGGAACACAAACACACACCAAGGCGTATACTGATATGATGTTGAATTTGATATAGGTAGCAGTCTCTTTATTTTCATAGGAAATTAAAGAGAACAATAGCATAGCTAAGTCATAACCCTTTTGGTTAGGCGGTCGTAAGGCAGGATATGTGCTGATACAACATCACATCACAAAATCTAAAAATCTATACACTTAATATGATAACATAATATGGAACCACACTAATACGAGTATGTACCTACTATATAGTCTTATTTATTAAACCCGACCAAAAAAAGGGGTGTTATAAGTTTGACGTCGATGTCTGGCTGTCTGTGTGTGTGTCTGTCTGTGGCACCGTAGAGCTCAAACGGATGGGCCGATTTCAATGCGGTTTTTTTTTATTTGAAGGTTGATATCCGTGCGGATGTTCTTAGCTATGTTTGATTAATATCGATTCGAGATGGCCGCCTCCACAAAATGGCGGACAAAATATTTCTTCACAACCTACCTCAATATGGATATCAAATGAAAGGGCTTGACCAGTGGAATACAATACATAATAATAAATTTCAAATGCAAGATGGCCGCCACCACAAAATGGCGAATTATATTATTTTTTTCACTACTACCACAATATGGGTATCAAATGAAAGGGCTTGACTGGTAGAATACTTTGCACTATGACATGTTTCAAATCCAAGATGGCCGCTACCACAAAATGGCGAAATACATTTATTTTTTCACAACTCCCTTAATATGGGTTTCAAATGAAAGGGCTTGACTAGTAGAATGTTGTACAGATAACAAATCCGAGGTAGTCGGGGGTTAATCAAAATTTTTAATTTTGTTCTTGTATTTTAAAAACAACAGTATACACAGTAAAAGAGACAGTACAATTATTCCCACGTGTATCTGTAAAATCTAAACGGATTTGTCTGAAATCAAGCCCGTAATAAGTACATTACCTGGTTAATATATACAGGCTACTTTTTATCCTAAGTAAATAATTTCCGTGGGATATTAAGTGAAACGATTAATTTGCGTGAATCGTAGTTGGTAAAAACAAGTTATCGTGAAAAACTGTTGAGCCGCGAGTTAAGCCGCCGGCACAGCTAGTATCACATAACATAACAAGTTATAACTAACTTGATGTCATATTAATAGCGCGCAATAACAAAAGGATTACAGCTTTAGGGAAACACATTTAGAAAACGAATGAAACTTTAGTTAGATGGGATCCCGAAAGTTACCACCAACTAACGTAACAATTGCTTTGAGCAGGGCGCTTATAATTCGAGTAGACAGATGAGTAAGTATTCTATGACAAAGTAGTTTGCTCGCTGTAGCAGTTACATTATTCTGTTTACTGTCTGTGTCTTGCTGCCTCACCCGCCTTTTATTTCCTTTAAAAGCGACGCCTTAGAATTGTTATATGGTGTTAGACCTCAAAAACTGGGATTATAAAAGCAAACAATGTGTTTTTTACTGTAAGGCCCTTTGCGCATAACTCTGCAAGTTTTTCCGTAAACTGGGGTCGAGTTTATCTCCACAACAATCTATAACATTCTCTGACATGTGTCACCTGTTAACTCGCACTTGGCTGACGTGGCGGATTAAGGCTTTGACCTTCCTCGTGAGAGACGGCCCCGACTCCCAGTAATTCCCAGTGGGAGCATAAGCGAAGCTGTTTATTTTAGTATGTAAACTAACGTGGTTATTACACATTTTAAATATAACTCTCCTTGAAAAAGATCGCCGGACGCGATCGAAACTTGAGTCGGACTGGACTGACTAAATCAAACGTGAGTTATAGTTGCCGGCAAACAAGTTGACCCAATGAAGTTAGCTGCGCAGAAACGTTTTTAAGGTATCTTTGGTGGAAGTGCACATGCGCGAACTTTCCCCTTCCACGTCACTTTTGGGTCAACTTGTTTGCCGGCCACTATACCCGTGTATTTATTTATTTAGAAGCTGTTTAAGCTTATATCAAAGCTAAGATTATTCTTGTCAGACCTACCGGTGTACGGGTACTTTTTACAGAATAGACCGACTGATTCAGATCATCACGATTGCTTACTACCAGACAAGAAACGGCATTTGAGCGCTTTATTCGCCTTTGAAGTTCTGTTGAAATATAATAGGTACTCTTTTTGTAGTGTGATTACGAATAGGAATGTATCGATACCATCGATTAATGCGCAGACACGCGAACTGGTAATAATCTTAGTCACCGCTTTTAACGAGTGTTGTTTTAGACCTACATCCATTAAAACTGAATGAGTATAGGCGGGACAGAGATAAGCTTCGAACTACATAAATGAAAGGGTATTTTTTTTACTGTAATAGGTTTGCATTAGACCGCTATCTCGTCTGATGATACGCGTCGGCCTGGTCTACGATGGAGCATGCTTTTCTACCCCTAGTAGAAATCGATTGACTCTCGATTTGAACACAACTAGATTTATACATCGAGAAAACCCCACTCATACGCGTGGGTTTGCCCCGGCGCATTCTAACTTAGCATCAAAAGCTTCAAACACACATAAATAAAATTAAAAAAATTGGTGGACAATTCACACACAACACCATCTGACCCCAAACTAAGCAAAGCTTGTAAACAATCTCTCTACATCATCTTGTACATCAATCACTCTTCTATACATTGCATGGGTAGTTAGAAATAATACTATAGAAAATATTTTTTGAAATGTTTGCAGGATCGAATAAATCGTTGAACGGATTACACGTCGACTACATAAATCAGGTTATGCAATGTTAGCTAACAGTAGCGGCGCATACATTCATCGGCACAATGCGTTAGTCACAATCGCTACACTGGTTAGCGGGCACACTGCAGTTAAAGCCGGATTACATTTTGGCCTTTGAACTCAGTGCTGCCAGGTCGGGGTTCATCGTCGGGGGTCCTATGAATTACTACAAATAAAATATTTCAAATTTGATTAGCAACGGTTTATAATGACACATGCTGTCCTTTGAGGATTTACTATATGCTGTCACGTTAACGCACGGTAGGAAAGCTCTCAAAAAGGAGTATTTTCCCCCTTTTTTGTTACATAATTCATTTATGCTCCGCTGCTATTGATAGTAGCGTAATGTTATACATAGCCTTCCTCCATAAATGGACTATCCAATAGAAGCATAATCTTTCAATTCGTACCAGTAGTTCCCAAGATAATAGCGTTCAATCAAACAAACTCTTCAGCTTTATAATATTAGTATAGATTACATATTTGATATGTGTACCAATAATAATAATTAGTAAGATATTTCCACTATTCCATTGAAATAATCCGAAAATGTTAGTAACATGGCAACACAAGAACTTAACTCATCAGGACGTTCGCGAAGCCGACTGAGTCAGAGGAAAAGGACTATTTAGGATGGTTAATTTGGATTAACGAAATTACCTAACATACAATAAGCGGGTAAGGTCAATGAGAAGACTGCACTAACTGAACCGACAGATTTATCTGGATTACGGCCACACCAATCCATTTACTTCTAACCATTACGCAAGTGTTACCATATGAAGAGGGATGGAAGTTATACAAAGTCTCGTCCTAAAAAAAGTTGATGCTGTAAACTCTACACGACTCGAGTCCTAAATAAACCTAGATGAACAAAACGTGATTAACAAAAAGAAACGTAGATTGATGAAAGAGGCGCTTATGATGTGCATTTAAATATGCTGAATGAGATATCAATGATGTCTAAGTAAAATCTGAACGTGATTTTTACAAATCAGAGAAGATTTCCGCAAGATCAAATATGCATCGGGCTGACCGAAATACTAAAGATTATGGCAATGTTGAAGCTATGTAACCAAATTCGGGGGTTTCACTACTTGAATCTGCAAACTTGACCACAAACCCTTGAATCTTGAACTCCAGGTGGTATCCTTCAAAAGGAAAAGAAAACTTCAACCTTCAACGAGTTCATTCGCCAAAGAACACGATGTTATGGACAAATAAGAACAATAAAATATATTTGAAAAAGTGTATTTAATAAGCCCACGGGCGAGCATCGAACTCCTGCCAATAGTTTCAGAAAACAGACATTTAGCCGACGAAGTATTAAAGTTGTTCAAGAAATTGAACAAAACACTGCCAAGTTGTCTGTGAAAATTCTGCCAACTCTATTGGGAAAGCAATACATGAACAGACTAGCCGATTACCACTTTATACAGCAATCAAGAGATAATGTAAAAATTATTAGAGCTATAAAACCTACATCATTGAAAAGAACAAGAATAGGCTTTACCAATAAAAACTTTACTCAAGTTATAAAACAAGTAATACGAATCGACAAAGCTTAATGTTTATAGAGACTTAGTAATGTTATGTCACTACAAAAGAAATTGCGTTTTATATTTTTTTTACCCTCATCCACTAAGTTTACATAACTAACGATAAACTTAAAATTCAAACAGCCTCAATTAATTAAGTTTATTACTTATATATGCTTTTTAGGGTTCCATAGCAAAATACGGGATCCTTATAGATTCGTCATGTCTGTCTGTCTGTCCGTCCGTATGTCACAGCCACTTTTCTCCGAAACTATAAGAGCTATACTATTGAAACTTGGTAAGTAGATGTAATCTGTAAACCGCATTAAGATTTTGATACGAAAAATAGAAAATAACAAAAAAAATTAGGGGTGCCCCTGAAACTGAAAATCATTTTTTTTTATCAAAACCCTCTACGTGTGGGGTATCTATGGATAGGTCATCAAAAATGATATTGAGGTTCCAAACATATTTTTTTTCTAAACTGAATAGTTTGCGCGTGGTACTCTCTTCCAAAGTGGTAAAAAGTGTGTGTGTGTGTGTGTCCCTGTAACTTCTAAAATAAAAAAAGTGTACGTTGTGCGTAAGTGTGTGATGTACATTACTAAATAAAAAATCTAGTACAACATAATTAAAAAAAAACAATAAAAATCATCGTATCGATGATTACGTTTATTGTCGTTCCTATTTTGTGTACTTAGTAGGTATTTATTTATGTGATTACTGATAGTTAACCAACTAAAGCTTTGTTTTCTGCAGGTATAATTTTAAAAACAAATAAGTCGTGCTAGTTATGTTTGCTAACCTAATTTATTTCGTGTAAATAGGCTTATTATTTATCTAATCAATGAAAGAGTTAATATTTTATTACAGATAGTATAGTACGGTGTATCTATACTATGATATAATCATTGGTATCTATCTACCAATGATTCAAATCTATACTTATAATAAAACTGTAACGGGTCGAATTCTGTACATTGAAGATATTTTGAAAATTTTTTTTTGGGGCACTCCATAGTCGATACTGATGGCGAAACTGCATTTTTTTTCTTTCATGTCTGTCTGTCTGTCTGTCTGTCTGTCTGTCTGTCTGTCTTTCTGTATAGGGATCACGCATCACGCCGAAACTACTGATTCAATTCAGCTGAAACTTGGCATGATTTTAGTTTAAACTAAGGAAATTGCTGTAGGCTACTTTTGATCCCCAAATTCTGATTGGTTTTCTTGCGGGAGGGGGTGAAAGTCAGAATGTGTATTTGGTTGTAACTCATGTTTGCGTTGTTTAATTTCATTAATTCTTTTTTTGTTAGAAAGAACACATTTTTTATATTGTCCCATCAAAATTTGAACATTATCGGTTTGGTGGTTCGGAAATTACACAAACATTAAATAATAACGACACGCATGGCGCGTTCGGTACATACTAACTTCTAAGTATTCTGTGTATCACAGACGATCCACAGAATATCTAGATTCTAGATTCAAGAAGTGCCCACGTGATCGCGTCGCGTCGTCTTGAATGACAAAATAATTGTCAAAAATATATTTTTGTGTGGAAAAAGGAGGAGGATGAGAACATCCTCCTTCAAACAAGGAGGATGTTCTCAATCGGGTTGCATGTTTTTTTATTTGGTTTTATTTTACACGATAACTCCGCTAATTGTGAATTGATTTTGATAATTCTTTTTTTTTTGTTTGGTAGAAAATACTTCAGAGGTGATCTTATATATCGAAAACAGGGAGGTAGTTTTCAAATATCAACAAAAAACAAATATCAGCTTAGATTTATCTGTATTTAGTTAGTCGAACGACAGAATTAAATTACCTGTCATTGAAGTAAATTTTTGTTCTTTTGAAGAAAACATATCAGCATACTAAGTAGCAGCATAAACAACCCATTAAATGTTCCCACTGCTGGACGTCGGGGCCTTTTCTCGCAAGGAGAGAGACAAGGCTATAATCCACCACGCTGGCCCAGTGTCGGTTGGTGGATGACATATGACATGTGACTTAGAACTTAGATTCTAGGTACATTTCGGTTTCCTCACGATATTTTCCTTCACCGTTTAATTACCGGCATTACGAACATGACTCAGAAAAGATAGTGGTGCGCGTGGTTTTGAACCCTGGGTCTCCGGATCAACAGTCGGCGTTCTCTCGACTAAGTCAGCTGTAGCTTACTAGACCAGCCGTAACTTAACGTATTATTTCAATCCAAATACTGTTTCAAATTTAAAGGTAGTGTTCAACAAGCTTCGGTAACCGAAGCAGACCGTTGTTAGGGTTCCGTACCTGACTTCGCTGTCCGTCCATCCTTCCGTCTGTCACCAGACTGTATCTCAAGAACGGTGATAGCTAGATAGTTGAAATTTTCAAAGACGATGTATTTCTATTGCTGTTTTAACAAAAAATACTAAAACTAAAATAAATATTTAAGAGGGCTTATTTCCATACAACAAACTTGACTTTTTACCGTTTCTTGCTCGATACTAATAACGTACCTGTCACTGGTTGACGCTTTCACTATTCACATAATATTAAGTTTTATGTTCTCTTTAAATGTAAGTAATTAAAATAAAATACATTTTTAAGGGGGCTTCCATACAATAAAATAATTTTATTTGCTAATGGTTCAGAACCCTTTGCGCGCGAGTCCCAATGGCATTTGACCGGTTTTATTTTTTCAAAAATTTTGTAATATCCTATCCTTTCCTAATATTATATAAATATGTCAATATTAAAATTTTTGCTGCTCAATTACGTTGGAATGGCTGAATGTATCGAGTTAAAATTTGAAACATATTCTTGGCTTAGCTTAAGTAACACATAGGGACATATAGATAAGTAACTATACATAGGCAATGTTTGGCCTATGTGTTCTTCCAGACTATAATCTAATTGTATTTCAAATTTCAGCCCGATCACTTGATACGTTCCGCCATGATTAAGTAACAAACATCCAAACATTGACATTCATAATATTTACAGTTACAGGACAACGTTGGAACGGCTGAACATATTTGGAAGGAATTCGAAACACACGTAGTTTGTAATCAGAAATAGCAAATCGGTTACTGTGACGTCGGAAAGACTAAGCAAATTTGGTAGAAAATTGAAACAGATAACTTATAGTCTGAAATACCACACATAGTTTAGAGTCTAAAATTTCACATGGGGTCTAAGTCTATATTTTCGTTTAACTCCATATTAATCTATAATAAGTATATATTTTGTAAGGAACTTGATGTGACGGTAAGGTAAAAGCCAAAATTAAAATGTATGCACCCGTTTTGGCGTAGATAATACAGGTTATTTGCGTTCACAATCAAAATAACAAGCAACATTATATTCTCATTAGATGGCGCTAATGCCAGTTTAAATCTCAATCAATGTTTTGCCATTGTGGTATGTATTTTTCTTTCATCACTAGGTGGCGTTACTGGTATTCTAAATTGTACTAATAAGTTTTTGCTGCTAAAAGGATTTTGATGCCGAATTTGGATTCATTCGTTCTGGATTTTTTTCTGTGTTACAATTAAATTCATACATTAACATTTCACTAAGACTTGGCTTAGATTTACGGGTTGAACTTGCTTGAGTACCTATCATTAAAACTCAAAATTTTAATCTTTTGATTCCACACAGGCTTCGTTCAAAAATTTTACGCGGGCGAAGTCGCGGGTAACAGCTAGAAAACAGCTTGCGGATAAAAAGAGAAATGTAGGTAATCAGATCATGCACATCAGCTTCAGAATTTTCGTAATGTATCCTATAAAAATCCTACAAACTTAACACTTGCGGCTATGTTCGATACTACGAAACCTTAATAAGTATGTTTAATTTTGTTTAAAAAAAGAAAAATAAAGATGATAAAATTATATAATTTTTTGTGTGGGAAAACAAATTCACTCGGTTTTTCAATGATTACATAATGCAAATATTTTGACGTACGATACTTCCAACTAATTTACACTATAAGTCAGTAACATCTGCTTACGCGAACGAAGTAGCGGGTTCAGCTAGTTATTGTAATAAAAGTATGATTGCAAAAATGGATTTATTCAGGAATTAATACGATTCAGTAGTCTCGTTCACAATTACGAACTAATTGAACAATTATCCAATTAAATATGTGTAACAACCACGTTAATTTTAATACTATAATTGAACAATTCATCTACAAAACGTCAGTAGTTATCTGAAGACGAACCGGTTGCATTTGGTGTACCGGCATCACAGTCATAAAAGGCAAGCCTCGCTGCAATGTGTTTCAAAAGATAGCATTCATTACTCTTGCGCAATGCAGACGAATCCAGACCGAACTAATCCCTTGGACTCGCTTATTTAAGCTCCGTGGTCCGTGCGTTCTCAGTCCGTCTCTTCGCTCACACATTTTTTGTTTTAGTAAGTGAATACAATTCCATGAATTCGGCCTTCCGAATTTCACAATAAAAGCTTTAAATATACGTCTTCGATTCTTTCGAGTTAATACTGTAATGGTCGATAATATATATTTTTTTAGTATAGAGTGACAAGACGACCAAGTCATGTGCTATTACTATGAAAATGTTGGTTCTTACACATTTTTAATTAGTTGTGTACGTCACGTGAGATATAACTATAAAATTTAAGTCGGGCTGGACCAACTATACCTGCTGGCTGGACCACTTTATATAAATGAACGCATTTACATATAGACGGATCTCAAAATCTCATGAGAAATTATTGTTATTTTAAACAAACTATGTTCCAGAGAGGACATCTTTCGAGACGACGCGACGTGCCATACGCCAAACCGCAGTTGGCCAGAGAGGTCGATAATTATTGATTATGGCTTTGACATTCTCTGGGTGAGAGCAGACCGAAATAGTGGGAACAGAAAGTCGGCTGTAAATGCAGGAAAAGCCTTGCGATGTGTTCATTAGAAAGCGGTCGCCACCACATTTGAACATTATCTTCCAAGTACAATTTCTTTTCTTTTTTAACTGAAACGGCGGACTGTGAACGTGAGGCGCAATAAAGCTCCATTCCGTAGGCCTACTGAATAAATAAATATCTTCCACAGTTGAATGCTCAGTCGAGACGATTAGAGGAACGTAAGGTTCCGAATTACCGTCAAGCTGTCTAACCGCAAACATTTTGCAAATTTACGGAGAATGTCTGAAGTAATAAAGTAACCGACGTCTGCCAATTTTTCTTGCTAAAAGGCAACGTCCTTTTTACTTAACGAACCAACATTACTTATCTGGTAGTCGGGTAAAAATATCTCCAGTTAGTCTGTTTCGTTTCACTTTTCTAATAATTCTTCGTCTCCAGCGCTTTTTAAATTAAATTTAGAAATCATGTATCTCCATTAACCACCAATATATCTGCAATCTAGTTTACGATGTTCGCCTAGTAAATACTACAAAATATGTTTGACGTGACAACGTCTAATAAATCGATGAACGCCGGCTACATGCACGAAAAAGTGTCCCAGTACACTCATTGTCCCGTTACGCTCATTGTACGCTTGCGCCGCTTTTAATGTTTTGTAATGACGTTGTCACGTTAAACTATCGTCCGTATACCAACTGACTTTACAAACTAACTTTTTACTTTTTTTTACTAATTTTTTTCTTCCATAAGCGACCTATGACCTCAGATGCTTCTTTTTTTAAGGGACCTATCTATGGCAGATGGCTTCAACTGGCTTCTACTTCCTATCGAACTTTGGTCTTCTAAGATTCAAAATTTCAGTGGTCCAGTAGATAAAACGCAATAGCATGAACATGGGCCGATTTAGAGGGTGTCGTGACGAACTGCAGTCGCGCGATAAAGGCTGATTCAACCAAACCGTAGATCGGGCTGTCTGGCTTGAGAGAAGAGAGGCCTTTGTCCAGCAGTGGGACAATTTAATAGTAAGAATTGTAACGCATTGGCGAAACCTGTAATGTTACTTTTATATGAAACAAATAAATAAATGAATTTGGCCATAATATTCTACATTTTTTTTCTTTTTCTTCAGATAAGAAAAATACTATTATTTTCCTATTCTTTAAAAACTATTTCATTTATTAACAAAAATATAACACACTGAATGATTCTGGAATGACTGAATGATGGATATTTATTTAAGAAACGCCCTCCAAAAACTTCGAGCATCTAAATTAATTTACAGTCAAAGTTTGCACATTAAATTTACGAAATTTCAATGAACAGCGGGAATCGTTTATACTTGCACGTCAAACAATGTTCAAACGGGAAAGTACTCCTGTACTGAAATTGTTATCAATAACAAAAAATGAATGAAAATCAATTAAATTATTAAATTTCTGTGAATCTTCGAAACTAGCTCCGTAAAATCGAATTAATGCGTCAATTTTGTCGCAATATAATGACTGATGTTATAAAGAGAAAACACCATTTTTGGCAAATTGTGTTTATACGTGTGAGGCAATTGAAACTAATGCTATATTAAGAACTCGTTTCAATATTTGATAAGATCCTCACATGATCATGTGGATGGAGACTTATGGTACATTTTGTGAGAAGAAGTACAAGTCATATAAATACTATATCAGTTGTTTCAAAGACAGCTCTCAAAATTTATGATTGGTGACTATTCAACCTGGAACGGATCGGAATTCAGCTTTATGCCCTTGATACTTTTGGCTAAACCGAGTGAGGCTTCCTAGAATAATTGTGGAAGAAACCAAAGCACTTCTTTATGTGTTTTAAATAATTACACGGGTACCTCACGTTTGATATAGTCAGGCCAGTCCGACTCAAGCTTCGATCGCGTCCACCACCACCACGTAATATCCACTTTAGTTTTCATACTAAAATTCTGTATGTGTGATGGTGATGTGAAAAAATAATCCAGTATTGAGTCGATTTTCTATGATCGGCTCTCATTTCGCTATTTAATTAACGGCAGGACTATTTGATTATTTCGTGGTCAGAAACCCAATTTCGTGTCATAATAAAGCTAGTATTTACCTACTACTGAGAATCCTCACGAGATACAGAACGTAGTACAAGTACTCATGTACTTGTACTTCGTTTCTCAAGATTAGCGAGAGAGAAAAATCATATTGATCAAAACTTCCACTTCCAACCCGCACTGGGCCAGCGTGGTGGATTATGGCCTAACTCTCTCCTTGTGAGAGAAGGCCCGAGTCCCAGCAGTGGGAACATTTAGTGGGCTGTTAATGATTGATGATGAAGCAACATCACGGCCTAGAATGTAACAAATTTTCCTAGAAAATACCCTTTTTTTCTAGATATGACGACAACTAGATGGTATATATTTTATATCGGTAAACAAAATCGACTGGAGCTTTGGAACGCGTACCAATCTTGGGAATATAATATCTACCATGACGCGGGGATGTTGTACATCTACCTGATCGTCCGGTAGTAAAAGGGGTAAGCGGTTATAGTACTACTCTTTCATATTTCGCATTAATAAGATATATATCTTACTAATGCACATAGTGATAAAGAATCACGTGCTCTCTCAGTAATATAAATGCCTTGTTTAGTTATTCTATTAGCAAGATAAGTTCCTTGTGGTCATACTAACAGCTCCCATTACAGAGCAAATACATACGTTAGTTTTCCTTTTATTTCTTAACACAACATTTTCTTTACGTAATGAACAATTATTTGTTATTCTACTTTTAGTTTCAAGGAATTCATTATCACATTTTATTTACTCTTTTATTTGAACAACAAATCGCACGAAGAAGTAAAGCTACCGCTGTAATGGCCAGAACTAATGTATTCACCAAACAAAAATTTCTATTGATTATTAAAATATGTTTTTTATTCTCATTCACACGTTAGAAAAGGTTTCTTTATTCACTAATTTATGACAATATAACTCAGTGTATTGGGTAAACAAGTTCTTTACGCCGTGTATCATAACGTTTACTTTTTATAAATATAAGTTTATATTTTCGACAATCGATTAATACATTTAAACTCATCGATTATATACACAATTTAAATAGCATACAAACGGACAGACAGCGTGTTTCGCCCATTTTTCAACTATTACAATAAAATGATGTCCCGATTCATCAACAACAAAGGCCAATTTTTTTCTTCAACACAAATGCTTAGTGTTGTGCACAAAGAAAAGCTTCACTATTACTTATGGGTGAAAAAAACAGTTTTGAATCATTGCTTGACATCAAGAGATACGGCGATCAAGCTTAAACCCATTATCAAAAAAATAAATTGGATATAATCTGCAAAAGCGACTGCAATGTTTGTAAATTTATATTTTATAGTTAGGTGTTGATCCCGAAAAAATAACCGAGTTTAACAACCAACTACTGCATTCACATGTTACATATCGACATCCAACATAGGTAACTGTAACGACTCCAAAAACCGCCAATCTAAAGCTTACAACGAAACATTAATTTTGTGGGATTAGTACTTCCACGTGCTCACAAATTGGAGTAGAGTACACACACTATGTCTACAAAGACACACCTTGCTCGTGTATACAAGATGACGCAGAAAGGATGTACTGAAGCCAATTTTTGCACACAATGAACAGACAGGACTGTGATCACCATAATCAACGAAATTACATAATTATATCTGAATCTACGGTCAGTGGTTGTGGTCCTCCCATGCAATGGTTCGAACGTTTTTATTTACCAAAAATAATAATAGAATTGCGCTAACCGCCATCTTGCTTAATATTAAGTTACGATGCTGTCTATAGAATGGGATGTTCTTACCTACAAAAACCTGATATACCATGACTCTCGACTTGAATACATGATTGTATCTATCGCGAAAGAATTATTACTATTGGTATTTTTCACAATCCTGATTTCACTGCGTTAAATTGCGACTAAAAAGTGAAGGCACTTTTTAGTCGCAATTTAAGTGAGATGGGCAATATCTATCTACGTCTGTCTACACAGGAGGCACCACTTTTACAATGGCATCAGTAAAAGTTGTCGTCAAGATAGACAGTGAGAATAAATTGTTCCTGTATAAATTAGAACACCCTTTCAAGAAAACCCTGTAGTTTAACGTGGACGCCACGCTGAGCGTGCATTTATGAGGCTGTCTCTAACACGACCGCCTGTAAACATAATTACGTTCGCAATGTTGACTTTTCAGCATTAGGAGGCGGAATTACTTAGACCATGTGACGGTTGTATAAATACTGAGATTTCGTACACAATCGTATTTACCCTGTTCTCAAGGCTCGATTGATAAACTGGATAGAACTGATTCGCGTAGTTGCGATCAATCACCTTCACGTCATCTCGAAAGCGCTACATCATGACAAGGATAGCATTATACGTCCACCAAGTAGATAAAGACGGATGGAGTGTATCTAGCATATTTATGATAGTTACTAGCAAAAAGTGCTTATATGTGGAGTTGTGCCGATTGCTGCAGATATTACTAGATAAAGGAGAGCAAACGAAACCGGCTTTCCAATCTATCTTTCAAAGATTTCTTAATTTTCCACGAAATATTTTGAAATTCAGAACATTTACAGAAGCATTAGCTATTAGTAGTAGGCCCTAAGCATTAAGATCGACCTTCACACACCTGCTTGCCGAATAAAAAAAATGAATTTATTAGCTAAAACACGTACAAATTAGATTGCCTAAACATATGGTCCATTGGTCAAGGATATAACTAATTGATATGATGCTCATGTTTTTCGATTGATCTTAAGTTTCAATGACGTTATCATTATTCCATGAACATAATGAATAGGCATAATTCACAGGCTGTTTAACAACGATTGAAACGATTAAAAGATTAAGCTATATATAAGAGATAATGACCATTTAAGATTATTTTTCAGGAAATATTTCAGTTTTTACTACGTAGCACACATTGCTTTGGTAGACAGTCGTATAGACTGAAGTTGTCAGTACATTGATCTTATTAAAAATTCCGTTACATAATTGGTCCACCGATCCCATTTGGCTAGCTCTACATTTAAGATCGCGTACTGTTCTTACATTTCCAGAGCAACTACGAGTATTTTTGTTGGGCAGGCTTGCGCAACAAGGAGGCTTTATATAGCCAGGACGTAGCGTAACCTAAATGTGTCCGTTACAGAACTGCTACAAGCTACGCCGTAGGCACGGGTCCAACAGTTTTCTATACAATAAGGTTGAAAGTTTTGACAATTTTCATTCTGCAACAATATAATAAAAATATGATTAAACATTGAACGAAGCTCCATGAAATTTAAATGGAGCATTTTTTTTTAAATAACAAGACCTGAATACAATACTGTGTTGGAGACCTGGACGTCCAACTCAATACGGGTCGACGACATCGCCTATATCCCGGGTCAAATCTGGGCTCTGCCGATTAAGTAAAAGTGTTGCATAAAGCAACTAAAATTAATAATGCAGTGTATCTTTCTTTATTTTCGCTTGACAATAAAAAATGAGCTATTTCAAAACCATGACGATTTTAGTTAGATACCCCCTAGACTTGATTGGCATAGGGCCGAAGAACATGATAAAAAAGAGGCTTATACCAAATAGAAAAAAGAAGAGTGACTGATGATGATAAATATAATAATAATACTAATAGATAATTGACTTCTAGTTTAGCTAAAAATATCAAGTCTCAACTAAGATTGAAAAAGTACAGCGACTCACAAAACCACTTTAGGTTCGTTATTGGCGACAAATCTGATTTGTGATATATTTTCTCGTGTTCTCAATTTGCAACTTTGTATCTGAGAAATAGGATTTCCATTTCCATTTCGCTGACATGATAAATACATTTACGAATCCATCGATTTGTCGGTCTATCGATGCAATTGTATAAATCGAAAGCCTGAATCACGTTTTTTGCGATGTTAGATATAGGTTACGTTATTTATTCAATTAATCAGATTCCAGCTAAAATAATACTAGAAATATAAAATATATCCTGGTTGTTCATGATATTGTTTAGGTATCTGTAATCGAGAGTGAATCTGGTTTTTTTTTCTAGGTAGGGTACTCCATCGTAGACCGCAGCGTCGCTTAACATCAAGCGAAATGGCAGTGTAAACTTATTAAAGTTAAAAAAACTGTATATATGAGACGTGTTTTAACACTTAACTACAGTAAATATCATGTAATCTCTATATCTTTATTTATAAAAATGTTATGTTGGTTTGTGTACGTTTCAAAAACTCAAAAAGTTCTGCACCGATCGAGCTGAAATTTTAGAATGATATATCATTCTCATCAAGGATTGTTTTTATCTAATTTTTGGATCACAAAGTGCAACAGCGAAGCGTGGCAGGGTTCAGCTAGTTGATAATAATTTCTAATATCATCAGTTTCGATTTCAACCTCGTCCATTTAGTTTTACGCAAATAATAAATTCAGCCGACGCTAGCTCCAGCCCCTCAAACTGTAATAATAAGTCAGATGATCATCAGTTTTAACGTCAATAATAATAATCAGTCAGCTGACAACAGATATCCCCTTACAAATAATAAGTCAGCCGACGCATGTATTTAAAAGAAAATCAGATCCACTTTTAAAATGTGTGTCCGATGCAAATTGACAGGCCACACCTAGTACAACATGTTTTTGACCAAAATGTTGCAAATCATTCATTTATAAATAAATACAAACGAGAAAATAAATGTTACAGGCAATACGAACGAAAAAGAAAACTTTAGATACAAAACAAGTTAACCCAATGATTACGCAACCCGGCAAATCGGTCGCAACTGTTATCTGTTGAATAAAGTTTTTCGGAAAGCGGCAACGGTAGAAACACATAAAAGTATAATCAATGTAGTCTTGCAGTAGGTATGGAGCCGGTAGTCTTGGGTGCGGACCGTCGCGTTATGTAACATTCAGCAGTCCTGATCAATACTCGCGGACTTGTCCTATAAGGCTAAGCGCGCACTGCGATTCTCAACAGCCAGTCCAAAAAGACCAAATTTTCGAGGCTATGTATGTATGTGTGTATTTTGGAAACGATATGTTTTACCAGTAACACCTCGACTGATTGTAAAGTGTCCTTCGAATCATAGACATTATGCAAGTGTTTTAAAAGTTAGTGAACATAGTTTCCTTACTACGATAATGAGTGATGTTTCCATCTTATATTAATCTCCTCGTTTAAGCTATATCGCTATCGATGTCTAGTATTAATTTATCTGTTTAAAAATATATAACAATAATATCCATTCATTTTAGTACAAATCGCATTTAAATACAGCCACGGCGTGCGAGCGTGCAACGCTTTGTCGTCAGTACTATAACGTGCGTAACGTCAGTGCAAAATCACGAGTTTATTACTGCAATCCCTATTAAAATAAAAGTGGTCAAGTGCGAGTCGGACTCGCCCATGAAGGCTTTCGTAGTAGCAAGTAACATAATATAAAAGTTCTTGCAGTTCGTTGTTACTTTAATCAGTGTTTTAACAATAGTAAATTTATGACGTATTAAAATAAAACTACCCACTACATCTCATTCAAACCAATTTTCGTTGATAGTTTACATGGTAATGTACATCATACACATTTTTTATTTTTGTCATTCTCTTATTTTAGAAATTCAGTTACAGGGGGGGACACTTTTTACCACTTTGGAAGAGTCCGTCCTTCGCGTCTTCGCGCTTACATCTACTTACCAAGTTTCAATAGTATAAGCTTTTATAGTTTAGGAGAAAAGTGGCTGTGACATACGGACGGACAGACAGACAGACATGACGAATCTATAAGGGTCCCGTATTTTGCTATTTGGCTACGGAACCCTAAAAATATAATTAGGCTTTTTCAGAACTTACTGTTATGAAGGAGATGATAGGTGACAAAACATGGTAATTTGTTAACATTGATGTATAAGTACTTATCAAATAACTATAACAAAATAAAATAGTAACCCCATGTGTTATTTATTGTTCTTCATTCATTCATAAATTTAAGAACGACGCTCTTGTCGGTGGAGTTCCTTCCATGTACTACTACACTCAAATTAATCAAGTTATTGTTCTATAGCGAACAAAATTATTTAATGTATTTACATCCATAACTAAATATACAGGATTATTTTCTATTCTTATTTAAACGATTTTTTTTGTAGTGCGCGCCTAGCCTAACAGGGCAACGTACGGGTAAAACTCGCATCGTTACTCCAGAAATCCTGGCGCCGATCTTGGCACTAGCTACCCCTGTCTAACGTCGACGCAATTTAAGTATTCATTTTAACTTCGATTTCGGCCTTATGTAAACTGCCTATTAAAATTCGTGGAACAGATTATCATTTCGTATTATATTAAAATTTTGAACGGTATCAAACATTTGAAATAAGTTCTAACAACATGTTATACAGGCTTATTTCCAAGCATCTCATACCCTGATAATCTGAACAAAGACAAAACTTTGAAATAGAATATGTTTTTCAACTCTGATGTACTCGTACTATTTTATATTTAACCGCAGGTGTAGTCGTTCTTTTAAAATGGTTACACTTATTATTATTATGGTATTCAGATGAAAATATACTTTAATAAGAATATATTTTAAGCGTTCTAAAACTTCTAAATAATTGGATGTAATTTTTGACGCGTTCTTACAATTTCATTTTCAATTCAATTGGTTTGCAACATTTCATTTTCAATTCAATTGGTTTGCAATTTCATTTTTAACCGACTTCCAAAAAAAGGAGGAGGTTATCAATTCGACCCCTGTTTTTTTTTATGTATGTTACCTGGTTTCTCGAGAACCTCAACACCGATTTTAAAATTTCTTTTTGTGTTCGGATAGGTATGCTTCCCGAATGGTCCCATAGAAATCTTATCGAAATCGGTCAAGTGGTTTTTGAAATATGAACCAAAAACTGAAAATTTGAGTACAATTTTCTGGATGACGTAGTTGTAGATTTCACAAAAGTTATGAAGCTCGACCCTGTCAATACAAAATTGTGTAAATCCATACTAATATTATAAATGCGAAAGTAACTCTGTCTGTCTGTCTGTCTGTCTGTCTGTCTGTCTGTCTGTCCGTCTTTACCGCCTAAACCAACCAACAGATTTTGATGAAATTTGATACATAGATAAAATAGATCCCGAGAAAGGACATAGGCTACTTTTTGTTCCGAAAAAAGGGTTGAAAGGGTTAAAATAAGGGATGAAAGTTTATATGGAAAACTTCGTCATTGTTGAAGAACTATGAAACTTTACGTCTAGATATTTAACACGAAACCATAAAATGTATGTTTTAGCAGTTTTGTAGTTTCGAATTGTACCTACGGGGTGGAATTGGGGTTTTCTTTTTTATTATTTATGATTATTTATTCTTGGGTCAAATTTAGTAATTCAAATTTCACCCTCTTCCTGTCAACCGATTAATCTGAAATTTTGTATACACTTTGGATTTTGGTGACAATACAATTATGTTTATTCATTATCATTATAAATTCAAGATGGCTGCCGCTACAAAATGGCGGATAATTTATGTTTTATTAATCCCATCAATATGGGTATTAAATGAAAGGGCTCAACAAGCAGAATACAATATACTATAAAAAATTGAAATCCAAGATGGCGGCCGCTACAAAATGGCGGATAACGTAGGTTTTATCAATCCCATCAACATGGGTATCAAATGAAAGGGCTCAACAAGCAGAATACAATATACTATAAAAATTGAAATCCAAGATGGCGGCCGCTACACAATGGCGGATAACGTAGGTTTTATCAATCCTATCAATATGGGTATCAAATGAAAGTGCTCAACCAGTAGAATGCAATGTATTATATAAAATTAAAATCCAAGATGACGGCCTCTACACAATGGCGGATAACTTAGGTTTTATGAACCCCATCAACATGGGTATCAAATAAAAGGGCTTGACAAGAAGAATACAGTGCACTATACAACCTCAATACTTAAGTTGGGCGCAGCCACTAAATGGCGTATCAGACTATCAGACAGAATTTTTGATAGTCGACGAGATTTCCATGGTGTTTTATCAAATGTTATGCATGATGGACGCTCGATTAAGGCAAATTAAGAACTGTAAAAATGAGTTTTTTGGAGGAGTAAACGTATTACTTTTCGGTAACCTTTTACACCTGCCTCCTATAAAATGATCAGGAACACCTGTTTTCAATTCTCATATGAAATTATATATATGAAAGTAACTCTCTCTGTCCGTTACCGTCTAACGCCTAAGCCACTTAAAGAGTTTGTTACAATTTGGTGCACAGATAGACTACCTTGACTTAGGAAAGGACAACGGCGACTTTTTATCACAGAAAAAGAGTTGAAAAGAGTGGAAATGAGGAGTAAAAGTGTGCATGGAAGGATCTTTGCACTCTTTGTATGCTATTTTAACCGACTTCAAAAAAGGAGGAGGTTATCAATCCAGTTGTATTTCCAATTGTGAATCAATTTAGATGGTTATTTTTTTGGTTGGTAGATTATAGTTCAGAGGTGGTCATATAAATTTTATCGAAATCAGTGCGGCGGTTTTTGAAATATGAACAAAAAACTAAAATTTGCGTTCATGTAATCAGTCGATATATCTACTAATAGACTCTAATAAAATTTGGTGGACCGTCCCAATATGATTTTAAATTAAAGTCTGTTTTTGATTAATTTTTTGAGAACATAGTTTCTTTGTAATTTATCGTGTAAATTGTACATTAATAATAAATATAAAACTTTGACTTAGACCGATTTTGATTAGGAAACGCGAATTTGTATGGTAGTAGACATACGAGTAGGTACTGCCTCAATTATTTTAATAAATATGTGGCGCGGACGAAGTCGCGGGTAAAAGCTAGTACTTTAATAAAAACTTGTTTTTAACCCCCGACCAAAAAAGGGATGTTATAAGTGACGTCGATGTCTGTCTGTCTTGTCTGTCTGTCTGCTGTGGCACCGTAGTAGAGCTCAAACGGATGGGCCGATTTCGATGCGGTTTTTTTATTTCAAGGTTAATACCCTAGCAAATGTTCTTAGCTATGTCTGGTTAATGTCGATGGCCGCCTCCACAAAATGGCGGACAAAATATTTCTTCACAACCTACCTCAATATGGGTATCAAATGAAAGGGCTTGATTAGTAGAATACTATACACTATAACGAATTTCAAATCCAAAATGGCCGCCACCACAAAATGGCGAATTATATTATATTTTTCATTACTACCTCAATTTGGGTATCAAACGAAAGAGCTTGACTAGTAGAATACTTTGTACTATGACAAATTTCAAATCCAAGATGGCCGCTACTACAAAATGCTGAAATACATTTCTTTTTTCACAACTTCCTTAATATGGATATCAAATGAAGGGCTTGAATAGTAGAATGTTGTACAGATAACAAATTCAAGGTAGTCGGGGGTTAACCAAATTTTTTAATTTTGTTCTTGTACACTAAAAAGGGTAAAATAAACTATTTTCGTACAAAAAATTAAACCGACTTCAAAACCACAAATACGCACTCAAAAGCGAAAAATAAACTAAACTCATTATATTATAAGCGCTACTAACTCATCTATTTGAAGTCGGTGCCAGTCAATTCAAAAAGTTTGTAGATTGATGCTATGTAGGCACATGGTAAGTAGGCACAGGTAAGTAGTATCTATCCTATACCTGTTAGATTTGGCTGGCACCGACTTCAAATATATGAGTGAGTAGCGCTTATAATATAATAAGTTTAGTTTATTTTTCGCTTTTGAGTGCGTATTTGTGGTTTTGAAGTCGGTTTAATTTTTTGTACGAAAATAGTTTATTTTAACTCAACTGTTGGGATCACCTATTTATATTTATCGCAGTGATTGTCTTAAGTACTTAGTGCTCGCTTAGTTCAACAGGGCAATGTACGGGCGAAACCTCGAATCGCTACTCCAGATATCCTGACGCCATCTTGGCACTACCCCTGTCTAACGTCGACGTAATTTAAGTCCACATTTTAACTTAGACAGCGGCCTTAAGTTTCCTGTCTATACGGTCGAACTCTGCCGTTTTACCCGTATATTATTCAAGATTATGTAACACTTTCAATGAACAGTGCTTGCTTGAGAAAATGTCGTGGAAAAAGGTTGAAAAAGTACATCCTGGCTCGAAAAGACGTTTAGCAGTTGTGTGTTAAATGACAATGATATGTATGTGATGGTATCCATACAGTGAATGGGCACCGTTTAAGATTGAGATTATAATTGACACAGCCACGAGTGCTTTGTTTTGGAAAGTGTTTTTAAATTAGATTGTAATTAAAATTTAAAAAAAATAAATTAGTTTTTGCTTAGAACAAACGTTTTCAAGAGTCTAATTTTTACTCACTATTCAAGATAAATGTATTTATTCATTTGTTTGTAAGATATTCGTGTTTGAATTTTATTAATTATTAATTAATTTTAAATGTTGTCAATGTATTTTTCTAAGTTTCATACGTAATAGAACAAAAACTACGTTAAAACATTGGGCACTATTAAAAACAAATTGGCGGCAATAAAATGTAGCCACACCAGAAACAGCTAGCGTAAAAAGATTTATAAAAATATTATAGAGCAACGGACAGATAAAAACGTCATTGTACATTTTATGAAACGTTGGCAATATGCTTTGGCACACACAGCAAGCCTCATAAATATCAACTGTGATAGAGGATGTCATTAATTAGCCTATTCATGAAATCAAATTGTTCCAGCAAAGATAAAATATTTTTATCGAGTCATAAAGACTAATGTTGCTCATTTCATTGTGATGAGTTGAGCAGTTTTAAAATGTCTCACAAAATGAGGGTATACTACAGAGCATATTAGCAAACAAGAAACAGTTCGTAGTTTGGATGCATAGCATCTATATTGGGATCTACGGATTACGCATTCAAGGGGCGCTAGTAAGTCTTTAATACACAATCAGTCTATTTTAAATCCCCACTACAGGAACTTAAAATCTCTCACACAGAGACATCTAAAACCGTAATCCACTATGCTGACAAATTGCTAAGAAATTTTCTTGAAATATTCCGCGATATCCCTACGCGATGTTTTTTGGATTGGCATTTATTATTGGACACATTTGTACAGCTACAGTTAGAAAAATATTAAGAAGATAGGTTTGAAACTACAACCTCGCAGTTGGAAATTAAACGTTTTCGCAACTGGACTACTACAAGGCTTATTAAGCCATCGACGTTATTTGCACAGTGCGACTTCGTAAACCGCTTCATACAAGTTATTCACAGTACAAACCATGAATTGGAATAAACATTATACAAGCGAACGAAACTTCTGCATTATGTAACAGCATAAAAATATATTCAGGAATATGTTTCGGGAAAACAAATGTGAATACAATGAAAACGTAAGAGAAAACTTTTCTACGATTTCAGCGGTGAATTGGAGACCATAAGTCCAATTTACAGGCTTTAGGATATTGAGACATAAATTCATTTTGTTGTTACTCTCAGGGCAGTAAATATAAGCGTAACTTATTAATTAATAAACACAATTCAGAAGGTGAAATATTATTTCTTGCTTCTTGTAAACGAATCCAATTCCTTTATTCTTTCAGGATTTTACAATTTTAGTGTATTTTAAAGATATAATTATTCGAATAAGTCACACATCAACATAACATTTATGTAAGAAATATTAATGGCACAAATATTATGTCATTATTAACATATATACGAGTATGTAGCATAGCAGTAGATTATTTGCAGAGTTGGCGTGGGGAAGTAGTACATCTTTGACAGTTAATCTACCGCCAAGCAGTGGATGTGCAAACATTACTGTGTTTCGGTTTGAAAATACAGGGTTTATAGATAAATATTTGTCATGTATTTGGGTGACGAGCGCAGTGCGGTTCTAGACTGTAATTTGGATTCTTCATGTTCAAATAGCTGCGTGGCACTTTAGTGTAATAGGCAGGCATGTTGATTACCATCAGGCGCATAATATTGGTCGTCTAGTTGCTCTATCTCTATATATAAAAATGTTATGTTGGTTTGTGTACGCTTCAAAAACTCAAAAAGTTCTGAACCGATTGAGCTGAAATTTTAGAATGATATAATCCGTATCAAGGATTGTTTTTATCTAATTTTTGCATTACAATGTGCCACAGCGAAGCGTGGCAGGGTACAGCTAGTATATAATAAACAATTTTCGTACAAAAAATTAAACCGACTTCAAAACCACAAATAGGCACTCAAAAGCGAAAAATAAACTAAAATCATTGTTATAAGCGCTACTCACTCATCTATTTGAAGTCGGTGCCAGCTAAATCTAACAGGTATAGGATAGATACTACTTACCTGTGCCTACATAGCATCAATCTACTAACTTTTTGACCTGACTGGCACCGACTTCAAATAGATGAGTGAGTAGCGCTTATAACAATGATTTTAGTTTATTTTTCGCTTTTGAGTGCCTATTTGTGGTTTTGAAGTCGGTTTATTTTTTGTACGAAAATTGTTTATTTTACTCTTTTAGTGTACAAGAACAACATTAAAATTTTGATTAAACCCCGACTACCTTGGATTTGTTATCTGTACAACATTCTACTAGTCAAGCCTTTTCATTTGATACCCATATAAAGGAGTTGTGAAAAAACAAATGTATTTCGGCATTTTGTGGAAGCGGCCATCTTGGATTTGAATTTTTCATAGTGAAAAGTATTCTACTAGTCAAGCTCTTTCGTTTGATACCCAAATTGAGGTAGTAATGAAAATATAATATAATTCGCCATTTGGATTTGAAATTTGTTATAGTACATAGTACTCTACTAGTCAAGCCCTTTCATTTGATACCCAAATTGAGGTAGGTTGTGAAAATATTTTGTCCGCCATTTTGTGGAGGCGGCCACCTTGAATCGACATTAACCAGACATAGCTAAGAACATCTGCTATGGTATTAACCTTGAAATAAAAGAAACCGCATCGAAATCGGCCCATCTGTTTGAGTTCTACTACGGTGCCACAGCAGATAGACAGACACACATACAGACATCGACGTCACTTATAACACCCCCTTTTTTGGTCGGGGTTAAAACAAGTTTTATTAAAGCATTTACACAATTTTGTATTGACAGGGTCGAGATTCATAAACTTTTGTAAAATCTACAACGTCATCCAGATACGCAATTTTTCAGTTTTTGGTTCATATTTCAAAAACTACTTGACCGATTTCAAAAAGATTTATATGGGACCATTCGGGAAGCATACCCATCCGAACACAAAAAGAAATTTCAAAATCGGTTCAGAGGTTCTCGAGAAATCAGGTAACATAAAAAAAAAAAAAAAAAAAAAAAACCATAGGGGTCGAATTGATAACCTCCTCCTTTTTTTGGAAGTCGGTTAATAAAAAGAAAATTTATACGTGTTATAGTGAATCGATTTCTTCTGGATGAGCGGGACCTATCGTATACACATCGTCGCTAAACATCAAACGAGATGTACGGCAACTTAGTATTGATATTAGAAGAGAAATGCAGACAGTTGAAATATTTGGTTCCCGTACCGATACAGTCGATGCCCTAAAAAAGTGTTGATTTCGTAATTGTACATGGTAATAATGTTTCATTTGAGTTGCATGTTAAATCAGGTACTGGCACCATCATGCATATCATTGTGATAGTTATTTGAACTCTATTTAATATCTATATACCTATAGACTAACCAATATAAGATTTGTGAAACTAAAACAAGAACAATATTAAAAATGTTGACTAACCCCCGACTATCTAGGATTTGTTATCTGTACAACATTCTACTAGTCAAGCCCTTTCATTTGATACCCATATTAAGGGAGTTTTGAGAAAAGAAATGTATTTCGCCATTTTGTGGGAGCGGCCATCTTGGATTTGAAATTTGTCACAGTGCAATGTATTCTACTAGTCAAGCCCTTTCGTTTGATACCCATATTGCGGCAGTAGTTAAAAAAATAATATAATTCGCCATTTAAATTTATAGTATTTTACTAGTCAAGCCCTTTCATTTGATACCCATATTGAGGTAGGTTGTGAAGAAATATTTTGTCCGCCATTTTGTGGAAGCGGCCATTTTGAATCGATATTAACCAAACATGGCTAAGAACATCCGCACGGATATTAACCTTCAAATAAAAAAAACCGCATTGAAATCGGCCCATCCGTTTGAGCTCTACGGTGCCACAGACAGACACACACACAGACAGACAGACATCGACATCAAACTTATAACACCCCTTTTTTTGGTCGGGGGTTAAAAAATCAAACGTTACGGCTTAAAGTTACGGCTATATCATCTTCTAACCAACTTCTCCAATGAGTCGTAGCTAGGACAGGTTCTTAATCGTAGATGCAGATAGTTATCGTCTAAACCCCATTTATTGTGTGTGAATTGTTCACCAATATTTATTTATTATTATTATTTATGAAGGGCACAAAACCCGACCTACACATGCAAACTCCAATAACGTTTCTAAAGGATTTCCTGGTCGTACTTTCAAGGACTCTTTTCCCCCAAATAGTCCCCGAGGGTTTACTAAATGAAACTTTAGAATACTGACACGCGACCGACCCTCGACAAATAAAATGTAGGGACACGCACTTACTTCGACCGTTATCACGTATCGTGACACAAGGGGGTATTAATGCAAGTGAGTGACGAGACGATCAACGTCCTCGCCCGATGGTAAGCGTCACGCAAGCTTATTAAAGTTAAGGAGACTTGATATTAACTTTAGAGTACCTGAAGCATGCAAAAGATGCATAAAAATGCGTTCTTCCTCACGCATTTTAATATGGTACCCTGAAAAATGTATTCAAGTGAATATTTTACCTATTATTATTAACCACAAAATGATCACTTAGATATGAATTTTCATTATAAAGTTAAGCGAAGAATAAAATTAGTTTTAAAGATACAGCCCACTTTACTACAGGCAATATTTATTTACAGGCAGCGATTTTCAGTAAAATTCTTCATTAAAACACATACTCTAAGCATCCAAATGAAACGTCTGAATTAAGATATTCTCTCAATTTTACCCCGTCACATGAGTTCAGTTGATAATCCAAGTACTGCTCCAGTTTCAACTGAGATAAAGTTAATTAAGCTCTACAATCAGAAGTTTGCAGAATTCTAGCCAACTTCTTAATGGTTTTCAAAGCCTTTGGCAGGTAAGGGAGTCGATTTGAATTTTAGTTGGCTAGGGTGTTAATAACCAGGAGCTTCTAAATAATTGGCTCGGGAAAAGATTAACATTTAAATTGCTTAATTTTGTGAAAATGTGCAAAATAATGCGATTCTAATTTCTATAAAACAATATCGATATTATTGTTCTAAATTATTATACTTTTAAGTAAGTTTGATTTTGTTTTAGTGCAAACTAAATAGTGTCTTAAAATCTATAATTAATTTTCTAGGTAAACGTGCTCCATCCTAAGCCGCATTTATTAACAGGCAATTCGTCGCCAAATGATATAATAATATATTGTCCAATAAAAAAATCTAGTTAAATCAGCTATCAGTATAGTCGTATATTATCGTTTTAAACTATTTTAACGTCGACATTATAATTATAACTAAAATTTGCTGCCTCTACTCTGATGACTGGGCAGTGTAATGGAGTATCACGTACAAGAAAACTTTGTATAGTTTAAAAAGAAACATTTAAATATTATATTGCGTTATCAAAACAAATAATACACAATCCAGTCAAAATTGTCTTATCCAGTGTAAATTGTACATCTCATGAAAACGATCATGGTTATAAGTTGAATTATTTATTTTAAAACTAAGCCCTTTGGTAACATGGTACATCATATTTTCTGTTACATCTTTTTAAATTGGATAACCTAAAGATAAAAGATCTAGCAAAAAAAACAACAACATGAAAATATCAAGAAAGTTCCGCCAATTCAATCACACCAAGAATAAACCAAAACTAATGCATCAAAACAAGTATATATATAGAATCACGGAAGTAATACCGCAAGTGTATTTTAATTGACAGCCGAGATCTGGGCGTGGCGGCTATGGATGTAGACTCAGTATAGGACAACACTTAGCTAATATGGATCGATAGTGGAACGCGGCACCGAGCCGAGGAGACGAGGAGAAATGAGCCAGAAGGATGGCACTAACGAAGTGCCACCACACTTCGCACAGAGAAAAGAACCAATTAAGCGACAGATCAAGCTACTAGCTCGTTTGACAAGTTCTTTTAATTATTTTTTTATTGCATACTAGTATCGCTCAGCGGTTTCACCCGCTTAGTTCCTGTGACCGTTATTTTTCCACCATGAACATGTAGTCGATGCGTTATTCCAGACTATATCTTACAAGTTCCAAATCTCTACCTGATTCGTTCAGGTTTTCCGACGTGACTGGGCAACAAACATCTAAACCTTCGCATTTATAACATTAAAAGATAAAATGATAGTGATTGAACGAACAGAATATAACATGATGTCTCTATGACACGTAATTTCATTGGAAACATTGCCCTTCAAACCGGAACAGTGATATTTTTACATTACTGCTTGGCAGTAGAATAACTGGCAAAGGTGTGGTACTTCCCCAGGCGGACTTTGCAAAGAATTCTTACCACAACTTAACTAGTTAAGGTTTTATAAGAAACGGATCAATTTAAGGTCTTAAGAAGTTTAACGTGGAATCGAAGCAGCGGTCTGTGGAAATTGGGCAAGATACATAGCGTAGGGTATTTTGAATGAACTTGGTCTAAAGAATAATAGATATTCTGACTATTATTGACTATTACGATCTTTTTTTAAATGCAATGTAAGTCATTCGATGGAATTCATACATATTATATATATATATATATATGATGATTGATTTAATTAACTGTAACCGTTGCATACTTTTGTTTCAGTTAAGAGTAATAAGCGATACTTCTTGGAAAAGTTTAAAAACAAAGGATTTTAAATTAGGAAATAGAACGCATATACATAAGCGCTAAGTTTCCACTGCTAGGACTCGGCCCCTTCCGTCACATAGAAAAACTGAAGACCATAATCCACCTCGCTGGATAAGTAAAGATCAGACACGAAAAAAAAACCTAAAAAAAATCTGAGCCACCTCCTCAAACGTCCGTTTTTTCTTGGAACACGCTGGTTCCTTCACGTTGTGCTCATGCTATAGTACACTGACGACTGTACTTCTAGAATACAAATTTAGTATGTAATTAACTAATTTATCAAGACATTCCTACAAAACAAATTTTCGGGATAAACATAGTATACATGTACTAATTTATATGAATACCAATATATTAATCACCAAATACATATTTAAATGAGATGTATACGGAGATACAGTTTCAGTGCTTCACTTTGTTTTTACGAAGAGTTTCATGAGTTCTTCAAAACAAAGAATCTCACAGAAATAAAGTACCTCGTTCATTAGATGCTTTGACAAATTACTTTCCTTGTTATCAAGAGCGCTTCGAGTTGTGTAAGCTATACCTTTTTGTTTTGATACGGACACTCCCTTAACGAAATTAATCGAGTAAGCAAACTGACCTTCGAGTACTTAATTGCTTCTCCTTCTTCATAGCGAACGAGTACTTTGTTCTGATAAACAAAAGCATTAATTGGATCCAGTCTTTATTAAGTCCGTAATATATAAACGTATGTAACTGTTATAAGCTCATAACCTTCAATTGCATACAGCGATATTCTATTTCAGTGAAATGCCACGCCCAGCCGACCTTTAACCTTTTCAGAATACCGAGTTGAAATGAGGAAACAGCGCTAGAGGGTACCCGAAGCTCGGTTGTCTCCTCTCTACCTGTATTTTATCCCAGCTGAAAGCTCAAATAATTTGCGAAAAATAGGTTTTAGGTAAGGCACTAAACAGAACCGGCACCGGCAGCGGCGATCAATAAAGTCTACGACCCATAAGACGTACATTACAGATCTACGTTTTCGTGGTGACCAATATATTTTACTTCTAGCATTCTCTCAAGTTGTATCGAGGATTTTACTATGATAGTCAATGTCTTTCACGCGCGATTTGTAAAGCAACAGTTATAGGTTAGATTGATATTAGATAGGATATTCGGATTGTGTAGTTTTACATTTCGCAGTCCCACTATCACTGGCCAGTTTACAGGCTTACAAAAAAAACTAGTATACCAAATACATTTCCTCATCAATTTGACATACTCGTAGATAAATGATCACATTATGTAATTTATGTATTTTTTTCGACATTTTCGCCGATACATTCCCAATTTCTATGTTTTTATTTGAAAGGTTCTTCACATAATTATGGAGATCACTATTTTTTTAAATGAACGAAGTCCAAAGCGTTTTCTACAAATAGACTTCCACTACGTCGCACTCTAGAGATGTATGTATTTATCATGTATTTTTAAAAATATTTTCTAATTTTTATTTAGCCAGCATTTTAAAAAGTTGGCAACACTACGAATGTATCATGTGACACGAACATGGAGCATAGGCAATTTGCAGTAAATCAAGTGAGGGGCTTTGCGGGTCAGGAGTGACGCGAACGTTCAGCGCGCCGCTGCAATCGTATAGCGAATTTAAACTATGCCGGTATAAAGAGTTACGTAATATGCAGCAGTTTTAACCTGTGTGTGGTATGTGCTGGAATCAATTCTATTACTATGTCTACAAAGCCTATATTTCCAACAGCAAACATGGACGAAAATCGTTCTAATTTTTACGGTATACCAATTAATTAAAAAATCTATTTTGAACAATGGGAATAGAAAAATAAAAATGGCTTTGACGTCTCGTGTATGATGTACATTACCATGTAAATTATCAACGCAAATCGGTTTGAATGAGATCTAGTAAGTAGTTTTATTTTAAAATGTCATAAATTCTCTAATGTTAAAACTTTGATTAAAGTAACAACGAACTACAATAACTTTTATATTATGTTACTTGCTGCTACAGAAGCCTTCATGGGCGAGTCCGACTCGCACTAGACCACTTTCATTTTTATATTTAGCTATAAAGTTAACGTTAGGTTAAGTTTTGTCACAGTGAACGTTTTGCCATTTGAACCAAAATCATCAGCCAAGATTTTTTTCAACGTTTAAGTACGTTATTAAATACTACCAAAGCCCACCCACCCTCACCTTAATTCCTCCGCCAAAAAAAAAAAAACAATAAAATTGGAACCGAACTGAAACGTAAAGTGTGATCTGATTATCAAAAAGAAATAAAAATCCGCCACCATTGATCAAAACTCACTAAAAAAAAACAAAAAAAAACCTGAAAGGCATCTTCATCATTTATTGCTATAAATTTACAAATCATGCAAAGGAAATATGTTTCAAATGGAGATTGGATGGGAAGATCTATTACATAACTTTTCTGTGTCACAAACAATACAGACAAAAAGTTCGACGACCCGCTCTACCCCATAAGTCATAAGGAGACAACGTGGCGACTCCGCTAACGATTTCCTGAAATAGGGCAGCGCTTCTAAGAACGCCGATGGAAATATTCTATGCAAATTGGGCTGGTTAGTGATAGCAGAGCAAATAATACAAGCCTTTCGTTTTGCGTCTTCCAATGCATAACGACTATGTCGCACGCGTAGAAAATTCCTGCAAATGACAATAAAGAAAGCTGATAGTAGTTTTATGTGTTTGTAGTTTTTCTTTTTCGTGTTTTTTTTTTTGAGACATTAATATTGTTAAATGTTTTTCACATGACACTGTCTAGCCTCAAAATAAGCAAATAATTGTACTTATACATAACGTATATTATTGTAAATACATAGGAACTCCCAGATTCACTCTATACATTTTTACTAATAAATAAAATTGAAGTGTCTGTAAGTGTTTGTAATTCAATATTTACAGCTTTTCACTCAAAAGTTTATAAGATACTTACACAAAAAAAAAAATTAAAAAACATCTGTCCCAAATAATCTCACTGACATTTTCACTGACAGTTAACTATGTAATGTTATAGGGAGGGAGTAACTCAATCTATTTTTTTTATAACAGCAAAAATCCATACTAATATTATAAATGCGAAAGTAACTCTGTCTGTCTGTCTGTCTGTCTGTCCGTCTTTACCGCCTAAACCAACCAACAGATTTTGATGAAATTTGATACATAGATAAAATAGATCCCGAGAAAGGACATAGGCTACTTTTTGTTCCGAAAAAAGGGTTGAAAGGGTTAAAATAAGGGATGAAAGTTTATATGGAAAACTTCGTCATTGTTGAAGAACTATGAAACTTTACGTCTAGATATTTAACACGAAACCATAAAATGTATGTTTTAGCAGTTTTGTAGTTTCGAACTGTACCTACGGGGGTGGAATTGGGGTTTTCTTTTTTATTATTTATGATTATTTATTCTTGGGTCAAATTTAGTAATTCAAATTTCACCCTCTTCCTGTCAACCGATTAATCTGAAATTTTGTATACACTTTGGATTTTGGTGACAATACAATTATGTTTATTCATTATCATTATAAATTCAAGATGGCTGCCGCTACAAAATGGCGGATAATTTATGTTTTATTAATCCCATCAACATGGGTATCAAATGAAAGGGCTCAACAAGCAGAATACAATATACTATAAAAAATTGAAATCCAAGATAGCGGCCGCTACACAATGGCGGATAACGTAGGTTTTATCAATCCCATCAATATGGGTATCAAATGAAAGTGCTCAACCAGTAGAATGCAATGTATTATATAAAATTAAAATCCAAGATGGCGGCCTCTACACAATGGCGGATAACTTAGATTTTATGAACCCCATCAACATGGGTATCAAATAAAAGGGCTTGACAAGAAGAATACAGTGCACTATACAACCTCAATACTTAAGTTGGGCGCAGCCACTAAATGGCGTATCAGACTATCAGACAGAATTTTTTGATAGTCGACGAGATTTCCATGGTGTCTTATCAAATGTTATGCATGATGGACGCTCGATTAAGGCAAATTAAGAACTGCAAAAATGAGTTTTTTGGAGGAGTAAACGTATTACTTTTCGGTAACCTTTTACAACTGCCTCCTATAAAATGATCAGGAACACCTGTTTTCAATTCTCATATGAAATTATATATATGAAAGTAACTCTCTCTGTCCGTTACCGTCTAACGCCTAAGCCACTTAAAGAGTTTGTTACAATTTGGTGCACAGATAGACTAGACTTAGGAAAGGACAACGGCGACTTTTTATCACAGAAAAAGAGTTGAAAAGAGTGGAAATGAGGAGTAAAAGTGTGCATGGAAGGATCTTGGCACTCTTTGTATGCTATTTTTAACCGACTTCAAAAAAGGAGGAGGTTATCAATCCAGTTGTATTTCCAATTGTGAATCAATTTAGATGGTTATTTTTTTGGTTGGTAGATTATAGTTCAGAGGTGGTCATATAAATTTTATCGAAATCTGTGGGGCGGTTTTTGAAATATGAACAACAAACTAAAATTTGCGTTCATGTAATCAGACAATATATCTACTAATATCTACTAATAGACTCTAATAAAATTTGGTGGACCGTCCCAATATGATTTTAAATTAAAGTCTGTTTTTGATAAATTTTTGAGAACATAGTTTTTTTTTGTAATTTGTCGTGTAAATTGTACATTTATTAATAAATATAAAACTTTGACTTAGACCGATTTTGATAAGGAAACGTGAATTTGTATGGTAGTAGACATACGAGTAGGTACTGCCTCAATTACTTTAATAAATATGTGGCGCGGACGAAGTCGCGGGTAAAAGCTAGTAATACAAATAAATATGCCAATCAATTCAATAAATAATTCAGGTAACTCAGCGGGGCGCAGCTAGTTTAAAATTAAAAAAAACCTATTCAACACATAAATGTGTCCTAGGTGAGGATCGAACACACGACCTACATCTCTCTATGCTACTTCCTATAAACTGAACCACAAGATCAGTTGATTTAACAAATTTTGTGACATTAAATGCTCGTAAGAAGGTACGTTACACCCTGGATCAAGAGATTGGCTACTTTTAATTGTGAAACGTTTTAATGTTTTTGTAAGATAGAGGATGAACCAGCGGGGAGTCGTAATTAGATATTAAAATAGTTAATTTGAGCTTCATAAACTCTCTATCTACAATAAAGACGGGTAATCTTTTTTTTTCTTGTTAAAAAAGCTAGACCGTTGCAGTGTTTTGCAAAAAAAAATGGAAGTATACTCATACATAGGTACGTATCTCTTTCACAATAATATTGTTTAATATTGATAATTACTGGGAACTTTAGTAAATGCATCCCGAAACGATCGAACTAATATGAATGTAAAGATTGACATATCATTATTGTATCAGTTTATTTTCATAACGCCGACTTTCTCCCAGTCTGGTTTCATATAGTTAATCAGCGTATCGGCGTAGCCTCTCCTAAGAAAAATGGTTATTTGCTCTGGTTAAAATTTGAATCATCATATTATTGCCTTCGTACTTACTAAACGTTTTGAAAACACGACATTCTTTTGCCACTATTTAAAAGTAGTTTCACCCAACAAAACTAGTGTCGTAGCATTTCCTCTACGAGCGTAGCGTAGAACCTTAATCACACAATTTAACATTAGTAGTAAGTCATTTCGTATTTTAATTTTACAATTATAATACTTTTATTTTTTTAATTTAAATATCGAATGTCCGTAACCGAAACTACATGAAACAAAATATCATATCCGTAACTGTAATATGATATTACCTAGTCGTATCGTATTTTCATATTCGTATGCGGATCCGTTCTGAACACTTGACCAAAGTTTACGTGACCCAAAAATCTTGATAATATGTAACGTCGAACCGATACAAAAATAACGATGTCCATAAAGTCAAACAAACTCAAACAGACAAAACTGGACTCAAGTCATGTTTTGTGATACAGCTGTTAAATCCATAACACCTAGAGACTCGAAAAAGGCAGTGATAAATCCGAACTATTCCAGGTTTGGTTAGTTGCAAATTCTACCTAAACAAGCCCAGATGGGTAAAGTAGATATAGCGGAAACTTTAAGTTAAAAATTGCACCGCGAAGCGAGGCAACCTAATTTGAAACGAGGTCGTTCAGAGTAATAACCTTTAAAATGAACTTAATCCTAATTAAGGAGGATTATACAATTTGGTTGGATCTTAATTTTTTAATTTTGCAACGTTTTAACTAGTAGACATAAAGGTGTAGATACTTAATAAAGTTTCCTTATGATTATAACAAAACTGACAAGTATTTTTTAATATATATCATAGCATATCTTTTTCGTCTCATCACTCTGAAATAAAAAATGGGGTTTTTGAGTCCAGATACTTTTATAGTTTCTTCTGTCATCTCCTGTGAACACGGTGCCCAAAACTACGTCGAAATATCGGGATCTCATCTTACTTCACAAGCATGGTAGATTTTTGTTATTAAAGACAATAGTGTAGTGAACAATTTAAGATTTTGTTGTACGGACTTATAATAATTATTCAAATGCGTGGAAATTTTTACACAAATTACAGAAACGACAGCCAAAACGAAAACTTATACAATTTACCTGAGTTTAATGTAGTATTAAATGCCAAACTCAAAAACTCGATTTTATAAATCTATCAAAATGTACCAAACAAGTAAAAAATACAAGGGTAGGGTTAGTTACAACGTTAGTGTAGCAAGTTCATAAAATATGGTCGCCGATTCTAATCCTATCGATACTATAATCGTAAATCCATTACTAATTCTAGTAGTGGTAGGTATTTAGCTAAGCTAGAGTAACAGAGGAATACTAGCAACATGGTTATCACATGTGTAATCTTTTTAATTAGACACTTATACAATCATGTCCTGAGGGTAGTTTTTGTGTAAAAAGACACATTTCAATAACAAGCGACGCATATAGCGACGTAATAGATGAGAATGAATAAATGAATACGTTAAGCCTAGCCGCAGTCAAAGGCCTTTTACTTATAAACAAATAATTATGGTGGTCGATACAATGCTACTTACTACTGCTAGTTTGAAAGCTGGCGCCGATTTGGCGCCAGTGCAACTAACTTCATAGTACCGGTGTCGACCCGCGTCGATCGATAGCGACCTCTTTACCGTGCAGTGCAATGCACCAAGCAAACTGCCCGGGAGCCGTACCGTTCCTAATTATCACTTCATAGAGTATGCACTTAGAAACACGCTATGAGAATACTAAATGTGTTTTATACGACTGTCTAATAAAAGTGTGTTTGGTGTTTGTTGTGTTTCTATTTCTATCTTCTTTGATATCACCAAAAATCTTGACGCTGAAATGTCGTAAGCAAATAACATTAACCAAGTGCTAACTGAACCTGCTTCAGACGTAGCTAAAGACCTGATCGGGTACATGGCACACCTCAACTGATCTGCTTTCATGGTGAAATCTTACTATAAATACCAATTTGTTATAAATGATTGTACTGCCATGTGACATGTCATAACAACGACCTTTAAAATAAGTTTTTTTTTATCTGTATTTGTGGCAATATATATAAATATTACTTCACCATTTTACGGTGTGGTTCACATTCATCATCAACAGCCCACTAGATGTTGGCTTGACTGCTGGGACTCGGGGCCTTCTCTCGCAAGGAGAGAGTTAAGGCAACAATCCACCACGCTGGTCCAGTGCGGGTTGGTGGATGAAATATGACTTCGAAAGATTCTAGGTGCATGTCGGTTTCCTCACAAAGTTTTCCTTCACCGTTTTAGGTTAGCGGCATTACGCACATGACTTCGAAAAGACAGTGGTGCGGTTAACATTGGTAACATCTATTAAGGGTTTACATATCAGGATGTTTTACTCAGGGTATATTTTAACTCAGATTGAAAGGTTTAATTTTTTGTTTGCGGAATATGTTTACTATATATCTAGATGTTTCCTAATGTAAATAAATTATGAACTCTTGACATAAACATTACTGTTTATGAACTGACTTTACTGACTTTAGAATATACCATACTATGCCATATTCGAAGAAAAAACACTAAGCCAAATCGCGTCTTATCGCTATTACGAGTTATATCGTCAAAGCTCTACAAATGTAAAAGCAACGAGATGACATACATTTTTATAAAATAAGAGGGAACCGCTTTTAAATAAATTGAACCATTTTATGCAGAAGCTATAACGTCCCTCGCCGCCTCAAAGAAAAACGTGGAAACTGGAACGTCTGCGAAGATATCTTGCTGGTGAGAGTTTATTGTAATCGGATACAAAGGCGGGCTTGATGGTGTAGCCTGTTTATCAAGTAAAAAGATATCAGATGATCAGGATAAAAGCAACAACGCGTCAAAACAATATTTCGCTTTTTTTTTCTTCCTTTATATTTCACTTAAAATAATAGCACATTTTTATTCGAGTTAGGTTTGCATTTTACCGCGATTCGTCTGGTGTTGATAATGCGGGCTAGGACGCAATGTTTCTTTGTAAGGGACCTCTAGTAGGTATATGTATTTTTATCTACTTATAATAGGTTTGTACTTGACCGCCAATGTAAGTGTAACTTTATCTGTAACGTCTTGTAGTGAAATACATACTCTGGCAGTGTTTTACCGATTCGTAGAGCTTATTATAGAAATGTAGTCTCGTTTTGAGCAAATTTTGTGAATTTTACTTGGCACTCGATTACCTGTTAAATATAATAAAATTAATGTTGTGTATGTTTGTTATTTACTTTTTCGATGTGTCCTCATTTGTTTTTCGGCAATTTGCGAACAAACGTCAAAGCGGGCTGATTAAAAACATTTAGATGTATAGCCGATCACATCGACATTCACGGTCTAAGCATATTTATTTCCTTTGAATCTGATGTATGTACGTAATTGTGAAATGTAAACTCATTAAATTAAATGTAACCTTGAAACAAATCAATGTCTTTTGCCGCGAGTACCCGCGGCGTTGCAAATGACAGGCGAAATTGAAAACACGTCTCGTTTCGTTCCTTGACGACTTTGTCGTTCAACATTTACTGGTAAAAACGTTTTAGTACTCCGATATCAAACATAGCAGACTCCAAATGGCTCCAATACATTTTATTCAGTGCGCATATTCAATTCGAGCACGTTCATCAGAGAACGTAATCGAAAATCAATACTGTGTTTAATGAAAATGGGCAGGTGCGGAAGAAAATCACGTGTTTTATGTTTATTTCGCTAATCATTTGTACGTTGGTAAAGCTTTGGAAGTAATTAAACGTGCTCATGGCTGCGGCAACTAGCCGAACCGCGTAGTAACACCGTTTTGTTCGCATTAAAATAGTCTGTGGTCAAATATTTCCACGTATAAAGCTTGTGAACGCGTACATTGGCTACTACGTAAATCTAGATTATGTAACTCGGTAACGCTACGACATCGATTTTTCCAAATCGATGTTTTCCAAGTACCTAAGGCTCTTATATCAGCGTGAGGCCTATTTCGTCGACGACCTTCGCAAATATTGTCGTTACCGAGCTTATCTGCGAGTCTGGCGCACGCAACGTATTATGCCCTTTCAAATCCATACAACAGCAAAATTTACAGCTTTTTCTATACACGTACCGCCGCCGTATAACCTACTCTACCTGAGCTCTGCGACGGTTACGTAACAACAAACTGCCCGGCATATGCGAGCCTAAATTGTTTCAGGAATAGCGAGTTTGGCAAAAATAAGCCCTGTCTCAGACTGTCTGGAACCTACGCCCACGCCCAAGACTTGCCCAAATGCATAATTTTTAGACTCCTTTTGTGGGTACACAAAAGGAGTGTCAGCACATTTTAAGTAAATAGTGTGTGTGTACATAGACATAATGTGCTTTTAATTTTACATCTTGGTCGTTCTTAACAAACATATTGCTTCATTGTTTTTAGAAGGCCTCTACAAGCATGATAGCCTTATAGATATAGTTATGTGTTTTAGTCTAATTTTTAAGATAGTGTGTTACAAACACTTCTGAAATTTTATCTTATTTTACAGAAGAGATCTTGTTAGAAAGCGGTTGTCATTATGCTCAGTTTGACGGGGCGCGGCTGCGAGATAAAAATATTCACATTTTTGCCTAAAAGCCGTTACAGTACACCGGCCTCCCTTGGACGGCTAATGAAAAATAATAAGTTGAAAGCGTTTTTACCAGTTTTCTGAGATAACTTAATTTATCGAACAACAGACATCCCCCATTCTCTTTCTGTCTTGTTGATGACATAATAATATCAGAAGCTAAGGCTTTCAATTAGGAAGTTAATGCGAGATGACAGGGAGCGTCATTAAAAACGGCCTCTTTGTCAAAGTTTCGGTCGAGGCGGAGTTAAAGTGTTTCTCGTAACAATAGAAACAATAATTAATCAGTGCAATTCGCAACAATTAAGCGCGCGACACACGAGATATGATAACAATCCAATTAAAGTGGGATTTAATTAAATTAACGGCACAATCTGTCTAGTGTTTCGGGCGCTAACGAGGTGGCCGCCTTCACCGGTGTAATTAAATCGCAAAAGGCGCGCGCTGTCGGCGTGCAGACGTTTCTGAATAATGTCCTTAGGGTTGCCATCTGTTCGTACTCCCCTAAATTCTTCCTTATATGGAAAGCGACCGGGGAACCCTGTGCACGTTTTTAACAGCCTGTAGAGTACAATCCTAAGAAACTAACTCCGATATAGAGAAAAACCGTACTTACGTGTTGGCTCAGAAATGCAGTCGGGTAATTCGGAAATCTATGGCCGATCAATAGGTACCTTATTGGATGGCAGCCCTAAATATCCTCATTAGAGCGGGGTTACACAACGTCTCCGCGAGTAGCCACCCACGACAGCTCAAGAATTATGAGGACACGGACTCATTCGCGACTTCCTGCGGGATGCGAGCCACTTGCGTCAGCGCCGCCTGGACGGGACCTTACTCCAGCGCACTTAGTCACTTGTAGACGAACGCACAGACACTCGTAAGTGAAATATATGGCGATTGCAAGTGCCTGACGACCTCAGGCTCCTCCCTTATTTGCAGAAAATTTTGCTCGTGACTATTTACAACTTCGAAAGACCCGCCCACAAACTTCTCACAGCTACATATACCACAGCAAAGGTTTACTGCACCATGCAATAGAACTTGCAAAACGAAAATTCGTTTTGTGAGCTTTGAATAGATTCAATTTTAGCCAGGTTTGACGAACACATCAAATGATGATGATGATGATAATAATCAATAATTTCAATGGAGTGTACAAATAAAAAATGATAGCTGCTGCTTAATGATACTAGTAGGTACTAGTTAGCATCATTAATAACGGGATATTTATTATGGTTAAATGGTGGAAGCATGTCCTGATAGATACAGTTTCATGTACCATGTAAACGGATAAATTCTTATGTTTGTTTTTAACCCCGACCAAAAAAAGGGGTGTTATAAGTTTAACGTCGATGTCTGTCTGTCTCTGTGTGTGTCTGTCTGTGGCACCTTAGAGCTCAAACGGAAGGGCCGATTTCGATGCGGTTTTTTTTTATTTGAAGGTTAATATCCGTGCGGATGTTTTTAGCTATGTTTTGTTAATATCGATTCAAGATGGCCGCCTCCACAAAATGGCGGACAAAATATTTCTTCACAACCTACCTCAATATGGGTATCAAATGAAAGGGCTTGACTAGTAGAATGTTGTACAGATAACAAATCCGAGGTAGTCGGGGGTTAATTACAATTTTTAATTTTGTTCTTGTGTAGGTAACTGTAAAGAAATCCGCGAGTTTTAACCTAAGGATTGTCTAAGTCATTTTTTTTGTCGTCGTAAAATTGTCAACACCGTCAAATTATAATCTAACGCGTGTGTTTATAGTCTTACGGTAGGTTAGTTTGTAATCTAACGTCGTTAGATTATAATCTGACGAGATTTACAATTCGGTGACCTATAAGTACATATGTATTGGTGTAGATATCGCAAACAACACAAGTCAATTTCAGACAAAACATTTGAGCGTAAACTCGTCGCACTGTGAAAAGCTTTTCAGATGTAGCGCGTCCGTACTCCCAGCAAAGCTGTTTTCTAATTTCACACTCGACTGCCTATTAGAGGCACTGGAAGAACGGATTTTACGATACTATACTGAACAACACTGAAAGCTTACGGACCAAAATATGAGGGTCCTAAATATGTAACGGCCTTGCTGCTGTGAAATATCACAGGGTTACATTGTCGAGGAAGTTCCAGAATGTTCTTTTTACGTAGACGGAGTGCCTACATGCAGAAAATATGAGGGACGTACTATGAGAAAAACATCTGAATAGGTAGAGCGGGCTCTAATGACGATGAAAAATGATACGCACGGGCGCTATTCAGGCTCACTCATTCATCCCATAATACGAATGGTACAATGATGGGACGGGCGTGGAAGGTCGCTTCAGGTACATCTCGGCTGATAATTCGCATCAGGTTATTCGTTAACCAGTACTCGTTTTTTATTCTCGCTTACTATCACATTGAGTTGAAAAAAACGTGAAGAAACATTTTCCAAAAAAATACAATTTTGTAATTGGAGGAATGTTAATACTATTATATCATATACTGTATTTCGCTTTGAAGGGCAATGTTTCCAGAGAAATTACAGGGCTTAGAGATATAACAGCTTAGATCTCTGGGTGACGAGCGCAGTGCAGTGAGTGCTAGGTAATGATTTGGACTCGTCATTTCCAAAAGCTGCGTGTCACTGTGCTGTTATGTGGCAGGCATGGTGCTTACCATCAGGCACATGTCATGCTCGTCTCGTCACTCTTTATTAAAAAAAAAAGGCAAGGATTGTCATTTCGTGCCGGAATCATTCGGATTGAGTTGTGAATCAGCATCCGGGACTCGATTGGCACAATACAGGGACATAGATGACAACTACAAGATCTTTTTCCGATCCACTAGATCCAGATCCTTCGATAGTGACCTTGACTCTCACACTGTGATAAGCAAATAGCAATAAGCAATAAGCAAATTGTAATATCAGAAAATTAGCTTCTTGTCTAATCAATAACCTTTCCGTATCCTCTTTCCGCACGGTTTCCGTCTTCGATAGTACGTTATATTCTTGGAGCAATTTAGCAGTCAGTGAGGTATGGTAGGTTAAGATGTTTCATAAACATTAATGAAGGAGGGAGAATATCTGGTAGCTGGATCTATTACATACCACCCATGGTAAAGCTTATTTTAGTTCTCACAGCCAAGTCAGTGAAGTGCAAACATAGGCGAGTTCCGGTTTGAAAGAAGGTTTTCATCGAAATTATTATGCCACTACTAATAGATAACCAGTGCAACGTTAGGGGCTTGACTGATTTGCTCGTCTATATAAATATTTAAATACACTAGTCTTGAGAGTTTATTGCTAAGTTTATTACATATTTCATTCAAAATTATGTTTATACCAATTGAAAATTATCTATGCAAGTGCGTACCTAATCAGTTGCCCACAAACATAGCTACCAGCTACCCATAAGCCATTTCCATATCAGTCATCTTTATTACAACAAATAAATAAATTGCCGTGCAGTTTGGCAACTTAGTAATTGGGGAGACCACGATGATAAACATGGATTTACCTGAGCATACAGGATAGTCTACACAACTTCGTTGTCGATTTTTTTATATGCACCAAAACAAGGGCAGTCCTAGATAACCCTGTGTTCAGTCTTTCTCAAGTCCTGGCCAAATATACAGATGTCCGAGTAGTTGTTACCAATTAAATATTGATGTAAGACAACCACTGTAACAATTACTTTTTACAACAATTACATTTATGAAACATGTGACGTTTATTTGGTAAGTTGATTAATTTTCTATTGCGAAATGTTCAAATTAATGTTACTGTACACTCAAGTGCAATTTATTAATGTACATTTAACAATAGGTCTAGGTTGTGGAATGCGTTGCCTGAGTGGGTTTTCCCCGATGGTTACAATCTTGGTGTCTTTAAATCGAGAGTGAATCGGTTTCTTCTAGGTAAGCACGCAACATCGTAGATCGCATCATCGCTTAACATAAGGCGAGATGGTGGTCAAGTGCGAACCTATTATAGCTTAAAAAAACTTTAAGTATCCAATATTTTATTCAATTAATTTATTCATCGACCTTTTGATGTTATTACTTTCAATCAAATATCATTGCTGAAACTGACAAAGAAATTAAACAATAAACTATATGAAACCTTAAAAGAATCCGTATTTTGGGCAGATGTGTAACAACAAAATTAATATTTGCCTAATAAATCCTTATTTTAATAAAAATCAAAACTGAACTTTCTTACGAATTTGGGATCTTTGGTTTCTTAGGAATGTGGGATACAAATCTGGTGGTGAATCTTAAAATGTGGCCTTGTAAAGTAAAACAATTTTTCAAAGTTATAAATAGCAGAGTTCTGATGTAACAATCATTTTAAACCCAACCGAATTTAACCTGCTTTAGGCCAAAAACGCGAATGACGTGGAGCGATCGCAAGTATTCACGTAGAATTTTGGTAGTTAATTACGATTTGTGCTGACGCCAATCAGTCTCCTAACCATTGTGGGCTTAGGGACATAACCTATCAAGTTTCTACGAGTGGGCCAGCAATTCTGCTCGCGGATGTATCCGCAACCTTGGAGACTGTGGTCTTGGAGCGCGTGCTCCGTCCTCTCAAATGCGGATGCGGACAATTTGAGACGTAGAACGTTATCGAACGGCGCTAAACACGCGGATAACCACGGCTCCTCTTGCTAACTACCCAGCTGGTTCAGTTCCCACATTGCTAACATAAAAGTGGTCAAGTGCGAGTCTGACTCGCCCATGAAGGCTTCCGTAGCAGCAAGTAACATAATATAAAAGTTCTTGTAGTTCGTTGTTACTTTAATCAGTGTTCTAACAAGAGTGAATCATTTTATTTAACCCCCGACCAAAAAAAGGGGTGTTATAAGTTTGACGTCGATGTCTGTCTGTCTGTCTATCTGTCTGTCTGTCTGTGGCACCGTAGAGCTCAAACGGATGGGCCGATTTCGATGCGGTTTTTTTTATTTGAAAGTTAATATCCGTGCGGATGTTCTTAGCTATGTTTGGTTAATAACGATTCAAGATGGCCGCCTCCACAAAATAGCGGACAAAATATTTCTTCACAACCTACCTCAATATGGGTATCAAATGAAAGGGCTTGAGTAGTAGAATACTATACACTATAAAAAATCAAATCCAAGATGGCCGCCACCACAAAATGGCGAATTATATTATTTTTTCACTACTACCTCAATATGGGTATCAAACGAAAGGGCTTGACTAGTAGAATATATTGCACCATGACAAATTTCAAATCCAAGATAGCCGCTTCCACAAAATGGCGAAATACATTTCTTTTTTCACAACTCCCTTAATATGGGTATCAAAAGAAAGGGCTTGACTAGTAGAATGTTGTACGGATAACAAATCTGAGGTAGTCGGGGGTTAGACAAAATTTTTAATTTTGTTCTTGTTAGTTTTGTCATTCTCTTATATTAGAAATTACAGAGGGTGTACAGGAAAATGTGTACACATTTTACCACTTTGGAAGAGTCTCTCGCGCAAACTATTCAGTTTAGAAAAAAAATATGTTAGAAAACTCAATATAATTTTTGAAAACCTATCCATAGAAGACCACAAGCTTGGTTTTATGAAAAAATAATTGAGTTTCAGATCTAAGTATGGGACACCAAATTTTTTTTTTCTATTTTTTGTATGAAAATCGCGAAAAGCGGTTCACAGAATACATCTACTTACCAAGTTTCAATAGTATAAGTCCTTATATTTTCGGAGAAAGATAGATGTGACATACAGACATGACAAATCTATAATAGGGGGACCCTTATAGATTATGGATAGGTATTTTGCCATTTGACTACGGAACCCTAAAAATGAATGAGCCACTATCGTATTTTCTAGAGTCGACGGTTATTTTGATGGGTTTATCAGGAGAGGCCATAACTAAATCATTATAGGTAGTAAAATCGCGTAACAGTAACATAACGTTTCTGGTACACTAAAATAATTTTTATACAAAAATTAAACCGACCACAAATAGGCACTCAAAGGCGAAAATAAATTAAAATAAAAGTGCTACACATTCATTTATTTGAAGTCGGTGCCAATTAAAAATGTGGATTATTAGGTGTTGGTTCCATTACAAAGACGTTGATAATAGAATACTCATTCGGCTTTTTCTGACACTTTCTGCATTATCCTGTATTGCTATATGGCAGATGTTTTCTCCATCAAACTCTTAATTACTTATTTAGGAAAAGCCAAAGTAGGAAGGGTAACTCCATCACCATATAGAATACCCAGGAAAGGAAGAGTGAGAATTTCCAACAATGTCTGGTAACCTGGTAGGTAGAGCATTTTTTTTTTAACTTTTATAGGTTTACACTTGACCGCCATCTCGCCTGATGTTAAGCGACGATGCGGTCTACGATAGAGCGTGTTTACCTAGAAAAAACCGATTCACTCTCGATTTGAAGACACAAAGGTTGTAGCCAATAGGGAACACCCACTCAGGCAACGTATTCCACAGCCTAGACGTTCTTATCACAAAAGTAGAGTCAAATCTCTTCGTTCGTGTCCTTGGAACATCAACCATGAAACGATGTCGCTTTTTCGAGCTACGAGCATTCCGATAGAAAAAAGGGCAAGGTGGTATTAGATCATGTAAATCAGTCGCACACTCTCCGAAGTGTACCCGATAAAAAACCGATAGGCTAGCAATTTTTCGGCGATGTTCAAGACTTTGAAGTCTTTCTCGCACAAGAGTGTCGTTGCCTATGAGCCTTTTGGTACGTCTCTCGATCGATTCCAAAGTCTCCAGCTGATACTTAGCCGAACCATCCCAAAGATGCGAACAGTACTCCATACAAGAGCGAATTTGTGCTTGATATAAAATTACTTTACACGCACATTTAATGCCTGGTATGCAATGAAATGATGCCATCAAGTATGCTTTATTTATGTGAGTAAGTATGGTAAGGCCCTGCGCCGCCTTAGGCCAACTATAATAGATTTTTTTGTAAATGAATAAAACACATTCACTGCAAACCCATATCAAGCCAATCTATCATGACTCTAGATTCTGTTATCATTTTACTGCCACCAAAAACTACCATACCAAAGAATGAGAAAACTAACAATATGTAGTGGTAGGACTCTTGGCAGAGTCCGCCTGGGGAAGTACCACACCTTTGCCAGTTATTCTACCGCCAAGCAGTAATGTGCAAACATTACTGTGTTCCGGTTTGAAGGGCAATGTTTCCAGAGAAATTACAGGGCTTAGAGATATAAGATCTTAGATCTCTGGGTGACGAGCGCAGTGCAGTGCAGTGCTAGGTAATGATTTGGACTCTTCATGTTCCAATAGCTGCGTGTCTCTGTGCTGTTTGTTATGTGTCAGGCATGTTGCTTACCATCAGGCACATGTCCTGATCGTCTCGTCACTCTTTATTTAAAAAAAAAATATGTTCAGAACCAGTATATTAGATATTTTGTACCAAGTATGTACATTGTACGTACAATCCAACCTGTCAAACACACTTTTTTAAAAATATTTCTTGAGCCCTCAAAGTACTTTAAGAGTGTCTAGAATCCAGATGATTAAGTGGAAAATTAACTGAAATTTATAGGAATAATAGGATATTAGGCCCATAATGTACCATCACAGGGCAATAAACTCCTCCTTTCATTTTTCCAGATCCAAGGCAACAATTCTTCAATGTCCTTTTAGACTATTATGATAAATAAAAATATAGCACCAGCATAAACAGCCCACTCTTTATGTTCTCACCGCCAAAACTCGGAGCCCTCTCATAAGGACAAAGCCAGGGGCATAACCAACCACGCTGGCCAAGCGGGAGTTGGAGGCTGATGCATGTCTACGAAAGATATCCTTTCTCGGAACAAGCCCTGATTAGTTTCTTTATTTTCTGCACCATTTAAGGCAGTGGTGACCACAAATGTGTACTTATGCACTTGAACAAATCATAAAAGGCAAGTATACTCATAAATATATAAAAGGTGAGTATACTCAAAACCAAATATGAAGATTTTTGATTTTTACAAAAAATATAATAATCAAATATATTGCACAGTACCTCTGAATATTTTCTTTTTCTGTACATCATTTTAGAATACTTATAAATAAAATTACTGTAACTGTAAAATTCAAAATAAAATGTGATCAAGGGGACAATGACTTTATTTAATTATTAAAATATTTTTTTAAATAAAACTAAAATAAAATCTAAAATAAATTTCTTGAAAAATACAAACACACAAAAAGAGGTTGGTTGTACAAACATAACTGCAACTTTAAAAAACAAATTTTGTATTTTAAACAGTTAACTGCTGGGTTTTTTTTTAAGTTTCATCATATAAAGATGGATAAGTTTGATATGTCTGTATATCATAGCCATTCCTAAATTGATCTAACAATTTTGAAGCCCATTTCTTCTGTTTGGGCATGGATGTGATGCAAGACACAGAGGTTTTATAGCTATAATTAGTGTTAGATGTGTATTATACAGTTTTTCTTCTAGTTTTAGCATCTCAATTTAGTAAAAAAAAAAGCTTGCATAGATACATGTTTCAAAGTGTGATATTTAAGGTAAGGTTACCTGTTTAATTAGATAACTTGGGGATTTTAAAATTTCACTGTACTTATGTGATATTTGTATTTCATGGTGTAAATAAACAGTCACACAGTAGTAATTTTATGTCATCTATTGTATCATCATTACAAACCCGTTCAGAACTCAAACAGACACGTTCACATACACAATATTCATGTAAAGCATAATGGTTCAGATGAGTACCGCATTGGAAGTAGAATTAAGCTTAAAAGAGAACTCTGTATACTTATTTCATATCTATAGTATTTGAAAGGATGATATATTTTAATTGATTTTTACTGCTGGGTATAGGCTTTGTCTCCTTTACTCCAGTGATCTCCAACCTGAGCTAATGACATCCTATCATTTATCCAAACATGATGTCACATCCTCAATCACCACAGGTTGATGATTAAATGTTACTTGAATGTCACTATGAATAAAGAGTGAAATAAAACATTGTGACAACTAACATTTAACTACTTCTCCCAATAATTAATTAACAAACAAAGTGGACTAATATATACTACGCTCTTACTTTTGTAGCTAAGACAAAATCCCCACACCATCCAGTGAGACAGGTAATTACACGCATGTATTGAAATATCTTCTTAGCATTCCATGGATTCACCGTGCGGGTGCCGGTTCCATCGTGTGGCAGAGAGAGAAAACCCGAGTAGATCCCGAGACTTGTGACTCGGGCGTAGGTATAAGTTACTTATGATTGGCAAAAACTTGCAGAATAGTAACAAATTCGTACAAGCGATAGACCAAGAACTGAACTGATTGGCAAAAACTAGCATAGAAAGGGAGGTACTGTAAAAATTGTATGCTGGCCTGACACAACCAAGCAAGAATAGAGATGATATTAGACTCTTAATCTCCATATTGATTTTTAATACAATAGTCATTCAAAATAAATTCAAATACTTTAATAATTATCAGGCAAAGAGATAAATCTTGTATCTCTGAACGATAAGCACAAAGCAGTGCTACATGGTGATTTCTAATCTTCATGTTCAAGTTATGCAGCACCATGTTATTATGGGCCAATATGTTGCTTACAAAATTATACACATAGCTTGCTCATCCTTTCACTCTATATCAAGAGTGGCCAACCAGTCAATCACAACTAATAGTCCCCTCTTCTCAAATAAAAAATAGTACCTAATTTTGTACTAAACTATACTGTTTCGTTTAAGATTTCAAGAGGTATGTAATGTAATATTACACATGGTGCAGCTCGCCAGTTTACTTTACTTTTTTACTTGAACGAACTTGACTGGCCACACTGCAGTGTGTCTAGATATGTAGATCGCACAGGATTTCGTTAGTAAAAAGTAGATCTTGGGTCTAATGAAATCGGCCGCCCCTGCTCTAAATTATGAAAATATATGGTCATAATTCAATTAATATATACCCGGAGTTTTAGAATTTCAGCAAAAAAACCAGAGGGTCGTTCTCGTAATATCGAGAATCCTAATAAGAATATGTTCCTAATACACTAAAAATTACTGAAACAATAAAAACTAAGAACCCTGATCACATCGTTCATTTTAGGATTACTGTTAACAGTTGATGACATGTAAGTTCATTTCATTATGATTTGTAATAACATCAAAATACACCAATGAATAGAATACCGCGTTAATAATCAGTTACGTTTCATGAATTAAAATTCTGTAATAAAACTTCGTCCAACACTATAAACTCCTCACAACAAACTACAAGGAATTTCCTGGGATTTTCTTTCATAGTTAACGTAAATAATCCGGAATATTAACGAATTAATGATTTAGAAATTAAACCGACTATTGGGCGTGGTCTTCTCGAGCCTAGAATACAGCCTTTGCGGATCTTTACGTCGTTCTATTGCTATCACATAATATAAGAACAAATACATTACAAAATTAATCCTAAATCACTACGAAAGACATCGAAAATACGGCTAAATGTTTAAAAAATTGTACTTACATCCAGAGATTCCTTTGACGCCATCTTTCGCACACAAACAATTTGACGTTTCTGAAAAATCAATAAAAACAAGCTCAGAAATGTCATAAATTCGTTCGGATATCTTTGAGTGAGCGTTAAAACAAAAAAATCCTCTACTGGTTACTACAAAAACAACGATTTGATAAATTGCATGGGTATTGTTCGGTTTTATTTTATGAACTAATTTATTATTATAATTTTAGTTGGAAAATGTTGGGTGCGTACTTAAATAAATGCTTCGTTCGTTTATTTAATTGGGTGGTTTCGAAAGCTCAAACTAAACAAGTTGTAGAGTAATTTATTGATAGTAAATACTTTCCCTCTTTGCCCTTAACCCTTTGTCTTAACTTTGTGAAATCAAACAATGCTAGTGAATTGTTTTGTCTAGAAGTCTAGATCTAGACATTTCATTTAGAAAGATAGATAGATAGAAACACTTTATTGTTCACCACACAAAAACAAAAATTAATAAACAAAAAGATAAATTCTTAAAACTAGTGAATCACATGGCGGCCTTATCGCTAAAGGCTTGTTCGCAAGTTCGCATTAGGCTAGTAATTTAGCCTAGTGGCGAGTAATTTAGCAACTAAACGTGTGTGAACAGTGAAAATTTAGTCGAGTAGTTTAGGAAGTGATTTAGTCGAGTCAATCCATTTTGTTCTATTTTCAACGGGCGAGTAGCACCCCCCACCACGCGTTCGTTGCGAGCGGTGCGCTCATTGGCTCGCCGATTAAACAGGTTCGAACTTGTCGAATTAGTCTGGAGAGAAAAATAACTTCAAACAAATGCGTTGTAGGATCTTCATGTTGCGAAACGCTACTCACTTGTGAACTGTACTAAAGCACGGTGCGAACGATTTTTTAATAGTAGCGAGTATTTTAGCTACTAAATTACTCTCTACTAGACTAATTTGCTAGCCTAATGCGAACAAGCCTTAAAGGCTTGTTCGCACTAGGCTAATAATTTAGCCTAGTGGCGAGTAATTTAGCAACTAAACGGGTATGAACAGTGAAAATTTAGTCGAGTAGTTAAGGAAGTGATTTAGTCGAGTCAATCCATTTTGTTCTATTTTCAACGGGCGAGTAGCACCCCTTACCACGCGTTCGTTGCGAGCGGTGCGCTCATTGGCTCGCCGATTAAACAGGTTCGAACTTGTCGAATTAGTCTGGAGAGAAAAATAACTTCAAACAAATGCGTTGTAGGATCTTCATGTTGCGAAACGCTACTCACTTGTGAACTGTACTAAAGCACGGTGCGAACGATTTTTGAATAGTAGCGAGTATTTTAGCTACTAAATTACTCTCTACTAGACTAATTTGCTAGCCTAATGCGAACAAGCCTTAAAGGCTTGTTCGCATTAGGCTAGTAATTTAGCCTAGTGGCGAGTAATTTAGCAACTAAACGTGTATGAACAGTGAAAGTTTAGTCGAGTAGTTTAGGAAGTGATTTAGTCGAGTCAATCCATTTTGTTCTATTTTCAACGGGCGAGTAGCACCTCCCACCACGCGTTCGTTGCGAGCGGTGCGCTCATTGGCTCTCCGATTTAAACAGGTTCGAACTTGTCTAATTAGGCTGGAGAGAAAAATAACTTCAAACAATTTTCCAAATACGAAATGGTCTGTGGAATAACTTGTTTTATTGATCACACAAATTTCCTCATTCACCTCTTCTAAAATAGCCATTACGATTCGATAAGATTAGCTTATTAATTCATTTATTTTATTGCGTTGTAGGATCTTCATGTTGCGAAACGCTACTCACATGTGAACTGTACTAAAGCACGGTGCGAACGATTTTTGAATAGTAGCGAGTATTTTAGCTACTAAATTACTCTCTACTAGACTAATTTACTTAATTAATTTACGCTAGCAAATTAGTCACCACGCAACGATTGCGTGGTGGGGGGTGCTACTCGCCCGTTGAAAATAGAACAAAATGGATTGACTCGACTAAATCACTTCCTAAATTACTCGACTAAATTTTCACTGTTCATACACGTTTAGTTGCTAAATTACTCGCCACTAGACTAATTTGCTAGCCCAATGCGAACAAGCCTTAAGAGCGATCACTTCCAGGCAACCAGAGGAAGGAGAGCAAATTTTAAACAGCAAAAGACGGGGTAAGGGGCAATGTGCCGTAAGGTATCAAGTACACATACATATTAAGAAACATACATCATAATACTTAAAATACTTATATTACAATTTTAACCATTATCTAATTTCTAATGAGCCGTTTTCCGACAAGATAAAAAAAATGGTTCTAAATAGGGATGTTAAAAAATAATCGATTTTTATTTTAATCGATTTTTATTTTATAATAATCGATTTTTTTGTGTCGATTTTTTAAGTTTAAAAAATCGATTTTTTTTAAATCGATTTTAAAAATTACGCATTTAAATCGATTTTCGAAAAACATGAAAAAGTTGCTGAAAATTCTAATTTTTGGGACAACGTAGTCGTTTAGTTATTTAATTCTCGTTTTAAGTATTTTATTTTAATACTAGTGAACTGTAACATAAGACATTTGTGGTTTTGTGGCATTAATTATTTGTAATTTTACTGTTATCTAAACTTGAAGAATAACGAAAGAGTATTTTATATGATACTTTTGAGACCATACTACTTACATAGTTGTTCAGGATTTTTAAAGATCATTTTGAGTAGGTATTTTATTTTAATACTAACTACTAATGTAATGTGATGTTAGTGGGTGGTAACTCTGCCTGCGAAGCCGAGGGTCGTGGGTTCGATTCCCACCTCGTGCAAATATTTGTGTGTTGAATACAAATATTTGTAATATGAATGGGTGTTTCTATGTATAATAAGTATGTTTTTACAACTACAAGTATATAAATATTATAAATTACGCTATTTGTATACCATAGTTGCTAAATTACGACTGGTCTAGTCGCGAGAACGGTGTCTGCCGATCTGGAGACCCCAGGTTCAAAACCACGCACACCACTGTCTTTACAAAGTCATGTGCGTAATGCCACTAGCTTAAAACGGTGAAGGAAAACATCGTAAGGAAACCGACATGTACCTAGAACCTTCCAAAGCCATGTGTCATCCACCAACCCGCACTGGGCCATCGTGGTAGATTGTTGCCTTAACTCTCTCCTTGTGAGAGAAGGCCCGAGTCCCAGCAGTGGGAACATTTAGTGGGCTGTTGATGATGATGATGATGTCTGCCATAGTACAAGCTTTGCCTAGTTTGGGGTCAGATGGTGATGTGTGTGAATTGTTCACCAGTATTTATCTATTTATATGTAATTTTAATATGAAAAGGATTTCCTTTTGACTTATACAAAAAAAATCGATTTTTTTCGCAAAAATCGATTATTTTTTTAAATATAATCGATTTTTAAGAAATCGATTAATTTTGAATAAAGAAAAATCGATTTTTAATTAATCGATTATTTTCCCTCAATCTAACATCCCTAGTTCTAAAAAAGGACGATAGAAGGCACTTGTAAGTTTTAGATTGCGATGTCAATGTCAAAAGCCACTGAGCCACATAGTGAGGTCCACTGGGAACGCTGAACTTAGCTCGCATACCTGTGTCGAACTAGTTCGCTCCCATCTTTCGTTCGTTCGATCTTTATTTTAAATATTTTAGAAGACAATATTGCATTTTTTTAATTCATACTGCGCTCCAATATTTAACTATTTCTTTAATAATATTCTTCGAGGTCATGACTGTGTCATCAGTGTGGATTGGTACACTGCGCCAGCGTGGTGGATGGTCTTGACTCTCTTTGCAAAATAAGGCACTGAGTCCCAGCAGTGGGAACAATTAGTGGGCTGCTTATGATTTTGCTACCTGACAGTAGATGTCTACGATTGTTGTTATTTGCTATTGTTGTTGGTTGCTATTGTTCATCAACATCTGCAAAATCGGAAACGCTTTGTGTACATGCATTAAAATTCAAGAGAACTATAAATTGTCTGATTTAAAAATTTCATCTATCTCAATATACGGATATTGTCAAAACCTTAGATTTGGATAGAAATGTTAAGTAATGTTAGACGTAATATAAGGACCATCTATCAATTCTTCGTTTAAATCTCTTGAAAATGTCTAGAAAATCTGTATCTAGAAAAAAATACGTGGTAGAAATGATACTTTAGAAATGCTTAACTTTCTTTTTACTGTCGCTTTTTCGTTTCAATGATTTTCAAATCACAACGCTGCTAAAGAAATATATTAAAATCGTTGAATACGTAACATACAATTCGAGTAAGAGCAAACTAAATCAGTCAGTTGATCATGCGGCATTACTGAACAATATTGGATCGCCGAAAAATAACGGTCACGGAACCAGATAATCGTTGAGCTAATTCGCATAGTTCACTAAAACTTAAGGAGCTGTTCTGTATACTCGTGGTTTGGTAACTAATGTCCCAACACTATTAATTTTTTATTTATTCTTGGCCATAGATACCACAAAACACTAGATAGTTACCACAGACTAAGTAGAGATAATAGATACTAGTCGTTCAGCCACAGATAAATATTTTCGTATCAGTGTTGCTATTTATATTTTTGAATCTTCCTTTTACTTGTGCTTAGTTTGTGTCTCTGCATCGAGAGTTTTAAGGATTTTTATTGAAAATTGAATGTGATCAGTAACGATTTTTTATTCCATTATCAATTTAAGTGACTATTTTTAATCCCAATATTTTAACACTAAAAAAGAAGAAAATTTGATTTATAATGAAATTTTTTTCTTCGAGTATTTAGGGTTTATAGAAGGTAAACAAAACAAACACATCAGCTGAGCTGAAAAGAAAATTATAATTTATCTAAAATAAGTGATGTGTTCGGGAAACCTCCAACAGTTTTAGTTATCGCAAATAATTTAGATTTACACTTTTTCCCTGAACATTGGGAGGGGCTTCACAGTAATTACACATTTGAGAGTCTATGGTACAGACAAATCTTTTTGAAATTTTACACCGCCATCTAGTGCGTACTTTGGAACTATTTTTGTCTTGTCGGAAAACGGCTCATTCTTAGAAAATATGGATCATGTTTTTCAATTCTATTTTAGTTTTTAAGTCTCTGTGTTGCGCTTCAGTTTTAAAATAGTACATAAGCATAAGCATAGATAATATAGACTTATAAGTGTCGTACAGTTTGTGATGATCAATGATATTTAAAACTGTGATAAAATGTCAATGGTGCCAATTTAATATTATTTCTACCTTGTTTTCCTATGCTCTGCTACCCTACTACTATACTTAATGTTAAAATTCAATCAAGCTTAGTAGGAACAAGATAAAATTGCTAGGTATAACAATTCGTTTTAAATGTGGTAATTTTATTTAACATATATAAGAAATATCTTGTAAATAAATAATTAATCATCTGCATAAAGTAACTGCTAACAAAAACAACTGAAAGATGAATAAAACATAATAAATTAGTGTCATAAATTATCGAACTAACCAGCAAAATTGCCACTGTTGGTCTGTAGTATGGATGAAAAGGAGGTGACTTTATCGGAACAGAAGGCGGAGTCGGAGTTTTTAAAATTTGATTTATCGGAGTCGGAACCGGATTCGGAACCGAAGTCGGAGGCGTAGGCATGGTCAGAAGTGGTGCACGAGAGAGATTTTTATTGGGGGAAATAAAACATTATTTAGAGAAACTTTTATTCATTTTGATTTTAAAATATATACAAATAATGAAACAATAATAACATGACTCGAATCCCAAAGTAGCATATGGGTATAAAAAAACACATGCATATTAAATGAACAAAAGCTGTGAAACAAAATTAATCTAATTAATTTACTCCAAAAGTAGTTTATTAGTTAATGTGTTATATATATAGTAGGTACTTTACGAAGCTTTGAACCTTGATCTCCGTCCAATCTATTTATTAACGAGCCGTAAATTAAGCTTTCGTCACTAAAAAAAGTTGTTCGCTGCCGAGCCTAGTGGGCACGATAAATATTGGCAGGCAATTTATTTCAGGGGTTGGTATTTTGTTATTCGATTTACTTTCCACCAAAATAAGGGATTATCACTGTCTAACTATTATAGTTATAGTAACTTTTTTATTTTTGAAAATTAATTTTTAATTTACTTATACACCTTACCTCCGATTAAAACCTCCTGTAGGTATAAAAAAAAACTTTTTTTTTTAATGTCAATTTCATTAAATTGTCATTGACAATCTATGAGAGCCACCATGCCACGGACACGACAACGTTCCGAATGTTACTTGTTAAAATCTGATGTATTTCCAAAATATCTTTCGCACAGTGTTTTTATTATGGTGTGTTTGTCTGTCAGATGTAAATTCAGAAGCAAGCAATCCTTGCTTCAGAATTTTGAATTTAATATGCTAGCTTCCTGAATACTATTACTGGTTTTGTTGCATAGTTTTGCATTGAATAGTTTTACTGGTAATGTTGATTCGATAAAAGTTGTTTGCTAGGGTATGATTCGGACTCATTAGAACAACAAAAATAATTCGCCTGAAATATTGTTAGTTATTGTGTGAAAATTGATGAAAACCAGCGAAATTAATAAATTCATTGATCTAAAATTGCGCTACATATGTAAAGATAACTAAGGTGAAGTTATTTTTTCCATTTTCTTCTAACTTTGCCGTGCATTTAATTGATATATTTATAATTCTAACAATAGATGGTACCTACGTCCAAACAAGCCGGGCTTCGGTATTCTTGTAGTGTGTTTTAGGACTCTTATCTAGACGAAGTACCAGTACGCCAACGACTTTTATTGATTCTACTCAAATTTGAATTATTAGTAGTTTGGACTGTAGTACAATCTATTCGGAAAATTAAACTGACGCAAAGTGGTATCTAAACCTGTACTATGTTGTTACAGTGCAATTAACTGACATGATGCGGATCAGAAGGCTATCTGCGGTGTTCTGGTCTGTGTGTATCATCGCATTTATCTTCACTCTTTATGTGGTCACCGATCTTAGCTTCAAACTGCCAAGTATTAAACCTGCAGGATTGGATATTGATGAGGTAAGTAGGATTAGAAATGATATCAGCTATTTGGCTCCCATTTTACAATTTACATGGTTTGAGACTGGATCAGATACCAAAAATTAGTAAATATTATCCACAATCTTTACTATTAATTTGGCCCCACCAACTAATTTTGATACAGGACCCAAAGGACTAAATAGTGCCATAGGAAAAATAAAGACTAAATAAATATTGATGAACATTTCTGACAGAGCACCACCTTGCTCCAAAACTAAAAAAAATATTTCTAGGAGCCAGATAGCTGATTTAATCTATGTATCATAATGTATTTACAATTATAAAAGTTGTAAAATTGCCATCTGGCTAATGGCTAGAGCGGTATGAGGAATGCCAACTTGTATTTATTTGATTACTAGCTTTTACCCGCGACTTCGTCCGCGCCACATTTTTATTAAAGTAATTGAGGCAGTACCTACTCGTATGTCTACTACCATACAAATTCACGTTTCGTAATCAAAATCGGTCTAAGTCAAAGTTTTATATTTAATAAATGTACAATTAACACGACAAATTACAAAAAAACTATGATCTCAAAAAAATAATCAAAAACAGACTTTAATTTAAAATCATATTGGGACGGTCCACCAAATTTTATTAGAGTCTATTAGTAGATATATCGTCTGATTACATGAACGCAAATTTTAGTTTGTTGTTCATATTTCAAAAACCGCCGCACTGATTTCGATAAAATTTATATTACCACCTCTGAACTATAATCTACCAACCAAAAAAATAACCATCTAAATTGATTCACAATTGGAAATACAACTGGATTGATAACCTCCTCCTTTTTGAAGTCGGTTAAAAATAGCATACAAAGAGTGCAAAGATCCTTCCATACACACATTTACTCCTCATTTCCCACTCTTTTCAACTCTTTTTCTGTGATAAAAAGTCGCCGATATCCTTTCCTAAGTCTAGTCTATCTGTGCACCAAATTGTAACAAACTCTTTAAGTGGCTTAGGCGTTAGACGGTAACAGACAGAGCTAGAGAGTTACTTTCATATATATCATTTCATATTAGAATTGAAAACAGGTGTTCCTGATCATTTTATAGGCAGTTGTAAAAGATTACCGAAAAGTAATACGTTTACTCCTCCAAAAAACTCATTTTCGCAGTTCTTAATTTGCCTTAATCGAGCATCCATCATGCATAACATTTGATAAGACACCATGGAAATCTCGTCGACTATCAAAAATTCTGTCTGATACGCCATTTAGTGGCTGCGCCCATCTAAAATATTGAGGTTGTATAGTGCACTGTATTCTTCTTGTCAAGCCCTTTTATTTGATACCCATGTTGATGGGATTGATAAAACCTAAGTTATCCGCCATTGTGTAGAGGCCGCCATCTTGGATTTTAATTTTATATAGTACATTGTATTCTACTGGTTGAGCACTTTCATTTGATACCCGTATTGATGGGATTGATAAAACCTAAGTTATCCGCCATTTTGTAGCGGCCGCCATCTTGGATTTCAATTTTTATAGTATATAGTATTCTGCTTGTTGAGCCCTTTCATTTGATACCCATGTTGATGGGATTGATAAAACCTACGTTATCCGCCATTTTGTAGCGGCCGCCATCTTGGATTTCAATTTTTTATAGTATATTGTATTCTGCTTGTTGAGCCCTTTCATTTGATACCCATATTGATGGGATTAATAAAACATAAATTATCCGCCATTTTGTAGCGGCGGCTATCTTGAATTTATTTAAGTACATTAATTATAAATAAATGATACCGCTAGAAGCGTCTTGAAACGCTCTTGAGAGTAAATGGCTCAAACGGGTAAAAGTAAGGCGGCACTTCATATGCCGAAACATAAACACTGCACTTATGTAACCTGACACCCGTTTTCCCGCCAAATTTGTAAAACGCGAAAAGCGGCCAGTGTATCAAGCGGTTATATAAGTATCCCCGTATAGTTAAAAATTATAAAATTGCTGGAACAAACGTTTATCGACTCCATTTCAAATGTTTAGATACAAAGTTTCATGGTTTTATCTTCAATAGTATTGAACTTCCAGACTTTCACCCCCAATTCCACCCCCGTAGGTACAGTTTGAAACTACAAAACTGCTAAAACATACATTTTATGGTTTCGTGTTAAATATCTAGACGTAAAGTTTCATAGTTCTTCAACAATGACGAAGTTTTCCATATAAACTTTCATCCCTTATTTTAACCCTTTCAACCCTTTTTTCGGAACAAAAAGTAGCCTATGTCCTTTCTCGGAATCTATTCTATCTATGTATCAGATTTCATCAAAATCTGTTGGTTGGTTTAGGCGGTAAAGACGGACAGACAGACAGACAGACAGACAGACAGAGTTACTTTCGCATTTATAATATTAGTATGGATTTATTATCTTTGATAATTTTAATTAAAAATGCTTCAGTGTTAAGTATGATATCACTCTTTAAATAAATGATTTAGATTATCAGATAAACTTTCCTGTTCCAAAAACTTCAATTTATGATTAATCCTGACAATGATAGTGATTTTAATCTAGAAAAAATCTATTAAATAGTATATTAAGCTATTATCATTGTAGTATAAATATAAAGACTTGTAATCATCTATTTGTTATTTATTTAGTTCTTTTTCTTGATTGTATCGTCATTACTGAGGGTCGTGACTACCATTTGTTATATTGATACACTTTTGAACATCAAATTATCAAATATGCAAATATCACCTACACAATGTCAAATATAATAAGTTAAAACAATATGAAATTATTATGGAAAATACTTATCATTAATAAATTAAACATACCTTTACAGTCAAACTCTCAGTTTCTCAATGTTTTTTTGTTTACTTTGTTTTATGGTTTAAATTGTTAAAATGTTTAAAACAAAAATAATACACATTTCAAGGTAGCCACATCTGAAAAAAAATAGAAATCACTCTAGTAATAATTTTTTAAAGGTTAGTTATAAAAATATACCTGTTTTAAGTTCTGTACACAATACTTTCAATATAACATAAATAAGATAAAAACTAAAAAGTGTTATTTCAAAATTCTAGTGAAATCAAAATTTTAATGAAAAATTTCCAGCTGCATCACTTTAGTATTATTATTTCTTATAGGTAGTGGTAGGACTCCTTGTAGATTTTGTTTGGGCAAATACTACACCTTTGCCAGTTATTCCATTGCTGAGCAGTAAACCAGTCAAAACCAGTTTTTTTTTAAAACAGGACAAGCACAGTGCTCAGTTGGGTAGTGATTAAAACTCTTTATGATCAAATAGTTGTATGGCACTGTGCTGTTATGCACAGTTGGGTTATTACTACCAGGCACATGTGTTGCTTGTCCCATATATCTGGAAAGAAAGTAGTTAGGTGGGAGAGTGCATTTTTAGAACAAAAAAACATTTATAAACACAGTGTAGCTGTAAAATTTTACTTCAATTTCTTTCAGAGTAAATGGTCTTCATTTGAATCAAAGCTCAAACATATAGAGAATGAGTTAAACCAACACAATGCTATAGTGGACGAAATAATGTCGGCCGTAGATGAGCTGACAGAAGAGCGGGCTCAAGAGTACCACCCTCCGCAGAAGAGGCCCAAGTACAAGGACTCCAAGTTGAGGGAGTTCAAAGTTGTTGGAGATGAACCTCCAAGGATGCATGCCAAGTTTAATGAGTCCACTTGTCCTGTTGAAATGAAATCTCAACCTAAGACGGATGTTCAGGTAAAATATATAATGAAAATGTTTGCGTGTATAAGTGTATTTTCTTAGATTAATATAACTAGCCATGCCACGAGGTTCTACCCACGTAGTTCCCGTAGTTTTCCAGCTATAAAAGCCTGTGTTGTGCTATTCCAGAATATAATCTAACTGTATGCGAAATTTTAATCCAATCCATTCAGATATTCTGATGTGATTGAGCAACAAACTTCCAAAAATCCAAGCGTCCCAACTTTTGCATCAATAATACTAGCGCCCCGTGGCTTACTCGCGAAAATGTACTCGTTATTTTCGCAGGATAAAAGTAGCCTATGTACTATTCCAGTCCCATTGTAAGAGAGACGATTTTCTTAGCATTCCATGGATTCACCGTGCGGGTGCCGGGTCCATCGTGTGGCAGGGAGAGAAAAACTCGAGTAGTTCCCGAGACTTGTGACTCGGGCGTAGGTTTAAGGGGCCCCTTTCTGACGTACATCAACACTCACCTTCACCACTCGCCTTTCTCTCCCTGCCCAGCCAAATCTGATATGAGCCTACTAGTGCAGCTTTAGATACACGCTCTAGTATAGAACTTACTGCACTTCTGGATAAGCCAAGGTCTTTCAGTAGGTTATAGAGAGATTTTGCTGGTATACCTCTCGCTCCCACTTCTACAGCGTATAAACTAACTACATAGCCGTTTTTTGCTAATTCGTTTAGGAGGTCGTAATACTTATTTTGTTTCATCGCGTGGTCTTTAGGTATATTAGTTTCCCACGGTACGGTAAGTTCTACAAGGACTATGCGTTTCGTAGCTCTAGAAAAAAGGAAAATGTCCGGTCTGTATGACGAAACACCCACATCCTCTGGGATTTTGTAGTGCTTTTCATACGTGTCCATTAAAATAGTCCAATCAGGTGCTGTACCCAGGATTGAGTAAGGCTTGTTCCTGGAGTTTGAAGTTGAGCCTTCTTTACAAAGTTAATTTGTCTGTTGTTTGTCGTCAATCCCTTTTGGGCTCTAGCTACTGAAAGGCTCATGGCTTCACGTATGATTTCAAGTACTCTGTCATGACGCCGTGAGTAATGACCCCATTAAGGAGCACCTTGCATCCCACCAATATGTGCCTTGCTGTACATATCGCCTCTCCACAAGTATAGCAACATTTTCAGAGGCTTTCCCTACCTTACCAAGTTACTCTGGTCAGGAGGGTCATTTGGAATGCATTTAGATAAAATTTTAATAAGGCAGGGGACCAGTCATAGATCAAGGTGCGCCATTTTAGAGCTAATGGGATACAGAACTCACCTATGGTTAACCACTCACTTTGCATTTCTAAATTCATAGCGTGCACTTTGTAACCGTCATTTTCGTCTTGTTGTAGAAAGGTTTTTACCATGTCTCGGTCTTCCCTTTTTTTTCTCGCACCCAACCCAGCAGTATTTACTTGTGCACCTGCCATAAATTGTTTATGGAATTGAAGTCTAGATTCCAGGTCTGAAGCAGTTTTGTCTTTTGGGAGAGATGTAATTAATTTGTCTTATGACTTTCCCAAAACATGCGTTTTTGTAACTCTTAGGTGTTTGTAAAGTTCAGACGGTTTCTTTAGTTTCAGCCCAAAACTATTGTGATCCCTAAAAAGAGTAGATCAGCCGGATGTGCCAATCCGAACCATGACTTCAATATCTTTATGACATTGGCATCTACCTTTGCCAGGAGAGTTTTACCGCTGTCATATACTAGGAAAGGCCAAGTGAGACGTGATGTGAGGTAGTTGTCATATATCCATGCTTTTTTGATATTGCTGATAGGCTGCTGGTCTACCTTATTGAGGTTGTTCATGAAATTTTCAACAACCACCTCTAATGATGGTGTACGTCCTTTGTGATCTATCTTTCTACCAAGAAATTTGAAAGGCACTGCCTCTGCAATTGTGGCAACTCCTTGGCCACTTATGGAGAGTCCCGGATCGTAAGACGTATATTTGGTATTTCTTCTACCCAGACAAAGACAATGACATTTAGATGGTTTTGTCCTCATTCCCTCCGTCCATGTACAGAACTCATCGACTTCGTTCAACAATTCTTGACACTGTTTGGGATTACGTGTAAGTATTGCAAGGTCGTCCGCAAAGGCCAAGATTGACTCAGTGTACTTATTGTTGATTTTAAACCGGTAGCCCCATTTCTTTTCACGGGATATTAATTTGTCTACTAAAATATTTATAACTATATTAAATGCTATTGGTGATAAGCAGCACCCTTGGAATAGTCCTACATTGTATTCAAGTGGTTTTGTGTATTCCTTGTTTACTGTACAATACACTACAATAATAAGAATTAATTATGTCAATAATTCCAGCAGGAAAGTTATACCATTTTAGGGCAAATATCATAAGTTCATGCTGGACAGAACCAAACGCGTTCTCTAGGTCTATCCAGCAGACTGTAATTTGCCTCTCATGTGTTCTGGCATCTTTCAAACTTTCTGCTAGTAATGTATTGTGTTCCAGGCATCCAGAAATACCAGGCAAGAACCCTTTCTGGTGATTGGGCCTGAAATACCTATTGCTAGTCATAAATGTGGTCATTTTTTGTTTGCAAAATACTGAAAAAGATTTTAGAAATTGTATTGGTTAGGGCTATCGGTCTGGTGTCTTTGGGATGAGTTACTTCCTGCTTTTTAGGGATGAGGACAAAAATTGCTCTTCCAAATGCTACTGGGACTTGCTTTCTTGACCAGATCTTAATGAATATATTCAAGATATGTTTACGAACTGATGGACACTTTTTATACACTATGTAAGGAATGCCATCTGGGCCAGGAGCTGATTTAGTAGTTTTCTTTTTAATTTGATAGTTTACTTCCTCTTCACTAGGTGGGGGTGCCTTGAAAGCCTGTCAGAGGATCATTAGGTCTTTGGATGTTTGGTTCTACGTACGAGCTCCCGCGTTTAGGCACTTCGTATGTGCGTCACTCTGTCGCTCAGCCCGAACCTCGGTCTTACGTTTCAAATCGCCAAACGAGAATGAAAGCAATGATAATAGAAACGCTATAAGTACAAGCTGTAGTGACATACTCGTAGTAATATTTTTTTGAGACATCTCAAGTAGGCGACAATGGTTTGTGCCTTGTGAAGTGAAGTCGCACACTAGCCCGCCGCAAAAAGTTGCTGACATACGTTGGCTGGTTGGCCACTTTTGTGTGTTTTGCGCTTTAAATAATCAGCAAATAATAACTTTAATAGGTAATCAGTAAAGTCGTCATGTGGCTCTGCTCGTCCGGGGTATACACTTTTCTGCAAAAGCAGCTCAATAAATGTTCCCAATGCTGGGACTCCGGGTCTTATCTCGGAAAGATAGAGTCAAGGTCATAATCCACCACGCTAGCCCAGTGCTATGTTTGTGGATGACACGTGACTTCGAAAGATTCTAGGAATATGTCGATTACCTCACGATGTTCTCCCTCACTGTTTTTGAGTTAGCGGCATTACGCATATGACTTCGAAAAGACAGTAGTGCGCGCGGGATTCAAACCAGGGGCTCCGGATCGGCAGTCGACGTTCTCTGAACTAGACTAGGCGTAACTCCTTTATGGACACATCTTAATACAACATAATTAATTCCAGATGCTATCAATGTATGAACGGATATTGTTTGACGACAATGATGGTGGTGTTTGGAAGCAGGGATGGAACATTGAGTACAGTGAGGATCAGTGGAGTCAGAAGAACAAACTCAAAGTGTTTATCATACCACATTCCCACAATGATCCAGGTAATTTTAACATGTTAAAACTTTACTAATCCTATGTTTCAGAATGATTTGGCTTGTACACTATATTATTTTGCTACTGTTTATACAAATTTGGTTGGTTTTATTTGTAACCGCATTCAAAAAAGGAGTAAAGTTTTTTTTTTATTAGCAACCGAAATTGTCCCGCTTTTGGGAAAAGTGTTTATATTTATAACGCCAGTTGCGGGCGTAAAATAAGGCGTTCTACTTCCAATTCCTTGCCGTTCTATTGTCATTGTCGTTCTACTTTTAATTAAGTTTGTAATTATTAAATAAAATAATTCTGTAATTTTATAGGTCGTAGTCAAAGTAACAGATGAATAATAAAATATGTAAATTGAGGTGTTTTCATGAAACAAATATACCTATCAAATTTAGTTTTGCCACATTTGGCGAAATTGAGAACTAAATTGTTTCATTATGTGAAATTTCTCAAACAAATTGAACCATTGGCGGCACCTATGGTGAAATGGGAAACAATGTTTTGACAGTTTTAGTGTGAAAACTAATGTGACTATTACACGATTTAAATAAATATACTGGTACCTCACGTTTGATATGCGCACTTCAGTCCAACTTAAGTTTCATGAAAGTTAAGGTATTGAGTGCTAAACGAGCTGCGATCACGCGCGCGCGCTCTCCTTGATAAATAAAAGTCGCCGGACGCGACCGAAACTAAGTCGGTCGGACTGGACTGATAAACGTGAGTTACCCGTGTATTTATTTAAAAATCTTTGACTGGTATATTTGCTTATTGAGAATGCCTCATTATTGACATAATTATTAATGTCTAAATTGCTCAATCAAGTCGGAACGTTCGAAAGGATCGAGTTGAAATTTGGAATACAGTTAGATTTCCTATAGTCGTGAATAACACATAGGTTACTTTTTGTCACGAAAAATAATGCGAACGGAAACGAATATAACGGAAATATAATATTTATGTAATTATCTTTTTACAGGATGGTTGAAAACATTCGAAAACTACTACAAGTCTCAGACCAAAGCGATTTTCACAAATATGGTTGAGAAACTGAAGGAGGGTGTGGGCCGAAAGTTCATATGGGCTGAAACGAGCTACCTGGCCCTCTGGTGGGACTCGGATGCTACTGATCTAGAAAAGGCAGCTTTCCAGAAGTAAGAATCTGTCCATGTTTTAATTTAAACCGACCGATATACATCCCTCAATTCTGAAAATCATCGCTATAAATCAATGGATGTGGCCTCCCAAACTTCAGGCGCACGAAATTATGGCATCGTTGGGAAGAGTCAGCTCACTCTTTCCTTTCTAGTTGGTTGCAGGTAGCGATGAAGGCCGGACGTTTTTTATCTATCGCTATTCGTTGTCAACAATCAAAATAAGTAGAACCGCAACATACCTCGCCGCAAGCGATTCTAGGGGTCAAGTAGATTGGTAGTTGTAAACCGCTCACGCTTTCAAGGTGCTCAGGGCACATCTTTTGATTTATATCGATGCTGAAAATTTATTTGACAGTTCTTGTGTAAATTTCTATTTTCACAAATGGATATCATGTAGGATTTAATAAAAAAAATCATGTGTGGTATCTGCCTATGGATTTAAAATATTAAAGATGTTTGGTATATACAAATGGAATAGCTATTTCTTTTGGATAAGCTTGCTCCACCATCGTAAACCGCATCGTCGTTTAACATCGTGTATAATGGCGATCAATTGCGTGCATATTATCGGTAAAAATATAGTGTAGATATAGTTCCTATTCCTGTTCATATGAACATTCAATATACTTATCATAGGGATGCATTTAGAATCACATTGGTATTATATTAAGGCCAGGTATTTCTGTCAAAGTAGGCATTTAACGCTGTCTTGTTCTCGCAACCGTCACCGACCGCGGAATCGGTGCCACAGTGCAGAAATAACATTAAAATATTGAACTATGTAATTTAAACTCATTTTGTGTTCAAGATTTGTTTATGTTTGTTTGTTTATGATAGGAGTTTTGTTGCTATATAAACGAAGAAATATTAAATTTATCTATACTCGTAGGTATACAAAACTCAACCTTTTCTTTTTTTGGTCACACTATAAGTTGAGAACGGGTTTTCCAATTTCATGCATCTTTTTAAAATGTTTCCTAATAATTCACAAGTTCGTCAAAAATTTTAAAAAATGTGCTGAAACGTAATGAAAGGCCAGTAAAAATAGAAGGTTTTTTGGTCAACTTTGCACTAAATTTCTAAACCAATTTTTTTCTATGAGGTAAAGATCACTTACTGAGCATAAAATTACAAAATGCTCATAGATCCAGGTAGAGCTTCAAACGCCAATTGAAAAAAAAAACTGTTTTAGCCGATATTTTGGAAACTATATATTTTGACAATAATTGTAGAAAATAAAATTTTGCGTCTTTTGTTGCTAGTAAACTTTTTTTGTAAAACTTACCGTTTACGATTTCATTCATTCATAATTTAAGAGCGACGCTCTTGTCGGTGGTTTACGATTTCTAACCCATTTAATGATACGGTTGCGATGATGCCGATAATAGTGGATGAAAATGATGTGGTCTACGATGGAACTTGCTTCTCTAATAGAAACAAACACAGTGTACCTCGTAACCCCAAGGTTCGAACCTTCGACAAAAACCCACTCTGGCAATGCGTTTCACAGCTTAGTTGTTCTTATTACAAAAGTGGAGACCAAACTCTTCGTTCAACTCTTCAATCATGATGATGAACGGTGCTGTTTATTCGAGCAACGAGCAATATGATAGAATAACTTTAATTTAAAAACTCAGATTACAAAAAAAAACTACACTTAAAAAAAATATTACTTACTATCTAAGGACACTTTGGCGAATGAGACTAGTCTTAGAATATCTTAGTTACCAAAATACATCCAGCCGTTTGGAAGATATGTGGAAATAAAAGTTTTACAAACAGAAAGATACGCGCGAAAAATATAACCCTTCTTCCATTCCGGTAAAAAGAGACATGTTTATGCTACTGGGAACAGAATTCACATCTTATTTTTTTGCATTGTTATCATTAAATTGGACATAATAAATCGTAATCGGTAAGTTCGAAAAAAAAGTTTATTGACAACAAAAGATGGGAAATTTTATTTTCTACAATAATAATAGGCTATATAACTTTTTCGGAATATCGGCCAAAAACGTTTTTTCGAGCTGGCGCTTGAAGCTCCACCTGGATTTGTTATTATTTTGTAATTTTATGCTCAGGAAATGATTCTAAACCTTATATAAAAAATACGAATCGAAAATTTAGTACAGAGTTAAATTCTACGAGTAATTTTACTGCCTAAAAGGCTTCTTATCAAATTTGGTCGAGTGTCTAAATTTCATTTTAAGTAAGTTTTACATGAACGAAGTTGGGTTTTTAGGGATTCGTAGACAAATTTTAAAATATACGTTATGTCTGTCCATCCGTATGTGACAGCCATTTTTCTCCGAAACTATAAGAAGTATACTATTAAAACTTGGTAAGTACATGTATTCTATGAACAATATTAAATATTAACATTTTCAACCAAAAAAAGAAAAAACAATAAATTTTGGTGGGGTCACAAACTTGGAAAAGAAATAAAAAAAAAATCTATCAAAACCATACGTGTATCTATGGATAGGTATTCAAAAATTGTATTGAAGTTCCTGACATTTTTTTTTCTAAACTGAATAGTTTGCGCAAGAGTCTCTTCCAAAGTGGTAAAATCTGTATGTGAGGACTTTTCTTCCAAGTACTAAGTACCTTACTACCAAAGAATTTACCCAAATGGCATATAAATGCAAGTTAGGTATCATAAATGATACCTAACTTGCATTAATTAACATTAGGGGATTTACGCAGGGGATTTCTCCTCTCTCATTATTTCCTTATCCCGATCTCTGATTTGACGGACGAATATTTTACCGATACTTATCTATTTTCCATTGCATCCGCATTGAATTTTTTTACTGATGTGTTATCGACGTCAGTTTTTTGAGACTCCCCTATTGGTCGACAACATAAAATAAACAGCGTACTAATTAGTATCAGCGTCTATTTGCAATTCCAATGAAAACGGTATCAAAAATCAAGATCATAGCGTGCTTCACTAGTAATACCTACTGATATTGTTATACTGTGGCACTATGATCGTAATATTTAAAATTTATTGGTTGTCAAAATTGCAAAATCAAGCACAGGCCCGTCGTCCGTAAGCGCCGAAACGCGACTGATAAGGCCTGCCGAACGGCGCGCTATATATAGATAGATAGATAGATTCTCTTTATTGCACTTAATATAAAAACAAACAAAAGTTACTTACAACAAACAAAATAAAGTAGCAATTGGCGACCTTATCACTGAAAGCGATCTCTTCCAGGCAACCATAGGATGGAAAGAGAGATTTGAGAATAAGGAGGAGGGGAAGTACAAAAAGGAGATAAAAAGGATATATATATGGTAGATATTAAAACAGCGAATAACTGATACTTTTTATCAAGTCAAACTCTGCGAATGCATCTATAACTTTTTAGTGGCTTTCGTTGAGTACAAAAATTTAGTAAAAAAATTCATTAGTTTAGTCATAAACTTGAAAAAACTTTATGAAAAGGGGTAACTTTGGGATTTTTTTCTATCAAGTAAAATTCATTAAATCTTGTTATTGAATGCGAATTGCACTAGATTAGATCCTTAACTAATACATATATTTTTTTCAGAGTTTAATACACTATTTTAAAGGTATTAAAGTTGTTTTAAATATTCAAAATCACCGCCCACACGCCCTTAACTGTCTGGTTCTAAGTATAAGCATTGCCTAGTTTGGGACTAGTTATTGTTGTGTGAATAATGTGTACCATTTTATATATATTCATATTTAGTAGAGGTAGGACTCTTGGCAGAGTCAGGACTCGCTTGGGGAAGTACCATACCTTTGCCAGTTATTCTACCGTCAAGCAGTAACAACACAGTAATGTTTGCAACATTACTGTGTTGCGGTTTAAAGGGCAATGTTTCCAGAGAAATTACAGGGCTTAGAGATATAACATCTTAGATCTCTGTGTGACGAGGGCAGTGCAGTGCTAGGTAATGATTTGGAGTCTTCATATTCCAATAGCTGCTTGTCACTGTGCTGTTTTGTGGCAGGCATGGTGCTTACCATCATGCACATGTCCTGCTCGTCTCGTCACACTTTATTTAAAAAAATATATGTTTTCAGTTTATTAAAGTCTGGTAACATCGAGATAGTGAATGGAGGCTGGGTGATGAATGATGAAGCCAACTCCCACTGGTTATCCATAGCCCAGCAACTGACTACTGGCCACCAATGGTTATTTGATAACTTGGCCTACGTCCCAAAGAACTCCTGGGCTATAGACCCCTTCGGCCACTCCAGTTCGCAGCCATATCTGCTGAAACTAGCTGGGTTTGACAACTCTGTCATACAGCGAGTGCATTATAGGGTTAAGAAGGAGCTGGCTTCGAATCGCCAGCTGGAATTCAAATGGCGGCAGTTGTGGGGTAAGTGTTTTATTTATGTTTTCCGTTTGCCTCAAATACTCAAAAATTGGGGCCAGATTTCGGAATATTTGTAGGACTCGGTTTGTTTGTCAGTATTTTTGTATAGCCAAATATTTATATAGCAATTTAGCAATAGGGCTTGTTTTGCAGTGCTCATGGTGAAGAGATCTTTGCAAAAAAGTCGGTTGATCATGTTGTCGGTTGGTTGGTTGAAGTAGTTTATGTAACAATATACCTAAGTTTTGGTTTCAAAGACGTTACACCTAATATATCAAAGGTGATTACGTCTGTAAGAGTTTGTTATGTTATCTGTCGTACTATTCTTAAGGCCGATATGTTTGGCACTAAATTTGAGTCATTGTCCATATTTATTTCATTGTAATTTTATGGTGTCTATAATAAAGTATGTCTATGCGTCTGCTTAGCTTACATAATATTGGCCTAATGGTTATAATTATACTCACCATCAGTTAGTTAGTTAACCATTTTTTCAGGAAGTGGTGTCTAACAAAAGTATCTTTTTTCAGACGGCACGGGAAAAACCGACATGTTCACGCACATGTTTCCCTTTTACTCCTACGACGTGCCTCATTCCTGCGGTCCTGACCCTAAAGTAAGAAATACATGGACTTTCTGATGTAATTTTGGCAGGCTCAAATGGTGCAGAACCTTAGTAAAAATCATGTAAACTAATATTTATAAAGGCCATCAATTCTAGTATAGCGTTCTAGTACTGATACATTTGTTGCAGAGGAAAATCACACATTCTTTTTGTTTTAGATCTGTTGTCAGTTCGACTTCAAAAGACTTCCAGGTAATTAATATAACTAAGAATAAGTTCGAGGCTTTTTTGCTTTGTAATTAAATTTCTTATTCTTCTCATTTTGATTTCTATCAGAAGTTGCCACACAACAAAACATGTATATTGTGTACTAAATGATATGTTTGAACAGGTAATGGTGTTACGTGCCCGTGGGGTGTAGCACCAAGAAAAATTACGGACAAGAATGTCGAGGAAAGGTAAAAAAATATTGTTGTTTTTTCGCAACACACTTAAAGTCACAGATATATATTTTTAGTGTACACATCATAACCTAAATTGTATTTCGCTCTTCACTTATAGGATAATGTGTACCTGGAACATAGTACCGTCACATATAGCTTAGGTAATAATAGTTATGATAATAATTATAATAATAAGTAATAATGTATTTCCCCCCACATGAAAACAAAGGTAATAATAGTTTAACTGATCTTCAAGCACAAGAAAAATCCCTTCAGATGTAATTGCTAAGACTCTGTTATTTTTATTTTTTAATTTATTTATTTACATGTCAGGTTGTGAATTTTTAATGACTGCAAATGAAAAACCAGAAACATTACATATTATGTTGAAAATTGTAATGCCAAAAATAGAAAGACAAATACAATTACGACAGGAATGTCTCATATTGTTTTAAAAATGATGTCATCACCTCCAGGTTGTATGATTCCTGAATGTGTATCTTTCAGAGCTCAAGCAATTCTTGACCAGTGGCGCAAGAAAGCTCAATTGTATCGAAGCAACGTGTTGCTGTTCCCACTGGGAGACGATTTCCGGTACGATCGCGCCAACGAGTGGGACAACCAGTATTCCAACTACGAGGCACTCATCGATCATATCAATAGCAACGACAACTATAATGCTCAAGTTAGTCACTAAATTCTAAATTAAAGCGAAATTGTATCATAGCAACGTATTTCTGTTTTTAACTGGGTGACGACGTCGGGTACAAACGCGCTAAAGAATGAGAAATAGTATTCTAATTATGGGGCTTTCAATGACTCTAGATACTGGGGGACTCTAGATACTGGTTTACAATACATTCCGCAAATTATGAAGCACTATGGGTTCTGTGCGGTTTGCGCTGACCCAAAAAAAGTGTAAGAATGTATGTTTTACCGAGTTTCCTCTTTCCTTACCCTTGAGAAATCTTAAATGTGTCTCTTTTTATCAGATATCGTTCGGCACACTACAAGATTACTTCAAAGCTTTGCACGAAGAGGCAAAATTATCGGACTTCCCTGTCCTCTCGGGCGATTTCTTCACGTACGCAGACAGGAATCAGCACTATTGGAGCGGGTACTATACGTCCCGGCCCTTCTATAAAAACATGGATCGAGTGCTGTTGGGTTATGTCAGGTAATCTACGCTAATATAGCATCTGCATAAGTATTACCAGCTAAGAAGGCACTACAAAATGTTTCCACTGCTGGGACTCAAGGAGAAATTTAAGACAAGGCCATTCTTCTTCTTGTCGTGTCAGCGATTCAAGTTATGGACATATCAAATACTATTCTTTTTTATATACATTTTTAAATTTCAAGTCAAGGTCACGATTTTGACATTATGTTAATTATTATAATTGTCGATTTGTCGCGTCAATTAATAAATAATCCACCACGCAGGCCCAACGCTGACACATGACCTAGAAAGATTCTGGGAATATGTCGGTATCTACACGATGATTTCCTTCATCGTTCTAAGTTAGCGGCATTGCGCACATGAATTCGTAAAGACAGTGCTGCGTGTGATTCGAAAACTCCGGACTTCGGACAGACCGACTAGACCAGCCGTAACTTGTCACCAAGGGCTGCATTAGATGTATTAGTAAAACTGAAGTCAAATTATTATCCTTCAGGGCGGCAGAAATAATCACAGCGCAAGCGTCACTGTCCCGTTCCGTATCGCACCTGCTGTCGATCCAGCTGCGCGACCGCGTGGAGTCGGCACGGCGCTCGCTGGCACTCTTCCAGCATCACGACGGCGTCACCGGCACCTCTCGGGACGACGTCAGAGAAGACTATGCCAAGAAGTAAGTACCTCTAGAATACGCCAACAACATTAGTCAGTAGACTACTCCAATAAGTTTGTAAACTACACCAACAAGTTAGTTGACTACACCAACAAGTTAGTTGACTACGCCAACAAGTTAGTTCGAAACGCCAATAAGTTAGTTGACTACGCCAACAAGTTAGTTGGAAACGCCAATAAGTTAGTTCGAAACGCCAATAAGTTTTTAGACTACGCCAACAAGTTAGTTGTTTACCCCAGCGAGCTAGTTGGATACACCAATAAGTTAGTAGACTGCGACGATAATTCTGTAGTCTATGCCAAATAAGTTAGCTGACTACACCAAAACAACTTAAGACTACACCTGTAATTCGGTTGACTACGCCAATAAGTTGTTTATTACGCCAATGAGTTCGTAGACTCCGACAATAATTCAGTAGACGAATAACTAACTTATTTAGCGTAGACTACAGAATTATTATCGTAGTCTATTAACTTATTGGCGTAGCCATCGAGCTCGCTGGGGTAATCAACTAACTTGTAGGCGTAGTCCACAAACTTCAATAACTTAGTCGATTACGCCAATAAATTAGTGGATTACATAATCAAGTATTCTACCAAAATCTTCTCTCTCCAATAGATTGTATAAATGCTGAATTTTCATCTTTAAGAAGTACCTCATCCCACAAGCAGTATCTCATCTTAAACTAAATGAAAGACATCTAACAAATATTCCAGGATGCACGTAGCCATCAAACACTGCCAATCTGCCATCCAACAAGCCGCGTATCACTTACTAAAAGAACCTCCGATCATGGACAAGACTCAGGAAGACGTTTACTTCGACGTCGACGACATCTGGCGACGTCACGACGAGATTCCATCGAAGATAACGATTGCGTTAGACGTAGTGTCGTCTTCGAGACGAATCGTGCTGTATAATGCGCTGACGTTTAAGAGGCACGAAATAATGACGGTGCGAGTGTCAACCCCACACGTTGAGGTGAGTACATGTTAAAATTTCAACCCGATCATTTCAGAAGTGCCGACGTGATTGAGCAACAAACATCCAAAGTTTGGCATCTATAAAATGAAAACGAATCGCTAAATGTGTTGCTAAGCTCAAATCTCGAGCTGAAAACAGCTGAACCGATTTCGCTAACTCATTTTTTTAAATAAAAAGTGACGAGATGAGCAGGACATGTGCCTGATGGTAAGTAACATGCCTGCCACATAACAGCACAGTAACACGCAGCTATTGATACATGACAAATCATTACCTAGCACTGCACTGCGCTCGTCACCCAGAGATCTAAGATGTTATATCTCTAAGCCCTGTAATTTCTCTGGAAAGTGGTAGGATGGTAATTACGCGGAGACGAAATTAAAAAATTGCTTGAAAAAGTCTGAAAACATTTTTCTATATTAATAATTTCATCAAGGGCTACGGTAGACTTGATCGAAACCTTAAATGAATAACAAAACATAAAAAAAAAATTGATTTTGAGTCTACAACATATGTCCACAAAATTCGGATTATGGAGAATTTTGTTAAATTCTGATGGCACTGACAAACAAACCGCTGTCGCCATCTTCGGTGTGAAGCACGTTTCGTTCCATCGATCAACACATTGCGTGCGTCCGTCGCGCCAAAAAAGTATCCATCACAAAAAACTGTGACTTATGTGACTACGTAAAACGAAACGTCTTGCCGCCGGATCGGAATTTTATTAGTAGGTACTTATATTTAGTATCAGCATTGCACCCGTGCGAAATCGGGACGGGTCGCTAGTATTTCTATATTCCCATACAAATTAAATTGAATTAAAATTCAATTTAATTTGGGACGTCTGATACGACACGACAACTTCATTAGAACAATAATGGAAGGTAACTTATGAAGGGAGGAGGAAGAGAGGTAGATCTAGGAGAAGTTACATGAACCAAGTGAAGGAGAAGATAAATGTAGTGTCGTATCAGGAAGTCCAGGAGAAGGCGGAGTGTAGAAGTACATGGAAGGAACTCCACCGACAAGAGCGTCGCTCTTAAATTATGAATGAAAAGCCAATTTGAACTTTAATACCATATCATAAAGTTCAAATGGTACTGGAAAGGTCCGGGAAGGCAAAACAATTGAGTGTCGTTGACTTATTTAACTTTCTTTGTTATCTTACTAGATGACACGGCGTACTGAAAAGCAGAATAAGTATGTATTATTATTATAATTATATTAAATAGTTATATTAAATAAGTATTTAATAAAAATATAGAAAGAAAAAATCTACTGTTAGGCGGTACGAAATTCGCCGGATCAGTTAGTTTATAACATTAGTAGGATTTCATTGTTTGTTTTACCAGGTATTCGATCCCGAAGGCAACCCCATCATGGCCCAGGTGTCGCCAGTGGTGGCAGGAGAGAAACGCCTCGGGTTCGCGGCTAACAAGTTCCAATTAACGTTCCCCGTCACGGTCGACCCTCTCGCTCTCACCGTGTACACCGTCTCTCTCAGAGACAGCTCGAGCATTAACAAGTAAGTTCTTGAAACTGCGAAGAAGTGGGTGTCTTCAAATCTAGAGTAAACAAGGACTTTCGAAATAGGCTGTAGTACTATAACTACGTACCTGGGGAAATAGTACCTACCACACTTGTACTAGTTATTCTATCGCCAAGCGGCGATGTTCAGACATTACTGTGTTCCGGTTTGAAGGGCAATGTTTCAAGAAAAATTACAAGCCTAAGAAATTACAGGGTGACGCTCAGCTTATAACCATCAGAGATTAGGAAATACATACTTAGGCGACATATTCCACAATTTAAACTTTCTTACTACGATAGTAAAGTCAAGCTAACGGAATCTGTAGACGAAGTACCGATACGGTCTTGATAAACCTAAGGAATGTAAAAGTAACCGTATTTAGATGACATAAGATTCTTTATTCTACTAACACAATTAAACAGCCTTCATAGTATAACTAGTGGACCAGCTGTATAAACTGCGACTTACATTCAAATCATTGATTTCTTCAGTAATCACACTCGGAGTAATAAATTTAACGGGATAAAAAGTGGCCTTTTTGTTAACTCATTTAATTTCATTCAAATCCGCATAGCTGGTAAAGACATACGTGAAAAAATATGCACACTTACAAAAACACAACTTCACTTCACCACAAATAATTTTAGTGTGATTTATGATTTAAAAAGAAAGAGAATACCTACATTTGATGATACGAACCAAGATGTACAACAAACAACAACAACAACAACTGATGTCCCAACTGATGATGTGAACTGAACTGAAGACTAAAAGGTGTAGAACATCCACACGTAAGCCTAAAAATAATATAATTTTACCTACGGGTCTCAACCGTGCGCCCCAGCCTACCCGATATTCCCGCCTGTGCGTCAGCACTACCCCAGGCTCCTAGGACTGCAGCTCACAACATTTTCTACCGCGGCATATTGTGGTCACCTACTTTGGAATCGCTCCCGTCACCATGCCAATAAACCGCTCGCCACCACCCTCACAGTCACAGATTGATTCACCGTCGTTTTCTGCGTACACATCACCGCTGCAGCACTACTCATCAGATTCTAATATCTCAGTAATCGGTCGAAAAAGCATGAGTGCGTCGTCTTCTGCTAGCAACTTAACAACAAGAAGTAAACAATCTGCAAAGCGAAAGTGTTCGGAGGACGCCTCATCTGATGACCTAAGTAGGACGGAGATAATGAACATGTTTATGACGTTGCAAAAACAACAGGATACTAAGCTTGACGTGGTCTTAAATTCCATAAACGAGGTTATATTGTCAGTGAAAACTATGTCTGCAAAATATGATGAAGCCATAACAAAGATCAATACCCTAGAACGCGAGATGAAGGCTGATAGAAGCTATATCCAACAACTTGAAAACAAAGTAGAAATACTAGACCGTAAGAATCGCTGTGCAAGTTTGGAACTGAGAAATATTCCACAGTGTCAGAGGGAAACTAAAGATATTCTAAAGCAAATAATCTCTTCCACAGCTACCCGGCTAAATGTTGATCTACAACCTGGGAATATCAAAGATGTCTACAGAATTAATGTTAAGACAGGAATAAAACCTGTAGTAGTAGATTTTACATCAGTATTGCTTAGAGATAGCTTTTTAAATTGCTATAGAAACTATAATAAACGTCACCTCAAAAATAAATTAAGGGCTCGCGATATAGGCCTCGCAGCTGACGATTTTATATACATAGCAGAGAATCTAACTCAAAAAGAACGTAAATTGCACTACTTGGCTCGTCGTTTTGCTAAAAGCCACGATTTCGCTTTCTGCTGGGTAAAAAATGGACGAATTTATCTAAGAAAAACTGAAGGTTCTCCACAAATACGCATTTCTAATGAGAGTGACTTGGATGAGATGATTTCACCGTGACTAGCCCATATGTTCACAAGCAATCGACAGACATCAGAATTTCAAACGTATTCTGGCTTTAAATACTTACCCCATTGTCGGTTACAGTTAATGAAATTACTTTTTTATGTATCGTTGAAGTACTACCTACATAACAATATAAACGCAACTTCTACTTTTTATATCTATATTTTTAATAATTTTATAATCCTTTCACTGTGTTTAACCACCTTATTAATATACAATCAATTAATGATCATAATATTACACATAACCTACATCAAACTAACATTTTCCAATAATATAAATACCCTAGCATTCTACTCGTATTTACAAATTATTCTCATCAAAGTCAAACTTCCACGCAAACTTTCACACCCACATCATAACACACACAATCCCAAATTCTATCACAGTGCCTACGCAATGCCACCCTCTATTTCCTGTGCAAGAATGTTTTCACTAGTAATCTTGTTTAAAAAAACACAAAACATTCGTGTCTCACTACAGCTTTTTATATCATATGAACAAAAAGCAATTTTTTATAAAGTTACCAAAGTCATACACAATAATAACATAAGTAAGCGCAGAACGACCACTCGATGCGCCGGCCGGCCGGTGACTGGCGGCGCCGGCGCCGGCGGCCCGGGCCGCGGAGTGGGCGGAGTCAAGCGCTCACACTCGCATAGCTATTCTTTGTCCGCCGAGCAGGTAATCTTTACCTGCGCGCATTTATGACCGTTTTATTATTGGATATATTTTTACGTTCAATCATTGCGCTCTTTTAAACAACTGTAGACTCAGAACTGTAATAAATTTATTTGAATGCTTTTGTCAATGCTCCGCAAAAATTAACTTAATTAAATTACACAGGTATGCCTGTGTTTTTACTAATATTTTATTTTTATTTTTATTAATACAAAATGAATAACATAGATCTATTTCGGAGCATTGACAACACTATTCTAATCGACAGTTTTAGAGTTGCACTAGTTGAAAATTGCGAGCGGGCTTTGGGTGACTGTGCTCAACAATATATAATTTTAACCCAAAACATTCGCAGTGTAAATGCAAACTTTGACCAATTTTTAATATATCTTTCTAGACTACAATTCCTACCCGATATTATTATATTATCGGAAACATGGATAGATGATTCATTTCAGGGAATTACTATCCCTAATTACAACTGTCATGCATCCACAGTGTTAAGAAATCAGAATGACGGTTTAATTGTTTTTCGAAGCAAGGACTTAACGTTGACATATGTGAGCCGGATTTCAACGATGCTAATTGTCTAGTTATTAAAATAGGTTCTGAATTAAGCATTATAGCGCTATATCGTAGTCCTGCTACGCACAATATTAATAACTTTTTAACATCGCTTGAAAAAACCATTACCACAGTCTCTACCTACTCTTGCGTGATTACCGGGGATGTGAACATAGATATAAAACCAACATCTACAGATAAAAAATCAGTCGACTATCTCGAACTTACGGCACATCTGGGTTTCATTCCCGGTCATTCTATGCCTACACGCGGGCATAATTGCTTAGACCATTCGTTAAGGCGCTGGGAAGACCTGAGTGAAATTCACGAATGCAAAATTAAGCTCCGCCTCTTTACAACTCCGATAAGACAGCGCCACACGAAGTTGCGTGCACTCAGTAAAATTATTTGCATTGATGGAAACAAAAGGCTTCCATGCTCATGCTCATAGATGGCGCTTTTCAAAATTTTTATTAATTAGAAATGCACGTCTTTTGCTGTTTACAAATTTTTTCGTCTGATTCTCTTATTTTTCTAACGGACTAAGTAAAGTCCTTTTGTATATTAAATAAAAAACAAATTGCATAAATTAGCTAAGCCAGGAAGATGAATCACTACATATTAAGTAATCCATTTCTTTAAAATTATTGTACGAATTTTGAAGAAAAACATTCACTGTTAGTGAAGTACATGTGTAAGTACCTGGGTGACCGAGCTTTTCTCGGTTTAAACACTGAATATATTTAGATATTAGTGGCGGCCCGGCGGCATTTTCATTCATTTGCCCGCCTAAAAATATTGAAGGTCCGGGGCTGACTAGCAGCACCCTGCGAGTTTACCTTCACTGTTCCCGTTCCGTTATTTTTCAGGATAAAAGTAGCCTGTGTGTTATTCCAGACTATAATCTTACGTGTTTTCCAAATATCAGCCCGATCCGTTTATACGTGACTTGATGTTTGTCGTGACTGAGCAAAAACATCCAAACATTGACATTTACAATATTAGTAGGATTGGATACTAATAGTACATAATATAATCATCATTATCATTATACGAGGCTACGAGTAAATAATCCACCATTATTGCATACTACAACTCGGAAAACAAGTTTTTAATAATAATACAGCGACGCCATTTCGCTGCTTTGTAACGAAAGGTCCACAAACAAAACAAAACCAAAATCACTTTTATATCATTTTAGTTAGGGCATTCTTTTTTATTAACAAGTGATAAAGTAGTTTTTTGTTGTGACGGGATGAGCAGTAAGTATATGTGCCTGATGGTAAGTCACATGCCTATAATAGCGCAGTGACACGCAGGTATTGGAAAATAAAGAATCCTAATCATTACGTTGCATTATACTGCGCTCGCCACGACTATTATCTACATGTGTTCTAAATTTCTGCCCGACCCAACGTTACGACGTGATTAAGCAATAAACATCCAAGTATCCAAACATCCATATTTTTCAATATATTTCTATCCATATATTGAACATTTAAAATATTAGTAGGATTTCATATCAAAGCCCTGTAATCATACTGTTTTTTTCCTTTAAACCGGAAAACTGTGATGTTTTTAACCCCGACCAAAAAGGGTGTTATAAGTTTGACATTGATGTCTGTCTGTCTATCTGTCTATCTGTCTGTCAGTCCATGTGTGTGTCCATCTGTGGCACGGTAGAGCTCAAACGGATGGGCCGATTTCGATGCGGTTTTTTAGTTGAAGGTAAATATCTGTGCTGTTCTTAGCTATGGTTGGTTGATATCGATTCTAGATGGCCGCCTCCACAAACTGGCGGACAAAATATTTGTTCACAACCTGCCTCAATATGGGTATCAAATGAACAATAAGAACAATATGGGTTTGCCTAGTAAAATATTATACATTATAACAAATCCAAGATGGCCGCCACCACAAAATGGCGAATTACATTTTTTCACTACTACCCCAATATGGGTATTAAACGAAAGGGCTTGACTAGTAGAATACTATGCAATATGACAAATTTAAAATCCAAGATGGCCGCTACCGCAAAATGGCGACTTACATTGCTTTTTCGCAACTCCCTCAATATGGGTTTCAAATGAAAGGGCTTGACTAGTAGAATGTTTTACAGATAGCAAATCCGAGGTAGTCGGGGTTACTTAAAATTTTAATTTTGTTCTTGTCACACTACTGCTTGGCGGTGGAATAGCTGGCAACTTGACTAGTAAAACATTACACACTATGACCAATATAAAATTTAAGATGGGTGCCACCATAAAATCCCGAATTATATTTTTTCACTTCTACCTCGATATGGATAACCAAATTTTCCTAATTCTTTTTTATTTCGTAAGTGAATATGTCTTAAAATACAATACATGATTTTATTAAATCGAGTAAAAATATATATGTAGTTCTATATAGTGTCTAGACATAAGTGAAAATAATCTATACTAATATTACAAAGCTGAAGAGTTTGTTTGTTTGTTTGAACGCTAGTATCTCGGGAAGTGCTGGTCCGAATTGAAAGATTGTTTTTTATTGGGTAGTCCATTTATCGAGGAAGGCTATAGATCATAAAACATAACGCTACTATTAATAGAAGCGGAGCATTGATCAAGAATGTAACAAAATCAGGAAAAATATTCCTTTTGAGAGTTTTCGCACGTTTCGTGCTGTGACATGACACATGACAGCATGTGTCTAAGATTGCGTCATTGAATATCACAGATTATATACCTCTTGAATATAAAACCTTTGCTAATCTCCGAGTTGGTACGACCAATTTCCGACAGGTGGCGTAACAGGCAGCTGAAGAGGTATTTTATTTGAAAGCGATATTCTCAAGAATGACTGAACCGATTTCAGTTTTCTTTCACCGTTGGATATGTACGGGATCCTGATGAATGCTATTTAATATACCACGGGCGAAACCGAGGCGGACATCTAGTAACAAATGAAATGCATTGATTTTGTAGATATTCATTTTTCAGTACTGTTCCATATAGGGTACCTACAGCATACAATAATATATTTTTATGTTTTCCTTGACACTAGAGCAGCGCTGTGTTTCTTCTCGTTCGTTTAAGAAGATGATCATGATGATGAATCATTATTTCCGCCCTCAACCAATTATATTATTGCCAGTTTATAACCTTTAAATAATATCGTTTTTTTTTTCAATTTAAGCTTTAAATTGATACAAAAGTCACATTTTTACATTTATGCGTGAAGTAAACAACTAATATCGGTTTTAAGTTATATTTTCAGCAACAATGGAGATAGACTTTTGTGTTATGGTTTTCATCGCACCTGCTTTCGTTCACAACTCCACGAAAAGCAAATTCATCTACTAATACTAAATAAATAAAAAATAAATAATCCCGTAGAGCAGTATAAATGAGCGTAACTTGTAAATATTTTAGTTATTAAACTTGTAAATATTTTAGTTATTATTTTAAACAATGTCACATCATCATAATCATCAGCCGCAAGACGTCAACTGCTGAACATAGGCCTCCCCCTAGATTTCCACAACGAACGGTCCTGCGCAACCTGCAACCATCGGTTTCTAGCGACCTTTATGAGGTCATCTGTCCATCTAGTGGGAGGCCGTCCAACACTGCGTCTTCCGGTTCGTGGTCGCCACTCGAGAATCTTTTTTCCCATCGGTTGTCAGTTCTGTGAGCGATGTGGCCTGCCCATTGCCACTTCAGCTTGCTTACTCTTTGAGCTATGTCGGATACTTTCGTTCTTTTGCGATTATCCTCATTACGGATTCTGTCGCGCAAAGAGACTCCGAGCATAGCCCTCTCCATAGCTCGCTGTGTGACTTTGAGCTTTGTTATGAGGCCCACAGTTAAGGACCACGTCTCAGTTCCATAAGCCATCACTGGCAACACGCACTAGTTAAAGACTTTCGCCTTTAGGCATTGGGGTATTCTGGACTCAAAGATGTGCCGAAGTTTCCCGAACGCTGCCCATCCGAATTGGATCCTTCGCTGGACCTCTTTGTCGAAGTTGGATCTACTTAATTGGATCTTTTGACCCAGGTAGACGTATAATTCGTCAACAACTTCGAGTGTGGTATTCCCAACAATAACCGGTACAGGTGAGACATGAACATTTGATATGACTTTCGTCTTGTCCATATTCATCCTCAAACCTACCTGGTGGGATACTCTACTGAGGTCCCTGAGCATAGCACGGAGGTCCTCCAACGACTCCGCCACAATGACTATGTCGTCGGCAAACCGAAGGTGAGTGATGCATTCGCCGTTGATATTATTGAGCCATATCCGTTCCAGTCCAGTAGCTTGAAAACATCTTCCAGCGGGGCAGTGAACAGTTTCGGAGATATGACATCTTAAAGTGTCAGGTCAGCTTGGCTCTGGGGTCTTTTGCCATGCTAACGACAGGTTGTGCTTGCGTAGAGGTGTATAACTGTCCATAGAACCTCTCAATCTCCTCCAAAATCTCGGGTTTCGATAAGACGATGCTACCACTATCGGTCTTCAGTTTGGTCAGCTGAGTTTGCCCAAGGGACTGATTTCTTGCGAACACTTTCGAGCCTTTGTTCTGCTTGATTGCTTCTTCAATACTCGAAGTATTGAAGCAGCATACGTCGCATATCTTGTCTGACCGCCATAAGATCTAGAGTTTGATCGGAGAGCTTTCGGTTCTGTTTTGGCGTCGGCTCTTATAAAATTTTCTGCCAACCGCATGAACAGTTTCCACTAGCCTATCGTTTATTTCGTCCGCCGTTACGCATTCATCTAAGGATTCGAAGTGATCTTCGATCTGAGCATAATTTGGTCGGAGCATGGACTTCATTAGACGTGATCTTTCGACCTTAATGTTTAGATTCAGCGTGCCTCTTACAATACGGTGATCACTGCCGGTCTTAACCTTGCTGATCACAGAGACATCGCTGAATATTTGCCGTTTAGTCGTCATAATGAAGTCGATCTCATTTTTGTGGAATCGTCTGGGCTAATCCAGGTTCAATTTCTTTGTGGTTGTTTCTTGAAAAGGAGTTCATCATAAAGATGCTCTCCTTTCCGAGAAATCCGCTAGACGTTGCCCTCTTGGGTTCCGCTGCCCATATCCGAAATCCCCCCTCTCACTCATCTACGTTTGCTCAGTTTTGCGTTGAAGTCTCCCATCACAACTTTGAAATGTGTTGGCGGAAAGGTCAAAAGAGACGTAACACTTGGGCAATACCTAAAACAAGAACCGGTTTTGGCCAGGGTGCATTTTCCTTTACTGGACCATACCTTTACCAACCTATTGACAAAGAGTTGGACATCATAGATACGTCAACATTATGAGTGCAAGAAAAAGGTCTCGGCTTGGCTATCTACTCAGAGCTACTGCTCGCATCTCGAAAAAGCGACATCGTTTCATGGTGGATGTTCCAAAGGCACGAACAAAGAGATTTGACTCTTTTTTTTTTGTTTTTGTCTACGCTGTGGAATACGTTGCCTGAGTGAGTTTTCCCGATAATTACAATATTTGTGTCTTCAAATCCAAAGTGAGTCGGTTTTTCTAGGTAAACACGCTCCATATCGTAGGCAAACATATTGCATGCCTCTAGAAGAAGAGGCCAGTTTGTATGGGTCAATTATTAAAATTTTTGTATCACCTTATCTTACCTGCAAACAGCAATAAAGATTTTTGTATTTGTACCACATTGTTGTTTAACATCAGGCGAGATGGCGGTCAAGTGTAAACCTTTGAAAGTAAAAAAAATGTCCTGAATTATTTTGGTTATATTTAACACAATGTTGAAATAATCATATACCTAAAATAATCAAGTTGTAGCTAATTAACATACACAGAGAATGATAGAAAAACATCAGAAATAGAAAAATAGTTGAAAACAAAGATAAAATGATTTTGAGTTGTGGCTTTTTAGTTTTAAAGCACCGATTTAGGTAATTTTAATTCATCGCTCAATCGAACAAGAACAAAATTAAAAACATTGGTTCGACTACCTCGGATTTGTTTTCTATAAAACATTCTACTGGTCAAGCCCTTTCATTTGAAACCCATATTGAGAGAGTTTCGAAAAAAGAAATGTATTTCGATATTTTGCGGTAGCGGCCATCTTGGATTTCAAATTTGTCATATTGCATAGTATTCCACTAGTCAAGCCCTTTCGTTTGATACACATATTGGGGTAGTAGTGAAAAAAAAAATTTGATTCGCCATGTTGTGGTGGCGGCCATCTTGGATTTAAAATTTGTTACAACGTATAATCATATTCTACTAGTAAAGCCCTTTCATTTGATACCCATTGGCATTGAGGTAGGTTGTGAAGAAATATTTTGTCCACCATTTTGTGGAGGCGGCCATCTTGAGTCGATATTAACCAAACATAGCTAAGATTTTATGCAAGGACTCTTTGTACACCTACGTCCGAACACCTCGGTGATTCAAAGCTAGTTTGTTTAATTACTGAGCCTTGTAGGTACTAATATTTATTCTGTTACTGAGCATTGTCTTGCAATGTAGGTAGTGTGATGTAGGTAGGCTAGAGATTAATACTATACTTGTGGGTAAACCAATAAATGTCGTTGTGTCACTCGGCTGTTTCAATTACTGCTCCACGTTAAAATATCGTAATATTCAACTATACTTACAATTATTATTTTTAAAATAAAAAGTGACGAGACGAACAGGACATGTGCCTGATGGTAAGCAACATGCCTGCCACATAACAGCACAATGACACACAGCTATTAGAATATTAGAAGTCCAAATCATTACCTAGCACTGCACTGCGCTCGTTACCCAGAGAGATCTAAGATGTTATATCTCTAAGGGCAGTAATTTATCTGGAAACATTGCCCTTCAAACCGGAACACAATTTCAACTGGTATCTATAACTTCAGTCGGTAACTGAAGTTACCGACCATACCGACCGAAGTTACAAATCTATCTGGGAAGTAGATTATTTGATGATAAGCCTCGGGTTCTATAGGAACTATTTTCTAATCTGTGTCTCGAAAACTAAATACAAGCTTGAAAACAACGGACAAAATATCCAACAACAACGATATCAAAAAACATGCAAAAGATTACACAGTGATGAGATATGAACTCGAGAACTTGAACGCGGTTGTACCACCGAGCCAAACTGACAAGTTACAGTAGGGTCCAAAATTTCACATCATATGAACTTTATTACCGTTTGTAAAACTTCTATAACTTCAATCAGGAACTGGGAAGTAGATTTAATTTTAAGATTTGATGAAAAGCCTCTGGTTACTTAGGAACTATTTTCTAATCTGTGTCTCAGAACAGACAGAACTAAAGAAATAAAACCTTGAAAACAACGGAGAAAATATCTAACAAAAACAATATAAAAAAAACGCAAAAAGATTTCGTAGTGCTGAGATACGAACTCAGGATCGTAAATCGTAACGACTTCATCTGCCGCTTTAAACATTGCGCCAAATCTACAGATGTCTGTAGTGTCGAATTTTCAAACCACATGAACTTTATAGATGTTGCTGCATGAATTTGTGAGAATTGTTTATTTTTATTTTTTGAATTGCGAGCGTCGGACGACAAAGCGACACAGGTCCTTTTAGCAAGGCGCATCAGCGCTTTCTGCTGGACTTCATAGTAGTAAGCGAGAAGCAAGACACGGGCCGGCTCGGTCGAGTTAGCTTTTCAAAAGACAATTAATTAATACGAATTAAACTTCATAATCCAAAAAACAAAATCTTCCATCCCCCTTAGTAAAAAATGATACGTTTACCTATAAAATTTGAATAATGTATGTTTATTAATGACACAGATATTTACATCTAAAACTTATTTTAGAGGTAAGTTTAGGATTTTTTCTTATCGAGTTTTTTTTTCCAAATCGTGTTTTGATACAATAGGTTACCTAATAAATATGTTCAAGAATAACATATATTTTACTAAAAGCCTCAAACCATATACATGTTGTTAAATGTGTGTTTAAAAAGTGCTAGTTGGCGATATTCAGCGCCTTAATCAGAACACGAAAAAAGTCGCGAGTTTTGGTTAGCGACTCTGATGTCACTGACCACGCTGTGGTTTTAACGGGAGTTGATAGATATTCCCCAAAGAATGCACCTGTGTCCAAAATGATACCAAAAACTAATCTAAATGATGTTGCTTCTGCGCTAGCTGATATAAATTGGGACATCCTATACGATAAGAGTGATGTGAATGTTGCTAGTCAGTTTTTGGTTGAGCAGATAGTTAATACTATTCAAAATTGTACTACCCAAGCTAAATTAAAAAGTTCTCAAGTTATAATAAAACCCTGGATGACCAAAGGTCTATTGAAGTGTGCTAGGCGAAAGGATTATCTACATCTAGAGTACAAAAAACATCCTGACAATCCAAATCTAAAAGAAAAATATAAAAACTATCGTAATTTTTACTTAAAAATTCTTCGCAGCCAAAAAAATAAATATGATTCTGAACAATTACTAGCGCACAAAAACAATAGCAAAAAACTTTGGACCACAGTAAAAGATATTTGTAAAATAAAGGTTGCAAAAAGTGAATCGGCAGACCTCCTTAAAATCAAAACCACAGAAATTGACTCTTTGAATTACACAAATGCTTTTTTCGCAACAGTTGGGAATGACCTTGCCCGAAACACCTTGGCAAAACTTAACAAAACTGAACAACAACTGGCTGACGCGATCTCCACCAAAATTACTCCATCAGATTCTTTTTTCTTCACTCCAACGGATATCTACGAGATTAGGAAAATTATTTCAGGGCTAAAATCATCTTCCGCTACCGGGTGTGATGGAATCAGTAACCAGGTCCTTAAAAGAGCTGCTGGAGTACTGGCATCACCCATTGCTCATATTTGCAATTTGAGTTTGATGCAGGGTGTGGTTCCAAACTGTCTCAAGTTAGCGGATGTCTGTCCGATCCACAAGGCTGGTTCTTCTGTTGTGGTCTCCAACTTCCGTCCAATCTCACTCTTACCCTCACTCTCCAAAATACTCGAAAAAATTGTAAATAACCGATTGCTGAGCTTCCTAGAAAAAAACAATGTTCTATCAAACAATCAATTTGGCTTTAGACTTGGAAAGTCGACAGAGGATGCTGTGGTATCACTTGTGGACCATGTCACCGCTAATTTAGACCGCAAAAAAAAGTGTCTGGCTGTATTTTTAGATTTGGCAAAGGCCTTTGATACGGTCAGCTGGCCAATACTTCTAAAGAAACTAGAACTAAATGGGTGAGGTATAGCACTGAATTGGTTTGACTCTTATCTTAGTGATAGAAAACAAAGAGTTCGGATAGCAAATCAATTCAGTGACTACGCACCAGTTTCTTTTTGAATTCCGCAAGGCAGTGTGTTAGGCCCGACCCTGTTTTTGATTTACGTGAATGAGCTGTGCAAATTAAATCACAAAAAAGGGAAAACGTTCACTTTCGCTGATGACACTGCTCTGGTCTTTCATGGCGACAGCTGGAGTGAAGTGGTGGAACTCACTCACAAGGGTTTGGCGGAGGTAGCAGAGTGGTTAGAAGTGAACCTATTAACCCTAAATGCTTTAAAAACTAAATGTGTGGCCTTTCGAATAACCCAAAAAACCAGTCCACCACCCATTATACTCAAACTGCATTCTTGTGGATCACAATTAGACTCATCATGTAACTGCCCTGCACTTGAGTGTGTTGACAACATCAAATACCTGGGTATGATGATTGACCACAGACTGACATTTAATAATCATATTACCACCTTGCGATGTAGACTACGAAAAATGTTACACATTTTTAAACGCATAGGTAATGTCGCTGATCTTAAAACATTGCGTATGGTTTACATCGCCTTGTGTCAGTCTGTGATCAATTACTGTATTGTCTGTTGGGGCTCTGCTGCGAAAACATGACTGATAAGTGCAGAACGAGCTCAAAGAGCTATACTGAAAGTCGCATACAATAAGCCATTCAGGTACCCAACGGACGAACTTTACGAGGTGACTGATTGTTTATCAGTACGAAGACTCTTCATTCTCTCAGTCACACTAAGGTTTCACAAAATGTCCTTATTTACTATGACACACTCAAAAAAGACGGGCATAGACGTAATGCATGGGCATTACCCAAACAAAAACTAACTTTGGCCAAAGTACTTTTTCTTTTACCGGCCCATATCTTTACCAACTTATGGACAAAAAGCTGGATATCCTAGAAACGTCACACTATGAATGTAAGAAAAAGGTATCAGCTTGGCTGTCTACCCAGGGCTATGTAGAAACAGAAAGAATAGTGACACCGTTTAAGTAATCTAATTTTCCCTAAGTAACTTCAGAAAGTGAGAAAGTGCAACAAGCAGGCAATCCATTTTTGGCGAGAAATGGCAGCACTATACAAACATACATATACACATCCACTCATGTACACACATAATACTACACAGTAACTCACATACACACACGCACACACTCTCACACACACCCTAATACACATAAATCCCAACATCATTTTCACATCCACACAAATACATACACATCCTCTACATTTTTACTATTATTTATAGACACATGTCATATTAACATACCATATATACATATATATATATATATATCTATACACTATATTTCTATATACTTATATTAAATATATATTACCAATGTATATGTAATAATATGTATGTCTAAAAATATATGTGCACGTACATTAAATTAGTAGGCATTACTTACTTACTTTACCTTTAGAATTATACCATCATAGTTATATAATAGAATAAAAGTTTTTTGTTTTACATACGTTTTTCAAAAAAAAAAAGTTTATGTATACGTTATGCCTGGTGCCCACGACACAGGTTGCCCTAGTGTGGGTACCAGTGTACTTGTGTCTCAATATATGTTTTTTAGATTTAAGTAGATACTAACTTGTTTTTTAAGTAATTGTGTTCTTGAACCAAATAAATTTCATTTCATTTCATTCTAAAATTTAAATTAACACCAATCTACCCACAGGCACACATCGTACAGTCACATTCGTGTATACAATGCTGATTATTGGAACATAGAACTGCCCAAAATGTTTGTTGTGGAGCAACCGGCGGCGCGCCTCACTGAGGAAGTCAGCTTCCAAGCCGGGAACGGCACGAGGGTGCTGGCTTCTTCCAACGGACTACTCAAGGCCCTTGTAGGGGCTGACGGGGTCACTACCCCGATACATATGGATTATGTTCAGTGAGTATAAAAAAACGAAATGATATAATAGACTTTGGTTGTTTGAAATTAGTTGCAGTATTTAAGCCCAAGCAGGGTTTTGAACTTGATGCTTTGATATTTATTTTCGTAATCCTCCGAATTTCCTAATAACAATATACAATTTGTATATTTGCTAACTCGGCGAGTTTCAACCTCCAGAATAGGCCGGGTTTCAAAGCGGCAGATTGGACTCGTACAAAAGACCATAGAGTTCGATCGCCTCCTATCCTCCTATGCTTAGCGTTTGTGGACTACTAGTAAGTATTTGATTCGACCTGGGCTTGTCTGGAGTCCTTAAAATGGTGTCAAGTCGTGTGGCGATACATCGAGGTTGTGGAATGTTTGTATGACGCCGCAGCGATGACATTCCAAGGACATTTTTTTTTATAGTATAGATGGACAAGACGAGCTGGACATGTGCGTGATGGTAATCAACAAGCCTGCCCATAACAGCACAGTGACACGCAGCTATTGGAACACCAAGATTCCATACTACAATATTATTACAATTATCAAAACAAAATTGAAATTTGAAAAATATCACTATTTCATTAAAGGTACGACACCCAGAAGGGTAAAGACAACAACAGTGGTGCCTACCTATTCATCCCCAAGGGGGCAGGCTGAAGAGCTAAAATCGGAGCCTTTCCCAGAGATGGTCATCATAGAAGGCATATACAAAGGCACATTGTACACAGCACTCAATGGACCTAGAAAGGCCGAAATTGTTTTAGCGGTAAGTCCATTGAACATATTTGAAATATTATTATAATCTCAGCCTTTAATATATTGTCCCATTGCATAGCCAAGGTCTCTCTCCCCCCACTGGAGGTCACCAGTAGAACACGGGTGGTCAGGCCCCCCTGGGACCCCCCCCCCCTCTTTCGGTATTAGGTATTATAGGTAGTGAAACCGTCATAATATACAAATGTTTTATAAATGTTCCAGATGTCTGTATACAACAACCCATCGCTGCCACAGACAGAGTTGGAAATCACCAACATTTTCCTAATAGATCACCAAGTGGACGACCTGGAGTTGGCCATTCGTCTTTCCAGCAGTATCAAAAACGGAGATGTTTTCTATACTGATCTGAACGGCATGCAGGTATATTATATAAATATGTAAAATGTACATACTAGAAACGCCGCACGGTTTTAGCGGCGTAATTTCCGTTTCCATTCCATTTCATGCAAAAAAAGAGGCTTCTTAAAAAGTAGCCGTGTGGTATTCCAGACTTATTTTTATCTAACTGTGATCCAAATATCAACCCGATGCGTTCAGCCGTAGCGATGCAACGCCGACGTGATTGAGCGATAAACTGTAGCGGATCCGCCGTATTTTGCCGTCTGTAGGTCAAAACACCTTATAAATAACCTCAGAGATATGAAAAATACATCTTGGCCTATAGAAGAAGATAAGACGCACATTAACTTAAATTTTCCGCGATATAATTTCAATAAAAAAAATTATCGATCTGCTGTTGACTTTTTCTTGATCAACCTGAATAGTAGGTCAAAACTGGATACAATCCACAATTCAGCGCAGGCATCAGGCAAGTATTTCGCGCTCTTAAATTCATTACTCAGAAATTTTTTACTTGCACTTTGTACTATAAAAGATAAGATTGATGCCATTTTACTTTGCAATTAGCAATACCTCAATAACAGTATAGTTACAAATCTTGATAGAATTTATGAACTCACGCAAAATTTTAAATCTAAACCATGTCGGTCGTAATGATAAGACGCCAATTTATTTGCCACTCTCCAAACACTAGGACTTCAAAAAGAAAATTGATTGATGAAAAATGTTCATAAATGTTATCCGAAATTTTGAACTCACACTTGAAATATCAACTAGTCGTTTAACACCGGGTTCGCTGTATTTGCATAAATCAATTGCTTTTGCACCTTCTTAAAAGGAATTCCTTGTCCCCACAGATGATAAGACGGCGTTACTTCGACAAGCTGCCCCTGCAAGCGAACTTCTATCCCCTGCCGGCTGCGGCCTACATCGAGGACGACAGCTCGCGGCTCACTGTGCTCACTTCCACGCCGCTGGGTATGGCGGCGCTACAGCCCGGACAGATAGAGGTACGTGTATTAATACCATTAGTATTTTGTTATCTATAGAAATGAATTTATTTCTGTGGAAACTACCAAGTAACCAACGGGTTGTGTATCCTTTATAAATAAAATATCTCCAAAAGATATATGTATAAAAGTGGTAAAGTGCGAGTCGGACTCGCCTATGAAGGTTTCCGTAGCAGCAAGTGACATAATATAAAAGTTCTTGTAGTTTGTTGTTACTTTAACCAGTGTTCAATCAGACCAGACCAAGAGTCATATTATTAGTACTCTACGATCAACCTAGATGGCGTCACAAGAAAAAATAGCTCGCGGTACCGAAGTTGTTACTGCGGCAAGGGACTTTTTCAACGCGGTTTACAACATTGCTCTCAGAAGAGTCGTAACTGACTCGACTGAACAGACGTTAATGAGCAAGGAAGTAAGGATATGATCTCAATGATTACAATCCGCTCGCTCGCTGCGAAGAACTGACGTGTTTTTGGCCTATCTTTTAAACTCTGTATTTTCATTCATAGAGCTATGGCAGTATCTATTATAGTTCTATGAAGTACAATCTCTACAATCCTCTGCACTGGCAAAAAGTCCGTTGAATAATGGTTATGGTGCTGTATCACTATATCACTTGTACACGACACATACATAATTTTGATTGTGCAATGCAGTTTACATTTATGTATAACAGAGCGCAGTGCAGTGCTAGGTTATGATTTGGACTCTTCATGTTCCAATATCTGCGTGTCACTGTGCTGTTATGTGACAGGCATGTTGCTTACCATCAGGTACATATCCTGTTCGTTTCATTATTTACTTTTTTTACTTATAACTTAGAATAAGAAACAGCTGTAATAGTCCAGTCGGGGCAGACATTTAAATAGAAAAGAATCCGGGGAGCGACTTTTTTAAACGTCGGGGGTATGGTTGGAAGTATAAATCTCGATTTTCCTGAAGGAGAGAAGAGCATTGAGGTGACGTTGGATTCGGACCAGCGGCGTCATAGCGCGCGCCGCAGTTGCCGCTGCACCGCGGCTGCTCTTTAGGTGGAAAAACCTATGTAATTGTCCTCGTCTGTTCGTGAGACCTGGTTTGTCTGGCACACTCAAGGTCCTCATTAAATTGTGTAAATCTAGGGAGTCAATCGATCCCCTAAGAATTTTGCACCCAGTGAGGAGTTGGTCCACTAGCCTTCTGACTTCCAGCGAGTTGTACCCGAGCTGACCGAGTAGAAACTTTGTCGGATAGAGATATGGATAAAAACCATAACATTTTTTATAGAATGATCTCAAAAAAGCCTCTTGAACTTTCTCCAACGTTCGAGTGTAAGTGACGTGGTGTGGGCACACCCTCACCACTCGCTATACGGTGCGAGATATTAACCTACTCGTTCGGGTCCACCCGGGTGTTCTAAAATCACAGGGGCGCCGGCCGCTTCCCCGAGTTGACGTGCGTACGAACGCCGAGTGCGCGCATAAATTAATAATGTCGCGGCGTTATTGTATTGTGGATGGCTGCAATAGCAATACAATTCGGTTGTATGTTGGAAAAATTGCAATGGTATGTAAAGCATAAGTATATTTATACATTTAATATATCTATTATATCTGTATGACGTGATGATAAACTTAGCCAAAATTCTAGAATTCGAGTATCTGAAAGTTTGTTTTTTCGGAGAAAATTTAATTGTATGGAAATAAAATAAAAATATATATAGTTTTTTAGTCGTTTCAGTCTATTTTTTTACTTTCATAAAATTAGCCTGGATCCCACAAAACAGGTCACCATAGTGTGGGATGTAGTTCACACTAGCAAAACAATTTAAGTATTCATTCTTTGCACCTATTTATTGTCACATATATGTATTCTTTGTATTTATTGTCGCTTTGTATTTAACATCCGGGAGCGCGTGAAACTGTCTTTAATAACTTTAAGGCGGTAGTCGCTAGGTTTTGTAGCTTTTCTTGTGATTTGGTTTTCGTTATTGAGATAATATTTTTTTTTTTTTTCATTTTCATTCCATATAAATAAACAATAAAGAAAATTACAATTTGCAGTTTAGTTTTTTATCATCTTATCAAATTTCGTACAACCCTAGCACGTTTGGTCAGTGACGTAAGCAGACGACAAGTCACACGGGGCGCGCGGTATTCTCAACTCTGCGTGCTTGTGCAAAGGTGTATTTTTGCTTGCAAGTAACAGTAGGTAATTAGTTAACGAAAGTTTAGGTTATTATCGTGTAGGTATTTGCGCTTTTGTATGGCAGTGATGCATCTGTTACGAAGTAACTATTTTCTGTTCTGTGGTGTGGGTTCCAGACGCAGGCATTCGACTCAAGTTTACTCCTTATCAGAGAGTTGTATAAGGTCTTGACAACTAAAGGATTATCAAAGTCTTTAGCATTTCGCATAACAAAACCCAGACGACGATAAGCATCTTTGGCCAAGTCGGTTATATGATCATGAGATGTGAGACCGCGATCAAACTTGACCCCCAGATCACGAATCGTATGCACTCTATTTATACCTGAACTACCAAGGCAGTATTTAAAAGTAATGGGATTGATTTTTCGGTCGAATGTCATCACATTACATTTAGCCACATTAAATGGTAACCTATTATTCGTCGCCCATGCAAAAACAATATCAATGTCTTCTTGCAAACTAAGGCAATCGCCAGTCGTCCTTATTTCGAGAAAGAGTTTAAGATCATCCGCGTACAATAAACACCTCGCATTTCTTAAGGCCCTGGGTAGGTCATGGACCATGGACCAGTTATATAGTAAACATGCCTCTGGATCCCAAAATACAGGCTTAGCCTAGTTTGGGATCCGCTGACAGAAGTGACAATGTATATACGACAATAACGCCACTACGTTTTCATGAAAAAATGTTCTGTTAATGCTATAGCATTCATGAGACATACACAAAGTTTAACTTGTGTGTTTGTATGTAAATGATTTGATTGAATTGTCAGGTGATGCAAGACAGGAGGCTGAGTAAGGACGACAACAGAGGCATGGCGCAGGGCGTGACAGACAACGTCCGCACTCAGCACACGTTCAAACTACTCGTCGAGCCCGCCGCGAAGCCTTGTGTAGTAAGTTCTTATATTCCATTGAAGTACGTTGATCTTCCATACGTTTGTTTTTACCTATTATTATAACAAAATGTTCTTGTTTTGCTGCTTATCTAATAAGATTTTTTTTTAACTTTTGTAGGTTTACACTTGACCGCCATCTCGCCTGATGTTAAGCGACGATGGTCTACGATGGAGCGTGTTTACCTAGAAGAAACTGATTCATTCTCGATTTGAAGACACAAAGATTTTGTAACCATCGGGGAAAACCTATTCAGGCAACGTATTCCACAGCCTAAGCGTTCTTATCACAAAAATAGAGTCAAATCTCTTCGTTCGTGTCTTTGGAACATCAACCAAGATCATTAATATCAAAGTTATTTTTCACGGAGAAACTGTCGTCGACTTTACACAGCCAACTTTATTTGCAACTGGTGACCCAATATCTTGATGCAGTGTCATGTATCTTGTTCACACCATCTCCGAACCATCGGCACGACGGAAACGAATACATATCTCTTGTTTTAAAACGAATGTGTTTGTGAACAGAAGCCGGCAGCGGAGCACCCCAGCGGCTCGCTGACGTTGGGCGCGCACGTGGCCTCCCAGTTCCTCCTCCAGCCGCTAGTGTCCATGCACTACTCGAGCGGCGAGCTCGCGCCGCGCCCCGCCTACTCGCGCGCGCTGCCGCCCGCCGCCGACGTCGTGCTCGCTTCTATGCACGCCACTGTGCACGCCAAGGTAAGCCACGTTGCGTGTTTGTATACGTCAAAGTAGGCTCGTTCTATGTCTGCGTCGTTGTAATGTTAAGGCTAACAGCGCCCCGCGATGTAACCCGCGTAGTTCTGGTGCCCGTAATTTTACCGCGATAAAAATTACCTATGTTTACCCATAATATTTATATAGTACGTGCTTAATCGAGGTATTTAAACAATTAATTATTCGTGATTAAGCCCCATACTAAATAAACATTATTGAAAAAAAAAATAAGTATGATAAGTTCCTATTAGGTTTGCTGCTATGTTGGTACACGACATAGTAAGCTCCTAATATTAGCGTCTTTGTAAACTTCAAAGTAAGCTCCTTCTAGATTTGTGTATTTCTACACGTCAAGGTAAGCACCTACTATTTACGTATTTTTATACTTCAAGCTTCAAGGTAAGAAAATTGGTAGGTGCAAATAGTTTTGTTATGTCTAGTACGCCATAAAAGTACGCATAAATCTACAATGTAGAATTTTTTCGAGGGTATATTATAAAAACTTAATTTTAGAGTTGAAAGCTATTATAGAGGGAGTTCAAGTATTACGTAACGCAATTTTTAAAGATTTCATAGCTTCCCTGCCCACTTGTAACGTAAAATATCGTTTTTTTACTCCCTCTTCCTAAAAGTTGCCAACTTGGGAGATTTTAACTCCCTAGTTATTTTTAAATAAAGAACCTAGATAACTTACCGTAACATATAACATACCCTCTCTCAAATTGCGTTGCGTAAAATTTGAACGCCGCCTAAATTGTATTGCTATATAATAATAATAATTTGTGTTTTGTTTCAGACGAAGGAAGGTGCGATAGAGGGAGTGGGGCTAACTTTCCAGCGCGTCCACCTCGATACGTGCTATGGAAAGCGAGACATCGCCAACTGGTATCCTGTCGGCGACGGAGTGGTGAGTAACTGACACTCTGCACAAGTCTTAAACATTTGGCTAAATAAGATTCAGCAAATAATGGCGATGAAATTATGTTTTGCTACTAAAGTACCAAACAGTGGTTTCTTAATTAATACGGAATAACTAATTTTAATTGTACGTCTACTAATACTCGTTTTAATATAGCCATAGTAAAAACGAGTGTTAGTAAACGACGTATGTACAATTAAAGTTAGTTTTTTTTCAGGCGATAGGGTCGGTCAAATGCGGACCATTCATTGTTAAAAAAATTATGATTTTATAACATTTAATAACTTTCTGTAATATTCAATTGAATAACAACTGTCCATTTAATGTAACTGTCTATTTCATTCATAAAAAAATTACCCTAACTTCATTGTCACATTTATTTTCCACTTTGACTTGGCGTTTAAGTATTACGTAACGCATTTTTTATACCCCTTCCCTCTCCTCTCCCCTTGTAACGCATCTTAAGGTTTTTTGCACCCCTTTCCTCTCTCTCACTAAACCAGGGTAGGCGAACCAATGGCACGCGTGCCATTGATGGCACGCGACACAATATTTTAGGCACGTCGCCGATCATAAAACATGTGTAAAAAATCTGTTAAGTTTAGTAAATACACAAATCTGTTAGTCAAAAAAGCGAAGCAGATCAAAACGAATTTATTGCAAGAGCATTGAATGACAGAAATAAACAGTCAACATCTATGATTCAATTTGTTTGCAAAAATTGTCATACGAGCGCGGCAAGTTACGCGGCTGCAAATGACATTGCTCTGCCGTAGTAAACCTTTTAAAGAAAGAGAGCTTTTCAAGGAAGCCTGGTAGCATGCACGCCCTCTCTTTTTAATGATTTCGATAATAAAGATAAGATAATTCAGCGCATAAAAGATAGTCCTCTATAAAGAAACACAATAAAAGAAAGAATCTTAAAACTGGCCGAAAATATAACAGATGAACAAAAAATTGCCGAACATGAAACAAAAAACAGCACAAGAATGAACAAAAACCGATGCTTCTTTTATATCACTATGTTTTGACGAAAGCACTGACGTCACTAAATCTGCACGTTTAGCTGTCTTTGCTCGGTATCCCATAGGAAACGTCGAAAGACGTGATAGTATTTAATATTATTATTTTCCAAATAATCTGAAAGCAAAATTATTTGATGGCACAGCCCAATAACCCCATTAAACATTTTTTTTGGAAAAAATGGCACATTTGTGCATACAGGTTCGCCTACCCTGCACTAAACGATACGTTACACCCAAGTGATCAATTTTACCTAAAAGTCACTACAAATGTTACCAACTTGGGACATTTTAATTCCCTAGTTTGTTAAATAAATAAAATTGCATTACGTGAAACTTGAAAGCCTCCTAAATGACCGATCCGAGATAAAACTATGCAATGCATTATACCCAATTTTTATTTCAGGTACAACTGACCGACTACGTAGACACACCCCTAGACAAAATCCACGAGAGTTCGCTGACGTACGTGTCACTACGGAACCCATTACCGGACGGGGTGCTCACTCTGTGCCCGATGGAAATCCGTTCGGTGTTCATCGACCACAACCTGAAGCAGGGTTAGGTAGAATACTAATTTATTAAATTATATTTGAAGGAATAATTGACTGATGTAAAAAAAAGTATGGAATCCGCGAAAAGGCTCGACGCAAACGGGTCACCGACCACAGCTACCAGTAGCCAGCGTAAAGCAGTTAGATAGATTAGGTATTTATTGCATAAATTTAAAATAAACAACAACTCCTTAAAAAAAGTAGCAACCGGCAACCTTATCACAAAAAGTATTTTCCAGTTAACCTTAGCGTAGGCAGTTCACATGAATTATCATACATTTGGAACGCACGTTTGTATTTAAAATGCAAGTTAAAACTGGGCGGGAGCGATCATTCGCTACATTAGTGTCGGCGGCTACTACTTGCTACTAACTACTTGTAGCCGCTACGGGACACACTAGGCAAGAGGCAGATAAGCGCCACTGTCGCGCTTTTAAAAGTAATGGCTAACACTGGTGGCTAGAATTGGGTTGAAAACTGTTCCCAACTACCACTGTTTTTCTTTTGTTCTCTTAAAAAAAAGTTACCATATGGGGTTGTTTTTTTAACATCGTTTAAGGGCGTGTGGGCCGTAATTTTGAATTTTTAAAACAACTTTAAGACCTTTAAAACAGTGTTTTAAACTCTGAAAAAAAATATATGTATTAGTTTAGGATCTAATCTAGTGCGATTCGCAGTCAGTAACACGATTTAATGAATTTTACTTGATAGAAAAAAATCCTAAAGTTACCCCTTTTCAAAAAGTTGTTTCAAGTTTATGACTAAACTAATGAATTTTTTTACTAAATTTTGTACTCAACGAAAGCCACTAAAAAGTTATAGATGCATTCGCAGAGTTTGACTTGATAAATAGTATCAGTTATTCACTATGTTTTAATATCTACCATATATATAGCGCGCCGTTCGGCAGGCCTGATCAGTCGCGTTTCGGCGCTCACGGACGACGGGCCTGTGCTTGATTTTGCAATTTTGACAACCGATAAATTTTAAATATTACGATCATAGTGCCACAGTATAACAATATCAGTAGGTATTACTAGTGAAGCTATGATCTTGATTTTGATACCGTTTTCATTGAATTGCAAATAGACGCTGATACTAATTAGTACGCTGTTTACTTTATGTTGTAGACCAATAAGGAGTCTCAAAAACTGACGTCGATACCACATCAGTAAAAAATTCAATGCGGATGCAATGGAAAATAGATAAGCATCGGTAAAATATTCGTCCGTTAAATCAGAGATCGGGAAGAAGAAATAATGAGAGGGGAGAAATCCCCTGCGTAAATCCCCTAATATAAATGCAAGTAAGGTATCATAAATGATACCTAACTTGCATTTATCTGCCATTTAGGTAAATTCTTTGGTAGTAAGGTACTTAGTACTTGGAAGAAAAGTCCTCACATACAGATTTTACCACTTTGGAAGAGACTTTCGCGCAAACTATTCAGTTTAGAAAAAAAATGTTGCGAACTTCAATACAATTTTGAACACCTTTCCATAGATACACGTATGGTTTTGTTAGAATTTTTATTTTTTTATTTCTTTTCCAAGTTTGTGACACCACCAAAATTTATTGTTTTTTCTTTTTTTTTGTATGAAAATGTTAATATTGTTCATAGAAATTTAGACACTCGACCAAATTTGATAAGAAGCCTTTTAGGCAGTAAAATTACTCGTAGAATTTAACTCTGCACTAAATTTCCGATTCGTATTTTTTATATAAGGTTTAGAATCATTTCCTGAGCACAAAATCACAAAATAATAACAAATCCAGGTGGAGCTTCAAGCGCCAGCTCGAAAAAACGTTTTTGGCTGATATTTTGAAAAAGTTATAAAGCCTATTATTATTGTAGAAAATAAAATTTCCCATCTTTTGTTGCCAGTAAACTTTTTTTTCGAACTTACCGATTACGATTTATTATGTCAAATTTGATGATAACAATGTAAAAATAATAAGATGTGAATTTTGTTCCCAGTAGCATAAACATGTCCCTTTTTGCCGGAATGGAAGAAGGGTTATGTTTTTCGCGCGTATCTTTTATGTTTGTAAATCTTTTATTTCCACATATCTTCCAAACGGCTGGATGGATTTTGGTGACTAAGATATTCTAAGACTAGTCTGACTTGCCAAAGTGTCCTTAGATAGTAGGTAATATTTTTTTACGTGTAGATTTTTTTGTAGTCGGGGTATTTAAATTAAAGTTATTCTATCATATTGCTCGTTGCTCGAATAATCAGCACCGTTCATCATCATGATTGAAGATTTGAACGAAGAGTTTGGTCTCCACTTTTGTAATAAGAACAACTAAGCCGTGAAACGCATTGCCAGAGTGGGTTTTTGTCGAAGGTTCGAACCTTGGGGTTACGAGGTACACTGTGCTTGTTTCTATTAGAGAAACAAGTTCCATCGTAGACAACATCATTTTCATCCACTACTATCGGCATCATAGCAATCGTATCATTGAATGGGTTATAAATCGTAAACGGTAAGTTTAACAAAAAAAGTTTACTAGCAACAAAAGATGCAAAATTTTATTTTCTACAATTATTGTCAAAATATATAGTTTCCAAAATATCGGCTAAAACAGTTTTTTTCAATTGGCGTTTGAAGCTCTACCTGGATCTGTGAGCATTTTGTAATTTTATGCTCAGTAAGTGATCTTTACCTCAGAAAAAAATTGGATTAGAAATTTAGTGCAAAGTTGAACAAAAAACCTTCTATTTTTACTGGCCTTTCATTACGTTTCAGCACATTTTTTTTAATGTTTGACGAACTTGTGAATTATTAGGAAACATTATAAAAGATGCATGAAATTGGAAAAGCCGTTCTCAACTTATAGTGTGATCAAAAAGAAAAGGTTGAGTTTTGTATATCTATACGTATAGATAAATTTAATATTTCTTCGTTCATATATCAAAAAAACTCTTATCACTATTCACAACATTGTTATCACTAGTATAAACAAATCTTGAACAAAAAATGAGTTTAAATTACATAGTAAAATATTGTATGTAATGTTATTTCTGCACTGTGGCACTGATTCCGCGGTCGGTGACGGTCGCGAGAACAAGACAGCGTTAAATGCCTAATTTGACAGAACTACCTGGCCTTAAAGGCCACGACCCCGGAGTCTGTGGAGTCGCTAAACTTTTTTTTTTAAACCTGTGTCTGTCGCTCGCTTCTGATACAGTTACCATATCATATAGATGTAGCGGTAGCGCGACCATCACAAGTGACTGTGGTATCCTGTTTGCGCCGAGCCTTAACTCGTATGACCGAGAATGCGGTATGCGAGATACGCGTAAAACTTTTTGAGCTTTCTTCAACTTTGATCGAATGTAACTTAAGTTAAAGCAGTAGTTCCTAATCATTAGAATATTGTTACCGCTGTGAGCAATGAGCGAAACTGATTTTACCCCGCTTCCTCCTTCAGTTCTTTCACCGTACGCTTCCAACATGGCTGACTGAGTTCTTTGCAACCTGTTTCTGTATTTTTCATTAATCTTACGATCCTAATTATTCAAATCAAATAGCTTTATTCTGTCAACTCATTGCATGACACTGTGTTATTTCTAAACATATCATGTAGTAAGTAAAACAAAAGTAATAAGCGTTCGAAAGTACTGGTACTTCATTGGCAGTATGCGGTTTTGTACTTGTAACCGAGTTTCGATAGCTCAAAAAGTTTTGCGAACACTATAGTTGCACTATGTGTGAAGAAAATGTCTGGTTATGGCGTTATAGCACCTAAGAAATTGAAGAGTTGTCATTAGTGGGTGTATTAAAATCAAGAGTGAACCGGTTTCATCTGGCGGGTAAAAAATTAAACAAAATTTGTTTGACAGGACTAAAATTATTGACCTGTTTTTGAAGTGTTTATAAGTTGGGTCAGGAACTGGATTTGACATTTCAGATGTTTGATATAATTTGATAGCAGATAGAAGAGTTTGATAGAATATACTGTTCTTGATATATTGTCACTCTGGTGTGGTTTTAATGTTTTCATGTCTAGTGGCATTTTTATATTGCCGTCATTATGATTGTATATTTAACCAAACGTTTTTTATACACTGGAAGATATACGGACAACTTATTATGTTCCTAACATTTTAATATTACTGCAAAGTTGCCGATAAAGTTTCTCCACAACATTTACTAGTTTGTTTAGATATGTAACATAAGTTTTGCAAATACTATTCTAATACATGTAAAAGATTCTAATTTGTGAAATAGCACAAATTATGTAAAATTTTAACGATGGTGTTGTCGATTATTGATAAGATCTAGATAATTAGGTACACAAGACTGTTGGGAATATGTTTTGTAACATGCTTGAAGTAAAGGACATTTCTCTGTGATAAGACGCAATACCAAGACACACTGGTCGCACGGCCAGAATCCCATACGAACGACTCGATCGAATACCTACTACTTGGATAACTGCACAAATATCATTCGTCCACACGCGCGATATAGACTTACAGGCCCTTGAACAAAATTTATGGGTCAAATGAACCACCAGGAGGCCTATGTAGGGTGATATAAGGTTATAAAGTAATAAGATTCAGCGCTATGCTTGTCGCTTGATTTTTGTACGGCGTTGCGGAATACTAGATCAGAAGAGGTATTGAAACAGTATGGAACCAATGCCGTACATAATCAAATTTACTCTGTAAATTGTCGGAAAATTATGAACTTTTCCGACATACTCAAAACAAACTCAGTTGGACAGCTTACAAGTGACGACATAGTGCTGAATCTTATAAGTTTATACCCTTCTATCATCCTACATACGTGTCCTGGTGGTTAATATGACCCATAAATTTTGTTCACGGGCCTGCAGTCTAATATGCGTTTCGTGAAGGGTTACTGAATTGAGTACTTTATTGAATACCATTACCCCGTGCGTTCATCTGCCGATGTTAAGTAGCCTATATCTTCTCCAAGTGTTAGGCTATCAAATGCAAATAGAATTTTCTAAATCAAACTAACGTAGCGGCACTTTTAATTCAAATCAACTAGGAATATATAATAGAAGGAAACCATATTATGTTTTTTATTGACCTGTGGCAGGCGGTTTCTACTGCCTACCGGGAAACAATAATCCTTCTATATTCCGTATTACATACACATAGTTCTTGAATAAAGTCACACCATTCAATTAAACACTTACATTGCACTGACCAATTAAAAAATCCGTTAATCTTGTCTCATTTGCTTGATGGAGAACCCTAAACAACGCAGCAACTCACCATAGTCGTGTCACGGAAATCAAATGACTGGGTCGTATATCCCTTGCGTTGAGTATTTCTCAAGTCCTGGCCACGGTGAACGGGTCCCGATCGGAGGAGGGTGAAGAGTTATGCCAAAAGACCCAATACCAATAGCAGAATAAATAAACATTGCTGATTGAAAATATTTGAACTTTGATGGCTGTGTTTTTGCATAACTCCGCAAAAGAGTCGAAAGTACTATTTAATGTAGTTAATACTCGCAAAATTGTTGTTATATCTTGTGTAGGTACTATAAATTGTTCCATCCCGAATTAATTGAACATGACTTAATTAATGTATGATGTCGAGCATGGATACGGAATGAAAAGCAATTTTATTATAATATTTGTAAATTTATGTAAAGTTGTTTAATATTTATTTATCTCGTGTCAAGGTTTTTGATGTTCGTTGTGATGTGATTTTGTCTGTAAACTTATCTAGTAAGTCTTGGAACTAATGCGATTATAACACGAATATGATGTCACCTAGAAAGGATGTACTTATTTAGCAGAATAAGAAATTATGTCATGCTTTACCATTTCAAGTAAATATTGAATTCTGTAATTCCTAAACACATCACTATTTTTTAGGGTTAATCTATAATAGTAAATCCTGAAAACAAAACAAAAACAAATTAACTGCTCCATACATTTAAAAAAAATGTATGTGGCATGCATTTAATAAACATATTGATTATTTTTATTTTTACTGTTTATTGGGCCTGATTGTTCTGTCCATCCGTACCTCACGGACAAGTATTGAGGTGATCAGATGTATACTACCGTTTATTCCATATAATTTATCCAGTGCCAAGGGCAATTTTTTTGACAACTAACAAAATAATAATGATGAACAGAACATAAACTTTTCAGTGTAGCACCGATGTTCTTTAAAACCCAGTATTTTAACAGACTGGTCGTATCTTAATTTGTAGGGAAATCATTTGAGATTATTCTATGTACGTACGTTTTAAATGTGGAGGAAATTGATTGTATTTATTGCTTTTAATATATGTTTATGTTGGGATTCAATTGTTATTAAGACGAAATGTGAGAAGCTCAAACTAGAAAGTTTGATTTATTCTATTTTATTGTCTTTAACTTGTTATTTTAATATTTTTTGTAGTATATAAATGAATGTGTGTAAATAACTGATTTTTGTAAATATACTTGAATTACTATACCTAAGTTAATATGAAGTTTTATTCGATTCCTGCATCAAAGTTTAATGATACCTGTTTTTTATTGAGAATGGAACTCTCAGCCTTTGAGGATGTACAATAGTTAGAGCTCGGAGCTTTTAAAATTATTTCTGTCAACTTGTAATATATAATTATCAGATTTCAGAACAGACAGTTCAGAAAAATATATAATTATACTTCAGTAGTAGTTAACTTATTAAGTCCATCTTAACAAAGCATAGCTTACAAACATCAATGATAAAAAAAACAATCTTGGTGGTTCTTAGCTGTTTGGTTAATTTCCGTTCAAGGTAAGTAACCCCTGTAGCAAAATGGCAGATAACATATTTTTTCGCGATTCTCTCAATACGGGTTATCAAATGAAAGGGTTGTACTATAGAATACTATTACACTATCACAACATTTCATATCCAATATACTTGGAGTAAAGCTAATTTCATTTTGTTGCAAAATAAACCGATTAGCTTTAGACTTTAGTCTTTGAACCCCTCACTGTCACTGTCTTTCCGAAGTCATGTGCGAAATGCCGCTAACATAATAATGGAGGAGGTAAACATCGTGAGGAAACCAACATGTAGATACCTATCTTTCGAGATTGGGTCAGAGTGGTGGATTATTGCCTTGACTCTCTCCAGAGAAGACCCCGAGTCTCAGTAGTAGGAACATTTAGTGGGCTGCTTATGTAGCTTTGAACAACGTGGGTTTTTAGCCATTTTGTATTAAATAGGTACAATGGTACAAAATAGTGCAAAGGCAAGAGTAATGAAATGATTTTTAAAAAAATCTTCCTATAACAGGACGCTAAAGAATAAAACTAAAACAAATCGTAAATGTATGTCCAATGGTTTTATTGAAAACATTTCATTAACACATTCCGATAAAAAATCATAACATTATAAAATCAACAAGTTATTAATATAAATCCTACACAGCCACAACAAATAAAACAAGTAGGTAATAAATAGGTAAACCTATTCGAGGATTTGATAAAAAAAAGCCAATATCGTCACACAATCAGCAAAATACCAAGAATCTGCCCGAAAATACGAATACTGTCGACTACGTTAAGAGTGCGTTCAAGTATTACTATAACACTCTTAATACAACTTTTTCTAATAAATTGGGAGTTAAACAAGGGTACCAACCGTATAGTAAAAAAATAATACTGAAAGCGAATAAGACATTTCATGGGAAATTATATACATCGGAGCATTGGCGTCCAGAAGTATTCTGTTGGCTCGAAATGTCTACCGAGTAAACAAGAAAATTATAACTTTCAGAAGCCCTATTTGTTAGCGTGCCTAGTAAGGCTACACACGAAACAAAAAAGAAACTCATTATCAGCGCAAAGTTTTGATTAATGAGCCTTCGGAGATAAGGTCTGAAAACTAAACCGCATATGGCAAGAACAACCCCTCACAATAAATGACGTTTGGTGCGATGTTCCCTCACATATTGTCATAAAGATTTGCACAAGTAAACTCTTGTCCGCTTGTATTGCCATAATATCTGTATGAATAAATGAATTTGATTAAAATACTGAAATCATAATACTATGAATGTCTTGCGGCAACGGTAACACGGTAAGGTCTCATAAATGTAACTATAACTAAATGCAATATTTAAAAAAGAACATGATGACCGTTAAAATCGAAATAATTTATTATAGGTAAGTATAAGAAAGTTAACTTTTATTCTGATTACACATAAACCATACCATAACGTTTTCGACCATATCTTTATAATTATGGTGTGTTAACATTTATTACACATTAGGAGAATATTGTTTTAATGGTGGGTACTTTTAAATATTTCCTTGGACGAATAGTCAAATATTGCATTTAGTATCTGTAAAGTGTCTGTAGTTACAAAAACATAAAGGTATGAGTGTGTCAAACAAATTTAACGTTCTCGACAAAGAGTGAGACAGAAATAGCCGAATACTGAATAAAACCGAATACTTAAACAACTTAATTACCAAAACCTTTTAGGACAATCATAATGCCAATTATTTCTATTTTCATCCTATAAAATTGAAAAATCGAACACCGCCATTTACCCATTTAACTCAGAGATTTTCACGATACGTCGTGTAACTTTGAATTTTTCCCCATAGCGTTGTACATAGGATCACAATATTGTGACTAAGAATAATTAGAATATCTAACTAAAGGTAACTCGTAGCATTAAAATAATTTCCAGTTTATCTATATGTTTGTTATGGACCAAGTGATAAATCGGGCATTATTAATAATGATCAGGCACTATGACAAAAGCCCATTAAGAGAGGGCAATTTGATAATTTTAGTTATAAGTTATACATAACGCACATCGCCAGATCCGCACATTAGGGTGGCCTCCCGCCATAAAGAAAGAAAGAAGGGAGGTTCTGAGTAGAGCGAGCCATGTCCACTCAAGACCTCCCTTGAGCTTCTGGATCCCGAATTTTTTTATACACTCTAGGCGATACAACTAGATATTATGAATAGTGCCCAGCCCCGGATCTTGGAGCAAGCCGGGGCCCGTGCCCGGGTGGCACGCCTCAGGGGAGTGAATTCTTCCTTCCTCATGTGGGGGAAGTTAGGGGAGCTAGATACTCGAGGGGAAATGCACCTAAAAAATATTGAAGATCCGGGGCTGATAGAGCCCGTGCGTTATGAATAATTTTTGCATTAATCACATTGTCCATAACATAAAATATATGTATATTGTTTCATACCACTACAATGGCCATTCACTAGATCAGCAGCAGACGCGCGTCCGAGCCGCACCGCGCCTGACCTCAGAATAAACTTTTATGACGTTTGATGACTAGGACCTATTGTCGACATACACGAGGCAATGTATTATATTATGTGTAAATTGAGTGAATCGAGATGAAAATAAATACACATTTCAACCACTTTTATGCCTGACACTGGAATATTGTGTAAACATAATAAGCACTGGCATGCAACGCCATCAACAACGCCTTTTCACAAAGCAAACAATACCATCAAAATTAGAGCTTAATTGTGCTATCTGGCGTTAATGTTTCATTTTGTTGTAAACATTTGATAAAAATACGTCTATGTCAATAATTAGATATTTTTTTCACGAATCTATCACTCGGTCATCATTACGTCACGTACGCACAAGTCATCCTGAAAACGAGTCGTTACTAGCCTCAGCTCTACTTCTTCCAAGTTGAACAATATAGTATATATAGGTACTCCAGAAATGTTAGCCTATTAGAGCCGGAACATTTTAAATCATGAAACATTTATTGATATTGGTAATAGTTTAGCAGATCACTTCACACACGTAAACACAATAGGCATGACGACTCATTTTTGATTTAATGTGTCATCAAAAGGCTACTCGATAACTGAAACATAGGTGAAAGAGTTACTTTGTTATTTTAAAAAACTTCCCGTGAATATCACGGGACGAATTTAAAATCACAATTTTGGACTTTCCTAAAAATGCTTCTTCACAAAAACACCACTAAAGTATGACATCAATGTCTGGTATTTCTATGCGCGTAGCTTGTATATTAGCTATATTAAATATTGCGTTTAGGAAATTAGGAAACTGGTCTCATAACAAGTAACTTTAATGGGTTATCCAATGGTAAATACATTTTCTAATAATTTCGTACTTTTAAAATGGACTTGCCCATCCAACTTTGAATGATCATAAAGTAAGTTAAACAAGATATCAAAATTAAAGTTGGTACATATTTTATTCTATTTAAATACTGTCATTATAATAATTTAATATAATTTCAGGATCAGTCATGCCTATTGAAAGAACCGACTATCCCTATTTATAATATCGGTATAGATTAATTGACTTGTATATAAGCGTTATTAATCAATTATTATTATGTATAACTTGTAGTTTTTTACTGTAATAACTGTATAACTGTAATAACTTTTGTTTGTGACACAACAAATACTTTTATATATTTATTTTATATGTCAATTTATGCCACAATGTTTTAGTGAATGATTATTATATATACTAACTTGTTTCAATAACATATTTTAGGATACCCCTAATTTCAATCAATACTTGTTTGAACTTTTTTGTAATACCTTATAGTACTCTGATAAGCACTCATTCATATCAGAACTTCAATAAATATCCGTTTCATATCTATTTAATTGAGCTTTTCCTTAGCCAAGGAACTGGCAATTACACAAAAGCAAACAATCTAAAACTGAACACTTATAAACAAATTTCACTCTCGACCAATGGGCTTTTACATTAAATTATTTATGGAAATTAAATTTAAGTTCATTAACTTTCAAGACCCAAGTATGAATACCTAGGTAGAAAGTATTCATCGCATAACGTCTGGAATGTGTTTGAAAAAACAAGTTTCAATTCGCGTCCACTGTTAATTGTCCTACTACAGGTACATTAATGCGTGCAAGACTTTATGAGCTCTGGGGAGCGGGCGGCTATGCACACTGCTTTTGACGTATACATTTAGGATAAATATACAAACAAAGGATTAAAATTTTTTTTTTTTTTAAATAAGACTTGACTCTGAAGGCTACTACTATTTATTTCCCGTACTTTAGGCTCGCATAAAGGTCTGAGCGCAAACCCTGCGTTGGTTAGTCTAACGTAAAGATTTTAACTAACTGTACTACATTGTACGTACACACATACGTAGAACATATCTGAAAGCGTATTTGAAACATACTGAAACTAACAGCATTTCATATACTTACGACACTAGCTTACCGTACTCACGAAGTATTACGAGTATATCTGTTTTTGACTTTAGGTGACATAACCCGTGGATAGCACCGTATCACCGTTCTTATCTTCGACAGATAAACGATAAGTTCGTACACACAAAGACACGAAAATACAGGTTCTAATTGACTGTGTTTGGTTTTGAACCGTACCGCTTCCAAGGGGTCATAAAGAATAGCGTGCATTTTTTTTAAATAGTTTAGTCACTTATTGCTACTTGGGTCAAAATACAATTTATTTATTTGTAGTCAACATGGTAAATATCACTCCTAATACATAAATATGTCACCCTAAAGTTATAAAAGCTTCAGATTACAATGTAATAACATTAAATAATAAATAAACCTAGCATAACCTACCATAGGTTTATCTATATATATATATATTTATTAATCTCTCGCGTTTTGTAGACTCAAAGCCTCAGTGTTTACAAGTTTAAGGTAACATATACAAAGTAGCGTAGGTACAAAGTGGTATTCAAAGTGATAGTATCACGACAACAGACGCAAATGTGTTTGAGTGTTACAACCGAGCTAAAACCCTCTGATCTACTAACACGGGATTCGTTCTGCCAAAATGTACGTCGAATGAGGGTAGTACTGAGTTGACTAGCTGACGACATTCTTCCATAACTTGAGGCACCAGTCGGTATGCTTGTTCTTGTTTCCTGAAATGAAAAAACCTTTTTTTTATCACATGCAATAAAGCAAACTATAAAATCTTTGTAAACAAAACATTTTGCCAACAAAAGACGATCTTATTGCCAATATAGCAAGATATTTTTTTGGCTATTTCAATATAAAGTTGGAACACAAAATCTCGAAATGGCATTATCAGCATTTCACGGGAGCCACACACTTTAACGTGGTAGATCTCTTTGCAGAGTTCGCCTAGAGAAGTACCAGTTAACTCTGCCAGTTATTCTACCGCCAATCAGTGATATGCAACATCACTGCGTTCCAGTTTCAAAGGTAAGTTATATATTAGATAGATATAATAATAGAATGGTTTGGAATAACACACAAAATAGAGGGATCAGAAACTATGCGGTTGAAACCGATGGGCTACACGCTATGTGCTGTGCCGTGATGGGCAACTACAGTGTACCTTATTGTGTATTAGCTACAGTGAGTGTGCAAGTACAAGTACAAGCAAGTTACAAGTTTGCAATATTCGTTCAAATTGCGAAAGTTATATTTAAACTGGCCTCGTGGCTTAGTAGGTAGCCAATCTGCCTGCGAAGTCGAAGGCTTCGATTCCCACCCAGTACAAATATTTGTGTGATGAATTCAAATATTTGTACTGTGGCTGGGTGTTTCTATGTATAATAAGTATGTATTTAAAACTATGTAGGTATTATATCAACTATCTGGCAGCCATAGTACGCTTTGTTTTTATTTTTTGGACAGATGGTGTTGTGTGTGAATTGTCCACCAATATTTATTTATATTTACTCACGTCTTGTCCTTCACCAAAGCCCCGGCGATGACTAGCCCCTGCAGACAGTTGGCGGCGGCCTCCAGGCTCAGGCAGTAAGGGTGGCTGCGGTGCGACTCCACCCGTTGCTGAACCAGCTTCAGAACTTGCTTGTGACCGCAGCTGGCGTTCTGTAACCATTTTACACTCATCTAGAATATGTATGTAGAAAATCTGACCTAGTCCGGTAGATCCGGAGACCCCAGGTCCAAAACCAACACGCACCAGTCTCTTCGAAGTTATGTGCGTAATGCCGCTAATTTAAAACGGCGAAGGAAAACATCGTGAGGAAACCGACATGTACCTAGAATATTTTGATGTCATGTATCATCCATCAACCCGCACTGGACATCGAGGTGGATTATGGATTTGACTATCTCTTTGCGAGAGATGGCACCAAGTCCCAGGAGTGGTAACATTTAATGAGCTATTTATGCCAGAAAATTGTTCAAACATCTTACGAATATTATTTTCTTGTGTTTTTCTTGTGTCCTCTATTCATGTAAAAATTTGGATATCTCTATGGTCCATCACGCCGGAACGGCAAAACGGATCGGGTTGAAATTTGGAACACTGAATATCACGTACTACTTTTTATTGCCGTGGAATTAAGCGGGTAAAACCGTGGCGCACTGCTAGTGATATAAACTAGCAGCGCCCCGCGGTTTTACCCGGTCTCGTTCCCATTATTTTCCCGTGACAAAAAGTAGCCTATCTGACTTCTGACTACTACCGCTAAACAGTAATGTGAAAACGTTACTGTGTTCCGGTTTGAAGGGGAATCTTTCCAGAGATATTACAGGGCTTAGAGATATAACATCTTAGATCTCTGGGTGATGAGCGCAATGCAGTGCTAGGCAATGGTTTGGACTCTTCATGTTCCAATAGATGCGTGTTACTGTGCTGTCATGCGGCAGGCACGTTGCTTACCATCAGGCAAGTAACGCTCGTCTTGTCACTCTTTATTTAAAAAAAAAAAGATATTCCAGACAATCATCACTTGCAAATGTCAATCCGATCCGTTCAGCAGTGGTTTTATCACGGAAAAGTAACGGGAATGAAGTAATACCGCTGTTAATTTATAATATTAGTAGCATAATAAGTTACAGTATAAAAATACGATTATGTTAACAGTTTTATCCCTACGTTTTAGTAACCATGTCATGTTGTACTCACCTCAGTCGCAACATCGGCGCACGCCGCCAACGTGGTGAGCGCTGGCCACACGGCGCAGCACAACAGATTCTGTAGTTTGTCGTCCGCGCCGGCCGCGTATGAAACGCCGTCAAACGCGATCACATCGTTCTCTATACAGTATTCTACAGCCTTCTCGAACGTCTGCAAAAAAGTAACAAACTGTGTTATACGGATATGACGCAGCGCGCTGAAAAGATTTTTTTATAGTATGGAGCGGCGAAACGAGCACCTACTAAAACTAGCTACTAAAACATCATTCAATGGGATGGACTCCAAATCATTACCTAGCACCGCACTGCGCTCGTCACCATCTCTAGGTGACGAGTGAGAGGTAGATAAGACGTTTTATCTCTATGCCCTGTAATTTCACTAGAAACATTGCCCTTCAAACTGGAACACTATGATGTTTTCACATGACAGCTTGGCGGTATAATAACCGGCAAAGGTGTGGTACTTCCCCAGGTGGACTCTGCCAAGAGCCATACCTACTACTACAAAAGTACTATACTACCTCTACAACAGCACACAATTTTGGTGTCTTCAAATCGAGAGTGAAGGTTTTTTCTAGGTAAGCACGCTACATAGAAGACCGCATCGTCGCTTAACATCAGGCCAGATGATAGTCAAGTGTTTTCCTAAAAAAGTTAAGAAATTAGAGTTATAGAATAAAATCACTACGCTCTCTCTTGTTTAATACAAACATAAACTTAAGTACTGTCACACGTCACACACTGTTACACAATTTCGCATACAAAATTAGCCATTGTTTTCTATTTTTATACGTTTATTTATTTTTCTAACATATTACTTTTATTCAAGGATTACCTATACTGGTCGAAACATTGTGTAGAATCATCGCAGTACAGTTTTTCAACTACCTCGAGCAAAGTTTTTAAATGCATTTTTTATTTTTTTTATAATTTTTAAATAAATAGCGGCTGTCCCTAGCCGCTGTTCCGCCTCTGTGGCCACGTCGTGGTCCTTGTCTTCCACTGAGCACTCTGCTAATCAGAATGCTCGTAAAGGTCCCTCAGTCTTAGTCAGTTGAGTAACCTTCCCAAGTCTTCCAGCCCCTTTCCAAAGATTCTACACGCACTGCTCAAGAAGGAGAGGAGCGAGAATAGAAGCTCTCTCCCTGGCCGAGATTTGCCATCACACAACAAGATGCCACCGAGGCAAGTTGTCGTGTGATGCCCAGGGTGCACCACGTGGAGGTGCCAGAGCCACGTACTAGCTTGTAGGCCTGAAGCAACCTGTACTGCCTAGTTCACGGTCACTGCCAGCGTTACTTCGAGTTAAGAATAAATACTTCTTATAAATTAAAGGCATCATCAGTACACACACATACTTTTTAGGGTTCTGTACCCTATTACATGGATGACAAATAGACTAATTTGTTTATGCTGATACTCAATATTCTTGTTAGGTATGTAATTTAATAGTAATGGTTAATATTCATTTATTCACAGCTAAAGTTCTAGACATACAACATTAACGTCGAAACAATACGTAGGTACTATATTTAAATTAGAGATTTAATGTGCTATGAAAAGACGTTTGCTGACTATTGTTGTTGACTTTTTGTAACATGTGTTAATTTTTTTTAATGAGATCCTTCTATTGTTAAATGTGTTTTGCATGCATACATTTCATTTCTGTCTGCACAATCTTGCAATTAAATGTTATTTTATTTAGAAATATAAACTAATACAAATAATTAAAATTTTCAATAATGATGAATACACATTTGTTTCATAAATCTCTACTGAATTCTTGAGAATGAATCAAACTAAATCGTCAAAATTACGCGTTTCATATACCAAAAAAAAAATTGAGAAAATAAACAATGGCGCCATCTTTGTCGAAATACTCGTATATTAATATATTTGCATTATCAAAACGCCTTATTCAATGCTCTCAATGGGATCGACCATGACTAAGATCATCCATAATAGTTCATTAAAAATTAGAAGTATTGGCTGTATTATTGATAGTGTGTACATAATAAATATTTGTTTACGATGTGTGAATACGGTGTAGTTAATACGTGATTTTTCCACAGTAGATTTAGTATCTTTATCCGTCGATAACAAAACAAAAAAAAATCACATATCCATATATTCGTTTTTTAAATGATAAACAGATCACCGTTTAAGCACGTGTAACCTATTTACATCAAGTGAAAACTTCTTATGACGCACTATAGACAGACTTTTCGTGGGCTGTGAATTGAATTCTAGCGTCACGCTCGCAAACGATAAGAAATCTTCGGGTAAACTCGGGACCATGGCCATTGGCTATCTAGAAATACGCTAACATTTAATAATAATAATAATAAAGAGAACCTTTTAATATAGGGTACCAACGGTAGCATCCACGGACTCAGTAAGGCAGTCCACTGTGCATCTATATGCCGTGGGTAGGTGATATAGATTTTTTTTCGCCCAACAAATGAATATGAACCAGCAACTAATAATCCAGCCCCAAGTTCCCGGCGGCTCTGCGGGACAACGCAATGATGGTAAGCGGCTATCCCAACGAGCTAGGGGTGTTAAGAATCTCCGGGAGGCAACTCCAAACCATCAAACGACCCAGGCTAGCCCACCGGACTTCGATGATACAAGCGAAACAACACAGGTTAGACGTTATAATTTAAGATCCAGAATAAGCACTGAACAAACTCCCATTAGGAGGCCTTCATCAACACAGGATTGGGAGCTAACAAGCCATTTAAGTAGGCTATCATCGTCAACATCAACAGAAAGCCTATTCAACTCTCCGAACTCTTCACCGCATCCCTTTGAAACACAATTCAGGACCCGTTCCTCATCCAGCTCGATCATGTCCGAGGATGTTGTACAGGAGGCATCTGCCACTAAGACTGTACCCACCACTGACAAAGTCCGCGCGCGAAAAGTATGGACAAGCGAAATGAACCAATTCATATGGCGCACATATTTAACAGTAACTGAAAATGAAACCAAAATTCGGGGATACCTAGATCCACTATATAGGCAATTTACTCAAACATTTCCGTGTATGGACGTATCTAAACAGAGATTAGGAGATCAACGAAGGGCTATAATTAGGAATCGTTTACTAACACACAACATCCTCGCTCAAATTAAACAAGAAGTAACAAATAGCCTTGCGCATAAATCTACAAATAGTCCAACTAACACACTAGAACCGACACCGCGGGGTAGGATACGATGGACTGATGATATAAATGAAGCAATCATGAGAGAATATTTTAAAATAACACTACTCGAACAAAACAAATCAGCTTATCGCAAACAATTACACACTCGCATAGTAAATATCTTCCCACGAATTGCTCACGTATCAGAGCAACGAATAGCGGATCAAAGACGAGTCATTGTTCATAACAAATTAATAACAGATGCTAGATTACAGAGCTTGAAAGAAGAAGCAGATAGAGAACTAGTATTACAAAACATCACAGATATACCAGTCTCCGAAGAAAACACCACTTTTTCCACGCAACACACATACACTACAGTTGCTATACAAGATAACTCCCATAACTCAGACAATACTTCAAAGATACCAGAATACACTGATATTAATCTAAATGCAAAAATCAACGAAACTTTTACAACAGTCTATCAAAAATATATAAATTCAGACCCGACATCGAGACCATACATTAAAAAACAAAACAGTTCAAAAAAAGTTATCTTACATAGTGAATTATCTAAACACTGAAATACTACCGATACACCTTTCACCAAATACCGAATTTAACAAAACACAAACAGTAATCTACGCAGCAGCATATACAGCAACTATTTGTAACGGAACAAAAATTAAAAACATAACAGACACTCCACAACAGTCTATTCGTCATAAAGAACCAATAAACACTCCACAACACATTGCCAATCACAAACTAAATATCCAACCATGGCAGAGACGTCTCAAAACTAAAGTTGAAAATATTAGAAAAGATATAGGTAGAATGACACAATATATATCTGGGGTAAGGAGTAAACATTTGGTGTCACACATCGAAAGAATAAAACAAATATATAAAACGCATTCACGCTATGAGGAACCAAACTTAACTGAAGAACAATTCCTTGACAGTTTAAAGCAGAAACTCAGTGCTATTACAAGCAGGTTTAGGAGATACAACAAGTGCACGCTTAGAAAAACACAAAACTCTCAATTTAATAAAAACGAGAAAGGGTTTTATAGGAATTTAAGTACACAAACACAAACAGAGGTCACTGATACAAACACACCACTCCCGACTGCAGGTATTATGCATTCCTTTTGGTCGAATATTTGGGGAAACCAGGTCCAACATAACGAAAACGCCGAATGGATCAGAGATGACTGAGATGAGATGATGAGATGTTCAACCAAATTTATGAGACAATGCACTTTGAAAATATACCAGTCGACATTTTTAAAGAGGCGATAAACAACACCCACAACTGGAAATCGCCGGGAACAGACAACATCCATAATTACTGGTATAAAAAGTTCACTACCACCCACCCTCTGCTTCATAAATATTTAAATGAATTCATACAAAATCCAAACATTATCCCCAAATACATAACATCTGGAGTCACTTATATGATACCTAAAGACCAAGACTTACTGAACCCTGCAAAATATCGACCTATTACATGTCTGCAGACTATTTACAAGTTAATGACTTCCTGCATAGCTAAACTACTGAACAGGCATCTTATAAAAAACAATATATTAGCTGAAGAACAGAAAGGATGTCGGAAACACAGTCAAGGTTGTAAAGAACAACTCACTATCGATACAGTTGCCATGAAACAAGCACTGTCTAAAAAGCATAATTTGAACACTATGTATATAGATTACAAAAAGGCATATGATTCAGTCCCTCATAGTTGGTTGCTTCACGTATTAAAAGAGTATAAAGTTCATCCTCTAATCATAAATTTCCTAGACAAAACTATGCAACAGTGGAACACTAAATTATTGATTAAGAATATTAACGGAACAGTACAGACAGACGATATTCACATAAAACGTGGTATTTTTCAAGGAGATGGCTTAAGCCCAGTGTGGTTCTGTTTAGCCCTAAATCCTCTCTCTAGACTACTAAATAAACTAAACGAAGGACTAAGTATCACTACTAGTAATACAGACAGTTACAATTTAACGCACCTCATGTACATGGACGATATCAAACTCTATAGTAATAGTGTCGAATCTCTTCACCACTTAGCTGATGTAACACAAATGTTCTCAAACGATATTCGAATGGAGTTTGGTATAGATAAATGTAAAACATTTTCTGTCCAAAACCAGCACACTCAACTAGAACCTTATCCCCTTAGCTCTGGGGAAGTAATAGAACCATTGGATCAAGATAGTTTTTACAAATATCTTGGATTCCAACAATCTCATCAAATAGACGTAAAAAACACGAAAATCACAATCAAAAAGAAATTCAGACATCGGCTTAACGCAATACTTAAATCACAATTATATGGACGCAACTTAGTACAGGCAATAAACAGTTACGCTGTTCCAGTTCTCACATACACTTTTGGTATAATTAAATGGTCACAGACAGATCTTACAAACTTGCAACGCATTATTAATACATCCCTGAGTACTCACCGTAAACACCATCCACGATCATGCATACAAAGACTCACACTACCTAGAAAAGATGGAGGAAGGGGAATAGTGGATATAACAAATCTGCACAACAAACAAATCATCACCCTCAGAAACTTCTTTCACCAAAATGCAGAAATATCAGCTTTACATCAAGTTATTGCTACATCTGATAAAAACTACACACCTTTAAATCTTGCCAACACAAACATTCAACGTAACGAACATATCACTCACAACAAAGACAAGCTAGCAGCATGGGAGCGAAAGTCTCTTCACGGACGACATTATCACGACTTGCAACAGCCACATGTCGACAAAGTAGCGTCGAACGCTTGGCTCATGCAGGGAGAGCTCTTCCCAGAGACTGAAGCATTCATGTTAGCCATTCAGGACCAAGTTATTGACACGCACAATTACCAGAAGTTCATAATCAAGACACCCAACATATCCGACAGCTGCAGGAGATGCAGTAGCAGCACCGAAACAATACAACACATAACAGGAGCGTGTAAAGCCATAGTCCAGACAGACTATAAACATCGCCATGACCAGACAGCCGCAATAATACACCAACTTCTTGCATATAAATACAAACTCATCACTGAAAAAAAATCATATTATAAGTATAAACCGGAACCAGTTCTTGAGAACAATAACTACAGACTATACTGGGACCGGACCATAATCACCGACAAGACGGTACATTACAATAGACCGGATATTACTGTTTTAGATAAATCCAATAAATGTGCTTTACTCATCGACATCGCTATATGTAACACCCACAACTTGCAATCCACCTATACAGAGAAAATAGCTAAGTACACAGATTTATCCATAGAAATTAAATCCCAATGGCAATTAAACAGCACTAGAACTATCCCAGTTGTTCTATCGACAACGGGTGTTATACCTAAAACCTTAAACAACAGTCTTAAAACACTTGACATTCATCCAGCAACATTCAAACTACTCCAAAAATCAGTAATATTGAACACCTGTAGAATTGTACGAAAATTTCTATCGCTTTCTTAAGAAGCACTTGGCTCCGGCCCGTGCATAAAAAACACCTCCTTTAAGGAGAGCAAACAAATGTTTTCCTAAAATAATAATAATAATAATAATAAATTTATTTTGTAACAAAAATAATAATTACATTAGACAATTTTACGACATGAAATGATTTTCTCGATGCATATATTTCGTAATACATGGGCAATATATTTAATTATCGGTGTACATCTGAAAGTTAATTCAACAAAATCGAGTACATTCTGGACATATTTCTACATTCTGACACTAGTCATTGCTGTAGGATCCCCTGTGTTGCAATGACTAGTGCTCTTCCAAAGTTCTAATAATGATAATTAACGAAGTGTTGAAGTAAATTTCTAAATTAAAACAATATTATTCAACAATATCGTGGGTCCATTCAAGAAAATAAATTAGGCGTTGTGAAGTGGTAGTGAATGTGGGTGTGTGTGTGTGTGTGTATATGTTTGTGGTATGGTATGTGTGAGGGTGAGTGTGTGTGGTATGGAAGGGTATACAAATGTGTGCACTGCAATTGGATGTAAGAATGTTGCATTATTTCAACTACTAGGTTAAGGATTAATGAGCAGTATACGTTGCGGGAGTTCAACTTCAAATACAAATTCAATCTAACTGACAATTCTTATTAAATCTTCAGTTTCTCTGTATTGTAAGCTTTTCAGGTAGGACTTAATTTTGTTTTTGCAGATGTATTTAGAGTTATTTACTATATTTAGTTTTTATTTAATTTTGTATATATATAGGAACCGCGAAAACTGTAGTTTCTTTGCCCGATCTGCGTTTTTGTTCGTGGCACCGGCCAACGATTGCTTCGTTTCTGTTTGGAACTTTCTGATCCACCAATCTGCGAACTGAGAGCTGTTCGGTGGAAACGCAGCGCTACTGCCAATACATAAATTTGCCTGACTGTTAACTGCATAGTTTCTGTGTACAGTTGGTTAGTTGGATACCTGTAGGTCTTACTGTAGGCGACTTTTAGAATGGCCTTTGTGCTCGTTCGAGCTTTATCAGTTTATACGTAGCGGCTGAACCCCAAGAAACAATACAATAATTTAGCAGGGATACGCAGAGGGACGTATACACCATAGCTATTATTTTGTTGTTGGCCACAGCTCTTAGTCTCTTGAACACGAATATCAGCTTTCTAATACGACCACTGACAGCTTCAATCTGCTTGGTCCATGACAGGAGCTCGTCAATGTAGATGCCCAAATACTTCAGCTCGTGTTCTTGTCCAAGTTTTGGGCAATTACACTGTGATTCATCTATATTTTCACATGTATGGAGTTTTATGCAGAGAGTCATGTTGGGTTTGGTTTTAGTTGTAACCTAAAAGCTATTATTTTTGTTTTGTTAGCATTTAGGGTCAGTAGGTGACAGCGTAACCATTTGGCAACTTGTCGTAGACCCCTGTTTGCGTGGAAACTCACGTCATTCCAGTCATCCCTTCAAATATGATCGCTGTGTCGTCAGCAAAAGCAAAAGTTTGGCCTGACTAATTGAGATGTTGCATAACTCATTCAAATATATAAGGAAGAGAGTAGGGCCTAAAACGCTCCCTTGGGGCACGCCAAATGAAACTTGCATCAAATCACTACTGTGCTCTCCTACTTTAACTTTTTGTGTTCGATCTGTTAAATAGGACACGAACCAATTAAGTGCCATTCCACGGACACCTATTCCCTCAAGCTTTCTAATGAGGAGCTTTCTGGAAATAGTGTCAAATGCCTTAGCCAAGTCAAGAAAGACACCAATACATCTGCGACCAGAATCCAGGGAACCCGACACGTAATCGATGAGACTTACAACGGCGTCCTCTGTTGACTTACCGGGTCTAAAGCCAAATTGGTTCTCGGAAATAATATGTTCTCTCTCGAGAAATGATACTAATCTACTATTAACAACCTTTTCAATTATTTTTGAGATTGAACTCAGTAGAGAAATTGGTCTATAATTAGAAATATCATCGATGTTGCCTGATTTAAAATTGGGCAAACGTTGGCTTTAAGTTCACCTGGAATAGTTCCGGTTTCTATGCTAACATTACAAATGTGTGCTATCGGCCCTGTCAGTACTCCTTTGCATTCTTTCAAAAAATTGTTGCTGATACCATCATCTCCACACGCAGATGTCGTCTTAAGGTTGCTTATGATTTTGGAAATCTCAGGTGCACTTGTAGGTGTTATGTAAAAAGAGTTTGATGGAGTACGGTTTACTTTAACTTTATCAGCAAGCTCGTTTTCTGTTACATTAAGATTTTTTAAAATTGTCTTTGATAACGTTTCACCGATTGTTGCAAAAAAACTATTCACTTTATTTAGAGCAATGTTTGGTGTCGCTGCAGCCTTAAGTAAGTTAGCATTGTCAGGTTTAGCAGATCCCAGATTACACACTTCTCTGACAGCACCCCATAACCTTTTACTATAATATGGCTATTTCCCATTAGCCATTTAGAAATGTTGTCTCTTTGAGTGAGAATGCTCCGAATCCCCTGCAGTAGGAACATAAAATGGAGCTTGTGTTTATAAATATTTTACTTACGTTCTCCTCGGTGCATTCCAAGTGAAAGAATTCGTGAGTCAACAGTTTCCTGAGCCGTCGATACCGAGCCGCCAGTTGATCTGATAACAATATAGATACACGTGAATTCGGGCAGGATATTGACACGCAAAACGTTATCTATCTAATGTGATGTATGTAATACAAATATTACGCTGTGTATATAAAGTCCAACGAAAGTGGCGTGACTTATGTATGCCTCATGTCATCATGTCAGGACTGTTTAATACTCGTAGAAACAAAAAAAAATAGTATTTTTTTTAAGGACGGGTTGGTACAAGTTTATTGACTGTGTGGGTGTGCAATGGCGGATCCAGGGGGGGAGGGGGCATGAGGTCATGAAGGTTCGGAAGAAGAAGGCAAATACATCCCAATAGTGGCCGCTCTCCCAAACTACGGCTAAATGACGACTACGGGAGTGACAACTTTGTAATTGTATTTGCTATTATTTGTAGTCGGCGTAGTAGAAAATTCTTCGATGTCTATATTTTGCTATATACTGATATATGTATTTACGAGCTCGATTAACTAACAACTACGTACATACTTACCTACTACTTTATATACTCCATGAAAATATCCGACATTTTATGTAAGCAAATAAAATGTCGATCGATTTATTAGTAGGTATTTAATTAAATTTTAAGTATTCTTATACTGAACTATAACTATACTGAATTAACCTCGCCTTTTCATTTCTCAGTAGTACCTAATCAGTCTAACAATTACAAGTAACACTTTCAATAATAGGAAGTAGGTATACCGATCGAAAATTTATCACCATGTAAACTATCAACGAAAATTGGTTTGAATGAGATCTAGTAGGTAGTTTTATTTTAATTCGTCATAAATTGACTAATGAAAATTGACTCGCACTTGACTACTTTTATTTTTTATGACTCAGACCGACGTTACGAGCAAAACATGTGCCTGACTGTAAATAAAGCATCTGTTCATGAAAAATCTGAATTTAAAAAAACGCCTACCATTGCACCGGTCATCTAGTAACTAGTAACCCTGTACTAGTGCCCTGTAATTTCTAAAAGAAAATATTACTCTTCAAACCGGAGCACAGTAATATTACACATTGCTTGGTGGTAGAATAAATGGCAAAGCGGTAAGCAGCTACATACTACATACATTCCTGAGCGGACTCCCGAAAGAGGCCTATCAAAGTTGTACATTTACAACACTCCTATACCTACTATCAATTATTCTGTGGCACTACGTGGCGTGATAGGCTCATACCGATTTGGTAGATAGTGTGAGGTAATTCTTTACATCACATTATGTAGATAGGCCTTTCAATGCGAACAGCTGATCGTTAATCATTTAAAACGTTACTAACCGATATGGAACACGCTAGCTGACTTATAATGTTAATATGCATAGGTATATAAATTAAGCGTCACGTTGTTTGTCCGCGATGGACTTCTTAACTATGTAACCGATTTTAATGAAAGAACAATGGCAAAATAATAGTTGACATCGTTGATAGCGTCTAGAAATACCATCTATACAAAAGTAATTTGTTGTTTTTGCTGAGATTTTTCACATAAATATAAATGGTAATAGAAGCCACAAAAAATATTACAATTTATTGAGTTTTAAATGATTAAAATAACTTCCTACTCAGTTCAAGTGAGACCACTAACTATAATCATACTATTTTGGAAGTAATTTTAAAACAATAATGACGCCAAAACATTTTTATTTAGAGTTGGTTACTATTAGTAGATAAAATATCAGTATTCATAAAAAACAAACGATAGATAATGGAAATAAGGTTCACTTAAACTTCTTCCCGCTGTATTACGGTTACAATATTAATGCCTACCCTAATAACTATTGGTATTAATTTTATTTTATGTTATGGTAACATCGGAAATACCTTTGTCGCTGTCAAGTGTCAAGTTCGTTGCTCCTGCGATTTTCGTGTCGGTAGATTTCGTATTTGAATATCTCACTATAATTATTGGACTTGGATTGTTTACCGGACTGATATTCCCATCGTTTTATGTGAGTTGTGCGTGCCTAAAGGCACCTACATATTAATCTGGCAATCTTATTTGCTGTTAGATTAGTTATGTAACAAAACAAGACCTCACAAAAAGTAGTTTTCTTGTTGTGAGAACATGACGTCTCGACATACAATGTCAAACCAATGTCAAACCTACATAACCTAAAAAAAGTTTAAACCTAAATATCTTTTTTTCACGGCCTTCTCAAGACAAAAATATTTCCATATATTACTCAGGGGCTGACGCTCAACATTTTAAGATATTTTTGATGTATAGACGCTTTTATCATTTCGTCTCAACTATTTTAAAGTATGAAAGTCTGCCATTGTTCTTTGCACACCGTGTGCAGTTAGATCCAACTTAAAAGATATGATAGTTTTATTTTCTATGCATAGTTTTATGACAATTTCCGAGCAAAGCCGGAACTGGCCGCTGGTATTAGTATAGAATAGATAGATAACTAGTATCTACCGGCGAATTCGTCCGCATAAAATTTAGAAAATAGCTACTCCACAAAGAACTCTGCATTCTTTCGGGGTGAAAAGTATTCCATGAGTTGATGTATTTCGGAAAGGGGCCCCTTAAATCTACACCCGTATCACAAGTCTCGGGATCTACCCGGGATTTCTCTCTCTGCCACACGATGGACCCGGCACCCGCACGGTGAATCCATGGAATGCTAAGAAGATCGTCTCTTCCAGGGTATAATCTAACTGTGTTCCAAATTTGAGCCCGTTCCGTTCATACATTATGACGTGATTGAGCAAAAAATAATAGAATAGAAGAATAGAATAAATGTATTATCAATGCTAGTTACACTCACAAAATATTTATAACTAAACATCCTGAGTATTTCTCAGCAGACTCGTCAAGCAGGTACAAATTTGTAGGTAGGTAATTACATTGATAGATAATAATAATTTAAAATAACAACAATAACATAATTAATAAATTCAGCTGTAAAAGGGCTGTGTCAAAGATTTCTTTTAATTTGTTATAGAAATAATAAATAAATGAAAGCGACAGTAGCAACTATTCCCTAAGATTAACACTATAGATGCAATGATCCAAAGTTAGATCCTTGCTAGGCGATGGGGTGAGAATAATGTAATTGAAATCTGACTTACATACGAATCAGAAGGTCACTTCTAAACAGTCCATTTGTCAACATCCAAACATTGACATTTATAGTACTAGTAAGATAGTACGATGAATAGGTAAGACATACATATTTACCTCTCGTGATCGCTGTCCTCCGCGATATGAGACAGAGAAGAGCAGCGGGCACCATGTAGTGCAGCACCGGGTTTATGTACAACTGGAGCTGTATTACGGGCAGCGCCATCGCCATAGTCTCTGCTGATAAAATGTGCCCTGGAAACACAACATAGTTATAAAGTATAATAAGTTCATCATCATACAAATTATTATAATAATTACAATATCAAGCATATTTTAGGATATAGGTCTCTCCCATAGGGGGCCATTCATAAATTATATCACACGAATTGATTTTTATACATCTCCCCTTGTCACAGTTGGCCACATTTTTTAGACCTCCCCCTACCTAGTGTGACGTCACATATTTAGCAATTTTCGTTTAAATTTAGTGTTGTAATAGTTAGATATAAAATACGACATTTTTAAAAATGTGACGTCACAAAATTTGACACCCCTCCCCGCCCTTGTCACACAATGTCACACTTCATCGACCCCTCCCTCCCCCCTTGACGTGTGCTGTAATTTATGGATGGCCCCATAGTTCGCCACACGGCCCTATCCTCTTTACGTTTGCCTGCTGTCTTCCGTACATCCTCACTCCATCTAGTCTTAGGGTGTCCTACGCTACGTTTGCCGATCCGATATTATCTATTATATATTATCCGATATCATAAAATCAATGTAAGTCATTGTATCATGCGACGTATTTTTTAAGATACACGCTTACTTAATTCCGTAATTACATTAAATTAATTCCGTACTACACGCTTACTTAATGCCTTAATTACACTAAATTAATTCGGTACTATTACAAAAAGCTGAATAGATCGACTTTTTTGTTTATGTTTGCGGAAATGTTAATCCGGTTGGATAACAAGCTTTTTAAAATTTCATAAATTATATGTTTTACACTATATTATTAACATTTTCACGAAGCCATTATTTGGAAGTCGTAGTGACTCCAATCAGTGGCGAGAACGTCTGACTTTATAACCGTCAGGTAGGAGGTTCCAATCACAAGAATTTTATCATCACTGACTGCTGACTTGAACGGGTTGTGTTTTTTTTAAATATTGGCGGGCATTTTACAGACACCATCATCTGACCCCAAAATAGTTACTACTCGTATTTAGGACAGTACAGCTCAGCTTAACTCTGTTTAAGTATGATTAACGACTCACCCTTCATTTTTTTCTTCATATCTGCAGTCATTTCCATGGACGCTTCAACAACCAGCCTCAATCTTCTATCCTTGTCCAGCATCATCAGTTTCTTGTGTACGACTAGTATCCTTTCGACGCTCCCTCTCACGTCCTTTTCAAACACTTTCGCGCCCAATTTTCTTAAAACACCCAACACCCATTCTACTTCTTTGACTAATTCATCGAATGTCAATGGTCTACAGTTTATAATACTTTGCATTAGTGCAATAGCTGTTAGATTAGAGATGGTAGCAACGGTACACTCTTGTTGTTTAGTTATGACGCGGTCAGCGACATCTTGAACCTTTTTGAATTGTTCCGGGGTTATTTGCTGCAGATCTAGGGGTTTCAGTGTTTCGGCAGTGTGGGACGTATCGTTGAGGTATTCCCGGACGGATATCGGGTCGCCGAGGTTTATGTAAATGTTCCCAAAGTGATCGTTGAGACTACGTAGCGATTTCAGAAAACCCTGTAAAATTGTACATTCATTTTATCCTGAGTTTACAGCGCCACGATTTAACAATGAATAACTTTATCAGTAAAGAATATGTGTTAATGCACTAACTACATATTTAATCTCATTCAGCCATTAGAGCATAGAGATACGTGGTAACGAACAAACACATTTACAAACGCGCAATCTTTGACCTTTTTATAATATTAAGCGTGATAATTAGTACACTATGTTTGACCATTATTAACATTTCACATTTTGGTATGAGATAATACAGTTTCAGATAAAGCATATATTTAGATCTAGAAGGTCTGAAAATCCTAGGTTTATAATTAAATAGTAGAACCAACCAAACCAACCAACCAAAAAATTAATTCCATTCTATGGTTAGGGCGAGAAACTTAGCTTTAAAGCATTTAGTTTTGCACGCATAAGCATACAGATTAAAGTAGTTAATTTTCAATCCTGAGAATTAAGTTTTTTTTATAAAAAGTGACGAGACGAGCCGGACTTGAGCCTGATGGTAAGCAACATGCCTGCCACATAACAGCTAGATATTTCTTACGAAGGAAGTCAAAGGCCATAATCCACCAATGCTGGGTACCTAAGTGTAGAATATCAGTTTTCTTTGCCGAAAACATAAGCTTAGTTAAGAACGATCCCACGCTTTGCGAAGTTGTTTTTTAAAGATACCTACGCCAAGTGCCCTGATCAGTTAGCTGGCCCCTTTTGACTAACGTAACGGGACAAATACAAATAGCTGACATAACATCCAAATAATTTTAAAAACATACGATACATAGAAACACCCAGACAAACAACAATTATCAGTTTTCATTGCTTAAATATTGGTCGAGGGTGCGAACCTACGATCTACGATTCGGTGAGATAAATCACTAGATCACTACCGACTACTTTGTAGTGGTAGGACTCCTAGCAGAGTCCGCCTGGGGAAGTACCACACCTCTGCCATTTATTCTACCGCCAAGCAGTAATGTGAAAACATCACTGTGCTCCGGTTGGTGAAGGGCAATGTTTCCAACGAAATTACTTGGCTTAGAGATATAACATCTTAGATCTCTGGGTGATGAGCACAGTGCAGTAGTAGGTAATGATTTGGACTCATGTTTTAATAGCTGCGTGTCACTGTGCTGTTAGTTAAGTTACGGCTTAAGGAAAGTTACGGCTGGTCTAGTCGGGAGAACGGCGACTGCCGATCCGGAGCCCTCGGGTTCGAATTCCACCACGCGCACCACTGTCTTTTCGATGTCATGTGCGTAATGCCGCTAACTTAAAAACGGTGAAGGAAAAACATCGTGAGGAAACCGACATGTACCTAGAATCTTTCGAGGTCATTTGTCATCCACCAACTCGCACTTGGCCAGCGTGGTGGATTATGGCCTTAAACTCTCTCCTTGCGAGAGAAGGCCCCGAGCCCTAGCAGTGGGAACATTTAGTGGGCTGTGTGTGGGCTTATATGCTTATACATCTTAATGTATATAAATCTCCTGTCACGATGTTTGTCTGCGATGGACTCCTAAATTACTCAACCGATTTCAATAAAGCTTGCACACCGTTTGCAGTTTGATCCAACTTGAAAGATACGATAGTTTTAATTCCGATTATTTGTCTTTAAAAGACAATATCCGAGCGAAGCCGGAACGGGCCGCTAGTACATATATATATATACTAGCTGACCCGGCGAACTTCGTACTGCCTAACAGTCAATGAATGTCGTGTTACTTTTTAGCTGAACTAATTTAGGCTTTGATGAACGTAAAACAATGATACAAAATAATATACAGTATAAACTCCACGTAACGTCCATCTATTTAACGGCAAACTCCCTAAAGCGTCGAACTCAATTGGCTTTGGTTAGTTTAGCTTGTCTTCCATACAATAATACACTCTACATAGCATTACATCCACTCGTCATAACGACCACAACTGAGTAATAAAAAGTACCTTTTAAGTTGCTAAAATTAGTAAAAACTGCGCATCTGTGTACGTTCTTTTGTCGCTTTATTATCCTAGCCTGCAATAAATTCGACTGTCGGCATCATGTAACAACTTTCTAAGAAATTCGTTCTTTTGTTTACAAATTGGGATTGCTTGCACGTGTAGATTGTTATTGACCATGACTAATAAGTAGGAGTTATCTTTACGTTATCATATTCTTAGTAGCTTACAAACTTTTAAACTGCAAACATGGCTACTAAAGGAATATCACTGTGTATTAACGAAAAAGTTTTACTGATACGCGCAATAGAGACGGGAGAGAAGATAAATTAAAGTAGCTAAATTATTGGAAAATTATTTCCTTTATCGCCAAGATGGCTCAATATTGCAAGATATTAATAAAATAAGTAAAAAAGTACAAAATAACTAATGGTACAGCAAAAGACGTCCGATAAAAACAACAGACTATACGCAATAGCGTTCAAATAAGATTATTTTTTATATACGTAACTACCTATTTTTAACACAATTTTCCAATAAACTTTTCTTTTCCTAATTCTGATTTTTCTTACTCCATTTAACGACAGTTCTCTATAACGTCATAAAATGGGCAGTCGCTTTAGTGTCGTTATATAGAGTTTATTTATATAGATAGAAACAAAAAAGTATTTTATTATAATGAATGATGATGAAAACATAAATACAGAATGAGAATAAAAAAAAATTACAAAATTAAGTACTTCAAACTCATGTCAGAAAAAAATGATTGAAAACTATGTTGTGCAGATTGGGAATAAAAAAACTCGGATTAATTCATTAATAGGATTTTCATTCAAGCACTTTGTGGTACACGACATTCTTTGTTTTTTGGTCAGGCGCAAGAACAAATAAAGCGAATGGTTTGCCACTAAGGCAGCACAAACCAGGCGTTTCACCAGCAAACTTCAATGCTCTACAATGCTGGCAAACAACGTCCATTGGACCAATGCAAACTAAACGATGCAAGCTGTAGTCGATGGTGCAATCATACAGAAACGCTGCTCGATTCAAATCAATACTTGAACCATTTCTTTTTGCACTTCGAAGATTATTCCTCTGTTCATCTGTACGATAAGCTCGAGGATTTCTCGTTTCTAACCTAGCCGTTTCTCGGGCTGCTTCTCTTTGCTCTTGTGTTTGAGAAGCACGAATTAAGGCCCTTCTTTGCTCCATACTAACGCGGCGCTGTTCTCGTGCAATTTCTCGTTCTCCATCAGATAATTGACTCGCGATATTCCGTTGCCTAATTGCATTACGGCTTCGCTGGGAAAGATTAGATCTTCTAGGACGCGGCATTGTTATTAAAATGTGCACTCGCATAAAACCACCAAATATAATAATAGTGCCTGAACTTTCGAGACATAGACAATAGCTCAAAGAGTATATAACCACTACGTATGAATAGTTTATTAATAAAAATCATAGACAACCTTTAAAAAGACATTTGATTTTTTCCCTTAATCTTACAACCTTTACCTACTGATTTTTATTCCCTAAATTCCGTTCCTTTCCGATGATTTTATGTTTTTACTGTGGAATAAATCTTAGGTATTATTTTCGGGAATTAAAAATGAAATAATTAATACATAATTTTCGAAAATTAATGTCTAAAACAAACAAAAATAACAGTACCTGAACTTTGTAGACCTTTTACAAAAAATAAATTTCTGAACGCACACATGATGTCTTCAGAAAAAAAATAAAGTTGTGGCTTAAAGGTCTCCGCAACCAGGCCATAAGCTCAAAAAAAAAAAGTTGTTACACTATTTGACAGGATTGGACAACAAATGCGTAGTACGTAGTATTTACATTCTCTTTGAACAAATGTTTGACATGTAATAAATAAATCAGCATCTATTGAAATGATTAAGTATTCATTACACATATCGAGTTTTCATTGTTTTTAAGATGTATTCTGTTATTCGGGACGGAAACAAATCCAACAAATCTAAAACCATGGCAATCGGTCCAGCCGTTCTCGAGTTATAAGTGTTGTAACAAACACGACTTTCTTTTATATATATAGATATATACTGTGCTGTTATGTGGCAGGCATGTTGCTTACAATCAGGCACATTTAAAGCTCGTCTTGTCACTCTTTATTTAAAAAAAAAGATTGGGCCACGAAGCCAGTCTAAATACTTACTTCACCAGATGACGCGTGATGCTGTTGAAAGACAAGTCTAGGACGTGATTCATACTCACCCCGGTAGACTCCTTAGGTTTGGGCACTCCGAGGTGTTCGCAGGCGAAGAGTGTCTGCTCCATCAACCGGTCGTAGCTGATGTTGACCGGCACCACGGTGACGTCAGGCACCTCGTGCGCCAGCAGTGGCATCAGCGTCATTGACAACATACCTGAGCAACAATATGATATTATGTATTCTTCCCAAAGGCTAAAATAATAAATGAAGAAGAGTCTACGAGGGAAATCTACGCATATAATGCACCTTCTTCATGTATTGTTATAGAGCCACAACCTCCTTTAGCATTAAGCTTTCATTCAAATCAAATTATTTAAACATCGAGCAGGGCATTGTCAATGTCTGAGCGTAGTCGTGATTTTCATTTATGCTAGCACTGACCATTAACGCCCACAATTAGAATCCTATATCCCAAGATAAGGCCTTCCTGATGTCGATGGGAAACTCACAAAAGTAAAATTTCCCCGATATATAAATAAATATATGTAAACACTAGCAGCAGCAAGTTTTATCTGCGCAGTTCCTGTCCCCGTTATTTTCCCGAGATACAAAGTATTCGTTTTTTTTTTAACTTTTATAGGCTTACACTTGACCGCCATCTCGCCTGATGTTAAACGATGATGCGGTCTACGATGAAGCGTGTTTACCTAGAAGAAACCGATTCACTCTCGATTTGAAGACACAGAGATTGTACCTATCGGGAAAAACCCTCTCAGGCAGTCAGACAACGTATTCCACAGCCTAGACGTTCTTATCACGAAAGTAAGACACGCCTGCGTCTTTCCCTCGTTAAACCTGACCAGATTGGCATCGCCCCATTTAGAGACTGCCTCAAGGGTCAAGTTTAAACGCTCGATCAAACTCTCTCTTAGTACCTGAGTTTGCTGCCTATTGGCTCTCGCGCTCGATATGTAGCTCTCTACAACGGTGCTATCATCTGCGTACCCAAAGATACCGGGCTTTAACAGATCGTTGATATGTAGCAGAAAGAGTGTCGCAGAGAGCACCGACCCTTGAGGGACTCCGGCATTAATAGCCATTTGAGCCGACGAGCACCCATCAATGACTACTCGTATGGATCGAACCCTCAAAAAGTCCGATATCCACGTTATAAAACCTGGAGACAAACCATAAGCTGAAAGTTTGCTTAAAAGGCCATCGTGCCAAACCCTGTCGAAAGCCTTCGAGATATCCAGGGAGACTGCAAGTGCTTCCCCGTGCTTCTCGATAGCTTCATTCCAGATGAGAGTGCCGTACGCTAGAATATCCCCGGTGGACCGGTTTCGGCGAAACCCGTATTGCCGGTCACTGAGATCGCTTTTCCAGATTATAAATATGTTCCAAATTTCAAAATGATCCGTTCAAACGTTACGATGTAGTTGAGCAACAAACATCTAAACTTTGAAATTTATAATATTAGTAGGATAGCAGACAGTATGAGATACAGCGACTCAAAAATATGTAATGCCTGTATTTTGTGAATAAAAAGTAGCACAATCGTGTTATTGAAACCCGTCACGCATCTTTCATAAACTCTTTCATCGACTCAGGCGATTGGTACAAAGGAACCGAGCGGAAACCCCTGATCTATTTACTTATTTTTTTCTTTTATAATCAGGATAGTCAGGAATTAATTAGGCATCTAAGTTCGTAAGAATTTTAAAATTTGTCAACTGATACTTTTAACCGTAATTACTTAATTACCGATAGAATTCGTTAATGACAGCCACATTGTAAATATTATACTTTGTTGTAGATAAACGGACTTTAGATATTTTTCTAATCGTTTTATTTGTCAACTTGGCACACCAACATTAGGACAAAGTCCTTGAATATGATTATGACATATCATTATGATAGAGAATGTTGCTGATAGATAATTATACTTAAAGTACAGGTTTACAGTTCAAACATAAGTGGACTGCACGCCGATAGATAGTTAAGTACTTCGATTTTTTATTTATATATGATATACTAGCTTTTACCCGCAGCTTCGCTCGCGTTTTGAAGTCGTTGGCGTAGGCGTTAATATGTAATTTTCATCCGCTATATATATGAACAACAAAAAAAGTTTTATACGAACTTTTATCCCTTATTTCATCCCTTTGGGGATGGAATTTTAGTAAATCTTTCCTTAGTAGATCCATACATTATAGGAGGAATATAAGTGCGGATTTTTAAGCTCTAAGAGGTTTCCCTGTGCTTGTTCGATGTAAAAGTTTCATCCCCTATTTTACCCCCTTACGGATTGAATTTCACAAAGGAACCTAAGTCCATGTAAAGTTTGAGACTCCTAGCATTTGTAATTTCTGAGATTTCGTGATGTGTGTGACCTTTCGCTTTTATATAAATTACTGAGGTACTATTGAATCGATTAACTCGAGTTGCCTACAAAAAAATTGGATGTGTGAATAAGATTATATATACTTGTCGTGTCAACATTACGAAGTCTTTCAATATAACTAGGTCCTCTTATCATATAATATCATTATGATATAGAAAATTATAGATTGCTCTAAGCAATAAGGCCGCCATTTGTGGTGCTAGTTCATAAGTGTTATACTGTAATATTTCTGTTCTTGTGTCACAATAAACAGTTATCTATCTATCTATCTAAAATCGCTAATAGACAATCTACCCAAAGTACAGGTGTATAGTCCAAAACCTATTAGACTACAGGCCCGTGAACAAAATGAAAGGGTCATGTGAACCACCAGGAGACCTAAGTAGGATGATAGAAGGGTATAAAAGAATAAGATTCAGCACTGTACTAGAAGAGGTATTGAAACTGTATAGAACCAATGCCGTACATAATCAAATGACCAAATTTACCCTGAAAATAGTCCGTTTTTTTTTTTTTTTTAACTGGGCCTTTATTAACAAAACTGAAATACAATGAGAACTACATACACTATACTACAAACCTAACTAACTACTTACACTAAGCACACCTGAATTATCTATATATTATATAATTATCTATATATTATATAATTATATAATTATCACGCTTCCGATTGGCTTGAACATCTTGATTATCTATAGACCAAAAATTATTAAATTTTCTTTTCCGACAAAACTAAGAATTTAAAATTATATACGAGTATTTACTATTTTATAGTTTCAATACCTCTTCTAATCCATTATTCCGCAACGCCGTACAAAATTCATGCGACAAGGAGAAATGATCGAGGGTTTCAACCCGTGTATAGGGTTCTGCGCTATTTTTATAATAGCGCAGAGAGAGTAGAGAGTAGAGGCTATTTGAGGATTGAGGCCTACTGGCATTATATGTAAGTAGGTACTTACCTCTATTAAAAAAAGGCCTGAGCGCTGTATTTGTGACTAGTTTTAGACCCGTTATTTTGTCGGGATAAAAAGCTTATGTGTTCTTCCAGACTACAATCTACTTGTATTCCAAATTTCAGCCCGAACTGTTTATACGTTACGACGTGATTGAGCAATAAACATCCTAACATCCATACTTTGACATTTATAATACTAGTTGGATTCCCTCGACGACTGAGCGCACGTAATTCTTTTAGCATTGCGAATTTTAAAGTTATAGAATTTTATCGGTTACACTCGTGTAAAATTATATTTTATAACAAAAGCGACATACAAAGTTAGTGATAGTCACTTCTTTTTTGTGGGTATGCTAATTCTCGAAATTTGTTTGGTCGAAAGTCCATAATGTTTGTACTTGCAACATTTCATTTATGTAAAATTTTGTGGCATTTTTCGGTGTTTTCGAAATTTCTTTTACTGGGTGACCCTGCGTGTTCCCACAAAAAAAGCCCAGGACGCCTACTCTTTTTCTATGAAAACGTAATTTCGAAATAAACTCGAGACTTTCCTACTTCGATTCTATGTACTTCGATCCGTCCGTTTAGATCCGTTTAAATGTTCTAAGCCTACTCTAATTAGAGTTCAAAGTCAAAGCCAATATATTTATTAACCAGTTAACAGGTAGGTTTACGTACTTAATTACAATTCAAATAACGTTCTTCCATTAACAGCTATGACGGCATGTAAAACTTAAACCAGGAATGCATAACAATAATAATCATAACGCTATAATAATAAAACAACAAAAGATACAATGTTCGTTCGTTCATTCCGACACATTTAAACGTCAGACAATGTTCGATCGGACGAAACGAAGTAGAAGCGGAGTAGGAAATTCGCGAGTTTATTTCGAAATTACGTGTTTCGTAGAAAGATAGTGGTTAACCATAGGTGAGTTCTGTATCCCATTAGCTCTAAAGTGGCGCACCTTGATCTACGACTGATCTCCTGCCTTATTAAAATTTTATCTAAATGCATTCCAAATGACCCTCCCTGACCAGAGTAACTTGGTAAGGTGGGGAAAAGCCTCTGAAAAATGTTGCTATACTTGTGGAGAGGCGATATGTACAGCAAGGCATATATTGGTGGGATGCAAGGTGCTCCTTAATGGGGGTCATTACTCACGGCGCCATGACAGAGTACTTGAAATCATACGTGAAGCCATGAGCCTTTCAGTAGCTAGAGCCCAAAAGGGATTGACGACAAACAAAAGACAAATTAACTTTGTAAAAAAAAGGCTCAACTTCAAACTCCAGGCACAAGCCTTACTCAATCCTGGGTACAGCACCTGATTGGACTATTTTAATGGGCACGTATGAAAGGCACTACAGGATCCCAGAAGATGTGGGTGTTTCGTCATCCAGACCGGACATTTTCCTTTTTTCTAGAGCTACGAAACGCATAGTCCTTACGTATAAGTATAAGTATTACGACCTCCTAAACGAATTAACAAAAAACGGCTATGTAGTTAGTTTATACGCTGTAGAAGTGGGAGCGAGAGGTATACCAGCAAAATCTCTCTAAAACCTGCTGAAAGACCTTGGCTTATCCAGAAGTGCAGTAAGTTCTATACTAGAACGAGTATCTAAAGCTGCACTAGTAGGCTCATATCAGATTTGGCTGGGCAGGGGGAGAAAGACGAGTAGTGAAGGTGAGTGTTGATGTACGTCAGAAAGGGGCTCCTTAAACCTACGCCCGAGTCACAAGTCTCGGGGTCTACTCGGGTTTTCTCTCTCTGCCACACGATGGACCCGGCACCCGCACGGTGAATCCATGGAATGCTAAGAAAATCGTCTCATACGTCCTGCCCCTCTACCGCTCAACTAAATCGGCTATGGCTTTGCTATTTCTTTCTCTATCTCTATCATTTCAAGCGAGAAGAAAAGAGAGAGCAATATCAAAGCTATGACAATTTTAGTTAGGCGGTAGACCCCCCTGGTGATAGTAAATAGCGGATTACACCGTAACCGCCTCAACATCGCCGCAAGTTTGCTAGCTTTTCGTTTTTTTTTATCGGACACACGTCGTAGAGTATGCAACTGATTGCATGATCTAATCACTTAGGCCTTCTTTATCCAACTGGTCGTAGATCGAAAAAGAGACATTGTTCGTGGTTAAAGTTCTAAAGAACGAAAAGGTTTGAATCTACTTGTTAGCTTTACTTAGTTTGGGTAAGTATGGGGTGTTGCGTGTGAAAAGTCCACCAATATTACTATTGAAAAACGAAAAACTTTTCTGGTAAGAACGTTCAGGCTGTGGAGTACGTTGCCTGTATGGGTTCTCGATGGTTATTCGATTTTGGTACCTTCAAATCTAGAGTGAATCGGTTTCTTTGAGATAAGCACGCTCCATCGTAGCCCGCATCCATTAACATCAGACGAGATGGCAGTCAAGTGTAAACGTATAATCATATATTTTTTTTTTAATGGTTCAATATTAAATTAAACTGCATGTAAAGATATATTTAGTTTTGGTCTTACCATATTTAGGCGGCAGGCTCTTGTTGCTGCGACTCCTAGTGCCTTCAAGGAAGAACTCGATGGGAGCACAATGCCTCCCCACCACGGTCCTGACGTACTGTTTCAACGTGGCCGCGTACAAGGGCGCCCCAACGAGCGTGCGACGGATGTAGAATGCGCAAGTTTCACGCATCCGACGTCCTATCACAGCCATTGAATAGAAATCTGTAAACAAGACCTATTGTTAATAACATTTTGAAGAGGTTTTCGCTTCATTTTGGGTCCGATACAAAAGGCACTTATCCTGGACAAGGCACGCATCGTCAGGAGGTTCCTGACAATCCTGACTCTGCAGTCCCAACCACTGGTCCCAAGCTACCCTTGGTTAAGGCTGTAGGCGACATTATAATTTTTAATATTTTTTAATATGTATGGTCCGTAAAAACTTAAAAATGTGACGATTGATTAAACTTCACAAAACCACATTTTTTGTACTTAACTGTACAAAATAAAGGTATAAACAAACTCTGATTACATACATTGAAATAAAATTTATAAACGTAAGTAAGGAAGAATATTCCAGAGAACGTTAAGTTTCATTAAATTACAGGGCTTAGAGATATAACACCTTAGATCTCTGAGTGACGAGCGCAGTGCAGTGCTAGGTAATGATTTGGATTCTTTATGTTTCAATAGCTGCGTGCCACTGTGCTGTTATGTGGCAGGCATGTTGCTTACCATCAGGCACATGTCCTGCTCGTCTTGTCACTCTTTATTTAAATATATTTACAATTATGTAGATGTAGGTAGTAAAAAGGGTGCGCTTGAGTGGAAATCAAACGCACAAGTGAGCGCGAGTATGCCTACTTATCTGAGTCATAAGGTCAATCTAAAGTTATTATTTTATCCATTCATAGGATTTTATTTCACTATGCTCGCAATCTCACTTCAAAAAAGGAGGAGATTCCCAATTCGGTTGTGTGTGTTTTTTGCATGTATGTAACGCGATATCTCCGCCAGTTGTGAATTGATTTTGATGGTGGACATTGCTTCAGAGGTGGTCCCATATTCATTTTTGATCTAGATGGGTGTGGCAATTTTAGAAATTTCAACAAAAATTTAAAATTACTTTACCTATTTCTGTTAGACGATGTATTGGTTCTTTGATCTGTCAATGTTTGTTGATGAATGGTAGATTTCCCAAATAATACGAAATGAAGTCGAGAGTCTGAACTAAATTTTACATTGAAGTCTGTATTTGTTGTTTTGTAGAACATTAAATTTTAATTTAATTGAGCCATACTACCCTAGCCTCCACTAAAGTGAATTATATTGGTCATGCGAAAATCTTTACCACCTCTTCTGATTGTGGTTATAGGCGTCGTGGAATCCTGTCATAAATAAATGCGTGCATCGCGGAGTGAGTTAGGAGAAGCGAGAAAGACCAAATGAGGGTAGATTGAGATCTCCTCATTTCCTAATTAGATGACCCGCAATTTCTTCAGTCTTTTCGTGACCACGGCGGTTGTAACGCTGCCGAATTGTCGATGTAATTAAATAATGGTTTGAATCTTTCATTCGTGATTAAGTTATGTTTGCATCACCTCTTGTGACATTGAACGCGAGGAGACCTTGAATTATTCTGTATATTACCGAGTAACCCTTTATTAACCTAAGTAAGTAATTATTTGATAGATTTAAAAGTGCATGACAATTGCGATATGATAAAATATTCCATTGAAGTCAGTTAACACAGTAATGTTTACAATAACTACAAACATAGCTATGCAAAGTAAGCAGATCGATAAATAAACATTACTTCGCCTTGCCGGAACAAGTTTTGAATGCTATGTTACGACATGTCATATGTTGTCAATATTTATATACAAGTTACTTGAGCTTATTTTTATCTTTTATGATTTCATTAGTGGCTCACTTTATGAATCCACGGCTTACGACTCTAGGTTTTAGATTAACAATCCAAGACGCTGGCTAAGTTAGGGTCGGCGGATTGTATGTACATGTCCTGGTAGTGTCTTGAATATATATCTCTATCTTGAATCGCGCCGATTTCCCCACTATGTTTTCTTTCATTGTTAAAACCAGCGGTAATGTCTAACTTGTACACTTGGAAAGATACTAAAAGGTGCAGGTGGGATTGGAACCTACGACCTCAAGATTGTGAAGCCTGTCGAGTCACTAGGCCACAGCGGCTTTTTATCTCTTTATCGTTTTACATATATATATTACATAGGTTTTCAAGACTGGCTTGTGTTTTTTTGAGGGAATTAGGGTAGTAGGTTCCTTTGAGTGACCTCTACTACCTACCGAACTTTGGGTTAGCGCAGAACTCGCAGAGCCTTACTAACATGATATTTTTTTTACATTTATAGGTTTACACTTCACCGCCATCTCGCCTGATGTTAAGCGACGATGCGGTCTTAATCTTACTAAGTACATACGTCCGTCTTTGTATTATGAGTAAACTGAGGACGATGACATTCATGGCAATGAGTTCGTCTGTATTATCGTAATCTTCGACTAATTTTGAGTTTTTTGTTTTAGGCTATCCTAGTTGTACAGTTGTACACTAAACTATTTACAACTCAACGGGATATTTACCGTAATCATATAGATAAGTTATGTAATTTCTGGATATGTTTATTAGAAATAATGTGTATTTTTTTACTTTGGAGAATAAATCATGTCTCTGTCATCTTTCCTTATATTTAATTGAAGCATAGGTACGCGTTGAGAGGTCGAGGATACCTAGTACAGCTGGTCTAGTCGGGAGAACGGCAACTGCTGATCAGGAACCCGTGGTCTGGTCGTGGTCTTTTCGAAGTCATGTGCGTATTGACGCTACCTTCAAAACGGCGAAGGAAAACATCGTTAGGAACCCGACATGTTTCTAGATTCTTTCCAGATCATACGTCATCCACCAGCCCGGACTGAACTTGCGTAGTTGGTGGATTATTGCGTTGACTCTCTCCTACAGAGAGAGAAGGTTCCGATTCCCAGCAGTGGGAACATTTAGTGGCCTACTTATGCTACCCTGATCATCTTGTCATACGGTGATGCGGCTGAAAAGATCTATCAATGCCATGAGCTTTAGATACATACATGTAATATCTATGTTAGATACACATATCGATATTATATTAAAGAGATAGAACTCTTTAACGTTTACGCATTTCATAAACTTACCCATGCCAGCTGCAACTGTTGGGAAGTCGACGTCATAGTGGTAGCACAGATACGTCATCAGGCAGAAGTCTGCATAGCTTCGATGTGTAGGGAGGAATAGAACTGGGTTACGGCCCATTGTGGCTTTTAACTGAAAACGATACACTAAAATGAATAGGACTTCAAGACAGATTTTCGATAATATAATTAGCATAAGCAGTCCACTAAATGTCCACCTTGTCTCCGAAGGAGAGTCCACTACGCTGGTGGCGCTGACCCAGTGCGGGTTGATGGACGACGCACAATCTTTAAAGATTCCAGGAATATGTCGGTTTCCTCATGATATTTTCCTTCACCGTTTTCATGGTAGCGACATTACGCACATAACTTCGTAAAGACAGTGGTGCGCGTGGGATTCGAGCTAGAGGCTACGGCTTGGCAGTTGCCGCTCTCCCGACTAGACCAGCTGTTAATTTGCATTTGATTACAGTTGCTTAAATTAATATAATACTACCTGCATATTCTTTTAAATTCAGTGGGTATTCCATAATTTATTTAAATTAAACTTTGCAATAACTATCGTCAAGGTTGCATGTGTTGTGACCAAATTAAAATCTAAATTTCAAAATGTTTTTCCCACTTGTGTTTTTTGTTAAGGTTAGTACTAGTAGATGTTGTACTATTATTTATATATCACACGCTGTTGTTTATCCTACTGATATTATAAATGCCAATGTTTGGATATTTGTTGCTCAATCACGTCGTAACGTACGAACATATAGGGTTAAAATTTGGAACATTCGTAATTCGTAGAAATAAAACCTTTCTCAACTGTCGGCAGTTCGGTTTAAAATATGTATACTTAAAACAACACGTCTTTGGTTTTTTCAGAGAAAATTAAACTGATGCAATCGTCATTCGAAAAAATGTCTTCCCACGGATTACAAAGTACATACATTGTTAATGGCATCGATATAAATCAATGGGTGTGCCCTCCTAAACATCAGGCGCACGGAATTATGTTACCGTTGAGAAGAGTGAGCTCATTCTTTCCGTTTTAGTCGATTGTAGGAAGCGGTGAACGCCGGACGTTTTTACCTATCTCCATTCGTTGTCAACAACCAAAATAAGTAGAACCGCAACATACGTCGCCGCTAGCGATTCTAGGGGTCAAGTAGATTGGTAGTTGTAAACCACTCACGCTACACACAGACACGGTTTGTTGTTAACAAACCTTTCAATTTCAAGGTGCACAGGGTACATCTTTTGATTTATATCGATGGTCATGAGGGTATGTAAGCTATCTAATGATGCTTCAATGATCTAGACTAGAGGATAGAGGAAAATGAAAAAGTGTGAGTAAGAAAGCAAGTGTTAAAGAGAGAGAGAGAGAGAGAGAGAGAGAGAGAGAGAGATAGGAGGTACAAACATAATATAATTATGTGTTCTCTAGTTTTTAAACTTTCGCGATCGAAACTCATATTGAAAACTCGATGGAGTCACAGGACTTAAAAAAACTATAAATAAGAGATTTTTTAGGTGTTATTTAACAAGCGGAGACCCGCGGTTTTATCTGCGTAGGTCCCATTCCCGTTACTTTTTCACGATAAAAAGTAACCTTACCTATGTGTTCTTCCTGACTATAATTTGGCTATATTCCAAATTTCAACCTGATCCGTACAGACGTTACAACGTGATTGAGCAACAAACATCCAAACAACTAAACTTTGATATTTACACCTCATCACCTCAACGTTTCGGTAGCGTAATTGTAGAGGAAAGTCACCAAATATGGAATAGTATCCTAATATGGAATACCTTCATTTCTCTGAAACTATAAGTATGAAACGCAACACTCAACCATCTTCTATTTCATTTGGTCTACTAACTATCACACCCACACGAGTCAGTTGTGCGAATGCTTCACGTGTGGCAGGCGTTTTGTATTGTTGTCGTGCAGAAAATTTTAAAGATAAGTAATAAACAAGTATCACCAGCTGTTATGTTTGTTTACATAAGTGTTATACTATTTAGTATATCGGTATTATGTTTATTTCTCCATTTTGTGATCTTTTGGTATTAAAATATTGTGAATTAAAAAAAATATTTAGAAGAGTTTAAACTAGTATAAAAATCCAAATATGGACAGTCGTCGGAGTCTAATTATGGAATATTCGATAATAAGGTTTTAAGATTTCATATGATAGGTACATGCTATTATTAAATATATGTAATGTTTGTTTTTAGAATGTCCGGTTCACAATCAACCAAACAAAAAACTTGGAATGAAGAAAAAATGGCACAAGCTATAAAATTCGCTATAAACAAAATGGTATTCTATATTTGGTGACTTTCCTCTACCGTGGTCCCGAGAAGACTTGAAACGCCGAAGTGATTAAAAAATAATTTTGATTGCGATTAAGTCCAATGCAGTGTAGGCAGAAGCAGTGATAGGAACTCTCTATGTTCAAATGGCTACGATGCACCAAGGGTGACGGATTAAAGTGGTGAACGAAAACATCTTGTGGCAGCTGACATAGTACCTAGAATCTTCTTTCGAAGTCATGTGCCATTCCTCATTCTGCACTGGGCTTGGATGATGGATTATGTGGCTTTGTCTCCTGGCGAGAAAAGGCCTCGATTCCCAGCAGTGGGAACACATAGTCGACTGCTTATGCTTTTACATATAAAAAATAATAGTAAAACAAAAGTCAGCAAGGAAATTAAATTATCTAGTTCTGTGATGAATTAGTCAGTAGTTAATGGAGACTTAAATGTTCATTAGTAATATGCATTCTATAATATTCTAAAGAGCAACAAAACATACCTTCAGTACAGCGGGTTCGTTAACATAGAGTTTAATCCTCATCATGAAGCATATTTTCAAGAAAATAACTCCCATCCATCGAATGACATGTATCTTTTTTTCAAATCCCATTTCCTCCAAGTAACTTAGGACTTCCTTGCGTAACTTCTCTTTCTTTTCACCTGTCCTTGCACTCTCCTGTTCAAAACACCGAAAGGGAAATTTTATGGTTTATAGTAGTCCCTCAAACATAAACAAAAAAATCATCCCAATCAGTTCATACATGAAAATAAATTATTATTATTACTATGAATGAATCTTTGTGAAATAAATATCAAAGAATTTACAAGTCATTGTTTCCAGTTTATTACATAATGTGAAATAATAACAACAGTCTCCAATAAAAATAAAATGGAAAGAGACAATCTTCTTAGCATTCCATAGATTCACCGTGCGGGTGCCGAATCCATCGTGTGGCAGAGAGAGAAATCCCGAATAGATCCAGAGACTTGTGGCACAGATGTAGGTTTAAGGGGCCTCTTTCTGATGTACATCAACACTCACCTTCACTACTCGTGTTTCTCTCCCTGCCCAGCCAAATCTGATATGAGCCTACTAGTGCAGCTTTAGATACTTGTTCTAGTATAGAACTTAGGAACTTACTACACTTCTAGACAAGCCAAGGTCTTTCAGCAGGTTATAGAAAGATTTTGCTGGTATACCTCTCGCTCCCACTTCTACAGCGTATAAACTAACTACATAGCCGTTTTTTGTTAATGCGTTTAGAAGGTTGTTATACTTATTTTGTTTCATTGCATGGTCTTTAGGTATATTAGTTTCCCATGGTACAGTAAGTTCTACAAGGACTATGCGTTTCGCAGCTCTAGAAAAAAGGAAAATGTCCGGTCTGGATGACGAAACATCCACATCCTCTGGGATTTTGTAGTGCTTTTCATACGTGTCCATTAAAATAGTCTAATCAGGTGCTGTACCCAGGATTGAGTAAGGCTTGTTCCTGGAGTTTGAAATTGAGCCTTCTTTTACAAAGTTAATTTGTCTTTTGTTTGTCGTCAATCCCTTTTACTCGGCTCTAGCTACTGAAAGGCTCATGGCTTCACGTATGATTTCAAGTACTCTGTCATGGCGCCGTGAGTAATGACCCTTGGAATTAAGGAGCACCTTGCATCCCACCAATATGTGCCTTGCTGTACATATCGCCTTGCCACAAGTATAGCAACATTTTTCAGAGGCGTTTCCCCACCTTACTAAGTTACTTTGGTCAGGGAGGGTCATTTGGAATGCATTTAGATAAAATTTTAATAAGGCACAAGACCAGTCATAGATCAAGATGCGCCACTTTAGAGATAATGGGATACAGAACTCACCTATGGTTAACCACTCACTTTGCATTTCTAAATTCATAGCGTGCACTTTGTAACCGTCATTTTCGTCTTGTTGTAGAAAGGTTTTTACCATGTCTCGGTCTTCCCTTTTCTTTCTCGCACCCAACCCAGCAGTATTTACTTGTGCACCTGCCATAAATTGTTTATGGAATTGATGTCTAGATTTCAGATCTGAAGCACTTTTGTCTTTTGGGAGAGATGTAATTGATTTGTCTTGCATCTAGCTTTGTCAGGAGAGAGTTTTAATGATGTCATATACTAGGAAAAGCCAAGTAAGATGTGATGTGACATAGTTGTCATATATCCATGCTTTTTTGATATTGCTGATAGGCTGCTGGTCTACCATATTGAGGTTGTTCATGAAATTTTCAACAACCACCTCTAATGATGGTGTACGTCCTTTGTAATCTATCTTTCTCAAAAGAAATTTGAAAGGCACTGCCTCTGCGATTGTGGCAACTCTTTGGCCACTTATGGAGAGTCTCGGATCGTACGAAGTATATTTGGTATTTCGTCCACCCAGACAAACACAATGAGATTTACTTGGTTTTGTCCTCATTCCCTCCGTCCATGTACAGAACTCATCGACTTTGTTCAACAATTCCTGACACTGTTTGGGATTGCGTGTAAGTATTGCAAGGTCATCCGCAAAGGCTAAAATTGACTCAGTGTACTTATTGTTGATTTTAAACCAGTAGCCCCATTTCTTTTTACAGAATATTAATTTGTAAAGGATTATGCGATATAAGGTTACTAAATGTTATAATTTTATAGGCCTGAAAGTTTAAGGAAGGAAAAAGAAAGTTCCCTAAGAAAATTCACAGATTTTGTAAAAATACAACATTTGTAAAAATACTTAGAGCATAGATTTATTGTGTGGGTGTTTCTATTTATAATAAGTATGTATTTAAAACTATATATGTATTATATCAGCTATCTGGCCGCATTAGTACAAGCTCTGCTTAGTTTGGGGTTAGATGGTGTTGTGTGTGAATTGTCCACCAATATTTATTTATAACACCCGAAACGCACACTTTTCGACTTATAAAGCCATGTTTTGATATGATAAACTACAATCATTTTACAATTTAGATAAAATAACTAAACACGGAAAGAATAGAGCACTTTCATTCTTAAAATATTATTGCAAAATATAAAAAAATTACACTTTTGTCGTATGAATGTAACACCCGAAACGATGGAATGACTCTATATACAAATATAATCAATATTAAAAAAAAATATATTTAATAGTACATTCATATTTCGCTCAAATTTTGGATGAAAAACTAAAAAAATCAAAATATAAAAATTACCCCTTTCAAAACAAAAACAATTATTTTTCTTTACATGAGTGCTAACATACTATTCAGAAAAAAGATGTATGAACATAAACCTTCAGAAAAAAACCTGTCCACAATCTACCTACTCATTAATTCATGCTGATGATGCTGATAATGATGCCACATCCTGCCGTTCAGGCTAAGTTTTTGGCTATCAGTATTCATGTCTGTATCATATTCACTATCCTCCATACATAAAATGTTCCAAAGTTCATGAACTTCAGGTCTACTGGAATCCGTAAGCTAGTTTTGAATCATTTGTGCAAAATTTGAATCTGATTTATTTATAAATGTCTGAAATCTCTTAGAATGCTGGAAATTAAAATCGCAATTAATCACCAACAGAGCATGTGATGAAACTACTTTCTGCTTTGATCTCGGTTTAATCAGTATTTTAAGGGGAAATGGGCAAACCAGCAAGTCAAGAGCCGTAAACTACCAAGTACTAATAAACTCCTAAATCTATCAAGATCAGATCTCCATCTGATGATAGCTTTGATCATAGGTCACTGTGAGTTAAACTACCATCTTCACAAAGTAGGATCTACTGACAGCCCCCTATGCAGGGGCTATTTGCGCGAGACTAAAACTGTGGAGCATGTGCTCTTACATTGTGAGACCACAGGAAGCATTAGATTGGAATTGGGACTCCTTGAAGAAACTCCAAATGAAATATGCAGAGAAAGAAATGGGAGTGAAACTAGTATTCCAGAAACCCAAGGCTGTGGTCCGCTATTTTAAGGAGCTCAGCTGGTTTGGGTAGGCTGGCCGGGGGAAGTGCATAATATACCCCTTGCGGGACGTCAGTGCAGGTCAACCATTCTGAATTAGAGTTAGAAGTCAAGTGCCGGCCGGGGCCTCACAGACTGCACGTTGTTATTTGAAGGTTCAATTGTGAATTATATTGTGATTAAGCTCCATACAATAAAAACATTAATAGGTATGCAGTTGATACTTATTAATTTCATAACATCCTATTGGACTGTTTTCTGCAGTAAAAATATTTTTATTTTGATTTTGAAAAGCAATTACAGTCTTACTGTACACAATACAGATTTTTATTGATAAATAAGATTTACGAGTCACATTGATAATATAGGGTACATTCATTAAGTTACTCTCTGTATATTTTATATATCAAACACGATGGTACTCTATTTTCTATAGAGGACGATGACGAAATATCGCAGTAGAGATTACTTCTTAAATTTAACTCACAGTTTCAATAACTGCTTCCAAGTAGACTGAGTTGGCCACCAAATCCTTAATATCTTGCGGCGACAGATATTTATCCAGTGTTAATGTTGTTTGCGGTTTCCAACTCCTAGTCATGAAACTGAATATACCAGACTCCCCGTGCCGCGGCTCCATGATGTCCACAAACCCCACATTTGTACTCATGGCTATAAATTTATATAACTTCACAAAATATTTCAAATTGGTAGTTGATATATTACAGAATTTAAGGAAGTTTAATTCAATTATATCATATTGTTTTGTCAAATTGGTAGGCAGCAGTAGTAATCAAAAACATTCACAAATATTAAATTACGGTTGTTTTAGTATTTCGAACGAAAATTATTAACAGAAAGCAAGAAAATACAAAATACTATTAAAACTACTCCGTATTCACACTCGAACCCTGACCTAACGAGAAGCGTGCAGACTGAAACTGAAACTAACACAGTAACACACTGACAGACTGACACTGGTTCTGAGCTCTGAGCTAAATAGTACTGCCACACTGCCAGCTGCCAGTGCTACATAAAATTTTTAACTTTTGAAGATTCTATGATTCTACGCAGCTTTACACCTTGATAGAACTTCAAAAATACCAATTATTTTTCATAAAAATTGGACCAATTGTAAAACTTTACTACATAATTTGTTTAAAACTTTATCCATAGGTAGCTTTAAACTTTCAAACTACTATACCTATGTACTGAAGAAATAAGTAATTACTTTTAAATAAGTTAAATATTAAAGTTTTAAATAACTTAAAATAAGTAATTAAACTAAAGAGCCAGAAACGTTTTATTGCAGATAATAAATTACAAAATAAGCTTCTTTTATACGTTACTTATATGTAATAATACTTAATAAAATCATGTGTAAACATCGCTGTTCCGATTTGAAAGGCAATGTTTCCTGTGAATTTAAGGGTGTCATTGCGAGATAAAACATCGTATGTCTCTTGGTAACGAGTTGCCGAATGCAGTATGGTGCTAGCCTAGTATTGCTAGGTAATGATTGGGACTCTTTATGTTCCAATAGCAGCGTGACACTGTGCTGTTATGATCAGGCGTTTTGCTTACCATTAAGCACATGTCCAGCTAGTCTTATTACATTGTTCTGTAAAAAATCCAACTACCCAGTTTTAAAGTGAAACATTGTTTTGGCGCACTACACACAGATTTTCTGTGATCTGTGAGCTTAAGCGTCTCATTCGTGAATGAAAGAAATCTTCGGGTAAACTCAAATGATCTAGATGAGCATGGTCATGGCTACGCCCTCCAGTTTCACCCGCGTAGTTTCCAAAGTGAGCTATCAAATTCCGAGTTATTAGTTTTCACTTCTATCGGCAGTCCTTATGACTGCCGATAATTTTAATGCTTAAAAAAGCTGTATTCGTTTATTATGCATATTATACTATCATATGCCGTGGTGACGCATCACCACCCCGACGATCCGTTATACCCCTCAGCTAGGGATGTTTCACACAAAATAAAAATTTTCAAGACTGTTTACCAGATATTGTGAACCATGACTGTCTCAAATAGTAAATAACTATTTTTGCAATTTGTATTACGGATGGCAATATTAGTGCATGTATCTTTATTTCTGTGACAGTGACAAAATTGATCAAAGACAGTGACAGTAACATTCCGATCTGTTACTTTGACGAACCAAAGACTTTTGAATTCATTGGATTTATTCACAGACTAAGTAGAGAGGATTCATTTCACAGACTATGATCTATGCACGGGGATTTTTATAAAACTTTAACGGTTTATTCGTAAATGCCCTCAGTGTTCCCATTGTAAATTTACTACCCATTTTTCAGTTAAAGTAAAAATATCAAAAAAAGTGAGCCGACACGGGATGTCTGGCAGATGTATGCAACATCGAAATTATTTTGTACAAGTTATATTCATCATAAAATAAAACAGATTACGACATGAATCAGACATGGGCATAACGGAAAAATAAAGCATCACACAAAATTTGTTACATAAAATAATGCCTGTTTATTACATTCTGTATCGCCATTCGCCACACCATATACACTACTGTCTGCATCTCAAACACATTCGTAAAGACATCGCAATATTTCTAAGCATAAGAAGTGCTAATGCATATTCTTTTGCTTAACTCGCGGACTATCTGTAGGATTTAAAAACAGAATTGTACCATAGTTCATAATATTACATCCATAACATTTTACAAATTATACAAACATCAGGTTTGTCATGCAATTGCAAATTGCAAACCTATACTAAACCTACCTAACAGGTAAAAAAAAGAAATGAGACATTGCTCTCTTATACAAATACAAAATATTGTGTATTTACATAGAAACACATATAGAAAAAAATTGATTGAAAACAAAGGGTTTGAAAAACTAAACTCTAATATTTAAATTTACATCTAGTTTAGTAATTTTAAAGACTCCGTCACATAATGAAAACATTTCAAAGAAAGCATTTCCTTTTATAAAAATAAGTGTATTATGTGTGTGTACTTATGTAACAGTTAATCATCTTTAGTTAAAAAAGAAATGTGTATGCTTAAGACAGCACGGCAGAAGTGAAAGCTGAAATAAGTAATAACTATGAAACACTATCGAATAACTTTAATAATCACTACATAATATAAAACAAAGTCGCTTTCTCTGTCCCTATATCTTAATGTATAAATAAAATAAATATTGGTGGACCATTCACACACAATACCATCTGACCCCAAACTAAGCAAAGTTATGGCGGCCAGATAGCTGATATAATACTTATATATTTGTAAATACATACTTATATACATAGAAACACCCAGACACAGTACAAACATTTGAATTCATCACACAAATGTTTGCACTGGGTGGGGATCGAACCCACGACCTTCGGCTTCGCAGGCAGAGTTACTACCCACTGAGCCACAAGGCCAGTCATGTCAAGTATGTATGAAACAGATTTTGATGCGGGTTTTTAAATAGATAGCGTGATTCAAGAGGAAGGTTTATATCTATAATAATATATGTGCATACAACAGTAGAGAAACACTAATAATTTTAAATATTTCTAATGTGATGTCATAAATAACACATTATTTTGCGCTTACTTTGCAAACGCTGGCGCTGGCTGGATTCTACGAGATGGATCAGAATAATGTACCGCAGTATTGTATCCCTTAAAAAGGTCTCCAACAAAAGTCAACTATGGAGTATGTCTATCTCTTAGGGATAACCCACAATAACCATTTTTATTCGTATTTTAGTATCAGCATTGCACCCGTGCGAAACCGGGGTGGGTCGCTAGTTAAAAGATAAAATGATTACATATAAATTTAATATAGTAAACACAGCGCTGCGACAGTCACAGTTCTCGTTCAAGCACATTCAGCGGTCCCGAGTTCACCCTAACAAATATTTCACTTCCGAACGTGACGATGAGCTTCATTCGCAACACGAAAAATTTTGTGTGGGGTGCGCCAAAAGGTTATCACTTTAAAAAAAATATAAGATTTGGTGTCATTGGATACTAGATAGGAACAAAATTTCTTCGGTTAACATACTCGTTGAAGCAATACAATCGGAATAAATAAAATATTACTTATTATAATTTTTGCTACAATCATCTCAAAAATAAAGTAGGCAGCACTCGGTCACGAGTAATTTTTACATAACTTCTGTTTTATATTTTTCTAAAGGTTTTAGTCACACATTTTATTCAGTTCGGGCTCGCAGCAAAATTCCTATCTCTTCCAAGCCTGGCGTAAGGAATTTCGTTCGAAAAGTTGTAAGTTTCATGCGCAGCTTACATTCGTTCTGTGCTAATCTAAAGTTAGTTCGCCAGTAGAGGCAACTCGGGGCTTAAAAAAAATGGCAGTCATCGGCAGCCCTGCCGATGGAAGGGAAAACGTGTCACCTTCGAATTTCATAGCTAGCTTTGGCAACTACCCTGTGAAACTGGAGGGCACTGCTAGTCTGGATTAAATTATTCAAAGTATTGCCGTTTAAGTAAATCGTCTAAATATGGCCATTTAGACTAGATGACCGTGTTTCTAACCATAGCCATCTAGAAATGCTAACGGATGGCCATAAACCCGAGTTCACCCGAAGATTTTTTTATTCACAAGCGTGACACATGAGCTCATTTCACAGCCCACGAAAAATCTGTGTGGTGCATCAAAAGAAGATTTCACTTCAAATAAAAGTGGTCAAGTGCGAATCGGACTCGCCCACGAAGGCTTTCGTAGCAACAAGTAACGTAATATAAAAGTTTTTGTAGTTCGTAGTTACTTTAATCAGTGTTTTAACAATAGTGAATTTATGAAGTATTAAAATAAAATTATTTATTAGATCTCATTCAAACCAATTTTCGTTGAAAGTTTACATGGTACTGTACATCATCCATTTTTGAAGTGAAAACTTCTTTAGGCGCGTTGAGACAAAATTTTCGTGAGCTGTGAAATGAATTTTACCGTCACGCTTGGGTATGATAATAGTTTTCGGATGAACTCGGGATGCTAGAGCGAGAAACAAAATAAAGTGAACAAGCGCGTCAGAGCGAGAAAGATAATATAGTCCCTGTGAACCTGTGTTTATTATATTTATATATTTTTATACCGACATTAACTTCTAGGTAGGTACTTACCACACCAATGTCATTAATTGAACTTGTCACGAAATATTAAATTTGCATTTCACATCCATTGCAAAAACGTGTTTGTTGTAAAATACTCGTATTACTGTTTTATCACAGCACTTACACTACGTAAACACACAAAATGATACCTGTTTTCATCACAGCACTTACACATACACTTTAAACACAATTAGCGAAATACCTATAAAATAAATGAATAGCAAACACTAAAAAATTTGCCTATTTCCGAACCGCATTTTTTTTTAATTTATTCTTGGCCATAGAAACTAATAATTTCGCCACATGTTATTCTCGTGTTGCTGTGCTTACTAGGTATATACTAATTTTCAATTTCTAAATAAAAGTTGTATTATGAAAATAATGTAGTGGTCTTCAAATATAAGTATTGCTTATTTTAGTGTTTACTTCTGCCGCGCGGTCTTACGTGCACACATATTTTTTTTAGTTTTGTCATTCTCTTATTTTAGAAGTTACACACTACAAGGACACACACACACACACACACACACACACACACACACACACACACACACACACACACACATTTTACCAATTTGGAACAGACCCTCGCGCAACCTATTCAGTTTAGAAAAAAAAATTTAGAAAGCGCAATATCATTTTTCAAGACCTATCCATAGATAACCCACATGTATGGTTTTTATGAAAAACAATTTTTGAGTTTCAGTTCTAATTATGGGACAACCCCAAAATTTATTGATTTTTCTATTTTTTGTACGAAAATCGTAATGCGGCTCACTCACAATACATCTTCATACTTACCAAGTTTAAATAGTACAGTTAAGTACAGTATAATTTCGGAGAAATGTGGCTGTGACATATGGACGGACAGACAGACATGACGAATCTATAAGGGTCCCGTTTTTTTTACAATTTGGCTACGGAACCTTAAAAGGTTAAAAATAGTGCAACTGACTTTAGTGTGTCGAATTTTAGGGTGTGCGCATCTTAAAAACGCATCTTAAAAAATCACTTTAAAGGGGCAGTTGTCAGCCAACTTTATAATTTTTTTCAAGTACCCCAAAAGAAGTAGCAATTTCTACAAGTAATATAAAAGATAGACAGAACATCTTTAAAAAAAAATAATCGGTAATTTTTTATAGGGAACTGGCAAGCGAAATCTCCCAACACATACCTATCCTCCTTATCTGCTGCCTGCTGCTGTGCTGCTACTACCGAATACCGAACAAAACTCCGAGACAAAGAAGTGTGTTTGTGGACAACAAAAACCTAGTTTTAAAACCTATTACCAAAAACGTATTACATTGTATAGTTGTGGGACTTGTCGTAACTTGTGGGGGAGTCGGATGTCAGATTACTTACTCTGTGGTGGGAGTGACTAACGTATCTCAATCGCAGTATTCCCAATTTCTCAGTCGTTTTAATAAGACTGAATTCTGGCTGGCTCAGTCAGTCACCTCAGTCTCACAGAAACCAGAGACGAGTAGTGCAACTGCTACCTGCTGAATCCGCTAAATCGTATTATTTTGCGAGTGCATACCTTTCTGACTAGACGCTAGTTTAAAGTATGTGACTCAAGCAATAACCTAGGGGAACAGCGAAAGTGTTTTCATTTTAAAACTTTTTAAGTTACCTACACAGTTATTTTATCTTTTCTTTTTAATTCTTCGGTACGTGGTGGACTGGTGGATCAAACGATGTAAGTTCTTTCTAATCATGTAGTATATAAATCATTAATTATTTTATTATTTCTTCAATCGTGGTACATTACACAGAGGAACCTTTTTGCACAGGAAAATATTTATGCTTTGATATTAATTTTCTCAAAAAATATTAACTATTCACTTGAGACAATATCTACCTGTATACAATATTATTATTAATTATTTGGCAGGCGAGGCGTCGGAATGTTATTACATAATTGTGATAAACAAACACAGTCTCAAAACACGCCTTCAAAACTGGGTCTAAAGTGCATTAACATTTGTGTATTATAAAAAGGAAACTAAAATACACAAATCATAAGCTTTGATCGTAGAATTTTAATTCTATATACAGTGTAAACTCATTATAACGACACTAATGGATTCAGCATTTTTCGGCCTTGTAGAGAGTGGTTGCTAATGGAGAGGTAGTTATAAGCAATAATAATATGTTAAAACTTGACAAAACTATAGTGCCTGAAACAAACGTGTGCAATTTCATCATACCTACAAAACCAAAATTCTACATTTCTAAGCATCTTCGGTACGTCATTCAAAGTAAACACGTGTTAATAATAACAAAACAAAATAGCAAACAAAAGAAAATATACAAGCAGTATACCCGGCAATAAATACGAGTATTGCACACCGACCTTTGGACAATTCTATGCTTTGGAAAGAGACAATCGGCTAATTTCGCCTTCGTTTTTAGTGTTCCGTACCCAAAGGATAAAAACGGGACCCTATTACTGAAACTTCGCTGTCCGTCCGTCCGTCCGTCTGTCGCCAGAGCGCCAGACTACTATCTCAAGCTCAAGTTCTCAAGAACGGTGATAGCTAGACAGTTGACATTTTCACAGATGATGTATTTCTATTGCCGCTATAACAATAAATAGTAAATACTAAAAATAAAATAAATATTTAAGGGGCTTAATTAATAAATATTTAAAATTAAATACTACAAACTTGATTTTTTTACTTGATTTTGTTTCTTGATCGATACCGATAACGGTGTCAGGTAGACGCTTTAACTATTCACATAATATTTAGTTTTACGTTCTCTTAAAATCTAATTAATAAAAATAAAATGAATGGGGGGCTTCCATACAATTAAAGAGATTTTCGCCGTTTATTTTCTACGTTACGGAACCCTTCGTGCGCGAGTCCGTTCGCACTTGGCCGGTTTTTATTTTTTAACTTCGTAGAGCTTTATCTCTATCGCGCACTAGTAGGTAGGTACCATCTACATTATCTATTCTATGCTAATACCTAATATGTGTCGTTTTGTCAGTCGTTCAAGTGCGAGAGTGTGGTCGCGTCCAGTTCAAAATAAGTACATATTTAGAGTTGTTAACACCCCCAAATTTAAATAATTTATAGTTGTACTATGTCATCTTTAGAAAAAAGAGGGAAACCAGTACGAGGTCAGTTACAAGAAAATTATCTACATTGTTTATAATAGGTATACATATTTTGTAACGGAAACTGATTAAAAAAAAATGAAGATGAAAACGTAAGTTGTTGTTTTAAAAAGTACTACCACTGTATGTATCATGTCTACATGGTAAAATGTATAAAAAATATTTTTTGGAAAAATCGGTAAAAAAAGTTGGAGTCGGCCACATTAATATGCACGTGTGCTCTGTCACATGCAGGCTTATACGGACACACATCAGTGGACCATTACACGCGCTACTTGTGTATATGTGTGCATGCCAGCCTATCAGTGACAATCTGACGACGCACACGTGCAAATGTGGCCGACTCTAGTGACACAGTTTTGTTTTAGCAAGACTACGTCCGACTTTTTTATACGCCCATGGCCCATGGTTTGACCTTACATAACATTACATTAAAATAACATATAACCATTTAGTCATGTAGTCAATAGTTATTATGGGTCATAGTCTAGGAATCAAATTTCAATTAAATACTTTAATAAAATAATACAAGTACTTAATAAATTCATTGCAGTCATTTAAATAAAATAAATAAATAATAAATATTAGTGTACAATTTACACACAACATCAACCCCAAACTAAGCAAAGCTTGTACTATAAAATAAATAAAATAACAAGTCATAACTTATTAATTATAATGATTATCAATTTATCATTATATTTACAATAATGATACAAACTCTACGGCACTACTTGCGACAGGGACGCTACGGCCTAAGGCCGCACGTGTGAATTTTTAAAGTGCGCACTGTGCTACTGCGTAATGACAATGAAGAATGAAGGGATCAAGGGACAGTCATGGCCTCATGGCCTCATGTCATGGGCATGGTCAAGCCTCAACCCAGCACTCAGGTAGATGTAGCAACTGCCCCCCTCAGCCCCTCACCCGCTCTCGCTTCATTAGGGACGCCAATTCTTTATGTCAAAGTCAATGCGTCAATCTATGGTTATTTTTTTCCATTTTTCTATGGATCACGCATAATTGTGTGCAAGCTATCAATGTTTGCGTTGCAAATATACCCGGTGCGCGAAGCGGTACAGAAGCGCAACATACAACATCTCTCTTTTTGAAGTGATCTTCTCTTTTGTCGCGGCACATACAGATTTTTCGTGGGCTGTGAATTGAATTCTAGCGTCACGCTCGACAATGATAAGAAAACTTCGGGTAAACTCGGGACCATGACCATTGGCTATCTAGAAATGCTGACGCATTTCTAGATGGCCATGCTCATAGCCACGCCTTCCGGTTTCACGTTCCGGTTTCCGTAGTTTCCAAAATAAGCTATCAAATTCTGAGTTTGTAAGTTTTCACTTCTATGCCGATATAAGTGAAAACTTCCTATGACTGCCAATTTTTTTTAAACTATTTTTATGGTAATATCTATTCTGTGCTATTAGTACAGATTTATAGAGAACGATGCGGGCTTACAATCCTACGATGAAATGTACCTAGAAAATCGAAGTCACTCGTTTTAAAAATATCAAGATTGTTACCATTGGGAAAAGTTGTCATTATTTAGGCATCTGTTGGGACCAGACGCGGGCGCAGCCTTTTGGAGCCCCTCTCTACTAATAATACAATGTCGAGTAATTTTGTTGGTACCATGGACGTATAAAAAGGTCGGACGTAGTCTCGGTAAAACAAAAAACTGTGTCACTACAGTCGGCCACATTTGCACGTGTGCGTTGTCAGGTTGTCGGTGATAGGCTCACACGCACACATATACACAAGTAGCGCGTGTAATGACCCTCTGATGTGTGCGTGTCAGCCTATATGTGACAGCGCACACGTGCATTTTATGTTGCCGACTCGATGGACACAGTTTTTTGTTTTAGCGAGACTACGTCCGACTTTTTTATACGTCCATGATTGGTACCTATTTAAACAACAAACGAAAAATAGAAGCACCGTTAGATGTCAGCAAATCATAAAACTCATCGCGGTTCGCGCCTAGGGGCAAAAAATGGCAGTCATAGTAACTGCCGATAAAATTGAAAACTTACTAAGAACATCCGCACAGATAATTAACCTTCAAATAAAAAACCATATCAAAATCGGCCCATCCGTTTAAGCTCTACGGTGCCACAGACAGACACACACACACAGACAGACATCGACGTCAAACTTATAACACCCCTTTTTTTTGGTCGGGGGTTAAAAATAAATTGAGTAAAAAAGACTTTACTAGTAGCACGATATTACCCGCGTAGTTTAGCCGTTTTAAATGTTTTCCCGCGCGTTAAAAATACATATAATATGTACTTACCTACTACCTATTAGATATTTAGATTTTTTTAGATTTTCAATTTAACTTATACGTTTGTTAACGTATAACACAGTTACGTCTAACTTTGACGAATACATTAGTTTTTGCGCACTGTCCTATTTTTATGGAACAGTGTTGCTTAGTTGGCAAACTTATTTTTTAAATTTTAATAATGAGACGTTTTTTATGATAGCAAATAACTAAAACAGGATTAAATTTTCCAAATAAGAGGAAATGGTAGGTATTTAAGTAAATCTAATAACCATTATGTTGTGTTTTGTTTCAGAATGATTTGTGTGGTGTGTGGAGATGTAGCAGAGGGACCTAGTCATAATGTCTCATACAGGCACATATGTAACTACAAACTTTACGAATACAGCAAAACAAAGTAAGCACCTAAGTAGTTCTATTTCGTTTGTTTATCTCCATTCTTGATTATAATTACGTTAGACTAATTTAACATTATTGTTATTACTAATACTTAAATTTAACGTTAATCACAGCAAAAATAATATACAAAAATCTTCAGTGTTTTTGTAGGTAAGATATCATAATACATAATAATGAGAATGAAAGTCGACATAACATTATAGGTACAAACGTCCTTTTCGAGAAGCCTGCAATTATTATATCTGCCAATTTTTTCCATAAATATTAAAAATGAAATTGGGCTTTTATCTGATGCTGATTCAAATTGACTTGTCAAATATACATTTTTATCATTAGTAATTTTGCCAAGTGTGGTGCTACTGTTTGTTTTTATGAAATTGCTCTAAACAAAATCATAGAATACATAATACAAAATCTAAATCATTGGCGCCACCTCTGCTGAAATTGGGAACTGTCTTTGACAGATCTTTTTGCATCTTGAAAATGCCTCTTTCACAATAAATTTGATCTAAAATTATACTAAAATAAGTACTTATTAGATGAACTCACGTTATTGTTAAAATTACGAGTAATTTCAATTTAATACATCTATACTAATATTATAAAGCTGAAGAGTTTGTTTGTTTGTTTGAACGTTAGGATCTTGGGAAGTACTGGTGTGAATTGAAAGACTATTTTTCTATTGGATAGTCCATTTATAGACGAAAACATAACGCTACTATCAATAGAAGCGGAGCATGAATCAAGAATGTAACAAAAACGGGAAAAAATCATTTACTCTTAAAAACGGAAGAAGCGGCACACGTATTTCCTTTTCTTATTTATATCAATGGAAAAATATTCCTTTTTGAGAGTTTTCGTACCGTGCTTTGACATGACAGGATGTGTCTAAGGTTGCGTCTTTGAACCTTTGCTAATCAAATTTGTTTTTAAATCTGAGTTGGTACGACCAATTTCCGACAGATGAAAATTTTCATTAATTTTCATAGTATGTACCACGGGCGAAGCCAGGGTGGACATCTATTAGGTATAGTAAAATAATAAATAACAACGATTCGGTGAAAAAATAGGATTATTTGTCTCATTCTTTTCATCTCGCCACCAGTGTTTTGTTAGAGCGGTGCAGAGCGATCTTATTTTACATAGAGACAAGGGATGTGAGCGAGACAAGTGTCTGCAAGCAACACGCCTGCTTATTAGAGCACAATGCCACGCTTATATTTCAATGTAATCGAAATTATCAAATTACTGCCTATCACCGTACTCGTCATCTAGAACTATACGATGATATAATATCTCTTCTGTAATTTCACTAGAAACATTTCCCCCAAACCGGCATGTCTGCAAATTATTGCTTGGAGGTAGAATAACTGGCAAAGTATTTGTACTTCCCCAGGGAGGCTCTGTATGGAGTTCTACCACGTCAAAACATTTTTTTTAATTATTAGATGGGTTTGTCGCGGTTTAAAACCCGTCGAATACGATCGTAACTATAGTCAGGTCATTCAACTTCAACTCTTGGTTAGTGGCTTTTATTGTGTACGGAATTGTGAGGCTAAACGCCTCACAATTCCGTCAATGTCACGTAGAAAGTCAGGTCATTTTAATAGGTAACATTTGACGTTTGTCAGTTATGTCGTCATAGTGAGGTGATTTGGTTACAACCTCGATTAAAGTGACTGAATCGATACTGACTTGAAGCACCAATATGTGAATTTTAAAAATCATCAGGCAAATCCTTGCCTAATAATAATTTTTTTCGTAAATTTAAGGAGCAATATAAGACAAGTGCATAATTTAACAAAAAAAAAATGAATTTATTCAGTTGGATTATCTGAACAACTGTTAGTATTGTCATCTTCATCATTGCTGTCAGCACTCAAAGATATTATTAATTATTTTCAATAATATTGTCTTGTGCAAATTTGTGTTCGTTCTAGTAATTTCGTAATTTCGAATTGTACGGGGATGAAATGGGGGTTTAAATGGGAGATGAAAGTTTTATGTGAAAGTTCGTCACTGTTGAAGATAAAACCATAAAACTTTGTGTTTAGAAATAAATGTTTGTCCTTACGGGGATGAAATAGGGGTTAAAAAGGGGGATTAAAATTTATATGGTAGAAAAGTTATTTTAAATTTTTAAGCTAGACACTTAAAATGCATACTATTTTATAGTATAAATGTGAAAGTAATACTGCCTGTCTGGTTGTTAAGTTTTAACGCCTAAACGACTGAACTTATTTTTATGAATTTGTAGATACAATTTTTTTTTAAAGCCGAAATAGTTAAACGGTGAAAGGGCCGTTTCCGTTATTTACCCTATGTGTTCTTCCAGACTATATTCTATGTTCCAAATTTTAGACCGATCCGTTCATACGTTAGGACTAGATTGAGCAACAAACATCGAAACATTGATATCCTACTAATATTATAAATGTCAATGTTTGGATATTTGGATGTTTGTTGCTCAATCACGTCGTAACGTATGAACGGATCGGGATGAAATTTGGAACATAGAATATAGTCTGGAAGAACACATAAGGTAAATAACGGGAACGGCCCTTTCACCGTTTAACTATTTCGGCTTTGAATTTGCTATTTTTGTCTCTATAATTTCAAACAAAAAGAAAAGACAGCTATTTCAAAGCTATGACAGTTTTCGTGGGTAAAGCCGCGGGGGCACTGCTACTTTATCATATTAATAGGAAGTAGGATTAGTAGGACATTTATTATGTCGTAGGAATATTTGATAAACCGATTTTAAATCCTAGTGATTTCGCGAAAACACGAATATAAGTAGGTACTTACCTAATTATTAGGGATGGGCCGAAATTCGTTTTACATTCGGCTTCGACTTCGGCAGCTTGAACCGAACTTCGTCCGAATTTCGGTTAAAATGCCGAACATTCTGCACTTAATGTACTGCACCATATATAATATTCGTTACTGGCGTAACGAAAGTATACACATAACGTTCTGGAACTGCTACGAAGAACTGGCAGCTGCAAAGTTACCAAACATGGAAGAAACCAAAAGTCCAATTGCATTCGAGCTTGACAGAATCAGATATCTATAAATTAATACATTATTGTTCAATTCCTATGCAGCTGTTTAATCACTCCAAACCGGCTCAAGAAAAATTGCAGCTTATACAGACTGAGCTCAATGTACCCAAGCACAAACGTATTCAAGACGTGAGCACCCGGTGGAATAGTACATTTTGTATGGCTGACAGGTTACTGGACCAGAAGAGAGCGATTTCGTTATATATATCGGACAACAGTGGCACAATAACTTTTCAAAATTTTACAGAAAGATAATGGGATTTGCTAAAGGAGTGTCTGGCCTTACTTCAACCTTTTGAAGAAATTACAAAAAAAGATCAGCTCTTCCTACGCCTGCATATCAGAGGTAATACCAGACCTTACAATTCTTTCCAGTTATTTGACAAAGAATGTAGTTCAAGCTGCGTGTCCTAATGCCAACATAATGCGTGTTTCACTAAAAGAAGAGCTGAATCGACGTTTTCGGGGGATTGAAAATGATAGTTACTACAATCTTGCAAAGTTGTTGGACCCGCGCTCCAAAATGTTTTTTTTTGCACAAGATTATGTACCTATCAATTATACGACGTAAGTTCTTGACGGAATTCGTAAGAAGGAGCGAAGATTTTGTGAATTCAAGCAGCGATGAATAAGAAGTCGTCCAGCCAGTGCAGTCCCGCAAGGTCATCAGTTATCAATCAAACCAACAAAAATCACGTAAAAAACAATTAATGTAATTTGCGTATAGCTGGTGACGTCTTTACAAATGGCTAGCTGGCTAACGGCCCGCGGAGTGCGGGCGGGGCACATCTAGCAATATTTGCAGCAAATGCATAAACAAATCACAACACGAAAAAGCGTGGCGAAATTGAACCGAAGTTCGGCCAAACTTCGGCCGAATTTTTCATTTTTACCGAATGTTCGGCCGAAGTTCGTATTCGGTTCAAACCACATTCGGCCCATCTCTACTAATTATAATTAGACAATGGCTTAAACATTTCTAATAGTCCAAGAACCCAGAACCGCCAGACGTCACGTATTTTCTGATGAACGAAATGTGGACGATTGAGTAGAGTGAGAACGTACTACGTACTAAGAACACATGCTTACCCGCTAACTTGCTTAGACGGCCAATTTTTAAATAGTTAATAATAATTGTTGTCCGCTAAACATATAGACAAATGGAGTATGAGAATTTAAGTGAAGTTAAGTCATTATTGGGAGTTTTAAAGCGTCTGTTAAAACAGCCGACGGAAAGTGTCTGGGCATGTTGGGGCCTTATTTTTAAAGATATTGCCTATAACATACGTGAAAATCAGTTATTAGAAAATACGTTAGTAATAAATGTATCTTCCGGACTACATATCTCAAAATTGGCCGTCTAAGCAAGTTGGCGGGTAAGCGTGTGTTCTTAATACGTACTAACTCTACTCAATGGTAGGTACACATTTCGTTCATCAGAAAATACGTGACGTCTGGCGGCCCTGGGATCTTTCTTACTCTAATAATCTTACTGATAAAAATGTAGAATCTTTGCAAAAACACGAGATGCTTTAAGTAACATTGAATTTACTGAACTCGTTAAAAACACATTGCCCTTCAAACCGGAACTTAGTGATATTCTCACATTATTGCTCGACAGTAGAATAATAGGCAAAGATGTACTTACGTTCTTCCCAAGGCGGAAATACCACTAGGTACCTACAAGACAACTGCGCGACCGATAAGAAAATTTGTTCATCATTAAAACATACCTACTTGATTCAACATTGTATATATGCTGCTACACCTCGTAACATATATATTTTAGTATTTATTTCTTATGATTCCAGAAAAAGTTTAGCTGGTAATCGGGATGGAATCGTTATTGAAGGAAAAGCACAAATTCTTGACAACAGTGGCGAATTCATAGATGCCACGGAGATGACTCATAACTTCAAAATTCAAGCTATCGTAAGTTTTGAAGTTTTTTTATCGATAAAAACGACGATACGATCTATGACATTAGCCCACTTATACGACTCCGGTCCCCGACAAATAAAATATCACTCAAATATGGGCTTTATGTCGTACTCGTTAAGATATAGATTACATTGGCAACATAAATTAGCAGACGGCTCGCTGACAGTGAGCTTAGGTAGCCGTCTTACGCCGTCGCCGTCTTCGTTGTATAAGTGGGCTACGACCTTTACTCACAAGCCACGGGTTTATCTCTGATGCGACCTACAACCAACCAACTCCAGTATTGGCGCCATGCTCCAGATAGTCTACCGCCTAACTAATACTGTCTTAGGTTTTTTTTTATTAGAAGTGACGAGACGAGCAGGACATGTGCCTGATGGTAAGCAACATGCCTGCCACATAACAGCACAGCGACACGCAGCTATTGGAACGTGAAGAGTCAAAATCATTACCTAGTACTGCACTGCGCTCATCACCCAGAGATCTAAGGTGTTATATCTCTAAGCCCTGTAATTTATCTGGAAACATTGCCCTTCAAACCGGAACACAGTAATGTTTTCACATTACTGTTTGGCGGTAGAATAACTGGTAAAGGTGTGGTACTTCCCCAGTCGAACTCTGCTAGGTGTACTACCACTACACAATTTTTTGAAATTGCTCTCTGTTCTTTTCTATTAAAATGACAGAGACAGCAATAGCAAAGCTAAAGCAGATTCGTTAGGCGGTAGATCCGCAGGGGTCACATAGTAGTGGTCAAGTTACAAGACAGTGCGACAAGTGCGCGCGTTAACCGATTCCGTGCACACTGAAAGTGAATGAAAAGAATAAAACAAGAACTTAGATTTCTGGTGGTCTAGAATTCTATAACATGTTATTCAATTAATACTATTCCAGAAAATAAAATATATTTTAGTAAAGGAACATGACAACTGAACAGTCGGGATCCATTGAACAATTAGATTGGCTGTAAAATAATAATGGATCCCGACTGATCAGTTGTTATGTTTCTTTACTAAAATATATTTTATTTTCTGGAATACTATTAATTGAATAACATGTTATAGAATTCTAGACCACCAGAAATCTAAGTTCTTGTTTTATTATTTTCAGTTTTTATAGTAAGTAAGTACGTAGTTTGGTTCACATTTTATGCAGTCGGGTTTTTTGAGTTTTTAAATATATTTTTTTCTGAGCCTTGACCTAATTGTCTATCGAAAGCCTCTTAAGATGTTGGTCGAGGCTTTTCGCTATAAGACCGTTTACTGACACGACTATCGGGACTATGCTCGTCGAATCTACATTCCAGTCATTCCACATAGCAGTAACCTCGTGAGCTTGCTAAGCTTGTCTTTCTCGGCTTTCACGAGGTTATCGTCATGTGGTATGGTGATATCGACGATTATTATTATTACTTGTTTTATGTTACTAGCTGTACCCTGCGCCTGTTGCTACGCCATCTGTCGAAAATTGGTCGTACGAACTCAGAAACTTTCTTTGGCTCATGCACAACAACTTTGCTAAAGATCACCAATCATTTACGATTTTGTAAAGAACATATAAATTGTTTATGTTTTTTACAAATATGTACTGTCAACTTGGAATATTAAAGGCTTTGTTATTATAAAGGACATACAGACAAACATTAATTTTTATATGTATTGTTTTCATTACCTACATCTTTTCTATATATAAAAACGTTATGTTGGTATGTGTACGCTTCAAAAACTCAAAAAGTTCTGGACCGATCGGGGTGAAATTTTAGAATGTTAATATAATCTGCATCAAGGATTGTTTTTATCTAATTTTTGCACAATATGCCACAGCGAAACGTGAAACAGCTAGTATAATATAGTTTTGTTCTTATCCGTCTTAAAAAAAAATGTAAGCAGTAATATACCAACCTTTTGTTTTAGGTGAAGCCGAAACACGAAGTCAAATTTGTTTTCGATATACGCAATGACATGAACAAACAGGACGTCCAGATTGTGGGCATTCAATTGGCTCACCCGCAACCAGATTTTGTTATGAGCGATCATCCCTATGTTTTTGGCGAAAAAATGCATAATTTGAAAAAAAGTAAGTGACATCCTAAGGTATCATCATCATCTTTTTGGCCCGCATCTACCTTGGGTGTCTAGGCTTTATAGAGCATAGAGTCCAGTGCCTCAAGGGAGTAGAGGTTTGGGTTATGTCACATAAATATAAATAGAAAGTTAACCAGAGTGTCAGCCGTCTAACTGAAACTGTTTTAGCTTTGTTATTGCTCTCTCTATTCTTTTCGCTTGAACTTATAGATATATCAATAGCCACTCAATAGCAAAGTCATGGCCGATTAAGTTAGGTGGTAGAACGGCTGGACGGAAAAAGGACGAAATTTCTATACATATTAATAAACTAGCAAGCGCCTCGCGATTTTATGGTACTTTTCTACCAGCTAAGTTGCGACGATGCGAAAGCAAAGCTCTGTAACTGTTTCGGTGCTCGGAAACTGCAAAAATTTTACATTTTTTAAATTTTTTATTGTCGGAAAAATGTTTGATTTTCCGACGATTTTCAGGGTAAATTTGGTCATTTGACTGTATACAACGTTGATTCCATTCAGTTGCAATAACTATTTTAATCCATTATTCTCCAACGCCGTACAAAACTCGTGCGACAAGAGGAAAAGATCGATATTTGCAGCCCCCGCTCTCTTCACCTGCACTCAGTTAGGGGTCTATATGTGGTAGCATAACATTAACAGTACCGTCTCCTTTCTCAATGTGTGCCTTTAAACATTATGCTAAGTTATCTTTATCATAAACATTATGCTAAGTTATCTTTATGATAAAGATAACTTAGCATAATGTTATCTTTATCATAATGATAACGTAGCATAAAGACTTTATGCTATATATATTGTTATGTGTTTTAACATTATGATAAGTTATCTGTATGCTATTTTATTATAAATGGTTATGCTAGTTAGCATTATGCAAAAACAGTTACTTATATGCGTTTAGTTGTAATGGTAAATTAATTACCTAATCCCAAAAACGTTATGCCTACTTAAATTAGTACAAAATTTATTATGCTAGCACACAGACCCACCTGCAGTGTAATAATTAAACTTCAAGAATTCCCTTAAATTTCTGCGTTTTAAGTTATGGGGTTGAAATTTAACAAGGTACTCATAATTTACCTATACATTACATACTAGTGTCAGTGACCGGCAGGTCCACCGTCTAAAGGTAGCGGTTCGCCCAGAGACCGCGACAGCACACCCCGGACACTCCACTAAAACTCCATACAAGCGCCGCTGTGGAGCTACCTACTCTTCACACAACTACGCAGATGTTGTTCGTACACACGCGTGAATGTGTGCGTTAGCGCTAGGGCTACTGAATTATTTTATTGAATAGTTGTAAAATTAATTTAATTTAATTAAATTAATTTAATTAATTTAATTAAATTAAATAAATTAATTGTAAATTTAATATTTCCTCCACTTTGTGGAGGAAATTGGGGGAGACCTTTGCCCAGCAGTGGGACAGTTGAGGTTAAATAAAAAAAAAAAGTGTTGCCTCGTGAGTTCACCTGGTGACGTAAAGTAGTTTATAAACTTTCTGTAATGTTGAGTTACATAAATAGAATGGTGCCAAATTATACTATTCTAACTAAAAGTGTGTATGTATTGCCGCGTAAAATCAAACGAAACCGATGATCGATAGGTACCTAGATTTCTATTTTTGTTAGTAAGTAAGTACACATCCGCATATTATTTTACACTTATCCAAGAAGGAAACTTTATTCTGTCACTATAGTTATTCCTCCAGGCATTATCAATCCGTGCCCAAAACTGGCTGTGTAAGCTTTGAGAAATTATTACTACTTAAATAATATTATCTCAATGTGTGTAAGTTCCGAACTTTGAGTTAAACATTACTACGTTATTTAAAAGTTTCTAATCTTACGTTATTTTATCTTTAGGAAATTAAATAAAGCTTTTATTCTTGTCCCGTTTAGTTGACGGACAGCCGTAAACAGTACAGCAACCCACCATGATGATATTTCGTTAGGAATTAGATGTTCGATACCAGCCCTTCGTTGAGTGATCCTAACGTATCCGAAACGGCCTGAGGGGTGAGGAAGCTTGAAATTGGCGGGAGGTGGGGAGTGTCCGTACTATCTATATTATCTATTCTATGGCGACAGGCAAGTGCCTGTCGCGCCTGGCGCCCATACAATTCTATAGAGTCAAGTGGCGCTATAGAATTGTATGGGCGCCAGTTCGCGCCGAGATCGAGAGCGCGACACAAACATGTCTCGCGACACGTGTCTCGGTCTCCTGTCGCGGTCTCGGCGCGAACTGGTGCCCATACAATTCTATAGAGTCAAATGCCTGTAGCGGTCTCCGGTCTCGGGTCTCCTGCAGGCGCGGTCCTAGCCTTGAATTTTGGAGGGGGTCACCAGTATGCAGTCTCAAATTTTGGGGGGTCACCAGTAGTAGTAGAATACGAGTTTTTTATTTTATTTTTAGTTTAACGTTTACGATTTGGGAGGGGGGGGGTTCATATCCCCTGTGACCCCCCCCCCTCGGACCGCGCATTGTATCCTGTCGGGGTCTCAGCGCGAACGTACCTTAACTTTTAATCTATCTGCCAAGCTTTCATTTGTAACGTTATCAGCCAATTTGATAACGCCGATGAAAGCAGACAACTACATCTGCTTTCCGTATGAAGTGGAACTGCAAAAGCAGATGTACCTAGTTGTATCCTTAGCAGAAATAATCCTCACGAGGCAAGAGGCCACCGGCGGGCTTGCCTCGTCCTGTTGATTTAAATCTAAATTCTAATAACATTGAGTCTATATGTATTTTTGTTTAACTGTTTTTCTTACCTATTTGGTTGCGGAACGCTGACCGTGTGAGTGCGTTCTTGGGAAATTGCATAATAAATACTTAACATGTGTTTGTCTTTTTAGAAACTTCGGTCAAAGAAGAGATATCAGTCAGGTTCTGCCCAAACGATATCGGACAATACGAGATACCAATCGTATTTACGTTTCACAAACAGGACATCAAGAAAAACCTCATAATCGTTAGAGACATGGTAAGTGATGTTCTTCCGAGCTTATCTAGTGGTACATGTATTAAGTTTATGACCTATACTTCGTTGGTAAAACCTAAATAAATTATATCTAGTAATTTGGGTTGGCGCCGCCAGAAATATTTTCAAGGAAGCGCATAGTGCAGTTGCACTATGCGCTATATAATGTGATGTGTAGATGCAGTTGCATCTACTTGCATCTACACATCTATTAACCAATATCAAACTACGTACTCAGTATATTATAGTATTAAATCCTGATAATAATAATGAATGTTTGTTAGATTGTTTGATATTTTTAAACGCGAATGTTTATAAGAATGTATGGTTGTGTGGCTATTTATTTTTGTTACTCTTATACGCAAAAACTACTGAGGTGATTTGGATGAAATTTGGCACACAGATATATTAAGGTTTGGAATAATACATAGGCTATTTTTATTCCGGCAAAGTAACGGAATCAGGAACTAACTACACGGGTGAAAATCCCTGGGAGCAGGACGTCTACTCTCTTTCTACGAACAATGTACCTAATTTCGAAATAAACTCGCGAGTTTCCTACTCCGGTTCTACTTCGATCCGTCGTTTTGTCCGTTTAAATTTTTCTAAGCCTACTCTAATTTAAACAAAGCTTAGAATATTTAAACGTCACACAATGTGCGGTGTCACACCTAAAACGATATCGTGCTGTGAGTAGGTAAAAATGGAGTTGCGCTAGGGATGGATAAGACTGTTCCAAAAACTATCGACATCTCGATATTTTCCTCGCGTCATCATCATCATCATATTGTCATTTAACCATAATTTAGCTAATATTTAATTATTTCCGAAATATTATGTCGTTACAGAACTGAAATTGAATAGTGGAAATCATAACAAATACTGCTTTTTGAAGTGTTAACATCTTTTGACGCAGCACACACATATTTTTCGTGAGTTATGTACGAAGCTCATCGTCATGCTCGTAAATGAAAGAAAACTTCGGGTGTACGCGGAACTAGTGAATAAGTGATATATCGTAAACGGTAAATTTTGGTAGATATTTCGGAAAGTCTTTTAAGACGAAAGTCATTGAGAGCATTATTGTAGATAAGAACATTTTGCATCTTTTGTTCTCTATTTAACGAACCAATTAAACTGATATTTTAAGAGTTATCGGCCGCAATAGGAAATCTGGTTCAGGAAATAAGCTATAAATCGTAAACGGTAAATTGTAAAAAAAAATTGTTAGAAATTAAATAGTCCGGTCAATTTAGACCAAAAAATAAGAGTGAAGTTACATAAAGTCCCAACAAGCTGAATTTCAGTGAAATTGTTCAAAACATAATTATAAACAATGTCTAGAAGTTCCCCATCATTCCCGTGTATGGATTTTTTTTTATTCAAGGTCAAAGGTAAAAAAAATGAGCTTTTAGCAATTTTCAGCAAAACGGTAAGTTTTATCATAAAAGTACCGCAGACAAAAATTGTAGATCATAAAATTATCTATAAAAAATGTTTCAATACTATTTTTCTTACAAGGCCACCGTTTCTGAGATATAACATAAATATAAAAAAATATAAAAGTTGTTATCGTCGTAATATGCCTGAGTACGCCACGTATATACATCTAGAGTTGTTATATTTTATATAATATATATATAATTATATATATATATATATATATATATATTTACATCCTACAACATTTTTGGCGTCATGCACGTCGTGCATCATTACGACGTCCTCCGGTTCCTCTTGCTTATTTTAACATCTCTTAATGAATATTGCTTAGTTTTTCGATTGCCAGCTCCGTGGGATACATCGTTTTCTGATAGTTTTATTTTTCGCGATATTCCTCTTACGTTCGTGCCGCAACATTTTTGAACCCCGAACCATGGTCATTAGTTATAAACGTCCTGGATATATTGATCTTGATTTACCAATGGCATCGACTATTTAGCGTCTGCATAGGATGAATGGCATTTGTGAGTGCGACGTTGCCAGCTAGTTTAGATTTACTTTCTCTTTCTTTTACTTCAATTTCGTAAGATCGATAGTTATACGGATGCCCGATATTTTTATATTCTTTATTATTATCATCTACAAACTTATTCTCACAATATTAAGGTATTGAAATTGTTATAAGGCGTCTTGTTGTGAATGATCACAGATGAATGAATTGTGTGATAAATGTATGTCACACTTCCACGTAAGTGTCCATTCCGTTGTCACTAGTTAGTAACAATGGATTTTGACAAAGTTTAGTAAACAATTACTTAATAAGATAAAAAAAATTAAGCTCCTATTTACGAGAGTTTTACACCAATAATCGCAGGTAGTATCTAGAATAACAAGCATAAATGTAGATGTACATGTTTGTTTAGTCATATTTTTTATTAATTTAAGACAAGTAGGTACGTAATAACCTCATTTGTGGATTTATGTAGATAAGATAAAATCGGGATTGTATCCTGCCATGGACTGAACCAGTATTATATATAGACGTCCAATGTAATATACGGACGTCCAATATGATATACGGACGTCCAATATCTATATACGGACGTCCAATATCTATATACGGACGTCCAATATCTATATACGGACGCCTAATAGTTATATACGGATGTTCAATAGCCTGGCCACTTTAATTATAAAAATACGGCACTATGTGAAGCAGTTATGTTTGGCAACGAGCTACTGTATGGTAGAAAAACTGCTGCCAATCGTGTTGCGCCATACTGGATTATTCCCATTTGTCTCCATACATTTATCCCCAGTAGAAACAAACGGGTGCTGAGTTTCTGAGAGCAGGTGGAAAACGGTTATTTAAAGTCCTTCAGAAGCTGTTCTACTCCGTCATACTTGACGGTAATACGCCAGAAGCGTGGAGCTGAAGAGTGATGGTGCTCTTGTACAAAAAGGTGACTTCACTTTGTTGAAGAACCCATCTCACTTCTGAGCTACGTTTATAAGTAATCACGAATCGTCTCGCACGCAAGTTTGACAACTTCCAGCCACCCAAACAAGCCGGTTTCCGAAAATATTGGTAGACAATTCACCCACAACACCATCTGACCCCAAACTAAGCAAAGCTTGTACTATGACGGACAGATAGCTGATATAATACTTATAAAATACTATAGTACGAGTACCACAGACCATATCCATACACTTCGGCAGATTATACAGAAAACCGACGAGTATAATCGGCTACTATGTATAGCGTAGGTATATCGAAGTGTTGAAGTGTTTATACAACAAAGCCACCATGTCTATCCGTCTTCAGGATCAATGCACAAATCCGATCCAAATGCAAAAAACGGAGACAGGGAGACGTTATCTCTCCGAAACTGTTCACCTCTGCATTGGAGGATATTTTTAAGCTTTTAAACTAGAATGGATATGGTATCAACATTAATGACTTTGGCTCAATGCTCAGAGACCTCAATACTGTCTCTCAAGAGTTAGGGCTAAAAATGAACATGGGTAAGACACAAAATCATGTCAAATGCCCATGTTGCACCCATACCGGTCCATGTTTGAAACGGCAGTATCGATCCAGTTAGGCAGATCAAACTTTGACAAGGAGGTCAGCCGACGAATCCAACTCGGATGTTTCAATCAGAGAATCAATCTCGGAGTGTTTGGTATCACATCTTCTCGTCAGAAATTAATATCACAAACTCTCAAGGCGAAAGTTTACAATCAGTGTGTGTTACCATTGATGATATATGGTACTGAGGCGTGGTCGCCAACTATTGCATATTGGCATGATATGCAAACTCAAAGTTGCGCAACGGGCAATGGAGAGAGCTATGCTTGGAGTTTCACTGCGTGACAAAACCCGCAACGAGGAAATCCGCAGAAGAACGAAGGTCATCGTCATAGCTTTTAAAATTACCAAGTTGAAGTGGCAAAGGGCAGGCTGCAGATGATGATATATAGCGTATATGGGCTATGAAAAAGCCTTCGATTTCACCTGGGCAAACCTGGGCAGTGCTTCAGTTTTTTCCAGCGTAGAAGTGTATAACAGCAAAGCCACAATGTCTGTCCGATTACAGGATCAGTGCACAAAACATATCCAGCTACAGAAAGGCGTGAGGCAGGGAGATGTTATATCTCCGAAACTGTTCACACCTGTACCGATTATTGTTGGCAATACAACACTCGAAGTTATTGGCGAATACGTTTACCTAGGTCAAAAGATCTAAATAGGTAGATCCAACTTCGACAAAGAGGTCCAGCGAAGGATCCAATTCGGATGGGCAGCGTCCGGGAAACTTTGGCCCATCTTTGAGTCCAAAATACCCCAATTCCTAAAGACAAAAGTATTTAAGTAGTGCTTGTTGCCCGTGATGGCTTATGGAACTGAGACGTGGTCCTTAACTGTGGGCCTCAACGCAAAGCTCACAGCGAGGTTTGGAGAGAGATATGTTTAGAGTCTTTCTACGCGACAGAATCCGTAATGAGGATGTTCGCAAAAGAACGAAAGTGGCCGACATAGCTCAGAATAAGAAAGCTGAAGTTGCAAAGCTGGCTGGCTGGCTGGCTGGCTACATCGCTCGCAAAACTGACAACCGATGGGGAAAAAAAGTTTCTCGAGTGGCGACCACGAACCGGAAGACGCAGTGTTGGACGGACTCCCACTATATGGACAGATGACCTCACAAAGGTCGCTGGAAACCGCTGGTTGCAGGTTGCGCAGGACCGTTTGTTGTGGAAATCTAGGGGGGAGGCCTATGTTCAGCAGTGGACGTCTTGCGGCTGATGATGATGAGAGATGACGAGGGACAAATGGGAATTACTGGCAGTATGAAGAAATATTTTTAAACAACTTCTCTTGACGTCCCCGGTGGGAAAATATCTGACTAGACTTGAATTGGACATCCATTTATAGCAATTGGACGTCCGTATATAGCTATTGAGCGCCCGTATATAGTAATTCGACGTCCGTATATAGCTTTTGAGCGTCCGTATATAGTAATTGAACGTCCGTATATAGCTATTGAGCGTCCGTATTTAGCAATGGGACGTCCGTATATAGCTATTGAGCGTCCGTATATTTCTTCTCTTTATCGTCGACGCTCAATTTTAGCACGTATATTGAGTCTAAGGCTAAATTAGCCACCAAAAACTTGGTATTCTCCCAAAGATGCGAAGATACCATTCAGATAGACATACAGATTCAATTCTGAACAGTTGCTCACGTTAAATAAAGCACAGATACGCTCCTGTATGGAGTACTGTTCGCACCTTTGGAATGGATCGGCTTAGCATTAACTGGAGACTTTGGAATCGATTGAGAGACGTGCCGAAAGGCTCATAGGCAATGACACTCTTGTGCGTAAAAGACTCCAAAATCTTTATCATCGCCGCAAAATTGCTAGCTTATCGGTTTTATACCGGTTATACTTCGGAGAGTGTGCAATTGATCTACATGATCTAATACCACCTTGTCCTTTTTCTATCAGACTTCTCGTATCTCAAAAAAGCGACATCGTTCCATGGTTGATGTTCCGAAAACACCAACGAAGAGATTTGACCCCAAGTTTGAGACAAGAATGTCTAGGTTGTGGAATGCGTTGCCTCAGTGGGTTTCCCCTTATAGTTACAATATTGGTGTCTTCAAATCGAGAGTGAATCGTTTTCTTTTAGGTAAGTAATTGTAGATTGCATCGTCACTTAACATCAGGCGAGATGGTGGTCAAGTGCAAACCTATTAAATAATAAAAAAATGGCAATTGGACTTCCGTATATAGCTATTGAGCGTCCGTATATAATATTATTTTTATTCTCCGAAGTCCTCGATAATTCATCTTCTATCTACATCTAATACATTCTATTGGAATGTATTAGACACATCATTTAATTTTTGCAACTTTTTGAAAGTTTAAATAAAGTCGGACTTCTAATAATACGCAACGCGTACAACACCACCTACGGCGAATATTATTTTTTTGATTTCAGTCCGTGATAAATACGAGTATTATGTGATCTACTGTTGCGAGCTGGCAACGTCGCAGCTGCGGACGTCAAATACGCGGATCCATAGTCAGGAAATCTCCGAGTTATACGGCTGTGAATATACGCGCGACAGCAGCGCCTCACCTGCGCTGAGATTTCGTCGCGAACTTTTTAATATATTATTGAATCCATTTTAGAGTTTTTTTGGCTTCTATCGATATTTGTCCTACGGCTAGTCAGGACCGATAGGAAGTAAATGGCAATGGCTATAAAAGTGGCGTCCATTATGCGGACGCCAAAAGCAGGTGGACGCCAGTTTAAATGCACTTTTTCCTTCAGAGGACGGCTAATTGTTTGGAGGATGTAAATATATATATATATATATATATATATATATATCATTAAAACGCATAAAAAATATTTTTTTCAAATTTTTTAATTCAAAATTTAATTCAAACACTCGACACTTGAATTTCATTCAAGAAGCCATCATTAATATTCCGAGAGCTGGCCGCAAATTTTGGGTACTAGGTATTTGAGGCAAGCTGAATTTGCCACAGAACTTGTTATATAACTTTTCTATTATACCCCAACACGATGGTGGAGACTTGACTGGTATGTAGCGGGGTAAAATGAATCCCTCAATTTAGATCACCTGGCATAGCTGGCAAAATGAATCCCTCAATTTAGATCACCTGGCATATCTGGCAAAATGAATCCCTCAATTTAGATCACCTGGCAGCTATGCTATCTACGTATGCAAGTACGTATGCAAACTGATCCTATCTGTCAATGATCATGACCATGCTACTACGAGTAGTTTCTTTAAAATTTGATTGTATACTGTAGACATGGACGTATAAAAAAAGTTATATGTCCTTGACTGTATACTTACCATAAAACTGTCAAATCCTTTTGTTTGAAAGCTAGCACCTACGTATAAAACGCCCACAACAGATAGCACTCACTGATGACAATGTCGATAAGAATAATGGTTCTCCGACACATAATATTACGTAGGTATTAATATCAGCTATCTGGCTAGTTAAGCTTTGCTTAGTTTGGAGCAAGATGGTGTTGTGTGAGAATTTTTTTATTTACAAGCTTTCCATGCTTCTAAATTCACTTTAACTTCAAATCTAAAATCTTTTAATTAAATTGAGGTATAACAAAAAATATTTTTTTATCTTTGCATCGCTTATTTAGGACATTATTTCTCTGTAAGACACAAAAAAATACTATCATTGCATTTGAAACAATGTTGGTTAGCCCGTGGTGTGTCCTAATTTGATACGCAACGGTAGTAGGACTTCACACGGCTGTACTGAAGGTACGGGCTTTACATATTTTTTGCAAGATTTCATTTAAAGTGTTTGCTGTTCCAACTTCCAAGTACGGAGAAAATAAATTATGACAGAATTGTAAATATACTATGACATTGTATGTACTATTTATTTATTACGACAAAATAGTGTAATTACTATTCTGTCATTATTTATTTTCTCCGAAAAGCAAAACCGACTTCAGTTTTATATCAAATTCAGACATACGACCAAATTTCGTAAGAAATAGCTTCTATCATCGCTAAGTCGTCTAGTTAATTGACTGTAAATTTTAGTTTTTGATCATATTTAAAAACGGCCGCACTGATTTCGATAAAATTTTAATTAAACCAACTCTAAATAATGATCTACCAAACAAAAAATAATCATTGAAATCGTTTCACAACTGGCGGAGATAACGCGTAAGTTTTTACAAAAAATGTAATGAATCTGTATCAGATTTATCTCAACTACTTCATCAAGTACGACTTGGACTTTATAATTAAACGACAAAGGCTAAAGTAGAGCTGTCGTGGAGCGAAGTAATTTCTCAGATGTTCGAATATACAAAGTACCATTCGTTAATCATTCCTTACGACGTATAATACTACGAGTACAGATATTTAAGCGAAGCAACGAAGACGATATATCTAACATTCTGATCCAAATTATTGGCTTGAACATCTTGATTATCTGTAGACCTTCATTGGTCAATGGATAGTTCAGGTGTGCTTAGTGTAAGGGGTGCCATTTAAAACGCATATTTTTTTTTCCTAATTTACTTTGTCATATTGAATGCAGCATAATATATAGTGTCATAATATAACTTTTGCATAATAGTTTTTTGGTATATTGATGAGACGCATAATATAGTCTTTAGGCATTTTTTGTTATTTTTTGTCCTACTAAATAAAGACCCAGGTTTTATAGAACCCAGATCCGACTCGGAGCACCCCGACTTCACCTAGTCTTCTTGCTACTACCCTTAGAGTGTATATAAAAATGCGAGAGCCAGAAGCACTGCGGTCTGCCCTGAGTGTCGCTTCTCCATACTCATCCTGCGCTGCACTACCTCCCTTGAGCTTCTGGCGGGAAGCCCATCCGGAGTTAAAAAGTACACCATTTTTCTTACCGTCCCCGTCCGCTTTTCTCAGTGTGTGTCTTTAAACATTAAACTGTAAATAGTTATGTGTTCAAACATTATGGTATGTTATCTGTATGTTATATTATATGGTTATGATAATTAACATTATTCAAAAACAATTATGCGTTTAGTTGTTATGGTAATATATATTAGTCCTAAAAACGTTATGCCTAATGAAATTAGTACAAAAATATAAACCCTATAGAGCTATAGACCTCAGTCTAAGTAGTTAGGTATGTAACGTAGTGTAGTTCTCATTGTATTTTAGTGTTGTTAATAAAGGCATGGATGGTAATGTACAGATCCATTACAAAAAGGATAAGTTAATCCTACAAGTTCTTGAACAGCCGACATAGCTAAATCACTGAGTACATACTCTAGTCCCCTGTATTAACTTAGCACACAAAATGGTATCAGTACAAGTGCAGTAAGTGTAGTACAGTGTCAAGTGACAAATTACAGGGCATAGAGATAAAATGTTTTATATATCTGGGTGACGAGCGCAGTGCAGTACTAGGTAATTATTTGGACTCCTCATATTCCAATAGCTGCGTGTCACTGTGATGTTATGGGCTTACCATCAGACACATGACATATTCGTCTCGTTTGTCGACTGTATTGTAAAAAAAATGGGTAGCATGTAGTTGCTTAGTGTCGCCTATCGCTTACTTACAGAGCAACACGATAAATTGTAATTTCATTTTTATGTAGGTACCGATAAACACGTATTTGTTATTGCTATGGCAGTATAATCATAAAACAGTTTTGCCAGTCATAAGGACTGCCGATAGAACTGAAAACTTACAACTCAGAATTTGATAGTTCACTTTGGAAACTACGCGGCTGAAACTGGTGGGCGCTGTTAGTCTGGAAAAAATCTTCAGGGTCGTCTAAATATCTAAATATTCATCATCCATTCAGACTAGATGGCCATGGTCCTGAGTTCACCCGAAGATTAATTTCATTTACGAGCGTGACGGTCGAGCTCAATTCACAGCTCATGAAAAATATGTGTGTGGTGCGCCAAAAGAAGATTTCAGCTCAAAAAACAAAAGACATGTGTGAAGCGCCAAAATAAGTTTTTACTTCAGAAATACAATTTAATTGTACCTCTATAATTTGTGTCCTTATAGCATTTTTGTTAGATCCCTGTATGAGAAAGCCAAAATACAGACACCAAATGGAAGTCGTCCGTTTGCGCAGCTCAGTACAAATAAACCGATTGACTTTAGATTTGAAGACACCAAGATTGTAGCCATTGGGAAAACCCCACTCAGGCAACGTATTCCACAGCCTAGACGTTCTTATAAGAAAGTTGAGTTCGTTCGTGTCTTTGGAACATCAACCATGAAACGATGTCGCTTTTTCGAGCTACGAGCATTCCGATAGAAAAAAAGGGCAAGGTGGTATTAGATCGTACAAATCAGTCGCACACTCTCCGAAGTGTATCCGATAAAACTATAGAAACAGCAATGTGTCCAGCAAAGTAATGGGGCAAAGAGAAAGTCATCTTATATTTCACTAGATGTCCACCCCGGCTTCGCCCGTGGTACATTATATAGCACTCATCGGGATCCCGTACATATCCAACGGTGAAAGAATGACTGAAATCGCTTCAGTCATTCCTGATAATATCGCTTTAAAACAAAAAAACCTCTTCAGCTACCTGCTACGCCACCTGTTGCAAATTGGTCGTACCAACTCAGATATAGAAACTTTGATTAGCAAAGGTTTATATTCAATGACGCAATCTCAGACACATGCTGTCATGTCAAAACACGCTACGAAAACTCTCAAGAAGGAATATTTTTTCCCGTTTTTTGTTACATTCTTGATTCATGCTCCGCTTCTATCGATAGTAGCGTTATGGATATATAACTATATCCCTTAGCCTTCCTCGATAAATGGACTATTCAATAGAAAAATAACCTTTCAATTCGGACCAGTACTTCCCGAGATCCTAGCGTACAAACAAACTCTTCAGCTTTATAATATTAGTATAGGTAGATAATGACGAGTACTTACCTACAGTAGAATCATAGAATAGATAGGTAGGACAGTGAGTTGGACTCTTTATAGCCCCGTAGCACGGAGCTGTTTCGGGCAGGCGTGTTCCTGACAGTTAGGCGTAAAACTTACTTGTCCTGCATTTTTATATTAAAACAGAATGGCGCTCATCGGGACTATTTATAAAACTTTCAGTATTAACAAGAAAAAAAAAAATTACCCCCGACTATCTCGGATTTGGAATTCGTCAAACACTCTAGGTACTAGTCAAGCCCTTTCATTTGGTAGGTACTCATGGTGAGGGAGGTTGAGAAAAATATTTCGTCTGCGATTTTGTGGAGGATGCCTTCTTAGATATTAATCAAACATAGCTAAGATCCCACGCACGGAAACTAAACTTCAAATAAAAAATACCGCATCGAAATCGGTCCATCCGTTAGCGCTCTACGGTGACACAAGCAGACACACGACATCGATGTCAAACTTTTAACCCCATTTTTGGTAGGGAGTTAAAAAGTGCGAATGTTGCACAATACGTCACCTACTGTATATATATATATATATATATATATATATATACACTTTAATTTTTATCATATATTTATTCATCAAAAAGTTTATTTACTTTTGTAAAGTGTCAAGATCATGTAGGTACTATTTTTACACGCAATAACTGGCTGTGATACGAGATCTGCAATTTTACAGGAGGGGTAAAACAGCAGTTTTCAAAATGTTTGAAAAACAAGATTTAATTCAATGTGCTTAAGTTTTAAAAAAAAGTAATTCAACTCAACAAGAAGTTATTACCAACGGCATCCGCTTTCTTCTTTCTATGTACGGATCTCCTAAAAAACTACCTGTTTAGATAAGCATCGATATGCATGGCTCGTTAAAAATACTAAAAATTAAAACAAGTTCAATTAGCTTGTCTTTCTCCATCCTCAGTTGCTGCTCTCAACATCTTTTTCGAGTATATTACCAAGTTTAAGTGTGGCTTGGGTATCAGCTAGACCCTACAGACTGGGGTTGGAAGTTGGTCAACAATATATTAGAGCCAGTTCAAACTTTACTTCCACCTGCGCCGGAAAAACTGCTGAACACTATTTTTTGCAACTGCAAAAAGGGATGCAGTGCTAAATGTGCTCGGACTGTTTTGTTCTTTGGCATGCACAAATTGTCAAGGTCGGTCGTGCTCTAATATTGAATCACAAACAATGATTTCAACATCGATTCAAACAAACATCGCTATTGACGCAATTTACTTGCATCCAAAATGAAGATGAATAAGAAGCAGGCGAAAAAGAACAAGAATTTGAAACTTACAAATAAGACGAATGAACTTTAACACTTTTTTTTAATTTACATCGCTTTTATCTTTTCCAATCTTTGAAAATTTCCGTTATTTTGCAATAGTTTTACCTTAAACAGGATCACAACTGACCCGTGGAGTAGACCTACTGGGGAAACCACGTTAAAAAAACGCGCTAAGTACACTACCTCATAGGTGGCGTGGAAACGTATTCATATTATGACGATAACAACTTTTATAACTTTTTGAATCGTTATATCTCAGAAACGGTGGCTCGTAAGAAAAAAAGTATTGAAACATTTTTTATAGATAATTTTATGATCTACAGTTTTTGTCTGAGGTGTTTTTATGATAAAACTTACCGTTTTGCAGAAAATTGCAAAAAACTCATTTTTTTTACTTTTGACCTTGAATAAAAAAAATTCCATACACTGGAATGATGGGGAACTTCTAGACATTGTTTATAATTATGTTCTGAACAATTTCACTGAAATTCAGCTTGTTGGGACTTTATGTAACTTCGAATGTCTAACTTGACCGGACTAAAAAGATGTAAAATTATATTTTCTACAATAATGATTCTAATAATGTTTGCCTTAAAGTGCATAGTTTTCGAGATATCAGTCAAAACGTTTTTTCAAGATGGCGCTTGAGGCTCCACCTAGATCTGTCAGTATTTTGTAATTTCATGCTCAACAACTGATCCTAAACCTGACAAAAAATATTTGATCGCCAATTTAGTCCTAGTTTCAAGAATTCGCCTCAAACGCAGTATTGAAAAAACGATTTTGGCCGATATCTCGGAAACTATACCTTTTTTAGGCGAAAGTCATTGAAAGCATTATTGTAGAAAACAACATTTAACATCTTTTGTTCTCTATTCAACGAAGCAATTTAACTGATATTTTAAGAGATATCGGCTGCGAAAGAAAAACCATTTTATTAAATAAGCAATAAATCGTTAACGGTGAGCTGTGGAAAAAAAATTGTAGAAAACAAAAGATGTATGATTATATTTTCTACAATAATGATTTCAATAATGTTTGCCCTAAAGTGCATAGTTTTCGAGATATCAGCTAAAACGTTATATCATGATGGCGCCTGAGGTGAATTCTTGATCACGGTACATTGAACACGGCGACCTCACCTTTGAAGGCGAAAGTCAAAGAGGTCATTATTGTAGAAAACATAATATTGCATCTTTCGTTTCCAGTAAACTCTTTTGTCAAAGTTACCGTTTATGATATATGAGTTATTTAATAGTTCCGAGTTCACCCGATGATTTCTTTCATTTACAAGCGTGACGATGAGCTTCGTTCACAGCCCAAGAAAAATATGTGTGTGGTGCGTCAAAAGAAGTTTTCACTTCAAAAAGTAGTATTTGTTATGATTTCCACTATTCAATATCAGTTCTGTAACGACATATCGGATATACGTATATTACACATACTTACTTATATTACTTACATTAAATATCAGCTGTAAATATAGTTAAAATGACAATATGATGATGATGACGACTGGAAAATATCGAGATGTCGAATCTATCTCTAGCGCAACTCTATTTTTACCTACCCACGATAGAAAATACTGTCTTGTGTGTCACCGCACATTGTTCGATCGGACGAAACGAAGTAGAACCGCTCCTCTACCGCCTAACTAATAAACAATTTTCGTACAAAAAATTAAACCGACTTCAAAACCACAAATAGGCACTCAAAAGCGAAAAATAAACTAAAATCATTGTTATAAGCGCTACTCACTCATCTATTTGAAGTCGGTGCCAGCTAAATCTAACAGGTATAGGATAGATACTACTTACCTGTGCCTACATAGCATCAATCTACTAACTTTTTGACCTGACTGGCACCGACTTCAAATAGATGAGTGAGTAGCGCTTATAACAATGATTTTAGTTTATTTTTCGCTTTTGAGTGCCTATTTGTGGTTTTGAAGTCGGTTTAATTTTTTGTACGAAAATTGTTTATTTTACTCTTTTAGTGTACAAGAACAAAATTAAAAATTTTGATTAAACCCCGACTACCTTGGATTTGTTATCTGTACAACATTCTACTAGTCAAGCCCTTTCATTTGATACCCATATAAAGGGAGTTGTGAAAAAACAAATGTATTTCGGCATTTTGTGGAAGCGGCCATCTTGGATTTGAATTTTTTCATAGTGAAAAGTATTCTACTAGTCAAGCTCTTTCGTTTGATACCCAAATTGAGGTAGTAATGAAAAATATAATATAATTCGCCGTTTTGTCGTGGTGGCCATTTTGGATTTGAAATTTGTTATAGTACATAGTACTCTACTAGTCAAGCCCTTTCATTTGATACCCAAATTGAGGTAGGTTGTGAAAATATTTTGTCCGCCATTTTGTGGAGGCGGCCATCTTGAATCGACATTAACCAGACATAGCTAAGAACATCTGCTATGGTATTAACCTTGAAATAAAAGAAACCGCATCGAAATCGGCCCATCTGTTTGAGTTCTACTACGGTGCCACAGCAGATAGACAGACAGGGGTTAAAAACAAGTTTTTATTAAAGCATTTACACAATTTTGTATTGACAGGGTCGAGATTCATAACTTTTGTGAAATCTACAACGTCATCCAGATACGCAATTTTTCAGTTTTTGGTTCATATTTCAAAAACTACTTGACCGATTTCAAAAAGATTTATATGGGACCATTCGGGAAGCATACCCATCCGAACACAAAAATAAATTTTAAAATCGGTTCAGAGGTTCTCGAGAAATCAGGTAACATACATAAAAAAAAAAAAAAAAAAAAAAAACATAGGGGTCGAATTGATAACCTCCTCCTTTTTTTGGAAGTCGGTTAAAAATGTCTTAGCATTGCTATTGCTGTCATTTCAAGCGAGAAGAAAAGAGAGAGCAATATCAAAGCTAAGACATTTTTAGTTAGGCGGTAGTATGAAAGTCGCGAGTTTATTTCGAAATTACGTTTTTCGCAGAAGAGTTTTAGGTTGCGATCTGTAAAGTTTGGGAACCAGGACAAAATTCATAAAAACCGCGGATTTTCCAGATTATAGAGCTCAAAAGACTCATAAATGTGTAAAAAAACATTGAGATGAAGATGAAATCCGGCCCGGACGCTGCCCGGACGCCGTCCAAACTAGGACAAATCCGGGGAAACCCCGACGGATGGCAACCTTATGCTAGTTAAATGTATTTTACATATTTTCGGTGAAATGCGTAATAATTAACTGATATATTGACCGAAGCATCATTAAATAACGGTGCGGTATAAGCATCTACACGAGTTTGAAAAATTCCTCACGTTTTCTCCACGTAGAACCAATCCCCAATTGAGTCGAAATTCTCCTCAATTTGGGGAATTCCCCACAAATAAACGCACTATTACTATTGCTTAAATCACTAACATAACGACACGACACCACTTTGCTGGGAAACCCCTCATTTTGTAACTTTGTAACGGGTTAATGAGTTCCGAGTTCAGAGTTCTGAGAGCTGAGACTGAGAATCACACACATCACACTTGTACTGAGAAAAGGTTTGTGTTAAGTGGTTATAATATTCAAATTTATTTAGTGATAAAATGGATAAAAGGTTATTAAAAGGCCGAGATAAAAAGAAACAAGGTGATTTTAAGGTCAGTAAGTAAATTAACCAAATTTGGCTATCTGTTCTGTGGTATAAAATATAGCTCAAAAAAGCAGTATTGCCAAATTTGTACCACTCAAAACTATGTTAAACTGTAAGATATTGTAGTAAAACCCCAATATCTGTAAGTAAATAAAAACTCAATTTTATTTGCTACTAGCAGTGTCCCGCGGTTTTCCCGCGTAGTTTCCGTTCCGCGTTGTTTTCCGGGATAAAAAGTACCTAAGTATGTCTTCCAGACTGTAGGTAACCAATTTTTTCAATTTTCAGCCTGATCTGTTCATACGTTACGACGTGATTGAGCTACTAACATCCAAACATGTATAATATTAAGTAGGTAGGATAGGATTATTTCCGTTTGTGAAGAATTCACAGGGACATGGGACTTGTGAGGAATTCGAATAAGTCTATCCCCGAATTTGGGGAATATTGCTGAAAATTCAATTTAACGAAAAATTATAAATATGATATTGTAATGGGTAAATAATAATAATTTATAACTTTTAACCGAGTCATAAATATAAGATATGAAAACTCTTTATAAAAAGCCACAATACATGAGAAAAACCATTAACTAAAGCTCTAAATAAATACATTTCACTTTGCGGCCGTATCGCTTGTAGCGATCTCTTCCTGACAACCGTGCACGAATTAGATACAAAAGATAGTAACAGAATGAGGAGGTTCTAAATTCGGTTGTATGTTTTTTAGTCTGCCTGCGAAGCCGAGGGTCGTGGGTTCAATTCCCTCGCACTCGCAGTATTTGTGTGATTATTACAAATATTTGTTCTGGGCCTGGTTGTTTCAATGTATAATAAATATGTCAAATGACAAAATATTTATTGTGAAAATAAACTATTTTTTACAAAAAATTAAACCGACTTCAACACCACAAATAGGCACTCAAAAGCGAAAAATAATTTAATATAGGTAATTATTATAACCGCTACTCACTCATCCATATGAAGTCGGTGCCAGGCTAGTTAAAAGTCAGTAGATATACTATGTACGAGGTAGTAAGTAAGTAGGCATAGGTAAGTAGTATCTATCTACTACCTGTTAGATTTGGCTGGCACCGACTTCATATAGATGAGTGAGTAGCGGTTATAATAATTACCTACATTAAATTATTTTTCGCTTTTGAGTGCCTATTTGTGGTGTTGAAGTCGGTTTAATTTTTTGTAAAAAATAGTTTATTTTACCCTTTTTAGTGCTAAACAAGTTTTCACTAATGCATTTACACGATTTCGTGTTGAGATCTCAATACATGAATTAAACCCAAACACTGGGTAGTTCCTGTAAGCCGTTAAGAAATTCCCTTGACTGTCCTTTATCTTCATCATCAGACCACTAATGACAGTCACAACCCATCTATGTAAAAAGTTCTCATCAATACAAATTCATCGAGCCCAAACACAAGGTAACTACTATGTACTGTCGAGGAGTTCCCTCGACCGTCTTCCCGTTCCCTCATCAGATCGACTCCAGACCATCTTTAAATTATACTGCTTTAAAATGCTCAAACAAAAACTTAACTAACGCACTAGTCATCTTTACAATTTTCGAAAGTTATCCTCGATTTATCTAGGATATCATCATCAGATCCTGGTTTCCTTATCATGGTACCACCCTGGGAATATCTCCTTTACAACAAAAAAAGAATCATCGAAATTGGTTCATAAACGACGAAGTTATCCGCGAACACACATAAAAAAATAAAATAAAAAAAAACATACATACATACGGTCGAATTGAGAAACCTCCTTTTTTGAAGTCGGTTAAAAATACATAATTTACATTAAATATTTAGATATTTCGAAATTACGTTTTTCGCAGAAGAGTTTTAGGTTGCGATCTGTAAAGTTTGGGAACCAGGACAAAATTCATAAAAACCGCGGATTTTCCAGATTATAGAGCTCAAAAGACTCATAAATGTGTAAAAAAACATTGAGATGAAGATGAAATCCGGCCCGGACGCTGCCCGGACGCCGTCCAAACTAGGACAAATCCGGGGAAACCCCGACGGATGGCAACCTTATGCTAGTTAAATGTATTTTACATATTTTCGGTGAAATGCGTAATAATTAACTGATATATTGACCGAAGCATCATTAAATAACGGTGCGGTATAAGCATCTACACGAGTTTGAAAAATTCCTCACGTTTTCTCCACGTAGAACCAATCCCCAATTGAGTCGAAATTCTCCTCAATTTGGGGAATTCCCCACAAATAAACGCACTATTACTATTGCTTAAATCACTAACATAACGACACGACACCACTTTGCTGGGAAACCCCTCATTTTGTAACTTTGTAACGGGTTAATGAGTTCCGAGTTCAGAGTTCTGAGAGCTGAGACTGAGAATCACACACATCACACTTGTACTGAGAAAAGGTTTGTGTTAAGTGGTTATAATATTCAAATTTATTTAGTGATAAAATGGATAAAAGGTTATTAAAAGGCCGAGATAAAAAGAAACAAGGTGATTTTAAGGTCAGTAAGTAAATTAACCAAATTTGGCTATCTGTTCTGTGGTATAAAATATAGCTCAAAAAAGCAGTATTGCCAAATTTGTACCACTCAAAACTATGTTAAACTGTAAGATATTGTAGTAAAAACCCCAATATCTGTAAGTAAATAAAAAACTCAATTTTATTTGCTACTAGCAGTGTCCCGCGGTTTTCCCGCGTAGTTTCCGTTCCCGCGTTGTTTTCCCGGGATAAAAAGTACCTAAGTATGTCTTCCAGACTGTAGGTAACCAATTTTTTTCAATTTTCAGCCTGATCTGTTCATACGTTACGACGTGATTGAGCTACTAACATCCAAACATGTATAATATTAAGTAGGTAGGATAGGATTATTTCCGTTTGTGAAGAATTCACAGGGACATGGGACTTGTGAGGAATTCGAATAAGTCTATCCCCGAATTTGGGGAATATTGCTGAAAATTCAATTTAACGAAAAATTATAAATATGATATTGTAATGGGTAAATAATAATAATTTATAACTTTTAACCGAGTCATAAATATAAGATATGAAAACTCTTTATAAAAAGCCACAATACATGAGAAAAACCATTAACTAAAGCTCTAAATAAATACATTTCACTTTGCGGCCGTATCGCTTGTAGCGATCTCTTCCTGACAACCGTGCACGAATTAGATACAAAAGATAGTAACAGAATGAGGAGGTTCTAAATTCGGTTGTATGTTTTTTAGTCTGCCTGCGAAGCCGAGGGTCGTGGGTTCAATTCCCTCGCACTCGCAGTATTTGTGTGATTATTACAAATATTTGTTCTGGGCCTGGTTGTTTCAATGTATAATAAATATGTCAAATGACAAAATATTTATTGTGAAAATAAACTATTTTTTACAAAAAATTAAACCGACTTCAACACCACAAATAGGCACTCAAAAGCGAAAAATAATTTAATATAGGTAATTATTATAACCGCTACTCACTCATCCATATGAAGTCGGTGCCAGGCTAGTTAAAAAGTCAGTAGATATACTATGTACGAGGTAGTAAGTAAGTAGGCATAGGTAAGTAGTATCTATCTACTACCTGTTAGATTTGGCTGGCACCGACTTCATATAGATGAGTGAGTAGCGGTTATAATAATTACCTACATTAAATTATTTTTCGCTTTTGAGTGCCTATTTGTGGTGTTGAAGTCGGTTTAATTTTTGTAAAAATAGTTTATTTTACCCTTTTAGTGCTAAACAAGTTTTCACTAATGCATTTACACGATTTCGTGTTGAGATCTCAATACATGAATTAAACCCAAACACTGGGTAGTTCCTGTAAGCCGTTAAGAAATTCCCTTGACTGTCCTTTATCTTCATCATCAGACCACTAATGACAGTCACAACCCATCTATGTAAAAAGTTCTCATCAATACAAATTCATCGAGCCCAAACACAAGGTAACTACTATGTACTGTCGAGGAGTTCCCTCGACCGTCTTCCCGTTCCCTCATCAGATCGACTCCAGACCATCTTTAAATTATACTGCTTTAAAATGCTCAAACAAAAACTTAACTAACGCACTAGTCATCTTTACAATTTTCGAAAGTTATCCTCGATTTATCTAGGATATCATCATCAGATCCTGGTTTCCTTATCATGGTACCACCCTGGGAATATCTCCTTTACAACAAAAAAAGAATCATCGAAATTGGTTCATAAACGACGAAGTTATCCGCGAACACACATAAAAAAATAAAATAAAAAAAAACATACATACATACGGTCGAATTGAGAAACCTCCTTTTTTGAAGTCGGTTAAAAATACATAATTTACATTAAATATATTATATATATATATATATATATATATATATATATATATATATATATATATATATATATATATATATATAAATTCATCATTAACATCTATTCAATTTACACATTTTTGCAACAGCTCGGACCCAGCTCAGCATATTGCCGATTGGATCCAACCGGCGCGGCGCTGGTCTTCCGCTGGTGCCGGCGAAACGAACAATTTACAACGAACTACATAAATATATAATGTGTTTGTCTACCCGTGTCGGAGCCTGAAATGATAAAATATTATATGATTAATTTTATCGACAAATCAGGCATTGATCAATTTTTTTTCTTTGAAAAAAAGTAATACTTATTTTGTTTCCAATTATTTTATTCCTTTTATACCGGAATCTACTTCATTATTTGAAGGCGAACGTTGCCGCGTCATTTCAAATGAAGTACTTAGTTTAAAATTTCGTTTTTCACTCTTACAAGTGTTTTGATTTATTTGTGTGTTTATTTGATTCTTTTTTATTTATGTCAAAGGTCGTGATAGCTGAAGAGATGCCTACGTCTCACAAATTTATTAAGGCTCCATTTGCCAAAGAACCGCTGAATCGAGCTCAACAATTAGTGCCGTCTACAAAGAATAATCCGTACGTATAAGTAAATTATGAAATTAAATTCCAATGAAAATCAGTCAACGGAACCAATCAAACTCGGGCCAAACTAGACTCACACTTGATTTTTTTTGTGTGGAAATGCATTTACGCATGTCTGCCACATATGTTAAGTAGTCCGCCGTGTTAGGGCGCGGCTGGGTACGTTACTACTTAGAGTGGTACCCCTACCATATCGATATCGACTAAAACCCCCACAGATTTATCCAGCCGTGACTTGGCAGCAGAGACGCGGGACCACTCTCGACCACGACCCTGCCACTGCCGCCGCCCTTGCGGCGCGTCGCCTCCTCGGGAAGGCCTAGGTGGGGTGGGGTGTCCGACGACCCTAAATGTTCGACGCCCCAAGACCTCCAGTGGCGACGAAATGCAAGCTAGGCTTATGTCCCCATGTCCACTTCCGCCTCGTCGACAAAGCGAGAGGTCATGCCAACTTTCGATCTTCCACCTCACTGTCGATGGTCGGCAGTGAGAGGTTCGCCCTCACGACAGCGGCTAGGGATAGTCGGAGTTCCGCCTCCGTGGTCACGATGACCCCCAAGTAGCATCGCGGTCCGTTTCTGCAGCACCATATAGCCGCTCTTGTCCATCCACTGTAGTCAGAGTAGGTCCTTATCTGGTAGACTTAGGATTTCTACTTGGTCGATGAGAAGCCTTGCCAAGCCTTCCATCCCCTTTACCCCGAACTTCTAGGCCCAGTGTTTGAAGATCCGAGGAGCGTGAATTGAAGTTTCCTATCAGATTGGTATTAGTCACGAGACACAACGAGATGCTATCGAGTTCTAAGTACAAAAATAAGTTAAAAAAACAATATGGAAATAGTCTTTTGGACAACATAGATCTATTTTTTACACAACAAATCACAAAACCGTGACCAACAAAACATTTCAAAATCCTATTTCTAACTTGCAGGCAACCTCAAGGATTTAAGATACCTCCACTACTGAAGTTTCTATTTGCAAAAGGTCTGGAGGAAAAATCGCTGGAAACCATTAAGGATCCAGAATACAGAGACAAGCTGCGGAAAGTTTTGATTGAAACCAAGTGAGTTTATTTAGAATTATTTTTAACCCCGGACCAAAAAAAGGGGTGTTATAAGTCTAACGTCGATGTCTGATTGTCTTTCTGTGGCACCGTAGAGCTCAAACGGATGGGCCGATTTCAATGCGGGTTTTTTATTTTAAAGTTGTTAATTTCTTGATGATTTTCTTAGCTATATATGGTAAATATCGATTTAAGATGGCCGCCTCCACAAAATGGCGGACAAAATATTTCTTCACAACCTACCTCAAAATGGGTATCAAATGAAAGGGATTGATTAAGATAATACTGTGCATTCCCGTGGGACGGCCTCCCGATCGGTGGACCGACGGGAAGCGGATGGATGCGTAGGGCCAAAGACCGGAGTTGGTGGCACAACATTGGAAAGGCTTAGCCCAGCAGTGGACGAACATGGGCTGACGACGATGATGATGATACATATAAATAACATATAAATGAAAAAAAAATTGTTGTGTGTTCTTGACTGCGTATTGTATTGACTTGTATAGAGCTAAAGTGAGGATTGGGCTGCGTGCATGAGAGAAGCCTAAGTTCAGCCGAATCAATGAGAGGAAGGTGTTAAGTGTGAAAGCATGTTACACACAGATTATGTTAATATTTAGAAATTTACTGATGTTGGAGTGCTGTGACCTTGTAACAAGTTTATAACTTCATAAGTCCATTGAAATGTTATAATTTAAGGATCGAATATTGCATAATTTAGAGGACGCAACCACCCTTGTCCCTCTGCCCCCCATCCTGGAAAACGCTTTTTTCTATATATTTCAAACTACCAATACTATCTACAATAAATGTATTAAAATATAATTTGTAGCAAATGAAATTTTCTACGAGTTTGCTTATTACTTTTTACTGAAACTTCAAAATATATAGTAGGGCTCCCCTACTATAAATAGAGTTATGAGACAAGTACCATTTTAATTGAATGCACGGGTAACTCATGTTTGATATGGTAGTCAGTCCAGTCCGACTTAAGTCTGACGGCGGCCGAAACTTAAGTCGTACTGTAGTGACTACTTAAATCAAACATGATTAATTTAAAATGTGTGTAATAACATTAATATGAGTAATAACATTTTCATTCAAAACTATTTCAGAACAATCATAGAAGCAGGCATAAAAAACACTAATAACTATGTGGCATTTTTTCATCACTTACTTTGGTGGGAAGAAGTTATCGCAAGAATAAATTTGAAGGTAAAGTTTATTTTTGTGATATTTAGCATATTGATTTAATACTTTAACAAAAGTGTACTTTACAGACTGCACTTCGGCGAGTGTGCACAGGAGCTGCAGGAACTAATACCATCCTTTCATCTTTTTCATATTTGGAAGTACATATTATGTAGTTCCATCCTTTCATGGTAGACGTCTCGCGTCTATGCACAAAACGCTTTGAAAGTTGGCGTGTGTGTGTGTGTGTGTGTGTGCGCGCGTCTGTATGCGCATGAACGTGTGTTAGGTATTGCCGTGAATCTTGTTTCATTAATAAACAATGCGAGATTGAGCTGAAAAATGCAAAATACTCAGTCAAATCTGAATTTCTTTACGACGTTAGTTTGTTTATATTTGTTTAAGGTTTATGAAAAAGGTTAGCCTAGGGGCTTTAATCAAAGCCGTGGTGGCCTAATAGCAATAGCGTCTACTTTCACAATCAAAAGGTTGCAGGTTCGATGAACAATTCTATGATAGTCATAGGCACAGGCTCAAACGGCGAAGGAAAACATCGTAAGGAAAACCACATGTTCCAAGATAGCCATCTTTCCCGGATATTTGTCATGCATCGCACTTAGCTACCGTGGTGGATTAAGGCTTTGATTCTGTCTTCGCCAGAATAGAAACCGAGTCCCATCTGTGGGCACATAAAGTTGGCTTATACAATGAAACCTACATTATAGCAAGATGGCTTGCATGATGATTTTTTAAATCTAATTAGTCCGACTGTTAGATTATGGACAAATTTTATATCCCCTTTTTTTCTTTAGGCTAAGAATTCATGGAGCGGTTTCAAATCGCGCCCGCAGCTTCTGTAGAATGCAGATTTATATGTAAAAATTGAAATCAAAACTCACGAGGCGGTTTACACCCGCGGCGCGCGCAGCTGCCACCAAAGACGTCGAATAGCAAAAAAAAATATCGAATTCTATGGCTGCCACGCGGCTCCCGCGGGCGCCGCCCGCCACGTTCGCGGCCGAAAATCATAATCCTCCTCTACTCCGGATGTTTGATGAATCTAAGTCGACTACTATAATTTGATAAAACTAAAAATATACGTGTGCCATATTTTTCCGTGATCTACCGTACGGACTAATTAGAATGGTTGGTATATTTATGACCCAATCATCATTCCGATTACACAAAGATACCATCATACATTATGTTTCAGAAATACAACATGACTGACGTCGCTCTGGAGAAGTGGAACGGATTATTCGCCCTGGAAGTTCCTGGCCTAGCGGAGAAACGACCTTCTCTCCTCCGCGGTATGTATCAAATTTATTTTACTTTAAATTTTACTAAGGCGCTCAATAGAGACGCAAGCTTTGGATTAAATTGAATAAAAAGGTTGATTTGTAGCGGTTTTTTTACCCGCGACGGAATGGCCATTTTATTGCCTTTTTGCCCATAACTGTTTGTACGGTTTTGATGCAGTTTTCAATTATAGGTTTAGGTTTGATTGGCGCATGTTTTAAGTTAGATATTACGGTGACAACTCACCAGGAGGCGCAGCAGTAAACTTTTTTTTGTGCAAAATGTTGTTGCCATTTTTCTCCAAGGCTACTACTTAGTCCGATTTTGATGCTGTTTTTAGTGATGGGTTAAGGTTTGGTGCATGTTCTTTGTTAGGTATTACGGGGACAACTCACCAGGGAAAGCAGCAATAAACATTGTTTGTGCAAATGTTGCCATTTTTCTCCGAAACTAAAAGGCCGATTTTGATGCAGGCATGACTGAAAACTTTCAGTGATGGGTTTGTAGTTTATTAGCGAGGGTTCTTATAGTGGTGTTATGATATTAGGTCACTAGGGGGCACTGCATTAAATTTGTCGTTGCTACTATGTTATTTCTAATTTATGCAATCGGGCTGAGTGGCGTATTATAGGAGAGGCCTATGTCCAGCTTCGTCTTACGGCTCTAGTCGGGAGAACGGTGACTGCCGATCCGGAGACGCCGAGTTCAAAACCACGCGCACCACTGTCTTTTCGAAGTCATGTGCGTAATGCCGCTAACTTAAAACGGTGAAGGGGTAACATGGTGAGGAAACCGACATGTACCTAGAATAAAGATTCTATTGCGGGTTGGTGGATGACACATGACTTCGAAAGCGAAGTCATGTGTCATCCACCAACCCGCATTGAGCCAGCGTGGTGGATTATGGCATTGACTCTCTCCTTCGGAGTGAAGACAAGGTCCCGAGTCCCAGCAATGGGAACATTTAGTGGGCTGGTTATGCTATGGCCAGCAGTGAACGAACATGGGCTGACGATGACTATGCAATAAGGAAACTCGATATAACTCGACAGGTAAGTATAACAACAATAGTAGGTGCTTAACAACATTAAAAAAATCGATGCTCTCCAAAAAGTTTAAAATAAAACGCATAATTACAAAAGAAAGAAAAAAACCCACGTTGGTTGAAAGGTTGAAACGTACCTAATTGAAAAGGATAAAATAATAAAAGAGCCCCAACTTAAATAACAAATTAAAAAATAACAATAACATCCGTCGGGGCTGCCATCTTTTTTATAAATTTCATCGTAAGTAAAAATAAGTATCATCATCAACTTTTATTAAGGTTCCCACTGTAGGAGCACGGCCTGCCCATTGGGTATTGCTCTAAAATTCTCCAATTATTATTATTCACAATATTATGTAACTGCAAAACTAGTTCATTTAATGGCACCCCCGGTCGGTATTTTTTTTACGTTTTGCGTCAATTAGTTATCTAACCTAGCTTAGGTAGGTACCTATCTAGAAAACTGTACAACCATGCCAAATATAGGTATTTGGCATGGTTGTATAGTTTATACATAATCAATAAAGAATAGGTCGTCGTGTATTGATTATGTGTACTAAAAGTGAACAATAGTAATTATATACTGCTACAGACTATGATGGTCTTATTTATTATACCTACTTATATAACATACATACTCGTAATTGGTTAGGAGGACTATGATAATATAAAATGTTTTTTTGCCCATAGCTATATTAGATTTTTAAATTTTTATGTCGCCCCGCTGTGTAGTGTTGGATATTGTACGTAAGTGTTGTAAAATCTGTTTGTTGGATAAGCCTAATTGGCCCTAATAAATAGTCCGGTCAATTTAGACAATTGAAATAACAAAAAATGCGACAGAACCAAATTTACGCAAAGACCTTCATTCAGCCTTCAGTTTCCCATTACAAATAACATTCCAAAAGTCCCTTTCGATCGCATGTGTGCTTCCTGTAAATTTTCATACGACCGTAGGGGACTTTTGGCACGTTATTTGTAATGACAAAACCAAGGTCTCTGCGAAAATTTGGCTCTGTCTGAGTTTTTGTTATTTGATCACCATTTTTATGCCTAAATTGACCGGACTATAACTACTTAATTCATATATATGAAATTAAACATTTATTTATTACTGATGTAGTCAAAATAAAATAATAAAGTCATAAAAATATATTATTAAACACAAAAACACGTAACACAAAAAAATATGCCACCGGTCAGATATGTAATTTAAACGTCAGTTTGCGAATAAAAACCAAAAGAGCATACAAACAGTAAACATTTACAAAGTAAAAAAATTAGATTTCACTGTACGATAATTATTATCGTTGAAGATATTATTTTAAGGTAGAAATGCTTCTTGTCAGATCTTGAATATACCGGTTTCGTCACGATGTTTTCCTTCATCGGTAAAGCCAATGGTGACAAACTTGTATCCACATTTACTTACACTTGAAAAATATTCAGACCTCAGACCTCTGAGCGGGACTCGGCCCAACAACCTCACCACAGTGAGTCGCACTTTCTAGCCAGACGGCTATTTTGTGAAATATCGGTTAATGTATTTACAAACCTTTATTTTTTTCAGGAGACAGAGTATTTTTGCAGCCGCTCCTGAATGAGGGCCTGATGTTTGAATGCGTGATCAAAAATATTGAAAATAACCACATATATTTGTCGGATTTGGATTACGAGTAAGTTATTTATGTAATAAATTTTAATATATTAAATTAATTACAGTATGTAAATAATTAATCTTTTTTGTGGAAACTATCCGAAATAAATATTTATTATTATACGTGGTTACACATATGTATATTTGTCGGATTTGGATTACGAGTAAAATATTTTCGTTATAGTATGTAATTAATAAATTTTTCAATTAATTAATCTAAATTAATAATAAATAAAAAAAATTGTGGGAAACTATCCGAAATAAATATTTATTATTCGGTCCATTTTTTTACTGTTATAAGTTCACACTTGACCGCCATCCCGCCTGATGCGACAATGCGGTATACGATTGAACCTAGAAGAAACCGATTCACTCGATTTGAAGACACCGAGACCAAGACATGTCTTGAATCGTATTTATAAATCAATCCGTTTTGTTAACATCGTTAGTATTTTTTGCTTGTGGCAGGTTTCACAGGCAGCACACGCCCATATCTCGCTATAACGTCCGGTTCATAATGTCTCGAATGCCGGTGGAGCGCTGTCATGAAGCCGTACACGCCGTGTTTGCATCAGAGCATCATCTGCAACGCCTATATCCTGGGACCCTGGATAAGAACAAAGGCAAAAAAAGATCTTCAGCCACCGCGGCCGCCGCCACGGATAACAAAGTTAGTTCCTACTAGAATAAAAATATTAGTAGAGCACTACTTATGTCATTGAAACACAAGGTTTCCTTTAATACAGTCATTCAACAAAGCCGTCTAGACTGGGTAATCGTGAGAGGCGTGCGGGGAGAGACGCGGGAAGCGCGCTCCCGCCATTGCCAACATTACAATGTTAGCATTTCGTGAGCGCGGTTCCATTTTCGGTTTTATCTACCCGTGTCTAGACATTATCGGCGTTTCTTCCAAGACCTAAGGCGATGAACTACTGGTAGTAGTAATGTATTTATATCTTTATACTGTGGTATCCTACAGCGATGACTGGATATAAATGTACCACAGGAAAAATCATACCTAAATTAAGTTCAACTTAAATTAAAATCACCCTGACTCGTTTCACCCAGAGATATCGTATGATTTATCTGTTTACCCCGTAGTTTCACTGGAAACATTGCCCTTCAGGGGTTACAATTACTGGCAAATGTAGAATTACTTCCACTACAAAAGTTCAATTAAGTTAAATATGTTAGGTGAAATACATTTTATGGCTTTTCTATAAAATAATATTTTGGCAGATTCTGGAATGAGTTGATAAGAAACAACAACGAACAGCGATCGGCCGTGGAGCACATTGTAGCGGGTACTTCAGGCAAAGCTCCTTACATCGTGTTTGGGCCGCCAGGAACAGGAAAGACCATGACCATAGTCGAAGCCATCATACAGGTACATACCTTAATACGTACATTCTTAAGGGTGCTGTGTTTCTGTGCTCAAAGTTCGGTAGGCGGTAGAAGCCATCTGAGGCCATCTGCCATAGAGTCCCTTACAAAACAAAAACATCTTTAGAACTAATCACTCAGGATTACATTTTCTTAACCGTTAAGAAAAAAGACTGTGTGTATTCCTGAGGGGTTAAGACTTAACTCCTCACGAGCTTTATGACTTTATGTCAACAATCGTTGCTTAAGCAAAGCTCTCTATTGGAAGACGGATTGTGACATGTATACGTCTCAACACGTTATAATGTTGGTATTAGCCAGTTCGGAATTTCAATTACCACGAACCCACATTTTGGCCCACGACGAAGAAAGTTCTTTTTAGGGTTCTGTAGCCAAATGGCAAAATACGGGACCCTTATACATTCGTCATGTCTGTCTGTCCATCCGTATGTCACAGCCACTTTTCTCCGAAACTATTAGAACTATAATATTGAAACTTGGTAAGTAGATGTAATCTGTGAACCGCATTAAGATTTTGATACAAAAAATAGAAAAAAATTAGGGGCGTCCCAACTTCGAACTGAAACTCAAAAAAAGATTTTTGATCAAAACCATACGTGTGGTTGGACAACCATACCATACTATGGATAGGTCATCAAAAATGATATTGAGGTGTCTCACATTTTTTTTAAACTGAATTGAGTTTGCGCGAGGGACTCTTCCAAAGTGGTAAAAAGTGCCCCCCCCCTGTAACTTCTAAAATAGGAGAATGACAAAAAAAAAGTGTATGATGTATATTACCATGTAAACTATCAACGAAAATTGGTTTGAATGATATCTAGTAAGTAGTTTTATTTTAATGCGTCATAAATTGACTATTGTTAAAACTCTGATTAAAACCAGAAAATGTGAAAATTGTTTGTATTTTATTGTAATCTACTAAAATGACTATGGTGAAAGTGCTAAAGTTGATATTGTTGTATTGTGTATTGTGTATTTGTATTGTATTGTGTTATTTTATTAGTCAAAAATAAATATTGGTGGACATTTCACACACAACACCATCTGACCTCAAACTAAGCAAAGCTTGTACTATGGAAGCCAGATAGCTGATATAATACTTAAATATTTTTAAATATATACTTATTATACATAAAAAAACATCCACAAGAACAAAATTAAAAATTTTGATTAACCCCCGACTACCTTAGATTTGTTATCTGTACAACATTCTACTAGTCAAGCCCTTTCATTTGATACCCATATTAAGGGAGTTGTGAAAAAATAAATGTAATTCGCCGTTTTGTGGTAGCGGCCATCTTGGATTTGAAATTTGTCATAGTGCAAAGTATTCTACTAGTGTAGCCCTTTCGTTTGTGACCCATATTCCGGTAGTAGTGAAAAAAAATTTATAATTCGCCATTTTGTGGTGGCGGCCATCTTGGATTTGAAATTTGTTATAACGTATAGTACTCTGCTAGTCAAGCCCTTTCATTTGATACCCATATTGAGGTAGGTTGTGAAGAAATATTTTGTCCGCCATTTTGTGGAGGCGGCCATTTTGAATCGATATTAACCAAATATAGCTAAGAACACCCGTACGGATATTAAATTTCAAATAAAAAAACCGCATCGAAATCGGCCCATCCGTTTGAGCTCTACGGTGCCACAGACAGACACACACACAGACAGACAGACATCGACGTCAAACTTATAACACCCCTTTTTTTGGTCGGGGGTTAAAAAAAAGCGTATTAACATTGAATTGCTGTGAAGATGTGAAGGTAGCCGCGGCAGTTGGTCTGAATTCGCGCTATTGCCTGTCTAACTTTGGTAGCGCAGTAAGCATCAGGCCCTACTAATCTAATCTTACCGTACTTATAATATCTACTTTTATCTCACGAAGCGACGCAAGCTTTACTTGTGGTAACGATGTTCACACTGTGAATGTGTGCGTGACCGCGACTCCCTCAGTGCCGGCCGAGACTCGTGCGTGTTTGTTTTCACGCACACATTCTTGACGTGTTTTTACTCTTGGTCACCACAAATAATGCCTAAAGACGAAAGTCTTTAACCAGTGCGTGTTGCCAGTGATGTCTTATGGAACTGAGACGTGGACCTTCACTGTGGGCCTCATAACGAAGCTCAAAGTCACACAGCGAGCTATGGAGAGAGCTATGCTCGGAGTCTCTTTGCGCGACAGAATCCGTAATGAGGTTATTCGCAAAAGAACGAAAGTGGCCGACATAGCTCAAAGAGTAAGCAAGCTGAAGTGGCAATGGGCAGGCCACATCGCTCGCAGAACTGACAACCGATGGGGAAGAAAGGTTCTCGAGTGGCGACCACGAACCGGAAGACGCAGTGTTGGACGGCCTCCCACTAGATGGACAGATGACCTCACAAAGGTCGCTGGAAACCGCTGGTTACAGGTTGCGCAGGATCGTTCTTTGTGGAAATCTAGGGGGGAGGCCTATGTTCAGCAGTGGACGTCTTGCGATGATGATGATGCCCACAAATAAGATGCGTGTCGCTTCGTTAGATAAAACCACAATACGACGACTAGCGCAAAGGCACCTCAGACATTTAGACCTCGGATTGGGCTGCCACAGGGGCTAGCGAGTAGAGGATGGTTGTTACTTGTGACCTTACTAGCTGAGTGGAACCACGTACTTGTGCCACACAAATCGCGATGGTAGCTGGAGCCTAAAAAACATTAAAATCTGTCTCAAGCCGTTTCGGTATAGGACGACCACAAATACCGTAATAGATTCTTATACCCGTATATTAGAAGATTTATTTATCTAAACTGTTAAAACTTTTCTAACAATATTTATCTTACTTTAGTGTTACTTTTTTAAGTTTTGAAAAGGGATCCTTGATCTTCAAAGCCCGAAAGTGTCCAACAGACTGGCGGCATTTCCACGCTCTATGTCATGGGAATTATTTTGGGTCATACAGAGGCCTGAGCGGAGATAACGTCCCGTCTCCCAAAAAGACGATCCGCAATAAATGATATCTACATATTTTTTAGCCAAGTACCTACCTTTTTTTCAGCAAGTTATTTTTCACATTTGTCGGCAGGTGGTGGTTCAAAATAAGAAACACCGTGTATTAGTGTGCACAGATTCGAACATGGCGGCAGATCATATTGCATTGATGCTCCTCAAATACAGGATAGCGGTCAACGTCGACAACTATATCATTAGAGCCAACTCAAAGATCAGAGAGTGGTATGTACTCGTATACACACTAGCTGCACCCGCAGCTTAATAGTTTTTTCCATCCTGGTAATGTACCATCTAGCTAAGAAGTATCTTGGTCCTTTCGGGAGAATTGGTTCATTACTATTAAACTAGTAACTCCTCTTTTGACGTGACAACGTCTTATAAATTGGTTTGCCGGGTGACACTTCAAGAAACTCGTTACGCTCCGCTCACGTTATGCGCTCACAACGAGAGCGAGTGAGAGGCACGCGTCCCTTCCACTCGGGCATGGTTAGCCCGCCTAAGAGCGAGAGAGACAGACATAAAAAGTGAAAGGCACGCGTCCCTTCCGTAAAATTATTTTACCACTCAAAGTCGTTGTCACGTAAAACTTTCGCCCGTATACCGACTTTACAGGCAACCTATTTTTTACTTAAGAGTTATAATATTTTGTTAAAGTAAATCAAAATTCTACCTTTTTCCATTGACACAAGATTTGAATTCCAGGTCCTCGATGCCTGCAGAATTAGCTCCGGTATCTAACGGTAATAGTTACGATACGTCCTACTCAGTAAACAACGAAGCTCTGTCTAAATACAGAATCATTGTCACTACGCTGCTGCATGCTGCGAAATACGCTTCGTAAGTACCTATAAGACACAAGGACATTCCAACGGAATTAACGTTTTCATGATGGCTGTATGAGAAAAAATACAAAAAAAGTGTGGCACTCGGGAAGTAACTATTTTCTGATCTGTGACTCGGGGACTGCCGCGGTAAAACTATTGTATGTTGCATGCATTTTTATCAACATAGGCAATAGGATAAATAATTTTCGGCATAAATTTCGGAATTGCTTTTATTTTGAAGAGTGACATTTACCTTAAAAAATATCACGGGAAATCCTTTAAGTTGGCAACACTGCTAAGAGCTTTTAGTCTGTAAAGCTAATACAAATAAGATTCAAAGTCGAATGACCGAGTGGGGAGGACGGCGTTACGGTCTTCCATCCCTCTTTCTTGTGAACATAAGAAAGAGATGCACGATCACTACAATTCGGTCCCCAGGCCCGCGATAAAAGCTATGCTATAGCTTAAAATTATTGACAGTAACTTAAGCTTCTCCAATCATATCATATAACAATAAAACATTCATACCACATTTGGCCCATTAAGAACTAGTTTTGACGGCATTATAGAAAAGTTTACCTACCCTTAAAGTGGGGTCGGTATAACATGTCTCCTTTCTCAAACATTCATTGTATGTTAGTTAATCGTAAGAGACGGTAAGTTGACCAATACTGCGTTGGAGCAGCAACTTTAAGAAACTCTGCTGAATTCTGGATGATATCGGCATAAAACTGGGTTCGGCGAAAGCGGGAGGAGAATTTCGCCATAATGGGAAATAAATATAAGAGGTACTCCTAGAACAATTATTGTCCAAGCATGGGAAGACTTTAACGTACTTAAATAATTTTTTAGCAATCGAAATAGTTTTGTAAATAAAGGCTCTGCCCAGGTAAAATCGAAATTTACATATTGTCACTGGAATTAATGTTTCTCTATAAGTGAGTTTTATTTTCATCTGGCAGAGTCGATATCGTAAAATAGTTTAAATTATGTCACTTATATCGTGTTCAGATGAAAATACACATACCTTTCTTACACACATTCCTAGGGCTGCAGAGAAAGGGTGCTATAAATATATTTTAGATCGTCCACACCGTCGCGTACTGGAGTTAGATGGTGGCAGTCCTACGTAATATCAATCTAATAAATCATACAGTTGTTCGACGAAGTCGTCTATACGGGACAATCGTGCGGGGCGTGCGGGGTGAGACGCGGGAAGCGTGCTCCTGCATTGCCTACATTATTACAATGTTAGTATTGTAGGTGCGCGGCTCAGGGCTGCCGTCTTTCGTATGTTTTAATATACATTTTTTCGATAACCGTTTTTGTTTGCGACAACCCTACCCGTGTCTAAACATTATCGGCGTTCTCCCAAGATCAAAGGCGATGAACTACTGGTAGTAATTCTTTATACTGTGGTAATGTGAAGAATATTCTTTTGTTTTTAGGCCGCGTAGTCAATCCCAGCACAACCTCCAAGTGAGCCACTTGTTCGTGGACGAGGCAGCGCAGTCATCAGAGCCTCGCGTGCTGATTCCTATGACCGGGCTCTTGAAGCAGACGGGCTACCTGGTGCTGGCCGGGGATCCTCGCCAGCTAGGGCCTGTTTGTATGTCCCGGGGTGCTAGCAAGGAAGGACTAGGTAAATAAACTCTGCATGACTACAGAAGGAGTCTATAGCAGACGAGGACGTCCGATTTCACAGTATCGTACCTAGTATCTTGCCTGAACTTTTGTGTAGATACGCAAGTTTTGTCTTAAACTATGTTTGAAGGGATGATTTCGACGACCTGTTTTCGTGGATCTAAATTCTAGAATATCTCAAAGGTATATAAGTCTTCCCAAGATAGGAGAGAATTAAATTACTGTCACTGATCAATCTGAATTAAAACGACAAAAAGTAACAAGTGTCGTCTTAGGGAGTGACCATCGATATAAATCAATAGATCTGCCCTCCCAAACTTCAGGCGTACGTAATTATGTTATCGTTGGGAAGAGTGAGCTCATTATTTCCGTTTTAGTCAATTGTAGGAAGCGGTGAACACCCGACTTTTATACCAATCGCTATTCGTTGTTAACCTGCAACATACCTCGCCGCTAGCGATTCTAGGGGTCAAGTAGATTGGTAGTTGTAAACCACTCACGCTACACACAGAGACGCAATTCATTAACAATTTCAAGGTGCTCAGGGCACATACATTGATTTATATCGATGATACATTATATCTATATTATTATATTGATATATTATCTCTATGAGTTGAAGTGGTAGTGGTTAAGTAGCGCTGTTGTTATGGACAGATGTGATGCTTACCTTCAAGAGCACATCTTGCTCGTCATATCTTGAAAAGAAAAAAAAAGTACAAATTATGTCGGCTGCTCTACCTACATTGTATAAATTTCGTAAAATGTTTTGTAAACAGGGCAGTCCCTCCTAGAACGGCTGAAGAACACCTGCGACTTATACGAAAGCAACCCCCACTACATTACGATGCTGCGCAAAAACTTCCGAAGTGACCCAGACATCTTGACGCTGCCTAATAAGCTCTTCTATGGCAACGAACTAGTGGTAAGATTATTTAAAATGAATAATTACAAACTGACCGAAACTTTCTTCGACCCGAAATGAATTTTGGTATTTTTATATTTTTACTGCTATTTAATTTGTGCGCAAAGTATGCAGATTTGTAAATTCTAAGTAACGCAAAGCTCGGTTACCTACATAGATACATACTGATCTTCTCAAAAAAAAAATACTTGAAAAAAGAAAGGCGGCACGGCATATTTTAAAAATAAAACCTGGCTAGATCGATTTACTTTACCGTCTCCGAAACCCCCTGTATACTTAATTTCATGAAAATCGTTCGAGCCGTTTCCGAGATTCAGATTCTACAGTACCTGTTTGACCGAGCTTTGCTCGGGTTTTTTAATGATATTTAGGCAGGTACGAATTACGTAGTGATGACTTACTTAGACCTACTTAGATACGAATTAAATGCGTTTATAAAAGGATGTATAAGATTTTCTCAGAAAAAAAAGAACAAAAAGAAAAGTCCCGAGTGTAACCATCAGGATTCGAACCGGGGCCTGTTGACTCCGAGAGCGAGCAAATTCCGTCTGAGCCATTTAGACTTAAAGTAATAAAAAGTGGCGAAATAAGTTATCGTATTCTAATGACATTTTAGGAGTTTTTTATTGTCTAAAAACGCACATAAAATGATGTTTTTAAAAAAACCTAGCTAGATCGATTTATCGTCCCCGAAACCCCCGTATACATAATTTCATGAAAATCGTTCGAGCCGTTTCCGAGATTCAGAATCTATGTATATATAGCTACATACATATATACCTACAAGAATTGGTCGTTTAATCAGATTCTATATATATATACCTACAAAAATTGCTCGTTTAAAGGTATGGATATGGATAAGATATGGATAAGATAAGATAAATAAAAATAGTAAAATATGTAAAATAAGATAAAAATAGTATGGATAAGGTAAGGATTAAGATATGGTATAATGTTCATGGTAAATTAATTACTTGGTAAAGTTAACAAAATGCAGTTGTTATAAGAATGAAATCGGCCAGCCTTTTTATATCCTTTCCCCCTGATATTAATCTTTAAACAGCCGAATACATTCTTATAGATTATAACTAAGCATTTTTTCGTTTAATGCATGATGTTCGACCAAAAGTTTATGTGCTGTGAAGAGCAAAACCCAAAGAACTTAGCGTTCGAGTGACATCTATGTTAAACAATTAGAGCAGAGACAAATCATCTTATTTCTCTGGGTAACGAGCGCTTTGCTGTCCTACTAATAATTTAGACTCTTCTTGTTCCAATCGACATCTCGGTGACACTGCTGTTATAGGTAGGATGTTGATTACTACCAGGCACAAATCCTCACTGACTTTACACTATAAAAAAGACATCCGTTTCGATTTGAGGGCTGAAGCAAACTTGATTGATTTCAGGCCTTGGCACCAGTGGATCCGTTAAGCGGCGTCAGTATCCTGGGCCTGAAGGGCGGTGATCGCGCCGTCGTGTTCCACGCACTTCACTCCAAGGAGCAACGGATGGGGAACGCGCCTAGGTATAATAGACTGCAGGCCCGTGAACAAAATTTATGGGTCATCTGATACAGCAGAAGACCTATGTAGGATGATAGAAGGGTATAAAGTAATAAGATTGAGCACTATGCCGTCACTTGTAAGCTGTCCAACTGAGTGCAGTTGAAGAGGGGGGTTCTAAACCTCGATTATTTCTCCTTGTCGCATGATTTTTGTACGGGATTGCGAAATAACGTGTTAGAAGAGGTACTGAAACTTTATGGAACCAAAGCCGAACACAATTAAATGACCAAACTTACTCTGTAAATCGTCGGAAAATCATGATTTTTTTTCACAAATTAACAATTAGAATTTTAATATTTATAATTTTTATAGTTTCAATACCTCTTCTAATCTATTATTCCGCAACGTCGTACAAAAATCATGCGGCAAGGAGAAATGATCGAGGTTTAGAACCCCCCCTCTTCAACAGCACTCAGTTGGACAGCTTACAAGTGACGGCATAGTGCTCAATCTTATTACTTTATACCCTTCTATCATCCTACATAGGCCTCCTGCTGTATCAGATGACCCATAAATTTTGTTCACGGGCCTGCAGTCTATAACATAAATATGTACCTACTAGCAGTGCCCCGCGGTTTTACCCGCGCAGTTTCGGTTACCGTAATCTTCCTGTAATAAAATTATGTGTTACTTCAGACTGTATTCCAAACTTCAACCCGATCTGTTCAGAAGATGCGACGTGATTGAGCAACAAATATCCAAAAATAGACATCCTATATCCTACTAATGTTATAAATGTCAATATTTCAATCACGTCTTAACGTATGAACGGATTTTAGGTCCTTGTCCGTTGTGTAGCTTTACCTCGTAACCTCGTAAGTAAATAAATATGACGATGTTTTGCAGTTTTGTTTATTTTTTGCTCTATTCTTGATATATTGTACTGCAGCAACGTTTAATAATAATAATCGTATTGTAATAATTACGATATATTTTAGCTACTTCAATGAGAAAGAATTGGAGATGTTAAAACGATACGTCTCGACGTTGGTCAAGCAACATGGCGTGCTTCCGAAGGATATCGGCGTGATCGCCCCTTACATCCGACAGGTATGTAATGCAACCATTATGGCATATTTTTTTATCGGGGGACTCCCGCGCCTGCTCGTACCTGGTGCAAAGGCTGGCCATAGCAATTCAACGAGGCAATGCGGCCAGTATAATGGCCACTTTTGCACCGGGTGCTGCTCGGGGTGGGTTATTTTAATAGTTTAATGACGCGTACTTTTTGTATGACTTTTTTTTTGGGGACCGAGTCACCTTCGTCCGTGGGGAAGCACCTATATATTGAAACCCCGCACGTGGTCCCTGGGTGGTGCTAATCAGGTGACAAACTACCGGTGGTAGGCCTCGGCCGTGGTTGGTTACCACCCACTAGATTAAGACACGACGCCAAGCGGCCTAGCCGTGTTCCGTTGTGTAGTCTAGTGACACCATTAGAGGAAAACGGGTCAGAACAGTTGCTGCATAACTACAAGACCGGTCTGTCACACACCAATACTGTACATCGGGAAGCTAGTCATGGAGGGTAGCGGGATCCGAGGCACGGTTGCCGCGACCGACCGCAGATAGTTGGGGCCCAAGTAGTGAGCTAGCCACTCATGAAAGGCTGCCCGCCATCTAGCGAAAAATCCCGGGATGCGCTATCCTGCCGGTTGGCGACCGGATGACAAGGCCAGATAGACATCCCCGGGGGGGCTCGGGCGTCCCCGCAGTCTCCAGGCTAGCTCCCCATTGGTGTATTTGTGTTGTGTGTTGTGACCAATGGTCAGTAGTGTGTGGCCTCGTTCTACTGCCGTTTTCCTCACCGATCCTCTCTCAACAAATCAAACATGAAAGGTACAAACAAAAGAAGCAAAGTTAAAGAGCGGCTGCACGCCTTGTCGATTAAAGTGCACCTCACGAATATCCGAGGTCTGCACTCAAATCTCACAGCAGTCCACCATCACCTCGAGACTGAGCAGCCGTCGCTCTTGTTTCTTACGGAGACGCAGATAGGTTGTCCGTCGGATGTGGCGTACCTAACGTATCCAGGGTACACCCTGGAGCACAAATTTCGGCCCCGTGCTGGAGTGTGCCTGTACGCCCGTGACGACATCTGCTGTCGGCGTCTCCGTAACTTAGAGGACCCAAGATTCTCCGTCCTTTGGGTATTGATAGACACAGGCATAGACAAAATTCTCTACGCCTGTGTATATCGGTCGCACAGCGGTGACCAGGAGACAACTAGGCTTATGGATTATTTAAGTGAGGCGGCGGACGCGGCTCAACAGAAGTACCCTTCAGCCCAATTAGTGTTACTGGGGGATTTTAACGGCCATCATAAGGAATGGCTGTTCCCATACCGGGACACTGACCACGCTGGGCAGGAAACGAGAAAGCTAGCTTTATCGTTAGACCTAACCCAGCTGGTCCAAGAGGCCACAAGAGTACCCGACGTTGAGTCGCATACACCTTATTGCTTAGACCTCCTGCTGACAACAGATCCAGACCGTTATTCCGTGGTGGTATCTTCGCCGTTAGGCAGCTCCGACCACTGTCTGGTGAAGTCAGTATCTGTCTACCATCCGCCTGATCCCAGCCCTAGAGGCAACCGGCGGATGTGGCGATACAAGTCAGCAGATTGGGACGAGATGCGCTCTTTCTTTGCATCTTACCCATGGCAGCCATTGTGCTTCACTTCTGGTGATCCCTCAGTCTGCGCGGATGCTGTGACTAATGTAATACGAACGGCTATGGAATTTTTCATTCCATACTCTGACGTCACATTATCCAGCAAAGCTCGCCCTTGGTTTGGTTCTCAATGTAAAAGTGCTGAAGCATTTAAACATGAGACCTACCTAGCTTGGGTTGATGCTCGACAGCGTAGGGCAAAGGATATACACCAGAAGAAGAAAGCGTTCAACAAGGCTGCTAAGGCATGCAAAAGGTTCTTCAGAGGGCTCGTTTTGACCACATTAGTCGAATAGGGAACAAACTAGCTTCGTACCCTGCGGGCAGCAAAGCGTTTTGGTCCCTAGCTAAATCGGTCGAATCGAACTTCTGCCGCCCCTCACTGCCTCCAATGCTGAAACCTGATGGGACACTGGCTCACACCGCAATGGAGAAGGCAAACTTGTTTGCATCTCAGTTTGCGGAATCTTCGCGTCTAGATGCTGGTAGCGTGACACCTCCTACTTCACCTGGCTGTCCGACTTCTATGTCAGAAATACATATTCGCCAAATGGAGGTTCGCAAAGTGCTACGCAATCTGGACGTGAATAAGGCTAGTGGCCCAGATGGTATTCCTGCCGTAGTGTTGAAGGCTTGTGCGCCTGAGTTGTCTCCAATACTGACGCGCCTATATAGACTCTCTCTCGAAATTGGGCAAGTACCGAAGTCTTGGAAGCTTGCCAACGTGCAACCAGTACCCAAGAAAGGTAGTCGTGCTGACCCTGCCAACTACAGGCCAATCTCGGTCACGTCCATACTCTGCAAGACTATGGAGCGTGTCTTAAACCACAGGCTCCTGGCGTACCTAGAATCGAACGATCTCCTCAGTGACCGGCAATACGGGTTTCGCCGAAACCGGTCCACCGGGGATATTCTAGCGTACGTCACTCACATCTGGAGTGAAGCTATCGAGAAACACGGGGAAGCACTTGCAGTCTCCCTGGATATCTCGAAGGCTTTCGACAGGGTTTGGCACGATGGCCTTTTAAGCAAGCTTTCAGCTTATGGTTTGTCTCCAGGTTTTATAACGTGGATATCGGACTTTTGAGGATCGATCCATACGAGTGGTCATTGATGGCTGCTCGTCGGATCAAATGGCTATTAATGCCGGAGTCCCTCAAGGGTCGGTGCTCTCTGCGACACTCTTTCTGCTACATATCAACGATCTGTTGAAGCCCGGTATCTTTGGGTACGCAGATGATAGCACCGTTGTAGAGAGCTTCATATCGAGCGCGAGAGCCAATAGGCAACAAACTCAGGTACTGAGAGAGAGTTTGATCGAGCGTTTAAATTTGACCCTTGAGGCAGTCTCTAAATGGGGCGATGCCAATCTGGTCAGGTTTAACGAGGGAAAGACGCAGGCGTGTCTGTTCTCCGCAAAAGGAGTCCTTTCCAACAGACTCCTACTTTTCGCGGTGTATCCGTGCCGGTATCCGACCATCTCGAGCTGTTGGGCGTTACTTTGTCATCGACTCTCAACTTTGGCTCGTATATCGAATCTAAGGCTAAATTAGCTGCCAAAAACTAGGTGTCCTCTCAAAGGTGCGAAGGTACTTTAAGTCTGAACAGTTGCTCACTTTATACCAAGCACAGATTCGCTCCTGTATGGAGTACTGCTCGCACCTTTGGGATGGATCGGCTAAGTATCAGCTGGAAGCTCTGGAATCGATCGAGACGTGCCAAAAGGCTCATAGGCAATGACATTCTCGTGCGAAAAAAGACTGCAAAGTCTCGAACATCGCCGGAAAATTGCTAGCTTATCGGTTTTTTATCGGATACACTTCGGAGAGTGTGCGACTGATTTATACGATCTAATACCACCTTGCCCATTTTTCTATCGGAATGCTCGTAGCTCGAAAAAGCGACATCGTTTCATGGTTGATGTTCCAAAGACACGAACGAAGAGATTTGACTCTACTTTTGTGATAAGAACGTCTAGGCTGTGGAATACGTTGCCTGAGAGGGTTTTTCCCGATAGTTACAATCTTTGTGTCTTCAAATCGAGAGTGAATCGGTTTCTTCTAGGTAAACACGCTTCATCGTAGACCGCATCATCGTTTAACATCAGGCGAGATGGCGGTCAAGTGTAAACCTATAAAAGTTAAAAAAAAAAAAAAAAAAAAAAATGAATTATTATAAATTAATTTGTAATTTAAATAGGGATTGCGATTGCGGAATGTGGTTCGAGTTGAATGTTGGATTAAAAGGTTTAAGTAAGCTAAGCTCATTAAGGGTGTCAAATAAGGACTTGAATAATAGAATACTAAAATACACAAGTACATTAGGAGAAATTTCAAATCCAAGATGGACGACACCACAAAAGTCGGGTGTTATCAAAATTTTCTATTTTTGTTGTATTTGTAATGCAGTGTCAATTTTAATTTAAACGTTATTTGTATTTTTTTATATTTAACCATTGGTGTCAACAAATGTTTACTACGAGTATAGTAGGTACATTTTGGTTGGTTTTAAATAAACGACTCTAATAGTGGTGACAAACTCCAGGTGTACAAAATGAAGACGTGGCTGTTGGCAAATGCGTACGATCCCATCGAAGTGGGCACCGTGGAGGCTTTCCAGGGTAAGGAGAAGCGGGTGATCCTGGTGTCCACTGTGCGCGCCAACTGCCGCTTGTTGGACTACGACGCCAAATACGGACTCGGATTCCTCGTTGACGATAAGGTACAGTACAACTCTTTATAACGTCGCTCCGTAATCTCCCTAAAACGTCGATATTGCTTATCTTTGGTCGCTCTACCTATACATTAACAAATTACGAGTAGTGTCAGTAGTCCGGTTGTTAGTGCGGTTAAAACCGAACTACTGCAACTTTTTAGTGTCAGTAGTTCGATTGCACGTCATCACCGAACTGTTGACACTGCGGAGTGCCAGTAGTGCGGTTGTTAGATTGGTTGACCGAACTACTGCAACTTTTTAGTTGCAGTAGTTTGGTCCTATCTAAGCACTGAACTATAAATTAGCATACTCTAAATAACACTAGAGATTTATCTCTAGTGTCATGTTATTGGTATTCGCATTGAAAATCATTGAACAGTACTTTCTAGCTGTCGAAGTTCATAAAAAATGCAGTTCTGTATAAGTTCTGAACGTTATTTTGTTTACTCTTTTGCCATTTTATTACCTAGTTCGTGTTAATTTCGACTACCGCGAGGGATATTTAAAAAAATGTTTTTAAACGATGCACTTGATGAACATATTTCACTAGACTTTCATCGAGTTGTTAAACGGTATCATTATCGCAGTTGCTTACGGATTTACAATAATAAATATTATCTTTTTATAATAGTAGGTATTGTTATATTTTATTACTCTCGTTTTAATCACCATTCTTTATAACGCCGAAAGATGCTTAATCCGTTAAATGTCGTTAAATCAAGTTAATACTGTACACTTGACCACCTGCAAACAGCAATAAAGATTTTGTATTTGTATTTAGCACTCAGCACCGCCCCGCGATTTGACTTGTGTTGTTCTTGTTCCCGTAACTTTCCCGTGATAAAAAGTGCTATTCCTAATTATCTAACTGCGTTCCAAATTTTAGCCCGATACGTGCAGCTCCGTTACGACATTACAGCAACATTATGACGTGATTAGGCAACACAAAATCCAAACTTTTACATTTGCAATATTAATAAGAATTATTCACGTGAATATTATTATTTACAGCGCTTCAACGTGGCTATAACCAGAGCTAAAGCCAAGCTGATCATCATTGGTAACCCCACTTGCCTTACGCGCGACGAGAAATGGCGTCAGTACATGGAGATGTGTATTGAACTGGGATGCTACCACGGCGAAGAAAATCAACAGCTAGAAAGAACTGAAACCTTATTGAAGGAAGTCGCTTTAACAAGGTTCGATAAATCGCGGATCACCGAAGCTCTCAAAGAGCAAGCTGCAAAACAAGGCGAACAGAAACATGGAAAGGCTTAACTGGCGTACAAAATATACTTAGCACTGAATATTGTTCAATGAACCAATCAGAAGACACAAAAACATTTCCAAAAAAACGTGGCTGGTTAGTGGGTTTTTAGTACGATTAGTACTATGTTCTGTTTTTTTTAACAAACGAGTATTGAGTATGTCTCGCGCCAATTTCCGATATTGAGAGAGTGAGATGGGCCATTGATCGGGGTAGAGCCATTGCCTCGTTTTTATATTGAAATTGTTAACTGCTAAGGCCCTGTCATATTCAATACTTTTGAAATGTACCTACTGTAGTGAAATTTAAAGTGTTGTTTTATGATTAAAATTTGCATACCTACTTAGTATTATCACAATGTTTCTTCTATTTCATTAATTATTCTCTTGTACAATTTGTGTAATCTTCAAAACTATCGCTATCATTTCCATCTGATGAACTAGATTCGTATTTTCTCCAACGTATTTTCTACATGATTGTCGACTGAATTCTTGTTTCGATCTTGGTTTTCTCATCATGGCTATTTTTGTCTAAGATGTGTCGAACGCACTTTGTTGGTTACTTGGACCAATAGCAATACAGTCAAAATGTTCAATACTCGTTTGTTAAAAAAAAAACAGATAAGAAATCACTAATGTGTAGTATGAGTCTAGTCACTACATACCTGTCAAACTTATTTCATTTACCTAAAATTTCACAGGAATTTGGCGTGTTTAAGTAGGTACCTTACCTACGCGTAAAAGTAAAGATAATCAAAAACTTTGCTACCCACATCAAAACAAACTTGTCATTTTTAGGAAAGATAATACAGAACTGTCAACCCAATTTACATTGGCTATTAGACTTTTATATTTGGATAAAACAGACATAGAATAGATAATATTAATGACACAGGGTCCAACTATTTATTATATTATTTTCAATCAATTTTTGTCTGAAAGCGGCTCCTTGCAACCATTTCCAAATTTAGGGCAATATAGACTGATGTGATGCAAATAACGAATAGTTACGAAATTTTGGAAAACGGTATTATTCTTCATCATCATCATTCTCAACCCGTTATCGACTATTACTGAACATATGCCTGTAAATGTACCACAAACAACAGGACGAAAAACTATTACCGTATTATATGATCATATATCCCAAAATTTGCCGTTGTTCAAGGGTTCTGTGTAGGTAGGTGTAGCTCGCCAAATTAGATAAATAAAATGTAACAGAACATAACAACAACAAGCCTTATTAGTAATTAAAACTATTAGGAGTATATTGTATAAGTAGCTAAGCCAAAAGTAGGGAAAGAAAGACTGGATGGGAGGCTATGCTCGAAGTCACATTTTTGCCAAATTTCTCTGCCTAAGTACATTTTATGATATCAAAAATTTATTGGTTCTAATCTATTACTTTATTGTGAATAAAATATGTTTTGCATTATATTTCGTTGAATGAGAAATGTCCAAAATATTTAGGAAGGTACTTATTGTGCCCAGGTTAAGTAATTCATTAATACAACTTTTCTTCCATTTTTGTATTTAGTAGGTACTACAATTGTAGACGTAGGTATGTTACGTATTTTCCATTTTTGTGTTAACAGATATTTAGGTACTATTAAAGTTACAATTTATGACGTTGAGGTATGTTAAGTATTTTCCATTTTTGTGTTAACAGATATTTAAGTACTATTAAAGTTACAATTTATGACGTTGAGGTATGTTAAGTATTTTCCATTTTTGTGTTACCAGATATTTAGGTACTATTAAAGTTACAATTTATGACGTTGGGTCTCAATCTAAAGGCACATTGTAAGTTTAGAATATATTCTTCGTTGGGTACATTCCATTTGATAAAATCAATTATTTTAATCATAGTTTTCGTTTGTACTGTCCTGGTCATCAATAAAATATTAATTGTGCCTTAGGAATTGATATCCATATTTTAATGAGTGTTATTTTGTAGTGTGAAAACCAACCTGGTTCTAACATATTTTTTAATTAATGCACGGGTAACTCGCATGTAATATTGGTGGGTGCAGTGTTCATTCCGACTTATGTTCCAGCCGTATCCGGCTACATTTTTCAAGAAGAGTGTACAAAATGTTTGTACACTCTTCTTTTATATTTTTTATTTATGCCATTTTAGGCCAAATTATGGAAAAATTGTGTATCTCCCAGTATTAATATACCAAGTAAGAAGTAATATTTTGGCATCCTAAAACTTGTCTCAAACTCACACGCGATTCGATGGCCGCAAATTTTAAAATCAGGAGTCAAAGGCCATAAAATCGGTTTTTTTCTACTTTTATTGCAAATACCTCGGTTTCTATGGGGTTTACGCTAATTGTATGTTTTTCAATATTGTCTCTACAAATTAAACTATCTACAACTTTTGTGTTGAACATTTTTACATAACTCGAAATGTTTCGGTCAGAGAATCATGTCAATTGATAGTCCCGCGCAAAAACTCTTAATATTCGGCTAAATAAACATTATTGCTAACTGTATAAACCATTTGTATACATTCGTTACATATTTATCAACTTTTTAATTAAATTCAATATTTTTTTGATTACTTATCTACAATGTTTAATCAACCTACAGTTTATTTAATAACACTTATATACCTGATCGTGTAATAAAAAAAAGAGAAATAATTAAATCTAATTTTTATTCTAATCAAATTCATACTAATTACATTCTAAATTAATAAAGAAGAAAATATAACAGTTTTTTTAATTAAATATTTTAATAAATACATTTATGATAGTCACAATTGTATAAAAGAATAAAAATTTTGAGAACAACAACTTCTAATTTCGATTCTCTTCTACATCGTCGTCATCGTCCCGCTGCTGCAGAATTTCAAGTCCCTCTTCATAACCGTCTTCTTCTTTTTCTTCTTCTATTCATCTGTCCCTACTGACTGTTATAATAATAGAAAGTTTCGTACCATTTAATGGGGGTCCGATTCCCATGTACCTATAATGTTAAAAGTTACTAAAGAAATTCAAAGTTTACGAATTTTAAACAAGACTTACTTAATTATTTTGAAAGCTTCGAATACAATTAGTGTGAATGAGTATATAATTAAAATGTAGTTAGAGTATATCCCTTTACAGTTTTTCAATTACACTAAGATATTAAGTGATTCATGTTGAATTGACACTAAATTATGGAACTCTTAGAAAGTAAGAAAAGATAAAGTTAATAAATAGTGATCTTTATACGTTTAGCAATAATGAATAACCGAATATTACGAGTTTATGATCAGGACTATTATTTGACCTAACATGATTCTCTGACTGCGCGCTCTTCTCCGCCCTCTATCTCGAAAACAGTTCAAGGGTTTGAAAAAAAAATTAATGCATCAGATGTAGAAAATTTAATTCTTTACAATATTGAAAAACATACAATTAGCGTAAAACCCATAGAAATCGAGTGTACATGCAAAAAAAGAAGAAAAAAAACGATTTTTGCGTCTGACCCATGATGTTAAAACTTGCAGCCTTTTTTTTTTTTTTTTTTAACTTTTATAGGTTTACACTTGACCGCCATCTCGCCTGATATTAAGCGACAATGCGGTCTACGATGGAGCGTGTTTACCTAGAAGAAACCGATTCACTCTCGCCATGCTTATATGTGAGGTTTAAGGTTTGAGGATCCAAAAATACTACTCGATCGATTTCAGAAGTCAACCCTTTATAATGACCGGGCTAGGGTGCGGCTGAAACTTAAGTTGGAGTAGACCGACCAAAATATTTATGACACTTAAGTTACACGTGATTTTTTTCTTTGTTAATTTTAACTATGACATTGAAGTTGCGATACCTACTAGAAAGTTGAAATTCAAATATTAAAACAAATATGAAACACTAATATCAATTATAAATATGTAGGTCAATGAATATGATTAAAATTATTCAATTCAATTCTTTATTTGCGCATATATGGGCATTTACAGTTGTATAGATATAAAAAAATCAAATATAAACAAAAGAAACTGTGTTTTTGATTGATTTTTTTTTATTATCAAGCAAATTATAATTCGAGTCATATCCAAGTACAGGGTTATTGTTATTGATATATTTTGGTTTTTTAGTTGACTATTGATATAAAATCAATTTATGGTACCTACATTACATATTATTATGAATATAATTACCTATGTTGTAGGTTTAATCACTATTACAATAAATCAAGGATTTAGTTACCATAAAGATTACTTATTTTTTAGAAACTATTCATGTGCCTTGTATTTGAAATATCAATTGTGATTTATTTGTTTTTAATATTTACCCAAGATGATTTATTGCAATTTCCTTGGGTGGACATGCTATTTTTATTATTAGTAAGTATTATGACTATTTTTATACGTAAGTAAGTTTATACAATGACATTTTTTGTGAAATCAAATTAAATAAATTACTTATTTCATAATACTGTTTTTAATTATTTTAACCAGGATTGAAAACTCGATATTTTTTTCTTAATAAATAGGTAAGTATAGTATTTTTATTTCACGAAGCGACACGAGCTTTGCTTGTGGTAACGACGTTTATGAACACGCTGTCAATGTGTGTGTGGCCGCGACGCTTTGAGGACCACCCGAGACGCGGCCGAAGATAGAGTATTTGTTTTCACGCACACATACTTAGCGTGTTTTTATGTCCATTGTTACCACACGTAAGAAACGCGTCGCTTCGTGAGATAAAACTACTATGTGGACTTGTGGACTGTGTGTTTGATTTGTCTCGTCGTCACACAACAAATATATCCAGGGCATGCGATATCTTTTACCAAGTTTCTGATTCATCATCATCATCATCATCATCATCGGCCTATCTTAGTCCACTGCTGGACATAGGCCTCTCCCATGGCTCGCCACTCAGTCCTATCCTCAGCTATACGTTTCCATCCACTGCCTTTAATATTTCTTGTCGTGGCGGAGTCGTGTGGCGGGTTGCCCTCTCTCCTCTAAGATGGAAGAGGAATGAGGAGAGCGAAGGCTGACATGTGCGTCATACTCGTGAACGGTTGCTACTTACGAGAGTTGGGACTCGTCGCACATACGGTACCTCGAATTTAATACTTAGGTCTAAGGACTATGAGCGACATTTAATACTATGAAGATAAAACCACTAACTGTCGTCGTTTCTGTGATGGAAAAAATAATCATAAAACCAACTTTGATAAAAGAGAAGAGCTTTCAGTGGTAATAAGGGCAGGCTTGTTGACGGGGCGTAGTCGGGGCCGCGAAGGAGTGCGGAAGCGTGCCCGTAGTCCCGATTACTTTGCGCGCTGGTATGATAGCCCTGGGTTTTTAGTGGCTAGGCCGTCACTTCAGTGACAGAGAGCCCCACATAACCACTGGCTCCCTCCCCCCGGGGGGGCTAGTGGTATCTGTAATTGATTATCCCTGGGGAAAAAAAGCCTGTTGACGGGACGTGCAAGACTCGGGTCAGATGGTTAGAGAAACACGCTGGTTCACAGCAGTACTATGCTACGCAGCTATTGTAACACGAAGAGCCCAATCACTGCTTAGCATTACAACGTGACCCCGGTATATAAGGAAACATTGGAACACTGCTAAAATCTATTCTGTTTAAAAATATTCGTGGCTTGTTTGTAAACAATTTATTAATCAAAATTTGTAGTGAGATCAATTACCTACATTAGGCATTTGGCTAACCCACAGATTACTGAAACAATTCAGTAATCTGTGCTTTAACCTAACAATAAAGAATATACAGGAATGCGTCGCCAAGTTAAAATAAACACTTACAAGAATAATGAAAACCGAAATAAAAGATTTAGGGAAATGCAAGTATGTATGAAAAAAAAAAGCTTAGTCATTTTACTGGCGCGTAGGCATAGGTATAACATAAATACCTATCTGGTGTCGTTGCCAGTGTCAACTTATTTAATGTGTTTAATTACAATATGGTTACAATCAATCTATGAGCTTCTGTTGTATAACTTTTTATTTTGTAAAATTTGAGCGTAAACAGCGACAGATCCTACTGTTTCTCTCTTGCTCTTTCTTGCGGTGTGCGATGAGGTAAGACATACTGAAGGTAATTTGCTCGGGGTACGGCCTTGACACTTGCTAATTTCACAAAAGATTAAATAAATAAAAAAGTTAATTTCATCATAAATTCTACAGAAAAAAATATGAATACACTTTGCTTGCGTTTAGTAGATAAATTATTAAGTTTCACAAATATAAATGACTAGAAAATATACAGACTTAAAAACATATAATACATCAGGTATACTTGAACATACAAATAGGATTAATTAGGTAACATTGAGATCATCTTATGTGTACTTCCATTAAAACTTTTCACCAGTGGTTGTCTCTACATTAAACAATATAATTTGATTAGCTTGTTATTACAGACGATTAACTTAATTTAAAGAACACACCCTTTAAAAACAATTAAAAAACCTTTTATAATACAGTGGACTGATGATCAAACACGGTCTCTATTCCCCTATATATAATTATAAATGTAGTTATAAAGATTATAAATAGGTTAATGCTAGGTCAGCAGGAATGAAAAGTACCTAGATAGATAAGCACAACTATGACTAGATATAATTTTATAAGCTTTTGACTAGTACAATTCTCACGTATACAGAAATATTCTATTCAGATCGTATGTAAGTATTTTCACCCAGCGCGCCGATTTTTTGCCTCATGGAGTACGGTGTAGGATTCAGCAGGTATTGGATCTTGCTGTTGACGACGTAGTCCAGACCCTGGCACACGCCGAGGGGCTTGTTGCAATAGTAGCCTGGGGCGCACTTCTGTCCGAAAAGGTCGTAATCTCGCTTCACTGTGCACTGCTCGCCCGGGCCCTATGAAGACAAAGAAAACTTTTTACAAATCACATAACTTTTCACCCACCTCTAAATAAAAACGATAACATAGATTAATAGCGCCTAGATCGATAATCTAACAAAAACGCAGATGGATGATGGCGTAAGTATTATGTATGGAAGTTCGCCAAAGAAAGCTTTAATGTCGTGGAGTATCCTCAGTGAAGGACCTCAGAAACCGTCATAATGTCTTTAATTGTCGGGGACGTATGCGCTAGCACTTGACCTTGACAACTGATGGTAGTTTCGAACGGACTGAGGCAATATGGCTCAGTATGATTGGCCTCATTTTTCTTACCCGGACCCGGTTTCTAGACGTTATTATTCTATGAACGATAAGACAAATAATAAATAGAATAATAATGAAAACTGGGTACCCTGTAGCAGTCCCGACGGCCGCCGCAGACCCTGTTGATGTAAGTGCCGAGTTCGCAGCGCTTGTACTTCTTGTTGCCAAGCTGGATGGGGCACTCCTCGTTGCTCGGCATCCAGTGCCCCGTGTCCTCGCACACCGGGCACTCCACCAGCTCGCTGTAACTCGTTCTATATTAGCAAGTGTGAACCGGTTTCTAGGTAAAGGTAAGCATTACATCATAGACTACATCGTCGCTTAATGTCAGGCAAGATGGCAATAAAGGGTAGACCTATAATAGCTAAAAAGTCTAGTGCTCTAGTAGACCCACCTTAAAACACCCATCAGTGTCATATGTAAAAGATACCCCATCAAAACACAGAAATTAAAAAAAATGTTATCTAAATCAGATACCGACTCTAAATCCTTTAGCCTTAGTCCCTAAACCCACCAGTGGAACGTATATAACAGTATGTTGATAGGTTCAATAGGTAGGTACAAGGTAGGATACAAGGGGCCAAATGATGACAACTTTTTGGTACCTACCCGTTATCCTGAGGTTCCTCTCTCTCGATGAGATTGTGGGCATCGTAGCTTTGGTAACGCGCCAGGCATGAGCTGCAGGCTACCAGGATGATCAGCACTAGAGGATGCATGGCTAGAGAGTTCTGGAACAAGGAAACTATCGGCCTATACCATATATGGAGTTCGCTATAGGCGTCGATGCGGTAAAACTACCTCTCTTGCATATAATACGAAGAGGAGTAGGTACTTTCCTAATCTCTAGTTTGTAATTGTAGTAATGTATTAATTTTATTATTAGAGTTGTGAGTATATGAGTTTCACAGTTGTAGTAGATGGTGCCCAAAGAAAGTATGGAAGGACTATAGCAGCGCCCCGCGGTTTTACCCGCGTAGTTCCCGTTGACGTTATTTCCCCCGAGATATAAAGTAGCCTATGTGTTCTTCCAGACCATTTATCTATCTGTGGTTCAAATTTCAACCCGATCTGTTCATTCGTTACGATCCAAACGAACAAACATCCAAACCTTCAAATATCCATACATTGACATTTAGATATAGGTACCTAATATTTGCAGGATTATGTGAAAGAGGGCATGATTTAAGGAAGGCGTTTCTTCTAGGTAAACACACTCCATCATTGACCACATCGCTTAAAATCAGGCGAGATAGGGGGTCAAGTGTTTACAAGTTAAACAAAAGGCGACGTGAAATGATACAGGTTGTATGGATGAAGCGGACGTCTTGTAGCGATCCCACATAAAGTGAAAAACAGTAGGTGAATGATGAATGACCTGTAGTAGAAAGCATTTCGTCTCTTCGCTATGTATTCTACTCAGACCACATGTGTAAAACACGAATGCAAACTCAGAACACTATAAAAATTCTAAAATAAAAATTATACTAAATAAAATTCTATTTTTAATTACAAATACTTAGCAGAAATTACTAACCTTCCACTGTCGTTTACCTACTTTAGCCTAGACATCCGCATTCTCTTATGTACTGAATTAATTATCCATTTATGTAACAAAGAGGTTTTCGGATCTGCCGCCCAGTTGGCACAGATATCAAACGCTGTCTGCAGATTGTGTACCTGCAAAGGATGTCGTCACCGCGATATTAATTGTTAGGCATTGCGTACTCATTCTTTTCTGGTGAGTGCTTTACAAAGTTCCACATGGTGAAATTCCGCGCGTTACAAAATCGCTAAAAATAACTGCTGTAAATTTCTTTATTGGAGAGTAGCAGCATCCTGCGGTTTTGCCTACGCAGTTACCGTTCTCATATTTTTTTTCGTGATAAAAGGTAGCCTATGTATTATTCCGGACCATATAATCTATGTTCCAAATATCAACTAGATCCGTTCAGACGTCATTGAGCCAGTCCGAGGGGGGGGGGTCACAGGGGACATGACCCCCCCCCAAAATCGTATACGTTCAAATAAAAATCTAAAATATCCAGTCAAGTATTAAGTATTTAGTACTCGATTTATTGTATTCCTACTAGTGACCCCCCCCAAAACCTGAGACTACGTACTGGTGACCCCCTCCAAAATTCGAGGCTGGGACCGCGCCTGAATCTATGATTACAAAGCTTAGCTCTTGAACTCTTGAAGTCACAGAAGCTAACAAATACTATCAATTTACCTACCTATTACGATTCGAAATTGTCTTTTTCATTATACTAACTCTTTATGGAGAGATAGTTACCAAACGGAACCAATTTTACAAAAAAAAGACGAAATAAGAACCTTCTACTTTTTAAAGCACATCATCAAAAGCCTCGTACTGTTACACTTTCGATTTATTTATTTATAAATAGCCCAATTAACCTCCACCAACCCGCACTGGGCCAGCGTGGTGGATTATGGCCTTGACTCTATCCTTGCGAGAGAAGGTCCCTAGTCCCAGCACTGGGCACATTTAGTGAGCTGATTGTGATAATTCAATAAACCTCATACGATTTTTATTTATAAAATTCATTTAAATATTATATTGTATAGTTCTTCAGGCCTACCTAACATGAGCCAGAGTTCATGGATCATACCAGAACTTCGCGTTTTTGACGTAAAATCGTTACGCTTTACGCTTGCGCTACGCGCGATTTATCATTTTTTGTTCTTGCGCACCATACCTCTATAATAGATTGCAACAGATGCAGTGCTATTAACCCAGAGAAACAACGAGCCAAATAAAACAATTACACCCCGGTCACAAACCTTGAAAAAGATTACACAAAAAAAGGTCACTAAGCCGACTCCTTTCGGCTGAGTGGAACTTTTTGAAGTGAAAACTTTTTTTTGACACTATACTCAGATTTTTCGTGGGCTGTGAGTTCAACTCAAGTATAATACTCGTAAATGAAGGAAATCTTCGGGTAAACTCAGGCCATTTAAAAATGTTAACGCATTTCTAGATGGCCATGTTAGAAGCATGGCCATCTAAACTAGATATAAAGTGAAGAGATTAGAACACTTATTTAGGCGACAATGCTTTGAAGATTTATTCCAGACTAGCAGGGCCTCCGGACTTTAATGTCCTGTGACTCCAATTCGGACGGCGTCTGTGTAGCGGCAAAGCGGCATAGCTTCGGAGCGCCGGTGGAGTCGCGGAGCGTGACGTCCGTGTTAGACGATATTTATATGGATAAAATCGTGAGTTTGCGTCACTGATATGCGTAATAGCAGTAAAATAGGTATGTGTGTACCTATAAAGGTAACGCCTAGTGAAACATTACACAGGAATCTCTTTAGTGCAAATCGAAGTTGATCTTATAGAAAAGCAGCAAAACTCCTTTCGATTTAGCACATTATTTCTGTGTAATCCTGTCTATAGCTGTCTTGACTTGATTTATCGACCGTTTGACATTCGCTCAGTTTTTGTCTCGTTCATATTTAGGTCAATGCACATGCTTCGTTTTCTCAGCTCTGAAATGAAAATTATTTTCGTAACTGTATCAGTGAAAATTCCGAGATTTCTCAATAATAACCGTGTGTCATCGCGGGTTTAGTGCTATTTTCCTTCTGCCTGATCTTAATCATTAGCTAAAATCGTCGCCAAGAGACGTTTCGAATGTATGAATGGACGCTTTACTATTTCGCTAGCGTCATAGGTAAAGTAGGTGGGATCAGAATCCTATCAATATGCTTTTCTACTACGATTTCCTGTGTATTGTTCCACTGTTATTTATTTTTATGAATCAGACAAAGTTCTTTTTAATTCATTTCCACGTCTACTGAAGCACTGTGTCTTGTTTGTTTGCCAGCGGCTTATCCGTGTTTGTCTGCACGTAAACGATCTATTTTCATAGCGATGGTAAGTAGGTACATATCACGAGATCTAGAGCATTTCGTAACAGCAGCACATGAGTTTCGAAGGTCGTAGCCAGTCATCGCCTTTGAGATGAAAAAAATACAAAAAACTACGAAAATAGACAAACCATAGGTTCTATGTTTGGCACCAACTCTTTTGAATGTTTAATTTAATTTAATTTATTTATATCAATCAGCACCGTTATAGACTTACGACTTACACTAATGAGAGTTAAACTAGACCTTGGTCTAGCTTGGTACTTGTACAGTGAACATTTTAATTGATTATTTTAAGATAGTGATATTATTCTTACATGATATAAAAAATCAACTGTCAATAGCTAGAACCATACAAAATGGTTAGCAGGACGATAGCAAGCGCTTCGGATCAAAGATATCGGATGCAAAAAATAATCTTTCACCACCTTCCTTCGAATTCATATTTGACATACGCAATGTAGGTAAATCTTGAAACCCTGCCTGAGTGTAATTAATATGTTTCCTACAACCTAGTCCAGGTTCTAGAAAACATATTACACTCAGGTAGGGTTTTAAAGATTTACCTAGTCCATCCTCTCCATCAAACAAGTTCCTTTTAGGTTAGTATGTTACAGTCCTAGACCGTGATATTGCTTAATATCCGGCAAATTGTAGTCAAACGAAAGAAACACGACCATACAGAAAAATACCACTCTTTGATATTATGATGGATGATCCGAAAAATTGGTTTTATCAAAGACAGCAAAATTTATTGAACAGGTCTTGCTACTGCTTCTAGAAGATGCCTATGTGGACGGGGAAAGAGTAGGTACATATAACTACAAGACCTTTCTGGTAAGTAATAATGAAAATTGTGAACACTATCAAGAAAAAAAACGGAAAAAACCTCGTTAGTTTGTCGCTACTTTCAGTTATAACGATGATTACATCCGCGTGTGTTTAGAAAATAAACGTATTTCCGCTCCAAAAGTCAGTGACATTTGAATTAAAATTAAAAACAAAACGTCATTGCATTGCGACGCGACATGCGGGGGTTGAAAAAATATAGAGTAATTTCCACATACGGTGACCATTGCTACTAAAGCTTCCGATCTTACGAAGTAATGTAAAGGGAATCAGTAGTGTATGGTGTAATGACAGATAATTTCGAATTATAAAATCTAAAACGGAGACTGATTCGCTGTGCGCAAGCGCCGCCCGCCCAAGCATTGGGCGCGAAATAACGCATTCGTGTAACGCACTTCGAACTATACAGACCATTGAGACTAATTAATTAACCATCGCATATTATTCGAGAACTTTAATTTTATAAAACAAAAACAACAATTGATTTTGGAAGTGAATTATTTGTGTGTTTGTAAATCTTAAACAAAGTTTCGAAATATGGGCATGATATCCAGAGTGCGAGGTCGCATTAGGAGTGATTCTTTCTCGAAAATTCAGACTCTAAAATCGGATGACAAAATCGCAAATATCGGTAAGTAGTTCTCATTTATTTATTCAGCACACTTAACATTATTTACTCATACTTCACATTATTTACTCATACATATATTTACAATAGCAAACATGACATTATTTACTTTGATAATTGATTGTCTACATTTCTTTCGGTACCTATTATTAGATCAAAATATATATTTAAATTTTATCATAATTTAAATATATCAAAATTTATAAATTGTTACAATTAAGATTCCAGCTTTTGCTAATGTTAATTTGGCAGCCGTGACTATTTTTCTAAATGTTACACAATGTTACAGAGCAATAGCATCATAATGTTATTATTTTTGTGTATTATTAGACTCTACACTGCTTTTGCACGCAATAACGACCTTCTTACGAACATAAACATATCACCTCATAGAATGAGACGGTTTTCTTGTTATTGTAAGTTTGGCTTTTGGGACACTTGATGTTTATTATTACGAAGGAAGAAGTGAGTCATATGTTTACCAATAAACAAATTATACACGTGTGATGCGCACATGTCAAAGAGGAAAGCTATGCTGATTGGAAATCCTTGCTGTGTAGATAATAATAATCTGTCACTTGTCAACAACCCAAAACCTGTAAATCGATTATCGTTTAAAATCGTTTTTTGTAGAGGTACTACTCTATGCAGAGTCCTCCTGGGGAAGTGCCACGCCTTTGCCATTTATTGTACCGCCTAAGATCTTAAATGATTAGATAATGAGTGCAGTACAGTACTAGGCAGTGATTTTAACTCTTTCATGTTGAACTAACCACGTGGGCATTACGGACAATGGACAGGCATGTTATTTACCATCAGGCGCATGTCTTACTCGTCTCGTCATTGTGTGTTAGATAAAAATACATTTATAGCGAATTTAAGCGCGAGTCGTTTAACGCATTGAATAAGTAATTAATTTTTCGGAAAGTTGGTAGAGTCATCACCAAAGTTATTAGTATTACTAGTATTGTTATTGTTTATTAGTATATAATATTATGTACAAATATTACGAGTATTTACTGGCCAAGAACTAATCGAAATTTTACACTGTTCCACTGTGCGCACAACAGGGAGCAGAATGATAGATATGAAAATGTATGACAATGATTGATATTGGCGCTTCTATTGATCTAAAAACATATAATGTCAACAAATTATCTACATTAAAAAGTACTTATCATTTTTTTCTAATGAAATCCCAAAATGATATATGAGACCTATTTATTTTAGTTATAATTTTTTTGAGTTAGAGAGAAGTTACGGCTGGTCTAGTCCGGCTGGTGGAGAACAGCGACCGCCGATCCGGAACGCCGGCGAAGTAACTATTTTCTGATATGTGACGCCGGGTTCTAATCCCACGCGCACCACAGTGTTTTCGAAGTCATGGGCGTAATGCCGCTAGCTTAAAATGGCGAAGTAAAACATTCATCCGTCATGTCATCCACCAGCCCGCACTCGGACAGCGTGGTGGATTATGACATTGACTATCTCCTTGCGAGAAGCCCCGAAGTCCCAGCAGTGGGAACAAATAGTGGGCTGCTTACCTACCTATGCTTATTTTATATATTTGATTGTCTATCATTTTTTACATCTTGAAAAAAACCTCTTTTATTTTGAATTTGCTCGAATAAAAAAGTAGGAGTACTAAACAATGAAATATTTCTGGCATAGTTGAGCTTGAAGTAACTTCTTTTTACTAAAATTGGAAAAACTTATCTAATACCTATTTGATATAACTGTAAATAGAATTGTCACCATCGGTGCTCATAAATTAAAACGCTATTCTAGTGAAAGTACGATGTAATATGTAATAAAATGTTTTCCGTGAAATTGGACCTTTACTTATTATACTCGTTGGAAAATCGTTTTGTCGTACCTACGCACGTCATCTCCAATAATTTGGCTAAGCCAATGCACCCATGTTGATCCAAAGCTTTTTTCAGATGACGATAATGGATCGTTTCAGAAGATTTCGTTTATTATCGGAATAAAACAGAAAACATACAGCTTTCAGACGCCGACTGGTTTTATAGTTAGTTATTAAATTATACGTACTGGCTCGAGATATCATTGATGGTTATTTTTTTATGGTTTTGCAAACAATACAGCCTTATTTTGGGTTTAGTCGAGACCTTAATGTAGTCTATATATTACAGCCTGCCCCGACTTCGTTTGTGTTGAACAATTTGCATTTGTGCATTTTGATCCAACTTGAAAGATAAGATAGTTTTAATTGCGATTATTTGTCATTATATGACAATATCCGAGCGAAGCCGGAACGGGCCGCTAGTTAATCTATATATTTCTATACCCATGGGTACAAACCACGATATCCGTGGTTTTTATCCGTTTTGCCATCATTGTTGTTTGTAATATATAAATATTTACACGGGTAAGATTACTTCGGAACCATTGTTGTTTTAGTGTTATTACAAGTTACATAAATCCATTAAGGTTCTCAAACCGAACGAAATCGGGACCGGCCTCTAGTATGATTAATATGCCTGGATACCTAATTAGAGATAAAATAGCATTCTAATGGGGATATAATCTTTGAAATGTACCTAAATGTAAATATAATAGTTTTTGAGTTTATGAGCTTGAAATACAAATTTTTCCTCTTTATGATATTAATGTCTAGAAGTACAGATAATATACTGGATATAAGATACTGGCCCAAGCTAGTCCACTGCTGCTGGACAACGACCCAGGTAGCAATTTTACGTCATGACGACGTCCATTCACGGTCATTTTCGACGTAAATGACGTCGTAAAAAACGTCCCACAGACGTACTAAATGACGGCCTAATGTCAGGTCTCAGCGACGTCTCTGAAGACGTCATATTAACGTCTCCAGATATCGACTTATTCACGTCCCCAGATAACGTCATATTAACGTCTCCAGATAACGTCACCTTAACGTCTCCAGATAACGTCATATTAACGTCGCCAGATAACGTCTCCAGAAGACGTCAATACCACGTATTGTGAAGACCTCCTATAATAACGTCTATTAACGTCTTCAGACACATTAATATAACGTTATCTGAAGCGTTAATATGACGTCATCCGGGATCAATTTGGCCTCGATGCAATTCATCCAGCCACAGTCTTCAAGTAACTCTGAAAGGTCAACATTAAAAACACAAATTTGCATTGTAGTATTATTTATTATAACGAGTTAACTATCACAACTTAATTAATAAATGGAGAATTTTAATCCTTATAACCATGGAGCATAGGAAAACATATAAAAGAATTACTAGTTGCCTCTTGAGGAATAACAACACATTTTGAAATAATATCATAAACAGGTACAATTTTGTAAGCTGAACAGAGTTCGAAACTTTAAAAATATCAATAACAGCAGAATCATAAGGATACGTATAGTAGGAATCATAATGTACAAACTCTTTTCCATAGACGAACAAGGAAACCTCTCCATTAATCTTACATCTCAAAATATTATGTATCTCGACTACTTTGCCGTTTGCATAGCAGTAACAATTATTAGCTAAACCAGATTTTGTATACATTGCAAAACCCTTATAAACAAGTTTATTAAAGCATTCATAAGCATTGTTATCAACAGGCGTTGGTCCTAAGCTATTGTAATAAAAAACCGCTGGTACCTCGTCAATCAGTTTTGGAGGAAAAGTAGATTCCATTTCTTTTAATCGTTTATAAATTTGCTGCAACGGTTTGTTAGGTGACCTAACTAATTTTTTAACATGCCTAAATAATTTTCGAAAGGAAAGGCGGAATAACTGTCCAAATCACCAAATAAACGAACGTCATCACACAAATGACATAACATATGAACATTGTAAATTAAAATTTCCGGCTATAAATAGTTTCGGAATGTCTTATGAACATTAATAATAGCTCATGTGCTAAATATGTACCTACTTTATTGATGTTTCTAGGGCTACAAAGAATTGTTATAGCACAATGAAATAACAAAAAATTTTCATACAGGAGGTTGGAAGGATATTTTTAGAACAACTGGTCCAGTATATAACAAAAACATCCTAAATTCGGTGGCTTTCCAGCGAGCCAACTCACTGATACTTCGCGGTCGCCTGTTAAATTCAACAGGTATACAACTTGCACAGCTAAGTAATTTTTCAGAAACTGCATTTACTAAACGGCTATTTAAACGAACATTTAAATCACCACCAACCCAAACATTTAAAAGTTTCCTCATGACTCCCAGACAAACAGCATGCATATAATCAATGGGAAACAATGAAACTAAATCTATGGGAAGCGTCAAAGTGGAGATTCACCAACATGATGGTCGTCATCAGACTGTAAACGAAATTGTGAATCCGTTCTCCTACTCGCAGATACGCTTGTATAAATCACTCTACCTTGAATATACTCACCAGGTTCTACACATTTATCACATGATGAGTATCCACCATGGGATTTAGTACATTTGATAAAAGCTCTAGCTGGAGCGTCACATACAAAACTATGTACTTTTACAATATAATGAGTATCTTCAAAATTTATTCCATCATTAAGTAATGTAGACAGTTCTTCAACAAATGGCCCCAAAAACAGATTCAATGGTGAAGGTTTAGAGTTTCCACAGAACAGAGTTATTACAAATGGCTGTGCACAATTAAAGTTTTTGATCAAACCTAATATAGGCCATAGTTGAGTATTCGTGCTTTTAAAAAGTGGCAAACCATCAACATTAAAAGACAACAATATTTCACTATTTTTAAAGTTGAACCCACTGTACAGTTTTAATTGTGCTTGTATTTGATTTATGAGACCAATGTGCACCAATTCACCAGATTGCAAAGAGTTACTTGATATATTCATTGGCGTATTTAAAAACGTTCTGCTATCTCTAGGCAATTTAGGGCAAAAAGGATTTAGAATTTTAGAAGACTATCTAGAGCACTGTGGGAAATTTTATGTTCTACGGTAGCCCAATGTCTTAATTGCGATGGCAAATCGTTAGCATCGTCAGATCGTGAATCATCATTATCTATAAAACAATCCTCAAACAATGTTGATTGACAATTTTCATCTAAAAAAATATTCTCTTTATATGTCCTTAAACAGTTTTCATTTAAAGTATTGTTGTCAATACTACTGTTACTCGTAGCTATAGATGTGGATGTATATTGTGGTGAAGATGGCAAATCACTTAATGATGGCTGTAATGTACTTCTTTGTATTTCTAAAATAATTTTTCGTTTTTCTGCCAAAATCCTTCTATACATTTGACGCTCACCTACTACATTTTTTCTTCCTAGAGGATGACATTGTTATTTTCCTTTGACAATCGCTTTTTGCTCGTTCAGGTGCGTGCTTGAGCCACACCTTTATATCGTCTTCAATGTCTTTTCTGTAATCCTTGAGAGGAACTCTTTAAGCTCTCTGAAAACAAAAAGTTTGTGAATATAAGAATAGCCCAAATGCCTGCAACGCTCTGTGGGGTCAGATGACGGGTCGCTCTCACACAGCGACTCGCGAGTCGCGACACAACTGGTGTTAAATATTATTTTTAACGGAGAATTAAAACCGGTCAAGTGGGTGTTGGATCACGCGCATTGTAGGGTTCCGTAGTAAGCCCGTCGCAATAATTATGTGGACTTAATTGTTTTATTTTACCAGTTAATTGACGTGATTATTATTATATATAGCCTTGCCAAATTACAGCTTTCTAGTACTAAGAGTCTCCCACCTAGCCACCTACATAAAACATGCCAATTATTAACCAGTTGCCAGTACACAAGGAATATGTATCTTTTGAAATTATTTAGGTATTTCATAGCACACTTATTTTGTATTATAGATGAGATCTAGAAAGAATAAATTTAATCATATGAAAGACAATAGACACATACCAACAATAAATTCACGGAGACGTAGCTCTGAAAAAAGGCTTCTTCTCAGACCTTTTACCATAGAAGTTGAACTTGCTTGCCAACGAGTCTGACAATGTATATTTCATCACTCTCGATACTTTATTTTTTAAATCATGCCCACCAAGGCTCTTTAGGTAGCTTGTCTGTAAATATTAATTGATAGCAATAAACATCCACATATATCTCTATAAGTACACACTAGAATTAACATAAGATCCAACAGTCACATACATAATCTTGAGCTCACACTATAGGATTCCCTGTCATAGGTATCAGGAACTACGAGTGCCAAGGTATCATGACACAGACCTAGAGCAAATATTTGTGTTGCAACAGGAATTGAACCCACACCTCACATCTCAGCCCTCTAATCGCCCACTGTGAAGCAGTGGCCAAAATTATTAGGAATTAACTACACATAATGTGAGCAGAAGCTAATAAAACATAGCCTGTCAGGGGTAATGTAGCTTGCTATTAGTGACTGAATTCCCAGAATTGAATCAATAGTTCCGATGATTAACTCCTACATCCAAACTCACAAACAAACTAACTCATTCTAGCAAGGTACCCATGTAATAAAAAGCTTTCTTATGGTAAAGTAGGAATTAATTATAATTGCTCAATAGGCATTTCCTGTTTATTAAAAGTAAACACTTACCAGGTTAGCACAGTTTTCTGTATTAGTCAGTAACTGTTCCACTGTTTCTAAATCTTGAAAAGTTTCAAGGAAATTTGAATTCAGGCTTCAATGCATTGGTATTTCCTGCTCTGTCTTTCAAAATTGCTAGGATGACATCATTTTGGGCTTTTATTTTGGCAAGTAGTGAAACAACTTGGCCTTGACAATCTGGATGAAAAAAAAGTAGTATGGTAGGTATTACAGTCTATAATAATCTTAACACCAACCACCACCACCACCACTATACCAAAAATAGAAATAATCGTCGAAAACTATACTCATGCATATAAGGTAGTATCTAGCAAAGAATCTAGTTAGGCAGCTATAGATTTAAAAAATCAAAATGATTTTTACTATTTACCACAGTTATTGGAAGCACTGCTGGCAACAATTTCATCGAGTGTCATACTTTGTGAACCAGATGGTTGATCATGATGACTGTTAGAAGCCTTCTCTTGTGCATCAGGTTTATTCATCTGTGAGTTGTGATTTAGTACCAAATCACTGTAAATTGTGCTTGTACTTGAAGGTTCAAGGTTTATATCTAAAAGCAAAAAAAAAAAAAATAATGGAAGGAAATATTATTATGTTCAAAATAATTTAGTTAATGTATCATCCGGTATAATTACAATTGGATAGATGTTTCTTTTAAAGGCGGAGGACGAGGGAATTCACACCCTTTCTCATCATCATTATCATCTGATGATGAAATGTATCTACTAGTTTTTTTTTTTTTGCGTTTAGGTGGCTTACTTATATAATTTTCCTCCTCAGTCTGTATATCTGATGTGTCTTCCACCAACTTTAATTTTTTTTCTTTGCCTTATCCAATTCATCTATAGAACAAGCATAAAACACCAACACAGTTAATATCAAAACAACATGCAAGTTAAAGTTAGTCACGCCATGCAACACACCCACGCCGTACAAGCTTGGTAGTCCAGCACTTATTAATCCATTAGTTCTATCTCATTACTAGTAGTTAATAGTACTGCCATTACTTATATAATTTACTATGCTTTTGTTTCTGTTTTGATATGGTATGGTGGTGAGATTACAGGCACATGAGACTGCAATGAACACAACACAATGCTATGTAGGGCACATTCTAGGTGGATGTGGGTACATACCCCCATACATACCCTGGTGGTTCGGTGGCCACCTAACCACCAGGTTTATGTATGTTATACAATGTATAATTATAAGACAAGACCAACAAATATTTGTGAAAACAAACAAAACCAAACACCTGTGAACACACTTTCTTGGAAATGATTACTTATCTGTTGCTTGCTTGCTGTCGCCGCTGCTGCTTGTTTACACACGGCGCCATGACCTAAAAATAGCAGTTCTGTCTTGTGATCTTGGGCAATCTGAATATTTTTTTTCTGTGCGCATCAAAACTGCAGTCAACTTCAGCTCGGCCGTAATCCTTAGATTTTTAGGTTATGGCACCGTGTATTTTTTAGTTAGGTTTTAAAACACTAGCACCTACTAGAATTAAATTCTGGGCCAGTCTGTCTGTGCCCAGGCTTAAAGCATGGTAAAGTTAACTGCCCTCAAGCCACCAGCTGCTAAAATAGTTGTGTGTGGTAGTGTTACACTACCTACTCATAAAAAAAAAACTTACCAGTCTGATAGAAAACTCTATCGATCTCGTATAGTTTCCATTGTTCATTTGGAGACGAACACCTCTGTAGAAGTTTATCAAATGCTTTCGCCTCCTTTACGGGAGGCCAATAGATTTCTTTTTTAGGTGTTATCCATTTATTGATGACCACAGCCACAGTGCCACCCTCACTCTCCGCGAACTGAACGACACTATACATAATTTACAATCCTTTTATGTGCTGTGATACGTACTATAACAACAGCAAGAAAAAAACATGAGAATTTACACATTTGTTTGACACAGAGAATTGAGAAAGAAAAAAAGCGCGGGATACCAACCAACCGTCAACGCGTTCGTTCGTTCCGTTCCGAAATAAACAAAAGCAAACAAAAATATATTTTTTTTACTTTTTAAATATTTATATTTTTAATCAGCCTTTTCTATCTTATATTGGTTCTTTCTAATGTTTGATGATAGACTAATAGCTGAATTTCTTTTCATTGAGTTACATAACAAATACAAATGTAAAAATAATAATTTAATAAAATAATAACAAACAACATGCTATCAATGCGTTCCGTTCCTCGCAGATTGGAAGAAAGATAAACTCTGGTGATAATTTTAAATTATTAAAATGGACTATTTACTGTCGAGTTAAAGTTTTTACAGAGTACCTATATTTTAATACAAAAAAAACGTTCGCTAGCCGCATGATAGTTATGTTGTTAGAGCTAATTTAATCGTGCCTGCTTGAGCATGGTAGGCACCTGTTGTACTCTCCTAGAATAAAATTATGTTTCTTTTCTTGGATAATGGCATACCTAGCTCATATACCTACCTTACTTAATTAGGTTTTATTCTGATTCCCATAATAATAATAATATGCTTGAATGTCCATAGCATCATAAGTAGGTTCCCGTTTATTCTGCTAGTCAAACGAATGGAAGTCAGTGGTGGATGTTTCTGTAGGTATCGAGGCGGCTCAAGACCGCTCGTCGTGGCATTTCTATGTATATGGGGCCTGTCCAGCAGTGGACTTCTAACTAAAAGTGTTTGTACAAACCTACTTACAGAAAATAAATCATTTATCATTTAAACTGATAATTTATTTAATGACGATGAATATTAATTTTATCGGTTGCAATTAGGTACCTACCTTAACACGTTCGCAGTCCAGTGTACCCTATGCGGTACACGCGGAGCGATTCCGCCGAGTCCGTGTACCCTATGCGGTACACGAGGCCACTATAACTATATGGGCTCTGCAGCCACGGACTTATGAAATTTGTTAGTGTATCGTTCCTGGACTTGTGACAAGGGTTCTATTAGACAAGAAAAACCAAAAACATGACTTATTTTTTTTATATAATGTTTTCACAGTACAAAATGAAACGAGTTAGTAGAAATATATAATGTTTTATTGGTGAACTGTAACTTTAGGAAAACAATCAATACATATGCCTTTTTACATTTTTTACATTGTGATGACACCCTTTTAGCTTTGGCGCGTGCATACGAAGTGAGTCTTCCTTCGTCGTGTTTTAAGTCCGTGTACCGCCCGGTGTACACGAGCAAAGTCGGGGCACGGGCCTTTATTTTAACATAATTATGCATCAGTTGTGACGTTTGCATCGACTAATGGTCAAAAGTAATGAAAATGATATTGGACTTATGGCGTTGTCGGAAACTTTTGTATTGGGACTGCGAACGTGTTAAGCAGGTATTATTAAGTAGTACCTACGTGTTAGAGCATTCCTTTAGATGCACTAAATAAATAGTACGTAGGTAAGTACACTACGGCCGAAATATCTTGGCGAGTCTGTACATAGACACTACGAACTTTCGCCATTGACCCTAAATGTAGGTACGTTCCTACGGCGTCTTATTAATGAACAACACAGGGCGTCACAGAATGGAACCCAAATGGACGTTGCTAGGGCGTCTTATTAGGGAACAACACAGGACGTCACAGAATAGACCGTAAATGGACGTTGCTAGGACATATAATACATGACCAACACAGGACGTCACAGAACTGACCCTAAATGCACGTTGCTACGGCGTCTTATTAATGACCAACATAGGACGTCACAGTTGACCCCAAATGGCCGTTGCTAGGGCGTCTTATTATTGACCAACACAGGAGGTCACAGAATTGACCGTAAATGGACGTTGCTAGGACGTATAATACATGACCAACACAGGACGTCACAGAATTGACCCTAAATGCACGTTGCTACGCCGTCTTACTAATGACCAACACAGGACGTCACAGTTGACCCCAAATGGACGTTGCTAGGGCGTCTTATTATTGACCAACACAGGACGTCACGGAATTGACCGTAAATGGACGTTACTAGGACGTAACATTCACGACCAACACAGGACGTCACAGAATTGACCTTATATGGACGTTGCTACGTCGTCATAATCATGACCAACATAGGACGTCACTGAATTGACGCTAAATCGACGTCACCAGGACGTTCCCTTGAGTACCAGACGTTAAAATGACGTCAGTGTGACGTACTTATTTGACGAATAAACTACGGACCCTAATATGACCTTAGGATGACGTCATTTTTTCGTCGCAGACGTCATTTTGCTACCTGGGGACCTCTTTCATGATACGTCACTCACGTATAGCCTATATTACCTATAATATATTTATTATATGCAATACAAGTCTTCCGCTTATTGAAATTTTATGACGCGAGGAAACTTTTTTGCTTTTATCCGAGTCGTTTGATGCAGACGATAAATAAAAACAAGAGTTTATTTACGTTTTACGGCTTGGAAGTGAAAGAAAAATTCGCGTTCGAGAGACATTTGGGGCGATGATCGGTATTGAAAGTGGATCAAGGCGACAGATGAGTTTCTTTCGTAGACAGCGACATTGGGAGTTGGTGATGCTTTACGATTATTATAAACAATGTTTAGTCTTAAATCCTTTTTTGCAAGGCTAATATTTAACGTATGTCTGAAAGTTTCATCAACGTCTCATGTGCACCTATCATCAAGCGAAATAACGAACCAGACGAGACTAGTGTAGGGCTGTAGGGTAGGTTGTCTAACATTTAAAAAGTTTCGTACTGAGCTAGTACTATTTCCCATCTTTAATGACGCAAGGCGCTACTAAAACTCGTGCCTCGTTCTCTCGCTCTGTAGCGGAGTCACTTTACCTAAGTATAAGTCTATATTATCTATTCTATGGTATAAGTGACTCCGCGATATAAAATAGTATATTATATAGCAATGTTAGTATTATTGTAATGTACAGATCTTTGCCGATCTGCGTAAAACAAAAAGTTCGGTGGGCAATAGAAAATTTAATTACCAAAAGTACCATTAACACGTTCATTGCATTATGAGGTCGAACAAACTACATGCGTGGCTTCTCGCAGGTGCGGCAGTCAAAATTGCGTTCTCTCACTCTATGCGGGAGGCGATCATTTTAACATTTCTATGAGTATAAAAGAGATAAATATATAAATTTGCTTCTCTTACAAAGCCTAGCCTAATAGCTATGTTAAAGTAGCATGAGGTCAAAGAAGCCTCAACCGCACTGAGTATTAATTAGTTACGTACAGTGCGGAGTGAGGTATATCTGTCTCAAAAATTGTAGGCCTCATAGCCGCACAAAGTGAGACGCGGGCGACGGGGCGCTCTCGCATCCTAGCTTAGTGACGTGATAAGTATCGATACGGAAGCACGCTGCTTACCCTCGACTATCTTGGATTTGTAATTTGTACAACATTCTACTAGTCAAGCTCTTTTATTGACTATTGTGGAATGTTTAGGTATTGAATATAAGTATATCGTATACCCATACTGAGGAATGACACACCCATACCTCAATATGGGTATCACATTGATACCCATGTTGAGGGAGTAGTGAAAAAAGAAATGCAATTCGCCATTTTGTGGTGGCGGCAATCTTGGATTTGAATTTGTTATACTGTATAGTATTTTATTATTTCCCTTTCTTTTGATACCCATATTGAGAATGGTTGTGAAGAAATATTTCGTGGAGGCGGCCATCTTGAATCGATATTAACCAAACATAGCTAAGAACATCCGCACGAATATTAACCTTCAAATAAAAAACCCTATCGAAATCAGCCCATCCGTTTGCGCTCTACGGTGCCACAGACAGACACACACACAGACAGACAGACAGACGACATCGACGTCAAACTTATAACACCCATTTTTTTGTTAGGGTTTAAAAAAGTTGTTAAACGAAAGCGGTGCATAGGTTGCTGCGAGAATTTAAGACTGTAAAAATTTATTTTTTAATAACTGACGTTAAATAGCTCCCAGGCTGCAAAGAAACTAAAAAAATTGCTACTTTTTGTGTCCGATGTAATAAATCCTTCTGCCTGCCCTGTTTTAATCAAAAACATTTTGAGTAAATAAATTGGTTTAATATCGTAACTGCAATTCTCTTTTATTCCCAACTCTAGTTGAGGCGCTCATAGAACTGTCTTTCAGTGCGATGTGAGGCAGAATAGATGTCATTTATATTTTTTTAATTTATTCAATATCTAAATGTCATAACTGTGGGCGAAGCAGGATTCAATTATGATTCATCTTTAAGTTATTAAGGGTAAAGTTTCAAGCAATTATTTTCACAATTATGTGTAATTATTTAAGGTGTTTTAGGAAACAATTTTGTGAGGCTTAAAAGATCCCAGACGCACTGGAAAGTTGGGCAACTTTGCCTCGAAAAGACCTCATATGCACTAGCTGAAAGCCTACGAAAAATGGCCTCGCAGTGACCGTGTTAAACATATAAAAGATTTTCATTCAGAAATGTTAGCTTCATAATCAGTGAACGCTTTCTTACACAATTATTTCCATGACCCATAACATAAAAGTACACAAGAAAAAACCTATTAGAAGAATAGTTTCCACCCATTAGTACTTGCGTCTTACACTAGACGCTTAAAATCTTAATCATTTTACTTCGAAACCTAAATACTAAAATTCTTACCCCCTTGTACCCCTTTTGTTCTTACATAGATAAACAAAACAAAAGGTGAGAGTTTCTAACAAAGCGGTCCATTTCATAATACGAGTTCATAGAATAAGCGATGGCCCATGTTTATAAGACCTAATATTTATCCAAACTCCCCCGTATTTATACCATAAACAAGCGACTAGTATATACACCCACCAGAGGCGTGAAGAAAATCCGCACGCCCTCAGGGAAAAAGGGGTGGATGATCCCCTCCTATACAGGGTCAGATCCTAGGAAACCACCCAGGTAGCAATTTTACGTCATGACGACGTCCATTCACGGTCATTTTCGACGTAAATGACGTCGTAAAAAACGTCCCACAGACGTACTAAATGACGGCCTAATGTCAGGTCTCAGCGACGTCTCTGAAGACGTCATATTAACGTCTCCAGATAACGTCATATTAACGTCTCCAGATATCGACTTATTCACGTCCCCAGATAACGTCATATTAACGTCTCCAGATAACGTCATATTAACGTCTCCAGATAACGTCATATTAACGTCTCCAGATAACGTCATATTAACGTCTCCAGATAACGTCATATTAACGTCTCCAGATATCGACTTATTCACGTCCCCAGATAACGTCATATTAACGTCTCCAGATAACGTCACCTTAACGTCTCCAGATAACGTCATATTAACGTCGCCAGATAACGTCTCCAGAAGACGTCAATACCACGTATTGTGAAGACCTCCTATAATAACGTCTATTAACGTCTTCAGACACATTAATATAACGTTATCTGAAGCGTTAATATGACGTCATCCGGGATCAATTTGGCCTCGATGCAATTCATCCAGCCACAGTCTTCAAGTAACTCTGAAAGGTCAACATTAAAACACAAATTTGCATTGTAGTATTATTTATTATAACGAGTTAACTATCACAACTTAATTAATAAATGGAGAATTTTAATCCTTATAACCATGGAGCATAGGAAAACATATAAAAGAATTACTAGTTGCCTCTTGAGGAATAACAACACATTTTGAAATAATATCATAAACAGGTACAATTTTGTAAGCTGAACAGAGTTCCGAAACTTTAAAAATATCAATAACAGCAGAATCATAAGGATACGTATAGTAGGAATCATAATGTACAAACTCTTTTCCATAGACGAACAAGGAAACCTCTCCATTAATCTTACATCTCAAAATATTATGTATCTCGACTACTTTGCCGTTTGCATAGCAGTAACAATTATTAGCTAAACCAGATTTTGTATACATTGCAAAACCCTTATAAACAAGTTTATTAAAGCATTCATAAGCATTGTTATCAACAGGCGTTGGTCCTAAGCTATTGTAATAAAAACCGCTGGTACCTCGTCAATCAGTTTTGGAGGAAAAGTAGATTCCATTTCTTTTAATCGTTTATAAATTTGCTGCAACGGTTTGTTAGGTGACCTAACTAATTTTTTTAACATGCCTAAATAATTTTCGAAAGGAAAGGCGGAATAACTGTCCAAATCACCAAATAAACGAACGTCATCACACAAATGACATAACATATGAACATTGTAAATTAAAATTTCCGGCTATAAATAGTTTCGGAATGTCTTATGAACATTAATAATAGCTCATGTGCTAAATATGTACCTACTTTATTGATGTTTCTAGGGCTACAAAGAATTGTTATAGCACAATGAAATAACAAAAATTTTCATACAGGGAGGTTGGAAGGATATTTTTAGAACAACTGGTCCAGTATATAACAAAAACATCCTAAATTGGTGGCTTTCCAGCGAGCCAACTCACTGATACTTCGCGGTCGCCTGTTAAATTCAACAGGTATACAACTTGCACAGCTAAGTAATTTTTCAGAAACTGCATTTACTAAACGGCTATTTAAACGAACATTTAAATCACCACCAACCCAAACATTTAAAAGTTTCCTCATGACTCCCAGACAAACAGCATGCATATAATCAATGGGAAACAATGAAACTAAATCTATGGGAAGCGTCAAAAGTGGAGATTCACCAACATGATGGTCGTCATCAGACTGTAAACGAAATTGTGAATCCGTTCTCCTACTCGCAGATACGCTTGTATAAATCACTCTACCTTGAATATACTCACCAGGTTCTACACATTTATCACATGATGAGTATCCACCATGGGATTTAGTACATTTGATAAAAGCTCTAGCTGGAGCGTCACATACAAAACTATGTACTTTTACAATATAATGAGTATCTTCAAAATTTATTCCATCATTAAGTAATGTAGACAGTTCTTCAACAAATGGCCCCAAAAACAGATTCAATGGTGAAGGTTTAGAGTTTCCACAGAACAGAGTTATTACAAATGGCTGTGCACAATTAAAGTTTTTGATCAAACCTAATATAGGCCATAGTTGAGTATTCGTGCTTTTAAAAAGTGGCAAACCATCAACATTAAAAGACAACAATATTTCACTATTTTTAAAGTTGAACCCACTGTACAGTTTTAATTGTGCTTGTATTTGATTTATGAGACCAATGTGCACCAATTCACCAGATTGCAAAGAGTTACTTGATATATTCATTGGCGTATTTAAAAACGTTCTGCTATCTCTAGGCAATTTAGGGCAAAAGGATTTAGAATTTTAGAAGACTATCTAGAGCACTGTGGGAAATTTTATGTTCTACGGTAGCCCAATGTCTTAATTGCGATGGCAAATCGTTAGCATCGTCAGATCGTGAATCATCATTATCTATAAAACAATCCTCAAACAATGTTGATTGACAATTTTCATCTAAAAAAATATTCTCTTTATATGTCCTTAAACAGTTTTCATTTAAAGTATTGTTGTCAATACTACTGTTACTCGTAGCTATAGATGTGGATGTATATTGTGGTGAAGATGGCAAATCACTTAATGATGGCTGTAATGTACTTCTTTGTATTTCTAAAATAATTTTTCGTTTTTCTGCCAAAATCCTTCTATACATTTGACGCTCACCTACTACATTTTTTTTTTTCTTCCTAGAGGATGACATTGTTATTTTCCTTTGACAATCGCTTTTTTGCTCGTTCAGGTGCGTGCTTGAGCCACACCTTTATATCGTCTTCAATGTCTTTTCTGTAATCCTTGAGAGGAACTCTTTAAGCTCTCTGAAAACAAAAAGTTTGTGAATATAAGAATAGCCCAAATGCCTGCAACGCTCTGTGGGGTCAGATGACGGGTCGCTCTCACACAGCGACTCGCGAGTCGCGACACAACTGGTGTTAAATATTATTTTAACGGAGAATTAAAACCGGTCAAGTGGGTGTTGGATCACGCGCATTGTAGGGTTCCGTAGTAAGCCCGTCGCAATAATTATGTGGACTTAATTGTTTTATTTTACCAGTTAATTGACGTGATTATTATTATATATAGCCTTGCCAAATTACAGCTTTCTAGTACTAAGAGTCTCCCCACCTAGCCACCTACATAAAACATGCCAATTATTAACCAGTTGCCAGTACACAAGGAATATGTATCTTTTGAAATTATTTAGGTATTTCATAGCACACTTATTTTGTATTATAGATGAGATCTAGAAAGAATAAATTTAATCATATGAAAGACAATAGACACATACCAACAATAAATTCACGGAGACGTAGCTCTGAAAAAGGCTTCTTCTCAGACCTTTTACCATAGAAGTTGAACTTGCTTGCCAACGAGTCTGACAATGTATATTTCATCACTCTCGATACTTTATTTTTTAAATCATGCCCACCAAGGCTCTTTAGGTAGCTTGTCTGTAAATATTAATTGATAGCAATAAACATCCACATATATCTCTATAAGTACACACTAGAATTAACATAAGATCCAACAGTCACATACATAATCTTGAGCTCACACTATAGGATTCCCTGTCATAGGTATCAGGAACTACGAGTGCCAAGGTATCATGACACAGACCTAGAGCAAATATTTGTGTTGCAACAGGAATTGAACCCACACCTCACATCTCAGCCCTCTAATCGCCCACTGTGAAGCAGTGGCCAAAATTATTAGGAATTAACTACACATAATGTGAGCAGAAGCTAATAAAACATAGCCTGTCAGGGGTAATGTAGCTTGCTATTAGTGACTGAATTCCCAGAATTGAATCAATAGTTCCGATGATTAACTCCTACATCCAAACTCACAAACAAACTAACTCATTCTAGCAAGGTACCCATGTAATAAAAAGCTTTCTTATGGTAAAGTAGGAATTAATTATAATTGCTCAATAGGCATTTCCTGTTTATTAAAAGTAAACACTTACCAGGTTAGCACAGTTTTCTGTATTAGTCAGTAACTGTTCCACTGTTTCTAAATCTTGAAAAGTTTCAAGGAAATTTGAATTCAGGCTTCAATGCATTGGTATTTCCTGCTCTGTCTTTCAAAATTGCTAGGATGACATCATTTTGGGCTTTTATTTTGGCAAGTAGTGAAACAACTTGGCCTTGACAATCTGGATGAAAAAAAGTAGTATGGTAGGTATTACAGTCTATAATAATCTTAACACCAACCACCACCACCACCACTATACCAAAAATAGAAATAATCGTCGAAAACTATACTCATGCATATAAGGTAGTATCTAGCAAAGAATCTAGTTAGGCAGCTATAGATTTAAAAAATCAAAATGATTTTTACTATTTACCACAGTTATTGGAAGCACTGCTGGCAACAATTTCATCGAGTGTCATACTTTGTGAACCAGATGGTTGATCATGATGACTGTTAGAAGCCTTCTCTTGTGCATCAGGTTTATTCATCTGTGAGTTGTGATTTAGTACCAAATCACTGTAAATTGTGCTTGTACTTGAAGGTTCAAGGTTTATATCTAAAAAGCAAAAAAAAAAAAAAAGAAAATAATGGAAGGAAATATTATTATGTTCAAAATAATTTAGTTAATGTATCATCCGGTATAATTACAATTGGATAGATGTTTCTTTAAAGGCGGAGGACGAGGAATTCACACCCTTTCTCATCATCATTATCATCTGATGATGAAATGTATCTGCTAGTTTTTTTTTTGTTTTGCGTTTAGGTGGCTTACTTATATAATTTTCCTCCTCAGTCTGTATATCTGATGTGTCTTCCACCAACTTTATTTTTTCTTTGCCTTATCCAATTCATCTATAGAACAAGCATAAAACACCAACACAGTTAATATCAAAACAACATGCAAGTTAAAGTTAGTCACGCCATGCAACACACCCACGCCATTACAAGCTTGGTAGTCCAGCACTTATTAATCCATTAGTTCTATCTCATTACTAGTAGTTAATAGTACTGCCATTACTTATATAATTTACTATGCTTTTGTTTCTGTTTTGATATGGTATGGTGGTGAGATTACAGGCACATGAGACTGCAATGAACACAACACAATGCTATGTAGGGCACATTCTAGGTGGATGTGGGTACATACCCCCATATATACCCTGGTGGTTCGGTGGCCACCTAACCACCAGGTTTATGTATGTTATACAATGTATAATTATAAGACAAGACCAACAAATATTTGTGAAAACAAACAAAACCAAACACCTGTGAACACACTTTCTTGGAAATGATTACTTATCTGTTGCTTGCTTGCTGTCGCTGCTGCTGCTTGTTTACACACGGCGCCATGACCTAAAAATAGCAGTTCTGTCTTGTGATCTTGGGCAATCTGAATATTTTTTTCTGTGCGCATCAAAACTGCAGTCAACTTCAGCTCGGCCGTAATCCTTAGATTTTTAGGTTATGGCACCGTGTATTTTTTAGTTAGGTTTTAAAACACTAGCACCTACTAGAATTAAATTCTGGGCCAGTCTGTCTGTGCCCAGGCTTAAAGCATGGTAAAGTTAACTGCCCTCAAGCCACCAGCTGCTAAAATAGTTGTGTGTGGTAGTGTTACACTACCTACTCATCAAAAAAAACTTACCAGTCTGATAGAAAACTCTATCGATCTCGTATAGTTTCCATTGTTCATTTGGAGACGAACACCTCTGTAGAAGTTTATCAAATGCTTTCGCCTCCTTTACGGGAGGCCAATAGATTCTCTTTTTAGGTGTTATCCATTTATTGATGACCACAGCCACAGTGCCACCCTCACTCTCCGCGAACTGAACGACACTATACATAATTTACAATCCTTTTATGTGCTGTGATACGTACTATAACAACAGCAAGAAAAAAACATGAGAATTTACACATTTGTTTGACACAGAGAATTGAGAAAGAAAAAAAGCGCGGGATACCAACCAACCGTCAACGCGTTCGTTCGTTCCGTTCCGAAATAAACAAAAGCAAACAAAAATATATTTTTTTTACTTTTTAAATATTTATATTTTAATCAGCCTTTTCTATCTTATATTGGTTCTTTCTAATGTTTGATGATAGACTAATAGCTGAATTTCTTTTCATTGAGTTACATAACAAATACAAATGTAAAAAATAATAATTTAATAAAATAATAACAAACAACATGCTATCAATGCGTTCCGTTCCTCGCAGATTGGAAGAAAGATAAACTCTGGTGATAATTTTTAAATTATTAAAATGGACTATTTACTGTCGAGTTAAAGTTTTTACAGAGTACCTATATTTTAATACAAAAAAACGTTCGCTAGCCGCATGATAGTTATGTTGTTAGAGCTAATTTAATCGTGCCTGCTTGAGCATGGTAGGCACCTGTTGTACTCTCCTAGAATAAAATTATGTTTCTTTTCTTGGATAATGGCATACCTAGCTCATATACCTACCTTACTTAATTAGGTTTTATTCTGATTCCCATAATAATAATAATATGCTTGAATGTCCATAGCATCATAAGTAGGTTCCCGTTTATTCTGCTAGTCAAACGAATGGAAGTCAGTGGTGGATGTTTCTGTAGGTATCGAGGCGGCTCAAGACCGCTCGTCGTGGCATTTCTATGTATATGGGGCCTGTCCAGCAGTGGACTTCTAACTAAAAGTGTTTGTACAAACCTACTTACAGAAAATAAATCATTTATCATTTAAACTGATAATTTATTTAATGACGATGAATATTAATTTTATCGGTTGCAATTAGGTACCTACCTTAACACGTTCGCAGTCCAGTGTGTACCCTATGCGGTACACGCGAGCGATTCCGCCGAGTCCGTGTACCCTATGCGGTACACGAGGCCACTATAACTATATGGGCTCTGCAGCCACGGACTTATGAAATTTGTTAGTGTATCGTTCCTGGACTTGTGACAAGGGTTCTATTAGACAAGAAAAACCAAAAACATGACTTATTTTTTTTTTATATAATGTTTTCACAGTACAAAATGAAACGAGTTAGTAGAAATATATAATGTTTTATTGGTGAACTGTAACTTTAGGAAAACAATCAATACATATGCCTTTTTACATTTTTTACATTGTGATGACACCCTTTTAGCTTTGGCGCGTGCATACGAAGTGAGTCTTCCTTCGTCGTGTTTTAAGTCCGTGTACCGCCCGGTGTACACGAGCAAAGTCGGGGCACGGGCCTTTATTTTAACATAATTATGCATCAGTTGTGACGTTTGCATCGACTAATGGTCAAAAGTAATGAAAATGATATTGGACTTATGGCGTTGTCGGAAACTTTTGTATTGGGACTGCGAACGTGTTAAGCAGGTATTATTAAGTAGTACCTACGTGTTAGAGCATTCCTTTAGATGCACTAAATAAATAGTACGTAGGTAAGTACACTACGGCCGAAATATCTTGGCGAGTCTGTACATAGACACTACGAACTTTCGCCATTGACCCTAAATGTAGGTACGTTCCTACGGCGTCTTATTAATGAACAACACAGGGCGTCACAGAATGGAACCCAAATGGACGTTGCTAGGGCGTCTTATTAGGGAACAACACAGGACGTCACAGAATAGACCGTAAATGGACGTTGCTAGGACATATAATACATGACCAACACAGGACGTCACAGAACTGACCCTAAATGCACGTTGCTACGGCGTCTTATTAATGACCAACATAGGACGTCACAGTTGACCCCAAATGGCCGTTGCTAGGGCGTCTTATTATTGACCAACACAGGAGGTCACAGAATTGACCGTAAATGGACGTTGCTAGGACGTATAATACATGACCAACACAGGACGTCACAGAATTGACCCTAAATGCACGTTGCTACGCCGTCTTACTAATGACCAACACAGGACGTCACAGTTGACCCCAAATGGACGTTGCTAGGGCGTCTTATTATTGACCAACACAGGACGTCACGGAATTGACCGTAAATGGACGTTACTAGGACGTAACATTCACGACCAACACAGGACGTCACAGAATTGACCTTATATGGACGTTGCTACGTCGTCATAATCATGACCAACATAGGACGTCACTGAATTGACGCTAAATCGACGTCACCAGGACGTTCCCTTGAGTACCAGACGTTAAAATGACGTCAGTGTGACGTACTTATTTGACGAATAAACTACGGACCCTAATATGACCTTAGGATGACGTCATTTTTTCGTCGCAGACGTCATTTTGCTACCTGGGCAGCGCTTCCGGGGTTGTAGTTTCGGTGTCTGAATGCTGAAATGTTACCGTTGTTCCGGCCGGAATCTTAGCCGGAATTAAATATCAGCTATTTGACTGCCATAGTACAAGCGTTGCTTAGTCTGGGGCTAGATGGTTTTGTGTGTCAAATTTCAACCAATATTTATTTGTTAGTGCAGGAGTGAAACACCCCAGAGTTTCAGTAGAAGGTCACCATTACGGCCCATTATGGCGGAGAGTCCCACATATCCACTTAGCTCCTCTGGCTTCTGGAGGATTAAAAAAATCGTTGAAAAACAAAAAAAAAAAAAGAAACGCAGTTGGTTCTTCTGTACTTATATTTCTTTCTTTATCTTCAGCAAGGAAGCAATTAACTCATAAAGTTAATTTTGCCTGCGTTAAATTCTTTCAGACGTTATTAATAATAATTTGTTTACCATACCCACACTTCGTATTTTTAGCAGCTGGTTTATGTTATCTTTTATTTACACCGACTGGGATTCTGCATAAATATTTTGTCACCTTTGATGTGTAAAACGATAAGTACAAATGGAAAATAGGCGATGTTTGACATCGTACGAAATAGAGTCTGCTATTTTAGAAACATGTAGTTCAGATGTTGTTGATGAAAGTATGCTGATGAGGATGGAAGTTTTGGTGGACCAGTGGTGAGAATGTCACATTTCACAACCGTGAGATGGTAGGTTCGAATTCCAACAGCACCTCTGAGTATTCTTCCATGTGCAGGTAGGTATACAAGTTTTTCATCGCCTCTGGTTTTAACGGTAAAGGAAACATCTAGGCAAAGTTTCCAGAGAAATTACAGGGCTGAGAGTTATAACATCTTAGAAAGATCTCGATCTCTAAGACATCCTGTTCCTAGTTCGACCATCCAAACCGGCTCCGAAAGAGCACAGCAGAAGGCAGCCGCGGAAAAAGCCTCAGCCAATCTAACTGGCAGCCGAGGCACCAACATGGCGTTCGTGACTGCTTTCAACGCAGCACCAAGGAGCGTACTCCGAATCACATCCCATTCATCACCCCCCTTGACGTCAAAGACCCCCAAAGCAGCTTCACAGCAACAAATGAGCCGAACGAGAGCCGACATGGGACAGGTGGAACCGCCCCGCTATGTCACGGCTTCGGAGCCGCGGAGCCATGCACGTAACGCCTTCATCGAATTCATAGCCACACTGAGCGCGACACGACAAGTCAACCTCAAGACCTGCGAGAACATCATGCAGTCCTATAGGCTAGGAAGTGAAAGCCTTTTAAAGGCGAAACTCGAGGAGGCCGAAGCAGCCATTTACAATAATGTCACTTCCCGGGTCTTCAATGGAACCATGACAGGACAGTATATGGCAGCTTACAGTGCAGAAAATGGCTTCGTGACACTGAACGAGAGAGAGACAGAGCGCGCGGGAGTGCCTGTTTATGCGACACCACCAAACGACCCAATTGTAGTTACTGTCCGATGCACCAAGATTATGCTGGACGATAAGATCCTAGAGATGGCCAAGACCATCGAAGGGAATGGAAACGTCAAAGCAGGTTGGGAAAATTGGGAGGTACCGAGAATACAGTGGGTCAACGGAGTTCCAGGATGTGGAAAAACAACATGGGTGATTAGACACTTCGACGTGGACAAGGACGCCATCATCACTACAACAACTGAGGCAGCAAAAGATCTAAGAGAAAAGCTATCGCACCGAATCGGAAACCTGGTCAAAACCAGAGTGCGAACCATGGCTTCTGCTCTGGTAAATGGTTTCGGTAGAGAAAGTTTCAGCCGCCTCATGGTGGACGAAGCTCTCATGAACCATTTTGGAGCCATTGTGATGGCTTCAAGGCTGTCTGGTGTTGGTGAAATTGTCCTCATTGGAGACGTCAATCAGTTGCCTTATATCGACAGGGAAAATCTCTTCGAAATGAGGTATCATCGCCCGAACCTGGTAACAAAGATCAGCCAGGAGTTGCTCTGCACACATCGAAACACAATGGACGTCGCATATGCGCTGAGGGAAATATACTCCGGTATGTACTCCTCAGCGCCCCGTATAAAGTCCCTAGAGCAGAGAAGATATAAGGGAGCGCAAATACCCAACAACCTACCAAACACCCTCTTCTTGGTTCACACTCAAGAGGAGAAGGAGACCCTGACAAACCAGGGTTATGGGTCAGGCACCGGGTAACGCATCCTTACCATCCATGAAGCTCAGGGACTAACATACGAGTCGGTAATCGCAATCAAAACCAAGGCAAACATGAAGCTGCACGAGAGCGTGCCCCATGCGGTTGTTGCAATCTCACGGCACACGGGGACCTTCACATACTACGCTGACGACACGGACGACGCCATCGGTCGTTTTGTGCGGCGAGCGTGGGCTGCATCACCAAAGACCATCCGAGATTTCAACCTACAGATGGCCATCAGGGACAGAAATGCGGCCGTTGTGGAGGCTCTGGGCCGGGAGGAGGCAGCTTAGGCAAATGGCAAAAGGCAATTAGGCAAACACTCGATGTCGAGTCGATTACTAGCGGAATCCCAGCCGGTAGTGATCGGCTCTACAGACGAGCACTAGAATTAGATATTAAATGTACCCAACTCCCTCCTATTTTCCTCTTCTTCTCCTTATCCAAAATATGTGTAAAAAATATTAATATATAATTGTAATGACAAAGATCACGGACCCCGGAGTCTGTGGAGTGGCTAATTTAAATAAAAAAAAAAAAAAAATCAAGATCAAAAAGAAAGATCTCTGGGTGACGAGCGCAGTGCAGTGCTAGGTAATGATTTGGACTCTTCATGTTCCAATAACTGCGTGTCACTGTGATGTTATGTGGCAGGCATGTTGCTTACCATTAGGGACATGTCCTGGTCGTCTCGTCACTCTTTATAAAAACGGAAAAACGGAAAACGGAATTATCCAAAAAATACATGCACTTCCAACTTAATAATAAAAAAACTTGAGAGGTGTCAAGGGACACCCGGATGGAACGAAGTTCCTTTCGATTAATTAGTGAAGGTATTTTTTTTTTTTTATTATTTACAAAAAACCTGTATGCACTCTACAAAAATAATCGTCGCGACACCACACTGTTCAATGCGAAATAGAAATGAAAATATCGGGCTTGCTTTCTATAAGAGAGAGAGAGAGACAGGCAGAGAAACATGCGACGCCGCACAGCTTACAATAGCAAAAAGTGTCGTGACATCTTTTCGTAAGAATTTTTTCCGTCTAGCCCCCTTTCACAACGCGCGATAAGGAACTTCGTTCCAAAAATTGACTATTACTACTTATTATAAATGCGAAAGTTTGGATGTTTGTTGCTCAAACACGGCAGAACGGCCGAACGAATGCATTCAGTAGTTGAGCCATTGGAGGATGGAATGACAAAAATGCAATGACTTTAAAAAGCTTGCAAATACGGAATAGCTATTGAAACACTTATAGTCTGGAATAGCACATAGAATTTCAGAGCGGGAAAATATTGGGAATCAGGCATACACGCTACACGGGTAAACCTGGATACTATGGTGCTAGTATTAATTATTCAATTACAAATCTTAGAAAAGACCATAACATTAAGAAGAGCAAAATATATTTGTAGCGTATTTGGCGGCCGTATTCATACTGGTGATCTTTATAGATAGTTTCTCTGTTCCAGTCTGGCTATTATCGCTGGTTCTGCTGCTGCCGTATTGGGCTCCGCGAGGGTTGCTCGTGGCTCTGGGCGGCGCGTGGCTGATGGCAGCGTATACCTGCCTCGTGGTGCCGGTACTCATCTCCGCCAACTACCGCTACCCCGCGCGCTGGTGGCCCGCTGTCCTCAAGCTCGCACAAGGTATTACCTTTTTAACTATTATAGGTTTACATTTGACCGTCCTCTTTCTTATGTTAGCAACGATGTGGTCTACGACGGAGCGTCCTTACCTAGAAGATACAGAATCGCTCTCGACTTGAAGACGCCAAGGTTGTAACTATCGGGAACCCACTTATTCCGCAACCTAGGAGTTCTTATCAAACCTCTTTGTTTGAGTCTTTGGAATGCCAACCATGAAACGATATCGTTTTTTCGAGTAGTAGTCCGTGAAGGGCATGGTGGTATTAGATCATGTAGATCATGTATTGTGCGGTAGCAAGCTAGCTCTGTGAAGTGTATTTATTCTGTGCGTGCCGTTATGTGCTTTAATAAAATGTTAATGTTGAGATCAGTGGTACGGTCTCCGAAACGTATCCGATAAAAACTCGATAGGCTAGCTATTTTGCGGCAATGTTCAAGACTTTGAAGTCTTAATAAGACTTTGAAGTCTTATTGAAACTAGGGGCCGCCTGTCAGCTTTCAGCTGGTACTTAGCCGACCCATCCCAATAGTGTGAACAGTACAATACAAGGGCGAATCTGTGTTTGGTATAATTCAAATTATGAGCAATTGTTCAGACTTCAAGTACCTTCGCGAAACGCATGCGCTACGTGGGTGCCAGGTGAGGTGAAGCGGTGATAGTCACATAAACAATGTTACCGCATATATACCTTAATAATGTCACTTAAATAATGTTACCGCATATAAACCTTATAATAATACCTTATTTTTCCAGAGAAATTATAGGGCATCGAGAAAACTTACTCGTATCTTATTTCTCTGGCAAGCGCAGTGCTGGGCTTGGTAATGATTAAAACCCTTCATGTTCATAGCTGCGTGTCACTGTTGTTGCTTACCATCAGGTACATGTCCTGTTAGTTCCGTCACTGACAGATGACAGAAAGACAGACTACATGACGTAAAAATAGTACCATTGAGGACAAATAACTAAAGTATATATTATATATGTATTCAATGAATAGTACTATTTCTAGCTAAACTAAATATTCTCCGTATTCAGAAAAAAACACATATCAGAATTCTCGACATTCGTTTTCGTTAATTTTAACGCAAGCCAAGATTGATCGTAAAATCGACGCAAACAAGTAAACAAATTTTATGTGTTTAGGCCTAGAGTGTTCAGACTAGCGAGAGTAAAGCATAGTTCGCATAGTTGGCACAAACAGCTGGGTGTGCCAATCTCTTGACCTATGCGCCGCCTACGCAGTTTTTATGCTGTCATTTATATGGAAAGACGAATTGGCTACAAGACGAAATCTGAATGAGAAATGTCGTCGTAGATATAATGAAAAATGCGCACTTTCATGGATGTCTTGTTTGGAATTACCTATTTTTGTAAGAATATGCGCCTGGGGATAAGCAACACTGTCCATAACAGCACAGCGCCACTCAGTTATTTGATCCTGAAGAGTCCAAAAAACACTGCCTAGCAGCGCATGTTACCCGAAGATATATAACTCTCTGCCATATGAATATGTAATAAATATAACAACGATATTATAAGGGCAATAAACATCCAGGTCCACAAAAAACCTCCGTAGGTATTGTCATTATATTAGGTACTTATTATATATTTTTAGAATAGGTACTAAGTTTGTAAACACACATACATATACATAGTTTTAAAAATGTTGGCAGTTAGGTACTAAATATGTAGGTACATAATTGATTTGCACAGTTTCTGTAACTGAAAAATATTCAAATATTTGTTCAATTAGGTTTTATTTGTGGAAGTTAGAAACAAAATGATCCACCGCGCCGACACCGACGACGCCGCACGGTTACCTACTCCGAAATAACGCTGTAAACTACCAGTAGATAGGTATAACCGGATACAAACATAAAGTGCTCACAAAAATACTAAAAGCCATGTTTTAAACAGATTTACGTATTTTACACAGCTATAACTATATTTTGATATTTGTGTTGGAAAGTCGGGTCATTGTCGAGAGAGCTGAATGGGCCGGCGGAAACTGGCGTTATTCCAGCGCATTTGCGTCAGAGGGCTTGCTTTGCAGCACTACCAACACATCTGTAAACATCGCTGATGAAGCCACGCATTTGTTTTCCCACAAAGCCCACAACCTTTTGAACATATATTTAGTTATACAGCTTAGGCAAGTGAACGTTTAACTTTGGCGGTCTTTACTCCGATCAGCGTCCAAACAACGCATGGCACACACGCCCCCGAAATATACTGTTTTGAACAAAGAAATAAACATTACTTTGTTGATGAATGCTAGGTTACAACAAGGTTTTTGTTACACGTCTATCTACGCTTCAAAGATACTGCCAAATAAAGATTTACAAAACAGGTGACAATTATCTTTGTTTTTAATGATCTCGACAACGCAAACTCGGGATTACACGTTCCCTCGATATTAATCTGTGTGAAACTGCTAAGCCGTTATGAGCGACACGAGGCTAGTCTTTCAAGCTAGGATAGCAAGCTAGTGTTAGTAAGCTACACTAGCACTAGCTTCTAGCTTCGTGTAGACAAAACTAGCGTTGCCTAGCGTTGTCTACACGAAGCTAGAAGTATATAATATGTTTGAGAAAGTTTTAATTTATATGGTAATAGTTTTTATCTAAATTAATTCTATACCTACCATTCACGATTTAAGTACAAATTTTATTTTCTAACTGCAGTAAGTATAATTTTTCTGCTTTTCTTAGTCTAACGACAATTTCAGTCTCGTAGATACGTCCGTTTCTACACATAAGTAGATATTGCAAAACAATATAAACAGTGCCCTTGCCGTGGCACTCGCAGGCCCAAACAGGACATTTTGGTTCATATCAATACGAATGCTTACTTATCAAAAGAAAATCACACCATAGGCAGGTACTAAGTTACTAAGCATGATTGACCGTACATATACATAGGTATGTAAACTCTTTGGTACAGATATATACTGTTAATAAAATGTGTGAATGAAATGAAACTTACCAGAGCTTTTATAGGTAATGTACTCGTATGTTTTTCCTTTGAGGTCTTCTGAAGAGCGAACTCTGAACTGATTTTCCTTGGCTTATGGGGGTTCTTTTATACCTAAATTCCTGAGGGGTGGCGATAATGAAATCCGCAGTTATGCGAGATAGCATCAGTAGTCAAATTCAAAAGAGATGATATTGATGGCGCGTAACAGCAATCGCGTTACTTTATAAGCATCTACTCTCAACTTTGGGTCTTCATCGAGTCCAAGGTTAAATATGTAGGTGTCTTTTCGAAGGTGTGAAGGTACTTTAGGTCTGAATAGTTGTTAATCTCCAAGTACATATTGCTATTGGATGAACGCTGACGCTGGACTCTTTGGATTCCATTAGAGACGTACCAAAAGACTCAGGCATCACGACTCCCTTGATTGAAAAAGACTTCAAAGTCATGAGCATCGCTGTAAAGTTACAAGTTTATAAAATTTTTATTGGATACATTTCGGAGAATGTTTGGCTGCATGATCCTATAGGTACCACCTGGTCCTTATATCGTTATTATAGGTATTATTATCTTGTAGTTCGAAAACGCAGCTCGGTATCATTATATGCAAAAGGCAGAGCCAAATAATTCATCGTAGATAACTCTAGAGGTACCTGTATAATATGTATCTGTCTAATAAATTATTAAGTATCTTTACTTTCCTAATAGACCGCAGGCCCGTGAACAAAATTTATGGGTCATCTGATACAGCAGGAGACCTATGTAGGATGATAGAAGGGTATAAAGTAATAAGATTGAGCACTATGCCGTCACTTGTAAGCTGTCCAACTGAGTGCTGTTGAAGAGGGGGGTTCTAAACCTCGATCATTTCTCGTTGTCGCATGATTTTTGTACGGCGTTGCAGAATAATAGATTAGAAGAGGTATTGAAACTGTATGGAATCAAAGCCGAACATATATTACCCGAACAAAGAAGTTAATTTCGTTACACGAACAGCCAAACTTTGGAAACATTGCCGGAGAAGGCTTTTCCTGATTGATTCAATCTTGGTCTGAAAGTCGAGAGTGAATCAGTTTTTATATACACGCACTAGGTCATAAACCTATCTAAATGTTGAAAAAATTGTGTCCAAGTCTTTTTTTTGTTTCTTTTTGTAATAATTTCTGTTCAACGGTCGATTACTGCGTGGTACCTACCTATGTTTCTGTCTACGCCTATATGACGATATGATGACTGATATTTATTAACCGACTTCAAAAAAGGAGGTTTCTCAATTCGACCGTATATATGTTTTTAGGTTTTTACCTAAATCACTGTCTCTTTTTCAGAGACTGGTAAATTGTATTTTATTTTAAAAGTAAATATTAATATTTATTTCTTCTTGGTCCAATCTTGTAACGCTCATCCTTGTTTCTATGGCCTCTACTTGTCTGAAAAATTGTTAACGCTTCATTAGAAATCTTTATGCAAATAAGGGAAAACATCTCAGTAAGAAGAATCAACAGTAACACAATATGACAGCTTGACCGTCGCTGTTTCTTCAAGGATAAAAATTCTTAGTAATCAGTTCAAGGGTATTTAGCATTTTCTGTTACTAAGAGTGTTTTATGGAGGACACAGAAATAATATCACCCTCCTGGTGTAAGTTCCGGTCTGCAAGCGATAACCATATTATTTTATCGCTAATAGATTTGCATTTGACCGCCATCCCTTAACACCAATATGTTAAGCGAAGAAAATATCTATGACGTAGTTTATAAGAAATTGATTCAGTGATGACTTGAGGCGGCGCAGATTACCTATATCCATCAGGAAATATCGACTCAGGTAACGCATCCCAAAGTTAAAAAAATGTTCTTATTACAAAAGTGAAAAGTATTTTTAATATCAACTATGAAACGGTGTCGCTTGCGATAGCTACAAGTAGTCCGATATAAAAAAGGGCAAGGTGATATTGGATCTTGCGGATAAGCTACACTCACTATAAATAATATGGTAGGTAAATCAATAACATTAACATAGATATATAAGAAAAGTGTAGGTTTGTTAGGGCCTGGAGAGATCTGCTGCTGTCGAAAGCCTACTATGATCTATCTAGCCTACTATGATAATCTAAGAAAATTCAATAGTAAAAAACTTACTAACTTGATTGTAGAAAAACGCACTGCTGAGATTTTTGCCTACTAATAACTACATAATAAATAACTAAGTGACCCTAGGATATTAAACGTTAGTAGGTACAGGATTTTCGCCAGGTGAGTTGAGTGGCTGTACTCTACTGTCACCATTCCACCGGCGTCGCCGCCGTGGCGACATTATTCAAAAGTGACAGACAGACAGATAGTCTCACACCGCCGTATTCCAAACATTTATTTTTACGCTAGCCAAAAAGCTGAGACATTTTTTGTGCATTTTTCCACTATCGGCATTTTTCAGTAAAGTCCATTGGCATAGAAACATCAAATTTGGTATTATGACAGTCAGTTTTACATAACCTCATGTGTTGGGGTGTGGTGTGGCGTGGGAGAATTCGTCATCTTTCTCTCAAGACCTGTGTTCCATAATTGTCAAATTGCATTTTTGACGTGACAACGTCTTATTAAATTGGTTTGCCGGGTGACACTTCAAGAAACTGCGTTACGCTCCGCTCACGTTATGCGCTCACAACGAGAGCGAGTGAGAGGCACGCGTCCCTTCCACTCGGGCATGGTTAGCCCGCCTAAGAGCGAGAGAGACAGACATAAAAAGTGAAAGGCACGCGTCCCTTCCGTAAAATTATTTTACCACTCAAAGTCGTTGTCACGTAAAACTTTCGCCCGTATACCGACTTTACAGGCAACCAATTTTTTTTTACCAATTTTCTCTTTTCGTTTCAGAAACGGCTAGGAAATTAGAAGCGCCATTCGAGTGCACAATGCGTATTTTCCGAGGTGCGTACGCACCCCTCGACCGCTCCGAGAAACTGTTCTTGCAAATGAACAACCTCTCCACCATGATATGCCAGGTGAGACAAAATATGTAGTACCCATTTCATACCTACAGGCATAGATTTCTTACTAATGAGTATAACTAGCGGTCCACCCCGGCTTCTACTCAACTACTCTACCCGGCTTCTCTCACTACTCAGGGATCACGTTATCACGTATGTGTGTGTGTAAATATCCAACGGTGAAAGAATTTTTACGGCTGGTCTAGTCGGGAGAACGGCGGCTGCCGATCCGGAGCCTCCGGGTTCGAACCCCACCACACGCCCCACTGTCTTTTCGAAGTCATGTGCGTAATACCGCTAACTCAAAAACGGTGAAGGAAAACATCGTGAGGAAACCGACATGTACCTAGACTGTTTCGAGGTCATGTGTCATCCACCAACCCGCACTTGGCCAGCGTGGTGGATTATGGCCTTAACTCTCTCGTTGCGAGAGAAGGCCACGAGTCCCAGCAGTGGGAACATTCAGTGGGCTGCTTATTCTGAAAGAATTTTTGAAATCGGCACAGTTCCTGAGATTAGCGCATAAATAATTAGGATGTAAAAAACCTCTTCAGGTTTATAATATTAGTGTAGAGAAGCATTGGAAGTATAAGTAATGGTAACGAGTTTGATGTTTGTGCTCCCATCACGTTGTAAGAATGAAGATACGAAAGTCCGACATAGGGTTACTTACGTCTCGAAAAAGGGTAGTTTATTGAGGCTTAGGTTTTAAATACGTTCCTAAATGTTCCGTTCTACCTGGAATCAGTATTTGATTTCGTTCGATTCATCTACATATTTAACTTTTAAAATGTATTTTTTTGGTATCATATGTACGTAAACACATCTACAAATTTCCTAAGGATAAAATAACGTAAGATTAGAAACTTTTAAATAACGTTGCTTTATAATAACGTAGTAATTTTTAACTCAAAGTGTTTAACTTACACAGCCAGTTTTGGGCACGGATTGATAATGCCTGGAGGAATAATTATAGTGACAGAATAAAGTTTCCTTCTTGGGTAAGTGTAAAATAATATGCGAATGTGTACCTACTAACAAAATAGATATCTAGGTACCTTTCGATCATCGGTTTCGTTTGATTTTACGCGGCAATACATACGCCCTTTTAATTAGAATAGTATAATTTGGCATCATTCTATTTATGTAACTCAACATTATAGCAAGTTTATAAACTACTTTACGTCACCAGGTGAACTCAAGGGGCACAACTATCCAATAAAATAATTCAGTAGCCCTAGCGCTAACGCACGCATTCACGCGTGTGTACGAACAACAACTACGTAGTTGTGTGAAGAGTAGGTAACTCCACAGCAGCGCTTGTATAGAGTTTTAGTCCGTCCGGGACAGTGTCCGGGGTGTGACATAACCCTAAACAACCTAGAAGCATGAAATTTTGCACAGGCGTTATTGCTAACATCACTGCTGAGTGCTGAGTCTTGACCTGCAGTTTATTAATGTCTATTTTATGCCTCCAGCCAGCGCCAAGCTTTCTACCGCCTAACTAAATCGGCTTTGACTTTGCTATTGCCATCTCTATATCTTCCAGTGAAAAGAAAAAAGAGAGAATCATCAAAGCTAGACAGTGTTCGTTCGGCAGTAGACCCTCAGGTCACCCTGGTGATGAAATAATATCTTATGTATGTCAAGATGAGAAGAGACATAGAAGAGGTTAATAATAAAATGCAAGATAGAGTAGTAAATAGACTATCCAATAGAAAAAAAAAATTCGGACCAGTATTTGCCGAGATCCTAGCGTTCAAACAAACAAACTCTTCAGCTTTATAATCCATAATTTTTCGTGGTCCACTTACAACTTGCGACCCCTGTTTTTTTCAAGCGTACGTTTACCCCTATGCATTCTCCTATGGACTGTTTAGACCTGGGGGTCCACCAGGACCACTTTGGGAACCTACTTAAACTATAAAAAAAGTTCTCAAGTTTCGAACAGATGGCTCAATAGACTAAATATAGTGACTAAATGTAGTGCTCCGGATTCGTGGTTCAATCCAAACAACATTGGGACGGACCGCTAGTAATTAATAAGGAAGTTTTGAGGGATTCAAAGGATGTTTGAACTTGAGAAGTGGATCAAGTCTTAAATCTAGTTAATTAATAAATTGTTAATAATCTTCGTTTTTGACGGAAACCATTTTTGTTTCAGTTGCTGATGTTCACTGCATGTGACCGTCTGTTCGTGGCGCAAGGCAAGCTTACCAGTCTTTACTCCCTCATGTTTTACAACGTAGTTACCTACTCCGTGAGCTACGTGCGAGAGATATGCACCAAAGAAGACTGGTCACCCTACGTCAACGTCACACGCCACTCCAGAGTCAAGCACCTCGCCATGTCCGCTACTAAAATCGTCTTAGAATGGACTAAAGCAGTCACCTTCGTCGTGACTATAACTTTCGTTCTTCTGACGCTGGGTTTAGAACAAGGATTGGAGCATTATCGTCCAAACGCCCTTTACACAGCCATTACAGGCTCGTATTATCTTCTTTCTGAAAGGACCTTCCTAGAGCTCTGGCCCATCGCTTTGACAGCTTTAAAGTTTGAGAAGTTAGAAGGTATGGAACTGCTGTATTTCAACGCTTGGGCCAGAGTGGTGACCACGCTCCTACCATTACCGTTAGTGCCTTTACTGGCGTGGTACGAACGTTGGAGGCTTGCAGTACTGCTCACATACATATGTGTTGTGGTGCACGGTCGGCATCGCTTAGGGGAAGCGCTTATGAAGTTGAAGGAAGCGCGCGGTTCCTTGGCGAGGTTTCGTCGCGCGACGCCTGAAGAACTCTCGATGTTGGAAGACGTGTGCGCGGTTTGTCTCGGTACGATGAGATCGGCCCGAGTCACACCTTGCGCTCACTTCTTCCACGCCGATTGCTTGAGGAAATGCCTCGTTCATTCCGATAGATGTCCTATTTGCGTCAGAGAATACGTCTTCTGCTGATTAGCTACTATTAACCGAACGATTTGTGGATAAGACTGCCTGATCACGCCGAGACACGATCGTCGTGATCTTGAATTTATGTGGTGTTTTGATGAATGCTGGATTGAGTCGGCTGGAGATTTGATAGCTTTATTTATGTTTAATTTTTATATCGAATAAGATAAGTTCAATGTCGCCCTATGTAAGATTTATTTTGGATATACATAGTTTTAATTTCTTATAAATGGTGATGTAACATAGGTATTTTATAGGCATTACTTTATTGCCATTATATCAGAGTAATCCAAATCAAAAAGTTGTTTCTTACAAACATTAATTAGTTCCTAGTAGAAAAAAACTACATATCTAACTTAATTGACGCTGTTAACTTTAATATTCTGAAATATGCTTTTGTGTAATAGGCATCCCAGTCAAGGGATAAAATAAAAATAAAACTTAAAACACTTAATTAACTTTTATTTTTCATGTTTCTTGCCTTTAGATCTACAATTCTACATACTTACTTAGGTTATAATTAGATAGATTTATGGGTAAGTATCTATAGTTTTTCTGCAAAATACGTGTGGAAATACCCTACGAATATTAGGTAGGTACCTATAAATACCGCACTGTGGATATTTGTTGCTACGGGAATAAGACGTCTACTCTCTTTCTACAAAACGTAATTTCGAAATAAACTCGCGACTTTCCTTCTCTGGTTCTCTGGAACTATGCGAGGGGAACGGTTGTACGTTGCTAGTCTATCCATATTATAAGCTCTATATTATTCTGTTGAGATGGGATTGATTGCACCAACCACCAATAAACCTTATTACCTACTACTAATAGGTACCACTACTCCCTTGCAGCTCAGCGCTATCGTAGAAAAATCTCAAATAGGTTTTGTTCGCGAGTGTACCTTAGTACTTATTTCCAATATTACTTCTAGGCCTAGAATTGTTTGCATTTTATGATTACTTATCTTTCCACTTTTTTAGTTTCAACTTTAGGTTCAAAATTTAAGCTTTTCCTTTTTGAAGATGGTTTGTTTCGCTTGTATTTTAAGAAGATTCGGTCATTTTAACTACCTATTCCCATTTGTAATTAGGTACGACTTTAAAATATCTTTTTTATTAAGTCTTGTATTAACAGTTGATGCTGTGTGGAAACAAAAAGCCCGCTGTAGCCGTATCGAAATAGCATAGCAAAGACGATCTGAGGTTACCATGACATCATGCGGTTACGAAACGTAAACAAAAAGATACAATATCCCACATACAGAACTACAAAAATATAACTGTCCCGCTCATGTGCACAGCATCAGTGCGCATGTTTTCCTGCCGTCACTTTCTAACTCGCGAATTTCGATACCGCAATAGCAAAACGTCGTAACGCAAAATAGATTTGATTTGACATGTCCGTCAGTCAACGCGGCATGCGTGCGTGTTAGTGGAGTGTGTTAGCGTCTCGATTAAGTTTTTTTGTTTATTTTGTAGTAATATCGTGTTGAAATCATGGTTTATCAATGAAAATGTAAATGATTGTGTCGCAGGAAACGCCAAACTGTGTTATCTGGTGCGCTGTCGGATGTTATTGATAAAAAGGTGGGCGCATGGTTATTGTAAATTTTGAGTTTTTATTTTCAAACAGCCTTACTACGAGAATATGGCATTAATTATGAAGTTTTCAAATAAATAACGTATTTGGTTTCAAAGAAATCACGATTTTGTGATTCAATCTGCCTTGTGTCAAAATTAAAATTTAGATCAATACATAGTTTGTATGTTATTTTTATTCGGTACGATTCAAAATTTTTGGAATGTAGTCCATATTTTGGTTTTGTTTATTAGTAAAATCATTTAATCGTTATTTTAGCGCGTAGTGCAAGATTGTGTCAGCAGGTACGTAAGTACGAGTAGGTAGGTAAGACAAACCAAAATAAACTGTGAGTAGTCATGTGTTTTGGAATTGGATTGATTTCGTTAAGGATCAACAAAATTTTATATGTCAAGAGTCCTTGTATATTATAATCCATATTCGTTTTATAATCCTTAACTTCAAACGTGATGACGTGGTGCGTTGCGGCAGCGTCAATACTTCCTTGAGAATTATAAATAACTATTAGTAATCATAGATATTATTGTATTAGCATTCATAACACTGTAACCTCGCTGTGTCCCGAATTTCGAACTTATCTTCCGACCAAAAGCGACCCAAAAGCAGTAAAATGTTTGAGAAAAATCAAGTAGGTAAGCACTATAGAAACGAAGAAATTGTACCGTCAGACGAACTCATGGCAAGAAAAATGCGTTTTGCAATAGGTATTCTGCAATCTGCAATACAGTGTTTAGGAACCCCTATGGTTCCCAAACCTGTTAAAAAAGAGACGTATTTTATAACATAATTAGACCTAAAATAATGCCCTGTAACCTTGTATCAATCAATAAATAATTATAATGGCGTTAATTAAGTGGTTTTGTATGTATTCGTGCGATTCTTAATCTGGTAATTTCAGTACCACATTACTAAGGGCTTTTGGGCCTTATCAGAGGAACAAAATAGGTCCAAACTTATGACTAGATGATAGTGTATTTTAAGTATCCAACTCAGACTTCAGTCTAATTTGCAGACATCTTAAAAGTTCTAATTGAATCCCAGACATGGCGAAATAAGTAGCAGCGTGATGTTTTTGCTTTAAGAATAGGTGTTTTCTAAGCGATGGCCATTGTTATTTTGACAGGAACCTATGGTTTTTTATTACTTAAATCTAGCAACTCCACAGATTCCTGAGTCCGTGACCTTCATCATTTAGGTTATTTTTTACATAATTATCTATATTTTGGATTAGTTCACCTAATTCACGGATTAGGTGAAAGATTACCTAAAAGAGAAAATGTGCGAGTACGGAACATTTTCAACCTAATTATAGTGATTTTCAGTCCTCAGTTTTAATTCCTAAGTCACCTCCTCCCGACTTAAAGCTGCTACCATGACCGCAGTTCTATAAAAAACCTGGAGTGCAAGAGTCCCGAACCTCCAAGAGGTGCACTCTGGGCATAACACAACAAATTGTGGAAGTTCTGGCTCGGTGGCATCTTATTGTGTGATGGCTAATCCAAGCCGGGAGAGAGCTTCTACTCGCGTTTCTCTCCTTTTTGAGCAGTGTATGTAGAGGTTCGGGAAAGAGGCTGGAAGACTAGGGAAGGTTACGCGGGTGATACTCTCGCGGTCACGAGGGTGGACCTGTCATTGTCGAGCGTCTTAGCTAAGGTGCTTGGGTGAGGCGTATAAGCGAAGGTGAACGCTTTTGCTTTTTGCTCATCGTAAATCATAATGAGGTGGATGTGGACACGGGAGCGAGTCTGGAGGGGCCCTGGCCCTGTCCCTGACCCTCTCTGGATTGCATTCCGTCTCGGATTGGGGCGTTGGATGCCTAGGGACGTCCGGCACCGACGATATCAATACCGCAATGCTGCCGCCAAGCAACGGCGTGGGAGGTGTTGGTCGGCAGAGGTACCGGGCACCATATCTCTATGATGCCGAGGCTAACATACCCCCGCCGTAGCTCTACACGGCGTCGGCGCTCTATATATGAATGCATTTCCCCCACACAAAAAAGGACCCAAAAAACGTAACCTAACCTAATAGCTATAATACTCGTACTGACGCTAAATGCATACAACTACTGACGCCTGAAATAAAAGCATCGGACTATGATTGGATAGAAAACCATCGGATCAAACAATATGATTGAGTGAGACATTTTTATGCTTAGATATAGTTATGGTCAAGTTTTACTAGGGATAAGAACTCGTGAAAAGGCGAACAAAAATCTGACCATTGATATTGGACAGAATATAATAATTATGGATATGGACATCTGAGATACTAGGATAGGTAGAATCACTTGAAAACATTATACCCTGACACTAATCTTAACAGTGACTGCATTATTAAACCAACACACACACAACAATCACATCTTTCAGTTATGTTGTGGTGTGGTGTGACGTGTGACTAATAAAAATTGTGCTGGCTATTAATATTCATAATCCATTTTTTATCACCAATATGATTTCCAAGTATGATCAACATATTACTAAACTAACCCGCGCTTGAATAGTTTGGTGGATTATGGCCTCAATCCTCTCCTTGTAAGGCACCAAGCAAAGACAAATCTGTGGCACCAAGTGTCAATAGCATGTACAGAAAGTGGGCTGCTTATGCTTGTTGCTTATATGCTTACGCACTTGGGTGCGCGTTTAATCATCGACTTGTCGGATAGTAAGCAACAGTGTAATCGAATATAAAGCACGCTGACTGGTCATACCTATTCACTCAAATTATACCTATTTATAATCAAATTCTAACCGTAATCTTGTGACTGTATCTGACTATGACACTATCCTAATACTAATAAAGCCAGCAATTTATTCCACTCATTGGATGTGACCACTTTTACATTGATTTATATTTTCCAAGAATGTATAAATCGTCATATTTCCTGTTTTCTCCGAATGTGAAACCTTGAATCACACCCAATTCTATCGAAACCACTACATATCGATTTATTGGATAATATACATTTGCTAAATATAAAAAAACCGTTAATCAGTCCAATTTCATTTATTCTACCGTTGGAGTTATCTGCATTACCTAGGTATGTCATTTATTTATGGCCTTTACAAGTATTTCATTTAACACTGTCCAGTAGTTCCTGAGATTAGCGCATTCAAACAAAAAACCTCTTCAGCTTTATAATATTAGTGTAGATTATTCCTCTAATCTTGATTTTCTAACATGACCTAAAACATTGGTAGTGTATTTGAGTACAGTCCAACGACATACCGGCCGACCGACGTACAGTCGCTTTTTGCAGATCCATCCATATTCATCTCTATTAACTATTCCGCTGATTAACAAATATTTTTTAAAATTTTTAACCCCCGACCAAAAAAAGGGGTGTTATAAGTTTGACGTCGATGTCTGTCTGTCTGTCTGTCTATCTGTCTGTCTGTCTGTCTGTCTGTCTATCTGTCTGTCTGTTTGTCTGTCTGTCTGTCTGTCTGTCTGTGTGTGTGTCTGTGGCACCGTAGAGCTCAAACTGATGAGCCAATTTCAATGCGGTTTTTTTTATTGAAGGTTAATATCCGTGCGGGTGTTCTTAGCTATGTTTGGTTAATATCGATTCAAAATGGCCGCCTCCACAAAATAGCGGACAAAATATTTCATCACAACCTACCTCAATATGGGTATCAAATGAAAGGCTTGACTAGTAAAATACTATACACTATAACAAATTTCAAATCCATGATGGCCGCCACCACAAAATGGCGAATAATATTATTTTTTTCACTATTACCATGATATGGGTGTCAAACGAAAGGACTTGACTAGTAGAATACTTTGCACTACGACGAATTTCAAATCCCTCAAAATGGCGAAATACATTTGTTTTTTCAAAACTCCCTTAATATGGGTATCAAATGACCGGGCTTGACTAGTAGAATGTTGTACAGATAACAATTCCAAGGTAGTCGGAGGTTAATCAAAATTTTTAATTTTGTTCTTGTTCTCTTCTTAGGAGAAGACACTCAATCTTACCTGTTATGTCTTCTCTTCTCCTAACGCGCCATATTATATCGTATATCCTCTTTTATTTTTAACGGTCATTTTTATCTGGTATTTATTTTTTACAATTTTATTTGGTATAATCTCTCTTCTGTTAACACTCAATCTGATATGGCACATTCTCTTAAAACCTACTCAATTTAATTTAATTTCCTAAAACTCTATTTTATCTGGAGGATCTTTTCTTAGCCTAACACTTATTTTTTATCTTTTTGGATGTCACCGATTCCTCTATTCATAACTAATTTGTTTCATAATTTGACATTTATTATAGCCATTTCATCAATCCAAATATTGCTCATTGCTCTGTCTTAAATGTCGCATATCGAAATGGTCTTGGATTCGTTATCCCCTTAATTTTCGCTAGGAATCAAAGAGAGAACAAAATCCATTTTAGTTAGCCGGAGAAGAGGATCTACCGCCTAACTAAAACTGTCGTAGCTTTGATATTGATCTCTTTTTTCTTTCCGCTTTAAATTACAGAGAAAACAATAGCAAAACCAAACCCGATTTAGTTAGAATATAAGGATATAATAGGCGGTAGAAGAGCCGGTTCTCCAGTAAGAAAAAAATGTGCATTTATACATTTATGTAGCTATATTTGTGGATGTGCAAATGTGCAGTTTCGTATTTAAAATTCAAATCTTATCAAATTGTGTTCGCCGCCTAAAATAATGGCTGCCGATAAACTAAAATTAAGAAGACAATCGTTACATAATCGTACAATAACACAATCGTACCATAGAATTTTAATTGGTTTAGAATCTCAATTCCCACGCTTTGATCGAATACAATGTAAACTAATCTGCGCAAATATGCCCACGTAATGGAGTTTTAAATAAATAAATGGTAGTATGAGAGCGGATGGTTAGTTTGTATTGATTCCGGGCGGATAAATTGGTAGCAGCATCACACCTCCCCCCCGCTTCCCCGCCAACCCGTGCCTAGAGATGAGAGTTTGTTTGTAGCATTTCATTTTATGATCTATTGGTAGATTCATTGATTTTAAAACACAAAAGCTGTGTTGTTTTTTTTTGTTTCAATTGTGTTTTCAATTTCAAAGCTTAATATGCATAAGTTCCTATTTCATAGATATCACTAATATTTTTTCTGTGCGAAATTGCACAACCGATATCAATTTAAACATTAAAGTTAAACACGAGTTAAAGCGTTTCTGACTAATGGTCATAATTGTTATCAACCTGTTACCAGTTATCTACTTTATCTTCACAAAAAACAGGTCAACGCTTTCTTGGCTTTGGTAACGCAGTAAGCCTCAGCCGTTTGAGCCATATAATAGGTAGATAATAATATTATTCCTTTAAATATCACCCCTAAATAAGACTTAAGTTTTGTAATATCCAGGTAGTCAACTCCGTACCCCAAAATGTTTGTCGCTTAGTTCTTTTGACGTCACAATCGTGGAAAAAATACAATTTGACATCACTCAATAAAGTACTTATTAAGTAAATTTAACAACGAATATGGCAATTAGTTTTGTAATTAGGCAAATACCTACTGACATTATCAAGGTTTGAATTATTAATTGTAGCCCCATATTAAAAAACGTCGTGTACATAGGTACTCGTATATGTATTTTTAATGATACCTACTTAAAAATACTTTTTGAGAACTTTGTTTCGCATGAGAACAGAAGATACTACCATACCCTTTTTTCGAATTCCTTATCATGTCCAAATAAGTCTGGCAGTTGTTTTTACAAAATAACTATAGGTAATTCGAAGATAACAAAAGCCATGAGAACCGACAAATGCAGTTTAAATGACGAGTACTTACCTACGAACGTCGTGTATTCGACCTTCGTTGAAGACCTTCCTTTTATTGTCGTCAGATAAAATCAACTACAATAACTTTAAGTAATAAAATATTTGCAAGGGCTTACCAACCCAGTTAGTTTACTTTACCTCTGACGTAACTCAGAAGCGATCGCAGCCTCATTTGGTCAGGGATTTAAATTGTATGATATGTAATACAATATAATATAAAAGAGAAAAAACTCTTCGGACCGTACTTGATGTCACTCTACTTTTATTAATTACAGGATATTTACCGTGGTTTTAAGGTAGTCTCGGATATACAGTTTCAACCGCCATGTTCACGTATAAACTGACGACCTGACGATGGCGCACGAAACTGCATCGAAATACCACCTCAAAACACGTAATTAATAATAATAATAGAGTAGTTAACAACCACAAAACGCTTAAACCAACATACCCGTAAACACAGTCGGGTAATAAACTTTCACTAAAAGAGAGGTAATATGAAAAATTAAGTCTGTTAAATTTCGTAGAGCGAACAAAAACGTACAACAAAAATAATATATTGACAAGAAATTGTCAACGCGCTGCGTTTAATTTTATGTAATTTACGACTTAGGTACCTATAGCTCTCACGACGCGACTTATCTGTTTTTTGAGCTACACATTTTTAGACTTCAACTAACCAATCTATTTTTGTCAAAATTCGTTCCGACAAAAAAAAAAAGGGGGGTAGGTATTATAAGTTTGATGTCGTTGTCTGTCTGTGGCAACGTAGAGCTCAAACGGATGGACCGATTTCGATGTGTTTTTTATTTGAAGGTTATCCAGTTTCTTGTGCGGTGGTTCTTAGCTATGTTAGGCTAATATCGATTCAAGCTGGCCACCTCCATGGCGAACAATAGTTATTTGTTATACAAGAGTGCAAAGTTGATTTTTAACCGCGTGCTCAATTTTGATGACCGAGCAAGCGAAAGATTCAAAATTAGAATCCTGAGCGTAGCAAGGGAATCAAAAGAGCACAAGGTGAAAAAATCTTTGCACTCGAGTGCAACACGTAATTTTTCATTCCACCTCAGCGAGGACATGACTACATGCAAATTTTTAAATGTTTTCGCGCTAAGCAAATTAAAAAAAAAGTAAGTACACCAAGGAGGTTCCGAGTCTGAGTTTTTAACATATAAAAAAAATTATGATGCATTCGGCACCAAAGAGGTAGAAATAAATAGGTTGAATTATGTTTTGAATTCAAAACCTTAGTACACACGATGTTCTAAATTCAAATTTGCTTTAACCTCTAGAGGGTAGGTAAAAACGACTTTTGCGCCCTGATATCGAGGAGCAAAAGTACCTACTCTTTGATGTGGGATGAAATAGTTATTTGTTATACAAGAGTGCAAAGTTGATTTTTAACCGCGTGCTCAATTTTGATGACCGAGCAAGCGAAGGATTCTAAAATTGAATCACGAGCGCAGCGAGTGATTCTAATTAGAATCCTGAGCGTAGCAAGGAATCAAAAAACACAAGGTGAAAAATCTTTGCACTCGAGTGCAACACGTAACTTTCATTCCACCTCAGCGAAATGACTAAATGCAAATTTTAAATGTTTTCGCGCTAAGCAAATTAAAAAAAAGTAAGTCCACCAAAGAGGTTCCGAGTCTGAGTTTTTAACATATTAAAAAAAATGTATGATGCATTCGGCACCAAGGAGGTAGAAATAAATAGGTTGAGTTATGTTTTGAATTCAAAACCTCAGTACACACGATGTTCTAAATTCAAATTTACCTCTAGAGGTTAAAGTAAATTTGAATTTAGAACATCGTGTGTACTGAGGTTTTGAATTCAAAACATAACTCAACCTATTTATTTCTACCTCCTTGGTGCCGAATGCATCATACATTTTTTTTTAATATGTTAAAACTCAGACTCGGAACCTCTTGGTGGACTTACTTTTTTTAATTTGCTTAGCGAAAACATTTAAAAATTTGCATTTAGTCATATCCTCGCTGAGGTGGAATGAAAAGTTACGTGTTGCACTCGAGTGCAAAGATTTTTCACCTTGTGCTCTTTTGATTCCCTTGCTACGCTCAGGTTTCTAATTTTGAATCACTCGCTGCGCTCGTGATTCAATTTTAGAATCCTTCGCTTGCTCGGTCATCAAAATTGAGCACGCGGTTAAAAATCAACTTTGCACTCTTGTATAACAAATAACTATTTCACAACATTCATCAATATGAGTATCAAATTAAGGGGCTTGACTAGTAGAGTACTATCTATACATTATAAAATTTCAAATCCAAGATACCACCATAAAATGGCGTATTACATTTTTTTCACTATTACCTCAATATGGATGTCAAATGAAATAGTAGTATAAGTACAATGTTGTAATTGTTGTACAATTTACAAATACGAGTTAGTGGGGGTAAATCAAAATTTTTAATTTTGTTCATGTTAACGTTTTGATTGGATTATATCTGCGGGAATAGGGCACTATTTGTTTGAGAAAAATTAAGTATCTCCTCGGCTACTGAGTTCCCCCACTAAAACAGATCCGAAATATATTTTTTGTGTAACAATTTATGTCTAAAGATACATCTGCTTATGAAAGATTCGTGGTTCATATAACTAGTATTCCAATAAGTACCTACCATCGTCCAATTATTGCGATGATGTCATTAAGCTAACGAATGCTTCACCGGCTGCGCCGGGGCCGGTTAGTCGAAACTTTGAATTTATTAATTTGCCGTGACCGCAGAAGCCAAACTGTTGATTTATAAGTATAATTAAACCATTTGTTTAATCAAGAAACAGTAATAAATACGCAAATATGGAAAATTATCATAGGTATTATTACAACTAAATGTTTGAAGATTGAGACAGTTATTATATAATTTGTAAAAAAAACTCTCGTCACCTTGTTGCTAGAACGTACGATTTCATAACTGTGAGATCTTCGGTCATTAAGGCTGTTGAAGAACACCATAAATACAATGAAGTTAATTTTGGAATACTGCAGGTGGAAACGTACTCAATAGGGCCCTTTTCTAGTATTGATTGATTTGGTCTAGCGTCTCAGTTTGCTCAATGGGGGATTCGATTTCCAACCAGGAGAAAGATTTGTGTGATGAAAATTACCTAATGTTTGTTCTGTGGCTGAGAGCCTGATAGTACGTACATATATAATATACATCGTAAGTATGCTTTACCAGTATTAGATCTTAGATCATCTTTTGTTGCAGGCTTTGTTGACCTAAACAACATGTTTAGTTTGACAAAGTCCACTACTTGTGTGGAAGGAAATAAAGGTGGAAAACTGTTTTAGAACAATTACGACTCCTACTTTAGTAAGTATCACAGACTAAGTAGAGAGAGGTACTATTTCTACTAAGTATGAGGTTGTGGAAAGTTAGTGTTGTGTAAAAAGTTTCCGCCAATATTCTACCAAGGCAAGACGTCCAATATTGATTTTTACGTGGCAAGGGTCCAAGTAAAGTTTCTATATAGAAATTGTAGTCACAACAATTGCTCTTTGGTTTGACCTCGAACGTGTCCTGACTGACTGATGTGACCGTAAGATAAGACTGTAGGTACAATGTCGTTTACCTGTCCAAAGTTAGTACCCACTTACATGTGTATGACTTCATTGTAATCTTTAAATATTTACATAAAACATCCTAATTTGGTAGTCAAACAAAAGTAGCCATGTTGAAACCGTGTTCAATCGATTTAGTACACGTTTAATGCTAACTCTCTAAAACATAAGCTCTTCATACACCTTGACTTCTAAACTATCATTTCTATCGTTAGTATTTAGTTAAATATTTCGTTTCCAACTCTTAAAATTGTATACTGTGGATAACCTCAGGTGACTTCATTAGACGAACAGACTCGAAAGCCGTCGTAAAGCGGCAAGAACGTCAATTTCAGAAGATACATTTCAGTGAATGTTCCACAGAGCTACACAATCTCATATTACCTATCTCTAACTATAAGAATGCAAAAATTTGATAAAAACAATCATTGATGCGGATTATACATAATTCTAAAATTTCAGCTCGATCGGTGCAGAGCTTTTTATGTTTTTGAAGCGTACACAAACCAACATAACATTTTTATACATAGAAGATAGGTACATTATTTTTACGTGACCGCAAAATAGCTCAAAGAATAAGTTGTGTTTTGAAACGTTTTGGAATTAGATACCAGACAAATAAGGATGTCTTATCTGCGACACAAGTGAGAGATTTCGCAACAAGAATTTGTTCCGAGATTGCTGCGTAAAAGGCTTAAGATCCGAGGATCAATAATACCTGCTTGGTAGATCCAAGGAAACCTGATTGCTAGAACGAGTGGTTTCACAATCGTGAAGTCGTGCGTTTGAATCCCGCCGGCACCTCTGCGTATTTTTCCTACTGCAGATGCTTGAGTTTGTCATTTGTGGCTTTAACGGTCAAGGAAAATATCGTGAAGAAACCGGCTTGTTCCAGGAAAGACGTACGTTCTCGTTTAAGCCAGCGTACTGAATTATAATTCCCTCGATTGATTGCTAATGGTTATTGTTGGTTTGTGTCTAATAGCTACGTACAAGAATAAACTCATCGGTCCTACGTGTGAGTTGTATTCCTTCGCTGATCTTGCTATTCTGTCTAACAACGCAGATTCAACTTCTACCCGTAAACTCTCAAACAGTTATGAACGGTCCATAGCTCACATTTAAGGGACTACAAAAAGTTGCGGACCTACATTACAAAAATAATGTTATGATCGTACATCATCGAAGGTCAAAACCTACATCCGCGACCCAGTTCCAGTTTATTTATGCTAACTGACGGTGGCAGGAACTGGTGGGAAATTGGGAATTAACGCTGTCGTAAATTAGGTTGTTTATAGTCTCTGGGTCTCTTGTCTCTGGGGGGCATTCGATGGCGCGACGCTGATATGACTAATACGGGGAACGATCGATGGCTTTGTACTAATTAGGTAAATGAATTGGGCGCTTGAATACATTGTTAAATTACTAAATATGTCATTGTAATTTATTTTTCCCTTTTCCGTATTGTATATTATCAAATGCTGTTCTATTTTTAGTTTTATTTTTAAATATCCGTCAGATTTCAGCGGCTGTACCGCTTTGACCAAACGTTTTCTGATGAACGATGATACCATGATACATAATGAGGTTTATTTTGGAAAATGTTTGTGTCTGCTGACGAAACGAAGTTTATCTAAAAACTGTTTGGGGGCCATGAATCCATGAATCACATGACGTGTTCAAGGATCAAGGACATCTAGTCTAATCAAAAAGTCTCGTCAAATCTCTTTCAATCTTACTTTGTGAAGTGACAAAATCTTGACAAAATCACGTAGGTAATTTTTTCGCAAGAAACATGCTCAAATTGCAAGTATTGTATATAATTGATTAAAATTGTCTATGAGTATATAATTTAGGTGTGCGTAAGTAGTTAGTCAGGTATGTAGCGTAGTGTAGTTCTCGTTGTAACTTAGTTTTATTAATAAAGGCACGAAATTTTTAAAGATTAATATTTAAGAGTTTTACCAGATTTTTTTCCTGAATTAAAATACATTTCGGACCGGATGCATTTACGCGAATAGGGTCTCACGCGATATTCAGGGATGGAGGGTTTTGTCAAAGAGATATGTTATTCGCCAACCAGCACTTGGCCTGCGTGGTAAATTATGACCTTGGCTCTCTCCTTGTGAGAGAAGTTCTCAAGTCCCAGCAGAGAGAAGACGTTGTTGCTGGAGATCTTTCGACTATCATCTTTCCGTAGCTCACATAGCTGTGCTGATTTTTCCTTGAACTTACTCAACGCCTTGAGTCTTAATCATTCTCGATCCTAGGCTGTATTTACAGCATACAACGTCTAGTTCTTTTCCTGTTCCCACATTCTATTCCAACTCGAAACACCCATTTTATTCCAACGAATGTCTCTTGTACAGCACTTATGTAGGTTGCGCACACACACATCTAATTCGTGTAAACGCCAACAAAAACTTACATAATAAACAAGCTTTGCTTAGTTTAGGATCAGATGGTGTTGTATGTGTAAGTGTAAGTGTCCACCCATATTTATTATTTATTTATAACTAGCTGTACCCTGCCATGCTTAGCTGTGGTACATTATGATGCAAAAATTAGATAAAAACAATCCTTGATGCGGATTATATATCATTGTAAAATTTCAGCTCGATCGGTGCAGAACTTTTTTGAGTTTTTGAACCGTACACAAACCAACATAACATTTTTATATATAGAAATAACATAAAGTTTAGAAAAACTGATTTTATGCGAAATAAGTGCTATTACAAGCCTATTATAATTTTTAAAAGGACTAGTTAGGTACATCTATCGATGATGATGGATGGTTTATCATGATGCTAACATGGGTCTTGTTAGAATGATTGCCGGTGGTAGTTTAGTTCTAATTATCAGGAGTGATGGAGAGTTTTAATTAAGTATAGTACTTTAAGTGGTAGCACTGACTGTCGAGATCTAGGTACACTTAGCATCCAAGAGGATTACTGCCTGGTATAGATTGGTTGGAATGTCTATATTTCTGTTAAGTTAAAACCTAGTTGATTTAGCGTGGTACGGTTAAATTGAATATTTTTTATTGCTCGTTTAGTCGTAGGTACATTTTGAATAGAACAACTCCATTTTTTGTCCTCGTTTTCAGAGTTGACCTTAAAGTAAAATGTGTCTATAAAATATGGTTTCAACTCTTTTCGGATTAGTACGAGGGTCAAACTGAAAGTTCTTAGAAAATCAAAAACTGATTACATTAGCCAGTTATTAGTTTTATTATATCTTTTCAAAATATTGTCCATTCACGTCAATACACCGCTGCATGCGATGGAACCACTGGGAAAAGCACTTTGCCCACTCGTCCTTAGGGGTCTCTTCAATGGCATCGCGATACGCAGCCACCGCTTCTTCAGCATTCATAAACCGCTTTCCTTTAAGTTTTTTCTTTAATTTTTGAAAATAAATAAAAATCACAAGGCGCGAGGTCGGGGCTATACGGCGGGTGACCCAGTAATTCCACGTTTGATGTCGCCAAATAGTCGATCGTTCGCTTGGCGGTGTGCGATGAGGCGTTGTCGTGGTGAAGGAGGATCCTACTGCGAGGTCGTTTCTCTCGAACTTTTTCCAAGACAAGTGGCAAACAATTGGTAGTGTACCATTCTGCAGAAACTGTTTTTTGATCCTCTAACACAATTGTTGCGAAATGACCTATCCTTCCAAAGAACGAGGCCACCATTTTTTTCCCCGCACTTCGATCTCTCTTCACTTTAGTTGGCAACTCCTCGAAAGGAAACACCCACCGAGCAGATTGTCTTTTGGTTTCAGGATCATAACAGTAAATCCAGCTTTCGTCACCTGTTACTAAGTCGAACACAGCATTTGAGTCACCTCCGTTAAATCTTTCAATCATTTTACGGCACCAATCCACACGATGGAGTTTTTGAGCCTCAGTCAAATTATGAGGTATCCACCGGGCGCAAAGCTTCTTGACCGCTAAATGTTCGTGTAGGATTTTGTGCACTTGACTCATACCGATGCCTAAGCTTGTCCGAATCTGCTGATAGGTCACTCTTTTGTCAGTCTCTATCATACGCCGCATGTATACATACAATAATATGTACTTATGTATAATATTAATTTTAGTGTGTATCTTTTCATGATTGTTCAATGTAAAATATTGTTTCTCTTTGTTTCAGACTTTGAAAATGGATTGACTGCGTCGTTAAAACAGATCACGATACAACATGACCATTTTAATATACGACCATATTGAATTGCAAGAGAGGGAGGCGAAACACCTCAAAGCATGGAAAGGTAAATTTATCTTTTGATTAACAAACTAAAACCAGAAAATTATACACATGCAGATAATAAAATCAACTTGAATTTTCTTATCGCTGTTCTGACAAACGTTTTATTTCTTCAATGATCTCACTGCATAAGTGTATCTGTTTATGATCACTGCTTGTTAAGTTGAAATCTGGCAAGATTATAAGAGCAAAATGACTCATGCCAGAGGACTGATAATTTTTACGTCATTTCGTAATAACAAAAAAAGATCTATTCACAATTGTAATAATTGCAATTCCGTAGGTAAATTGGGAAAAATTACAGGAAAGTAGGTACGACCTATTTGTCGGAGATTACTGCGGAAGCCGTGTGGGAAGATTGGCGGTAACGTAAGCATAATAAGCATTGATCGAATAGAACAGTCTTGAATCTCCGCCCATCCGGTTAGTAAAGATGAGCTTCCTGTTTTGATGTTCATTACGAATAGAATGCAAAATATCCCATCTCCGCAACGATTACAACTCAAACAAAATCGCAATTACCTACATGAAGTGAAATATTAGGTAGTAAGCATTTAGGTATCTTTTAAATCTTCAGAAAAATACCGAGTAAAATAGATCAAGGAGGAGAGAGTCAATTTGTTGTAGAAACTTTAATTTATACAGATTGCTAAAGCAGTGTATTACATATCTATTAAAAATAACCGGCGCGGCGTAAAAGCAATGCATGATGTCCAAATCCCTTTATAAAAGACAGCACCAGGAAGAAAATATAATAAATATTATTTAACCTATGTGTACGGCTGACTTATGTAGCTCTCACTGGTTTCAAACTCAAGCACGACTTCATTAAAATCTTATTTTTTGTCTAACAGTATGTCACCTGGTGCTCTTCACATTGGCGGCCATATTCGGCATCATGAACTTTGTGTTCATACAAAATGCGATGCATTTAGTGGATGAGAACTGCATCCTGTTCCCACGTTCTTTAGAATTCAAATGGGTAGACTTGCCTCTACCTGAAGAAACAGTTGCTCAGAAATCGAATGTGACTGATACTGCTCAAGACTTAGATACCGTCCCAGCAAGCGATGATGCGAGTGACGACGCTGCCAAAATTAAAAGAGATACCTTTGTATCTGATGGAACTGAAGACGCAACTGAAGGCTCTAATGCTACTGAACGTAATGAGGACGAAGACAGAAATGAAATTGAGGTTACTAGTGAGTATACTGACAATGTAATCTATACCTACATGCCCTGAAAAGATAATTTCATTTTCGAAAACCACCGACGCCGCTCCGTCCGCGTCGTCGGGTCTACCTACGTTAATTTTCCAATTCAATGATTATATTATTGTATGATATAATCATCGATATAAATCAATGGATGTACCCTCCCAAACTTCAGGTGCACGGAATTATAGTATAGTTGGGAAGAGTGAGCTTACTCTTTCCGTTCTAGTCGGTTGTAGAAAGCGGTGAACGCCGGACGATTATACATCTTTTTATATATAAAAATGTTATGTTGGTTTGTGTACGCTTCAAAAACTCAAAAAGTTCTGCACCGATCAAACTGAAATTTTACAATGATACATAATCCGCATCAAAGATTGTTTTTGTCTAATTTTTGCATTACAATGTGCCACAGCGAAGCGTGTGCGTATTATTATACATATTATATACACTATTCCTTGTTAACTACCAAAATAAGTAGAACCGCGCGCGACATTTTCGCAACGCGAAAAAGCACATAAATAAAGATTATAAAAAAAAATGTAGAACCGCAACATATTTCGCCGCTAGCGAGTCTAGGGGTCAAGTAGATTGGTAGTTATAAGCCACTCACGCTACCTACACAAACAGACGCAGTTTGTTAACAATTTCAAGGTGCTCAGGGCACATGTTTTGATTTACATCGATGGGTATAATATATGATATACCACACCATATTTTCGATAAATTGAAATCGAACCATGCATACGAGTACCTACCATTCATATCACTGGATGTTAGTAATTACGTTCACAGAGTAAGTAATCACAGTTTCCTGCCTATAGTTCTAGTAATCCTAAATATGTTATTTTCTTTCGCTGCGCAGTAAACACAACGCACCGGAAGTTCTTGGACACGTCTCGGACGCTGTTCGAGAACGATAGCAACTGTCAGTTCGCGGAGTTCATGCCCATCATGTCGACCATTTTCGCCGCGGTCTGGCTCACGCTGTTCACCATGTGTCCCGGCGGCGGACGACCTAGAGCTGGGTAAGCATCTTCTTTGTAGACGGATTCTTTGACGAGAACCTGGGAAACTATAGATTATGCACTATGTTAAATATTCAATAAAAATATTATCTAGTTTATTCGGCGGCGTTGAGACGGCGATTGATGATATTAGACTTCGACCAAGGTTTGAACGAAGATATTAGATACCTAATAAAGATTGTTTTTGTTGGATGCTAGGCCCTAAGGCTTCCGAAGTCGATGGCCATATTCATAAAAATATAATAACCAATCCACAAAACGCCACGCAAATAGAATCCAGTAACTCCCCTGATTCACAACGCAATCGGGTCTTTATCCTATCCGTTTAGAATAACGGAGACAGGAATTTTCATTCCTAATTTGAATCGTTCGCATGGCTTTGTGAATCAGTACTCATAGTATTATAGTGATCTGTGACACAATCAATCTTCAACCGTACGGTCCTGATATCGGTATATTGTGTAGGTTGCAGCAGCCATGGCGTATCCTGATGCCAGCCCTGCTGTTCTCAGTGGTGGCGGTGGGACTCACCGGTCGAAGCTTCACGCTCACCAACAAAGGCGTGCACGCTTTCTGCGAGGCTTTCTCCAACGTCACCAACTCCACCACGTAATTATCTTATTTTTTAAATATTGGTGGACAATTCACACATAACACCACCTGACCCTAAACTAAGCAAAGCTTGTAATACGAGTATGACGGCCAGATAGCTGACATAATACTTACCTATATAGTTGTAAATACATACTTATTATACATAGAAACACCCAGACACAGTGCAAATATTTGAATTCATCACACAAATATTTGCCCTGGGTGGGAATCGAACCCACGACCCTCGGCTTCGCAAGCAGAGTTACTACCCACTAAGCCACGAGACCAGTCTTATTTGACATTGTAACCTTCGTTTATTCGTACTGTTGATACTTTTTTAACAACATTTTTTTAACACCTAGTGTAGCTACACAGTTTTAGGCAATAAAATATTTTGATTTGATTATTTAGCAAATTTTAAAGACAATATGCTACCGTGCTCCTAACGGTAACTACTTACTGGTAAATAACTCGGTTGCCCTTTACGGTACTTCAAGGCAATCGTCAGTGATAAGGTAGTAGATATTTCCATAGGTTTGAAAATTCATTGGAGACATTAACTTTTGTTTTACCACCGCCGCGGCGGTGGTTTGGCAGGATTCTGAAGAGCGCTTCTACTAAGTCAATTCTGAAATCACAAAAAAGTCAATATATAGGTACTTTGGGGTAGCAAAAAATGTACGGAATAGCTTTTTTGAGATTTCAGCTGATTTTTTTCCAAAAGAAGTTCTTAATTAGACTTAGTTCATTATAAAAGGACAACGCGGCTCCTTCGACTTAATACATAGTTTCTTCCGGTATGCTATGTACCGCTACAATTTTACAGTGACTTAATTACTTATAGATACCCCTACCTATTGTCCCAAACCCATTATTTTGTCTAACTAATTAATTTTCACATACCTATTTAGAGTAAAACAATTCCCAACGGGTTTCCTGCATGTTTCAATTAAACGAGGCCGTTCATTACTATTTGGGCAGATAACAACCGCAATAGGTAGGTAGGTATTGCAAAAACTTTACAATTTTGCTTCTTTGAGCACACACGTACACATGTACGATTACGAACGTTGAGAATTTCCTTACAATTTTGACTTTGGTCAAATATTAACATATCTGGCTCTTTGTAAATGTTTGGAATACGGTGCTCAGTACTTAGTAGATACGGGAGCAATTGTACCTAATTAATGACCACCTACCCTCTAATTAATTATTAGTCAGAGACATATGCTATGTATTTTAGTAGCTGTAGACTCTTTGCGGCGACCGCCTAAAGGCCGTCGCAGACATAGCTATAATATATATTTTCATATTTTCGTGACGTCAGCAAAATATACCGTAATATATTCATATTATGGCATATTAACATAGCAAGATATATTTTGAGTTTACAGTATGTTTCAACATTGTCTGAGCGCATGTCACGAGTCTTTTGAACTTTTTAACCCCCGAAGCAATAATGACCGGGTGTTATAAGTTTGACATAACTGTGTTTGTAGCATCGTAGCTCCCAAACCGATTTCATCAGACCAAGACAACTAAAACGATCCCAGATTTGACGAAGTTTCGTCATTTCATTACAGAGTTCCTATGACCCACTTCAAGATCCATCATCAGATCTTGGTAAATATCGGGATAGGTGAAACTAATAAATATAAGCTTGTAAAACAACTCGTAATGTATGCGAGGACAATGTTGAAACACGCTGTACATTCGAAATATGTCTTGCTATACCATAATTTATATTAATATGCCTTACTTAATATATGTTACGGTATAGTTGGGTGACGTCACGTAAATATATATTATAGCTGCGTGTGTGGACACTCGCTATATATTATAGCTATGAAATGTGAAAATATATATTATAGCTACGTCTGTGACGGCCTTAAGGGGCTACCACCTTTGTCAGTTTTGTCTTCTGAGCATGTTAATCTAGAAATGCGCTAGATCCCGAGTTCACCCGAATATTTCTATCATTTATGAGCGTGACAATGAGCTTCATTCCCATCCCGCCAAAAATCTGTGTGTGCAGCTCCAATATAAGTTTTCACTTCTAAAAAAGGTAGTTCAAAACAATCTACGTACCCTCTAAATAATTTTAATTCACATATGTATGGGTGATAGGTGTTCTGCCGTGGACCCGTTTCTGGAGGCGGGTTTGAATGCGTCGTGGGGCTTCGGCGGGCGTGTGTCGGCGACTCGCGCCGCCAGCGCCGCCGTGCTGGTGGCGTGGACTTGCGCCGCCGCCCTGCTGCTCGCGCGCTGTCTCGCGGCGCCCGACTTCGTGGTCAAGCGGACCGGGGTCTACCTCACCAAGGACCCGCAACAGGTGTATATGCCACAGTAAAGCTCGCTAAGCTGTATGTAGGCGATTCTCCCAAATGCTGTTTAGAAGTCCTATATCCTATTAATATTATAAACTAGCAGCGCTCCGAGGTGTTATCCGCGTATTTCCTGTTCCCCATGTCAAAGGCAGGTGTTAAAAAGCCCATGTGTTCTTCCAGTTCTATAATCTACCTGTATTCCAAATTTCAACCCGATCCGTTCATCACGTTACGACGTGATTGAGCAACAAATATCTATACATTGGCATTTATAAATATATTATTGGTGGACAATTCACACACAATACCATCTGACCCCAAACTAAGCAAAGCTTGTGTGATGACAGCCAGATAGCTGATATAATACTTATATAGTTTTAAATACATACTTATTATAAATAGAAACACCCAGATACAGTGCAAACATTTGAATTCATCACATAAATATAATCGAACCCACGACCCTCGGCTTCGCAGGCAGAGTTACTACCCACTAAACCACGAGGCCAGTCAAAATAATATAGTAGTAGTAGGATGTCAATGTTTGGATGTTGGTATTTGGTTGTTTGAATGAATGAATGATACCTAATTCTTTATTGTTCACACGGTTCACACCTTAAAATAATACAGTCCAAGATCCCAAAGCCGCCAGACGTCAAGTATTTTCGGTTGAACGAAATGTGGACGATTGAATAGAGTTAGTACGTACTAAGAAGACATGATTACCCGCTGATTTGCTTAGACGGCCAATTTTGAGACATGGCGTCCAGAAGGTAAGTACATAAAAACATTACTTACTTCGAGTACTTTCTAATAACTGATGTTTATGTATGTTATAGGCCAAATCTTTAAAAATAAGACCCCAATACTCCGTCAGACACTTTCCGTCGGCCGTTTTGCCTAACATACACTTTAAAACTCCCAAAATTATGACTTAGGTTCTCTTAAATTATCATACTCCATTTGTATATAATATATGGTTGTCAGACAACTATTTTAAAGCCTGTTCCAAAAAGACAGACCGATCTAAGGGGCCAATTATTCCCTAAACTCAATTTGAATTCAATGTTTCCTAATACATGTCTCACTCAGTCTCGCATTCTTACCCATAGAGGCATTAAAATTGAGTTTAGTGAATGATTGGCCCCTTAGATCGGTCTGTTAGTTAGTTATCAATAATTTAGCCTAGAAAAGATTACTTTCAGCAAGAAGGCCGCCACTTACTACGCCGCCAATTTCTACCTATCTTAAGCGATAGCAGTAGTACAGAACACTGCTTTGACTCCACTTAGCAGTAATGCTAATGTAGCTAAGCAGTAATGTGCAAACATTACTGTGTTCCGGTTTGAAGGGCAATGTTTCCAGAGAAATTACAGGGTTTAGAGATATAAGATCTTAGATCTCTGGGTGACGAGCGCAGTGCAGTGCTAGGTAATGATTTGGACTCTTCATGTTCCAATAGCTGCTTGTCACTGGGCTGTTATGTGTCAGGCATGTTGCTTACCATCAGGCACATGACCTGATCGTCTCGTCACTCTATATTTAAAAAAAAAAAAAACTTATTTTAATTCATACATTTATTGATCGATACTTGTACGCAAGGTAGATTGCCAATGGCATTTGCCCTCATGTCGGTTTTACTGTCTACCGTATATTTCCTTATATTCTGTCCTATATTTACAGCATTATTTTTTATACATATTTAAGTAAACGGGTAACTCATGTGTGATATGGTCGGTCCAATCAACTCAAGTGTACTCTTGAATGAAAAAGGCCGCCGGACGTGGCCGAAACTTTTCATACTAAAATTATATTCTTTGCTTATTACAGAAAATTACAGCTCATCTCCGCGTGAAATCTCCGCGGTCGCAGCGGTCTCGGTCGACAAACAGCTCGCCCACGAAACGCGACACTGTCTCCGTACGCTCCGAGCCCACCGCTGTCACCGAGCTGGTCTCCGCGTCCGTGGAACCGGGACCTGACTCTGCGCCTTCCTCGCTCATGTCTACTCCCGTCCGACTGCCAAGAAATGACGACGCTATCGAGATGACGTACAGCCCCCATGAGCGGTTCCTTAACCAACCATAAGCTGCCGCTAGAAGAACTTCTAAACAACAATCACTAGCCGAACCAAGACTGGGTAAACATTTTTGGATCTTTATTTATGGAATTATGTTTAACGATTCAGGATTCCATTAATAACAGGTCCACGTCAAGGGAGTAAGTAAAAAAACGCTCAAAAAGGGAAAACTAAACGAAGTGTTGAAACACGAATTAAATTCCTGTACCTAAGCTTTGACGACGAAGTGTTTTTGAAACACTTCTGCTTATGCACCGAGATGTTTAAGTGGATACAAAGAGAATCCATTTATAAGATCCGGTTAATCCGTTTTCTTTTAAGTGTCATAATTAAGCTCATAGTGTGTTGCTCATCATTTGGGACGATATAACCTGTGTCAAAACTTAGTCCACCCAAGTGAATTATGCTCCAGTTTTATTTCTAGCCAAAGTTTTAGATCTTATATTATACCTACCCTTTTAAAATTCTAACCGAAGGTAGTTGCGTGAAGAGAAAATTTAGCTATGTTGTGGATTTCGTACCCAAACAATAGGTTACAATGACATAAAACTTGGACTTTTTATTTTATTTATATCTATGTTCTCTGTAAGACCTTTTCAAACTACTACATATAAAAAATGCCATGGTCGATGGCAGATGGTATGAAATGAAAATATAAAATGTTTCTGTTTGGTCCTGTGAAAGGTATCTAATAAGTTATAATTATAAGACGATAGATAGATTTATATATCTGTAACCATTGTCTGACATTAGCTTATTTATGCTGTGCAAATTAAATTGTTCCAGTATTAAATGCATTTATAAAACCAATAAGGCATATTTATTCAGAGTGCAAATATACCTGTCAAAGATAGTTCTCAATGTAGTCAAGGACGGCGTTAAAGTTTCATTTCTTGTGAAGTTCCCTTAACACAAAAAGGCAGTCATAGAAGTTAAAACTTAAATCATAGGGAATTACGTAAAAGTAGTGGGGAGGAGCGGAGGAGCCTACATCGCACAATATGATTGGTGATTTATGGTGCAATGTAGGGTCCTCCCCACTACTTTTAAGTAATTTCCTCTGATTTAGCGTTAAACGTTTAATGCAACCTTGTTGAAAGTCGCTTATCAAGTTTCACTTAATAAAACATTGGCACCACCTTTAACGAAATTTAGAGCTTCTTAGCGTAGACTCGTATATTCGTATTCTCTAAACGCCTCTTTGTTAATTACAGTCATTTGATTTACAACAAATCTGTGTTGTTTGTATTTAACGTGTAATTCTAGATTACAAAGATATCTCGGACACTTGCTCGGAGAATAATCGAAAAAAAATCTTGATTGCGAATTATACATTTTACTTTTTATGTTTAAGTTAATAAAACTCTAAAGAAGTTACCTATGTTTTTCTTTACATACGTCCTAATTTAAATTAAATTGGGTATATAAATTATTGAAACGTAAGTTCTACTTTCATTTGTATTTATACTCGAAATAACTGAAATGATATGGCTGAATTGGTTGACAGGCACATACATTTGGTATTTTTCATATAAGTACAAATACCTAGACTACCTAGAGTCTGGCTAACGAAAGTTGATACTCTGACAAAGCGCAGCAAATAGCATGGCATTCCTAAACTGAAAATCTTACGTCTAACATTACTAAACATTTCTGTCCAAATCTAAGGTTTTGACAATGTCCGTATATTGAAATAGGTGAAGTTTTTAAATCAGACAATGTATAGTTCTCCGAGTTCTCGTGAATTTAATGCATGTACACAAAGCGTTTCCGATGTGCATAAGCAATAGCAACCAACAACACAACAACAATAGCAAATAACAACAATCATAGATATCTAAGATCAGGTAGCAAAAGCATAAGCAACCCACTAATTGTTCCCACTGCTGGGACTCAGGGCCTTCTTTTGCAAACAGAGTGTCAAGACCATAATCCACCTCGCTGGCGCACTGTGGACTGGTGGATGACAAAGTCATGACCTCGAATAATTCTAGGTACATGGTGGTTTCCTCACGAAGTTTTCCTTAACCGTTTTGAGTTAGCGGCATTACGCACATATCTTCGAAACGATAGGATCCCAATCGGCGGTTGCCATTCTCCAGACGAGACCAGCCGGAACTTTTTTTAATTCGCGTGAATTTTTTGTATTTTACATAATATGAAATAGTTAAATTTTGGAGCGCAGTGCGAATTAAAAAAATGCAATATTGTCTTCTAAAATATTTGAATAAGACCGAACGAACGAAAGACAGGAGCGAACTAGATCGGCACATGTATGCGAGCTAAGTTCAACGGGTTCGTTGCCATTAGTTCCATTCACAGTTCCATGATGGAACTACTGGTAATATTTTTACAACATTTGTTCCATTAGAAATGGATCTCTAAATAATGGAACTAGTGTCAATTTTGAGTTAACTCTAGTTCCATTCACAGTTCCATGATGCAACTACTGATAATTTTTTTTTCACCAGTACCATCCTTTTAGTTTATGAAAATAATGTAACTCATTACAATAATGGAACTACATCCATTTTATATTAAATATTATATTATATCCCGAATCTGAGAAACTAAAAATGCTTGGAATCTCAAATTTTACATGGAGGTGCCTTTGAGCATGTAAGCACCCGTCGGTTTTGCATATTTTCGCAAGGTTTTTTGCAAACATAGCTTTTTAAAAAAAACTATTGAAAATGAATCAACAGACGTTTCTTTATAATACTTTTGATTAATATTGGTACCAAAAAAATTAGTGATTTGTTTCAACTAGTATTGAATTCCTTTGTTTCAACACATGCTCATCGCAATTTATCTAAAAAATGACCCACAGATATTTTGCCAGCTAGCAGTTGCATTTGTGTTTCCGTGGCAAAATCGTTTCTGTCTTGAGCCATTCTGCGTTGTTTAGGTTGTGAACTAAGCCCATGGTTTTTAAGAAGATTAGTTTTATACTTCATAAACGTTGCATCATCATATTTATATTATATGTAACAGCTGTTATAAATTTGTCTCGTTTTTATTGATATTTGCATTAATACTGTGATGCCATCCTTCAAGGACATTATTTGTCCTGCGCATCTCTCCATATACGCACCACATTTTTTGTGGGTCTGGTTTCATCCAAAAAGAGTCAAAACATTTTTTTATTTTTAATTAAAATTATTTCGAATATTGCACATTGACATTAGTTCCATTAATTTCATTAACTAAAAGGATGGTACTGGTGAAAAAAAATATTATCAGTGGTTGCATCATGGAACTGTGAAGGGAACTAGTGTTAACTCAGAATTGTCACTAGTTCCATTATTTCGAGATCCATTTCTAATGGAACAAATGTTGTAAAAATATTACCAGTAGTTCCATCATGGAACTGTGAATGGAACTAGTGTCGACTCAAAATTGACACTAGTTCCATTATTTCGAGATCCATTTTTAATGGAACTAATGTTGTAAAAATATTACCAGTAGTTCCATCATGGAACTGTGAATGGAACTAGTGTCAACGAACCGTTCAACGTTCCTAGTGGTCCTCACTATGTGGCTCAGTGGCTTTTGACATTGACATCGCTATCTAAAACCTACAAGCGTCTCCTATCGTCGTTTTTTCGAACCATTTTTTTGTCACGTCGGAAAACGCCTCATTACTTTTTTTAAATTCCTCGTACTTGGATCTCAATCTCAGTACTCTTTAGATGTATGTAATTATAGAATAGTTCGAGAGATAGTCTAGTTTTTGAACTGTAAGAATTATTAGTAAAGTGGTTATCTAGCACTTGAGTCCCTAATCACACATCTTATCCCCAGTCTCTAGTTAGGACTTTGTAGATAAACAGTTGGTACAGTACATAGTGATTTTGATATTGAGCTTTTATGTCGCTTTAATATTGCTATTGAATCTGTATTATGAGTGTTTTGATAATAAATATTATTTGTTTAGAATGAGGCGTTATCCGACGAGATAAAAAAAAAGGTTCGAAAAAACGACGACAGGAGGCGCTCGTAAGTTTTAGATTGCGATGTCAATGTCAAAAGTCACTGAGCCACATAGTGGGTGACTAATGGGAACGCTGAACTTTGTTGAAATTTGCTTGAAATTTGTTCTTCGAGTATTTGGGGTTATAGAAGGAACACGAACGAACCAAACACATCAGCTGAGTTCAGAAGAAAATTATAATTTATCTAAAATAAGTGATGTGTTTGGGAAACCAATGTTTTTAGTTAGCGCAAATAATTTAGATTTACACTTTTGAGAGACTATGGTAGAGACAAATCTTTTTGAATCCACACTATCGCCATCTAGTGCGTACGTTAGAACTATTTTTGTCTCGTCGGAAAACGGCTCATAATTAATCGTTGCGACGTTTAAAATAGGTTAAGTTTATTTTCCAATTTCTTTGGGTTAAGCACAGATTTCTAAAACAAAAGGCGCACACCAACGTGAGTAATTTGACAACGTCGGTGAGAGCTGTCACGCATACATAACTAATTACTGGCCTCACAGTGTCGTTCACGAAGGTTTCATCTGTTTAGAAATCTGTGGGGTTAAGTACAAAATTTTGACGAAAAAATCTTTGAAGGCGTCACTCACGGTTACTGTCAAAGTGGCGTATTGTCAAAACCACTATTTTGTCAGTGTCATGGTAGTCTGTGATTCTGTTGTTTTTGTTTTGAAGGTTATATGGAAATTACGAAACTGAAAATTTTAAGAACATGATGTGAACAAAATTACTCGTTCAATTTGTGTGTGGTCGCAACAATGATATATCAGGTAAACACAGTTTTATTCAGGCGTAATTTGCTGCGTCAATTCGTGCGCTACGCTCATAATGAACATTCAGCGGCAAAGATACTATACCCCTTAGAAAGTAAAAAGATTCTTAGAGTAACCGGCTCTGAGGTTTCAGTATTTCTACAGGGACTTATAACAAATGATATGAGACATTTCGAAGATGGTGCAACGTCTATATATGCAATGTTTCTCAACAATAAAGGTCGAGTAATGTACGACACCCTGATACACAGAACTGAAAATGAAGATTCTTTCATGTTAGAGTGTGATAAAAACATCCTTACTCAATTACTAAGGCACCTTAAAATGTTCAAACTAAAGCGTAAAATCGAAATCGCAGATGCTAGTAAAGATTACAAACTTTGGGCCTTGATCGCTCCACCAAACTCATTGGAAGAGTCGATCGATTCTGCAACCAATATAAACATTAACAAAGATGCTAGGCTTCCTGAACTAGGTTTTCGAATTATATCACCTGCTGTTATAGAAAAAGGTCAGATAATTGATGTGGTTGGGAGTGATACAGTGGTTGAGGATTCTGAAGAAGGATACAAGTGCTTGAGGTACAAGTTAGGTGTAAGTGAAGGATGTGATGACTTAACACCTGGGACAAGCTTCCCACTGGAAGCAAACTGTGACTACCTTCACGGAGTGAGTTTCCACAAAGGCTGCTATATTGGACAAGAGGTCACTGCTAGAGTTCACCACACAGGAGTTGTGAGAAAACGGATAATGCCTCTTAAATTCAATGAAAATGTAGAAAACCTAGAAGTTAATTCTGTGATCTCAGATAGTGACAAACCAAAGTCAAATGTGGGGAAATTTAAAGGAGCTGTGAATAATTATGGAATAGGTTTAATTAGAATCAAAGAAGCATTGAATGCTAAGACATTGAGTATTGGGAAATATACAGTTGAAGTAGTAAAGCCATCTTGGTGGCCGATAGAAGCTCCAAAAGGCCAGCTAAATAAAATAATTCTAGATTAAAATTCTTCCAGAATTATCAATGCACTTACTTTTGGCTGTTGTTATTTATGTATGTATCTTTTAATGATTTGGCTTCTAGCTACTGATAAGATGATAATAATGCATATAAAAAACAGATAAAGTTTTTTTTTATAATTTATCAGTGGCTGGAGGGCAATTTACTTAATTATCTTTTTATCCAAGTTCTTTATAAACTACTTACTATGTTTTGTTTTAGTGAAAAATGGCTGATAAGAAAGTTATTGAAGAAAAAACAAATGAGGAACCAGTACACATTGTGTATGATTTTAAATGTTCTAACTGCACAATAAATGAGAAGGCCCAATATAAAGGCACCAAACCTCCCTTCTCTCGCAATATTGTCTTGAAGCAGCCCAGTTATGTGATGAAGGATCCATTTAGTCCTCCAGGCAAAGGAGAAATTCTAGTTCTCGGTGCAGATTGTACTATTTGTGATAATCCCGTCTGTATAAGCAAAGAATGCAGTTTGTTTTACAATAAAACATTCTGTTTAGAATGTGCACATAAAAATGTTGAAACATTTCCTGTTGAAATTAAAACTAAATTAGCATCTGTAAAAAAGAAACAAGGAGTGAAATAATAAATTATTTGTTTTTGTTTTGTCTGTATTGGAAATAAAAGTCTTGTTTTTTATAAAATACTGTTTACTTTGGCTTTACAGTCCGATGTACAGTATTTTTCAGAAATTTTCACAAATTAATTCAATAACACAGTTAGTTATTACACTGAAACTCTAGTTCCAGGAAATTAATAATAATATAATACATACAGGTTTGAAATATACTTTCAGCTGAAACTAGAAATGGGGAACAATGTGACTGCTTAATAAAATGATAGCTTGTGTCACTTTATACCACATTTGTAGAAACCAAATATAATCTTAAACTTAATAGAAAAGATAATTACAGCATTTTATATTAAATTGTATATATTATTAAGCTCTAAATCAGGACAAAATTAAACACATATTCGTCACAGTCACTCCACCAGTGGTAGTGATAGCACCACAAATCCACAAACTCACACTTTCACAACTTTGTCTGTGACTGCCCCTCTGCCAACTTTGTGTATACAAAGTATGTAAGAAATTAAATGTTTTTGTTTACCACTGTTTCGCCAATTACATCTCAGATTATACCTATAATGAAGTAAAAAATTGAGACAATATTAACTGGTTATATATAAATTTTTTGTTGTAAATTATTGCTTCACATTTTCGTCAGTATTTTATACTACCATTGAATGCCTAAAGCCTGGTCAGCGATAATCAAGATATTCGAGAAACATTATAGTCTATCAGTGAATCACAATATTAACAACATCTATATTTCTTATAATTGTGATGGATATGATTACATTGTTATTGCAAATACTAGTGCACTATATAAATTTAGTTTTATAAAATGGACAGGTTTCTCAAATAATCTGTATATAAATAATCATTTACATTAAACAGTTCTTACGTCCCAAAACTACATAATTATGTCTATTATGAGATTAAGTTATCTTACAAATAATTATTTTCTTCATGTTGTTTTGGGCAGTGAATTTTTTCATGAAGATCTTCAGCCTGATAGAGATTAGAACATAGTTGACATCTTAGCAAAGCCTAACATTGGTACCAATTCTGTCTCCACACTAAAACTACACTTATTTGATAGGACTTATTTACAAAGATGAAAGAAGTAATATTTGTTTAAAAATGTAGGAGATATAAAAAGAAATAAAGACAAAGTACTGTCAAATTAAGTTGATTTAAAAGGATCGTACGGCAGAATGGATAGCAGATAGATATTGAGGAACAATTCCTCAAACGCAGCTAAGCGACGCGATACGAATTAGAGAAAAGAAACTTCAAAATAAATGGTGTGGCTATATTTTCGTCGTGAATGTTACAAAGTTTGAATGCTAAGTCGTATCGCGTCGAATCCTACTTGTTCATCTCTTTCTGGCGCTCATTTATCTATACATCTCGAGTGGGGTTGGTATCTTTTGTACGTAAATGACAATCAAATGCTATAAAAATGACAATTACGAAATTGAACATTTCTTTAGCATTCAGCAGTTATCTAACATATGTCTTCATTCAAACCCCACAAGGTGTATTACCAATAGGTTAAAACCCCTTTTTATAACTACAGTTGTGCTACATCTATAACAAAGTATAACGCTACAAATGCCAGAACAAAAACTTACATTAAGTTCAGTATATTAAATACAAAAGTAGGGTCACAACACCAATGAAACACTACCAGAGTAAATACACATTTAAACACACAAGATTGGTAGAAAAGTGATGATGTATTTGTAGAAATATAATATATTATGTAGGTATATGAAACATTCAAACATTTACTCCTAATTGTCAAGTGTACATGAATTGCACTCGCCTTGGACGGGTGATTCAAATTTTGTCTTCATGTACTACAATGATACAAGCAAGAAACACATTCAACTTATTACAAATTTAAAAACACAAATTATAAAAAATTCACAGCCTAAACAATAAAGATAATTTTGATAGATCAAATGTCTATATTAAGTAAATCACGCTTAAGAATATATAATACGAACAATTTTACAAAAGTCTTTCACATCTTGCTCTATAAAAGCGATAAAGGTACCAGGTAAATAAGAAATGCAAAGAAAGATATATAAGACTGCCTTGAAAGGCCTTGTAGGCGATTAGTACAATCTATGTCTAGCACAAAAACAATAATAAATTATGTTTTCCATAGAGGTGGATAAATATTAAATACTAGTTGTAGCACATCATTTTGTTTGCGTGGTGTTCAATAAAGCAATGTAGCAACACCTCATGCAATAGAAACAACCAAGCGTGATCCCCGTTTCAACATGAACATTTTTATATAATATATAGCATGCACTACATACATTTACACCTTGAAGATAGATTTTTGTGTGTAAAACTAATAATAGTCGATTTTTTTACCACTAAGAATATGTAACTGTTAATAAATCGACGCCTAAGCGACTGCCGGCTATTGGAACGTAATGGGAAACTGGTTTTACGGTGCTATAAATATTATATGAAAAATTATTATGGTATTTTGTCCATTATTCAACATCTTCAGGCAGTAGGGCCCCATACACCATTCATAGTCGGTGTTAAAAAAAAAATTCGATCTCTGATCAAAGTATGCTTCCATTAAAAATAATATTGGAGTAGATAATGCCTTGATATTTTGCTCCGTTTTAGAATAAGACATTGCCTGGACCATATTATTCATAATTTGAATATATTTATGTTAAGTGAAATACCTATCTAGACTAACCTATTTTTGAAAGGTAGTTAATTTGGTGGATGTTTTTTTAATGTGTTCTAGTTTGCCAAAAAATATTTTCCCATGAGTTTATTAAGTATACAGTTCATATTGGTGAAACCACAAGTACTCAGACTGTACTCAGTACTGGTCACCAGAGTGCCCAGTGCTTAAGATACCTTTCTACCTATTAGACTTGGTCTAAGCCTACACCTGTCATAGTATATTAAATTTAATGGTCAACAATTTGAGTTAATTCTGTGAGTGCTATATTTTACCAAGTCTAAGAGGTGGAGGGAAGTTACAGTACACTCGGGATCTGAGGAACCCTACAACCTAAATCAGTTATAAAGCTATGTTATTTGATTTGATGAAGTTTTTAAATAGTACATTGTTTTTTTTTTTGGAAAGTGGTTGTGTCACCACAGTACCATAGAATAGATAATACAGATAGAACGGACACTCCCCACCCCCCGCCAATTTCAAGCTTCCTCACCCCTCAGGCCGTTTCGGATACGCTAGGAGCACTCAACGAAGGGCTGGTATCGAACATCTAATTCCTAACGAAATATCATCATGGTGGGTCGTTGTGCTGTTTACGGCTGTCCGTCAACTAAACGGGACAAGATTAAAAGCTTTATTTAATTTCCTAATGATAAAATAACGTAAGATTAGAAACTTTTCAATAACGTTGCTTTTTAATATTACAAGCTTTGCTTAGTTTGGGGTCAGATGGTGTTGTGTGTGAATTGTCTACCAATATTTATTTATTTATAATAACGAAGTCATTTTTAACTCAAAGTTCGTAACTTACACAGCCAGTAACTTACGTGCCCAAGCACGGATTGATAACGCCTGTAGGAATAATTATAGTGACAGAGTAACGTTTTCTTCATGGGTAAGTGTAAAATAAAGTGCGAATGTGTACCTACTAACAGAAATAGATATCTAGGTACCTGATCTAATCTATCATCGGTTTCGTTTCATTTTACGCGGCAATACAAACACCCACAGATTTCTGAAACAATTTAGAAATCTGTGCAAACACCCTTTTAATTAGAATAGTATAATTTGGCTCCATTCTATTTATGTAACTCAACATTATAGCATGTTTATAGACTACGTCACCAGGTGAACTCAAGGGGCACAACTATTCAATAAAACAATTCAGTAGCCCTAGCTCTAACGCACACATTCACGCGTATGTACGAACGACATCTGCATAGTTGTGTGAAGAGTAGGCAACTCCACAGCGGCGGTTGTATGGAGTTTTAGTGGAGTGTCCGGGGTGTGACAGTACATAAAACAAAGGGCTTTAGTAAAATTGCATAATTTGATAAGTGGCCATTACTATCATTTAAGAGAAAATAGCTTGGGCTATAGCCTTGAAGATTAATTAAAACGATACAGAGCCAATAAATAGACTTATTTTATGAGTGGACCTAAATAGGATGCTTCAAGAAACTGTCACCAACTGGCAAAAATCCAAATGTACCAAGGAAACTCAAACATTTTGACAATGGACCAATTCAATTTTACCATTACCCACCAAGGAGACACTTCATAGATGTTTCTCGCTGCATTTTTAGACCCACAATTCAACAGAAAAATCTGTCAGCGGCTCAATTTGTCCAAATATCATAGTTTTATATACTTAATTCAAGTAAAAAGTTAGTGTTCTCTTTTTCGAGGTCCGAATTATAAACTAAAACCGCGAACTAACAAGGTAGTTGGAGCGTGTGTGTGATGCGGACCCGTCCAAGCTTACAGTAGGGTTATAGCGGCCAGGTGAGATACTCCGTGGACAAGAGATGGAGAGACATGAGCGTCGGGAGGAAACTTACGAAGTGGCGGGTACAGAGAGACACCTATCCGTCCGTTAATATCTGGAAAAAGAAAAACACAGTCGTTACGAAATATTTATATTTTGTAATATGACGACATGTAAGATTTACAAATTGCTACTGGTAGATAAGTTAGCAGCGTCAATAGGACTCCTCAATAACTAACTTATTAACTGGCCTACGATCTATGTCCAAGCAAGTATGATATTTGCATTGAATAAGTGCTTGCATGTGCTAGATCCTCACACCAAAGTTTTGACAGGTAGTTAAAACATGTTGGAGTTATCTATTACTAATATTATTATTTTTAAAATACACTCAATTTAGCCAAGTGTAATAAGCCTTTAAGCAAATGTTTTTTTTATACTGATGAGACAAACAGTACATGTGCCTGATGGTAAGCAACACGCCTGGTCATACCAGCACAATGACACGAAGCTATTGGAACATGAAGACTCCGAATCATTACCTAGCACTGCACTGCGCTCGACCCAGATATATAAGACATCTCCATGCCCTTGTAATTTCACTGGAAACATTGCCCATGAAACCGGATCAGAGTGATGTTTTCACATCGCTGCTAGGCTATAACTGGAGCATAGTTGTTTGTTACCTATAAATCAAACTGAGGAATACCAAAATACCGGCCTAGCCGAGTTTGGGTTCCATTTTGCACTTACCAAATTGTAAAAATGTAAACTTGTGAACTGAATAAAAATGTATCTTAACTTATCTTACCTGGTGCGCGTGCGCGGCGAGTGCGTTGAGTGCTAGGTTGAGCTGCGCGCGGTAGGCGGAGGGCGGCAGGCGCGGCGGCGCGCCGCCCTCCGACTCCGAGTCCGCCGAGTCGGAGGCGCCCGACGAACTGCCGGACCCCGAGCTGTGCGCGCCGCCCCGCGCGCCGCCGCCGCTGCCTCCGCCCTCCGGCTCCGAACCCTCCTCCTCTGCAACGACATCATCTGGATCACAATATAATCTTGATCGTAAAACTAATAGCTGGTCGCCTGGAAGAGACTGCAATGTCGAAGTACTTTATTCATAAATGTACAATTTTCACGTCAATTAATCAAAAATAAAAACAAAAGTTTGTGTCACAAAGAGTTTTCTATATATCTATCTATCAAATTGGGGTAAACTAGTTCAGTATCCGGCAAACAAGTTGACCCAAAAGTGACGTGGAAGGGGAAAGTTCGCGCATGTGTACTTCCGTTCATAATGAATGGTAACGGAAGTCAGTGTTAAAACTTAGGTTAGGGTACTGCACGGAAGTGTAGTAAGATGCTAGTGAGCCTGTACAGCGCGCGAAACAACCGACCAATGAGGCGCACGCGTTTCGGCCAGGGCTGCCAGTCCGATTCCACAGAATCATGCTAAACGGCTTTTAAGCAAGTGCTAGGTTGGTGTTGATTTATAAAAATAGCTTTAGTACATACCTTCTTTCCTATTTTTTTAAAGAATATGTTACGAACATTATATGTGTAGCATGATTTTGATCTAGTGGTAGATTGAGCGTGTAGCGCGCGGTCAGTGGGCGGGGCCTGCGGGCGGAGTGCGCGCACGTACCGGTGTGGTGGTTGTAGGCGTGCTGCAGCGCCGCCACGGCGCGCTGCGCGAGGCGCGCGGGCTGCAGGCGCGCGGCGCGCGGCGCGCGGGCCAGCAGCAGCGACAGCGCGCGCGCGCCGCCGAGCGCGCCGCCGCCGCCGCCCGCCGCCAGCTCCTCCGCCAGCTCCGTCGCCGCGCGCGCCGCACAACCGCTGCCCACCTGACAAACAAATATACATTTTCACACACAGTCTAACTAACCGCTTGATATACAACAGGCCGAAATGACAACCAACAACTTTGCGGTCAGGTTTTTGACGGGAAATAGTTATTTGTTATACAAGAGTGCAAAGTTGATTTTTAACCGCGTGCTCAATTTTGATGACCGAGCAAGCGAAGGATGCTAAAATTGAATCACGAGCGCAGCGAGTGATCCAAATTTGAATCCTGAGCGTAGCAAGGGTAGAAAGGGAAAAATATTTTTCATCCCACCAGCTCGGAAAGAGTACTTTGCTTCTCGATATCAGGGCGCAAAAGTCGTTTTTACCCTCTAGAGCAGGGGTCGGCAAGTAGTTTTAGGTGGGGTCCGGATGATGAGCAAAAATTTTCAAGAGGTCCAGAAAAAAAACTAGTGGTAATAATTGCTCAAACAGCCCACTAAATGTTCCCACGCTGGCCAAGTGCGGGTTGGTGGATGACACATGACTTCGAAAGATTCAAGGTACATGTCGGTTTCCTCACCGGTTCGGCCGACAACACAACAAGACCTAAAATCAATGCGATAAATTACACTGATCCTCTTGAGCCAGTTCTTTATAGTTTGGTTCTCGAGAAGAACAGCAACTTCGAAGTGTGTCTTCTACGAGTAATTGGGCGTCCGTCGGTCGATCTCGAAAATATTGGTTTAATTTTTTTTTTGTGAAAGATGATGTATAATGAAGATTTTTTTTGTGCGGAAGTCGGAAAGAAAGTTACGTCTGGTCTAGTCGGGAGAACGGCACCTGCCGATCCGGAGACCCCGGATTCAAACCCCACACGCACCACTGCCTTTTCGAAGTCATGTGCGTAATGCCGCTAACGTAAAACGGTGAAAGAAAACATTGTGAGGAAACCGACATGTACCTAAAACCTCTCGAAGTCATGTGTCATCCACCAACCCGCAATGGACCAGCGTGGTGGATTATGGCCTTAACACTCTCCTTGCGTGAGAAAGTCCGAGTCCCAGCAGTGGAAACGTTTTGTGGTAGTTTTTTTGCAATTTCCGTATTTGTCTGAGATGTGTTTGGCCCAAAATTCTTCAGTGAATACAGTTTCATACATTTGCAAAAATACATCTTTTTGAGTATCAATTATTTCGATTTTAAGAGAAGTCTTTGACTATTTAAACAATTTGGCAGTATGTCAGCAATAATGGCTCCAAAATGGTTCATGAGATCTTCGTCCACCTTGAGGCGACTGAATCTTTATTTTTTGAAACCATTTACCAGAGCAGTAGCCATGGTTCGCACTCTAGTTTTGACCAGGTTTTTCCGTTGACTCCCTGTATTCTCGGTACCCCCCATTTTTCCTAATCCACTTTGACGTTTGAGTTCCCTTCGATGGTCTTGGCCATCTCTAGGATTTTATCGTCCAGGATAATCTTAGTGAATCTGGCAGTAACTACAATTGGGTCGATTGGAGATGTCGCATAAAAAGATCTTCCCGTGCGATCGATCTCTTTTTCGCTCAGTCTCACAAAGCCATTTTCTGCACTCTTTCCTTGATGACCCGGAAAGTGACATTATTGTAAATGGCTGCTTCATCCTCTTCGATTTTTGCCTTTAAAAGGTTTTCACTTCCTAGCTTATTATAGGTCTGCATGATGTTTTCGCAGATCTTAAGGTTGACTTGTCTTGTCGGTCTCAGCCACACGGCTGGCATAGATAAACGCATTAAGTGCATGACTCCGCGGCTTCGAAGCCGTGGTATAGCGGGGCGGTTCAACCCGTCCCATGTCAGCTCTCGTTCGGCTCTATTTTTGCTGTGAAGCTGCTTTGGCGGCTTTGGCGTCCTTGACGTCTAAGGGGATGATGCATTGGATGAGATTCTGAGTAAGATCTTTGTTGCTGCGTTGAAGGCAGTCACGAAGGCTACCGGTTTGGTTGGCTGCGGCTCTTTCCGTGGCTGTACTCTGCTGTGCGCTTTCGGAGCTGGTTTGGATAGTCGCACTAGGAACAGGATGTCTTCAGATGTCAGTTACATTTTTTTGATCGTGCGAAGGGGCCTCAGGAAGCTCAGAGTTTCTCCCCTATCTTCGTATACGACAACCTCATGAGTATTCACGACCTCACGACTTTCGCTCTTGAGTATTCGATTGCCATCGCATTCACGCTTATCACCCGGAGTGTTTCACCGGCATATCTGTTCAGGTGTGCGAATAGCGCACTTGGGTGAGTGAAAGGCGTCCAACCTTCCGAGTACTCTATTAGAATCGTTTTTGTTTTCGATCACACCAACCGAAATCAGTGGCCATCAACCTCACACATAGCATAGCATAGCGTCGTAGATTTTCTGTTTCGTTGTTACTTTGCGGTACTCCCATTGAGCAGGAAATACAATCCAGGTGACAAACGGGCTCGCCCAGGCGCAGCAAAAGCTTATCCGAATCTTTCTTTGTTGTTGTCCATAATGAGAGCTAATCCGCGGATACAGATCCCTGCCTCTCTGCGTTCTCTGGTAGTTGTTGGCGGCATTCCACGCTCGTGTCCACTGACAACGCGTCAGATGTGGTGACGAAGGTGTATTTGAAATTGTGGAGTTTCTCTTGGCCGCTATACGGAAAATATTTAGTAAAAAAATAGTAATAGTATTTACTAAGGTAGATTTTACGTGGCAAAAACAATGTTTCAAACAATAAAGGTGCAGTGTACCTTATCTAAATTTTAAAATGTATACTTGGTATACAATATAATATTTGGCGGTCCGAGGTTCAACCTTCCGCGGTCCGAGGTTCGACCTTCCGCGGTCCGGATACGGACCGCGGTCCGCCTGTTGCTGACCCTTGCTCTAGAGGTTAAAGTAAATTTGAATTTAGAACATCGTGTGTACTGAGGTTTTGAATTCAAAACATAATTCAACCTATTTATTTCTACCTCCTTGGTGCCGAATGCATCATAATTTTTTTTTTTATATGTTAAAAACTCAGACTCGGAACCTCCTTGGTGTACTTACTTTTTTTAAATTTGCTTAGCGCGAAAACATTTAATAATTTGGATTTAGTTATTTCCTCGCTGAGGTGGAATGAAAAGTTACGTGTTGCACTCGAGTGCAAAGATTTTTCACCTTGTGCTCTTTTGATTCCCTTGCTACCTCAGGATTCTAATTTTGAATCACTCGCTGCGCTCGTGATTCAATTTTAGCATCCTTCGCTTGCTCGGTCATCAAAATTGAGCACGCGGTTAAAACTCAACTTTGCACTCTTGTATAACAAATAACTATTTTCGCGTTTTTATTTGAGAAGGTGTACCTATAAATTTGTGTTTAATAGCGTCTATTTGAACCGGTCTATTTTGACATAAACCACATTAAAATTAAAGTTAATTTACATAGAAAAATCGTAAAAATTTAAAAATATTGGCCGGAAAATGGTTCAAATGGTCGTAATTTAGTTTTTTTTTGTTTTCGTTTTTGTTATATCGTATACAATACATTTAAAACATAAAATCACGATGTCGTCCTTATAATATATTAAGTAATAGCTCCTAGACCACTCGAGAACTCGAAAAAACTTCGACTCAAATGTCAAAAATATTAGTTTATATTTTAAGTACATTGATTAGATAGTAAATGATATAAACAAAAGATACAGTCAAAATTATAAACGCGAGTAGCCGGCGGGGAAGGGAGCGGCTAATAAATAATATCCTTCGACGAAGACGTCTAGACGCGGGAAGCGTGCTCTCAAACTGCAAATACGAAATTGTTAGCAGTTTGATAGGGCGATTCGGGGCTGATGTTTGACGCACGTTTTGATTTTATTTTGTTCATAATTGTTCATCGTCATCATTGTCAGCCTGTATTCGCCTACTGCTGGACATAAGCCTCCCCCTATAATAAGCCATTCAGCTCGATCCTCGGCCTTATGCTTTCAACCGCTACCGGGCTACCAGTCGTCTTTCGTATATCGTCAGCGTTGTCTATTATGAACAGCCAGGATCAGTTGAATTTGGCAACTTCTACCGTAGCCCGGAGATTCTTCGCACCCCGCCGTTTCCATGACCGCCTTGGCCAGGAATAGCAGGCTTTTGTTTCTTGTACCTATCATAGGAGGGTATCGCCCTATCGCCAATAGTCGTCATGCTGCATACGGCTTGGCGACCGCAGGAGCACAATTTCTAGCACCGGTGACACTGTGACCCATTACCGGCCGAGATTTAAGTTGTGCCATCATTACTATAATGGCACAGTCAGTCGATTTCCATATTCTTGGGCTCCTACCACAGGCAGGGGGAATCGATGCCACATTTTATGCCCGGGCACCAGGGAAACCTAGACAAAGTGGCGTAAATCGGGGCAGACAGCAGCCATAAACCTAGTCCTATAGAAGTGACAATACCTTGGGATAGTAATGCTGCATGAACTCGTAGATGGCGGGATCTTCCAGGGGAGTCTCGCTCGTCGAGTAGTATCGCGTCCACGTACTGACTCAGCTCGCTACACTCCACCACCATCTCTTCGAGCTTCGCGTCCGCCTGTACATAGATAAATAACGTTTTAACATACTACTAACTTACTATCGACTGAAGTATAAGGGTCAACACATGTCTGTACCGTGTGCGTACACGTGCGTGTAACACGCGCGTACCTGCGTGGCGGCCACGTCCCGCCAGAACGTGGCGAAGTAGTTGAACCGCAGCGGCGCCGCCTCGAGCGCGCACGCCGCCGCCACGCTCACCAGCTGCTCGGACACGCAGCGCTGCGCGCGAGCGACGCGGCAACACGTGTCTGGAACAATCACATATTTCATATTACCACATTGCGCTACATGTGAATACTAATTCCTTCTATCTGGCCTTGTTAGGCCATGGGACCAGGTAACTTGCCCTATATGTGTATGACTATTTTGGACTTTGACAGAAAATTGTATTTGAGTTTTAATATTAAATCTAGATGGGTTCTGAATAAAAGCTACCATCGAACATTAAGACACTTGGTATCATACAAGAATATGGATACGGACTGGGTCAAAATTATATCATTCTAATTAGTTCGTCAGCTAGAGAGACGATTTTCTTAGCATTCCATGGATTCACCGTGCGGGTGCCGGGTCCATCGTGTGGTAGAGAGAGAAAACCCGAGTAGATCCCAAGACTTGTGACTCGGGCGTAGGTTTAACGGCTAGGCTTTCTGACGTACATCAACACTCACCTTCACTACTCGTTTTTTCTCCCTGCTCAGCCAAATCTGATATGAGCCTACTAGTGCAGCTTTAGATACTCGTTCTAGTATAGAACTTACTGCACTTCTGGATAAGCCAAGAATAGAAAAAAAAATACCTGTCAGTTACATTGCAAAAATATTGTACACGTATTTTTTCTTTTATTTTACAGATAATTATTATTGTAATAATTACTATAATAATAAATAATTACTATGGTATTATATTACGGTATTATTTTTTGTTAGTATAGCCTATTGTTAATGTTAGCCGCATTAGGGCGAGTACTCACCGATGAACTTGTGGTAGGGCGTGTAGTGCGGCGCGAGCGCGGGGTGCGGGCGCGGCGGCGGCGCGGCGGGGTCGCGGCGCGCCGCCGCCAGCGGGACGAGCGCGCCGAGCGCCGCCGCGCCGCCGATGCGGACGATCTCGCGGAGCACGCCTGCACATCGTAACATAAACTTAACTCTGTTTTTGGCTTCAACAATAATATAACAAATTAGGACATTTTCTAGCAAAAGGTGTGGTATTTCCCTACCGCTACAAAACAAGTAGTCAACATAACAATAACTTTATTTTATCTTAAAATAAGTTTAATTAGTAAGTAGTGGTGGTTTGCAGAGTACCACAAATGGAATGGAGTATCTTCTAAGGGAAGTACCACACCTATCCCAGTTATTCTACCGCCAAGCAGTAATGTGAATACATTACTGTGCTCCGGTTTGAAAGGTTTGACGACCGCAGTGCAGTGCTAGGTAAATTATTTGGACTCTTCGTGTTTCAATAGCTGCGTGTCTCTGTGCTATTATGTGGCAGGCATGTTGCTTACCATCAGGCACATGTCCTGCTCGTCTCGTCACTCTATACTACGAGTATAAAAAATACATATATATTGTAAAAAAATTGTCAGTTCAACTTCAAGCAAAATTGGTACTCCATAGGGACTGCCGTTAGAAGTCAAAAACTTATAACTCAGATTTTGATAGGTCACTTCGGCAACAACGCGGGTGAAACCGGAGGGCGTGGCCATGGTCCCGAGTTCACCCGAAGATTTATTTAATTTACGAACGTGACGCTTAAACCCAATTCACAGCCCATGAAAATTACGTGCGAGGGGCGCCAAAATGAAATTTTCATTTCAAAAATTGCTGACGGTTATTGCACTTTTACAGTGATAGATACATACCGAGAGCAGCGTTAGCGTGCGCACGCGCGCGGCGCGGACGCGACGTCGCAGTGGGCGAATCCGGCGTGGCGGGCGGCGCGGGCGTCAGCGACGCTAGCAGCCTGCGCGCGCACTCCGGCCAGTCCTTGCACGCCAGCAGGAGTGCGCGCGCTTCCTTGGCGTCGCGGCGCGTGCGCAGCGTCCGAAGTAACGCGCGCGCCCACCGCAACGCGGCCGTCATTTCGGCGCGCACGTTGGTGCCGTCGCCGCCGCCGCTGCTGTTTGCCGTTTGAAGAGCCAGTAATGCCTACGGGGCCAGACGAACGGTTCATAACTTCTATAGACCACTTTACTGTAGTCACGTGATCCATCCATCTGGATTTAGCACTCAGCGCGAGAACTATTATCACGTTAATAAACTTATGCACTACTTAGTCTACTTATTTATCTGTAAACTGCCTCAAAACTCAAAAATTGAAAATAAAAACAAATATTAAAAAGGTTATTCAGTCAATAGAATGATTGAAGTTGTGGTGGCCGGGTACGAGAACGTTCGCATTCATAATCCCATTTGGCCTGCGTGGTGGATTATGACCTTAATTCTCTCCTTTTGTGAGAAGAAGAGCAAGCGATCAATTTCATAATTAGTGGTTATCGACACTTATGAACATATTGCGTATCTGCTATAAATCAACCTCTAGGTATAAGTATTGTTGGCAATTTTAGGTTAGTAGGGCCCTGATTTCTGCGCTACCCTCGGCCATAGAAGAGGCCGAGTCAAAGGTCCCTTATTGAAATAATGAATTAAAAGGTTTATTATTTTAATTAATTAAACTGAGATTTCGGAATCTAGCACCGTAAGTTTCGCACATTTGGAAGTTAAAGATTAGATTGATGTACAAAACTCTGCTTAACATATTAGATTACACTCAAAACTATTGATTGGCGCAAATACTTCACCTTGAAACTTGAACTTAAATGAAATGTGAAACATACTCACATTTTATCAATTCATCGAACAACAAACAAAGAGTATACGATAAAAAAACATAAGGGTCGAATTGATAACCTCCTCCTTTTTGGAAGTCGGTTAAAATCAAATACCTCGAAAGTCATCTGCAGCCCCCCATTGTAGACGACATACAGCCTGTCGTCTTCATTCTCCACCAACGTGCAGAACGCAGATATGAGCGTCGTCCAACACGTCCGCCCGTTCAGACCTGTAACTACGAAACGCAATTTATTTATTTTATTCTAACTGGAAAACGAACAGCATTACACACTTGGAGATGAGTAGAAACACTAAACATGTTTTCCAATAACACTATTCATGTTATTTTTTTAATTGCCGTAGTGGTCCATGGCTAGGAACTCCCAGTTTCGACTTTGTGGTCGTAGACTAAACTACGACTGCAAATCAAGGTAGTATCCGAGTGCATATATTATTTCCACTGTTGAAAGTCAGGATAGGATCACATAAGAAAAGTTAAGGCATATTGCATTAAACTGGTCAAGTGCGGATTGGTGAATATCACAAGTCCTCGAAAGAGACCCTTCTTGGAAATTTCGGATTCCCATGACATTTCCTTTACCGTTAAGTTAAGGGTTAGTGGTAATGAAGTTCATTAATACCATTGATTTAGTGATTTCCGTAACTCTCTCTCTATGTTAGAGAAGGCCTTAAACCTCAAGAGTGACAACATAGAGTGGGCTGTTAAGTGCTAGTACTGAACTTTTGTCTCACCCTTGAAGTAGACAGCGAACTCACGCACCTCGCCTGAGTCGGTGATGTCTAGTCCACGGCTGGGAGGGTGGTAAGATGAAGGTTACTGTGACAGTGTAGACATGGGTTTGTCATTTTGATGCAGCTACGATCCGCGCCCGAGTAGTCGGTGTGTGACAAACAGCTGGGTGGCTGGTAGGGTGAAGGATATGGGGTGGGCGCAGTACTAGCCTTGGTTATACCCTTACTGGTAGGCGGTGACCGCGCGATCCTCGCTGGAACAGGCAGTATACAGCCACTGCAGGGTGGTAGGATGAAGGAGGCTGTAAGGAGGGTGCAGTACCGTCTTTGTCTCTTCTACCGCAGCTGTGATCCTCGCTCGAGACAAGGTAGCTGTGGGATGAGCACTAGTCATATCTGTCACCGACAGTGTGGAGCCATAATAGGGTAGGATGAAGAAGACTGAGGTGGGTAAAGTAACGTCTTTTTCTCATCTGCTATAGTTGCTATTCTCGTCTCGAGTCACGGTAGCTATGGGGTGAGGCACTAGCCTTGTCTCTCTCCCTGCAGGTAATCTGCTATGCCGCTGTATAGTTGTACATGAATGGACAAATATTAAAAAAAAGGTCATACTAAATGAAAAATGATCTATTGTGAAACAAGTAATGTCCTTGTCTCATCTACTTCAGCTACGATCGTCGCCCGAGTCATGTAAGCTGTGTGGGGTGAGTACACTAGCCTTGTCTCTCTCCCCGCAGCTAGGCGGCGACCGCGCGGTACTCGCGGGACCGACAGGGAGCCACAATAGAGTGGGTGGTAGGATGATGGAGGCAGTGAGGTGGTCGCAGTACCGTCCACGTCGCATCAGCTGCAGCTGCGATTATCGCCCGAGTCGTGTAAGCTGTGTGGGGTGAGTGCACTAGCCTTGTCTCTCTTTCCGCAGGTAGGCGGCGACCGTGCGGTACTCGCTGGAACCGACAGGGAGCCACAATAGAGTGGGTGGTAGGATGATGGAGGCTGTGATGTGGTCGCAGTACTGTCCTTGTCTCATCTACTGCAGCTACGATCGTCGCCCGAGTCGTGTAAGCTGTGTGGGGTGAGTGCACTAGCCTTGTCTCTCTTTCCGCAGGTAGGCGGCGACCGCGCGGTACTCGCGGGACCGACAGGGAGCCACAATAGAGTGGGTGGTAGGATGACGGAGGCTGTGATGTGGTCGCAGTACTGTCCTTGTCTCATCTGCTGCAGCTGCGATCATCGCCCGAGTCATGTAAGCTGTGTGGGGTGAGTGCACTAGCCTTGTCTCTCTCCCTGCAGGTAGGCGGCGAGCGTGGTGCGGCGGAAGGCGGCGGCCTCGCGCGCCTCGCCGGTGTCCGAGCCGCCGGGCGAGGTGGCGGTGCTGGTGGCGCTAGTCGCCGTGCACGCGCTGTTCCCGCCCGCGCTGCTATTGGTCGCGCCGCGCGCCGCCAGGATCCTGGCCAGCCTGGAACACCACACCACAATATACAATACTACATCATAATGTAGTATTGTATTACTCACATGTACCATAGTACATGTGAGTAATGTTGGTGATCAGCACTGAGACGTCACGCTATAGATACCCGACCCGTTAATCGAGGGTCTTAAGAAAGCCGAGGGCGGTAGTTATCAATACGCATATGTATCATACAATATTTTCAACAAACTTTGAAGAAAATAATAATAAAAAAACATTTTTTATACCCAATATCATTGTTGAACACGATATTTTTTGTATCGAAACAGTGACGCAAAGAATGAAAATATATTTTTTTTTTTCAAGACAAAATTCTAATTTTTGATATACACTACCGGTCAAAAGTTTTTGCTCATCCTATAGTTTGTGTGACACACAACGATTAAAAGCAATCAAATTTTGTTATTTGTGTTTTGGCTGCATAGAGAGACGGGACGAACGATATAAGATGAATTTTATGTATGCGCTGTAACTTCTCTGAAAATATTGCAATTTAAACTGGAACACAGTGATGTTTACTAATGAACACGGGGTTAAGTTACCTGAGCAGTTCGTCGGCCGCGCCAGGGTAGAGGTGCGCATGCGGCGCGATGTTCCGGAACGCCCAGTGTATGTTTTGGTGCTGCGCAAGCGCACGAGCGAACGAAGCCGAGCGGCGGCAGCACAATCGCAGTAACGCGTAGTACGGGGGCAGCATCGCGCGGTTGTATGCTACCACTTCCCCGTCCTCGTGGTCAGCGCTGAGAAATACATCCACACACATACAGGTCATGAGACTTTATAAGATAATCCAAAACCACGCACTTTGAACACCACAAGCTTAAAATTATCCAGTAAGTTTTGACCATCCAAAACAAGAAAAGCATTGATATGCTTTTCTAAAAGTCCTCCCCGTAATTAACAGTTTTTTTAATGAAGAGTGACGAGACGAGCAGGTCAGACATGTGCCTGATGGTAAGCAACATGCCTGCCACATAACAGCTCAGTGTCATGCAGCTTTTGGAACATGAAGACTCCAAATCATTAGCACTGCACTGCGCTCGTCACCCAGAGATCTAAGATGTTATATCTCTAAGCCCTGTAATTTCTCTGGAAACATTGCCCTTCAAACCGAAACACAGTAATGTTTGCAGATTACTACTTGACGGTAGAATAACTGGCACAGGTGTGGTACTTCCCCAGGCGGACTCTGGCAAGAGTCCTACCACTACTATATTACTCACAGTATATAATTGTAAGCGATGTGTTTGATGAGCCGCGGGTTGGAGACGGCCAGCTGCACGTTCTCGGGGGCAGTCCGCACAGACCGCGTGCCAGAAGGTCAGCAACGCTTGCTTGTTGGGGTGCACCGATATCGAGGGCTCGGATATCGCGGGGTGGTACAACTCCCACAAATCGTTAAAGTACTGACCGAACTGAAACAATTTTTTAAGGTTCAGAGCTGTGGCTATGAATACGATAGTTTATTTTTAACATCACAAGAAGAGAACAATTAAATGAAACCCCAACAAAACAACAAATATTTACTGTATTATTATATACCTGTGTTTCTTGCACAATTTCCAAACATTTTTTTTTTATTCTTTTGATGCTTAGATTTTTTTTAAATGCTTTTAGTGGCCCCTGTGACTTTTGCTACTACGGAGTTATTCGGTTTGCGAATTAAGGTATCGATATATAACGTTGAACATTTTGGTAAATCTGTCTCGAGTCCTGAGTATCCACCTCCTGACTAAAACTGCCATAGCTTTGATACTGCTCTCTCATTTCTTTTCGCTTGATATTATAGAGACAGCAATAGCAAAGTCGATCTCGATTTAGTTGGGCGGTAGGCTGGCTGACCATATGTATAATAATTGCATAGATATGCTCACCATGAGTTTCTCGACCCTGCTGACGACGCAGTAGGACATGACGCCGAAGTAGGCCGTCAGCTTCATGGTGCCGTGGACCGCGATGTCCGTGTACTTGCGAGCAGCTTTCAACTTGCCCAGCAGCATCGTGTAAACCTCCAAACAAGGTACAAGTATACATTAAATTATTAAGAATAAAAAAAGACACAGCAATAACTAAAAAAACAGCAAGCAGGGCACTGCTTGCTCCAGTTAGTAGTTAGCATAAAGCTATGTAGTCACTGAGCAAAATTGTTTATTAACTATCTTTCAGAAATGAAATCTTCTTGTTTCTGAAACAAATCGTTTACAAACACTCTTTCAGAAGCATTTTTTTTCTAAACTTCTATTTTGTTTCTGTATTTTCTGTAAACACTACGTGTTTATCGGTACGTTTCGGTGTTTAATGACTCAGTTCAACTCAGTTGCGCAGCAAGTTCATGCTAATGTGGACGTGCCTAATCATTGTGTAAACATGGCTGAAACATCGAGTAGTTCCTTCAAACCCGATAAACTGTTTTTTTTAATTTAGCATCTAATCAGAGTCTGGGGTCCGTGACCTTTTGGTCCGTGGCGTTGTCGACTGATATACTTTTGCTCAGTGGACATGGCGTTAGTTTGTCGGGGCTTTTTCCGCACTTAGCCTCTCAATTGAGCCATTATGCGTGGCTCATACGTCCCTTTTTCTACTCTAACCAGCCCAGGCTGTTCTCGAAAGCCAGCGTCCACGTTACTTGGATAGTTAGTTTACGTGACTGCAGTTTCTGTAGCCTCTCACTGGTCAATGCGTGGTGTCCGGCAGCTTGGCGGGGTGGTGCGGGGCCGCGCCGGCTGCTAGTAGCTGTGTCTGCAGCCAGCGGTCAGAGCGCGCGCATTGCTTGGGGGGAGTTTACCTGGTGCAGCGTGTGGTGCGCGGTGTCCGGCAGCTTGGCGGGGTGGTGCGGGCGCGCGCGCGCGTACCCCGCGCGGAAGTGCTGCGACGGCACGAGCGCGACGAGCAGCAGCGCGGCGGCCGCGCGCACCCGCGCCGCGCCCGCCGCCAGCAGCTGCGCCTCCACCCAGCGGTCCGCCGTGCGCAGCGCGAACGCGTGCGCGGCCTTGTTGCGCGGGACCTACACACACCTTTCAGTATAACATCGTTCAACACGTTTGTTTTATTAGTGAAAACGGTGTTTGGCTTTAGTGTTTCTACTCATTTAAATTGTTCGATTGTGTAATGCTGTTTGTTTTCCATTTAGAATAAAATAAAATAATCTTTCTGACCGCTGATTACATTTGTGAAAGAGTGATTTCGTGAACGGGGACGGAAATGTCTGAAATTAGAATATTTGAAATTGAAACGATAAACGCACGTGGTGGGTGAGAGATGGCAAAGACACCGTTCGGACTCGGAAAAAAGAGGAGGCGGTCCTGTGTCACAGATCCCATGGTATTCACACTGAATTTCTTTTAGTTTGCTTCACTCGGATTTAAACAAATGTTTCCGTGTGGGTCACAAAATTACAGTGTTAATATGTAACCAGCTGTGCCAGCCTTGGACCGCAACGCGTCAGCTTGATGAACTGGCGGCAGTTCTCTTGATATGTAACATGTAAAAAAGGCTCATAGGCAATGACACTCGTGTGCGTAAAAGACTTCAATCTTGATCATCGCCGCAAAATTGCTAGTTTATCGGGTTTTTATTGAATACACTTCAATACCACCTTGGCCTTTCTTTTATCGGACTTCTCGTATCTCAAAAAGGCGACATCGTTTCATGGTTCATGTTCCAAAAACGTCTAGATTGTTGGCGTTGCCTGAGTGGGTTTTCGCCGATAATTACAATCTTGGTGTCTTCAAATCGAGAGTGAATCGGTTTCTTCTAGGTAACCACGGTACATAGTAGATCGCATCATCGCTTAACATCAGACGAGATGGCGGTCAAGTGCAAACCTATTACAGTTAAAAAAAACATGTGACCTGCAGAGCCAGCCACTCGAGCGCCTGGTGCGGGCAGGCCTGCGCCGCGTCCCACAGCCGCGCCAGCGCCAGCGCTGTGAAGCACGGCAGCCCGCCCGCCGCGCCGCCGCCCGCGCCGCTGCCCTCCACCACCAGAGTCAGCAGCTTGAAGAACTGGTTGCAGTTCTGCGACAAAAATATTGATTGTCTGTAAAGTCGGTTTTTTTTACTTTAATTAGCCACTCCGCAGACTCCGGGATCCGTGATCTTTGTCATTACAATTATCTTTTTTTTACACATTTCTTGGATAAGGAGAAGAAAATAGGGGGGAGTTGGGTACATTTCAAATCTAATTCTAGTGTTCGTCTGTAGAGCCGATCACTACCGGTTGGGATTGCGCTAATCGTCTGTAAAGTCGGTTGGTTTACTGACGATAGTTTAACGAGCCCAGGTCATAACAAAACATTGATAGATGCAGCGCAAGCGTACAATGAGCGTAACGGGACACTATTTCGTGCATGCATCCGGCGTTCGTCGATTTATGAGACATTGACATCAAAACTTTAAACTCTATAAACGATCAAGTTTTATACACAAAACTTTTTCGAGTCTTCTCGTCCCTCATCACACAGTCTTAAGCCTACATCATCGGTGTGTACCTCTCATGACATCTGAAACATGGGCTGTCATGACAGTGAAAGCGGTCTATAGTCCATTGAAAAATAACCAGCGTGTTTTAATGTAATTTTAAAACCCGTATGCTTACGTTTGTGCTGGCGCAATATTATCCTAGCACACCCCGGTGTCAGACCGTGCGCAATACACATAACATTGTGAGATCAGTGTCGCAATATAACACAGCGGCAAAATCCCTGGAAACTGGTAGGTGAAAACTAACCTCGGAATGTTTCGCGATCGCGTTGAATATCATGGCGACGATCTTCTGCGCGAGCGGCTCGTTCCAGCGGCACAGCGCGAATATCAACGAGCGCGTCTGTTGAGGGTTCAGGCAGTCGCGCGTCTGCTGGTAGATGAACGGGAACCCCTGGACATACACACTTGTGTAAATTCTTTCGTCGTTTTCGAGCTGTATGGAAAAAGTATGAAGTCAGTATACTCCGCAACAGTAAAACAAATTCCGCTAATGAAATGTAGTAGTATCTTTTATAGACATACCTCAGCAGTGATGAGAGAGAGCTCGCGTCGGGTTCGTCTAGCGCCAATCCACTCCGCTATATTTGTAAAATTTTAGCTAATCAAATGAAGAACTATATTTTATAGGCATACCTTAGCAGTGATGAGAGCTCTCACGTCAGGATCGTCTAGAGCCAACGCCCCCTGCGCGTCCCGGCTCCGCTCGACGAGGCCTGCGACCAAGGCGACCATTTTGTCGAGAGCCCCGGGCCGCAGCTTGTCGCCCGCAGACTCCGCCGCGCCGCTGCCGCTGCCGCTGCCGCTGCCGCCGCCGCCGCACCCGCTGCCACTCGAGCTCGCTTCTTCTATTGACGGCTCCGGCTACGAATTATCAACATATTTGATACTTCAGATGTTAACAAGAACAAAATTAAATTTTTTGATTAACCCCCGACTACCTTAGATTTGTTATCTGTACAACATTCTACTAGTCAAGCCCTTTCATTTGATACCCATATTGAGGTAGGTTGTGAATAAATATTTTGTCCGCCATTTTGTGGAGGCGGCCATTTTGAATCGATATTAACCAGACATAGCTAAGAACACCCGCACGGATATTAACTTTCAAATAAAAAAAACCGCATCGAAATCAGCCCAACCGTTTGAGCTCTACGGTGCCACAGACAGACACACACACAGACAGACAGACAGACAGACAGACAGACAGACAGACAGACAGACAGACAGACAGACAGACAGACAGACAGATAGACAGACAGACAGACATCGACGTCAAACTTATAACACCCCTTTTTTTGGTCGGGGGTTAAAAACAAGGACATTTAAACTAGTCTCACTTCGGTATAATAAGAATCTCGTGTCACGATGATTGTGTTCGGACTGTTCCAAAATGGCGGTATATTTATATGAAATTCTGAATGTGATAGGCTTGAGAATAGATATCTAGGTATTATAACACTCCTGCCTTCCCCTCTCTCACTTTTTAACACTGCTAATAATATTTTTGTATAAACAATAACGGTCTTATTCATAAAAAGTTATAGCATGTCTAAAGTCTTGCTATAGTACGTCTTAGGAAAAATGGTATTCATAACAGCATTTTAGCGCTAAAACATGCTATAAGCCTTCTATAAAGTTATGGAGCCGAGACCCCTACTTTAGCGGTGTTTTAAGGCAAATATGGCCGACTCTTAACAACTGATTAGTGTCAAAATGACGTTGTGACATGTTCTAAAATTTGTCACTGTTGCAGTGACACTGTCTGTTCTATGTCTCTTGCTCCTGACCGCTTTAGCCTCGATTTCCTTTTCCATTGTCAATATTATTTAGCAATTTCTCTTATAAAATACAAGAAATTAATGAGATCGAACGAACACCACTACATTTTAGTGATATCACTTTAAATTTGCGGGCTTTCCCCGCTTCATAACTTCACAGTGTATGTATTTTTTTTTATTCTGTAACATTGTCTATGGCTCCACCATCAAACTCGTTTTATCTGTGAACGATTCTGTCAGTTTGTCTATTTAGTCGATCGAGATTTCATTATAATGGCAACATTTTGATCCTAAAACTGATATTAGTAATGCTTTGGAATTGTATAGAACGTTTTATAAGCTTATCGAGCGTTTTGACTAATGAGTGTTTTAAGTCTTCTATAAGCATTTATTATGAATAAGATCGTTAGTAATGTTAGTATATAATTCAACTGTCGTTAATTGACGTGAAAGTGTGACATCATTTTACACGGCGACACTTGGACATAACATTCTGTTAACAATTTATGTGACAGAGCAATGGTTTGTGAAATCAGCAAGTCATTCAATAATAAGTATGAATTAAACTTTCATTTCACTCATAAAAATAAATCTAATCATCTACTTTGTCATTTTTGTGACCTATTTTATATTTCATGCATTATGTGTGTTTGTAATTTCCTCATGTTTTGAACAAATAAATTATCTTTTATCTTTTAGATCTAGACAAACGTCGTCCGTATTTATCAAAAGTATTCCCATCAATACATACTACAATAAATAAATTCAATAGAAAAACATATGCAAGCACGTTACTTTTATAAAAACTCTCATTGGTACATTTTTAAAAGTCACTTACCACGCACGAGTTTTGTCCCAGGTAGAAGTTCACCATACTACTGATGGCGTTTATTCGCAACATGAATTTTCCCTCTTCCTCGCCCATTTTGCTAAATTCGTACAGCAGGCTAAAATATTCAGTCAAGTGCCTTAAATGAGATCGTGCTCCATTCTCCATCTGAAATAACATATTTTTGTAATCTTAATATCTAAACATACAAATTTTCAGAATAATACTAATAACCGCCCCTACACACGCACACTTCGTTTTCTTCGCACACCTTCGTCTGCGCAGAAGAAGACTATACTACACGAAACTTTACATTTTTAAAGCCTAGCAATGTTTTCGGATAAACCATAGAGAAAAGAGATTAGTCATCTAACATCTCAGAGTGAGGCACAGTGTACTCCCAGGTAGCCATAAATTTGGACTCTTCATGCTCATACATTTGCGATGCACTATGTTGTTATACGCAGGTGTGATCTACCATCCTAGGCTTACCATTAGGCGCATGCCTTGCTCTTACCGTCACTCTACAATAAAAAACAAATTGGCAGTTATAGGGCCTGCCGGTAGAAGAGAAAACTTATAACTTACTATTCAAAACGTAAAGGTCTGCGCCGACTTATGCGACTCGATTACCACCCGACAAATGAAATACAGTCAAATGTGTTTTATGCCATGCACGTTAAGGTACATATTACATTGGCAACACAAATTAGCAGACCGCTTGCTGACAGCCGTCTGCTGATTTATGTTGCCAATGTAATCTGTATCTTAACGTGCCTCGCATAGAGCCCATATTTGAGTGTACTTTATTTGTCGGGTGGTAGCGGAGTCGTATAAATGGGTGCAGACCTTAAATGTCGCACAATACATCAACTGTACAGCTATAGATAAACTGTTGTTACGCATATTGGTGAAGCGACCAACACGCATATTTTTTAATTTTTAATAAAATTTCTCTCGTCCAAATAAATGTTTTGACGAGTGAAATTTTGTCCAAGAGTGACGAAACGAGCAGTATATGTGACTGATGGTAGGCAACATGCCTGCCACATAACAGCACAGTGACACGCAGCTATTGAAACACGAAAAGTCCAAATCATTACCTGGCACTGCACTGCGCTCGTCACCCAGAGATCTGCGATGTTATTATCTGTAAGCTCTGCAATTTCTCTGGAAACATTTCCCTTCAAACCGGAACACAGTAATGTTTGCACAAGCTGCTTGGCGCTAGAATAACTGGCAAAGGTGTTGTACTTCCCCAGGCGGACTCTAGAAGAGTCCTACCACTACAGAAATATTCGCTGCATTAGCGTGTCGATGATGCGAACCCATAATATGTTTCCCTATCAAAAAAAAGCTCAACAAGACTAAAAAAGATTTCACTTAAACAAAATTAATTAGATAAGAACAATCAATATGGATACTCACTAACGATAACAACATCCTTATAAACCTAGTAACACAACTCGCTTCTCCCAACTTGCTATTGTCCTCGCCTTCTTCCATACCCTGCAGGTATAAGGCACAATGACTAGATCTGAAACAATTGAAAATATACTTTAAACAAACCTGTCTTAATAATCAAAATAGCATGCGAGTATAGCTTTTAACGTAATGAGGATATTCGCAAAAGAACGAAAGTGTCCGACATACACAACATACAAAAGTGGCAATGGGCAAGCCACATCGCTCGCAGAACTGACAACCGATGGGGAAGAAAGGTTCTCGAGTGGCGACCATGAACCGGAAGACGCAGTGTTGGACGGCCTCCCACTAGATTGGCAGATGACATCAGAAAGATCGCTGGAAACTGCTGGTTGCAGGTTGCGCAGGACCGTTCGTTGTGGAAATCTAGGGGGAGGCCTATGTTCAGCAGTGGACGTCATGCGGTTGAGGATGATGATGATAGCTTTTAAGCTTTCAAGATTTCAAGTCACATTGGAGATATTACTCCAGACGCAATCGTTTCGTTTGAATTCGGTCCAACCCAAATTAGTTTTTTTTACTATTATAGGTGAGATGTCGGTCAAGTGTAAACTTGACCCCACCTCATCTGATGTTAAGCGACGATGCGGTCTACGATGGAGAGTGCTTATCTAAAAGATACCGATTCACTCTCGATTTGAAGACACCAAGATAGTAACCATCTGGAAAAACTCACTTAGGCCACGCATGCCACAGCCTAACCGTTCTTTTCACAAATGTAGTTAAACCACTTCGTTCCGAGTTTTTAGAATGTCAACCATGAAACGATATCGCTTATATTAAGTGTATTTAACTATCTCCCGACGTTTCGGTAGCGATACAACGGCCGTGCTTACGAGAAGACTCAACGTGGTCTGTCTTCTAAAGAGGTAATTAAATAATTAATTGGATCGTGGTTTAGTCCTATGTAATATTTTGTTTAAATATCATGCGAAATTCAAATAAAATTTACCTGAGCCTCTGTATAACGTGCATGCAGAGCCTTTGAAACATTTGCCGGACCATCTGGTTCGGACATTTAATTAATACCTGAAAGAATAAACAAAATATAAACTTTTTTGAAGTACAGTAGAACCTCGATAAGTTAAAGTCCAAGGGAAACAAAAAACATTTTAAGTTATAGAGGTTATAAGTTATCAAGGGTTTTGGTTTCGGGCTCTGATGGGAAGGGAACATATTATTTTTTGAAGTTATAGATGGTTTTAAGTTACCGAGGTTTGAGTTATCGCGGTTCTACTGTAATACTTCATTCAGTCAGGTGTTTCACAATGTTTATGTACTTATCTGTTGTGTTATAATGTTCTATGTTTAGATCTTATTTATCTACTGTTTTAAAGCATGTTAGTTTTAAGTTCAGATCTGTTGGCCTAATTTTATTTATGTTTATTTCTAATTTAGTATTATTATTGTCAAACCACTGAATTTAAACAAAAGTTGTTTCTAGGCCCACATAGTTTGGATTGTAATACAGTTCTGTACAGTATACTCTTATGTTATAGTTTGTGTTTATTACATTCTGTTTTGTGTGCTCATTGAATAAATAAATAAATTTGGCACGTTAGGGAAAAAATTATGAGAGTAAATTTTTACGATGCGCACACCACATCACGAAAACCGACAGTCTGAAGTTAGCAAGTAAACATTTTAGTAAATATTGTAACATACTTCGCATTGATACTTATTACGTGGAAGATATTACCTATTCTATGTTTGATGTTAACTTCTTAGTACGAGGAATAAAAGTAAGAAGTATCAACTTCTTCCGTGCGTACATAAGTTTACATAAACTTTTTAATTTGGTAATAATTGTAACTTACTTGCATGGGCCACCATGTGTCATCGGCCATATGACCCAGGAACCACTCCGACGCCGCCGCTGACGCGTTGAACTGTTTTGTTACCAATTCCACCCACGACACCATTGTTGGCTAAATATGAAAAAACAACATATTAAAAATTTTATTTAACAACTTTAATGAGCAAATTTTAATAGGTCTACGTTTTTTAACAACAATTCACGTTTTTTTCTGTCTCCTGAAGTCTGCTTGCTTCATCTTCGGCCACATCACCGCTTGACAACAAGCAAGGTCAAATGCAGTCTTGTTAAAAAACCTTTTTTTTTTGTGACACACTAATACGTCACTTTCAAAATGTAGATAATAAAGATTTGTTTTCCATATTTTGACAGTATGACTGTAAAAGAAATATTTCATATTAATCAATATTATGTATAATAATATGTTGTGTGCTGAATCACAACGCAATCCAAACGATTTAGGCACGGAATTACAATCCTTGTCGATATCATTCTAAATGGATAAAACAAAGACAGACATTTTCATAAAAGAAGAACACGAAAATGGGCTGTTTATTTTTATACTACATACCTTTTCCTTTGCATGTATAAAGGTTTCGATGAAAAAACGACGTGGAAAGCCGTGCTGCTACCTCCGTCACTTCTGGCTTCAATGTCACCAGCGACTGTGGGACGGAGCTGCACATTTGACCCATGAACCTGAAAAATTATATCATTTATTGAGACAAATGTTATTTCAACTTCATAAAAAGGGTAAAGTGGACATGTAGGGACAATAATATGAAAAATTGATAAGCACGAGATTCGGCTCGAAGGATCAATTTTTTTTGTAATTATTTATGTTTTTGTTTCAGCTGTTCATTACACTTGCATTAGCAGCGGTATATTTATCGTGTTTAATATAGTGAATCGAGTCACCGGCAGTAAATATTCCGTTTCTAATGATTCTAGGGATGCCTCAAACAAGTAGTATCACAGTGAACACTTATTAATTAGTGCCACTATTGGAAGACTTATTGCTTCATTGTCTTATTAAAGCAATCTCATGTAAGCCATTAATCTAATTGTATTTTTACTTTTTGATAGGAAATTTAAGTCTGAGAGCAATGTCATATGCCAATAGTATTATTCCTCTTTGGTAGGACACGCGATACGCAAGTAGTAAAGTAAGAAGTTTCATTCAATTTCGTTTAGGTGAACTAAGTTATGGATACTCACGTGAAGTATGCGTGCTGGAATATGTTCTTGTCGTGCAGAAACTGCATGTTGTCGTCCCAAATCCACTGCTGCAGCTCGGTGGGTAACTTGACCTGCGCCGTCTCGTTGTTACGACGCTCTGACGTCGTCGGACTCGCTTCCTCTGCTGTTGAAGACTGGAGAGAGAATAACTTATTAATTAATACAAATCTACTAAATACATTGATAAATAAGATAAATGTATGCTGAGTGCGAGTTTAGTCGACTAGAAAACGCGTTCTACCGTGAGAGCGTAAACATAACATTTGTATGAAGAAATTAATAGTGCGTCTAGCGACGCTGGAGTTTTTCATACAAATGTTTAGTTTATGCGCTCACGGTAGAACGCGTTTTCTAGTCGACTAAACTCGCACTAAGCATACAGCTATCAAGGAACGTTAAGTGCCTCCGTCTGACGTGATTGACGTGAGCGACATTCATGAGACATCTAAACTTGTAGATTTATAATATTAGTGTGATAAAGCGTGTTTGGGGTTAACCACACTCTATTGCCCGCATCGTCGCGTAACAGTTGACACTATTATCTATACTAATATTATAAAGCTGAAGAGTTTGTTTGTTTGAACGCTAAGATCTCGGGAAGATCCGAATTGAAAGATTCTTTTTCTATTGGATAGTCCATTTATCGAGGAAGGCTTTAGGCTATAGAAAATAGGTCTACTATTAATTGAAGCGGAGCATGAAACAAGAATGTAACAAAATCGGAAATTTTTTTTTGAGAGTTTTCGTACGTTTCGTGCTTTGACATGACACATGACAGCATGTGTCAAAGATTGCGTCATTGAATTTCAGTAATCTGTGCATTGAATATAAACCTTTGCTAATTTTTTTTTTCTAAATCTGAGTGGGTACGACCAATTTCCGACAGGTGGCGTAGCAGGTAGCTGAAGAGGTTTTTGTTTGAAATCGATATTCTCAGGAATGAGTGAACCGATTTCAGTCATTCTTTCACCGTTGGATATGTACGGGATCCCGATGAGTGCTATATAATATACCACGGGCGAAGCCGGGGCGGGCATCTAGTATTATTATAATATTGCGGTCGAGTATCACCTGCAATATTAAAAAAAAAAGATGTGGTTGGCATGGGACACCAGGCAGGAACGAAGTTACTTCAGACAATGTCGAAGCAACACAATTTGCAAAAATAAATGTTGCTTAATTTTATGGTACGATTATCTGAAAAATAAAGTCGGCGACACTGGTCACGGACAGTTTTTTATGCGTCATTTCAGTAATATATTTTTCATACGGTTTTAGTCTCCCTATATCCTCCAAGTCTCAAGGAAGTTCGTTCCAAAAATGTAGCCACTGAAAGTGATAGAAGTATTTCTATATTGACCTGCGGTTCCTCGAGCGTGCCGCTGTCGGAGCCGCGATGCTGCCGCGGCGGGCACAGCTCGTAGAACAGCATGTACGCGCTGTTCGTCTTCTCGAACGAGAAGTCCATGAACTTGTCCGTCACAGAGTCGTACGTTTTGCTCTGAAATTAAAAACATATATTTTCACGCCTCCGACAAATGACATAATGACTTCGGAATCACTTAGCTTTAACCTCATAGCATTATAATATATACATAGCAATACATTTAAGAAAAAAATACACTGTTAAGCAAGCCGGGGGCAAAAAGAAATACATCATCTGTGAATTTTTATACTGTAATTATTAATTTGAACTGTTTTAACTATGATGGTCCATGAGATACAGCCCGGTGATGGGCGGGCGTCAGCGTAGTCTTAATAATAGGATCCTTCTAGGGTCTTAATAATAGTAATTTACATTTTTGGTACGGAACCCTAAAAAAGGAGAGGGAATACAAAAAAAAACTATGAAATAGTGAACTTCGTTACCGTCATCTCCCCGCCGAAGCACTCGGAGGCCAGTCCCGCCGGGTCGAAGGTCTTGACCTCGGCGTCGTTGAAGAGCAGCCACCGGTCGTGGTGGTCGTGCTCCCGGTCCCTGATGAACGAGTAGTAGTGACCCCCGTCCGCCGTCCCCGTGTGGACTGTCACGCCTATTAGCTCGTATCTGGGGAGGAGTGGTTCCAATGACATGTTTTCAAAAGGCAAATACACATAATATCAAAGATACTTTTTCAACAGACTTCAATAGGGAGATTCTCAATTCGTGTGTATTTTTTGAAGTGAAAACTTTTTTTGACGCACCACAAACCAGATTTTTTTGTGGGCTGTGAATGAATCTCAGCGCCACGTTAAAATAAATCTTCGGGTGAACTTGGGATCGCCGAGTGTGCCAGAGCGAGAAAGATAGTCAGCTACTGCTGTCTGTCTGCTGTTACTGTGTTTTTGTATTTATTCTTCGCCATGAATATTAGACCTTTAGCCGCATCTGTCGTGTTCCGATACAAATTTTACCGAAATCGACCTTCCGAATAAATAAAAAAATAAAATAGATTCAACTAGTAGAAAATTATAAGGTAACAAAAATAAAAATACAAATTCACAGTCACCGAATTAAAAATCTTTAGTAGTATTATTATTATTATTTATGGTAGAAGTCAAAAACATTAATATGTAATGAATAATTAATTATGTGTAACTTACTCATAATGCTCCTCAAATTCTGAGTTATCTTCACTCTCTGTACTAGGACTGCTATCGCCTTCCTTTTTTTCTGCCGATTTTCGCTTCTCTTCTGCAATTAAAAATAAAGAAATTAAATCAGATTTAGTCTCGATTCTGTTGTAACTTGTGACTATTACGGTTTGTTGTTTTTTTTTTAATTTTGAGAGACATTCAAATGCGTACATAGCCTGAAATAATTATGTCAACATTTTCAATCTATTTTCTTACCTAAAAAATCCAATTCATTATTAACAACACAATATAAATTATGAATAAATACTTGATTACATATATATACATACATACATACTGTGGTCATAATAATATACCTGTACATTATACATATAATACACCACTAGCCCTTAGACATAATTATTTCAGGCTATGTACACATTTGAATGTCTCTCAAAACTAAAGCTACTAGCCACAGGGCTAGTGGTTTATTATATTATGTAGAATGGTACTAAGACCTGGCCTGGTACAAATACTTTATCTTTTTAACAAGGAGATTATAATTTTATTGTCATACCAAACCATTGTACCATCATACGTAACAACAATGTTTTATCATAAATTAAGATTATTACTACTATTTATAATCTTTAGTATAGCGAAATTTGATATTTTAAAGCAATTAAAATAGAAATTTTTACCTTGGTACTGTGCCGGCATAAGATGTTTCTCCACGTATCCAGACATGTCCAATCGCATCGGGAACGAGAAGTGCGTGTTCACTTTTTCTTTTAGCATCGTCAGCATATTGAACGTATACCGCATCGTATTGAAGCATAGGATGCGCGGGAGTTTCTTGAAACAAGCCCTGTAGCATAATATAAATAAACAATAATATAATATTTGTATTTTTTATATTTGTTGTAAAAAACAAAAAAAAATCAGATAAGACATAAATGAGGTGAAATATAAATAAATAATAATATAAATATTGGCAGACATTTCACACTCAATACCATCTGGATAAAATGCTTTCTTTTAATAAGTAATTCCTCAATGATTTATTTCATATATTCTTCTTTCCAAATTCCTCAACATTTTACCTACAGTACATTTGAACCGATTATCTCATTATTTATTTTTCATAACTGTATAATTATCCAAACCGGTAAAGGAAAACATAGTGAGGAAACCGATATGTTTCTAGATTATTTCGTAATCATGCGTTATCTGCTTACTCGCACTTGGCAAGAGTGTTGAGTGCAATGAATTATTGAATTACATTAAAACATCTTTTTTTATAATCTGTTGACTTGTATCTGTGTTTTGTCATCAATAAAAAACTATGGAACTATGGCCCGACTCTGGAAAGTCCCGAGTCCCAGCAATGCGACAATGTAGTGGGCTGCTTATGTTTATGTTATGTAGACTCACAAATTTTGGTACATTACCTTTTCTCAGCCCGCACTTTGGCCGAGCACTGCGAGCATGTATAGCAGTTGTCTCCCTCTAGCGTGTCCTTTACAGTGACTTCGTCGAGACTCTGATGCAGATTACGCATGTCTGCGACTTGACACCGGACCGTATAGAACTCTTCTAAAGTCCGGGATACGTGTGGACAGTCCTGGGAACAAATATTTTAACGTGAATTGTAACAAATAAATACAAGGTTCACTTAGAGTGTGGTCTAGTTAGGAGAAAGGCGACTGTCGATCCGGGGCCCCGGGTTTAAATCCCAAGCGCACCATTGTCTTTTCGAAGTCATGTGCGTAATGCCGCTAACGTAAAACTATGAAAGAAAACATCGTAAGGAAACCGACATGTACCTAGAATCATTATCAATTCACAGATTCTGGCCTTGCCTCTATACTTGAGAGAGAAGGCAGGAAGTCTAAACGAATACCGATAAACCCCGAGCATTAATCATAGAGGTCTTCCATAGCTCGCTGAGCGACTATGAACTTACGGACCGCTATCATTGTTAGAATCCACGCTTGTGACTTAGGTCATGCCAGTGTTCAGAGACTGGTGGTACATCTGGTCTTTCCTGACACGAGGGAAGCGCACGCTCTTCCATCCCTCCGCAGTCAGCCATGATGGTGATAGTAGACCCCATTGACCTACCAGTTAGCTATTAGAATGTACGTTTATCTCGTAGTCTTATTATTTAATTAGCAATTGTTGCGCACCACGCTTTAAGTTTTCAAATATTTCTGTCCATCGCAAGGTTGCCGTGAAGGAATCGCTTTAGCGATAAGTCTGCCAGTTGTATCACTAGTCTTACTGTTTTTCCTAAATTGTATGTATCCTTTATGGTGTGAACAATAAAGATTTTTCATTATATACCATGAGCTACTCACCAGCGACACGACGTTATTGCTGAGGACGCCGCAGAAGAGAGTTTTGACTAGCTTCTTGAGCTCTGGGGTCATCTCCTCGAGCTTGGAGACGAGGTCGATGAAGAACTCAGCCATGTCCTTCTGCTCGCCCGTGTTCAGCGGCTGGTGGTCCATCTGGTACACCTTGCAGAAGCTGCGCGGGTTGTACGCTTTGCGCTCACTTTCCTGCGTAACAAAATAAAGAAAATAAGAATTTTGTAGTGATAGGACTCTTTGCAGAGTTCGCCTGGGGAAGTTCCACATCTTTGCCAGTTATTGTACCGCCTAGAAGTAATGTGCAAACATTTTGTTTCGGTTTGTAGGACAATGGTTCCAGAGAAATAACAATAGCTATAGAGATAAATCAACTTATATCTCTAGGTAACGCAATGCAATGCTAGGTAATAATTTGGACTATGCATGTTCCAATAGCTGCGTGATCCTGTGCTGTTATGGGCATGCGTGTTCCTTACCATAGGCATATGTCCTGCTCGTACCATTACTCTGTAGTACAAAATTGAAATGTTTTCAAATTGTTATGACTATAAGATTATTTAACATTAAATTTAACCTCTTATGAATAAGAATGATCTCGATTACGAGAACATAATAATTAGTTTTCATTTTGTTAGTTAATATTCATCATTTACCTTTCAATACAGTGAACAATGGTCTAATATTCGATCACTTTCATCTGATAACTATTTATTTTGAGGCAGTTGCGAAAAAAAATGAATCCGTCATTTTGTGGAGGCGACCATCTCATCATGGACATCTTCATCATACTAGCTCACACATAACTGCAACACTCCTAACTAATTCATCCTCAAAGCATAAAAAACCGTTCAAACTAGGATGCTACGATGCCACAGACAGACACCTCAAACTAATTGTAACACGCCGTCGATTTTTTTAAGAAAGTCCAAAATCGACTCACCATGAGATAAGCGAACATTCGTTGCATCTCGTGCAACGTGGGCGCGTGCCTTGACTGCCTCGGGTCCGCCCCCAGCACCGCGGCGCGCGCTTGCGGCATCATGTACAGGTGCTGCATACACGACGCCATGTAGCACGTGGCGCCCAGGTTGGTGAGGCCGACGTAGCCGCACTCCGAGCGAGACTCCTCCGCCGGCCAGTAGTCCCATGGGTAGCCGCAATGCGGACCTGAGAGGTACACTGTTCTCACTACACAAAACAGCATTGTGCTATACATGCTTTACAAAGTAAAAACGTAACAGAGAATAAAAATAAGATTTAATTATCCGATTGCTGGGCAAAGGCCAGCAACAACGACTATACAAGGCAAAAAATACTAGGTTGATATTACAAGTCGAAGTTAAAAGCCACAAACAACTCCCTTTTCGAAAAGTATCGTCACAAAACTGCACGCTGAGTGGTTTTTATCTGATACATTTCGGAGAGTATGCTGCTGATCTGCATAATGTAATAAGATAATAATAATAATACCACCACAACTTTTTTCTAGCGGACTGCTAGTCGCTCGAAACAACGATATCGAGTCATGTTTGACGTTCCATAAACTCTAGAATTAACAAGTTTTTTACTACATTTTAGTAATAAGAACGTCTACACTGCGGAAAACATTGCCTGTGTAGCTTTTTCCCCATCGATACTGCGAGTACATTGATATCTTCAAGTCGAAATTCTTTCGGCTTGATCTAGGTAAGCACGCTCCATAGTAGACCGCATCGTCGCTTAACATTAAGCCAGATGGCGATCCAATGCAGACCTATTTTAGACAAAAAGGGCGAATGGATCCAATATTTAGTGCGCAAAAATAAAACGGCGGATTATTATTATCTGGACTTGGTAAAATTTTACAAATTCACCCTAAAGACACACATAAATACCGAGTGACAAGCGCAATGTAGTAATGTACAGTAACTATTAATACTGGTGATAACCATAATAATACAACTTTCATAAAATTATATCTTCACGATATTAAAGAAAGTTTAAGAAAAATTTAAGAAACCTACCAGGCTTATGGTGATCCATGAGCTTGTGATGAAGCACCATATAGTTGTCAGGCGCGCCCCGAACTAGCTCCACGAGTAGATCGTATGCAGCTGCCCGGGACTTTTGAGATTTACACTTGGGCAGGTTGCGCTTCTCGGGGTTTGGCACGTCGAAAAGAAAACCGAATACCTGTGGAAATAACGTGTAATTTAGATTGCTGCAGATGATTATCAAAATTATCGAATATTTTAGGGGTAGGTATTATAAAATTGGGGCATTCAAATACATCATTTTGTTAATGCAGACAATTGGCATTTTGACTAAAATATAAATTAGCCCGTCAGTTAGATTTAAAAATATAAGTATTGTACAAGTATTTTTATCTTGTCTTTCACCAGCAAAACATGACGAAGGTACAGTGTTTAGAAGTTTCGAGTGACATCATTTCATTGTACGATTATTGAGAAGACGTAGGTAACTCAAGAACTCCAGTGTTTGATGACCTATGTAAATTTTAGATAAAACAACAAATACGATTACAACAAAACATACGTTTCCCACATTTTTTCACAATTTATCTGACGTATCAGTGGCGTATTAAGCCCTTTAGAGGCCCGGGGTGGTAAAGCCAATTGTGCCGCTGCAGCTTTAAAAAAATTAGTTCTACAAGCTATACAGTTCACATTTGTACTTATAAATAAGTGTTTGTTTTACAAAGCATAAACAGTCTACTAAATTTTCCCACTTCTAGGACTAGGGCCTGTCTATAGCTAGGAGTGAGTCAATGCCAATATAACGTAATGCGTCGCGGTGCTATGCGTCGCGGTGCTATACGTCACGATGCTATGCGTCATAATGCTTCATGTCACGATGCTATGCGTCACGGTCCAGTCCGTCGCGAGGCTATATTTCACGATGCTATGCGTCGCGGTGCTATCCGTCGCGGTGCTATGCGTCGCGGTGCTATGCATCGCAATGCTTTATGTCACGTTGCTATGCGTCGCGGTGCTATGCGTCGCAATGCTTTATGTCACGATGCTATGCGTCACGGTCCTGTGCTCCGCGGTGTCTTACTTCACGATTATATGCGTCGCGGTGCTGTGCGTCGCAATGCTTTATGTCACGATGCTATGCGTCACGGTCCTGTGCTCCGCGGTGTCTTACTTCACGATTATATGCGTCGCGGTGCTATGCGTCGCAATGCTTTATGACACGATGCTATGCGTCGCGGTCCTGTGCGCCGCGGTGCTTTACTTCACGATGCTATGCGTCGCGGTGATATGCATCGCGGTGCAATGCATCGCAATGCTTTATGTCACGATGCTATGCGTCGCGGTCTTGTGCGCCGCGGCGCATTACTTTACGATGATATGTATCGCGGTGCTATGCGTCGCGGTGCTATCCGTCGCGGTGCTATGCATCGCGGTGCTATGCATCGCAATGCTTTATGTCACGTTGCTATGCGTCGCGGTGCTATGCGTCGCAATGCTTTATGTCACGATTCTATGCGTCACGGTCCTGTGCTCCGCGGTGTCTTACTTCACGATTATATGCGTCGCGGTGCTATGCGTCGCAATGCTTTATGTCACGTCGCGGTCGTCTGCGCCGCGGTGCTTTACTTCACGATGCTATGCATCGCGGTGATATGCGTCGCGGTATTATGCGTCACGATGTTATGCATCGCGGTGCTATTCGTCGCGGTGCTATGCGTCACGGTGCTATGCGTCGTAATGCTTTATGTCACGATGCTATGCTTCGTGGTGCTATGCGTCGCGGTGATATGCATCGCGGTGCAATGCATCGCAATGCTTTATGTCACGATGCTATGCGTCGCGGTCTTGTGCGCCGCGGCGCTTTACTTTATGTTCGCGATGATATGTATCGCGGTGCTTTGCGTCGCGGCGCTATGCATCGCGGTACTATGCGTCGCGGTGCTATGCGTCGCGGTGCTATGCGTCCCGGTGCTATGCGTTGCGATGATGTGTGTCGCGGTGCTAGGCGTCGCAATGCTTTATGTCACGATGCTATGCGTCGCAATGCTTTATCTCACGATGCTATGCGTCGCGGGCCTGTGCGACACGGTGCTATAGTTCACAATACTATGCGCCGCGGTGCTATGCGTCGCGGTGCTTTATGTGACGATGCTATGCGTCACAGTGCCATGAGGCGCGGTATATTTCGTCGCGGTACTATGCGTTGCGGTGCTATGCGTCGCGGTGCTATGCGTCGAGGTGTTATGCGTCGCAATGCTTTATGTCACGTCGCGGTCCTTTGCGCCGCGGTGCTATGCGTCACGATGCTATGCGTTGCGTTGTTATACGTCGCGAAGCTCTACGTCGTGGTGCAATGTGTCGCGATGCTATGCGTCGCGGTGCTATGCGTCGCGCTACTATGTGTCGCGGTGCTATACGTCACAATGCTTTGCAACGCTTTATGTCACAATGCTATGCGTCGTGGTCCTGTGCGCCGCGGTGCTTTACTTCACGATGCTATGCATCACGGTGATATGCGTCGCGGGGCTATGCGTCACGATGTTATGCATCGCGGTGCTATGCGTCCCGGTGCTATGCGTCGCGGTGCTATGCGTCGCAGTGCTATGCGTCGCGGTGCTATGCGTCGCAGTGCTATGAGTCTCGGTGCTATGCGTCGCGGTGCTATGCGTCGCGGTGCTATGCGTCGCGGTGCTTTACGTCGCAATGCTTTATTGTCACCATGCTATGCGTCGCGGTCCTGTACGCCGCGGTGCCTTACTTTACGATGCTATGCATCGCGGTGTTATGCGTCGCGGAGCTATGCGTCACGGTGCTATGCGTCGCGGTGCTATGCGTCGCAGTGCTTTGCGTCGCGGTTGTATACGACGCATTGCTTTCTGTCACAATGCTATGCATCGCGATGCTATGCGTCGCGGTGCTTTTCTTCACGATGTTATGCGTCGCGGTGCTATGCGTCGCTATTCTATGCGTCGCGGTGCCATGCGTCGTGGTGTAATGCGTCACAATGCTTTATGTCACGATGCTGTGCGTCGCGGTTCTGTGCGCCGCGGTGCTTTACTTTATGCTGCTATGCATCGCGGTCCTATGCGTCGCGGTGCTATGCGTCGCGGTGCTATGCGTCGCAGTGCTTTACTTCACGAAGCTATGCGCCGCGGTGCTATGCGTCGGGGTGCTGTGTGTCGCGGTGCTATGCGTTGCAATGCTTTATGTGACGATGCTATGCGTCGCAGTGCTATGCGTCGCGCTGCTATGTGTCACGGTGCTATACGTCACAATGCTTTGCAACGCTTTATGTCACGATGCTATGCGTCGTGGTCCTGTGCGCCGCGGTGCTTTACTTCACGATGCTATGCATGGCGGTATTATGCGTCGCGGTGCTACGCGTCACGATGTTATGCATTGCGGTGCTATACGTCGCGAAGCTCTACGTCGTGGTGCAATGTGTCGCGATGCTATGCGTCGCGGTGCTATGCGTCGCGGTGCTATGCGTCGCGGTGCTATGCGTCGCAGTGCTATGCGTCGCGATGCTATGCGTCGCGGTGCTATGCGTCGCGGTGCTATGCGTCGCAGTGCTATGCGTCGCGGTGCTATGCGTCGCAGTGCTATGCGTCGCGGAGCTATGCGTCTCGGTGCTATGCGTCGCGGTGCTATGCGTCGCGGTGCTATGCGTCGCGGTGCTTTGCGTCGCAATGCTTTATTGTCACCATGCTATGCGTCGCGGTCCTGTACGCCGCGGTGCCTTACTTTACGATGCTATGCATCGCGGTGTTATGCGTCGCGGAGCTATGCGTCGCGGTGCTATGCGTCGCGGTGCTATGCGTCGCAGTGCTTTGCGTCGCGGTTGTATACGACGCATTGCTTTCTGTCACAATGCTATGCATCGCGATGCTATGCGTCGCGGTGCTTTTCTTCACGATGTTATGCGTCGCGGTGCTATGCGTCGCTATTCTATGCGCCGCGGTGCCATGCGTCGTGGTGTAATGCGTCACAATGCTTTATGTCACGATGCTATGCGTCTCGGTTCTGTGCGCCGCGGCGCTTTACTTTATGCTGCTATGCATCGCGGTGCTATGCGTCGCGGTGCTATGCGTCGCAGTGCCATGCGTCGCGATGCTATGCGTCACGATGTTGTGCATCACGGTGCTATGCGTCGCGGTGCTTTACTTCACGATGCTATGCGCCGCGGTGCTATGCGTCGGGGTGCTGTGTGTCGCGGTGCTATGCGTCGCAATGCTTTATGTGACGATGCTATGCGTCGCAGTGCTATGCGTCGCGCTGCTATGTGTCACGGTGCTATACGTCACAATGCTTTGCAACGCTTTATGTCACGATGCTATTGCGTCGTGCTCCTGTGCGCCGCGGTGCTTTACTTCACGATGCTATGCATCGCGGTGATATGCGTCGCGGTGATATGCGTCGCGGTGGTATGCGTCGCAATGCTTTATGTCACGATGCAATGCGTCGCGGTGCTATGCGTCGCGGTGCTCTGCGTCGCGGTGCTATGCGTAACGTTGTTATGCATGGCATTATTATGCGTCGCGGTGCAACGCGTCACGATGTTATGCATTGCGGTGCTATACGTCGCGAAGCTCTACGTCGTGGTGCAATGTGTCGCGATGCTATGCGTCGCGGTGCTATGCGTCGCGCTGCTATGCGTCGCGCTGCTATGTGCCGCGGTGCTTTACGTCACAATGCTTTGCAACGCTTTATGTCACGATGCTATGCGTCGTGGTCCTGTGCGCCGCGGTGCTTTACTTCACGATGCTATGCATCGCGGTGATATGCGTCGCGGTGATATGCGTCGCGGTGGTATGCGTCGCAATGCTTTATGTCACGATGCAATGCGTCGCGGTGCTATGCGTCGCGGTGCTCTGCGTCGCGGTGTAATGCGTCACAATGCTTTATCTCACGATGCTATGCATCGCGGTTCTGTGCGCCGCGGTGCTTTACTTCATGATGCTATGCATCGCGGTGCTGTGCGTCACGATGCTATGCGAAGCGGTGCTATGCGAAGCGGTGCTATGCGTCACGATGTTATGCATCGCGGTGCTATGCGTCGCGGTGCTATGCGTCGCAGTGCTATGGGTCGCGGTGCTATGCGTCGCCGTGCTATGCGTCGCTGTGCTATGCGAAGCGGTGCTATGCGTCGCGGTGCTATGCGTCGCGGTGCTATGCGTCGCGGTGCTATGCGTCGCGGTGCTATGCGTCGCGGTGCTCTGCATCGCGGTGTAATGCGTCACAATGCTTTATGTCACGATGCTATGCGTCGCGGTGCTATGCATCGCGGTGATACGCGTCGCGGTGCTATGCGTAACGTTGTTATGCATCGCGGTGCTATGCGTCGCGGTGCTATGCGTCGCGGTGCTATGCGTCGCGGTGCTATGCGTCAATGCTTTATGTCACGATGCTATGCGTCGCGGTGCTATGCATCGCGGTGATACGCGTCGCGGTGCTATGCGTAACGTTGTTATGCATCGCGGTGCTATGCGTCGCGGTGCTATGCGTCGCGGTGCTATGCGTCGCGGTGCTATGCGTCAATGCTTTATGTCACGATGCTATGCGTCACGGTTCTGTGCGCCGCGGTGCTTTACTTCACGATGCTATGCATCGCGTTGATATGCTTCGCGGTGCTATGCGTCACGATGTTATGCGTCGCGGTGCTATGCGTCGCGGTGCTTTCCTTCACGATGTTATGCGTCGCGGTGCTTTCCTTCACGATGTTATGCGTCGCGGTGTCATGCGTCGCAGTGCTATGCGTCGCGGTGCTATGCATCGCGGTGATACGCGTCGCGGTGCTATGCGTAACGTTGTTATGCATCGCGGTGCTATGCGTCGCGGTGCTATGCGTCGCGGTGCTATGCGTCGCGGTGCTATGCGTCAATGCTTTATGTCACGATGCTATGCGTCGCGGTGCTATGCATCGCGGTGATACGCGTCGCGGTGCTATGCGTAACGTTGTTATGCATCGCGGTGCTATGCGTCGCGGTGCTATGCGTCGCGGTGCTATGCGTCGCGGTGCTATGCGTCAATGCTTTATGTCACGATGCTATGCGTCACGGTTCTGTGCGCCGCGGTGCTTTACTTCACGATGCTATGCATCGCGTTGATATGCTTCGCGGTGCTATGCGTCACGATGTTATGCATCGCGGTGCTATGCGTCGCAGTGCTATGCGTCACGATGCTATGCATCGCGGTGCTATGCGTGACGATAATATGCAACACGGTGCTGTGCGTCGCGGTGCTATGCGTCGCGTTGCTTTGCGTCGCAATGCTTTATTGACACCATGCTATGCGTCGCGGTCCTGTACGCCGCGGTGCCTTACTTTACGATGCTATGCATCACAGTGTTATGCGTCGCGGTGCTATGCATCGCGGTGCTATGCGTCGCGGTGCTATGCGTCGCGGTGCTTTCCTTCACGATGTTATGCGTCGCGGTGCTTTCCTTCACGATGTTATGCGTCGCGGTGTCATGCGTCGCAGTGCTATGCGTCGCGGTGCTATGCGTCGCGGTTCTTTACTTCACGATTCTATATGCGTCTCTATGCGTCGCGGTGTTATGCGTCGTGGTGTAATGCGTCACAATGCTTTATGTCACGATGCTATGCGTCGCGGTTCTGTGCGCCGCGGTGCTTTACTTCATGATGCTATGCATCGCGGTGCTATGCGTCACGATGCTATGCATCGCGGTGCTATGCGTCACGATGCTATGCATCGCAGTGCTATGCGTCGCGGTGCTATGCGTCGCGGTGCTGTGCGTCGCGGTGCTATGCGTCGCGGTGCTATGCGTCGCGGTGCAATGCGTCGCGGTGCTATGCGTCGCGGTGCTGTGCGTCGCGGTGCTATGCGTCGCGGTGCTATGCGTCGCAGTGCTATGCGTCACGATGTTGTGTATCGCGGTGCTATGCGTCGCGGTGCTATGCGTCGCAATGCTTTATGTCACGATGCTATGCGTCGCGTTGATATGCTTCGCGGTGCTATGCGTCACGATGTTATGCGTCGCGGTGCTATGCGTCGCGGTGCTATGCGTCGCGGTGCTATGCGTCGCGGTGCTATGCGTCGCGGTGCTATGCGTCGCGGTGCTATGCGTCGCGGTGCTCTGCATCGCGGTGTAATGCGTCACAATGCTTTATGTCACGATGCAATGCGTCGCGGTTCTGTGCGCCGCTGTGCTTTACTTCATGATGCTTTGCATCGCGGTGCTATGCGTCACGATGCTATGCATCGCGGTGCTATGCGTCGCGGTGCTATGCGTCGCGGTTCTATGCGTCGCGGTGCTTTACTTCACGATGCTATGCGTCGCGGTGGTATGCGTCGCAATGCTTTATGTCACGATGCTAAGCATCGCGGTGCTATGCGTCGCGGTGCTGTGCGTCGCTGTAATACACGTCACGGTGTAAAGCATTGCGACGAAAAAATTAAAATAATTCTATGCGTCGCGGTGCCATGCGTCGTGGTGTAATGCGTCACAATGCTTTATGTCACGATGCAATGCGTCGCGGTTCTGTGCGCCGCGGTGCTTTACTTCATGATGCTTTGCATCGCGGTGCTATGCGTCACGATGCTATGCATCGCGGTGCTATGCGTCGCGGTGCTATGCGTCACGGTTCTATGCGTCGCGGTGTTATGCGTCACAATGCTTTATGTCACGATGCTATGCGTCACGGTTCTGTGCGCCGCGGTGCTTTACTTCATGATGCTAAGCATCGCGGTGCTGTGCGTCACGATGCTATGTGTCGCGGTGCTATGCATCACGATAATATGCGTCGCGGTGCTGTGCGTCGCGTTGCTTTGAGTCACAATGCTTTATTGTCACCATGGTATGCGTCGCGGTCCTGTACGCCGCGGTGCCATACTTTACGATGCTATGCATCGCGGTGTTATGCGTCACGATGCTATGCGTCGCGGTCCTGTGCAACACGGTGCTTTACTTTACGATGTGATATGCGTCGCGGTGCTATTCGTCACGATGTTATGCATCGCGGTGTTATGCATCGCGGTGCTATGCGTCGCGGTGCTATGCGTCGCGGTGCTATACGTCACGATAATATGCGTCGCGGTGCTATGCGTCGCGTTGCTTTGCGTCGCAATGCTTTATTGTCACCATGCTATGCGTCGCGGTCCTGTACGCCACGGTGCCTTACTTTACGATGCTATGCATCGCGGTGCTATGCGTCACGATGCTATGCATCGCGGTGCTATGCGTCGCGGTGCTATGCGTCGCGGTGCTATGCGTCGCGGTGCTATGCGTCGCGGTGCTATGCGTCACGATGTTGTGCATCGCGGTGCTATGCGTCGCGGTGCTATGCGTCGTGGTGTAATGCGTCACAATGCTTTATGTCACGATGCAATGCGTCGCGGTTCTGTGCGCCGCGGTGCTTTACTTCATGATGCTTTGCATCGCGGTGCTATGCGTCACGATGCTATGCATCGCGGTGCTATGCGTCGCGGTGCTATGCGTCACGGTGCTATGCGTCGCGGTGCTATACGTCGCGGTGCTATGCGTCACGATGCTATGCATCGCGGTGATATGCGTCGCGGTGCTATGCGTCGCTGTAATACACGTCACGGTGCTAAGCGTCGCGGTGCTATGCGTCGCGGTGCTATGCGTCACGATGCTATGCATCGCGGTGCTATGCGTCGCTGTAATACACGTCACGGTGCTAAGCGTCGCGGTGTAATGCGCCACAATGCTTTATGTCAATGATGCTATGCGTCGCGGTTCTGTGCGCCGCGGTGCTTTACTTCATGATCGCGATGCCTTGTGTCACGATGCTATGCATCGCGGTGCTATGTGTCGCGGTGCTATGCGTCGCGGTGCTATGCGTCGCGGTGCTATGCGTCGCGGTGCTATGCCTCGCGGTGCTATGCGTCGCGGTGCTATGCGTCGCGGTGCTATGCGTCACGATGTTGTGCATCGCGGTGCTATGCGTCGCGGTGCTATGCGTCGCGGTGCTATGCTATGCATCGCGGTGCTATGCGTCGCTGTAATACACGTCGCGGTGCTATGCGTCGCGGTGCTATGCGTCGCGGTGCTATGCGTCGCGGTGCTCTGCGTTGCGGTGTAATGTGTCACAATGCTTTATGTCACGATGCTATGCGTCGCGGTCCTGTGCGTCGCGGTGCTATGCGTCGCGGTGCTATGCGTCACGATGTTGTGCATCGCGGTGCTATGCGTCGCGGTGCTATGCGTCGCGGTGCTATGCTATGCATCGCGGTGCTATGCGTCGCTGTAATACACGTCGCGGTGCTATGCGTCGCGGTGCTATGCGTCGCGGTGCTATGCGTCGCGGTGCTATGCGTCGTGGTGTAATGCGTCACAATGCTTTATGTCACGATGCTATGCGTCGCGGTCCTGTGCGCCGCGGTGCTTTACTTCATGATGCTATGCATCGCGGTCCTGTGCGCCGCGGTGCTCTGCTTCGCGGTGTAATGTGTCACAATGCTTTATGTCACGATGCTATGCGTCGCGGTCCTGTGCGCCGCGGTGCTATACTTCATGATGCTATGCGTCGCGGTCCTGTGCGCCGCGGTGCTATGCGTCGCGGTGCTATGCGTCACGGTGCTATGCGTCGCGGTGCTTTACTTCACGATGTTATGCGTCGCGGTGTCATGCGTCGCAGTGCTATGCGTCGTGGTGTAATGCGTCACAATGGTTTAAGTCACGATGCTATGCGTCGCGGTTCTGTGCGCCGCGGTGCTTTACTTCATGATGCTATGCATCGCGTTGCTATGCGTAACGATGCTATGCATCGCGGTGCTATGCGTCGCGGTGCTATGCGTCGCTGTAATACACGTCGCGGTGCTATGCGTCGCGGTGCTTTACTTCACGATGCTATGCGTCGCGGTGCTATGCGTCACGATAATATGCGTCGCGGTGCTATACGTCGCGTTGCTTTGCGTCGCAATGCTTTATTGTCACCATGCTATGCGTCGCGGTCCTGTACGCCGCGGTGCCTTACTTTACGATGCTATGCATCGCGGTGCTATGCGTCACGATGCTATGCGTCGCGGTGCTATGCGTCGCGGTGCTATGCGTCGCGGTGCTATGCGTCGCGGTGCTATGCGTCACGATGTTGTGCATCGCGGTGCTATGCGTCGCGGTGCTATGCGTCGTGGTGTAATGCGTCACAATGCTTTATGTCACGATGCAATGCGTCGCGGTTCTGTGCGCCGCGGTGCTTTACTTCATGATGCTTTGCATCGCGGTGCTATGCGTCACGATGCTATGCATCGCGGTGCTATGCGTCGCGGTGCTATGCGTCACGGTGCTATGCGTCGCGGTGCTATACGTCGCGGTGATATGCGTCACGATGCTATGCATCGCGGTGATATGCGTCGCGGTGCTATGCGTCGCTGTAATACACGTCACGGTGCTAAGCGTCGCGGTGCTATGCGTCGCGGTGCTATGCGTCACGATGCTATGCATCGCGGTGCTATGCGTCGCTGTAATACACGTCACGGTGCTAAGCGTCGCGGTGTAATGCGCCACAATGCTTTATGTCATGATGCTATGCGTCGCGGTTCTGTGCGCCGCGGTGCTTTACTTCATGATCGCGATGCCTTGTGTCACGATGCTATGCATCGCGGTGCTATGCGTCGCGGTGCTATGCGTCGCGGTGCTATGCGTCGCGGTGCTATGCGTCGCGGTGCTATGCCTCGCGGTGCTATGCGTCGCGGTGCTATGCGTCGCGGTGCTATGCGTCACGATGTTGTGCATCGCGGTGCTATGCGTCGCGGTGCTATGCGTCGCGGTGCTATGCTATGCATCGCGGTGCTATGCGTCGCTGTAATACACGTCGCGGTGCTATGCGTCGCGGTGCTATGCGTCGCGGTGCTCTGCGTTGCGGTGTAATGTGTCACAATGCTTTATGTCACGATGCTATGCGTCGCGGTCCTGTGCGTCGCGGTGCTATGCGTCGCGGTGCTATGCGTCACGATGTTGTGCATCGCGGTGCTATGCGTCGCGGTGCTATGCGTCGCGGTGCTATGCTATGCATCGCGGTGCTATGCGTCGCTGTAATACACGTCGCGGTGCTATGCGTCGCGGTGCTATGCGTCGCGGTGCTATGCGTCGCGGTGCTATGCGTCGTGGTGTAATGCGTCACAATGCTTTATGTCACGATGCTATGCGTCGCGGTCCTGTGCGCCGCGGTGCTTTTACTTCATGATGCTATGCATCGCGGTCCTGTGCGCCGCGGTGCTCTGCATCGCGGTGTAATGTGTCACAATGCTTTATGTCACGATGCTATGCGTCGCGGTCCTGTGCGCCGCGGTGCTATACTTCATGATGCTATGCGTCGCGGTCCTGTGCGCCGCGGTGCTATGCGTCGCGGTGCTATGCGTCACGGTGCTATGCGTCGCGGTGCTTTACTTCACGATGTTATGCGTCGCGGTGTCATGCGTCGCAGTGCTATTCGTCGCGGTGCTATGCGTCGCGGTTCTTTACTTCACGATTCTATATGCGTCTCTATGCGTTGCGGTGCTATGCGTCGCGGTGCTATGCGTCGTGTTGTAATGCGTCACAATGGTTTATAACACTATGCTATGCGTCGCGGTTCTGTGCGCCGCGGTGCTTTACTTCATGATGCTATGCATCGCGGTGCTATGCGTCACGATGCTATGCATCGCGGTGCTATGCGTCGCGGTGCTATGCGTCGCGGTGCTATGCGTCGCGGTGCTATGCGTCGCGGTACTATGCGTCGCGGTGCTATGCGTCGCTGTAATACACGTCACGGTGCTAAGCGTCGCGGTGCTATGCGTCGCGGTGCTATGCGTCACGATGCTATGCATCGCGGTGATATGCGTCGCGGTGCTATGCGTCGCGGTGGTATGCGTCACAATGCTTTATGTCACGATGCTATGCGTCGCGGTCCTGTGCGCCGCGGTGCTTTACTTCATGATGCTAAGCATCGCGGTCCTGTGCGCCGCGGTGCTATGCGTCGCGGTGCTATGCGTCACGGTGCTATGCGTCGCGGTGCTTTACTTCACGATGTTATGCGTCGCGGTGTCATGCGTCGCAGTGCTATTCGTCGCGGTGCTATGCGTCGCGGTTCTTTACTTCACGATTCTATATGCGTCTCTATGCGTTGCGGTGCTATGCGTCGCGGTGCTATGCGTCGTGTTGTAATGCGTCACAATGGTGTATAACACTATGCTATGCGTCGCGGTTCTGTGCGCCGCGGTGCTTTACTTCATGATGCTATGCATCGCGGTGCTATGCGTCACGATGCTATGCATCGCGGTGCTATGCGTCGCGGTGCTATGCGTCGCGGTGCTATGCGTCGCGGTGCTATGCTATGCATCGCGGTGATATGCGTCGCGGTGCTATGCGTCGCAATGCTTTATGTCACGATGCTATGCGTCGCGGTGCTATGCGTCGCGGTGCTATGCGTCGCTGTAATACACGTCGCGGTGCTATGCGTCGCGGTGCTATGCGTCGCGGTGCTCTGCGTCGCGGTGTAATGTGTCACAATGCTTTATGTCACGATGCTATGCGTCGCGGTGCTATACGTCGCGGTGCTATGCGTCGCTGTAATACACGTCGCGGTGCTATGCGTCGCGGTGCTATGCGTCGCGGTGCTCTGCGTCGCGGTGTAATGTGTCACAATGCTTTATGTCACGATGCTATGCGTCGCGGTCCTGTGCGTCGCGGTGCTATACTTCATGATGCTATGCATCGCGGTCCTGTGCACCGCGGTGCTCTGCATCGCGGTGTAATGTGTCACAATGCTTTATGTCACGATGCTATGCGTCGCGGTCCTGTGCACCGCGGTGCTATACTTCATGATGCTATGCATCGCGGTCCTGTGCGCCGTGGTGCTATGCGTCGCGGTGCTATGCGTCACGGTGCTATGCGTCGCGGTGCTTTACTTCACGATGTTATGCGTCGCGGTGTCATGCGTCGCAGTGCTATGCGTCGCGGTGCTATGCGTCGTGGTGTAATTATTATAAATCATATTTAAACACATATTTGGTGTAAAATATAAGCAGAATTTATTAAGCACAAGACATCATAAAAACATTTTTTATTAACCAAAAACCGAACACAATGTCAGTCATTTCAATAAATTGGAGTCGGCCAGGATTAGCAATAAGGTTTTAACCCTCCAACACGCCCTCTTAATCCTGAATGACTTCAAGCATATCTCGTACAAACGACAAGTGCTTACAGCTAGGCAGTGCCTTCGTGAGCACATCAGCAGTCATCTGCTCTGTTGGCATGTACATCAGTTCTAGCACCCTATTCTCAACAGCTTCACGAATATAGTGATATCTAATGTCCACATGTTTTGTTCGCTTATGGAACACTGGGTTACTAGCCAGCTTCGCCGCAGACTGATTATCACTATACAGGGTTACAGTGTGACATTGACCTATCAACTCAGCAAGAACCGCACGGACGTATACCGCCTCTTTGGCAGCTTCAGACAAAGCTATATACTCCGCCTCGGTAGACGAAAGTGCGATACACGATTGCTTATAACAACCCCAGGAAATAACATTCCTACCTAGCTTATAAATATACCCCGTGTAAGAATTTACGATCCGCCCCGTAAGCCCAATCAGCGTCAGTAAATCCGCCAAAGCTTACTATCACTCGATTGCAAAGCTTCCTTGACATTCGTCGGCTCACTCAACTCTGTCTCGAGCGCAGACATCGTCCTCGGTACTCTCGGCCGTATATTATAGGCTGGTCCGTCAGATGGTGGCTTCCGTGGCATTCTGGTTGGATCAGTAGATGAACTCGGCACCTGCTCGACAGCCTCAAACCACACTTCAGGCGCTACCGGTCTCTCCGCCTCAACCTCAGCCTCTACAGTTGGTAGTGATGGCATCTCCACCTCAAGCTCAGTCCCAGACTGATCACGAACATCCGCATCTTCAACGGTATCTCCGTCATCACTAGTCGGAAAGAAGATCTCCACGGGCCGTTTACTCTTGACACTTTTTCTAGGAGGGTCCTGTTTAGCCTTTCCGCACAACCGTTCTGTTGAGGGCTGCTTGCCTCCAAGCGAATTCACCGGCAACGGACCACACAAATCGGTATGGATTAAATCCAACCGCTTTACAGCCACAGACTTCTCAGGATTGCTGGGAAAAAGAAAACGAGCTTGCTTTCCCTTTAAACAAACTTCACAGGCAACGTCTTTACAAGGGTCGTCCTGAAAACTAATATCATTAGCAAGTCCCTGCCTCAAAAGCTTCATATTGTTGGCGCTTAAATGGCCAAGTCTTTGATGCCAAGTTGCAGTGCTAATAGTAAGATTCGCCCGTAGACTGCAGGTCTGAAGTCTGTAAGCCCTCCAACGTCATTTGCCTTAATCAAAACATCGCCCAGCTTAGAAATTGTACAACCAGTAGTATCAAAATTAACAATACAACCATTCTTAATCAATTGCGAAACAGATATGAGATTCACACACAGCTTAGGTATATACAACACATCAGTTAACGTCGCGCTATCCGACAACTTAACAGTACCTATACCTGTACACTGCAGTTTATCTCCACTAGCAATGGTGACGTGACCATCTCGCGATTTGAAGTCTGTCATCAAATCACGCCTGCCAGTCATGTTATTTGTAGCCCCCGAGTCTATGTACCACGAAGATTCCGAGTCAGTTCCAGTACTATATGCTGATAAGACACAGTTTCCCGAAGAAACCTTCGCGTTCCGGCAGTCTTTCTTCAGATGTCCTTTCTGTCTGCACTTCCAGCACCACGGTTCTCTCTTTCTAGCGGAATTATCCTTCGCTTTTGACTCATCCTTGTGCTTTTGCGCTTTTCTCGTCCAGGAGTCACTCGTACTAGCGCCTTTTCTTGTAGAATACAAGCACTCACTCGAATCTCCACGAGTAGTCCAACGTTGATCCTGTAGCAGTTTCGATTTGACTAGATCAGCAGTAATGACAGCTCCCGAATGCTCTAGTGCCATGATCATGGGCTCGTACTCTGTCGGTAAACCTTTGAGCATCAACGCACCAAGAAACTCGTCATCAACAGGTTTGTTCATATTCGCCAATTGCTGCGCTAATGACAATACTTCATTGACGTAAGCTTCCATGCTAGAATAGTTCTCCAGTTTGACAGCGCACAAGTTCTGAAGAGTTCTCACTCTTGAACCGAGTCCTTTATCATCATATGTACGTTCCAGTGCATTCCAGGCGTCTTTCGCCGTATCCGCTGACATCAAATGTGAAAAACATGACTTTTCAACGCTCAAGCAAATTTTAGATTTTGCAATTTCGTCACGTCGATTTTTCACTTCGGACGTTGTTTTGTCATCCTTACCATAACCGCTTATACAGATCCATAAATTGTCGTGAATCAATGCATTTTTCATAACAAATTTCTACTCGACGTAATTTTCACGTCCGCGTAATTTTTCATGTGAAAAACTATGATTTTTCGTTTCCGACATATTTACAATAACGTTGCACTATTTTTGCTGAACCATAACCTATTATAAATCATATTTAAACACATATTTGGTGTAAAATATAAGCAGAATTTATTAAGCACAAGACATCATAAAAACATTTTTTATTAACCAAAAACCGAACACAATGTCAGTCATTTCAATAAATTGGAGTCGGCCAGGATTAGCAATAAGGTTTTAACCCTCCAACAGTAATGCGTCACAATGGTTTAAGTCACGATGCTATGCGTCGCGGTTCTGTGCGCCGCGGTGCTATACTTCATGATGCTATGCATCGCGGTGCTATGCGTAACAATGCTATGCATCGCGGTGCTATGCGTCGCGGTGCTATGCGTCGCGGTGCCATGCGTCGCGGTGCTATGCGTCGCGGTGCTATGCGTCGCGGTGCTATGCGTCACGATGTTGTGCATCGCGGTGCTATGCATCGCGGTGCTATGCGTCGCGGTGCTATGCGTCGCGGTGCTATGCGTCGCGGTGCTATGCGTCGCTGTAATACACGTCGCGATGCTATGCGTCGCGGTGCTAAGCGTCGCGGTGCTATGCGTCGCGATGCTATGCGTCGCGGTGCTTTACTACACGATGCTATGCGTCGCGGTGGTATGCGTCGCAATGCTTTATTTCATGATGCTAGCACCGCGACGCATAGCACCGCGACGCTTAGCACCGTGACGTGTATTACAGCGACGCATAGCACCGCGACGCATAGCACCGCGATGCATAGCATCGTGACATAAAGCATTGTGACGCATACAACGGTGCTGTGCGTCGCGGTGCTATGCGTCGCGGTGCTATGCGTCACGATGCTATGCATCGCTGTGATATGCGTCGCGGTGCTATGCGTCGCGGTGGTATGCGTCGCAATGCTTTATGTCACGATGCTATGCGTCGCGGTGCTATGCGTCGCGGTTGTATGCGTCATGCGTCGCAGTGCTATGCGTCACGGTGTAATGCGCCACAATGCTTTATGTCACGATGCTATGCGTCGCGGTTCTGTGCGCCGCGGTGCTTTACTTCATGATCGCGATGCCTTGTGTCGCTATGTTATGCGTCGCGTTGCCTTGTGTCGCTATGTTATGCGTCGCGTTGCCTTGCGTCGCTGTGCTTGCGTCGCGATGCTATTTGTTGCGATGCTTTGTGTCGCGACATGAACCGTCGCGATTCTATGCGTCGCTATGCCTTGCATCTCGGTGCTTTGTGTCGTGATAATATTAGTCGTGATGCCTTCTGTCAATATTGAACTATTAAATATTAACATTATGAAATTAGATATATTTTAAATGAGGCAGGCCCATGTTTATTAATATATTTTAATGCAAAATTAAAGTAAAAGTAGGCATACAAGAGTGAATTATACGCATTTCATTCATTTAGGGATTCCTGGAGAAGTACCCGCAACAAAGACGAGAATTCAAAATGAAAAAAATTTTAGTACTGCGTAAAAAGTATCGATGTCTAGATGAGTGAGATGTTTTTAAAGTCTTCTTTGAGATTTGATCAAGGAACCCGGTTGCATTTGGGGGCCTCCGAGATCAGAGGCCCGGAGCGTGTCGCCCTTTCCGCCCCTCCATTAGTACGCCATTGTGACGGACTAATTACATTGATATTTTTGGCCAGTCATCATTTCGCTTAACTCACCGTTTCCAGCGTCCGCGTGCCCTGTTCGCTGGTCTTGAACCGCAGCGGATGTTTGAGCAAGTGCGTCAGCAAGCTCAGCTGTCCGTACAGGCCGTCGTCCGGCGTGCACGGCTCAGTGCGTTTTTCTATGATCTCTCGCTTCTCGAGCGACGCGCTGATCTGCTCGCATAGCTCGTTCAGATCCGGCAGGCCGCTGTCTTCCGATGTAGTTCCTTCTGTGGATTTATAAAGAATGTATTTTATGTTTTAAAATAAACCAGTCGACAACGGTATGGGTATATGAAGGAAGATTTTATAATGTATTTTTTTATATTCTACTAGCTAAAAGGGAAGGGAAAAAATCAGAATCAGGGAAATCAAATCAAAATACTTTTAGTATGTCATAATAACATCCATCCATACCTTTAAAGAAGTCCTCAGGCAAGCCGTCGATGAGACGGCACACGAGCCAGAAGTAATCTCTACAGGCGGGCCCGTACGGCTCCTTGCCCTCCTCGACGTGGTGGTGCGCCACCTGGAAGTAAAGGTACGCCTAACATGTTCAGTCCAAATCTACTCTTGAGCTGGAATGGTCAGAGGGACATATTTAATAAATAACCATTTCCAAAGAAATTACAGGGCATAGAGATAAATCATCTTATATCTATGAGTGACACGCTGTTAGGACGGCGGGAAAATTCACTGTTTTTTTTTTGTGGTAAGCACATATTTTACTGTAAGAAACTTCTTTTACAAAATTAAGAATAGGCATGACCACAGGTCCTGCAATTATATTAAATTATTTGATATAATGGCAGTATTTAAATACAATAAAATATGTAACTTTAATTTTGATATTTTTTTGTTTAACTTACGTTATAATCATTCAAAGCTGGGTGGGCAAGTCCATTTTAAAAGTGCGAAATTATTAGAAAATGTACCATTGGACAACCCATTCAATTTCAAGTGACTTTTGTTATAAAAACCAGTTTCCTAAACGCAGTATTTAATATAGCTATAACATACAAACTTTACGCGCGACGCATATAAAATACGAGACAGCGACGTCACGCTTTAGTAGGCGTTTTTTATGAAGCGTTTTTGTAAACGTTTAAAACTGTGATTTTTAAATCATAATATCACGGGAAGTTTTTAAGATAACAAAGTAATTTTTTCACCTATGTTTCAGTTTTGAGAAACCATTATGATGGCAAATCGAATCGAAAAATGAGTCGACTATTATTGCCTATTATTGACCCAAAGACACCAGACCGATAGCCCTAACCAATACAATTTCTAAAATCTTTTTCAGTATATTGCAAACAAAAATGACCACATTTATGACTAGCAATAAGTATTTCAGGCCCAATCACCAGAAAGGGTTCTTGCCTGGTATTTCTGGATGCCTGGAACACAATACATTACTAGCATAAGTTTGAAAGATGCCAGAACACATGAGAGGCAAATAACAGTCTGCTGGATAGACCTAGAGAACGCGTTTGGTTCTGTCCAGCATGAACTTATGATATTTGCCCTAAAATGGTATAACTTTCCTGCTGAAATTATTGACATAATTAATTCTTATTATTGCCACTTAAAATTCGTCATAGCAGTAAACAAGGAATACACAAAACCACTTGAATACAATGTAGGACTATTCCAAGGGTGCTGCTTATCACCAATAGCATTTAATATAGTTATAAATATTTTAGTAGACAAAATAATATCCCGTGAAAAGAAATGGGGCTACCGGTTTAAAATCAACAATAAGTACACTGAGTCAATCTTGGCCTTTGCGGACGACCTTGCAATACTTACACGTAATCCTAAACAGTGTCAAGAATTGTTGAACGAAGTCGATGAGTTCTGTACATGGACGGAGGAATGAGGACAAAACCATCTAAATGTCATTGTCTTTGTCTGGGTAGACGAAATACCAAATATACGTCTTACGATCCGGGACTCTCCATAAGTGGCCAAGGAGTTGCCACAATTGCAGAGGCAGTGCCTTTCAAATTTCTTGGTAGAAAGATAGATCACAAAGGACGTACACCATCATTAGAGGTGGTTGTTGAAAATTTCATGAACAACCTCAATAAGGTAGACCAGCAGCCTATCAGCAATATCAAAAAGCATGGATATATGACAACTACCTCACATCACGTCTCACTTGGCCTTTCCTAGTATATGACATCGGTAATACTCTCCTGGCAAAGCTAGATGCCAATGTCATAAAGATATTGAAGTCATGGTTAGGATTGGCACATCCGGCTGATCCTCTACTCTTTTAGGGATCACAATAGTTTTGGGCTGAAACTAAAGAAACCGTCTGAACTTTACAAACACCTAAGAGTTACAAAAACGCATGTTTTGGGAAAGTCGCAAGATGAATTAATTACATCTCTCCAAAAGACAAAACTGCTTCAGACCTGGAATCTAGACTTCAATACCATAAACAATTTATGGCAGGTGCACAAGTAAGTACTGCTGGGTTGGGTGCGAGAAAGAAAAGGGAAGACCGAGACATGGTAAAAACCTTTCTACAACAAGACGAAAATGACGGTTACAAAGTGCACGCTATGAATTTAGAAATGCAAAGTGAGTGGTTAACCATAGGTGAGTTCTGTATCCCATTAGCTCTAAAGTGGCGCACCTTGATCTATGACTGGTCTCCTGCCTTATTAAAATTTTATCTAAATGCATTCCAAATGACCCTCCTGACCAGAGTAACTTGGTAAGGTGGGGAAAAGCCTCTGAAAAATGTTGCTATACTTGTGGAGAGGCGATATGTACAGCAAGGCACATACTGGTGGGATGCAAGGTGCTCCTTGATGGGGGTCATTACTCACGGCGTCATGACAGAGTACTTGAAATCATACGTGAAGCCATGAGCCTTTCAGTAGCTAGAGCCCAAAAGGGATTGACGACAAACAAAAGACAAATTAACTTTGTAAAAGCAGGCTCAACTTCAAACTCCAGGAACAAGCCTTACTCAATCCTGGGTACAGCACCTGATTGGACTATTTTAATGGACACGTATGAAAAGCACTACAAAATCCCAGAGGATGTGGGTGTTTCGTCATCCAGACCGGACATTTTCCTTTTTCTAGAGCTACGAAACGCATAGTCCTTGTAGAACTTACCGTACCGTGGGAAACTAATATACCTAAAGACCACGCGATGAAACAAAATAAGTATTACGACCTCCTAAACGAATTAACAAAAACGGCTATGTAGTTAGTTTATACGCTGTAGAAGTGGGAGCGAGAGGTATACCAGCAAAATATCTCTATAACCTACTGAAAGACCTTGGCTTATCCAGAAGTGCAGTAAGTTCTATACTAGAACGAGTATCTAAAGCTGCACTAGTAGGCTCATATCAGATTTGGCTGGGCAGGGAGAGAAAAACGAGTGGTGAAGGTGAGTGTTGATGTACGTCAGAAAGGGGCCCCTTAAACCTACGCCCGAGTCACAAGTCTCGGGAACTACTCGAGTGTTTCTCTCTCTGCCACACGATGGACCCGGCACCCGCACGGTGAATCCATGGAATGCTAAGAAGATCGTCTCTTGGGAAAGTCGCAAGACGAATTAATTACATCACTCCCAAAATACAAAAGTGCTTCAGACCTGGAATCTAGATTTCAATTCCATAAACAATTTATGGCAGGTGCACAAGTAAATACTGCTGGGTTGGGTTCGAGAAAGAAAAGGTCAGACAGAGACATGGTAAAAACCTTTCTGCAACAAGACGAAAATGACGGTTACAAAGTGGACGCTATGAATTTAGAAATGCAAAGTGAGTGGTTAACCATAGGTAAGTTCTGTATCCCATTAGCTCTAAAGTGGCGCACCTTTATGGGAAAGTCGCAAGACGAATTAATTACATCACTCCCAAAATACAAAAGTGCTTCAGACCTGGAATCTAGATTTCAATTCCATAAACAATTTATGGCAGGTGCACAAGTAAATACTGCTGGGTTGGGTTCGAGAAAGAAAAGGTCAGACAGAGACATGGTAAAAACCTTTCTGCAACAAGACGAAAATGACGGTTACAAAGTGGACGCTATGAATTTAGAAATGCAAAGTGAGTGGTTAACCATAGGTAAGTTCTGTATCCCATTAGCTCTAAAGTGGCGCACCTTTATCTATGACTGGTCTCCTGCCTTATTTAAAATTTTATCTAAATGCATTCCAAATGACCCTCCCTAACCAGAGTAACTTGGTAAGGTGGCAAAAGCCTCTGAAAAATGTTGCTATACTTGTGGAGAGGCGATATGTACAGCAAGGCACATATTGGTGGGATGCAAGGTGCTCCTTAATAGGAGTAATTACTCACGGCGCCATGACAGAGTACTTGAAATCATACGTGAAGCCATGAGCCTTTCAGTAGCTAGAGCCCAAAAGGGGTTGACGACAAACAAAAGACAAATTAACTTTGTAAAAGAAGGCTCAACTTCAAACTCCAGGCACAAGCCTTACTCAATCCTGGGTACAGCACCTGATTGGACTATTTTAGTGGACACGTATGAAAGGCACTACATGATCCCAGAGGATGTGGGTGTTTCGTCATCCAGACCGGACATTTTCCTTTTTTCTAGAGCTACGAAACGCATAGTCCTTGTAGAACTTACCGTACCGTGGGAAACTAATATACCTAAAGACCACGCGATGAAACAAAATAAGTATTACGACCTCCTAAACGAATTAACAAAAAACGGCTATACAGTTAATTTGTACGCTGTAGAAGTGGGAGCGAGAGGTATACCAGCAAAATCTCTCTATAACCTGCTGATAGACCTTGGCTTGTCCAGAGGTGCAGTAAGTTCTATACTAGAACGAGTATCTAAAGCTGCACTAGTAGGCTCATATCAGATTTACACGGGTATTGAAGGCGAGTGTTGATGTACGTCAGAAAGGGGCCCCTTAAACCTACACCCGAGTCACAAGTCTCGGGGTCTACTCGAGTTTTCTCTCTCTGCCACACGATGGACCCGGCACCCGCACGGTGAATCCATGGAATGCTAAGAAAGTCGTCTCACTAGTGTTGCTAGAATATTAGAATTGTACTGTATTATATATGATGTTGATATCTGGTGAAGGATGGGAGCTCACCTCGTGGTGGTGGTGGTGGTGGTGGGAGTGCGGCGGCCGCATGTCGGCGGCGCGCGGCAGCTGTTCTAGCAGCAGCTGCAGCAGCGGAGCCAGCGCGGCCGCGCCGCCGCCCGCGCACAGCCGGTACAGCGCGCTGCCTGCTTCACGACGCACCTATATGAATCAGGCTTTATATCTACGCTCAAAGTTTAACAAATACCGTAACACAGCACACAGCTGTAGCATCACTGTCATCTACAAAAAATCGCGCGCACGTCTGCCGCCTGATCCAGACCCTGACTCCGGTATTCAAGGAGTTTGGCTGGCTCTGGTGAGTGCTGCCCCTATCAGCGGCACCGTATCAGGAACAGGTACACGGACCACCGACCCTAACCACAAAACGCCGCCACCGACCTACTTCCTGCAGTTTACATACACTTTATATGAACTCATCGCACACGGTGACCCTAGAGCCTGACCACTTGCTGCGATCCACCGCTTCTCGCTACTTCTAGCCAGCACCGGCTTCTAAAAGCGGGGACTCGCACAATATTCCACCCTTCTTTCCCTTGGCTTTAGTTAAAACTACGGTTTCATCTTCCAACCACAAGTGTCGAACACCGGCCAGAAGTGGTTGTCGCGCGAACAGCGAACAGCGGCGTTTTGTATCAATAAGTGGCGAGCTCTAGCGTCACCGTGTTTGGCGAGTTTATATTTATAAAATGTATGAAAACTACAGGAAAAAGGTCGGTGGTGGCGTGTTGTGGTTGTAGTCGTGGATCCGTATGCGGCCACGCATACTCTCAAGGGCGGTTTATGATGATCCAACGGTAGGTAGACTAGGCAGTTATTACAGTGATAACAAATCAAATACTATCACGCTAATGATTCTCACCGCCGGGTCCGCGTCGTCTAGTAGGAGGCGCGGCGCGGCGCGCCGGAGCGACCACGCGAGCGAAGCTGCGTCGCCGCCGCCGCGCGCCCACACCACGCACAAGCGCATTGCGTGCTGCACCACCTGACAAAACAAAAAACTCAACTTCTTATCTTTGATAGAAAAGCTAGCCTAACTAAACCTAGCTTCGACACGACGATTTTTTTTAAAGAGAAGGAGAGCCACATTCTCTATTGCCTACCGAAATTCTGACTAGCACTTAGCTCAGAATTCCAACTCTAAACTTACTAATTATATACTTAATATGTTTAGGTTTTTTTAAGGTGGTCATAGACGTTTGTTTCCCACAGTATATAATTACATGCTACATACACGTAACTCGTGTATAAAGGTTAGTACAAATCACAATTCTATACATAAAAGTTTGAAAGTACGATTCACATATGTAAAAAAAAAAGTATTTAAAAAGGTTTCAACGTACCTGCGCGCGTCCCCAGAATCCAGTCTTATAAGTGGTAGGCTCTTTTAACGTAGCAGCTTCGCATAATATCGATATCAGTCTCTCGGTGGTCTCTTCCACCGTCATCAGGGAAAGAAGAGACTGAAAAGAAGCAACAAAATTATAGCAAGTTTATCAATTAACTGGTGGACTTTTCCCTCACAACAAACTAGCCCTAACCTAAGCAAATCTTGTATGAATAGCGTTCAATTATATTATACAATACGTCACCTGTATAGCTAGAAATATAATGTTATTATATTACTGTTATACTACTGCTAGAAATACACATGTGTGTAATCGAATGCAAACTCACACGATTTCATCCATCCAAAAATTACATAATTACATTGTATATTGTTTGTGCTAATACCTGGTGTATTAGGTATCAGTACTTTAGGACGGCTACTGCACCTAACATTCTCCAGGATTATGTAGAGTTTATGTACAGAAACTCAATCTAAACAATATTGTAATTAAATAAAAAGTGACGAGACGAGCAGGACATATGCCTGATGGTAATCAACATAAGCAATATGCCTGCCACATAAAACACAGTGACATGCCGCTATTGATACATGAATCATTACCTACTACTGCACTGCGCTCGTCACCCAGAGAACTAAGATGTTATACGAGTATCTCAATGCCCTGTAATTTCTCTGGAAACATTGCCCTTCAAACCGGAACACAGTAATGTTTGCACATTACTGTTTAACGGTAGAATAACTGGCAAAGGTGTGGTACTTCCACAGGCGGACTCATAAATAATAATTGCAGTCATAGTGCACATAGTGCTGTAATAGATAGCACAAAATGTTGCAAAATACGTCATCTGTATAAAAGACAAACACAAGATTTCATTTGTTATGTTATGTATTCGTTAGAGTAACATGACAACTTATATGTACTATTTTTTTTTGGATGAATAAATGATTTGATTTGAAAATGATTTGATTTGTTATCCAAATAACGTCCACTCCGTTGCACCGCCTCCACTTTTTCATTAAGAAAGCTACATTAGCATTTCGGTAACGTGAACGTGAGATTTTCCCTACCAAAAACTACAGAAAGATGCTAAAGAAATGATCACTTCGAAAACGATTTGTCTGAAAATTAATGATATTTCTAACATACCGGGTGTAATTTAGGCGTGTGTGACGGATCATTCGTAGGCAGCGTTCCGATCCGGCACAGGAGTTGCAGCAGTAACGCGAGGCAGTCTTGTCTCCATTCGCTGTCGTCATTTCGTTGCAATACTCCTAAATTAATGAAAGCATTAATTATTACTAATAGAAAATCTGGATATGATGGGCATTAACAAAAAAAAACAGAATAACGAAAAAAGAATAAGTAGAAGGGAAAGGTATTCAGTATGTATAAGCTCTGGCTAATCTTACGAACGGTATCGACTATGTCACTAAGATATCAACATGGCTTATAGTTTTATAGTGCTATTTTACAGTAATAAGCAAACATAACTGTGTACGGTTTGAACAGCAGTTTCCACAGAAAATAAAGGGCAAAGACATAAATCAATGTAAATCTCTCAGTGACGAGCACAGTGTTTTTTTTTTTTTTTTTTTTTTTAACTTTAATAGGTTTACACTTGACCGCCATCTCGCCTGATGTTAAGCGACGATGCGGTCTACGATGGAGCGTGTTTACCTAGAATAAACCGATTCACTCTCGCTTTGAAGACACCAAGATTATAACTATCGGGAAAAACCCACTCAGGCAACTCATTCCACAGCCTAGACGTTCTTATCACAAACGTAGAGTCAAACCTCTTTGTCCGTGTCTTTGGAATATCCACCATGAAACGGTGCCGCTTCTTCGAGTTACGAGAAGTACGATAGTAAAAAGGGCAAGGTGGTATAAGATCATGCAGAGCAGTTGCACACTCTCCGAAGTGTATCCGATAAAAAACCGATAAGCTAGCAATTTTGCGGCGATGTTCAAGACTTTGAAGTCTTTTTTCGCACTAGAATGTCTTTGCCTATGAGCCTTTTGGCACGCCTCTCGATTGATTCCAGAGCCTCAAGCTGATACTTAGCTGATCCATCCCAAAGGTGCGAACAGTACTCCATACAAGAGCGAATCTGTGCTTTGTATAACAAAAGCAATTGTTCAGATTTGAAGTACTTTCGCACCTTTGAGAGGACACCTAGTTTTTTTGCAGCTAATTTTGCCTTGGACTCGATGTACGAGCCAAAGTTGAGCGTAGAAGTCAAGGAAACGCCCAAAAGCTCAAGATGATCAGTAACCGGTACGGATACACCTCGAAAAGTAGGAGTATGTTGAAATGGACTCCTTTTTGCGGAGAACAGACACGCCTGCGTCTTTCCTCGTTAAACTTGGCCAGATTGGTTTCTCCCCATTCAGAGACTTCCTCAAGGGCCAAGTTCAAACGCTCAATCATACTCTCTCTCAGTACTTTAGTTTGCTGTCCACTGGCTCGCGCTAGATATGTAACTCTCTACAACGGTGCTATCATCTGCGTACCCAAAGATACCGGGCTTCAACAGATCGTTGATATGTAGCAGAAAAAGCGTCGCAGAGAGTACCGACCCTTGAGGGACTCCGGCATTGATAGCCATTCGATCCGACGAGCAGCCATCAATGACAACTCGTATGGATCGATCCCTCAAGAAGTCCGATATCCACGCAATAAACCCTGAAGACAATCCATAACTAGGTAGCTTGCTAATAAGGCCATCATGCCAAACCCTGTCGAAAGCCTTCGAGATATCCAGGAGACTGCAAGTGCTTCCCGTGTTTCTCGATGGCTTCACCCAGATGTGGGTGACATACGCTAGAATATCTCCAGTGGACCGGTTTCGGCGAAACCCGTATTGCCGGTCACTGAGGAGATCGTTAGATTCTAGGTACATCAGGAGCCTGCGGTTTAAGACACGCTCCATAGTCTTGCAGAGTATGGACGTGACCGAGATGGGCCTGTAGTTGGCAGGGTCAGCACGACTACCTTTTTTGGGCACAGGTTGCACATTAGCAAGCTTCCATGATTTCGGTACTTGCCCAGTATGGAGAGAGAGTCTAAACAGGCGCGTCAGTACAGGAGACAACTCAGGCGCACAAGCCTTCAACACCAGAGCAGGAATTCCGTCCGGGCCACTGGCTTTGTTCACATCCAGATTGCGTAGCACTTTACGAACCTCCATTTGGCGAATATGTATTTCCGGCATCAAGGTCGGACTGCCCGGTGGAGTAGGAGGTGTCGCACTACCAGCATCTAGATGCGAAGATTCCGCAAACTGAGATGCAAACAAGTTTGCCTGCTCCATTGCGGTGTGAGCCAGCGCCCCATCAGGTTTCAGCATTGGAGGCAGTGAGGAGCGGCAGAAGTTCGATTCGACCGATTTAGCTAGGGACCAAAACGCTTTGCTGCCCGCAGGGTACGAAGCTAGTTTGTTCCCTATTCGACTAATGGTCAAAACGAGCCCTCTGAAGAACCCTTTTGCAAGCCTTGGCAGCCCTGTTGAACGCCTTCTTCTTCCGGTGTGTGTCCCTTGCCTTACGCTGTCGAGCATCAACCCAGGCTAGGTAGGCCTCATGTTTAAATGCTTCAGCACTTTTACATTGAGAACCGAACCATGGGCGAGCTTTGCTGGATAATGGAACGTCAGAGTATGGAATGAAATATTCCATAGCCGTACGTATTGCATCAGTCACAGCATCCGCGCAGGCTGACGGATCATCAGAAGAGAAGCACAGTGACTGCCATGGGTAAGATGCAAAGAAAGAGCGCATCTCGTCCCAGTCTGCTGACTTGTATCGCCATAGCCGCCGGTTGCCCCTGGGGCTGAGATCGGGCGGATGGTAAACGGATACTGATTTCACCAGACAGTGATCGGAGCTGCCTAACGGCGAAGATACCACCACGGAGTATCGGTCTGGATCAGTTGTCAGCAGAAGGTCTAAGCAATAGGGAGTATGCGACTCAACGTCTGGTACCCTTGTGGCTTCTCGGACCAGCTGGGTTAGGTCTAACGACAAAGCAAGCTTTCTCGTTTCCACTCCAGCGTGGTCAGTGTCCCGGTATGGGTACAGCCAATCCTTGTGGTGGCCATTGAAATCCCCCAGTAACACTAATTGGGCAGTTGGGTACTTCTGCTGAGCCGCGTCCGCTGCCTCACTCAAATAATCAGTGAGCCGAGTCGTCTCCTGATCTCCACTGTGCGACCGATAGACACATGCATAGACAATTTTGTCGATGCCTGTATCTATCAGCACCCATAAAACAGAGAATCTGGTGTCCTCAAGATTACGGAGACGCCGACAGCAGATATCGTCACGTGCGTACAGGCACACTCCAGCACGAGGCTTGAAGTTGTGCTCCAAGGTGTACCCTGGATAGGTTAGGTACGCCACGTCCGACGGACATCTTATCTGCGTCTCCGTAAGAAACAAGAGTGACGGCTGCTCAGTCTCGAGGTGATGGTGGACTGGGGTGACATTTGAGTGCAGGCCTCGAATGTTAGTGAGGTGCACTTTGAGTGACAAGGAGTGCAGCCGCTGTTTAACTCTGTTTCTATTTCTTGTACTTTTCATGATTTTTAAAGAGTGAGTTTCGGTGGGAAAACGGAAGTAGACCGAGGCCGCACACTGCCAACCAACGGCCACAACACACAAGACAAATACACCAATGGGAAACTAGTCTGAGACTGCGGGCCGCCTGAGCCCCCAGGGATGTCTATCTGGCCTTGTCATCCGGTCGCCAACCGGCAGGATAGCGCATCCCGGGATTTTTCGCTAGATGGCGGGGCAGCCTTTCATGAGTGGCTAGCTCACTACTTGGGCCCCCAACTATCTGCGGTCGGTCGCGGCAACCGTGCCTCGGATCCCGCTACCCTCCATGACTAGCTTCCCGATGTAATGTTTCAGTGTGTGACAATGCGGTCTTGCAGGTATGCAGCAACTGTTCTGACCCGTTTTCCCTAATGGCGTCACCAGACTACATGCCGGAACACGGCTAGGCCGCTTGGCGGCACGACTCAGTCTGGCGGGTGGTCACCAGCCACGGCCGAAGCCTACCACCGGTATTTTGTCACCTGATTTGCACCACCCAGGGACCACGTGTGGGGGGTTCTGTATAGAGGTGCTTCCCCACGGACGGAGGTGACACGGCCCCCAAACAGAGCACAGTGTAATGCTAGGCGGCGATTTGGACTCTTCATGGTCAAATATGCTGCTTGGCGTTGTGCTGTTATGGCCAGGTGTGTTGCTTACCATCAATTGCATGTTTTTTTAGTCACGTAACTTAAAATTTTATAAATATCAAAATGGTTGTCTGTAAAGTCAGTTTAAAAACAATGATGTAAGATGAACGTGACACTTTTCCGGGAGTGCATCAAGACGTTTTCACACCAAATTAAAAGTAATCAGAATCTTACCTGACATCACGATGTCATACAATATCCTGAGTCCTCCCTTCTTTATAAACACATCATTCCAGTTGTCCACAGAATTTTTCTCTTCCTCACTTTTCTCACTACTAGCTGGCTCTTTGGCATTGGGACCAGTGTTACTTGAGCTCAGCTTGTCTATTATATGTAGGGAGTACATGAGTTTCTGTGGGCTGGTCGGGTCCAAGAGTTCTGGTAGTTTGCTTTCGTTTGGATTTTGGAATGCCTCGAGCAGTGTAGGGTTGAGTGGCACAGCTTGGAGTATGTCCCATACTCGACGCGAGAGTAGCTGCGCTTTTGTATGGGCTACTTGTTCCTGAAATAAAATGAGGAATATATGTAGAGTGAACGAGATTTTAATTATTTACGTACGCGGGGATGAAACTATTTGCGTACTGTTACGCCCCGGCTTTTGAGGCTGTAATGCTTACCCAGCAACCCTGGATCAGCATCACGGACTTAGGACCGGAGAGTTGGGTTACGACTCCGGTAGAGTAGTCAGTCCGTCTTGAACCTCCGACCTGAGCGGTTGCTTTTACGAGGGTGTTCTGTGCAACCCCTAAGTTTATTTTATAAAGTTTAAATTAGTAAATCTAATAAAACCTTTCCCTTGTAATTCTGTCTTTTTTTAAAAAGGCTCTAAACCACCACCGCGTAACAGTACGTAATTGGATGTGAGAACGTAAGTGCGCATGAGTTTATGCTTGAGCTTCTCTATGTAGCTACATGATTGATTTCAAACAATTAAGCTTATATTCACCATACAGCTCTTCTCTATACACAAACGTTGGTCCAACCTTCGTAGACAACACAAAGTTAAAGTTGTCAAAAGAATATAAATTGGAACGAAATTTAAAGAAATAGTAACTGTTAGAATACAGACTGGAACAATTTTTTCAAATAAATTCAAGTTACTCTGTAGTAAATTTTTACAACTACATTATAATATTTAAAGGTAATCAATGTAATATTAATAGTAAATACTTAAATTGTATGTTCGTGAATTTTAAAATCATGACATTTTTAACCAGGGTCATTTGAGAAAAATCGTTATTTTTATTATTAACTAGCTGTACCCACCCTGCCACGCTTCGCTGTGGCACATTGTGATGCAAAAATTTGATAAAAACAATCCTTGATACGGATTATATATCATTGTAAAATTACAGCTCGATCGGTGCAGAACTTTTTGAGTTTTTGAAGCGTACACAAACCAACTTAACATTTTTATAAATAGAGATTAAAATAAATATCATAGGCTACTTTTATCCCGGGAAAATAAAGGAAATGGGAACAACGCGGATTAGAGCTCTGTACGTAAGAATTTCCTCCTTATTAAGTCCCATTCTAATTTTCTACAAGAAACGTTATCTTACCCCATTGGCTCCAGGTTCCTTCATCTGCCCCAGCGCTTGCATCAAGGTGAACAGGTGATGGAAGTACGTCGGGTCTAACAACAGCAATGTAGGCAGGCGAGCCCGCGCGGGCGCAGGCTGCGCGGACGGCCACTCCGCCCACGCGCCTCGACCGCTCACTCCCACGGATACGAACACCAGCTGTGGACAAATAAAGTTGAATTTTGAATGGCAATTTTCTAGCGGAAACAGTTTTCGTTACTTAAAATACACATATTATACAAAGAAATAACTAACTTTTTATAATATGTTAAATAACAAAGGGACCGCGGCCGTCAACAGTGTTTATCAAATAATTTTAACAATCAATAATTATTACCAGTGTTTTTGTTCAACAACAAGAATAAAATTGAAAATTTTGATTAACCCCCGACTACCTCGGATTTGTTATCTGTACAACATTCAAAATGAACAAAATTAAAAATGTTGATTAACTTTACTGTACAACATTCTACTAGTCAAGCCCTTTCATTTAATACCCATATTAAGGGAGTGTTGAAAAAAGAAATGTATTTCACCATTTTGTGGGAGCGGCCATCTTAGATTTGAAATTTGTCATAATGCAAAGTATTCTACTAGTCAAGCCCTTTCGTTTGATACCCATATTGTGGTAGTAATGAAAAAAATCATATAATTCGCCATTTTGTGGTTGAGGCCATCTTGGATTTGAAATTTGTTATAGTGTATAGTGTTTTACTAGTCAAGCTCTTTCATTTGATACCCATATTGAGGTAGGTTGTGAAGAAATATTTTGTCCGCCATTTTGTGGAGGCGGCCATTTTGAATCGATATTAACCAAACATAGCTAAGAACATCCGCACGGATATTAACCTTCAAATAAAAAAAAACGCATTGAAATCGGCCCATCCGTTTGAGCTCTACGGTGCCACAGACAGACACACACACAGACAGACAGACAGACAGACAGACATCGACGTCAAACTTATAACACCCCTTTTTTTGGTCGGGGGTTAAAAACATAACTAAATACACATACATATGTAAATACATACGTAAGACCGTAAATGAGCGAATGAAATCCAAATTTTTTAATTTTCATTTCATTTTCAGTATAATAAACACATATGAATAATTTATTTTTAAGTTTCATATTTACCTGATTATCCTTAAACCCCATATCGTACAGCGTCCTTTCATCGTAGTCGATGGTCAACTCTTGTCCCTGTGTGATCATCCGCAGTGGCCCGTCTGTTGACAACGCCGTTACTCCTTCTTCACCTTGTATCTGTATAGAGATATTATGGTTACTATTGACCATTGAAATAACAGTTGGTCAACTTCGAACTCTTACAAAGTCATTTAGCGTAAAGTTTCGTCTTTCCCACCTCAATCTGAGAAGTGGGATTAAGACAAACTATGCGATGAACTATTGCATATTAGCACTCTTTGCGTCCTCGTGAAGTGAGTTGTTCCCTGTACTGACGCGTCTCTTTTAGACGGTTTCCAAACTGCGCAAGTCCCGAAGTCGTAGAAGATTGATAATGTGCAAGCAAAGCCCAAAAAATGTAGTCGTTCTAACTCTGCGAACTGCAGGCTAGTCTCGGTCACATTCATAGAAAAGTGAGATAAAATAGCCAATGTAGGAACGAAGTTCCATCGGATAATACTGAAACAACACAATAAGCAAAAAAAAATTTTTTTATTAGGTATGGCAACATCGACTGAAAAATAAAGTTGTCAACACGTCACGTGCAGTTTTTATACTTCTCTTCCGTTATGTATTTTTGTTTCGATTTTAGTCGCGCGTTTTTTCAGTTCGGTCGCGCTAAAATCCCTATCTCCTCCAAGCCTCATAAGGAAACTCGTTCCAAAAACCAAAATAAAAGAAACAAACACAAATTACCCAAGATTCGTTCACATACATACCTGTTTCTCCCACCAGACATGCACATGAGCCCGCAGATGCGCCACCAGGTCTGATTGGTGCAGTGTGAGACACGCTCGGGGGCCCGCACCGGCCGGCTGCAAGGTCAGTCTGACCGTCCCCGGCCCCATTGTGCCTTCCCAGGCGCCGGTCTCTGCTAGCGCCCATCGACGAAGGTGGTATGCGTATCTGGAGAAAGACGGTTTGGTTAATCCAACCAGATAAATGTTTAAATATCAAAATATAGCTATAATATTAAAATATATTTAAAGTATCTTATTCTTATCGTAAATTCATCGTAGCTATGGAATGACAGGTCAACAAGTCAAATGTTTGAGTCATGATGAGAAAGTGATGTTATCTGTCAGCCCCATCACTTGCGTAGACCAAGTTGACCCCTCCAACGTGCGCTGCACCTCCAAGATTTTTTTAGATTCTTACTTTGTTTACTACGTCAAGTGTTGTGTGTTTACTACGACAGTGTGTTTTAAAAGAGGCCCCCTACTATACTGTTCCTAACACAATATGTTAATAGTACTTGAGCGGTTGCTTTGGACTTGTTTTATCTGTTGATCACTGATTCCCATTTCAGTTTTCCACTATGGTTATATAATATTGGCTGGCCTGTTGGCTTAGTTGGTAGTAAGTCTGCCTGCGAAGCCGAGGGTCGTGATTTCGATCCCCACCCAGCGCAAATATTTATGCGATGAATACAAATATTTGTACTGTGCCTGGTTCTATGTATAATACGGATAAGTATGTATTTAAAAATACATAAGTACTATATCAGCTATCTGGCTTCCATAGTACAAGCTTTGCTTAGTTTGGGGTCAGATGGTGTTGTGTGTGAAATGACCACCAATATACGCATTACGCATTACACTGTACTGATAGTGTCATTTTTCTATTATACCCATAAAACAAAGTCAATAACGAGAAGCATAACATGACACGTGGACTCATATGTGCAGATTTTTTTCTTTTTCTTACCAGTTAAATAACCTACCTCCTTTTGAAGGTGTCCAAATGCGTTTTGAGCAACAACAAAGCTCTCTGTATACACTGCAACGCCGCTTCCTCTGTCATGTGCTCGTAAATATTCTGTTTGTCCACAACCCTTTCCTCCTGTTCCTCGCTCACGCCAGAGCGAGAGGTCTCGCCTTCCTGCGTTTTCGATATGAGTCGCTCGGCGGCGGAAGAGAGATGGAACATGCATTTGGAGACGAAGTCATCCTCTTGCTGTAATTGCTGTCCCATGTAATAGCTGTTCAGGTACTGGATCGCGCCCATTGATACATCTGAGAAGAGTAATGTTAGCAAATTAAATGTTACAGTATATTATTATAATTAATCGAACTTCAAGAGTAATACTAAAACCGTTAATGCACAATACCGCCCAAAACAATGTACAATAACCCCAAAAATGACAATATGATCCAAGAATGTACAATAAAACCTAAAACTATATATCGTCGTTGAAGTTCTAACACCACGTAAGTCACTTTTTGGCTATTTTTACTGTTTGATGCCATTCGCTAGAGAATCGGAAGCCGCATCGTTTAAGCCAATCAGGAACACGTAACGACCAATAAAAACTCGTGAAATTAAGAAAAAATGCAACTACACGGGATCCACCAAATCGGCGTTATATTTGGAAACAGCACGTAAATCATTTAATTTCATACTGAGAAACGGACTATCCGGTTTCTCCTAACAATTTATGGAAAAAAGGTAAGAAAATATCATTACATTATTAAAAGGTTGTATTTTTCGACTTTTTAGATATTCCTATTTTTTTTCTCTCCTGAAAAGTTGCTATTTTCGACATACGTGGTGTTAGAACTTCAACGACGATATGCCAATACACAACAAGAATATACAATACAGAAAAACATCATGCGTGGTAGTGATTGGTCTTCTTTAAATTCAATGCTGTAGACACCGCGCTGTTATGTGCAAGCGTGTCGCTTGCTATCAGGTACATACATGTCTTGCCTGTCCCATCGTTACTCAGTAAAAAAAATAGATACAACCTAAAAAGTATTACACAAGTAAGCAAGAAGCCAATTAAGGATTTATCACTTGTATAGAATTAAGGAGCTTCTATGATACTGATGCGTATATAGCCGGAAGTACTGTAATAGCGCTTCCGTTCATTCAAGGCGTACTAAAACCGTAAAACCCATAGGTATTGCATAGTGCTTACCGATAACGTGCTAGCTTAGGTCAACATCAAACGGATTATATTTCTGCCAGTTGGCTCAAATCAAATGGTCTCTATTGCCAACGGAACTTTGGGTTAGCAAAAAAGATACTCGGCTTTACTAACCTAATCTTATTAACTTACGCACATAAATGGACCAAAACTGGAAGAACAGTTCAGCTGTATATTGTCGCGTACCTGTGCTATTGGCCCGTAGCGCGATCTTCCACAGGTGGTCCATAGCGCGCGTGTGCGGGTGCGCCGCGTCGCGAGCGTCGCCCGCGCCTAGCGCCATACGGGCCAGATTGCAGAGCTGCTGATACAGGCTGAGACCCATGATGCTGATATTCTACAAAGAACAACAAAAAAACATTGTATTGTTCCCGAAATCACATAAACGAATTACAAAACACATAAGTAAACGAAGAAGTTTCTAAGTGTGTATATTTGTTCTCATATACCGATTCTCGACTACAGTTCGCGTATTTCCCACCGCTTTTACCAACAGCAACAGACACTGCCAGACCTCTTCCAGTTGGTCCACGGTTTATCTGTTACACCAATACCGAGAGGTGCAGGTTGAAAACTTGCCTCAGGATCCAATCTTGGTATTTTCTCGACTGCAGTCCACGCATTCCCCGCCAACTTTCACCACCATACACTGCCAGAGCTCTTCCACTTGGTCTACTGTCAATCTGTTCCACAAATACCAGCCATACGTCTGGATGTAAAGTGGACATCTTCTCGATTGCAATCCGCACATTCCAGGCCACTTTTCAGCACCAGACACTGCCGGAACTACGCCACTTAGTCCACAGTCAATCTGTTCCACAAATAAATACTGGAGAGGAGCTGGCGGAAAACTTACCTATGGATCTAATCGGGGCATCTTTTCGGCTGCAGTCTACGCATTCCACACCGCCTTTCAGACCCACCAGACATTTCCTTCAGACCTTCAGAGCCTTCTACTTGATCCACAGTCAATCTGTTACATAACTTACCTCTGGATCCAAAGTGGGCATCTTCTCGACGTAGAGGAACCTGAGCGCGTCCAGCCCGAGCGCGTGCTGGTCCGGCGACTTGGTGTGCGACAGCAGCCAGGAGTACAGGCAGTCCGCGCACTCCCCGCCGCCTCTCACCACCAGACACTGCCAGAGCTCTTCCACTTGGTCCACAGTTAATCTGTTGAAAACATATTCAGTTATGGGCTTAGTTGCAAAAACTCACTTTTCCAACATACTTAAAGTTACAGAATTTTGAAACAGCTCATAAAGAAAAGGATAAAAAGAATAATAAACAAGGTATATCACAGATTGTTTAAACTATGTAAGATATTGCCAGTTAAAAGTAATATAAAGGACAATATTTAATATCATTTGAGCAATTTCAAAATCACTAATGACTAGGCCAAGACCTGAAGATCAATTTCCTTTAGGCCCCTTAGGCATGTTGTTCCTAAATAAAAATAGTTATTCTTCTCATAATTTATTAAATGACATTTATGTAGCCTTAGCACAATCTATCTAAATATATTGTATTCCAATTTGGGGAGGAGCATCACAGACTAAATTTATTGCAGTGGAACGGGCTCAGCGTGCATTAATTAAAGTAATGTATTTTAAAAACATTAGACTTCCCACAGAAAGTGTTTATTAAAACTGGAAAGTATTATAAAGCCAGAAATTACTATGGAACTAATGTATGGAATTAAAATGAGATGCTATGCTAAAATGAGCTATGAGATGAATTGTGTGACGATATGCTTGAGGGGTTCGAGAACCAAAAAAATAAACTGATTTAAAAATAAAATTAGTTTTAAAATAGCTTTGAAGAAGCTGCTGTTGGACAGAATGAGCTATAAAAAAACCGCATCGAAATCAGCCCGTTTGAGCTCTACGGTGCCACAGACAGACAACCAGACACACACACAGACAAACAGACAGACATCGACGTCAAACTTTTAACACCCCTTTTTTTGTCGGGGGTTAAAAATTGATTGTTTATTTTTGGGTAACAGTAGTTTTTAACATACGTAACACTGACAGTATGGTAGTGTGTATTGTAGCAACCTAACATATAAATATGCAAAAGTATGTAACAACATCAAAGCGTGTTAATTAGAAAACCGGCCGAGGTGGCCTTCTCTTCGAGCGTGCGTGCGTATATATGTGTGTTGAGTGTGAGTTTAAGCGTACGCAAGTGCGTTTACGTGTGCGAGTCGGTGTGTGGCATCGTAGAATCACATATTTTCCACAACTCTACATTACGACAAATTTGATCAAATCCAAGATGGCCACCACCACAAAACGATGTAATAGTATATTCTGACCTAAAGTGATGCGGCGAGCCGACCGGTGAGAATATCGCGGTGAGGAAGTGAAGCCGGACCGTCAGCTCCGTGATGTGCATGTAGTGCGCCGCGTCTCCGCCCGTCACCCGCGGCTGTTGCATATAATGCCTCAGGTCTTCTAGGAACAGACGCATCATGCCGCGCTCGCGTTCCGCCCACATCACCACCTGTCACATACAAACATTACCACACACCATGGTTACATTGTACACAGTTCCATATTATTTTAGGTATAGTAGCTAGTTATTGAAATACGGTATTTGACAACGTTGAAAATATAGCATAAATTATTATAATCTTATTAGATAACACATTAAATAAACATATTTCACTCTATTTTCGGAGATATAGTGTGTATTTTTTGTGAAATACGCCAATGAAAATTTAAAATATACTGAATTTTTATCTTCGACGTAAACGCACTGTTAAGGATGGCAACGCTGTTGACATCACACGCCAGTAAATATGCCATCTATAGGAAACGGTTTCTTTGAGAACATTGATCTATTTACTGGCGTGTGACGTCACACGCGTCACATGACCAGACAGCGTTTTTGGCGGGCTTTTTTGAACTCTATATTTTAAACATTTATTTTTAATGTAAAAAACAGTGGCTCTTGCGGAAATATTCATGTGGTAAGTATATTATGTAATCAAAAATCATTTAAACGGTTTTAAAAATTTAGTCTCAATACCGTATAGCACAGTCTATTGAATCATACAGTCATTCGACGAAGCCATGTAGACGTGGAAAGCGCGCTCCCGCCATTGCCAACATTACAACGTTAGTATTTCGTAAGCGCGGTTCAGTTTTCGGTTTTATCCACCAGTGTCTAGACATTATCAGCGTTTCTTCCAAGATCAAAGGCGATGAACTACTGGTAGTATTTCTTTATACTGTGTAATAGTCCATCCACATCATACACGGTACACGTTTTAATATGAGTACCTACAATAATCAATATCCTACTAATATTATACATGCAAAAGTTATGATGTTTGTTGTTCAATCACGTCGGATCGTCGGAACAGATCAGCGTGAACACAGATTATAGTCTGGAATACCACAAAGGCTACTTTTTATCACAGATAAACAACGGAAACGGGAAAGGACTAGCAGCCTACTAGTCCTACTAATGTTATAAATGTCCATGCTTTAATGTTTGTTGATCAATCACGTCAGAATGTACAAACGTATTAGGTTAAAATTCAGATCACAGATAGATTATAGTCTGGATTAACATATGGAAACTCTGTGTAGTTCCCATAGCTAGTACATTTACAGTGCATAATGTACTAGTACATATACATTACACAGTATGCACAACCACGTGTTTATCATCATCATTATCATCACCTCATGTAATTTAAATCAAGTAATTACATCGTACCTGATGCATGTCCATCCCGCGAAGCTGTTGAAACGATGAGAATAACTTCGGGAGTAGGCGCAGAGACACCGCCACAGATCTACATAAAAAATAGAAAGTACTTCATACAAAAAACTGGGAACATAATACCAAAAGGACGTCTATCTTGTCTATTATCTGCAGTAATTGATGTGATTATCGATTACGTGAGTTTACAAGCATTTATTTACGCACATGCCTACGAAAAGACAGTGGTACGTGGGATTCAAACCGGGGGCTCCGGATTGACATTTGCCGTTCTCCTGAACTGCCCCTGTAGTTAACTTAACAAAAAAAAACGGTAAAGGAAAACACCGTGAGGAAACCGACATGTTCCTAGAATCTTTCGAGGTCATGCGTCATCCACTAACCCGCTCTGGGCCAGCGTGGTTGATTATGGCTTTGAAAGATGTACAGAAACGTGACATCACACTATCGTATTTTTATGCGTCGCGCGTAAAGTTTGTATGGCAGTTATATTAAATATTGCGTTTAGGAAACTGGTTTCATAATAAAAGTAACTTAAATTGAATGGGTAATCCAATGGTAAATCCATTTTCTAATAATTTCGTACTTTTAAAATGGACTTGTCTATCTATCTTTGAATGATCATAAAGTTAATTAAACTAAAAAATATTGAAATGAAAATTGGTAGATATTTTATTTTATTTAAATACTGTCATTATATCAAATAATTTAACATAATTACAGGACCTGTCGTCACGCCTATTGTAAGCAGATGAGGGGTATGTTATCTATGGCGAAATAGGGCGACATAGCGATGTGCCGCGACAAAAGTATGACACTGCAACAATAGCGGTCAGACCCGTGCTTTCGGTGTAAAGCGTTTGTTCTAACTCTATACGTAGTATATGTAAACTCTTTGGCATGGTGACTAAAAAATCACTAATCAGCCTGTCAGTTAAATTTTTAAAAAATATTGCACACATACTTTTCGGTTTGATTTGTTTGACAAAGATATAGTGCTTAGAAGTTTCGAGTGGCTTCACGTCTATATACGATTTTTATGTAGACGTGACGTCACAACCTACACTCTGGAAGTTTGATTATCTATATATATTTTTAACAATTAGATAAAACAAAAAATACGTGCCCCATATTTTTCCATTGTCTACCTGACGGATTAATTAGAATGGTATATTTTTGACCCAGTCATCATCCCAATTAGAGAGCCAAGGAATGGCAAAATAGTCCACGTGAATGCAAGAACTCCTCGAGAGATTTCTTGGAACAACCCAGTCTCATCATAACACTTTCCTTCTCCGTTGAAATCTATGGTCATGATAAACTGTTCCATTTGCACACACTTCCATATATGTGCAATTTAAATAAAACCCAAATATGTAAGGAATTAAATCATTAAACGTTTCAAAAGTTATGAGATATTGTAAATAGCGAAAATAGACGAGGACTCACCTATGGTTAGCGAGATTTTCGAGACATCCCTCGATGAACTTGATTCTAATGAACTTGTCAGTACTGAAGCAGAGTAACGCGCACAGAGCTTTCTCGGCTTCCAGAGCCAAGCCTTCCCCCTAGCTGCTCCTGTTGAATTAAAATATATATTAAAAATAATTATGGAAGTAAAATTTTAATTGTTATCATATCTATCTCCAATTGCACCCTCCTCATTCTCAGTATGTTTTTTTTTCATAATAAACTAGCTGTACCCTGCCACGCTTCGCTGTGGCACATTGTGATGCAAAAGTTAGATAAAAACAATCCTTGATGCGGATTATATATCATTGAAAATTTCAGCTCAAACGGTGCATAGCATTTTGAGTTTTTGAAGCGTACACAAACCAACATAACATTTTTATACATAGAGATTGTGGTGACAAAACTAGCAAGCCATGTGCCTGATAGTAAGCAACTCACAACCCTGCCCTGCTGTTGGTAACCTTGCGATTATTGAAGACCAAATGAGGGTGGGTAGATCGAGATCCCCTCATTTCGCAATAGACGACCCGCAATTTCTTCAGTTTTCGACGCCTGCGCGCATGCGCCGCTACTAAAATAATTGAGTCCTGGGAGTCAGTGTAAACTATTTATTTGGTAGGTAGATAAACAAGCTACTTAGATCATAATATTAGACTGCAGGCATTTGAATAAAATGTATGGGTCAAGTGAACCACCCGGAGACCTATGTAGGATGATTGAAGGGTATAAAGTAATAAGATTCAGCACTATGCCGTCACTTGTAAGCTGTCCAACTGAGTGCAATTGAAGAGGGGGGGGGGGGGGATTCTAACCATCAATAATTTCTCCTTGTAACATGATTTTTGTGCCGCAAAAAAACCGTTCTATATTTTAACTAATTAATATTTTAATTGTATTTTTAGTTATTAATCTTTGAGAAAATAAAATTTTGTGATTAAATAACATTTCATTAGTTGATAAAAATGAATGATTAAGATGGGACTGATTTTTTTCTCCCAAAAAAAAATTAAAAATTAAAATTCATTTATTTCAAGTTACAAAGACTCATACACTAAATAGTTAATTATTCATAAAATTATTTTCGTCACATTACATTATAATTAGAAATCATTAAATTTATATATTTTATCATTACATTTAACATAATTCTCATCAAATAAATATGCATCATTTCGTTTCAATGTCAAATTAAGGACACAATGCTGCTATCCAATTCAGTCTCTGTGTGTAACATGAAGCTGACAACAATGAGCAATATGTATGGACAGTCCAGCCGAGCCGCGAGCGCGGCCAGCATGCTGTTGGAGCTACCGCGCGCGCGCCGCACGAGCGAGCCGCACCTCTTTCGCAATGTCGCGTAAAAGCAGTCAACACGAGCCTCTGCAAACATTGCAGATGCGCGGCAATAGCGCGGGAGCCCCACTAGCATCCTGAACGCGTTGTTCCCAGTGCGGGTTGATGGAATCAATGGTGGTTTTGTCATCAATGGGTGTATATAATGTATATTGATGTCATACAACTCACAATATTCCCGTCTTGAAGCACATCCCACAGCAGCGTGTTCCCCGGACGGCACACGGCGTCCACGTCGCAAGCCGCCGCCGGCGAACGACGCGCCTCTAAAGCTAGCGCCCCGGACCGGTATTCCGAGAGACACTGCGCCTGGACACACAAACATACACTTTAACAATGAGGACATATAGAGGCGAGTTCCTTGTGGAGACAAACCGGTATGGGTAGGTACAGAACCCAACACACAAACAAACTTTAAGAGTAAAAACATGAGTTTCCTATGCAAACTAACCGGTAGGTACCGAGGCGTACAGGAAATTTCAGAAGTCAGTATTTAGTATTGTCTATTTAACATGAACAAAATTAAAAATTTTGATTAACCCCCCGACTATCTCGGATTTGTTATCTGTACAACATTCTACTAGTCAAGCCCTTTCATTTGATACCCATATTAAGGGAGTTGTGAAAAAAGAAATGTATTTCGCCATTTTGTGGTAGCGGCCATCTTGGATTTGAAATTTGTCATAGTGCAAAGTATTCTACTAGTCAAGCCTTTTCGTTTGATACCCATTTTGCGGTAGTAGTGAAAAAAATTATATGATTCGCCATTTTGTGGTGGCGGCCATCTTGGATTTGAAATTTGTTATAGCGTATAGCACTCTGCTAGTCAAGCCCTTTCATTTGATACCCATATTGAGGTAGGTTGTGACGAAATATTTTGTCCGCCATTTTGTGGAGGCGGCCATTTTGAATCGATATTAACCAAACATAGCTAAGAACACCCGCACGGATATTAACTTTCAAATAAAAAAAACCGCATCGAAATCGGCCCATCCGTTTGAGCTCTACGGTGCCACAGACAGACACACACACAGACAGACAGACATCGACGTCAAACTTATAACACCCCTTTTTCTGGTCGGGGGTTAAAAAGGAAAGGTGCACAACCAACAACGTCATGGACCGCGTGGAGACAACAAAGTACCTATGTCAAATTTGATAACTATGAAACTTCCGTATTTTTTTTCTTACTTTACCTGTCTGTTTGTCGTCTCGGGACTTTAATATTTATATTTTTTTTTATAAGAAAGAATGACGGGACGAGCAGGACGTTTCCCTGATGGTAAGCAACACGCCTGCCATAACATGACAGCAGCAGCAATAGCAGCAGGTTAACAAAATGCTCAAGTTCAAGTCAAACGGCAGTCCGACGCGCTGCCTTCTTCTCTCCATCAGATGGAACTGCACGAACGTATGTAAGCACCTACAGTAGGAGTGGTCCCTGATAGGCCAAGTGACAGTTCCTCCTCGCAGGCGGAGTCATCTTCGTCCAGGTTGGCGAAGTGCGGTGCGAGTGGGGGAAGAGAACTTTCGACGCGTTACCTTCATCTTATCTCCGTCAGACGTAACCACACTCTCGTATATCGCTAGCTACAGTTGGAGTGGTACCTGAGCTGCCAGGCGTGCCAGCTCTTCCTCACAGGCGGAGTCGTCTTCGTCCAGGTCGGCGAGGTGTGGGTGGGAGTGAGGAGAGAGCGCCGACGACGCGCTGCCTTCCTCTTCCTCGCCGCGACGCTTGTAGCTCTCCATCAAACGAAGTTCCATTATACGTCTGTGGACATTTTTACGCTAGAACATTTGAGGAGTCGAGAACCTATAGGTACTAAAATCAGTCGTGGCCCAAATATAGCACACTTTTTTTTACGGAACTTGGCCTTAAGCAGCCTCTTCTGCCAACCAAACTTTAGGCTAGCGCGGACGGCGCAAGGCCCTACTAACTAACCTCAGATTGTACGGCCACGGCTTAAGCTGCCACCAGTAGGAATTAAGGAATGACCTGTCTTCCCAGAAGATAGTGCATTACGACTCTAGTGATGAGGATCTGTCTGACATAGCCTTTTAGATGAACTTTCAGAGCTGTGCACAACGGGGTTCGCAATAAACAATTTTTGTAACAACGTACCAATTACATGCGTCGAAGTCTGAGAATCGTATTCAGGGCATTCACCCACTATAATGAACTATAAAAATGCGAAGAGAGCAAATATAATGTGGGGATGCCGTGATTGCGTCCTGCTATAGGTACATCCTATTTCCACATTAATTACCTTTTGAGAAATTGTAGTGGTACGAATGACATCTTGTACAGTCAGGTTGTGGTAATACTGGAGTTAAACAAACCAGTTTTCTGGAATGAACTTGGCTGGCCACACTGCCGTGTGTCTAGATACTACCAACCAGTGATATTTCTAGCAACTGTTACTATATTATGGGACAAATGACCAGCCAACCATACTATGGGACCAGCAAAACTATGGATCAAAAAGATAAATCTACTTACTACTCTTGATGTTTGATTTTTAAGGATACCATATTATTGCATCCCACCAGGCACGAAGTTGGTCTCGTCACTCTATTTTTCTACAAAAACTCTGACTAGAACTGTAATTGGACTTACCTCGCATCGACATTGTCGCACAGCAGTTGACAGTGCGCCGTGTCGCTTCCGGACGACTCTTCCTCGACCTCCGATACGGACTCTGCTAGATCGGCAGTCTTCAGTTGAGCTGCTACTGAAACAAACACCAGTCCGCGATGTTCAGACTTTACGTGATGTGCCTTTAATGCCATCGATGTTTTCCTGTAATTCTAGCTACGTGCATATCCAGGACTGCAGGGACTCAGAACCGTCTGTCACAAAGAAAAAGTCAAGGCCATAATCCACCCTGGCCAAGTGCGGGCTGGCGGATGACACGTATCCGAAGGATATTTAACTTAGAGCTCATATCCTCAGATTGTTTTCCTCACTGGTAAAGACAGAGGTGGTGAAAAACTTGCATGCCTAAAACTCAGTGATGCAGGTGGATTTCAATGCTTGAAAAATGTACAGTGTACTCCACGGCTTCTGTCTGAAGTTACTTTAAATGTGCATAAGCAAAAGTGTTTGTATTTAAATTAGTTTAATTAATGTTATGTTTTGAAGTAATAACTTCATATGGGAGAGTAAACCGCTTCGGTACGTAACGCGTTAGGGCGCCAGTCTGTCTGGCTTCCCTTTCTCTCGCGCATACGGCAGCGGTGGGCAGGGTTCTTCTCTCTCATACTAACCCACAGCTCTAGCCGTATTTTGGACGGTTCCTCCTCTCGTACACGCGTCGAAGCATTCTTATTTAAACCTTCTTTCATGTATTAAGTCATAGCCTAGGCTTTGCTCAAGTTTAGCAATTTCAATATTTAGGGTCATCACACATCTGACGGAAAATGCGTCGAGCGTATCATCGATCGTACTAACTAATCATCGGTTGAGTGTGAAAGGTTGGATGTTTTATTAAATATTTATCTGTTGGTGTTACGCGTCTGATAATACGCGACGCATTTTCCGTCAGATATGCACCGACCCTAAATAGTTCAACTTACATGAGTTCAAGTTATCACTTCTGTTGTGTGAACCGAGACGCACGCCTTTTTTTACTGGATTTTTCTGAATTTACATTGAATACTTTATTCCAACAAATTAACCCAGTTCAAAAAAGACAAAAGAAAAATTTGAAAATGTAACAAAAAACCTGCTTGTAATAGCAGGATTATCCTACTAACATAATAAATGCGAGATTTTAGATGTTTGTTTTCAATCACGTAACAACGGCTGAACGGATCAGGTTGAAATTTGGAACACAGGTATAGTCTGGAAGAACACATAGGCTACTTTTCATCTCGGTAAAATAACGAGAGCGAGAACTACGCGGTTAAAACTGAGGGCTGCTGCTAGTATAAGTATATTTTTGTGGACCATCCACTCACGGAAACGGCGCGGCTTGCCCATCTTGTGCCGCTTCTTGAAGAGACGTTTCTTACGCGGCCTCAGCTGCTCTTCGGCGCCGCTGCTGGCGCTACCACTGCTGCCTGCGCGTTTGCTGCGTCTTACAAAACAAACACGTATTAAAAGACAACGAAATTCAAACATTTTTTTTAAATCATAGCTTATCTAGGGTCTCAGAAAGGACATAGGTTACTTTTTTAATGTGAACAGATTAGATTTGTGAAATGAAAAGTTTATATGGAAGTATTTTTTTTTATAGTAAGTATCCTACTCGCGAAAACTGGCGCCGTACCCATATGGGTTCGGGCCACGTTATGACTCATCATATAAAAATAAAAAAATAAATTTGAATCTACCCTCAAAATTGTAAGGGTAGTTTGACAAACAAATCATAAGTGAACATTTATCAACTAAAAATTTCGCGGCAGCAGAAAAAAAAAGAACTATAAAGTAGTGAAATAATTGAATAAATTTGTCTTAAAAAAAGTCACTCATTTCATATGAAAAAACGGATTAGATATAAGATAAAGATATAAATTTAAAAAAAGTTTGTGGACGTTTTGCCATTTTGTAATCTATTAACTCCCAACTTATTTTTTTAGGCTTCTGATTACATACACACAAATAGACATTATATTTAAATTTTGTACAAATTAGACCTGGAATCGTATTTGTAGAAAATAAATTATTGTGAAACAATTTTGAGGTTGTTTCATTTTTTTAAAACAGAGATTCCAATTAAATTTACATTCAACATCAACTTTTTATTATAGCTTCCATTTGGAAATAAAAAAAAACACATTATTGTTTGTACTTTAGTATCACTTACTTTTGACAGCTCTTCAAAGCAGGGCACTCTTTCTTAGTCAATTCCTCTCCTTCCCTGAGCCAATCTTGCTCGGCTGAAACAAAACACTGGTTACTTCTGGAGCACGAAGTGGGAACAAGCAGAATGCGAAGTTAACTTTACCAGTAAGCTCTCGCTGGTGTTTACTTTGTTTTCGAGGCGTCGGCCCGGCCTCCTCGCCTGACGTGCTTAGCTCTTCGCACTGTCGACAAAAATACAAAATGTTGTCATGAAAGATAATCTTGAAAATTCATGGGGATATTGGATAATGCTATGGCCATCTAAATAATGAAATTGTGATAACTACAAAAAACTATACCTTAGTTATTTCTGTTTTATCAAAAACTAGCTGACCCTGTCTGCTTTGCTAGACCACCTGTCAAAAATTGGTTGTACCAACTCAGATTTAGAACAAATTTGGCAAACAAACACAATGACAATCTTTTGAGTAAAACCAATCTCTTCCAGACCTTTTTTTCGATCGTTGAGGAATCTATTTTTAATGTATAACGTACCGGGTCTTCATCAGAGTTGGTCTGATCCATGCTGACACTGGCCTCTGAGGAAGAGTTGTGGTGTGGCTTGCAGGCCGGCTGCGGCGGTCGCAGTGCCGGCTCCTCCGCCAGTGGCGGCGGCGTGCCAACCCCCCCGCGGCGCTTCCCCGAGACCACAGCGCGCGCATTAGCGCCGACGCTAAATACAAACTCTGCAAACACACATAACACGAGGGTCAAACTGAAAGTTCTTAGAAAATCAAAAACTGATTACATTAGCCAGTTATTAGTTTTATTATATCTTTTCAAAATATTGTCCATTCACGTTAATACACCGCTGCATGCGATGGAACCACTGGGAAAAGCACTTTGCCCACTCGTCCTTAGGGGTCTCTTCAATGGCATCGCGATACGCAGCCACCGCTTCTTCAGCATTCATAAACCGCTTTCCTTTAAGTTTTTCTTTAATTTTTGAAAATAAATAAAAATCACAAGGCGCGAGGTCGGGGCTATACGGCGGGTGACCCAGTAATTCAACGTTTGATGTCGCCAAATAGTCGATCGTTCGCATTTTTTTTCCCCACACTTCGATCTCTCTTCACTTTAGTTGGCAACTCCTCGAAAGGAAACACCCACTGAGCAGATTGTCTTTTGGTTTCAGGATCATAACAGTAAATCCAGCTTTCGTCACCTGTTAGTATGTCGAACACAGCATTTGAGTCACCTCCGTTAAATGTTTCAATCATTTTACGGCACCAATCCACACGATGGAGTTTTTGAGCCTCAGTCAAATTATGAGGTATCCACCGGGCGCAAAGCTTCCTGACCGCTAAATGTTCGTGTAGGATTTTGTGCACTTGACTCATACCGATGCCTAAGCTTGTCCGAATCTGCTGATAGGTCACTCTTTTGTCAGTCTCTATCATACGTCGCACAACACAGATGTTATCTTCAGTCGTCGCCGTAGAAGGCCGTCCCTCACGTAAATCATCAGTGAGATTAGTGCGACCACGTTTAAACTCATTAAACCAATTGTAAACAGTCGCACGAGATGGGGCTTCATCGTGAAAGGCCAATCGTAGTCTATCATAACTTTCTTGTTGACTTAATGACATCGAAAGTCATAAAAAATCATTGCACGAAAATTTTCTCGTGTTAAATTCATGTTGACGTGACACAGACAATTTTCAATTTGCCGCCAAATCGTAAAACAAATGACAAATGAATGAAGTATATACTCAGTAATATTGGCAAAGAGTTCTATTTTCAAATTATAGAATTATTTTTTTATTATACTGTTTATAAGTGGCCAGTTCTAAGAACTTTCAGTTTGACCCTCGTATAGTCAGGTGAACAATTTATAAGTCAACTAAGTTATTATAAATTTATAAGTAACTAATTTATGAGTAGCCAACTCAAGTTTTTTTTAAGATCACAAAAAGTTTTCCACAAGTTACACTCAATACTTTTTGTCACCAACAACTGTTGCAGGTTATTGTTACTTACTAGTATTTATTTATTAAATTTTATGGGGACACATGTATTTATATGTTAATACTAGATATCCGCCCCGGCGTTGCCCATGGTACATTATATAGTACTCATCAGGATCCCGTACATATACAACGGTGAAAGAATTACTGAAATCGGTTCAGCCATTCCTGAGAATATCGCTTAACAAAACACCTCTTCAGTTACCTGCTACGCCATCTGTCGGAAATTGGTTGTACCAACACAGATTTAGAAAAAAAAAATTGATTAGCAAAGGTTTTATATTCAAGAGGTATGTTAATCTGTGATATTCAATGACGCAATCTTAGACACATGCTGTCATGTGTCATGTCAAAGCACGAAACGTACGAAGACTCTCAAAAAGAACTATTTTTCCCCGATTTTGTTACATTCTTGATTCATGCTCCGCTTCTATTAATAGTAGCGTTATTTTCTATAGCCTAAAGCCTTCCTCGATAAATGGACTATCCAATAGATAAATAATCTTTCAATCCGGGCCAGTACTTCCCGAGATCCTAGCGTTCAAACAAACAAACAAACTCTTCAGCTTTATAATATTAGTATAGATTTACTTTTACTCAGGTTTGTTTTTGGGAGCTCAAAAAGTTTTGCTTGAGTTTTTGTCACAAACATAAAGTGAAAATGCCATTTGACTTTGCCTTTTATGACAAGTGACATAACAGTCCCATCTTGTGGCACTAGTTTATAAATGTTTTACTGGAATATTTCAAGTTAAAACTAACAATTTGTGTTTTAGAAAAAGAAGAAAACACTAAATTCACTGTCCATTACAAATTTCAGTACCCTTAATCTCCTCGTTTGACAGTTTATCTGTCTACGTGACATTGGCGGAGTTGTGAGGCTAAACCACAATAATAGCCATTAATCAAGAGTTGAAGTTGAAGTTCATGTGTCACAAATATTTTCTATCTATCTGTTATTTTCTAACAACTCACCTGTTCTGTATGGTCCTTTGGAGACAGAGAACACAGCAAACTGTAGAGATGGGCACATGGTTTCGGTGCCAGAGCTCTGATGAAACCAGGCAACAGATCATACACTTGTCGGCCACAATGCTTGAGTTGAGCGGCTGCCCATACTAAGTCCACATGCTCATTGGTCACTCGACCTTCAACTGCTAGGAACTTAAGTATTAGGTGAGATTGCTTGATCACCTGCAAATCAAAATTAAACAAGATAAATTCGTACTCTATTTTGTTCCGTGATTTGAACTTTTTGATTCATCATCATCATCATCAGCCGCAAGACGTCCACTGCTGAACATAGGCCTCCCCCCTAGATTTCCACAACGAACGGTCCTGTGCAACCTGCAACCAGCGGTTTCCAGCGGCCTTTGTGAGGTCATCTGTCCATCTAGTGGGAGGCCGTCCAACACGGCGCCTTCAGGTTCGTGGTCGTCAACTTTTTGATTGCTGCTTTACTTTTTCTTCTTTATTTCGATATTCGATAATAGTATTTTTGTTTTCATATTAAGTTTTTAAGTAGTACTTTTTTTTTATTTTGTAATTTTTATTTTGGTGTAATGGAGATGTAATGATTATGACGCCTATAGTCGGGGCATTTTAATAGGTAACATTTGACGATTCATCAAAATTCGACAACGTAACCTTGTAACGGCGGGCATAAAATAATATATTTTTGCTTTTTGTTAGAACTGCATATTGTTTAATTTTTTTCTATTACGACTACATATTTGTTATATTAATGACTGATACTAGCAATTTTACGATTTGTTATCACTTATAAACCATTCTAAAGATAATAAACAATATCTGATCTAAAGAACTGCACGTCGCTACAATGTTGCGTCAGTTAACCTTTTTTGTCTTTAACCACTAAGGATGTTACTGTAAAATCGAAAGCTGATAAGTTGAATCGAATGCAAGGATTACTTGTGAATAAATATCACCATAAGTTAATGACCACGTTGTGACTATAATAAAACATAAATATATTTATTATTATTTTATTAACTACTAGCTTTTACTTTGGTTACTTCTTCCGCGTAAAATAAGTAAGTATTAAGGTAACTGAGAGAGTACATATTTACTTGTACATCCATACAAATTTACTTTTACTAATATTAAAACATTTTTGTACCTACAATTTCATAAAAATCAGTTCAGTGGTTTAGGCGTCAAAACTTAATAGACAGGTAGAGTTACTTTCACATGTACCTATACTATAAAATAGTATGCATTTTAAGTGTCTAGCTTAAAAAATTTACGGTTTTCAACATTGACGAACTTCCATATAAATTTCATCCCCCATTTCAACTTCTATTTCATCCCCGTACGGTTTGAAATTACAAAATTGCTAGAACAACCCTTTATTTTCTCCACTTCAAGTGTTAGAAATAGAGTTCCATGGTTTTATCTTCAACAACGACTAATTTCCACACAAAACTTTCATCTCCGTTCAGTTAATGAATAATTAAGAAATCGAAATTACAAAATTGCTTCGCGAAGCTTATAAATTTATGAAAAAAAATATTATTATGAGGCAAGGATTTGCCTGATAATCTTTAAAATTCACATATTGGTGTTTCAAGTCCGTATCGATTTATTTCACTTTAATCGAGGTTTTAACCAGGTCACCTCACTATGATGACATAACTGACAAACGTCAAATGTTACCTATTAAAAGGACCCGAGTATAAATATAGGTATAATGACCGTTATGTATATGAGTAAAAGCTACACCAAAATGGACAAATAGGAATGCAACCTGCATTATATATGTATTTGTCACACTTTATTCTCAACATTTGTGCTGTATATAAGGCAGTTTTTGCAACATTATGACCAATGCAGGCCCATTCACTATTGAAAAAAATACTTGCATCATCTCTATGTCAGTCTTCTCTAGTATAATAGTAGTAGTATAATAGTAGGTGCCCCAACAAATTCAAAGTTGCATACAAAATATAGGTACAATAAAACTTCTTTTGATTGGATATACTGTAGTTTTCATTTTCAGTCAAATTCAAAAGTGGCACATAAGCTAAGCATACTATACTAAGCATATAGTAAAGTGGTTTAGAAGTAAGACAGAAATGCACTCACCTCCACATGTAAATTAGGCCCAAATAGATGTTCGATTATATTATGGAAGGTTAACCATGTTGCTAACCGTTGTCCTGCTATTTCAGAGTCTGCAGCTGGTTCCCCGGCACACAGCTCGTTGTGAGCCGCTATGTGAGCATTGATCTGAGCCACTCCTGCTAGTCTCATCGTCAATGTACTGCTGTTGAAGTATTTGAAGGCCAATGCAAGTCCATCTCCATCAAACGCTAATGGTGCATCAAGTGGCTCTTTTGCTGCACCCCACATGAAATCTAATAACAACAAATTTCTTTTACAGAATTGACTGTAGTAACTAACTAACTAAGCCAACTTACAGACAACCTTTACTGGTCAAAACTATCAGTAAAAGTAACCTGTACTACTTATGAAGGTCTAGGGAAAAACTTGAACTAAAACTAATTAATAGTATTCAAAAACACGAACTGTTTAGTATAAGCCAGTAGAATGTTAGTAATACCATATGATCTGGAAATGAGTGATGATGTAGACTCCACTTATTTCACAACTGGACAATCAATACAAAACCTAAATACATCATTATGTTAGGGTCATGCCGCAAAAAACTAACAAATCTAAAAAGTTTTTTTTCTCACCTGCCATCGACTTTACAGCTGGCATTCTAAGGTCTTTGTCTTCCAATAAACACATGAACTGCAATATTTTACTCCTCATTGGCATAAACAGTTGAGCTACTGCCCGAAAGTTGAGCCACAGCTTGAGATTTCCAACAGCTGCCACTATTGTATGCGCCATAGACAACGGCAAAGTGCTGGGAGTTGCATATTCAAAAACAGCTGTCATAGAACAAACTCCCCCCATTTTGCAGAAGAAACTGACATTCCTCAAGAGGTAAGCTGGTATTTCAGTGTCATGCAAGTCACAGTAGGTGCTTAAGTTGGTGATTTCTCCAGCTGTAAGATCATCTAATCGACTCAAAGCAGAGTGTTTGCAAGCCAGGTATAGAGGGAAATTGAGCAAAAATATTTTTGAAAGAATATGTATCAGTTTTTCTCTTTGTTGCATGGACCAAGTTTCATTTTCATTATCCGCATGTTTTGATCGAGTAATTTGAAGAATTTCTTCTGTTTTCGGTGGTGTAGTTTCATTTGATGTTGAAGGTGTATTCTCCATCTCAGGCGAGGAGAGTTCTTGCGGGCAATCATTTTTCTCTTCGGTCGGTGGACTTGAGTCATCAGTTTTTTGTGTATCCTCAGCATTCTCTGTAGGGGCAGGATGTGTTTTAGCTGCTTCAATCAATTCTTCTTTTAGCTGCTTTAGTTGGGTCACTGATAAACAGAGTACACTCTGAACTATCAGGTAGAATCTCTCAAAATTTTTGACATCACGGTAACAGCACATGCACTGCCTAAAAGTGAACAGATAAATGTTATGAAAACACAGCTTTCTTGTTAGTTTTAATTGGTCTCATAAATTCTCCTACATTATTAGAATTGGTTTACTTATTATAATCAAATTTAACATTTGTAGGTATTTGTAGAACTTACATGTAGCACAAAAATATCTAGCTATTATGATATTTTCTAAAATGTATATCTTTTTGTGGACTATAAGTTATGTTTTCTTTTAGAAAGCCATTTACATATTATTCTCACAGCTGACTGAATGGTATAATCAAATGTTGACTCAGAATAGTTATTGTATTATTTACTATGGTAGTTAGAGAACTTATGAGACGTCGCTTACCTTTGTGGCCATTGTAGAATGAAGTTCAAGATTGTATCTAGATCAGACTGACCTATTGTTGGATATTGGGATACATCGTCAGACAACCTCGATTCACCTAAAACAAAGCCGGAAACAATAGTTTTATCAACAACAATCACTTACCAATAACATAAACAATGCTACCAATCGTATTTCTAGAAATAATACTGTGTGAGAACATCGAAAAGCAAGTGGGACTCCAAATTCCGAAACAAAGTAACTTACAATTCACTAAAAGCTGTGTAAAGTCCGAACAAACATCACACATTATTGATGTTTTATGTTAATTAAAGGCGAAATATTGTTATAATATTATCGCATTTGCTATTTCATATGAAATATTGATCATTATTGATATTTTTCGTCTCAGAAAAAGAATAGAGCTTCTAATGTCATAGAATACATTCCACCTTCCACCATTGTTGACGATGTTGTCAAAATTGCGTTTCGTTATTCCTAAACGGCAAAAAACACGATGCTAACGCAAACGTTCATAATACTTGCGATTGGCTACATGATGATTGATTGCAATATGTGTACATTTTTTTATGAAACTATTAAAAGAGTTGCTTCGATGCGGCATCAGCCACCGATTGCAATAATCAATCACACGTGTGGATGGTTCCCCTACATGTAAAGTAGAGCGAAAAGCAGGGACCTAACACTATCACATTTTTAAAATGTAAGTTTCACTTTAAAAATGTGATGTTATAAACGTTTCACTGTGAAAAGTGAGAAGCAGTACGGGACAAGACCTCAAATGAGTGAAAGCGACAACCAAAATAAAGTTCGGTTATTGTTTTATTTTGAATTTTGAACTGAGTAACGCGACGCCAACAACGCAGGAGATTTTAATAACACTACGGTTGTGTTATTTGTCGATAACGTAAAAAAAAGAGTTTACCTGTTATTTAAGTAATGGCATAGCAACAAATATACAAACAAGTTAAAACTACAAAGTGGACAATCAAACTAAATCAGTAAAGCTAAGTACTTAGACTCCTTTATTGCACCTTTAAGTTTTATTTTACTGCGACAGATATTGATTACTTTTCATACAGCATAGTTACTCATGGCGTGTTGCTTGTATGTCATTTAATGTCACAGTAAAGTAGTAACTCAAATTGTACAATTATAGCTTAACTCGTATTTGTAGTTATAATGTCACAGTATGCATCAAGTCACAGTCTAGTAACAATCAATAGTTATTTTCCTCATTTATGAGGGGCTTGAGGGGTGGTACAATGAGGTGGGACAATGTCCCTACTCAAAATTCGAAATGAGTTACTCATACAAACTCATCATAATCGCATGGCCTACCCAACTCTAATTATCCCGAATGTCCGAACCATTCCTAGATCGATGAAGATGTATGGCGTGTAAGGCATAGATAGAAAAAAAATGTCGGTACTTATACCCACTCTACTTAGTCTGTGCTTATACCTAATCAAAATTATCTGACATTGACATGATTTCCTTGACAATTTGACTTGACATTTCGCCAGCTGATTTTGTGATTCTAAAATTCTAATAGAAGTGCAATGGGGTGATCGAAAATTGCTTGTTTGTTTATTAATTCAAAATGGTTCAGCTACTTTATGTTATCGCCAGCTTACACACATTACTATGTCCTTTTACAAAAGTTGAAGAAAGTTTTAATATTCAAGCTACTCACGATATTCTGTATCACCGACATAACCTATCTCAGGTTCGCAGATTCTAATTTTGGACTTTTTAAGTTGTTTGCTCCGTACGTTTTAATAACTGTACTACTATTCCAGTACGACCATAATGAATTTCCTGGAGTTGTGCCGCGATCGTTTATCGGGCCTTTGGCCCTGTCCATTGTGTCGGCGCCGACTGTCTCTGTTTTACATCTAATGGATTTACAGAAGATTTGGTCTCAATATATAGGTATGTACCAAGAACCGTATTAAATTTTATTATTACCATTACATGTGTACAGTATTTACAAGAATACATGTAAATAAACATACTAATTTAAGTAGTTTAAATATATAATATAGCTAAACATAACTTACCTAAAAAAACAAAAAAATAAAAACATATTAGGAGTACAAATAAGTTTCAGCCGTTTTTTAACACAAATTAAATATTTATTGTTTATGAATCATTCCTAATGATTTTAAATGATGTGAGACTGCTTGCTGAGTGGTTTCTAATGTTAGAGCAAGTTCTTTTTGTGTTTAAGATGAATCTTCCTCCAATTCTGCATCCTCGTAAAGTTTTGATCGTAAATCATAAATCATCGAAATCACCGTTTTTAAACTTTTGAAACCACTCTCGACACATTCTCTCACTCAAAGCACCCTCACCATATGCTTCTACGAGCAATTGAAGTGCCTCAGCAGCAGATTTATTTAAATTAAAGAAGTAAACTTATATTTCCTGCAAATGACGCTTACTTGGCTCAAATTTTGACATTTTCAACTTATAAAAATTCTATTTTACCAATATAAAATCAATAATATTAATAGGTTATGTTGTTCTTGAATGTCCAAACAATTTTTTAAGCCGGTTATCATCTGCGAAAGCTAACCAATACTCCGTGCCACACCATCTACAATAAAACGGCGGAAACTTATTTGTACTCCTAATATGTAAATGTATGTGTTAAAAATGTGGTTTTCAGTTCGGCTGGCACTAGCTCTGATAGTGATAACAGCATGGATCCAATTAAAGAATACCCTGAAGAAGCTGTATGGTAACTCATATGCATGGTGGTACTCAGTGATTACTGTGTCACAGTATCACTTCATGTTTTACATGAGTCGTCCACTTCCTAACATTATGGCATTACCACTTGGTAAGTTTTCCCTTAGGGTCTTAAAAATTATGGGGTTGGGATATAATATAAAAAAAAGAAAATTAATGAAGTAAATGATCTTAAAAGACTACAAAAGGACTTTTAAAGTCATTAATTGGTTAAATTCTACTAGATCATTATTTGTTATGATAATTTTATAATTCCTGCTTATTTTCAGTTCTCTTAGCGTTTGATGGATGGCTTTCAAACAAGCAAAAACAATTTCTGATATCAGCTGGTGCTTCAATAATAATATTTAGGTCGGAACTGGCCATGCTGTTTGGACTATTCCTTATCATTGATCTGTACTTCAAGAAGATTGATATAACAAGGTATCTTTTTCATTTAGGATCAGGGTTTTTTACTTAGAGTACTGTTTTCAAATATTTAAGGTTTGAAAGAGTTCATAATACTGAAGACATGATTGGATAATTTGTTGCCTACACATATGTCATCTCCACTGTGTCCATGTGCGAATCTGCCAAAGCTACACTCAATTTAATCCTGTGTACTGTGTAACCATAGGAAATTACAGGACATAGAGATAAATCATCTTATGTCACTGGGTGCATGCATTGCTAGGTAATGATTTAGATTTAGACTCTTCAAGTTAGTATAGTCTATACATCTATACTGTAATCATTGTAATGTTTTTGGTTTTCTGTCAGTGTGTCTGCTGCTATGAGAAGTGTGACTAAAAATATGCTGTTTAAAAATTGGATAATAAGTTACCTCCAAATAAGATTAAAAGAAGCCTATGTGATCTAAGTAATATTTACATTTATTAATTTCATTCAAATTCATTAAACCATCACAGAAATTTGTGTAACAAACATACTCACTTTAGGCTGGAAGAATTCGCCATAAGCGACAAGGTTGACTATGAATAAATCAGTTTTTGTATTTTTGTCTGTTCTTCTTATCTGGTATGCTTAATAAAGTGTTAAAGTCTGTCTATCTGTGTCTGACTTACAAACCTTACCCTATATAATGTATGTCTGATTTCTTTTTCAGGTTGCTGAAAATAGTGATCCCTGCAGGGCTGGGTCTGGTGGTCCTGACTGTGGCAGTTGACTCTGTGTTCTGGGGACGCCTCACGTGGCCTGAGGCTGAGGTCTTCTATTACAACACTATCATGAACAAGAGCTCGGACTGGGGTGTATCCTTTTACACAAGTATCACAAGTTGTAACACGATGGACCCGGCACCCGCTCGGTGAATCCATGGAATCAAGATTGTCTTGTCTGATCTGATCTAACACTAGAAGCACTCCACGATTTTCTTCGCAGTGCCGATTCCCGTTATTTTACCATAATACAAAGGAGCTTGTTATTCTACAAGTGAGACTTTTCTAGACTATAATCTAAATGTGTTCCAAATTTCAGCGCGTTCTGTTTATACGTTCCGACGTGCTTGAGCAACAAATATCAGAACATTAGCATTTATTATATTAGTAGAATCTTTTACGAGTAATTGAAATTAATCTGGCAAAAAAGTTGTAAAACATGGTGTTATGGAATAAAAAAATTATGTATTCAATTTTATCTGACAAATTCAACAAATGTTTGTCAGATGATGAGGATGAAGAGATTATTTATTTATTCTATGAGATCAGGTAACGTTTTTCAACTTTTTGTCATAAAGTCTAAATTATTATTTAATTATGTAGGTACCTCGATGTTTTAAATAATTATTTGGATCGCAATTAAGTCCTGTATAGTAATTGAAAATATGGTTGCGGTCTAAATCATGATATAAAAACCGTCGAGATACATAATGTAATTAAACATTAATTTAAATTGCCATCAATCTCCAGTGTAATATTTTGAATATTAGTTTCATTTGCGAGTTTTTTGACTACCTATATTATGCCTATAGCAAGCTCTAAGGGTCATGTTCTATTTATCGTTGTAAACAAATTTCATTATGTGATTCTTATAAAAAAAACAATGAGTTATTCCATTCATTGTACTAGTTCATCATCATCAACAGCCCACTAAATGTTCCCACAGCTGGGACTCGGGCCTTCTCTCGAAAGGAGAGAGTTAAGGCCATAATCCACCACGCTGGCTCAGTGTGGGTTGGTGGCTGACACATGACTTCGAAAGATTTCAGGTACATGTCGGTTTCCTCGCGATGTTTTCCTTCACCGTTTTAAGTTAGCGGCATTACGCACATGAGTTCGAAGTGACAGTGGTGCGTGTAGGGTTTGAACCCGGGGCCTCCGGATTGGTAGGCGCCGTTATCCCGACTTGACCAGCCGTAACTTCTACTTACTAAAACTACTTAAAAATATACTTATACTAGTTAAAAATGCATTTTTGCATAATAAAGCAAAATGGATATTGTTTCTCACAAAGTTCCTCCACACGTTTTTATGTATCCCATTTGTTATACTATCTGGTCTAATGATCTAGTAATATGGCTCTAAGACTTTTTGGACAGTTGTGTAATAAAAATATGTAACGTAATCTCGATACCGACCTAAATTTTGTTGACGTAAGATCCACCGTTTTATGTGCCTGTTTATCCTAGCCAAAAATAACAAACTCATAAAATTTACGTTAATCTGCGATGTGAACAATGATTATGTTTAGATTTTTTTATCCGATTACGCATGAAAGGGGATTATGAATAAGGTGCCCTGTGTACAATAATGATAATAATATCGTCCATGGCAACACATTAGTTATATTTTCACATTATAATTTAATGTGATGATTCACCAATAATGCAACAACGTATTTGCTAATTATGATCCGAATGTAACTTCAGGTTTTTTTTAGTTTTCCCCTAACATCTTTCTTTTAATGTCAATCATAATCTTCACAAAAAACTGAGTTATATATATGATCGCAAAATTCATTCAAAGCCCGATGTCGCACACTGTAGCTTCTCTTCTGATGTGACTCTCGATTTTACGGATGACGTCGCCCCACGGTCATTAATACGCTCAATAATTTTATGGCTCACGATATCTCTATTCCGTGCTTTATTCATTACTCTCTGTAACTCCTCATACTATTTATAGAATTGTAGTGACTTACACCTTACACAGGAAACAGTTGTAAACCCTTAACTCTCGTACAGACATCGCCTTTCCTCTGGTACTTCTACTCAGCGCTGCCGCGAGGGTTGGGCCCCAGTCTGCTGCTCATCCCCATGGGGCTATACCTAGACAGGAGAATGGTGCAAGTCGCAGCGCCAGCTTTAGTCTACATCTTGCTTTATTCCTTCCTACCGCATAAGGAGCTCCGTTTTATAATATACGTATTCCCATTGCTCAATATGGCGTCAGCGGCAGCATGCTCTTATATGTGAGTATTTTAATGAATAGAATTTTATTTTAGTACTAGCGGCCCGTCCCGGCTTCGCTCGGATAGTAACTAAATATATCAAGTGCAGTGCCATCTGCCGGGCTGATTTGTGAATCTAAACCTTCCAGGACCCTACCCAAGTGTATACTAAAAAAATAATTCTAATCGGTCGAGCCGTTTAGAAGGAGTTAGTTCACTTACAACGAAAAGTGGCATTGATTTTTACATATATAGATTAATAAATAGGGGTTGGTTATAAACGGGTAAAAATTTAGGGTTGTATGTATTTTTAATGCCACATTATAAAAAAATACTAACAAAAAAAATTGATCAAAAAATTTTAAAATATTTTTAGCGGTGAACAACCCTTATCACTTAGGGGTGTGAAAAATAGATGTTGGCCGATTCTCAGACCTACTCAATATGCTCACAAAATTTCATGAGAATCGGTCAAGCCGTTTCGGAGGAGTATGGCAACGAAAACTGTGACACGAGAATTTTATATATTAGATGTGTTGTTTCGTAGTCGAGTTCAGAAAAAGTAGTTCTGTAAACTAAAAAAATCTAGTAGATTTTTAGCTGCAAACCAAAATGTAAGTACCTAATAGTCACATTTAATCTAAACTGATATTTATTATTTTTAGATTCGTTAGAAGATCCAAAGCACCTGTTTATGAACTAATGTTTTGGGGGCAGATCGTAATGATCATTGGTAACATCGCGATGTCAGTGGCGCTTATGTGTGTCGCTATGACTAACTACCCAGGAGGAGTGGCGATGGGCAGGTAAGTCTCCGAAATAAGGTACTTTAGTTAAATCATTCTTGTCGTAAAGTGAAATAAAATAAGATAATTTTTTATGACTTTTTTGTTACCGAAATTGGTACCAAATAAAAATGTGATTTGAAATACTCATTGCCAATGATAACCACGATTGGTTTTTGTAAATAAAAGTATTTTTGATGATTAGTGTTGGTAAAAATGGATCCGTAAGATGGAACTCGACTCGTAGGTACCCATGTTACCAGATGAAGAATGAGGTTTTGCTATTATATATTTTATATCTGTTCGTGCATCATTTCAGATTCCACAAACTCCTCGCGCGCGAACCTTACGTCCACGTTCATATCAGCAACCTGGCGGCGCAAACTGGCGTCACTAGGTTTACACAACTCAACAGCAACTGGAGATATAGCAAAAACGAATCATTAGACCCAGACCAGCTACAAGAGTACACGCATCTACTCATAGAAGCAAAAAGCAAATATTCCCCTAGCGTAAAGACATTTGCTCAAACACACGAGGTTATAGATAGTATTGAATCCTTTTCACATATAGCTTTGAGCTATAAGCTCATGCCACCAGTCAAGATTAAAACTAGGCCCGCTATTTTCATACTGGAACGGAAAGATTTTCGAGAATTTCCGTACGGACGTAATGTAGACCACGCCGACGCAGTTGAAACTATTGAAATGACAGATGATATTGCTGAAGAGCCAATTAAAAATGAGTTTATCGTAGAAGAACTCGATGAAAATTATCAAAATGAGATTTCAGATATGTTCGAGGAAATTGAATTCCCACGTCAGAGTGAAGAGATGACTGATACCATAATACCTCACGACGAAATCGTAGAAAATGTGGAGAATATATCAAACAATGATGTCGTTCTAAAAGAGGAAGACGAAATTGATGTAAAAGTCTACGAGTTAGAAATGCAAACACCACCCAAATCTGTCAAAATGAAAAAATCGAAAATTAAGGTTCATTCACCAGTAGAAGAAGAACCAGTTATTCCTCCACCAAAACTAGCCAAGGCCAAGAAGGCTTTAGATGATTTAAAAACGCTAAGAATGGAGAGAAAGAAAAAGGCCATAGAGAAAATCAAGTCTGAAACGCGGAGAGAAGTTGTGGCATCAGCCAAAGAAAAACTCAAAGAAATCATGAAAAGACATAAACATATCGCAGATGAACTTTCTGATGACGTTATGACGTTATCATTGAAACGAAATGAAAGATTAGAAGAAATCGATGGGAGAGGAGATATACCCGACACAGAAGCAATGATCGAATCAGAAAAGAACATTGAAACTGAAATACCCCCACAAGAAGGAACATTAGATAGTGTTGTACAAATAAATGAGACATTGATAAGTTCGAACGAAAATGTAGAATCGATTGTAGAAGAAGTGATAACTAGACTTATAGATAGGAAAATATATGATGATAAAACTAAACCAGAGGATATAAAGGCAGAGGACAGACAAATGATACAGAAAATTGTGGAAGAAGTGCTCTCTGAAAGAATAAATTATACTAGAACGTCGTAGAATGCTGATAGAGCTGGCAATTGTTATGATCTCGCTAACGTGTGGTGTGATGACTAAACTCTAAAGCCATGTCTTATGTAGTCTGAAAATAACAAAAGTAAAACATTTAGTAACTATACAAATTGGAGGCTTAATACAAAATTTTAATTATAATAAAAAACAGCAGCGTTCGCTACGGTTTGGATCGTCTTTCTCTAATCTCGAAAATTTGGTGGAAGACCGAAAGTTAGTTTGCATTTTCCACGTCACCAAGAAACATCCACAATATCAGTGATGCTGACGACCTTTTACCAACTTGGAGACGTGTTTAAAGGTACTTTTTTTTACTTTATTCATTGTTTTGTTTTTTTATAGGCGATATTTATTTATAATATGAAATCCTATCCAAAAAATTATATGTTACCTGTAATACCTGCTACACATACAAAAAAATGTCAATCTAACTGTTAAAAACCTTTTTAAACTCAATGAAGAAAAATCATAATATTACATTGTAACCGAAAACGACCAATGGTAATTTTGTTGAATTGCGGCCAGCACTTCCATATGTTTTATCTATCTATCCATTAAATGTTTTGCTTTCAAACATCGTAGTAGACATTGCCTTTGAGCAAAAAGTTTGAATATTTTTCTTTTCATATTAACACATGTTTCTGTTTCCATTTTGATATGAGTGATAAGATTGCATTTTTAACTTCTACAAAACTAGCATTGGATCAATCTAGTCATATCAGATTTTGTTTTATAGAAATAAGGAAAAAATAAAATAACATGTTAAGTTTGCATTTGTTTTATTTGTATAGAGTTACGAAAAACGCAAGTAAGTACAATCACCTATAAAATATGGAAAGAGCGAACTATAACTTCTATTATGGAACCCATCAAACCAGGATATCCCAAATTTAAAATCAGGTGTTTGTATAAGTACTAAAATTACCTACTTCTGTAATGGGCTGTTATGGAACTATTTTAGGGTACTGTACCATAAAAGAAACAAAAACGGAACCATTATAATTCAATTTAATTAATTCTTTATTAATTGCGCGTGGTGTGGCTTATGTGGAACCATTATAGGATCACTTTGTTGTCCGTCTGTCAAGACCCTTTTTCTCAGGAAAGCATAGGTAAAGGTATCAATCTGATATTCATATCAAATACTCAGGTCTACTGTCCCTTGAGCTGTGAAAAAAATAAAACTTGTAAGCCGACGCAATCATAAGATACAGCCATTTATGTCGCAAGGGCATCAAAGCCTACCTGTGAACTCAGAATCTTGATATTTGGTACGAAACAACGTGTTTATAGCACAGACAGAGGAAAGGTTGTAAAAATCATAATTTTTTGTTGGATCATATTTTAATAAAACTATTTGTAATAATTTTACTCCTTTCCTTACGAGGTACTAAATTGAAATTCTTGTTAAATACTCAACGTCAGCTTTTGCTTTATGGCTTTTATTTTTATGGTTTAGCCTCACAATTTCGACAAGCAATATTAAGTATTGTGTTTAGCGAACTGGTTTCATAACAAAAGCCACTTGAAATTGAATAGGTTATCCAATGGTAAATACATGTTCTAATAATTTCGTATTTTTAAAATGTAGGTACTTGCCCATCTAGTTATGAATAATCATAAAGTTAAACTAAAAAAAAAATTGGTACAGATTATATTCTATCTAAATACTGTCATTATATCAAATAATTTAAGGCAGATTTACACAGGGTCAGTAACTGTCGCCAGTGCTGGCGCCGAAAACTGACTCGTATTATTTAGACGCAGTTAGTAGTCCGCCAGGTGGCGCTGATAAGTAAACACGTAAATATTTTGCTCTGCACTGTTTAAATTATTAAAAATAGTTAAAATGATTATTATGGCCCAAAACAAGTGAAATAGTTAATTATTACTGATACGAAAGCAATGCAAGTGTTATTCAAACATTATAAGTGACAAACAAGTGAAAATAAAACATTTTTCAAAAGTGACCGGTAAAAACATTCAAAATTTCGTACCAAAACATTTAAACATTGACTTTATCGAAAGGACCTCAAATCGTTATTACCTTTACAAAATGTGTTAATAAATGTACTTTTATTCAAACATTATAAGTGACAAGAAGCGAAAATAAAACATTTTTTTCAAAAGTGACCGGTAAAAATATTTAAAATTTCGTACCAAAACATTTTAACATTGACTTTTCTCTAATCGTCATAGTGCTATCAAATGCGTCAATAAATGTACTAAACTACGTGGGTGTACCTAATAAGACCATTTTTTTGAACCTAAAAAACAGAGAAAAAGGTATTTATCCGCTTCTATAAGTTATTGAAGAATTCTGCATTTTCATAGCAGCATAGCGACATCTGTGCTTTCTTGTCTAAATTACTACCAAGACGCAATGAATGTGTCAAGAGACGTACAAAACATTTAGCCTCAAATTGAAAAACTCCAAGTAGTACTTACATAACTCTGAAGATGGCGCTATCTCTAACTTACTTCAAGAAAACACAAAATTGTCAAAAATAAAATGATTTCCCTGGATTGTGTAGCATGTCCAAATAAGATCACAGACAGATTATTTTTGACATGTACTTTATGTAAAAGTAACTATGATATCATCTGTGCTAACGTTTCAAATACCCGGTTCTACATGATGGACCTTGAAAGAAAACAATCTTGGATTTGCCTAATGTGTAGAAGCAAGTCACGCAAAGGACATAACATGAACACGCCAGTAGGTGTCCATAACTTAAAAGAAGACTCCTCAAACATTACTTATAGAAAACCAAGAATTCAACGTTGTCTCTCCCTCGAAAATCTATCAATAAATAATGACAGCGTGAGTGATATTTTCGATGATGCCACAGTTCTGGAGAACACTCTAAGTCCGTCTCAAGCTCAGCTGAAAAATCAAGTCGAAGAATTAACAAGCCAGCTTATCAAAGCTAAACAAGAAATTAACATATTATTAAAACAAAATAGCAAACTGAAACAGATAGTAGAAAAACACGAAAATGAGAAGAAAGAGGGCAAAATGTGCAGCAAATCTTTAAATAAGAAAGTATACTATACAAAGGACAATTATCTAAGCACCTATTCATCAAGCCAAATTTTAAACGATACTCTACATTCAGGAACTACTCAAACTCCACCACCACCAACTCTGATATTGTCGTCTTCACCACCTTCCCCCTGTAATAATTCCCCACACTATAGAAAAACTTAAATCTCAATGTATTACTCCTAATACTATCAAGTCCCCTTGTGCCTTAAGTTATCGCGACGTGTTAATATCTCCGCCTACAGAACAAAAAGAAAAAAATATTATGATTACCAAACAACAGCCAAGTTTAATGAAAACTGTAAACAGTTCCGAATCACTCCCAGTGATTAATATAAATAAATGTATCAAGATATCTGGAAAAACAAACACAAAAAATGAAAATTATAAAAGTCAGCTTCGAGAAAAAATACCAAAAATTTTTATCTGTGGAGATCAGAGCTGTAAAGATTTATCCTCGATGCTGATTACTATTCGTGATAAATATAAAAATGTCAAAAACTATGAAGTAATAAATTACACGTTTCCAGATGCACCTGTAGAGTACATATTTAACTCGATTCGATTCAATGTACAATCCTTGAACGAGAATGATTGGATTATTTTAAGTCTAGGTTCAAACGACTCAAACCCGACATCATTTTTAATGGGGATTTCTAGCATCTTGCAAACCGCAACAAAACCACGAGTTATAGTAACAGGTATTGCCTGTAACCCATACTTAAATGAGGACAAACTTAACCTTAACTTAAAAATTCTTGCTTATAACCGACACAACTGTCAATATCTAAACATTTGTAGCGAAACAAATGTACAAATAAACAAATATGTACTTATAAAACGCATAAATAAAATAATTAATGAGCATGATTATGACACCTGTTATTTAGGGAGCAATTTGACAAAAAATGCATAACATTTCCAATACCAAGGCAAACCCGATAAACCAGTCTCGAGTAATTCCAGGTACGATTCCCTATTATTTCAAGAAAATCCACTCTACTTGCAGGGAAAATTTAGAAAATAACCGTAAAACGGATGACGTCCCGAAACCAGGAACAATACCTTATTATTTTAACAATAAACCAGCCCTTGAAACAAGTAGCCCAAAGAAAATCTCTCAAAAGTTTTTTCGAGCCCAAACGTCCCATAAACCGTTTTAAAATTATGCATTTGAATGCACGGAGCCTAAGGAAAAGTTAGACGAGTTAGAATTAATAGTCAACGAATATAAATTCGACGTATGTTGCTTCACGGAAACTTTTTTCAAAGAAAATGATGTTCAAGTTCGTCAATTAGAAGGCTACACAAATGCCTCCTATTTTTGTAGAAATAAAAAGGTGCGCGGTGGTGTTATTATTTACGTTAAAAACACAATTAAATTCACTAAAATCGATTGGATAAAAGATATGTCATTAGAAACTCATTTTGAATGTTGTGGAATAAACATACCAGAATTAAATTCAATCGTTATATGCATTTACAGAGCGCCTCAAGGAAACTTTAAACTTTTTACTCAATGTCTAGAAACTTTATTGCATAAAATTTATAACAAAAGTAGAAATAATTCCAAAAAAATATTTTTACTCGGCGATTTTAACATTAATATACTTGTAAAAGACAAACGTAGTGAATTATTTACTGAAACATTAGCTTCTTACAATTTACATCCTACTATCACCAAAGCCACACGATCGACTAATACCTCAAAGACTTGCATAGATAACATTCTAACCAATATACATAAATATAAAACGGAGGTGTTAGATTTGGGGCTGGCAGTTGGTTCTGATCACACAGCTCAATCAATAGAAATTTCAACAAACTTGAGCTTCCATGAAAATATTGGTATACTGAAAAAATTTACATAGATGAATTTATGGATGTGTTTGTAAAGTATATCTCACAAGTCAATTTTATGGATGTATTTACTGAAAATGACCCTAATGAAGCATATAATAAATTTATAGAATTATTTACACTGATCTTCAACCTATGTATCCCACGACGAACAAAGAAAATAACCTACAGCAAAAAAACAAACTGGAAAACTCCCGGCATAAAAAAATCTAGTACTAATAAAAGACACCTATATCGGAAAAATCAAGTAAATAAATCTGTGAACAACATAGATAAATATAATAAATACTGCAAAGTATTTAAACAAGTCATAAAATGCTCCAAAAAAATTTCTAACGTACGATACGTGAACAGGAGCACAAACAAAAACAAAGCCACATGGGGTATAATAAAACAGCACACATCCTGCACAAATAGCATACGTCCTACCATACAAAAAATAAAAATAAATAACGAGGATATATGTAACCCTACAATAATTGCTGAAAAATTTAATGACTTCTTTATAAATGTGAGTCAGGGACAATTACCAGTTATTAATAACAATTCTAAAACTACAAAAAAATTAACAAATTCTAACAATAAATCAATATTTTTTTCTCCGGTTGATAAAAATGAAATTATAAATGTAGTTAACAAATTAAAAAATTAAAAATCGTCAGGACATGATGGAATCCCTATTCAGATAATTAAGGAATGCATACATGTTATAGTTGATCCCTTAGTTCATATCATAAATTTAACTTTATCAACTGGTTGTTTTCCTGATGAACTTAAGAAGGCCATTATTAAACCCCTGCATATTAATAATTACCGACCCATTGCTATTCTCCCAAGCTTTTCAAAAATATTTGAAAAAGTAATATTCAACAAACTTATCTCATTTTTTGAATCTAATAACATTATAAGTAATTGTCAATATGGCTTCCAAAAAGGCAAAAATACCACAATAGCTGTTTTCAAATTGTTAACTCAAGTGTGGGATCAAATAAATCGAAATAAAACAGGAGTTGCTTTGCTACTTGACATGTCAAAAGCATTCGACTGCGTAAGATTTTCTCAGCTACTAGCTAAACTAGAACACGTCGGAATACGAGGGCAACCACTGAAGTTATTAGAATGTTATTTAAAAATCGGTCTCAAAAACTTTGATCGAAACTTACAACAAAAAAAACTAAAACAGTCGAGAAAGTATATTCAAATTTTAAAAATATTATATGTGGCATACCGCAAGGAAGTATCCTTGGCCCATTATTATTCTTAATATATATTAACGAACTACCACTTCTAACCAAATTTTATGCATTATGTTTGCTGATGATGCCACTATTTACATACCGAAAGATGACAATATGACTTATAACGATTTTGAAAAGATCATTATTGAAATACTTGATAGGGTTGTAAATTATTTAGCCAACCTAAATCTACAAGTAAACATAAAAAAAACAAAATTAATAGAATTCAAAACCTGTAAACGGCACCCACTAGACCTCAACGTAGTAAATAAAGGTATTAAATTAGAGATGGCAAAAGAAGCTAATTTTTAGGAGTCACTATTGATACAAATTTAAACTGAAAGCGCACATTACTAAAACGAACAACAAAATAAACAAATATATACATTCATTGTATATTTTAGCAAATGTGTCATCGAGGAAAATAGCAATAAATGCATATTATGGTCATGTTTATCCTCTTTTATGTTATGGCGTCATTTTTTGGGAAATTCAGTCGAAGCCAAGTCTACATTTTATTGCAAAAAAAGATGTCTTAGAGCAATTTTCAATATGAGTAGTCTCGATACTGTGCGAAATGTATTTAAAGAACATAACTTCTTAACTCTCACATGTTTATTTATATACCATATCTGTATATTTGTAACCCAGTATAGAAGCCATTTTTTTACTACATCAAGCAGATCCGACCTGTTGCGAACTAAATATAAAAATAATATTTTTGTTCCACAGGCAAATAACGCACTCTATCACAAAAACTCATTTTTCACAGCCATCAAAGTTTATAATAATCTTCCCTCTAAAATAAAACTTCTGAATGGGTCTACATTCAAAAGAGAATTAAAAAAATGGCTCCTAACAAAGGCATTTTACAAGTTAAAAGAGTATTTTAACGATGGAAAAGATGTTTAACTATTTTAGTATGTAACTGTTCAAAATAATGTTTGTTCTCGAAAACCTACTTGTTAATGTTGCATGCCCGTCAAGGGTACACTGTTGTACATTTTTATATTTTAAGACCTATTTTTACTCAGTGCGAGCAATAAATATATTCTTATTCTTATTCTTATAGTCAGTAGTCGAGGATATTTCTTTCAGTGTATACACGTTTGTAAAGTCAGTGCGCATTTTTTATTATTATCATGATGCAAGAAGTAACTGATATGTTAAGAGAAGAATTATCCAAACAGAAAATAATTTGGGTGAGAAAATGGATAGATGATGATAGATCGGTAGGGCCATGCCCTTCTAATTTCTATAATCGTGCCATATTCTGTAATGATTTTGCACGCCGTTCTTTATTTCTATAATTTTGTGATTCATTATCCCACAGGCATTCATTATCGCGGTATAGTTGAACAAGCTTCCAGCTTCCGTGTCGCTCAGTTTTCGCGTCATTTTGTGATGCAGTGCGAGTCGCAGTGTGGTCCCCGTACAATACAGTGGCAGGAACTGACCTCAACAATTCACACGGCGTCAGTTGCACTGGCGCAGGTGGCGGGGGGAGCGGACTGATGCCGAAAATATGAATCGGGAATAATATTGAAGCCAGTGCTGACGCGACAGTACTGTACTGACTTGAAATCGATTTATACGATGGCAGTGCCAGGTCAGCACTGACTGACTCAACAGTCGACGGACGACAGTTACTGACCCTGTATAAATCTGCCTTTAGTATAATTGCAGAACCTGTCGTCATGCCTATTAGTAAGTAAGTTTGTGGTTGTAGAATCTTGCGTCTTTTGGGAGGTAGTACAGGACATTTGTAATTAGTCCCTTAATAAAAAAAAACAAAATTAGGTGGCAAATATTTATTTACATAAATAGTACTTATCAAAGGAATGTAACAGGCATTTTATATATTATATTACAACAATTGTGTTATTGTATAAAGCTTTTAAAGTCATTTATTGCGATGAGAATCGTTTAACAATGATAAAAATCTTAGTATTTTCTTTAATATAACAGTATTACAATATCTATAGAAATAGCCTCAATTTTGTTGAACTATTATAAAACTCTGATTTAAGGGTGGGTGATTATGTTTATGTAAAATATAATAGTATATAATAGCAGTTGAAATTATAGAGCTACTTTACCCATTTCAAACGTGAGACTAGAAAAGTATAGAGAGTCCACTAATATTAGCTTTAAAATATGAACTTCACAAATTAACACAGTATCTAATAAGTCAGAAATGCACTAATTATTTCTAATAAGTACATACTTTTATTGGAAGCTGGTTCCTGTCACAAATCTTTTATATAATTATTTATAATCATAAAAGTATACTTAAAATCATAAAAGTGTGTCATATTGATTCGACAAGTCACTAAAATACTAATTTTGCACTTAGAAAAAAAATCTACCATTATATTTACAAAAACTCAGTAGTCAACTTTACTATTTGTTTTTGTCCGAAGTCAAATCTAATGTGTCATGTCATGAGAGAGTAAAAAAACAAAACACACTATGTACTTGTCCCTCCAAAAATATTGTGCTATATTGATGCGAAGGTTTTTTTAAGCTATATAAACCAATATGATCAAACTCTCTGCTCATACTATACATTAATGGTTTTACTTCTTATGGGTTCTGACTGATCAGTCTACTTGTTATTCTTATGTCTGTCTATTCTAACACATTTTACTATAAAATAATCATTACATTTTCGCTTATAGTTAAAACCTGTCGGTTATGTACGGTAATGGTTAAATCATTAAATCTACGCTGCAAAATGACTTAAACATCGACAGTCAAGGTGCAAAACGACACTTATACATCGGCAGTCAAGTTTTTCAGTAACCTCCAGTCGAACCTTCCGGAGCTAGAGTTGATAGAAGGCGGGCAAGGCGGTGGGACTAGCTCGACAGGCTTGTCCTTCAGAGCGGCGAGTGCGCAATACGGAACTCGCAGTAGATTCTTGCTCAGTTGATACGGTTGCCGTTCCGATTCAGGCACCTCGATATTTTTCATCGCTACTACAGTCATATCGAGGGTAGATGCGTGACCGACGAAAATGATGTTGCCTCCTAAAATAATATGTATTTTTATTTTAACATTTTTTAAATATATTTGCTATACAGTATAACCATCGGTTTAACAGTTTAGCCAGATACGATTCACTTCAATATTAATCGTTCCAATCGATTCGATTCAAATCAGGAACGATAAGTTTTGACAGGATATAAAGTAGCTTGCGTGTTAATCGACGTTATGTACGTACTGCGTATTTTAATCCATTCTAGTCCGTTCAACCGTTACAGAGAAACGTGGGAACAAAGATACTTAATAAAGATATAAGAACAAACCCACAAAATTCCACCTTTATTTGATTATTACTAATGTAAAAGGTAGGACTCTACAGAGCCCGCCTGGGGAAGTACCTCAACCTTTGCCAGTTATTCTACCACCAAGCAGCAATCTGCAAACATTACTGTGTTCCGGTTCGAAGGGCAATGTTTCCAGTGAAATTACAGGTCATAGAGATAAAACATCTTAATATTTCTGGGTGACGAGGGCAGTGCAATGCTAGGTAATGATTTGGACTCTTGGCGTTCCAATATCGTGCCACTGTGTTGTTATGTGGCAGGCATGTTGCTTACCATCAGGTATAATGCCCAGCTCGTCACGTCACTCTAAATAAAAAAAATGTGTATGTTGTGTTAATATACACACCTTCCTCTTCAGTGTCTTTCAGTGCAGACTGGACTACAAGCTCAGTCCTTTTATAAAATTCCCCCAAAGTTTCTGTACTGTTGACGTCGAGATCCACATAAGGTTTGTAGCTGTGAACAACAATAGTGAGATTTAACAGCTTTTCAGGATAATAAATTTTCGCCAAATAGGATACACACAAAATTAAAACGTTATGGAGGTACATTCGCCAACTAAAACCCTACTCTTGAAACGTAATAACAAACAAATCCAACTAAGTTCGCAATATCGTCTATCCGGAAGACACATTCTGGAATTCATATCATGATATTGTTGTCCTTGTTAGACTAACTTTAATAAAAAGAGACAATAATAAAACTTCAGAATGTCTGTCAGATTTTGTATTTTTAATAGTATCACTGTTGGCACCTCGACACTGTTAGGGAACATTTTCATTCTAATTCTAGGGTTCTTTTATTTTCTAAGTCGCCTGCTCCCGACTCAGTGTCATTGAATTCTACCACTATAAAGTTTACTTCACTGAAAATTCGACTTACTTAACATCGATATTATATCCCGCTTTGATCAGCTCCTGTGGCGTCATGAAGGGCACCATTCCCTTGGCCGAGTGCCAGAACTTGAACTCGAACAGACCCGGCTCTACCCGGATCTTCACAGACGGGCCGGCTTGTAACCCTGCAACGTACGAATTAATGTAACATTGAAATACTTACAAAGTAAGAAAATAGCGAACAAATATGACGACATATACAAGATGATAATTATCTTCAAAAGCAAAACAACTGACTTCAGTTAACAAAAAGAAGTAAAAAATTTACTGATACAGTTCACTATGTTAATAGAATTAGTAGTGGTAGGATTCTTGGCAGAGTCCGCCTTGGGAAGTACCACACCTTTGCCAGTTATTCTACCGCCAAGCAGTAATGTGCTAACATTACTGTGTTCCGGTTTGAAGGGCAATGTTTCCAGAGAAATTACAGGGCTTAGAGATATAACATCTTGGATCTCTGGGTGACGAGCGCAATGGCACTGCATTGCAAATGATTTAGACTTCTTTTTATGTTCCAATAGCTGCGTGTCACTGTGCTGTTATGTGCCAGGCATGTTGCTTACCATCAGGCACATGTCCTGTTCGTCTCGCCACTCAATGCTATAAAAAAAATTAAAATAGAATTAGGTAAGTAATAATAAACTAATATTTCATCGACGTTTGTTTATTTTTGTTGGTATTACAAAATGCGTTCCGCCGATTTTGATAAAATTTATTAAGACCATTCGGACTTATCGGGCTATTCTATCTACACTTTTGAACAGTTCAATTCACAGGCTACGAAAAATATGTGTGATGCGCCAAACGAAGTTTTCGCTTTAAAAAATACATCTGACTTGAGATCGTCCTCCATTTTAGAAATCTGTTAAACTACCTTCGAGGAATGAGTGCGCTGTCTCGACGCAGCGCAGCGCCGCCGACGCGTATACGTGTCGCACCTGCACGCCGGCTAGCCGCATGCCCTCTCCGACCAGCTGCGCTTGGAACTGCCCCACGCGAGTCAGCGGGCTGTCCTTTATGTACGATTCCTTACCACCCGCTCTGTTAAACGAAAAAGATGTGGTGTTATCATGCGACATCAGGACGTCTACTCTGTTTCTACGAAAAACGTAATTTCGAAATAAACTCGCGACTTTCCTACGGTTCTACTTCGATCCGTCGTTTTGTTCGTTTACATGTTCCAAACCTACGAGTTTTTCGTACAAAGAGAGTAGACATTCTGGTAGGAACAAAGTTAATTCGGATAATATAGAAGCAAACAATAAAAAAAATGCTTAATTTTATTATTTATGGTACTATCATCCGAAAAATAAGTATAGTAACATTTTATACTAGTTTTAAAAGTATAAAATGTTATGTTCTTATAAATTATTTTTATTTGGTGTGTTCAATAAAGTGTCTTTATCTATCTACATAAAGTTGGCAATACTGGTCATGGGCAGTTTTTACGCGTCACTTCCGTTATATATATTTCTTATTGTTTTAGTCTCATATTTTTTAGTCGTAGTTCGGTCGCGCAGTAAAATCCTTTTCTTCTCCATGCTCGCCGTAAGGAGCTTCGTTCCAATATAGTTTAGAATTAGGTACTTTTGTTAAACCGGTGAATATTAGGTCTTATGCAGTAAATACTTGATAGTATTCATCCCACGGTTTTATCCGCCCAGTTCTCGTTCCCGTTATCTCCCCGAGATAAATATAGTTGTTCCGAGAGCTAGCCCCAAACCTCTCCTATTATACCTTAACACGGAGGTCCTGGCTGGTGAATAGCGAGGGAAAAAGCGGCGATTTGTTTTCCAAGTTGAATTATAGGTGTAGGAAGTATTCGGGCGGATCTTATTTTTGAGACGATTTGCATCTAGATCTTATAAACGTTTTGCCTCCAAACTCATAATGGCTTCATGAACATAATTTGCGCAGAAAACTATATACCTACGATGCACATAATTGTTTATTATGCATTCAATTCCCCAGATTTTTATCTCTTCTACGTTAAGAATCATTCATTTCAACATTTCATCAATGTAAAGTTCATTCCCCTAACAAACTGGTTGAAACAGAGAAGTAATGATAACAAAACTCTGCTATCTCTCTCTGTGACATACAAAGATAGTGACATTTCGTACTACAGTCCATAAACAAATATTACACATTCGGTACTTATTTAGCCACGTATGTGTGTAATAGTTACGTGGCTAAAAAGGCTGAAAATTAGTGAGTCATATTGTAAAGTAATTGATTCAATTACTCGAATAGATTAAGCTCTGAGTAATATATTATCTTAATACAAGGGCACTATTGATCAGGTCTATTTAAATACTTTTTCGATGAAACGCATATTACGCAATATTAGCATTTTTTTACAATTATATTATAATCGCTTCATAATGATGCAGCGATTATAATCCAGTGATTACAGCTTTTATGGTTGTAACCCCAAAATTGAGCGCGTCATTCGTCAAACTGACTTTCTATTAAACTTCTAAATAGGTATATTTGAAATACTATTACAAGAAAATTTTGCACTTTGCTATCGCTTTATAGTTAGTACGATTAACAATCACTTTGTTTTATCACCTACAGTTTTTCTAGATATGTCAACTTCGCCGAATAAAGTAGACAATTAAAATTAGTAGAATAATATGTTTTTACGTATTTTTGCAAAGTTCCTTGCTCGAGTCAAGTCATCCTTGTTTGATCAAGTGCTTGCGGTCGAAAAGTTCCTAACGAAATAGTCCGTACATTAACTCGAAGATAGCGTAACATTATGATAGTGTTAAGATTTTTTTAAATCGGTCTAGGCATCTTTGAGTTTGTTTCTACAAAAATACAATTTTTCCTCTTATTAGGCAGAATGGAAATACTAGCGTTCGACCACAAATATACTGGGGATGTAGTGCTAAGGAAAACCGTGCTCTCTTACCCTGAAGATACCTGTTTACTGTAAAAAAGAACGAAAACAGCGTTCCTTACGTAATAGTTCTCAAGGGACGCCAAGCGGCGTCCCATAATAATAGCGAACGCTAGTATTTCCATACTAAAATAAAAGGAAAAAATTGTATTTTTGTACAAACAAACTCTAAAATGCCTAGAACGATCTTAACACTATCATAATATTACGCTATATCCGAGTTAATGTACGCTTAAGGACTATTTCGTTAAAAACTTTTTTCCCGAATATTTCTTTCAGTTACGAGAGTGACGCTGAACTTTCACTGTCACGAAAAATTTATGTGTGGTGCGACAAAAGAAGTGTTAACTACATACAACATATAAAATATTGTAACTAAGCACGACTTTTCCTTTTTTTGTTTTGTTTACCTTTCTCCCAGTTTGAGCGGCAGATTGAGGTCCTTCCGGACATAGTTCCCGCTGTCGTCGAAGCTGTGCTGCACCCAGTGCCCGTACGTGAGGTCGACGCGTTCGCCGTGCCGCATCGCGAACACGAAGCGGCGCTTATCTCTGCTCACCTAAAAAAACCGGGACTTTTACAACACTTTTCCAGTGGGTGGGCATGAAAAACATACCGCCGGCCGCCATAACATTTTTTACTTATTTTTTTTTAACAGTATAGAGTGACAGACGAGCAGGACACATGTACAGTGACACACAGTTATTGGAACACGAGACGACGATTTGACAACGTAGGTACTCGTATTTTGATGCGCGAAGTTCCATTGCATTTTCTATATTTTACATATGCATTATCATACGTAGGTACATTGCAATACATTTTAAAACAAATATATTCACAATTTAGCAGACAATATTATTTAAGTTCGAGTTTAACAAGGACACGATTCGAATATGACGTTTATGTGAATTAGAATAGGAATGTCTTTTTTGTATAAACTGTGTACACAGATGATAGACGAACACAGAAAAGCTTCTTTTGTCCTCAAAACATACTTACAATAAACATAAAATACTAATTAAATTAAATTTATAATAAAATATAATTAATTATCTCCAAATTTTAGTATGAAAACTAATGTGGTTATTACAGTCCAGTCCGACTCAAGTTTCGATCGCCTCCGGCGATCTTTTTCAAGACGAGTGCGCGCGCGGGTTCGCAGCTCGTTTAGCACTGAAACTGTACTGTTTTAGCACTGTTTGTGCTAAACGAGCTGCGAACCCGCGCGCGCACTCGCCTTGAAAAAGATCGCCGGACGCGATCGAAACTTGAGTCGGACTGGACTGACTATATTAAACGTGAGTTACCCGTGTATTTATTTAAAATATCTCTAAATTAATACTCTGATTAATGAATATAGGTAGATGATTGTGGATTTTTGATTTAATGATTTAATAGAATTGGCGAAAGCGCTTATAATAATATTAACCTGATGTATGTACAACAAGATTTTATTTTGCGGTATGTCTGGTGCGTAATATATGAGCACGGCTAGAAGTAGGATTAAAATACGTATTTTTATTATTCTTTACAAATATGTACAATTTTTACATAGTGAGAATCTTATGGCATTTAAATATATTTCGTAGTTTTACAGTACTGTTCATTCTGTAAATGCTTCGAAGACCTTTTATGTAATAGGAAGACTAAGTTAGTTAGTTTTATGTAATAGGAAGACTAAGTAATTAAGTTCTACTGAATTGCCCCAGAAAATGATTCCGTAACTTAATTCAGGTTAAGCGTAACCATAATATGTTAATATGACTTATGCACCATCGCTAAGTTTTTAGACGCAATACTGTTGATTATTATGAATAGTGCATAACAGTAGCTTGATATTTTACAGGTTATTTTAGCGATATATCTAAATATAATATTGTGTAGATTAGAAAAGAGAAGCAATGACAACACCTGCCATTTTCTGTAAAATCTTTAGTTTGAATGTGTCACCCAAGTATTTTTTACTACTTGAGTTTTTACGAAAACAATTTTACTAAGTAGTCCATGAAGCAATTGCAAGAGTGCGAGGAATGTTTTCGGTACTATTTTAGTCAAAATCGGAAGGAATATCAACAGAAACATTGAATCAACAACACTATGGACATAACATAAATAACATAACATACACTTAAATCCATATTAAATGAAGCTTAACATTTAAGTGATCGTAGTTATAACGCGATCGAACTCGTCGACGTTCCAATAAGAGAATATCAGATCATGATTAAGTCCTATAATATGATTTTTACAATACAGTTCGTACTTACATTGGAATCCCCTTCACTGACTTGCTGATAATCCCAGTTCATCGGAAAACCTGAGAAAGATAAAATTCCATTTTATTATTAACGTACTGATATCGCAAGGTGCACGGAAAATGAGCTCAATTCACAGACGCAGCCGCGCATCTTTACGCTATTTAACCAAAAAAAATATTACCTACGACTGTACCTTTTATTTTTTCATGTTGTTTGTCATTACTTTGGCTGGATTTTGACCGAATCTGATTTTTTGTTTGTAAGTACTCGAAGTACCTATAACATTTCTCGAATGTTCCTATATAATCGTAGTCGGCCCCGTATTATCGGCGAGTTTAACCAAAACACATCACTAAAGCGATATCTTATCGGCGATTTAACCCTATATTTTTGTAACGACAAACATAAACAAGAGGTATTTTCGCGTCTGCAATTTTGCTTTGTAAAGACTCAAAACGTCATCCGAAAAAACAGGCGAGAAAACTAAAAAAATAAATATTAGTCCGTCAGTTATATTACTGAAAAATAATGTACACGTATGTTTTCTTTTCTTTCACAAACAAAAAATAACGATGACACTACAAGTGCTTAGAAGTTTTGAGTGACATCAACTGATGACACGATTTTTACCCACAAGTGACGTCAACACCCCGCTCACCCCGAAATCTGATAATCTATATCTTTGACGATTTTAATAACTTGATAAAACAAAAAATGCGTGGCCAATATTTTTCCATGGTCTAGTTAACTAGGTAATTGGCGTGACGACAGGTCCTGCAATTACATTAAATTAGATAGAATAAAATATGTAACAATTTTAATTTTGATATTCTTTAGTTTAACTTACTTTTTGATCATTCAAAGCTGGATGGGCAAGCCCATTTTAAAAGTACCAAATTGTTAGAAAATGTATTTACCATAACCCATTCAATTTCATGTGACTTTTGTTATGAAACCAGTTTCAGAAACGCAATATTTAATATGGCTACCATACAAACTTTACGCGCGACACATAGAAAATACGGCACAGTGACGTCACGCTTCTGCAGTGTTTTTGTATTAAGCGGTTTTGGGACAGTACAAAATTGTGATTTTAAAATCGTGACATCACGGAAAGTTTTTAAGATAACAAAGTAATTCTTTCACCTATGTTTCAGTTATTGAGTAGCCTTTTGATGGCACATTAAATCAAAACTGAGTCGTAATGCCTATTGGGATGATGACTGGATCAAAAATATACTATTCTAACAACTAACTGCCGGACTAATTAGTTTTTTCGAACTGTAATAGCACTCACCCTGGGTGAGGCTGACCATGCCTTCAACCTTGTCGAGGTGCACCGTGGTCCAGTATTTGCTCCACTGGTTATACGTCTCCTCGGTGTTGTCGCGAGCCAAGTCGTGGGCGTCCTCGTGGGGGTAGCTACCAGACATAATATCAACTTCAGTGTTTGAATCAGATTCCGATTTGGAATCAGCGGCTGAAACAAGATACAAATTATTTTAAATTATATTACAGTGATTCGTACTTAAACTTGTCGCGATAAATTACCAGATAAATACCTTTTTACCTACACTTGGCTAAATTTAGGGACTCAATTAATACATTTAGAGAAAATGTTAATCGGCTAAATTCAGAAGTGCACGAGTAGTTTTAGAAGCAATTATTATTATTTTTAAATAAAGAGTGACGAGACGAGCAGGACTTGTGCCTGTTGGTAAGCAACGTGCCTGCCACATAACAGCACAGTGACACACAGCTATTGGAACATGAAGAGTCCAAATCATTACCTAGCACTGCACTGCGCTCGTCACCCAGAGATCTAAGATGTTGTATCTCTAAACCCTGTAATTTCTCTGGAAACATTGCCCTTCAACCCGGAACACAGTAATGTATGGTTAATGTTTTAATTTAAAATCAATCCTCGCTTTGAATTTAATATGCTAGCCTGCTTAATGCTATTACACTTCACTGAATACTTAGTCGACTAATAGAAATATGCAGTAAAGTGTTAGACATACATAAATATGTACCTATATGAAATATTAATATTATAAGAAAATATTAATATATCATGTTTCTTCACTACAACAGATAATTTTATTAATGTTCGGATATTATATTTTGGGTGGAAAGAGTTTCTAATATTTGTTTTTTTTTTTTTATAAAAATGAAAAACTTGCACTTGACCGCAATTTCGCCTGATGTTAAGTGACAATGCAGTCTACGATGGAACGTGCTTCCGGAATGAAACAATTTCTCTTTTTCGAGGTTTTTAACGAATGCTCGCGCATAAACGGGTAAGTTTACCCGCTTACTACTGAATGCTGGACGAAACTGCGTCAAAACATCGGCTCAACCCATCATATAAAAATGGAAAATATTAATACATATTAATACATAATTAGTAAAAAAATAAAATGTTTTATTTTAGTCGGCCTCAGATGGCTTCTATAACCTATCGGACTTTAAATAGTACAGTTAAAAGCATATTTACTAAGCAGTAATCCTTAACAAGAACAAAATTAAAAATTTTGATTAACCCCCGACTACCTCGGATTCGTTATCTGTACAACATTCTACTAGTCAAGCCCGTTCATTTGATACCCATATTGTGGTAGTAGTGAAAAAATAATATAATTCGCCATTTTGTGGTGGCGGCCATCTTGGATTTGAAATTTGTAATAATGTATTACACTCTACTGGTCAAGCCCTTTCATTTGATACCCATATTGAGGTAGGTTGTGAAGAAATATTTTATCCGCCATTTTGTGGAGGCGGCCATCTTGAATCGATGTTAACCAAACATAGCTAAGAACATCCGCACAGATATCAACCTTCGAATAAAAAAACCGCATCGAAATCGGCCCATCCGTTTGAGCTCTACGGTGCCACAGACAGACACACACACAGACAGACAGACAGACATCGACGTCAAACTTATAACACCCCTTTTTTTGGTCGGGGGTTAAAAACAACTTTAAACGAGACGCGCAAGATGGCAGCACGTCTAGTCATAACAATTTGGTGTCTAACGGCACGGCATTGTGCTCGTCGCGGAGTTCTACGAGTACGTGTTAGATTTTCTCTCTGTCTTATAATTGATCTGGAAATAACGACGACGACGACACACACATTTTACTTTCACTTTGGAATTTGGAAGAGTCTCTCGCGCAAACTATTCTGTTTAGAACAAAAACACGCGTATGTTAGAAACCTCAATATTATTTTTGAAGATTTATCCATAGATAACCCACAACATTTTTTTGAGTTTCAGTTCTAAGTATGGGCCACCCCCAAAATTAACTGATTTTTATTTTTTTGAATGAAAATCTTAATTCGGTTCACAGAATACATCTACTTACCAAGTTTTAATAGTGTAATTCTTATAGTTTCGAAGAAAAGTGGCTGTGACATGACAGACAGGCTGTGAAACAGACAGACAGACATACAGACAGACATGACGAATCTATAAGGGTACCGTATTTTGCCATTTGGCTACGGAACCCTAAAAAGAGTGATTAGTTTTGTTTTCTCCTCGCTAAGCCTGTGTCTGTTGACCACTTCTTTATAAAAAAATATAAAACCGACGGTTACTTTTTAATGAATCAAGATTTTCAAGCGACGTAGTCGACACAAACATTTCCATGAAATCTTTACTAATAAGGACGTTATCCAATTAATGTAGATGGAACATTCTAACGTCGTACGTTTATCACCGTCGCAAGTAGAGCAAATGTTTTTACCCTAGATCTTATAGGTTATTGATTATTGGCGATTTAACATAAGTTACGACTTTAAAGAGTCAATCAATCCAAATTTAGTCAGTGGAACGGCGATTCATAAACGTATGAGGCGAAAAAAAAAACTTGTTTACTACAAAAAACATATTTTTAGTATTGTTTTTAAACTTTCGCGATTTGAACACATAATGTTTATTTAGTAACGTCGAGGTATTTAAACAATGAATTATTCGTGATTAAGCCCCGTAGGTGCTAAATAAACATTGTAATTTTAGTGGTAAATTAAAATTGATTGACAAACTTAACATCTATTTCATTTTATTTATCAATAATTCTTTACAGCTTTACACGCTTATAACCAGGTTAAGACTTACCTAAAGTGCTTAAAATTATAACTAACCACACCACACATAACCCCAAAGTCATCATCACAACGCGTGATCCTTACAAATGGGAGTAAAGTAAATACTACGCACAATGCACCGCAACTGTATATTGTATTCTATCTGTTGTTATTCTATTACTCGCTGATAGCGATTATTTACCACCGCATAAATAATATTTAGCAGTAATCAAAAGCACTGTAATAAAACTGGCACTGGTATAAATAGCTTTGCTTGGTTTGGGGCTAAATAGTAAACGATGTCTCTACTATACTGCATACTTCTTTTAAGGACCTGTAAAACGGGAACGAATTGAAGTAGAACCCTTATAAATACATTTACCTGATACAGGTTTTATAACGCACGCGCACGCTACCCTGCACCGCTCCCACAATGTACTGGGGGGCTAGAAGAATGGGGTGCCGCCCCTTTGTATCACACATTGATTGTCTATCACCCATCGATTTTAAAGTATATTTTATTTTACCTTACTTACATTTTATTTCTTCATTTGATTTCAAAATATTTTACATACATTTGAAAGTCTGCATTAATTTAATAATCAGCAAAAGAATTGTAAATTAACATATCTATAACGACGCTTCTCAGAGGGAGTATTTTTAAAACTACAAATGCCGAGACATTGTACCGAGAGAGAGCAATCTCTCTCTCGGTACAAAGTCCTCGGAAAGGTATTGGACGAAGAGTGAGATATACCTAGTTATTTTGTTTGTTTTTAGACCTTAACAGTCTTTGACACTGCCAAATAATGGAATTATACAGGGTTACTCGTAATCATATATACGTAATCATATATATATAATAGAGATACGGGTGCAGCCTGCACCCGTTTAACCGTTGTTCTCTATATTTAAACTAACAACTTTTTAACTATAACTGTTGTTAAAACTCAATAGATATTCCAAAAAAATAGTGATTGTGGTAATTTATAACACTGTTTAACTGCTGTTTAGTATTTATTCACTTCGGCACATCATTTATCGAGCGTTAATGAGCGCGTGCGCTCTTGTTACGAAGAGTTCGATGATTTTAGACCGGGCAAATACGATTTTTATTTTGTATGAAAAAAACGGATTTTTAAAAACAGTCGAACAAAAGTTCTCATATCTTCTACTTTGTGTCTTCAAATCGAGAGTGAATCGGTTTTTTCTAGGTACAATACAATACAACAACTCTTTATTAAAACAGAAAACATAATAATCATAATCATAATCATTTTATTTATAACCAATGTAAAAAATATAAAAAACATACTATTAACTTAGCATTTCATTGGCATAGCATTTAGGTAAACACGCTCCATCGTAGACCGCATTGTCGTTTAACATCAGGCGAGATGGCGGTCAACTGTAAACCTACAAAAGTAAAAAAAAATGTGCTTAACATTGCCTTAAAAGTATGCAGGCTGATTACCAATAACCCTGTATATTACTCGAGATTTGCATCGACGTCGATTTCCCGCTTGGAAAATTAATATATGCACTTAACAAACAATATTATAAATTAGGTAGGTCATAATTTATGTTTAAAATGGTGAACGTTATCTTTCGTTTAGTATTTCCAGAGAGTAGAAATTGAAACAAACATACAGAATCTCGCACTATCTTCATCATATTTGTTTACAAGTTTAGAATAAACAATGAAACTGGGTCACTTTGAAAAACAATCTACAGGTACCTAACTCAAAAGTATAGCTCGAACTAAAGAAACGAGAGTCACGAACACGTAGTCAGAGTTTCAGGTTGGATAATGTTAAACATTTTTAATGAAAGTACTGGGCTAAAATTTTACCTTTTATATCACCATTTAGTGGCATAATTTGTCCTATATCACTTGATATCAAAATATGTTAGGCTCTTCGCTGCTGCGAATCCATGTGATCGCGAATAACACTTAAACATAAATTTATTTCCTCAGTAAGCGAACAAATTACTGCGTCTTTGTTTTTAGAAAGGAGCCAGACAGAGACAGCAGTTAGCCTTAGATGGCTTCTACTGCCGACAAGTACTGCATTGAACTATTCTCGTCGCGTCCTCGGCGTCCTCGCGTCGCTATGGGGTAACGTCATGGGTCGACTTGGATCATTCTTTTACCCGTGATGGGTAGGGATCACTGAACTAGTTACGATTCCAACAAAAACTTTATAAAAACAAGAAATATCTTTTCTATATGCCCGTCGCGACTCTTGGTCTGGCTTGAAAACTCATTTAAGTCGACAAATTTAAGACTACAAATTCCAAAGATTCGAACGAAGAGGTTCTACTTTCCTGATAAGAACGTCTAGGCTGTGGAATGCGTTGCCTGATTGGGTTTTTCCCGATGGTTACAATCTTAGCGTCTTCAAATCGAGAGTGAATCGGTTTTTTCCTAAGTAAACACGCTCCATTGTGGACCGCATCGTCGCTTAACATTAGGCAAGACAGCGTAGTTAAACCTATAAAAAAGTACAAGATATAAAAAATATATAAATAAAAACTTACTATTGTTATTGCCTAGTGAAATTGCTCTATGAAGCGTCCAGGCATCAGACTCGGCCGTGCGTTTAGTACAAACTGCCGGAAGGAATCCGCTCACTCCTGTAACAATAACACTCAAATAACTGCACGTCCTTTGTTCGATTTATCGCTATTGTTGACACTATCTACTAGGGATGTTACAGAGATAACATTATCGGAAGATTTTAGATCTGCTTTATCGGAGTCGGAGTGAAAGTCGGAACTGCTGTTGCTGAGAGTGCATGACAGCAACAAACTGTTTTCAGAAAAACAACTTGTAGGCCATCTTTACTAAGTTTTAAATATTTTTTTGTCTCGTATATAAAAAAATTTAAACTTCAGAGCAGCCTTTACGAAATTTAGGATAACGCCCCAGAAAACTTACTACAAGTATTAACTATATACACTAGAGATAAGTATCATTTCATATACGATACGTTTGATCATCGTATAACCTCAGACCTCAAAGTTATCGGACCCGAGGTCGAAATCGGAATCGGCGAATCGTAACATATCTATGTATATATCTAATACCGCTGTACAACAACATTCACTTCTATATGGCCATATATGTACCTATGTTTAAGCTGCGCTGATTGCACCTTGCAACACTTAGCTAAATTTAGTGATTACTCACACGGATTACTTAAAATTTTGAAGGTAGGACGAACAATGAACACTATGCCTCCACTGACGACTGACGACTCCCGAAACTACGGTTGCAAAACAATCACTGGCTGTTATCGCAAATATTAAGCCTGCACAACTAACCGAGACTAGGGACGGGACATGTACTTAATACGCCAGTTATCGATGACAACTTTAAAGTACGTACCTACAATCCCTCTGTGATGCCGACGCGACGGGTGGACTATGGTAAATTAAATCCTTAAAAATTGGCAGTCATAGGAACTGCCGATAGAAGTGAAAAGTCTCAGAATTTGATAGCGGACATACTAGCGGCACGGAAGACCTAAGCGGGTGAAACCGGAGGGCGTGGCCATGACCATATAGAGCAACCGAGTTTACCCGAAGGAGTTTCACAGCCAATAGAAAACCTGTATGTGGTAAGTCAAAAGTTTTCATTTTAAAAAATGGCAGTCATAGGAATTGCCGGTAAAACTATAAACTTATAACCCATAATTTGATAGCTAATTTTGGAAACTACGCGGGTGAAACCGGAGGGCGTGGCCATGAGCATGATGGCCATCTAAAATTGCGTCAGCCAATGTGAAATGCTCACTAATTTCTGGATAGCCAATGGCCATTGGTCGCGAGTTTACCCGAAGATTTCTCATCATTCCCGAGCGTGACGCTAGAATTAAATTCACATCCTATGAAAAATCTGTCTGTGGCGCGTCTAAAGAAGTTTTCACTTCAAAAACACAGGTCGCATAAAATAATCACAGGAATCGGACAGACTGACGTCGAGACGGGCTCCAGGCCGAGTAGCGATTCAAGCACATTCAGACGTCTTCTAGCCTGAGACTTCCACTAAAATGTCCTTGACTACCTCAATAAGGTGTGACCGTGTGACAAAGACACGGTACATAGCAAAACGAGAACTCCGTACAGTACGGACAGACATGCCGTGTTATTGGTCTCCCTGAAAGCTTGTACGATACAGTGAGCGCACCTAGCAATTGGCTATCCCTAGAAAAGTTGTCGGACTGGTTTCTGCTGGTTTCGCCGGCGGGGAGAGGCCAGCGCAGCCGCCGGCGGCGACGGTCACACTGATACGCATGACACTTGGAAATGTTTGATAACAAAATATAAGATCGTTAAAATAACAAGACCAGTAAACTGAAAGTTTTACTACGAGATGATTTTAACTGCGATGTACTCACACTTATCTACTAAGCACAGAGACAGAGAAGAAATAATAGGTAAGTAACTAATACAAAATCTAAATATATCTGTCGTATCGTTTTGACAAAAATACCGCCTAAAACAACCCGGTCTTTATGGTATTTCGATGATATTACTGAAAATGTCAACACCTACGTCCGATGGCGCAAATACTTGCTGATCTGTTCAACTCTTGTTTGAGAGAAGGATTGTTTCCGCATCCCCCCAAAATTAGTAAAGTGTCGCCACTATACAAAGGAAAGGGGAAACGAGAGAATATGAACAGGCACAGACCCGTGTCCATTATTCCCGCCGTGGCAAAAATTGTTGAGAACAGCTTGAGTTCTCGACTAGTCGAACTTTAAAGCGAATCAAGTGCTCTCTCCGACCGGCAATACGCGTACCGCGAAGAACGCTCGATGATAGCGTTGACCCGTCAAGTGTCAGATGGTACGTCGCGTTATGGAGGCCCGAGATTCCAAGGCTAAACAACATGTGGCAATATAGAGTAAGATCCCAGGGCTGCCAGACGTCACGTATTTTCTGATGGATGAAATGTAGACGATTGAGTAGAGTTAGTACGTATTAAGAACACACGTTTACCCGCTAACTTGCTTAGACGACCAATTCGGCCAACGGCCAAAGATATGGGGCCCAGAACGTACATAAAAACATTACTTACTTCACGTATTGTCTAATAACTGATTTTCACGTATGTTATAGGCAATATCTTTAAAAATAAGGCCCCAATACTCTTAGACACTTTCTGTCGGCCGTTTTGCTTAACAGGCGTTTTAATTTTTATTACTTAACTTCACTTAAATTCTCATACTCCATTTGTATATATATGTTCGTCAGACAAATATTTTTTAAAGCCTTTTCCAAAAAGACAACCCGGTCTAAGGGCCAATCATCCCCTAAACTCAATTTTAAGTCAATATTTCCTAATACATGTCTCACTCAGTCTCGCGATCTTACCCATAACGGCATTAAAATTGAGTTTAGGGGATGATTGGCTTGTTAGATTGGGCTGTCTTATCGGAAAAAGCTTTAAAATAGTTGTCTGATGATATATACAAATGGAGTATGAGAATTAAACTGAACTAGTAAAATTATATATTTGGGAGTTTTAAAGCATTTGTTAAACAAAACGGCCGACGGAAAGTGTCTGGGAGTATCGGGCCCTTATTTTTAAAGATATTGCCTAACATACGTGAAAATCAGTTATTAGAAAATACGTAAAGTAAGTAATGTTTTATGTACCTTCTGGACCCCATATCTCAAAATTGGCCGTATAAGCAAGTTAGCGGTTAAGCATGTGTTTTTAGTAGGTTCGTATTAACTTACCTAGTTTGGGAAATTAGAAATGTAATTATTGCAGAATGTACAGATTTTATTGAAATAAACAATTTATAACTCTACTCAATCGTCCACATTTCATTCATCAGAAAATACGTGACGTCTGGCGGCTCTGGGATCTTGGACTTATACTCTGCTGTGATTTGTCAAAGGGTTTTGACGTTGCCGACCACGACGTACTTGCAGCTAATTTGCAACACAACAGCGTAGCGGGGCCTTCTTACTCTGATTTGGTTGTGGCACAGGGCTCGTTTGTGTCGAATATATTGTTTTCTCTGCTCTTAAAGACCGCGGGCGCTACTACTCGTACTACGCATAAATAGGTACAACCTACAAGTCACAAGTTAAATTTAATTTATTGCGAGTCCATTACATTTAATTATTCTAAAGCCCAGCGGTCTACCGCCTTTTATTTACTTGCTTATTTTGGTTAAGGCTTTGCTATTTCTCCGATCCTATTTTCGTTAAAATAGATAGAGCGACTCTTTGCTGAGTCCGTCCGGAGAAGTACAATGAAGTTCTAGGCAGTAATGTGGACTCGTCATGTTCAAATAGCTGTTTGGTGTATGATGTCACGGACAGGCGTGTTGTTTACCATCATCCCTACATCTTACATAGGTACTCGACTTCACTTTTTTTTAGTAAAAAAGTCATTACCATTTTCACTAGGCGGTCGAAGAGTAGCAATTAAATAAAAGATAACAACAAAGTAGACCGTACAATTTTTGAAATAGCGACCATAATCACTACTGAATACTAGACATTACCTAGCAAGACATTATAAAAATATAACTTCATGGACCTATCAAGAGGACGTCGTATCGCTTACCTATGATTCCACGTGAATGAATAGTATAACATGCAGTATAAATGAGTCAAAAAAACAGCAGAAACATTGGTTAGCATAAATCTACTAGCCTATTTTTGCACTATTTTAGCTGTTGCCGTTAATTGTAAAAGACCGGCACTTCTCCAGAACACAATCAACATAATATTTCACTTGTCCTTGATTTATCTCTTTCTACTTACTGAATGCAGAGCGAGAACAAACCCAACCTAATATTGGAATCATATTACGAGTAGGTTGCGTGATAGAACATAGTTGTAAATAGCACAAAAACTCGAAATGGACACAACGTAACTCCTCGCCGACCGGTCACATAGATGACAAATACACAATAAATACATAAAAATATTTAGATCATGAGAAAACATGGTCTAACAAAAAACAAAATACATGAATATACAAATTATATGGAATCATACCGTTGAAATGATACACACTACTCAGTAAGAAATAAAAGCACACAAAACCGAACCGTGTCGCGGCCTCAACCGATATAAACTAACCTCCGAATTTCAAGTTCAGCAAACGCATACTCTTTAAAATACTCGTCATGGTGACGTCACTTTATATACGTGTATAACCCACACTAACGCACTGAATTTACTAATCTATGACTTCATGTAATCAAACGGCGAAAATTGAACCAAAACCACAGATTTTAATGATTCTTTATTCAAATTACACACACAGTGCTATTCGAACTACACTCTAGTAGACTTTTCTCGCGTAATAATCAGTTATCACCTTCTATTATGCAAATAGCACCCGATGTATAATGATGCAAAATATATTGCGGGGCGTGGAGGAATTTGGAACTACGATTTGATAAAGTATTTCGGGAGCAGACGAAGATAGTGGCGCCAATATCATGATCCCTTCTGTAATTCGTGGTTATTATCGTTTGAAACGTTATCAGTGTTTTCATTGAACAGCTGACGACAGCGGCAGCGTCCAATGCGTTCGATTCTCCGGTTGACAACAATATATTTTATGTTTTACGGACCCTTGTACTCTTTATTCCGATTCTGTTTTGCACCAGAAATTCTGTTGAAAATCTATGAAATAAAAAAATGAAAACAATTACATTTTACTCACAAAACCGGTCTTTGACATCTCTGAAGTTAACTTTGAAATCTGAATATGTAACTCGAGTTGTAATAACGACTATTTAATTACATATTTAAATCCCCAAAGTCCCTACGCCCTAGAGTGTATTAAGGTAACATGGGATATATTTCAGCGAATGTGCCCAGCAGTCACATAATCTACAGATTACAGCCAAACAGATTAGACTCAAGCGTCTATTTAGATGTCTTGATTTGGCTTTTTGCTGTTCAAGGGTTTATTGTGAAACAAAAGCTAAAAAATAATCTCAAATGAGTTGGTTTTAGGTAAGTTTCTAGAACAACAACCCGTTCTGAGGGGGTCTAAATGGAACACCCATTTATCCAAATCCTAAAACAGACATAACGTTTTAAACTAAAAGATATACCAATCATAAAGCGTTGTAATAAATAAATAATAAACGAAGCGACAGTCCCTGAAAACTTATCTGGTGACCACCAAGATCAATACCAAGGTATTCCTCTATGGTAAGCGGCGCGCCCCTGTGCAAAGTCCCTCATTTAACCTTGATGCTATGAATCAGCGTTAACAATATGGTTGGTATTATTAGCTTAGGGATAGTTATTTTTTAAACTCAGAAACATAGTGTAAGAGTTCAATACGTATGCAAAGTCAAAGTTCTTTATTGATAAATGTACAATTTACACCTGAAATACTCCGCAGCAATTGTCTACCTTCTAAAATTTGTGACAAAAACATGGAATTTTTTACTCATATTACCTATGAATGTGCACTTTTGTATGTTTAGGTGTTTGGATGTTTGTTGCTTAATCACATTGTAAGAACTGAAAGGAAATTGAAATTTGGAACTTAGATGGATTGTAGTTTCGAAAAACGAAGAAGTCCTTAGGTAAAATTGCAAATTCTACGCGAACAAAGTCCAAAGTCGCAGTAAATGCTAGAGTGATAGATCAGATTCTGTTTTTCCTATTAATCCTAAAAACGACAGCAAAATAAATATCTTACTAATACTAAAGATGAGGAAGTTTGTGTGGTAGGATGCTTATTTCTCAATCACGACGGAACGGATCGGGTTGAAATTGGAACACAGATTACTATACACGAACACAAGACTACAATAACACATAGGCTGTTTTTTATCGTAGAAAAACAACAGGAACAAGAACTATGCGGGTAAAGCCGTGGAGCGCTGCTCGTAAATATTTATGAACTTGGCTGGCCACACTACAAACAATACTTTATTTACCAAAAATACGCGTGGAGTGAGTACAAAAGATTGCCGATGAGTCCCAAACTAAGCCTAAGCTTGTGTCTTGGGACTCGCGAGTTAGGTCTAAACTAAACATGGTATTATAACATTAAATTAAATATGCCTTAACAAAACTTACAAAGAAAACAAAAAGTAAAGCGTGTACTCGTATTATGAGTACTTACCAGAAAGCTGATAATATAATACTAGTAAACACAAATTTGTGATACATTGAAACACCAAGACGCAGAACAAATATACGTAGTCATCACACAATTATTTGTCCTGGTTGGGAATCGAACATATGACCAACGGCTCTATGGGCAGAATAATTATCAACTAAGCCAAAAAATCAGTTCAGTAGTTTAGTAGCAAGATGTATAATTATTTATTAGTTATGTCGTCGTCGGAATGGCTCGTTATTGGTAACAAAAACAATTATTTTTCTCTCAAACAACAGACTTCAAATTGTACAAAAATTTTACTCACACAGTGGACTAAGGGTCAGTTCACACCGAGACGCGACGCGGCGCGACGCTGCGCGCACATTTTTCATAGAGCGACTCAGAATATACTTTATTCACTACACGAAAAGATACACATTACATTGTGAGAATTCAGATTATGTTGCACCACGCAGCACTGCGCCTCGAGGTGCCTCGCGGCGTAGCGCGACGTATCGTGACGCAGCGGTGCATCGCCGGCGCCGGTACGCGCGGCGTGCAAGAGCGGTGCTGCGTCTCACGGTGCCGCGCGACGCCGCGAGGCGCAGCCTGAGGCCGCTGTGGCGACTTCTCTACTATTTCCGTTCAGACTTCGCTTAGAATTGATGCAGTTCGGTGGAGTGCTCGATTGAAAATATAATGAGACTGGGATCTTGTTATAATCGGACTTCTAGCAGAAGAGGAAGAGGAAGAAGTTTACAAAAATAAAATTAAAAAGAAGACATCACACAGGCGCGGGCGGGGCCGCGCGGCGCCCGCGGCTAGTAGATACGTTCCGCTGCGCCTCGCGGCATCTCGCTGCGCAGCGAGGCGTCGTCCTGCTACGATTTTAAGATGCGCCTCGCGACGTTGCGATGCGTCTCGCGACGACGCGCGGCGTAGCGCGAAATCATTGGCCTCTTTGAGTATCGTCGCGTCGCGTCGCGTCGCGTCTCGGTGTGAATTGACCCTAATTTTGATAAAATTAATCATAAATGAAAGAATACCCACATAATATTATCAATGTATAATTTGTTTTATTATTCTTGATGCTACGAGAATTAAATAATTTCTTTGCGCAAAAAAACTGACTTCAATTTACAATAAAATTCAGACACGCGACCAAACATAAGAAGCTTTCACTATGTCGTCCAAATAAATTTTTGTTTTTTCGTCATATTTCTTCAACCTCTACACTGATTTTGATAAAATTTATACGGGACCCCTAACCGATAATACGATAGATCATAATCTACGAAACAAAAAAGAACCATCAAAATCGCGGAGCTATCGTGTAACAAACATATAAAAATAAAAGTGGTCAAGTGCGAGCCGGACGCGCCGATCCATAGATAACCCACACGTATGGTTTTGATGGAGTTTCAGTTCTAAGTATGGGACACCCCAAAAATTTATTGTTTTTTTAAATTATTTTTTGTATGAAAATCTTAATGCGGTTCACAGAAAACATCTACTTACCAAGTTTCAATAGTATAGTTCTTATAGTTTCGGAGAAAAGTGGCTATGACATACGGACGGACAGACAGACATGACGAATCTAAAAGGGTCCCGTATTTTGCCATTTGACCGTTGAACCCTAAAAACATACAACCTTGGGAATCGAGAACCCTTTTTTGAAGTCGGATAAAAAACAGCTCCTCGATTTCGATATAATTCAAGTCGGTTAAATATAAATAATCAAAGCTCACCATACATGAAAATAAACCAAAACGTTTTAACAGTAATAAATACAATCGACTAAGGCGTACTAAAGTACTAATGACTTCTAATCGCACCATACGATACTTTTATCATAATCTGTACCCTGAGATACTTAAACGTCCTAAATGGTGCAAAGCCATATCAGATTCCATTAAGCATAAATAAATGGTTGGAATACCCATTGTTAGTTCCCAGAAATAACTTAATCTGAGATGTACTTAAAGTAGTCGTATAGGTTTGATGTAGTTTTAAACATATTTCGAAAGGTTAATTAGCATAACGTAGCGTCATCATGCGTGATTTTAAATAATAACACATAAATTCAAAAAAAAAATTTGTCTTAGGAACTGCAATATACGTGAAAACTTATCTATCCTAATATTATAAAGCTGAAGAGTTTGTTTGTTTGTTTGAACGCTAGGATCTCGGGAAGTACTGGTCCGAATTGAAAGATTATTTTTCTATTGGATAGTCCATTTATCGAGGAAGGCTTTAGGTTATAGAAAATAACTCTACTATTAATTGAAGCGGAGCATGAAACAAGAATGTAACAAATTCGGAAAAAAATATTCCCTTTTGAGAGTTTTCGTACGTTTCGTGCTTTGACATGACACATGACAGCATGTGTCAAAGATTGCGTCATTGAATTTCAGTAATCTGTGCATTGAATATAAACCTTTGCTATTTTTTTTCTAAATCTGAGTTGGTACGACCAATTTCCGACAGGTGGCGTAGCAGGTAGCTGAAAAGGTTTTTTGTTTGAAATCGATAATCTCAGGAATGAGTGAACCGATTTCAGTCATTTTTTCACCGTTGGATATGTACGGGATCCCGATGAGTGCTATATAATATACCACGGGCGAAGCCGGGGCGGGCATCTAGTAATTTATAATTCTAGCAGCACTAACGTTGCGTAGTATCTACCAATATAGCTAAAAATTGCTTCAGTGTACATCTCCGTGTTTTATTCTTTTTGTGGTAAATAATGGCACAATCTACACTGGAAAAACTTGTGAGCACTTTTAACTGTGGAACATCTAGTGATAAAAAGTGACGCACTACAATCGAAGATAGACGAGCTTTCCCGATAAATTAGGAAGCTGACGGCACCGACACAGGAACTCACTAGGTACTCGGAATAATAATGGCTTGGCTAATGTAGTTAATGAAAAATCTGCCGATACGGACTGCAATTTTGATAATAATAATGCAAAAACTGCGAAAGTTGAGATGTGTAAAAAAATTGTATAAGCAAAACTAACTAAAACACAATCCGTTGAAGTGAGTGAACAAAACACAACTAACACAAACATCTGCATTGACTGTGGAGCATCTGATGCTGGCAGACAATGATGATGACGAGACAGCGGCAGCGGCCGGTGGCAGCTAGCCCGAGCCAACCCCGCAGGCGGTGTCGCACTGATAAACAAACTAGTCCGATTGTAGCAGAACCGGCTGTAATGATGATGCACTCCACGCCGTTGAAAACATCAAATACATACAAGCTTGAAAAATTAAAATTGACACGACTCCCGAACAAATAAAACACTATTCAAACAAAATTGTGAAAGCGGACTTCTACACCGAAAAACGTTCGATAAAGTCTAATAAACATTCAGCATTTGTAATAGGGGGATACCGGAGAGCGTTTACGAAATGGTCACCGATCTAAATGCATAAATGATCTAACGATCTAAAGGAATAGCAAACTGTTTTTTTCGCGCCCGCTTCCTCGCGGAGCCAGCGACGGCGAAGGAGCGAGCGCGAACCAACCGACGGACGTCTGCTCTAATTACATAATGACAAACCAGTATCTCGCAATACATTATGTATGCCTGTGACGAAACAAAATGCAACGGTATCTCAACCTCAAGAGATAACGGATATGTAAAGATATGCCAACAAAACATCCGTCTGTTGAAGAACAAAACAATCCAGTTAGAAATTCAGCTTTAAATAACATTAAAATGTGATTGATGTACTCTGTTTAACCGTGCATTGGGTTAAATGTCATGAAACCATGGGGGAGTGTTGAGTGTTACGTTAAATAATATTTTTTCACTTACTTCCCATTTCCTATTATAGTAGGCAGTCCATGGACGCTTAAAAAAGTCGTATTCTCGCTAAAACAAAAACTGTCACTAGAGTCGGCCACATTTGCACGTCGACTCGATGGACACAGTTTTTGTAGAGGGTCGTGGGTTCGATTCCCACCCAGTGCAAATATTTGTGTGATGAATTCAAATGTTTGCACTGTGTCTGGGTGTTTCTATTTATAATAAGTATGTATTTAAAACTATATATTATATATATTATTATATCAGCTATCTGGCCGCCATAGTACAAGTTTTGCTTAGTTTGTGGTCAGATGGTGTGAATTGTCCACCAATATTTATTTGTTTTAGCGAGACTACGTCCGACTTTTTTGTATACGTCCATGGCTGCTGTCCTTCATAGTGGGTCGTGTATGTGTGTAAACAATAATACAAAATTTAAAATATTGGAATTTTACTCGAACCTTTCAGTTGAACAGATTTGTGAAATCTCTGCCGTTGAGCTAGTTGAAAATAAACACACAATGATACAAATCATTCGTCATCAATAATTTACAGGTCAAATGTGACAACCATTACGTAAAGTTTTCCTATTTTTAACCGAGTTCAACCAGGTGGAGGTTATTAATTCGGCCAGTATTTTTTTTAATGTATGTACATTGTACATCTATTACTCCGTGATCAATGATCTGATTTGCGTGATTCTTTTTTTGTTTGATACAGAAAAGATGCTGTTTGGTCGCATAGAAATTTTGTTCAGGTTGGCGTTGCAGTTTTCATTTTATGAACATATTTATGAAAATCTTTGTTTGTCCGGACGACGTAATTATAGTTTATGTACGGCTTTTTAGAAATATTAATTTTAGGCTTCATTTATATATTATTACTAGCTGTACCCTGCCACGCTTCGCTGTGGCACATTGTGAAATTGTGATGCAAAAATTAGATAAAAACAATCCTTGATGCGGATTATATATGATTATAAAATATCAGCTCGATCGGTGTAGAACTTTTTTGAGTTTTTGAAGCGTAAGTACACAAACCAACATAACATTTTTATATACAAGAACAAAATTAAAAATTTTGATTAACCCCCGACTACCTCGGAGCTCGGATTATCTTTTTAACGTTCTATTAGTCAAGCCCTTTCATTTGATACCCATATTGAGGTAGTAGTAAAAAAAGTTATACAATTCGCCATTTTGTGGTGGCGGCCATCTTGGATTTGAAATGTGTTATAGTGTATAGTATTCTACTAGTTAAGCCCTTTCATTTGATACCCAAACGTACGTTGTGAAGAAATATTTTGTCCGCCATTTTGTGGAGGCGGCCATTTTGAATCGATATTAACCAAACATAGCTAAGAACATCCGCACGGGTATTAACGTTCTAATAAAAAAAACCGCATCGAAATCGACTTATCCGTTTGAGCTCTACGGTGCCACAGACAGACACACACACACAGACAGACATCGACGTCAAACTTATAACACCCCTTTTTTTGGTCGGGGGTTAATAAAGACTAGCAGCATCCACGGTTTTATCCGCGCATTTTCCATTATCTGCAATATAACATCATGCAGACTTCAAATAGGTGAGCGGGTAGCGTTTACAACAATAAATTATTTATTAATTTGTTTTTCGCTTTTGTTTGACAATTTGTGGTTTTGAAGTCGGTTTTTAAGCGTAGTTTTTTCTATACAGCCCCTGTTTGATAAAATAGTACAAGATGAACGTGAATTTGTCATTGTAGAGGATTTCAATATTGACACAATTCGATAAATAACTCTGATTTAAGGAAGCTAATTGACGTTTATTGAAATTATATTATTTGAATTGGTTAGTTGAAATTAAATTACATTTTATCCACTCATAATCTTGACGATTTCCAAGACTTGTCTAGACCTCGAATATCGTATATACATGTAGACGTGCAGTGAGCGGGCGAGGTCGGCCGACACCCAGCTGTCGGGCCGCGCCGGCCGGCCCTTCTACTGCTTAACTAAATCGGCTTTCGTTTTGCTATTGCGGTCTCTATTATTTCAAGCAGAAAGAAAAGATACAGCAATATCAAAGCGAAGACAGTTTTCGTTAGGCGGTAGACCCCCCGGGCTCGGGTCCCGTCGCTTTCTGCCGGTCCTACACTTGTGTAAATAAGTGGAAATTTATTGCGACGTTAGATAGTGCCGATTGGGGACACCTCGTATACACCTCTAGGTATTCAGCGTCGTCAGAATGCTTGGCTAGAGCATTAGTAAATATACTTCAAAATTATCACGATATATTATGTTTCCCGTTGGTTAAGAAAATTATGATTAAAAAAAAGAGTTTGGGCAACTGATAGCATTATTAATTTGAATTTATGATTATTTGGCATAAATAAATTGAAATTGATATTTCCTTTTAATACAGAACTGGCTTTCAAATACATATAACAAAAGTATTTTCAAATCAGATAACGTGATTAAAACTATGTTAGACTCACAGATCGGCAGAACTATGGAGCATCATGACTTTATCGAATTGTTAGGTCGACCTAAATAAGTAATTAATAGTAAAAAATAAGTTAAGTCTAAACTTCTTACCGAAAATGAGGTTGTCTATTTTGTTAAGGGTATTTTGTAGATATTGCTGCGTCACTGCGTCGTCGTCCGGAGCACCGAATCCTAATGTTGTAGCGGCGCGCGCGCCGACCGACCACTGCCTTAGGATTAAACTTTTCACACCGGCTCAGATATTTCGTATAATAGCAAAGATGTAGCGCGGGAAAAAAAGTCGAGGGACGCTTACGATATCTCAACTACATTATTTTGTTCTGTGGCAAAGTCGTTGGCGCCTATTTTGTCACGCCGCTATAACCAGTGTTGTAATGAAGGTAAATATCCTCCTGCATTAAAACTTTAAAACATGTAAAAGTGTCATCCTTATAGAGGACAGCAGGAGGATGTAAGTAAGTAGTTATAGTCTATTATACCCACGGATATTCGGGGGATATGCCTTGATTGCGAATTTAGTTCGAAACCTAGTGTCTCCGGTCTCCTCCCACCTAAATAATTACTACATAAACAAAAGTAATAATTACGACACACATACGCATTTTATTATATAAGTATGGACCCAGAAAATAACCGAATCTCTCGGCAGATTAATTTATTTCATATAGCAGATTTATTAAGTTTCAAAATATTTAGGCATAAAATATTAAATGTATTCATCGCACAGGCACAGGCACAGGCCTAGCTCATGTTAGAGGTTTCTTAAGTGGCCTGGAACGTTTGCTCGATAAGCTCAGTGAAACCGATAAAACGTTTATGATTCTCGGTGATATAAACATAAACATCTTAGACAGGAATAAAAATAGATGTAGAGCTCATAAGCAACCTACGTTTTGCAGACGACATCGTTCTCTTTGCAAAATCATCAAAACAGTTGGAAGCAATGATTTGTGAACTAAACAACGCCAGCAAAAAAAATAGGTTTACATTTAAACACATCTAAAACTAAAGTTTCTACAAATAGTATAAAAAAGGCCATAATAGTAAATGGAACACCGATAGAGTATGTGGACAGCTATGTGTACCTTGGAAAACAAATTTCATTCAAGAAATCGCGACATGAAGATGAAATAGAGCGTCGTATCAGCATAACTTGGAAAAAATACTGGAGCTTCAAAGAAATTCTAAAAGCAAAACTTCCATTAAAACTCAAAAAGAAAGTTGTAGATACCTGCTTGTTACCATGCTTGTCATATGGAGCACAAACTTGGATTTTCCATGAGAAAACTAAGCGTAAAATTCGTTCGTGCCAGCGGGCGATAGAAAGAAGCATGCTAGGTATAAAACTTAGCGATAAAATCAAGAGCGAAGATATTCGCAAGAAAACAAAATTAATAGATGCAGAACGTCACGCACAACAGTTAAAATGGAGATGGGCTGGCCACATCGCACGCAGTACAGACAAGAGATGGGTTAAACGAGTCACCAAATGGAAGGGACCCAATGGAAAAAGAAAAAGAGGAAGGCCTAAAGATCGATGGGTTGATGAAATAAAAAATACAGCCGGCGAAGACTGGATGACGAAGGCGGTAAATCGTAGATTATGGAAACAGTTGGAGGAGGCCTATATCCAGAGAGGAGCCATGCCCTAAACACACACTTTTTACAATTTACAGGACTAATTATAATTGTTTAAACCTAATGTAATGTGCATGGAAATAAAAAGGCTTTATTATTATTATTATTATCTTAGACAGCACTAGCACTGACTTTAAAAATCTGTTCGACATACTCAACTCTCATGATGTGAGTTCGATTGTAGACTTCCCTACTCGTATAACAGAAACGTCACAAACAGCGATCGACCTAATTTTTACAAATGTAGCGCGAGAACTTACTTCGGCAACCTCAATAAATACGCTTCTGTCAGATCACTTAGCCGTACGTGGAGTGGTAACATTAGCTTGTTCAGCGCCAGCACAGCTCACTCGTCTTAGTCGTGATTTATCGCAGAATAACCGCACAAACTTTGTGATGGCTATTGACAGTATAGATTGGTCTGAAGTAAGTGAGAGAAACAAAACCGCTCAAACATTTGTAGTAGCACTGATCAATATTTTAGCAAATAAGTATGACACTTGTTTCCCGATAAAACGAACACCAAATAACAAACGTGATGCTTCGTGGGTTACGCCTGATATTCTAAATCTAAAATCATTGTTGTTTGATATTTCGAAATTAGTTGACCAATTTCCTGAAGAAGAGAACTTAATAGCTATGTTTGACGATCTCAACAGGAAATACAATTCTACTTTGAATGTGTCTAAAATAAATCATTACAATAGCATAATACATGGAAGCACGAATCCATCTAAAGCTATGTGGGGAATCGTGAACACGGAGAGGGGGAAAAACAATTCGCCTAGGTTGAACTTTTCCGAGATCGTAAAAGATTGTAACGGCAGTAAGTTTAGTTCGCCAAAAAATGCCGTAAATGCTATGAACGTTCGGTTTTTAAATGCAGCTGCTGCTTGTGGGGCGCCTAAAGCTAATGCTGCTACTGTATGTAAAATTTTAGTATCTGCGCGTCAGGCGTCTGACCGTTCCCTCAGACTAACAAGTTTTTCGGCTGATGAGGTATTTCGCATAGTCTCCTCCAGAATACCTCCAAAAAAGTCAAAAGACGTGGACATGGACATGAAAAGACGGTGTGTCGATGGAGCTAATTAAACTAGCAATTTTGCCTCTAGCTCCGGTTCTCGCCACACTGTTTAATAAGTGTCTTAGGGAGGGGTCGTACCCGTCGCCGCTGAAGATATCGAAAGTGTCCCCGATATTTAAAGGCAAAGGCAAACGGGACGATATTGATGGATATAGACCAGTATCGATTATACCAGCAATAGCCAAAGTATTCGAAAATGGCTTGAGTTCGCGATTAGTGGCCTATCTATCGGAAACCGAGGCGCTGTGTGAACAACAATACGCATACCGCGAAGGGAGGTCTACGACTTCTCTAACGCGTGAAGTGATTCGTAGCGTGTTGGCTGCCCGTGAACGTAAAGAGCAAGTAGCCGTCTTATGCTGTGACTTATCGAAGGCCTTCGATGTTGCAGACCATGAGACCTTAGCTTGAAAGCTGAAACACTATGGCATAGCTGGGAAATCATACGAGGTATTGACTGACATGTTACGAGGCCGCTCTCAAGTAGTGGATGCTGGCGATGGCGAGAATAAATCAGACCCGTTGCCTTCGTCTATGGGAGTACCGCAGGGTTCGTCAGTCTCTAATATTATGTTTTCTCTCCTACTAAACGATCTACCCGAAGCCGTGAAGGGTGCAGCCATATTCATGTACGAGTATGCGGATGACGTGGCTGCCGTAGTCACAGCTCTTTCAATAGAGGAATTAGAAGAGAAATTAAATTTTGTAATAAACGGCTTAAATTCATGGTTTAGCGCCAACGGTTTTATGCTAAATTCAAAAAAGACACACTATATTCACTTTTGTCTGTCGGGACACCATACAAAACCGCTAAAAGTCTCGCTAAATGGTGTTAGGATTGAGCAGGTACAGAACACCGCATTTTTGGGGTTCGAGATTGATCGCAGCATGACGTGGGAACATCACATCGACAAGATGTGTGCTAAAGTTAGCAGTGCGTGCTTTGCGCTAAGACGAGTTTCCCGAGTGGTGTCTACGGAAGTGTCACGTGCATGTTACTTCGCCACAGTGCATTCACGGTTACAATACGGCGCCGAGCTATACGCGCGCGCTGCCGACTGGAAGCGTGCGTTCCGCGCCCAAAAACGTGCCGTACGTGCCATTGTTGGCGTATCGCAATGTACATCCGTCAGACCATATTTCAAGGAGCTTGGTATACTTACTTTACCTGCTATCTTGATCTATCAGTGGCTGTGTATGTCAAAATAATCTAGAATCGTACAACACGCGAAGAGAGACATTCTCGCAACATACGCAACGCCGACAAGCTGGATGTTATACCACACTCTCTCACGAGGTCACAGAAGTTAACTCACATAATGGGACCGGAAGTTTATAACGCTCTTCCCAAAATAGTTTTATCGGCCCCAAGTTTCGGCAGCTTCAAAAACAGATTAAAGTGCTGGCTTATCGATCAAACTTATTATAGTTACAGCGAATTTTTAGAGAGTGATGGCAAAGTTCCCATAAAAATGTAAATAAATAAATTTGACATAGGTTAGTACAATTGCAATAAAGACATTATACTCGTATAATGCTTGACAGTTTTCTGTACAATAATTATTGTAATACAGTAAAGTAGTAGTTTCAAACTTTGAAAATGTATACAATTTGTATGCTCTTTCTTTTGTTTTTATTTTTTATTAATTGACGTGTAAATTGTACATTTATGAATAAAGTACTTTGACTTTGACTTTATTAACATATTTATATGTTAATAATATTTTCAGAATTAACAAATTTATATGTTTTTGTTTGTGATCTGGAAAGGTTGGGCCAAATGTGTTGCACCCGCGAAGGCACTTTGAACATTTCCCCTGGCTATTAAATAAATATTTATAAAAAAATGTTAGTTTATTTAAAGAGAACATATTGAAATGTAGTCTTTCAAAGACTAATTTTATTTTAAATGTTTTTTAACCCCCGACAAAAAAAAGGGGTGTTATAAGTTTGACGTCGATGTCTGTCTGTCTGTCTGTCTGTCGGTCTGTCTGTCTGTCTGTCTGTCTGTCTGTCTGTCTGTCTGTGTGTGTGTCTGTCTGTGGCACCGTAGAGCTCAAACGGATGGGCCGATTTCGATGCGGTTTTTTTTATTTGAAAGTTAATATCCGTGCGGATGTTCTTAGCTATGTTTGGTTAATATCGATTCAAAATGGCCGCCTCCACAAAATGGCGGACAAAATATTTCTTCACAACCTACCTCAATATGGGTATCAAATGAAAGGGCTTGATTAGTAGAATACTTTGCACTATGACAAATTTCAAATCCAAAATGGCCGCTACCACAAAATGGCGAATTACATTTCCTTTTTCACAATTCCCTTAATATGGGTATCAAATGAAAGGGCTTGACTAGTAGAATGTTGTACAGATAACAAATCTAAGGTAGTCGGGGGTTAATCAAAATTTTTAATTTTGTTCTTGTATTTAATAAGGATAAACTAAAATAGGCGTCTAAACGTTGCACCCTCGGTAATGGAATGGCCCAGATGGCCATGTAATGGCCAGACTCTCCGGTTTCACCCGCATAGTTTCCAAACTGAGGTTTTAAATTCTGAGTTACTAGTTTTCACTTCTATCGGAAGTCCCTATAACTGCCATTTTTTTATTTAATTGTTCGGAATGGATACTCAAATCATTATTATTAATTTGTATTAATCCGATATAAACGATATAATTGAAAATGGGTGTGACGCCAAGTTTCCAATCAGCTTACGCGTCAATCAGTCCTTGTCCCAAAGTTTATACGAGTAAGTATCGATTGCTTCACATGCTTATCATTCATTATCTGGTAATCAGTTCTATTGGTTCAATTGCTGATTCAAGTTTCAACTTGATCAAACAAGCAGATACTTAAATGCAAATATAAAATCTGATTATTTTTTAATCTAATATATAAAATTCTCGTGTCACAGTTTTCGTTGCCATACTCCTCCGAAACGGCTTGACCGATTTTGATGAATTTTTTTGTGCTTATCCGGTATCTATGAGAATCGGCCAACATCTATTTTTCATCTCCTAAATGTTAGGAGTAGTCCACCCTAAATTTTTATTTTATTTTTAGACAAAATTTTTAATTTCTATTTTTTATGATACAACATACAAAAATACATACAATCCTCAATTTTCACCCTTCTACGATCAACCCTTATTTTTTAATAGCCGTTTTAGTAATTTAATCATTTTTCCTCTCCGGTCGAAAACTGATCAATCGTCATTGTGACAGGTGTCACTTCTGACCCAGTAAACAGCACGATAATTTGGGGATCAAAGGTAGCCTATAGCATATATATAGTTTGAACACGCTAATCTCGGGAACTACTGGACCGATTTAAAAAAATCGTTTACCGTTATTTCATATGTTCGTAATCCTTGACCGCTGTAGGTTATATACATGTACCACGGGCGTAGCCGGGGCGGGCCGCTAGTCAATTTATAATATTACGATAGACGTTTTCCGTCTGTTTTTAAATTTCAGTGTTGTAACCATGGACGTATAAAAAAGTGGGACGTAGTCTAGCTAAAACAAAAACTGTGTCACTAGAGTCGGCCACATTTGCACGTGTGCGTTGTCTGATTGTAGCTGATAGGCTAAAACCTGATACATGTATATGTATAATAGCGGGGACACATAATATTTCTAACCTACATAAAGGCGTCACTTCCGAGAATAGACGGGTGTCTCCAAATTCTCTCACCTTGCCAGGGACCGAATTCAGTAGAGATGACTATGCCTATATCCACTAGTAGGAAAGGCACCCAGAGAAGAAGAAAAATATGTCTAATATCTCCTCCTGAAGGTAAAAGCAAAAGAGTCCCGGTCCGGTGGCATATATTACCAACCGTGTCATACATACTGCAATGTCTTGAAATCGATAGTCAGTTTATAATAGATGTTTTGAGATAAGATTTATTTATAACATTTATAAAATAATAAAACATTAACAAAATACACCATCTAAATTAAAACCATTCTTGAGTTTGCTTTAAATGTTAGCATTATACGCGGAAGAATACAAGATTTTGGAATCCACTTTTCAGCAAGCGCGGTCCGAAGGGGGACATGACATGACACGAGGAGGTCTCAAATTTTGTGACGTCGTTTTTTAAAAGTATTTCATATCTAAGTATTACAACACTAAATTTAATCAAAAAGTGCCAAAATCTGACGTCACATTAAGTAGGGGTAGGTATCAAAAATGTGATCAACTACACTGAAAAAAATAGAGCCCAACTAAGATACATTTTTTCTTAGTTGGCATAAAAATGTTTGGAATGACTATTTATCTGTTTACTATACACAAGAAGACGTAGTTGCTGGAACAAATTCATTATGTTTATTTCTACAGTATGCACATTGATTGTTTTTATTAATGTCCTTATTACGAATAATAATTTTCGTATTTATTATAAACAAGTTAGTATCGTTGCCGGAACTAATTAATTATATTTATTACCGCAATGTGCGCATTGTTAATGCAATCAATAGCCTAGTTACATCAAACATACTTTCTTTGACTTAATTATTTTAATTTGTTATACTAAACAACTAACATTGTTCATCTTAACGTGCAAGTTATTAGCATTGATATAATCTAAATTACCGTTTTTATCAAGTAGCATGGCTGATTTAATAACATGCTTATTTCAATTAAACAACAGTAGTTGTCACATCTAATAATAACATTGAGTTGATGGTCCCTGCCCTTCTCCACCCTTCCCTGTCCCTGCCTCCGCTAATTCTTGTAGGGTATGAACTATGAACCTAGGAGCGTGTGCGCCCAGTGTTGCTAACGTACGCATATCTCGCACATTTAGGCTACTCAGAACTAAAAACGGCGAATAAAAAAAATAAGAAGCACGACTAGTCGTCTATTAAGCTACTTCAGTGCCAAGGTACCTATATACATTTATTGAATCACAAATAAGGTTAAGAAAGAAAATTACCGCCACGCCAGCGTAAATATAAAACTAAGAAAGACAGGATGATATTTTTTGGATTGGCTAGTTTACCCAGCGGGCGTAGCTTGTTGTAAGCCCCGTCACGGCGTCACCAGTCAAAAGCGATCGGCGAAAGTACCTAGTGGGGAGACTCAATCAATAGAATCGATCCAAATTAACCACTAATCTTTATTTGTTTTAGTATTGTTAATAAGTAATATTGTTACTAATAAGAATAATATTAAGTACCTACTACCTACTGTAATTATCAAAGAGAGATTTGTTAATTTTGTGCGAGTTTTAGTTTAAATTGTGTGATTTATACGTTTCCGTCGCGCCCTGCAAAACTGTGATAAAGTTTTAAAGAAAGCAAAAAATCTAACTTCCAATTTACCTCCGTCTAATGGTTAAATGTTCTATCTAAGATTGAACAGTAAGAAGAATAAAATATTGATTACATTTTTGTGCTTTTTTGTGGTGTTAATTTGGCGAACATGGCAACTCGGAATTCCTTTACACGTTAAAAAAAATAAATTTAAAAAGCCGCTGCCATTTTGGGAGCCTCAGCACAGGCCTCAGTTCAGTGTTCAGTCAGTTTAGTCAGTTCTGCGTTTGGATTTTTGGATGGGTTCTGTCCGTGTTTTCATACGTCCATCTCCTAAAGATGGACGAAGTCGCTGATTTATTGAAAACGTGGGAGCTTCCAGATCTCATACCAAAATTTGAAGGTAGGTAATTAAACTACCTTTCCTTGTAAATACTGTTGTACATGTTCATTATGTTACCAATGTGCTCGTAATAAGTTTTAATACCTATACCTACCGTTTAATGATTTTGTTAGACTGGTATATGAAAGAGTCTCGGTTCTTCTTACCTGCCTTTCTTCATAATGTATGAGACTATGAGAGTAGATAAGGTTCCTGAGACCTGAAACACTAGTTGGTCACAACCTTGAATGGTAAAAAAATACTATTTTGATCTTTTTGTGTATCCTGTAAGATAAACATTCCCACTGTTTTCGTTGTGCGATAGTTGTCCATCTAATAATTTAAACTCTTTATTTAGAGCAGGCAATCACTATTCAGGCGCTGTCTGCCTTGACCCTTGACGACATTAAAGATATAATACCACAGACAGGGCCAAGGGTCCTGTTCATGAGGTGCTGGAGAGCATGGCAAGCTGAGTTTTCAAGCATATCTTTATCAGTAAGTAGTTGCTGGAATTTGTTTGATAAGAGTGTTGACCATTGCTCAGTAGTATTTGGTTTGTTTTAGAACCAGAAGTTATTTTAAATGCTTGGTAAACTTTACATTGTTAAAAAAATAAAAATACACCTAACAATAAAAGATAATTTAAAATTATTAGATACCTAATAGCCGTGCCAATTTTACCTACATATCAACTTAAATCAATATATTAAGTATAAATACTAACTAAATTGCGCTGAAATTAATATTTATTCTGTATTATTATTTCTGGATTGCAGAACCTGGATTTGTGTCCGTTTGAATTTAGTCAGGAAAGTCTAAGTGATAGTAGCCCAAAGGGACTTATCATTGTGCCTGCGGTGGATAAAGAAAATGTGCCCATAAATGATCAAATAACTTATGCTGAACAAGAACAAGTGTTAAAGAGTCATCATCAAAGGCCTGAGAGTGGGGTATGTAGATTTTATTTATATTATCATGGTAAATACACATAAGTATGGACATAAAAGAAAGACTTGATAAAAGCAATCACTTGATATAAGTACAATCATGTTTCTAGTAATAATTTAATCTTTACTCTCTAATATATTGTAGTAGTATGCACAAGAGTTTGTTTTGTCTGAACTACAGACACCAGAAAATCTTAAACAACTATAAATGTCATTGTAACTTATTTTTCAGTTACTTGAAAGTATACTGCTTAAGTCACTTGAGGCATCTTCACTGCTGATATACAAAGGTGGAACACTTGATGGAGATGCTACAAGAAATTTATTGGCTTCCATAATTGCCAGAGAAATATTAAATGAACACACAAGCTCACCAATTGTTGGACCCATATATTTCAAGTGGGCAAATTTAATAAAGGAACTATTTCAGGTGAAAGAACCACCACATACTATATTCCTGCATGCACAACTGCATCTGGTTCAATTCTTCAAGCACGAGGTAAGCTCGTGCACCAGGTCTTAAATAAAAGGAGGCGTTTGCAACAGTTAGGAGCTTTGACAATTAACAGAAAGAGAAGCAGAGAGGATAGCCCTTCAGCCATACCTTCATCTTCCAGATTAATGCCCATAAGTCTTAGCGAGAATAACTCACTGGATGAAAATGTAGAAGATGATTTACAGTGGCTACGCAATTCATCAGAGCCCTGGAGCCTGGTGGAAGTAAAATGGAATGCAACACACAAATATCGAATGGCTCACCTTTACAATAAGAATAACAATCACACTTTAGAATCCTACATTAATGAGTATCCAGCGCTAAAAAAACCACACGGCTATAATCTGGTAAGGGTTTTTTTCAATAAATAGTTTTGATTAATTAAGGTTGTGTCATGTAATTATCCTGTTCTTGCAAATTTTTACTAGCATTGTATTTGTTCATTTCTTATTTGTCATATTTGTTTCGAATCTTGCAAGTATATTTTCCCCACTTCTAATTGTTGTCCATCAATAAAGTTTCAATAAAAAAGCACAAAAAAGGATCAATTTAATTTTTTTGGTTTTTGTTTTTATTTGTTTTAACGTTTTAAGTAACAATGTTTTTTTTTATTTTAGCTAAATATTGACTTTGAAGCAGCCTATGGAGAGAAAAAAGACAATTTGTTTGTTCACTTTCCAGTAGCAAAAAATAGAATTCTTGAATTATTAAATAAAAGAAAAACAAAAGATAATTTTTCCAAGGACTTAACTCATCTTGCGGATTGTAAGTATATCATACAATAAAATTACTTTAAAGTGTACAATTCAATGAACTGATTGTCAACATGATTATCCATGACAGTGACATAGCTAAGATAAGATAACTCTTTATTAAAAGGCACATACATACTTACAAAAAATAAAATAATCACAAAAGAAACTTAAGAATAACTTATGCTAGACATTTAATTGGCGGCCTTATCGCTTAGAGCGATCACTTCCAGGCAACCATGTATGGATAGGATATTATTCAGTAATGACATAAAAAATTAGCTATTTTAAAGCACTATTTATTTTTCTCTATGTATGTGAAACATTTTCTAGCAAATTGATAAGTTGGTTTGTGTACCTATTTCATTTCAGCATCTAAAGAAGAGATAAAAATCTTGCAGCATTTTATCTATTCCATATCTTTTGAACACAACAACTATAAAACAGAAGAATAATAAAAAAAAAATAACTCTACCTGCAGCTGGAAACCATCAAAGGCAGAAACTCGTGATGCTTTCATCAAACATTTAAAATCTGACGTTGAAATTGGTCAATATATTGAACTGCGTTAAAAAACCTTACAAAATAAAGGTGCAACATCACAGCCTTATATGATTATTGTTGGTGAGTCATTAAAAGATATTAAAACGTGTTTAGTCCTGGTTAACAAATCAGTCTTATATCAGAGGAACAATATTATGCAAGCTGTTGACACTTGTTATAAGGCAATTTGGGCTTTAAATTTGGAATATGGGGTTGACTCAAGTGCAGTGTGGTACTTTATCCAAAAAGGGCTATACAAAATGACATCCAAGTTTGATCGAGGTTCAACTTCTGCAGAATCTCTCTTAACAGACTGCAATATTTAATGTTTTAGAACATTTTATGTTCTTTTTATTATTTGAACATTTTATGGTAGTTTTAAACTAGGTAATTAATTACTTTATACTTTAGAATTCTGAAAATTTAACTACATCTTGAAATTAGAACTTGTCAATTTAATGATTATATCTTATATATGCTAGTGTAAGTACAAAATAAAAAAGGGATATTAACTAGTAACATACTGTGTGTTATGTCTGGTTTCTGTTTTTGAACATTTTATGCTTGTATTAATTGGTTAAACATTTTATGGTATAGTATTTTTATGGCTATTTTAAGTTTCAGTTTTTGAACATTTTGTGTGTGTTTTATTTGTTGTAACATTTTATAGTAGATTGTAAGATCAGGTACCTTTCTGACCTCAAGGTTAAGGGGCATATTCTGAAAGTTTCATAACATTAACATTATTGTTATTATTTAAGACAAACTGTGTATTTTATTTTTATTTTTCACAATGGTGACTTGTTATGTATGCCATATGCAATTGCCAAATATAAAAGTTCTGAAGTCACACTTTGTGCTAATACATAGTCCTTTGAAAGTGTATGTATGTGTAGAAGATGATTGTAATCGGAGATTTCAGTTATTTAATTCATTTAGGAGACATTTGTTGCAGAAACATTCGCCTACAAACATAAGTGATGATGATGTTTTACGAACATTTCCTAGAGAAGAAATAGAGTCTGAGTATTCAATTGACCCAGTTAGAGATGAGTTGCAAGTGTCACAATCAAGCTCTTCCACTCACAATAGCCACTTTGTAAGTTCTCTACTAACTGCATCTTGTGAAGATATGATTGAGAGTGCTTTTTCAAATTTTGTTGCAAGTTTATATGCAAATCCATCTTTGCCTAGAAATCTTGTTCAAACAGTCATTAATGGATATAGTCAATTCATGGCTAAGCCTCTAGTTTCAACAATTCAAAAGAAACTTGAAATTTTGTCCTCCAATAACATAGTCCCAAAAAGCAGCCTAAAAACTGTTATAAATGCAGTTAAACCTCTGTTAATAGACCCGGTGATTAAATTTAATACCGAACATAAACGAATAGAATACTTTCAAAACAAAATACATACATTAAACCGGTAACTGTAGTAATAGGTGAAAGATTGGAAAGAGTACAGCGAAGAGGTATAAATCGCCTTCTACCAATAACATGTGAACAACATTTTATACCGCTCCGCAAAGTATTAAAATCATTTTTTCACTTCAGAATATCTTTTGGAAACAATAGATTACATGCATCATCTAAATAGAGCAGGTGATAATGTTGCTGTGGAAAACTTTATTCAAGGGTCATTTTGGCGCAACAGGCTGAATCAACGCCAAGGGAAAATTGTGATACCCATATTTGTATTTTTTGATGACTATGAGATAGGAAATGCATTAGGTTCTCGAGCTGGCCAGCACAAGTTGGGTGCGGTTTACGCGTCTATCCCTTGTTTACCGCCATGTCGTTCGTCAGCGCTTAGCAACATATTTCTTCTTCTGCTGTTTCATTCGTCTGATAGACTTTTATTTGGGAATAATGTTATTTTCCACTGTGTGATTGAGGAGCTTAACTATCTTAGTGAACACGGCATTGAATTTGACCTTCCAGATTTTAAAGGGGGTTATTCATTTTGAACTTGGATTGATATTAGGCGATAATCTGGGTATTCATGCTATAACAGGTTTTGTTGAAAGTTTCTCTGCAAATTTTCCTTGCAGAGTATGTAAAGTTCCAAAACAAGTTATGAAAACGCAATGTTGGGAAAACGTAGAACTGTTACGTAGTTTATCTGGTTATGAATCTGACCTTCGTCTTGGTAATCCTTCAGTGACAGGTATTAAAGCAAAATGTATCTGGCTTAGTGTTACTGATTTTGATTTATTTAATCAAATAGGTGTTGACTGCATGCACGACATCTTAGAAGGTGTTGCTAAGTATGTAATGCAATTTGTACTCATTCAGTACATAAGAAGTTTCAAACTTTTTTTCATTGACTGAACTCAATAATAGAATTCATGCTTTTGAGTATGGTCCTGATAATAGAAATCAGCCATGTAGTTTGGCGATGGAGCATATAGTTCAAGGAAATGTGCGTATGACATCATCAGAAATGCTAAGTTTTCTGCGATATTTTGGTTTATTAGTAGGAGAGTTTGTACCTAGAGAGGATGACACTTGGAAACTGTATCAAAAATTAAGGATTGTATTAGAAATAGTTTTACTCACAGCTTTTGCCAAAGGAACTGAAGAATTATTACAAAATGCAGTATCAGAGCTCAATGCTATGTATTTATTACTTACTAAAGATTCATTGAAACCAAAGTTTCACAATTTAGTTCATTATCACACTGCATTAGAAAAGTATGGTCCTATAGTTGCTTTATGGTCAATGCGATTCGAAGCCAAACATAGAATATTTAAGATGGCTTCAAACGCTTCTTGCAATAGAAGGAACATTACATTAACTTTAACTATGAAACATCAATTACAATTAAATGAAATGCTTTTGAAAGGCAAATTGTCTGAGACTCTTCGAATGGGGCCTGTTTCTCGCATAAATTTTGCTGAATCAGCTGATAAACAATTCATATGGTCTAGTTTACAATTATGTCCAAATAAGTCACTTGTTCAAATTACTTGGGCCAGTGTATCTTCTACACGATATGTAAAAGGTACCATCTTAGTTTACACTACTTGTCCAAATGATTTGCTGCCTATTTTTTTTGAAGTGCAGAATATTTTCTTGTACGATTCTAATAGTCTTATCTTTATAGGATTATTAATGCAAACATTGGAATTCGATGAACATTTCTATGCCTACGAAGTTAAAAAAACCAGAATCAAAGAAAACTGTCGTAAAGTTGCATACTTCTTTAGTTTCTCCTATACCATGTAATATAAACATACTTAGCAATGGAAGAAAATATGTAACTCTACGGAGTACTATATAAGATTTTATAAAATAAATTAAAACTAAAAATAATTGTGAAAAAAATATGTAACTATGGTGAGCTTTATTAGATTTTAATAAATACATTATATATACTAAAAATAAATTGTTTAATTGCTATTCCAGAAATGTATCTGCTTATGTGCTAAAAATAAATATGGTTGTTTTTCACTTCAAACAAATATCTTGATTGCAATAAAAGAAAAACCACCGACTTTTTTACTGCAAAGCTGGAAATAATATTGGCTTCAATTGCTTGCAAGTAACAGCTATTGAAGTTGCTGTCATAATTATTGGCTTCAATCACTAGCAAATTCACAGATTTTGAGGTCGATATAATTCTTTTGTGTAGTCCTTGTATGACACCAACTTCAAATACAGTTACTTGCATGTAATTGAAGCCAAAATTATTTCTAGCTTTTTTAGTAAATTGCCAGTGGGGTTTCCTTTATTGCGATCAAGATATTTTGTTGAAATGTTGAAACAACCATATTTATTGTAAACAAGTTACTTTGTTGAGGTACAAAAGCACAATAATTACTTCGATAAAGATACTACATTGATGTTCCAAAGAACAATATTCATGACAATCAAGTTAATTCATAGATGCGCTAAAGCACTGATTTATTGCAATCAAGTAACTTTGTTAATTTGCAAGGGAAACAAAATTACCACAAACAGTTAACTTTGTTATTGTGCTAAAGCACAATATTATTGCAGTCAGGTAACTTTATTGATTTATAAAAAAATCATATTTATTGCAAACAAGTATCTTTGTTCATATACAAAGAACCATATTAAATGCAAATAACTAACTTTGTTGATGTTACAAAGAACCATATTTATTGCAATCAAGTATCTTTATTAATGTACAGAAGACTGTAATTTGAATAAACAAACACAGTTACTCAATATAACATCAGCTCATGTCTACATCAAATGTAAGGTTAGTTGAACTTTCCAAGATCATAGTTAAAACTATATGTCAATCTTGTTAATTTGGTGACTTTTCATTCGTAGATTGGCCAAGATATGAGCCAAATTAAACATGCATTTGTGACTCAATCAACACAATACTTAGTTGATAATTTAACAAAGTGCTCTTAGCTTCAGTGCATAAGATCTTGTTAGGCTCATATGGAGTCAAGATGTGTGATAACGTTAAATAAGATCTTTTTTAAAGCAACCACTTTTTTTTTTTCAGTGTATGACAAGGACAGGTGAGGGGCACTATAAAAATCATGACATTCGTGTAATGTCACTTATAGATGGCCCCTAAATAAACATAAACCAACATTTTTGGTGACTGTGAAGTCACTGTTTTAATTCTAATCTTTAGATAGAAATTGGAAACCATTTCCTAGTTCATACTACGATTATGATGACGGCGAATAACTTTAGCATAATATGTAACTTTAGCTTATAACATAGGCCAATGTTTTACGACGTATCTACAAACCTATATACTGTGTATTCGTGATTCCCCATATTTGTTTAAGTTGGCTCTAAAAGTTAAAGGTACGCCTACACAGATGACACACCTCTGCCTATAACAACACTGGACTTAACATAACTTACAGTTGTCTCTTTGAGTGAGTTTGACATAACAAATGTCGAAAATTATTAAAACAATTAGGATTCAGACATAGAATAGATAATATAGATGTAGGTAAGTACTTAGTCTTCGTCTTCTCTATTTACTGAATGCTATTATACTTCACTGAATTTAGTAGCTACTAAATTTAGCCAAGTGTAATAAAGCCTTTAACCAAAAAGTAACAAAGGTACACAAAAAGTAGCAAAAATTCAGAACTTACCGATTTGACAAAAATCTTTATCACGATTCTCTGGCGCTACACCCAACCTATAACTTTCATTTGATTCTATTTGCTGTGGATATATTAATCTTAAATAAACGTAAAATAGTCTAATAAATAACATGAGCAGGGGCCGCATCTTCGACAAAAGCTTCTTAATGACTGTTTAAAAGATGCAAACGTCAACTATACCACAGTATAAAGAAATACTACCACTAGTTCATCGCCTTTGATCTTGGGGGGGAAACACCGATTGAGATGCCTAGAGTCTAGACACGGGTCGAGTTGTAGCAAATAAAAATGCTTATTAAAATATTTTATACGTAGTTAATTTATGTTCAACATTTTATCATATCAAAATTATTATAAACATATTATATATAATTATTCTCAAATCAGTAATGTAGCGAATCTTGCGACAAAGTGCTCATCAAGACGAATAAAACGAGCCTAAACTGGATGGGGTTATGTTGTGTAATTACTGTGCTCCTATGGCCACCTTTCAGCTCATCATCATCAGATAAGCACCATGTCACCATAATATTACATGATCACCTGATTTACACATGTATGAATTTTTTCAGCTCAATCGGTGACCGGGAATTAAATCAAATTTAATGAGCGTCTCACCCCGCACGCCCCCCCACGATTGCGCCGTCTAGACAGCTTCGTCAAACGACTGTATGATTCTATGATTTAATAGGTAGACTGTGACTATACGAAGCGCTTTCAATTTTTTCACTGTTTTTTTTTAATTTGAATAGTGGATAGTCACTAACCTGTCAACCACGAAGTGCCGTGGATCCACCCGTCTGGCGAACTTTCAATTTCCTTCTCTTCTATGTAAATGTAATCGCCAATCACCAGCTCCAGTTCGTCGCTAGCTTTAGGAACGTACCCTTGGGTCACTTTGTGGACCTGTGTGTGTGAATATGTATTATACTAGATCATCATAAATTAGTGTTATTCGTGTTAGCCTATTTACTATAGCTGAGGAACTGCGAGGTATGGTTAGTTTAATTGACAAATATTAATTGCTTATTTGATAAATTAGACGAATAATAAACACATAAAACTGCACCGCTGTCGTCGCAATTCCATCGTGGAATTTATGTGTGTCGTTTTGCCGCTTTTTTTTTAATTATATCATACTAGCTTTAACCCGCGACTTTCGACTTCTATTTTTACACCCATATAAATTTACGTTTACAGAACAGCTTTTATTAAAACATTTTTATACAATTTCATTAAAATCAGTTCAGTGGTTTAGGTGTTAAAGCTTAACAGACAGAGTTACTATGACAATTATGATACATATTTGTAATATGCAACAGACATTAACATTGTCATTTTTAATAATAATAGCATAGTATTTCACGTGCCAAAAAAAATATCTATACCTATATAGGGTTTTCCTATTGTCAAAATGGGCCTTTTTATTTTTGAGAACTATTATGGTTAGTTTGGTCATATTTTTAATTTAACATACGTAAATATCTAAACATGAGGATATTACAACAGCAAACTTCAGAGAAGTTTGCAGAACATAACTATGAAGCTTCAATTACACGGGTATAGAGGAAAACACAATAAAATTTTATAGAAACAAAGGAAAGAATAAATATGACTAAACCAAAGATATGATATCGTAGATACGTGGAAGGGTGATAATCGCCTTGTCATTGATTACTGAATGACTCTAAAAAAATACCAGGATAATCACCAAGCTCGAGTGGTGATTCTCGTATCAAATCGGCCCAAATTGATTTCTACAATACGACAGAAATGTTTTCAATAGTTTTTTTTTTTAATGAGTTACGGAACGAGCACTAGACGTACCTGTCACTCACTCACGTCATTACGAAAACTTACACTTATAAAATGTCGTACAAATAATCATCGTAAACAAAAATGCGACGATTGCCTTAAAGCGTCTACACACGAGTCCTAAAATCAGAGGAAATGACGTAAAAGTAGTGGGGCGGAGCCTACATCGAACCATAAATCACCAATCATATCCTACATCGTGCCATATAATTGGTGATTTATGTTGCGATGTAGGCTCCGCCCCATATTTTTTCGCTCCGTATTTTTACGTCATTTCCTCTGATTTTAGGACTCGTGTCCACACACGAGTCCTAAAATCGAAAAAACGCCCTAAAAACGCTTTTAGATTGTATGACGTGCTCTTAGTCGTTACGTGACTGTGGAATGTATTACTTTATTGGTCACTCCCGAGTCCTAACACATCTCAAATCGAGACTGATCAGGTTTTTCTAAGCGCGTTCTATCGTAAACCGTACTGTCTATTAACATCAACCGAGCTGACAGTTAAGTGCATTTGATCTCTTCTCCTGTACTCTGCGTTGGGATGGTTGGATTCTTCAAGGGGAACCACTTACCGGCCCCTCTACCGCTAAATTGACTATGGGTTTGCTGTTGCTGTCTCTTTTCAAACGAAAAGAAAAGAGAGAGGAATATCAAAGCTAAGACAGTGTTAGTTAGGCGGTAGGCCCTTCGGATGTTACTGCCTCACTAAAACTGTCTTGATATAGCTCTCTCTCTCTATTTGTAGGTACAATATGGGTAGATTGTAGAAAACAAATACCTGGTGAGTAGCGAAGCGCGGGTCCCGGGAGTAGAGTCGCAGTTCCCAGCTGGAGTCTGCGGGGTGCAGCTCGTCGATTAGCGTCTTCAGAGCGTCATACACGGCCACTTCGAAGTGGTAAGCCAGCGTGATGTGCAGCGACTTCACGTGCGGCTCCAAACTTATGGCTGCGTTCACACGACACAATTTTAGACATAGATAAATAACGCCTAGATCGATAATCTTCAATCAAACGCTTAATCTTAAGTGAGGCAAAAATCAGATTGATTTCGCCGTAAGCAGTATGTACTGAAGTTCGGCAAACAATACTTTAATATCGTGGAGTATGTACTACAGTGAAGGACCACACAAACTATCAAACTCGTTTTTTTTTTTATTGTCGGAGACGCATGAACTAACGCTGGACCTTGACAACTGATGGTAGTTTCGAAGGGACTGAGCCAATATGGCTCTCAATGATTTACCTGACTTTTCTTCCGCGGGCCCGGTTTTTAGGCGTTATTATTCTATGAGTAATAACCATTAAGTAGTAGCGAGAGGTATACCACCAAAAACCCCTCTATAACCTGCTGAAAGACCTTGGCTTGTCCAGAAGTGCAGTAAGTTCTATACTAGAACGAGTATTTAAAGCTGCACTAGTAGATTCATATCAGATTTGGCTGGGCAGGGAGAGAAACACAAATAGTGAAGGTGAGTGTTGATGTACGTCGGAAAGGGGCCCCTTAAACCTACACCCGTGTCACAAGTCTCGGGATCTACTCGTGACTATCTCTGCCACACGGTGGACCCGGCACCCGCACGTTGAATCCATGGAATGCTAAGAAGTTCGTGTCTTAGGTAAGTGTAATAAGATAAGATTACTCTTTATTAAAAGCCACAATACAGAAGAAAAATAATTAACTAACTAAATATAAAAAATACCTTTTCAATTGGCGGCCTTATCGCTCAATAATATATACCTACTAATATTATAAATACGAAAGATGTTTGTTGCTGGATCACGTCGAAACGGCTGAACGAATCGGGTGGAAATTTGGAATACAGGTTATCATGGCAAAATAACGGGTAATATACGCGTGCGGGTGATTCATGCGTGTGTACCTGTTAATTCGGCGTAAAAAATAGCCTACGATCTATTCCAGGCCTTTAATATGTATTTAACATAGTAACTGCGTGGCATTGTGCTGTTAACAACATGAAGAGTTACACTCCGCGAGGCATAAGCTGAGCTTTGCATTTGTGTGAGTGTACATGGATAGTGTAGGTGTGACAACCTGCCTTAGGCGCGGCGCCATTCTGTCTCGCCGCGCTCCTGCCTGATTGATGATCACTCACACTAATGCAAAGCTCAGCCTATACCTCGCGGACAAAATTTCAAGCTCCTGCCTGATTGGTGATCACTCACACTAATGCAAAGCTCAGCGTATACCTCGCGGAGTGTACCTAGCTCTGAACTGTGCACGTCTCGTAAATTGTACATTTATGACTATATAACTTTGACTTTGATTTATCTCTTTGCCCTGTAATTTCACTGAAAACGTTGCCCCTCAAACCGGTCCACAGTTGTGTTTATAAAAAAATAAGTAGAGACAAATATCGTTTTAAATGAGAACGATGCTGGGAGTGATCCAATACGCGATAACCCAATGTTTTGTATTGATTGACATTGCTATCACAATAGGACATGAATAGGTTCACTATGATCAGATATATCATCATGACTGGCGCTTGAAAGGTTTCAAAGATAAAATAATTCGTGAGTCACTTAGCACGACAGTGATACGGTCGCTTAGAGCTACATATAGTATGTAGCGTGAACACTGATAAATTATTTACTTACATATTTACATGTCTACGTACTTCGTTGAAGTTTAGCTAACTCAGCAGAAATAACACGGAGTGTACATGAAACAACAGAATAAATAACAAAGCACAATAAAAACGTAACGCACAATACGATTTTATGGCTTCATTGATAACACTATGTACCTAACATTCGCGATGCGAGAGCGTTATCATTAAAATAGGGATAATAAGTTATTTTCTCGAATTGTTGTCGTACCTAGATATAACAAATGCTAACAGTGTCAACTAGACGTAACAAATGATAACAGTGTCAACTAGACGTAACAAATGCTAACAGTGTCAACTAGACGTAACAAATGATAACAGTGTCAACTAGACGTAACAAATGCTAACAGTGTCAACTAGACGTAACAAATGATAACAGTGTCAACTAGACGTAACAAATGATAACAGTGTCAACTAGACGTAACAAATGCTAACAGTGTCAACTAGACGTAACAAATGATAACAGTGTCAACTAGACGTAACAAATGCTAACAGTGTCAACTAGACGTAACAAATGATAACAGTGTCAACTAGACGTAACAAATGCTAACAGTGTCAACTAGACGTAACAAATGCTAACAGTGTCAATTTCGCGTAGTTAACAGAGTCGAATTTCTTAGACAGCAGGGGCATAGAATAGATAATTTTAGGGGCCTATAGCTGCAATTCTGCAGCTACAGATGACATGGATTAATTAGCAGTACGCAGTACCTTCTAATCATGTGAAGTTTTGGTTACCACTATCAGGTTTCTTGTGTTCAAGTTTACCTACTTGATGAGGAAGGTACAATTTCCCAATTGCAACGTGGCTGAATGCGGGATTCTCGAGGACACTACATGTACACATTTTACATATATTAAAGGTATGTGTGCAGAACGATATGTTTAGATTGTGTTTTGAAAGATGTAATATGACAAGTATTGGACGCTGTTGAATTTTTGCCAGTTGGTCAGTCGTGAATCCAGTTATGCTTCTGTTTACAATTTAACAAATGTAGGCTTAAAAATATAAGGTTATTGTTATAGTACTCGAAAAATTAAAAGGCCGTTCTGACACTTTAGAAATGCCTTCGAATTGAACTTGGACGAAGCTGAAAGAAACAATAAATAATAAGTGTATTAAAAACTAGATCATTTCTATTGGTGCGCTAATCAAGTATCTAAGTATGATTGTATGATTTTTGTATTGGCTTTCAATGCGATTAAGGCGCTGAGCGACAAAGTTATTGAAATATATACATAAGTGTATTGAAAAAAATGTTCACTGACATTCTACGTTTTCGAATAGTCATAAAACGACCAGCCTACTATAAAATATTATTATTTTCTCACACCTTGTATTTCTAAATACCTAGAATTGTAAATCATGATATCGACACTTATCACTGATAAAATCGTCACATATCAAGGTCGAAACTGCATTTGGACTGTATTTTTAAAGTGAAGAGTTCTTTTGGCGCATCACTGACTGATTTTTCGTGGCTGTGAATTGGATTCTAGCGTCACGCTCGGGAAAGATAAGAAAAAATCTTTTTTTTTTTTAACTTTTATAGGTTTACACTTGACCGCCATCTCGCCTGATGTTAAGCGACGATGCGGTCTACGATGGAGCGTGTTTACCTAGAAAAAACCGATTCACTCTCGATTTGAAGACACCAAGATTATAACTATCGGGGAAAACCCACTCAGGCAACTCATTCCACAGCCTAGATGTTCTTATCACAAACGTAGAGTCAAACCTCTTCGTCCGTGTCTTTGGAATATCCACCATGAAACGGTGCGGCTTCTTTGAGTTACGAGAAGTACGATAGAAAAAAAGGGCAGAGAATCTGGTGTCCTCAAGAAATCGACTCGGGACCATGGCCATTGGCCATCTAGAATTGTGTCAGCATTCTCCATTGACCATCTAGAAATGCGTGAGCATTTCTAGATGGCCATGCTGATGACCACGCCCTCAGGTTTCACCCGCGTAGTGTCCAAAGTAAGCTATCAAATTCTGAGTCATAAGTTTTCACTTCTATCGGCAGTTCCTGCCAATTTTTTTTTCTATTCTATTCTACATTTTTGCTGATAATTTCGACCGGGGGTTTACCTATGTAGAGAAGAGCCGAAAAGAGGCGAGGAGAGTAATAGAATTACGAAACAACTAGCAGCCCCTCGCGGTTTCACTCGCGTAGTTCCCGTTAATTTCCCGAGATAAAAAGTAGCCTGTGTGCTATTCCAGACCATACAATTTAAACCTGATCCGTGTAGGCGTTCCGACGTGATTGAGAAACAAACATCCATACTTTGCCATTTTTAATATCAGTCGGATAAATAAAGGTGTTCAGGGCGACCCTCTGTATCGTTCTCATTGAAGTCCTCGTCAGCGGTAACTCAGCTAAAAACGATGTGAATGCGTTTTTTGGCTCCCGGAAATAAAATTTATAAAGTCAACAAATTTATCGTTTTTAGAAGAGTGGCATTTAAATGTAGAACGGTAAATACTAATTACACCGTGACATATGATGAAATTGCAAATAAGGCAGAAATACGAGACATGGGCGAGAAGAAGGTCGTGATGACTTAGCCGATCCGGACACTTGACACGCACCACGCAGCGTAGTGCGTGACTGTGTTTTCCATTTTGATTCAGAACACATCCGTCAGATTCCTGTTTCGTCAGGTCACTTCTTTTTTCCGTATAGGTCAGAATTTTGAAACTGGTGACGAAACAGGAATTCTCGCGATTCCTCTTGCGACAGATTCCGCTTTCGTCAGATTCCGCTTTCGTCAGGTATTATTTTCTTTATTCCATATCTTAGGAATTTACATATCTCGTGGATGCTCAAACCCGCAGAACTTAGAGCCTCTGTAGTTGCGTAGAGACGTGGCCTCATTGGCAGTATTTTATCGCCTCTATCATGGCGAGTGTTCCGAGGAGCTCTTCGATCTGATCCCTCCTTCTCCCTTCCTATCCCGAACAACACGTGCTGGACTTGTATATGTACAGGATTATTTACTTGAATTTTCATTACTTTATACTTGATAAAAATCGGAACCTTTTTCACATTTAAGCCCTTTCGCGTTTCAAAATTAGGTCATTTTGCGTCTAGGGGCTTTTTATTATTTTGTGAACAGTATAGGTGTAGGTACCTTTTTATGTTTAAGTTGTTATGTACATTAAAGTATATTTTTAAAATGTTACTGATTATGGCTTATTACTATCACTAAAATTAACTTTAACGTCAGATTCCACATTGGTCATTCCTGACGAAACTGAACGGATTTTATAAAAAAAAACTATTCTGACGAAAGTGGAATCTGACGGATGTGTTCTAAAACTCCATTTTTGTTGTACATATGTAAGTATCTCCGTTTGTATAGAAAACACGCGCAGTCCAACAAAATCGGCGGTAGCGATTTTTTTAATAACAAGAAAAATCTAAAATTTGCTTACCTCGACGACTTATCCGTACTACGTATACCTTGCTGATTCATTAGAACAATGTGTTTAGTCGATGTCAAAAAATTATGAAATTTACTTGACTGCTTGTGTTTAATTGTAAATCGAAGTCAGTTTTCGTTTTTTCGGTTAAAATTAAATTGTTCATGCGACAGGCCAGACCGAATGCCTCGCGCGTTTTATTTTATTTAGGTACAAATACAATACAGAGTAACAGGATGAGCAGAACATGCTATGAAAATAATCTCCAAAAGAATGCTCCAGAAATTGTATAACAATGAATGTTGGCTATTGGTAGAACTATTTTTTTTGACATGTAAAAAGAATATATTTTATACATTATATTAAAAATTAAAAAAGAACTGTTTAATTTTGGTTTTATTTTATGTGGATTTATTAATAAAGAGTTTTTAATCATCTTATCTTAATTTGTAGGTTACGCGTATGGTAGGTTTGCATAATATGCAGTATGCGTCTACGAATACTACCACAGCTAACAAAAGAACTGATACCTTTTAAACGGCTGAACCAGTTTTGATGAAACGTACCATGGATCACTCCCGACTAATTCACGTTTCAAACCAAAGTACAAAATCAACATCCATTCATTCGGTCAGGAGCATGGACGTATTCAGGAGTTAAGATGCCACAACAGACACACACACAGATAGTTCAAACTTATAACACCCCATCATGAATAAATTTTTCTGAGTGATTAATTCAATTTGTAGGTGCATTCCATAGAATTGAAAAAAAAATTATTTTTGGTAATTCTAGGATGCATTCTATCATCTCTAAGTTTGTTTAACTATCCACATAACAAGCCTTTCCAAATCAATTGGCTTGATAAAAGAAAGCATAGAAGCAAGACATAGATATGTATAGCAAAAACAAAATATTATAATTACCTTAAAAAGCGTGAAGAAGCATGCTCAAGGTCGAAAATCCGCTACTAGCATCCCTTTAGCCTACAATATGATAAAATAATAACTTGTTATTATTAATAATGACTTAAGTACTTATAACAAGTGCTGGCATAGTGTTGAGTTTCTAGCCAGCAGTCAGCCAGCATTGACAAAAAAATAAATAAAAACCAATCAATATGTTCCAAAAAAGATATCTTTCAAGGATATTAGTCATCTGTCAACTCTGCCCTTTGCCAATATTGACTTTCTCCTTGTGAATGAAGGTCCCCAGTCCCAGCTATAGGAGCATAAGGTGGGCATATGCTTATGCTAGAGCAAGAATGATGAGCAAAGAATAACTTAGCCATGTACAGCATTTGTAAACTTCATACTACAACATATACTAAATAATTTACATGTAAGAGGCATTACACACATTACTCAGGTCTTACATTTAATAGGTTTCTCTTGCTGCATTGTACACCATGGGAAGCATGTTCCCAGTACGTCCAAATGCTCATATGTATCCACTGTAACCCCCCACTGTGTAAAAAGTAAGATAATTATGTAATGTACAATTTTAGGGTGATTTTGCTTGACATCAGGTTGAGATGAGATGTTGGTCAAGCATAGGTTTATACAGTTTACAGACAATAGTTTAACGTGACGACGTCACGACAAAACATTTGTAGATGCGGCGCAAGCGTACAAAGAGCGTAACGGGACACTTTTTCGTGCATGCAGCCGGCGTTCGTCAATTTATTAGACGTTGTCAAGTCAAAATGACAAAAAAAAATGAGATTGGCATTAACTTTGTTACAGAGGTAGTTACATATACATGCACAAAGATATAATTAAATATTATTTATTTGATTTCTACTGTAAACTATAGTTCGTGAGAAATTATGACAAAAAAAAAATATGGCCCAATATAACTTTTTCACCAACACCATAATATACATAATAACAATATTTATAATTATTACTTGATGGTAATACATACTTATTATTTGGTTACAGGTAGTATTTCAAATTTTCAATAGACTCCAAAACACAGTGGTTCAATTCAATCTATAATAATCAAGTAAATATTGATGATACATAATTTTATTACACAACTCTAACCCAAAATTTAGCAAAGCTTGTAGTATAAGAGGTAGATTACTAATATAATACTTATATAAAGTAACTAGCTAGAAACCTTCTTTGGGTCATGACTGCGCCAACAACGGGCCACAACCTTGCCTAAACAACATTGTCTCCAACACGAAGACAGATACCATGGCTGTGCATCCTGGACAACAACCTCTGCCTTTTGAGCATTAAGCTTATTAATCTTGATTATAGTTATGCAATGAAAACCACCTCTTTTTTTAAGTCTGTTTAAAAAAAACAAACAAACAAGTCAATTATAATTAAGCAACTTATTCAAGTATAATTTATTTTGCTAGTAGTCTAACAGTGATTGTATATTTTGTTAAATTTAATCATTCACTGTTTGAACTTTCTGTACTTTTTCTCCGGAAAGTAAACAGAATCCCATTTCACTCAATTTTTTTTTTGTAAAATTATGTTTTCATTTGATTACTAAAAATAATGCATACTTACATGCTGAAGACACTTGTTTAACATATTGTACGGCTATTTTCTTCAAGTAGTCTGCATGTTCTTCCGAGACAAATAGGCCCATAAAGTTGTGGGAGATGTAGGGTTCCAGTTTCAATGGGCTGGGAGGTGGATCACCAACACTTTCAACCACATGCTTTACTGCTTTTGCTAACTGTAATGATGTATCATCTGGTGCCTGAAACATGTTAATTCTTAATGAAAATAAATAAATATTGCTAGATGTTCCTAACACGAAACTATCAAACTCCAAATTAAGCAAAGCTTGTATTTTGGGAGCTAGACAGCTGATAGAGAGACGACCTTCTTAGCATTCCATGGATTCACCATAAGGGTGCCGGGTCCATCGTGTGGCAGAGAGACAAATCCCGAGTAGATCCCGAGACTTTGGACACGGGTGTAGTACTAGTATAACTGCAAATACATACTAATGATAGATACCTAGACGCAACAATTATTAGTTTATTTGAACTTATATTTTTTTTTCTTAATTTACATGTGAAATTTTGACATTCAGCTATTATTTTGTAACAAATGAATAACTGAATCAAATTATTATATTATTAACAGCAGAGTCAAACTCCAAAATGCAGCTGACGCTTCTTGGACCACTCTTTGATTTAGCTTTTATTGCTCTGATTAAAGGCCCTAGTCTGCAGGTTCCTCCTTTTTTCAAAGAAATTATTGTGATAAACTAGGTGTAGACGTTAGGTATTAAGGAACATGTCTGTCAACTGTATCAAATGATATTATGAAGCAGGAAAATTGAAGATCCTCTATTTCACTCCTTTCATCTCCTAAATGTTCACTCAGCAAATTCATTTCTGCTGCCCTAGTGGCTTAGTTGGTAGTAGCTCTGCCTGCGAAGCCGAGGGTCGTGGGTTCGATTCCCACCCAGTGCAAATATTTGTGTGATGAATTCAAATGTTTGCACTGTGTCTGGGTGTTTCTATGTATAATAAGTATGTATTTAAAACTATATCTGTATTATATCAGCTATCTGGCTGCCATCACACAAGCTTTGCTTAGTTTGGGGTCAGATGGTGTTGTGTGTGAATTGTCCACCAATATTTATTTATTTATTTAATTGAAATATAATTTAAATTTTGCTAAACGAATTCACAAGACTATATTGCTATTTTAAGTAGGATATTTATGTTATAGACATGCTCTACCAGTAGACTCTCTAAAATACTCTGTTTAAACCGAGAGATACATAAAGAGTAAACTAATTAGAATGTCAATTACTTATCTGGTATCACAGCTGTAAATGTTCAATAAGCAGGCAAAGGTATTATGTTAAACTCACAAAATCTCTAGTTCATACTTCCGAAGAATTTTGATATTTACTTACCTTGAAAAAGGACACCAAAGTAATATGCGGCGGGAAGTTATGGGCTCCATTCCAACCGGCTGTTGCCTTCGATTTTTCCCAGAATTCTAGTAATTGTGCTAGAAGTGATCCAGTCGGGCTTGCATAGAAGATGTACTCTCGAGGCTCATCGGCGTCGATAAATGCATCATTCACATGTGTTAGCAGCCAGTCGGAGGCCAACTGGACACTGCGGTTGCCTGTTGCGGCAAGCGCTTTCAATCTGCGTAGTTCGATGAAATGAAAATTGGATAGTGTATAACACAAACAGTACAGCACCTGTTGGATTTATTAAAAGCCCAGTATATGTCTGAAAATCTAACTTACGCTCGATGTCTTTGGAAGCCCATCTGCAGCAGAATTTGGAGAGGAGATGCATCTTGTTTGGCTTTGTTAGATGTAGAGATTTTACGAGGGGGTAAATTGGCCATTTTACGGTAGGGAAATGTTAAGGGATATAAGAAGTCCAACAGATTTCGTCGCATAAAATTAGTTTTTAGTTTGCTCTGCACCGAAAACCATTTCTCATCAAAAGAAAGTTCGGAAACTGCGCAAACGATGCAAATTCAAAACAAACAAATAGATCTGTCAATCTTTCATTTTGACAACAGCCGTTCCAAACCACCACAGATTACACACCTCTACTATATAAAAAATAAATAAATAAACAAGAACAAAATTTAAAAAAATTATTAACCCCCGACTACCTCGGATCTCGGATTATCTGTATAACGTTCTACTAGTCAAGCCCTTTCATTTGATACCCATATTAAGGGTTAAGGGAGATGTTAAAAAATAAATGTTTTTCGCCATTTTGTAGTAGCGGCCATCTTGGATTTGAAATTTGTCATAGTGCAAAGTACTCTACTAGTCAAGCCCTTTCATTTGATACCCAAATTGAGGTAATAGTGAAAAAAATAATACAATTCGGCATTTTGTGGTGGCGGCCATCTTGGATTTGAAATTTGTTATAGTGTGTAGTATTCTACTAGTGAAACCCTTTCATTTGATACCCATATTGAGGTTGTAAAGAAATATTTTGTCCGCCATTTTGAGGAGGCGACCATTTTGAATCGATATTAACCAAACATAGCTAAGAACATCCGCACGGATGTTAACGTTCAAATAAAAAAAAACGCATCGAAATAGGCCCGTCCGATTGAGCTCTACGGTGCCACAGACAGACACACACACAGACAGAGAGACAGACAGACATCGACGTCAAACTTATAACACCACTTTTTTTGGTCGGGGGTTAAAAATAAAATGCCTTTATTTGCGAAAATGGGTAATTACCATTGATTAGTAATTACAATAAGATCTTAAATGTTTACATTGAGAACTACTCCATAATCATAAAATTCCACTACCGCCATCTAGTGCGTACTTTGGAACTATTTTTGTCTCGTCGGAAAATGGCTCATTACTACTAACTGTCATTTTCGAGATATCTCGAGACATTCTCAAAATCGAATGATTTCATTAGTATATCTCATAATCGCCCACCTCTCACCTCTATTGATCAAGGATCATCCCTACATCCCTAGATTCCCTAGTTTGTTTACATGTGCTTGTTGCTTGAGCTTGAGTGTGCTTTTGACGAAATATTAAGTTTCTTTGAAACTGTCTGTAAAATTGACCCTATATTTACAATATAGTAATTACAACATGTATCTTAGATATTATTTGAATGAAAACGGTGACAGACAATACACTTTGGCTGTAAGTACACAAATCGTAACCTAACCTATAAGTTTAAGAGTAAATGTGTAAATCCATACGAAATGACCATTTTCTGTTTCATTCGTTTCGTGTTAATTTTTATGAAATCACGTTTTGAATATTTTAAAATATGTATGTTTGCTATCATTTATTTATCGCATACTATTTCAATGAAATGGTAAGCTTACCTAACTAACTGGGTAACTGGATCTGTTTGCTGTCCTTAAAAGTTTCGTAGTGATTGTAAACATCTTCTATATACCATCTTCTTAATTTCCAGACCATGGACCCAAGCGGCAAACCAACACTATCAGCACATCCAGGTTAGTTAAATCAACCAGATTGGTTATTCCATTTTGTAATGTGACAATGTATCAATTGCACATTGACTTAGATTGTCAATCAATACATCCCAGGTGCGAGGTACACAGCTCAGAGGTGTGAGTTAATTAGCATTAACAAGTCTACTTTCTCTCACCTAGGGAAGTACTACACCCTTGCCAGTAATTGTACTGCCAAGTAGTAATGTATGAATATTCCTGTAAGTTCTATATTTGCTTAGAAATTACAACAGGGTAAAAACAAAGAATAATCTTAAATCACAGGGTAAAAAGTGCATGTGGCAGTAGTTAGTATTCTTCATTTAGAAAATAGCTGTATGACACTGAGCTTTATTGGCAGGTGTGATGCTGACTACAAGGGTTATGTCTTACTCGTCCTCTTCACTCTTTATATAAAAGAAAAGCACCATTTAATCACTCTTTTATATGAACCCTCATTTATTATAGTTTTCAAAAACTATTAAAGAAGGCTTCAAGGTACTTGGCAACTAACAATTCATAAAATTAGTCAAGTTGGATATAAAACAAGTTCTAATAACGGACTTTTCTTTTTTTGACATGGAAGCGATGAGTCTTGCATTAAGTTTTTTTATACTATAGAGTGACGAGATGAGTAGGACATGTGCCTGATCGTAAACAACTGCCATATAACAGCTATTGGAACACAGTGACACACAGCTATTGGAACATGAAGAGTCCAAATCATTACTTAGTACTGCCCTCGTCGACCCCCGAGATAATAGATGTTTGATCTCTATGCCCTGTAGTTTAACTTGAAGGGCAATGTTAATGTCATTACGATGATGTTGATTCGGCATACTTTGATAATGTATTATTTGTTTTTTTGCAGCCCGCTTTTCTCCTGAAGATAAATACTCCCGTCAGAGAATCACCATTAAGAAACGATTTGGACTTCTAATCACACAGCAACCTGAACCTATTCACTAAATTAAGATTTTATGAATTATACTTAAGTTAAGGATTACATTTAAATTATTTTTATTGCAACATAACCTTTATATTTTTATCCTATGGAGTTGGTTAAGACGGCTCATTTACAATTGGAATCGTACTAATGTTATAAATGCAAATGTTTGGATGTTTGTTGCTCAATCTCTTTGTAACATATGAATGGATCATAAATAAATAGATGAATGGCCAGTAAAAATAGATGTTTTTTTTTGTCAACTTTGCTCTAAATTTCTGATCCAATTTTTTGGTTTTATATAAACCTTACGTACATACCTTACCTTAAGAACCTTTAAATAATTACATAAACTTCTCTACTACTTTTGTCCACATAACTCAAAAACTAAAGTAACCGTCATGAGAAGCTATAAAATATGTAAACAAACATCTTTTACTAAGTAAACACATTATACTGCGAGATAATAATAAATTGACCATATTCAATCGACATTAAATATAGACAGACAACTTGACAACGGACATGCGCAAATGTGGCCGAGTCTAGTGACACAGTTTTTGTTTTAGCGAAACTACGTCCTACTTTTTTATACGTCCATGGGTCCATTAGACACTCTGAGATGAAAGACATCTGGGGAAATTGTTGTTTGGACAAGCCAGCTTCCAAGCATAGAGAGACTCCTTTACGACATTGTCTAAGCTCCAAACCTGATTTCCACAATAGATTACGTAAAGCGTAGGGGGAGGTGGGGTGCATTGATACAAGGAGCACATTGATACACTAGCCTTATCTAATAATGGAGTGAATGGATTCGAGTGGCGCCATCTCTAAAACGTTCGTTAAAACTTCCGAACGCATCCATTGTAACCACTTCGACCGTCTCTCAATGGTCAGCCTTCGACATATCAAGATTTGTTTTGAGCGTCTTCTAAGTAAATTCTTACGCAATATGTGAAAGTGTTTCGACGCTCTTCGATAACATCTAAACATGGTCTTTATATACCAAAGGTAAGTTAAACTATCAATTATTATGATTTCTGGTAATTTTACTTAAAATCAAAGTTAGTTTTGTTGTGATAATTTTAATTTTTAAAAATGTCGTTTGAGGCACTTTGATGCAACCAAGTGCGGGGCACATTGATGTGTATCATTGTGCCCCATTTCTGTATCATGGTGCCCCTTTGCTGTATCAAAGTGGCCCCCCTATTTTATTTTAACATGAAATTAATGTACTAATAATTTGTTGTCCTCAGAAAATGGCGCGCCCGTACAAGCGAAAGGTTGATGGAAGTAAAATAGATGAAGAAAATATAAAGTCTCCCATATCAGAAGTAACTTCAAGGATATTATCTATACGAAAAGCAGCTGTCTTTTCTTAATTTTTTTATTTTCCTTTTTACCATCCTACCGTTGCCTGGAAAAAATCGTTCTTAGCGATAAGGTCGCCAATTGCTACTTTATTCTAAGGTTTTTTCTGTATTATTGTTATTTTTCTTTGTAATTTAAGTGTAATAAAGAGTTGATATATCTATCTGACTTGTATGGTATTAAGGCCGCAACTTTGAAACATTGGTGCTCCACTATGTGGCCAAGGTCATTACCAAATACATATGTACAGTTTGACTGACTATGAGGTGTTATACTCGAGAAAAAAGTGCCAGGTCTTGTATTTCCGTCTTTCCAGACGTCGAAAACAAGAGTCGATTTTAGAGATGTTGCTTTACACCAAATTTTACGAAAGGCCCTACTCGAACCTCATCTTTGTATGCTTATTCTCTTAATTTGAAAATAATGTGCAATAAATAAAATATAATAATATTTTTTTATAATAATATTAAGTTTGATTCATTGACTGACTGCTGATTCATTGAGAGGCCGATTGAGACTGACTGTGATAAGATTTATTTGTTACAATAATTGCTTAAATAACTTATATTATAAGGTTTATTATGATTTCATCGCAATATACAAGTATAATCAATCTAAAAGTGTTTTAATTTGACCATTTAAGACCATTTTCCACCCTGTATGAAAGTGCCCCACGTCCTGTATCAATGTACCCCACCAGTGGGGCAGATTGATACGAAAGCCATTTTTCACTAAAAGTCAATTATTTATTTTCTTTCATAACTTAAACAATTTTAAACTGTGTCATTATAAAATTAAATTATTAGGCTAAAAGTATAATAAAAAAAAAGTGGAAAATATTAAGCTATTAATATAAGTTTTTACGCACTTTTTTAACTTTACATTTTTGTGTATCAAATCTGCTCCACTTCCCCCTACGTATATTTTGTAATAAAGAGACAACGCTGAATATTATCATTGTATTATTATATGAGTCGATTTTGAGCTCTTCTGAAATTTTGAATTTATTCTGCGTCTGCGACGAATTTTTCAAATTATTTAGGTACCTACCAATGAATTAGTAGATGATCACATCAAAAAAAATACTGTTCTGTTTTTAAATGCCAATGTCTGAATCTCTGAATAGACATCAAAAGAGAGTTGCAATTTTGGTATATTTTTTCCAAACTTAGCAAAAAATGTGTTTGATGTTGCTAAAAATCCTACTAATATTATAAATAAAAAATAGTTGCTTAAATTAATTAAATTAAATTTATGTTTGGGTAGATATACAAATTCGCTCAGTTTTTCAATGACCACCTCCACCACCATCCAAATATTTTTACGTAGTTACTACTGATGTACTAATAAGTCCGCAACATCTGCATACGTGAACGAAGTAGTGGGCTCCGCTAGTAATAACAGTATATTTCTTAAATTTGTGACAGTTGTTATTGCATATAAATTTGAGTTGTAGACTGTTGAAATCGTCGCCAAGATGAATCTAGTGGTAGGCATCTCTGCAGATTCAATTATTATCAGTTGCTATGAAATTAATATCAAGCTTCGCCAGTTCTCCAACTATAATAATCTTTGAATCCAGTGTGCTAAGTTATCATTAGACACGCCTCCCAGTCTATAATTTATTAGTATGTATTGGTACTTGGGCAGGCAAGTTACTTATCATTACGACTCATTACGCGCTGTATTATAAAAATACAGTTGTAGCTGTAGTTATAATAAAAAAATGAACGTAGGAGAACAGGAATTTAAAATTAAACCAAGCGGATTTAATAAACCGTAACAAGATATTTGTAGGTTTATAGGCAGAAGTAAATAATATTTTTTAAGCATGTGCATTTCAAATAAAAAGCTTTGGCTGGCAATCGTTCCCGCAAACATGTTCGCAGAATTACTCGGATTTAGTTTATTTTTCATTCAGGTGCAAACATTAGTATGTTACATAGTGGACATGATACGCGCTACGCAACCACAGTAATAGAAAATTAGAATAATAATTCCCTTCTGCCATGTTCATGCATTTATTTTCTTTCATATTATTTGACGCATCCATTAATTTAACATAGTACCTACGTCTAATTTTCGGCATAGTCATTGGTTAAATTAAAATAAATTTCGGAGCTTTCTTCGAGGCTTTCAACGATAAATTAATGAATAGAACCAGTTTTAAAACTTAATATTTTTATGGGTATATATGTATTTATTTTATGCTTTTCAAGTTTGTATTTTACAGTATTTTTTTTGAGGGATTTTCGTAAAATTTAATCTGGTCATACTGGTGTGCAGTCTTGAAGTTTGAAGTCTTGTCTTGTGTCTGTCTGTCTGTTACTGTTTGCTGTTTGTTTTTATGGAAAAGTAGCAACATATAAGTTAAAGTTGGGATATCTTCAATGGGATAGGCATTTTACAAAATGCCACACACAAAAGACGATCTAAAAATATATTGGAACAAGATAAACTATGCGTTTCCCATACTGAATGATGTGATCTTCTCGGATTGCACAACCGTTGAATACGAAGAAATTCACGGAATTATAACCGGATTAGGGATTCAAGTAAAAATTCGCGATCTGATTCTTTTACACATTGAAAAATACTTGCGGCAGCATGTAGCGCCTTTGTTTTGGTCAAAGTTTTCAAAGGTGGAAGAGGATATCAAAGGGTTTCAGTTGTTCAAAACAGCTGTGAATGAACTCTATGAGTCTGTGTCTAGCTTCTCGTCTATGCTGCAAAGACTTACAATTCTCAACAGTAGCTGCAGTGATAATAAACCTATATATGGAGAAAGGGATGTGATATTAGGATTTAAACAACTTGTAAGAGCAACGCTGCTGTCTCAGTTACCTTTAGATTTCCATGTGATCATAAACCATTTCTATAAAGTCTCTTTCAATGTTTTTGACAATATGTATGAAAATTCTGATATGAATGACGATGTAACGTGTGCAGGATGTTCAAATGAAATTTCTGAATGCAATTGTGCCTACATAGTTAAAGTGTTTCATGACACTAACAGAAAGCTGGTGGAGTTTCAATTAATTGAAAGACTAGCCGGGCAAGTACTGACCAATTTTATACAGGTTAGGATTGAATCTCAGATAGAGAAACTGTGTAATGGTACATTTGATATGTCACATATTGGATTTTTGGAAACTTGGCTCAGCACTACAGTGGTGTCCTGGCTAACAAGGATCTACTGTGCGGGCTCCTCAAAACCTCCACCAGATGACAAACATGTTCAGAGTGCCATTGCAAAGTTCAAGCAGAAGTTAAGTTATTATTTATATCACAGTTACACAAAAATGAGAATAGATCAGCTTTTCAATATCATCATCGAATACCCAGACTCACAACCTGCAGTGGATGACATTAAACTTTGTTTGGATAAAACAGATTTAAGGCCGACACTTTGTAAAAAACTACAGAATGCTTTAGAAACAAGACTGTTGCATCCAGGTGTCAATACTCCTGATATTTTAACAGCATATATTTCGACTATACGAGCTTTGAGGCATTTGGATCCATCAGGAGTTATATTGGAAACTGTCACAAAACCAGTTAGGAATTATCTGAGGAATAGAGAAGACACAGTTCGAAGTGTTGTTAGCAGTCTCACAGAGGAAGGTGCAGGTAGTGAGCTGGCTGAAGAGTTGGCCAAATTTGCAACAGAACCAGATGAAGACCAGGATAAAGATGAGGACTGGGATGAATGGATGCCTGATCCTGTGGATGCAGATCCTAAAGTAAACTCTAGTGATAGAAGAGCTAGTGACATCATATCTATGCTTGTAAATGTTTATGGCAGCAAGGAACTGTTTGTAAATGAATACAGGACTTTATTAGCAGACAGACTACTCGCACAGACCGCTATTAACACAGACAAAGAAATCAGATATTTAGAACTATTAAAATTAAGATTTGGAGAGTCACAATTACATTTCTGTGAAGTAATGCTCAAAGATATATCAGATTCCAAGAGAATTAACACTTTGATACATCAGGATAATAATATAGAAGAACTTAATAAGAAGTTTACATCAAATGCCATGATTTTGTCTGCTCAGTTTTGGCCACCATTTAAAGATGAAAGTCTTGAGTTGCCCGAAGAAATCAAGCAGCACTTGGATGCTTACACAAAATCATTTGAGGCTTTGAAAGGAAACAGGACTCTGAGTTGGAAACCTCATCTGGGCAATGTGAACATAGAGATAGAGATAGGAGAAAAAAAGTTGGACTTGACAGTATCACCATTTAATGCCACTTTGATTATGCATTTTCAAAACAAGCCTGAATGGTCTATAGAAGAACTCCATCAGGTTATGAAGGTGCCCGTTACAGTATTAAGAAGAAAAATAACATACTGGCAGTCAATGGGTCTGATATCTGAAAAGACTCCTGACCATTTTGTTTTGGTGGATAATTCAGATCCAAACAAAAGTACTGTAGCAACTGATCAGGTTCAAGAGATGATTTGTGAAGATGATGAGGCAGAGAGTGCTATGGCTTCAGCTCATGACCAAAGAGAAGGAGAGTTACAGGTGTTCTGGTCTTACATTGTGGGAATGCTGACCAATCTGGACTCCTTACCACTGGATCGCATACATCAAATGTTGAAAATGTTTGCATCTCAAGCCCCAGGTACTGAGTGCAGCCTTCAAGAGTTAAGGCAGTTTTTAGACACTAAAGTCAAGATTCATCAGTTAGTGTTTCAAGGTGGAATGTATAAGTTACCTAAGAACTAATATTAATAATACAGTTTTTGTAGTCAACATTTTGTTTTGCTGTTTTATTTCTCTTCAATGGCAACATGGTTTTCTTATTTTTTAAAGAGAATGGCAACATTTAAACGAAATCTAAAAAAGCATTGCATAAGCAGCCCACTGAATATCCCACAGCTGGGATTCATGGACGTCTCTCGCAAGGAAAGAGACAGGCGAGTTGGTGAATGACACATGACCTCGAAAGCTTCTAGGAACATGTTGGTTTCCATACGGTGTTTTCCTTCACAGGTTTTTAGTTAGCGTCATCACGCACTTGACTTGGAACAGACCGTGGTTTGCAGAGTAGGATATGAACTAGGGTCTCTGGAGCGGTAGTCCCGATTAGACTAGCCGTAACTTACGAGCTCTGACCTTATATCACATGGACACAATGCCTTTGCAAATAAAGTGTCGTAATTCAAATATAATATGTATGTACTTACTGAGATGCTCATAGTTAATAATTAACAAAAGTTTAACATACCGCTGTATTTCCTGAAATGAAAGCTTAATTTGGACTAATGAGTTTAGATATTTCAGCAAGCACTAACAATTATATACATTTTTAATGAATCGGGTTTATTCAGATTTTTTTTATGAATTGTTTTTTAGAATAATAACTTTATAATTCAGGGATATTCCCAAAATCCATACCAAATGGTTTGAATCCATTTTCCTCAAATGTACATTGTGTACTTGTACCGTTTATTTCCTTTGACACTACCGCTTGGCACTACTGGTAGTGTGACGGGAAATTTTATTTTCCTGTGGCACTACTGCTCTTATTGGTTGATTAAATGCATACTGTAAAATTTCCCGTGGATTACCTCATTCCCCATGGCACTACTAAACTTTTCAAAAATAAAAGGCCCGTTCAAACATAGAAAGATTGTTAGGGAACAAAACTAAACTGAAAGAAATAATAAACATGTTTTTAAAATTTAATTCAAAAATTTTTTCATAACAAAAGTATTGGTTTTGTGTGAAAATGTATGGCAGCTTATCATAATGTATTTTACTTACACCCAAATTTAAATACATTCCTTTTCTTCATGTTCAGCAAGTTTGGTGAGTGCATCTATGGTAAATTAATTTTCTTTGGTTGTTTATGATGACTATGATGGTAGTTGAAATCCTCAAAAATTGCACTTACTACTCTTTAGCATTTTAAATTAAACTATCAATAGGATATTATTTTCAAATGCTGTTTTAAATCGCATTCATTGAACAGGCAAAAGCGTATAAGTAGAGATAATGCTACCTAGATACATAGAATATCCACACATATTTTAAGCAGACCATCTGGGTGAACCGTGGAAAGTTTTTTATACAATGGTACATCTTCAGGATGGAATTATTTGTAGGCCTCATGAGAGCTGAGGGATACAATCTAGAAATTTTCAAGGTCAGACTGAACGGGTATACTTTCTATAGTTCAGCGTGCATCATTTTCAACGACAACGTCGCTTACCATCAGACCAATTTGGTAGTCAATCGCGGAATTTTGAATTGACATGATGTACTTACTGAAAATGTGAAATGTGATACACCATCACTCTACGCTTTTCTAGAGTATTTTTTCTACGACAATATTAACAAAACATTTAAAGAAGTACTTACGCATTACACCCTGTGCGCGTATTCCCGTTCACAGTAGGAGCCAGCACTGCCTTGAAGCGCACACGGTTTTATCTCAGTATAAGGAAATACTAGTTCATCGCCTTTGATCTTGTGAGAAACGGCGATGTCTAGACACGGGTAGGGTTGTCGCAAACAAAAATTCTTATTACCAAAATAAAATTAAAACACACGGAAGACGTCAGCCCTGAGCCGCGCTCCTGCAATACTAACATTACTAATGTAATTAATGTACGTAATGTAAATTACTAATGCAGGAACGCGCTTCCCGCGTCTCACCGTACGATTCCCCCGTCTAGACGTCGGCGTCGTCGAACGAAAGTACAATAGACTGTGGTTTTATTAAGCTAAAACATTTTTCAAACTCGCGTCAAACTGTTCTTCTAAATACGTGTTCATGGAACTTAGCCATGAAATTCTTAGTTTTCACATCAATGTCGTATCAATGTAGATAGGATAATCATACACAGTAGTAAGAAATACAAAATTAAAGTTTTAAAAAACTTTATTTTTACTCCATTTTGAATATAAAAATTGGTTACATTATACATTATTTCTGTGGGTTAACCAGATTACTTGTTATAATGTATGTGACATCTTCGAAGCTCATAATACATTTCAATCAACAATTAATAAATTAGTTTAAAATAAATTATAAGTAATACCACCACATATTCTGAAATTATGAATAACAATTTTATTTACTAATACGTGAATTCAATACATATTTCTTGTGTCAGTCTTAACATCTATTAAAATATTAATTAAAAATAAAAGTGGAAATAAGTAACTTGTGCCAATAAAATAACGATTTCTTAAAATGACTTTCACTTTTTTTTCACTTGGTCTTTGTTTGCAACATGCACATATATCTGATGCATTCTCTTGGACAAAGCGTGTGTCACTTTTCTTTCCTTCATAATTGGCTTAGTTATAACATTAGTAGTAAACTTAAAAATACTGAGGCAAAAAAGATTCTTGAAAATTAAATAAATGGAATGTTTTAAAATTAGTGGATGAGTCCGATAGGCATACATAATGTAAATGCATATATAAATAGGAGTTAATAATCTCAACAATGTACTGATTTGGAGTGGAGGTGTTCACTGCTTGGTTCAAAGGAATATTACAATTTGGAATGTTTTTAGTTAAAAAGAAATAAGGCAAATTTCAAATACTTTGGAATCAATTTTGAAAATAACAAATTAAAAGCCTCGAGTTACGTACTTGAGATGACACTGGCAATGGACAAATTAAACAAAATATTAGTAATACAATTTGTAGAAGCGTAAGGTCCCTACTACCGCGTTTTATATTATAAATCCAGTAGAAAAGCGTCATTCTTATAGAATCAATAAATACTTAATAAAGTTATATTTAAAATAAACTACATTTTTATAATGTCAATATAAGATCACACTACACATATCCATAGGAATATTGAAAAATACTTGAATCTGAATATGCAAATAAATAGTTATAATACAGTTTAATACTCCTACAACAGTTAAAGCTCTACAACTAGTTTACATATGTACAGAGAAGAGCACAAATGTTGCACTTTATAATAAAATTGAGATTAGCACAAATATCTGTCATCCTTTAACTATAAAGATCAACATTTTATGTTCTAAAATTATTTAAATCTTTTTCAGAATCATATCAAATAATTTTTAGTAGGTATTAAATTTTATTTCACTATCAAACTTAGAAAAGCTAGAAGGGATCAATTTGAGTCTTATTTTCATGTATAAATTAAAAGTTAGTATGAAAACTAACGTGGATTTACACATTTTAAATAAATACACGGGTAACTCACGTTTAATATAATCAGTCCAGTTTCGATCGCGTCCGGCGATCTTTTTCAAGGAGAGTACGCGCGCGGATTCGCAGCTCGTTTCGTGCTAAACGAGTGCGTGCTAACACATGCGTGTATTTATTTAAAATTAAAAGTTGGATAATATAATCAAAGTCCACATTTATGTTCTCTAGAAAATATCAATGACTATTAATTCATAATTTTACTTTTTCGATTGATTCTGAATAAGATGAAGGTACATAAAAAGCTTAACGATATTAAGTACATGAAAATAAGTCCGCATTACAGTGATAATCTCTTTTTGGACGAATTAAGTATTACAATGAAGGAAATGAGGCCTTTCTATAATTTTCATATTGTGTACATTTTTGTTTAATCTCTGCTAATATTTTGCACCAATCGTAAGAATGTCAGAAACCCGTTACAAAACCCATTGGCAATGATTCGATACGGAATTGTCTCAAATACTCCTTGCCTGTGAGTCTGACAGGACGGAGGAGGAAAATGACGATTTTGTAATCATGCTAAATGCTAAATCATTTACGTCGTTACGACTCCGAAGTTTTAACGACGCGTTAACTAACATCCTGCTGTCTCGCTCGCACATTCAAAGTAATTTGGGGATAGTCCGATTCTTTTGAGTTAGCTCTTAATTTTTGGATGTTGTTTAAAAAAATAATACTTAAGATAATGAATTCCATAAAAAAAAATGTCACTTTATTAAGTAAATGACTTCAATATCCGAAAGTTGTATGACAGCGATGCAGACTGTGGACTGACATGACCTCTAAACATACAAGCGTAAAGGACCAAATGGTCATCACAGACACAGATCACTATGCAATAAAGAGAGAAAAAGATAACAATATTAAGTTACGCTATCCTTGTTACTAATGCTTTTGGCAGTCTTAGTAAGCTAAATTTCGACCCCTAAGGGCGTTGGCTACGCTAAGCGTGTGGACGATGCGGGCGCCAAAAAAAAAAACAAACGTCGTGCATAAACCTTCGCACGCGTCCGCGTCAGCGATGCGAGCGCTGCTCATTATTATCTTTCAATACATACACGCGAGGTGGGTACGCAACCGCAAGCTTAAGGCTTAAGCACTTGGCTAAGTTCAGTAACTGAATTTAGAAGCAAGGTCAGTCGACTGGATTTAGAAGCAAGCTTACTCGTAGAAATAAGTTAGAAGCAAGCAAATTTCGTATGCTACCTAACTGAACGCTATTGCACTTGACTGAATTCAGTAGCGACTTAATTTAGCCAAGTGTAATAAAAGCTTTAACGTAGCGAACGCCCTAAGAGTTTCAGTTTTTTTGTTTCCATCTATCACGCAAGAGGTGAAAAGACCGAAACATAAACCACAAGTAAGTAATACTGTTTCATTACTGAATAAGAGACATTTCTATAACTTTTTGACCAAGTTCAAGATTGTCTACTGTGCCCCATTTGTGAAGGTTTTCCAATTTTAAACTAAAATATTTAATACACGGTTTATTATACGAAATAAAACCGCAAAGTTGAATACTTCATCTTTTTTGCTTTAGATACTACCTATTTTGATTCAATCATAGAGCAGGGGTTTGCTGTAAATGAGACTTAGCATGCTGAGTAATGGTTTGAATAATAATTAGAGACATTTTACATAAATACACGGGTATAATATAAATAATATGTAAATACGTACTTCTCGGAACTCAAAGAAGCGGCACCGTTTCATGGTGGATATTCCAAAGACACGGACGAAGAGGTTTGACTCTACGTTTGTGATAAGAACATCTAAGCTGTGGAATGAGTTGCCTGAGTGGGTTTTCCCCGATAGTTATAATCTTGGTGTCTTCAAATCGAGAGTGAATCGGTTTCTTCTAGGTAAACACGCTCCATCGTAGACCGCATCGTCGCTTAACATCAGGCGAGATGGCGGTCAAGTGTAAACCTATAAAAGTTAAAAAAAAAAAAAAAAAAAAGGTAACTCACGTATAATGTAGTCAGTCCAGTCCGACTCAAGTTTCGATCGCGTCCGGCGATCTTTTTTGTGCTAAACGAGCTGCGAACCCGCGCGCGCACTCTCCTTGAAAAAGATCGCCGGACGCGATCGAAACTTGAGTCGGACTGGACTGACTACATTATACGTGAGTTACCCGTGTATTTATGTAAAATGTGTAATAACCACGTTAGTTTTCATACTAAAATTAGAGACATTCTGATTATAAGAGATCTTTTTTCATTGTCAAAATTCTAGTTCATGAAGGATTTAAATCTCATTATATTTGTTGAGAAAAAACCATTTGCTATGGACCAGATACTTTAGGGTTCTATAATAAGCTCGACAAAATCCTTGCGAAAGGAAATAGGAATTCTTGGAAGTGGATTAGTTGAATACATTCAGTAAACTATAAATATTACAATGTATTTCTGCTACAACCATCGTAATGCGCCTACAAGCCAAACCGATCTTGGGTTAATTTTATAATTCTGAGCATCTCACTTTAACAATTGATTAGTGGCAGGTTATAAACGTTGCCACCTCTTAGACACTTCTGATTTTCAGCCAAACCATGTACAAAAAATGGTATTTAATGTATCTCTGCCGTGCCTATACATCACACATTCCAACACTCAAATTGTAGATTCAATCGATTAAATAATATTTTAATATTACACTGACTCATTGCCGATTCCGCTACAATTCAACTCATAATTACATGGTAAAAAAAGTTCTAAGGATTTAGGACGTTATAAAACAATGTTTAACACAAACAATTTACAGCTGTCTTTATAATGTTTTATTGTGACGGTAACGAGTGGAATTATATCAGAGTCAGTATAATTACTTGTTCTGGAAAACGTACAATTTCTGTAGGTTGCTTAATGTTTATCATACATAGACATAGAAATTTGCTGATAAGTCCATAGTGCCGCCACTCACTGGTTTAAATGTGAACAATATAGGTTTGTGACCGCTCACCGGTTCCGCCTCGGCGCAGGGGCAGGTTGTAAGGGTGGGGGGGTGGAGGTGATGGGCGCAGAGAGCGGCGCGGATGAGTGCGGCGGCCGCTTGAACGGGCCGAGGCGTTTGAGCGGGCGCGGGGAGATGTCGTGTGTGTCGTCAGCCGGCGGGCACGCGGTGGAGTGGTCGATGAGAGAGCGGACGCCAGTCGCGGCGCGGCCGGCAGCGCGAGCGGATCCTTCGGGACCGGTTCTCGGACGCGTTGGACGAACTCCTCGAAGGTGCGCGGGTCTGTGTGCGCGCGCACGAGGTGGTCCAGCGCGCGCGCCCGCTCGCTGTACGCGTGCTGGTAGAGCGGCATGCCCGCGCGGACGGCGCGCCCGCCGGCCGCCGCCGCGCACCGCACCAGCGCCGCCGCGCAGCCCACGCGCACCACACACTCTTCCCATAGAGGACCGAATGCACACACCTGCCATCATACATTTGGACATTGAATACCTTTGCCTGTTATTCTAGCTTCTAGCGCCAACCAGTATGTATAAATGTCACTGTATTCCGGTTTGAAAGGCAATGTGTCCAGAGAAATTACAGGACATAAAGATAAATCAATCCAATATCTCCGAGTCATGAGCGCAGTGCAGTGCTAAGTAATGATTTGGACTTATCTAATAGCTGCGTGACACTACGCTGTTATTATCAGCCGTATTGCTTACTATCAGGCACATGTTCTATTCGCTCTGTGTAAAAAAATAGAACTCAACAAATATAAAGGGGTTATTTAACGTGACCATGTGTTACATGTGTACATTGACGTTAAATATCGTTGCATGTATGTATGACGAACAGAGATTAACTACCTAACTCTTCCTAAAATGGTTAAATCAGCACCGAGGTCGGGTAGCTTCAAACACCGATTAAAAAGCTGGCTTATCGATCAAACTTTTTATAGTTACAGCGAGTTTTTTTAATAGTGATGGCAAACTCAAAATAAAATTGTAAAAAAATTACATTGTTCATTACAACTGTAACTATAAGAAATACAAATATTTTAATGTTTGATACTTATTTGTACGATACTCATTATCGTACAATAGAATGTTCTATTTAAAGTTTAAAAATGTATACTCTTATTTTGTTTTTTCTAAAACTGACGTGTAAATTGTACATTTATCAATAAAGAATTTTGACTTTGAAACCCGAAACAAGCGTACTGCGTATATTTTCTATAGCAGAGCTCGTCTTGGAGCTCTGCTATAGAAATATTGTTAACATCCCTATTGGGTCATTGTGTGTGGTGTATAGTATACTCACGTCTGGTTTCCTGGAGACGGTGCATCGTAGCAGCCCCCCTGGCAGCGGGTACAGCACGATGAGCACGTCGCAGAACTGCGTCGGCAGCGTGTCGCGCTTGTACGGCCGCCAGTGCTCCGACCACACCACGTGCACCTCGTCGTTGCCGAGATGCCGCGTCTGTGACACGCAAAGAGTTTACATATACTACGTATAGAGTTAGAACAAACGCTTTACACCGAAAGCACGGATCTCATCGCTCTTGTGGAAGTGTCATACTTTTGACGCTGCATACCACTCACTATATTCCCATAGCTAACATACATCTCATCTGCTTACGATTGGTACAATGGAACCGTGTAGAAAAACCTCATCTATTTACTTATTCTTTATTTATAGTCCGTTCCACAGAGAGGTGTAGAAAATGTAAACAAAGGTGCTACCATAACATAAAAATCGTTTAACCTTAGTATTTTTCTAAAACTGTCTTAAAATATTTTTCACAAATATGATACGACTTTACTGTGATCTTAAATACAACATACTTGGATTTGTATTGATCAAATAATGATTTATTAACTTATCTTGAAAGTTATAAATAGTAATAGTAGAATGTGGTAGATACGGTTTTAAACAGTGTCAATTTGATCTATGTTTCTCAAACTGCGAATCCCATCAAAACATAAATGTGAAGTGAAAGACAAGTTCAATATTATGATATTAAAACCAGCCAAGTCAGACTGCTTTTAATAATCATCGTAAATTATGAAAACAAATCATATTTTAAGTGTTTAAAACTAGTCTATGTTATTATAAATAGATTTTAGAACTTGCACATTTAAGACATTTAGATCTTTATTCTTTAGTCGTTGAAGTCAACAAACAAGGCATATAATATCATAATACTGAACTTTGATCTTACTTCACTTAAGTATACGCATGTTTCTGATGAGATACCATTACTTTTTGCACGTAAATTATAAGACGTTTACCTAATGAACCACCAAATGTCTATTTATTCGCAAGAAAATCTACTAATACTTATTATAAGTGCAAAAGTTTGGATGTACGTTGCTCAATCAAGTTGGAACAGCTAAACGGCTCAGGTTTAAACGCGGAACACGGTTAGATTATGATCTGGAACGCAAAGGTATAAGTTTATTTTTATGGAGGGAAATTTACGAAAAAGGGATCTAAGCGGGTAAATTTGCGGGACGCTGCTCACATAAGCAACCCACTAAAAGTTCCTCGCTGGGCTATAATTCTTTCGTGTTGGTAGTGGATGACAAACCTCTCTGACCTCGAAAATTTTTAGGAACATGCCAGTTTGCTCAAGATGTTTTCTTTTACCGTTAGCAGCATTACGCTTATGAATTCGAAAAGGCAGAGGTGCGCGTGAGATTAGAACCATGCACTGCATCTGCGTATTGGCGTGAGAAGACCATCCGAGCCGAGCAATAACTTAATGTTAAAATAATAAATGTAAAAACAGAACGCTCAGTAACAAATTTGCTTGGATGTAAAAATATTATATTAGAATAGATGAAAACACTACCCAGTATTCGATATATACCTTTTAAAATTAATACGGTATTTGACAATGTTGAAAATATAGCATAAATTATGATAATCTTATTAGATAACACATTAAATAAACATATTTCACTCTATTTTCGGAGATATAGTGTGTATTTTTTGGGAAATACGCCAATGAAAATTGAAAAAATACTGATTTTTTTTCTTCGACGTAAACGCACTGTTAAGGATGGCAACGCTGTTGACATCACACGCCAGTAAATATGACATCTATGGCAAACGGTTTCTTTGAGAACAGTGATTTATTTACTGGCATGTGACGTCACGCGCGTCACATGACCAGACACAGCGTTTTTGGCGGGCTTTTCGAACTCTATACTTTAAACATTTATTTTTTAAAGTAAAAACAGTGGCTCTTGCGGAAATATTCATGTGGTAAGTATATTATGTAATCATAAATCATTTAATCGGTTTTAAAAATTTAGTCAAATACCGTATTGCAACAGCATCCAACGCAGTAGAAATTAATTGCATTTTTGTATGAATTACACCTACCACTCTTATTATAAAAATATCCAATGGTGCACTTAATATTAAAACTATTTGAATCTTCTCACAATGGGTAGGAATAGTGCCACCAATATCTTTTGTGTGCCACCATTTGTTTTGTCATTTTACTTACCTTATTTGTTTGTTACGGAATCAAGTATAAGGGCCACGTTAGCTATATACTCAGACTGGATTGCTTTTTTTAGTTCAAATATAAAACGTAGATCAATAATTATAGCAAGGAATAGTATATAGGTTACCACTTATATAGGTACACCACTTTTTATTAAGACAAAATAATATCAATGGCAGCTACACAGGTAGTAAGAACTAAACTAATGATGTGCTGGATGGTGAAAAAAGTACACCCACGGATTCGGATCTGAATGTGGATATATATACGAGTATCTAAAGCTGCGTTAGTAGGCTCATATCAGATTTGGCTGGGCAGGGAGAGAAAAACGAGTAGTGAAGGTGAGTGTTGATGTACGTCAGAAAAACGTTAAACCTACGCCCGAGTCACAAGTCTCGGGATTTCTCTCTCTCTGCCACACGATGGACCCGGCACCGGCACGGTGAATCCATGGAATGCTAAGAAGATATATATATTATATATATATATATGTATATATAATATATATATCTTCCAGAAAGGTTCCAGAAAGGGATAACAATTGAGTGACGTTCTGACGTAAGCATCGTATTATAGTGATGTCGATATTTATATGATGGTAAAATGTCACTTGAAATATAAACGTATCTTTGATGTGCATCTATACTAATATTATAAAGCTAAAGAAGTTATTTGTTTGAATGCGCTAATCTAGGGAACTACTGGACCGATTTAGAAAATCTTTCACCATTCTTTCATTCGTACATAATCATATGCTATAGGTTATATATATGTACCACGGGCGAAGCCGGGGCGGGCCGCTAGTACATAATGAAAAAGGAATTTAAGTGCTATATAACAAAACAAAGCTGTACTTAATAATTCATATTAATAAAAACTGTTTATATTACTATTGTGTTCCACGAACCAACCACCCAAGTTATTTTTGTATTAATATTTTAAACTTATGCGCACCACATATTTAATAAACGTATAATTATAAAATAATAGAAATACGACAAAAGGTTGGAAACGGACTTAGTAGAATATATTTAACCTTGTTATGTGACGAAAATCTAAAAGGGCAAACAGAGACGCTTATGTACAACGAACTATCTTCTAAAACAAAGTATGAGAAATGCTGGTCTGTCATACTGAGAGTGACATTGATTTGTTTACATTTTCTACACCTCTCCGTGGAACGGACTATAGATAAAGAATGAATAAATGATTCTCGAATCATTTATTTATTTATTGCATAATAGGCGAGAAGCATTAGCTGATATGCCTATAATATCTCAGTGTTGAAATAACAAATTATAGCTAATTGTCTGTTAAAATGATATTGTATTTTGCTATATTCATTTGCCCAGTTTGTTTTTGAGAGTTTAATGATTTAGTCGAAATAACATGCACTGGGAACCTATTCCAGCTGTAAACCACAATGTCGCTGATAATGGATGATGAGATTACAAAACTATATCGGAGAAAATCTCTATATATAAAAATGTTATGTTGGTTTGTGTACGCTTAAAAAGCTCAAAAAGTTCTGCACCGATCGAGCTGAAATTTTACAATGATATATAATCCGCATCAAGGATTGTTTTTATCTAATTTTTGCATCACAATGTGCCACAGCGAAGCGTGGCAGGGTACAGCTAGTATGTTATAAATGTTCAAAATAATAAGTCCCTGGCGACACAGTATGAGACCGCAACTAACGGACACTTTTGGGTTGACGATCGCAATTCGAATATGTGACGACATTATTGCTATTGAGAGTAAAAGAAAAAGAGCAAAAAAAGCGATATACATAATCTGAATAAATTAATTCATATGAATAGCTGACGAAGCACAGTCTAATAAATCATGCAGGCTTTCGACGAAGACTTCAATCAACTGCAAGAAGGGGGAATCGTGGGAGCCCATACGAGGGAAGCACGCTCCCAAGTTGCGAACACGTTAGCAGTTTGGGAGCGTGGACCTGGGACCCCGTTTCAACATAAGACGGTATGCGCACGCTCTCACTTGACTATAGGGTTCCAATTGCTTCTGTTAGAAAGGAAGAGAGAGAGGAAAGGGAGAAAATGAGAGAAAGGGTAGAAAAAGATATACCTACTGAATAAATAAATTTTGACTAATTGTTGAAGCACATGTACATGTGTACAATAACATGCACATGTGTACAAGGGCGGATCTAACTTTGGACAGGAGCCGGGTCACGGGTGTCACTTAGTCGTGGTCATGTCACAAATCTGTGCGATAAGTACATGCATGCTTTTTAATCAGTGGCCCACCTAGGTACTGGTTCCAGCCCAGGGGGGGGGGGGGTCATCCCCAGGATCCGCGCCGCCTGCATAAGGTAATGATTGATAATGAACTATGGATGATACCTTGTTAAGTATATTGTACGGTGTGTCGGCGGGCATGCGCGTAGCGACGTGTTAAAGAGAGAGATCTCTTTAAGAAAAGGGAAGGAAAGGGAGGAAGAGAGAGAGAGAAAGAAAGCAGAAAAAACGATATACATAAATAAACTGAATAGATAAATTTCATTAATCGTTGAAGCGTATTATGCCTGTGTCTAAGGTAATGATCGATGAACTGTCGAGGATGTTACCTTGTTGAGTATGTTGTCGGGCGTGTCGGCGGGCATGCGCGTGGCGACGTGGAACAGCGCCTCGAGCGTGAGCGTGGCGACGTAGGGCGCGCTGGTGCCGCCGCCACCGCCGCCGCGGAGCCCGCCGCTGAACCCCACGTGGCTCTCCAACTCCACCTGGAGTTCCACAATAGTTATTTGTTGTACAAGAGAGCAACGTTGCTTTTTAACTGCATGCTCAATTTTGATGACCGAGAAAGCGAAGGATAAAAAATTTAGAACCCTGAAAGCAAGGGAAACAAAACGGCAAGGTGAAAAATCTTTGCACTCGAGTGCAACACGTAATTTTTCAACCTACCTTAGCGAGGACATCAACTAATTGCTTTGCGCATTATTAACAGTTTCAGTTAATTTTGTTTGCGTCAAATAAACTTCTTTGTTGCTAGAATCACTTATTTCGGTTTTTCACGTGTTTCCAATTTTCCTGTTTTTAGCCTAAGGTTTTAACTTTGAGTTTATTTAGCCATGGTTTTAACAATAACAATATGACGTAAAAATATGGAGAGTTGACCGGTTGAGGTAAGGAGTGTCATCTGTGTACATGAAAAAGTATCCGCCCAAATGCATTATATGGTAGCGCCATATTAGCATCAGGGTAAATTTTAAAGTAAATAAATAAACGTTACTATATAGAATTCATGAAATAAAATTTCTAGCTACATGTTTTCTTAAAATAGTAATTAATTGATGTTATATTCACTACATTAGTTTGTAACTATTTTAGTTGTCAGTAATATTAAATTATTTAACTCGGCATACTTTAATTCCTTTACAATAAAATTGATTCAATCATAGCATTTTTAAATGTTCTACCATTCGAGATAATGTACTTTACCTCTATTCTTCATACGTGAAAAGGAAATTTCGCGCAGAGTTAAAAAAAAGTACACCAAGGAGGTCCGAGTCTGAGTTATTAACAGATTACAAAATATGTATGATAATTCGGCACCAAGAAGATAGAAATATATAGGTTTAATTATGTTTTGAATTCAAAAACTTAGTGCATACGATGTTTTAAATTCAAATTTACTTTACTCTCTAGAGAGTAAAAACGACTTTTGCGCCCTGATATCGAGGAGCAAAAGTACTATGTATTATCGAGGTGGTGGGATGAACACGTTTTTTAAATATCGTAGCTTCGGTGAGACGGTGAGAGAATGGCATGATTCTCAAAAACTCTCAAACTTCAATTATATTTCTTGAGCATATCCTAACTAACAAAAGTGTCATCATCATCAACTTGTATTTTTTTTTTAAATAAAGTGTGTAGTGGTAGACTCTTGGCAGAGTTCGCCTGGGGAAGTACCACACCTTTGCCAATTATTCTACTGCCCATCAATAATGTGCAAACATTAGTGTGTTGCGGTTTGAAGGCAATGCTTCCAGAGAAATTACAGGGTTTAGACATAACATTTTAGATCTCTGGGTGACGAGCGCAGTGCAGTGCTAGGTAATGATTTGGACTCTTCATGTGCCAATAGCTGCGTGTCACTCTGCTGTTATGTGGCAGGCATGTTGCTTACTATCAGGCACATGTCCTGCTCGTTTTGTCTCTTTATATAAAAAAATATCAGCAACTTCATTAAAATGGTAACATCTATACTCTATTTACAGTTTCTAGATTCTAGTTAAAGATTATTCTACGCAAACCCGAAGACAGTAAAGTTTTCACAATGTTTGAACAATACCTACAACTTCCCGTTCCAGTTTCTATGCTATTTTGAGTTCATATAAGAGTAAGAAACAATTTAAAGTTGTTCATGTACCTATGTATGTGACAAATTTGACTCCAGCATCATGTTGCTATAAAGTTTTCATATTTATAAAGCTGACGATTTTGTATCTATGTGATACAATTTCTTTTAAAAAGAAATGACATGTTGCCGATGGTTCGATGGCCACAATCCATGACTCGTCAATATTTAATGGTCCTAATGGGGACCACACTAAGCCCGCCCCTTCAGCACTAAACCCATCTGCTTATAGCACAGATGATTGCAGATAAACCCAGGCAAGAAAAAAAAAGTGATACCATGATACCAATTTCACGGGGATGGCTATTACTTATTAGATATTTATATATGTGATATCTCACCTCCCAAGCCAGCGCGGCGAGGAACGCTTCATAAGCGGGACTGCCGCATCTGTTCGAGAGTATCTCGTTCCGTGTCTCTTGCCCCTTGCCGACGTATATCACCGCTACTTTATGAGTTTCTCGGCATCTGGAACAAACATTGCGTTCCCTGAATGGGGTTTCCCCGATGGCTACAATCTTGTTGTCTACAAATCGAGAGTGAATCGGTTTTTCAATTCATTCATTAGAACCATAAATTCACAAGAACACTTGGTAACGTCATTCACAAAAAGCAAAAGAATATGTGTACATAATATGATAAAACAGGATAAAGTTTGTTCTAAGCAAGCACGCTGCTTAACATCAGACGAGACGGTGGCCAAGTGTTAATATTTAAAAGTAAAAAAAAAATATAATCATTTTTTGCCATTGAATAGAACAGACAGATAAAGTGTGATGCGCTAGAACCATTATACAACTTTGGAATGAGAGATTTGCGTATTTATTATACCTATCAGTAGGACATGGAAGCCCACAAATAAAACTTGAAGTAATGTTCAGTCCAGCATAGAATTAGCGTTCGATTGTTATGATACTATTTTTGTAAAATTCAGCCAAAAATGATTGCTTTGTTATTAATTTCAATTACGACTCTTTTATTCTGGTAGGTATATGTTGTAAAATGAATTCTAGACAAGCGGTTGCGTGTCAGCCATATTCAAGCTTACGGAAACTTCCGAGCCTTTTTTGACTCAGTCAAATTAGAAACAACATCAGGCGAAATGGTGATCCATTGCAAACAGATACATAAAAACAATACTGACCTATGCGCGTCTAAATTCTTGAGTTCCCTCAGCAAGCGGTCGGTGCGTTTCATGAGATGCGCGTGGTTCCGCCGCGCCGGCGCCAACACTCCCATTTGCGCGACCAGTTGCCGACACTGCGCGAACGAACTTCGGCTTTCTTCGCCGCACCATACTTCTTGATCTTCTTCTTCCATACTGCGAGATGGACAAGAGTTGTTTACAAAATCGAAATCTTTTTGACACTTTCCTAACACATATACGCCTTATACAGTGGAATAAGTTGCAAACTAAATATAAGCAAAATGTATAGAATCTAGAACGTTTCAAGGTTATAGTACCACCAGAGCACCATCGTCGACCACATTGTTACTTGCAATCATGCGGTCAGACGCAGACCTAAAGATGAAAAAAAAAACGTGTGCTACTAGACTACTGAAAGACACAGAAGAAGTAAAATTTCAACGGACAAGTGGCTTCTTACCACTCGATATATCGTCTATAGACTACCTCCTCAACGGCGCGTTAAGGAGGTAGACTATAGACGATATTTTGTACTCAAAAAAATCCTAATGCCCTCATGTCTATATAAAAGTTTCTCTTCAAAAATTACCCAGTCTACGGGATTATAGAATTAAAGTAATATTTATCTCTCTCTACTGCAGATACTGTACACCAACACGTACTCGAACTGGTGCTCGTTGGGCGGAGAGTCCATGTAGTCTGGCAGGTCGGCCGGCAATGGCGGCGGTAGCGACGACAGCGTGTTGTCTAGTGTAACACCTCTCTGCTGCAGACACTGCCGCTCTTGTGCCTGATGTACGCCAACACGTAGTGCAGCTGATGCCTGTTGGGCTGAGTTCTAGAAGAATACCTCTCTGCTGCAGGTACTGCCTCTCCTATGCTTGATGTACGCCAACACGTAGTCCAGCTGATGCCTGTCGGGCAGAGTTCTAGAAGAATACTTGTCTCTGCTGCAGATACTGCCTCTCCTATGCCTGATGTACGCCAACACTCTAGCTGATGCCTGTCGGGCAGAGTTCTAGAAGAATACCTCTCTGCTGCAGGTACTGCCTCTCCTATGCTTGATGTACGCCAACACGTAGTCCAGCTGATGCCTGTCGGGCAGAGTTCTAGAAGAATACTTGTCTCTCTGCTGCAGATACTGCCTCTCCTATGCCTGATGTACGCCAACACTCCAGCTGATGCCTGTCGGGCAGAGTTCTAGAAGAATACCTCTCTGCTGCAGGTACTGCCTCTCCTATGCTTGATGTACGCCAACACGTAGTCCAGCTGATGCCTGTCGGGCAGAGTTCTAGAAGAATACTTGTCTCTCTGCTGCAGATACTGCCTCTCCTATGCCTGATGTACGCCAACACTCCAGCTGATGCCTGTCGGGCAGAGTACTAAAAGAATACCTGTCTCGCTGCTGCAGATACTGCCTCTCCTATGCCTGGTGTACGTCAACACGTGGTCCAGCTGATGCTTGTCGGGCGGAGAGTTCTTGTAGTCTGGCAAGAGGTCGGCCGATAGCGACGATAGCGTCTGGTCTCGTGTAATACCTGTCTCTCTGCTGCAGATACTGGCGCTCCTGGTTGGTATGCGCGACCAGCGCAGCCACCAGCTCGTCTTCAGCACCGGGCGGCAGCGGCGACGGGCCCGCCTCGTCCAGCCGGCGCTCGCACACCACCTCGGGCGACGTGTGTCCGATGTACGCCAACACGTGGTCCAGCTGATGCTTGTCGGGCGGAGAGTTCTTGTAGTCTGGCAGGAGGTCGGCCGGCAACGGCGGCGGTAGCGACGACAGGGTGTTTTCTAGTGGACTCTCCTCGCTGCGAACATAGAAATCTTGGTGTTTTCAAATCGAGAGTGAACTCTATGTAAGGGAGTTTGCACTATGTAAGGAAGTCCAATCGTATTTGTTAGCTCCTATCGTATTTATAATATCGTTATTAATTGACGTGCAAATTGTGCATTTATCAATAAAGAACTTTGACTTTAAGGGCACAGTTATTGAAGCTCATATAGGACGTTGAAAAGTCTATTTACGGCAGCGATAAAAAGGTTTACTTTTTACTTATGAGATTATAATTCACCTGTCTGGCAAGGGCAGCGGTTCAAGCGGTTCGTCCTCCGCGGTGGACGGATCGTAGTACAAAGCAGACGCGTCCCAACAAGCCTTGCCCGCGATGTCTCGGAGCAAGACACGCACTTGTCGGTCTGATGTAGCGAGACCTGAGGGAACAAGAAAAGTATACATTATTTGGTTTATCCTCAACCATCCATTTGAAATTTGTCATAGTATTTTTTTTATAGTATAGTGATGAGACGAGTAGGACATGTGCCTGATGGTAAGCAATATGCCTGCCACATAACAGCACAGTGACACGCAACTATTGGAACATGAAGAGCCCAAGTCAGATATTTTAACTCTAGCCCCTGTAATTTCACTGGAATTGGTGGGGTACTTCCCCAGGCGGACTCTGCCAAGAGTCCTACCACTACAAACGAATACCACTATAAGAGTATGCTACTAATCAAGTCTTTAATTTGAAACTCATATTGAGACATTTGTGAAAACAATTTTGTGGCTGTGGCGTCTCCCACCCAAACGCATCCCACGCACTCCCGATTAATTCAACTTTCAAACAAAAAAAAAACAACCAAAATCGGCACATCCGTTCGGGAGCTACTATACAACAGACACATCGGAAGACATCGTGAGGAAATCGGCGTGGTAAAATAAAAACATCCTTTGAGGACCTGTGTCAGCCACCAACTATACTGGGCAACTGTTGTGGCTTATGACCTTGCCTGTATGTACTTGACTTGGGAGAAGGTTCGACTCCCAGCAGTAAAAACATACAAACACAGAGTAGGCTGCTCATACTATGGTTACCTGGAGTGGTGCCACCAGCCGGAGGCATGTCCAATGCAGGTAGTTCTATCAGCGACGCAAGCGTGGAGTCACTGAACCGCATCAGCTGTATATGGTTGGCAGTGAGCACAGCGGGGCCCAGCTCCGGTCCCAGAGACGGACTGTCGTGTTGCTCGCAGACTGTTGAAGACAGCTGGCAACCGCTCCACAGCGGCCAGTGACCCAGGAATAGCACCAGTTGTGTACAAATCTAGAACAAATATGTTAGCTTTTATTTTTTAAACTAGTATTAAGGTTTACAATTGACCGCAATCTCGTGATTGTAGTGTAATTTGAAATGTATTTTTTTTTATAAATTGGTAATATAGACAAATGACATGATCAAGACATGATCCTGATGGCAAACATCACAGCAACAATTTGCTCGCCACCCAGAGATATAAGATTTTTTTTTTCTTTAATTCCCTGTAATTTTTTTAGACATTGATATTTTACACTGAACATTAACATAATTATAAAAAAACGGGTTGTAAAATAACTGACCATAAAACTTCGGGGAAAAAGTAAAATATGCACATAAACCTTACATAATCTACGATCATAATTTTGTAGTTAAACACACCCAGTAATTCCAGTAGTTAGTTATTCTAGAAATGAAAAAACATTTTCTTTGTATGCAAATCATTGAAATACGAAATATTGCAACTTTTCATAACTAGCACACAAAAATGAAATTAGCTAAACGTTTCACTTTGATTTCAATTCAGTGGAATGACTATTGAATACTTTTTCGAGTTTAAAATAAATTTGACGTGATCGAAATAGCTATAATTTTTATCTAGGGAAGTTTTTATTTTATTCTTATTTAAGTTAGTATGTTTTGTACTTTTTAATTTTACCGGTGTGCATAATAAAGTGTTTCTGTCTGTCTGTATGCTTGGAAAATTACCGTTTGCGCCCACAGTTTGACGTCGATAGTAGAAGCCGGCGATGTCTTCGGTCCCAAGTTATCCAGTTGAATGTTCGGGTCGAAATCTTCGTCGACGGGGAGAGAGAGCCCTTCTATATCAGATCCATTGGTTCCTTTCATGACAGCGTACAATATCTGAAAATTTAAATTACTGTTTTACACACGCTAGCTGCAATTCGGCGTTTATAGTCTTTCCCACAAGAATTACTATGTTAGCCTTACGTTATTATTTTATACAATGTTTTTTTATTTGAACGCAAGAACTCGAATGCCTTATTTGAAGTAACACCGTTAAACCACGTTTACTTAGCGACGAGAACGTCCTATTTTAGAATCAGGAGGTAGTAGATTCGAATCCCGTGTCCATCACTTGACTGTTTTTCCTAATGAAGATGTATAAGTTTGTCATTACCACTGGCTTTAACTGTTACAAATAAGACATATTTTTTAAGATAATGTTTCACGCACTCAGCGACCGATGTAGGTTATGGCCTTGACTTTCTCTTTTTGAGAGAAAATTCGGTGTCCTAGCAGTGGGAACATACAATGGGCTGCTCACGCTGCTGAAATAATACCGCGACCAAAGCACGTTTACCTAGAAGACGAATTTAAAAACACCCTATTGGTACTTATCAGGAAACATATATTATGTTTCTATACTGCCTAAAAACATAAAAAAATATTGAGACGAACAAATAGGCATGTGTCATCTGTGATCATTGCTGGCCCTCATGTAGCCCGCGTGAGCGCCAGTGATGACCACAGTCTGTGAAAAGCAGCAAACTACAAATTTTGCTACGATTCATACTGTAGTATTCATAGGGAAAAGAAAATTATATTCATGTAACGACCCCAACGTCTGTAGTTAATCTAATTCAACAAAGAAAAGAAATTAGTGTGTTTAAATAATTGAAAATTCTTTATTTTTCACATTATACAAAAGAAGAAACCAATAAGACCAGTGAAACAACAAGCCGCGTTATTCAGCGATTCGTTATATTATAACAAAAGCGATTTCAACACTTGACAGAGACAATGCGCCCAAACACACTCTTGGTTGGGACCGGGAACGGCATTCCATTCACGTCGTTTTAAAACTAACGCGTACGAAGACACGGGGCATCAGCTAGCTAAATTAATAGCGTGTAAATATGACAAGGTTTGTGGCAAAGTTCAAGGTGTGACTCATTCCATTGCGTGCGGTTATGTTAGAAAATGTAAATAAACTTTCGTGGAAACTGCATTTCGCAAAGACATTTGCCCTTGACGTATGTTAAAATTATGGCCAAGATATTATAAAGAAAGTATTTGAAATATTTTATTTCCGTGGCAATTTTCACTTAGCGGCATATAAGTGATGTTCTTAAACTAATAAGTCAAATTCTGAACACGAAGAGTTCAAGTTCTAGCACTGCTTTTTACACAATGCCTATGCGATTTCTGTGCTATCCCAAAATAAGGTAGACAGTAGAAGCTTTCTGAAACCAACTACCCTTTAAAGTAGGCCCTTTAAGAACATGTGCCTGATGGTAAGCGACATGCCACATAACAGCACAGTGACATGCAGCTATTGTAACATGAAGAGTCCAAATGATTACCTAGTACTGCGCTTGTCACCCAGAGATAAAAGATGTTTTATTTCTATGCCCTGTAATTTCACTGGAAACGTTGCTCTTCAAACCAGAACACAGTAATGTTTGCACATTACTGCTTGGCGGTAGAATTAATGGCGCAGGTGTGGATTTCCCCCAGACGGACTCTGCAAAGAGTCATACCACTACAAAATCTAACCTTGTATATTGATAGCAAAATTGAAGCAAGCTTGACCCTTAAAATTAGCACGTGGTTGCGGCTTGATAAACCGTTATCAACTTGCAGCCTGACAATTTTCGCAATAAAACAAATACTTTTACGCAATGCCTAGCGCCGATTCTGATTTAGTGGGACGGGCCGCCTCTCTTTTCTATTAGCACCGTATTACGCGTATGTAAAATATAGTGTTGTCACCAATTAGTGGTTGCATTTAAAAAGGTGAGTAGGAGCCGAGATGAGCACAGTCTACCGTCGACTTCAATTCCGTAGTTACCTACCTACACAACCCACTTTCAAAATGCATAAATTCGTAAGTGACCGTTTTCGTGATTTCAAACTTTCAGTGAATTACCTTTTCTTTTTTTTTTCGGTTGTGAACAGTTAATTGTTTTAGCTGTCATGGGCAAACATAAAAAGCCAACAGTTTCATATTAACAGTGTTTGCATATTGTACCGTGATAGATTTAATTTGATATCCGGCTGATCTCCCATTAACTGTATTGCTAACGTTTAAAGTTTCCCAATAATTCTAAACTTTCGTTTGTATTTTAGTTTAAAATCGTTTTTAATTCAATCAATTAATATCTTTCAATAATTTCCAATAGCCTTAGCCTCACATAAGATAGTTTGTATTAAACTTAGTCTAAATCAAGCAGGTCACAGATATTAGACAAGAATTTCCTCTGAAATTGTAAACCCTCCTTAAATTTTACTGGACAATTTTTATACTTTTAAAAGTGTTAGATATAGCTGAAGATTCAGTTTTATATATTTTTCAATTTCAAAGTCTATATTTGTGTTCGAAAGAGTAATTTCCCGTGTCTCACTCACCATTATCTATAACCACTATATTACGTTACACGACTCAGTTTCACAATAGGCAGATTCTACAGTCTCGCTAATAAGGTATAATTTCCCAGGTGTTGATCTCCCTTGCCCTGTTCGCCGTGGCTCTGGCGGCCCCACAGCACGATCAGCAGCCCCAACAGCACCCCGTCTACATCCTCAAGCAGGACTCTGACATCAACCCGGAGGGATACAACTTTGAGTGAGTTTTTACAAGTTTTTAAGTGATTTCGACCTTATTGACACAAAATGATCAACGAACCGCAAAACCGTCTTTTGTTTTGAATATTCTATAGCAAGGATTCCAATGCAAAGGGAAAGGGATATCGAATTATACTCGTAGTATGTACTCGCTGGGTTCGGAGTGAGTGAGTTCGGAGGGGTCTTGTTTTAGACTCATTTTGATTTTGATCTTGCAAACGCTTTTTCTCAAAATTTGTAATAACCTCTTGAACAGAACTGCGCCACAACTTGTCTGTTTTGACAGCACTTCCCAACCTTTGTATGAGATAGTAACTTATTCCTTGACCATATGAACAGCCCTCAAGCGAAAATATCTCGGGTAAAATTATTACAGCTTTCCACTCAATCAAATACATACAATAGGCTCAAACAATCCATCAGCCTCAAACTTTGAGCTTTCAGATTGTTTGTACGGGTACACAGTCACTAGATTATACTCGTAAATAAAGATCCTATTCAAAGCAAATTCCACAAACTTCTTTGTATTAGAATATAATGTAATAAGGAAATGCTATCAATTTCAGACACATAAATCTAGTATTTAGCTTAGACCGCATTCAAGATAAAACAAACTATGATACGTTATCATTTAAAGATATTAATCATTCGAATCACCCCAGGTTCGAAACGAGCGACGGAACCGCTCGCCAAGAGAAGGGAACCCTGAAGCAGGTCAGCGAAGACCACAAGGCCATCGAGGTGCAAGGCAGCTACAAGTACACCGGCCCTGACGGCCTCATTTACACCATCACCTACACCGCCGACGAGAACGGTTTCCAACCCCAAGAGCACGTCTCTCAGCAATAGATGGTTTTAGCATCGATCGACAGTTGAAATAATGACTACAGTACGGTGTGATAGGTTGCTGATTCTGGTTTGCTAAAGCTAACTTAGCTGGGAAAAGGATTTCAAAAGATTTAAAAGATCCATGTGCCATACAAACAGATTAACAATATTTGTTAAATCTTTTCGAATAAGGCATAGTGAACAATAAACTGATGATCCTGACTTTCCAAGGCTTAACATCAAAGGCCACAATATGGTAATTTAGTAAACTAGAAACACAAACCTGTCTCATTTTCTCTTGTCTATCGAATTAAGAGCTGTTGTGCTCTATGGTTTTCCTACGTGAAGGTTTGTTGAAATAATAATGAGCTACTTTCTTTAGTCAACTTAATATCCAACAACCTTCTGTCGATCGATTATCCGTCTCTCGCTTAAATAATACTCTAGTAGAATCCCCGGTAATGCTTGTTACACAAAAGGACAATATTGTGCTTGTGTATAACAGACTTTACAAATCACTTGGCACGACGATATTTCGCATTTGCGGATGCGTCGAACACGAATTGTGTATTTTGGAAAAAACTGTGTAGGTTTTACTACACTCAAAAATTGTTTGTATTATTTGTTTTTTAATGTTTTTTATGCGATGTTTCAATGTAAATATAAAAAAGTTGAATTCTAAAATTAATTTCAATCCACACCTTTACCTGTTTTTAAAAAGTAATTAGGTCCAGTTCGTTTCTGGATGAAAAAAATACAAATGATATTAAATATAATACTTTAATATGACCCAATTAAGAGGCTAAGTGCGTAAAAAGCCCAATTAAACTAATCTATACTAATATTATAAAGCCGAAGAGTTTGTTTGGAAAGTAATGGAAGTACTGGTCCGAATTGAAAGATTCTTTTTCTATTGGATAGTCCATTTATCGACGAAGAATGACAATATTTTGATGATATCAATAGAAGCGAAGCATGAATCAAGAATGTATCAAAAACGGGGAAAAATATTGAGTTTTCGTACCGTGCTTTGACATGACAGCATGTGTCTAAGATTGCGTCATTGAACCTTTACTAATCAAATTTGTTTCTAAATCTGAGTTGGTATGACCGATTTCCGACAGGTGGCGTAGCAGGTAGCTGAAGAGGTTTTTTGATTGAAAGCGATATTCTCAGGAATGACTGAACCGACTTCGAGAAATTCTTTTACCGTTGGATTTGTACGGGATCCCGATGAGTGCTATATATGTACCACGGGCGAAGCCCGGGAGGACATCTAGTATTTTAATATACTAGACTGGATATATGGTTCTCGATACGAGTCAGCGACTGTTGATCCCTAGTTGTGTGGTGTTTCGCTATTTCAGAACATATATTCTATTTATCTATCTTGACTATCATAACTCAAGTGTTTGCTCGTTATTCTTCTTCTGCATTAGGTAAGCAGGCATCTGCTCATGGCAAATAGAGCAACACAACATTAGAGAGCTGGCGAGCGTGATTTGAAGTCGTTTATGGTTATTTTAGTACCGATATGATTTGCGTTTGACCGCGCATTATCTAGTGATAACTTAAAATAAAGCCAGGGCTTGGAAAAATACTCAAAGGTAATAATAATTTTAGGTTTGAAGTCATGCAGGTAGGATTCAAAACTACACACACGATTGTTAATCGAACGTCAATCCATTAAAGACCGCAGCTCGGCGGTGATGGAGAAAGTTATGGAAATTTAATACGTAAATTAAGGTCAACATAAAAAGGCATGTATCCCGGAGTTAAAAGGAAAAAAACGTTCTAGCCACTTAGGCCACCAGCGTCGTCATTTATTTCCTACTTCATCTCACCTTGAATATCATCAGCAGAAGCGTTTGGTCCCCATCTTTTTCCTGCATCAGGTAAGTGGGTCCGCAACGAACAGCGAACTCCGCTAGACACAGCAGAAGAGAGCCAGCGAGCGGCTTGACCGAGTCGCGACTGCTGCTCGTGGAGATCTGCCCGAGGCATGCGCAAATCCACTTTATTATTTTACCTATGAACAAACAGCGACAAAATGATTACAAACTAATAGACTGCAGGCCCGTGAACAAAATTTATGGGTCATCTGATACAGCAGGAGACCTATGTAGGATGATAGAAGGGTATAAAGTAATAAGATTGAACACTATGCCGTCACTTGTAAGCTGTCCAACTGAGTGCTGTTGAAGAGGGGGGGTTCTAAACCTCGATCATTTCTCGTTGTCGCATGATTTTTGTACGGCGTTGCCGAATAATAGATTAGAAGAGGTATTGAAACTATAAAAATTATAAATTTTAAAATTCTTATTGTTAGTTTGTGAGAAAAAATCATGATTTTCCGACGATTTACAGAGTAAGTTTGGTCATTTGATTATGTTCGGCTTTGGTTCCATACAGTTTCAATACCTCTTCTAATACATTATTTCGCAATGCCGTACAAAAATCATGCGACAAGGAGAAATGATCGAGGTTTAGAACCCCCCCTCTTCAACTGCACTCAGTTGGACAGCTTTCAAGTGACGGCATAGTGCTCAATCTTATTACTTTATACCCCTTCTATCATCCTACATAGGTCTCCTGCTGTATCAGATGACCCATAAATTTTGTTCACGGGCCTGCAGTCTATAACTCCCGACAAATTATTATATATTATTATATATTATAATGAAACCATCTCGTTTACGTTGAATTTTAGTCCTAGGTCGGAGGTTTCGATTCTTATCCAAGACAAACAATTGTGTGATGAATGCGGGTGTTTGTGGGGTAATGTTTGGGTGTTTTTCTTTCATAAGTATGTATTTAAAATAATATGGCTTCCATAGTCAAGCTTTGCTGTGTTTGGGGCTGGAAGGAGACGGTGTGTGAAAAAATGTAAGTACAAAAAACATGTATCCTTACCAGCCAGACCAGGGTAGAGCTCCACGATCCGATCCGTGTAATCAGCTAGCACCAGGATCCCGTCGCTCACTACTTTGGCTATCGTTTTGTTTTTCATCTGCAAACAAGAATAACAATAATTGAAGCAAGAAACTTCAAAGGAGCTAAACATTTATAAAAGAAACTCAATTACATTAATTAACAGATGATACTAATAACATTTTCCATTCAATTGTCTAGTCTTCTCTGGGCTTTATCGAACCGTGCGATCCCAAATTGCATTGCATGGATTTACCAATTTACTATTTATTTATTCTTATTTGATTAAAATTGAAAGCCAAGTCTGCATCCTTACCACAAGTATGAATATGGTGGTAGGTGGCAAGCAAGTGACCACATTAAGGCGGACAGTTGCACTTGACTCTATCATCGAGCCTTTAGTATCAATATTTATTCTATAATGAACTCTATTCTCTTAAGAAAATCATATGCAGCTGGCAGGTGATATGTAAGCACAGGCGGTCGCATTGATCTATACTATCGACATTTTACTACATGTTTATTTATTCGATTTTGAACTCAATTTTGATTTTGAACGTAATAATATGCATACAAAATACGGTAAATGGTACCACTACAATTTACCATCAAGTCTTTATTCATTTGTATTGGATTCTGAACTGTATTGCCTTACCATATGCATCTGCAACAGGCAGGTGAGGTAGGAAGGCCGGCAGGCCAGGCAGTTCTATTCCCTTACCATAAGCAGGAGGTAGGTGACTAATGAAAGCAATTTTAATAGATTATAAACCCGAAGTTGTTCTAATCTTAAGGAAATATCCTTAAGATAAGCATCGACCGTATGAAGATAACAATTGACGGTAAACAATTGCACTGGGTAGTACCATCGCTCCTTTATAAATTTTGTATTCGATTACGAACTTTATAAACTGTTACAACAACCTTGACCTTGTTGTTAAGACCTTGGCTTATCCAGAAGTGCTGTAAGTTCTATACTAGAACGTGTATCTAAAGCTGCACTAGTAGGCTCATATCAGATTTGGCTGGGCAGGGAGAGCAAAAACGAGTGGTGAAGGTGAGTGTTGATGTACGTCAGAAAGGGGCCCCTTAAACCTACGCCCGAGTCACAAGTCTCGGGAACTACTCGAGTTTTTTCTCTCTCTGCCACACGATGGACCCGGCACCCGCACGGTGAATCCATGGAATGCTAAGAAGATCGTCTCAAGCATCTGCAGCGGGCAGGTGATTAATGAAGGGAGTTTTAATCTATACTAATATTATAAAGCTGAAGAGTTTGTTTGTTTGAACCCTAGGATCTCGGGAAGTACTGGTCCGAACTGAAAGATTCTTTTTCAATTGGATATTCCATTTATCGAGGAAGGCTATAGGCTATAGAACATAACGCTACTATTAATAGAAGCGGAGCATGAATCAAGAATGTAACAAAATCGGGAAAAATATTCTTTTTGAGAGTTTTCGTACGTTTCGTGCTTTGACATTACACATGGCAGCATGTGTCTAAGATTGCGTCATTGAATATAAACCTTTTCTAATCAAATTTGTTTCTAAACTTCTGAGTTGGTACGATCAATTTCTGACAGGTAACTGAAGAGGTGTTTTGTTTGAAAGCGATATTCTCAGGAATGATTAAAGCGATCATTCTTTCACCGTTGGATATGTACGGGATCCTGATGAGTGCTATATAATGTACCACGGGCGAAGCTAGGGCGGACATCTAGTACATTATAAAATCTATTCTTACAACACTACGCAGATAACACAATATGACGGTAAACGGTTAATGATCGAGTACCATCGATCTTTAATGTTTTTTATAGGATTATGTACTGTATTCCCTTACCATAAGCATCTGCAGCAGGCAGGTGACGTAGGAAGGCAGGCGGTCGCAGTGCGCGCGGGTGTCGAGCAGATGCGCGACGTGCGCGATGAGCGCGCACGCGCCCGCGCACCGCGCCGCCGCCGCGCCTTCGCGTCGGCACACGCGGACTACTATGTTCAACACGTGCTCCTATGAAAAGACGGATGCATTATTTTACTAAGCTTCGTTTGGCGCGCGCACCACACACAGAGTTTTCGTTGGCTGTAAATGCTCTGATCGTTCGTCGATCGATGATGGCTGATCGTCATGCTCGTAAATGAAACTCGGGATCTAACGCATTTCTAGATGCCATGCTTAGAAGACTAATCTAGATGCCATGCTTATAATACTTATCTAGATGGCTAAGCTTGCTATGCTTAGAAGACTTACTCGTATCAGATGACCATGGTTTGAAGATTTATTCTAGACTAGCAGCGCCCTGCGGTTTAACCCGTGTAGTTTCCCAAGTGAGCTATCAAATTCTTAGTTATATTAATGTCACAATCGAAAAATTTAGATGACGTATATAAGATGTAGTTTGTGTTTAGCATAAACAGCCTGGGACTCGGGGCCTTCTCTCGCGAGGAGAGATTCAATCAACACAGTGGCCCAGTGCGAGTGGTAGATGAGAGACGATTTTCTTAGCATTCCATGGATTCACCGTGCGGGTGCCGGGTCCATCGTGTGGCAGAGAGAGAAAAACTCGAGTAGTTCCCGAGACTTGTGACTCGGGCGTAGGTTTAAGGGGCCCCTTTCTGACGTACCTCAACACTCACCTTCACCACTCGTTTTTCTCTCCCTGCCCAGCCAAATCTGATATGAGCCTACTAGTGCAGCTTTAGATACTCGTTCTAGTATAGAACTTACTGCACTTCTGGATAAGCCAAGGTCTTTCAGTAGGTTATAGAGAGATTTTGCTGGTATACCTCTCGCTCCCACTTCTACAGCGTATAAACTAACTACATAGCCGTTTTTTGTTAATTCGTTTAGGAGGTCGTAATACTTATTTTGTTTCATCGCGTGGTCTTTAGGTATATTAGTTTCCCACGGTACGGTAAGTTCTACAAGGACTATGCGTTTCGTAGCTCTAGAAAAAAGGAAAATGTCCGGTCTGGATAACGAAACACCCACATCCTCTGGGATTTTGTAGTGCTTTTCATACGTGTCCATTAATAGTCCAATCAGGTGCTGTACCCAGGATTGAGTAAGGCTTGTTCCTGGAGTTTGAAGTTGAGCCTTCTTTTTACAAAGTTAATTTGTCTGTCATAACTTCGAAAGATTTTACGTACATGCCGGTTTCCTAACGATGTTTTCCTTCATCGTTTTAAGTTAGCGGTAGCTACATATGACTTCGAAAGACAGTGGTGCGCGTGGGATTTGAACCCGGGGCTTCGGATCCCAACAAGACCAGCCGTAACTTAAATTTGTATTTATAAGCTTTGCTTAGTTTAGGGTTAGATGGTATTGGGTTCGAACTGTCCACCAATATTTATTTATTTAGATAAGGAATAATGCCAGTTTGGACCTTTACAAAACGTAGAAATTAGGTACAGTAGACTATCCTCCTGGATCAGTCAGGCAGAGCCGTAGGTCGTAGATTTGATTCCCATCCGGAACAAAAATATTTGTGTGATGAATATAATGTAGATGTTTGATCTGTGCTGGGTGTTCAGTTGGGGAAATCGGACATTCCAGCCACTAGGCCTTCACGGGCCTTTGTTATATGACAAATACTTGATATTGTTACGGTTTAATATCATTAGAATACTTCAAAAGCACTATAGTGAGGAAATAAATATATTGATACCTTGAGATCAGGACAAGACACCGTGTTGTATTGATGCGGGTAGGGTTGCAGCATGGGGGCGTTCATCAGCCCGTCCGGGAGAGCCAGCAATGAGCCGAGAAACGTCACAGCCGCTGTTCGCGGACACTGTAATAAAACAATTGGTTAAACTTTGATTTTCTCGACAAACCAAACAGCGAAATCAAAAAAAAATCTAATTTAAATATAAAATTACAATCTGACACTCAACTGACTTTCTAAAAAAAATTTAAACTATAAAACCATGTAATAGTAGAAACAAAAGACAAAGAATAAAATAATAACAAAAATAAACTAGTTTTAGATTTAGAATTATCTCATAACTGAATCGCTGACACGATAATATAATTTTGAGTTCAATCTAAAGTTAAACACAGACAGTCAACATATGTAGTTAAAACAAAAAAGAAACCAAATAATTATACTGTTCCAATGGGACAGAGAGTTTTCGGAGTAATTGAAAATATCATCGATTTGTGAAAATCTTAGATTAATGTGGATTTTTCAAACACCACTAAACCAATAAAATTTATATGGGACTACATCTGAAATTTCTAACAAACAAAAATCCTGCACTTTTTATTTGGAGTCGGTTAAAACAGCCCTTTATCAGCTATTTCTTGCTATGTATTGCTTTCAAAACTAAAATGTTTGAAAATAATAGCATCCTGTGTTCATCACAAACAAATTTCTTTATGTAATGCCAATAGCTGCATGTAAAACTAACGACGCCGTCGATGGTACGAATACGTTTGTCATAGTGTGCGACATTTTTAGGGGCTTAACGCTTTTTATTTAGGCTTTGTTTCCGTCACCGTACAGTTGTAATAAAATCCGCCAAGTGTGAGTCGCACTCGCGCACAAAAGGTTCCAGTACCATACACACAAGACAATACGTAAACACAAGATAAAAAAAACATGCCTATTGTATGCCCCTTAAATATAAATTTTATTTTAATTTAATTATTTATTATGCGTGCATGAGACTTGACTCGCAGTTGGCCTGTTTTTTAATTCTTATTGACAAAATAATTTATCTTTGTAATAAAGCACAACACACAACTGATGACTATTTTAGTGTGTTTATGTTTAATATTCATTTATTATGATGTATAATGATATTCAAAGACTTTTGGTGCTTTCATCAATTACTCGTATTTTGTTCAACATTATGTTGAATTTTGAACTTGAAATATTGTCCACAAATATATGTATATTTTGGAACGTTTCTAAGTCTACGCCTTACCGATGGTCCCATGTCAGAAGAGTTGAGCACGATAGTGGAAGCGTGAACGAAGTCGAGAAGTAAGAGGGAGTAGCCGTCGAGTGCGAGCGAGAGGTAGCGAGGCGCCGCGTGCTCCACTAGCACGTCCACTACGGAGCGATCCTCGCCGGTTAGACCTGGGGGTTAGAAACGTCATATCATTGGCTGTGCTTATATTAAAGTTTAAACTGTGTTGTCTGTAGTGGTGGCTTAGTAGGTGGTAGGCTTAGTAGCTGGTAGGATACTTTGGTATCGTACTTCCGCCTGGGGAAGTACGACACCTTTGTCAGTTATTCTACCGCTAAATAGTATGTGCCAACATCACTTTGTTCCAGTTTGAAGGGCAATATTTCTAAAGAAATAACAGAGCATAGAGAGATAAAGCATCTTATATATCTGGGTGACGTGCGCAGTGCAGCTAGGTAAGTAACGATTTGGAGTTTTCATGTTCCAGTAGCCGCGTGGCACTGTTCTGCTATGGACTGACTATTTTATGGTGGCGGCCATCTTGGACCCATTTTCATCAAACATAGCTAAGAACCCTTCCGACTAATTTACCTTTCAAACAAAATCAAAACACGTTCAACCATTCGTGAGCCGCGATGCCACAAACAGACACACGTCAAACTTATAATATCTCGTCGTTTTTGTGTTGGGTGTTAAAAAAAATTGCATTTATCTATTAGTAGTTCACCGAGTACCCACCACACCAGTTACGGCTAGTCTAGTCGGGTCGTGCCGTAAAACAGTCAGGGAAAACATTGTGAGGAAGCCGACATGTACCTAGAATCTTTCGAGGTTATTCACCAATCCGCGCTGGACCAGCGCGGAAGATTATAATATTGATTCTCTCCTTGCGAGAGCAGGTCTCGAGTCCCAGCAGTGGGAACATTTGGTGGGCTGCTGTTACCGAGTACTCACCGTGATGTAACGCGCGCTGGTACAGATGTAAATGCGCCAGATGCAGTCGGTTGTTGCACGACGACGGTGCCCCCGGACCCTGCGCCTGCGTCGACTCGCACAATAGCCGGAGCGCCAGTAACTTGCCCGACCTGGTCATACACAACGAAAACATTTAGACATGGCGGCTCTGAGCACGAAGGACTAGACAAGGAGGACTGACTTAGGAATAGAATTAGGTTGAAAATGTTCCCTACTTCCCCCCCTATTTTCCTTTTCTTCTCCCAATCCACATATTTTATGTGTAAAAAAAAGAACCAAAATGACAAAGGGCACGCAACCCGGAGTCTGTGGAGTTGCTAAATCGAATAAAAAACTGTTTTTTAAACTTACTAATTCACTACTGATCATAGCAGTTTTACAATACCTTAAATAATTTAGTAGTTCCCCCCCCAGTTTTATTTGGCGAACTTCAGTACATACTGCTTACGCCGAAATCAATCTCACTTAAAATGAAGCGTTTGTTTGAAGATTAATTATCGATCTAGGCCTTATTAATCTACTAGATATAAAAAAACATACCTGTGTGAGTTTGGCAACGCCTCTGCTTCGAGGCACCAGCCCGCCACGAGGTTGAAGGGCACATGGATCTCCGTGTTGCCATTCAGGGTTTGGTTCGCACTTATCTGCGAACACACCACTACATCACCCAACTGCGAATTCTTTTTGCGCGACGGACAGCTTTGGAAATATTTACAAGATCTAGGAAATAAATAAAACAGATTTTTCAGTGATGAATTTGTTTGTAGAACATCTGTTCACAAATACATTTTTACTAATTTTTTTCTCTTTTATTAAATTTTTCTTGTTGGCAATAAACAGTTGCCAGAAACTGGAATATTCTTATAAAAAACTACTATGGAAGACAATAATTGTATTGTCTTGTCCACCGTAATGAATTCATCACGGTGTACTTAAGAGTTTCTCCCTTTGAGACAAGGCCTCGAATCCTATAAGTGGAACAATATACAAAGCAAGCAAGTTATGAGTTTTTATGAAAGTGTTAAATAATAAAACATAAACAAACAAATAAAATTCTACTCGTTGAATTCGTAATAATTGTAGCAGAAGCAGTAAATAACGAGGACGTCAAATCTTCAACGGTAAGTAAACGGTAGGTAAGTACGTAAGTAGTGTTGTTAAATGCAATTAATTTTAAGGGCAGTTTTATTTAAACCTAAGTTTTTAAGCGTCATTTGCAAATAGCACAATCTGAAATTAATTAAAAAGCTATTCAGAAAATACATTTTTTTTTGTTTGTTAAAAATGTTTTTGTTTTCATCACAAAAGTATTCCGTAAAAATAAACTAATAAATTACGCGCAAAACATCCTGAGTCGCTTACAATAGGATCGTCTAAGCCTTCGACAGTTTCTTCGTCATCGCACAACAATTTTCGTTTATCATCACAAACACGTTTGAGAACGCGTGAATTCATTCGATCACTGGCTCTGCACGATTTTATCATAATTTTAACCGTGAAGAAGTTATACCACGCGATTATACACATTCATGAAACGAATTGATTATCCACGAACACTGTTGATACCCACAGTTAATTTAAAATAATGTTGCCAAGTACCCACATTGGCATTGTGGTTCCCTGGACGGTGGGTTACGTTAACGTTGTCTAACCGTTAGCAAATGTGTAGAAAATTACAACCGCGCCAAAGAGGATGTGGATACAAAACAATGAGTATACAGAAGTCAACCTCATAATATGCACCTTACTTTTAAATACCTACGTTCGGTGATCGCGCCAGGGTTAATAATCTGGCTTATGCGAAATAATTATTGTGGTATTGTCACTTGTATCTAATTGTTTGATTGATATTGATAATAGAACAGGAAGAACGGAAATAAAATCCAACGACAACTAAATTAATTCATAATTAATGTCGTTTATAAACCCATCACAAATTTCTCACTTGAGAGTAATATTTTTTTTGTTTCATGGAAAATGGATAATTGCATAATTTGCGTAAAACGCATGTCTAATTCGAATGTATTCGCGTTACCATTGTTCTCTATCGTTTCTAGATGTCTAATTCGTGAGCGATCCCTATACAGACATCATAAATGTCTGTTACTTGAACACGCGTTGTATGTTACTTGTCTTCTGTATTATACCAATTGTTTTTGACGTAAAAGGCGACGTATTTTTGGTACCTACTTAGTTTAGAATAGAACCTACAGAAAGCCCGCGTTTCTAAAAATCATAGTTCTTCTTTGTTAATAAAATATTGTCAATTTTAACCCCTGACACAAGAAGAGGTACGACTTTGACGTGTTTCTCTTTGTGTGGCATCTCGTAAATAAGTGCTGATCTCGATGTTTTTTTTAATTGTAAGCTAACGTGGTTAGAATTGGTTAATTAATTACTGTATACGTGATTAGAATTGGTAATTTGTGTCTAAAAATTAACTTTGATAAAGAAAACAATGGGAAAATGTCATGTATTACTTTAAAACAAGTTTTCGTTTTTAAAAACGATCAAGAACTATGAATGGCAGAGTGAGTAGGTATTTTGTAGGCTGTAATCGCGGATCTGTGTAGTAAAAACTGCCGTTTTTCATCAAGTTTTCACTTTAATAAAGTACTGTTTATAGCAACGTAATCGACAAAGAAAAACGATCACTAAAATCTTTCTTACACTTCGCGGCTGATTCAAATTTTCAACATCTATTCACAGTAGCACTTTCTATGACCAACATTTACAAAACAACGTATGAGAGCGTAAACAAACACCTCGACCAAGTTTTCCCTCTTCTTCCGTCGCCGCAACAGCCTTCTTTTTCCTGCTCCTCTTTCGCATTGGCACTCTTTAAAAACTTTCGAATTCGACAACAGCGCGCACAATTTCAATAGAACCATTCATAAGCACGATCGCTTTGTTAACTGTTTGCAAAAAAATATTATTAGGTACAATTTACAAAAACAATGATTCAATGAGATGAATCTCGATATGTTTGAGCCATCTGTCAAACATTAAGATATCGACTGATAAGTGAGCGCGCGATAAACATTAACATATGGCCGGTGGTATAGTTCGATACATGATTTTGTTACGCAAGTGTTTGTATAAGGTACCGTTTCAATTTGAACCTACTAAATGCGGACAATTCCATGTAAATGTTTGTATTGTCGTAGGTGGGTAAATGAACCGGCCCGGGCGCGTTCAATGGTCGTGTGTCGCAATTTTCGCGATTTGGAAAGGTTTAAAGATGTCCAATACCTATTCTGTGGTTAAAATACTATGACGTACAAATAGGATACAATTGTTGCATTACTTTGTGTGTATTCTGTGAATACGCTGTCGAAGTTATTCATAGAATACATACAGCTGTTGATGTTCGATGAAATACAGGGATAAACAGATAAAGTGTGCTTGCTAAGTTGAAAGTGACATGTAATCTTTACACATTTGGTAGCGGTGCAAATCTTTGCAGTCCGCCTGGGAAGTAGTACAACACACACCTGTGTTAGTTATTATGCCGGCAAGCAGTAATATGCAAATATTACTGTGTTTCGGTTTGAATGGCAATGTCCCTAGAAAAATACAGTGCAATGACATTAAATCATCTTATGATTGATCGCAGTGCAGTGTTAGATAGTTTTTTGAGACGTTTTCATGTTTGTGTGCTGTTATAGGCAGCCGTATTGCTTACCGCCGAACGCATGACCAGGACGTCTACTCTCTTTCTAAGAAAAACGTAATTTCGAAATAAACTCGCGACTTTCCTACTCCTGTTATACTTCAATACGTCGTTTCGTCCGTTTAAATATTCTGACCCTACTCTGATTAGAGTCAAACAATGTTTGATCGGACGAAACGAAGTAGATAAGACTAGTAAAGTCGCGAGTTTATGTCGAAATAACGTTTTTCTAGAAAGAGAGCAGACGTCCTGCACGTCCGGGAATTCTGAATTAATATACTAAAAAAAAACAACAATATATTTGACTATCACAAATACTATTTTATGATCGATTTTTGTGAGTTCAGTATTGATTTCGTAGCGAAAGTTGTTCGAAATGGTGAGTTCAGCATGTCTTTTTTTGGCATAGTGCATTGTGCGTAATACTTTACAACGCTTCAACGTTCACTTAATCTGCGTAACCCTAAATATAAACATCTAACAATCTCCCGCAACTTAGTCTGCAAATTATTATTATTTATAACAACAAGTTTCATAAAAATGTAATTTGTTGCTATTAGCTTGAAAGTGCGCCAAATATTCATCAAAATTTACACATTTTAACGTTTATTACATTAATAAAACATAACTAAGTAATTTGGCCCAAGGACCCAATATGAGCTTTGGTCGCTGACACTAAAAGACGCCATCATTCTCTGTCTGGTGCTGTTCTCAGTTATGGGACAGGTACTTAAAACTCGGTGATGGAACATCAACCACGAAACGATGAGACTTGCTCGTTTTGTTTGATTCCACTTTCGTAACAAGTCGTTTCGTTTTCGTAACTTCGGAGTAAATGGTGATCTTATCGATAAAAGTGTTAAATCATATGTTTTAATTTGTGTCTCTTTGTGATGTTTTTTTTCGGAGTATCGAATTTTTGAATACAAAAGTCTAGGATGCACCATCAGATCGGCAAACATTTGAGTCCGAAAAAATCGGTAAGAAACTATTTAAAAGAAATTAATATTTTTGTGTTTGTGGATGTTTTACAGGATAATATTATAAACTAGCAGCACCCGCGGTTTCATCCGCGTTGTTACCAATTTCGATATTTTCTCGGGAAAAAAATAGCCTATGTTTAATTCCAGACTATTTATTATCTATCTATGTAGATACATTCAGTACTTTTAGCGTGAAAGTAACAAAAATCCATCCATCCACACAAACTTTTTCATTTATAATATTAATAGGGCGCTAAAGTTTGGATATTTGTTGCTCAATCATGTCGTAACGGCTGAACGGGACCGGTTGAAATTTGGAACAAACTTTGAAAACAAAATTGAAACAAGAAAATAACTGGAACGGGAATTACGCGAATAAAAATATGCTAGTATTGAATCGGTTTTAATTAAATTAAGCACGTTCCATCGTAGAACGCATCGTCGCTAACATCAGGCGAGATGGAGGTCAAGTGTAAATCTAAAACAGTTAGAAAAAGTAAAGAGTGGTGATGAACTGACCTTGAGCAGCGTCGAATTGAGATGTATGAGGTAGTTGTACAGTATCGCATGCGCGTGCGGATCGCGGAGGTTGTTGGGGTCTCCCAACGCAGCCAGCATTCGTCGCCACAGCACGGCGGCGACGTCGGGCAGCCAGCCTCGGGCGCGCCCGCCCATCACCACGCCCACCCCCGCGCCCGTCTCCCCCTCCGTCCACTCTACATCAAACGTAATAGAAGCTAGGTGCTTCATATGCTTACTCGCTGAAAAGAACGGTACTGACGCGTTTATTTCACGTTATTTTTTTGTATACTGTATACTTCGGTAAGCGATGCGGTCCGGTGCGATGGTTGATGATGCTATATACAGTGCCATTAGCAATTTTTACATGTTAAGTATTGAAGTACCCTCTTTTTTCACTTACACAATGTTTTTCAAACTTATGATCACGTTCCTAATACGATTCGAAAACCATTTCTGAATACAATATATATACATGTTACAATGCCCCCGTAAAAATGAAAACACGATCAGTTTATCATAAAACGTGTGAGATCAATCTACGATAGGTTAGATCAGGTGTTAGAGTTCAATTTTACGGTGACAATATAGAATTCCTGGATTTAGAAAACACAGAGCATTTGTACTAAACTAAAGAAGGCATACTACAGTCACACAACAACTTAAGAATTCTACGAAAAATCAGAAATTCTTTACATTTAACTAAATATACAAGTCGTTCCCAAAAAAAATACAGTCTTATTGCTCTATTACTATAAGATTAATTTTGCCTCATTAGATACACCCACTAAAAGTAGTAATTTTCTTATGAAAGTGAAGAAATGACACCCATTTACAGAAAGAGAAGGAATAAGTCTTTAAACCGACTTTAAGTTTGTGACAGTTTGAAAAACATCGATAACACAGCGACCGTTTAAGCGTTTATTTACAGTATTTTAACCAAAAAATACAATCAGCTTCCAGTATAGAAATCGTTTCTTTAGGTATTATTAGATTTGTAATACGAAAGTGATCTTGCCTAGTAGAAAGTAATAAAGCCTTATCAATTAAAATCGCACGCACAATATCTCGTGTGAAAATGATAATTTTGGTTTATCAATATTGTCACTTCAACAAAAGACCTTTGTCCCAAATACGAATACGTTGAGAGAAAATACTAGTCTAAAATAAATAAGTATTTGGTTGGACATTTCTCACGCATTAATAGTATTGCGACAAAAAAAATTGAATTTGTATACATACGAGAATATATGTACCTATATATCTATCAAAAGTATACACATACAAATACATACATTGTTACAAACTATCACGGTAGCTCACTACGCTAGTATTATTACTAGTAGCTACTTAGTGTACTCGTGAACATTGTGCATGAAACTGTATCGAAATATCGGGAACTTCATTTACCCTATAAGTATGGTAAAGATCCCGTAATTAATGATACTAGTATACATCACTATTTAAGCTACACAATTTAATTAGTAAACGGACTTGCCATAAGTGATATCGTCACCGAAAGCGGTTGTTACTTAACGTCGGATTTCGCCGATAATAACACACGCAAGAACTCATTTACTAAATAAAATAACTCATTTCACGTCCGTAAATGAAAATTCGCTAACATACTGTTCATATTATAAATGTCAATGTCTGGATGTTTGTTGCTCAATCACGTCGTAACTAATGAACGGATCGGGTTCAAATTTTAGAACACAGATTAACTCTTTTATTTAGAAAAAATAACGGGAACGGGAACAACGCGGGTGAAACTGCGGGGCGCTGCAAGTATTGTGCAAACATTACTGTGTTCCGGTTTGAAGGGCAATGTTTCCAGAGAAATTACAGGGCTTAGAGATATAACATCTTAGATCTCTGGGTGACCAGCGCAGTGCAGTGCTAGGTAATGATTTGGACTCTTCATGTTACAATAGTTGCGTGTCAATGTACTATTATGTGGCAGGCATGTTGCTTACCATTAGGCACATGTCCTGCTCGTCTCTTCACTCTATATTATAAAAAATATATATATATACTAGCGGCCCGTTCCGGCTTCGCTCATTATATATGTATATTGAGATATTGTCACATAGAGCCCATTAATCAAAATAAAAACTATTCTATCTTTTAAACTGGATCAAACTACACACGGTGTCCAAATTTGATTAAAATCGGCTAAGTAGTTTAGGAGTCCATCGCGGACAAACATCGTGACAGAAGATTTATATATATTAAGATATTTATAGTATAGAACATTTTTTATGTATTTAAAACTTCCATACAACGTATTCGTACTTGGCCTAATGACCTAATCCAAAAGCACATCGCTAATATTAGTAGATGTGATCGGCCTGACGGTTAGTTCCCGTTACCTGTGTAGCTGGTCAGCGAAGCCAAAGCTACGAGAGTGAGTTGCCCTTACCGACGTTCCCTCCGTCTGAGGCCAGGTCGATCTGCAGAGGAGAGTCTTTGATGGAGCTACTCTCTACGCCGCTCGACGGAGCGGGAGACGGCGATCTTGAACCTTTACAATCAAACAATATTAAATTTATTTTCGTATGATTATATTATGTGTATTTTTTTACCGGGCACAGCCTTTATTAACAAAACTAAAATACAATAAACATAAACATTGGTGGACAATTCAGACACAACACCATCTGACCCCAAACTAAGATAAGCTTGTAATATGGCGCCCAGATGGCTGATATACTACTTACACAGTGGTAAATACACACTTATTTTACATAGAAACACTCAGACACAGTACAAATATTTGAATTCATCACACAAATATTTGCACTGGGTGGGAATCGAACCCACGACTAAACAATAAGCCACAAGCAACAATAAGCCTCTAGGCCAGTCATGGGAAATACACTACGCTACATTCCTAATTACTTACGCTATAATCAAGATATTCAAGCTCACTGCCAGTCGAAGGCGTGCCCAGCACTCTGGCGGCATTACCACGCTGATTGGCAATGCTTATGCGTTGGGCCAAATACATGCCAACATTTTGGTCACGCTTTGCGTCGACCGAATGTTCGGAAAGCCTTTTGAAATTTTTGAGATGAGCTCTAGGCCGTCACGGGCCCAATGTCCCAACCCCAAACGTATGCTACTCAACCTTATCCTTAGATAAATTAGATAGCATTAATACAAAAAATCAGTCTCATCATTGACGAGTAAAACAAGTAGTGCACCAAAAGAATGCACAAGTACCATTTCAATATTTGGAACTACTTCAGTTCCGCTATATTGTTGTAAATTGAATTGCTGCATATGATTTGTGTTGACTCACCGCTCGCGCTAGCCGATTCTCTTTCTTCGTTGTTCGGGGAATGTCTTAACGAGTCGAGGGAGTACCATCTTCTGGTTGCTAGCAACAGCTTGTTGCTCGCAGATTCTTTGGTTTCTTCTGTAACAAACAAATTAGATTTAGACTAAAATGCGTCTTTAAAATTGCTTTCATTAAGTCATATAAGCGAATAATAACAAAATCGGAGGATACACTTTGGCGTTGCAGCTTCATAAGTAACAAAGTAACATTCTATCCTAAATTCACACAGTATCAGTTATCTAAAGAACCACAGAGTTAATTACACAAACTGAGGACGGTGACAAATCGCGCGTGGTGGAAGGGGAGGGCCGCCATTTTGTGTATGTTTTCACGTATTTACACAAATGGCTGTATCCATCCACACTAACTTTTATTGATATTTTTTTTGTAGTATATGGTGACAAGACGAGCAAGAAATGTACCCGATGGTAAGCAACATACCTGCCCACAACATCATAGTGGCACGCAGCCACGTGGAAACGAGGCGAGCGTCAAGAGCACATTTACGCCGGGAGCAGTGGTGTGGATTCAGAAATTAATAAGTAAGGTACAAAATTTGACATGTGCAAAGTTGGGTATGGGCTTTTGGTTTTGTAATACCTATATATACATTTTACAACTGAATAAACATCTACATTTTGTAACAGTTTCGAAAGGTATTGGGTTGAAAAGTTACAGTATAATTACCATTTCCAGGTGTTTGTTTGGTCAAGTGCGGGTCGCTCCGACACCGAGTCAGTTGCCGTCGCGTGCTGCCCTGCTCCTTCCGCGGGTGAGACTCGTGGCTTGACTTTGGCGATTTACCTGTAAAGGACAAAATCATTTTATATCTCTGTGTAGCCTTGCCACTTGGTAGTGAGCTTGCTTATTGAGCCATAGAGAATGTGTTTCATTAAACTCAAGACATAAGTACATTTGTGTGGAAAAAATCGATTGTAGGTATCTATTTACAATCACATACGTATTTTTGAATCTAACTAGTTCCTATAGCATACCCATTGCTCAGTTTAAATCCTATTATAGTAATATTATAAATGATTTAAAAATGTTTGTTATGTTAACGTCGGAACGGATCTGGTTAAAATTTTAAAGGAACACAGATCTGGATCTGGAAGAACACATAGGCTCCTTTTTATCCCGGGAAAATAACGAGAACTACAAAAGTAAAACTACGAAAAATATGTTGTGATAGGTAATCAGTAGTAACAGTTTGTAGTGAGGGTAGTGTTACTGACCCGGCGTCCTCCCCTCCATAGCGGCGACGGCGGCGATGGCGCTGTGCGGCGCGGGGCGCGGGAGGGGAGTGGGCGCGGCGGGCAGCCGCCGCCCCCGCCCGCGCGCGTCGCTCGCCCCCGCCGCCTCCGACAGGTCCAGCGAGTACACGTGACGCGCCAGCACGCGAGTCAGCGTCTCCATTGTTTTCTGCGATTAGTTTAGGAAAATAAATAATCAGTTCACAAAATTCTACTATTAACGAGAAAATTAGCATATTGGTATGTTTGTTGCTCAATCACGGGTCGGATTAAAATTCGGATGGTAAAATTCGGATAAAACACAGATTACAGCCTGAAATAACATATTCGTATATTATTATGCTACTTTTCATCGCGTAAAAATAACGTAACGGGAACTGCGCGGGTTAAACCGCGGGGCGCTGCTAGTATATGGCTGAAAGTCGCACAGTAATACGAAATGTGCGTCGCCAATCTACTCCATGCGTGCTCAGATAACGTTAATGTTCTCAAAAATAATATACTGGGAAACCAATCGAGATTATATAATCGTGATTTTTAAATCTGTTTATAACAATCAGGATAAAAAAAAATGCAGATTTAACATTTAATATCCGCATTTTATATCCACGGATGAAAGTAAAAGACTTTAGTGATAGTAATTTTCCCAATGTTTCTTAGATTTTGGTTTTATCAATGTTTGTCTAGCCTGTTTTCATTCCCTCTCTCCAGAGGAGAAGGTGCGTTCATATAAGTATACGCAGTCAATATTTCTACTGCTGGAATTCGTGGCTTTCTCACAGAAGGCCATAATCCACAACGCAAGCCAAGTGCACGTTGGAGGACGATACATGTCCTCGAAAGATAACATCTTGGGAGACATTGGATTAAATTTTATTGCTTCAGCGTTAACGATGGCTTTAAAAGGTAATTAAAATGATTAAATGTAGCAACAAGTATAGATGATTCTTACCGCCCATTCCGTGATAAGGTCCTCCCAATGCGTCAGTCTGGTGAGCAGCTCCATAAAACTCTGCCACAGTTCCGGCTTCACGGCCACATTCAGATTAGCCTTAATCCACGTCACAATCAGCGTTTGGAACAACGCGGGCGCTAGAAAACCACCTAAAATATCAACGAGACTGAATAGAGACGGCGGTCTAACGTAAACCTAATAATAAAATCTTAATTCGATAGTCGGTTGGATCTAAGGGTCAGATGTAGAAGGTTATCCTCAACACAGCAACGCATTGTCAGTTTTCTCACTCTGCACTCTCTCCTAACCACCGGTAGCTTGGCCTTAGCCCCGGTGCCGGCAGCACTTTAAATCAAAGTTTATATTTTTCATATTATATGTTAAACACTTATACATACATTAAGAAAATTTATAAATACATGTATGTGAAAAATAATAAAATGGAAATAGGAGATTTGCATAAAAAGGTAAGTGAAAATTCGGGATATGCCAATTTATAGGGCAAAGAGATTAAACATCGTATATCTCTGGGTGAGTATATCTAGAGTGCACTGCAGTGCTTGACAGTGATTAGTAGTTCAAACATCGCGCATGTGCTGTACTCGTAATGGGTAGCCGTGAAGCAAATCATCATGAACATGGGTGGATTTCCTAGTTGAAGCCGTTTGAGTAAAAAAAAATTATTCATACTCAATAAACTGCTCGATGTTTTTTGAGAGTTATATTCTAGAAGTTTTCAAAATTAAGTGAGAATAGGGTAGGAGGTACCTAGGAGGGTAGAGTGCATCAACGTTTACCATCAGGCGATTTGGTGGTCAATTGTCAAACCAGGTATATTAATTAAAGGTGCATATCTCGTGCCGACGGGATACGATCTCGTCGACTAATATCATACTAATATTATAAATGTCAGCATTAATATACATTAAAATTAAAGTTTGTATGTTTTTTATTAATAGACTACAGGTCCGTGAACAAAATCTATGGGTCATATGAACCACCAGGAGACCTATCATGATGATACGAGGTGTAGGATGATACATCTTCTAATCCATTCCGCAATGCCGTACAAAAATCATGTGACAAGGAGAAATGATCGAGAGTTGCAACCCCCTATCCTCACCTGCACTCGTTTGGCCAGCTAATAAGTGATGGCATAGTGCTGAATCATATTATTTTATGCCTTCTATCATCCTACATAGTCTCCTGGTGGTTCATATGACTCATCAATTTTGTCTACAAGCCTGTAGTCTATAAGTAACAACTTTTTGTGTTAAATAGAAGTTACATTAACTGTATGACACTCACCCAGGGTGTCCTGTTTCCGTTTCGGAGGTATCTTCGTTAGAACCAACGATGTTATTTGTAATAATACTAACAGCAGCTGCTCCCTGAAATAAAACATGCAAATTTTCATTAAATTGGTAGATTGAGGATTTTTTAAAGTGAAATCTTCTTTTGGTGTGCCACAGACAGATTTTTCGTGGGCTGTGAATAGAATTCTAGCGTCACGTTCGGGAATAATAAGAAATCTTCAGTTAAACTCGGGACGCTGACGCATTTATATAGATGGCCAATCTCTTGGCCGCGCCCTCTTGTTTCAGCTGCGTAGTTTCCGAAGTAGGCTATCAAATTCTGAGTTATAAGTTTTCGCTTCTAACGGCAGTTCCTATGACTGCCAACTTTTTTTTTGTCTTAGTACAGAGTGACGGAACGAGCAGGACATGACAGGTAAGGCCAGTAGCCTTAGCCGTAGCCTTGCCGGTAAGTGACACATCTATTCAAGTCAACATCAGTGTCAAGCAACTATTGGTACACAAAGAGTCCAAATCATTACCTTGCACTGTTCTCATCACCTAGAGATATAAGATTGTTTACCTATTAAACCCTAAGAGATTGTCATATTGTTCTGTGAAAGAATATAATGAGAACAAATGATTAGTTTGGACTCTTACCTTCCTGTAATATTAAATTCGAATTTCTGGTTTTGTTCATTAATTTATTGTATTGTATTTGTATGTATCACTCTTGATTTTATATTTGATATTGACATTTAATTTAGGACATCTTTTTTGTATTTATAATTTAGTTTAATTAATTTTGATTTGACTATTCATCTACTTTTTAGATGTGTAATTAGCATGACATAAACTGTTCCAATTTAATTTTTATTGAAAATGTTCTGTTACAAATTTAATTTGTTTAAATCTCGTTAGTGTAATTGGCGATGTGCCGTTCTGACTGATTATATAAATAAATAAATAAATAAGTAACCCACTTTCTGTTCTCAGTGTCGGGATTCGGGACCTTCTCTCACAGGAAGAGTCAATGCCATAATCGTATTGGTCAAGTGCGGGTACTTAAGATTTTTTAAACCGAGCATAAATGGTTATGAATAAAATACTAAAACCTGCTATTAACTGTAATGTAATCTGTACTCACCAAGAGTTGGCGTCCATAGCGACGTGCATGACCATGTAGCGGTATATGTTGAGCACGCGCTTGCACGTGTCCGTCTGTTCCTCCAACAACTGTTGCTGGTTGAGCGAGCCGGGGGGCGCCACCGGCGACGGCGTGGCGAGGAACACGTTCGCTGCTTGCGTCATGAATACTTGCAGAACGTTCTGGAATGGGGAATAGAAATTTAAATCTGTTCTCGGAAATCCATGCAATCCCTATACAAAAACTAGCGGTCCACTCCGGCTACGCCCGTAGCACATATTTGTATGTATAGCCTATGCCTATAGCAATCGGGGATGACGAAAATATCCAACGGCGAAATAATTTTTGAAATCGTTTCTATAGCTCTTGAGATTAGAGCGTTCAAACAAATAAACTCTACAGCTATGTTCAATCACGTTGTAACGTATGAACGGATCGGATTGAAATTTGGAAGAGAGTTAGATTATAGTCTGGAAGGACACATAGCCACTTTTTATCTAGGGGTTATAACGGGAACGGGAACTACGCGGGTAAAACCACGGGGCGGTGCTAGTGGATATGTATATTATACTAGCTGAACCCTGCGCGCATTGCTACGTGACCTATCAAAAATTGGTTGTACCAATATTTATCGGTCGTATCAAGATTTACAACAAATTTGGTTAGCTTCCGATATAATGACGCAAACTTAAAAGATAGATACATGCTGTCACGGGATTCGGCACACGTCAGCGCGCGCAACGCAAGCTCTCAAAAAGGAATCTTTTTTTCCCGTTTTTGTTACATTTTTCAGTCATGCTCCGCTCCTATCGATAGTAGCGCAATGTTATATAGCTTTCCTAGGACTGTACAACAGAAAACTGTAGTTCCAGAGATCAATCGCGAACGTTCAAACAAACAAACTCTTCAGCTTTTTAATATTAGTATAGATAAGTTTGCATTTAAAAAAGAAAAGAGAGAGAGAGCAATAGTAAAGCTAAGTTTTCCTTGAGCGGTAGAATCCGAGGAGAAACCACTCAGGCACCGAATTAAACAGGCTAGACGTTTTGGTGTTATATTCTGACCAAGGACAACCACAAGACCGTGGGAAAAGTGCGTGCGTTTTATTTTGTGGTTTACTAAGGTGTTGGACCCAGCCCGAGAGGCGGGGGGGGCATGCGGTCATGGATTCGCCGTAGATTCTGACCTGCATCCCCGCCCGCACCATGATGTTGTCGCGGCCGATGGCGCCCAGGTAGGAGTCGTTGCGCAGCCGCCGCGGCGGAGCCGCCGGCTCGCCGCCGCCCGCCATCTGCTGCTCGTATGTGTTCTCTACCAGGAAAGGGGGGATTTCTGTCACCTGCAAACGTTACATCCATACATATAGATGTCTGTACGATAATTATCATTATCGTATAGTGAAATGTTTATTTGAAACTTTGAAAATGTATAATATACGTGTTAATGAAAAAAATGAATCCTGTTTTGCTGTTCCTAACCTAACCCGGAAAGGGGTCAGGTTCGGAACATCATTTCGGGTCAAGTTACGAAGAGGGTTAGGTTGGGAATGAAAATTAATACTTTTTTGCTGTTCCTAGCCTAACCCGGGAGTGGTTCAGGTTCGGAATAAACCGTCGTTTTTGTGTCAGTATTGTTTTTTTGGGGTTCCGTAGCCAAATGGCAAAATACGGGACCCTTATAGATTCGTCCGTATGTCACAGCCACTTTTCTCTGAAACTCTAAAAGCTAACTTAGAAGCTAAATTAGAAACTATTGAAACTTGGCAAGTAGATGTAATCTGTGAACCGCATTAAGATTTGATACAAAAAATAGAAAAAAAAAAGTGTGGCACTCGGAGACTGCCGCGGTAAAGCTATTGCATGTTGCATGCATTTTTATCAACATAAGCAATAGGGATGTTAATAATTTTTTGGAATTGCTTTTATTTTGAAGAGTGACATTTGTTTACCATAAAAAATATCACGGGAAATCCGTTAAGTTGGCAACTCTGCTAAGAGCATTTAGTCTGTAAAGTAAATACAAATAAGATTCAAAGTCGAATGACCGAGTGGGGAGGACGGCGTTACGGTCTTCCATCTATCTTTCTTGAGAACATAAGAAAGAGATGCACGATCACTAAAATTCGGTCCCCAGGCCCGCGATAAAAGCTAAGCAATAGCTTAAAACAATTAGGGGTGTCCCATACATAGAACTGAAACTCAAAATTTTTTTTTGATCAATCCCATACGTGTTGGGTATCTATGGATAGGTCATTAAAAATGGTATTGAGGTTTCTTATTTTTTTTTTCTAAACTGAATAGTTTGCGCTAGGGGCTCTTCCAAAGCGATAAAAAGTCCCCCCTCCATGTAACTTCTAAAATAAGAGAATGACAAAAATAAAAAAGTGTATGATGTATGTTACCATGTAAACTATCAACGAAAATTAGTTTGAATGATATCTGGTAAATAGTTTTATTTTAATACGTCATAAATTGACTATTGTTAAAACACTGATTAAAGTACAAGAACTTTTGTATTACGTTACTTGCTGCTACGGAAGCCTTCATGGGCGAGCCCGACTCGCACTTGACCACTTTTATTTAATTTAAAATTTAGCAACTCCAGAGACTCCGGGACCCGTGGGTCTTGTCAATTGTTTTCCTTAGCGTTGACATTTAATAGATACAGGTTGACTCACGTTCATCTGTATCCAGTCCTTGTATAGCGCGATGACGCGGCGCACGGCGGCCGCGTGCGAGAACGGCAGTAGGAACGCCTGCCGCAGCACCTCTATCGTGAAGTCCACGTGCTCGCGCGACGAGCAGCAGAGCACGTCGCGCACCACTTGCTCGTAGCTCAGCTCTTCGAATACCGCTGAACCTACAATTCACGTTTATAGCTTCATTTTTTTAAGTGAAAACTTATCTAACAGTGATCAGCATTTTTTCGTAGAGGAAAATTTTATGGGTCAGGGACATGCTAAACATAGCAGCGTAGCCTGCGTACCTAGCCGTGTGCGTAGCCTAACGTGCGCGTTATGTAGGTGAAATTTTGTGAGTTCACGTCACCGAAATGCGTAATAACAGTATGAATATCTGTAGCTACAGATATTTAAACAGGCGAGATGTTGTGCGTTGTGCAACATTAGTGCTGTTTAATACTAAAATTCTTTTGCCATATCGTCGTTTAGCAACAGGATCGATGGATTATTTTCTTGATAGATATACTGACAATAATAATTACTCGTAATGAATCGAGCGCGTATTATGAGCTTTTTACTACGTGACAGTTGAAAATCTATATTTTGTACATCGCAACTGGAATTTTAATGTCATGTGATATGGTACAAAATAAAAGCTCATCTATGACTTCAAACTTGTTTTTTTACATACCTGATTCCAAGCTAGGATGTGGAGTGTTCGAAGCAGAATCATGCGATGATGCTCGACTGGAGTCCGAAGGATGCGTCACGGTGAAAGAAGTTTCCTCCTCATGATGTAGCGACGCGGCCGGCGTGGGCGTCCCCGAGTGGGGCAGATGTGATCCCACACTAGTCATAGACGACGGCTGCCCTTCGCTGCCTTGTCTCTTCATGAAGTGCACATAGTTGTCCACCCATTTGATCAATGCCACTCGGCAGATCACAAAGTCATCTTCCAGTATGTTGTGTTGGACGGGCAACTCTACAATACAATAATTATATATTATAAACATACTCGTACGTAAGGAAGGAAGGAAGGCAGTGTCTTGAGAAGAAAAGCCGAGGATAGAGCTAAGTAACGTATCATCGGAGAGACCTATGTCCAGCAGTGGACTTGGGTAGGGTGATGATGATTAACATGTTCTCGTTACTGGCACTCGCGGCCTCCTCCCACAACAAGAGACTCAAGGCCATAACATATCTACCACGCCGGCTAAGTGTGATTAGGCCGATGACGCATGTTCTCGAAATATGTATGCCTAAAGACGCCAGCTTCCTTAAAGCCAGTTGTGATCACAAACTCGTAATCTGCACTTGGAGCAATACTCAAGAGCTACAGACGGTATAAGATCCCACGATTGTGAAATCGGATGATCCAGCCACCATAGTTGTAAATATTCGATCAACAAAATATGTAGCAAATTCCGAAACTTTTATGACTATATTTTTGCATTCATGTGATAAAATAATAAAAATACAAAACCTGCCAGTAATAATCCAGCAAGTATCTTGATGAACACGTTTTTTCGTCACAAATAACATCAACACCTGCAATTATACAACTTCAAAACAAATCATCGAGAGTCACAATTTTCCTCAAACAATAAAACACTTACCTAGGTTAGGTTTGTACAGTGAGTTCTTGATATTGAACTGGGGACAAATTATTGGTAGGTAATGCAACCTGAACCTTTCCAACAGGAAAGCAAAGCTTCTCATCGCCTTAGTGTGAGAGCGGTCTCTCCAATGTATCTTGGTGACTGAAGAGGCCATGCCTTCAAGTAGTATCTCAAAGAAATGCTTTGTTTCATTCTCAACTGGCTTTTCGCTTGCTGTTGGAGGAAGCAAAGGCTGGATATCAATGCTTTGGACTGGATTCAGCGCGTTAGTGTCATGGAATATCGATGCTGAGACTGTGGCTATCTTGCCAATGATGCCTTGAGGAGTTTGTTCAACAACAACTTTCTTTCCAGTGTCGGTGGCCGTTGTAAAGTTTGGATGCTGCATTATATCCTCCATGCTAAATTCGCCTGAATCGTTGGCATTGGTTATGTCTAAGGCCTTGGGTTTGAGTGGTGAGCCACTTGATGTGATAAAAGGCTCTGGCATACCAGGGACGAGAGTCGCGAACATTTTGTGAACTTCCACTGGAGCATTGTCGCCTAATGCTTGATACCATAACAGGAAATATCTAAAACGGAGAAATTACAAAACAACAGTAAGAAATACAATATCATTCATAAAACATAAATAGCTAATATTATTTGATTTCCAAATGTTCCTATTCAACCACAAAATCAAAATAGACTTAATAGTGGAGTGTGCTTCGATTCCACACCTTAGACTTATAACAAATAGGAACACTTTAATAGGTCCAAGTATAATTCATGGCTTCATAATTGATTTGGTAGGTGTTCTACAAATAACCTAATATAGAGGTATAAACAGATGAAATACAAAAAAATTACTTTATAGCCTCTGCTCTTAGCTTCTGTGAGTTGCCGCTGTGGAGTAACTTGGAGAATATTCTCGTCATAGAATGTAACTGCCATCTCTTGCCGATTAGCTCCGGTAAAAGACATAGCACTTTTTCTAGAAGGGACAAAGCTCCCTCTAATTCTTCTCTGCCAGCTTTGTGAACTAGAAAACAATCATGTAAATTAATGTAACATGTATGAATATATAGGAGAGTTAATTTGTTTAATAAAGCAAGACAAATGGGTCATTAGTGCCCAACAGAGAATAATGATGGTATGGACATTAGCAATCCCAGTAGCCAATATTAGAGTACCTATATTGTCCAATCTAATATCTATTTGTTAACATCTTACAAAGCTATTTATATATTTTCATTTGATGAAATAAACTCAATGAGTGATGATGCAACTTTGCACATTCTCTAAAGTATATGCCAGGTTTAAATACTCAGATAAATATTTAATCACCTTATATGTCAGACATAGAAAACACTCAAAAGTCTGCCCAAATTGAAATATTATTCTAATTGGCATAAGTATTGGTGTTAGCAAAAAATTTAAACCTGACATAATGTACGCTTCATGACATTACACATGCTATATATGGACAATAGACCCTCATTTAATTAATTATCCTTTTGTCCTTGACAATGTGTGATACAATTTCATGGAATGAATACAATATGGCTATCTGTTTCAAACTTATCAGAGCAGTGTTTTACATAAAATCTAATGCCACATTCACTGGATAAGCAAGATAATCTGACTAACTGATAAGATAATGGATGTCCGCCATCTACTGTGTGAAGCTTTGATGAACTATGGTAAAATGATGCTGGAATAAGGTTGAATAGTTATTATGTAGTTTTTAGGTCATTCTGAGTTTTTTTTTGAGGAAATAAATACTTTTTTTATTTTATCTATTGTTTTTCTTAGTCACAGAAAATTCAAAAGTGACTTTCTACATACCATAAGAATATTTTTTTAATAACTTCTGAGTTGTTTTTGATAAAATTTGCACTGGATCACTGTTCAGACATTCTTTACTATGCAATACTAGAAATACAATAGAAGGACAAAATTACTTTTTTTTTAATTTAACATGGTTACATCATATTTTTTGTAGCTAGGAAAATATGTTGCCATGAAGATAACTTATTCGCAGCATCTAAGGTTAAAATAGTGTTATAAAGGAGAGAAGAGTGCATTCAATAAATGACTTCTAAACACCCATAACTCACCAAGATGGAACGGAAGTTCTGTACCACAAAAACAGAAAAATTATAAATAAATAACTATACTAATTTACAATCTACAGAACACAGTTAGTAATTTTTTACAATTATACAGTTTTGGTAGTGTATGTGTAGTTTATTAGAAGTGTTTGTTTTTATGTAATTACTAACATATTTTGCCTGTGACTTTGTAGAACTTAGAAAATAGCTTTTCCCTAAGGAGCTCTACAATTTCTCAAGAAGAAAAATAGCCTATGTATTGTTCCTAACTATTTGAATTTCATATTTCAGCCTCAGCCCTTTAGTTCTTACAACATGACTGAGTAACAAACGGCCAAACTTCCATATTTATATTATTAGTAGGATAACTCAGGAACTACCAGTTGAATACACTATTATCACTAATTATGTTTTTTTTTATATCATTGATTGACCAACACTATAATACCTGATGTTAAGCAAGCAAGTAGTCTACAATGAGGCATGTTTCCCTAAAAGAAACCAATTCACTGTTGAGACACCTAAATGAATGGTTCCCAAATGCTCAATGAAAAAGAATCATGTGGAATTAAAACATGTAGAGCATCAATATAGATAACTAGGCAATTTTGTGATGATTTTCAAGATTTTGAAATTTCTCTCATACTAGGGTTTCTTTGCCAATATCCCTTATGGCACATTTCATACAAGATCAAGCTTTTGGTTGGGACAAGATGAACAATGTTGAGAAGAGTACCACCAAATCTTCAAGCAAATACCAAGTTTTATTACAGTAAGCCCATGTTTATCTCACTGCTGCACTCATTCTAAGTAATAAAAACTTTATTATTTAATTGAGATTAAGTCAAATGTTTTACTTATTTTTTTGAAATACAGGATTTATTGATTGCAATCTTACCCAACAATTTAGAAATGTGTCTTGCTGAGTAATAATAAAGTACATCTATGAAGACAGACCATTTCACATTCCTACTACTGTGACTTCTCTAGTAGGTAGACAGTTAAGGTCATAATACACCTTCCTGGTCATGTAAAGGCATTGACATGTGTCCTTGAAAGATATCTATTCAACACATTCTTCACAAAATTTCTTTCACAGTTAAGGCCAGTGTTGATGATAGACTAAACTTCTTCTGTACTTCTATAGCATACCAATAATATTCTAAAATGTTTTGCTAAGTTTATAATAGTTTTAGTATTCATCCTTATTAGACCATGGTATGGCCATAGATAAATTTTGCTAGTATCCTTCCTCATATTAGATAAGTTTTTGCAAACAAAACAATAGTGAACTATTGAAGTACCTATTTATTATAAAGATATGTTAGGTTATACTATAGTTTTTTTTTAATTTAGCAACTCCACAGCAACTCATGTTTTCTTTTTTTTACATGAATCTTGGATTAGGTGAAGAAAAGGAAATAGGGGGGAATAGGGAACACACATTTATTATCTTTATTTAATTTCTATTTGTCACTCTTGCATACTTTTACAATATTAAAAATTTAATTCAAATATTGTTCCACTTGTCTTATTAAAATTAATCCACATAAAAAAATAGTAGTAAAATTACTTTTTTAATTTAGTCATACTCAAACATACAGAATTGGTTGATTTTTTATTGCTAAAAAATAGGAGTTGTAGAAGTAAAATTAGAGTTGCCCCTTCAGAATTACCACCATTAGGTTATTCAAACTGTTAAAGTACCTACTTGAATTTTAATTAATTATCTCTACATATTTAAATAATAAGAGTTATGCTAACATATCTACAACACATTTTTTATTTTACTTAAATAATGTGAGGAAAATCAATGAAGGAGTGCAAAGTTACTGGTTACTATTTATGATAATGACAAAGAACTTAAAAATACATTACAATTATTGTACCTAACTTGATTGAATATTACAAAGCTTGTGAGTGATTTAGAAAAAATCAACATTATACTAATTATTATGTGACTGAATATATTTATACTGAACCTAAACTTGAAAGATGTCATAAAAAATACATACCTCTTTGTCGCAGATTATTTTCAGCTTGTATAAAGTTGTCATACAAAATAAAGTACACATGGCTGAAATTATTCTCGAAGTATGTCTTAGATTCATCCAGGTCAAAATGTTCTGTAAAGACAAATACTAATTTAATCTGGAAACTACTAATTTCATATTTGCAGAGAATCCTTTCCAACATTTATTTTACGACAAACTAATTACTTAGCCCAAGTTTTACTTCACTTTGTGTTAAACTTATAAACAGTAAACTTCAGCATACTTAGGACTGCTACTTGAATTTAAAATACATTTTTTTTAATATTCTTTCCATTGTCAGCAATAAAACATACAAATAGAGCATTCTTAACTCATAAACAGTTGTGAGTTGAAACTCAGCAGATAGGTACAGTTATACCTGTCTAATTAGCATGTATGGAATGTGTCTCACAAAACACATCATAACGAGTTTAAGTCGTAAGTATTCGATTGTTTACCAATGTTATATTAGATTTAAAACATAGAACCATGATTAACTACTCACCTAATACGATTTTTAGGTGTTTTAATCGGGTTGCAGAGTCCTTCTTAGAGTCTTGTATTTTAACTGATGATTTCTTGACATCTTGATGAGATTTTTTAGTGAACATTTCGAATGTTTGATCTATAAGGGCATCACGCAGAATATTTTCATTGTTCGCATGAAAATTACACCAATTTCACATTGTTTTCTTCAAGTTTTCACTCCCATTTTGACATTTTCCAAAGCACAGAAATCTCAGTTGACGTAAACAGTGGCTGGGGATACCAGCTACAACACAGTCTTAAAATCTAACTTAGGTATCGAAGCAAAAAACGAATCTATCAAAATATATTTAGCATAAAGATACTTATACATATAGATACTTAGATAATGAATAAGTAAATAGATCAAGATTTTTCTGCACGGTTTCTTTGTACCAATCGTAAGTATGAGGTGTATCTATACTAATATTATAAAGCTGAAGAGTTTGTTTGTTTGTTTGTTTGTTTGTTTGTTTGTTTGCTTGAACGCTAGGATCTCGGGAAGTACTGGTCAGAATTGAAAGATTCTTTTTCTATTGGATAGTCCATTTATCGAGGAAGGCTTTAGGCTATAGAAAATAACTCTACTATTAATTGAAGCGGAGCATGAAACAAGAATGTAACAAAATCGGGAAAAAATATTCCATAAAAAATGATTTTCCTAATCCAAAAAATATTTTCGTACGTTTCGTGCTTTGACATGACACATGACAGCATGTGTCTAAGATTGCGTCATTGAATTTCAGTAATCTGTGCCTCGAATATAAACCTTTGCTAAATTTTTTTTCTAAATCTGAGTTGGTACGACCAATTTCCGACAGGTGGCGTAGCAGGTTGCTGAAGAGGTTTTTTGTTTGAAATTGATATTCTCAGGAATGAGTGAACCGATTTCAGTCATTCTTTCACCGTTGGATATACATGTACGGGATCCCGATGAGTGCTATATAATATACCACGGGCGAAGCCGGGGCGGGCATCTAGTGTTAGATATAGCGGCATAGTGATGTGTCGCGACCAAAGTATGACACTTCCACAAGAGCAGCAAGACAAGAGCGATCAGACCCGTGCTTTCAGTGTCAAGCTGTCAAGCGTTTGCTCTAACTCTATACGTAGTATATGTGAATTCTTTGGGTAGCGGTAGATATGATTTCTATTGGTCATGAAGAAACCATTTAATTTTTTTTAAACATTAGTTAGCAAAATATATTTTTGAAGTGAAAACTTCTTTTGGCGCGCCTAGACAGAATTTTCGTGGGGTGTGAACTGAATTCATGCTCATCGTGAATTCAAGCGTCACGCTCGAGAATAATGACATATTTACGGGTGACCTCGGGGTGCTAGAGCGAGAAAAAAAATACAGTGAACAAGTAACCCAGAGCCAGAACAAGAAAGGTAATGTAGTCAACTGCTCTTCGCTGTTGTGTCCCTGTTCTTAGTATATTTATGTTATTTTATCGCAACATAAATTTCTAGTATTCACATAATTTAATCTGTCACGAAATATTAAATTTGCAATATTAAATTTGCAAAAAGTTTTGGTTGTAATATATTACAGTTTTATCACAGCACTTACACTACCTAAACACACAAAATGATACCTATTTTCATCACAGTACTTACGCATACACTATAACATATTCATGCATTTTTAGCGAAATACCTTTAAAATAAATAAACAGCAAATAATAAAAAAATTGCAAGTCAAGCGCTACTTACGACCCACGTAATTTTTTTTTAATTTTATTCTTGGCCATGGATACTAATCATTCAGCCGCATGTTATTCTCGTGTTACTAGGTATATTCAATTTCAATTTATATATCACTAGTTGTTCTCTGCCACGCTTCGCTGTGGCACATTGTAATGCAAAAATTAAAGAAAAACAATCATCGATTCGGATCATATATCATTCTAAAATTTCAGCTCGATCGATGCAGAACTTTTTAAGCTTTTGAAGCGTACACACACCAACATAACGTTTTTATGTATAGAGATTTTTATTTTTTATTATTAGAATTATTTAATAGTCTTTAAATAGTAAAGTATTTCTTATTTTAGTTTTCACTTCTGCCGTGTGGTCTTTAGCGCACACATTTTTTTCATAGCTGCCTATGAGGTATTTTCAGACTGTTGAAATACCCACGCACCAAATATAATTCTCAATAGGCATAGTCAATTTGTTAGAGACTTTTGCTGAGCGTAATATTAGGTCCTTACATAAAGATGGAATTGGTGTTTTCTAAGGGAGGAACATAAAACTATTCAGGCAGGAATCTATAAAATCTTTAAAGGCGCTTTGAACTGCCTCATCGGAGGTGATTTTTTCCCTTGTAAGTTTTGCAAATTTCGAAAAAACATTATAATTAATCTGTCGGAGAACAATGAATTGATTGATGGTTGGTTGGTCCGGGGAGTACGATGGATCTCTTAAACATTTCTATTGAAACTCCTCTAATTTGGTAGCCGTCTGTGGTGCAGTGTGTGGTCTAGCGTTGTCCTGAAGCAGCAGTGGCCTTGACCAGTCTCGGTTGTTTAGCAGCTAGCTTTTCTATCATTGTTTGCAGTTGCTGACAAACGACATCGGCCAGATTTAAGAAAGCTGTAGTGAACGACACCGGGACTTATTTGTCCACCAAGCGCTAACAAGTAATTTTTGAAGTGAAAACTTCTTTTGGCGCGGCTCATACAGATTTTCAGGGGGCTGTGAATTGAATTTTAGCTTCACGCTCGGCAATGATAAGAAGTCTTCGGTTAAACTCGGGACCATGCCCATTGGCCGTCTAGAAATGCGTCAACATTTTCCATTTGTCGTCTAAAAATGCGTCAGCAAATCTAGATAGCCATGTTCATAGCCACGCCTCCGGTTTCACGTTCCGGCTTCCGTAATTTCCAAAATAAGCTATCAAATTCTCAGTTTATAAGTTTTCCCTTCTATCGGCAGTTCCTATGACTGCCAACTTTTAGTCAGTTTTCGGCACGATTTGGCTGTTTCGCTTGGGTTCAGTCGTTGAGCTTTTCCGATAGTTCGGAATTCACTTTTAATGATTAGATTTAAAATCCCTTCATGAGTGCCAATTGACTAAAGTAACAAAGCAAAAGTCGACGCGCGTTTGTCGGTTTGCTGCACTCAATTCATGAGGTAGCTCTTTCAAGTTTTTTCACCTTCCCGATTTGTTTCAAATGGATTAAAACAGTTTTATCACTAACACCGCAGCCTACAGCTAGCTCGGACATGGTTTGCAATGGATCCGCTTCCACAATAGCCTGCGATTCTTCATGATCAACTTTGGTCTCCGCCCGTCCTGCAGAACAAGCTTGGGCTTTCTCGAAATTTTCAGAACGAAAACGTTGGAACCAAAAACACACTGTGTTTTCTTTTGCTACTATAATTAATTACTTATGCATACATACGCCAACATTAATTCCTCGAGCAGTTTCTGCAGCACTGGAGCCACGATGGAACTCGTACTCGTAAATAACGCAATATTTCAAGTTTTCAATTTTGTAAACTGAGTGATCAAAATACAAAACCAATAGAGGCATAAACAAATGAATTTCAGGTTTCAAAACAAAAACATGCGTAAAAATTGCTGTATACATTTTTTTTAATTGGAATTCCTAACCCAATAGCATTAGCAATAACCAACTAACCAAATATTTGAAATCTAAGTGGCCAGTACGACAAACTTGTACACAATATAGTAATGTATATGTACATACATGTAGATCCATATTTATAAAATATACTCGGTATCGGTAACGGTTATAGTGTCGCGAGTTCAATAATTTTTTTACAATCACCAAAAATGACCAAAGCTATAAAGAAGTTTTCACCGCAAAACATATAAATAAATTTTTAGTTGTGTACACGAACAATATTTTAAATTATACAAAAGCGAAAAAACTCCTAATTATTTTTTAAACAATAATATTAGTACAAATATGTTATTATGGATAATGAAACTAGATCAGCATATTTATTTTTACTGGCAGCATGAACAAATAACTTTTTTGGCACCTCACAGTTTTTACATTTTGCTTGTTGTGTATATTTAGTTAATATAAAACGTGTATTTATTTGATAAATATAATAACTACTTTCAATATTATATGTATATATTTATGCATAATTGACATGTTTGTCTTTAGCATACGTCTCTATTTTAATATAGTCATGGTGACGGCAAATGTACAAAAACGACACCAATAAAAGTATTCGTATGAAGTATTATTAAGCTCCCCTCAAAATCTCGAAGGGCTTCGACAGGGTTTGGCATGATGACCTTATAAATAAGTTTTCTAGCTATGGTTTGTCTCCTGGGTTTATTGCGTGGATATCGGACTTCTAGAGGGATCGATCCATACGAGTCGTTATTGAAGGCTGTTCGTCGGATCAAATAGCTATCAATGCCGGAGTTCCTCAGGGGTCGGTACTCTCTGCGACGCTCTTCCTGCTACATATCAACGATCTGTTGTCTGTTGAAGCCCGGTATTTTTGGGGACACAAATGATAGCACCGTCGTAGAGAGTTATATATCTAGCGCAAGAGCCAGTGGGCAACAAACTTAGGTTACTGAAAGAGAATAGTTATGATCGAGCGTTTGAACTTGGCCCTTATGGCAGTCTCTGAATGGGGAGATGCCAATTTGGCCAAGTTTAACGAAGGACAGACACAGGCGTGTTTGTTCTCCGCTAAAAGGAGTCCATTCCAACTGGTTCCTACTTTTCGAGGCGTATCCGTGCCGGTTACTTATCATCTCGAGCTTTGGAGCTTTGGGCGTTTCTTTGTCATCGATGCTCAACTTTGGCACGTATAAGGCTAAATTAGCCGCCAAAAAAGTAGGTATCCTCTCAAAGGTGCGCAGATCCTTCAGTTCTGAACAGTTGCTCACGTTATACTAAGCACAGATGCGCTCCTGTATGGAGTAGGTACCTACTGTTCGCTCGCACCTTTGGGATGGATCGGATTATGTTTGTTATGGTTGACTTATGTGTAATATGTTTATCGGACAACTATTTTAAAGCCTTTTCCAAACAGACAGACCGATCTAAAGGACTAATCATCCTGGCCTAGTGGCTTAGTTGGTAGTAGCTCTGCCTGCGAAGCTGAGGGTCGTGGGTTCGATCCCCACCCAGTGCAAATATTTGTGTGATGAATTCAAATGTTTGCACTGTGTCTGGGTGTTTCTATGTATAATAAGTATGTTTTTAAAACTATATAACTATTATATCAGCTATCTGGCTGCCATCACACAAGCTTTGCTTAGTTTGGGGTCAGATGGTGTTGTGTGTGAATTGTCCACCTAAATTGTTTTGAAATTTGAATTGAATTGTGACAATTCAATTGTCCCTAAACTCAATTTGAAGTCAATATTTCCTAACAGGTACCTACAAGTCTCACTCAGCCTCGCGCTCTTACTCGTAGAGTCATTAAAATTGAGTTTAGGGGATGATTGGCCCCTTAGATCGGTCTATCTTTTTGGAAAAGGCTATAAAATAGTTGTTTGATAAACATGTATAGAAAAGGAGTATGAGAATTTACGTGAAGTTATAAGTCATTATGTTGAGAGATTTAAAGCGTCTGTCAAGCAAAACGGCCGACGAAAAGTGTTTGAGGGTATTGGGGCCTTATTTTTAAAGATATTATTACCTACAATATACATGAAAATCAGTTATTAGAAAATACGTGAAGTAAGTAATGTTTTTATGTACCTTCATCATCATCGTCCACAGCCTTCTCTATCCCACTGCTGGGTACAGGCCTCATTGTCATCTGCCTCGGTCCTGTGCCAACCGAGTCAATCATGTACCTTATGGACACCATATCTCAAAATTGACCGTCTAAGCAAGTTAGCGGGTAAGCATGTTTGTGTTCTTATTACATACTAACTCTATTCAATCGTCCACATTTCGTTCATCAGAAAATACGTGACGTCTGGCTGCCCTGGGATCTCTCTAATAAATATCGAGATCTTACTCTAGTAAACGCGCTTTATGAGTGATCAAAATTGAATTAGGTAGTTATAATATTAATAAAATTGTAATTCCAAGACTATTTCTATTTGTTAAATGATATACTTAATTACCTACATTAATATATTCTTGGTAATGTTGTAAGTAGGTACCTACTTGTGTAATGGGTCTACTTAATTACTTACAAAATAAGTTAGTTGCCGTAACTTTGATTGCTAATTTTAGTATAGGTAATTTTAGTTTTAAAATTACATTTTATTAATGAAAGACAGGAACTCATGTTGACGAATAATATGAATAGGTACCTATGACTTCATTTTATACCAACATGTATTACCTAATATGTACCTACTTCTCCTGAAGCAAACTTTGCGTCCACCGCCCACGTAAACGCAAGGCTTAGCCACCTTACACACACACACAAGGCTTACCTACACCAAGATATTGTTGAAGCAGGCAGCGATGTATGATATGCTAGTAGGTACTGCGCTCGTAACCCAGAGAGAGATCTAAGATATTATAAATGTGAGCCCTGTAATTTCTCTAGAAACATTGCCCTTCAAACCGGAACACAATAATGTTTACACACATTACTGCTTGGCGGTATAATAACTGGCAAAGGTGTGGTAGTTCCTCACGCGGCCTCTGCCAAGAGTCCTACCACTACGAAATGTGAAGTTAGATCTGAATTCGACGGATTATAAATAGCTAGGGGGAGGTCTGCCCAAAACGGGTTGCCCGCCCAAAACGGGTAAGCCGTTTAAATTTCGCTCTTATGGATTTAGTTCGAATGTGTGCATGAGAAAGGATGGGGTACGCGTCGTCCAATCACAGACAGTCTATTCACGAATTTGAACCAAGCGGTCCCATGGTAATTTTGCATTAAAGATTTTAACTGTTTTTGGTAAAAATTTTGAAGTTTATATGAAGTTTACTATTTGCTGTTAGGCGATTCTAGTTTCTTGAGCGTTGTTATTAGTCAGATTATACTATTCTCTTATGTTTTGACTTTCGTTCCAGAGTAGTGTTTTGTTACATGTTGCTTTGGTTTCGAGGCTATTAATGATCAAAGAAAAAAATTGGTTGCCTGTAAAGTCGGTATACGGGCGAAAGTTTTACGTGACAACGACTTTGAGTGGTAAAATAATTTTATGGAAGGGACGCGTGCCTTTCACGTTTTATGTCTGTCTCTCTCGCTCTTAGGCGGGCTAACCATGCCCGAGTGGAAGGGACGCGTGCCTCTCACTTGCTCTCGTTGTGAGCGCATAACGTGAGCGGAGCGTAACGCAGTTTCTTGAAGTGTCACCCGGCAAACCAATTTATAAGACGTTGTCACGTCAAAAGTATGGATTTGGGCAGATCAGGTAGGGGTAAAAAGAGTACCCGTCTTGCCCATACCCTATTTTGAAATCTTGAGGAAAAGTGGACAATCAAAGCACTATGTCACTTTGTATTTTAGAAAATTGGATCTCTGAAACACAAGAGCCAACTGTGATAGTGAGCTAATAATTCAAAATTATAAAATGATATGACAAAGATAAAATTTGATAATTATGAGTGTTGGGCCCATGAAATATGCACTTATTATGCAAGCATAGGTTCATACTATTGTGATATGTGCCAGAAATGCTTTATAATTTCAATTTGATTCCGATTACGTTAAATTAATTTAAGTTTTGTACTATAGAATGATTAAAAGTGTTATATGCCCGGGTATAAGACATAAATAATTAAGTCAATTTTAGGTGTTTAATATCAGTTTTGTAATCACTATCCGTTTTGCCCAAAAGCCTTACCCGCTTTAGGCGGTTACCCTCAGGGCAAAGAGGTTTGGTTTTTTTGTTTTTTTTTTGTCAAGTAAAGAAGACATTTTTTTCTGTTTGAGACTGATTTGTTTATGTTTAATAAAGAAGAATAAGATGTAACTGAAATGAAAGCCCCTAAAATTACAAAAAGTAGTTTTTTATGCATCCTACCTTAGCTTACCCGTTTTGGGGCAACCTCCTCTATTCCTCCTCATTTCTAAGCAAATTCGTTGTAAAATATCAAATATTAAAAGTTCTATTTCAAATGCTACCCAATTTCCGATTGCCAATACTACAATACAATACCTACAACGCCTAGGACTGTCCAGAATCACAGTGAGCTTAGGGGTTAGGGGCAAACTATAAGGCTTATTATCTACACTTGGCTAGATTTCGTCGACTGAATTCATTCGCTATTGAATTCAGTAAAGACTGAATGCTAGTTAGCATTCAGTAGCTAGTACAAGTACTAAATGCGCAGAGAGCATTACTTAAGGTTAGCATCTTTAAACCTATTAGATTCCCTACAGCAAAATTATTTGACATGTGTGATGTACCTACTTACAGTGAGACAACTCTTTGTTTTGGCTGCGATACTTAAACAACATGAGGTAGTTCCGAGCAGTAGGAGGCTGGAGCTTAGGGAAAATCCTCAACGTACAAAGAGGAGACAAGATGATGTATACGAATTGCCAAGACTTAAAACTAGCTATAGTAATCATTTCTTGCAATATTTGGGTCCCTAGCTTTACAATGTAGTCAGTAAATAATAGATATTAAGGATCTAAATAGGCATGAATGCAAACGTAAATTACTGGATTGGCTAAAAGGAAAAACATATGAAGAGACTGAAGCTTTACTAGAAATTGTGACTTATTAGGATGTGTAAACAAAACTACAGATAATAAACTTATTAATGTTTAATGTAACTAAATACACACAAACTCATACGCACTACTCCGCGCGTACGTTCACACACACCCCCCACACACCTTCCCCCCACACATACACCCTCACACACACACACACATCCATGCACACACTCATACACACATGCCACATAATATCACACACACTATTATGTTCTTTTAGTTTTTTACTTTTATAGATTTAATACCTACACTGCTGTCCATTCAATGTGTTTAAGCTTACAAAATTATACATACAAATGTTAAAACTATGTGTATCAACTGTAAGGGTGGATCATACTACTCATCCTAAGTTTGCAGGGCTTTGCCCTTTTATTAGGGAGTAAGTTTACTCTATCATTAACCTGTGTCAATGTTTAATTTTAAATTCTATTCACGTAAGTTAAGTGTACCTCTTTTTAACCCCCGACCAAAAAAAGGGGTGTTATAAGTTTGACGTCGATGTCTGTCTATCTGTCTGTGTGTGTGTCTATCTGTGGCACCGTAGAGCTCAAACGGATGGGCCGATTTCGATGCGTTTTTTTTATTTGAAGGTTCGTGCGGATTTTCTTAGCTATATTCGGTTAATATCGATTTAAGATGGCCGCCTCCACAAAATGGAGGACAAAATGTTTCTTTACAACCTACCTCAATATGGGTATCAAATGAAAGGACTTGACTAGTAAAATACTATACACTAGAAAAAAAATCAAATCCAAGATGACCGCCACCACAAAATGGCGAATTATATTATTTTTTTCAATATGGGGTATCAAACGAAAGGGGTTGACTAGCAGAATCAGTGGCGGATTAGCCATATAGCAAGAGTAGCAAATGCTACGGGCCCCGCGCAAACTGGGGGGCCCCGCGCTCCGACGTCTGTGTGACTGTAAATATGTAGCGAAAATATCTTGCATAACTGGACCCTACCCTTCCTAAACCTAAGCAAACCAAGGGCCTCTTGACAGAAATTGCTACAGGCCCCGCGCTGGCTTAATCCGGCACTGAGCAGAATACTATTACACTATGACAAATTTAAATCCAAGATGGCCACTACCACAAAATGGCGAATTTTTTTTACAACTCCCTTAATGTGGGTATCAAATGACAGGGCTTGACTAGTAGAATGTTGTACAGATAACAAATCCGATGTAGTCGGGGGTTAATCAAAATTTTTAATTTTATTCTTGTTGTGAATAAACTTTTATTATTTTTACTTTTATTATTCTTATTAAATTCAGAAACGAGGATTGCTTCCGTCTTACATTCACTTGCCTCTGAAATCAGTCGACTAAATTTAGTCGAGTGTATAATAGCGTGCGTAGGTAATACGTTTTGTTAACTAACAATAGGCAATACAGATCCTGGTTGCAAGTCGAGTTTCATGCAGGCACGCAGACCAGCTATAATTTTTTAAAGTTGAAAACAGAGGTTTTTAGCCACAGTTTTTGGTAGGGAAAATCTTAGGAATATAAGGTTTGCATTTCCGACATGCCAATGTAGCGTTAGAGCGGCGGCGGAACAGCATAGCAGGACATTGTGCGTTTTTTTTAAACTGTTATAGTTCTACACTTGACCACCATCTCGCCTGATGTTAAACGACGATGCGGTCTACGATGAAACGTGTCTACCTAGAAGTAACCGATTCACTCTCCTTGGCGTTCTTATCACAAAAGTACTCTCGTGTCTTTGGAACATCAGAAGTGACAGTGGCAGTGGCAGTGGAAGTAACGTTAGACACTTTGAATGGGTAGAATCTTGTGAATTCCGGTCACCGACATGCGTAGTAGCAGTAATTTATCTGTAGCTACTTATACAGGTGATGTACTCGTACACCTGTTGTGTAATATTAGTGCTATTTAATAGGTATATCATAGGTAGGTACAGTCGCGGATCCAGGGGGTCATGGGGTCATAACCCACTCTGGGCTGGGTCCAGTACCTAGTTGGACCACTGATTTAAAAGCATACCTACTTATCGCAGTTTTGTGACATGACCACGACTATGTGACCCCCCGTGACCCCCCCTGGAAAAAACTGGATCCGCCCTTGGGTAGGTACTAAAGTTCTAAGTTATACCTACGCTTTCTCTTCTATCGGCAGTCCCTTTGAATGTCAATTTTTTTTCTTTACAAAACATATTTGTAATCCTGTAATCGCATTCCCCGTTTAATCTTTTGGTCCTGAACGACGAATAGTGAACGATGGAGATGTGGAAGATGATGCTCGATGACCTAGCTGTAAAGTAACCGTTAGTACCTACTTAAGCCGATGCGATAGTTTTACTACAATATCTAAATGATAACATAACTTATATTGAAAACGTTAGATACAATGGACTTAATCGCGATTTCAATCATTATACTGTACTCTATACCTAATTACCTCGCAGTTCAATGTTTTTAAAATGAGTTAAAATTGTGAAAGCTTAAAACTATATTGATTACAGAACCAGTTTTTTTTTATCTAGATGTGACCAACTCGGACTGGTATTGTCGAAGAATTATCCGTTATACTCGTAATACCTAACAGTTGTCATAGCTGGCGGAGATATTGACCTAAATAAGTAGGTACATACAAAAAAATAACATAGGTACAGTTGGAAAGCAACTGTCTTTTATGAAGTCGGTTAAAGCTAACGAGATGTTTATTTCGGGTCAACGTAAAACGTAACTGGTATAAAAGGTCATTAGTTCGAGTGGACAATTTTCTCCTATCCCATCCTGAGGGTCTACCTAGAACTGTCTTAGCTTTGATATTGCTCTCTCTTTTCTTTCTGCTTGATATAATAGAGACCGCAATAGCAAAGCGAAAGCAGATTTAGTTCGGCGGTAGAACGGCAAATCCCTTCTGTAGTTTTGTCGTGAAAGAGTAAGTACCTATCTACCAAGACTTACTCTAGATCTATCTACCTTGGTCTACATGCATTGTGCCTATCTGAAAATAACTGTAGTAGTACGACGGGCAAAAATAAATTACCCGTCCTACTACTGGACCTGTCGGTAGTAACACGGGCAAAAATAATTGCCCGTGTTACTACTGGCAGTAAGACGGGTAGTAACACGGGCAATAAACCCATTTCATACCCACAAACTTTCGCGTTTGTACTTAGTAAATATAGGCACGGTATAAAGAAAAACTATTAATAGACTGGGATATAGGTAACTAAGGATAATAATTTATTCAACGAGCAGTAATTGGTATGTACCTGTTTTCGCGACATCCATAGAATTTCTGTGAAAATTCGGTTTGTAAATCATCCTACGGCATACTTATATATCGTTCTTGTTCACTTGTATGCAAACAAACGTTCCATTCTAAGTATTATTAATTTAATGACCTTTCGGCTTATCGAAAACTTGTTTTGATTGCTGCGATGACGTCGAGTCCGAGCACTGTCCAGCATCGATAGATTCATCTTCACAGTCGACCGCGAGCTTTGCATAAAACCACTCGTATATTTATTAAAATCAATGTAAAACTCTAGTCAATATCACGTACTTTACTCAATTCTACACGTAAAAACTCATTACAATTTAAATCTTAACATTATTTAAGTATTACCTCATTCAATCGAGGATGTGTTCCTATAAAAGTGTTTTTGTGGTGAGTTTGCTGGTTCTTGCGTCAACAGCAAAAAACAATACTCAAGATGCGATTGGATTCCCCGAGTCTGAGGAAAATCCTGACTTAAAAAATAAAGATGTGAGTTTTTTTCTTCACATTCCGTATTAATTTACAGTTTGTGGTTAGGTGAACGATTAAGTACGAGTAGGTACTTACCTACATACATTACATTTGGTCAAAGTTTCTCTAGGTAAATATACCACAGAACAGCTAACAATACCTTGATCGTGACAAGCAAGACATGTTCTTGATGGTAAGTAATACGCCTGCCCATGACAGCATAGTGTCACGAAGCTATCGGAACATGAAGAGTTTATATCATTACCTAGCACTGCGATGCGCTCGTCACCCACACATATTATATTAAGATGATTTACCTCAAAGCCCTGCAATTTCTCTAAAAAAAATTGTGAAGGGTATACTGGTTTTGTTGTAACGTGGAAGTCTCTTTAGTTCCTTGTTTGTTTAGTTCGTGTAGTATAAGGATAAATAATTAAAATTATTCAAGAGTTCTTCAAGAAAATAATTAATGTGAATAGGAATAAGATGATTTTCTGCAGAATCTTGCCGGTTGTAGCCGAATGTATTGATTTGGAGCTAAGGGATTGTCAATAAAAATAAGAACGAGACTAAATAGGTTTCTGACTGTTAAAAAAGCATGTTTACAGTTAATGAAGTAACTTACCAACTAAAAATAATGAAATTAGTTTAGTACTTACATCCATAGACCGACCGAAAAAATGCATTTTATAATTTATAAAGAATACCTAGGCTCTTTTTATCCAGAAAATTATTGATTAGATTATTTATTATTCAATAACATTTTTGCGTTTACCAAACAAACAAGATTTTTAATGAAGCCACTTCAATTCCAAAGGTGCGAACAGTTTTGTCGACATGTCGACAACGCGCAGTTCAGGCGATAGTAAAGTTCATCGTCAGTTGATTCACCTTGTTTGTCTTAGAATAAACTCCAAAGGTGACGTTTGGTTATTTGGATGTAGACGTAATTTTCCTTATGTTAGACAACAAATAATAACTTCGGTCATAAAAGTTTATAAGCCACCTCTGATGTAAAGCGACTATGCTGTTTTCGATACAGGGCGCCTTAAACTAGAATCTAAACTATGGCGCGACTAATTCACGACGTAGGCATCATATTGATTCTAGATAATACTTGCGTCGTGAATCTACAATATATTATTAATATTAATAAGTGATGTCGTATGTAATAAATCATTAAGATTATCTAGACCGTAAAAACAGGCCTGCAACTTTGTCTGCACTTAACAATCGGGAAACACTAAGTGGAGTTAGTGGTAAAACACGAAATAGGTTAGATACTTTAAGATATCGAAAGATATCGTTAGGTAGCTCTAACAAAACTATCTGTAATCTTCAAATTTTTTTGAAGTGATAACTACTTTTGGCGCGCCACAGACAAATTTTTCGTGGGCTTTGAATTGAATTCAAGCGCCACGCTTGGCACTGATAAGAAATCTTCGGGTAAACTTGGGACCACGGCCATGCTCATTGCCACGCCTTCCCGCACCCGCGTAGTTTCCTATTAAATTCCTATTAATTTGTAGTTAGCTATTAAATTCTGAGTTATAAGTTTTCACTTCTATCAGCAGTTTCTATGACTGCCAATTTTTTTTTGCATTTATTGATAATAAATAACATTCCCGCCTGTAAGTCTGTGGAATGCAAATGTAATAAATAGGTATCCTAATACCCCACGACCGAAACAAAACAGTTGTTCGTAAGTAAAAAAATACATTTTATTCGTCCAATTATGTTTCTGTCATACTTATCTAATCAGCAACTAATCATTGACTTTGTTCTGTGAAATAGAAACATTACCTAATGAGATTTTAATGAGATACTACTTAGATCTCATTTAAGAAATGAGACAAGCCAGTCACGTTTAGGTATTTAGGTTAATTGCTTAGGTAATTTACATTAATCAAATGATAAAATTAAATGATTAGAATATCCCATCAAAAAAAAAAAAAGTGAAATGAGAGCCAAGTTCAATACATGACTTGATTGTTGACTTCAACAACAAAATGCGTGCCAAGTTCAATGATCAGTCCTGCAATTGATTAAAACGACATAGAATAGTTTGTAAGAACTTACCTAAAATTTATTGTTTTCTTATAATTTAACATGACATATTATCTTTCTTCAGATCTTACTAGTAGGTAGGTACTCGTAGTTTAGAACACTACTAGAAAAAAAATGCGTTTGGTAATAAATTAAATTTTAAATGGAAGTATATTATTTTAAGAAACTTGATCGAGTCTTTTACATTTCAGAATCGTCAACCTGTTTACTTACCATCACAGTGTCCTGAAAACGAGCTATACTATCCAGGCGACCAGAAAGATGACTGGATTTGCGACTGTCGACCATGTAAGTATTTCTCAATCCTTCTAACGTTCTAATATTATAAAATTACTAGATGTCCGCCCCGGCGTTGCCCGTGGTACATTATATAGTACTCATCAGGATCCCGTACATATACAACGGTGAAAGAATGACTGAAATCGGTTCAGCCATTCCTGAGAATATCGCTTTCAAACAAAACACCTCTTCAGCTACCTGCTACGCCATCTGTCGAAAATTGGTTGTACCAACTCAATTTAGAAAAAAAAATTGATTAGCAAAGGTTTTATATTCAAGCGGTACCTATGTAATCTGTGATATTCAATGACGCAATGTTAGACACATGCTGTCATGTGTCATGTCAAATCACGAAACATACGAAGACTCTCAAAAAGGAATATTTTTTCCCGATTTTGTTACATTCTTGATTCATGCTCCGCTTCTATTAATAGTAGCGTTATTTTCTATAGCCTAAAGCCTTCCTCGATAGATGGACTATCCAATAGATAAATAATCTTTCAATCCGGGCCAGTACTTCCCGAGATCCTAGCGTTCAAACAAACAAACTCTTCAGCTTTATAATATTAGTATAGATAAATGCGAAAGTTTGTAGTCATCATCTCATGTCGTACGGCGGAACGGAACGGATTTTAAACACAGATTTATAGTCAGGAAGTCTACTCTCTTTGGACGAAAGAAACGTAATTTCGTTATAAATTCGCGACTTTCCTACTCCGGTTTACTTCGATCCGTCGTTTCGTCCGTTTAAATGTTCCAAGCCTACTTACTCTAACCAGAGTAGGATTAGAACATTCAAACGTCAAGCAATGTTCGATCAGACGTAACAAAGTAGAACCGGAACCGGAGTAGAAAAGTCGTGAGTTTATTTCGAAATTACGTTTTTCGTAGAGAGTAGTAGATACTTAAGCTAATAAAGCGGGAACATAACGAGAACGAAAGTTTGTATCGTCATCATTGAAGCTGAAAGGTTGAAACTTATGTTTTAAAATTTTGATTAGATAAAAATATAATAGGTACCTATGTAACGTTATACAAAGTTTGTAAAAATGTAACACTTGAATCGTATTAGGTATTTGGTGAAAATAAATTTTCGTGAAAACTAATATCAAGTATCTTGATATTTGATACCAGTTTATTAAGTTCTATAAACTATGGAGAAAGTTAGTAGTTAGTTACCTACACAGTAGTGAAAGCACTGAAGTCAAATTCACACAATCACACAAATGCTTATGAGATGAGATTCGTTCCCTGTGGTTATGACTCAATAAGAAGCCTTAAAGCCTTATTACACTTGGCTCAATCTAGCTGCATCCAGTGAAGTGTACGCTAGCATACTATTCAGAAACAAAGAAGGTTTCGGTTTTGAGGAATTAACCTTATTAATCAATACATTTCTTTCCAGCGTTCCTATATCATCCTCCGAGCGACGCTTGCTGGCCGTCTTACCTACGCGGCCCGTGTCCCGAAGGCCAGTACCTGACTTTACCCCAGAACTCAGTCATACCCACTTGCGAGCCAAACCCCTGCAGCAACGACGGATTGGTCTTATGGAACTCCAAGTGTGAGCGACTCGGTTCCGCTAAACCCTGTGGTGATTTTCTGTTCCCCAACATAGCTGCGTTAGGAGTCAATGCGACAACTCTGGCTGTCAGCTGTGTGAAACTTACTACTGAATCCAGATTTGGAGAGGTTAGGGATCCTCCTGTTGAATGCTCCCCAGGGTCTAAGAGGAGTGTTAGTGGAAAATGTGTTCCTGTTTAGTGTAAATTAAGTTTGCATGAACAGAGTACTAAGTATTTGATATGAAATAAAATAATTAAGTGTATCTTGAAGTTTTACTTGTTTTTAATTAAAGGATATCGTTGGATTTACGCTAAGGATAAATTTAAAGCTCTTTAAGAATACACACGTTACATCTACAAAACTTATCCTTGTATGTTTATGGTGGATGTTTCTTCAAGAATAAACAAACAAAGATAGTAATACGTATATATTAGTATGTAACGTAGTTATTTGTATTTGGAAACATATTAATTAACTAAAAAAAGGCAAAGTAAAAATAACTAATTTTTAGCAACGAAAGACACAAAATGTTTATTTACTTTAAGAGTAACATGAAATAGATTATTGTAATCTTCAAACTCTACCAACCTGTGCAATTATCACACAATATACCTATCATATTGTAACGGTTCAGCTCAGCTAATCCGTCAACAATCTTCAATGATACTATGTATTTATTAATAAAGTGTGATTTACTAATGTTTAATTGCATTGGATACTGGTTATTGGTTAATCGATTAAATATATTTCATTGTAATAAAATCTTGATATTGAATACATCTTCCAATAATTTAATCGATAGAGAACATACCTTAGAAGATTACATCTTACACCTTAAATTGAGAGTACTTAGGTAAATGTCAGCATCAGTGATAATTCCAATAGAGAGGTGGGTTTGTTCCATGTTGAGGTAAATTGGGAAATCAGGAGCCATCACTCTGGTTCCTTCATAGTGTATCAGTTAAAGTCTGAGGAAAAGGTACAACAAAGTTACATTTATTACTATAAAGAACATACAGACAAATGAAAGGGCAGATTAGTTATAATTGAGACCGTTAAATGAGCAACTGGACTTTAATAATAGTTAAAAGAACTGTAATAGATGCCTCTTTATTCGATTGAAAACATTCAATGCTAAGTACTATTTTAATTATATGAATTTTTCTCTCAGAACTAAAAATACACTTATGTTCTCTCACTGCTATATGTGTAATGGAATTGATTACATAGAGAGGAATATCTAGGAAGTTAGTATGGCATTTCAAACATTTTCACATAACTTACTTGTTTGGGAACATTTAGCGTTAAGTACTATATTAATGTATAAATTATTCTTCCCACAGAACTAAAGACTCTAATCATTCATTGCTGTGCCTTGTATATTACAGAATACATGGAGAACATACCTTGAAAAATCGCTTCATAATTGAGATATCTATATTGAACGTTCACAGGGAAAAGGCTGTTTTCTTGTGCGAAAGATTTCACGGTTAAATTACCTAACCTCAAACACGGGGAAAATTATACTTTTGCTTTGAGTAATTGAAGGGAAAGGATATATCCTTCCAAGAACGGTGTGCAAATAACTACGATATTAGAAGTTCACGAAAAAGTTAGCGCTTTTATTTGGATTCATTTATGAACATAAACAAACGGAAATGATAAACTCAAGGATCTGAAAGGAAAATTATTTGTTCACAATTCACACCTTGAAAGTTACATATTCTACATTATTGACGTTGACAGAGGAATTATCTTGAATTTATAAAATTAGTGAAGGAAAATAATAAAATTTTATGCTAATAGTAAGTAGTCAGATTTAGTTTAACTGTAAAATTTTATCAAGTCAGGTTTGGAGGAATCATCATTTTAACCTCCAAAACTTCCAACAAGACGAAAATGGCGGGAAGTAACTCGAAACGCATTTGGTCAACAAGGCGCGAAGCGTCTTCGAGCCTCGTTTAGTCCTCGAAACGCGAAACGTTCTCGAGACGCGTTTGGTCGTCGAAACACGAATCGTCCTCGAGCCTCGTTTGGTCCTCTAAGCACGGAACGTCTTCGAAACCTAAAGGGGCGGAGCTTAATAGCTAGACCACTATATATTGCAGTATAACGGGAGCTCGCGGCATTAGTTCCTGAACTCTCCGAGAGTAAGGACTCATTTCGGTATCGTGAATTTTGGTGACGTAGTCCATGTAAATTGTAAATTATTGTAAATTGTGGGTTTTTGGATTTTGCACTAACGTATACTTCGCAGTGAAGATATGGCTATGTTTTTAATGCAAAGGAACGTTAGCTCATTTTGAAGTCGGATTAAACCGGTGCTCCACGTAATTTGGTTTTGAACGTAACTGATTGCGGGAGTGAACCTTGGTATCTTACGATTTCAATCTATTTGAGTGTTAAATTTAAATTTGGGTTTAGTTTTGTTCTTGGGGGATATGGACTACTGAACAAACACATCATACATGGTTATGATAGAGGTAGCGCGCCTCACGCCTACCTCATGTAGGGACAAATACTTACTCAGGGTTTCTGAGGCGACCTGAGGTCGATTTTGCCCATTTTTATGGGATCGACAAATGCCTCCGTGTTCGATTTCTGGATTATTGAACCCTAGATGACCTCAATTTTCGCGGGTTAGTCAGGCTGTAAGCTTGCTAGACCAGTTCAATAATTCATTGGCCGGACATGTCTTACGATAGGATTGGTTGGCTTCTGTTTGATTCCAAAAAAAGGATTGGCTTTGTGTTAGAAGCTGGTTCTGGTTCCCCCCGACATTTAGAATGGAAGCCTGCCCGTAGGGTTTGTCAGGGATCATAGGATTTGTCAGTCTGATCAACTGTTAGGTAAATTTAGTGATTCAATGTTAGCAAGGGTTTTGCACTTTATGCCACGACACTTGGATAAAATAAACCCTTTTGTTAGATTTAGATTTTAAATTGAGATCCGCGAATCTCTTGCAATTAGGTATGTATCTCTTAGCTGTTAGGCCATGTAGGCTAGGATGGGTTTCATTCTAGGTATAGTCGTTACGTTGAACCTAATACGTCTAGTATGTAACGTATCTGATCAACGGAACATAGGGAATCTATTAATCCTTTGTTTCAGGTTATTAATGAACAAATAGTTGGAGAATAACATAAACTGGTCGTTGACTAGACTTTAATTGAGTTTTATAACAATTTCCACTTACACAATACATTTACAATCTTTTAAAAAAACTAAATTCCTAAATCTGTGTAAGAGCCGTGATCTAGTTTTGGTAATCTGCACAAATAATAATAAAACAATAAAACACCACTTTATTTGAGCGAAAATATACATCACGACGTACATAACGGGATCAGGAATTTAACAAAGTTTCTGAATACCAATATTTACAAAGATCACATTTTAAATCTTGAAACTATCTAATAATCACCTAGGTATTTATTTACAAACCTAGAAATTGTACATTAATTACATCATAATTATGATATAAACCTTATTTACGGGATAACAAATACATTTGCAAATTCAATCAAGCAGTTTAAAACATAATATTGTTTAATATGCCTCTGTGTTAGGGCTTCAATGTAGCTTCAACTTAAATATTACTTAACCTTATGCAGAAGTCTGCTAATTTATGGACATTCCTTTAAAGTCATACACGTGTTATGCAGTCCAGAGATCTAGCTGAAATGGGATCGAAGACATAAGTTATGTCCTGAAATTATCTGATTGGGTCGGTTGCACCCTAGTTAGTCTTCCACATATACAAAGGAAGATCTGACATATCTGCATCGAAATTAATAGCTCGGTAGAAGCTAAACTATCAAAGTTACATTGGAAACTTGACCTATAAGGCATATCTAACATATTGACTAATTATTGTAAAACTAGTAAACATTCTGTTATTCCCGAAATAATATTCCAATGCTGTCAATCGAAACAGTAAGTTCTATGTGACTCCAACGACTGACTACATGACTCTGACGTCAACTATAGACTTGCAATAGGAAATGGAAACTCCTCACAACCGTGAATAAATTCTCCACTTCCCTTAAATAGCTTAATTTGGCAGGGAGAGAAACACGGGAGGTGAAGATGAGTGTTGAAATTTCGGAAAGGGGCCCCTTAAACCTACTCCCGTGTCACAAGTCTCGGGCGCTACTCGGGGTTTCTCTCCCTCCCACGCGATGGACCCGGCACTCGCACGGTGAATCCATAGAACGCTAGGAAGTTCTCTCTCTACAAAACTTGCTATTATAGATACGAATCATGACAAAAACACTATTACGTCGTAAACTATTAAAGCCAAACTGTTTTCATTCCTACTATCTAAAGCATAATATCTAACATGACACCAAGTACAAATCTTATACTATAACTTATTACATTGCGATTATACACTATGGTTACATAGCTTCATTGACGAGCTCTGTCTTGCTATTTTAGAAATTAAACATGACAAAAATTACTATTACGTCTTACGCTAATAAAACTATAATTTAATAATGCAAGCGAGAATATTTACATAAATTTACTTAAGTCACCTCAAAAAAATATTTACTGTGTCAATCAAAGTTAATTCTTATTCAAATATTGTTAAGTTAGAATTCTTAGAACCATTAGATTAAATTCATATTTTTAGAGGTAGATCAAAGGTTCATTTCAAATCTGTCTGAGTTACAACAACGGTTCACATACTTAGAGTCCTACTACTAGATGATCATTGGCCAAACTAAAATAAGTAGTAGACGTTAAAGCGTTTCATTATTCATTATAGTTGCAAGTTTAGGTGCGTTAAAAATGAAATTTAAAATGAACTTCAAATTAGTTTAATAATAAGGCAAGAATTTTTTCCTTAGGGGGGGGGGGGGTCGTTACAATATCTCTCTGTTTTCCTATAGATAGGTATTAGATAGGTAAATTTAACGATTTAAACGTTCGTAAACTTTGAAACAATCGACAAACATTCCGTAAATTGATATACACCCTCCAAAACTTGTCTAAAAGGTAACCTTGCACAGTATGGCACCAGGCTCGCTGTCCGGGGCAACCAAAGCGTCGCCACCACGTATCCATAGCGACGCGACAGTTCACCACGTTACATCTATCGTGCACGTTTATTTACTAATTAATACAATGGAAATGGAGGTGGCTGTCCACACGCTTCTGACATTAGCGGTGATAAGCATCGGATCTAAATACAGCTATCGATTGTTTCGGGAGCTGACGAGGCTTCAGTCGATCACATGTCTTCGGAAGGTTAAGGTTGAGTGACGGCTTGCAAAGTTTCCAAAGCAAGCTGCATCGAGTATCGAGCTTCTGTATCTGGGGCGACTGCATGTGGTAAGTGACTCACGATTTAAATAACATCTGTACTCAAACATTATTTAAAGCTAAGTTCCTTTTTGGCCATGGTATACCTGTGTTTTTAATTTTATCTCACTATTATTATGAAGCTACAAGTAGATAAGTAGATAGAGAGATAGATAAACTCTTTATTGTACTAAATAAAACAAAAACTTAAGAAACAACAACTTAAATAAGTATTTTTTAAATTTTTTTTTAGAAAGTATTTGTTCTAAACGAGCAGAGCATTCATTAATAAAACCTAACCACCTAAGAATACCTAACCACATATTATGACTCTTCCATAGACCACTGAATATCAAGATAAAAACAAGATCATCAAGGGAACCTACCGGTTGGAAGCGTAAATCATTTACAGCCAGGTTATTAGTACGAACAAATAGGAATTTTTAGCCCTTAAATACTAGTCCTTTCTGTGGCATAGGGGGTAGTTTAACCAAACCTATTTTTCCTACTAATATTATAAATGATATGGTTTAGAAATTCAGATGTGTCATCACAAACATTTGAAATTTTCATAACATCTCTTTTGAAAAGTCACATTATACCCTGTGCTAGCACTCAAAAGGTTATCTGGAAGAGAGCGCTATATGCGATAAAATCGCCTTTCGTGCACAAAATGTTTAATTTTAAGTATAATCACTGAATTTCTGTATTGTTTATTTATTTATTTAAAGAAACACCAACAGCACACATATTAAATAAATCAAAGGTGACTTTACAATTTTACAATGTTGCCTGATATGTATACCCTTAACAGGTGTTTACAGCAATCTAATCTACAACATTAGACGATTAACTAAACAAAAAAATAACAATTATAAGAAAAAATAAACGTTACAATAATCAAACTAAGAACATAGATTCCAAGAACAAGGCCACTGATACTACGATCACAAAAAATTACTTACTTACTGTTAAAGTACCTAAACAATTTCGTTTTGAACTTACAAAGTGAGTCTCGAAAAATGTGCATATCATTCAAGGAAGCATTTAGTTCGTTATAGGTACGACTCATTCTGGGCAAGGGAGAGTGATGTACTAAATTAGTTTTAGCACGTGTAACTTAAAAATATTTGCAATTTTATGTCGTGGGTCACGATGAGATACTCTTACAGAAACACCGCCTAAAATCGAAGGACTGTCGAATCAATATGCGCTTTGAGAGTTAACCGACTGTCCATTAAAACACCTAAGTCTCGGATTACATTAACGGATTAAATTATTATTATTGCCTAAGTTACATTTTGAACATAAAGGTAAGTTTTTGCGCGTATACTTAATATAAAAACATTTTGTACGTTTAGAGGCATTATATTTGTATCACACCGATATTTTATCATATTTATATCGTACTGCATTTCATTCACGTCAGCAACACTGTATATTACTTTGTAAATTTTAAGATCATCTGCGAACAATTTATTTTTACAATATTTTATGTGCTTCGTGATATCATTTATAAATATTGAAAAGAGTAGGACCCAAGTGGGACCCTTGTGGTACACCAGAAATTGCAATATAGCTATTAGACTCAAACCCATTCACGAAGACTCTTTGCACTCGATTTCTAAGGTATGATTGGAACCAACTCAGAAAAGACCAATGTATACCGATGGCACCTAACTTTTCTATTAAAATACTGTGATTTACTTTGTCAAATGCGCTATTAAAATCGGTATACACTGCATCGATTTGCCCTCCTTTATCCACTTCCTGAGTTACTTCCGAAATAAAGCCCACCAGATTTGTTTCCACAGAGCGACCCCTCTTAAAACCATATTGATGTTCCTATATGAAGTGGTTGGTGTGACTAGATACTATCGGGCATATAAGACTTTCAAATAATTTTGAAAAACAGGAGAGTATAGAAATAGGTTGATAATTCTTAATGTCGTCGTCGACATTGCCTTTTTTATGTATGGGTACAATTTTAGCTTTCTTCCATTCGTCACGGAACTCTCCGGAAGACAAAGAGTAGTTGAATATAAGAGACAGATGCAAAACCAGAACAGAGCCACAACGTCTAATAAAGAGGGGAGGGATGCCGTCGAGACCCGGGCCCTTATGAATATCCAATTTCTTGATTTCCTTCAAAACTTCACGCTCCGTAACTGTCACCCTACTGATACAGTTTGATGATGGCATGTCATAGGGGACGCTTGAGTAACGTTGATGTGTTGCTGAAGGAGTAAACACGTTAGAGAAATTCTCCGCCAGGAGAGCTATGTCTTTTCTCGTATTGGCAACCCTGTCGTCCAGTCGCATGACTGCTGGAAATGAAGACCGTGTCCTTCTTTTGTCTTGTTTTGTGGTATAATAAAGTGTTTTGTATAGTATTGTATTATATGAACTAAATAAATTACTAAACGAATCAGGATGATGTGTGAAACGTAGATTACCTACATGTATTCTGTAATTGTGGTACAAGATTACTTTATAATGTTTATAATGTGAGAAAATGTGGGTAGAGTTTATAATTATGAGCTTATATTTGAATTTGAATTTTAATTATACTTCTCGGACGAAACTTTGTTGTCGTCCTGTTTTGCAACACCCTAACAGGATCTTTGTACACATATATAAGATCTATCTGTATATATATATATGTATATTATACACTGCAAATAAATAAATAAATTCGACGACGAAATGAAAGCGGGAAAATACTAGTTTTACGTAAAACAAAAAATAAGAATATTAAACTTTGATATATGATGGGTGATTTGGTCAAACTTTTTGTAACGAACCTTCTAAAAACGCAGGTTACATATTTCATAAATTATGAACTTAATTAAGTAAAATAGTAATAAATATTCCCATAAGTTAAATTGATTTACGAGCGCTATGAATGTACGACGAGTTTTTAAATTAAGTACACTTGCATGTTTTGTATGATTTAGTTAATTTAAAAATGAAAACGCGAATTGTCAAATATGAGCTTTTCACGTATAGCTAAAACACGTGTGTATGCTTTTTTTAAACCTATAGGTTTCTAACAAATCATCGCCAACTCTTTGTGACGATACGATCCACGATGAAACCGATTGAGACATGCAGATTATATCCATCAAGAATCACCATCTCAGGCAAAGCGTTCCATAGTTTAGACGTTCTTATTACGAACGTGGAATTAAGCACTAATTCACTTTTCAACAAAAAAGAAACAAAATTAAGATCAGTTTATCCGTTCGGGAGCAACGATGCCACAGATAGACACAAGCACACACAAAGACACATCAAATTTATAACACCCCTACATTTTTTCATCGGTGGTTAAAAAAAACAAAAATAAGCAAGTTTTAAAGAGATAGAGTTTGTTTGTAAGCGTCTGTCATTATCTAGTAAGATGTTTTGTCAAGTCAATCGTAATGCTAGAAGAAACGTTAGTTAAAAGAAACTATAATTAGTTTAAACTAGTTAATTCCAACAAAAGGCAAGGTTTAGAAAAGCAGTCAAATGTTGGCGAAGTAAGGCACAAGACGCTACGCATTCTACTCTCTATTGATATGACATAAGAACAAATAACTTAGTGCTTAGGTTGCACCACCGAAGGGGGCGAGGAAGCTAGGCATTATCGTTTAATTTCCATATAATCGCGACCAGGCGAGCTTTCCCCTTATCGCGATTGAGTGCTGACCCACTTCGACTGACCACCTAGCACACCTACCCTCATTTTGCGAGTGACCCGGGCGGCGCGTGCGACCTTCGCTTTTATTACGTCTACTAACAAAATCTTATTTCCTGTCAATCTAACCCGAGACCATTTATTTATGTTGCCGTAAACGACCGCTTCTGTTATGTAACAAAAAGTTTCATTTGCCAGCACCATATCAGGTTATGCATAAATCAACTAGAGTATCAAACTACCCTTTTCTGTGTATTATTAAAGGACACATGATCAGCTTAATTTATATTCCCACTGCTGGGATTCGGGAGCTTCTCCTATAAAAAGAAAGTCAAAGCCATAATCCACTACGCTAGCGGAAAGTGAATTAAGACTGCGGGTTGACGGATGAAGCATGACGTCGGCTATATCTTTTCTTGAAAGTCAATTGTCGTTATATATGACAAGATACTCAAAGGTGTACGCGGATTTCGAACCTACGATCCTATGGTTGCAAATTCAGCCGCTCTCGCCACTAGGTCAACACGGTTTCCATTTAGCCACCACGGAGAAAACTAAACGTCATAAAAATGTATTTTAAGCTGCCATCTGCTCTATGGTTTAGACAGCGTAGACCAAGAAAAGAAATTATAATGCGTAATACGGGGGTATTACGCATTATAATTTCCTTTAATACATTATCGCGTACTTAGATGAAATATGATGAAGCTTCCTTATTTTTTTTTTAAATTAGCCACTCCACAGACTCCGGGGTCCGTGACCTTTGTCATTACAATTATATATTTATTTTTTTACACATTTCTTGGATAAGCTTCCTTATTTATATTTAATGTCTTAAAATTTGCCTTATTAATATCTAATTAAAATTGTTATTAAATTGGAGACCATTGGAGGGAGGAAAGAGATGCGAGAGGAGAAAGAAATGGCAGAAAGAGATGCGATAGGAGAGAGAAATGGAGGAAAGAGATGCGAGAGGAGAGAGAAATGGAGGAAAGAGATGCGATAGGAGAGAGAAATGGAGGAAAGAGATGCGAGAGGAGAGAGAAATGGAGGAAAGAGTGCTTACATAGGGAATCGATACACTAAATTAATAAAAACGTTAATCTGTTGTGATGTAATGGATTTGTATAGAAGGTAATGAATTTGAACGATGGAACTTGCTGGCGCCTAAAACTTGTCAGTGATAAAATTGCAAATAACTTTAGTGACATCAAATAATTCGCCGATTTACTTATTTATGGCTAGCGTGTCGTTAAACCGAGACTACGGTGATTGTGTTCAAAGAAATATTTAAAAAAAAATGACCTAATACGAGTTTTTTATGCCCATCGTATGAAAAGGCTTCATTGGCATAAGTTTAAACGTAATATTATTATGTATAGTTTTCGAAGACAGACTGAAAAAGAAGACTGCAGTCGAATTGAGAAAGCTCCTTTTTTGAACTCGGTTAAAAATAAAACTTTTTCTTTTTAATAAAGACACGTAAAAATTTTGAAATAAGTTGTAATAAAATTCGAGTTTAACTATAAGTTTTTTACATTTGGTGTATACTGTAAAAGCACGAACTGCGATAAATCCTAAGATGTTTGAGCAAAACGCAATTCTAAATGATAAATGTCCAAAAAGGTTTGGGATGCGAACTTTCACCACCATTCAGTGGGTAAATCACAGCATATTATGTCGACCCGATTAGGGCCTATCACTGAGATTTGACTCCGGGTGGGCTCCCGCCAGAAGCCCTGCGCTGACGCTTGCTGACTCGGCCTAAAGGCTTGTTCGCATTAGGCTAGCAAATTAGTCTAGTAGAGAGTAATTTAGTAGCTAAAATACTCGCTACTATTCAAAAATCGTTCGCACCGTGCTTTAGTACAGTTCACAAGTGAGTAGCGTTTCGCAACATGAAGATCCTACAACGCATTTGTTTGAAGTTATTTTTCTCTCCAGACTAATTCGACAAGTTCGAACCTGTTTAATCGGCGAGCCAATGAGCGCACCGCTCGCAACGAACGCGTGGTGGGGGGTGCTACTCGCCCGTTGAAAATAGAACAAAATGGATTGACTCGACTAAATCACTTCCTAAACTACTCGACTAAATTTTCACTGTTCATACACGTTTAGTTGCTAAATTACTCGCCACTAGGCTAAATTACTAGCCTAGTGCGAACAAGCCTTAAGCTCCACTACGGAGGTCGCCAGCTCGCTTCGCCCGCCACCTCCCCGTCCCCCCTACGCTTCGCTAGGCCTCGCATGGCTCACTCCACTCAGGATCTCCCTTGAGCTTCTAGCTTCTGCATTTTTTATATAGGTAGGTACACTGTAGGGGCAGTAGCGAGTAGTAGGTGGAGTCGGGGTGCTCCGAGTCGGATCTGGAATACCAACACCTTTTAAAGTACCGTAGACCACGACGACGATCACGTTTCATAGTTTTTGTCGGGCTATTACAAATCTGTCTTTATTTTTCCGTAGTCAAGTAAATAGTAACTCCACGATTACCTACTTACCTGCCCATACTCTCCGTCTATTTGTAAGGCAAAACATAATTTATGTTTAAAAATGCATAGTCAATTAGTAGCCAGCCACCACCGACTGGGTTAATGGGAATAAATGGTACAAGTTGTCACGTACCAAACATAACATGACTGATTATACCTACCATAGGAAAAGGTAAATAAGACCGTTGTAGGTTGTTTTGTTTCTGATAAAAAATCGTGCGTCATGGCTAAATTAGTCTAGCTATAATTTATTTGATACCTGAGTTTTAGATGCTGTTTAGAGTAGGTACCTATCCGTGTCTGTATCTGAAGCGAAAACCAATTATTAAAGTTTTTTTTCAGATGCATCAGTACAACGCCAAAGGGGTACGCATTATACTTAGGTACCTACTGTGTTATAAGTTGGCAATAAAATAATTTTAAAAAATTCTCATAAACAACCTATTTATTATAGGTACATAAATATATAAAATTAAACGTAATTAAAATTAAATACTTACTTACCATTACAAAAATTTTTTTTTAGTTTAAGTGTGTATGCTTGTTCCTTTTAATCTTTGGAACAGCTGGGCTGATTTTAACTGTGCTTTCACTGTCAGATAGCCGATTTTATAAAGAGCAAATTAGGCTACTTTTATAACAGAAAATTTAACAATATGGCAGTAGAAAGTTAGCGGAGTCAAACAAATTTAAAGCTCAAACACCATTAACTAAATCCACACTAGCAAAGCAAAGCTTGTACTATGGGGGCCAGATAGCTATCGAGCGAGGCGAGATAATGTGTGTAGATTTTCAAAGAAAACATCAATCGTTATTGTTTACACTGTGTCTGGGTGTTTCTATGTATAATAAGTATGTATTTTAAACTATATAAGTATTATATCAGCTATCTGGCTGCCATCACACAAGCTTTGCTTAGTTTGGGTCAGATGGTGTTGTGTGTGAATTGTCCAACAATATTTATTATTATTATTTATTTAGTCAGCGTTATTTAAAAAGTTGCAAAACTTGTGTAAAAACTCATATTAGAACCATTAAAATGAAATGGAAAAAAATGAACACAGTCATGTTGGCTGTGGCAATAACGAAAAAGAAAGACATGGGTATACAAAAAAAAACACAAGAAAAGGTACATGTGGCAAGAAATACAAATAACGAATACATATCGTGTTAGTGTGCACTGGACCCCACACACAGGTCAATCTAGGGGGCGAGCTGTGTTGGAGGATTAATTATTTTATGTTAGTTTTTGCTTTGTAACTCTACACATTGGTTCGCCTTGCGCGTCAGTCTCCCGTGACAGGTTGTAATGCGCACAAAGGGTAGCCCCTATTGCAAACATTGAAGATTACCAGGTCAGCTCGGGCCTCGTTGGCCTACATAATAGGTAATGTACCTAATAACAGATTGCACTTCATTTTCCTTGTAATTTTAATGCTTTGAAAAATTCCTCTATGCATTGAAATTCACTCGTGATTTACTAATTAATTATGTGATTGGGTAAAACCAGTCATTTATAAGCGATAGATAAAGAGATTGATTTATTTGCTTTGCAACATAAACCGCTTTTTGTATTATTAGTGCTGGTACTTAGGGTCTCTCACAAAGAGAGTTTTATGATTATAAATTATAATCCATTTGACGCCAGCCAAGTTAACGGTTACACCCTAGACTTAACTCCTTATTTTTAGATTATTACAGACTACTTTAGATAACTGCTGCCACCCCACATACCTACATTTAAATTTTTCAACTTATATCTTCAATTTACTTATCAATTATTCAACTTTTACAAGTGGTTGCATAGAAGAAGAAACTTAAAGAAGTACTTACTTGTGTCAATTATTCTATCGAGAATTAGTTGGTTTTTTATTGGTAAGCACGATCCATCGTAGATCGCACCGTCGGCGTCGCTTAACGGCTTAACATCAGGCGGTCAATAGAAACACCTAGACCCTAGATACAGAACAAGTATTTCGTCACACAAATATGATTTGTCCTAGACGGGAATCGAACCCATGACCTCAAGCTCCGCAAGCAGAGTTAGTAGAACTACAATCATATAATACTACTTTATGATATTAGTACGAAGCGTTAACTGTGCCATTGAGAGCAAAGACATTTTCTTTTTGTAGAGCTGTTTTTACAGATACATATTCTGCGATCGAACTTAAAAAAAAGACATAAATTAAGTTGACTTATTCAGTAGCTCCCATAAAAGTCATAATAAAACTCCTTTGTCAGGCTGTTAGCTGGAGCACTATCGAGGGCAGTGGGTCAACTCAGCTCAGATCTGAGCGAAACTACGGAAAAGCACGAGAGTTTGCCGTCTAACTGGGCCACGCAAAGCTTGCGTGAGAAAACAAACCCGGCTTTAGGTATAAATAACGTTCTTTGGTCAACTGTGTATAACGTCTAAAATGAACCGGTTAAGTATACGTCGGACTCAGTAGGTAGGTAGTAGTAGGTGCTGAGGGTTTCGAATTTCGAGTTACCGCAAGTAAGGTTTCGAATCCTACATTTCGAGGTATCAGTGCCAGTTACTCATAGGTACAAAGGTATTTCAAGTCTGAACAGTTGCTAAGGTTACGAGCCGTGGTTACGAGTGAATCCAGCACATGTTCGCTCTCGTATCGTTCGTCTCGTACAACTGTTCGCACCTTTGGCATGGGTCGGCAAAATGCCAAAACGCGGGCTAAGAGATGAACCAAAACGCTCATGGGCAACTACATTCCTGTACGAAAAATATGTCAGTCTTAAACATCGCTACAAAATTGCTAACTTATCGGCTTTTTATCGGATACATTTCGGTGAGTGTGCAACTAATCTTCATGGCCACCACCTTGCCCTTTTTTCTATCGAACTGCTGTTTGAGATTTGATTCTACTCTTGCGATCAGAACGGTTAGATTTTGGAATACCTACGTCGCTTGAGTGGGTTGGGTTTTCCCGATGGTTGCAATCTTGGTGTCTTCCAGTCAATAGTAAATCGGTTTCTTCTAGTGAAGCACGCTCTATTGTAGACCGCAACGTCGCTTAACATCAGGCGTGATGGCGGTTAAGTGTAAACCTTTTGAAATCGGTTTATAAAATAAATAAATAAAAAAGTGGTCAAGTGCGAGTCGGACTCGCCCATGAAGGCTTCCGTAGCAGCAAGTAACATAATATAAAAGTTCTTGTAGTTCGTTGTTACTTTAGTCAGTGTTAATAACAATAGGCAATTTATGACGTATTAAAATAAAACGACTTACTAGATCTCATTCAAACCAACTTTCGTTGATAGTTTACATGGTAATGTACATCATACAAAATACAAATACAAAATACAAAATGATTTTATTAATACAACATAGGGTAGAACAAGATAAAGTGGAAACCCCTGTCTACAGCTTTAGCGTGAGCTGTGTTGCAGCAGACAGTGCCTTCCCCAAACTAAGTACAGTTATAATACATTTTATAAAATATTTTTTTTTTTTAGATTAAAATAAAAACTAAATACAATTTATTAACGTGTATGATAAAATGGATTTGTTTGAAATATGTGAGTTTGTATGTGCATGCATAGATTTGTGTGCATATAAATATGTGTATGTAAATGTGAATGTGCTTGCATTTTTAGTGATTTAAAATCTGGGTGTGGGTTTGTGTGTGTGTGTGTGTGCGAGTGAGTGTGCGCGTGTTAGGGTGTGTGTGTGTGTGTGTGTGAATACAGTATTTTTTAATTTTGACATTCTCTTATATTAGGCGGCCTCTAAACCTACAATAACTTTGTGCAATGCATTTTATTGTACAAAATGATTGAAAGGAACTTAGCATTCAAACGATCAATGATATTGCACAAAAATACGAACTACTCAATGTTTTCGTGTTTAGTCGGAGAACGATGTTGATTCCGTAAGGACCGCGCGATCAAAATATCTCTCAACAAGATTTAGCTGCAGCTATACATATATATGTATGTACATAATAATATAGTGTAATATAGTGTTGTTGTTCATGGAAATCTTTGCTTGCCTTTGTTTGTAATGTGTTACTGTGTTCCGGTTTGAAGGGCATTGTTTTCAGTGAAATTACCGGGCATAGAGATAAAACATCTTATATCTCTGGGTGACGAGCGCAATGCTTTGTTAGGTAATGATTTGGATTATTAATGTTTCAGTAGCTACGTGTCATTGGGCTGTTATGGGCAGGCATGTTGCTTACCATCAGGCACATGCCCTGCTCGTCTCGTCACTTTATAGGTACTATAAAAAAAGGAAACATCTCTTTGCATTTAAACAATAATGTCTAATACTAAACATTTATATATCGCGTTTCTTTCATTTCGTATTCTTTGCTCTTGATATTCCATAGAGACGGCAATTCTCTCTACCATTGGATACTCTTATTCGTAGTTACCTCCTTTTTCTTTAACTTCTGCATTCTCGCCATATGTATACCTACTCCTCGTCAAGACGAGTAACAGACTGATAAATATTGTGCAAAGCTGACCCTACACGACGCAATGAAAAAATATGGAGCAATAAAAATTACACTAGCTCAAACTTTCATTCAATCATTGTGCAATCTTCTCAATTTTAACCCTAAACGGCCAATTATATTGAACAATTCGCAATATTGCGCAAAATTATTGATCATCTAGGGGCCGCCTTAGAAGTTAGAGGGGACACACACACACACTTTTTACCCCTATGAAAGAGTCCCTCGCGCAAACTGTTCAGTTTAGAAAAAAACATGTTTGGAACCTCAATATCATTTTTGATGACCTATCCATAGACCCCACACGTATGGTTTTGAACAAAAAAAATTTTGCCAGAGTTTCAGTTCTAAGTATGGGACACCCCTAAAATTTTTTGTTTTTTTTTCTATTTTTTTATCAAAATCTTAATGTTGTTTACAGATTACATCCACTTACCAAGTTTCAATAGTATAGCTTTATAGTTTCGGAGAAAAGTGGCTGTGATATACGGACGGTCAGAGAGACATACAGACAGACATGACGAAACTATAAGGGTCCCGTATTTTGCCATTTGGCTACGGAACCCTAAAAATATGTGCGGTTAAGACCGCAGCGCCCGGCAGAAGTGAAAACTAAAACAAGAAATACTTAACTATAGTATAAATTGAAATTGAATTATAGATAGTAAGCACAGCAACACGAGAATAGCATGCGGCAGAATGACTAGTATCCCCAACAATAAAAAACAATTTTTACGCGGGTCGGAAACAGCGTTTGACTCGCATTTTTTTAATTATTTTTTATTTATTTATTTTATAGGTATTGCGCTAAAAATGCATAAATATGTTGTTTTATAGTGTTTGTATTAGTACTGTGATGAAAATAGGTATCATTTTGTGTGTATACGTAGGTAGTGTAAGTGATAGATAGAAAAACTCTTTATTGTACTAAATAAAGCAAAAACAAAATCTTACGAAACAACAACTTAAATAAGAAAATTTAGTAACAATTGGCGGCCTTATCGCTAAAAGCGATCTCTTCCAGGCAACCGTGGTATGGAAAATTATTATAAATTAAGGAAAACGGGTTCACAAACAAAGAGCAAATAGAGAAAATAGGAGTAAATTGATACTACATACATTACTAAAACAAACAATGTTATAATAATTGTTGACAATCCTAAATTAACGATAAACATACATGCTAATAACGTTACATTGTAATAAATAACATAACATGACAATAAATATACACTAATACATAATAATTACAATTATAATACTAATTGACAAAAGTAACAAGAATACTTCAGTAATAGTTTTAGGCACATCCACAGAGCGAATTTAGCAGGACTTGGACAAATAAAAGGTTTTCACGTGTTCTTTGAACACAACAAGCGAAGGAGCTTCCCTGATTTCCACAGGCAAGGAGTTCCACAGTTGTGCTGCTTGGAACGCAAACGATTTGCCAAAGAATTTTTCATAGCGTGCAGATGGGGCTTGAAGTACTAAATTATACGTAGGTGTCAGAGTACGTGTCTGAGAGCTGCTCCAAAAAGTGAAGCAGTCTCTTAGGTAACGGGGGGCAGCAGAGTCAAAAAGCACACTGTAGAGCAGCGAAAGTACATGAGCATTCCGACGAAGGCGAATGGGGAGCCACTTGAGCTGTGTACGAAATTGAGATACGCGATCATATTTGCGCAAGCCAAATATGAATCTTACACAATAATTTTGGAGACGCTCAAGTTTATCTAGCTGGCTTTCCGTGAGGTCAAGATAGCAGGCGTCAGCATAGTCTAGGATAGGGAGAAGAAGAGACTGAGCAAGGGCAACCTTACTGGCAGTGGGTAAAAAGTTACGCACTCGTCTTATAGACCCACCAGACGCAAATAAGTTACAACTGATTGACTCTAAGTGAGGCTCCCAACTCAAAGTACGATCAAAAATCACACCAAGATTCTTGACCGATTCACTGTAAGAGATTGTAGCCCCGTCAAGGACAACAGCTGGAATAGTAGTTTTTTGTAATAGATGTGAAATGCAAATTTAATATTTCGTGACGGGCTCAATTTATGTAGTAAGTACTTAGAAGTTAATGTCGCGATAAAAAAACATAAATATACTAAACACAGGGACACAACAGCGAAGAGCAGTTGACCATAATATCCTACTCGCTCTGACGCGCTTGTGACTATATTTTATTTCTTGCTCTAGCATCCTGAGTTCACCCGAAAATTTCTTATCACACCCGAGCGAATGAAATCACAGCCCACGAAAAATCGGTCTAGGCGCGCCAAAAGAAGTTTTTACTACAAAAAACGCTTGACCTTCACATCTGTTGCCAGGACGTCTACTCTCTACGAAAAACGTAAAAACTCGTCGTAAAAACTTTCGAAATAAACTCGTGTCCGTCCGTCCGATCCGTCGTTTCGTCCGTTTAAATGTTCGATTGAACGAAGTAGAAACGGAGTTGGAAAGTCGTGAGTTTATTTCAAAATTTCGTTTTTCGTAGAAAGAGAGTTGACGCCCAATTTGATGTATGTTTTAGTAGTGGTAGGACTCTTTCCGGGCTCTGGAAAGAGTCCTACCACTACTGTTCCTGGGGAAGTTCTACACATTTGTCAGTTATTCTACCACCAAGCAGTAATGTACATCCATCATTATGATCACTATATTCGTTCCTCGTGTGTGACCTGTGATATTTCTGTAAAGAGTGTATTATATAAAAACTGTGATATCTCTGTAAAGAGACATAACAGGGCACAGAGATAAATCATCTAATATCAACGACGAGCGGGTGACGAGCGCTGTACAGTGCTCGGTCTATGATGATCTTCGTGTTCCAAAAGCTGCGTGACTGTGCTGTTATGTTGCTTGCCATCAGACACATGTCCTGCTCGTCTCCTCTCTAGATAAGAAAGAAAAGAAAATAACCGCATGAAAGCTTTAATCGCTTTCATGTGGCTTAAAATTAAACTTATTTACCTAAAAGAAACACAGTATCGATAAATAGTTATGTAAACTGTAAATCAAGTATGTTTACGTGTGAATAATTATGTATATCCTTCTCTGTTACGTAACTAAGTTTATGAACAGGAAGCACATTTTATTTATAACTGAAATGTAAACAAATTAAGTACAGAAGATTAAAATTTTTCCTGTTTTCCAGCTAAACTTATTACCTACCAATTAATTTTACAATAACATGCCTTTATCAGTAGGTACTGTAGTTATTTGTAGTTAGTTTTTAGTATACTCCATGTTATTCATTATTTGTAGGATTTGTACATTCCTGCATCTTTCGTAGTTCATTAGACAGTGGAATAAATCATCTGTGTGGGGTTTTCTCGGTGAAGGTAAAATCAATTTTAAATCAATCAATATACCCAGAGGGGGTAATTACCTCTCTGGGTACACCCTAGGAGTAGTGTCCTACTCCAAGGGCGGAGCCCACTAATATAATAATATAAATGTAAAATTTAAATATTTATTGTTTTACCAAATTAAGTTAGTCTGCAATGGCAAATAAGTAATCTAATCTTGCGAAAATGTAGTTTCATACAGAAATTATTCTTTCTCCTTAATAAATTGTAGAGCTAAGATTTTATAAAAAAAACATTACCATAATTGTCAGTTAATTTCAGCTCACTGTAGGGCTAATATAATAATATAAATGTGAAATTTAAATATTTATTGTTTTATCAAATTAAGTCAAAGTCTGCAATAGCAAATAAGTAATCTAATCTTGCGAAAATGTAGTTTCATACAGAAATTACTCTTTCTCTTTAATAAATTCTAGAGCTAAGATTTTGACGTGACAACGTCTTATAAATTGGTTTGCCGGGTGACACTTCAAGAAACTGCGTTACGCTCCGCTCACGTTATGCGCTCACAACGAGAGCGAGTGAGAGGCACGCGTCCCTTCCACTCGGGCATGGTTAGCCCGCCTAAGAGCGAGACAGACAGACATAAAAAGTGAAAGGCACACGTCCCTTCCGTAAAATTATTTTACCACTCAAAGTCGTTGTCACGTAAAACTTTCGCCCGTATACCGACTTTACAGGCAACCAATTTTTTTATAAAAAAAACATTACCATCATTGTCAGTTAATTTCAGCCCACTGTAGGGCTCCTCTTTCTTGCTTGTCTCCTCTTTCTTTGGCCAAAAGATTTTAAGATACATAATTGGTAGTCATAGAGGGACTGTCGATAAAAGTAAAAATGTATAAGTAACTCAGAATTTGATACTCGTAGCTCACGAAAATTTTGAAAACTACGCGGATGAAACCGGAGAGCGCTGCTATAGCAGTGTCGTAGTCTGGAATATATCTTCAAAGCATTGTCGTCTAAATACGAGTAAGTCTTCTAATCATGGCCATCTAGAAATGCTGACGCTTTTCTACTACTTTCGGGACCATAGCCTCGATTTCACCCGAATATTTCTTTCATTTACGAGCGTGACGCTTGAGGTCAATTTACAACCTACGAAAAATCTGTGTGGAGCGTCAAAAGAAGTTATCACTTCAAAAAAGTAAAAACGCCTCGGAACAAAAACCTTTCCATAAACGGACATGGGTTACCTATTGTCGATTCGCTACTTAGTTAATTCCCCACAAAAACAAGTGTGTGTATATTCGCCACAATTCTATTTTTTCGATAAATCCTCGTTTATTAATTGTAAATTCGTCACAGTGTTGTTTTCTGTATAGACAGTAGATAGAACAAAGAATAAATAAGTAACTATGTTTAATATAGGTACTACATATTATATATTATATTTTATTTTTCTAAAGCTTGAAACTAAGAGGCACCAAATTAAAGAAATATCAATAGATTACATAATATATACAACATATACAGTAATAATCACATTTTGTTTTTTATTTATTTTTACGATGGTAATTAGATTTATTACATAAAGCCATGTCTCAAAAGCATTCGTCGGCCTCTCAGTTTTCGTAAAAGTGATATGCAAAGGACATTATTAAAAGGTATAATACTATTTCCAGCAATGAAAGTTCGTAGGTTAGTAATACATTACCATAGAAAAAAATCACCAAGGACGTGACAAAATTAGGTAGATTAGGTAGATCTTTAAAACCTAGGTACCAAAATACGAATACGAATTCTTCGTAGCGTTACATCGATTTAGAGCTTGCGTGTATTCATTTTGCTTAAGCAACTTTTAATGAGTGCTATTAAGCATTAAGTCCTTGGAACTCCGTATCGGAGCTGTAATCAGGCGAAAAATCATCTGTAGCTTGTGTAAATTATGTTAGGCGATAATAATCCGGGGCGTAGCCACATAGCGTTGACGTCACCCGTCACTCTCTCACCCTATAAACTTGACATTAACTTGACTTAGCCGCACCATCGTTACAAAACTTGCATAAAGGTTAATTAGCCTACTTTATGTTCCCACTACTGGGCCTCGGGACCCTTTCTCACAAGGAGAGTCAGGGCCAAAGCCAAAGCGATGAAAACGTCCAATTCACAATCGTGGGGTGGTTTCGGTTTGGTGGCGTCGACTACTGCCTGTTCCTCTGTGTACTTATATTTCTAAATGCAGATGTGCCGGTTTGTCAATATCACAGAAAATATAATGTTCTGTGGTCATTATTACCATTGGCTATAACAGTGAAGGAACAACGTGAGCAAACCAGCCTGTTCCATTAGACTTAAAACTTTATTTTTAGATTTTTGCCACACCACATAAATTTTAATTTGTCAATTGTTTCAGAAAAATGTATTTCTAGGCATTTTCATTGGGCCAGCGTGGTGGATTGTGGGCTTGCGGGAAAAGGCCCCGAGTTCCAACAGTGAGAGTGCGGGTTAAAGTTATACATATGTAGGTATTGCTGGAATGCGGCGGGGTATGATTCATAATGGGTAAGGGCATTACGCATAGGTGTAATAATGATAATAGAAGTAGGTACCAAGTAGGTACTATTTGTGTAGGTACAGTTCTACATAATATTACACAGAAAGTAATGTATGTAGGTAATTACTGTAACGATACGGGCGGTAACTTTTTTAACAATAATAAGGATTGCTTTTGACCATCCCGTTTATAGGTAAGGACCTCCCATATAACAGTAACTGAGGATTTTTACTCATTTCGAGGTAGACGAAAAAGAACCTTATAACTATAACTGTAATTTCAAACTTTCTTTAACAGAAAGACCTACTCTTACTTGTGCTGGTAGGTGTACACGTACGTATTAAAATCTGGTTTGTAATTTACTAATCACGATTTAGGTTCTAGTTCTGTGAGCTTAAAGAACTTAGAGTTCAAAATCGAATGGGCAAAGCTGACTTTTCTTTGAATTATTACCATTCCTAATGGCGATATTTGCTTGTTAGCGTTAGCGTGTCCCTATGGTGTTCAGAGCGGACTTTTGTTTTAGGCATAATATCGGAACCATTAGTCCATGAACACAGGTTCGCTTCGTATAGTTCAAGGACATCCATGGAAGGCTCAAACAAAGGTCATTTTTTGATGACACTTTAGATTGGTTATGTAAATATAAGAAATTGTGTTGTACCTGCCTTACTGCCATGGTGGATTTAGATCTGAGACAAGGTCAACTAATAAGAAACGCTCATTAAAATAGTGTACACTCCGCGAGGCATAAGCTGAGCTTTGCATTTGTGTGAGTGTACATGGATAGTGTAGGTGTGACAACCGGCCTTAGGCGCGGCGCCATTCTGTCTCGCCGCGCTCCTGCCTGATTGGTGATCACTCACACTAATGCAAAGCTCAGTCTATACCTCGCGGACAAAATTTCAAGCTCCTGCCTGATTGGTGATCACTCACACTAATGCAAAGCTCAGCTTATACCTCGCGGAGTGTACCTACTTTTTTGTGATGAATAAAAAAACATGTTACTAATTACTTATATCTACTTATAGTCTAAGATCATCAAATCCATCCCACAAAGTCTCAAAACAAAAGTATACAACCAGTGCGTCCTACCCGTTATGACCTACGGTGCTGAAACGTGGACACTGACAGTCAAAATAGTCCGAAAGCTCAAAGTCGCTCAGCGAGCTATGGAAAGGGCTATGCTTGGAGTTTCTCTGAGGGATTGCATCCGCAATGAAGTAATTCGTCAGAGAACTAAAGTCACCGACATAGCTCAGCGTATTAGCAGGCTGAAGTGGCAATGGGCCGGTCACATCCATCGCAGACCCGATAACCGTTGGGGTAAGCGGGTTCTGGAGTGGAGACCGCGAATCGGTAAACGTAGTGTAGGACGCCCTGAGACTAGATGGAATGATGATATACGAAAGACAGCTGGTGGCGGTGGGAAGCGTAAGACCGAGGATCGGGCTGAGTGCTGAGTGCTGCGTTTTATAGGAGAGGCCTATCTCCAGCAGTGGACGAACACGGGCTGATGATGATGATGATAGTCTAAGATCCCACTACACAACGACCTTCACCAAGCTGTTTACTGGATGAAAAGTGTTTTATATGTAATTTAATATGTCAACAAATATATTGCAAATAGGTTGCCCAACAGTGTCACACAAGTGCCAGTGAAGTGCCACACCTTTTCCAGTTATTCTATCGTCAAGTAGTAAGGTGCAAACATTACTGTGTTCCGGTTTGAGGGGCAATGTTTCCAGTGAAATTACAAGGCATAGAGATAAAACATCTTATACATCTGGGTGACGAGCGCAGTGCAGTGCTAGGTATTGATTTGGACTCTCCATGTTCCAATAACTGCGTGTCATTGTGCTTTTATGTGGCAAGCATGTTGCTTAACATCAGGCACATGACGTGCTCGTCTCGTACTCAATAACATAAAATATACACTAAATACTACAGAAAAGTACGTACTGTAATTAAACAGGTTTAAAATTAGCTGGCCTCGTGGCTTAGTGGGTAGTTACTCTCCCTGCGAACCCGAGGGTCGTGGGTTCGATTCCCACCCAATGCAAATATTTGTGTGATGAATTCAAATATTTGTACTGTGTCTGGATGTTTCTATGTATAATAAGTATGTATTATATCAGCTATCTGGCCGCCATAGCTTTGCTTAGTTTGAGGTTTGTTGGTGTTGTGTGTGAATTGTCCGCCAATGTTTTTTTTTACTGGGTACCAGCTTATAGGATTTATACATCAATAAGATAAGATATTTTTAAAAATAATGGATGTCCGTTACGGATTGATGAAAAAAGAAAACAAACGTTGGACATATTACCTATGCATATGTGCATATCAATTTTCCCTAACAATATTAAACATGAATAGCAATTTGATGCACTCTGTAGCTCTGTACCTACTTATATGAGAAGCTCTTGGCGTATTTTGGATGCTTGCCAATCTAGTAAAAGCACATGATTATGTTCCTACTGCAGGATTCGGGTTCTTCTCTCACAAGGAGAGAGTTAAGGCTATAATCGACCAAGTAGGCCAATACGGGACGGTCGATGACAAATATCCTCGAATGCTGTATTTTTTTCGCTATTTCCTCACGATGTACTACGAGCCCTAGTAGCCACCAGAACTTTTAGATGTTTAATAGGTAAGATCAAACTTAGCTGTAAATTTCATGCAAAAAATACTTTTGCAGTCTATCCATAATATGGGAAAAGCAGAATCGGTCCATAAAATAATAATAGGCACAAGGCTGCCGAAATTAATTCATATCGAATCGGTGTCAATATGCCAATAGTACCCTTTTATGATTCAATTCCTGAAGTCGTATTTCTCGACATAATATAAAGACGCCGACCTGGTTGCGCAAGTTAATAGATTAGGCTGTGGGCGGGTTGCGTGCCGCGCCGCCCAGCGGCTGCCTGTCCGAGCGGACAGCGGCGCCGGGCCCGCGGCCAGTCGGAGGCTCGCGCGCTCCGCGCCCGCCCGCCCTCGCGACCCGCGTCATGCCGCTCCGACTCACCTCTCACTAACCGACCTCCAACCCTGTTATGGAACGCACGGCCAGCGGCAAAGGGGAGCCCATCCCGAGCATCCTTAAAAAACCCAAGTCACGACACAAAGGCGACCTCATCGATAAAAAAACCAAGATAAAACGAGAAAAAGTGGACGGTCCGAAGAAGGGCGATGCGACTCCGCTGCCCCAGGGCTGCACTCCTCTAATGTATGCCTGCCAGCAGGCTGATTACAAGGCTGTCGTCGAAATACTCAACAAGGACGTGAGTTTCTCGTCATCGCAAACACTGCAATCTTCACCCATCATTGCATGCCCCTATCTATTCCATCATTTTAAAATTCAACAGAATATTTCTCACATGCTAAAATATCATCGGAACCGCTTAACTTGGCTCAAAGTTATTATAGCAAGGTGAGGTGAGCGATTATCAAAATAAGAAAACTCGCATAGTTTCAATGGTCTGACGCGAACACGCGATGTAACACCAATGGTGCGAGGAATTTGCCTAGTAAACAATGCTACACCGGCAAACTTTACTCCGACACATGAACGTTTCCGTAGCATTTTCATTTCCTGAATCCTTACGGGGTATCGTAAGCTATTCAAACAATGGAAATTGTCTTCAAAACATCAACAAGGAATTGCAGTAAAATTATGCAAATATACATACACATGGCTTCCACCACATAGCGAGGCCATCAATCACGTCTGCTCAGTCGTAAAGTTTCATCGCAGCTGTCGATGTCTTGAGGAAATGCACCTGACCTACGGGGGGCGCGGGGCGAGGAAACTCAATCAATAGGCGATTCGACGGCACACAACAGGGAAACGTTTCCACACGTCGGGGTAATGGACTATAGTAGGTGGAAAGGCCGCTTGTCTAGTAACACGTGTTTACCGCATCAACCTGTTTGACTCGTTAAAAATTGACGAGGGTGGTTCCCGCTCCAGTCTGCCCCAACGAACTCATTATTCATACATCACACACGTTTCTATTAGCCGGTATTCATCAATAATTCACTTTACCACAAATGCAGGTCAACAGTTCGTATACCATTACTTTTTCAAAGGCACCTAACGTTTTCCTAAATGCCTATCCTAAATACTTAACTTCATTTGTCATAGTCATTTGTTCCTACATTAGACTCAGTACGAAAAAAATATAACAAGGTAAATAAAAAATAACAAGGTAAATAAAAAATAATGTTTGTAAATCTAACGTTGTAGAGAATGCGACCCATCTAGCGAACGAGATATTGAAAAAAAAAGCCAGCACTGAGAGTCGAGCGTCTAAACTTGGCACTTGAGGCAGTTTCTGTCTGGGGCGATGTTGGTCTGTTCCCCGTAATTTCAACTGATCTCTACTTTCCAAAGTGTATCTGTTCCGATAGAGGTTTTCTCCATTTACATTAGTTTTAAAGTATCATTGGTTTTCCATGGTTACAATCTCTTTTTTCGGTTTCTAGTATCGGATTCTTCTAAGTAAGCACGCTCCATTCGAGAGTACATCGCCGCTTATCTATTCTATGTCGCCGCTTAGCGTCAGGGTGTTAACTACCTATCATTATTAAAAGTGTACCTACTTATCTTTTTCGAAATTCTATGAGACCTTGTTTGAAAACTTATTTATGTAAGTTCAGACCATCATAGTCGAGAAAGATAACCCTGAGAGGGAACGGTTCCTTCATTTTAACATTAGTACGGCATGGTAATTTTATATATTAGGTTACTACGCAATCTTACACTGTCCGTCACACAAATTCTGCTGGATGGCCACTACTGCCAAGTAAATTTTGGACTAGCGCAAATCATTCAGCCGACACATATACATACATATTTTGTTACTCAATTCCCAAATAATAAGTCAGCCGACATCACTTTTGTATCTTATTACCAGCAAAAATTGTCCCACTGCTGGGCAAACGTATGTTCCTTCCAGAAAGCCCGATCTGCGGGTTTGTGGGGCAAGTTGTTATCGTGATTGCAGTTCGTCACGCCACCTTCGTCTGGGTCGACATCACATAACATAAAAAGTATAACAGTTGCACCTAGAAGCTGGCTACAAGTCGGCAGGCACCAGGTCCTTCGCGCTATCGCGCTATGGCCGTAAAGAACTCGGCGGCAGTCCAAGTCGAAATCGTCACATCTGAGATACCATTGTGTGGAATACTATATGGAATGGTTTTATCCATGCGCGTAAGTGGGACTATGCGTGAGTTTGAGATCCTTCCTTTGCCTTCGGCGCTAGCCCAAAGTTCGGTAGGAAATAGAATATATTTGAGGTCAATTGCTATAGGCCCCTTCATAAACCACTCCTTTGCGTCGCGCAGTCGGGTAAAAAAGGAAGTTGGCACCGTATCTACTTAGGTACCATGTACCGTTTACAGTATACAGAATGCTTTCAGGTATGCTCTACCTAGGTATAGTTCCTTAGTAGGTTTAGGTTAGTTCAGTAGATAATACAAAATACAACGCATCTCGGGCAAAACTGGCATAAGGATCTTAAATCGATGGCATAAAACAATAGGATAGCATAAATCGAGTTTTGTAGTGGTAGGACTCTTTTTACAGAATCCACCTGGGGAGTACCACCTTTGTCAGTTCTTCAACCGCCAGTACTGTCCAAGCGTCACTGTGTTCTGGTTTAAATTACAGGGCAAAGAGATAAATGTTATATCTATAGAAGACAAGCGTAGTGCAGTGCTAGACAATGGTTTGGATTCTTCACGGTCCAACCGCGTGTTGTTATGAGCGTGTTGCTTATCATCAGGCACATGTCCTCGTCGTCCCGTCACGATTTTAAAAAAGGCAAAAAATCTTCAAGTTTAATGAAAATGTTTCTGGTGCAGCCATCGTCAGTGCGCGTGCGAGACCGTGGTCTCCGCTGCGCGCTGCACTACTGCGCGTCTAGCGGCGGCGCGAGCGCAGCGGCGCGCGCGGCGTGCGCCGACCGCGTGCTGATGGCCGCGCCGGCGTTAGCGGGCGCGCGCGACGCGGATGGCCTCACGCCGCTGCACCTCGCGGTCGTGCACGGGAACGTACCGCTGGTACAAACGTTACTCGCCGCCGGAGCTGATGTCAACGCCACTGATGACGAGCACCACACTGTTGTCCACTGGGCCACAGGTGAGAAATCTAACATTATAGAAAATAATACCACACTTTTGCAAGTTATCCTAAAGCAGTTAAAACATCACTGTGTTCCGGTTTGAAGGGCAATATTTCCAGAGAAATTCCAGGACAAAACATCTTATATTCCTCGGTGTCGAGCGCAATGCAGTGCTAGGTAATGATTTGGACTCGTCACGTTCCAATAGCTGAGTGTCACTGGGCTTTTATGGGCAGGCATAGGTATTGCTCACCATCATGCACAAGTCCTGCTGATGACAAATGACAAAAATGAATCGTCGTCGGCTTGGAGGGAAATTTCAAACGCGTAACCCCAACTCGGGATTCCTCTTCGATTCACGGCCACGGCTACCGAGCCTGTGGCCTGGTCAATGCGGGAATCCTTCGGGGGGATCTAACAATACATTGCACAAGGACAAATATGTGAGTGTTGAACTTTAGCGGTATGATGTGTGTTCCGATTGATATTTCGCTTATTTGTCAATTAATTATTATCGGTGAAAATTGATCAACTACTTAATACATACATACATATTAGAGTAAGATCCTAGGGCTGCCAGACGTCACGTATTTTCTGATGAATGAAATGTGGACGATTGAGTAGAGCTAGTTAGTACGTACTAAGAACATGTCATGCTTACCCGCTAACTAACTCAGACGGCCAATTTTGAGATATGGGGTCCAGAAGGTACATATAAACATTCATGTACGAGATTATGAGTTTAGGGGATGACTGGCCCCTTAGATCGGTCTGTCTTTTCGGAAAAGGCTTTAAAATAGTTGTCTGATAAACGTCGTTATTTTGGAAGTTTTAAAGTGTCTGTTAAGCAAAACGGCCGACGGAAAGTGTAAGAGTATTGGGGCCTTATTTTTAAAGATATTGCCTATGGGCATACGTGAAAATGAGTTATCAGAAAATACGTGAAGTAAGTAATGTATCTTCTGAACCCCATATCTCAAAATTGGCCGTCTAAGCAAGTTAGCGGGTAAACATATGTTCTTAGTACGTACTAACTCTACTCAATCGTCCACATTTCATCAGAAAATACGTGACATCTGGTGGCTCTGGGATGTTGGACTATATGTATATGCATGTGTATATAAATAAGATCGTTTCTTACATGAAAAGTCATAATCGTTTAGATATAACAACAATGCATTAAAAAATGTGTTTAGTGTGAAAGTCTCTAACAGTAGAGTATGTTCAGTTTAATAAATCGCTTGTTTTCTAATCAGCAGTGCAACGTTATCTACTTATTAGATGCATATGTATATGAATAACATAACATGAACTCTCGTGTTTGTCGTTTCGTTATGACAACAATGCATATCACAAGGGCACTCAAATCACCTTGAGCTTGACCTTTCACTCAAGTATGTATTTACGGTACGCATGTAATTCCCCATTGGTCGTTGACTTACCAAAAGAAATATTCTCCAAGCTATTCATTGAAAACGATGTGGGTTTTATTCGATCATTAACGTCGAAACGATTATCATGCCGGTTTTCCTTGTTATCGGGGAATAAGCTTAAGGAGCATTGACGTCATGGGGACCAGTCAAAGACAATGAACCCTTGGTAAATATGATCTGTGGGAGCAGCAACTGTGCAGCCTTCTTTTTGGGCCTGTGCTTCGTACAATAAAACCTATGCAAATGTGGTTTGAGCTCCAATTCCAAGGTAATTATTATTTGGATTTAAAGCATGCGATCAACTAATTTACTGCCGTGCCACAAAGTAGTATTTCCCCTGGTTGTTAATATAATTCTTGCTTACAAAACTTGATTTGCCGGTTGATAAATCTTGATGACTTATAAGCTCAGTCCATTCCGATTTAAATGCAGCAGATCATTTTAATATGTATAATTTATAGATAGACAGATAATTAACTCTTTGTAGCATTTGATACATAGAAACTAAACAAATTGAAGTAGGAATCGGCGACCTTATTATTAACAGTAATCGCTTCCAAGCAACCCTTGGATGAAATAAGAAATTCAAGAGTAGATCAATTTAACAATGGTAAAATAATGGGTTTGATTGATAACATTTTTTTGTTTACTTTTGTCGCTTGCCATATAAATGTGTAGAGTGTATGTAGAGCAACTATAGTAATGTTCCTATTAGATTAGCCCCGGCATGTCTGGCGGAGTGAGTTATCTGAGGGGTGTCACTGTGGGCTCGGTTATCGCTTCGGCTGCGCTCACTACCCAGCACGCTACCAATTAGCCAGCCACCCTTGGCGCCAATCACACAGGTGACTTACAATAGTGTGGTAGATGGTAGATACGAGTAGATAGTTTCTCTTTATTGTAGGTACACACCAAAAAAAAACACTTATACAAGACCTTTGACAATTTAACAGAGATAAATTCAAAGTACAGGACAGAAGAACACAAAACTAGTGTCACAATCGCCTTATCGCTAAAAGCCGTTTGTAAAAGGTAGCCGTGTTCAAATTATATGTATTCTGATAAAATTGACAAATGAATGAAATAACCATAAAAATATTCAGGAGTATTCAGTTATCTCCTATTCAATTTATTTAATAGACATTTGAATTTAGACAGGTATGAATTTTTGCGTTTTATCAAATAAATTAATATTGTCCAAAAACCCATTTTCTAAGCGTTTCATGAATCTTTACATTTCCAATTACAGTTTCCAATGACGTTCCAACCACCATGTCTGAAAATGCCTACGTAACATCTGTCTATTGCTCATTTAATATCTATATACTTATAATAAAACTGTAACGGGTCGAATTCTGTACATTGAAGATATTTTGAAAAAAAATTTTTTGGGGCACTCCATAGTCGATACTGATGTCGAAACTGCATTTTTTTTCTTTCATGTCTGTCTGTCTGTCTGTCTGTCTGTCTGTCTGTCTGTCTGTCTGTCTTTCTGTATAGGGATCACGCATCACGCCGAAACTACTGATTCAATTCAGCTGAAACTTGGCATAATTTTAGTTTATACTAAGGACATTGCTGTAGGCTACTTTTGATCCCCAAATTCTGATCGGTTTTCTTGCGGGAGGGGGTGAAAGTCAGAATGTGTATTTGGTTGTAACTCATGTTTGCGTTGTTTAATTTCATTAATTCTTTTTTTGTTAGAAAGAACACATATTTTATATTGTCCCGTCAAAATTTGAACAATATAGGTCTGTTGGTTCGGAAATTACACATACATTAAATAATAACGACACGCGCGGCGCGTTCGGTACTTACTAACTTCTAAGTATTCTGTGTATCACAGACGATCCACAGAATATCTAGATTCGAGATTCTAGAAAGTGCCCACGTGATCGCGTCGCGTCGTCTTGGATGACAAAATAATTGTCAAAAATATATTTTTGTGTGGAAAAACAAACATCATTCGGTTATAATCGACTTCAAACAAGGAGGATGTTCTCAATCGGGTTGCATGTTTTTTATTTGGTTTTATTTTACGCGATAACTCCGCTAATTGTTAGTTGATAGATAGATAGATAGATAAACTCTTTATTGCACTTAAATTACAACGAAAAATAATAAAGAAAAAACAAACCATAGAATAAAGTAGCAATTGGCGACCTTATCGCTAAGAGCGATTTCTTCCAGGCAACCGTAGGATGGTAAAAAAGAACTTAATAATGGTAGATGAGGAGTACAATTAGGAGTATATAGATACTTCCGAATGATAGTCTGATATTAATAACTAACAATTAATTTTAAATACAACAATATACATAATACATACATAATATACCAATTTTACGTCCTAATACACAAATAATTTTATTATAATAGACTAAATAAACTAATAATAATATGTTCAACGAATGCAAATATGTGAAGATAAATAGATTACAATTTTATTACGACTTTAAGGAGAATAATGACTTCAACTACATGATGACTGTAACAAATAGAATTCTTTGACCTGGTTCTTAAAAACAGCAAGAGAAGGAGCTTGCCTACCGTTGACGGGCAAGGCGTTCCACAACTGGACAGCTTGGAAAGCAAATGACTTCCCATAAAAAGTTTCGCTGCACGCCGGTTGATTTTGATAATTCCTTTTTTGTTTGGTAGTAAATACTTCAGAGGTGATCTCATATATCGAAAACAGGGAGGTAGTTTTTCAAATATCAACAAAAAACTAAAATCAGCTTAGATTTATCTGTACGACATAGTTATACCTTCTTATAAAATTTAGTCGAATGACAGAATTAAATTACCTGTCATTGAAGTAGATTTTTGTATTTTGGAGAAAACATATCAGCATAATAAGTAGCAGCATAAACAACCCATTAAATGTTCCCACTGCTGGGCGTCGGGGCCTTCTCTCGCAAGGAGAGAGACAAGGCTATAATCCACCACGCTGGCCCAGTGTCGGTTGGTGGATGACATATGACTTAGAACTTAGATTATAGGTAGATTTCGGTTTCTTCACGGTGTTTTCCTTCACCGTTTTAATTACCGGCATTACGAACATGACTCTGAAAAGATAGTGGTGCGCGTGGTTTTGAACCCTGGATCTCCGGATCGACAGTCGCCGTTCTCCCGACTAGGTCAGCTGTAACTTACTAGACCAGCCGTAACTTATTAGAAAACGTATTATTTCAATCCAAATACTGTTTAAAATTTAAAGGTAGTGTTCAACAAGCTTCGGTGACCGAAGCAGACCGTTGTTAGGGTTCCGTACACAAAGGATAAAAACGGGACCCTATTACTGAGACTTCGCTATCCGTCCGTCCGTCTGTCACCAGACTGTATCTCAAGAACGGTGATAGCTAGACAGTTGAAATTTTCGCAGATGATGTATTTCTATTGCCACTTTAATCATGGCGGAACGTATCAAGTGATCGGGTTAAAATTTGAAATAGAATTAGATTACAGTCTGGAAGAACACATAGGCTAAACATTGCCTATGTATAAGTACTCTATGTATTACGTAACAAACATCCAAACTGTGACATTCATAATATTTACAGGACAACGTTGGAACGGCTGAACATATTTGGATGGAATTCGAAACACACGTAGTTTGAACTCAGAAATAGCAAATCGGTTACTTATAGGTTACTGTGACGTAGGAAGGCTAAGCAAATTTGGTAGAAAATTGAAACAGAAATAACTCATAGTCTGAAATACCACATTTATGTGTTTATTACCTATCAACCTGAAAAGAAGCATGGGCCCTAAGGAAACAAATATTAACTATCACGTCAAAACGGCACAACTATATGGGTTGACATACGAAACACATATAGTTTAGAGTCCAAAATTTCACATGGGCTAATAAGTCTACATTTTCATTTAACTCCATATTAATATAAGCATATATTTTCGTAAGGAACTTGATGTGATGGTAAGGTAAAAGCCAAAAATGAAAAATATATGCACCCGTTTTGGCGTTTATAATATGGGTGATTTGCGTTCACAATCAAAATAACAAGCAACATAATATTCTCATTAGACGGCGCTAATGCCAGTTTAAATCTAAAAGCACTAAAGGCCATTTAAATCGATGTTTTGCTATTGTGGTATGTATTTTTTCTTTCAGCACTAGGTGGCGTTACTGCTATTCTAAATTGTACTAATAAGTTTTTGCTGCTAAAAGGATTATGATGCCAAATTTGGATTATTTCGTTCTTGATTTTCTTCTGTGTTACCTACAATTAAATTCATACATTAACATTTCACTAGGACTTGGCTTAGATTTACGGGTTCAACTTGCTTGAATATCATTAAAACTCAAAATTTTTATTATTTTGATTCCACACAGGCTTCGTTCAAAATTTTACTACGGCGAAGTCGCGGGTAACAGCTAGAAAACAGCTTGCGGATTAAAAGAGATAAGTAGGTATCAGATCATGCACATCAGCTTCAGACTTTTCATAATGTATCCTATAAAAATCCTAGAAACTTAACACTTGCGGTTATGTTCGATACTACGAAAGCTTAATAAGTATGTTTGATTTTGTCTAAAAAAAGAAAAATAAAGATGATAAAATTAAATATATTTTTGTACAAATTCATTCGGGTTTTCAATGACTATTTATCCAAATATTTTGTCTTATGATACTTCCAACTAATGTACCTATAACTCAGTAACATCTGCTTACGCGAACGAAGTAGCGGGTTCAGCTAGTATTTAATATAACTCATTAAGTAAATGTCTAATAACTCAGATTGAACACCTCTCTAATAATTACTATTTTTCGCCTTCTTATTCGTTTATTCTGAGATTTGTGGTCACTATGAAAACGTAGTTTATAATGTATTTACTAAAATAATTGTATTTGACCAGATTAAAGTTTTTTGACGAGACGAGCAGGACATGTGCCTGATGCTAATCGACATGGCTGCCACATAATAGCACAGTAACACACAACTATTGGAACACGAAGCGTCCAAATCATTACTTAGCACTGCACTGCGATCGTCACCTAGAGATCTAAGATTTATATCTATCTCTAAGCCCTGTAATTTCTCTAGAAATATTGCCCTTCAAGCAGAGTAATGTTTGCACATTACTGCTTGGCGGTAGAATAACTGGCAAAGGTATGATACTTCTCTAGGTAGACTCTGCCAAGAGCCTTACCAGTAAGTACAGTAGGGTAAAAAATGTAGTCAAGTTTCTAATTTTGGCTTTAAATTGTTTGTGTTTATTTTGTTGGAGACTTAGGTATTATTATCCCAATAAAAAAAAATAACCATCTTGGTCTTGGAAACCTTTTTTAGCTGGGCAAAGGTTTCTTCCAATTTTCTTCACTTCGCGTCACGTAGCTACTTAATTCTTCAAAATTGTTTTCGAAATATTGCTATTATATTTTTCCAGAGGACCTAAAAACTTAAGTAGGTACATCGTTATCACAAGCATACGGGAATCCCTAGTATTTAATTAACCTTTATCTGTCTATAAACACGTGACAAACGTTACCTACCTACTTTGCTAGATCGTAACACGATCGATAGGTTAAAACACTCTACCAGACCACATTAAAAAAAATACTTAATTATCTTTTTCTCAAACACCAAACATTTTAAAGTGAAAGTGATTTCATTTTAAAGTGAAATTCATATACTCAAATTTTTTTAAAAAAATTTGTAAATCCAAGTAATGTTGTAGGCGAAGATAGCGAGGAAAATAAAGAAACAACAAAAATAAAAATATTTTTGAAGTGAAAACTTCTTTTGACGCACCACAGACAGATTTTTCATGGGTTGTGAATTTAAATTCACAGTTTTACATTAACATATTAATTCTGTGTACCTAAGTATTAGTTCTAGCGTCACGCTCGGGAATGATAAGAAATCTTCGGGTAAACTCGGGACCATGGCCATTGACCATCTAGAAACGCGACACATTTCCCATTGGCCACCTAGAAATGCTCATGGCCATGCCATCCGGTTTCACACGCGTGGTTTCCAAAGTTAGCTATAAAATTCTGAGTTATAAGTTTTCACTTTTATCGGAAGTTCCTGTGATTGCCATTTTTTTTTCTTGTGGGTAACAGGGTTTCGGAAGCCATTTGCTTGTTTCCGATAAAATGTAAATGGCAACCTGGGAAGTATAATCCTACGAAACCTAAGAAATATTTTCCGAATCGGTTCAGCTTTTTAGCTTAACCTATGTTCTATAAATGTTTTAAATCTACTTTTTATAAATGTTCCCATACAAAAAAATCCGATCCATCCAATCTTTTTAGGGAGCATCGATATTCTCGTGTCCTACCATACTAATATTAGATCATATATGTAAGTATAACTTCAAGACCAAAAATTGCGCTTACTCTTCTGGTTACAATCGATGTACCAAGGACGGCGACATAGGAGTAAGTTATAACATGAGTCATGGTACTTGAATATAACGTGGAAACATGTACCTCTACAGTGTGGTTGCTTTTGCACAACAGCTAGCCTAGCGGCGTGCAGTACCAGTTGTCGAGGTCATGTTGACTTCCGTTCCAGTTTTCGATACTGCTGCCGATTTGACGGACATCCGAAACCTTGGCCTTCTTCCTTCCGATGCCGACGGATGGGAAGGAAATCGATAGTGGGATATGTTTTATGTCCCTAACTCTAACTTAACTACCTACTTTATGCTTTGTTGACATGACAGAACACAATACATGAATACTCATAGATTGGTGCTTCTTGAGGTACCTAGATATGCTCGTGGTAAGTGTGTCCTTAGGTAACTACTTATCCTTAGTAAGTTCAAGTTGGCAAGGCCCGGTGCCTTATAAGTTATCTGGATGCCAATCATATATCCTTGATGAAAAGATGAAGAAAGTCTCTACTTTTACCTTAAACTTAAACTTAAATTTTATTTAAGTATTAACATAGTAAACCTATTTTTACCCGACTGCGCGACGCAAAGGAGTTGTAATTTACGTGTTTATCAGTCTATATATTATGTATGTTATGTATGATTCTTTGAAGCACTATACAGACCAAACGCCTGGGCCGATCTTTATGATTCACACGTCAATTGATTCCTCTTAGTCTCGCGAGTGACACTAAAACATGACATTAGTGTAAATTCAATATGGCGACTAACAGACGCCATATTGTCCAAATTAAAGTCAACAAACTATGTCAAAAGGGGTATCGTTGAATAGGTATTTAAAAATAGGTTTTAGCTTTCTTTCAACGTTTTTGAAACCACTGATGTGGTGTGTGTCGGGATCCATTATTATTCTACAGGCAATCTAAATGTTCAATGGATCCCGACTATTCATTAATAGGTACTAATTCAATAACATATTATAGAATTCTAGACCACCAGAAATCTAAGTGCTTGTTTTATTCTGTTCAGTTTTGATAGTATGTAGGTAGGTACGTAGTTTGGTTCACTTTTTAAGCAGTCGAGTTTTTTGAGTTTTAAGTTACATATTTTTTATTTGTTTTGTAAATCTCTACATTTTTAGTCGACTGAAAATTGATGATGGAATTTAGGAATGATGCGCATCGAAAGGGTTGTCGACATATTATCTAATAAAAAAATAAATTAACCTTTCGTTATGTAGGTAGTCAGCATTGTAGCTCAGATTATATATTTTAGTTATTTACTTCGTAACGCGCAAGACAGCTAGAAGAGGCCGTAACATAGGGTCGGACACATTGAAATTAAAACAATAAAAGTATACTTTGACTGTTTTTATTCTACTTGAGCGTCTAAACGTTGTTTGATAAATATGTAACATATTTTAATGTACTTACCTACACTAATACATACAACCAGCTTCGATTACAAGCTATTTTATAATGTCCCGTACTTTTTGTACGGTTACCAGAAAAAATATAAAAATAATGGTATATTTTGTACAACTAGGAAAAAATGATAATTCTTTGTTTTTTGACTCGTGCATCCATATACAGCACAATATATGGCGACGTAATTTTGCGCGGAAAACGTGTTGCGCGAGCGCTCAGACGTGCGTTCGATAACCGCCTGGCACTTGTTCCGTGCGAGGAACGGTCTAGCTGTAGGCTAAAACCGCGCGACCTTGAGCGAGTGAGGATGCACTGACGTAGGTATAATTTGTTAGGATTTTACAACTTTTTATGTTGATAAGCTTTGACTTACAACATAAAAAATATGGAAATGCCAATGAATTTATAATTTACTAATACTATATTCCTTAGTAATGAATACCCACGTAATACCCGATATTCGACTGCGGTTCGACGCAATTTTAATTGCTCTTCTAATTTTTTTATCTTTTATTTTGTATCGTATTACCTTATCCTTCGACATATAAAATGTGGAAATACCAGGTTTGTAGATTATAGTTAAGTAAGTAAAACGGAGTAAACCCCTCTCTACACACGAGCACACCACGGACACTCCACTTAAATTCCATACAAGCGCCGCTGTGGAGCTACCTACTCTTCACACAACTACGCAGATGGCGTTCGTACACACGCCTGAATGTGTGCGTTAGATCTAGGGCTACTGAATTGTTTTATTGAATAGTTGTGCCCCTTGAGTTCACCTGGTGACGTAAAGTAGTCTATAAACTTGCTATAATGTTGAGTTACATAAATAGAATGGAGCCAAATTATACTATTCTAATTAAAAGGGTGTTTGCACAGATTTCTTAATTGTTTCAGAAATCTGTGGGTGTTTGTATTGCCGCGTAAAATGAAACGAAACCGATGATAGATTAGATCAGGTACCTAGATATCTATTTCTTTTAGTAGGTAGGTACACATTCCCATTTTATTTTACACTTACCCATGAAGGAAACTTTATTCTGTCAATATAATTATTCCTTCAGGCATTATCAATCCGTGCTTGGGCACGTAAGTTACTGGCTGTGTAAGTTACGAACTTAGAGTTAAAAATTACTTCCTTATTATAAATATTGGTAGACAATTCACACACAACACCATCTGACCCCTAACTAAGCAAAGCTTGTAATAGATATAAAGCAACGGTATCGAAAAGTTTCTAATCTTACGTTATTATAAAGCTTTTAATCTTGTCCCGTTTAGTTGATGGACAGCCGTAAACAGCACAAAAACCCACCATGATGATATTTCGTTAGGAATTAGATGTTTGATACCAGCCCTTCGTTGAGTGCTCCTAGCGTATCCGAAACGGCCTGAGGGGTGAGGAAGCTTGAAATTGGCGGGGGGTGGGGGAGTGTCCGTTCTATCTATATTATCTATTCTATGACACGAGCCCAAAAAACCGGAAGAAATTACGTAAAAGTAGTGGGGAGGAGCCTACATCGCACCATATGATTGGTGATTTATGGTGAGATGTAGGGTCCTCTCCACTACTTTTACGTAATTTCTTCTGATTTTAGGGCTCGTGTGTTTAAAATGGGCCTTAATGTCAGTAGTACCATTGATTTGTACCATTGATGGTACAAATGACACAACTTTGTATCCTTAGTACCATTAAAGAAAAATGAAGATATTCCCCCGTAATTTTATTGTCAACCGATACTTATGGAACTAGTGATACAACTTTGTATCTTAAAGTACCATTAAAGAAAAGTAAAGATATTCCACGTAAATAAATTTTTTGACATTTACTCAAAACGTTACAGTTCTTAACACAAATAAAATAACGCTACACAACTACCTGCGTAATTTTCTAAAAATAGTGCACATATAGCAAATCAATTTCACCATTAACGAGCTGCATTTGAACATGCTGTAAATATATGAATATGCACTTCTCTCGATGACGGGTTTGACTGTATTTTGAAAAGACGCTGTTGTTGCCGCGTTTACAGCATTGAAAGCAACATCTTCCTTGAGCGATTTTAAATGATGGGTAATTGTTGTGGGTCTTCTCTTAAAACTTTTATTAAATTGCACATTCCACCCTTTACATACGTTATTAGTTTTATGTCTTCCGCCAAAACAACACCACGTTGCTGCCTTCGGCATCTATTATCTTTGAATATGAGATAAGGATGGTCCGAGATTTCGATGCGTAGGTACCTACCAATAATTTGACATTCTGCAAACACGTAATTCTAGCCTTCCTCAATATCTCGTTCAGGCAAATGTGGTAGCACAATACACAATCCAATAATTTTGCTCAGTAGCTGTCAGGTAGCTAAAGAGGTTTTTTGTTTGAAGACGATTTTCTCAGGAATTACTGAACTTATTTCTAAAATTCTTTCACCGTTGAATATGTACGGGACCCTGATATAGGCTATATATGTACCACGGGCGAAGCCGGAACGGATAAATATCTAGTGCACAATATGTGTCCGACTGACGTGAACCGAAATGCACTTCAAATTATTTCAAGTGGTCAGAACTTAGCGTATCAACTGCGACAATTCACTTCCTAGGCCTATGACCACTTTCACGATACTTTAAATTTGTTTAGTTGTACCATTCATGGTACTAGTAGCGATACATCAATATTTCTGATGGTACTACTGATCCCCAAACAATTGTCTCTAGTACCATTAATGGTACTAAGGATACAAAGTTGTGTCATTTGTACCATCAATGGTACAAATCAATGGTACTACTGACATTAAGGCCAATATTCGAGTAAAAATTTATTCACAAAAATACAATGTTCAATTATTATTATAACTCTCCACAGAAAAAAATAATTCTTAAAAAATCAGGTACCTATGGTAGGTAATACAAATGGTATGGCCATTGAACTCTTATTATCTATATCAATGAAGATGGCAGCTATAGGTACTGGGGAAGATGAAGTACTTGCCGAGGCCGCTCTCGATTTGAATTCTTCGACTTTAATTCGCGGGTTTAATTTTTATACCTAATTTTAATGTCTATACTTATATTTTTATAGACAAAGAAATGTTATAACTTCTACGTAGGTACATGTAAAAACACTTGATAAAATATTGCAACTTTAAAATACTTAGTTATGTAGAGGTTAAAACTTCAGCATTGTCAAGCTTTGTACATTTATTTAGCATTCGTAAAATCTCAGATGAAACACCGTAAAATTGTTATATTAGGGCCGCTGCAAAATTCTTTGACGTACCTACGTTCGGTAAAACACAAATATCCGCATTGTAGGCAATCAGTTATTTTGTTGTGGATACCGTCGTGAAGTGACCAGCCTGGGGTTGGGGTGTCCGGCATCGGTGGTATTGAGCGGCGGACAAGGTCAGTCCTTGAACCCAATAGAACACCACAAAGGCTAGGCTATGTTAGAACTTCTAATAAGGCACAAAAGGTTACGTCGGCTTGACGAACTAATGACCAACGCATGTTAGGGGCCAATCGACTTGACCTCTAAAACTCATATTCTATTAACAAAGATTAAGGTAGATATAAATATGAGGAGTTCTTTCGTTGTGTAGCTGATATATGTGATCATAAATAGCTACCTACATGAACTTCATATATTGCCACTACCCTGTGAATTCATCCTACAAACAGACATTTTCGTACATAAAAACATAGGTACATTCCAGCGGAGGGGCATTAACCCGAATTTCAATTTAAGGATTAACATAAACATAATCAACTAGTGACTCCCACAAGCTGAGTAAGTCTGAGAGATCGGTCTATGTCGGAGGACCCGCAATATACAACCGGCTGCCGACAGTTGTACGGGACGCACCTTCCGCTATGAGTTTTAAACGGAACTTGAAAGCTTGGCTGCACGATCAGATTTTTTATTCTCTGGACGACTTAATGAATCTGCCAGACTTCTAAGAATTAGTTTTAGATTTTTTTTTATTTCGTTATACGTAATATGTAAAGAGCAATTTATGAAATTGTAATTGTTTTATTAATTATGTATACACGGTGCTTGTGTGTAAGCGACAATATTGTTATTCAATTTTATGACTTGTAACCCACCATTATCAATAAATGATTTGTATTTGTATTTGATTAAATAATCGGTTCCATAAAATACCTACAGCTCTAGAAAATCAATTGAACCGGCGATGCTTAATTCCTCAGTGCCTAAATACTTTTCTTAATTGCTTATCATAGTATACTTACCCATGTACTGAAGTTCGGCAAACAAAACTTTAATGTCGTGGAGGATGTACCTACAGTGAAGGACCACACAAACTATCATAATGTTTTTAAATGTCGGAGACGCATGCACTAGGGCTGAACTCTGACAACCGATGGTAGTTTCGAACGGACTAAGACTAAGCCAATATGGTTCACTATGATTTGCTCACTTTTCTTGTGCGGACCCAATTTCTAGGCGTTATTATTCTATAAGTACGAGTAAATATCCTATATTGTAGAGGTAGGTAGGAACCACGGATATTCGGGGGATATGCCTTGATTGCGAATTTAGTTCGAAACCTAGTGTCTCCAGTCTCCGCCCACCTAAATAATTACTACATAAACAAAAGTAATAATTACGACACACAACCGCATATTTTAGCAAGCACACTAAGAATTATGATTGCTCTCTTTATGACAACATACATAAAATGGGCGGAACTTTTCCGTATAAACAAATAATTTTGTCTATGTAGAAGGAGTCACTCAACGCTCACACACGTAACTAGGGATTGAAATGAGTGATTGCAAAATTTATTCGACATTGTATTTTGGGCTGTATTATTATATTTTCATTTATTAAGTTTTACTAATATACAAATACGTAAATATATACATGAAAATTGATACTCTGTAGGACATGTATTATACTATAAAGAAATGTATAAAGTTGGAGTAGGAATCAGTTTGCATTTTTTCAAATTAACAATTTTACGTCAAATGTATACGAAAGTACTAGCAGTGCCCCGCGGGTTTACCCGGGTAGTTCTCGTTCCCGTTCATTAATCGAGATAAAAGTAGCCTAAGCCTATGTGTTCTTCCAAAGTATAACCTTACTGTATTTCAAATTACAACTCGATCCGTTCATACGTTTCAACGGGATTGAGCAACAAACATCCAAATACCCAAACGTCCAAACATTGGAATTTGTAATATTAGGTAAGTAGTAGGATTTACGATACCAATGACAAAAAAAACATTTTTTTTTTTTCTTTACTGCTTGTACCGGGGAATCTCTGAAACGCCTGAACTAATTTTAAGGGACTTTTAATGAAAGATAGCTGATGGCTTAGCTATGCTTAAATAAACATCACTTTATTTCGGTTTGAAGGACTATGTTTCCAGAAAAATTACAGGGCATATAGGTAAAACATTATGTCTCAAACTGTCGAACGCCGTAAATCCTAATGCTGTGAATTGGACTATCTGCCAGCAAGAAAGAGAGGCCTTTGCCCAGCAGTGGGACAATCTAAGCTAGTAATAATATTAACATATTATTTTCATCAAGCAAGAGAAAAGTATACGTTAAAAAAACGTAAAAAAAAATGCCTTAGATGATCAGCTGTCTGGTAGTGAAAGTCCCGTCATAATTGGTCCAGCTGTTTGGTAGATTAGCAGAACAGACAAGATAGGCAAAAAGTTTGAAAATAGTTTTTTAGGTATAGGTACCTACCGTACATACTTTCATTTGAACTTAGTAAACAGTTATGAATTTGATATTACATACAGACTTACCAATTTTATTTCTTTGTATGTATTATTAATTATAATAATAAAACAAGTAAAAACACATGGAAAATAGGTAGTTAATTAAAAATAAAAAAAACTAACATTGTCCATGTAAATTAGGAATACCCTACCGAATAAATTTTCGAAGAAATTTCACATCGGCAAACTCCATTAACCCATCACTAACGCGCCGTCGTACTGTCTAGGCGCTTCAGAGCGACTGAACGAATGTCAGAGTTATGCGATCATATTAACCGTATCGAGAAGACACTGCCACGCCCTCAAGGCATATCCCCCGATATCCGTGGTAGGAACGTAATTATACTAACAAGTCTTTCAGCGGAAGAAAAATAGCGTGTTAAAAGTGTTGCATTCGCACTCTAACTGGTCCGTAGTAAAAACCATTTGAGGCAACCACCATAACTCACATACTAAAACCAATTACCAACAAGCTATCTGCAAGATGGTGACGGGAAATATCTTGTATCTTTATTCATAGTATGCGGCGAGGTAGGAGCCCTACGAGCCGTGCTGGCAGCGGGGGCTGACGCGGCGACTGCGGACCAGCATGGCGGCTACCCGCTGCACTACGCTGCGCAGATGTGCGGAGCGCCCGCCGCTACTGATCACCAGGTTCTTAAAGCTTTAGCTAGTCTTTTATGCTTTACAGACGGGTTGTATTTGGGACACTCAGAAAGTTTTGAGAAACTAAAAAACTAACTTCTATGAAAAAAATATTTTTACTAAATCTTTTCAAAGAACTCTCCACCAGCCTCTATACAAAGTTTCTTGCGTCTAAACCAATTTTCAAAACATTTTTCCAGTCTTCCGCAGACACCTCTTCCACTGCCTTCTCAAACGCTGCTAGCGCGTCTTCCGGTGATGAAAACTGGATTCCTTTGAGCTGATTTTAAATTTTAGGGAATACAAAGAAGTCACACGGAGCCAAATCAGAACTGTAAGGAGGGTGTCCCAAAATTCTGACCGGTGTGGAGTCCAGGAAGTCCATTGTTTTGATCGTAAAGTGCCCGAGCGCGTTGTCGTGGTGAAAAAGGACCCCGCAGATCCCGGTATTCGGTCGCTGGTTACTCATTGCACAAAAAAACTTCTGGCAGGCATTTTACGCTGTACCATTTGGCGTTGATGCTGCTTTGTTCCCGAAGTGAAATTGAAATTAGGTACCCCGTCAAAGTGAAGAAACTAGCGATCAAAAATTTCCCTGCGCTCTTCGATCGCTTTAATTTCGTAGGCGTTGGTTCATTTTGAAACAGCCAAACTGTCGACTGACGCTTTGTTCCTGGATCGTATTGATAAATCCAGGATTCGACATCTGTCACAATGTCGTAAACGCGCCGTGACGAGCCTGCATCAAATTTTTGTATCATATCACGGCACCAATCCACACGGGCCTGCTTTTGAGTTTCGGTGAGGTTGTGCGGCACCCAGCGGGAAACTATACTCCTTACGCGAAGGTGATCGTACAAAATCTTGTGAATATTTGCTGAACCAATCTGCAGAGTATGCTGAATCTCTTCGTACGAAATGTGTGTTGATATTCATATCTGACCATGTTATAGTCAATATTCTAACAGCGTTCGTAAACCCCGGGTCCTCGTACACGAGATGAAGACGGTCGCCAATGTTTTGCGCTCCAAGTCGGTCAACAATAGACATTTTCTTAATGTAAAAGACTTATGCAATGTTTGAAACTTGGTGTATTTCCACTTAATCAAATCGTCTAAAAAATCAGTTCGAAAAAAGATCTCTCTTACAGAGTAGAGGCGCAGCGCTAGAAGTCCTCCGAGCGCTTGTGAAAGAAGGTGGAGCGCGGGTGGACGTGAGGGATGCCGACGGGCGCACGCCCCTACTATGGGCTGCCTCGGCAGGCTCCGCGGCTGCCGTGCTCGCGCTGCACCAGGCTGGGGCTAAGATCGATGACGCCGACAGGTAGCTAACAAGATATACCTTATTTACTTGTCATCACTTAGAATAGAAAACCCACACTGATTAATCATTATTCGTAGACAGCATCTCACAGCGGACTCTTTACGACACCGATACTCATCATCCCTCACAAAAACTGTCACATTGTGAGGAGTAGGTGCTGTTGAGGTCTGGTAAACCAAGTAGGTACGGACACTACAAGTGGCAAGAAAGCAATCGTTCGTGAAATGCTGGAAAAGCTACGCTAGAAGTGCTCAGGGTACTAATAATGCAAGCAGAGCTTCAATTGGTAGACACGCGGGCTAACTGTAGATTATTATTACTCATTTAAATATTTAAAATATTTCGCTGATGTTTCGGTGATGCTCGTCAATCATCGTCATCATCAATCATTTGCTAAACCTATTTATCCATCCTTGAGTTGATGTGATGAGACCAATTTGTGAATGCAAATCTAAATACTATGTAGGTGATCTTTTACTACTTACTATTAATCTAATTAAACTATTTATTTAATAAGACCTGTTTTTTTATTTATAACGAAATCTTATAATTATCATTCCAGGGATGGCTTAACAGCACTCCATTGCGCGGCAGCAAGAGGTCATACGGAAGCATTGGAAACTTTAGTAGGGCTATGTGGAGCTCGAGTTGACGTAGCCGACTCACATGGATGCACACCTCTGCATTATGCAGCAGCGCTGGGCCATGCAGATGCAACCGTCGCCTTGCTAGACCACGGAGCAGATTCCCACCGACAAGATAAAAGAGGCCGTAGCCCAGCTCACACTGCAGCAGCTAAGGGGCAAATTGAGACTGTTCGAATACTCGGTATGATCTTCTGAATCGCATTTTTTGAAGTTAAAACTTCTTTTGTCGCGCCACAGATAGATTTTTCGTGGGCTGTGAATTGAATTCAAGCGTCACGCTCGAGAATGATAAGAAATCTTCGGGTAAACTCGGAACCATGACCATTGGCTAAATAGAAACGTGTCAGCATTCCTAGATGGTCATGCCCATGGCCACGCCTTCTGGCTTCACCCGCGTAACTTCCAAAGTGAGCTATCAAATACTGAATTATAAGTTAACACTTCTATTGGGAGTTCCTATGACTGCCAATTTTTTTGGTTCTTATCGCGCAACACCCCTTAGTATTATGATTACAAATATTTATCATTTCAGGTGCAAGGGGAGGCAATCTATGGTTGCGTAATTCTAAAGGAGATCTCCCCCTCCACGAAGCAGTGGCGTCAGGAAGACGAGAATTAGTAAAATGGCTATTAGATGGTCGACCCTCACAAGTCAATGCTACAAATCATGAGGGCCGAACACCTTTACATATAGCGGCAGCAACTGACAATGCAGACTTGTGTCGTCTATTACTAGATCGTGGTGCAGAAGTAAGTCCCGTGGCAAGATCTTCGAAAAATGAACCTCTGACGCCACTTGATTGTGCAACTAACCGAGGACATAGGTCGACTGCAAAATACCTACAAATGCATGGAGGTCTTCCAGCTTCAAAATTGTCCAACACTCAAATCATGATAGATGGTGCTCCAATCACATCACTGCCTACGCGTAAAGTTACAAGTACAAAAATTGACGTACGCGACAGGATTCGCATAGAAAAACGAGAGATAGTAGAACTTTCAAGTCCAGTTCATGAAAGGCGACGCATGAAAAATAAATATGATGACGAATCTACCAACGGATCATCTTCTGACTCTAGAAAAGCTTCAAGAAAGACGACAGACAATAAATACATGGATAAGCACCGAGAAAGGAGAAAAAAAATGATGCAAGTACAAAAAAGCTTTAGTGATGGTTATGATAGCGAATTTGATGGAGGTAAAGATAATTATGACAGAAAACATAGAAGAGCAAAGAAAAATAGATCCAGAAGTGAACCTTCCCGTCGACACAAAGTTAGTGCAAGACATCGACGTCGACGGTATGTATCAGACTCTGAAAGTTCAGATTCTGATAGTCATTCAGAAAAAAAGAAAAGCAGAAGACATAGGAAAAGAAATAAAAAAAGGTATACTTCTACATCTGAAAGTAGTAGCTCGGAATCAACAGAAAGGAGAAACACAAAACGAAGAGGAAAGAAGACCTCAATTCATATCGAAAATGATGATGAAAAACAAAGTGTGAACATAGTGAAATTTAAAAGTGTAGATCCACCATCTCGATCGCAAAGCACAGAAAAAAACGAAAGCGTAGATGCGACGACTGATAACGCAGTAACTGCTGTTCAAATGGAACCAGAAAATGAAGAAACACAAACTGAAAAAAGTAGACATCAAAGTGAAACTGAGACAGACACTTTATCTGTAAAAACTAACATGGTGGTCACGGAAGCTCAAATACATATGGAACGCCAGTCCAGCCAACAGGGTAACTCAGAAATAACAGTAACTTTAGATTCATCAAATAATGTATCTATAGAGACAGCCAACGTATCAGTTACTCATAAGGATTTAACAGAAGAAATTAAATCAGATGGAGAGAAACTAGTGGATGCTACAGTTACACCAGAAACTCAAAACCAAGAAGATACTAAAAATACATCAATAGCAGAAAATTCAACAAACTCAAATGACAATGTCGTTGAAACTACGCCTCCAGGTATTCAAACTCCTGATATTCCATCAACTAAAGAAGAAAGTGAGAAAGAATCATCAAAAACTGATAAATCTACAAAGTCTGAGAATAAATTTACAGACTCAACCAAAAGTAAAGTCGAAAATGAAAATAATGAGAAATCTAGAACGTCTAGTGATCTAAAAGATGAATCAACATCAAAAATAGATAAAAACGAAGAAGATTCAAAAGAAGGTAAAGAAACAACAGCAAAAGAAAACGAATCCTCGGGCTCTAGCAATCAAGCAAGAATTACTCCAGAAAATGCATCAAAATCACCTAGCCCCACTGTAGACGTTTCACGAAAAAGATCTTTTCAAATATTATCTGGCCCTGATGAAACGTTAGATCACAGTAAAAATTTATCTGATATGAAAACCAGTTTAGATGCTACGAGCTTGGAGAAAACTGAATCTCAAGAAAAAAGTATTTCTCCGGTAGTATCATTTGCTAATAAGGATGAAATTTTTGAAAGCAAAGAAACAGAAAAACAATCTGATCATCTCATGGGTGAAGAAGTAAATCATGGTGAAATTGAACTTACTATGCAAGGAACTGAAGAAAATAAACAAAAAGAAAGTTCTAACTCCGAAGAAAAAAGAAAAGAATATGCTTCGTCTACAACTGGCAGCAGTGCAGAAAATCTTGAAAAAGGAATTTTAAAAGCTGTTGATCCTAATGTTTCGGTTGAAGATCGCGCTGTGCAACAAGTTATTATGGAAAACTTGTCTGGAGACTTTGATGTTGATTTGCCATTATCACAGTCAACCCCTAAAAGAACCCGTAAAACACAACATAACAGTCAAGGAAGTAGCAGAAAAAGTAGTATTTATGAAACAGAAAGCTACAAGGTTTTATCAGATATTGCAAATGGAGAAATCACAACAGGAATTTTGAAAAAAACTTGCAAAGGCGAAGAGGGTTCTATGGAAGATGATCAAGAAACTCTTACATCTAGTAGACTTGCGAAAGAAATCAGTCTCACAGGCAGGGTTCCAAGTGTAAGCGACAACGAAATATATAGCCACACTGAAGTCAATGGTCGCAGAAAGCGATTCAGGAAGAAAGGTAGGACAAAAAGTCGCATAACTATTAGATCAAAAAGTGAGAATTCCGAAAGAGGCTATGAGTCAAGTGGTTTAATGGATTCAGGGTTTGAACCAAGCCCTAGAGCTCTTCAACGTCGCATAATGAGCCCACGTCTGGCTGCATATTATCATCAGAGGAATGCCAGTGGAAGATATTCAGGGAAATCTGACAGCAGAATCCCGGTCCGAAAACCCGGTGATAAGTATGCCGTAGACATGAAGTCTGTCACACAACGGATTCAAACCAATATGAGACGGTAAGCAGGTACATAAACATATTTCTGTTACTTCATTGGTGAGTTTTATGCATTAAAAATATTATGTTTCAGATATTATTGTGAACGCAAGATATTTCAACATTTGCTGGAATTGAAAAGGTTGCAAATCAGAACAAGCAAAGCTAACGAAGCAGTCCTTGTAAAGCGAGCCATTGACGAATATAATAAATCTAGCTTGACGAACGTCGGGCTGGGTCCATACAATAACACGGACTATTCATTTAGTAGTTTCGAAAAATTTCTTTATGAAAGTCTAAGAAAACTGCAGAAGAGTGGCAAAAAACATCTTGATAAGCTTCCCGAAAGACCCATTGATTTTGACTACGGGGAAAGTGAACTTTACAAAATGAGTGGCATTCCTGATAACCCATGTCTCTGTACCAGTAAAACCCATAGATGCTTCCACGCCGTTCATGCATATACTGGCGTGCCTTGCGCAGCATATTGTAAGTAAAGTCAACAAATCATTTGATCTGAACAAATGTTCTTAGATAAATAACAGTAACCCCCATTTCTACAATTGAGTTTTGTTGTTCCTGATTATTAAAAAGTACATCAAAATTCTTAATTATGAGTTTGATAATTATGAAATTATTATTAAAGATAGGAATATGGTATTATCTGTTTTTTTTTTCAGTACCATACAAATGGGACCACCATACTATGCCCAAACCAGCTACAGCAGGTTCCAGCACCAAATCCAAAGGTTTCCTACCTAAGATCAATTCGAAGCCATCTTCCAGTTCCGGGAAAGCTCACGTCACGTTAGAAGTATCCCATGGCACAGAGAAACAACTGATAGCTCTACCAGCAGAGAAATTGGACAAAAACAAGAGATATTACGTTACTTTTACAGTAAAGGGGTCTGAACCTACTTCTGACAATGACAATGCATCAAATGCTACAAATTTAAAAAGTAAAAGTGGATAAGATAATCTAAGCCATTTTAAATTGTACATATCAGAATGCGATGGCTGTAGCGAAAACATAAATTCAGAGTACATACCTTCTAGGATTATTCAGGGTGTTTTAGAAAAGAACCACTGCCATATCGAATGACGTATTAGTATAATGTCATAATCTACGTAGACTGAAAGAAACCGTCCGAAATAGAAAAGATTATTTTTTGTAAATGAAAAAAGATATACGTGAACATACATCGAGAGTATTATGTGAATACTGAACTATTTATAATGTTAAGTAGTCTTCCTGTTGATATATTATAAATTGCACATACGAACGTAGAAATAATAATTTAAGCTGCTGTTGTTTTTGCACAAAAATGGTCTTGTAATACTCAACTTGTATGAAATTAAACATAAAATAAAGCAAACCTAAAATAAAAACATACGTAAAATTTACTTTTCTTGCTCTTACCCCAACATCTTAGGACCAACCCATACCACCAAAGCAGAGACGAGACGAAAGGACAGGAGATGAGCTGTGTTTTATGTCAGCAACAAATTGAAATTCATTATTCTAGCGGTGATGTCAGCTGGCAAGCAAGTTCGCCACGAAAACAAGACGAGACGAAACAGGATAAGAGGTGTGAGCGGCACCCCTAGGTCGCACGGTTTCTCGATCCGCGAACACAAATCTCCGCTCATATCTAGTCAGTAAAGTTGATACGCAACTCTGCTGAGCTATGGGATTTATAGGATATACCTTTGTTGAATAACATCTCTTCTCGTCTCCGCCCATGTCCGCTTTGGTGCAGCCGGGCCTTAAGATAGCGCAGGGGGCTGGTCTATTATAAAAAAAATACCCGTCATTCCTTGTTATGATGCCTACTTGCCTATCTTTTTTTGGATGCTACCATCTCGAGGGGAGCCAGTGATCATGTGTGAGATGTTAATTTACGTCATTAAAGTAATGGCCATCACCCGTCACGATTGACATAATATAGGTAGGTACAGGCATAGATCGTAGCACTCAAGATTAGCCCTCACAAACTTCAGGGCGCACGGAATCATGTTTACGTTGGGAAGAGTGAGCTCACTGTTTCCGTGCTAGTCAGTTGTAGGAAGTGGAGTACGCCGGTCGTTTATACCTATCACTGATTTTGATCATTTTGAACATAAACATAAAAGATTATGCCTTCCTGTGCATTCAAAAAGTGTTCTAATAATTCTAGAAACTCAAATAAATCTAATAGAATTACTTACATTTCATGCGTAAGTACAGTTCTGGGCAGCATTTGGAAAACTTCGTCGAGTCTTCTCGTCACCCATCCCACTCAAGACAAAAATGTATAACCAGTGCGTCTTACCCGTTATGACCTACGGTGCTGAAACGTAGACACTGACAGTGAAAATGGTCCGTAAGCTCAAAGTCGCTCAGCGAGCTATGGAAAGGGCTATGCTTGGGGTTTTCTCTGAGCTATTGCATCCGCAATGATGTAATTCGTCAGAGAACGAAAGTCACCGACATAGCTCAGCGTATTATCAAACTGAAGTGGCAGTGGGCTGGTCATTCTGTCGCAGACCCGATAGCCGTTGGGGCAGACGGGTTCTGGAGTGGAGACCGCAAATCGGCAAACGTAGTGTACTAGATGGAGTGACGATATTCGAAAGGCAGCTGGTGGCGGTTGGAGAAGTAAGACCGAGGACCAGGCTGAGTGGCGTATCATAGGGGAGGCCTATGTCCAGCAGTGGACCAATACAGGCTGTTGATGATGATATCCTTTTTAACCCTTTTTAAACCACCGTGTACCATCATGTATCGAGCGCCCCCGGGCTTAAAACCCACACGCATCACTGTCTTTTCAAAGTCATCTGCGTAATGTCGCTAATTTAAAACGGTGAAGGGAAACAACGCGAGGAAACCGATACGTACTTAGAACCTTTCAAGGTTGTCATACACCAACCCGCACTGAGCCAGCGTGGTGGATTATGGCCCAAACTCTTTCCTTGCGAGAGAATGCCCCGAGTCCCAGCTGTAGAACAGTTAGTGGGCTGCTTATGCTATATCTCTCATGGGGCCTACCCCATATGATATTACACTCATTTACACATAGAAAAAGCATTAGGTAGTCAAGCTTTGTTTTCTTAAGTTAGCTGTCTTGCTTGCTCTTGTAGCAAGCCTGTGTGTATAAAGGCAAAGGCTTTTGAAAAATTACGGTAAACCAGTTTGGTGTGAACAGTATTTTTTTTTCTTTTAAGTAAGAAGTGACGAGACGAGCAGGGCATGTGTCTGATTGTAAGCAACATGGCTGCCACATAAACATAGCCACAGAACAGATATCAGGTTGATAATGATATATGTTCTGTGCACATAACAATACTACCGCTTACAGGTTTGAAGGCCACCTGAGCGCTGAGCGGTATTTGCTGACGCCTGCGGTAGTGAAAACCGAGTGGGTAGGCGATAATATTACTGTTCACACCAAAGCGGATTTCGCCAGCTGCGATAGAGGAACGGTTCGCCAAACAAGCAAAATAACTGCCCACCCAGGCGGTGCGTCCCACTTTCGCTCTAGGCGCGAAACTTAATACAAAATACCTCTACCCACAGCGGCAGCGAATACTTGGCGAATACAGCTCCGGTTTGAACAGGCCTAACCTACCGTACCGCCTGAAGAAATTAAGAAAAAGATGAAGTTGGCTTTTAAAAAAGAAACAGTTCGTTTACCAACCTCTAATGAGCCGTTTTCCGACGAGAAAAAAATAGTTCCAATTTACGCACTAGCTGGCGGTGTGGAATTAAAAAAGATTTGTCTGTACCATAGACTCTCAAAAGTGTAATTACTATGAAGCCCCTCCCAATGTTCAGGGAAAAAGTGTAAATCTAAATTATTTGCGATAACTAAAAATGTTGGAGGTTTGTTTACCTTCTATAAACCCTAAATACTCGAAGCAAAAAATTTCATTCTAAAATATTTTTTCTTCTTTTTTAGTGTTAACATATTGGGAATAAAAATTGTCAATTAAATTGATAATGGAATAATAAACCGTTACTGATCACATTCGATTTTCAATAAAATCTTTGAAACTCGATGCAGAGACACAAACTAAGCACAAGTAAAAGGAAGAATCAAAAATATAAATGGCAACACTGATACGAAAATATTTATCTGTGGCTGAAGGACTAGTATCTATTCTCTCTACTTAGTCTGTGATATCTGTCTAATGTTTTGTGATATCTATGGCCAAGAATAAATAAATAAATAATAGTGTTGGGACATTAGTTACCAAACGACGAGTATACAGAACAGCTCCTTAAGTTTTAGTGAGCTATACGAATTAGCTCATCGATTATCTGGTTCCGTGACAGTTATTTTTCGGCGATCCGCTATTGTTCAGTAATGCCGCATGGTCAACTGACTGATTTAGTTCGATCTTACCCGAATTGTATGTTATGTATTCAACGATTTTAATATATTTCGAATATTTGTAGTGAACATTTCTTTAGCAGCGCTGTGATTTGAAAATCAATGAAATGAAAAAGCGACAGTAAAAAAAAAGTTAAGCATTTCTAAAGTATCATTACTACCACGTATTTTTTTCTAGATACAGATTTTCTAGAGATTTTCAAGAGATTAAAAGAAGAAATGATAGATGGCGCTTATATTACCTCTAACATTACTTTACATTTCTGTTTAAATCTAAGGTTTTGACAATATCCGTATATTGAGATAGATGAAATTTTTTACTGGGACTCAGGGCATTCTTTTGCAAAGAGAGAGTCAAGACCATAATCCACCACGCTGGCGCAGTGTGGATTGGTGGATGACACAGTCATGACCTCGAAGAATTCTAGGTACATGTCGGTTTCCTCACGAAGTTCTCCTTAACCGTTTTAAGTTAGCGGCATTACGCACATATTATTATCGTCGAAATGATAGGATACCAATCGGCAGTTTCCATTCTCCCGACAAGACCAGCCGGAACTTTTCTCAATTTACGTGACATTTTTATATGTTACATTATATGAAATAGTTAATTGCAATATTGACTTCTAAAATATTTGAAAAAGACCGAACGAACGAAAGATAGGAGCGAACTAGTTCGACACAGGTTTGCGAGCTAAGTTCAGCGTTCCCAATGGTCCTCACTATGTGGCTCTGTGGCTTTTGACATTGACATCGCAATCTAAAATCAACAAGCGCCTCCTATCGTCGTTTTTTCGAACCATTTTTTTTATCTCATCGGAAAACGCCTCAAAAAACTGATGAGTACGTTGACGTTTTATCGTCGGTCGGCCAAAATCGAAAACGTCAGTGTCAAATTTTCGCGCTCAAATCGTGTGCTTGTGCCGTGACCGGTGTTCCTGATTTCATCCTAACTTCTATTTTCTATTTCAAAACAAAGAAAACTAAACGCTATTCGATTCGTTTATCGAAAACCTATTCACGTAATGGAAGGCTTCGATGATCCCGGAGTGTTTTTTTCGGATAACTTTGGAGTTGAAGAAAATGAATCTCAAGACCAAATTAACCTCCAAGCAGTTAAGAAAAAGTTCAAAGAATTTATAAGACAATTTCACACAGGAAACTTCAATTACAAATACAGGTATAGGTTTTTTTAATACTATGTTTTATCAGGATATTGCGCAGTACTCAATACTAGGACTTTCCCTAAAATGATGTCAATAGTTATGTTAAACTACTGTGACCCTGTTGTAAATCTTGACCTAACAACCACTTATATATATATATAAGTGGATATAGTTCATCAATATAAACCATAAGATTGCATAAGATGTGCCCTGAGCACTGAAATTGGTAATAATATTTGTCCACCACAACCACCAATAAACTTCGTCTACGTGTGTATTGTAAATAGTTTACACACCACCAATCTATTTGACCCCCTAGAATCGCTAACGATATCCTGTGTATCTACTTTGGTTGTTAACAACGATTAGTGATAGGTAAAGACTAGAACGGAAAGAGTGATCTCACTCTTCCCAATGATGGCATAATTCCGTGCGCCTGAAGTTAGGGAGGACACGTCCACTAGTTTATATTGATGATACAATTAGCCTATGTGTTAATTCTAGTAATGTGCTAACTTCATATTTAATTTAAATCAGTTCAACCACTACAGAGATACATGTGAATGAACATACACACAAACTTTTTCTTTTATGTGTGTGTTGATAACTAGCTTCCAATTATTAAGGTTTGCAAAGTATTTTGTGGGCTATCCTGTACAATGTTATTAACTTTATAACACATTATTCTCCAGGGATGCTTTGAAGCGAAACTATAATTTAAGACAATACTGGGTAGAAATAAACATTGAAGATCTGTCTAGTTTTGATGAAGTGTTAGCAGAAAAACTATACAAAAAACCAACTGAACATCTGCCAATTTTAGAAGAAGCAGCCAAAGAGGTATGAATAAGATTGGCTACCTACCTAATATTTGTTTTTTTTAAATTATATTTTACACTTGGTTTGGTTTGCATTTTATTATATAAGCAATGATTATTGGTCCACATTGGAGTGCACTTACCTAAAATAATGAGGACTCAGGGCATTCTCTCACAAAGAGAGAGAGTGAATACATTAATCCACCACTATGGCCAAGTGTAAGATGTTATTTTCTGGGATCATGTGAGTTTCTTCACAATGATTTTCCTGCACCACAAAAGCCAGTTAAAATGTCAAACCTATGTAACTGCACCTGAAAAAACATGCAGGGCAGCTTTTCCTCATTTATTTCATTATATTCTCTTTTTTTAATCTAGTTGGCAGATGAACTTACTGCGCCCAGACCAGAAGGTGAAGAGAAGGTAGAAGATATCCAAGTGCTGCTCACGTCGGATGCTCATGCAGCAAACTTACGGGAACTAAAAGTAAGTCACATGTTAACTCATTAAATATATATTGTATTCTTGTATGTAGTAACAATTGTTTGAACAACATATTGCAGACCAATAATTCCATACAAAAACACCAGTCTCCAAAAATCTCTGAAATCTAGAAATATGTTATAAAATCATACATTTCATATCATTTTTTTGTGGATTAGTATAGATGTTTTTAATTTTTCAATAATTCCAAGCAAACAAGATAAAGTAACAATATTTTAAAAACGGTTAACAATGTCATTGTAAAATTATAAATACTATCAGTTTATAATCTAACTACATTAGATTATGAAATCTACCATAGGCTTGTTATTGCAATCTTCTACATCTAGCATCAAAGGGGACCATCACTATGAGTTTTAAAAATAATGATAATTCTTTATTTGTACATATTGGTATTTACAGGTGCAAAGACAAAAAAAGAGCTCCACATTCTGCATTTTGCAAAACACAAAATACATTGATACACAAATACACATTAATTGATTTTGATAAGCTGTTTTGAATTGTGACGGTCTCTAACATTCAAAACATTTTTATTTTCAGTCTGAAATAGTATCCCGTCTTGTCAAGATACCAGGTATAGTTATATCAGCATCAGGAATAAAAGCAAAGGCCACAAAAATATCCATCCAGTGTAGATCATGCCGTAATATCATTCCTAATCTACATGTGAAACCGGGACTCGAGGGCTATGTTATGCCCAGGAAATGTAACACGTAAGCAATAAGTATTTATGATATTTCTATGTCTATGTCAATTGACAGCCCACTAAACTACTGGGACTCGGGGCCTTCATGTTGTAAGACCTAACCTAGTGTCTGTGTCAATGGACTAAATACATTCTTGGAATGTTCCAGTTTCCTCGTGATGTTTAACTTCGCTGTCAGAGCCAATGGTGATGACAAATTTGTTAATCTACACTTGTAGAAATACTCAGAGGTGCAGGTATAACCTGTCATTGATTTTTGCAGCTCCTATACATACATATATCACTGTAAAATTATAAATACTGTCAGTTTATAATAAAATGTGTTTGATTACAAACTTACGCTAGGTTAGGTTTGATAATGGTATTTACAATTGATACATTATGATTGATAGTATTTATAATTACAGTAACGTATACATAAATAATTTCAATCAATTTATTTGATTTTTGTTTTAAAAACCATATTAATATTCTGCATTTTCTTACTAAGATTAGTGATGAGATAAGCAAACGGCAAGAGGTGCATCTAATAATATGTAACTTAGTGCCGTGCAAGTAAATGAATATGAAGAGATCAGCTTATGACTTTACTACACTTGTAAAACTACTTGTAAAACAAATATTTATTTTTTATTTCAGAGAACAAGCGGGTCGACCCAAATGTCCTCTAGATCCCTACTTCATCATTCCAGACAAGTGTAAATGCATTGATTATCAGGTACCTTACATTTTTTTTTAGGTGAAGTTAAAATTATTAACTTTTTAATATATGTTAATAAAAAACAGGTTGTATGGAAACTGTACTAAGCATAAAAGTAACAAATTTATATATCATAACAAAATTTTACTTATTTTCAAATAAAGTCAATCAGTACTATTTTCATTGGCAGAACCTTAAAATTAGATAAAAAAATTCAAAACATTTTAAATGTCACATCGACGCTATCCATGTATAATTTTTTTTAATGAATTTTTGTCACATCTGACAATGCCACATTATATGTGACTGCATATTAAAAGGCTTTCTTAATGATGGGTATATTTCCCATTCAGTATAATGGGGTTTTTGTGTGTCCTGAAAAACTGTGAGAATAAAAGAACAAAATTGAAAAATTATGATTTACCCCCGACTACCTCGGATTTCTAATCTGTACAGCATTCTACTAGTCAAGCCCTTTCATTTGATACCCATATTGAGGTAGCAGTGAAGAAAATTAATGAAATACGCCATTATGTGGTGGTGGAGTCCATCTTGGATTTGAAATTGGTTATAATGTATAGTATTCTACTAGTCAAGCCCTTTCATTTGATACCCATATTGAGGTAGGTAGTGAAAAAATATTTTGTCCGCTATTTTGTGGAGGCGGCCATCTTGAATCGATCGTTTGCCAAACATAGCTAAGAACATATGCACGTAAACTAAGTTTCAAATAAAAAAAAACGCATCGATATCGGCCCATGCGTTTGAGCTCTACGGTGCCATAGACAGACACACAACACACAGACTTCAGACCATAAGTTTTGTGTAGTGGTAGGGCTCTTGGCAGAGTCCACCAGGGGAAGTACCACACCTTTGCCAGTTATTCTACCACCAAGCAGTAATGGGCAAACATTCCGGTTTGAAGGGAAATGTTTCCAGAGAAATTAAAAAAATTAAAGCAATAACATCTTAGATCTCTGGGTGACCAGCGCAGTCCAGTGCTAGGTAATGACAGACACACACAGACGGACATCGACGTCAAACTTATAACACCCCTTTTTGGATCGGGAGTTAAAAACATGACATTTACAAGAACAAAATTAAACATTTTGATTAACTCCCGTATACCTCGGATTTGTAATTTGTACAACATTCTACTAGTCAAGCCCTTTCATTTGATACCCATATTGAGGGAGTCGTGAAAAAAGAAATGTATTACGCCATTTTGTGGTGGCGGCCATCTTGGATTTGAAATTTGTTATAATGTATAGTATTCTACTAGTCAAGCCCTTTCATTTCATACCCATATTGAGGTAGGTTGTGAAGAATTATTTTGTCCGCTATTTTGTGGAGGCGGACATCTTGAATCGATATTTGCCAAACATAGCCTTCAAATAAAAAAAACCACATCGATCGGTCAATCCATTGTAGGTCTACGGTGCCACAGACAGACACACACAGACACCCTGACATCGACGTCATACTTATTACACCCCTTGTTTGGTTGGGGGTTAATAAAACACAAGCATTGGACCTCAATTTAACCCGCGTAGTTTTTATTCTCGTAATTTGCTCGCGACAGAAAGAAGCTTATGTGCTATTCTAGGCTATATATAATCCATATGCTAATTTCAACCTAATCAATTGAGCCGTTTCATCATGATTGAGAAAAAAAATCAAAACTTTCACGTTTATAATATTAGTAAGATATCCATCTCTATATTCCCCGCCTCCCACAGGTACTAAAATTGCAAGAAGCTCCAGAAAGTATTCCACAAGGAGAGATGCCCCGTCACCTGACAGTTTACTGCGAACGCGTATTGTGCGAGCGAGTGGCTCCGGGAGCAAGAGTTACCGTGCTCGGAATATACTCCATCAAGAAAATAGCTAAAGTTGGGGTAAATATAAAATCCACATTCATTTTTCTACAAACAAAAGTATAATAATTGGGAAATATTGTGTTTTTCTTCTTTAGATTTGTGCGTACCTTTGTTTGTGGTAAAATGCATTTTTTGCTATTTATGCATGTCCGCCGTATAGAGTGCAATCCCGGATCTGTAGGTATATCGAGCTCGACACCACTTGAAGTGGTAACCCTACCGACTAAAACCCCCACGGGATTTGGTGCCCACCTTGCTTAGCGGCTTGGCCCTGCCACCGCCCTTGCGGACCCGCGTTGCGTGGGCGCAAAGTCCCTGGATTTGGCTCCAGTGATGTGTCGGAAACCAGCAGCACGTCACCTTCATGGATGGGCTTATCCGTAGGGAAAGAGCCGCACGCCCCCTTAGGCTCTCCAAGTTGAGATGGGATGCGAGACATTGTCTCTCCTGTCTCCGCTTCCGCAGTTTAATGAATATCATTTCATTTGTTTTACTTTGTACTTCTCAGCGCGAGAACCGCGACAAAGGGTCAGTGGGCGTGCGCTCGTCATACCTCCGCGCCGTGGGCCTCTCAGCCGAGGAGGGCATCACAGGCGGCCTCCGCCCCTTCACCTCCGAGGAAGAGGAGCAGTTTCGCCGGCTCGCCGCATCGCCTGATATTTATGAACGCATTGGCATGTCCATAGCGCCCAGTGTTTACGGTGCTGCGGATATGAAGAAGGCCATCGCTTGTTTGCTATTTGGAGGTGCGTTTATTTGTTTTACATTAACCTTACTCACTAATTTCAGCTGATCCTACGTAGACGCGGTCCGAAAGGGGAGGGTCACAGGGGACATGATACCCCAAAAAATCGTATGCGGTAATAAAATGTACTATTAGTGAGTGGTGAGTAGGTGAGTGTTGATGTACGTCAGAACCTACCCCTTAAACCTACGCCCAGTCACAAGTCACAAGAACCTACCCCTTAAACCTACGCCCAGTCACAAGTCACAAGTCTCAGGATCTATTTGAGTTTTCTCTCTCTGCCACACGATGGACCCGGCACCCGCACGGTGAATCCCTGGAATGCTAAGAAGATTGTCTCATGTTTTAATTTAAAACATATTACGGGAAAACAATTGGAACGGCAACTACGCGGGTAAATTTGAGGGGCCCTACTAGTAAAGTCATTTTTACTTGATTTATTGTATTTCTACTTCTGGGGCAAAATCTGAGGCTGCGTACAGGTAACCTCCTCCAAAATTCAAGGCTGGGACCGCGCCTGATCCTAGGTAGACAGCCAGTTATTGCCTCTCTAATGTGATTTGTCAAAATATAAAGCAATTAGACCAATTGTTGCCAATGTGCGTGAATCATTAATTTGTCAGATTCAGCGAATGCCATATATGTGCAATCTATCTTTTTTTTCGTCTAAAAACACCTTACTTACATTAACATTGTAATGAGGAATAATTTATATACGCGACGGCACACCATTTATCGGACGTTAAAGACTTCAAGCGCTTCTTTTTTTCTTTTTATTTTGTATTGGACCAAAAAATATGTTTTTTAAAACTGTACAACAAAAATTGACACATTTAATGTACTTGATATGCCCTTAAAATTTAAGGGCATGTCAAGTACATTAATTACATTATTTATTAACTATTGAGGCTAAATAGATGCAGGCTGATTACCAGTAAGCCTGTATATAACGTGGGTTAGCCGTGTATTCATTTATAATATTTCTAATATTGTTGGACAGGTTCCCGCAAGCGACTACCGGACGGACTGACTCGACGTGGTGATATCAATATACTCCTGCTTGGAGACCCCGGTACTGCCAAGTCTCAGCTCCTAAAGTTCGTGGAGAAAGTCGCGCCCATCGGGGTGTACACGTCGGGCAAGGGGTCCAGTGCCGCCGGCCTCACCGCCTCTGTTATTAGAGATCCGGGAAGCGTAAGTTTTAAATATATTTCTACGACGTCCTTGTGCGAAAAAGACTTTAAAGTTTTAAACAGCGCAGCGCCTCAATATTGATAGCTAATCGGATACATTTCGGAGAGAGTGCATCCGACTGATCTACATGATCTAATTCCACCTTGCTCTTTTTTCTATCGGACTGCTTATAGCTCAAAAAAGTAACATCGTTTGATGGTTGATGTTCTATAGACAAAATTTGAAGAGAACTAAAAAATTGGCAGCTATAGGCTCTGATAAAAATAAAACCTAGAACTTAGAATTTTTGTATTAAACAGTGCTAATGTTTGTTCCAGTCACCTCATGTGCCATCACCATATCTGATTGGTTGTACTAACAAATATGTTATTTTGGTATATTTATGTACTGTCTATGGTATGGTCTTTGGTATATGTATAGGTCTATTGATGTGCATGTAGCAAAAAACGGTTATTTTAATATGACGAACAGACACTTCAATTTATTTGTTTGGATAGATGTTTGTTTTCAATTTCTCTCACCCTTTTACCTTAATTTGAATTTACCTGATAACTGAAGTAAAATATAGAGCTAAGATAGAGAAATTCTAAGCAATACATCCATACCTTGTGTTACGCACTCTGCCAACTAGTGCTATCGAAGCGTAAAAGAAATCTAGTTTTTAATTTGAATTGTTCAATTTTTCTTCAGCGTAATTTCGTGATGGAGGGTGGTGCCATGGTACTGGCTGATGGGGGAGTGGTCTGCATTGATGAGTTTGATAAGATGAGGGAAGACGACCGCGTCGCCATACACGAGGCTATGGAACAACAGACCATATCTATCGCCAAGGTAACTACTTATGTATCATTTTTTCCTACTATAGTTTTTGGTAAGAATTTATTTTCTACAATATAACAAAAATCGTTTTCAATTTAAATTTAACTTCAGACACTTGACCAAACTTCATGAGAAGCTATCACTACGTCGCGTCATCGAGATAAATGAAAATAAACTTTAGTTGTTGAAGTAGACTTATTTTGGCGCGCACCTCACACAGTTTTTTCGTGGGCTTTGAATAAGCTCATTGTCTCGCTCAGGAATGAAATAAATGTTTAGGGGAGAACAGCTGCTACTCTTTACTGCTGTGTTTATTATATTCAATTTAAGACTTTTTCATTTATTTATTGGCTCATAGCTATTTTCAATTTCTTATCCTATCCCTTTGATACATTATTTAATTCAGCTTACTCTTTCACATTTACACTTGTCTCACATCTATGCTTCTCTTTCACACTAACATGTTATACAAGCTAATTTTCATTCTTACAGGCATAAAAAATGTGATATGTTTCTCATTGATCCTATTAATATGATTCATAATAATAACAGTGTAATAAATCATAATAGTATTTTCTCTTTATACTGTGATAATGCTACATAATACAAAATTACAGATAATATAGTTTTACTACTGCCGTGTAAAGCACAGACATTTTTTTTGTTTGTGGAACAAAAGAAAAAATGTCTGTAGGTACAATATTTTTTATATAATTTAACTTACGGTTTAATTCGTTTTTGCAGTCACCATACCTGTGTATCTTTAATGGAGTGAACAATAAGGAACTTTCTTTCATCCATTTGGATATTCTATTCACTCGATACTGGCGTTATTTCATTAAATTCATACATTCAATGCTGTGTTATTCCAGGCCGGTATAACGACGACGCTAAACTCGCGCTGCTCCGTACTGGCGGCCGCGAACTCCGTGTTCGGGCGCTGGGACGATACCAAGGCGGACGACAACATCGACTTCATGCCCACGATCCTGTCGCGGTTCGACATGATCTTCATCGTGAAGGACGAACACGACCAGAACAGGGACATTGTAAGTAGTTTATACCTTTTTATTGGTAGCATATAACGTCATTGGAGTCAAGACCATAATTCACTAAGTGTACGTTGGCGGATCACGTATGATACTCGTACCCACAGGAAACCATTCCACCTGGCAACCGAGAGAAATAAAGTTACACAAATTAAGTTATTTTCTCCGAAATAAACGAAAACTGATTTCAATTTATAATTAAATTCGACCAAATATCATTAGACGCCAATAATCACTACGTCGACCATATTTATGTAAATAAAAGTAAATTTTAGTTTTATACAATTCAAAAACTGCCACACCAGTTTCGTTAAAAATGTATATGGGACCACCTCTGAACCTACCTAATAAAGAAGGAACCTTCAAAATCGATTCACAATTGGTGGAGCTATATGTAACATACTTACAATAATAAAAAAACATACAACCAAATTAACCCGTCCAGGGCACGACGCGTAAACAAATGCCGTGTACACTCCGCGAGGTATAAGCTGAGCTTTGCATTAGTGTGAGTGATCACCAATCAGGCAGGAGTTTGAAATTTTGTCTGCGAGGTATAGGCTGAGCTTTGCATTAGTGTGGGTGATCACCAATCAGGCAGGAGCGCGGCGAGACAGAATGGCGCCGCGCCTAAGGCCGGTTGTCACACCTACACTATCCATGTACACTCACACAAATGCAAAGCTCAGCTTATGCCTCGCAGAGTGTACCAAAGTGCCACGCTTCCCACCAAAAATTTTTTTTTGAGGTTGGGAAGATTCTAAATTGGATAAATTTTGATGTATTCGTTAATTATATTGTACAAAATATACATCACTGCAATGGTCTTGAACCGCTTTATCATTTTTACGATTAATAGAGATTCTTACACAGATTATAGAGACACTTACCGGAATCTAGTATTTCTGTGTTGAATATGATGTTTACAAATTTTTGGTCATCACCTCGCACAATTCACATGATTATGGCACTTTACGATGTAATTATTACACTCACAACACATTCACGACAAAGAAGGACCTTTTATGCACCCATTTTAGTAACACTTTCACCACAAAACTAAAAAAAAACTAATCAAGAAAAAGATTTAATTAACCCGAAACAAAACGGTCCGCCATTGCGTTACACAGCCGCTACCCCGGCTACGAAATTTCTTTGATAATTATTTTTTTGTAATGTTTGTACACTTGGACTGGAAACAGCCAATAGAAATCGAGATTGTTATGTTAACAATCGATTCGTGTAACGAAAACAAAGGATTGTCTATAGGCGACCGAGACAAAAAGAACAAACGAACGGCGCTCGCTTAGTATCACCTGTTAGATACTAAAGCGCTCGGGGGATTTGTTCCTTAGTATCACCCGTTAGATACTAAAGCGCTCCGGGGGTTAAGAACCTCCTTTTTTTTTTGAAAACAATACCTAGAAGAATACGACAAAAATGCTGTTAGAACTCTGCATAGTCCGTCTGGGGAAACACCACACCTTTGGTGTTCTACCACCAAGCAGTAATGTCCAACCACCACTGTTCCAGTTTGTACGGCTATTATTTCAGAGTAATTATTGTAAAAATTAAATATTTTATATCTCTGGGTGACGAGCGCAGTGCAGATTTGACCGTGACACTGCTGCTATAGACGTGTTGTTTGCCATCCTAACGTGAATGCTTTTACGTGAAATCCTTAGTTCTAATATCATTGGTAATACTTGTAGACGCTAGCGAAGCACATAATATCGGTGCACATGGGCGGGTCGCGAGCGGAGCGCGAGAGCGCGGCCGGCGAGCTGCCGCTGGCGCTGCTGCGGCGGTTCGCGGCGTACTGCCGCGCGCGCTGCGGGCCGCGCCTCGCCGCGCGCGCCGCCTCGCGCCTGCGCGCGCGATACGTGCTCATGCGCACCGGCGCCTCGCACCACGAGCGCCAGACCGACCGCCGGCTCTCCATCCCCATCACTGTGAGGTACGTACCGGCCGCTGCGGCGGTTCGCGGCGTACTGCCGCCAACCTATCAAACATTGATTTTTTTTAAACTATAATACTTTATCTGATGACCAAACAGAGAAATTGGTATTTTCTGTATAGAGATGAGGCGTAATATTGGTTATAGCTCTTGTGAGGCCTTCCAGATATACTGATTTTAAACGTTTTGGACACGTGGCTTTTGATTGACCCTCTATCAACTTTTGCACGCAATAACAGAATCACCCTAACCTTTCAATCTTTCACACACTCTGATTCATCCATTCATGGACAACGAAATACATTCTCTTCTCCTACATAACATCCCTGTTCAAACAAGCTCGCATACATGAAATTACGCGCGATTATCCAGTCGCTCCCCTTGACACATTTCCACAACATTCACACTGAAACATACATACATACACCAATCTTCATTTACATATATTCATACATCCAATTAATTACCCTTCCCCAACCCACTTTATCTTTATTTTTATTATTATTTTTTAACTTCTCTTCTTTAAAGTTAAATTATTATTATTATTATGATTGAAAACTGCAGTTTATTGTAATCATTAATTTATTACTAGTACTAGTTTTTTGTTATTATCAACTTCAACTTTTGGTTTATGGCTTTTATTGTGGTTTAGCCTCACAATTTCGCCAATGTCACGTAGAAAAACGCCAAACGAGGAGATTGGTAGGCAACAGAGTGCTCTTGACGTTTACTTTTGTTCAATGTATTTGTATAATTTTGTTTTCCTCCTTTTCTAAAAAAAAAGGGGGTTAGTTCTAACTACAGCAACAAGCACAAGACAACACACACATATTTCTACATACTATGAGAATATACAAGTATAGTTTTTTTGTTTATATCATTATTATTTTAATCTGGAATTAATTTTGAAATCATTGGGCTCCCAAGACACAGGCTTTGCCTACTTCTATAAGATTTATTCAAATTTAAGTAACCCTGATCATGTATTGTTGTATTGTGCTGTACTGTATTTTTTTTTAAATAAACAATTATTTTTGTAAAAGAAATAGGTTCATACTTGACCACCATCTCACCTGATATTAAGCAATGCTGTGATCTACGATGGATTGTGCTTACCTAGAAGAAACATTATCTTATAATAATAATATAATTGTATGAGTAACATTATATATGATTGGCTATTATAAACGCGAAAGTTTAGATGCTCGATATTTGTCGCTCAATCACGTCGGAAATTTGGAAAATATGTAAAGGATAGTGGTACAACACTGACGCTATATTTTTTTAACCCGCAAAAATAACGGGAACATGAAACACGCGGGTAAAACCGTAGGGCGCCGGTAAAAATATTCCTCAGGTTACCTTATGTGTAAAATAAAGTAAAGTTTTGATATTTTTTTGCTCAATCACGTAGGAATGGCTGAACGTATGAACGTACGGTTGAAATGTAGAGACAGTCTGGGATAGCATATATCATTTCAAATAGGTTACTTTTCACTACAGAAAAATAACATGAACCGTAAAACTGCTGAGTGCAGTAATAAACTTCTTTTTTTAAAGCTAAAGCTAAGTTTCTCATTCCATCTTACAGGCAATTGGAAGCCATAGTCCGTATCTCGGAATCCCTGGCGAAGATGCAGCTGCAACCGTTCGCGACGGAAACCCACGTGACAGAGGCACTGCGTCTCTTCCAGGTGTCCACCCTCGACGCCGCCATGACGGGCAGCTTGGCTGGTAACTTTATTTTTATTTTATAGTTTTACGAGACGAGCTAACCGGGTGTCTGATGGTAAAACAGCCTTTCTGTCCATAACACGGCCAGTGGTGGAGTTGTGCATTTGTGTTTCTTTCTTGCGTCACGAACACACTCGTCCTAATGTCACCAGTGACACGTAGCTATTGACACATGAAGTCCAAATCATTACCTAGCACTGCACTGCGCTCGTCATTCACATTAGAGTTGATTATGCTAAAATCCCTAGGTTTTCACTTTTGGCAGTTATAAATGCTAAAAATGGCATTTAGAACTGCCAAAAGTGAAAACCTAGGATTATATATACATTATACTAACTTGGTATGAATGTGTTATTCTATCTGTTGTGTCCTAATTCGCCAGCCATTACACGAGCCCAATGTTATCTATTCATCTCAGGTGCGGAAGGTTTCACAACAGAGGAAGACCACGAGATGCTATCTCGCATAGAGAAGCAACTGAAGCGGCGTTTCGCCGTCGGTTCGCAAGTCTCCGAACAGACCATCATACAGGACTTCCTCAAACAGAAGTATCCGGAGAGAGCCATATTTAAAGTCATACACACCATGATCCGGAGGGGGGAGCTACAACATAGGCTTCAGAGGAAGATGCTCTACAGGCTGTCTTAATGAGAATTTGAAGGAAAATGTTGTATTTTGAGACAATATGTAGCTAAGCGGACCTAATGTGCCCTTTAAAACCAAGAATCAGAGTGCCTTTAACTATACAGTACAGTAAACTAGTTTTAACTTAGATAGTTTTTATTGTAAGAATTAACAATTACACAGACTGCCTGTATTAATCCGTAAATAATGAATTTATCATTAATAAAAACATTTACTATAATAATAGTCCACTCAATTTACAGTACTGAGTTGGATCGGCAGCTCTTGTCATTTACTGTTTTCCTGACAATTTATCAGCAGATTTTATCGCTCCACCTAGCCGCAAATTATTAAGTTGACAACCTTAAAATCTCGATAAAAATATAGTAATTGTTGTGTATAAATGTATTTTGTCACATTTCAAAAGTCCATCTTTAGTTGTATAACGATTTTAGAGTTGCCTTAGTAAGACAAGACTCATTCAACTTACTAAAGATCTTCTGTATACATGACTTAATGACAATCTAATTTTTTACTCTGATATAATTTCAAACTTAGCCAACTCCATGAACTTGAAATGTAGAAATGCACGCCAATAGTCGAAGATTCATAAATATTATTGCATTTTTGTCATTAAATCAACTCAAATCAGTTATAAATGATCTAACGTTGATTATTTTTTTACTAAATTTGATAGCAAGTCCAAAATCTAAATTTTATGGAGATTACTATGTTTGAAATTTAACATATCCTATACTTACCATAATGAATGCCATTATGGTAAATTATGCCAATTTGGGTTTTAGTTTAGTTCAGTCGGGGAATTGAGTGGTGAGATAAAGATGCCACATTATCTTTCATTAACTATTGGTTTGAAATGTCTTTTACAGCATACTTACTGAAATTTGGGCTAGTACAGGGCCCAACTTAAACTTACATATTCATTTTACCTACATTTAAACAATATGAGACTGCTCAAAAAGTAATTGTGAGCATTTTGCTATATTTTATTATAAGTGATCTATGCATCGGTAGGTATATTCTGATAATATTTTTTTAAAACTGGAGTACCTAAGTTTGTTTAACAAATAAAAATCACAAACTTACTTTGAATTTTATTCATGTCTACATTTGGAAAGTATTAAATATCACAATATGGTTTTAAGCTCTGCTTAACAAAATTTGTATCAGTTTCACTGATGAATTGGTAAGAAGTAGTTGAAAAACTAGGTAATATTGTAAATATGCTAAACTTGGTCAACTTTATGTTATACTGTCAGCGCAGAGGTAGCAAATACTAGAATGTTGAAATTCAGGTCAACACGCACTATGCGGCCGGGCAGCGGCAACCCAAACTTTTGTGGCGATAGCTTGAAATTCTCCAATATCATGATGCTTCGTATACCAAACTGTCACTTACGGAGTTACTTGGACGTAACCGTAAACTGTCACTGGCTTTTAGCATACCAAATTCGTCGTAACCGAAAACTTTCATCCGCTTGGCATACTTGAGCATTATAGCCCTGTCGGTAAACTGTCACTCAAGCGATATAGGAAGCATCATCATGAACAACTTTCCTGTTCCATAAATTCTAAACGCCCATTTGGCTGCCGCAATCTGGACACTTAGTGCACCGCAAACTTAATCGACATTGTAATGATGAAATATATAGTTTCAAACTCATGCCGCGATGTGTGTATTGTCCAACTTAAACGGATATTCAGGGTGATTCTCCACCCCCTTCCAAAACAAGAAGTTGAAGATGCGTCCGTCTTCTCCTTTGTCTAACCTCTTCAAGCGGTCCATTTCAGGAGCTGACAGCTCAAAATCGTAAATATCCATATTCTCCTGCAAGCAACGGAATTTATATTGATTGATCCAATAATTTAATAGCGAAAATGTGTGTTTGTTTGTGTATCTGTTCTATTCTTGTATAAGCGGATCTTAATTAAATATGTATGTAAAAACCGAGTACATTTACCAGGATTAACACGAATATTTTCTTAACCCGTCATATCTAGTGATTCGTGTGGGTTGTGTATACAATGACTCGTTTGTGTCAATCTTACGATTCGAATCTCATATTAACCATAATTTATTTTCGCGATATTTGGTGATTATTTCGCCGCCATCATTAATTATCGTGATACTCGTACCGCGGGAACCCAGCTACTATTTAATGAATATTTGTTGAAGATTAATTTAATCATGACTAATTATAATTTCGAGGATTAAACGAAAATTAATAAAGTACTAGTCAGTACGTTATTAATATTTTTTCAAAGCATTAACATCATAAATGGCGATGTAAGTGACTACAAATAAAATACTGTTTAAAACCCGTAATCGCAAAAGCCGTTATATTTACCTGAAGTCTTTTCTCGCTAACACTCTTAGGGATAACGACGACTTGCTGATGCACTAAATAGTGCAACAGAACTTGCGCTGGAGTCTTCCCGTGGCGCTCAGATATTTCTTTGACGACCGGGTGTCCTAGTAAATCCGGGAAAGCATCGGGGCTGAAAATTTAGTTTTCCTGAGTTAATATCTTAGATTATAATGTTTAGATAGTCTTGAAGAATATAAATTAATGAATATCATCCGTTGACTCCTTATCCTTTCATGAGTGAGAATGTAATTTCAACATTTTAACAGATTTTACTGAAATCCAGCAATACCCAACGAGAAGCGATTGCGCGCACTTGCGAGCCAAAAAAATATGGTAGTTTCAAAAATAATGTGGTTAAAATAATGCAGCATAAGTACTGGGTTTAATTGAACCCTGGATTCCACACTAAGGGAAGTCCTGTGTTGTGAAAACCAGTGACTTCCACAACTGTTATTTTGGAGGATATTACCTATAAACATCAATAATAGTTGTTTGCTTTTACCTATAGTTGTATTTGTTAACAAAATGGTCCTTAGCCCCCCGGGCTGCCGAGAGGCGCGTACGCCGTCACCACGATGTTATTCCGAGCGCAGAACTTTCGCAGCTCCAACTGCTGGAAATACGCGTGCAACTCCACCTGCACAACCTGTGGCTTCAGCGTGGCCGCTTTACTTATCTTCTCTATTTGTTTCTCGTTAAAATTGGACACACCGAGGTTACGGATGCGGCCTTCCTTTTGGCATTTTTCCATTTCCTGAAAAAGATTTGCTACGTAGTTAAGTGGGATCATTGATATAAATCAAGAGATGTGCCCTGAGCACCTTGAAATTGTTAGCAAATTGCATCTCTGTGTGTAGCGTAAGTGGTCTACAACTACGAATCTCCTTGACCCCTAGAATCGCTAGTAGCGAAGTATGTTGCGGTTATACTTATTTTTGTTGAAAACGAATGGCGATAGGTATAAGTGTCAGGCGATTACCGCTTCCTACAACCGACTAGAATAGAAAGAGTGAGCTCACTCTTCCCACGATAACATAATTCCGTGCATCTGGAGTTTGGGAGGGCACATTCATTGATTTATATCAATGGGTGGGATATCATTCATCTATCATCCTTTTAAATGGTCGGCACTGAATATGTGCTTTCTCCATTTATCTCTATCACTCGTCACATTATGTTATCTTCTACATTTATGTCCTCTTTCATCCTACTAATATATTCCATAGGATCGGTGATATGTTTGGATTATGATAAATAAAAAAGTCGCTACTACAGTTGCCTGATTCACATCAATCCATAAGTAAACCTCCTTTTGCACGAGGTGGAAAGTAAAAGAAAAAAAATTGGCTGTCATAGGAACTGGCGATTGAAGTGAAAACATATAACTCAGAATTTGATAGCTTACTTTGGAAACTACGCTAATGAAACCGGAGGGCGTGGTCATGAGTATGGGCATCTAGAAATGCTGACGCATTTCTTGATAGCCAATGGTCATGGTCCCGATTTTACCCGAATATTTGTTATCATTCCCGAGCGTGCCGCTAGAATTCCATGCACAGCCCATGAAAAATCTGTCTGTGGCACGCCAAAAGAAGTTTTCGCATCAAACTTTTTTTTACCATTTTCGGAACTGCCTAATAGGATAACTAGGTAGTTCCGAAAATGGTAAAATTAAAATTATATAATAGCTTACCTTCCAAATTGCGACATGATTGGTCGTAGTGTCCAGTTGATATTCGCCAGTGTCAGTGACGACCGGCGTTAGCGTAGCGGGGTCGCATGCGAAAGCGAAGGGGACGTGGATAAGGTACAGGTCCACATAGTCTACCTGCAAGCGGGCCAGCTGCAAGTCTACGAATTTCTTCACGTCCGTGGCTCGGTTACCTACGTGAGGAAGCTGCAAAAGATCACCAAATTGTGATCTGATAACGTAATTCGACATAAATTAATACATACACAAATGAATAGTGGTAGGACTCTTGGCAGAGTCCGCCTGAGGAAGTACCACACCTTTGTACTTTCTACCGCCAAGCAGTAATGTGCAAACTTTACTGTGTTCCGGTTTGAAGGGCAATGTTTCCAGAGAAATTACAGAGTTTAGAGATATAACATCTTAGATATGTGGGTGACGAGCGCAGTGCAGTACTAGGTAATGATTTCGGCTCTTCATATTCCAGTAGCGTGTCACTGTGCTGCTAAGTGTCAGGCATGTTGCTTACCATCAGACACATGTCCTGCTCGTCTCGTCACAACTTATGTAAAAAAAATTAAACAGTTACATAAAATATAACAAAATGTACGAAGTGAACGGTGACTGCTGATCCACACAGCTCGAATACCACGCGCACCACTGTCTTTTTGAATTAATGTGTGTAATGCCGCTAACTTAAAAACGGAGAATGAAAACTTCGTGAGGAAACCGATATGTACCTTTCGAGGTCATGCTTCATCCACCAACTCGCACTGGGCTAACGTGGTGTATGGCTTTGACCTTTTTTTATGACAGACGTCCTCGAGTCCTAGCAGAGGGAACACATTTAGACTACTTATGCTAAAATAATGAACCGATGACGCGCGTTAGTTTTATTTTATAACAGGAAGTGACGAGACGAGCAAGACAAACGATGCGATGGTATGAGATCTAGCCTACTCTAGATCAGTGACACGCTATCTGAGAGTATAATTCACCGCCTAGCACTACACTAGGCTCGTCTAGAGCGGATCCGAGGATACCGCCTAACTAAAACTGTCTTAGCTCTGATATTGCTCTCTCTTGGTCTGGGTCCAGACCACTAATCAAAATGCACTTATCGCACACTCATGTGACTTGACCACGACTATGCGCCTAAGCTGGCTCCGCCCTAGGGGTCGTCACCCACAAATACAAAATGTAAACCTGTAAGTGTAGGTAAATCTCTAAACCCTGATTTTTTTCTGGGAACAGGAAACAATCAAACTAAAAGACGATAATGTTTGCACCTATTGATTGGCGGTAGAATGGTAGAATAACCGGTAAAGTTTGTTAGGTACTTTCCCAGGCAGACAGTGAGGTGTGACCTACCACTAAACACTACAATTACTTATGGCGCCAGAAGAGTATTATTTGAGATTTCAGTCACAACAGAAAACTATTGCGTCCGCGGTTTCAACAGCGTTTCAAAATTTAATGTTTATTCCGTGAACCCTAATTATTTTGATCAAGCAAACATAGCCTATGTTATGCCTTAGAACATCAGCAATCTGATAGTAAAAGCCTCGTCGTAATCGGTGCAGCCGTTTCGTTGATAAGCCGGAACAAACAGACAAAAAAAAGTGGTTTTGGTTTACATAGGTAGGTACTTATGTACCGTACTGTATTACTTATGTGTTGTTGAATACTATTGATTTCTCTCTAGTATTTGCTTCGAAAACAAATTACCTTGGTAGTGATAAATAATTCCTTCCGAGTTCCTTTTCCGTCTTTAATCCATTTTTGTATAGCTAAACCTATAGCTTCCTCATTGTTGTAATTAAATGCAGTATCTATATGTCTATATCCCAAATCCAGAGCTTTATAAACAGTGCTTTCGATTACATCAGGGGGAGCCTAAAAGAAAAATTATAATCGATGTACGATGCGATGGACAAAATGTTGACATTTGGTGAGAAAATGAGAAAATCATACCTGCCAAGTACCTAGGCCAAGAGTAGGCATTACATCTTCAGTTTGGGATAATTTTATTGATTTCATATTTCCCCTGCTGTAGAATCCGCGCACGAAAGCCCTGAAAACGAAACCCACAGTCGTTCGCGTTGCACAGTACATCAGCTGAAAAGCTTACATGAAAAACTGGCAATTTGCCAATACTTGTTAGTTCACTGAGTAGATTATAAATCTTCTATCTTCAACCGAACAAAATTAGAAACAAGTGTAAAACCGCAGTTTTTCAGAATATTCTTGCCTAATTTATAAATATTGATTGCTATGACGTAACAAAAGTATTTCAAAAATCGCGGTCAATTGTTTTTTTTTTTACAGACTAAACCAACATTTTCGATGCTGTTTTATTTGGTGTCGTAGTCAGTGGTGCTAGTATTTAATATGACATCTGACATCAATATGACATCTCGTGTAGTATTTAATTTGAGTAGTAGTATGACGGAAATCGTATTTAGAAACTTAGCAATCCGGTTAAATTCTATCTTTTTCTTGTTGTTTATAACAAATACAAATACACAAGACAGGGTTCATTTTTGCAAAGAAGCGAGCCGACACAACTGGTACAACCTACCTACCACAAATTATGACACAAAAAAAACAGCGGTAAATGTCATCAAATCTATAGTTGTCAATGACAAATTACCTGTTCAGAATTGTTTGTTGTGGTTTTCTACGCGGTTTTTCTCGATACCTGTATTTTACAATTTTCCTAATTTATTAATTAAAAAAAACACTACAAGTATTTTATCAAATAAATATTTGCAGATAACATGGGTGTAAGTAGTTCTATCATAAATTAACGGAGTTCATAAGTAGTTTTGTGCTTAACAATACTACTATTAATCAAGCGTAAGAATAAACAAAACAAAGTACATTTTTGTAAAAACATGTTTTATTATACACTTCCAGAAGAAAACATCTGCTAGTGTCAACAAAAGTAAAGAAAAGCGTCAAGCTAGAAAGCTAGAGCAACGTCGTATAGCTGATGGGATGGCGCATGTGTCTTCAGCCAACAAACTCAAAGACATGGCTGGTTTATGCAAAGAACTGCTTTTATTTCGAAACCTAGACCTCGAAGTTGACATGTACATTCAGAAAGGTTCGGAACTTGACAAAGATGTGCTTCAATGGGCCATAGACTTGACTGAAAGGAATATGAGAACCTTGTAAGTAAATTCATCAAAAAATTTTTGGTTATGGTTACGCTGTTTCTGATTACTCCAATCCACGTTCAGATTATTCGTTAAAGTGAAGGTGATTTATTGTAACATATTTTTAACACACATTTAGGTCTAGATTTGACGATGCATTTTCCTGATGGTAAACCACTATTTGACATTATATCTTATTAATAATGTAAAGGAGTAATTTTGGATGTTAGTTTCTTAATTACATTGTAAGAAGAACACTAATGCTGAAATTTGAAACTTAGTGTATGTAACGCCTGGAGGTTTTTTATGAATATTTATAAAGAGACTACTTACAGGAGGGTATAGATTGTTTAAATTCAAGTTTAATTTATCAACAATGAATGCGGCTTTTTATAAATTTCAGGACATTTTCTATTATTACATTTTATATTAGGGATCTGATAATGGCCTCTAAAAAATGGCTCCAGTGGCTAATTACAGGTATCTTAATGTCTTAGAAGCAAGAGATATCTTTATTCTCGGCATATCTGGATAAACAGGAAATAGTGTACCTACTTTGTGTTAGTGCAATTTATTAAAGATTTCTTTATAGTACAGACATAAGGATAAGCAAGAAATGTCCCTGATGGTAAGATACAGCTGCCTATAACAGCAGTGTCATACAGCTATTGGAAATTTGAGTGTCCAAATCATCACCTAGCACTGCACTGCCTTCGTATTTTTAGATTTTATCTCTGTCCTCTAATTTCTCTAGAAATATTACCCTTCAAACCGGAACACTGTTTTGTTTCAACATAACTACTTGGTGGTAGAATAATAACTGGCAAAGGTGTGGTAGTACTTCCTGAGATGGAGTCTGAAATGTGGTGTGAAAACGTTTTAAAATTTTGTATATTTCTGTTCATTCCAGGTATGAAACTTGTGCCTGGGGTTGGAACAAGGAGCGCAAAGTGGAAGAGATGGCAGACCAAGATGCTTGGTATCTCATCGCCAAGGAGAAAGATGGCAAACTTCTTGCTTTTTCCCACTTCAGATTCGACATGGACTTTGGGGAGCCTGTACTGTACTGGTAAGGTTTTTTTTTAATTGACCTATAAGTAGGTTGCTTTAAGTGCCTCTAATGCTTAACAGACAGTTCAATGTTTCTCAGTACCTGAGTTTGTTGCCCACTGGCTTGTTAGCACAGACGGCATAAGGCCTTTTTTTTGTCACGGAGAAAATGCCTTTATGCATAACTAGACCGCCTGATGGAGACAGTCGGGTTATGTCGGACTCGACACCATAGATAGACTTGGTGCCTCTACCGACTTAAAACCTCCACGGGGTTTCAACTCGGCCTTTTGCGGCGGGAACGCGGGACTACTCACGCATTCCTCAACGAAACCTGCCGCAACTTACTCGTATCGGGGCCCTTCTATGGGGCATACACCCGTCAATGACGCACCCGAACCCAGGATACGCCGTGATCACCTCTGGAACCAAAGTAAAAGTCCCCTGCGACGGGTCAGGTCCCGATGTCTACCACTTTTCGAATGCAGAAGTTAGGGAGAACGACACACCGTTAACCGGCACTCCTCTTCCACCGCGGTCTCTCCTCTCCTGAAGCGATGCTGATCGCCAAGCATCGCGGGCCTCAGTCGCGCCGGCGCCGCCTGCGTCGCGCGACTCCCTCTTGGCCGTATCGGCGTTGGGTTGGAGCCTAAAGCCTTGGAGACCCCACCACAGGTTCCTCTTAGCTTTACCGTGGCTGACCAGGCCACGGCTACTGAGCCCCCCGCCTCGTCAATGTGGGAACCCTTCAGGGTAGAGACGGCACAAGGCCTGAGAAAAGTAATCCTAACTTACAAACTATCATACTTACGGTACTATTTAGCTTACAACTGATACCTGAAATAAAAGCCAATCGGAGCCTAGGCTACAATAAAACATCAGACTCGTACATGCATAACTTATAAGCACTGTCCCAAGTGCTAACTGAGCACTCGCATAGCGGGCACTGTTGCGTAACGACGGCTAGCCCAAGGGCGCCTCGAACGGCACAACCTTGGCTCGGACTGCCGCCGGGAGACACAAGGTTTTAGGAATTTACCTTAAGATGTTACGGTAAGTTTATCTAAGGAATTGTTATTTTTAACATTTATAGGTTTACACTTGATTGCCATCTCGCCTGGTGCTAAGCGACGATGCAGTCTATGATAAAGCGCCTTACCTGGCAGAAACCGATTCACTCTCAATTTGAAGACAGCAAGATTGTAACAAGCAAGACCTCGAGCTTTTGGGCGTTACTTTGACATCGACGTTCAATTTTGGATCGTATATTGAGTCTAAGGCTAAGTTATTAGCTGCCAAAAAACTAGGTGTCGTCTCAAAGATGCGAAGGTTATTCTACCGCAGAGCAGTAATGTGAAAACATCACTGTGTTCCGTATTGAAGGGAAATGTTTCCAGAGAAATAACAGGGCATAAAGATGGATCATCGTATATCTCTGACGAGCGCAGTGCAGTGCTAGGTTTTGAACATTGAACATTTTGAACATTGGTTTTGAATTACTTAGACTTTTTATCCCGGGAAAATAACGGGAAACACGAGTGAAACCGCGGGGCACTGTTAGTACTTATTTATTTTTTAAATACATACTTATTATATGTACTCGTACATACAAAACACCGCACATTCGTCGCCAGAGCCGGATTTAGGGGAGGGCAAACGGGGCATATGCCCCGGGGCCTCCACAAACGAGGGGCCTCCACAATAGAGACTTAACATGGGTGTGTATTTCAACGTACGAAGTTAAAGACAAGATTATTACCCCTGCCCCGGGGCCTCCACACCTCTAAATCCGGTCCTGTTCGTCGCACGAATATTTGCACTGGGTGGGGATCGAACCCACGACCCACGGCTTCGCTGGCAGTCCTACTGCCCACTAAGCTAACAGGCCAGCAAACCGGCGTGTGCGCGTCGGGCGTGCGCGCAACGTAATTGAGCAACAAACATCCATATATCTAAACATCCAAACGTTGACATAAGTTAATATTAATAGTATTATTAATAGGATAACAGAATTACCAGATTTTCTTCATATCATCAAAGAAACAACACATTTCACTTTCGCTTATTTATTAGCATGATGACCTAGGGCAACATTAGTTATCATCGTGTGATCATGAAATGTGTCACAGTTTCAATGTAAGTACGTAGTGGATAAAGAACAAGACACGATACACAAAGAAAAACAATAACATCATACGCAATTAAATAGGACATCAACATGTTGACAAAAAATATCAGAGTCATTTTCCACACAAAATCACTAGACGTGAACGTTTAAGTCTCCACTTAAGTACATTCTACATTAAATTAGAAGTAGGTTATGATTTTAATCATGTCACAAATTGTAGTCGTCGAAGTTCCATACATACATAAAAGATATATTGTAAATAAATTCAGATAAATCATTTGAAATTACATATTTATTTGCTTTACAAACTACATAAAACAGAACATACTAATGTGAATTATATACATCTTAATACATTAGAAGTGCATTGATACCCAAAATAGGAAAACCGAATGGGATAGCGTACCAATACACTCCGCGAAAACTGGGTGGTTGAAAAAAATAGTTCAATCATTATCCAAACTTCTGCATTTACAATATTAATAGGATATTTGTATGGAAATATTGTTCTTGAACCTTAAGTAGTTTACATAATATTCTGACTCAAGACACATATCAGAAGTGTAGTCATGATAATTACTCACTTGTAAGATAAACTTCCCGCAATATGTTTTCCTTATAATCTTCTTAGAAAATTTAATAAGTAGTCAAAACAAAATCACCAAGGTAAGTGTATTTACAAATATCTTACACATTAATTATTTACACCTTATAAGTTATAATACAATTGAATCCGTCTAACGCTTCCACAAACTCAGAACAATCTTATTTCAAAGTTGATATATTTCTCTCGCTCAATCTGCAGTTTGAACAAGTAAAAAATCAAGGCAACCATAAAACATAAGAATGTTATCCGAGTTTGTGGTAAACCAGTCAATTCGGTCAATTAGGTTTTATTTTGTACCTCCACAGGAGGCACAATATGAAACTGATATTTTTCCTAAATAATCTCTTTTCAAATATCACTTTCTCTTTGGGCCACCATCTAATACATCTTGTACAGAAATACCTGAAGAGTATGTGAAGAATGTATGTGGTCATAGCAGTGGCTGCTATACTTAAAGCTATTATATCTAGTAGCAAATATTGTGGCAGGGATAGATCTAAAGCTGGCGATCGCAAATGAGCGGCGCCCTTGTGTCGTAAAACGTACTCGATCCAGTATACTCCCATGTCGACTGGTTTCATGGGCCGATCCAAGAAGATGTCCCTCAATTTTAAAGCGTTTTCTTTGTACCTGAAACAAACATATTTGTGAAACAAAATTATATCTACTCGTAGAACAATATGTATTGACTGAGCTGCTAAATTGTTAGAACTACCTTAATAATGCGGATAATAAAGTTTGCAATATGTGTTAACCTAGATAGAAAGACGGCAAATAATGTAGATAGGCTAGCTTTCTTCAAACAATCCGAGTAATTTAAATAACATCAACGCAACAATTTGTTTAAAGTTTTCTTAAAACTGAGAGAAATTGCGATCAGAGTCTAAACCACTATGAGAGAAATCATCAGCAACAGGTCCCCCTCCCCCCCCAGGCAGGAAACTACCAACGAGCAAATCAATCCGTGAATATAGAGTTTACCTCTTATTAAAACTATACTTACTTCGAGTTACTTAGTAATTTTTGAAGCGCATTTTCCCACTCGCGCTTGCTCGACTCGAGATGTACGATTTCCGCAACTCCCCGGTCGAGCATAGCCTTCGCGTTCAAAGCCTGGTCGGCGTAGAGAGGCACCATCAGCATCGGCACCCCGCACGCGACCGCTTCCTGCGTGCCCAGCAAACCGCCGTGAGCTATGAACAGCTTTATGTTTGGGTGACCTGAAAATAGGTATATGTCAGTATGTAATTAACTGTAAAATTAGAATTTTATGCAACCGTCGATATAAATTAAATTTAAGATGTTGATTGCTGACGCTGAGCTTTCTAAGAGAGCTAATGGATTCATTTTGGGAGCTATGCCACCGATATCGATACCCTATAGAAATCCTCTATTGCGATGGGAAGTTAAAAAGAACGCACCTGACACATTTACGAACGATACTATAATTATAATATAAATAAGAATTCAAATGAAACAACCAGCTTCAATTACAAATAAAAATAATAATTTGAAGTAAGTCTAAATATAGTTTATTGGAAAATAAAAGAAATTGAAAACCTCGAAATCCAAAAAAATATAATTGAAGCGCATGGCGTGTTGGTGACGACAATATGAACATACACCGCTATGTATAGTTTTATGGTCTACCTACATCTAGATAATTAATTATTATTATCATCAATAAACTTACACAAAGTATATTGCGGTATCCATTCCATAGTATAGACGTTGTCAGGGACAGTGAGGTTACGCGATAACAACCTTCGGTCCATTTTGACGAATACTGTGTGCGGTAGTTCTGATATCGTGGCGAATATTTCAGACAGCTTGTCGCTCGGTATCGTCTCGATACGAGACATGGACCCGAAGCTCCAGTAGATAATGCCTTCGCTCGACCCGTCTAGAAGCTGTTTCATTTCCTGGAAATTTAATTTAAAAAATTGTGGATTTTTGTGCATAAACCTCTTCCAATTTATCACAGGAGATTTATGGACCAAAAATCCACAAATCCCCCGGTATTGTCAGGGGGAAATCTAAGGGGTTTTGTAGAAGAAGCCACGACAGGGGACTTGTGGATTTTTTCCAAAATCCCCTTCCCAAATATCACAGGGGATTTATGGACAAAAAATTCCACAAATCCCCTGGCAGTGAAAAATATTAGGATTTGTGGAATAAACCCCATATTCTTCTTCTACCGTTGTTATGGATATTTCTACTAAAATCGCAAAGTTTTTAGAAAGATGTAGAGCCGAGATTACACAAGAATATGTAATATAAATGCAACAATACATTATTATTTCGATTTTGATTAAATTTAAAATAATTATTGGTATTGTAATAATAAAAGAGTACTCTAAATTAATTATATACCTACTTATTTCCCATGTGCTGTCTCTGAAAAGGCCATTCGAGAAACCGATCAAAGCCGCTAATTTGGCTAGATAGTAAACTGATTCATATTGACATTATCGCAGGAGTCAAAGGGCCCGGCCGGTCGAGCCGATAGTGTGTTTCCCTATTGTGTTGTGAAAAGTAGGTTAATGATGTAGGTACTTGTTGCTAATGGCAGACAATCGTACTATTGTAGACTACGTGAAAAATACATTATTTTTAAGGAGATATACCTATAGCAAATAAAACAAACGAAAAACAATCGTCGTTTTCCATTTCATTGCAGCCTGTCGTATTTTTTCAATTATCGAATTTTAGCTATACAAACTGTGATTAGTACCTTTACTTGCTCCAAAATCTATCGAAGTACATTAAATCTACCTTTTTTATACGGTTCCTAATTTATCTTAATTTTTCCTTAATAACGTTGGTTAATATTAGCAATAGGTACTATTAATAGGTAGTCAATCAAACATCATAGTGTTACTTTGGAACTACCACAATGTAACAAAATGTATTTGCACTTAAATTAATCGTATAAAACGTCTGTTTATCGATCTTTGTAAAATATTTTCACTAACAAGCTGATAACAATACTGCAAATGATTACTGGTGTTGGGAATAAAAGCTGTTTTATTTGTGACTAGTAGCATTCCGCGGATTCACTCGCGTAGCTTCCGTTCTCGTTATTGTCCCGGGTTAAAAAAGTAGCCCTTGTTATTCCATACAAAAGTCTAACGATGTTCGTTTTAAAGGGGCCTCAGTTGGGATTTGGCAGTTGGCCCCATGTGGTGTACTTCCACATTATAATGCTTAACAAACTGAAACAAAATAGCGCAGTACGTGCAGAGCCCTACTAATCCAATCTTACCTCGTATGACCTCGGCTTAGGCTACAGCCGGTAAGGAATATCAAGAAACGATCTAAAATCCTAGAAGAGAGTGCCCTACGGCCCTAACGGAGAGGATCTAGCACCTGCCCACTTATAGCCGGTATTTAGAGCTAACATACTGTCGGCTGACTTATTATTTGAGGGAAGTCCCTCAAATAATAAGTCAGCCTCCCGTTTCAAAAAAAGTATTAGAGCCGGCTGAAAGTGATTGATTTTTAGTGACTTACGGATATCGACTGACTTATAATTAGACAAAATTTTGAGACGGTTGAATTATTGATTGGGGATACGGAAAACTTGTTGTCGGCTGACTTATTATTGGATCTAAAACGGGTGTCGTCTGGCTTATTATTATAGAGGGGTTTCAAGAGGAGGTCGAGGTTCTCGAACTTTATTTGAGGGAGGGAGAGCCCTTTGAAGGTGCTAGTGTCGGCTGATGCAAAAAACTAATAAATCTGCTGATAGATCCTGATCGTATCCCTTGCGATTTTATTGAAGTGAATTTACGATTACCGCGAGCTAAGGATTCGGCTTATACCAGCGCTGCCGATGTCAAACTTCAACCCCATCTGTGCAGCAGTTCCAACGCGATTGAGCAACAAACATTCAAACTTTTGCAACCTATTAATATGATAAATGACAATGCTTGAATGTATGTTCGTTTAATAATATTAGTAGGATATGATTACCGGTGATTACGGAGACCCCAGACGAGATTTCTAATCTATCTTGTTACTACGGTATTTACATGTGAATCACAGGGATCATAGTGCGTGTAAATAGGATGATTGTGAAGAAAACGAACTGCGAGTGACCCAGTGACTCGGAAGATATCCTGCACGTCACGCCTCGAGATATGAATGACGATAAATGCCACCCAAGCATCGATACGATCACAGCTGGGTAGGAACATCGATTAACTCCTCTGTTATCAAGTTCACTCTATTGTAAACCAATTAATTAATGGTGCAGAAAAATGTGATATCATTGTCCATATGTCCATGCACGAACACCTCAAAGAGATGTTTTGACTCAATCTTAAGAATTTTTAATAACCTTCTTAACCATCTTATTTGTGTGATGGTTGTGTAAAAACAATTTAAATTACAAGTGCATAGTACAAGCTTTGCTTAGTTTGGGGTCAGATGGTGTTGTGTGATTGAGTGATGTGATTGATTTGTCCACCAATATTTAGGTATTTATGAGATAAATCATATCTATGGGTGACGAGTGGAGTGGTAGGTAGCGATTCGGACTCTTCAAGTTCAAGTAGCGGCGTGACACTGTGCTGTTACGAACAGGCGTGTCGCTTACCATCACTTTCATGACTTGTTCGTCTTGTCGTTACACTCTAAACTTGCAACTAACTCACTTGTTAACTATGTATGTAAGAAAATCTTGGAATCTTAACTTGATCCACTTCCCGGTCTTCGATTAGGATGAAATTTTGCACATGCTCTGAGTTCTGACAAATCCATTATGGGGGCCTCCCCAAGATGGCGGACTGGCTGTTTGAAATCCACCCCCATGATATGGGTATCAAATAAAAGGGTTTGCTGTCAGGAATACGAAAAAAATTGTCACGTGACTTAACTCCAATATGGCGGACAGTTTTGTAATTTTAAATGCGTGCTAAAAGCGTGTTTTTTAGTTTTTACCTAAACTATTATTTATAATATCAGTTAACAATAACAACACTCCGTTGTTCGTTTGCGTTGGTAGGATTAGCATAGCGAAGAAGTTTAAAGAGAAAGAAAGCTATTTGACCCCTAGTGCCTGGGCAGGCGGTGTTTCCACTAACTTGTGATATAATATGTGTTTCCACTAACTTATAATATAATATCGGTAATAAACTTTTATTCAAGTCTCACCTTTGGTAGTGTTTGAAATTCGTCTAGGTGCAAACCGCCGACTTCAACCAATGCGGGAACTAAAGGCCTCACTTCGTTTATGCTAAAATGACTGTTGGATAGCACTAAGCTGTAGTTCTGCGCCAGAGACTCTAGTTTCGGTCCGGGTCCAAAGAGACGATCAGCTATTATCTACAAGTACAAAAAAAATATTTTTAGGCAATAGTGCTAGACGTTCGTCTGGTTATTTCTGAAACAAACTAGAACGATAAGCTGCAGTTTTCCTTATCACTAAGCTGTAGTTCTGGGCCATAGGCCCTAGTTTCGTTCCCTGGGATCTGCCACGGAACTAAAATCATGGCTTTGATATTGCTCTCTCTCTCTCTCTAATTTTGCTTGAAATTATAGCGCTCTATCTCTCTCTAGTGCGAGAGAAAGCGCAATGGCAAATTTATGACTGATTTAGTTAGACGGTCGAAGGGCGGACCCATAGAGACGATCAGTTATTATCTATAATTATACACAAACAATTTATTTTTATGCGATAAGTAGTGTCATTGTGTTATTTGTTTATTCGGTTATATTTGCACCAAACTAGAATTACTTTGTCTTTCACACTTTACTTTGTTAAATGTTTAACAAACATTTAACGTTTCTCCTTGAAATGATTAAATTTTAAAATGTAGGTACTAAGAGAAACTAACCTGTGATGGCACTTGAGACTTGTATCTGTACATAACCTTAGATACAATGACTGCTAGAGTATTTTTTAGTCTTTCCCAGATCGTCATCCGCTGTCCATATCCCATCATATACGATGAAATGTAGGCGGTTCCTTCTGGGTTGCCCAGTTGTTCGTTTACCCAGGGTAGTGGAACGCTGGATAGGAACCCGACAACGGGCGCCTGGAATTTCCGGCCTAACGGGAGGAAGCAGTCACTTCCAAAGACTTCCACGATCACTAGATCGAAGGATTCATCCGAACCCACTAGAGCCTTCATCGCAGGTAACTGCGACACTGTGTCACAAGCGTGAACACACTCCTTCATGATTTGCTCTAGGTTTCGTACAAAATCAGGCTTTAGAGAATGCGTTTGCTTTGTTAGATTGTTTTTGATTTCAGGTATTGTGCCCGCCAAACTAATTTGTTCTATGTTTGGCGGTGGGTTTTTCTGAAACAAACAAAATTACTGTTAAGTAGTATTTTATATCAAACTAGATATCCGCCCCGGCTTCGCCCGTGGTAAATTATATACCACTTATCGGGATCCCGTACATATCCAACGATGAAAAAATGACTGAAATCGGTTCAGTCATTCCTGAGAATATCGCTTTCAAACAATAAACCTCTTTAGCTACCAGCTACGCCACCTGTCGGAAATTGGTCGTACCAACTCAATCGTAATTCGTTCATAAATCGTATCTCAATCATAATCGGTCGTACCAATTAGCAAAGGTTTATATTCAACTAGCTGTTACCCGCGACTTGGTACGCGTGAAACGTTATATGTTATTACAGCAATCGTAATTTGAATCATCGGATGATACATTCACTAGAGTCTGGCTAACGAAAGTTGATACTGAGAAAGCGCGGCAAATTTAAAATATATCAGCATGGCATCCCTAAACTGAAAATCTCGCCAAAAATAAACACAAGCCAGCTACTACGAAACATAAAAAATACGCCATTTTGTTGCGTCAGAGATGGGGGTACCATATACTGATTCTACCAAATTTTACGGATTATCGCCGAAAATTAACATGAAATTGCATTAGCTATTCTCTATGAAATAGCGTAATTAATGAATCTATTTATTAGGCCAACTTAAGGCTTAGTGTTGCTCTTGAAATAATCGCCAACACGTACATACGTCGTACTTATTTTTGATGAATACAATTTTAGATCACATACGAATTTTTAAAACTTATTTCATATATACTTAAATCAGTTTGTTTTGAAAATGCCTTTTTGGAATCAAGTGTCCCTAAGTACTTTCTGTTTAAAATATCCCAATTCGTAGGGTAAATACCCGATGGTAGGAACACTGAAGTGTTGTCATGTAAAAAGTTTGCGAAAAAATCCAGTATCTACTTTCGTTGGCCAGACTCTATCTACATCAGGAGGATGAATTGGTTTCTTTAAGGTAAACACGCTCCATCGTAGACCGCATCGTTACTTAACATAGGCGAGATGGCGGTCAAGTGTAAACAACCCACAAAAGTTTATAAAACATCTTTGATATCGATGGCTCGAACTTGACCAGCCATTGAAATATTGCCATAAAGCAAATAAGACAAAGAAGAAAATAAACACCCATCGCCAGGTATTTCTACCACTCTCGATTCACATCATCATCGAACATTCGATTTGTAATATACCTAACCATGTCCCATCCCTCTCACCCCGCCCTTCGTGTGCAGCTGACTTCAGATATTATAGCGCCATAGCGGCCGTCGTGCTATTGAAACAATAATAAGTCTGTGAATAAAATGTTTTCTTCGCATTTTGTTTGTATTAAGATAGCAATACATTTGGATCAACCGTTCATCATCACATTAAAATCAGTTCAGCCATTTCGGAGACGTAGGTGCTCCTCAGTAGACTTCCAGAAACCATGATATTTTTTATCTGTTGACTAAGATCATGAATTGAACTTTTCAAGCTTCTACGAACGGACGGACGGACTTCACATAAAACTTCAACCCTTATTTTACTCTCAGGGAGGGGGTGGATTTCCAAATATGATACACAATTTTATTTCTCACTAACCAAAAACGTGCTTCAAATAGGACCAATTTTCATACAACCGTTCACCTCCTGTTTCACCCCCTTAGGGGATGAATTTCGCAAAACCCCTTCTTAGCGAGTGCCTACGTGCTAAAAGGGACCTCCATGGAAAATTTCAGATTCCTAGCATTTGTAGTTTCTGAGATTCCTTGATGACCTTTCGCTTTTATATATATAGATAGATGACGCCATCTTAATCACATGACACATGCTGTCATGGTGTCATGTCAAAGCACGAAAACTCTCAAAAAGGAATATTTTTTCCCCGTTTTTATTACATTCTTGATTCATGCTCCGCTTTTATTGATAGTAGCGTTATGTTCCATAGCCTATAGTCTTCCTCGATAAATGGACTATCCAATAGAAAAAGAATCTTTCAATTCGGACCAGTACTTCCCGAGATCCTAGCGTTCAAATACAAACAAACTCTTCGGCTTTATAATATTGGTATAGATACAAATTATTCTCTGTTGTTTCATCATCTATCACGTAAGAATTAAGTTTTTCCAAACAAAAGCAAGCTCACGTCGGCGTCAGAATTCACACGGATATATCTGCTTCGCACTGTAAATGTCAATATTATAAGCGCAGTAAAATTTAATTACCCAAACTCTTTCACCGATATGTACGTGATCCCGAGTGCTATAGGCGTATAGGCTATCACAGTCACCCTCGGCGGTTTCGAGGTAACCCGAACGAAGCTCTTACTTACGAACGTGACGCCTGAGCTCAATTTACAGCCCATGAGAAATCTGTTTGTAGTGCGTCAAAAGAATTTTTCACTTCAAAAATTTTATTTCATTCGCCTTTTAAAATGTTTTGTATATTTTTATCTAACCCAGCGAACAATGTTAAAAACAATAAAATGTGACAATGTTGTCGCTATCACGGATCGAACGCGGACTCGATTAGCACAGACCCGAGGAAGATGGCTTACTAAAAGAGAGATCTATACCCAGCAATGAAACAAGGAAGGCTGATGATGATGACAATATTTTTATTCCAAAGTACTAATAACGGGAGAATCCACGCCAAAGTTATTTGGCGTATTGTGCTTATTGTTATCGTATCACAGCAAAGCGTGACCGGATTAAGTTAGCCCGTATTGACAAAATATCTTACAATGTAGTAATTACGTCACAGTAGTAATTGCATCGCAACTGAATTCAAAATGGAAGATCAGTGCCGTCCGGGGCAGCGGACGACGCGTGCCGCGAGATAGCGCGCCGAGCTTACGACAGCTGATAACGATGTACTACGAAGTACCTTAGTGAAGGTTTACGGATCTCTTTAATCTGTCATCCATGCCATTCTTGCTATATACATAGACTAGCTGAACCCGCTACTTCGTTCGCGTAAGCAGATGTTACTGACTTATAGGTTGGTAGCATTAGTTGGAAATATCGTAAGACAAAATATTTGGATAAATAGTCATTGAAAACCCGAATGAATTTGTACAAAAATTTGTTTAATTTAATCATCTATATATTTTTCTTTCTTTAAACAAAATCAAACATACTTAGTAAGCTTTCGTAGTATCGAACATAACCGCAAGTGTTAAGCTTGTAGGATTTTTATAGGATACATTATGAAAAGTCTGAAGCTGATGTGCATGATCTTATACCTACTTATCTCTTTTAATCCGCAAGCTGTTTTCTAACTGTTACATGCGACTTCGCCGGCGTAAAATTTTGAACGAAGCCTGTGTGGAATCAAAATAATTAAAATTTTGAGTTTCAATGATATTCAAGCAAGTTGAACCCGTAAATCTAAGCCAAGTCCTAGTGAAATGTTAATGTATGAATTTAATTGTAGGTAACACAGAAAAAAATCAAGAACGAAAGAATCCAAATTTGGCATCATAATCCTTTTAGCAGCAAAAACTTATAAGTACTATTTAGAATACCAGTAACGCCACCTAGCGATGAAAGAAAAAAATACATACTACAATAGCAAAACATCGATTTAAATGGCCTTTAGTGCTTTTAGATTTAAACTGGCATTAGCGCCGTCTAATGAGAATATTATGTTGCTTGTTATTTTGATTGTGAACGCAAATCACCTATATTATCTACGCCAAAACGGGTGCATATATTTTTCATTTTTGGCTTTTACCTTACCATCACATCAAGTTCCTTACGAAAATATATGCTTATATTATATTAATATGGAGTTAAATGAAAATGTAGGCTTATTAGCCCATGTGAAATTTTAGACTCTAAACTATATGTGTTTCGTATGTCAACCCATATCGTTGTGCCGTTTTGACGTGATAGTTAATATTTGTTTCCTTAGGGCCCATGCTTCTTTTCAGGTTGATAGGTAATAAATGTGGTATTTCAGACTATGAGTTATTTCTGTTTCAATTTTCTACCAAATTTGCTTAGTCTTTCCTACGTCACAGTAACCTATAAGTAACCGATTTGCTATTTCTGAGTTCAAACTACGTGTGTTTCGAATTCCATCCAAATATGTTCAGCCGTTCCTTCGTTGTCGTGTAAATATTATGAATGTCACTGTTTGGATGTTTGTTACGTAATACATAGAGTACTTATACATAGGCAATGTTTAGCCTATGTGTTCTTCCAGACTGTAATCTAATTCTATTTCAAATTTCAACCCGATCACTTTATACGTTCCGCCATGATTAAAGCGGCAATAGAAATGCATCATCTGCGAAAATTTCAACTGCCTAGCTATCACCGTTCTTGAGATACAGCCTGGTGACAGACGGACGGACGGAGAGCGAAGTCTCAGTAATAGGGTCCCGTTTTACCCTTTGTGTACGGAACCCTAACAACGGTCTGCTTCGGTCACCGAAGCTTGTTGAACACTACCTTTAAATTTTAATCAGTATTTGGATTGAAATAATACGTTTTCTAATAAGTTACGGCTGGTCTAGTAAGTTACAGCTGACCTAGTCGGGAGAACGGCGACTGTCGATCCGGAGACCCAGGGTTCAAAACCACGCGCACCACTATCTTTTGAGTCATGTTCGTAATGCCGGTAATTAAAACGGTGATGGAAAACACCGTGAAGAAACCGAAATCTACCTATAATCTAAGTTCTAAGTCATATGTCATCCACCAACCGACACTGGGCCAGCGTGGTGGATTATAATAGCCTTGTCTCTCTCCTTGCGAGAGAAGGCCCCGACGCCCAGCAGTGGGAACATTTAGTGGGTTGTTTATGCTGCTACTTATTATGCTGATATGTTTTCTCCAAAATACAAAAATCTACTTCAATGACAGGTAATTTAATTATGTCGTTCGACTAAATTTTATAAGAAGGTATAGCTATGTCGTACAGATAAATCTAAGCTTTTTTAGTTTTTGTTGATATTGGAAAAACTACCTCCCTGTTTTCGATATCTAAGATCACCTCTGAAGTATTTTCTACCAAACACAAAAAGGAATTATCAAAATCAACTAACAATTAGCGGAGTTATCGCGTAAAATAAAACCAAATAAAAAAACATGCAACCCGATTGAGAACATCCTCCTTGTTTGAAGTCGATTATAACCGAATGATGTTTGTTTTTCCACACAAAAATATATTTTTGACAATTATTTTGACATCCAAGACGACGCGACGCGATCACGTGGGCACTTTCTAGAATCTAGAACTAGAATCTAGATATTTTGTGCATCGTCTGTGATACACAGAATACTTAGAAGTTAGTATGTACCGAACGCGCCGCGCGTGTCGTTATTATTTAATGTTTGTGTAATTTCCGAACCAACAGACCGATAATGTTCAAATTTTGACGGGACAATATGAAAAATGTGTTCTTTCTAACAAAAAAAGAATTAATGAAATTAAACAACGCAAACATGAGTTACAACCAAATACACATTCTGACTTTCACCCCCTCCCGCAAGAAAACCGATCAGAATTTGGGGATCAAAAGTAGCCTACAGCAATGTCCTTAGTATAAACTAAAATCATGCTAAGTTTCAGCTGAATTGAATCAGTAGTTTCGGCGTGATGCGTGATCCCTATACAGAAAGACAGACAGACAGACAGACAGACAGACAGACAGACAGACAGACATGAAAGAAAAAAAATGCAGTTTCGCCATCAGTATCGACTACGGAGTGCGCCAAAAAAAAAATTTTTCAAAATATCTTCAATGTACAGAATTCGACCCGTTACAGTTTTATTATAAGTATAGATTTTAAATACTCGTGTAGAATTAATATTCGATGCATACGCAAAATGTTTACGTTTGCGTCCTATTAACGGTCTTTAAAAACTACAAAAAATTGGCCGTAACACTCAGACAGATACATTGTTTTTTTTTTTACACAAGGGGTCACACAGTCGTGGTCAAGTCACAAGACCATGCGATAAGTGCATGCGTACGTTTTAATTAGTGGTTCACCTAGGTTCTGGACCCAGCCCAGATGGAGATAATCATGATTCTGACCTACTGATGTAAGCTACCAGGAGCTAGATATCCGGATTTCGTTTTATAGCATATTTTAGATAGCATAACATAATATATTATGCTATCCTATCAATACAAAAAATCGATCTCTGTGCCTTAGAATTATCTCAGAAACAAAATAGATTACTATATAGGTATTATATAATCCGAGTCGAAAGACTAGACAATGTTCTTTGAAAGTAAGTACATAACCTACCTCACCGAAGATCAAAACACTTAAAATCGAACAAGTTCAAGTTAACAGATAAACAGATGAATTAAATTAATGAATTGACCTGACAACCTGACATATTCCGCGCCCTTGGGTTGGTAGTGTGATGAGTGATATTATTCACATCCGATAATTACGTGCGCGAGTGCAATTTAATGAAAATAATGGGGACGTATCAAAAACGTATATAAATTATAATTAATTATTATTACACTCAAACGAAAATTCATTTACGAGCTACGATGCTACAGATATTAACGCAAACGCACTAACACAACGCCAGTGGTTACCGTTGCGCGAATCGTCAGTCGTACGCGATGTAGCACCCTGTAACTGACTGTAATAAGTATATGGAACGCTTGTGCGTTAGTAAACCTGTCATTTTACAATTAATAAACTATTTTTAACAAAAAATTAAACCGACTTCAACACCAGAAATAGGCACTCAAAAGGAAAAAATAAATTGATATAGGTAATTATTATAACCGCTACTCACTCATCCATATAAAGTCGGTGCCAGTCTAGTCAAAAAGCTAGTAGATAGATACTATGTACGAGGTAGTAAGTAGGCATAGGTAAGTAGTATCTATCTACTTGATTCATGCTCCGCTTCAATTAATAGTAGCGTTATTTTCCAATAGAAAAAGAATCTTTTAATTCGGACCAGTACTTCCCGAGATCGTAGCGTCCAAACAAACAAACTCTTCAGCTTTTTAATAGTAGTATAGATACGTTTCATAGATTATGTAACTGAGCGGCAATGATCTAATATCACCTTGACCTTTTTTTCTATCGAACTGCTCGTAACTTGAAAAAGCCACATTGTTTCATGGTTGACGTTCCAAAGACTACTTACTAAAACGAACAAAGAGGTTGGACTCTACTTTTTTTTAAATTAAGTGTGACGTGACGAGCAAGACTTGTGCCTGATGGTAGGCCACATGCCTGCCACAGAACAGCACAGTGACACACAGCTATTGGAACATGAAGAGTCCAAATCATTACCCAGCACCGCACTGCGCTCGTCACCCAGAGATCTAAGATGTTATATCTCTAAGCCCTGTAATTTCTCTGGGAATATTGCCCTTTAAACCGGAACACAGTAATGTTTTCCCATTACTGCTTGGCGGTAGAATAACTGGTAAAGTTGTGGTACTTCCCCAGGCGGACTGCCAAGAGTCCTACCACAAAAAAAATACTACTTTTGTGAAAAGACCGTCTTGGCTATATAATGTATTGCCTGAAGGTAGGCAGTCCCACCAAAATGATCCGTCTTTTTGAGGATCCCTATTTTTTCGGCATAAGTAAGCCAATTTTAATTTAATATTGCCCCTACATTCCAATAATAGATTTTTTTATATGTTTTGCAAAACAGTTTTTTCACGCGTGTAGTAATGGTTAAATCCCGACCATATCGTCTTGCTTAATATTTTTTAATTCTTTAAACATTCAATTACAACATCTGGAAAAGGCATATTTCCTAAAACAAATTTATTAAAAAAAATATTTTTTTAACCATTATTTTAGGGCTTACTATTGAATAATTTAATATTAAAAATATGAATATGGATTCATTTTGCCCCGTTATTCACCAGCCATGTCTGCAGATACATGTTGGGGTATAGAAACATGTGTCAAGTTTTAAGCAGCCTCAAACACCTACCCAAAATTTACGAGTATATGGAACTCTAAAAAGTATTGTTAAGTGTGTACTCGGAAACAGGAGTATAGAGGTAAGTAATTTAACTTTAACATGAAATACAAAAAATAATTAATTAACATCGACGATAATACGAACTTCAAACGTTTGTACTTTAACGTCTTATAAATAAATAATAAATATATAAATAAATATTGGTGGACAATTCACACACAACACCATCTGACCCCAAACTAAGCAAAGCTTGTGTGATGGCAGCCAGATAGCTGATATAATACTTATATAGTTTTAAATACATACTTATTATACATAGAAACACCCAGACACAGTGCAAACATTTGAATTCATCACACAAATATTTGCACTGGGTGGGGATCGAACCCACGACCCTCGGCTTCGCAGGCAGAGCTACTACCAACTAAGCCAATAGGGCAGCCAAATTCATTAAATTTCATTTCATTGAATGATCTGTAAAAAATAACGTTATTTCCTTTTATTAGATGGTTTAATGGGTTGTTATCACCTGCCGGATTTATGCTATCTGTGTAGTTATTAACAAATAAAATGTTCAATCAACTTCGATTAATTAACCTTATACAGGTTTTTACTTGATTACAGTTATCTATGTCTTTTCTTTCACCTTGTCCAGCGAGAGACTAGAGTTCATTCGAGTAATTCATCGCCCTTATTTTCGCTAGTAGCATATCAGTATTGCGTCAAAAATTCAGAATATATCGTTTAACGGTACTTTTTCTAACATCACAACCGTAAATGATCTATTTACTTTGAAATAATAGTTGGTCTGAGTCTATTTAGGTTGCGCCACCGAGTGCCATCAGGGATTACAACTTCAAGATGGTTAAAAAAGGTCGCAACGGTGCGGTGATAGAGGCTCACAGTCGGGGAAGCTTTAGAAAAAAAATTGACATAAATAGTTTAGACATACGTATGATGTACTATTTAATTCTTCCTTAGTGTCAAATGCAATAAGCAGCTTTAGCGCAATGTAAAAAGTCATGGACCTCGGAATCTTTGGAGTCTATTAGTAAAAAGTAAAACTATATCTTTCACCTTACTCTTGCTCGAGGCTGTGCCAATCGAGTCTAAATTCGACCCACAATAGGAAATATTTCAGCTATTATCTATCATGGACGATCACCGTTTCATTGAACCTTGCTTAGGTCTTCACTTGCCAGCGGTCATCCTGTTTCAACTTATCCTGTCCAGCTTATGACCGAGGGATCTACAGTACAAATAAAATTGTTCACGCCTTGCTACGAGTATTTTTGCATTCTCTTTAATATTGATACAAATTAAATCGGAACCTTTACTAATAGCCTTTTTAGGCAATAGAAGAGCTGGTTGTGGTGTCCGAGGGAAGATAAACGGAACGTGATATAATAATTACAGTCCACCAATATCTCTCGTAATCGAAACCATGGCTTAAACCGGGGCTGAATTTCGACAAGACCATGACAAGTAATTTGGAGGCTTTGGAGCTATATTCAGTAGTGAGACAGTGAAGCAGGTCGATTAAAAAATAGCTCATGTCTACGTACAAGTCATGTAATCTGTAGTATATGAAAGTAACTTTTCAAAATGTTCCATCCAATATCAAATGTTATTAACGATGTTTTTGTCTGATGGAAAATTTATCTCCCGTTGAATACCCCGGCTAATGAAATAATTATAATATTAATATTACCCTAAACAAAACTGTGTCTGGGTGTTTAAATGTATAATAAGTATGCATTTAGAGCTATATAAGTATTCTATCAGCTATCTGGCCGCCATATTACAAGCTTTGCTTAGTTTGGGGTCAGATGGTGTTGTGTGTGAATTGTCCACCAATATTTATTTATTTATAAAAATATCTTGACGTCCAAATAATAATTTTATATATGTTGTTCACGGTTAAAAAGTTCGGGGGGATCCTGAATGCAATTAATAATTCAAATAAACCGTAAAAGCGCTAACCTTATACGAGTATATTATTATACCAAAAAATATATAAACACGGTTAGACACTATAAATATAAATGCTATAAACTTAATTTTTGTCGTGATTAATTTAAGGATTTTGAATTTATAGATCGTTTTCTTTATGTTACTACTCATGTCACTTGACTGCAACTTTATAATAATTGAGAAAATTAAGTTTTGCCATAAATAATCTCCCCATCGCAAAAAAAAAGTTCTCAGAAAATCATATTTAGCTAGATTTTTACCTACATAGGTACATTTTTTCATATGTAACGTGGCATTACTAAATATTTTTTATGCTTTACAGACAGTGTGTACAGTGTATACAAATATTTTTGCATACACTGTAATTTTGTACTGTTTTGAAAATTGTCTGAAAGGATATACTTAATATCTTCTACGTGCACGAATACGTAGAAGATGCCTGTTTCCCCTGAATTAAAGACACCCAGATTGTACATATAGGAAAAACATCACAACTCCCCTCCGTCATCACCATACAATGTTCTGAAGGAATCGCAATATTTGTCATATTTTAGCGATAAGATATTTTTACTATCATCTTTTTATGAACAGCTGTTAATGTATAGAAAAAACAAATCATTGACTTCAAATGTTTGGCAAATATTGAGGTCTTTTTAATACGTTGTTTGTATGGAAAAATATTAGTATTATTTTAAAACTTTCCTCGCTCTTTTCTACGTTTATTTTGTTGCTTTAACGAAAAAAAAACAGGATTAGTTGATCCGTTCTTGAATTTTGCTCACTTATTTAATTATTTGTTATTTATGTAGACTAATTTTTATGATTATCACTTTCCTTTATCAACATTCAACACAAAATAAAAAAGTTCAAAAACCCTATTATAAAATATTTCGAAGTACAGATATGATGTGGATAATGTTTTCACTATTAGCAAGCTTCAGCATAATCGAGTGACCTAAGTTTCACAGTGAAGCTTTTTAAAATTCTGGCTCACTAAACTATCCATTTGGCGTCACACACAACACTACAAAATAACGGAATTTCGATGATCACATTTACATACCATAGGGAAGTGCGTGACGAGAGTGATATTGTGGTCCTTCTTTGCGAGAGCTTCTATGAGCTTCCCGTACATTGCGTAGTGGCTCTTGGTGTTCGTTGGAAGTACGGCTAGAAGGCGCGCTGCCTCCGCGACTGCGAGAAGAGCCAGCCAAGCTAGCGCCCTCATCTCTCTGCTGCTCGTCTCCGTGTGAACTGACAATTACGAGAACCCTGGCCGGCTGACACCCCGTCTACAATCCGACCCTACTGATAACGCTCGTCACATATTGACCGGACAATCTCCTTAGTAAACTTTCTTCGATGCACTTGGGCTAAAATAGCGCGACGTTAGTCGCCGCGAGCATCGAACGCGTTTAGGAGCAGACAATTTTATTATTAAGACTGACCATTCGCTTAGTGACCAAATATTTTATAGAATCGAAATTCGATTAGTTGTATGCTGAATTTATGGAATTGAAAGATCGTTGGGATTTTCGAGGTCAGTTTTGTGCGTTTGAATAATTGTTAAGACTACTACTCACTAGTTACTTTTTTCAGTACCATTTCTTTTTCATTACGGGACAATAACGTCGTCTAATTTTCTATTGAGATATACATATTTCTAATGAAATACTCATAAATAAATACCATCAATTCTTATTAAACCACTTGTTAACTTTTCAATCCATCTTTTATTATAACTTGTTTGTCTTTCGTACTTCCACTTTACTAATTAACGCTAATTACTCCGATTATTATTGCACTATTTTCAAGAAATCAATACGTATTATTGCAATCATGTTGTTGTCTTCCTGCACTTTGTCATTGCATTATTTAAATTCCATGACTTTGCCTAAACTTCACTGTTTCCGTTCGTCAATTTTCGTAAAAGCTATTTGTGCTCGTAGAAGTTACCCGGCCGTGTTAAGAAAGAGTTATATGTATATAGTTATCAGGATTGATTCGTTGTTGACAATATAAATAAACACTAATCATTGATTGTATTAGCCCACAAAAAGCTACTATAATGTAAGTACATTTGTGTAACCGAATACCAGTTTATAATTCTGAATTACAGTACTATTCTAATAAATACTAGGCCCATTCCGGCTTTGCTCGTGTAACAAATAATAATTAATTTGCAATAAAAGTTATAAGACCATTATTCGAAATAAAAATTATCATATCTCTCAAATTACACATAAATGGAAACTTTCGTGAATATCGGTTGACTTGGGGAAGAGTTAAATGGGAACAAAATCATGACACTGAATTTTTATTATTCTTTTAATCAGATACTAATAGACCAGGGTCGATAATTTTTAAAACCAAATGAAATAATAGTAGGATGAAACCCATTAGAAAAGGAGGAGCAGATTATACAAATGAATGGAAAAATAATTTACGGGCGATCTGAGGTGGGAGTTTTTAAGGGTAAAAAACGGGTTTTCTCGATTTCTGGCATAACTAATACTCCTATGGAAAAAAGTCAAATAGCAAAGTTGTAGGTAATAAAAAGATCTGAAACTTTTGTGTTGACACTTTTTTCATGTAACCTCAAAATTTGTGTAAAAAATTCAAAAAACCAAGTTTTTGGTGTTTTATTTTTATCTTTTTGAAATAAGTTTTTTTTTCACGAAATTTGGTGAGAACTTTTCTTTTTATGTCCTAAATACGCTGTAATTTATTTGATTAGAAATATTTATTTTTGCACCTTATTTTGAATTAATATCGAAAAAGCACCTTTTTCAAAAAGTCGGTAGGTATGTATTCTGTTCGTTGAAATCTCTACTTTCCGATATCCGTTTCCGAATTCTAACCTCAATATAAACATAATTGCCAGCATTATTTGTGATAAATGATAGAGGCAGACTTTGAGTGCTAACTAATAAGGTAATGAGTGAATAGGAAGTGAATAAATAGTGCTGCTAACATGCGAGCATAGAGATTTTTACAGACAACGACAACGATGGTGTGCCACCATAATTGGAAAACATTCTATAATGTCGTACACTTTAAAAGCGTGTTGCTTTTGATTTTAACCGTTCGACTAGTTTATTTAATTTCTTGACATAACATAGAATATGCATATCTGTGCCAATTCATAGTGGTTAGAACGTGCCGCACATCTAAGTATTTTTCCAAGTGCATCTTTTCTTTATGGACTGACGAGACGAGCAGAAAATGTGCTTGATGGTAAGCAACATTCTGCCCGTAGCAGCACAGTCGCACGCAGCTATTGAAGTGTGACTGACTGTGTGTGTGAGTGACTGACTTCAGCGATAAAGGGAAACTTCGTAAGAAAAAATATCAAAAGAAAAGAAACCTCAAAAGATTATAGGCTAAGGATTATATATATAAGATTATCTATTATCGATTTTCTCACGATGTCTTCCTTCACCGTTTTAAGTTAGTGGCATTACGCACATGACTTCGAAAATACAGTGGTGTGCGTGAGATGTGAACTCGGGGCTCCGGATCAGCGGCTTGCGGTTTTACATGCTTAGTTTCTGTTCTCGTTATTTTTCAGTGATAAAAAGTAGCCTATATGTTCTTCCAGACTAAAATCTAACTATGTTCCAATTCAATTCATTTAAGTCCGATCCGTTCATACGTTACAACGTGATTGAGCAACAAACATCTAGACATTGACATTTTTTATAATATTAGGTAGTAGGATATCACATAATAAGATTATTGATGTCTTTTGCGCTAGACCAAAGCTTGATAGGCAGTAGAGTCCACCTGGAGAAACTGCCATATGTCCTGTTTAATAAAAAAATCAATAAAAAGTTATGCTTAAAACATTGTGAATTAGAAATCTTCGTAGTGTCGAATGTAGTTGTGTTTTAATTTTCGCCTTTTATCTATGTAGACTATGGTAATGAGTGTGAGTCGATGATAGGAGCAAGTAAGCGGATAGTCTATGAGCATTATCAGAAGGGCCCGAGCCATGATGTCAGTGTGTTCACGTGGCGACTGCATGCTTTAGGTAATGATCGCTTACTTTACTGCGGTCATTTCACTCGGGCCGAGTTTCATCAACTTTATTAAGTGCGGTACATTTTGCGATTTCGTAATTAAAACAAAGTTTTTTTGAAGCGAAAACTTGTTAAACCATGATTAATACCTTTTAAGACAAAATTCTATTCATTTATTTCACTAGTTTATACAAATATTTCGAACTCGTTCAAAATCTTTGAGTTTATAGACATTTTTCTGCTGAGGCGAAAAAATGTTTGTTGATACTTAAACCTTCACCTATGATTTGTTTTGTCAAAATTAACCTTAACATTTTTGAGGGTAGATGCCATTATTTTATTTTATTTTTTTCATATGATTAGGAATATCCGGCGTCGAACCCATATAGTATATATTATGGGTTCTGCGCCGCTTTACGGGTTTTAAGGATTGTTTGGTAGTGCAAAATCTTATAGCTTCGCGGCACCAACATGCTAGAATGGTTACGTAACGTTTAAGGAGAGTAAGGGGAGGGATGTAAAAAACGTTACGCTGCTTTACAGGACTGGGAGGTTTTCATTTTTGTGAAAACTTCTTTTGACGCGCCACAGACAGATATTTTGTGGGATGTGAATTGAATTCTAGCCTCACGCTCGGGAATGATAAGAAATGTTAGGGTAAACGGGACCATGGCTATACTCATGGCCACGCCCTCCGGTTTCACCCGCGTAGTTTCCAAAGTGAGCTAGCAAATTCTGAGTTATAAGTTTTCATTTCTATCGGCAATTCCTATGACTGCCAATTTTTTTATTGCGTCCGTACTACGTACTTGAACGCGCTCTTAGCAGTTTGACGGATATTACTCGTATCTAGCATTTTAATATTTGATTGAAACTAGACTTGAGGTTATAACAAGAACAAAATTAAAAATTTTGATTAACCCCCGACTACCTCGGATTTGTTATCTGTACAACATTCTACTAGTCAAGCCCTTTCATTTGATACCCATATTGTGGTAGTATTGAAAAAAAATATATAATTCGCCATTTTGTGGTGGCGGCCATATTGGATATGAAATTTGTTATTATGTATTGTATTCTACTGGTCAAGCCCTTTCATTTGTTACCCATATTGAGGTAGGTAGTGAAGAAATATGTTGTCCGCCATTTTGTGGAGGCGGCCATCTTGAATCGATATTAACCAAACATAGCTAAGAACATCCGCACGGATATCAACCTTCGACTAAAAAAACCGCATTGAAATCGGCTCATCCGTTTGAGCTCTACGGTGCCACAGACAGACACACACACAGACTGACAGACAGACATCGACGTCAAACTTACAACACCCCTTTTTTTGGTCGGGGGTTAAAAACTACATTAGCAAACTGTTCCAGCAAAAAAACCTATTGCTGTAGTTTTAAGAAAATAATAAAATGAATTTCAATATGAACGTATGTAACATCTAAGTAGAGCCGCGTTTTTTTTATTTGACACTGAAAAATAAAAGATAACTATAATAATGGGAGTGAAAATGATGAGGGGGAAAATTTAAATTTGGAACAATTTTTTTAAAACCAAGGAGTTTTCTATATAATTATTAGCTTATTATATATATTAGCAAATAAATTAAAAACCCCTTGGTTTAAAAAAATGTTTTTTTTCCAAAAATTTTATACCACGGCTCACAGATATATCACACTATATTTATATTTCTTTATTTACAAACTCAAACTAAAAAGACCGTCGTGCACACAAACTGTCATGTAATACAAACTTTATAGTGAAAATGGTCTTTAGTTACGTTCTAGAACAATCAGATAAACAAGCATTAATTAAAAATGCAAATTATGTTGACAATATTAAATTACGACGTAAGGTATTGGATTAAAATTAATAACTTCTTTTTTTTTTTTTTTTATCTCATTTTTATTGGGGACATTGAGTCACATTTGACTATGTCAGTCCCGTATTTAACGCACAAATTATACAACAGCAACGAGTAATTAGATACTAGTAATTCTATCTTTGAACAACTTACGGGCCGACTCATAAAGCATTCTAGCAGCGTCCGACATAGGCACAGCTAAGATGCTTTGGATCAGCCCTACATCTAGACTGTTCAATTTGTATGTGTCCACTAAGTTATCTCTCATAGATGCGCTATTGACACACTCCATTAGGAAGTGATGAACGTCTTCTACAGCGGCACCACACATATTACAACTTGGGCTATCAATTTGTCTCATTAAGAAATTAAAATTATTTAGAGGCATGTGTCCAGAGCGCAATCTATGAGCAATTACAATAATTTCGCGAGTCAAATTTACATTTGTCCACCACGGCACTTGAGGAGGTTCAGTTTGTATCGTACGATACCATATACCCTTTGCTCTTGAAACCTTATCAAAACATTCTTTCCATTGTAATTTCATACGAATTTTATAGTTGTTTAGAATTTCTGTGAATTCAGGCCTCAAGTAAACTTCAGTACCGCTTGATATTGCTTCCTGAGCGAGCCTATCTGCCTCCTCATTACCACACAGACCAATATGCGAAGGAACCCATTGCAACACCAAGATCACTCCCTTACGCAACAGAGTTAGGACTTTATTTAATATTGTGTATGCTATCGATGAACCTCTGTGTCCAGAGGCACATCGAGCCACATGTTGCAAAGCACTTTTGCTGTCTGACAAAATAACGGACTTTTGAAATCCTGCACTGATCATGTAAGACAGCGCCTCTGAGATTGCAAAGAGTTCGACAAACATAATCGAATAATTTGAATCATTTAATTTAAATCGCTCTTTCACATTGCTCCTAGGATCACAAAAGGCTGCACCACGACCTGCTTGTGTTTGAGACCCATCAGTGTAAATTTTATGCCAACCGTTGTATTTTACACATAACATATGCAATGTACTACATTTTAAAATTATACTATCATAGTTCTTTTTTGGTTCTACTATGTTTTCTATTTCGGTTTGAATGAAACTCATGTCTATATTGGGAATCCAAGTATTCAGAGAGAACATAGGTAAAGGATAATTGTTGTTAATCTTTTCTGACTTTGTCTCATTGTAAACTGATAAGAGTAAAGGCCACTTCTTTAATTTTGTTAAGTTTAAATTTATAAAATAGTCCAACCTGCTTATTGTAATATTTTAGCCCAGGATTGCGCTCTAAGGCAGTATTTAGTTGCCAGATATTTTCGACGCAACCATAAGGGAGGTACACACAGTTCATATTCCATCACATGAATAGGTGTAGTTTTAATAAAGCCACCTACCACACGCAAGGCTGCATTTTGAAGTCGGTCTAATTTAAGTAAATTAGTCTTGGATGCATTGTCATATATAAAACACGAGTAATCAATTCTACTCCTAATTAAAGATAAATATAGTCTCCGAAGATGTTTTGGGTGCACTCCCCAGGATGACCCTCCTAAAACCTTTAAAATGTTCAGTAGCTTAACAGATTTGTTATGAATTTCCGTAATATGTCTGGTCCAACTCAAAGACTTGTCCAACCATACTCCCAAATATCTAATGCAATCTACTACTGGAACGAGATTATCATCTACTCTTATGGATATCTGTTCTCTCTGTCTACTTTTACTAAACAGACATAGTTGAGTTTTCATGAGGGAAACTGTCAAGCCTATTTCGCTCAAACATGAAGATATCCAAGCTATACAGTCTTGCATTTCCACTACACATTTGTTTAAATTTTTGTCCTGTATATAAAAAACAAAGTCATCTGCATATTGTAAAACATACAATGAATCCATGAATTGGCTGATCATAGTTGTGACTATATTAAATAATATAGGTGACATAGGGTCACCTTGAGCTAATCCTTTGCTTGTCCACCTGCATATAATATTGCTATTATCGCTATCGTCTTCTATAGTGAGGCATCATTTTTTGTAGTGGTAGGACTCTTGGCAGAGTCCGCCTGGGGAAGTACCACACCTTTGCCAGTTATTCTACCGCCAAGCAGTAATGTGCAAACATTACTGTGTTCCGGTTTGAAGGGCAATGTTTCCAGAGAAATTACAGGGCTTAGAGATATAAGATCTTAGATCTCTGGGTGACGAGCGCAGTGCAGTGCTAGGTAATGATTTGGACTCTTCATGTTCCAATAGCTGCGTGTCACTGTGCTGTTATGTGTCAGGCATGTTGCTTACCATCAGGCACATGTCCTGATCGTCTCGTCACTCTTTATGTAAAAAAAAAAAAAATCGTAGACTCAGAAATTTAATTAAATAATTACATATTTTAGCACCAAACCCAAGTTCATCCATTCTTAAAACAAGTTGATCAATAAGTACATTATTATAGGCGCTATCAATATCTAAAAAAACAAGCAAGAGTGGGTAGTCTTTCAACAAAACCTGATTGTATGTGTAGTACCAATCTTGTTATACAATCCACACTAGACTGACCTCTACGAAAACCCGATGTAGTACAGGCCAGTACATTATTACTTTCAGTAAACCATTCTAACCTCTTAGTCAACATTATGTGGAGTATCTTACACATACAAGATATCAATGAGATTGGTCTAAGTTTTGATGTAGAATTATTATTAGACTTTGTCTTGGGAATAGGTAGAACTTTGATCTGACGCCATTGAGCAGGTATTGAAGCTTTCATGAATATTAAATTATAAAGTTTAAGAAGTAGAGTTTTACCCACCAAAGGTAAGTGGTAAATCATACTGTATGTAATAGCATCTGTACCCGGTGCAGTATCTTTTTCTTAATACAGTTGTTAAGTTCCTGCAGAGAAAAGCACTTTCTAATTGCATATTTTCTGAACTAAAAATTGGTGATGAAGGTTCAACAAAATCTGGCGCCAATGAACGTAATAATTCTTCTTTTTTGTCGTTAGATACATGAAACCCGGTTTTTTTCACTCCTTTAATCCATCTCATCTTTTGCCACATGACTGATGCGTTGGTGACACCATCTATCTCTCCGCAGAAACTCTTCCAACTATCAAATTTGGCCTGCCTTATACATTTTTGCGCTTTAGATACTGTTTCATTTAGTTTGTCAAAATTGCTTGGAGTTGGATTTGATCTAAAAGTTTTAAGTGCTAGGCGACGTTTAGCGATTGCCTGAGAGATTTCTTGATTCCAGTAAGGTTTTGGTTTGAATGACCTTGTTGGATTTGTATTAATGTTTACATATGGTATACTTTTATCAGCGGCATGATTTAGCTTTTCAATAAAAAAATTATACGTTAACTGAATATTGTCGTCATTCAAAAAAGTTACATTGTTATCAGAAAAACTTTTTTGACAGGCATCACGATATAAATCCCAGTTAGCTAATTTATAATTGCGCCGCTTTTTGCAGGGTGTCGCGTGATTTTGCTCTGAATAAAATTTAATGAATATGTGATCACTGCCAAGGCATTCCCTGGTAACACTCCAATTAAAATAGATAGCAATATCTGTAGAAACAAAAGTAACATCTGGTGATGATTTATGCAACCTACCATTTACTAATTTCAAATAAGTACATTCACCATTGTTTATACTAATAAAGTTATGGTTTGCACTAGCATCATATAATTGTCTACCTCTAGTTGCGCCACTACAAATTACATTATTTGACCAATTAGAATGATGGGCATTAAAATCCCCTGCTACAATCGATTTTTCCCTAAAGTTAGACAACAGTTGGTCCCAGTCACATTGCGAGGTTTGGACAGAAGATGGACAATAAATAGATGCTATGTACTTAACGTGTTTACAATTAAACACTTCTATAGAAACTATTTCAATGCCAGAGTTATTTAACAAAACAGGATATAGCTGTGACTTAATAGAATTATGTACTAGTATAGCAACTCCTCCATTTGCCTCATCCCTATCCATTCTGTATACATTATATCCATTGATTTTAAATTCACGATCTGCTGTCAGCCAAGTTTCACTAAGTAAACATACATGAATTTGGTCTTGATTTAACAATAGCTCTAAGTCAATTTTTTTTTGTTGTTTAAACTTCGGGAGTTCCACTGTCCAAAACACAATTGAGCAGTAGAACTATCAAAGTCCAGAATGACACGGTTGGATATATGAGGTACATTATCCATTATGGAAAATATTTAAAAATTTAGTAAATATATCTCCATTGTTAACGGTTCTTAAAAAAAGTTCCTTAATCTCTGCTAGTATGCATTTAAAAATCATAGTAATTTTCTCTTCGAAACTAACATCAGCAAAAAAAACATTCCGAATTTTTTCAATTAAATTGAAAAAATTAAAGTTTTCAGTTATTTTTGCCGTACTCTTTTCTCCTTTAAGTTCTTTTGTATGTCTAGACGAATGCGGACGATTTGTATCCCCTTTATCTGGTTTTTTAACTTTGGTAATGTCTGAATATAGGGGCTTGGTACTATCTTTTTTCTGCTTTTTAACTTTTTTTAAATCTTTATTTCCGTTTTGTTCCCATGAGTCAGAACTTTCATCAATCTCAAAATCTATGGAAGAAACGTGTTTATTACGATTATCATCTGTTATTAAATCACCAGATACGTTTGTTTTGTTGGTCATTTTATTCATAGTCACTCTGTTATTGTCACTCACATCATTGTGTTGTCCCAAATATTCGACTAATGCTGCTCTATATGTACAATTTCTTTTGCTCATGATTTTCCTGATATATTTTCTTTCAAAAATTTTGGGCAGTTTCTGTCAAAAGCTACATGTTCGCCCTTGCAGTTTGTGCATTTATAGTTATTTGTTTCACAATTTGCATGCTCTCCGCTACATTTTGGACATACTTTCTTTTGGACGGACAGAACCTTGCCAGGTGGCCGTAATGCCAGCAGGATGAACATTGGGTGACCGGAAATGTATATGTCTCAACCTTAAATCGACATCCAGCTCCGTAAACGTGTGTGGGTAAGGTCGCTCCTTTAAAACAGAACTGGACTGTCTCACTCTCACTCCATTCTTTTTTTTTTTCATTTAGGCGTTTAAGTCGCTTTATTGAAAGGATCTCTGTTTCACAATCAAAAAACTTGACTAACTCTTCTTCTTTTAGGTCCTTTTCTATATATTTGACAACTCCATAGCTTATATTAACTTCGTCAGTAAGATGGCATCTATAGCCTAACTCTTTAAAAGTTGAATTGCTTACCAAATTGTGGGCATCTTCTTTATTTTCAAATGTAATTAACAGCTTATACGGTGTTTTGTACTTAATTTTTGTTATGTTCAATATGTTTTCGCATTTTAGCAATTTTGCCAATTGTATTTGTTTTGGTAGTATTTCTGAAGCACTTACACAGACTTCATAAGAATCTAGTTCACTCGATTGTACATTCTTCAAATTATTTTGCATGTTTTTACTCTTTTTGGCGTATTTTCTACTTTGAACTGGAATAAAATGTTGGCTATCACTGACATCTTCTTCACTATCTTCCCTTGATCTTTTTTTTTCGGGTCTAGACGTAAGCGTACTGTTACTACTATTATTCTCTCAAGGTACATGATCGAGGTCTGACGACCTCGTCCATGTTTATTCCCAGTAATTTTAGAAAATGAAAAAAATCACCAGAATTGTTTACAAACACTTGTAATAACTTCTTGTAGATTGTTCCATAAAAGTCGAGATTTTTATTGCGATTTAGCGATGATTTAGGAAACATTGATCCCTTTCCTTTCGATTTCATATTCTCAATGAATATAGCGACACTCATTTATTAATATTCTTATTTTTTTAATCATAAGCCAAGTCAAGGTACTTACCAAGCGAGTGTCGACTCATTATTTGGTGTTTGTTGCTCAATCACGTTGGAACTGATCGGGGTTAAATTCGGAACATATACATAAATATTAGGCTGTTTTTCATCGCGGGAACGAGAACAAGGGTAAAACCGCGGGGAGATAATTTGATATACCCACGCGCTGGGATTTCGTGGACACTAAAAAATATCAGACTTGTAATTTTGATTCTTGGGTTTTATTATAATAAATAAATATAAAGTAAAATAGCCTTGGAATATTATACAGATAATTTTATATTTATTTATGGATTTGGATTTTGGATATGGCACCCAATTATGGATGAAGTCATCCTCCATTTTTTCGTTATGCCGCTCTGGCTTGTGCTAGGCGAGTTCAAGACACACCCGCGACTTCTATGACGTCGTCATACCATCTTCTCCGCGGTCGTCCCCTGTACCGCGTGATGTCTCTGGGCCGCCAGTGTATGATGCCATCCACCGTCTCCAGCGCGTGTGACGAGACCAGTCCACTTCCACTTGAGCTTACAGAGTATCGTCACTGCGTGCAGGTGTTGGACTTCTTAGGTGTTGTAATTGGTCCTCTGTCTAATAACATCATTTCTGATTCGATCATTAAGTGTTAAGCCCAGTATCGATCGCTGTACTGCTCGCTGAAATATGGCTATTTTTAACCACTTTATTTGTGACCGCCCACGTTTGACAACCGTAGAGCAATGACGGTACGACAGTATTGTCGAATAGTCGTTTTTAAGGTGTATTGTGATTTTACCTTTCAAAACATCTTTCTGCCCAGTATTTTTTCCATGCTATAGCAATTCTCCTGTCAACATCGTTGTTGGTAGAGTTGAAAATATTATCAAATGTCCAAGAAGGACAAGATTCGCATGTGTATTCGCTAACATTATCTATTTCGTTATTATTAAGTTTAATAATAGTTTTTGTTTTACGTTTGTTTATTTTTGGTTTTTGATTGGTTCATTTCATGTCCGATTTTTTTACTTGCCGAAACTAGAATTACAAGCATGTACTGTAAAACTGTCCGCGTTTTCTACCACAATGACAATGTCATCTGCAAAGCGAAGATGTGTCAACTATTCACCGTTTGTGTTCAGTCCGTGGTCTGACCAATCTAGTTTCCTAAACACCGACTCTAGAATAGCTGTAATTAGGTGAGATTTGATCGCCCTGTCTAATGCCATGTTTTATCTGAAATGGCGGTCCGATGCTCTCTCTTTTAATTTTTACTTGACATCTGCTATAAATTAGTTTCAGAATATAAATGTATTTTTACTCTATGCATTATTCTATTAGACTATCCCAGAGGTGCTTGTGGGAAATGCAGTCAAACGCTTTTGAATAATCTATAAACGAAATATGTATTTGTTGTATTGCAACGTCACTTTTCGATACACTGCGTCAAAGTGTAAATGTGGTCTATAGTAGAGAAGCCTCTTCGAAATCCAGCTTGTTCCCGTGGTTACTGCACGTCTAGTATTTTAGTGATTCTAAATGATATAACAGATGAGAAAAATTATATATAGTTGGAAAAATAGGTAGATTCTATTGATTAGCAATGACACCAAGCCAAGTATAAGACATACGAGTACATATGCATTTATTCTCTAGGGACTCGAGTGCGTGATTCCGTGCAAATGAAACGGTGTTGACGAATAAAAAATATACAAAACAATAAAGGTAAAAAATAAATTTTATAGATTACAAGACAAAATACAGTCAGATAACACATTAAAATTACTAAATTTAGGTTTGTAAATTAAAGTTAAGTACTAATCTAATCGCTTTCTTCTAGGTAAGCATGCCATCATAGACCATCCATCCATCATATACGGCATCGTCGCTTAACATCAGGCGAGATGTCGTTTAAACCTATAAAAGATGACTATTTTTTTAGTAAAAAAGGATTTGCTAATTGGGATAGATTTATATATTTTTAATCACAAACAATGAGATAACTACTCTACATTAAACATAATACCACTTTTTTTGGCAAAACGTGTCTTGTCATTCACGAACTATATATATATACGCTACATTGGGAGTTACGAAAGCTGTGATTTATCTTGACCACTTATCTTTTTACAAAAGTATGCGTTCCACGTGATAAGTAGCCAGACGTTGTCTACGCAACAAATGTATACAAAAATACGGAATCGGTTACGCGCGGTTAAAGGTTAATAGGTATCAATAGCACGTGGTCTAAAGAATCAACAATTTTAAAGTTTTTTTTTTTTTTGGGAATGTGGTTAGGCCTGACCTAATTGTACTAATTGCGAAATGCGAAATTTATGGTATTGTAAACGCGAAAGTTTGGTTATTTCATTTTCGGGTTAAAGTTTGGAGGATATTAGAGGTAAATATATATAGTCTGGAATGGCACATTTTATCGCGGGAAAATTATGGGAACTGGAACTACGAAGTAAAACCGCGGAGCGCTGTTAGTAACACTGATATTGGTGTAGGGCCGAAACAGATTTTTCAGCTGTAGTAGAACTGAAACCGAACTTTAGGCCAGAATCGGAGTTTCGGCCGAAACCGAAGAAATTGTTACGTACCTGCGTAACAAATACCTATATGTACCTATATTATTTATATTTGTTGATATCATGATTATGTTAATCGATGTGCTCAAAATGATATTAAGATTAATCAGTTTTTTGAGATTTTTATTTACTGTTTTGGTAGAGGCAAGGTAAGGGGAGTTTGGGACGTCCAGCTGTAAAATACGTCGACGATATCTGCTTTATTGCGTTTTGAATCTGGACTTAATCGGTACGGACCGAGGAAGATATAAGAAAGTAAGAAATGAAAAAGAGGGACGAAAAAGTCTCCCGTAACGCTCATTGTCCCGTTACCTACTCGTAAGTCATTTCATCAATGGTTTGTTACACGTTGTTATGTTAAACTATCGTCCGTAAACTGACTTTACAGATAACCAACTTCTTTTTTTTTTTTGCAGCTACGAGGTGCAGGTGGAGGCGGGCGGGCGGCGGCGCGGGCTCGGGCAGCGTGTTCTGCGCGTGTTGGAACGTCTGGCGCGCGCCACGCACATGCGCTGCGTGCGTCTCACCGCGCTCACGCACAACCCCTCCGCGTACGCGTTCTTCACCGCTTGCGGGTACTCTCTCTATACACCTATCTACATTCTGCTTTAGTTACTTAATACCTTCTACTTTACACCTACCTCCTTTCCTGCTTGGAACAGCGTGTTCTGCGCGTGTTGGAACGTCTGGTGCGCGCTACGCATGTGCGCTGCGTGCGTCTCACAGTGCTCACGCACAACTCTCTGCGTACGCGTTCTTAACCGCTTGCAGATACGCTCATTTAGCTACCGAGTACCTTCTAGTTTGCACCTAAGTACGTCCTTTCCTGCTTCGGGCAGTGCGTGTTACGTATGCTAGAGCGTCTGGCGCGCGCCACGCACATGCGCTGCGTGCGTCTCACCGCGTACGCGTTCTTCACCGCTTGTTGGTACCCTCTCCCTACTGTACCCCTACATACATCCTGCTTTAGCTACCGAGTACCTTCTAGTTTGCACCTACTTCCTTTCCTGCTTCGGTAGCGCGTGTTACGCGCGCTAGAGCGTCTGGCGCGCGCCACGCACATGCACTGCGTGCTTCTCACAGCACTCACGCTCAACCCTGCCGCATACGCCTTCTTCACCTCTTTCGGTACCCTCTCTTTTACACCTACCCTCTTCCAGCTTGGATTACCTACAGCTTTGCAAATTATTCTACCGCCAAGCTTACTGTGTTCCGGTTTGAAGGGCAATGGTAAAATTACAGGGCATAGAAATAAAACATTTCTATCTCTGGGTGACGAGCGCAGTGCTAGGTAATTATTTGGACTCTTCATAGTGCAATAGCTGCGCGTCACTACTTTAATGGGTAAGCATGTTGCTTACCATAAGGCGCAAACACGTCCTGCCTGTACCTGATCTTACTAACAAATTTTAATCAACCAAGATTCCGACCCTATTAATGTCATAAAATATGGATGTTAAGTTGGTTGTTGTTGTCAATCACATCCATGAAGCAAGGAACTTGAAGGATTTGGCTGTAATTGGAATTCACATGGCAGTACAAGTAGATGTAAAGTCTGGATTAGCATATAGACACTCATTATCTTGAAAAAAATATTTCCTTCGCGAATAATCTTTATCTAAATTCCACTCCAAGCTGTGGAATAAACTGTTGTGCTCATAATCGTGACAATTATCGTAGCGAAATGAAAATGAAAAAACGTTTATTTACACAAATATTGAGTGCACAAAGGTTGACTGACAAGTTACGTAACATTATCGTAGGTACCAGAGATTAGCAAGTAATAAGTACCTACCAATTCCTAGACCACGGTACTAATTACCGAGACACGGCAACAAATACTATTACCCATTTGACTGATCGTACGACTCGTTTGACTCCGTAGCGTTTTGTAAGCATAGTGGCACATCTAACCTACATGCATCCTGCTTTGTCCTTAGAAGTTTGCATAACTCTATCTCGTTTTGTCCAATCATTGGTGGAAAGTAGCGCCCGTGACATGGATATTCGGCTTATCAAAGTGCGATTTTTTACCTCGCCCTGGGCCCTCGCTGGTGACTTATGAATTTAAGCAGATTGGTTTCATGCCCGATCAACAGGGTGCTTAATCTATGCTCGGCAAGGATCAGGTGAGGATTTGCCAGCGCGCACTGGATCCCCCCACGCTAGGGCTACCTGTATTGTAGGATCCAAGTTCCCCGCTAATAGTAAATGAGTATGGGTTACAAACCAAAACGTCTCTCCCACAGATACAGCCTCGATGAGACCAGCCCGGCCAAAGACGAAGCCGCACACTACGAGATTCTCAGTAAATGTACTACAGAAGATAATCCCGAGGAGAAAGACGACCTCCTCACGGACGGTATGGCCTCCGTGCAAATGACTACACAGTAATACCATGCATTAAGTAAGTGTAGTGATGTTGTATAAGTGACTGTGTTAAATTATTTGTGACCGAAGAATCTTAAAACTAGACATTTTTCTGAACTTTCTAAATGTTAGGTACTCCATAACAATACCATACAGTAATTTTCTAATTGGCTGTTGCGGCTTTCACTCCAGACAAAGAGAGTAAATAATGTTTCAAGTACAAGAAAAATATATAATTGTGAATATCTCCATTGATAGATAATACTTATGTAGCACAGATCATCGACAATTGTGTGCCAAAGTCGAAACAACCGACCTTGATTTTTACATACCACGACCAAATCCTTTTTCAATCCAAATTGGTACGACGAACCGTAGTTGAAGGTCAGGTATCCAATTAATGTGTACGCTCGGAAGATAATAAATAAACTTTCTCCCGTTTATCTGTGAAAACCAATCCACGTATCATCCTCCTCGCTCATGCAGGGCAACTAGAGGACGATGCAGCTACTTGTATAGTATACTTGTATACTATGAGACGTCGGTATGTTTTATGTATAAGGTAAAGTGACAAGAGCTGACAAATGTCGACCGGCAAGCTAAATGTGACCCATTACCTTCTTCCTGCTACAAAATTAACTATGGTTTTGGAAAATGAATTCAAGTCTTATCAAATTACAACTCTAGTCATTTTCCATTTTACTCGTAAAATAAATATAGGTACAGAGAACATCCATGAAAGACGACCCTACGGCTGCCGCTTGCATCGTACTGCTTGAGGTGTTGATGTGTTCGTCAACGGTGAACCCTGGTAGAAGGGGTTTTGGGGGCGTGCATGTCTCGTAAGGCTAATTTGTGTAAGCTATTTTTACATATAGTTACTGTATTTGCAAATTTTCCCATTGTTTAATTTCTATGGATGTACTTCACTTATAAGAATATTGTGCTCTGTTTAAACATTACTATTTAGTCCATTAAAAAAAAAAACAAAAAAACCCCGCGAAACCCACTACAAACTCCATAATGGAGGCTATATTTAATGATAGAATTTATTTTCTGTAAGAAGTACTTTTGAATGAGTTTAAACATATTTAGATAAGGTTTTCGTTGGTGTCTGTTATTTTATGTCTATAATTAATTTGTATGACGACAAATGTCAGTTTAATAATTCGAAATACAATTTCAAACCACAATATAGCCATTAATCAAGAGTTGAAGTTGAAGTTACAATTTCAAAATAGGCATATCCGCATCATAAATTCATCGGTATAGGTCAATTTTATCATTTAGCGTTCATATTTTAATAATTTAGATTAACGGGTAAACCAAATTTACAATAACTGTTGTTGATTGCGTGACATAGAAACGTTTCTAAGACGCTAATAATGTAAAATATTTAACATGATAATTTGATAACTCAAACAATTTATTTTCGCTATTTGTACTTAATACAGTAAAGAAGAATCATAAACTCACAAAAATAAAGTAACGATGACATTTAAATTCTGTATTATAAGCTATCACATAACCCGCCCTGCACCGTTCCTGGCGCAAAGGAGCCCAAAATGCTGGCAGCATTACCACGCTGAATTGCGATAGAAATCCTTTGCACCAGAAACGAACCAGACCGGGAGTCACCACCTTTACCGCGAATTCGGCGACCAATGTCTTTCACCAGGGTTTTAGCCTCGGCTCCCCAACTGCCCAAGGTTTCCACAGCTACTGGTACAAAATAATACTGCGGTTCCATCGTCGCGTACTTTTGGTGCTTTTTTACAAGCTGCTTCCTCCGCAGCTGCCGCCGGCGAGTGGATGGTTCGACTCAAATGCGTGGCTGCGACAGTGCTAACGCAAGTGGCATCCCAGACTAGGCACTTGCCGTTTTTTCCATGGCACTAGAGTTAAACCATCCGGGCGCCTCCCATCAGTTCTAATCAAACCTGGCGGCTCCACAACACAAGGAACGCCAGCTGAAATCAAAGCTCTACGTACTATGTCGTTAAGAGCATGGTGACGCGGAAACCTACCTGAGCAACGACGACAACTAAGTGCGTGATAGCCATCAGACTCCACAACAGAGCCGCAGGTGCATTTGTGGGGCTCACACACCTTACTGCCCAATCGCAAAGCCACGGCCACCCGCAGTGAGTCGTCGTCTATCAAGGTCCCCAGATTAGGCGAAGGAAGGGCTTGCAACCATGCTCCGGATTCTGTTTGCGACACAGCAAGGAGTCTCGCCAAATCAGCGCCAGTTACTGTACCAATCATCTCTTTGACAATCCTCTTAGCTCCAACTTCATCCCATACTCGCTGAACGTGCGGGGTAATAGGTTTTGACGCTCCATCATTGAGTGCAGACCAGGCTGACATCGCCTCAGGCACAAAAGGTATGCTCGCCCCGTCGCCACTAGATAGGATGATAGTGACGAGGTCCGCAACCCCGTGCGTTGATGCTAGAAAAGCCGGCAAACCAACATCGACTACGCGACGAAACCCGAGTCCCCCCGTGCCGAATAGGAAGGGCTGCTTGACGCCATTGTAGCTCCGAAAGTGACACATTAAGGATGGACTCCACCACATCCCTCAGTGTGCTGTCAAAAGCGAACACTTCTTCCGGGCAAAGCCAAGTTGGAGCAGTACGCAATAGGTATGTCATCCTCGGCATGGTAAAACACATACGTAGCAGCACCATTGCAACATGAGCAGATAGATCTTGCAAACGCTCTCGAGCAATAAGTAGAAGCTGTTTTCGCACAGACATGGCCTCGGGAACCGCCTCAAGAAAAATTGGAGAACCCAAAAGGTTGAAAGTGGAAGTTGTTAGTTCTCTAAGGCCAGGAAGCCTAGAATCAAAGTGACGGAAGTGTATGTTAGCTTCAGTGCTACAGGGGAAAGAACTCACACTTAACCGGATTCACCTCCAGACCCAGCTTCCTGAGATGGGGAATGAGCCTTTGAAGGTCTTGGTCCACAATGTCAGGCCTACCACCGATGGTGCCATCATCCAAGTACCACATGTTTAGAGGCGATTTCAGTTCCACAATGGCTTTATGGACTGCTAAGCTATAGACTAATGGGCCAAGTGGATCCCCTTGCTGAGCTCCCACCTGTGAAAGGATAAGATCCTCGCCGTAGAAGAGGTTAGATGGAACATGGTACACCTGATGTAAGAAAGGATATACGGAAGGAATCTTATCCTTACCTCGCTCAAAAGTGTATCTCTTTCTAAAGTGTTAAACGCGTTGCGAATATCGAGTTTCAGAATGACACAATCTTTATTGGATGGTTCCATGGCATATGTACGGACAGCGTGAATAGCTGCCTCACAGCCTCTTCGCGACCCAAAACCCAATTGATGCGGCTGTAAGTATTCCGACATCTCCACTCTCACAGCGCGGCAGGCCAGTTTAGCAGCTAACCTGCGATATGTGCTGCCTATAGCTATAGGCCTAATCCCATTATCTTTCTTTGTTAAAGCATATAATGTAGCGCCATAAAGGTATGGGCACACTTCCGGATTTAGTTGACCACTAAGTAAAAAGTTTGAAAGTCTCGTCAAGCACTGCAGTAGACGCCGCCCGTTTTCACCGGCTGTAATCGACGTCAGTTCTCTCAAATGGCTTGGGCGCATACCATCCAGACCCCCCGCAGAACCGTTATAAAATGAGCTAAGTGCCAGTGCCACATCCTCCTCTTTTACAGATACAGGAGAAAAGGATGCGTCCGGCTCTGGCGGATAGCTAAGTGGCCGCGACGGACTAGGATGTTTAACCTTTAGATCAGCTAGGGTGCTAGGACAAGACCTTGCAAAGCTGTCGTTAGAAGTCAAGAGGCGGACGGCACCCCTCAAATCACCTTCATAAACTTTGTTCTCAATCGACTTTTGAATGGACCGTGTCCTCGAATTCGCCATCAGTCCCCCAAGAACGTCTCCAAAATCATAAAAACCCGACGATTCTATGTTAACTTTAACTTTGGATGTGACGTTCCCAGAAGCCTCTTTTGATGGTACTCTAAGTGCCCTAAAAGCAAATGAGAGCAGCAACCACCATTCATCAACACCATTACGCTCAATACAACTATCAATGATGTCGCACAATTTACCCGCCGCCTGATTCCTTGCACCCTTTGGAATGTGCCGCAACACGGCAATGTTCCGTTTTAAGCTAGCTAACTTCTCCAGAGGACTTCGCTGAGACGGTATTACAGACGCCCCCGGACCGGAGGTGGCCCGGATATCTGAATTAGTCTCCGCGGGCGCAGGAACTCCAACTTGTTGGCTGCACGACACCTGTTTATGTTTGTGTCCTAAGTGAATTTTCAAACCGTGTATACCAAAAGTACGCGTGGACCCTGGGCAGTGGGGACATACCAAACGCGTTAACGGCTCACTCATCATGATGAAAGCTTTACAATATACACCCAACTCGCAATTACAGATAATAAAACTAAATATAAAAAATCCTAAACATTTACAAAAATCATAAACGTCACAAAAGAAAAATCCATAAATTAATCAAAAATTAATAATCAACATTAAAGCACATAAAATTGTAAATACTCTGAAAACAAAAGTAGTTAGGCTGTAATAGCAATCAGTTATTTTTTCTCTTCCTAAACCCTAAAAGGCACATATTACACCTGAATAAATTCAGTCGATACTGAATTCAAAACTTAAATATATTTAAAAACTAGCTGAACCCGCTACTTCGTTCGCGTAAGCAGATGTTACTGACTTATACATTAATTGGAAGTATCGTACGTCAAATATTTGGATAAGTAGTCATTGAAAAACCTTTGAGTTTGAGTGAATTGGTTTTTCTACACAAAAATTTATTTAATTAAAGAATCCAAATTCGGCATCATACTCCTTTTAGCAGAAAAATTGCTGCAGCTGGCATTCGAAATTGTACTTATTAGTACAATTTAGAATACCAGTAACGCCACCTAGTGATGAAAGAAAAAATACATACCACAATAGCAAAACATCGATTTATATGGCCTTTAGTGCTTTTAGATTTAAACTGGCATTAGCGCCGTCTAATGAGGATATTATGTTGCTTGTTATTTTGATTGTGAACGCAAATCACCTATATTATCTACGCCAAAACGGGTGCATATATTTTTCATTTTTGGCTTTTACCTTACCATCACATCAAGTTCCTTACGAAAATATATGCTTATATTAATATGGAGTTACATGAAAATGTAGACTTATTAGCCCATGTGAAATTTTTGACTCTAAACTATATGTGTTTCGTATGTCAACCCATATCGTTGTGCCGTTTTGACGTGATAGTTAATATTTGTTTCCTTAGGGCCCATGCTTCTTTTCAGGTTGATAGGTAATAAATACATAAATGTGGCATTTCAGACTATGAGTTATCTCTGTTTCAATTTTCTACCAAATTTGCTTAGTCTTTCCTACGTCACAGTAACCTATAAGAAACCGATTTGGTATTTCTGAGTTTAAACTACGTGTGTTTCGAATTCCATCCAAATATGTTCAGCCGTTCCAACGTTGTCTTGTAAATATTATGAATGTCACTGTTTGGATGTTTGTTACTTAATCATGGCGGAACGTATCAAGCGATCGGGTTGACATTTGAAATAGAATTAGATTAGTCTGGAAGAACACATAGGCTAAACATTGCCTATGTATAAGTACTCTATGTAATACTTAAGCTAAACCAAGAATGTGCATTTAATTTTAACTCGATACATTCAACCGTTCCAACGTAAGTGAATAGTTAAAGCGTCTACCTGTGACGGGTACGTTATTATTAGTATCGAGCAAGAAACGGTAAAAAAATCAAGTTTGTTGTATGGGTGCACCTCTTAAATATTTATTTTATTTTTTTGTTAAAGCGGCAATAGAAATACATCATCTGCGAAAATTTCAACTGTCTAGCTAACACCGTTCTTGAGATAGCGAAGTCTCAGTAATAGGGTCCCGTTTTTACCCTTTGTGTACGGAACCCCAACAACGGTCTGCTTCGGTCACCGAAGCTATTGAACACTACCTTTAAATTTTAAAATTTTAAGTATTTGGATTGAAATAATACGTTTTCTAATAAGTACGGCTGGTTTAGTAAGTTACAGCTGACCTAGTCGGGAGAACGGCGACTGTCGATCCGGAGACCCAAGGTTCAGAACCACGCGCACCACTATCTTTTCAGAGTCATGTTCGTAATGCCGGTAATTAAAACGGTGAAGGAAAACACCGTGAAGAAACCGAAATCTACCTATAATCTAAGTTCTAAGTTCCCACTGGCCCAGCGTGGTGGATTTCAGCCTTGTCTCACTCCTTGCGGGCCCCGACGCCCAGCAGTGGGAACATTTAATGGGTTGTTTATGCTGCTACTTATTATGCTGATATGTTTTCTCCAAAATAACAAAATCTACTTCAATGACAGGTAATTTTAGTTTTTGTTGATATTTGAAAAACTACCTCCCTGTTTTCGATATCTAAGATCACCTCTGAAGTATTTTCTACTGAAACTAAAAGGAATTATCAAAATCAACTAACAATTAGCGGAGTTATCGCGTAAAATAAAACCAAAAAAAAAACATGCAACCCGATTGAGAACATCCTCCTTGTTTGAAACGAATGATGCTTGTTTTCCACACAAAAAATATTTTTGACAATTATTTTGTCATCCAAGACGACGCGACGCGATCACGTGGGCACTTTCTAGAATCTAGATATTCTGTGGATCGTCTGTGATACACAGAATACTTAGAAGTTAGTATGTACCGAACGCGCCGCGCGTGTCGTTATTATTTAATGTTTGTGTAATTTCCGAACCAACAGACCGATATTATTCAAATTTTGACGGGACAATATAAAAATGTGTTCTTTCTAACAAAAAAGAATTAATGAAATTAAACAACGCAAACATGAGTTACAACCAAATACACATTCTGACTTTCACCCCCTCCCGCAAGAAAACCGATCAGAATTTGGGGATCAAAAGTAGCCTACAGCAATGTCCTTAGTATAAGCTAAAATCATGCCAAGTTTCAGCTGAATTGAATAAGTATTTTCGGCGTGATGCGTGATCCCTATACAGAAAGACAGACAGACAGACAGACAGACATGAAAGAAAAAAAATGCAGTTTCGCCATCAGTATCGACTATGGAGTGCCCAAAAAAATATTTTTCAAAATATCTTCAATGTACAGAATTCGACCCGTTACAGTTTTATTATAAGTATAGATACTGAATTGGAAAAATAAAAATACAAAATAATAAAAAACACGAAGTAGCCCGAACAATACTTGAAATTCGTATTGAGCAAAAGTATCTTCTAAATTCTGAACTCGAACCGCTGCGCAAAAGACTGGTAGTGCCATCTGTGTTGTACGGTAACCAGTTCTTCTAAAAGTATGCCAAAGGAAGCGAGGCGTGCCAATAATCGATTTTACCAGTCCAAAAAATTTATCTTGAGTGGTATGTGAGCCCGTAGTTATGAAATTACTGTTAAAGATTTATTTTCCGCAATTTCCACAGTCCCGAACTATTGTTGGTGTTCTTGGCGCCATCTTTCGGAGTTGTGAGAGTGTGAATTTAGTAAAACTCAACACAAAAAAAAAACAAATTGCAGCAAAGTATGTAGAACGGAATGTTATTAGTCTATGGTTTCCGGAATTGAAAATTACGCCATCCTTCGGGGAGTATCTGTACTATCATTGTGTTTATCTTGACATAGATGGCTGAAGTAGGTTATTTTACTGCACTAAATTTAAAAAATCCAGGAAGAAATTCTTGGTAACCAGTCTTTTCACAACGTTTCAGTGCCAATTCAAATACTTATCATGTTTATTTTGTAGTAGTACAGTAGTTTATAGCGGTTTGGCGGCAATTTAACTTGGCACTTTTTAATTACAAATGTCACTGTTTGGTGCGAAAATTTGAAAGTCTTACCGGTTATTTTGAAAAAACTTGTTTTTACACTGTATTGTTGGTTTTACTGGCTGAATATCACTCACAAAACTAGTTTTACACTTTTTTTGTAATAACACAATGTATTTAACGTGAATAAATCGTTTACACTATTTTTTAACTATTTATAAACAGTAGACGCCCAGAAAACTATGTTGGTATTATACTACCGTACAGTGAGATTGAATTTTTATATCTATATTGTTTAAATCGTATATTAATCGCAATCCAATAATGCTTTACATCCAATCGTACAAAAACTCGTTGTTTTAGTTATTTTTTAATAATAATTAATGAATTACTGCGGATAAAATGATAAATACATAATTCATATTAATAAGGTTTAATTATAAATACATATGTTAATACCTAAATCTCAACATCATCGTATCAGTTTACCATCTGCGATAGTCACTGGATACAACCCACTCCCTCATCAACTTAGAATTTAGTTTTGTAATGCGGCTAATGAATTGTATTATTATTGAATACTGTGAAATACAGGGTTAGTTGTATCTGTACACTGAAAAAAAATCCTTTCTTGTAAATGACAAACGTCTTATGACTAAAAATATAAATGTAAAATCGAAACGGTATCATCACTTATACTTCAAATAGTTCAAATCGTAGTCGTGGGTATTTTAATACTGATTAAAAACCGTTTCAAGCATTGTTTGTTCCTCAACTTGAACTTGTTGTTGCTTGTAAACATTATAAGATCGTATTTTTAATGTCAAAAGCTTTTGACTTTCATTTGGCATCTGTTTGACGTCATTTGTCTCCCATTATTTACTGACTTCACTAGTTCATTTGCTTCGCAAAGAGAATGTAAGATTTCGTTTATTCCTTTCAATGAACACTTATGCATATACTGTGTAACGGTCAAGTATTTTTTTACAACTTGTTTTTAAATACATTGAAAAATATTTTTTTACTGCGTAGGTACTATTATTACTATCTGCGTATTACAATTTGTAAGTATAAATAAGTTTATTCGCCGTCAAACTGACCAAGTGAATCATTGACCAAACATTTGCATATGAACCCTTTGGAAAACTAAAAATGAAAAAAGAAAAAGACTATCAGCTGACTATTATTTAACATTGTATAAATTCAGACCAATAAATAGCAACTGTGTTGCCAGACATATTGCATGTCTCTAGAAGAAGAGGCCAGTTTGTATGGGTCAACTTTTAAAATGTTTTGTATCACCTTATCTTACCTGCAAACAGCAATAAAGATGTTTGTATTTGTATATTTGGATACAGTAACCTTTACCATCGCTGTGAGCAATCAATCAGGAATGGTCCTGACTCAGTGTGGGGATCAACAGTACCTTTTGTAAAAACATTTTATTTTCATAAAATTGATTGAAAATAAAAGTTATTTTCTTCAATGTTATCTTACGGCATCTAATCAAATAGAACATGAAGTTTTCTAAGTGATCTATAAAATGCAGAATTTAAATAACCATAATTCGGAATCAGAGTCATAATTATTTATTGCAAAAACTGTGTACAAAGGTGATGTTATAAATAATGTATCTAATATCTACTAATTTACTATTTTTGTCATCCATCTCTTCTATTCCTGTCTACATCTAATATATAAAATTCTCGTGTCACAGTTTTCGTTGCCATACTCCTCCGAAATGGCTTGACCGATTTTGATGAAATTTTTTGTGCTTATCCGGTATCTATGAGAATCGGCCAACATCTATTTTTCATCCCCTTAAATGTTAGGGGTAGTCCACCCCTAAATTTTTATTTTTATTTTTTAGTCAAAATTTTTAATTTCTATTTTTTTATGATACAACATACAAAAATACATACAATCCTCAATTTCCACCCTTCTACGATCAACCCTTATTTTTAATAGCTATTTTAGTAATTTAATCGAAAACTGATCAATCGTCATTTAATTAGTTATCCCCCCTCGCCAGGTGTCAATTCTGACCCAGTAAACAGCACGATAATTTGGGGATCAAAAGTAGCCTATAGCATATATTATTATTATATAGTTTGAACACGCTAATCTCGGGAACTACTGGACCGATTAAAAAAAAATCGTTCACCGTTCTTTCATATGTTCGTAAACTTTGAACGCTGTAGGTTATATATATATACCACGGGCGAAGCCGGGGCGGGCCGCTAGTTATCTATAAATGTATGTATTAAGCTCATTACTTGCCCTAAGTTCGTAGTAAAATGTGTAAATGTGAACGTTCATAAAATTTTAAAATAAATTAGCTATAAAATATCTAATTGCCTTATTTCATTACCTTATCCTCTAGAATGTCTAGAATAAATAATCTTTGGCGTAAGAGTAAATGTTTTCCTAAACTACAACTTTGTAGAAATATTGTATATAGTAATTTGATTTGTTAGGTTTCATTTGACAATTTAAATTTAAATAAAAGTCTAGTTTGCAGCTAGCACATAAAGTTACGGCTGGTCTAGTCGAGAGAACGGCAACTGGTGATCCGGAACCCCTGGTTCAAATCCCACGCGCACTACTGTCTTTCAAGTCATATTCGTTAGCTAACTTTACTTAAAAACGGTCTTTCCAGGTCATGCATCATTCACCAACCCGCACTAAGCCAACGTGGTGAATTATGGCCTTGACTCTCTCCTGGCGAGAGAAGGCCCCGAGTCCCAGCGGTGGTAACATTTAGTGGGCTGCTTATGCATAATATGCTATCCGCTACCTTTTCTCATTAAACAAGATTATGATCTATTCAGAACACATTGTAGGCACTAACTACCTATGTACTTACTATGCTATTTTTCGTTTCAATCCCATAGTTACAATTTAAAATGTAGAGTACAATATAAATCGGCGATCTCAATATTTTTATTTACTATAGATATCGCAACAATTTACCTACTTATTTACAAGTCACTAGATAAACGTTAAGCCGGTAAAAACTGGCATTGACATACAAACACAAAGGGACACAATAGCATTAGGTAGTTGCATGCACTCAAGCATGCATCCCAACTTAAAGGCAATCAAATACCACCAAACTGATCGTGAAATGGTCAAATAAAAGAACAAAAAAAAAATACAACCAAAACGTAAAGTTGTGCAGAAATACAATGGTAGCACCACCACTCAATAAAACAAACTGGTTTTAATAATTGCCGTGGTAACTGATAATATCTCTGACAAAATTTAAAGAGCAAAAACCTCTTGTAATATAGAAGACGCTTTTACAAGGTGTAATCAAAGATGTAAACCAGACTTCATTTTATTTCACTTCATCTGTAGTGGTAGGACTACTTGCGGGGTCCCATCTGGGAAAGTACTATACCTACCTTTTTCAATTATTCTACCGTCAGGCATTATTGTTCAAACATCACTGTGTTGTTTGAATGGCAATTTTTTCAGAGAAATTACTGAGAAGTTCAGCGCTAGGTATTGATTTGGACTATGTTCCAATGTTTATAATGTACAGGACTTAATCACGATTTAATTCATTGTTTAAATACCTCGACAGTCTTCTCGTGACCACGGCGGTTGTAACGCTGCCGAAACGTCGAGGTATTTAAACAATGAATTAAATCGTGATTAAGTCCTGTACATTATAAACATTATGTGTTCAAATCGCGAAAGCTTAAAAACAATATATGTTCCAATGGCTGCGTGACACTCTGACACTGTGCTGTTGTGGCAGGCGTGTTGCGTGTAAAAGACCCCCCCAATGTTAATTTTTAAAACAAATCCTGGTTCGCGGCTAAAATACTGTAAAGGATCAAAGACTCAGAATAAATATAAATATTTTCCAGCTTAACACGGCTCACCAACTTGTGATGAACCAACGAGCAACTCCAAGGAGCTGAATATTGAATTAAGCTGAAGGCTTTTAAAGGAAAGAATTATGTAAATTGGATATACTCGTAGTTAAGGATTTGAATTTAAAAGATTATTAAGTTTGTTGATAGAATATTGTTAGATTGGCCGAAGTGATCGTCTAATGGAACCTAAAGGACCTACATTGTAGCCGCCATACCCATAGTTCTATGAAAAGACCGGTTTACCTATATGCTTGCCTAAGAAATAAATAATAAAGTAAGAAAACTTGTATAATTTACCTACTAAAATACAATTAGAGAAAACCCTAGATATACCTACAGTTAGAAGTAAGTAGGTAGTAGCAGCAGCAGCAGCAGCAGAACAACCAGCTCGTCATCGATGTAGATTTTAATCTGCCTAAATGTTTGGGACGCAGTTTGTGAACTATATGAAGGATTTTAGCTCCAAATTACAAGTTGGATCTCTATAGGTAGATTATTGAACTTAGTAGCACTTATATTGAACTTAGTAACACTCCTTTAAGGATATTTTATTTGTAAATTTATACTCATTTAAGCAAAGATATAACACTTCTTCCAAAAACCAAGCAATAACATCCAAACCGGCCCCTCATTTTTCCCGAGTTTTTTTCGAGTCCGTATCCCCGAGAGTCTCCCGCGTGACCTCCCTCATTTTTTTTCTCTATCTGACTTAAAAAATAAAAGAACACCAAAATTTGAATATTTAAAAATAAAATTGAAACGTAATACTTTAAAAGAGTTTGATTGAATTCTGTTAACGAGGTCGTACATGGCCCGTTACAGTCGTACCATCAGACACGTGTTCTGCTTGTTCCGTACTCAGCGTGCTCTATACTATAACAAAAGACAAAAGTCATGGTAAAGGTAGAATATTATGTCGAGATTTACGTTTGAAGTTCTAACCAATAGTAAAGGAGAAGTTGCTTTGTATCTGTACCTAACTTTCAGTGACCCCTTCGCAACAGTAGGTAGGTACCAAGTTGGTTAAGAAATCTACAGAACCTTATTGAGGTTTATTACAGCCACAATTAGTAAATAGACAAATAAACCATCTTACTAATATTAAGTATAGGTAAATGCGAAAGCTTAAGATGTTTAATGCTCAATCAGGCGAGAACGTCTGAACGGATCGGATTGAAATTTGGAGACCAGGGGTCTACCGCCGAACGAAAAATGTCTTAGCTTTAATATTTATCTCACGTTTCTTTCCGCTTGAAATTATAGAGACCGGAATAGTAAAGCGAAATCAGATTCAGATTATAGTAGGGAATAACACTTTTTACTTCGGGAAAGTAACGGGATCTGCGCGGGAACAGGCATGTCGACTCATTTTTTGTTTAAAGTGCCATCAAAAGACTACTCAATAACTAAAACATAGGTGAAAGAATTACCTTGTTATCTTAAAAACTTCCCGTGATATCACGATTTTAAAATCACAATTTTGAACTCTCCCAAAAACGCTTCATACAAATCACTACAGAAACGTGACGTCACAGTGCCGTATTTTCTATGCGTCGCGCGTAAAGTTTGTATGGTAGCTATATTAAATATTGCGTTAAGGAAACTGGTTTGATAACAAAAGTAACTTGAAATTGAATGGGTTATCCAATGGGAAATACATTTTCTAATAATTTCGTACTTTTAAAATGGACTTGCCCACCCATCTTTGAATGATCATAAAGTAAGCTGAACTGAAAAATATCAAAAATAACTTGGTACACATTTTATTCTATTTGAATACTGTCATTATATCAAATAATGTAATATTATTGCAGGACCTGTCGTCACGCCTACTACAGGTTGCTGCTAGTTATGAAATAAAAATAACGTATAAATATGTCCATACTTTGGACATATTTATATTCAATAAATAGAAAAATATTATGTAAGTATCACAGGCGAATTACATTAAACATTCTGTTGTATATTTTCTAATACGTATTTATAAAATTAATCTTCTACAGTCTCTATATCCAAAGGAGTACCAGGTCGACTAGAGTTACCTTCTTGAGAGTCATGCAATTGTGTCACATCGCGATCATCAGATCTAGGAGAGAGCTTGTATCTTTGGAAAGAAAAGTTCACTGGATTTTGAGCCCCATTGCTATCGGCACAGCTTACTGAATTCTGTGTCTTAATATAGCTTTGTGGATTTAAAAATACCCCGTTATGAGGAATGAAGTTTGCTTGACGTATCCATGTCGTAGGAAATGTACTACTTGTAGTAGTTGGTGGGAGAGCGATGGCTTGAGGTGGAACGATGGTCGTAGTTTTCTCTCTTCTCTCGCGAGCACGGCGATTTTGAAACCAAATTTTTATCTGAAATAAAAAGGGCTCGTTGAATACTATTTTGAAATCTTGTTATAGCAATATTGAATTGTAAAATATTGTTTTTAATCAATGAATTATTCGTGATTAAGCCTCGTAGGTACTATATAAACATTATGAATTGTAAAATGCCGAAAAAAATAGGTATTGAACAAAATCAGAGTTCAAATATTATAGCAATAAGTATTTACTGTTGTTACATACCTAAGCATGTTCACTTGGTAGCTAAAATTCAACGCAGTGTTGTAGGTATAGTTATATTACTTTCTACAAGTATAATAGACACGGTGACTAAAAAACACATTAGTCCGTCAGTTAGCTAATTCAAAATATTTTACGTACACATATATTTTATTTTGTTTCACAAACAACAAGAACAAAATTAAGAATTTTGATTAACTTCCGACTACCTCAGATTTGTTATCTGTACAACATTCTACTAGTCAAGCCCTGTCATTCGATACCCATTTTAAGGGAGTTGTGAAAAAAGAAATGTATTTCGCCATTTTATGGTAGCGGCCATCTTGGATTTGAAATTTGTCATAGTGCAAATTATTCTACTAGTTAAGCCCTTTCGTTTGATACCCATATTGACCTCACTACTACCTAGTAGTGGAAATAAAATAATTCGCCATTTTGTGGTAGCGGCCATCTTGGATTTGAAATTTGTTATAGTGCATAGTATTCTACTAGTCAAACCCTTTCATTTGATACCCATATTAAGGTAGGTTGTGAAGAAATATTTTGTTCGCCATTTTATGGAGGCGGCCATCTTGAACCGATATTAACCAAATAAGTATAGCTAAGAACGGATATTAACCTTCAAATAAAAAAAAACGCATCAAAATCGGTCCATCCATTTGAGCTCTACGGTGCCGGTGTCACAGACAGACAGACAGGCATCGACGTCAAACTTATAACATCCCTTTTTTTGGTCGGGGCTTAAAAAATGAAGAAGAGACAGGGCTTATAAGTTTCGAGTAACGTCACGTCTACATACGTTTTTTACGAAGGCGTGACGTCATAAGCCCCATTCCGAAAATACATGTCACATTCCATAAGCTACCTGATGGACTAAATAGGACAGGAAATTTTAGATCCACAGCTCCTGGAGTAACCCGAATGCAATTAAATATTCCTGGTAGCCATACAAATAAGGATAGTTGCAAGCAACTTCGAATTACCGTTTGGCAAAATTGTATTTATCATGTTTATGTAAAGTTATGTATGTGCTTAAACATTTGTTTTTATGTATATTTGTACATAATTATTTATTTGTAGCGTTTGAATTTGTTTATATAATGTTATGTTATTGTTATAATTCTTCTGTTAATTTTAATGTGTTTTATGATGTTGTATTTTGCATTTTGGCTGTATGTGCGTGTTGGCTACGCTGTAAGCACATGTCAGCAATTGAAACTAATAAATAAATAAACCCAGAATAGATAGCTCTACAGAATATGTTGTACTTTTTAGTGCACCATTGAATTAATTATAACAACTCCACCGTTCAACGCTTAGCTAATAATTAATCGTTTTAAGAATTAAAAATAAATAATTCCCATCTAGGTACTTGCTAAATGGCGGGTGCAGGATAGAGTGTGAGTGTTATTGGGGATTAGGTTAAAAAAGCTGTTTTTAATTAGGATTAAGTATATCATTTCGTGCAAAACAAGAGAAAGCCCTTCACTTTGGCGTCTTTATGCGTTCAAGTAAAAAGAGATTCAAAAACATAGCAGCGCCAGAACATTTAGCTTGAAGTAGGCACTGTGGTATAGTTACTATTTATTATGTATTTTTATTTTTTATGTTACATTAAATAAATTATTCTAAAAACCCGCTGCCGCCATTTAATACATTTTTTCTTCTGAAACTCGTTACTTAATCGTTGAACGGTGGAGGCGTTACATAAAATATGATTAATTCGATGATGCCACAAAAACTAGGAAAACTTTTGTACAGTGCAATCTTCCGTATCGGCACAGGTATCGGTCAGCCGATTCGTATGGGTGAATAAAAAAATCGGTAATCACTAGGGACTGCCAACACCGATAGAAGTGAAAATTCTCGACATATAAATGAAAATTAATAACTTAATAAAAATTTGATAGCTCACTTTGTAAACTACGCGGTTGAAGCCAGACGGCGTCCATGGCCATGGCCATCTAGATAATCCGAGTTTACCCGAAGATTTCTTTCATTTACGAACGTGACGCTTGAGCTCAATTCACAGCCCACGGAAAATCTGCATGTGGTGCGCCAAAAGATGTTTTCACTTCAAAAGGAATACTGTGGTTACAAACCCTGTCATCTCGGAGCTGCAAGGCCGCAGCCAGAGCCCTGAGTGCCGGCGGTGCGAGGTAGGGCGCCCGTGCATACGCAGCCTCCAGCGCCGCTGCCTGCGCCGCTGTGAAGGGCACCCGCGCGTGCCGGCCGGCGCGCCGCGCGCGGCACCCACCGACCGAGCCTGTGGAGAACGTAGGAAGTCATAACCGCAAAAAACCGAGGTCTGTACAGTTCTAAAGGTCACTCCAAAAATAACTCGCAAATCCAGAAGTAACGCTGCAGGTTGTTCTTTATGACTCAATATTTTGGTAAACAATTGCAACCTTGGACAGCTTTACTTATTTTAGCAAGGTTATTCTGTAGATACAAGATGGGTACAATAAAGGGCAATCAAGTACCTACAGGTCCAAGTTGTCTGCTTAAACCTAGGACTTGCAATTCAAAAACCTTACAACTCGCAGCCATGTTAAAGTAGATATTTATACCTATGATAGGGCAGTAAGCTGTCTAGGTAAATCAATAGGTGGTCTAGGGCAGTAATGAAAATGTTTTACGATATAGAGGTAAATAGTTTAACGGCCGGTTAGAACACTCAGTTGTAGGAAATCGATTTGAAATTTCACCTTGTCCAAAAACCAGGACGAGATAACAAAAGTCGAGTTTAAAAACTCTCTTAACGTGAGACTACAAATTACTAACGAGGTAACCGAGGTGGTCGATATCTAGTGCAACACAGCCATTCTGGCGCTTCCTCGCGTTCGCGACTCTCTTTCCGATCACCCAGAATCCTTTCGATGCTAAAGTCCGAACCGCACTTCGAACTGGACTGTACCGGAGACGCGTCCATCTTCGCAACAACAAATAGACTCATCTCTTCCCCGAATATAAATACAATTATTATTGTATGGGTGGGCTAAATAGAACCACGCCCCAGATGCGAGGGATGAACGTTTGGACGTCCCGTGATATCAGGAACCGCAATCAATGGGGAGCACGCACCATTGGAGACGCAAGTGTTGTGACGTCGGCTCATTCATACGTCCCCCCGCTGTAAAATGATACTGTTTGCACACAAAAGGATGTTATTACTTTAAGGGTATGTGGGAAAATTAATTTGTAAGTAATATTTTATTGAGGCTGTTCGGAATTAATGTAATCAGTTGTGTAACATGATACTTCTTTGAAAGAAACAATTAATATTTTACTAACCCAGATGTTAAAAGAGGAGTGTAAAAAAGTTTTAAATCTGTGTGTCTAAATGTCGCATCATGAACATAGTGTTTTTGTGTTTGACCACAGACGAGATCGAGATAGCTTTGAAATGTGCCGGGGTTACCTAAATTTGCTAATTTCATCCTCGCAATAATTTACTATACTCTATACTTATTTTATGTTGATACCTACATGAAACAAAAACTTTATACCTCTTTTTACCAAAAATGTGTGGAAGGAGGAGCATGAGATTTCGCACACTTAGTTTATTTAGAGGAGTGCAGAACGCTATTTTTTATTTTAATCCATACTAATGTTATAAAGCTGATGATCTTGTTTGTGTAAACGCGCTAACCTCGGGAATTATTGTGCCGATTTCAAAAATTGTTTCACCGTTGAATATATACGTGATCCCTGAGTGATTATCTCACAAGTAGAAATACAATAAATCGAGCAAAAATACTTTACTAGTAGCGCCCCAAGATTTTACCCGCGTAGTTCCCGTACTAGTTGTTTTCCCGCGTTAAAAAATAGTCTATATACTATTAGATATTTTTAATTTTCTTAGATTTTTTGTTTAACGTATACGATTTTGGGGGGGGGTCATGTCCCCTGTGAAAAAAAAAAGTAAGTACTCTTTTGTATGTGGTAAAATTAGAAATATATTAATATTACTAAAATGGTTAAGACCACAGAAATCTAAATTATTTAGATTATTAAATTAGATAACTTAATGATACTATTCGATCCTGTCGCTATTAGTGTTAACCACAGAAATATAAATCATTTCAATACTCAATACTCAATCGTTTATTGCTTCATTATGTTACAGATAGTATTAATTAGGTATACAGATTGAATTTAGTATAAAATTAAGTCGCAACACAATATACCCAATCGGGCATTGCAATTCAATTATCGTTTTTGAGCGAAGTGGTATGTTTCACAGTCAATTACCAAGTTTTTATCCTCGAAGGTTCTCAGGTCGTCAGTTAAAAACTCGGATATACTATAATAGGCTTTGGACAGCAGATTTCCTAATAAGAAGTCCTAATAAATCTACGCTCATCTTCAATTTCCTTTAATTTGATGGGAAGCTTATTATTTATTTTTATAGCCATTTAGATTTTTGTGGTTAATTTAGATTGACTAATAGCGACGGGATCGAATAGCGTCATTAGGTTATCTAATTTGTGTATGTAGGATGTAGATACTAATTAAATAATTACCTTCGACTATCTGAAGAGGTATATATCTTTCCAATCGTGTCAGATTTCATATGATGTGTAATGTGTAAGATAGGTAGGTGCAAATATTACCTCACTGGTATAAACACAGCTAAATTGTCTCTGTAATATTATTATAATATTATTATGTTACTTGCTACTATTACTTGCTTTTATTAATAGCGTTTCATACTTCACAGCGTACCATCAGGTCAATAGGCGGTCAAACGTTAAAACCCCCTAGAAAGTTTAGTAGGAAATAGTAGCCACCTGAAGCCTGAGGACAACTGCCCTAAGTCCCTTTATGAAATAAAGTAAAATTCTCTGCGTTGGGAATGAATGAGTGCAGAAATTTAACACTAGACACCAGACTAGGAATCCCACTGTTCCCACCTAGGACCTCTGTACGTCTGTACCTACCATTCGTAAGCCATAATATGCGCCGCACTAATGATCCAAAAAGTCTTGTCAATCTGTTGATGCCGCTGTAACCGTCTTCTGTCATGAAAGATACGTAAGTGCCTACTATTTATTCTTATTTTATCGCATCATAGGTTTACATTTATGCGTTCAGTTCCAAGTGCCGTTGACTGATTAAATGATAAGCTTATTCAACAATATCCAAACCGACTCGAGTACCACATCGCTATATTGTTGTGTAAAGGAACAAGTAATCGGAATTGTATAGACTCGATTATGTGGCCACTAGAGACCAAAATGTGAACAAATTGTTGGACATTTATTTTAAGCGGGAGCTATCTTTCAAGATTTACCGCAATGATAATTGTTACAGATGTTTAATTCTTTTTGAATTGCATTAACCACGCCCTTCACTACAAATACGTACGTAATAAAACCGGTCAAATGCAAGTCGTACTCGTGCTCGAAGGGTTCCGTACCATTATCTATAAAAATCATGTCTGTTGCAGGGAGTCCTGCTAAAATATTTGTTTTATTTTGATTTCTTACCTAATTATTTATTTTTACAATGAATATCGAATATTCTACTAATATCGGATCGGGTTAAAATTTGGAAGTTATATTATAGTCTGAAATAGCACATAGGCTACTTTTTGTCACGGAAAGTAATGGGAACCTGGCGAAACCGTGGGGCGCTGCTAATAACTATATCTTCTGTGGATATTTCAAGCGTCTGTCTATTGTTGTTGTCAATATAGAGCTAAAAAATCACAGACAGGCAGCGGAATCTTAACGGTAGGATCACTTTTTTACCCTTTGCGTACGGAACTCTAAAAAAAGTTGTATTGTCGGCTATACTACAAATGATAAATATTGTGTGTTATTTAGTTTCCTTATGTTCCAACAGATTTGTATTTTTACCCTGAAAAGGCGTATGTATCGGGCAAGATCCCGGAGTGTACTTGATTTATTTTCTATCAAAGGTATATGTTCCCAGTATGTAATTAATATTATAAAATTATTGTTTGGTTGTTTATTATTATCCTTATTGGTATTAAGCAACTTTATAAAACTGAAATAACAAGAATGTTAACGATTTAACCGGTGCTAAAAACAGGCCCTTGTTTGACGCGTCTGTCCTTATATAAGTAGTGAACAACTGAATATTTAACTGTGAGATCATAAAACCGGCCTGGCCCACAACAGCCTAACTATAGGCACTTACAGTTAACCAACATTACAGCCAAGGCTGTTGCGGGGAAACATACCTTCGCGTCGCGCCTCTCTCTTGCATTACGTTTATAATCGTAGTACAGTAAAGACGACTGAGTAAATAAACAAACATAATTCAAGTAAACCGTTTATTGAAAACAAAATTCAAGAAGACTCGATACAGGCCCAGCGGATAGTAAAAATGCCGATTCCAGAATGTTTTGTTTTGGAAGGAGGCGATCGGATGCCGCGAATCGGATTTGGCACTTGGCAAGTAAGTATCGATTTGATTATCATATGAATAAATAATGTTTTTTAAAGTTCGTTACTCTCAACACCTATCATGGATCATGGTCAGTTATTAATTAACATGTTCTGAAGTTCATTGCACGCAGCTAGAAACTTAGATAATTCGTTTCCCAAACTTGTGTGGGAAAATTTTAATGTTTAGACAGTTTCATTGTTCATTGTCTTTTATCACTTCCTTGGAAGACTTCTGTAGATGGAATCGGTTTTGCTAAATCTTTATTTCCCTTTGTGTTTTTCTTTTTGCCTTTGATGCGACTTGAGAGATACTTTTTTGAACGTTTTCCATTTCGACTTACGTAGCAGCGTCGATGAGTCTGCGATAGAGCAAGGTTTCTCCGGAACATAAGGCAAAGATTCACATGAACAGGTTCCTTTGTGGAAAGTGTAGTCGCTGCCACCATAGTCTCCACTCGACTGGGATGACAACCCTCTAGAAGTAGATGGACGGCAAGAACCATCTGTACACTTCTTGAACTTCGATTCAGTATCGCATGAATATACTGAAGCCTTAGCACTTGATGGCTCTTCAGACATTCGATTTTATTCAAGTAAATTAACTTCCATTTCTTTTGAGGTAAATAATGAAAACTGGTCCTTGTTTTAAATATACGTAATTACAATTAAAGACAAATTATAAATGTGCATTTTACACCAATTACAAATCCCAATTAAATTTTAATTTCGCAAACAATAAATATTACAAATGTATTTGAAATAACATTTTTTCTGATTAAAGTCTGAAGTAATCAAAAAATCTATAAAAAGTTCAAGCAGGAAGAAGTTTCGTCGTATTTTTTGTTTGAGCAAACTTCGCAACCAATAGAGCAAAATGTTATGAAGGTCCAATCATTATTATTAAACCCAAAGTAACAAGAAACAAGTGTGATTTTCACAGATTGCACACCTCGTGATTTTTTATTAGAGAATAATAATGAAGTCATCATTAAATCATTGGAGATCCCTTTTCAAGCAAAATAATCACACTAATATTATAAATCCTACTTACTACTAATATATAAATGTCAATGAATGAACGTTGGTTGCTCGAACACGTCGTAACACGGTGTCGTGTAGATTATAGTCTGGAAGAACACATAGGCTTATTATCCCGGAAAAATAACGGGAACGACGTGAACGGGACCTAAGGTTAAAACCACGAGGGGCTGCTAGTAAGAGTATTTTAATAATGTATGGCGGTCCGTTAAATGTACCTTTTATACTTACCTATCTATATCTATCAGTGACCAAATTTACTGATTAGCGGTTTTATTTCAACTTTTACTTAACTAAATTACGTAATAAACCAACAACATAACAACGCCGCACGGATTAACCCGCGTAGTTCCCGTTTTCTTTATATTTCCGTAATAAAATGGATAAGTACTTGAGATGTTTAAGATTATAATTTAACTATTTTCCATAATTCGCCGTGATCCATTCATAATTAACATCCAAACTTTCGCATTTATGATGTCGGTGGGATGTACTGATAGGAGGTATATTTCAGGCTTCCGATGAAGTTCTAGAGAAGGCTGTTGACGCGGCTCTTGAAGCGGGCTACAGGCACTTCGACTCTGCAAGGGCTTATGAGAATGAAGCGGCGCTCGGACGCGCGCTTAACAGGTGGATTGGAGGAGACGCTGACAGGAGGAAAGAGCTGTTTGTGGTCACTAAACTGCCACCTGGAGGTTCGTGATCATTTTCTAGTTTAGCCCATTATATTACACGAATCGATTTTGAACAAGAACAAAATAAAAAATTTTGACTAACGGCCATCTTGGATTTGAAATTTGTCAGTTTGTCAGTGCAAAGTATTCTACTAGTCAAGCCCTTTCGTTAGATACCCGTATTGAGGTAGTCACATGTTCTGTGGAGTAGTAGTGAAAAATATAATATAATTCAACAATTTGTGGTGGCGGTCATTTTGGATTAGAAATTTGTCATAGTGTATATTAGTATTAGCATACATAGTATTCTACTAGACAAGCCCTTTCATTTAATACCCATATTGAGGTAGGTTGTGAAGAAATATTTTATCCGCCATTTTGTGGAGGCGGCCATCTTGAATCGATATTAACCAAACATAGCTAAGAAGCGCACATATATTATTAACCTTCAAATAAAAAAAACCGCATCGAAATCGGCCCATCCGTTAGAGCTCTACGGTGCCACAGACAGACACACACACACACAGACAGACATCGACGTCAAACTTATAACACCCCTTTTTTTGGTCGGGGGTTAAAAAGCAAACTCAAATCATAATAGAAAAGAGATCGTCCCCAAGCTCACCGCCGAGTTTACTTTTCGTAATCGTTTGGTTGGTACTAGACTATGGGTGCTTACGAGCTTCGTGGCTTAAGGTTACGAAAATTGAGAGCAGTCGTGATGGGATGTAAAGAACTGTTAAAATCTAATTACTAAACAATTAATAATTACTAAATCTAATATACGAAATCGTTGTTTTAGTATTCTTAGCACAGATTTCTAAAGTGATTCTTAGATACTCGAAAAAAGCAGTGATGGGAAAAACTTCTGATTTCTCAATTGTGACATTGTGAGATCGTAAATTCTAACCCCGCCTTTTCCTCTGAGTATTATTCCAAGTAAATACCTATTTATGAGTTTGTCATCACCCCTCGCTTTAGCGGTGAAGGGAAACATCGTTGAAAAACTATGTAAAGAAAGACATCCTTAAAGTAATAGCGCCCTCTACTCTCTATTTGTGAAAGAAAACCTGAGTCTTATTGTAGTGGAAAAATAAAATGATCTACGTTTACTACGTTTTATTTTCTATTTTAACTTTATTTCTACTAGATAACCGACCCGACTTAGTACTTATTAGTATCCGAATACTTCGAGGGGTCGTGTACAAATCTCGGTTGGACTACACAGACATGTACCTGATGTACTTGTTTTCCACCGCTTTTAGTGGTGAAGGAAAACATCGTTAGGAAACCGGCGTGTTTCAATAAAGTACTTGTGTGCTTAACTATTTTTTGTGAGGGAAGACCTGATTCGCAGCTTTTGGAAAATGAATTGAGCTACGTTTGCAAGTAATTTAGCATTTTTTTACTAGGTAGCCGACCCGACTTAGTAGCAGAATACTTTGAGGGGTCGTACAAAGACCTCGGCTTGGACTACATAGACATGTACCTGATACACGTGCCGTTTGCCTTCGAGCATGTTCCGGGAGACCTGCACCCGAAAAATGAGGATGGTAGTATGAAGATGAACCATTCTTCTGACCTACTCGCCGTGTGGAAGGTATGTTTGTTGCATTCGATGCGCAATATTCCTAGATTGTAAATCACTTAAAACATTACGTAGCAATGTTGTTGTTTTCAGCTACTTCTGTTTTTGTCTCTTAAAAACATAACATTTTTTTTTATTGTGTAATTGACTAATGTAATATTTATAATAAACTAGCTGTACCCTGCCCCGCTTCGCTGTGGCACATTGTCATGTAAAAATGAGATAAAAACAATCCTTGGTGCGGATTATATATCATTGTAAAATTTCAGCTCGATTGGTGCAGAACTTTTTGAGTTTTTGAAGCGTACACAAACTAATATAACATTTTTATATATAAGATAGATATACATATAATCGCGAACGTAAGTTCGTTACCCTATCACGCGAAAACTACTTTACCAATCATCATGAAACTTTGTACACATATTTTTGGAGGTATCAGAAATAACATAGGCGTGAACACGGGAGAAACGAAGCAGCACTGATTGTAACGAACAAATCAGTGATATTATCAAATTATAATAACATGAAATAGATAGTTATGATAACATCAAATATATAGTAACCAGCAACGATCGTGAAAACGATCTTTAATTGTTGCCCTGGATTTCACCGCATTATTTTTTAACCCCCGACCAAAAAAGGGATGTTATAAGTTTGACGTCGATGTCTGTCTGTCTGTCTGTCTGTCTATCTGTCTGTCTGTCTGTCTGTATGTCTGTCTGTCTGTGTGTGTGTCTGTCTGTGGCACCGTAGAGCTCAAACGGATGGGCCGATTTCAATGCGGTTTTTTTATTTGAAAGTTAATATATGTGCGGGTGTTCTTAGCTATGTTTAGTTAATATTGATTCAAAATGGTCGCCTCCACAAAATGGTGGACAAAATATTTCTTCACAACCTACCTCAATATGGGTATCAAATGAAAGGGCTTGACTAGCAGAGTACTATACGCTATAACAAATTTCAAATCCAAGATGGCTGCCACCACAAAATGGCGAATAATTATTTTTTTTTCACTACTACCGCAATATGGGTATCAAACGAAAGGGCTTGACTAGTAGAATACTTTGCACTATGACAAATTTCAAATCCAAGATGGCCGCTACCACAAAATGGCGAATTACATTTCTTTTTTCACAACTTCCTTAATATGGGTATCAAATGAAAGGGCTTGACTAGTAGAATGTTGTACAGATAACAAATCTAAGGTAGTCGGGGGTTAATCAAAATTTTTAATTTTGTTCTTGTTGTTATAACAAGTAAATACTAAAGGGCAATAAAATAAATATTTAAGGGGCCTCCCACAACAAACGCGAGTTTTTTGCCGTTGGGAAAGATAACGGGTATGGAACACTTCGTTCGCGAATCCGATTCAGACTTGGCCGGTTTTATCTACATAGGTACTACATAGGTTAAGATAAATTTGCTGCACTGTAATTATAAAAGTTCCGTATAGGGACTTCCGTACTTCCGAGAAACAGTTATTTAGGAACTTGAAAGCTTAACAAGATTATTTGGTAAACTTTATCGTATAACATAAAAATTGCAAAAATTTGTGAAGTGCGTCTCAACTCTCAACTACGAACAACGAAGGAAGTTTAGTTCAAATTCCACACGCTCAATTCTATTTTCGAATTCATATCCATAATGCCGCTAACGTGAAGAAAAACATCGTGAGGAAACCGACATGTGCCTATATGTGTATTATAGAATCTATCGAGGTCATGTTTTATCCACCAACCAGCACTGGGACTGTGTGGTGGATTAAGGCCTTGACTATCTCTTTGCGAGAAAGGGCTTCGTGCCCCAGCAGTGGGAACATTTAGTGAGTTGCTTATGCCTCAACTACACGGTATAAATTTCCAAAGAAAAGATAGATAGATAGAGTAATATAGTTTAATGTAATTTAAATTTAAATATAATTTATTTTATTATTTTTACCAAATTGATTTTTACTTTGAGATTGATATTTTTATCAATCTTCAGACCTACAAAGACAAATCGCTATATTACCTATTTATGTATATTTTGACCAAAGAGTTTGAAGTGAAATTACCAGCAAGCAATCAATGTTGAGACAAACTAAAATCAAATACAAAATAGACAAAATATGAGAGGTGACTTGGTGTCAAATCACTATATTTGCACAAATCACAAAATGGTCAAAATTCAAAACAAAATTTCATAGTACATTATTACATTCCCTTATAATCATAGAATAAGCTAGATATTATCAGAAATGGTTGTCATTTACACGCAGAACCCTATAGCTTATGCCCAAGATAAATGTAAAGATATAAAAGAAATTACGAAAAACTCCCAATTTCGTACCGATGAAGTGTACAGGGATTGTTGCTACAAGATCAACAATAATAAACCCAAAAATAAGGTTGGAAAATCAGATAGACAAATAAAAGCAAGTCCTAAGAGTAATAACAAATTTAATTGGACAAAAGTGTATAAATCTCCAGTTATTAGCAAGTACGAAGAATGTAATCACGATAATATTATAGTTAATTATAAAGCAGCTGAACCTGAAGCGACGAGTAGGAGTACAGATAATTTCAAGGATCAAATTCCAGAAAGTCTACAGCCATCTAACATTATAAGGGAAGCTGATATTGCACCGCCAGTTGTACAATCGAAACATGTCGGATTCAGCAACTGGTATAAACATGCTATGCCCAAACTTCTCTGCCCGTGCTGCTGTGGTGGGGAAGACCAGATAGAACCTTACCAAAATACTGTAGATTCCTACGAAAGTATCGATCTTAAAGCTGCTTCTAACCCTTACTTACATCTGGCCTATTTAGACGCTTCGCTGATGAGTATCTTACAACTTCATGGGCGCCTGAAATCACGCAAAACTACTAAGATATATACCGATATCGTAAAGGCTGCCGTGCGAAATACGTTTAAAAATGCTATTTCTGTTTTACACCCACAAAGGATTTCTTAAACGATACGAATATTTACTAAACAGTAACTTATTCGTCGCATTCAGATTCAGATCTCTTTGCATTCTTTGAAGACATAATTTCTGTAAGTCAGTGACACCCAACAAGAACGGAAATGACATTTTACATAGATCACATCGATGAAAATATATAAATAATGAAACATAGTAAAAAATTAAAATAGGTAATATGTATGTATCGAAATAGCCCTGTCAACATCCGAACATGCACAATAAAGCGGCAATGTCCCAGAAATTGTGTTGGACACGGCTATTTCACGAACTCCGAAGACGCTCCAATCAAACAACGAAGTAAATAGGTACAAGTGTTGTGGATGGTTTTATACAAAGTGTTTTGAAGAAATTGAAAATAAAACTGAAACAAAGAAGAAAGGAATGGACTATCCACGGTGTAACTAAGTCACTCAAAGAAGCAAATTAGTGACTGATACCTACCTATATGTAACGCATCACCATTAGTTTCGAAAGATTATTTGTAGAGTCTAAAGAATCTCGAGTAGCTCTCACTGTTATTCTTCAAAATAATCCAGAAATATATTTTTGCGAGCACTAATTTCCCCTCCAAAAACCCATTTTAACAATATCTATCAAAATGTCATGTTAGGTAATGCCCTTCAAAAATATTTATGAAAGTATTCAAGAAGAAAAACCAATGGAAGCGCAATATTTCAAAAATAATAATATGGGCTATGATTTAAAAAGAATTTGGACAAATTGTAAATCGAACACACGCTCATTTGGCCAATATTACGACACTTCTCTGAAAAATAATACTACAACAAAACCATCAGACGATTTGAGTTTTAGTTTGCTATCTAGCATTTTCTTCTGTTGTTCTTGGAATAAACGCAGACCCGATATTAATACCAATAAACATAGCAGGATCTCTAACAATTCAGAACTACATACATCAAGAAAGGAAATTGAAATGGAAATCCATGAAGCCAATCCAGTTGTAGAAGATATGTACGACTTCGGTTGTCAATATAGCCTGAATTCCAATAATAGTTTGGAGATACAATCTCATTCGATGTCACGATCAGCTTCGCAATTTTCATCCACTCACTGCATTAGTTCGAGCAAAAGACGGTTTGGGAAGCATTCGAAGGAACCAAACTCAATACAGATCATGATAATGACGTTATCTCGGAAATTTAAGCCAAAGTTTTCGAAAACCACAAGGTTCAAAAAGAATAATGTGGTAATTCTTCACCAGCCCGACAGATTCAGTAATACGTCAACAAACGGACCTTGTTCCCCCCGCGCCACTTCGTCGACACTCTAAATACGAGAAAACCGATGGGCCACTGGTTATTAAAGATGAACCTATTCGCAGAAATTTTGATCTGTCTAGCCCTTCGAAGATGGGTAAAATGTGCAGGCCTGGGGAAATTTACTTATAAAAAATATTTACGAGTATAAATAAGAAAACACGTTACAAGTTGTAAGTATCTTTACATAGTCAAATAATATTATGACATATGTTCCGTACCGAAAAGAATAATAATAACACGGCACAGGGTTTGAGGCCAGAACCCGTTTTTATACTTATCTACTATAATCTTCAGTCATGGCAATCTATTGTAGTCAATGGTAGTATTGGGTATTATTATGCAATAATTCATCGTTATATAATTATATGACTGTCTATAGGGTTAAAGTGAAACGTATTTTTTTACTAGCACCGCGGTTTCAGACGCGCAATTCCCGATTCCATTATTTTCCCGCAAAACTAGCCTCTTATATGCTAATGAGGCGTTTTCCAGATGCAAATTGTCTTGTCAATAAACTATTTTCGTACAAAAAATTAAACCGACTTCAAAACCACAAATGGCGAAAAATAAACTAAAACCATTATTATAAGCGCTACTCACTCAGCCAGCCAAGTCTAACAGGTAGTGGATAGAGATACCTACCTACCATGTGCCTACCCATGCGACCATGTGCATGTGCCTACTCACCATATAACTTCACTTAGCCTTGAAATAAAAAAAAAATCCGCATCGAAATCGGCCCATCCGTTTGAGCTCTACGGTGCCACAGACAGACAGACACACAGGCAGGCAGACATCGACGTCAAACTTATAACACCCCTTTTTTTGGTCGGGGGTTAAAAACAAGTTTTTATTAATCCATTTACACAATTTTGTATTGACACGATCGAGTTTCATAACTTTTGTGGAATCTTCAACTAGGTACGTCATCCAGAAAATTGTACGCAAATTTTAGTTTATGGTTCATATTTCAAAAACCACACGACCCGATTTCGATAAGATTTATATGGGACCATTCGGGAAGCATATCCATCTGAAAACAAAAAGAAATTTTAAAATCGGTGCAGAGGTTCTCGCGAAATCAGGTAACATACATAAAAAAAACATAGGGGTCGAATTGATAACCTCTTCTATTTTTTGGAAGTCGGTTAAAAATAGTTCTAAATTTTGCCAAGTGTGGCACTACTGTTTATTTTTTGTGAAATTTCTCTAACAAAATAAAACAACGGCGCCACCTATGGTGAAATTGAGAACTGACTTTGACGGGTCTTTTTGCATCTTGAAAACGCCCCATTCAAACTACGAGTACCTATACCTACACTCTTTGTTCCAAATTTCAACCCGAGCCGTTCCGACGTGATTTAAGCAACAAATATCCAAACTTCGACATTTTTAATATTAGTAGGAATTAGGGTGCGTTCTCCTTTTCAACCCCAAAATCCGGTAATCTGTAATGAAACGTATGCAAACTTTACTGGGTTCCGGTTTGAAGGTCAATGTTTCTAGAGAAATTACAGGGCTTAGAGATATAAGATCTCTGGGTGACGAGCGCAGTGCAGTGCTAGGTAATGATTTGAAGTCTTCATGTTCCAATAGCTGCGTGTCGCTGTGCTGTTATGTGGCAGGCATGTTGCTTACCATCAGGCACATTTCTTGCTCGTCTCATCACTCGAAATAAAAAGAAAAAATACTTTTCCAACTACAATTTAAGCATGTTTTTATTTTCAATTATTTCAGAGCGTCCTAAAACTGAAAGAATCTGGTCGCGTGCACCATGTGGGAGTTTCCAACTTGAACGTGGAGCAGCTGAAGCGCATCTGCAGCGTGGCCCGACCCGCCTGCCTGCAGATAGAGGTTCACGTGCTGTGCCAACAGCCGGAGCTGGTAGATGCTGCGACTGAACTGAACGTACCGATAGTCGCATACTCGCCGCTTGGTTCCAAGGCGCTCGCAGATTCTTTGGCTGAGAAAACTGGGTTAGTTTCTAAATCAGTTTCTTAATGTGTGTGTTTTAGTTGATATTTGTGCCTGATTTTCGTCTAGGAATACGAATATCCGTATAAAATTAAAGATTTAACTCCATCATACAATAAGGATAACAGTTTTTTACGTTAAGGTACTTCATTTACACATCTAGCCACGTGTCCCAAAAATTTAAGTGTCCGCTGAGTGCAGATGGTGGAGAGTCTCGCACTGATCTTCAACTGGTGTAGGATTGATGCGTTTGTGCGGCGAGCTGTCCACTTGATGCCAAGCATTTTCCGCCAGCACCACATTTCGAACGGGAAAATCTTCTGTAATGCGGATACGACCAAGCAGAAGAAGAAGAATTTACACGTAATTTTTTCATCGCGTCATCATAAATTTCCGCCTAAAGGTCTGGTAATGTCGGACTTAGACACCACGAGTGGTGACCCTGCCGACTATAACCTTCACGGATTTATACAAATCTGCCACTGGACACCTTGTATTTTGCCGACCTTTGCCGAATATGGCGGGAACGCAAGGACGCTCGCGCATTCTTCCGCAAATCTCGCCTTCAATCTCCAATAATCCAGAAGCCAGAAATTAATACATGATGAATCAGATGACATACATGATACAACCGATTAAAAGTTAAAAACGAAAAAAGAAGAAGAAGACTATCAGCTGACTATTATTATCATTGTATAAATTCAGACCAATGGAAACTGCGTTGCCAGACATATTGCATGCCTCTAGAAGAAGAGGCCAGTTTGTATGGGTCAATTATTTAAATGTTTTGTATCATCTTATCTTACCTGCAAACAGCAATAAAGATTTTTGTATTTGTATTTGTATTTGTAATACATAATACACATAATGGTGCATATTATGACGATTTCAATCAACTATTATGTTTGCAGACGAGAATACCCAGACCTGCTTCAACTAGCGGAGGTTCGCAGCGCGGCCGAGGCTCACGGTCGGACTCCGGCGCAAATACTACTACGGTACACGCTCCAGCGAGGCCTGGCTGCCATCCCGAAGAGCACAAACCCTGAACGGATCAAGCAGGTCACTGCCACTGCGTTATCTTAACCCTAGAAAGAGAACCTACGACGGCACAACGTAATCAATTTTGAATTTGAAGTTCGGCACACACACAATGTAGCACTGCCAACCTAGTTAGCCCACGGACTCGAGAAGTTCTCAGGTCTCCGGGGGCACTCGCGTTGTGTAGTGTAGTTGTAAAATACATTTTTAGTAAATACCTACCGTACGTCGAAGTGACGTACAGCTTTAGTGTTTTGCAAAGTGTAACCGTACTTATACTTACGCTGCAGTTATGGTTATTATAAGAGCACGAACCATTACCTGTCTACTGCTCTCAATCGTCGAAATGATTCGTAAATATGTGTAAATAAAAGTGGTCAAGTGCGAGTCGGACTCGCCCATGAAGGCTTCCGTAGCAGCAAGTAACATGATATAAAAGTTCTTGCAGTTCGTTGTTACTTTAATCAGTGTTTTAACAATAGTCAATTTATGACGTATTTATATAAAACTACTTACTAGATCTCATTCAAACCAATTTTCGTTGATAGTTTACATGGTAATGTACATCATACACATTTTTTTTATTTTTGCTATTCTCTAATTTTAGAAGTTACAGGGGGGGACACTTATTACCACTTTGGAAGTCTCTCGCGCAAACTATCCAGTTTAGAAAAAACATGTGTTTGGAACCTCAATATCATTTTTGATGACCTATCCATAGATACTAGATACCCCACACGTATAGTTTTGATGAATTTTTTTTTAATTTGAGTTCTAACCCCTAAAATTTTTGTTTTTTTTTCTATTTTTTTGTATCAAAATCTTAATACGGTTCACAGAATACATCTACTTACCAAGTTTCAATAGTATAGCTCTTATAGTTTCGGAGAAAAGTGGCTGTGACATACGGACGGACAGACAGACAGATAGACAGACATGACGAATCTATAAGGGTCCCGTATTTTGCCATTTGGCTACGGAACCCTAAAAAGGATGCATTCAAAATATAAGATTTTAATTCGATGTTAAAACAAAAGTTTTTATTGACTTACTCGTAAACCCGGATCCCGGGGCCCAAATTGAGCGACTCATCGCGTATTTCAAGTCATCGTGTGGGGGAAGTTAGGGGAGTTATATACTGGAGGGGAAAAGAAGTCCGTTGAGTCCTGGTCATGAGTAGATGCACCGAACGATGCAAGCCGTCATTCGTAAAAATCGTACAATAAAGTGACGTCCCCCAAGAGTTTTAAGCACGTAGTATCTCCATCATTTTTTTTGATGGTTTGGGGCTGGTTAATATTGTGCTAGGAATGTCCTTTCCTTATATGATATTTATTTAGTTAAAATGTTTGCAGAACATATCAGTGTGGGACTTCGAGCTTTCAGACGAGGAGATGGTTACGCTGGCGGCCCTTGATCGCGGGGAAGACGGCCGTATTTGCGACTTTTCATTTTTCCTCGGCGTAGATAAACACCCCGAGTTCCCTTTTAAGAAATAAACGATTTTCAACTAAATTATACAAGTTTTTTTCTTAGTTCATCACTGTTATTGCGTTACGGCTTCGCCCGTGGTATGTATATTATGTAGGTATGCCACGGTCGAAGATCCCTAAAGATCACAGGATCCCTGAGTCTGAGTGCTATAGGCTAGAGGTATATAGCCTGCATCGCGTACATGTCTAACACATAAGTACATACACTATCATGCTCTTAGGAATAAGCTCTCCAACTTAATAATATTCATAGCAGCGCCCTGCGGTTTTACCCGCGTATTTCTCGTTCCCGTTGTTCCTGTATTTTTTTATACAAATAAAGATAAAAAATTACCTATGTTCTTCCAGACTATTATCTATCTGTGTTTCATCTACATGTGTTTTATCCCGATCCGTTGAGACGTTACGACGTGATTGAGCAACAAACATCCAAACATTGACTGAATATTAGTAGGAAGTACCTACCTATAGATGTTTCCATAGCTAGGCTTTGAGTCATCTCTCAAAAAGAGAATCAAGGCCATAACGCCAAGTGCAGGTTGGTGGGTGACACACGAATTCGAAAGATGTATTTTTGGAACACGCGGGTTTCTTCGCGATGATAATCAAGATAGAAACAAAAATCGACAATCATTTTCCTTCACCGTTTTTAAGTCAGTAGCATTACGCACATAACTTCGAAAAGATAGTGATGCGCATGAATTCGAACCAGGGACGCCGGATCGGCAGTTGCCGTTCTTATCAACGCTTTCCACCTAACCCCAAAGTAAGCATAGCTCGTATTCTTTTTTTTTACATTGTTTATTTTTTATACATAAGTATACACATTTGTTTTCAATAATTCAAAGATTATTTAAAACGTTATTATTCGGTAAAAACAATGGAAGTTTACCGTCTCATGTCACATATATACTTACATATAAGTATTATAATCGTAAACCCCAACTTAAATGATACATAGGTATATATAGAAACACCCCGACACATTATGTCTACTAATATAGGTAGTAAATAATAGTACCTAATATCCATAAATATATTGGATTAACTAAACTAACGCGAACATAATATGGCAGTGATTGTACAAAATATTTACATATTTTGCCAATATTCATGAAGTTTGAAGGAATGTTTTGAATAGATAAATAGTTCGTCCGACGTGGGGTATTACTGTAGGTTGGGAATCGTGCGACATCATTCAATTATTATACTCACCTTTGCCCGATGGATTTACAAATACAAATGGAACTAATACTAACTCAATATATAAACTGACTGTTTGAAATGACAATAAATCCAAACTTTACTTTCACACGGAGTTCGATTCCCACCTGCTAATATTTGTGGGTGTTTCTGTATAATAAGCAGGTATATTACTTACAATTCCACCTAGGTATATCTATACCTACGTGATTAACCAACAAACATCTAGACATCCAATCTTTCGCATTTACTTATAATATTACCTGTTAGTAGGATTTTACTTTTGTGACGAAAACGTCAGTTATCACAAACGTAAGGTACCTAAACGGACTGCACATGTCTGAGTATTTTATAACTACAGAATCTACAAATATGCCAGTTTGTTAATACCATTGGCTTTACCTAACGATTAGTAAAAATATAGTAAATAAACGACGTGTAGGTACTTTTCAGGACATGTGGCATCTTTTTTTGTGTGTTAAATGCATTTATGCATCGTCTGCCGTGCATGAAGTCAAAGTCAAAGTTCTTTATTGATAAATGTACAATTTACACGCCAATTTTAGAAAAAACAAAATGAGAGCATACTAAGGGTATACATTTTTAAAGTTTAAATTGAACATCCTATTGTACGATAATAAGTATCGTACAAATACGTGTCAATAATTAAAATATATGTACTACTTATTACAATTATAATGAACAATGTCAATTTTTTACAATTTTATTGTGAGTTTGCCATCACTATATAAAAACATGATATGGGGTATGTCTAGCTCGACACCACGGAGCGTTGGTGCCCCTACCGACTAAAACCCCCACAGGTTTCTCCAGTCTTGACTTAGCGGCAAACCAGTACCGCTAGAGGTCGATATAAGACCTCGGACACCGGAAAAGTCACCCAGACGTTCCTCCCTGATATAGCAAACGCATATCGGGTGGTGAGAACCACGAAACTGACTCCCTTCCAGGTACAAGCGTTGACGGGACACGGAGGAATAGCAGATTACCTGTACAGATTTAAGCTCAGTCCGGCCAGTGCGACCCCGACCAACCCGAAACGGTCTGGCACGTGCTAGTCGATTGTCCCCGATTCATGGTCGCAAGACATGAGCTCGAATCTATGATCGACAGAAGACTGGTTGTCTCGGATCTCCACAACATCTTAGTAGATCCAGATAACAGAACACGGCTCCTGTCCTTCATGGAGAGCTCATTCCGCATAGCGGCCATGAGAAACTCCACTAATTCCAATACGCGCTCCCCATCGCCACCACACCCTGCCCCGCTGTCTGTGGACGCCGCGTGGCATGCGGTTCCCGCCCAACATAACTTCTCAAAGAGCATCTCCGTCAAACAACTACTGGAGAACGCAGACCGAGGAGAAGCAGGGATCCATATCCGCGGAGTGGCTCTCTTCATGGACAGCAACAAAGAAAGATTCGGAATAAGCTTTTGCTTCGCCTGGGAACGGAAACAAGCACGTTTCTCACCTGGATTGTCTTGCCTGCTCAATGGGAGTACCGCAAAAGTCACAATGAAGCGGAAAACCTACGACGCCATGCCGGTGTGCGAGGTAGACGACCACCGATTTCGGTTGGTGCGATCGAAAAACAAAACGATTGCACTGATAGAGTAGGTACTCGGAAGGTCGGACGCCTTTCACACAGGCAAGTGCGCTGCTCGCACATCTTAGCAGAACTGCAGGTGAAACACTCCGGGTGATAAGCGTGGATGCGATGGCAATCGAATATTCAAGAGCGAGAGTCGCAGACAGGCTGGGTTGCATTGAGGCCTCTAAACATCATCGTATACGAAGACAGGGGGGAAAATCTGAGCTTCCTCAGAACCCCTTCGCACGACCAAATAAATGCAACTGACAGCTGGGGACATCCTGTTCCTAGTTCGACCATCCAAACCGGCTCCGAAAGAGTACAGCAGAGGGCAGTCGCGGAAAAAGCCTCAGCCAATCTAACTGGCAGCGACACGGCGAGGCACCAACACGGCGTTCGTGACTGCTTTCAACGCAGCAGCAAGGAGCGTACTCCGAATCACATCCCATTCATCACCCCCTCGACGTCAAAGACCCCCAAAGCAGCTTCACAGCAACAAACAGCCCGAACGAGAGCCGACATGGGACAGGTTGAACCGCCCCGCTATGTCACGGCTTCGGAGCCGCGGAGCCATGCACGTAACGCCTTCATCGAATTCATAGCCACACTGAGCGCGACACGACAAGTCAACCTCAAGACCTGCGAAAACATCATGCAGTCCTATAGGCTAGGAAGTGAAAGCCTTTTAAAGGCGAAACTCGAGGAATCCGAACCAGCCATTTACAATAATGTCTCTTCCCGGGTCATCAAGGGAACCATGACAGGACAGTATATGGTACCTTACAATGCAGAAAATGGCTTCGTGACACTGAACGAGAGAGAGACAGAGCGCGCGGGAGTGCCTGTTTTGCGACACTACCAAACGACCCAATTGTAGTTACTGCCCGATGCACCAAGATTATGCTGGACGATAAGATCCTAGAGATGGCCAAGACCGTCGAAGGGAACGGAAACATCAAAGCAGGTTGGGAAAATTGGGAGGTACCGAGAACACAGTGGGTCAACGGAGTTCTAGGATGTGGAAAAACAACATGGGTGATTAGACACTTCGACGTGGACAAGGACGCCATCATCACTACAACAACTGAGGCAGCAAAAGATCTAAGAGAAAAGCTATCGCACCGAATCGGAAACCTGGTCAAAACTAGAGGGCGAACCATGGTTTCTGCTCTGGTAAATGGTTTCGGTAGAGAAAGTTTCAGTCGCCTTATGGTGGACGAAGCTCTCATGAACCATTTTGGAGCCATTGTGATGGCTTCAAGGCTGTCTGGTGTTGGTGAAATTGTCCTCATTGGCGACGTCACTCAGTTGCCTTATATCGACAGGGAAAATCTCTTCGAAATGAGGTATCATCGCCCGAACCTGGTAACAAAGATCAGCCAGGAGTTGCTCTGCACACATCGAAACCCAATGGACGTCGCATATGCACTGAGGGAAATTTACTCCGGTATGTACTCCTCAGCGTCCCGTATAAAGTCCCTAGAGCAGAGAAGATATAAGAGAGCGCAAATACCCAACACCCAACCAAACACCCTCTTCTTAGTTCACACTCAAGAGGAGAAGGAGACCCTGACAAACCAGGGTTATGGTTCAGGCACCGGGTCACGCATCCTTACCATCCATGAAGCTCAGGGACTAACATACGAGTCGGTAATCGTAATCAAAACCAAGGCAAACATGAAGCTGCACGAGAGCGTGCCCCATGCGGTAGTTGCAATCTCACGGCACACGGGGACCTTCACATATTACGCTGACGACACCGACGACGCCATCGGTCGGTTCGTGCGGCGAGCGCGGGCTGCATCACCGAAGACCATCCGCGATTTCAACCTACAGATGGCCATCAGGGACAGAAATGCGGCCGTTGTGGAGGCTCTGGGCCGGGAGGAGGCAGCTTAGGCAAATGGCAAAAGGCAATTAGGCAAACGCTCGATGTCGAGTCGATTACTAGCGGAATCCCAACCGGTAGTGATCGGCTCTACAGGCGATCACTAGAATTAGATTTTAAATGTACCCAAATCTCTCCTATTTTCCTCTTCTCCTTATCCAAGAAATGTGTAAAAAAAAGATAATTGTAATGACAAAGATCACGGACCCCGGAGTCTGTGGAGTGGATAATTTAAATTAAAAAAAATGAGCTCAATGAGCGAGATATCTCGCTCCTCTATATATCACGCCCTCTCACTGTCGAGAATCTTGGCTAAGAAGGTCAAAAGGTAGATTTACAACCATCGATATAATTAAGGAAAAGAAAATGAGGTATGCCATAATCTAAAGACAACATAACGTGGCGAGAATTTGTTTAAAAAATTTGAAAGTTGAATTGTCAGCGAACGTACACAACTCCTTGTTGCGACTGACACTAAATCAGGACACGTCACCTGATTTTGCATCGCCATAGTAGAAGCGCGTTTGCCGCTTCTACGTTTTTAAGAGTTCGATGTTTACAACAGTAAAGTTTAACACAAATTTCCAGGACTGTTAACTTTGGATTAGGGAGAGAAAATGTGAACCCAGGTAAAAGAGACATTTACTTTGCACCTTATACATAAGTTGCAATAATATTTAAATAAAAAAACTGTTTTTAATCCCCAGAGGAAATACTAGTCTTTAAAACAAGCATCGCCGGTATCACGCCTATACTATCAATATAACGCAATCGGTCCGTGGACTTCATAGACGTCAAGTTATTCGTGGCAGTAGGTTTTATCATAGCCGCCTAGTCCGCAGTAATGTCGGTGATCATCAAAGGTCTTGTGAAGGCATACTACTATCTCAACGAGGATATCGCTGGTGAGTATGCATATTTCTCTTTCAAGTTTATTTAACACTAAAATATGTTTGGGGTGAATTTTATTTTATTATGTTATTTATTCATGGATCGTGTATTGTCTTTTAGTACCTGGTTGACCGAGCTTTGCTCGGTTTTTAAAAATGATATTTAGGACTTCCTTAGACCTACTTAGATACGAATTAAATGCGTTTATAAAAGGTAGGTATAACATTTTCTCAGAAAAAAGAACAAAAAGAAAAGTCTTGAGTTTCACCAACCATCAGGATTCGAATCGGGGCCTGTTGACTCCGAGGGCGAGCATATTCCGTCTGAGCCATTTAGACTTAAAGAACAATGTCTAAATAAGTTATCGTATTCTAATGACATTGTAGGAGTTTTTCATTGTCTAAAAACGCGCATAAAATGATGTTTTTAAAAAATAAAACCTAGCTAGATCGATTTATCGTCCCCGAAACCCCCCGTATACATAATTTCATGAAAATCGTTCGAGCCGTTTCCGAGATTCAGATTCTATATATATACCTAGATACCTACATACATATATACCTACAAGAATGGCTCGTTTAAAGGTATAAGATTTTGCAGTTGGCTCTTAAAATTTTAATTCTGAGGAGTTAGCATAAACAACTTACTTCCTTTATGTTCCCACTGTTGACGGATGACGTATGTCCTCGAAAGATTCAAATAAACGTGCAAGTTTTCTCACGATGTTTTCCTTCACCGACCAAGTGGTTATAGCAAGTTCATCCACCTGCACTTAGTAAAATACTCTATGTTGCGGGTGGGATTCAAACCTGTGAAATCGGATATTCTTGATTTAGGCACCACGACTTCTAGAACCAGATAGACACATAACAATCATCTAAATCCAATCAAATTTATATTCTATTTATCTCATAGATACTCGGACTCAAGAATGGTTTCTGATGCGGACGCCGTGGCCTGGTCTAGGCATCATTACACTGTACCTGATAGCCGTGTTCAAATGGCTCCCAAACTACATGGAAAAACGGCCCGCGTATAACCTGCGCAGTGTCATAGTAGCGTTCAATGTATTCCAGATAATTGGCTGTGGATACGTAGTATACCAAGTAAGTCTTAAGTGCAATGATTATTAGTAGATGTTAAACCCTAGTACGATAGCATTCGGTAGCCAGTAGAGGCCTCTGGAAACCAAAAAAATGTAATTTAAAATTTAAAAAAAAAATTGGTTGCCTGTAAAGTCGGTATACGGGCGAAAGTTTTACGTGACAACGACTTTGAGTGGTAAAATAATTTTACGGAAGGGCCTTTCACTTTTTATGTCTGTCTCTCTCGCTCTTAGGCGGGCTAACCATGCCCGAGTGGAAGGGACGCGTGCCTCTCACTCGCTCTCGTTGTGAGCGCATAACGTGAGCGGAGCAGTTTCTTGAAGTGTCACCCGGCAAACCAATTTATAAGACGTTGTCACGTCAAAATTTCTTGATTAACCTTTACCTACTAAAAATGACGTCTGTCACAATCTCACAATCAGGAACCACTTTGCCTTCTAGTCTAAGATCCCAAGTGAGCTCAACCCTTATAATTATTTTAACAAATAAAATGTGTTGCAGATCACATACCAATGGGGTTGCCTGGTATGGTCTAAAAATGTGGTCAATAAATAATTATTTAAAATTTTGTAAAAATATGAATTGAAAATATTATTTATACCAGCAATCAAGAGGAAATTATCTGTTTGAGAACCAATGAGTCAAATTCACAAGATATGGTTTCTAAAAATGTACCAGAAAGTGTTAGTACCACACCCCCATGAAGTACTCGATGATACCACCACAGCCACTATTTCATCATGTATAAATACCTACAAATTATAATATACGCCAACAATATAAATATTGTTCCATGACTTAGGCGTGTGTTGCGTAAAATAAATGCAGTATTAAAATTATGGGTATCCTTTTTTATCGCGTAGAGGTCCGCGTTTGACCACCAACTCGCCTGATGGTAAGCGACGGTGTGGTCGAAGATAAGGCGAGACACGTTGACCTAGATAGTACCTATTCACTCTGATCTTGAAAAGAAAGTTCTAGATTGTATCTCTCAGAGAACAAGGAGGTCGTATCCCCATCAAAACACGAAGCCGTAGTGACCTAGCGAATCCGTGGTGGTCTAATAATGGCAGGATCGTACGATTCACAATGGTGATGTCGTAGGTTCGAATCAGGGAAGTTGCGGTGCCGAATCTTTGATGCCGAGCAGGTGGGATTCGAACTTCGGATCCACGATCCGCCGTTTCGTCCGTTCAAATGTTCTAAGCCTCTACTCTACTCTACTCTACTCTAATTAGAGTGTAAATATCAAACAATGTTCGATCGGACGAAACGAAGTAGAACCGGAGTAGGAAAGTCGCGAGTTTATTTCGAAATTAAATTTTTCGTAAAAAAGAGAGTAGACGTCCTGCTTTACAGTAGATGTTTTTTCCAAGCTTCGAAAAGTTTCCAAGCCCATCGAAAACAAAAAAAATTAATACCTTCGGGATACCTATATCGATAGACAGATCAACAGTATCTTCGAGCGAGTCGAGAGCGAGAATCATTATAAATACTTCTGTGCGTGTTTCAGAGCATCGTCCTGGGATGGTTAAGTCATTATAAATTGATATGCCAACCAGTAGACGAAGGACCACACGGTGTAGAGTATGCGTGGAGAGTATGCTATGGTTACTTCATGTTAAAGCTCACGGATTTGTTGGATACTGTAAGTAAAGGATTTACCTAGCCAGTACTCGTACTTCGATCTTATTTTATTAAATATATGATATTGCTCTAACTTTTTTGTAGTGGTAGGACTCTTTGAAGTCCGCCCGGGAAATTACCATGCCATACCATTAAATTACCATAGTATAACCTTTGCCAGTTATTTAACCGCCAAGCAGTAATGTCCAAACTTTACTGTGTTCCGGATTGAAGGGCAATGTACCAGTGAAATTGTATAATAATGTATAATATAGAGTATAATGTAGGAGCCCTTTTATTAAGAGTTGCAATTTTCTCAGGCATGTTGCCTCTATTTCGTTCTGCATTATTAAGTGACAAAATTTATTGCATTTGCATTATGTAGAGTGTAGTAGTAGATATGTATGTGCATTATTTAGACGACAAGCAACAAAATTCCAAATTCAGCGCCCTGTACTAGCTACCTGGTGCTCCGGGCACCCGTCCTACCTACATCGGATGTGGCTTTGCTATTGCTGTTTCAATAATTTCAAGCGAAAAGAAAAAGAGAGAGAGCAAAGCTAAGACAGTATTTGTTAAGCGGTAGACTCTCCGGTCGCCCCGGAGAAAACAGTAGCAAAGACATATAACACAAAGACATTTAGGTTGACAAGCGATGGAAAGACTGGTATTTCGAAGATATTGTGACTACGATTCTTTTTCAGATTTTCTTCCTGTTGAGAAAGAAACACAATCAAGTGACTTTCCTTCACGTTTATCATCATTTTGGAATGGTGGCCGTGTCTTGGGGAATGGTGAAATGGGTCCCAGGTAAAGAAATCAAACAAAATATAAATCTGGTCAGCTTTATTTAGTCAAAAAGCCATTAGACAGATACCACTGAACCGAAATCTCCACGGAAAATGATATCATGTTCTGTAGAAATAGCTACCTCATATTTATGTTTTTTTATGAAGTGTTTAGTTTTCTTTTTTTGGCCCGCCGTACACTGTTTTTTTGTGGCCTGCGAATTGAGCTCATCGTCACACTCGTACCTAAATGAAAGCCGACCGTGACGCTAGAATTCAATTCACAGCCCACGAAAAATTTGTCTAGGCGCGCCAAAAAAAGTTTTCACTTCAATAATCTCCTCACAGCGAAACCATAAAAAATAAAAATAATTGTAATTATCACGCATCTCCTCAAAAACCGCCCTTATTTGGATTTTGTACTTACACCAACGGATTCTATTAAGAACATTTTGGTAGTTTTTTTTTCAAAAGACCAATACTGATTCAATACAGAGTTTATTCTAAAATTTGAGCGTAAACAGCTACAAATCCTACTGTTTCTCCTTTGCTCTTTCTTGCGGTGTGCGAGTGAGGTAAGAAATACTCAAGGTTATTTGCTCGGGGCACGGCCTTAATTCAATAATTAAGAACTTCAGGGTTGTACCTAAGGGGAAAACACCTTTTTTCGCTTCTTAGTCTTTTTTGAATCTCGACGGCCTACACTTGTTAAATTATATCAACCACTAGCAGCACCCTGCGGTTTCACCCGCGTAGTTCCGTTATTTTTCCGTGTTAAAAAAGCCTATGTGTTACTCCAGATTGTAATCTAAATTTGTTACTTTGAAACCGATCCGTTGAGGCGTTCCGACGTGATTAAGCACAAAATGCATCCAAACTTTCGCATTTATAATATTACTCGTAGTAGGATGATAGTTTCAATAGTAGTCTAAATCTATAGTTGAATATAAATAAATTTTTATAAATATTCAACTATTCAAGTTACATTTATGTAGGTAATTAATAAATTATCGACCGATAAATAATAGAACATAGGTACTCGGGAATTCTTTCGAGTGTTATAAACATATAATAAGCCAGATAATTTACAAAAATAATATTAAAGTACATATTTTTCTTTGGTTTCATAAATACTTCATTCAAAATTTTACTCTACCTACAGTAATTTTAGAAGTTTCGAGTGACGTCACTTCATTGTACGATATTTAGGAAGTGACATCACAACGCCGCGCCGAATGTTTGATGATCTATCTTTATCGATAGAATAGAATAGTTTATTTCCACCAAAGAGAATACAATTACAAGAAAGTACGTTTTACAATTTAAATTTCGATGTACATACATAAGTACGTTACATAAATTGTCAGTGCACCCCAAACTAAGTGTAAGACTTGTGTCTTACATACGATTACATATGTATTCTATGCATAAATTTGATAATGTAAAACATAGGTAACAGCCCCATATTTTTCCATAGTCTACTTGAACAAAAAAATTAAAGCATTGTTATCTCAGAAATGTTATTATACAATTAATGATTTTTTTAATGACAAATTCTAATATTGATTTCTCATTTATTATTTTTTTCTTCTTATTTAATGATGACATTTGAATAACTTTGATTATTTGTTGAAACATCTACTTATATTTGAGCGAGTATTCTTGAGTAATGTTTTAATGTAACTGTGACATGCTTATTTTAATTTTACCAGTTAACACTGAATGTATATCAGTCCTCAGTTTGTATGAGCAGACTGCTACCTACCTGACATTTGTACACCTAGCCGGCACATCATAATATGGCAACACAAATTATTATTACACCTATGTGCACATCTTTTGTACAAAACTCACTCATGTTGTATGCAAATAAATATATCTTTATCTTTTGACTAATTAGAATGGTATATTTTTGACCCAGTAATGACCCCAATTCATTTCGCAGGTGGACATGGCACGTTGTTAGTGACGATAAATTCATTCGTTCACATAATCATGTACGCTTACTACTTGCTGACAATCTGGGATGAATCATACAAGAAATCGATTTGGTGGAAGAAATACGTTACGCAAGTTCAAATTGTAAGTTAACCATTTTTTGTTATAGTAGGTAGCATAGAATCAGCGAGCAACACGGAAGGGACTAGGCATACACAGCGTTTCCCCTCTGTCAAAGTACAAGTACGCGTGGACCATAGAGTTTGATGATATACTGTGTCTGAGGGCGGGGCTAGATTTGTGAATGGTGCTTAATTTTTTATGTGTTAGGTGATTTGGATGTGTGAGTATATGATCGGCAATGGATCGGTACAGGTATGTTTTGTATGTAATAGTGCGGTTTTGCGCTAGTGTGCAACTTTCCCTTCCCGCAAGAAATGACGAGAAAGATTTGAACAATATTTTTAACTAAGGCTACTCCCTTGAGTCTTATCGTGACCACGGCGGTTGTAACGCTGCCGAAACGTCGAGGTATTTAAACAATGGATTAAATCGTGATTAAGTCCTGTACATTATAAACATTAAGGCTACTACTCTCTTCCGTGCATGCGCGGAAGATCGAGTTGCTAGATGCATAGAATAGATAACATAGAGTAGTCATTGAGATAATATTAATACTACGTAGTAATAATTTCTCAAAGAGAGTAGTAGGTTATTTACACCGTCTGCCTGGGGAAGTATGTAGGATGTAGGTAGGTACCTCACCTTTGCTAGTTAAGGTCTTATTAAGCTTGGCTGTATTTAGTGACAGAATCCAGAAGCAAATTTCAAAGAAAACAGTAGTCGATTGAACTCGGTAGTAAGTTAGAAGCAAACGATCCTCGCTTTTGAATTTAATATCCTAGCTTACCTACTGCAAGGGCGGATCCAGCTTTGGCTCCAGGAGAAGGTCACAAGGCTCCAAGGGGTCACATTTAAAAAAAATTTGACGAGACGAGCAGGACATGTGCCTGATGGCAAGCAACACGCCAGCCACATAACAGCATAGTGACACGCAGCTATTAGAACATGAGGAGTCCAAATCATTACCCAGCACTGCACCGCTAGTCACCCAGAGATCTAAGATGTTACATCTCGAGATCCTGTAATTTTTCTGGAAACATTGCCCTTCAAACCGGAACACAGTAATATTTGCACATTACTGCTTGGCGGTAGAATAACGTATAAAGGTGTGGTACTTCTACGGACTCTGCTAGGAGTCCTACCACTACGAAAGTTCACATAGCATGCAAAGTTCGCATAGCGCGGTCCGAAGGGGGGGTCACAGGGGACATGACCCCCCCCCCTCCAAATCGTATATGTTAAACTAAAAATGTAGGAAAATTAAAAATATCTAATAGTAGATAGACTATTTTTTAACGCGGGAAAACAACTGGAACGAGAAATACGCGGGTAATATCGTGGAGCGCTACTAGTAAAGTATTTGTTTGATCGATTTATTGTATCTCTAGATCTCTACTGGTGACCCCCTCCCAAATCTGAGGCTGCGTACTGGTCACCCCCTCCAAAATTCGAGGCTGGGACCGCGCCTGTCACATAGTCGTATCATATCACAAAACTGTGCGATAAGTACATGCATACTTTTTAATCAGTGGTCCACCTAGGTACTGGTCCGAGCCCAGGGGGTGTCATGACCCCCATATCCCCGCCCTCCCTGGATCTGCGCTTGGCTTACTGCCTGACTTACTCTTCACTGAGTTCAGTCGATAAATTTTGCCAAGTGTAATAAATAAATAAGCTTTTTATTATACTGCCAAGTAACACCATGCGTGCATGTGTAGTGCATTAGCAGAGCCTTTATTATCGAAACTAAAATGTAATGAGAACTACACTACATACCTAACTTACACTAAGTACACCTGAATTATCCAAAGACCACTGTCCTTTTATTTGAATAGGCCAAGAGATAAATTATCTTATATCTCTGGGTGACGATACAAGCGATGGACTATGCACTGCTAGTGCTAGGCAGTATTTTTAATTCTTGTTTTATATTTTCAAACAGCAACATTTGAGTAGGTACACTATGCGTTATATAAACACGGTACCTAGTTAACAAACGGCAACAATACATAATGAACTCACTAAAATAGAACGGTCTTGAACTTATTGAACTAGGTCTTGGCCTCCAGTTGGTCAGCACTTATTCAAAATGCGTGCGTTTTCACGTGTCACTTAGCAATGTAGGTACTCACTGCGATTATACGCAAAACTAGTTACCCTAGAGTGTGTGTGTGTGTGTGTAGGTAAAACCATTAGAAAGGGATATGGAGATATTTATTAGATGCTAGTCATTTTGACGAACGTTAGCTATCTAGGGTTAAAGTGGCATCGACGTGTTTGCGTCATTAAGAATAAAGTACCTTATGTACCCGCTAATTAGTAGTAGTAGGGCTCTTGGCAGAGTCCGCCTGGGGAAGTAACACACCTTTGCTAGCTATTCTACCGCCAAGTTGTAATGTGCAAACATTTCTGTGTTCCGGTTTGAAGGGCAATGTTTCCAGATATATTACAGGCCTTAGAGACATAACATCTTAGATCTCTGGGTGACGAACGCAGTGCAGTGCTAGGTAATGATTTAGACTCTTCATGTTCCAATAGCTCCGTGTCACTGTGCTGTTATGTGGCAGGCATGTTGCTTACCATCAGGCACATGTACCGCTAGTCTTAACATTCTTTATTTAAAAAAAAAGTATTTTTGAAGTGAAAACTCTTTTAGCCGTATTGTGCGTTTTTTGGTAAGGGGAAATATTAAGGGTTCGCGTCACCGACATGCTAAAGGTCTGCAAATATGGGCTTTATGTCATGCCTGTTGAGATATATATTACATTGGCAACATAAATTAGCAGACGTCTGTCAGCGCGCGGTCTGCTAATTTGTGTTGCCAATGTAATCTGTATCTTAACGTGCGTGGCATAAAGCGCATATATGAGTGTATTTTATTTGTCGGGTGGAGTCGAGTCGTATGAGTCGGGACAGGCCTGAAGTGAGTTCTATGTGTTCTTCCAGACTATAATCTGTGTTCCACATTTCAACCCGATTCGTTCATACGTTATTACGTATTACACGACGTAATTATGCAACAATCATCCAAACAATGACATTTATCATTTTTTTTTTAAAGTTAGGTAGGATTAGGTATATCATCTACCTGGCCGCCATAGTACAAGTTTTGCTTAGTTGGGAATCAGATGGTGTTGGGTGTGAAATGTCTACACCAATAAGTATTTATTTATTAGCTGTCATTGTGTTTCAGGTTCAGTTCACGATCCTGTTGATACATTTTGTAATACTGGCGGCGTCGTCGAACTGTGGATTCCCGCGGCAACCTGCATTCATCCTCATCCCACAAAACCTGTTTATGGTCATACTGTTCGGAGATTTCTACTATCGTTCTTATATCAAACCCAAAAAAGCCTGATCAGATAAACAGTTTTATTCAATTGAGTTGTATAAATATTATAATAAAAATTAAAAAAAATATGTTTAAACAACACTGAATTCAGTTGAGATTTACTACGATAACATGACCCGCCCCTCCAAAACGTTTGAAAGTATTTGTGAAAGAATATACAACGCACCTCACTCATGTGTGCGTACTGCTACTGCAGACGAATAATTACAACTACATACAAACTCTTTCGTAAGGATGTGACTACACACATTAAAACAGTAATTTGGAGGGGCGTGCCATGTTATCGTAGTAAATCTCTAGCGACTAAATTCAGTCGACTAAATTTAGTCATGTGGACTAAGCACTTAACAACACCTGCATTACTGCAAGCTTGCTCATTTAGATATGATTTTTCCAGTCTATAGTACATATAATATAAGCACAGTATAACGACATACTACCAGTAGTTCATCGCCTTTGATCTTAGGAGTAACGCCGATAATGTCTAGACACGGGTAGGGTTGTCGCAAACAAAAATGCTTATTACCAAAATAAAATTAAAACACACTGAAGACGTCAGCCCTGAGCCACGCTTCTGCAATACCAACAACAAAATAATGTAGGCAATGCAGGAGCGCGCTGGCCGCGGCTCACCCCGCACGCCCCCCTCGATTCCCCCGTCTAGACGGCTTCCTCAATCGACTGTATGATTTAATAGGCTGTGATAGTGAAGCAAGTTTTCAAGTCGCACAAATTTTGGCTTGTCAAACATTCATATAATTTATTGCAGAGATCATATGCAAATATGTTGCAGGAAAACGAGAAATTTTGATTTAAATTTGCCAATTCGGGCTTGCCACTTGCCATTTCAGTTTTTTGTTATTATACGTCTACATATTTTGTCAATTCTTTTCTACACGCGCTAATTCTCGAAAATTGTACCTAAGTCTATAAAATAATTTATTGGAGCACTCGGTGTGGCACTAGTGCGCCTTTGGAGAAACTGCGTCCTCTCGCGTGACCCCACAAAAAATTGGCAGTCATAGGAATATATAGCTGCCGATAGAAGTGAAAACGTATAACTCAGAATTTGATAGCTTACTTTCTTAACTATGCGGGTGAAACCGGAGAGCGTGGCCATGAGCATGGTCATGGTCCCGAGCTTAACCGAAGATTTCTTATCATTCCCGAGCTAGAATTCAATTCACAGCCCACGAAAAATCTGTCTGCGGCGCGCCAAAAGAAGTTTTCACTTCAAAAAACAATAGGTCCACGTTTGTCCGCGATTTGTCAATAATATAATAATAATAATTTGCTGTACCTTGACTTGGCTCACGAGGTTACCACCATGTGGGATGTTGATTCGACGATCATGGTCCCAATAGTCGTGTCGGCAAACGGACTTGTAGTGAAAAGTCTCGACCAACGTCTGAAGAGACTTTCGCTAGAAGGTTGGATCAAGGGTCAGATGCAGAAGGCGGTCATCCTTGACACAGCGCGCATCGTCCGGAGGTTCCTCAGTCTGCAGCTCTACCCACCGGTAGCTTGGGCCCTGCCCCGCTGCTGGCGGCTATCTAGGTTTAAGTTTTTATAATGTTTTTAAGTTATTTTATACAAATATTGTAAAAACTTGGATTTCAGGAGAAAAATAAATACGGGAATAATAATTTGCTAATAATCGAACTGTCCAGTGTACCGTCACGTTGACTGTTTGTGCTTTCAACATGTCGACTCTATTTCTTGCTTCATGGCGCCTATATCGTTAAAGCTCCACAAAATTGCCTTCGTTATAGGTTATAACAATCGCCATTGCCATATAACTTCACTATGAATGCTAATTGGCTAATTTATCTCTTTCTTAATCTGTCACCGTACCGCAGTCTACACGATGTCATCTGTTTCATCACAAACCATATTCATGATGCGCGAGAACCATATTCAAACGTCTGTCAGTAGTATCAGCATTTTAAGTTGTATGTGTTCATTGTGTTCTATGGAGAGTTGAGCTAAGGTCATCTGTGGACATGAAAAAGTATCCGCCCAAACGCATTAAATTAGGGTGGCGCCACATTAGCATCGTAGTAAATTTTAAAGGAAACTTACTATTCAAAGTCACGAAATAAAATAACTAACTACTCGTTTCTCATAATAATTTTATACTTACAAAATTATTTGTGTTCTACGCAAGTACCCGGATGCCTTAGCTCTACCCTCCATAATGTGTTCTTAGTATTAAATTGTTGTATGTTTTTTTAGAAAAAATAAACACCCGTTTTAAAAATCAATAGCAAATTTAATTCCAAATTCACCTCAATATCACATTCAGAATGTAACTCAAATCTTATGCACAGAAAGTACTCTCAATAATAATACACACTTATGAATCTTATGCTGGGGCCACACCAACGAGAAATGCCATTAATTATCACGTTAATGGACGTTAACCGTAAGTGTGTAAAATACACCTTCCTTTCCATTATCGCGATAATTCATGGCATTTCCCGTTCGTGTGGCCCCAGCATTACGATAATCTGTTACAACGTCAAGTAAGTGGTATTTACATACAATGTTTTACCTATGTGTTGATGTTTACATATTCTATGTAAATTGCAGTGAAGAAAAGAAATGACCCAATTTTTTTACTTGTACAATATAATTTGTGCCCAAAAAGCAATGATAAAAACTGTCATTTAAGAATCATTTTTACTAAACCACGCTGATTTATCCTACATCGATCCAAAGAACAATGGCAGACTTTCATACTTTAAAATAGTTGAGACGAAATGATAGCGTCTATACATAAAAAATATCTTAATATGTTGAGCGTCAGCCCCTGAGTAATATATGGAAAGATTTTTGTCGTGAGAAGGCCGTGAAAAAAAGATATTTAGGTTTAAACTTTTTTTAGGTTATGTAGGTTTGACATTGGTTTGACACTGTATGTCGAGACGTCATGTACTCACAACAAGAAAACTACTTTTTCTGAGGTCTTGTTTTGTTACATAACTAATATAACTAATCTAACAGCAAATAAGATTGCCAGATTAATATGTAGGTGCCTTTAGGCACGCACAAGTCACATAAAACGATGGGAATATCAGTCCGGTAAACAATCCAAGTCCAATAATTATAATGAGATATTCAAATACGAAATCTACCGACACGAAAATCGCAGGAGCAACGAACTTGACACTTGACAGCGACAAAGGTATTTCCGATGTTACCATAACATAAAATAAAATTAATACCAATAGTTATTAGGGTAGGCATTAATATTGTAATCGTAATACAGCGGGAAGAAGTTTAAGTGAACCTTATTTCCATTATCTATCGTTTGTTTTTTTATGAATACTGATATTTTATCTACTAATAGTAACCAACTCTAAATAAAAATGTTTTGGCGTCATTATTGTTTTAAAATTACTTCCAAAATAGTATGATTATAGCTAGTGGTCTCACTTGAACTGAGTAGGAAGTTATTTTAATCATTTAAAACCCAATAAATTGTAATATTTTTTGTGGCTTCTATTACCATTTATATTTATGTGAAAAATCTCAGCAAAAACAACAAATTACTTTTGTATAGATGGTATTTCTAGACGCTATCAACGATGTCAACTATTATTTTGCCATTGTTCTTTCCTCGAATAAGCCAACTCGTGCTGTTCCAAAGGAAAGGTCCAAAAGGTCGCCGGACGCGATCGAAACTTGAGTCTGGACTGACTATATCAAAAATGTGAGTTACCCGTGTATTTATTTAAAATGTGTAATAGCCACGTTAGTTTTCAATGTAGGGAATAAGATATTTCACTTGTAATGAGTACAAATAAATTAATGACGTATTTGTTCAAGATCAAGTTTTTTCATTTCGCTTTAAATTGTGGTTATAAAAAGCCTTAAAAATATTTAGCACCTAAACAATTTATGTGTAACACGCATGCGAAAATTTACTATTACAATAATAATATTAATGTAATTTCTTTGGCATAGATTCATACCAATTAATATTTAATAAAAAAAGTGGTTCATATCATAGAATAGTTTCCAGGACCATTCATCTTCATTATCATCTTTTAAATAGTTATAGTGACGAGACAAGCACGCCATATGCCTGATGATAAGCAACATGTTTGCCCATAACAGCACAGTGACACGCAGCTATTGGAACAAGAAGGGTCCAAATCATTACCTAGCACTGCACTGCGGTCTTATATATATATTATACGATGTAAAATGTTCTTATCTCCATGCCCAGTAATTTCACTGGAAACAAGCAGTGACGTGAAAACATCACTGTGGTCCGGTTTCAAGGGCAAATTGTCAACTGCGTAATTAGGTTTCAGAGGTGTCTAAATGTGACAACAGGTTTTGTTTAAATTGATCTACAACATTGGCTTGACAAAATGAGTTTATCACTGGTTTGATCAATCGAAGGATAGGATTTTCGTCAGTCTCTTCTCCTATTTGCGACCACAAAGAAACTTTACGATTTCGGCTTTTATTATCCTCTAATAAACGTATTAATACCTCACCAGTGACAATTGAAGGTGTTTCCATTTTGTTAGAAGGATTACTTAGCAGAGCGTCGAGGTCATATTCCAAGGAATCTGGTGAAGGTTCGACGTCATCAGCTCGCTGACGTTTCAGACGCTGCGTCTTCCTCTTCTTGTCCAAACACTCCTCCGAGGTATCTTGGAGTTGAAATAATAAATCTTGTAGTGAAGCATCCGTGAAATCATCCTGAAAATAAGAAAATAAATATGTAGTTACGGATAGATCACACATGAATATAATAGGCGTGACGACAGGTCCTGCAATTATATTAAATTATTTGATATAATGACAGTATTTAAATAGATTAAAATATGTACCAATTTTAATTTTGATATTTTTTAGTTTAACTTACTTTATGGTCATTCAAAGCTGGATGGGCAAGTCCATTTTAAAAGTACAAAATTATTAGAAAATGTTTTAACCTTTGAATAATCCATTCAATTTCAAGTTACTTTTGTTACGAAACCAGTTTCCTAAACGCAATATTTAACGACGCGCGACGCATAGAAAATACGACAGTGTGACGTAACGTTTATGAAGTATGAAGCGTTTTTGGGAGAGTCTAAAATTGTGATTTTAAAATCGTGATATCACGGGAAGGTTTTAAGATAACAAAGTAATTCTTTCATCTAGGTTTCAGTTATTGAGTAGCCTCTTGATGGCACATTAAATAAAAAATGAGTCGACATGCCTATTGTTCAATCGCTAAAAATATGTAATTACAATTATAAATATGTATATATTTACCATGGTTACTTGGTGGAACGAGTTCCCAATATTTCGATACAGTTTCATGCACCATATTCGCGAGTATACGTATGCGTAATACAGGGTACACGCTCTTTCAAATATCCCGTGAACAATAGTAATAAAATGAATATATTTTATTTATAAATTAAATGAAGATGAAAAAAATTAGTATTATTTGGTTTAAAAACGTAGTTTCCCTTATAGTACGTCACCGTGAAATTGTAAAAATCGTCAGATTAAAAACTAACCTAACTTACCGTAAGATTATAATTTCAGGCGTTAGATTATAATATCACGGTGTTGACAATTTTACGGTCACATATACAAATAAAAAAAATGGTTACGCCGAATAAAGAGCCGAAGCGAAACTGATTTTCAATATTGTCTCTCGCTTCCACGTGCACGAGGACCAAAACAATTCACGTGAATTCAGAAACCGCCTTAAGTAAAACAAGTAAACACATAATATTTAATATTGTTAATTTCAGGGGTCGGCAACGCGAGCCCTGCGACCTACGTCCTTGCGGCCCGCGACGGTTTGGAATATTTATTAAATTTATTCATTCACTACCTGAATAGACTAAAGGGTCTTGACTTGAATAGACCTGAATAGACTAAAGGTAAAGACTTGAATCACAAACTTTTAGAAGTGCAGCCCACTTTTATATCCTTTTTTTTTGTACCATGTGGTCACGGCACCCGAAACGTTGCCGACACCTGGATTATTTTATACAAGACTAGCTGTACCCTGCTGCACACGTTGCCACTCCATCTATGAATAATTGGTCGTACCAAGTCGAACCTTGAGCTCATGCTAGGTTGCTAGGTTATACCTAATTAGGTTGCTAGGCATACTTAGGTTTTTTATTTTTACACATTTGATCGCGATTTATTTAAATTTTATTACAGACTCTATCGTTGTATCTATAGTAGTACAACACACGTCACCCTAGTGTGGGGTCCAGTGCACACTAACACACTATACTAAACCTGTACCACCTACTGTATTTTGTCGCATATCCTTTGTCATGTGTTTTTATTTTATGATTGTTTTAATTTGGCACAATAAACGTTTTCATTTTTCATTTTTTTTTTTCATTTTTATAAGTTTCGAGTGACATCACGTTATGGTACGATTTTTAGGACAGTCTCGTCACAACCCCCCTCCGGAAGTTTGATGATCTACATCTCTATACATTTTTGATAATTCGAGCAAAGAAAAAATACGTGTCCCAAATTTTTCCACAATCAAAATAACGAACTAATTATAATGGTATATTTTTGACTCTGTCGTCATCCCAATAAAAAGCATCTGTTTAAAGCCCGAATATCAAAGAATATTCGCAAGTGGCTGATTAAGATCTACATCTGGAGTATTGCAGTGTATGGCAGCGAAACGTGGACCATGACTCAAAGGGATAGGGAAAGATTAGAGGCATTCGAAATGTGGTGTTGGAGGAGAATGGAGAAAATCAGCAGGAAGGAAATTAATAGCAATGAAGAAGTTTTGAAGATGGTAGAGGAGAAAAGAACATCAATGGAAACAATAGAAAACAGAAGAGGGAAGATGTTGGGACATCTGATACGACACGACAACTTCATTAGAACAATAATGGAAGGTAAATTAGAAGGGAGGAGGAAGAGAGGTAGACCTAGGAGAAGTTACATGAACCAAGTGAAGGAGAAGATAAATGTAGTGTCGTATCAGGAAGTCAAGGAGAAGGCGGAGTGTAGAAGTGCATGGAAGGAACTCCACCGACAAGAGAGTCGCTCTTAAATTATGAATGAACGTCATCCCAATTTATTTGTTTAAACGTGCTATGTAAGATCAGAAACTACTGGACCGATTTCAAAAAATCTTCACCGTTGGATAATCCCTGAGTGCTATATATAGACTCTATTGCTATACGTTATGGATCACGAGCGAAGCCGGGGTGGACCACTAGTTTTTAATAAAGTGAACGAGTTCGGGATAGGTAACAGGATGAGACCACAAAGTTTGGATGTTTGTTGCACTCTCACGTCGGAACGGTTAAACGGACCGGGTTGAAATTTGGACCACAGTTGGATTCCCAACAAACATTTTAGTCGTATAAGTGGTTATAACGCGATTCAAAATGCTATAAACATCGCACTGAAGTAATTTGAGTGTGTAACACGACTTAGTGCCTTTTATCTTTATACAACTCTTAGTCGTATATAGACATCGTATAAACTTAATTCTATACGACTGCTTTGCAAGACTGTTATACAACTTTCAGTAGTATTAACCAGTGCGTCGCCTTAATAACGTTTATACGGATTTTACACCGACGTTAAATGTATTATAGTCGCGAGAACTACTTTTACGTGACGATCGTATTAGAGTGATAAATTGCAATTCTTTACGGCTTTAAGCAAATATGAGCACTTTTACACAACTTTTAAATGACTAGATGTTCTATTCTATGTCTGATTTTATTATATCAAATATTTCTACACGACATGTCAAGTGCAACCAAACTATAGATGGTTACGCACAAAATTTAATTTTTAACTCGAAAGAATTAAGTATTATTTTGTTGCACTTATTCATTCTTTGAAGTAAGATAAAATAGTAAAAGGTGTAAATAAAAAAAGATAAATCACAGTGTTTGGTTTTATTTATTACAAACAATCAAATCTTTTTTTTTGCTTTAGATTAGATTGTATTGGTTTAGATAAATTAGACAAAATACAATCATAAGGGTATCCACACGTAATCATTTAAACTATGTATAGAAACATGTATATTATATTGAGATGGTTCTTTTAGGCAAGAATATTTTCTTTGGAACATGGCTTAAAACGAACAAAACTATTTTGAAGCATAGTTTACAACTAACAAAAATCTTTTTAAAGCAATGGCGAACCCTTGTTTTAAAAAGAATTTTGTTGATGATCTTACAAAACTACTTTTTCTACATACAAGTAACAGGCATGACGACTGATCCTTCAATTTCATAGTAAATTAATTCTCATGGTTTTTTTTTATATTAAATTTCTTTCAGCTAAACCCTAAAAATTTCGTTAATATGGCTGTTCAGAAAGAAGCACCTGGAGTGGAAAGTCGTTTAAATGTTGTATTACGGTTGTGTCTTAAACCTGAAGCCGTATTAAGGTAGCTGGTAGCACGTTTATTAAAAATATAGTTAAAAATATTGCTTATTTTAACGAATATATAAGGCGCGTTAGCTATATTGAGAAAAGTAGCAAATATCACTCGATAACATTAATTTTCCAACAGATTTCTGTACTTGAACATGATTCAAAGACGTAATAGTTATGACGAAATGGCGTTCAAGTAATGGATTATAATAACCAATAAGACACATTGTAAATTGTCGCTTTAGTTTAAATACTATACTTTTAATCAACCAGTTTATATCGACATCCCGTATAAAAGTCCTGGTGAATGCTGGTTATTCGATAACATGCCCTAAAGTAGAGGCAATTAGCATCATAACACGACGAAAAGAACGTCTCACGACGTCTATACAACCACTACACGACTATATAGTTATTTAAACGACTGCTACGTAAATCTATTACGACACTGATTCGTATAAAATAGGCCTATTTTTGTTTTTTTTAACGTGATAGCGACGTATTTGCGACCAGCTTAAAGAACCAAAAGTAAGAATCGGCACGTTGTAGCGACCTATCAAATGTTTGTTGGGTTATAGACTGGAATAACACATATGTTACTTTTTTTCGTCAGAAACTGGGGAACGGGAACAGGAAATACGCGGGTAAAACCGTTAGGTACTGCATATTCTATATACTATTGCATATACGATACTCACTTCCGTCGGATTAACTACTGATTTAACTTGCTCTGGCGAAAGATCTTTGCATAACTGGGTAACAAACATCTTGATAACAGCTTCAGACATTCTGGAAGAATCATCGTCTTCCTGTAACAAACATTTACGTAATGTTCATTAGGTAAAGTAAGAATACCAGCGCCTATGTTAATGTCGCGTATACGCTAGAAAATGTATTAAATTCGTCCCTCTTCCGCTCGCTAGGGGCGTCGACTAATATTAAAGTTTTGATGTTTGTTGATCAATCACGTCGGAACGCCTGAAAGGATCTGCCTGAAGTTTGAAACAGAAATTACACACTGAAATAGCATATAAGCTGCTATTTATTGAAGGAATATAACGGGAGCTACGCGGGTAAAACCGCGAGGCACTCCTAGTATGGTACTGTAGCTCAAACATTATAAATTTATTTTAACCGAAAAAAAAACCGACTTGACACCGATTTCGACAAAATGTATATAGGACCACCTCCAAAGTATGATCTATCAAACAAAACAAGAATCATCAAAATCGATTCACAATTAGCAGAGCTATCGTATGATAAAAAAATTTACAAAAAACAAGCAAATTAATAGAGAACTTTTTTTTATTTGATTTAAAAGCTTTGAATACTAAGATATTTCACTTACGTGAGGTAACCACATGTTTAGAGAGATGTTGACAGGGTCTTCGTTCTGTACATAATGCCACCACTTGTGCGGGACCACGAGAGCGTCACCGGCCGACAGTTCCGTCACACGGCCTCCCGTTAGACCTGCAATTTGTGGAAATTACACTTATTTTTTTTGTCTAAACCCAATAAGTACACAGATTGAACGTAGACTGCTTGTAGACCCCCTTGTACCCTTTAAGCAAATTGATGGATATTGTTTGTTGTTTATTTGTTTGTTTATACATAAAATTAATAGCAGCTCATCTCAACTTCATAGGGTTGGATTGTTGTATTGTACGCCATCTGTTTGAGACTTATGAAACTTATAATAAATATAAACAAATGTTTAATTATCAAGTACTGAGTTTACTTTAGTAATGAGTTGATTGTACAAATACAAATATCTTTATTGAATAAAAACTTAGATTAAATACATTAGTAGCCCCTGTCTGTAGCTTTAGCGTTAGCTGTGTTGCTGCAGGCAGTGTCTTCCTAAACTTGAACTAACTAAAAATAACAATAAAGATAAAACTAAGTAACGTAAATGGGAGGCTTTACACTATATCAATTAATTAACTTATTTATTACAAACTAACGAGTAAGATATTTAACCAATTTATGTACGTGTGTATGTATGTGAGTATATGTATATGAGTGTATGTGTGTGTGTGTATATATGTTCGTATGTATGTAGGGATATATGTGTGCATGAATGTACGAGGGTGTGTGTTTGTGTGTGAGAGAGAGGGTGTGTCTGTGAATGTGTGGTTGTCCTCTCTGCAGTACAAGTCCATTATAGAGTCAGAGTTTGCAGATAGGATTACTCTACTTTTAACAATAGGTGTTCCACCGCATCGTAGTCCAACTGGTTTAGCCAGTCTACCATATATTTTTTAATCTTATAATTAGTCATCTTATTTAAGTTTTTATTTTTGTTTATTTCATTATACAGGACTGGTGCTGTGAGTTGATTGTGAATTATAAATTATTGAGACCATTCATCGAAATAATAACTATCCAACCTCTCAAGTGGGACCAATTACATTATGACACACATAAATACCAATTTTTGCGGAAATAGTAAACTTGGTGGAGAGATCACTGGGAACAAACATTACTGGGAGCACAGGATTATTTCATACTAGCTGAACCCGCTACTTCGTTCGCGTAAGCAGATGTTACTGACTTATACATTAATTGGAAGTATCGTACGTCAAATATTTGGATAAGTAGTCATTGACCATTGAGTTTGAGTGAATTTGTTTTTCCACACAAAATTTATTTAATTTTATCATCTTTATTTTTCTTTTTTTAAACAAAATCAAACATACTTAGTAAGGTTTCGCAGTATCGAACATAGCCGCAAGTGTTAAGTTTGTAGGATTTTTATAGGATACATTATGAAAAGTCTGAAGCTAATGTGCATGATCTGATACCTACTTACCTATTTCTTTTTATCCGCAAGCTGTTTTCTAGCTGTTACCCGCGACTTCGCCGGCGTAAAATTTTTAACGAAGCCTGTGTGGAATCAAAATAATTAATATTTTGAGTTTTAATGATATTCAAGCAAGTTGAACCCGTAAATCTAAGCCAAGTCCTAGTGAAATGTTAATGTATGAATTGAATTGTAGGTAACACAGAAAAAAATCAAGAACGAAAGGATCCAAATTCGGCATCATAATCCTTTTAGAAGCAAAAATTTATTAGTACAATTTAGAATACCAGTAACGCCACCTAGTGATGAAAGAAAAAATACATACCACAATAGCTAAACATTGATTTATATGGCCTTTAGTGCTTTTTGATTTAAACTGGCATTAGCGCCGTCTAATGAGAATATTATGTTGCTTGTTATTTTGATTGTGAACGCAAATCACCTAGATATATTGTCTACGCCAAAACGGGTGCATATATTTTTCATTTTTGGCTTTTACCTTACCATCTCATCACGTTCCTTACGAAAATATATGCTTATATTAATATGGAGTTAAATGAAAATGTAGACTTATTAGCCCATGTGAAATTTTAGACCCTAAACTATCTGTGTTTCGTATGTCAACCCATATCGTTGTGCCGTTTTGACGTGATAGTTAAAATTTGTTTCCTTAGGGCCCATGCTTCTTTTCAGGTTGATAGGTAATAAATACATAAATGTGGTATTTCAGACTATAAGTTTTCTCTGTTTCAATTTTCTACCAAATTTGCTTAGTCTTTCCTACGTCACAGTAACCTATAAGTAACCGATTTGCTATTTCTGAGTTCAAACTACGTGTGTTTCGAATTCCATCCAAATATGTTCAGCCGTTCCAACGTTGTCCTGTAAATATTATGAATGTCACTGTTTGGATGTTTGTTACTTAATCATGGCGGAACGTATCAAGTGATCGGGTTGAAATTTGAAATAGAATTAGGTTTCAGCCTGGAAGAACACATAGGCTAAACATTGCCTATGTATAAGTACTCTATGTATTACTTAAGCTAAGCCAAGAATGTGTCTTTAATTTTAACTCGATACATTCAGCCGTTCCAACGTAAGTAAATAGTTAAAGCGTCTACCTGTGACGGGTACGTTATTATTAGTATCGAGCAAGAAACGGGTAAAAAATCAAGTTTGTTGTATGGGTGCACCTCTTAAATATTTATTTTATTTTTAGTATTTTTTGTTAAAGCGGCAATAGAAATACATCATCTGCGAAAATTTCAACTGTCTAGCTATCACCGTTGTTGAGATACAGCCTGGTGACAGACGGACGGACGGACGGACGGATAGCGAAGTCTCAGTAATAGGGTCCCGTTTTTACCCTTTGTGTACGGAACCCTAACAACGGTCTGCTTCGGTCACCGAACCTTGTTGAACACTACCTTCAAATTTTAAAGAGTATTTAGATTGAAATAATACTTTTTTCTAATAATTTACGGCTGGTCTAGTAAGTTACAGCTGACCTAGTCGGGAGAATGGCGACTGTCGATCCGGAGACCCAGGGTTCAAAACCACGCGCACCACTATCTTTTCAGAATCATGTTCGTAATGCTGGTAATTAAAACGGTGAAGGAAAACACCGTGAAGAAACCGAAATCTACCTATAATCTAAGTTCTAAGTCATATGTCATCCACCAACCGACACTGGGCCAGCGTGGTGGATTATAGCCTTGTCTCTCTCCTTGCGAGAGAAGGCCCCGACGCCAAGCAGTGGGAACATTTAATGGGTTGTTTATGCTGCTACTTATTATGCTTATATGTTTTCTCCAAAATAACAAATATCTACTTCAATGACAGGTAATTTAATTCTGTCATTCGACTAAATTTTATAAGAAGGTATAACTATGTCGTACAGATAAATGTAAGCTGATTTTAGTTTTTTGTTGATATTTGAAAAACTACCTCCCTGTTTTCGATATCTAAGATGACCTCTGAAGTATTTTCTACCAAACAAAAAAGGAATTATCAAAATCAACTAACAATTAGCGGAGTTATCACGTAAAATAAAACCAAATAAAAAAACATGCAACCCGATTGAGAACATCCTCCTTGTTTGAAGTCGATTATAACCGAATGATGTTTGTTTTTCCACACAAAAATATATTTTTGACAATTATTTTGTCATCCAAGACGACGCGATCACGTGGGCACTTTCTAGAATCTAGATATTCTGTGGATCGTCTTTGATACACAGAATACTTAGAAGTTGGTATGTACCGAACGCGCCGCGCGTGTCGTTATTATTTAATGTTTGTGTAATTTCCGAACCAACAGACCGATATTGTTCAAATTTTGACGGGATAATATAAAAAATGTGTTCTTTCTAACAAAAAAAGAGTTAATGAAATTAAACAACGCAAACATGAGTTACAACCAAATACACATTCTGACTTTCACCCCCTCCCGCAAGAAAACCGATCAGAATTTGGGGATCAAAAGTAGCCTACAGCAATGTCCTTAGTATAAACTAAAATCATGCCAAGTTTCAGCTGAATTTAATCAGTAGTTTCGGCGTGATGCGTGATCCCTATACAGAAAGACAGACAGACAGACAGACATGAAAGAAAAAAAATGCAGTTTCGCCATCAGTATCGACTATGGAGTGCCCCAAAAAAATTTTTTCAAAATATCTTCAATGTACAGAATTCGACCCGTTACTGTTTTATTACGAGGGTCAAACTGAAAGTTCTTAGAACTGGCCACTTATAAACAATGTAATAAAAAAATAATTCTATAATTTGAAAATAGAACTCTTTGCCAATATTACTGAGTATATACTTCATTCATTTGTCATTTGTTTTACGATTTGGCGGCAAATTGAAAATTGTCTGTGTCACGTCAACATGAATTTAACACGAGAAAAATTTCGTGCAATGATTTTTTATGACTTTCGATGTCATTTAAGTCAACAAGAAAGTTATGATAGACTACGATTGGCCTTTCACGATGAAGCCCCATCTCGTGCGACTGTTTACAACTGGTTTAATGAGTTTAAACGTGGTCGCACTAATCTCACTGATGATTTACGTGAGGGACGGCCTTCTACGGCGACGACTGAAGATAACATCTGTGTTGTGCGGCGTATGATAGAGACTGACAAAAGAGTGACCTATCAGCAGATTCGGACAAGCTTAGGCATCGGTATGAGTCAAGTGCACAAAATCCTACACGAACATTTAGCGGTCAGGAAGCTTTGCGCCCGGTGGATACCTCATAATTTGACTGAGGCTCAAAAACTCCATCGTGTGGATTGGTGCCGTAAAATGATTGAAAGATTTAACGGAGGTGACTCAAATGCTGTGTTCGACATACTAACAGGTGACGAAAGCTGGATTTACTGTTATGATCCTGAAACCAAAAGACAATCTGCTCAGTGGATGTTTCCTTTTGAGGAGTTGCCAACTAAAGTGAAGAGAGATCGAAGTGCGGGGAAAAAAATGGTGGCCTCGTTCTTTGGAAGGATAGGTCATTTCGCAACAATTGTGTTAGAGGATCAAAAAACAGTTTCTGCAGAATGGTACACTACCAATTGTTTGCCACTTGCCTTGGAAAAAGTTCGAGAGAAACGACCTCGCAGTAGGATCCTCCTTCACCACGACAACGCCTCATCGCACACCGCCAAGCGAACGATCGACTATTTGGCGACATCAAACGTTGAATTACTGGGTCACCCGCCGTATAGCCCCGACCTTGTGATTTTTATTTATTTTCAAAAATTAAAGAAAAACTTAAAGGAAAACGGTTTATGAATGCTGAAGAAGCGGTGGCTGCGTTTCGCGATGCCATTGAAGAGACCCCTAAGGACGAGTGGGCAAAGTGCTTTTCCCAGTGGTTCCATCGCATGCAGCTTTGTATTGACGTGAATGGACAATATTTTGAAAAGATATAATAAAACTAATAACTGGCTAATGTAATCAGTTTTTGATTTTCTAAGAACTTTCAGTTTGACCCTCGTATAAGTATAGATATAGATTAAGACCAAATAACTCTTTTAAAAGTTACGGTAGGTCTAGTCGGGAGAACAGCGCCTGCCGATCCGGAGACCCCGGGTTCAAACCCCACACGCACCACTGTCTTTTCGAAGTCATGTGCGTAATGCCGCTAACTTAAAAAAGGCGATCATGTGTCATCCACCAACCCTCACTTGGCCAGCGTGTTGGATTATGGCCTTAACTCTCTCCTTGCGAGAGAAGGCCCAAGTCTCAATAGTAGGAACATTTAATGGGCTGTTGATAATGAACTATTTTTTACCCAAATTTGTCATCATACTAATCATTGTTCACCATAATAAATATAAATTTCTTCTCATCCATGCATACTCCTTGTATTGTATTATGAAATACTATTATGTAATTTACAAAAGTATGTAAACTGATATATAATCCACCAAATGCATAGTCTAAATCTGTTGGTTCTGGTAAAATGTTTACGAATATAAAAACGAGTGCAGAACCATCAGAATAAGAAACTATATCTACAACCAAAATACATAACATTTATCCACAGTGTAAAATACCTTTGAATACTTGAACGTTGGTTGGGCAATAGAAATTCAAATCACTGTAGACACTAGACTCCTCATAAGGTACTCTTGTTGGCCGTAATCCACCACTTTCTGGAGGGAATAAAATCCAGCGTTTTCTGAAAACAATGATTTTTTTTGTGTTAACTTTACCACATTTATTATAGGTAAAACATTGTATGTTTGTAAGGGTGTATATTTGTTCCCACATGTCTCTGTAACGGCTGATCAGACTTGAATGAAATTACATTACCCAAGTTAACATATCTAGTCTATCATTTTAAAGCAAGCAGCTTTTTGTGAATCCTATTTGACCAAATAAATTATCATGAAAGAACATTTAACTAACAATTTCATCACCACATATAATAGACCACAGGGTGCAGCTAATCTATATAAAAATCAATGCCACTTTTCGTTGTAAGTGAACTCCTCCTAAACGGCTGAACTAATTTAAATGATTTGTTTTGTATACGTTTGGATAGGACTTTGGATGGTTTAGATTCACAAATCAGCCCGGCAGATGGCGCTGCAGTTGGTATATAGGTTATTATCCGAGCGAAGCCAGAAGGGGCCGCTAGTTTATTATAATTCGAAGCAAAAGCACTTGAAAACATTGACTTAATATTGATGTATTGCAAAGATACAAACATGTAAATTGGAACTATTTTCATACCAATAAGGTCTATATTTATCTAGCAACTATCACAACAGACCATCAGTAGAAAATATGTCTTACCACACTATATGAAGGTCTTACACTCACTTTCCATAAACTTGAACAACAATATTGACTCCATAAGTATCTTGATGAGCAGCAGTGTGGGCACCGGCACTGCCTACCCACAAGGTGGTGTCACACGGCTTCTTGTTGACAAAGCCAAACTGCTCCCAATGAATTGCCTGAAATAGAGTAAAATATTGGTGGTGGACAATTCACACACAACACCATCTGACCCCAAACTAAGCAAAGCTTGTACTATTATAAAAAAGTTCCTTAGTCTCATTTAATAGAAATAGCTAGTTTGTGGTAGTTATTTATGAAGTGGTGAGCACAGTATTTATGCATCTTACAATTTACTATACATTTACTTGGAAACAATACTTATTTCTATATTTATGGACAGGTACATGCTACATCCTAGGTCACAGTATTACTTAACATCAGGCAATAAACATTAGCCAATTATAGCCTATATTGTATTGACAAGTTAGTACTTTTTATGCAATTTAGGCTAATGTTTACTGTACGTACAGAATGATGAATGGTGAAATTAGGGCTTATTTCCAAAATCCTCTTAGGTTTTTCCCTAACAGGGTATATGTGGAGTTTTTGTCCATAAATCCCCTGTGATATTTTGGAAGGGGATTTGTGGAAAAAACACCACAAACCCCCTTTCATATCACTGGCAGGGGATTCTTGAAATAGTGTTTAAGTAGTTATTATACATAATTGCTCTTCATTAAATAACTAAATTGTTTCAACAATGTGATAAATTTATCACTTTATCCAGAGATTGTAAATAAGAGCAGGTTGAAGTTAGTCAAAGTAATAATTATCATATTTTCCAATCATTATTATATGGCTACGTGATAAATCGAAGCGGTTAGGTTACTTAGGACCCAGATCTGACTCGGGAGCACGCCAACCCTACCATGTCTTGCTGCTACTACCCTTAGAGTGCTTATAAGTGTCGCTTCTCCATACATACTGTATGGATGATTGCTCCGCTACACTTAGCCTCATATGGCTCGCTCCACTCACCTCTCTTGAGCTTCTGGCAGGAGCCAACCCGGAGTCCAATTTCAATGATAGACCAAAAATCCCAATGCAATACGAAAGGGGATTGGAAGTGTTGAATTTTTATCCATAAATCCCCTGTGATATTTCGGAAGGGGAGTTTTGGACAAAAAATCCACAAATCCTCTCTATGGTGATTTCGGGAATAAGCCGAAATTAGAGTGTTTTTTATCAACTTGTTATTTTAGAAGGCAAAGGTGTTTTATACCTTGCACAACTCGTCATCTTCTGAAAACCATTGGTGAAGATATTTATAGTCAAAATACATTGTTTCATCACTACATGACGCTGCTTCTGTAAAATCCTTGAATGTCATTTTTTTTATTGAACATTTTCTTTCCCAACAAGGCCTATCTGAGTGTATACATTTCTTGAAACAGCGAAATGGGTATTCTCTACGGCCAAATATTTCCTTCCACTTCTCGAGACTCCACTCACACAAAGGCCAATTAGCTATTTTTCCGCGTAAAACCACAGGAACACTTGTATTTTTTACTATGGAACGGATCACGTCTTCGTTGAGAGCAGACTTCGATGAATTCATTTTCTTCTTATTCTAACAAAACTCTAGGCTGCATAAATGGGTCTATTCGGTCTATAGGTAGGTACCTACTCCGTTCCAAATAGAGGCGAAGAAAATGTAAACAAATCAATGTCACTCTCAATATGACAGACCAGCATTTCTCAACCTTTGTTTTAGAAGATAGTAAGATACCTACTTCGTTGTAAGCTTCTCTGCTTGCCCTTTTAGATTTTCGTCACATAACAAAGTTAAATACATTCCAATAAGTTAAATTCCAACCTTTTGTCTTATTTCTATTATTTTATAATTATCCGTTTATTAAATATGTGGTACGCACAAGTTTAAAACATTAATCCAGCTTTCAACAAACTTGAGCTTCCATGAAAAATATTGGTATACTGAAAAAATTTACATAGATGAATTTATGAATGTGTTTGTAAAGTATATCTCACAAGTCAATTTTATGGATGTATTTACTGAAAATGACCCTAATGAAGCATATAATAAATTTATAGAATTATTTACACTGATCTTCAACCTATGCATCCCACGACGAACAAAGAAAATAACCTACAGCAAAAAACAAACTGGAAAACTCCCGGCATAAAAAAATCTAGTACTAATAAAAGACACCTTTATCGAAAAAATTAAGTAAATAAATCTGTGAACAACATAGATAAATATAATAAATACTGCAAAGTATTTAAACAAGTCATAAAATGCTCCAAAAAATTTTCTAACGTACGATACGTGAACAGGAGCACAAACAAAAACAAAGCCACATGGGGTATAATAAAACAGCACACATCCTGCACAAATAGCATACGTCCTACCATACAAAAATTAAAAATAAATAACGAGGATATATGTAACCCTACAATAATTGCTGAAAAATTTTATGACTTCTTTATAAATGTGAGTCAGGGACAATTACCAGTTATTAATAACAATTCTAAAACTACAAAAAAATTTACAAATTCTAACAATAAATCAATATTTTTTTCTCCGGTTGATAAAAATGAAATTATAAATGTAGTTAACAAATTAAAAAATAAAAAATCGTCAGGACATGATGGAATCCCTATTCAGATAATTAAGGAATGCATACATGTTATAGTTGATCCCTTAGTTCATATCATAAATTTAACTTTATCAACTGGTTGTTTTCCTGATGAACTTAAGAAGGCCATTATTAAACCCCTGCATAAAAAAAGATCGCAAGGATGATATTAATAATTACCGACCCATTGTTATTCTCCCAAGCTTTTCAAAATATTTGAAAAGTAATATTCAACAAACTTATCTCATTTTTGAATCTAATAACATTATAAGTAATTGTCAATATGGCTTCCAAAAGGCAAAAATACCACAATAGCTGTTTTCAAATTGTTAACTCAAGTGTGGGATCAAATAAATCGAAATAAAACAGGAGTTGCTTTGCTACTTGACATGTCAAAAGCATTCGACTGCGTAAAATTTTCTCAGCTACTAGCTAAACTAGAACACGTCGGAATACGAGGGCAACCACTGAAGTTATTAGAATGTTATTTAAAAAATCGGTCTCAAAAAACTTTGATCGAAACTTACAACAAAAAAACTAAAACAGTCGAGAAAGTATATTCAAATTTTAAAAATATTATATGTGGCATACCGCAAGGAAGTATCCTTGGCCCATTATTATTCTTAATATATATTAACGAACTACCACTTCTAACCAAATTTTTATGCATTATGTTTGCTGATGATGCCACTATTTACATACCGAAAGATGACAATATGACTTATAACGATTTTGAAAAGATCATTATTGAAATACTTGATAGGGTTGTAAATTATTTAGCCAACCTAAATCTACAAGTAAACATAAAAAAAAACAAAATTAATAGAATTCAAAAACTGTAAACGGCACCCACTAGACCTCAACGTAGTAAATATTGGTGATGGTGGACAATTCACACACAACACCATCTGACCCCAAACTAAGCAAAGCTTGTACTATGGCAGCCAGATAGCTGATATAATACTTATATAGTTTTAAATACATACTTATTATACATAGAAACACCCAGACACAGTGCAAACATTTGAATTCATCACACAAATATTTGCACTGGGTGGGGGATCGAACCCACGATCCTCGGCTTCGTAGGCAGAGCTACTACCAAGTAAGCCACTAGGGCAGTCATATATAATGTAATAAAGGTATTAAATTAGAGATGGCAAAAGAAGCTAATTTTTTAGGAGTCACTATTGATACAAATTTAAACTGGAAAGCGCACATTACTAAAACGAACAACAAAATAAACAAATATATACATTCATTGTATATTTTAGCAAATGTGTCATCGAGGAAAATAGCAATAAATGCATATTATGGTCATGTTTATCCTCTTTTATGTTATGGCGTCATTTTTTGGGGAAATTCAGTCGAAGCCAAGTCTACATTTTTATTGCAAAAAAGATGTCTTAGAGCAATTTTCAATATGAGTAGTCTCGATACTGTGCGAAATGTATTTAAAGAACATAACTTCTTAACTCTCACATGTTTATTTATATACCATATCTGTATATTTGTAACCAAGTATAGAAGCCATTTTTTTACTACATCAAGCAGATCCGAACTGTCAGACCTGTTGCGAACTAAATATAAAAATAATATTTTTGTTCCACAGGCAAATAACGCACTCTATCACAAAAACTCATTTTTCACAGCCATCAAAGTTTATAATAATCTTCCCTCTAAAATAAAACTTCTGAATGGGTCTACATTCAAAAGAGAATTAAAAAAATGGCTCCTAACAAAGGCATTTTACAATTTAAAAGAGTATTTTAACGATGGAAAAGATGTTTAACTATTTTAGTATGTAACTGTTCAAAATAATGTTTGTTATCGAAAACCTACTTGTTAATGTTGCATGCCCGTCAAGGGTACACTGTTGTACATTTTTATATTTTAAGACCTATTTTTACTCAGTGCGAGCAATAAATATATTCTTATTCTTATCCAGAAATAACTTAGGTGGTTGGTTCATGGAACACAACAGTAACATATAAACAGTTTTTATTAATATTAATTATTAAGTACAGCTTTGTTTTGTTGTGTAGCACTTAAGTTCCTTTTTTTATTCTGTGTGTGAAATGACTGACTTTTTAGTAAACTTAAATTTAATGAGCTATATTATATATTTTATATATATATATATATATATATATATATATATTTACATCCTACAATCTTTTTGACGTCATGCACGTCGGGCATCGTTACGACGTCCTCCAGTTCCTCTTGCTTATTTTAACATCTCTTAATGAATATTGCTTAGTTTTTCGATTGCCAGCTCCGTGGGATACATCGTTTTCTGATAATTTAATTTTTCGCGATATTCCTCTTACGTTCGTGCCGCAACATTTTTGAACCCCGAACCATGGTCATTAATTATAAACGTCCTGGATATATTGATCTTGATTTACCAATGGCATCGACTATTTAGCGTCTGCATTGGATGAACGGCATTTGTGAGTGCGACGTTGCCAGCTAGTTTAGATTTACTTTCTCTTTCTTTTACTTCAATTTCGTAAGATCTATAGTTATACGGATGCCCGATATTTTTATATTCTTTATTATTATCTATCTACAAATTTATTCTCACAATATTAAGGTATTGAAATTGTTATAAGGCGTCTTGTTGTGAATGATCACAGATGAATGAATTGTGTGATAAATGTATGTCACACTTCCACGTAAAGTGTTCATTCCATTGTTACTAGGTAGTAACAATGGATTTTGACAAAGTTTAGTAAACAATTACTTAATAAGAAAAAAAAAATTAAGCTTCTATTTATGAGATTTTTACACCCAATAATCGCAGGTAGTATCTAGAATAACAAGCGTAAATGTAGATGTACGTACATGTTGTTTGTTTAGTCATATTTTTTATTAATGTAAGACAAGTAGGTACGTAATAACCTTTAATTGTGGATCAACACAAATGTCGATAAGATAAAATCGGGATTGTATCCTGCCATGGACTGAACCAATATTATATATAGACGTCCAATGTAATATACGGACGTCCAATATGATATACGGACGTCTAATATCTATATACGGACGCCTAATAGTTATATACGGATGTTCAATAGCCTGGCCACTTTAGTTATAAAAATACGGCACTATGTGAAGCAGTTATGTTTGGCAACGAGCTACTGTATGATAGAAATACTGCTGCCAATCGTGTTGCGCTATACTGGATTATTCCCATTTGTCTCCACACATTTATCCCCAGTAGAAAAAAACGGGTGCTGAGTTTCTGAGAGCGGGTGGATAACGGTTACTTAAAGTCCTTCAGAAGCTGTTCTACTCCGTCATACTTGACAGTAACACGCCAGAAGCGTGGAGCTGAAGTGTGGTGGTGCTCTTCTACAAAAAAGGTGAAATCACTTTGTTGAAGAACCCATCTCACTTCTGAGCCACGTTTATAAGTAATCACGAATCGTCTCGCTCGCAGGTTGACGACTTCCAGTCACCCAAACTAGCCGGTTTCCGAAAATATTGGTAGACAATTCACCCACAACACCATCTGACCCCAAACTAAGCAAAGCTTGTACTATGGCGGCCAGATAGCTGATATAATACTTATAAAATTTACTTACTTATAAAATACTATAGTACGAGTACCACAGACCATATCCATACACTTCGGCAGATTATACAGAAAACCGACGAGTATAATCGGCTACTATGTATAGCGTAGGTATATCGAAGTGTTGAAGTGTATATACAACAAAGCCACCATGTCTATCCGTCTTCAGGACCAATGCACAAATCCGATCCAAATGCAAAAAGGGGAGACAAGGAGACGTTATCTCTCCGAAACTGTTCACCTCTGCATTGGAGGATATTTTTAAGCTTTTAAACTAGAATAGATATGGTATCAATATTAATGGCAAATACATCACCCACCTTCGATTTGCCGACATATATTGTCGGCAAATCGAAGGAAAGAGCCAAAGTCATAATGACTTTGGCTCAGTGCTCAGAGACCTCAATACTGTCTCTCAACAGGTAGGGCTAAAAATGAACATGGGTAAGACACAAAATCATATCAAATGCCCATGTTGCACCCATACCGGTCCATGTTTGAAACGGCGGTATCGAAAGTGGCGACCATTACGCTTATCTAGGTCAGATGATCCAGTTAGGCAGAACAAACTTTGACAAGGAGGTCAGCCGACTAATCCAACTCGGATGGGCAGTGTTTGGCATCACATCTTCTCGTCAGAAATATCACAAACTCTCAGGGCGAAAGCTTACAATCAGTGTGTATTACCAGTGATGATATATGGTACTGAGACGTGGTCGCCAACTATTGCATATTGGCATGATATGCAAACTCAAAGTTGCGCAACGGGCAATGGAGAGAGCTATGCTTAGAATTTCACTGCGTGACAAAACCCGCAACGAGGAAATCCGCAGAAGAACGAAGGTCATCGTCATAGCTTTTAAAATTAGCAAGTTGAAGTGGTAAAGGGCAGGCTGCAGATGATGATGTATAGCGTATATGGGCTATGAGAGAAAGCCTTCGATTTCATCGAAACCTGGGCAGTGCTTCAGTTTTTCCAGCGTTAAAGTGTATAACAGCAAAGCCACAATGTCTGTCCGATTACAGGATCAGTGCACAAAACATATCCAGCTACAGAAAGGCGTGAGGCAGGGAGATGTTATATCTCCGAAACTGTTCACACCTGTACCGGTTATTGTTGGCAATACAACACTCGAAGTTATTGGCGAATACGTTTACCTAGGTCAAAAGATCTAAATAGATAGATCCAACTTCAACAACAAAGAGGTCCAGCAAAGGATCCAACTCGGATGGGCAGCGTTCGGGAAACTTCGGCCCATCTTTGAGTCCAAAATACCCCAATTCCTAAAGACAAAAGTATTTAAGTAGTGCTTGTTGCCCGTGGTGGCTTATGGAACTGAGACGTGGTCCTTAACTGTGGGCATCAACACGAAACTCAAAGTTACACAGCGAGCTTTGGAGAGAGATATGTTTAGAGTACTACGCGACAGAATCCGTAATGAGGATGTTCGCAAAAGAACGAAAGTGGCCGACATAGCTCAGAATAAGAAAGCTGAAGTGGCAATGGGCTGGCTACATCGCTCGCAAAACTGACAACCGATGGGTAAGTAAGTTTCTCGAGTGGCGACCACGAACCGGAAGACGCAGTGTTGGACGGACTCCCCACTATATGAACATATATGAACAGATGACCTCACAAAGGTCGCTGGAAACCGCTGGTTGCAGGTTGCGCAAGACCGTTCGTTGTGGAAATCTAGGGGGGAGGCCTATGTTCAGCAGTGGACGTCTTGCGGCTGATGGTGATGAGAGATGACGAGGGACAAATGGGAATTGCTGGCAGTATGAAGAAATATTTTTAAACAACTTCTCTTGACGTCCCCGGTGGGAAAATGTCTCACTGGGTTTGAACTGGACATCCATATATAGCAATTGGACGTCCGTATACAGCTATTGAGCGTCCGTTTATAGCAATTGGATGTCCGTATATAGCTATTGAGCGTCCGTATATAGTAATTCGACGTCCGTATATAGCTATTGAGCGTCCGTATATAGTAATTGAACGTCCGTATATAGCTGTTGAGCGTCCGTATAAAGTAATTGAACGTCCGTATATAGCTATTGAGCGTCCGTATATAGCAATTGGACGTCCGTATATAGCTATTGAGCGTCCGTATATTTCTTCTCTTTATCTACGACGCTCAATTTTAGCACGTATATTGAGTCTAAGGCTAAATTAGCCACCAAAAACTAGGTATTCTCTCAAAGGTGCGAAGATACCATTCAGATAGACATACAGATTCAATTCTGAATAGTTGCTCACGTTAAATAAAGCACAGATACGCTTCTGTATGGAGTACTGTTCGCACCTTTGGGATGGATCGGCTAAGCATCCATATATAGCAATTGGACGTCCGTATACAGCTATTGAGCGTCCGTTTATAGCAATTGGACGTCCGTATATAGCTATTGAGCGTCCGTATATAGTAATTCGACGTCCGTATATAGCTATTGAGCGTCCGTATATAGTAATTGAACGTCCGTATATAGCTGTTGAGCGTCCATATATAGTAATTGAACGTCCGTATATAGCTATTGAGCGTTCGTATATAGCAATTGGACGTCCGTATATAGCTATTGAGCGTCCGTATATTTCTTCTCTTTATCTACGACGCTCAATTTTAGCACGTATATTGAGTCTAAGGCTAAATTAGCCACCAAAAACTAGGTATTCTCTCAAAGGTGCGAAGATACCATTCAGATAGACATACAGATTCAATTCTGAATAGTTGCTCACGTTAAATAAAGCACAGATACGCTCCTGTATGGAGTACTGTTCGCACCTTTGGGATGGATCGGCTAAGCATCAGTGGAGACTTTGGAATCGATTGAGAGACGTGCCGAAAGGCTCATAGGCAATGACGCTCTTGTGCGTAACAGACTCCAAAGTCTTGATCATCGCCGCAAAATTGCTAGCTTATGGGTTTTATACCGGTCATATTTCGGAGAGTGTGCAATTGATCTACATGATCTAATATCATCTTGTCCTTTTTTCTATCAGACTTCTCGTATCTCAAAAATGCGACATCGTTCCATGGTTGATGTTCCGAAAACACCAACGAAGAGATTTGACTCCAAGTTTGTGACAAGAACGTCTAGGTTGTGGAATGCGTTGCCTCAGTGGGTTTTCCCTTATAGTTACAATATTGGTGTCTTCAAATCGAGAGTGAGTCGTTTTCTTCTAGGTAAGCACGCTCCATTGTAGATTGCATCGTCACTTAACATCAGGCGAGATGGTAGTCAAGTGCAAACCTAAAAAAATGGCAATTGGACGTCCGTATATGGCTATTGAGCGTCCGTATATGATATTATTTTTCTTCTCCGATGTCCTCGATAATTCATCTTCTATCTACATCTAATACATTCCAATAACACATCATTTATTTTTTGAAACTTTAAATAAATTTGGACTTCTAATAATACGCAACGCGTACAACGCCACCTACGGCGAATATTATTTTTTTGATTTCAGTCCGTGATAAATATTATGTGATCTATTGTTGCGAGCTGGCAACGTCGCAGTTGCGGACGCCAAATACGCGGATCCATAGTCAGGAAATCTCTGAGTTATACGGCTGTGAATATACGCGCGACAGCAGCGCCTCACCTGCGCTGAGATTTCGTCACGAACTTTTTAATATATTTTTGAATCCATTTTAGAGTTTTTTTGGCTTCTATCGATATTTGTCCTACGGCTAGTCAGGACCAATAGGACGTAAATGGCAATGGCTATAAAAGTGGCGTCCAGTATGCGGACGCCAAAAGCAGGTGGACGCCAGTTTAAATGCACTTTTTTCTTCAGAGGACGGCTAATTGTTTGGAGGATGTATATATATATATATATATATATATATATATATATATATATATATATATATATATATATATATATATATATATATATATATTTACATCCTACAATATTTTTGGCGTCATGCACGTCGTGCATCATTACGACGTCCTCCGGTTCCTCTTGCTTATTTTAACATCTCTTAATGAATATTGCTTAGTTTTTCGATTCCCAGCTCCGTGGGATACATCGTTTTCTGATAATTTAATTTTTCGCGATATTCCTCTTACGTTCGTGCCGCAACATTTTTGAACCCCGAACCATGGTCATTAATTATAAACGTCCTGGATATATTGATCTTGATTTACCAATGCCATCGACTATTTAGCGTCTGCATAGGATGAACGGCATTTGTGAGTGCGACGTTGCCAGCTAGTTTAGATTTACTTTCTCTTTCTTTTACTTCAATTTCGTAAGATCTATAGTTATACGGATGCCCGATATTTTTATATTCTTTATTATTATCTATCTACAAATTTATTCTCACAATATTAAGGTATTGAAATTGTTATAAGGCGTCTTGTTGTGAACGATCACAGATGAATGAATTGTGATTTTGACAAAGTTTAGTAATAAACAATTACTTAATAAGATAAAAAAAATTAAGCTCCTATTTATGAGATTTTTACACCAATAATCGCAGGTATTATCTAGAATAACAAGCATAAATGTACAGATTAAATTACATTACAAGTACATGTTTGTTTAGTCATATTTTTTTTAGCTTTGCTTAGTTTGGGGTCAGATGGTGTTGTGTGTGAATTGTCCACCAATATTTATTTATTTATTTTTTTATTAATTTAAGACAAGTAGGTTTTTTTTTTTAAATAAAGAGTGACGAGACGATCAGGACATGTGCCTGATGGTAAGCAACATGCCTGACACATAACAGCACAGTGACACGCAGCTATTGGAACATGAAGAGTCCAAATTATTACCTAGCACTGCACTGCGCTCGTCACCCAGAGATCTAAGATCTTATATCTCTAAGCCCTGTAATTTCTCTGGAAACATTGCCCTTCAAACCGGAACACAGTAATGTTTGCACATTACTGCTTGGCGGTAGAATAACTGGTAAAGGTGTGGTACTTTCCCAGGCGGACTCTGCCAAGAGTCCTACCACTACAATAGGTACGTAATAACCTCATTTGTGGATCAACACAAATGTAAATAAGATAAAACCGGGATTGTATCCTGACATGGACTGAACCAATATTATATACAGACGTCCAATGTAATATACGGACGTCCAATATGATATACGGGCGTCCAATATCTATATACGGACGCCTAATAGTTATATACGGATGTTCAATAGCCTGGCCACTTTAATTATAAAAATACGGCGCTATGTGAAGCAGTTATGTTTGGCAACGAGCTACTCTATGGTAGAAATACTGCTGCCAATCGTGTTGCGCCATACTGGATTATTCCCATTTGTTTCACACATTTATCCCTAGTAGAAACAAACGGGTGCTGAGTTTCTGAGAGCGGGTGGAAAACGGTTACTTAAAGTCCTTCAGGAGCTGTTCTACTCCGTCATACTTGACGGTAATACGCCAGAAGCGTGGAGCTGAAGTGTGGTGGTGCTCTTCTACAAAAAAGGTGACATCACTTTGTTGAAGAAATACATACCCATCTCACTTCTGAGCCACGTTTATAATAATCACGAATTGTCTCGCACGCAGGTTTGACGACTTCCAGCCACCCAAACAAGCCGGTTTCCAAAAATATTGGTAGACAATTCACCCACAACACCATCTGACCCCAAACTAAGCAAAGCTTGTACTATGGCGGCCAGATAGCTGATATAATACTTATAAAATTTACTTACTTATAAAATACTATAGTACGAGTACCACAGACCATATCCATACACTTCGGCAGATTATACAGAAAACCGACGAGTATAATCGGCTACTATGTATAGCGTAGGTATATCGAAGTGTTGAAGTGTTTATCCAACAAAGCCACCATGTCTATCCATCTTCAGGACCAATGCACAAATCCGATCCAAATGCAAAAAGGGGAGACAGGGAGACGTTATCTCTCCGAAACTGTTCACCTCTGCATTGGAGGATATTTTTAAGCTTTTAAACTACAACGGATATGGTATCAACATTAATGGCAAATACATCACCCACCTTCGATTTGCCGACGATATAGTCATTATGACTTTGGCTCAGTGCTCAGAGACCGGTCCATGTTTGAAACGGCAGTATCGAAAGTGGCGACCATTACGCTTATCTAGGTCAGATGATCCAGTTAGGCAGATCAAACTTTGACAAGGAGGTCAGCCGACGAATCCAACTCGGATGGGCAGTGTTTGGCATCACATCTTCTCGCCAGAAATATCACAAACTCTCATGGCGAAAGTTTACCATCAGTGTGTGTTACCAGTGATGATATATGGTACTGAGACGTGGTCGCCAACTATTGCATATTGGCATGATATGCAAACTCAAAGTTGCGCAACGGGCAATGGAGAGAGCTATGCTTGGAATTTCACTGGGTGACAAAACCCGCAACTAGGAAATCCGCAGAAGAATGAAGGTCCTCGTCATAGCTTTTAAAATTAGCAAGTTGAAATGGCAATGGGCAGGCTGCAGATAATGATGTATAGCGTCTATGGGCTATGAGAAAGCCTTCGATTTCATCGAAACCTAGGCAGTGCTTCAGTTTTTCCAGCGTTGAAGAGTATAACAGCAAAGCCACAATGTCTGTCCGATTACAGGACCGGTGCACAAAATATATCCAGCTACAGAAAGGCGTGAGGAAGGGAGATGTTATATCTCCGAAACTGTTCACACCTGTACCGGTTATTGTTGGCAATACAACACTCGAAGTTATTGGCGAATACGTTTACTTAGGTCAAAAGATCTAAATAGGTAGATCCAACTTCGACAAAGAGGTCCAGCGAAGGATCCAACTCGGATAGGCAGCGTTCGGGAAACTTCGGCCCATCTTTGAGTCCAAAATACCCCAATTCCTAAAGACAAAAGTATTTAAGTAGTGCTTGTTGCCCGTGATGGCTTCTGGAACTGAGACGTGGTCCTTAACTGTAGGCCTCAACACGAAACTCAAAGTTACACAGCGAGCTTTGGAGAGAGCTATGTTTAGAGTCTCTCTACGTGACAGAATCCGTAATGAGAATGTTCACAAAAGAACGAAAGTGGCCGACATAGCTCAGAATAAGAAAGCTGAAGTGGCAATGGGCTGGCTACATCGCTCGCAAAACTGACAACCGATGGGGAAGAAAGTTTCTCAAAAGGCGACCACGAACTGGAAGACGCAGTGTTGGACGGACTCCCACTATTTGGACAGATGACCTCACAAAGGTCGCTGGAAACCGCTGGTTGCAGGTTGCGCAGGACCGTTTGTTGTGGAAATCTAGAGGGGGAGGGCTATGTTCAGCAGTGGACGTCTTGCGGCTGATGATGATGAGAGATGACGAGGGACAAATGGGAATTACTGGCAGTATGAAGAAATATTTTTAAACAACTTTTCTTGACGTCCCCGGTGGGAAAATATCTCACTGGATTTGAATTGGACATCTATATATAGCAATTGGACGTCCGTATACAGCTATTGAGCGTCCGTTTATAGCAATTGGACGTTCGTATATAGCTATTGAGCGTCCGTATATAGTAATTCGACATCCGTATATAGCTATTGAGCGTCCGTATAATATAGTAATTGAACGTCCGTATGTAGCTATTGAGCGTCCGTATATAGCAATTGGACGTCCGTATATACCTATTGAGCGTCCGTATATTTCTTCTCTTTATCGTCGACGCTCAATTTTAGCACGTATATTGAGTCTAAGGCTAAATTAGCCACCAAAAACTAGGTATTCTCTCAAAGGTGCGAAGATACCATTCAGATAGACATACAGATTCAATTCTGAACAGTTGCTCACGTTAAATAAAGCACAACGTCAAATAAAGAACAGTACTCCTGTATGGAGTACTGTTCGCACCTTTGGGATGAATCGGCTAAGCATCAGCTGGAGACTTTGGAATCGATTGAGAGACGTGCCGAAAGGCTCATAGGTAATGACACTCTTGTGCGTAAAAGAATCCAAAGTCTTGATCATCGCCGCAAAATTGCTAGCTTATCGGTTTTATACCGGTTATACTTCGGAGAGTGTGCAATTGATCTACATGATCTAATACCATCTTGTCCTTTTTTCTATCAGACTTCTCGTATCTCAAAAAAGCGACATCGTTCCATGGTTGATGTTCCGAAAACACCAACGAAGAGATTTGACTCCAAGTTTGTGACAAGAACGTCTAGGTTGTGGAATGCGTTGCCTCAGTGGGTTTTCCCCTTATAGTTACAATATTGGTGTCTTCAAATCGAGAGTGAATCGTTTTCTTCTAGGTAAGCACGCTCCATTGTAGATTGCATCGTCACTTAACATCAGGCGAGATGGTGGTCAAGTGCAAACCTATTAAATAATCAAAAAAATGGCAATTGGACGTCCGTATATAGCTATTGAGCGTCCGTATATGATATTATTTTTCTTCTCCGAAATCCTCGATAATTCATCTTCTATCTACATCTAATACATTCCAATAACACATCATTTATTATTTGCAACTTTTTGAAAGTTTAAATGAAGTCGGACTTCTAATAATACGCAACGCGTACAACGCCACCTACGGCGAATATAATTTTTTTGATTTCAGTCCGTGATAAATATTATGTGATCTATTGTTGCGAGCTGGCAACGTCGCAGTTGCGGACGCCAAATACGCGGATCCATAGTCAGGAAATCTCCGAGTTATACGGCTGTGAATATACGCGCGACAGCAGCGCCTCACCTGCGCTGAGATTTCGTCGCGAACTTTTTAATATATTATTGAATCCATTTTAGAGTTTTTTTGGCTTTTATCGATATTTGTCCTACGGCTAGTCAGGACCGATAGGACGTAAATGGCAATGGCTATAAAAGTGGCGTCCAGTATGCGGACGCCAAAAGCAGGTGGACGCCAGTTTAAATGCACTTTTTCCTTCAGAGGACGGATAATTGTTTGGAGGATGTAAAATATATATATATATATATATATATATATATATATATATATATATCCACATTCAGATCCGTATCCGTAGATGTACTTTTTTAACAATCGAGCACATCACTAGTGTAGTTCTTACTACCTGTGTAGCTCCCATTGCTATTATTCTGTTTTAATAAAAAGTGGTGTACATACATATTTATGAGTTGTAACCTATGTACTATTCCTTGCTATAATTATTGATCTACGTTTTATATTTGAACGAAAAAAAAAGCAACCCAGTCTGAGTATATAGCTAACGTGGCCCTTATACTTGCTTCCGTAATAAGGTAATTAAAATGACAAAACAAAACAAATGGTGACACACAGAAGATATTAGTGGCACTATTCCTACCCATGCTGAGAAGTTAGCCTCAGAAGATTCAAATAGTTTTAATATTAAGTGCCCCATTGGATATTTTTTTAATAAGAGTGATAGGTGTAATTCATTCAAAAATGCAATTAATTTTTACTGCGTTAGATGCTGTTACAATTAATTTTAAAACGTATCGAATACTGAGTAGTGTTTTCATCTATCCTAATAATATAATATTTTTTTAAACATCCAAACAAATTTGTAAATGAGCGTTCTGTTTTAACATTAAGTTATTGCTCGGCTCGGATGGTCTTGTCACGCCAATACGCAGCCGCAGTTCCTGGTTCTAATCTCACGCGCACCTCTGCCTTTTCGAACTCATAATCACAGATTACTGAAAGTTTTAGTCTGAAACAATTCAGTGATCTGTCGGTCTAATACAAAGAAATTGGAATGTTTAGAACGTATAGGCACGGTAATAATATATATACAGTAATTTAACTGAGCCGTATTTATTTTTGAAATGTATACCTATTATAGAGCTGCGGAGAACGTAAACATAAGCGATAGGGCTGCCCGCTGCCCGCCTCCTGCATTATAATTTTACATTTGCCTACTTTGTGATTCCATTTAGTTTTGTGATTGTATATTACTTTTTTATACGAACAAATAAATTACTTTGTGAATTGAATACCTGGGAAGACTTCAATAAAAATGCGTGTTGTTTTGATTGGTAGATTTAATGAAAAAACAAAGTGTATTTTTGAAAAATAAATCTGCCCTATAAATTTGCGACCGAAAAATATTTGCGCCTCGACTGAGACGCACAAAATGCTTTATTATTGAATGTTAAAGTATAAAAATCCGCATTCTAATATAAAGCTTAATTAAACATTTTTTTGGGAAATATGACAAGGTGGAGAAAAAGTAGTATATTTTACTTGCTTATAGATGCTTGCAGCTACTTTAAAATTTATATGTTTGGTTTTAAATAAAGTTCGGAATATTTCCTCAATTTTTACTATGTATTCCACAAAATCATCGAGGGGTACAATCAAAAAAGTTTGCAAATTAATAATAATAATCAACCTCGAAAAAAATCGAAGAAGAGACATAGCTCTTTCATTGATTTCAGTTGTACTTGGGAAAGAATGATTGAACAATGTTGAAGGACAGGGTAAACTTATGTCTGGATGCGTTATTGACGAATTCATACAACCAAAAACAACACAATATTTCCTACTCGCCATATTAACTGATTTTAGAGAAAAAATCCCACCGTTTTTTTGTTAAAAAAAACAACACACCGTCCGTTCGACACTGCGGTACAGCCGTGACGGTCTGCGCCGCGAGCGAACCGCGAGATCGAGGCGCGTATGTATGAAGTTGGAGTACTGTATTATAATATTACCGTGGTATAGGCCTGTTTTCATTTTGATTAGTGCGAGTGCGAGTGCGAGCGAGAAATTGCGACTGAATAGTGCCGGTACTGCCGGTGTGTCATGCAAGTACCTACTGTCCAATTCTGTATACGTAGTAGCTGTGTTTGATTCATTGAGTTGCCAGCCGTCGGTCCGCAAGTATGGACGATGTGGCGAGGGGAAAGGAAATGATTAAAGTGGAAACACTGATGAAGCGAGGTGTTTAAATCCATGTATATAATAAATTTAAAAAAAAAAGAGGTGTTTAATCAGCGTTGCCGATTTGTGGGGAATTCCCCAAATTGCGGGGAAGTCGAACTCGATTGGGGAATGTTGTGGGGATTGGTTTTGTGTGGGGGAAAACGTGAATTTCAATGTCGTATTGATGCTTATACTGCACTACCAATTTATGATACTTCAGTCACTTTATCAGTAAATTATTACTCATGTCACCGAAAATAGCTACAATAAAGCACGTCTCTAGTTTGTGTATTGTAAATCTGACACCACCATGCTCAGCTTGTAAATTTATTTATGCATTAAGAATAGTTTTGAGTACTTAGAATTTTAAAATCTGATCTAAATAATGTATGAATGGATTGGGCTAAATGCAAAAAAGTTAAAAATAACCCGCTGATTTCAAGCTAAATAATTAATCTAATTTGATTGAATGAGTAGATAGAATCTTTTTGAAGTGAAAACTTCTTTTGACGTACCACAGACAGATTTTTCGTGGGCTGTGAATGAAGCTCAGCGTGAATAAAAGACAAATACGGATGAATGGATACGGATACTTGGTCAAATAAGAAGACTTAGTAAAAAATAAACACAGAAAAGTTTTTTAAATTTATTGTTTCAAAAGCAATTTTTTGTGTGTTTGAAACTGCGTTTATTTTCGATTTGTGTTTGGCTTTTAACATCAGTAACAGTAATGCTTGGAGCAGACACTTTACCACAAGTCAAAATTCTTGAATTTTTGAAAAGAAAAGTAATTCTTGTACCATTGTTTACTTGGCCATGTTCTAGTTTTTAGATTGTTTTCATTCCTTTTAAAGTATAAATTACACATTAACCACAGTGACATTTATTTGACACTGGGAAAAGTAAAAAATACTCAAACATTAAAAATACAGAACGGTATTGTTAAGTTTTTATCACTCAAAACAATGTTAAACTGTAAGATACGGCAAATGCCCCAATAAATATGAATAAATACTAAATTTTCCGTTTAATTAATTATGTGGGGAATCGGCATGTTTCTCCCCGAATTGGGGGAATTTTCCTTCAAATTTTGGGGAATTAGCAAATCGGGCATTGGCAACGCTGTGTTTAATACTGTTTTTAACTGAGCATGAAGGGATGAACAACGTAGCATATTACATTCTCTTTGTACGTAAGTAAGAGGTACCTACCTAATACCTATCTACCTAGCTAAATATCACCCTTCAGCTTTCGGAACTGTTTTGGAAATTATCACCCCAAAACCGAAAAAGGCCATTGGGCATTAAATGCTATATTACATATTGTATTAATTATTATTTCAAACTTTATGACGGAACTATACCTATTGTAGGTACTTACAAAAGCACTGCGTTCAATCTGCTTTTTGTTTACAAACAATCTGCAGTGAAATTGGCTATTACCTATTTTTTTTGGTTTTCCTCTTGGATATATATTATACCTACCTCAAACCACTTGATTGTAATTGTATGTGCGTGTGTTCGCTTAATTGCTTTATATCGAGTATAATCCTTGCATAGTTAGCTGCGTAAGTAACGTTAACACCATGGAAACTAATGTTGTGTCAAGTTTTTTTACGTTTTCTGAACATAACAAGACAGATTTGAGTGATGATTTTTTGCACCTAATCGACGAGCTAAACCTTTCCTTGGAAAAATTTCAATTGCCTGCAACTGTACAATGTGTGTACAATCCCACAATTTATGCTCGAACTACTTTTGAAATGTATGTTAGAAAGTATTGCAATACTGTTAAACCAATCTTATATTTTGGTATGAATCCTGGACCATGGGGAATGTCACAGACTGGTGTAAGGGTTTTGTTTCTCATATTTCGCTTGTAACTTACCAACAGTTTAAAACCATTTAATTCACATTTACTAGCACCATTGTCAGTCACTGCTCTATGCTGTTTTAAGATGACACAAGGTGACTACTAACAATTGTGTGATTAGGTTCCTCCATGCTTTGTTGCTTCACTATTGTTAATACTTTTAGGTACCTTTTGGTGAAGTATCATCTGTTCGAGATTGGATGGGAATTCAAGGCACTGTTAATAAACCACCCTTAGAAATTGCATCCAGACCAGTAACAGGTTTTAATTGTACTCGAACTGAGGTCTGTAAAGGAAATTTCAATTAACAATTCATAATTTTAAATTCAATATTGTCATACTAAATAACAATGTTTGTTATAGATAAGTGGTAAGAGATTTTGGGGACTGTTTAAAAATCTGTGTGGAACTCCTGACATTTTTTTCCAGTCAAGTTTTGTTTACAATTATTTACCCCAACAATGGATGAAATCCAATGGCTGTAATGTAACTCCAGGAGACTTAAAGGTACTTAGGTATCAGTAGTAATTTTCAGCAGTTAGTTTCATGTTCCCTACATCTTTACTCAGAATAAAATACAATTAAATCTGTTGAGCTTGAAAAAGTTTCATACAAGTTTATAGAATCATATTATTAGTATAAATCAATCAGAATCGTGTTTTAGTTGCCACATCAAGAAAAAAGCCAAACAGGTCAGGCAAAAATTTTGGATATTTTACATTTTAGTCTAGAATAGCACCATTTTTAGTTAAAAAGATACACAGCCGAATAGAGAACCTCCTCCTTTATTGAAGTTGGTTAAAAATGTGAGGTTTCTTAATGGATAGTCTATTTCCAAGCTTTGAGTGGCCAAAGTCATGGCTATGTACTATAAGTTATTAACAGAACAGCTTAAAGAGGAAATGAGAATAACTTAATTTAAATTTTACTTTTATAAAATTTCAGGCTAATAACGTGACGAAGCTCTATGCAATATGTGATCCATATTTTGCAAAAGTATTACAACTGTATGAAGTACAAAAAGTAGTTGCTATTGGTAAATTCTGTGAGGCAAGAGCACATAAGATAGTAAATAAATATCTGTCACCCAATTCAATACAGGTACTCATTACTGTCTACAAAATGGAAATACGAGAAAATGCATGCTGAGGTCAGGAGATTCATTTATCAGAACAAAATTATGAAATTTTTAGGGCTTTATCATATTAATTTGCCAAGTTGCTGACACTTAGAACATAGCAAGACAAGTAACTGCATAATTAAAATTATAAAAGACATGTTGAAAAATGCCTATATTTTAGTGAATTTTCTAATTTCAAACATGCGTTTTCTGTTTATGCAGCCTGAATGATGCTTAATAAATAAATAAATATTGGTGGACAACAATTTACACACAACACCATCTGACCCCAAACTAAGCAAAGCTTGTACTATGGTGGCTAGACAGCTGATATAATACTTATATATTATGTAGTGTAATCTAAATATTTTTTAAAGGTTACTGGTGGATTTCTTACTAAGTGTAATATATTGGTTTTTCTTTTAGATACTGTATATGCCGCACCCAAGCCCAAGGTCTGTGAACAACAACAACTGGGATCAAAAAGCACTGAAGTTTTTGGAAGAATCCAATCTTATGCAATACTATAAATAATTAGTAACAGCACATAGAAAAAAAAATGGTTGATTTTATGACCAGAGCTCTTGAATTAGCTTCAGAAGCTCTAGCTGCACAAGAAGTGCCTGTGGGCTGTGTGTTCACGGTGAATGGAAAAATTGTTGCAGAGTCTAGAAATAGTGTAAACGCTACTCATAATCCTACAAGGCATGCAGAAATTAATTGCATTGATTTGGTCCTAGAACACTGTAAATCAAATAACATTGATTATCAAAATTATTTTAAAAATATTGTAGTTTATGTAACTGTAGAGCCTTGTATAATGTGTGCTGCTGCTTTGAATAACTTAAAAATACAAGAAGTTGTTTATGGTTGTCCAAATGACAGATTTGGTGGTAAAACTGTTTTAGATGTTAGTAATTTTTATATAGAACCTTATGTTGTGAGTGGAAATCTTTTAGCCGATGAAGCAATGGCTTTGCTTAAACGATTTTACAAAGGTGTCAATCCTAATGCACCAGAATCTAAAGTAAAAAAAGATAAACCTTAAGCATAAGTATGATTACCGAGATGATGAAAAATTTGTAAACATTTTTCTAATAAAACTAATTATTGTATTCTACAGGTATTTATTTGTTTGCTAGTCATGGAATTATATTTAAAATATTTATAAGACCATACACACTTTATTTTGAAATAATATGGTTCATGGAATCCTATTGAATAAAAATGGTTCTGGGAGTGAATAAAAACTCAAATAGCTCAGATGTTAAATTGAAGTTTAGTGGCCGATTGCTCAGTAAAATTTTGGTGTATAGTCTTTATAAATTCTAATGTGGAAGCATACATAATTACTAAGATCCCTGTTAAAACTTATTTATATTTACTTATTTCTATAACATAGCTTAATTTTTTACATACACTATATAAACAATTTGGTTTATAATTAAGAGAAAAAAAAATAACAAGGTCAACAACAACCACAAAAACAAAATCCAAAACAATGCTCACACTTACTTACATACATAAACATGTTATACCTATTTATAAAAAATAACATTACAAGTATCCAATCTAAGACAAGGTAAAAATATTAAAATAAGTTGGCAATATTTAGTAAACATTTATAAAATTGATGCTTTTTTGAAATGTTATTTTTTTTAATATGTGTGGGAGAAGTAGTAACTAAATGCATAATACCTATAAAATTTTAAGTGCCCAAGCAGTTTCTGTATGTACTAAAATTATTAACCTGTACTTAGTGCATTACTAATTTTACTGAAGAGCTTTTTTTAATTGCAGACATTATGCAGGAAACTACAGTAAATATCTAAGATTAATGATTGATTTCGTTCAAATACACTTTTAGGTATCCTGACTAATTAATGGCCAAGAAACTTCTTGTGTCATTTTACAAAACCAATTGCTTAGTTTATTAAGTTTTTATTTAATATATTAAGGGAATGCTGCTTATCAAGTTCAAGAATTACTATAATAGCTCTTAAAAATATAAAGTCTCTTGCCACCTACAACTCCATTTTTACCATCTACAAAATACTTTGTGAAAAAAATTTACCATCAGAACTATAACCAGGAGTTACACAGTTTAGCATTTTACCCTATTGAATTCTATTTTTTAAGTATGGCTTTTATCTTATTTTTTAGATTACATAGGTTCCTTCCTCTATTTAGATTTAGTTTTTCAACCAATCAGATTATTTGCATAATATTACAACTTTTTGAGTAATAATAAGTTCATATTACACTATTATTTTATAATATTAGTCCATAGCTGTTTGCATAATATTTGAACTTTTTGGGAAATAGTGATTAAATGTTTAATTTGACTCTGGTAATGTTTTCATGGTTATGTTCTTAATTTAAAAGTACAAATTTCATTAATTACAGAACATTTACTGTGTTTACTTGTGGTGCATGAAACTGTACTGATATTGGGGAACCACTCCACAATGTAACCATATATATATATAAATATCCTCTAAACAATAGTATTAATATGAACAATTTTGGTAGCTTAAAACAATGTGATAATCAAGAAATGTGACTATGAACCCCTACAGACAAGTATGAGTTGTTAGTGGGCTGAGACTTTAATTGTGAATCACATCAGCTGGTACACAATTTTATGTTATGAACTGTTTTGTCATTAGTCAGGGCTATGGAATCCATTAACCATTTGTGGTACAGATACAATTTCCACATTCTCTTCATTTAGCCCATTGACATGGTTATTGCTTTCAACATTACTGCTATCGACATCCACTGGCACATCTGCAATATCTGAAGTTGAGCTACTGTCACTGTCAGATGACGATGAAGAGCTATCACTCTCAGAGTCTTCACTGGATGACGCTCGTGTTCTCTGGTGTTCATTTTCAAGCCTCAGTTTTTCATTAGTTAACCGGAGCTGATGCAGTTGCTCTTCTTGCTCTTTTATATGCTGTATCAGGTCAGCATATTTGGGATCTTCTGATACACTAGATTCCATAGATGTTCCTGAAATGTCCCTTTCAGTTATCACACTGTCTCTATCTGTGACAGTTGCTGATGTTTCCTTATCACTTCCTAAAGTATCCTCATCAATGGGCCTCGTTCTGCGTTCAGTCCTTTTAACGAGATTGTCATACTTAGCCTCGAGAAGAAGATATTCCTGTATAAGTTCATCTTTAGACATATTTGACAATCGTTCACTTTGCGCGTCTTCATAAACACTAGAGAATTCTTTAGTTAAATATTCTTCTTCGTCTTCTGGTAACGAATAAAAGTAATTATCCTCAGAATCAATGCTAAAACTTGAATCACGTGTTCTAGCAGATGGTGTTTGCATTATATTGAACGAGTTTTCAGGTTCAGGTTTATGAATTTCCATAAGAAACTGGTTATTATTAAAAGGGGCTTGCGTTTTAGCTAACACAATTTTACGGAATCGATTGTTCCTCTTGGGTTTATCTCTCTTCCACCTTTCTTGCCATGGTACTTTACCAATAGGTTTCATTACTTTACGTTTGTACTTCCCGCGCCTCCGCTTTTTCTTGCCAGTCCCCTCATATTTAGGTTTTGATAAATCACCTTTAGGTGGCGCTTCTGTATCTTGAAAACGCGTCGTATCGCCATCTTTTATTGTATTTACTAAATTGGATTCTTCCATTTTGCAGCAAAAACGTCCAATTTTATCTTGATAAAAGTTAAGTCAACAGATTCACACTTGAAATAAAATCACACAGTCGTACCCAGAAACAATATGCTCACGAAACTAAATGAAATACACTGCGCACGAATCTTCACTTGTAGACCATGTTCCACCATTTTAATACATGGTATATTTTTTTATTTACTTTACGCAATGTTGCTAGTACTAGTAGAGTTTACTGGTAGCTTGGTAGATTTGGAACATTAATTGTGGATATTATTTTTATAGCATTCTAAGTAGCACGTACGAGGAAACATACACAGGTACATTTTAGAGAAATAATAGATTGATACCATGGACGTATAACTTTTTATACGTCTATGATTGATTGATACATAACTTCAACTTTTGGTTTATGGCTTTTATTGTGGTTTAGCACAGATTTCTAAACAGATGAAACCTTCGTGAACGACACTGTGAGGCCAGTAATTAGTTATGTATGCGTGACAGCTCTCACCGACGTTGTCAAATTACTCACGTTGGTGTGCGCGTAATGTTCTCAGTCTTAAGAAAAAAAATCCCACTATTGTTGTCTTAGCTTCGGAAATCTTCGCGTATAATAAACACATAAAATATATTATAATGTTAAAATAATTTATTATTACACCGATTATACATTATGCAAGGATTTCTTGTTATGATTAAGAATTTTGATTCTGCATGCAACTAAAAATTCGAATATTCGTACAGAAAATTCGGAATAAAAAGACAACGCCGAATAATAGTAAAAGTCATAAGTGTGTTTATTTTGAGTATTCTATCGGAGCTTTGAATAACTTTGAATATTATGCTTGACAAAAGGTGGCAACTACTCATTTAATATCGGTGAACACAGACAGTGCAGAGAATTTTTGTCAACTGATTTGATGTTGGGGGGCCAGATCATTCAATTTGTTTAGTATCCAATCTTTGTCTGGACGCATGTCGCAAACGAAAAGTTAACCTAGGCAGCAAGGCCAGTATATGTGGTGCCAACAGCGATTGGCCTGATCCCAACATCTTTTTTTGGGTAAGTATGTGCGCACAAATTAGCACCGTATAAAACTTCGACAATGTCACTACTGACTCGACCAGATAACATGAGGTTAATTAAAACGATTAGATCTCTCAAAAGAACTCGCCTAATTTTTAAAGCTCCACTATACCTACCTACTTACAAGTATAAAAACTTGCTTCATAACTATGATTTTCATCAACACTATTAGTATTTTTATAAACGCTAGTAATGACGTGGATCTGTGCTAGGCATCGATTCACATTAAATAAAAAAAATACGATTATAAAAATAGGGCTTAAAATAGAATAATCCAATCTACATAAATAATTTGGTCTACGAGTATCTTCAAAAAAATCATAATCTATATTTTACCTTAACTTTAGGGAAAATAATTTCAATTTAGTATAGCAACACTAATCAATTTTCGTTGAGGTGTTGTGTTTCTATTCATTGAATGAAATGAAATTGCCTAAATTATATAAATAGCAAACTTCTCTATGAAATTATATTCCTCTTTCCTTTTCTTATTTTTGGGAACAATGTTTGCAATGTTTGAAGACACAATACGGCATAATCTTAAACAAAACTTGAAATCACACGGGACTTCCGTACGAGACGGAAGTCCGATTCGTACTGATTGGAGTTTGTATTTGCTTTGGCGTTTGATATTTGCTTTCTGGACCTAAGGATCTGTGTTCTGCACGTTCCATCTGCCTTTTGTTTTAGAAATCTGTGTGGTTTAGCCTCACAATTTCGCCAATGTCACGTAGAAAGATAGACCGCCAAACGAGGAGATTGGTAGGCAACAGAGATGAGACAGAGATGGCTGATCGATGAGAATTCAGTCGATATAGCTGGATTAAAATTACGTCGGATTTAAATCACTAACGCGATATTACGAGTCAGTTGGCAAGTTGAACTGGAGGCTTTGTATTTGTAATGTTTAACGTGGTTACATTCACAGACTAAGTAGAGAGATAAGTTACATACGACAACTTTTTTGTCCAACATGTAATGGCTCATGTTTGATAGGCAATATCAAGTCGAGGATATATAAGAGACGATCTTCTTAGCATTCCATGGATTCACCGTGCGGGTGCCGGGTCCATCGTGTGGCAGAGAGAGAAAAACTCGAGTAGTTCCCGAGACTTGTGACTCGGGCGTAGGTTTAAGGGGCCCCTTTCTGACGTACATCAACACTCACCTTCACCACTCGTTTTTCTCTCCCTGCCCAGCCAAATCTGATATGAGCCTACTAGTGCAGCTTTAGATACACGTTCTAGTATAGAACTTACAGCACTTCTGGATAAGCCAAGGTCTTTCAGTAGGTTATAGAGAGATTTTGCTGGTATACCTCTCGCTCCCACTTCTACAGCGTATAAATTAACTACATAGCCGTTTTTTGTTAATTCGTTTAGGAGGTCGTAATACTTATTTTGTTTCATCGCGTGGTCTTTAGGTATATTAGTTTCCCACGGTACGGTAAGTTCTACAAGGACTATGCGTTTCGTAGCTCTAGAAAAAAGGAAAATGTCCGGTCTGGATGACGAAACACCCACATCCTCTGGGATTTTGTAGTGCTTTTCATACGTGTCCATTAAAATAGTCCAATCAGGTGCTGTACCCAGGATTGAGTAAGGCTTGTTCCTGGAGTTTGAAGTTGAGCCTTCTTTTACAAAGTTAATTTGTCTGTTGTTTGTCGTCAATCCCTTTTGGGCTCTAGCTACCGAAAGGCTCATGGCTTCACGTATGATTTCAAGTACTCTGTCATGACGCCGTGAGTAATGACCCCCATTAAGGAGCACCTTGCATCCCACCAATATGTGCCTTGCTGTACATATCGCCTCTCCACAAGTATAGCAACATTTTTCAGCTTTTCCCCACCTTACCAAGTTACTCTGGTCAGGGAGAGGCTTTTCCCCACCTTCAAGTTTTGGTCAGGGAATGCATTTAGATAAAATTTTAATAAGGCAGGGGACCAGTCATAGATCAAGGTGCGCCATTTTAGAGCTAATGGGATACAGAACTCACCTATGGTTAACCACTCACTTTGCATTTCTAAATTCATAGCGTGCACTTTGTAACCGTCATTTTCGTCTTGTTGTAGAAAGGTTTTACCATGTCTCGGTCTTCCTTTTTTTTCTCGCACCCAACCCAGCAGTATTTACTTGTGCACCTGCCATAAATTGTTTATGGAATTGAAGTCTAGATTCCAGGTCTGAAGCAGTTTTGTCTTTTGGGAGAGATGTAATTAATTCGTCTTGCGACTTTCCCAAAACATGCGTTTTGTAACTCTTAGGTGTTTGTAAAGTTCAGACGGTTTCTTTAGTTTCAGCCCAAAACTATTGTGATCCCTAAAAAGAGTAGAGGATCAGCCGGATGTGCCAATCCGAACCATGACTTCAATATCTTTATGACATTGGCATCTAGCTTTGCCAGGAGAGTTTTACCGATGTCATATACTAGGAAAGGCCAAGTGAGACGTGATGTGAGGTGGTTGTCATATATCCATGCTTTTTGATATTGCTGATAGGCTGCTGGTCTACCTTATTGAGGTTGTTCATGAAATTTTCAACAACCACCTCTAATGATGGTGTACGTCCTTTGTGATCTATCTTTCTACCAAGAAATTTGAAAGGCACTGCCTCTGCAATTGTGGCAACTCCTTGGCCACTTATGGAGAGTCCCGGATCGTAAGACGTATATTTGGTATTTCTTCTACCCAGACAAAGACAATGACATTTAGATGGTTTTGTCCTCATTCCCTCCGTCCATGTACAGAACTCATCGACTTCGTTCAACAATTCTTGACACTGTTTGGGATTACGTGTAAGTATTGCAAGGTCGTCCGCAAAGGCCAAGATTGACTCAGTGTACTTATTGTTGATTTTAAACCGGTAGCCCCATTTCTTTTCACGGGATATTAATTTGTCTACTAAAATATTTATAACTATATTAAATGCTATTGGTGATAAGCAGCACCCTTGGAATAGTCCTACATTGTATTCAAGTGGTTTTGTGTATTCCTTGTTTACTGCTATGACGAATTTTAAGTGGCAATAATAAGAATTAATTATGTCAATAATTTCAGCAGGAAAGTTATACCATTTTAGGGCAAATATCATAAGTTCATGCTGGACAGAACCAAACGCGTTCTCTAGGTCTATCCAGCAGACTGTAATTTGCCTCTCATGTGTTCTGGCATCTTTCAAACTTTCTGCTAGTAATGTATTGTGTTCCAGGCATCCAGAAATACCAGGCAAGAACCCTTTCTGGTGATTGGGCCTGAAATACCTATTGCTAGTCATAAATGTGGTCATTTTGTTTGCAAAATACTGAAAAGATTTTAGAAATTGTATTGGTTAGGGCTATCGGTCTGGTGTCTTTGGGATGAGTTACTTCCTGCTTTTTAGGGATGAGGACAAAATTGCTCTTCCAAATGCTACTGGGACTTGCTTTCTTGACCAGATCTTAATGAATATATTCAAGATATGTTTACGAACTGATGGACACTTTTTATACACTATGTAAGGAATGCCATCTGGGCCAGGAGCTGATTTAGTAGTTTTTTTAATTTGATAGTTTACTTCCTCTTCACTAGGTGGGGTGCCTTGAAAGCCTGTCAGAGGATCATTAGGTCTTTGGATGTTTGGTTCTACGTACGAGCTCCCGCGTTTAGGCACTTCGTATGTGCTTTTAAAGTGATCGTAAATTTGCGCGTTAGTCAAGATAAGCTTTCCATTTTGCTCCCTGAAAATATTTTTGGAGTATTGAAAAGGGTTTTATCAAAGTCTACTTCGTGTTTAGCTCTGTTAAAATTATCACGATTTTACTAATTTGAAGCGATATTCCTTGTATTAATTTAAGGATTGATCTTAGAGCCCTGGACAGTTGGTGACTTAGATGGTTATCGCCCATGGTTTTAGCTACACGAAGACGTTTTATTAACTCTCTTTTCTTCCTCCGCAATTTCATTTTGAACATATTTTCCTTGCTATTTTGAGCATAACAAGTTGATGGTGGGTAATGTTCCGAGAAGTATGTATATATGGTGTCCTGGAAAGTTTCTACTTGGCTGTTTAGGTCTTGTTTTGGCCCAGGATGTTCTAATAAGTTCGCCAAGTTTTCGTCATGAACTTTCCAGGTAGAGTTTTTAAACTGGGAATGCCAAGACGTGTCCTGATGACAATGGACTCCTGGTAGTTTTCACTCGATGGTTCACCTTGGGATATATGAGGTCAACTCTATCCATAGTGTTTGTCGAAGTACTGACCGACGGCTGTCGTGCTTCAACACCATCATGTGTCTTTAAATGCTTTTTGTACCAGGCTCGTCTCTTGTAAATTTTCCGCACACAGGGCATCTCAAGTCCGTATTCGCGCCAGGGTCGTCATTACTATCACACGGTGGACAGATCTTCCGCCCCGCCTCTCGGACTGTCCCAGGGGTATTATTCTTATTTGGACTTTTAGCGATTTAATTCCCGGGCTTGGCTTGCTAGGCCTTCACCCTCGGCTGTCTTTCCAACAGTCAGATGTCTTTCCATCCGTCAGATGTCTTTTCCACCAGCCATCTGTCTTTCCAGCGTCATCCCGTCTCTCCGGGCTGTCATTTTTGTTTGAGACGATCTTCTTAGCATTCCATGGATTCACCGTGCGGGTGCCGGGTCCATCGTGTGGCAGAGAGAGAAAAACTCGAGTAGTTCCCGAGACTTGTGACTCGGGCGTAGGTCAATTTAAAAAAAAAAACACGTAAATTCCATGGTTTTGGTTTTGACATTGACATGTATTCTGAATTTCCGAATGGAAGCCAAAAGAAAAAGATCTGTGTTTAAGTGACATTGGCGAAATTACGGTGACATTACCGAATGGAAGCCAAAAGATATAGGCAGTTGAAGTTGAAGTATAATTTTGTAATGAACTAAGCCAACTAATGAATAGTAATAGTAATAAAAGTTCTAGTTTACAAAATTTCTTTTCTAAATCTAATTTTTGTTTTCTTGTCTCAGAAAAATCAATAAAGACATTAATCAAGTTAATCGAACTTAAACAAGTATCAAATAATTAGTGGAGTCAGTACATCATCAGAAATGGCAGATGATATAGTTTTCGATTTACTCCATTCAGAAATTATAAATTTTACTCTTGAACAGTCTAAAGAAAGCGATAAAAAGGTATTAATTTTATTTACATAATAAAAAGAAGCAAACATGCGTCAGGTTAACCTTGGCAGTATCTGCCGCCTATGTTTAAGGCAAAAACAGTGTGTTGGATTTAATAATTGTGATTCTCAATTTATGAACTCATGTCGTACATACAATGGAAGTGGCGTTTTGTTTACAGGAAGTGGACTTGTCTGGTGTGGAATACATAGGTTTTGCAGCTGGCTACAAAATAATGGAAAGACTTACAAGAGAATGGCCTAGATTTAAAGATGAACTGGACACAATGAAGTTTATTTGCACTGACTTTTGGACTTGCATATACAAGAAACAAATAGACAATTTGCGGACAAATCATCAAGGAGTGTATGTTTTACAAGACAATGCATTTCGTTTTCTTACTACCTTCTCAAATGGCCATCAATATTTAGAGTATGCTCCAAGGGTGAGTTCTCAATAGATTGAATGAAAAACATAGTTTCTTTGTGGGACATATTTACTTAATTAAACTAAAAAAATGGCAATTTTACATGAGGTTGGAATTTTATCCACACTAAATTGCAACACATTATTACCAGACCACTCCACCAGAATATCACAAAAATGGAAAGTTTGTATAAGAGGTAGGTGCTTCAAGTCCCACAGTGGGCTGGGTAAGCTGTCTATGAAGATTATGACATTCCATAAATAGTAATTCAGGGACTAATTGTAATTCAGTCCCATTATGACTAATCAATTACCAGTGGCCCTCAACACTACAGAAAAATTGTTGGTTCTTTAGCATCCTGTATCAAGAGAACCAGTCTCCAAAGATTATTAAAATATGATCAACTAGCTGTACCCTGCCATGCTTCGCTGTGGCACATTGTAATGCAAAAAATAGATAAAAACAATCTTTGATGAGGATTATATATATCATTCTAAAATTTCAGCTCGATCGGTGCAGAACTTTTTGAAGCGTAGACAAACCAACATAACATTTTTATATATAGAGATATATCATGTGCAAGACAGTATGGTTGACAGATTAGCAGTAAATTTAGAAAAGGGAAAGCAAGTAAATCCTACTAATATTGTGTGAATACCAAAGTTTGAGTGTTTCTTGCTCAATCAGCACAGGGTACTTTTAATCACAGAGACGGGAACTATGCAGGTAAACCATGGGGCATTACTAGTATTAAACAAACACATGACAATATTTTATGATAACAGTTTCTCCTAAATGTGAATGAATACCTGCAATATTCATACCCTAGTGGGTAGTTAATTTATTAAACACTAACGTGCATCCTGTTGTTTCACCCGTGTTGTTCCCAATCCTGTGATAAAAATTTGCCTTTGTGTCATACCAGACTTATCTATTTAAATAATATGAACCAAATTTTATTTAATGATCCTTTCTATAGTTTTGGTGTGATAATGTAACAAACTTCCATACATACATAGGTACTCACAAAATTTGCAATTTACAATATTACTAGGATTAGTCATTGGTTTATTAATATGTGATTGTCTATTGTTTCAGTATGTGGCATACACATGTGGTCTGATAAGAGGAGGGCTGGCCAATCTCTGCATCAACAGTGTTGTGACAGCCGAAGTACAATCCATGCCATCGTGTAAATTTCATATCCATGTGCAAAGATCATAATTTATTTAAATAATAATTATAATTTGTGTAAGCTGGGTATCAACATAATTATGAAGTTTAGTAACATAACTTGACCATTGAGAAAAAAATCTGATAGATGTAGCTATATATCAATTGATTATTATTATTGAATGAGCCATTTCCAGATGACTACGAAATATATATTTTTTTTAATTGACACCGAAATTTATTTAAAAATGTAATAGATGGTGCCAACCTGACACACAATAAGATTTGATATATTATGTATTCGTCCCAATCTAAGATTCTGCCAATGTCAATTGTTCTATATTTTGTCAATTTACGTTCATTACAGACATTCATTATGAGTGGCTAGTATTGCTTTTGAATATCCATATCATTTGACATGTTCATGTCAAATTTATGTATTTGTATATAAAAACAGGGTTATTGGTAATTAGCCTGCATCCTTTTAAGGGCTTGTTAAACACCTTAAATATGTTAACTTGTCTTCTACAGTTAAAAAAAATCGTATAATTTTTTCCCATCTTAATATATTATGTATTTAAATTACGCGTCACGTTGTTTGTCCGTGATAGACTCCTAAACTAGTCAACCATGTGCAGTTTGATCCAACTTGTAACAACCGATTATTTTTCTGTATATGACAATATCCGATCATTGCCGGAACAGGCCGCTAGTACAAGACAAAAAAAGTTTATTTGCCCATTCTAACAAGAAAAAAATTAAAAATTTTGACTATCCCCGACTACCTCAGATTTGTTATCTGTACAACATTCTACTCTAGTCAAGCCCTTTCATTTGATACCCATATTAAGGGAGTTGTGAAAAAAGAAATGTATTTCGCCATTTCGTGGAAGCGGCCATCTTGGATTTGAAATTTGTCAGTGTGCAATGTATTCTACTAGTCAAGCCCTTTCGTTTGATACCCATATTGAGACAGTAGTGAAAAAAATAATATAATTCGCCGTTTTGTGGTGGCGGCCATCTTGGATTTGAAATTTGTTATAATGTATAGTATTCTACTAGTCAAGCCCTTTCATTTGATACCCATATTGAGGTAGGTTGTGAAGAAATATTTTGTCCGCCATTTTGTGGCAGCGGCCATCTTGAATCTATATTAACCAAACATAACTAAGAACATCCGCACGGATATTAACTTTCAAAAAAAAAAACCGCATTGAAATCGGTCCATCCGTTTGAGCTCTACGGTGCCACAGACAGACACACACACAGACAGAAAGACATCGACGTCAAACTTATAACACCCCTTTTTTTGGTCGGGGGTTAAAAACATGTACTCTTCGTACAAAACAAGAGCGCGTGCACAGTTTACGCTCGATAAATGAAGTGCAGACGTGAATAGAGCTAAACAGTGCTAGAGTAGAAAAAAAAAGTTTAAAAAATTGGCAGTCATAGGAGCTGCTAATAAAAGTGAAAATTTATAAATTAAAAAAAATTGTAGCTTACTTTGGAAATTACGGAAACCGGAATGTGAAACCGGAGGGCGTGGCCATGAGCATGGCAATTTGGCAATGCGACGGCATTTCTTGATAACCAATGGGAAATGGTGACGCATTTCAACATGGTCTTGGTCCCGAGTTTACCTGAAGCTGAACGCTAGGTCGCTAGAATTCCATTCACAGTCCGAGAAAAATCTGTCTATGCCGCGTCAAAAGAAGTATTCTCTTCAATTTTTTTTTGTAATGTGTAAGAATTGTTTGTTCATTCGATTCATTGCTGCGCTCAACACTTAACACATCACCTTAAATCTATGTAGAAAATAGTGATAATTTAGTTCTGGGCAAACCTTTATATAACTTAATTTGAGGGAGTTACATTCGATTTAAAAAATGGCACACCTCTCGTGTTATCAGCCACAAGTAGAAAAATATGATAACGCGCCTGTCGTGCCATGACCATAGAATTGGTAAACGTACATAATATAGTATAGTGGCCGGCAAACAAGTTGACCCAAAAGTGACGTGGAAGGGATAAGTTCGCGCATGTGTTCTTCAACCAAAGAGAACATAAAAATGTTTTTGCGCAGCCATGCACAGCTAACTTCATTGGGTCAACTTGTTTGCCAGCAAATATACATGCTCTTAAATGGATGTAGGCTGATTACTAATAACCCCTGTATAATTAAAGTAATAAGAGATTGTCGAAATTTAGTACATACATAATACAAAAAACCACTACCGCCGCGCCGTCTAGTATGAAGTTTGGATTTTTTTTTCTGAAAATGGCACATTACACGCCAAAGAATAATCTTTGTATGATATTTTTTTTACTATGACATATTATTTATATAAGCATCATCTAATAAATAAAAAGTTAATCCAATACAATTATAGCGTCATCTATCGACCACCATAAAAAATAAAATTTTATTTTAAAAAAAATTGTTACATCATAGTAGGTACTCATGGTTCTAAGTGTAAACTTCACATGGGCTACTAATACATGTTGCCTCTTAATCTTTGAATCATCATGAAAAGATGCTACATTTGTTATCTGTTCTATGTGCATAAGTATATCTACATTAAATTAAAAATACTGTTATGAAGAGTGTTTTTTCTTCTGATGAAATGACCAATAAACTCTTCAGCTTTACCATAAGTACTTAGTATTTTTAGGGTTCCATAGCCAATTGGCAAAATACGGGACCTTTATAGATTCGTCATGTCTATCTGTCTGTCCGTCCGTATGTCACAGCCACTTTTCTTCGAAACTATAAAAGCTACACTATTGAAACTTGGTAGGTAAGTAGATGTAATCTGTAAACCGCATTAAGATTTTGATACAAAAAATAGAAAAAAAAAACAAATATCTATGTATGTAAATCTTAACATAGAACTGAAATTCAAAAACTTTTATTGACCAAATTCATACGTGTGGTATCTATCACAGACTAAGTAGTACACTGTATCTATGGATAGGTCATCAAAAATGATATTGAGGTTTCTAACATTTTTTTTTTCTTAACTGAATAGTTTGCGCGAGGGACTCTTCCAAAGTGGTAAAAATTCTCTTGGTCTATATTATCTATTCTATGTAAAAAGTGTGTGCCCCCAACCCCCTTGTAACTTCTAAAATAAGTATAAAAAAATTAAAAATTCAAAAATAAAAATGTGTATGATGTAAGTACGTTACCATGTAAACTATCATCGAAAATTGGTTTGAATGAGATCTAGTAAGTAGTTTTATTTTAATAGGTACATGATAAATTGACTATTGTTAAAACACTGATTAAAGTAACAACGAACTACAAGAACTTTTGTATTACGTTACTTGCTGCTACGGAAGCCTTCATGGAGGAGTCCGACTCGCACTTGACCACTTTTATTTTATGTGGGGGAAATGCCTGTACGCACAGTCCACCGTGAATGGACACGAGGACACGGCGGCAGGTGTGTCGGGTTCGACACCATGGACGGACTGACATCCAGACATGATGCCTAAAAAACTCCAAACATTTATCCTGCGTAGCCAGGAGTCAGGGTCGCGGGGACACTTATCGCACACACACGAAAGACCCTGACCCATTCTCCACCGCCCTTGCGACCCCGGCTTAACGCCCCGCGTGGAGCGTTAAGTAGCATTTGGCTCTAGTAACGCACTGGAAATCGGCGGCGCGTCACTACCTCAATGGCCTATCCCAAGGTGGGGTGCCAGATGGCCCTAAACGTTTGAAGCCCCAGGCCTTCCAGTGGAGATGGGATGTGAGCCAGAGTGGCAACTCTCGAGGGTCGCACACGTGTTCGCTTCCGCCTCAGTTGAGGACCAAGAGACTTCAACAACTCTCGCTTTTCCAACTCACGCGAAAGGTCCACCCTCACCACCGCGGCTAGAGATAGCCGTGGTTCCTCTTCTATGGCCGCATCGCGGCCCTTGTCCTTCCACCGAGCACTCTAGTAATCAGAGTATATCGATATTTCAGCCGAGTAACCTTCCCAAGTCTTCCAGTCCCTCTCCCCAACCTCCACACGCACTGCTCAAGGGGGAGAGGAGAGCGTGTAGAAAGTCCCAACCCCGGCCGGGATTCGCCATCACACAACAAAATGCCACCGAGGCAAGTTGTTGTGTGATGCCCAGAGTGCACCGCGTGGAGTTCCCACGCCAATTAGTAGGTACTTATCTTACCAAAGTTATTAGGTATAAATATCTATTATAGCGTGCGCAGAAATGGCTGAAAGCTATTAGGTATAGCGCGAGCAGAAACGGCTGAAAGGATTTGTTTGAGATATACGATACTAAAAAACATAGCCTACTTTTTTCTTGATAAATAAATATAACCGTTACATTACAGTCGAACAGCGTATACAATATCTCTGCGAATATTCTGGGACGCTAATTCTAGTAAAAGAAAATTGGTAAATCTTTAAACTAAAGATCGAGGGTAAAATAGGTTAATGAAATCAAAATTTCTGTCTAACCTCAAATTTTTGCTCAAATTCCTGTACAAAGTACTTACCTATACCGAGAGCTGAGAGAGCAGAGACAAGCTGAAAACTTGTCACATAGGTCTCCTATTATTCCCTAACACGGAGGTACAGACCTGGCTGGTGAGAGGCGGGGCAAAATCGATCCATACATATTTGAAGTGAAAACTTCTTTTGGCGCGCTATAGACAGATTTTTCGTGGGCTGTGAATTGAATTCTAGCGTCACGATCGGGAATGATAAGAAATGTTCGGGTAAACTCGGGACCATGGCCATATTGAAATGCGTCATAATTTACCTACCATTGATTGTACCATTTCTAGATAGCCACGCCCTCCGGTTTCGCCCGCGTAGTTTCCAAAGTCCAAAGTAAGCTATAAAATTCTGAGTTATCAAGTTTTCACTTCTATCGGCAGTTCCTATGACTGCCATTTTTTTTATTCAGTGCATATGTTTTAGGCAATATTCAATTTTTATATGTTGTAGTCATGGACGTGTAAAAAAGTCAGACGTAGTTTCGCAAAAACAAAAAATGTGTCCATAGAGTCGGCCCTTCCCTTGAGCAGCAGAGCATCTAGAAGTTGAGGAAAGGGATTGAAAGACTTGGGGAAGTTAATCGGCCGACACTCATACCGCCCAAGTAAAATTACTAGGTCTTCCAGATGAGGATCTTTCTTTCGCAAAATTAGACGTATTAAGCCGTAGAAGCCGCTGCTTCACAAAGTAGAGTCATTTTCAACGAAATACGTCTAATTTTGCATAATAGACTCTGAAAGGCTTGATATGTTGTAAAATGTTTACACGCACTATGCTAAGTAAGTACGTCCTTCTCAAGTGCACAAGGAAGCAGCGGCTTCACTAAGTAGAGTATCTCTCTAATAATGTACTTAGTCTGTACTGCTTCATGAAGGTGTTAGCATCGCAGCATCTTCATAAATCCACACAAATCTATGAACCTTAATAAGCATGTCGACTCATTTTTAATTTAATATGCCATCAAAAGATTACTCAATAACTGAAACATAGGTGAAATAATTACTTTGTTATCCTAAAAATCTTCCCGTGATACCACGATTTTAAAATCACAATTTTGGACTCTCCTAAAAACGCTTCATACAAATCCGTACAGAAACGTGACGTCACATTGTCGTATTTTCTATGCGTCGCGCGTTAAGTTTGTATACCTAGTAAGCTGGCGAAGAAAAATAATTTTTAATAATTCTTGTCACCAGCGGTGCGCTGGTACTCTTGGATATCTATGAGATTTGCCGGTGGATTTAAATTAAAGGACAATATGAGGAAGAGAAACAATAGGAGGGTGGAAGACCCTGGGGTTTGGCCTTTTCTCCAGAAATACAGAAGAAAGGCGCTACCTTAAGAATCCAGCGTCCTCCGAGCGATGGAGCGTCGGTTCTGCTCATTCCACTTGTGGTCTCTCTTTGGCAGCTGCCTTTGACTGTTACGTTGCGAGATAATCTTGATGCGGTGCGGTGAGGTGCTAATTAGTAATTTTTTACTGGTGCGAAGCGAAGTTATTTAGGAACAGCTGTCTACCAAATTGACGTAATGAAAAAGTGCGAATGTTCGAATGTGAAATGTAAGTGAGAGAGTGATCGCACCCTCGGCACGGCGGCGGTTATTTAATATTCCGCGGGGGGAGTCACCCGAGAGTGGCGTGAATTCCCAGACAAGGTATCCTCTAAGTTACTCAGAAAAAAGAACCAGTAGCTGTATTAAATATGTATTGCGTTTAGGAAACTGTTTCATAACAAAAGTAACTTAAAATTGAATGGGTTTGTCCAATGCATTTCCTAATAATTTCGTACTTTTAAAATGGACTTGCCCATCCATCTTCGAATGATCATAAAGTAAGTTAAACTAAAAAATATCAAAATTAAAATTGGTAAGTACCTACATATTTTATTCTATTTAAATATTGTCATTACATTTATATCAAATAATATAATATAATTGAAGGACCTGTCGTCACATCTATTGTCTAAATTCTTGAGTTTTAAATCACAATATTCAAAGCAATTCAAAGTTCAATGTGCTTGTTGAACAATGATTTAAAATACCAATTTTCGATTTACAGTGGATATTTAGTGTCTGTCTGTCTTCCTTCTTCTGAGTAGGTGTCGCTATTTTTAGTCTGTGGCAATTTAGCTGACAATTCCAAAAATGACAGTTGACGTAATATAAACGCTTTTCGTCTTCGCGCTCTTTCTTTTGATCCGTTCTTTCTTTTTCAATTTACAGAAAATGGCTTCCGAGGAGTTGGTGACTGAGCAATTTCAATTTTTGGGTATTGAAGTACATAAAGAAGTTTTAACAAAATGTGAGTAGCAATCTGTGTCTTCAGTAAACTACTGAATAAAAGATATTACATATACTACTCCTACTTCTTGTAATATCGTTCGTCGATGGTACCGCTTTGAAATGAATGTTCAAGGTTGTTCATTATTTCTTTCAAAGGCGTCAGTTTGTGTGAAGAATATAACATCGATGCAGAATCTTTCGTCGAACAATGGATGGCGTTTAGTTTAAATCACTTAAACGGCGGGTCACCGGATTTGGAGAATTTGGATCTATTTGCAAGAAGGGAATTTTCCAAACGCGCGGCCAACCGACCCAACGCTCCTGCAAAAGATATCGTCGCCGGCGCAGCTTTAACAGTATATGGAGCGCCGGTTCCAGCAGAGTATCCTTTTCAATTCATTTTCCACGTGTTCTTGTTTTATTACAATTGTTGCTTCGTAAATAAAGTGTTTTGTTTGGAAGCGTCACTACTAAAACAAAAAGTTCGTATGTCTCGTAATTTCTATCAATAGTAATTTTCTACGATTCACTCGCAACAGATCGGACAATGAGGTACTATCAAATTATGTGGCAGTTACACCAAAGGTATGTTTCATCAAATATAGTACTCCCTACTTCTAAGTACCAAGTTGTTACCAAGTACAAGTTTAAGGTTATCGTCTATCAAGGTTATTTTCCAATGTCATGAAAACATTAAGTTCATTAGAACATGATCATAACTAGTTGGGTGATACTCTGCTCTAGAGTATCACCCAACTCTGCACTAAGTTGCATTAGTCTAAAATGTTTTCCATTACTTTACATCAGTGCAACTGTGAATTGCCTTGTATTGCTAGCAAAGAAAAAAATATGAAAATATATAGATTGTGTAAATATATATAGATTGTGTATCATAGCATTAACAAGCACATTCTAGAAAAATGAAGACGAAGAAAAATTGAGTCTGCTTGCATTTCATGGGTGTAGGTCTAGTAGCACAGTGTTGCATTCTGTGACTAGATCTACACTCATTGATTGCTTTCAGATATTCTGCAATGGCCACATTTGTTAAAACATTTGAGTCTTTTGAAACTAACTGTCCTTGCTGAATTCTAGTCTTGGAATCACATTTTGAATAACACAATTTGAAGGTAAGTTGACTTAGTATTAAAGGTTGTGCAGAATGGTAAAAACTAAAAGGGATTTGCTATATTCAATTATTGTTTTAAACAACTGTTTAGTAACAGTTGTTGGGGCCAATTCTGAAACTACAGAAAAAAATACTCCATACAAAAACTTTAACCCAATAAAACGTTTGGATGGAACAGCAAATTCACAGATGCCACTCAAATCTTGTGTCTAAAATATAATTCAGGAAATGCATGGAAATGGAAGTTATTCTTTGACTGCATGACTTCAGTACCCCTGAAAATAAAATGGTTCTATTTTTAAGTTGTATTTTACAAACGTCAATATGCAAGACAATTTACATAGACAAAAAAACTATGTACGAGAATAAAATAAAATTTAGAACCCTGATACAACAGCTAAGCTACATTCCAAACATTTTTTTTAACAAACAGAAAAATTGCATCAATATGACAATAATATTTATGTAACTAAGGGTCATACTAACTCAGGCATTAAACCTTTACACTAGCTTTTTTGTTACATCATAATAATGTCTCTGGATAAGGTAAGGCAAAGTAGTGTGTTTAGATTAAATTGGTAAATTAATGTCTAAATAATTTACCTTCATTGTTAGATAATGTCATTTCTCCACAGATACCAGCTGCTACTGCCCAAGTCCACTACAGAAAATTTACTTGATGATATTTGTGGGCGAGTATGCTTCTGGTGCATGTACCTGACATTCATGACTAGATCCATACTCGTCTGCAGCCATCAACTATACCTTCAAACCTGTGACATCTACATACTACCTGTTTTTAGTACCTAAGAAATAAACTGTACCTATATGTAATAAATGCCACCATAAAATTGCAATCGCCGTCACTATATAACTTGTTAGATTATAAACTTAAGGATGGTTAGGTTATAATCGGCGTTAGATTGTAATATAGCTATTTTTTACAATTTTGCGTTAATATAATTATAGGTGTGATTCCTTTAAGCAATATGCTTAACGGAAAAAAATCATAGATTACCGGTTTTTTTTACCGGCGTTTGTCGCTAGGCAAATGCGGACAGTATCGCTCACTATCGGGTGAAAATTACCACGTTGTTAAACATGCTTATCTTATACCTTTAAACGAGCAATTCTTGTATATATATATAGAATCTGAATCTCGGAAACGGCTTGAACGATTTTCATGAAATTTTGTATACAGGCGGTTTCGGGGACGATAAATCGATCTAGCTAGGTTTTATTTTTTTAAAACATCATTTTATGCGCGTTTTTAGACAATGAAAAACTCTTACAATGTCATTAGAATACGATAACTTATTTCGCCACTGTTCTTTAAGTCTAAATGGCTCAGACGGAATATGCTCGCCCTCGGAGACAACAGGCCCCGGTTCGAATCCTGGTGGTCCTTTTCTTTTTGTTCTTTTTTTTCTGAGAAAATCTTATACTTAGCGCCTTTTAGTAGGTCTAAGTAAGTCATCACTTCGTAATTCGTACCTGCCTAAATATCATTTAAAAAAACCGAGCAAAGCTCGGTCAACCAGGTACTTTTATAAAATGCTAATTTGAATTCAAGTTTTTATTTGTATTTTGTTTCTATGTACTATGAACTATAAATCAAAAGAGTTATTTATTTGAATATAGGTATTTATTGTAACTTAAGGTACATTCATTACATAAGCACCAAAACCTTGAATTTTTTCTTAGTGATTAAAAACTGTAACAATTGTTATAATTTTCTTTGAAATCATGCAAAATGAGATAAAATGTTCTTATCAACTAATAAAAAAATATGTCATTTTATCTAAAAAAAAATCATAAATTGCACTCAAAAATCACAAAAATTCACAGCTCTGCACTCTTTTTATTTAACATGTTTTAGTAATTTTATTTATTCTTTTCTTGGTAGCTACTGCCACGAGTATGTATTGTGTGCTCTCTGCATATTCTTTTGTTGCATATTTCACTAGACGTCTTTGTTATGCTATCTTGTTCCCAGCTACAATCTTCATCTCATGGGTTTAGGCCAATCCTAGAGCAGCTTACACTCCGCGAGGTATAAGCTGAGCTTTGCATTAGTGTGAGTGATCACCAATCAGGCAGGAGCTTGAAATTTTGTCCGCGAGGCGACTATAGGCTGAGCTTTGCATTAGTGTGAGTGATCACCAATCAAGCAGGAGCGTGGCGAGACAGAATGGCGCCGCGCCTAAGGCCGGTTGTCACACCTACACTATCCATGTACACTCACACAAATGCAAAGCTCAGCTTATGCCTCTCGGAGTGTACCATATTTTGCTGAGAATTAACTAAATTTTCATTTTTACGGTCTTTGGAAAATTTATAACGTATATTTTGCTGTGTATAAGAGACGTCATTAAACTTTTGGTCAATTCTTTTGATTCGTTTTTTCTCTCGCCGTTCGTTTTGTGGTGGTTGTGGTACTCATACATACCATTAGAAAATTCTAATTCAACCAATTAATTTTCTACGCCTGATATATTTCAGTGGCATATCGTTTATGTAGTTGTAGGTGTTGCTGGTATTGGAGATGAAAATGAAACCACGTCACTGTATAAACTGCTGGTTATATTGATCTTACTGTACAAGTGACGCGGGGCGAGAGACTCGCTCGCTCTCCGCTGTCCTCCACTTATGTACTACATCAGTCACGTACACGTACGTGCTCCTACATACACCCCCTTCTTAAAAAAAGGAGAAAAACATATAACAATCCACAAAAAAACATTATTACTCACAACTTGCTTACAATATCGAATTACGCTAAACTTGCCTCATGAACATATGTTTCCTTGCTAACCTTGGCACAATGACTTCGAACCGTTTTGCTTACTCAGCGTTCTAGCTTGACCTATTGTTTAAAGCGAGTTGTTTGCTCTTTTGCAATTTCCGTATCTTGGAACGCGGATGTAAATGTGGTCGATTCTACGCGTGACAATGCATCAGCGATGTATCAGCATATGTGCTCCCATTACGTGACGTATACCACTTGCAAATTCACTAATAAACAATAACTGTGGGGCACGTCTCGGTACTTCCTTATTCGACCCTATTTTCTAAAACGCATATATGAGTGGTTTATGGTCTGTATACCTAAACCGCAAAATCTCTACCTTCAATCAAATCTCTAAAATAAATTATACCCGAATAAATCGCCAAAGGTTCCTTGTCGTATGTACAGTACTTTTCTGGGATTCGTGGGTTGCAATACCGCGCCTATACTAAGGTCTGACGCGTCTGTCATAAGAGCTACTCTGCCCCTGGACTCGGGTGCGATAACGTGGCAGCATTTTGTAAGTTTTCCTTACACCTTTCAAATGCTCTAATTGCCTCTTCAGTCCATACTATTCTACTCTTATCCTTTTTTGCACCGTGTAAATACTTATCTAAGATTTCTTGCCTTGTGCAGCGTTTGCTATGGGCGCTCTACAAAACTTTAACATACCCAAAAACCTGCGTAACCGCTCTACCGTCTTCGGTTTTGGATAGTCCTGAATAACCTTGACTTTATCAGGTAAAGGACTTAATCCATTTTCCGAGACCTCGTAACCTAAACAATCTATTTAACTTTTCTCAAAAATACATTTTCCTATGTTCATTGCCATTTTGTATTTCTGCAACCGCTCCTAGTTTTCCGCTTGCTTCTTATTTCACGCACATGGCTGCTCCCAACGTGTAGCATTTTCCTTGAACCGGAAATGGAACCTGCACAGCCAATCTGGATCACCTGGAGCTCTTCTCTTCCACAAACCAGACCTATTCTCGTTCCATCTCTGCCGGCTCCTGCTTCTCCCGCGCTCTCGGCCTTGAACCTCGGTGCGTAATGAGGCCACTTCTAAAGCTAATTTCTTCACCTGGTCTTCATTCTCGACGCTCCCGAATACAGCAGCAATGTCGTAGGCGGAGGTGTTCTCTACGATCATGTCCACCATACTTGCCAAACTGTCCAGCGCCTGGTCTTGACATATCGCAATAACTGTTCTGACGGAGGCTGGCATCCTGGATAGCCACAAGCTTTTTATCGTCTGCTCCGAAACCTGCGCTGTTCGTCCCAACTCTCTCACACACCGGAGCAGATGCATAGGCTTCTGCGAACCCAGTTCTAGCTCTGACATGAGCTTCTGGAACTGTCGCTCAGCACTCTCTTCGTAAACTTGCAGCAACCGGTCCTTCAGCGCCGTATACTTGTTGTTTTCCGGCGGCGCTGTCAACAGGTCACTCACCTGTCGAATTGAGTCTCTCCCCAATTTTGAGATGTTAAATCTTGTCCCATCTCCTTGTTTCCGCGATGCCATCACTGCTTCAAACTGGGCAAACCATAACCGCGGCATGTCAACCCAAAAATCAGGAAGTCTCGTTGACACACCTATAGCGGCCAGGGTCAAATCATCGGAATGTGTCCGCTCATCATTCTTGCCTTGCTGACCCGCTTGCCCACTTACTGGCTTCGTTTGCGGAAACATTGTCGGAAGTATACAAAAATTACGCAGCAACACCAAAAAATATTCTGAATCTTCACTGTTCAATTTTCTGTCGGGTTCACCACTGTAGACCCTCAGTAGATCACGTCGGGAACAGGAGATCACGAGTTCGAATCACGTCGGGAACAGGAGATCACGAATTCGGATCACGTCGGGAACAGATCACGTCGGGAACAGGAGATCACGAGTTCGAATCACGTCGGGAACAGATCACGTCGGGAACAGGAGATCACGAGTTCGAATCACGTCGGGGTCACCACTGTAGACCCTCTGTAGATCACGTCGGGGTCACCACTGTAGGTGTTGCTGGTACTGGAGATGAAATGAAACCACGTCACTGTATAAACTGCTGGTTATATTGATCTTAACTGTACAAGTGACGCGGGGCGAGAGACTCCCTCGCTCTCCGCTGTCCTCCACTTATGTACTACATCAGTCACGTACACGTACGTGCTCCTACATAGTGTTCTTCCATTTGTACGGTTAATATAATTTCTTTATGCTGCAAAAAAATGTCAGAACATAACCAAAATTCGATTCTTGCTCATTATCACTGCTATGGCTACAATAGACTTCGCGATTCTGTTTATGATACAAGTTCTTTCTCACTATCTATATGTTGTAAAATTTCAGACATAGTGTTGTCATTATGTGAGAAATTCACAGTAAAGGAGTGGAAAAACAAAAATAAAATAGTAAAAATCTATTTTAGTATTAAAATTAACGTGGTTGTTACACATATTTAATTGGATAACGGGACACTCACGTGTGTATACGGTCGGTCAATCCGACTCGAGTTTCAGTGCCAAACGGGCAGCCATCGCGCGCGTGCACTCTTCTTGAAAAAGGCCGCCGGACTCCGCCGAAACTCGAGCCGGATTGACCGACCGTATATACGTGGGTGTCCCGTTATCCAATTAAATATGATTAAAAAACTAGTCACACAAACGATCGCTACCGGGTATATTTCACCCATACTCACTTTGGAAGTCCGCTGTGACCCAGTGCGTGGTACCAAGTGACAGCGGCGCAGGGAAAGCATCTATTGTTGCTATGCGGAAAGGTACTTGAAGCGGTAATTCCCAAAATTACGTAGGAAAAAAAGCGTTTTATTACGTCTGTGGTATTTTTTACCCAGTAGCGACGAACGCCGAGTTACATATTCTTCAAATAAGGCTTTTTCAGGAAGCCAAATATACCCGTTAAAGATCTCAATTTCAACAAAGGTGGCGCCAATGTTTCATTTACATTATTTTAAATTTATACACTAACGAGCGGCCAGTTCCATAAAATCATGAATCGGAACAAAAACTACCCTATATTTCAAGTTAGACCAAATAAATGACAACTATTGTGAATATCGGTTGACTTCACTTTCGAAGAATTCACTTTGAACAATCAACATGATACTGGATTTATAAATACTTATTAATTCACGAATTATCATCAACTTTTATAAGTCCCGACGTAAACTAGTATGTAGTAACGTAGTGACATTACTACATATATATAGACAGCTCGCATGTGCAGCGAAGGTGAACTGGGGATTAAATGGCGAAATCACGAGAACTATCTACGTCGCGGTGATGGAACCTATCATCATGTATGCCTCAAGTGTATGGGCGCAAGCGGCAGACTTCGAGGAAAACAAGTCTCAGTTGAACGCTATCCAAAGAGGTTTTGCCCAGAAAATCTGTAAGTCGTACCGTACTGTTTCTCTGAAAGCAGCACTTGCCCTTTCCGGCCTGCTCCCCCTGGATCTGAGAATACAGGAAGCGGCAAATTTGTACAGAGTAAAAAAGAACCTCTCCCAAGACTACCTCCCACCAGAAGTGGAGCTCGAACGGAATGTTAACTGCCTAGACCAACCCCATCCGTCCACGCAGTTATCCGTAGAGTACGAGCTCCTAGAAGACACCTCCAATCTTCCACAAGGGCCTCAAATTTATACTGATGGCAGTAAAATTGAAGGTAAAGTTGGAGCTGCTCTAACATGGTGGGAGAATGGCAGAGAGGTCAAGAACTCGACCTTCAAGCTCCACTCCGAATGCACAGTCTTTCAATCGGAACTTTATGCTCTTTACCGGGCAACTCAAATGGCGTTAAAGAGCAAGGACCCAGAAGTCAATGTCCTGAGTGACTCCCGATCTTCACTCGAACTGCTAAGTAACCCAAAACGAGCCACCCCTTGGTTAAGTGCGTAAAGGAAAACATTGAACAGATAAATGCTGAAGGAGATCTCTTCGTCTTTTCTGGGTGAGAGCGCATGTTGGCACCGTCGGCAATGAAAGAGCCGACGAATTGGCCAAATCGGCGGCACTCACGGAGTCACCCAGGGACTACGAGGGATCCCTTGTCCTACGTCAAAAGGAAAATCCGCGAAGAATCGGTCAAGAAATGGCAGGATCGATATGAGACCTCGGACACCGGAAAAGTCACCCAGACGTTCCTCCCTGATATAGCAAACGCATATCGGGTGATGAGAACCACGAAACTGACTCCCTTCCAGGTACAAGCGTTGACGGGACACGGAGGAATAGCAGATTACCTGTACAGATTTAAGCTCAAGAGCAGTCCGGCATGCGAGTGTGACCCCGACCAACCCGAAACGGTCTGGCACGTGCTAGTCGATTGTCCCCGATTCATGGTCGCAAGACATGAGCTCGAATCTATGATCGACAGAAGACTGGTTGTCTCGGATCTCCACAACATCTTAGTAGATCCAGATAACAGAACACGGCTCCTGTCCTTTATGGAGAGCTCATTCCGCATAGCGGCCATGAGAAACTCCACTAAATCAAATACGCGCCCCACATCACCACCACACCCTGCCCCGCTGTCTGTGGACGCCGCGCGGCATGCGGTTCCCGCCCAACATAACTCCTCGAAGAGCATCTCCGTCAAACAACTACTGGAGAACGCAGACCGAGGCGAAGCAGGGATCCGTATCCGCGGAGTGGCTCTCTTCATGGACAGCAACAAAGAAAGATTCGGAATAAGCTTTTGCTTCGCTTGGGAACGGAAACGAGCCCGTTTGTCGCCTGGATTGTCTTGCCTGCTCAATGGGAGTACCGCAAAAAGTCACGATGAAGCGGAAAACCTACGACGCCATGCCGGTGTGCGAGGTAGACGGCCACCGATTTCGGTTGGTGCGATCGAAAAACAAAACGATTGCACTAATAGAGTACTCGGAAGGTCGGACGCCTTTCACACAGGCAAGTGCGCTGCTCGCACATCTGAGCAGAAATGCAGGTGAAACACCCCGGGTGATAAGCGTGGATGCGATGGCAATCGAATATTCAAGAGCGAGAGTCGCAGACCGGCTGGGTTGCATTGAGGCCTCTAAACATCATGAGGTTGTCGTATACGAAGACAGGGGGGAAAATCTGAGCTTCCTCAGAACCCCTTCGCACGACCAAACAAATGCAACTGACAGCTGGGGACATCCTGTTCCTAGTTCGACCATCCAAACCGGCTCCGAAAGAGTACAGCAGAGGGCAGCCGCGGAAAAAGCCTCAGCCAATCTAACTGGCAGCCGAGGCACCAACACGACGTTCGTGACTGCTTTCAACGCAGCAGCAAGGAGCGTACTCCGAATCACATCCCATTCATCACCCCCCTCGACGTCAAAGACCCCCCAAAGCAGCTTCACAGCAACAAACAGCCCGAACGAGAGCCGACATGGGACAGGTTGAACCGCCCCGCTATGTCACGGCTTCGGAGCCGCGAAGCCAAGCACGTAACGCCTTCATCGAATTCATAGCCACACTGAGCTATGCCATACTGAGCCATGTATATGGCAGCTTACAGTGCTGAAAATGGCTTCGTGACACTGAACGAGAGAGAGACAGAGCGCGCGGGAGTGCCTGTTTATGCGACACCACCAAACGACCCAATTGTAGTTACTGCCCGATGCTCCAAGATTATGCTGGACGATAAGATCCTAGAGATGGCCAAGACCATCGAAGGGAACGGAAACGTCAAAACAGATTGGGAAAATTGGGAGGTCCGAGAATACAGTGGGTCAACGGAGTTCCAGGATGTGGAAAAACAACATGGGTGATTAGACACTTCGACGTGGACAAGGACGCCATCATTACTACAACAACAGAGGCAGCAAAAGATCTAAGAGAAAAGCTATCGCACCGAATCGGAAACCTGGTCAAAACCAGAGTGCAAACCATGGCTTCTGCTCTGGTAAATGGTTTCGGTAGAGAAAGTTTCAGCCGCCTCATGGTGGACGAAGCTCTCATGAACCATTTTGGAGCCATTGTGATGGCTTCAAGGCTGTCTGGTGTTGGTGAAATTGTCTTGCCTTATATCGACAGGGAAAATCTCTTCGAAATGAGGTATCATCGCCCGAACCTGGTAACAAAGATCAGCCAGGAGTTGCTCTGCACACATCGAAACCCAATGGACGTCGCATATGCACTGAGGGAAATATACTCCGGCATGTACTCCTCAGCGTCCCGTATAAAGTCCCTAGAGCAGAGAAGATATAAGGGAGCGCAAATACCCAACACCCAACCAAACACCCTCTTCTTAGTTCACACTCAAGAGGAGAAGGAGACCCTGACAAACCAGGGTTATGGGTCAGGCACCGGGTCACGCATCCTTACCATCCATGAAGCTCAGGGACTAACATACGAGTCGGTAATCGTAATCAAAACCAAGGCAAACATGAAGCTGCACGAGAGCGTGCCCCATGCGGTAGTTGCAATCTCACGGCACACGGGGACCTTCACATACTACGCTGACGACACCGACGACGCCATCGGTCGGTTCGTGCGGCGAGCGTGGGCTGCATCACCGAAGACCATCCGCGATTTCAACCTACAGATGGCCATCAGGGACAGAAATGCGGCCGTTGTGGAGGCTCTGGGCCGGGAGGAGGCAGATTAGGCAAATGGCAAAAGGCAATTAGGCAAACACTCGATGTCGAGTCGATTACTAGCGGAATCCCAACCGGTAGTGATCGGCTCTACAGACGAGCACTAGAATTAGATTTTAAATGTACCCAAATCCCTTCTATTTTCCTCTTCTCCTTATCCAAGAAATGTGTAAAAAAAAGATAATTGTAATGACAAAGATCACGGACCCCGGAGTCTGTGGAGTGGATAATTTAAATAAAAAAAAAAAAAGACATTACTACATACCGTAAAGGCAGTGTGGCCGTAAACTTTACGGCCACACTGCCTTGTGTCTAGCCAAGTTCATTTTCAAGTTTCAAGTAAACTGGCGGGCTGCACCATGTGTACACAATATTACACGAACCATTTGGAGCTACTTTTGTCCTCTTTATAGCTTAAAAACTATTGCACATCAACTTGTGAAATTTCTCACACATTGAGGCTTGTTGTACTGAGTTGTACCGTTTATGAAATTTGGAACAGGTATTAAATACCTGTTCCAAATTTCATAAACGGTACAAACCTCAAACGGTTATTTATATATTAACGTCTTAAAATAGTCATTATGATTAAGATAAAGACATAAAAGATTTTATCCAGTTCCAGATGATGTATATAGAAAGTTCAAATTTGACATCCAGATAGGTAATTGGGTAACACAAAGGAATAATCAGAAACAAGTATTTTTTTAATCTAATATATAAAATTCTCGTGTCACAGTTTTCGTTGCCATACTCCTCCGAAACGGCTTGACCGATTTTGATGCAATTTTTTTGTCTTATCCGGTATCTATGAGAATCGGCCAACATCTATTTTCATCCCCTAAATGTTGGGGTAGTCCACCCAAAAATTTTATTTTTATTTTTTAGACAAAATTTTTAATTTCTATTTTTTTATGATACAACATAAAAAAATACATACAATCCTCAATTTTCAACCTTCTACGATCAACCCTTATTTTTTAATAGCCATTTTAGTAATTTAATCATTTTTCCTCTCCGGTCGAAAACTGATCAATTGTCATTTAATTAGTTATCCCCGCCAGATGTCTACAGGTGTCACTTCTGACCCAGTAAACAGCACGATAATTTGGGGATCAATTAAAAATTGCCTATAGCATATATGTAGTTTGAACACGCTAATCTCGGGAACTAAAGGACCGATTAAAAAAAATCGTTCACCGTTCTTTCATATGTTCGTAATCCTTGAACGCTGTAGGTTATATATATGTACCACGGGCGAAGCCGGGGCGGGCCGCTAGTGATTTTATAAAATTTAGTATGTTTATGTTTGGATGTGAACTTATAAAAATAAAACAAAATAGCAATCATAATCGATGGCTGACGGTCTTTATTATCTGTACTTATTTGTAGATTTTAACGAGAACAAATTTTAAATTTTGCTTAACCCCTGACTACCTCGGATTTGTTATATGTACAACATTCTACTAGTCGAGCCCTTTCATTTGATACCCATATAAAGGGTTGTGAAAAAAGAAATGTATTTCGCCATTTTGTGGTAGCGGCCATTTCGGATTTTAAATTTGTCATTGTGCAAAGTATTCTACTAGTCAAGCCCTTTCGTTTGATACCCATATTGAGGTAGTAGTGAAAAGAATAATACCTATAAGTCGTAATTTTGTGGTGGCGGCCATCTTGGATTTGAAATTTGTTATATTGTATTCTAATATTCAAGCCCTTTCATTTGATACCCACATTGAGGTAGGTTGTTAAGAAATATTTTGTCCCCCATTTTGTGGAGGCAGCCATCTTGAATCGATATTAACCAAACAGCTAAGAACATCTGCACGGATATTATTAACCTTCAAATAAAAAAAAAACCGCATCGAAATCGGCCCTTCCGTTTGAGCTCTACGGTGCCACAGACGTACAGACAGACAGACATCGATGTTAAACTTATAACACCCCTTTTTTGGTCGGGGGTAAAAACAGTAAGTGTGTTGGTAAATTGCTAAGGTGACTGTGGATTCTGGTGTTCGGCGGAGAATCCTACGGGTGGTTTATCACCGTCCACCTTGTTAAGGCTAAATCGGACCGGGTAGGTTACCTACATAGAACCCTGAACCGACTCTGAGCACCCCGACTCCACCTAGTTTTGTCCTTGTCGCTACTACCCCTAGAGTGTATTTAAAAAATGCGGGAGCCAGAAGCTCAATGGAAGAAGAATTAAACCTCAAAAAATTATACCTCGTTTAATCTATTATTCTGCAACGCCGCCGCCGTACAAAATTCAAGCGACAAGGAGAAATAATGGAGGGTTGCAACCCCCCACTTCAACTGTAATCAGTTGGACAGCTTACAAGTGACGGCATAGTGCTGAATCTTATTAATTTACACCCTTCTATCATCCTACTTAGGTCTCCTGGTGGTTCATTTGACCCATAAATTTTGTTCACGGGCCTGTAGGTGAAACGTATAGCAATGACAATCCAGCTCATCGTTGAACCGCTGCGTTACAAAACGGCTAGCCGTAATGTAATACGGCGAATTATGTAATCCGGCTGCGACATATACATGGATAATAATTAACTAATAAGTGGTCACTAATAGATAAGAATATCGCAAGTAGTTTTTTTTAAGCTATTGCATAGCTTTTATCGCGGGCCTGGGGACCGAATTTTAATGATCGTGCATCTCTTTCTTATGTTCACAAGAAAGAGGGGATGGAAGACCGTAACGCCGTCCTCCCCACTTGGTCATTCGACTTTGAATCTTATTTGTATCAGCTTTACAGACTAAATCCTCTTAGCTGTCGAAGACTGACTAGATTGTATACTTATCTGAATTTTATTATGGTAAACAAATGTCACTCTTCAAAATAAAAGCAATTCCGAAATACCATCCCTATTGCTTATGTTGATAAAAATGCATGCAACATGCTACAGCTTTACCGCGGCAGTCCCCGAGTACCACACTTCTTTTTTTTTTGCTGGCCTCGTGGCTTAGTTGTTAGTAAGTCTGCCTGCGAAGCCAAACGTCATGAGTTCGATTCGCACCTAATGCAATCTCTAATCTCAATTGTCTGTGATGAATACAAATAATATATGCCTGGATGTTTCTATGAATAATAAGTATTTATTTAGTATTATCAGCTATCTGGCTTCCTTACTTCGATCTTTGATTAGTTTGGGGTCAGATGGTGTTGTGTGTCAAATGTCCACCCATATTTTTTTTATTTTAATGGACCTATGGTAGTTAGAATCAGATCACAGGTCACGTCTACTGCCTGCTGAACTTTGGACGTAACGTAGAAGGCTCCATTCCAGCAGGCGGAGTGTTCAATGTTGTTACAGATTTCTGACATCAATATTTCTGAAATCAACTGTTGCATAACTAAATGTTATTAACAACTCAACTATGTATTCATGGAGAATAGTTTTCGAATTTATTTTGATACGTGTGTATTTTTCTATAACCTTCCTACCCCACAAAAAAAAGTCAAAAGTCACTGTAGGCATTTACCGTTCTGCGAAATAAATGGATATGTCACCGGAAAATAACAAGAATCGTTAGTTGATCAATTCACTAGGTAGTTGATCAACTTTCGGAAAATAAAAAACGGCGGTTGAAATGTATTATTTAACGCAATGAATTTACGTTAATTGATCAACTAACGGTGCGTGGCTGTCATTTAATAAATTACGATTTTGCTGCAAGTAAAATCATCCACAGATGATTACAATGATCCAATCCATGATCATCCGTGATCCCAATCGTTGTTCAGCATATATTATTATATATAATAATATATTTCAGCTGGCGTTTGTTATTTGTAGGAAGTTGATCAACTAAGTACCTAGTGAATTGATCAACTAACGATTCTTGTTAGTTTCCGTTGACAGATATATCTTGAATGTGTTGTTAACGTTTATTTATTAACCAGATGATTAGATAACATTAAGCTGCCAATAATACTTTCATAGATAGCATTAATTGATTTCAGAGAGTTAAAGTAGAAAATGAACCGGCCAACCAAAATGATCTCTGCCCTGCTTCATATTCACCAACGGTGTAAGTATTGTATAATAATTTTCTGAGAAATTTAAGAACGATAGTACTACCGTAGTTATTTTCTTAGCAAGAAAGTCATTTTTGGACAGAATGGAATTTCGAATGAATTGCTATCGCATTAATCAAAAGAAGCAATCGTAAAGCAGGCAGGGTGTATAAACTAATCGCAGAACTTGCGACTAACAAGTTTACGCCAGCGTTTAATGTTTTGTGCGACGGATAGCACAGTGATCTTAATTATACAACATGACGAGAACGTCCTATTTAACAATCGTGGGGTTGTTTGTTGTGAAGGATGTTTTCCGACGACGATTGTTTTCATTTTCGATGAAAATACGGCAATGGTTGCCGTGCCGTTTACGATTGTAGGTATTGTGAAATGTGATCTAATGCTATCGTTAGAGCAATGTATGTACATAATAAAATTTTGTGATTATTAAAACATTTTTTGTACGTAAAATAGAATGTAGAATAGCTATGACGTCAACATAAATAATGTTAGTTTGTAAGCGAATCATAATAGCAAAATTTGGAAACATTTGTAAAAAGGTTTAGGTATTATGCCTTTGTTTGGTTTGAATTTGAACGCGGTGCTATTACGTCCAACTTGTAACTTTATATTTGCATTTGATAGTCCAAAGCTTGGGAAAGTTAAAGGTTGCTTAACTTCACATTGGCTTGAATTTAAGGGGTATAACAATTAAAATAATTTAGAATTCCTAAAGTATATTTACCCATTTATTCGTACGTGTGTACGTGTTCAGATACGATTTCATGTTGATGTGCGAGTATTAGGTAGGGTAGATAGCTCTCCACCTCGCTGTTTGAATTTGGCTTTGGTCGAGTGTGGCAGGACTTCGCGAGGTGATAGCCTAGGCTAGAATTGCAGCACAGGCCGGCCAAGTGTGGGTTGACAAAGGCTCGGTCACAAAACACGTACTTATCTCCTCGTTTTGAAAACTCTAAGTTAAAATAACTGCTTCCACGTGTACAAGGGCCATCAGAGAATTTCTTGCTTGTTATACCGTTCCATTGGTTAATCCTACAGACAATCTGAATATAGTTTTACACAACAAAATCTTCAATATTTTAGTGCATCAGCAAAATATGCCTCAAGAACCAATGCCGGCACAGTCGTTCACTCTTATGGAGACGAGAAACTGCTACAAGTTATAAGTGAAGTCAATGGACTAAATAATCCACTGAGCTGTAAAATAACACAAATGCCTAATGATGATGGCGACATATACACAAAAGCTATGTAAGTACTATACACCTCGTATTTTTTTTTACGTTTCAAATGTTTTCATTTCATAGCGTCAAAGCTTGTATCACTGGGAAAAGCACACATTCAATTTTTTTTATAATAAGTACCTATAAAATGTATAGTGATGAGACGAGCAATACATGGCTGATGGTATAAGCAACTGCCCATAACAGCACAGTGTCATGTAGCTATTTGAATGAATCCCAACCACTGCCTAACACGGCACTGCGCTTGTCACCCGTCATTATTACATACTCCGGGTAAGTTGAAATATAAAAGATACGGCGAAGTTTTCAAAAATAAATTTTAAACCACCATGAAGTTCCAAAGTTTACCACCATTAACCATGAAGTTCATACCTTTTAACTATAGGAAGCAATAGAGAATGTCTATTCTCTATTACTTCCTATGTCTATGGCCTATCGTATCTACACATTTCTCTAATCACAGACTCAAGTAGAGAGATGCTCTAATATAACAATTATAAGTTGTAACTTTCTGTAAATTATTTCAGGTTTGGCTTCGAGTTACTGCACGAGAAAGCCGGTATTTTCGACGGACATATAAGTTATTTATCTCAATGCATAATGAAAAAGGCGAACATTACAGAATCATCATCAGTTAGACATAAATCACAGGTTAATAATTATTCTACATTTCTACGTGCTCGTTTTTAGTTTCTCACTGAAGAGATACCTATATTATTGAAAAAAATATCACGCACGTAGTTCACGTTACCGTTATTTAGTCAGGATGAAAAATAGTCTGTTATTCCAGACTATAAGTAGTGTAACTAACTGTGTACTAAATTTCAACCCAATCTATTGAGGAGTTCCGATGTGATTGAGCATCAAACATCCACATTTTTGCATTTATAATAATAGTAAGATTAACAATGTAAATGAAGCGGTTCTGTGTTTAGACTATTTATATGGACAACGAATGCATTTAACTTAATACAACTACAATTTTCGGAAAACCTCTTGGGACCGCGTACTTACTAACTCTACAAGCTCTTATTGATTTATTCGTTAAATCAAATTGGCACTAAATATAATAGACACTACGATTGTTAACCGTATCTTTTGGAATAAGAATATCTGGAAACGATAGCTATTAGCGTTAAGATCGCCTAATGTGGCAAAAAAATAAAATAAGTAAGTCACCTTTTCTCTATTCTTTTGTGGTATTATCAAGTTTTGTAGTGCATTATAAGATTCACAGATCAAATTATGAGTGTTCATTTTCTCGCAAAAAAACTATTAGAGATAGCTGGCATAAGGTAGGTAGAAGATGCATACATGTTTTTACAATTTCAGACAGAAGTAACAATAGCGGGTCGGATAGAATGCGACGCCGATGCCAGACTCAACCCGAAATCCGTGGTATTGCAAGGAACGTGGGAGCAGTCCCTCAGTCAGGCGGTCCCAGTTGACATTGACAAGTAAATATATTTTTAAACCCCGACCAACAAGAACAAAATTAAAATTTTTGACTAACCCCCGACTACCTAAGATTTGTTATCTGTACAACATTCTACTAGTCAAGCCCTTTCATTTGATACCCATATTAAGGGAGTTCTGAAAAAAAGAAATGTAATTCGCTATTTTGTGGTATCGGCCATCTTGGATTTGAAATTTGTCATAGTGCAAAGTATTCTACTAATCAAGCCCTTTCGTTTGATACCTATATTGAGGTAGTAGTGAAAAAAAATATATAAAGCGCCATTTTGTGGTGGCGGCCATCTTGGATTTGAAATTTGTTATAGCGTATAGTACTCTACTAGTTAAGCCCTTTCATTTGATACCCATATTGAGGTAGGTTGTGAAGAAATATTTTATCCGCCATTTTGTGGAAGCGGCCATTTTGAATCGATATTAACCAAACATAGCTAAGAACACCCGCACGGTAATGAACTTTCAAATAAAAAAAACGGCATTGAAATCGGCCCATCCGTTTGAGCTCTACGGTGCCACAGACAGACACACACACAGACAGACAGACAGACAGACAGATAGACAGACAGACAGACATCGACGTCAAACTTATAACACCCTTTTTTAACCCCCGACAAAAAAAAGGGGTGTTATAAGTTTGACGTCGATGTCTGTCTGTCTGTCTGTCTGTCTGTCTGTCTGTCTGTCTGTCTGTCTGTCTGTCTGTGTGTGTGTCTGTCTGTGGCACCGTAGAGCTCAAACGGATGGCCGATTCGATGCGGTTTTTTTTTTATTTGAAAGTTAATATCCGTGCGGGTGTTTTTAGCTATGTTTGGTTAATATCGATTCAAAATGGCCGCCTCCACAAAATGGCGGACAAAATATTTCTTCACAACCTACCTCAATATGGGTATCAAATGAAAGGGCTTGACTAGTAGAGTACTAAACACTATAACAAATTTCAAATCCAAGATGGCCGCCACCACAAAATGGCGAATTATATAATATTTTTCACTACTGCCTCAATATGGGTATCAAATGAAAGGGCTTGATTAGTAGAATACTTTGCACTATGACAAATTTCAAATCCAAGATAACCGCTACCAGAAAATGGCGAATTACATTTCCTTTCACAATTCCCTTAATATAGGTATCAAATGAAAGGGCTTGACTAGTAGAATGTTCTAGAGATAACAAATCTAAGGTAGTCGGGGTTAATCAAAATTTTTAATTTTGTTCTTGTTTGGTCGGGGGTTAAAAAAGGGTGTTATAAGTTTGACGTCGATGTCTGTCTGTCTGTCTGTCTGTGTGTGTGTCTGTCTGTGGCACCGTAGAGCTCAAACGAATGGGCCGATTTCGTTGCGGTTTTCTTTATTTGAAAGTTAATATCCGTGCGGATGTTCTTACCTATGTTTGGTTAATACCGATTCAAGATGGTCGCCGCCACAAAATGGCGGACAAAATATTTCTTCACAACCTGCCTCAATATGGGTATCAAATGAAAGGGTTTGACTAGTAGAATACTATACACTATAACAAAATCAAATCCAAGATGATTAATAATTCGCCACCACAAAATGGCGAATTATTATATTTTTTTCACTACTGTCTCAATATGGGTATCAAACGAAAGAGCTTGACTAGTAGAATATTGTACAGATAACAAATCTGAGGTAGTCGGGGGTTAATCAAAATTTTTAATTTTGTTCTTGTTATAGCTTAGGAGTCTTGTGCCCAAAGGCAAATTTGCCGTCATTTAGTAACTTATAATCGCTTACAGCCTGTAAGGCTACTTTTCCATTAGAGATGTGCTATGCTACGTTGCTATGGATGCGTTGGTATCCACCAATCATAATTTATAGGTACATTTAGCATAGCACTGCTGGAAACGGCTTCAACTAAGCTATATTTTTTACATGGGAGCTATGTATGTGCTATGGCAGAGAGCAGGGAACTATGGGTGACGAAAGATCGATCTAACGACTGAAGATACGTCCCTGATCGTATAACTCTTTTAGCTATCTTGACACGAGGTTTTATAAATATTTTTTTTATAAATAAAAGTGAAAACTAATAATTGAGAGTTTGAAAGCTCTCTTTGGAAACTACGCGGGTGAAACCGGAGAGCGTGGTCATAACCATTGCCATCTAGATCACCCGTGTAGGTCTACCCGAAGATTTCTGTCATTTACGAACGCGACGCTTGTGTTCAATTCACAGCCCACGGAAAATCTGTATCTATGTGGTGCGCAAAAAGAAGTTTTCACTTTAAAAATAGCTTAGGTGTTATTACATAGATAGATAGAAAGCAACAAATTTCATACAGATTTTTTTTAATAAAGGGTTACGACACTAGCAGGACATGTGCCAGATGGTAAGCAACATGCCTGCCACATAACAGTAGGTACAATGGAACGTGAAAAGTACAAATCATTGCCTAGCACTGCACTCGTCACCCACCACTAAACCCTGTAATTTCTCTGGAAACATTTATCCCTTCATTTAGCTTTATTGGAAAGAGCAACAAATATCCATTCATATAAATTTTCGCACAAAAGTAGGATATTAACGTAGATAAGGTACTTAGGTAGGTAGGTGAGTAGGTACTTGATTCTGGTTCGTGGCAATCCAAATATTAGTATAAACAACCAACTATATTAATTGCATTGGAAGAGGATTAGTCATTGCGACACAGGGTATCCTACAGCGATGACTAGTGTCTCTGAATGTCGAGGAATGTCCATGGAATTTTATAGATTTAACAACATCTATCCAAATAATGATAAGTTTATTGCATATGTATTATTTAATTTAATTGATAAGATTTCATGTATTTTATTTTATAAATAATAATCCATTATGTGACTAAATTTGAATGTTGTGTACAGTTTGAAGCAGTACTCCCTGTTCCCGGGGCAAGTGGTGGTGATGCGCGGCGTGAACCCGCGCGGGGACAGGTTCGCGGCGCACGAGGTGCTAAGCGACGCCGCGCCGCCGCCGCCGGACCCCCGGGCCGACATGATGACCGCGCTCACAGGTAACCTGCACTACCGGGGTTATAGGGCGATGTCAATAATAATATAATATTTAGTAAAGCCATTATTTGTACTTATTTTATTAAATAAATTAGTTTGATTTTCAAATTAATTTCAGGTAGTTTATCGTTAGTAATCGCCGCGGGACCATTCACCACCTCAGACAATATGGCATACGAACCACTCAAAGATCTGGTCACATACATCAGCACACACAAGCCGCAAGTTGTTATTTTGACAGGACCATTTATGGACAGCGAACATTCCAAAGTTAAGGACTACAGCATGGCCGAGACATTTAGATCGTTCTTTGATAAGCTACTTGATAGCTTGGGCGAATTGAATACTACCTGGTGAGTACCTATATATACATTAAAAAGCAGAACATAAGCAGCCCACTAAATGTTTCCACTGCTGGGACTCGGAGTCTTCTTGCATGGAGAGAGTCGAGGTCTAATCCACCACGCAGGCCCAGTGCTGGTTGGTGGATGACGCTTGACTTCGAAAAAGTCTTAGAACATGCTGGTTTCCTCACGATGTTTTCATTTTCTAGCTCACGACTACTCTATATTGTTATAATAAAGATAAAAGCTGGAACGGGGTGTCAAAAGCAGACATTTAAAAAAGACCGCCGAATGCGGTGGAAACTTAAACTGGCCTGAACCGATTAATCACAGATTATTAAAAAAGTAAGTGAATCTTGTGCAAAGTTGTATGAGTGCTTGAAAGTTAGTGCCAACAGCACAGAAAGCATAATTTGTGTGTCGTTTGTAGGCAATGTATGTAAATTAATGAAATTTATTTATAAAGGGTCTACTCTGAGCAGCTATATTATGTGGAAACATATTTTTCTAATACACCAAATATTTATTAAAATTTCAGTCCATTGACGAAGATATACATAGTATCAAGTCTGAAGGATGCATTCCACGTGAACATATACCCGACGCCGCCGTACCACAGCCGTCGGAAGCACCCCAACGTTCACCTGATGCCGGACCCCTGTACGCTGAGCATAGGGGGCGTTGTCGTCGGAGTCACCAGCACTGATGTATTGATGCATATCAGCCAGGAGGAAATCTCTATGTAAGTTTCCATAACTTGGCCTTAATACTAAAGGCCAGCCTTCTACCGACCAACTAAATTGGGCTTGGCTTTGTTATTACTGAAAAAAAAAAGCAGAGCAGTGTCAAAGCTAAGACAGTTTTAGTTCGGCGGTAAACAATTTGGTCTCATAATCTTTTATGTGTATTTACGACAAAATTGACGCTATATGTTTCGTGATCCCAAATTTTTCATCGGAATCACGGATCACACACATCGGAATGAGTGTACAAAGATTGTTTCCCGACACTTCTTGCAGTTACAGTTGTCTATGAGTATATATGTCTTATGTTTCGTGATCATAAATTTTTGGAACGATGCTCCTTATCGCATATACCTAAGTGAAACATTCCAAGCGTATGGGAACCAGATCGGAATAATAATTTTGTAATAAGATTTTTCTTCCTTCTTCCTCGGTCCTGTGTATATTTACCTCTCAAACCTTTTTAACCCCCGATCAAAAAAAGGGGTGTTATAAGTTTGACGTCGATGTCTGTCTGTCTGCGTGTGTGTCTATCTGTGGCACCGTAGAGCTCAAACGGATGGGCCGATTTCGATGCGGTTTGTTTATTTGATAGTTAATATCCGTGCGGGTGTTCTTAGCTATGTTTGGATAATATCGATTCAAAATGGCGGACAAAATATTTCTTGACAACCTACCTCAATATGGGTATCAAATGAAAGGGCTTGACTAGTAGAGTACTATACGCTATAACAAATTTCAAATCCAAGATGGCCGCCACCGCAAAATGGCGTATTATGTAATATTTTTCACTACTACCTCAATATGGGTAACAAATGAAAGGGCTTTACTAGTAGAATACCATGCACTGTCACAAATTTCAAATCCAAGATGGCCGCCACCACAAAATTGTGAATGTCATTATTTTTCACTACTACCTCTATACCATGACCAATTACAATGACCATGAGGTACGGATATGACCAATGACTACGACCAATGATCATGAACAATAGCCATGACAAATTACTGTTCCGACGTGTTTGAGCAACGAACTTCCAATATTGATTAATCATCATTAATGTTTACTACTACCTCAATATAGGTATCAATTTAAAGGGCTTGACTACGCACTATGACAAATTTAAAATCCAAGATGGCCGCCACCACAAAATGGCGACTGTCATTATTTTTTACTACCACCTCAATATGGGTAACAAATGAAAGGGCTTGACTAGTAGAATACTATGCGCTATGACAAATTTCAAATCCAAGATGGCCGCCACCACAAAATTGCGAATGTCATTATTTTACTACAACCTCAATATGGGTAACAAATGAAAGGGCTTGACTAGTAGAATACTATGCGCTATGACAAATTTCAAATCCAAGATGGCCGCCACCACAAAATTGCGAATGTCATTATTTTTTACTACTGCCTCAATATGGGTAACAAATGAAAGGACTTGACTAATAAAATACTATGCACTATGACAAATTTTAAATCCAAGATAGCCGCCACCACAAAATGGCGACTGACATTATTTTTCACTACTTTTCAATATGGATATCAAATGAAAGGGCTTGACTAGTAAAAACTACGCACTATGACAAATTTCAAATCCAAGATGGCCGCCACCACAAAATGGCTTATGTCATTATTTTTTACTACGACTTCAATATGGATAACAAATGCGCCACCACAAAATAATTTTGTGGTGGCGGCCATCTGGATTTGATATTTGTGACAGTGGATAGTATACTACTAGTCAAGCCCTTTCATTTGTTACGCATATTGAGTTGGTAGTAAAAAATAATGTCAGTAGCCATTTTGTGGTAGCGGCCATCTTGGATTTGAAATTTGTCATAGTGCGTAGTATTTTACTAGTCAAGTCCTTGCATTTGATTCCGATATTGTGAAGTAGTGAAAAATAATGACATTCGCTATTTTGTGGTGGCGGCCATCTTGGATTTCAAATTTATCATGGTGCGAAGTATTCTACTAGTCAAGCCCTTTCATTTGTTACCCATATTGAGGTGGTAGTAAAAATAATGACATTCGCCATTTTGTGGTGGCGGCCATCTTGGATTTGAAATTTGTCATAGTGCATGGTCAAGCCCTTTAAATTGATACCTTCATTTAGGTAGTAGTAAAATTAATGATGATTAATAATATTGGAAGTTCGTTGCTCAAACACGTCGGAACAGTCATTGGTCATGGCCATTGCTCATGGTCATTGGTCGTAGTCATTGGTCATATCCGTTCCTCATGATCATTGTAATTGGTCATGGTCATTGGTCATGGTATAGAGGTAGTAGTAAAAATAAGGACAGTCGCTATTTTGTGGTGGCGGCCATCTTGGATTTGAAATTTGTGACAGTTCATAGTATTCTACTAGTCAAGCCTTTTCATTTGTTACCCATATTGAGGTGGTAGTTAAAAATAATGACAGTCGCCATTTTGTGGTGGCGGCCATCTTGGATTTTAAATTTGTCATAGTGCGTAGTCAAGCCCTTTAAATTGATACCTATATTGAGGTAGTAGTAAAAATTAATGATGATTAATTAATATTGGAAGTTCGTTGCTCAAACACGTCGGAACGGTCATTGGTCATGGCCATTGCTCATGGTCATTGGTCGTGGTCATTGGTCATATCCGTTCCTCATGGTCATTGTAATTGGTCATGGTCATGGTAATTGCTCATGGTATAGAGGTAGTAGTGAAAAATAATGACATTCTCAATTTTGTGTTGGCGGCCATCTTGGATTTGAAATTTGTGACAGTGCATAGTATTCTACTAGTCAAGCCCTTTCATTTTTTACCCATATTGAGGTGGTAGTAAAAAATAATGACAGTCGCCATTTTTTGGGGGCAGCCATCTTGGATTTGAAATTTGTCATAGTGCTTAGTGTTTTACTAGTCAAGCCCTTTTATTTGATACCCGTATTGAGGAGGTAGTGAAAAAAGAAATGTATCTCACCATTTTGTGGTGGCGGCCATCTTGGATTTGAAATTGTCATTGTGCATAGTATTTTACTTGTCAAGTCTTTTATTTGATACCCATATTATTCAGGAAGTAAAAAAAAGAAATGTATTTCGCCATTTTGTGGTGGCGGCCATCTTGGATTTGAAATTTGTCATTGTGCATAGTATTTTACTCGTCAAGTCGTTTCATTTGATACCCATATTGAGGGAGAAGTGAAAAATTAAATGTATTTCGCCATTCATAGTGCATAGTATTCTACTGGTCAAGCTTTTTCATTAAATTTGATACCCATATTGAGGTAGATTATGAAGAAATATTTAGTCCACCATTTTGTGGAGGCGGCCATCTTGAATCGATATTAACCAAACATAGCTAAGAACCAATGCACAAAAATTACCCTTAAAATGAAAAATAAATTTTACTAGTTATCAGATTTTTGAAATGCAAGAATAATTTATCGTAACTTTACGGGACAACGAACGTAACGGGACAATAAGTCTTCAATTTTCGTGCACGCAGCCAGCGTTCATCAATTTAGTAGACGTTGTCACGTCAGAAAATCTCATAAAAAATTTTTAGTACACTGCCGTTACGGCTCAAGATCGTTCTGTCCGCCTAAACGCTCGAGCTGAATCGAACGGACGCACGCTGACAATGTTGCAGGATTTTACCTAAAGTTGAGTTCTGTCTTTTTGTGCGAGGGCTCTTAATATGGGTATCAAATGAAAGGGCTTGACTAGTAGAACGTTGTACAGATAATAAATCTAAGGTAGTCGGGGGTTAATCAAAGTTTTTAATTTTGTTCTTGTCCATGATTGTCTTATAGGGGTACAGCGGGCGACAAGCTATCCCGTCTAGCGTCGCACGTCCTCTCCCAACAATGCTACCTCCCGCTGTGGCCGGCGAGCGGGCTCGCGGCGGATGCGGCGCTGTGGGCGGCGCACGCGCAGCTGCCCGCCACGCCGCACCTGCTGGTGCTGCCCTCCAACTTCAGATACTTCGTCAAGGTCAGAGACTGGCACTAACTAGATAGCAATTCTAGTGCGGTACATAACTTATTCCCTAAGGGCCCTAAGGCTATAAAAATGACCCACAAATTCAAGCATAAACTAATTGTTTCCTTTTAGAAAAAAGGCATACTACAATACAATGTCAACTAACACATAATTTATACACTTTAACAGTTATTTGTTATACAAGAGTGCAAAGTTGATTTTTAACCGCGTGCTCAATTTTGATGACCGAGCAAGCGAAGGATTCTAAAATTGAATCACGAGCGCAGCGAGTGATTCAAAATTAGAATCCTGAGCGTAGCAAGGGAATCAAAAGAGCACAATGTGAAAAATCTTTGCACTCGAGTGCAACACGTAACTTTTCATTCCACCTCAGCGAGGAAATGACTAAATGCAAATTTTTAAATGTTTTCGCGCTAAGCAAATTTAAAAAAAAGTAAGTGCACCAAGGAGGTTCCGAGTCTGAGTTTTTAACATATTAAAAAAAATGTATGAGGCATTCGGCACCAAGGAGGTAGAAATAAATAGGTTGAATTATGTTTTGAATTCGAAACCTCAGTACACACGATGTTCTTAATTCAAATTTACTTTAACCTCTAGAGGGTAAAAACGACTTTTGCGCCCTGATATCGAGGAGCAAAAGTACTCTTTCCGAGCGGGTGGGATGAAAAGGTATTTTTCTTATGTCTTCCATTTGGTAATATCACCGCAATTTCGTCAGCGTTCAGCGTTAGAATATTTAAATAGTCGTTAATGTTCTTTATTTGAGTATGAGTTCATTTGGATGATCAGTCATCTTCAGATAATCTTAAGCTTGAAAATCGGAAAGCCCTTTGGAGTAAAATAGAGGAGGCAGGATACTAATTTATACACTTATAACAATAAATTTTTCATCCCACCAGCTCGGAAAGAGTACTTTTGCTCCTCGATATCAGGGCGCAAAAGTCGTTTTTACCCTCTAGAGCAGGGGTCGGCAAGTAGTTTTAGGTGGGGTCCGGATGAGGTGCGAAAATTTTCATGAGGTCCAGAAAAAGAAACTAGCGGTAATAATTGCATAAACAGCCCACTAAATGTTTCTCACGCTGGCCCAGTGAGGGTTGGTGGATTACACATGACTTCGAAAGATTCAAGGTACATGTCGGTTTCCGCAACGGTTCGGTCGGTTTTAAAACAAGACTTAAAATCAATGCGATAAATTACACCGATCCTCTTGAGCCAGTTCTTTATAGTTTGGTTCTCAAGAAGAACAGCAACTTCAAAATCTGCGAGTAATTGGGCGTCCGTCGGTCGATCACGAAAATATTGGTTATTTTTTTTTTTGTGAATGATGAAGATTTTTTTTTATGCGGAAGTCTGAAAGAAAGTTACGGCTTGTCTAGTCGGGAGAACGGCGCCTGCCGATCCGGAGACCCCAGGTTCAAACCCCACACGCACCACTGTCTGTCTTTTCGAATTCATGTGCGTAATGCCGCTAACTTAAAACGGTGAAGGAAAACATCGTGACACCGACATATACCTAGAAACTCTCGAAGTCATGTGTTGGTGGATGCACCTACCCGCACTGGGCCAGAGTGGTGGATTATGGCCTTAACACTCTCCTTGCATGAAAAAGCCAGAGTCCCAGCCAGCAGTGGTAACATTTTGTGGGCTGTTGATGATGATGATACGAAAGGCGATCCAAACATTGTAGCCAAATTAATATCTAGTTTTTTGCAATTTCCATATTTTTCTGGAGATGTGTTTGGCCCAAAATTCTTCAGTGGATATAGTTTCATACATTTGCAAAGATAAATCTTTTTGAGTATCAATTATTTCAATTTTAAGAGAAGCCTTTGACTTTTTAAACAATTTGGCAGTATGTCAGCAACAATGGGTCCAAAATGGTTCATGAGATCTTCGTCCACCTTGGGGCGGCTGAAACTTTCTTTTTTGAAATAATTTACTAGAGCAGAAGCCATGGTGCGCACTCTGGTTTTAACCAGACCAGGTTTCTCCGTTGACTCACTGTATTCTCGGTACCTCCCAGTTTTCCTAACCCGCTTTGACTTTTGAGTTCCTTCGATGGTCTTGGCCGTCTCTAGGATTTTATCGCCCAGCATAATCTTAGTGCAGTGGCAGTAACTACAATTGGGTCGTTTGGAGATGTCGCATAAAAAGATCTTCCAGTGCGCCCAAAGCCAAAGCCATTTTCTGCATAGCGGTGACATAGCGAGGCGGTTCAGCCCGTCCCATATCAGCTCTCGTTCAGCTCATTTTTTGTTGTGTAGCTGCTTTGGCGTCTTTGGCGGCTTTAGCGTCCTTGACGTCTAAGGGGGTGATACATGGGATGATATTCGGAGTAAGGTCCTTGCTGCTGCGTTGAAGGCAGTCACGAAGACTAACGGTTTGGTTGGCTGCGGCTCTTTCCATGGCTGTCCCCTGCTGTGCGCTTTCGGAGTTGGTTTGGTTGGTCGAACTAGAAACAGGTTGCCCCCAGATGTCAGTTGCATTTGTTTGATCGTGCGAAGGGGCCTGAAGAAGCTCAGAGTTTCTCCCATATCTTCGTATACGACAACCTCGTGAGTATTCACGACCTCACGACTCACACGTTTCGCTCTTGAGTATTCGATTGCCATCACATCCACGCTTATCACCCGGGGTGTTTCACCGGCATTTTTGCTCAGGTGTGCGAGTAGCACCTTGAGTGAATGAAAGGTGTCCGACCTTCCGAGTACTCTATTAGAATCGTTTTGTTTTTCGATCGCACCGACCGAAATCGGTGGCCATCTACCTCACACGCCGGCATAGCGTCGTACGTTTTCTGCTTCATTGTGACTTTGCGGTACTCCCATTGAGCAGGCAAGACAATTCAGGTGACAAACGGGCTCGCCCAGGCGCAGCAAAAGCTTATTCCGAATCTTTCTTTATTGTTGTCCATGATGAGAGCCAATCCGCGGATATGGACCCCTGCCTCTCTGCGTTCTCTAGTAGTTGTTGGACGGAGATGCTCTTAGACGAGTTATCTTGAGCGGGGAACGCATTCCACGTTCGTGTCCACGGACAGCGGGTCAGGTGTGGTGACGAAGGTGTGTTTGAAATTGTGGAGTTTCTCTTCGCCGCTATATGGAAAACATTTAGTAAAAAAAATAGTTTTACTAAGGTAGATTCTACGTGGCAAAAAATATTGTTTCATATAACAAAGATACAGTGTATATTATCTAAATTTTAAAATGTATACTTGGTATACAATAGAATACAATATTTGGAGGTCCAAGGTTCGACCATCGGCGGTCCAAGGTTCGACCTTCCGCGGTCCGGATACGGACCGCGGTCCGCCTGTTGCTGACCCTTGCTCTAGAGGTTAAAGTAAATTTGAATTTAGAACATCGTGTGTACTGAGGTTTTGAATTCAAAACATAATTCAACCTATTTATTTCTACCTCCTTGGTGCCGAATGCATCATACATTTTTTTTTTAATATGTTAAAAACTCAGACTCGGAACCTTATGTACGTACCTTGGTGTACGTACTTTTTTTTAATTTGCTTAGCGCGAAAACATTTAAAAATTTGCATTTAGTCATTTCCTCGCTGAGGTGGAATGAAAAGTTACGTGTTGCACTCGAGTGCAAAGATTTTTCACCTTGTGCTCTTTTGATTCCCTTGCTACGCTCAGGATTCTAATTTTGAATCACTCGCTGCGCTCGTGATTCAATTTTAGAATCCTTCGCTTGCTCGGTCATCAAAATTGAGCACGCGGTTAAAAATCAACTTTGCACTCTTGTATAACAAATAACTATTATAAATTTATTATAACATGGAATCTTCCTTTGATTTAGATTGAATAATTTTATTTGTGGAATGTTGGTAATGAGTTCACATAAGACACCTCATGTCTGTTTATCCGAACTAATCCCTGCTCGCAGCTACTATCGAAGTTTCGAGACGCTTTCACAGAGCTAGAGCTACAGACAGGGCGAAATCTTTAGATTCTCAATTTTAGATTCTCTTCCAATAAGGAAAGATTTGAAGTTCATAATCCTGCCAAACCAAATTGAAAACTAAGAAAGAACTGACTCAAGCACTTTTGGAGTTTTTATTTAATTTAAATTTAGCAACTCCACAGACTCCGGGGTCCGTGACCTTTGTCATTTGTTTTCTTTTTTACATGAATCTTGGATTAGGAGCACTTTTGGAGTGGCTTCATTCACGATATTGCGGTTTTGTTTTAACATAAAATTTATTACAATACGTCGTTTCAGGAAGTGAACGGGTGCGTGGTCGTGAATCCGGAACACGTGACGAAGGGCACGGGCGGCGGCACGTTCGCGCGCGTCCTTATCTCTGCTGACGAGGGAAACCTCGCCACGGCGGCGCAGATTGTACGTATTTAGTTATGAGTTATTAAACGTTTTCACAATAAACAAATGAGTTTTATTGTTGTATAGTTGCCGGCAAACAAGTTGACCCAATGAAGTTAGATGCGCAAGCGCAGATACGTTTTTTATGGTCTCTTTGGTGGAAGAACACATGCGCGAACTTCCACGTCACTTTTGGGTTAAACTTGTTTGCCGGCCACTATAACTTACCCTAATAGATAACTTGCAGCTTACCTACTTACTCTCTTGAAAAATGAAATGAAACATTGTAAGATTATAACAAAATATATTGAATACAAATAATATATTTTGGACGTAATACTTCTTTTGGCGCGGTAGAGAAAACACGAGTATTTTTTTAAGATGAGCGCTCACCGTCTCGTAATACTGACACCCTGAAGTTGGCTAATCAACATTTTGATAAGGCCGGCTCCACACGTTGGTTCCAACGCTCGTACCAAAGCTGGACTGCAAATTCGGTGAGGCGTACACACGTTGGCTAATCAACTAGTAGTGTCCCATCAGTGCCAATCTGAGGATGTCCGATACAAAAATCGAAACTGTTCGGAGCGCTTTTATAGTACTTACTGAGTGCAAATTTAAATCTGTTACTGAGAAAAAATTAAAAAGCGACGCCTAAGAAGATCGTGGATGCCGGATGTTCAATAAATTCTATGACTTTTTCATTTGTTCACGCCGCGCCGGTGGCGATTTTGTGGATGAGGAAGTCATCTTCACTCGACGTATGCACTCGCTGCGTGTTGCAACAGAACTGAGCAGTGAGCAAATCGCCAACGTGTGGACAGATCGCGAGCGTTGGCGCAGATTCCTTTGATGAAACCGACTAACAACGCTCGCCCCAACGCAACGTTGGAACCAATGTAATTTTCTTGATCCACACGTTGGACGAATAGCGTTGGAGCCTATATTGGGGCCAACATGTGGAGCCGGCGTAAACGTTGTAAATTGTGACTTCAGGTTAATAATAATGTGCCAACATCACTGCGTTCCTGTATCCAGAGAAATTACAGGGCTTAGAGATATAACATCTTAGGTCTCTAGGTGATGAGCGCAGTGCAGTGCTACGTAATGATTTGGACTCTTCATGTTCCAATAGCTGCGTGTCACTGTGCTGTTATGTGGCAGGTATGTTGCTTACCATCAGGCACATGTACTGATCGTCTCGTCACTCTTTATTTAAAAATAATAATAATACTTCTTGCGTTGAAGATATTATGACGCGATGCGACGTGCTAACTTGGCATGGCGGGATTACTGCCGTGTCCCCAGACTTAATTACTAAAATTTTAGAAAAAGAAGACTGAAAAACATTATTTAAACTGTTTATTGTATACAATTACTACATGCAGTTTTATATCTAATAACTCAAAATAACTTGTGCGAATACATTTATGTACCTACATACAACAAAACATTAAAAATCTAAACGTAATAAAATCTTAAGTTATACTTTTTAAAACTAAACACAAATGATTATGATGATCAGACACAAAACATATTTATAAAGTAAAGAAAAAATCTTTTTAAAAATTTAGTGCGCTTTTTCTATGGTTCCACAACATGTTTATTAGAGGTAAGCTCTTGTCTTATCAAAACTACCCTCTTATTAAGTTTAAAAAAATGCCCGCTAACGCCTAACGCGCACGGCCCGCTCCGCTGTCGCCGCCGCCATTAGCATGTTAGTGACGCGAGTCTAAAAGATACCCTACCAAAAAAGAGCTCGACGTTAGAAGTTTTCACTTTAAAAAAAACAGGCAATGAAATCCTAAGCGACATAGATGGGGTCGTTGAGAGACACGATGCCGCCGGGGCCGCTCCGCAGCGCCATCTGTAGCCCCAAGCGAGGCGAGCTGCCGGCCGCCCTGCGTTCCACGGGATCCACGATCTTGCGGTAGCTGAAACATTTTATCTTTATTTATTCTAAATGGAAAACAAACAGCATTAAAAAATTGAAATTTGAGATGAGTGGAGACAATTAATTAAATTGCACCTCCATTTTGGGGTATTATAATAAGAGAGCCGTGTGACAAGTTTTCAGCTTTCCTCAAAGACCTACCAGCGCAAAATTTGCTACCAGCTATTGGAATATAAGTATTAGTGGTCACAATAGTTACCTCTTTAGAGTCTGCAAAGGTTCAGACTTGAGGTTTCGTACTCCAGTCTCAGGGTCGATGGTAGTCAACACGCATCTGTAACATCAATCCATATTATTTTAACGTAAGTACATAAAACAATGGGGGTAAGTGATCTATTCACCGAAACCCAATCCCTCTTTCTCTTCCGACATCAGACAAATGATATTTGTTTCTTGCTATAATGTGTGGTGTGTGCGCCTGTCCGTGGCATTGTAAGTAGTTACCGAACGGATAAACCGGATTTAACTTGATTTTTTTTGTTTGAAAGGTCGAATTAGTCTTATGTAAAATACTGGGTATACAATATAACAAAGCAACAGCCACTACAAAAAGTTTGGGGGTTTTAACCCCCGACCAAAAAAAGGGGTGTTATAAGTTTGACGTCGATGTCTGTCTGTCTGTCTGTGGCACCGTAGAGCTCAAACAGATAGGCCGATTTCAATGCGGTTTTTTTTTGTTTGAAAGTTAATATCCGTGCGGATGTTCTTAGCTATGTTTGGTTAATATCGATTCAAGATGGCCGCCGCCACAAAATGGCGGACAAAATATTTCTTTACAACTTACCTCATTAAGGGTATCAAATGAAAGGGCTTGACTAGTAAAATACTATACATTATAAAAAAAATCAAACCCAAGATGGCCGCCACCACAAAATGGCGAATTATATTATTTTTTTCACTACTACCTCGATATGGGTATTAAACGAAAGGGCTTGATTAGTAGAATACATTGCACTATGACAAATTTCAAATCCAAGATGGCCGCTTCCACAAAATAGCGAAATACATGTCTTTTTTCACAACTCCCTTAATATGGGTATCAAATGAAAGGGCTTCACTAGTAGAATGTTGTACAGATAACCAATCTGAGGTAGTCGGGGGTTAATCAATTTTTTTAATTTTGTTCTTGTTAATTTAGTTATTTCCCTTAATCTTATTTAGTTACGTGAATGGTATATAAAGTGCACAAGTTAAAGCTCTTACCTAGTGCACGGCTTGACGATTTCAAAAACATTTTCTCCAATTTTGACAAACTTCCAATTATCTTCGTCGTAGGGACCGGCACCGTCCAACACGAAGTTAGGTCTGAAGTTGTTATGTGTCACCTGGCAATCCTTGAGCCTCGTGTTCAATTCCGTAACAGAAGCTTCGTTGATCAAATTATACGCTAATTCATCCGGAAAAGCGCCCTGGAAATAAAAATAATAATAAAAAACGGTCGTTAATTAATAAGAGTTAACTTATGGCACTGGTCATTAAACTTTTTTGGCCATGCATTGTGTTAAACGTGCGTAATATTCCTGTCGAGTCATCCGAAAAACATTACTTTCGCTTCTATAGTAGATACCAACACAGGTTTTCTCACATAATTATGACCGCTATGGATCAGTGGTTGATAATTTAATAGTCTTGCAATTTGAACTCGATAGATAAGTGATTTTATCGATAACTTAGATAAGTGATGTTTAATAACATGACACCAGTTAATTTTTTGTTGTTTTACTGGAAAGAAAATAGCAGTGTTAGGAAGCAAAAACAATCACAATTTTATCTACTACCTAATTACTAGAATTCACTGTGTAATGTTACTGCAAAAGGAAAAGTCTTACTGTATCGGATTGTTTTAAGTCATAGAAGGAGCTGCGTTCTCTGAGTTCCCTCGGTTTGTGGGATGCGTAGTACACCAAGCGGAAACTTGTCGCATCGCTTTTCAAGAATCTGAAAGGAATTGAAAGAAATATAATAAAACGTTGATTTATTTTCAGTGGTAATAATTTAAAAAAAAGTTTGAGATGTAGCCAGCCCACAATTTAATCGCTGACACGACAAGAAGAAGAAGAAATGGTAGGCAATGGCGGATTCAGGGGGAAGGGGTCATGAAGTCATGACCGCCCCTGGGCTGGGCTTAGGTAAACGCACGCTTGCATGGTCACGTGGGTTGAATTCGCATAAAATATATGACCCCGCCCCCTCATGGTAGATCCACTTTATAAAGGTTAGATATTATCGTCTCATCTTAGCACGGGTTCAAAGTAGCTATATATTTAGTCTATACTACCTACAGGTTGCCATGTCTAACTAAGCTCATATCTAAGCCTGCAACGTTAATTTTTCATTCAAACGGACTATGGACGACCACAGACTATTTTATGTTATCCTATATTATTGTTAATTATAAACATAAAATACTTAGGTACCTAATATATAATCAAATTACACATAAATGACGACTTTCTTGACTATCGGTTCACAAGGTGAAGAGTTTACTGGGAACGTGGGAACTAATATTCCACTGGATAAACGATATCCTGGCGACTTCGTTCACTAACAATAGGTACTTACTGTCTTAAATATCAAAGGGTCTACCCCCAACCTAAAATGGTATTTATTGGTTTAGATATAGCCGGATTTTTTTAAGGGGATCGAGTCACCTCCGTCCGTGGGAAAGCACCTGTATATTGAACCCCCACACGTGGTCTCTGGGTGGTGCTAATCAGGTGACAAATTACCGGTGGTAGGCTTCGGCCGTGGTAGGTGACCACACTAGACTAAGTCACGGCGCCAAGCGGCCTAGCCGTGTTCCGACGTGTGGTCTAGTGACACCATTAGGGGAAAACGGGTCAGAACAGTTGCTGCACAACTGCACGACCGGTCTGTCACACACCAATACTGTACATCGGGAAGCTTGTCATGGAGGGTAGCAGGATCCGAGGCACGGTTGCCGCGACCGACCGCAGATAGTTGGGGGCCCAAGTAGTGAGCTAGCCACTCATGAAAGGCTGCCCCGCCATCTAGCGAAAAATCCCGGGATGCGCTATCCTGCCGGTTGGCGACCGGATGACAAGGCCAGATAAACATCCCCGGGGGGGCTCGGGCGTCCCCGCAGTCTCCAGGCTAGCTCCCCACTGGTGTATTCGTGTTGTGTGTTGTGACCAATGGTTAGTAGTGTGCGGCCTCGTTCTACTGCCGTTTTTCCACCGATCCACTCCCAAAACCAACATGAAAAAAGGAAATAATAGGAACAAGTGTAAAGAGCGGCTGCACGCCTTGTCGGTTAAAGTACAACTCACAAATATTCGAGGTCTTCACTCCAATCTCTCAGCAGTCCACCATCACTTCGAGACTGAGCAGCCGACACTCTTGTTTCTTACGGAGACGCAGATAGGTTGTCTGTCAGACGTGGCGTACCTAACACATCTTATATCCAGGTTATACCCTGGAGCACAAATTCCGGCCTCGTGCTGGTGTGTGCCTGTACGCCCGTGACGACATCTGCTGTCGGCGTCTCCGTAACGTTGAGGACACTAGATTTTCTGTTCTTTGGGCACTTCTGGACACAGGTATAGATCAAATTATCAATGCCTTTGTGTATCGGGCGCACAGCGGAGACCAGGAGACGACTAGGCTCATGGATTATTTAAGTGAGGCGGCGGACACGGCTCAACAAAAGTACCCTTCGGCTCAATTAGTGTTACTGGGGGATTTCAATGGCCATCATAAGGAATGGCTGTACCCATACCGGGACACTGACCACGCTGGGCAGGAAACGAGAAAGCTAGCTTTATCGTTAGACCTAACCCAGCTGGTCCAAGAGGCCACAAGGGTACCAGACGGTGAGTCGCTTACATCTTATTGTTTAGACCGTCTGCTGACAACAGATCCAGACCGTTATTCCGTGGCGGTTTCTTCGCCGTTAGGCAGCTCCGACCACTGTCTGGTGAAATCTGTATCTGTCTACCATCCGCCTGACCCCAGGCCTAGAGGCAACCGGCGGTTGTGGCGATACAAGTCAGCAGACTGGGACGAGATGCGTTCTTTCTTTGCATCTTACCCATGGCAGCCATTGTGCTTCACTTTTGGTGATCCTTCAGTCTGCGCGGATGCTGTGACTAATGTTATACGATCGGCTATGGAGTAATTCATTCCATACTCTGACGTCCCGTTATCCAGCAAAGCTCACCCTTGGTTTGGTTCTCAATGTAAAAGTGCTGAACCATTGAAACATGAGTCCTACCTAGCCTGTGTTGATGCTCGACAGCGTAAGGCAAGGGACATACACTGGAAGAAGCAAGCGTTTAACAAGGCTGCTAAGGCATGCAAAAAGGTCCTTCAGAGGGCTCGTTTTGACCACGTTAGTCGAATAGGGAACAAACTAGCTTCGTACCCTGCGGGCAGCAAAGCGTTTTGGTCCCTAGCGAAATCGGTCGAATCGAACTTCTGCCGCCCCTCACTTTTTTTTTTTCATTTTTTTTTTTTTCATTTTAAAATATCTTTATTAAATATAAAGTTTTACAAAATTTGTACAAACACCAGTGTTAATATATCCTAGCAGTACAAGATATTGTAAGATAACATATTGTTTTTTGAGTACAGTAGCTCACTTAAAAACTTACGAATATGTTAATTATAATTTGATTGTGCACAATACTTATTAATAAATTTACTGCGTAAGATATCTATTTCGTTACGTTAACTTTAGTTTGAGACAAACGTTTATAAGAAACTGAATATTGGTTATAACAAGGAATCCTAAATAAAAATATTAAAGGGTATGTGCCCGGCCCGTCGACAGGCCGTACGCCCGGCACAACGCAGGTAGGTAGAAAACAACAAGAACTCGCCGTCATCGCAACACGATAACGCACACACGCGCGATGCGGCCTATTCACAACGCTCTAAGAACCAGTGATGTGGTAATTTGTACCGGTTGTAACTATCGATAAACAATAAATTGTTTTTTCTCGTCTTGCAAATGTTGTTAATCAAATTATTTTTATTATTAGGTAGATTATTTAAATAAAATTTTTCTGATAGATTATAAATGTAGGCGTCAATTTTGGGTAAGCCTATTTTTAAATGTAATTTGTGCAGGTTGGTACGAAATGGAGTACTAAAAGCATATTTAAGGGCTTTGTTTTGAATTACTTGAAGTTTTTGTATATTAGACCGACATGTGCTGCTCCATACACGACAAGCATACGTGATGCATGGGCGGACCAGAGTACGGTATATCCTTAATTTGGTCGCGCTGCTTAGGCATGAGTGTTTGTTTAAGGGCGTGTGGGCCGTAATTTTGAATTTTTAAAACAACTTTAAGACCTTTTAAATAGTGTATTAAACTCTGAAAAAAATATATGTGATAGTTAAGGATCTAATCTAGTGCAATTCGCAGTCAGTAACACGATTTAATGAATTTTACTTGATAGAAAAAAATCCCAAAGTTACCCCTTTTCAAAAAGGTTTTTCAAGTTTATGACTAAACTAATTAATATTTTTACTAAATTTTTGTACTCAACGAAAGCCACTAAAAAGTTATAGATGCGTTCGCAGAGTTTGACTTGATAAAAAGTATCAGTTATTCACTATGTTTTAATATCTACCATATATATAGCGCGCCGTTCGGCATGCCTGATCAGTCGCGTTTCGGCGCTCACGGACGACGGGCCTGTGCTTGATTTTGCAATTTTGACAACCGATAAATTTTAAATATTACGATCATAGTGCCACAGTATAACAATATCAGTAGGTATTACTAGTGAAGCACGCTATGATCTTGATTTTTGATACCGTTTTCATTGGAATTGCAAATAGACGCTGATACTAATTAGTACGCTGTTTACTTACTATGTTGTAGACCAATAGGGGAGTCTGAAAAACTGACGTCGATAACACATCCGTTAAAAAATCAATGCGTATGCAATGGAAAATAGATAAGTATCGGTAAAATATTCGTCTGTTAAATCAGCGCTCGGGATAAGGAAATAATGAGTGGGGAGAAATCCCCTGCGTAAATCCCCTAATATAAATGCAAGTTAGGTATTATTTTTGATGTCATTTAGGTAAATTCTTTGGTAGTAAGGTACTTAGTACTTGGAAGAAAAGTCCTCACATACAGATTTTACCACTTTGGAAGAGACTTTCGCGCAAACTATTCAGTTTAGAAAAAAAAATGTAAGGAACTTCAATACAATTTTGAACACCTTTCCATAGATACACGTATTTGTTAGATTTTTTTTTGGTTGGTTGATTTGGTTTTGTTAGAATTTTTATTTTTTTATTTCTTTTTCAAGTTTGTGACACCACCAAAATTAATTTAGACACTCGACCAAATTTGATAAGAAGCCTTTTAGGAAGTAAAATTACTACTAAATTTCCGATTCGTATTTTTTATATAAGGTTTAGAATTATTTCCTGAGCATAAAATCACAAAATAATAACAAATCCAGGTGGAGCTTCAAGCGCCAGCTCGAAAAAACGTTTTTGCCGATATTCTGAAAAAGTTATAAAGCCTATTATTATTGTAGAAAATAAATTTTCCCATCTTTTGTTGCCAGTAAATTTTTTTTTCGAACTTACCGATTACTATTTTTTGTGTCAAATTTGATGATAACAATGTAAAAATAATAAGATGTGAATTATGTTCCCAGTAGCATAAACATGTCTCTTTTTTACCGGAATGGAAGAAGGGTTATGTTTTTCGCGCGTATCTTTTATGTTTGTAAATCTTTTATTTCCACATATCTTACAAACGGCTGGATGAATTTTGGTAACTAAGATATTCTAAGACTAGTCTGACTCGCCAAAGTGTCCTTAGATAGTAGGTAATATTTTTATACGTGTAGATTTTTGTGTAGTCGGGGTTTTTAAATTAAAGTTATTCTATCATATTGCTCGTTGCTCGAATAAACAGCACCGTTCATCATCATGATTGAAGAGTTGAACGAAGAGTTTAGTCTCCACTTTTGTAATAAGAACAACTAAGCTGTAAAACGCATTGCCAGAGTGGGTTTTTGTCGAAGGTTCGAACCTTGGGGTTACGAGGTACACTGTGCTTGTTTCTATTAGAGATACAAGTTCCATCGTAGACCACATCATTTTCATCCACTATTAGCGGCATCATCGCAATCGTATCATTAAATGGGTTATAAATCGAAAACGGTAAGTTTTACAAAAAAAGTTTACTAGCAACAAAAGATGCAAAATTTTATTTTCTACAATTATTGTCAATATATAAATATATAGTTTCCAAAATATCGGCTAAAACTAAAGTTTTTTTCAATTGGCGTTTAAAGCTCTACCTGGATCTGTGAGCATTTTGTAATGTTATGCTCAGTAAGTGATCTTTACCTCATAGAAAAAAAATTGGATTAGAAATTTAGTGCAAAGTTGACCAAAAAACCTTCTATTTTTACTGGCCTTTCATTACGTTTCAGCACATTTTTTTTAATTTTTGACGAACTTGTGAATTATTAGGAAACATTTTAAAAAGATGCATGAAATTGGAAAAGCTGTTCTCAACTTATAGTGTGACCAAAAAGAAAAGGTTGAGTTTTGTATATCTACGAGTATAGATAAATTTAATATTTCTTCGTTTATATATCAAAAAAACTCTTATCACTTCACAATTCACAAAATTGTTATCACTAGTGTAAACAAATCTTGAACAAAAAATGAGTTTAAATTACATAGTCCAATATTTTAATGTTATTTCTGCACTGTGGCACCGATTTCGCGGTCGGTGACGGTCGCGAGAACAAGATAGCGTTAAATGCCTAATTTGACAGAACTACCTGGCCTTAATATCGGACTCAGTGCATTTAGGGCTTTGGTACCTTTCAGGTGAAGTTTTAAAGAATTTTCAGTCCAGTTGAGCTTATTATCTAATGTGATTCCAATGTACTTTACAGAACGACTCCAGGGAATAGAATAGTCATAAATTTTCAAAGTTCTTTTTGGAAAGCTACGTTTTCTTGTGTACATGATGGCTTCTGTTTTGGTTTCGTTGATTTTCAATTTCCAATCATTAAAAAACGCAACGAAACCATCTATGGCTATTAATAATTAAATCTGTATCAGAAGATGATGTAAAAGATGCTGTGTCATCAGCAAAGCATGCTAAATTAGTTCTCGGCTGGATGGGGATGTCATTTAAATATAGTGAAAAAAAGAGGTGGACCCACAATTGACCCCTGTGGAACACCTGCAGGGACATGCTTTAACTGCGAGGAGAAACCATTTATAAATACGGAAAAGTTGCGATTATTTAAATAGGATTTTATGATCTTGACCAGGGGTAAAGGAAGGCCTAACACAATAAGCTTATGTAAAAGTGCTTCATGCCAAACCGTGTCGAACGCTTTCTCAATGTCTAAAAGAAACATTCCAGTAGAGTGTTTAAGATTGAGATTGTGCGACACGGCTTCGGCCACTCTCGCCAGCTGATGGACTGTGGAATGTCCCTCCCGGAAACCAAATTGCTCTTTGATTATAAGGTGACCAGGCACACGTTGTAAACGTTTGTAGTTCATCTTTTCAAAGAGTTTGCCGAGACAAGGTAATAAGCTAATCGGTCTATATGAAGTTGGGTTTCCAGGGTCTTTGCCGGGTTTATGAATTGCTATTACTTTAGCACTTTTCCATGGCGTTGGAAAGTAGTTTAGAAATAGGCAACGCCCCTCACTACCTCCATTTCTGAAACCTGATGGGACACTGGCTCACACTGCAACGGAGAAAGCAAACTTGTTTGCATCTCAGTTTGCGGAATCTTCGCGTCTAGATGCTGGTAGCGCGACACCTCCTATTCCACCTGTCAGAGATACATATTCGCCAAATGGAGGTTCGCAAAGTGCTAAGCAATCTGGACGTGAAAAAAGCCAGTGGCCCAGATGGTATTCCTGCCCTACTGTTGAAGGTTTGTGCGCCTGAGTTGTCTCCGATACTGACGCGTCTATTTAAGCTCTCTCTCCAAACTGGGCTAGTACCGAAGTCTTGGAAGCTTGCCAATGTGCAACCAGTGCCCAAAAAGGGTAGTCGTGCTGACCCTGCCAACTACAGGCCCATCTCGGTCACGTCCATACTCTGCAAGACTATGGAACGTGTCTTAAACCACAGGCTCCTGACGTACCTAGAATCAAACGACCTCCTAAGTGACCGGCAATACGGATTTCGCCGAAACCGGTCCACCGGGGATATTCTAGCGTACATCACTCACATCTGGAGTGAAGCTATTGAGAAACACGGGGAAGCACTTGCAGTCTCCCTGGATATCTCGAAGGCTTTCGACAGGGTTTGGCATGATGCCCTTATAAGCAAGCTTTCTAGTTATGGTTTGTCTCCTGGGTTTATTGCATGGATATCGGACTTCTTCAGGGATCGGTCCATACGAGTCGTCATTGATGGCTGCTCGTCGGATCAAATGGCTATCAGTGCCGGAGTCCCTCAGGGGTCGGTACTTTCTGCTACGCTCTTCCTGCTACATATCAATGATCTGTTAAAGCCCGGTATTTTTGGGTACGCAGATGATAGCACCGTCGTAGAGAGTTACATATCTAGCGCGAGAACCAGTGGACAGCAAACTCAGGTATTGAGAGAGAGTTTGATCGAGCGTTTAACCTTGACCCTTGAGGCGGTGTCTAAATGGGGCGATGCCAATCTGGTCAAGTTTAACGAGAGTAAGACGCAGGCGTGTCTTTTCTCCGCAAAAAGGAGTCCATTTCAACTGACTCCTACTTTTCGAGGTGTGTCCGTGCCGGCTTCTGACCGTCTTGAGCTTTTGGGCGTCACTTTGATATCTACGCTCAACTTTGGCTCGTATATCGAGTCCAAGGCTAAATTAGCTGCCAAAATGCCTGGATGTCCTTTCAAAGGTGCGAAGGTACTTCAAGTCTGAACAGTTGCTCACATTATATCAATCACAGATTCGCTCCTGTAATGGAGTATCTACTGTTCGCACCTTTGGGATGGATCGCCCAAGTATCAGCTGGAGGCCCTGGAATCGATCGAGAGACGTGCCAAAAGGCTCATAGGCAATGATACTCTTGTGCGAAAAAGACTTCAAAGTCTTGAACATCGCCGAAAAATCGCCTATCGGTTTTTTATCGGATACACTTCGGAGAGTGTGCAACTGATTTGTATGATTTAAAACCACCTTGCCCTTTTTTCTATCGGAATGCTCGTAGCTCGAAAAAGCGACGTCGTTTTATGGTTGATGTTCCAAAGACACGAACGAAGAGATATGACTCTACGTTTGTGATAAGAACGTCTAGGCTGTGGAATACGTTGCCTGAGTGGGTTTTCCCCGATGGTTACAATCTTTGTGTCTTCAAATCGAGAGTGAATCGGTTTCTCCTAGTTAAACACGCTCCATCGTAGACCGCATCGTCGCTTAACATCAGGCGAGATGGCGGTCAAGTGTGAGCCAATAAAAGTTTAAAAAAAAAAACGACAGAAAGCAAATATCGTTTTAGGTAACTGATCAATGAGTGGCGGAGTACCTACAACAATGCGTTTTGAGTATAAAAATGCAACACCGCAGAACTTCGTCAACAATTCGTTATCAATTAACACCGTTGATGGACAAAACAACCTCACCTCCAACGGTTATATTGACCTACGCTATCAGTTCTCGATAAAACTCTTATATGGAGCACGTTCAGAAAATTGAGCAATAAATTACTGCGTTGTTTATAAAAATATCAGTCAATAAATTGATGTATGTTTTTTAGAGAGGAGACGAACAGGTCATTTGCCTGATGGTAAGCAACATGCCTGCCCATAACAACACAGTGACACACACACAACTATTGGAAAATGAAGAGCCCAATCATTACCTAGCATTGCACTGCACTCGTCACCCAGATATATTAGATGCTATATGCCTTGTAAATTCACTGGAAACATTGCCCTTCAAACCGGAACACAGTGAGGTGCAGGCAGTATTCGAACCTAGGTACGACCTCACAATAGCGAATTGCACGTTCTGGCTACTACGCCACCACGGCTTCGACATTAATTTGTAGGTATTCATTTAATATTTCGAATCTCTTTTTTCATTCATTAAACAGTAGGTAACAGTAGGTACTTAAATATTTTTTACAAAACAAAAGTTGCCCTAAAATCTAATCTACCTACTTATTTACGTAATTGATCGTCTCTTTGGCTTTTATGAATATGGCCGTAACAGTGCCTATTATCACAGTCTAAAAAAACATATATACGGTTGAATTGAGAAACCTCCTTTTTTAAAGTCGGTTAAAAAGTATAAAGAATAGGTATACTCTTCTATTATTATTTACAATATTCCGTTTCCGACAAAATTAATAAGAATGTAGACCTATACAGTTCGGTAATGATGGTGCATTGTAAGATTTGCAAGCGTAACCCGCCAGTGTGAGTTGGACATACATACATGTTTAGGTAGGTAAGTACTATGTATTCTAAATTACATGTTGATTGCGCTGATAACACATAAACGCTGGAAGCAGCACCGACACTATCAGGTACCTAAATATAAATCAAGATATAAACAGCAGATAACACTACATTCATAAACTAAATATCTATAATTAGGTACTGTATGCTCATTTCTCAATTACGAAATATATTTCTAGTAGGTACATATTTCCTTTTTTATAGGCCTTTATTGAACAAAACAAAATTAGGTACAATGAAACACTACACTGCATAATCGACAGGTCCTGCAATTACATATTTTTTTTATATTATGACAGTATTTAAATAAAATAAAAATATGTACCAATTTTAATGTTGTTTTTTTTAGTTTAACTTACTTTATGATCATTCAAAGCTGGATGGGCAAGTCCATTAAGTACGAAATTATTAGAAAATGTATTTACCATTGGATAACCCATTAAATTTCAAGTTACTTTTGTTATGAAACCAGTTTCCTAAATTTAATATTGCGTTTAGGAAACTTTACGCACGACGCATAGAAAATACGACAGTGTGACGTCACGTTTCTGTAGTGATTTGTATCAAGCGTTTTTTGGAGAGCCCAAAATTGTGATTTTAAAATCGTGATATCACGGAAAGTTTTTAAGATAACAAAGTTTATTATTTCACCTATGTTTCAGTTATTGAGTAGCCTTTTGATGGCATATTAAATCAAACATTAGTCGACATGCATACCTAGTATTAAAATAGATCTATGAATACCAGAAATAATAAAGATAATCAATACCACTTCGCACCAGTCGGAAGCGTACTCGTCAACTCAACATCTTGGCAGCATTACCACGCTGAAAGGCCATGCGTATACGCTTGGCTTTTTTGGGCAAAGAGGCACTGGTGGCACACCGAGATCTCCGATAAATCATAGACTTCCAAATATAGAGAATTAGCGTGCCCTTAAAAAAAAATAACAAAACGGCCTGCTTATACATATTTACATATTTTTTTGTACTTAGTTATCTACGTGGACGTATAAAATATTCGGACGTAGTCTCGCTAAAACAAAAAATGTGTCACTAGAGTCGGGCACATTTGCACGTGTGCGTTCTCAGGTTGTCACTGATAGGCTGACACGCAACATATATACAAGTAGCGCGTGTAATGACCTAATGACCCATTGATGTGTGCGTGTCAGCCTGTATGTGACAGCGCACACGTGCATATTATGTGGCCGACTCGATGGACACAGTTTTTGTTTTAGCGAGACTATGTCCGACTATTTTATACGTCGCGTCGGTGGTTATCTATAAAGAAAATGTTACCTTGAGAACCACTCGTTGGCTTCAAATCCACAATCGTAGACGGGCACAGGTACACCCCAAACGTGAGCAGTTTTGGGCTTTAATCCCGCCTCGATCAACTGCAAGTATTGTTAAATTAGTAATCACATTTGTTTTGACGGGATAAAAAGCAGTCTATGTGTTTATTTTTAAAGTACTTATTACAGATACACTTGATCGCCATCTCGCTTGAGGTTTATCGACGATGCGATCTACGGTGGAGCATGTTTACCTTGAACAAACCGATTCACTCTCAATCAAATCGACACCAAGATTGAAACCATAGGCAGGGGCGTAGGTACCACCGTATATGCCGTATCAATTATACGGGGCCCCGGTCTGGGGGCCCCGATGTGCGTGAGCAAAAATTAACAAAAACTTCCCATTTTTTTATTAGTACAGAAATAACAATAGTAAAAAAAACTAATTAATTTTTCTCCCGCGTAAAGCGTACGTTTAAAAGTTACCTATGGTATAAATATGTATATAAAAAGCAATGGTAATTGACTGATATATCAACGCGCAGCCCAAACCGTAAGAGCTAGAACCTTAAAATTTCGCACACATAAATATTATTATTATAATGTCGGCCCACTAAGGAAAGATTTTTCGAAATTTGACCCCCCCAAGCCGGTGAAATAGGGGATGAACGATTGTATGACACATTTTATTTCTTTCCTTGGACATATTTGCATTTAATTTGATGTGAATTGCAAACAGACAAAATAATGTAATACGTATTTTAGGTACATAAATACACGTGTAACTCACGTTTAATATAGTCAGTCCAGTCCGACTAAAGTTTCGATCGCGTCCGGCGATCTTTTTCAAGGACTGGACTGACTATATTAAACGTGAGTTACCCGTGTATTTTTGTAAAATGTGTAATAACCACGTTAGTTTTCATACTAAAATGTAATACGTAGGTAAGTACCTAATGTTATGTTTTTCAAAGTTCGTCCCCTAAGAATGTAAAATAGCCAATAAAAGTTTTAAATAAATGCCACGAACAGGCCAATACCTGCGGATAATTTAATGACAAGTGGGTGAAATAGGAGATAAATGTTTGTATGAAATTTTTTTATTTCTTAAACATTCATTTACATGAAATTTCGTACGAATTTATTCATTCATAATTTAAGAGCGACGCTCTTGTCGGTGGAGTTCCTTCCATGTACTTCTACACTCCGCCTTCTCCTTGACTTCCTGATACGACACTACATTTATCTTCTCCTTCACTTGGTCATACTTGGTTCATGTAACTTCTCCTAGGTCTACCTCTCTTTCTCCTCCCTTCTAATTTACCTTCCATTATTGTTCTAATGAAGTTGTCGTGTCGTATCAGATGTCCCAAAATCTTCCCTCTTCTGTTTTCTATTGTTTCCATTCATGTTCTTTTCTCCTCTACCATCTTCAAAACTTCTTCATTGCTCTTCATTTCCTTCCAGCTGATTCTCTTGTACATTACGAATTTATATTCACGAATTTATTACGGCTTAAATAATGAGTTTTGTATTGTAGCATTTTCCAAAATGATACTCCTAAGAGGGTGAGATAGTGGAGAACAGTTTGTATGAAACTTTTTATTGATATATTTGCATGTCATTTCGAATGAATTGAGTATACCTACGGTCCAAATAATGAGTAATTTGATTACTGCGCTTTCCAAAATAACTAAAATTATTTAATTAGATAATATAAATAATATGTGTTCAAATCGCGAAAGTTTAAAATCAATATAGGTAGGAACACAGCAATGTTTGCACATTACTGCTTGGTGGTAGAATAATGGCGGTGGGAAATGTGTAGTACTTCTTCAGGTAGACTGCAAAGAATCATATCACTACTAAAATTGCATAAATACACATTTTATTCAAATTTTAGTCAAATATGCCGCGTAAATATATAAACCACTCGAAGTGACTGGAATGATTCATCAATGACAGCTGCACTCTGATTTAATATTTTGTGTGTATAGTGTACTGTAACTGTTGATTTTGTTGAGTTTATAAACCGTAGCTCACGTTAAGTTGTATTTCTGAGATTATTCTAAATAAATACGATTATTTTAATTTTAATATGATATTTTTATTTGCCGTTTTATTTTTAAATAAAATTAGAAAAAAAGAAGGGTAAGATGATCAGTGGAATCATCTTACTCCAACCACAGGGATCATCTTATCAACCGGGGTGTATAAGATGATTACTTTGTAGTATTTTTACGAAAACTTAAAAAGTTAAATATTCTGAGTATAACAAAAGTTAGATAGATATATTTGACAGAAGTAAACGCCAATCTGTTTGTTCCACATGGAAATATGCATGTCTCACTTCGATTCTTGCTTAAGGGGATCATCTTGTACACCTTTCCCCTACAACAAACACCAAAGGTCACCCCTTTGGTGTTTGTTGTAGGGGAAAGGTTATAATAAATAATAGAGCATGATAATTTGTATGAAACTTTTAAGTAGGTACCTACTTTTGATATATCTGCGTGTAATTTCGAACGAACGATTTGAGTAAGGGTAAATAATGGGTAACATATTATAGCGTTTTTTAAAATTCAATCCCTAAATAGCTAAATATAAAGGAAGTTATGTTTTTAAGTTTGCATGGAAGTTTTACATATACGCATGGAATAAACCTTAAGGGCTATTAAGGATTATAATAATTTAAGTTTTAATTCGACAGTCGTGGTACTTATCAAAGTGGGAAACAGCCATAAGAAAATGCGACGCGATTATAGAATGCGAACGAAGCCGCGGGTTAAAGCTAGTATTTAATATGAATTGTGAGTAAAAACTTTGAAAAAAGAGACCAATAATTGCGACGAATTAATGGGGCTTCGACAAGACTCGCTACTGATCATCGGGCAACGCATTCACAGCCTAGACCTCTTTAGATTATAAGTGTTATGTGGGCTAGACGTTCCAGACTATTTTCTATCTATGTACCATATCCAGATGCCTTCAATGGTTGTTGCTTAACAGAGTTACAAACATTCATACACACATACAAACTTTCGCATTTATAAATTTATAGTATTCGAAGGGTTTACAGTTAAGTATAAATAAATAAATAAATATTGGTGGCCAATTCACACACAACACCATCTGACCCCAAACTAAGCAAAGCTTGTGTGATGGGCAGCCAGATAGCTGATATAATACTTATATAGTTTTAAATACATACTTATTATACATAGAAACACCCAGACACAGTGCAAACATTTGAATTCATCACACAAATATTTGCACTGGGTGGGGATCGAACCCACGACCCTCGGCTTCGCAGGCAGAGCTACTACCAACTAAGCCACTAGGTCAGTCAATACAATAATACAATATTAATACTTATTTAGATTAGGTATATCTTTTAGAAGTTACCTCTGCCAGATTGACTTTTAGCACATTCATGTCAGCATTCTCCAATGTCAGTACTGAGCTGTTCATTGACGGAATTACCCTCAGCAGTTCAGGGTACGCCCTTGCTGTGATGAAATTGTACTTGTCGTCCACTACCATCAGAACCCTGGTGAAGAAAATGAAAAATAAAATAATCTGAAATAATACGTAATTTCGAGAGAAGGCAGATAAAATTCGTCTATTTTAAACTAGCAGCGCCTCGTGGTTTTACCCGCTTAATTCCCGTTTCCGTTACATTTCTGCAATAAAAAAATTGTCTATGTTCCAAATCCAAACTACCCGATCTGTTCCGACGTGATTGATTCAACAAACACCCAAACTTTGACATATTATTAGTTAGAGTTTCAAAGTGTGGGATGACCATAGTTTTGGCAGTTATTCTATTGTTAAATAGTAAGCCGCAAACGTCGTCGTGTTCCGGTTAGAAGTGCAATGTTTCCAGAGAAATTACAGGGGATAGAGCTAGATGATCTTATTTGTATATCTGAGTGACAAGCGCAGTGGAGTACCTACTGAGTAATGATTTGGTCTCTTTATGTTCCAATAACTGCGTTCTTATGGATTACTTACCGTCAGGCACATGTCCTGATCGTCCCGTCACAGCATTAGGTACACACTATTAATTTTATTACCTAGCACTACGCTCGTTACCCGGATATATAAGGTCTTTTATCTCTTAGCCCAGTAATTTATCTGAAAACATTGCCCTTCAAACCGGAACACAGTAACGTTTGCACACTACAGTATAACTTCAAAAAAAAAGTTTTACTTCACCTGTCTCTCAACCACCCATGCCGCAGTCCCATGCCCGTGACCTCTGCTTTTTCCATGACGACAGGGGCGACCGACTTGATCGGGTAGACGTAAAGGTTCTTCAGCGTGCCGACCTGCTTCCACTCTGTGGGGAGCCTCTTCTTCCTGGACTCGTAGACTTTGTAGCCTGCGTAGGCTGCTCCCAGCACGCCCGCAGTAGTGATAGCGGCCGTGACATAACTTTGATCTGAAAATTTTAGATCTGACCTATTTCAGACTGAAATGTTTACAGGGGTGTATAATAAGCAGGGTAGGTGGTGTGTAATAAGCAGCGAAATTAATATTTTTTGAAGTGAAAACTTCTTTTGGCGCGGCACAAACAGATATTTCGTGTGCTGTGAATTGAATTCTAGCGTCACGATCGGAAATGATAAGTAACCATCGGGTAAACTCGGAACTATGGCCATTGGCTATCTAGAAATGTGTCAGCATTTCCCATTGGCCAACACATTTCTACATGGCAATGCTCATTGCCCCCGCCTTCCGGTTTCACCCGCGTAGTTTCCAAATTAAGCTATCAAATTTTGAGTTAGGTATAAGTTTTTACTTCTATCGGCAGTTCTTACGACTGCCAACTTTTTTCTTAATTGAGAACTGGCTTATTTTCAGTGATTTATTTCCATATAGGTACTTGTAAGTTATTTTCATTTTCATATCTCAATTGAAAATTGGTCTGGAGAAGGAAAGTTGTTCCGAATTCCTTATATTCCTACTTCTGTGGGTTATAATATTTCGGCGATTGAGATTTCTAATCAAGCATTTTTTTTACAAAAGTGACGGGAGAAAGCCGCTTTCCTGATGGTAAGCAACACGCCCACACCCCTCAGCTGTCGTAATAGTAATCGCTGCGCAACACTGCGCTCGACACAATATAAGATGGCTTATCTCTATGTTCCGTAAATTCTCTGGAAATAAGACGTAATTCATAAAAACAGCGTTGAGTGACCGTGAGTGTAAAGATATGGACAAATTTAAAATAATTATTCTCAGAACTGTACTGCACTGCATCAGTGGCTAAGCGTGCTTTGGCGGGGCCCCGTATAAGAAAATTGTTTGGGGCCCTTTTGATGGGTAAACATTTATCACAAAAGAAAAAAAACTTGCATAAAATAAAATACATATTTTTTCCGTCTTAATTAGTCCGGTCAATTTAGACATTCGAAGTTACATAAAGTCCCAACAAGCTGAATTTCTGTGAAGTTGTTCAAAACATAATTATAAACAATGTCTAGAAGTTCCCCATCATTCCCCTGTAAGGAAAAAAATTTATTCAAGGTCAAAGGTGAAAAAATGAGTTTTTCGCGATTTTCAGCAAAACGGTAAGTTTTATCATAAAAGTAGTCAGACAAAAATTGTAGATCATAAAATTATCTATAAAAATGTATCAATACTTTTTTTCTTACGAGCCACCGTTTCTGAGATATAACGATTCAAAAAGTTATAAAAGTTGTTATCGTCATAACATGCATAAGTTTCCACGCCACCTATGAGGTAGTGTACTTAGCGCGTTTTTTTTGACGTGGTTTCCCCAGTAGGCCTACTCTACGGGTCAGTTGTGATCCTGTTTAATGTAAAACTATTGCAAAATAACGGAAATTTTTAAAGATTGGGAAAGATAAAAGCGATGTAAATGAAAAAAAGTGTTGAAGTTTATTCGTCTCATTCGTAAGTTTCAAATTCTTGTTTTTCTTCTTGATCTTCTTCTTGTTCTTTTTCTCCTGATTCTTCTTCATCTTCATTTTGGATGCAAGTAAATTACGTCAATAGCGATGTATCGCATGATACTTCGTCGGAGTCAAACGAATCCTCCATTGTTTGTGATTAAATATTAGAGCACGACCGGCCTTGACAATTTGTGCATGCCAAAGAACAAGACAGTCCGACTTTTTTGCAACCACATTTAGCACTGCTTCCCTTTTTGCAGTTGCAAAAAATAGTGTTCAGCAGTTTTTCCGGCGCAGGTGGAAGTAAAGTTTGAACTGGCTCTAATATATTGTTGACCAACTTCCAACCCCAGTCTGTAGGGTCTAGCTGATAACCAAGCCACACTTAAACTTGGTAATATACTCGAAAAAGATGTTGGTGAGCAGCAACTGAGGTTGGAGGAAGACAAGCTAATTGAACTTGTTTTTTATTTTTATTATTTTTAACGAAATATGCATATCGATGCTTATCTAAAGAGGTAGTTTTTTTAGGAGCTCCGTACATAGAAAGAAGAAAGCGGATGCCGTTGGTAATAACTTCTTGTTGAGTTGAATAACTCTTTTTAAAAACTTCAGCACATTGAATTAAATCTTGTTTTTCAAACATTTTGAAAACTGCTGTTTTACCCCTCCTGTAAAATGCAGATGTCGTATCACAGGATCACAGCCAGTTATTGCGTGTAAAAATAGTACATGATCTTTACACTTTACTAAAGTAAATAAACTTTTTGACGAATATATATCTGATTGATGCTGAGCTTTTCCTGGTTTTAAGAAAAAAAATAGTTTTTTCAGTTGGCGTTCGAGAAGTGAGTAATACAAGTAAGTCAACATCAACGTCAACAACCAACAACAATAGTTGTATATGTCAAATTGAATTGCTCGATGGCTGTTTCAATAATCAATACATCAGCATCATTATTAGCTTGTTTTACCAATATATTTTCAGCCGTAAACTTTTCTTTCAACATTGAAATGAACCTAGACTTGTTGTGGGTATTTGTAAGAAATTTTAACTTTTATAACTTTTTTATATCTCAGAAACGGTGGCTCGTAAGAAAAGAAGTAGTGATACATTTTTTATAGATAATTTTATGATCTACAATTTTTGTCTGACTACTTTTATGATAAAACTTACCGTTTTGCTGAAAACCGCGAAAAACTCATTTTTTTGACCTTTGACCTTGAATTAATTTTTTTCCTTACAGGGGAATGATGGGGAACTTCTAGACATTGTTTATAATTATGTTTTGAATAATTTCACTGAAATTCAGCTTGTTGGGACTTTATGTAACTTCACTCTCATTTTTTGGTCTAAATTGACCGGACTAAATAATCTATCTGTCACTTTTTCCCAAATGTTTACAAACAATTTAAAATCAGTAAGTATAACTTAAACGCACGTTTTATTTTAAGACATTTTTTTTTTTTACTTTTGTCATTACTGAAATAAAAAAAATTGGGAAGTGTTTATTAATGTTTGCTTACGCACGTCGGGGACCCCGTATAATCGATACGGCAGATACGGCGGTAGGTACGCCCCTGCACTGCACTCTACACGTGTCTGTAGCGTGGACGAACTAGGAAAGTACTCTAGTTTTCAAAACGCGTTCATGATATTCGTTCGCTAGTACGGTGGTGCGGCTCCCGCGCTATTGCGACGAATCAACAAAGCAGAAGTTCGTATTGATTGATTCTACGCGACATTGCGCAAGAGAGGCGGATCACCCGTGGGGCACACGCGGAGGAGTTTTAATGGCTGGCCGAGTCTTCGGCTCAATTAGATTGTGCTCTGTGCTGTGTGCTCACATTGTAGGTACACAGTTTCAGTAATAAGTAATAATACACACATGAAGCACATAATATCTATCTATTTACTCGTACAATTGACATTTAGGTTTTGCACGGATAAGTTTTGATTAAGCATCATGTTTTTTTTTATTTTCTAAGTACCTACTTAACATGTTTATGATTTGACTCCACCTGTGGAAGTGCCTACCCCATCTTTGTCAATAATTCTTCAGCTAAGCAACAATGTGCAAAAATTACTGCGTTTTATTTATGTTTATTTTTGGTTATGGCTTGAGGGACAATATTTTCAAAGAAATTACAGGGTACTTAAATATCATTGTTACATGTATATCCGAGTGACGAGCGCAGTGCAGTAAGTTGAACTCTAAATAGCCGCGTAACATTACCTATGTCTTACGGGCATGCGTGTTGCTTATCATCAGCGCACGTCTTGCTCGTCCCGTTACTTCAAAATATTGACAAAATATAATAATTACTTGGGTACCTATGTATATTGATAATGCATATTTTAACACGTTTAACTCCTGAATTAGATAACTTATCAAAAACTTTGCGAGATAAACTAGTTTATTGTGATGATAAATAATTAATGTGTAGGTATATTTAGACAAGTATCCTCCGAGCAGAGATATTTGACACATAGCTTCAATGTTGAAATTATATTATACACTAACGGCCCGTTCCGGCTTTGCTCGGATATTGTCATAATGGGGGGAATGGACACAAAAGTTTCAAACCAAAATTAAGTTTCGTCAAAATTTGTTCACGTTCCAAAAACTTCTGAGTACACAGTAAACAATATAAGGTAGACCATGGACGTATGAAAAACATACAACATGTTTTTCATACGTCCATGAGGTAGACGAATAGTCAATTTTCTCCTTTTTTGAAGTCGGTTAAAATACATGCTATTATTATTGTTACCGTATACGTGGTAGGTCTGTGCACTACTCTGACACGTTATAGGTATTTACTGACATAGGTACTTATTATTTACAACCTTCCTACCTAAATAACAATATAACAAACAACATAAGTACATCTGTAATATCTGGGAGTAACGTACATAGATATATCATACAGTCCGCGAGGTATAAGCTGAGCTTTACATTTGTGTGAGTGTACATGGATAGTGTAGGTGTGACAACCGGCCTTAGCGGCGCCATTTTCGCCCGGTAAATACCGGTTTAAACTGATTTTGGGTAACCGGCCTGAGGCGCGGCGCCATTCTGTCTCGCCGCGCTCCTGCCGCACTTCACCTCTTGTACAGACTGCAGCGTGACGTGTTTAATATTATTTTGTTTTTGTTTGATATAAGTGTTAGTAAAATGGATGCCAACACAAATAAGCGCAAAATACGGAAACCATTAAATAGCCAAGTAAAAGAAATTTTGTGTAATTTAAATAGCTATTTTAAAGACATGAACGATAAAGACATGTCAAGTGTGACTATACATCAGCCCAATTGGTATCGACATCGACAGGAATTCCACTGTCAACTGTTAAAAGAGTCTTATTGGAAGGTAAACGTGTTTTGAAAGATGGAACCAAATTCAAAATCTCCGAAAAAGACCAGATGCAGGAAAAATATAATAATCATTGATGATTTTGATAAAGCAGTAATCCGTAGAACAATTCATAATTTTCACATTACTGACAAAGAGGTTGTTTTTTTTTTTTTTTTTTTTTAAATATAATAGGTTCGCACTTGACCACCATCTCGCCTGATGTTAAGCGACGATGCGGTCTACGATGGAGCGTGCTTACCTAGAAAAAACCGATTCACTCTCGATTTGAAGACACCAAGATTGTAACCATCAGGGAAAACCCACTCAGGCAACGCATTCCACAACCTAGACGTTCTTATCACAAACGTGGAGTCAAATCTCTTCGTTCGCGTCTTTGGAACATCGACCATGAAACGATGCCGCCCTTTTGTGGAACGAGAAGTCCGATAGAAGAAAGGGCAAGGTGGTATTAGATCAAGGTGGTGCCAACAATGAAAAGAATTCATGAAAAATTAAAGGCTGACATTAACTATCCAGGATCAATATGGTCATTGCGAAAAGAAGTATCTCTTTTAGGATTCAAATGGTCAAGGACAGAGAATAACAGAAAAATTTTAATGGAAAAGCATGAGATCCGTCACCTACGTATAACTTATTTACTTAAAATTTCCGAATACCGTATTCAGGGCAGGCCTATCGTTTATACCAATGAAACATATATTGATATGTCATATCATATACTCACACTTCATCAAAATCATATTCAGATGGCAGCACTTCTGGTTTGAAGAAACCTATTTCTAAAGGAAATCGATTGGTAATCGTTCATGCCGGCGGCGAGGACGGTTTCATACCAAATGCGCTGCTGATGTTTAAAGCTAATCAAAAAAGTGGTGATTATCATAACAATATGAATACAGAAAACCATACAAAATGGTTACAAACGCAATTAATTCCCAATTTGAAGCCCAATAGCGTTATAATTAATGTACCTACCTACGTATCATAATAGTTATGACATACATTCAACCGCTAAAGTAAACTTGTTTACAATAGGTATACTTTGCATTAACCTTCTACATTATTATTACCCAATCTAATTAAATTATTATGACAAATTCATACGTACAATGTACAATAAACCTTTCTATTTATTTCTAAGTCATTCTTACCGTAAATTGGCATAGTTGATTAATAATATCAGAGCCACTGCCTGCAGACACACGCAACTTACTTTTGTGTCGAATTTGTAACTACTAAATAAAAAATCTGTCCTCTCTGGCGCCACAACTACGCTACGGTAATGATCCATGTTTCTAGGTCAATTTGGTGTATTGAATAGCTACACGGCATTTTGCGGTCTTTAAAATTATTTATACAGTGTCGGTTCTTCAAATCTATACGGCTTTCTAAAGTTAGAATTTACAATGTTTGTCTAATGAATAATAATGTACATTTTATTTTATAAGCGACTAAAATGCGCAGCGCCAAATTACAACGGCCAATAAAAAACCAACAAACACGTTACTGTTCACTGTCACTACAAAATGTCACATCTTATGGCATAACGTCAACGACGTGTCTTAGTGTCATACTGTCATGTCATGTCGTGATACTGAAATGAGTGTCGGAGAAAAATGTTAATTTGTAAAAATTAGGATTGTTCGTAAATCTCACAAAATACATATGTTTCTTATAAGATAAAACGTATATTTACAGCGAACAAAAATGGTTTTACTTACAAATGATGAGGTAATAAAAACTCTTAAAGGCCAAGATGCCTTTACACATGTGAAATGGAATACGTTGCACTCTTAGCTTATTTCTTTGAAATTTTATGTTTTACAGTTCCTGATGGAGCTTACAAAGTTGTTCCAAAAGGCGCGTGTTGCTGGATCAATCACAATGACCATGAAACGATGTAAGGTTTTGATACAAGGTAATACAATCACAGTACGTTACCTGCGTCCCATTCAACATTTTATTTTCTTACAGATGACGGGCGAACAAAACCAAATCCTCGGGATGGCACTCCAGCCGTCAAAAACCCGGAATATAAATGTTTAATAAGGGCACAATCTAAGAGTAAAAAATTATCCACTGTTGTAGAGCAGAGAGAAGTTGAAAGGTTCACCATAGCTTATTCTAACCTATTAAAAACCAGTGTTAATGGATTGAAGAGGCTAAAGAAGCCGAAGAAGAAGACTATGGCTACACAATAATTATTGTTTAGTTGTGGCAATGTGTCAAGACTGATAATGTTATGTGCGCAATACAAGTGTTATTTACATAGTGTGTATATGCAGTAAATTTCACTGTGAACGTCATAGCTGTAGGACGAGGTCCATTGAAGTGTGCTCTTCTCTCAGCAAGAGATGGAAGAGTTGGAGTCGTGCTTGCAGCGCTAGTAATGCGCTGTTGTCATTGACCATCTGTCCGTGAACCTTACTTTTATATTTTATGTTATATCTTATAAAATAAACAATAAGCTGGCAACTGTATTTATTTTGTATCAATTCCATTGTTGGTTAAAAATAAAGGGTTTTAGAATGTGCTTTTAGTTTAATCTGTAATCTATGGTACTTCTCAATGATAGTTTTAAACTAAAAACCGGTACTTCTCAATGATACAGCTAACTAAAGGCACTGTGCAGCTAATTATTTGCAGCATTTGTTTGGGATATTATGACCGATGACTGCAAATACCAAGTAAATACTGCTGGGTTGGGTGCGAGAAAGAAAAGGGAAGACCGAGACATGGTAAAAACCTTTCTACAACACGACAAAAATGACAGTTAAAAAGTGCACGCTATGAATTTAGAAATGCAAAGTGAGTGGTTAACCATAGGTGAGTTCTGTATCCCATTAGTTCTAAAGTGGCACATCTTGATCTATGACTGGTCTCCTACCTTATTAAAATTTTATCTAAATGCATTCCAAATGACCCTCCCTGACCAGAGCAACTTGGTAAGGTGGGGAAAAGCCTCAGAAAAATGTTGCTATACTTGTGGAGAGGCGATATGTATAGCAAGGCATATATTGGTGGGATGCAAGGTGCTCCTTAATAGGGGTTATTACTCACGGCGCCATGACAGAGTACTTGAAATCATACGTGAAGCCATGAGCCTTTCAGTAGCTAGAGCCCAAAAGGGATCAACGACAAACAAATTAACTTTGTAAAAGAAGGCTCAACTTCAAACTCCAGGAACAAGCCTTACTCAATCCTAGGTACAGCACCTGATTGGACTATTTTAATGGACATGTATGAAAAGCACTACAAAATCCCAGAGGATGTGGGTGTTTTGTCATCCAGACCGGACATTTTCCTTTTTTCTAGAGCTACGAAACGCATAGTCCTTGTAGAACTTCCCGTACCGTGGGAAACTAATATACCTAAAGACCACGTGATGAAACAAAATAAGTATTACGACCTCCTAAACGAATTAACAAAAAAACGGTTATGTAGTTAGTTTATACGCTGTAGAAGTGGGAGCGAGAGGTATACCAGCAAAATCTCTCTATAACCTGCTGAAAGACCTTGGCTTATCCAGAAGTGCAGTAAGTTCTATACTAGAACGAGTATCTAAAGCTGCACTAGTAGGCTCATATCAGATTTGGCTGGGCAGGGAGAGAAAGACGAGTAGTGAAGGTGAGTATTGATGTACGTCAGAAAGGGGCCCCTTAAACCTACGCCCGAGTCACAAGTCTCGGGATCTACTCGATTATTCTCTCTCTGCCACACAATGGACCCGACACCCGCACGGTGAATCCATGGAATGCTAAAAAAGATCGTCTCTGAGTTGCTCAATTGGTACCGCCCAGGGCACGGGCTCCGGCTTGCCCCTTTTGTGTTTATAATATTGTTAGGATAGCTGTGGTAGCCTAATGACTAGAACATCTATTAAAATGTTAGGTTTTAGATTCAAATGTAGTACCTCTGTGTGTTTTCCTAGGTGCAGAAGTAAAAGTTATCTCTACTGGCTTTAAAATGAAGGAAAACAATGTGATGAAACTTGCATGTTCTAAGAAAGTCATCTTTCAAGGATACATATCATTTGCCCAACCACACTAAGCCAACATAGTGGACTATGACCTTGACTCTCTCCTTTTGGGAACAAAGTTATGACACTAAGGATAATACAGATGTCCTTAGTGGTTAGTTAGGTATATTTACGGATATTACGTAGTTTAGTTTTCATTGTGATTTTGTTTCGTCAATAACGGCTCTGCCCAGATGAGAAAACATCGTATTAATATGAAATGATAAAATAAAAGTTCTAAAATATTTGTAATTGGATTTAATAAAATGTAATTCTATGTTCGACTTTATAGAGTATCATGATTATATCATATTTACAGTTTTTAAAGGTTAACTTTTCGATTATCACAATATGAGACCAACATAATTCAACAATACAAGTGCCTATAATCTATACCTATCTATACTAATATTATAAAGAGCAACCATCGATTTAGGTTTAGTTGATATTTACTTGAAGAAATCTTTGGAACAACTACCAAAAACTGAAAGGTACGGTTCTTTTTATGTTATTCTAATACAGAGACAGGATGAGGATGACATTCTCCTCGTAGTAAGCAGAACACTTTCCCATAACAGCATAAGCAACCATTTGAACTTGAACAGAACAAATCACCACCTAGCACTGAACTGCTCATTACCCAGAGATGTGAGATGTTTTATTTCTTTGCCTTTCAAACCTGAACACAGTAATATTAGTACATTATGGTGTTGGAATAACTTGCAAAAGTTTGGTGTTTCCCCAGGCGAAGTTGAGGTGGTGGTCTCGAATGAGTCCTACCACAACAAATAAAGATTCCTCATTGAAAGAAAATTAAGTTCTCCAGATGTTTGTATGCTATTTCACAAGTAAATATACAAACATATACAATTTTTCAAGAGAAATCACTGGGCTAATTAATAATTGGTCCTGTATCTCCGAGTGACGAGAGAGTGGTTTTAAGCATTGATCTGGACTCCTCATGTTTATGTTCTAATAGCTATGTGGCACTTGGCTGTTATGGACTGGCTTGTTACTTACCATGTAGTCTCGTCACTCTATATTTAAAAAAGATTTTTTTATACGACTTAAGCCAAAGTCAGCATCGGTCTCTAGTTGCAGTACAAAAATACATTCTGATTATTATTCTGATAATTAAAATATTATTATTTACATGAATCTTATAATACTGGTGTCTAACACAAATTTTGATTGATACAAAACATAATAAACAATTTAATAATCCTCAACAGTGATAATTTCATTAATAAAATATAATTCATCATAAATTAAATCACAAATAATATATTCATAAATGAGTAGGTAATATGAACACAATGTGAAAAAATATTCATTCTAATATTTTGAAATGTAACAATTTTTTTTTTATATTTTGTAATTCCAAGTTAACAAAACTTTCATGGACAACCTTGGAGTTCACCTTTTTATTTGTATACAATTAATTATGGTTGATCTAATTGTTATTTCACCACTTAATTTGGAAGACCACTATGTGTATTAAAACAAGAAGCATTTCAGCACCAATGTTTATATCACTAAATAGAATAAGCTGCATTGCTTAAATGTACACTTTAATATGATCGGAACCTCCGTTCATGACTGTCAGACTTATAAATGTGTTGAATGACAGACTTTTAAAATTACAGTTACGTAATGTCTTTTTTTCAGTCTCTTTTTGCCCCAGATTGGGGCATTTGGCAAGTTGTAAACACATTTTTTGAGACTAGGCTTAGCCTTGACAATACAACAAGACAGTGTCAGAACATTTTGGCAAACCACTGCCTTCGTCACACTGATATATTAGATTGTAAAACACACCATTTATTTTTAGTGAAAGAAACTGCCCTTTTAATTAAAAACAGTAAAGTTTCTAAAATGGCTCAACACTCAAGCTGCCAGTACCTTTACATTTGTAGCAATATATAATTAAATATTATATGTAAAATGTAAATACCGTCAATTTATAATAAAACTCATGAGATTACAAAACGTTAGATTAGGTTACTTTATAATCAAACGTTGCGTCGCGTCGTTAGTTTTAAAAGTAACGCTATTCACAATTTGACGGTCACATTAACACAAATCGCCATACTCGGAATTTACAACATAACATCAAAATATAAAACACATTTCGCAATGTTCACATTTAAATTGAGAATCCGTAAAAATTTGACAAAATTGGTTACCGATCAGCCATTGTGAAATGTATTATATTTTTAACGTCAGGTGATGTTTACTTCACGTACCTCTACATGAGGTTAAATTTCAACTTTTAATTTGAAGGTGAATTCTTCTCTACATGAGGTTCTTGGAAGTGAGTCGTTTGACGCAAGCGTTTCTGACTTGCTCGTTGCCTATCCTCTCTGCCTCGTGAAGGACTCGCCGTAAATCGTTGGTGCGATCGTTCTTAGCTGCCAAAATGTACGCGCTGCTTACGTTCCGGCAGACCAGGTAACAGGAGATCTGGAAGAAAATAGGCTATTATACAAAAAGTTGAACTGTGGGTGCGTAGCTAGAATTTGAATTTTTTCCAATTTCTAAAAATCCTACACTATTATAATATACTAGATGTCCGCCCCGGCTTCACCCGTGGTACATTAAATAGCACTCATCAGGATCCCGTACATATCCAACGGTGAAAGAAAAACTGAAATCGGTTCAGTCATTCTTGAAAATATCGCTTTCAAACAAAACACCTCTTCAGCTCCCTGCTACGCCACCTGTCGGAAATTGGTCGTACCAAACTTAGATTTAGAAAAAAATTATTAGCAAAGGTGAGGTAAGTAATATTTGTGGCAAAGGTTTATATTCAATGACGCAATCTCGACATATGCTGTCATGTGTCATGTCAAAGCACGAAACGTACGAAAACTCTCAAAAAGGAATATTTTTTCCCGATTTTGTTACATTCTTGATTCATGCTCCGCTTCTATTAATAGTAGCGTTATGTTCTATAGCCTAAAGCCTTCCTCGATAAATGGACTATCCAATAGAAAAAGAATCTTTCAATTCGGACCGGCACTTCCCGAGATCCTAGCGTTCAAACAAACAAACAACTCTTCAGCTTTATAATATTAGTATAGATTTATACATACATATTTATATAATATATATATGGTGGACACTACAAACACAACACCGTCTAACCCCAAAATAAGCAAAGATTGTAGTATAGAAGATAGATGATATCATGCTTATAAATCCGAATGTTTGGATAATAGTTGCTCAATCGCGTCGGAACCGCTGAACGGATCGTTTTGAAATATGGAACGTAATTAGATTATAGTCTGAATTAGCTCATGTTTATGCTACTTTTCACAGCAAACTAAACATGGGGCTGGGGAAACCCCTCAGGGTGCTGCAGCTAGTTACTTGTTGTATCAGATAGTTAGCTAATACAAGAACAACGCAGGTAAAACCGCGAAGCGGTGCTAGCTTTATTATATGTATAAAGATTATAATTATTACTGGTTTCGAAAAATAGGTTAGTAATTTAACATTCATCTATGTCTACGATGCAGCGTGTGCAATAAAGCTGATTCACTCTCGTCTTGAAAACACCCCAATTAGACCAGAAGAGATGTGGTAAAATGAACAGTCTGTGGAGTAGTTTACCTTTATAGAGACGCTGTGTATGTCGTTGATGAGAAGCTCTGCTTGTTCGTCGTGCAGCTGTGAGCGCGCCTCGCATCGCGCGACCACGGCGCGCACGCCCGCCTCCAGGGCTTGGTCACTCATCAAACTACAACAGACAATTCTATATTAAATACTCAGATTTTTTTTCTTATCTTATCTTATACCTTTAAACGAGCAATTCTTGTAGGTATATATATATAGAATCTGAATCTCGGAAACGGCTCGAACGATTTTCATGAAATTATGTATACAGGGGGTTTCAAGGACGATAAATCGATCTAGCTAGGTTTTATTTTTTTTAAACATCATTTTATGCGCGTTTTTAGACAATGAAAAACTCCTACAATGACATTAGAATACGATAATTTATTTTGCCACTGTTATTTAAGTCTAAATGGCTCAGACGGAATATGCTCGCCCTCGGAGTCAACAGGCCCCGGCTCGAATCCTGACGGTTACACTCGGGTCTTTTCGTTTTGTTATTTTTTTTTCTTTTACTTAGAGCCCTTTATAAAAGCATTTAAACCGAGCAAAGCTCGGTCAACCAGATACTTATAATTATAAATCGCACTCAACTTAACTAGGTTCCTAAAGTCATTACTCGCTGCGGCTTGCCAGTCTTTGGGCCCTCTTCTAGGACACATCCCCGTCATCAAGGGGTCTTTAAAGTATTACGTAACACGATTTTTAAAGATATATTACCTCCTTATAGCGCTGTAACGTTTTACAAGACACCCGCTGTCCCTAAATTGCGTTACGTGATACTTGAACGCTGCGGCCGTTCAGTTCTTAATAAGATAATATTGTCTAAGAGCTGACTTAAAATATAGATCTGCGTTCCACCGACATACACAGGAAACGAAACCAAGAGAACCTTCTAGAAGCAAGAAAGTGAAACCCACCTAGCAGCCGTTTCCTTGGATGCACGAATGCACTTGGCCAGCGCCTTCACTTCCATAAACCGGTCCGTCTGCACGAGGTACCTCGCCACGTGCGTGTATATGTTCATGGAGTCGAGTTTATGTTCAGTTATGACTCTGTGAATTTTTTTTTTAGATTTAAATAAGAAAATTAACGTGTTTATTACACATTTTAAATGAGTACACGGGTAACTGAAATATGATATAGTCAGTTCAGTTAGACTTAAGTTTCAGCCGCGTCCGGCGGCCTTTTTCAAGGAGTGCACGCACGTGACCGCCCGCGTTTTGTTTGGCACTGACTATATTATACGTGAGTTACCCGTGTATTCATTTTAAATACATTGATTTACTAGCAGCACCGCGCAGTTTCACCCGCGTAGTTCCAGTTTCCGTTATTTTCCCACACTAGAAAGTGGCCATTTGCTATTCACGACTACAGTTAATCTGTGTTACAAATTTTAACCCGATCTGTTCAGACGTGATTGAGCAACAACAGTATCAGGATCCCGTACGTATACAACGGTGAAAGAATTACTGAAATCGGTTCAGCCATTCCTGAGAATATCGCTTTCAAACAAAACACCTCTTCAGCTACCTGCTACGCCATCTTTCGGAAATTGGTTGTACCAACTCAGATTTAGAAAAAAAAATTGATTAGCAAAGGTTTTATATTCAAGAGGTATGTAATCTGTGATATTCAATGACGCAATCTTAGACACATGCTGTCATGTGTCATGTCAAAGCACAAAACGTACGAAGACTTTCAAAAAGGAATATTTTTTCCCGATTTTGTTACATTCTTGATTCAGGCTCCGCTTCTATTAATAGTAGCGTTATTTTCTATAGCCTAAAGCCTTCCTTGATAAATGGACTATCCAATAGATAAATAATCTTTCAATCTGGGCCAGTACTTCCCGAGATCGTAGCGTTCAAACAAACAAACAAACTCTTCAGCTTTATAATATTAGTATAGATATTAGTACATACGATATTATTTGTTATCCGACTTCAAAAATATATTTTTATACGTACATATGATACGCGATAGCTCCACCAAGTGTGAATCTATTTTGATTTTGATGGTTGTTTTTGAAGTGAAAACTTCTTTTGACACGCCATAGACAGATTTTTCGTGGGCTGTGAATCAATTCTAGCGTCACGCTCGGGAATGGTAAGAAATCTTCGGGTAAACTCGGGACCATGACCATTGGCTATATAGAAAAACGCCAGCACTCCCCATTGGCCATCTAGAAATGCGTCAGCTTTTTAGTTGGCCATTCTTATGGTCACGCCCTCCGGTTTCACCCGCGTAGTTTTCAAAGTACCTAAGCTATCAAATTCTGAGTTATAAGTTTTCATCACTTCTATCGGCAGTTCCTAAAACTGCCAATTTATTTTTGTTTGGTGAAGTAGTTTTTTGGTAGTGGTATATGGGACCACCCATATACATTTTATCGAAATCGGTGAAGTGGTTTTAAATATCAACAAAAAACTAAAATTTGCTTTCCTTTATCTGGATGACGTTATCATAAACTATGAAATGAAAACAAAATAGAAATGATTTTGTTGTTGATGAATTTGTATTTAAAAAAAAAATCATATTTCATCTGAAAAAAATCATTATCATTAGCAATTCGTCAGTCAGCCGGTATATTTCGTACTCACTTGAACGCCAACTCGAAGCCAGTCTCGATGGTCTGTCCGGTGGCGAGAAGGACGGCGACCAGCCTCATCTTGTCCGTGTTCGAGCCGAACAGTGTCAGCGGTCGGATCATCTCACTTTCGGGGTCCCGCCGTGCACCTGACCAGTTAGAACAAGATGACGACCAAACTTTTCATAGTTACAGCGACTTCTTAGAGAGTAATGGTAAATGGTGTGATAAAATTACCTCTATAAAAATTGGCATTGTCCATTACAATTGTAATTAAGTCTACTAATATTATGAATGCTAAAGTTTGTATGTTTAGATGTGTGTTGCTCAATCGCGTCGGAACGCCTGAACAGATCGGGTTGAAATCTGGGACACAGATAGATAGATGGCAGGAATAACACATAGGCTACTTATCATCCCGGAAAAATAAGAGAAACGAGAACAACGCGTGTATTATCGTACAGTAAAGTGTTAATTTTAAACTTTGTAAATGTATACTCTGTCTTTTGTTTTTTTTTTTCACTAATTGGCCTTTGTAGGTACATTAATGAACAAAGAAGTTTGACTTTTGAAATATATGTGTATGGTGGCTTTTATCAACACACTGTGTAAACTTTTCATTCATTTGTACCAATATTTTTTAACCCCCGACGCAAAAACGACGGGACGTTATAAGTTTGACATGTCTGTGTGTCTATCTGTGGCGTTGTAGCTCCCGAACGGATGAACCGATTTAGATTTTTTCGGTTGAAAGGTGAATAAGCAGAGAGTGTTCTTTTTTAGCTACGTTAGACGAAAATAGGTCGAAGGTCGAAAGATGGCCGTCGTTACAAAATGGCAGATTAAGTACTTATTTTTAAACAGCTCCGTCAATATGAATATTAAATGTTAGGACTTGACTAGTAGAATACTATGCATTATGATACATTTCAAATTCAAGATGGTCACTACTGCAAACTTTGACGTTTATAATATTTAGTGGGGTAATTTATGGACGCCCTTAAGTAAAAACTGACCTTGCACGGGCATAAGTTCGTCTAGAACCTTCTCCGTGAGTCGGCCGGTGCCCTCGCAGGCGGCTAGGAACTTTGCCACATCGATCTGACGGGATATCGTGGTCATCAGGTTGTCTATCGTCGTTTTATCCAGGTTGAAGTGGATCGATTTGGAGTCTGTTGATCCTGGGCAATAGTGGAAAAGCGGGATTTCAGATACAAAATGATTAAAGCATATTTCTTACAGGAGTAGAGTTCAAAATCAAGTGACAGCTCACTGTTGGCAAGAGCAACGGGAACACAGTGATGTAAATGTCCCATTGCGGCGGCGAGGTGATGCAGCCGGTCGCGCAGCGTCGCCGCCAAGCCCCGGCCCCGCAGCGGGCGCGTGTATATAAGTGCCAACTAGTGTGCTACCGTACTAAGCGTTCTTCTTACAGGAATAGAGTTCAAAATCAAGTGGAAGCTCACTGTTAGCATGAGCGACGGGGGCACAGTGATGTAAATACCACTAGCAGCAGCGAGGTGGTGCAGCCGGTCATGTAAAGTCGTCGCGAAGCCCCGCCCGTGCAGCGGGCGTGAGTATATGAACAGCGCGTGTGTTGAGCAAGCGTTCTTATTTCTAACAGGAGTAAAGTTCAAAATGAAATGAAAGCTCACTGTTGGCATGAGCGACGGGAACACAGCGATGTAAATGCCCCATTGCGGCGGCGAGGTGATGCAGCCGGTCGTGCAGAGTCGCCGCGAAGCCCCGCCCCCGCAGCGGGCGCGAGTATATGAGTGCGCACGTTGCCGCGGCGCGCGCGTGTTGTCCGCTGCCGCACTGCACGGCGTATAGCGCGTCGAGGCGCTTCGACATCTCGAGCGTGCGGCAGATGTGCATTATGTACTCCTGAGGATTATCGAAGAATATTCTCACTTCAACTGGAAACTCTTTTTCTCTCCTAATCTCTCCTAAATATGTAAGAAAAAAGAATGCGAAGTGGCTAAATAAAAAAAAACGGGACACTTTTATGACTGTAGGTATATTTTTTTTGTAAAATTATATTTAGTTAGTTAAATAATTATTAAAATGTTTTTAATTAATACAGTAGACAAATACTCAATAGTCGGGTCAGTAATGAATTTGTATACAAAATGGGAATTTTTAAGTCTACTCCATATCACCTCATACAGTCCTCACTGCTGAGGTACGGTATAGGTACGGTAACCACGCTGGTCAAGCTGCTAGTTGGTAGACTTCACGTGTCGTTGAAGGGTTAAATCTTCTCCGACAAGCAGATTTCTTCAGCAGATATATTTCCTTCGCCCTTCTAAAGATAGCGGCCTTACGCAGATGACTTCAAAAAGCCAGTAGTTCGCGAACGACTCGAACCTGTGGACCGGATCGGCAGTTGTCGTTCTCCCGACTATACAAGCCGTAGCTTACACTAAGAAAAACCAAAAATAAATAAAATTAACGATCTAGTTATCATTGTCCCTTAGATACAACCTGGGAAAGACGAACAGACAGTGGAGTGGAGCCTTAGTAATAACATTTGTTTTACCCTTTGGATACGGATTAAAAAAATGATTTCTAAGTGTACTCACCCCCCACATATCAAGCGTGCTATCCATTTCACTCATAGCTCCCAGAAGTTCTCCAACCTTCTCTTTCTTCAGACACTCCATATACACCGCATCCGTAAACGTTTCCTTATCCACAAGATTTTCATAACAGTACCGTATTACCTCACTCATATTACTATGCTTCATGTAAAACGATATGTTAGCCGTATGCGACCCGTAATTGCTGAGATAGTAAACGCATTCTCTATAGAAAAACGGATCGAGTCGTTTCGTATAATCCGGTTTTGGTTCCGTATTGTTGTTGTTTCTTCGTAGTAAGCCTTGAGCGAGGCTTTTCTTCGGTTGGACGGTTGCTGTTTGGAAATCGCTGTAGTCGCCGGCTTTGATTTTCTTCACGCTAGCGAGGGTGTGCATGATGTTTAGCGCTGGTTCTGTTAGTTGGATCTTCTTTTTGTTGGTGTTCATCGAGGCTAGCTTCTCGTTTGTGCTCTGAAATAGGAGTAATAATGTGTTACTGCCTTGAAGGTATTTACCAACTAAATACACCTATTGAAGTATTTCAAACTGAAAATTGACTGCAGTTTTCTTAGCGATCTATCTTTGACAAATCACATTTAATGATATTTAATTGATAATATACAAGTATCCATTAAATTAAAAAAAAAATTAACCCACAACATATAATTGTTTAAAAATTCTAGATTTCACATATCTTTTCAAGTAAATTATGTGTCTAAGATTTCTACCGTACAAATGAGCTGAAAATTGTAAACGGTTTAACCAATTCTATATGGGGAGTATTGGCTGCATCACCGAAGATCGTCCGAAACTAAAAATTACAGATGATCATCACGGACAAAAATGCAGCCCTAGTGGAGACTCTGAGCTAGGAGGAAACAACTTAGAAAATACCCAACCGGTAATGATCGGCACAATAGACGAAATCGGATTCCAAGAGCACTAGAATTAGGTTGAAAATGAAAAGGAGAAGAAAAGGAAAGTACTCCACAATTTTCGTTTCAGTTTTAGTGGGGAACAATTTCTACATTTTAGAACTCTTCATCAGGCAGTGTTACCTTGATAGACTCGGCCTTGTGCAGTATGAGCTGGTTGACGGGGTAGTTCATGTCCTCCAGCATGCCCACGATCTCGTTGACGAGCGGCGGGTTGGCGCGCGGCCGTCCGTCAGACTGCACGCTCGATATGGAGCTCGAACGCTCAGAGAAACGAAGGCTTTGTAGTCTCCTGAAGAATAAAATACGACACTTTTATCACTTAAGAATAATGTAGAATGGAGAATAATTATTGATAATAACAATTTACTACGCATAAATTGAATATAGTTAAAACAGCGACACTGCAGTGAAGTAACAGCAGGATACTATCTTTCTCGTTCAGGGACACTCGTCGGTCCCGAGTTCACCATATCATAGTTACGAAAAAATATGTATGCGTTGCACCAAAAGTTGTTTTCTGTTCAAAAAATGATTTACCCATGCAACGTCAAATATACTGGATAAAATATAATGTCGATTATTTCAACAGCTAAATGATAAAAGTTTCAATCCTTACCTATTAACGAGCTGATTCTCCGACGCCTCTCTCCCCAGCTCAAACTCCTCAGTGACCTCAGCGCAGACGTTGAGCGCGCTTCGGAAGCAATGCGCGAACTTGTCCCGAGCCTGCTTGAAGCACCCAGCCTTCAGGCACGCCTTGCCCCAAGCCGCCAGCACGCTGTTCCGAGATAGACCTGATTTGGTTGCTATTTCTAATGCCAACTCCCATTTTTCGGCTTCGAGTAGAGATCGAACTATTTGACCTGAAAATGAAAATAAATATTAATATTGGCGGACATCGCTTTTGTTTATTTAGTATCGTTAGTGACCTATGTAGACCTATGCCTAGCAAAACTGCTGCCAGCTACCAGCACAAAGCTGAAACCGGTCTCCACATACGTTTCCTTGACGTTCGTACCTGGCATGCCCTCCCGCGTGATCTTCTCTTGGCCGAGTGATGTAGGCGAGAATGAGGCCCTCCAAAATGACAAAAAGAAAAAGGAACTGCAAAGCCCTGACATAAGCACCGCGAAGGGGCTGTAAGAGTAGAGGCTGTAGTGAGTTTCGCCTCGATGCTCGTACCCTTACCTCACCCTAACATAGGATAAAGAGGAAGAACAACGATGATGATGGCCACATACTGAAAATGAATAAGTTACGGCTGGTCTAGTCGGGAGAACGGCGACTGCCGATCCAGAGCCCTGGGATCAAATCCCATGCGTGCCACTGTTTTTTTCGAAGTTATGTGCGTAATGCCGCTAACTTGAAAATGGTGAAGAAAAACATCTTCAGGAAACCGAAATGTAACTGTCGAGGTCATGCGTTTTGTTTTTTTAATTTAGCAACTCCACCTTGACCTGACCTTTGTCATTTGTATTTTTTTTTACGTTATAAGTATATCTTGGATCAGGAGGAGAAAAAGGGTGTCTTTAGTGCAATTTTGCTACTTTTGAAGACGCCTTCTTCCGGTCCTGAGCCTCCAATACGACCGTATTTCTGTCCCTTACAGATGCCCATCTGTAAGTTGAACTCTCGGATGGTCTTCGGTGGTAGCCCGCACTTGGCCAGCGTATTGGATTATGGCCTTAACTCTCTCTCCTTGAGAGAGAAAGCCCCGACTCCCAATGAGAACTTTTAGTGGGCTGCTTATTCTATACTAACTAGGGTGCGCAGAGTGGTGCGGCACGAGGTGGTGCGCCTGGTGGGAGACGAGGGCGGCGCACGCGTCGGCGTGTGCGAGGCAGCGCGCCGCGTGCGCAGCGCCCGTCTCCGCCACGCTGCCGGCCATGCGGCTCCGGACGCCGAAGTTGCCCGTACCACCCCAAGAACTGAAACAACCCTTGTCACATTAAGGTACAAGTTCGCGCGAAGACCCCGACACGAGACCGCTACCAGAGACCGCCAGGCACTTGACATTATGGAATTGTATGGATGCCAGTTCGCGCCGAGACCGCGACAGAAGACCGAGACACGCACTGTCGGAGTCTCCGCGCGAACTGGCGCCCATACAATTCCATAGTGTCAAGTGCCTGTCGCGGTCTCAGCGCGAACTTGTACCTTAAAGCAAATACATTGTGCTCATTATCGATGATGACCACGGTGACCACTATTAATTCTACCATAAGAGCTAAAGTACTTAAAATATAAAGGCCCGTTTTGACAAATTCACCGATTTATTAAGGTGTTGTAAAAAAAACCTAACCACTTATAAAAGTATATAATTAGCCCGGCCATGAGGCTTTGCCACAGAATAGATATTACTACAGAACCCTCACTTAGCGAAAATTGTTATATAAATAGCGACTCTTGCTGGGACGCAACAAAGTGCAATTCAGCTCGCATTAGCGCTCAATGCCTATCGCAATTTTTAACCTAAACATTTGCGCTCTCTTCTAACGCGTAACTCTGTCGCTGTCTGGCGCGGAATAATGCGCATCGAAAGGGTAGTCAGCATTGTAGCTCAGATTATATATTTTAGTTATTTACTTCGTAACGCGCAAGACAGCTAGAAGAGGCCGTAACATAGGGTCGGACACATTAAAACAATAAAAGTATACTTTGACTATTTTTATTCTACTTGATCGTCTAAATGTTGTTTGATAAATATGTAACATATTTTAATGTACTTACCTACAGTAATACATACAACCAGCTTCGATTACAAGCTATTTTATAATGTCCCGTACTTTTTGTACGGTTAGCAGAAAAATATAAAAAATAATGGTATATTTTGTACAACTAGGAAAAAATGATAATTCTTTGTTTTTTTGACTCGTGCATCCATTTACAACACAATATATGGCGACGTAGTTTTGCGCGGGAAACGTGTTGCGCGAGCGCTCAGACGTGCGTTCGACAACCGCCAGGCACTTGTTCCGTGCGAGGAACGGTCTAGCTGTAGGCTAAAACCGCGCGACCTTGAGCGAGTGAGGATGCACTGGCTTTGCCTAAGATCTTTAGAACGTGGGACGTCACATCGACTGTGGTGGTATTTTTTTTATAGTATAGAGTGACAAGACGAGCAGGTGATGTGCCTGATGTTAAGCAACATGCATGCCCGTATCAGCACTATTATTAATTATACTATTTTAACTTGACATGTTGATTATTATTTGATTTTTTTAAAAATATTTTAACTAATTTACTATTATGTTTTAAATGAATTTTAAGTGTAATTGGCATTGTAGCCGTACTTATTATTAGCCAATATTTTAACTATATCTAATTTATTATAAATTATATAATAAATTAGTTTAATTTGTCTAATTGTATATTCTCACGTGGCCTCGTGATGGGTGCGCGAGTAGAGCTCCGCCGCGGCCAGCAGCAGAGACCGGCGCGCCCTGACCAGGAGTCGGGCGTCGCCGCCGTTCGACAGCTCCCGGGCCACTTCATCACTGCGGTCCAGGAGGAATCTGAAGAATACAAACAGAAAGCATAAGCAGAACACTTTTTATTCTCAAGGTACAGGGTCGGGAGGAGTAATACATGAGTCTGATAGTAAGCAACATATTTGCCCAAAACAGCACAGTGTAACGTAGCTATTGGAACATGAGCAATCCAAATAGCTAGGCACTGCACAGCGATGTTTGGAAAATGGGTGCCGTAGAATAACCGCAAAGATGTGGTACTTCCCCAGGCGGGTTCTGCAAGTCCTACCACTAATAAGATTATTAAGTATGGTTTGTGTCAGGAGTTTTTTAAAATTTAATGATTATGAATCATGTTGTCCTGGTACGAACTCGGTTTGCGAGTCAAGAGTTTGGGTATAACCGTCGTCTTAATTTTATAGTTATATTAACCATTTCTTTTGTAATTTTTTCTCCATTGCTGTGGTTTTTAATTAAAAAAATCCTTACCTAGACACGGGGCAGTGTGGCCAGCCAAGTTTATTCAAGTAAACTGGCGAGCCGCAGCACCATGTTTGTGTAATATTACACGAACCATTTGGAGCTACTTTAACTTACCTTGGATAGTCCAAATTGATCGAGTGCATTTTCATGACCGAGAGACAGAGCGTCACATTCGGCGTGAACTCGAAGCTAAACTCGGCGCGGACCGCATCGTTCTTCGCCGCATTCGTGGTGAGGCACCAGTCGAGGCACGTGACCGCGCTGCCGGCGGAGTCCGATGTGCTGCTTTGTATCATGTTATCCTGGTACGATCTCGGCTTGCGAGTCAGGGTTTGGGTGTAGCAATCGTCGCAGACGCGGAATTTGACGCCGCTTGGATATGTGGGAACCTGAAATAAAAAAAAACAAATCGCTCAACTTGGGTACAAACTCAATCAAGTTGAGCAATTTTTGGTAGGAGAAAATTTTATAGGTTCGCGTCATAGGTCACAGCGGAGTCGGACGTGCGCATTAGACGCCTTCATAAAGGTACAAGTTCGCGCTGAGACCGCGACCGGCACTTGACTCTAGAATTGTATGGGCGCCAGTTCACGCCGAGACCGCGACACATGTCTCGCGACACGTGTCTCGGTCTCCTGACGCGGTCTTGGCGCGAACTGGCGCCCATACAATTCCATAGTGTCAAGTGCCTGTCGCGGTCTCTGGTCGCGGTCTCGTGTCGCGGTCTTCGGGCGAACCGCTACCTTTCGACTCACATGCATAATAGCAGTATATCTGTAGCTTCACAGGTGACGTATTATGCAACATTAGTGACGTTTATTACTATTCTATCAGCAGTTCCTGTGATTCCAGTGTATTTTTATTTTGACGTGACAACGTCTAATAAATCGATGATCGCTAGCAGCATGCACGAAAAAGTGTCCCGTTATGTCCCGTCACGCTCATTGTACGCTTGCGCCGCATCTATCAATGTTTTGTTATGACGTTGTCACGTTAAGTTATCGTCCGTAAACCAACGAAAGACTTTACTGACAATCAATTATTTGTTTTTTACTAGGCTTGTAGCGCATTCTGTTGTGAGCCTGCTCACTGATCTATAGGTCGTGGGTTCAAATCCCACCCAGGACAAACATATGTGTGATGAATACGGATGTATATTTGTATTTTCCATTTTTTATTTTGTAGTTTGGTCAGACACAGATGTCTGAACAAACATGGAAAATAACAATATCTGTTAGAAATTAAAATAGTATCGTATCGAATATATTTACCTGCATTCTATGCCTGGAACAAGCATGACAGACGAGCCTGCCGCACCTCCGGCAGTGATGCCGCCTTATAATCATAGAGAATATAGACGTGTGGCACATCATGCATCTATCTACCGAGTAGTCTTCCACCCACTGCTCCTTCGACGGGACCTGTTCCGGCATCTCAAACGGCTTATTCGCCGCTTCTATGTTAATAGAATCGATAGATTGCAGCAAAGAGTCGTCAGAAAGCCTCGGCGGCGTCGGGCACACACGCGGGTTCTTTACATCCAATGCTTTTTCAGCGTAATACCTTAGCAAAGCATCTACAGCGTTGCGCGATACAATAACGCTTTCTATAGACTTTATATTGTAATAAAGCTTATCTCCATTCGAATCGTTCTGCAAAATCGGGGAAATCTTATTCAAAATCTTGGTCAACGTATCAAGCTTCGAATTCATAAGGAACTGTTCTATCATCAAAAGGGGTTTCTCAATAAGGTCCCAGAATAAATGGCGCATATTCGTTTCGATTTCCAACATGATCTGGAGACCAATCTTGATGTTCTCGAATGTCTTCCAGTCGAAGGAATTTTCCGATATAAAATCTATGCACACTTGCAGTGTATCTACATCTCTCACTTTGGAAATTTCGTCTTGTATCAAATCTAGGGCTTGCGAAGTGGGAAGCCGTAGTAATAATTCTTTGACAATGGACGGAGTCGCCTGGTTCGAATATTCGAAAAATTGTTTCAAGAGATTCATAACGATCAGATTTTTCATATTTTCTGAAACTTCGTGCACGTCCGCCCATTCTAAGCACAGTTTAAACTGCAAGGTAAAAAAACAATTAGATAATCATGAAATGGATAAGTAATATCGGGGATCAACTTCTTGTGATCACAGTAAATATTCCATAATCAAAGATAATACTAATAATCAGATAAGTACTGTAAAAATATTGTTAAAACAATTACCTGTTGACTGTCCATCAAAAGTTCAATAATATTTTCTGGGTTCTCAATAGACTTTTCGTAGATCGTGTACCAATGGTTTGATCCCATTATAGACGAAATCTGAAAAAAGGAAAAATTTAGCATTTATGTTCTCAAAATGTCATAAAATTTGAAATTAATTAGAATATATCTACCTGGTCATATAAAGGAATTTTGATCATCCAATCAGTGCACTTTTCATATAGACTTTCCTCCAACGATTCTAGATTGAGCAGAAAACGCAGATAATCCAATACTTCTAGAGCGCCTTCTGCAGACCAACTGCACAAATTGTTCAGTACAAGATCCACTTTCAACTCTGAGCACTTCAGGTATTGGCAGTATTTCCAGTTATTAGGAACTTTCGGATTCGTTGCAAGTTTGAACAATATCAAATCTCTCAAATTGTTCAGATTAGCACTGCACGTCATCTGACTCTCAGATAAAGAATCCAATATATGCAAGCATTTCGATATTTTCCCAGCTTGTATCAGTTCAGGCATAAACGTGAATAGCTTGTCTAGGTCAACAGTCGAATGCAGGGATGCTAAGTATTTGTTTTTACCAAATAAATCTTTGGTGCAGTCAAATCTATCAAGTTCCATGTAATTGTTTAGGCACCTGGTACGAGCGTCCATACTTTGCTGTAAACTATTCTCTTCGGAAGATGTGTGAACCTTTTTAATAATGTGTGCTAAGACCCAGTTATGTAGAACGACATACGTCAAACATTGTGGGTCTGGTGAACGGGGCAATGGTGCGAAATCAGCAACAGGATCGATGAACAAATTCTCTTCTGGATTCTTGAAATCATACACCACGTGAAGGAGATTATTAAAATTGTATTCACTCGCTTCTTTCCGAGGACCGACGAGAGTTATCGACGGACAAAAGTTGAGAATAAGTTTCGGTATCAGATTCACGTTTAACTTCTTGCATATGGGTTCTAAGTTAGTAATTGGAATTTCTTTATTATTTAACATGTTACCGAATATGTCGTGCAAGTGCCGTTCCAATATTGCAAAATAGGACACATCTGTAAGAGAATCAGAAGAACGAATGTCTTCTTGTTCTAGATGTGAAACAGTTTTACAGTACATGTAACACATCCTCAAATACGGTGTTCTACCTTTTTTCATGCCATGTCGGGACACCTCACCGATATTGCATATATCTTTGTCTGAAGCTGCAACCACATTCATGTAAATTTGGTGGTACTTTTGAAGTAAATTTTGATCGAGATCCTTAGATGCACTCGGGCTCACTATCTCAGTGAGATCTTCACATGACTGTCTAAGTTCTTTAGAGAGTTGGTTCAGTTTGCAGAACTCTTTATGCTTGATAGGTATACGACAGTCAGCAATCAACCCGCAAATATTATCAATGAAATTGAAAGATTTCTCGGCATTACCAAAAATCTCAAATGTAACACTGGCGATGTCTTCGACAAAGCGGATGTAGTTTGTCTTTTTAACAGCACTGATATCAGTGGAACTTCTAACCTCAGCTAATTTTCGTTCCACTACGTTTATGAGTCCGTACGTTATTTCTCTGTTGAGGCCACTGCTGAGTAAAATATCGACAGCATTAACGAAAGGTGCATTTTGATGGTTGTAAAGCTGCAGATGTGGATGTCTGGGTCCTAGCTCCATTATGTCGAACGAGTTAGGAGCTCTGTTAGAAGCTAAAAACCCCTCCACAAGACCCATGACTTCGGTGGAGACAACAGACAAGGCGGATAATTCTTTGGTGGGGTAGCGCGTGTCATCTCTATAGTAGATGATATTTTTTATTTTTGCAACTAGATTTCGCAATTGTTCAGTGAATGTAACTTCAGTTGCTATTTCGGAATCAGCCAAATCGAACATCTAGGAATAACAAATAAAATAGATCAGAATACATCGATATAATTAAAGAAACGAAGATGAGGTATGCCATAATCTAAAAACAAATAAATAAATAAAGACAAAATAACGTGGCGAAAACTTGTTTTAAAAATTTGAAAATTGAATTGTCAGCGAACGTACACAACTCCTTGTTGCGACTGAGACTAAATCAGGAGACGTCACCTGATTTTGCATCGCCATAGTAGAAGCGTGTTTGCCGCTTCTGCCGTTTTTAAGAGTTCGATGTCAGAATACATTGCATTTAAGCTTGTCGCATAGACCGCAAGTATGAGCAAAGAGATCAAGATCATATTAATAGATATTTGTATACGACATAGACCGTAATTTTGACATTTCATATAATAATTTGTTTTGATTTCAATTCAGTAAGAGTATTGAAACAAATTTGTAGAAAATGTTTCTTAATATGTCTCTAAGCGTTCTAACTTGTCTCCTTGTTTTGCAAACTTTGTGGCCGACTAATAATGCTTTGACTGTCCAAAGCACTTTAGAAACTTCATTTGAAAATAGTCTCCAGAACATATTGACCAATGATGGAAACTTGTTCGTATCTCTGGACCTACATGACGAAGATTACAATTGGGTGAACCTATACACACCAATAAATGTTAATGCTGATGAATTAGATCAGTAGGTATATTTTCTAGAATGAGTACAGCACTTCTCGTAGTTAATAATTGTTTGCGGAGGGTTGCAGTTGCATTTGCAAACTAAAAGTCGTAAGTAAAAACTTAAGATCGAGTTGAAAGGCAAGGCGATGGGTTACACAGAATACTGAAATACGAAAGTGCGTTAATCGATGGATGTAATAAAATGGGTATAATTATCTCTAAGTAACTTAAAATTGTATATTGCAGAATTTCGTTTAAAGAGCCAGAGGTTAAAGGTGCAACAGATAAAGAGTTAGAGACGACGATGGTCAATACGGAATCCGATAACCGTGCTCCGAATAAAGTTGTTGCTACTCCGACTTCGGTGCGTACGTATCTATATAGCAACATGTTAGAAACATTGATTACAAATAACAATATCAAGGTAAGATACAAAATAAAACACCAACAGTCAAGAGTAATCTACATATTGGTCTTTGTGACGGTAAACGGTTGGTTACCTTTGCTTTATGGACATTTACAACATTAGGTGCATAGACGTTGCTTATGATAAACAGAACTTGCTGAACTAAAGGCAGGTGGACAAAAATCAACAAATTTTGCGAGAATCCCCATTTCATTTTTTCAATTTCAATCAACTAAAAGAAAATTTAGAAGATTCAGAAACTAAAACAATATTCAGTAGTAGTATCAGAGAGAATAACAAAATTACACATATTCCCAAATAAATTAGTATCACAGGAAATAATTACAGACAATGCACATTTACGGCGTTATCTTGTTATTGTTGTCAATAAGCGTCGAGTTAATGACCTGTGAGTATAACTGATGTAGGTACAACTGTTTTAATTATATACAAATATACAATGTTGTTGCGACCATGATAATTACATAACTGTTGTATCCAGAGTAATTTATTTTATAATCAAGTCGCGTAATTCCTCAACGTTAAGATAGATAACTCTTTATTGTGACACAAAACAGATAAAATACAGTAACACACAATTATGAACTAGCGCCAAATGGCACAAATGGCGGCCTACAATTAATTAATTATTTAAGGTTATTTAGTTAAGGCCTACAGGGTCTCCTGTTATTATTGTAAACAAGATCAATGTATGGACTTTGTGTTATTTTTTTGTTCTCCTATCGATATGTTCCATATGAGTAACAGAACTCATAAAGAATGCCTTAAGACTTAAAACACGGATTACGTTTACTAATAAAGCCTCCTCCTCCCTAAGTTTTAAACTACTTACAATAGTTGAAATAGTCTTTCCAGGATTAAGAAAATGTATTGAACGAACAATAGATTCTGTAATTTCTAAAATATATTAATCTAATTATATTAAAGGGTTATCTACCTTTATTCTAAGAAAAATTTCTGGCAGGCAACAGGTACTTGTGACCCTGGGATCAAAGGTTTAAAATGGCTGTTCGTCAATTGCAAGTTCCGCATGAAGTCCTTTAGCGTATTGGGAGCTGGAATTTGGCGCGACGCCCTTTTGGCTAGCTGTGTATAGCTTGGTGGCTATTCCTTTTTGGTGTGTCAAAGGTAACAAACAAGGATTTTACAGACCCAGTTGATATTTAGTTTAAATTTTAAGTGTGCAAATCGCAGTACATTTTTTTAAAAACATTTCGAGAAAGATTTAAATACTAACAACTTATGTAGGTAAGTTAAAGTTAAGTTTAAGTAAGTTAGACCTAACCTACGTTAGGTCATCTTTAGACGTTTTTTAAGAAACGATTTTTTTGGTAAGAAAGGCGAAAACCCTAAGTCTTAATCGAATTTTTAGGCTAGGCAGGAAACTAGCGATGGATGAGCGTCAGCGGAGCGACGCGACAGCGAGGCGGCGGCGACGTGTACAAATAGCATAAAGGGCGGGAGCAGGGCGAGAGCAGGGCGGGGCGGCGAGCGGTGCCGTGGTTACAAATACGTCACCGCCGCTCCGCCGTCGCCCCGTCGCCGCCATCGCTAGTTTCGTGACCGCAACCTTACTTCTGCCGTATTTTATTTTAGACCATTTTTATCTAAACTACTAAACCTAAACCTAAATTTATTGCCAGGCTGGTGCTGCTGTTGTTTGCGCTGTAAGTTCTTTAAGCCTCAAGAGACTATCCAAGAGGCTAAGGATTACTTACTGTTGAACCCACCAGGGGTGCTGGTTACGAAGAAGGGCGCTATCATCCACTACGAACCAACAGAACGAGAGAAACATTGCTACGAAGAATTTGGACATTTTATGAGAACCTTGTAGCTTTTGTATTCCAATAAAAGTTGAAACTGGTAATTTGCTGGTTTGCTACTTTCCTCAAAATTGTACTAGGCTTTCGTTTGGAATATTTAGCATACTAATATGTTAAATTTGGCGCTAATGATGCTAATATTTATCTGACTAATTTGTGAAGTAATCGAAAAGCGGTAAACTATCTAACATTATTGTCAGTTTTTGCTACATGATTTACGTGTTTTATTTAAAAGGTCGAAAATGACCCGCTATAGAAACATGGTAGATATCCGGCAATTAATGTATTGACGTGAACAATCCTGATACCTTTACAATGTTTGTTACAAATGAACTCGGAAAGTTTTATCAACTAAGAAAATATTAATCAAAGTCTTACCTCTAAAATTTGGTTTGCTTTGGGAAAGTCATTGTGATAAAGTGCTAGCGCCACCAAACATGTCGGTTTCGCTAGCATGATTGATATGAAATCAATGGTGCTTCCGGGAGATGACACATAAACTGAAAATTACATAATAAAATGGAAAATTTGCTTTCTATTTTAATGGTACATATCGAATTAATATAGTGATTAAGATAGTGGTGCTGATTCACAATGTAGTCGGAACAATTCCAGCACGGAATAACAATCAAATGAATAAGACAAAGACCGAGAGGTTTGATTTCGTGTCGAGATCCATCCGATCGTGTTGTGAATCAGGGGGAAATTGAGTAGATTGTACAATGTGCATACCTTCGTCAGTAGCAGATATTGTAGATGCCAGCATCGCCTGTTCCACATCATGCCTCGTGTTCCGCCGTCTCGTTTTAGGTTTCCTCCTCATAGGCTTAGCTTCGACTTCACGTTTTTCATCATCACTGCTATCATCTACTTCAACATAATCCAAGCAAAGTTTCAGAAGAAGCGGTGAAGTATCTGGAGATAGGGTTGACACTAGTTGCAGCTTCCACATTGAATGGTTCACTACTTTGATCAGATGTTTAAACCTTGAACATATATTTTGCTCTAATTCCTCAATGTCAATATTCTCTTCCAACTTTTCCAAGCACAGTTTCAAAGTGTTCAAGACCACTTGTGTGGTATAAGCGTTGCACATGAAACCGGAGTTATTGTTGTGCACATTCTTTGAACTTTTTGACTGCTTTTTAGAATAGAAATAGGAGCATTCAGAATGCGCTCCGCATTGCTGAATATCTTGAGTGTCCAACTCTTGACATGATAGATACTCATATCGTAAAAAGAGACATGAGAAAATGTTCTCGATTACTTCAAGACAGCTTTGCAAAGGCTGTATTGATAAAACTAGGCGTTTAATCTCATCTAACGACGACGACGTGTCGTCTGTATTCTCGCCAATTTCTGCCGAACTAAATATAGCATCTATTATTGTCGTAATTGCACAATAACTATTGTAAGTCATAATATCCCAGTTAGTGCCATTATTTGCCTTCCTCTTACTATCGCTTTTGGAACTCAATTTGGTTAATTCACTAATAAAATCATTATTAGTATTGAGAAGTCTGGAAACTTTATACCTGTCTACTTTCGACAGGCGACACACTTGCGATATCACAGCTAACGCACTCTGTGCCAAAACTTGACTAAAAATTGAAGTGGTCATTATTTTGCAATTGTTCTCCAAACAAAACTTTATTATTGTCAACTCTCTTCTCAATTCCGTAATATAATATTGTAATTGTTCATCTTGCGTCGTGTATGTATCGAGTATTGAAAATATGTTTGTTAGCTGATGCACTAATGAAGGAAGGTCATATGATTCAGGACTATTTGTAAGATCGATTAGTACCATGATCAATATTTGTTTGGTAAAGTTATTTATTTTAAAGGTTACATTTTTCATGTCATGGAGTTGGTTTTTATATACCTGTGCTGCTTTCAGTAGCCAGTGAGTCTTTTCAAGATAACAAAGCTCTATCATGTTTTCAGGAGTGAGTTTGAACTCTTTTTGAGGGTCATTTGTGTGCATAATTTCGGCTGCATTATGGAGTAGCTCAGGTCGTTCCTGAGGCACTAAACTCAACAGTATTTGTTTTCTGTATTGTTTGTAATTTTCTTCTGAAATAGGCTTCACAATGCTGCTGATAAATTGAGGTATTAAGTTGTCTTTCCATTTTACTAGTGAGATCAATGAGACAAGTCTATCACTGCAGTGATTTTCAGCTAGCTCATTTTTGATAATGTCCAGATAAATTGATTGTAATGTGTTTATATTGTGGCTGCTAGTAGCATGTTTCTGCACAAAGTCAAGGATGTATGATGTTGTTACAGGATTTTCTTTTAGATTAAGTTTAAAAAAATTTAGTGTGTTGTCACTAAAGTGTTTGAGCTCTTTGGATTCATCAATGTTTGAGTGAAATAGTAAGAACTCCTGCAAAGAAAAGAAATATATGATGAAAGTAATAATTAAATTATAAGAAGAATGGGAATTAACATCTATATAAGAACTCGCTGTAACTATAAAAAGTTTGATCGATAAGCCAGCTTTTTAATCGGTTTTTGAATCTACCCAAACTCGGTGCTGTTAACTATTTTAGGAAGAGTGTTATAAACTTCCGGTCCCATAATGTGAGTCAGTTTTTCCGATCTCGCGAGAGAGTGAGGTATACTATCCAGCTTGTCAGCGTTACGTATATTGCGCGAATGTCTCTCATCTCGCGTGTCGTATGAGTCTAAGTTGTTTCTGACATATACAGCTACTTGGTAGATCAAGATTGCAGGCAACGTAAGTATGCCAAGCTCTTTGAAATATGGTCTGACGGATGTGCATTGCGACACGCCCACGATGGCGCGTATGGCTCGTTTTTGGGCGCGGAAAGCACGCTCCCAGTCGGCAGCGCGTGCGTATAGTTCGGCTCTGTACTGTAACCGGGAATGCACCGTGGCGAAGTCGAAGGCGAAGATTACAAGTTATGTTATAACATCCATTACCTCTCTCACCCACTCACCTCAAATATTTCTTCAGTAAGATGATCAAGGAGCCTCAGAATATATTTTAATTCTTCTTCTTTCATGTTGATAGATATTCCTAGAAGGATTGAATCATGTAAGTATAAAATAATATTACTATTATGCATTTTTACAATTATGCTAAAAAAATACTTTATTATTCAAATATAAATCCTATTGCTACAATTATACCAATTTAAGCAAAATTTGGCTTCTAAAATATTTTCATGATATTTTTTTAGGCTCATATTAACACTTGACTGCCATCTCACCTAATGTTAAACTATATATTAGTGTTAAAATATTAGGTCATATTTATTTGAATATTTAGTGCTAGATGTTTGAGTTGAATTGACATATTATGATAGGTAACAGTTGATACAATTAAACTGATTTTATAATTGTGTCATCTACTTATCTGTATCATTCACCCTCTGGGGTCACAACACTTTTGCCTTAACTTAGATAAATAAGTGAAACATTGATACTGTAAACAATACACTTTTACTAAAATATGAAGAGAAATTGTTCGAACAGCACAGCAAAAATTGAGTATCCATCACACTCTACGCCAGCATAGGTATGATAGGGGAAACTTAGGCCTATATATTTAAAGCATGGTACCAAGCAATGGTTACTCTGCAATTATGTTTAGGTATTACGACAAAATGAACATAAACAAGCCATTTCAAGAGTATTCCTATCGATGTGTATTGCTATCAGTATCAATGTATAACTATGGCCTGTTGACATGTTAAGTTTGTATCCACTTTTGTAAACAATATCAATAATTAAACAAAAAGACTTTTAAAGAAAAATTGATATAGGTTTGATAATATAAATTAACTATTATTAGGTTCTGAACATATCTAACTCTAACTATTCATGAACAAAGGGTATGTAAGAAAACTTACATTAAAACAGTTTCGTTTAGAATAATCCGACCGTATTATCAATTTGAAAGGTTAGTATTTTATGTGATCCAACCATTTAAATTTTCCGTTTCTACCTCAATCTCTTCGTAAAATTCAGTTTTATTTTAGAATTTCGGACAGAAATAGGTAGTTAGTAGGCTAAGCAAACCTAACAAAATCAACAAATACAATTGGAGAAGACAATGACAGCTTAGAGAAATAACTGACATTTGACAATGAAAACAATATTAACTAGACAGTGACACCAATGTAAATGTAGGAAACAGATAACACACCTCTTGGCCAACCACACAGATTTCTAAACAGATGAAACCTTCGTGAACGACACTGTGAGGCCAGTCATTAGTTATGTATGCGTGACAGCTCTCACCGACGTTGTCAAATTACTCACGTTGGTGTGCGTGTAATGTTCCCAGTCTTAAGGAAAAAGTCCCACTATTGTTGTCTTAAGCTTTGGAAATTTTCGCGTATAATAAACGCATAAAACATTATTTTAAAATAATTTATTATTACACCGATAATATATAATGCAAGGATTTCTTGTTAATAACTTGCTCTACAAAAAAAGGAGACAGAAACGTAATTGAAAATTATAGACCTATTAGCCTCATGTCAAACATTTACAAATTTTTTTTCAAAGCTGATCCTAAATAGAATATCTAGACTATAGATGAAGAACAGCCCATTGACCAAGCTGGTTTTAGAGCAGGGTTTTCAACTATTAATCATATGCATGTATTAAAACAGTTAATAGAAAAATCTCAAGAGTATGGGAAAGACCTATACATTGCATTTGTCGACTACAATAAAGCTTTCGACTCAATCAAACACAATCTGCTCTGGGAGGCTCTAATTCAACAAGCAGTAAGAAAAAAATATGTTCATATTATTGAAAATATATATGCTAACAGCACTGCACAGATCAAGTTAGAATCCACAGGACATAGACGAGACGTTTTATAACGGCGAGGATTTGTTCTTATCTATTTGTTTCATAACTATAGTTTTCATCAACACTATTAGTATTTTTACTAACCCTAGTAATGGCGAGGATTTGTTCTTGGCATCGATTCACATTAATACAATGTTCATCAATAATTTGGTCTACGAGTATCTTCAAAACAAAATTAGAATCGATATTTTACCTTAACTTCAGGGAAAATAATTTCAATTTGGTATAGCAACACTGACCTATTTTCGTTGAGGTGTTGTGTTTCTATTCATCAATCGAAATAAAATCGTCTAAATTATATAAATACCAGTAAAAATATTCTAACTTTCCTGTGAAATTTCCTTTTTTTTATTTTTGGGAACAATGTTTGCAATGTTTGATGACACAAGACGGCATAATCTTAAACAAAACATAAAATCACACGGGACTCCCGTACGAGACGGAAGTCAGTTTCGTACTGACTGGAGTTTGTATTTGCTTTGGCGTTTGATATTTGCTTTCCGGACCTAAGGATCTGTGTTCCGCACGTTCCATCTGCCTTTTGTTTTAGAAATCTGTGGCCAACCAATTCAAGTTGGCGGAATTGTGAGGCTAATCCACAAAGAGCCATTCATTAAAAAAAAAACAATTCAAGGCAAGAACTAAATTCCCCCATAATACTCCAAATCAAGGAAGAGCTTCTTAAGGCTCATAACTTAGGCTTACATATAGTTCTGGCTTGGATACCCGGGCATGCGGGTATACCTGGAAATGAAAACGCCGATTTCTACGCCAAGCAAGCCACTACTCTTGGTAACAAAGAACATTACTATGTATACTCCCATGATCTTTTCTCTACTTGTCAACCTCAGCTTCTTGACGCCTGGAATATTGAGTGGCAGAAATTGAAAATTATCAAAGGGAAATTCTATGGCCAAATTCAACCCACTATCCCCCCAAAACCCTGGTTCTTCAAATTCAAAAAAATCAATAAGCAAACTACGACTACCATTTGTCGCTTAAGGTTGGGTTTTGTTTGTACTCCAGTGTTCCTCGCCAAAATAAGAGTACGCGACCATTCCCTTTGTGAGTGCGGATTGGCTGAGGGCACAACCGATCACATTTTTTGGTCACACTTATAGGTAAATTGGTTTGCCGGGTGACACTTCAAGAAACTGCGTTACGCTCCGCTCACGTTATGCGCTCACAACGAGAGCGAGTGAGAGGCACGCGTCCCTTCCACTCGGGCATGGTTAGCTCGCCTAAGAGCGAGAGAGACAGACATAAAAAGTGAAAGGCACGCGTCCCTTCCGTAAAATTATTTTACCACTCAAAGTCGTTGTCACGTAAAACTTTCGCCCGTATACCAACTTTACAGGCAACCAATTTTTTTCGAGTGCACCAAAAATCGTGGTTCTCTATATGACTTGATCCCAGATGATCTTCCCCGTCCAAGCAGGCCTTTTCCAACCTACTCCCACTAGTAAATTCCCCCCTATATTTATGTACTTAATACATTTATGAAGATCAATAACATTAAGTTATAATTATATTGTATTTTATTATATTCTACATTTGTAAATACATATATTATTGATTACTTTATTTATTAATATTTATCTTTATGTATATCTGTATTGTGACGTCATGTTTGTGTTTGTCAGTAGTTATAGACTAACAACCAGTAAAACTACAAGAAGCCAACCGACCAACAGCCCATGCCAATGTAACGCTGCGCCTTCACCGATCAAACTGGAAAAGATTAAATCAGCAACCACCTACAAGACACTGGCGAAGTTGCGGTCATGCCGCATACAGAAGATAAAAGTTGAAGTTGAACACACCTCGTAGGAAATACCGAAACGTCCGAAAAACCAAAAGTGACTAACCCCCGACTACCTCGGATCTCTGATTATGTGTATAACGTTCTACTAGTCAAGCCCTTTCATTTGATACCCATATTAATTAAGGGAGTTGTAAAAATCACAATGTATTTCGCCATTTTGTGGTAGCGGCCATCTTGGATTTGAATTTGTCATAGTGCAAAGTATTCTACTAGTCAAGTCCTTTCATTTGATACCAATATTGAAGTAGTAGTGAAAAAAAAATACAATTCGGCATTTTGTGATGACGGCCATCTTGGATTTGATATTTGTTATAGTGTATAGTATTCTACTAGTCAAGCCCTTTCATTTGATACCCATATTGAGGTAGGTTGTGCAGAAATATTTTGTCCGCTATTTTGTGGAGGCGGCCATCTTGAGTCGATCGTTTGCCAAACATAGCTAAGAATATCCGCACGGATATTAACCTTCAAATAAAAAAAATCGCATTGAAATCGGCCCATCCGTTTGAGCTCTATGGTGCCACAGACAGACACACACACACACACACACACACAGACAGACAGACAGAGAGACAGACATCGACGTCAAACTTATAACACCCCTTTTTTGGTCGGGGGTTAAAAATATAAATGAAGCGTTTTCCGACGCGACAAAAAAAATGGTTCGAAAAACGACGCTAGGAGGCGCTTGTAGGTTTTAGATTGCGTTGTCAATGTCAAAAGCCACTGAGCCACATAGTGAGGACCACTGGGAACGCTGAACTTAGCTCGCATACCTGTGCCGAACTAGTTCGCTCCTATCTTGCGTTCGTTCGGTCTTTTTCAAATGTTTTAGAAGACAATATTGCATTTTTTTAATTCGCACTGCGCTCCAAAATGGAACCATTTCATATTATGTAAAATTAATTCATAAATTATGTAATTCAGGCGAGATGGCGGTCAAGTGTAAACCTATAAAAGTTAAAAAAAAAAAAAACAACAAAAAAAAAACAGAAAAGTTCTGGCTGGTCTTGTCGGGAGAATAGTAACTGCCGATTGGGATCCTATCGTTTCGAAGTAATATGTGCGTAATGCCGTTAACTTAAAACGGTTAAGGAAAACTTCGTGAGGAAACCGACATGTAGAATGTTTCGCGGTCATGACTGTGTCATCCACCAATCCACACTGCGCCAGCGAGGTGGATTATGGTCTTGACTATCTCGTTGCAAAAGAAGGCTCTGAGTCCCAGCAGTGGGAACAATTAGTGGGCTGCTTATGCTTTTGCTACCTGATCTTAGATATCTACGATTGTTGTTGTGTTGTTTGTTGCTATTGCTTATGAACATCTGCAAAATCGGAAGCGCTTTGAGAACATGCATTAAATTCACGAGAACTATAAATTGTCTGATTTAAAAATGTCATCTATCTCAATTTACGGGTATTGTCAAAACCTTAGATTTGGACAGGAATGTTAGACGTAACATAAGCGCCATCTATAGTTTCTTTGTTTTCATCTCTTCAAAATGTCTAACAAATCTGGATCTAGAAAAAAATACGTGGTTGAACTGATAATTTAGAAATACTTAACTAGCTTTTTAATGTCGCTTTTTCCTTTCATCAAATCACATCGATGCTAAAGAAATGTAAACTACACAAATACGAAGTATATTAAAATCGTTGAATACGTAACATAAAATTCGGGTATGAGCGAACTAAATCAGTCAGTTGACCATGCGGCATTACTGAACAATAGTGGATCCTTGTAAAATAACGGTCACGAAACAAGGTAATCGCTGAGCCAATTCGCATAGTTCACTAAAACTTGAGGAGCGGTTCTTTATACTCATTGTTTGGTAACTAATGTCCGAACACTATTATTTTTTTTATTTTTGGCCATGGATACTAGTCCTTCAGATAAATATTTTTTCTTCGAGTATTTGGGGTTTATAGAAGGTAAACAAACCAAATACATCAGCTGAGCTGAGAAGCAAATTATAATTAATCTAAAATACGTGATGTGTTTAGGAAACTTCCAAAATTTTTAGTTATCGCAAATAATTTAGATTTACACTTTTTCCATTAACAACTTCATGGTAATTACACTTTTGAGAGTCTATGGTAGAGACAAATCTTTTTGAATCCATACTATTGCCATCTAGTGCGTGCGTTAGAACTATTTTTGTCTCGTCGGAAAACGGCTCATTATATTTAAATCACCGAATAGTTGATAGTATCAGTGTAGAATGTGGACTTACTAACTTTTTTTTATTGCACGCTCAGTGGCAGTGGTCAAATCGTAGCATCTTTCTATATTATATGTAAGACGCACTAGGAAAAAAAAATTGATATTGTTTTTTTATTTTGCTGGGTAAAGTTCTAGACGTCAATTTCGAAGTGATATTCAAAGTCAATATCCTCATTTAAGTCATTGTCATATTCTCAAATTGTCAGGTGTCAGGAGACATTGAAAAAATGAAATTGAAATGCAGTGCAATTTGTGCCTTCATTACAATTTTCTGAAAAAAATACAAAATGTTTTCTTTCTCTCTATCCTATTTCTGAACATAGTCTGTTCGATTTCAATAAATATTGATGACAGTTCATAACAAACAATTATAGAATAGCGGTATCAAAGAAAAGCTATCAAGTATGAGACTATTGACGAGAAGCTATTTCTTGAAGCAAATCACAAATGTATGCCGCAATACTTACAAACAGAATACAAATGTTTCCTTTCGTCAAAATTTCATAATTTCTGCTAGCCGGCGCCAGACTATGAGGTATCCACTTGGTAGCTTAGCTACAGCATGTCTCTATTCATCAGACAATAAAAAACCATTCATAACCTTTGAGAAGAAAAGTGATGCTCTAAAAGATGCACTGGAGCATAAAAAGGAACAGTTAAAAGATACAGAACAACGAATTCGACAAAGGGGTGAGAAAATTGTTAGTAATATAAAGCATCAGAAAGAAATAACAGGAGAAAGGATAAGAGCTAGAAAGGACCATTTGATAAAAGATATTCTTGAAACAAAAGCAAAAGTCAAAGAGAGGATAGAAGGAGTTGTAGAGGTAATAACGATTTAGTAAATTCATTTCTGTATTTGAAAAAGAGTATGTGAGGAAGTGAGCTTAAATCCCGTCTGCGACTCTGAATATTTTACTATGTGCAGATGTAAGTTTGGCATCATGAAGGCTTTGAGTTCCAACTGTGGGAACATAAAGTAGGCTGCTTAATAAGCTATTTAGCTTCACATCACAAATAGGAAAATGTGGTGTTAAAATTGTAAAGTTGCAGTTATATCAATCTGAATACTGACCAAATTCCAAAAGAACATCCAGCTGAAACACAAGACATTGGCAAAATTATGGTCATACAACTGAATGGAAGCCAGGAATAAAGAAGATATGCCTTCTCCTTGTTATATTGCATTTATTTAATGTCTTTGTTTGTAAAGTAAAATCTCATAAGACTCAAATGAGGATTGAACTGGATGGCATAGTTAGGGAGAGGGTTTATACCCAGCAAAGGGAATAAAAAGCTGTGGATGTTGACCACTTTAAATCCTACACCTACTTTTGAAACTCAAAATTAAAACCTTAATTCCCAGGGTATTTGTTGTGAAGGTTGTTTAGTTGTATAGGATGTTAAGATGCCAAAACATTAAAACTCAACATTATGTGAACATAGAGTGAAGATAATATCATATTATTACGAGCTATACAACCACCTGATGGTTAAATGCTTGCCCATAGCTCCACAATGTTTATATAATCTTGTAAGCTCAATTAAAAATAATAAAAAAGTAAAAAAATTGGATACTTGAAGTGTAATCAATAAATAGATGAGTAGTAGTTTATTTAATCTCTCTATTTTTATTTCTTCTTTGATTGCAGAAAGAAAATGTGTTCACCGTACCAAATGTGTTGTGTATTACGAGGATAGTAATGTCTCCATACCTGGGCTATGTTATAATGCAGAGTGACTATAATTTAGCACTTGGTCTGTTAGTCTTTGCTGGTGTTACAGATTTGGTAAGATTTAGATAAACCCAAGATTTTTATCTATAAGTGGTTCATTGGGAACCTAGGTTATTTTAGCTGTTTTAACTTTTTGGTCTCACTAGTTTAAATAAACTAGTTTTTATTGTACATATAAAAAAAAACATGATATAGAGGACCCGTTACAATTCTTATCAATGATAGTCTACATACATTATCCATATGAATATTGGGGTGAAATTGAATACATTACTACTGATATAAACTCACAAGATCAAAATTAAAAATTTTGATTAACCCCCGACTACCTTAGATTTGTTATCTGTACAACATTCTACTAGTCAAGCCCTTTCATTTGATACCCATGTTTAAGGAAGTTATGAAAAAAAGAAATGTAATTTGCCATTTTGAGGTAGTGGCCATCTTGGATTTGAAATTTGTCATAGTGCAAAGTATTCTACTAGTCAAGCCCTTTAGTTTGATACCCATATTGCGGTAGTAGTGAAAAAAATTATATAATTCGCCATTTTGTGGTGGTGGCCATCTTGGATTTCAAATTTGTTATAGCGTATAGTACTCTGCTAGTCAAGCCCTTTCATTTGATACCCATATCGAGGTAGGTTGTGAAGAAATATTTTGTCCGACATTTTGTGGAGGCGGCCATTTTGAATCGATATTAACCAGACATAGCTAAGAACACCCGCACGGATATTAACTTTCAAATAAAAAAAACCGCATCGAAATCGGCCCAACCGTTTGAGCTCTACGGTGCCACAGACAGACACACACACAGACAGACAGACAGACAGACATCGACGTCAAACTTATAACACCCCTTTTTTTGGTCGGGGGTTAAAAATAATTAATGAGAACACATTTTTAATCTAAAATTACTCTTTAGTACAGTAGAGTATATACTCTTTATGTGATAAACCAGACTGGGGGTGTTTCCTAATGTTCTTTTAGTAAATGTATGATAATGTTGAATCTCTGAATAAATATTATTGATTTCTGAAAGAAGTTTCAAGTGATAAAGCTACTAATTTACTTTTTACTTGATTGAATTAAATTGAAAAGATCATGTAGTTTGTTCAGTTAAAAATATTTATATTTTCAGTGTTACATTTATATTAGTGTAGTAAAGAACATTTTGTTTGCTTTTCAGCTTGATGGATGGATAGCGCGCAATTGGGAAGGCCAGTCAACTAAGATGGGTTCATTCCTAGACCCGTTGGCTGATAAAGTACTAGTTGCGACCCTATTTATTTCCTTGACTTATCAAAACCTTATTCCTCTATCATTGACCCTGCTGATAGTGTCACGGGATGTCATCCTAGTAATAGCTGCATTTGTCATCAGATATATGAGTCTGCCTCCTCCTGTAAGTACTCCATTTAACTATAATATGACCTTTGACTGTAACTCCTATCTCTTATAGGATAGATGACTTACTGCGAATAAAATGTCAATACTCAACATTTTTGAACAAAAATTTACTTACTTACCTAGATAACTATTAACACAGATTTCTAAAACAAAAGGCAGATGGAACGTTCGGAACACAGATCCTGAGGTCCAGAACCAAATATCAAACGTCAAAGCAAATACAAACTCCAGTCAGTACGAAACGGACTTCCGTCTCGTACGGGAGTCCCGTGTGATTTTAAGTTTTGTTTAAGATTATGCCGTCTTGTATCTTCAAACATTGCAAACATTGTTCCCAAAAATAAGAAAAATAAGAGGAATAACATTTCATAGGAAAGTTTGAATATTTTTACTGCTCTTTATATAATTTAGGCGATTTTATTTCGATTGATGAATAGAAACGCGACACCTCAACGAAAATTTGTTAGTGTTGCTATACTAAATTGAAATTATTTTCCCTAAAGTTAATGTAAAATATAGATTATGATTTCTTGATTGATACTCGTAGACCAAATTATTTATGTAGATTGTATTATTCTATTTTAAACCCTATTTTTATAATCGTATTTTTTAATTTAATGTGAATCGATGCCTAGAACAAATTTAATCCACGTCATTACTAGTGTTTATAAAAATACTAATAGTGTTAATGAACACTATAGTTATGAAGCAAGTTTTTAATACTTGTAAGTAGGTATAGTGGAACTTAAAAAAGTAGGCGAGTTCTTTTGAGAGATCTAATCATTTTAATTAACCTCATGTTATCTGGTCGAATCAGTAGTGACATTGTCGAAGTTTTACTCGGTGCTAATGTGTGCGTACATACTTACCCAAAAAAGATGTTGGGATCAGGCCAATCGCTGTTGGCACCACATATGGCTTGGCCTTACTGCCAAGGTGGGTTGTAGGTGTAAAACGTTGCTCTTTCGAGCTCCCTGTCCCAACAAACTTGATTTTGGTTCTCTGAGTGGACGTGAAGCTGTTATGTATTCATTCTGTCCTGACTTTCTTTGTCCAAAATTGGGGAGAGAGCTGTTAGAGGTGGACAAGAACGCCTTTAATTTGGTTGATCGTGGAACCCAGTTGTCCGAAGGGATTAATAAAATTCTTGACCTCTACAATTTTCTTTGGCAATGTTATGGTGGACCCACAAAATTATCAAAACAATATTTTGCTATCTTCCGTTGGCTACCAACTTGGTGAACCCTCGGCCATGCGACCTTCGCCCTGGCCATTCGCTCTATCATTTAACGTCTCCAGTCCAATTTAGTTAGTAATTTAGTAAGTTAGTAAGTAGTAGTAATTAAGTTTGGTACTTGGACGACGTGCTGACGGAGGACTTGGAGAGTGTGCGACTGATTTGCATGATCTGATACCTCCTTGCTCTTTTTTTCTATCGGAATGCTCGTAGCTCGAAAAAGCGACATCTTTTCATGGTTGATGTTCCAAAGACACGAACGAAGAGATTTGACTCTACTTTTGTGATAAGAACATCTAGGCTGTGGAATACGTTGCCTGAGTGGGCTTTCCCCATCTTTGTGTCTTCAAAACGAGAGTGAATCGGTTTCTTCTAGGTAAACAGGCTCCATCGTAGACCTCATCGTCGCTTAACATCAGGCGAGATGGCGGTCAAGTGTAAACCTTTAAAAGCTAAAAAAAAAACAACGACGAAACTTTGGGTGGCGATGTGAATAATGTTCAACTGATTTACAAAAACTCTTAGACGGTTTTCGTTGGTTTGTATCAACATTTTTGAAAAAGTGAACTTTTCGTTTGCGACACGCGTTTAGACAAAGATTGGATAGTAAACAAATTGAATGATCTGCCCCCCAATATCAAATCAGTTGACAAAAATTCTCTGCACCTCCTGTGTTCACCAATATTAAATAACTACTCATTTAACCACCTTTTGTCAAGCATAATATTCAAAATTTCACTCCGATAGAATACTCAAAATAAACACACACATGACTTTTACTATTATGCGGCGTTGTCTTTTTACTCCCAAATTTTCTGTACGAATATTCGAATTTTTAGTTGCATGCAAAATCAACATTCTTAACTTCATAGGATGGAAATAGTAATAACAAGAAAACCTTGCATAATATATAATCGGTGTGATAATAAATTATTTTAACATTATAATATATATGTGTTTATTAAACGCGAAGATTTCCGAAGCTAAGACATCATAGTGGGATTTTTTTCTTAAGACTGGGAACATTACACGCACACCAACGTGAGTAATTTGACAACGTCGGTGAGAGCTGTCACGCATACATAACTAATTACTGGCCTCACAGTGTCGTTCACGAAGGTTTCATCTGTTTAGAAATCTGTGACTATTAATCAGAATATTTGCTGTTAAAAATAATTATGATCGACTTTGAATGTTATCACACAACAAAAGTCTAGAGATTGGATTACTCAGATGCTCAAACTCATTCTCAGTTAAAAGTATGTACATCATATACATAAAACAAGAACAAAATTAAAAATTTTGACTAACCCCCCGACTACCTCAGATTTGTTATCCGTACAACATTCTACTAGTCAAGCCCTTTCATTTGACACCCATATTAAGAAAGTTGTGAAAAAGGAATGTATTTCGCCACTTTGTGGAAGCGGCCATCTTGGATTTGAAATTCGTCATAGTGCAATGTATTCTACTAGTCAAGCCCTTTCGTTTGATACCCATATTGAGGTAGTAGTGAAAAAAATAATATAATTCGCCATTTTGTGGTGGCGGCCATCTTGAATTTATATTAATCAAACATAGCTAAGAACATCCGCACAGATATTAACTTTCAAATAAAAAAAAACGCATCGAAATCGGCCCATCCGTTTGAGCTCTACGGTGCCACAGACAGACAGACAGACAGACATCGACGTCAAACTTATAACACCCCTTTTTTTGGTCGGGGGTTAAAAAATAGTTAATTGTGCATAAAAATATGTGCTATTGTTATCCTAATTACCTTAAAAATACTTTCTTTTATCCAAACAATACTACATAATTATTATTACTGATACATATTTTATCCTTAAAACAATAAATGCCCACAGTTTTTGCATTTTATTTGTAAATTTTTTTTTTTATTACAGAGAACAATGAGTAGATATTTCGACGTGACAAATGCTACCGCTCAACTTGCTCCAACATTTATTAGTAAAGTCAACACTGCTATCCAACTAGTCTTTGTAAGTTCACTTAATTTGATTTATGAGCTTGGGCATGAACTGATTTATCTTATGGACCCTAACTGGACATTGACCTCGATACCGCCCACTAGAAGCTTCAGCCATTACTTGTTCAATTATATTATTTCTTACCATAACTTATGTATGAACTTCAGTTTGAAAAGAAAAACAATTTGAATTCTGGAAGTTTTATAGTGTTAGAATTTAGAGTCTGTCCACTGGTAAAAACATTGCGAATTTCCCAGTTTTTAATGTTGTCATGTTAATTAATTTAAAATGAGTTCTCATCCATAAGGTATAGTGTTCAGTTACAGAAGTAATCACAATTATGCTTCTATAAAAAAGAAAAATTGTATGTACTCAAGTTTTTTAAAACACTTAACTTTTAGAATGAATTAAAAAGATTTATAAAAGCTTATAGAGTTTTGTCCAAGTAAACAACATGTTATCCTTCATGTAACAAGGCCAGACATCATGTAGTGTATATTAACATCTTATATTGTTTCCAGGTTGGCACAACCTTAGCATCGCCTGTGTTTGGCTATGTTGATCATCCAGCTTTGCAAGCCCTGTGTGCAGCAACAGCCATTTCCACAGTTGCATCGGCTATCAGTTATTTAGTTAGTAAGGACACTTACAAGTTTTTGAAAAAGAAATCCTGAGTTAGTACAGAATGTAATGCTCTTTTATTTATGTATTTCGATACAAAATGTATTAATATAGTCTTCCCAAAATTCGATTTCAATGTCAAACAGTTGTTAAACACTGGACCTTCAATGTAAATATACCTATTTATAAAAACCTAAAGGTGGCCTTTACATAAAACCTGATTACAGTGTTATAAAATAAAGTGTTGTTTTGAAGGTTTTTATGACCTAAAAAGAATTTCTCAACTGAAATGTGAAAGGGCAATAATACCACTGTGTACAAATTTGAAATAGTTTATTTTATAATTCTATTCATGAATAATTTGTAGGTAATTCAAAAGAAAATTCAATGATACAAAAATATGTAGTAATTACATATTACTAAATTATACTTAAACTAGCCGAACAATTATTATGAAATTAAGTTTCTAAACTCTAGATTAGAGTTTACATGTGTTGGGAGTATTTCTAAAGCACTACAATTTATGGCTTTCAGTTATGCAGAAAAAATGGTACAAAAAATAGTGAAATGATGTGGAATGTCGATTTTGTTAGGGTTATACAAAAGAATACTGGCTCGTTTTAGTAAAATTATTTTATTAGTACTTATTTCCAATTCCTTATTCCAAAATTATTTTTTATTTAGTACAACATTTTAGGCTTTACTTTACTACACAGAAATAAATAGGTGTTAAATCGTTGATGCTTTGATACACTGCAAAAAATTAAGTCACTATGTCCAGGGAGTATTGTTGGTTTATGGGCCTTTTGATGCATTTTTACAGACCACATTTACAACTACATAGTAACAGAATCAGAATGGAGGACGGATTAAAGAGGTCAAAAAGTGGGACATTTTTAAAGGTTACCAAAAATAGCAGTAGGTGACTAGTAATTATCGAAGTAAACTCAATGAGCAATATAAAATTGGCTGAAATGTTGGTGTCCTGTGACTACATCCTCTCAAGCTCTCGAACACGCATTCTCATGTATTTTGTTATATTACACAGGCACAGGGTGTCATGTTTAATTTCAGTAGTGCAATATTTGGAACAATGTTACCTAATCATCTCAGGTATTAACAAAGTTAAAAAAAAAAAGTTCCACACAAATAGATGTAGTGCATGTGTCATAAAGGGACATAAAGAGTATAATTACACATACCACTGTGCTGTGTTATTTTCTGTAGATATGGTTAAAGTTTACTGACATTTTTTGCAGCTGAACATGGTTAAAGAGTTGAAATAGTTGGGTTTATGTTGACATGATTGTGCTTATTCAGACATCTGATGAATTGATCATATTGTAGTAGTGTGGAACTACTATTTCGGGACTTATGACTTATAAAATGATGGTGTTGAGTAACTTCTTTGAAAGGCACATCTGAAACTAGTTTCAACTATTATATATGATTGATTCGAAGTATATTTACAGTTAAATAAGGGTTTAAATTAGGACACAACATCAGCAGTTGAAAAATAAAAACTGTTTGAAAGTCTTATTTTTATTAGGGCCCTTTATGCCAGAGTTTTAAAATTGAATGACTGGAGAATGATGTATACTGCATTTAGATCATCAATAAGTTTGTACATCTAGGGTTTCGGCAATTTTATTTAAGTCTCTAAATGAATATACACAAGTTTCTGTGGATTAATTTACAATTGGACAAGGAATTCTTGAGATATTTAGGTATGTGAAGCTGAAATACTGCGATGAAAGTAAGCATACTGTACAAACTTTCTGTGTTAGCTTTGATAGTAGGCAGTAGTTAAATAATTTCATTTTAATCAAGTTAATTCCTAAAATTAACATTTCGTTCATATTTATGGAATAGCAGTTTGCATCACAAACTCTGTTTATCACTGAAGTTGTTACAATTATTTTTTAGAAATACAAAATTACATACTTATACTTGATTTAGAAGATTAAATATTGCCTAACATCTTAAATCTAAAAATGAAAGTTCTATGTATCCTTGTTTGTTAACCAATTGAAGCAAAGTATGAGAATAACGCCTCAAGGCAATTAAATAGGTATTTTCCAACAGACAGACTAGACACTAAATAGCCTTCCATAGATACCAAAATACTTTTTAATTAATTCCAAATACATGGACATAGGTTAAAGCTTGACTGCAGCATTTCAGAGATAAACTCGATAAAATTATAATTTATCAACACAAAAAACAGAATAATTATGGGTCATTATAATTACATACATATGGCAGCTAGGATCTAATAAATAATAATTATTAAACAGAATATTTTTAACAATTCATCCAACATCAGTAGTTAGATTCAAATCTCAATAAATACATAGGAATCTATTAAATTGACCTCATATCTTTGGATGCATAGTAAACCTAACAAGAAGAAAAAAACAAAGTAATCAGATATTTTCCATTAAATAGACAGTATTGTAATAGATTAATTTACAAACTTATATATAGCCTTATTAGCTTGGGTGCATCTGATGTCTGTATCAAATAATGGTACAACTTTTTTAGTATCCTTCAATTCTAATTAGTATCAAATACTGTATATTATATTTAAAAACAAGACAGCATTTATTAAAACTTTATAAGTGAAACTTTACAATCTTGACAAATAATTGGATAAAAATTAGACATGTAAATCAGTTAAATTAAGCTTCTATTTTCTTTATTTGTGGATTAGTAATTATGTACTAGCGTAAAGCATATTTTCGCCTAAAGGCTTGTGGTTCAAAAATGTTGTGGAATTAATGCTATTTAGAGCACATAGTATAAGGTACATTTTATGCAATGTTATATGCACCAAAACATGTGGAATACTGAAAATCATACAAAAAATAAGAATCTCAAACAAACAAGTCAAAAAGTTAAGACATTAAAATCTTGTCCATACACAAATGTAAAAAATAGTACAAAAGTAAAAAAAAAAAACAAACACAATAAGATTGCACAAACTAAACAAAGGACTGACAACATTGACATGGTGTCCTGCTCTTGCGTGGAATATATGCATTTGGACAAAAATGATAGCAACATGTCATTGTTAATTTCCTCAGGCCTCAGTTTATTAAAGTAAATACTCTAAATAAAAGTGATTGAAGTGGTAACATGAGAAGCTCTCATTTAAATATTACAGAGATTTCAATATCAATGCTCATAGTATGCCATTTCAAGATAATGTTTCCACAAAACAACTGCAATTGGATATAAATATACCTATAATGCATGTTAGTAAACAGTTATAATATTAAGTATTACTTAGAGTGCTTCAACCGACCTTGTTTATCAGCTCATCACAGATGGCCGTCAACTCCTCATTGTCTTTGACCTTCTGTGAAAGGGATTCTTGCAGTGACGAAACAAGAACTTCACTTTTCTTAAGCATGGCATTCAATTTAAGAATGTCAGCCTGATGAACCTTTTTAACCGAGTCCAGCTCAGCATTTGCCTTGTTGAGTTGCTGCATCGCATGTTGCCGGAGTGTCTCATACCTTGCCTGCAATTGCTGGATAGCATCTGTGTTATCTTCAACGGTCTTCTTCAATGTTTCTTCATTGCTTTTATAGCCTTGTATTATAACTTTACACCTTTCGTATTTTGTGTGAACATCATTAAATGCATGTTCCATCGATGCAAGGTGAGCAGCAGCCTCATCACGCTCTCTCACAAGAGTTGATCTCTCTTCAGCCCATCTTTTAGTGTCTGCTTCCCGGTCTCCAATGAGAGAAGAGATTGTTCGCTCATATTCTTCCATAACAATGCTCATTTGCTTATTGTTTCTCACTTGTTCTGCTAATTTCTGTGTAAGTGCTTTTTCTTTCTCTCCATACTCTTCATTCTGTTCGGTTAACTTTTTAATTTTCGTTTCGCATTCGTCTAATCTTTCTCGTAATTCGTGGTGAAGATCTCTCAAGTTCTGTGCCTCTTCTTCTTGTGCTGTGAGCAGTTCTTTGACAGCTCGTAATTGCTCTACTGTGTGTGGATCCATATCCGAGGTTCTTGTAATTACAGGTGGTGGTGGTGGAGGAATATTTGCCCCTAGACTGAGAAGTCTATCAATAGTCGCTATAGCAGGAGACACAGTACTCGGTTTTACTGGAGTCACTTTTGTGGATGATGGTTGACTCCTGTTTACTGCTGGAGTGACCACCTGTGTAGGCTTCTCAGTTGGACCACTGTTACTTGGTTGCACAGATAATTGTTGCATTGAGTTTACTATATTCAGCTCCGTACCAGACATGGTACTGCACACTAGAATTACTCTTCTAAAATCACAGATTTGCTACAAATATTCTTTGCATGATCTCACCTGAAATGGAAAATCGCGAATGACTAACATTGTACATAAATATTCAAGCAGGTGCATTTATAAACATGTCTTTTATGGTGACAAACTAGTAAGGCGATGGAATTTTATGGAAGTAATTAAAGGTCAGAATTACATTACTTTTAGGATAATAGAGCAGCAACAACAATCAAATGGTGAGTTTTAAGAACAGGAAAGTGAAGATGCATGTCGACCTCAATGGTTCCATTTAAGAAATACTAGAGAAACCCACGCAAAGGGAAGAATGTTATGAACAATAAACTATAATTGCGTTGGTTGAGTTACCGTACTAACTTGATAAGTGAGTACCTACGTACCGCTATGTCTGCGAGCACTGCACTTTTTTAACAGCTGTTACAGTATTTTAAAACAACAATGTTCTGCGATGCTATTCTTATATTTGAGTAGATTTTCACGCAGATTGTAGGCACATGAAATAAAACTTGAAATAAATTTCCAATGACGATCGCGATGATGACATCAGTCTGTCAATTTTTCTCAAAATCAAAACTCAGCATAGAAAAATGCGATTTGATTGGTTGATTCATTGCGTCATGCTACGTTGGTTTACCAAAAAGACAGCAGGAGAAGTTGATTGCGTTTTTGTTGAGAATGACAAAGATAACATGAGACTTTATGCTATATTTCTTAAAATACTTTATGTAACGAGTGATAAATACACAGAGTATGTTAGAATCCATCTACGGTGTCTACTCTACAGTGCTGCCAGTCAGGTCTTGTCAGAAATAACCTGAAATATAAAAAATGTAACCTTTTCCAACGATATTATTAGGGTTCCGTAGCCAAATGGCAAAATACGGGACCCTTAAAGATTCGTCATGTCTGTCTATCCGTCCGTATGTCACAGCCACTTTTCTCCGAAACTATAAGAGCTATACTATTGAAACTTGGTAAGTAGATGTAATCTGTAAACCGCATTAAGATTTTGATACAAAAAATAAAAAAACAAAATGTTTTAGGGGTGTCCCATACTTAGAACTGAAACTCAAAAAAATTTTTTGATCAAAGCCGTACCGTGCATAGCTTTGTGGGTTATCTATGGATAGGTCATCAAAAATTATATTGAGGTTCCAAGTTCCAAATATATTTTTTTTCTAAACTGAATAGTTTGCGCGAGGGACTCTTCCAAAGTGGTAAAAAGTGTCCCCCCCCTGTAACTTTTAAAATAAGAGAATGACAAAAATTAAAAAAATTGTATGATGTACATTACCATGTAAACTATCAACGAATGAGATCTAGTTCATCTAGTAAGTAGTTTTATTTAATATGTCATAAATTGACTACTGTTAAAACACTGATTAAAGTAACGACAAGACGTTGGCGTGATTGTGGTCACCAATCATATCACACATACCTTTTTTTTCCCAGGGAAAATGCTTTATGAATTCCACCCTCCTTGGGCGTAGAGTAGGGTGGGTATGTGGGACTCCCACCAAGGGTAGTTACGTGCAAGCGCTGATATGCCAGAGCTATGGGAACACTTTCGTACTCGCCCGCGGCCCTGGCGGCGCTGGTCTCTGAGATCCTGCCTATCGTAGAGGTGGAGCTGGAGAACCTCCACCCCTCTCTGTCTTAAAATACACGCAGTAGAACTGCGCACACTGCCTCAGGGACTTCACTCGTCTGGCAGCGGACTCCCCCGAGCCCGCGCCTAAGGCCCCTCTTTATGGTGGTCGGAGGAGGGCGTGGAAAATTCTCCTCCGACGCTCAGGTTTTTGTTGGCGCATTGGAAGGTTAGTAGTAATCTCCCGTTCGCGCTCGACTGTTTCTTTCTGGGATATTACTTGCTCGCAGAAAGAAACGGCCGCATCCCCACCTAAGCATTGAACTGACCAACGCTGGGAGCGAGAGATCATTTCCTACAGAAGTGACGAGAACCCGACGCTCACTTTCCCACGCAGGGCATTCCTGCAATGTGTGCTGCGCCGTATCCTCCCCGCAGCTGCAGTGGTGACACATGGTTGTCGGTTCCCTCCCGGCTATGCGACACAAGTACTTACTTAAGCATCCATGCCCGGTATGCACCTGCACAAGCCGAAAGGTAAGCGACCCATGCGCCCTGTCCAGCCAAAGTTCAAGGACGGGTCGGATAGCCTCGATTTTACAGCCCGAGCCAATGGCTCGCTCCATTCCTCTAGCATGGACCGCCGAGCGTGGAACTTCCACACCGCTATCTCTCTCGGCATCAGTCGCTGCCCTCGATTGCGGAGTTCCCTCCGCCATTCATACATATTTGCATGAATTTCTGCCTCCAAATCCCACGGCGGCGATCCTGCTAGAAGTTCTCGCGATACATTTGTAAAAATAAGGTCAATCGCTGTTTGTGACGTTTCTGTTATACGAGTAGGCAAGTCTACAATCGAACTCGCATCATGGGAGTTGAGTATGTCGAACAGATTTTTAAAGTCAGCGCTAATGTTGTCTAAGATATTTAAGTTTATATCACCGAGAATCATAAATATTTTATCCGTTTCACTGAGCTTATCAAGCAAACGTTCCAGGCCACTTAAGAAACCGCTAACATGAGCTAGGCCCGTGCGATAAATGCAAATGATGGTAATGTCAAAACCCATAACGTCAATCGCGGAGATTTCACAAAATCTTTCTTCTGACAATGCTGATAACTCAACGTTTTCGACACACTTTAGTGCTTCATTTACAAAAATACAGGATCCGCCATGATAACATTATTTCTACAAAAACTAGACACTAATTTATAGCCTTTTAAATGTATACATTGTAGATTCGGGGCGGTAAGCCAGTGTTCTGTTAATGCAAGAACATCGCACTTGAGGTCAGTTTCTAATAGAACTTGTAATCGTTGAGTCTTATCATTCAGCGAGTTAATGTTTTGGTGGCATATTGTCAACTGTCTCGGAGTTAAGCACTGCGCGTCCATACTAAATACTGAGTTTGGATCCACGCCCGCCAGCTGTCGTCGCAAGGGAGCCGCCGTCGGAGCGGCGAGGGCGGTGTTGCGTCCGCCGCCCCGCGCCTGCGGCTGCGGTTGCTCCGGTGTTGCTCGCAATGCCTGCGGCGTCGGAAGACGAGCGCACCGCCCGCCGGTCGCCGCGTCAAAACCAAGGACTAACTTCGACTCTGCTTGGCCAATTATCAGCTTTCATGAATGAGTTTTTCATAGTTTTTAATGTTCATTAAAATATTGGACTGTGTAATTTAAACTCATTTTGTTTAAGATTTGTTTATACTGTTTATACTAGTGATAACAATTTTGTGAATTGTGAAGTGAAACGAAGAAATATTAAAATTATCTATACTCGTAGATATACAAAACTCAACCTTTTCTTTTTGGTCACACTATAAGTTGAGAAAGGCTTTTCCGATTTCATGCATCTTTTTAAAATGTTTCCTAATAATTCACAAGTTCGTCAAAAATTAAAAAAAATGTGCTGAAACGTAATGAAAGGCCAGTAAAAATAGAAGGTTTTTTTGGTCAACTTTGCACTAAATTTCTAATCCAATTTTTTTCTATGAGGTAAAGATCACTTACTGAGCATAAAATTACAAAATGCTCACAGATCCAGGTAGAGCTTCAAACGCCAATTGAAAACAACTATTTTAGCCGATATACTATATATTTTGACAATAATTGTAGAAAATAAAATTTTGCATCTTTTGTTGCTAGTAAACTTTTTTTTGTAAAACTTAACGTTTACGATTTATAACCCATTTAATGATACGATTGCGATGATGCCGATGAATTTCTATAAACAATATTAACATTTTCATACAAAAAAAAAACAATTAATTTTGGTGATGTCACAAACTTGGAAAAGTACAAAAAAAAAAAAATCTAACAAAACCATACGTGTATCTATGGAAAGGTGTTCAAAATTGTATTGAAGCTATTGAAGTTCCTAACATTTTTTTTCTAAACTGAATAGTTTGCGCGAAAGTCTCTTCCAAAGTGGTAAAATCTGTATGTAAGGACTTTTCTTCCAAGTACTAAGTACCTTACTACCAAAGAATTTACCTAAATGGCATATAAATGCATCCCCAAGTTAGGTATCATAAATTATACCTAACTTGGGGATTTACGCAGGGGATTTCTCCCCTCTTGTTATTTCCTTATCCCGATCTCTGATTTAACGGACGAATATTTTACCGATACTTATCTATTTTCCATTGCATCCGCATTTAATTTTTTACTGATGTGGTATCGACGTCAGTTTTTTGAGATTCCCCTTTTGGTCTATAACATAAAATAAACAGCGTACTAATTAGTATCAGCGTCTATTTGCAATTCCAATGAAAACGGTATCAAAAATCAAGATCATAGCGTGCTTCACTAGTAATACCTACTGATATTGTTATACTGTGGCACTATGATCGTAATATTTAAAATGTATCGTTTGTCAAAATTGCTAAATCAAGCACAGGCCCGTCGTCCGTGAGCGCCGAAACGCGACTGATCAGGCTTGCCAAACGGCGCGCTACATATAGGGTAGATATTAAAACATAACTTAACTGTGGGCCTCATAACGAAGCTCAAAGTCACACAGCGAGCTATGGAGAGGGCTATGCTCGGAGTCTCTTTGCGCGACAGAATCCGTAATGAGGATATTCGCAAAAGAACGAAAGGGCCGACATAGCTCAAAGAGTAAGCAAGCTGAAGTGGCAATGGGCAGGCCACATCGCTCGCAGAACCGACAACCGATGGGGAAGAAAGGTTCTCGAGTGGCGACCACGTACCGGACGACGCAGTGTTGGACGGCCTCCCACTAGATGGACAGATGACCTCATAAAGGTCGCTGGAAACCGCTGGTTGCAGGTTGCGCAGGACCGTTCGTTGTGGAAATCTAGGGGGGAGGCCTATGTTCAGCAGTGGACGTCTTGCGGCTGATGATGATGATTAAAACATAGTGAATAACTGATAATTTTTATCAAGTCAAACTCTGCGAATGCATCTATAACTTTTTAGTGGCTTTCGTTGAGTACAAAAATTTAGTAAAAAAAATAATTAGTTTAGTCATAAACTTGAAAAAACTTTTTGAAAAGGGGTAACTTTGGGATTTTTTTCTATCAAGTAAAATTCATTAAATCGTGTTACTGACTGCGAATTGCACTAGATTAGATCCTTAACTATTACATTATTTTTTTTCAGAGTTTAATACACTATTTTAAAGGTCTTAAAGTTGTTTAAAAAAAATCAAAATTACGGCCCACACGCCCTTAATTAGAATAGTATAATTTGGCTCCATTCTATTTATGTAACTCAACATTATAGCAAGTTTATAGATTACTTTACGTCACCAGGGCACAACTATTAAATAAAACAATTCAGTAGCCCTAGCTCTAACGTACACATTCACGCGTGTGTACGAACGACATCTGCGTAGTTGTGTGAAAAATAGGTAACTAAGGCTGTCCACAGCGGCAGTTGTATGGAGTTTTAGTGAAGTGTCCGGGGTGTGGCCTAACTAAAACTGTCTTAGCTTTGATATTGCTCTCTCTTTTCTTTTCGCTTGAAATGATACAGACAGCATTAGCAAAGCTATAGCCGATGTAGTTAGGCGGTAGAAGGGCAGGGCTGACAATACTGACGCATTTCTAGATGGCCAATGAGAAATGCCCACGCATTTCTAGATGGCCAATAGCCATTGTCCCGAATTTACCCAAAGATTTCTTATCATTCTCGAGCGTGACGCTGGAATTCAATTCACAGCCTACGAAAAATCTGTTTGTGGCGCGCCAAAAGAAGTTTTCATTTCAAATATTACCTAACAAGCACTTGTTGACAAGACTACAACAGGTTGACTTTACAACCTCAGTTGGGACTTGAATGAAGTTTAAATGAGAGAGATAATGAAATATGCCTCCGCCACTACCCTTTTTTCTAGTCAATGAATAGGTTCAACATAAATAATACATTTACCTATTAATAGTTTAAATAAATTATTTATTTTCTAACATTAATTTAAAATTGTATCCATAACAATACTTAAACACCAACAATGAATTTATCGGTTTTGTACATTTCATACGCGAATTCTTCATCATGAGTAGGATCGAACTCTACGCCTGAAATAAACAGAAATAACAATTAGGTATATATCTTATTAACAGCTAAAGAAACTTAATACTTTTCTTAGTAAATGTGGAGTGAAGGGAGGAGCAGGACATGTTCCTGATCGTAAACAACATTAGGTATTGCCTAACAGCAGTGCGACCACAATCTATTAAATCATACAGTGTTCGACGAAGCCGTCTAGACGGGGCAATCGTGCGGGGCGTGCGGGGTGAGACGCGGGAAGCGCGCTCCTGCATAGCCTACATTACAATGTTAGTATTGCAGGAGCGCGGCTCAGGGCTCACGTCTTCCGTACGTTTTAATTTTATTTTGCTAATAAACATTTTTGTTTGCGACAACCCTACCAGTGTCATTGTCGGCCTTATCGGCGTTTCTCCCAAGATTAAAGGCGTTGAACTACTGATAGTATTTCTTTATACTATGGTGCTACGCAGCTCTAGAAACATGAATATTCCAAATCATTACCTAGCACTACACTGCGCTCGTCACCCAGAAATATTAAGATTTATCTCAATGCCCTGTAATTTATCTAGAAACATTACAGAATACAGTGATGTTTGCACATGATGTCTCTTTATCTGTTTGTTTGTTTTGGTCGGGGTTACCACAAGAACAAAATTAAAAATGTTGATTAACCCCCGACTACCTCAGATTTGTTATCCATACAACATTCTACTAGTCAAGCCCTTTCATTTGATACCCATATTAAGGGAGTTGTGAAAAAAAGAAATGTATTTCGCCATTTTGTGGAAGCGGCCATCTTGGATTTGAAATTTGTCATAGTGCAATGTATTCTACTCGTCAACCCCTTTCGTTTGATACCCATATCGAGGTAGTAGTGAATAAAATAATATAATTCGCCATTTTGTGGTAGCGGCCATCTTGGATTTGTTTTTTTTTATAGTGTATAGTATTCTACTAGTTAAGCCCTTTCATTTGATACCGATATTGAGGTAGGTTGTGAAAAAATATTTTGTCCGCCATTTTGTGGGGGCGGCCATCTTGATCTATATTTACCAACATAGCTAAGAACATCCGCACGGATATTAACTTTCAAATAAAAAAAACGCATTGAAATCGGCCCATCCGTTTGAGCTCTACGGTGCCACAGACAGACAGACACACACACAGACAGACAGACAGACGTCAAACTTATAACACCCCTTTTTTTGGTCGGGGGTTTAAAAAAGGTGCCACAGACAGACGTCTGTGTCACCGTAAAGCTCAAACGGATGGGCCGATTTCGATGCGTTTTTTTATTTGAAGGTTAATTTCCCTGTGGAGGTTTTTAGTTATGTTTGGTAAATATCAACTCAAGATGGCTGCCTCCACAAAATGGCGGACAAAATATTTATTCACAACCTAACTCAATACGGGTTTCAAATGAAAGGGCTTGACTAGTAGAATACTGTATACCATAACAAATTTCAAATCCAAGATGGCCGCCACCACAAAATGGCGAATTTATTTTTTTTCACTACTACCTCAATATGGGTATCAAACGAACGGGATTAACTAGTAGAATACTATGCACTATGTCACTATGACAAATTTCAAATCCAAAATGGCCACAAAATGGCGAAATACATTTATTTTTTCACAACTCCCTCAATATGGGTTTCAAATGAAAGAGCTTCACTAGTAGAATGTTGTACAAATTACAAAGCCGAGGTAGTAGGGGGTTTATCAAAATTTTGTTCTTGTATTAATTTGTGGCAGTTCTTTCGAACCACATTGTTAAATAAGTAGATGAAGTTTTCACAGAATGTGTGTAATACACACAAAATAACGCAATATATTTAATTTACAACAATGAACTAGTCACTGACCGATGTATTCTATTTCCAAATTAAATCTTCCGTCGATTTTGTCACCGCACGAAATGCCAAAGTGCGTTACTCGATCGAACCGGAACCTATTTTGTTTATCTTGTAGACGGCCTTTTGAACCCAACACGAACTTTGAGAAAGGAATCTGAAATAAATAATAAAAAACAATTATAAGAGTAGGTAATGTGTACCTACACTAATACAACAAAAAAATATATGTTAAAATTTTCGCATATATTCGAAATACCCAATAGGTATGCAGTGTTTTAAAGAAGCGCGCTCACTCCGGCAGCCAAAAAACGGCATTATGGAGTTGGCTGACTCGTTAGGACAGGATAGGAGCATCTCTAAAGTTTGGGAACCAGGACAAGACTCGTGAAAACCCCGGATTTTCCTGAGTTTAGAGCTCAAAACCCGGATATGTAAACAGATTTTTTTTACACATAACTTTCTTACCACGTCTTACATTGAGACAATAGAATAAGATTTTTCACCTAGATATCTGATCTTATACCTTTAAGCGAGCAATTCTTGTAGGTATATTCATAAAAAACGCCGTTTTATGCGCGTTTTTAGACAATGAAAAACTGTTTCATAAAGATTAGAATGCGACGGTCAATTTCGCGACGTCGCGCGACAGTATATTAGCTCAGTCGGGAAGATGGGCGGTCATAATATGGTAGGTCCGGGCTCGAATCCAACTGGCCGCCTTTCTTCTTTCAAGTTCATTTTTTGACATAATCAGTACGTTTCTAAATAACCGAGCAAAGCTTGGTGACCCAGGTACTACGAGTATTAAACCCGAACTATGATAATGCGAAGTTCGGCCCGGACGCTCCCCGGACGCCATCTAATCTAGAACAAATCCGGGAAAACCCGGACGGATGGCAACCTTAGGAGCATCAGTATCGCGTTAGCGTTTAGTCATACATACCTACGAGTACTTCATAAAAATTAAAGAAGTTCTTCTTGTACAAAAATAAACACACACACATACTCAGGACCCACACACGGTTATTTTCACCCGTTTGTCTTTTAATATATCAGTCATCTTGAAAGCGCCTAATTATTAATCCCTTAAGAATTATAGCTGTATAGGCAGTAGGCATTATGTTTGTTCAGGAGATACGACCGCCGCACGATACGTACCTTAGCTAACTGCCAGTAAGGGCCGCCCCTGGTATAGAGCACGTAGTGATAGATATCATTCCACATGACGTCATGGTACCCTTCACAGGATATGTTCAGGAGATACGACCGCCCGTCACCACGCACTTTCAACACCAGCGTATTGTACAGGTGCCAGTCGTATGTAGCTGCACGTTTGAATGATTTCTGAAACAAAGGCATATAAGATCGCTTTAGTGTTTTTCCTCCACTGCGCGATGCAAAGGAGTGGTAATGTGTTTCTCTGTAGGTATGTATAAGTATGATCCTTTGAAGCACTATCCAGACTAAACGCCTGGGCCGATTTTTAGGATTCACACGCCAATCGATTCCTCTTAGTCTGGCGAGTGACACTTAAAGAGATTACATTAGTGTAAATTCAATATAGCGAATACCGGACGCCATATTGTCCAAATTAAGAAAATGAAAGTCAACAAACTACGTCAAGAGGGGTATCGTTGAATAGGTATTTAAAAATAATGTTTAGCTTTCTCTCAACTTTTTTCGATTTGGCTGACTGTTTAGGATGTGTATCAATTTAAAGTTGCGTAACAACCATTCCCACATTTATAGGTTTTTAACCCCCGACCAAAAAAAGGGGTGTTATATGTTTGACGTCGATGTCTGTCTGTCTGTGTGTGTGTGTGTCTGTCTGGGGCACCGTAGAGCTCAAACGGATGTGCCGATTTCGATGCGTTTTTTTTTATTTGAAAGTTAATATCCGTGCGGATGCGGATGTTCTTAGCTATATTTGGTTAATATCGATTCAAGATGGCCGCCACTACGAAATGGCGGACAAAATTATTCGTCACAACCTACCTCAATATGGGTATCAAGTGAAAGGGCTTGACTAGTAGAATACTATACACTATAAAAAAATCAAATCCAAGATGACCACCACCACAAAATGGCGAATTATATTATTTTTTTCGCTACTACCTCAATATGGGTACCAAACAAAAGGGCTTGACTAGTAGAATACATTGCACTATGACAAATTTCAAATCCAAGATCGCCGCTTCCACAATATGGCGAAACACATTTCTGTTTTCACAACTCCTTTAATATGGGTATCAAATGAAAAGGCTTGACTAGTAGAATGTTGTACAGATAACAAATCTGACGTAGTCGGGGGTTAATTTTTTTTTTAATTTTGTTCTTGTTAGGTAGCAGAAAACTTCATGCATCTAGCTATACGTGTGAATGTGGATGGATATACTTATATATGTACTAAAGTATCTACGTATATTGAACTACCTTTTTTGTCGTACGTGGAGGAAATGCATTCACGCATAGGGACACGGCCGGGTTATATTGCACTCCATACCACGTATGGATATGGTGCCTCTATCTACTAAAACCTCCATGGGGTTTCAAGGTTTTAACTCTGCCGCTGATGGTAGGAACACGGAATCGCTCTCGGATTACTCCGCCTCGGTCGCCCAGCTCCAACTTTAAACGAATTAGTAGGTACTCAACTTCGGTCGAAAATCTATGATTATTTATATAGATATATAGGTACTTACACAAAACTATACAAATTACATGTAGTAGAAAAACCTATACAACATATCAGTAGAAACGAAGACATTTGGTCAAAAACGAAAACATGCATATTATGTTAAGCATAATAACATTCATTAGGTACATTGTTCATAACTAAATAGTATAAAATATATATAATTTAAGAACTCAAAAACCCGACTGCATAAAATGTGAACCAAACTATTTACCTACTTACAAACAAAAACTGAAAAGAATAAAACAAGCACTTAGATTCTATAATATATTTATAATATTATTGAATTAATACTATTGCAGAAAATACAAGAACAAAATTAAAAATTTTGATTAACCCCCGACTACCTCAGATTTGTTATCTGTACAACATTCTACTAGTCAAGCCCTTTCATTTCATACCCATATTGAGGTAGGTTGTGAAGAAATATGTTGTTCGCCATTTTGTGGCGGCGGCCATCTTGAATCGACATAAACCAAACATAGCTAAGAACATCCGCACGGATATTAACTTTCAAATTAAAAAAACCGCATCAAAATCGGCCCATCCGTTTGAGCTCTACGGTGCCACAGACAGACAGACAACGAAATTGTTTTGGTCGGGGGTTAAAAATATATTCTAATAAAGGAACATAACAACTGAACAGTTTAGATCTATTATTATTCTACAGCCAATCTAATTGTTCAATGGATCCCGACGCACTGCAGCAGGTAATGATTTGGACTCTTCATGTTCCAATAGCTGCGTGTCACTGTGCTCTTATGGGTAGACATGTATATATCACACTAATATTATAAAGCCGAAAGTTTGTGAGTGTGTGTTTGTTACTTTTTCACGTCTGAAGCGATTTTGACAAAATTTGGTATGGAGTTAGCTGGCCCCCTGAATTGCCACATGCTACTAATTATCCCGAAAAAATAATGGGAACGGGAACTACGCGGGCAAAACCGCGGGACGCTGCTAAATATTAGTAACTGTACATACTAACCCTTAACCTCATCGATCGCATAGCTGCATACCCCGCGTTTTTTATTCGGCCGTCCTTAGGCACTCGAGTGTCAAGGTGTCCGTGAAATAGGCCGCGTCCCGCGCGACTCATCTCCAGCTTGCAGGTGCTGTAGCCTTCGTTGTGGTCGCTGTCAGCCGTCGTCACGAATCTGTCGAGGGCTTCTGGACGGTCGAAGCACCATAGGACGTCGGTTTCACCTAGAATGCGAATTATATAGGTATACAAGCGGTCCGTTCCAGCTTCACACGTTAAGAACATTAATCGAAATAAAAAAATATGTCTAAGTTGGAAAATTACACATAAATAGCAACTTTCGTGAATATCGGTTGACTTGGCGAAGAGTTCACTGTGAATGACTGTGAACAAACTTCGTAACAATGGATTTTTATACATCAAGACTAGTGGCCCGTTCCGGCTTAGGTCGGATATTGTCATTATACTTAAAGACAATTCATTGAAAAAAAATCTATTATGATATTTGTCCGAGTCGAGTTGCACAAAATTACAAATAAATGGAAGTTACGGCACACCCCGGACACTCCACTAAAACTCCATACAACCGCCGCTGTGGAGTTGCCTACTCTTCACACAACTACGCAGATGTCGTTCGTACACACGCGTGAATGTGTGCGTTAGCGCTAGGGCTACTGAATTGTTTTATTGAATAGTTGTGCTCCTTGAGTTCACCTGGTGACGTAGTCTATAAACTTGCTATAATGTTGAGTTACATAAATAGAATGGAGCCAAATTATACTATTCTAATTATTAAAAGAGTGTTTGCACAGATTTCTAAATTGTTTCAGAAATCTGTGGGTGTTTGTATTGCCGCGTAAAATGAAACGAAACCGATGATAGATTAGATCAGGTACCTAGATATCTATTTCTGTTAGTAGGTACACATTCGCATTTTATTTTACACTTACCCATGAAGGAAACTTTATTCTGTCACTACAATTATTCCTCCAGGCATTATCAATCCGTGCTTGGGCACATAAGTTACTGGCTGTGTGAGTTACGAACTTTGAGTTAAAAACGACTTCGTTATTATAAATAAATAAATATTGGTAGACAATTCACACACAACACCATCTGACCCCAAACTAAGCAAAGCTTGTAATATTATAAAGCAACGTTATTGAAAAGTTTTTAATCTTACGTTATTTTATCATTAGGAAATTAAACAAAGCTTTTAATCTTATCCCGTTTAGTTGACGGACAGCCGTAAACAGCACAACAACCCACCATGATGATATTTCGTTAGGAATTAGATGTTCGATACCAGCCCTTCGTTGAGTGCTCCTAGCGTATCCGAAACGGCCTGAGGGGTGAGGAAGCTTGAAATTGGCGGGGGGTGGGGAGTGTCCGTTCTATCTATATTATCTATTCTATGGTTACGGCTGGTCTAGTCGGCCGAATGGCGACTACCGATCCCGAAGAACCCGAGTTCAAAACCACGCGCACCATTGTCTTTTCGAAAGCATTTCCGTAATGCCGCTAACTTAAAACGGCGAAGAAAAATATCGTGACGAAACCGACTTGTATTGTACCTATAATCTATCGAAGTTATGGGTCATCCGCCAACCCGCACTGTGCCGGCGTGGTGGATTATGTACTCTTGACTCTCACCTTACGAGAAAAGGCCCCGAGTCTCAGCGGTGGGAATATTTACCTAGTGGGCTGTTTATGCTTATGCTAGTTAGGTATAGTGAAGATTTCACTGGGACCAAAAATCATAACCTGTGTGACATCCTGGATAAGTGATATCCCGGCTACGTCGCTCGCCTACGACGAGTATCTAAATATCTAAGGGGCAACTGAAAAGTAGACAGTTTACTGGCAAAATAGCATCACGTAGGTACGGGAGATTCATAAATATGTGCACAAATGCTTTACGGAAGTTATCGAGCTTTTGGGCTAGAATATATTGGCGACAGATCTAAATCATTAGGCCTAAGTGATTATGTTGTAATATTTCTGCGTGTTGTTTGTATCTTTATATTGTTTTTTTTATTACGAAACCTAAAGATATCGCTTCGAAAGACTTCGCTAAAAGCACAAAATACAGGATATTGAACCTTTGTTCTGTCTGTTACCCTCGCTGAGATAATTTTAGAACGTGTTGCAACATGGCACTTAAAATTCCCCATTCCCAGCCATCCGGCCGACCTAGTTAGTTCTGCATTTAAGATTGGGTCACACTGTCGCTAAGTTGCGCAAGAAAACTTCAATAATGTATAGCTCAGCACTGTATTGTTCCAACAAATACATCATTTCTAAAGTAGCCAAAATAATAAAATTGCTTATTGTGGAAGAAGTACTAAATGGCTAAGTAAAACAATCCTACTTCCTCCTATGCAATATTAAAATTTTAGATCTTTGTTGCTCAATCACGCGGGCATGTTTGAACGGATCGGGTCGAAATCGATATTTAGAAAACAGATTAGTCTGGAAGAATATACATGCTACTTTTTTACATGGGAAAATAAAAGAAACGGGGAATCGCGGGGCGTTGCTTGTAATATTGTTAATATCTAAGTTTTGATGTTTGTTACTCAATCACGCCAGAACGCCTACGGATCTGATTGAAATTTGGAACACAGTTACCTACTTTACAGTCTGGATTCATAGTATTTTGTAGTGGTAGGGCTCTTTGCAGAGTCCGCCTGGGAAAGTACCACACCTTTGCCAGTTATTCTACCGCTACACTTCAGTTAGCAAACATTACTGTGTTCCAGTTTGAAGGGCAATGTTTCCAGTGAAATTACTGGGCTAAGAGATAAAACATCTTATATCTCCGGATGACGAGCGCAGTGCAGTGCTAGGTAATGATTTGAACTGTTTGGGCAGGCATGTTGCTTACCACCAGGCATATGTCCTGCTCGTCTTGTCACTCTATATTACAAAAAAAGATTAGCAAGTAGGGTAGTTTTCATCGCATGAAAATAGCGAGGACGGAAACTACGTTGGTAAGACCGCGGATTGCTGCTACTCGTAGTAAGTATATAACAATAAGTACAAGTTATAATAAATACCTAACTATTGAAAATTTATGTTACGGTTATATTATTATTAATTTTTATCGGGCAGAGCCTTTATTAACAAAACTAAAATACAATGAGGACTACACTACAAACCTACCTAACTACTTACACTAAGCACACCTGAATTATTATTTAATTGGAATTGAAATCTTTACTAATATTATAAAGCTGAAGAGTGAAGAGGTTATTCTGTTTGAACGCGTTAATCTCAGAAACTACTGGAGCGATATCAAAAATTGTTTCACCGTTGGATATATGTAGATAGGTACTCGTAGATAGATGATACTCTTTATTGTACACACCAAAAACAAACAAAAAACACTTATACAAGAGAGAAGAACAACAAATACTAGAGTTACAATCGGCCGCCTTATCGCTAAAAGCGATTTCTTCCATACGGATATGTACGTGATCCCTGAGTGATATAGGTACACTGTTATGTACCACGGGCAAAGCCGGGGCGGACAGCTAGTTCTACAACTAGTCTATAGTCAAATATATATATTTTTTAATAAAGAGTGACGAGACGATCAGGACATGTGCCTGATGGTAAGCAACGTGCCTGACACATAACAGCACAATGACACGCAGCTATTGGAACATAAAGAGTTCAAATCATTACCTAGCACTGCACTGCGCTTGTCACCCAGAGATCTAAGATCTTATATCTCTAAGCCCTGTAATTTCTCTGGAAACATTGCCCTTCAAACCGGAACACAGTAACGTTTGCACATTACTGCTTGGCGGTAGAATAACTGGCAAAGGTGTGGTACTTCCCCCAGGCGGCCTCTGCCAAGAGTCCTACCACTACAAAAGTAAGTAGACTTTTAGAACTCAAGTTTTAAATCAAGACAAGTGAATATTATGATTATTATTTATTTACTTATCGAATATTAGCAGTGCCCCGCGGTCATAGCGTAGTTCCCGTTCCCACAATTTTCCCATGATAAAAGTAGCTTATGTGATACGAGTATTCCAGGGTTCGGTTTGAATATGGTCGTCTCTGCAAGTCTATAAATGCATCTTGAACAAGATAAGAACAACATTATCGAAGGGATATGCCTTGACATAGAAAGCGACAGATGTATCAGACGACACGTTTTTTTTTAATAAATAGTCGAGACGAGCCACACTTATGCCTGATGGTAAGCAACATGCCTGCCACATAACAGCACAGCCACACGCAGCTATTGGAACATGAGAAGACAATACTTTTTAAGTAGGTTTAATTGCTCGCCAAAAGGTTTCATGCCCGAAATCACAGTTGCTTGCAGATGCCAACGGAAAACTATTGCATCAGTTTGATGACATCACAGAAAGATGCCGTGCCGTGTGAGGATTTGTACAAGGACTCTTCACCGGGGCTTCGCGACATCTGGAATACCTAGTCCGGATAGGGAACCAGACATTCAGCGTTGAATGCCTTAAAGAACAATAACTCCTGGCCTTGATGCAAGAATCATTGCTAACTCACAATGCACGACTTAGTTTATCTTAATGTCTTTAGATTAGATTAAACAATTCCATTTATTTAAATTGCTTTCGTATTATTTTAAAGTAGGTAATTTAGTTGTTATACCCATACAAGTAAATGAATACCATAATCAAGCGAATGGTGTGGACCTACTATGTACAATAATTATTGTACACTCAGCAAATTCGGGCATCTACAACTCCTGTATCTCGATGATTTAGAAACCGCGTAGGAAAAGGGAGAATACAAATACAAAAATCTTTATTGCTGTTTGTAGGTAAGATAAGATGATACAAAACATTTTAAAAGTTGCCCCATACAAACTGGCCTTGCGAGAGGCATGCAATATGTCTGGCAAGACAATTTGTTAGTCTTAATTTATAAATAAAAAAAATTAAATAATAGTCAGCTGATTAGTCTTCTTCCTCATCTTCTATTAAAGAATTAGAAGGAAAGCGGTATTATATTGATTCCATATATATTTACGGATACCTAGGTTAATGAAAACCATATTTACATTTACCTACATATGTACCTATTATATATCTTTAATAAGACAAAGGACAAAACAAAAAAAATGGCAGTCATAGGGACTGCTGATAGAAGTAAAAACTTATACCTAACTCTTTGGAAACTACGCGGGTGAAACCGGAGGGTGCTACTAGTTTCCCAATAAATCTTCAAAGCATTGCCGTATAAATGAGTCTTCTAACCATGGCCATGCTAACGAATTGCTAAATGGTCATGGTCCCAAGTTCATTCAAAGATTTATTTCATGTACGAGCGTGACGCTCGAGTTTAATTCACAGACCACGAAAAATCTGTATGTGGTGCGGCAAAAGAAGTTTCCACTTAAAAAAGTGCAGACAATATTGTAGTAAATATGTATGTACTTACGAGGTACAATTAACGCTTAAAAAATCTTCAATTTTCGGCTGCCGAAGCAAGGCAGCCTACCCTCTTACGGGCGGTAGAGGACGTGTGTAGTAGTTCGGATAAGCGACGTTCGGATAACTGACGCTCCACTGTATATGAATACTATCGGCCCGTTACGGCTTCGATCGGATATTGTCATATAAATATCACTCATCAAAATAAAAATCCGTTTCTCGTAGTTAGTCAAACTTGAGAAAGTACACATAAATGTCTACTTTCATTGATTTGTTGGTTGACTTGGTGAAGAATTCACTGGGAACATGACACTGGATTTTTTACATAAGGAATAAGAACGACAGCAATGAAAGCATCCTGTAACACGAGATTTTAAAAGAAACTCAAGAAATGTACCAATTAAGAACAACAAAGTTACATAAATATTTACTTGTGAACAAGGGGCATGAAACTGCATTGAAATATAGGAGACTCGCTCCACTACTTCACCACGAATTAGAATGGTTATACTATAATAAATATGTATTATTCATTAAGACAACAATTTTAGAAAAGTACAAGCAATTTTATTTACAGTTTTTCATTTAGAAACAAGATAAAAAGACAAGACGAATGGCAGAAGTAAACTTAATCACAGATAAATTGTATGATGATAATAAAATGTCAATTATTAAAACTATTTAAACTATAACAAACACCTTAAAACACAAATAATACTAGTCACAAAATGAACTTTAATATGAGTTCTTACTTTTCTTCTCCTAATAAAAGAGAATTTTGTTATGCTGCAATAATAATATCACATAACTTAAGGGGGTGATAAAAGTGTGGGATTACTCATATTTACCTCTCTCATGTCAATATTTTAAATTTGTTATAACTAAGTTAAGATTTAAAAATAAATATTTCTATGTGACTATTCAATTTTACAACATTTGTTTCAATAATGTAGTAGCAAAATATTTAAAAAAAAAATGTATGTATGTATATTGTCGATGTAGAAAGAAAAAAAATCTTATTGTTTCCAATATTATTATTTCTATGAATTAATAACTCAAGAAAATGTTGATTATACATGAGAGAATATATGTACATCTGCAGTTTATAATCCCATTATGATTTATTTTGTGAGACTGTTTGCTGACAATTACAAAAAAAAAACAAGATATTAGTTAATTTAGCTGCACTATCAATATTTATTTTTAAATTTTTTTTTTTTTTAAATAAAAGTCATTAATGATAGTTACTTACACATAATTACTCTACATAATTTAGTAATGCCTTTTTATTGTTTATGAACCATACTCATTAGAATTTTTATTTGTATAAATTCTTATCTTATTGGCAAAATGTACAGAATTCAAATATGAAAAATTAATTGTATATATATAAGCTTGCCTATGGAGTTGAATGGAATGTTTGATTCCCACTGAGGACAAATTTTATGTCTGTATGATGAAGACAAATGTCTGTTCTGTATCTGGGTATTTTTTTGGACAGTAACCTTGTAGTTACAATAAAATTATACACATATTACCTCTATATCAGTTACACAACTCCCATAATACAAGCTTTGCTTAGGTTGGAGTTAGTGTTGCATGGGAATTTCCAACAATATTTGTATTCGTAGGATGTCCTTGTTACAGAACTTATAACAAATAATGGAAACTCTTTCACCTTCGATAAAATATGCCAAGCTGACTCATATTCAAAGACAAATATTCATAAGTTTGAGAGGCTTCCAAAAAAGATAGCATACAAACTGTGAATAAATAAATAATAAATATTGGTGGACAATTCACAAACAATGAATGGACTATTATTGTGTACATCTTAGTTATCAGTAGGATATTTGTTCAAATGAAACTAAACCAGAATATTTAAACTGATGAGATTAATACAATATATTATTTTGTACATGTCCAAATTACTAAAACAATGTTATTTTTATTTTTTTGTATTGAAGTGACCTATGGCAATTTGCATCGGGTGATGTCTACTATAAAACATTTTATTACTGGATAATAAGGTATGTTAATGTAATTCTCATGAAACAGTTGAAGAATAAATAACAATTTATGAAAAATTATCAAGATGGCTTAAACTCTTTTCGACTCCCTCTATTTTTACTAATAAATTGAAATAATATTTTTTTATATATCAGGTTCTTATACAAAATAGAGTCCAATCTACAATATAAAATTAGACAAAACATAATTGAGATTCAAATGAAGAAATAATAAGCCCGAAGCCTAACTTACACAAATTCTACAAACATCCTAAAATACTCAAAAAGCACCAAATACTCAAAAATCGTACTTGAAAGAAGTTTTAACGGACATCATTGATCAGCTCATCACATATCCTTGTCAGTTCCTCGTTATCTCTTGTTTTCTGTGTCACTGACTCCTGCAGAGAGGCGATAGTGATCTCATGCTTCTTTATTATAGCATTCAACTTTGTAATCTCCACATTATGACCCTTCTTCAGATTCTCAAGCGTCTCATTAGCTTTAGATAAGCTGTCCGAAGTTACTTCTTTCAAAGTATTGTATAGTGATTCATATTTCTTTATTCCTTCATCATATTCAGCAATTTTTTGTTCATACATTTTCTCCCTTTCTTTTGTCTCAATAATAACACCTTTGCATTTCTCATATTTAGATAAAAGGTCATTAAATGAACTTTCCATGCTTGTCAAATGGCTAAGTGCTTGATCACGTTCATATGTTAATTTTTCAATACAGTCCATTGTTAACTTCTTTTCTCTATGTTGTTCACCAATAAGAGATGATATTGTTTTCTCATATTCTTCCATTACAATACTCATTTGTTTGTTGTTGAGATTCTTCTCCGTAATCTGGTGTAGTAGCTTGTTTTCTCTCTCTAAAAGTTGTTCCTTTTCTTCAGTCAATTTCTTCAATTTAGATTCTAAGTCCTCAATATGTCTTGTATGTCTGTGTTGGTCATCCTGGAGTAAAGACTTCAGTTCTCTGTTTTCCTGTCTCAGATTAAGCACTTCGTGATCCTGTTTCCGTAAAATTACTCTTAGTGACTCATGTCTGTCAACTTCTTGAGTGCTGTAGGCACTATGGTGACTATAACGGGGGCTTCTAGGTGCTGCAGTTGGGGGGGTATTGCCTGAGATGCTTATGAGTCGCTCAGTAGCAACTTGCGTAGGTGCTAGTATGGCAGAGACACTCCTCACAAGTGCTGGTGTAGAGCGAGTAGAGTTAATACTTGGTTTAAGTACTTCTGAATTAACAACTGGTGGTACTACCTGAGTAGGCCTATCCTTGGCCCCAGTAGAATACATGGCTCCAGCAGACATGGTTTGTTTGAGAGGGACCACTTCGGTGAACGCAGATATTGCACTACTTGTTTCATATCCTCCGTCACATTCAGCACCGTCAGAAACCGATTCTGTGTGAGAAGAGCGATCGAGTTTTCTTGCATAAAGTGGATCAAATTTTACAAACAGACTGTCTTTGCCGCTGTCTATGTTGTTAGTATGTCGGTTTGAGCCGGCGCACTTGACAAGGTAATCGACGTCGATAAACATATCGTCATATGTCGGCACGTCCTGCATGGTCACGTCACATATGCTGTCCATATCCGCCCCTGTCAGGAAATCACTCGTCATATCCGACTGCTCCTCAACTTCTTTTTTCTTCGGCGATAGAGCCATCAGGTCACCCACAGAAGACACGGGAGTCACAAAACTTTCCTCCGACGCAACAGTACTGGCTGCCGCAGATAGCATTTCCTTCTTTTGATCACTGTAACTGAGTGACCCGCGCCCGAGAAAGTTTTGCAATTTACTGTAAATGCTCTTCAAATTACTGTTGTCACGAACTGACGAAGAATCGTTCAAATTGTTTGGAAACATGCGAATATGAGTTTCCGTCCGCTGCTTCGGTATGAAACTTTATCTAAAATCGAGTAAACTCAAATACTAGACACGAAGTATTCAACTGAGGCAGAAGCTTGGCTATTTTTGTCGAACCAGCATCAAAAGTTAAACAGAAAAAGAAAAAAATAATTCAAGTTCGCTAGCAACGTTTCCAACGGACATTTTTAAACACTGACAGTCTGACATCAAAATAGTTAGGTAGGTATTTGCTAAAAAGACAGCTGACAGACAGCTGTTCAAGTGACAGTGACTGTAGTAATCGATGCTCCATCGTATCGAATAATCGACTGACTTATACTATTTTAAAAATACAATTTAACTCGACTAGAGCTTTTATTAGAGACTAGAGATTTTACAAAGCGCAACGAAGTACGTAAATCCGTGGCCGTGCCATGATTTGTGGGCCGTGTTCCGTGGTAAGGTGAGACAGTCGGTTAAAAAGGAAGAGGTTCGACACCTCCGCCAACTGTGAATCGATTTGACTTATTTTGTTTGATACATTCTGATTACAGATTACAGAGAATTCTGATTAATAATTTAATCACATTTTGGAGAAATGCACGAAAACAAAATATACGTGCAATTAACGCATCGGTTTTTGTTACCTTACATCGGTTACCTTTAACAATTTTTATATTGACAAGGACTTTACAATCAATAATTTCTTTTATTTGACTTCAAAAAAAGAGGAATTTGTAGATTCGGCTTTCGGAAGTCAGTTGTTTGTTTTGTTGGAGAAAAATAATTATTTAGGTTCCATCTTTAAGAAGTATGTAACTTTACAAATTTAACGTAATTTCGAAAACAGTTGAGAAATTTGCGACAAAACTATAACTATTGTTTTTAACCCCCGACCAAAAAAAGGGTGTTATAAGTTTGACGTCGATGTCTGTCTGTCTGTCTGTGTGTGTGTCTGTCTGTGGCACCGTAGAGCTCAAACGGTTGGGCCGATTTCGATGCGGTTTTTTTTATTTGAAAGTTAATATCCGTGCGGGTGTTCTTAGCTATGTCTGGTTAATATCGATTCAAAATGGCCGCCTCCACAAAATGGCGGACAAAATATTTCTTCACAACCTACCTCAATATGGGTATCAAATGAAAGGGCTTGACTAGCAGAGTACTATACGCTATAACAAATTTGAAATCCAAGATGGCCGCCACCACAAAATGGCGAATTATACAATTTTTTTCACTACTACCGCAATATGGGTATCAAACGAAAGGGCTTGACTAGTAGAATACTTTGCACTATGACAAATTTCAAATCCAAGATGGTCGCTACCACAAAATGGCAAATTACATTTCTTTTTTCACAACTTCCTTAATATGGGTATCAAATGAAAGGGCTTGACTAGTAGAATGTTGTACAGATAACAAATCTAAGGTAGTCGGGGGTTAATCAAAATTTTTAATTTTGTTCTTGTACACATACTAAAAACTTTAAAAGTAAAAACGGGTCAGGTGCGACGTGCAAGCCAGGCGCACTAGTTTTAATTTACCTATAACTTTGGCCATATACATATTATAAAATGCCTTGACTAATTTAGATATGTGATGGATGAATTAACTGTGGTTGTAATATAAGACCACTGATAAAGCATTTAAAAAAGTCAATGGACTATGCATGATGTGATACATGGACTAGGGCTTAAGGTACTAGGGTTCAATGGTATCATAATATTATGCAGTTTGCTTAATATTGGAAAAAATACAGTACACAGTTGCAAAAGGTATTATTGTTACACTACTAATATTATATGTATACTAGCTGTGCCCACAGTATAAGTAAAAGTAGCCTACTATGTTATGCCTTAGAAAATCAGCTATCTGGAAGTGAAGTCCCGTCATAATCAATCCAGCCGTTTCGGAGATTAACCGGAACAAACAGACAGATAGACAAAACTTTTAAAAATAGTATTTTAGGTATTATGTAATACAGCATAAAATGAATATACTTTCATATGAACTTAGTAAAAAGCTGTTAGTTTGATATTACAATGAACACTCCAATTTTATTTATTTGTGTAGTAAGACTGTAGATGTGAATGTTTAATGTTTAAGATGTATGTTGCTTAAATGCTTAATCACATTATAAGAAATGAACAGTCTGAAATTCGGACCTTAGATAAATTACAATCTGGAATAACTGGACACATAGGCCACCATTTTCCTAGAACATAGTTCCTTAGGGAATAACCTCTTTCTAGAGTGTTTGTGGACAAAGTCATGGGCAGATCTAGCGAGTCAATTAATGCAGAAGTTTAATGGCAACACCATAATATAGGCAATATTTCTCTAATATTATAAACACTATTATTAAGTACAAATATAATACTAATGTTTTCTATCTTTCTATTAAGTAGTCATTGAAATTTGTAACCAAGCTACAATTTAAACCATATAATATTCAATAATCATCTGTTCTAATAATTGCATGACACTGTGCTGTTTTGGGTTATGGGCATGCATGTTGCTTACACATGACAGGCTCGTCCCATCACTATACTACAAAAAAAACAGAGCACTGATATTAAGCAGGTTGATAGTAAATGTACTATTGTTGGTACTACAGGGATACCAATAAACCTCAAATTTTGTGAGACACTATAAGTGTAAAGATCGTAGAAATTTTTGCCATTAGTGTATTGCCATTGTTCTATAATTACTGAAAGAAATTTAATGTCCTATTACAGTTCTTATAGTTACTACTTGAAGTACTCGCAATTATTTGTGTAATACCTTTAAACAAGCAATCTTTGTATATTTGTATCAATGTAAGCAATCTCAATCTTGGAAATGGCCATAAAGATTTTGTTGAAATTTAGTATGCAGATAGATGGTTTTGGGGGCGATAACTTGATTGAGCAGGGTTTCACTCTAATATAACGTATACATCACCGAGTTTTCCTGTTTTCAGGGAAGGAAACCAAGTAGGTAAAGCTCGGTCATCCAGGTACTTAGTATGACAATAAATTGAAGTGTTTGTTGTACTAGTTCCTTAATATACTCAAATTAAAAATGTATGTAGGTATATAATCTCACCTGGTCTGGCTATGAGTATTGGATCTGATTCAAATAATTCCTTTACTTCTTCAGCAAATAACTTGCATTCGTGTTTGAGCTCTGTGAGCCCATTTTTCATGTGCTCCCAGTTTGATATCTTCTCCTCTGTATTGTATCCGCCTTTTCTATGTCTTTCCCAAAACAAACTACGTTGTGTTGATATCACAACTGGGAAAGTTTTGTGTGTATCTACGTTTTTGATCACAGTTTTACATAACGCCGAAAAATGTCGCTGGTTAATAACAGAGATAAACGCAGAATATCTTCTCAATAAAGCCATTGCTTAGTATTTATATTTATCGGTTTAACGCATATTAGAATAAAAGAAATAATATTTATACGCGATAAAGAAAATTCGATTTGCAAACTTAACCTCAAAAACAAATCAAAACAAGATTAGTGAGTGAAAAGCTGTAAAGGTAGTGTTCTAGTGTTTCGAAAACATAAAAGATCGATGATATTGCTAAATAATCGACTACAACGTACGATAACAGAAATTTGTCAGTGTCAAAAGATGGTTTCATTTTTTTTTTAATTTATTATATACATTAAAAAAAAAAATGAAACCATCTTTTGACACTGAACAATACCAGTGATGACCTATATCTATAAAGATAACTAAATCAGGACTTTTAACTTTTGGGCAGAGCCTTTGTTAACAAAACTAAAATACAATGAGAACTAACTACAAATATATTATATATATATATATATATATATATAATTTATAAGAAATGAATATCAAAGTTTATTCTATGATATAAAAATATATCATAATTTTTTTTTATTATATATGAAATAGAAACAAACAAAACTCATCGACACGAAAAAGAAGAAGAATGTGAACTAGGTACATAAAATGTATTATGCTACGGCACATGAATTATCCATAGACCATCCAATGAAGCTCTAAAAATCATTATTTCAGTCATGGACGTATAAAGTAGTCGGACGTAGTCTCGCTTAAACAAAAACTGTGTCACTAGAGTCCGCCACATTTGCACGTGTGCGTTGTCAGATAGGCTGACACGCACACATTTACACAAGTTTGCGCTGTAATGACACTAGTATGTGCGTGTCAGCCTGGATGTGACAGCGCACACATGCATATTATGTGGCCGACTCTATGAACACAGTTTTTGTTTTAGCGAGAATATGTCCTACTTTTTTATACGCCCATGATTTCAGTATATTCATTATAGTTGTTTATTACAAGGGTAGTCGTGTTTTTTTTACACGAGGTTTAAAAGATCACTCTAAGGCGATTATTAAAACTTCCTTTTAAGTTTAAATGCCGAGAGGTGTCACATTTATTTGTGATTTAGAAAATTCAGTTAAAAAAAGATCATTTAGCTGTTTTCTATGAATTGCGTGGTTTTAGTCTATAAATAATGCTGACACATTTCTAGACGGCCAATGGGAAATACAAACGCATTTCTAGATGGCCCATGACCCCGAATTTACCCGAAGATTTCTTTTCATTTCCGAGCGTGACGCTAGAATTCAATTCACAGCCCAAGAAAAATCTGTCTGTGGCGCGCCAAAAGAAGTTTTCACTACAAAAAAGGATTTAAGTTCAATGGCTGATATGTAATTTCTTTTTGTGTCAAAAATCAAATCATCTGGTGAAATAGTCGATTCTACTCAATAAGAAAAGCCGCGTGCTGCGACTAAAGGCTTGTTCGCATTAGGCTAGCAAATTAGTCTAGTAGAGAGTAATTTCATAGCTAAAATACTCGCTACTATTCAAAAATCGTTCGCACCGTGCTTTAGTACAGTTCACAAGTGAGTAACGTTTCGCAACATGAAGATCCTACAACGCAATAAAATAAATGAATGAATAAGCTAATCTTATCGAATCGTAATGGCTATTTTAGTAGAGGTGAATGAGGAAATTTGTGTGATCAATAAAATAAGTTATTCCACAGACAATTTCGTATTTGGAAAATTGTTAGAAGTTATTTTTCTCTCCAGACTAATTCGACAAGTTCGAACCTGTTTAATCGGCGAGCCAATGAGCGCACCGCTCGCAACGAACGCGTGGTGGGGGGTGCTACTCGCCCGTTGAAAATAGAACAAAATAGATTGACTTGACTAAATCACTTCCTAAACTACTCGACTAAATTTTCACTGTTCATACACGTTTAGTTGCTAAATTACTCGCCACTAAGCTAAATTACTAGCCTAATGCGAACAAGCTACTTATTTTACAGTTGCATAGTGTACGTTGTTAGGTATGGAGCGTTGTGTAGTTGTCATTGTATTTCTGTTTTTTTAAATTAAGGTTCTGCCCCGATAAAAAACTTGAATGAGGCAAATCTTTATAGTCTCAAATGTTATTTGAGATACACACGTCTAGTTCTATAATGTTAATAGAAATTGACAATTAGCTTAATCAGATACCCAAAATCTGGCAACATTCGTAAGTTCACAGCAAGGTTATTCAGGTGTTTGAATTTACTTTCACTTTATTTTTCAATTATCGCTATTGATGAAATTATTTCCACTAGCCACGTACCTACGCAACTTACTGTGGCGTGGCGAGTAGTGGTGGCTCTTGGCTCTTGTTGTCGCTATAGCACTAGAAGAAAGCGAGATTACACGGTAAACACATTGTGATCAACCAAAATGAAATTTAATCTTTGCTGGTAGAAGTAAATAAATTTGTGAAAATGGGAATGGAAAAACACAACGTGAGTGTGGTAAGTGTTTTTAAATTGTTAGTTTCCTTACGAGTAAATTGCTCGATAGCTAGTCATTCAAAATAAAGTTTACCAACAAAACATTAGTTTTCCACAATTTAAAATTGCGCGACAATTGGCGACCGGGACTTTTGAAAAAACGATTACAGTGTGTAATAAAACGTTTAATATTGTAGTATGTCAGTAGTTTATAATGTTGGAACATAACTAATAATTGTTACGACAGTATTTAATAATAAGCATAAAAAGAAAACATTCTTATTGGCTGTGGCTCCACACTGTAGTTTTAATTTGTTTTATAGCTTCTGTTACGTGTCACTGTACAGTTATTTGGCAGGCATGTTGCTTACCATCATGCAGATGTCCTGCTTGTGTAATTATAATATAAACTCTATTAAAAAAAATTGAAACAAATAAACACTTTTTGTAGTGGTAAGATTCTGCAAAGTCTGCCTGTGGAAGTCCAACAACTTTGTCAGTTATTCTTCCACGCTGCAAATATTACTGCATTTCTCTTAGTAGGGCAATGTTCCCAGATAAACATTAGAGCAAAAAGATAAATCATTTATTTTGATACCTCAGAGTTACGAGTGCAGTACAGTGAATGAATGAAAATGATTTATTGTTCACACTATTAAAAGCACAGTGGCCTAGTAGCGCAGTACTAGGTAGTGATTTGGACTCTTCATGTTCAAATAGCCTAGTGGCACTGTAACTGCTATGAGCAGGTTGCTCCTTAACATCAGAGTTCCTCTTCTAGTCATGATACTCTAAAGAAATAACAATGTTAGTGATTATCATACTTCCTATCATTATCTTTATAGAATCAAGATTATCAACAGAGTGGATTTTGAAGTCAGTTTTTATGAGTATTGTATGCCAATGATAAATATCAAATCTGATAAGACTTAATTACTGATAATAAAGATAAAATATCTGTATATTATATTTTTACACTGACACCTAAACATTTAACCATAAGGTTACTTACTATAATTTAATTTTTTTAAACAATATGCTTTTAGGAAAAGTACTACTTCAGGGTGTTAGTATCAGTTTTTTTAAGGTGTAACAGTTTATTAACTTAAAACCCATACTTTGATACTTTTGAATAATCTCAAACAATGGTAACAATTTTTAATTTTTGCTTGCATTTAATTCTTGGAAAATTTATTTTTATTCAATTTTTACTTTTAGGACTTAATTTTTTTTTCAATCCTCATATTTAATTTATTTCTGTAATTTTAAGTCATTTTGGTATGCTATCTCCTGTCTGTGCACAGTTGCATGGTAGAGATGGTAACAATGAGTCTGGCTAATAAAATGCTTAGATAATGGTATATTTACCTAGAAATTTATATTTTGTGCTTTGTGGCTTCTAAAAAGCAGTTACAATGATTTGTATTGATAACTTTTAAACATGAGGGTATTTAAAAATAAGAAAGGTTGAAAGTGGTTGTGATTCTATGTTTTGACATTGTTCTAACATTGGTTGTCTCTAACATGTTTATTTAAATTACTGCATTGAACAATAAAAAAAATGTTGAAGGAATCAAATAGCATAACACTAAGATTCTTCTGCATTCTAATACAAATATAGTGTGATTATGCTAAAAATTACATTTAAATATTAATTTCTTTTCTTATGTGATTTAGTTTGGTGCTTTTCAGAAAAATGAACTATGTTTTGTATAATTTATCAATGTTCGACAACTTCTTTCCCCAGGATGGGAAACCATCGGAGTATCTCTACCCTCCAGACATAATTCAACGTCTGGATTTCAACAAAAGTCCTGCGGTGTTCAAACCCAAGATCAGTGCTGCTCAACCAGGAGAGGATTGGATGGTGGTTAGGCCATTACAGCGTTCCGACTATGATAAGGGCTTCTTGCAGCTTCTGGGGCAGTTGACCAGTGTAGGAAATGTTTCTAAGAAGCAGTTTGATGGTAAGTTGTTTTTTTTTGTAATTTAGAGTAATGGGATCAGTAATGGTTGGTACATATCTTACGGAAAATGCGTCGAGCGTATCATCGATCGTACTAACGTATCATAGATCGTAATAACGCATCATCGGTTAAGTGTGAAAGGTTGGATGTTTTATTATAAACTAGCTGTACCCTGCCACGCTTCGCTGTGCCACATTATAGTGCAATAATTAAATAAAAACAATCCTTGATGCGAATCATATATCATTCTAAAATTTCAGCTCGATCGGTGCAAAACTTTTTGAGTTTTTGAAGTGTACACAAACCAACATAACATTTTTATAAATAGAGATTTTTTCTTCTGGCGTTACGCGATCCATAATAATTTTTCATCAGATATTTACCGACCCTAAGACTGGTCTAATGGTATGCAACATAACCTGCCCATAACAGCCACAGTGCCACCCAGCTATTAAAACTTACTACTAAAACATAGATGAGAGAAAAAAAAAGTCCATTAAGTTGTTAAGGTATTGTTATTGTTTACCTCAATAAAATCAGGGTTTTCCATTTTATGTAACAGAGTGAACCATTATAACGTCATTTTCAAGAACATTAGGAAAAGGTGTGTACTGTTCTCAGAACGTAAAAAGCATTGTTTTTGTTATAAAATCTGGGCTTTCTTAGAATGATTTACAAATGTATTTACTAATATTTTGTGTGAATAAACCGAGTTACTTATAATGGTTTTTATTAAAGAAGCGAGAAAAAGGCTCTGTTCCTCTCGGCATTCGTATTATTAGTAGCAAATATTGTAATTTTTTAGCTCTAGACAAAGTTGAGATGATGCTTTTATAAATTTTGTAGCATGTAGTGGTATAATCAGCCCACTAAATGTTCCCAATGCTGGGACTTGGGGGTTTTATTCACCAAGGAGAGAATTAAGGCCATAAACCACCACGTTGGTCTAGTGTGGGCTGGTATATGTCGCATAACAAGATTCTAGGCACATGTCGGTTTCCTCACAATGTTTTCCTTCACCGTTACACACATGACTTTGAAAAGATAGCGGTGAGCTCTTAAATTTAGAGTATCACTGTATTATCTGTAGGTAGTGCTTTCATTTTCATCGTCCATGGTGATCTAGTGACGAATACATCGTGAGGTCATAGTTTCGAATCCCACGTCTCTTACTATTATATTTTTCCATATCCAGATTTAAGTACCATTCAGCATCACCCCAACTTTAATAATTAAGGCAAACATTCTGAAGAAAACGGCGTGTTCCGAGAAATACATCTTTTGAGGACACATGTCATCTTGCTCAGCTTGGACGTGCTCTTTTTCATCATCATCACCAGCCTATCATAGTCCTCTGCTGGACATAGGCCACTCCTATGGTTCGCCATTCAGACATGTCCTTAGCGTTATGTCTCCATACATTGCCGGAGACAGCTGTCTTCTGTATATCATTTAGTCTCAGGGTGTCCTCACTACGTTTGCCGATTCGTGGTCTCCACTCAAGAACACGTCTACTCCAAAGGTTTTCGGTTCTGCGACAGATGTGGCAGGCCCATTGCCACTTCAGTTTGCAAATGCGTTGAGCTATGTCGGTTACCTTGGTTCTCTGGCGCATCACTTCGTTCCAAATTCAATTCCTCAGAGAAACTCCAAGCATAGCTCATATGCTCTTGTTCAGCATGGCAGATTATGTCCATGTTTCTATGAGGCTATGAGTTCCAGCAGTGGTAACATATAGTGACCAGCTTATGTTTTAACTTACCTGGTCAAATATTAGATTGTTGCCATTACAAACTGTATCGTTACATTTATTCGTTTTCGTATGGAGCACTGCTTGCACCCTTGGAATAGATCCACTGAGTATCAGCTCATACGTAACAAAACCCTTGTTCGAAAATGACTTCAAAGTCTTGAACATCCCTGCAAAGTTACTAGTGTATCGACATGTTATCGGTTGTATTTTAGAGAGTGTGACTGATCTGTGTGATCGAATACTACCTTTTTGCCTCTTTGCCTTTTTGCTATCGGACGAATCGCAGTTCCAAAAAAAGAATTATCAAAATCGGTTCATAAACGACGAACTTATTCGCGAACACACATACAAAAAAAAAAAATATACGGTCGAATTGAGAAACCTCCTTTTTTGAAGTCTGTTAAAAAGCGACTGTATAACTTGACACATATCCTATCCTAACAAGAACAAAATTAAAAATTTTGACTAACCCCCGACTACCTAAGATTTGTTATCTGTACAACATTCTACTAGTCAAGCCCTTTCATTTGATACCCATATTAAGGGAGTTGTGAAAAGAGAATTGTAATTCGCCATTTTGTGGTAGCGGCCATCTTGGATTTGAAATTTGTCATAGTGTAAAGTATTCTACTAATCAAGCCCTTTCGTTTGATACCCATATTGAGGTAGGTTGTGAAGAAATATTTTGTCCGCCATTTTGTGGAGGCGGCCATTTTGAATTGATAACAACCAAACATAGCTAAGAACATCCGCACGGATATTAACTTTCAAATAAAAAAAACCGCATCGAAATCGGCCCATCTGTTTGAGCTCTACAGTGCCACAGACAGACATACACACAGACGGACAGACAGACAGACAGACATCGACGTCAAACTTAGAACACCCCTTTTTTTGGTCGGGGGTTAAAAATCGAAAATAGTTTATAGGTTATTGCGAACTTTTTGTTTTACTAGATTTGTACTTTTACTTTTTGCCATGTTAAAGTTTTCAAAGACATAACGTACCTGCCTACGTACTTTGCGACCTTCAAGTTACACTTACAAACACCTGTTATTGCATCACTTGTGTGAAAGGCTGGTGTCAGTCATTCACAGCTATTTTCTAAGTTAAGGAATGTGCAATGATATTTATAAGATCTTTAAATTACCTTTTTTCCTGAAAATTGTAACTAAATTAGCAGCGCCCCGCAGTTTTACCCGCTCTTATGATTTAATATTGGTTTTGACATAAGTAGTAATATCTTTTAATACCTGTTCATTTAATTAATATTACTGTTGCAACTGTATAAGGTTTTGGTAACCACTCTCTGTTAATCTACTGTCTATAAAAGGAAGTATCTCTATTGTAGGTATCAACTGATAAATCGACTGAACTCGTAACTTAGTTGATAGTAGGTAAGTCTGTCCGTGAAACCGAAAGTCATTGGTTTGATTCCCAACCAGGACAAATATTTTTCTAATGCAAATATTTGGTCTGTGTCTGGGTGTTGCTATGTATTATAGGCATCTATTTAAGATCTTATTAGTGTTAAATTAGCCATCTGGCTTCATTACAAATTTTGTTTTGTTTGGGGCTATTGTCTTATTAATAATAGAAATAAAAATAATAGAAGGCTACATGAACAAGATACGAGTAGGTACCTTCTTGGAGTTCAAGGTTGATATAGGGTTGTTACAGTTACGTATCCAAGATAATATTATAATGTATACTCAGTAATTACCATTTTTGAAGTGTTCACTTAAACAAGAACAAAATTAAAAATTTTGATCAACCCCCGACTACCTTAGATTTGTTATCTGTACAACATTCTACTAGTCAACCCCTTTCATTTGATACCCATATTAAGGGAATTGTGAAAAAAGGAAATGTAATTCGCCATTTTGTGGTAGCGGCCATCTTGGATTTGAAATTTGTCATAGTGCAAAGTATTCTACTAATCAAGCCCTTTCATTTGATACCCATATTGAGGTAGTAGTGAAAAATATTATATAATTCGCCATTTTGTGGTGGCGGCCATCTTGAATTTGAAATTTGTTATAGCGTTTAGTACTCTACTAGTCAAGCCCTTTCATTTGATACCCATATTGAGGTAGGTTGTGAAGAAATATTTTGTCCGCCATTTTGTGGAGGCGGCCATTTTGAATCGATATTAACCAAACATAGCTAAGAACACCCGCACGGATATTAACTTTCAAATAAAAAAAACCGCATCGAAATCGGCCCATCCGTTTGAGCTCTACGGTGCCACAGACAGACACACACACAGACAGACAGACAGACAGACAGATAGACAGACCGACAGACAGACAGACAGACATCGACGTCAAACTTATAACACCCCTTTTTTTTGTCGGGGGTTAAAAATGGTACCACACACAGATTTTTTGTGGGTTGTGAATTGAGCTCAAGGGTCACGCTCGTAAATGAAAAAAATCTTCGGGTGAACTCGGGACGATGGCGTGTTACCATGGTTACCATTAACCATGGCCATCTAGTCTAGATAGCCATGCTTAGAAGACGTATTTAGACGACAATACTATTGTAGGAGCACGTAGGTGTACGTGACAGATATAGTATATAAGAGGATGACAGCGGAGAGCGAGCTAGTCTCTCGCCCCGCGTACTTGTACAGTTAAGATCAATATAACCAGCAGTTTATACAGTGACGTGGTTTCATTCCACTGTAGGTGTCGCTGGTATTGGAGATGGAAATGAAACCACGTCACTGTATAAACTGCTGGTTATATTGATCTTAACTGTACAAGTGACGCGGGGCGAGAGACTAGCTCGCTCTCCGCTGTCATCCACTTATATACTATATCTGTCACGTACACCTACGTGCTCCTACACTATGAATATTTATTGCAGGCTAGTAGTGTTCTCCGGTTTCAACCGCGTAGTTTCCGAAGTGAGCTATTAAATTCCGAGTTATAAGTTCCCACTTCTATCGGCGATATGACTGCCAATTTTTTAAATAGTGAACGGTTTCTTAAACAAGTACTACATTTTTAATACTCGACCGCCGTCTCGCCTGATTTTAAGCGACGATGAGATCAACGATGGATCGTGCTTACATAGAAGAAACCGATTAATTCTCGACTTGAAGACACGAAGATTGTAACCAACAGGAAAACTCCACTCACGCAATGCATTCCACAGCCCAAAATAGTAGACTTGTGCGATAGTAATGTCTTTACTTAGTTCTTCGCCAAATTTCATTAACTATAGTCAATAAACTGGTTCTGCGTGCGGAATGCTAAACGCGGACGACCTTCGCAAACCGGCGTAGTTTGACCTTTCAGTTATTCTCTCGTTCCTGGTCTTTGTGACCACAACTCCATTACCATACTATAATTATATTACTAGTAGTGACACCAGTTCTGCTGATTAATATTAACATTTATTTGAAAAAGAAAAGAATGAATCAAAATATCTACTAGTAAACTCTACAATTATTTTAATACTAGTTGCCCCAACAGATTTCATTCTGACGTCGTTGAAAAACGAAAGAATTAATCAAAATAATTAGAAGTTAACTAACTTAAATATTGTAATTCCCTGTAAAACTTCGTACTGTTAAAGGTAGGTAGCCATTAGATAAACCAGCGGCACTCCGGCACTGACGACAAAAGTGATAACTTCAACAGTGGTTGGGTTACATCCGGTCCTACTAATGGTATAGGTAGGTAAATAAATATCAATGTATGGATGTTTCGATGTTTGTTGCTCAATGCCATCGAGACGTATGAACGGATCCGGCTGAAATTTGGAATGCCTACACTCCTACAGGTAGATTATAGTCTGGAAGAACACAGGCTACTTTTTATCCCGAAAAAATAACGGGAACTACGCGGGTAATATCGTGGGGACATTACTCGTACTGCTAGGAAACATATATGTGGATATTTGTATACAGCGGGGTTGGTAAAGGTAACAGTTGTTCTTTCCTTAGTCAAAAAATGCACAACGCGCCCAAATACATTTTCAGTACCAATAAATATTTACTGGACTTCTGGCTTGTATGTAGAAAAGTAATAAAGGTGTTCTTTTTGATATTTTCATCGCAATTTTTCCATTTTTTCCTCTATGTAAACAAAACATTCGCTTTACTATATAACCACTGTAAAGTCTGTAAATATCCTGTAATACATAACGGAGCGTTTAAAAAAGATTGGACGATGGATGCTCAGGACCTGACTAAGTCGAGGGAATTGGAGAGAGAGAGAGAGAGAGAGAGAGAGATGGGGAATTTTCTCAACAGTGGGATACCAAAGATTAATTAAAAAAAATGTTGAACAGCCGTACTATTTCATAGAATATTGTGTACCTACTAGTAAAGTAATAGCTTATAACAAAGATCGTAAAATTATATGGTAATACCTCATTAGAAATGTGTAGGTATATGACTATACGTATATTACATTTCTTACACAATTTTACCTTCTAATGATTACACGCTTCGTAACCACAAAATATTTGACTTAGCGCTTGCAAATTGCAGATAGATTCACAAAGATGAAGCAATCCGGCGGTTACTACGTGACTGTGATTGAAGATACCAGGATACAGAAGCTGATCGGCGCCGCTACACTCACCATTGAACAGAAGTTTATCCACAACTGCTCATTGGTGAGTATTGAACATTTCGGGCAATACGTTTTCAAAACGTTTTTAGTAAGAAAATAATTTTCTCAATAAATAATAATAAAAGTAATCTGCGTACTAGATGACGGTAGTGGATTATTTGGACCTCTACGTTGCCCCCACACCCCCCAACATTTGCTTGTAAATAAATAAATTTGACATAGGTTAGTACAATTGCAATAAAGACATTATACTAGTATAATGCTTGACAGTTTTCTGTACAAAAATTATTGTAATACAGTAAAGTAGTAGTTTCAAACTTTGAAAATGTATACAATTTATATGCTCTTTCTTTTGTTTTTATTTTTTTATTAATTGACGTGTAAATTGTACATTTATGATTAAAGTACTTTGACTTTGATTCCTTTTTAATTGTAAACACATAAATATCACATGAACAGCAGATTGTAATTTTTTTAGTTTTGCCGTGTTTAATGTGTGAAAAAAGTAAGAATATACAAACTATAGATGTCGAAAGAAGTATGTACTGAACGCTAGCAAATGTGTGGGGAATTAAGAACGGGGGCAAACGTAACACGTAACATTATAAGAGTTTCCATGACTCGAATGCCCAATGTAGGGACAGTCTTTACGTAGGGACAGAGGAGTTTGACTCAAATAATCGAAATATAGGTACTTATTAATCGATAACTACTTTTAATTCGATTATTCGAATCAAACTGCTACTATACGAACTTGCTTATTTACTAGTAGCTCTTTTATATTTACAGCGTGGACGTCTCGAAGATGTCGTCGTCAACGACACATATAGAGGAAAGCAATTGGGAAAATTGTAAGTTCCTTTCGTTAGTATTTTTTCATTTAGCTATTAATGTCTGAAGATGTGAAGACAAAAGTGTACCTACTACAATCAGTGCGTCCTATCAGTCACGCGCTACCTACCTACGGCGCGAAACCGTAAAGTACGTATGCACCTGAAACGTGGACACTAAACTATTGGTCCCAAATTAAGTCGCTCAGCGAACTATGGAAGGAGTTATGCTTGGAATTTCCCTGACGAATTGTAGTCGTAATGAGATAATCCGTCAAAGAATTAAAGTCACCGTCACACAGTCACATAGTTCAGCGCATCAGCAAGCAGAAGTGGCAGTGGGCTGATCATGTCTGTCTCAGAACCGATAGCCGTTGGGGACGTTGGGGTAGATAAGTTATAGAGTGGAGATCGCGGATCGGCAAACGTAGTGTAGGACGCTCTGAGACTGGATGGAGTGACGACATGTGGCAGTTGGAAACGTAATGACGATGATATGTGCCAAAAGATGTGGCACATATTTTATATGTAGATATGTATGGATGTTTGTTGTTTCAAGCAAAAACTACTGCAGGGATCTGCATGAAATTTGGTACATAGATAAAACGTAGGCGTCTGGAATAAAACGTAGGCTGCTCTTTATCCCGGAAAATAACGGGATCGGCGACTACACGGGTGAAACCGCGGAATGCTACTAGTTGATAATAATCCTATAGATAATGTTGACTTTATTTTACTATTTACAGAATAGTAGTGACAGTTTCATTACTGGCTCAAGAACTGGGTTGCTATAAGATGTCGCTGGATTGTAAGGACAAGCTGATCAAGTTCTACGAAACTCTCGGGTATAAGATGGAGCCTGGCAACTCTAACGCTATGAACATGAGGTGAGGACCACAGGGATATTGTAGAATAATCTTGCGGAAGTCTGTCCATCTGTCGTTGATATAGGAAATTATCAAGAACAATATTGATGTGGGGATAGGTTTCTGGATTGTTCAGCTTTTTATCATTTATGCCTGCCCGGTTGTGTAACCGACCGAAATACGTTGCTAAACCTCTAAACCTGTCTCATGCATTGCTAAAAGTTATACTTGAATACCACCCCAGGAACTTTGAAGGTTCCGGTTTGAAGGGCAATATTTCCAGAGAAATTACAGGGCTTAGAGTTATAACATCTTAGATATCTGGGTGAAGACCGCAGTATATAGTGCTTGGTAATGATTTAGACTCTTCATGTTCCAATAACTGTGTGTCACTGTGCTGTTATGTGGCAGGTATGTTGCTTACCATCAGCCACTTGTCCTCGTCGTCTCGTAACTCGTTATTAAAAAAACTTTTCTGTGTTGGTGTCAAATAGGTGAAAAAAAATTGGCAGTCATAGGGACTGCCGATAGAAGTGAAAACTAATAGCTCAGAATTTGATAGCTAAATTTGGAAACTACGCGGGTGAAACCGGAGGGATCATCTAGATCATCCGAATTTACCAGATGATTTCTTTCATTTACGAACGTGACGCTTGAGTTCAATTCACTGCCCACGGAATATCTGTGTGTGATGCGCCAACAGAAGTTTTCACTTCCAGAAATCGTATCAAATCACAGAAACAACAATCGGTTTCTTCTCGGCAGGTGCTCTCCGTAGTATACCGCATCTTTGCAATCAAAGTAAAATGATAAAGATAAGTGAAGATATGGTAGACCAGCCTTGAGCATATCTATTTCAAAACTTAGCCAAGTTTGTGTAAATATCTGTGTGACACTCCTAAAAGTATACTTTTGTTTTTATTATCGCAGATTCGACGATCCCTCCTGACAATTAGCCGCCGGGACGTCCGACCTGCGCTCCAAACTGTAAGTAGCTGCGACCAGCCGAGCCGACTTCACGCCATCTGCGCACTATTCTACCTTGTAAATACCTATTGAGACCTGTACGCTGTGCTAATTTCGTCAAAAACAATACGAGTCCCTAATCGCGTAAACATAACATTTGTATAAAGAATTTTATAGCGCGTCTAGCGGTGCTGGAGTTCTTCATACAAAGTTTACGCGCTCACGGTAGAACGCGTTTTGTAGATGACAAAACTCGCACTCACCACACTGTGTCCTGTGCGAGTTATCTCAAAAACAATACGCGTCCTACCGTGAGCACGTAAACGTGACAATGAAGAGTGAAGACCTTCAGCGGCGCTTTGTACATTTTTACTAACATTATAGAGCTGAAGAGGTTTTTTATTTGAACACGTTAATCTAAGGTACTACTGGATCGATTTATAAAATTCTTTCACTGTTGGATATGTATGTAATCCCTGAGTGCTATAAACTATATTATGTACCACGGGCGAAGCCAAGGCGGAGTCTTAGTTTATTTATACAAATGTCATGTTTACGCGCTCATGATAGAACACGTATCGTTTTCGATAAAACTCCTTCCTACTCAGCATACAGAGATACAGAATGTTATTCGCTATTCCGAACCGTGGAGAACTCCCAGCGGTTATGCGTCAGTTTCATTGTTTATACCTATGCTGATATCGGTATCGCGCGCACCAGCGAATAACGTTTAAGTCTGGCGTTAATGCCTAGTTCATATTGTCCTAGGTGGGCGATAAGTACGACCATGAAGCAAAGCGATAATACGACTAAGCCAAAATATTTTTAGCATTTTGGTGAACAATAGCTTTTCACAAACAGCAGAGCATTTAGTCGTGACATTTAAAATGTAATGTTTTTTTTTTAAATTATCGTATTTGTCTTCATGACTTGTCGCTTATCTTGGATAATAATAGTTAGCTAACCAGAGTGTTTCGAGAGTGAGTTGAAATTTTGTTACATAAAATAAAGGGAACATTTTTTAATGCTCTAAATTGTTGTCGTTCTTGTTGTGTGAAATGATTTTCATTTTAATTCTCAAAAGATGAATGAACTGTTGTTACGTTTGTTTGTGATTTCTGCTCGGTTGTTTGTATGGTTACAGTTGCAGGGTCAATTTTTCTATCTATCAAAAGAAGAAATCAGAATACATTAACTTGCCCTCAACAAATTGTATTTGAAAAGGTTTTAAATCACAGAATATATTGAAAATCACCATTAGATAAGCGTACAAAATATATAATTATAAATGTAGACTGGTAACTCATCACAAATCACAATATGTGTAAGTCAAAATGTCAGTCATAGTCAGTTGTTATCATAATTGCGGGTGACAAACCATTTTTTGACAGTTTTCGTATTCATTTTAGGCTGTGTTACTGGCAAGTCAGTCTGGAAATAAACGAATCTGTTGAAGACCTGTTAAATAAATCAGTGAAGAGATTAAACCTTGTTGTTTTTTTCTGGCTCTAATGTTTTTTTAATGGCCGATAATGATCGATATGTTACAAAAAATCAATTAAGTACATAACGATCGGTGTCGGCCATTTTGTATGTGTCTTAATTTAGACAGGTCGATTAAACTGTCTGCAAGATGTGTGTTTCATTGATATCTTCGTTTGATAGGGTGGCTAATTGATCATGGGTGTCCTAGCACATAATATTAGAAAGTTAATTTATAGATTCGCTTTAAGAATAAACTCCTGGCAAATGTAATTATATTTACGTAGGACGTTGAACGCTTTATCCAATTATGTCATTATTTTTTAAGAAAATATTGAAAAATAACTAACGAGATTATTGTATTTTTGTTGCTGTATGTTTCTTTGTTAAATTTTAGTCAATGTAAAGTACTTACTAAATAATTTTGAATTATTATGTAACTAACATTCATTTCAAAGCTTATTATAACACATGTTTGCTTGTACTTGGTTGTTTCATTTCGTATCGCACGCAAATTACATATCATTTGCACAGTAGGTACACTAAGTCCGTGTTCCCTTTGGGGGGCATCCTTTAATTACGTGTGGTGTCCAGGCGAGAGGAGGTCGAATCGAACGAATCTCATCTAATTACACCTTTTTTCTCGACAAATATACTAGGTAAAATTATTTTTTTCGCAAGAGGCAGTAACATGAACAAGAAAATAGCATTTCATTAATTAAAATATTACTAATTTACAACAAAATCGTTTAATAACAGTTAACCAAATTAATCAGCAGGATTTACGAGTTACCTGCAGTTTGGAAAATCTTACATGAGATTGATGGATGGTTGGTTAATGATGGTTGAGGAGGGATACAATTCTCTATAATCACCTGACGTAATTAATAGAGCCAGCTTATAAAACGTTTTATATTTGTCATTAGTACCTACACTACGGACGATTACGGAGGAGCGTTAGAGAACTGTGTACCTATCATCAACCTTTCTAACGTTGCATTACCCGTTAGCAAGGATTATCACTTACCATTAGATAGGCCGTCTGCTCGTTTGTCACTCCATAAAAACCAACATGAACGTTCGCGGTCGGTCAGGACGCTGCTCTGTTCAAATCCTACCAATATTATAAATGTGAAAGTTTAGATGTTTATTGCTCATTCACGCCAGAACACAACAGATCAGTTTGAAATTTAGAACACATTATTATATCTGTAATAACCCATAGGCTGCGTTCTGGTTGCCCAGTGGCTAGAACGTTTTTTTCTAATCGACGGTGAAAGACAGCAACGTGAAAACAGGCGTGTTCTAAGATATCAATTTTGATAGTGGTAGTACTCTTGGGGAAGAAAGGTTCTCGAGTGGCGACCACGAACCGGAAGACGCAGTGTTGGACGGCCTCCCACTAGATGGACAGATGACCTCACAAAGGTCGCTGGAAACCGCTGGTTGCAGGTTACGCAGGACCGTTCGTTGTGGAAATCTAGGGGGGAGGCCTATGTTCAGCAGTGGACGTCTTGCGGCTGATTATGATGATGAGTACTCTTGGCAGAGTCCGCCTGAGGAGGTACCTTTGCCAGTTATTCTACTGCCAAGCAGTGATGTTTCCAGAGAAATTACAGGCCTTAGAGATATAACATCTTATATCTCTGGGTGACGAGCGCAGTGCAGTGCTAGGTAATGATTTGGACTTTTCATGTTCTAATAGCTGCATGTCACTGTGCATGTGGCAGGCATGTTGCTTACCATCAGGCACATGTCCTGCTCGTCTCGTCACTCTTTATGTAAAAAAAATCTTTCGATGACCGTTTCAATATTTTTAAGCAATCTAACCGACGGACATTAGTCTGTAGTTTATTTATTTTTAGGATTAGGTATAGCCTATTAGGCTTGATAAACCAGAGCAGCAAACATTACATGGACAAGAACTCAAATAAAATAAAAAAAGTTTTCCATAAGAATGTTATATTTAGGACATAATATCAAAACACTGACACTTTTCGTTTACATTCTAGCTATACCTAGACCACCGTAAGAATCGACAGTTTCAAAAACAAAGACAAATGTTAACAATAATAAATATTACTATAGGCATTTTTATGAATAAATACTAACGGTACTAAACGACCAAAAGCTGGCTTATTACTGTGCAATCGATACAAAATAATTTAATATTTTACTATTATAGAACAATTTAAAAATTTCTGTGCTAGAATATTTCGAAACTCAAATGATAATTTTCGAATCGGCGACTAGTACCTTTCTCAATCACTTACAAAACACTTTTCGAAGATCATACGTCACGTACCGGTCATAGAAAACAGGGTTAGAATATTTCTTGTCATTTAGGCAGGGCGCAAACGTGGACACATTTGTGTCCTATGTCAGAAAAACACGAATATTTGCTTTCTATGGCACCAGTATGAAATTATCCGCTCCCTGCGCAATCACCGCTACAGGACACGGCAACGACGGTTACCTGTGTAGGCTATAAAGTGTCTACGTTTGCGCAGCGCCTTACGAGTCAGCATACATGTTCAGAAGATCTTATGTTATCTACCAGAGATTGAAGAACGCGTTCATAGGACCTCATGCCATATTCTAATCATAGGCATCGTCCCAATAGAACGCGACTAAGCAATCATTGCCATTTCCCGCGATTTTCAATTCTACGAATCCGCGATAATACATACTGATATGGAATAGGTGAATAGGCATGAATCGATTAAAATATGTAATCGCGAGTTCGTAAGAATGTTGGATCAAGGCAAAAGAGGCGAGGGGTGCGGGGTTGGCGGGGGTTTTCTATTATTCCAGCGTCATCTGCAGTTTTAGCAAAGAACTATGTTAAGTGAGCTATCAAATTCTAAGTCATAAGTTTTTCACTTCTATCGGCAGTCCCCAATGATTGCCATTTTTTCTTCCTATCACGGCACCTTATTATGATCAAATCGTTTATTTGAGCGATATTTGCATAGTCGCGTTCTATTAGGACGCCTTAGGAGACATGTTTAGATGATATTAAGTCATATCCCAGTGATTGAAGAACGCGCTTATACGAGCTCATGTCATATTCCAATCTTAGGAGACACGTTTAGAAGATCTCATGTCTAATACCAGTGATATAAAACGCTTAGAAGAGCTCAAGTCGTGTTTAGAAGGGCGGCGGCGCGGCTATCTTGGCTCCTAGCTTCATGGGACCCTGGCCACGCGCCGAGCGACGCGCCTCCATCTCTCGTTGTCGTTGGAGTTTCCGTTCCTCTCGCTTCCTTCGCAGTTCCTCCATTTTCGAAGCGTTGTTTTCTGCAATTAAATAATTGTTACGCTTTTTGAATAACGCGTTAGAGAAAAATTATGACAGTACATTTTTACGATGTGCGTACACATCGTCACGCAAAACCGACACCCTGAAGTTAGGTAGTCAACGTTTTAGTATACATTGGAACTAACTTCAGGTTAACACTTCTTGCGTTTAAGAAAAAAATCTATCTATGATCGAAGTTAGACTTCTTAGGACGATGAATAAAGAGAACTATTGTATTGAATATTGTAATGGTAGGACTCTTGGCAGAGTCCGTCTGGGGAAGTACCGCACCTTTGCCAGTTATTCTACCGCGAAGCTACTATATATATATGAGCAAACATTACGTGTTCCGGTTTGAAAGGTATTGTTTCCAGGGAAATTGCAAGGCTTAGAGAATTATCATCTTAGATCTCTTGGGTGACAAGCGCAGTGCAGTGCTAGTTAGACTCTTCATGTTCCAATAGCTGCGTGCCACTGCGCTGTTATGTGGTAGACATTTTGCTTACCATCAGGCACATGTCCTGCTCGTCTCGTCACGCTTTATTTAAAAAAAAAAGTATTAACTTTTAGCGTGCATACTAATGTACACACACTCACATTTTTTATAACGGAGAAAGCCAGGACGAGTAAGACAAGCGCCTGATGGTAAGTAACACGACTGGTCGTAACAGCACAGTGCACATAGCTATTTCAATAACAATAGGTAGTCCAAAAAGCTCTGCACTGAGTTCATCACCCAGAGATACAAGAAGGTTTATTTATATCTCTTTGCCCTATAATTTATCTAGAAAACGTTGCCCTTAAATTCGGAACAAATCATTGTCTTCACGTTCACCTACTTGGCGGTGGAATAGCTAGCAAAGAGATGATATTTCCCCAAGCGGACACTGCAAAGACCGCTACCACTACAAATAACCTATTTTCTTCATAAAAACAAAAACCAACTTCAATTTGAATATAAATTCAGGCATTTCACCATATTCAAAAGTAAGCAATCACTATGTCATCGAGGTAAATTTTAGCTGTTTTTTGTTCATATTTCCAAAACAGCTACACTGATTTCGATCTATGAACCAAACAAAAAAAAAAAAGAACCATCAAAATCGATTCATAATTGGCGGAGCTAACATACATAAAAAATATAACCGAATTGAAAACCTCCTCCTTTTTTGCAGTCTGTTAAAAGATGGTAACACTTCTCTCACATTGACAAACGTACTAAGGGATTATTTAGATCTGTGACACAGGTGTTGAAAAGGAATTAGCTGAATGTGAATACAAGACGTTGATGAATAAGATCGTTTTTACATCCAATGTCATTACATAATATCTGGAAAATAGTGAGTAAAGAAAAACTACTGAAAATAAACACAACAATCTTAAACTTATACGAAATAAATATGAATAATGTGAATAGTGACACTAATTCTACAGAAAAAGCAAGAGCATATGGATAAGTGGAAAACGTTGATGCAATACCATACGTGGGTATATGTATGTTTACCTACCTAAATGATTTTTTTTTCTACTAGGAACTGGTATCAAGGACATAGGACAGGGATAGCGATCCTCACGACTTGGCAACACTTGGTACAATACGAATATGTTGTTCTATTTAGGAGTGGCGTGCCAGCATACAAATATTTTACTAATATTTCTAAATCACAGTTCAATTCATATTCCGCGATGTGCAGTAAGTGCCACAAATCACATAATTGATAAACGTTCTTACTTGAAGTTACATTAAAACACAATTAGTGCGCTTAACTTTTACACGGCACCATTCAATTAAAAATATTTACATTAAAAATAAACACAACGAGGAATAAGTGTTGATGTCATCACAAAGGCACAAGCAAGGCGAGCGCCAAAAATTCACTCTTGATAAGCGAAACTTAAAAAAAAAAACAAAAATGGGTCCTAAATAATAAAATAAAACATAACACAAACTACCGGTCATACGAAGGCACGAGCGAAGCGAGCGCGATAATTAAAGCACTCCGATATATCCTCACCAGATTCGAATTTCAATGTATGTTAAAATTGGTATCCAACTTTAGTTGTTGCGTGCCCACTTTATTTCTCCGCGCGCCACTTGTATAGGGTCGCCATCCCTGGCCTAAGGAAACATTCGTCAAGTTATTAAAAGGTCCGAAACAAAATAATAATTACTTAACCCTTATGGAACGAAAATTGGTGAAATAGGAAATTTAGATAAAGCCAGATGAAGCAGAGGTATGGATGATCTAGACCTGGCAGAATTGGTATGAACATTGGCGTTCAGTCTAGTTCAATGTTACCTTGGCGTTCAGTCCCGGTAAGTAGGATCGCCTTAACACCGGAACCCAACCTTCCCAAAATGAGGAAGGAAAAATACATGATGATGATAAAAGGTCCTGTTTATTTTTGCGTTTATTTAAGTCCTATCTAATGAAGTTAAAAATGAGTTCAAGTCACGAAAGTTTAAAAGGTATTGCCATTTATTGGAGATAACGGTCAAGTGCAAACCGCATACCGTTACCAGCCTTGTTAAACGCTTTCTTCTTCTGCTGTCCCTTACACTGTCGATGAATGCAAGTCAGTGATGAGCTGTACTCACCGTCAGAGTCGTCCCAGCCGGCGAGCGAGTCGTTGCTCATCTGTGTTCCAGCCTCCCCCGCCCGCACCCCCGCACGTACGTCACATTGTTGACGAGCGTCGGCTAACCAGAGTTGTAGAGTGTGAACCCAAGCTAGTAATGAGTCGGACTCACCGTCAGCGTTCACCTCGATGGGCTCTAACTCGGAGTCCTCCCAGCCGGCGAGCGAGTCGTTGCTGTTCTGTGCTCCAGCCTCCCCCGCCCGCACCCCCGCACGTACGTCACATTGTTGACGAGCGTCGGCTAACCAGAGTTGTAGAGTGTGAACCCAAGCTAGTAATGAGTCGGACTCACCGTCAGCGTTCACCTCGATGGGCTCGAACTCGGAGTCCTCCCAGCCGGCGAGCGAGTCGTTGCTGTTCTGTGCTCCAGCCTCCCCCGCCCGCACCCCCGCACGTACGTCACATTGTTGACGAGCGTCGGCTAACCAGATTTGTAGAGTGTGAACCCAAGCTAGTAATGAGTCGAACTCACCGTTAGCGTTCTCCTCGATGGGCTCGAACTCGGAGTCCTCCCAGCCGGCGAGCGAGTCGTTGCTGTTCTGTGCTCCAGCCTCCCCCGCCCGCACCCCCGCACGTACGTCACATTGTTGACGAGCGTCGGCTAACCAGATTTGTAGAGTGTGAACCCAAGCTAGTAATGAGTCGGACTCACCGTCAGCGTTCTCCTCGATGGGCTCGAACTCGGAGTCCTCCCAGCCGGCGAGCGAGTCGTTGCTGTTCTGTGCTCCAGTCTCCCCCGCCCGCACCCCCGCACGTACGTCACATTGTTGACGAGCGTCAGCTAACCAGATTTGTAGAGTGTGAACCCAAGCTAGTAATGAGTCGGACTCACCGTTAGCGTTCTCCTCGATGGGCTCGAACTCGGAGTCCTCCCAGCCGGCGAGCGAGTCGTTGCTGTTCTGTGCTCCAGCCTCCCCCGCCCGCACCCCCGCACGTACGTCACATTGTTGACGAGCGTCGGCTAACCAGAGTTGTAGAGTGTGAACCCAAGCTAGTAATGAGTCGGACTCACCGTCAGCGTTCTCCTCGATGGGCTCGAACTCGGAGTCCTCCCAGCCGGCGAGCGAGTCGTTGCTGTTCTGGTGCGGCGCGGGCCGGTGCTCCAGCCGCGCCCCGCCCGCGCCCCCGCCCGTCCGCACGTACGTCGCGTTCGCGTTGTTGACCGGCGTCGGCTCCGGCCACTGAGAGTTGTTCCACGTCTCCGATGGACTCACTAACTCTGCTTCAGCTCCCTATTACACATTATATGTATTTTTAACCCTCGTCTGTCGTCTGTCTGTCTGTGGCACTGTAGAACTCAAACGGATAACCCGATTTCAATGCGTTTTTTTATTAAGGTTAATATCCGTGTGGATGTCTTTAGCTATGTTTGGTTAATATCGATTCAAGATGGCCGCCTCCACAAAATGGCAGACAAAATATTTCTTCACAACCTACCTCAATATGGGTATCAAATAAGTGCTTGACTAGTAGAATATATATTATAAAAAAAACAAATCATCGTTTTTAAGTTAGCTCCATTACGAACATGGCTTTGAAAATACAGAAGTGAGCATGGGATTCGAATCAGGGGCTCCGGATCGCCAGTTGCTGTTCTCACGACTACACCGAATTTGTTCCAGTAGTTGCATGTCACTCTTATGGGCAGGCATGTTGCTTACGCACATCAGGCACAGGTCCTTTTTGCCTTGTCACACTATACAAGTAATAATATGTAGTCGGGAGAACAACAACTGGCGATCCGATATTTATCTGGCTATATTTATCCGGCATTGACTGGATACTCATATTATATTATATTTAGTCGTACGTACCGGATTTTCTTGCAGCGTGCCCCACTCCTCGTTGTCCCAGTCGTCTTCACAGAGAGCAGCCAACGCCGGCGCCTGTGCACTACCACTGCTTGGCGGAGACTTCACGCTCGCTCCTGTGCCTAAACATTCCATGGTTATTACGAAACTAAAGTCATCACTTTTCGTTCGAGTCTTTGGAATCTTCTGAACCGATTTCCCTTTGTCGAGCTACGATGAAAAAATGAGCAAAGTGGTGTTGATGGTATTAGATCATTGGAATCAACTACGCTCTCTCCGAACTCTCTCTCTATCCGATAGAAAACAGATCATCATCATCAGCCGCAAGACGTCCACTGCTGAACATAAGCTAGATTTCTACAACGAACGGTCCTGCGCAACCTGCAACCAGCGGTTTCCAGCAACCTTTGTGAGGTGATCTGTCTATTTAGTGGGGGTCTTTTATTGAATATAACCAGATAACCTTTTATTAATATTCTGTTCAAATTTTGAATCACCATCACCATTTGAATAGACCAGTTATTTCAAAGCCAAAAAATCGATAAATTGGCTTTCTAAAATCGCCGTTTATTTGTTTCAGGTCAACTTTGAGCTGTGAATCACAAGCCGAAGTATAACTCAAAATTAAATACTAATATATTAAGTGTAAAATAATATGCGTGATATCTAACTTAAGTATTAAATAAAGACTTAAAAAATACAAATACAGTGTTTTTAGTTTTTCGGATTGGAACGACCATAGCACACGTAAGTTACCTGTTGACTTATAGTCTAGTCAACAAGTGCTTTTTGGGTCGATATTTTTTCGAATTCCCATAATTATGATTGGGTTTATGATTTAGTTATGATTGTGGTGTCATTCGAATTGGAATAGCCTCGCAAAAAATTGCAATAGTTACATAATTAATATAAGTATTGCAAAAAATTGCAATAGTTATATAAATAATATAACTATTGCAATTTATAATTATTGCAATAATACATAAACAATTAAGAGAAAATAAAAAAGGAGGTTTCGTTATTGGCCAATATTTCAAAAACTATTTGAGATTATTCAAATAAAAAAGAAAATTTCCTGGAACTGTAAGACCAACATTTATAATTTTTCCAGAAGGTTGAAAATACGCCCAAAAACAGAATTAAACAAACCAAGATCACTTCTTGACTAGACTATTATATAAATAAGTTTAAATGTAGCAAGTAATTGTAGCTTTTATTAATAGTTTATAATAATAGTTTATAACATATACCTGCACTGGAATCGATTTCGCCCCAGGCCGCCATGTCCCAGTGCTCCGGGTCGTAGTCGGAGGCAGACTCGCTGTGCTCGAGTGACGTCATCGACGTCACCGATGACGTCGTCGTCGACATGCTGCTCGATGACGGTTGCTCTATAAATACGAAATTGCACAACTTTAGTGTTTTTTGTTAAAGAGAGTAATAAATAATTATTATACGCCTAATTAGCAACTTTAAACCGCGCAGAGATTTGACATGACGTGCTTGATCTCAAAAGTTGATTTATTAAATAAAATAAATTCGAAATCAATTTTTTAACACCATATCTAACAGATAATAGTAAGCGGTTTGTATTATTTAATGGTAAGACTAATTGTATGTTGGATTACCTATCTATGTAGGCAGACAGAAATAATTAACTACCTACCCACATCCAAACATTAAGCGATGGTACAATCGCTCACTTGCCATTACTATAATAATTCGTTGCGATGACGAAACTGGTATTGGCGATCTATTGCAATCCTACTAATATTATAAATGTTTGGATGTTTGTTGCTCAATCACGTCGTAACGTGTTAACGGATAGTGCCGAAATTTGAAACACAGTTAGAATAAAATCTGGAAGAACACAGGCTAATATAGTGTATCTTTTAGTCTTTTAAACTTGGGTAGCGTTAATTTATCAGGAATTTCATGAGGTAAGTTGTTGGTTAGTATGGACTCGTAGTAGAGGTGTGTACTGACCGAGCGAGCCAGGTTTGGAGAGCACGGATTTGGGATGCTGAACGCGCGCCGAGTCGGAGTGCGAGCGGTAGAACTTGGAAGTGACGGCGCTGACTGCCCAGCCCGCCCACGTCGCCGCCGCGTTGCTGAGAGACGGCGTCGCTGTGTGCACGTCTGCCTCTGGAATAACACAATACGAAATATCACGGCACCTTGCTCGCGTTATTATCCTTCCTACTATATTACTATGAAAACTAACATGGTTATTACATATTTTCGCACTGTCCTAAAAGAGCAGCGGTCATGAGCGTGCAAAAGGAAAAGATCGCCGGACGCGGCCGAAACTTAGTCCGACTAGACTGACGATAGAACACGTGAGTTGCCCTTGTATCAATGTAAATCTTCCTACCAACAGACGGACTAATACATTTTTTTAGTCGTCTTTTATATTGTATGACACATCAGAGACAAACGGATCGGCGTCCCTGTAGTGACGTTTTGCTTTCTTCTTGGAAAAGTCAGTGAACCACGTCCTATCACGTAATTTATTACTACTTAATGAAATAGCTTACAGAATACTAATCTAAACAAAAAAAGGCTTCGATATCCGCGATAACAAGGAAGATGAATTTTCTTCTCCTCACAACATTGAAATTATAGTAAAATTTTGCAACGGTTAAGTTTAGGGAAAGAAGCTAAGTTTAGAGGACATACTCGGGTACAGTTTATTTTATAGTATAGAGTGATGAGATGAGCAGGACATGTGCCTGATGGTAAGCAACATTCCTGCCACATAACAGCACAGTAACATGCAGCTATTGAAACATGAAGAGTCCAAATCATTACCTAGCACTGCACTGCGCTGGTCACCCAGAGATACAAGATGTTTTATCTCTATGCTCTGTAATTTCACTGGAAACATTGCCCTTCAAATTGGAAACCAGTAATGTTTGCATGTTACTGCTTGGCGGTAGAATAACTGGCAAAGGTGTGGTACAGTTGTTATCTATTAAGTAGATGTCGTGATCCCACTTACCCATTCCTTCTTTCAGACTGGGATCTTCGGACACTTTTTCTAATTTACCAAGGAAACCCCTGATGGTCCTAAAAGCAGCATCTCGAACCTGCAACAAATTAATCTTTTTCTTCTTTCTGATAGCTACTGCAAACATTTGTGTTAACATTGAAAACATTACGTATAAGGTAGAAGAAGCATCTTGAGTCTTCATATGACCACGGCGATTGTAACGCTGCCGAAACGTCGCTGTAATTAAACTTAAATCGTGATAAGATTGCTGCGTAAAGGTTGAAAATCTTCACGTATTTATCGAGACAGAGCTAACCGCTCAAAACATGAAGTTCGCGGATTTGGGCACTCGAAAATAACAACGACAAAGACATATTGAACTTATAAAGCAGTACAGTTCTATTAGGCAACTTTCAAGAATTCATCCCAGAAGTTGGGTCTTTGGAATAGTAGCTCTAAGTCAATAATTTGTTTCTAGAATTTACCTTACGGAACGTTCATCAGGCCGAACTTCATGTGAAGGAGCAGTATTTTTTTGTGTACAAAGTTGTGAATAAGATCCCTTCTTCTTCTTAGTCGGACACTCTTGACAGAGTGGTCGTGATTGATTATATGGCGGTACACGGAGGGTGTTGTCCATCGTCAGCCTTCTTAGCGGCTAATTACCGATCTTACAATGCTTCTCCACGTTGATCGATTCCTCGAATTACTAGAACACTCTGACATGGAAGACTGTGTGGCTGTTTTAATGAGGTCTGTCCATCTTGTGAATAATACACTAGTCACTAAACATAGCTGGGTACCATAGTAACGTTAATTTTAGCCTCACCTGTTTCTCTGGATCAGCGGTTAGGGGACAGAGCGCTGGTAGCACCCTATTCGCGACCTCAGCAAGAAGGAAGTACTGTTGCGTCGCCGCTAGCGCCAAGACGCCCGCCTGCCGCGCAGGGGGGAATGCGTCTCTGGTTGCGCGGACAAATGCTGACACTAGAACCTTCTGCCGGATTTGAGGGTGCAGGTGCGCCGCTATCTTCCCGAGGCACACTGTTGTGTTGGTCCTGCAGTAATATAATCAAATGTTACAAACTTTTACGCAACGAAGGGACGACATTGTACTCATTAGTTATTATGAACAACTTTTACTATGGGATCAAAGATCAAATCTACACTAATATTATAAAGCTGAAGAGTTTGTTTGTTAGAACACTAGGATCTCGGGAAGTTCTGATCCGAATTGAAAGATTCTTTTTCTATTGGATAGTCCATTTATCGAGGAAGGCTATAGGCTATAGAACATAACACTACTATTAATAGAAGCGGAGCATGAATCAAGAATGTAACAAAATCGGGAAAAAATATTCCATTTTGAGAGTTTTTGTACGTTTCGTGCTTTGACATGACACATGACAGCATGTGTCTAAGATTGCGTCATTGAATATCACAGATTACATACCTCTTGAATATAAAACCTTTGCTAATGATTTGTTGGTACGACCAATTTCCGACAGGTGGCGTAGCAGGTAGCTGAAGAGGTGTTTTGTTTGAAAGCGATATTTTCAGGACTGACTGAACCAATTTCTCCGATCCGAACCGATCTGGTAATTTTACACAAAGTGCATGGACAAATCTAACAACGGCCTATTTTCGGCATTAACAGTCAATGACTTGGGCCTTAATTGGATATGAAATACACCACTAACAATTGCCAATTGGCTTAAATTGCTTTGTCCTATTTAACTACGAGTAGATGGAAATTGATTAGTTATTTGAATACAATAACATGACAGACAAACCGAGCTATGTAAAGATTGAAAAGGCCAAATTGATAAGTAGGTATTTATACTTTAAGTTAATGTGTCGTTGGCCATAGGTCGAGGTGATGAGCTGTTTGTACGACGCCGCTATGACAGCAGTTGAAGTTACAAATCAACAGACGAACCTTATTTCTCGGAATCAAGGCATGAGACGTGTTTATGAGGTAATTCATCAGTGAACTAAAGTCACTTACAACTACATAGATTAGCGCATTAGCAAACTGAAGTGGTAGTGGACCCGATAACCGTAGGTTAAACGGATTCTGGAGTGAAATATAAACATAGGATAGGACACTTTGAGAATAGATGAAGATGAATATCGATACGAAAAGCTGGTAGTAGAAAATGTACGACCAAGGATCGGGCTGAGTGGCGTATTACGGGAGAGGCCTACGCCCAGCAGTGGACGAGTACAGGCTGATTATGAGGACAATACATTTCTTTTGCCTTAGCGCATCATTTCTACATGAAGCAATTTCTGTACATAAGAATGTACAATAAATATATACCTACGTGCATTATTGCGCATTATACGCAATATAAATAAGCAGCTATATTTTTGTCTTAGACTCTTTGCTGAGTCCGCCTCAAGTTTTCAACATGGACTCTGCCACACCTTTGCTAGCTATTCAACTTTTACGCAGGAATCTACAAACATTACTATGTTCCAAATTGAAGGGCAATGTTCCCCGAGAAAATACAGAGCACAGAGATAAATCATTTATATAGGTAGCGAGCGAAGTGCACTGCAAAGCAATCATTTGGAAATTGCTGCCCGACTCAGTGCTGTTATGGGCACGTATGTTGATTACCATCAGGGTCTGTACTTACTCATTCGAGCACTTTGTTTAAAGAAAAAGTTACCGGATGCCTCCTTGTTCGTCCTTAGCTTGGAGCCGCGCGAAATGTTTCAGCACCTCCACGTTAAGATTGTTGTAGTTGAGTTTAGGCGCGAGGTGCACTATCGACTTGACGGTCTGCTCGCGAATGATGGGGTTCGTGTCTAGGAAGCCGTGCACGACTTGAGGGAATATCTGGTCATTTACCTGGAATATAGAGACAGGTGTATCATATTATCACATACTATAAAGTTTATATGTATTGTATAATTACTATTACCAATAATCTGAAATTATTGGTCTTGTTCTGACCTGCCGAATTAATGAGAAATTCTATTTTGTAATTTTGACTATTCATAGGTTGCCCTAAGAAGAGTTTTTCAATCAAAATGTATTTTATGTGGTCTCTATGAAATAAAGAAAATTCTAATTTTAAACTTTTTATGGCTTTATGTTTCCACTACTTTTAGAAAGTTGTAAGCGCATAAAATTTTTGTCATGCATCATGAGGGACATGACTCCAACCCTCTAGTCTCTTTTTGTTTTACTCACAGTATTGTTCTGCAGATGCATGATGAACTGGTCCAGTTGTTGAAGCAGCCGCGACCGCGTCGTGCGGTCGTTGGATGCGAAAAGCTTCACTACACAGGGCACTATCTGCCGCTGGTACTCAGCCTCTTCTAATAATTTACCTAACTGAAATATTTAACAAAATTACTAATTCGTTATATTTTGATTTTTAATAGACTAAAAAAAAAAAGTATTTTCTGAAATACTAACATTTCGTATTAGTATTTCAGAAGTTTCGACTGGGTGAACCGATTTTAATATTCTTTTTTTTTTCAATACAGTAGAGGTAATTTGATCCAAATGAATGAAAGACCCCAATGATCCCATATAAATTTGGATTGAAATTGGAATTAGGCGAGGTTATAGTGATTTCAACAAAAATAAAAAAAGACACAAACATGACAATAATGTAATAATATACCTGAGTATATTATTAATTAGAGAACTAATAATAAGCCTTTATTATTCTGAACTTCACATTGGAATATAATTATTTGTACTGGTTGATTACAGTATGTCCCGAAGCTCAGTTTGCCTTTTGGCATAGGCCTCCTCTAACATTTTCCATTGGAAACGGTCACGTGCTACCCTTCTCCAATGATGTCCAGCCGTAAATTTTAGGTCATCTTCCCATCTTGTTTCTTGGCGACCTCTTTTTCGCTTACCATCTCTGGGATACCACTCTGTAACAATTTGGCACCATTTGTCTTGTGGGTCCCGTATCATGTGGCCTGTCCACCTCTACTTTTGTTGGTCTATTCGCGTTAGTAAGTCCACAACTTTGGTTTATTATTATTATTACATTGCATCTGACTCTATCCTGTTTCTTTATACCTATCAAGCTTCTCTCCATAGCTCTTTGACAACGTTCTGACTCTATCCTGTTTCTTTATACCTATCAAGCTTCTCTCCATAGCTCTTTGACAACGTTCTAACTTGTCTCTGTGGTGCTTGGTAAGTGCCCAGGTTTCACACCCATAAGTGATGACTGGGAGTACACATGTGTTGAAGATTTTACTCTTTATTCGCATACCTACCTCGTTAGATTTAAATATCTCTTTCAAAGACCAGTATCTATTCCAACCGTTTCCAAGTCTTCGCTCGATTTCTTTGGTAGTTTGATCTTTGTGAGATATTATCTGGCCTAGATATATGTACTCCGTCACATATTCAAGCATTTGGTTATTAATTTTTATTGTAACTGGTACCGAATTTGTAAGCAGTTTTGTTTTGTCTTTGTTCATGCAAAGGCCCATCTTCATACTTTCTTCGTTTAGTGAGTCTATCATTACATTTAAGTGCGATGGATTTTCCTTGAATAAAATTATATCGTCTGCAAACCTTAGGTGGTTCAGTTTTACGCCCTGTATGTTGAGGCCATATTCTTTCCAATCAAGTTTGCGAAAGATACTCTCTAGCTGAGAATAATTTTGGCGAAAGAGGGTCTCCCTGTCTTACTCCCCTATCGATCTTGAACTTCTTTCCTAGGGTTGGATCCTCGCTTCGCCATTCAAGTAGATCTTCTGTATGATACTTATATATTTTTGAGGAATCCCCTGCTGCTCTAGGCTGTCCCATATGGCTGAGTGTTTTAAGCTGTCAAACGCCTTGGAGTAACCTATGAATGCCATATAAAGTTTCTTATTGAACTCGTTATATTTCCCTACTATTTGCTTCACTGCATGTATGTGATCCAGAGTAGAATATTTTTGTCTAAAACCAGCTTGTTCAATTGGTTGATTTTCGTCTAGTTTTTTGCTTATCCTTTCTAGTATAACTTTGGAAAATACCTTGTAGATATTTGACATCAGGCTTATAGGTTTGTAATTCCCAATATCTTCTTTTTTACCTTTTTTAAATATAAGAATAATGTTTGATGTTGTCCATTGTGCAGGTACTATACCAGTTGCCAGAATTTCATTGAATAGTGTAGTCAGTATTGGTAGCAGTTCTTCGAGGGTTCCTTTAAGAAGTTCGTTTGACACTTTGGACCTGAAGCCTTTTCCATCTTCTGACTACATATAGCTTTTTCTATTTCTCTAGGAAGTATTTTTGGTTCGGGTATCACTGTTTCCTGCTCTTTGTTGATAACTGTCCCTGCACCATGTGATTGATTGTTGTCAAAATTTGAATAAAGATCCTGGTAATATTTTGTAGCTATTTCGTTGATGTTTTGTCTATTGGATATGGTAAGGTTTCTTTTGTTTAGTTTTGGTATCCATTCATTCTTTGATCCTCTCAGCTCCTTAAGCGCCTTTTTCAATCCTCCTGTTTTTACTATATGTTTTTCTATAGTTTCCAGCCTCTTGGTTTTCCTATCTTTTCTTATACTCTCTTTGATTTCCTTACTTATTTTCGATATAGCTTTAAAGTTATCTTTCCTAGGTTGTTTTGAGAAGAGGTTTTTTCTTTCTTCTATGAGTTGATGTAGTGTGGTATCACTTAGATTGTACTTCCTTTTTCGGCTGTTTTCAGCTTTTCCTTGAGTTAGTAGGTCTTGTAGTTTTCCATATTTTGTATGAGTATCCATATTACTCATAGCAAACTCTGTGGCTAATCCAGCTAGTGATTGTTTTATTTTCGTTAGGGTTTCTTCGCTGTGTTACAACACAGCGAAGAAACCCTAACCCTGTAGTGTGTGGCACAAAATATGTTCTAGATTTTTTGGTGGTATTATTTTCATGTTGCTGCGTACCATTCGATGGTTTGTATTGAAATTGAATCTACTTAAAACCGATGTATCAGTGAAAGCTTTTGGATAGTTTGTTGTAATGTAGTCAATCTCGTTTTTGGTGTTGCCGTCTAGAGAGATCCATGTCCATTTGTTCTTTTGGTTTTTCATATACCGCCTGTTCAAGAGCGTTAGGTTATGTTGTAGTAGGAATTCAACTAGCAGTTCGCCATGTGGACTTCTTCTTCCTTGTCCGAAGTTTCCCAAAACATATTCCTCCTTGCATTGTTTCATTCCAACTTGAGCATTGAAATCGCCCATTATGATCAAATGGTTGTTTGAATACCTTGTCAGCGTTTGTGATAATTCTTTATAGAAAGCGGTAATGTCTGTTTTTGATGCTTGTTCAGTAAGGGCCTAAATTTGTATGATTGTCCATAGTTGTTTGTATCCTGGAATACTCATGTTAAGGACAGCTGTTCGATCTGAGATTCCAATAAGCTCCTGTATGTGTTGTTTCATTTTCTATTTGACAATAAATCCTACTCCTCTTTGGCCAGCTATTTCGCCTTTGTGGAAAAGTATATAGTCAGTGCGTTCCCCAATTTTCTCTCCTAATCTGCGCATCTCGTTTATTCCTTAGATGTCCCATTTGATATCTTCCAGAGCTTTTTCTAGTTCCTGTAAGCTTTCTTCTGTTCTAAGGGTTCTTGTATTTAAGGTTGCAATGTTGAGTGTTCTGTTTCTTTTTGTTGTTAGAGGGTGGTGGTCGATAACTCCCGCGGGGACCAACCGTGGTGGGAGACTTTCTGTTATTAAGTTTTGATTATTATTTGTAGTTGTTATTGTTAGGTTCCGGTTTTCCGAGTCAATTATTAGTTTTTTGATGAAACATTTAGTTGTGGATCGGAACTTGCTCGATTGACATAGTTTAATAAGTTAGGTCTGATGATATCTTTTTTATTAGTTTTGGGCGGCAAATCTGAAGGATTGTTGAAGGTTTGGTTACTATTTATTTTCTTCTGAACGGATGACTTAGGAGAAGAATCTGAAGTTTCCCTCTTACATTTTTCTCTAATGCTGTGTTTTGGTTTAATCACTACCAGTTTGTCATATTTTATATAAGCAATGTTCCCCTCTTTTTCTCTTCTTCTACTTGAGGTTGTAGCAACTATTATGGAGGAAAATAATATATTGAAAAATAAAGTATCAGAACTGGAAGAAAAACTTAAATCAGTTGATAGAGAAAAACAACTTAGTATTCTTTGGAGTAGAAGAAAATAGAAAAACTGAATGGGAAATGGTAGAATATATCAAAGGTCTCATACTGGATATCTGAGTTCACTTGGATAGCCACGAAATTAACAATGTGTATAGAATTGGGAAACAAAGTGAAAACAAGATTCGCCCAGTTGTAGCCACTATCACAACTCTGTGGAAAAAACACCTAATACTGAAAAACAAGACAAACCTTCCATCAGACATTAATGTAAAAGAAGATTAGAGACGATCTTCTTAGCATTCCATGGATTCACCGTGCGGAGTGCCGGGTCCATCGTGTGCCCCCGGCACCCGCACGGTGAATCCATGGAATGATAATGGAATAACACTGAAAAACAAGACAAACCTTCCATCAGACATTAAGGTAAAAGAAGATTACTCTTAGGAAATCCTGGAAAAACGTAAATTGCTATAACCTCAAATTAGAGAACTATGTGAGTTTAATTTTTAAATTGAAGTCTAATGTTTCGTTTTTCCAAAAATAATTTTAAATTGATAATTTGGAATTAATGTTACCTTAAACATAGGTCCCAAAACAGCCGACCCTGCATCGCCATAATGATAAGCAGTTAGAAGCTGCGGCAGGATCTTATGAACACAGACGGGCTCAGGAAAATTGTCCAAGTATGCATTGAGAGTGGAGAAAAACTTGGCCTTCTCTACTTTATCCTTAATCTGAATCTCTTCAAGAAATAGCATCGTATCTATGAGGTCATTTTTGAAATAGCCACCCAATTTGCGACACCTGAAAAAATTTATTCATCTATATATATAAAAATCAATGCCACTTTTCATAAGTAAAGTCCTCCTAAACGGCTAGACCAATTCGAATGTTTTTTTTTGTATACGTTTGGGTAGGGCCCTGGATGGTTTAGATTCACAAATCACCCCGGCAGATGGCGCTGCAGTTGGTATCTAGGTTATTATCCGAGCGAAGCCGGAATGGACCGCTAGTATTTTATAAAAATTGGTTGTCTGTAAAGTCGGTTGGTTTACGGACGATAGTTTAACGAGAAAACGTAATAACAAAACATGGATAGATACTGCGATTGCGACGCAACCGTACAACCACATACTTACCGTACCCATTTTAAAAGATTTACACAAACAAACACGATTATCGATCACACCGTCGCTTACTATCAGGCGAGTTGGCGGTCAAACGCGGACCTATACGATTAAACACGATCTAAACAACATAATTTTATTTCCCTACCAACATTTCGGACGCGTTACATCGGCCCTCGACGAGAGACGAAAGACGAAACGAAAGTGGCGACGAAAAGCCCTCGTGTCAGGGAGTCTCCTCGTGTTCACGGTCGTATTAACGCGACCGAAACCTCAGGCGGTAATCCAACTAAATTATAAATGCGAAAGTTTGGGTGTTTAATCACGTCAGAATGTCTGATCGAATTGGTTTGAAATTGAAATTTTAAACACAGCTTGATTATTGTCTGGAATGGCACAAAGGCTGTTTTTCATCAACTGAGAATAGGGGGAACCGGAACTGAGTGGGGAAAACCGTGAGGTACCGCTAGTTAACAATAATTTGGATAGGATTCGTTAAAGAGTTTCATGTACTATTTGTTGTAACGTTTCCTTTCTATTAAGCCCTGTATAATGTTTAGTTCCATTTATAAGCTATCCAGATAAGGGTTGTGATGATCAGCTTTGGTGTTATAATAACAGTGACTCATTGCCTCAACAATTTCACTTAACTACGGATGATAACAGTTCAGTTGTAGATAATGTACAGTAGTACCTCGTAATAATATCAGCAGGGTTTGGTCTGGAGCCGGGGTTAGCACTGACCAGTTCACAATATAATGTGGCAAGTTGCTTAGGAATGTGATCTGTGGTTTTGAGAGCTGGCTGTGTCTTGAGAGGCCCATTGAACGCTTCCCAGATGAGACAGCCAAGGCCCCACATGTCCGTTGAACTGTTGAATGCAAAAGCTTTGTAAAATTTAATAAGCCAGGAATTATTAAATTGTTTTATGATAACATTAATGTGAACTGTAAAGATAAGTCATGGATGGTTCTAGAAAAAAAAAATAGATTGAAAATGACATCAGACACTCTAGTGGCGCCATAGAATAGATAATATAGATAGAACGGACACTCCCCACCCCCCGCCAATTTCAAGCTTCGTCACCCCTCAGGCCGTTTCGGATACGCTAGGAGCACTCAACGAAGGGCTGGTATCGAACATCTAATTCCTAACGAAATATCATCATGGTGGGTTGTTGTGCTGTTTACGGCTGTCCGTCAACTAAACGGGACAAGATTAAAAGCTTTATAATAACGTAAGATTAGAAACTTTTCAATAACGTTGCTTTATAATATTATAAGCTTTGCTTAGTTTGGGGTCAGATGGTGTTGTGTGTGAATTGTCTAACAATATTTATAATAACGAAGTCATTTTTACCTCAAAGTTCGTAACTTACACAGCCGGTAACTTACGTGCCCAAGCACGGATTGATAATGCCTGGAGGAATAATTATAGTGACAGAATAAAGTTTCCTTCATGGGTAAGTGTAAAATAAAATGCGAATGTGTACCTACTAACAGAAATAGATATCTAGGTACCTGATCTAATCTATCATCGGTTTCGTTTCATTTTACGCGGCAATACAAACACCCACAGACTTCTGAAATAATTAAGAAATCTGTGCAAACACCCTTTTTAATTAGAATAGTATAATTTGGCTCCATTCTATTTATGTAACTCAACATTTACATTACTCAGACTACTTTACGTTACCAGGTGAACTCAAGGGGCACAACTATTCAATAAAACAATTCAGTAGCCCTAGCTCTAACGCACACATTCACGCGTGTGTACGAACGACATCTGCGTAGTTGTGTGAAGAGTAGGTAGCTCCACAGCGGCGCTTGTATGGAGTTTTAGTGGAGTGTCCGGGGTGTGGTGGCGCTTATCATTTGACCTATATCCTGTTACTATGACATGCTTTTGTATCATTGTACTTTTGCCCAATTATTTTATATTATTTTTACTAACCAAATTTATTCAGTATATGCCCAAAATACTGCAATAATAATATCAGATATAAAAAATAAACTCATAAATAAGATTATATTTTTTCAGTACAGAAAAGTACTTGCCAAACAATCACTACCCCACCCTGAATGGCACCTGGTGCAAAAGTGCCCATAATATTTACTACTTAACATAAAAAAACTGTTATGTAATAATACTCTACAACAGTTAGCATATTTTTTTTAATAATATAGAATTATCCAACCATATTTTGTAATTATTAATCAAGACATTTCTAATTAGTCCATGTTATATTTGCTGTTAGTGATAATAGATTAATTTAGTCTCCAATGTCAGGTTAAAAATTGTAGATTTGTATGTATGCATACCAATAAACACATCTTTCATTTTGTATCAAAATATGACACTGCATTACCAATTGTGAATCATTGGATTCATACAACAGGCATGACTCATCCTTACCTATTTGTTGACGGGTATATTTACAAATATTTATTTGGTAAAAATTCTTTGTTTTAGAGGCATTGCATACCATGATATTTGCTGATATCCTGGAGTGTGTGTGCACTGTGTGTGGGCCTAAAGATATATTAAGTATATGTCTATACAACAATATATATACCACTATACAAAAAATACACTTTCCTAAAAATAATTCTACAGATTTATGTAACAATACGTTATTAAATGGTAAAATTTGTATAATAAATAATTGCTCTTTACTGTAATTATTGCTAATCTCCATATTCTTATTAACAATTTAAGTAAGTTCAAGCAGAGTGCTACAACATTGACATACTTACCACTTGGTGACAGACTTTAATTTTGAAGGATCCTTCTTTTCAGGCGGGTCATAGATTTCAAGTGCAGGTAATATCTTGATTGGAATGGGATTAGAAGTATCAAGACCTTGCGAAGTGAGGAACTCGAAGCCTCCAAGCTTCCACTCCCCGGCAAGGGTAACAAACACAGAGTACAGGCACACATTGTTATGCCGCATGTTCCCATCATTATTTAGAAAGGATAAGGCTCTCTGAAAGATATGACAATATTACATTCACTAAAATCTTAATTGCTGGTCTTTTACAATGAATATAATTTAAGGTAAAAAGGGTCTATGAATCCCTAGTTAGTACTAAGTGCATACACAGTTGTAACTGTAGCCAGAAGTGTTAGAAAAATACTTATTTTTTCAAAGAAAGAGTGACGAGACAAGCAGGACATGTGCCTGATGGTAAGCAACATGCCTGCCATATAACAGCACAGTGACACGCAGCTATTGGAACATGAAGAGTCCAAATCATTACCTAGTACTGCACTGCGCTCATCACCCAGAGATCTACTACACTTTTTGGTCCTCTCATCTCCTGAGTGTGACATGTGATAAAAAACTTTGTTCCAAAAATAATTAGATTGCCACTGAACAAAACGATAGCAGGGCCAGGCCATGACTAGGAATATAACATAGTATTATTATGTAGTTATTTGATAATTAAACAATATCAAGCACAGTAGAGGAAACCAAACATGTAGCTAGTAAGTGGTACAACAAAACAGACTTAAAGCAAATATTTTGCAATATGTGGCAAGATTCTGGTATATTGAGCAATCCATCCAATCAAGTGCTAAACAAGCTGCGAACACACGTGAGTGTGCGCACTCTCCTTGAAAAAGATCGCTGGATTCAATCGAAACTTGAGTCGGACTGGACTGATTAAATATATCTCATCATTTTTCTTGTACTGATCACCAGTTTTGTTTTTTCAATCATTCAACAACTTTCTAATACTCATTACTCCATTCATTCACAATGTCAGGCCATACAATAATTATACCATGCTGTTCCCATTACAGTTAATAGGGCTTTATTAAAATTAGGGATTCAGCAGATTAACAAACAACAAACAATATGGGTAATTGTTTTGACTCATATATATACATGAAGTAACAAAAACTTACAGTAATTTGAAAGATTCCCCAGGCAAGAAAGAGATCTTTTTGTTGGCCCTGTAATTTCATATCTTCTATGTGCGTCCCTAAGGGCTCTACATACTCAGTAGCTACATACAAAAATTTCTCAGTTTCACAGCTATCTAAATAATGTAAAAGGCTAGGGTGTCTCATAGTCTTCAGTCTCTTGAGCGAGGCCTTCGCTATGTCGAACTGCGTCTCCGAGCTTTTTTGAACATCAAACAAGAAAATAGAAACATCATCTTGTGTTCCTCTTTTTTTTCCTTTATGCAGCGTCCATACACTTTTATCTTCCAATCCAGGCACAGGATCACCTACTTCGTAGGGAAAGTCTTTCGTTGGGTCCCGCGAGAAAAACGACCACATTATGCACTACGTATAATAAATTATTTACAGTCTGAATACATATTTTTAGGAAACAAAACACATTTCCGAAGCAATTTTTTTATAGATTGCAGTCCATTTACAATTGTAATAAATGCACAAAGATATAACGAGTTAATATTGTTTGTACGCAAAAACTAAATAAAATTACTGGAGAAAAATAATTAAAATTTTATTTTTCATCCCCAACAGCGCAAAACGCAAATCTTAATTTTCTGATGACATGATCATTGTGGCACTTTGAATTTGACAAATTTATCATTTTTGATTAACGGAAACAACTATAGACAACTTGGCCATTACTTTGTTATCAAAAAAATGGTAGACGAATTAACAACTTGAATCGATTTGATCGATAAAAATCGATTTTGCAGTTATCGCATGGTTACAGCAATCTATGATGTATTTATTAAACTTAACAATTTCACTAACCGTGAACCGTGTAGTCATTTAAATGCAGGAGAGTCTTTCTTAAACTGAAATTGAGAAATCGCGTAGTTGCTAAAAAACTTTTTGTCGAAAACAAACGAAAAAATACAGTCGTTCTTGATGCACAATAAATGTTAGTGTCTAACGTCAAAAAAATATCAATGTCTTGTTTTGTTTTGAGGTTATGTTTTGCTCCGCAAAATTATTTATGAATTAAATTATATTCTTAGTTACATACGCACACTTTTGACTCTAAATAGATTTTATATCAATCAACAATAATGTCGAAGTCGGTGGCTCGACTGAAGTCTATGAAAAAAGTGGCGGACAAGATTGATCATTCATCGAAATTGAGAACTAATATTCCGGCGGGGATGGCTGCGGCTGGCCCTCCTCTGGGTCCTATGCTGGGACAGGTAGATTCAATGAATAGAATAGAAAGAATAGAAAATATTTATTGTCAGTGCTAGTTACACTCACAAATATCCATTATAATTGAGCATCATGAGTATTTCCATGCAGACTCGTCAAGCATAAACTTATCAGGCATTACATTGATATTTAATATAATTACTTTTAATTACAAGCAAACGTAATAACTTCACGTAATAACGTGATAACTTCAGCTGTAAAAGAGCTGTGTAAAGGTATAATTCTTAAATTTGCAACAGAAATAATAAATAAATGAAAGCGACAGCAAATATTCTTGTAAATTTAAACAATAGATTTATTGCTGGGATATTGAATAGCTGGTGACTGGGGTTAAAAACAAAGTTTGAATTGATTTACTAATGAGAAGATGGTCTGGAAGAAGGAAGAGATGTCTGATGATCTGGAAGAATGTCAGGCTTAACATATCTAGTTCACCAATTTATGAAGTAGCCGAAAACAGCTATTATTCAACAATGTCTGTGTGTGTTCCTTATCTCAAAACTGTTGATTTCAGCGCAACATTAACATAGCAGTATTTTGCAAAGATTTTAACGAGAAAACTGCAAATATAAAGCAAGGTGTACCTTTACCGACAAGGGTAAAAGTGAACCCGGACAGGTCATATCAGCTTACTATACATCAACCACCTGCATCCTACTTCTTGAAGCAAGCTGCTGGAATCAGTAGAGGTGCAATGACACCTGGTATGTAAACACCGCTGACCAGTATATGTTGTAATTTTTTTACTTATTTAGAACTCTTGTGTTTTCATACTACAAGAATCAGAGTGAGCCTTGACTGCACATACGCTCACTTTTATTCTATATTTGAAGTGTTGTATCTTGTATCTACATTTAATAATAAACAATCTTTTTTTTTTAAACTGGGCAGAGCCTTTATTAACAAAACTATATAATAAAAATACAATGAGAACTACACTACACTACAAACCTACCTAACTACTTACACTGAGCACACCTGAATTATCCATAGACCACTGTAGGTCTACAGATAATCAAGATGTTCAAGCCCACTACCAATCGGAAGCGTACCCAGCATGCTGGCGGCATTACCACGCTGAATGGCAATGCTTATGCATTAGGCCAAATAAACGCCAGCATTTTGGTCACGCGTCGCGTCGACCAAGCGCTCGGATAGGCTTTTGAAGATGAGGTGAGCTCCCAGCCCTCACAGTCCCAAAGGGCTCAAATATGTAACCACTTCCGAGGGTTGCATATTTGCGCCGTTTGAGTAGCTCAGCTGAATTAGCCGCTGCACCGGCCCTACTATGTGTCTCTGGAAGATGTGATGGTGCCAGAGTATCGACGCAAGTTGCGTCCCACACTAGGGGCCAACCCAACTTCCAAGGCACAACAGTCATGCCGTCAAGTCTTTTGCCATCGTCACGCGCAAGGCCAATCGGTTCGAGTATGGCTGGGACATTGGCGGTGGAAAAAGCCCGGCGTATGATGTCGTTCAGGCTGGCGTGGCGGCCAATACGACCCGCGCTTTTCGAGCAAGAGAGACCGTGGTGACCGAGTTGGTCGACGGCAGTACCACAATGGCAGTGATGGGCTTCATGAGGACAAGAATGCCGGTAAAGCTACACTTGAAATTTGGCGGACCCCTAGGCCTCCCAACCTTATGGGTAGTGAGGCTTGTGACCATGCCCTTGACAATCTTGATTTGTATGTAATACAATTTTTAATATATTTGTTAAACTATTTATGTAAGCCTATAAACCAATATTAAACATACTATCACTCTGGCCTCACGTACGAGTACATACCCAAATAAACTCTTCAGCTTTATAATAATAGTTAGTATAGATGTAAATAGTATAACAAACGTAGCCCTAGTCTCTCGTTGTAAAAGCTACATGAGATTTTTTTTATTACAATATTACCACTATATTATGGTGGTAACATAAAACATCATTGAAATAAGAGAAAAAAGGACAAGAAGCCCTGGAAAGAACAACAATATAGTCACATGATAAGCGACTCAATAACATATTTAAATAAAACAAAGGTGACATAATCCACACTCATCATATAATGAAGACAGGGCAGGGCATACATATTCGATCATTCTTATGCATGAATATATTTATAATGCAGAATAATATAATGTTTAATGTTTAAAGACATTTATTCTCTTACATATACAATTGTACATGAATATATAAAAAAAAAAACACAACATATAATTATTTTAACAGTCTGTTGGTGTAAGGAATTCTGGGTAGTGACAGCATTTCAGTGACAGGTGGTGTGGACCAACCATTTCACCATGTCCGTATAAAAGTAATGGGTGTTTGGTCCCTGTGAATCCAATGTTTCCACCCTAAATGGAACTTATAAATACAGTCTAATTAATAATGGTTCTTATTTGTGCCAATTGTTGTATAATAATGTTTAATTTTACTTATAAATTATATTTTGTTTGTTTTTCTTTTTAGTGAAGGAGACTGCAGGCAAAATTACTTTTAAACATTTGTATGAAATAGCCAAAATCAAGCAAAAAAGACCCCCCATTGGAGTGGAAGTCTCTACAAGAAATATGTACAATGCTGATAGCCACTGCCAGAACTTGTGGTATCGAAATTGTAAAAGAATTAGATGAGAAGGTAATAAGTATTGACTGACTCTGTTCTTCAGTTGGCAGTAAAAACTGCCCACTGCTATGAGTTGTGGTTTTGATCATTTGTTCTGTGTCTGGGTGTTTCTATTTTAATAGTGGTCACCAAATTTGACTTAATATAATATTCTATTCTCAATTTGACCACAGACTATATGACAATAAACAAGAGTGTGTGTGTCAAACACATGGTAGTGTGTGTAATGTTTTGTATCTAAAGATGTGAAGTGATTATTTCAATAAATTAGATAACTTGTTAAAAATATTGCTTTCACAGATATGATCTTTTTGTTACAGTATGGAGTGACAAGATGAGCAAGACATGTGCCTGATGGTAAGCAACATGCCTGTCCCATAACAGCACTCTCTCTCTTAGGATAAGAACTCGTGGAGCGGTTTCCAACCGCGACGGGCGACGGTTTTATATCAAAACTCACGAGGCTACTGATTTTCGCGATTTCGCAGCCGTCGCGGGTGACGGGCGGGCGGCGACCGCGCGGATTAAATTTTTACTTATAAATCTGCTTTCTACAGAAGCTGCGGGCCCGCACCCGCGGATGGAAACCGCTCCATGAGTTCTTAGCCTTAGCCCTGTAATTTCTCTGGAATCATTGCCCTTCAAACAAGAACACGGTAATGTTTGCACATTACTGCTTGGTGGCAGAATAACTGGTAAAGGTTCCTCTGGCGGACTCTGCGAAGAATAGAACCATACCACTACCAGAATAACTAACTTGACATGGTATAAGGGTGTAGAAAGTTAAAATTTAGTAAATAGGTAATCCCCATGCATCATGACCATTGTTTAGCCGTTCATTTGTTTAAATTCATCTCTTAATTTTTTGTAGGAATATGGAGAGTTCCTTCAGGAGAGAAAAAGAATAGTTGAAGAACAGAAGAAAGCCTTACAAGAGAAGAGGGAAGCCAAGATGTTGAGAACTGCTTAGTGCCAGTTTAATTGTAAAAACGTTTTAGTTTATTTGTTACTTAGGTGTATGTAGAATATTTTAGAAAATAATAAAATACAGAATTGTTCAAAAATATGTTTTTATTTCTTAATCTATAATTGGCTGAAAATAGAGCTAAATGGTGTCAGCTACACACCTGAGACAAATTAGGTAAAATCATAAAGGAACATGAATTGAGCATTATTGGCTACTTGATGTCTGGAGAAAATTGGATTATTGGTATCCTTTTTAGTGATTACAGAAATCAAATAATAATTATTAAGAATAAAAAAGAGGGGGATAATGAGCACCAATGCATGAAAAAATTGCAAAGTTAACAACCTTCAAAAGATATACTGAGACTCCTCTCAGTATTCTTTCTCAGTTAGATCCATAAGAATGAGTATATTTAGTCTGTACCTAATACATCACAACAAATAACCATTAATACTGTACTTACGCTACACAAACTAAAATTAATAGCATCCATACATTAAGGTACTCATAAAATGTTTGTCTATGCAACAAATATACTGTCTCTATAGTAAAAAAATACATATCTTACTCAAAAATATTCAATAGTAATAATCCTGGCTTAATGCCATTATTATGTGCTTAAGTCTGCAATTCATGAAAAATATAAACTTTATGCAGCACCATTAGTAAAAATAGTAAATCAGATCTAAGATATTATTATTTTGCCATTTGTTACTGAGCATCTATCTACCCATAATTTTTTTAACAATTAAAAATCAACATCTAAGACATCTTTTTTGGTAAAAAGTAATCATATCAAACATTGATGTGACATTACAACATAAATTAACTATAGTTCAAATAAGCTGCCTTCTACTACACAGGTTGTATACGTCTGAAGGTTTTCTATGCACCATACAAAGTTATAAATTGTAACATTATGTGATTCAGATATTGTATAATTATTTATTCGCTTGGGTCTGCACATAAATTAAGCAGATAAGACATTTTGTCAAAGTAGTAAAATAGTTTTAAAAATGGCAACACCAATCACTTGCACGTCTTCATAGTACATAGTGCATATCAACTATTTATACTTAACTATTAGCAAGAAGAAACAGCTTAGAATCTTTACGTAACCTTATACATTTAAGAAAATAGATGAGAAAGAAGTGATAAATTAACTATCTATTCATATCACATTTGAAACAGTCTATAGATGCCATTTAAGATTATAACCAAATAAAATTTCTTACAAAATTAGACATTTTTTTCATATAAAAATACTTATCGCTAATTTCCGATTTCCTTACATAATCATAGTCCACACCTATCTACTTTTGATAAACAAGAAGCAAATATATTCTACAACAACTAATGTTTTTACGAAATAAGTTGACACCACAAACCAGTGGAATGTTATCAACATTTTCAAATAAAAAAATAAAATAGAAATACCTTTTTCACAGCAATGAGAAATAAAAGGAGTCAAATTTGAGTAATAACTATAAGTAAGTAGAACATCATTCTGATATGTGGTGTCATCTCTAAAAACTGTAAGCTTATGCATTTAGGACACTAAACCAATATCTATAGATTCAGTTCAAAGGTAACTAAGCAAACATCCTTCCCCTCATGAACACACAATTTCTCAAAATAAAATTATCTATAAGTTTGTACTGCAAACAAAATTTGTACTTATAAACAAATACTGTTCATGAAAGAAATACATTTATACATTAACATATTGGCGTGAATTTCGTTGAACAATTTTTGTTATTTTTATACCATGCACAACATCTCACTGCAAGCTTCATAAGAACAGGGCGGAATGTTTAGTGAGCTCTTAGACTATGTCTTATGGCGACGTTTTTCTATAGTTAGAGTAATTTAACATATTTTATGAATGAACATTGCCAAACTTGCAGTTAGATAAAAAATCCATTGCATTAAACTAATATAAGTACCTTACCAGAAAAATATCAATTTAAAAAAATACTATTCAAAGTAAATAAAAAAAGTTACAAGGAAATATGAAACCAATTTACTACAATTTTGTTGTAACATTTTTTACATACATAGTACTATTTTTTACTTACATTGCATAGTACAAAACAAAGTTAAAAATTGTAACTTTATGTGACTCAGATATTGTATTATTTATTCAGCTTGGGTCTGGTTCCAAGACACTCAGAAACAGGAGTCGGTATTACTAACTTGTAAAAATAGTATACATAAGGTATCTTTTAATCATAGTTAGTTGAACTACCTGTCCTCAAAAATCACCTTGCATATTGCAAAGTACGTACCTAAAGGCCTAATGTGCCCATGTCAACATTCCTTGTCTGATATGGCCAGACGTTTAAACTTGGGAGATGTGGGCAGCACCTCTGGCAGCTCTGTTACGTTGTCGATGGTGAAGTCCGGCAGATCTGAAGCTTCTTCGTCCTTCTGCAGGGGGATCCACACGGTGCCACCGAGTTCAGCTTCTATGCCGCCCTGAAGCGAAAAAAAAAACAAATTGAGCACCGATCGTTTGTCTTGTCTCCACTACTCGCCTGAAGTTAAGCGACGATGCGGTCTACGACAGAGCGTGCTTACCAAGGAGAATACTTTAAAAATATACCCTAAACTTGAAGCCACTATGTTTATATTCATAGGTAATGCCCGCTCCATGCGCGCTCCGAGGGGTGGGGGGGCACAGGGGACATGACCCCCCTCAAAATCGTATAAGTTAAACAAAAAATTTAAGAAAATCAAAAATATCTAATATTACATAGACTATTTTTTAACGCAGGAAAACAACTAGCACGGGAACTACGCGGGTAAAATCTTGGGGCGCTACTAGTCAAGTATTTTTTGCTCGATGTATTGTATTTCTACTTGTGACCCCCCCCAAAACCCGAGGCTGCATACTGGTGACCCCCTCCAAAATTCGAGGCTGGGACCGCGCCTGGCCCGCTCAGGCAGTTTAGACGTTATTGCTACGAAAGTGGAATAAAAATCTCTTGGTATTGAAACAATTTATCAGGTTTCCAATACTGCAAGATTATTCATAGAAATAAAACAAAGAAAAAAAATTGGCAGCTTAGGAACTGCCGATTGAAGTGAAAACTTATAACTCCGAATTTGATAGCTTACTTTGAAAAATACGCGGGTGAAACCGGTGGGCGTGGCCATGAGCATGACGATCTAGAAATGCGTCAGCATTGTAAACTCGGGACTACGTCCAATAGCCATGGTCCCGAGTTTATCAGAAGATTTCTTATCATTCCCGAGCGTGACGCTAGAATTCAATTCACAGCCAACGAAAAATCTGTCTGCAGCGCGCTAAAACAAGATTTCACTCCAAAAAGTGTAATCCCACAATGGTGACAATTCATATGGATATTAAGCAAAAACAAACGTAGGTAAGTCAAGTTCAATAATTTCTACGAGAGGACCCTAATCTCCTCACGTAAACGGAACCCCTAATTTGATGAAATAAATTGTCTAAACCTTAGCAGCATTCTTATCGGATTTTAAAAACATGAGAAGTACCTATCATCATTTTTGTCGCTTCAGTTCCGTCAAGAAATATCAGTCTACCGGAAACATCGCTTTAAAATGTTTACATCCACTTTTACATCATGTTCTTTTATCGTCTAGTTATTCATAGGAGTTACATAAAATGAGATGTAAACGATTTTATAACGCCTACGTCTTCCAGCTATGTACAAATTTAGATACAGTTTCTGTACAGGATCGCAGAATAGTTGCCTGAGTGTAAGATCCTGCGAATTTCTACCGAGTCTATCTTTACTTTTACGAGTTTAGCGAACTCTACTCCTATTTTCGAGAACTACCTACTAGACTTTGTGTTTAAGATCTGAGACGCGACTAACAATGGAATGTTAAGGAAATACCGCTGGCAACACAACTGGTAACAGCTATGACATTAAATGAGTATCTTTTATACTATTCATGACCATCATGATCTCTCGTTCGTTCGTAAATTATTATTGGAGTACCTGGGTGATCGAGCTTTGCTCGGTTACATAGATACATACTGATTTTCTTTAAAAAAATACTTGAAAAAAGCAAGGCAGCCAGTTGGATTTGAACCCGGACCTACCATATTATGACCGCCCATCTTCCGGACTGAGCTAATATACTGTCGCGCGACGTTGCAAAATTTACCGTCGCATTCTAATCTTTATGTAACAGTTTTTCATTGTCTAAAAACGCGCATAAAACGGCGTTTTTTTAAAACAAAACTTGGCTAGATCAATTTATCGTCTCCGAAACCCTCCGTATACATAATTTCATGAAGCCGTTCCGCGATTCAGATTCTATATACATATATAATATATATACCTACAATAATTGCTCGTTTAAAGGTATAAGATAACATTTGCTGAGTAAGTCAAATAATGTGATATTTTGTAAAAAAAAAATATTCAGGATTGCCACAGGATAGTCACAGTTTCTGATTCTATTCTGAGCTGTTTGAAGAATATCGGTCCAAAATTGCCGTCGCTACAAAATGGCGGATTATAGATTTTTACAAAACTCTCCCAAAATGGGTATCAAATAAGGGGAACTATGAACTCGTAGTAGAATACACACAGGAGGATACACACTATTACAAAATTCAGATGGCGGTCAAATATGTCAGAATTTTTCTAATTTTCCAAGTTAATTAGTGTTACTTACTCTAATATCAGTTTCGAGTTTATCTCCAACCATGATGCAAACCCTGGGTTCGACTGCGAGCAGCTTGCAGGCCTCGAGGAAGATGTGCTGGTCAGGCTTCTCCCAGGGAAGGTCGCCGGACACCAGCACGCAATCGAAGTATTTCCGCAGGCCCAGCTTATCGATCTTCTGCCACTGGGCTCGCGACGGCCCGTTCGTGATCAAACCGAGAAGATAATCCTCCCTGTGCCATTCATTCACCAGCTTTTGGTTATTCTCTGCTTTTGCTGAAACTCAGCGCACGATACACACATGCCAAATGGTCTTGCTCACATTGCACAAACAAAACGATTTCTTTATCATTAGAAATTAAATTTATTACTTTAATTAGTATTACTGGCATTAATTCATAAGGCATAAAAATTGTTAAAAATTACTCCTTATGCTCATTAAGAATTTAGTCTTTTTTATTTTGAGGTATATGCGCGTGTGCAAGAGAATTTTAAAAATATCCACATACAAGTTAAGAAGATAAATTGTATATGAAAAGAGCTTAAAACTATGGTAGTGCCGTGTTGGATCATGATCGTGTTCAATAAGGTGTCGCAACATAGCACTATTGTTTATTACGATTAATGTTGGACAATTGAGACACTTTTTCGACTACCCTCTGGGTAGGTAAAAGTTTAATACAGTAGGATTCGAACTCTATCGTAATATATTTTGAGATTAAGTTTCGATGCATCTAGAGTGTGTTTACAAAGTGTCTCAGTTGTTTTTGTAGTGGTCAGAGGTACCGGATTTACCTTCGTCGTGTGGCACTCCATCACATATTAACAAATACAATTCAAACCTAAGGGTAGGGCACGCGGCGGCCCGAGTTAAGTCACTCCATGAGCAACAACTGAACTGTTGAAAAACAAGTCATTTATTAGCAACATGCGCTCAAAGTCAAACCAATGCATTCGCGAAGGCATAATTGCCGAAAATTCATCAATCGGCTGCATTAGAATGACTAAGCTAGCGTTTCCCAACTGGAGAGCAATATACGAAAATAATATTGTTTATGATATACTACGTGACGTGTCAGATTTTTTGGTTGTTATTGTCTAAAATCTGCAATTAATATGACCAATATATGTGGTGGTAAAGGTTGCTTATTTACATGATTACATCTTTGTGGGGTTCGTTAGGCATGGATAATTATTATTGGACTTCTTTCATATAACTGTGTGTATACATGGAAGAGAGAGGTGGTGTACAATAACGTTACACGCGTTATTGTACTACTATTTAATGTATAAATTCGGATGTATTATTACAGTTTATAGTATTTATTAGGCTAATTAGGAGACGTTTGGAAATGATTGAAGCTAGACATAAAAATTTGGGAAACGCTGGATTTTTTTTACATTACTCAAATGCCTTCACAAATAATTGGTGTAACTTTTCAATGAATTCATAAATCAATAATGCGCGAAATATCCATAGTATTATGTGGCATGCATAAACCAATGGACTAAAAGTAAAACAATTACTAACACTATGTGATAATAACGATTTATGTGATTTCAGTTAATTGTGAAAGAAAAATATATTGATGGAATGAATCTGAAATCTGAAAAAAATGAAGAAAATAATTTAGTGTACCACATAACACCATGCACGAAATAAAAAATACAGTGTTTGTTCTGAGATAAAGATAAATAGATGAAATGTGGACCCAGAAAATATGAATAAAATATGGACGTACAAAAATCCTTGACTTAGTTTTATTGTTATTCATCAACCATACGAAATCTTAGAACAAATTAACAAAGTAGGTACAAGGTGCTCTAAATATAGTATTCCTTTGTTGAGTCAACAGCTCAACGCATATGAGAACAAAGGATATACTACCGCTTACAAATTTGCTTTTATTTTAATCACGTTTAATATGAAGAAATACGGCGAAAACTTACGCGAATATTTCTTCATAAAACTACAACTAATTGTATAAATTCAACCAACATACCGCAAAGATTCCAGCAAATGTATAACATCATTAGTCAATGCCAAACATTGAAATCTTAGTTTTATCCATTCGGTTGATATATTTTCTGAAACAAAAGAAAACTTATTGAAGCCGGTTCACGGACTTAAAGGATGAATCATATTTATTTAGACCAGTCTTTTATTTTGGGATAAAACAGACAAGTCAAGTGGTGAAGTCGTTCCATTCATTTTTCATGAGAACACTATGTAGCTCGCTGTTTCAGCTGTTTATAAATCTCATAAACACCTACGCTGTTGCCCAAGCAAGATTGTTTACGCAAATGATAGAAATAACGCAGTTAGAGGAGACGGGGTCCTTTACATTTCTATCTTCGTGACGGGTCGTAAGTCCAAGACGTCTACCAAATTACGTCTAATAAATTATCTGTATCTGCATCTACTCTCTTTTTACGAAAAACGTAAATTATATACTGGCGACTTTCGTACTTCGATTCTACGTCGATCCGTCATTTCGTTCGTTTAAATATTTTAAGCGTAGTTGAATTAGAGTAGGTGTAGAACATTTAAACGTCAAACAATGTTCGGAAACGAAGAAGAACCGTAGTGGTTAATAGTAGGTAGGTAGTCGAGAGTTTATTTCAAAATTACGTTGTCCGTAGAAAGAGAGTAGAAGACGTCCTATTATGTGCTATAGTACTTAAACGTGGAAAGTAGATATACAAAACAAGCGACGTGACTGATGTAGCGCACGGGAATTCTAGGCGCACTGCCAACTCTATGAAGACTAATTCGGAGTACTAGGTAGTTGTAATTACAGTCACAGACAGAGTTTCGTCTATCATTCCTTTCACCGTAGGCGTAGTCATTAAGATTTCAGTGATATTATGTATCTCTTCTAGTTTGACGAATTAAAATTCTCGGAAATTATGAGTGTGAAATAAAAATAACTAGAGACTGTGTGTCGGACTTTCGTAAGCGTGAGAATGGAATGATATCGTCACGCGTTTTTGGTTTTTGTCGGATTTTCTCCTTGAGTTGTACCTCATTTTAGGTCATGGAGAGGAGTATTAAGGTTACTCATCGGGGCATTCATCTGCTAGTTCCTGAGTAAACCTTTATGACATTGAGAATATTATTGGCTAACTGTCCTACCTTATTGGTGGAAGTAGCATTTATTTCTACCTCCTTGGTGCCGAACGCATCATACATACATTTTTTTTAATATGTTAAAAACTCAGACTCGGAACCTCCTTGGTGTACTTACTTTTTTTTAATTTGCTTAGCGCGAAAACATTTAAAAATTTGCAGGCATTTCTTTGCTGAGGTGGAATGAAAAGTTACGTGTTGCACTCGAGTGCAAAGATTTTTCACCTTGTGCTTTTTTGATTCCCTTGCTACGCTCAGGATCCTAAAATTGCACGAGCGCAGCGAGTGATTCAAAATTAGAATCCTGCTCGCTCCTTCGCTTGCTCGGTCATCAAAATTGAGCACGCGGTTAAAAATCAATTTTGTAGTCTTGTATAACAAATAACTATTAATGTATATATTAGAATAGGTACTCACTGGCGATATGTCTGTAGTTCTTCGGCAGGCTGTTCTTCCACAGCAGCTCGGACCAGGCGTCGAGCGCGTACGACTCATCGTCAGGGCACGCGCGGAACGAACGCAGGAACTTAGTCCCGCTCTCTGCCGCGTCCTCTTGGGGCATACCATATTGCTGCTGTAGTATCTCCACTAGCTGAGGAATTAAATTAAAGTATCATATCGCGTGTATCCGGGCTACTAGGACTTTTAGGAAGGTTTAGCTCCTACTAAGATGTACCAAAGTAGTATCATAAGTCATTATCAGTTTATATCATTAGTTTCACAAATATAAAGGCTTCGAGGCTAGGAAATAGCATTATTATTTTTTAACATTTTTTTATAGTAGACTGACGAGACGAGCACGACATGTGCCTGATGGTAAGTAACATCATGCATGCCCATAACAGCACAGTGACACGCAGATTGATAGGAGGACATGAATAGTCCCAATCAATGCCCAGCACTGCACTGCGGTTGTCACCCAAATGTATAAAATATTTTATCTCTATGCTCTGTAATTTAACTGGGAACATTGCCCTTCAAACCGGAACACAGTGCTGATCTCACACTATTGCTTAGCGGTAGAATAACTGGTACAACAAAGGTGTGGTACTTCCGCAGACGGACTCTGCAAAGAGTCCTACCACTAAGTCCAAAACCTACGGGTTGTCATAGGCCATGGTCCAGTGTTCGTTTTAATTTTGATTGATATTGTGACGTGATTGTGTCTTATATAATCTATACTTATTATATCTATAAATAGCAACGCGAGGCTAGTTTTACAAGCTCGGCTAGCAAGCTAGTGCTAGCTAGTAAGCTAACTAGCGTTGCGTAGCGTTGTCTACACGAAGGTAGAAGTGCTAGCTTGCTATCCTAGATTGAAAAACTAGAGTCGTGTCGCTTGGGCATAAGTTTGAATCCCGTTTTGAACCAGTAAATTACTTGTCAAGTGTCCTTGTAGTGATTTCTGCCTAAACCCTACGGGAAATAAGCAAGACGTTCATTGTGTGCGTGTGCTACAAATGACGCCATCACCTCCCGTGATTTATTGTGGTGTTAGATATGGACTAGGTAGTTTTTATTTAATGCCTCATACATTATGACGTGTCTTGAATGACGTACCTGTGGGATAAATCTGTCTGTAATGTAACCTACATAGCGTGACGGGTATACATAAATAACGTACATATTCCTTATTATTAATTTGTTCCATTTTGCTTGGTCATTATTTCCTTTCTCTCTGCATTTGTACAATAGAGTACGTATTTCAGATATTATACTTACGAATGGACTTGTTAGTTACCTAAGTTATCGATTCATAGCGTAAACGATCTGAAAATCAAATCGTGGAACATCTGTTATTTACTTTATCATTATGTTTTACTGCTTTAGGCACTCTTCACTGTAATCATTATTATCGCTACATGCAATGGAGCATGTGGTTCTGTCGAAATTTTGCCCCTGTCACGGCAATAGTAAATTTAGATTTCTTCTATTTAATTACATGACTACAAGAAATTTGTTGATAGGCAAATAGGTCCTCTGAGATAAATCGCCTGAATAATGGTATTAGAGTACAAAAAGCACATACGCCATTTACAACGGCGAAAATTTCTGCAAGTACATATACAGGGCTTTTTCTTGTGGGGGCACAATGTTTTTGGGGTCAAAGACGCCCCACTGAGTAGCACACCGAGTTCTCTGATAAATTATAGACTTATAACTTTCCAAGACTTAGCATGCCTCCAAAAAAGGTCTGCCATTTACCAAAAAATATTTTGTGAATGCCAAAACCAAGTCTTACTCGTATATTCTAAGACTTGGAATTGATATTTTTTATTCCTGAACTTTAAAGTTTCGTCCTAAATGTTAAAAAATAAATAAAAAAATGTTCCTTTGGGAACGGAACAATGTGTTTTAAGTGAGAATGTCTAAATAAACATTTTCTTTAAACGAGGAGCTGCGCAGTGCACGATCTTAAGAATAATAACGCATTTACAAAAATATAAATAACTGTAAAAGAGAGTCGTCGGAGGCACCCATGTTTCATTTTGTGAAATTTCTTCAACAAAATCAAACATTGGCCTGAATTTGGCGAAATTGAGAACTATCTTGGACAAGTGTATTTAAATTATGAAAACAAACTAAACTGTAGAGGAAGTTCGTCTCAGAATGGTGCGGTGGAACTGTATCTGTATCTTCACTTGTGTGGATCTTAGCACACGGCGTTTCAAGAACGCGCTTCTTTGGCGCCGTAAACGCTGATTGCTGCGTTTGCATTGATAATAGAAACGCGCGCATGAAGCGCGTATACGCGCATTTGAAGCTTTTTTTTACGTTTTTTTACTTTTTAAAAGAAGTACTAAAGCCAACGTAAGCAGTGTTGTCTCAACCGACGCCATTGTACAACTGAAGAAGAGGAGTTTCTGATCAAAACGCATAAGCTACGAGCGACTACAGCGCGTCTGTACCGCTGTATCTGCGCGTGCGTATACGCGGTAGAGGCACGTTTTTACAATCGCCCCGTGTGCTTAAGTTACAAGGTTGCGATCCAATCTCGTTTGAATCGCGTATACGCGCGTTCTGTGCGCGTCGTCAGTGCGTTTACAAAACGCCGTGTGCTATGGGCCTTATTATCTGTCTATGAACACTGAATAGATTTGATGTGTATTTTGGTCCACCATACATTATAAACGAAAAGAAAATTGTGTTCTAACAATCGTTTTAATTTCTTCTTAGAAATTGTTATAAGTAGATTGGATTGTTGGACGTTTTAGTACCTACTTACATGAAGTAGGACGAGGCCTTGAATTAGGCTGTGTAAGTCATTTGACTCATACGTCGTATGAATGTACGATAAGAAATTTTGCGTATTTCGTTATCGCAACACGAAAAGTATTATTCATATGATTATTTAGCTCTAATAACTCGGAATGTGATATCAAAAATTATGTAAGTTATTTACGCATCCGAGAGTGACCGAGTTTACGGAGCAGTCTAAACATTTAAGTAACATGTTGCGTAGTCGAGGAGAATGTTTCCTGGCATTATTTTATGTAGGGAAGTGTCTTGGTCCAGATATAGCTCGAGTTCAATGGCCGTCGGCATCGTCCACTCACCTGAAGTTTGGCACAGCTTCCCTCACTGAAAGCTGACACCCAAACATTCAGTCTACATATCTCTAACTAAACACCACACTGCTAACTAATAAGCGGATTGTGCAACTGAAAAAAAACTACAACTTTTGTCACATTTAAGCTTTTATTTGTGTTCTTGTTAAAAAAGTGTGGAAATAACAATAACAGTTTGGGAACTGTTAATTTGCATATTTACAGCAATAAACAATTTCAGCTTTAGATACAATATTTTATGTTAAGTACAATTGGTTAAAAAATGAGTAGGTAATACAATCAACCAGATAAGTAGACATGCCTACTTACATTAATGAAAGTAAAACAAAAAAGTTTAGTCTCCAAAGAGTTTTTTGCCTAGGTCCATTAATCGGTGATTTCTGCAGGTTTTAAGAGCACCTGCTTTTTTAAGGACCGGAATCACGCCTTCATTGGAATCAACTAATCTGCATAAGAAGTCTTCAAATGCAGATTTCACGTTCGGTGGGAGCGTTCCAATTTTCACCTTACCAAGCATTTCACAAATGCCTTCGGCCCATCCACTCTCAATAGCAAACTCGGATATCCATGGCACAATTGTGAGAACTCCACTCATAGTTTGCATTCCTAGGAACCACAAGTCAGCAATTTCATTCCAATGTTCCTTATAGGCCATTGAAACCACTAAAGCAGTTGGGTCATTGGATTCATCTACAATGTAAGCATCCCATAGGAATCTAATCGTAGACGTGATATATCTGCATATGGAAAAGTCATTTTTCTTTACTTTGCTGGCTTGTTGCTTTAGCAGCAATAATCCTAAGACAGCCAGATGACCATGCAGTACAAGGTTTTCAGGTATATTTTTTAGCTCGGGCAAGTTGTTGAAAATAAATTTCAATAGGGTATTGAACAGCATACTGGAGTCCACAACCTTTGGTGCTAATACTGTGAGGTTCATGAAAATATTGCAGAGGCTGACCATAGCAGCCCTGGAGTCCTTCATATCTTCTAACAACTGGGGGTCCAGTTCAGGATCAGGCTTAGTTCTAGGTTTTCCCCTCTCTGACTTTGGTATAGGTGGTTTAATATAGTGAACAATAGACCAATGAAAGTTCATGGCTTCATATAGGATATCTTCCTGTTTAAGATTTAATACAATATCTCTAGCTTTGTCTTCTACTACCAAGTGGCACAGGGCTGGTAGCATTAAGCGCAGAAGATCAATTTGTCCCATGAGATTTGTTTCGGCACCCATGGACTCTCCTTCAGACTTGTTTTTCTCTGCAAGTTTTCTTGATCTATGAGCATGGAAAGAGTCGTTGGCAAGGGTAAACATGAATGGTAGCAATGCATAAATCTGTTCCCTCATAGCAGTTGTCTCTTGAGCAATCCAAGATACCAAAACTCTGACCATAGCACAAACAAACACTTTCTCAGCATCGGGCAGTTTGTCCTGGTTTTTATCTTTAGACACTTTAGTTAATATGGAGACTACAGCATTAAAAGCTCCCTTCAGACTTGTGTAAACAGATTGTTTTTCCTTCTGTTCTAAGTCTAATTGGTCAGTTGCCATATAGTTGACAGACATTTCCAGAACAATAAAGCATGAGGTGACCAGATCGGCATTGGCAAAGGCTTGTTTGAAACTCCTATCATCTAATTGCATTCTCACTTCAATGGCACACAGCTGTAATAAAAGTAGGAAGAATTTCTTTGGATTTTCATCATCACTCAATGCCCATTCAACTCCAAGAAGGTCTAAAATATTAGCAGCCAATTTTAATGCGGGGTCTCTCTGATTTTTACCAATTTTGCTGGAGAGGATATCAGTAAGAGCTTTGTAAATACTCTGTGGCCATGTCTCATCAGACGCTCCAGGTATCACTGTAGCTTTATTGCAACTGTATAACAGTGCGCTCAGAATAGTGGCTAACTCAAATTTCCTTTCTGATTGGTCGGTAGCAAAGTCCAAAGATATTTTGTTCACTAATGCATGGAAAGGCTTTGGATCATTTCCCCAAGCGGCAGGCCCATACCGGCTGACTAGCTTCACCAGAATATTAAGTGCTTCGTCTGTTTGGAAACTTTGGTGTGAATAAATCTCAGACATTTTAGTAATAGCTCCTACTTCAATTAGAGCCTTTTGTCCAGCTTCTTGTTCAGCGATGCATTGTAGACATGTGTAGGCTTCACTGATGATGATGAGGTTATCATCATAGTCGTCATTATCTGATGTCTGCACAATGTCCAGAAAAACGGGTATATTTACAAGCATTTCTGGGTGTGTCGATAGCTCAGGTTCATTGCAGAAGCAGGTGAGGATAGAGAGAGCAACTGACTTGTAAACAGACGGTGGGCAGTCATCATCCAAGCCGCTGTTGGTGAGCAGTTTCTTCAAGAACTGAAATCCAATGGCTTCAAACAGGGCTTTCTTGGCTGCAGTGTTACAGTCCTTGCTTTTCACAAGCTTGGTCACCATGAAGAGCGCCGCGAATTTCTCCGTGTCGCTCTTCGCGGCCTTCAGTATCATGATGCATTTTTTTATAGGTTCTGATATGTCACCCATTGTCACAAATCACTAAACGCGATCACGAAGCGCAGTAGTTAGCGCTCCACTGAGCGCAGAGAGTCGCAGTGGGATTGCTGTGGCGGCTCGATCTACATCACGTTTATAATTAGCGTGAGTTCGCTTCCAAAATATCTAAATCTGGACGGCGAGCTCACGTTCTCCAACTATGAAATGGCTATTAATATCGCGCGCTGGAACGTGAGCGATCCGATCTACAGCAAACACGCGGGGTGCAACAACAAAACGTTTTTTCTGTGGAGCAAGTCCAATAAACGACGGGAAAACGTTGCGAGTCGAACGATATCAAGCTGACATGACAGCGCGCGCACTTCGCACCGAACTACGGATCCATGACCGTGGCAATGTCACAATAACAAAAGTGAATTTCACATACCTTATTGCATGCTCTGGTGTCCCCCTTTCTTGTTTGTATTAAAGTATTGTCCAAGTCGAATAATATCGCAGAAACATCGCAGTTTTCACCAAAATAAGCACTGTTAGCCATAATTATTACAAAGCAAGTAAAAACGCAATTGACGGAAAAATCACAATTTACTCTCAAGTGACGTCAATAGTGACGTTTTTTTGACGTTTATTCAAGTTTTCAGCTGATTGGCGCCACGTGAGCATGGATTTTCAAATGAAATATTTTAATCTTTTTTCTCGTTTTTGCAAGCGTTGTTTTTATATCTTGCTGTCTTCTTCTTTTGCTGGATTATTTTTTCGCAGAAGTTTTATTTTTGCGCCATCTAGACAAAAAATGTAAAACTATAATGGAAGTCCAGTTTGTTCGGGGAGTAAAATACAACGACGTTTGACTACAAAGAGAATGTAAATTACTACGTATTTGACTAGATGACGCTACCATTTTTTAACCCCCGACCAAAAAAGGGGTGTTATAAGTTTGACGTTGATGTCTGTCTGTGGCACCGTAGAGCTCAAACGGATGGGCCGATTTCGATGCGGTTTTTTATTTGAAGGTTAATATCCGTGCGGATGTTCTTAGCTATGTTTGGTTAATATCGATTCAAAATGGCCGCCTCCACAAAACGGGGGACAAAATGTTTCTTCATAACCTACCTTAACATGGGTATCAAATGAAAGGGCTTGATTAACAAATTTCAAATCCAAGATGGCCGCCATCACAAAATGGCGAATTATGTTATTTTCACTTCTACCTCAATATGGGTATCAAACGAAAGGGCTTGACTAGTAGAATACTTTGCACTATGACAAATTTCAAATCCAAGATGGCCGCTACCACAAAATGGCGAAATGCATTTGTTTTTTCACAACTCCCTTAATATGGGTATCAAATGAAAGGGCTTGACTAGTAGAATGTTGTAAGTACACATAAGAAATCCGAGGTAGTCGGGGGTTAATCAAAATTTTGTTCTTGTAGTACAACGAATGGAATTGGCGGGAAATACAGATTACGAAATATTGTTTTGAAATTTTGTCTTCGATCGAAAAAGAAATCGATTCAAAGCAGAGTAGAGTGTAGGGTACAGAGTAGTCAGTGTATCTCTCTACGTCACGTATTTTCTTATGAACGAAATGTGGACGATTGAATAGAGTATTACGTAAGAAAACATGCTTACCCGCTAACTTTGCTCACTTCACGTACTTTCTAATAACCGATTTTCAGGTATGTTATAGGCAATATCTTTAAAAATAAGGCCCCAATACTCCCACACACTTTCCGGCGGTCATTTTGCTTAACAGACGCTTTAAAACTCCAAAAAAAAAACTCCATTTGGATATAGGTATGTTTGTCAGACAACTATTTTAAAACTTCCCAAAAATACAGACCGATCTAATGGGCCAATCATCCCCTAAACTTAATTTGAAGTCAATATTTCCTAATACAATTTCTCACTCAGTCTGGCGCTCTTACCCATAGAGGCATTAAAATTGAGTTTAGGGGAAGATTGACCCCTTAGATAGGTCTGTCTTTTTGGAAAAGACTTTAAAATAGTTGTCTGATTAAGATATTATATTATACAAATGGAGTATGAGAATTTAAGTGAAGTTAAATAATTATTTTGGGAGTTTTGTTCTACTTATTTTAGTTGTTGACAACGAATAGTGATAGGTATAAACGTCGAGCGTTCACCGTTTCCTACAACCGACTAAAACGAAAAGAGTGAGCTCACTCTTCCCAACGATAACACAAATGAACGAAATAAAATGACGTGCACTTGAAGTTTGGGAGGGCACATCCACTGATTCATATCGATGGAAGTAGCCATCTTACCAATCCAATTAGTATAGCCAGTATAGCACATCATAATAGTTTCAATTAGAAAGGTCTATCAATAAAGAAGGCAAGTTTTGTCAAAATAAACTGCCAATGAGGTAAAAAATTACACAAATCCATGTCTCTTCAATGAAAGAATCTTTCTCGTCCGGATCCGAGGGTACCTTCGTTCGTGTGACTCGTTCAAGGGTTATTAGATTTCCTGTCACACGCAGTCGGCCAGCCGCAGGGCTTATTTGCCAAACATTGCCGAAGCCATGCCAATTTCTTACGTAAACATTTTGTGCGGTCATTATCGTTTCTTGTCGGCGTTTTGTAACCGTTTGGGGGAAATATACTCTACGGATACTGAATTTCTTGATGAGGATGCTTGGCTTAATTTTAGATGAAAAATTCCTAACGGTTTTATGGGCAGACCATTTCGTTATCGAAGGCAAATGTATATCTTCTTTTTTGGAGTTTGAGCAAGTAAGTAAGTATGATAATATAAGTAAGTATTCTTATGCGCTTCTTGTGCGCTGTAATAAAAATGTTTTATAAATGTAGCGGCGACATATAGATCTCAATTCAGATGGTGGACGTTGTTGAAGATGCGTGTCAGCCCTGAACAAATGAAATAATTTCTGAAACGTAACTTACCTATGTACTCAATGTACCTACTTATAAAAGATACGCATAGCTCTCACGAGGAAAACATAATGGGCAAAATCAAAGATGTCTTTGCATACCTGGCAAAAATCTTTCATATATTATCTTTCTCGCTTGGGCACACTCTTGGGTTTACTTTCCCTTCAGAATGTGGCGATCAGTCTCATTCACACCCTAAGAAAAATTCTGTGTGTGGTGCTCCATAAGGCGATTTCACTTCAAAAAGCAAAGCAGATATTTAATTAAAAACAAACAATCAACAAGCTTTAATTTGAATGTTTCAATACCTACCTATCACGATATTGACCAAAGCAGCTCTACCTAAAAACTTTAGGTAGAGATACATTCCTGAATATTTTTTATTTCATCTTGGAGGGATCCGAACAACTCTCTTCTTAGTCTGTGATCCAAACTAATCAAGTGTTCGTGTTTTTTAAAATAATATTCAAGATGGACGGCCAGAATAACCCCAAAAGCAAGAACCGCTTTTGACGATGACTTCTGAAAATTCATGAATTTTTAACCTCTCTCTAGGTATAAAGGTATAAAGACACTGCCAAAACCTTTTTTAACAAAAGCGCTACAGCAATTTCTCCACATTTTCCTCGAGATAGGTAGGCACGTTTGCAGGTACATAATTAAATTTTTCATTTGGAAGTTTCTTAGCGTCCGCCATTGTGCTGTTATCAGCGAGGTTTCTGGAAAGTGTGAATAGTGCGAGGGTGCGCCCTCTCGGCAATTAACTTGCGTTGCTCATTAGCGGCCCGTTTTCATTCGGTGGCCGTAATCCGGCTTCAGCCAACTTTCTTTACACCTCGATTTACTATATCGCTAGTGTTGGTACAAGTAAGAAGGTAGAATGTTTCAGTTATTAACTGTAGACGAACTAGGAATATTATGTGTAAACATATGGAACATGTTTCAGCAGTGTTCCCACACTAGGAACATACCATGAGAACTTTTAAGCGAAAAATGAATAAAATATGGATCTTATAGGCAAACGTGTTATACCTTAGAGCTTTTTTATACCCCTTGTTACTTTATAGACTACAGGGCCGTGAACAAAATGTATGGGTCAAATGAACCACCAGGAAATCTATGTAGGATGAAAGAAGTACCAATCACGAATAATATATATATAATGAAATCAATGTTCAAAATATTAACTTATTATTAATACTAACTTATTTTTGAACACAACTTACAAGTGACGGCATAGTGCGGAATCTTATTACTTTATACCCTACTATCATGTTACATCCTACATAGGTCTCCTGGTGGTTCATTTGACCCATCAATTATGTTCACGGGCTTGTAGTCTATTATAAGTAGAACTCAAACGTAGGCTTCATTAGTGTCAAAAAAGTTGCACAATTGTTGGCAAAATCCAGACACTCGTACCTACTATTACATTTGCCAAAATCACTGGTACAATTTTTACATTATCAGCGTTTATATCACGTTATCGGCGATATTTGTTATAAAAAAAAAAAGTGATTTGATATGTATATTGGCTTAAATCTTTAAATGACCATTGTCTATCAAGTATTTTATTTATTATCCAATTCTACAACTGGATACACATATTGTATAGCATCTAGTAATGCCCCACGGTGTCACACGCGTAGTTCCTGATCCCGTTATTTTTCTGGGATATAAATAGCCTATGTGTTATTCCCAGAACATAATCAATCTATGTACAATATTTAATTTAACCCCCTTTAGTTTTGCGTGAATGAGTAACATACACGCATCCATACATTCTTACAAAGTTTTGTGTTTGTAATATTAGTAGGACAAGAGCACGGCTTTTTTGGGTAAGCCATATGAATGAATTTGGCTGGCCACACTGCCGCGTGTCTAGATTTAGGCTTTTTTTGTTCAACGAAGTTTTTTCAAGAAAGTATTTACTTAGTAGATACATTTTTTTTATTAGTAATAATGACACAATATAATTAATCATAAACTCACAAAAATAAAGTAACGATGACATTTAAATTCTATATTACAAGCTATCACATAACCCGCCCTGCACCGTTCCTGGCGCAAAGGAGCCCAAAATGCTGGCAGCATTACCACGCTGAATTTCTATAGAAATCCTTTGCACCAGAAACGAACCAGACCGGGAGCCACCACCTTTACCGCGAATTCGGCGAATTAAGAGAATATACATATGTATTTACATATCTTCACTTTGTAATTTGTCAGAGAAGACGTCCCCCTTTCATATCTGTCCCAGCCCTACCTGACGGAAGTACGTATCACGTCCCGTTAATGTGCTGACGTTACGTCCCAGCTGGCCAAGTTCGCCCTTAGGGACGCAACACAACACGATACGATATTGTGCCTTGGTATGTTGTACATCGGACCGCGATCCAATTTTTTTTTTATGATGGTATGCAACATGTCTGCCACATACCAGCACAGTGACACGCAGCTATTGGAACATGAAGAGTCCAAATCATTACCTAGCACTGCACTGCGCTCATCATACCTAAGATGTTATATCTCTAAACCCTGTAATTTCTCTGGAAACATTGCCCTTCAAACCGGAACACAGTTTAAGATTAAATCTACAAAGTTCATGAACAACATCGGGACCATGTGCTACTGGAATTGAAAAACGAGCGAGTGATTGATTCAAAAAACTAGAATCCTAAGCGTCAGCGAGAGAATTAATATAGCACAAGGTAAAAAATCTTTGCATTCGAGTTTATATTAGAGTTTATATTGCTTAATTTTTTATCCCACCTCAGCGAGAAAATTTCTAATAAATTATTTGTGCATTATTCACAGTTTCAGTAAATTCTATTGGCGTCTAATAAACTTCTTCAACGCTAGAATTACTAATTTCAGAGGTTTCACATGTTTTTAAATTTCCTGCTTTTAACCTATGTAAGGTTTTAACAACAACAATATAACTTGAAAACTATCCCCCATACGTGAAAAGAAAATTGCGCGTAAAGCAAATTTAACAAAAAAGTAAATGAAGAAGATAAAGTTCAAATCATATAAAGTTCAATGATAAATTTGGCGCCAAGCAGGTAGACGTAAATAGGTTTAAGTAGGTAATAGTGCGAGAAATTTGTTCAAAATTCAAAATATGGATATGATATCCATATTTTGAATTTTGACTTTTTTTGTTTGGTCATGTGCGACAACTTTTATAAAGCATAACAGTAACGAATATTTTCACAATTTTACATCAAATACATGCTATTAATGTATTGTGTAGAAATAAAATTAATGTAAATCTCATAAGGTTGTATTTGACATGTTATAATTATAAATCTACGACATTGCGTCATGGCAAGACACAAAAGTATCAAAGCTTGTCACGATGTCACGTCACGATACGATACGGAGGCTCGTCTCGCGTGTGTGTATGAGCCTTTATCCTGGGTCCCCCACGTACCTACTGTCCGCCATTAACTATGTATGCTGCTATTTATTCTGTCGTTAAACGTTCCGCATCCACTGTGGCACAGTTTTCTCTAAATGAAAATTGTTTTAGTTTCCGTTGCGTGCTAAAATTAATTTCAATATGTATTTTAGACATTTTGAGCTATTTTATACTAAAAATCGGACACAAAATCTACAAATAGCTGTTCATACACTAAGAAGCGTCTTTTACCGAAAGTCAGGAAAACCAAGAGTGTTCCATAAAACATATTTAAAAAACGAGCATATTTTAAAAAAAATCTCATTATTGTTAGTTAAATGATTTTAATACTGTAAAGTTAATCAAACTTTCTAAATATTTATTAGAAATAATGTATGTATTTTGAATCGTTCTGTAGAACGATTCAAAATAGGTAACCTGTAAGGTAACCTGTAGGTTACCTTCCGTATCAAAGTAAAGTTCAATAAGTATTATTTTTACGTGTAGTGAGTTATTTTTATTTGCATACAAACAATTATTGTAAATGGTAATTTTACACTCGCTACTACAATATTAAATGCTTCAGCAGGCAAGATTGATAACGCGTTAACCTATTTTTACTGCCGTATACCATTATCATACATTAGAACTGAAATGCAAGGCGGGGGGACTGTCGTCGCCGCGACGGAACAAACAGGCGGGCATCTGCATTTACAGGGCTAGGCAGAAACTGAAATTGTTAATTTTTAAAGTGAAAACTTGCCTCTAACCACGTCAACACTTTTTGGAACGGGAAATCTTATGGAAATCGATATACCTACCGTCGCCGCCGTGGAGCAGAGGGTCTACCGCCTAGCTAAACTGTCTTAGCTTTGCTCTCTCTTTTCTTTTGGCTTGAAATGATAGAGACAGCAACAGCAAAGCCAGCCGATTTAGTTAGGCGGTAGAAGGGCCGGACGAGAAAGTTAGACATTTATTTGGATGAATAAAAATATGAGTTCGCGTCATCGACATGTATTATGGCAGTATATATATATAGTCAGGGTTGCCAGATCGTTAAACCTAATAGCCGGTCAGGGGAACCAGTACGGCCAAACATTTGAGTAATATATGTCTCAGTATAAATAAGTACGACAAAAAAATGAGAATAGTATCTCCGGACTGCGGGAGTGACCGATAATAATTAACGCGCTTGCACTCGCTCGTTTGCGAAAAGTGAATAGCCTAACAAAAGCCGGACAATCCGGACATCGTTATTTTGGCCGGACCCACATTCAAAAAGCATAATCATGTCCAACTTTATCCGGATGCCTGGCAACCCTTTATGTAGTTATACAGGTGACGTATTGTGCAACTTTAATAACAAACACTCTATAATACTAAAACTCTGAGTTCAAAAGTTTTCGCTTCTATCGGCTGCTATCTTATGCTATGACTGCCAATTTTTTTCTAACTGCAAAAGAAAAACACTTCCAATTTATTTATTTTTAAAATTATAGATACTAAAAACACTAATATATTGAATATTTATTTCTAAAACCATATCTATACTAATATTATAAAGCTGAAGAGTTTGTTTGTTTGTTTGTTTGTTTGTTTGCTTGAACGCTAGGATCTCGGGAAGTACTGGTCCGAATTGAAAGATTCTTTTTCTATTGGATAGTCCATTTTTCGAGGAAGGCTTTAGGCTATAGAAAATAACTCTACTATTAATTGAAGCGGAGCATGAAACAAGAATGTAACAAAATCGGGAAAAAATATTCCCCTTTTGAGAGTTTTCGTACGTTTCGTGCTTTGACATGACACATGACAGCATGTGTCAAAGATTGCGTCATTGAATTTCAGTAATCTGTGCCGTGAATATAAACCTTTGCTATTTTTTTTTCTAAATCTGAGTTGGTACGACCAATTTCCGACAGGTGGCGTAGCAGGTTGCTGAAGAGGTTTTTGTTTGAAATCGATATTCTCAGGAATGAGTGAACCGATTTCAGTCATTCTTTCTTTTTTCTTTCTTTCTTTTCTTTCAGTCAGATGAGTGCTATATAATATACCACGGGCGAAGCCGGGGCGGGCATCTAGTAACTGATAAGATTCACGTTACATTTGCAAATCCGTTTTTTATTGCATAATATATTTTTTTGTTAATGTATGCATTGTTTTTTATGTAATTATTTCTTATGTTCAGATGCTAATTATCATGATGATGATAATAGGAGATGATGATAGATAATAATGATGCCCCTTTACAGCAAAGTAGTAATATTGATTTATATTATATTAATTGTTTTTGTGACGAGTTTGTGATTTTAAGCCCTATTAAACATAGTTTAACAATATTTTGGAGTTAATAATCTTAATAGAATTTTTAATATGTTAAAAGTATTCTATTCTATTCTACCAGAAACCAATTTGAATTACGTCACTTTTTTGTGTTCTGTCATAGAAATTTAAATTAAGGATGTACGATGATGATTTTTTCCAGCCGATTTCAGCTATGGCTGCAATAATATACTCTTAGGATATTATTCTTTTTTTTTCTCTATTATTTTTATAATTTCTGTAGAGCGTAGTCAAAGTCAAATCACAGTTCATTCATAAATGTACAAATTACATATGATATAATATACATATAGTTGATCTGAGATAGCTTATGTACCCTATTTTAGCTGTGAAAGTACACGAACACAGTCACCGCAAGCTAGGATGGCATCGAAACAATGGAATATTTAAGGGAGGCCTATTCTTGAGCTGGTCAGCTTTACAATGCATTAACGTGACTATGCACAAGCCGCCTTCACTCACACCGATTCTCGGCTTTGGTTTACCGACAAGAGGGCTCAATCTTGCTCTTTTTTAAAATGTAATAATTTGAACTTCAGAATGTTCTTAAATATAGATTATATATTAGATAGATACGCAACAGAAACGTTGCAGTTTGGTTGTAACAAATAATTAAATAGACATCGGAGTGGTCTTAAAAGGGATCCCGTTGAATAGGGTGTCAAGCAACCTCGACATGGCGCATCCTGGGCATCACATAGCAAATTGCTTCGGTGACATCTTGTTGTGTCTTGGCTGATCCCAGCCGGGGAGGAAACTCTGATTAACAGAGCATTCAGTTGAAAGACAAGGGCCGTGATGTGGCCACGTAGGTGGAACCGCGGCTATCTCAAGCAGCGATTGTGAGGACAGACCTCTCATTGCCGACCATCTTAGCCAAGACCGACAGTGAGAGATTGTGGGTGGCGGAAGAGCGAGAATAGGTAATTGCCTGTAGCTCATTTAACAAGGACGGACACGGGGGGCTAGCTTTGAGGGCCCGCATTCCGTCTCCACTGGAGGACCTGGAGCGTCAGACGTTAAGCGCCATCAGACAGCCCACCAAAGCATAGGCCTTCCCAGGGAGGTGACGCGTCGTTCAAATCCGGTGCGTCACTGTAGCCTAATGCGAGGGTCCGTTACCACGCGAGGTGAGCCTGTAAGGGTGGCAGAATCGCGGTCGAATACGAGAGAGGTCCCGTGACTCTGCCGCCAAACCACGCCAGGAGAAACCTGTGGAAGTTTTAGTCAGTAGGGGACCATGTCCGTTCGTAGTGTCAAGTCCGACATACGCGGCCATGTCCCTGAAAGGCGGACGATGCGTAAATGCTCTGTAAACCTCACAAAAAAGGAAGAGTAAAGGGATACCGCAGCATAACTATAAGTAAACAAGAAACTGGTGTATTTACGGCTATTATGCAAGCAGAAACTAAATCAAAGCTCACCTTGAAGAAGTTATTAGGGTCGGGACCTTTTCCCCCTTTTGAGTAATGGGAGTGAGTATCCAAGACAAAGAAATAAAAACACATTAAACAACTGCGTCAACTTTTACTCAGCTGAGTACCCTTTCTGCATGTTCTGAAGAATAGCTGTCACATCCTTACATCTACCTAACCAGAATTGACAATAAACATGGGTAAGTGCAGTCGATCCGGTTAGGCCGGATGATTTATGCCGGGCAAACATCGGGCCGGTTATCGCCGCCTCGCACCTGCCTTATCCCGGTGAACCGGGCCGATGCACCGCACTGCTGAGCCACTGAGACTGTGGAGACCAGATGGTTAACTTATGTTACAGATTAACATGTTTTCTTAGTAGTCGTTATTATTCTTAATTTTTATTATTATTACTCAAGTAAAACTTCTTATGTGACTTCCTACAAGGTTGCGTTAAACTTTTAAGGCTACCCGTAACATACCAACAATCGACCATACGTATGAAAGCACTGTTGCGGGGGGAAGATGGGGAAATAGAAAGAGACAGAGCGAGAGTGAAAAGTTGCATTTCTTCCGGGCGGAGTGACTCCACGCGTCCACGCACTATTTTTTCGATTTTTTTTATAGAGTTAGTCACCTAGACTTTCCTAATCTGTGTAAGCCGCTTTGCTGTTTTGATGCATGAGAAACGTCGGCCTTCTTAGCTCAAATCTTAGTGTGTGCTGCATAATGTTAAGGCTTGGTGCATTCATCATTCTTAAGTCCTAGATACCTAGATACTCAATATTAAGTTTTGAGACGTCAAATAGTGGAAACGTGTGCCCAAAATTTAGCTCCAGAATTTCTAAGAGTTGTGAAAGAAAAAGAAGATTTATAATTGGATAACGGGACACTCACGTATATACGGTCGGTCAATCCGACTCGAGTTTCGGCCGCGTACGGCGGCCTTTTTCAAGGAGAGTGCACGCGCGCGATGGCTGCCCGTTTGTGCCAAACGCTCCGTATACACGTGAGTGTCCCGTTATCCAATTAAATATGTGTAACAACCACGTTAATTTTAAAACTAAAGAAGGTTTGTATTATTTATTAGCTCACAAGTGGACGAAAATTGGCCGATAGCGATGATTTCTGGCTTACCGAATCATGAAAAGATTAGTTAAAGACAACACGTACGAATTTGCGGACAGTGCTTTCACAAGTGTCAATGTCATTGTAAAATTGTACAATTGGTCAGATTACAATCTAATAATCTAACGACGTTAAAAAATGATAAACTAACGTAACCTACCGTGGGCTTATGTTATTATACCCTTACGCGCTACATTGTAAACTGACTGTGATTGCAATTCTACGGTGACATCTATTTCCACATTTTTCTTCGCTGTTATTGATTAGTGGGCTACGGATTTCCGTAGAACTATGGCGTAGACCGTAGAGCTCCGATTTTCGTAGCCGGCTATCGCATTTAATTTTTCAGCAGCATTGTCAGGTATTGGTTTCAAGTGACGGTAGTGCGATTGCGTACGCAAAAGGTATTCCAATTTACATTTTGCTCAAATTTATATTGCTGTGTACCTTGTACCCCCCCTTATTAAATTTTTGAAAATATATCCTAACCATCCGATGAATATGAATAATGAAATACAAACAAACAAACATCCGAAGCCTAAAGGTACTATGAAGTATTGTGTAACATATGAAGGTCTAGTATGATAAAATTAAATTGTAAAAAATTGTAGAAAATTTGAGTTAGTAGTAATTTGAATTGTCGAAGATTTGAAGGTTGAATTGAAGAAAGAATTGAATTGGCCAAGTGATCGTCTAAAAGAATAGGACTCTACGTTGTGTTTGAAAGTAACCCAGACAAGTTTCTGTCAATCCTCAGTAAATCTAAATCCTAACTCTCAACGTCATTTTCCTAACAGAAGTAATTCCATATTAGCTAGATCTTAAATTCTACACTGCTAAGTCTCTAAAAGCTTTACAATAAACATCAGGCATTATTCTGAATGTCCTTAATGTCACTTGTTGTTTTAAAACCTTTCACCAGTTTATTTAGAGGAATATTAAGTTATTGTTAGTCTATTTACCAAATCAACCCCATCTATTGATAAGTTTCTAACGAAAATAAAGCATATAAGTTATGGATTTAAAACATTAGTAAAATCAAGTTAGTTCAGAAGTAATAATATAGGTGACGCTAAATTAAAATTTAATCAACTTTGTTCAAAATCTAATATTGCCAGTGTGGGAAATTATCACCTAACTTTGAGAAAAGTAATTTCCTTTATAAATTAATTTTGAAGGTTTTTAAATATACTTGAGAAAGTAACTTGCATGAATTTTAGTTATAATTTATAAGTTCTTCAGTTCTATTAGGATCAGAATAATAGTTATATCTAACAGCTTATAAAACTCGTATGAGCTTAGTTCTGAATGTAATTGGCTGTTAAATAGAACTTTTGCCTATCTGTGTTTTTATGATAGTGAAGAAAAGAATATATGTGATTTAAAGTCATTTATTTTTTTGACTATATTAGTTTAAAGAAGGACCTCGAGAGAGTGCTCACTTCTGATTCAATGACTCTACACCCATTCACAAGCCCTAGACAGTCAGAAAGAACGGGCAAGAAAACTGACCGCCATCTTATACATAAATATACATAACTATACACAAATATACAAATCAAGAATACAACTCAACTCCAATTCTTTAACACTTAGAAGTATAAATTTTAATGATAATCTTTAAGGTTTAAGGTATAAATCAATAATGTTAAAATTTGTAATTGTGCTGTAAGTTTCAGAAGAATACCTTTATGTCAGCATCATCCTCCATTTCAGCTAAGGATTTACTAACGGACACGGCTCTGCTTGGTCCGGCCTCCCCAAATCTTACAGAACAGAAATCTCTCTATCTTGGAGATAAAAGTCTGATTGTTATTATAAACCCAAAAGAGTTACCCAATGGAAAAATCTCAATTCTGTCTTTTTGTTAGTAAGAATTGGTATTAAGCTGATTATGACATAACAATCTCCTTCAGCTTATAGTATACAATAGATACAAAAAAATCTCGTGACCATAGTTAAACAACATTTGTATTAACTTACTATTCTTCAGATAGTCATTGGAATCATAAAATACATATTGATCAACATATTCATCAATAGGAATCTAGAGTAAAATTACATGAGTATCAGGTAACACGCAATCAGGCAATATAGTAGGTATTATCATCGACGTTTAACATCATAATGTATCATGTAATATCTACACGATATAATTTCAAACAGTTCCTATCGTAATATAACTTCTCATCAGATATACAATTCAAAAGTATATTATATTATACTTTAGAGAATAAAATGTCAAGTTAAAAGCTGTAATGAAATCATGAAACACAGTGGACAATCTACACACATTTAAAATACACAGAGCTATATGAAAATGAAACATACTGTACAATTGGTAAAAGTTTCATACATGTGTTAGCGTTACGCTAGATAAATAGTTCCACATCTCATCTTCCCATCAGTGAAGAATAACATATTAGACAGTAAACTTTGAAGTTATTCGCGTACCCTCATTAAATGATAAAACTCTATCAGTAGTTGGCGTTACGCTGTTATATCAGGTATATGTTGTTATGTTATATTAGGCTAAAACTCTATCAGTAGTTGGCGTTACGCTGTTATATCAGGCATATGCGGTTATGTTATATTAGGCTAAATCTCCATCAGTAGTTGGCGTTACGCCGCTATATCAGGCATATGCTGTTATGTTATTTTAGGCGCTCAACATCAGGTAAATGTGGAAATATAAGATACAAATTCAACAAAAGTTCTAACACCAGTTAGCGTTACGCTGTTATATTAGGTATGGCAGTTATGTTATATTAGGTAAGTATAGAAATTTTACATCAGGCATATGTTGAAACATAAGATACCAAACTCAACACCAATTTGCGCTACAAAGTAAAATTTAAGTTTCACCGTTTTACATCAGTCAAATGTGGAGGTATTAATTACAAATTTATCAAGATATTCCTAGTCAAACAAAGTAGACACAAAGTATTAATTATGCAACTCACCGAAGACTGCATCTCCAAATAGTTATGACATTACTTGGATTTTACATTTAATCACTTAAATTTACTATAATAGGCAATACATTTACAGAAGTTAAGTTTAATTTAATAAACTGCCCGTACTAAGTCACAAAATCAAAAAGCCAACCAGTCCGTTCTAGGTGAAATCGTCGAAAAAGCCATCTCTACCGTGCGTGATCCCTTATATACCCCCAAGAAACGTATTCAGCGATCACCGCGTCCTCGCCGACTCCAAGGAGTTCAGGGTGTTCAAAGAATATCTCGATTTCAGCGATTCCAGCGATCTTAGCGTATTGAGCGAATGTTCTGAACTGGTTATTCTCTTTCTCCCTCGCACTCATGCTCTCAGTATATCTCCGTCCCTTTCCAGCTAGCAAGCCGCCTAGTGACTCGTGACGTCATCTCATCATTTCTAACTATTTCTCATACTGGAAGGATCTTTTACAAAAATCATATTGTACTAGAGTAAAGCTTATAATACATTCATTAAGGTAATTAATTTTACTCCAAATTTCGCTAATTAACTCATTATATTCAAGATTTATGTAGTATCATTCTATTCATTCTATTTAATTTTATTTCTTCTCCTTTTTTTTTCAAGCTTGGCAATTTCATTCTGCCGTTATCTGTCATTCAAATTCGCGCTATTTTCATGTAAACAAATCAAAGTTGTTTCGTTTTCTTTCCCAGATATCAAATCGAATATGAGAAGCCTCCAATTTGTGAAAAATGAATTATTTCTTGCATTTCAGACATTCATTTAATGTGGTGATCAGTGTTTATCAACTCGCAAGGAAGATCTCATGTGACCAAATTCCTGATGTTTGTGAAATGTAAATACGCCGCCTAAGTTTCATAATCCAAGAAATATCGACGTTCCCAGCATACAAAGTAACCTCCAGCCCGAACCACCCCGGGCGAAGCCACACTCTGGACCTCTCAAGAGTCTCCGGATACTTAGCCAGCCACTGGCCCCAGACAAGTCTTCGTGCTAATGTAACATTTAATATTACTATCTCCTGAGGAAAAACATTATCATTAATTTCACATTGTAATAAAATATTTATTTATTCTTAAATTAAAGTAGTTATTTATTATCAGAATTCCTTAAAGGACAGTCCCTGTCTGATGTTATCCCGCTATTCCACTACTCCTGCTAACGAGGTCATGCCTGGCCCGTTACAGTCAACCCCCAAAAAATTACGTAGATTTTAAAATTTACACGGAGTAATTTTTTCCCAAGAAAAATAATCTAACAAAGGACAATTATTGCACAAAAACATAACCTAATAAAGCGAATAGATTTGTCAAAATTCAAGTAACAGCAACAGAATTATGTGTAAATAGTGAAAGTGTATCCCTACAACAATATGATTGTGTTTTTAAACCACCCAAGAACTATTGTCATGTCATCCCAAACTCGTGGTTTGATGGTAAGCAGCTATAAAAACATTTTTAACCTCGTCGTTACTTGACTTCTCCACTCTACAAAAAAGGTTTGTGAGGCCTCTTTACCCTAGTGATATAAATCAGCAGCTTCCACGTAAAGCTCTTGTTTACATTAGAATCCACCAATCCATTGTCGCGGATAACCAAAGTAACTCTTGCGAACAGCTAAAACGATTTTTAATAACTGCTCTCCCTACCAAGACTTTAAGACTCCAATCCAATAGTCCAAAGTTGGAACATGTAAAGTGTGCGTAATAGTATCAGCTGCATGTAAGTTTCAAATTCGAGGAAACTGCAGACTGCAGTGACTGCCATCTGGCCTAACCTAGCACCAAACTCCATCCTCGAACTCTCTTTGAAAAGTGTAGTTACCGCCCTTAAATCTTGACAAATTGTCTCATAAACCAAATGTGTAAACAATCTGATCCCCTTGCTTACAAGTCATAAAATAGTCCAATTTGAGTCAGTAATCAAGTAAAAATTAGTAATCGCCAAAACTTTCAATCTCAGGCATTCCACCTCAACCCCCATCTTCCATATTTTCACGCTGAACCAAAATGTCTACACTATCTCAAGAATATGAGACTGTGTTGAAATTTCGCGTCCCCCACTAAATTTCTGTATTCTAATATACTGAACATCCCATTACCTCCAATTTAATAAATGTGGCAAATGAATACCTTTTATTGCAATTTAATAAATGATTGTTTCCTGTTGAAACCCTTTGTTTACTGTTACGGGTACCAGTAATCAAAAATAAAAATGTCATTTTAAATTCTTTTTTAAAATTTTACAAGTAATCAGTCAAATAAAATGTATCTCTCTCTTATTTTTAACACATATCCTTATCATTTAAGAAACACCAACAACCAATATTTAAAAAAAACTTCAATATAAATGTGATTGTTCTAAATTATTAAGTTAATATAAAATATGAAATGTAAAACCACCATCATCTATAAGATAAAAGTGATTATTCCGAATATCTAAAATGTAAAAGTTCAAATGCAAAACCAAAGTTAGTAAAGTTATGTAAATATAGAATTAATTATTTCCTGTTTTGGACACAAATGTTTTTCTGCTTGATTTAGATAACTCCAACCATATCTAGTTTCTCGTATCCAATCCTACTCACCATGGTTTTTATTCTTTTAGCCATACCTATATTTCAAATATCTGAAACCTTAAGATTTGCTATTAAACACTTTTAAAATAATAATATATCTTAAGCTGAAAAGAAGAAGTTAAAAAAATTAAATTATTATAAATCATATTACAACGGTCTATCATAACACACTACATCTATTATTATGATCCATAGAACTCAAAGAATAACATTTTCAATTATGAAATATTAAACACGTCTATTTATTTTTCTTCGATTAGGGTGATTTATTTTTCCCAACTTGGCAGCCCCCAAACTCATGTGACCGGATCCATTTTGAACAAACTTTCCCGATAATAGTTCCTACTACCTGTAAGATGTCGCTTTCATCAACCTAATGTCATCATACATTTAATAACATTCAAATAGATTTTTTTTTCGTAATATTATGGTGATAATAAAACTAACCAATCATTATTTTTCCCGGAAATAATAACTAACACTGTAAGTTTTTAGTAAATGGTAGTCTGAATTTAATAAGTTTGTTTATTAGTTTTTTATTCGCGTTCCGATTTGCTTATGGACATTAACTAACTTGGATACAATGCCAATTAATCTACATTATTTGTGTATTTATTATATCGATTTTTAGATTTCAAAATTCAAATATACTAATGAGCTAAAACTAATCAACCCCCAATCTTTTATAGATTTTGAGCCTTTTAAATAATGAATTTCATGCAATTTATCATAATTACGTTAAATCGTTTTGTTGAAAATAGTTTTCAAATAACGTTAATAATATTATTTGAGTAATCAAAAAAAATATATATAGCGAGAATCGTGTTGTCTCAATTCGCTTTTGGTCGAACTGTCAAAGTCAATTATGCCGCGCAAAGAAACCAAGTCCAAATACCGATTAATCTAATTTGAAATTGAAATTTGAATTGCTCAAAATAAAAGTTCAAGAATAACCTAAGTGCTACGAATTTACGAATCTAAAATATAGCATACGTGATTGTAATTAAACTAAAAGGTAATACTCCCTTATCAAACGTCATTGAGCATTGATAAATGCAATTGTGTTTAACGTATTACAGTAACGTGTTTACATAAAGTGTTGTGAATTGTTACTACATGTAAACCTAATTGATATTTCAGGACATCATGAAAACAACAAAGAAGGAAATTGATATCTATGCTATTATTATAAACCGAAGCTTTGTTTGAACGCACTAACTTTTCGTTCGAACCACTGTACTGTCTGAACTGAACAACCGATTTCAAAATTCTTCCACCGCTGGATATGAACGTAATCCCTAAGTACTAGGAGCAAAGTCGAGGGAAACCGTTAATGGATTATGAATGCTATCGTATTGGATATTCTCATAGCAAACGAATTTCCAAGTAAGTACTAATTGTTTATCTAAAGTTATAAAGTAAAGTCAAATGTAAAACAGAGAATTTAAACTAAATGTACCTATGTATACTAAATGTATGTGAGGTAAACATGCATGTAGTGGTAATGTGTATTTATGTACATATAAAAATGTCAGAGTCCTAGTTCAGTTTGAAGTAATCCAGAGTGTGAGTTAAGTTTTGTCTGCCTTATCCTATTAGGTACCTTCCCATGTATAACAAGTGTATGTTCACAATTACATAAGTATATAAGATATGTATCAACCCTCATAATTGTAATAACAGTTTATTTACATATCATATGTAGGTATAACTAGTTGTCCATTGTGACTCCTCTCTGATCTTGGCATAATATATAATGATTACTAACAGAAATATAAGCAATCCTATAATATATCCAAATTAAAATCTATTAAGTTGTCTACCACAGACAAACAATGTGACAAGTAACTTATATGTATTAAGTTTTATTTGGTTCCTACAATAAGTTACATTGCATAACATCAATCAAAACTATAAAATTCTGTATTTAAATATATATTCTACATTTTGTATACTGAATGTTGATGCCACTATATTTTTGAAAAATTGTATTGAGTAATATGTAGGTAATTCAAGATTTTCAAAATGCACTTGTGTTTTTTTTTTAGAAAATCTAAGCAAGACCTATAATTTAGAAAAATAAAAAATATATATAATATTTATCACTATTAAGAAACATTTATCCAGTTAACAAGATAATGTACTAAACTATTGATTTTAAAAACATTGATTCTTATTGGTTTAGTAAAATTTCCTAATAAACAAAATATTTTATGGAGTTCTTACAAGTTCATATCTCTTTAGGTCTCCTCACATTACTTTCCCTCATTATCATAGATAGTAGGATCATTTCCCCAATTTTAGATCATTGTACTTATATCATATTATTATGATTTTCAGTTCTACAATCTGACCAAGGAAAAGACAAAACCACAACTACTCGGTGCATTTCCATGAACTAGAAGAGTCAAAGCAACAAAAAAAAAAAACGTAATTTAGAAATAAGCAAACCTAATTTTGTAGATTATAAGCAAATATTTTCCTGTACAACCTATAATATTTAGTTACTTAATGACCAAAATCACTGGCAATCACAATCACTTAAGGATTATTATATTAACTGAATGTTGTTGTGAAGCAAGTTTCAAGTAAATCTAACTATTTTAAACTTAGTTTATTTTGTATTAGAAAGCTTCCAGCAACTTGTTATTTTTTTAGTCTTTGGAGTTTTGCAGCTAGTATTTTATTTTTAGTATGTATAATTTACCCAACTGTTAAAATTGCGCAGATCAATTATTATAATTAAAATCTATGTTATGTAACAAATAAAGCCGTTTAGTTAGTAATGTAAAATTTGCGGTATGGCATCTGAAGAGTGTAAGCAATGGTCTATCTAAAGGGTAATCTAAAGGGTAACCAGATAAATTATAAGCAAAAATATGATCTACCCTGTCAGATGTCTAGCTCAGTAGTATGGGATGTTATGAATTCATCTTCTGTATTTTCCTTCTACCATGTGTTCTGAATCCCTGTCTCTCTACTTTCTACTATAACATCTAGAATAAAATGTTAGTTGTGTTGTGCTCAATATGTATTATGTAAATTCAACTATCTGTTAAAGGAATCATTTACTAATTACATGTAATTATAATTATGTTTATATGTAATATTATATTTCTAATAGAAAGTTATCAAATATGTTTGTGTGTTTTTTTTTCTGAATGTGGAATTTATCAAGTATTAAGGAAAATTAAGTGACTGTCGAACTAGTTTACTAAATTAGATATTAAGGTTTTATAACAAAGTGTCCTATCTAAAGAGTTTATACAATTTTTTTTTTTACTACAGTTTGTTTGAAATTTACCGAATTTCAGAATAGAAGTCAAGTAATTAGCTATTGATTTATGTTTATTAATTTTTGAATTTAAGTGCCTTAGCAGATACCAATCTATACAACCCCAGTGTTTTAAGATTTTATATTTTTTTTTTAGATACCAAATGTAATAAAATACCTACTGCTACTATAACTTTACAATAAATCTATTTGTGATGGGGCTGTTATTATTTACATTTAATTTTCAACCCCCAATGTTTTCAAGTTATACAATTTATAGATAAGTACAGTAAATAAAACCCTACTACAAAATAATATAATGCTAGACCTAATGAAATCGAATTGACAGAAACTTTCCGCATCCGTATTCACGAACAACAATTTGTCTTGAATTCTGAATTCAAGACTACCTAAGTATTTAAAAATGACGAATGTTAACTCTAAAATAAAAGTTCTTGTAATCCTGGTCACGGCTCATCAATTTTGTACCGCCCCCCCCCTTAATTAAATTTTTGAAAATATATCCTAACCATCCGATGAATATGAATAATGAAATACAAACAAACAAACATCCGAAGCCTAAAGGTACTATGAAGTATTGTGTAACATATGAAGGTCTAGTATGATAAAATTAAATTGTAAAAAATTGTAGAAAATTTGAGTTAGTAGTAATTTGAATTGTCGAAGATTTGAAGGTTGAATTGAAGAAAGAATTGAATTGGCCAAGTGATCGTCTAAAAGAATAGGACTCTACGTTGTGTTTGAAAGTAACCCAGACAAGTTTCTGTCAATCCTCAGTAAATCTAAATCCTAACTCTCAACGTCATTTTCCTAACAGAAGTAATTCCATATTAGCTAGATCTTAAATTCTACACTGCTAAGTCTCCTAAAAGCTTTACAATAAACATCAGGCATTATTCTGAATGTCCTTAATGTCACTTGTTGTTTTAAAACCTTTCACCAGTTTATTTAGAGGAATATTAAGTTATTGTTAGTCTATTTACCAAATCAACCCCATCTATTGATAAGTTTCTAACGAAAATAAAGCATATAAGTTATGGATTTAAAACATTAGTAAAATCAAGTTAGTTCAGAAGTAATAATATAGGTGACGCTAAATTAAAATTTAATCAACTTTGTTCAAAATCTAATATTGCCAGTGTAGGGAAATTATCACCTAACTTTGAGAAAAGTAATTTCCTTTATAAATTAATTTTGAAGGTTTTTAAATATACTTGAGAAAGTAACTTGCATGAATTTTAGTTATAATTTATAAGTTCTTCAGTTCTATTAGGATCAGAATAATAGTTATATCTAACAGCTTATAAAACTCGTATGAGCTTAGTTCTGAATGTAATTGGCTGTTAAATAGAACTTTTGCCTATCTGTGTTTTTATGATAGTGAAGAAAAGAATATATGTGATTTAAAGTCATTTATTTTTTGACTATATTAGTTTAAAGAAGGACCTCGAGAGAGTGCTCACTTCTGATTCAATGACTCTACACCCATTCACAAGCCCTAGACAGTCAGAAAGAACGGGCAAGAAAACTGACCGCCATCTTATACATAAATATACATAACTATACACAAATATACAAATCAAGAATACAACTCAACTCCAATTCTTTAACACTTAGAAGTATAAATTTTAATGATAATCTTTAAGGTTTAAGGTATAAATCAATAATGTTAAAATTTGTAATTGTGCTGTAAGTTTCAGAAGAATACCTTTATGTCAGCATCATCCTCCATTTCAGCTAAGGATTTACTAACGGACACGGCTCTGCTTGGTCCGGCCTCCCAAATCTTACAGAACAGAAATCTCTCTATCTTGGAGATAAAAGTCTGATTGTTATTATAAACCCAAAAGAGTTACCCAATGGAAAATCTCAATTCTGTCTTTTTGTTAGTAAGAATTGGTATTAAGCTGATTATGACATAACAATCTCCTTCAGCTTATAGTATACAATAGATACAAAAAATCTCGTGACCATAGTTAAACAACATTTGTATTAACTTACTATTCTTCAGATAGTCATTGGAATCATAAAATACATATTGATCAACATATTCATCAATAGGAATCTAGAGTAAAATTACATGAGTATCAGGTAACACGCAATCAGGCAATATAGTAGGTATTATCATCGACGTTTAACATCATAATGTATCATGTAATATCTACACGATATAATTTCAAACAGTTCCTATCGTAATATAACTTCTCATCAGATATACAATTCAAAAGTATATTATATTATACTTTAGAGAATAAAATGTCAAGTTAAAAGCTGTAATGAAATCATGAAACACAGTGGACAATCTACACATTTAAAATACACAGAGCTATATGAAAATGAAACATACTGTACAATTGGTAAAAGTTTCATACATGTGTTAGCGTTACGCTAGATAAATAGTTCCACATCTCATCTTCCCATCAGTGAAGAATAACATATTAGACAGTAAACTTTGAAGTTATTCGCGTACCCTCATTAAATGATAAAACTCTATCAGTAGTTGGCGTTACGCTGTTATATCAGGTATATGTTGTTATGTTATATTAGGCTAAAACTCTATCAGTAGTTGGCGTTACGCTGTTATATCAGGCATATGCGGTTATGTTATATTAGGCTAAATCTCCATCAGTAGTTGGCGTTACGCCGCTATATCAGGCATATGCTGTTATGTTATTTTAGGCGCTCAACATCAGGTAAATGTGGAAATATAAGATACAAATTCAACAAAAGTTCTAACACCAGTTAGCGTTACGCTGTTATATTAGGTATGGCAGTTATGTTATATTAGGTAAGTATAGAAATTTTACATCAGGCATATGTTGAAACATAAGATACCAAACTCAACACCAATTTGCGCTACAAAGTAAAATTTAAGTTTCACCGTTTTACATCAGTCAAATGTGGAGGTATTAATTACAAATTTATCAAGATATTCCTAGTCAAACAAAGTAGACACAAAGTATTAATTATGCAACTCACCGAAGACTGCATCTCCAAATAGTTATGACTTTACTTGGATTTTACATTTAATCACTTAAATTTACTATAATAGGCAATACATTTACAGAAGTTAAGTTTAATTTAATAAACTGCCCGTACTAAGTCACAAAATCAAAAAGCCAACCAGTCCGTTCTAGGTGAAATCGTCGAAAAAGCCATCTCTACCGTGCGTGATCCCTTATATACCCCCAAGAAACGTATTCAGCGATCACCGCGTCCTCGCCGACTCCAAGGAGTTCAGGGTGTTCAAAGAATATCTCGATTTCAGCGATTCCAGCGATCTTAGCGTATTGAGCGAATGTTCTGAACTGGTTATTCTCTTTCTCCCTCGCACTCATGCTCTCAGTATATCTCCGTCCCTTTCCAGCTAGCAAGCCGCCTAGTGACTCGTGACGTCATCTCATCATTTCTAACTATTTCTCATACTGGAAGGATCTTTTACAAAAATCATATTGTACTAGAGTAAAGCTTATAATACATTCATTAAGGTAATTAATTTTACTCCAAATTTCGCTAATTAACTCATTATATTCAAGATTTATGTAGTATCATTCTATTCATTCTATTTAATTTTATTTCTTCCTTTTTTTTTCAAGCTTGGCAATTTCATTCTGCCGTTATCTGTCATTCAAATCGCGCTATTTTCATGTAAACAAATCAAAGTTGTTTCGTTTTCTTTCCCAGATATCAAATCGAATATGAGAAGCCTCCAATTTGTGAAAATGAATTATTTCTTGCATTTCAGACATTCATTTAATGTGGTGATCAGTGTTTATCAACTCGCAAGGAAGATCTCATGTGACCAAATTCCTGATGTTTGTGAAATGTAAATACGCCGCCTAAGTTTCATAATCCAAGAAATATCGACGTTCCCAGCATACAAAGTAACCTCCAGCCCGAACCACCCCGGGCGAAGCCACACTCTGGACCTCTCAAGAGTCTCCGGATACTTAGCCAGCCACTGGCCCCAGACAAGTCTTCGTGCTAATGTAACATTTAATATTACTATCTCCTGAGGAAAAACATTATCATTAATTTCACATTGTAATAAAATATTTATTTATTCTTAAATTAAAGTAGTTATTTATTATCAGAATTCCTTAAAGGACAGTCCCTGTCTGATGTTATCCCGCTATTCCACTACTCCTGCTAACGAGGTCATGCCTGGCCCGTTACAACCTACCTTATTTTTTATAGTTCCGTAGCCAAATGGTTTGCCATTTGGCTAAGGAACCCTTATAGATTCGTCATGTCTGTCTGTCTGTCTGTCCGTCCGTATGTCACAGAGCCACTTTTCTCTGAAACTATGAAATATATACTATTGAGACTTGGTAAGTAGATGTAATCTGTAAACCGCATTAAGATTTTGTTACAAAAAATAAAAAAAATTTGGGTTGTTCCGTACATAGAACTAAAATTCAAAACAATTTTTTTTCAGTACCATACGTGTGGGGTATCATCTATGGAGGTCATCAAAGTGTGTCCCCCCTCTGTAACTTCAAAACAATAAAGCTGTAACAAAAAAAAAACAATGCACATAAACAGCCCACTAAATGTCCCCATTGTCGGGACTTGAAGCGATCTCCCACAAGGAGAGAGTCAAGACAATAATCCACCACGCTGGGCCAGTGCGAGTAGGTGGATGACCCATGACCTCGAAAGATAGACGAACAGGATATGTGCCTGATGGTAAGTAACATGCCTGCCACATAACAGCACAGCCAGCCAACACACAAACAGCCAGCACAGTGACACGCAGCTATTGTCCAAATTGTTAGTCCAAATCATTACCTAGCACTGCGCCTCGCTTGTCACCCAGAGATCAGAGATATTATATCTTTAAGCCCTGTAATTTCTCTGGAAACATTGCCCGTCAAACTGGAATACAGTAATTATTGCACATTACTGCTTGTGAAATTTGTTTCTAGTTGATTTAGAGAGTTTAAAAAGTTTTTGAATCACCTGTTCAATATATTAATACTGAGTGGATTTTAAAACGAAACAAAATAGAAAACATCATTTTTATGAATTAAACTGTAAAGTTCTCTACACCTGAATAATTACAGCGCTCGATCTCGATAATAACAAGCCGCGAACTGCATCGTCGATTCAATTAAAAGTTGCTGACTCCACTTCGAGCTGTTAATTTAGTAAAATGTTCACTCTTTTTGCATATTAGAGCTTCATTCTCAGATTAAAATATCAAGTACTTAGACTTAAATTTCTGGGCAGATGCATTTGTAATTATTATTTTCACTTTGTTTTGGTATTTTGAAGATGTTAAACAAATAATCTTAATTAAATATTGCATTAATGTAATAGCGTTGTAATTGGAAAGTTCCAGTTAAAATATAATTATTTTAATTAAATATTTGTCCATACCATTGAAAAGGGTAAATTTACAGACTGATGCTGCAAATTATATTCTCGAAAGCGTAGACATTTTCCGCTTGATGAATGACTAGGTCAGTAATGTGGTAGTTAGGTATTGGACAATGTACTGGTTTTCAGTCAGCAGCAGTTGAATTTTATGTACCTATAAAATAATTATTTTCCATCTCCAAGTATATTTATCCATACTAGTAGTCACCAAGTTGTAGAATTTTGACCATAAAGCAATATTAATCTATTTTCAATTTTAGCACATACTTTGACAATAAACAAAGGAGTGCGTGAGTGATTTATGCATGTGTATTGAATACATGGTAGTGAAAAATAAAGAAATAATTAATGAAAATTAAAATAAAACTTTACATGTTACAAAGAACGTACACTCTGAAAATATCAAATATTAGAATAAGAATAAGAATAAGAATAAGAATATATTTATTGCTCGCACTGAGTAAAAATAGGTCTTAAAATATAAAAATGTACAACAGTGTACCCTTGACGGGCATGCAACATTAACAAGTAGGTTTTCGATAACACACATTATTTTGAACAGTTACATACTAAAATAGTTAAACATCTTTTCCATCGTTAAAATACTCTTTTAAATTGTAAAATGCCTTTGTTAGGAGCCATTTTTTTAATTCTCTTTTGAATGTAGACCCATTCAGAAGTTTTATTTTAGAGGGAAGATCATTATAAACTTTGATGGCTGTGAAAAATGAGTTTTTGTGATAGAGTGCGTTATTTGCCTGTGGAACAAAAATATTATTTTTATATTTAGTTCGCAACAGGTCTGATCTGCTTGATGTAGTAAAAAAATGGCTTCTATACTGGGTTACAAATATACAGATATGGTATATAAATAAACATGTGAGAGTTAAGAAGTTATGTTCTTTAAATACATTTCGCACAGTATCGAGACTACTCATATTGAAAATTGCTCTAAGACATCTTTTTTGCAATAAAAATGTAGACTTGGCTTCGACTGAATTTCCCCAAAAAATGACGCCATAACATAAAAGAGGATAAACATGACCATAATACGCATTTATTGCTATTTTCCTCGATGACACATTTGCTAAAATATACAATGAATGTATATATTTGTTTATTTTGTTGTTCGTTTTAGTAATGTGCGCTTTCCAGTTTAAATTTGTATCAATAGTGACTCCTAAAAAATTTGCTTCTTTTACCATCTCTAATTTAATGCCTTTATTTACTACGTTGAGGTCTAGTGGGTGCCGTTTACAGTTTTTGAATTCTATTAATTTTGTTTTTTTTATGTTTACTTGTAGATTTAGGTTGGCTAAATAATTTACAACTCTATCAAGTATTTCAATAATGATCTTTTCAAAATCGTTATAAGTCATATTGTCATCTTTCGGTATGTAAATAGTGGCATCATCAGCAAACATAATGCATAAAAATTTGGTTAGGAGTGGTAGTTCGTTAATATATATTAAGAATAATAATGGGCCAAGGATACTTCCTTGCGGTATGCCACATATAATATTTTTAAAATTTGAATATACTTTCTCGACTGTTTTAGTTTTTTGTTGTAAGTTTCGATCAAAGTTTTTGAGACCGATTTTTAAATAACATTCTAATAACTTCAGTGGTTGCCCTCGTATTCCGACGTGTTCTAGTTTAGCTAGTAGCTGAGAAAATCTTACGCAGTCGAATGCTTTTGACATGTCAAGTAGCAAAGCAACTCCTGTTTTATTTCGATTTATTTGATCCCACACTTGAGTTAACAATTTGAAAACAGCTATTGTGGTATTTTTGCCTTTTGGAAGCCATATTGACAATTACTTATAATGTTATTAGATTCAAAAAATGAGATAAGTTTGTTGAATATTACATTTTCAAATATTTTTGAAAAGCTTGGGAGAATAGCAATGGGTCGGTAATTATTAATATCATCCTTGCGATCTTTTTTATGCAGGGGTTTAATAATGGCCTTCTTAAGTTCATCAGGAAAACAACCAGTTGATAAAGTTAAATTTATGATATGAACTAAGGGATCAACTATAACATGTATACATTCCTTAATTATCTGAATAGGGATTCCATCATGTCCTGACGATTTTTTAATTTTTAATTTGTTAACTACATTTATAATTTCATTTTTATCAACCGGAGAAAAAAATATAGATTTATTGTTAGAATTTGTTAATTTTTTTGTAGTTTTAGAATTGTTATTAATAACTGGTAATTGTCCCTGACTCACATTTATAAAGAAGTCATTAAATTTTTCAGCAATTATTGTAGGGTTACATATATCCTCGTTATTTATTTTTAATTTTTGTATGGTAGGACGTATGCTATTTGTGCAGGATGTGTGCTGTTTTATTATACCCCATGTGGCTTTGTTTTTGTTTGTGCTCCTGTTCACGTATCGTACGTTAGAAATTTTTGGAGCATTTATGACTTGTTTAAATACTTTGCAGTATTTATTATATTTATCTATGTTGTTCACAGATTTATTTACTTAATTTTTTCGATAAAGGTGTCTTTTATTAGTACTAGATTTTTTTATGCCGGGAGTTTTCCAGTTTGTTTTTTGCTGTAGGTTATTTTCTTTGTTCGTCGTGGGATACATAGGTTGAAGATCAGTGTAAATAATTCTATAAATTTATTATATGCTTCATTAGGGTCATTTTCAGTAAATACATCCATAAAATTGACTTGTGAGATATACTTTACAAACACATCCATAAATTCATCTATGTAAATTTTTCAGTATACCAATATTTTTCATGGAAGCTCAAGTTTGTTGAAATTTCTATTGATTGAGCTGTGTGATCAGAACCAACTACCAGCCCCAAATCTAACACCTCCGTTTTATATTTATGTATATTGGTTAGAATGTTATCTATGCAAGTCTTTGAGGTATTAGTCGATCGTGTGGCTTTGGTGATAGTAGGATGTAAATTGTAAGAAGCTAATGTTTCAGTAAATAATTCACTACGTTTGTCTTTTACAAGTATATTAATGTTAAAATCGCCAAGTAAAAATATTTTTTTTGAATTATTTCTACTTTTGTTATAAATTTTATGCAATAAAGTTTCTAGACATTGAGTAAAAAGTTTAAAGTTTCCTTGAGGCGCTCTGTAAATGCATATAACGATTGAATTTAATTCTGATATGTTTATTCCACAACATTCAAAATGAGTTTCTAATGACATATCTTTTATCCAATCGATTTTAGTGAATTTAATTGTGTTCTTAACGTAAATAATAACACCACCGCGCACCTTTTTATTTCTACAAAAATAGGAGGCATTTGTGTAGCCTTCTAATTGACGAACTTGAACATCATTTTCTTTGAAAAAGTTTCCGTGAAGCAACATACGTCGAATTTATATTCGTTGACTATTAATTCTAACTCGTCTAACTTTTTCCTTAGGCTCCGTGCATTCAAATGCATAATTTTAAAACGGTTTATGGGACGTTTGGGCTCGAAAAAACTTTTGAGAAATTTTCTTTGGGCTACTTGTTTCAAGGGCTGGTTTATTGTTAAAATAAAAAGGTATTGTTCCTGGTTTCGGGACGTCATCCGTTTTACGGTTATTTTCTAAATTTTCCCTGCAAGTAGAGTGGATTTTCTTGAAATAATAGGGAATCGTACCTGGAATTACTCGAGACTGGTTTATCGGGTTTGCCTTGGTATTGGAAATGTTATGCATTTTTGTCAAATTGCTCCCTAAATAACATGTGTCATAATCATGCTCATTAATTATTTTATTTATGCGTTTTATAAGTAAATATTTGTTTATTTGTACATTTGTTTCGCTACAAATGTTTAGATATTGACAGTTGTGTCGGTTATAAGCAAGGATTTTAAGTTAAGGTTAAGTTTGTCCTCATTTAAGTATGGGTTACAGGCAATACCTGTTACTATAACTCGTGGTTTTGTTGCGGTTTGCAAGATGCTAGAAATCCCCATTAAAAATGATGTCGGGTTTGAGTCGTTTGAACCTAGACTTAAAATAATCCAATCATTCTCGTTCAAGGATTGTACATTGAATCGAATCGAGTTAAATATGTACTCTACAGGTGCATCTGGAAACGTGTAATTTATTACTTCATAGTTTTTGACATTTTTATATTTATCACGAATAGTAATCAGCATCGAGGATAAATCTTTACAGCTCTGATCTCCACAGATAAAAATTTTTGGTATTTTTTCTCGAAGCTGACTTTTATAATTTTCATTTTTTGTGTTTGTTTTTCCAGATATCTTGATACATTTATTTATATTAATCACTGGGAGTGATTCGGAACTGTTTACAGTTTTCATTAAACTTGGCTGTTGTTTGGTAATCATAATATTTTTTTTTTTTGTTCTGTAGGCGGAGATATTAACACGTCGCGATAACTTAAGGCACAAAGGGACTTGATAGTATTAGGAGTAATACATTGAGATTTAAGTTTTCTATAGCGTGGGAATTATTACAGGGAAGGTGGTGAAGACGACAATATCAGAGTTGGTGGTGGTGGAGTTTGAGTAGTTCCTGAATGTAGAGTATCGTTTAAAATTTGGCTTGATGAATAGGTGCTTAGATAATTGTCCTTTGTATAGTATACTTTCTTATTTAAAGATTTGCTGCACATTTTGCCCTCTTTCTTCTCATTTTCGTGTTTTTCTACTATCTGTTTCAGTTTGCTATTTTGTTTTAATAATATGTTAATTTCTTGTTTAGCTTTGATGAGCTGGCTTGTTAATTCTTCGACTTGATTTTTCAGCTGAGCTTGAGATGGACTTAGAGTGTTCTCCAGAACTGTGGCATCTTCGAAAATATCACTCACGCTGTCATTATTTATTGATAAATTTTCGAGGGAGAGACAACGTTGAATTCTTGGTTTTCTATAAGTAATGTTTGAGGAGTCTTCTTTTAAGTTATGGACACCTACTGGCGTGTTCATGTTATGTCCTTTGCGTGACTTGCTTCTACACATTAGGCAAATCCAAGATTGTTTTCTTTCAAGGTCCATCATGTAGAACCGGGTATTTGAAACGTTAGCACAGATGATATCATAGTTACTTTTACATAAAGTACATGTCAAAAATAATCTGTCTGTGATCTTATTTGGACATGCTACACAATCCAGGGAAATCATTTTATTTTTTGACAATTTTGTGTTTTCTTGAAGTAAGTTAGGAGATAGCGCCATCTTCAGAGTTATGTAAGTACTACTTGGAGTTTTTCAATTTGAGGCTAAATGTTTTGTACGTCTCTTGACACATTAATTGCGTCTTGGTAGTAATTTAGACAAGAAAGCACAGATGTCGCTATGCTGCTATGAAAATGCAGAATTCTTCAATAACTTATAGAAGCGGATAAATACCTTTTTCTCTGTTTTTAGGTTCAAATGGTCTTATTAGGTACACCCACGTAGTTTAGTACATTTATTGACGCATTTGGTAGCACTATGACGATTAGAGAAAAGTCAATGTTAAAATGTTTTGGTACGAAATTTTAAATATTTTTACCGGTCACTTTTGAAAAAATGTTTTATTTTCGCTTCTTGTCACTTATAATGTTTGAATAACAGTACATTTATTAACACATTTTGTAACAGTAATAACGATTTGAGGTCCTTTCGATAAAGTCAATGTTTAAATGTTTTGGTACGAAATTTTGAATGTTTTTACCGGTCACTTTTGAAAAATGTTTTATTTTCACTTGTTTGTCACTTATAATGTTTGAATAACACTTGCATTGCTTTAGTATCAGTAATAATTAACTATTTCACTTGTTTTGGGTCATAATAATCATTTTAACTATTTTTAATAATTTAAACAGTGCAGAGCAAAATATTTACGTGTTTACTTATCAGCGCCACCTGGCGGAAAAAGCATACATACTTTTATACATCGGATACATTTCGGAGAGTGCGCAACTGATCTAATACCACCTTGCTCATTGTTCTATTGGACTGCACGTAGCTCGAAAAAGCGACGTCGTTTCGTAACTGACGTTCCAAAGACTCAAACGAAGAGTTTTGATAGTTGACTAAAATAGTTACAAAAATACAACTGACTTAATGTAAAACACTTAGACTTAGCAGAAAGAACTACAACTTTTCTATATTCAAATAACGTCTTAAATAGTACAATTTACTTAGTTTTTTGTTGCATACAAAGCTTTCTATGCTCTCAAAGAGATATTAAATATAGATATATAGAATAAGTACTAATAAATCTCACAACAAAAAAAATGTGGCATCTATAAAAGAAATTTCATATTTCTTTAAATTGAACCTATTCATTTCGTGTATTTACGATTTATTTCAATAAAACATTTATTATCATACCTCTATAATACCTTACTATGATTAAGGGATTGAAGTGGTTTTATGCTTACAAACTTGGCTAACGAATTTAGATAATCTGAACTTAACTTTAAACAGCCCACTTTATGTTCCAACTGCTGGGATTAGAGACCGTTTCGCACAACAGCCTAGTGGTTAATAATTGTCGTACGAGTATGTTCTCAAAAGATAGTACCTTTCTTAGAACATGCCGGCCGGTTTATCTCGATGTTTTCCTTCAATTGCTTCAGCGGTGACGACAACTTGTATGTACATGTACTTGGAAAGAAACTCACAGGTGGGCAGAATGCTGCAGGCGGTATTCAAACTTATGAGCTCACGAACCAGATGTTCTCGACATCGGACACTAGGATTCTGAAGTAATGTAATAAGAATACAAAAAAAAAATTGTCTGAAAATGGTAGCGTCGGAAAGTAGGGCAAACAATTTGTTTTCCATTTGATAGCCCAGTTCGCAGGTAATGCTCGTATAAATCGGTATATTATATTGTATACTTTGTTCTAGCGACGGGTAAAACCGTCAGGCACACCTAATTGTGTAACCATTGTTGGTCATGCTAGCATTCAACAAGTTTTAATATCGAATATATAAAGTTAGTTAAATAATAAAACAAAAAGTATTTATTCCAACAGAAAGTATCCCAACAACAATAGGGATGTTAAACAATTTTTCGGAACTGCTTTTATTTTGTCGATAGACGCTCGTTTACCGTAAAAAAATAACATTTTATTTTAAAATATTAGTATTTTCGGTGAGTAAATATACAATATTATATTAAACTAATTTTGAATTTTGCCGCTAAAACTCTAAAGACTGACATGACGTCACAAGTCGTAAAACATTGGTTGCGATTTCTGACTGTATGTCCAGTTTATGTTTCTTAACATCACTTGAATACAAACAATCAAAATCGTCGTCGCTAAGACCGCAAACTGTAATAAAAAATGCAGAAAAGTAAACAGTTTAGTCAGTTTTCGACAGCTTGTTTTGCGACTAGTGACGTAATAAGTCATATTGGTGTTTCCAGTCACGTGACAACAGATTAAAAATATAGCATTTAAAATCATTTATAATAAATTCACTACGTAATATTATATCGGCATGTGACGATGCACAGCATCTATAGTGAGATTGCGCTGTTTTTCTTTCTGGCAACACACAGGAAATACGTCACTATTCTGGTAACTTTAGTCTATGAAAATGGCATGATACAGCCTGATTTCCGGTTCTGGTCACCCGAGCTTGAGCTAAGGCGATCTACCCTCATAGCGTCGTATTCTTTCGTTGAAGCAACAACTCAAGCCGAAACTCTCACCGATTTTTAGAAAATTTCGGTAATTTGAATATTTTAATCCGATAAGGTCAGTTATTTGTCTAGTGAGTCGCGCTGGTGCTATACTAAAGTGAAAATAACTGATCAAGTGCAATGAGTGATTGCAAATCTAGTGATCGCGACGGGTACCTAGTGGTACCTATAAGAAATGGATTACCTTCGCCCGCCTTGGAAGTGGGCCTCGAGGATGAGCGAGTGTCACACACTCCCAAACAACAGGCTTCGTCCGAGGACGAGACTGGGCCGTGCAGCTAGCGGCAGGGTTCAGCGTAAAATGAACCACCGCCGCGGTGTCACAAGCGGCTGGCTTCACCAGACTACCATGAATGAGCAGAGGTAAAGAAGAGGAAGCAGGTAAGTGAGATGCACAGTGGTTTTTGTAAATTTCTCGATGAAATACGAGTGATTCCGGAGTTTTGCAATTAAGTAATGAACGGATGGTGTCTGCTATCTTTTCTGAACGCAGCACGTTACAGCAACTTTTTTACCACAAAATCTGAAACCGTTTATGCTATTGAACAGAACATCAACGGGGACATTCTTTCGAAACTCGATCTAGGTTTTATTTAAAACAGCAGTCAAAGAAACATCGAATTTAACAACCGTTTTTGTCAACTTTTATAGGCAAGAGATTGTCTGGATATTAAGGAAAAGGCGTTGGCTCCTGCTAACTGGACAATATTTTTCTAAACACTATTTACCCTTGCTTCAAAATTTCACAAAACTAGTGAGGAAGTCGTACATGTCGTTTGTGGAAATAGAGCTGAATGCACTAAAAACCCGTCGGGAGCGAATCTTGATGGAAATCACCAACAAAAGCTTCGGGTAGGTTTGCGTAAAATCTCCCTGAGTAACTCGGAATCTTTTCATTTTACAATTTCAGCAATTTTTCTGTGTTCTGTGTTAAGTGTCTTTCTGTTTTGACTGTGTTCACAACTGCTAAACTTCACATCAAATTTTTTCAAAAATTGTGAGTAGGTAGTGCACACTGTTTGCGGAAACTGTCGGGAGCATATCGCGATAGAAATTACGACAAAAACTCTTTGTAAAGATCTGCGTAAAATTCCTCGGAGCCAGTTCTTTATGCATCTCGTCAATGACAAACTTACTTGAAAACAGGTAATATCGACGAGTGGATATGGCTGTAATTTTGCCGAAAGGAGGTCCGGTCAGGGCCAAAGACCTACATTTACTGCTTCTCGTGACACATGTAAACAGTTTTTCTACTTCAGTTTTCAGTTTTTCTAGGTTTTCGACACAGCGCGCCCCATAGATGCTAAGCGTGATTTGCAACTACCCTGCAAGGACCCTGCAAAGGACAAAACCCGTCAGGAAAAGGGGAATGACCGCAAATGAATAGCACATCCTAACATGGAATCTTCAAGGAGGCAGTCTCTGAGCGTATCGGAAACAGTGGCAGACGCTTCGGGCTCCGTAGGCCCTTTGGCAGGTGTCTACCATTAACCTCCAAGCCCGTGCTTGTTTAACCCCACATAATGTTCAAGGAGGCTGTCACTCGAGCATATCAGTGACAGTGGCAGACGCTTCGGGCTCCGTATGCCCCTCAGCAAGCGTCTACCATTTACCTCCGAGCCTGTGCTTGTTCAACAAATTTTGCCACTGAATTACTCTTACTCATGGCAGAGGCTCACCGCAAGTTGCTCCAGCTCAAACACAAGCACCAGGTTCTGCAAATGACCAGCTTCCCATTCGGACTGTCATGTGCACCAAATAACTTCGCCGCTCTCTCGAACTGGACGGCGCTGTTTCTTCGGAACAGAGGTATGCGGGTATTGTATGAGTGAGTCTATAAACTACGAAAAGTCGGTCCTGCGACCATCTCAATCCCTGGATACCGAATACCTCGGTCTAATTTGGGACGCGTGCCAAACCGCTCCCTGTCAACAAGGTACTACACTACAACAACTACAGACTATCGTACAAAGACCGAATTGAGTGCTCCAAAGGGACACATTATCTCTGAAAGAAAGGCCAGATTCTGCCGAGCTTTTAAAACTTCACAACCTTCGAAACACCCTGAGGTTGGCTGCACTGTCATCACATACAGCGATTGGCGAGATCTCCTAAGCACCAATCTGCTCTACAGCGAGTGCAAATTCCACTAGCAGTAAGAACGGAAGATATAGTGGTGAATTATTGTAGCCGAACAATTGCTTACAACAGATTCTGTATCAATCTCGAATCCAGCACTTTTTGACAACCGAGACCGCAGACAATGGTTGAAGAGCTCAAATGAAAGACTCTGATATACGGCAGGTGAGACCAGACTCCACTGGCGTTGCAAAGAGAAAGAAATGTACATAGCGGCAATATCCCTCTTCATACACGAATAGAATGTAAGGTAAGGTAAGGATGTCATGTAATTTTACAGACTCGCAACCGAACGATTCGCTCTACAAGACCTAACCTACCAACTGATGCATCTTCTGCAGAGATTGTATGTAACTCTTAGCCACCTGGAGTGTAACCTACTCGTATCAGGCAGACTAAACTAAGTTGTCGACGAGTTGTCCCGAGGGAAGAGTGTATTAGAATGACAATTATGAGTACTAAGGCCAGCTCTAGTTTCATCGTCTCGGAAGTTCAATGTACACCAACCAAGATTGTGAGGGGATCGTGTCAACATCACTCAGGCAAAACAGTGTTTCACAATGCGCGGGGTTTTCCGCAACCGTATCGGGCTCTTCATTTTCGAGAATACTCTTGAACTCTCCGAGAAATACGCGCCCAAGCGCGGCCGCAGCCTCAAGTTTCAGGGGTCCCAATAATAGTATAAGATGTGGAGTATAAAAGATTTCATTAGTAGCGCCACACAGCTTCGTGTGTGAACACACACAGTGATCACCGTTCCAGTTGTTTTCCCGCGGTAAAAAGTGGCCTGTGTATTATTCGTTATTTTGTTTGTGATTTTGCAATTTAAAGCTTTTCAGGGGTCACGTAACCCCCTGTAACCCCTCTATTCCGACCGTACCTGCACGCACCGCCGCTGGGTTCTCACAGACTAATCGGGCCGAACCTTTATTGGTCTGCCCTTGCCTCTTCCACATATACTTACTAGCGGCCCGTTCCGGCTTCGCTCGGATGTTGTCACATAGAGCCCATTAATCGAAATGAATAAGAATAAGAATAAGAATATGTATTGTCAACAAATTAATGAATACAATCGCACTTAACGTTAAATAGCTTATACAAGTACATTGGTAAATACAAAATAACAACTTATAAACATTGAACATTAAGTTGACGAGCTTCAGACCTCCGAACTAAGCTTGTAGCTTGTACTTCAAAGGTCTGCGCTCTCTCTAAATAAGCTCTGATAACGGTTTAATTCCTAAACAATGTGCTGAATCTAATTAGACTATTTACATTAATTTACGTTTTGTAGTTACTTTTAAGCATAACAATCAAATAGAGTAAAAAAATAATTAAAATAATAAGATAGACGAGAGTGTGTGTGTGTATGTGTGTGCGTGTGAGGGTGTATGTGTGTGTGTGTGTGTGTGTGTTGTGTGTGTGTGCAAGTGAGAGGTGGGTGTTGTAAGTGAGGGTGTGTTTGTATGTGCGCGAGTATGCGTTTGTGTGACATTTTACTCTAACTTAGTTTTATGACTGAGAATAGATTCTCAGTTTCGCAGTATGTTAATTTTTAGTAGTACATTAGTTACAGTTTTTAAGTTCGTGTACATTAAGTGTGTGCAGTTCCTTGATTTCTGATAGTTTGTTGTACAAATAGTGACTGACAAAGGGGGAAAATCTTTGCCTGAAGTAAGTTTTGCATCGGGGTACTACAAATACTATGTCTCTACGCCGTTTTGTAAGGTTATTGTCGAGGTTCTGCTCATTAATAGGATGAGAGTGCTTGTGTTGTCTTAAAATAATACGGAGTATGAATAGCTGTCTCACTGTAAGTACACCCGTAACCCTGTAGAGCTCTGTGGTTGGATATCTGAAAGGTAAAAAGTCGCTGACCTTCAAAATTGCTCGTTGAGCTTTCTCTAAAGTAGCTAAATGAGTTTTTGCGGCACCTCCCCAAGCTTCGATACAATAAATCAGAAGAGACTGACAGAGAGCATAGAATAGATAATACAGATAGAACGGACACACCCCACCCCCCGCCAATTTCAAGCTTCCTCACCCCTCAGGCCGTTTCGGATACGCTAGGAGCACTCAACGAAGGGCTGTCGAACATCTAATTCTTAACGAAATATCATCATGGTGGGTTGTTGTGCTGTTTACGGCTGTCCGTCAACTAAACGGCACAAGAATAAAAGCTTTATTTAATTTCCTAAGGATAAAATAACGTAAGATTAGAAACTTTTCAATAACGTTGCTTTATAATATTACAAGCTTTGCTTAGTTTGGGGTCAGATGGTGTTGTGTGTGAATTGTCTACCAATATTTATTTATAATAACGAAGTCGTTTTTAACTCAAAGTTCGTAACTCACACAGCCAGTAACTTATGTGCCCAAGCACGGATTGATAATGCCTGGAGGAATAATTGTAGTGACAGAATAAAGTTTCCTTCATGGGTAAGTGTAAAATAAAATGCGAATGTGTACCTACTAACAGAAATAGATATCTAGGTACCTGATCTAATCTATCATCGGTTTCGTTTCATTTTACGCGGCAATACAAACACCCACAGATTTCTGAAACAATTTAGAAATCTGTGCAAACACCCTTTTTAATTAGAATAGTGTAATTTGGCTCCATTCTGTTTATGTAACTCATCATTATAGCAAGTTTATAGACTACTACTTTACGTCACCAGGTGAACTCAAGGGGCACAACTATTCAATAAAACAATTCAGTAGCCCTAGCGCTAACGCACACATTCACGCGTGTGTACGAACGACATCTGCGTAGTTGTGTGAAGAGTAGGCAACTCCACAGCGGCGGTTGTATGGAGTTTTAGTGGAGTGTCCGGGGTGTGCAGAGAGTTAGGTAAACAGTTTTTAAAAGTTTTTTTATCTGCTACGTGCCTTATGTTCTTAAAAACTGCGATTAGCTTACGAATTCTACCAGACAGTGCACTTATGTGCGCTTGGAAACTAAGATTATTATCGACAATGACACCTAAATACCGAATCCTACTCACTCGTTCTAATTTATTACACCTACAATTGTTTTCTAAACACAGATATGATTCAAAAGAGTGGGCGATCAAACTTAAATGTGCAGGAGGTTGAGTGTGATTTCTTATGGAAAAAGTCATTATGTTAGTTTTTTCTGCGTTGAGACTTAATATGTGTTTATGTAACAGTAGGTTTATCTTATTGAACCCTATTTGTGCAAGGTAAAAAACCTCATCCCATGTTTTTCCATGAAATATGACAGCCGTGTCGTCAGCGAACGTAAATATTTTTCCATTGATAAGTGACAGATTGCAGAGTTCATTTATGTATCCTAGAAACAGAGTAGGTCCAACGATGCTGCCTTGTGGCACACCATAGCTTATGGTTTCTGGGGTACTAAGAGTATCCCCAATTTTGACACACTGAGTTCGGTTGGAAAGATAGTCACTAAATAGCTGTAGCTGCATACCGCGAATGCCGAGGGATTCTAACTTTTTGATAAGAATATCCGACGGTATCGTGTCAAATGCTTTTGCATCAAATGAAAACTATCCTGTCTTTTGGGTTGGATCAATCTGCACACGGTGTCCAAATTTGATTAAAATCGGCTAGGTGGTTTGGGAGTCCATCGTGGACAAACATAGTGACGGGAGATTTACATATATTAAGATAGTACGGAATGTGGCGATGGACTAACATAGTAGAGTTGAGGACTGACGTGGAAAGCAATCTACTTAAGAGCGAATTACTTAGCTAAGATCGAATTAGCGAGACTCTACTCGTAAAACTTTTACTTAAACCAGCTTGGGATCATTGTACACAGTAGTGTGCAGCCAATAATTTCAATTATAGCCTCGCGGATCTAAACTCGCTGGGAAGGTATCTAGCACACTTGCTTAGCCAGTCACAACACTCTGGTGTTGGTGCTCATATGCTTATCATGTTTGATGAGGTTTTGAAACCTATTTTCTTAATAGCTAGAGGGATAAATATACTCTTAGCTACCCTAGCTAGCTTGACAGAAGCCTTATGCTACACAACGTTAGTTTGGGACCCAAATGAGATGTTTACGTAGGGAAACAATGATCTATCGCGTATCATTCTATTTGAAGTATCACATGCATAGTTGTATACTCTTGTCAGCATTAGGCACCAGGTCATACACGCGTCTGAGACCCTATTTGTTATTTGTGCATGACCTTACTCTTTTTAGAATATCTTCCGAACATCTTGTAGGTGAGGCCGTAACATTACACATACACAATCAGGTTGGGAAACTTTTGGAACATCCCAATAAAGATGTTTGTCCTGTTTTGGAATAAGAAAATTTGTCGAATTGCACAGCTGATGGCAATAATTCCCTTTTTGTGTCAATTTACTGGTAAATGGGTAATGCCAATTTATTAAGACGCCAATATGAAGGCTTCGCTTGGAAATTTTAGTTCAAAGGTAGCGTCCTCTATTTCATCTGAGTGAATACCTAATCATTTGATTTCAGAAATGTCTGGTTTCTACTATATACATGATTTTCAATTATTCATAGCTATAATGCAAAGTTTATTTACTGTTTGTAAATTCACAAGATTTATCACAATTATCCACCTAACCTATTTTTTACTCTTTTCTACACATAGCGTCGTCGTGGTCACCAGGAGCTAATAAACACATCTCTCACTATAGATGCTGTGCATCGTCACATGCCGATATAATAGTCAAGTTTTACATTAAATAAAACTTGTATTATTGAGCAGAGACGATGCACAGCATCCCTTTCAGGCCTCCTGGCGAGTGAGAGACTTCTATGAGGGTAGATCGCCTTAGCTCAAGCTCGGGTGACCAGAACCGGAAATCAGGTTGTATCATGCCATTTTCATAGACTAAAGTTACCAGAATAGTGACGTATTTCCTGTGTGTTGCCAGAAAGAAAAACAGCGCAATCTCACTATAGATGCTGTGCATCGTCTCTGCTCAATAATACAAGTGTGATTTAATGTAAAACTTGACTATTAAATTATAATAATGTGATTTTCGATATTCCATTAATACAAACCATCATAAAATTAGCATTTAACTGATTTAACATTAACTTGTGATTAGTGTAAACATCCCTATTGTTTAAATGATTTCAGAATACTGGAAGTAATTGATAGGTATTTGTTGTACTCGTATAAGACTGCAAAGTTGCTTTTTAACTGCGTGCTCAATTTTGATGACCGAACAAGCGAAGAATTCGTATAAGCGGAAGATGGGTATCAAATGAAAGGACTTGACTAGTAGAATACTATGCACTATGACAAATTTCAAATACAAGATAGCGAAAGATAGCTACCACAAAATACATTTCTTTTTTCACACTCCCTCAATATGGGTATCAAATGTCTTGACTCGTAAAATGTTGTACAGATTACAAATCCGAGGTAATCGGGGGTAAATATTTTTTTTAAATTTTGGAATGAAGTTGTAAACTGATTTCATTTATGTTTGCAGATGAAGAGATGGCTTTATAGAAATGGTTTGTGTTTTGATATTGTATGATTGTGTTGTTATGATTTTTTTTTATCAAAGAGTGGGAAAAAACGGCTAAAGTATTGTTGGTTAGGATAGGGTCGGGTTCCTTGACGATGTCGGAGCGGGGCACTTTAATTCAATAGTACAAAATGCTATAGATTTACCCTTGACTGCTATCTCGCCTGATGTTAAGCGACGTTGTGATCTAAGATGAAGCGTACTTACCTCTTACCTAGAAAAATATTTATGGAATGCATGCCTTTTTCAATCATGGTAAACGAATACAAAGTAATAGCCATTTTGTGTCATAGACAATTAAAAAACAATTGTTAATTCGTTTCAATAAAGTCGAAAAGATTTGATCTTTATGAATGATACAATTCATTTCCAAACTAGTTTCTCGATTTTCACAACAATGAAAAAACGTGAGGACTTTTGGCACGCTCCCGTGGTCTTGCATTCTTTATGGTTCTCCCTACCGGCACGTACCAAGATCGTCTGGTACGTCACTAGGTAAATTTGATCATCGATGAGTATAATAGGTTTTTACTACGTGCCTAAATGTTCAGTAAAAAAATTTCGAGGTCAACAGGTTGTTCGTGTGTTCTAAGAGAGTGTACCATGCTAAACTAATCCCTATTTCCCAACTACTTTCATAAATGTAAAAGTAACTCTGCACATTCACCTGGTTTCTGAATTATTTTTAAATAATTAGAATAATAACTTTAATTTAAAAAACCCGACTGCAAAAAGTATACAAATAAAAAAACTATGTAATACAAACATTTATGTTATCTAAGGCTACTAGGGTGATTGAGACGAATCTAACGATATCTTTTGTCAAAATCCATCCAGCCGTTTGGAAGATATGTGTAAATACGTGGAAGATACGTTGTAAAGACGTTGTTTTTTACAATTTTACGGTGATATAAATATTTCCATATTTACATTATATTAGAGCTCTGTGTGAAATACCTTGGGTCTGTAATGGGAGTAGTAAGTAGGTAAGTTTAGTTTTTCCCAGTATCCATCGTAATACCTGCTTGTAATCGCAATAAGGAATGAATTACTTGTTAATGACATGACTTGTCGTTCTGCGCTAACTAACTGTTTTATTAAGGCTATCTGGCTGCCATCACACAAGCTTTGCTTAGTTTGGGGTCAGATAGTGTTGTGTGTGAATTGTCCACCAATATTTATTATTATTATTATTTATTAAAGAAATTTACAAACATGCAAGATACGCGCGAAAGACATAACCCTTCTTTCAGTCGGGTAAAAAAATTTAATACAAATAACATAAAAGTATATTACAATAATTTTGTATGCGGAAATATTTCTAATCAACATTTTTATAATAAAAAAAGTCATAGTCATAGCCGATAGAAGTGAAAACTATTAATTCAGAATTTGATAGCTTATAGTAGCGTAGCTATGCACTGGCTCACTTTAGGAACTACGCGGGTGAAAACGGAGGGCTTGGCCATGACAGGATGGCCAGAACAGGATGCAACAACATTATCGTTGTACGTCCACTGCAACTTCATAATAACGCATTTGGTTAATTAGTGAATTAAAACGCCAGTTACGAGGGCACACTGTGTTATTTAGCTCAATTGCCTCCGATTTGGGCGACCTGGTTTCAATTACTGACGACTTTTATTTTATTACCGCATCGCATCAACCTAGAATCGAATAAGCATTAGGCGCATAGCTGTGCTCTTGCCCAGTTAAACTGTCATTGTACCAGGATCTCCGCTTTGTGCCTATGTAACACTGGCACCGTTTCATTTAAGACACCGTCAACGGTTCTTTTTTTTTAAAGAGCCTTTGGCAATTGGGACATTGCCGACGTGTAGATTATGTTTCATAGTGCTAGACTCAGATCTCCTTTAAGTAGGGGGATTAGATCATGACGCACTAACTCCCAGGAGAAATTAATTGATCTATGAATTGGTTTGCACGAACTAGCCACTGGCCTCATTACCTATTCCATTAGTAAAAATGTATTGTCGGAGTGATATAAGTTTTTCAGACACGAAAATTAGTAAGTTTTCTAATACGATACCTTACAATTTACCTCGTATATCAAGCGGATTGCAATATAAATCAGATGAATGATTCAATCACAATATTTATACTAACTAGAAACCTACATAGTTAAATATGTAATTTATAATAGAATATAAACGTACCTCTACAATTTTAGATAATGAATAAATAAGGAACGATCTACGACCTATCCAATCTTAAAAAATGTAAAACAAGATGTTCATTTTGTTTAATTTATAGATAAATCAACACTTTTGAACTAACCAAGCAGGTTCAGCGAACTCTCACAGCCATATTCTTCTTAATTTATAAAGAAAAGTGGCTGTACGAAAGCCCTATGAAATCTAAATTGTGAATTAATTCAGTTTGTATCTCGGCGTAATAGTCAGCTCTTTGTAAAAAATGGAAGTATTCGTGCATAAAAGAAACAAAGAACCGTCGGAATGCTACTTTCTGGTTTTAAATAAACTATTTATATAGTGAGCAGTCTTCTGTGAAAGATGTATACATTTAAGAAAATTAAAGCTGAGAGTAGAAACAGGACTATAGAGTTTTTACAATTTGTTCATTGTGAATTTTTAGCAATTAGTTTAAAATGTTTGTTTTGTTAGTAACACATAGGTACGCAAAACGTCTGCCCTAAGCAAAACGAGAGGTGCTATACTCAACCTTATGTATATAGAGTACTAAACAACGATTTTAGAAATTTGATTTTAAGATTTTCTGATTTTACTGTATGTGTGTGTGTGTGTGAGTACTGGCAGCACTCTGCGGTTTTACCCACGTAGTTCCTATTCCCGTTATTTTCCCGGGATAAAAAGTTAGCGTGTGTGTTCTTCCATTTTATAATCTGTGTTCCAAATTTCAACCCGATCTGTTCATATGTTACGTGATTGAGTAACAAACATCAAAATATCCAAATAAAGACATTTATAATATTAGTAGGATTAATCAGTCAATTTGTCTTCTTAGTTTCTAAGTTTTACAATAAGTAAATATAAAAAAAATTACATCATAAAACACTTTAAAACTAGGGTGCCGCCAGCAGCCCGCTGCTTTGTGAGAAGGTTAGGGCTGCAGAGTGAGAAACCTCCTGACGATGCGGGCTGTGTCGAGACTGCCGCCTTCTGCATCTAACGATGTAGTTCGAAACTTTTCGCTATAAGGCCGTTTGCCGATACGACTATCGGGACTATGATCGACAAATTAACATCCCACATGGTGGTTACCTAATGCGCCACGTCAAGGTACTTGCTAAGCTTATGTAGGATTAATTGTTATTATCATTGCCCTATTTCAGTCTGTCTTTTGATTCTCCCACGATACATCCCCAATTCAGTATTCTCAATACTGGGCGTGATTGGTTATGGAGCATTGTCAGGTTTTAATTATCCCCTTAATTATCCCCATGATTTTTTTATCCGTCAGGATGTGGATTGATTCTGTTTTTTAATTTTTAAGTGGATAGTGCATGTCTCCGTATTAGTTGGTAGATAGTAGTTGAATTGTATCAAATTAGGTCATTATTTCGAAAATAACAAGAGTCAAAGAAATATTGCAAACGCTTAGATTTTATTCCATATCATCCTTAACAACCTTAGTTATTAATCTACTCGATGTTGTAACGTAATATTTAATGTTATAACTCATGTTTACAATGTTATGAAAAATTAAGCACATCAACCGAATTTAATAAAAACCGAATGAAGAAATGAAGCAAAGAGTAAACATTTGCTTCTCGAAATCTTTGAAGTTGGTAACAAGGTTGCAAAAACGTCAGAAATAATATACGTACCAAGAGGTAATGAATAACATGCAAATGGGGCCCCTAATGAAACCGCTCCAGTGCCCCGACTCGACTGCACAACCTAGATACCACAGCCAATCCAGAATATGAACTTCAGGGAAGTAGCTGTGTATTTTTATGTATATACGATATAGGCATATGAAGAGAAAGACACATGATAAAGGAGGAAGAGACGGGGAAGACGAGCGCTGTTCATTATAGCATAGTATCACGCAGCTATATAAACATGAAGACTTCAAATCATTTCGTAGCACTGCACTGCACTTGTCACGTTCTCCAGAAATAATACCCTTCCAACCGGAACACAGTGATGTTTGCACCTCTAAGCAGTAATGTCCTTAGCGGTGGAATGACTGGCAAAGGCGTGGAACTTCAGGCGGGTTTTGGAAAGAGTGCACTATAAAACTCATGTGCAACAAGCCAGTAAGTCAGTTCACTTGCTATAACCCCATGCAATGAATAACCAAGTCGCTGCGGTACAGACTCTTGTCAAATTCGATTTATTTATTCTATAAAGTTGAGAAAAACAATGTCTCCATTGATTAAAGCGCCAACAACATAATGCGAAATGATGTCAGAGTCACATGACACGTCAAATTTTGAGCTAAAACTCGAAGTTCACAAGGCTTTTAAGACTGTCTTTAAAAATTTGCGGAAGCAGGGGTGTATTTTTCAGGCTCTTGCGGTATTTGTTTATAAATAAATAAATATGGTTGGTGGAACAGAACTAGAAAAAAAAAATCTAAATGATTTATGCAATCCTTGATGAGTATTTAAAGTTACTCGTACACTCTATTTAATTCATTGTATTTCGCAGATAGTGTCCGAAAAGCATCCAAAGTAAGTTTCCTTAATCTAATTTAATTAAAAATAGTTATAAAGCTATTATTATTGTAATGTTTAGTCAAATTTACCAGCAGATAACAACAATAACATATTTTTGACTCAAGATAATTCTGCGTATGATCTATTAGACTACAGGCATGTGAACAAAATTTACGGGTCATATGGAGACAGAAGCCCTATGTAGGATGATAGGATATAAAATTAATGAGATTCAGCACTCTGGCCGGCATTTGTAAACTGTCCAACTGAGTGCAAGTAGAAGAGACATTGAAACTGTATGGAGCTAATGGCGTACATAATCAAATGACCAAATTTACCATGAACATCGACGGAAAATCAGGACTTTTCCAACAAAAGTAAAAATTAAAATTTTCATATTTTATTCATTCTTCATCCTCTTCTAATCCATTATTCCGCAACGCCGAACAAAAATCATGCGACAAGGTGAATAGATTGCGCGTGATGTGTGTCACTGTTTTACCAACGAAACATGTAGGTATGTATTTCAAAGTATCCTGAAGCTTAGGTACCTCAATAGTACTTATGCGGCGCGAGACTTGTATTGATTTGTCGAACGTAGATAATCACGGGGACATGATAATCCCCAGTGATTATCCGCACGGTGAGAATAAAATTATATTCCGACGGCTATACCCCGCACGTTTTAAAATTTTAATATCATTAACCCACACGCGAAGGGTTTAATTGGGCGTAGTATGGGATCCGTTTATTTGATGAATAAATGGAATACATAATGAGCGCGGTGATAATTTCTAAAACTCAGTGTCTCCCAAAGCAAAGAGATTTTCCGCACGCAGGACATAGCGTTTCACGAAAACTTTGATGAAAAAAAGAATTCAACCGCATTGTTCTCTAACTGCTAGAGATTTCAAAAATCATAGCTATACAGTCCGAGATTAGACCCATAACTTGGCAGTCTGTTTGTAAATGCGGTCTCTCCGGGAACTGCGAGCACTGACAGTAGCGACTCCTAAACAAAAGGCTCCCGTCGCACTTTTATAATTTACTTAGATACCTACTTCCTCCTTCCTTTTGAATTTTGTTTTTTAACATTTTTCCTTTTTTGAAGAGCCGTTATCTCGGACGCACCGCTTCTGCCTTCATTTTGCGTTCTATTCAAATCTGTTTTGATGTGGGCGCCTTCACGGTTTCGACAGATACAAATTCACCAGCTCGCTGGTTATAGATGGAGTTTTTTGACGTTTCGTACTACATACAATTGTATTGCATACCTGTTTAAAAATGTGGCGACGCTGCTAGTAATATTATAAAGCTCAAAGAGTGCTGAAAGATGACGATGACGTCATTATCGCATAGAAAGAGATCAACGATTGGTTGGATGACATCGTTGTATGCTTGGAGACGGTCGACTGTCGTATTTAGTCTTCAGTTTATATTGTTTTGATTTTGTGATGTGAACTATAAAGCGCGTCTATCTATCAACAGTTTTTTTATTTAAATTTGGTATGCAATATATAATTATTTTGGATTAGCCACAACTCTTTCTCAAGGATAGTTAGGTAGTTAAACTTACCATATAGGTACATATAATTACATCTGCACAAAATTATATGCATATTATAGAAACCACAATATGGTGCAGATTTTATCAATTTATTTATTCAATTTGACATGTTTTTTTGACAGGTGAAAAAAATCGATAATAAAGTTAACATAACTCTGACGTAAACGAGCATTCAATGCTTGTTGAACGCCAAAATAATTAGAAGTGAAACGATTCATACAATTAATTTACTCCCGAAAAAGTCGGGAAATTTAATTACTTTTTTACGAGCCAGGTATTAAATAGCACTGGCCCGTTCTCGAATTCGAAAACAAATTTGCGGTGCCAATTAACTTATTAAGCCCCGAAAGTTCCGCACTAATCATAGTCTAGGTACCAATTTTTAGTTGGAGAAGTGATTTTAATAGTCGACCGGGTGGGCAGCAGCCGTCTGAGGAAGTTTTCAGAGTGCGAGCACAGTCTGCCCCCAAGTTATTAATAAAACGAATCGTCTACCTATGTAACAGCTCACTTTGCTCCCGACTGTTACTTAGTTTAATATGGGTCCAATTCCTAGTATTTAAGGTCTAGTAGGTCTAGAATTTCAAGCGTAATAGATTTTGAGAAAGATTAGAAACTGACTTATTTTGAAGTTATCGAGTATCTTTTAACAGGTGGTTTGAATTACTGTTTAAGTTCAAAGGGACATTTTGCAATACTTTTTGGACTGGAAAATATCATCCACATTATTGCTGTAGCAGGTAACCCATACGTAACGATATCAGATTATTATAAAAAACTGGTTATTTGGTTGTTGTTTATTTTTGACATCATTTTATTTTATTAATATTTTTTATTCATGATTTTTATTTTAACTATTCTGGCAAAAAAAACTAGTTGACTTCAACTCAAAATATCTTGAAAAAGTAACATTGTATCCAGAGAAATTACAGGGCTTAGAGATATAAGATCTTAGACCTCTGGGTGACGAGCGCAGTGCAGTGCTAGGTAATGATTTGGACTCTTCATGTTCCAATAGCTGCGTGTCACTGTGCTGTTATGTGTCAGGCATGTTGCTTACCATCAGGCACATGTCCTGATCGTCTCGTCACTCTTTATTTGAAAAAAAAAAAGTAAAATATATAGGAACAAAATATGTCATCTCATTCACAGCTTTACTGATGATTTTACTGTTTGCCATAAGCCTATCTTCCTGGGCCGAAACGTAGTGATTTAGTGGAGTTCATTTCTTTGCATTTTCTTTTACTTAATTCAGTGAATGCAATCTAAGTTCTGTCAGAAACTTTCTGTCTCTATTTTTAACTTAACACCTTCCCTCTGGCTGTAATTTTTCTCCTCACCAATTACTTTGTTTCTGTACCAGCGTGGTATTGCTGTGGGAATGTTCGTACTTTGTATTTCAATATTCGGTTTCCTTTAATACGTCTAGCTAACAGAGCTAAAGCTAAAAAGCAAACATTTACATACACTAGTAACACTCTGGTGTTACTCGGTGGGATAAATCTTTTGGAGAGTGTATTTAAATTCACCTCCAAATCAACTCTTCATCTTACTTTGCTTAATTTGGGGGTCAGATGGTGTTGTGTGTGAAATGCCCACGAATAATTTATTTATCTTTTTATCTTATTAGTTTTTGATTTTTCGTCTCCATCTTATCTTCGATATATATATTATGTATATATAAAAATCAATGCCACTTTTCGTTGTAAGTAAACTCCTCCTAAACGGCTTTTTTTTTTATAATTTAGAGTGACAAGACGAGCTGGACATGTGCCTGATGGTAAGCAAAATGCCAGCCACATAACAGCACAATGACACGCAGCTATTGGAACATGAAGAGTCCAAATAATTACCTAGTACTGCACTGCGCTCGTCACCCAGAGATCTGAGATGACCGACCGATTTGAATGATTTTTTTTGTATACGTTTGGGTAGGGCCCTGGATGGTTTAGATTTACAAATCACACCAGCAGATAACGTTGCAGTTGGTATCTAGGTTATTATCCGAGCGAAGCCGGAATGGGTCGCTAGTATTTCCATATATGTTCGTTTCGATTGTCCCCCTTTCCCTTGTCATAAATGTAATAATTTACTGAAATTTGTGCTTATTTAAAGATTTCGGGTACCTATATGTGGTATAAAGTTCATTATTTTACATTTTACTTTGCTTTAAATTTAATTCGCGATCCTACTGGGATTTTTTTATGAATGTATGGTTTATAATAATTACAGTAAAATGATTTAGGTACGAGTACGTAAATTGTATTATCAACAAATAGTTTAGTTTATTTTGGCATTCGAAGTAATAGGAGATTCCTGTAAATACTTTCTTTCTTCAACTGTTAAATACGAATGGGTACATGTAAAAGATATCTAAAGTCGTGAATATCAATAATCGGCTTACTTTGAAAGGTATGCGCTTAAACCTCATTCGGAATAGGATTATAAATAAACCCATATCGATTCATTCGATACGCGTATTATGAGGTTTCGGGGTTAATCAGTAAGGTGGTGCGAGGGAACTAATCAGTCAATCTCGCAGGAGCGTTATAGCTGAAGTGAATCTGCAAAATGATGGCTTCCCAGTATAATTAATTACCCAAACTTCAATAGCTAGGGACAACAAAAGACGATTGTTTGCTTTCTACGCCGCTGAATCGATGTCGGCCCTAAAATCCGGATAATCTCGCCCTTTGTATCTGTTTTATGAAAGAAATAAAGTTTTTTATTTCCTTTTGAATTAGCTGCTTCGTTGAAAAATCTTATCTGAGCATAATTTGTTTCAGTGACTGCGGATGCTTTATACTCATTTTGTTTTGAACAAATTTCAGGGAGAGCTATTAAATCCCATTGGATGTTTATGTCTGTTTTATCTTGATGTACAAGCGTTAAAAAAATGTACAATTGATATTGTTACAGTTATGAAAAAATTGGCAGCTTTGCTTTTGCAGGATTATCCAAACAAGGAGGTTTGTGGAATGAGAGTTAAATGTACTATATACTAACTACCTCACTGTTTGTTAAAATGTTTATCGTCCATTCTCTCAAACAAGGCAGTTGGCCACATGACGAATGCAATTTTAGGTGGTACTTAGAAAACACCACTTGGTTTTCGTGATGGTGAATATATTTTGTTATTAGGATTCATTTTAAGTATATTGTTTTCAGTTGCAAATAATTCCTTAACATAACTTCGAGACATAATAAATAGTTGTAGTTAAGGTTATTTCAAAATTAGTAAAATAAAGTTTACAAGTCGTCAATAGATATCATATTATTATGAAAACTAACGTCGTTATTACACATTTTACATAAATACACGGGTAACTCACGTTTAATATAGTCAGTCCAGTCCGACTCAAGTTTCGATCGCGTCCGGCGATCTCTTTCAAGGAGAGTGCGCGCGCGGGTTCGCAGCTCGTTTAGCACTGACTTGAGTCGGACTGAACTGACTATATTAAACGTGAGTTACCCGTGTATTTATGTAAAATCATATTATTATATCATATTTTCTATGATACGTATAGTATACAGTACTTATGCTGTAAACAAATCCTATATAGTACTCCAGTCTCTCCGTAAGATTACCCTGTAGTTAAACCGCGAGTGCGCATAAACGCAATATTTTGTATTTATTTGCGGTTTTTAGTTAATTTCTCGCTAAGCAAAAGAAGAGGATTGTTTCAATTTCTCTTATTGGAATGCCAAATTATGTGTGTGTCTGTTATTATTTCAAGCTAAATTAATTTACAGTTTCTATATTAGTGCAGAAATAGTAAGAAAAAAAAAGATATCAATTACTTACAAAATATTTTTAAAAACAAGTTATATTTAAATGCTCTAAAACAAAGAAAATTAATTTTGAATGCAAACAAACCCACCATTTTATTACCTTACAAAATTATATTGATATAGGTAAATATAACCTTGTCGCGAAATTTTAAACAACATCGTACCTATCTACTGTGTAAATCATTCCATCAAGAGACTTAAGCAATAGGCACACCGTTCTTTCGGAACCCAGTCTGACTATCATCAAAAATCTTAAATTTTTCACGAAAGTGGGAAACTGAATGGTTTGTTTTTTTTTGGCTAACAATAATTTGTCACAAGGGTTTGCTACCAATGACTCCCGCTCTCATATAGTGCGTTGAGGCAGCTTAAACTTTTACACGTCTGCAAACTCGTTTGTTTTTAACCCCCTACCAAAAAGGGGTGTTATGAGTTTGACATCGATGTATGTCGGTCTGTCTGTCTGCCTGTCTGTGTGTGTCTGTCTGTGGGACGGATGGGCTGATTCAATGCGTTTTTTTTAATTTGAAGCTTAATATTTGTGCGGATGCTTTTAGCTAGGTATGTATGGTTAATATCGATACAAGATGGCCGCCTCCACAAAATGGCGGACAAAATATTTCTTCACAACTTACCTCAATATGGGTATCAAATGAAAGGGGTTGACTAGTAGAATACTATATACTACTAATACTACAACACTGCAACAAATTTCAAATCCAAGATGGCCGCCTCCACAAAATGGCGAATTACATTTCTGTTTTTACTATTACCTCAATATGGGTATCAAACAAAAGGGCTAAATTAGTAGAATACTTTGCACTATGACAAATTTCATATCCAAGATGGCCGCTACCACAAAATAGCGAAATACATTTCTTTTTTCAAAACTCCCTTAATATGGGTATCAAATGAATGGGCTTGACTAGTAGAATGTTGTACACATAACAAATCTGTGGTAGTCGGGGGCTAGTCAAAATTTTTAATTTTGTTTTTGTAAGTAGGTATTTATTTATATTATAGATACGTACATTTATACATTCGTAGATAGGAAATTATGTTTAGCATGAGAACTAGAACTGTGTGTTTTGGCCAATTGACTCTCAGTAGTACGATTACAAGAAAATTCGAGCTCAATAGAGTAGCAAAGGTAACAGCGGGAGGCAGTCACTTTGTTGTGCAAAGCTAAAAAGACTGGTCTGCAGATAACGGGCTGAGCACAATGGCCGCTCTCCCGCCCACCACCAAATATGAACTCTCATTGTCTACTTAATTACAACGGCACAGTACCGCAACCTAGGGAGTACTTGAGCTTGGGAATCACAGTGAGTATCAGTGATTCCAAAAATTTTGTGAATATTTTTCAGTAACAATGAAGATCTTTAGATAGCTGCCGATCGTTTCTAGTAATTAGATCATGTGCCTTGAGACCGTATTTCGATAATTTTGTAAGCCAGTTGACACTTAACTTATCAGCAGTATTTCTATATTTTTTAGATTTAGAAGAAGACTTTTTGATCAACAATGTGTTTTTTTGTTCAGTCACGTACATAAAATACAGACCTATGTTTTAAATGTTACGGTTTGCGGAGGGAGATATATAGTTATATATAGATAAACTTTTTATTGCACTTAATTAAAGATAAAATACATAAAAACTTAAAGACTAAATTTGAAGTAGCAATGGGCGACCTTATCGCTTATAGCGATCTTTTCCAGACAACCGTAGGATATGGATGTAGAGTGAATGGTTTTCTACTGGTTCTCTGGAAAACAAACATTCAAATGTTTTTTTCATTGTAATCGGTGTAGTAGTTTTTGAGATTAGAGCATTCAAACACAAAACATCTTTAGCTTTATAATATTAATAAAGATAAATCCCAGAAAGTGGATTATTATTGAGAATAAAATACGGTCGGAAGTCATAATTCTGTACTGTAGTGTACAACGGGTGTCTTTGAGATATGGCTGGTACACATTCAGAGGCTGTCACACACAAATAATATTTTATCGTGAGAGCACTGTTTTCTCGTCTCGAAGGCAATTATTGCGAGAGAAGAGGTAATGTCAGAGGGGCATACGAGTATATAGGATGTCAATCAAAGCATTCTATTAATATACGTCCTCTTGTCTGGTTTGTGTTGTATAGCATTTTAACTACGTTAATTGACAGCTTTATCTTTTCAGCCTGGAGATTTTAATCGAATTCAAAACAGGAGAATGTTCTTAATACGGCTGTATGTTTTTTTTTGTATCCGTGTTACGCGATAATTCCGTTAAATATCGTCAATAGATATTGATGATTCTTATATTATGATACTTTAGATCATTAGATTATAATACTTTAGAAGTGGTATTATATAAATTGTTTCGAAATCGGTGTAAAGTGTTTGTTTGTAAAACTGAGAAAAATTAAAAATATACATATTATACATCGATGAAGTATTCCTTAATTATTAAAATTAGTGGACTGGGTGAGTTACATTTTTTAAATTGATTTAATAATAATAATAAACATTTCACTCACAACTATTTGTTTTTCTGAGAAAAATAATTATGGGTACCTACAAGTTTTTCTTAGAAGGATAGTGTCTGTGCACTAAAGAACGTCAAATTCAATTACACCAATCACCTTACATGAAAATAAAAAATAACAGTTACTTAACTTTAACTATATCACAATCAGGTGCAAATAATAAAAATATCCACAGAAGCGATCCCGAAGATTAACAATGTCGTATCATCAGTTGAACACGAATCTCCTGAATCCTGACAGATATAATATCTTAGATCTCTGGGTGACGAGCGCAGTGCAGTGCTAGGTAATGATTTGGACTCTTCATGATTCAATAGCTGCATGTCACTGTGATGTTATGTGGAAGGCATGTTGCTTACCATCCGGCACATGTCCTGCTCGTCTCGTCACTATTTGGTAACAAAAAGTCTAAATAACATTTATAGATTCGAGAATCCCATAACATTATTATCATTTTCACATTGTGGTAAGAATGTAAGTGTTAATTAAGCACAATTACTATTTACTGCTTCTGTAGTATAGCAAACAAAACCACATAACGCAACTAGTAGCCTATAAAGTGTAGAAAAACCTCTTAATTACATTTCTCCATTAAAGTAATATCAATATTTACAAGAACATTAAATTCCAATAAAAATGTCTGCGGTGAAATTCGCTGTGTACAGTAATATCGAAAACTAATAAACTGAAAGTGTCGATGACTACAGAACGAAGACCTCATAAAATAAAGTCACGTTATTGAGCACAGATTACATACCTCTTATTGAGCGTAAAAACAATAATGAAATTATTACGCGCGCTTAATTTTCGGATAACACATGCACAAGATTTTGAGTGTCCGCAGATAAAATATTATGATCCCAGCTAATAAAAATAAAAGGTTCCCGATAACAATAATTTTAAATTAGATCAATTTAGGACGATAACGGCTCCAGTTATTATTTCCATGGCGGCGATAAACCTTGTAAATGGTTTTCCAAACGTTCGGGGTGCGCAGCGAGGCTTTTTATTAGGGTATTTGTCAAGATATTCCTCGCCTAAAAGGGACCATAATCGAAAATTTTACGTTTGGTTACCATATGCCTAGCGTCCTGACCAAGTCAACCACTACTAATCTACGTTTATAGAGTTTTGTAGAGAAATCGTTGTCGCGGTTATACACAACATACTTTTCAACATTTTACGGTATTCGTAAAATCATATTTATTTTTAAACGTATTTGCGAATACTGATATTTCAAAGTTGGAGTATTTAACATTACTATGACCATAATACGCCTATCCTTATCCCACTTCATGTGGAGTCGGGCATAACATGTCGACTTCCTCTTTTTGTCTCCATTTCGTTTCAATCAATGGAATACAGTTCTGTACAGTATACTCTAATGTTATAATAAATGTGTTTTTTACATTTTGTTTTGTGTGCTCATTGCATTTTCCTATAGCTGCATATCACTGTGCTGTCATGTGGCAGGCATGTTGCTTACCATCAGGCACATGTCCTGCTCGTCTCGTCATTTCTTATTTAAAAAAATAAATAAATAAATCATTCGTCATAAATTTACTTTTCCACATAATCTATCAACACTTTTTTGGTCACCTGTTGTACCACGTCATCTATCTACGTCATAATTATAGCTTTATGATACGAGTTTGGAAATCCCAGGATACAAATTATAAGGTAACGCAGAATACTTCTACCATAAACCACTTCTACTATGGAGTCAACCTCAAAATCGGAGAATTATTGATATTATTCTCCGAAGTCAACTGTTTCATACAACATTGTACTCTGAAGACGACAAACTGTATGGAAAAGTAATTCTTTTTGAGTGTCCCTTAACAAAACGTGTTCAAAATGATGAATACAACGACCCATTTGTACTAAACTAAAATATAAACAGTCAGATTAATGATGTTATTACTACATTTTAATACGTGAAGCAAAAACTTTGGACCTACCCATTGCTACGAAAATTGTGTGGGCAAAAAAGAATAAAATTTCGCACACTAAAGGTACAAGTTTCGCGCGGAGACCGCGGCACGAGACCGCGACAGGAGACCGCGACCGGAGACCGCGACAGGCACTTGACTATAGAATTGTATGAGCGCCAGTTCGCGCCGAGACCGCGACACATGTCTCGCGACACGTGTCTCGGTCTCCTGTCGCGGTCTTGGCGCTAACTGGCGCCCATACAATTCTATAGAGTCAAGTGCCTGTCGCGGTCTCAGCGCGAACTTGTACCTTTATAATTTATAATTATAAATAAGGAGTGCCGAATGCTAAAATGTATATTTTTAAAATTATGCATAAAACATATAATCAATTAAAATACATTACACCCACGCTACCATGTATTTTTTTTTATATAAAGAGTGACGAGACGAGCAGGACATGTGCCTGATAGTATGCACATGTCTGCCACATAACAGCACAGTGAGACGAAGCTATTGGAACATGAAGAGTCCAAATCATTACCTAGCACTGCACTGCGCTCATCACCCAGATATCTATGATGTTATATCTCTAAGCCCTGTTATTTCTCTGGAAACATTGCCCTTCAAACCGGAACACAGAAATGTATTTGTATTTGACACACACATATTATATTTAATCGTACTCTTTCGTTTATTGATGAAGTTCGTAGTCTAATTGAGAATAGATTAATATTGCTTTATGATAGACCACTTGGCGACCACTAGTTACTATCGTTATGAAAATTATGCGTTCTAATAATGAATATATTGTAGACATTACATTTGAATGTGTTGATCATCCCATTTTTAACCCCCGACAAAAAAAGGGGTGTTATAAGTTTGACGTCGATGTCTGTCTGTCTGTCTGTCTGTCGGTCGGTCTGTCTGTCTGTCTGTCTGTCTGTCTGTGTGTGTGTCTGTCTGTGGCACCGTAGAGCTCAAACGGATGGGCCGATTTCGATGCGGTTTTTTTTATTTGAAAGTTAATATCCGTGCGGGTGTTCTTAGCTATGTTTGGTTAATATCGATTCAAAATGGCCGCCTCCACAAAATGGCGGACAAAATATTTCTTTACAACCTACCTCAATATGGGTATCAAATGAAAGGGCTTGACTAGTAGAGTACTAAACGCTATAACAAATTTCAAATCCAAGGTGGCCGCCACCACAAAATGGCGAATTATATAATATTTTTCACTACTACCTCAATATGGGTATCAAATGAAAGGGCTTGATTAGTAGAATACTTTGCACTATGACAAATTTCAAATCCAAGATGGCCGCTATCACAAAATGGCGAATTACATTTCCTTTTTCACAATTCCCTTAATATGGGTATCAAATGAAAGGGCTTGACTAGTAGAATGTTCTACAGATAACAAATCTAAGGTAGTCGGGGGTTAATCAAAATTTTTAATTTTGTTCTTGTTTATGTCTTGTGTTGTGATTATTATCGGTGACTTGTAATTGAACGTTGTTACCAATAAAACAGAATTTGAATCTTCACAGTGACTCAATTCTATTGCATTGCCAGGAACGTACTTCCCTATAGGTAGGTCCAGGAACATACTTACCTATAAGTAGGCCCAGTCCTCTATTTACCTACATCCCTGAACCTACCAGCTTATTTACTTGTCCGCATGTGTATAACGGATATCCTACGCAGTGAATGTGGACCACCTGCCGTCAATAACGGCCCCATAATTAGTCCGTATGCGCGAGCAGGCGCGGATTTACTGCCCAATTAGCGCGGATCGTGTACACACAATGATTTCATTAAACATGGAGATTTGCGTTTGACTAGCGCGCTATAAGCGCATCCTCGTCTGAATCCCTAACAGATATTAACCGCTAAACTTTAATTCAATGTACAATAATTTCACATTGATATTCAGAATTTCGTACGGCTGAGTATTTGTAAATACCGACTGGTCTCGTGGCTCAATGCGCACTGAACTTGCTCACTGCCATTGCCACTGTAGACCATAGGTTCGATTCCCATTCTGGATAAATATTTAGTTTGAGGAAAGCCAATGTTTATTACTACGTATCATAAGTATATCTAACAAATTATTTATGAATTTTATCAGGTATCGGTTAATATGAAGTTTACCATAGTATTAAATTTAAAGGCTATTAAATTGAGAACGGACAACTTATGGGGTGACCCGTTATGACATAAAAAGTAATAAGTAAGCAGTTTAAACTGATATTACTTAACAGTAATAACCATAAAAAAGTTACGTAGCCGTGATCGACGGAAAATTGATTGCTGGCTGTTAATAACGAACTTTAACCTTATCACTGATATTTTTACTCTTCGAGCAGACTGCTATCTGCAATTTATTTATTATTACTTTGATGAAGTCTATTTAATGTTGGAAATAAGATCTGTGAGATAAATATTATACTAAGTAATTTTTCATCCTTCTTTTGGTTTCATTAATGGTAATTTAATATTACCAACGACAGGGATGTGGGTCCGTAGACGTTATATGTACATAGCTCACGTTTTAATGGATTATGAATTTTGGGTATTTGCGAGAAATGAGTTTAATAAGGCAATTTTTTTGATTCTGTGGTCCTAATATTATTATGTGTAGTAAGTACTATATATGTTCAAGATTGCTGATGAGAGGGTTGCTCACTAGAGTAGAGTATTTAACGATAGTTTGCCGTAGAATGTTCATTTATAACGCGGTCACATTAACTCGACGCATCGCTGGATTGGTTGGAGCGGTTTTTAAGCAAATTTTGCTCGCTCTTAAAAACAGTTAGAAACTTATCTTTTATATATGATGGTTTGGATCCTTTTGTGCGGGAGTCCGACTCGCACTTGTCCGGTTTTTTTGCACACCGTACTTGAGCGCCAAAATGACGTCACATAAACAAGCGTTAATGTAACCGCACTATATGTTTAATGAAGAGTGCCCGTGGTACGGATAAGAACAAATACGAACTAAGAACCATATTCCACCATCAATCATGTTCTCAAACTTAGACACATAGAACCAAATCAAAATTGATTTAGTTGATGAGAAAAGTTATAAACCTAATGATATTATTGTGGCTGCAGCTTCCGATTAAAGAACCCACCGATGGTTTTTTCTTAATAAAGGTAGACAATAATTCATCCCACAATTGAGCCAAATCAAGATTGATTTGGTTTTAGATACGTTTAGGAGCTATTATTCCATATAATGGCTGACACATCAAAACACCCGTATCTTCAGAATGGGGAATGAACAGGGATCTGCGTAAGGTTTCTGGTTCACTTAAAATAACTCTGTAAATGTGTAAATATTTTCAGAACTTTTACGTAGTTTCAGATAACGTAGAACAGATGTTAGCAGCACGATATGATCGCCAAACAGCAGACTACATCGTTGAGTTCGACCTGCGATGTTGACTTCTACTCACATTAATTTGAATATTAGCTGCAAATCCTCAATCATTGGCTATTCACATAAAACGAGCTAACCGGGACGGTGGCGGCAAACAAGCCGATGTGTCGTCGGGCGCCGGATCTGGGGCAGCCAATTTCCGGGACACTTCCGCGCCGAGTCGCGGCCACGATTAGCGCACCAGATAGATACAGCCGGAACGTCAACTTCGGCCCTTCGAATTGATCTGGTCTAAATATTGCTATGGAATTTATATCACATTTAGTAGAATATTAGAGTCATAATGTAGGAGAATCGAGAATTAACATTGGTTTGTTGGTGATTGGTTGTTTGTTAGTCTTGTGACTGCGTGTTGATGTATAGATGGTAGGTACCTGTACAATTGTACATATATATATTTTTTATAGTGCGCAATGCTGTATGCATAAGAGTGAGTAACATAGGATATACACATAGGATACTTCTGTTTAGTGGGAGCTACGCAGACCAGATAGACACAACTTGCGCATGACTAACCGAAATTTGAGCCTGATTAGCCCGAAATTACTGTTTCAGCATAATTACTATAACTGGCAAGGTTAAGTGGGTGTTAGAGTACAGAATACCAAAATAACTTTTCCTTCTTTTTTTAACAAGCAGAGCTTTAATTCATAAAACTAATTTATAGTGAACATTTTGCGCTGGTATTTTAACTACGCGTTGCACCGAAATTAAAATCATACAATAAATGTAAATGTATAATTCAACACTTTCCTTTTTATGTCATGAACAATTTTTCTATATCTATCTCAGACCAACTATTCTTAGTCCTCAAAGATACTTTTATATTATTAGAAACGTATTATTTAAATTATTATTTATCTTCCATTCTCGAACTTACATAATAAGAGTAAATTCGAGTCGGTCTTAAAAAAAAAATCATGTGCCTTGAGACAAAAATATTCTAAAATGTAAATTAAATCGTCTCAATCCCTAAATGTATCAATAGTAAAAAGTTCCTCCTCCTTACGAACTCGCGAAGACAATGACGTTTCTTTGAATTATTAAGAAGATACTTAATTTAAATTTAATGAATCAAGTTCTTTCCAGAGATATTTGGTAAGTGCAAACTTAGTCGTTTCCGGGTTTCGGTATTCTAAGAAATTACTTCGTAGGAGTATATATCTGGAACTCAGTCTTTCCTAAACATTTTTAAAGCTATCACTTAGTTGTTGCTTGTTCATTTCTCTAGTATTTAACTAGTGGTCTCCAAGTGGCAATAGGAGTATAAAGCAATATGCCCTTTTTATTTTGACCACAAACTTTAACAATAATGGTACCTATAATCGAACTGTGATTTTTTTCATTGCTATTACTCACTAGTGAGATATCGAGTTTTTCTTGTTGGTTGAGCTTTGTTGTAAAAAAAGTTATATTACAAAGATAGTCGTGTTCAATAGTACAAATTAATGAATATACTTTGCTATTGCTGGGCCACTTTTTGCAACTTCGTATTTGTGACACCAGTAGCTACGTTTGTAACTCAGTACTTTGTTCGTTGGTTGAGTAGACATGTTCAGCAAATGCTATTTTGTTGCAAACATTTTAATTGATAAAATACATTTTCCAAATTATCGCTTTGACTAAATTTTCTTTAAATCATTATATCCATAAGCAGTTCACTTTATGGTCCCACTTTAAGGATTCGGGGCCTTCCTGACAATGTTTTTCAGGAACATACCAGTTTTCTCCTGATATTTTCCTCCGCCATTAAAGTCAGTGGCGGTGTACTTGTACATATATATATGCAGTAGGAAAAATACTCAAGAGTTGACGGCGTGCTTCGAATCTACTATCTACTCACGATTGTGAAATTTTCGCCACGCCACGCCACGTCGCATACCTACTATCATTTAAGAACAATCTCGAACATGTCAGATTTTGAAATAAAAATTGTTCTGGAGGTACAATGCCACAAACGTTAAGCTGACACGTCAAACATATTAAGCTCCCTTTTTACATGAGGGGATTAAAAAGGTCAAAGGTACATTCGAATCCGCGTATAATATGGTAGCTGCTTATTAAGTGCGACGTGATAGTTGGAAGGTCGTCCGCACTCACCTATTGGCATTTCCCAAGGTGTGCTCAAACATTTCCAATCTGGGTCATCGAGTAACGCGCCGGAAAATGTTCGCCGGCACAAAATGATTCATGGAAATTGCACAGTAATTGAAAAAAATACGTTATTGCCATTTGACGCATTGCCGTGGGATGTTCTGCTCACCGTCGGTAAAATTGTATCCGATCCAATCCGTATCTATCACGTTTTTAGGGTTCTGCTGTCGTATTGTCAGCCACCGATCAGACCCGAGCTCTAGATTCGGACCTTAGATTAAAACTACAAGAGCAAATCGAGTCGAGTGGTCGAAAAAAGGCGTATTATTTATTTACTCTGTATGTATTCGACCTTTGCTCAGATGTGGTACAGATAATATTAATCAAATAATATTTGGCAGACAGCTAATTTTACTAATTAGACCGCTTCGTCGCTTAACATCAGGCGAGATGGCGGTCAAGTGTAAACCTATAAAAGTAAAATAAAAATCCAATTGATATTCTAAACGCAAATGATTGTAAGAATCTATGGATGTATGTTTCATACTATTTCACGCAAAAACTACTGAGATAATATTATGCTATTTTTATCCCAGGAAATTAACTGGGCTGGGAACTATGCGGGTGAAAGAAACCGCAGGGAGCCGCTAGTTTAAAACATTTTCAGAATTCTAGTCTCCACAATTCTTTCTCTCCACATTTCATGTCCTGTATTATTTGTTTGAAGATAAACGTGAGTTTGAGAGAGTAAGTATAGCGCAGGTGAGTAATATCTATTGACGCATTTGCACATTATTCCGAAATGTTATTCCCATCAGCCCGTCAGTTACAGGACGCTTTTTACCTTCTTACCCAATTACCCGAAAAATAACAACAACTGTATTACTTCTTAGAAATTAATTCGAAGACGAGGCTGGCTTCGAGGCTTTATTTACATATAATATTTTGTATTTAATTTCCATCTAATACTGAATACCTTCAGGCGACAATTTTTCGGAAAACGTTTCTTAGCACAAATCTATGTTGTTTGAGGAATCCTTGTAGAAAATTAATTTGGATATTTAGTGTTGTTTTCGATTTAGTCGTGATATTACAAAATTGGCATACACTATTCCTTTCTGCTCAAATTTGTGTAAACTTTTCGAATGCTAAGATTATAGTTTTATTAATTGGAAACTTTACGCAATTTTTGTATTTTCTAAGGGTTTTCTATACAAAAAGTGTCAACAGGATAAACACATTTCTGTTTTAAAACGTAAGTGGTACCTAATCGAAATAGATAGTTATATAGCCATAGTTGTCACAGAATAATTAATTGATCGATAAACCTTTTATTGTTCACAATAAACTGTACAAGAGACGATCTTCTTAGCATTCCATGGATTCACCGTGCGGGTGCCGGGTCCATCGTGTGGCAGAGAGAGAAAAACTCGAGTAGTTCCCGAGACTTGTGACTCGGGCGTAGGTTTAAGGGGCCCCTTTCTGACGTACATCAACACTCACCTTCACCACTCGTTTTTCTCTCCCTGCCCAGCCAAATCTGATATGAGCCTACTAGTGCAGCTTTAGATACACGTTCTAGTATAGAACTTACAGCACTTCTGGATAAGCCAAGGTCTTTCAGTAGGTTATAGAGAGATTTTGCTGGTATACCTCTCGCTCCCACTTCTACAGCGTATAAACTAACTACATAGCCGTTTTTGTTAATTCGTTTAGGAGGTCGTAATACTTATTTTGTTTCATCGCGTGGTCTTTAGGTATATTAGTTTCCCACGGTACGGTAAGTTCTACAAGGACTATGCGTTTCGTAGCTCTAGAAAAAGGAAAATGTCCGGTCTGGATGACGAAACACCCACATCCTCTGGGATTTTGTAGTGCTTTTCATACGTGTCCATTAAAATAGTCCAATCAGGTGCTGTACCCAGGATTGAGTAAGGCTTGTTCCTGGAGTTTGAAGTTGAGCCTTCTTTACAAAGTTAATTTGTCTGTTGTTTGTCGTCAATCCCTTTTGGGCTCTAGCTACCGAAAGGCTCATGGCTTCACGTATGATTTCAAGTACTCTGTCATGACGCCGTGAGTAATGACCCCCATTAAGGAGCACCTTGCATCCCACCAATATGTGCCTTGCTGTACATATCGCCTCTCCACAAGTATAGCAACATTTTTCAGAGGCTTTTCCCCACCTTACCAAGTTACTCTGGTCAGGGAGGGTCATTTGGAATGCATTTAGATAAAATTTTAATAAGGCAGGGGACCAGTCATAGATCAAGGTGCGCCATTTTAGAGCTAATGGGATACAGAACTCACCTATGGTTAACCACTCACTTTGCATTTCTAAATTCATAGCGTGCACTTTGTAACCGTCATTTTCGTCTTGTTGTAGAAAGGTTTTTACCATGTCTCGGTCTTCCCTTTTTTTTTCTCGCACCCAACCCAGCAGTATTTACTTGTGCACCTGCCATAAATTGTTTATGGAATTGAAGTCTAGATTCCAGGTCTGAAGCAGTTTTGTCTTTTGGGAGAGATGTAATTAATTCGTCTTGCGACTTTCCCAAAACATGCGTTTTTGTAACTCTTAGGTGTTTGTAAAGTTCAGACGGTTTCTTTAGTTTCAGCCCAAAACTATTGTGATCCCTAAAAGAGTAGAGGATCAGCCGGATGTGCCAATCCGAACCATGACTTCAATATCTTTATGACATTGGCATCTAGCTTTGCCAGGAGAGTTTTACCGATGTCATATACTAGGAAAGGCCAAGTGAGACGTGATGTGAGGTAGTTGTCATATATCCATGCTTTTTGATATTGCTGATAGGCTGCTGGTCTACCTTATTGAGGTTGTTCATGAAATTTTCAACAACCACCTCTAATGATGGTGTACGTCCTTTGTGATCTATCTTTCTACCAAGAAATTTGAAAGGCACTGCCTCTGCAATTGTGGCAACTCCTTGGCCACTTATGGAGAGTCCCGGATCGTAAGACGTATATTTGGTATTTCTTCTACCCAGACAAAGACAATGACATTTAGATGGTTTTGTCCTCATTCCTCCGTCCATGTACAGAACTCATCGACTTCGTTCAACAATTCTTGACACTGTTTGGGATTACGTGTAAGTATTGCAAGGTCGTCCGCAAAGGCCAAGATTGACTCAGTGTACTTATTGTTGATTTTAAACCGGTAGCCCCATTTCTTTTCACGGGATATTAATTTGTCTACTAAAATATTTATAACTATATTAAATGCTATTGGTGATAAGCAGCACCCTTGGAATAGTCCTACATTGTATTCAAGTGGTTTTGTGTATTCCTTGTTTACTGCTATGACGAATTTTAAGTGGCAATAATAAGAATTAATTATGTCAATAATTTCAGCAGGAAAGTTATACCATTTTAGGGCAAATATCATAAGTTCATGCTGGACAGAACCAAACGCGTTCTCTAGGTCTATCCAGCAGACTGTAATTTGCCTCTCATGTGTTCTGGCATCTTTCAAACTTTCTGCTAGTAATGTATTGTGTTCCAGGCATCCAGAAATACCAGGCAAGAACCCTTTCTGGTGATTGGGCCTGAAATACCTATTGCTAGTCATAAATGTGGTCATTTTTGTTTGCAAAATACTGAAAAAGATTTTAGAAATTGTATTGGTTAGGGCTATCGGTCTGGTGTCTTTGGGATGAGTTACTTCCTGCTTTTTAGGGATGAGGACAAAAATTGCTCTTCCAAATGCTACTGGGACTTGCTTTCTTGACCAGATCTTAATGAATATATTCAAGATATGTTTACGAACTGATGGACACTTTTTATACACTATGTAAGGAATGCCATCTGGGCCAGGAGCTGATTTAGTAGTTTTCTTTTTAATTTGATAGTTTACTTCCTCTTCACTAGGTGGGGTGCCTTGAAAGCCTGTCAGAGGATCATTAGGTCTTTGGTTTAATTGTGTAATTGCTTGGCGAAGGTCAATTTCATAAATCAGCAATGTTTTCTAGTCTTGAGCACTGACAGATTGTTCACAATCTGTTTCAAAACTCATCAGTGAGTTGGATCACGCCCGGGGGTTAGTAGATAGATTCTATGTCGTGACGATTCTTGCCCATCGGACGTGGTGGTGGTGGTTCAACTGGGCAGTTTAAAAAAAAATGTTTCGTAAAATCTATTCGTGCTTTTCTTTATGATAAGCAACGATATTTAAATAAGGATAGTAAGTACCTCACTACATAATGCTTTCTATACCGTGTAATAAAACTGACCGAGCCTTATAAAACGCCTAGGATAAATATGTTACAGTACAGAACCTTTGCTATGCGAGGCTAGACCGTTTTTAGCTGGTTTTTTTTCACTAGCAGCCAGCTTCGTCGTGGATTAGAGATGTCGATGAATTTAGGGGCGCGCATTTTCCAGCCGAATAAGCCCCGTAATGTTACTGCTCGGGAAGAAGATATTCCAACGATTTTCCCGATAAGGTGAATAGACAGCGCGTTTATACAAAAAATGTCATAGAACATCATCTTAAGTTAGTTTACTGTTGAATATAGATCGCTTCTATGACAAGCCACTCAGGCAAATTTTCTTCACAAATTAATTGATATAGTATAAGAAAACTTCTTTATACAAAACATATACGTTGCTGAACCATTACAATCGCCGTCAGGTAATTTGGTCGTACTTTCGTATCGAAGACAGTATCGTTGTGTACGACACGATCGCAGTTCCTAAATAATAATTTGATCGTGAAAAATACCTATTCAAGTTTATTTGCAAAGCTGCATGTACAAAGTAACGAAACATAAAGCTTCTCGATCGTGCGCATGTATGTTGTTTACCGAATCCTTTTTGCTTTCACGCATGAATAGCTGCCACTCGGCTGGCTCGCCCAATTCTCAGCGATAATTCACAAACTTTCTCTTAGACTAGTCAAAGAAAAGACAGTTTTGTGTATTTGAAACCTATAACCGTTTCTCGGACGTAAGATGATCGGTTTAGCTGGCTTAAATTTAGTGCAATATTCCATTCTTCATTGATCTGTGAAATAGGCGAAGGTAAAGGAATATTCTAGTCAGTATGAGCAGTGTTTACTTATTACAGTTTTGTTAACACTAATTGTGGTCTTACGAAATTTGGCGTAAGTTCTCAATTTAGTATTTTTGAATTCGATTTATTTCAGGTCATGAATATCGAAAAGCTATTTAGCTCACGTAAACTTTAATCCCACCAAAAAACAAAAATATAAAAAAGGAGAGCCAAGTTCAATACAAAATGTATGCTTGGCTGTGAGGTACGCCGCAAAAAGAATGGTAATTTGCTACGGTCAGGTGCTTTGCTTTACTTGAATTTCAGCAGACCCAGTGTTTTCATTGGACTGCCTTTTTTATTTTACTTTTTTTTACCTATAATAGGTTCGCACTTGACCACCATCTCGCCTGATGTTAAGCGATGATGAGATCTGCGATGGAGCGTATTATATACTTATTTGTAAATATTGAATTTAACCTATAGTCCGTTCCACGGAGAGGTGAAGAAAATGTAAACAAAGGTGCTACCATAACATAAAAATCGTTTAACCTTAGTATTTTTCTAAAACTGTCTTAAAATATTTTTCACACATATGATACGACTTTACTGTGATCTTAAATACAACATACGTGGATTTGTATTGATCAAATAATGATTTATTAACTTATCTTGAAAGTTATAAATAGTAATAGTAGAATGTGGTAGATACGGTTTTAAACAGTGGCAATTTGATATATGTTTCCCAAACTGCGAATCCCACCGAAACATAAATGTGAAGTGAAAGACAAGTTCAATATTATCATATTAAAACCAGCCAAGTCAGACTGATTTTAATAATCATCATAAATTATAAAAACAAATCATATTTTAAGTGTTTAAAACTAGTCTATGTTATTATAAATAGATTTTAGAACTGACCATTTAAGACCATTTAGATCTCTATTCTTTAGACGTTGAAGTCAACAAACAAGGCATATAATATCATAATACTGAACTTTGATCTCACTTCACTCAAGCTTACGCATGTTTCTGATGAGATACCATTACTTTTTTCACGTAAATTATAAGACGTTTACCTAATGAACCACCAAATAATGTCTATTTATTTGCAAGAAAATCTACTAATACTTTTTATAAGTGCAAAAGTTTGGATGTACGTTGCTCAATCATGTTGGAACAGCTAAACGGCTCAGGTTTAAACGCGGAACACCGTTAGATTATGATCTGGAACACATAGATATAAGTTTATTTTTATGGAGGGAAAATTACGGAAAAGGGATTTAAGCAGGTAAATTTGCAGGACGCTGCTCACATAAGCAACCCGCTAAAAGTTCTTCGCTGGGGCTATAATTCTTCCGTGTTAGTGGTAGATGACAAAGCTCTCTGACCTCGAAAATTTTTAGGAACATGCTAGTTTGCTCTAGATGTTTTCTTTTACCGTTACCAGCATTACGCTCATGAATTCGAAAAGACAGAGGTGCGCGTGAGATTAGAACCAGGCACTGCATCTGCGTATTGGTGTGACAAGACCACCCGAGCCGAGCAATAACTTAATGTTAAAATAATAAATGTAAAAACAACTTAATGTAAAAACAGAACGCTCATTAACAAATTTGTTTGGATGTAAAAATCTTATATTAGGATAGATGAAAACACTACCCAGTATTCGATATGTTTTAAAATTAATCGCAACAGCATCTAACGCAGTAGAAATTAATTGCATTTTTGAATGAATTACACCTAACTACCACTCTTATTAAAAAAATACCCAATGGGGCACTGAATATTAAAACTATTTGAATGTTCTCAGAATGGGTAGGAATAGTGCCACTAATATCTTATGTGCCACCATTTGTTTTGTTATTTTACTTACCTTATTTGTTTGTTACGGAATGAAGTATAAGGGCCACGTTAGCTATATACTCAGACTGGATTGCTTTTTTTAGTTCAAATATAAAACGTAGATCAATAATTATAGCAAGGAAATAGTATATAGGTTACCACTTATATAGGTACACCACTTTTTATTAGGACAAAATAATAGCAATGGCAGCTACACAGGTAGTAAGAACTAGTGATGTGCTGGATTGTGAAAAAAGTACATCCACGGATACGGATCTGAATGTAGATATATATACGAGTATCTAAAGCTGCGCTAGTAGGCTCATATCAGATTTGGCTGGGCAGGGAGAGAAAAACGATTAGTGAAGGTGAGTGTTGATGTACGTCAGAAAAACCCTTAAACCTACGCCCGAGTCCCAAATCTCGGGATGTACTCAGCATTTCTCTCTCTGCCACACGATGGACCCGGCACCTGCACGGTGAATCCATGGAATGCTAAGAAGATCGTCTCATATATATATAGCTCATTAAATTTAAGTTTACTAAAAAAGTCAATCATTTCACATACATAATGAAAAAGGAATTTAAGTCCTACATAACAAAACAAAGCTGTTCCTACTTAATAATTAATATTAATAAAAACTGTTTGTATGTTACTATTGTGTTCCATGAACCAACCACCCAAGTTATTTTTGTATTAATGTTTTAAACTTATGCGCACCACATATTTAATAAACATATAATTATAAAATAATAGAAATAATACAAAAGGTTGGAAACGGACTTATTGGAATATATTTAACCTTGTTATGTGACGAAAATCTAAAACGGCAAACAGAGATGCTTACAACGAACTATCTTCTAAAACAAAGGTTGAGAAATGCTGGTCTGTCATATTGAGAGTGACATTGATTTGTTTACATTTTCTACACCTGTTCGTGGAACGGACTATAATAGAAAATCAATGCAAATATACAAGTCGTCTAGAGTTAACTCCTTGGGTGACAAGTACAAAACAAATGATTTTAACTTATCTTGTTAGAACACTGCGGTGCATCCATGAGTGCACGCACCAATCTATCCCCTAAAGAAATATTGCCAAAAGATGTATTTATTGACTGCGATTTCCTTCAGTTTTAAAACAACTAGTTTACAGTTACTTTGAACAGTTTTCACTGCTCTGTGACTTTTAATTTTCAAAGATATTTTTACAATTTGAATTTTAGTCTAGCGATTCTTAGCTCGAAATATCTAAGGTTCCAGTTGTAGACGTAATGCGCTGCCATTTTGTCCCCACACTCACCTGTGAAAGTGCTCTAAAAGGGATGCGATGCGATTTGGATAAAAAATACATCGGATGAATTGAAGCAGTCTTTGAGAAGCACTTCTACAGAGCGGGACGGCCGTGTTTGATCAGAGCGAGTTCGCAAATGCTACTGATTGCTTGTTTGTACTGAGAAATTTTTATTTCCGAAGTTCAACGCCCAAGCCCGCATTGGAATTTGGATTACAACTACCTATTTCAAATCGATTTATGTAATAACGTATTGAATTCGTAGTTTTATAGTTTAGTTGGAATTGCTGTGGCAGCATAAGAGTTTGGCGGTTCGTAGGAATATTTCAAGAAAGGTATCATTAAATAAAATGGTTTTTCGTAAATTTGCTTCGGTTTAGAGCTTTATAATTGGTTTCCGTTGCAAACAATAGGTTGAACTCAGTTTAAATTTGGGAATCACGACATAGAATTTGATCATGTATGCAATTATGGAGCTGGTATCTAAATCGGTATTTGTGTTTTTTATCAAAGCTTCAATTAATTTCTGCTGTCCCAGTATATTTACGTAGTGGCACAGTCTAATAAGTCATAATAGTTTGTTTTTGTACTGTGGTAATGGTGTGGAAGTTTTTATTTGGCGTCTGACGTCAGGCGTCGGGCGTCGGGCGTCGGGCATCGGGCGTCAGGCGTCGACCGTCGAGCGTCGGGCGTCGGGTGTTAGGCACCATACATTTATATAATTATACATATAGTAGTCAGTCAACACAATTACTAACAACTAATATTATGATCAATACCAACAACAATTAACAACACTGTAAATGAAATATGATCAAGGTTATTAATAAATGACTTACTAAGAATAAAAATAATGCTCACTGCTGCCCTAACCATCGGTAGCTTGGGCGTTGCCCCGCTGCTGGCGGCTAGCTTGGTTTAATTTTTATAATGTATCTATGTTATTTTATATCATCATCAGCCTGTACTTGTCCACTGCTGGGCATAGGACTCTCCCAAGATACGCCACTCAGCCCGATCCTCGGTCTTCCGTCTCCAACCGCCACCAGCTGCCTTTCGAATATCGTCACTCCATCTAGTCTCAGGGCGTTCTACACTACGTTTACCGATTCGCGGTCTCCACTCCAGAACCCGTTTACCCCAACGGTTATCAGGTCTGCGACAGATGTGTCCGGCCCACTGCCACTTCAGTTTACTAACACGGTGAGCTATGTCGGTCACTTTAGTTCTCTAACGAATTACTTCATTGCGAATGCAATCCCTCAGAGAAACTCCAAGCATAGCTCTTTCCATAGCTCGCTGGGCGACTTTGAGCTTACGGACCATTTTGACTGTAAGTGTTCACGTTTCAGCACCGTAGGTCATAACGGGTAGGACGCACTGATTGTACATTTTTGTCTTGAGACTTTGTAGGATGGGTGACGAGAAGACTCGACGAAGTTTTCCAAATGCTGCCCAGCCCAACTGTATTCTTCTCATAGCCTCACTCTCAAAATTACCTCTACCTAGTTCGAGCGTCTGCCCTAGGTAAACGTTTTTCTGTACAATTTCAACAGTGGTTCCACTAACGGCAAAATTCATCCGGAGGCCGATGCGTTGAGAAGCTTTAGCTAAGCTGTCCAGCATCCACTGCAAGTCCTCCAGCGATTCTGCCATAATTACGATGTCGTCCGCAAATCGTAAGTGAGAGATGCACTCGCCATTGATATTTAGGCCACGTCCAACACAATCCAGCGTGTTAAACTTATCCTCTAATGCGTTTGAGAACAATTTCGGGGAAATTACATCCCCTTGTCTCACGCCTCGATGTAGGGGAATATGTTTCGTCCGCCGTCTTGGATTTGGACCGTTATTGTAGCGGCGTCATATAAATATCTCATCACTTCGATGTATCGCCAATCGACTTGGCATCGCTGTAAGGACTCCAGAACAGCCCAGGTTTCGATTGAGTCAAAGGCCTTCTCATAGTCCACAAATACTAAGCAGATGGGGCGATTATACTCCTTTGTCTTCTGTACAATCTGCCGTACCGTGTGGATATGGTCTATGGTGCTATACCTACTTCAAAACCCGGCCTGTTCAGGAGGTTGAAATTCGTTGAGTCTTCGGGCGAGCCGATTTGTGATGACTCTTGAGATATATATCGGTCTGCAGTTCTTCAAAAGGGTCTTATCTCCCTTTTTAAAGAACAGAATAACCACACTTATGTGCCATGCCTGTGGAGTTCTCCCGGTGAAGAGGACGGTATTAAACAGTTCTTGGAGCTCTTTAATAAGTGGAGTTCCACCGGACTTTAAGAGCTCTGTAGTAATTCCGTCCTCACCCGCGGCTTTTCCGTTCCTAAGTTGCCCAAGAGCCATCACAATTTTGCCCAGACTTATTTCAGGCAGGTCTTCGGTGTAGTGACGTGTTAGAGTGGCTCTTTTGTCCTCGTTTTGTTGGAGATGAGGAGCATGCGATGCGTACAGCTGGCTGTAAAAGTCTTCTACTTCCGATAGGATTTCCGACTGGGATGAAACGACTTTCCCCGCCGAGGTGGTTAACTTCATCAGGTGGCTTCTACCTAATGTCTTGACAAACACTTTTGACCCCCGATTTCGCTCAATTGATTTTTCAATCAAGAGCGTGTTAGCTGATCGGAGGTCACGTCGTACAAGTTTGGTAATTTTCTTATTAAGAGCCCCTTGTTCTGACGAAGTTAACATGGGATTGCGTCGTTCTTCCATGAGTTTCAGAGTCTCCGTCGAAAGCTTTGACTTTCTGCCTTTGCTACGCATTTTGCAGAATTTTGTGCCCTCATCTCCATCATAGGATATCCACCACTCTGTCAATCTTCTGGTCAACGCTATCTGTGGTTTCCAAGGCAGCAAATCGGTTCTCCAGTTTTAGCTGGAAAGTTTCAGACCCAACTATGGTATGGAGAAGGACGGACGGAGTGTTAACTTCATCAAACGGACACGTTCGAGCTTATATTTGATATTCAGAGTGCCTCGTACAAGCCTGTGATCGCTTCCGATAATAAACCTAGAGATCACGGAGACATCCCTGAATATACGCCGCTTATCCGTAATGATGAAGTCAATCCCATTTTTCGTCCGTCCGTCGGGGCTTCGCCAAGTCCACCTCCTTTGAGGCTGTTTCTTGTAGAACGAATTCATCAGAAACAGCCCTTCTTTCTCGAGGAAGTCAACCAGCATTTGGCCCCTGTCATTCCTACGTCCCAAACCATAGGGCCATACTACCAATTCACTGCAAGTCCGTACTCCCACTTTGGCATTAAAAACCCCCATAACAACGTTGAAGTGGGCTTTGGAGGTATGATGTAACGCCTTTGATATATCCTCATACAAAGCCTCAACCTCTGAATCTGGGTATGCCTCCAAGGGTGCGTATACCATGACCACTTTGAGGGTATACATCTCGGTCAACTTCAGCACAAGATACGCGACCCTCGGAGACACACTTGCAATTTCCAGAACGTTGTTACGGAGAGTTTTGTGAACCAAAAACCCGACACCGCCTTGCGACAGCTGGTGACTTTCACGGTAGTACATAAGATGGCCTGATTCCAAGGTTACGGTGTCCTCTCCCTCTCTTCGGACTTCACATAACCCAAGAATGTGCCATCTTATGTGGGTCAGCTCCTCTTCTAGCTGGGCAACTCTATCCTCATCGCGAATCGTTCGTCCATTGTGTACAGCCAGGGTCAGTTGGGTTTGGCGGCCTACCGTAGCCCGGGGATTCTTCGCACCCCTTGCCCTGCCGTTACCATGGCCGCCGCCTTGACCAGGAATAGCAGGGCGGCCGGGAACTAGGGGCCTTTTATTTTGTGGACCTATCATGAGAGGGTTTGCCCTCAGTTGCCACGCTGGACATGCGGGGTGGCGACCGCAGAGGCGCAACTTTTTGTACCGGTGAGCCTGCTGCCCGTCACCGGCTGGGATTTAAATTGCGCCGTTATTTGGATGGTTTGACCGCCATCTACCGGTTCCCCATTTGTGGGCTCTTACCACAGGCAGGGGGGACCGATGCCACATTCTACGCCCGGGCACCAGGGCAAATGTTATTTTATATAAATATTGTAAAAACTTAGATTTAAGAAGGTAAATAAATACGTGAGTAAAAAGAGTAAATAGTTATTTATACTCGTACTCGTAGGCATATGTAGTGTACATGGTTCTCAATATACGACTAAGTTTATATCCATAAGTACATAAGTGAGAGATAAATAAAGATTTAAGAAGATATTTTGTTAACTAACTGTGAAAATTGAGTGCGGCATTTTTCCCACTTCATTTTTTTTTACAATAAAGAGTGTCGGAACTATCTGGACCTGTGCGAGACGGTAAGCAACCTCTAAGAATATATGTCGCGCATTTATTTGAATATGAAGAGCCTAAATTTTCCTTATACAGTGATTAGTTACATTTAGTTAAATATGTAATTAGTTACAATTTTGGTGTCTTCAAATCGTTCAAGAGTGAATTTCTAGATAAGCACGTTGCATCAGTCGAGAAGCCGGTTAAGTGTAAACCTGCAAAAGTTGAAAAAAAATCTAACGCTGCCCTGCGCTCGTCATCATTACAGGGCATAGATCTATGTATGTCTTTTATTTTTAAATGGAGTATGGGGATCTCATCCAGTCTTGTTTCGCGAATGAACCCTCCCGTGACAAGCCACCGTTACATTTTTCTATAAACATATAAACAAACATTATTTTTGTTGTCGTTGAATCCTGTTGGAATCGGAAGATATTCCGGAGCGAGTCCGTATCGACAAGCGGCTTAGTTTAAATTGAAACATATTGGCGGGGAAGGCAATCCTTACCTTACGTTATGTGTAGGTAGGTATTAGAGACGTGCATTATACACTTTGTTTTAACCGGCGTATGGACTTTTTTCAACAACTATTCGTTCAACAGATAATTTACAAAACTTCATAAAGCCATTTGGGCTTTGTATTTGGACAATTTTTGCAAAATTTTTGTGATTTTTTTAAAAAGGCCTTCTATGGCAGGTGAATTGAGATTAGGCTGCACTTCCTAGATGTAGAGCCCTAATAATCTAAAATGATTAACTAATATTACTTACCCATATACATAAAGCATACCTACGTGAAAGTGTTCCGTATAAAATCTCACGTAAAGACGAGCGCTAGTGCACCTCACATGGAACAATGTCAGCTTGGGCTACCACCGGTAGGGAATATCAAGGAATTATCTGATATCCCTTATGGCCCTAGCGGGAATGATCTTGAACCTATCGACTTGTGGCCAGCATGGAGATATTCACTACTTTTTATTATCTGATGTAAACTGAATTATTATTTCGGGGTTAAGTTCCAAAAGATATATCTGAATAGGACCAATTGAATAGGTAATTTTACCATACAGGTAGTCTGACTGATTTTTATAAATTTTAAATGAATGCGGCCAAAGTATTATCATAAGTAAGTTAATATAATGTCCGCCCCATCTTCGCTCGTGGTACAAATGTATATAGCTTATAAGCACTTAGGGATCCTGTACATTAATTCCTGAGAATATCGCTTTCAAACAAAAAAACCTCTTTAGCTACGTGCTACGCCACCTGTCGAAAATTGGTCTTACCAACTCAGAATTAGAAAAAAAATGATTAGAAAAGGTTTATAATGACGCAACCTTAGACGCATGCTATCACGTTAACGCACGGTACGAAAGCTCTCAAAAAAGTTTTTCACGTTTTATTACATTCTTAATTCATGTTCCACTCCTATTAATATAAGACTAGTGTGTCACCTCATCTTCAAAAGCCTATCCGAGCGCTTGGTCGACGCGACGCGTGACCAAAATGCTGGCGTTTATTTGGCCCAACGCATAAGCATTGCCATTCAGCGTGGTAATGCCGCCAGCATGCTGGGTATGCTTCCGATTGGTAGTGGGCTTGAACATCTTGATTATCTATAGACCTCGTGGTCTATAGATAATTCAGGTGTGCTTAGTGTAAGTAGTTAGGTTTGTAGTGTAGTGTATGTAGTTCTCATTGTATTTTAGTTTTGTTAATAAAGGCTCTGCCCAGATAAAAAAAAATTAATAGAAGCGTAATGTTATATTGCTTAAATATAGCCCTCCTCGATAAATGGACAATCTAACAAATAAATAATCTTAACTTAGGACCAGTATTCCCCGAGATTCTAGCGTACAAACAAACAAACAAACTCTTCAGCTTTATAATATTAGTATAGATATCAGGTGTCGGATTTCATCTAATTGATTTGGGAGACCTATCTGTTGCGTTTGTATACATTATACAATTATTATTTGTTCTATAAACGCTAGTTCTCCGGACCCAAGTTAAAGTACCCATGCTCAGCTTTTCTCTTAACCTTATTTTTACCCTTCTTAGTACATCTTGTTTTTAGCAAATATTTAAATTCACAACCTGTAAAGAGAATAGGGTCTGTAGACCCATTAACGATTTTAGGGGCATCACGCCTACATACATATGTGCTAATAAATACCAAACCAGACAAAAATATATTTTTTATTATTTTAAAGAGTGACGAGACAAGCAGGACATTTGCCTGATGGTATGCAACATGCCTGCCACATAACAGCACAATCACAAGCAGCTATTGGAACATGAACAATCCAAATCATTACCTAGCACTGCACTGCGCTCGTCACCCAGAGATCTAAGTATGAACCGACCTAAACGTATGAATGTCTAGTAGTCTTATTTCCAAATATATTAGAGGTTTGGCGGCTACCTATCTCAACCCTTCGTGTATTGTATAGTACCATCTGTTCAAATAAAGTAGTCCGCCGTAGAAACGTCTAGATGGTACACGGAATAGCTGAGAGCTACGCTCTAGGAATTTTTTCCTGGATTGTTGTAGGTACTTACCTAATTTTATAAGCTAACTGTGAGGTCGGCCTACAGATGTAAATTGTATTTTATTTTTTGGGTAGTAACGTCTTTTTTACACCAATAGGAGTCTGTTGGCTCAAACTAATGTTTGTAAATTACAAATATTTGACATTATTGTTTAATTTAAAGTATTGCAAGTTGTGACTCTTTGTAGAGTCCATCTGGGGAAGTACCATACTTTTCCCAGTTATTCTAACGCCAAGGAGTAACATGCAAATATCACTGTTCTGGTTTGAAGGGCATTGTTTCCAGATAATTTACAGGCCAAAAAGATAAGTCGTCTTATCATCATACAAAAATATGGGGGACGAACGCAGTTAAGTGCTAGGTTTAGTTTAGTGATTGCTCTTCATGTTCCAACAGCTCCATGACACGGTTATTATAGACAGGCGTATTGCTTACAATCAGGCACTCTACATTGCATTATAAATACATTTATTTTCTCCGAAAAATCTAAAACCGACTTAAGTTTAAAATAATTAAACTTCGACGCTCGACTAAATTTCCTAAGAAACTATTCCTAACTAGTAAGGAAATTTTCGTTTTAAGTTCATATTTCAATTTCAATAATTGCCCCTTCGTTTTCGGTAACATTGATATTTTATGATATAATACAATAATACCTCTCAAGTAATTTCTACCAAACCAAAAAATGTAATCATTAAAACAATTATCAATTATTTATCGGAGCTATCCTGTAACATTTACACAAAAAAATACAACCGACAAGAAAACCTCCTCCTTTTTTTGAAGTCGGCGATAATAGTTTCAAGTAAATATTTTGTAGAAATACTATTACTTAAATAAATGTAGTAACGAGTAATGTTTTTTTATTTATATCTGGAAAACAGTTGAGTTTTTATTGAATTGTAAGTAAATTTACCTCAAATGAAGCCAGACTATTTTTTCTGTATAATTTCATTCTGTATTAATATTTTTGTTATAATTTCATTTTAAATTTATTGAAGCTACATTTATATTACTTTTATACTTTGCTTTTTAAGTGGATGTTGATTTTATTCGTAATGCACTCGTAATTTGTATACGTAACCACACAGAACAATTTAAACAGAATACCAGATTATTAGTAAAATATGAATTTTATGCACTCTATTTCATGTGTAATATTTCAGTCTGAAATATTTTATTACTCTTCCTATTTTGCTGAACGCCGTTCTCGATTCCACGTGGTATGAATATCGAATTATGTGCAGTCGAAGCGGGGAGTTGTCCTATTTCGTGTTGCTTTGTAGTTAGGTGCACGTAACGAGCAGCAATCTACAATTTATTTAAAAAATCTCGAAAAAGTTTTATTTATGTTATACTTTTTAGTTTTAGTTATCGAAAACGTTATTGTTATAAATATTTATTTAAACATGCTAAAAAGGCTTTCTTTTACTAAGCTACTTACTTATTTTTATTAAAAGTTAAAAGAATAGAATACTAAGTGTGCTCCGCAGTACCTCCCCACAAGATGGGTCTAAATTTTCAGGAGAAAGTAGCCGATATGACGTTGCTGTTTCATTTATAGGTAGGTACAACGTGGTGGATAAAAAAAAAATGAGCTTTCATGTCTAATTTTCATATATATGACTCAAAATGTAGTATAAATGATCTACCATAAATATAGTTGCACCTTTCTGCAACACCTTGTAGAATAGGTACATGTGTAAGCCGGAAGAGAAAGAGAGAGTCGCTCCAATTTTTTTCATATGGGCCTTCCCTGAAAACGCAATATTACCTTCAAAAAATGCCTCACTTAGGACTTCACAATTTTTATTTTTCTATTTCAATGTTGGACTCCTAGTGAAAGTGTTTTATAATGCCATCATTACACATTGTAACTATCCGTATTTAGTACAATACTCCCGCGTCACCGAATATTGTTGTTGAAGAAGTTGATCTCCCTTGGTACTACTTGCCTAGCAGTATCACTGAGCAATTGGATTGCAAATAAAACCACAGTGCTCAGCTGGTGGAAGACAAAATTTATTCAAAACTAAAATTGGTATATCAAAACCTTCATATAACTCGTTTGCGCGTTTTAACTGCCTTACAGCGCCATCTAGAGTTTAATGGGTGAACTAAGCTTCCCATACTACTTGGAGTTACGTATACATAACCGCCCACCATGAACAAGTGAAGCTTGTTCATCGAAGGTTATAACAAAAAAAAACTAAATTTAACAACAAGTAAGATATAAAGTTAAACTTAAACTATTGAAAATACATTTTAGGTATGCCATTACATTTGGAACATAAACATTCGCAAAGTCTTTATGACATTTCTATGTATCCTTAAGGTACATGAAATAAATACAATACATAATAAATACTAAAATACAAAATAAATGCAAAAAAATCAATCAAACACCAAACTTTGGAAAAGTAGACAATGAAATAAGTCTAATCTGTGGTTGGAAGAAGGCACAGCTTGCCTATCGCACTTTTGATGGTTCCATTTTTTACCTTGAGTGTCACTACTCGTGTTAAATTGTCTGGTCCTGGATGGGTGTCAATCACCTTACCATAAAGCCAACGACATGGTGGTAAGTTTTCTTCACGAATGACAACAATGTCACCAACTTTAGGTTGGGGCATCGTAGATGACCAGCGATAACGTTTGTAGAATCTAGTAAGATACTGTTGCGACCACTGACGCCAGAAGTCTTGGATCATTCTCTGAGTGTACTGCCACCTTCTTAAAGAACTTATCGTCTGTCGCTCAAAGTTTTGGTCTGGTGGTGTCACGAGAGATTCACCTACAAGGAAATGCCCGGGAGTAAGTATTGTACAATTGGTTTCTTCAGTACCATTTATTACTGTGAAAGGGGGCGGGAATTCAAGCAGGCTTCTATCTGCGCCAATACTGTGGTAACTTCTTCAAATGTTAATGTTGATTGACCAATGACTCGTTTCAGATGATACTTTACAGACTTGATTCCTCCTTCCCACAATCCACCAAAGTGAGGAGCGCGGGCTGGTATAAATTTCCAGGAACACCCATTTGTGGCTAGTGCTTCAGAAATTTCCTGAAGCATAGAACTCTTTTCGTTCTTGAATAACTTATTTAGTTCTGCAGCTGCACCAGTAAAATTTGTTCCATTATCGCTCCACATTTCAGTGCAGTGGCCACGTCTTGATACAAATCTTTTAAATGCCTGGAGAAAACCTTCTGTGGTCAACGAAGTGACAGCTTCAAGGTGGACTGCTCTAGTGGCCATGCAGACGAAGAGGCATATATATCCTTTATGCGATTGGTGCCCACGTCCTGTACGAATTTGGATTGGGCCGGCGTAGTCTACGCCACTTGATTTAAAGGGACGCGAAGACGTCGCTCTGGCTGAAGGTAGCTGCCCCATTAGCTGAGTTTCAGTCTTTCCTGTATGTTTGAGACAGGTAACACACTTTCGGAAATATTGCTTTACAAGTCTAGCGGCTCCTAAAATCCAATAAGTATTTCTTAAATAACACAACATTAGTTGTGGACCGCCATGAAGTGTTTGTTTGTGTGCATCCTTTACTAAAAGAACAGGCAAAGGCCCATCTTTGGCCAGCAGTATAGGATGCTTACGACTGTTGCTGAGGCCCGAGTTCTCCAGCCTGCCTCCAACTCTCAGTATTCCATCTTCGTCCAGAAACGGATTCAACATTCTCACATTGCTTCTCTTTGGTAAGTTTTTTCTTTCATTTATGTATGATATTTCTTCACTAAACGGTTCTCTCTGACTAAGACGCACACAATCTTGCATTGCATCGTTTAGCTCTTTAGAAGTCAGAAACCCGTTAAGTTTACTTTGCCCTTTACCTATTAAATTGTTAATAAAACGTTTGCAGTAAGCTATCACTCTTATCATTCTTGTTAGTGACGAAAACCTTTCTAACAAAGGTGCATTGTCAAGTGTAGCGCAATGCGATCTTATTTTAACTGCTTCCAATTCCGTAGTGATTTGCTTCGGTTTCGTATAATCGATGTGAGGTTTTCGCAGAAACTCTGGACCTTTAAACCACATTTCATTTCTTACTAGTTCGGATGGTAATTGACCTCTGGAAGCGGCATCAGCCGGGTTACATTTTGTCGATACATGAGCCCAGTGATGGAAATCAAGGTTCAAGACAATCTCTGACACTCGGTTTGCCACAAAAACCTTCCAGCGACTTGGATGACTATTCAACCATGCAAGAACTATGGTGGAGTCAGTCCAAGCATGCAAAAATGTCTTGTTAATCTTCAGGACTGACGCTATCTCCATTATTCATCTTGTAAGTAGTACTGTCGCACATAATTCCAGTCGAGGTATAGACACTTGTTTTACTGGAGCAACCTTTGTTTTGGCAGACACCAGTGCTACGTGTATTTTACCCATCGAGTCAATAACGCGTGTATATACCACAGCAGCGTAAGCATCTTTAAGCATCACTAAATCCATGAAGTTCTGTTATATCGCCTATTGTGACGTTTATCCATCTGGGTATTTTGACGTGAGTTAACATTTTAAAATCCATTTTAAAATCTTTCCATTTCTTTAAAATATGGTCCGGAACTGTTTCATCCCAATTAATTCCAGCTAGCCATAATCTTTGAATCAAAATCTTTGAAACAATTATACTTGGGCCTACCCAGCCCAACGGATCGTAGAAACGGCATATCTCAGAGATGATTGATCTTTTAGTTGCAGGTTCTAGAACGGCGGGCGTGTCAACTTGATAGCTGAAAGAGTCATCGCTGCGGTTCCAGGTAAGTCCTACTATTTTCATTACTTCGTCGGTTTTTATTTTCAAATTGGAGGCTAAAACCTCCCTTCTCTACTAATGCGTTAAGTTCCTGATATAATTTTATCCCCTCTTCTACATTTTCGCACCCTGCTAAGAGATCATCCATGTAAAAATTATTTAACAGAGCTTGTGCTGCAGTGGGATATTTTTGACCTTCGTCAATGCTTAATTGCTGTAATGCCTTGACTTGCGAGATAAGGAGCCGACGCTATACCAAATGTTACTCTTAGCATTCTGTAATGCTTAATTTCTTCGGTGTTGCTATCCCTCCACAAAATTCTTTGGAAGTCAATATCTGCTTCATCTACTTTAATCTGGCGATACATTTTTACTATATCTGCTGTCAAACATATTCGCGATAGTCTCCATCGCATAACTAAATGTCTTAAGTCTGCTTGGAGTGTTGGTCCGACTAACAAGTGGTCATTGAGAGATTTGTCGTTAGTTCCTTTACAGGATGCATCAAAAACAGCACGAATTTTTGTGGTTTGCTTGTCTTCGCGGATCACTGCATGGTGAGGTAGGTATACAGCCTTTGCGTTGTCTATTTCGTCTCTTGGTACAAGTTCCATGTGTTTTAGCTGTATGTATTCATTAAAAACTTCTTTATAACTTTGTTTCAGGTCACCGCTCTTCAACCTCTTTTCTAATGCTAATAATCTTTTTTCAGCAATCTTTCGGGAATTTTCCACGACCGGATGTTCTTTCAATGGAAGACGAACTATGTATCTTCCATCTTTGTCGCGAACAGTTGTAGCGGAGAACGTGTCTTCACATTGTTTTTCCTCATCAGTAAGTAATTTTTCTTTGCACATGGAAATGTCCTCTTCTAGTTCCCAAAAACGCTTGAGTAAGTTATTTTCTTCTAAAATATGCATTACTTTGATTTCAGATGAACTATCCAATTTATTGACGGCTCCAGATAATATCCAGCCCAGAGACGTAGACTGAGCGCCTTGAGAGCCTTGATCTAACAACGTTCTTATAGTGCAAAACTGACCATTGTTAGCCTGTGTGTTTACTAGAGCTGTTGCCAATAATATGGGATTATGTCTGCTTGCAAAATAAGATACAACATGATCTTCCTCTAGTTGGACTGGTTCTAACTCTTCTTCTTCCTCTGATGGTGGTGTCTGTTCAGCAGCCCGTGACATATGGCTGGTGGACGCATCAGCATCATCCTTGATTAATTGATGCAAAAGAGAATTGTGTCGTTTCGAACAAACTCGGCATTTTACATTTGCCCTGCATGTATGGGCAGTGTGATTGACACCTAAACAACCGAAACAAATTTTATTTGCTTGAACAAAATTCCGTCGCGATTCTACAGGAATTCTCTTAAACGCCGTGCAATTGACAAGTGTGTGTTCCTCCGAACAATATGTACACCTATCATGTGCAATGTGCATAGATTTTGTTTTAGTAACTGACATGAGGTTACGGTTTTGAGCTTTCAGGCCCGTGTTGGATCTAGAATCCAGGTGTTCCAGGGCCCTATATCTTTAGTAAGGAATTGCTGAAACAATTTGAATGTGGGCAATTCGTCCAACGCCTGCCCTCAGCAGTACTAAACTCCCACTGTCTCCTAGATTCCGGATCCAACTTTTTGGCTACAATATGAATAATTAGGATGTCCCAATTTTCAGTTTTAATCCCAATATTTGAGAGGGCAGCCAAGCAATCATTTGTTGTATCTAACAGATACTTCAAACCAGTTGCAGATTCTTGAGTCACACACCTTTGCCCCAGTAATCTGTCAAGGATCTGGTTAGATATGTATTTTTTATTACTATATCTCTCCTCTAATAGCTCCCAAGCTCTTTGATAATTATCTTTAGTTATAGGAATATTACTCAGTAATTGCCTGGCCTCCCCCGTAAAATACCCCTTCAAGTACAGAAGTTTCTCTACCTCGTCCAATCCCTCATTCTTGTGAATGAGAGATTTGAAGAGGTCGCGGAAAGTAGTCCATTCAGAATAGCATTTTCCTGAAAAAGGATCAATGTTGACTTTCGGTAGCTTCACATTTGTTTGCAACCTATCTTCAGATTGAGACTGTGGATCAACGATGCGCTTGCCAGTAAAGCTAGCTAATTTAATTTTTAATTCCGTTTTGTATTCCAAGCAATACTCATCACATTTATCATAAGTATCATTTTTAACATATGAAGATGTTTCTAAATTGGCTCTGCTATGAGCCTTCAAAAGTTCCTTATGACCGGCAAGGAATTCAAACCATAGGTGATCCACCGCCTCAAGCCTCCCTTCGATGTACTCCTTGGTTAATCTTTCTTTGGGAGTCTTCTTATAATTACTTTTAGCTTTAATTATTCTCCGAAACAGATCATCTTGATAGTCAATTAACTGATCCATTTTAACAAATAAAATAAATCACAATCAAATAACTGGCAACAACTTCAAAACCAATACAGTTAAATAAGCAACTTATGAGCTTTACAAAGATAAAATTTGAAAAAATTTTACAAGTCCAAAAATAGCAAAAATTTTCTATGTGTTTGACAATTAAACACTTGAAGGGAAATTGGGCATAGATTCCCCGTTCCGTCGTTTTTTCTTAAAATATTCTAAGTCCCTAAGCTAACCATGCAAATTATTCTAAGTCCCTAGCTAAACTAACTTATCACTAACTGGGTAAAGTACTTACAGTTTATTCTGATTCACTCACTTGTTCGCTTCGTACTTATCACTTCACTATCACTAACAGCGTCGCGCACTGGCAACCTGAGCCGTGCGACTAACGCCTCCTGGACAGCTACTCTCCCGGTCGCTGCCTTCACGGTAGACAGTTACTGTCCTTGTAACTTTCTAAAATCGGCTTCGAAGGACCATGAAGAAGTTGATCTCCCTTGGTACTACTTGCCTAGCAGTATCACTGAGCAATTGGATTGCAAATAAAACCACAGTGCTCAGCTGGTGGAAGACAAAATTTATTCAAAACTAAAATTGGTATATCAAAACCTTCATATAACTCGTTTGCGCGTTTTAACTGCCTTACAGCGCCATCTAGAGTTTAATGGGTGAACTAAGCTTCCCATACTACTTGGAGTTACGTATACAGTTGTTCCCACGTGACTAAGCAATAAACGTTGAAATTTTGACATATATAATAGTAGGATATTCTAATATTTCCCCACATTTTGATATTTCTCTAATTTAACTACTGTGTAGGTTAAAAAAGTACAGACCCAACCATCCCCCAATCTGCTTAGGAAACTTATGAAAATCATTGTAAAGAAATAAAGTATACTCTTTTTTTATTTAAAGTTGTTATACCGCTGTATATCAATTTGTATCAAGCTGTTGTTGGGTATACCTAGTAAGGTATACCCACAGCTTACATAAAAATAAAAGGATACAGCTGCAAACTTTTCCAATAATTTTTAGCAATAAAAAAGCGAGAATAATGTGACCTCACCCTACTTGATCACACAACACACATCTGCCATAGTATATAAGAAATAGAGCTCAGAACACTCAATAAAGATGAAGGTTAGCCCTATAAGCTTCTGAGACGTCATCCCTAGTGCCAAGTCCTCCAGCCTATATTGTTTGTATTGGCGACGTTAAGTTTCATGAGCACGCACTTCGTATCCGAGATACAAGCGGCAATAAATAACTGACCCGGAAGGGACAAAGGTACAAGTATCGTCCAAATGAATTGAAAAGGCCTCATACATAAAACAGGAACTTCCGTAGTTACACTTGGATAACACCTCGGTTTGCGTGAATCACGACGAAAAATTTACATATGTAACTGCGAGGAGAATATTACGGCCTTTGTAAACTGTTCCGTAACCGCGGATCTTACTCGCTGATAGAGTCTAGGCAGTCTGTGGTGTATTGTTTCGTGGATATATTTGTATAATCGCCTAGGGCCTAGGCGATTATACTAAAATGACCAGAAAATGATGTCATTGTTTGGGAGCACATATGTTGTGTGTGAGCAGCTTTTTTCTCGTATGAAGTATGTGAAATCGACAACAAGGTCGAGAATTACAGATGCACATCTGGAAGGTAGTCTGCGGGTTGCAACCACAAAAATGAAAACAAATATTGACACACTTGTAAAAAATAAACAGTGTCAAAAATCACATTGATTAACTTTGATTAACCAATGAAGATTGACTTTAATTAACCAATAAACATTATTGAAATTTGAAATTATGTATGTCTTTTATTTTATTGATAAGGTGGTAAAGTGTCGTGAAAAGTTGTGGCCCTTCGAACGATGTGAAATCGATGTTTGGCCTTTGCACTAAAAAAGGTTGAAGACGCCTGACCTAGGCGAATCAATTAGATTAGATATTTTCGCTATTGCATGATAGATAAATGGTTAGTTGGTTGTTTGTCTGCGAAGTTTGACTGCGAAGCCGTAGGTCGTGCGGTTAGACTGCACCCAGTAAAAAAATATGATTGTGTGATGGTGTTTCTATGTACAGTAAGTAGGTATGTATTTACAGTAAGTAGGTATGTGTTTAAGTATTAGTTATCTATATGGCTCCCTTAATACAAGCTTTGCTTAGTTTGGGGCTAGATGGTTGGTGAGTGAAGAATGTTTACCAATATTTTGTCGGTTTATTGTATTACTCTCTAAACAAATTAATTTACGAGCTTATTAGCACAAAGTTTAACATTAGAGCCTTACGGCAGCCCAGTTTGGTAGGTAGTAAAAAGTATCTGACAAAATTTGGGTTACGCAGGCTGGATTCCATAAGCCGCCAAGCTGCTACGACTTCGTTCTAATCACGTAATTATGATCTGAAAAAAAGCAAACAAATTGAAATCCAACGTTTCAAGTATATACCTACATATTATGGATGTACATTCTACGATTTAGACTGGGCGATGACTACCCCGTCAGTATTTTACAGTTCCAATTCTATCAGTTGAAATTGAATTAGTTTTGGCTAAATTAATTGGATACGAATAAAGTTACATTCTAAGTCATACAATATTCAATTAAAATAATATCGCAACTAAATAGTTTAAAGAACTTTAGAATAAATAGAGTAAGTTTCACAAAACACATTTGTGAACTTAAATTAAATAATGGAATCTTCAAAAGGTTATTAATTAAAAACTTTGATTAAATAAACGTTAGAAGTCATACCTATTGTCTTCGCTCACTCCGCTTATAGCCCAAGTTTCACAAATTACTTAGCTCTTTGATGAGATTGGATACACTTCTCTGGATTCCTGGAAAACATGGCAAGGAGTTATTGAAGCATTGATCCTAAAATACAGTACCTACACGTACAATTTGTTGTAATAAGTTTTATATTAGACGAACATTTCCTCCAGGCCACGTGGTTCGACTGCGTAGTTCGATCAATCGAACCACGTGATTTTTTTTCCAGTTGGTTCGATTTTAGAATCGTACCACGTGAACTACTAATTCTTGGGACATCGTGGTTCGACTCCATTGTCGAACCACTATGACAAGTTCATCTGGTTCGATTCATCGAAGTATACTACATAAATACTATAATAAAGTATACTACAGGCACAATTAACTCGGACTAAGAAAACTTGGGATTACGTATGTGCCTATTTGTGGTTTTGAAGACGGTTTTATTTTTTGTACAAAAAGAGTTTATTATGTTAGATTTGTGTTATTATGGTGATGTAGGTACCTACCGACTTACCTGGTGTATTGCATATTTATCTGCGTCATGATTGCGTACCAATATTAGCTTCGTTATTATAACTTTGTTTTGTAAATCAAAAATTATCTTTAATTTGCCATTTTTTTAATAAGAAGTGACGAGACGAGCAGGACATGTGCCTGATGGTAAGCAACATGCCTGCCACACAGCACAGTGACACGCAGCTATTGGAACATGAAGAGTCCAAATCATTACCTAGCACTGCACTGCGCTCATCACCCAGAGATCTAAGATGTTATATCTCTAAGCCCTGTAATTTCTCTGGAAACATTGCCCTTCAAACCGGAACACAGTAATGTTTTCACATTAGGTACTGTTTGGCAGTAGAATAACTAGCAAAGGTGTGCTACTTCCCCAGGCGGACTTTGCTAGGAGTCCTACCACTACAGAATATTTTACAGTTTATTTTATAATTTATTATATTTTACTAGCAGCGCCCTGCTGTTTTATTCGCGTAGTTCCCATTCCCATTATTTTCTCGAAATAAAAAACCTACCATGTATCATTCCAGACTAAAATCGATTTGAGTTCCAAATTTCAACCAGGTCAGTTTATCTGCTCCAATGTGATTGAGCAACAAACATCTTAACAACAAAATTATACAGTTATAACATTAGTAGGATAGGATAGAATAGTAGAGAGTAGGATTTTAGATGTCAGTAACAATATAATTATAAAAGTAACTTTATTCAGAAAAGTGAAATGAAATGAAATTTATATGGTTCAAGTTCTATTACTTAAAAAATAAACTATTTTCGTACAAAAAATTAAACCGACTTCAAAACCGCAAATAGGCACTCAAAAGCGAAAAATAAACTAAAATCATTAATATAAGCGCTACTCACTCATCTATTTGAAGTCAAAGTGCAAAGTATTCTACAAGTCAAGCCCTTTCGTTTGATACCCATACCACAGATTAATAAAGTTACTACGTACTGAGGTAGTAATGAAGAATATAATATAATTCGCCATTTTGTGGTGGCGGCCATTTTGGATTTGAAATTTGTTAGTGTATAGTATTTTACTAGTCAAGTCCTTTCATTTGATACCTATATTGAGGTAGGTTGTGATGAAATATTTTGTCCGCCATTTTGTGGACGCGGCCATCTTGAATCGACATTAACCAAACATAGCTAAGAACATCCGCACGGGTATTAACCTTGAAATAAAAAAAACCGCATCGAAATCGGCCCATCCGTTCGAAATCGAAATCGGCGCCACAGACAGTCAGACACACAGGCAGACAGACATCGACGTCAAACTTATAACACCCCCTTTTTTTGGTCGGGGGTTAAAAAAAGTTTATTAATCCATTTACACAATTTCGTATAGACAGGATCGAGTTTCATAACTTTTGTGAAATCTTCAACTACGTCATCCAGAAAATTGTACGCAAATTTTAGTTTATGGTTCATATTTCAAAAACCACCCGACCGATTTCGATAAGATTTATATGGGACCATTCGAGAAGCATTTCCATCTGAACACAAAAATAAATTTTAAAATCGGTGCAGAGGTTCTCGAGAAATCAGGTAACAAACATATAAAAAAAAAACATAGGGTCGAATTGATAAACTCTTCCTTTTTTTTGGAAGTCGGTTAAAAAACAGGCTTACATGTACAATTCTACATCATAAATAGATAGATAGATATTTAGACAAATGTACACTCACACTAGGGCAATTTGTGTCGTGGGTACCAGGCAAAACGATTACACAACAACATTTTTTAACCCCCGACCAAAAAAAGGGGTGTTATAAGTTTGACGTCGATGTCTGTCTGTCTGTCTGAACATTAATGAACATTAATTAACTAATCAACATATATATTTTTATCCAAACGGACCGCACGGAAATTGTTTTTTATCTCCCTACCAAAAAAGAGGTGTTATAAGTTTGACGTCGATGTCTGCTGTGTGTGTGCCTGTCTGTGGCACCGTAGAGCTCAAACGGATGGGCCGATTGCGATACTGTTTTTTTTTTATTTGAATGTTAATTACTGTGCGGATGTTATATGCTATGTTTGGTAAATATCGATTCAAGAAGGTCGCCTCCACAAAATGGCGGACAAAATATTTCTTCACAACCTACCCCAATATGGGTATCAAATGAAAGGGCTTGACTAGTAGAATACTGTGCACTATGACAAACTTCAAATCCAAGATGGCCGCTACCACAAAATGGCGAAATACATTTCTTTTTTCACAACTCCGTCAATATGGGTGTCAAATTAATGGGGCTTGACTAGTAGAATGTTATACAAATAACAAATCCCAGGTGGTCGGGGGTTAATCAAACTTTTGAATTTTGTTCTTGTTAAAAACTTATGAAAACAATAAGTAAGTCATAATTACTATATCACATTATAAGAAGCGCACCACGAACATCAAGAAAAACCTTATGTCGTAGATAATTTAATCTTTATTGTGTACAAAGATATTAAATTATTGATATTATATATGTGACTGTACTGTCCTAATGAAAAAAAGTACTAAGAGCATTATATTATTAAATTACAGCAATTGTTTCCCCTTAGTGATAAATATCTCAGCACCACACATTTAGATGTTTTTTGGTACATTCGACGTCTTTTCTCAGCACAGAATAATGAAGTTGAAGGTAATAGACATCTACCTAAATCCTAAAGAATTCACAGGTAGTTCACGAGATATGAAGTACTCACTGACTTATGATTGCGAGTGGTTTCTAGATTGTCCCATTAACGCTACATTGTTGTATTCCGCTAGTGTGCGTGAACTATAACTATGATAAAAGCGCGTTAGTTAAAAGTAGTCAGATTTATAAAACTTCTTTTTAGTGATTAACTTGCATATAAAATATACACCCTTGAAATGTTATGTTTCTCAGACTAACAGTGTAAGCAACAGTCTTAAAAAAACTTGTATGTATTTAGTACCTAAAGAGTAACGGGAAAAGTAGGACTTGTGCCTGATCATAAGCAAATTATTACCTAGCCCTTCAAAGCCGACGATAGTGATGTTTAGACATGAGTGCTTGATAGCAGATTAACCGGCAAAGGCGTAGTACTTCACTAGGTGGACTCTGCTAATAGACCTACCGCTTAGATAGTAATAATGAAACTGAAGAAAGTCCAACGGCTAAAGAACTTACAAATAGTTGACAAAGTTATGAAGACTACAGACAGTTTATTTAAATGCCCCCATGAGGGTGGCTGCACACAAGAGTAAACCACCAATGCTTTTACCTTGTTATGCCTCGGCGAGCGCCGGCTCCCCATAAATTGCGATTTATCGCTAACCTGCCGAACTTTCTGGACGCCTCACTCACCGCCCCAAAGGAAACCTTATTTTATTTAACTTCTTTATTCACTTCTACGGCTCCGAGGTTCCCGTATCGATAAAAGTTAATTTGTGTGTTTGGTGCGGCTGAGTGGGGTGAGACGGAATAACAGGACGATTTATCACAGCTGTGTAATTTTCTCAAAGACAAATGGACTAGCAGACCTATTATAGACATTAAAATAATTGAATAACTGAAAATGCTTATTTTTTAATTCAGGACCAATTTTCAAAAGCATAAAGTCTTCCAAAAAATCCTAGTTTGCGCCAAAGGCGGCTTGAATGTATCATTTTGATAGAGAAATTAGATAAGAATTTGTCAGTTTCAAGAATTTTGATAATTTTTCACCTGTTAATCCCTATGATTTTGAAAATGCCTCAATGGGAAACCCTCGACATAAACTCACACACGCATGTCTGAATTACGATAAAATCGTGAGTACTCGTATATTGTACGTGAGTTTCACATTTCCCTATTAACAAAAAAAAAAAATTAAAGAATTGTTGCTTCACTTCTTTTCATAAAAATCAATGAGGGATAAAAGAAGTTATTATATTCCGCTGATTATATTATCTTTCAAATAATTTAATAAGTTACGGGTGTTCTAAAAGTTACGGCTGGTCTAGTCGGGAGTTCGGTGACTGCCGATCCGGAGACGTGGGTTCAAAACCACGCGCTCCAATCTTTTCGAAGTCATTTGCGTAATGCTGCTAATTTAAAACGACGAAGGAAAACATCGTGAGAAAAGCGACATGTACTTAGGATATTTCGAAGTCATGTGTCATCCACCAGCCCGCACTTGGCCAGCGCGATGGATTGTGGCCTTGACTTTCTTCTTGCGAGAGAAGGCCCCAGCAGTGGGAACATTTAGGTAGCTGTTTATGCTTATACTCAATTAGTATCTAAGTTCATATAAACTATGACATCTTTTCAATGTTAAGTTATATTCATAAGTAGCCCACTAAATGTTTCCACTGCTCGACTAGGGCCCTTCTCGCTCAACGAGAGAGTCAAAGCCATAATCCACCATGCTGGCCCAATGTGGGTAGTGGGGTAACACACGATTTCGAAAAATTCTGGGAACATGATGTTTTCCGACACCGTTTTTAGTTAGCAGCATTACGCACCTCACTTCTAAAAGATGATCTAAAAGATAGTCGTACGCATCGCATTCGAACCAAGGGCTTCGGAGCCCCTTTAAATTATATTACAGGGCAGTTTATTGATAAATAAAACAAGTAACTTAAAATATCATACGAAACGTTACCAATACGTCATCATAATCGGCGTGAAACTTTACCTAGCTGCAACGCAAATGGCAGGTAGCAGGCACCTTGGCGCCAGAACCACCCAAACAAACCAATAAACGTCGTCTCCGAGACAACTCACGGGGAAACGATTATTTATCCAACTTTGTATTTGATAAACGCGTCTCTGTGTGTGTCACCTGCTTCACCCTCTCACGTAAAAGAAGGGGTGAAGCATATAACTTTGAAGGCGATGTTTATTTTCAGTTTAACTTTTAGATTTACGATCACGAAGATTTGCTGTGACGTTATTGTTATAGTGTCTACTAGTATTAATACGTGATGACACAAAGCGTAATAAGTACTTTAAAAATATTTGTGTAGATTATCAGTCACCTATTTGAGTCCGCCAAGAGTTATTGGAGATTGCAAACTGGTATCCTAAATTCTTGATGGCATAGGTCATCACCACAGCTAGTGGCTTCTTTGGTAGTTTTAACAGACTACATTTTAGGGAGGTTATTATAGGTTTAAGAGGAGACAAAATAGGTAAGTAGGTACATGTAGAAATGATTCTACATAAATGGTACTTTAATCGGGTTGTGTTAACAGGAAATCTTGAACTTTTTAACGCCAATCGCTCGGGAATAGAACACTTTGCTACTTTCTTTGTTTTCTGAGATCTACAATTTTCAAGCCAAGAGTGGATAAGATTCAGATTCTTTATTGGCAATATACATTACATTACACGTAACAAAATGATTCACATTACACATCGTAATTACTCTTAAAAATATTGATACTAGTGACTAATTAATAGAGCTTAATGTAGGTAGGTATTTTCCAGAAAAACATGCCACATCTTCGATCACAGCATCGCTTTACACCAAGCAAGTTGGTAGCTAAACGCAGAGGTATTTAAAAAATATATTAATTTGTTGCTTATTATGTTTTATTGTTTGGAGTCCGCTAACATTGTTCTTTTGTATTTTGCTATTTGTAGTCCTTATAGCGCTAAAAAATATTTTGCGCAGACAGTATCAGACAGATAGGATTACTACTAAAAAACAAGACTTGAACTTGTACCATTTATTTTAATATCTCTAATAAGGTTTACGGGCGAGTGATATAAAATATATATATGTACATACATTACATTTAAGGTCACCTTGAACTATAGTTCGATTTTCGTTTTGATGCTTTGTTACGTGATTTATATCGTTAATATCAACTTTCCTAATGATACCAATGTCTCATTAGGATTCAAGACGTCTGGATTTAACTCAATTATAGTATACTAGCAGCCCGCCCCGGCGTGCGATGCCGGGGCGGGCTGCTAGTGTTATGGAAAATAAGTATAAAACAAAATTATTAGACTTACAAATTTTAACACACTCTTGGCAGAATTGCCATGCTTAGGACATAAGACAAAACAAACAATCCCAATCATCTGTTTATCATTTAAAACGCATGCTTTTTTGCCTATTTTACTTTATAAAAAAAATGCGGGAGTCAGAAGCTCAAGGGAGGTCCTGAGAGGAGCGAGCCAAGCGAGGTCGTCGCCGTAGCGAGAGGTTACACTCAAGGACATAGAGCTTCTGGCTCCAGGAGCTCACCCGGAGTCGTACCTCAGTGATAGACCATAATAGGACCAATTGTTATGTTTAGGTATTGTTATGCTTCTCTCAATATGTGCCTTTAAACATTATGCTAAATTATGTTTATGCTATATACGGTAGCAAAAATTATGCGAAAACTGTTATGCGTTAGTTGTTATGGTATATTATCATTAGTCCTAAAAACTTTAGGCGTGTCTGGCGTCGTTGTTATTCCCCTTTTACTTTTACGCATCAAATCAAAAATTAAATCAGTAAATATTTAATTGTTGTAATTTAGTGTTAAAAATCTGCTAATGCCACCTACGACGTAGTTTATGGTTGTGCAATGTTTTATGTAGGTACTAAAGTCTATTAGTTCTAAATACGTACTAAATAGTTACGGCTGGTCTAGTCGGGAGAACGGCGGCGGCCGATCTGGAGCCGCGGTTTTAAATCCCACGTGCACCAGCACCACTGTCTTTTCGGAGTAATATGCGAAATACTGCTAACTTAAAACGGTGAAGAAAAACATCGTGAAGAAATCGCCATGTACTTAGAATCTTTTGAGGTCATGTGTCATCCACCAACCCGCACTGGGCCAGCGTGGTGGATTATGGACTTGACTCTCTCCTTGCGAGAGAGGGCCCCGAGTCCCAGTAGTAGGAATATTTAGTGGGCTGCTTATTGAATCTATTGATACAGCTAGATTTCTGATCGTCTCATCATCGTAGTCCTTAATGCTCCGTTTTATTCTACTTTAGTAGGTAGAATAAAGGGGACCTTTGGGGATGACCTATATCGTATCCTATCCCCCAGCTCAAATTACACGCGCATCACTATTTTTTCGAAGGCATGTCCGTAATGCCTCCAATTTAAAACGGTAAAAGAAAACATCGTGAGGAAACCGAATTGGAATAAATTTAATGTAATACTGTGTAGAAAGTGCGAGAAAACTTGAACAATAACAGTAAAGGTAGAATAAACTTATACAAAAGTAGTTCTGAAAAGAACATTTTGATCGGAACATAAAAAAGTGTTACGAAAAAATGTTTAATATTTAATATCATTTGCGTCCACTACATACGTAGCGAGGCGACCACGCGAATTAATAGACGCGCGCGCGGCTACTCGTACTTACCTATTTCATAGCTGCGAACACCTCTCCCCCGTGCCTCGGTGTCCCCTCTATCGGTGTTGCGCCGCGCGGCGCCGCATTTTGATAGGATTGATATTTTTAATTTCGTTAAATATTTTGAATGGAATGTCCGACTTCAATAATTCAAAAAGTAATCAATAGGTAATAAAAGAGTCTTGAATAAGAAATAATTTATTTGGATAAGAATTAATACAAATGTGTTGATAACATGGTCTAAATTTGATAGGCATTTTTACTTACTTTTAAAATGTAAAAAAGTAGTTGTTGCGAGGTAATTACTGAAGTTAGACATATGGTCTCGCGAGGTTTTTTGTAGATTTTAATACGGTCTATAATATTGTAGAACACTGTTTTGGTCTATCATTAGTACTTTCCGCAGCGTATGCGATGAAAGCCATTTTATGACTGTTTTTTTTATACCTTGCGTTGGTTTTAGTAAAAATTTACGTAGATATCTCATTTTTTTTCGTGATAAACATAGCCTATGTTACTCAGTGATAATGTAGCTTTCTATTGGCAAAAGAATTTTTGAAATCGGTCCAGTAGTTTTTGAGTTTATTCGTGCCATACAAAAATACAAATCTTTCCTCTTTATAATATTAGTATAGATAAAAAATCTTTCAGAGTGGAGAGAATTTTCTTGGAATACTTATCTAATTGTGGTTGATATGTCTTTGTAAGGTAACCCCCATGTAAAACCTACAATAAAATGATAATCCATGTTCAAAACTATTGACACTAGCATTGTTTTATATTATTTACATTTTAATTGGATGTCAGTCCAATGTAACTTCAAATAAACGTTTCACGAAATACTTTTTCTCTAAAATAGTTATTGGTTGGATACTGAAATTGTTTGATGACACTAGACATCTTTATTGCATCTAGAAATAAATAAATATTTCTATGTAAGTATTTCATTTTAGTTGCAATATTATTTTAAATGAAATTTGTTCACGAATAGTCTGAAATCTGAACGTTTCTAATTTAAATCTAAGATGTAAGTAATCTATTCTGAAGTTGGCAAATTATTAGCGAGAAACATTTTTTGTACGAAAATAGTTTACAACATTATTGGTTTTTATCCAAACGGACCGCATGGAAATTATTTAACCCCCGACCAAAAAAGGGGTGTTATAAGTTTGACGTCGATGTCTGTCTGTGTGTGTGTCTGTCTGTGGCACCGTAGAGCTCAAACGGATGAGCCAATTTCGATATGTTTTTTTTTAGTTGAAAGTTAATGTCCGTGGGTATGTATGTTGTGTATCAAGATGGCCGCCTCCTCAAAATGGCGGACAAAATATTTATTCATAACCTACCTAAATATGGGTATCAAAAAAAGGACTTGACTAGTAAAATACCATACACTATAAAAAAATCAAATCCAAGATGGCCGCCACTACAAAATGGCGAATTATATTATTTTGTTCACTACTACCTCAATATGGGTATCAAACGAAAGGGCTTGACTAGTAGAATACATTGCACTATGACAAATTTCAAATCCAATATGATCGCTTCCACAAAATGGCGAAATACATTTATTTTTTCACAACTCCCTTAATATGGGTATAAAATGAAAGGGATCGAATGTTATACAGATAACAAATCCGAGGTAATCGGGGGTTAATCATTTTTTTTATTTTGTTCTTGTAAGAAAATAATAATATATAACCGTAATTGTCAACAGTTAGTTTAACCTACCTTTAAAAGACATAAAATACTAAATATCAACGACTTTAACCAGATGACTATTATTTTGTTCACTTATTTTTTTCATTGCATAAATAAAGACTAAAACAAATTGTTTTGCCACACATATTGCATGCCTCTAGAAGAAAAGGCCAGTTTGTATGGTCAACTTTGAAAATACTTCGTATCATCTAACTGCAAACAGCAATTAAAAATTGTTTATGTAAAACAGATGACTGACTCGTGAATCTGCATCTAGAATTCAAAATTTGCAGTAACTCGAATCGGTCATTTATCAAGTTTCATTTTTGTACTTGCATGTCTCTGGTCTCGCAACTTTTGTCCTACAACTTTTATTTCCCGGCGTGACACCTTTACCGTCTAACCAGAATAACCTGCTGTTCCTCTGTCTTCATATGAAGCTCGAAATAAGAGAGCAATAGCAAAGATACCTCTACAATCATTTTAGTTAGGAGGTTATACCCTTTTCAGGTCTCGTTCCATCACCCATGTTGCGCTCTGAGCTGAAAGGATTACGGTCGCTTGCGTGACTACGATACACCGATGCTTTTGTCGTTTGGTTGTGAGTAATTTCAAGAGACCAGTAACATGTGAGCTTAATTTCCATTTTTTTTAATTGAAAATAATTTGTTTGCAATATAATTACGCATAGGATTTAATATAAATAAAATCTGTTAACATTTCAACTTGCATGGACACGCAATGCAACCTAATTTTCAAACAAGGAATACGACACAATGAGCACGTTATATTATGTAGGTATGTGCTATTTGTGCATGAGCTGTTTTTTAACCGACTTCAAAAAAAAAGGTTTCGCAATTCGACCGTATATATATGTTTTCTTTATTTTCATTGTTGCTATTATCGTTTTTTAGACAACTAAATTAAAAAACTATTTTCGTACAAAAAATTAAACAGACTTCAAAACCATATTTGGCCTGACTGGCACTGACTTCAAATAGATGAGTGTAAAGTAGCACTTGTAATAATAATATTAATATATTTTTGCGCTTTTGAGTGCCTATTTTTTGTGGTTTTGAAGTCGGTTTAATTTTTTAAACGAAAATAGTGACAGATTCGAGTTTCATAACTTTTGTGAAATCTACAATTACGTCATCCAGAAAATTGTATGCGAATTGTAGTGTATGGTTCATATTTAAAAAACCACTTGACCGATTTCGATTATATGGGACTATTAGCATACCCATCCGAACATATAAAAAAAAAAACGGTGCGGTCAGGAATATAGTAATCGCTTTCTCGAGAAATCACAAAAAAATAATTAAAAATAAATAAACAAAAACATACTGGTCGAATTGATAACCTCTTTTTTGGAAGTCGGTTAAAAAATGAATCTCCCTGGAGTCAGCTCAGAATTTTAATTATATATTCTCTGGTTTTGATTATTTTTAGTCAACTATTCAACATTTTATTATGCTAAACGATTATCGACAACACTATCTATATATTTATATTATGATACGTACCTCAAAGGATATTTAATCGGAGTTTTAAAAACATTATACCTCATTTTGTCAGTTTTGCAAAAACCGGAAAATTTATCGGACCATTAGGAACGTATTGAGTGAAACGTTTGGATTATCGACTATCACAGGTAATCGGCAATCTTTGATCACATACGACTATGTATAATCTGCGTAACACACGTCATGTTGTTCCGTTGTACACAGAACGAAAACGGACCAAGCAAACTGACATATAAGATTAGTAAGGTTATGTCATATGTTGTAACAGTTTGGCTATCCAAATAAATTAGCTGTACCCATAAACTATTTGTTAAGTAGTAACTTGTAACGAAGTTCAGAGAAGTACGCCCTTTGGTCGCCTACATGCTGTTTAGTTAGTGCTACGTCTATTTACGAGGACCATTCCATGTTATAGAGCACTTGACGAACGTTGTTTCCACAAAGACAATACGATGCATAGATGTAGGGAGGAAATTGAATGAAACACAAGCGCGTGGAATGTACGTCCTTCTGTCAAAGGATGCTTAGATTTGCATTAGATGAGTTCGGGAGGAGTTGATCATTTCAACTTTGACGTATTTTATATGAACTAGTACCTAAGTCCCAAATTAATTGTAACAGTTGAGATTTGCATTATAATTTGTTTCTGTGATGCAACTACTTAAAATATTAAATAATGCAAACAGTTAAGTGTAGCTATGCTTATTTCCGTCTGACGGTGTAGACACTGTCAATTTAACAATAAGGACCAAATCCCACGCGAAAATATATCGTACCTTTAGGGAAATAGACAATTGCAGTGAGAATAGAAATCTTTAAGTTCGAAAATTTCAACGAATCCAATTTTCATGTGTTTTCTTTCGAATTATTTATTATTGATAAATGGTCCTGAGAAAAAAATATTATGACACGAATAAGACCAGTGTAACAGGGAAAGTCGGCAAAATTGTTATTTTACTTTTTTACTAGAAATGGAAAGTTACGTTTCCACTTTTGATATACCTCTAAATTCTATAAGCAACGACCAAAATAAATATTATTAAAACACGTAGTAAGACTAAATGTAAATGATGCAATAAGGATTTCAATGTTGAAAAGAAATGCCTGCAGAACAAAACACAGAAAAGATCGTGTCTACGCCAGACGTCGGTACCTACCGAGTTTAGTTTTATGTCTAAGCATTGCCATGTAATGTGCCCATAGAGAGTGAGGCAATGTCGTTGCAACAACAGACCGTAAAGCCGCGACTAAAAGACTAACAAAACTGATAATTTCGAATAATACGAGTCGTTTTCAATTCCAATTAAAACAAATGGTCTGTATTTTACAACATTTATTTAAAAGCTTCCTTAGGTCAAAGATGATGCACGTCACCTATTCACATTGACCATATTCTAGACTGTATCCTTTAAGAATAAATTTGATTTAAGTCTTGTATTTAGTAAATAGCAGCATATGTCGTTAATTTCTTACAGAGACGACCTTCTTAGCATTCCATGGATTCACCGTGCGCGGGTGTCGGGTCCATCGTGTGGCAAAGAGAGAAAAAGATCCCGAGACTTGTGACATGGACGTAGGTTTAAGGTAGGGGGGGGGGGGGTCGTATTTTCGTAAAAATGCGTGATCTGGCGTAAATCACACCTGCTAGTTATTTTAATCGTAACACTAAAATGGAACAAAAATCGTATGCAATGCTAGTAATTTACAAGATTTCAAAGCAACAAATACAATAGTAAATTCTGTAAATCATTTTAATATTTCAAGTTTACATTAGACCGCCAGATGTTAAACGACGATGCGGTCGACGATGAAGCGTGCTTACCTAGAAGAAACTGATTCATTCTCGACTTGAAAACTCCGGGATTGTAACCATCGAAAAAAACCCACGCAGGCAACGCAACTCACGGCCAAGACGTTCTTATCACAAAAGTAGAGTCAAACCTCATCAATGACAGAATTCATATTGGTTGTCGGGAACTGCTAGCTCCACTGGCTGACTCATTCTTACGAACCCACTTATTCTGTTCTGAATTCCATCCAATTAAATGTTTTGCATTTTGTGTTTTGTGGCAGGAGACGCGCCTTAACTTGAGCTGCGACCGCATGTACAGAAAGTTTCTAATCTTTAAAGTTTTTCCGCGGCGACCCGCCGCACCCATCCGTCTTGCACGCGCACTGAACTTACTTTTTCTTGGCACACACCACTCGTGTTTATAAACTCAGAAGCCAACAATAACACTGAGCACAGCAAAAAAGTTTGTTTCTATAAAAATACAGAGTTTAAGAGTGTACTCAGTCGAAATGGGTACGTTAACTGAATGGAGATATCTATTTGCATAAGTGTTATATGTAGAGTAAGTATTCCGCAGTAAATTAGTAAATCTAAATAACGAGATGACGAGCTTGCCGCGTTCTTTTCTACCAAGTACTTACATTGCTTTTTAAACTATTTTGCCCAGTTTATTTCATTTATTTTCAATGTTTAACTATCTCAATTTAGTTTCAAAAAAACTGTTTTGAATCAAATATATATAATTGAAGATCGTTTGGTCAAACAAAAATCGTTATGAGATGGGCAATCTGGTATTTCTTGTCGAAGGTAGGTTTATCGGAGCCATAGAGAATAGGAAACTCTGTAATGTGTACATTTATACCTCCGAACCTGAGGGAGCCAACACCGCAAATGCCGGCTCCAAGACGATCTGCTTACATATCGCCGATGGATATGCTAATGGTGTGTTCGAAGACGATTACACGTAAACCCTCTCGGCGCCGTTTGATTGCCCGCAGCCATGTTTGTTCACAATGTTATGAGTCCTTGGACACTCAGACACAATGCAACCAGTAAAGTAGTAAGAATTGACCTTTGTTTCTAAATACAAATACATTTTGTATTGCTGTTTGCAGCTAAGATAGGATATTACAAAACATTTTAAAAGTTGGCCCATAGGAAACGGCCTTTTCGAGAGGCATGCAATATGTCTTGGTCAACAATTTGTGTTGGTCTGAATTTATACAATGATAACAAGAACAAGGTTTGACACACTTTTTACCACTTTGGAAGAGTCCCTCGCGCAAACTATTCAGTTTAATAAAAAAAAATTTTTGGAACCTCAATATCATTTTTGATGACCTATCCATAAATACCCACACGAATGGTTTTAATCAAAAATTTTTTTTTTACGTTTTTTGTTTTTTTCTATTTTTGTATCAAAATCTTAGTGCGGTTTACGGATTACATCTACTTACCAAGTTTCAATACTCTTATAGTTTCGGAGAAAAGTAGCTGTGACATACGGACGGACAGACAGACAGACAAGACGAATCTAAAAGGGTCCCGTATTTTGCTATTTGGCTACGGAACCCTAAAAATGAAGAAGAAACAGTGCTTAGAAGCTTGGCGTGACGTCACTTTCGGGTACAATTGTAGGTACACACAAGTGACGTTACAACCCAAACTCTGGAAGTTCGACGTTCTATATCTTTATTGGTTTTAAATAATTTGATAAAACAAAAAATACGTATCTCACATTTTACCATGATTTAGCTGACGGACTAATTAGGATGGTTTATTTTTCACCCAGTCCGGTACCTTATTATGTAATATGTTAATATTATATTATCTAGTCTTAAAATACAAAGAAACTTTTTGCCATCATAAAGAATTAATTTGTTTGGCTATGGTTATAAATTCCACGTAACACTTATTCATAGTCTTGAAATTTCATCTTTGACTTCCTTGAAAGCCACGCCCGAAACGGCGGAGAGCCTTATCCGTATTCATCATTCCGTTTGAATATTCTGCGACTGTCACAAAAACTTTGTACCTACGTTAAAGAGGCGAGTGTGGTTTTCATTAGACACCGGACATTTGCATGATATTCATTAGGCAGTGGGGCGGGAATGCGGCGTGGCTTGGATGTTGGTACCATCATCAGAATCTACTCCTTGTATAGTGATGTTCCCACAAAGATATTTAAGTATCTAATTGTAACAATTTACCTTTTTTGCCTAAAAGCTTGCTGGCAAGCTTTTAAGACTTGAGACAGATTATGGATTTCAACATTTTAATTGTGTCTGTTCTTTGGACTAGAGCTAAAATTAAATAGCTTTTAGGATTTTAACTTAAGAAGAGCGGACTTTTAAGGATATTAAGGGACTGTACATTTAGGAATCTTCAGGAAACTACGAGTATGTGTAATTTATTGTACTATTTTAAATTTGAATAATACGAAAATTACAACAAGTGTTAGTAATGATTACCTATACTAGTTTGAATACTCTTATGACCTACTTTTCTGAGGGTTTTACGTTTTACGCTTTTACTTTTACTAACTGGACTGTCGCCTGGATTACGCCTGGCAAGGATGCCGTGGAGTATGTGTATACAAGAAAATAGGTTTGTAAAGTAGTGCGATGGCGAAATGACAGAAACTTTACAAAAACTGGAACTATTGCTTGAATAGAAAAATAACGGTATATGGGCGTCCATTCAACGCGTGTTGTCCTAATATGTTTGAAATTTGAAAACCTATTGTTGAATTTTTATCGATACTTTTACGGGACACACTCGTATTTACCTCTTATAATAATTACTGTTTCCATTTAAGAAAATAAATATTGGTTGACATTTCACACACCAACTTTATGTTCCCGCTACCGGAACTCAGAAAATTTAATTGTATTTTTCACAGAAAACTTAAAAAAAAAACGAATTTCTTCATCTTTTTAAAAGTCGGTTAATTAATGACGCTTCCCGGCATCGAAGTGTCAAGGAGAAAGCCAGTCTCCAAAATCAGAGTAATTTCGGTTCATTTGTATGCGAGCTGACTGTGAAATAGTCACTCTAATTAAAAAGAGTGGCCTTTGTCATGCAGATGGTTTGGCGCCGGAGGACAATCAGACGCTTGCCTTGAACCTTTCGAGATTTATACTAAATAGTAGTCTCCCACAGGCCTCGCTCTTTTGAATGTTAGCTCAGAAATCCCTTAGCTTAAACAATTTTATGCAAAGTTCTCTAAGAAGTTGTTTACTTGTCATCATCAACACTCTCAGCCCATTATTAACCTTCGTCTTCTTCAGCCTGTTATCGCCCACTGCTGATCATATGCCTCTCTTCGTGTACTTGTCTCCATCCTTTACTAGTCTCATCCATGCATGATCCGCGACTATTTGAATGTCTTCGACCCATCTAGTCGTTCTAGCTAGTTATTAACCTTCTGAACAGTATTATTACAAGAATAAATATAGTTTATAGATAATTTTCAGACGGAACAGCTGTTTCTACAAAGTTAAGACGATGTTCCACCATGCTGGATAAGGGCAGGTTGGCGGATGACGCATAAGACATCTTAGAAATTTTTTTTTTCATCGTTTATGTCACTTGTGATGACAAACTCGTCCATTCGCACATGGGGAAAAAATCTGAAGTGCAGGCACGATTCGAATCTATGACTTCACGATTGATAAATGGTTACGGTTTAGGTCCTTGGCCACCATGGCTTGGCAACTAGTCGAATACGTAGACTTTTTCGCTCTAGTTAAATGTAAAGTTTTTGTTAAATTTCAACAAAAATATCCAACAAAGGCAACAGGTTTCAAGGCGTACGTTTTCGATATTTATTTTCAAAATTTTAAACAACAATCGGATTGAAAAGATGTGTACGCAAATTCAATTGTAGAACGTCTTTTGAGAGCGAGATCGTCTAGTTGTTGAGATCCGTTTATCTGTTCATGTTATACATACATCTGAAAGTTTGTTTAGTAAAAATATTGGGATTTGGATCATTAACATGTTTTATCACTCCAGAGAGTGATTTATGGACTAACTAATACTTATTGTAAGAAATGTTAGTAATAACACATTGATAGATAGATAGATAGATAAACTCTTTATTGCACTTAAATTATAAAGAAAGATAACAATAACACAGAACAAAAACATAGAAAAAAGTAGCAATTGGCGACCTTATCGCTAAGAGCGATTTCTTCCAGGCAACCGTAGGATGGTAAAAAAAAAGAAATTAATTATGGAAGACGGGGAGTGCAATTTGGAGTACAGATACTTCCGAATGATAATTTGATAATACTAACTAACAATTAATTTCAAATACAACAATATAAATACATAAATCAATTTTACGTCCTAATACACAAATATTTTATAATAATAGACTAATACATAATTAATAATAACATGTTCAATGAATGAAAATAATTGAAGATATAGAATACAATTTTATTATGATTTCAAGGAGAATAATGACTTCAACATCTATGTATGTGATGACTGTAACAAATAGAATTCTTTGACTTGTTTCTTAAAAACAGCAAGAGAAGGAGCTTGCCTAATGGTGACGGGCAAGGCGTTCCACAACTGGACAGCTTGGAAAGCAAATGATTTGCCATAAAAAGTTTCGCTGCGGGCCGGCGGTGTTTGAAGGAACAAGTTATATTTTGACCTGAGAGGTAGACCATGTGCATTGCTCCAATAAGTAAAAAGTTTTTTCAAATACCGCGGAAAAGAGGGGATTAAATAATACGCTATAGATTGATTGATGTAATATTCCATTGTATAAGTAGGTGTGTAGTTGAAAAGAAAAGCCATTTTGGTTTCTTGTTGTGTAAAATGTAGATAGACATTGAATTCCTTTTATTCCTTTTTCCTTACCTGGGTCATAACTATTTTCTGATCTGTGCCTGGGTTTTAAGAAGGAAATAATTTGGAAGAAATATAATGCTGCTATGTTTTTTGGGATTGAAGACGTCGCTCTCTATCTCGACAGTTTGTAGACAAACGTAGACATATTCTAAATTGGTTTTGTCCGTAAAGCAGTAGTGTGCACACGTGTGTTTTAAAGGTCAATATTTCCCGAGCAATCACAGGACAATGAGATAAATCATCTTATATATTTGAATTACGAGAGCAGTGCAGATCTAGGAAGTGGTTTAGTTTCTTCATATTTAAATAGCTACGCGACACCGTGATATTTTGGAGAGACGTGTCTATTATGAAACTGAGCGTGACTATCAAACGCATGTCTTGCTGATCCTGTCACTCTATTTAAAAAGTAGCTATGTTAAAAAATTGCAGCGTCCACGGCATATTTTAAATATATTTTCGGAAAAAAACCGGTAAAATTCACTTCCGCATTGCGGCCTTAAGCGCACACATTTTTTATTAACAAGTCGCCAATAGTTTCCAAAATGATCAGTGGTTAAACCTAACGGCACGGTAAGGTACCTACAAGTAATGATGTCATTTTGTAGTTTAAGCAAAAGAGGTACTTATCTGAAAATGGCTAGTAGTACGACGGGCAAAAATAAATTACCCGTCGCACCTGTTGGTAGTAAACGGGCAAAAATAATTGCCCGTGTTAACGGTACTAGTAGTAACGGTACTAGTAGTACTTACTACTAGTAGTAACACGGGCAATAAACCAACTTTAAATAGAAAATATCAAGTTAGTGTTCAACTATGTACGAATCCACTTTTTATTTAACAGAACTCGCGGTATACCTATACCTATAACCAAAGGGAAAAATGAGTTCCAAGATTATGATTGTCCGCTTAATTCTTTCATTCAATTACATGTATTGTAACAAAATTACACATGTATTTGAATATGTAAGAGTATTGAAGAAAATTATGCTTTATTTCGTTAGTGGTAACGTTGTAAATCGTAACAATGGTGAAAGGTAAGCGACATGCGTATGGTAATACAGGGTGTGATTTGCGCTCATGAGATTCAATTTCACGCGCTCGTATGATTGACGGGGGCATTATGCAGGTATTCAGCCCTACATAATTTACTATTTTATCATTCTTCGGGATGTCGTTTGTTTTTCGACTCGCGTTAGGACAAATGCTGCTAATGGATACGTATTACTTTAAAATGACGTCATACATCAGGATTTTGTTTTCTCTAGTTTATGGCGCTATTGACATGGTCAGTCACTTTTTCATTCTTACGTTGAGTATGTACAGGAGAATTACATATGTACACATTATCGTCAACACCATCGGATTATAATGTAACGCATGATATTATAATCTGACGGTAGGTTAGGTTGGTTTATAATCTGGCGCCGTTTGATTATAATCTGTCAATTTTTAAAATTTTACATATTAATATGAAGACCTCAATGTCCATGACGTGAAATGAAATCAAATATAAAACTATTATTGCCTTATAATGTATTGGTACAAATGAACTCTGGTTTGCATTATTATAGAAAAACTGAAATAGAGTAACAAATTTATGTGCATTTGATAGATAGATAACTCTTTATTGTGACACAAAAAAAGAAATATTACAGTAGAACACTTATGAACTAGAACCACAAATGGCGGCCTTATTGCTTAGAGCAATCTCTTCCAGGCAACCAGCTTAAAGGAAATTCGCCTACAAACATGGTTAGGCGAAGCGAAGTGACACTTTTCCTAATACTACTAATTAAATACTACAATATAAAACAAATTAATACATAATATATACAATCATCCAAAGACAATAAATAAAATAAAAGTGTAAATAGAACTTATATCGATTAGGTACATATAACTTAAATGCAACCACTAGTTTAAAAAAAAACCTGCAACCCCGAATACAAAATCATGACTAATTAGTAACATAACAAAAAAAAGTGACAAGAAATAGCAACGGAGAACTGCATTCATTACTTACGATTAACTGGTGACGACAGTCGTGCAATGTGATAAGTAAAATTCCTTTACATTGCTCTTAAACTAGTTTAAAGACTGTAGTAAAAGTTTACATTTTGTGTAGTAAAACTGTTTTTTTTTCGATTTCAGGTTGAACTAACAGGAAAGGTGAATTATAATAAAATTATGGAGTCAAACGTGCCCCTTTTAGCATATCATACGTCTTCTGCATAACCCTATTCAATGATGAGCTCCTAAATATGATGCTTAAATCGCAATTGGTTTTTGTACATCTTTCCCTTGTAATCTAGTATATAATGCATTCCCCAGACCGCGAGATAAGCTGAGCATTCTAACGAATCATGAATAGCAAGCAATTGTAGCCCAGACTATCTCCAGCAACAAAGGTGTATGAGAAAATAATGTTTGAACGAAGTGCTATTGTTACAGCTTTCACAAAGAACTCGCGCGAATGTTATGAAACTACCTCCATCTGAAATTATTTTCTGTTTGATGTAGTATTAACCTTTATTGATAAGTGATTGATGATATTTTGTTGTTAAATATATCTCATTTGTTACTTTATTCCATATAAAGAATTAAGGCAGCAGTTTGATCATATTGTAGTAGTGGTTATGACTCTATGCAGAGTCGGCCTGAGGAAGTACCACACCATTGCCAGTTATTCTACCGCCAAGCCAACAATGAAAAAAACATGGCAGTCATAAGAACTGCCGATAGAAGTGGAAACTTATAACTCGGAACTTGATAGCTTACTTTGGAATTTACGCGTGTAAAATCAGAGGGCGTGGCCCTGAGCATGGCCATCTAGAAATGTTGACGCATTTCTAGATAGCCGATGGGAAACGTTAATGAATTGAAATGAACGTTGTAAATTTTGTAAACGGGAAACGTAGTTTAGTTAGAAATAAATCATTAAAATTTTAAAGTGCTAATATTGCTATTAAGATGGGGGTTGGTTGGGAACTTGGGAAGAGGATGAAAATTTAGGGTTACTTGAGACGATTTTCTTAGCATTCCATGGATTCACCGTGCGGGTGCCGGGTCCATCGTGTGGCAGAGAGAGAAAAACTCGAGTAGTTCCCGAGACTTGTGACTCGGGCGTAGGTTTAAGGGGCCCCTTTCTGACGTACATCAACACTCACCTTCACCACTCGTTTTTCTCTCCCTGCCCAACCAAATCTGATATGAGCCTACTAGTGCAGCTTTAGATACACGTTCTAGTATAGAACTTACTGCACTTCTGGATAAGCCAAGGTCTTTCAGTAGGTTATAGAGATTTTGCTGGTATACCTCTCGCTCCCACTTCTACAGCGTATAAACTAACTACATAGCCGTTTTTGTTAATTCGTTTAGGAGGTCGTAATACTTATTTTGTTTCATCGCGTGGTCTTTAGGTATATTAGTCTCCCACGGTACGGTAAGTTCTACAAGGACTATGCGTTTCGTAGCTCTAGAAAAAGGAAAATGTCCGGTCTGGATGACGAAACACCCACATCCTCTGGGATTTTGTAGTGCTTTTCATACGTGTCCATTAAAATAGTCCAATCAGGTGCTGTACCCAGGATTGAGTAAGGCTTGTTCCTGGAGTTTGAAGTTGAGCCTTCTTTTACAAAGTTAATTTGTCTGTTGTTTGTCGTCAATCCCTTTTGGGCTCTAGCTACTGAAAGGCTCATGGCTTCACGTATGATTTCAAGTACTCTGTCATGACGCCGTGAGTAATGACCCCCATTAAGGAGCACCTTGCATCCCACCAATATGTGCCTTGCTGTACATATCGCCTCTCCACAAGTATAGCAACATTTTCAGAGGCTTTTCCCCACCTTACCAAGTTACTCTGGTCAGGGAGGGTCATTTGGAATGCATTTAGATAAAATTTTAATAAGGCAGGGGACCAGTCATAGATCAAGGTGTATATATAAACTTAATGTGATGTATATAAACGTAAAAAAGTTCAATATTCTTTGCATTAATATATTTACCACTTTAATTAATCTTTAATTAACCATTAAAATCGGTCAAACCTTTTCGTATCGTATATTTCGTGCAGGTATCAATCATTCTTTGTTTTGAAAAATATTGGCTACCAATAATAGTCTCAGGAGAATTATAATTATGATTAAAACAAGATAAATGTAGAATATGTACAAGTATATCAACACCACTGATTTTGTTGCTGAAAGTAAACATAATGAGGAAACCGTCATGCTCCAACAAATACATATTTTGAGGACATACGTCATCCGCCAATCCTGATTTGGCTATATTGGTGAATTTTGGTCTTGCGTCATAAACTAAATAAGTTGAGTTCTCCTTGTGAGGTAATTTTCGGCTGTGGAATGTGTGTACGTAGGACACACGGAAGAAGTGAAAACTACCAATATGGTAATATTATGTAGAATTATTACGGATCGTATTAGTAGGCTAAACGAGAAAACAAGTAAGAAATTAAAGTTATTATGACTGTATCTTTCTCGTTCGGGAACACTCAACGTCCCAAGCACACCCGATTGAGCCTTTCGTTTCCTAGCGTGACGATCAGCCTCACTCACAGTCTACGTAGATAGAAAAAATATATGTGCGGTGCATTAAAATAATTTTCACTTCGATAAAACTTGGCAATCCTAGCGACTTTTATATTTTAGAAATGATTACATGCATTTATACCAAGAAATGTACCATAATATTAGCAATAAATGATTGAGTATTGAGTATTGAGTATGAGTTCTCGTAATTAACGAGAGTTTAATTTTCAAACATGTTGAAGTGTCCGAGTGAAATAGAGAATTATGAACGTATCGCGCCGTGGTTTATCGTTGTCAACATCCGTCGAGCAAATGCGCATTAATGCGAGTGGGGAAATCTTAATTAAACAAACCTACGTCTGGGACAGGTATGCTCGTCCGTAGGTGCTTACACATTTATATCACAGACATCTATGGGAATAGACACCATAAAACTAATCGCCATATTCTGAATGTTTACTTTGTAATTATCTTTTGTAATATATTTCTTGTTCTAGGGGGGGGTGTGTGAAACTGTGTGTGTGTGTGTCTTGTGTGAAACTGTGAGTTGAATAAGTTACACTTTTATTTCACGCCAATGGAATGTATGGTTCGCATGCATTTTTTGGTTTTTGACTGTCGTGATCGCGTATCTATCAATCAGTAAGTAGCTAAGACAACGTTTAAAGATACTGTCATAGTCACCGTGGGTGACCTGGCCTGGTCACTCACGGTGAGGACTCTATACCCACTAGGAACTTTTCTAGGTTGAGCCTTTAAGCCGACGACGACACAGTCATGATCACAACCCGCCTTAGCCACCGGCTACCGGTGGTATGGCCGTGGCGTAACTGATTGATCCTTCAAGGGGTTGCCACCGTTAGAAGAATGCGGTGGGGATACACGGGAAGAGGAGCGCTGTTACTGCGGTGGCTAGATTCGGGGACGGACGTTTGGTACCCACTCTCTGGGTTTTCCCCGAGGTGCTCACGTCGTGTCTTGGATTCAGGAGTCAGGGGTGTGCCTCCGAGGAAACCGGGCATATCCCCGGAATCCGAGGTCCCAGCGTTTGTCCCATAAGTATAAATTAAGACTAAATCAAATTGTTTTGCCAGACACATTGCATGCCTCTAGAAAAAGAGGGCAGTTTGTATGGTCAACTTTTAAAATGTTTTGTATCATCTTATCTTACCCGCAAACAGCAGTAAAAATTTTCGTGTATGTCTTTGAAGCTAAATAAAAATTTGCAAAAAGAAATAAAGCTTACGTAAAAAATCACAAATGAAAATTCAGCAAAGCAAGTTAATACATTTAGATATATGCGGCATGGCGATGGCGATGGCATGACTACCATTCTAAAATAACGATTTTTTTTGTCGATTTTACATCACGATATTTTTTGTTAATAAATATATTGTGTTTTGGTATCAATGGACGTAAACAAATACCCTACATTTTAATACTGTGAAAAAGAAAGCGGCAGAAGCGTAATACGCATTAGATATTCTAATCTTTTACTGATTTGAACAAATGTTAGATGTGAATTTTGGTAAACGTCTCCTATGGGCGAAAAAAACAAGTATAATTCATTGTCTCGTATTTTCATTTTGTACAATATCTTTACATGGAAGTAATCTCAATTTAGATTATCATAATAATGAACGCTACGCTACATGAACATAGGACGTAATAGGACTTAGGCCGAGGCGGGTTCCCCTAAAAATTCACCGAGGGTTCGTGAATTTTCGCATTTTTTTCTAAACAACGGACGTTCTCATCCGACCGAGTCGGATTATGTGAAAATTTCGAAAAGAATTTCCGTGAGATTCCGTTCAATGGTACAATGTGAGTGAAATTCTCTAGAGTTCAATACATTGGAATATCCTTTGCGATTGGAGTGACACAAAGCGTATTGTAACAGACGAGAGGTTCCATCTGAAGCCGTTTTGTCACAAGCACTTCCACACGACCATTGTCTTCGGTACTGTTACTATCTGCTCGTTCTATAAGCTTTTTTATTTCACAATATTCGGAAATGAAATTTGACGCAGCGCTAGTTGGATCCAAATGAAATTAAATCTATTCTGCATGTAGGGATGTGTGTTCTGTTTGCGCGGATGTAGATATTTTTAACAGATATTTATAAAGTTTTCATTTGTGCATTCAGTCCTTGTATATGTTTGATGAAATAATACTTGAATGGATTTTCTACGTGAAAATATATTAAAAATTAGTTAGTCTTTTAAAAACAGGCAGAGCCTTTAAAAATACTAAACAACAATCACAACTACACTAAAATGTTATTTACACTAAGCACATCTAAATTATTTGTAGACAGATGAAATGTGTTATTTGTGAATTAGTCAGCTCTATGTTTGAGTTGGTTTATTATAATTTAGATAAACGTTTTAATACATTTAAGCACAACATTACCATAGGTAATAAGTACCTAAAAGTAGCCAGTGATGATATCATCGCTAAGAGCAATGTTTTCCAGGTAACCGTGGAATGGAAAACGATTGAAATTATGGGAAGGCTGTACACAACTAAACAGAAAGCAGATACACCTACTTAAATGTAGTTATTGACTAAATTATAATTCAAATATACTCCAACAATAACGGATGCTTATACGAGTACATAAGTAGCATTAAGTTAAAAGTTATGCATGTTAAGTTATACCTATTTTATGTCAAAATAATTAGTAAAATTTGGTAGTAAAATGTGATTATTGGATTCACGTTTAAGAAAATGAAAATACCAAAATGACTAAGTCAGCGGCATTACGCATGTGACTTTGGAAATACAATGGTGCTCGTGGGTTTCGAACCAGGGGCCGTTCGGTTGCCGTTCTCCTAACTAGACCGCCGTAACTTACTAGATACTATGGCTATCTGTCTATTCTAACTTATATCGAGCATATATTTTACTCATTAATTATGGTTTTTAACCATAAATATACCTACTCTTCACATATCCCTATTTAAAGTTAAAACCATTAAAATGTTTGTCGCGAAACTTGCAAACGTTAATTACCCAACCGGACAGTTTGAACGGTTCAATTAATTCCAAGCGATAAAGATGTGCTATCTCCACTCCGGACCACAAAGTTCCAAGTCACCGACACAACAACGAGAGGTAATTCGAGAACATAAAGAAAAACATTGTAACAATGCACCGGCACCCGTGAAAATTGCTTAATGGCTCACTGGCGTCGTAAAACTATATTTCTCGCAGAAGGGTAGCAGGACACAGCCCCTCGTTAAAACTCCGACCGTTCAGTAAATCTTACGGGTTTACGATTGTACAAAAATTGGGGCAGTGGTCGCCATCGGTTCGTCTTCGAGTATTGTCGGTAAAGTATTCGTCGCAGAAGTTTAGTGGCAGTAATTTTACGTTATTGCCTTGTCCTGAGTTTTACTGAGTGTCGGTTTTGTTCCTGCATGTCATTATGGTGGCTGATTGTGTTTGAGGTTTGACATTGACACAAGGATATTTCCTCGTGAGCTAATGAGACGTTCCGCAATTTCTTCAGTCTTCTCGTGACCACGGCGTATTTTATGTAGTGGTAGGACTCTTGGCAGAGTCCGCCTGCGGAAGGAACACACCTTTGCCAGTTATTCTACCGCCAAGCAGTAGATAATGTGAGAACATTACTGTGTTCCGGTTGTTCCGGTTTGAAGGGTAATGTTTCCAGAGAAATTATAGGGCTTCGAGATATAACATCTTAAATCTCTGGGTGATGAGCGCAGTGCAGTGCTAGGTAATGATTTGGACTCTTTATATTCTAATAGCTGCGTGTCATTGTGCTGTTATGTGGCAGGCATGTTGCTTACCATCAGGTACATGCCCTGATCGTCTCGTCACTCTTTATTAAAAAAAAAATAAAAAAAATAGGGCGGTTGTAACGCTGTTGAAACATTGAGGTAATTAAATAATTCTGATCGAGATTTTGACTTTATGGTGTTTACGTTAAATACATATGTATATAATTTTACCATCGTGAATTTGTGACTTATCTGCCGATGTTGATACTCAATCCTTATGGATACAAGTTGTGAAATAAAATTTAGGTACTCATAAATTTATTTTCAGTTTTCAGCTGAGCGATATTATAAACATAAATCGTTTTTTTACAGCTATCCATGTCCATTACTGGGCTTGATTTGTCTCTTAATAGAAGATTTCTATTTTAACTTGATGGTGACACTAAGTTTGATGGCAGACAAATTCTATTTTATCTGCATTGAATAAACTATTTTCGTACAAAAAATTTAACCGACTTCAAAACCACAAATAGGCACTCAGAATCGAAAAATAATAAAATCATTACTATAAGCGCTACTCACTCATCTATTTGAAGTCGGTGCCAGTCAGGTAAAAAAGTTAGTAGATTGATACCTACTATGTCGGCACGTTGCAAGTAGGCACAGGGAAGTACATAGTATCTATCCACTACCTGTGAGAGTTACTGGTAGTTTATGGTTCATATTTCAAAAAACATAAAAAAAAAGATTTCGATAAGATTTATATGGGACCATTCGGGAAGCATACGCATCTGAACACCAAAAGAAATTACAAAATCGGTACATGGGTTCTCGAGAAATTAGGTAAAATACATAAAAATAACATTGTGGTCGAATTGATAACCTCCTCCTTTTTGTAAGTCGGTTAAAAAACACTTGAAGTCCGAGTCAGAGATTGGAATAATTCAGTAAACAAACTTGTTTCGTGAGTTAAATTTGTAATCACCGTAACACAGTTAAACACGATAATTATTCTTAACATCGACTACCTATGATCTAAAAAAACCCTTTCAATTACCTCCGAAGCTCCGTTTTTGAAAGGCGTAGCAAAAGAAACACGAAATCGCCTTTCAATTAAGGCCCCGCATTAGACGTAGAGACAAATAGAGATTAATGTTTCAGTAACGCTGAAATGAAACGGCGACTAATGAATCCCGAACGAGGTTCATGTGCCACGTACCTGCTATATTGAGTTATATTATATTACAAGTATTTATATATTTAGAAACTACGTGTAGTTATTTGTTACTAATATTAGAGCAATGGAAAGTTTTATGCTATGAAAATATCAAACTCAATAAAATCTTCACAACGTCGTAGGCTAGATCGCATCGTCACTTCATACCAGGCGAGATGGCGGTCAAGTGTAAACCTAAAGAAGTTTTTGAAAAATCTCTGGATCAGCATAATAATTAATTATCTGTCTTGATAGTTGTCAGTGTGGTTTAGTTATGCTAATAAAAGCTTTGCCCGTAAAAAAATGCATTAATCGGTTTACGTTACACGAGTAAATTTAATTCTGGAACAACTTTGAAGGTGTGAAGGTGTTATGTCCTTATGTCAAACGATAGCCGCTAGAATTTTGCATAGGAGTTGTACTTTCAATTGTTTCCGGTCAGTAAATAATGTCACGCATTTCAGACATTTACTACATTCTTATACGAGTTAAACAACTTTAAAATGTTTGAGTAAGGTTCTGCGTGAAACGAATTCAAAGAGACAAGTTGAGCTTGAGTAAAGATTAGTAAGGCAGTGTGTTTTTATTTAATTAATTGTAAAGATTTTTGCATCTATCTGCTACACTGCATCTTAATTAATTTGATTATGGTATTAATCAAATTAATTAAGATGCAGTGAAACAACTGTAATTATGTATTAAACTTTAACTTGTTAATATGTTACTAGTGGTCGCCAATTGATCGAAATAGGACCACCATAAAGCGATATTTGTCCATTCTCAATTTGATCACAAACTTTAACTAAAAACAAAAGAGTATTTATGAATGCATATTATATATAATGGTAGTGTGTGTAATATTTTTGATACATTTATTTCTTTTGGATAGTTTTTAAAAATTTAGAATAGGTAATAATTCCGGACTTCTAAATAGCGTGCAAAATTTTGTAGTCCTTCGTCCGCGAAAAATGGATACAAAGTTAACTGTATAAAGTAGTATAAAGTATAAAGATTAAAATTAAGATATCAGTCATCTGGCTTCCACAATAAACGCTTTGCTTAGTGTTGTGTGAAAAAAAACTATATACTAATAATAATAATTAACCGATTATAGGGTTACACTTGACCATCATCTCGCCTGACGGCGGCAATATGCTGGTGTTTACCTAGAAAAAGCCGATTCACTAATAAATAATCTTTAATACCTGAATATTTCTTCAAAACGGTTTCAGCACAGACAGACATATCCACGGATAAAAGCAGGTTTCGTTACATTAATATGGGGTATTTAGTATTCAGACGAGGCGAACACCTGTCGTTGCCGGCAATCAGCCGCTACTGACATTATTTTGTCATTACCCCTGACAATATTGCGTGATTTAAATACGCTATCGGATAATGCTGGCTTGATGCCTGATGTGCGATTCTTTAGCTCAGATTACTGTTTATTTGCAGGCCAAGTTTTGGTTGGTTCATGATATAAAAGATTGAGTATACATGTAAGTAATTCGCTATTTTGGCACAAATGGCATTGAATGTTTATGTTATCGCAACTTTTTAGCTACGAAGCAGTGTTGCTTGATTAAACTGTTTTGACTTTTAATATAAGATCACGCAAGTAGATTTTGATAGATTTAGTTCCATGATAGTCAAAAATAAGCAAAGTTTGTAACTATTTGAGTACCAAAATACTAATTTAATAATTGTAATAAATCTTACCTACTTTTAAACGAGCAATTCTTTTAGGTATATATGTATATATATATAGAAACTGAATCTCGGAAACGGCTCGAATGATTTTCATGAAATTATGTATACATAGGGTTTCGGGGACGATAAATCAATCTAGCCAGGTGTTATTTTAAAAAAAACGCCGTTTTATGCGCGTTTTTAGACAATGAAAAACTGTTACATAAAGATTAGAACGCGACGGTAAATCAACATCAACAATCGCAACATCGCGCGACAGTATATTAGCTCAGTCGGGAAGATGGGCGGTCATAATATGGTAGGTCCAGGTTCGAATCCAACCGGCCACCTTTCTTCTTTCAAGTTAATTTTTTTGAGAATATCAGTATGTGTCTAAGTAACCGAGCAAAGCTCGGTCACCTAGGTACTGTATGCTTAAGATACATAGGTACCTACATATATATACCAACCAGAGAAATAATATTGGTGGACATTTCACACACACAAATGTATTTATTTATATATAAATAATGAATATTTATTACCCCAAAAATGTTTTAAGAGTGGGAAGTGAATTTACGGTTTAGTGGCAGACGTACTTTCAACTAGCCACCAGGGCAGTCATAAATAACGGTTAGTGCACATGCTACAAGAGATTCGTCTACTAGAACACTAATGTGTTTTAAGTATTTTTAAAGACATAACAATAGTAAGCAACAGACTATCCTCCAGAAGGCTATGGATATCTGAAACATCAAAGATAATATTTTGGACGGTCTTACCAGGACACGTTTTTAAGATAACAACTTTTTACGTCGGCGAAAAACTTTGAGAAGGTCTGAATCCCTCCTGTTTATTGCAGAAATGAGCGAGACAACGAAATGAGATGTGAGAATATGTAAACCCGACACAAAATTAAGCTATTAATTCATCACAGTTTCTATTCAAAAACATTATTAAACACTCTTTTACCACCACCTTCATAAACTTAATGTGATAATTACATTATTCATTTACGAACGAGTAATAAGATTGATTACCGACATAAAAGAACATGTAGTCTAGTGTTGCGAATCATCGCCCCCAATGATTAATTTATTTTTCGTCAGCACAGTTCAGTAGTTTCCATATTAATCATGTTCGCGGTACATACATTATCTCGAGTTTCCGATGAGTCAGCATGAATGCTAATGCATCGTGTATATCGCATTTCGTCAAATGAAATCGAAGCTGCTACGGGCGCCATCCATCACTGGGTCCCCGTTCCTTTCAAATATGGCACATCTATCAATGCAAATTCATATTTGTTTGCGGTTCTTGTTACGATAAAAAGAGCTTCTCGAATGTCAAGACGATTTTTTTGAATACGAGTAGACATGTCTTATTCCTAACATTTGATGATATTGTGTGCAACAAATATCGACCAATAGTTAATGTTATTTACTCAAGTCTTTCCAAAACCAACGAACCATAAAAACTTATAACTCAGGATTTGATAGCTTACAAAAAAATACAAAAATACAAAAATGTTTATTTCTTTCAAATAGTAAACTTACGAAACAGGTATATCGGGGTCTCCTTTTAAGCATAGATATACCTGTAATAGGAGACTCCGCCTCTCTATAACCATAACAATTGTTTGTTTACATTAGTTAAAATAAGTTAAAATAAGGGTGTGTATGAGTATGTGTGTGTGTGTGTGTTTGTGTGAGCGTGTGTGTGTGTGTTAGGGTGTGTGTGCGTGTGAAAGATGAGGGTGAGTTTGTGTATATGTATGTATGTGTGTGCGTGCGAGCGTACAGCGTGCATACTGGTTTGCTTGTAGTGTGATCATGGGGATGTGTGTAATAATATGAGTAAAAGTAAATGGTTTATAATAAATGGTCATTTAGACTGATAATAATCTTCCAATTGATTAAATTTATTTTTGTAACGAAAGTTTTCAATGTGATTCTGCTATATTTTATTATACCTACATCTATCATATTTTTATTGAACAAAAGCAAAAACAAGGAGGTCCTTGTTTTTGGTTTTTGTGTCTTTATAAATCAACTCGTATAATTTAAATTTATAAATATTATATAAATATTATTTAAAGTTATTATTTAATAAGGCTTCTATTTCTTCGTAACTTTTATCACGTATCCAATCCATCAAAGCATTTTTACAATCACGATACTGCATAGGGTAGATGTCTAATATCTTATTTATTGTATTATACAAATGTGCGGATCTACAAACGAATTGATTACCTGCAAACGAAGTTTTAGCTCCCGGAATCAAAATAGCAATATCTTTTCTTCTTTTTTCAAGCACTTTACTATTAACAGGCAACTTTCTATGGACTTTCAGGGTTGATTGAACAATATACAGCTTTCTGACTGTTAGCACTTGACTCAAGGAATACAACTCCCTTGTCGGAAATCTGTAAGGCTTAAAATACATAACCTTTAATAAGATTCGCTGTGCCCTTTCAATCTCTATAAATTTAGTTTTTCCTGCTCCACCCCAAATTGGCAGGCAATATGATATAACAGACTGAACCAAAGCAATGTATATTCTATTTAATAACCCTTTTGGTGCCACATGTCTAAGTCTTTTGAAAATCCATATTAATTTTCTTACTCTAGTACTGATCACTTCTATTTGTGAGAACCAGGACAATCTTTGGTCAATCTGTACTCCTAGGTACTTGGTTTTGCTTACTTTTTCTAAAATAGTGCAATTACAACCATCTTCATGTAAATTGTTATTATTATGAAGTTTGATAGCAAACTCCGTATTGGGTTGGGTACTGTCGTAGATAGTGTAGCACATATAGTTTGTTTTAAGAGTGTTGAGGGTAAGTAAATTTTGTCTTAGCCATTGAGCTATTTTAATCAGGCCTTGTTCCGCTTGCACACGAACTTTTGCCCATGTGGTGTTAGAAAAGACAATAGCGGTGTCATCTGCGTAGGAAATTATTTTCGCATTTGTTATTTTAAGATTACACAAATTATTTATATATATTAAGAATAGGGTAGGTCCTAATACACTCCTTGTGGTACACCATACGAAACATTTATATCATCACTAATATAATTCCCTATTTTAACCTTCTGCATCCTGTTACTTAGATAATCTCTAAAAGAGCAAAAGGTTTATCTCGAACACCAATACCATTGAGTTTTTGGAGAAGAATAGGAACATGGACCGTATCAAAAGCCTTTTTAGGTCAAGATAAACGGCTAAACATTTCTTCCTTTATCAACTTGATCTACTACAAAAGAAGTAAGAGCTGTAACAGCATCCTCAGTCGATTTACCACTTTGAAATCCATATTGTGAGTTAGATATCAGATTGTATTTTTAAGGTAATTGACTAATCTACTGTTTATCAACCTTTCCAAAATTTTTGAAATACAGGGCAGCACCGATATAGGTCTATAATTATTAAGGTCATCTACGTCACCACTCTTGTGTATGGGCGTAATAAGTGATTTTTAAGTAACTCAGGAAAATGCCCTGGTCAAAGCAAAGATTTGTCAGGTGAGACAAAATTGGGACTATTTCAGCCTTGGCCAACTTAAGAAAACTAGTTGGGATGTTATCCCAGCCAGCAGCACTATCTGATTTAAGACTCATAAGCACTCTGTGCACTTCTTCAGAATCAGTATGTAAAAGTACAAATGAATTTGATTGCGAGTGTTGGATTTCACTTGTTGTTTGGTTTGCACAATTATCATTTTGTAATATATTTTCAGCCAAAATTTTACCAGTATTTGCAAAATAATTATTAACTTGGTTAATAGATTCACATGGAGAAGATTTTAAATTCAGCAATTTTGAATTGTCAATTTTTGCATTTTCTAATTGTGCTACAGATCTAATTGTTTTCCAGAGTGTTTTAGAGTTATTGGTAGAGTTAGCTAACTGTGTTTTTCGTAATTTCTTTTAATTTTTTAGTAAATTATTACAAAATTGCGATATCTTTTGTAAGTGATGCTTGCAATTTCATTCCAGGATCAAGTTGAACCTTTTTTTGCAGTCTGTTTCTGTTTCTAATACAACGTAAAATTCCGGTTGTTATCCAAGGCTTTATAGTCCGTTTATTTTTGAAATTTTGATAGTAGTAGTATTTTCTTGTAAGGAATCTGTAATTTTATTGATAAGCTGTTCTGTTAGAGAGTTAGGGTCACTGCAATTCAAAAGCTCATCAAGGTTTTTATATTTCAAACTGTAAGTGGCTTCATCAAAATCAGTGACTGTTTTCGTTTTCTTACATTTGACAGTATAATTTTGACATGCTAAACTCAAAAATATCATGAAATGATCAGTGACCGTTGTCGATAGCACAGCAACTTTCGCAGATGTTTTTGTATCAGTCTTCAGCATAACGTGGTCAAGGCAATTTCTGCCCCTAGTTGGATGCACATGTCCCGGTAAAATACCATGAATACATAACATAGTAAGGTAATTAAGTCTGTTTGCTACTTCGTAATTTTGTTCATTTCCCCTTGATATTAAGTTAATATTAATGTCTCCTGTTATTATGATATTTTTAGATTTTAATGATTCTAAATGTATGTTCAGTGAATTGATAAAAGATTCAGCACATTTATTTGATGGAGAACGATATATACCCATTATACAACTATTAGGAGTATCTATTTGCAGACAAGATGCGTTGGCTAATTTAATTTCTTTTACAAGAGTTGTCGTGGTTCCGTTATTGACATATACCACGACTCCATCATTTTGATTTAGATGATGGCTTGATGCAAAAGACTTATAATTTTTCATAGAAGGAATCGGTTTGTCAGAATTTATTCTACATTCTGTTAAAATAATTATATCAGGACTTATATTAGTTGCACTTAATGTTGTTATAAAATCGTCAATATTACTATACACACTCCTGATATTTTGGCAAAAAACTTTGAGGTCATTATCTTTAATACATAATTTGGTATTCAGGTCTTCAATGTCACATTGAATGCTTTTCGCGATTTTAATACCATCTATTTCATTTAAAGTTTCAAGTGATCTATCCATAAATAAGTGAAGACAACAGCAAGGGTTTATGTAGTCATTTAAATAGTGTGATAACATTAACAGGTTTAGTCCTGGAGATGTGAATTTTGAAAGTACAGTATGAGTACAACAACTAATTATAATAAGAATAGCTTGTTTGTATATTGGATGATTAAAATTCTTTGAACTTTTTTGAAAGTGTGGTTTGGTGTTTTGTGAGTGAATAAGTGTGTAGTGTAAGAAGGTATAACTTGTGTGAGTTGAAGTAACGTTAGTGTACAATAATAATAATTGGAATATACCACCAATTTCAACAGGTTTACAGATCATATTACATAAAAATGAAAAACAAAGATTTAAGTAAAAGCCTAGTCATTGTTCTGTTTCCAATATTAGCTGATGAACTTGCGCTTCGTTCTTAATCAAAATGATTGGGGAATTTTCGTGTTTTCGTACGTAGACCTTGCCATATGCAGTCCAACAAAATTTGTATCTTTTAGACTTTACTAAGTCTCGTGCCAAAAAATGTAACCGGGCCCCTTTTTGTGTAAGCTGTTCGGATATGTAGACAGGGGTATCCCCCAGAGCATGTAAGCCCAATTGAAGGGCACAAAGCTTCTTTTTATGCTTGGCATTGAAGTTCTTACACATTTTTAACATTTCCGTTTTTAGTATAGTAGATGAGGTTTCCACAATAATTGGAGTGCTTTTAACATCCTTCTTCCCTCGCACTCGATAAATATCTTTCACGTCATTTTTATCTAAGCTGCTGCCGACATTCCTAGATAAGCTGACAACCATGTCTAATAATTCTTCTTTTGTCTCTGCTGGCTTTTTAGGCACGTTTTTCAACTCAAAATTAGCTTTTCTACTGCCCATCTGTAGGTCTTCCATTTTCTCTTCTAATATCACTATGTATTTTTTGTCTTCACGGATGATCTTCTCCAGTTCTTGTATTTTCTTTTTAAAATCTTCATTCTGCTTTGTAAGCAGCTCCATAGAAGATTGTATATTCTGGTTACCCAGCTGAATGTCTTTAAGAATTTTATTTTGTTTTTGTTCTTGACTTAGCATCATTGCTTTAATTTCATCTTTCAAATGATTAAATTCGGAAGAATAATCATCATGCCGCTTCCTTTTGAAACGAGCGGGAGCAAATCCAGTAGGTGTTTTATCCAAATAACTCGACTGACTCACGTCCGGGTCTGAGTGTGACCTATCCATAACGCCTTCCATTTTCTTTGGTTATTACAATTTCACAAGGGGTATGTTTGCTACAGACAAGCAACACAGGCGCACTTTTGTGTGTAGAATACACTCGCAGCACTCAACAGATCAATTAGGCGATCAGAAGGCAGTCAGAGATCGCACGGCAACAGCGTGACAGGCCGGCGTTACGTAAGAATGTTCACCGAAACCACCAGGCGATCAGCAACCACCAAGAGGTCGCAAAGCAACAGCGCGACAGGCTGGCGACTCGTGACTCGATGTCCAGCGAAGTACCAGGCGATCAGCAATCATCAAGAGGTCGCACGGCAACAGCGCGACCGGCAGTTTTACGTAGGAATGTTCAGGAAACTACCAAGCGATCAGCAAATGCCAGGAACTTTACACGGTAAACAGCTCGACAGGCCGGCGATCCGAAGGAATGTTCAGAAAACTACCAGGCGATCAGCAATCACCAAGAGGTTGCACAGTAAGTGACACAGCGACTCTCAGTAATCATCCAGGCTTATAGCAGACACTTTAGTAATCGTATGGTGGACAGCAATACGTCAAAACTCGCAGTAATGTTCAGCAGATTACCAGGCGATCAGCAGTCACTTAGAGATTGCAGGACAAAATGCGATATGTCAGCTATTCTCAATATTGTTCAGCATAGGTACTACCAGGCAATAAGCAGGTATCAGGAGATTGCACTACCGCTGGACGGGTGTGACGTAGTTGTGACGTAGTTGTGACTGAGCGGGATACAAGACAGGTGCGCATCAAATGCATTCACACATTTATTAGTGTAAAGATGACTCATTCGCTCACCGCGCTTCGCTTCTTTCCCGTTGCACCTCTTCGCTGCTAATGCACTCCGTATACTTTGATCGAATTAAATTTCACTTTTTTATATTTATTACTTTATTTTATTAATTACAATTATTTTTAATCGCTTTTGATTTTTATGCAAACTGACGAGAAGTCACCGTCGAGACGTCTGAACACCTCAGCGGTCCGGGAGGGAGAGGAAATACGCGGAAAATACGCGGTTGAAGCCGGAGGGATTGGCCATGAGCATGGTCGTCTAGAAATGTTGACGCATTTCTAAATGTCTAATGGGAAATACTGACGCATTTATAGATGGCCAATGGGTAATGCTGACGCATTTCTAGATGACCAATGGGAAATGCTCACGCATTTCTAGATGGCCAATGGCCATGGTCCTGACTTTACCTGCTGATTTATTATCATTCCCGAGCGTGAAGCTAGAATTTAATTCACAACCCACGAAAAATCTGTCTGTGGCGCGCCAGAAGAAGTTTTCACTTCAAAAATAGATTTTAATATTTATAAAAATAAAAATAAAATATTATAAATAAATGAAGTATATCTCTATATATAAAAATGTTACGTTGGTTTGTGTACGCTTCAAAAACTCAAAAAGTTCTGCACCGATCGAGCTGAAATTTTACATTGATATATAATCCGCATCAAGGATTGTTTTTATCAAATTTTTGCATCATAATGTGCCACAGCGAAGCGTGGCAGGGGTTTTTTTTATAAAAATCTATTTGAAACTGCCACGTTGAGCCATAATTATTGTAAAAATCTTATTGGTTTGAGCCTACGACATGTTGGGCGGCGCCGGCGTAGCGTTGATGCGGCACGGCGGCGCGGCGGCACATGCGCGCAGTACGTGCGAGTGAGTTGTTTTTGAAAGGGTGAAATCATGTGAGTTCGCTACACCGAAATGTGGAATAGCAGTATATCTGTGAGGAATACAGGTGATGAATTGTACAACTACTGCTTAACACTTAAATAAATTCCAAGTTAACAAATAATTTCACTTCTATCGGCCCTCGCTAAGACTGGCATTTTTTCCGAAACTGTTTTTTTATATTAATGTAATAATGAGTTTTGCAGAAGTTTAGAGCTCTAAAATTGGGGTCATTATGTTAGTACGTAGTATAAAAACCTGAATTATGATCTCTAAACATCATCAATATCAGGCTGTATTCATCTACTGTTGGACATAAAACTCTCCCATAATACGCCACTCAGCCCCATCCTGGATCTTACGATTCCAACCGTCTTTCGTATATCATCACTCCATCTCTAACCCACATAATCGCAAGATCTCTAATACAGAGCAGTTTTTTTTACAAATTATTTAATTGTTATCGTATTAAAATTAATGTCAGTAAACACACTCCATGAGAACGCCTGATCTTCATCAGAATGCTTGAAGAATCAACTTTTCTATTATTTATTAACGAACATGGCCAAAATCAATTGAATATGTAGAAACGTAGGTACTAAATTGTTCAACAAGATGTTGTGAAGTCAGAGACACACCCCTCGTTTACGACGTCGAGTCTCGAGGGTGTATCGCTGGAGTGCTATATAAATCGCTGACGATGCTAAATTTATAGCAGTTAATACATTTTTATGGGAGGGGACGGCGACGATGCATAAAATGTTCCAATTTGATCACTCATGGCTTTGATTAATATTTATATTGTTATTGGAATATTAAAGCAGTCGACGATAAAATAATAATAGTTGGGAAGATTTTGATTCTTGTCTTGATTTAGATGTTTTATTTAATATGACGGGCCGACCCTTATAATGTACATCTATATAAATCAAAAGATGTGCCCTGAGCACCTTCAAATAGTTATCTAACTGTGATAGTGATAGACGACGAATAGTGATAGGTATAAACGTCCAGTTTTCACCACTTCCTATAACTGACTAAAACGGGGAGAGCTCTTCTCAACGATAACTAAATTCCGTGCGCCTGAAGTTTAGAAGGGCACATCCATTGATTTATATCGTTGCATATATGCGTTAGATGGTAAATAGCACTCATGCCCCAATGCTGTAATCAGAACAGTGTCACGTAGCTATTTCAACATGAAAAATCTAAGTTGCACTGCGCTCGTCACCCAGACAGACATACGAGTATTTGATTTATTTTAGGCCCTGTATTTTTTCTGCAAACATTGCCCTTCAAATTGGAACACATGTTTGCAAATTACTGCTTGAAGGTAGAAGCGCTGGAAAAGATGTGGTTTATTTTCTTCAGATGGTGTCTATAAAGGTGTAGTAGGTAGTTATTTTTGACAAAACTTGAAATTAATCAAAATAAGATAATGTTATTGGACTCTATAAAACTTTTCTTTAAATCGTATTTTTTTTTGGTTTTATTGAATTCTTCTGCAATTTAGAATCGTTAAAATTTAAACTCAGTTAGGACGTTTCGTCAGCAAATGTTTGACTTGAACTTAGCTTCCACTGCAGTTTAGCTCACTCCAGTTTACTGTGCCGTTTTGAGTGTTTTTGGCAGTTGTAGTTATTGACTTTAAAAACAGAATGTTTTCAATTCGACTGTATTTTTGTGGTTCCGTAAAACGTAAAAACGGAACCCTTTTTCGTCTGTCTGTCCGTCCGTATGTCACAGCCACTTTTTTTCCGAAACTATAACTACACTGTTTGAAACTTGAACGCTTTTATTTATGCCTTAATTTTGTAATGGATGAAGACAAGGACTAACCGTATAATGCAACATTCGACTCCCTCCTTACAACGTCGCAAGTCAGGACGCATTTTATACTTAGGTACTTATTACAATAAAGTTTAAAATGTTTAAAAATGCATTTTAATTGGCAGCCATACAACACATAATGATCTATTTTTTGTGTGGGGGAAATGCATATACGCAGCGTCCGTAAGGGACACGGTGGGGTATGTCGGGTTCGACATCGCGGGGCGTTGAGGACCGACTAAAATACCTATATTTCCTATATTTCCTTTTATATTGACTGAATTAACTGTACTGCGAATATATGAAATTGCTATTTAATTTCCGGTGAATTGTTTTTTATGGGCAGAGCATTTATTAAAAAAACTGTATACAAGTAATTTACATAATAGTATTTATATTTGATGATATAAAAAAATATTGGTAGTCATAGGAACTGCCAATAGAAGTGAAAACTTATAATTCAGAATTTGATAGCTTACTTTGGACACTACGTAGATGATACCGGAGGGCATAGCCATGACATGCCGACGCATTCCTAGATGGCCATGCTTATTGTTCATGTCCCGAGTTTACCCGAAGATTTCTTATCATTCCCGAGCGTGACGTTAGAATTAAATTCCCATCCCGCGAAAAATCTATCTGTGGCGCGCCTAAAAAAGTGTTCACTTTAAAAAATGACATAATGTCTTTTAATTTAACAAAATGTTTTTCGTCCATTTTTTGCAATTACACATTTGGCTCACAGTAAACGTCATAAATAAAGATAACGTGTTTCTAACCGTTTCCTACAGGTATTTTAACTGCGTACATTTTTTCCCCACAATATAGTGTGACAGTACAAACATGATATGCACTTGATAGTAAGCACCATGTCTTCTCAAAACATGACAGCGTCACGCAGTTATTTAAAGACGAAGAGTCCAAATCACCAACAAACACTATAATCTGGAATGCGCTCGTCACCTGGAGGTATCAGATGATTTACCTTTTTGGGCTATGGAAACATATCCCTTCAAACCGGGACACAGGTACACGTTATGGCTTGATGGTAGAACAACTGGCAAAGATGTGGTAGGTACTTCACTAGGTAGACTCACCAAAGAGTCTTACACAACAATAAATTTCGATGTTCATTTTGTAACATCACATAAGGTAGGTATTAGAACACTCATCACACAAGAGCTGATGTTGCTAGACTCTAATAATGTTATGTATTCAGGTATAGAGGACTAATTACTCAACAAACACCTCCCAGTTTAGTGAACACTATCGCCTTACTGCTGTATCCATTAAGGTAAACAGGTCGCGATGTAAACATTTTATCGCCGCTAATATTGCGAGAGCTGAGAGCCATATATGATACGAGCTCTGAGACAAGAGCTCTAAGGACGCGTCCATGTGAGGCATAAGCAAATAAATATTGGTAAAAAAATCATACTATGCCATATAGATAACAATAAAACAAAGCTTGTAATGTTGAAACCTGAAAAAAATGGGTGACGAGCGCAGTGCAGCGCTAGGTAATGATTTGGTCTTCTCATGTTCCAATAGCTGTGTGTGGTCGCTATGCTGTTATATGGCAGGCATGTTGCTTACCATCAGGCACATGTACTGCTCGACTCGTCACTCAATGCTATATAAAAAAATTAAAAAGCCAGATAGCTGTTATAAACCTACCTAATCAATAATTTTAAACACATGCTAATTATACTTAGAAATACCCAGACATAGAACAAACATCCGTATTTATCATACAAATGTTTATCCTGGGTGGAAATCTAACCCACGACCTTTGGCTAAGTAAGCAGGCTCAATACTGACTGACCCGCTAAGCCAGACAAATAAAGTATCTTTTAATTGCCTTAAATATTGATAGATTTCAATATAGCAGAATGGAACAACTTCCGTATACGATATGCAACAAAATCTCACGTTGTATTTATTCCTGTAAAAAGACTGAATAAATTATTATTAACCTTGAAAATTAAATATGAGCTAATAGCGGAAGAGCATCTTAGCTAAGATGGTCGGCAGTGAGCAGTCCACCCTCATGACCTCGGCTAGGATAGCCGCGATTCCGCCTACATGGCCACGATGCTTGCCGAATCATTTGACATCATGTCCCCCACTCGACTAGACTTCGAAGACTTTATACTTACATCGTAGACTTCGAAGGCAAAGCCCTGACGAGCGGCAGTTTACACTTGACTGCAATCTCGCATGATGTTTTAAGGGCTGATGCAGTCTACGACATCAATATAAACCATTAGTTGTGCCCTCCCAAACTTCAGGCGCACGGAATTATGTCATCTTTGGGAAGAGCGAGCTCACTCTTTCCGTTCTAGTCGGTTGGAGGAAGTGGTGAACTCCGGACGTTTTTTACCTATCATTAACATTCGATGTCACAACCAAAATAAGTAGAACCACAACATACCTCGCCAGGGTATTCCTAGCGATTCCAGGGGTCAAGTAAATAGGTGGGCTGTAAACCACTTATGCTACAGACACAGACGTAGTTTATTACCAACTTCAAGGTGCTCAGGGCACATCTACTGGTTTACATCGATGGTCTACGATGAAGCGTGCTTACCTAGAAGAAATCGATTCACTCTCGACTAATACGAAGAAAAAAAAATTATGATGGCATTTGTCCAACTAGTTCATAAAAAGTGCCACTTTGGAGCTTCCATCGTATAACCTAAATAGTAGAAATACCTAGGAAAATGTATCCAAAAAAAAGAAATCAGAGTATTGATTGCAGAAGTAGCTTATACAATGTATTAAAAAAATAAATATCTAAGTTTGGAACCATGTGAACGCCGGAGGAGAGGAAGTGGCTTCGCCTAGGGAGCTCATTATAAAGCGCTAAGCTTAGATCATTGCAGCACCACACTCGATGCGAAATATAGGATTACAGCACACTGCAAGCCATCTTAGGGAAGCTCAGGTTAATAAATTTCTGTTGGATTTTGTGACGTGCATTATGGTTCAACTTGGTACTGGCTACTGCATCTGAAGGCTGCATAAAGAGAAAGCAAATCTACTTTAATTGCAAAACGTCAACCGCTTGTAAAAGTTGAAGTTGAAGTTTAGTAAAGCCCTTTACAAAACGATCTAACTAAACATTTTACCAACAGCCGCCCCATTCCGAACATCTTTCCGGCTTTCGCGAATAAAGCTATAATTTTTTTTAGTAAATTCGAATTGATAAAGATATAATATTATGTATTGTTTATGATATCAGAATTAATTGGAAGAGACGCCATTGTGCATAAGAATAGTTATATACCTACAGAGATACGATCACAAGATTTCTACTAATATTTCTACCTTGACTTCACTTAACTACTTCAGTTGACATTGGCTAAATATTCCTGGAAATAAAAAAAAAAACTTTAGTGCAGAAATTGTTTTTCTGGAGTTTCTGTACTATGGAGAGTGTTTTTTTTGTACGTATGCACCAAAATAGTTTGTTTTGAATGTAAAGTAAATAGTAACCATGAACAACTTCAAAACATCTGCTATTCTCTCAGATAATCACAGTTATCTTTGGTAAGTACATACGCATACAAAATGCATTTTCCCGAAATAATTATAGCATACGCTCGACAATGTTCGTGCCGTGGATGACAAAACGCGTTGGCGTGTTGACACATGCAAAATTACGTTACGCGACTGGCAGCCCTGCAACGACATGTCCGCTGCACTGACAACCCTGAGTTACAATGTTACCATTACTGATTCAATCACAATTAGTTAGAGTTCGCGCTGCCACCGAAATCTTCTATCTCGTAGTAGACTCTTACCAGAGTCCGCCTGGGGAAGTACCACACCTTTGCCAGTTATTCTACCGCCAAGCAGTAATGTGCAAACATTACTGTGTTCCAGTTTGAAGGGCAATGTTACCAGAGAAATTACAGGGCTTAGAGGTATAATATCTTAGATCTCTGAGTGACGAGCGCAGTGCAGTGCTAGGTAATGCTTCGGAATCTTCATGTTCCAATAGCTGCGTGTCACTGTGTTGTTATATAGCTGGCATGTTGTTTACCATTACCTACATGATCAGATCATCTCGTCACTCTAAATTATAAAAAAAATCTATCGAAGTCGTTAATCTAGGTTACTTTTGGAACGAAGTTTTGTACGGCAGCATACAATAGATAATCTCTTTTATAAAAATGTTATGTTGGTTCACAGATTACATCTATATTACTTACAATGTAATTACATAAATGCTGGCTTGACAAAGCATATTTATATGTAGATATAAGTATATATATAGATAATTCATTACTTTTATAAAAAGCCTCTATACAGCTTGTAATTTTAATTAAATAATTGTTAATTTATTTTGACCATAGTGCAAATTTGAATTATAACTTGTAAAGAAATATTATAAAATGTATTTAAACTGACGAGTTACAAATGTAACATTTATTATTATATTTAATGATAATTGTGTATATTTTGTAATAATAAATAATATCTTATCTTATCTTATCAAGTTTCAGTAGTATAGCTTTTATAGTTTCGGAGAGAAGTGGCTATGACATACGGACGAACAGACAGACAGACAGACATGACGAATCTATAAGGGTCCCGTATTTTGCCGTTTGGCTACGGAAACCTAAAAAGAAAGAAAAGAAAAGGTTACTAAGAGAAACTTAGTTGATTACCATGAATTTGACAAAAAATAGGGATTTTATTTGAATCTTCGCGTTATCAGTGTTTATTTAAAACCAAATGTACAAGAGCACGATGTTATACATTGGTATTATAAAATATGATTCTTCTCTGAAGCTGCATATTTGAAAATAGGTCGCAAAGAACTTTTTATTTGTAATTTTAATTGCAATTTTACAATTTTTCACAGCTGTTTTCAAATAATTTTACTGTCGTTCACTGACGTGAAGTCATTTACAAGAAGTCGCTTTGTCCTTTGATTCAGTTCATAGTGTATAATTTGAACAAAGTTCGCTAGGTCAGTTAGTATTAATTTGAAATGAATAGTTATAAAGTTAGCATCATGAGATTCAATGATGTTGCAAATTTTCATTTCAGGAACAACGGTTCTGAACTGGAAACTCAAAGAACTTCAGTGGTTTACCTTCATCTTCAGGTTTTCACAAAGTTTCTGTAACTCGAAGGATGCGCTATCAAGTTTATATTTATTTGAATTTATGATCATAACATCACAGGGTAAACGTCCATTGAGCAATAAAAAGTGACTGTAAAACATCAAGGAAAAACTCCAAAAAGCTTTATACCCTATGTTAAGCATACCCTGCGGCTGATATTTTAAGCAAAGATGATGTAACCTCACTTTATGAAGGGAAAAAAATAAGTTTATATCTCGAGCTCCTTTAGTAACATTATGAAGAGTCGGATGCACATTATGGGGGTATGAGCTCGCTCAAACTTTTTATTCAATAAAGTCTTAAGTGATGAAACGGAACATCTGGCAAATTACGGGTCAATGGCCGCGCTCAATGGAACATCATAAAATTTGGAATTTACATTTCAAAAAGTTCTGACAGTACTGGGAATATCAATTATACCTACACTCAACCGTCAACGTTTTCCATCATACTTTGAATTCGACTTGAATAACTTATAGCCATAATAGCTCTCCCGTCTTCCTAATCTCTTATTTAATTGCACGAATGAAAATTAAAGGGAATGAAATGGTATGATAAAATAAAATTAGATCGTTTGTGGATCAAAACGATTGCCTTTGATAAGGTAAACAAAACGAAACCCCCCGGAGGTGTTTCGCGCGAGTCGGCCGTGCCTCTACGTCAATGCCTCCGCACCTTTACAGGAAAAAACAAATAAAAAGTGTTTTGTGTACAATGGCCTCAAAAGAAAACTGATATGGCTTAAAAAACTAAGATTTTGGAGATTGTATTTTACACATGCTTTAAATTTCATATCGCAGTGAACGGTTTACTAGAAAAATATCGAATTAAGTAAATTAAGTATGTGAATCAAGTAAAGTTGTGTTAAGCACAAACAATAAGTAAAGTGACAGCCACAAGTAAGCCCAGTCTCAACTATACAAATTTTAAGAAGCAAACTGACTCGTTTTCTCTGATATTGATACTTGAAATGAAATACGAGTAGGTCCAATGAAGCAATGTTCCTAGCTACCTACGTTCACATTTAAAAACTTTATTCATACTGCGTTTCACAGTAACTGTTAAATGGTGTTATTTTAAAACGCCCAATGAGTTAACACAGTATCAAATAATAATATCCTATTGTTGAGGTAATAAATCGAATTCCCTCGGAATATTTTGCATTAATTTACTGATGGAGGATGCGTCCCGAAATCATTGGGTTTGAATTTGTAGAAGCGTCGCGTTGTTGCTGGGAATCTCTTTTCGAGGTTAATATTTTTTTTTAACTCAAATATATGATTTTAAATTCACTTTTATTTTATTTTGTAGAGTAGGCAATATAGATACCAAATCCTATATTTACTCGTATAACCTATGATTCCTGTTATAAACAAGTTATGTTATATCAGTTTAATTTTTCATCTGTGTTCGCTCATTGGGCGAGTGTGTAATGCATTCAAAAAAAGTAATTAGTTTCATCAAAACCAATGTTAAAACACACAATTAGTCAATTATATATAATATTATAAATATCAGTTACGTATAATACTTGTATTTGAAAACGAACCACCGTATTCAAATATTTGGTTTAACTTCAATCTTGTCTCTGGAGTTCATATTATGACGTCATAAATGTTGATTTTTAAACTAACTTGACGTTGACTGAACTCCATAATATGACAGTTTTTTACCCACTTCAACTTTGTGCGTTTATGTGGAATATGATGGCCAGTCTAAAAACAATTTCAAAGTACCTAAAATGATACGTGGTTAAACATTTTTCGTGGGAGTAGAAGACTCAATTATACTTGCAGCTGAGCCAATGGCGTAGGATCTACTCGTAGTTTAGTTATTACACGCGCGAGATATTCGTGATCTACTTCGCTTGTTTTTTTTACCCCTAACGGAACAATGAGTGCTAAAGTGTAATGTCTATCTGCACCTCCTTAACGGGTTTCGTTTAAAAATTGATGTGACAGCGACAGTTCTGAGCCACATTATTTGTTTTGGGGTAGTGTTGGATAGGATATTCAAGAAGGGGATTGATACATTTGTCCCTTACAAGACGTAAAAATGTAAATACATGTTTTTGGCCATTCTTCAAACCACATTATAAATATTATGCAAACAAAGCTTGTATTATAGGAGTCATACAACTGACATAAAACTTTTAATTATGATTGTTAATATAATACATATCCTACTAATATTATAAATATCGATGGTTGGATGTTTGTTGCTCAATCACGCCGTCACGTCTGAACAGATTGGGCTGAAACTTGGAACATAGATAGATTATAGTCTGGAAGAACACATAGGTCAATTTATATCCCGGGACAACAAAGGGAACGGGAACTATTATTAGAGGTATATATATATACAACAAATGTTTGTATTCATTACACAAATAGGCACTTGGGTGGGAATCGAACCTCCGGCTTCACGGGCAGGCTCACTGCCAACTAAACCACGAGATCAACATGAAAATATTAGATGTTAGAGCATTTTAAAGTTTTAAAAGGGTATGACTTCATACTATGTATTGCAGACATTACTCGTCACATTAGCTAAGTTAATTACAGGACGAGAGCGACAAAGAACGAGGCACACGATTTAGTACGCTTCGCCTCATTCGAAGTGGGACATTGTATTGGCTCAGTACAATAAAATGACTAATCTAACAAACCCTTTTCCTAGTAATTCATATACACATAAGTACACGAGATTAACCTGTAAATATTAGATGTTAGTGCAACTTAACATCTTAAAAGGGTACTTCAAACTATGGGTTGCAGAGTTGGGTTATTCGTCACATTAGCTAAGTTAATTACAGGACGAGAGCGACAAAGAGCGAGGCACAAGGTTCAGTACGCTTCGCCTCATTCGAAGTGGAACATTGTACTGGCTCAGTACAGTAAAATGGCTAATCTTACAAACCCTTTTCCAAGTCATAAACATATAAGTACACAGGTCCAACACTAACTGTATCAAGGACTAGTTGGTCAATATTTCGTACAATCACAGCTCACTTTCTTAGAGCAGATTATTCGTTTTTCCGCCGCATCAGGCAAATAGCTATTCAGGCAAAGTATTCTACAGTTTTTGACATGAAAACGTCTAATAAATCGATGAACGCCGGCGGCATGCATGAACAAGTGTCCTGTTATGTCCCGTTACGCTGATTGTACGCTTGCGCCGCATCTATCAATGTTTTGTTAGGACGTGGTCACGTTAAACTATCGTCCGTAAGCCAACCGACTTTACAAACAACCAATTTCTTTATAGTAAATAGGTATATAACATACCTGCTTATAAAAGAACAGTGGCACGCAGCTTTTAGAATATAAAAATCTTAAATCATAGCCCTGCACTGCACTCGTGACCCAGAGATAAAAGATCATTTATCTCAATGCCCTGTAATATTTCTGGAAACATTGCTCTTCAAACCGGAACACTGTGATGTTTGCACATTACCGTTTGACGGTAGTGTAATTGGCAAGGGTGTAGGGCTTCCCCAGTCGGAAAATCTTTTCTCTCTCTCTTCGGAAAATCTCTGCAGACAGTCCTACTATTGCAAAAAGCTTTCTTTTAAACCTTTGGAAAGTATCCATTTTTCCAGCTAGAAGCAGGTCGGCAAAGAGTAAGATACCTTAGATATATACCTATGTATACCTTAGATAGAAAATAAGTAAATAGATCAGGTTTTTCCGCACGGTTCCTTTGTACCAATCGTAAGCATGTGACATGCATACTTGCTATGGCAACAGAGCAATGTGCCGCGACTTGGCCGCGACAAAAGTATGATACTTCCACAAAAGCGACAAGGCAAGAGCGATCAGACCCGTGCTTTCGGTGTAAAGCGATTGTTCCAACTCTATACGTAGTATATGTATACTGAGTACTAATTTGAACGATCTAGTAAATCAGCTATACAAAATATACGGGATTTGTCACTTCTGTACAAAATATATGTCTATGGCCGACAGTAGAATAATACGATTGATTACATGCTATTTGTATACCAGCAACATCCGCAATACGGGTTTCGTTGATGTATTCAATCATGGATTTTACGTGCGATTTAAGTTACCAAAATTCCAGTGTAGGTGAATATGGGAGTAAACATTTGTATGTGAAATTGTCTATTTATTACCTCTGGAATCTGTTCTTTATTCTCTTAATAATAAAATTTCTATTTATTTCTTGACATGATAGCGGGCGGAACGTTTATTTGCTAACGAAATTGTATGGAACAGTAAGGTAACAGTTAGTAGCAGCACATAAGTTACTTTTTACCTCTAAAATTTTACGAAAACAGGTAAAACCGACGACGGGGACGACGCTAGTTAGTAATAATTGTATTGCAATGACTATAAAAATAAAGTGCAAAAAACAAATGATGCACCTCTTCATTACTAAATAGTAGTGCAGGGAAATGGTGTAGAGTTAAAAGGACGCATCATTTAAAATTAAATCTTTAGTAGTAGGTCCAAAAAGTCCTAAAGGTAAGAGTTGATGTTCAAGTGATCAGACCAGACAGACACCTTTTTTAGTGTTGGTCCTCAAAGTCCTTCATTTTGATCACAGATTTCTAAACAGATGAAACCTTCGTGAACGACACTGTGAGGCCAGTCATTAGTTATGTATGCGTGACAGCTCTCACCGACGTTGTCAAATTACTCACGTTGGTGTGCGTGTAATGTTCCCAGTCTTAAGAAAAAAGTCCCACTATTGTTGTCTTAAGCTTTGGAAATTTTCACGTATAACAAACGCATAAAACATTATTTTAAAATAATTTATTTATTACACCGATAATATATCGACGCCTCCCACGTAAATTGTTCTATCTCCAAAATTGTGATTTTACAGGAGAGCGTGCCAAAGATAAACATTGATTTAAGTCGTCATTTCTTGTTATAGTTTTGTAAAATTTGGGTAAAAAATATACACACAAATTTTACAAAAATATAAGAAATGACGGTTCAAATGTAATGTCAAATAATAAAATAAATGTCTTTGGCACTCCTGTAAAACCACGATTTTGGAGATAGAACAATTTACGTGGGAGGCATCGATATAATGCAAGGATTTCTTTTTAATAACTTGCTCCACAAAAAAGGAGACAGAAACGTAATTGAAAATTATAGACCTATTAGCCTCATGTCAAACATTTACAAATTTTTTTCAAAGCTGATCTTAAATAGAATATCAAGGACTATAGATGAAGAACAGCCCATTGAACAAGCTGGTTTTAGAGCAGGGTTTTCAACTATTGATAATATGCATTAGACTGCAGGCCCGTGAACAAAATTTATGGGTCACCTGAGAATTTTAAAATTTTAAATTTTTTATAGTTTCAATATTCTAATACATTATTTCGCAATGCCGTACAAAATCATGCGACAGGGAGAAATGATCGAGGTTTAGAACCCTCCCTCTTCAACTGCGCTCAGTTGGACAGCTTACAAGTGACGGCATAGTGCTCAATCTTATTACTTTATAGCCTTCTATCATTCTACATAGGTCTTCTGCTGTATCATATGACCCATAAATTTTGTTCACGGGTCTGCAGTCTACATGTATTAAAACAGTTAATAGAAAAATCTCAAGAGTATGGGAAAGACCTATACATTGCATTTGTCGACTACAATAAAGCTTTCGACTCAATCAAACACAATCTGCTCTGGGAGGCTCTAATTCAACAAGGAGTAAGAAAGAAATATGTTATATTTATATTATTGAAAATATATATGCTAACAGCACTGCACAAATCAAGTTAGAATCCACAGGTCATAGACGAGACATTTTATAACGGCGAGGATTTGTTCTTATCTATTCGTTTCATAACTATAGTTTTCATCAACACTATTAGTATTTTTATTAACCCTAGTAACGGCGACGATTTGTTCTTGGCATCGATTCACATTAAATAAAAAAAAATGATTTTAAAAATAGGGCTTACAATTGAATTATACAATGTTCATCAATAATTAGGTCTACGAGTATCTTCAAAACAAAATAAGAATCTATATTTTACCTTAACTTCAGGGACAATAATTTCAATTTAGTATAGCAACACTGACCTATTTTCGTTGAGGTGTTGTGTTTCTATTCATCAATCGAAATAAAATCGTCTAAATTATATAAATTCCAGTAAAATTATTCTAACTTTCCTATGAAATTTCCTTTTTTTATTTTTGGGAACAATGTTTGCAATGTTTGATGACACAAGACGGCATAATCTTAAACAAAACATAAAATCACACGGGACTCCCATACGAGACGGAAGCCAGTTTCGTACTGACTGGAGTTTGTATTTGCTTTGGCGTTTGATATTTGCTTTCCGGACCTAAGATCTGTGTTCCGCACGTTCCATCTGCCTTTTGTTTTAGAAATCTGTGATTTTGATAAGTAAAGTGTTCTTTATGACATAGCAGTGGCGTTCAGCGTAACTTTATGTAGTAATCCTAAAGTATAAACGAAACTTGAACGATTTGTTTTAAGAAAGGAATTCAGCTTTAAAACGCTCTGTCCAGTGCGTCTTAGCGAGTTTTTCTTCCCATCACGTTAGACTGACGAAATTGTACAGCATACATACACTTTGGTATTAATTGTTTGCTATCCTGTCCTATCTGTCCGGTTACTAGGGGTCTCTAGCGGCAGGGGTCAACGATATTGTCACTATTGCGGATCGAACTTGGCAAGACAATACAAGAACAAAACAGATGGCATTCTGAGAGAGTCGCCTATACCTAACAGTATTATAAGTAAGGCTAATGATATATGTAGGCTCAGTACACTGTTTCCGCGTCACCCAATCATGCAACAGTGTGCATGTAATATGTCAGAATTTACTAATCTTAGTTGATTAGTACCGTGTAATCCCTTGGCACGGGTAGACTACGGATGTAACACTAGTCAGCTTAGACCGCAAATTGTTTTCTGCACTTTGGGACCTCTTGTACAGTATCTTACTTACATCAATGTTAATAAAACATTATGTATGTATCGTTAAAATAACCTAGAATCTCTAGGGAATACAGTGGAGTGGAGTGTAGAGAGTGGAGGGGAGTGGAATGAAAAATGTTTTAAAGGCAAGGTTTATTAGCCTCAATAGCTCAATACTTGTAATGAAAATGATTGCAAAATTACTTGGCAAAATTACCGGGCTAACAGATAATCCCTCTCATACCTCTTTATACAGATAATGAATGGAATGTGAGGTGGTTTTATTTTTCGTGTACAGAAAATACTAAGCTACGTTTATTGTTTTGCTTACATGCAAGCACGGAAGATTGATGCTGAAATATGAGAATCAGTCTAGACACTATTTTATTTGTACTTTATGTCAGTTATTATAACTTTAGAGCAATAACTATTGGGGTAGCTATGGATGTTCTCTAGGGAGCGGGGAACTAACCACGCAACATTTTTATTTAAAAAAATAAAATATAAACCAATTGTATTGACGCTTTGCTCACCATCAGGTGCAGACGATTGATGCCGAAATGTGAGAATTGTTTAGACACGGTTTTTTTTTTTTTAAATAAGGAGTGACGAGACGATCAGGACATGTGCCTGATGGTAAGCAACATGCCTGACACATAACAGCACAGTGACACGCAGCTATTGGAACACGAAGAGTCCAAATCATTACCTAGCACTGCACTGCGCTCGTCACCCAGAGATCTAAGATCTTATATCTCTAAGCCCTTAAATTTCTCTGGAAACATTGCCCTTCAAACCAACTATTTTATTTGTACTTTATGTGTGCTGTCATTACTTTAGAACAATAACTATTGTAGTAGGGAGCGGTCTTAGATAAAGTATAGGTAAGTAAATGTATCCTCGTTGGGTGCGGTTGTTCTGATAAACCAACCTAACAAATTTATTTTATTTTATTACATTTCTAGCTATTAGTAGCACGCGGTTTTACCCGCGAAGTACCCGTGCCGTTTGTTTTCCCGGGATATAAGAAAGTTGTGTTTTTCCAGACTATTATATAACTGTGTTCCAAATTTCAACCAGATCCATAGACGTTAAGACGTCATTGACCAACAAACATCTAAATATCGAAACATTGGCGTTTATAATATTAATAAGATAAATGCCTTTCGGCCGCGTTTGTGACTGTGTTTTGTAACCAGTTACAAAAGAAGATTTTTTTTCCGTTTTCGTAACCCGGTTACAAACTACCTAACATATTTTCGTCCGCTTTCGTAACTACGTTTTGTAACCGCCGCGAGGTTAAAAAAGAAGTATTTTTTCTTCTTCTCTCGTCACCAGTTACGTGCTAAAACTTTTCTACATTATGCCTATTTCCGAATGATATTAATTAGTACTGACCACACAGGTCTATGATCTATGATAGAAAAACCAATTGTTTCATAATATATTGTGATCTGTGTTCATAATGTACGTTCAATTGGTGTATGTATATTTATCGATTACATTATTGCGTGCATTTATTACATTTAAACTTTTACTGAACAATGAGCCCGCCTCCTACACTTAAATTTAGGACATCAAGAAGAGGTGGTGTTCTATTGCTTCTCGATGGACGACAAACACTTATTACAACTACAATATTTCAATATATATAATGAATATACAATTATTTCATGGAAGGTAACTATTTCAAAATATTTCTAAGTCCAGTAAAATATATTTCCTAGTTTGTAACCGGGTTACGAACAAGGAGAAAATTTTCTTCCTTTGTAACTGGTTACAAAACATGGTTACAAAGGCGGCCGAAAGGGATAAATGCACATCATAAAATAATTACTTTACTTTACATCTTTGTTCCTCTTGAAAAATAAAGGATGTACATAATTTTGTTTCTTCGGACGCCAGATACATTTCTTAGGTATATTCAGCTCTCTTTTGACCACTTCTTCAATTTCGCCTATGCATATAAAAAACTTCGACATCCAACTTTATACTCCTATATCTGATACTCCAGGCCTTCTCTCACAAGGAAAGTGTCAAGTCTACATTACGAGTAGCTATGTTCGTAAAATCTGGTTAGCAGAGGTGTCGGCGGCAAAGACTATTCGGTTTCATTACGCTGTTTTCATTCACCGTCTAAGCCAAACATGCACAAATTTGTCATTAACCTCTTGTAAAGTCTTTAGAGTAATAAACTTTATTAAACCATATGAATCGTGTCCTTCGTTGAAACACTCTCCGACTTGTTTTAATCGACTTACAGTTAACTTTGCGTAGTGCGCCAGTGTCGAGTTTGTGTTTTAAGTGTTGGGTAAAAGGTTCCCGGGAGTTTCGTCAGTCTAAACAAGCTTGTACATACTTAAAGAAGTCCCTGAGACGTTATTATACGGCAGTGTAGGTTCTCTTATCCGCGAAGGCTACGTTTACATTTGACTAGCTTCGTGGTTCAATCAGTCACTCTGTCACCGAGTCATAGGTTGTGGTTACGATTTCCACCCAGGCAAATACTTGTATGATGGTTTCAAGTATTTTTTCTGTGTCTAATCTTGTTGTGTTCTATATATCAAAAGTGTTTAAGTAAAATTTAGCATGTATGCTGACCTCGTTTTTTTGGCATAGACTGAGCTACTAGATCATCCCAGCATCTCTGATTTGAAACCGCTTGGTTCCCGTCCCTCTACCGCCTAATTAAATCGCCTATGGTATTGCTATTGCTGTATCTATCATTTCAAGCAAAAAAAAAGAGATAACAATATCAAAACTTAGATAGTTTAGCTTAGGCGGTAGGCCCTTCGGTCCCGGTATTTCCCCGTGATAAAAGACTTGACTTATATGCTATAACAGTATATATTCCAAATTAAAACCGTCCCGGCGATCCGACGATATTGAGCAACAAACATCCAGCCATCCAAACTTTCACATTTTTAAGTTAAGTAGCTGTGATAGGTATTCATAAATAAATACATCCATATAAATATGTAATGTCCACATTATATATTTATGTGGATTAAACTGTATTGCTTGGTACAAAGTGCTTTGGTATTCTATTGTTTATGTGTGCCTGTATCCGTAAGCGTTGTTACATGTTTTCAGTATATCACGAGTAAGAAAATTAGATAACAGTTTCCTCATTTGCGAGCGATGTACCGTGAGCAACAGCGGAAGTCTCAGTCTCCAGGAGCCATTATCTTCACGATAATGCCTTTTGTCATCCATTCACATCGGAATAATTAATAACCCCCGTGGGACAATGCCACCGCCAGCGTCGAGCCAACTTGATTTCTTGAGCCACGAGTCACGTACTCTGAGACATCCACGTTTACTTAGTGATTGTATTATAACAATTATATAATCATTTAACTGTGCCCCACTGTGCCCCGTAGTTTCACCTGACGATGTTATGTTTACTAAAATAAATAACTGACAGGATTTCCTGTGAACTGAACTAAAATTATTAACTGTTATTGATTTTGATTTGCGTCCCAAATGTCTAGTATATAATAGCCGACGGATTGTGATTCTTAGACGGTTTCAATTCGATGATTACAATCTATAAAAAAGAATCCATTACCTAAATTGTGAACAGAATGTGACGGTTCACAATAAGTATTTCGACAGACAACAATCCCGCTAGATAGAATTTAATCTAACAGTGTTTACAGCCTTACGTTGACAGACATACCTATAAATAAATGAGTAATAAATACATAGTCTACTTCATTAATTAACCTTTCGTCAGCCTGTACTTGCAAAGCTAATAATTACTATTACGTTATATGATATATTTTATTAGTTTCTGCCCAAGATTTTGTTCGCGCAGCATTTAAAATTAGATTATTCTCTAAGGCAGTGACTTCCAAAGTTATCTGGGCTACGACCCATCTAATACCAGTTTACGAAATTGGGACCTACCTCTAGAAAATTTAATTGTTACCAACATGAACAAACAAAACAAAATTTTAATATCAAAATTTTTTGTTACTTAATTAAATACTGAATCAAAATAGTTTAAAGGGAAGGATGACATTGCTTCTTACGGACAGGGGCCACTAAATTTTCACTCGAGATCCACCATTGGTACGCTGCCAATAGTTTGGGAAACCCTGCTCTAAGGGATTCTGTATTTTCTAGGAATAGCGATGCGTCTTTATCGATCTGCGTTTCAAATTTAGGCCTGGGGTGCAGCTGTCACCCGTAGCGACAAGTAAATACCTTAAACATTAAACGGTGATATAGTAAGTAATAAGTTTCGTTGCTCTCGCAGCATTTAGAGGATTTATCATGTTCATAAATTGAAAAAAAACAACAGGTTCACTGGTTTCAAGACATGTACTCTTACATATATAAGAGTGTCTATTATGTACCTACATGTCGTCGGTTTAACTCCGTAATTCTATGCAGAACTTGTGATTTATGATTGCGGGGATGGTTATATAATCGACGGAACTAAATGAAGAATGGAATCTATTAGCCAGGCGATTTGAAAAATGAAATACCTTTTGTTAGAAATAAATATCCCCTTTCACTGGGTATCTTTACCTTGATATCTGTACTGGCTAAACCGATTTATATTATAAGATATATCCAGATCAAATAAATTTATTTACGGAATAAAATCATTGGTACACTTACCCCCGTATTCCGTATGCACATCTAGCATGCTCATTAGCCTTTTTTTTTGAGAATCTTTTAGTTTCGTGACGTTTCACTATTTTTATAGCGTCATTTTATAAACCACGCCCAAAAGTGACGTCATCATTTTTGTGCCTGAGAAGATATTCGTCAAGCTTGAGAACGTTTTTCAATAGTAATATTGGGGATTAATTGTCTATGTAAAGTCTATACCACAGATTAAGTACTTAATCAGTGGTCTATACCATAACGTGGAGGTTAGGCATCAATGAGCCTACTATATATTTACTAAAAAGTATTTACCTTAACTTATTTGAAACATTCTTTTAGAAATCTTTACAATAACTATAAAGTATCAAATAACGATAAAAATATTTAGCTTTGATTCGAATATCAACGTACAAAGTTCTTATGTTGCAATTTCGTGTAACTTTCAATGAAATTTTGTACGTTTTGTTTATACACGTACATTAATATAGTCGTAGAATTTATTTAGTAACTAAAGTTTTCATTTCATGAAAACAATTTTATATGATCAAAGTGAAATGCTTACGTATACTATAGAGCTCCTGAAACGGCACTCCTAAAAGGCTCGGAGAGCTGTTTAGTTTCATCCTCTCTACCGGGAGAACTCCTAAGGCGTAGAAGCATAGTCGTTGTTTTCTTTAAAAGGGTGATAAAACCCTTTTGAAGAACTATCGACCAATATTCCATCTGAGCTATATCTATAAGTTGTTTTCAAGGATCATCACGAATCGTCTCGTTCGAAAACTCTACGCATTTCAACCACCGAAACAGTCCGGGTTTAGCAATAGGTACTATAGACCACATCTACACTGTATGGCAGATTGTACAGAAGACCAAAGAGTACAATCGGCCCCTTTGCTTGGGTTTGAAAAATTCAGTTGGGCTGAGCAGCGTTTGAAAAATTACGTAGGGCTTCTTGTCACCCATCCTACAAAACTTGAACATCAAAGTTTTAAATTAGTGTGTTCTACCGGTCCTGACCTACGGTGCTGAAACTTGGACACATACAGTAAAGACCGTTCTCAAGTTTATGGTAGCACAGCGTGCGAGAACGAGCTACGCTCGTGGTACATGGCGTACAAACGAAGTATATCTCTGAGAGGTCATTTACAAAACGAAATACTTGTAAGAGGAGTAAAGCTATCGACATAGCTTAACGTATAGGTATGTATTAGCAAGGTGAAGTATCAGTGGTCTGGTCAATGGTCATATCTGTCTGCGCAGTGAATGATTTGTTATAGGAGAGGTTAGAGTGAGTAGAAGAAGGAAACTTAAGTTTAAGGGTGCGAGTGGAGCGAAGGGACAGGATTTAGGTTCAATGAAATTAAACCGCTCCTTCAGGTAAAAAGGAGTGGTAGGATTGAAAAGGATCTTGTACAGTAAGGAGAGGATGTGAGCATTACGGCGAAGGCGGATTGATAACCACTTCATCAATTCTACGCGATCAAATTTGCGTAAACCAAATATGAACCGAATGAAAAGTTTTGCAAACGTTCAAGCTTGTCCAATTATTATTAAATTATCAAATATAGCATATTACAGTCGGGTCATTTTAAAGGTAACATTTGACGTTTGTCAGTTATGTCGTCATAGTGAGGTGACCTGGCTAAAACCTCGATTAAAGTGAAATGAATCGATACGGACTTGAAACACCAATATGTGAATTTTAAAAATTATCCGGCAAACCCCTGCCCCATACCCGCCGCTACAAGGTTACGTTGTCGAATTTTGATGAATTGTCAAATGTTACCTATTAAAATGCCCCGACTATAGAATAAAACATATTTATTATTAAAACATTAAAATAACGAATTCAAATAAAAATCAGCTTATAACTGTTTGAATTTAAATATAATTAAAAAAATCCTACTGCAAAAAATCAACGAATAAAAAAACATTATGTAATAGGGACAATATACTATCTAAGGACAATTGTGTGACTGAGACGTATCTAACGAAATCCATCGTTTGAAAGATACGTGGGATAAAGAAATTTACAAACCTATAAGATACGCGCAAAAAACATAATCCTTCTTTCAGTCGGATAAAAATAACAATAATAAGAACGATAATTTGGTATTTGTGAAAATGATAACAAGCACGGCACTGAAAAAACTAATATTTTTCTTGAATAACTAGGATAAGTCTAGCTTAAACTAATCACACTTCTTTTAACATTTGCATTTTAAAATATTCCAATAGCCGGCACCAATTTTTGGGTAGGTATTAGAGGTCAACTAAAAACTTGTCCAATAACTTATTGTGTGGGGATAATGCCTTTACGCAGCCTACATAATGAAGGAACACGGCAGATGTGACGGAATTGACACCAAATGCACAAACACAAAAAAATAGAACAGCATATCCACCCAAATGACTAATATACTTATATCATATCAATTATAAAACAAACATGTATATGTCTACGCACACGCGCACCCACAGACGCAAACACACGTAACTTCAATGTTTAAATAACTTGCAGTGCCCCGCGGTTTTTCCCACGTAGCCACGTTCCCGTACCCATAAATTTTCCGGGATAAAAAATATCACCCTTGTGTGTGTTGTATTCATCCAGACTATAATCTGTATTCTTAATTTCAACCCAATCCGTTCATAAGATACCGACGAGTTTATTGACCAACAAGCGTCCGAACATTCAAACATTGACATTTACAATATTTAAACGAATAATTAATTATCAATTTATTGTAAGTCGTTTTAATCCGTGAACCGTAACTATACTTTTCAATATAAATTTTCATGTGTGCATAGACCTCAGTTGCAACAGAAGCTTGGTGACACAGCTTATTGGTTATGTGGTCTGGTATAAAAAGATAACTCATCATCTTATCATCATAATCAGCTTACATTCGTCTACTGCTGGACATAAGCCTCTACGATTATATTCCACTCAGCCCGATCCTCAGGTTTACGTTTCCAACCGCTACAAGCCGCCTTTCGTAAATCGTCACGCCATCATAACATTTACAATTTAAAAATACCTCGTAATAAATTCTGAACGGACTAGAGCACCTCTCACGGTATCATGAGTTATTGCAACCGGAGGGTTTACTTGCCTTACTAGCTGTTGGGGTATTAGAGCTTCGTGTGTTTGGATAGCTACGTTGTGTAACACAACACATGCAACAATAATGTTGCATGTGTTGGGAAGTGAATTTTGTAATTTTCTGTTCAGACAGGCAAATCGTCTTTTGAGTACACCGTTTACCCTTTCAATGACATTACGGGTTAACACGTGGGCCTGGTTATACGACTGTTCAGCTGTTGTTTGTGCATTTAAAATTGGAGTAAATAAAAATGTATTCTGAGCATATCCACAGTCTCCTACTAAAATCCCTTTTCCAACCAAGTCTCCTTCTTCGAAACGGAGATTGCATCTGCTATTGGAAAATATCCTGGAGTCATGGACAGACCCTGGCCATCGTGATACAACATCGTAAATAGTCAAATCTGGCCCACACACTAATTGCACGTTAATGCTGAACCATCCTTTTCTATTCCGATATATCTCTCCATTCCGTCTATCGGGATTTTTTATCGGAATATGTGTGCAATCAATAGCTCCTATAACACTGGGAAACTTGGTTTTCCAAAAAAAAATATTTTTGCAAGGAAAACACTATAACAATCACCATCATATTATGATTTATAAAAGAAAATGAGGAAAACATATAAAATATTCATCTATTTGAAAAAGAAAGACTACTATCAATAAAAACGTTGTTTGTTCTAGATTTGTAAACTATAATGTATGCCAAAGATAGAATTTTCATGAATATATGTAGATATCACACAGCAAGAAATAAAAGAAATTATTGTCTTATGGTCTTATCGTTATTTTATTGTCAATTATTTAAGATTTCTTATTTTTTTTACATCTATAACATGAAAATGTGTTACAGTAACCGAAGGCGCAATCCCAGTGTAGTTCATGATTTCTCTTCCATATAATCCAAAGTATCTTTATCTAGATTGGTATCTGTGAGCAATGAGCTTATTTGAGAGTTTTAAGTAGTTCACCAGGCTCAACATGTCGCCAAAGCATCTCAGGAGAGCTATTGGCGTTCCATTTCGTGATCCGACGCTGCTAGTTTTTAAAGAAAGGGATACTCGTAGCTTATAAACTCGTTCATCATGATGTTATCTTCTATATAGATACTGGTTGTGACTATCTTCACAAGTAAACTGTTATTAACACATTCTTTTCAAAATTTAGGCCGTGGAGTTTCAGCTTCAATTTCTCTTCACGGTTACCGTTAGTTTTTCCACTGAAATTTAAATTTATCACATAATTACCTAGACCTGAAATCTTTAAATATCATTAAGATGTGAATTTTAAAATCAGTTGTGTTTTTACATTATCGTTATAATCTCTTCACCATCCAGTAAATATCAAATTTAAAATAAATATTTTTGTGTTTGTTATGACACACAGAAGACATGTTTGACGTACCTACCAGAATAATCATAGACAATTATAAAAGTAAAGTTTGAAAATGACATTAAAAACGTGCTCATAGTGGACGGACCCAGAATTTTGTTCAAGGGGGCAGCCAAAGATGACTAATACTTAATACGAATGTAAAGGTTTACTCAAAATTACCATACTTAACTGAAATTAAACTGAATAGCCTTTTTGGTCTGATTTTGACGCGGTTTTCTGTAACAGTTTTGTATGATTTTAGAATTTAATTATGAAACTTTGTAGATACTTATAGGTATGTATTTTTCTTGCACCGTTGCTGTCGCATAAGCACTTTCACTCTCACCCTCGCAAGAGAGTGAAACAGTGAAACATACAACAAACATCCAGGTCTGTCGACTAATAAAGGTTAATGATGGCAATGATGCTCTTTTATGGCATACTAGATGTCCGTACCGGCTTCGCCCGTGATACATTATAATATAGCACTCATCGGGATCCCGTACTTATCCAACGGTGAAAGAATGACTGAAATCGGTTGAGTAATTCCTGATAATACCGATTTCAAACAAAAACCTCTTCAGCTACCTGCTACGCCACCTGTCGGAAATTGGTCGTACCAACTCAGATTTAGAAACAAATTTGATTAGCAAAGGTTTATATTCAATGACGCAATCTTAGACACATGCTGTCATGTCAAAGCACGCTACGAACACTTTCAAAAAGGAATATTTTTTCCCGTTTTTGTGACATTCTTGATTCATGTTCCGCTTCTATTCATAGTAGCGTTATGTTCTATAGCCTATAGCCTTCCTCGATAAATGGACTATCTAATAGAAAAATTATCTTTTAATTCGGACCAGTACTTCCCGATATCCTAGCGTTCAAACAAATAAACTCTTCAGCTTTATAATATTAGTATAGATGAGTACAACAAGCAGGTATTACAATTGTATTGTAATACAGGTTTGTTAGTAATAGGTATAGCTCGTTCCTTAATAAGATGGAGTGACAATATACGAAAGGCAGCCTGTAGCGATTGGAAAACCTGAGGTCGGGCTAAATGGCGTAACATGGGAGAGGCTTATATCCAGCAGAGGACTAATACATGCTAATGATGATGATAGATAAAATAAAAGAATAAAAAATAATCTAAGATAAAAAGATCATTCATAGACCAAGGTAAAATGACATTCAAAGGCGTTACCTTGCGGTAAGTTCATGGCAAAATCAAGTATCCTAATAAATGACTTCTCATATTACGGCTGAGTCTGCTCCAATTCTGCTGTTCAAGTTTACATGGTTAGTTAAACATTATTTGTCAATGTCTAGAATAATTAAAGTACCAATAACACTAAAATATAAGTAGTTTTTTAATTGTTTTGTGGTGCAACAAACTGATCCATGTGTATATTTCGTCACCATTGGCAAACAAAACAACATGGCGAACGTGGTTCAGAGGGCTATGGTCGGTTAATGTAATAGATATGGAACACTCAAGCCACAACATTTTTTTCGATATTGGATTCAGAACAAACACTCAACATAGGACACACAAACACGAAATTAGTAAGTCAATGTCGTTTAAAAAAATAGCTACTTGGATATGATCATAAACCAAACGAACCAGAGGCAGACCAAAACAAAGGTGCACCTTAGTGAATGAATGAAATAATAAAGCTAGGTGGCGCAAGCTGGATAGAGAAGCTCGAAGAAAATGCAAGAGGCCTTTTTCGAGCATTTGATGTCAAAAAGAGGGGGAAGGGGTAATGGCCCCTCTCTGCTAATACCTTGCTATGTCCCTATGTCACTGAGGAAAATTTAAGTACAATTCTCGATGACGTCATCGTTCGCGGACGAAAAATTAAAAATGATACAATGACGTACTTCCGTCGTAAAGATGCTCACAATAAGCATGCTCACTGATTGAAGTCATACGGGTGTTAAAATTGATGCGACGATTTTTTTTCGATACTATGTTTTTTATTGAAACTTCGACTTGATTGACCTTTGGTTTGACTTGATCGCTACCTTACTCGTAGTGTCTTAGGCATATTGGTATTTAAACAAAACAGGCTATACCCCTAAAAAACTAATTAGGTTGACAGCTAGATTGCTAAAAATATTGTACACGTATTTTTTCTTTTGTTTCACATACAAAAAAATGACGAAGATACAGTGCTTAGAAGTTTCACGTTCCGTCACTTGTGGGTACAATTTTTTAACAATTTTTTAAATTGTTAAAAAATTGTACCCACGGTAAAAAATTTACCCATCTATATCCTAGCAGATTTTTAATAATTTGATAAAACAAAAAATACGTGTCCTGTAATGTGTGTGTAATGTATGTTTTTCCATGGTCTAGCTGACGGATTAATTAGAATGGCTGATTTTTGACCCAGTCCGATACCCTATTAAATTTTTTTTAAACATAACAAAAATGAAAAGTTAGTTTTTTACAATTATTATAATTAACTGCATTTTTAATGTGCAGAAACTGCGTTCCACTGGGAAGGGCAATGTTTTCAGAAAAGTTACAGGGCAAAGAAATAAGTATTTTTATATCTCCGAGTGGGAAACGCAGTGCAGTGTAAGGGAGTGATTTGAAATCATTTTAGTTCAAATAGCTACGTGGTCTTTCGTTGTTTTGTTCGTGTTTGTATGTTGCTTACCATCAGCAAAGAGAATATAATATGACCATCAGGTGCATATTATGCTCGTTCCGTCACTTTACGTTGTAAAATAATCTCTTACTAAAGCGGACAAAATGTTTGTGATAATTTAATTATAAAGCAGTAAAGCGTGAGGTTCAGATTAAGATACATAGAAATGCGAGGACAAGTTGACGGATTAGTTGCAACTACAGGCTTTGCAAAAGACGGCGAAATGTAAATGTTCCAGAAATAAATCGGGGCGATACCTATCACCAAACTCTGCACGAATTGAGGAAAAAGATCCATTTAAATGTAGATTGTCTTCGGTAATACTTCCATTTGTTTTTGTCTCGGAAAGCCACCGCCGAGATACGATTGCAAGCGGTAAGCCATTTTGTGGTCGCGTACGGCTCTAGCTTCAAAGAAAATGCTTTACTTTCTAAGTTTCCATCTATCACAAATATAGTTCGCCGATGCGGAGGATTGAACTGATGGCTAGAAAACCAATGAATGAACCAACAATCGAATGCTGATGGCAAATTGTGAAATCACTTAGATCAAACAGTACTAGCTAGCTACGTTGTGCCTTCTTGTGGTACTGAAGTTGTGCTCGTTTGCAAATGAATACTGAAAACAGTTTTCGTTTATTTCGGTATGTTGCTTGTATCTAGAAAGGAACGTAGCGTAACTTGAACGTAATTTCGAAACTCATTGGAAATACTAGCTTAGGTATAATATATAGCTTAGGTAGGTATATTTATGTAAAATGTGTAATAACCACGTTAGTTTTCATACTAAGGTATAATGATGCTTAAAACAATTTCAAAAATTACCTGTAAATTCAATAACTTTTTGTTAAAATTCATTGTTTTATGGTAGGTTTCGATTGGGATTCTGGTAGTAATCAACTCGACATCGTCATTTGGTATTTTATAAGTCGCCTCCATCACGGCTACATTTCTGTCTCTGATAGACAGACAGACAGACAGAAACACTTTATTATGCATACCAGAAAAATACAAACAATCAAACAATACGATGGGCACTACTCTGATGGCCATTTGTAAGTTGTACTCTAGTCTCCGGTGATGCAGCCAACGTTCGCCACACGAAACGACCGATGGATTTCACACTTTTATATGTCTACTATTTAGACGTATATAACGTTTTCATGTTTAGTAGGTATCAGGAGTTAAAACAACGTGCAACCTAAACAATTAGTAACTAAGTTTCGAATAAAGTCACTTATAGAGATAAAACAAAACAATAAATGAACAAACAATTTAATAAACACAAGCTAACACTGCTGCGAATTGCATTTTAAGCGATAGTAAATGAAGTCAACAGTAATATTAAGCGGTATTACAGTCACGAATTGCATTGGCGACCGCTCTCATTACAACTACGGAATGGGCTGCAATTCGGTTGCAATTGGATTGAATGCGGTAGCAATGCTGAAAAATTTCTTCATTTGCATCGCTTTTAAAACCGCTTACCACGTGACCCATGCTCGCTGCGCGATCACAGTGATATTTTCGGAAAATTATTTAACAAAAATACCACGTCACACTTGTAAAAACGATAATTAAATGTTTTGCTACTATTGGAAATTAATATCTATCTTTATATTAATTAATAATTATCTAACTATGACATCGTAATAGTAAAATATATTTAGAAATTGGCTCTTCCTTGAAATTCGCTGGTTATATATTTCAAACTTTATTCTAGCTGAATTCCTAATTTAATCCTGATCGTGTTCTTTCGAAATGTTTTAGCAACAAACATTCTAATATCCTAACTATAACACGTAGTAATTAGAAAGATCTAAATGACAAGACAATAATAATTAATTAATTGAATACTGGGAGTACCTATTTACTATAATACTCGAAACTTTAGGGTGATGATATTATAAACACGTAAGTACAAGTAATATAACTACATCAATTTGATTAAAATATAGGAATGTTGTCAGAATAAAATCAAGCATAAGTAGAAAATGCCAAAAACACAGATTTTGAGGACAAGAGATATCCGCTGTATGCCACTTGTCCGGTGTCGGCGTGGCGGATTAGTCTTGAGTCTCTCTCTTCACTAGAAGGGCGCGGATCACAGCCGATAGAAACATAAAAAAGACTGTTTATGTTATGTTTTTTATTTATAATAGATCAATACCTTGTTATAATATTAAACAGGCCACATTCTATTCAGTAGAGTGATAACTAATTCCATTTGAAAAACGCAACAATCGACGCGACGTTAATTTTAACATAGGTCACTGATTCTAATGTATTTAAACATAAAATAATATTTTTTTTGTACTACAATAACGGCCAATTACATTTATATGGGACGATTCGTAAACAAAATTGTTTTTTGTTCCTGAACTTATTGGAACTATTGAAATAATATTAAGATCAGTTCACCCAGTCAATTACAGTACAGTTACACAATTTAAGTACCTCGGCTCAATGCTTAGCAATGATGGCAAAGTTGAACATGACGTTACACATAGAACCACAACAGGATGGATGAAGTGGAGACAACTCACAGGCGTTATGTGTGATAGAAAAATGCCTCTCAAAATCAAGGGGCACCTGTATAAGACGGCCATTAGACCTGCAGTTTTAAACAGGTCAGAATGTTGGGCAACAACCCAGAAACACATCAATAAACTACACACAACACAAATGTGCATGTTACGCTGGTCAGCGGGTGTCACACGACTAGATAAAATCCGAAATGAGTACGTCAGAGGTAGTTTCAAAGTTGCTATCATTGTCGATAAAGTCAAAAAGAAGCGTTTACGATGGTATGGTCACGTGCAAAGACGCACAGACGATCACATGGTGAAGCTTGCCCTGGCTTCACCTTCACTTGGCTGACGACGGTTCAAAAATACCTCAAAGAAGCTCAAATCAACACAGACGCAGCACAAAATCGTGCTCAGTGGAGAAGAAGGACTAGGAAGGCCGACCCCAAGTAAATGGCATAAGGTCTAGAGGGAAGAAGAAGTACATCCAGTCAATAGTTATGAAGTAACATAATAAAACATACAGTAGAATTGAAAATCTTTTTTTGAAGTTAGTAAAAATCCAAAGCAAAAAACTAAACAATATCATGTGAATAAAACATAGAAAAGTACTTAATTTTCATTTGAAAAATGAAGTAGCGGCAGATTTTCTATAAAAAGGAATTGGTCCTTGAAACGTGAAAGAAGGTAACGTAAAATTCTCTTACAAAAATTGTATAGGCATAAAATAAACGTCTAACGAGATGTCGCCTCAGCAAATGAACACCAGCGACCTTCCCCGACAGTAAACAAGTCCAATTTGCACAACGAAATAAATTCTCACGTAAATTATTGTGAATGATCCAATTTATTCATGAAACGTTCGAAAAATCCAAAAATTACGGCACTCAAATGAAGTCTGCAAATCTTTAGAATTAGAAATATTAAATTGTCAACGGAAATTTTAGTCTGAGATCTCGAGACCCCTAGGCCCTACCTAATTTCTCATAAAAAATGTTCCTAGTTTGATTGAATGAACTTATTGGTTGTACCGACTGCCAATTTACAATATCTGGTTTGAAATATAGTTAAACAACAATAACAATGCTTTCAGATATTTTTCGTCGTGGTAGCTTTCTATAGACGCTTAAAACAAACTCATTTTAACAACATTGATACACTCATGAAATTTAAATTTTTATTTCTGTTTGCGATAGATAAAAATTCGCCATACTCCAAAGGTTTCCTCAAGTTTGCGTAAGATAATAAACTGAAAAGTTGTAATGTTAAAAGTGTTTAAGAAAAAAAAATCGTTCAAACAAGTCTTGATATAACCCTTTTTGCGTGAACTATTGAAAGATTGATATTTCCGAGAGTGTTTTTGCTGAAATGTTATACAATTTTTCCCTAACTGAATATCTGGTAAAGTCGATAAAGAGTTAATACCCAAAACCGATACATTTGTGTTACGTAATCTCTGCAGGAATTGTTATTTCCATGAACTAGAATATCAGAGCAGAGTACTTTACCTATTACATTATGATATGCGTATAACAAAGTTAGCATACGAAGGGATGGAAGAGGTAACCTTTGAATAGGTATGAATCCATTTTATCCCGGGTTTATATCCAATAAGCTGAATTTTGCGGAAATATGAAATATTCCGATTTTGATCGAATCCTGTGATATAAAAACGATGTCAACTACGATATAGTGAATGTTTGTAGCTGTTTTTGTGTGAAAATAATAAATTGCTTATGTTATTGTGGTATTACTACGTCGTAAAATGAAACGTTACACTTTACGTTACGATCGTACTAGGGAGAGACTATGTTTGGAAATAAACGTTATTATGGGTCTTTGAAAACGCGCCTGTCGTTACCATAATATCTCTTTAACTACCATTGCACACTATTAAGCTTAATTGAGTAAGCTCAACTGAATATTGTGTGTGTGAGGCTACAGGGCTATATGAATCTATAAAAAATACCTCGGAGCGTTTCTGACGAAATGTTATCTCAAACAGTAAAATGTAGACATGTAACCACATTGATTTATATGCAGAAACTTTCAAAGAGTTTACAAATATGTAATTTATGCGTGTAAATTATGTACCACTTGTCTATTACTTTGTTTGTTGCCCTAACCATACATCTCTAAAATATAGTTTGAAAACAAAGATAATATTGTAAGTATCTAATACATTTACTATGGTTTTACTAGCACTAGTAAAAAAAGCAAAATGTTAGTAGTAAGTTATATGTAATACTACGTATAGAGTTAGATTTTCCCAAGGTTTTCCGCACGGTTCTTTTGATTCAATCCTAAGCATATGACGTGCATACTTTTTATGGCAACAGATGGATGTGCCGCGACAAAAGTATGACAATTCCACATGAGCGACAAGGCAAGAAAGATGCTACCCGTGCTTTCGGTGTAAAGCGTTTGTGCCAACTCTATGCGTAGTATGTGTAAATTACTTGTTTATAAACATATGTTTCTCGTGTCTTGGTATATAAACAGCCTCGGTATGCTTTGTCTCGGCACATCGCATCAAAAGTTCTCAGTCTATGTGCGAAGTATGATGACTGTTGTCCGACAACTGTGCCGCAGTTTCCGACGCAAGTTAAATTAGTTTGAATTACTTCGGATTGCAGTCTGTCATTTTTGCGTCTGCAAAAAGAAAATTAATAGTTCCACCGCCAAAGGAGACCAGACTCCTCGTGTTATAAAGTTAGAGAAGTTTAACTAGAATTTAAATAAAAAATTACTTTCTTTCCTTTCAATGACTGGTTTTCTCGGTTTCGTTGCTATTTTAACACATTTGCTGTGAATGTATGCGTGCTTGGGTTCTCAGATGTGATCTTTAAACAGGCAATTACACTAATAGGTTTAATATAAGTACCTAATAGCCGAAGCTCTTAGGACCGCCGCGGACAGAAAGACTTGGAGGAGCTTGGTGCAACGAGTGATCAATACCTCAGACTGAGAAGAAGAAGAAGTAATAGTTTGTTGGTTTCTGAGAATGCATGTTTCGTCCTATATTACATACCTCCGTAAAGGCTGAATTGATTTAAATAAAACGAAATATGTAGTATACGTAATTCAATAACTCTTTATTAAAAATACACAAAGCACAAATATACAAAAGAAAGAATGATAATACAGCCTTAGCAATTTAATAGCCGGCCTTATCGCTTAGAGTCATCTCTACCAAGCAACCGTGCATGGATAGGAGATACCAAAATGAGTAATTTACCTATAATAATACATAGGCTCCTTTAAGGAGGTTGTGCTCAGCCTGAATTACAGACGTTATAAATCGTAGACCACGTCGTCGCTTAACATCAGACGAGATGGCGGTCAAGTGTAAAAATATAAAAGTTTAAAAATAGCCAATTTCGACCTTATTTAGTCCACATCATAGCAACATAATATGAAAGTTGTAAAAATGTAAAAACTCGTCGAAAAAACTACATAATGATCAAGTTCAGCAAAATAAGTATGTATTCCTTTCAAGAATGTACACTATAAACCGCAGAGCACTCCATAAGACTAAGCTAGTCCACTAGTACAAGCTATAAAACTGGGCAGTGTAAAAGCGAAGCATCTTTAACCCTCCGATGGTTGTAGCCCTGTAGTTTTACTCCTTGGACCGGCAGAGGGCGATGTGTGGCAGTAAAGTTAACTGCGCTTTCAGCCGCCTCCGACTATGAAAACCCAATCAAAGTTTAATGCGCCTCTTCAGATCCACATCCTTTACGGAGACAGTGAACTCTCATTAGCCTTTTAAAAGAGCTAGCTAGAAATTTGATTGCGTGTTTTATCACTTGCGGTCTCAGTGCGTCTAAAATGGTGCTATTAACATAGATTTTATCATTTAATACTTCCACCTTACCCCAGCTTCACCCGTGGTACATATACAGCCTATAATAGCACTCAAGGACTACGTACAAATATCCAACGCTGATTTTTTTTTTGAAATCCGTCTAGTAGTTCCGATTAGCGCTTTCAAACAAACAAGCTCTTCATTTTTATAATATTATCGTTATTGCAAAATCACACACGTAATGCTCAAACACGATTAATACTAGGTTGAATTTTTTAATAGCTGCTAGCTGTAACGGTCAGATATATATATATATAGAGATATAAGATCTTAGATCTCTGGGTGACGAGCGCAGTGCAGTGCTAGGTAATGATTTGGACTCTTCATGTTCCAATAGCTGCTTGTCACTGTGCTGTTATGTGTCAGGCATGTTGCTTACCATCAGGCACATGACCTGATCGTCTCGTCACTCTATATTAAAAAAAAAAAAATAAAAAAAAATAGTAAGTTTTAACTACAGTATAAAGAATTACACTGTGGTTTTAACAGAGCTAAAATAATTTCGAAAAACAATAAAGACTACATTTAGAACTTAACATTAAAACGAGTAAAAGTTTTTGCGTGATACTTAGTTTTTGCGAGTAACAAACATACATCCGCACATTCTTACAGTTTTTTGCGTTAATAGTATTACTAAGGTATGTTAGTTTAAAACATATTGTAATGGTACGTTTTTGAAATGCTGCACAACTCAACAATTTTAGTTTAAACAAAGCCATTAAAACAAATAATAAGAGAGCGGAATATCTTTGCTTCATGTAGTGATTCCCAGCAAATCTTATTACCCCAAGTAGTAAGGACAAAGGCGGTGTTCGTCTGACATCGCCACAATGGGTTATGCTATTAATTATATGGCGACAAAAGGCTCTTGGGTATGAGATATTCTCTGACTTGGAATAATCATCCATATCACGACCTGCGGAACCTAAATACCCTAGATATTACGTAGGTATTGTGGGCATATAAATTAATCTTAGAATACAGAATAACGCTTTCTGAAGAATTGATTCAGTTATTTCAACTCCCCCTATTCACAAATATCTAATGAGTTAATTTAATTTAAAAACACATTTTCAACTTTGTCCGATAGAAATGCGTCAAAAATGGCCGTTGTGCTTAGTAACTATGTAAACCTATTATTCTTTGGTATAAGATAATATCAAGTATTAAAAACATCACATCAATTAAAATACGTATTACGAAGTCCGTGAAATGTTTTCTGTATGGTAATAACAACGGGTGTATTCAATAAAGTTTGAGCAAGCGTGTTACAACACCTTCGATTTTAAGTGCATCGACAAGTTAAATAAACATCTTAACGTAAGCTATTAACATCAAAAAATAAGTTCAAACAACAGTTTCTAGAAAGAAATATAGTACAAGAGTGCGGGTACAGATGTGTATAACAGTATAAAAAAAGATAACCACTCACCTTATCAGATATCCCCGTACTTAAAAAGTACCTTTTCATCCCACCAGCTCGGAAAGAGTACTTTTGCTCCTCGATATCAGGGCGCAAAAGTCGTTTTTACCCTCTAGAGGTTAAAGTAAATTTGAATTTAGAACATCGTGTGTACTGAGGTTTTGAATTCAAAACATAATTCAACCTATTTATTTCTACCTTCTTGGTGCCGAATGCATCATACATTTTTTTTAATATGTTAAAAAACTCAGACTCGGAACCTCCTTGGTGTACTTACTTTTTTTTAACACGGTCACTGCGCGGCCATTTTTCGTAGGCTTTCAGCTAGTGCGTATGAGGTCTTTTCGAGGCAAAATTGACCAACCTTCCAGTGCGTCTGGGACCTTTTAAGCCTCATAAAATTGTTTCCTAAAACACCTTTAATATATACACATAATTGTGAAAATAATTGCTTGAAACTTTACTATTAATTACTCAAAGATTAATCAACATTGAATCCTGCTTCGCCCACAGTTATGACATTTAGTTATTGAATAAATTAAATTAAATTCAATTCAATTCAATTTATTTCTTCGAACCATTATTTTACAAAGAAAACTTGGTAACGTCAAATACAAAATAATAAAAGAGTTTAAATACATAAACAAGTGACAATATTTAACAGTAAGCGGCTGTAAAGAGGCCTTGTCCAACGGATTCAACTATTTTAATTAGCTAAATCCTTTGTCAAAAGCTTTATAAAAAGCAAAAAATAAATAAAAAATTAAATCTAAAATTTTAAATTACGATGTTAAAATACTCTTAATTAATTGGTAGTTACATTTGTGATACACTTTTTTGCCATACATTTTTGTCCTTAATGAAATCATCAACATTATAATAGGCTTTATCCATTAAATAGATCTTTACAATATTTTTGAACCTTTTTCATTGAGACCTGCCAACTGATCTGGTATGACATTATAGAAGCGAACACTGTTTCCTATAAAAGAATTACATGTTTTTGTAGTCTACACTTCGGAATTACCAATTTGTCTTTGTAGTGTGCCTTAGGGTTTTATCTGATACTTTACCAATGCTTTTCTTATTCTTTCTGGCATACATTATGCATTCATAAATATACAGGAAGGGGCTGTTAAAATATTTATATTTTTAAAACCTTCCTCAAAGATTCTCTAGCGGGTAATTTGTACATTGCGCGGATTGCTCGTTTTGCAATATGAAAACTGAATTTCTATCCGCTGCCGACCCCCATAATAGAATTCCATAGGACATGATGCTATGAAAATACCCATAATAAACTAATCTAGCGGTGGTGACATCTGAGATTTTCCTAATCTGTCGAATGGCATGGGCAGCTGAGCTTAGTTTATTTGCGAGCTGTTCAATATGTGGACTCCATTGGAGTTTCGCATCTATAGTAACACCCAAAAAAACTGTAGACTGCACTGGTTCTAAAGTCTTATTAATTAAATTTATATTAAGTTTAGGGCTTGGTACATTAGATAATGTAAATTTTATACATTTTGTTTTGTTTGGATTCAGTGCCAAATTATTTGCGTCAAACCATCTGCAAGCAATGTCCAATATTCTGTTAATTTCATTGCAATCATCTATTCCTCGCTTAACTTTAAACAGCAGAGACGTGTCATCGGCAAACATAATTATTTCTGTGTTTGCTTGTCTTTTTAACATGAAGGGCAAATCATTTACGTAAACTAAAAACAGAAACGGTCCAAGGATTGAACCTTGCGGTACACCCATTTTCATGGGAGATCCTTTGATTTATTTCCGTCAACTTCAACAATCTGCACCCGGTCTTTAAGATATGACGTGATAAGGTCCAAAGCTAGTTTTGAAATCCCATAGAATTCTAATTTCTTTAAAAGTATGTCGTGATGAACGCAATCAAATGCCTTAGATAAATCGCAAAATACACCAATAACGTCGTGCCGATCTTCCCATGCACTCGTTATATATTTGGTGAGCTTAACACCCGCATCAGTGGTTGAGCGTCCTTTAGTAAAACCAAATTGATGGTCATGTAGCAAATTGTTGACGTTAAAGTAAGAAATGAGCTGGCTTAGTATTAATTTCTCAAATATTTTACTGATGCAGGGTAACACTGAGACAGGTCTATAATTTCCAGGTTCATCTTTGTCGCCGGATTTAAATAAAGGCACGACTTTACTATGCTTCATCAAGTTTGGGAAACATACCATTACTAATGCTAGCGTTAAATAATTCAGCAAGATAAGGTGCAATTTTCACCACTATACCCTCTAATACTTTCACTGACATGCCCCATAAATCCTCACTATTTTTTACTTTGATTTCTTTAAAAGTTTTTAGTATTGTTGTGGCAGTAACATGATGAAACGCGAATGAAGAAGAGGGATTATTTACATTATCTTTCAACATTGCGTCAGCAAGAGAATATAAATGATAAAAAAATATAAATGACATCAGTTCTGCCTCACATCGCACTCAAAGACAGTTCTATGAGCGTCTCGACTAGTGTTGTGAATAAAAGAGAATTGCAGTTACGATAAAACCAATTTATTTACTCAAAATGTTTTTGATTAAAACAGGGTAAGCAGAAAGATTTATTACACTGGACACAAAAAGTAACAATTTTTTTTTGTTTTTTTTTGCAGCCTCGGAGCTATTTAACGTCAGTCTTAATTTGTCGTAGCAACCTATGCAACGCTTTCGTTGACCACTTTTTTGAAGAGTATGATCGGTACATCTGCCACCAGTAACACCTGAAATAAACACGTATGTTAGGTGTATCTATTCAAAATGTAGGGAAAGTGTAATGTAAGGGATGTATGTCTATGAATGTTTGGGTATATGTGTGCGGTTTTGTGCGGATATATTTGTGAGTGTATGTTAGTGGGAGTATGTATATTAATATGATATATATATATGAATATATGCGTGTTTATATATGCACGTTTGTGTTTGTTGGTAGGTTGGGATGTGTGAGATCAAATATGAGTGTGTGTGTAATCTTCCTTACTCATTCATTTTAACAGCTGTAGCCATTGACGAGAATTCACCAAAAAAGAAGACATAGGTACTTCATAACTTAAAAAATCTGGAATTATAAACCGGAAATATTAATTAAACAAAAATACGAGGCATATCAAATCTAAAACCACACGTAAGATTTGAAAAAAAAAAAAGAAATTAATAACCTGACAGAATAGAAAATATTTAAAATTGCAAAGAAGTAACAAAGCAAAATCGCTGTATTAAAATATTTCGGTTAATAAAAGCGCGTGCAATTTTTTTAACAAAGATAGTACAACATTCTCTGTAAAAAATCACATTAGCATATTGAAAAATTGCTATTGCATAAAAAAAAAACACCGAATTGCGACAGCTAAAAAGTATCTGAGACAACCAAGTTTTAGTTCAAGCATAGAGTTTAAAGCAACATCATAATCGTGTGAAAGAAATCAAAATGTCTTTTGGTGTAGATAATTTGTTAGTGTAAATAAGTGGTATGTGCATTAGTATAATCGTGCTATGAAAAATATAAGCTTGAGTATAATAGTAACAGTTGCAGCTAAAATATTAGATGGAAAAGGTAAGAAAACGTCAAATCACCAATCACCAATGAAACAAGAACAAAATACAAAATGTTGATTGGGAGTAGTGAAAAAAAAGAAATGCAATTCGCCATTTTGTGTTGGCTGCCATCTTGGATTTGAAATTTGACATAGTGTATAATATTCTACTAGTCAAGTCCATTCATTTAATACCCATATTGAGGGAGGTTGTGAAAAAATATTTTGTCCGCCATTTTGTGGAAGCGGCCATCTTGAATCGATATTGACCAAACGTAAATAAGAACTACCAAACGAAAACTAATCTTTAAATAAAAAATGTATTGAAATCGGTTTATCCGTTTGAGCTCCACACAGACAGACACACACACACAGACAAACAGACAGACATCGACGTCAATCTTATAACACCTTTTTTAAGCGGGGGTTAAAAATGGAAGTTAGTACAATTGAAATGACAACATACCTGCTTCAGAAATCCTTCGCCCAGTAAGCGCTTCAATTATTGATTCAGTAAAATTTTTTTTCGGCATTTTGTTATCAGTATTAGACATATTATAAATTATCCATGCGTTCACAAGAGAAGTACCAAATAAAAATTCTGCCATAACTTTTCGATACCATTTTAGGCCTCGTTTTAAAGTCGTATAATACGAAGACATTTGGTCACTGTAGTCTATACCTTTTTTATTTTTGTTATACATAAGAACGCATGCAGGCTTTTTAATGTCTTCGTTACGTATCTATAGGGGGTTTTATTACATAAGCGAGGAATAATAGTACTTTCAAGCGTATTCTCGTCGAAATGAATACAAACATCATCAGATATGTCAATCCAATTGTCATCGTTATTGATATTTTCTGTTTCAGCAACTTGATTGTCACTTTCCAGATCGTTTTCACTTTCGTCATGTTCATTTACTTCTACGTCTGTTGAATCTGCACTCTCAATCGAAATATCTGTGTCTGTGTCTCCATCATCTTCGTTAATATTGCTTCTAGCTTGAATTAAATGTTCACTCTCAGCACGTTTTTTTCCTTGCAGTTCGCCGTGATCCGGTCTAACTATGTTTCCCTTCGCCGGAAGTAACTCATCCTGCTCTTGAGGTTTTTCTTGGTTTTGGTGTTTTTCTTCTGGTTCTTGATGTTTTTCTTCCCGCTCTTGATGATTTTCTCCCTGATCTTGTACTAGATGTTTTTGTAGGTGACATTCCTCCCGTATTTTGTGTTGTAAAAAAGGTTTTTTGATATTTATACCCTTTGTATGTAAGTCGAATGTGCTATCATCATCTGTATCATTATCTTCAAATGAACGTTTAAACACATATTTTTTGGTTTTTATCTCCTGTGGCTCTTGTGGTTTAGATTTAGTATAGCTTGATGAAGGTGTATTTAGTAGTTCTTGCATATTTTCTTCACTTAAGTGTACGGGTAACAATTTAGAATATGAAATATTACTCAAAGATGAACATCTACTTATTTCACCACCAAAAACATTCAGGGAATCAGGGGTCGACGCCCGGCTTTCGTTGTAATTATTGTCACGTTTAAATTTTTGAGTTGGTGTTAGCAAAGTTGGGTTTAAAGGAATATCTGGATTTTGTACTTGTTTACTATTGAGGACACTATATTGTTTACCAGTACTTGGACTAACGAAGAATTTGTGTTGTTTAGTCTGGCGACAGAATTTCTTGTATTTTTTAGTAGATGGATTAAAATCACTTTCGGAATCACTATCGATCTCATTTTTTAATTTTGTAGTAGATGGAGGGCAAATTTGAATATTTTTCAAAATTTCTACTTTTTTCACGGAAGTATTTCTGGTTGGACTAATCTTTTGTAGCACTTTTCTATATGTTAACTGTTTTCTTTCATCCGCTCCACTTGACGAATCTGAATCACTTAACACGAGCTTCTTTTTACAACGTTTACGGTTTGATAGATCCATAATACGAAAACTAGCTAGTTTAGGCACATAAATAGTAAAAATGCGAGCGCGCCGGCAGCGTGCTTCCGTATCGATAATTATCACGTCACTAAGCTAGGATGCGCGGGCGCCCCGCCGCCCGCGCCTCACTCCGTGCGGCTATGAGGCCTACATTTTTTGAGACAGATAGACCTCACTCCGCACTGTACGAAACTAATTAATACTCAGTGCGGTTGAGGCTTCTTTGACCTCATGTTACTTTAACATAGCTGTTAGGCTAGGCTTTTTAAAGAAGCAATTTTATATATTTATCTCTGTTATACTCATAGAAATGTTAAAATGGTGGCCTCCCGCATAGAGTGAGAGAACGCAATTTTGACTGCCGCACCTGCGAGAAGTCACGCATGTGGTTTGTTCGACCTCATAATGCAACGAACGTGTTAATTTGCTAAGCGCGAAAACATTTAAAAATTTGCATTTAGTCATTTCCTCGCTGAGGTGGAATGAAAAGTTACGTGTTGCACTCGAGTGCAAAGATTTTTCACCTTGTGCTCTTTTGATTCCCTTGCTACGCTCAGGATTCTAATTTTGAATCACTCGCTGCGCTCGTGATTCAATTTTAGAAACCTTCGCTTGCTCGGTCATCAAAATTGAGCACGCGGTTAAAAATCAACTTTGCACTCTTGTATAACAAATAACTATTTTGAGGTCACGAACTGCGAAAGTATTATGTGTACATACCTACATATTTATACCGGTTTTACTTTGCTAAAAAACTTACAAGTTTTCGCTTACGTAAGTCTTGAGCAAATGTTAGGGTTACAGTCCGTAAGAATTAGAACACAATTCTCTGTATTTACAAAAAATACGGCTCGAATACATTTCTAAATAACTACATTCGACTGAAATTCCCAAAAACACAAAATGTAATTCGAAAATTAAACTAGACTTATCCATTTTGTTTATGGTAATATTCACATTTGACCTTTTCTGTTTTTCTGAAAAAAGCGTGTGAGAATTTTCTCTCCTGCCCCGCCGCACGTAAGCAAGACAAGTTTGTGGTAATTTGAAAGGTTTTATCTTGATAGGAAGAGCTATTTCGGGTGCAGGTTATCAAGGTCGGCTTAGCATCTTCAAATGGAAAAAAATGAATATAAATTGGGGTGTGGTATTGATACTGCTGCCATATCTCTAAGGATTTTGTAAGTATTATATAAGTAATGGTGTGGGGTGATACGGTCTACACTAGATATAAATGTTGATGAAAATGATTATGCTCACATTGCTAATGGTTTAACTAGTTTTAAGAGTTAATAATTGGTATTAACCGATATGATTTTCCGAGAATTCAGTCGTCTTAGATATAACTTGATAGTACCTACCAAAAAAACTTGGAAGTAAAATTTGTACTGAAGTGTATAACTTAAAAATTATAGTGTAGTGACGGTACATATACGCCTGATGAATAACTCGTGGCCATAGCAGCACAATGTCACACTGCTATTTGAACATGAAGAGTTCAAGTCCTTACCTAGTACTGCTTGTCGCCCCGACATATTATAACTAAGTTGATAATAATGTCCTGTAATTTCGAAAATTTTGTAATTTTGTAATGTCCTCTCGAAAATTGCCCTTCACACTGCAGAAAACAGTAAGGTTTGTATATTACTTCTTGACCGTAGTATAACTGACTGTCAAATGTGTGATACTTTCTTGGTGATGGTGGACTCCCCCCTATCAGAGATTGAAAGAAAGTTATCTCGAGGAGTTTTTAGAATGCTATTTGCATATAATCCGTCAAAATTAGTTGTTTATTGCGAGAAAGGCGGCGTTGATGTATCATTTTGTTAGAAAAAAATGTTATTCAAATAAAAAATATATTTAACCATATTATTATGTAAATAATAAATAAATAATAAATATTGGTGGACAATTCACACACAACACCATCTGACCCCAAACTAAGCAAAGCTTGTGTGATGGCAGCCAGATAGCTGATATAATACTTATATAGTTTTAAATACATACTTATTATACATAGAAACACCCAGACACAGTGCAAACATTTGAATTCATCACTCAAATATTTGCACTGGGTGGGGATCGAACCCACGACCCTCGGCTTCGCAGGCAGAGCTACTACCAACTATTTATTTTGAAGTTACTAAGACATTTTCAAAAAAAGAGATAGGAGTATGAATGATAAATGTTTTCTTTTATATTATTGAATATACATATTATGTGAAATTGTTGAGACAAAGGTACGCTTAACAAATTTCTCTAATAAATTTAAGCAGTGGAACCACTGACATCATCCTTTTTTTGTATTCTGAAACCGCTTTATTATCACACAGGACTATGACTTTAGAGTGATAATCCTGTTTGTGAATATTTTTTGAACGTATTGTATTTTTAAGCTATTGTATAGCTTTTATAGCAGGCCTGGGGACCGAATTTTAGTGATCGTGCATCTCTTTCTTATGTTCACAAGAAAGAGGGATGGAAGACCGTAACGCCGTCCTCCCCACTCGGTCATTCGACTTTGAATCTTATTTGTATTAGCTTTACAGACTAAATACTCTTAGCAGTGTTGCCAACTTAACGGATTTCCCGTGATACGTAGCGGATTTGAGTACATAGAGAACGGGAAAATAACTTTCTAACGGCTATTATCATAGCATATTAGCGTAATTATGCATTATATTATTATTATGTATTAAAAATTACGTACTTCAAATAAAAAAAATAAAAAATATTGCATATCTTTTTTAATAAATTTAGTACAGTGCGACATTTTAGAGTAGAAATTAATTAATCGGGACCTAAAAATTCAATCTTGCTGAAAAAGTACTCGAATTATCAATAATCGTAAACGTGTGTTTGTAGATTCTAATTGTTTTGCGTTATTTACGAACAGTGAACAACAAGAACCAAGCAAAACAGTGCCATCATGAACAAAGTGATTCGTGGCGGTGCCCGTGCAATAATTTACAAAGTTTTTATGCGGTGTATGGTGGAATATCAAGCTGGGAATCTTTTAACAGGACTAGACGACGTTTACAAATGTACAGCTGATTTTACTGGTAAGTGACTATGGAAAATTGTACAAAACACTGGCATGAACCACTAATGTATGCAGATAATAGATATTCTTACGATTAAAAACAACATATCATACTCTGACTTATTTTTTGAGGTTAAACTAAAGTAAACAAACTTCATCAAGTTATAGCGCAACTGCTGCATTTTGAGCATTTTTCTTTTCATTACTCATTGAAATATATGTAAGCAAGAAACATGCAGAATGTGTTTAGAAAGTAATAAGTTTATTATCGTGTATGTAAGTAACATACCTATTTTGCATATTATGAAAGTTTTTTACGCGACTGAAAGAAGGGTTATGTTTTTCGCGAGTATCTTGTATAGGAATAAAGGAATTTACAAACATTCCTTTATTCTCACGTATCTTCCAAACGGCTGGATGGATTTTGACAATTAAATTTCGTTAGATTCGTTTGATCACCTAAGTGTCCTTAGATAGTATGCATGTTTTTTTATCTGTTGATTTTTTTCAGTCGGGTTCTTTTTATTAAATTTGTTCATGGATAAATTATGTAAGTAGGTAATAAATATTAAATATAAAAAATAAACTGTAATACAATAGAAGAAATATGTATATTATGTATTTCAATAAAACAGTATGTAGTAATAACAAACTGTATACATATCAGTGATATATATTGGATAATTACAGCAAGATGAGTAGAACATGTTAGGAGCAGTATATCCACATATTTATATGTATTAGTACATTTTTCTTTTCTTATTGTTTTAGGCGTTTCTAAGAGTACAGTCCGTCGGATAGTGGAGCAGGGCATTGCAAAAGGCGGCATATTCTCGACACCGGCGAAACATAGAAAGGGTCGTCTAGCAAAGGTATTAGACGATTTTGATACGTGTGCGATCCGACAAAAAATTAATTATTTTTATACAGTTAAAAAAAAGTGCCAACACTTAGCAAAATATTAGCTCAATTAAAGGAAGACAGCGGTTAAAAATGGCAATCGTGAGCATTTGCGACAACTTCTGAAAAAGATTCGTTTTGTGTACAAAAAATGCAGAACAAACCGGCAAGCTCTTCTAGAAAAACCAATGATTGTACACAAAAGAGAAATATATTTGAAGTCCATTATGGAAAATAGAAATTTGCCGGAAGAGCTTCAAAAAAACATAATTTATTTGGACGAAAGCTATATTCACTCAAGCTACAAGCTTAAAAAATGTTGGCAGTCCATTAAAACTCAAGGTGTTATAACGGATATATCGAAAGGAAAACGATGGATTGTAGTTCACGCTGGAACTGAAAAAGGTTTTGTGCCTAATGCACTTTTAGTCTTCAGCGGTGTAAACAAACAAGAAGATTACCATTCTGAAATGAACCAAAGTAATTTTACTAAATGGGTTACTTACAGAAAAACTTATCCCCAACATCAAAGAGCCTTCATAGTGATGGATAATGCTCCTTATCACTCTGTGAAAAAAAAATAAAGCTCCAACAGCAGCTAATAAGCTGAGCAGCTAATGAGCTACTACCCACTAAGCCACGAGGCCAGTCTACATGTTTATAGCCTTGCAAAAAAGTGAGCTAGAGAACACTTCAAATTTAAAAAGCATTCAACTAACTATCCTAAGTGGTTCACAAACAACCAATCTAGTTGACAACAGGTGCACTTGATAACCGCTGATCACCCAAATAATCCTTCCGAGCACCAATATAATAATGCACATATTTCAACAAGAAATGTTATTATTGAGAGGTCAGTCACATTTAATAATTGAATATCATTAATACAGGCAAGATTGTTAATACTTATAAATACATATTACAGTAAATAATTTAAAATATTTGTATGAATGAATATTGTAAATTATTTACTGTAAGAGATATGTTGTAATGATACAACGTATATCTTATTTCTTAAGCTCTTTGTCTTGTTAATATATTTTTTTCAATGTTTTTAGGTAAATTATGTGTAAAATTATGTGCTCCATGTAAAATAAAATGATTAAATTAGTAAACCTTTAAATTATGTTGTGTTATAATATAGCATTATCTACCTTTCCAGCATTATGATAAAAAATGTGACTCAAACATTATGCCAAAAATCCTGCATAAATAAAAACATAATAGGGATGTTAACACTAATCACAAATTAATGTTTAGTGTTAATTTTATGAAAGTTTGTATCATTAGAATATCGAAAATCACATTTCTATAATTTAATATTACATAGTAATTTTTTTTTAATGATTTTTAATAAATTTTCTGTTGTCACGTGACTGGAAACACCTATATGACATATTATGTCACTAACCGCAAAACAAGCTGTCGTAGACTGACTAGATTGTATATTTTGCATTTTTTTATGGTAAACTAATGTCACTCTTCAAAATAAAAGCAATTCTGAAAAATTGTTAACATCCCCATTGCTTATGTTGATAAAAATGCATGCAACATGCAATAGCTTTACCGCGGCAGTCCCCGAGTGCCACACTTCTTTCTTTTTTTTACAGTTTTACGTTTTAGTGCATAGAGATATACATATGCACATAGAGATGTGTCTGAGTAAAGTTAATGTGGAATTAGATCACATCTTGGCAAACGCCACGCTATGCTACGTCGCGCCAATTCTGAAGTAGCAACATAATAACAGTGAATCTACAAAACGCTCCGTAAGAAAAATCTGAAAAATACCCTGTAAGAGACTGCAGCACTCACAAAACTTCCTCTCACTCAGCGAAATTCAAGAAACTCACATTTTTGAAATTTATCGATGATTACCCCTGAGCTAATGTGGTGCGAAAACGTCGAATTAGGTAATAACATGTCGATAAGAAAAAGCGTCGACGGCATAAATTGGTGCTGGATCTCCAGTGAGGCGCGAACACATTAACCGTTCGCTGGCGACATACATTACCAGCATTTTCTTATCCTAGTACACGTGACAACACAAATAACGAGTCCAAATTTTTGGAAAATAATTTTGCACTTCCGTGATGTGACCGATTATTATTGATAGACAGAAAAACTCTTCAATACACTTAAATTATAAAAATTGAAATAACAAGGACACAAACAAACAACCTCATAAAAGTAGCAAATTATAGTAGTAAATTATATTATTACTCGAGACAAAAACATGGCAAATTTTTAGTATAGTCAGATTAGTGTAGAGATTTTTGATATTTTTTGTGACGGCAAATGAACTCCAGACGACAAAATTTGTCGCATTCGTAAAATAATAATTTACTTGACGTAGTACAGGCTCTGGTCTCTGAGCAAACGGAGGATGACTAGATAGCATGCATATATTTTGCCGCAACGATTAACGAAGCGTGCTGGCAATGATTATGATCCTTCCTAAATTCTTTCCGTAAACTATTTTATCGACTCCAATTGTATAAATATCGGTGGACAATTCACACACAACACTATCTGACCCCAAACTAAGCAAAGCTTGTGTGATGGCAGCCAGATAGCTGATATAATACTTATATAGTTTTAAATACATACTTATTATACATAGAAACACCCAGACACAGTGCAAACATTTGAATTCATCAGACAAATATTTGCACTGGGTGGGGGATCGAACCCACGACCCTCGGCTTCGCAGGCAGAGCTACTACCAACTAAGCTACCAGGGCAGTCAAAAATGACAAAGAGAAGTCAAAAATAGTAAAAATTCATGACGTTGTTTTTTTGAAATTAAAGTATATCATCATTATCATATGCAGCCAGCAATTTCACCCAAACCTGAGTTTTCGCCTACATTTTAGTAAAAGACGCGTCTGTACTTACATTTCACTAACATTGTTGTGAAAACTATACAGGATAGAGTTATGTTTGCAGCTGACTGTTAGCTAGAGCGCGGTCCGCGCAAATGACGCGGAAAAGATGCGAGGATGACGCCCTCTTGATCACTGAAAGACGCGCTTCATACAGCGTCAACATAGTACGTGCCTAGCCTGTCTATTATGTCTGCAAAGGTACTTATTGATAGAGCTAGCAACCGTTCACTACTCTACTCCTACGCAAAGGTTTGTGTTATTATGCGATTTTATTCTGTTTTGAGTACAGTTTTCAATGTCAACATTCGTTACGTCAAACACACCCAAACAGACAAGACTGAGCTTCGGCAAAGATTTGTAATACAGTGAGATATCCATCCATGTATTCTAATTAAGACGCTTTTATTATTACCTTCACTTGTAACTATGTACTTATGTAAGAAAATCTTGGAATCTTAGTTTTACTCACTTCCGGTCATTGATTAGAATGAAATTTTGCATATGCTCTGAGTTCTGATGAATTATCATCAGAACTTGAACATGACTATTATAGAAACTTTCTTACAAATCCAACATGGCGGCCTCCCCAAGATGGCGGACAGGCTATTTGAAATGCACCCCCATGATATGGGTACCAAATGAAGGGGTTTGCTGTCGGGAATACGAAAAAAATAGCCACGTGACTTAAATCCAACATGGCGGTCATCCAAGATAGCGGATTGGCAATTTGAAATGCACCCACCTCCATAATATGGGTATTAAATTAAAGGGTTTGGTCTAATTGTAATATGATAGAATTTAACTAATTTGTTCTTATGAGCAAGAGTAATAAGCGAATACACAACCATCCTTGTAGTTTATGCATCAACCCGTAAAATGTTCACTGCTTATAGTAAACTGGTCTCTTTTAACCATGTAGAGAGGCTTAGACCGTGGTCCATTACGCTGTCCGAATGGCAGGTTGGTAGACTCTTCACTGGTCTTTGAATTAAGGTCTTTGAGTTAATCTTCTCCGACAAGTAGGTTTCCTCACAATGCATTTCCTTTATTGTTCTTAAGTTAGAGGCTTTACATATAGCGGCAAATAACTTCGAAAAAACAGTGGTGCGGGTGGTTTTAAAACCAAGGGCACTAGTTCGGCAGTTGCAATTCTTTCAACTAGACTACTAGTAACTTTCACGCACTCAACAAACGTAGAACTAAAATGAATCAACCGACAGAGTTGAAGTTTATAAAAAAAGACTGCATAGAAAATACTTTATTCCACAAATACTTCATACTTACATAATAGTAATATAAAATAAGATTCTAAACAAAATAAGGTAATGCGATGTACCATTATCATCTGTTACTTTGTTAATCACGAGGAAACCGGGCTCTAAGCGGCACGGAACGTCGCCCCGTCCCAGATAGACGCAAACAAATAGCTCTCACGCAAATTGAATACAAGATATAAATCTAGCGTTCTCCTAATAACATGCGGTGGATTTCTCTGCGGGCCGTTTTATTTCAGCCCCACAAAGCCTGCGACCCAGTAAATCCGCTGATATCTCGGGAAATGCGACAGAGTGCCACTGGCGTTCGTTTCGCGACGCACTTTAAATTTCCCGACTGCGAAAGGATATCGCAATGAAATTTAAAGCGTTCCCGTTCCCTTGTGGCGACAGATGCCCGTATTAGCGAACGTGGCTCGAGGTGTCTTGAAAAATCCTTCACTCTAACCTTAGGCAAAGATACGTTTGTCTTTCTTAGTATTTCGTACATAAAACTAACTCCGTTTATTTTTCTGTTTTTCCGATCTATTTCGAGCTGTTTCTTCGAAACGTTATAATTAGCTAGAATGAAACGATGGGAGGATCTACCTAAGTGATATGTTTTTTTTTGAAAGTGTAAATAAGTGATAATGACGAGAATAACGTTTATTGTTTGTTTAATATGCCAACTTTGAATGTGAGTATGCCGAAAAACTAGATTATTCATTTCCATTTTCAAAGGCCCAATCTTACGACTTAAGTCGAATTTATACGATCTTTTTGCCTCTTGCACGATATACAATAGAGTCATTGAATTCGTAAGCAAAATAAGTAGGTATACGATATTTAGAACGAAATCTTATGAAAACAATATATTAAGTTTTAATTTTTTTTTGTTGTAAAAATGTAGAACAAGTAGATGACCTGAACGACGCGCGACGTAAACGTCTTATTTGTATTTTTAAAAGAGTTTTATATTTTAAAATTATTAAGAAATATCTTTATGCTGATCCCACTTTAGAGATACTCATCATTTTGGCCAGTCGATTTCGATATGTAATTCTTCGGGCAACTAACAGTTTTTTAAGTCATTCTAAGCCAATCCATATTACACTTCGTAGTACGTATGGCGCCAACGAAGTATTACAAATAGAAGCGTTATAGTCTAACAATCATGCAATAAATCACAGCGGAACTTGCACACATACACATATACCTACACTTCCATTTGTATTAATAAATAAGACGCGGAAGAAAGAGACAACATATCCAGAATATCGGTAGTTGGAAAGGAAAAGATATAGGTTTAGCAAACAGCATCATACCACAACACAATCTGCTGCCATGCTACTAATCGGGAGGTTTACCGCCGAACGAAACATGTCTTAGCTTTGATATTTCTCTCTCTTTTCTTTCCGGTTGAAATGATAGAGATCGCAATACAATGGCAAAGCGAAAGTCGATTTAGTTAGAAGGCCGATTCTCTCTTACACTCTCGTTCTAATCTGACTATATCCATCTCGCTCTATCCATTCGTAGGAATAAACAACCAAATTAAACAACAAATAATTTGAAAAATAATTACAGTGTTACTTACGCATGAAATGAAACATTTTTCTCTTTAACAGTTGCAGTATAATTTTTACAATGTCTATAAACACAGGATGGCATTTTTCCTTCTCTTCACATCACAATGTTACCCGAAAATACCTGCAAGCGATACGGACTGCTCTCGACACTGGAGAGTGCATGACTGAGCCCGGCTAAGGTAATTACCTCGGTTTCGTCTTGCCAAAGTTTTGCTCGAGGAACTCGTCTATTAATAATAGGTCATTGTATGGCGCTGATAATTTTATTACAGTTGGTGTGTTTAGATCCATGTGGGTTTCATTACAAAGTGTGGTTGGTATCTTTTTGTGTTAAGAAGGGGTAGGTATATTTTGGGTTTAGCACGCAAAAGGTATAAATTAGGTTTTTTTTTTTAACTTTTATAGGTTTACACTTGACCGCCATCTCTCCTCATGTTAAACGATGATGCGGTCTACGATGAAGCGTGTTTACCTAGAAGAAACCGATTCACTCTCGATTTGAAGACACACAGATTGTAACTATCGGGAAAAACCCAAAGGCAACGTATTCCACAGCCTAGACGTTCTTATCACAAAAGTAGAGTCAAATCTATTCGTTCGTGTCTTATTTAACAATATTTTAAATAATCAATAACAATTACATTCCGTTTTTCATTGATTTGCGTTGTTTTATTGAAATTTCATTGCGTACGAATATTTATCTTTTTTATTCGTGGCAAAATACTATCTTGTAAGTCTATAAGTACTTATGATAATCTTAGTAATAAAGTTGGCAACACTGATCCTCAGTTCTTTTGCTGCCATTTTATTTAGATCGTTCAATTAATATTTTTGTAAGCAACGAGAATAGAAAACAACTCACTGAAGTATGCACAGGCGACCGGAGTACAAGCACACACGCACAGGAACACCGTGCGGTGTCGCTCGAAAGAATTGATTTTCGATCTTGCGCTGGTCGCCTACACGGGCTCAAAAACCTGCACAGGTCTATTCCTGCAGACGCTCCGGTCTACCTGCGCAGGTATACCTGTACACACAGAACTCTCCTTTATTACGTAACGTGTGTGCCGTCAATTTGGTCAAGTGTCTGAATTTAATTCTAATTGAAGTCGGCTTTTGTTCTTCCGGAGTAATTTATCTATCAGACTGCTATTAGTAGTAGTAGGCAACATCGTATCATGGTTAATGTTAAAAAAAGGAAAATATTTGACTCCAGTTTTGTAATATGGACACCTAAATTTTGGAATGCAAGTCTAGAATGAGTCGGTTTCATTTATGTCGGCACAGTTCATCATGGACCCCATCGAGCCATCTCAAATGAGATGGCGGTCGAGGGTAAAACTACTATCGACATAAAAAAAACAAAATCGATAATTTCTTAAAGCATATATTTATTTACATAAATTATACGATATTCAATGCTAGTTTTTATTAATTTGTATAACTATGTACCAATTGTGCAGAAATAACATTTCACACACGTGCATTGTCGTTTCCTAACGTCTTCACAAGATATTCTGCTAGTTCTCAGCAAAACTGTTAGTTGTTTCATTGCGAGGAGTTCAAATGAACGTAGAAATATGTTCTGTGAAGGGAAAACGAATTTAGAAATGAGTTGATATCGATACTCTTTTATGAGACAATGTACTAGTAGCAATAAAGATATTTTTCATCCTTTATGATTTAAGATTTTTATAAAGTTATTTTCACTTTATCTCATCAATATGATTATAAAAGTTATTTCTATTTTATCTCATCATATTGATGAGATGAAATAGAAATAACTTTAGACAGAAATGAAAATGCCGAACTTTCCATGATTCTTATTTAGTTTTTATTTTAAGCTGTGCCCGTAACCCCGTTTTTTGTTATTATTTCAAAAACCGCCACACAGATTTTGATAATATTTATGGCTCATGATTTACTTAACAATAAAAAACCCATCAAAATCAAAAAATTTCGACTCTCAATTGGTGGAGCTATCGAGTAACACAAAAAAAAGGAACACATAAAACCGAACTGAGGCGTTCGCCTACCATTTTCTCTAGTTCAAAAGATCCAATTTTATCGAACAACTGAATTTATTTCAAGATTTCAGGATTTATAGCAAAATCTGTAGTGACATAAGAATGATCATAACGAAACTCACACAGCCCGCAATATGTATTCTACTGCAGGGACTTCTCTCACAATATGAGAGTCAAGACCGTAATCCCTCACGCTGGCCAAGAGCAAATTGGCAAATGAGTCTATCTTGGAACACGCCGGTGATATATTCTTTTTGTTATACTACTAGTTTTACTATTAGGTCATAAACGTTTCGTTACTTTTATACGAAAGTTCTTATATCGATAATGTTAACGTATGTAGGCATCCCTAGCTGAAGTGGGTGGGTCAGAGTGGCTCCATGATTTATGGCCGGCCCTCAGTGCAGCGCCCTGGGCAGTAGACACTCTCATTATGACAGAGGAGTTTGCTTTTCTTCATTTATAATACAGTCATATCACAAAGGATAATAGTGTTGAAATGTGATTTACTTACTTACCCTATTTTAATGGTAATAGGTTTGAGCTTGATCAAAATCTCGCCTGCTGTTAAGTGATGATGCGGTAAATACATGATGTACATGATAACGTAGACGAAACCGATTCACTTTAGACTTGAAAACTCCCATATACCAGCCAGGTAGCACCCACTCAGACAACGCATCATGAAGTTTTGCTTAGAACATCAAGTTACGGCTGGTCTAGTCGGGAGAACGGTGACTGTCAATCTTGAGCCCCAGGTTCAAATCCCAATCGCTCCACTGTCTTTTCATGTGTGTAATACCGCTAGCTTGAACAGTGAAGGAAAACATCGTGATGACACCGACATGTACAGACAGACAGTGAGTCCCAGCTGTCGGACGATTTTGTGGGCTGCTAATGATTTTCTGATTAGAAAATTGGAGTCAATTTTTTTTCTTCCATTCTTTGAAAGATAAATCATACGACGATGTTGCTTTCGGGAGGTACCCTAACTACATACGAGTAGTTCGATAGAAAAAAGGTTACGTGGTTAACATATTTTTTTTTTAATTCTAATGACTGATGACTGATGATAAAATGCATATTGACGTTTGGTACAGAGGTCTATATCAAACTTTTTTAACCCATTACGCAAAAACGATAGGGTGTGATAAGTTTGCCGCGTTTTGAATATTTTTTTACTATGAATATTTACTGGCTAAACCTCTAAGTTTTCGAAGAAAAATAACAATTTCAAGAAGAATGTAACCTTGTGGTCGTTCGTGGCGTCAGTGTTCCGCTTTGTGTTTACTTTGAATGCTGTGAAAAATCCACTCTACACTTTACCGTAATTCATGCCTTTAAAATTAATATCAAATATGGGGTCACAGTGTTTTGAAATGGGGAGAGCTTTTATGAATTCAACAAAATTACAATAAGAACTATGTACCATACACTGAATAGTAGTTCATAAGTGTTTTAATTTATTTGTTTGTGTCATGTCTATAAATTTTTTCGCATCTACCTATCTGTAAACCATACCTAAATAACTACTTCTACTAAGTATATCTGAACTATAGATTGATAAAAGTCCAAAGATAATCAAGACGGTCAGTGTGTCAAACTTTTGTAAGTATTACCACGCCGAATGGCAATGCGCGTGCCTAGCCTAGGTAGTTAGGAATGTGCTGCAGTTTTCGTAGCACTTAATATAGTATTTTAGTGATTTTGCCAATAAAGACTGCCCGTTAAAAATCATAAGCTCAACAAAAGTAATGTAGTATAACAATAAACTCAGCAAGATATGTGAGTAATAGTAGTATTAGTGGAGTCCGGTCGTGGAGCGCCCCTAGTGCACGGACGTGGAACTAAGCGTTACTTATTGTTCTGTCCACGCTAAAGGAATTGCTAGCGGATGCTCACTTCCACGGTGGATTTAAAACAGGCACTGATAAATCGCTACATTATCGCTAACAACGTTCGATTTAATTCCACAGCGCAAGCACGGACAGAGATGTGAGGATAAACACTGAGAAATAGATACTTACGTGCTTCCCCTTCATTATGGAACGATGGAATATTCTAGAAAGCGGTAAAGAAATCACTGTGGTTAAAAAGGAATTATGTATGGTAAACAAACTAAAAACTGCGGATTTGGAAAAGATAGCAGTGATTTCTGCAATTTCTTTGTACCTATGTTGCGCACACGATCAAATTGAGAATAGATTTATTTTTGCTTAACCTAAAAAAATTAAAAACAAATCGGTCGGAAGGTACGATACCACGGACACACACACAAACACACGCAAGCATAAACTCGTCATACTTAAGTATAATCCCACGTCGCGATTCGTTGAACTTATGAACGTCACGCTCACTCAAAAGCCAGATTTGGATATTTTCTTTGACAAATTGGGCAATTTCAGGGCCGAAGTCCTTGCCTATATTAGCTCAAACATGTAATATGTTGGTTTTTATAAGTGTTAGTTTCATGTTTAAATTGTATAAATAAATAATACCATGTAATTTTTGTGTCGGGGGTTAAAACACTCAGGGATTCAAACCCACGAACAACATCATGATTCTGAAATGAAGCTGTTTTCACGACTAGACACACTGCGCCTTACAATCTAGAAATAAACCTGACGCACATACACAAATGTCTAGTAAAACCAACACCCGAGCGCAATCGCTGAAGCAAACTTTTCTAACGCGACATGCTTTTAATTAACTTTTTATTCTACCTCAGCCCTAGAATGAACAATCCAGAATGGAAAAAGAGTCGGTGAATAAGCTTTGATTTTATAATAGAAATTCTAAATTGAGTCCTATTGAATTTCCATTATCCACGAGTGTTCTTGATATGGCGGTAAAATTTCAACTCGTTACATGAAAAAAAACTGGTTGTCTGTAAACTTGGTTGGTTTACGGACGATAGTTTAACGTAACAACGTCATAACAAAACATTGATAGATGCGGCGCAAGCGTACAATGAGCGTTACGGGTCATTTCTTCGTGCATGCAGCCGGCGTTCATCGATTTATTAGACGTTGTCACGTCAAAAAACTCTCGTTATGAACAAACTAAAGTTTCAAAATTAAGAAAAAAATGCTCAATAAATAAATAAATTAAAAAATATTTTTACCCATACATTTTTTTAAAAAGGGTAGAGCTTTTATTAAAGAGACTAAAATACAATGACCAGACACTACCCTTGACTACAACAATGACACTACCCTTACACATACTACACAGGTAATAAACAACTCAAACTAGGCACATCCGAACTGTCCAAAAATCAAACCCAACGAAATCGAGCCCAGTAAGCTGGCGGTGTTACCACGCTGAAAGAATTTTTTTTTATAGCTTGACTCAAATGTCAAAATTCATATTTTTCTAGTTTAAAAGTTAAAATTATGTGTATATTAGTCCAGATGACGTTTCTGTATCATCTCATCTCATCTGCAGCCTGCAGACGTCCACTGCTGGACATAGGCCTCCCCCAATGATTTCCACAATGACCGATCTTGTGCCGCCTCTATCCACCGACTTCCCGCGACTTCCCGCGACCGAGACAATATCATCGGTCCATCGTGTGGGGCCGTCCTACACTGCGTCTGCCGGTTCGCTTAGCACTAAACGAGCTGTGAACCCGCGCGCGTACTCTCCTTGAAAAAGATCGCCGGACGCGATCGAAACTTGAGTCGGACTGGACTGACTATATTAAACGTGAGTTACCCGTGTAAAATGTGTAAAAAACCACGTTAGTTTTCATACTTATTCTCTGCAATTACTTAAATCATCTGAAATACTAATTGCTCCCGTGGAAAAAATCCAAACGAAGCCGTGGTGGTGCAGGAGCGAGAACGTCTGACCCGCGATCGTGAGGTCGTAGTAATAATCTCGGCTGCACCTTTGATTAATTATTTTTCCCAGTAGAGCAGACATACTAATTTTTCGTCAGCACTGGCTTTACCGGTAAAGGAAACAATATTTCAAGAAAGACATCGTTCAATGACATGCGTCAACCGTCGATCCGCTTCGACATGGTTAGGTTTCCTCACATCGATATAAACCATTGTCTATATTTGATTAGATTGGATGTGCCATGAACACCTTGAAATTGGTTATATATTGGATCTGTGTGTGTAGCGTAAGTGGTTTACACACCACCAATCTACTTGCCCCCTAGAATCGCTAGCGGCGAGATATGCTGTGGTTCTACTTATTTTAGTTGTTGACAACGAATAGTGATAGGTAAACATGTCCGGCGTTCACCGCTTCCTGCAACTGACTTGAACAGAAAAACTCACCTTTACCAACGATGACATAATTCCGTACGTCTGAAGTTTGAGAGGGCACATCTAATGGTTTATATCGATGGTTCTTGACTCTTTCTTTGTGAGAGAAGCTCCCGAGTACTAGGTGTGGCCACATAAACCGAATTCAATTTAAAATTTAATTCTGACATTCAACCAAATGTCAAAAGTATCAATCACTTTATCGTCTAAATACATAAATAAATAATATTAAATAATAAATAAATAAATTTATATGGGTCTACATACAAAAAAACATACCTACAACCGAATAGATTCCTCTTTTTTATTGAAGTCGGTTGAAACGGACTGTGACGTCAAGTGTTTTACGTTAGAATTATTAAGGAAAAACAAAGACAATGTCGAGTTAATTATTAAATTAGGTTTGGTTATGCATGCCAATAGCAAATGTTGAGAATCAGCGGCCAATCAAGAAGTGGTGTATAGTTAATTACTCGTATTAAACACGAAAAATTTTGATATTTTTATCTTCTAAGTTAGCTTTGGTTTTCATAACACGAGGCTATTATTATTGGCAACAAAATACAACTGGCTGCTTCACTCAAACAAAATAAAAACAAAAATATATTTGGACTGTTCTACGTATGGCCCCAGATTAACATCTGAAAAATACGAAACAATCGCCCCGCCGACACTCCCTAACGAGACACTCATTCCAGTTGTGATATAAATGGCGCAAAATTATGAGAAGCTTCAAATAATCATTAAACATAAACGCGTAATGGTTTCCCATCGTGATGGCTCGTTGCAGTTAACTGCCATCGTAATGTCTCAACACAATCTCTTCCGCGGGTGCCTATAACGTTTTAGTGGCGAATTAATGAATGATGGCCTATTACGTGTAACAACAACATATTCTTATACGAAGCTCAATGTGACAGTCGTTTATGATAATTAATCGTCGTAATTTGAGGCTAACGAGAATACTTATGGAAAACACACAAACTGAAATACCAAACGCATAAATACTTGTAACCCTAAGCATAGAACTTGCAGAAAAATAAAACGATAAGGCCAACAGATCACCGTTGCGTTGTTGTTATTTATATATTGCTCAAAAACATACTTCAGTGAAATAATACATTTTTGTCTAATCACGTTACAAATCACGTGACACATGGAATGAGAATATAAATTTTGGGATGCGTTCCTTCAGTGGGAATTTCCTAATAGTTATAACTTGAGTGCCTTCAAGTCTAGAGTGGATAGTTTTTGTCTGGATTAAAGCACTCCATCTTCGACCGTATCGTTACTTATCATAAGACGAGGTGGCGGTTAATTGTTAACATATTAGTACCTGGTTGACCGAGCTCTGCTCGGTTTTTTTAAATGATATTTAGGCAGGTACGAATAACGTAGTGATGACTTACTTAGACCTTCTTATATACGAATTAAATACGTTTATAAAAGGCTATAAGATTTTCTCAGAAAAAAAATAACAAAAAGAAAAATTCCGAGTGAAACCATCAGAATTCGAACCGAGGCCTGTTGACTCTGAGGGCGAGCATATTCCGTCTGAGCCATTTAGACTTAAAGAACAGTACCGAAATAAGTTATCGTATTCTAATGACATTGTAGGAGATTTTCATTGTCTAAAAACGCGCATAAAATGATGTTTAAAAAAAATAAAACCTAGCTAAATCGATTCATCATCCCCGAAACCCCCTGTATACATAAGAAATGAAATAAAAAAAACTACCTAATGAGCAAAGCATATTACACTGTAGATGATTTTGTAAAGGACAGCAATATTTGAAAAAGGAATATGTCAAAATTAGAACTATCGAGTATAGAATAATACTAAACATTAATGTAAATTTGTTTAAGTACTTTATGTGTTCATTATTTGGATAATTTGTTTTTTCACCATGACAAAGCTTTTTTACAGCTGCACCTAAATGGCAAGGCCCCTTTACAGCTGATTATTTTTTATTTGACATTATTCTTTAGTATTATTTTATTATGACCCTCGGATTTGCAGGCAGAGTTATTACCTTCTAGAAAGTCCAGTCAAGTAATCTATAAAAATTGCATTTTCAATCTGCTGTTTTCCTGTTATCAGAAAAAAAAGTTCCAAGCTTTTTTTAAGTTTTATATGTTTACACTCAAGTGTCAACCGCCATCTCGCCTGATGTTAAGCGATAATGCGGACTACGATGGAACATGGTTACCTAGAAGAAACCGACTCAGTCTCGATTCGAACACACCGACTGTAACCATCTACTATGGATGTGTTTAAGCTCCAAATTACAACCACCAACTATCTTTTGTATATAATAAGTATAAACCCAGGAACGACAGATTGTGCCATGTACCATCTACCCTGTATGTATATTACCCTGTTTAAGTATGATGACGTGTTAAGTCAATAGATATTTACTTATTGCTAACATTTCAATACTCAATCATTTTATTGCTAATATTATGAACATTACTTTTAAGAACGACGCTAGCCACACCACAATGAAAATATCTGCTTAATGAATGTAATTTTTGAAACTATACATCATCAGTTAAATTATTGAAATTGAAGGAACATTACATTTGGACAAAACGTGTTTAAATTATAATAATTGCCTGGAAAGAAATATTTATAAAAAAAAAGTTGCCTCGTTTGTCAACGTCTTATTGTTTCAGAATGCACTGTTTTTGTTTCTATAAGTAGCGATTTCACTAAGATATTCATATGATCTCATTATTAAGAACATTTTGTTATTAATTATGTGATTTTAGTGCTAAGTACTAAGGTTTACTTTAAACATATGTAACAGTTTGGACCTCTATAATTACGCCAAAAATAAATCCCTAATATCCTCTAAGCACCTGCTTTTCTTTGCTATCTTCTTTTAATTACAAGGCAGCAGCTACTTGTAAAAACTAGAAGCGTCCAAACAGCACTCTGCTCGGATAAAGTGGAAAACATGAACGTGACATGAAAAGAATTAGTTCGTATTGAAAAATACAAGTGAGCTTGTAATACTTCTCCAGATTAAAGTAGCTACATGGGTCGTTGTAATGCTGCACAGTTGTACTATCCACGGCACGCGAATCAAACATTTGCTGGATATTACTTTTTCAATACAAACTGGTTATAGTGATTCAATGAAATAGTGGTGAATGATATTTATGGAAGAACTTGGTTGTAGCTACTTAGCTGGTGGCTGATTAATGCACTGATACCTATATCAAATAAAGTATAATATGGTCTACTATGCCGTGGTGCATGAAAGCAAATTAAAACTGTTAAAAGTATAATGCAAATTGAACTGATACCTATTTTAAAAAATACAGTATAATATGATCTACTATGCCGTGGTGCATGAAAGCGAATTAAAACTGTTAAAAGTATGTATGTGCAAGACACTATAATGTTGTTGTATTTGACTACAAAAGTAGTTTATAAAATAAAGCATCGCGATGCTGTGCCGAGCTACAAACACGGTATAACTTGATTGTAGATACCGTGGGTAAAATAAAAATATGCAGCTTTAAGGAAAATAATCTTTGAATCAACCACAACTACAAACCAGTAGAACTCTTATTATCATATTATATATATTATATAATTTATTATTATATATTATCTTATTAACAATTATCATAAAAAATAATTATCTGTAATTTACAAGAACTTATTCATAAACTTATTAAAATCAGTTTTCTCACAAAAATAACATAAAGAAATGGAATCATGGAGCAACGAAGCCCATTTCGTCAAATTAATGTCTATTCGTAAATCACTTTTAAATCGACCTTTTTAGATCTTTTAACTCACCAATATTCTAAATGTTGTAAATGTTGGATGTCTCTGATCAATTATGTCAGAACAGCTGAATATAGTTAAACTATAGTGTAGGATAGCACCGGTGTGAAGTTGGCAGCCAAAAGTTTCTGCCATATTATCCGACCAAATTGAAATGGTATTTTTTATGAAATTTGCTAAAATCGATAAATCTTATGCTGATGCCTTAAACCCAAAAATAAAATGGTGAGACGTGATATATAAAACCTTATAATCCTCCGAAACAAACCAAATTAACTGTATTAACACACTAACACAGAGGATTGCCAGTAACGCTTTCTTTAGCCGATTACTACCTGCCGGCCCCTAAAATTTAATACACTTGTTTACTAATTTTATTAACAAATGTATGCGTAACAAACTAAACATAATCAGAATGCGGCTAAAAGGTTTCTACACCCAGAAATTGCCATCTGAAATTGCTCGGGTACAGAAATCTTAGAAGGAAAAGCTGGCTGCTGGCTTATCGTGACCTCCCGCAGCTGAAACTAGCCAAAAACCTTATCATCTCATCTAGGTCTATACAAATTCCATCCAAATAAGTAAACAGAGATAAGGCTTTATACCGCTTTAACCCTAAACCTGCCGCACGAACATGATTGGTGAAAAAGCTTGACTCTAAGACGCAACATGCTCGATTACGACCTGTAGGCCCCTGAAATACTGAAGTTTTTAGTATTATTCCAATAGAATGATACCTATTCTACCCGAAAAACATAGTGAGAATGTGGCTAAACGATTCCTTAACCTTCAAACCAGTTCATGAAAAATTAACGAAATTTTTATTCGCCAAGTCCACGTTTCCTTCAATACGGCGACCTGACGGCCCCTGAAATTCTGAAATATTGTGTTATATTTTTGTAGCCTGTTTCATGTGTTATCAAATAAACATAGTCAGAATGCGGCTAAAAGGTTTCTACATCCAGAAATTGCCATCTGAAATTGCTCGGGTACAGAAATCTTAGGAGGAGAAAAAGTTGGCTGCTGGCTTATCGTGACCTCCACAGCTGAAACTAGCCAGAAATCTTATCATTTCATCTAGATCTATACATATACTATCCAAATAAGTCAACAAAGATAAGGCTTTATACCGCTTTAACCCTAAACCTGCCGCACGAACATGATTGGTGAAAAAGCTTGACTCTAAGACGCAACATGCTCGATTATGACCTGTAGGCCCCTGAAATACTGAAGTTTTAGTATTATTCCAATAGAATTATACCTATTCTACCTTAAAAACATAGTGAGAATGTGGCTAAACGATTTCTTAACCTTCAAATCAGTTCATGAAAAATTAACGAAATTTTTATTCGCCAAGTCCACGTTTCTTTCAATACTGCGACCTGACGGCCCCTGAAATTCTAAAATATTTTGTATTATTATTGTAGCCTGTTTCATGCGCTATTTAAAAAATTTAGTAAGAATGCGGCTAAAAGCTTTCTACACCCAGAAATTGCCATCTGAAATTGCTCGGGTACAGAAATCTTAGGAGGAAAAGTTGGCTGCTGGCTTATCGTGACCTCTCACAGCTGAAACTAGCCAGAAATCTTATCATTTCATCTAGATCTATACATATACTATCCAAATAAGTCAACAAAGATAAGGCTTTATACCGCTTTAACCCTAAACCTGCCGCACGAACATGATTGGTGAAAAAGCTTGACTCTAAGACGCAACATGCTCGATTATGACCTGTAGGCCCCTGAAATACTGAAGTTTTTAGTATTATTCCAATAAAATTATACCTATTCTACCTGAAAAACATAGTGAGAATGTGGCTAAACGATTACTTAACCTTCAAATCAGTTCATGAAAAATGAACGAAATTTTTATTCGCCAAGTCCACGTTTCCTTCAATACTGCGACCTGACGGCCCCTGAAATTCTGAAATATTGTGTAATGTTATTGTAGCCTGTTTCATGTGCTATAAAATATACGTTGACAGAATGCGTCTTAAAGGTGTCTACAACCAGAAATTGCCATCTGAAATTGCTCGGGTACAGAAATCTTAGAAGGTAAAGTAGGCTGCTGGCTTATCGTGACCTCCCGCAGCTGAAACTAGCCAAAAATCTTAACATTTCATCTAGGTCTATACATATTCTATCTAAATAAGTCAACAGAGATAAGACTTTATACCGCTTTAACCCTAAACCTGCCGCACGAACATTAGTGGTAAAAAAGCTTGACTCTAAGACGCAACATGCTCGATTACGACCTGTGGGCCCCTGAAATACTGAAATTTTTAGTATTATTCCAATAGAATGATACATAGTCTACCTGAAAAACATAAAGATAATGTGGCTAAACGATTACTTAACCTTCAAATCAGTTCATAAAAAATAACGAAATTTTTACTCGCCAAGTCCCCGTTTCCTTCAATACTGCGACCTGACGGCCCCTGAAATTCTGAAATATTGTGTAATGTTATTGTAGCCTGTTTCATGCGCTATAGAATAAACGTAGTCAGAATGCTGCTAATCAGGGGCCGTCAGGTCGCAGTATCATAGGAAACGTGGACTTGGCGAATAAAAATTTCGTGAATTTTTCATGAACTGATTTGAAGGTTAAGTAATCGTTTAGCCACATTCTCACTATGTTTTTCAGGTAGACTATGTATCATTCTGTTGGAATAATACAAAAAACTTCAGTATTTCAGGGGCCCACAGGTCGTAATCGAGCATGGTGCGTCTTAGAGTCAAGCTTTTTCACAACTAATGTTCGTGCGGCAGGTTTAGGGTTAAAGCGGTATAAAGTCTTATCTCAGTTGACTTATTTTGATAGAATATGTATAGACCTAAATGAAATAATACGATTTTTGGCTAGTTTCAGTTGCGGGAGGTCACGATAAGCCAGCAGCCAACTTTACCTCCTAAGATTTCTGTACCCGAGCAAATTCAGATGGCAATTTCTGGTTGTAGACACCTTTTAGCCGCATTCTGACAACGTTTATTTTATAGCGCATAAAACAGGCTACAATAATATAACACAATATTTCAGAATTTCAGGGGCCGTCAGGTCGCCGTATTGAAGGAAACGTGGACTTGACGAATAACAATTTCGTTCATTTTTCATGAACTGATTTGAAGGTTAAGGCATCGTTTAGCCACATTCTCACTATGTTTTTCAGGTAGAATAGGTATCATTCTATTGGAATAATACTAAAACTTCAGTATTTCAGGGCCTACAGGTCGTAATCGAGCATGTTGCGTCTTAGAGTCAAGCTTTTTCACCAATCATGTTCGTGCGGCAGGTTTAGGGTTAAAGCGGTATAAAGCCTTATCTTTGTTGACTTATTTGGATAGTATATGTATAGATCTAGATGAAATGATAAGATTTCTGGCTAGTTTCAGCTGTGGGAGGTCACGATAAGCCAGCAGCCAACTTTTCCACCTAAGATATCTGTACCCGAGCAATTTCAGATGGCAATTTCTGGGTGTAGAAATCTTTTAGCCGCATTCTAACAACGTTTATTTTATAGCGCATAAAACAGGCTACAATAATATTACACAATATTTCAGAATTTCAGGGGCCGTCAGGTCGCCGTATTGAAAGAAACGTGGACTTGGCGAATAAAAATTTCGTTCATTTTTCATGAACTGATTTGAATGTTAAGGAATCGTTTAGCCACATTCTCACTATGTTTTTTAGGTATAATAGGTATAATTCAATTGGAATAATACTAAAAACTTCAGTATTTCAGGGGCCTACAGGTCGTAATCGAGCATGTTGCGTCTTAGAGTCAAGCTTTTTCACTACTAATGTTCGTGCGGCAGGTTTAGGGTTAAAGCGGTATAAAGTCTTATCTCTGTTGACTTATTTAGATAGAATATGTATAGACCTAGATGAAATGTTAAGATTTTTGGCTAGTTTCAGCTGCGGGAGGTCACGATAAGCCAGCAGCCAACTTTACCTCCTAAGATTTCTGTACTTGAGCAATTTCAGGTGGCAATTTCTGGGAGTAGAAACCTTTAAGCCGCATTTTTTTTAGGTTTATTGGATAGCGCATAAAACAGGCTACAATAATATTACACAATATTTCAGAATTTCAGGGTCCGTCGGGTCGCAGTATTGAAGGAAACGTGGACTTGGCGAATATAAATTTCGTTAATTTTTCAGGAACTGATTTGAAGGTTAAGTAATCGTTTAGCCACATCCTAACTATGTTTTTCAGGTAGAATAGATATCATTCTATTGGAATAATACTAAAAACCTCAGTATTTCAGGGGCCTACAGGTCGTAATCGAGCATGTTGCGTCTTAGAGTCAAGCTTTTCACCAATCATGTTCGTGCGGCAGGTTTAGGTTAAAGCGGTATAAAGCCTTATCTTTGTTGACTTATTTGGATAGTATATGTATAGATCTAGATGAAATGATAAGATTTCTGGCTAGTTTCAGCTGTGGGAGGTCACGATAAGCCAGCAGCCAACTTTTCCTCCTAAGATTTCTGTACCCGAGCAATTTCAGATGGCAATTTCTGGATGTAGAAACCTTTTAGCCCCATTCTGACTATGTTTATTTGATAACACATAAAACAGGATTTAATGTTATATCACAATATTTCAGAATTTCAGGGGCCGTCAGGTCGCCGTATTGAAGGAAACGTGGACTTGGCGAATAAAAATTTCGTTCATTTTTCATGAACTGATTTGAAGGTTAAGGCATCGTTTAGCCACATTCTCACTATGTTTTTCAGGTAGACTATGTATCATTCTAAAGGAATTATACTAAAAACTTCAGTATTTCAGGGGCCCACAGGTCGTAATCGAGCATGCTGCGTCTTAGAGTCAAGCTTTTTCACAACTAATGTTCGTGCGGCAGGTTTAGGGTTAAAGCGGTGTAAAGTATTATCTCAGTTGACTTATTTTGATAGAATATATATAGATCTAAATGAAATGTTAAGATTTTTGGCTAGTTTCAGCTGCGGGAGGTCACGATAAGCCAGCAGCCATTTTTACCTCCTAAGATTTCTGTACCCGAGCAAATTCAGATGGCAATTTCTGGTTGTAGACACCTTTTAGCCGCATTCTAACAACGTTTATTTTATAGCGCATAAAACAGGCTACAAAAATATAACACAATATTTCAGAATTTCAGGGGCCGTCAGGTCGCAGTATTAAAGTAAACGTGGACTTGGCGAATAAAAATTTCGTGAATTTTTCATGAACTGATTTGAAGGTTAAGTAATCGTTTAGCCACATTATTACTATGTTTTCTAGGTAGACTATGTATCATTCTATAGGAATTATACTAAAAACTTCAGTATTTCAGGGGCCCACAGGTCGTAATCGAGCATGTTGCGTCTTAGAGTCAAGCTTTTTCACTACTAATGTTCGTGCGGCAGGTTTAGGGTTAAAGCGGTATAAAGTCTTATCTCTGTTGACTTATTTAGATATAATATGTATAGACCTAGATGAAATGATAAAATTTCTGGCTAGTTTCAGCTGTGGGAGGTCACGATAAGCCAGCAGCCAACTTTTCCTCCTAAGATTTCTGTACCCGAGCAATTTCAGATGGCAATTTCTGGATGTAGAAACCTTTTAGCCGCATTCTGACTATATTTATTTGATAACACATGAAATAGGCTACAAAAATATAACACAATATTTCAGAATTTCAGGGGCCGTCAGGTCGCCGTATTGAAGGAAACGTGGACTTGGCGAATAAAAATTTCGTCCATTTTTCATGAACTGATTTGAAGGTTAAGGCATCGTTTAGCCACATTCTCACTATGTTTTTTAGGTAGAATAGGTATCATTCTATTGGAATAATACTAAAAACTTTAGTATTTCAGGGGACTACCGGTCGTAATCGAGCATGGTGCGTCTTAGAGTCAAGCTTTTTCACCAATCATGTTCGTGCGGCAGGTTTAGGGTTAAAGCGGTATAAAGTCTTATCTTTGTTGATTTATTTGGATAGTATATGTATAGATCTAGATGAAATGATAAGATTTCTGGCTAGTTTCAGCTGTGGGAGGTCACGATAAGCCAGCAGCCAACTTTTCCTCCTAAGATTTCTGTACCCGAGCAATTTCAGATGGCAATTTCTGGGTGTAGAAACCTTTAGCCGCATTCTGACTTTGTTTATTTGATAACACATGAAACAGGCTACAATAATATATCACAATATTTCAGAATTTCAGGGGCCGTCAGGTCGCCGTATTGAAGGAAACGTGGACTTGGCGAATAAAAATTTAGTTTATTCTTCATGAACTGATTTGAAGGTTAGGGAATCGTTTAGCCACATTCCCTTTATGTTTTTCAGGTAGAATAGGTATCATTCTATTGGAATAATACTAAAAACTTCAGTATTTCAGGGGCCTACAGGTCGTAATCGAGCATGTTGCGTCTTAGAGTCAAGCTTTTTCACCAATCATGTTCGTGCGGCAGGTTTAGGGTTAAAGCGGTATAAAGCCTTATCTTTGTTGATTTATTTGGATAGTATATGTATAGATCTAGATGAAATGATAAAATTTCTGGCTAGTTTCAGCTGTGGGAGGTCACGATAAGCCAGCAGCCAACTTTTCCTCCTAAGATTTCTGTACCCGAGCAATTTCAGATGGCAATTTTTGGGGGTAAAAAAATTTTTAGCCGCATTTTGACTATGTTTATTTGATAACACATGAAACAGGCTACAATAATATAACACAATATTTCAGAATTTCAGGGGCCGTCAGGTCGCCGTATTGAAGGAAACGTGGTCTTGGCGAATAAAAATTTCGTTAATTTTTCATGAACTGATTTGAAGATTAAGTAATCGTTTAGCCACATTCTCACTATGTTTTTCAGGTAGAATAGGTATCATTCTATTGGAATAATACTAAAAACTTCAGTATTTCAGGGGCCTACAGGTCGTAATCGAGCATGTTGCGTCTTAGAGTCAAGCTTTTTCACCACTCATGTTCGTGCGGCAGGTTTAGGGTTAAAGCGGTATAAAGCCTTATCTCTGTTTACTTATTTGGATGGAATTTGTATAGACCTAGATGAGATGATAAGGTTTTTGGCTAGTTTCAGCTGCGGGAGGTCACGATAAGCCAGCAGCCAGCTTTTCCTTCTAAGATTTCTGTACCCGAGCAATTTCAGATGGCAATTTCTGGGTGTAGAAACCTTTTAGCCGCATTCTGATTATGTTTAGTTTGTTACGCATACATTTGTTAATAAAATTAGTAAACAAGTGTATTAAATTTTAGGGGCCGGCCGGTAGTAATCGGCTAAAGAAAGCGATACTGGCAATCCTCTGTGTTAGTGTGTTAATATAGTTAATTTGGTTTGTTTCGGAGGATTATAAGGTTTTATATATCACTTCTCACCATTTTCTTTTTGGGTTTAAGGCATCAGCATAAGATTTATCGATTTTAGCAAATTTCATAAAAAATACCATTTCAATTTGGTCGGATAATATGGCAGAAACTTTTGGCTGCCAACTTCACACCGGTTAGGATAGCACGCATACTTACTACTTTTTTACTGTGGGAAAATTACCAGAAGTGCGGGACATTGCTTGTTTGAATAAATTGGTACCTTTTTGTTTAGAAAGATCACGTCATGGTTATAATTTTAAGAACTACCTACCAAAATTTTGTCTCATTGGCCGTTGTTACGTTGTTGTCATATTGAAATTGTACACCTACTACAGACCTACACGCTTCTTCTTCTTCGTGTCGATGATGTTATCAGTTACTGTTTCTTGTGTCCATAATATTTTATTATCTACTATACCTACAATCAAAAAAATTTTTTACTTAACTTTTAATTTTATTATATTGTTTGTTTTTTTATGTATTTATACATTTTTTTTGTTTTTAGTCCTAGAAATTTATAGTTACAGTTATTTTTTACCTACACGCTTAAATGTGTACTAACACAGAAGGGATACAATTTATTATATAATTTATTTAACCTCACATTCCGTTTCAAAAATTGTATGGCAAGGACTATTATTTGTAATTATAGATAAGTATGGATAGAAATTAATTTCACTGCGAGACTAAACGATATGTAGAGGAAAATTAACATGTGATAACATTTCGTTCAGTATATTGTAATGGAGTGTATTGTAACTAGTTTAATCTAATTTTCGAAATCCCCACTTTTTTGTATACTATGCCGATTTTCAAGCTCCTTTAGGTCATATACAGAAAAAAAACCTGAACAACCTACGAGATAAATAGTAACATGAAACAAAGACTCTTTACGCCTCAATAAACGTTAATGGAGTAGCAGTGGAGAGGGTTTCCGAATTGTTGTGAACGGCTTTCGGAGGAGCGAGTGCCCTTCAGCCCCGAGTGGGAGTGTAGGTAAAACAATTCTCTTCAGTTGAGATGTCCTGCACCCGCTTCGTGTTTCGCCGATCTCACATTTCTTCATACCACAGCTAAGCAACTTTATAATGTATCACTAAATTAGCATCCCACGGATAATGTGTCATTCTATGTCAATGCTAACAAAATTGTATTTGTTATCTTTTTTAACCCCCGACCAAAAAAGGGGTGTTATAGGTTTGACGTCGATGCTGTCTGTCTGTCTGTGTGCGTGTCTGTCTGTGACACCGTAGAGCTCAAACGGATGGGCCGATTTCGATGCGACTTTTTTTATTTGAAAGTTTTTATCCGTGCGGATGTTCTTAGCTATGTTTGGTTAATATCGATTAAAGATGGCCGCCGCCACAAAATGGCGGACAAACTATTTCTTCACAACCTACCTCAATATGGGTATCAAATGAAAGGGCTTGCCTAGTAAAAAACTATACACTATAAAAAAATCAAATCCAACAAAATGGCGAAACACATTTATTTTTTCACAACTCCCTCAATATGGGTATTAAATGAAAGGGTTTGACTAGTAGAATGTTGTAAAGATAACAAATCTGAGGTTGTCGGGGGGTTTGTCAAAAATTTTTAATTTTGTTCTTGTTCTTCATGACACAACTGTTGAACGAACTAGCAACTCCTAAGTGTTAGGGCAAGAAAATATGATATATGTATATAAATGTTCGATGTATATGCGTATGTATTTTAAGTCAGTAGGGCCATGCGAATGTTGTGTTAGTGTAAATTTCGGTAATCAATAGAGGATCTGAGGACATTTATGCTATTAATATAAATAATTGATACCTGTATTTATTTTTTTGTTTCTAGCAACACCGTATCAATGAAATCTTTTTGACTTTTTTGTAATTTATTTTCATACTGTAAATATAGAACTATCGAGCATGCTAGTAATCTACTACTTATAATACAACCTAAATTTTTTCGTTACTTATGAAAAAAAATCCAACCATATTTTTTACCAAGAAGTAATTAATATATTTTTGATAATTTTATTTTCTAATTTTAAAAATTTGATTTAAACAAAGTATTTGGTATTGACTCACTATTTGTCTTGTTTCGGCAGTATTCTCAATCAATACAAAAAAATACGCATTTGTACAGAAGTTTACTTCCCACCTCAGTTGACTCACCACTGGGCCTTCCTTTTAATTCATTAATTCATCCTTTCAATTCATTAATTCATTCAAAGTAGTTAGATTATTATATAAAACAATTAATTTTACTAACCAGACTTACTACCAATATAATAAGTGGTCTCAATAATTACTTATCTAAGAGTTTTTGGGGATATTTCCAACTAGGGTCGAATTTTAAGTCTGGTGCCATAGTAAAAGTAGGTCAGAATGATGAGCAGAATACGACTCTTTCGTCTTAAGGCTAGGTAGTTCTGTCAAATTAGGGATTTAACGCTGTCTTGTTCTCGCGACCGTCACCGACCGCTGAATCGGTGCCACAGTGCAGAAATAACATTAAAATATTGGACTATGTAATTTAAACTCATTTTTTTGTTCAAGATTTGTTTACGTTTGTTTGTTTATGATAAGAGTTTTGTAGCTATATAAACGAATAAATATTAAATTTATCTATACTCGTAGATATACAAAACTCAACCTTTTCTTTTTGGTCACACTATAAGTTGAGAACGGCTTTTCCAATTTCATTCATCTTTTTAAAATGTTTCCTAATAATTCCCAAGTTCGTCAAAAATTTTAAAAAATGTGCTGCAACGTAATGAAAGGCCAGTAAAAATATAAGGTGTTTGGTCAACTTTGCAATAAATTTCTAATCCAATTTTTTTCTATGAGGTAAAGATCACTTACTGAGCATAAAATTACAAAATGCTCACAGATCCAGGTAGAGCTTCAAACGCCAATTGAAAAAACTATTTTAGACGATATTTTGGAAACTATATATTTTGACAATAATTGTAGAAAATAAAATTTTGCATCTTTTGTTGCTAGTAAACTTTTTTGTAAAACTTACCGTTTACGATTTATAACCCATTTAATGATACGATTGCGATGATGCCGATAATAGTGGATGTAAATGATGTGGTCTACGATGGAACTTGTTTCTCTAATAGAAACAAGCACAGTGTACCTCGTAACCCCAAGGTTCGAACCTTCTACAAAAACCCACTCTGGCAATGCGTTTCACAGCTTAGTTGTTCTTATTACAAAAGTGGAGACCAAACTCTTCGTTCAACTCTTTAGTCATGATGATGAACGATGCTGTTTATTGGAGCAACGAGCAATTTGATAGAAAACTTTAATTTAAAAACCCCGACTAAAAAAAATCTACACGTAAAAAATATTACCTACTATCTAGGGACACTTTGGCGAGTCAGACTAGTCTTAGAATATCTTTGTTACCAAAATCCATCCAGCCGTTTGGAAGATATGTGGAAATAAAAGATTTACAAACATAAAAGCTTGTACAGTCTCTTCTTTTCCCTATATTGGATTACGCCGACGTTTGCTATCTGGATTTAACCGAAGAGCAGTTAGACAAGCTTGAACGTTTGCAAAACTTTTTCATACGGTTCATATTTGGCCTACGTAAATATGACCATGTTTCTGAATTTCGACAAAAGCTCAAATGGTTATCTATCCGTTTTCGCCGTAACGCTCATATCCTCTTCCTCCTTTACAAAATTTTATTCAATCCCACCACTCCGTTATACCTTAAGGAGCGGTTTCATTTTATTGAGCCTAACTCCCGTCCTCTCCGCTCCACTCGCCTCCTTAAGCTTAAGTTTCCTACTTCTACTCATGCAAACCTTTCCTTTTCTAAATCATTCACGGAAAAGGCTGTGTTGCTGTGGAATGATCTTCCTCTCGCTGTAAGACAAGCTAAGTCCCTTGCCATTTTCAAAAATCTTGTTTACCAGCATTATATTCCCTCTTCTTAATTGGTACGTTTATTATATTGATTTATGTATATTTTATTGATAAATTCATGTATGTATTTAATTTGTATTTGTTTATATAGATTGTATATGTATGTATTTATGTATTCATGTAAGTCAGTATATGTACGTTTATCGAATATTATTAATGTATTTATCTAAATGATAACCTAATCTATATTGAACTGTTTTTTATTTTACACTTATATTTAGATATTTATACTGTATTACACCACCTACAGTACAAGAATTCTATAATTTACGTATCCATTCATAGGTTGCCTGGAAGAAATCGCTTTAAGCGATAAGGTCGCCCTTTGCTCTGCATATAATTTATTGTCATTTATCTTTAGTTTTAAGTTTTATTATAAAATTGTGGATGTAATAAAGAATTATATTATTATTCACTCATTTAATCTTTTTTCTTAATTTTTAAGTTTTTTACCATACATATATAAAAAATACAAACATTATAAAAAACTTAAAAACTAGGGTGCCGCCAGCAGCGGGGCAGGGCCCAAGCTACCGGTGGTTAGGGCTGCAGACTGAGGAACCTCCTGACGATGCGCGCTGTGTCGAGGATGACCGCCTTCTGCATCTGACCCTTAATCCAACCGTCTAGCGAAAGTCTCTTGAGATGTTGGTCGAGACTTTTCGCTACAAGGCCGTTTGCCGACACAACTATTGGGACTATGATCGTCGAATCAATATCCCACATGGCGGTAACCTCATGAGCCAAGTCAAGGTACTTGCTAAGCTTGTCCTTCTCAGCTTTCACGAGGTTCTCGTCATGTGGCACGGTGATATCGACGATTACAGCCCGGCGCTCGGACCGGTCTACCAGCACGATGTCAGGCTTATTGGTGACAATAGTCCTGTCCGTGATGATAAAGCGGTCCCAGTAGAGCAACGCACGACCATTCTCGAGAACTGGCAGAGGTGCGTACTTATAGTAGGGCACCTCGGACTCGACAAGGCCGTATCGAAGAGCAAGCCGCTGGTGGATGATCCTGGCTACTAGGTTATGTCTGTGCAAGTACTCGCCGTTAGCAAGATGCGAACAACCGGAAATAACATGACGAAGTGATTCGCCTGGACGGCGGCATGCCCGACAAATGTCGACCGTACCGTCCTTCATTATGTATTTCCGGTAATTGTTCGTCTTGATAACTTCGTCAGCAATTGCACAGGCAAAACCCTCGGTTTCTCCGAAGAGGTCCCCGAAGCGTAGCCAGTTCACCGACGCGAGCAAATTCACATCGGGGCCCGTCAGGGCCCGATAGAACCGCCCGTGCAGCTCCTTGCTCTTCCATACTTCCTTGCGATCATCAGTGCTGAGCACCGATGGTTTGCGCCAGTTCTCGTTTGCCATTGAAAGTGGCGTGAAGCTCCTGTCAACTGCCACAACATCACGATGCATCCCGGACTCACTGTTGCGGAAATAATCCCTAAGACTGCATACCTCGCGGTTGTGAAGGTTCTTGGCATTTAAAAGCCTCGACCTCCACACTTCCGCGGAATATACAACCTCATAACAGATGAGCGCGGGTGTAGCATTCGGTGTGTTGTGAGCAGTTGACGGACCTTTCTGTCCAGGGCGTCGAGCTCAGTCTGAGTCCATCTCAGTATGCCAAAGGGTATATCAGCAGAGGCATTACCCAACCGTTGAAGGCTCGCGCCTTGTTACCGCCTGACAGAAGACTTTTGAGTACTTTTGTCAGCCGGCACAAGAAGCGCTCCTTCACCGATTTCTTAATGTCATCTGCTGATATACCCAATGACTGTGACATACCGAGATATTTGTAGGTCTCGTCTTCGGAGAAATCTGAGAGTTATAGTCTCGGAAAGTTGTAAATTCTCTGAATTTACTACTTTCCCTCGCTACATGCATGACCGCACTTGTCTACACCGAACTCCATCTTGATGGCGTTACTAAAACCTCCGTGGTTTTAATAGCTCCAACAAGTCTTGGCGTTTCGGTGCAAAAGTTGAGGTCGTCCATGTACAACAAATGAATATAACCTCACCTCCTCTACGAAGACGATAACCTAACTCTGAATCCTTCAGCAGAGTGCTGAGAGGATTCAGACTTAGGCAGAACCATAGGGGACTTAGACTGTCACCCTGAAAATGCCTCTTTCAATCCTAATCAAGTCCTCCGAAACAAAGAGCTGTCTACGCTACCTGGTTGACGAAGGACTGTGACCCACTGTCCCATGCATTTGCTTAGAAAAGATTTTAGAGTTGGATTTATTTTGTACAACTCTAAAACCCTTTCTAGCCATGAATGGGGCACCGCATCATAGGCCTTCTTATAGTCAATCCAAGCAGCGGAGAGGGCTCCTTTGTTTCGTTTGACTTGTTGGCAAATGGTCGTGTCAATGAGGAGTAGCTCCTTAGTACCACGGGACCCAATCTTACATCCATTCTGAGAAGAGGCCAAAACGTTATTCGCGACAATATGCGCATTAATTTTGCTCTCAGAATAGATGTAAGCAGCTTGTAGATGGTAGGTAAGCACGTAATGGGTCTGTAGTTCTTCGGTTCCGTGGTACTACCAGACTTATGGAGCAGGAAGGTGACTCCGGTGGTCAAGAAACTGGAAGAGAACCCGTCTCCAGGGCTTCTTGGAATTGTGTTGCCAAACGTTCACGTGAGCACCGAAACCACTTTATCCAGAAGTTGTGCAATCCGTCCGGTCCAGGACTTTTCCAGTTCTGAGCCGTCCGGATAGCACAACTAACGTCTATGGAGTCGATCGTAATAGACTCCATGGGTTCGATAAGTTCACATGCACGTTCGATAACACGCATCCAAGCTCCCTCCGTGTGCTCGACAGGCACCGACCAGATGCTGCGCCAGAAGTTTTTCATAGCGCTGGCATCCGGTAGCTGCCCGTCATTCACACGTTGACTAGTTCCTTCCCAGTTTCGGTACACCTTCCTTTGATCACTTTGAAAGTCGCGATTTTGCCGATATCGATTCACACGCTCTCTGTAGCGGCGAATACGGTTTGCCCACGCATAAACTTTCTGCTTCAGGTAGTCAATACGTTCCGTAGCATTGGCAAGATAGTGCTGGGGACGGATACCAGTCCCAGCAAATGCCTGTGCTACGGAACGCATGACTCGGGGACGACTGTTCCCCTGTCTGAAGCAGATTAGCTTTGCTATAAGAGTCCTGAATTTGCTGATACGCCGTTCTATTCGTACTTGCCATGCGGGTGCATCTCCGACGGTTCGCGTTGTACGGTCAGTGTCTGGGAACTTGACACGTGCAACGCGACACGCCGCGATAGCACCACAGTACAGAATAGAATGGGTATCAACCAAATCCTGCTAGTTCCCAGGTAGGGCACTAGCAAAGTATTCAGGGCTCCCATCAAAGCCAAATTCCGTTTATGGGTGGGTAAATGCGGTAAGCGCGGCCTAGAGTTGGGTGTGGATACATATCGCAAGATCGCGTCTTCCAAAGCGCTCCTCAGTTGCTCTATTACCTGGTCAGATACATTACTACTCGCCGAGTCTTCCTCCTCGATGACGGGGTCGACCGGGGCCGCAAGTATCGCCACTGACGTCGGCACTGAGGTCAGTGTCAGGGTCGATGACGCGGCGGGCGGATCCCGGATCGAGGTAGAAGCTGGGCGAGTACGTTGTTCCTCCAGGCGTAGTTGATCAAGTGCCGAGCCATCCAGCAACTTACATCTCTGAATAGCGCGAACCTGATCAGATAGCCGTTGTGCGGAAACGGTGACAGCTGGTTCAAGGGCCTGAAACAGAGACAACATTCTGGCACAGTACGCGGTCAGGTTGGTTCCTCCTTCTGTAGCCCTGAAATAGGCGCGCATGCAGTTCTCGTTCATTTGTCGAGTCCATCGCATGCGACGCACTACACTACCGGTAGCGAGGGCCGGGCGCGAGGCAGATTGCCTCACAGGCCCCAAGCGTGCCGGCAGCTGGGGACGCGTCCGTCGTACAGTTGGTCTTGGCGGCGGCGGCGTCGGGGCCACACTCACTTCACTCGATCCGCTGTCCTCGGCGGGGGTATGGAACTCATCGTCCGAGGAAGAGTCTGAAGGGCTGAGCGACGTGGATGCAGCCGAGGGTGGAAGGCGTGCGTTTTGTGGGGCTGCTTGTGCCGTTTTGATCTCGTAATCATATTTTATTACGTATTTTTCCTTGAATTTTTCATAGTTTTCTTGAAATGTTCTGTTGACATTGGGCTGTCAAAACAATTTTTCCAAATAGTTTTCATTTTTATGTTATTGATGGATTTAGCGTTGTAAGAATATGATATTATGAGAAATAGACTTGATAGAAACTGTTGTAATGTAGAAAAACACAAAAACTGTAAAATATAACACAAAAAATGCATATCATACAATATCAGAGAGAAAAAACGTGTTGTCAGTTTCGCAGCTTTTTTATTTTTATTTTTATTTCTTTTAATAATAATAATAATATTATTATTAAAATATTATTATATAATATTTTTATTTCTTTTAATAATAATAATAATATAAAAAAAACAAAAACCGCTGTCACGAGTTGACGTTCTTTTCATATCGCTTTGTAATTTTATTTAATTTCACCCGTTTTTTTTAGAGTTTTTATCGTTTATTTGCTAAATAACAAACAGGAAAACACAACGAAAACAGCAAAAAATAATAAGGTATTACAATAAAACCTGATCTCAAACAGAACTAATACGATGAATTTTGACAATGTCATAACACGCAAAAACATTCAATATTATGCAAAAATATCAAGAAACGGAATGAAAATACAAATAAAATTATGATTACGCGGTCGAGAGGACGACATGAAGCGGATCCAAACGCACGTTTACCACCAGTTCGTGTTCCGTCACCGTCACCATCGAGTTCGTCGTCGGAGGAGGAAGTGTTTGTGACTCCTCCCGACACAAGTGCTTCAACGAGTGACACAGACACGACGCGGACCCCGTCGCCCACAAGAACAGGACGTCGTGGGCGTCCGCCGCTGCCGGCACGCTTGGGGCCTGTGAGGCAACCTGCCTCGCGCCCGGCCCTCGCTACCGGTGGTGTAGTGCGTCGCATGCGATGGACTCGCCAAATGAACGAGAACTGCATGCGCGCCTATTACAGGGCTACAGAGGAGGAACCCACCTGACTGCGTACTGTGCCAGGATGCTGCTTCTGTTTCAGGCCTTCGAACCGACCGTCGCCGTTTCCGCCCAACGATTGTCAGACCAAGTCCGCGCCATCCGGCGATGCAAGTTGCTGGATGACTCGGCACTTGATCGGCTACGCCTGGAAGAACAACGTACTCGCCCAGCTCCTGCTTCGACTCGAGATCCGCCCGCCGCGTCGTCGACCCTGGCTTCAGTGCCAACATCGGTGGCGACACTTGCGGCGCCGGTCGATCTCGATATCGAGGAGGAGATTCGGCGAGTACGGGCTTATCTGACCAGGTAATAGAGCAACTGAGGAGCGCTCTGGAAGACGCGATCTTGCGATATAGATCCACACCCAACTCTAGGCCGCGCTTACCGCGTTTGCCCACCCATAAACGGAATTTGGCTTTGATGGAGCCTGAATACTTTGCTAGTGCCCTACCTGGGAACTAGCAAAGATTTGACTGATACCCATTCTATTCTGTACTGTGGTGCTATCGCGGCGTGTCGCGTTGCACGTGTCAAGTTCCCAGACACTGACCGTACAATGCGAACCGCTGGGAATGTACCCGCATGGCAAGTACGAATAGAACGGCGTATCAGCAAATTCAGGACTCTTATTGCAAAGCTAATCTGCTTCAGTCAGGGGAACAGTCGTCCCCGAGTCATGCGTTTCGTAGCACAGGCGTTTGCTGGGACTGGTATCAGTCGCCAGCACTATCTTGCCAATGTTACGGAACGCATTGACTACCTGAAGCAGAAAGTTTATGCGTGGGCAAACCGTATTCGCCGCTACAGAGAGCGTGTGAATCGATATCGGCAAAATCGCGACTTCCAGAGCGATCAAAGGAAGGTGTACCGAAGCTGGGAGGGAACTACTAGTCCACGTGTGAACGATACGCAGCTACCGGATGTCAGCGCCATGAAAAGTTTCTGGCGCAGCATCTGGTCGGTGCCTGTCGAGCACACGGAGGGAGCTGGATGCGTGTTATCGAACGTGCATGTGAGCTTATCGAACCCATGGAGTCTATTACGATCGACTCCATAGACGTTAGTTGTGCTATCCGGACGGCTCAGAACTGGAAAAGTCCTGGACCGGACGGATTGCACAACTTCTGGATAAAGTGGTTTCGGTGCTCACATGAACGTTTGGCAACACAATTCAAGAAGCCCTGGATACGGGTTCTCTTCCCAGTTTCTTGACCACCGGAGTCACCTTCCTGCTCCATAAGTCTGGTAGTACCACGGAACCGAAGAACTACAGACCCATTACGTGCTTACCTACCATCTACAAGCTGCTTACATCCATTCTGAGAGCAAAATTAATGCGCATATTGTCGCGAATAACGTTTTGGCCTCCTCTCAGAATGGATGTAAGATTGGGTCCCGTGGTACTAAGGAGCTGCTCCTCATTGACACGACCATTTGCCAACAAGTCAAACGAAACAAGGGAGCCCTCTCCGCTGCTTGGATTGACTATAAGAAGGCCTATGATGCGGTGCCCCATTCATGGCTAGAAAGGGTTTTAGAGTTGTACAAAATAAATCCAACTCTAAAATCTTTTCTAAGCAAATGCATGGGACAGTGGGTCACAGTCCTTCGTCAACCAGGTAGCGTAGACAGCTCTTTGTTTCGGAGGACTTGATTAGGATTGAAAGAGGCATTTTCAGGGTGACAGTCTAAGTCCCCTATGGTTCTGCCTAAGTCTGAATCCTCTCAGCACTCTGCTGAAGGATTCAGAGTTAGGTTATCGTCTTCGTAGAGGAGGTGAGGTTATATCTCATTTGTTGTACATGGACGACCTCAAACTTTTTGCACCGAAACGCCAAGACTTGTTGGAGCTATTAAAACCACGGAGGTTTTAGTAACGCCATCAAGATGGAGTTCGGTGTGACAAGTGTGCGGTCATGCATGTACAGCGAGGGAAAGTAGTAAATTCAGAGAATTTACAACTTTCCGAGACTATAACTCTCAGATCTCTCCGAAGACGAGACCTACAAATATCTCGGTATGTCACAGTCCTTGGGTATTTCAGCAGATGACATTAAGAGATCGGTGAAGGAGCGCTTCTTGTGCCGGCTGACAAAAGTACTCAAAAGTCTTCTGTCAGGCGGTAACAAAGCGCGAGCCTTCAACGGTTGGGTAATGCCTCTGCTGATATACTCCTTTGGCATACTGAGATGGACTCAGACTGAGCTCGACGCCCTGGACAGAAAGGTCCGTCAACTGCTCACAACTCATCGCATGCTACACCCGCGCTCGTCTGTTATGAGACTGTATATTCCGCGGAAATGGGGGTCGAGGCTTTTAAATGCCAAGAACCTACACAACCGCGAAGTATGCAGTCTCAGGGATTATTTCCGCAACAGCGAGTCCGGGATGCATCGCGATGTTGTGGCAGTTGACAGGAGCTTCACGCCTCTTTCATTGGCAAACGAGAACTGGCGCAAACCATCGGTGCTCAGCACTGATGATCGCAAGGAAGTGTGGAAGAGCAAGGAGCTGCATGGGCGATTCTATCGGGCCTTGACGGGACCCGATGTGAATCTGCTCGCGTCGGTGAACTGGCTGCGCTTCGGGGACCTCTTCGGAGAAACCGAGGGTTTTGTCTGTGCAATTGCAGATGAAGTTATCAAGACGAACAATTACCGGAAATACATAATGAAGGACGGTACGGTCGACATTTGTCGGGCATGCCGCCGTCCAGGCGAATCTCTTCGTCATGTTATTTCCGGTTGTTCGCATCTTGCTAACGGCGAGTACTTGCACAGACATAACCTAGTAGCCAGGATCATCCACCAGCAACTTGCTCTTCGACACGGCCTTGTCGAGTCCGAGGTGCCGTACTATAAGTACGCACCTCTGCCAGTTCTCGAGAATGGTCGTGCGTTGCTCTACTGGGACCGCTCTATCATCACGGACAGGACTATTGTCGCCAATAAGCCTGATATCGTGCTGGTAGACCGGTCTCAACGTCGGGCTGTGATCGTCGATATCACCATACCACATGACGAGAACCTCGTGAAAGCTGAGAAGGACAAGCTTAGCAAGTACCTTGACTTGGCTCACGAGGTTACCGCCATGTGGAATGTTGATTCCACGATCATAGTCCCCATAGTCGTGTCGGCAAACGGCCTTGTAGCGAAAAGTCTCGACCAACATCTCAAGAGACTTTCGCTAGATGGTTGGATCAAGGGTCAGATGCAGAAGGCGGTCATCCTTGACACAGCGCGCATCGTCAGGAGGTTCCTCACTCTGCAGCCCTAACCACCGGTAGCTTGGGCCCTGCCCCGCTGCTGGCGGCAAACTAGGTTTAAGTTTTTATAATGTTTTTATGTTGTTTTATATATCAATATTGTAAAAACTTAGTCTTAAGAAAAGAAATAAATACGTGAATAATAATATTAATAATAATAATAATAACGACGTTCTTTTCATATCGCTTTGTAATTTTATTTAATTTCACCCGTTTTTTTTAGAGTTTTTATCGTTTATTTGCTAAATAACAAACAGGAAAACACAACGAAAACAGCAAAAAATAATAAGGTATTACAATAAAACCTATCTCAAACAGAACTAATACGATGAATTTTGACAATGTCATAACACGCAAAAACATTCAATATTATGCAAAAATATCAAGAAACGGAATGAAAATACAAATGAAATTATGATTACGCGGTCGAGAGGACGACATGAAGCGGACCCAAACGCACGTTTACCACCAGTTCGTGTTCCGTCACCGTCACCATCGAGTTCGTCGTCGGAGGAGGAAGTGTTTGTGACTCCTCCCGACACAAGTGCTTCCACGAGTGACACAGACACGACGCGGACCCCGTCGCCCACAAGAACAGGACGTCGTGGGCGTCCGCCGCTGCCGGCACGCTTGGGGCCTGTGAGGCAACCTGCCTTGCGCCCGGCCCTCGCTACCGGTGGTGTAGTGCGTCGCATGCGATGGACTCGCCAAATGAACGAGAACTGCATGCGCGCCTATTACAGGGCTACAGAGGGGAGGAACCCACCTGACCGCGTACTGTGCCAGGATGCTGCTTCTGTTTCAGGCCCTTGAACCGACCGTCGCCGTTTCCGCCCAACGATTGTCTGACCAAGTTCGTGCCATCCGGCGATGCAAGTTGCTGGATGACTCGGCACTTGATCGGCTACGCCTGGAAGAACAACGTACTCGCCCAGCTCCTGCTTCGACTCGAGATCCGCCCGCCGTGTCGTCGACCCTGGCTTCAGTGCCAACATCAGTGGCGACACTTGCGGCGCCGGTCGATCTCGATATCGAGGAGGGGAGATTCGGCGAGTACGGGCTTATCTGACCAGGTAATAGAGCAACTGAGGAGCGCTCTGGAAGACGCGATCTTGCGATATAGATCCACACCCAACTCTAGGCCGCGCTTACCGCGTTTGCCCACCCATAAACGAAATTTGGCTTTGATGGGAGCCCTGAATACTTTGCTAGTGCCCTACCTGGGAACTTGCAAAGATTTGACTGATACCCATTCTATTCTGTACTGTGGTGCTATCGCGGCGTGTCGCGTTGCACGTGTCAAGTTTCCAGACACTGACCGTACAACGCGAACCGCTGGGAATGTACCCGCATGGCAAGTACGAATAGAACGGCGTATCAGCAAATTCAGGGTTCTTATTGCAAAGCTAATCTGCTTCAGACAGGGAACAGTCGTCCCGAGTCATGCGTTTCGTAACACAGGCATTCGCTGGGACTGGTATCAGTCCTCAGCACTATCTTGCCAATGTTACGGAACGTATTGACTATCTGAAGCAGAAAGTTTATGCGTGGGCAAACCGTATTCTCCGCTACAGAGAGCGTGTGAATCGATATCGGCAAAATCGCGACTTCCAGAGCGATCAAAGGAAGGTGTACCGAAGCTGGGAGGGAACTACGAGTCCACGTGTGAACGATACGCAGCTACCGGATGTCAGCGCTATGAAAAGTTTCTGGCGCAGCATCTGGTCGGTGCCTGTCGAGCACACGGAGGAGCTGGATGCGTGTTATCGAACGTGCATGTGAGGTTATCGAACCCATGGAGTCTATTACGATCGACTCCATAGACGTTAGTTGTGCTATCCGGACGGCTCAGAACTGGAAAAGTCCTGGACCGGACGGATTGCACAACTTCTGGATAAAGTGGTTTCGGTGCTCACATGAACGTTTGGCAACACAATTCCAAGAAGCCCTGGAGACGGGTTCTCTTCCCAGTTTCTTGACCACCGGAGTCACCTTCCTGCTCCATAAGTCTGGTAGTACCACGGAGCCGAAGAACTACAGACCCATTACGTGCTTACCTACCATCTACAAGCTGCTCACATCCATTCTGAGAGCAAAAATTAACGCGCATATAGTCGCAAATAACGTTTTGGCGTCCTCTCAGAATGGATGTAAGATTGGGTCCCGTGGTACTAAGGAGCTGCTCCTCATTGACACGACCATTTGCCAACAAGTCAAACGAAACAAAGGAGCCCTCTCCGCTGCTTGGATTGACTATAAGAAGGCCTATGATGCGGTGCCCCATTCATGGCTAGAAAGGGTTTTAGAGTTGTACAAAATAAATCCAACTCTAAAATCTTTTCTAAGCAAATGCATGGGACAGTGGGTCACAGTCCTTCGTCAACCAGGTAGCGTAGACAGCTCTTTTGTTTCGGAGGACTTGATTAGGATTGAAAGAAGCATTTTTCAGGGTGACAGTCTAAGTCCCTATGGTTCTGCCTAAGTCTGAATCCTCTCAGCACTCTGCTGAAGGATTCAGAGTTAGAATATCGTCTTCGTAGAGGAGGTGAGGTTATATCTCATTTGTTGTACATGGACGACCTCAAACTTTTTGCACCGAAACGCCAAGACTTGTTGGAGCTATTAAAACCACGGGGTTTTAGTAACGCCATCAAGATGGAATTCGGTGTGAACAAGTGTGCGGTCATGCATGTACAGCGAGGGAAAGTAGTAAATTCAGAGAATTTACAACTTTCCGAGACTATAACTCTCAGATCTCTCCGAAGACGAGACCTACAAATATCTCGGTATGTCACAGTCTTTGGGTATATCAGCAGATGACATTAAGAAATCGGTGAAGGAGCGCTTCTTGTGCCGGCTGACAAAAGTACTCAAAAGTCTTCTGTCAGGCGGTAACAAGGTACGAGCCTTCAACGGTTGGGTAATGCCTCTGCTGATATACTCCTTTGGCATACTGAGATGGACTCAGACTGAGCTCGACGCCCTGGACAGAAAGGTCCGTCAACTGCTCACAACACACCGAATGCTACACCCGCGCTCATCTGTTATGAGGCTGTATATTCCGCGGAAGTGTGGAGGTCGAGGCTTTTAAATGCCAAGAACCTTCACAACCGCGAGGTATGCAGTCTTAGGGATTATTTCCGCAACAGTGAGTCCGGGATGCATCGTGATGTTGTGGCAGTTGACAGGAGCTTCACGCCACTTTCAATGGCAAACGAGAACTGGCGCAAACCATCGGTGCTCAGCACTGATGATCGCAAGGAAGTATGGAAGAGCAAGGAGCTGCACGGGCGGTTCTATCGGGCCCTGACGGGCCCCGATGTGAATTTGCTCGCGTCGGTGAACTGGCTACGCTTCGGGGACCTCTTCGGAGAAACCGAGGGTTTTGCCTGTGCAATTGCTGACGAAGTTATCAAGACGAACAATTACCGGAAATACATAATGAAGGACGGTACGGTCGACATTTGTCGGGCATGCCGCCGTCCAGGCGAATCACTTCGTCATGTTATTTCCGGTTGTTCGCATCTTGCTAACGGCGAGTACTTGCACAGACATAACCTAGTAGCCAGGATCATCCACCAGCAGCTTGCTCTTCGACACGGCCTTGTCGAGTCCGAGGTGCCCTACTATAAGTACGCACCTCTGCCAGTTCTCGAGAATGGTCGTGCGTTGCTCTACTGGGACCGCTCTATCATCACGGACAGGACTATTGTCGCCAATAAGCCTGACATCGTACTGGTAGACCGGTCTCAGCGCCGGGCTGTAATCGTCGATATCACCGTACCACATGACGAGAACCTCGTGAAAGCTGAGAAGGACAAGCTTAGCAAGTACCTTGACTTGGCTCATGAGGTTACCGCCATGTGGGATGTTGATTCGACGATCATAGTCCCAATAGTTGTGTCGGCAAACGGCCTTGTAGCGAAAAGTCTCGACCAACATCTCAAGAGACTTTCGCTAGACGGTTGGATTAAGGGTCAGATGCAGAAGGCGGTCATCCTCGACACGGCGCGCATCGTCAGGAGGTTCCTCAGTCTGCAGCCCTAACCACCGGTAGCTTGGGCCCTGCCCGCTGCTGGCGGCAAACTAGGTTTAGGTTTTTATAATGTTTTTATGTTATTTTATATAAATATTGTAAAAACTTAGACTTAAGGAAATAAAGATATACGTGAATAATAATAAAAACTTCTGGCGTGACATCTGGTCGTTGCCTGTCGAACACACGGAGGGTGAATGGATGCGCGTTGTCGAACGGGCATGCGAGCATATTGGACCTATGGAGTCTATAACTGTAGACCCTGTAGACGTTAGTTGTGCTATCCGGACGGCTCAGAACTGGAAAAGTCCTGGGCCGGACGGATTGCACAACTTTTGGATAAAATGGTTTCGGTGCTCGCATGAACGATTGGCAACGCAATTTCAAGAAGCCATTGAGACAGGATCTCTTCCTAGGCTCCTGACCACCGGTGTTACCTTCCTGCTCTACAAGTCCGGTAGTACCACAGATCCTAAAAACTATAGACCCATTACGTGCTTGCCTACCATCTACAAGCTGCTTACATCCATTCTGAGAGCAAAAATTTACGCGCACATCATTGCAAATAACATTTTGGCCTCCTCTCAGAATGGATGTAAGATGGGATCCCGTGGTACTAAGGAGCTGCTCCTCATTGACATGACCATTTGCCAACAAGTCAAACGAAACAAAGGAGCCCTCTCCGCTGCTTGGATTGACTATAAGAAGGCCTATGATGCGGTGCCCCATTCATGGCTGGAAAGGGTTTTAGAGTTGTACAAAATAAATCCAACTCTAAAATCTTTTCTAAGCAAATGCATGGGACAGTGGGTCACAGTCCTTCGTCAACCAGGTAGCGTAGACAGCTCGTTTGATTCGGAGGACTTAATAAAAATTGAAAGAGGCATTTTTCAGGGTGACAGTCTAAGTCCCCTGTGGTTCTGCCTAAGTCTGAATCCTCTCAGCACTCTGCTGAAGGATTCAGAGTTAGGTTATCGTCTTCGTAGAGGAGGTGAGGTTATATCTCATTTGTTGTACATGGACGACCTCAAACTTTTCGCACCGAAACGCCAAGACTTGTTGGAGCTATTAAAACCACGGAGGTTTTTAGTAACGCCATCAAGATGGAGTTCGGTGTAGACAAGTGTGCGGTCATGCATGTACAGCGAGGGAGAGTAGTAAATTCAGAGAATTTACAACTTTCCGAGACTATGACTCTCAGATCTCTCTCCGAAGACGAGACCTACAAATATCTCGGTATGTCACAGTCATTGGGTATATCAGCAGATGACATTAAGAAATCGGTGAAGGAGCGCTTCTTTTGCCGGCTGACAAAAGTACTTAAAAGTCTTCTGTCAGGCGGTAACAAAGCGCGAGCCTTCAACGGTTGGGTAATGCCTCTGCTGATATACCTTTGGCATACTGAGATGGACTCAGACTGAGCTCGACGCCCTGGACAGGAAGGTCCGTCAACTGCTCACAACTCATCGCATGCTACACCCGCGCTCGTCTGTTATGAGACTGTATATTCCGCGGAAGTGGGGGGGTCGAGGCTTTTTAAATGCCAAGAACCTACACAACCGCGAAGTATGCAGTCTCAGAGATTATTTTCGCAACAGCGAGTTCGGGATGCATCGCGATGTTGTGGCAGTTGACAGAAGCTTCACGCCTCTTTCACTGGCAAACGAGAACTGGCGTAAACGATCGGTGCTCAGCACTGATGATCGCAAGGAAGTGTGGAAGAGCAAGGAGCTGCACGGGCGATTCTATCGGGCCTAACGGGACCCGATGTGAATCTGCTCGCGTCGGTGAACTGGCTACGCTTCGGGGACCTCTTCGGAGAAACCGAGGGTTTTGCCTGTGCAATTGCAGACGAGGTTATCAAGACGAATAATTACCGGAAATACATAATGAAGGACGGTACGGTCGACGTTTGTCGGGCATGCCGCCGTCCAGGCGAATCTCTTCGTCATGTTATTTCCGGTTGTTCGCATCTTGCTAACGGCGAGTACTTGCACAGACATAACCTAGTAGCCAGAATCATCCACCAGCAACTTGCTCTTCAACACGGGCTTGTCGAGTCCGAGGTGCCGTACTACAAGTACGCACCTGTGCCAGTTCTTGAAAATGGTCGTGCGCTACTCTACTGGGACCGCTCTATCATCACGGACAGGACTATTGTCGCCAATAAGCCTGATATCGTCCTGGTAGACCGGTCTCAGCGCCGAGCTGTGATCGTCGATATCACCATACCACATGACGATAACCTCGTGAAAGCCGAGAAGGACAAGCTTAGCAAGTACCTTGACTTGGCTCACGAGGTTACTGCCATGTGGAATGTTGATTCGACGAGCATAGTCCCGATAGTCGTGTCAGTAAACGGTCTTATAGCGAAAAGCCTCGACCAACATCTTAAGAGGCTTTCGTTAGACGATTGGGTCAAGGCTCAGATACAAAAGGCAGTCGTTTTGGATACGGCACGCATAGTCAGGAGGTTTCTGTCTCTGCAGCCTTAACCACCAGTAGCTTGGGCTCTGCCCGCTGCAGGCGGCATTCTAGTTTTTAAGTTTTTTATGATCTTTGTTTATTTTTAATATCTATTATAAAAAACTTAAAAAATAAGAAAATAAATGAATATGTGATAATAATAAATTATTTGGATAAACAACTAATAATACAGGTAAATGATAACACGGTCGAAGAAACGAGCTACAGCGTCACGACACGCACGCCCACCACCTTCCGCCCGTTCGTCGTCGTCTCCGAGTATCTCGTCGGATGAGTTCCATACCACCCGCGAGACCAGCGACTCGTCGAGCGACGCGAGCGAGCCCGGGACGACACCGCCTACAAGACCAGGGCGACGTGGCCGTCCCCCGCTGCCGGCACGCTTGGGGCCTGAGAGGCAATCTGTCTCACGCCCGGCCCTCGCTACCGGTGGTGTAGTGCGTCGCATGCGATGGTCTCAAACCATGAATGAGAACTGCATGCGCGCCTATTACAGGGCAACAGAGGGAGGAACTAACCTGACCGCGTATTGTGCCAGGATGCTGTCTCTGTTTCAGACCTTCGAACCGACCGTCGCCGTTTCCGCTCAACGATTGTCTGACCAAGTTCGAGCCATCAGGCGCTGCAAGCTGCTGGATGACTCGACACTTGATCAGCTACGCCTGGAGGAGGAGCGTGCTCGCCCAGTTTCTATCTCGACCCGGGATCCGCCCGCCGCGTCGTCGACGCTGACACTGGCTTCAGTGCCAATGACAGCGGCGACACTTGCGGCGCAGGTTGACCCCGATATCGAGGAGGAGATTTGGCGAGTAATAGCTTATCTGACCAGGTAAGAGAGCAAATGAGGAGCACTTTGGAAGACGCGATCTTCCAATATCGACTCACACCAAACTCTAGGCCACGCTTACCGCGTTTGCCCACCCATAAACGAAATTTGGCTTTGATGGGAGCCCTGAATACTTTGCTAGTGCCCTACCTGGGAACTAGCAAAGATTTGACTGATACCCATTCTATTCTGTACTGCGGTGCTATCGCGGCGTGTCGCGTTGCACGTGTCAAGTTTCCAGACACTGACCGCGCAACGCGAACCACCGGAAGTGTACCCGCTTGGCAAGTGCGAATAGAACGGCGTATCAGTACATTCAGGACTCTTATTGCAAAGCTAATCTGCTTCAGCCAGGGGAACAGTCGTCCCCGAGTCATGCGTTTCGTAGCACAGGCATTTGCTGGGACTGGTACCAGTCCTCAGCACTATCTTGCCAATGTTGCGGAACGTATTGACTATCTGAAGCAGAAAGTTTATGCGTGGGCAAACCGTATTCGCCGCTACAGAGAGCGTGTGAATCGATACAGAGAAAATCGCGACTTCCAGAGTGATCAAAGGAAGGTATACCGAAACTGGGAAGAGAATAGTCAAAGTGTGAGCGATGGGCAGCTACCGGATGCTAGCGCTATGATAAACTTCTGGCGCAGCATCTGGTCGGTGCCTGTCGAGCACACGGAGGAACTTGGATGCGTGTTGTCGAACGCGCGTGTGAGTCTATCGATGCCATGGAGTCTATTACGATAGACTCCGTAGACGTTAGTTGTGCTATCCGGACGGCTCAGAACTGGAAATGTCCTGGGCCGGACGGATTGCACAACTTCTGGATAAAGTGGTTTCGATGCTCACATGAGCGTTTGGCAACACAATTCAAGAAGCCCTCGAGGCGGGTTCTCTTCCCAGTTTCATGACCACCGGAGTCACCTTCCTGCTCCATAAGTCTGGTAGTACCACGGAACCGAAGAACTACAGACCCATTACGTGCTTACCCACCACCTATAAGCTGCTTACATCCATTCTGAGAGCAAAATTAACGCGCATATAGTCGCAAATAACGTTTTGGCCTCCTCTCAGAATGGATGTAAGATTGGGTCCCGTGGTACTAAGGAGCTGCTCCTCATTGACACGACCATTTGCCAACAAGTCAAACGAAACAAAGGAGCCCTCTCCGCTGCTTGGATTGACTATAAGAAGGCCTATGATGCGGTGCCCCATTCATGGCTAGAAAGGGTTTTAGAGTTGTACAAAATAAATCCAACTCTGAAATCTTTTCTAAGCAAATGCATGGGACAGTGGGTCACAGTCCTTCGTCAACCAGGTAGCGTAGACAGCTCTTTTGTTTCGGAGGACTTGATAAGGATTGAAAGAGGCATTTTCAGGGTGACAGTCTAAGTCCCCTATGGTTCTGCCTAAGTCTGAATCCTCTCAGCACTCTGCTGAAGGATTCAGAGTTAGTTATCGTCTTCGTAGAGGAGGTGAGGTTATATCTCATTTGTTGTACATGGACGACCTCAAACTTTTTGCACCGAAACGCCAAGACTTGTTGGAGCTATTAAAACCACGGAGGTTTTTAGTAACGCCATCAAGATGGAGTTCGGTGTGACAAATGTGCGGTCATGCATGTACAGCGAGGGAAAGTAGTAAATTCAGAGAATTTACAACTTTCCGAGACTATAACTCTCAGATCTCTCCGAAGACGAGACCTACAAATATCTCGGTATGTCACAGTCATTGGGTATATCAGCAGATGACATTAAGAAATCGGTGAAGGAGCGCTTCTTTTGCCGGCTGACAAAAGTACTTAAAAGTCTTCTGTCAGGCGGTAACAAAGCGCGAGCCTTCAACGGTTGGGTAATGCCTCTGCTGATATACTCCTTGGCATACTGAGGTGGACTCAGACTGAGCTCGACGCCCTGGACAGGAAGGTCCGTCAACTGCTCACAACTCATCGCATGCTACACCCGCGCTCGTCTGTTATGAGACTGTATATTCCGCGGAAGTGGGAGGTCGAGGCTTTTAAATGCCAAGAACCTACACAACCGCGAAGTATGCAGTCTCAGGGATTATTTCCGCAACAGCGAGTCCGGGATACATCGCGATGTTGTGGCAGTTGACAGGAGCTTCACGCCACTTTCAATGGCAAACGAGAACTGGCGTAAACCATCGGTGCTCAGCACTGATGATCGCAAGGAAGTGTGGAAGAGCAAGGAGCTGCACGGGCGATTCTATCGGGCCCTAACGGGACCCGATGTGAATCTGCTCGCGTCGGTGAACTGGCTACGCTTCGGGGACCTCTTCGGAGAAACCGAGGGTTTTGTTTGTGCAATTGCAGACGAGGTTATCAAGACGAACAATTACCGGAAATACATAATGAAGGACGGTACGGTCGACATTTGTCGGGCATGCCGCCGTCCAGGCGAATCTCTTCGTCATGTTATTTCCGGTTGTTCGCATCTTGCTAACGGCGAGTACTTGCACAGACATAACCTAGTAGCCAGGATCATCCACCAGCAACTTGCTCTTCGACACGGTTTTGTCGAGTCCGAGGTGCCGTACTATAAGTACGCACCTCTGCCAGTTCTCGAGAATGGTCGTGCGTTGCTCTACTGGGACCGCTCTATCATCACGGACAGGACTATTGTCGCCAATAAGCCTGATATCGTGCTGGTAGACCGGTCTCAACGTCGGCTGTGATCGTCGATATCACCATACCACATGACGAGAACCTCGTGAAAGCTGAGAAGGACAAGCTTAGCAAGTACCTTGACTTGGCTCACGAGGTTACCGCCATGTGGAATGTTGATTCCACGATCATAGTCCCCATAGTCGTGTCGGCAAACGGCCTTATAGCGAAAAGTCTCGACCAACATCTCAAGAGACTTTCGCTAGATGGTTGGATCAAGGGTCAGATGCAGAAGGCGGTCATCCTTGACACAGCGCGCATCGTCAGGAGGTTCCTCACTCTGCAGCCCTAACCACCGGTAGCTTGGGCCCTGCCCCGCTGCTGGCGGCAAACTAGGTTTAAGTTTTTATAATGTTTTTATGTTGTTTTATATATCAATATTGTAAAAACTTAGGCTTAAGAAAAGAAATAAATACGATAATAATAATATTATTATTAAAATATTATTATATAGCACACGGAGGGAACTTGGATGCGTGTTGTCGAACGCGCGTGTGAGTCTATCGATGCCATGGAGTCTATTACGATAGACTCCGTAGACGTTAGTTGTGCTATCCGGACGGCTCAGAACTGGAAATGTCCTGGGCCGGACGGATTGCACAACTTCTGGATAAAGTGGTTTCGATGCTCACATGAGCGTTTGGCAACACAATTCCAAGAAGCCCTCGAGGCGGGTTCTCTTCCCAGTTTCATGACCACCGGAGTCACCTTCCTGCTCCATAAGTCTGGTAGTACCACGGAACCGAAGAACTACAGACCCATTACGTGCTTACCCACCACCTATAAGCTGCTTACATCCATTCTGAGAGCAAAAATTAACGCGCATATAGTCGCAAATAACGTTTTGGCCTCCTCTCAGAATGGGTGTAAGATTGGGTCCCGTGGTACTAAGGAGCTGCTCCTCATTGACACGACCATTTGCCAACAAGTCAAACGAAACAAAGGAGCCCTCTCCGCTGCTTGGATTGACTATAAGAAGGCCTATGATGCGGTGCCCCATTCATGGCTAGAAAGGGTTTTAGAGTTGTACAAAATAAATCCAACTCTGAAATCTTTTCTAAGCAAATGCATGGGACAGTGGGTCACAGTCCTTCGTCAACCAGGTAGCGTAGACAGCTCTTTTGTTTCGGAGGACTTGATAAGGATTGAAAGAGGCATTTTCAGGGTGACAGTCTAAGTCCCCTATGGTTCTGCCTAAGTCTGAATCCTCTCAGCACTCTGCTGAAGGATTCAGAGTTAGGTTATCGTCTTCGTAGAGGAGGTGAGGTTATATCTCATTTGTTGTACATGGACGACCTCAAACTTTTGCACCGAAACGCCAAGACTTGTTGGAGCTATTAAAACCACGGAGGTTTTAGTAACGCCATCAAGATGGAGTTCGGTGTAGACAAGTGTGCGGTCATGCATGTACAACAAGGAAAGTAGTAAATTCAGAGAATTTACAACTTTCCGAGACTATAACTCTCAGATCTCTCTCCGAAGACGAGACCCACAAATATCTCGGTATGTCACAGTCATTGGGTATATCAGCAGATGACATTAAGAAATCGGTGAAGGAGCGCTTCTTTTGCCGGCTGACAAAAGTACTTAAAAGTCTTCTGTCAGGCGGTAACAAAGCGCGAGCCTTCAACGGTTGGGTAATGCCTCTGCTGATACTCCTTTGGCATACTGAGGTGGACTCAGACTGAGCTCGACGCCCTGGACAGGAAGGTCCGTCAACTGCTCACAACTCATCGCATGCTACACCCGCGCTCGTCTGTTATGAGACTGTATATTCCGCGGAAGTGGGGAGGTCGAGGCTTTTAAATGCCAAGAACCTACACAACCGCGAAGTATGCAGTCTCAGGGATTATTTCCGCAACAGCGAGTCCGGGATGCATCGCGATGTTGTGGCAGTTGACAGAAGCTTCACGCCTCTTTCACTGGCAAACGAGAACTGGCGTAAACCATCGGTGCTCAGCACTGATGATCGCAAGGAAGTGTGGAAGAGCAAGGAGCTGCACGGGCGATTCTATCGGGCCCTAACGGGACCCGATGTGAATCTGCTCGCGTCGGTGAACTGGCTACGCTTCGGGGACCTCTTCGGAGAAACCGAGGGTTTTGTTTGTGCAATTGCAGACGAGGTTATCAAGACGAACAATTACCGGAATACATAATGAAGGACGGTACGGTCGACATTTGTCGGGCATGCCGCCGTCCAGGCGAATCTCTTCGTCATGTTATTTCCGGTTGTTCGCATCTTGCTAACGGCGAGTACTTGCACAGACATAACCTAGTAGCCAGGATCATCCACCAGCAACTTGCTCTTCGACACGGCCTTGTCGAGTCCGAGGTGCCGTACTATAAGTACGCACCTCTGCCAGTTCTCGAGAATGGTCGTGCGTTGCTCTACTGGGACCGCTCTATCATCACGGACAGGACTATTGTCGCCAATAAGCCTGATATCGTGCTGGTAGACCGGTCTCAACGTCGGGCTGTGATCGTCGATATCACCATACCACATGACGAGAACCTCGTGAAAGCTGAGAAGGACAAGCTTAGCAAGTACCTTGACTTGGCTCACGAGGTTACCGCCATGTGGAATGTTGATTCCACGATCATAGTCCCCATAGTCGTGTCGGCAAACGGCCTTATAGCGAAAAGTCTCGACCAACATCTCAAGAGACTTTCGCTAGATGGTTGGATCAAGGGTCAGATGCAGAAGGCAGTCATCCTTGACACAGCGCGCATCGTCAGGAGGTTCCTCACTCTGCAGCCCTAACCACCGGTAGCTTGGGCCCTGCCCCGCTGCTGGCGGCAAACTAGGTTTAAGTTTTTATAATGTTTTTATGTTGTTTTATATATCAATATTGTAAAAACTTAGGCTTAAGAAAAGAAATAAATACGAATATAATAATATTATTATTATTCAGTTATTTATTCATTCATCTTAATTTCTAAGTTTTTTACAATAGGTATAAAAATATAAACATTATAAAAAACTTAAAAACGCCTCACGATCTGAAAGTCTAAGTAGCACAACGTCAAACAAAGCGAAAAGTCTAGTGAGCAATCTGCCTAGTTAGCTAATCGCCCATGTAGCAAAACGTCTAACTATCATCAGGTCTATGTAACAAAACGTCTATTTAGGAAGTCGTTAGTTTTTCATTATGTACACTTAAGATCATAATTAGTAAAAGTCGTATAAAAACTATATTTTTTTTATTTGAAATAAACTAAAATAATCTTCTTCAACACAACAAACAAAAGTAAACAAACAAAAGATAAAGTCTTCCTAAACATATTTTTTTAAATTAGGCACCTAATATTCTTTTGATATGGCCAATGTTTATCAAGAATTCAAATGGGCTAACTTTTGACCTTCAAGCTTATGCAGTTCTCTTTTATATTTGGCGTTAAACATTATATCGATCTTTTCCTCTTATTTCCTTCAAATAAAATATTCTTGTATTTACGATCTTGCCAAAGGGCTTCTTTTCTAAGGGTTTTGAGGAATAGCAGAAAGGTTGGTTTTGATTTTATATTAGTATTCAGCCGCCTGTGCCATCCTTCGAGAGCGTTGTTTGTGCGAAAATTATAATAGCTAGGACAACTTATTATATCTGCCAATGATTGTAGCCATTGTCTTTCAAAGTAATGTAAAAAATATTCATTTCCTCACTTTTGATGGCATTGTCAACAATGCTTGTCCAACATTCTCTAATGTGTTGAGAAGGTAGCAGAGGTAAATTTGAACATACTCTGACAGTTTCTCGGCACTCTCTGTTTTCAGTAAGACCCAACGTTGAAGCTTTTTCCAAACGGCCTTATTAAGATGATAGTAACAGCCAGTTATTTGAGTGTTCGGAAAAGCTTTTTATTCCATTGATAAGCGCCATCTCATAATCGCATTTAATGACCGACATGTCCATGTTAAAATGCTGCTTGATTAGGTCAAAGAGGCGTTCGTACGTATCTTGCGTTTTGTTAGGAAGCAATGCATATATAACTCCCATAATACAAGTTGTTTCATCACAACTATTAATATCAACGTGAATTGATAAGAGCTCATAGAATGGCTTGGGTGTAGCTTTGAATGTTGCATCAATAAAAACATTTTTCCTTTCAAAGTTTCAATGCATTTTCTACTTATAGGTGTTGAAAAATTAAGATTTTATTATTATTACAACCATCTTCACAAACAAGGAATTTATCGGCCAGAATTTCAGGAATTTTAACATCATTTAAGTTTTTGTACTCAGTTTTTGAAACATTGAAATATGTACGACGGGCCCTGAACAATGTATCTTTCTTTGAGTTAAAATCAGGTACCTGTTCAATTTCATCCACTTTTCCGAATTCTTTTCAAATATTTTCTGAACAGGCTTTGCGTGTTGGCAAACTAATTTCTTGCATTTATCCATTACTATGTCCGTTCTATTTTTATCAAAATTAGCTTTACAGGTATGTTCTTTCAACTGACGAATTATCTTATTTTCATCTTTATTAATAGTAACAGATGCACTACACTCGTTACGCTGGGAGCATCTCCATAGAGTCGACCCTCCTTTATTCGTTAAATTTAAATTGTACCTATGACCACTCAACAACAGCACACGCCTTTTCTTTTGACTTTCGATGAAAGTAAATGTTTGTTTTTCATCCATTTTAGAATTCGGAAGTCAGATCACCATATAATATTGAACACGATCACTTATATGTAGCCAGGTTATGAATGGCAGTAGTAATCGATACCGGAATCATGAGTACCTAATGTCAATCAAATATCACACTTGACAATAAGTGTCGCTACTAAAAAGATTACATGCCAACAGAAAACAAATCAAGGAGTTTGCATGTATGTAATACTTGCCCTCACATGGTATTATAATGATATTTATTTTTGTGGTTAAGTGTCCAGGCATTTTAAGAAATTGACGACTTCCTAAATAGACGTTTTGTTACATAGACCTGATGATAGTTAGACGTTTTGCTACATGGGCGATTAGCTAACTAGGCAGATTGCTCACTAGACTTTTCGCTTTGTTTGACGTTGTGCTACTTAGACTTTCAGATCGTGAGCCTTAAAAACTAGGGTGCCGCCAGCAGCGGGGCAGGACCCAAGCTACCGGTGGTTAGGGCTGCAGAGAGAGGAACCTCCTGACGATGCGTGCTGTGTCAAGGATGACTGCCTTTTGGATCTGGCCCTTAACCCAACCGTCTAGCGAAAGTCTCTTGAGATGTTGGTCGAGACTTTTCGCTATAAGGCCGTTTGCCGACACGACTATTGGGACTATGATCGTCGAATCAACTTCCCACATGGCGGTAACCTCTTGAGCTAAGTCAAGGTACTTGCTAAGCTTGTCCTTCTCGGCTTTCACGAGGTTCTCGTCATGTGGTATGGTGATATCGACGATCACAGCCCGACGTTGAGACCGGTCTACCAGCACGATATCAGGCTTATTGGCGACAATAGTTCTGTCCGTGATGATAGAGCGGTCCCAGTAGAGCAACGCACGACCATTCTCGAGAACTGGCAGAGGTGCGTACTTATAGTACGGCACCTCGGACTCGACAAGGCCGTGTCGAAGAGCAAGTTGCTGGTGGATGATCCTGGCTACTAGGTTATGTCTGTGCAAGTACTCGCCGTTAGCAAGATGCGAACAACCGGAAATAACATGACGAAGAGATTCGCCTGGACGGCGGCATGCCCGACAAATGTCGACCGTACCGTCCTTCATTATGTATTTCCGGTAATTGTTCGTCTTGATAACCTCGTCTGCAATTGCACAGACAAAACCTTCGGTTTCTCCGAAGAGGTCCCCGAAGCGTAGCCAGTTCACCGACGCGAGCAGATTCACATCGGGTCCCGTTAGGGCCCGATAGAATCGCCCGTGCAGCTCCTTGCTCTTCCACACTTCCTTGCGATCATCAGTGCTGAGCACCGATGGTTTACGCCAGTTCTCGTTTGCCAGTGAAAGAGGCGTGAAGCTTCTGTCAACTGCCACAACATCGCGATGCATCCCGGACTCGCTGTTGCGGAAATAATCCCTGAGACTGCATACTTCGCGGTTTGTGTAGGTTCTTGGCATTTAAAAAGCCTCGACCTCCCCACTTCCGCGGAATATACAGTCTCATAACAGACGAGCGCGGGTGTAGCATGCGATGAGTTGTGAGCAGTTGACGGACCTTCCTGTCCAGGGCGTCAAGCTCAGTCTGAGTCCACCTCAGTATGCCAAAGGAGTATATCAGCAGAGGCATTACCCAACCGTTGAAGGCTCGCGCTTTGTTACCGCCTGACAGAAGACTTTTAAGTACTTTTGTCAGCCGGCAAAAGAAGCGCTCCTTCACCGATTTCTTAATGTCATCTGCTGATATACCCAATGACTGTGACATACCGAGATATTTGTAGGTCTCGTCTTCGGAGAGAGATCTGAGAGTTATAGTCTCGGAAAGTTGTAAATTCTCTGAATTTACTACTTTCCCTCGCTGTACATGCATGACCGCACACTTGTCTACACCGAACTCCATCTTGATGGCGTTACTAAAAACCTCCGTGGTTTTTAATAGCTCCAACAAGTCTTGGCGTTTCGGTGCGAAAAGTTTGAGGTCGTCCATGTACAACAAATGAGATATAACCTCACCTCCTCTACGAAGACGATAACCTAACTCTGAATCCTTCAGCAGAGTGCTGAGAGGATTCAGACTTAGGCAGAACCATAGGGGACTTAGACTGTCACCCTGAAAAATGCCTCTTTCAATCCTAATCAAGTCCTCCGAAACAAAAGAGCTGTCTACGCTACCTGGTTGACGAAGGACTGTGACCCACTGTCCCATGCATTTGCTTAGAAAAGATTTTAGAGTTGGATTTATTTTGTACAACTCTAAAACCCTTTCTAGCCATGAATGGGGCACCGCATCATAGGCCTTCTTATAGTCAATCCAAGCAGCGGAGAGGGCTCCTTTGTTTCGTTTGACTTGTTGGCAAATGGTCGTGTCAATGAGGAGTAGCTCCTTAGTACCACGGGACCCAATCTTACATCCATTCTGGGAAGAGGCCAAAACGTTATTCGCGACAATATGCGCATTAATTTTTGCTCTCAGAATAGATGTAAGCAGCTTGTAGATGGTAGGTAAGCACGTAATGGGTCTGTAGTTCTTCGGTTCCGTGGTACTACCAGACTTATGGAGCAGGAAGGTGACTCCGGTGGTCAAGAAACTGGGAAGACAACCCGTCTCGAGGGCTTCTTGGAATTGCGTTGCCAAACGTTCATATGAGCACCGAAACCATTTTATCCAAAAGTTGTGCAATTATTATTATTATCGTATATCTTTATTTCCTTAAGTCTAAGTTTTTACAATATTTATATAAAATAACATAAAAACATTATAAAAACCTAAACCTAGTTTGCGGACAGCAGCGGGGCAGGGCCCAAGCTACCGGTGGTTAGGGCTGCAGACTGAGGAACCTCCTGACGATGCGCGCCGTGTCGAGGATGACCGCCTTCTGCATCTGACCCTTAATCCAACCGTCTAGCGAAAGTCTCTTGAGATGTTGGTCGAGACTTTTCGCTACAAGGCCGTTTGCCGACACAACTATTGGGACTATGATCGTCGAATCAACATCCCACATGGCGGTAACCTCATGAGCCAAGTCAAGGTACTTGCTAAGCTTGTCCTTCTCAGCTTTCACGAGGTTCTCGTCATGTGGTATGGTGATATCGACGATCACAGCTCGACGCTGAGACCGGTCTACCAGCACGATATCAGGCTTATTGGCAACAATAGTCCTGTCCGTGATGATAGAGCGGTCCCAGTAGAGCAACGCACGACCATTCTCGAGAACTGGCAGAGGTGCGTACTTATAGTACGGCACCTCGGACTCGACAAGGCCGTGTCGAAGAGCAAGTTGCTGGTGGATGATCCTGGCTACTAGGTTATGTCTGTGCAAGTACTCGCCGTTAGCAAGATGCGAACAACCGGAAATAACATGACGAAGAGATTCGCCTGGACGGCGGCATGCCCGACAAATGTCGATTATTATTATTATTATTTTTATGGGTAGGCTTTTTCCTCTCAAAGTGTTAAAGACACTTTGGTAGATATTATGAAGTCACGGGCCTAAACCAAGTGAGCTTCATGTTCTGAAACTTGAAGATTATTTAGATCTTCTTGAAGGAATTTACGGACTATGCGGCATGTATTTAAAATTGCAGCTTTCTGCATTGTCATGTACGTGTTCTCGGGAATGTCTATTAATTTTAAGGCCTGAATCAAATGTTTAGGGATTACTCCTGTACTGAAAGCACCAATGGTACTATGTATACTTTATTCATTTTCCAGATTCTGATTATCTCTTCTTTAAGCTCTGTATATTTATTTATTTTTTCTGTAATGGTTCGATGTAAGTTGTGAGTATTAGGTACTGCAATATCTATTAGATAAACGGTTTTGTTTTGCTTATCCATCAGTGTGATGTCGGGCCTATTATTGTGAATAGTTTTATCAGTTAAAATCGCCCTGTCAAAATACAGTTTGCAGTTGGTGCTCTCCAGTACTGGTTTAGGAATATACTGATAGTATGGAGTAGATTTGTTTGGTAGTAGCTCATGCTTAATAGCTAGTTTTTGATGAATTATGTGTGATATTTGATTATGTCGGTGTGTATAGTCTGTCTGTGTTAGGTTTGGACAGGCACTGGTAATGTGTTGAATTGTTTCTGAATAACGTTGACATTTTCTGCATTTATCGTTTAGTGTGTTAGGATCCTTTATGATGTACTTCCTATAGTTTTTAGTGTTGATTACTTGGTCTTGATTGCTATCATAAACCCTTCTGTTTCCGGGAACAGAGAGCCAAGTTTTAGCCATTTATTTGAGGCTTGGGTATCTATATGAGGCAGCTCCAGGTCATGAATGTGACGTCCATGTAATTCTTTGTTACGCCATTTGGTTAACTTTGAGATTTCGGCGTTTTGTGCATGTGGAAATTCTTTGTTTTGATCGGTTAAATTCAGTGGTGTGTAGCTGGTATCTGATTCTACTATTGACTTGTGAATTGCACTATGGTGTGATTTTTCGTAAAAGAAGTGTCTTAACTTTTGTACCTGGCCTTCCCAGAGTGCCCTCAAATCGATTATCCTCTCCCACCTTTCTGTCTTTGGATGGTCATTCTTTCTATTGCTGATTTTGGGTGGAGGTAGTTATGCTTAGTAAGTGTGGTTCGAGTTTTTATTTCTAAATTTTGGATGTCTGTACTTGTCCATTTGATAATTCCAAAGGAGTATGTTAGTACTGGTATGGCATAGGTATTGATTGCTTTGCATAGATTTTTGAATACAATGATTTTTGCAAACTTGGTTTAATCTCCGTACGTATTCTTGGCCTAAATGTTTTTAATATCTGTATGGTTTATTGATCTGCCTTGTTGTAGCCCTAAGTATTTATATGTATCAGTTTCTTCCATTGTGATGAAAGTAAGGTAGCTGTTAGGCAGGTCGTTGCTGCTTTGGTTTGTCACTGTATTAGATACTTTACCCCTATTTAAGTGAAGTGTCTTGCACTTATCAAGACCAAATGACATGTTAATATCAGCGCTAAATTCAGATGTAATTTTTATCATTTCGTTCATTTCTTTTCAGTTTTGGTGAAAATTTTAAGTCGTCCATGTAAAGGAGATGATTTATTTTGGTATGTTGTGTTAATTTGTAACCATAGTTTGTGTTGTTTAGAATACGCGATAGTGGATTGAGGGCCAAACAGAACCATATGGGACTAAGTGAATCTCCCTGAATAATGCCATTCTCAATTGGGATTTCTTCTGTAGTGATATGATTCGAGTTTATATTGAGTGATAGTGTTGTACTCCATTGAGACATGACATTTTTCAGGAAGTTTATAAAATGTGGGTCTATTTTATAAATCTGAAGGATATGAATTAACCACGAATGTGGAACACTGTCAAACGCTTTTTTGTAATCGATATAGGTAAGATGTAGGTTTCTGTTATGTGAGGTTGCGTGTTTGAGAATGGTTGAATCGATAATTAGTTGCTCTTTGCATCCCATATGCCCCCGTCTACACCCTTTTTGTTCCTCAGATAGTATGTGATTCTGTTCTATGTGTCTATTGATTTTGTGAGCTATACATGATGTTATTAATTTGTAGAGTGTAGGCAAACATGTTATAGGCCGGTACTGAGATGGGTCAGAAGTATTGTCACTTTTAGGAAGCATGTACGTCACTCCTTTAGTAACAAATCGTGGTAGTTCTTCTAAGCCTCTAAGAACGTTTGAAATACTGTTGGCGATGCAGTTATGTAGACTTGTAAATTTTTTTAAGCCAAAAATTATGTACACCATCGATTCCTGCAGCTTTCCAATTTTTAGACTTTTTGGTAATTTCTTCAATATCTATCGCTGTAATATCGTCATACTCCATCTCTTCAATATCACTTGATCTATCTATCTCTTGTTTTATCCATTCAGAATTTTCATTGTGCGAAACCTGCTTTTTCCATATATTGGTCCAGTAACTTTTAAGATCTGACTCAGTAGGTACCTCTAATGGGACAGTGTTTGGTTTTGTGTGAAGGGATCTGTAAAATGCCTTCTCATTATTACCAAATAGTTTATTGTCCATTTTTCTTTGAAGTGCTTTTTTGTACCGTGCTAAACGCTGTGATTTTAGAGCCAGCTTTTGCTTCAAAGTATCTAGAAATTCTTCTGGTATATTGTTATCCTTTTCATGACTAGAGTGTACCTTAAGCTTATCGAAGATCCTATTGACTCTGTTGACTAATTTCTTCCCTCTGTTATTATTAATGAATTGTGTTAGCCTACCTATATCAGCCCTCAATTTTTTTATGTCGTTTTCTAATCTATGTTGCCACGCCGGGATATTCAAAGGCCTCTTTATTGATTTTGAATTTTCAATGTTGGTTGACATTATATGACCTAACCTAGAACAGATTGTCATTGCGCTGCAATATATTAGTGTATGTACGTGAGATAGGTCTGAATCTACAGAAACAATTTACATCTTATTATTTTGACATTGTTATCATCAAATTTGACATAATAAATCGTAATCGGTAAGTTCGAAAATAAAGTTTACTGGCAATACTAGATGGGAAATTTTATTTTCTACAATAATAATAGGCTTTATAACTTTTTTCAGAATATCAGCCAAAAACGTTTTTTCGAGCTGGCGCTTGAAGCTCAACCTGGATTTGTTATTATTTTGTGATTTTATGCTCAGGAAATGATTCTAAACCTTACCTATATAAAAAATACGAATCGGAAATTTAGTGCAGAGTTAAATTCTACGAGTAATTTTACTGCCTAAAAGGCTTCTTATCAAATTTGGTCGAATGTCTAAATTTCTATGAACAATATTAACATTTTCATACAAAAAAAAAACAATAAATTTTGGTGGTGTCACAAACTTGGAAAAGTATAAAAAATAAAAGTTCTAACAAAACCATACGTGTATCTATGGAAAGGTGTTCAAAATTGTATTGAAGTTCCTAACATTTTTTCTAAACTGAATAGTTTGCGCGAAAATCTCTTCCAAAGTGGTAAAATCTGTATGTGAGGACTTTTCTTCTAAGTACTAAGTACCTTACTACCAAAGAATTTACCTAAATGGCATATAAATGCAAGTTAGGTATCATAAATGATACCTAACTTGGGGATTTACAGGGATTTCCTCTCATTATTTCCTTATCCCGATCTCTGATTTAACGGACGAATATTTTACCGATACTTATCTATTTTCCATTGCATCCGCATTGAATTTTTACTGATGTGGTATCGACGTCAGTTTTTGAGACTCCTTCTGGTCTACAACATAAAATAAACAGCGTACTAATTAGTTAGTATCAGCGTCTATTTGCAATTCCAATGAAAACGGTATCAAAAATCAAGATCATAGCGTGCTTCACTAGTAATACCTACTGATATTGTTATACTGTGGCACTATGATCGTAATATTTAAAATTTATCGGTTGTCAAAATTGCAAAATCAAGCACAGGCCCGTCGTCCGTGAGCGCCGAAACGCGACTGATCAGGCCTGCCGAACGGCGCGCTATATGGTAGATATTAAAACATAGTGAATAACTGATACTTTTTATCAAGTCAAACTCTGCGAATGCATCTATAACTTTTTAGTGGCTTTCGTTGAGTACAAAATTTAGTAAAAAATTCATTAGTTTAGTCATAAACTTGAAATAACTTTTTGAAAAGGGGTAACTTTGGGATTTTTTTCTATCAAGTAGAATTCATTAAATCGTGTTACTGACTGCGAATTACACTAGATTAGATCCTTAACTATTACATATATTTTTTTCAGAGCTTAATACATTATTTTAAAGGTCTTAAAGTTGTTTAAAAAAATCAAAATTACGGCCCACACGCCCTTAAGCAGCTGTAATGTGTAATCCTACTAATATTTTGTAGTGGTAGGACTCTTGGCAGAGTCCGCCTGGGGAAGTACCACACTTTTGCCAGCTATTCTCCAGCCAAGCATTAATGTGCAAACATTACTGTGTTCCGGTTTGAAGGGTAATGTTTCCAAAGAAATTATAGGGCTTAGAGACATAACATCTTAGATCTCTGGGTGACGAGCGCAGTGCAGTGCTAGGTAATGATTTGGACTTTTCATGTTCCAATAGCTGCGTGTCACTGTGCTGTTATATGGCAGGCATGTTGCTTACCATCAGGCACATGTCCTGTTCGTTTCGTCACTATTTATATAGAAAAAAAATTATAAATGACAATGTTCGTATGTTCGTTGCTCAATCGTCGTAACGTCTGAACGGATCTGGTTGAAATTTGGAACACAGTTAAATTATAGTTTGGAAAAACGCATACTTCACTGTTTATCCCGGGGAAATAACGGAACGGAACTACGCGGGTAAAACCGCGGAGCGATTCTAGTGTTGTTGTGTAATTTAAAACCGGGCACAAAACTTCCAGCTCCTTGCATTGAACTTTTGAAAGATGTAAATGAAAATGAAATACTACGATAGAAAACTGAAATTAAACTGCTCCAGTCCTAACATAAATTATATATTGAAACAAACCAGACTTTAGAAAATATAAATTTTGCTATAAACTTATTGTGTATACGCTAGCGGCCAATAACCACCGTATTACAAAACGTCTTAGATGTTTTTCTCTTTCAGTTTGTGTTGACTTTGACGAGAATCGTTTTTTATTGCTTTGACTATACTCTAAAATGTAATAGATATTTGGCTCGTGTAAGTTTTGAGTCAAGTTTGGATACAGCACTATGAGACTTAGATGTCCATTCATTAACTTACCTAATTAGGAAGCATGAATTTTATTTCATTTGAATTTATTTCGTGTTGTTAAAATAAACGTTATGTATAGGTGACTCGTACTTACTCTCGGCCTTAGTATACGAGATGTCTAGATATTTCCTATTCTTTCAGTCAGCGGTTGGATACTTGTAGTTTTTGTGCACCCAGAAAGGTTCATGAAACGTTTAAATAAATGTCACTCAGAAAAGACCAGTTTTATGTTTTGACTTAGAAACGAGATTTTGTTGGCTAACGTTTTTTTCTTGTTTCTTATTCATACATTTACTGGCTACTCATATACCAAAATTTAATCAATTGAATATTCTGTTTTTATTAAATAGAAAAATGCATTAATGCGCGCAAAATTTAGGAATAATGAGGTTAGGTTTATATTTTAACTTTAATTTAGGTTAGATTATAACCATAATCGGAATTGAATCACGATAGCTGTTAAAAAATAGCCGTCATGGAGACTGCTGTAAAATAGCACCTATGTTGTACGATACTTCACTTCTATAGCTACAAACATAGGTAGGTACTGATATTACGCATGTGAGTTATGTGATCTCACAAGATTTCACCTATCCAAAAAGCGTCTAACTTGCAGGTCTTGCTCCGATGCATTACTGCTGCTACGACGTTACTCTGCTACAACGCTACGCTGCTACGCTTGCAGTGAAAGAGAATTCGAAGAGGGTTTATGACTCGTTAGAGACTTTAAGGGCCTATAAGGAATCTGCGTATTCTGCGCAGTAGATTCCAATTGTTGCGTTTGTGTACATTCAAGCGCATAAAACGCGATACAAACAGTGAAGCGCGTTCGAAACTAGTTTGAAGCGCGTATAAGCGCGTCATCTGCGACTCGTCTGCGCGTTTAAAATGCGCCGTGTGCTAGGATTCTAAACGATGAAGAATTATATATTATACTAGCTGACCCGGCAAACGTTGTTTTGCCATACTTATAAATAATTTCCTAATAAAATAAGGGTTGATCGTAGAAGAGTGAAAATTGAGGATTGGATGTATTTTTGTATATTGTATCATAAAAAAATAGAAATTAAAATTTTTGTCTAAAAAATAAAATAAAAAATTTAGGGGTGGACTACCCCTAACATTTAGGGGGATGAAAAATAGATGTTGGCCGATTCTCATAGATATCGGATAAGCACAAAAAATTTCATCAAAATCGGTCAAGCCGTTTCGGAGGAGTATGGCAACGAAAACTGTGACACGAGAATTTTATATATTAGATAAGCATGTCGTTGACGCGAAACTATAAAATGTTCTCTTACCAAAAAGTTCCCGACGCGGGTAAAGACATTTTTACCACAAAAATGAGAGAAGCACAACAAAGATTAGGGACCTACCTGATTAGCTAAGGTAATATGACCATTAAGGCTTGCTAGGTCGTACGGTCATATCGGATAATTTATTAATGTTGGTAGAAGATTGTGCTTCGCCGACTCCCGGCTGGTTCCATCGTTTAAGGTCCCTAACGAGCTATAAAATCCCCTCGAATCCTCTTTAACTGCAAGCGAAGTTTACCTGCGGGTCGGCAAATACGCGCCCACATGAGGTCTCTGAATTGCGATTCGCAATCTGTAAATAAAAAGAAGAAATTCAACGAATATACGATGATTTGAAGTGATATTAAGATTTTTTACTTGATAACGTGCAGTTTTCAAATCCTAATCCAATCAAGAAAGACATGTTGCCTACAACCACCTGCCCTATTTGTATTAAGGAGAGTCTTTATTAAGATATATAACTAAGTAATAAGGAAAAATACCACAAACCTAATTAAAAAGTTACACCGAGCTCACCCCAATTATCCATACCTATGAATGTCTAGAGATAATAGGCGTGACGACAGGTCCTGCAATTATATAAAATTATTTGATATAATGACAGTATTTACATAGAATAAAATATGTACCAATTTTAATTTTGTTATTATTTAGTTTAAATTACTTTATGTTGAATCAGATCACTCTATATATATTGTGAGAGTTCTTTGAGTAGGTATCCAAATATTAAGTTTTATACATGTTGACATTCTTTTATACACATTGACATTGTTTTATTATATACATATTGAATTAATATTTTTTGATTTTTCTATACGTAATGACATTCTTTGACATTGCTCACACGGCTGAACTGCAAGAGCTACTACTGCAAGACCTTGGATTCTACATAAAACCACACACTTGTCAAAGTCCATAACACTGCTGAAGCACAAGACGTTGGCGTAATTGTGCTCACCAAACATATCACACTAACATAGCACAACGGGATAGAAGCCAGAAATAAATAGACGATGAATCAGATGACATATATGATACAACCGATTAAAAGTTAAAAATGAAAAAAGAAGAAGAAGACTTTATCAGCTCACTATTATTATCATTGTATAAATTCAGACCAATGGAAACTGCGTTGCCAGACATATTGCATGCCTCTAGAAGAAGAGGTCAGTTTGTATGGGTCAATTATTTAAATGTTTCGTATCATCTTATCTTACCTGCAAACGGCAATAAATATTTTTGTATTTGTATTTGTATGATCATTCAAAACTGGATGGGCAAGTCCATTTTAAAAGTACAAAATTGTAGAAAATGTACTTACCATTGGACAACCCATTCAATTTCAAGTGACTTTTGTTATGAAACCAGTTTCCTAAACGCATATTTGATATAGCCACCATACAAACTTTACGCGTGATGCATAGAAAATACGGCACTGTGACGTCACGCTTCTGTGGTGTTTTTGTATGAAGCGTTTTTGGGAAAATCTAAAATTGTTATTTTAAAATCGTGATATCACGTAATTTTTGTAAGATAACAAAGTAATTCTTTCACCTATGTTTCAGTTATTGAGTAGCCTTTTGATGGCACATTAAATAAAAAATGAGTCGTTATGCTTATTAGAATGATCAAACCCACTATTAGTACGAATCGTGTCCAGCTCTCATGTTTACTTTATTAATAGCCTGAAGATAGTTTTTTGTTGTTTTAGCCAGGTTTTATCAAATTCACCAGAAGGTTTATCATATCACCAATAACAGACGTTACTGAAATAAATATCACAAAAAAAAATATGTACGAACGTGTGATGGGCAATAGGGATTTCGAAGAGGTAATTGCCATTAAAGATAAACTATTCTAAATTTTCAGGGGAAACACTTCAAATGATTACTGAACACTGGTGGATCTATAACTAATTTTTCATTCAAAATTGTACGACCCACTGTGTTTTAACCGTGGGCGTGTCATCTAGATTTGTTAGTTATCTTTTGCGTTTAAATGAAAGGAAAACAAACGGAAGACAACTTTATGAAAAATTTACCAATTCTTTTTTTTTAACAAGCAGTTTTTAAGAAAGCTTTAGAAAACATAACACTGAAAAGTTGGAATTAATCTGCAAGTTATTTTTGAATACACTAAGAAGAGAAATATATTTTTTGTACATTTTATATTCATATAATCTTTCCTAAATGAGAAAATGAATTAAATTTATACTACATGAAGCTAATATAACGGATTACGGGTATTTTCCATTGCTGGAACTAATGTACTTCTCTCACGTGTAGTCTAGGCTAAAATATATTTTCCGAACATGTTTGATGGCCAGTTGAGGCCATCTAAGACCACTTGTCATAGGTATCTCTAATAAAAATAGAGACAAAACAAGCATGTTACTTATCACCCGGTGAGTAATTTGCTTGCCGCATTCCTCTATTTCCTAAAATGACGTTTCAATCGTGCTCATTTAAGTTACGATAGGTAAGTACAAGTTAAATATTGCGTGAAAAAGGATATAGTGGGACAAGAGTAACGTTACGCCTGAACAAATTGATGTACGTAATGGCCCCATTACATTGTGTGCCCAATCGAGCACAAAGGTCGCCAAGCGTCTCCAGGGATCGCTATATCGAGTAAAAAACTTATGAAACATATTTGTTAACTGGGCTGAGAGTTAAATCATTATTATTAAAATATTGGCCAATACGGCCAATGGAATAAAATAACATTTAAATTTTAAGTTCCTAGACGAGCTGTTTAATATAGCTATAATTTCCTTAATGAATCCTTAGTTATACTTAAGTTTTCAGTTTTATCGTCAGTCCCGATATGAGTGCCAATTTTTTTGCTTCACACGCTGCACATCTGCTCAAACTAGACAGATGAGGCAAAAACTTGAAATTCTGTCTGATATCCGATTATAGTCTAGAATAACACATAACTTTTTATGCCGAAAAAAAATGGAGCGTAAAAATGATCCATCTTCTTATATATAAAAATGTTATGTTGGTTTGTGTACGCTTCAAAAACTCAAAAAGTTCTGCACCGATTGAGCTGAAATTTCAGAATGATATATAATTCGCATCAAGGATTGTTTTTATGTAATTTTTGCATCACAATGTGCCACAGCGAAGCGGGGTAGGGTACAGCTAGTTTGTTGATAATTCTACGCGGATGATACTTGCGAGCGGACTTTTTTTATCGTAAAGAGTGACAAGACAAGCAGGTCATGTGCTTGATGCTAAGCAATATGCCTGCTCATAACAGCTTAGTGAAACGCAGCTACTGGAACACAAAGAGTTTATTACCTAGTGACGAGCGCAGTGCAGTTCACTTAGATAAATATGCTGTTTTATCTCTATGCCCAGTAGTTCCACTGGAAACAAACCGGAACACAGTGATATTAGTATAACAAAATCTTATTTAGTTTTAAAAGTCCGTTCCGATTCAATATAGCATCATTGTAGATATGAGTACCAAATGCGAATTCTCGTGAACCTGAATTCACGTATTTATTCGCTTTTGATTACATCTCTTCAACCTCACCTGGCGCCATTACGGCGCAGATTATGCAAACGTGCTGATTAAAATTCGACAGATTCGACTGTATTCCTCGTCTCGACATACCTATGATGCATTCTGTGCGATATGATGTGCTATTTTCGACTTTGGTACGTAGACTTTAATGTTTTATTTGTTTGATGTTCTTTATTTATGTCACTAGCAGCGCGCCGCGGTTTAACGTAATGTAGTCCGAGATCCCAGAGCCGCCAGACGTCACGTATTTTCTAATGAACGAAAGGACGATTGAGTAGAGTTATAAAAAAAAAAAGAAAATAATATGTACTAAGAACACATGCTTACCCGCTAACTTGCTTAGACGACCAATTTTGAGATATGGGGTCCAGAAGGTATATAAAAACGAGACCCCAGTAATGTTTTTATATAGGTATATAAAAACATTACTTATATATAGGTATATATAGGTATATAAAAACATTACTTCACGTATTTTCTAATAACTAATGTTCACGTATGTAATATGCAATATTTTAAAAAATAAGGCCCCAATACTCCCAGACACGACCATCCATCCATTTCCATCGGCCGTTTTGCTTAACAAACGCTTTAAACTCCCAAAATAATGACTTAAGTTCACTTAAACTCTCAACTCTACTCAATCGTCCACATTTCGTTCATCAGAAAATACGTGACGTCTGGCGATCCTGGGATCTTACTCTATAAGTAAAGTCCGGTGGTTAAGTTAAGTTTATCTTACTATAATCTTACTATAAGCAACGATGTTTTTTTTGGACGGGACCTGCTTTTTATCCTACTTCAAAAAGGATAGATAGATACTCTTTTTGTACACAAAAGAAAAAAATTACAGGAGGAGGTTATCAATTTTTTGTACGCTATTGTCGCGCCAATTTTGAATAAATTTGATGATTCTTTTTTGTTTGTTAGAACATACTTCATAGGTGGTCCCATATAAATTTTATCGAAATCAGTGCAGAGGGTTTTGAAATATGAAAAAAAAAACCTAGCACTGCACTGCGTTCGTCACCATATGATGTTTTATCTCTATGGTCTGTAATTTCACTGCAAACATTGTCCATTGTTCTAATCAGAACACAGTAATGTTTACTTACTGCTTGGCGGTAGAATAACTGGCAAAGGTATAAGTACTTCCCTACCATGCTGGAGGACTCTGCAATGAGTCCTACAAATGCAGATGGCTTCTTACTCGACTGGCTTGACTTTCGAACTTTGAGCTAGATAGTGTTTAATTTACGCACATACGTAGACCTTTAAGCTCATATATGAAGCATACCTGAAAGTATTCTGTATGCTTATATTCCCCACTTACTAGCAAGCAGAAATGCCGATGACTGAATAATACAGCCAATTTAAGTTTTGTGACAAGGGAGAACGTCGAAGCGCAGTAAAACGAAAGCCTTGTTTAGCGACCAAGAAGATAAAAGTTAACTTGAAAAGTCTGCACCCGCAACAAACTTAGCCCCTGTCTTCAGGTAGAATAAGGAAACTCGATTAAGGGAAAGAATAAAAAAAGTGCCTCGTTGAGTAAGAAATCGATGCAGGTTTAATTAACTATTGTAAAAGAATGAGGGTTGTTTGGAACTAAGTAGTGAGTCACTTGTTTTCGGCTTGCTTGTCAGCAGGCGACTCGCGTTTACAATTTTGGCGGGAAAACGGGTGTCAGATTACCTAAGTGCATTTGTTTACGCTTCGGCATATGAAGTGTTACCACGGAGTGAGTGTTACCTTACTTGTGATTTACTATGTAAGCCCATTATTCTCAAGAACTTTTCAAGACACTTCAGGCGGTATTCTATAGTTTATGATTAAATGTGTTTGAAATGTAAGTAAGCTAACAGTTTTGACATTTGTGTCGGAGTTTTTTCGAGTTCTCAAGGGATAAAAGCTATTACATTTAAAATTACCAGGAAGACATAGTGATTTTATGTTTTAAACTAATATAAAAATTTAAATCAATCAATCAAAAAGGAAATCAGACCTGGCAGCGCAACGTGTATGGGTGATGTATTTTATTCGGTAAAGTAGACAATTTTATCATTCACTTCTTTGGATGGTTCGTTTGCATACTACAATCTATCGTAATCGATCGACATAGCTTTTTGTCAATAGAGAGCCAGTCAGTTTTTTGTCGCAAATTCCTAACTGTTCTGTGTCAGTTTTGAAGCACATGTATGAAAGCATATTTTGTTATAAGAGCCGAAGATAAAGAGGAATTTTAATAATTTCGTGAAGATGTTGATTTCAGTATGAAAACTAACGTTTTAATTTGCCCGCGTGTTCGCATCTCGTTTAGCGCTGAAGGTGCAGCGAGCACGCGCGCGCACTCTTCTTGAAAAAGATCGCCGGACGCGGTCGAAACTTGAGTCGGACTGGGCTCACTACATCAAACGTGAGTTACCCGTGTATTTATTTAAAATGTTGATTTTATAAATAGGTATTCAGCGTCAGCTCTGTAAACGACTGATATCACGAAATTCGAACAAATTGTAACTGTGTTCTACTACAAGTATTTATATTTTCGCATTTATTCTTCTTTTTAATTTCAAAATTTGGTAAGCAACACAGACTAAGTAGAGATGGTTACCAACAAAAGCGAAATATAATATTCCTTTTATAAGGACTAAATACGTTTTATGCCACATATTTGAGACATAAAGTTTATAAGGAGATACATATCATCTTCTGTTGCGATTAAGTCTGTACGTATTGCATACCTATCTACAAATTGCATATAAGATGTAAATTGTCTTGGTACGTTTTCATTTATTCGTAACTCCCTAGATCAAATCTTTTATACAGATAGTATCCATACCTTAATAGTAATTATGTAGATGAGCTGCACCCAGTTCTCATTTTAAACAAGAAACTTAAAGTGCATTCAGGAGAAGAGACCTTTTTGTTTACACCAGCAGCCACCTACTTCGTGAAGCTAGTTTGCTGTGTTATATGTATTTGTAAGCAGTATCTTTGCTTTGGAGATATCTAAAAACTATTAAGTGTGATAGTATTAGGAGCGTATAGCGTATAAGACCTCAGATGGTTTATTGTTTCTTTGTATCAAAGACAATAACCTACCAAACTACTGATATTTAACCTTGAAATGTATATACGAAAATGTTATGAGTATACTCTACTATATGTACGTACATACGTACGTACTCTACGATACATACGATTCAAAAACATCATATCATACAATTTCTTCCTTAGACTAGAACAAAATTAAAAATTTTGACTAACCCCCCGACTACCTCAGATCTGTTATCTGTACAACATTCTACTAGTCAAGCCCTTTCATTTGATACCCATATTAAGGGAGTTGTGAAAAAAGAAATGTTTTTCGCCATTTTGTGTAAGCGGCCATCTTGGATTAGAAAGTTGTCATAGTGCAATATATTTTACTAGTCAAGCCCTTTCGTTTGATACCCATATTGAGGTAGTAGTGAAAAAAAAAATATAATTCGCCATTTTGTGGTGGCGGCCATCTTGGATTTGATTTTTTTATAATGTATAGCATTTTACTAGTCAAGCCCTTTCATTTGATACCCATATTGAGGTAGGTTGTGAAGAAATATTTTGTCCTCCATTTTGTGGAGGTGGCTATTTTGAATTGATATTGACCAAACATAGCTAAGAACATCCGCACGGATATTAACCTTCAAATAAAAAAAACTGCATCGAAATCGGCCCATCCGTTTGATTTCTACGGTGCCACAGACAGACACACACACATACAGACAGACAGACAGACATCGACGTCAAACTTCTAACACCCCTTTTTTTGGTCGGGGGGTTAAAACAAGAACCGCGGTGTTGTCATATATATACGTGTGGTTCTTGAGAATGAGAACAAGAGTAAGGAACAAACTTTGATTTGTTTCAAGTAATCAGCCATTATTTTATTTGTAAAGGAAAAAAAACCTACAGTTTTCGCTACAAGCCAACAAGCACTACTATTTATCAGTATCTAGGCTGCTAAGTTGGCTCGTTCCTTAAGCACAAATTCTCTCTTGGATGATTTGAGATCGGTCTGCCAAGTATCAGCTGGAGACCTTGGATTCAATTGAGAGATGTCCCAAAAGGCGAATAATATAATGCATGTATTATTATGGACAGGCTTGGTTCTTACAATCGAATGTCTTTTTCGGCTCTATATATCATATACAAATAAACATGTGACTGTCATGACGAGTCCTGTAATCAAAATCTAGTGAAGGCAAGCTTGTTGTAATTATCGAAATGTCCTAGATTTTGCAACATACGACATACGAAACCGGAGTGTATATCATTATAAAAAGTAGGAATTCTCGTTTACTTGGTGCTTTTAAGGCGAGAGTGAATTGGTTTCTTCTGGATGAACCCGCACCACTATAGATTGCATCGTTGCTTTTCATCAGCGAGATAGCGGTCAAGTGTATGCGCGATATACATGGAATTGCATAAAAAAGCTGTCATACAAACATGTATTTTAGACTGACAAAAGTGTTGCTATTTTTGTGATTTTAGGGTAAGATAATAAACTTATACAATCGCTAAGTATTGAAGTATCTATCAGTGTGTTCAAAGTTTACTACACTTACCACTACAGAAATTATTATATTATTCTGTGGCTAATCTGTCTAACGAGCCGTGTGATTGGGTATTAACTTATGTAGGCTTTGGGAACCTTTCATGGATCAAGAAATGGTATCGGCAATACCTATTACCGGTGAAGTTTCTATACCAATTAAAAGTGGTGGAGTAATTTACGTATAAACTTTTAATATATAACCAACCAACAACTAACTAAATGTCATTGTCTTTGTCAGGGTAGACGAAATACCAAATATACTTCTTACGATCTGGGACTCTCCATAAGTGGCCAAGGAGTTGGCCAAATTTCAAATTTCTTGGTAGAAAGATAGATCACAAAGGACGTACACCATCATTAGAGGTGGTTGTTGACAGTTTCATGAACAACCTCAATAAGGTAGACCAGCCTATCAGCAATATCAAAAAAAGCATGGATATATGACAACTACCTCACATCACGTCTCACTTGGCCTTTCCTAGTATATGACATCGGTAAAACTCTCCTGGCAAAGCTAGATGCCAATGTCATAAAGATATTGAAGTCATGGTTCGGATTAGCACATCCGGCTGAAACTAAAGAAACCGTCTGAACTTTACAAACACCTAAGAGTTACAAAAACGCATGTTTTGGGAAAGTCCCAAGACGAATTAGTACATCTCTCCCAAAAGACAAAACTGCTTCAGACCTGGAATCTAGACTTCAATTCCATAAACAATTTATAGCAGGTGCATAAGTAACTACTACTGGGTTGGGTACGAGAAAGAAAAAGGGAAGACCGAGACATGGTAAAAACCTTTCTACAACATGACGAAAATGACGGTTACAAAGTGCACGCTATGAATTTAGAAATGCAAAGTGAGTGCTTAACGATAGGTGAGTTCTGTATCCCATTAGCTCTAAAGTGGCGCACCTTGATCTATGACTGGTCTCCTGCCTTATTAAAATTTTATCAATATAAATGCATTTAGCACTCCAAATGACCCTGCTTGACCAGATTAACTTGGTAAGGTGAGGAAAAGCCTCTGAAAAATGTTGCTATACTTGTGGAGAGGCGATATGTACAGCAAGGCACATATTGGTGGGATGCAAGGTGCTCCTTAATGAGGGTCATTACTCAAGGCGCCATGACAGAGTACTTGAAATCATACGTGAAGCCATGAGCCTTTCAGTAGCTAGAGCCCAAAAGGGATTGACGACACACAAAAGACAAATTAACTTTGTAAAAGAAGGCTCAACTTCAAACTCCAGGAACAAGCCTTACTCAATCCTGGGTACAGCACCTGATTGGACTATTTTACAAAAATAAAAACCCCTTAAATAAGGCATTAGGCCCCTTAAACCTACGTCCGAGTCACAAGTCTCTGGATCTACTCGAGTTTTCTCTCTCTGCCACACGATGGACCCGGCACCCACACGGTGAATCCATTGAATGCTAAGAAGATCGTCTCCTAAAAATCGACTTAGATGTACGTATTTTATTTTATAGAGGTGAGGTATGGTTTTTATTTAATTTTGAGAAAAAAACGACTGAATATGGATCGAATTATTTTATGAAGATAATTTCGTCATTGTTTCGCTGATAAACCTAAAGATAAGTGTTTAATATAGTAAGTAAGTAGTTATAGTGGTGTAAAATATTTTCTTATAAGTCCATAAAAAGTAGTAAACACGTAGATTTTTTACTATGATTTTAATGCTTTTCACTAACTAAGAAAATCCTATGAATTTTATGATTTTTTATAGGTACATTCATAAGCCATTTAAGAGTTTACATGTACCACGTGTAGAGTTAGAAAAAACGCTACACACCGAAAGTACGGATCTAATCACTCTTATCTTGTTGCTCTTGTGGAAGTGTCATACTTTTGTAGCGCCATATTACTCTGTTGCCATAGCGAACGTACACCTCCTCTGCTTACGATTGGTACAAAATAACTACTGATCTATTTACTTATTATTTAACTAAGCATTCATCAGACAGATTTTTATGTTCATAAGACATGCCTTTTCTCTTTATTTTAAGTAAAATACGCTGACACGTTTGTTATTTCCTTAGATGTAATGTAGGACTTCAGAGAGAGATAGATAACGTCAAGGCTATGATGTAATGTAGAAATTAACCCTTTTTCCATGTAATGTTCTTTTTTATTCCTAGTAATTGCCTGAAAGATATCGTTCTTAATTTAATAGAAAGGATTGCTATTTGATTAAGTTGTTTTGATAACGTCTTTTATTTAAAAAATATTTTGTTGTGGACAACCAACCTTGCTTTTAGAGAATATCAGATACTGATTTCCACTAAATGATGAATAAGGAATCCGTTCAGTCTGGGTCCAGCTCAAGGGCTCTTCTCCGACAATACTAAGACTGGTGCAACATTGTGTTGAATCTTTCTTTCTTAAAACAAATAAAACAGCGCTACTCATTAACTATGCTCTGTCACTGGAGCCATTAAGCAAGTTATAAATAGAACACGACATAATTTTGTAAATGGGTTGGTGATTGTCGTGTTTGTACCATGGTGTATACTATCGTGCCTGTATTTGGGCACTTCATTTTTGGTTTTCAAACTTAAAAGTTACTAGGAGCAACCCACAGTTTAACTCACGTAGTTCCCGATCTCGTAATTTTCCCGGAATAAAAAGCTTATATTTCTTACGGTAATATATATATTTATATATACACGGTATATTTGTGTTTCAAAATTCTACCCCATCCGTTCCGCCGTTCCTCATATTTTATAAATAGCGGGGCGCCCGGCTTCACCCGTAGTACATAATATATAGCCTATTATACTCAGGGATTAGGTACATATCCAACGGTGAAACAATTTTTGAAATCGGTCTGGTAGTTCCCGTGATTAGCATGCTTAAGGACAAAAACCTTTTCAGCTTTATAATACTAAATAAAGTATGGGATGTTTAACGAGGAACAGACGAAAGCGTGTCTGTGCTCTGTAACAAGAACAAAATTAAAAATTTTGATTAAGCCCCGACTACTTCGAATTTGTAATTTGTACAACATTATACTAGTGAAGCCCTTTCATTTGATACCCATATTGAGGGAGTTCTGAAAAAAAAAATACCAATAGTGGTGGCAGCCATCTTGGATTTGAATTTTGTTTTAATGTATAGTATTCTACTTGTCAATCTCTTTCATTTGATACCCATACTGAGGTAGGTGTTGAAGAAATATTTTATCCGCCATTTTGTGGAGGCGGCCATCTTGAATCGCTATTTACCAAACATAGCTAAGAACATCCACACGGAAATTTACCTTCAAATAAAAAAAAAACTGCGATGAAATCGGCCCATCCGTTTGATCTCTACGGTGCAGACACACAGACAGATGAACATCGACGTCAATCTAATAACACCCTTTTTTTAGTCGGGGGTTAAAAAGGACTAAATTTAAACTGACTCCTGTTAGCAACCCCGTTTAAAAGCAAGAAAAAGGTGCATGGAGTGGCAACATCGTGCGACGAAAACTGGCTTTAAGTAGTGGGTCGAGAGAGAAGGGAGGGACTTTTGCTCCAGACGCCGGCCACGCTGGACATACTGTGTTTGCCTTCGTGTTTTTGTTTGACTAATTGATTATTGTTGTCATTAAGGTTATATTAAATGTTTTAACGTTCATTTAAATATTGTTTGCTTCACTCTCCCAATCTTCTGATGTAGATTGTTTACATCAGAAGTGGGATTCTACCTCAACTGCCCACTGTTTTGTATATTTGATCGAAGCTTAAGTAAAACTAAGGTTAGAATCGAAACCGAAAAATAGCAAAGTGAGAATGTCGTATCAATAGCTACGACAATCTCGATGGAAGGTACGGAGAACCGGATCGTATCCCTGATGCCGCTTTGGAAGTGATCTTATTTAAGCTTTCAGTGTCGGACGAGCGACACCAACTCTACAACGCGTAGTATCGTCGCTGCGGCAGAGCCTACGAGAGGCGCCGCTGCGGCAGAGCCTACGAGAGGCGCCGCTGCGGCAGAGCCTACGAGAGGCGCCGCTGCGGCAGAGCCTACGAGAGCGGCGTGCTGCGGCAGAGCCTACGAGAGGGGTCACTGCGCTCATCCCCTGGCTTTGCCTATGCGGGGCTAGCGCGCTCAGGGCAGTAGCCTAGCCTATGTTGAGCCAGCCAGGCAGGCCGTGCCAGCGCAGGTTCAGCAGGCCGCAGCACCACTACGCGGCGAGGTTTCGAGCCTTGCCCCCGCAGATCTTACGAAGCGTCTGACCGACGCGCTTAAAGCATTAACCTCGGTGAGATCTACCCATTACTATGTTTTTGTTTTGATCCAAATTTAATACTTCAGTGTCTAGTGTGATTAAATGAGTCTCGTGCGATCGCAAAACCGATGGGACTAGAAAGAGAGCCCTCTGCTCGTGTGGGATTATCCCTAAAGGGTGAATTACTCTCTTGGTTACGTAAATCGACTAGTGTTTCAACCGCATTCCGTCAAATTTGAACTTAAAACACTTTGTTCAGCAGATTATAACGATGAGTGTCTTCACTTTTATAATTTCAAACAGCTAGGATGTGAGGGTAGATTCTGACAAACGAGTAAGGTTTGAAAGGAATGGTCATGAATAACAATCGTGCCCAAAATACTACTCGTAATTGTGAACCGACTAAAATTACACATACCTCCGAAACTATTTTGTTAAAATACTTCTGTCGCGAACGTGACAGCCTCGATAGTTCACTGCAAAACCTAGTCCCTGCGGTTGTTCATGATGTACCTACCTACAGAGCGACAAATCGGTGCAATTTAAGCCGTAAACAGTGTTAAAAAAAAAATTACTGAGTAAAGATAGATACAATAGTATATGTCTCTACAGTATATGTGAGTCAGTGAGAGAAATAGTAAAGGCCCATAATGGTGTATAATAAAGTTTGCTAATTTTGATGTGTAGATTGAATACAATTAATAAATAATATGACGTGTTAGCAAGGTTATTAATAAATTCCCAAAGTTGTGATACAAACATATCCATACTAATATTATAAATGCGAAAGTAACTCTGTCTGTCTGTCTGTCTGTCTGTCTGTCCGTCTTTACCGCCTAAACCAACCAACAGATTTTGATGAAATTTGATACATAGATAGAATAGATCCCGAGAAAGGACATAGGCTACTTTTTGTTCCGAAAAAAGGGTTAAAAGGGTATAATATATATATAAGGGTAAAATAAGGGATGAAAGTTTATATGGAAAACTTCGTCATTGTTGAAGAACTATGAAACTTTACGTCTAGATATTTAACACGATTTGATGTATGCTATTTTTAACCGACTTCAAAAAAGGAGGAGGTTATCAATCCAGTTGTATTTCCAATTGTGAATCAATTTAGATGGTTATTTTTTTTGGTTGGTAGATTATAGTTTAGAGGTGGTCATATAAATTTTATCGAATTCAGTGGGGCGGTTTTTGAAATATGAACAACAAACTAAAATTTGCGTTCATGTAATCAGACGATATATCTACTAATATCTACTAATAGACTCTAATAAAATTTGGTGGACCGTCCCTATATGATTTTAAATTAAAGTCTGTTTTTGATTAATTTTTTGAGAACATAGTTTTTTTTGTAATTTGTCGTGTAAATTGTACATTTATTAATAAATATAAAACTTTGACTTAGACCAATTTTGATTAGGAAACGTGAATTTGTATGGTAGTACGAGTAGGTACTGCCTCAATTACTTTAATAAATATGTGGCGCGGACGAAGTCGCGGGTAAAAGCTAGTAATCCTATAAAGAGAAGTCGAACAATTTGAGAAGATTGAATTGGTACATTGCTAGAATCCAACAGTGAGCTAACACAGAAATTTCCTAAGCCTAAAGGAAAAGGGAGCTATACTAGGCACTGGTTGGATGTGGTAATGACTGAGTAATCGAAGGGGTTGTCTAAGTATAAAGGCAACAGCCCTCGCTCTGGTTGTTCAACTTAAATACAATACAAGTTTCAAGAATGCCTAAGAATAAAGGTATCCTTGAATTGACTTCATGTTATCATTCTCGTATGAACTGAATATGTCATGATAGGCCGAGCTTTGTTATTATTTTAATAGATTGTAATAATAAGTGTTTGTGCATTACAGCTTTATCGTGCCTGGGGCAGGCACGGTGCAGGAGGGCCGTGTTAGCAACCCCGTTTAAAAGCAAAAAAAGGTGCATGGAGTGCCAACATCGTGCGACGAAAACTGGCTTTAAGTAGTGGGTCGAGAGAGAAGGGAAGGACTTTTGCTCCAGACGCCGGCCACGCCGGACATACTGTGTTTGCCTTCGTGTCTTTGTTTGACTTATTGATTATTGTTATCATTAAGGTTATATTAAATGTTTTAACGTTCATTTAAATATTGTTTGCTTCACTCTCCCAATCTTCTGATGTAGATTGTTTACACTCCTACTTCTCGAAGTGTGTTTATGTATCAGTAACTGATCATCTCGAGTCACAAATTGTATGTTTGTAATTCCATTTTAACAGCTTTTGATTCATCATCATCATCATCAGCCGCAAGACGTCCACTGCTGAACATAGGCCTCCCCCCTAGATTTCCACAACGAACGGTCCTGCGCAACCTGCAACCAGCGGTTTCCAGCGACCTTTATGAGGTCATCTGTCCATCTAGTGGGAGACCGTCCAACACTGCGTCTTCCGGTTCGTGGTCGCCACTCGAGAACCTTTCTTCCCCATCGGTTGTCAGTTCTGCGAGCCATGTGGCCTGCCCATTGCCACTTCAGCTTGCTTACTCTTTGAGCTATATCGGCCACTTTCGTTCTTTTGCGAATATCCTCATTACGGATTCTGTCGTGCAAAGAGACTCCGAGCACAGCGCTCTCCATAGCTCGCTGTGTGCTTCGTTATGAGGCCCACAGTTAAGGACCACGTCTCAGTTCCATAAGCCATCACTGACAACACGCACTGGTTAAAGACTTTCGTCTTTAGGCATTGGGGTATTCTGGACAGCTTTTGATTAAATGATTGTAAAAGTATATTAAGCGGTACAAAAAAAAATATATTGTCTGGATAATATGTGAAACGGCTAAACTGATTATAACTTATTAGTCTTTCGCTGTGAGATAGCAGATATTATTAAGAGTAACTTAGGTTACTTTGAATTTAAAAAAAATTCCGGGAAAACTAAATTCAAACAATGTTTAACAAATTAATCACTGTCAAATAAATGTCAGTACAAAGTTCATCGAATCAGTTAGTCTTAGAATAATAATGGTTGTACAAACTCAGTGCCCGTTGGGTGCTAGCACTACCTCGTAGGTGGGTAAGTTTACAATCGTACTCGGCCTTATTTGCGAGTTCCGCTGACTCGGACGAACTTGTTCCATTCAACGCCGGATGCTTGTTACCGCGACTTCTGTGGTTTTTGACTAGATAACATTGTGCTAAAGATTTAAACTATGTACCGGGGAAGTTTCGTTACGCCGCAGTAAATGCTTACACGTCATGGTTTAAGAGCTTACCGAACTATTCAAATATCCGCTGGCGTTTACATTGCTCAACGATGCATGTTGGACACGATTCCGACTTGTAGAGGGCTTGGTTATATCTAGACCTTCATAGGTTCATGGATATTTCAAATTTGCTTAGTGCTAATGCGACTCACTAGTTTGATATTCAGTGTACCTAGTGTAGTCCGACTTATTTATTTACTAAGCTATTGATACAATACAATGAATTACGTACTATGAAAATAATGAATGGACTTTTTCTTCGTGCCGATGGTTCTTATCATAGATTTTTCTTAATTTATTTTATTGTTAGGTGTTAAATGTTTAGCATGAAATGCTCACATGAATGCACTTTGGGATATGTCACAGCGGTTTTTCCTAAAGGAGCCGTGGTAGCCGTTTACTGATCAGATTGCATTAAAAAAACCTTAACATTTACATTAAAAAATAACTGTTAATATGAATAAAAAATACCATATAAAATAATAAACAATGTGAATTTTTATGGTGTGAAACGCTAATTTTTGATTTTAATATTGTTTGATCGCAATGTTAACGGTTGCTCCTAGACTACATACAGCTATGCATCAGGATGGGTGGCGTTGTCAGTTTGCCTGGTGTTTGCTCGTACGCGCTGCCATTCCTTTGTGGTGTCAGCCTCATTAAAATTTCAATTAATTTAGCTCTTTACTAACGTTACTAACACATACTTTTCCGTATAAACATGATGCTAGATTTGAACAAATATTTCATGAGTACTTTACTTATTAATAATTGACGTAACGGTCAGTGGTCAAAGGTGTGAGTTTGGGTCGTTAGTTTTTTGAATTGAATTTTTGATTGGATTCAAACCCATGGTCTCACGATTCTAGAAATAGGACGTTACGCCAACAAGGCACCGCAGTTTTCTTATTCTTAAGAAAACCATTTTAAGGAAATATGTATCTAGACTTTCATATTAGCTAAGGAGTGACGTAACGTTCAACTTTCAGGTGGGTGGGTGTCCGGCTTTCGACCACCAAACTAAAATACTTAATCCCGTCCCGTCTTTAATTTCAAACGAAAATAAAAAGAGAACAATAGACCGTTTCAGTTCAGACCGTTCAGTTAGGTGGTAAATCGTTATCAATGATATTTTACTCTGTGTGTGTATGCGTGGTGGACTCTCGATTTCGGTTGTCTATTACTATATTATAAGAAGTAACTTAATGCCGTCTATTTCCACCAAATTCCACACCTCTCCTTCTCAAAATACGTGACGTTGGCAGCTGCAAAGAAGCCTAATCTTCAGAGAAGGAAAAAAACAAACGACTTACTACGATGGTGTCAATTTAGATTATGCAATTGAGATGCGGTCTTCGACGACGGAGCGTGCTTATTTAGGTGGAACCATTGAAGTTATCCTGTATAGTACGTATATAGTGTATAATATAGTGTAAATATATAATTATTTTATTTTTTAAATCAAATTACTTATATAATATGGACAGGCGAAACCGTGGACATAGCAATAAATAAGCGTTTCAGTACCTAACAGGTAAAAACGGAAGCATTTGTGTTTGTGCCGATGAAAAGTTGATTAAGAAACCTATAAAGGAAAAATTCAATTTCCTATAAGAGGAAGTCTAAAAACGAACTAAATTAATTGAGCCACAGTATAAAAATCATGATTGTAAAATTACTTGAGCACCTATCAACTGAAGCTAAGTTAATAAAGAAAGCTATATTTCTAGAGATTATGTGAAATTATTAAGATTGCGGGCAAAGTACTTTCATCCAGAAGTTTTCTGTAATGAAATCATGAAAAATGCCTGAAGTTGCTGGAAATTATGGCTAAGCTTAACTTTTTATTTGGCCAATATCGCCACTGCTACTCTATACCATAGAGCTTATTACTAAGTTGGTATGAGTTTCTTACCGACGAGATATTTTTAAGTTTATTTGTAATTAAATTTAGTAAATGGGTTTATGAGGTAAATAATGTAATGGTTGTAACTTTATAGCGAGTAATCAGCGTTACATATTTTTTTCGAATGCGTGATCGTAGTGTCATCTTCAACTGACGGCTAACGTGTGTTAGATTGGGGAAAATACAAAAATATTTTTTACTTATGGCAACTGCACGGCCATATGGACGGCTAATAAGATTTAATATTTACTCCCTCTACATAGTACATCTAAGCCAAATAACGCGATTTAAACCAGTACAGTATCCTCAGGATAGTTTTTAATATTTTGTACAACCCTTGGCTTTACCTATACCTTGGCTTTAGATGGCCTCTGCTGCTTCTAAACCGTGTGCTACCGCAGTAAACCCAGAACCAGAATATATCTACATGCACATTTGAAAGCATTCCATATGCTTACCTTTATAACTTAATCATACCGTACTGATAATAATGTAAGTACACATATATGGTAATACTGACCTCGTGGCTTAGTGCGTAGTAACTCTGCCTGCGAAGCCGAGGGTCGTGGGTTCGATTCCCACCCAGTGTAAATATTTGTGTGATGAGATCAAATATTTCCACTGTATCTGGGTCTTACTATGTGTAATAAGTATGTATTTACAAACTATATAAGCATTATATCAGCTATCTGGCCGCCATATTACAAGCTTTGCTTAGTTTGGGGTCAGATAGTGTTGTGTGTTAATTGTCCACCAATATTTATTTATTTATGTTGATAGTTAAAATTTTATAGTGAATCCCTATTATCCTGACTGTATGATTACGAAAACAGCAGTAAAAATTACTGCTTGATGATTAAATATTGGAGAGTATTTTCATTACGTATTATAAAGTAAATAGGGGTATGGCGTATGTGTTTAAAATTTCACTTTTTATTGTTCGTCACCTTCTCAATCAGAGTGATGAAACTAAAAGCGAAGACTAAACAGGCGCTAGTTTATCAAATTAGGTATTACGATCGTAGGTAATCAAACAAGGGTGCGCAAATTTGCCTCTTGCAACATTAAGCGCGATCTTCACTTAGCTAAATGCTCCCCCAAGCAAACATTGTTTGTGTGTGTGAGTAAACTACTGTAACGATATGCGTGGGTAATTTGTCTTCACTTAATGATGAGTCGACGTTAAGTGTGTTATGTTCTTACCTCGTGTGTGTAATTTTTGACAAATTGATTATTGAAGACACTTTGCCGCAATATTACGATTTTTTAGTAGTCCAGCCGCCGATTTTTGATCACAATAACTCTTTAAGACCAATTTCCACTTTAGTATGTGTATGGAATAGCTTCAGGTTTGCTTTGAGTATGCTCTACCTAAGTGAGACAGAACAAATAATACGTTCAGGGTAGTACCTTCTGGGCTAGCCTAAGCTTCAGTAAGCACCATCTGAAGTCAATTGACAATGGTCCTTTAAAAATAATGAAAAACTGAACACTGTACGCACAAACAAGTTACAATTGTTAATTGTCGTATAAACCCCTTTAATCTTGCTTCAAACTTGCTATTGTTGGTGTTGCTAAAAATATATAAAATTGAATAAAACATATTTTTGTATAGACAAACTAATCTACTCAGTTTTCCAATGGCTACCCATCAAAATACTTTTATGTTCTAACAATACGTCCGCAAGACCAATGCACATGTGAAAGAAGTAGCAGGTTCATCTAGTTTAGATTTTTTCAGGAATACTTCTCATACAAGGTATAAAAATGTAACCAAATAAATCTTTTCATTTCATTTAGGAAGGCAAAAATCTTTTACCAACGCACTACTGAGACCAACAATCAACACGATCCCAAAGAAACGTGAACACAGCCGAAAATACCGTACGCCCAGCTGTGCGGGTCGTCATAAACCAGCGTAGCACAATATTTTCCAATTATTGACTCCGCCATATTGTCCCCGGCTGTGTTTAGCTGTTATTACCACTTCATAGAGATGTCGGCTCGTGATATAATCTAGAGCACTCGCCAACTTTACTAGTTTACGTTGGAACTCCTTCTCAGCTCTCTGGAACGTTTTAATTTATTGCGGGCTTCTTTTTTGAATAAAAACTCTGTGAGTCAGTTTCTAAATAGGTCCTCGTCAAGATAACATGCTTAATAACGAACAACATTGAAGTTCTACTATGATGTCTATTAAAACAGTTTTGAAACAGTAGTTTCATGTTTTTTATTTATGTAAAAAATGTTAAAAGCGAAATATGAATAATTTACGGAGAAAACAAAATTGTACCTAAATGTTTTAACTGAGAGTAATTTCGTTAAAAGTTTGTCGTGTCTCTTCGGGGTTATCCTTATTCTATTAAATATAGATAGGTAAATAGATATTTGTTGTGTTTATTTATCGTATTTAACAGTAATTATAACGCGGTAAGATTAAAATAAAGTCTAAAATAACAATGAAAACTACCTATATTATTCACGAAAATACCTGTAAAGTTTTTTTTTTAATATTGGTGGACAATTCACACACAACACCATCTGACCCCAAACTAAGCAAAGCTTGTACTATGGCGGCCAGATAACTGATATACTACTCATATAATTTTTAAATACATCTATACTATAATATAATATATAATATAATATTATAAAGAGGAAAGATTTGTTTGTTTGTTTATTTGTAATAAATAGGCTCCGAAACTACTGGACCGATTTCAAAAATTCTTTCACCTTTGGAAAGCTACATTATCCCCGAGTAACATAGGCTATATTATATTTAAAAAAAAATTAGGAATCATTACTAAAACTCCAATAATGTAACATAAGGTGTAAAAAAAAGACCTGAAAAATTCCTTACGTCGCGTGCGCTGCGAAAACTATTGATGATAGAACAAAATCATTTACTACGACTTTGCAGAACTCATCATTATCTACAAAAAGTGTCGCGAGTCAATGTAATAAAACAAAGTGCCGCGCGGCTCACTCGCGCGATCGGCTCCCTACGCAGCGGTCGTGTGCGTGATCGTATGATTTTAGCTTGAAAATTTTTTGAATTCGCTGTAAATTCGTTTCGTAGGTAAATAAGTATATGATAATAAATATTATATTTTTATGTAACTTTTCAAACTGCTTATAGTAGTATTTTATGGGTATTCATTCCTGTTCAAAATTTAAGCAAAAATTTAGAAAAAGGTAGTTTTCTACGCCCATATTTTTAATTTTCTTTCAATAAGTACCTACTACTTACCTGATAATAAATATTATATTTTAATTATTCAAACAGCTTAGTACTTCATATAGTTCAATAAGCAAAAATTTAGTAAAAGCCTGTTTAATTATTTATTTCCTGCTATTTTTCATTTTATAATGCCCTAAAATGCCAAAAAGATCAAGATATCAACTTTCTAAACATAGTTCCCAGGCGAGGGCAATATAAATACGGTGTAATGAGGAATCTTCATCAGAAACTGAAAATCGCCTTGCAAGTCGGAGAGAATACGCGTCGCAATCGCGTGCTAGAGAGTCAAGTATCGAGCGTTCGCAGCGGCTTGCTGAACAAAATTTTATCACTGGCCCAGCAGCTGGTCAACTAGCTCATATACCGAGGATACCGATGATTCCAACTGATCTGCCAATCCCTTTTAAACGACTTCAGTTTCCGGTGAAATCATCTTTCGCGTTAACTATTAACAAGTCCCAGGGCCAAACCTTCGAATTATTAGGGATCGACCTACGAAAAGAATGTTTCACTCATGGCCAACTGTATGTTGGCTCACGTGTCGGAGCTCCTGAAAATCAATTTATTTTGCTGCCACAAAATAAAACTACTTCAAATATCGTTTACAGGGAAGCTCTGACTCACTAAAACTAATGGCTTTTTTGTAAATAATATTATATATGTATAAAATTTTAAAATAAAAATACAAAAACACATTAATAAAAAAAATCATAAAAAATTCAAACTCCTTTATAATTTTTTTTTTTTAAACCCGATACAAAAGGGGCAGGTGTGTGTGTGTGTATGTACCGTGCGAAGCCGGGGCGGGCCCTAGTACTTTATACATAGACTAGCGGCCCGCCCCGGCTTCGCACGGTACATACACACACACACACCCTTTTTTGTATCGGGTTTAAAAAAGTAAAATTATAAAGGGAGTTTGAATTTTTTTATGATTTTTTTTTATTAATGTGTTTTTGTATTTTTTATTTTAAAATTTTATACATTTGCGACGCGTATTCTCTCCGACTTGCAAGGCGATTTTCAGTTTCTGATGAAGATTCCTCATTACACCGTATTTATATTGCCCTCGCCTGGGAACTATGTTTAGAAAGTTGATATCTTGATCTTTTTGGCATTTTAGGGCATTATAAAATGAAAAATAGCAGGAAATAAATAATTAAACAGGCTTTTACTAAATTTTTGCTTATTGAACTATATGAAGTACTAAGCTGTTTGAATAATTAAAATATAATATTTATTATCAGGTAAGTAGTAGGTACTTATTGAAAGAAAATTAAAAATATGGGCGTAGAAAACTACCTTTTTCTAAATTTTTGCTTAAATTTTGAACAGGAATGAATACCCATAAAATACTACTATAAGCAGTTTGAAAAGTTACATAAAAATATAATATTTATTATCATATACTTATTTACCTACGAAACGAATTTACAGCGAATTCAAAAAATTTTCAAGCTAAAATCATACGATCACGCACACGACCGCTGCGTAGGGAGCCGATCGCGCGAGTGAGCCGCGCGGCACTTTGTTTTATTACATTGACTCGCGACACTTTTTGTAGATAATGATGAGTTCTGCAAAGTCGTAGTAAATGATTTTGTTCTATCATCAATAGTTTTCGCAGCGCACGCGACGTAAGGAATTTTTCAGGTCTTTTTTTTACACCTTATGTTACATTATTGGAGTTTTAGTAAGGATTCCTAATTTTTTTTTAAATATAATATAGCCTATGTTACTCGGGGGATAATGTAGCTTTCAAAGGTGAAAGAATTTTGAAATCGGTCCAGTAGTTTCGGAGCCTATTCATTACAAATAAACAAACAAACAAATCTTTCCTCTTTATAATATTAGTATAGATAGTATAGATATAGAAAACACCCTGGCACAGTACAAATATTTGAATTCATCACACAAACATTTGCACTGGGTGGGAATCGAACCCACGACCCTCGGCTTCGCAGGCAGAGTTACTACCCACTAAGCCACGAGACTAGCCATTTGACGACAACTTAGCTTAATTTTAGTTTTTTTAGATTCAGTTAAGAATTTTTCATTCATATTGAATTGTAATCATTTTTCAATTAAAAATGAGTAACAGATTTAACCAACTATAAAATGTGTCGCATTATCTATTTTACGTTGAAGCTATTATCAAATAAATTTCAGATAAAGAATGCCACAATCACATTAGGCTAACTTATTAAAATAAATGTAGTATTATTTTATTTTACGTTTTTTTGCAACTATTGACATTGATTTGACTCTTTGCAGTCGATAGAATTACTGTTTAAAATCATATATCACATTGTTAAATATCTAAAAACTACTCGTATTTATGCTTGCGTAGGGTAAGTACAAATGCCTAAATCGTTCAAATAAATCCACAGTAATTTCTCAAGAGGTAAGCGGTAATCAGGTTTCCCTTTGACCTCTCGTCGTGCGGAAAATGTGGTTACTGACTTTAGCCATTTTCATTGAACCGACGGCAATATATTTCTGTAATTAGCCATTTTCTGCTTACGAGAAATTCCATACACGAACCAATTTTAACAACGTAGTACCTCGTATAGTGTTGAAGGAGAACTTATTAATATTACGGTACACTAACGTGGTGTCACGTGTCTCATTACACACATGTGTTTATAATTTACTATTTCATTCATAACAATAGTCAGTCAAAACCTACTGCTCATTAGTTTCATTATTGTGATATTGTTTATGTTATGTATTGTTATGTACACAGAATTAATAAAAAAGTGATAAATTATTAAAATTACGTATACCATTCATTTATTTTTTAAGAAGTATGTAGGGAATGATATACAAGTCGTGAGTACTTAAAATAACTAAATTTTGAGCGAATATATATATTTTACATAGCTTTTATTTGTTTTTACCTGATCGCCATTTCGTCTGGCGTTAAATGACGATACGATATACGATCACATCTTGATGTGTGATGGCGAATCCCGGACGGCGCTTGGAACTTTTACACGCGCTTCTCATCTCCTTCAGCAGTGCGTGTAAAGGTTGGGGAGGGAGAGTGGAAGACTTGGGAAGGTTACTCGGCTCATCGGCTGGCATATCGGCCAAGTAAAATTCCTAAGTTTTCCAGATGAGGGTTCTCCACGAGCACTCTGACATCGACTCGCTGATTTCACTCGCTGCCAACCATCTTCGCCGTGGTGCTCGACAGTGAGAAGTCGTGTGAGTTGGAGGAGCGAGATTAGATAGCCTCTCGCATCTCCACTGAGGCGGAAGCAGCCACGGGGCGAGCCTGGAGATTCTGATTCTAGGCTTGCATCCCGTCTCCACTGGAAGGCCTAGGGCGTCGGACGTTTAGGCCCATCCGGCACTCCGCCTAGAGATAGGCCTTCGAGGAGTTGACGCTCCGCTGTGACCCCGCAACACTGACCCCTGACCATGCAGGAGAAATCTGTGGGGGTTTTAGTCAGTAGGGGCACCATGTCTGTCGTCGTCATGGTGGCGAGCCCGACATACCTCACCATGTCCCTGCATGATGGGGATAAGTAAATGAATTTTAAACACATAAAAAATATAATTATGATGGAGCGTGCTTTCTTAGAAAAAAGAAATCTAACCACTCTAGCTTTGGAAACACCAAGATAGAAGAGAAGTAATCATCAGGAAAACCCCAATGAGGCAACGCATTCTACAGCCTTTCGTTCGTATCTTTACCACACTTACCAGACCACTTTGAACTTCAGGGACTGACACTTTCTTCAACGCTCAACTACGGAAGCTACTTGGAGTTAGAAGCAAAATTAGCTAGTAAACGCTGGGTATTTTTAATAAAGTAGGTAATTAGGTGCATTTTACGCTGAAATACTTGCTAACTTTATATCTAGCACAAGTTTGGTGTTGCATGAAACACTGTTGTCACTTCTGGGAAGGTTTGACTAAGTACCAGCTTGAAGCTCTTAACTTTATAGATCGGCGGGGTTTTCGTCTGACAGACGTTAAGAAGTTAGTGGTCAAAAACGTTCACAGAGTCGAGCACCGTAACAAAGTAACCAGCCTGTCAATATAACTAAAAAAAAATAATGTTTACAATTCTAGGATCATGTTACTTGCGGAAAACCAAACAGTTTCTCGAAAGAACGTATGAATTGAGGAATGTTCAACTACAAATCGCCATTCAAATGACTTCTAATATTTTTTTAGATAATTCCGAGCTATTAAAGGACCGTAAAGCAAAAAGTTTGGAGCTCCGAAGTTCATTAACTAAATAAGCAATCCGACTAAAAGCACGGCCTTGCCGAGGTAAAAAGCAATTACCAAGTTATGGAGTGTTCTTACCGATTATCTACGTTTTAATGCGAATCAAAAATTTTCCCTAACAGAAATTATTTTTCGTCCACAGCTTAGAGTGAAATTATTTTATTTATTACGAAAATTCGAATTTACTTTTGTTCCTGAATAATTTGTTCATTTTTTGAGATTATAGTTTCAGAAATCAGAAGTATTTATTGGGTATACTGTGTATGAAGAAGTTTTGTTAAAAGTTCTGTAATTATTATATACTAGCTGTACCCTGCCACACTTCGCTGTGGCACATTGTGATGCAAAAATTACATAAAAACAATCCTTAATGCGGATTATATATCACTAGATGTCCGCCCGGCTTTTCTCGTGGTACATTAATTGCACTCATCGGTATCCAACGGTGCAAGAATGACCAAAATCGGTTCAGTCTTTCCTGAGAATATCGCTTTCAAACATAAAACCTTTTCAGCTATCTGCTACGCCACTTTTCGGAAATTGGTCGCACCAACTCAGATTTAAAAACAAATTTGATTAGCAAAGGTTTATATTCAATGACGCAATCTTAGACACATGCTGTCATGTCAAAGCACAGTACGAAAACTCTCAATATTTTTTTCCCGTTTTTGTTACATTCTTGATTCGTGCTCCACTTCTATTGATAGTAGCGTTATGTTCCATAGCCTATAGCCTTCCTCGATAAATGGACTATCCCATAGAAAAATAATCTTTAAATTCGTACCAGTACTTCCCGAGATCCTAGCGTTCAAACAAAAAAACAAACTCTTCAGCTTTATAATATTAGTATAGATAGATATATTTATTTTTTGCAACATTTTGTCCGAGGTTTAAGAAACGATATTCGTGATATTTGTTACCGTTGGGTTCCAAAGAAATGTTGTATTATTTGCCCATGTAGTTTTCATTTTATAATTTTTTTATGAAAATCTTTATTTGTCCGTACGATGTAATAGGGTATCGGACTGGGTCAAATAAAAAATAAACCATTCTAATTAGCCCGCCAGCTAGACCATGGTAAAATATGGGACACGTATTTTTTGTTTTATACAATACAATACAATATAAAAACTCTTTTATCAAATTACTAAAAACCGACAAAGATATAGATCATCAAACTTCCAGAGTGGGGTCGTGACGTCACTTGTGGCTTGTGGGTAAAAATCATATCTTCGTAAACGCTTTTTTAATTTACACTATAAATAGCGTAAATAAAAAAACTCGCCCTAAATATTGACGTAAAAAAACTGACTACAATTGATTGCAGGTTAAAGACTAACCCGACTGGGCTATATGGAGGCTTTGGAGGTTCTGTAAAATTATAATTACGATCTATGATCACAAATTAACACTTAAACTATATCAGCCAAGTTGTCGACAAATGAATATAGCTAAAATCATTTCGTACTATTTGTACACAAGCATGACCTTTGAAAATAAAAATCCTTCTTTTGATATCGAGAGGTTTTTGATGATTCAAGTCAAATTACACGTGATTGTAATACCTAACCAGTATTTCCGAAAATGATAGCGACTAATATGCACAATATAAGCAGACTATATTTTGAATGGCACACCGCAGTTAAACTTCCTTTTAATTATTTTACCCAGATGCTCTCCGTTCGCACTGACCTATAAATAGCATTACCTGAAGAAATCTAGTTAAACGTTTTTTCGTTTTAATTAAAGCAGTAGCCACGCCAAACAAAAACGACGAAGCCAACAAATCAATTTTACGTCAGGAAATTACTTTGTAAAGTTGAAAAGGGTTCTGCGATACGCCACCAAATTGAAATTCTTTTGTATACCCGCGCTTTTACATGGTCACATCGTTACCTGACTCGTGGAGTCCTAGCGTAACGTCGTTTTTCGATCAAACTTTACAAAACGTTAGGTTTTCGAAATTCGAATGAGTTATAGTTGAATACGCCTGTGGCTAGTTCACAAAACTCATTTTCAGTACAAAGAGACGTGAAACGTAATTTGAAGTGCAAGCGTTTAAAAAACCGATTTGCGTTTTCAATACTTCATTTACTTTAATTTGATGACAAAAAATATATGTTCGAGTAACGCTTGCTTTGAACAGTAACCTACTTGTTTTTTATTTTTCTAACTAATAAAAAAATCCCCATAAAGTTAATGTCGTCGGTAATGGAATAGTAAATATTTTTATGTAACCATTTAATGAAAAGATACAAAAATAAACTATACCTTGAACGATCAGGCGAGATGGCGGTCAAGTGTAAACCTATAAAATAAAAAAAAAATCTTTTGTAAAATAAGCTTTTACAATAAACGCCTACTCTTTTTTATTTACCCGACTGAAAGCGTTATGATGTTCACGCGTATCTTGTATATTTGCAAATTTATTTATACGTATCTTCCAAACGGCTGGATGGATTTTGACCATTAAGATATCGTTAGATTTATCTCAACCACCCATGTGTCCTTAGATAATAATATTTTGTATTACATAATCTTTTTGTTAGTGTAATAGTGATGGCTTGCAGTCGAGTTTTTAAAATTAAAGTTATTCATTTTGGATATAGGCACCAGAGAGGAAGAGAACATAGCAAAGCTGTATCCGTTTCAGTTAGACGGTCGAAAGGCCGGACAGATAAATAGACTGTGGAGCTAACATAAGACGATACCACATATTGTGTACCACAATAGCTTATATTGTGCATATTAGTCGCTATCATTTTCGGAAATACTGGTTAGGTATTACGATCAGGCGTAAGTTGACTTGAATCATACTTACCTCTCGATATCAAAAGAAGGATTTATATTTTCAAAGGGCATGCTTGTGTACGAATAGTACGAAATGATTTTAGCTATATTCATTTGTCGACAACCTGGCTGATATAGTTTAAATGTTAATTTGGGATCATAGATATAATTTTACAGAATCAAATTCTTTATTATAGCCCAGTCGGGTTAGACTTTAACCTGCAATCAATTATAGTCAGTTTTTTGCGTCAATGTTTAGGGCGAGGTTTTTTTATTTACACTATTTATAGCGAACATTAAAAAATCGTTTACAAAGATATGATTCTTACCCACAAGTGACGTCACGACCCCACATCATACGGACAATTAAAGATTTTCATTAAAAAAAAATTAAACTACATGACCAAATAGTACAACATTTCTAATCGTTTCATTAAACCTCGGACAAAATGATGCACAAAAAAATGCTGAAATGATAATATCGTCCTGTTTGAAATCGGTTAAAAAATCCCCAACATTGCAATTTTGCAAGGCAGAGCCAATATATTGACTTATGTTGTTTTATATTTGCAATTAAGCTACTTACCGACGGCACGTGGCAATTTGATCAAAAGCCTGTTCCTATCAATTAATCTAATAAGCGTTGATAACGCTTACCTAATAAATAGAAGGCTTATTATAATTGACGCAAGAAAATTACGTTTCCTTGTACATCGAAAGATATATGTACGGTAAGTAACTACGTGTAATGTTCGTTCATATGTACATCAGATTAAATACGAGTAAGTTTTTTAATGCTAAACAGGCATTTAAGTGTCAAAGTGGCAGTAGGAAGTGTATCCAATTCTACCATGATTCTACAGACTTAAGAGGTATCACAGTTAAGTATCACATTTAATTTTATTTGTATAAGTATGTGATATTGTTTGTGAATGCTAATCAAATACTATCTATGAAAACAGCTAAAATACCTTTAGGTACTGCACTGAAATAATCACTTTTCACTAACAAATTTTACTGGGACACTAACAGAAAAATCTCAAGAACAAAAGCCATTTTGGGTAATAAAATATATCAGTACGAGTAATGTCGATTCTAACTATATCTGTCTATTGTGCCATCCGGTTATACTAAGCCTACAAGTTTTGTATCAATACGAGTGAGCTTGCCAACAGAACGTCGATGATAATTCAATATATTAGCATCCCGGCGTCGAAACTCGAGCCAGAGTGACGTTAATATGACAAATAATTTCCTTAGAAGCCTACCTCCGGCGTGCGAGGAAATGCGTTGAATATGGTAATCATTTCCCTGGTGCCGTGCTTGCTACCAACACTTTAAACTTGGAAATACTGAGGTATTTCAACAGAATGCGCTTTAAATAATTGCTTTTGTATAAGAGACTATAAGTGATATTGTGTGGGATGAATACAATTGAATTGTTTCAGTAATAATCATATTTTATTATAGAATGTAGGCCCGTGAACAAAATATATGGGTCAAATGAACAACCAGGAATGTATGTAGGATTATAGAAGGGTGTAAAATAATAAGATTCAGCACTATGCCGTCACTTGAAAGCTGTCCAACTGGGTTTCATTTGAAGATAGGGTGTTGTAACTCTCGATCATATTACTCGTTGATACATGATTTTTGTACGGAATTGAGAAATAATGGCTAAGAAGAGGTATTAAAACTGTGGTTTTGGTGGATTGCGTCCCCAAGTTATCTGTTATGAGTTCCGTTACTCGCTCTTAAAATAAATAAATATCTTATAATTAATATAACCTGAAATTAAAACTGGTCATAATATATATAATATTTGTAGCTAATTTTGCTACGTGGTTATCGCATTTCCTGGCTGTCCCTCGGGGGCAGATCGGCGCGACATGCGACGTCGCAGCTCGGTGTATGACAAAATGTCGGCCGCTCGCCGCGAACCGCTCTCTAAATTACTGCTTTGGCTTTATAATTTACGATCCATCTTATTGTTTTGTTTATCTTTTTGAGTTTTGTTTTGTGTTGATATTATTATTATTTTAGCTGTACCCTGCCACACTTCGCTGTGGCACATTGTGATGCAAAAATTAGATAAAAACAATCATTGAGTCGGATTATATTTCATTCTAAAATTTCAGTTCGATCGCTGCAGAACTTTTTGAGAGTATATATAGTGATTTTTAATATAGAGTTCATGTAATAATGCAACGCAATAAAAAAAAAATATTTACGTTTAAATTTGTCCTCTTCAGCTCTTTTGATATCATCAGACGTCAACAATTTGTAAACAGATTGGATTTAATTATATGTATAAAATGAAAAACTCATTGTCCTCCTAATTTTACGCGGTCGTGAGAGACGCGCTAGACCGAGACCGGTGGAGGCAGATCATCCACTCCAGATATAACCACGATGCTGACTACGATCCTCAGACATGAGGGACCGACTATAGAGAGAGAGAGATAAATGTATTTAGTTTTGCTTTTGGCTTACGTATGCCTTCGAGTACCGAGTAGAAAGTAGCAGATCTAGAAAAAGACCGTTCATGCAACGAACTTTTTCGTTTTCTAATCTACTAGCATAACAAACTCCAATCACGTCTGTTTAGTCATTATGCTGTTGTGATTTAAAAACAAAGCTCCAAATATCTATTCAAGCTTGCCCTGGAATCGATCGAGAGCCGTGCCAAAAGGCTCATAGGCAATGACACTCTTGTGCAAAAAAGACTTCAAAGTCTTGAACATTGCCGAAAAATTGCTAGCTATCTGGTATTTTTTTTTAACGGACACACTTCGGAGAGTGTGCAACTGATCTGCATGATCTAATACCACCTTGCCTTTTTTCTATCGGAATGCTAGTAGCTAAAAAAAGCGACATCGTTTCATGGTTGACGTTTCAAAGACGCGAACGAAGAGATTTGAATCTACTTTTATGATAAGAACGTCAAGGCTGTGGAATACGTTGCCCGAGTGGGTTTTCCCAAATGGTTACAATCTTTGTGTTCAGACCGAGAGTGAATCGGTTTCTTCTAGGTAAACACGCTCCATCGTGGACCGCATCGTCGCTTAACATCAGGCGAGATGGCGGTCAAGTGTGAGCCTATAAAAGGTTTAAAAAAAAACAAAGAAACGGAGCCGAAAAATCGCAGTTCTATTTTGTTTTGGTACACTCATCTTTATACAAACTAGTTCAGTCACTCGTCACATATATTTGGTTAAAATACCGGCAAGATTACCTCGTTGAATTGTTAGTACCACTCAACCTCTACACCACGTAATAGCCAGCACAGATATATTATTTTTATGTAGTTTAGAAATACAAGAGAAGCAGATGTGCCTGATCATAAGCAACATGTCTGCTCATAACAGCACAGTGACACACAGCTATTGTAACATGAAGAGTCCAAATCATTATCTACCACTGCACTGCGCTTGTTATGCTGATATAATTAAATGAAAAAATCTACTAATCTACAGAATAAAAACTGATCCATGATTTAATTAAATGAAGAAAAAAAAAGATGTTCAATAATGAAGCTTCATTCATCTCGAATGAAACTATTAACACTTTATTCCCGAGTTTAGTTTAAAAGCAAACTCCCGAAGCCGTAACTAAAGATTAGGCCAATTTGAAGTGATATCCGCCATGTATGTGACCCATTTAAGAGGGGAACGTGGAAAATGGTTTTGTGAACATCGTCGCCGTCTCTGGGGACCTTTATTATGGCATTGGAATCCGAAAATACCGTTTACCGTGTATGTGCTTCGTGACTTTATCATGTGGTTCCGTAATTTAAGAAAATTATTTACGATCTATAGGGTGAAGCAGAACGTTTATACTGAATCGAAAGAGACGTATTTCACCGATCCATATGAATATTTTTTTGCTATCCTTACTATAGAGTTCCCATAGCTAGGGCATAGGTATCCCCCCTATCGTAGTAGGGGGTTTGGGCCATAATTTACCATACTGGCTGTCAAATCATTCGGAGAGGGACCTACTCATTGAACGCTTTTGGGTTTTGGGAAATCTCATGAGTACGCATCACCGATATGCGTAATAGGAGTGTATCTGTATCTATTCAGAAGTCTTATTCTGCAACATTAATGCCATTTTATAATAAAATTCTGCCCTATAAGTTTTAACTCCTATCGGCAGTCCCGATATCTGCCAATGTTTATGGTTTCGAGCTGGTAATAGCACAGACACAAATGTCTAATACGGCGATGACTCTATTGTTATCTATTCAGGTTAAGTAAAGTTTTGTAATACAGCGATTGATTCTAAAAATCGCAAATGGAAGACAATTTGAAAAACAATCCCATACCACAATATGGCAACGTCATTATAGTTGCATGAAAATAAAACCTGCAGTTTCTGAAACATTTCCCGCTCAATAATATACTCGTTCGACGCTGATTGCGTAATTTTTTTGTCGGATAATAGCTTTTATTGTTGTGCGATAAGGTTGGAAATGGTCTGGTTGTCAGTGGATATAAGACAAAAGGGTAATGACTGTCGGAAGCGGGACCATCTGCTGGCGTCCATAGACATTACGGCGCGATCTTGCGGAGCTTCGGTCGCGATACACTGAGTGAGACCTTCTTTGTTTCGACATTATCTTAATTTATGAAAAGTCAGATATGTTTACGAAATCATTAATTGTGTGATTGATGTACCAGCAATAAAAAAAAGTGTAATAATCACATTTATAAAATCATTTGTCATCATTATGTCTGGAATACGACGGAAATCCGTAAGACGTTCCTAGCCGCTGTACTAAAAATTCTTGACTCATGACTAATAGTAGTTTCAGACTAGCGTTTTATACGCGTATATAAGTTCACTTTTGGACACATGTAGGCACGTATAGCTGCGTCTTTTGTCACACCCGCAACTCGGACGACCATTGACGCGCTTCTAAGATCATAGCGCCAGTCGACACAGGAAACTCTCCACGCGCAGAAACCCATGTTGATACTGACATGACACCACTAACCGGTAATGTAACGCACCTGTAAGCGCGTATGCCGAAACGAGCGTATACGGGCAGAAAAATACGCTAATCTGAAATCACTCTTACAAATGACAAACCTCTTGACTTTTGGGGCAAAAAACCTGTCGGAAGCGATGGCTTACCGTCAGAGCGGCGAGGGAGCAGAGGACTTTCACGTTAGATGCTCTTTGAATGGGTGAAATGTGTTGTGTGGTGAAGGTGTCTGTGAGTTCGCGTCGCTGACATGTAATAAACACGTAATAACAGTATAAGTAGGTATATCTATATCTCTACATGTGTCATGTTATGCACCAGTAGTCTTATTTTATACTAAAACTATAAGCTAGAAGTTTCACTTCTATCGGCAATCCCTATTTTTACATTTCGTTATTTACGTCTAGGCTGTGGAATGCGTTGCTTGGGTGGGTTTTCGCCGATGGTTGCATTCTTGGAATTTTCAAATCGAGAATGAATCGGTTCTTGGTGAATTCGTCCCATCGTAGACCGCATCGTCGCTTAACATCAGGCGAGATGGCGGTCAAGTGTAAATCTATAAAAGTAAATAAAACATTTTTAGCATTAAAATTAACGTGGTTGTTACACGTATTTAATTGGAAAACGGGACACTCACGTATATATCGTCGCTCAATCCGACTCGAGTTTCGGCTGTGTCCGGCGGCCTTTTTCAAGGAGAGTGCACATGCACGATGGCTGCCCGTTTCGCACTCATCCAAAATCCATCGCGCGCGTGCACTCTCCTTGAAACAGGCCGCCAGACGCAGCCTAAACTCGAGTCGGATTGACCGATCATATATACGTGAGTGTCCCGTAATCCAATTAAATATAAATAAAACACATTTTTTCTTGTCCTCGTTCTAGTGTATCGCCGCTTAGTTTCGGACAACATCGAGTGTTATTATATCTGTTATCTCTCCGCGTCCATTACTGTCGGCGGAAGATGTCCTACGCACCATGACAGTGGACTGTTTAGGACGTTCAGATACTTTGGGCTACCCTTAACAGGATGTGTTAATGCTCATGATATTCGCGTTTAAGTCCAGTCTCTTTCATGGGCTTAGATAAGAGAAGCAGAGATTTTTAAGGTTCAGGTTAGAAAGTATCATGACGTGCATGATACTTTCTAATCTGAATCTTAAAAATCCTACTGTCCTACTAATAGGTATTATACAGTTATAAAGTATGACCTGATGAAGTAAGATGCTGAATTATGACCTTGACTCTCTCCTTCTGAGATAAGACCGCAAGTACACGCAGTGGGCATATCTAGTTGGCTGCTTATGCTATTCGAGTGAAAATACTGCCTGATTTAGCATATCATTAAATCGGTAGAAAAAAATAGTTTTTTCATATATGTATTATAGCGACGAGGCTAGCAGGACGGACATGTGCCTGATGGAAAGGTACATGCCTGCCTGTAACATCATAGTGACATGCAGCTTTTAGAACATGAAGAGTCCAAATCATTACCTAGAACTGCACTACGCTCGTCACCCAAAGATACAAACTGTTCTATCTCAATGCCCTGTAATTTTAAAAACATTTCCCTTCAAACAGTGTTGCTTTAGTGGAATAACTAGTTAAGAAAATTATGATACTTCACCATGCGGACTCTGTCAATAGTCCTAATCAGTTTGTTTATTAGCTTATGTAATTTTTTGATGTCATGATTTGATCCAAAAGGCAATTAAAACCATTTAAATACCGATTACAGCCCGTACAATGATCTTAATATGAGTTCGAATTTGCGAAAGTTTAGAATAATCATTTATTTTATGGATTCACAGTGCTTGCGTGCGATCAAAAAGTCATAAAACGTAATAGTGAAATATTTATTTTGTCATAATACGTATATGAGTATTTGAGCACTTTATTCCTTTGTTCAAAAGGCACATCTACTTTCTTACCTTTCATATCACTCCTAACGATGTTTTGATGACACCGCCTGAACACAAATTTGTATTTTATTGATAGAAATGGGTATGATTCGGAAGCGACTGTGATTTCGTTGTTTACTTTCTTTCTTTGTTATTGACACGGTAAAAATATCACTGATTTTGGGACGCAATTTACACAATATCTTTTCAAAATTAGTTGAAATTTATATCGACAAAGGCTAGAAATGAAAACTAGACATTTAAAAAGAAGGATAGCATCGCAGGTTTGGTAAACCATCATCACAATTCAAACCCTAAATGATGAATGGTTCCTTACCACCATATGAAGCGTAAGTCTAGTTTTTTATCATTCTTAATGTAACAAAAAAACTATTGCTGAACTATTAGATGGGGAATACTTAACCAAATTAATAACGCCATTATTAAAGAAATCTAAGTTAGAATGAAATCACACTACAGTACATATCTACCTAACTACTAAGGACATTTGAATTACCCGTAAACTGTCAAAACCCTAGAGATGGTTAAGACCACTATTCATTGCAAGCTCACTGTTAATTCAGAATGCCGGCGGCATTACCAATCTGAACGGTAATGCTTAATCGTTGAGCCAAATGAGAGCCAGCGTTTGGTGCTTCGGCGTGCCGAAAGGTCAATAATGCCATAGTGATTGAAAATGTACTTACTTTGTTTGCCTGAGGGGCCTGAGGCTTATTATGTACTGCCATTAGAAAAGACACAAAAAACATTGACGGAAATACAAAACAAATCAGATTCGAACGAGAGAATTCACCATCATTCATTGTATCTGTTTATTTTTCAGGTCAAGGAACTAATACGGCCCGAGGCACCAAGGCTTTTGCTGAAATAATATTATGTCCTTTCAAATGTATGTTCCGTATTTATTATTCGTTATAAAATAAGGAAACATTTTGCTATGTTAGGGAAAAGAAATATGTTATATTTGATCGTATAGGATTATAGGTGAGGCGTTTAAGGAATTGTAGCGGTTTTGGCCATAACACAATTTTTCAATACCTATTTGGTTCTTTGAGGATTACACACCTACTAGTGATTCATCCCGGTTTCGCCTGTGGAACATTATATATAGCTAATATCACTCAAGGATCAAGTAAATTTTCTACGATGAAAGAATGTTGAAATCGGTCCAGTGGTCCCTAAGATTACTGCGTTCAAACAAAAAACCTTTTCAGCCTTATAAATATTAGTATACCTCAAGATAGGTAATAAACGCTTTTTTTATACAAAAATTAAACCGACTTTAGTGCAATACAAGTTTTCATTATTTAATTTACGTAATTTTGTGTTGTTATGACTGAATTTCATAACTTTTGTGAAGTCTACTACTACGTTTGTTATCCAGACAAAATTGTAGGCAAATTTTAGTTTTTTGTTTAAATTCTGAAAATCACGGAATTTCGGGAAGCATGCGATTTGCAACAACAAAAGAAATATTATAATCGGTTGGGGGGCTCTCGAGATACCAGGTGAAATATATAAAAAAACATAGATCTCATCGACGGCATAATTTAATGCTATATTTTATTTCATACGCGTCATCAACGTCACTTAACAACTTCATCATTACGTCACACTAATAAAATATAAAGGTGACAATTTGTGTCTGTAAGTTCGTGTGTTTGTTATACGTATCTTTGTAACGGCTAAACGGATCTGAATGACTACATATTGATATAGTGAGTAAAAATTAATTTTATTTTATTCTAAATAGAAAACAAACAGCATTAAACAATGAGATATCTGAGATGCCTAAAGCCAAAAACAGTTTTCAGTGATACAATTAGTTAGTTTAACACATACACTATTTTTTATTACGTTAAAGTTAGTAGTTGTTAAGTTACAGTCCACAGTAGACTTACATATATAACTGTGAAAGTGTACAAAAGCATACATTAACTTCCTCTTCATAATTGCTTAAAACCCTTCGGGTCAAAGAGTCACTTTGCCCAGTAAAGCTCTTCTAACCATGAACTGGCTCAGGTCAAGATTGTTGTCTAATGGACTAATGGCTTGGAGTGCTAAGTTTGTATACCTCTCTAGCCCGCTCCTAGACAATGGCTCATTGTGGAGCATGCCACTTCAACGCAGCCCGGTGAGATATGACTCGGCTGCTGTGCACCTAATTATGCCATGGTAGTTGAGATTTAACAAACAATTTATTTTATTCCAACAACGCAAAATTCAGGAAATACATACATTACCTGAATATTAATGTGTTTGAAGTAAAAACGCAGTCTAGAACTGATAAAATTATGTAGCTAGGTGACCGAACTTTGCTCGGTTTAAATACTGAGTGTAATTAGACACGTGCAGTTAAAGGGTTGTAAAGTTGAGTATTAGATTTTCTCAAAAAAAAAAACGGAATTTAGAAACACAAGAGAAGTCGTCTGGGTTCGAACCCAGATCTACTTACTAGTTCATGAGCGCGCAACTGCCCGCCTAAGCTTTTATACTGTCGTTCAACGTTACGAAATTTACCGCCGCATTCTAATTGTAACAGTTTTTCATTGTCTAAAAACGCACATAAAATGATGTTTAAAAAAAAAATGAAACGATCTAGATCGATTCATCAGCCTCGAAATACAGAGTTCCAGACGTTTTTGCGATTCAGAATATATATTTATACATACAAGAAAGTCTCGTTTACAGGTATTACATTAAATTAGAGTAGGTAAGAGTGTAAAAATATCGTAACTCATCGTCATTATTGTTAGTGTTACTTTTACTAAGTCAAGTGAAATAAGTGACTTCCCCTTGATAGAGTCAATAAGAAAAGTGCTGATGGAGACCTTCTTGTTTATAAACTATGTAGCAATATATGTAAGTTAGATATAAATTACTAGCCTAGACTTAATAAATTAGACTAGATTGTAATAAGTATTAAGATCCAAGGAAATTTGGGAAATAATTTTAGAAAAATAAAACTTTATTGTAACTCGTTTTGGCTTATTAATCGCGATGCTTTTTTAAAGCGAGTCTCGTCTCTTACTGGTGTAAGGTGGTTTATAATCACTAGTAGCATCCATAGTCCATGTGTTCTTTCTGGCCATCTACCTCTGTATACAAAATTTCATCCAGATCCTCTTAGTTGTTTTTATTTGAAAGAGTAATAAGCACATATACCAACTTTCGCGTTTCTAGTATTAGTAGAAAGAAGATTTGATCAGTAAATTTGGTCAATTGCCTGTCAACTCGTATTAATAGTGGTAGCAAAAGTGGCTCAATTTATGTTATCATTGCTAGGATTCGTAGCTTTCTCTGATAAAGAGATAGTAAAGGCTTCAAGACCATGATTGAGTTAAGTTAGTAGAACAGACAGAGACAGGCAATAGAGGCAGTAACTTGACAGTCAATTTCAGACTGGCCTCGTAGCTTAGTTGGTAGTAGTTAGTTCCTTTTCCTTGACCTTGCTAAAGCTTTCGACAGCGTGTCAAGAAAGCTACTGCTCAAGAAGCTTGAATGCTCTGGTGTGAGAGGAACTCCACTGGACTGGTTTTCCTCCTACTTAAAAAACCGATGGCAACGTGTTAAAGTTGGAGAATTTTACAGTGACTACGAAGAGGTTTGCTATGGAGTTCCACAAGGCAGTGTTCTCGGTCCTACGCTATTTCTTGTATATATAAACGACCTATGTCAACTTCCCCTTAACTGCGCCAGGATTTTCGCTTTCGCCGATGATACGGCTATCATTTTTCATGGGCGTAATTGGGATGAAGTTAGTAAATCAGCCACGCTGCAACTTTGTAGTGTCAGCAAATGGCTCCAATCTAATCTACTAACCTTAAATGCGAGTAAAACTAAAATCGTAGCTTTTCACATTTCACATCGCACAGCTCCCAAACATCCCGTTTCCATCAAACTACATACTTGCACTAGTTCAACCATCCCACACACTTGTGAGTGCCCCTTACTAGAACAAGTACAATATGTGAAATACCTTGGTTTAAATATTGATGAGCTCCTGTCGTGGACGAAACAAATTGAGTCAGTCAGAGCAAGACTTCGCAAGCTTCTTTTTATCTTCAAAAAGCTACGAAATGTTGCAGACAAGCAAACCATAGATATGGTATACACTGCTCTATGTAAGTCTCAAATTATGTATTGCATTACCTCGTGGGGTGCGGCGTGTGCCACACATATGATAAAAGTTGAACGAGCGCAGAGATTAGTTCTGAAGGTCGCGCATAAAAAACCGTTTCTATATTCTACAGATGCTCTTTATCGCGATACCAAAGAACTCAGAGTCAGACAGCTGTATATCCTCAAGTGTGTCCTAAGATTCCATCCGACAGCGCTTAGTACAATAAAAACTCAAGAAACATCCAATAAAACACCACGGACCCAAAGATGGGATCTCCCTCGTAGAAGCACTGGTCAGGGTCAAAGGAGCTACGGGTTTCCAGGCCCTTTTATATACCAAAAACTAAATAAAGCGCTCAAAATACTATCAAATACGAAAAAAGAGTGCAAAAAGAAACTAATAGACTTTCTCCTAGAATCGAGCTATGAGGACACCGAGGCAATGCTTATGACCACAACTTAGTGAAATATGCAACACATAGCACGCCCTTTTTCACATTCATCACAGACTCACAGACACAAAGTCACATATGCACACATCGCGTACACGCACGTACATATACACACTCACCCTCATCCTCAAACTCACCGTCACACGCACACTTACACACCCACACAATCCTACACACTAACACACACACACACCCTCATCCACATGCACACACTCTTTAGCTTATTTAGCATTTGTCAGAATGTGTCACGTATGTCTTGTTACAAATTTGAAACGTAAGGCCAGGTAATTCTGTCAAAGTAGGCATTTAACGCTGTCTTGTTCTCGCGACCGTCACCGACCGCGGAATCGGTGCCACAGTGCAGAAATAACATTAAAATATTGGACTATGTAATTTAAACTCATTTTTTGGTCAAGATTTGTTTAGGTTTTTTGTTTATGATAAGAGTTTTGTTGCTATATAAACGAAGAAAAATTAAATTTATCTATACTCGTAGGTATATAAAACTCAACCTTTTCTTTTTTGGTCACACTATAAGTTGAGAACGGCTTTTCCAATTTCATGCATCTTTTTAAAATGTTTCCTAATAATTCACAAGTTCGTCAAAAATTTTAAAAAATGTGCTGAAACGTAATGAAAGGCCAGTAAAAATGGAAGGTTTTTTGGTCAACTTTGCACTAAATTTCTAAACCAATTTTTTTCTATGAGGTAAAGATCACTTACTGAGCATAATATTACAAAATGCTCACAGATACAGGTAGAGTTTCAAACGCCAATTGAAAAAAAAAACTGTTTTAGCCGATATTTTGGAAACTATATATTTTGACAATAATTGTAGTGTTCGGTGTAACACCAAACACACAATTTACCAACGCGCGCCATGCGTTGTCAGCATTGTCGGCGCATGAAACGCAAACATTTTTAATGCACTTTACGGAACCGCCGCGACCGGGTGCATTCGAAAACAATTAACATTCTATTAATATTATTAAACATTAGTCAAATCCAAACCACTTTTCTCTTGCAATCCTCACCCTTTAAGAGCTACCGAAACATTGGTCCTTCGAGCAAACGCGAAACATTTCGTCCTTCGTAAAGGGTCTCGCGATTCGTGTGTGAACTGTGAACTGTGAGACAAAACGAACTTTAACATTAACATTTGAACATTAACATTAGTGAAAGAGTGTGGATTACAGTGTCATAAGGAGAGGTTTCAAGATTTGACGCAACATCTAACAATTTCAACGACTTCAAGTAAGATCTTTCCTTACTAAATTATCAAGTCAACATGGAAGGTGGACAACATTACGAGAGGCAGCTGGAGATTAAACAAAGATTATAACACTATTTACTAACTTTAAAAAGATGGTGCTGAGAGAAAGTCAAGATTGGAATATTTTAAAACACGTTCCGAAACATTAACTAACCTATGGGCAGAGTTTGAGTCAATTGATAAAATATTATGTACTTCCGAAAGTAGGACACATACATATTTTTCAACACAATGTTATGCGAAAACGCGTGATATTTTCTTAGAACTTTCCACCTTATTAAATGATGGCTATAACAAATTAACAAAAGATTCTGCTTCTATGGACTTTGCGGGAACATCCAGTCAGAACAAGCCTGAATCGGGTGGCGAGGAAGATGACGAGCAGCCGCCATTGCTGCCACCGTCTAACAAGACCGATAGAAATGTTGCTTTTTTTCTCGCCAAAGAAACAGGACGCAGGCTCGCCTAGCAAACTTGATGAGATGTACCGCAAGCAACAAGTGAATATGAGAGCTTTTGCACGGACTGTGAACAACATCGATGTGGAATTATTGATAGAAAAGTGGGAATTCGACGATGCTCTCAAATCACTTGAATATCGTTGGTCAGTTATCGATTCGTTGCATTGGGAGATTGAAAGTGAAGCATACGAAAGAGATATCATGTATGAGGCAGTATTTAACCGTGAGGAAAACACATATAATAACTTAAAGAAACAGATTAACAAAAACTATGGTCGGTCGCACACAGGGACAAATCAACTCCAAAACTTGACATTCCAATCTTCTATGGAAATTATAACTCATGGGTGTCTTTTAAAGACTTGTTCATTGAGGCTATTCATAACAACACAGCTCTATCCAATGCACAGAAGATGCAGTTTCTGAAGAGCAAAGTTAAGGGAGAAGCCGAGCGCCTCATCCAACATTTGCAAATAAGCTCTGATAATTATTCAGTATGTTGGAGCATTTTAAACAACAGATATAACAATAAAAAATGATATTTACTTCTCACATGAACATTTTATTCGGGCTACCTAACATACAGCAACAGTCATTAGGCCTAATTAAAAAAATGTATGACACAACTACGGAGTGTCTACATGCGATTAGGAATCTAGGAATAGATATTAGCACTTGGGATCCCATGCTAGTTTATGTTTTATCCCAAAACTGGATTCAGAGACACACAAAAACTATATTGAGTCTCTTAAAATTCAAGAGAAATACCGGTTTTGCAGGAGTTTTAGACTTCATGGAAAGTAAATTCACTACGCTAGAGTCATCCCGACGCAAACAAGAGTCTACGGCGCAGAAAGCCCATTCACAACAACCAACGCTCACGCCGAGAAAATCTTTTCCAAATTTCAATAACCACAACAAATTTTATAACGAAAATCATGGAATTAACCGAAGTTATGCAAATGCAAACCCCACAGTTGCAAAATTGCATCATGTTTCCAGTATCAAATGTCCTCTATGTAACAATGCGCACGGAATTTATAATTGTAAATTATTTTTGCAAATGCCAGTGGAAAAGCGCTATCATACAATTAATCGACTTGCATTATGTGTTAACTGTTTATTCACACATAATGGAAATGCATGCAATTCACTAAAAACTTGCCATAAGTGCGGTGATCAACATAATACACTTATACATGAGGCTTTTGTAAAGTCTACGTCAGCAAACCAGACAACAGCTTCATTAACTAACACGGCGACAGCCTTAACAACCGATAAGAAAATGCGGTAAACACGTCTCAACTATCACCTAACGACGATACGGAAGTTTTGTTAGCGACTGCCTTATTAAACGTGCGAAAAGCGGATGGAACATTTTATACTTTAAGGGCTCTTATCGATCAGGGCTCTCAAATTTCTCTAATAACGGAACAAGCTGCTCAGATACTTAACATTAAGAGAAAACTGCAAAGGAGTTATATATGGAGTAGGACAAAGAGAGAATAACTGTAAGGAAAACTTAACATTACTTGCGGTTCTATTTACAACAACTTTACCTTTAAGGCCGAGGTAATAATTATGAATAATTTGATTAAAAGCCTACCAAACAAAACATTTGCTAAACCATCGTGGCCTATTATACAAAATCTTAACCTAGCCGACCCCCAGTTCTACGTCAGTCGTCCCGTAGACTTACTACTCGGGGCGGACATATACAGTAACATTCTTTTGAGTGGGATAATTAAAACAGAAGATGCATCACAACCAATAGCGCAACATACGCAACTTGGCTGGCTTTTGTGTGGTAATGCGAGAACTTACCATTGTAACGTGGTAATCAACTGCTTAGAGGACATCAAACATTTCTGGGAAGTGGAAGACATTGAGGAACAGGGAGAATTAACGCATGAAGACCTCAATTGCATTAAACATTACCAGGAGAACGTGAAACGAAACATAGATGGACGGTATGAAGTAAGACTTCCAATGAAGGCTAATTTTAAAGAAGAACTAGGAGAATCAAAACGAAGGCTATAGCGCAATTTAGAAACATGGAAAGAAAATTTGAACGACAAGAAAGGTTAGCAAAAGCCTATAAAACATTTATCCAAGAGTATAGTGATCTAAAACATATGACACCAGTCAACAGTTATTCGAAGCAAGAGTGTTATTTGCCTCACCACGGAGTAGAGCGCGCCGAATCTACCACTACAAAATGGAGGGTTGTATTTAATGCCTCCGCCAAGACATCTTCAGGGCGCTCATTGAATGATTTAATGTTTACTGGACCTAACCTACAACAAGATTTGATGTCTTTGCTGATGAAGTGGAGACAATACAAATATGCTTTTACTGCTGACATTGAGAAAATGTACCGACAGATATTAATAAACGAACTTGATCAGCCACTACAAAAAATTATATGGAGAGATAGTCCCGAACAACCATTACAATCATTTCAACTTTCAACAGTAACATATGGCACTAGGGCTGCCCCCTTTTTGGCCATGATGACATTACGGAAGCTAGCAGCGGATGAAAGGGCAAACTACCCCGACGCGGCGAAAGTAGTGGAGGAGTCGTTTTATATGGATGACTTAGTACACGGAACTTATACTATGGAACAAGCAAAGAAACTGATCGATGATTTAATTAATCTTTTGAAGTCAGGAGGATTTAACCTGCGAAAATGGTCGTCAAATAGTGAAGAAACATTAGAGAACATTAACAAAGAACTGAACAGTAAGAAAGAAGAAACCGTTTTTAAATTTAAAACCGACACTGTCTCGAAAACACTAGGGTTGTGCTGGAACCCAACCAATGATACGTTCACATTTAAATGTAAAATAACCAAGTTAACATCTAAACCAACAAAAAGAAATCTACTGGCCGAAATATCCAAACTCTTTGACCCATTAGGTTGGTTGACACCCTAAGCACAAAATTAAAATTATATTTCAAAAAGTCTGGAAAGAAAACACGCATTGGGACGAGCGGGTGTCAGATAACATTTATAACGAGTGGTCTAAACTACAAGCGGACATTGACAAAATAAATGATTGCAAAATACCTAGATGGATATCATCGAATGAACGTGACGTCATTGAACTACACGGATTCTGTGACGCTTCTATCGAAGCGTTTGCCTGTGTAATATACGCGAAAGTGAGAAAAACAAACAAAATTGTTCTTATCGCCGCAAAATCCAAACTTGTACCACACAAGAAAACATTAACATTGCCGAGACTAGAGTTGAGCGGTGCATATTTACTGTCAAATCTTATGAACAAAATTAAACAGTCATTAAACCAACATGAAATTGAGATGTATGGCTGGACTGATTCTAAGATAGTTATCGGTTGGTTACAAGGTGAACCGAGCCGCTGGAAACCCTTCGTTGCCAACCGAGTGAAACATATACAAGAGGTGATGCCTGTAAAAGAGTGGAGATACGTGAGATCGTCGGAGAATCCGGCGGATGCTGCAAGCAGAGGTTTGACTGCATCTCAGTTAGTTGAACATACGCTGTGGTGGGAAGGTCCGTCGTGGCTACCCGTATTTATACCTCAAACTGCAAAACAAACATTTTATACAAAAGAGGAGGAGAAACAATCATACACGTCGCATCCAGTTCAACAAAATAAAAATGATAACGTAATTGACCATTTGTTAGAAAAACATAGCACATTCACAAAAGTGCAACGCATCATTTCTTGGGTTTTGCGCGCTGACCCCGAAACAATGCAAAGTGCCTACAACATATCTCACATTACGAGAATTACAGAAATCAAAGTCCGTAATAATAAAACACGTACAAATAAATGGATTTGGAACGGAAATAAATTTCTTACGTAAACATGGTAAAGTTGAATCGAAAAGTATGCTACTGCATTTAAATCCATTTATTGACGGTGAAAACATATTGCGTGTTGGAGGTCGCTTAAGAGAAGCGAACATTTCAGCTGAAATGAGACATCCGAAAATAATCCCGAAGGAGTGTCGTTTAACTACCCTACTCATTGATAAGGCCCATAAAGAAACATTTCACGGAGGAGCTAAGTTGACCATGGCCAAACTGAGACAAGAATATTGGATAGTAGGAGGAAACAATGTAGTGAAGAAACAGCTAAGACAGTGTGTGACGTGCCGCAGGAGTGAAGGACGAACACAAAAACAATTAATGGGAGATTTACCTCTGCAAGAGTCAACGAAGCCATGCCATTTTACCATACCGGAGTAGATTATACCGGTTTTGTGAACATAAAAGCCAACAAGGGACGCGGAAGTAAAACTCTAAAGGGCTACATTGCCATTTTTATTTGTATGGTAACTAAGGCCGTACATTTAGAGCTAGTGACGGATCTAACAAGTTCAGCATTTCTCGCTGCGCTGCGACGTATGTCGGCGAGAAGAGGAGCCCCGCGACACTTATACAGCGACAACGGAACCAACTTCGTTGGCGCTAACCGAATACTGCAAGAAGAATGGCGACAACTTTGTAACATTTTCAACGATGGTTTTATACGGAAATAACAGAGATGAAAATAGAGTGCCGATGGAACGCTCCTTCCTGGCCAAGCGCCGGAGGTTTGTGGGAACGAGCTGTGCGGAGTTTAAAATACCATCTTAAGAGAGTTATAGGCGAACAAAACTTACCTTTGAAGAGTACGCGACAATCTTGTGTCAACTAGAAGCTTGTCTCAATTCACGTCCTCTCTGTTCGCTGTCTGAAAACATAGATGACATTGAAGTTCTAACACCAGCTCAATTTTTAACAGGAAGATCAGGTATAACTATCATTGACACAGAAGAAGATGCGAGGACACGATGGAGTCTAACTCAAAAGATATTTGGAGATATCTGGAAGAGGTGGAAAATGGAGTACTTAAGCCAATTGACCGCTAGACGCAAATGGCAAACACCACAACATAATATTGAAACAGGAGACGTAGTAGTCATCCAGGAGGAGAATTTACCACCAGGAAAGTGGGCGTTGGGCAGAGTTGTGGAAGTCCATCCGGGACACGATGGATACGTTAGAGTAGTGACTTTAAAAACGAAGAATGGAATGCTGAAAAGGCCGGTAGTAAAATTGTCTGTCTTACCTCTAGAGAAATCGAGACAAGAAAACGAGACGCAACCTGGAAACGATAAACATGAGAAAGCCGATAAAACCGCCGACAAAAAATGACGCCGACGGTCCCGCGGGCGGCAGGCGCGAGGCCCGCGCCGCCGCCGGGGCCGCGGGCGGCAGGCGCGAAGCCCGCGCCGCCGCCGCCCCTACCCCCGCCGCAGCCCGCCGCACGCGCCAGTGACGTTTACAGTGCTATAAGTGAAAAAGTCCAAAGTGTGCGATTTTAAACAAAACAATAGTGTCAAGTGTAGTACCTCCGATCACGGAACCTCACCGACCTTTAGAAAATTATCTTTTAACTAATTATTATTTTTATACGTTCATGCTCTTGCTCAAACATATTATTAGTTATAACTTTAAACTTTGTAATGTTTTCGTTTGCCCCCGGCAAGATGTTCGGTGTAACACCAAACACACAATTTACCAACGCGCGCCATGCGTTGTCAGCATTGTCGGCGCATGAAACGCAAACATTTTTAATGCACTTTACGGAACCGCCGCGACCGGGTGCATTCGAAAACAATTAACATTCTATTAATATTATTAAACATTAGTCAAATCCAAACCACTTTTCTCTTGCAATCCTCACCCTTTAAGAGCTACCGAAACATGTAGAAAATAAAATTTTGCATCTTTTGTTGCTAGTAAACTTTTTTTTGTAAAACTTACTGTTTACGATTTATAACCCATTTAATGATACGGTTGCGATGATGCCGATAATAGTGGATGAAAATGATGTGGTCTACGATGGAACTTGCTTCTCTAATAGAAACAAACACAGTGAACCTCGTAACCCCAAGGTTCAAACCTTCGACAAAAACCCACTCTGGCAATGCGTTTCACAGCTTAGTTGTTCTTATTACAAAAGTGGAGACCAAACTCTTCGTTCAACTCTTCAATCATGATGATGAACGGTGCTGTTTATTCGAGCAACGAGCAATAAGATAGAATAACTTTAATTTAAAAACCCCGACCGACTATAAAAAAAAACTACACGTAAAAAATATTACCTACTATTTAAGGACACTTTGGCGAATGAGACTAGTCTTAGAATATCTTAGTTACCAAAATCCATCAAGCCGTTTGGAAGATATGTGGAAATAAAGGTTTTACAAACATAAAGATACGCGCGAAAAACATAACCCTTCTTCCATTCCGGTAAAAAGAGACATGTTTATGCTATTGGGAACAGAATTCACATCTTATTTTTTTACATTGTTATCATTAAATTGGACATAATAAATCGTAATCGGTAAGTTCGAAAAAAAAGTTTACTGGCAACAAAAGATGGGAAATTTTATTTTCTACAATACTTTATAAGGCTTTATAACTTTTTCGGAATATCGGCCAAAAACGTTCTTTCGAGCTGGCGCTTGAAGCTCCACCTGGATTTGTTATTATTTTGTAATTTTATGCTCAGGAAATGATTCTAAACCTTATATAAAAATACGAATCGGAAAATTAGTACAGAGTTAAATTCTACGAGTAATTTTACTGCCTAAAAGGCTTCTTATCAAATTTGGTCGAGTGTCTAAATTTCATTTTAAATATGTTTTAAATGAACGAAGTTGGGTTTTTAGGGATTCGTAGACAAATTTTAAAATATACGTTATGTCTGTCCATCCGTATGTGACAGCCATTTTTCTCCGAAACTATAAGAAGTATACTATTAAAACTTGGTAAGTACATGTATTCTATGAACAATATTAGCATTTTCATACAAAAAAAGAAAAAACAATAAATTTTGGTGGTGTCACAAACTTGGAAAAGAAATTTAAAAAAAATTCTATCAAAACCATACGTGTATCTATGGATAGGTGTTCAAAAATTGTATTGAAGTTCCTAACATTTTTTTTCTAAACTGAATAGTTTGCGGAAGAGTCTCTTCCAAAGTGGTAAAATCTGGATGTGAGGACTTTTCTTCCAAGTACTAAGTACCTTACTACCAAAGAATTTACCTAAATGGCATTTAAATGCAAGTTAGGTATCATTATGATACCTCACTTGCATTTATATTAGGGGATTTACGCAGGGGATTTCTCCCCCTCTCATTATTTCCTTATCCCGATCTCTGATTTGACGGACGAATATTTTACCGATACTTATCTATTTTCCATTGCATCCGCATTGAACTTTTTACTGATGTGTTATCGACGTCAGTTTTTTGAGACTCCCCTATTAATCTACAACATAAAGTAAACAGCGTACTAATTAGTGTCAGCGTCTATTTGCAATTCTAATGAAAACGGTATCAAAAATCAAGATCATAGCGTGCTTCACTAGTAATGCCTACTGATATTGTTATACTGTGGCACTATAATCGTAATATTTAAAATTTATTGGTTGTCAAAATTGCAAAATCAAGCACAGGCCCGTCGTCCGTGAGCGCCGAAACGCGACTGATCAGGCCTGCCGAACGGCGCGCTATATATATGGTAGATATTAAAACATAGTGAATAACTGATACTTTTTATGAAGTCAAACTCTGCGAATGCATCTATAACTTTTTAGTGGCTTTCGTTGAGTACAAAATTTAGTAAAAAAAATCATTAGTTTAGTCATAAACTTGAAAAAACTTTTGAAAAGGGGTAACTTTGGGATTTTTCTATCAAGTAAAATTCATTAAATCGTGTTATTGACTGAATTGCACTAGATTAGATCCTTAACTAATACATGTATTTTTTCAGAGTTTAATACACTATTTTAAAGGTCTTAAAGTTGTTTTAAAAAATCAAAATTACGGCCCACACGCCCTTAAACATCCTGCTCATGTTGGTACACAAATATTATGAACTTTTTGTGTTGGATCAAAGCAATTGTAATAATTGTCATTATTCCAAATTGTATCATATACAAGTTACCTGTTCATATAACACTTTAACATTTGTCAGAATATTGTCACGAATGTGTTGTTAGAAATTCAAAACAACACACAAGTATCATACTAATGATATAACTATCATAATAATAACTACAAATAATATAATAAAAAAATAAAAAAAATGTTTTTGTATTATCACAATAGTAAAAATTGTTAAAAACTCAAAATTGTTTTAAAAAAGAAAAAAAAAATGTCACATAAGCCTATTTCACTTTAAAGTATATTACCTCTTTCTTATACCATTATTATTAACTATAGCACGTGAATCGAAGAGAACTAGCTCTCACAAACACAGGGAATCCTACTGTGGGAGCTAGGGCTACATATTGAAACATAATATAATTCTGCATGTTAGTTTAAGTCAATTTACTATAAGGCCATATTGTTAAAAGGAAATAAAGTATTATTATTATTAACTCTGCCTGCGAAGCCGAGGGTCGTGGGTTCGATTCCCACCCAGTGCAAATATTTGTGTGATGAATTCAAATATTTGCACTGTGTCTGGGTGATTCTATGTATAATAAGTATGTATTTACAACTATATAAGTATTAAATCAGCTATCTAGCCATCATATTACAAGCTTTGCTTAGTTTGGGGTCAGATCGTGTTGTGTGTGAATTGTCCACCAATATTTATTTATTTATTATTAATTTGATATAACATTAGATTAATTCTTAGTGTATAAGAAAACATTTATAATATACCTTTATACTTTGTAACGCCCCACCCCTACTCAAAACGGATACGTCTCTAAATTCATAATTCAAATATTTGCCCATCCATAAAATTAAGTCGACCCCGGGTTCTCCCACAGGCCAAACCAATCAATCTAAATTGATAACAGATAAAGCTGAAAAGCTAGATACTTCGTTCGTTGTTTCCGTCAAGGTATAAATTACAATGCAACTTCGTACAATTTAGTGCTTAAAAGAATTAAGTGTTCTTGCCCATATTTTACAGAAAATCTAGGACTTATATAGAACTTGGGGACCAGTTAAAATGGCGGACTTTAGGGATTTGAAACTGCAGGTTAAAGCTAGGGTAATACATAGTGACAGTTACTTCCATGCGGCCTGCAAAGAAGACCATGCTATCTTAATTGGAGACAATGGAAAAGATATTGTCCTATGTAAACGACCTAGTGCATAAGCAGCCCACTAAATGTTCCCACTGCTGGGACTCGGGGCCTTCTCTCGCAAGGAGAGAGTTTAAGACCATAATCCACCACGCTGGCGAAGTGCGGGTTGGTGGATGACCTCGAAAGATTCTAGGTACCTGTCGGTTTCCTCACGATGTTTTCCGTCACCGTTTTTAAGTTAGCGGCATTACGCACATGACTTCAAAAAACACAGTGGTGCGCGTGGTGGGGTTCGAACCCGGGGGCTCCGGATCGGCAGTCGCCGTTCTCTCGACTAGACCAGCCGTAACTTTATAAACGACGACCTAAAAGCGACTTAGTGCGGCACACGGAAAAACTTTTTTGTTAGGCAAGACGAGTATAAAAAACGAATAATTCCATTTGAATTGATTATTAATATATATTGTAAGCGTATTGTATCTTACGTTTCACAAACAAAGAATGACGAAGATACAGTGCTAAAAAGTTTCAAGTGACGTCATGTTATGGTACGATTTTTACGACAGAGTGACGTCACAACTCCTCCCCCCACTCCGGAAGTTTGATGAGCTATAACTTTATACAATTTTGATAAAACAAAACGTGTCCCATATTTTTCCAAAATCTACGTGACGAACTACGAGTGTTATACCTAATATATAAATACACCATTCAAATTAAGTATTTTTGACCCTGTCGTCATCCCAATGGTTTGGTAAGGAAACATCTTATGTATTTGCGACACCAACAGGGTAATGTAGGTGCGTAATGTCGGAGTGGTGACGGAGCAGCGGAGCGGTAATGTGCCTGTTGGACGCTTTTTTGAAGGGTGAAATCTTGTACAATATTGGAATTATATGATCCGTGCGTATGTAGTGAATGTGATTTGTCGAGGAGTTGGTAAATAAAAATCGGCCTAGTGCGAGTGGGACTCGCACGCGAAGGGTTCCGTACCATTAGCAAATAGACGCCGAAAACCTGTTTTACTGTATGAAAGCCCACTTAATCATTTATTTTGTTTTAATTAATTATATTTAAAAATAACATAAAACTAAATATTCTGTGAATAGTCAAAGCGTCTACCTATCACTGTCATTAGTATCGACCACGGAACGGTAAAAAAATCAAGTTGGTTATATGTGAGACCCCCTCCAATATTAATTTAATTTTTAGTATTTGTTGTTTTAGCGGCTATATAAATACATCATTTGTGAAAATTTCAATTGTCTAGCTATCACCGTTCTTGAGATACAGCTTGGTGACAGACGGACGGACAGACAACGAAGTCCAGTAATAGGGTCCCGTTATTACCCTCGGAACCCTAAAAAGAATTAACAGACATAGAACTGCCGATAAAAGTGAAAACATATAACTTTGAAGTTTTATATTAAATAGCACTGATTGCACAATAAGTTATCTAATTCATAAAAGTCCCTTCAAAAAACTGATTAAAAAAAATTGGTTGCCTGTAAAGTCGGTATACGGGCGAAAGTTTTACGTGACAACGACTTTGAGTGGTAAAATAATTTTACGGAAGGGACGCGTGCCTTTCACTTTTTATGTCTGTCTCTCACGCTCTTAGGCGGGCTAACCATGCCCGAGTGGAAGGGACGCGTGCCTCTCACTCGCTCTCGTTGTGAGCGCATAACGTGAGCGGAGCGTAACGCAGTTTCTTGAAGTGTCACCCGGCAAACCAATTTATAAGACGTTGTCACGTCAAAAGTCATCTGTCCAGCTACTATTTACATTATACATATTGTTCTTACGCATGTAAGTTTCGCGAACTCGCAATATTTCACTCATTTAAAATGCGTCAATGTGCATGTCAAAAGATCTAAAGAGCATTTAAATAAAAATCATTGGCTCAATCAAAGCAAATAAGCGTTACTACATGCCAGACGAAACCGACCTTCAAATCCTAATTGACATTTCTCATCATCGTAGCTAATACCGGGAAATATTCAGGGCCTTATCTGTAATTGAGAAAGGCCCAACAGTACGAGGGAGATTGGGAGTCTATGCTAAAATCACTCGTATCTATGTGAATAAAAAGGTTTGTTTTGGACGAATTGAGAAAATTTGGCGTACAACGCTATTGCAAATAAGCAGTAATTTTAATCACATTTGTAATTATTTTCTAGTATCAGATTACTTAGTAAATGCATTTTTGGAGTGACCACTTCTTTTGGCGCGCCACAGGCAGATTTTTCTTGGGCTGTGAATGGAATTCTAGCGTCACGCTCGGGAATGATAAGAAATCTTCGGGAAAACTCGGGACCTTGGCTAGTGGCCATTTAGAAATGCTGACGCCTTTCTGGATAGCCACACAGCAACATGCTCATGGCTTTCCCCTCCGGTTTCACCCGCGTAGTTTCCAAAGTAAGCTATCAAATTCTGAGTTATAACTTTTCACTTCTATCGGAAGTTTCTATGACTGCCAATTTGTTTTTTATTTAAATTGTATTCCTTTTTCATTTTTTGCTACCAATTAAGACGCACTTTTTTTAAACATAGTGATGGCCGCACTGGTTTTATTAGTCAACGAAGGCTTATGAAGGAGACCCTTTTAACCACCTTGTTTAAACTTGTATCAGTACAGCAAAAATATAATAGTAAACAGTAAACACAGGTAGTGGAGAGACTTTGAAAAGAGTCTGCAAAAGTACCTCACTTTTGCCACTTATTCGGCTATGTTCGGGTTGGAAAGACATTGATTTTAGAGAAATACTAAGACTACAAAGATATTGTTGTTCAGAGAGGCAAAGGCATTATTGGATCTTGTATCCCTGGGTTAACATGATCGAAGTGCAGTGTCTGCATTAGGCGTTGTTTTGACTCTTCATGTTCAAATATAAGCGTGCCACCATGCTGTTATGGGCAGCATTTTACTTACCATTAGGCATTGTTTGCCCCGTCACTCTATAACTATAAAACAAAATATTTTTAAATCCTGACCATAAAATATTATTTTCTTAATCTAATTTACACGAACGATGCTATAATAGAACCTTGGGTCGAATGAGAGAATCAGATAAACAGCCCCGAGAACGGGTGTAGCGAACACTTGTTTGATTTTGAAGGCTTTACGGCCAGCCGGACTTACGCTCACTTACAGCCCGACAGGATTGGGACAATACGATTGTTTAAAATATCAGCGGTTTCGTTTTTGTTGACTGACAGTAAATTGGCTTTTTGAAGATACCAGTTCAAATAAAATAAATGATTTTGATTATTGTTTTTTTGGACTTGTATTGGACTTGGGTATAGTAAACAAATATCATTCCTGGGATATTGACTGTAGTTATATGATGGAAAGCGGAGCGCCGAGGACCGGATTTGGTGGCGCAACATCGGAAAAGCTTTTGTCCAGCAGTAAACGAACACGGACTGACGATGATGATGATGATATGATGAAACGGCTCCCTGATATTTTGAGGCAGATAGTAAACATTTTGATTACAAAATTGAGTAAATTATTGTTATTTCGTTGTTAAACTAACGAAACGATACACAATTTGTAACTAAGCACTCTGATCAGGATATCCTTCGAAAGTTCTGATTGGATTGGTTTAAAGGAGAATTTGTATTCCTACTTTACAGTTGCTTCATTGAAGTGTAAATTGAAGGACAACTTGCGAAGTAATTTTGAGGAAAAACTTTCCCGGCAGGAATGTGCGATAGAGTTGTTGGGTGTCGAGACTCGCCCTGAAAAGGTTTCGTCTGGTTTTATATTTAGTGGTATTTCGCTTTATAAGTTAAACTGAGTTTTGATTATAAAGTTTGCACAAGGGTTTCTTTTAATGTTAGTAAAATGTAAAAGAATGTACTAAAAATATCGTAACTATTTTTAGCAAAAGTGGCAATGGCGCGTTTCTCTGCATAGTACCAACAAAAGTTTATGGTATTTCATTTCTGTCGAGATTTAAGCAATCACATTTCAAAATGCTATATACCCTAATCCTCCTATAAATACAAATTATTCATGCTCTAAGCATAAATATACAGTTTTCTTCTTATATAAAAAGTTTTATTACAAAAAAGGTTTTTTTCTGAATAAGCTGTAAATTTGCTATTTATGAAAAATCAGGTATTTTTTCTTCATGCAGCGCGTGGAGATTTTTTGTAATTTCAATGTTATGTTGTGTTTTCTATAACTTTTAGTGGAATCTTACTTAAACTATAAATGTAAATATCTGGATATTTGTTGCTCAATCACATCGTAACGTATGAACAAATTGGATTGAAATTTGAAACAGTTATATTATATTATTATAGTCTGGAAGAACACATAGCTACTTATTGTCCTGGGAAAATAACAGGAACGTGATCTACGCGGGTAAAACTGGGCATTTATAGTGTAAAATAAATCCTTTTTATCATTGTTTTTTTTCAATCATTCACATTGTCTGAGTAAAACGCTATATAAAAAGCTTCGTCTCCTCTGCCCGTCTTCAAAAGACATCAAGCTACTTTATGCTTCGCTTTCAACTATCATCAGCATGGCCAGCAACGCTATTATTACGTCCCATGGCTCTATCACACACAGAAGTTAATTTACTATAATATCAAAAGATTAATTTTATATTCAAATGACTGTGAGTTAAGTTATAGAACCAAAACTCACAATAACATTTTAATGAAACCGACGCTCTCCATGAGGAAATCCATGTAGATATCTGTGGCCCCATTAAAATTGGTGCTTCTTCTTATAAAAGTCTTTTGGTGGGTGGGTATATTCCCTCAAAGCTAGTGATATCCGTAACAAATTTTCTGTGGGTCAAAAGAAAATTTAAGACGAATCTAAAGCTATCATAACAGTCAAAATCCACCCATGCCCGAGCATCGAGCCACTCGATCTCCCGCGCAAGAACGGAAGGGAGTAAGTAGCCTTAGCTAAAAAATATTGTTCAAATCTTTCTGTCATTTCTTGCGGGAGAGGAAAGTTGCACATTAACGCAAAGCCACATTATTACATACAAAACATACCTGTACCTATTCATTGTCGATCATACTCACACAGCCAAATCACTAACACATAAAAAATAAAGCACCATTCACAAATCTAGCCCCGCGCTCACTCCACAGCATATTATCAAACTCCATGGTCCACGCAGACTTGTACTTTGACAGAGGGGAAACGCTGTGTATGCCTACTCCCTTCCGTGTTGCTCGCTGTGCCCGAGCGACGCTAGCGTTGCGTAGTAGCATTGTTTACACGAAGCTAGAGGTACTGGTTTGCTAGCTTGCTAACACTAGCTTGCTGTCCTAGTTTAAAAAACTAGCCTCGTGTTGCTCGGAAATAAGTAAGAAATAAATATGACAGATTTTTGTTTGTTTCGGTTGCCTCTTGAGTGGAACTATAATTTGTTATTTCTTACTTAATTACAAAACTTAAGAGCTAAATATTGTTGCTGTATTACGGTCTCGCTGATACATTTCCACGTAATTTAAATATGTCCTATTCCTACATAAGATAGCAAGCCACAAAAAAGACGAATATTTCGTTCAGAGGTTTTTGAAATCTCGTACCCAGATAATATTTCAAAAGATTTTAAGGCCTTTGATATCTGGCACGCTTCTATAAAATTTCAGTTTTATCAATCGAACTCGTAGTTAAATGGTATGCTTGATATTTTAGTGTGACTGGAGAGTATTTAATTTCAAAGGAGCAAGGCATTTAGTATGACTGTGTGTGCTAAAATCTTTTTGCAAATGAATTGTCGAGTACAAAACAAAGTTGTGTGAAAAAGTAGGTATTATATATAGGTAAATCAAATCAAAAAACCGTGCCCCGTGGTTTTACCCGCGTTGTTCTTGTTTCCGTTATTTTCCCGAAACAAAAAGTAGCCATTGTGTTTTTCCAAGCTATAATCTGTGTTCCAAACTTCAACCCGACCCCTTCACACGTTACGACCTGATTGACAAACAGACATCCAAATCCATTGAAATTTGCATTGTTAGTAGGATTATTCTAACCTATTTTTTTTAAATAATATCTTCCACGTCATTTTAATGACAATTTACGGCTGGTCTACTCGTGAGAACTAGTACTGCCAGTTTACCCCTTGTTATTTACAATTTCATGCCCAAAACCTTCGGATCATCACTAGATCGGCAGTTGCCATTTTCCCGACTAGACCAGCCCTAACTTGTAAATCAAATCAATCCATTTCAAGAAATGCCCAAACACGCAAATGAAAAACATTATTTAAACTGTCACGATTTTTCACTACACTTGTATTATTAATTTAAATATATGAACACTCAACAACAAATAATAATTACAGTTTCTTATTTAATGTTTCTGGCTAGCTGGTGGCGGTTGGAGACGGAAGACCGAGGATCGGGCTGAGTGGCGTGTCATGGAAGAGGCCTATGTCCAGCAGTGGACAAGTACAGGCTGATGATGATGATTAATGTTTCTACCATAAATTTTAATATAGGACTTTAAAAATATTTCACATTTTTCATACCAATCGCCTATTAATGACAATGAAAATGAAAACAAAACTTCGGAAGCAATCAATCCATTAAAACTTTATTTCCCTTCGAACTGAAGGTGTCTAAAATCATTAATAATGTTACAGTCAAAGCCACTTCGTTTTAATTCAAGCCCCTGGAAGCTGACAGTGAGAGGTGTAATCAGAAGGAATAAGCCTATTTCAACCTGTGAGTAATTCTATTTCAGTCTTTTACGAGTTACGCCACGTAGGAATTTCTGTCGTGCCTAAATAAATATAGCAACGGAGAGGAAGATTAAACATGATAAAATGTAAGGAAGATTCGAGCTCCTGAACAAAAAAATAGCCAGTTATTTCATTGCTAAATAATGTACAACCTTCATTGTATTCCTATCTGCAGGGCAATTAAATAAATTTCATATCTTCGGGTTACGAGCGCGGTGTGACGCTTTTTTTTTAAAGCGACGAGACGAGCAAGACATGTGCCTGATGGTATGCAACATGCCTGCCACATAACAGCACAGTGACACGCAGCTATTGTAACATGAAGAGTCCAAATCATTACCTAGCACTGCACTGGGCTCGTCACCCAGAGATCTAAGATGTTATATCTCTAAGCCCTGGCCCTGTAATTTGCTTAGCGGAGTCTTTCTCTTTGTGTTCAAAATATTGCATAAAGTTGTTCGGTTTTAGGCGTAGTGGTTACCATAGGGCGCACGTCCTGGCTTATCACAATAAAATAAAAAAGTTTGATATCTAACAAAATTCTATTTCTATTGTATGGTATTTTCTTACATAATACAGTTGAAGTATCTCTTAATTTTTATTAGTGCTTATATTATTATGTAGTCGATTATCATGTTAGAATATAAGTGTACCTCACGGCAGTATTTTTGTCTAAAATTGGTTTTAAGTGAAGATCTAGGAACATTTTATGCTTTACTGTATCGACGGTAGTGGTGCTAATCTAGTCATTATGTTACACGTTAGGTCTTCGAAAACTGGCTCTATACCGTCATAATAATGACGACATTAAGGGGATTGAGGTTGCCAAATTCAGGGCACATGCCTGAAACTTGATACTAAAACTCCTACTAGGATCAAACTATAAATAAACTGTAATTTTGATGTAAGTTTATACGCCAAATAATTAAGCCTCTCATTCTCATGGCAAATGAAAGTTGCAATAATTTTACGAGTAGTTTCAAGTTTCTAGCTTCAAAATTTACCAAATGTTCATGTAATTTTACGCCGCCTATATAGTGAACGAAACGTAGGCACGTAAAATCATTATTAAAATTTTTAGGCATTGAATTTTTTTGTGTCGTTTTTGCGATGTGCAATTATATCGGTACCAAATTTCATTTAAATCACTTCAGTAGTGTAGGCGTGAAAGCGTAACAGACAGACACAGAGAGAGAAACTAAAGTTTCTTTCGTATTTATAATATACATATCTGTAGGGATTTCGAAGTATATGTCAAGCTTGAGATTTAAGCTATTTCCTTCAAAATCAAAGTCAAAACCACTTGACTTACTTTGTTTTAAGTAATTATTATGCGTATTTAAATATAGTTAGAAATTACCATAGATTTTAACAAATGTAAATAGCTATTCCCCTGGAGAGTACCTTACAAAGGGTCTAGCGGTCTCATCTTGAATTATTCAGGGATTTAAAGTATCTAATTAGACAAAACTGATGGAAAACGATACGAATGAATAAATACTGGATATATCACAATAGGCATTCATTATGAATGTAAATGTTACTGTAATCTGGCACATGAATTTTCATTTTTCAGGTTTGTAGGCTAATGGAGGTCAAACGGTCGACAAATCATATTAATCACACTATATTGTTAAGGCAATTGTTTATGTGAACATACGAACAAAACATTTTTTTTCTTAAGTGTCAACAATTGAACTGTGTGGGAAAACATGAAGAAAGAAACATGCACTATTGTTTTAAGCGTAAATACGAGTAACTCACTTAATGTCGCCATTGCTATGGGGATTTTTCTCCCAGAAATAGAACGAATAGAATACTAAAAAACTAAATTATAATTTTTCAATTCCATCTGAATTCGCTACGACTGACTAAACCGCATCTAAATCGGATAAGCCGTTTCTGAGATAAGCATACACAAATATGCAGACAAACATACATGATATTTACGTGACATACTAATTAGCTAAATTGAAACAAAATTTGTAGCCAAGGTGGCATACGAGGGGTGATCCAAAAGTAATGATAATCAGTTATTTCTAGTGCACACAAAAATACAAAAAAATTACAGTCACTTGCTCAATTACCCACTAGTTCAGGAAAAAAAATCATATAAATAGGCCACGATTCCCGGGAGCTACATTCATTTGAATACGGACTGTCAAGGAGTGAACATCAAAATGGAAAAACACGAAATCAGAGCTGTCATTAAATACCTCTGCTTGAAAAAAATGTCTACCAAAGACATGCACAGCGACTTGGTGGAAACATTGGGGACTGTTCTCCTCCATATTCCACAGTTGCACGCTGGGCTAAGGAGTTTAAGCTGGGAAGAACATCGACGGAAGACGAACACCGCGAAGGGCGCCCATCGACGTCCCTCACTGGAGAAAATGTGAAAAAAGTTGAAGAAGTTGTATTGGAAGATCGAAGAGTGACTATCAGGCGTGTAGCTGAGGTCACAGGGATCTCATATGGCAGCATTCAAAGAATCCTTGTGAACGAATTGCATATGAGAAAGGTCTCCGCGCGTTGGGTACCGAAAATGTTAAACGACGAGCAAAAGAAGAAACGAGTCGACATGTCAAGAGCAAATCTCGAAAAGTTCCAGGCAGACAAGGATAATTTTTGTCACGTTTTGTGACCATGGACGAAACCTGGATCCACCATTTTGATCCTGAAACAAAACAACAATCGATGACATGGAAACGATCCGATGAACCGACGCCGAAGAAATTCAAAGTGTCAAGCTCAGCAGGGAAGGTTAGGCGTCTGTTTTTTGGGACGCTGAAGGAATAATCATGGTGGACTACTTGGAAAAGGGGGCCACTATTACAGGCTCCTACTATGCAGAACAAATAAGAAGATTGCGGGAGGCTATTAAGGAGAAAAGGCGAGGCAAACTGCTGGCTGGAGTGCTGTTCCATCAAGACAACGCACCGGTTCACAAAGCTGCAATTGCCATGGCTGCCATTCAGGAAGCGGGCTTTGAGCTGGTGGAACACCCCCCCTATTCACCAGATCTAGCCCCAGTGACTTCTATCTCTTTCCACGACTCAAGGAACACCTCCGGGGCAAGAAATTTGACGATGATAGCGACGTGATGGCCGCGGTTGAGGACTTTTTTGAGAGTCAAGATAAAGATTTTTTTTCTAAGGGAATTTTAGGTTTAGAAAAGAGATGGACTAAATGTATAGACTTGCTAGGAGACTATGTTGAGAAATAAATTTAGTTTTTGATTTTATTCATTGTGTTTATTATTGATTATCATTACTTTTGGATCACCCCTCGTAGTAGCAAGGGCATGCGTAAGACCGTAGAGTTGAATCCCACCAGCACCTTCGCATATTTTTCAAGTGGATATGTACAACTGTCATCTATTATCGTCATCGCTTGCTTCAACAGTGAAAGAAAGCATTGTGCGGAAACTGAACCTGTATTGAACTGTACCTATTCAAAGAAAGACATCTTACGAGAGTATGCGCCCTCTTCTACCAATCTGCAGCCAGTGTGGTAGTTGATGGTCTTAAATATCTCCTTGAGAGAGAACTTCCAAAAGTGGAAACATTTAGTGGATTGTTTACGCTGAAAAAATTTAGACTACGAGTATAATTCGGTACAATTTCTAATAACAATTTTTGTATGTGATGTTTGATTTTTAGTTTACGGCGCTTTTAAATGTTGAATTTAGTTTTCTTTTTTTTTAAACTTTTATAGGTTTACACTTGACCGCCATCTCGCCTGATGTTAAGCGACGATGCGGTCTACGATGGAGCGTGTTTACCTAGAAGAAACTGAATCACTCTCGATTTGAAGACACAAAGATTGTAACCATCGGGGAAAACCCACTCCGGCAACGTATTCCACAGCCTAGACGTTCTTATCACAAAAGTAGAGTCAAATCTTTTCGTTCGTGTCTTTGGAACATCAACCATGAAAGGATGTCGCTTTTTCGAGCTACAGTTGTGCTGCCAAATGGTAAGTTGTTAATAGGTGTATGTTAGCTATGTCATCATAGTGATGTGCCGCGATAGTAGAATGACAATTCCACAAGAGCGAAAACACGAGAGTGATCAAACCCGTGCTATCGGTGTTAAGCGTTTGTTCTAACTTTATATGTACCTAGTATATGTAAACTCTTTGCTCTTAATGATCTTAGGTATAAATAATTCTTTGACTTGTTTTAGAAACCTTACACAGAAACCTCAAAACGCAAAACTTATTAAGTGCTTGATAACGTGTCAGAATGAATTAGTATACAATAACGAACACGCGAAACGACTGTTTCTAATCTAAGTCTAGACGGGGCTGTTGCTTGGCGTCAAATAAAGCCAGTAATCCAATATAGAGAGCAGAGTAACCAGACTTGAGCTGTTTTTATTAGATTGTTCGACCAATGCCCGCTGAGTACAAGCCATAGCTCAGTATAACCGCAGAACGTGAACACTATTTTTACGAGTATTTTATATGAATTCACTAGATATTTAGTTATAGTGTTATTACTTGTTTTAGTTAAAGAAACGAAATCATTTAATTCCTGTATTTCATTCCTATGAGATCTATTGATGTAGGTATCTGACATGATACATCATTATGATAGATACGAGTCTCAGATTAAACATACGAGTACAAAAATATCTGCCATGATGTTTCTGCTTTGTGTATTTCTTAATACTAATTTTCACCTGGATGAAATCGCCGATAAGACGGCGATTTTTATTTTTAATTATTTTGAGATATTGATAAAATCCTATGGTCCTAGTTTTTTAGTTTGTTATGAATTATGAGATATATTTTAGTTCCTTAAATCTAATGTTACATCAAATTAAAAAAGAGCCACTAGATCAATAAAACAATTTGGTGAAATAAAATATCGAGAAAGATATGTTCTGGAAATTGTAGTAGAATGTAAAAATATAACGTAACAACAGATATTCTTACAAATATTATTATTATTTTTATTATCTCAGCCTATATATTGTCCCATTGCAGAGCAAAGGCCTCTTCTCTCCCCTTCCTCCAATTTTCCCTGTTCAGAGCAACAGTCCACCAATCTTCCGTAAATGTATCGAGTTCGGTCCGCCATCTCTTCCTGGGTCGGGCTGGTCGTACATATTGTGGGACCCAAATAGTTGTTTGTTTGGCCCAGAGTTGTTCCGGCATTCGGCATACATGACCCGCCCAGTCCCATTTGAGCATGGCTGCTTTTTGAGCGGCATCTATTATTTTTGTTTTTGAGCGTATTGTTGTGTTGCGTATGCGGTCGGTGAGTTTAACTCCAAGTACACTGCGCTCCATTGCGCGTTGACAGACCCCGAGTTTGAACTTCTGTTTGCGTGTCAAAGACCAAGTCTGTGCGCCGTACGTAAGGATGGGGAGAATACACATGTCCACAAATATTATAAATGCTAAAGTTGAGTGGGGTATAATGTACAACACAGATAGCCTTTAGTCTGGATCAACACATAGGCTACATGTTATCGAGAGAAGACTACAGTAACGCGGGGCGGGACGGGGCGTTGCTAGTAAAGTATATTCAGTTTATGAAACTAATACACACTTTTATTCAAAACACTTCACAGGTTTCATCGCAAGATTTGACCTTCTTTCTCACAAATACATTTCATTAATCACTAACCACCGGCACTTGTGGCACTAGTTAATTAAGTGTTTATTTATTTGTAATATTTTTATTTGTTTGTGTCGCAATGAAGTGTTTCTTTATATCTAAATATTTACATTTTTCTTTAGAAAAAGAGAGTTGCTTAAGTATTAAAGCCGGGGAATACGTATGGACGCACAATAACTTTAACTGCACTATTCGTATTCCAAAACATTACTTTAACAGAATTTTGACTCATTGAGTTTATTTGACGACAAATATTTTCGATTTGAATAAAATAATCCTTATTTGGCTCACATTGGTCAAGAGTACATTTTTAAACCACCAACATTTGTCGTTTCTACTTAAATTGACGGAACCAAGACACAACAAACGTTTATTTTATCAGCATGATTAAAGTGTTGAGATATTAAAAATGCCCCATACTGATTATATGTTTCACTTCACGAAGTAGGTAAGTACTTACCACTGAATAGTTTAGGTACCAACTTCATAAGCCCTTCTACTTCGCTAACACCTACCTAAACTAACATTACGTAGCTTACCTTATCGTACACTCTAAAACCAATCATTAGAGAGAGGACTCAAAATGAAAATAACAGCACCACTTTATATAAACCATTATTTATTTTATTAAATATAAAATTGCCATATCGTTAGGACCACAGAAAATTAAGAGCTACAACAGTTCGATCATAGTTAATTTTACACATTATGCGGTATTATTAGACTCTATTCAATAGAATTAACGTAAAGTTGAAACATTTACAATTGCTATATAAAAATGGCACTACTTTATTTACTGTAACATACAACATACATAACTGTTCAAACGTGAATACACTTCACAATGGTCTATCCTCTACCAACCAGTTTTGATTGAGAAATACTTGAAATTATGTGGAAAAAGGACATGACTTAAAATAAAGATTAAAATAATATATCAAAGGAAAGATCTTTTACCAAAACCAGTACAGTTTTTTAGCTGTAAATAATAATATTATTATAATAAGTATTAAAAAAATTTGTAAAAAATATTATTAAATTTTTTAATAATTACATACGTTCCTCTCTCAAAATAAAATTACCTGCTTGGATAGAAGTTTAAAAATTATTATACTAAAAAAACACAACATACCCATGGGTAATACTAAATATTACAGATAACCAAAAGACCTGAAATTACACGAATTTTAATTTAAAACAGATTCTAAACTTTATTGAACTGGTTTCTCACTTTAGTGCCAATAGTGTGATATTGTCATTGTATTTAATTTTAAAGTCAAATAATAAATAGTTTAAAATAATGTGTAACATTTACTGAAAAATTATCAGATTTAAGATTTTGTACACAGAGAATAAGGTACTTTGAGTACTAATTACATAGTTTAGTTATGTTGTAAGTTACATTCGTTTTCTTCCTTATTTGCTAGATCAATATTTACAATTTACTAAATAATTTTCACATAAATTGACAACAAAAGCGCCTTCTCATATTTACCTACCTACTATACTCTATACAATTTGGTTTAGTCTTTACAGCTAAATATATTTACATCACACAACCAAGTTTGTTAAAATAAATAGGAGCCCCTACAAGCCTTCTTATTTAAGACGATTACAATAAATACTTATTTCTGTTTTGATTTTTACCAGACACAGTTTAATACACCAGTTCCAACATAAGAATCATTATGTAAAAAAAAAAAGATTTTTTGGACGTTGCTAGATTGATTAAAGAACAACGAACTAAAACCATAAAAACTAGCTTAGTTTTTAGAAATTTCTAATTGACTGGTTACTTACTTGTGACGTGGTTGGACAAGCCCGGCTTAAGTTTTGGCTGCCAAATGCATATTATTTACATATGAGTAACCTGTCAATTAACTAAAATAGCGAAACCAATAAATGTCAGAAAAATACGTCTTTATGCTATTTATTGTAAAATGCATTATTATTTCTTTAATTCATGGTAATAGATTAGAGTTATTTGATAATGTTATATCGTTTGATTACATTTTTAAATAAAAATCACTCACACTTTAATATGTGTAAAAAAACATGTTAATAATAAAAAAGCGATTATCAACAAAGAATATACAAAAACATGTTCTGACAACGCCCTGAAAAAGAAGTTAATTTTTATATACTTAATTAAAAGAAAACCCCATTGCTTTTGGTAACATTTCCACTTCCAATAATGTTTTTTATCCGTAAAACAAACTAAAACATAATATTTACATTGGGATTTCCAAAGAAATATAGAAAAATGCATGAAATTTCAGTTAAAAACTCAAAATTATCAATGAAGGCTTTCCAGAGAGTAAATAAACGGAAAACCCAGCTAAAAATTGAGAAAATTACTCAATTGGTGGGGTAAATGTTAAATCTTGTTTTAAAAATTTGATAAACATACATACATATTGTTGTTTATTATTGTTCAAGTTTTTACTTATTATTTTATCGATCTGTCATTCATAATATGAGTGACAGATCGATGCCAGATATTATCTGACAACCTGAAAACATTTCATTGATGTATAAAATTATTGAATTGTAGTTGAAAGCTTATTAGTGTGACCAAGATATTATTTAGACAATATTTTGAGAGTATCATGGGGTTTTGGACTAAAAGACAGTTTTCGTTCGTAAGTTACAATCACATGATCATTTAGGAAAACTCGAGTTTAAAATAATTTAAGTAGATATATTTGAGCAATAGCGTAGTAATCTAAATTTTGCTGTTAAGCTTAATTTCGTAACAGTTACTTTTGAGCAGCCGAATCTTGGATTGTCCTTAGTATATTTTTGACATCACTAATCTGTTCAAATACAGAGAGCAAAATCCTGTCCCAAACTCCAACAGGTTTCTAATATATACAAATATTGTCACGCCAACGAATCAACTAGTTTTGGCAAAATAAGTACATAATACATTATAAATTCTTCAACAATCCTTATAGAATGGACCATCTGACCACAATTCAAAAAATATAATTACCTATTCCAATCTATAATACTAGTAAACCTACTCTAGTAGTTAACCTGTTCTTTGGAATTAAATAATTTCAAAAATAATCCATGGATAATAAGCTCTTTTGAAGACTAAAAACTTGACTCCACTGTATATTTATAACAAGTATTTAGCTTAAACGATAATGCAACATACTTGAAAATAATAATGAACCTTGGTTACACAAAAAATGTGCTTGAAATGTAATTCAAGAATAATGACATCTATCAAACATGTGACAAAGTCAAAATCTTATCTGGTCCCGAAGCCAGAAATGAAACTAAAGAAGCTGCTAAACGCTAATATGAAAAGTCAATACAGAAAGCGATTGTAGAGACACCTTTCAACGCACCAGATAAGTTTTGACTGTGTATACAGGGTTACTGGTAATCAGCCTGCATCCTTTGAAGGGCATTTTAAGTACATTAAATATTTATATTTACTTTTGTTACACAGTTTACAAAAAAATCGTAAATCATCGAGCTCTTCGTAGCGTAGCGTAGCGCTTAAAAGTGCGAGCGCTTTTGCGCGCAATCTTAAACGCTCGATAAATGAAGTGCCGACGCTCATAGAGGTAAACAGTGCTAGAGAGGACAGCAAAAACTGAGCTGTGAGCTTTTTTTGTTTAAGTTTTAACAAAATTTGTAGAACAAGTATTGTTTGTTTAATAAAAGAAAATGTCTTTAAATGGGTACAGGCTGTAACCCTGTATACTCAAGCGAATGAAATAAAGTTCAGTGGAAAATGTCTAATCCATACGAAAAATTGTTACACGCAGCTCTCGGGTCCCGGTAGATTTTCTGATAAAACATGCTCTCTTCTCCGCGCATTACCTTTCCCTTTTGTTCTGTGTAAGGTGGAAGTGGCGAGGCTTCCCGAGCTCAAAGTTGGCCCACTGAGCGTCAAGCTTTGACTTCCGAATGGAGAGTTTAAATTGCCATTAGGGCACACAAAGTTAGGACTGCCCAAAGTCGGGCTGTTAGAAACTACGTAGTTAGGCCTAAAGTTAGTTGATATCACTGGCTGAGGCAGGTTTTGGTTCAGAACGTCCTCTTGTCTGCTGGGCGCCATTTCACTGCCAGGTGTCAACTGTAAGACAAAGCGATCATTTATTGGTCGGTCTCAAGTAGCCAGTGAATTGCTTTTCCCAAGTTTCGTGTTTAAGTTGCGGGTTCCATCGCAGTTCGCAAGATCGTTTAATCTTAAGCGATCATCACCATAGTGGCCGATCACTAAAAAAAATGTTGTGCTTACTGTAACTGAGGTTACAATATTATGTTGTATTGTTTCATTTATATATGAGACAATACATTAAGTACAGGTGTTCTTTCACATAGTTGGGATCTATACCTTCTGCCCTACGTGGGATATTAAGCGTTGATGAATTGAATTTGACCTCTTGATTTTGTTGGTCTAAAGTTTTTAACATAACTTTATGAGTAGACGAATTTCAATCAACTCAGTTGTAACATGGTTATACGGACTAGCGGTACTGAGCCAAAAAACGCGGTTTTTCTCAATATAAATAATATTTCTTACCATGGGACTAATCTGATATCACGATAAAACAATCTGTTTTAATTCTACGTAATGCATTTAGGCTACGTGAAGAACAATACAATAGGAGTAAAAACAAATATTTGGAACCTTAAGATCCACAGTTTTCAAAGCATACAAGGGCCCTTGGTGCCATTGTTATGCTTTATGACAATTTGGTATCCGCTGTTTAATAGATTGTTTCTAATTCATCGGTAAATTCAAGAGGCATGAGATAGCTGCTTGTTTTCTTTATTTCGAAGTTGATGCCAGATAAAACTCGTTGAGTATTAGGTAGTATTTGTATATAGGTGCATAACTATTTACGTATAATGTTTTACCTGTGGTGGTCGACCAGCGGCGTCTAACATGGCTAGATCCTCCGCTGAAAATACTGCTCCTAATTTACTCCAGTCTCCTATAACAACGATTAACATTTTAATGGATGCATTTATACATAATATATCGACGGATGACTTTGTACACAACACGTTTTAATATTATTTTGTATTATGACTGCCAGATAGCTGATATACTATGTAGGTAAGCACTACTAATACAACTGGCTGCAAATAATAACCTATGATGCAAAATAAGCACTCAAACACAACATTCGTTCATATTCATTTATTTTAGTAGTGGTAAAGTCTACCTGGGGAAGTACCACACCTTTGCCAGTTATTCTACGGCCAAGCTGTATTCAAACATTACTGTGTTCCAGTAACTGACAACTTAACAGTTGCCAATCTCACCAGAGAAATTACAGGGCTTAGAAATATAATATCTTAGATCTCTGGGTGACGAGCTCAGTGCAGTGCTAGGTAATGATTTGGACTCTTCGTGTTCCAATAGTTGCGTGTCATCATCATCATCAGCCTGTACTTGTCTTCTGGATGGGAATGAAATCCACGACCAACAGCTTTTTTTTTTTAACTATAATAGGTTCGCACTTGTCCACCATCTCGCCTGATGTTAAGCGATGATGAGATATACGATGGAGCGTGCTTACCTAGAAAAAACCAAAAACCGATTCACTCTCGATTTGAAGACACCAAGATTGTAACCATCAGGGAAAACTCATTCAGGCAACGCATTCCACAACTTAGACGTTCTTATCACAAACGTGGAGTCAAATCTCTTCGTTCGCGTTTTTGGAACATCAACCATGAAACGATGCCGCCCTTTTGTGCAACGAGAAGTCCGATAGAAGAAAGGGCAAGGTGGTATTATATCATGCAGATCAGTTGCACACTCTCCGAAGTGTATCCGATAAAAAACCGATAAGCTAGCGATTTTGCGGCGATGATCAAGACTTTGAAGTCTTTTACGCACAAGAGCGTCATTGCCTATGAGTCTTTTGGCACGTCTCTCAATCGATTCCAGAGTCCCCAGCTGATACTTAGCCGATCCATCCCAAAGGTGCGAACAGTACTCCATACAGGAGCGAATCTGTGCTTTGTATAACGTGAGCAACTGTTCGGAATTGAAGTATCTTCGCACCTTTGAGAGGACACCTAGGCTTAGTAATCAAAGTCACTAAACTACGACGCCAGTCACACACCTATAGATTTAGGTATAATGTTATCTGCGAATATGCTAGTTCCGTCTTACCTCTGACTTCCTTTATACTGGGCCACTCATCAGCTTCGTCTATCGGTGCTGATATTTGGTTTTCTGAATCTGCAACAAATCAGATTGTTAATGACACACGCTGGCTGATTTCGAGTTAGAGAAGAAACCCGCTCTTAAAAGATATCTTAGTGGGAACGTACAGATTTTCTCACTACGTTTTCATTCACCTTCAAAACCATAATGACAAACTAGTACATCTGCACTACTGTTTCCCTGACAGTCGCTGTAATTAGTCAGAAAATAAACGCAAGGGAATATACCTGGTGCATTTAATATATCTGGTTGTGGATCTGGAGTCTTGGATTCTGGCGACGGTTTGATGGTGTACGCGACGACGTATCTCCTGCCTCCATCACTGACTTCCAATTTATCTCCCGGCGGGTGCTTGTGTTGTTGCTGGCCTCGTTTCCTCCGGGCACAGAGAGCTGCAAAGACCACGCCGCCAGTCGCAACCGCTGCACCAAGAGCCGCTGCTACCACCACGCCAAGAGTCACCCCACCTATTGAACTCTTCCCGTCTGGTAGAAAGAAAATAATAACATAATACATAATTATTTTGCCTTGGTAACGGTACGAAATGAATTTATATAATTTATATGTCTATGTTCTGGGCCAGTGTGTGTTACTAGTTGTCTGGAAGAGATTAAGCGATAAGGGCGCCAATAATCTTTTTCTCTTTTTTTTTGTGGATTTTAATATAGAGTATTCTTATCTTTTTACATAAGTCCTCATCATTACCTTGTATTTTTATTAAGTGTGGAATGAATATTTACGTAAATCATAGTTTCATCATCAACAGCCCACTAAATGTTCCCACTTTTTTTTTTTTACTTTTATAGGTTTACACTTGACCGCCATCTCGCCTGATGTTAAGCGACGATGCGGTCTACGATGGAGCGTGTTTACCTAGAAGAAACCGATTCACTCTCGATTTGAAGACACAAAGATTGTAACCATCGGGGAAAACCCACTCAGGCAACGTATTCCACAGCCTAGACGTTCTTATCACAAAAGTAGAGTCAAATCTCTTCGTTCGTGTCTTTGGAACTTCAACCATGAAACGATGTCGCTTTTTCGAGCTACGAGCATTCCGATAGAAAAAAGGGCAAGGTGGTATCAGATCATGCAAATCTGTCGCACACTCTCCAAAGTGTATCCGATAAAAAAACCGATAGGCTGGCAATTTTTCGGCGATGATCAAGACTTTGTAGTCTTTTTCGCAGAAGAGAGTCATTGCCTATGAGCCTTTTGGCACGTCCAAATCCACTGCTGGGATTCGGGCCTTCTCTCGGAAGGACAGAGTTAAGGTTATAATCCACCACGCTGGCCCAATGCGGGTTGGTGGATGACATATGACTTCGAAAGATTCTAGGTACATGTCGGTTTCCTTACGATGTTTTCCTTCACCGTTTTAAGTTAGCAGCATTACGAACGTGACTTCGAAAAGACAGTGGTGCGTGTGGGGGTTGAATCCGGGTTCTCCGGATAATCTAATCCTAATAAACGTAATCATAGTTTTTGTTAGTACATTTACAAAAAGTGGTATGTTTGTTCTGTTCAAGAATAATCAAAACAAAGTAAAGGACGAAAGTCAAAAGATTAGAAAAAAACAAATCAAAGTGTAAGGCTCAATATTAAAACGTGTACTTTTTCATATTATCCACTGTAGAGTCGCGTTACTCATTATACTACCTTAATAAACTACAAGCACACTATAAAGAACAATACACACTGTGTTCCAAGGCAAGAACGAGAAAGAAAGAGTCACGAGCTTCAAAACGCCTTTTTAATATTTTTTAAAATTTTAAACTTATATGTTTACACTTGACCGCCATCTCGCCTGATGTTAAGCGACACGCGGTATACAATGGAGCATGTTTACCTACAAGAAACCGATTCACTCTCGATTTGAAGAAACAAAGATTGTAACCATCGGGGAAAGCCCAGTCAGGCAACGTATTCCACAGCCTAGACGTTCTTTTCACAAAAGTAGAGTCAAGTCTCTTCATTCGTGTCTTTGGAACATCAACCATGAAACGATGTCGCTTTTTCGAGCTCATTTGTCGTAGGACATTATACTAGCTCAGTACAAAAAATGAGTTACTTTTGAAATTAATATCTTTTTCAAGGCATTTCCTACCCAACACTAACTAGTACACGGAGGTACAAATGAAAGGCTGGTCAACTGTAGTACTCGTATATTAGGTACTGACCCGAAGCCTAACATGAACCAACCTTAACAGGCTCATCTAAATTCACCCCCATTTCGTTTACGTGTTTTAATGCCATACAGCGCCATCTAGTTTGGTTCTATGGAACTAATTAAATCTATTACAAAATCGCTTATTACACTACTTTATTAGTCATCCGCTTTTTCTTTACATTCTTCTAACGTGAAATTATCTTTTTACAATCTGTTCTTCGTATTATTATTTATCGCCGTTAAGTAAGTATGGCATAGTTTTAGGGATATTTTTTATCTAGAGAAAAAAAACCAAGACACATTACTTACTTTCATTAGCGAATTAAATCTAGTTGCCAAAAATATGGTAATTTAATCTTATTACAGCTAATACTTAGCTAAAATACAAAACACTTTCTGAAAACACGCCATTTATGTAACAACAAGAACACTTGTACGTCATACTGTCAAATTTAAGTGCTCAGCTCATATTTTAACCCGAAGGAGTCCATTAATTCTATTAATAACTGTTAGATTATTTTGAAGAAGCGGTGCCCTTTGAGATTTATTTGGATTAAATTGGATTATGTTGCTGAAAGCTCCTAATTTTGCTAGATTAAATGTAATCTTCAAATTGAAATAAAATTATGAAGCATTTTTGATACTTCGGAAAAAGAAGAATCCGTCAAAATGCCAAACTTTTTTATAAAAGTACCAGAATGATTAATTTACGTAGCTATGATAAAAGCACAAGCTGTTAAATTTGCTATTTTAGGTGTGTGCGTTTTCTTTAAAGGGCGTTATGTTAGTTGGCCTCATGCTACCATTACCAATACGCCTAGAGCAGAAGGTGCGGAGCCATATTAACCTAACCTAATCTAAACTATCCATATTTAGGCACATATATTATTATCTAGAGCTAGAGTATACCTAATAGCATCCAATATACATGTCGCGGCCAACTAACTTCATCAGCTGTTCAATCATCAGCCTAGCCGCTTTACTATACTTACAGTTAAACATCATCAAAAATAATTTTGAGTCAAACCAACAGATCAATCAATATTCAAATACGTTTACTTTGGAGCGTTATATATGAAATCAAAATAAAGTCCTCCAAATTTTAAAATCTACATGACGCTTATGGTTTTCATTGTCTGTCACTATCTCTCACTCAAGATACACATAAACTGAGTTACTCGTTCGGTGTTGCAACAAATCAATAAGAGACGGTAAAAATGTTTAGTATCCGAACATCTGTATACCATATACGAATAAACCAGGTCGTTTACGACTGCCCAATACAAGAAGCTCTGTCGAGGTAACCACATAAGCTATCACATTTTTTCGGATTCGGATTTCAATTTTACTAGTTCATATTTCAAAATAACTAATACATAAAATAGAGTTACGGAGTTCTTATTAATCAAAGAGTTTACATATACTACGTATAGAGTTAGATTTTCCGCACGGTTCCTTTGTACCAATCGTAAGCAGATGAGGTGCATACTTACTATGGCAACAGAGTGATGTGCCGCGACAAAAGTATGACACTTCCACACTTCGTAGATCTCATCATCGCTTAACATCAGGCGAGATGGTGGTCAAGTGCGAACCTATTATAATTAAAAAAAAAAAGAGCGATAAGGCAAGAAAGATGCTACCCGTGCTTTCGGTGTTAAGCATTTGTGCCAACTTTATACGTAGTATATGTAAACTCTTTGTTATTAATAAACTCCGTTCATTGCTAAGGTGGAATAAGAATACAGAACCCTGCGAGAGCAACTTCTGAGTTATTTTCTTCGAATTAAATAGTTGTTTCAAATGTAATATTTCTTGAATTTCAAGGCTGAATAATTCTGCAACTAAACATCTCTCATATAAATTAGTTTGCAATGAACAAGTCATACGCCGTAATATATGTTCGACCATACAGCTTACAGATAAATAGGAACCTCTCACGTTTATTAGAAGGTATTTGTGTTTTCTTTGTTTTCGATTGATTTGTACTTGGTTACGAGCTCGCTTCTGGTTAAGAGACGAGAGACGATACGGTCTATTATACGATGGTTGTGGTTACAAAGACGAAACCATACGACGACACTCTCGACTTGAAAACGCCAAGGTTGGAATCATCGGGAAACACCCGCTTAGCCAATGTTTCTACAAATATCCTTATTACGTGGGTAAAGCCAAACGTCTTCGTTTGAGACTCGTTAACCATTAAACCATACCTACATACATTAGACTCTTTATCCATAAACCCATATGAAATTGTACACGTATCACATAATTCACATATTCCTATAGGTACGTCTTTAGGGACAAGGTGAAATTTGTGCCAGAGTAATGGGATGTCCCATAAAGTAAGAGACATATGGTTACCTTACGTATTATCGAAGTTGGGCCGCTAGAACTATGACAACTTTATTGGCATCGACCTAAGTTTTCCTACAGCTTGTGAATCTCGAAGCCGGTAACTTGTAACTGAGGTAATTTTAAAACTTATTTCAATCGCTGTTTGTTATTTATTTCGTCTGAAAAGAAGACCGAATTGAAAACTGCAGGAAAATGTTACTGTACCTATAAGAAAGTGGGCTTTATAAGATAAAAATATCTCGAAGATAATCTAAAGAAAATTTTACTTTAGTTAAACACAACTTTATTAATTAACTTTATAAATTAATTATCTATGAGAAAGATTTAAAATTCTAAGTAAAATATCAACGTAGATTTTTTCTGTAATGTTTTGCACACTGCATTAAAAACTTTTAATGATTTAGATAAAATTTGCACAGTTATATAAATTAAAAATACTGAATCTGTACAAATCTCATACCACCAATTTATTTGACTTCATTATGGTAATTTGAATTATAGGTTCAGAGGATAATTGTTTTAAAATATAGGTTACAGTTTTATCATAATAGCAAAAAATGCATTTTCTTTGTAGCCAATAAAAGTCAAAGAAAAAGAAAATATAAAAAAAATTAAAGCGTCGTCTAAGTTGTATGTAGTTATAATAATATGTGAGTATCTATAAATTTAGGAATATGTATATATTTTGTATGCGATTTGCACATACAAGGTCTTACATATCATACGTAATTTTAGAACGATTCATGCAGTATTTGTAGGAAATAAATGACTTTGTAGGAAATAAACACCTGCTTTGGTGGCGATATAGACTAAAGTAACTGGCAGACTCCGTCACAAACAATGCAAATATAACAAGCCGTAACACTGGAGTCAGACGGATGTCTCACTGCATTGCCACCTTGTTCTCCTCTTAGAAAGGTCATCGAACCGTTATTATTATGCAATTTGTAAGAAAACGTCAATAATACAACTAGAACTAAGTGTAACATTGCATCTTTTCCCGTTTTATATATTTTATAACTTAACCTTTTAGACACCGGTACACAAGTAACGTAATATTGGTTTACCTGTTCTCCTCGCGGCGTCGTTGAATGCGATATTTTCCAGCAACGTTTTTTCCGACTCTCCCTTGAGGTTACGCGCGTAGATGAGCAAATTGAATGTGGCGCCCTCTCCGTCCCCTGTGGCCGTCAGTTGCGAGAGATCTAGTTTGAATACGGCCAGCCCATCTGGAAGAAACATTTCGTATGATCCCATTTCTAATTCAATGTTATGGATGTGTAAGTCTTTCAAAATGGAATAGCGTGTACTAGCATGTGTATTGTGGATGTGTAAGTCCTTCAAAATAGAATAGCGTGTACTAGCATGTGTAATGTTTAGCACTATCTGAATATTTTTTACACATTTTTAGTTAATGTGTCACATACGACGTATTCTACTCATAATATATATGAATGGAAAAAAAATATGTTTGTATCTAAATCACGTTGGAACGGTTGAATGGTTATGATGAATGGATTTACATTTGGAAGTCTGTTAGACCATTGCACAGGCTAGACTTTGTATGATGGGAAACTTAAGGAAATGAGAACTACACGGGTAAAACCGAAGGGCGCTGCTATTGGTCATGCTCTATGTCATCATCCTTTTTTTATCGACAATGTCTAACACATTTCTAGATTGAAATCCACTTCAATTTTAAAAGTTAATTTAGTTTTTTGTAATGGGAACTTAAAGAATACTTCGTTCACTTCAATGAACTTAAGTAACTTCATAAATAGACACAGCAGCTCATCAAAAAGAGAGAAGCCATGCCATAATATACCACGTAGGCTTAATGCGGGTAGTAGTGGAAGATGACGTATATCCTCGAATAATGTTTTTTCTTGAAATACGCCAGTTTGATCTTAATCGCCAAACAGTAATGTGAAAACATTACTGTGTTTCGGTTTGAAGGACAATGTTTCCAAAGAAATTACAGGGCTTAGAAATATAGTATCTTAGATCTCTGGGTGATGAGCGCAGTGCAGTGCTTGGTAATTTGGACTCTTCATGTTCCAATAGCTGCGTGTCGCTGTGCTGTTATGTGGCAGGCATGTTGCTTATCATCAGGCACGTGCTCTGCTTGTCTCGTCACTTCTTAATTTAAAAAAAACTTCACTGTTAATGCTAGTTAATGATGACACAGCTTGCAAAAAATCTAAGGTACAGGCAGGATTTCAACCTACGACTCACGAAGCGAAATCGGACGTTCTACCAGAACACCATGGCTTTATAGAAAGTTACGCCGAGAAACATAATAAAAGTTGATATTTACCGGTTTCGTTGACTTTCCCGCTGAACCTCGTAGTTCCAGTAACTGGGTCCAGCGCTTCAAGTACGAAGGCTTGCGGTAGACCGCCGTCATACCCCGCCACACAGCGCACGCGCAGCCAGCTGGTTGAGCCTTCTATGCTGTTGTTGCTGGCTTGCAGTGAGCAGTTCCGTGGTGCACTTGGACGTGCTGTACAGAATATGTTTCTATGCTTTAGTTGAGAAAATGTTTAAGACGTTTGTAATAATTGAAGGTTTTCAGCAGTAGTCTTTCTATCACTAAGTCGTGGTAAAATCGCGATGTATAAGTAGTCTCATACGGGGTTATTGGTAATCAGTCTACATTTGTATAAGATCATGTTCCTTATGCTTAAACACAACACTTTTGTTTTACAACTTTTGTTAAAACTTAAAACATAAAACTCAATACATCCACAATATATCCCGAAAAAAAAGAGTTTGTAAGGCCAACATCTAGCACTGTTCAGTGGTTTTTTAGTGTTTATTCACTTTGGCACATAATTTATCGAGTGCCAAAGAACGCACATACTCTTTTTACGAAGAGTGGGATGGTTTTAGAGCGAAACACAATTTGTTTTTAAGTATTACCTTGTTCCAGTTCGATATGCAATATTAGCAGTTGATATATTTGGCAATCCCTACTTGCTCTCTAATATTAGGTATAACTGCGAAAGTAGCACTGTCTGTTTATCGATCTGTTACGTCATCACGCATAAACCACCGATTTCAATAAAATGTGGTACAAAAGTAGTCTAGAACCGTAAAAATGAAGTATGTATGTTTTTAATGCAAAAAAAGAATTGTAGGGTAATGAAAATAAGATATGAAGATTTAGGTAAAATTTGCCATTGTTGAAACTAGAAGTTTAAGTTTAAGTTGACATTCCAAATTTAAATGTCATTGAAAAATAACCATTCGTTCATATGGAAAGCAATTCAATCAATTGAAAATAAATATTTGTAGAAAAACGCGAATCATACCGCGGGGCTCAGATAGTACGTAGTATTCTAAATTTACAATCACTTAACCACAATATTTTTAATTGAATAAAGTATTAGAACGGCGAGTTTTCTCCGAATCACGTAAGCCCGACATACAAGTACGATAATCTGGTTCCCGGAACGCACCCAAATATGAGTCACACCTAAAACCTAATATTTCCACAACGACAGCATAATACCCTGGTATCTAAGTACATAGAAAAACATTGATTTTCTCAGTCACGATTCCAGGAATATTAAGCTACAGAGAATTGGAACGGCAAATAGAGAGTGCCTACGACCGTTATTATTTCACCTAATCTAATATCGTGCGTTTACGAAACGAGAATTAAGTACAAAGCTAAACTCTCTAATTTCGACGTGACTTATAGCAGCTTGGTGACAATTTAACGCGTTATATGTTATAACAAACTGCTACGATATTAAACGTTGCGGGTTCGGGCGTATTTCGCTGCAGTGTTCAGACTAACTCATATTTCCCCCTTGCAACCCGCGGAGCTAAAACAACACTGTGGAAGCGTTTTATAAAACTCTACTTTTTTCTAAACTGCAAGATACGAGACGTTTCTCTTAACTTTTTCTCAGGATTTTTCTTTTAAAATGTGGTCTAGTTTTTGTGTTAGTTTGACTTTGTATGGATAAAATAAGTAAAATTGAGTTCGTTTAGAATGAAATTGTTTTATTTGAACCACATGCTATGCTGGGTTTTATTTAATGATTAGTTATTAAACTACTTAAAACTAAGTACTTAAAGATTAAAGTGTTCTACGAAAGTACAACAAATAGATGTCTATTTGAATAGCGTCTATCTCTTTGGATATTTTGTATGTAAGCAGGTTTTCGAATAAATTTCCTAATCACATCCCTGATCAGGAAATTGTATAGGAATTAATCAGGAAATACGGCCGGTTTTAATAGCAACTGTGAATTGTACTAAACACTAAGTGGGTTTTCACTTCCTTGACGTCCCACATGCTCCATATGTTAATTATACATAACTTTATAGTCAGCACGAAGTTTGAATAAGGCTGTACCAAAAGGCGAGTAATTTTTTATCGCCACAAAACTGGCCCACATGCAGTTACAGGCAGTAGTACACAAGCCTGTAATCTTGATTGCTGTGCCATTCAAATTTTGATTCCAGTCCAGTCACATCCAGCGAGCAAAACATCTGCACCGAAGAGTTATGAGATTCAGCATGTAGCTACCAGTGAAAGCCGCAACCCGAAATTATAAAACGTGCTCAGAGTTCGGCTTCGCGTTGTTGATTCAAATTGTATGCACGTGGTTTTATTAATGCTTTTATTGGACTGTTCATTTCAGTTGGGCCTCTGGAACTTGGATTATTGGAACATTTCATCGTTTTATTGCGGCCAGGGGTGGGGACGCCACGTCGTCGCTTTTTTGCATTTCCATATTTTGTCATGAGCGCGGATGTAAGCCGATTATGTTGTTCGAATATTCGGAAGGACACGACAGGCCATTTGAATTGCAATAAGTTACACGTCGTTTTAAATAAACGGCTTAAAAGCTTTTGCGTTAATTTGAATTTTCTTTCGTAATATTTTTGTTATGAAATTTTAATGACTTAATTTCACCATAATGTTATACGAATCCTAATTCATTTGATACGAATATTTGTATATTCTAAGTAGCTTCAATTGTGAGTGTACTCTGAAAGCTGTGTTGTATAATAAATATTGATCGACACTCTTTTACTCAGCCCAATACTAAGCAAAACTTGTACTATTGACGTTGAAATAATACATAATTAATTTTAAATACATACTCTTGGTACATGTAAAAAAGACACATAATAAATATCCGTATTCAGCATATAAAAATGTTTGTCTGTAGGTACTGAACCCACAACCTACATCTTTATGAGCAGATTCACTACTGACTGAACGAGGCAAGACCAATAGCCGTTGCAGTAGACGTGTTCTAGGGAGGACACCACACTACAGGACTCGTATTAAAGGCATCACAAGGTAGCAGGAAATTATTGAAACCGTAATACCAAGGATTTTTTTTAAACTTATTTAGGTGTAGGTTTACACTTGACCACTATCTCGCTTGATGTTAAGCGACGATGCGGCCTACGTTGAAGCGTGCTTACCTAGAAACCGATTCACTCTCGACTTGAAGACACCAAAATAATAACTATCGGGGATCACATTGAATGGCGTACAATGGCAGAGGCCTATATATATATAAGCAGTGGAATAAAGTAGGCGAATAATGATGAAGGTAAGTTACCAGCAGGTACGATCTGAAAAACACAGGGGTCTAGTTGTCGCCCCACGGTGTTGACACCGCGACAGCTCAGCGTTCCGTAGTCCCGTTCACTCTGCGGCTTGTAGCTCAGCTCACTTGTGCTGCCGTTCGCTGTACCTTCACAAAAATAGATGAGGTTAAAGTTACCAGTGTAAAATATTAAGAGTATAAGTACAAAATGGCTACAAGTTAGCATATTTTCCCCGTCAAGGTTACGAAGTAATCCGTCAGGGATGTCAGACCAACCCATCCTACCTGATCATTCCTACTGGCACCGGCGCAGCGGCAGCCGAAGCAGAAATCGCACTATTTCTAATACCGTTGCACTAAGTTTGTAGCATTCAAGTACGCTTCGAGAATTATTTATGTGTAATTGTAGGTAAGCCTTTTATTAGCCTAGGTATTTGTGTACCTAATTATTGTAAGTTAAGGCTAATGATAATTTCAATATCTTATCTTATTTAAATATCTAACTATCAAATGCAACTAAATATTACTAAAATACTATTTATAATAATACTAACTCAATTACTCGTAATTGATATTTAATTCGACTAAACTAATAAAAAAATAATCAACAATATCTATAATTTTTATTTTAAGGTTAGAGAAATCTCTACACCTTTTGAATGACTAAAACGTCACTGCCTAGCGAAATTTGAACTCATCAATTTATAATGTACTACTTACAAAACGAATAGTTGTTTAATTCAAAAAACTTAACTGAAGTAGCAAGCGCAAGACAGAAAACAGGGAAAGTGGGAATCGTAATATTAAATCAGTAAACACAACTCACTGATTAATATGTAAAGAAAAGAGTTTCATTAGTTATTTTATCGCCTGTCTGACATTTTTTTTTACAAGTGACCAAGGGAATCATGTTGGTCCAGTGGCGAAAATGTCCCATTTCAGATTCATGAGATTCCATCTGCACTCCTGAGGGTTTTGGTATGTACAGTTGTCTAAGTTTGTCTTCAATACTGGCTTTGACAATGAAGAAAAACGAAGTGAGGAAAAGGGCATATATCAAGGAAGATTAAGAATTATTCGAAGATATGCGACAGTTGCCAGCGCACTTTGGGCTAGCAGGGTGGATTATAGCCTTGACTCTCTTCTCATGAGAGAAGTTAATACTTATGCTTATTTTACATAAGTTGAATTTCTTGAGAGATGTTATTTACATATAACTGAATTTACCTTTACATAAATCGCTTTTTAAAAATTCGAAAAAAAGCTGTTCGGTAGACGAATACTTTAAAGCGAGAAAAACCACTCCATTACCATAGACTGCAATTACATAAGTAACGTCGGTTCGGTAATTGCAGTCTAAAAGTAATTGCAGCAATTTTGTAAGTAGAGATAGTTTATTTTCAGTTTTCTTTCCGGGAGATATTCAATTCATGCCACAATGCATTTTTACTTTAAAAGAACAAGAAAATACGTACTCATATTTTTTTAAGAAACTTAAAAACTGGGGTGATTTTGCTGATGTTTTCTTGACCTATTGTGATGTTTTTTTTATGATAATGCAAAGTGCTAAATTCCACATCATTTTTTTTATATTACTGCTAAACTATTATCCATAAAAACTTCACAGGTAAGTGATACAATTTAAAAAACAAATTATTCGCTCGTTTTCTACTAGTATTATACAATTCATATGCACCGCATAAAGCCAGTTTTCTTTCCACTTATCTTTACTGAAGAGACTCTCATGCCAATCGAAACTTAATGGTTTTGTTTGATTTGATTTTGACTTAATTTTGATTTGATTTTAATTTAATTTAATTTTAGTTCAAACTAAAATAATATATAGTTTTAGGTTAATTTTATTTTGATTTTAGTTTTATTGTAGTTTAATTTTAATTTGATCTTGATATGATTTTAATTTAATTCTGATATTTTTACTTGTCACACGGACAGATGAAATAATAAGCAACTATTAAGTAATTTAAATATGTGAATGTAATCCGTTGTCTTTAAATCCTTTAATTTTATTATTATATTCTACACGTTATCAAGTTATGAAAAACTCCTTGCAACCCGATCAGCGTAAGTCTACTACAATAAGCTGTACTCTTGGGTACCCAAAATACAAGCGCAGCCTAGTTTGGGACACAGCACATAAGCCCCAAAATTGAAACGTCTTTGCTCTTGGCTCAGTTATCCTATTTTTGTTTGTCAATTAATTCAACATTTTTTTCTCTTCATATTTAAATGTACTTTACATGCCCATCGCAAAGAATAGTTCCATTGCACTTTTCAAAAGCCTTATAACGGCTGGCATCAGATGGTATCTTTTACTTAACAAACTTTGGGTGTTTGTGAACGAACGCAAGCTGTGTGCGCTTTTGTGTCAAATTTGGGGTTAGAAGAAACTCATTTACAAATACTTAAAATACATGTTATTGATTTTACTTACCAAACTTAAGAGGAGACACGTCCAGACTCTCCCCACTGTTGTTGAACTGCCAGAAGAAAGTAACATCTGGAGGGTTAGCGGTGACAGAGCAACGCACCCGCAATGCTTCTTCTATCTGTGCACCAAGCACTTGTGGAGATGGATGCGTGCAAACTGGCGCGTCTGTTGGATACAGAAGTATACTTATTTAAATCATAATCCATATACTTCGACTTTTTTTGAAGTAAAAACTCTTTAGCGGCTTTGAGCATTTTTTGATAGACGAAAATCTTATTTATTCGTTCACCGATTTGCTCATGTAACGACGTAGTGTCGGAGCGGCAGTGGAGCAGCGAGGAGCAACGTGTGAATTGCGTTTTTATATGGGTGAAATTTGGTGAGTTTGCGTCACCTCTGTGCGGAATAACAGTAATAGATGTAGCTATATAGATGAATTGTGCACCATTAGTGGTGTTTAATACTAAAAAATTAAAAATAAACCTAATTATAAGTTTTCATTTCCATCGTAATTACCACCAACTTTTTTACATTCATACCTTCTACTGATTTCCAATAAGCTTTATTACTACTAAATGATTGAATTAGACATATGATGTCCGTGTTTAGGACAGAAGAGATGCAACTTATCTCATAATGTCTCGTAATAGGAACTACGAGTACAGTGGACAGTCGTATTATAACTTTGTATAACTACCCAGAAATACTTACTACTTATAAATAATTACTGAGCAGAAACATGGACAATAGGAACCCTAGAAAGGCAAAGGATCGATGCATTCGAGATGTGGTGTTAGAGGCGGATGTTGAGGATATCCTGGACCGCCATGCGCACCAATGTATCGGTCCTTTGACAGCTTTGAGACCAAACTCCTTGTCTACGATCTGCTAGCAGCTGCAGCACATTTTTTCCTATTTTGGTCACACAATGAGAAGGAGAGTTAACAACCTTGAAAAACTGATAAAAGTTGGAAATCCAGAGGGCAAATGAGCCCGGGGAAGATACCTAATTAGATGGAGCGACCAATTGTGAGGCACTTCATCAACGAAATATGGCATGGTCGTCAGAGGCGCGATGAGCAGACACCGGTAGAAGCAGATAAAGGTGATAAAGGTGCAAAATCTAGGTGTAGAGTATCAACATCCCGCGATGACCACGACTCTCAGTCAAGAAGGAGCGACCACAGATAGAGATAAATTTGTCTATGCTCAAAAATTAGACTTTACAACTATTTCCTAGCGTCTATTTTATCTACTTAATTATTGTACCTACTGAATTTTACAGTCACGCTAAATTCTAAAACGGCTGGTTTGAAACAGGTATTACATTTGTTTCGAAGTTCTAAAATACAAATAACACAATTGAGCTTTACTAGTTTTTGTGAAAGGAAGCAAATAAATATAACCACGAGAATTAAAACAACGAATGAAAATATTTAACAGTAAAAAGTTATTTTCCATGAATCACTACTAGTGAAACTAAGGATGACCAGCAGTATGCTAATCTCATTTTCCTATACGCAGTAATATTCCCACAAATACTCACTAATGGCACTTTTAATTCAAACATTTGATTCCCACCATTCCCGCTAAAACCATTTGTGGTTTAAGCAAATTTGGAATACGGAAATAATGTACTCGTGAAGGTTTGAAATGTTTACTCTGGCCACGTTTATACGTATCATGAACAAGCTATTTGAACTCTTCATGTTCATAGGCAGCGTGACAATTTATCATCACCCTATTGTTTAAAAAAATAATAATTGTATTACAGGTATTTTAATTCGAAACACTTTGGCTATGTGAAGAAAAATGAAATTTATGCCGATAGCAAAAACATTACAAAAGTTATTATACTTCCCATTTCAAGTCATCAAAATAGAAAACTATTAATGGTGTAGTTCTTCTTTATTTTGATGTCTTAAAATGTTCACATTCTATTTATTCCACAAAAAAAGTAACCCACTTTTAATGTCAACTTAATATGACGCTCATAAACCCTTGGACATATCCACCTGAAACTCTGTTGCGTATCAAGAACCCCAAATGAAATCGCACATAATACTTACTCGTACAATACAAGAGTTATCTAATCATAATTTCGTCGATACAGCTCCTACATCAATATGTTCATAGAAGTTTCCCAGAAGTCCCCAGCCCCTGGCCGTGATTCATTTAGGTGTCTCGAGGACTGGGCTCGAACCGCCTCAGATTTTCATTAAGACCTTAAATATTTGAAGGCGAGGGTAACCCCTTTGAGGGAATTTTACTTGCTGTTATAAGATTCAATAGGCTGGAAAGAGCAAAAAGTTATTATATTATAATCCAAGCGACTTTCATTGTCATTATGTTTAGTTACGAGTATTTCATTTTATTTTACTGCGCAAAATACTGAAACACGTATAGTAGTCAACAAAATTTACATCATTTCGTTGAGCTAACTAAAGTAGGCTCATATCCAAACAAAGTGATGTTCGTGGAAAATGTTCCTTTTAGTACCTAAATAAAATAAATATTTACGTATTCAGAGCGTAGTCTAGTATATTCTACATCAAAACAAAATCCGCTTCAATAACCTCAACTTTATGAAAATATACACAGATTAATGTAACAGCCAGAGGCAACGCCATGTGCGCGTAACTGCCGGCATTTCTTCACCTTAGATTTGTAACTGCGTTGGATCAGGGTTAAGCCATATTTATAAGGAACGAAAATGGAGTTACGACAGGAAAAATATTTTACAAAAAAAAAGCAAAAGCGAAAAACTTGACCGAATTACGTCTCATTCTGTTTATTTCAGATCGAGGGTCCTAAATGGTTTCTCTCTACTGTCAAAGATTTGAAAGTTTTGTTACTTTATCACAAAGGAAATAAAGTTCACTAGTTTATTTTAACAGATGATCCATAGGGTATACTTTAAAGTGGCTTGTAATGCTCCAGACACACAGCCCAGACGGTGTGTATAGAGTCACTGTACGTTTAACAGAGACACATTGTTCCAACTGTGCAAATGTGATTTGTCAACAGTGGTTACAATTCATAAAGTGATCTGAACTTAGCCAGGAAAAAAAAACATTTATTAACCGTCGTAATCTAGATATTTACACAAGCCGTACGTTAGTTAGTACCGTTAGTACGTGAGCTAGAAACTTGTATTAGTTTATTTCAGTCAAATTAGTAAAGTCGTTTTCAAGCTATGTAATCATCATCATCATTAGCCTATCTTAGTCTTAGTCTACTGCTAGACATAGGTCTCTCCCATGATTCGCCACTCAGCCGTATCCTCAGCCAGACATCCGTCTCTGTCCACTGCCTGCAGTCTTCCGTATATCGTCACTCCATTTAGTCTCAGAACCGATAACTGTTGAAGTAGACGTGTTCTTGAGTGGAGACCGTAAATCGGCAAACTTTGTGTAGGACACCCTGGGACTAGAATAGATGAAGTAACGAAATATGTATATGAGGTCAAATGAACGCAAATAAAATACTCAACAAAAATGATTTTGAGTCAACCTTTTTTAACACGGAAAATCTATTTTTGGTTACAAAGGTGATTAATCACACTATTTTATTTAGTTCACCCATTCTGGGTAGCCTTATGTAGGTAAGTGTGTTTTAACCCTAAGATTTGTGACTGCTGAATCGCGTTCAATAAAACGGGAACAACGCGGCAAACTGTCGACCGGGAATGTACAAAAGTGAAACAAACGAGCTTACTGTAACGAATGGTAAAGGGATAAGGTAAGGTGTGCTCGCAGTCGACAGCATAAATAAATAACATGTTAGATAGAAATACGGGCAAATGGGCAGCGGTTTCAAATACTACATTACATTTTTATTTGTAGGTAAATAAGTAATACCAAGCCGAGGGACGTGATGACCATAGCCCCTAAGAATATATAAACCCGAGCATGACACATTGCCAGAATGGATACAAGCCAATGGATGAAACAAATCTTTAAATGGAGATCCAGAGAGGAAGAGGGCGGTCACCACAACGCTGGGTGGGCGACATCAGACGACACGGAGGTCAAGACTGGATGAGTCGGGCACAAGACTGCCAAGAAGAGGAAAAAAGGACTAGAGGCCTACGTTCAAAAATGGACTATAAGGCCATGATGATGATGATGAAGTAAGTAAGAGAAAATATCAGAAATTACGTGTAGGTACGAATATGTTACCTAAATAAATAAATCTAGCGATAAAAGCCCTATTATGTTATCCTGGGTCTATCCAGACTATAATCCAACCGTGTTTTAAGTTTCAGCCCGATTCGTTCACATGTTCATAGAGCAACATCTGATCTTTACATATATAATTATGTAGGATAACACAACTAGTATTTATATTTATAGATATTTTAAAAGTTAAGCGCGAATAAATCTTGTAATGTTTTCAATATAAATACAAATCGCGAAAGTTTAAAATCAATATTTAAAATATATTTTGGCGCTTATAAAGCTTATCGTCGTTGCGCTTGCCAAATTCCATTTGTGCATTTTTTTCATTTTCGTTTTTTCGTACTAATTTTATCTCTGATTTTTTTTCTATGTGTTGATAAAGTCCTTTTTTGTGATATTCCTACTAGAAACAATTTTAACAAATTCTTCAAGTGTTTTGACCGTTTGGAAAAAATCGTATGTGCAGAAATGCACATACGGGATTTGTGTTCCGTCTTCATTCGCGCGCCAACTGTGCTAGCAATGTGAGCGTTGTGGTGTGAACCACAACATAAAAACCCTTTTTGGTGGCAAAACGCAATAAAAGTGGTAAGTCTATAGTGAAATCACTCCGTAGTTGTTGTTTCTAGTCTTTTTAATCATGAAATCCTCAATTTATTGATAAATAAGTTATTAATTTAAACAAATACATACCTAATGTACCTATATTTTTTTGTAACTACCTAAAATAACAATAATAACACTGTACCTACATAATTTGTTGATGTACTATATTGATATTATCATACTTAGTACACTATAATATCAAGTGCGATAAATGGGAAAGTTTATTATTAGTGTGGACTGTGTGGGAATATTAATATGTTATTCCTTCACTTTACTTTTTAGCGTTACAAAGTCAACAGACCCAAGTCACCCAAGACAATGAACTGTTTTGTAGTTGATGTGTGTATGTACGTTTGTGTGTGAGGGTGTATGTGTGTGTGGTTAAGATAGATAGTTTACAACAGCTAGTACTTTTCTATATGGAATTGAGGTACAGACAGCGTCAAAATTATCCTAACAGTCAAACTGTTCATAATTTTCGGAACATTTGAGAAAATCTTCTTTATGTCAACAATAAAATTATAATCGCAGACTAGGTAGAGAGATACTCTATTATAATAAACAACTGAAAATGTAACGTAAAAGTATTTATGTAAGATCTCTTCTCAAGTGCTCAGACATGTCTGAAAACTTCGAATTACCTATTATTCTGAAAGCTGGCACAACCTTTTCGGTACGTAGGTATTTGAGGCAAGCTGTAAATTTGTCACATACCTCTCCTATTATATCCCAACACGAAGATGTAGACCTGGCAGGTGAGTAGCGGGGCAAAATAAATCCATACGTGAGTTATGTGACAAGTTTATATAAAAAAAGCATGGATATATGACAACTACCTCACATCACGTCTCACTTGGCCTTTCCTAGTATATGACATCGGTAAAACTCTCTTGGCAAAGCTAGATGCCAATGTCATAAAGATATTGAAGTCATGGTACGGATTGGCACATCCGGCTGATCCCTCTACTCTTTTTAGGGATCACAATAGTTTTGGGCTGAAACTAAAGAAACCGTCTGAACTTTACAAACACCTAAGAGTTACAAAAACACATGTTTTGGGAAAGTCGCAAGACGAATTAATTACATCTCTCCCAAAAGACAAAACTGCTTCAGACCTGGAATCTAGACTTCAATTCCATAAACAATTTATGGCAGGTGCACAAGTAAATACTGCTGGGTTGGGTGCGAGAAAGAAAAGGGAAGACCGAGACATGGTAAAAACCTTTCTACAACAAGACGAAAATGACGGTTACAAAGTGCACGCTATGAATTTAGAAATGCAAAGTGAGTGGTTAACCATAGGTGAGTTCTGTATCCCATTAGCTCTAAAGTGGCGCACCTTGATCTATGACTGGTCCCCTGCCTTATTAAAATTTTATCTAAATGCATTCCATATGACCATCCCTGACCAGAGTAACTTGGTAAGGTGGGGAAAAGCCTCTGAAAAATGTTGCTATACTTGTGGAGAGACGATATGTACAGCGAGGCACATATTGGTGTGATGCAAGGTGCTCCTTAATGGGGGTCATTACTCACGGCGTCATGACAGAGTACTTGAAATCATACGTGAAGCCATGAGTCTTTCAGTAGCTAGAGCCCAAAAGGGATTGACGACAAACAAAAGACAAATTAACTTTGTAAAAGAAGGCTCAACTTCAAACTCCAGGAACAAGCCTTACTCAATCCTGGGTACAGCACCTGATTGGACTATTTTAATGGGCACGTATGAAAAGCACTACAAAATCCCAGAAGATGTGGGTGTTTCGTCATCCAGACCGGACATTTTCCTTTTTTCTAGAGCTACGAAACGCATAGTCCTTGTAGAACTTACCATACCGTGGGAAACTAATATACCTAAAGACCACGCGATGAATCAAAATAAGTATTACGACCTCCTAAACGAATTAACAAAAAACGGCTATGTAGTTTGTTTATACGCTGTAGAAGTGGGAGCGAGAGGTATACCAGCAAAATCTCTCTATAACCTGCTGAAAGACCTTGGCTTATCCAGAAGTGCAGTAAGCTCTATACTAGAACGAGTATCTAAAGCTGCACTGGTAGGCTCATATCAGATTTGGCTGGGCAGGGAGAGAAAAACGAGTAGTGAAGGTGAGTGTTGATGTACGTCAGAAAGGGGCCCCTTAAACCTACGCCCGAGTCACAAGTCTCGGGAACTACTCGAGTTTTTCTCTCTCTGCCACACGATGGACCCGGCACCCGCAAGGTGAATCCATGGAATGCTAAGAAGATCGTCTCTCTTGCCTCAAATACCTGTCCAAAATTTGGTTCTATCTCGGAATATTAGGAGGTTTTGATGCTAACCTGCAAAACCTTAAATCGTTGCCTATCTTTGTTTTTACTTTTACAGGCAGTATGACTTTCAACCCACATCCACGCAAACCACCTCAAAAACGACTGATTTATGAGTTAGTTTAGATTTACGAGATATTTTTAGTAGTGCCTAATAATTTTATTCAAATTTGTTATGTAAGAAATCTAAAGAACACATAATACTAAACCTAAAATAACAACAATGTAACATTGCCAAACTCGTCGTGTGTAATACTGCACATACTTCATTAATTTGGACTATTCTAAACCAGTTATGTGCTGTTTTTTGCTTAAAAACATTCTTGTTTCTTAAATAACAAATACCTACATGTTGCAAATTTTGTATTTTTATATGTCTCAAATAAATGGCTATGATACTGCATTAATACTTTTTAAGTTTTTCTGATTGTTAATTAAATAACACGTTTTTTGTTGTTTCCCAAAACCTTACAAATTTCACATATGGAACTTGTCAGGCGCAGCGACGTTATGTGATATTCTAGAAAATAATCCATCTAGACTCCAAATACAAACTTATCTTTTTAATCGTACCAACGTTGTCTATACTAAATAGCTAAATACGGCCGAAGAGTTTGTTTGTTTGAACGCGATAAACTTAGTAACTACTGGACCGGTTTCAAAAATACTTTCACCGTTGGAAATGTACGGGATCCTTGAGTTATATGAGCTATTATGTACCACGGGCAAAGCCGGGTCGGACCGCTAGTTGAGAAATAAATGTAAAAAATCACTTTATCTTATTAGTATGATAAGTAGAATTTGCTACACGCTCTAGAAGAAGAAGTAGAATTTTAGCGAAATTTGTAAATGTCATTGTACAACTTTAGTGATTTATGTACTATTTTCATTCCTTCCAACATTCCTCTATTTTTCAAGATAATTATTATGACGCCTTTGAAGAAGACTCCGTTCTATTGAATAAGAGTACATCTCCCGTTCCGTTGAGTGTAACAAATCTTCGTTGAGATCTCAATGAAGATGATTGATACTCCGAGGCCGAAGAAAGCCCCCCAAATGAATTGTAATTTATTACAAGTGTTTATAATGGCGAACAAAAGACTGCTTCCATTCAACGGGAAGTCATTTTTGTGACAATTAACTTATTGACGCGTATATTTTATGTAAATATGTTTATTTTCATTTATTTTCTTCTGTTTTGGCTGATATGGAACACGAAATTATTGACAAAATTACGGTTGTTTGTAAGTTAAGTTGTTTTGTGAAGCTTAATAACATTCGGTTGATGGATACATCAAATATTCGCGGTGTTAGTGATTTGACAATTTATATCATTAGCTGGCCTGGTGGCTTAGTTGGTAGTAAGTCTACCTGCGAAGCCGTGGGTCGGAGGTTCGATCCCCACCCAGTGCAAATGTTTGTGTGATGAATTCAAATATTTGTACTGTGCCTGGGTCTTTTCTATGTATAATCAGTATGTATTTAAAAATATATAAGTATTACATATAGCTACCTGGCTTCTATAAAACAAGCCTTGCTTAGTTTGAGGTCAGGTGGAGCTGTGTGTGAAAGGTCCACCAAATTATTTATTTATTAATTGATTCTATCCCAATTTAAATCATATATTGGTTATTATGATTTCAGTGGTTAACATTAACTTATATAATTCTGCGTAGAAATAATAACAATGCCTTGTCCAAAACTCCCTTATGGATGATTGTAGTCTGGTATAATATCGACATTTATTGTACGACTTTCTAGTTTTGTATTATTCTCAGTATTATATTTGTTAAAATAAAACTGATACGAGTACTAGTCGCCTGTATGTACTCTCTGAAACTTAAGTTGGACTAAACCAACCATATCACACGAAATTTACCCTTTACCTGTGAATTTATAACAAAAATGTGTAACAACCGTACACCTTAGTGTTCATACTAGAATAAAGTGGCTCTGAAATCATCATCAATCATCTGCATAGACAAAAATATAAAGTAGGTACGTCACTAAGCTCGGTTGCTAGTATTTGCCCGGTTTTGCTTACTGTTTTGTACAGGTCAAAACACTGGTTCGCTTTAAGGGATATCTATATGCAGCAGCGGGAGAGTAACAATAATCATAATCATAATCTTTATTGCGCAAATGTTATCTATATGTCAAATAAAAATAAAATAATAATGTCAGGGTACAAATTAATACTAATATTAAACACAAAATAACTGCTCAAACATAGATATTTGATTGTACTTGAGTACATTTATTCATTGTTTTTAAACTTAAGGAACTCCTTGAAGCTATAGAAAGTCTGATTGACAAGCCAGCGCCTCAGGCAAGACTTGAAACAGGCCTGGTTAGGAGCACCAATTACGACACGAGGTAGCCTGTTGTACACAGTGGGTCCCATAACATGAGTGTCAGACTTCGCTACTCTCCTGGGAACTGGTTCTAGTTGCCCTGCGCGTCGTGTAGGGTACGCAGTCCAGTCTATCCAATATTCCAGCATTGACAATAAAGAGTTATAATAAAAATCGATCATCACTTCTACGACTATTCGTACATTTCTGTAGTAGGCATAAAGAACTTCCGTGTAACTTCTATAATGTAATGTTTTACTCACAATGGTACAATGTCTAGGCCTCTAGGCAGTGCTTATGCCAGTTATGATGGTTGTGCGGTACGAATGCTATGAAACTATGTAAAAGTTTGTCTTCATCATTGCTTTTATTCGCAAAGGAAAAAACATCGCAAGGAATCCAATATGCTCCAAGAAAGACATCATTCGACGACTTCCAAAATCATCCGCGCTTGGCTAGTTTTTTTATAGTACAGAGTGATAAGACGAGCAGGACATGTGCCTGATGGTAATCAACATGACATTAAACCGGAATGTAATGTTTGCACATTACTGCTTGGCAGCAGAATACCTCGCAAGGGTGTGGTACTTCCCCAGACGAACTCTGCAAAGAGTCCTACCACTACAAAATTAAGGGATTACGGTCTTCACTCTTTTATTGTTAGAGAAGGGCTCGAGTCTCAGCTGCGGGAAACATACACTTTCTAGTGTTAATTCATCTACGACGATGTATTGGTCCTTTGCACGTTTACACTTACATTGTATACTAAGATGCGTGGTTTCGCTCGCGGTCTCACCGAGCGCGTTGGTAGCCCGACATGAGTAGTCACCGCCGTGGTCACGAGTCACTTTCTGCAGCACCAGAGATTTGGTGCTCACTATCACTCCGGAGACGACGTTTTGTAATACTGGTCTATCCTGTACAGAAATAAAATATAGGTTCAGCTGTGCGCACTTAGCAAAGCTTGCAATCCTGTGTTTTTATTCTATTTTTACTAAAGATTAATGAAAAGAAGTAATGTAAAGTCGCCATCTGGCTTGACGTAAAGGGATAATGACTTATATTATTTTCTCTATAATGCGTTCTAACATGGCACGTATACCTAAAAATATGCTCGATTTTAAAATAAAAAAGGATCCATTGGGAAAACCCCGGTAGATAAGTTTTAAGTTTTCGAATCATCAATCATATACGGTTGTCGATTTTTAACGTTTCGAATTGAAAAAAGTATATTTGATAGCAAAAAGAGCTATATGGTATTAGATCATGAAAATCGGATCTCTCTCTACAATGTATTTGATAAAAAACTGATAACTTGCTTACCATCAGGCGTATGTTTTGTTAGTCACTCTATATTATTTAAAGTACAGCGTTAGATTTAAATGAAACATGGATTTAACATTTTCATATGTTTGAGACGAAATAATCACAGCATTAAAAGTGCCTTCTTAAAGCCTCTGATAAAGTTGCAAGATTACATAAGATTGAAAATGATCTATTGATGTTATGGTATCAAGAACTCTCTTACGTTATGATACCACGATATTCTGTGCTCTCTCGGATTGGCTTTCACCGAACATTCGAAGTAGACGTCGTCGCCTTCTTTGATGTCGTGAGGGTTCAGTGTACTGCCAAGTGACAGCGATACCACTGGTGGATCTGCGAACAAGGCACTAATATAATATACATTTTTACTATGGTGATCATTTGCAATACCTGACGATTTAATTCAATTTTGTTTACAGTATTTAATAAGACAGAATGATACTCGTCGATATACTGACTCGGTTAAAAAGGAGTTGCAGATACTAAACTTATAATCCCATAATTTTGAAATCGAACTATTTAAGTATAGGTACCTATATTTATTGGAACACTACTTGATAGAAGTAGACTCGATATTTTAATTATTCAGGTCCGTTAAAGTACTGTTACTCATACATGTATCGATATTGTACAAGTAACACGTCAATTAGTCAATGGAAAACAAAAGTAGGATCACAAAATTATACGTTATCATTGTTTACAAAACATAATTTCACTATACGATACGATCATCTTTTTAACTTTAACAGCTTTTTTTTATCGCGTATAGGTCCGCGTTCGACCACCAACTCGCCTGATGGTAAACGACGGTGTGGTCGAAGATGACGCACGTTGACCTAGAAGGTTAAATTCTAGATTGTATCTCTACAACTTCCTTTTTACCTTTTCCAGAAACTTTACTCAAGATCTTAGATACTTTCTGTATTGAAACTACCCGCTTTGTTATTCCAACGTTACAAATTCCTGCTGCTTCTCATGAGTCAATAAGCTGTTACGATAAAATGCTTCATACTAAGTTATCCATTTTCGATATCAAAATACCCGATAATCCGTTCCCAAGTTTGTCAAAGCTGCGGTCGGCAACCGCGGAACCTCATATCGTGTATATGGAGCCGGTATAGTAGACTGCACGCCGGTTCCATAAAAACGGAGTGGGGTGGCGTCAGCGGTCGCGGCGGCCGATAACGCGGTTTAATGCAGTGTGCGATGAGTTTACGGTAGTCTATGCTTTTATGTTGCGGCTGTGAAGAGTATACCAGAGAATTAACTTTTTGACTTACAGTTCATTTGTTGTATTTTTTTTGGAAATGAAAAGCCTTGCAGCCTCTAGGAGAACTTTTTAACGGGGCAAAATCTTATGAGAATACGTAACTGGCAAGCTAAAGTAGCGGCATAGTATCGGAGCAGGACGTACAGGTTAGACGCTATTCGAGTGGAAAAATCATAGTCATGCTATACAGAAGGTGAAGCTCAATTGATTTTTATGTTTACTAAAAAATTAGGAAATCTACTTGACCTGGTAACCGCCCAGGAAGAAGTTAAAAGACCATTATTAGGACTCTCAAAGTTCGTAACTACGGTACTGCGGCAGGTGACCAGAAATGCAAAATATTGCAAACCATTACACAGCGTAAAGTTGTATATATGGAGCATGTCCTTAAGCATAATATATATGAGCAGTTGTAACTCATTGTGATGGGAAAAGTTGCTAAGAAAAGGAAAAATAGTCGCAGAAGCAACTCCTAGTTTACAAACATCTGAAAACGGACGGACATTAGAAGTGGCAACGAACTCTTTCTTCATGCCAGGGACCGCATCAAGTATACCTACTCAGATGACTGTCAACCTCCACTACTTGGATAGGCATCCATAAAAGTTCGAAAAATTATTCAATAAGGTTTACCTTGAATTTATTGCCTAAGGTCAGCATCTATCAGCTATCTGGCTCCATTCAAGCTGTGCTTAGTGTGGGGCTATGTAGTGTTTTGTGAAAAATGTCCACCAATATAAGAATATGCGGATCTACAGTGAAGTATATAGGTATAGCAAACATAGCCTCAACATCACGGCGCATAAATAAGTTATTTGAGGTCAAAGATAAAATATTTCGCTACGAATGATATCATTTATAGAGGCTGAACGCGGCTACTGAACAATGAAGTTACATTGCTTTATAACGAACTATAAAATCACCAATGAATTAGGGTGAAATCCGCTTAAATGTTTAACTTCCTGTCCTAGGGTGAAATGACAAAACGAACCAAGAAATGTAAAGAAAGGATATTTACGAAAAACAATTTCAACGGATTCATTACCTCAAGAGCGCCATATTTGCCAGATTTAAATCAAATAGCTTACAATAATGGTATATTGTAGAAGTCAAAGCGTAAAATTCTAATCGTATGAATTTAAAAAGAGGAAAAACTTCACTTCGTCGTAGAATAGAATAAAATGTGAGTAGAAAATATTATAATAAATTTAAAAAATCGCTAGTATTTTCCATGAATACTTATAGTAAAAACAAGTTTCTTCTTATTATTAGTTAGTTGATTATTTATTCGTACTATATAGTAAAGTCGCAGTGGCAACTAATATTTTATGTCCTCCAAAATCTTTGGTAACTAGTTGTGTGTGGAAGTTTGTAATTCTTTGAAGTAAAAACTAGTCAGTAGTTTTTACTATCAATTTGGTACGGAAATATATTAAAGTCTGGAATAAGAATTAAAATACTTTTTATCCCGTGAAAATAGCGAGTTCAGGAATTTCATCAGAGTTTGCAAAACATGCTACTAGTAGTGTAAAATAAATTTAGTCTACGTATTTAGGTCTCTATATTTAATTTTGAAATATTTTACGAAACGCAGACAGAGAAACTAAAAAAAAGGTTTCTCGTTATTTTTTGTTCCAATGAAAGCGTTTAATCAAAGAAAGCATTCCAATAAAAATGGTTAAGAAGCATGGCCTCCAATAGGCTCAACGACATAAGATTTAATAAATCGGTTTTAAGACTTACAAAGACTCTTATTTCAAAGATAAAACCAAGTTTTTGAAAGCTTTCATCATGGAAAGGGACCACAACTTCCTTTCTAGCTGACAAGTAATAAAGCTTAGAAATATCAAAGAAAAAATACACAAGAATTCCATCATAGTGCTTTCACATCGGGGTAATGCTCGGCTTAGGACGTAATGGATATTCATTTGCCTTTATAAACATTTTCCTTATAGCCCCACACACATGGTAGTGTAATAAAGAGGGCAAATAATACAATCAAAACAGCAGAAAATAAATTAAATAAATACGCATTAAATCAGATTTTCCTTATTTCTCTTTATGTATCATTAAGTTATTCAATTGCTATGCTTCAAATCATGGCTCTGTCTGGCTTTAAGTTTTAACCTTGGACATATAACGCGGGAATACCGCCATTCTGATGGCCACTTTCTGGTGGGGTTTGGATGGTAATGGATCATTATTGTCATTCTCAGCCCCTTCTTACTCACTGTTAAGTAAGCGCAGATCCTTGCGATAAGTACGTGTGTGCGTTTTAATTAGTGATCCACCTAGATTCTGGACCCAGCCTAGAGGGCGTCATGATCCCCTCTGGATCCACCTTCACTGATAAGCCTAGATAGGCTATTCTTCGTATACGTCACATATCTAGATTCACCCTCACTTATAAGCCTAGATAGGCTATTCTTCGTATACGTCACTCATCTCGATCCTGTACTAATGTTATATAGGTGTGACACACGAACTTCCGAATGTCGTTGACACATCTTGGCGACACGCAAACGATGCTGCTTTTTCCTATCAACTCGTGAACGTTTTGATTGGTCCAGGTGCCATCAACTATCTTTTCGTTTGGATCCTTAGTTCAAATTTTGCGTTTGATTGCGTGTTTATGATTGATTTAATACGTAGAGTTTTAATATTCTTCAGAAATCGTTTCAAGTTTTGTTGCTCATATTCAGGGATTGGTGATTTCTAAAGATTTTCTGTTAAAGGAATGCTATAGAACTGATGATAAAATTGATAACTAAACTTTTTCAAACCACGCTTTTGGAAAAATTGAGTCGTATGCAGTGAATTTAGAATATTACAAAAAACATATTATATCGCTATAAAATTTTTTGGTACTGTGATAACCTAATTAAAATATTCGTAATAAGGATAACAGTCATATACTTACACAATGGAACGGATTATTACAATATAACCCAGGATTACAATTGTAGATTTTCTTAACAAAAAAAAAAATGTTTTCTGCAATTTTTTCACAATACCCACATAATTTTATAACTGTGGTGACTTTTATTATACTTGTAATAGTACTTGAAGCAGTAAAATTACTTTGCAATCTAAGCCTAAGAAGGTATTAAAACATAGTCCGTAATAATTAAAAACGTTTCCCGAGACAATTTACTACGTTGTAGTTTAGAGGTCATTCAACCAGCAAAAGACCTGAATAAAGAGTAAAATCGTCTAATACAATATCTGGGTGACGAGCATGTCGTGCTAATTATCGTTTTGTCTGGTTCAAAACACTTAGTATAGCGTCAGATACGCCATCTTAAATGGATGCCTACGATATAACCGTCATAGGAAGGGTTAATAACCATGATGCGTCCGATCTGATCCTCTCGTTACTATTTCCTTAAAAAGTATCAAAGAAAGAGTCCCCACAAAAGGTTCTATTATCGTTTTGTTACAAAACTCTAAACAGACACTTATTGTGACCGTGCAAACGATCTTGCTCACCCGACCATTATCAAGCTGTGAAAACTGCATTAGCAAAACTCTCGGGCTAAAGACGGTCGCATTAGATTCCATCTTTTATTTGCAATGGGGCAGTGCTACTCAGGTGAACACTTATCTGCGGCTAGGAGCGGGCGTTGACACTTTATTGGCCATTAAAGACCTATAACGACGTCGCCCCGCGGCCGGAGGAAACACCCGTTCTCCAAATAAACATTTACGATTCCACCGTTTAAATTGTTGCCAAAACGATTCTCGCCGGGAGGCGGCGAATTTCTCCCCCGCTCTAAATGCGTAACGGTTCGCCGAGCACAAGTAAATAGAATTTATTTATATTTGGAAATTAATTTTCCTGTCGTAATAGAGTCAGCAAGCCGCCTTGCGCATTTCGATGGCTGACCGGCCCGCTAACAAATCTATTTAGCTTTCTGAGAAAACACCGTGACTGAATTTTCATTACAAATTGATTGACAGAATACTAGCTTTGCCATTTAATTTAAAATTTAAATCTTTCTAGATATATTTTGCAATGTGCTTGATGTGGGCACAAATGACATTTGAATCATTTTTAAAATTATACTACGGAAAGTGATCCACGCATGGGTGACCAAGAGAGGCATTTTTAATTAGTTCTATCGTTTATCTATACATTTAAATATGAAATAGTGGGTCACTACTGTTAGTTGTAAATGTAATTAAATGTTCAAAACAAAAGTCTCAAAGCATCATACATAAGCATCATGACAACATAGTCTGTAAACTTTATTTTTTTATTGAGCTCTGTAGCCGCCTGTTTTCCGTCTAAAAGGTCGCGTCTAGGGAACCATCATCACGAATATTTATACATAAGCAGCTAAAGCGATATCCCCAAAAGCGTCCATAAAATGTATCTATTTGCGTCAAACTAAATGAATAATTCAAGGTGGAGTTCTAGGTGCCGTAATTTACTAAATACACAACACCTCTATCGCTTCCGCATGCGCTGTAAATTAATTTACCAAGTTACATTTTGGCATGTGTATGTAAACGTTCTGCTAAGTCTCGTTTAATCCCTTCGAACGTTTTGTGATCTGACTCCGGGTGTGCAGGCGGGATACTACCCACTACTCAAAATTAGTTTTTGGCCTCTACTCGATGTAAAGTGTTGATGTTGTGTAGTCTCAAACACTAACAAGCTTTTAATTACATTTTACTGAGTTCCGTTGGCGCATACAAGCTTTTAATAAGGTTATATAGAGGTTGTCTGTTACACAATGTTGACAATTTTCATGTTACTGTTTGAAGTTGAACAAAATGGGTATCCTTTGTAATTACTCTTTGGGTTTCGTTGCCGCTGATTATTTGTGAGGAAATACGAGTAGCTGCTTAATTTTATTACTTTCCGTAGTAAACATCACGGGTTTATTTATTTATTTTGTTAGGGATGTTAAAATGAGTTGCTTATCGTTGTTAAAATTGTTAAAAAATAAATTCCTCGTGAAATTGGTGTCTGAAATTACTGAAAATAATATACTTTATTGGCGTAATTGGCAGTATTAAGTCAGCATAACGGAACTACGAATAAAATCTTAGTTTGTATGTGTTTGTCACAGAATTATGTTATCACTTAACCATTATTATAATGTAGCCGTATTTTATTTCATTATGTTTTGTAATTACATTTTGCATTTTTCTTTTCTGTTAACTGTTGTCTAATTTTTGCATTAACTAAATTGCTCTACTTAAAATACTTATTTAATTTAATACCATGAGAATGACATAAATACCGGACATGTATTTTTGAGGACATCAATAAAATACTTATATGCCATACTAGCAATGCCCCGCGGTGTCAGCCGCTTGGTTCCTATTACCATTATTTTTCAGGGATGAAAATTAGCCTATGTTTCGTTCCAGACTACCTGCGTACTACTGCGTGTACTAATCTACCTGCGTTTCAAATTCGAACCCGATTTGTTCCGACGTTATTTTGCAAAAAAACATCCACACTTTCGCATTAATAATATTACTAGGATTAAGTTGTGATGAAAATGATAGATTGGATGAATTGCTTTGTAAAGTAGCTTGTGTTTCGATGCACAGTTTACTAGTAAGCCACCGATGTGCCGTGAACAAGCGTACCATGTCGAACGTTTAAACGGAACTGAGACAGACAAAGGCGAATTAATCCTTCGGACAGGAAGGTGCCAGCCGAGAAGCGGTGTAAGCCACGCGTCTGAGTCCGGCCGCAGACTAAATTAGACGGAATTAGTTTTGGTACAAGTTCGTGGCAGTGGATAAACTGTCAGTTGAAAGTTCCGTTTGTCAGAGCTGTTCTGGTAACGCATCGGCTAAGGAGCATGCAGTTTGGCGGAGGCTGACCGCCGCCTTTGTTTGCGGAAGCGCCGGTTTACGGACTTGTTACTAGACCAAGTTAGGATAGCTGTAAATGCGAACTAGAGCGAGATGAAACTGTGAAACTTTGGAAAACAGGCTCTTTGAAATTCAACTTGATTGTAACTTATAAAGGAAAATAATGTTACTTCAGCCATTAAACTGAAATTGAACAGTATATTTTCCAAACATTTGCATTGAAGCCTAACTCGAACAAAGATTTCTGTCAATTTTTTAGGACTGTCTCATCACTCTAATCTTAATTTTCCAACTACTAACAAAAAATATTTTATACCGATTAGAGCAAAGATACTCTAATCGGTAGGTATAAAATATTTTGTTAATGACGTCAAAGAAATATGAAAACAAAAACAGGTCTTAAATGAAAGTACATAAACTATTTTCGTTATTGACGAACTTACTACTACGATTTCAAATTTTATTATATTATATTAGTGAGTATCGCTCATGTTTTTAATTTATTTTTCGCCTTTGAGTGCCTATTTGTTATTTTGAAGTCGGTTTAATTTTTTGTACGAATATAGTTTATTTTACCTTTTTTTAGTGCAAAACAAGTTTTTAATCATGCATTTACACAATTTCGTATTGACAGGATCGAGGTTGAGTGCAACAGTAGGAAAATTTTGACCATAGATGTTAATTAAAACATAAATATTTTGTGTTTTGCTATTCCGTTCCTATATTCTACCTCTTTTCTCTGATAATGTGGAAAACGTTATCTTTGGAAAGCACTTAGTAAAGTAACCATTTTACAGAAATACGAGAGGTAAAGTTATATTGCGGTAGTTATAACTCAAACGCAGACGATAAAAATTCTCAATAAATTGTTCCAAGTTTTATATTTTTATCGCGGTGTTACTAAACGAAGATTTTAGTACGCTTTTATTTGTCTAGTAAATATTTTATGAAAAGAGCTTCGGAGATCTGAGAAAATGAAAACTTTATTAAAGTTCGAAGTCATCTAGCCGCGCTCGTTAAGATAGTTAAAAGTTTAACAATGCCCTGACCGTATTGTTTCTTTAATGAACTTAGAGACAGTAAGCTTGTTTAAATTTTTAATGCGTAAATTAAATCACGTGTGCTCGAGTAAGGCTTTGTTTAATTTCTTCATTATCGTGTCATTGTTTTAGAGTGTCTCGCGAAAGGGCTGCGTGTCACGGAGCCCGTGGGGATGTGTTGAACAGTACTTAAGTAGCAACGATAATTAAGCTTAACGAGGTTAGAGATGTGCAAACTGGTTCAGCCGAGCTCGCTTACTGCTTATTTTGTAGCAATATTCGTTTAGCGTACGAGTCGTCGAATTAAGAAGTTGGCCTAATTGCGTCATAGCAGACGTTCGCTGAGACGGAGCGCTCGATTTGAACAAACAATTACAGTTCGTTTTCATATCCAAATATGAACTTGCGACAATACTCCGTATTCTTAATATCTCATGACATTTTGCCATTCCACTCTTGTTGGCGCTATTTGAAACGCGCGCTTCGACTGTGGAATTCACAGTTAGATTTCAGCTCAGATAGCAAGATGCCTTCACACGTTCTCCGTATTTACAATGTTTTGCAATTTCCATAATGAGACCCGTCCGAGAAAAAATAAGAGTTCTTGTGAAAATCTTAACCTCTGGATATTGTGAGTCTGGATCAGTATGAAACGAGATCTCGTTCAAAACGTACCATCGTTTCATTTGCGGTTTATATGTGATTTTTTCCAGACTCTATCACAATTTAATATTGTATTCTCAAGTACCTTCTGTGGTAAAAATAGTTCACAATAATTGAAATTAATTTTACAAACACTATATCTATTATTGAGTATAACATTTTATATTAACAACCACGTTTACTTACAAACGACATCCAGTTTGAAAGAGTCGTCGATGCTATGTCCGGGCAACGCACTGTTGTCCGATTGGCACTTGATCTGGACACCGTCGTCTTCTGGCATCGGCATGAACTGGATCTGACTGCTCACCCATGTCTCGTTCAGCGCTTCTGTTATCTAGAACAATTGAGTGAAGTTATTATTCAGTAATTTTGTGATAGTTGTATTTATCAGGAACTCACTACAGTAACCGTGTAAAAATAATTAAAACTCCAAACGGAAAAGGCCTTAGAGCTGTGATTGTTAGATAGAGGTAACACACAAAGGTCCGTTTTGTAGCCGTTTTGTGCTTACACTTCTAAACAACATACACTTCTACAAAATTACATTGAACATAATTTCAGTAATTTATTAACCTAATTTAACTGAACTAATAACAATTGCGAATAACATACTAGTATACAACAATTTTGTAAACTGTCTAAATTGTAAACCCAACTGTAATGTACCCACAGAGTCCCCACTTCTGGCGCACGAATCTCCTCCTAATCAAGTCGAGATTATGAGTCCAAAGTCCACCACGCTCGCTATGATCTGGGTTGTCTTTCGGGTTAAGGATTTCCTAACGATAATTTCCTTCTCCGTTTTTAAGTAAAAGAAAAGACGCGTGGTACGCGTGAAATTCGAACCAGTGTCTCTAGATCTGCAGTTGCCATTTTCCCGACTAGACCAGCCGTAACTTGTAAAAATGTCGAAAAAATTATAGATATAAATGAATTTACCCGAAGTGGTTTTGATGAAAACTACGATAAAATTTACGAACAGAACAATATAGCTACCTACCTTCCCTCTTTTGAATTTCCTATTATCCTTGAACCAGGTGAGCTGCGCGGGCGGTCGGCTGCCTTCCGACACGCACTGCAAGCTGACGTATCGCTCCGATGATAACGTCACTGGCTTGTTGAGGATCTCCACCATGTTCGGCTTCACTGCGGGGAATTAGCTTGTTTGTTATCAACGTAAAACATTTTAATGTTTGAAAGTTAAGTCTGATTTTGATGTTTTCTAGGCATCTCAGACGTCTAATGAGAAGCATAACGTCCATAACAAACAAAACCATAACAATCTCCTGAATTTTGACATATTCAACGGACCAGCAATTGATGATATAATTTTATAAGTATAATTGAATATTCTTACGCCACATTAACAAAATTTTGAATATATCTTTAGCCGCGTTGCGCACCTTTTCGTAGAGAACAATGTAGGTAATGCGTTCCCATCATCGACGTGTCTAATGCTGGTTTATTTGTGCCTATGGAGGTGACCCATTGTGGAACATTAGTGCTATTAAATCTAAAATTCCACGACACAAGCTTCACTTCTATAGGCAGTCCCATGTGCCAATTGTTTTTAAGCACTACATTATTTTACAAATTTAATTTTTTTATTTATTAATTTTAGCTAGTTCGACATGAATCTTCTTTTTGCCAAACATTAACTCTGTAAACGATAAAAACTAACGTGGTTGTTTATCATTTTTATTTATCAACATGTTCGGCTGCCGAATGTGGGGGAAATTAAAGTCGGGCAGAACCGATCATATCACTTGTGAATAACATTACATAATTAAAAAAATATATTGGGAGTCATATGATCTGCCGATAGAAGTGAAAACTTATAACTTAGAATTTGATAGCTCACTTTGGGAATTACGCGGGTGAAACCGAAGGACGTGTCATGGCTATTGAAAGAAATCTAGGCTCCTGGCTGCTGACGCATTTCTAGATGTCCGTGGTCACGAGTTTACGCAGGGTTTCTTTCATTCCCGAGCGTGATGCTTGAGGTCAATTCACAGCGCACGAAAAATCTGTCCGTGGTGCGTCAAAAGAAGTTTTCATTTCAAAATATTTGGAAACATTACCTTTCATACCAAAACACTGCATTTTTATATTACTGTTTGGTGGCTGTAATGTTGAGGTGTGTTCGCAGTTTAATTGCATGTTGTGATAGAGAAATTATACAATTTTTTGTGCTACATTGGAGTTGAACACATGTTGTATTTTCATCCACTCATTTTCACTATGGTTGTGAATGTGATACGATTATTCGGTAGGATAGTGCTGTATCTACAAAACAATAGAGAATGAAATAACACACATCAGCATTTTTCATTTGCGATACGAATCTATGCGTTGTCAACAAATTGAATGGCCAGCATGAAAATGCGTGGAATGAAGTTTTGATACTACGAGTAAATTATAAAACGTGAAATTGTAGCTTACGTAATAATAGAGTGTATCTGCGGCTGTGGTGCTATTCATTTGCATGACGTATCCATAACATTTTATATTAGTGAAATAAAGTAACGTTATCGCATGACGTTGTTTTTTTATTATCACTCTCGTACGAACTGCGTATTTGAGAGAGAGACAATCTTTCTGATATTATAAATGCGAAAGTTTGTTTGTGTGTACGGACGTTTGTTATTCTTTTAATCAAAAATAACTGAAGGAATCTGAATGAAGTCCATCACATTGTTCTTAGCTACTTTTACATGAAGAATTTTTTTTTTTTTTAATAATAAGTGACAAGACGAGCTGGACGTGTGCCTGATCTATACCTAGAACTGCACTGTGCTTGTCATCCATACATTTTAGTTGATTTACCTCTTTTCCTTGTATTTTTTCTAAAAAGATAGCTGTTTTAATCCAGTATAGTTTACCCGTTACTGCTTGGTGGTAGGAGAGCAAAAAAAGTGAGGTACTTCCCCCTTCATTACATTACTACTGCCTACTACTGATTAAAAGACTGCCAAACATAGACCAATTTTGTATGTCTTCCGACATTTGTGTGAAAGTACATTTTCAAGGCTATGTATACCAAAATGTAAAATTTGTGCAAGCGATTTTGGAGCAACTCAGAGTAATTAATGTAATATTACAATAAAATACTGACAGTTCATTTCAAGCCTCACAGTCTTCTCCTGTGGACTGACAAGGTTGGTATTCGAAGCGCGGCACTTGAAGGTGGTGTTGAGGTGGCTTCGTTTGATGTGGGGCAGTTCCAGTCGGTTCACCACCACGTGCGTGTCAGTCTTCTCGCCGATGTATTGCGGGGAGGGTGCTCCGTCGATCAGCCACATCACGGTTGGAGCTGGTCTTCCTGCACAATAGGTACTTATTCAGTTAATATAGGACACAAGTATGCATTAAAGCGAAAATTTGAAAAAAAACCGACCCCGTCATTATTTGGTAAACGAGAATGATCAACTACTGTAATTATTTACTGTGGTACTCGTAAACGACAATAAATAATTAATAGTAAAAATGGAAGAGACTAGGTTCTGCAACACAGGCATTGCCTAGTGCAGAGTCTAGGGTACGGTAGGTAGGTCTAAAAATATTTTTCTTTTTTGTTATTTTGTATTTAGAAGAATATTACGTTCATATGTACTTGTAACCTAATAAATAAATAAATAAAATCTCAAATCTCAATTAATGTACTCGTTTAAATTATGTACATGCGAATAGCAACTTCAAAATACTTGGCACACAAATAGTCTTTGATACAAGATTGGTACATTTGTATTTGTACATGTTCATACATATGTACGTATTGTTTATAATGTGTGAATAAGCTATCTTGTTTTTAAGTAATATTTTAAACCGAATAAATAAATTTCCGTTTTTATTTTATTTTATTCTATACATAGCCAGATAGTCGTGTACGGTGAAATCGTGAGGGATACCTACTACGCATTCCCAAAAAGGTAACGTGTACCTAAGACAATGGGAGGTTCTATGGCGAGCTTAGTTGGTCTGAGATGGCGAGTGATCATTATTATATTTTACGAATTTTAGATGCTTATCGAAAATTCGTGACTGAAAGTAGCACTAGCCCTAATAATTTATTAAATTTTATTCTATTCTCTCGTTCCACAATACAGTACGGTGAACAGCGTCTAAATTTCAGGTCTTTCTTCATTGTTTGTAAGTTTCCTTTAAAATTAACAATGGTCTTGAAGATTTACTTTACGCATCCAGTTGTTAGGGTGGAAATCACCGCTTCGATGAAATTCCTTGCGAGTGGAAGAAATTTCTCATTATACAAAATACAAGCCCAATTTTGACAAACAATAATAGCCGTTTCGGCGGCTGTTCTTTGGGGAGTTGGTTGAACAAGTAAGTTTGTTGGAATAAGTGACGTGGAATGATCAATATTGCCGAGACTCTAAACTCTGTAACGGACAGAGATTAAGCTTTGGGGGATAAATAAACATTATAAATGTGGTCAAGCGCTTCGTTATTCTCATAAAGATCGTGGTAATGCAAAATGTTCAAATATAATACTAACGCCCCTACTCGATTTCATTCGTGTAGAACTAATATCTAATTGTTACCCTATATATGTAAATGTGATCCTAAAAATTTAAGAAAACCGCCACATTTTAATCTAACTTTATTTTGCGGTGACATATTAACTTAGGTAGGTCTCGTCGTGAAACTTTTTCAGATCGTATATATGACGTATAGAAAAATAATAGCCTTTCCCTCTTTTATTTTTTGCTTAAAGTCTCTTAATCCGCCAAGCCGCCACGGCGTTTCGACGCTGAGCCTTCCTTCATTAATATTTAATCGTGCCCAATATTTTTAATTTTGCGACAATTACTTTAATATAAAAGCCAGAGATGACGCACATTAAGTTTTATACTCAGGTGATAAATATTATTTATTGAGATAAGATTAATGGCATAATGGTTGTTCAATCAACGTGGCAAATACATCATTATTATTTAGAAATTTAAAAGATAAAGAAAAGTGGTCAAGTGCGAGTCGGACTCGCCCATGAAGGCTTCCGTAGCAGCAAGTAACATAATATAAACGTTCTTGTAGTTCGTTGTTACTTTAATCAGTGTTTTAACAATAGCCAATTTTTGACGTATTAAAATAAAACTACTTACTAGATCTCATTCAAACCAATTTTCGTTGAAAGTTTACATGGTAATGTACATCATACACTTTTTTATTTTTGTCATTCTCTTATTTTACAAGTTACAGGGGGGCACACTTTTCACCACTTTGGAAGAGTCTTTCGCGCAAACTGTTCAATTTACAAAAAAAAAATGTTTGGAACCTCAATATCATTTTTGATGACCTATCTATAGATACACCACACGTATTTTGTATCAAAATCTTAAAATATACGTTGTATCAAAATCTTAATGCGGTTAACAGATCATATCTACTTACGAAGTTTCAATAGTATAGCTCATATAGTTTCGGAGAAAAGTGGCTGTGACATACGGACGCACACACCTTCACACGCACACACGCATTCGGCTACGGAATGCGTGTGTGCGTGTGAAACTCCAAAAATCTATGAAATAGGATAATGACATTGTGGATTTTTAAAACCTTTGTATGTTTGTTCTACTTAAAAAGTTCTTGCTTGCAACATTTTGATGTATTTATCTTATAATGCTTCAATCGCCGTTGAAACACTCGAGAGCTGCCATCAAAACTATAGAGATGGCAAGCTGTTACTATCACCACAGTCTATTAAACCTTACAGTCGTTCGACGAAGGCGTCTGCATTGCCTACATTACAATGTTAGTATTGCAGTAGCGCGTCTCAGGGCTGACGTTTTTCGTATTTTCTAATTTTATTAATAAAATTATAATTTATTTTACAACCCTACCCGTGTCTAGACATTATCGGCGTTTCTCTCAAGATCAAAAGCGATGAACTACTGGCAGTATTTCATCATTCTGTGCCAGCACGGTGTGAGGTAGGATATCATTTTTATACAACATGTAGGTATAAGTTGAAGGTATACCTACAATAAATTTAAAATTTAAAAAGCCTCCAAAGTAATTGTTTCAGATTTTAGATCAATCTACTGTTTGCAAAAAAAAAGGACCTATACCTCGAGATTCGTACCGCTGTTATTGAAAGAAGTTCTAACTTTGATACGGTTGAATTGATTTTGATAAAACCTAAGACCACTCCCGAGTAATTCAATTTTTAAATAAAAAAAACAACAACATCAAAATAGGTCAGTCACTTCTTTAAAAGTGTTATAGATAACATTGCTGTTAAGCGCATAATTTAGAAGTTGTAATCCAAAAAACTGATAAAAGTCCGAAAATTAAGAGATTTCTCGAGCACCACGAATTGGCACAGGTCTTACGAGGTTGCAAATTTGGTTTTACACTACTAGTATCGTGGTATCTATCCTAACAACATCACAAAAAATCAGAACCTGGTTATTATTTAATGGCTAATAAATGACTAAGATAAATAGATTTGATGAATAAGATGACTGGCCTAAAATCGGTTCATTCGTTCGGGACATACGATGCCACATTCACACGTCACACTTTTCCGTCGGGGGCAAAAAAAGACATAATACTTTAAAATCACTGCAACATCACACGATCTTCAGTACTGACCAAATAAAGTATAACATGCTGAAGACGGGGGCCTCGATAACGTAATTACTGCCTCACCCAAGACACGGCCCAAACTTGCCCACAACGCCTACACCGTTCCATTTACCTAGTTATCTTGCGCAACATTCCTTGAAATTTCCATTCTTCAGATTAAAGGCGTGACGCTGGGGATTTTATACTATTATGCGATGAGATTATTATACGCGATACGTTACGACGGGTGATTATAGTGCTTAGTCATTTTAAATTTGGTATAAATATATACATTATTCTATTTTTTAGTTTAGGGAAAGAAGCTAACTTTAGAGGACATACACGGGTACAGTTCCACAGTATAGTACTGGAGTGTGTATGATAACAGTTTTTTTTTATAGTATAGAGCGATGAGACGAGCAGGACATATGCCTGATGGTAAGTAACATGCCTGCCACATAACAGCACAGTGACACGCAGCTGTTGGAACATGAAGAGTCCAAATCATTACCTAGCATTGCACTGCGCTCTTCACCCGGAGTGCTAAGATATTATATATCTAAGACCTGTAATTTCTCTAGAAACATTGCCCTTCAAACCGAAATACAGTAATTTTTGCACATTACTGCTTGTGGGTAGTTGCATGAAAAATGTATTTAAGTACTTGCTACAAGCATTGCCTCCTGTACTACCCGCGCAGTTCCCATTCCCATTACTTTCCAATGATAAAAATGGAAGTAGGCTCACAATTGAAAGCAAGGGTTCCCAAACTTGTTTTGTCTGCTGTCCACTTTGAGAATTAATTATTTTTAGCGCCCCCATTTTTCACATAATATGTACTTACAAACCACTATACCTTCAAATGAAATGATTTATTATGGTGAGCTATATTTATGTATTATCATAGAATAGATAATATAGATAGAACGGACACTCCCCAACCCCCGCCAATTTCAAGCTTCCTCACCCCTCAGGCCGTTTCGGATACGCTAGGAGCACTCAACGAAGGGCTGGTATTGAACATCTAATTCCTAACGAAATATCATCGTGGTGGGTTGTTGTGCTGTTTACGGCTGTCCGTCAACTAAACGGGACGATTAAAAGCTTTATTTAAATTCCTAATGATAAAATAACGTAAGATTAGAAACTTTTTAATAACGTTGCTTTTTAATATTACAAGCTTTGCTTAGTTTGGGGTCAGATGGTGTTGTGTGTGAATTGTCTACCAATATTTATTTATTTATAATAACGAAGTAATTTTCAAATATCGAAGTAACTCAAGTTCGTAACTTACACAGCCAGTAACTTACGTGCCCAAGCACGGATTGATAACGCCTGTAGGAATAATTATAGTGACAGAGTAAAGTTTCCTTCATGGGTAAGTGTAAAATAAAGTACGAATGTGTACCTACTAACAGAAATAGATATCTAGGTACCTGATCTAATCTATCATCGGTTTCGTTTCATTTTACGCGGCAATACAAACACCCACAGATTTCTGAAACAATTTAGAAATCTGTGCAAACACCCTTTTAATTAGAATAGTATAATTTGGCTCCATTCTATTTATGTAACTCAACATTATAGCAAGTTTATAGACTACGTCACCAGGTGAACTCAAAGGGCACAACTATTCAATAAAACAATTCAGTAGCCCTAGCGCTAATGCACACATTCACGCGTGTGTACGAACGACATCTGCGTAGTTGTGTGAAGAGTAGGCAACTCCACAGCGGCGGTTGTATGGAGTTTTAGTGGAGTGTCCGGGGTGTGTATTATTACATATTTCTTTCTGGGTCTGTTACCGTCTGTTACCTCTTTAGACCGGCAGTGCCCACAAGGGGGCGTTATCGCCCGCTTTGGGAAGGGCTGATCTATTGGATTAACGGCGGACATCAATAAAAAAGTCAAGTACAACCTTTTCATCATCAAAATCGGTTAAAAAGAGAGGTTAATTCAGGTTTTTTAAAGTGCAATAATTGTAAAAAATATTTGTTTACAAAAAAAAGTTTGTTTAAAGAAATTAGACTTTACTTAGACAAGAAACGTCAAAAACCGATTTTTTTTTGCTTGACGCAGATGATAGATGCCAGTAGAGGTTCCTCTAATCCATTTTTTTTTCTAAAATCTTGCTCTATAAATAAACGTATTTGGTATTACAATAGAGTTCTTACTACTAAGATAGCTATCTCTAATTTTACGAGGGAACCTTGACTTTTGGGTCAAGTTCATTACTAGTTTTACAGCCGGTCTAATCTGGATTTATTGTTATTGCGTATTTCATTCATTCATCAAAATAAGTTGTTCTGTTTCTGTGAAACGCTATTTTACAACACGCAACGTGTATTTCTAATGTTGCCTTAGATTAAGATAGCTAAAACACGTGAACATAACTTCATGTAATTCTATCAATTTAATATGAAAGTTGTAGGACGTAGCTTGCGAGGTCATTTTTTACGAGACTAGTCGAGACCAAAAAAGCACCCGTAGCCTAAAAACAGCTAATCGACTTATGTAGCATGTTATTTAGTAGTTTTCATGTAATGGCTTCATGAAGTTGCGGCGACTTAGCAACGAGATGTCCAATTTTATAGTTTCATGATGATCAGTAGTAATGTGCAAAAATCACTGTGTCTCGACTTGAAGGGTAATGTTTAAAAAAAACATTTAGAGTAAAGAGATAAAGCATCTTATATCTCTCGGTGACAAAAACAATGCAGTGTTAGGTAATGATTTGGATTCTTGATGTTCCAATAGCTGCTTAATACTGTGATGTTAAGGGCTGACGTATCGCTTAGCACCAAGCACATGTTCTGCTCGTTTCGTCACTCTTTACTTTGAAAAAAAAAAACATGAGGACGTCGTTTCAAATTCGCCTACATCTCTAAGGATTTCTCGTAGTGTTAATTAATTTGTGTGAGTTTGTAACTCGCAAACTCGCGCTTTAACAGTGAAGAAAAATATGGAGAGGAAATTGTGGTGTCTCAAGAAAGAGATCGTTTGAGGACATTATTTCTAACATCTACCAATCCGCATTTAGCCAGAGTAGTGGATTATAGCTTTGACTGTATTGTTGTGAAAGAAGACCCGAGTCACTGCGGTAGGAACATAAAGTAGTTTGCTTATACTCGAACATACTATCGATCAAAGAACGAGCCTAAGTAGAAAAAAAGTCAAAATAATTTTTAAGGGACGACCAACTCTGATATTTTCTTATGTTAGAATCATTCATGATAAAAATCATTTTCGTCTTCTTCTTCTTCGTGTCGATAGGTCAATATTTATTTTATTTTACTTTCAGTGAAAATAACGAAATATAATATTAGCGAGTACAATGCGATGTTATCATATGAGCCCTAAGCCAATTCTTTACAAGAGTAATCGCTTCACAAAGTTTTATTTCAAGAAACACGTAAATTTAAATCAAAGATGAAACTACCTTCTTACTGCAATTAAACCTTTGCCTGATTGTTTTATCGTAAAATGGGTTTATGGCAAGTTAGTGAAGTTTCGCACTAGCCTGCCGAAGTTGGCGACAGATCCGGTTATACTCGTAAAGCCGTACTGATGTCGTTATACTATTACAGCTTGTACTAAGATAAAATGAACGGATATAAAACAATGTAAATAGAATAGACGTGAAATGTTATTTTAGGGTAGGAAATTACTCTTGTTTCTGTATTTTAGAGATTGTTATTAAGATTGAATAAATAGTTTTTAGTAAAGGACTAGTCCTTTACTAAAAACTATTTATTTATTTATTTAATGTTTGAGGTCAGATGGTGTTGTGTGTGAATTGTCCACCAATATTTATATTTATTATTTAACGTTTGGTATAAAACTGTAAAGATGAATAATGGTTTGCAGTAGAGCTACAGGAGGTTCTAGCAGCAGGAAACGTGCTGTTCACTATCAGGCGCATGTTTTGCTTATATTGTCACTTGAAATCTCTTTTTTAAACGACTTCAAAAAAGGAGCTTCTCTATTCGGTTGTGTTTTTTTATCTAATAAAGATAATTTAAAATAAAGATAATCATGCGCTTTTTCGCATTGCGAAAATGTCGCGGACACTGGAAATCAGACCCAGCATTTAATATTAGGCATAAAAGGTTGAATGATGGATGAATTAAAATAAAAAATTAAATATATTTTCGATTTCGAAACAGTACCACAGCTATGTATTAGAACAAGAATAGTCCTAAATTATTGACCAAAACTACACAGCTGTCGTTATCTAGAAATATAAGATGGTTTATCTCTTTGTCCCGTTATTTATCTTTTAACATTGGTTTTCAAACTGGAACATAAATATGTAGTTATGTTTGCGCATCACGCCTTGGTGCTAGAATAACTGGCAAAGGTGTGGTACTTCCCTAGGCGAACTCTGAAAAGAGTCTCTCCACCTACACATATGTGTGACACAAATGTGTAACACTTACCTGATATGCATAAGTATTTCACATTGATTATTAATTGATTGATATTTATCGCAAATTTAAGAATTCTACCTATACACAGCCCTTTTACAGCTGAAGCTATTAATTATGTATTCTTGTAATTAAAATTAATTATATTAAATATCAATGTAATGCCTGATAAATTTGTGCTTGACGGGTCTGCATGGAAATACTCATGATATTTAATTATAATGGATATTTGTGAGTATAACTAGCATTGACAATAAATGTTTTCTATTCTATTCTATTCTTGAAATTGTAAACACTCTCAGATTATAATCTAACGTGCGAGACTAGCTTAGGTTATTTTATAATCTGACGGTATTTAAAATTTTACGAAGCCACATAATACATGCTGTCTCTTTTTAACCTGACTCGCTACCGCACGTCTAGATGTTTTCAAGAAAAAACTTACATTACCTGTTACGACTTTGACATAATAATAAAGGTGAGGTAACTTTTGTATTATTTCTCTTTCACACTTTAGCCTCTTATTTGTGTTCGTTCGCACTCGTCTAAACTTTGTTGATTAGTTTTCAAGAAGTTCCCGGGATGAAGTGATTCTGTCTTATACTCCGAACCTGCTGATAAATAATTCGAAGAGGGGAGGTAAATAGAAAAGCTACTTAAAATTCATTCAGTCACGCCGTTCCGCAATCCATTTTTAGTTTCGGAAGTCGAAATAAATTGGATACTTCCATTACAGTATAATTAAATTTTAAAATGATTTACAACGTAATACCATTCAGTATTATCTTAATCTTGGATTACAAACGCTTAGGTAGAGAATAAGTTTTGATTCGAATACCGAACGATTGTGCAAAGTTTCGGCTGGAAGTGGTTTGAGATTGAAAGTTATGATAAAAATGTGTATTTATCAATGTCTAACTATTAACTACGTGTTCAGTTTAAATGATGTAAGTTTTCTTGGAGTATGTCTCGCGTGGCGAGTATATTATCGTTTATGAAAACATTTTACCACTTTGGAAGAGTCTCTTGCGCAAACTATTCAATTTATAAAAAAAAATATGTTAGAAACCTCAATATCACTTCTAAAGACCTATCCATAGATAGCCCACAAGTATGGTATTGAAGGAAAAAAAATTGAGTTTCAGTTCTGAGTATGGGACACCCCCAAAATTTATTGTTTTTGTATGAAAATCGTAATGCGGTTCACGGAATACATCTACTTACCAAGTTTTAACATTGTAGTTTTCATACTTTCGGTAAAAGTGGCTGTGACATACGGACGGACAGACAGATATGACGAATCTACATATAAGGGTCCCGTATTTTGCCATTTGGCTTCGGAACCTTAAAAGCGTTCCCATCTAATAGGTGAGTTAGCTATTTATACGGACTGTGAGCCATGAAATGATCTAGCAAAGTCGTTTTAGTAGAGACACGGGATGACAACCCGCTAATCCCTCGGGCTATGCATAATTCCAACTCGAAACATTAAGCGCTTCGAAGGATTAACAGCGGTTTATTCAAGGCTTGCAACTTTGGACAGCCTCGAAAATATTTAGCGAGCACGCGATCGCAACATTCCGTCAAGTTTGTGGTTTACCTGAACTTGAAGTCATAATAGGTGACAACTTTTTCAACACAAAATTAGTTTGGAAATGTTTGCTTTCAAAGGGAAAGAACTGCGTAATAGATATTAGGTCGCGGATGGTCGAGTAGGGCTTGTAACCGGATTACTTTTAGATATCGATACCATTGAATACGGTTACATCATACAAGCAGCGCCCCGCGGTTTCATCCGCGTGGTACCCGATCATTTCAACTCTTCCTCTGAATCAATTTCAAACCATGACAATCTCAATATTGCTAAAAAACTTAATTTCAAAAAGATATCGTAAACTTTTGTTGATGATTAATGAAAATTAATATGCCAAATCATATTTAAGGAAAAACTTTGTGTCATAGCATTATATGCCACAATTTACTGAATATACTACATTTAGTTAGTTCTTAAGTGTCTTTACCCGGTTAAAAAAATAAAGCGGTTACCAAGCCTCGGACTCTAGAAAGTTCAATCGATTCCACGTGTAAAATTTTGAAAGTGAACTCAACCATGACTTTAACTGACCGTTGATAATTTAAACTTAATATAAACTTTGGGAGACGGCCATTTCTAGCGGAGCGTCTAATTTTGTGTTTGAGTTGTGATCCTCGCTCCCGTATCTAGAAGCGATGGATAACTTTACAGTGGGTGCCATTCCGAGCCGATCTCTCACAGAGTGACTTATCGGTAAGTTTAACAGCGATATATCAAAGTAATCGCTTTAATTTCTCATCTCCCACTTGGGGAGGGCACAGCTATGCTTATTTCTCAGATATATACTGTGATAGTTTAGTTAGCGATCTGATAAAGAGATTGCTGACAGAGTTCGTAAGTTAACGTGAATTGACTGATTGCGATATTAACAATTAAATGTGATCTTTGAAAATCATCACACATATATTTTTACTCTAGATACGAGTCTGCTTGCATGTTATATCATACCTAACTAATTTTATACTAATTGGTATACTGTTACGTCGGCTGTCTGCAATTTTCAACTAATGAACATAATTGGCGGAGCAAAAGATATGGTTTTAAAAAATAATGTATTAAGCTAAGAAGTGTGTTTTAAAGTCAATAAAATCAGCATGAAAATTACAAAATAATATTACATAAACATACGTAAAAAGTTTCGGTTTCTTTAATAGTCCTTTATTAATAGTAATGTATTCTTTTCAATATGTATTTTATGGTAAAGACAGCCAATAAACCTTCATATCTTGAAACGTATTTCTGTGTTAACTCATCCAAATTAAAGATAAAAGGATACGGTAGGAGCTGATGGACCACAAAGGTTTCGACATTTGTGGACAGCTTTTATTTCATGTTACTGGCAACATTTGACGATCAAATTCATAAAAGAGATGTTCGGCTCACCTACACATGTAACCGTATTCAAAGTTTCTTACACGAGCCCCTTGGGAACCATCAATAAGCTGTCTAACGCCGATGTAATGCCTACAAACGTTTTTATCTGTAAGCACAAAATTCGATATCGTAACTTTTATATTTTTTTCTGTCATGTTGTTCTGTTTAGGTACTAAAAATATTATGTCGATATTATTAGACATTTGGGTAAATTTGTTACTTGATTCTGTCTGTGTCCTGAAAATTATGCAAAATATAAATCTTACTAATATTATGAATGTTTGTTGCTCAAACGCGTTAGAATGTCAGTACAGATCGGTTCGATATTTTGAACACAGTTAGATTATAGTCTGAAATAAAAAATATGCTATGATTTGAGGATTATTAAAATACGTTTCTCTTCGTTTTTGAATAAGACTTACGATTAAGTTTTAGTATAATAATGTAAATGACCGCTCAACTAACCACCTCTGACTTCGCAAACCAGGACAAGCTCATTGCCTTCTTCCAGCGGGCCCACAACGCCGGATACGTCACGCCCCGACTTGTCGTACAGGATCAGTTGGTGTGGAGGAACTGTAATAAAATAAACATTATTAAGTTTATTTTAAATTAAGAAATATTGGTGGAAATTGCTTACACAACACAACCAGGTCCCAAACTGAGCAAAGTTTGTATTGTGGGAGCCAGACAGCTGTTGTAGTTATAATACTTAATACCAATAATACGGGGAAATATGAGTCACGCACAATGGTCCAATAGAGAGGCTAGGTGCGAAAAAGGCCCCGCCAAGCTAACCAACTAACTAATACTTATGTCATCCGATAATTATCGATTCAAAGATTATTTAAAAAAATGCTAAATAAAATATACACTGAGTAATGATCTCATCATTATTTTGTGTATTTGTCTAATATTTGTATTGTCGTTACAATTAATATAATATTTGAATGAATAAACTTTGAAAAAAAAACATTAAAAGTACCTACATAGGTACATACTACCTTAACGTCATTTTATAAAAATTATCCATAGATACCCCACACTTATGTGGGTATTAAGAAAATATTTTTTTAGTTTTAGTTCTAAGTATTTATTTAAATTTCATTGTTTTTTTTATATTTTTGTGTAAAATCTTATTGCAGTCCACAGAATACCAAATACCAACTAACCAATTTTCAACAGTATAGTTCTTATAGTTTCAGAAAAAAGTGGCTGTGACATACAAAAGGACGGACAGGCAGACATACCGACAGACAGACATGACGAATCTATAATGATTCCGTTTTACAGAACCTGAACGAGAGGTGAATGTCGTGCAGGTTAAAGGACAATGTTAGTTTTGCTTGCAGATTGATCTGAAAACTTTTGTAGGTAGGTACTTAGTATAAACGGTATGGTCCCATCTGGCCCGGTGCCTTGGCCCGGTACCGGGGCAAATGGGAAAAAAAAGTTTCAACTGGCCCGGTGGTATATTTACCGGGCCAGATGACACAAATCAAGTGCCATCGTCCCCGGTAACGGGAGAAAAGAGGATACGCCTCGTAATTTGTGAAATACTAACTACATGTATAAACTATGTTAAAACTTTCGCACTATTAAACAAAGTCAAAACTACCACTATTTAAACTTATTATTTTTTTGGCCAATCTGACGGGGGCGCATCCTCATAGTTAGCCTAGGGCGAGTGTAACTCTTAATCAGTCGCTGCTCGTTATAGTACCTATATTTATGTATTTTTGCAATTTTCTTTGATTATTAAAAACCAATGGCAGTTGGCAACAATAGTCTTAGGCTGCTTACTACGTTAACAATGTTAATACTTCTTCATTTTTGAAATGCAGTGTTTGAAAAATAAAATAAGTATAGTTATTCAGCCTAAAGCGAGTATATTTTCTCATTTGATTAACTTTTTGAAATTTACAAAAAACTGTTATTAACTCCAATTACTTGCTTCATTACCTTTGTGAAAAAGAACGGCGTGCCTAAATAAACAACAAAAAAGGAGCTGTCTAAAGGTTATTATTATTTTAAATGTAGATTTGACTTTTACCCTGTAATCAAACAGAGAAGCTTCATAATTTCCAATTCCTTGAGAAGTATAACAGATGTTCCTAAAAGTACGAAATAATGTTATTAATAGGTTACTAAGAAAACTCTGCAAGGGTTGTTTATCTTCTCAATGAACTTCAATTATTATCAAAGTTACCAATTTATGACCTAGAATAATAGTAATGTCTGAAATAGAGAAATAAAGAAATCATGATTCAATATTTAATTGGATAACAGGACACTCACGTATATACGGTCGGTCAATCCGACTCGAGCTTCGGCCGCGTCCGGCGGCCTTTTTCAAGGAGAGTGCACGCGCGCGACGGCTGCCCATTTGGTACTGATAATTTGAATTTAATACTAAAATCATGATTCAACTCTCGACTTTTGTTTGATTGTTCTGTTATAGTATAAAAAATGAAATTCCTCGCAGAGCAAGTCTACTCGTAGCAAAGATCGCCATTGATTATCAGATCAACGAGCTGTTGTCTGCGCGAACATGGTTCGCATAACCAAGCTTTATAATTATATAAGACGTCCGTCCTGGCTTCGCTCGTGGTACATAATATATAGGCTATTTCACATAGAGTTCACGTACATCTCCAACAGTGAAATATTTTTTTTATCGGTCCTGTAGTTCGTGATATTAGCGCGTTCATACAAAAAACCTCATCAGCTTTATAATATGAGAATTTATAGAACCAATTTCTAGGAGCACAGTATAATAAGCTATTTGAACTACAGATGTAGGAAAATAGGCATGTCTTATTTATGAGACGCCATAAATTGCTATCAAGAGTCGAAGAAATCTATGGAGTAACCAATTTTTTCTTCGTAGTGCCAGGGCAAGCCTCATTGAAAAAAACACTAATAAGAATTAATAATCGTGACCCATGTGTGTAGTACTGGTTTACGCATAAATGTTGTGCATTTTAGCCTTTATATGACCATCTATCTAACCGCTTGACACACTTTGGGAAGTATATTACACCGAATGACAAAATTTTACAAAATTAACTTCGCGGTCGGGCTTTTGGCGGGAAAAATTTTTTTTTGTGTATTTTTATTTGCGAAGGTATACCCATTAATTTGGTTGGCGTCTGCTTGAACCGGTCTTTATTTTGAGATAAACCACGAACATTCTTGAGAATAATGGGCTTAAATAAGTACATGTAACGCGGCACTTCATATGCCGAACCGTAAACAAACGCACTTAGGTAATCTGACACCCGTTTTCCCACCAAAATTGTTAACGTGCGTCGCGGAAAGTGACGGCTTATAGAACTTCATTGCTTCTGATTTCGTAACAACCAGTCTTTTTCTCAATTCAAAAGGTAGTCTCGGCTGAAGCGGAAGACGGTAATACAAGAATAATATACCCTTAAATCATCCCTGATGGGAGCATCAAGAAAAATAACGGGTAATAACTGTTACGTGTTCTGTGGTTACGGTCATAACAGTAAACGTTATGAGGCCATAATACAGGGAGGGACAATACTCATTATGCAGAAGTCAATAGTAGTCTTTTGCGAAGGCATGGAGTGATTCAATGAAAGAGAGCAGATTATGAGAATTTATCAACGTTAATAAAGCAGCATCATCATCATCAATATCATAGCAGTGGCTTATCAATATACGCCATCTTGGATCTAGTGATGGAATGTCTGGTCTACGGCTCTGACCATTTTTATAAGGTTAGGTAAAAGAATTTCCGAATTTGTCATTAAAATTGGCTTTAATGGAGGAATTTCAAAAGGAATTTTGAAGCAACTGAGATGTTCCAAACACATTTTCAAATTCATAAGTAAATTCATAAGCCCAACGTTGTGGATTATGGTCTTGATTTTCTTCCTGTGAGAGGAGCTGAGCTCCATCCATAGGAACATAAAGTAGACAGCTTATAGCTCATGGTTACAATGTTATGTTGATAGTGGATACTTTTAATATGTAAAATTAATTAAAGTTTCAAATCATGCTCAAGCGTGGAGGTGCGTACGTAATACATCGAATTTACAACATTTGTCTTCTTTTGTGAGGCCACCTTACGACCTAAAAATAGTATGAAATTAAAAAGAAAAAAAAAATATACTTTGATTACAAATTTTTCATATTTGTTTCGATTAAGAAATAATTTTGTTGGGAAAGACCTTAAAGTTATGTTTTTGGTCAACACTAAACCTTTGTTTAGTACGTAAATCTAATTATTTTTCATTTACTCCATTATTCAAATTAATCCTCGTTATTCTAAAACCTGAGTTAAGCTCCATTTTGTGTCTTGGTTCATATGGCATCACAAAAGTTAAATTTTTTTCTATTAATTAAGTTTTACTCAAAAGAAATAGACTCAGGTGCAATTTGAAATAGATTTCAATCAGGTACGGAACAGAACAGACGTTAATTAAAATTAAAAATAAGAATTAAAAACGTACCCACAGCTGGGTCTCGGGGCCTTCACTCGTGAGGAAAGAGTCAACGCTATGCCATTTGCCTATACCATGCGTATATACTTATACTATGCCTATACCATGCCCCCTCAGCGCAGGTTGGTGGATGACACATAACCTCTAAAGATTACGAATAATACATGTCCCTAAAAATTGTAAGCGTTAGGTTATTTAACATCCGAAACTAGGTGTTAATAGTAATTAGCATCGTAAGTGCAACTTGTCCCGTAATTTTATTTAATATCAAAAATAAATCTTTCTAAAATTGATATAAAGAAAAAACCTATTACTATATGGGCAGAATAATAAACAAACAATCCATGTATTTACTTAATAGTGCTTTCACGGAATGTGGCTCATCAATATAAATTTTCCTTCCTCTCGAAACCATTTGGAGCGTTCAATCACAACATAACTGACGTCACTAATTACGGTGGGCAAACAAAGCAATAGTTTCAAGCAGGGCCCGGCTCTGGCCAAATTACGGCCGTATCGGTAACAAGAGAAACCTCAACTCGCTCGAATGTTCTCGAAACGGTCCAACTTGAGCTCTTCGGTTGCTGTGTAGTTATTGCGGGTAATATCCACGACTTTTAATGGAAAACAGGGTGTGTTTTATGATTATTAGTGGAACTGGAGATGTTTCACAGTGACAGATCGAGTTATATTATTTTTTCATCCGATATATATAAACTAACCTACTCTCTAATCCTATTAATAACTAGAGCATAGATTTTTAATGTTACCTTTGAAACCTGGCAAAGGTGTGGGTGGGAATCGACACTCAGCTTCGCAGGCAGAGCCACGAGGCCAGTCTAATTGTTAGAATGTTATATTTTTGATCTAATCATCTTCCCGATTCTCCAGTTTAAGCCCACCAGTATACGCGATCGATTAAAAAGTCTCGTACTCTGCTGTCCTGTCTGTTTCTTAATGTGATGTCCTGTCTGTTTCTTAATGTGGTCCAGAACAATTCAAGTGACATTTAACTTAAATGTTAAACACGCCTCGAAGTCTGCCTCTAGGGGTCACTCGTGAACAGATTACTACAAGCGTGTAGCATTGACTCAAAGTGCTTTGTAATTTAAAATGCCACTGGTTAACTTTTCAACAATGATAAACGAGCTACTGAAAAAATAATGTTATTTATTTTTATAAATAATATTATTTTCATTACTAAAAGATTTAGAACTTGAAAACTTTAACTTAGCCCAAGAGTGGGAATCGTGTCAAAAATGCTGGCCCCATTGCCATGTTGAATAGAAGTGCTTATAAGCTTTAAATTGTAGAAATTTAAAATGTAATAAATTAGGTACATTCAATTAAATATTTATTTTTATTGTTAAGTTTAGTTTCTTTTGACATGTAAATTAGTATTGGATAAATATCTAACAATACTTATAATATAGGTAAATATAAAAAAAATTAAAATTAAAAATATCCTATCGAGATTATTATAAAACCACTACATATATTATTTAAAAAAACGTTTATATCTCGTATACAACGCGTCGTGAATGCGACAGTTTGGATGTATGTTGCTCAGTAACGTCGGAACGGCTCGACTGAAAATTTGGAACACAGTTAGCCTATTAGCAACTTTGCTAGCTTGTGTGCTCTCTAATAACACATATCAAGCGTAGCACCGCTAGTTGAATATATATCGAAACATAAAATATAAATAAAAGTATGAAGCTTTCCAATTTACGCCTGTGTTCCTCCCCAGGGCCGATTTGCTCGCCAAGGTAGTTAGTAGTCATAGTCATTACAAAACCGAGGATCGTTCCTCCAGGCGGCAAAACAACGACCGATTTCAAGGACTTACAGAATATGCCAGTAGCAAAACTTTAAGTGTTTGAAACAGTAACAGAGTAAGTTTTGCTTACTTGACCTAAGTTAATAATTAAAACTAAAGTAGATGAGAAGATAGTGATAATGATGAGATAGCATGTTCAGTAAAAATATTAGTCCAAGAAAAATATTGACATTGTAGTGTAGGGCTCTCTGCAGAGTTCTCCGGGGAAGTATCATATATTATCTTTGTTCCTAATAATTATTTCCCAAAGTAGTGAAATGAGAACAGTCTGTTCTGTGCTTCCGTTTGAAGGAAATGGTTTCTCGAGAAATACCTAAAACACAAATACATAAACAGATACGAGTAGATAGATTAACTGTAACATGTGCACATAATTTAGAATAAAAAAACACACACAAAAACAAAAATATGAACCACGACCTTATGGGTTAGAGTGATATCATATACACAGATAGGCTGTAACACTGCACACTGTTCGATTTTCATCAAAACACAAAAAACACAAATGTTCAGTCAACCCATCATGTAACAAAATCTATGACACGGACTTTAGGTTACTCATAATAACGTACTAATTTTAATAATAAAAAAATAACAGATACAAACTTAATTGCACTTTGTAAAACAAAAAAGAAATGGAGTAAGAACCCGTGAACCAAACGAACCAGTTTAAAAAAAAGAAGCTGAAACTCATAATAACGTACTAATTTAAATAATAAAAAAAAATAACAGATACAAACTTAATTGCACTTTGTAAAACAAAAAAGAAATGGAGTAAGAACCCGTGAACCAAACGAACCAGTTTAAAAAAAAGAAGCTGAAACGCTTTTCAACCAAGTAAAAACAATAGACCATTTGGAATAGATACAATATTTTAACAAAATTCTGAAGGTAATACCAAAATATGAGACTTTAAAATTTGACTAATTTAGATCGGTATTTCGTAAGTTCACCTTTATTATCGTTTATCTGCCAAAGCCAAGATGACCCAAGCTTCATAATAGGTCATCGTTCTTACCTATGTCAGGAGCATGCGATGACAAACTTGCAGCTTTGTTAAAATAACAAAGGTCTGGGCATCACAGGCTCTTACGATAAGATAAATATAAGCTCTAAGAAAAATAATAATCTAAGATAACTCTAAATCTTATATAAGATAAAAATTAGAAATGTAGAGGGAAACAAATGTAAACTTTATCGCTTAAACATTTTTGTCCAGGCAACCGTGAGATGGAAAAGGAAAATGTATGATACTTTTTATAGATGATCGATTATAAAACGGTTATATTTACAGATCTGATAGCAATTTGGTTTCTGATTATTCGGTACAATTTGGAGTTGCTCTTCTGTGTTGTGACATTGTTCTATGGCTATTTAACAAGACCGTAGCTGGCCTTTCCATGCTCACGACTAAACCCAATTTGGGCTGGATTCATTGTTGCGGCTAATTAATTTGATTTGTTTATGCTATAGATTGGTGATTTGAGTTATTTTAAATCGTATTAAAACTTTTTTCCTCAAAGTGGGAAGTCCACATAGACCTCAAAATCATAATTTGTCGTATTTTTTAATGATTTGGGGAAACCTAGATACTTTAACATCGCGTAATTAATAAACCACAGTTACAAGAAAAACGTTTCAAGAGAAATTAAAGGACAAAGAAATATCTATAAAATACTTATAATCTTATATCTTAGAGTGACGAGTTTAGTGCTGTGTTAGGTAATAATTTCAACTCTTCTAGTTTAAATTGTGCCGAGTAACGAAGAACTCATGGAGCGGTTCCCAACCGCGCCCGTGCGCAGCTTCTGTAGAAAGTGGGAAACCGCGAAAATCTGTGGTCTCGTGAGTTTTGAAATGCAAGAACAAAATTAAAAATTTTGATTAACCTCGACCACCTCGGATTTGTTATCTATACAACATTCTACTAGTCAAGCCTTTTCGTTTGATACCCATATTGAGGTAGTACTGAAAAAAATAATACAATTCGCCATTTTGTGGTGGCAGCCATCTTGGGTTTGAACTTTTTTAAAGTGTATAGTATTCTACTAGTCAAGCCCTTTCATTCGATACCCATATTCAGGAAGGTTGTGAAAAAATATTTTGTCTGCCATTTTGTAGAGGCGGCCATCTCGAATCGGCCAATTAACCAAACATAGCTAAAGACATCCGCACGGATATTAAACTATAAATAAAAAACCACATCGAAATCGGCCCATCCGTTTGAGCTCTACGATGCCACAGACAGACAGATAGACACACATCGACGTCAAACTTATAACACCCCTTTTTTTAGCCGGAGGTTAAAAACCGTGGGCGTCGTCCGTCGCGGTTCACGCGCGCGCGCTGGAAACCGCTTCATGAGTTCTTACCCTAAGACTGTAATGGGCAATTACCTATATTGTTTTTTTCAACAATAATCATTCAACATACGATAAGTTTGCACTTGACTGCTATCTTGTTAATATTAAGCGACGATGTCCACGATGAATGATGAGTTTTAGATGGAGCATGATCACCTAAAAGATATTTCTGCAATACAGTTTACAGTAAGTTTTCCAGTAAAGTTTTAGCAATAGACAGACAGAGTAACTTCTTTTATTTTGCATACATGTTGTATGGACATAGATTATTTATATTTGTTCTTAAAGCGCCACTATTGTACCATCCAGACTCACCCACTCAGACAACGTAATACACAGTCTAGATGTTTTTATTATAAAAGTAGAAAGTAAATCTACTTATTTGAGTTTATGGGTTACGTCAACCATGCTTATCAAGCCTAAGATATCACATATAGTAGCGGTGTCTATTAAGAACAGATCAAACATACTTATCATTAATTACTCCTCAGACATAATTATCATTTACACAATTCTTCGGTACAATAGGTAAAATAACAAACATAGCTAAATAACAATATGATTACATATTTGTACGCGTTTGTTCATTCACAAACTTTCGCATTTCGTTTATCAAAATTACTCAGAAAAATAGTGTGAATAAAATCGGTTAAGTTAAGGCGAAGCTGGAATTTATTTTAAGTTTATAACAACTGTTTATTAGTCAGGCAAAACGGTACCGAACTAGCCCGTGGAAAGCAAGTGTCAAAATTCATGGATACCAATTAACGTCGTCGCCTAATTGGCGTGTATGAAATTGTGCAACCCTTGACGCGCCCTCGACTGGAAACCAATTTGAGATTGACTTGATTACGAGAATGAATTTAGTTGATAACGATCGGTTCGCTAACTTTCTAGTTGAAGTGGTGAGATTAAAATCAGTGTGATATTTGTAATTACTCAGATAAATATATTAATGAAAAGCAAACTAAATCTGGGAGTAAAAAAAATAGTTTCTAATTAAAAGTATTAAAAAAAACTTATTTCATTACTACTTTTTTTTTACATAAAGAGTGACGAAACGAGCTCGTCATATGCCTGATGGTAAGCAACATGCCTGCCACATAACATCACAGTGATAGGCAGCTATTGGAACATGAAGAGTCAAAATCTAACTTAGTAAAGCCTAGCACTGCATTGCGCTCGTCAACGAGAGATTTAAGATGTTATATCTCTAAGCCCTGTAATTTCTCTGGAAACATTGCCCTTCAAACCGAAACACAGCACAATTTCTGCTTGGTGGTAGAATAACTGGCAAAGGTGTGGTACTTCCCCAGGCGGACTCTGCCAAGAGTCCTACCACTACAATCCATGAACATCCCACCAAACGTTCCCATCTACTTCTCACAAGTAGAGAATCATGGCCATAAACCGGCGGGTTGGTGAATAGCGCATGACCTCGAAAGATTACTGGAACATGGCGGTTTCCCCACGATGTGTTCCATCGCCGCTAAAATCAGTAGTGATGACTCTTGTATTTCTGCACTGGGAATAATTCTTAGTGGTGCAGGATTATTCGAATCTACTGCAGTTGTTACTTATATGTATATAGTACGTACTATACTGTACCTATGTACAGAACTATATATACGACTACACTTTAATGCATCATAATATGTTAATAACTTTACTTAAGCTTTCTCTCATCAATCCAAAACACCCTGCTACTGTTTTCGAGAAACTTATCTTTGTAGAGTGCGTTAATTTCAATTTGATAGTCTACCGCGTTGAGCATTGCGGATTGGACCATATTTTTACAACAGTCAAGCTTAAAATCGTCAGTAAGATATCAAGAATAGATATCAGAAAGACGACAAAGTTTGACTGTATGCCTATAAAGAGTGAGGAAAAATAATAATATTTATATTCATCGTCTTACCGAAACCGAAACTTACAACCCGTACTTGTAGTTAATTGGTTTTTAAATTAGAAATTTTGACTCTATTTTCCATGAACAAAATGCCTGTTAGCGATATTTATTCAAAGCTTATGTTAACCAAAAACATATAAAATTTTGAAGTTAAATCGAACGGATGTTAACACTAATCACAAATTAATGTTTAATGTTAATTTTATGATACTTAAAATCACATCATTAAAAGTAATTTTATACTACGTAATAAATTTATTGTAAATAATTTTAAATGCTTTATTTTTAATCTGTTATCACGTGACTGGATATTAAGACCAATATGTTATATTAAGTCTCTAGTCGCAAAACAAGCTATCGAAAACTGACTAAATTGTTTACTTTTCTGCATTTTTATTATAAGTTTGCAATCTTAGCGATGACGATTTTGATTGTTTGTATTCAAGGAATAATAAGAAAACACATAAACTGGGCATACTGTCATAAATCGCGAACAATGTTTTGCGACTAGTGACGTCATGTCAGCCGTTAGTGTTTTTGCGCCAAAATTCAAAATTTGTCGAGTATTGTATATTTACTCATCGAAAATACTAATATTTTGAAATAAAATGTTATTTATTACGGTAAAAACGCGTCAATATTTAAAATAAAAGCAGTTCCGAAAAATTGTAACATCCCTATTATAAATTGTTCAATTGTTACATGTTTCGTCAAAAGAATTCAAAGATACAAAATCGAGCTTCACTCTGTTTTATAAAACAGCGATAGGAGACCCTTCTATGATGGTTTATACGTTCGAGGAGCACCTATCTAACAATACGTCAGTAACGTATTCGTACGATAACGCGATTGATGCGACGATAAATCTCAAAGACGGAGACCACGGCGGAATTATTGCTGCTGAATAATGTATTAACTGCGCAGGGCTGTAAAATTGCGCGTAGTTTGTTGGTTGTCGATGGCGCATACGGTCCGTTGCAACTTTGCCTACTTACTATGTACAGACAGAAAAAAAAAATAAGACTAGTGACGTAAAATGAACGTGATTTCTTTATACTTCAAAATGTTTGTACTGTACATTTTGTAATAAGGAATTATTACAATGCGAAAGTTTGGATGTATAGATGTTTGGATGTTTGTTCAATCACATTGGAACGTTTGATGGGATCAGATTGAAATTTGGAACAATGATTAGTTCTTATAGCCCGGAACAACAGAACAGCGGGGCATATGGCCCGCCCATCTGAGCATTTCTTTCAATTATAGTGTGATAATTATTATGACGGCTCAAATTTTAAAATTACGAAGTTGATTAATAGAACTGGACCAAAGGCCACAACGCATTTGTATGGCAAGTTATATTAGAACTGTAAGCAAGACAGCGTTATATAATCAAAGGTAACAAAACATAGTAAAGGAAAATTCTTAGGATTATATCCTGCTAATATTATGAAAGCGAAAGTTTGGACATTATTATTATATGTTGCTAAATCACGTAGAGACACTTGAACGTCCGTACCGAGAAAATCAAAAGAAAGGGACCCCGGGTAAAACCGCAAGGCAATATACGTGTTTTGTAGTATTTTAGCCAAAATTTGCCAATATTTCAAGAATCCTGCATAATATCTATATTCTTTATAGAAAATACTTTAGAGTGACAAAACGTGGACGAGAAGAACTGGAAATGTGTCTAATATTAAGCAACATGCCTGCCACATAACAAGCACAGAGTGACACGCAGCTATTAGAACATGAAGAGTCCAAATTATTACCTAGCACTGCACTGCGCTTGTCACACAGATATACAAGGATTTTTTAATATAAGCCCAATAATTTCTCTGGAATCATTGCCCGTCAAATAGGAACACAGTAATGTTTGCACACTACTGCTTGATCGCAGAATAATTGGCAAAGTTTGGGGTAGTTCTCCTGCCGGACTCTGTGAAGAGCCCTACCACTACCAAACTAGATTATATCATTGAGATCAGACTAGGCAGCTAAGAGCTGATGTGGATGAAATCATATGCAACATCAGTATGCAACCACACTGCAACCACAGTCTGTTTTCCACACGACTGTACGGAAAGCACCAGTTTATTGCTAGTTCATGTTACTACACTATAGATTTTATGGCATTTCTACACTCCTTAATATTGCTCGAGAATTTGTACATACGGTACGAGCTATAACTTAAAACCGACTCCACTTTTACGACATCCGATTTTCGAGAAGAAAACCCGTTCCGATGGTCTATTCGGTCCGTGCCTTAAGCCCTCATAAAATCACGATATATTTTTATGTTGCTAGATAGTATAACGGTAAATGCATTTGGATTTAAATTCGATAAGTGTGGATTGATGGGTAGAAAACTCGTTTGAGTTCCCGAATCGATTGAAAATCAGTATAGATAACGAATGTAAGATAAGAAACGTTACTGTTTTTTAAGCAGATAATTCCAATTACAGATATTTTCATTGAATGCGATGATACACAAATATCACATAGTTTGCTAGTTATCACCACGGGTTATCACAGTCATGATATTTTTTTTACCCTCTGCTCATAACCTCTTGACTCTTTTACGTATTTTTCTGGTTTTCGTTTATCTGCTATATATTTGCGGATACATTTATTTATAGTTTAATAGTGAGATAAATAAAAAAAATGTTTATATATATTTATTTTAATTTAAAAATAACAAGACAACATTTTGCATATTTCAAAATGATAGGTTTGCACTGGACTGCTATCTCGCCTGATGTCAAATGATGAGACAGTGAAGACCAAGAAGAAACTTATTTACTCTCGATTTGAAGACTTTGTATCCATAATCACAATCCCAATCAGGCAACGCATTCAATCAATCAATCAATCAATCATTTATTGCATAATAATACAAAGCTGACAAAATAGGCTAAGCATTTACCCTGTTAGGGCATAGCAATATTAAAAGTGTACAGTTACAATCTTAGTATAAGTGGATAGTATATCTATATACAGATATTACACTAATGTATTTTTAACACTAATGCCGTGAGCGTGAGATATATCTAAAGTCATCTAGGTATTCAGTTATACTATAGTAACTTTTTTGTATTAATAGCGATTTTAACTTTTTATAAAATCTATTTTGGTCGGGTTCGTTTTTAATATCATTAGGCAAGGTGTTATATATTTTTGTTATCATGTACTCGGGGCCTTTTTTTACAAATTCTAGCTTTGGCTCTGGTGCCACAAGTTGAGTTTGGCGTCGAGTACTTTTATTGAAAGAGAATAAGTCAGGGTGTTTTTAACAAACATAGCGGCTTCTAGTATGTACATGCTAGGTAATGTTAGCGTTTCTAGTTTGGTAAAGTAAGGCTTGCAACTGTTGGGTATGCGGAGGTTTCCTAGAATACGGATACATTTTTTTTGTAACACAAAAAGATCATGAGCCTCTGTCCGATTTCCCAAATGATAATGCTGTATTTGAGCCAAGCATAGGCGTAGGCATAGTAAGCACTAAAAGCTGTTTTCTGGTTTGTATTGATTTTAATACTGCTAAAGCGTATATGAATTGTGATAACTTTGTTTTTAATTTTTGAATGTGAGCTTTGAAATTGAACTGTGAGTCTATCTCAATACCAAGTAGCGTAATATTATTGATTTCTTCGATGTCTAACAGTTTTGAAATGGATGAAAGGTTTAGAGGTGTTTTTGGTAGGGGTGAAATTGAATCATTTTTGATTTTTAGTATTCAGTTCGAGGTTGTGTAGGTCCATCCAATATTTGATTTTTGAGAGGGAGTCAATTATTTGTTCTTGTGAGATAGAGTCAGATGAACATTTGAAAATAAGCGATATGTCGTCGGCAAATAGGATACATGGGGTATTTAATATTTTGGGAAGATCGTTTATATATATCAAAAATAAGACACATCCTAATACGCTGCCTTGTGGAATGGACCAATTGAGGGTTTGCTGTTCAGATTTTACATCTAATTTAGACGTCGCATCCTGACGAAAGTGGTTTATTTCTACTAATTGTCTTCTATTGCATAAATAAGATTTTAGCCAGTTTAGTGGCTTGCCTCTTATACCGATATTATTTAGTTTTTGGAGTAGTATAGGATGTATAACTCTATCATAGGCCTTTTTCATGTCTAGTATGAGTCTCATTTTACAGTTTATTTTTATTGCGTAAGTGATGTCAAAGCTTCTCGTCTTTAGAACGTTACAGAAAATAAAACAAGGAAATAAGAAAAAAACTCGGTACTTAAAAATCACACAACACAAACATGAAGACCACATGAAGTCGAACAAGTTTACATCATAAGACATTACAGTAAGATAGACATGCTGTTTTTAGCACCACGTTTCAGTTTTTTAATTAAATTTAAGTTTGGTCACTAAATTGCTGGAACGGAATAATTCAGCGGTGTGGCCGAAATGTAGAACGCGTTAGTCTACAAGAAATATGTTCACTGTAGACATTAAATTACTTTTACGTGTTTTCGTACACTGTTTTACGTTATAGTGCTGAGTTAACCGGGCGAATCGTCATACCACCGCTCACCCGTAATGTCAAAATATTACTGAATGTCAATTTAACGGGCAATCGTCATAGTAAAAAAAACATTGTGTAGAGAGATATTTTATTTCAAAGCTCAAATGACAAAGGTTGAGCTACGAGTAAGTTAGCTAGTAATTTGAACTCATTCAAGATCTGTTATGGGTCACTCTCAGGTGGTTCTCGCCAAAAAAACACTAGTACCATAATTTATGATCCACTTTGGTACTTTCCAGTACTGAAAGAAAATACTTTTGATAATAATGATAGGTATATTAACACATGTTTTATTGTCTAAAATTACGGATATGCTCGTGGTAACTTAGGTAATACTGAAGTTGTATGAAACATAAGACTATGAAGTATATTTCGTATTTTACTTTTTATTTGAACGTAGACTTCCATAGAACCGCCATCTCGCCTGATATTAAGCAGTGTTGCAGTCTACAACACAGCACGTTTACCTAGAAGAAATTAATTCACTCTTTTCATCTTTTCTTTCTATAGAAATAGAGTATAGCTTGTATACTATTAGTTTGATTAGTTCCCAGTAAACGTCGATTACCTTTAACATGAAACAAACAGAACCGTCCTAAGCTTAAACTTCGCCCTATCGCAAGAATACCTTAATCTAGCGACACCGATTTATTAGAACAACAAGTCTCAAATATCGTCTTAAATTTTAATGAACACATTTATCGAAGCATCCTAGCGTTCATATACCAAAATAATGATGGAAGCAATTTACATCAAAGGCTGGCACGTTAGCACTTATTTAGCAAACGAGACACGGCGTTCTATGCCGAAATCGTTTCATTTCTTATTATGAGAAAAGGATCGATATACGCTCAGCTGCTCACAGCTAACTTGTTTCATTAAATTCAAATTTCGTGTTGTACTTATTAATTCAGGCGTTCGCTGTGCACGCCTCGCGACTATGGCGACGGTTTTTTATATTCTTCTCGTCTTCAAGCTGAGTCTCAACTTTTCTAGAAGCTTCCCGAAAAGGGGTTTTAGCACAGATAATTGGCAAGTTTTGTTCTGTGGCTCCGGCAATACCAGGCTTGAGTAATTAGGTTGGACACCAGTTGGAAACAACGTAACTTAATTTTTGATTCTGGAACTCGATTCCGTTTTTAATTGATGTTTGTGGAGTAATAAAAATTACGTTCGGCATTAAATCAAGTTGGAGAAAATCAAAGTTGGTTTAATTTATTGAAGTTTCAATACAAGAAAAGATTTTACATTGGCTCCTATGTAATGCAACCCTTGCACTGCACCTTGCACCAATGCTGCATTAGTAAACATAAAAAAAATGGTTATAAAACATAAGTTGGGATCATAGTCACGTCCATAACTGAAAACCAAATTTAAAACAGAAAAAAAAAATGTAAGTAAGTACATTTGATAATTCGATTCATGGTGTCTTGTTGAGCGTAGGAGGTAAAATTTCAAAGATTACAATAATACGGAGTTGTTGTTATACAAAGGTAACTTTCGACAGCTCATGTAGAGCAATAAAGTTCTCTACATAATTACATTTCTCGGCGTTGAAACTTCGCTGATTCTAGGAGGGCGAGGTGGCTTGCAATAGTATTAATGCCGTACTCGTGTCGTTGGTACTTAATAGTTATTGATGGACCAATTTCAAAATAACTATGTCTTATTTAAGTTTCTTATCATTTTATTTAATACTCGGCTATGTGATAAACAATGTTCCACCAAATTAATCACTACTATCTTCGTAAAATTTAAAAAATCTAAATTTTTATCGATAAAAAGTGACCTATTTACTAATCCGGATTAACATATACCGCAATTGACTAGCCTCGTGGCTTAGTGGGTAGTAACTCTGTCTGCGAAGCCGAGGGTCGTGGGTTCGATTCCCACACAGTGCAAATAGCACTGGGATCGAATTCGATCGAATTTGTTTTGTCTGATTAACTCAAATATTTCTACTGTGTCTGGGTATTTCTTTGTATAATAAGTATGTATTTACAAAAGCTTTGCTTAGTTTAGGGTCAGATGGTGTTGTGTGTGAATCGTCCCCCAATTGCTAATTTTAGATTAATTCATTCAGGTCTTACATCGTAATTATGCAAAAGAGTTCTACCTCTATATTCCTGCATTTATAATATTGATGGGATTATACAAATCAGACGTACAGTACGACCATCAGTAGAATGGGGAACCGATGGTGCCACGATCGAAAAGTGTTGCTTTTCCATCACTAAGTTGTCTTAAATAAATTTGTATAGGTAAGTTTATGATTTAAATGTTCATTTTGTTTATATGTTTATGTCTAGAATTGAATAATGCTATTGCTTAGATAAAGGCTCCTTAAGAAAATCGGCCAACATCAACTTGAAATTTGAAGGGCGTATCGTTTGCACCACGGATATCCGTGGTTTGCACCCAAAGAGGTAATCTAAGCACCTCTTTCAAATTTCCATGTACAGTATTTTCGAAAAACAACATCTAAAAGAATCAAAATAAAGTATATTATTATTACATTACATTTTAGAATTTTTGTTTCCAATGCTTAGTTTTCTGATCATTTCATCACCAAGAGTTTACCCGAAGATTTCTGATCATTCCCGAGCGTGCAGCTAGAGTTAAATTCTCAGCCCACAAAAATCGATCTGTGACGTGCCAAAACAGGTTTTCACTTCAATAAGCTCATCACACTGCTATTGCCATCAAATTTTAACGACAAATAAAAATAGAAATAGTTACCTAGTGTAGTTTCTTAGCCTAGTTTACAAGGCGAGCGATGCAGGCCGATGACTTACGATTGCACGCTGCAACCCTCACTTAACCGTTACATATTGCTTCACTTAAAGCGGGCCGGGGAAGAATTACCAGCGGAAGCACGGCTCGGGTCGCTGCCTCGCGCCAACGCAGCCTTGTTACTACGACGCTCTTATAAATTTCGCCAGTCAGAACCGACCAACCGATGAAACCGAAACTAGGTATACAAAATGTTAGGATGGATGTTAGGGATACCTTTAAAAAAACGAGAGAATAGCAGAATCTGCCAAATATGATTTTGCTAAAGATAAAAAAATACATTTATATTTTTTTATTTGAAACTAGTATTTTAACTAGTAGTAAGTATAATGTAAGTACAGCACGTTAGATTCAGCGTAATTTTTTTCAGTTTACTAGGTATATAAATTACAAAGAGACAGAGAGAGAGAGAGCGTTTTAATAAAGATACTACGTTGTGTTACGTGGCTATTTGATACTTTTATGTGAAACCCGTACAGGTAGATCTTCATTTTGTTTTGCTACTTTTGCTGAAAACTGTTCCTTCATCAGGATTTTATGTACAAGATTCTGTACATGACGATAGTGTATTGTAATTCTCGATTTTCAAATTGCGCAAAAGAGCAAAACGAACCTTATTTTTAGTCAACTAAGACAAAGTTACGAGTATAACGAGTATAAGAGTTTGTGTTTCTAAATAATAAGCTGTCATTGGTTAAATCATTCTTCAATTTAGTTGAAGTAGCATCTACAGACTAGATTAAACAGAACAAGACGAAATAATAATTAAGCTACTTCTGAAGTGATGATCTTTCGTTATGGCTGTCAATGAGTCATTTTGTGACCTAACTGACCGACATCGGTTTTTTTTTTACTTTTATAGGTTTACACTTGACCGTCATCTCACCTGATGTTAAGCGACGATGCGATTTTCCATTTGGGTTCAAATTCTTGTCTAATTACTCGTTCGCTAAAGTACACATCTTCTAAATTATGTTTGCTGGCATGCACACGTAAATATTATCATATTAAAGTTGTTATGAGGATGGAGCATTGCAAATATGCGTGTGGAGTGTAGCTCGTGGCTAATTCATAATTAATCCAATTAAACAGCTTTAAAGCGGTTATATTTCCGTTATAATCGTAACGATCTAGATTTCGTGTTTTAAAACGTATCATAATTAATTATGAATCATTTTCCTACACTCCAAGCAGCTTGAATTCAAGCGGAAACTAAGCTTGTGTTTAAAGTAGAGCTCGTTTACAATTTAAAATTTGCGATAAACATATGTAGATAAGGTAGGCATAATAAATTCTCTGGGAGGTTCTGCCGGCCCAAGTAATGGGGTACTGGAGTTAATGAAAATCACTTTGTGAGTCAATTTTGCCTTTTTACCCTTGTTTGTACCAAGACTACGCGAAAGTAATTTCAGTGTGGGCGCTATATTATAGGAAATTAGAAAATAGATGCACACCGATATATATTTCAGCAAACAACAGGAAATGTATACATTTAAAGTATTTGAAATACGTGTCTGCAAATGCGGGAAATTTCTCCAGCTCTGCATCAAAATAACAACACAACTATATTTTTAACATACTAAAGTTAATTTGATCAGCTAACACAATTTATACCGTACATAGTTAGTACATTGTAATTGCTATGAATTTTCAACTAAAAAAAAAGGAGGAACTTTTCAACTATTACTGGAATGTAAATTACAGAATCCATAAATTCGGCTTCATAACAAAAATACGCTTAACCAATTCGCCATTCAACAATATCTATTGACAGTTTTGCTGAAATTTAACAGTCAACTCATGGATAATGCAAATACAGTTATTAATAATGGTAATCAGGAACCACCGTTTCAAATCCCAAGCGATAAAGTGACATTAACAAAACTGAAACAAATTAGTTTGAATCCACGAGGGTGTGACAGATTCGAAACTCGCTTGTATAAACGCTATTTATTTTGCTATCGTTGGTACTCCGTGATCGATATAATCCTCGGAGGTATTCGATGAAATATAGCCAAATTAGGGAACAACAAACATGTTTTCGGTTGGGCACATAAATAACGACAAATTGGTGGGTACGTTTAAGTCGCTGGTTCTCAAATATTGGTGCTTTATTTGAAAGGTTGAGGTACATTCTGTAAATTAATTTACCAGTTAATCTGCAACTACAAATGAAGGAAATATTTACTTTCAGGTTCATGGGTTAAAACTTACCAAGAAGTATTTTTGGTAAAAAAAATTATACAAGAGGAAAACTGATTATTTTAGACATTCGGTAAGTATGTCCGTTATTGTTTTAAATATAATAATGTAGGTACATACAAATGTGGTTCATTGGCTTACGATATTATTTCTGTCCTGTGATTAGGCTAGGGAATGTATGTGAGTAAGTCAAAAACTCACACAATATAATATTTGGTGGTAGCATAAACAACAATGGTAAAGCAAAATACTGGCCCAAAATCTACCTAAAATATAAGAAAATACAATATCACAGAGAAAAATATAATTCCACTCCTATCTTCGTCATCAAGTACGTTTTATTTCTCCTCATAAAACAATATTTTCAGTCTGAAGTGCGAGAGCTGTGGCGGTATTCAAGGTACTTGCAGGTGCGTGGCAGCAAACCAGTCGACCGCCAGAGAGCACTGCCACTCAAAACGCGATATCGCAGTACATTATTGTAATAACAGCACTTGGGGGCTTCTTTGACGGGAGCACCTCGTGTGTAATCTCTCATTTTCCTTACCGAAATTCAAAGGAGCTCTAACAAAGCTTTGTTTTGCATCGCTCGCTCCACGAAAGCCGCTGAAAGGCTGGCTTTTTAGATAAGGTTCTCTTATAAATTTTCAGCGTAGAGCAGACATTTTGCGCTAAAGTTTTTCACTGCGGGAATGTGAACAGCTGCCGCGATTCCCATTCTAGTTTCGGGGTCGACGTTTTGTGGCGGAGTTATTTGCGAAAACCGTTCCACTCGTTATGGGGCCAATTATATTTCGAGTGTACGTAATTGAAAATGTAAATATACTTGGCTTTGCGCTGCAAAGGCTCCATTTGGCGCTTTAACTGGACTTAAAGTCTTAACGACGTAGCTAATAAGGCTAGGTGGGGACCGAATTTCTGGTAAAAACCGTCTAATTAAATGGTAGCGTTTACTTAACTATATCTTTTGCAACATTTACTTGAAGGTAAAAGTGAATACCAGCTGTAGTTGTTTTTTATTAAAACGTTTAACATATATTTCATTTTATAAGTTGCTAAATATACAAGTTTTAGTTTAACATCAAAATTAAGGTATGGAAATGATTCTAGATAAACTAAAGAACCTATGCAGTTTACAATAATATCAACAGAATAAGTTGAAAACCATGACATGATGTTATATTCACATTCAAAGTATATGTGATGAGTACGTAAGGATGCGCCCTTTTTATCTCTTTAGTGTTAGAGTGAGTTAACTCTTTTATTAATATCATTGGCCCAAATATTTAGATTAAACATAAACAGCCCACTAATTTCCCATTGCTGGTATTTAGGGCTTTTTCTTGCTAAGAACACAGTATAGAAGGCCATAATCATCCACGCTAGCTCAGTGTGGGTTGCCGGATTACGCGCAAACTCGAATGATTATTAGGACATGCCGATTTTCTCACGATGTTTTTGTTAAAGCCATTAGTGATGACAATATTTACATTTGTTCTTGAAAAAATACTCAAAGGCACAGGGGGATGCAAACGTTCGAAAATTCAAACGATCTCTTGATTGTGAATGGTACGTTGAAGGCTCTAGACTACCACGCCTTGTTACGAGTATTTAGACACATGGATAATGTATGACTCACGTAACACTTATGAATGGAGGAATGGTCTTTTTTACGTTGTGTTTTGATGTTCTGATTTTCCACACATTTGCTACATAAACCAAAAAGTTTCTCATTGCGTATCTACCCCTATAATATGGCTAATGAGGTGAAAGATAAAAATAAATAAAAGACAGAATTTGTCTGTTAGTACAAATTTTTTGTTGACCTTATGAGAAGCTTCCAGAATAATCAATTAAAACAGTTAAAATTTAACTTAAAAGTTTAATTGTAAAGTTTGGGAACGTAAGGCCGAGGATCGGGCTGAGTGGCGTGTTATAGGAGAGGCCTATATACAGTTGTAAACGAACACAGGGTGATGATGATGTTGAGTTAAAATATGATAAAAGTAAAAACAAATCACGTGTCTACGAACATCCACCGCGCACTACATCATTGGAAAATTGGAAAAGATTTGGATTGGAGCTTTTTTTTTTTTAACTATAATAGGTTCGCACTTGACCACCATCTCGCCTGATGTTAAGCGATGATGAGATCTACGATGGAGCGTGCTTACCTAGAAAAAACCGATTCACTCTCGATTTGATTTGAGCTTTATTTAATGTACTAACAATACTCAAAATGTTAATTGATTTAAATTTAAAAATGAATGCTGCCGTATACATGGCGTACTCCTATGAGATGGAATAATTACCTTTGCGGTGTCAATTGCACTTGTTTTAATCCGATTAGTATCGCTATGTTTTCGGTAATATACGTTTTGCATGATATATATTTTTTTATTAAGTTATTTTAAATATATTGTGTATTGTGTTTTTAAATATAGTGCTTATTTTATAACAGGCTAACGTAGGAATTATTAATTCAAATAAATATTATAAAACTTACCAATGACAGCTAGTCTTATTTGAAAGTTCCTTGTGGGTGAGTTCTTGAAGTCCACGCGACAGCGGTAGACGCCCTCATCATCGAGCTGAACCGTCTCCAGCGTCAGGGCGGCTGGACGTGCGATGGTGATGAAGTCTGCCCGTGGACCGAAGGCGTTGGGGTCCGACCATTGCAGGGCCTTGTTGAACGAACGGCCACGGACGTCGAAGCTGAGAACAACAATATTTTTTTCAAATAGTGTTTTATTGTTCGAAAAAGACTTAGAAGTCTTGAACGTCACCGGAATGCGCTACGGATCTCCATTATCTACGAGTAATACAATTCGAAAAAATACATGGTTTCATAGTTGAAATTCTAAGGAGTCGAACGAGGAGGGTGTCAAACCTCTAGTGCTTTAGTAATAAACACGTTTAGACTATACGAGTTGAATGTGTTGCCTGATTAAGTTTTTCCGAATTCATTATTGTGTGTGACGATACGTAAACATATTTGTAACTAATGAAATTTGTCAAAATAAACGTCAACATTAAAAATACCTTCAAATTTGTATAAAATATCTACAAACTAAATTACGCGCTAAAATTAACAAGTTTAGTGAGATAACGAAAAAAAATTGCGTGACACAGCTAGTACGACAGAAGGGAACAAACTCATCAGCTTAATTACTGGTTATCGAAGCCAAGCATAATAAATTCCAACATGTAATTGAATCTTAATAATAAGCAACACGCGACTAAACAATATCGTAGGATCATGATTATAATGGCTGTACGCTGAGCGCCGTACTCCACACAATTTCAAGGCCTACGCAAGCCGAAAGCCTGTGGATTTTTCCGCTCACACCACTTGGATTTGGCTATAACTGGTAAACGATGTTTTTGATATTTGTGATGTGAAACAAATTCCAAGAAACAAAATTGAGATAAGATCAATTTATCACAGTGTTTTGTAATCTATACTTCTGTACTAAAATAAGGAAAGGAAGTACCACACCTTTGCCAGTTATTCTATCGCCAAACAGTAATGTGAAACATTACTGTGTACCGGTTTGAACGGCCATGTTTGTAAAAAAATTACAGGGCTTATAGATATAAAATCTTAGATATCTGGGTGATGAGCACAGTGCAGTGCTAGGTAATGATTTGAACTCTTCATGTTCCAATAGCTGCGTGTCACTGTGCTGTTATGTAGCAAGCATGCTGCTTACCATCAGGCACAAGTCTTGCTCGACTAGCCCCTTCTTTTTAAAAAAAAAAATTATAAAGCTGAAGAAGTTTTGTTTAAAAGCGCTAATCTCAGGAACTACTGTACTGATTTCAAAAATTATTTCACCATTGGATATTTACATGTATGGATATTGGATATCTGATCATAAATCAAAGGTGGGTTCATTTTTTTTTTTTATCGGTGTGGCGATTCTTGAAAAATGAACAAAAAACTAAAATTTCATTTCATTTTTCTGGACATTAAGTAATATTTTCTTAAGAAATTTGGTCGAGTGCCTAAATAAAATTTAAAATTAAAGTCATTTTCTATTTTTTCGGAGAAAATAAACTATTCATTGCACGATTTTAAGCCAAAAACACGAGTAGCTTTTAGCGAAAAGGTTGTAAATTTATGCAGTATTTTAGGTTTTAAATTAACATGTTTCATTATATTTTACGCGATAATTTTAGCTATCTCTGGCTATTTCTCTCTCTTCTCTTTTTTATTTATCCAGTAAAATGGTCCGCAAATTGTTACCTATTCGATAGTCACTGGAATTGACGGTAATTATTAGCTTTTCTAACGCCTATTGAAGGACTTGGTCTCCGCACAATAAGAATCAACGAGTTGTGTGAAACCATTTCGTCGAAACTATATTTTATGCATGAGAGGTGAAATTACATGGCCCTCCATATACTTTGAGAAATTGCTTAGTTAATTGCTATTTTATAGTTTCTCATTAAAAGGCGGAAGATGGATAATTGCCGTCGTAATAATAGCAATATTAAATACGCTGAGATTTTTATGGCATTACTTACGGAGCGCGATGAAAATTACGATAATAAAACAAAAGTCTGCTATAAAATTCACGTGGCCAATTTTATTCGGGGCTAATAAGAAATTTTATGCTAAGTCAGAGCAGTCACCGGTCTCTATTGTTTGTTTTGATTTTATTCTGAGCGGGAATTGAACTTATGTCCTTTCTCTCGTTTAAAATGTATTGTAGTTGATTTTAACGCGGTTTTTGGCTGGAAAATCAACGTGATCAGTTTTATGTTTGCGTTCATTAATTTGTATTTTTACTACATTATAATGTTTGATATTTCCATATCTATCATATATGACAATCTTTTGACTCGAAAATGTGTTGATGAACGCCAGCTGCATGCACTAAAAAGTGTTCAGTTATGTTTCGTTACGTTCATTGTCCCGTTACGCTCATTGCATGCTTGCGCCACGTCTATCAATGTTTTTTATGACGTTGTCATGTTAAACTATCTTCCGCATACCAATCGACTTTACAGACAACCAATTTTTTAAAAAGATCCTTGGTGGTCCAATGGTGGAAAAACTGTTCCATTGCTCGGTAAAGGTCACTCCCAATATTAATCCTAACGCGTTCTAGTCATATCGTGATTTAGTCTTATATCTATTTAGTCAGACCCGCTATCTAGTCATATCGAGATTTAGTCCTAAAGCTCCTAACTCAAATATTTCATACCCATGACTTTACGATCAACTCGAAATTTATATTAAATCTCTATTGTGTGTTGAAATCGTACATCAAGAAAATAAACTTTAAAATTCAAAAACGAGAAAAGCAATTAATATCTCGTATGAAAACTTAAATCTCATTATAGTAATTTTACTAATGATTTAGCAGAGTTTTTGAAAACTTAATTCTGAACGAGCTTTGTCTTCAAAGTCGTTTACAAACAAGAGAAGTTCGATAAAGTTTCTGTGTGCTGTTAAGTTATGATTTAAAATAGTTACAGTAATTAAAAAGCTGCAAAGATTGAGTTTAGAAGAAAATCTTTGAAGTAGAATTAATTAAAATAATTGTTCTAAATTACAACAGCTTGTTTTTTTATTGGTACGTTTTATGAACTAACTTTTTTGGATTTGATCAAATGATTAAGAAACCGTGGGTCGTAGGTTCGATCCCTACCCAGTGTAAATATTAGTGTCATAAATACAAGTTTTTGTACTATGCCTAGGTGTTCTCTATGTATAAAATACATGTTTTTAAAAATACATAAGAATTTTATCAGCTATCTGGCATTAAATCAAAGTATAAGCTTTGCTTGCTTTGTGGCTGGATGGTACTGTGTGTGAATTATCAACCAATATTTATTTATCTTGATACTTTCATCATAAAATGTAATCACCTGCTTCTTTTTTAAATTCACAACACCATTATATACACCATATTACCGTATTATTAGAATATACCAGTATTTTTTCACTGTGAAATTAATTTGATTACGAAAATACATGTGCGTGCACAAATGATGTGCATTCACAACGTTAAATGGACCGTATTTGCGTTAAAACATTGATCGTTCTTTCTAAAAAGACGCTTAAAATAAAAACTAGATAAATAATTACTTCTGTTTTTTAGAAATAAAAAGAAACAGACGAAAGTCTAATAATATTTTCTTAAAAAGAAACTTAAAAACAACCAGCTTGCAACAACTATGACGAAACCAGATCAGATTGCTTTTAGCGATAAGATCGCCTTTTGTGCCCATTATGTGTTTGTTATTTTATATGTTACTTATTGTCAACTTTGTTTGTGGTGCCAATAAAGTGTTTTGTATTGAATACAATACAAAGCAATAAATAAAACATATAAAATAACAAACACATAATGGGCACAAAAGGCGATTTTATCGCTAAAAGCGATCTGATCTGGTTTCGTACAAACGATTCTGCAATAGCAGAGGATCCAGTCGATTGTTTTTATGATGATTTTTACAACTTTCACAGCTCTAATAATCACTTGTGTAAAGCTACATACATAAATACATTAAAACTAGCTGTACCCTGCCACGCTTCGCTGTGGCACATTGTGGTGCAAAAATTAGATAAAAAGAATCCTTGATGCGGATTACATATCATTCTAAAACTTTAGCTCGATCGGTGCAGAACTTTTTGAGTTTTTGAAGCGTACACAAACCAACATACCATTTTTATAAATAGAGAAAATGTTACTTTTACAACGTGTTATGGTGAAGTTATGGATATGTAAATACAATAATGATTAGCTAGAACATTTTGGCCGCATTTATGGGCATTTGTTTTTTTTTTGTACTTGGAGGAAAGTGATGTCGAGCGCCATGCAGTGCTAGGTAATGAGTTGGACTTTTAATATTCCAATAGCTGCTCGTCACACTGTGTTATGGGTACGATTATGCTTACCATCAGGTGCATGCCCTGCACGTCTCGTCACTATATGCAATTAAAAAAAATTGCACATATGCCGTAAAAAAAGGGAGACTAAAGTTAGTTAGTTGTCTAGACGAACGGTGCGACCGCTGGTTTCTCTTGTTTCACCGTGACACACCAAGACTTTTAACTCCCACATAAGTATTGCTTTAGGAAAGTTTGGCATTTTTTATTGTTAGATAACGAATAGCGTAGTAGAGTAGCAAGTTTTATTACCTCTGTTTTGGTGACCATATCGGGATAAAATGATTAGTGAATATTAACTTTAAATAATAAATCAGTGTCAATTTACTACTTTTAAAAGTGTAGTTTCAAATAACCGAATATTAATCACCAAATATAAAAAAGACACACCTTTAAAACATGAATCGTAGTTTCCACAGCGTCAAACTTTGAAAAATACCTTTCGGCCACCTTGGTAACTGTGTTTTGTAACCAGTTACAAAAGAAGATTTTTTTTCCTTTTTTGTAACCCGGTTACAAACTAAAAATAAGACCAACACTGCACTTAAACTTTCTCAGACAGAGTTAGACAAAACTTATTTATTTACTATGAGTACCGGCACGTTGCTTCTCTGTAAACAGTATTTGAGGTTTTCCAGATGTGAATTTCTGAATTAGAATATTCAATTACAAACCAAAGTAAGTACGAGGACAGTAAGGAAAAAATACAGCTAATATGTGCAATGTTTCGCTACGTACCACACATCTTCATTTCTTACGCTATTGTTATATAAAAGGTTATTTCGATACTCGGGCAAAGGATATTATAGGTTATTTACGATGGGAATTTTGAGGGTACGAGTACTTTTTCCTATGCAACTGGTGACACATAGATTTTTTGGTAGTAACTATATATTTTTTAAGGAAATAGATTTATAGAGTAGATAATATTAAGTGATACGACGAGAAAGTATTATTGACAACAAGTACTTTTTTCCTCAATAGCCACGTACTTTATTATGGGTATTGGGTATTGTATACAATATTGGGTTCGAGAAGACATCAAATTATTACAGGCGACATACCATATCGTGAACCAACATTATATTAGTCATTTTTTTTTCTTTTTTCAGCTATTTTGCAAGAGTGCTATTGAAACTTACTTATTTATTTAAAATTGTAACAAAATCGTAAACGTATAAACATTGTTTAAATAAAATTAGTGTTAGTAGTATCTGCAGGTGACGCGAGCTACTTAGAATTTAGAACAGTACAAAGTATTCCATAAGAAACTCTGCATTTAATTTCATCGTAACAACGTGATTGAGAATCTAATATATAAATATCTTGATCTTTTCATCGCAATATTATAAATATCAAAGTGGTTGATGTTTGTTGTTCAATTAAACTTAAAGTCTAAACAAATCAGATTGAAATTTGAAACACGGTTAAATTATAGTCTGGAAAAAAGACAGACTTTTTTATTCCTGGACCATAATGGGTACAGGAACTACAGACAGGTAAAACTGCGGAGTGATGAAGTATGTTTTTGTTTGCACGCGAGATAATTCCAGCCAACCATAAGTTGACAAAGAGTATCTTAACTAAAATGAGCTTATTAAAAGTTTTTTGAATAAGAGGGATGGAACATTTTGTCTTAATTTGTCGTGAGTTTACTAACTGTTTATCATTTATAACAAGGTGCGGATGTTTCCAACTTGAAATGTACTGTAAGTGTACCTCAAACTTGTTAACTTAAGCATGGCTGTAAATTGCTAATGCAAATAAGCACGAGAACTTATCTCTTTAATCAGCACAAGTGCTTAAATTAAGTTTGAATATGCGAGTGCGCCTGGTGCGTACGTGAATTATGGTTGTTATTTAGAGTGTGAGTTTGCGCTAAACTTTTTGTATGTTTTGATGTCAGACTTTGGATTTATTTGTATGGATATATAGGTAATTACTCAACTAGCTCATGTATAACTTGTTGTATAATGAGCCTTAAATAAATAGAACTCAAGACCTTTTTTACAATACAAAAGGCTCCGAGCTACCTAGTAAGTTATAGTGATAGAAGTCCGCCTGGAACCTTTACACTTTTGCCAGTTGTTTTACCGCCACTGAAATTTCAGAGTAAGCAGACAGATCACCTAATATATTTGGATACCGAACGCAGTACTAGGTAGTGATTTGGACTCATTGTGAAATCAAAATTGCTGCATTTTAGTATGTTGTTATGGGTAGTAACTATACTTCTTACACTTCACTTTGTACTAATACTATGCACGTGACAAGCCCCATGCGAAATTTATTTCTAATATATAAAAAAACCTACTATTAGGGACCTACATTGCAAAGTAAATCATGTATTAATATTATTGATAACATTAAAGCCATTCAGTCTTTATTATCAAAATACTTCATTCATATATAAGTATTATATCAGCTATCTGGCCGCCATATTAAAAGCTTTGCTTAGTTTGGGGCCAGATGGTGTTGTATGAATTGTCCACCAATATTTTTATTTTATTTATTTCACTGTTTCGGTTTGACCACAAGTACTGGGATAAAACGGAAAAATTATAAATACATTATCCGCAATAAAAATTTTTTTTGCAATTTCTGCACATTGGAATTCGAATTGATAGTTCTTAAATTTCTAAGCAATACTGATTACTTTAACGACCTGTAAATCAGATCGTAACTGTTACAATAGTAACTTCAACCGGTTTATTTGACCACATGCAATGGAATCAAACGTAAACATTGTAATTGGATGTAGTCCGCAGCTTACAACAGTCGGCTTCGTATCACGCACGCACGACTCGACCACAGATAACGACCATTTACATGATTCAACGTTCATTCATTTGATTTCGTTTGTTTAGTTACATTCTAATTTACGGCAGAGAACACACTATGCAACTGACAGAACAAAATCATGTCAGTGTTTTGTTGATAAAACATACGGAATTCTGAAAAATGTCTGAGAAATAGATATGTTCATGTTTGTTAACACTCCAGTTCATACCTGAAACCTGTCTTATAGAAGCAAAGTAGCTGTTAATTTTTTTAAAGTTTAAAAGAGTTTTTAAAGTTACTGATGTATAACTGCCGCTGACTGGTTTGTCGAATCATTCGAATCATCGAAAAATTTAATTAAACAAAATGTAGAAATAAAAATGCATATGTTTAAATTGTTATACAAATAACAAAAGCAGAGATACAGCTTACCTCAGCTCACTTTGGTAAATAATGAATAAATTGAGCTTTACAAAACTAGATTTTATAGATTACACTACAAGCTCTAGTGCGAAATTATCTCTGATAGTGGAAACGAACCTTTATTCCACTTTCAATAGAAGTAGGTCATCAATAACCTCAAACATATCTTTGTTATTATTATTGCGGTACCCTAATAAATATAATCTACAGAATTTTACCAAATACAGCGTCCAATAAGAACGATACATTTCTCTGTACATCTTCATAAAATATGGAAAATATACCTGTTACATTTACGATGTGATCCCTTTCCAATACTTCAATCCACTTCAGGTGCGGGCGAGCGATAATGAACTTTGAGTCGAGTATGATAGGGATCAAAGTCAGGACGGTGGGCGAAAATCCTCTCAGGTCAGTATGTAGCCGCTCGTGAAACGGACATCCCAGAGATCCGGCCACCGAAGGCTACAGTAAATCAATCCTCCATTTTTTGCTCTCGCATTTCATATTTATTTCGACATTAGTGTGCGTGTGTTATGCTTATTTGGTGAGACTTCCGCAACATAATCCGTATAAGAGGAGTCAGCACGATTTTCTCGTCGTTGAGTTATTCATGACATGTGCCGCTTACGCGTGGTTTTTATTAATGTTTTATTCGAATCACATGACTGGTTAAGATGGTTTTTATGGACGAATGAATTCGGGCCTACAGTTAATGTATTGGGTGGGCAAAATACGTACGAGTCCGTAATTATGATGAAATCATTGGAGATTTTTTCGATGTTTTTCGATGAGATTTTTTTCTTAATAGATATATGTATTTATTTACCGTGTATTTATTTACAGTCAGTAGAATAAAATATTATAAAGCAGACTTAATTTTTTTAAGTTGTTCAACGATGAAAATATGAATTTTTTTTTGTTAAAATAGTAAAAAAGGCCAAAGAAAGGATTTGTTCAAAATTCATTTCGTCATTAACGATCAACTCAGGATCACCCATAGATGACGGCAATTCAGAACTGTTTTTTTTTTAATCAGTGATACGTTTTAAAACTGTGACACATTGATTTCAACAAGCTCAATGAATGTGTCCTAACTTCGTAAAAACTGTAATTGAAACTGTAATTTGAAACCGTAAGTGGTTGAAATATTATACGGCAATTACTTGACTATTTGAGCTATTCACCTCATTTAGATGTTTTCATTCAGGAATTTGAAAATTTACGCAAAAAGTCATTACTATTAGTGTTAACAAACATATCTGTAGTTTACTCTAGGTGTGTGTTGATCGTGATTTATCTATGTAGTCAACATGTACAGTGTCCGGTATTGAAAGCGCATAAATTAGTCAAGAAATGATTTATGTCTCAAGTTGGCGGCTATCTCTGACTGCAGGCGATGTTTCGCCGCCACTGACCTCGGCAATTAATCAGGGCTAGTTGGCGCATTGATTCCGGTCCTAACACTTTCTTCTTTATTATCAAAGATCAGAGTTATGATCGTTTATTCAACTGAATTTTAAAAGTTAAAACTGTTTTTCGTTAATGTGTGCCATTAAATGCCGCGTTTAACCCGAGGCTTAACAGTAATTTAAGACTTTTAATGTCGCCAAAAATAAATAAAAATTCTTCAAATTATCTACCCAACAGCTCCTAATACAGGGTTTTACTGCCTGTACTATCTCAAAAAGTACAGGTTATAACTCTTTAGAACGACTAGTACTGATAGATTAACCGGAAACAATCAGCCATTCGAAATATTTTTTCAAGCCCAAGACATTTTTAACCAAACAAGTTATTTTGACAAAATATATTCTAAAAATTTACTAAAGTAGAAAACTTTATACTTAGTACATTTAAACGTAAACATAAATAAAATATCAAATAGATACCATCTATAGCTTTTCACACAATACCAACCCCAAAACATAAACATTTGTATCATACTAGTCAGATAACTAATTGAGTTTTCATATTTTTGTCAATACATACTTTATAATGGCATTTTATAGAAACACCCAGAAACAGAATAAACATTCATATTTGTCACACAAACTATGAATATCTTAGGATGGTATCAAACTTACGATACGACGAGCAGACTCACTGCCGAATGAGCTACGAAGCTAGCTTGTTCTATTTTATCCTGTATTTTGCTTTTCACTTTGGAGAGAACCAACAATCTCACTAATCGCGACGCAGCTCGGGAACGGTAATGTAAACGTTACGTGTACGACACCACTACGGTACATAACAACAGCGGCACGGCCTGCCATTAATCACCCCTTCCGTTTAGCCCTATTATTAGGGTAACTGCCAACGGCTTTTAAATATCTACGACCTAGCCCATAAGCCGGCGATTCTCAAACTTTCCTTTAGAGCCATATTGGCTCTAAATATATAGTATGAGTAGATAATAAGATATTCTACTGATACTATAAATGTTTGTTGCTCAATCACGTTGTAAAGTATGAACGGGTCTAGTTGAAATTTGGATCACAGATTATGGTCCAGAAAAACACATAAGTTATCACAGGCTTTTATTTATCCCGGGAAAACGACGGGAACAGGAATTACGTGGGTGAAACAGCGGAGTACTACTAGTAATAAATAAGAATAAGATGCTTGTTATGAAGTTTCTCTTTGTGTTTATGTAGCCGTCGAATCATGGCTCTCTAATGAATGGGCCGATTTTTATTCTTTTATATTTTTAAGTAGACATTTTTGACACGTTACGTTGTTTTAAACAAAAAGATTTATGTTTATTTTTTAATTTTAGTAAATAAGGATTTATTTAGTACAAGAATAAAGTTTCTTTCTTGGTAGAATGTTAAACAAATATTTAGGTAATTAAAATGCATGTTTTATCTTAATAGACATAAAATGTGTTTTGTGGTTGTGACTGGAACGCGACACTACGCTCCTCTAATTTGATAACTTAATACTCGGGAAAGGAATTCAACATCAGTTGGTCTGCTTATGGCGGTCAATTACAAAACAAAATTATTAGTAACGCTAGACGACACACATACTCGTAAATTCGTGGGTATCTAAAATGCTATCGTATTATTGTGCGAGTAATAGCTATTATACCACGTCATTAGTATGTCGTTTTGGATTAATGTTCACGGTGTGTGCCTTAGGTATGATTTCTGTATAATATATAATTTTGAATTTTGTACTCGACATTTAGATATCTTTCAAAAGTCAAAGATTATATTTAATATTATGTATACCTTTTATTTAAATTTTACCTTGTACGCAAACTTTAGGGATCACGGTCTCTAAGAGATCCTGGAACTTCAGGTTGAGAAACGTAGCCCATAAACCATTGACGGCGATAACTGAGGTCAGATTTAACACAAATTGAACTTTCCGACGTAAATGGATCGAAGGTTTATTGGCGTACAAAAGTCGATTTGTGAAAACGTTATTGTAATGCAGAATACATTTTGCTGTAATAACTTTGTACATGGTAAAATTGCTCCATTATATTTTATTTAGGTGGATGCAAGGCGTGACTTGTTGTTGCTTTAAAACTCTTGCTTTAGATAGATGTGTAAAGGCAAGGCAAAATGTCTGTACCAAGACGAAAGGGGAATGCTATAGACATAATTCCATTTTTTAGGGTTCCGTAGCCAAATGGCAAAATACGGGACCTTTATGTCACAGCCACTTTTCTCCGAAACTATAAGAACTATACTGTTGAAATTTGGTAAGTAGATGTATTCTGTGAACCGCATTAAGATTTTCATACAAAAAGTAGAATAAAACAAAACATTTTGGGGATGTCCCAAACTTAGAAGTGAAACTCAAAAATTTGTTTTCCATCAAAACCATACATGTGGGTTATCTATGAATAGGCCTTTAAAAATTATATTGAGGTTTCTAACATATTTTTTTCTAAACTGAATAGTTTGCGCGATAGACTCTTCTAAAGTGGTAAAATGTGTCCCTTAATACTCCGTAGGTCATAAATTCACTATTCTTAAAACACTGATTAAAGCAACAACGAATTACAAGAACTTTTACCTATATTATGTTACTTGCTGCTACGGAAGCCTTCATGAGTGAGTCCGATCCGCACTTGACCACTTTTATTTTGAAGTCTGTTAAAAATGTATGAAACGGCTGATTATTTTTTGCGCTATTTCAGGCTTAAGATAGGTTTATAGATTTAGTAAGCACTAATTGTACAGAGTAGATTGATATATTAAAATTTGTTCGTAAGGATATGAACAGTGCATTTTTGTGGATGTAGAGTAGATGTGTTCTGCGTAGCTCTATTATCTCAGAAGCTATTGGGATACTTTTTTTTAAGTATCGAATAATATGACGAGCTGGTTATGTGCTTGATGGTAAGCACCATCCCCGCCCTTAAAAGCACGGTGACATGCAACAACATTGAGAGTACAAATCTCGATCGAAAATCTAACACTGCACTGCGGTTGTCATCCAAAGAAAGAAAATGTTTTATCTCTATGCCTTGTAATTTGACTGGAAACGTTGGCCTTCAAACCGGAACACAGTGATGTTTTGACTGCTTGACGATAAAATAACTGGTAAAGGCATGGTAAGTATTTCCTCAGACGGACTCTGCAAAGAGTTCTACCATTACAAAAATTAATAGTACAATTATTAAAAAAATAAACATTACTCGTATAAGTATTTGTATGCGCCGGAAATTACTTTTCATGTGTATTTTGGCAATTCGCCTAAAGACTGGGCGTCTCTCACTGCCAGTTTAATTATATTATTATCCTCTCGGCACGATATAACTCACACCAAACTTTGCATACAATAACGAGCATAGCAAGCTCTACAAACTATGTTGTGTGCTACGAGAATTGCTACGTTTTACAACTCCGAAGTATTTAAACTATGCTACATATGGACAATGGCGTAGCACAACATTTGTTGTTTCAAATAAATGTTTTCACTAAATATCACTAAAATATCTAGAAAATATGCTTAATCTGTCTCATAGCATAAGTATTATGTAACCTACTATCTGAAACATTTTTGGAATTATGACTCCATCATCATCGGTCAATCTTAATTCATACTGAAGATAGGATTCTCCTACGACTCGACGACACTCAGCGTTATCTTCTGGCTGCCTAACCTAACACATTTAGAGTTTCAGTGAATGCTTTAACTTTTACCTGAGACTTGATGGAGTTCAAATGCAAAAATCTTCATTCCTGTTTGCAGGTGATAAGATGATACAAAACATTTTAAAAGTTGGCCCATACAAACTGGCCTCTTCGAGAGGCATGCAATGCTCGTATGTCTCGCAAGACCATTTGTTTTTAGTTTTAATTTATACAATGAAAGAAATAAAATAATAGTCAGCTGCTTAAAGTCTTCTTCCTCCTCATCTTCTTTTCATATCTATTTTTTTAATCGGTTGTGTACAAAGAGTTTACATATGTATACTACGTATAGTGTTGGCACAAACGCTTTACAGCGACAGGACGGATAGCCTCTTTTTTACCTTGTCGCTCTTGTGGAAGTATCATACTTTTGTCACGGCACATCACTCAACAGACTAAATAGAGAGACATCCCTCTGTTGCCATAGAAAGTATGCACGTCATCTGCTTACGATTGACACAAAGGAACCGTGCGGAAAATCTAACTCTATACGTAGTATATGTAAACTCTTTGGTTGTCTCATATATAACGCCATCCAATTTTTACTGAGTTATTATATACGTAAGCTATAAATACAAAATGTTGTGAGTGTGAGAGAAAAAGTACAAGACGTTTGGTGTAAACAGGTCAACAACTCGGCAAAAGAAGTGAAAATGTCCGTTTCAACCTTTCAAACATTTTCAAGAGTAATAGCGTAAAGAACCACCCACGCGTACTGGAAACGCCCATAATCTTACTTTATAAGCATACTAGCAGCATTAACGGTTTTACCCGCACGATTCCCGTCTTCGATATTTTACCATTATACAAATTGTATATGTATTGTTCTAGATCATTAATCTGTGTTCCAAATTTCAACATGATCTGTCCATACGTTTCGACGTGATTGAATTGAATCATTTGATCTTTTGATGTTTGTCGCTATTTCACGTAGTAAGAGCTGAATGAGGTATTTAATCTGTGAGCTGAATAGATCAAACTGAATTTTTTATGTCAAATAAATGACTATCAATGAATGAAATATCATAAACTACTGTGCATATATGTAAAAGCAAACAATTTTTAACCCGAAAAAATAATATTTTAGAAAATACTCCTAATTTTAATTTTAGAAAATAATACTAATTTTCGCATTATATTTCTTTTTCTTACATTTTCTACCATTAATGATCGTCTGAGTGAAATCGGTATTAGCGATAAGGACACTATTTATAGCACTTTTTAAAACTCTCTTAGCTGTTGTAATTTTTCTGATGTACATATAAAAGTGTTCCTGTTTATCTTTTCTCGTTTCTACGCGGTCACAGTTCCAAAGATACACTTTAAATAACAATAAAAATTATACTCGTAATTATTATAATAAAAGCAGAAGCAATCAATATCATCGTTTCAAAGCTTCGAAATAACACATATACGGTCGAATTAACTCACAGATACAAACATAAACTATCATATTTACATAGAATTAAGTGGCGTTCTAGTTTGAAATAATCCATTCGGTGTACAATAGACTCGTCCAGAACGAAAGTAGCACAATATCGTTCATAGAGAGGGCCCCACGGATACAAAGTTTCGAGGGTAATTCAGACGTCAGTATTTGAGTTGTATAGCGACAACTGCGGAACATCTAGGGAGTCGTCGAGGTTTACCGCATTCTGGAAACTAGATGTTATGTAAAGTAGAACGAAACATAATGACACAATCATTATTTCTACGACGTTCTGTTTTCCCGGACGGCTGTGACCTAGAAATAGGACATTTTCTTTTTCCCGAATTTCTTAGAAAACTTTTTACGTTAAATTGGAAACATGTTATCTGGTCGGCAGATAAGAGATAAATCAATTGTGATAACAACGTGATAAACGACAGTAAAAAATAAAAGTGGTCAAGTACAAGTCGGACTCGCCCATGAAGGCTTCCGTAGCAGCAAGCAGCATAATATAAAAGTTCTCGTAGTTCGTAGTTACTTTAATCAGTGTTTTAACAATAATGAGTTTATGGCGTATTAAAATAAAACTCCTTACTAGATCTCATTCAAACCAATTTTCGTTAAAAGTTCAAATGGTAATGTACGTCATACGTTTTTTTAGTTTTTTGTCATTCTCTTATTTTAGAAGTTACAGGGGGGACACATTTCTTCCGCGCAAAGTACTCAGTTTAGAAAAAAATAAAAGTTAGAAACCTTAATATCATTTTTGCAGACCTATCCATAGATTACACACACGTATTGAGTTTCAGTTTTAAGTATGGGACACCCCCAAAATTTATTGTTTTTTTCTATTTGTATGAAAATCATAATGTGGTTCACAGAATACATAATATATACTTACCAAGTTTCAATAGTATTCTTCTTATAGGTTCGGATATCACAGCCACTATGGCTGTGACATACGGACGGACGGACAGACAGACAGACATACATGAAAAGTCTATAAGGGTCCCGTATTTTGCTATTTGGCTACGGAACTCTAAAAATCGGTAGTTAAACTAAAATTTATTATTTTGATAGTTGAAGTTTGCTACTGTATTATTGTAATTTTGAGATTTAGTTGAATTTGGATGGCGTTTATTTAATGGCGGTAATGCTGTCAGGATGTTGGGTACGTTTCCAGCTGGTAGGGTTGATCGTCTTGATGATCTCTCCACCTTCATTGGTCTATCGATAATTCGGATGTGCTTGGTGTAATAGTTAATTTGGTTGTATAGATAAAACTGATGGTGTGTTTGTCTGTGTAACATTTGCGGTTAAAACAGGGGTCTTGAATTATTATTTGTAAATTTTTGTAACAACGATATTTTTATTGTGATTGTTTTGTGGTTGTTATAATTTTTTAATAAATTCATGGGTGGGTGGTACCGTAAGCGTGAGTAACCCTTGAAGTAATTCAACATATTTATTTTGTTAGTGATAATATTTGATATGGTTACAACACGTAAAGTGTTTAAAAACTTATACGATAAATTGCGAGAACTTTGATAAATTTCTGTTGATTAGCTGTAAAACATACGAAATTTGAAAAATATAAGCGCCAACAAATTTACATGACAATTCGACAGAAAATTTATAGATATCCTATTTATTAAGATAATAGCGCTTCGCCCTGGCTTCACTCGTACAAAATATAAAGCTGTTAGACTAGGATCACGTAGGTATATTTCCAACGAAGCGTGAATGAATTTTTGAAAACGGCCCAGTAGCTCCTGAGATTTGCGCGTTTAAATAAAAAACCTCTTTAGCTGTATACTATTCGTATAGATACTTCGTTATATATAAGCAGTTCTAAAACATTCTTAGTCGATAGCCCATCATTCACAATTTATCAAAATCTTCGCATTCCCTCTCAGAGCTATAGCAGGACAAATGTAAACTAGCACTTACTTTTTTTCAAACTGATATGAATATTGGAGACATAATTCAAATTATTTAGATCACGGTTAACTTTTATAGCTAAAACATTTTCATACTGAAAATATTAGAATGTATTATGAAATATAAAATTTACTTCAAGTAGAACATGGACGTGAACTGTTCAGCAGCTTCAATATTTTAATAACCAAACCAACATTTCCTTAAATATAAAGAGCTCTTAACCCGATTTGAGAGAGTTGTGAAAAATTTGAAACTGGGTTAAAGCGAAGGGAAGTTATGTCAAAACCGACAATGTTTTTGGGCAGACGCGGATTATGTTTGCTTTCGTAAAAGCTTTTATAGAACCACTTGTACCTAGTACTGGTCGGGTAGAAGATTTGTTTGAAATTTGACTACTTATTTTAGTACAGATGCGGTGATTACCTAAAATAAAGATTTCGGTTATTTATTTCGTCCCATTAACTACACAAGTGGCTTGAAAGATACCAAAAAAATATAAAATAACATATTTTTACTAACATTACACTAAAAAGTTACGTTTCTTGCACATTTTGTTTTGTTTTGCAACTAAAGGGTTAACCCTTCTGTAGCTGTAATTTGGAACATAATTAAATTATATTAAAATAAATCGCCGTAAAAACAAAAAATTCAAAGCTAAAGAATAGGCATTTTCTGAAATCGACACACCTGAAATCACGGGCAGGAGCGCCCACCCCAGATCACTTATAGTAGCCGGCAAGCAAGTTGACCCAAAAGTGACGTGGAAGGGGAAAGTTCGCGCATGTGCTCTTCCACCAAAAATACCTTAAAAACGTTTCTGCGCAGCCATGCGCAGCTAATTTCATTGGGTCATCTTGTTTGCCGGCCACTATACCCTGGACCACCTAACACACACTACCTAATCTAATTCCTCCACCCACCACTGCCCACCCACCATTCTGGACCACTTGGACCATTCCCCATGGAGCATCTACACACTGGACTGCCCACCAAACATCCTCCTTCACGAACCCTTCATCCCAGACCACATTTTAACCTGAAGCACAACCAGAACACTCCTTTAATTTAGCTCTACGTTTGCCATATATATTCTAAGTTACCTGTAAATGGGCTTCCCGCCCGTGGCTTTCCCCGCGCGGAACCATAGCACCATGTAGACGCGGTCTTCAGCTGCATCCGGCGTGACGTCACAAGGCAAAGACGCCTTCCGACCCAGCACTGCATCCACATCCACTGTTGATACTGCAACAAGAGAAACACAAATGTAATACACTATGCCATCCTTAAATCAACTTTCAAATGAGTTTAATAAATGCTTCGATTAAGATAAGTTTGAAAACAAACTTCAGTCGCATTCTAGCTTTTGTTAGAAACGAAAGGGATATAAGAATTAATGGATCATTATAATTCATAAAAAAAATAGTAGTCTCATATCTATGAGAACGATAAGAGGTAAACAATAGTGTTTCTGAAGCCACGACTTCAAAAGAGACAGTCATCCCGACTGACTGAATAGAATAAAATATTTTTATTAACATAATTAAACTATCTATTATCATTATTCACTCCTAAATATTGTTAAACAATGAGTAATAGCGCTTAAAATATGTTTCGTCATAAAAAATAATAAATAAAAATAATATAAATGAATATCTTAGGATTGCTGTAGAGGGGCAATACCATTAATGCATTCGAAAATAATAAATTAATGGATAAATTACCAAAAATGTTAAAATTATTATTAGAGGCGTAGTAAGGATGTAATATGAATCGTAATTAAAATTCATATACTCTTTTATGCTGTACAGTGTTCTCTCTACTAGAAGTTTTTTTACTTTATTAATAAAAGATGTTTCATTAGTGATAAAACTATCCGGCAGTTTATTAAATAAAATAACTGTAACAGTGAAGGAAAACTTTGTGAAGAATCCGGTATACCTATTCCTAGAAAGATATCTTACACAGACATACGTCTTCTACCAGTGCGTCATTCGTAAGCGTGGTAGTCGATTAGAGAGTAAAGGACAAAAAGCTAAGCAAAGGGAAATTAAAATAAATTGTGAATACTTTATTATAAATTGTTGAAATACAAATTTAAATACTTACTGAAAGACAAATTTTTACAAAATCCATAAAATTTTCTGTAAAATGTAGGTACTTCAAAACAGCAACATTTATACAAATTTAATAAACTATAAGCTTAAACTTGGATATCTACAGTTACGTATTGGTATGTCCTTTCTTTTCAGGTACAAAACATGATATAAAATTACATCCATAACATCGTTCGTTATTGTTTAATGTTTACCCTTTACTATCAAAGCAATAGTAAAACAAACATGTTTGCTTTCTTCGGTGTTTGCCTTACTGTAAAAATACAATTTCTTATTTGTAGAGCTATAATTTTCTTTAATGGACACACAAATGCATTATTAAGTTTCAAACAACAGAAGTTTCTAGATTAGGACTGTTAGTATACGAGACTGTTGTAGATACGGCGTATTTTTTTAAAATAAATTGGTATAATACTAACATTGTTTTGAGCTAACTCGGTTGTTCACACGTTTAGTATTATTTATTGAGAAATACCTAGTACTTAATACCTAGAAAAACCTAGTAGTTATATATATGGTGGACCAAATTCTCAATCATTGAATGCATTTTAGTAGAGTGAAGAATGCCCAAAAACTGTTTATTAAGTTTTATTACAATTCATTTACTCGAAAGTTATTGATTCTCGTTCTAATCAAAGTCAAACAATTAACTAGATGGTAATGTGCTGTTATGGACAAGCGTATCATTATGTTGCTTACCATCAGATGCATAATTTGCTCATCCCGTCACTCTATATAATTCTATACTAGTGATTAATATACTATTATTTTCGTACGAAAACACACAACAGTGCTTTTATTATTTGAAATGCAATTTGGACGCATATTTTACGCATATTGACAAATGAAGCCTCTATGTGGGGTATGTTGTGACTGATATATAGTGACGCTCTGAGAATAAAATCTTAGCTTTGACTAGTTAAATCTAATGTTTAGTTAATTATGGTAGGTAGGTACAATACCAACCACGATCACTGTTCTTCTCTTAGCTTCGTTTGCATCCACGAAGTCTTATGAATGTTACCACTCGAAAATTAATTTCCTATTTCACACCATTACACAAAGTTTACACTTTTATTCGAATGCGTTGATTTTCTTATAACTTAGAGGTTTAAGAAACGTTTCTGTTTGACACGCTAAAGAGTAATATAATACTCTTAAATGCAATAGTATTAAAACTGAAAAACATAGCAATGCGGTCGAGAAAAAATATCCCTTTACTTGGACAGGTAGGTACATATAGGCCCATAAGTTTGTGTAAAAGATATTTTTTCTTGAATCGGTCTTGTTTTTGTCATAAGTCATAAAACACTTTTGGACTAACGTTCGTCATCAAAAATAAAATAAGTCTGTATTTATTATCCTCATAACATTGTTTTGATATTTAAAATTATAAAAAACTAGCTGTACCCTGCCACGCTTCGCTGTGGCACATTGTGATGCAAAAATTAGATAAAAACAATCCTTGATGCGGATTATATATCATTGTAAAATTTCAGCTCAATCGGTGCAGAACTTTTTGAGTTTTTAAAGCGTACACAAACCAACATAACATTTTATATATAGAGATAAAGCTACCAACTATCGTTTAATTATCTTCTCGAGATTTATAGCTAATTCAATATATAAAATCATAACCATAAAGTCCACTTTCATTTATGATTTAGTAGCTCCTCACTAAACATCTCAATATCCGTTCAAACCTGTCAACACTCACCATTGAATTTGTAAACAGAAAATAAATATTGTTATACTCGAAATTTTGATTCGATTCTAGATTTGACAATTTCAGTGTTGCAACATTATGACAAATAGTGACGTTGCGAAATTATTCGATATGGAAATGGAATATTTCCGGATCGATTCCAACTTTTGACAGACCCAAAACTAATGGCTAATGCATTTAATAACTATTTTGTTGATAAAATTACTCCATTACCTAGTTCTGGTATAAATGTGACACAAAATATTGATAGAACTCAGAACTCAATGTTCATGGCGCCATCTACACCACATGATGTTCTCAAAATCATAAATTCCTTAAAAAACACTAATAGTGTTGGATATGATGAGATATGCACAAAAATTATAAAAACTGTTAAAGAGACTATCTGTAGGCCTCTTAGTCATATAATCAATTTATGTATAAGTACAGGCACATTTCCCGAGGCCCTTAAAAAAAGTATAATCATACCTGTATTTAAAAAAAGAAAATAGGAGCACATGGAATATTACCGACCTATTGCCCTTATACCTATAATGTCAAAAATATTGGAAAATATTTTAACCAGCAATTCATTCAGTATTTTGAAAATACAATATACTTTGTAATGAGCAAAAAGGTTTTAGAAGAAATAAGACTATAAATATTGCTATATATGATTTTCTTAACAATGTAATGAAAAATGTTGATAATAACAATGCTATCTGTACCATTTATTGTGATATGACCCAGGCATTTGACTATGTCAATCATGATATTCTTCTGAGTAAATTTGAAGCCTATGGGGTTAGAGGTAATGTGCTTGACTTAGTAAAATCTTACCTAACAGACAGAAGGCAAGTTACTAAAATTACGAAGATTAATACTAAAACTAAACAGGAGGAAATATTCACCTCTAAAGAAAGAACTGTCAAATTTGGTGTGCCGCAGGGAAGTGTGTGGGGACCGTTTCAATTTATTGTCTACATAAATGATTTTCCTAAAGTAATTGAGCATCCAATGTCACTATTTGCAGATGACAGCACAATAACAATAGCATGTCAAGATAAAGCTAATTATGAGGAAGATATCAATGCCGCACTAAATTCATCTATCCATTGGTTAAACATTAATAACTTAAAATTAATTTAAACAAAACCAATTTCATGCAATTTACTCAAAGAAAAATTACTTGAGTAACATAAACATAAATTATCAAAATAAAAAATTGCAGAAGTCACTACAACAAAATTTTGGGCCTAACAATAGACATGAAATTGAATTGAAGGCACATGTTGAGATTCTCTGCAAGAAGCTGGGTAGCTCGGCATATGCTCTGCATAGGCTTGCTCCAGTGGTAAAGAAAGAGGCTCTTCTTACATCTTACCATGGATTGGTGGCATCAGTCTTGAGATATGGGATCATTTTTTGGGGGAATTCAACTGATACAGCCTCAGTTTTCAAAGCACAAAAACGATGCATCCGTGCTATGTTCGGGATGCAAGTTACAGATAGCTGCCGACAAGTATTCATAGACAACCAAATATTAACCCTGCCATGCCTGTACATATTTGAAGTTATGTGTTTTGTAAGGAATAACCCTCATTATTTTCCTCTATTGAGTGACAAAGTAAAACGTAACCGGCGTGATAAGTGTAGACTGCTCATAGACAAACGCAAAAAAAAGATTATGAGTGACAGCATTTTTTGTATGGCTCCTCTTTTATATAATAAGCTGCCAAATGCCATAAAAGAACTTAACATAACAATGTTCAAAAGTAAACTAAAAAAAGTGCTGATACACAAATGCTATTATACTGTAACTGAATTTTTAAATGATAAGGAAATTAATTGGAATACTAATATTTTAGACATTGTTTAACATGAAATTTTAAATCTTTAAACCTTATTCCATTAATATCTCAATAGATATTATTATTCCATGATGAAATTTGACAGTCAACTGACATAAGACCATATAATGATATATTGTATAATGATGAATTAGTTTGTACTGTATTACATTTTGATATTCTTTGAGTATTTACATGAATATTATAATTAACGACATTTTTGATTATATACATTTATCACACTTTATACATTCTTTGACATTCCTCACATGGATGAACTGCAAGATCTACTAATGCAAGACCTTAGACCCTGGATGGATATATTGATCAAACTCAAAAACACAAGACAATATCCTGATGAAACACAAGATGTTGGCGAAATTGTGCTCACCAAACATTTATCTCACACAAATATATATCACAACCAAATAGAAGCCAGAAATTAATCTAAGATGAAGAATCAGATGACATAAATAAAAACCAGAAATTAATAGAAGATGAGGAAGAAGAAGACTTTAATCAGCTGACTATTATTTAATTATTTTTTTATTTATAAATTACTAACAAATTGTCTTGCCAGACATATTGCATGCCTCTCGCAGAGGCCAGTTTGTATGGGGCAACTTTTAAAATGTTTTGTATCATCTTATCTTACCTACAAACAGCAATAAAGATTTTTGTATTTGTATTTGTATTTGATTCTTCTCATTTATAATTTTACTCTCGTAAACTAAGTATATCAGGAAATTAAATATTTCTGAACCGAAAATTTAGTTTTGACCATAAATTAACGATCTGAGACTTTTCTTTTATAATTGTGTGTGAAATAAATAAAAAAATGTGATCATGAAGGAACACGACAAAAGAAACAGATAGTTGTTTTATGGTAATAATTTATTTTATAAATTGTCGCCGTCATCGCTATCGCTGTCACTTTCTGTAACATTTATTAAAAATGTGTCTGTGATATTGTCAATTAACATATCTAACCTACTTATTTTTTCCTCTTCTTTGACAACATGGGATACGCATTTAGACCATTCGGTAGCCGTAATTTTTTGAATGCCTTCCTGAAATAAATTTCTCACGTCTGTCAATTTGAAGGTTTTATTATTTTGAGCTTCATGCCCCTTTAACTGCGCCCATATCATTTCGATAGGGTTTAGCTGATTGTTTATCGATTTTTGTGTTCATCACTACACTATTATATGTGGTATCATAATTTCACAAAATGACAGTTAGCTACTGTGTCAAATCTGGAATCGAATTAAGATTCCGAGTATAGAATTATCTTTTAAAAAATAGGAGTGATGGCACAGATGAGAAAATAGTTGCTTCAAATGAGGCCACACTTCATATGCCAAAACGTAAACAACGCTCCTATATCTGAGGCTCCTATGAAACCCGACCACAGTTTCCCGCCATGTTTTGTAACAGCGTGCGCACGTGTTCGTTTTGTATAAGGTAAAATTCAATAAGTAAAGGCAGCCAATTCCTAATCTATTTTTGTTTAAAAATATTAGAACTTACTTGTTACTTGTTGCGCGTGGTTTTATCGATGCCAAAAGAATTCACAAGTTTCAAAGAACATCTAGTAATTTTGAAATAATGGCATGTTTTAATTTCGGTTCAGTAGTTTTCTTGTATTTCTGATCGACATAAAAAATAATGATTGAACGAACAAATACATTTCTTTTATCTATAATGAACGTATCCGTAAAGACAAAGTAAAAGAAGGTACTTACTATGAAATTTTATACCAACACTGACTGTTTTTCTTCCAAACACAACCGTCGGATTTATAGTAATAACTACATACATTCCCTTCAGGATCAGACTAAATTGATACACGACCACCGCGGCGAGACCAGAACAATCCGTCTTTATTAGACTAGTCTTCGCGAGTAAATTGAAAATACCTCCTAAGTATGACTGATGGTATACATTACTTGTCCTGGGACGGTGACAGCTCTCCCTTAAAGAAAAGAGGATTATTTCTGACGGTGTGGAAACGGTTTTAATATTGCCTCTATTTATATTCATGGTCGCGAGAAGGGAAGCCAGGAATCATAAAGATGTAAGTACGGTATAACAGCGATATTCACTTAGGTATTTTTTGTTCTCGATTATGCAAAGGCATTTTGCCTGTTAGGCATTAGGGATGATTTTGTCGACGATTCCGAATGCATGTAGAAATCACGATGGGAGAATATCCAGAAACAGTTATTATACTTAATACTTTCGGATTTGGGTTGGTTCTTGTTTTCTCGTCAAAGTATCTTTTGTTGATGATATTATAGATGATATTTAACAAAACTCATACGACTAATTTTGCTAAGAGAAATTGGACAACAGTTGCAGTGTGTTAGTGTGTTTAGTTATATAAAACACAAACATATGTATAATAATAAAAATATTTATTTATCAGACTATAAATCAAAGTATATGGGTAAACAAATGGAAACGGAAATACGGAACTGCTGCACATTCCTACTTGACAAAATTGTGAATTGCTAAAATAGTGTAATTTTAGAAAATGTTGTGTTCCTGATTGTTTTAGACTATTTATAAGAATCACCGTTTTGTTTCAGTAATCTGTGATAAGAATATTCAAAATCCAGCCAAATATATAAACACGAATACATTCATCGATGAAAGTGTCAAAAATATTAAAACAAAATAACTATACGTCAAATATATCAAATACTTGTAGTTAAAAAAGATAGCAAAGCAGTTCAATATTATCATCTCGTCCTAAGAACTGCAAAATCAGACTAGGTATATTTTTACTGAAATACAAAACACGCTAAGCTAGCTAAAGATTTTGTTCATACTTATATCATGCGTATAACGTTTATACCAACGAAATGAGACGAACAATACACAACGAAATTACAAAATAACAGTAACATAGCAGAGTTTGTTAAACTGCTAACTCATACGGTATATAATGCAAGAACTATGATGATCAGGCAAAGCCTTGGATACGATACCCTTGCGATTAAAGGCTTAAGTAAATACCGTACTAGATCATAATGTTGTCTAATAAAACTCGTAAAGTTTTAAGTAGGTACAGCAATAATTTACGGTTACGAGTCTATGGAAGCCAGCCGTAATGGAATTTTAAGACTCATTTTTTTAGTTTCAAGGTGAATGTTTATTAAGCGATGTGGATAGATTTTTCAATGAATTGATTTAGGAAAATAATTGATCTAGTTAGTTTGTGTAAATTGTAATTTGACTTTGTGACATGCACTGTTTTCGGAAGAAAAAATGTAACTAATCAAGCTGCGTACCTAGTTGACGACAGTAGGTTTTTTGTACCAAATTAATAAACCTACTGTTTTTTTGCTATAACACATTTATTTCACGTGAATATCATTATTTATGTGTTGTGAATGTTGATGCGTAAAACTAAATGGATGATAAAAATAATTCTTGATTTAGATTTTTGGTTGAATATTCGATTTTTGTCTCGATGGTTCCCTTCATCGTTACGCCAGTGGTGAAGGCAAACTTGCAGAACTAAACTTTTACCTACAATAAGTTTATTTGTACAAAGGTGCAAACGGGATTCGAACTTACAACCTCATGATTTTGAATTACAAGTTCGATCCACTAGACAATTTTCAGAAATTATTGTAAAACTACGAAGTCATACTAACATTATAAATGTATGGATGTTTGCATGTTTCTTACTCAATCATGTCGTAAAATATGATCGGTTCGGGGTAAAATTTGGAATACAGATAGATTATAGCCTGAATGAAGAACACATAGACTTTTATCCCGGTAAAATAACGGGAACGGTAACTACGCGGGTAGCATCGCGGGGCGGTGCTAGTATGTTATAAATAGTAGGTAAATGTAGACATTTGACTAAAACATCTTGGGCATTTACCTACATTCTCACTGAGAACCATTTATTTGTTTTGTGTGAATTGCCCACAAATATTTATTTATTTAATATTCACTACTGGCATTTTATTTATTAACCATTTATTTGTGTTATTATGGGTAGTTGTGTAGGAAATAGATTACAATAAACTTAAATGGTTTTGAAGCCATTTTAATAGTCGAACTCTTTAAAATTTTTGTTCTTAAAATTTTGCTGGGTTGGGGCAAAAAAGCCAATGTTTTATTAAAGTTATTCCATATCCGTGATTAATTGCATCCGATTCAGTTGACACAAACAATACAAGACACAAAAAGAAAAATATCAACCTTTACATCAAGTCTCATTTCAACACAGAACACACTGTAAGAGTTATTCTCTATTGAACTACCTATCTATATTACGAACGATTTAAGGGAGTATAAATTACATAAGATCGAGGGGAGAGTGTCACGGTGGCTATAATCGGGAAGATTATGGCGCGAGAGAGAAATGAAGTATCCATTCGATTATGGTATGAGTGCTTATGTGAGTGCCAAATGTGACTGCCTCAAGTAAAGCTATTTTGGCAAAGGTTACTCTTTGGGAAAAAACCGTTTATTCATGAAACTGAGATACGAAAAGCAAAATAAAATTATAAATAGTAACAGGCACGATAGATTTAAGGGATCTGTGCTATTTAATTTCTTACTATGTTTTTTTAATTCCGTGAAACGTATTTTTTCTAATTTAATATTAATTGGTGGGCATTTTTCACACAACAGCATCTAGCCCCAAACTTAACAAAGCTTGTACTATAGATGTACGATAGCTGATATAATAGTTATTTAACTAAAATATTTATTATACGTAGTAACGCTCAACAGAACATATAGTTATATTCATCAAACAGACATTTACCCTGTATGGGAATTGGAGCCATGGCTTTGCTGGCAAACTTTATACCGATGAAGCCAATAAGCCGGTCAATTATGAACCGTTATGACTTTAGCAGCTTTGAAAAACCGAAAAATCCAGTACTATTTATTTAAGAGCCGTCGTCCCCATTTAAATACATTTGAATATAAATAAATTACGCGTCATGTTGTTTGTCCGCAATGGACTTCTAAACTATTTCAACAATTTTAATCAAATTTGCTTACAGTGTGCAGTTTGATCATAACTAAAAGAAAGGATAGTTTTTATTTAAATTCTTGTTTTTATCTGGGCAGAGCCTTTATTAACAAAGCTAAAATACAATGAGAAATACACTACACTACAAACCTACCTAACTACTTACACTAAGCACACCTGAATTATCCATAGACCACTGTAGGTCTACAGATAATCAAGATGTTCAAGCCCACTACCAATCGGAAGCGTACCCAGCATGCTGGCGGCATTACCACGCTGAATGGCAATGCTTATGCGTTGGGCTAAATAAACGCCAGCATTTTGGTCACGCGTCGCGTCGACTATGCGCTCGGATAAGCTTTTGAAGATGACGTGAGCTCGCGGCCCCCCACGGGCCCAATGTCTCAATCCCAAAGGGCTCAAATATGTAACCACTTATTTATTTAAATGAATAAATAGCCTTTATATGACAATATCTGAGCATGGCCAGAACGGGCTGCTGGTTTATATATATAGCTCTATATTCGGAGTATATGTCGAGAATTAATAGTTAATTTATTTAGAAAGGTGCGCTCCTTAATATTCAGAATGGAACGAAATTTTAGCAATCGCACGTATCTACGGCGTGCTAGGTTCGAAATCACCTGAGAAGACCCTTGTATCCCTCCCTCACCTTTATCCGTCCTAACCTTTGATCAATTCCTGCTGACTCCGAAATGTCGGTCGGTAACTGTAGGCGATTTCTCCGCACAAAAAAAGAACCCACACAGTTTTAGGAAATGTTCTAAAGAAAGTGTGACGTAATGCTGTATTTTGTTGATTTACGTAATTGATTTTAACGCTCGGAACGTTCAACCAAATGTTGATATTAGGTATGACGTTTGTCTGCTCTTGTGAGTGATTTCTCAAGTGCAGATGTACTAGTTTTTCACCGCTTGCTTTAACGGCTAAGATAAACATCCTCATAGAATTGACTTAGTCGTCGATAGTTTTACAAACAAGAACAAAATTAAAAATTTTGATTAACCCCCGACTACCTCGGATTTGTTTTCTGTAGAACATTCTACTAGTCAAGCTCTTTCATTTGATACCCATATTAAGGGAGTTTTGAAAAAAGAAATATATTGCGCCATTTCGTGGGAGCGGCCATCTTGGATTTGAAATTTGTGATAGTGCAAAGTATTCTACTAGTCAAGCTCTTTAGTTTGATATCCATATTGTGGTACTAATGAAACAAGAACAAAATTAAAAATTTTGATTAACCCCCGATTACCTTAGATTTGTTATCTGTACAACATTCTACTAGTCAAGCCCTCTCATTTGATACCCATATTAAGGGAATTGTGAAAAAGGAAATGTAATTCGCCATTTTGTGGTAGCGGCCATCTTGGATTTGAAATTTGTCATAGTGCAAAGTATTCTACTAATCAAGCCCTTTCATTTGATACCCATATTGGGGTAGTAGTGAAAAATATTATATAATTCGCCATTTTGTGGTGGCGGCCATCTTGAATTTGAAATTTGTTATAGCGTTTAGTACTCTGCTAGTCAAGCCCTTTCATTTGATATCCATATTGAGGTAGGTTGTGAAGAAATATTTTGTCCGCCATTTTGTGGAGGCGGCCATTTTGGATCGATATTAACCAAACATAGCTAAGAACACCCGCACGGATATTAACTTTCAAATAAAAAAAACCGCATCGAAATCGGCCCATCCGTTTGAGCTCTACGGTGCCACAGACAGACACACACACAGACAGACAGACAGACAGACAGACAGACAGACAGACAGACAGACCGACAGACAGACAGACAGACAGACAGACATCGACGTCAAACTTATAACACCCCTTTTTTTTGTCGGGGGTTAAAAATAATATAATTCGCCATTTTGTGGTAGCGGCCATCTTGAATTTGAAATTTGTCATAGTGTATAATGTTCTACTAGTCAAGCTCTTTCATTTGATACCCATATTGAGGTAGGTTGTGAAGAAATATTTTGTCCACCATTTTGTGGAGGCGGCCATTTTGAATCGATATTAACCAAACATAGCTAAGAACATCCGCACGGCTATTAACCTTTAAATAATAAAAACCGCATCGAAATCGGCCCATCCGTTTGAGCTCTACGGTGCCACAGACAGATACACACACAGACAGACAGACAGACATCGAGGTCAAACTTAAAACAAACACCCCTTTTTTTGGTCGGGGGTTAAAAATAGTTTTATGTATTTGTTGTAAGTAGCTGAATTACAAGTCAATCTGTTTGCCTGGCGTATATTATAGAAAATATAAGCTATAGAAATCCGAATTGTTTTTCAAACAAATTTATTATCAAAAACTGTAATCCATTTGAGTTTAAAATTTCAGCCTGATCCCTTCTTATGTTTTGACGTAAAGTAACAATAAAAATTCAATCTACAACATTACTCGTAATTCTGATCGAAGGGTTGTATTACTTTATCAATATTAAAATCGTAATACAATTACGTTTCGTAAAATGATTTGTTATAAAACATTACAGTCCATGAAAATAAAAATAATTAGTATTGTTTTTCTAGTTAGGTATATTAATCAGTTGATGAATTATTTTATGACTCTTTTAAGCCATTCTTGGTTAAATAATTTATTCAAATTATTTTGAGATAAGACAACAATGCAAGAGAACTATTACAGGTATCAAGATCATACGCTATCTAGATTTTATGTCAGTTTCGAAGGTTACTATTTTAGCATTGTTGTTGGATTGACAACTCTAACAAGCCCCAAACTAAGTAAAGCTTGCATCATGGGAGCCAGACAGCTGTTTTTTTTTTAAAATAAAATGTGATGAGACTATCAGGATATGTGCCTGATGGTACGCAACATGCCTGCCACATACCTATATTCTATTCTATAAATATAATATACATATTCTATTATTATTATTGAATTGCTTATTTATTTATTTACGCTAATTTTGAATTTTGATTAATGGATGTAAATCTGGAAAATAAACTATTTCATTTCATTTCATAACAGCACAGTGACAAGCAGCTATTGGAACATGTAGAGTCCAAATCAATACCTAACATTCTACTTCCTACTAATGTGATAATTGCCAAAAAAAAATTGCTACTCTTTCAACTCTTTTTCTTACGTGGAGCAAATGGCTTACACCTGGGGAAGACCGCCGTGACTACCTTGAGGGCGAACCAGTAAGTTGGACGCACCATAACCTCACCAGCGAGCGGTCAATCTTTGGTTCCGCCACAACCATTTTTCGGCTGCATAGAGAGAGTGGCACACTGCAATACCGAATGATCACAATGAAAATAAATAGTCTAATGGCGGCAAGCCCATCGTTAGCAGTAGGCAGGGAAAGCGGCGTACCGTAATACCGGTGGCCCTCTTCCGCCGCGGCCTCCACCCCACAGCCGTGATACCCACTCCCGGACATCGGTGCCGATACACCGCGCAATCTATTTAACTATATTATCGTCGGCTTGGAGCCAAATCCTATACAAGCAGCTCCACCCGTCGTTGGTGACAAGGCTACGACAACCCCTCACGCTTTGTCAATGCGGCAACCACTTCGGGGGATGCATCTTTACATTAGGTCAAACTTCGATTGAGAGTTGAGGCCACCTAAGTCCAATTGTCATGGATACCTTTATAAAACAATTAAATCTAAATATTATATGTGTGCTTCTAAAAAATAAAATAAATCAATAAATCACACGCGTTCAAACATTCAATCCCCAGAAAAAAACATTGGCATTGCTCATCTAAAAGGATTGCCATGCGTTTTATAAATTCCTACGTGACTATTTTTTTAACTATTCCACGAAGCAGCACATCCATTACTAGTAAATCAAAATCTATTTGTACGCATTTCAATCACTGTCTCGCGCGTACATTGCGCTCTAACCATGTAATCTTCCTCGCTTTGTCCTCGTATATCATTGTAGTGCGCGTATCTACGGATTAAAGCATCGTGCGGGGTAATTAATTACTACAATGTTGGCCTGATTGGATTTTCATAAACCATTGTTGTGTGATATTAAAATGTGTGGTTACGTCGGCTCTTTTAATGCAACTAATTTTCGTTAATTTAACAGTTACTGGAAAAGTGATTGAAAGCTAATGTCACAATTTTTATTTTAAATTTGGTACTTAATTTCGGAAATTAAATCACTAATTTTAGGAACGTGATATTTGGATTTACATTGCCCAAGCAATTTGTTAAACTGAAGATGTGGTACTTCTGAGGCAGACTCTCTCAGATAGAGAATAAGTAAATAATAGATCAGTGTTTTCCGCACGGTTTCTTTATACCAATCGTAAACAGATGACGTGCATATTTGCTGACAACAGAGTGATGTGCCGCGACAAAAGTATGACACTTCCACAAGAGCGACAAGACAAGAGCGATCAGACCCGAGCTCTCGGTGCAAAGCGTTTGTTCCAACTCAATACGTAGTACATGTAAACTCATGGGTCCTACCCCATGGTCCTACCACTACCAATACTACTAAATAAATATATTTAGACATTTTTCACACAACACTAAGCAAGCAGGAAAAAAACCGTGTTATATTAAAAGACAGATAGCAGATACAATACTTTAATAATTGTAAATACATACTTATGATGTAAATGTTTGGATGTTTGTTCCTCAATCATGTCGTAACGTCGGAACGGCTGAAATTTAAAATATTAATAGATCTATATCTAGAAGAACACATAGGCTACTTTTTATCCCGAAATTATAACGGGAACGAGAACTATCAAACCCACGACTACCAGCTTCGTGGATTTGCCTTACTATCAACAAAGGCTCGAAGCCAGTCAATTTTAATTTGAATCTGTTCTTAGACCTATCTGCGTTGGGCTTTAATTCTGTTTGTAATATTGTAAGAGTTGATACTAAAATTTACTTCTTAACAGTATTATGAAGACTGCATATAAATAGTTCTTCTGTTTAATAAAGCAAAAACTAACCTAATAACACGCTTCACTTAACTAACGAACATTAAATATACTGCAGCATCAAACTCGCGTGGAAGGAACATGTTACCTCTTTCAAACCGTATTTGCTAAAACGAAGAACGCTGTAAAAATGAAGCTACATTCACATGATGTAAAAAAAAATAACAGTTTTGCAAACAAACAGTATTTTTCGTTTGTTATACATAGGTTTTTGTAATATTATAGTGTGTAAAGTAATTTATTTGTGAACATGCACTAAAGAGTTCCCTCCGTAGTCCTTAACTAGATTTAAGTTCAGTTTTATGGCATTGAGGACTTGCAGGTTGCAAGTAATTTTTATAATAAAATTTCTTTGGCTATCTAATTTTCCAAATTTGAGTTTTTTGTTTTTCGGAAGCCTCGAGTACTTTACTGTACTTTGAGTATTGTATACTTACTTTGATAATGGTCGATCCATATCGACTTAAGCTTGAGTGCAAAACGAGAAACTACAGTTTTCACAAACATAAGTTGTCGTAAAGTAAACAAACTTTGTTAATTAGTTTCAACTTATGTTAAATATCAATTTTAAATAAATAAATACTAGGTACAGAATTATTATTTTATTTTCTATTAATCACATTGATCTTAAACTTTTTGTTCTACAAGACTAAAATATTAAGTTAAATAAATTAAAAACATTTGAAATACTCGTATAGCTATTATTAAATTTCTATCTCATACTGCTGTCTACTGTAGTATACATGAGCAACATCGCGAAACTACTTCAGATCTTGTGTTTGACAGGCCGTAGGTTCGAATCTCATCTGTACTTCTAAATATTTCTTGAAGTGCAGATGTATCTATATTTTTGTCGTCACCAAAAACTTTAATGATACTATAGAGGGTTTATATATCTATCTAGTAGAAAACGCCGTGAGGAAACTGTCATATTCCAATGCCAATTTTCTTTTTAAAACTTTTTTAGACGAAATATGTCATGCCAATCGGCACTTGCGCAGCATGATGAATTATGGCATTGACTATCTCCTTATGAGAAAATGGTTCAAGCTCTAGTAATAAGTAAAGGTAAAAAGACTGATTATGCTAAATGTACCATTGCGTTGAATAACAATCCAAATAAATTTACTGAATTAGTTGACGTAATTGAAACAGGAACGTCTATCAAGAGACTCTCCAAAAGCGAGATGGTGAATCATGCAATACATGGCAATATTAACATTACAATATCTCTTCGTCCCATGTATATCCCTCCTAACACGCTTAAGTGTACTAAAAAGACGCTAAACCGACTGAAAGGAAGCTGTGGAAAGCTCTTATGTCTCTCGTCCTCTCAATATATCATATTTTTTCCGGAGAAGATATACGAGCATGGTTTCGTGCGTGACAGGCTTCCGGGGGTAATATTAATAAAATTATTGTGAAGACACGTCGGGCGTCTGACCTAAACTCGCATTGCACATTTGTCATTGGCATAGAAGCTACGGCAGGTAGCCCAGTTTTCTTCGTCCTTTTCTAAACAAAGAAATTATCGTATTAAATGCAAATCTTTTTGTTAGCCCAGATGGCCTAGAACCATGAACAGCCTACTAAATGATGCCACTGCTGGGACTCGGAGCCTTCTATCGTCAGAACATAGTCAAAGCTATAATCTACCACGCTGGCCCAGTGCGGGTTAGTATATGAAACATGACTTCGAAAGAACACTTGTCAGTTTCCTCACGATGTTTTCCTCCACAATTTTAAGTTAGTGGCATTACGCACATGACTAAGGAAATACAATGGTGAGCGTGGGATTTGAATCCGATATCACATCGGCAGTCGCCTTTCTCCCGACTACACCAGCCGTAACTTAGCCTAGAAGCCGTGGCCGCAAATACACGTACGCACTGTTATGAGATTCCTCACTCTATAGCCCGAATCCCCAGTGTGTTGAACGCTCTCGCGCTGTCGACAGAGCACTAAGTTTTAAGTATTCTTAAATATATATATTGTAGATAAAAAATAATTTAGACGGTACATACAAGGAGTGAATAATAATATCATGTAGAGAGAATATTATATAAGGTACAGAGACATACATTAAGAGGGTTGTACTCACTCGTCATTATGCATAACGCTGGTTAACCATGTAATCTCGAGAAACAAGAACAAAATTAAAAATTTTGGTTAACCCCCGACTACCTCGGATCTCGGATTTGTAATCTGTACAACATTCTGCTAGTCAAGCCCTTTCATTTGATACCCATATTGTGGTAGTAGTGAAAAAAATAATGTAATTCGCCATTTTGTGGTGGCGGCCATCTTGGATTTGAAATTTATTATTATGTATTGTATTCTACTAGTCAAGCCCTTTCATTTGATACCCATATTGTGGTAGTAGTGAAAAAAATAATGTAATTCGCCATTTTGTGGTGGCGGCCATCTTGGATTTGAAATTTATTATTATGTATTGTATTCTACTAGTCAAGCCCTTTCATTTGATACCCATATTGAGATAAGTTGTGAAGAAATATTTTGTTCGCCATTTTGTGGAGGCGGCCATCTTGAATCGATATTAACCAAACATAGCTAAGAACATCCGCACGGATATCAACCTTCGAATAAAAAAAACCGCATTGAAATCGGTCCATCCGTTTGAGCTCTACGGTGCCACAGACAGACACACACACAGACAGACAGACAGACAGACAGACAGACAGACCGACAGACAGACAGACAGACAGACATCGACGTCAAACTTATAACACCCCTTTTTTTGGTCGGGGGTTAAAAACAAGTGTTCTATAGTATCGAATAATTTTAATTGTATTATTAGGATCACCTTTTTTATCGACAAATTATGTAAGGTAAGGTAAGAAGACATCTTTCGATAAAACTCTGAAGTTGATTTTGTTAAAACTTGCAATTTGTACGGTAACGAGATTAGTGGTGGTATAAAAATTACATTGACTGTCAAACCATGGGTTGCCACTACTTAAGATAAACTTAAACAATCCTTTGTTGCATTACTAAAAAAATTCAGACTTCATCAAAATTAACTTGTAGCAAGTGAGTAAACCTGCATTTTTTATTCAAACTGGAAACCGGGCGCTGATTTACGGTCATAGCAGCCTGTTTACCATTTGCTTCATAATTAACTTAATTATTTATTACTCGCACTGTAGCGAGCTAACAGACCACGTGAGAGTCATAACCTTAATTATAGTACTGTTGTGTTGTTGGCTAGAGTTATGTGCGGTTGAAGAACCGACCCTATCTTCATTAGGGCCACTTGAAACTTTAAGAACGGATTTAAATTATAATTAAGACTGTAATTCAGGACTTGGTTTTCACTTTAGTTTGCGGAGTCTAGATGGTAACCCTCTTAATTAATACACACAAAACAGGCACTTCATGGTGTTACTTTACATTAATAAATATACACTTTTTTTTTTTTTTTAACTTTTATAGGTTTACACTTGACCGCCATCTCGCCTGATGTTAAGCGACGATGCGGTCTACGATGGAGCGTGTTTACCTAGAAGAAACCGATTAACTCTCGATTTGAAGACACCAAGATTATAACTATCGGGGAAAACCCACTCAGGCAACTCATTCCACAGCTTAGATGTTCTTATCACAAACGTAGAGTCAAACCTCTTCGTCCGTGTCTTTGGAATATCCACCATGAAACGGTGCCGCTTCTTTGAGTTCCGAGAAGTACGATAGAAAAAAGGGCAAGGAGGTATTAGATCATGCAGAGTAATAAAAAAATGTTTCGCTTCTATGAACTGAACCGGTGACTTTGTTGATAGTAATTCAGTCTGCGAAACTGTGAGGTCGTGGGTTAAATTCCCAACAAGTGCAAATATTTGAGTGATGAATACTTGAATACTTACAAATGTTTGATCTGTGTTTGGATCTTTCTATGTACGATAAGTATGTACTTGCAACTATATAAGTATTGTATAGCTTTCTGCCTCTCATACAAAACGTTGCTTAGTTTGGGGCTAATATTTATATATTATTATAAGTACTTACTCTGGAAATAAGTGAGTAACATGCGTATATCTGTAAATCTTTAAATTGTTATTCTTATTCTGTCTGTTATTAGGTAGTATATCTCCCGTTGTCTTCTTTTGTTGTCACTAATATCATCATTCATTGTTTATAAGCCTTTTTCAAAATTATTATAGAAATCTTTCTTGCGAAATTTCAGCATGAATCTTTACATCAAACAGCAAAAGGAGCAATACTGTTGATCACGTGGATGATATCGAAAGCATAAACGAACATAACTAAATTTAAAAGTTTAAGAAAATGTACTTACCTGGGTATATCATTACTTTCGACAACGAAATTGGGCAGAAAAACAAACTACGTACCTATTACATTCCGTAGCAACGTATAGCTCCTATAGTATGAACTTAGCTTAAGTTATTCGGAGCTGGTAAGTATTGGGTCAGAAATGTCGACCAATCTTTAAAAAATAGTTAAAAATAATTATATTCCATCTATCCGAGAACACAATACAAAAATGAATAAACGAACTGTAACAAGCCACCTCACCCGACGGATATTTATTACCACCACACGCTCATTGGCAGCGCTCGATCATCAACGGATCCAATTACATTAAAATTTCAATTCATTCATCACGCTCACAATACCAGAGACACTTTTTTTCGGCTATATGCCTTTTGATTAGATTTGGCATCGCGCAAACCCATCCATCGCCCCGCCACAAAAGGTCGGTGAAGCCAACGGCGACTCTCGTTTTCCATTCGTTTTCCAGAAATTTTCGCAATAAAATTAATCGTTCAATAAAATTGGAGCCGAATAGAGCCACCCATGCATGAACACTTTTTAATTGGGTCGCTTTTTTTGTTCTCTACGCGGGCAACCAAACGAGAAATCGAACTTGAGTTAGTCTCTTTACATTTCCACGTACCTATTCCTGTACTTAGAAATTCTAAGGAACCGAACAAGTTTGTTCCAGTTTTTGGGGTGGGCGCTTTATTCAAAAAAACAAACTTTTTTTTTGTAGTAGTCTGAGGAAGTACCACACACCTTTGCCAATTATTCTACCATCAAGTTTGGAAGGGAAATGTTACCAGAGAAATTACAGAGCTTAGAGAAATAATAATATTTTAGATGTCTGGGTGATGACCGCAGCGCAGTGCTAGGTAATGATTTGGATTCTTCATGTTCCAATAGCTGCGTGTCGCTGTGTTGTTATGTGTTATTGCTTACCATCAGGTACATGTCCAGCTCGTCTCGTTACTGTGTACTATAAAAAAACAACCGCGAAATTGTTTTCTGAATACAAATATATTTATTTATTTACCTAAGGCCAGGTAATTCTTTCAAAGTAGGCATTTAACGCTGTCTTGTTCTCGCGACCGTCACCGACCGCGGAATCGGTGCCACAGTGCAGAAATAACATTAAAATATTGGACTATGTAATTTAAACTCATTTTTTGTTCAAGATTTGTTTATACTAGTGATAAGAGTTTTGTTGCTATATAAACGAATAAATATTAAATTTATCTATACTCGTAGGTATACAAAACTCAACCTTTTCTTTTTGGTCACACTATAAGTTGAGAACGGCTTTTAAAATTGCATGCATCTTTTTAAAATGTTTCCTAATAATTCACAAGTTCGTCAAAAAATTAAAAAAATGTGCTGAAACGTAATGAAATGAAACGTAAATGAAAATTTTGGTAACTAAGATATTCTAAGACTAGTCTCATTCGCCAAAGTGTCCTTAGATAGTAGGTAATATTTTTTTACGTGTAGATTTTTTTGTAGTCGGGGTTTTTAAATTAAAGTTATTCTATCATATTGCTCGTTGCTCGAAAAACATAACCCTTCTTCCATTCCGGTAAAAAGAGACATGTTTATGCTACTGGGAACAGAATTCACATCTTATTTTTTTACATTGTTAAAATTAAATTGGACATAATAAATTGTAATCGGTAAGTTCGAAAAAAAAGTTTACTGGCAACAAAAGATGGGAAATTTTATTTTCTACAATAATAATAGGCTTTATAACTTTTTCTAAATATCGGCCAAAAACGTTTTTCGAGCTGGTGCTTGAAGCTCCACCTGGATTTGTTATTATTTTGCAATTTTATGCTCAGGTAATGATTCTAAACCTTATATCAAAAATACGAATCGGAAATTTAGTACAGAGTTAACTTCTACGAGTAATTTTACTGCCTAAAAGGCTTCTTATCAAATTTGGTCGAGTGTCTAAATTTCATTTTAAATAAGTTTTAAATGAACGAAGTTGGGTTTTAAGGGATTCGTAGACAAATTTTAAAATATACGTTATGTCTGTACATCCGTATGTGACAGCCATTTTTCTCCGAAACTATAAGAAGTGTACTATTAAAACTTGGTAAGTACATGTATTCTATGAACAATATTAACATTTTCATACAAAAAAAGAAAAAACAATAAATTTTGGTGGTGTCACAAACTTGGAAAAGAAATAAAAAAAAATCTATCAAAACCATACGTGTATCTATGGATAGGTGTTCAAAATTGTAATGAAGTTCCTAACATTTTTTTTCTAAACTGAATAGTTTGCGCAAGAGTCTTTTCCAAAGTGGTAAAATCTGTATGTGAGGAGTTTTCTTCCAAGTATTAAGTGCCTTACTACCAAAGAATTTACCTAAATGGCATGTAAATGCAAGTTAGGTATCATAAATGATACCTAACTTCTACATTTATATTAGGGATTTACGCAGGGGATTTCTCCCCTCTTATTATTTCCTTATCCCGAACGAATATTGTACCGATACTTATCTATTTTCCATTGCATCCGCATTGAATTTTTTACTGATGTGTTATCGACATCAGTTTTTTGAGACTCCCCTATTGGTCTACAAGATAAAGTAAACAGCGTACTAATAAGTATCAGCGTCTATTTGCAATTCCAATGAAAACGGTATTAAAAATCAAGATCATAGCGTGCTTCACTAGTAATACCTACTGATATTGTTATACTGTGGCACTATGATCGTAATATTTAAAATTTATTGGTTGTCAAAATTGCAAAATCAAGCACAGGCCCGTCGTTCGTGAGCACCGAAACGCGACTGATCAGGCCTGCCGAACGGCGCGCTATATATATGGTAGATTTTAAAACATAGTGAATAACTGACACTTTTTATCAAGTCAAACACTGCGAATGCATCTATAACTTTTTAGTGGCTTTAGTTGAGTACAAAAATTTAGTAAAAATTAATTAGTTTAGTCAAAAACTTGAATAAACTTTTTGAAAAGGGGTAACTTTGGGATTTTTTTCTATCAAGTAAAATTCATTAAATCGTGTTATGGACTGCAAATTGCACTAGATTAGATCCTTAACTACTACATATATTTTTTTCAGAGTTTAATACACTATTTTAAAGGTCTTAAAGTTGTTTTAAAAATTCAAAATTACGGCCCACACGCCCTTAGTATCACTTCTCGCAAATAAAATTGAAACATAAATAAATATTGGGTTTGGATATTTCACACACAAACACCATCTAGCCCCAAACTAAGCAAAGCTTGTACTATGGGAGCCAGAGAGCTGATATTGTACTTATATACTTTTAAATACACCCTTATTATACGAGTCTATAGAAAACACCTAGGCACGGTATAAATATTTGTACTGAGTGGGGATCGAACTCACGACCCACGGCTTCGCAGGCAGACTTACTCCCAACTAAGCCACCAGACCAGTCATCTAATAGCCAGCCAGATAACTCTTTGATACAACAACCATCAAACTAAAATAAACCTGAAAACTATTTGAAACTTCATACCTTGTGATTAAATAAAAACAAATATAATAGAAAGTCACGACGTAGAAAGTGCAAGAAAAAAACTGTTAGATTCGCTAAAGTAGATCCTCCACAACAAAATGTTATCTTGTATCCGTTGACGAAAACGGGAATATTATAAATTCATGCTGCAATGCTAGACATTACTCACATAGAGTGTCCCAAACAAAGTTCCCACTGCTGGGACTAGGGAGCCTTCGAGAGAGTCAAGGCTATAATCCCCCACACTGGCCCACTGCGGGTTGGTTATTGATGCATGAGCTCAAAAGATTCTTGGAACCTGCTGGTTTCCTCACGATGTTTCCCTTCACCGTTTTAAGACCGGTAAAGTTTCTAAATATCTTTATTGTACATATATTTTTAACCGAAAATATAGCAGTTGGTTTCAGGTATACCCTACCCCATTGCCTTTCAAACTTTGAACTAACGCAAATGACGCAGGACTTCGACTAACCTGTGATTTAGGTACTCAATTCTGACACTAAACAAAGCTCAACAAAAACAATTAGTTAATCTAATAATTTTTAAATTACTTTTTAGTATTATAAAATGACTTCAACAGCAATGTTACAAAGTGCTTCCTGCCGACACTCCATCAGAGCGATCAATTCGTTCTGTGTAAACGTAGCTCCCCCAATGGATTGCATAAAAATCCGACAAAAAACATAAAATAACGATGAACAAACGAAAATTTATTTCCCCTTTTTGATTTTCGACAAGCAATCGCGTGTAATGGGTTGCGCGCGATTCCCACTTGAGTTTGTTCGATTTTGTTTCATTTGATCGCTTCAACGATTCACGGAGAGGTGTGGCAACGAGTCCATTTAATAAATAATAGTTTATCTGTATTGGGTTTTTCAGTGTTAAGTATAAGTACCTGGTTGACCGAGCTTTGCTCGGTTTAAATGCGTTTATCTCTAAGTAAAAGATTTTCTCAGAAAAAAAAAGAAAAGACCCGAGTGTAACCATCATCAGGATTCGAACCGGGGCCTGTTGACTCCGAGGGCGAGCATATTCCGTCTGAGCCATTTAGACTTAAAGAACAGTGGCGAAATAAGTTATCGTATTCTTATGACATTGTAGGAGTTTTTCATTGTCTATAAACGACCATAAAATGATGTTTTTAAAAAATAAAACCTAGCTAGATCGATTTATCGTCCCCGAAACCCCCTGTAAACATAATTTCATGAAAATCGTTCGAGCCGTTTCCGAGATTCAGATTCTATATATATACCTACAAGAATTGCTCGTTTAAAGGTATAAGATGAACACATAGAAGTGGACATTCTTCTCAAAACAAGAACACGCCCAGAACTAAACATACCGTGCTATGAAAGCCCGAAGGTTGATAATTTTTTTTTATATGAAAATTTACAATTTGTAAGTACATACTCATGATTTATAGAAATAGTCAGACACAGAACAAATATCCAAGATGGGACTAAAACTGACGATTTATGGCTCCGAAACTCAAAAAAATTTAACAAAAGATTGGTTAAAAATTGCTAAAACTTGCCTTTTATCAGCTATTAAAATTCCATTGATCTTAAAAAAACAACACCATATCGTACAAATTACACGTTAAATGTTTGTGAAAATGGAGTGATGGGTATTTTTTACCCTATCACGCACAAACAAACGGGAAAACTGAAAACACTACAACAATATTACAAAAAAAGTTTTTCTTGTGTTGGCGTTGGTAAGTCACAGTTTACCCTCGGTCTTAGCTTACTTTAAAAAAAATCAATGTAAATTGCTATTATTGACAATCAATAAGTACCTATACCTTAACATAGAGATAATGGCACGTGGCCCAAAATGGGAACTAACGCCGTCTTCAAGCCAACCAGAGCTGTTAAATCTGTTCTGTGTTGCCGATGCCCGATTTTCCGATGTCCACGCCCTCCTGACAATGTCACCCAAGAGCCATTATTTCCTGGTACGCCTATACTTGCAATCGAATGTATTATCCCACGTGATCAACTATGACAGTCCCAATTTCTATTAAAAGGCGATCCGAACCCAACTAGGATGCAAGTGGGTTGATTAGAGCGATGATAATTTTAGTCGTGTATTTTGAGAAATCTTCAAATTGCTTATTTAGAATGAGGATTTATTTTATAATGTGAATTAGCATTAGAATAAATCAAAAACTAGCAACACTGCGCAGCTTTAAGCGTAGCTCCTGATCTCATAATCTTTAGTGATAAAAAGTAGTTCATTTACTAATCCAATGATGTAATTGTGTTCTAAATATCAACACGATCTGTTCAGCCGTTGCGATGTGATTGAGCCACAAATATCAACATTTTCACATTTATTACATTAATACGTTGGTTTCCAAAGCGAATTAAATAGATACGATAATCTATGCATATTGATATTTAATGTTAACTTGGGAGTTGTATCCTCACCCTTATACTTAGAGTTGTTAATATTCGATAAGCAAGAGACTAATCTATCAAAGTCAAACTCTGTGAAGATGAAATTAATTTCAAATCAATAGGTAAACTTTGAACTCGATATAATTAATATTATGTGGCAGCAAGCGTACATTTGGTAAATTAATACAGCTATGAATAGGGGTTTAACATGATAAAGATATTCTAGGAAAATGGTTACTCATTAAGAATTTTTTTACTGTCAACGGTATGGAGAGAGGATGGAAGGAGCGCGATACTATATACATATATATTGAGTGTGCGCGTTGTACGCTGCTCGTTTAGAACTGTGCTAAAATAGAGTGAAAAAGATCGCTGGACGCGATAGAAACTTGAGTCGGACTGGACTGACTATATATACATATTTTTAATAAAGAGTGACGAGACGATCAGGACATGTGCCTGATGGTAAGCAACATGCCTGACACATAACAGCACAGTGACACGCAGCTATTGGAACATGAAGAGTCCAAATCATTACCTAGCACTGCACTGCGCTCGTCACCCAGAGATCTAAGATCTTATATCTCTAAGCCCCTGTAATTTCTCTGGAAACATGAGTTACACTCCGCGAGGCATAAGCTGAGCTTTGCATTTGTGTGAGTGTACATGGATAGTGTAGGTGTGACAACCGGCCTTAGGCGCGGCGCCATTCTGTCTCGCCGCGCTCCTGCCTGATTGGTGATCACTCACACTAATGCAAAGCTCAGCTTATACCTCGCGGAGTGTACCCGTGTTTATATTTAAAATGTGTAATAACCACGTTCGTTTTCGTACTAACAAACATTTATACACAAAAACTTTCACATTTATCTGTTTAGTATCTACGTCTAGGATAAACTCAGTTTAGAATCATTTCAGATTCATCACAATATCATCAGCATCTAGATCTGGCATCCGAATAGTCCATTACACTTGTTTCTTAAGAGATGTTTCATTATACTATTTATATTAATTTCTATTTCTAACTTTATTACCATCAGCAAATCGTAGATGACTGCTGAAAATAGGCCCCTATTTAACATTAAATTTAGTGAACGACACAGGTTGCCCTAGTGTGGGTACCAGTGTACAATTCGTTTTAAATGCTTTTGTGTATTGTAAATTAAGTAAATACTAACTTGTTTTCTTTTTGTGAACCAAATAAACAAATTTCATTTCATTAAGGTCCAATTGAAATAATTTTAACTAAGTAGTTGGATTATAAGTAGAACTTACCAAGGTCCTCGGCGTCTTCACTCCACTCGCCTTCTTGCGCCCAGCAAGCAGCCAACATTAGCACGAGGAACAACCACTTTACTGAGCACATTGTCACTTCTGTTACATTGTCACTTCTCTGACGTCACTACTCACTAGTTTCAGCTCTTTCATCACCATAACTCACGTATGATATAAGGTATTTCATTTCACTAGTTTTCAGTTACTGCAAGGACTTTATTGAATATACATCCTGTCGTTCGGTTTTGATGTCGTTCTGAAATGTATGCACGTTGTAACGAAATAATTGAATTTAGCTGAGAATGGTAAGTATGCCGCAAAATTAAAATAAGTTTATTTTGTGACAAATTTCCTTATACGAATAGCCCGAGATTGGAATAAGTTGCTGGCTTCTTTGTTCCCTGAGAGATAGACACAATCTGGAACTGTTCAGGTCAGAGTGAATAGGTGTTTTTGGTCATCGTACATCATCTTCAACTAAATCGTCGGTTACCATTATGCGAATTGGTAGTCAAAGGCAGACCTATAAGCTTAAAAATATATAAACGTATTTTTACGCTTTATTAGAATAAGATGAAACTCTTCGATATAAGTCCACGATACTATAACTCATGTAAACTGTAAAACCTTAAATTATGCTACAAAAAACCATCTACTATGCATTCCTTGCCAATTGCGGATTAGTGGATGTGAATGTTCTCAAAATGTTTTTTTGGCAATTGCCAGTTTCCCTACGTTCCTTGACATACTTGTACATCTTCACATGGAAAATATTCCATGTGAAGATGTACAAGTAAAAGTAAAAAAAAAAAGTGTAAAAGTGTAGGCAAAATTGGAACCTACGACCTATTCACATACTTGTGAAACTAGACATTCTCGCCACTGGCTCACCACGAAATCTTAATGGCTTGAAATGTCTAGATAGCGAATATGTGCCCGTCTAGTTTTATACAAGTGAATCCAGTAATAAAACTTGCTACCGCATTACGAATCCTTATGTTTTAATTATAAGCCCATTTTTGTCTGTCCCTTTTTGTTTTGTCGTCATACTCGTAACTTACAAAGATAACTGTTTAGATTTGAAAATACTTAAAAACGTTACAGCTTTTAAGTAAACGTAACTACTCATCAGATATTTAGAGTATGGTTGTTAGTTTTTGTAGACATTCACAGTCCGCCTGGGATTATTTTTACCAGTAATTCTAGTAAAATTGTATGCAAACGCATTTCACTACATTTTCTCGGCGTGTAGTTTGACATCAACGGCGCAACCTGTTGTCTTGTAGCGTTTCACAAATATGCCGTTTTCAGGTAAAATTCAAACGTCCATGTTCTATAATTTATAAAAAGATTATATAGGTTACTTATACTTTACAAATTAAACATTGAATGTATTTTGTTTGTATGTATATATCAGTTTCTCTTCAGTTTCACTGTAAAGTAAAATATAGGTAGGTATTTTATGAGGTTTTTTACATTTAACGCTTTATTGACTTCACTCTATCGCTAGTTGTCTGGAAGAGATTGCTCTTAGCAATAAGGCCGCCACTTGTGGCACTAGTTAATTAGTGTATATTTGTAATATTTTAATTTTTTTTGTGTCGCAATAAAGAGTTTCTATCTATCTATTGCCGTTTGGCCTGATGTAAAGTGTAACAATGCGATCTTAGCGGCCTTACAAAGGATACAAAATAATTGTTTATGTCAAATTATTACTCATAAAAAACCACATCCGAGTTAGGCTTAGAAGTGATATATTTTAATTGATTTGGGAGACTAAGGCAATTTGTGATAATCTTACTTAATTAATAATTGCTTAGAGAAACATAAAAATTTTGGGTTAATTGGAGGTTGAATGTGAATAAATTAGAATAATACAATACCCAAACAGAAAAGTTTTACCCAAACTGGTTTTGAAACTTTGAGGTAGCTCAATAAACTCATTTACCGTTAACAAGCCATGAAACTTATTACAAGCTAAAACATAGACTTCAAATAAAAGGATGTACCTAATTACTATAAAAGTCTATTATTATGGGCATAACGATTATAAGAGGACCTCGAATAAACGTTCAAGGCACAATAAGCAAAGTAACTTCCAAATAGCACCTTTGGTTCCTTAATTAGTGGCTTCGAACAAGTACATCAATGTATCTCTAATTAATTAAAGGACATCACTGAACCTCAAAGGGATTCATTCCACGTATAAACACATTGGAACGTCAAATAACACATGTCCAAAGGGCCGAACCTTTTGGCCCTTGTCAGAGAAATATAAAACTTTGACGGTTGGTTACGTTCATGCACGGGTAAATAATGTCTTTTAATCTCTACTGAATCGCTGAACCCTTATCCAGGGGAATAAAAAGTTCCCAGAAAGGTTACGAACAGTAACGCAAAATTTATTTCTCGATTATGTTGTATAATGTGCGGTCAGATGGAAACGAGAATGCGTAGGCCCGAAACGAGAGTGATAAGGTTGAATACGAATTATTCCTGTTGCCGAACCAATTTTCAAATGCCTATTCTATGAAGACAGGGTAACGGTATTGGCTTACAAATTGCTATTCTATTGTTATGAGCCATAGAGTTGAATATAACAACGACTCAAAACGTGACTGTTATCATTTGCTCCACAGAATTCGTATATGTTATGATTATTATTCATACCCGTACCACGAATAAACTGGTAATTATAAAGAAACGCTGGAATAATATTAACATTTTTCAACCGTTTACACAATGCCAACTTTTGCCATCTTTTACGTAACCTAAACCGATCGCTGCTTGAAAAAGCAGCCTAAGTTACGCCCTGCGGTAATCCGCAGAGGTTCTCTAGTTGTACAGTTGGGGCAAAACTTTTTGTAGAAAGAATTCATGAAAACGTTTATGTCGGTAGCGCTAGAGATTACTTCAAGCTGGATGAGTCGAGTAAACTTCTCAGCTCATACCTATGAAACCATATAAGGATATAGTTAGGTTTACTTTTTGTTCCTACAAATTCTCGGGTTTCATTTTCCTTTCTTCTTTTCTCAAATCAAATTAAGATACTGGCTAAAATGCTTTGAATTGATTTTTGAAGAATTCTAATTGTTAATAACATATTGAATCATATAATGATGGACATAAAATATGTAAGACTAGTTCCAATCTCTAAAACAATACATAATTTTAGTTGAATTTCATTAGAAAACTAGAAAATAATCACATATTTGCCCATCTCAAAACTAAAACGATACATAATATATTTTTACTATCTGGAATCGAATTTCTTAAAAAAATTAAGCAATATATATATCTAATACAATATGTATCCTACATAGGTATGTAGTGGCTAAACTGACAGTTTTTCGCAGATTACATTTCGGAGTGTACAGTGGGCTGTCATAACCTTAGATTGTTTTCCCATATACATGACAAGTCGTTGTGAATATTCTTATTATTCGTGCCGAACGGTTTGAGTCTACTTTCCTCATACGTTCAGTCTTAAGGTACAAGTTTGCGCTGAGACCGCGACAGGCACTTGACTCTATAGAATTGTATGGGCGCCAGTTCGTGCCGAGACCGCGACACGTGTCGGTCTCCTGTCGCGGTCTCCGGGCGAACTTGTTGTACCTTTAAGGTACAAGTTTGCCCGGAGACCGCGACACGAGACCGCGACGCGAGACCGCGACCGGAGACCGCGACAGGCACTTGACTCTATAGAACTGTCTGGGCGCCAGTTCGCGCCGCGACCGCGACAGGAGACCGAGACACGTGTTGCGAGACGTTGTATTTCTGTATAGTGTGCTAGAACCTTAGTGTGCTAGAACCTTTCAAGGTCAGAGTGAATATGTACTTTCTATGTCATCTTGCGTCATCTTTGACCACACCGCCGCTTTCCAGGTGAATTGTTTATCAAACGTATGTCTATAGACGACAAAAAAGTAAATGATTTAATTGCTGCTCAGCGTGGTTATACTTCCAGTACTTTAGACATTGATAAAACTGCTATATTATAATATTTTATTGAGCTTTATTATTTCCAGACTTTCATTGATGTTTAAGTAACACGGTTTTTCTTTGTGTAATAATGAGCTCTTCGTTTTGACTTAGGTTTTATTTTATTTTGGTGGTAAATGTATCTACTTATTCAGAAACATATTTCTAGGATAGACGTTTAGGACTGTGTGTTGATCTAGATCGGTTTTAACACTACAATATTATACAATATTATCTTGACAACAATTTTACCCAGACAACGGCTTTGTATTTTATATGGGATGGTTGTAGAAGCAAGACATGTGCTTGAAGGTAATCGACACGTCTGGCCATAACAGCCCAAGACCGCGCATCTATTTGAACTTAAAAAGCCGAAATTAGTGCTCTGTGCAGCGCACCTGCAGATATATTAGCCCTGTAATTTCATTTAACTTTGCCTTTCCATTTGAAACATTTTATGTATATTTACATGATTTACAAAAAAACTCATTTTTTGATAGAATAAATGGCAAATATATTATGAAACTTCCACATTCAAACTTCGCAACTAGTCCACCTCACTAAAAAAATGTTGTAAAATTTAAATTGGAACCCAAATTTAGATTAATAATTTACAAGACTATAATTTCTATATTTAATACTTAAGAAGTAACTTCTGTGAAAGGGACGCACCAAGAAACTTTGACAATAAATTAACTTTTTAATAATTTAATGGCCTTGAGTAATTCGTCCGTCCCATAAATCTTCCAAGAGACTGTATCGTAAGACAATTTAGTTTATCTCATTTTTTATTGAATATAAAATGGCTGAGTGCGTACCTTTCTCTTATCCGATCTGGTTATTTATTGCACAAGTTTGTTTTTGACCGCCTCACGTACTTTATAGGGCGAACCTTTCCTATCCCGAATTGCCAATTGCTATTTGATACATACTTTATGTTGTAACTTTTCGATCTCATATTTCTTAGGTTTTTTCTTTGTTTTTATATGATTGAATGTTCTCTGTATCTGATTCATATAAAGCTAGTGTATTATGCATACAATCTGGGATAGTAGTAAGTCATTTCGGAATTGGTTTGGCTTTAGTATCTGAAAATGTTTTTGCTTATTTCAAAACATGAAAGAATGCAAGCGCAAATTGCCTTCTTTTCCATTAGAAAAATGAAGTTTAAATCCAGTTTCACAAATAACTTTAGCCAAACTCACTCTCACAAATTATTTTTCTCTTTCAACTAGGTACATGCATACTTAGTATGAATCGTGTTTGTTCGCGAATTCATAGTTTCCATTAGAAACATATTTTATGTTACAAAGGTTAGGCTTGAAACTCACGTGGACTATATTAAAACTTTTTTTTTCAATAAAGAGGGACGAGACGAGCAGGACATATGCCTGTTGGTAAGCAACATGCCTGCCACATGACACTATAGTGACATGCAGATATTGGAACATGAAGAGTCCAAATCATTACCTAGCACTGCATTGCGCTCGCGGACCTGAGATCTAAGATGGTATAATATCTCTAAGCCCTGTAATTTCTTTGGAAACATTCGCCTTTAAATCAGAACACATTAATGTTTGCACATTACTGCTTGGCTGTAGAATAACTAGCAAAGGTGTTGTACTTCCTCAGGCGAACTCTAACAAGAGTTCTACCTCTACTAATAACACATATTAATAACATTCTACCGGTATAAAGTAGTATATAATGTGCTATTTCAGACTCTATATTATTTTACTATTTATCTAACGTTCCAAATTTAAATCCAAACCGGCTGAATAGCAGTTTTGACGCGATTAAGCAACAAACGATTAATATGTTTAATTATTGTTACACCGAAAGCACGGGTAGCATCATTCTTGCCTAGTTGCTACTGTCGAAGTGTCATACTTTTGTAGTGGCACATCACTGTGCCACTGGCACTGGCACTGTTGCCATAGAAAGTATGGACGCCATCTGCTTACGATTGCTACAAAGGTACCGTGCAGAAAATCTAACTCTATGCGTAGTATATGTAAACTCTTTGCACTAAACCCTTTCCGTTGGTTTTTAGTATAACTTTTTCATCAAAATATTCGTACTTATTTAATTAAATTATGATATGACTCATCATGAAATGTTATTTGCTTTATTTGAGAAATTTAACTCTTCAGGCGGCGAGAGCCCACCGGTTTATACCTAATTTTAACCTACTAAGTTTTACCTTATGTCAGCCAAAATAGTATTGCAGATCACAGGAATTTACTACAAACAATTGTGTCATACTCGCCATACTCCTACGCCATCTTTCTAAAACATAAATGTAGGGTTTGCAAAAAAAGATAAAGAAAGATTACCGGCCCGTGCTCATTGTAAACCGTGCGGCGATAACGGCCTGGGCCGCTTTGGTACGACCTCAAAACCTACACATGGCCCGGAATGGGCGCCAATGCTTCGGAAGAGGACCGAAAGAGGGTCCTTTCGGTCCAAACGACAATGCTGAATCTTTTATTAGTTTCGTGAATGGATGCCCAGTTGACATAACCGTCGTCGACATCTGTTGTGATATTACGCCATCTTTCCTAGGGCGTAGTTTCATCGATCCACGTCGCGTCCGAATCGACTGTTTTTTGAGCACGTGGAATACGGGGTTTGAATTGAATTTAGATTGTTATAACGTTAGCATTGGAACAGTGTGTTTCTTTGTACCGGTTCTACAATATTCGATTGGAACATGGCTCTTTTGCAGAGCTCAGCTAAGTAAATGTTTTCAAAAGTTCTATCACAAATGGTCAATACAACAATGTGCATACTGTCGACATGACAACGGGCTTATATATATATAGATCGTGAGTTAATTTTGTCCCCAACACAAACTTATTCATATACACATCCTTATGTTTGTGATTGTTCTGGATGGAACTCAAATTACTCAAATTATGATATGTTTGGTATTTATTTCTGTATGTCTCAGTATTCATAAGTATAACTGTATAGAATTAAATGTGCATGCAATTTCACCGAAATATCGGGGATGTCGTAAATAATCATTTTAAACAGGTTAAGCCTTTATTTAAAAAACTAGATTACATTAAAATTATTTGCAGTAAGCTACTACATACCTAACTACTTACAATAAGCACAGCTGACCAATGAAGCTCTATAGATAATCCTGTAATTAGTAACACTAGAGTAGTGATCATCCGTGGTGCTTAAAACGATGCTTTGTTGTTTGTTTATTTTGGTTCTAATTGCATTTGTCTTATATAAAAATTGAACTCCAAAAATCAGGCGTCTAGATAAATCATACACCTAGCTCCACTCATCATTCATTTAAACAAGAACAAAATTATAAATTTTGATTAACCCCCGACTACCTCAAATTTGTTACTTACCTGTACAATATTCTACTAGTCAAGCCCTTTCATTTGATACCCAAATTAGAGTTGTAAAAAAAGAAATGTATTTCGCCATTTTGTGGTAGCGGCTGTCTTGGATTTGAAATTTGTCATAGTACAAAGTATTCTACTAGTTAAGCCCTTTCTTTTGATACCCATACTGAGGTAGTAGTGAAAAAAATAATGTAATTCGCCATGTTGTGGTGGCGGCCATCTTAGATTTGAAATTCGTTATAATGTATAGTATTCCACTAGTCAACTCCTTTCATTTGATACCCATATTGATAGGTTGTGAAGAAATATTTGTCCGCCATTTCGTGGAGGCGGCCATCTTGAATTTATATTAACCAAACATAGCTAAGAACATCCGCACAAACATTAAACTTCAAATTAAAAAACCGCATCGAAATCAGCTTATCCGTTTGAGCTCTACGATGATAGATACACAGACAGACAGACAGACATCGACGTTAAACTTATAACACCCCTTTTTTTTTGGTAGGGGGTTCAAAAATAACACATCGTTGTTCTCTAAGCTCTTACTGTAACCATGCATGACCACGCAGTGCGACAGCAAATTGTTGGGTTCGATGAATAACGCAAACCGGCGTCATCAGTTTTTTGTGCCATCGTTATGTATCTCACTTTTATGAGTTTTGCAGCGTCACTAACGGTGTGTTTGTTCTACCCGGCTATTGATTGGAATTGGAAAACTGCGTTACATGAAATGAAGTTTTGTTTGTATTGAGTAGCAGCTCACAACTACGTATTTAATAGTGATTTTTCTTTTGATTGAAAAACTAAAAGTACAAATAATATTTATTTAGATTTTCTCTGTACAATTTTTCATTCATATTAGCTAAAAGGCGCAGGCTGTGTGGATAGTAAGTACCTATCTAGTAATAGTCACGTGTGTACGTAATAATAATGGCAATCATAAGAAATGTTGATACTCTGAAAACGAATCAGTAGAAAATCTGTTTTTGAAAATGTGACCCCTGGCTCTGTGACTGCAGTGAAGATACATTATTATTATTATTGTTCTTGCCTTTCTGTCTACCAGTCCTTTTAGACAAGTCCCAACAGGTAAGAATAATAACGTTCAGACAAGGTATATTTCAATATAAAAACAAGCTTTGTTTATTAAAACAAACTAGGGTTTTGCTACTTAAACGTATATAGAACTATATATATATTATATACTATATATACATTTAAAAGCTTGTCAAGTTCTCTTGTACATCAAAACTGTAACCCTAGCATAAATATTTCGCTACGGAGTGCGAACTCTACTCAGCTCAAAAGCCCGAGTTAAAGTTTGTTATCGTTTTTCATAATGTTTACAGAAGGCAATTCTGAATGTTAGCGCTAGGAAGTTTCAAAGAGACATTTTATGGAAAAACGTACCTAATGTATGTATATGTTTTACTGAACACAACTCTATAAGGATATGAATTGCTATATTTTAAATTTGAGACACGTAGTTTACGTAGGATGTCAACATTATACATACAATGTTGTATACCCTATGAGATATTGTTTTAGCTTAAAATATATATTGATGAGACGAGAGCCAGAGACGTGCCTGTGTAACACGCTCTCATATAATTGTAAAGTACCTAGTAGGAGATATTTGAAATTGAAAAGTCCCATTAACTGCCTGGCATTACACTGTGCTTGTCTCTTAGAGAAGTAAGATAATTATCTATTTTTCCTGTAATTTCTCTAGAAATATTGCTCGATAAACAAAAATATATAATTGTTTACACTATTCTTCTTGGTGCGAGCTAAACTGATAGGAGTCTTACTATTATAGAATTATCCACACACACTACATCCACATTCCGAGATTGTTGTGCTTGAATCATAAAGTAGTATATAGCTTAGCCAGTGCTAAGCTATATGCGTCAGGGGGTTCCCTTAGGCGCCTTCGAAACTTTTTACCTACTGCCACTAAAATTGCACTCGCACAGTCTCTACTTCTACCTGTCCTAGATTATGCTGATGTCAGTTTCCTTGATCTTAGAGAAGACCAGCTAGATAAACTTGAGCGCCTTCAGAATTATTGTATAAGATTCATATTTGGTTTACGCAAATATGATCATGTTTCTCATTTTCGCGTCAAACTCAAGTGGTTGCCCATTCGTCTGCGTCGTAATGCTCACATTCTTTATCTTCTATACAATATACTCTTTAATTCCTGTACCCCGCAGTACCTAAAAGAATGGTTCACGTTCTGGCAGGACTGCCACGCTCGGCCGCTAAGGTCAAGATCTAACTTAACCCTGAAGCCACCTTCAGCACGTTCCGAAACTTATTATGGCAAATCTTTTGCCTTTCAGGCAGTTAAATTGTGGAACGAATTGCCTGTTGCTATTAGAAAATCGCCATCGCTCAATTCTTTTAAAGCTCATGTTAAAAATTATTATTTGTCTAAGCTGTAGTCACAATCTCATATCTTATTTTCTTTACTATTAGATATGCCTATATATCTACTATGGTTTTATATGCATTTAATTCATTTATCTTTTTCAACTCGTTAATTTTTCTGCTGATAATAATGGTTTGATTTATTTTCTGGATATTTATATACCTACAGTTATTTATTATATATTTAGTAGTATATTTTACAAATATTGCATGTAATAGTATGTAAACTCTATTAGTATGTATGTTTATTTATTTATTTACGTTTTACAGTATGTAAACACATTTGATCGTCTTATTATTCTTTTTAGCACACCCCGCTTTTTATTACTTCTAAAAACATTTCCATCCCAAGGTTGCCTGGAAGAGATCGCTTTTAGCGATAAGGCCGCCGATTGTAACACTAGTTTTAATGTATTTCTTTTTCTTTTACTGTATTGTTTTGTTTTTGGTGTGTACAATAAAGAGTATCTATCTATCTATCTATCTAGTATAATGTGGGAAATTCAAGGGGGTTTCTTATCAAAACCATAAGTAGTAGTTTACATACATTATTATGTAGTTATATTATAATGTATTTATAATGTTTTTAATGTATTATAGTTTCGTACATTATTATCAACGATATTTAAGACGGACTGCAATTTTTGCTAACAACTGTTTTTTGTAGAGATAAGATAAAAAAACTACAAGTATTTATTAAAAGTCACAAAAAGAAGAGAGTATACAAGATAAACTTAAGAACTACTAAAATCAAGTTAGATGATGTTTTAGTTAGCAAACCTTATATAAGCCGTTCTTTTCCAGACAACAGAAGAAATTGCCGAAAAAAATCGAATTCGAAATCCCCGAAATTAAAAACATACAAACAATGCCTAAAATCCGAAACAAAATCTTTTTTGGATTGTCGTCAAGTTAATTGGAAAATTTTACTTCGATTAGAATTTAAACCGTGCTTCGCCACGTTTTGTAAAAATCATAACCCAACGAATTAAGCGAGTGTCTCTGCGGAGTGTAGCAATGTTTCCTATCCCTCTGAGTTGCGTCCCCGGGGACTAATTAGAATAAAAGAGTGTTAAACTTCCTCCAAACTGATGGACGGTTTTGGGCAGCACTTTTGCAACACTGAAACCCCTCGGGAGCTTTTTCGGGTACATTGTGGTGATATGAATATTTTATTTGTCGTAATGTTCACATTATGGAGATGCTTTGAAAAGATAAAGAGTTGTTTTGTATTAGTACACTTCTTTGTCTTAACTTTGCTTACCCGTTTAAGATATTTTTTCTCATGCAGGTGTACAACTTATATACTTACTTACCTATTATGCTGGGCACTCAGGGAAGCCATTAATTACATTAGGGAAATATTGCATGTTTTTAAAATATGGTATTTTTTTAACCTTTCGTACTTATTGTTTGGTTCTTGCCACGGGTGATTCCTAGCTGGCACCTCTTTGCCAGCTAGAGTTGAGTCGAACAATCAACAGGGACAGACAACGATCCTAGCATATTGGAAACCCTACCGCGCTATGGCGACGCCAACGACGTGTCTGTCTTATAAATTTATTTGTATAAACAAAATTTGCATTTTATACATATGATTGTCAATACTATTTTATTATTCTGTAAATACAGAACAAAAAAGGGAGCTTAATATCGGATAAATTGTTCAATCATAAGGTTTCTTAATTTTCAAGAGTTGTGGGGGAAGACTACATGAATTGTAATGAGTTGATTTTTTTATGCCCCACAATGCACAATTTTTACTGTAAAACACCTTGCAACCATTTAATATCCATTTGTAAAAAGATTCATCATTACTCTAGTCTCTAGTCCATAACAAATAAAGATCATTATAGAATAAAGTACTCTGTGTCCATACTTTTAAAGTCTAATATAGTAAGTGGGACGCGAGTCGACGCAGTGCGAAGCGAATCTGTCATGGTGTCATTAAACCGACCACCAGGATTATTTTTATTTCTCGTCCGAGATTTATTTTCCTTAGATTAGCATCCCACTTATTTATGCTAATGTAATTTTAATGGCGAGCCGTTTTGGCTAATTTCATTTTAAGAAAAACTCGCCGGATTTTGTTTAAAACCCGCGGCTTATTAAAGCTTTTGGTGACGATTTCATTTTAATAAATTTAAAATTATTGGTCAAGTAGAGATTTAATCAAGGGGTTTAATTTGGTTTCTGCTATTTGTGGTGTAATTACCGTTAAGTCTGAGACGGTAATTAATTTTTAATGAAGTATTTACTAGTAGAATAAAATAGCTTAAACTTCGAAGAACATGACTATAGTAAATTATGGGCTAATTAGAAAAATAATAACAGGTTATTAGATTAATCCCAGAGAAAATTTTGTAAGCTAAGTATCTACTTTACTTCAAGACAGGTTTCTTAAAAAAGTTTAGTGTTAAATTTATTTAATAGCGTTTATTTGTTTATTTGTGTTGTGGTTGGATTCTTTGAAAACAAATCCATCTGGGCACCACACTTTTATCGCTTGTTCTACAACCAAGCAGAAATGTACACACCTTACAGTGTTTCGGTTTAAAGGATATAGATTTCAGAGAAAAAATATCTTACAACTCAGGGCGACGAGCGCAGTGCAGTCCTAGGCAGTGATTAGAACCTGCATTTACACCTGACCATGAACATGAAAGTTCAAATGACAAAAAATATAGTTATTTTCTAGATTCTTACTATATACGAGTACATTATACTTCAGTTTTCAATTCACAAACTCTTCGATCACAGAATAAAGTAACCCACAAAGCTACTAAGCACCAGTCAGCAAATAAAACAGCACACAGTTCAATTTGTCGACATCCAGCGCAAAAACAGCAATAAGTCAAACGCCGTGAGTCGCCGAGCGGGCATTCGGATTGGAAGGAACTAGCGGTCGACGTTAGCAAACAGACCCAACTATGGGAGACATGTAATAGTCTGACTTATCTTGCTCGAGTTGTTACTGTGCAATTCATGCATTTTGCATTAGTGTATCCACGAAATAACTACAGATTTGTAACAAAGCACATTTGTGAAGATTGGCTGGACCAACTGGAGTTGGTTGAACCAGCTGGAGACTTTACGATCGATCAAGAGACGTATCTAACGGGTCATGGGAACTTAATGATACTCTTGTTCGCAAAGGACTTCAAACCCTGGAACAGCACCGTAAATTTGTTAGTGTATCGGTTTTTAGAAGGATACATTTTAACAGGTGTGCAACTAACCTGCAATACTTAATATCACCTTGCAAATTTTCTACTAGAATGCTCGTTAGCTCAAAAAAGAGACATTGTTTCATGGTTGACGTTCCAAGGACTCGAAAGAAAACGTTTGACTCTGATTTTGTGGTAAGAACATCAAGGCTGGAATGCGTCGCCTGAGTTGAGTTTTTTCAATAGTTGGAGTTTTTGTCTTCAAATCGAGAGTAAATTGGTTTCTTCTAGCTAAGTAATATAGAACCATAGACCGCGTCGTCACTAAAAAAACGCCTATAGCTTACAAATAGATAAAATCCGTATAAAACGTCTCTCATAATTACAAGCAGAAAGTATAAACAATTAATATATACGTTAATCATAACCCCTTTCGTTACAATAATATGTCTCATTACTGCGGTATGTTGATCGCAGCTATGTTGAAAACCAGAAAACATATAACATGCTTGTAATATTTTTAACACAGATACCTTAATGGTAAGTGGTTAATGCTAGCGCCTTGGACGTTTATGACGAAAAAGACATTAATAGTGCGTTGTATTCAAATCATAAATCTAAAGAACCTTTTGAAGCGATGCTAGTGGTATTTCGAAGGTAACTAAAATACAATTATTAATTAAATCAACATAATAAAACTCAGGCCCCTCCCATGCTCAACCGTATGCATAGATTTGGTCTACCATTAAGTGGAGTTACAAACATATCCTTTTTTACCCCTTTTTGTTTTTTATTTTCGTTCATGAACAAAACTACTCTACACTACACACTTGGTAGTACAATGGTGGTAATGCCGCCATCATGCTGGACACGCTTTAGACTGGTTGTGGGCTTGAACATTTTGATTATCTGTATACCTTCATTCATTGATCTATGGATAATTCAGATGTACTTAGTGTATGTAGTTAGGTGTGCAACGTAGTGTAGTTTTCATTGTTTTTTAGTTTTGCTGAAAAAGGTTCTGCCTGATAAAAAAAAATGAACCGATATCGTAAAGCTCCAATTCTTAGTTTTATTACACTCTTGATACCTATCTATTCTTGATACAGACGTATCTGATAAAACGCTATATCATTTAAAATGAATCGAAATGTGGGCGTGAATGAAACATTGATTGGTTTGAAGCATTCTAGAAGCATAGCGCTAACGTTAGGAGAGTAGGGCCTGAAAAAGTCAAGTACAGTATGGATTCCAGAACAATATTTAAAACTAAGTAATAAAGCAATGAATTGTCTTCGAGTTTTGGAATCTCTACTATTTCACAGACAGAAATGTCATTCTTAGAAATCTCCTCTTATTATGTCGTAAATAAAATATACCTACAAAATATTTCTAGAGAATGTTCTCACATACGTACACATTATCTACCTACATCAAATCAATTTTTAGCATTGAAGCACTTACGCCACCTATAGAGCGTAGAGCTATAGAGCGTCATTCAGTTATTGTAACGAGTTGAATTGTCGTAGGTAAGCGTTGTTAGAGGGAAGATTACAAAACATTTTAATAGGATCTCCTTTGTGTCATATTAAAATAAAAACACGTCAAAATCAAAACAATGTTTTTTTGTAAGAAATTAAGCGCAAATGTTCTTTTAAACAATCTAAGGTGAATCCAGACCAATAAGTACAATATTAGAATTTCGAATATTTCCAAAAATACAAAGTACCTAATCAAGCTGAAATTCCAATAACGAAATCGCGAAGAAAGAATGATCAAACAACGATCACACGAACACACTTCACCGATCTCAATATTGAGAGAGTTTTTCATTGTGCCCATACCGTTTACAGTGCAAAAGGCATGCACTCGTACGTGAAAGCGGGGTCAGCGAGGAATGGCCAGGTATTGAAAAAAGTGCGACTTTTATTTCATTTTAAACGGTTTCAAAAAGATAGCTTTTTGAGCGGCATGTTGCAGTTTTGTTTTATTGCACCGCGATTTAACACAAAAATGCTCGTGTACATTTTTATTCAAAATAGATTGGAATTCCGTTTTTTTTCTTTTATTTTATTTAGAACTTTGTATATTTTATTTTGACTAAAATATGATATTGATACTATCGAAATTAATGTTCTAAAAAGAAAATGTTTTCTCATTTTTCATATATTAATTGAGAAGTTAAATTTGATTTTATCTAAATGAGTTGAGATAATGTTATTTAAAAAAATGCGAGACACCGTAAATTAAAAAAGTAAAATGTGAGAATATATTTCCTATAAGCAGCATCCTGTGGTTTTACCCGCATAGTGCTCGTTATTTTCCCGAGATAAAAATTAGCATGTGTTCAGAGAATACCTTTTTTTTTTTTTTTTTTATATAAAGAGTGACGAGACGATCAGGACATGTGCCTGATGGTAAGCAACATGCCTGACGCATAACAGCACAGTGACATGCAGCTATTGGAACATGAAGAGTCCAAATCATTACCTAGCACTGCACTGCGCTCCTCACCCAGAGATCTAAGATCTTATATCTCTAAGCCCTGTAATTTCTCTGGAAACATTGCCCTTCAAACCGGAACACAGTAATGTTTGCACATTACTGCTTGGCGGTAGAATAACTGGCAAAGGTGTGGTACTTCCCCAGTATTCTAGAGTTTAGCAATTTGGTTAGACACTTTGTATAGTAAGCCACAAACATATGAAGCTTTTCAAACTTCTATGGAAAAAGGCAAGTTGGTTGTAGACTAGTTGCAGACGCCCCAAAATGTATCCGACAAAAACCATGTCAATGCAATGTAAAACCCCAGTATTTATTTTTTCTCGTGACTACGGCGGTTGTTACGCTGCCAAGACGTCGTCGAGGTAATTAAATGATAATTTTGATCGTGATTAAGTCCTATAAAGTATTTAAATTATAAAACCCCAGTGTTTGTGATCTTTTAATTTTAGAAATATATCACAAATTTTCTTCATCGACTGTACAGAAACGTCAGTTTTTCTCGTATATTTTTCTTTACCCTATAATAGTTTCTCAAAACTCGTACATTAAACACAAGCCCAACGTAGCCCGCCTTGGTTCTGAGCCAATATCGTTTTCCCGCAGCTTAAAGAAAACTTATTATTTTGTCTCCTACCTCTGGAGGGTTCGAGCGATATTTTTTTGTATGCGTCTCGAAACGGCTTATCAACCGTTTTATAAAGCGGGGAATTGAATTTATTGACAATTGTGGTTACGAAGTTAATTACGTTTATTGCTTTTTTTTGCAACGTAATAAATTGACGATAAAGAATCGGTTAAGAGGTTTGGGCGAATGATTAGCTTGGTACGGTTATTTGGTGAAAGTATTGAAATAGTCTTAAATTTTAATTTTTAATCGTGGCCCTACCAATGTTGTGTACACATATAACTTCCAAACACAGCAATAAATACTACGTTTAGAAAAGTAACATTCAGAAAATGTTTTAACGGATACATTTTGAACAATGTGCTGCTACTAATCAAAATGACTAAGACCAGTTTGCTATTTTTCTATCAAACTGCTCGTAGCCCGAAAAAGCGACGTCGTTTCATAATTGACGTTCCTAAGATAAAACGTTTTGTGGACCTATCATGAGAGGGTTTGCCCTTAGACGCCACGCTGGGCATGCGGGTTGGCGACCGCAGAGGCGCAACTTTTTGTACCGGTGACGCTGCTGCCCGTCACCGGCTGGGATTTAAATTGTGCCGTTATTTGGATGGTTTAACCGCCATCTGCCGGTTCCCCATTTGTGGGCTCTTACCACAGGCAGGGGGGGCCGATGCCACATTCTACGCCCGGGCACCAGGGCGCAGACGGAAGACCGAGGATCGGGCTGAGTGGCGTATCTTGGGAGAGGCCTATGTCCAGCAGTGGACAAGTACAGGCTGATGATGATGATGATGAAGATAAAACGAGGCGGTTTGACTCTATTTTCGTAATAATAACGTGGAGGATGTGGAATGGGTCGCCCGAGTGATTTTTCCTATGGATTATATGGATATGTTCTATTTTAAGTTGAGGATAAATCACTTGGTGTTAGGACTCTTAGCAGAGTCCGCCTGGGTAAGTACACACCTTTGCCAGTTATTCTACCGCCAAGCAGTAAGGTTCCAACATTTAAACATTACTGTGTTCCAGTTCGAAGGGCAATGTTTCCAGTGAAATTACAGTGCTTAGAGATATAATCAATATTTTAGATCTCTGGGTGATGAGCGCAGTGTAGTGCTAGGTAACGATTTGGACTCTTCATGTTCCAAAAGCTGCGTGTCACTGTGCTGTTATATAGCAGGTTTGTTGCTTACCATCAGGTCAGGCACAGATCCTGCTCGTCTCATCACTCTATAATATATAAAAAAAAGAATCGGTTCCATCTAAAATACACTTTCCATCGTAGATTGCATCCTCCATGAACATCAATAGAGTGGCGTTAAAAATCAAGCCTAATATTGTAAAAAAATGCATTACTATTCTACATACATTCATGTTATAATTATTTCAAACGTTCAAAGCCTAAAATACTATGAAACTACTCTATGCTACATACACTTATCACAAGTAAATTATTAATAGACCAATGAAGGTATAAAGATAATCAAGATGTTCACTACCAGATGGAAGCGTGCCCAGCTTGCTGAAATATATCATTGAAATATTTTATTGATAAACATAAACATGTTCCCACTGAATGTTCCCACTGCTGGGACTCGGGAACTTCTCTCGCAACGAAAGAGTCAAAACGAGAATCCGCCTCGCTACCCCAGTGCGGGTTGGTAGATGACACATGACTTCGAAAGATGCTAGGTACATGTCGGTTTCCTCGCGAAGTTTTCCTTTACCCTTTTAAGTTAGCGGTATTACGCACTTGACTTAGAAAATATAGTGGTGCGCGTGGTTTTGAACCCGGGGTCTTCGGATCGCCAGTCGCCGTTCTCCCGACTAGACGAGCCGTTACTTGCTAGAGCAACCCTAACTTCTAGACCAGTTGTAACTTACTAGAGTAGCCGTAACTTTATTGAATATGTAAGTATATTATAATATCGGCTATCTGTCTATCTATAATAGAAGCTTTGCTTAGCCTCAGAATCAGAATCAGAATCATTGATTGCTAAACTGTGTACATAAGATGGTACACTCCGCGAGGTATAAGCTGAGCTTTGCATTAGTGTGAGTGATCACCAATCAGGCAGGAGCTTGAAATTTTGTCTGCGAGGTATAGGCTGAGCTTTGCATTAGTGTGAGTGATCACCAAACAGGCAAGAGCGCGGCGAGACAGAATGGCGCCGCGCCTAAGGCCGGTTGTCACACCTACACTATCCATGTACACTCACACAAATGCAAAGCTCAGCTTATGCCTCGCGGAGTGTACTTATCATAATATTAAAGAAACAACAGTTTACCCATTTCGGGCGTGCAATTTAAGTTTTACATATAAATTATTAAAAATTACTACACACGAAAATTTTCATACCAAATTAACATGCTATAAGATTAAGTTATAAAATTGAGTTTAAAAAATTAGATAAAAGTTAGGTTATTATATTTTAAAACCTACTAATCTAAAATATTCTTCTAGCGCCTGGGTTAGCGATGGGAGAAGAATAACAATATGTATTAAATTTGAATGGACGAAAAATATATTAATTTATAGAAACCAACGCCTTTTCTAAAAGATCATGAGACCGCGTTTCAATCAAAACTTAAATACGTGTGTAAACTCTCTCATTACGTATGACAGACACAAATGTCGCACTCACATTAATTGTTAATGAAGACACCATCCAATTACCGTCGTCTGTTTGCAATTGTATTTGAGATGCCAAAATGTACCTAATACAGATTGTTGTTAATGTTTGTTATTGCTAATAACAGTGTTGCTTAATGGAAACCTGAAAGCCACTAACAGTAATTGTCTTGTGATCAGGCGATAAATAGAATTTATTTATAGATTAACCATAACGTTTAATTGGATGTGTGTATTAGCATTAACAGTGAACTACATTTATGGAAAATTATGATAGATATATAAAACTATACATGGATCGAGATGGAATAAAAAAAAATTGGTTGCCTGTAAAGTCGGTATACGGGCGAAAGTTTTGCGTGACAACGACTTTGAGTGGTAAAATAATTTTACGGAAGGGACGCGTGCCTTTCACTTTTTATGTCTGTCTCTCTCGCTCTTAGGCGGGCTAACCATGCCCGAGTGGAAGGGACGCGTGCCTCTCACTCGCTCTCGTTGTGAGCGCATAACGTGAGCGGAGCGTAACGCAGTTTCTTGAAGTGTCACCCGGCAAACCAATTTATAAGACGTTGTCACGTCAACAAAAAAATTTTAATCTTTTCAAAAGTTTAGCCGAAAATGAATAAATAGATGATTTCTTAGGTATTGTATCCTCCTAATATTATGAGGGCAGTGTTTTACTTGGGTTTGCCTAATCATGTTGTTCTCATTATTTTCCCGGGATTAAAAATAGATAGCCAATGCATTATACAGACTATAATCTGTTTCAAATTTCAATCAGATCCGTTTCAACGTGACTGAGCAACAAACATCCGAACATTGACTTTCATAATATTAATAGGATGACAAAGACTGGATGTTAGGAAGTTTGTTGATCAACCACGTCGGAACCGTATCGGGATGAAATGAGAAATCATCAAATCATCATCAAATACAATCTGGAATAGCACATAGATTATGATATACACTTGACTTTGCGAGAAAATAATAGGAACGGACACTTTGCAGGTAAAACCGTGCAATAGTACTTGTATAAAAAAAAATTATTATGAATTTCGTAAATACTTTTGAATACACCCCTCTTTTACAATGATGATATTAATTGAAATATTACCGAGCTGCCACAGAAAATAATGCCGTAACTAGATTGAGGATAAACGTTACCATAATAACAGGCACATAACTTATTTACAAATAATGAATTTAATAATGCCTTAGAAAATATTTATTACATTTTAAGTAAAAAAATGATAAATACTTACGCTATGTTTACAATAACACAATTATATTTATTATTTATGTTTGTTATTCATTTGTTTATTAATGTTTTTTTCATCGGTAATAGGTTTGCACTTGACCGCCATCATGCCTGGTCTTAAGTAACGATGCAGTGCGTACAAACCTAGAAAAAAACCATTTTCGCTAGACTTGAAAACACTTCGATTATATCCATCAGCCTACGCGTTTTAAAGTTTAGATGGTCAAAGAATTTATTCTTAGATGTAGGTACCTACAATTTTCACAATGCTTGACCTAATTCTTTGTTGTCGCACCAAAAAAAAAAATGACGTCATATTATAAGCAAACTAATTTTAGGTTGATTGTGAACTCGGTGATGTAGATACACGATGAGCGAGAAAAATATTGACGAATAGCGTGAGATTATACAAAAATAAAAATGTACCTACTATTGGTGGAAATGTGCATATCATATAGCAAGCCACGCTCATTCCAAGTTCACGCTGAGCCTAAGGCCATAAAACTTGACATTTAATGGTATATCATGCAAACATAATTCTATTTATAGTATTACAGTAAGACACACTAAGCTTTAGAAATATTACAATATAAAAATTGCTTATAGATAGGAAAATAAACAGTTTTGCCTTTAAAAAAAAACGTGTTGGCCTAGTGGTTAGAATGTCTATTTGGTTTATAAAGGTAAGGTTGTAAGTTTGAATCCCGCCTGAACCTCTAAGTATTTTCCCAAATGCAAATGTACGAGGAGTTTGAAGGACAATATCGAGAGAAAACCGGAATGTTAAAAAACATCTTTTGAGGGTTTGTGTTAGTCGTCAAACCAAAATTGACTAGTGTGGTGGACCATGACCTTGACTCTATCCCTGTGAAAGAAGTTCTTACACTGCAGCAATAGAAACGGAAAATGAGTTTTTGCTTATTCTACGTTGAACCACTATAAAACTCTATAAGAAAAACAGCTGTTTCTGTTTCAAGCAAATTGGATGGAGTTTATTTAATGCCTACGATATTTATTTATGGAACAGTCTTAGCAGGATTAATTTGATATTTTTAGGGTAAGTATAAATATACGTAGCATTTTTAGATAAAAAATCTATAAATAGACAATATTTTACCAGAAAATTCACAGAAAGATATAACATTGGCAAACAATAACCTAAAAGCTCTCAAAAGAGGCGGAAAATCAAGAAGCAATATTTAAGCTGATGGAATACTTAAGGAAATTTAAGTGGAATTGGCGATACTCAGTAAAATCTAGTAAGATATTTTTAAATGTATTTTATAAGAAAATTATTAAACTACTATTGCTTGTAAACTATTGAAGAAAACGAAGACTTACACGGATGAGACAAATTCAATCATATCATACGAATATATATTTTAGTGCAAATATTTGTACTGTGTCTGTGTGTTTCTATGTATAATAAGTAGGTATGTATTTATAACTAAATAAGTATGTACTATATCAGCTATCTGGCCGCCATAGTACAAGCTTTGCTTATTTAGGCGTCAGATGGTGTTGTGTGTGAATTGTCCACAAATATATTTATTTATTGGATTATTTACTAGATGGCCGCCCCGGCTTTGCTCATGGTACATATATAGCACTCAAGGATTCCGTATATATCAAACGGTGAAAGAATTTTTGAAATTGGTAAAGTAATTCCTGAGAATATCGCGTTCAAACAAAAAACCTCTACAGCTACCTGCTACGCCACCTATCGAAAATTGGTCGTACCAACTCCGATTTAGAGACAAATTTGACAGTCGCAATCTTAGACACATGCTGTCACGTCAACGCACGGTACGAAAACTCGTCAAAAAGGAAAAAAAAATCCCGGTTTTATTACATTCTTCATTCATGCTCTGCTTCTATTGCTAGTAGCGTTGTGTTATATAAACTATAGCCTTCGTCGATAAATGGACTATCCAATAGAAAAATAATCTTTCAATTCGGACTAGTAGTTCCCGAGATCCCGATAGTATTAGTATAGATAGACGTGAAAGTTTGTGAGAATGATTAAATGTTTGTTACCCTTTTATGTACAAAACTTGTAATTAAGAATTGTGTACTGCTTTGGAAATAAACATTTAAGTAAAACATCCTCACGACGCTCGGGCATAAAAGATTATCACTTACGAACAACTTGATAGCATCACCAAATATTTGTTTTAACAACTTGACAGGACAAGGTTGTCAAGTAAACTTTTTAAAGCAACTCAAACATTAACTCAAGATTTAAGAGAATCACAAAAACTATAAAAAATTTGAGCTTAGTTAAATAACTGTATAACATTTTTTACAGCAGAAGTATTTAACGAGACACATTTGAACTCAAATCAAGTTTATAAGTACGATGATAGTCAGGAATTCATCAGATTTTTTTAAGTAGCTTTCTGAACTAATCAGCTGTTTAATGATCATAGTTTTTAATATACCCTTCACGTATGATCTAAAGTCGTGTTGACAAGATGGTTAAGCTATCCAGATGAGAATATGGATAATGCAAGTTTCACATGACAGCCCAGATGAAAATTTTAGACGCCAAATAACACACATTATTTAACAAAACATGGTAATCATTATATTATAACAATTTTACCTTCGGCTTCGTTGTGCAACCCTACATTTGGTAAAAATGGAGTTTTTTTTACTTCAAATTAAAAATATCCAATATACCAACCCTTATGATTTGTTCAGTTATTAGGTCAAAAGTAGTGGTAGTTAAGTCTCTAATTTTATTTTATTACTAAAATTTGCTTGATTTTAACGGCGGTATTGTATTAATAACTAATTTATGTTATAATCAAGTTTGAAAAATAAATTATATTAAAGCAGATACTTGTTAAGAATCATATTACCTTAGCTTCAATTAATATTACAAAATTAATTTAATTTGCGACCGATCTTGTAACTCCTTTGGTAGTAAGCCTGCCCACTTTACATTTTGAATTGATAGTGGGTTCGGTTACCCAATAGATGCACTGAACTCTCTTTCTCTCAAGGATGATTAAAAATTAGACATATTAGGATATTTTCGAATTGAGACTATAAGGGTTCAGAATCCACCGGAAAGCCATGACTAGTGCTACCATTTTAAGTAAGTAAAACCCTTGATATAGTTACTATAAATACGGTCTGACGTCCGAAATTCCACATTATACAAACCATATCTGATAACTTATGTGACAGACTACACACGTTAACAAACGAATGACAGATATATAATGTGGACAAAAATGTAGCTTTAATAAATTCACGTAGCATTAACATACAACGCAATTACTTAAACTTTTCATTCACATTTTACAATTACGAGAAAACGAATTCGTCGAATGTAAAAAGTATTTTTTTTTAACTAATAATTTACTTATTTTTAAAATGATTTCTTCGTATCCGATGACAATGCCATAAATATAGTGAAAGGGTGTAGTAGGAGTAGGAAGGCTGACCCCACCAACATGTGAAATATAAAGCCAGAAAGAAAGCGAGATATTTATACACTTTAAGTTGAATTATCTAGTTGAATAAATTTTACTCACAAAATAATAATTTTGAAATTACCTACCACTAAAGTCAGGTCATGATTACATACCATTCTCAACGTAATGCCAGTCCAACGTAATGTATGTTTAATGTATTTCCTGTATCCCTTTTCAAAATAGAGATCCCTAAACGAAACCCTTAATTATTTAAACCACTTTATAATTTACCAAAACGAAGCATCCATATCAACAAGTTGAACTGTTTAAACGTCACAGCACAATTAATAGTCGATTATTTTATTTGGTGTTTAATTCGCGCGTGTGATCAACGGCCGGGCCGCGCAACCACTCCCCGTCGACAGCCGAACAAGCACTGATTCGGCATTGGACGATGTTTTCTAAAGGTGAGGATTTCGTACACCCTCGGCTTTCTCTCGGCTCCACTCGGCTTACTCATCCCGTTTCGATTGTGAGGAAAGAATTTCATATTTTCACGAATAAATAGGAAATTTTCTAATTGAAATGGCACAAAACCGCCGTGGCGGCAACAAAGGCGTGTTCCTTGTGCTGAAAGGATTATTGCGACTCCTTGACGTTTTCCTCGTTTCGTGTTTATGTTTATTTTAATGAACCGTGTTCTATAAAAACGCATTGACTTATTGTTAGCTGTTTTACTTGACTTTTTAAGACTACATCCTTAACCAATACGACGGTTTGAAATATAGCATTTCGTAGCTATATGGTAGCTTATGGCTACGCCATAACGAAACCAGCTACGATGAATAAGGTCAGTCTACGAGTCAGTTTAGTTTTCTGTCATTAATTAATACGTATTGGAAATACAAAATTCGAACCATGTAGCTGTAGCACGGACAAGTGTACAAAATTAGTAGAAATAACTACCTTATGGACGAGACACAATGGATTATTCGTATGTATACAATAGCGCCCTATTGTAGGCTCTACAAATACATAGTACGAAAAAAGGTTGCTTGTAAAAGGATTCTTTAAAAAAGAGTAAAACCCATCAATTATTAGATTACCAGTATACTTGCGTGTTATTCTTGAGTTATTGTCACCTTCAATTTTACCCAAATTACGAATTTCTAAAACAAAACGTGGCCTGTGTGATTTGAACGTGTTGGTCAAATATTGTTAAATGTTAAATCCCGATCCACGCCGGTTACCTTTGCAGTAATTAAATTTGTTTGTTTATTCGTACTTGGAAAACGGGCGGCTTACGTCTGGATTTGTTATTTTTGCTTCGGCCCGTGTGTACGGAAAATATATAACGGAATGAAGTTTAATGAAATTTTAATCAAAATGTGTTCAACCTGGCCACGGGATTCGACGAAAAAACCCTTTTGACTTAGCAGGTTTTGCAATTTCGACGAATTGTGGTACGGGTAATTTAATTAAAACAAAAAGGTTTTTGCACCGCCGGGGAAGTTTAAAATATTGCGTGCCTAAACCTTTGTCAAAATAAGAAACTTGTATACATTTTTTAAGTGGACCATTTTAAATTGGGTGAGAATGAGGTATCATGTAGCAAAACCGTTGTGAAGTATTTTGCTAAAGAACTAGATGTTTTGAAGTATATATGCGTTTGAAGGTAGCTAAAATACAAGAAAAACTTCACAAGCATACTAAAAATAGAATATTAAATGACTTTTGGGGTCAAAACGCAATTTTAAGGTGAAGTTTTCTTAAATCATCAATTTGTTCAGTGACTTCATAAATTGTTTAAAGTTTTATCTATCGGGAAGAAAACATAGTTATTGAAAGCGGCAGCAATTCTATTTCTTCAAGTCTTAGGAATGTCAACCATGAAATGGTTACTTTTTCGAGCTCCAAACAGATCGATAAAAATCGAATTTTATTACCTTTTTTGCGAGTTCAAGTGGATTCAATAATGGTTTAGAATTACATGAAAAGGTTCAAATAGTTTACAGCATTTCACTGTTTTGGAAATCTCCACTTGGAATTTCGCTTATTTATGCAAAAGCTCTATCTGCAAACGTTGTTCCAAAGAAAGTTCGTTTTTTTGGCATCTGACAAAGATATCACTGTGATCTAACAAAGAAATTCGCCATAAGCGCACTAGATCACTGGATGTTACCACGACAAGTGATAGTAGCGAACTGATGAAAATGATATTAGTTTTTTTTCAAATGAATATATTTATTGTACTCAAGTGTTTTATTGATATTTGTGTAGTGGCTTGTGTGTTTTAGTGTGTTTTGAGCATTTTCAGATGCCAACAAAGAAAACTGTAAACAACAAACTTGAACTACTACTGTGTTTTCCGCACAGGTGCAACATTTTAATACTTTTGGCCAAGGCTGTAATAGTGCAGTAAATACTCGTATTTATGTGTGATAATAGAGATGCCTAGATTTAAGATGTGGTAGATACAGACGACGAGCACTGGAGTCGTGTATATTGCCGTCACCAGCTCTACAGAATACAGAATGTCTGACAAAGGAAATTTTGAACCTAGATTATTCACCGATCCCGTCAGCTTTGGTTATTGAAATACCTTTTAAGACGGTCGCTTGGAATTAAAATGTGTAACTTGTGTCAAACCAATATTGTTCGTAAATCACGCACTCTAGATGAAATATTTTAGTTTACCGACAACGTCAAGCAAGATTCTGCTGGATTCTGGTAAAATTTTCCACTCAGCATAATGCTACTCTTTTAGTTTTCAACGGTAACTTTCCATATATCGTAATTATTGAGTCTCACGCTTACACTATGTTCACTGTCTTCACTTTAGAATTAAGAAACGGTTGCCAATCTTCGATTAATATGACCAACTTCAGTTTTCCACTCTCTTTTTTTACTAGATATTAATTTTTTTTTGGCTTTCTTTTACGGGTACACGTTTGATAAGTCGTCTGATAATAAGATAATTCGATGTGGTCAAAAATGACGCACGCTGACCTTCAAAAATCCTAGATTAGAGTTCTGGATTCTCAGTTAATTATGAAACCAGCAACTTATTTCGATAAAGCTTTACTTTTGAGGAAAGAGGGTCCAAATCGTTTGGTACTAATTTTGAGAAAATTTAAAATGTATGACCACTCATATGATCAGTGCGCTGACTTACGATTTGTCCTGTTGTGGGATGAATGGATGGATGGCTGAAGGTCATGTGTACCACTCACATTCTCCGAAATGTAAACTGATAGACTAGCCACTTTTTGACGGTGTTTAGGACTGAATGAGCTTTTTAGCGTGTCTGTTTTTAATTTTGCTCCAACATGAACATTTTATTTTTTTTTTTAAATAAAGAATGACGAGACCAGCAGGACATTTGCCTGATGGTAAGCAACACGTCTGCTACATAACAGCACAGTGACACGCAGCTATTGGAACATGAATAGTCTAAATCATTACCTAGCACTGCACTGCGCTCGTCACCCAGAGATCTAAGATGTTATATCTCTAAGCCCTGTAATTTCTCTGGAAAAGTTGCCCTTCAAACCGGTACACAGTAATGTTTGCACATTACTGCTTGGCGGTAGAATAACTGGCAAAGGTGTGGTACTTCCCCAGGCGGACTCTGCTAAGAGTCCTACCACTACCACTACACTACTAAATAATACAACCGTCCACTTTGTTTTTTGGTCAGCTTCTGGAACATTGACCAGGGCCGGAAAGAGGCAGTGCTAAGTCCTATCAATAATAAGTAGGGATTCTTTTCAGTTTGGTAGCATTGATATCATATTTCGGAATCTATGTTATTATCTAGTAATTAGGCCACTTTTTATCTCGAAAAAAATCGGCCAAATGCAAGTCGAACTCATGTACAAATGGCTCCGTACCATTATCTATAAAAACGGTAAATAAAATCAAACTTGTAGTAGGTATAGGACCCTCTTAAATATTAGTTTTGTTTTAGTTCTTAGTAAATATAATCAAATAATCTGTAAATATTTCAGGCATCTGCCTAAAATATTGATCACAAACTATTAAAAAAAACATATTTGTAGTGTTGCCCCATTCAGTCATTATTTTGTTCTGTTATTTATAGAATATTGCAACTATCACTGATAGATGGACAGATGCGGATTGGTGATAAGCGGACTGGCAGCGGAGTCTTAGTTATAGAGTTCGGTATTCCCTTATAAGTACGGAACCCCAAAAACGGGACACACAAGAGCGAGTGAATTATAAGGGATATGGTATGCGGTAAGAAAAACGTCTGCGTCTAGCAACTTAGCGCTGGCACCGCATAGTGTCTCGAACATCTCAAACTGATCGATTTACCCTAGCAATGCCATATTATGGTCATCAGCAGCATCCTGCTGATGACCTTATTCATCAATAAGTGGTTCATATCTTGACCCTCAAATTGTTTAAATTAAAAAGCACTTTTAGCTAGAAAAAAAAAAAGAATTTACTAGTTCGGCGATAAAATAACTGCTAAACGTTTAACAGCTGCCCTGGTGGACCAGAAATTTTGTTTGTTTAATTTACTTTATTTTCTATTAATTTGTTACACATATTGTTTTTAAACTTTCGCGATTTGAACACATAATGTTTATAATGTACAGGACTTAATCACGATTTAATTAATTGTTTAAATACCTCGACGTTTCGGCAGCGTTACAACCGCCGTGGTACAATTGCTGAAAGGATCAAAGAACACATCGCCGCTGTAAAAAATCGCCAGACACAGAAATCTGCGATTGCCGAGCATTTGATTGATGCGGGAACTGGTCATTGGATCGAGCTCCACGACCCGAAGATTCTCTCCACCGAACGTCATTACTACGCAAGAATAGTTCGGGAAGCCTTAGAAATTAAAAAACATCGTAATTTCAACCGGGAGGATGGTTTTCGGTTATCGGCGTCGTGGAATCCAGTCATAAATAAATGTACGCATCGCGGAGTGAATTCGGAGAAGCCTGGTGATACGGTTAGTGTTGTATGTCGTGGTGGTAACCCTGAGATTTTCGAAGACCAAATGAGGGTAGATCTAGATCCCCTCATTTCGCAATGAGACGACCCGCAATTTCTTCAGTCTTCTCGTGACCACGGCAGTTCTAACGCCGCCGAAACGTTGAGGTATTTAAACAATGAATTAAATCGTGATAACATAATTTGTTACACTATTTTTTGTCTATGAACTAGGTATGATTATGTTGAAAATTTAATTTGATTATGAGGTATTTTGACCGGGTTGTATAAGATTAAATCTTAGAAGTCAGATGCAAATGGTTAAACGCTTGCAACATTACTTTTTTTGGTCTAAGCAATAACAAATTAATCTATCGATGGAACTTGTTCTTGTTTTTGTTTTTTTTTATATATTCCCGGCTATGTTCTGTTTTCCAAATTTCAACCTGATTCGTTCAGATGAACCAGCGTGATTGAACAACAAACATACAATGCCAAATATCATAACATTCGCATTTGTAATATTAGTGGGATTCTTCCACAGACTTCACCTGTACTTACATATCCAAGGAACCTGATGACTGTCATTAAAATGTAACTTCAACAAATACGGGATTTAATATTCTCTTTCTACCTCAATAATAGAAATAATAATAAATGACAGCAGTCAAATCAAATATTGAGATTTTCTGATGTAAGTTTATTAATTACATAGATATAGGAACAAACGTGTGTACTAAATTTCATCAAAATCTATTGAGTCGTAAAAAAATATTAATACCCGTCCGCAAACTTCAAAAATTACGTGACCTGACTTGATTAATGTCTGCTCAAAGTTAATTCTCCCAGATATTTTATGAAATATTTAACAAAATTTTAATAGCGACTGTAAATTACCGGCGAGATATAGGAGAATTCCAGCTTTGTAGCGGAGGAGATAAGGCACGATCTCAACCTCGGTTGATATTAGAGACCTTCAAACTAAAGCCTTTTCTCACTGTTTGATAAACGACCGACGAAAAATAAAACGAGTCAGTACCGTTTTGTTTTTGACCGACTTCAAAAACGGTTCTCAATTTGGTTGTAAGTTTTTTTGTATGTATGTTACACGATAGTTTCACAAATAGTGAATCAATATTGATGCTTCTTTTTTTGTTTGGTTGGTCATAATTTAAAGGTGGTTTCATATATGTTTTTATCGATATGAGCGTGGTACTTTTTGAAATAGGAACATAAACTAAAGTTTGCTTTCAAATATATAGTCGGGTTTTTTTTTTGAGAAAATTAATCATAATTTTCTAGCAGTGTCCTGCGGTTATAACCTCGCGGTTTCCATTCCCGTTATTTTCCCGTGACAAAGACGTGATTGAATGGTGCAAAACATTTAAAATCGAAACTCGAATTAACGGTTAAACCACGGCGCGCCGCTAGCAGGCACACAAGAACTTAATACATAGATACGTAAAACCACGCCTATTGCAATTCCATTAGGCCTAGTATCTAGAACGTAGTCTAAATTATTGTTACCACGTTATTTCATTTAATTACTGACCTCGTTGCTTAATTGGTAGTATGTCTGTCCAAAGAGTCGTAGGTGTGGATTCTAGCCCCACTTATTACAAAGATTGGTACGATGAATACAAAATATGCTATTGAATTTTCTGTGTATCGTAAACATATTTTTATAAATATAGCTTTACTTAGTATAGGGCTGGATGGTATTTCATTTGGAATGTAGCAATATTTATTTTAAAATTGAATGTATTTATTCCCTGCGTCAAAAATCTTAAATTATATTGTGTTACAACAGTCAGTTTATGATTATATCCATATCAAGTCAAAAACCATAAATATAAGTATTGCGGAATAGTAAAAAAAATTGGTATGGGCAAAATTTTACCAAAAACAAGCGACCCGCCGTCTTCGCTCGCACGGGTGCAATGTACAATTTTCGAAAATGTTTATTTAATATACACCCTGTTAAATTCCAGAATGATCTGTAATAAATGCACCACGTATTCTAGACACTTCCTTGGATTAGGATTAATGCTATATTGCTTAAAATCGCTTCGTAAATGATGTGTGATCTAAGCTGTGGAATGCGTTACCTGAGTGGGGTTTCCCGAAGGTGTTTAGTGGAATTTCGGTGTCTTCAAATCGAGAGTGAATCGATTGTTATTTAAGGAAACATGCTGCATCGTAGACCGCATTATCGCTTTACATCAGGCGAGATGGCGGTCAAGTGCAAAAATATCAAAGCTAATATTAAGCCATTAGTTATTTATCGTAAAAAGTAAAGGAAAAAATGGTTATTGTGGAATTGGAAATGGACATCATCACCATTGTGAACTTTTTGTAGACCTTTTTAAGGTGTAAAATACTGTAGTACTGTAAATCTATCACGTAGGGTTCAACTAGTGCTTGCAATGTAAGCCCAAATGTACGATATCATATTAGAAACTTCTAAAATTCACAGTGTTTCTCTACTATAGTATGCACGTATTATTGTATTTTGTACAAATTACGTATACTACGTATAGAGTTGGCACAAACGCTTTACACCGATAGCACGGGTAGCATATTTCTTGCCTTGTCGCTCTTGTAGAAGTGTCATACTTTTGTCGCGTCACTCTGGTGCCATTGAAAGTATGCATGTCATCTGCTTACGATTGACACAAAGGAACCCTGCGAAAAATATTTCTCTGTAAGTAGGTAGTATTTGTAAACTCTTTGATTATGTACATAAACCTTCCACTTACGGGAAGTGACTTTTTTATACTATGTATTGACATTAGTTTCTTGTACTTACTAAGTTGTCAACCCAGTACTGACAATTTACCAAAAACCTCCCGTCTGTCGATTTTTACAGTACGAGAAGAGTTTAAAAACTACCAAAAAAATCATAACACAGTGTAAACACTGCCTAATCAGTTGAAGTAAATGAAATATTTCATACCAAAGGTCACCTCTCGTAGCCCAGATGGATAAGTTAGTTTAAGGATTGAAAAAGTTTAAGTAGAGAAGTTTTTTTAGGGTCTGACGTATTTGGTGTGTCAAAGTAGGTAATACTAGAAGTTTAATGTGTGAAATAACTGTTACATATTATGTAACTAGCGGACCACCGCGGTATTGCCCGCACTCAAGGATCACAAACATTTCCAACTGTGAAATATTTTTTGATAGCAGTCCAGTAGTTCCTGAAATTAGCACGTTCAAATAAATTAACTCTTCAGCTCTATAATGTTAGTATACATTAAAAACTGGTTGCTTAACTAGTTCTAGAACGCAGCTTCGATCGTGAGGTCTAATAATTGTCGGGGCGGTATGCAATGAGTGCGTTGCTGGTAGTTGTAGGTCTTTACAGTGCTTTAGTTATAGAACAGCAAAGACATAAATCAATTTTAATCAAAATTTAATTAAATTTGGTCAATTTTACATATAATTTTACAATAAGTACACAAACACAAATTTGAAATGACAGCACTGGAATTTGTAATTTTTAACGCACCACCCTGTGCATGAAATATAAAAACGGCGATAAAGACTGTTTTTCTTTTTTAGGGTTTTGTGCCTCAAAAATAAAAAATGGAACCCTTGTAGGAAGACTTTATTGTTTATCTGTCAAAGTTCTTTTCTTTAAGAACGCGTGGAATTATCTAAAATTTCAAATGTAAAAAGCTAAAGTTCATGTCAAATACAGTAAAAGCTCTATGTTCACGCTTTCTTCATTCACGTTTTCACAACACGCGGATTGAAAAATTGCGATCTCAATTCCTATAGGTATTCGCGGACAAAGATTTCTTTATTCGCCTAATTCTTAATTTACGTACATTTTTTTTGTCGCTGTATTGGTTTGGTTTTTCCTTTGGCATAAGCCACCATCGCAAAAGACATGAAAAAACTAAGCCGGATTTGTATGGACTAGTGGCGGGTTTTTTTAAGGGTATATTGTCAAAATAGCTTGTGTTAGTTACATCATTTTGAACGAGAATGAAACAGTTCGGTTGATGTGACTGCGAAAAAAATGTCAGTTCAAGCCAGAGCCAAGTTAAAACAAGAATCAGCCAATTGATTTTCACTGAAATATGCATAATCTAATAATATTTAGTAATTTTCTACTTTTCGTTTTTTTTTACTTTTTGAACTAAATACTAGTTTTATCGACGTTTTTTTTATTATACCATCTTTTGTGTAAAATTAAAGTAAGTGACATCTTTAGTGTAACTTTAAGACCATGAACACTAATTACCGATATGGTACAACTTTAATTACGTGATTTTGAGTTTCAAGTTATATTGTGACCATTTTCGAAATAGGTTGATAAATGATGGAATTACATTTTAAATTAATTAACAACACTATAGCACAGGTGAGTTATCCGTTAATTAATTTTAAATGTGTTGCAACCACGTTAGCTTTTAAAGTTAAATTATGGAATTATGAACATAAATAAAATACATACAGTACACACTCTTCCTCATTCGAAGTTAGATAGTTTAGTTAAAAATATCGCAGAATCCGCATGGTGGGTTATGGTTTCAACTTTTTGATAAGACTGAGTACCAGCAGTGGCAATAATCTCTATATATAAAAATGTTATGTTGGTTTGTGTACGCTTCAAAAACTCGAAAACCGATCGAGCTGAAATTTTAGAATGATATATAATCCGCATCAAGGATTGTTTTTATCTAATTTTTGCATCACAATGTGTCACAGCGAAGCGTGGCAGGGTAAAGCTAGTTTTATATAAATACATGGATAACTCACGTATGATATAGTCGTGGTCCAGTTTGACTTAAGTTTCAGCTGCATCCGACAGCTTTTTTCAAGAGAGGCGCACGTGATTGCTGCTCGTTTGGCACTGAGCAAAAAATGGCCATTAGTTACCGGTGTATACATCTAAAAATGTCTAGTTACCACGTTAGTTTTCATACGAGTACTAAAAGTGGGAATAATTACATAGAGGACTATTTATACTTAATGAGTGGTCGTTTCAACAGGGAGCTCCATATGGATGTCTTTGCATCGTAATTGTAATTCTTCTGCTACGCTGTAAGCATAATTTAAAAAAGTTTAATGAAAATTGCTCCTCCACGTCTTATAACAGACACGAACAAGAATCTCACATTCAAATAAAGTTATTTCCATCTCACACTAAGTGAGCTCCTTTTACGCTAGTTGACTACAGTTAGGAGGTTGTTCGTAACACATTTCAAAGTTTTACGGACGCGCCTCAGTAACAGGTGCATGTGTGGGCTGTCTCGGATTACCCATCATCTGTGATATTTTATGTAAGTTGATGCTAAAGGCTGCTGCAACCCTTAAGCGTATAACGAATAAAGCTTTTAGGTAAAGCATTAATGATGTAGGTGTAAATCTTTGCGTGAAATGTAAATTTACTTTATGCTTCAGGTGTTGCGTTAATATTAGCATTTTAGCTGGTAACGTAATACTTATTGAGCATTACTGTTACACCTGGTATTTTAGAGTAATGATTAAAGTTTAGTGTTAAAAAGTAGCACGTAGCTATTAACTGAAAGTATTGGACACTGATACATAAAAAGAAGAGAAGAGTTTGAGGCTTATATTCACTAACTTACTTTTAAATTATGATGCGTTTTATTCGTTGAAACTACACTATTATACACCACATAATAATACCCACATCATTGTACCTATCTATAGTCATCAAACAATTATTGCACCCATAATCAGTTACAAACACTGTTTGGAATTCTATACTACTTATATTTCTATAAATATACTATGTATATGGATTATTATACATACAGTCTATTTTTGGGTGTATTAATGTTTGTCATCAAATATTATCAAAACAACGAAAATTGAAAATGCTAATAAAATTGTTGACAGTTTCAAATACAAAGGCATGCTTGTTTGCCACTGTTCGTCTTAAGGTTGTCCAAGAAAATCTCTACAGTACGGAATAATTATTGGTAAATCATCGAGTTTTAGACCACCTCTTGCAATCGCCCAAAACAAAACGTTTATGGCTTGGCTAAAATTACTGCTCTCTCGTTCATTTTATGTAAAAATAAAGAGATAGAATTATCAAATCCAATACCAATTCAATTAAGTGATTGTACCCACACTGTAAAGATTTCTAAATACAAAAAATGTTACTTATTATCAACAAAATTAAAGTAATGACATTAACGCAGAGTTAACACTATTCAACCTCTTTTATATCAATTTACAGCCGAAAAACACAAGAACACGAATTTTGAAGCCTAAGCTCCGACGATTTTTGGACTCCGAATCAAAAACCGCTGACACCAGAAGCGTTCATAAACCGAATATACGACGATCATTAAGGGTCATAATCAGGCGCGCATGTCTACACGCGTCTAATAATCCCCTTGCGAGGCGGTAAAGTCGCGACTGTGAGAAATGGTCCCCCCGCGACTCTGTGACGGGGCCAGCGATTTTTTCTCTTGAGATAGGCGCGCGTATATCTCGTAGGAGTGGAGATAACGTCGAGGTACGCTGAGACAGCTGTTTTAAGGGTGGAGATAACAAAGACGACGTACGCGGTTTTGATTGTTGGAATCCGTTATCGGTAATTAGCTTAGAGGAAAGGTAAATTAAATTATATCTTCTTTCATGGTCAATTACTTCTGGAACAAATTGTTTATATGAGCGATTACTTCAAGTATAATGTTACATAATAATCAGAGTGCAGCAGTCTAGGCCATGTAGCTCGTGTTCTGATTTATCATGTCCGATAGCTGTTGATTTTGATACCTTTGACACCTTGATTGTTTACGTATGATTGTTTTGTGGTTAGGTGTCGTTATTTATTGAACGGATCACACATAAACGATGCACATACCAAAGACTCAACGCCGAGGTCAAAAAGATAATAAACACAGGTTTAGCAGAAGTCTTGACATGTCTTCAGTTAGGGTGTTGCGAATAGTATAGTAGAGGTATATAATATCAAGTGCTTATAGCTATTAGATAAATATGTAAACTGTTATAGTGGAAGATATATGTCTTCAGTTAAATTTTATTGTACTACTTCTAGATAAGATTTCATCGTAAACATCTAAGTGCATGAGTTCGTTTGCTAAAAGAAATTAAAGAAATTAAATTAATCTAAGATGAAGAATCAGATGACATAAATAAAAAACCAGAAATTAATAGAAGATGAGGAAGAAGAAGACTTTAATCAGCTGACTATTATTTAATTATTTTTTTATTTATAAATTACTAACAAATTGTCTTGCCAGACATATTGCATGCCTCTCGCAGAGGCCAGTTTGTATGGGGCAACTTTTAAAATGTTTTGTATCATCTTATCTTACCTACAAACAGCAATAAAGATTTTTGTATTTGTATTTGTAAAGTCAATGCAGATAATCAAAACTATTGTAGTAGATATATAATATTCTTTCAATACGTTTTCTCATCCTTTTTACTTGAAGGAAATGCCTTTCGCTTAAAAAGAGGCGGTTGGGTTAAGTCAGATTCGATACCCCCCTGTGGTGCCCCTACCGTCTAAATCCTCCATGGGTTTCCACCTTAACTGGATGTGGCGCTTTTGCATTGTTCCGCAAATCCGACGTGGCACCATTACCAGGCTAACTCAGGGGTGATGCCCGGTTACCGGTGCACCGGAGCACCCATGGCACGTCGGGACCATCTAGGAGACAGGTTAATAAGTGGACGACAGACACCATCATGTCAGGACAGCATTGGTCGCCTGCGACGGGCCAGATGTTCTTCCCTGTCCTCTCCCCTCTGTGACCTCTACCCCACAGCTTCGATGCGTACCCACCACCGAATTATGTTAATGAAACAGTAATATTTTTGAGGCTAGTCATTATCATCGTTGTTAAATTAGATTCATATTACAGAACCTAATGTCTGTGTTACTTGCTTAAACAAAGTAATTGAAATATCGCCAGCACCAGATCGATTCTCTGCCGATAACTAATAATTACGCCAATAACCGCGTCACACACAAGGTCATATGATATTTTGAATAAGTAAGAAAGCACAACCCTAATTTATTTGTTCATCACCGTCAATTCAGCAAAAAAAACTTCAGACAGAATAAAATCTCTATCCAAAGATCTTCAGACGAAAAATAAGCTCTTAAACTTTGAGTTAGAAAGTAAAGAATTGAGAAATGTAGACATAGATACTCGTATATCAATTGCTTTGAGCGATAAGGTCAGTTGTTTTACAAATACTACTGTTTTTATACATTTTAATTTTAAAAAGTTTAAATTTAGAAATAATCTAAATTCGAATATACTCATCAATAAAAAAGTCTCTCTGTCAATTTAAAACAAATGCAATGAGATTTTCAAAATATCCGACGCACATCAGAAAACAGGTTAGGTTGGGAGAATTTAAAAACAGGTGCTTAACAGAATCTTCTTACAAGCTCTTTAAGAACATAGCACGTACATTTCGCATGATACAGTTGATTCTTCATAATATTCTCACATAATAAAAGCTCGTATCTCGGAGACAGGGCGTTCATTAGTCTGCTCGTTACCGCGTGTGAGACGCTCGGTAGATAAATCGGCCGCGTTACCTTACCCGCGCTCCGCTGTGTAGCGGTTAGATTAAACTTCACATATTTTTTGTACTAATACCACAAAACTAAATGATATTAGTACGAAGAATGTGTTTTTAAGATATGTAATTTATAATTTTTTACAACGTATATAAAATATTGCCGGACGCTATAACGGATGCGGAAATACTTATGTATGCCGATGACATTGCTGCGATGACCGCATCGTCTCTGGACACAAAAACTGAATAAAGTAGCACACCGGCTGTCTTACTGGTTCTCTATTAATGGGTTGTCTTTAAACCTCAAGAAGACACACTTTCTAGACTTCGATCTGTCTGGTCGAAGTCGTAGAACTATGTCAGTGCAAATTCAGGGAAAACCCATTCAGCAAGTAAAAAGTACGAATTTCCTAGGCTTCGAGCTAGATTCAGCTCTTATATGGAATAATCATGTAGATAAAATTGGCGGTAAAATCAGTAGCGCGTGCTTTGCCCTCCAGAGAGTCTCACGCTTGGCATCGGCAGAGATAGCCCGCACTTGCTATTTCGCAATAATTCACTCTGTACTGCAGTATGGAGCCGAAATCTGGGGTTTATGCTCCGAGTGGAAAAGAGTGTTCAGCCTACAGAAACGTGTCATACGAGCGATAGTGCGAGTAACGCAGGATACTTCCGCGCGACCGTATTTCCAAAGCCTAGGTATTTTAACTCTGCCATCAATAATAATACTGCAAATGGTAATGTACGCGCGAATTCACCTGTCAACGGATTTAACGGACGAACGAAAAACAACTCTTATGAAGTCGCGCAAACTGACGCATGTCATGGATACAGTAGTATATAACAAGCTACCAGACTTTATCAGGATGGCCCCCAGCCATAACAGTTTCAAACACCGGCTTCAGCGCTGGCTTGTCGAGCACTCGTTTTATGACATTAATGAATTTTTACAATTGTAATTTATTTATTGTTATTTTCGGATTTAATTATTATAAATTATTAATTCTATGTGACGTGTAAATTGGCTTTACCAAATAAATGAATATGAATATTAATTAAAAAAGATATTTTTAAAAACAAGCTTTTACATAAATGCTCCAAAACGAAAAAAAAATTTGAATGCAGTCAAACTCACTATTTTGTAAATAGATCAGTAAAAGTCAACAGAGGAGTGGATTAACTAGTCGTATATCGGGATGCTAATACTTTCAAGCCAGTACTGGAACTGATCTGCCCTCTAACGATAAAGTACGCAACCGCATTCGTAACTTTGGTATCTTCAAATTGTGAATCTCCTTCTTTTTTCGGCAAACGCGCACCATAGTCGACCGCTCAGTTGCTTAACATCAGGCAGGTCTATGAATCCCCCAGGCCTTTACCGACAAACTAAAACCGTCTTAGCTTTGACATTGCTCTTTTATTTCTTTTTACTTGAAATGATAGAGGCAGCAATAGCAAAGCCCAAGCCGATTTAGTTAGGCGGTAGAAAGGCCGGTCAGAACGAAGTTCGTACATGGCAGTAACTGTTGTAGGAAGTGTTGAAAAAAAGTCTTATGACACAGTTTTCGGTCAAGTTGTCAACTGCTAAGAGCAAGTAACATGCAATAAGTAACGTTTCACAATAAGACTCGTATATTGAGGCACTTATGATATGATATGTACAGGCATTCCATACCCATCTTGTACGAAGATGTATTACAGCGCAAATTGATATGGTAACTACAACCCCGCACCTATTTCACCGGTAGGTATGCACAAGGATGATTTCCCGCCACAAATACACATAAAACATTTCGTCGCCGTCAAGGGTGACGTCGCATATCACGGAGCATTCATCTTCGTCGGGCGCTAGCGTGCCGTATCACCCGCCCATCTAGAGGGCACCACAAGTAGGATCCACCGCTTGATGACTGCAAGCCTGTCACTTCCATAGATACGTTCAATTGTCTTTTTATAGGCCTTCTTTGTGACAAACAGCTAAGATTTTTCTTGAATCAGGTTAGGAGACAATTTCCAGACTTAAAAAGTCATTTACTTATAGCTCTTATTGTGGATTGTAAATATCAAAACAAGAGCACCTAATCATCAACCATGTAAAGAAAAGTAGGTACAGTTAGGATTTTACAGACTTTTTGTGACAAGCTGCTAAGATTTTTTTTAATTGGGTAAGGCCGCTAATATGTGTTTGGAATTAATTAAACGATGTACTACTTACTAATACAGGAGTAATCACCATCATCATCATCAGTAACCTACTGATTCATAAGTTTCATAAGTTTTTTTTTATAGAATAGAGTGACGAGACGAGCAAGACATGAGCCTGGTGGTAAACAATATGTAATCTGTGGAACGCATCAAGATTTTGATACAAAAAATAAAAAAAATTTTTAGGGGTGTCCCATACTTAGAACTTAAACTCAAAAAAAATTTTTTTGATCAACCCATACATGTGGGCTGTGACTGAATAGGTCATCAAAAATGATATTGAGGTTTTTAACATTTTTTTTTTCTAAACTGAATAGTTTGCGCGAGGGACTCTTCCAATCTTCCAAAGTGGTAAAAAGTGTTATGTTACTTGCTGCTACGGAAGCCTTCATGGGCGAGTCCGACTCGCACTTGACCACTTTTTTTTGTTGCATTTTCTAAACTATTTTTTTTAATAATATTTTGAAGTGAATAATAACAATAGAATGTTTATATGGTAATGTTAAATGAAACCACTGTGTCACTTTATATCTAGCTACATAATTATATTCACACTGATCTCTACTCGACTTGTCTGCACGGTGGGTAAAATTATTCTGCCTCAGTGTATCTCTCTACTTAGTCTGTGTCTGCCTATGCCAGTGCAACTGGCTTACCTTTTCGCCCCTCCGTTAGCTACTACTAGGGGTCGCTACCTGTATGTTAGAGAAATAACACGTTCCGGTTCCGAATCGAACTAACGTCTTTTTAAAACAATCTGAAATCATGACAATATGTATATGTTAATAAAAAGTTTTCTATCAAATTTCTCTGAAAACATTGCCCGTCAAACCAGAACACTGTAATATTTGCATATAGGTGTTTGATAGTAGAATTGCTGACAAAGCTATGGTAGTTTCTAACCTTTGATTGGTATTTCTGCAAATACCTACCACTAATATCTATTAAATTAACAAATAAATTGATGTGCGTCCTTATTAAATTAAAAATAACCGAATTATTTTTTTGAATGCCTCTCCACTGTCTATACTTTTTACGTATGTCTCTTTAATTGCTCGACGGACATCCTCATTAAAATTCTAAGCGTGATGCCCTCCTATTTCCTGTTTCTAAGTTCCAAGCATACCTAAGCATTTTAAGAGACGACCTGTCGAAGTTTATAAAAAAATAATTTTTTTATCCACTAACATTGCTACTTTCTAAGTTCTTTTCAATGTTAGTATGAAAACTAACGTGGTTATTACACAATTTAAATAAATACACGCTTAACTCACTTTGATATAGTGCTAATCGAGCTGCGATAATACGCGCGCACTGTCCTTGAAAAAGACCGCCAGACGCGATCGAAACTTGAGTCGGAATGGACTGTCTATATCAAACGTGAGCTACCCGTGTATTTATTTAAACAATATTTTCAGCGTATTCTTTATTACTGAAGATTTTGCAGATTTATAACAAGCTGGAGAGAGAGTGCTGTACTTATTTTATTAAAAACTTTAACCAAGAGTATGCACGCTACTAATCTTCATGATCTGCCATCCTTATTTATACGTGTACCATTTTGGCTTTTTTCCATCGGGCGTTTGAAGAAATTTGTAGTTTCATGATTGACCTACAAATATTATGATCCAAATATCGAACGAAGAAGTCAAACTCTAAACCATCTGTAGAACAAGTTGCATGAGTGGTTATTCTTTGAAGGATATATTTTAGGTGTCATCACGTCGAAAGTGAATCGATTTCTTTAAATACGCTGGTGTTGCTGTTTTGAGTTTTGGGACGTCCGATTCTAAAACGAGCTCAATTGACCATGAAGACGAGAGGTACACATTCCGACATTTATCCGGTGAAAGATTGCTGAAGAAGCCACTTTTTGACGATGTTCCAGAGTTTGGAGTTTTTGCTAAACAAATGAATGCCTATTTGCGTTGCCTATGAGCTTCTTGGCACGAATTTTTCGCTTCTATTCAAAACTTGTATATCAGTCACACAGCTCGCTTAGATGTACTTGCAAAGTTTTAATGTATTTGAACAGTTGCAAAGCACTGCTCAAGTTACTTTCACTAATTGGAAACATAACTAATTGTCAGCATAAGTTAAATAGTCAAAAATAGCCCCGTATCGTGGAGTCTTCTCCTCACGCTGACGGCAGCTAATTAGAAGTAATTATCACGAGTTCCCAAGTTTTCGAAATGTTTGACTTTATTATAAGGAAGGATTTTGGATTGTTTTTTTGCAAAGTTTTTATAAAGTGACTTATATAATTTGTAGGTTTTATTTTTTTCCATTTCTAATTACAAGAATGAGTGAAATTGTAAATAAAATTTTTGATCTAAGTGATCATCATGAGACATGCCGCGATGCAGCAGTTGAACTTTTTTTTGGTAAAACCTGTTGGACTTCCTATGGAAGTAAATTTATAACTTAGAATTATATAGATAGATACACTATTTATTGCAGTAAATTAAAACAAAACTTCAAATGAAAAAGAAAACAACCCGATCTCTCTTTCAGGCATCAAATAAAGAAAAATAAGGAATTATAGTAAACGCTACTAATGTTGTGTAATACATCACCTGTAATATTGTTAGTGTATCGGTATGTCGGTCACTACTCACAAGATTTCATCCATACAAAAATCGTCTAACGCGCTCGTCTCGCTCCACTACTCTGCCGCTGCTCGGTCGCTACGCGGCCGGCACACAAAATTTGCAAGTCGGTGGTACGAACACATACATATTTTTCAATTAAAAAAAATGAATAATTCGTAATTATCTATCTATCGCCTTATCTATTTGTTATAAGAAATTATTTTATGGTATTTATTGGTCAACCAATGATCGTCATATAAATTTTATATTGGCAGTTCATTATGTAGTTTCCATTCCAAGTTAATACATAACATAAATTACGAGTACGTAACGAGTTTGTAATGATAAGTTGCAATCGTGGTTAAATACCTTTAATTAGTTTCATCGCACATCGAAAATTATAAATTGACATACCCTCGAAACTCTCAAAGGACATTCAGATTGACCAAGCTGTTATCAAAGTTAAATATGCGTGAAAAAGCTACATTTAAATCGAAAACGGATCAAACAGACATATCGTATAAACCTTCGCATACACAACGAACCAGTGAAAATCCCACCAAAATGTAACTCCAACGAAACATGTTAAACAGAATGAGAAGTAATTAAAACTTTGCGAATACTGCTGACGTTTATTTAATTCCCCTCAATAGGATAACAATTATAAAGCACAGGGTCAGCGCATATTCGATACCTAAATTGTTGTAGCCAAAGTTCCCTCAAAGCGGCATGAATTCATTCCTTGCTGTACATAACATGTAAATACGAAAGTCATTCGTGAAATTCCACATCAGAAATTCTAATTAAATTACGAGGCTGGGTTGATACAGCTAACTACGGGCTCCCTTTATCTAAAGTTGAGTTATTTCGCCAAATCTGAAGTATTTGTTTGAAAGTCAACGGGATTCTACTAATGCCGGGACATGCGCCGAAATTGAACGGATTAAACTGTACATATTTTGGTCTGAGCCCGTGACGAAGGTTGCTATTCGTTAAAGCGTAGAGTAGGTATTAAATGGTAATCCGGAGCATTTTCAGGACATTTGCTCTTTTGTGTTGCCGAGTGTCTGTAAATTAGACCTTCGTGAGACAGACTCGCTTTTATTGGGTGAGAATATTACAAAATACCAGTTGATTTACAAGCACAACGTGTTTGGGCGGGGCAGCCTTTTTAGAACCGAGCGAAGAAAATTGTTTTTATCGAGTTGTCGAATAAACTTGAAATTAAAATTGGTTGCCTTAAAACCTTTCAGACGTATATGGGATAGCAAGTACAGCGACAAAAATTCATGGAGGTAAAAAATAACTTAAAAATCATGATTTTGTAGATCTGTGTTTGGATGTTAATTTTGTAACAATATTGTTTTAAGTGCACTGTTTTCTTTTCCATAGGTACCATTAAATTATTCAGTTATTTATTTTTTCTCCTTAATTTCTAAGTTTTTTACAATCAGTATAAAAATATAAACATTATAAAAAACTTAAAAACTAGGGTGCCGCCAGCAGCGGGGCAGGACCCAAGCTACCGGTGGTTAGGGCTGCAGAGAGCGGAACCTCCTGACAATGCGCGCTGTGTCGAGGATGACTGCCTTCTGCATCTGGCCCTTAACCCAACCGTCTAGCGAAAGTCTCTTGAGATGTTGGTCGAGACTTTTCGCTATAAGGCCGTTTGCCGACACGACTTTTGGGACTATGATCATCGAATCAACATCCCACATGGCGGTAACCTCATGAGCCAAGTCAAGGTACTTGCTAAGCTTGTCCTTCTCGGCTTTCACGAGGTTCTCGTCATGTGGTACGGTGGTATCGACGATCACAGCCCGGCGCTGAGACCGGTCTACCAGCACGATATCAGGCTTATTGGCGACAATAGTCCTGTCCGTGATGATAGAGTGGTCCCAGTAGAGCAACGCACGACCATTCTCGAGAACTGGCATTTAATTATTAAATTATTATTATTGATCATGATACACGATCATGATCATGATCAATTTATCTACAACCAAATAACAAAACTTGATCAACTACATAACCATAAATAAGCTACTGTTACTAGCTGAAACAAAATTGCGTAATAGTACTCAATTTTCGTATAATTAACGTATAACGTAGAATCGCTTAACATCAGGCGAGATGGTGGTCAAGAAGTGCGAACCTATTATAGTTAAAAAAACTGCATAAATTTGTTGAGATAATATTTTTAAATAAAATATATTTGTGAATTTGGTTCGAATGTTAATTGTACCTATTCAATTTTAATATCTACAACATACTAACTTTAATACAGTTGATGGGAATCAATGCGAAGTGTGAAGCTGTTAAGTTTACAGAATAAATTTATAATAGTGTTCTCAGGCATTTTCTTTGATCTCTCAAATTATTTCCAATGCATGTTATTAAATTTAATAGATGCCATAAACTGGGCTAGATATGTTTTTAACCCTCGACCAATAAAAGGGGGGTTATAATTTGACGTCGATATCTGTCTGTCTATCTATGTGTGTGTCTGTCTTTGGCACCGCAGAGCTCAAACGGATGGGCCGATTTCGATGCGGTTCTTTTTTATATTTGAAGTTTAATATCTGTGCGGATGTTCTTAGCTATGTTTGGTTAAAATAGATTCAAGATGGCCGCCGCCACAATATGGCGGACAAAACATTTAAAAACAGTAAACTACTTTTGTAGGTACAACCGCAAATCTAACGCATTGTCCAAAACACGAAGCTCTATGCCGTGGTCACTTGATCGAATGATGCTGCTGATCTAGATGACCATGTCCATTTAGATAACAGTGTAATGTGGGGAACGCTTGTAAAACTTACAAATGCCGGCCATAGTGCTGAATCTTATTATTTTATACCTTTAAATGATACTACGAGCAGATAAGTCTCCTGGTGGTTCATAAGACCCATAAATATTGTACACAGGGCAGTAGTCTAGTATCTAATCAAGTGTAAGCAGATTGTGACGCTGTGATCAATGCTTAAAATGTTCGCACATTTGAATCCCACGGGTTGGTAGCGACCTAATGAACCATTTGATATCGTTTAAGTAACGCACCTGTGTAATGTTGATTTTAACTGAATTAAATACGATCTATGTATAGTCTCTAGAATGTGTTATTTTACGAATTTAGATGAACGTATTTTAAAGGAAAAATAATTTAATATCTTAAGCGAAAAGGTCTTGTCATGTAAATAATGCAGTTGTAAAGGGGGTTTGTCAGAGAACATATTTGTGATAAAGTGATTTGACGGTGAAGAAAACATGGTGAGGTAACCAGAGTGTTCTAAGAATTATTACATATTTTGAGAACACGCATCTTTCGACAAACCGGACTTGGCCAGTGTGGCCAAGCTTCAATCCGTTACTACGAGTAATTTGTTCTCAAAGACTTATTGTATCTGATCTGTGCTAGGTCTTGACTCTCTCCTTATGAGAGAGTCCCGAAGTTCGGGACCTCCGTGACTCAGTCGAGTCGTAGCAGCGCGAACACAATAGGGCTGTTTATACACGCACTGTTCACATACTTTAATTTATAACTACATATTTGGAACTTTAGAACCAATGCACTCATGGCTAATGTACCAAAAAGTTGTAGTTTGTCTTAGCATCAGTAACGTTAACATTTAGTTTATTTACAGAAATATACAATCACTTCCGATAGCTAACGATAGTAAAGAGTACTCACTAATTAGTTGCTGATTCAATGAAACTATTCATCATCATCATCGGCCTGTATTCACTCGCTACTACCACACACTGCACTCAACCCGATCCTCTGTCTTACGTTTACCAGCTTTACATACCAGCTACCAGATGATGGCGGTTGGAGTGAAATTATCAAATAAATACAATTAGCATAGAATAGTTTTCAAATGAAAATAAAGCATTAAGACCATTTTGTAAATTAAGTGCATAAATATCTGCCTTGTTTCGCTCTGGTAGTAAAGCAAAAGTGAGTGAAAGAGATAGAACTTCTTTCATGATACGACACTGTATCTAATATTCGGTATTTGATTAAATAGTATATAAATTGTATCAATATTTTTACGAGAAGAACGATATACTAACTTAAAGCCGATTTATCTGAAATACAATTCATCAAACGGTGAAAAATGTGAACTACGCGTCAATGACAGGAGGCTCACGAGTTTTTAGAAGCTCATGGTTTTTAGTTGATTGTCGAATAACCACGATACAAAGTATTGGAACGGGAAGTGGAATGTGTACACAAGAACAAAATTAAAAAAATTGATTATCCTCCGACTACCTCAGATTCGATATCTGTACAACATTTTACTAGTCAAGCCCTTTCATTTGATACCCATATTAAGGGAGTTGTAAAAAAAGAAATGTATTTTTGTGGAAGCGGCCATCTTGGATTTGAAATTTGTCATAGTGTAATGTATTCTACTAGTCAAGCCCTTTCGTTTGATACCCATATTGAGGTAGTAGTGAAAAAAATAAATTATTTTTTTCACTACTACCTCAAATTATTTTAAATAATATAATTCGCCATTTTGTGGTAGCGGCCATCTTGGATTAGAATTTTTTTTAATGTATTGTATTCTACTAGTCAAACCCTTTCATTTGATACCCATATTGAGGTAGGTTGTGAAGAAATATTTTATCCGCCATTTTGTGGCGGCGACCATCTTGAATCGATATTAACCAAACATAGTTAAGAACATCCACACAAATATTAACTTTCAAATAAAAAAACTGCATCGAAATCGGTCCATGCGTTTGAGCTCTACGGTGCCACAGACAGACACACACACAGATAAACAGACAGACAGACATCGACGTCAAACTTATAACACCTCTTTTTTTGGTCGGGGGTTAAAAAAACACTCGTATTGAAGACGTGTATGATTTATTTATTAAACTACATTTGATTAAGACATAGTTCTAAGACATTTGACCGCAACATACTCAACGTTAAGCAATATCACGGCCGAGCAAAATAGGAATCATACGAATATTTACTAGATGATATTAAAATTAGTGATAGAAAAAATATTAGTTATTTGATATAATGTTCAACTAATGTACCACAAGAGATTGGTCGTGTGCCGTGGTCATAATAAGATTATAATGAAGAGGGTTGTAATTTAATTAGGATCAGTGTTTTCGGTTTTATTTTTCCATTTGGTACTAAAAAAGAGTTTTAGCTTGATAACAGCGATAAATATTTTTTCATTAAAATGAAAACTAGGTATTCCTACAGATATCAACCGTCAGTGTACATAATATCGGTCTCATTAGACCCAAGCCCAGCCGTGAGAGACATATGGAATTTAAGGTATTATCATTAAGTGAAAGTGAGCCATGAATACAGTGAAACCAGTGGTCACTACCATGTTGCATAGGCACTTATATCCAGAACAATACATTCTTTACCCTGACTACAAACAACTTATACAAAATACTTTATTGATATTATTGATCTAGGTACTCGTAGAGCAATTACATTTACGGATTATTGTTTTTATATACATTTAACTCATTAGTTGATCAAATTAGGCAATACGTTTGCCATTACTTAGGTATCAAACTTAAAACCGAAACTCTCCTGAAACAAAAGTCATTGGCAGAATAATGATAAAGTCATGCAAGCCAGAAACCAAGATCTTAACTGAACACAAAGTATAGAAAAATATCTTCAGCAAGAGTTGTAATTTATTCGCAATCGTTCTAAGCTAAAAAATAAGAATCACCAGATATGAAACGTGCTGTTTAACGTTTGATCAATAACCCTTTCTAGACCTAACAAATTCCGAGACCGGAGACAAAAAAATTAATACTCGTATCTAGGCCTGGACATTGAGGCTGAACGGTCGCATCGTTACGCATTGAGGTAGAACTTTCCTGTCGTGTGTGGGGTACAGGAATTTAAACCTTAACGTCCCGTGTATTCAGAGTGTGCTACCTTGCCCGCATTTTTTTCTTTTTGTGATAGGAAATGTAGATCCTGAATTTTTAAAATTATTAACTTTACGTTTCTTAAAAAATAACATCCTAACAATAAAGTACGACGACACGAGACTGCGACAGGCACTTGACACTATGGATTTGTATGAACGCCAGTTTTCGCCGAGACAACGTCGGTAGACCGAGACATATGTCGCGGTCACGGCGCGAACTGGCGCCCATACAATTCTATAGTGTCAAGTGCCTGTCGCGGTCTCCGGTCGCGGTCTCCTGTCGTGGTTTCAGCGCATCCTAATGTCAAAATTTGGAAGTTCGGATGTGTGTTACTCAAACATGTTGGAACGACTGCCGAAAAGGGCTTAAATTTGGCATATAGTTAGCTGGTAAAATGGAATAGCACATAGGGCTTCTTTTAATCGCGGGAAAATTACGTGAACTACGCTAGTAAAACCGCGGGGCAATACTAGTTTTCAGTGTAAGTAGAATTTACTTTCGTTATTTTCTTCAGTGATTATCAATAAAAAACCGACCAAGTTCGAGTGGCACTCGCGCACGAAGGGCTCCGTACCATTCGCAAATAAACGGTGAAAACCTCTTTTATTGTATAGTGCCCCCTTAATTATTTATTTTATTTTAATAAATGATACTTAAAATGAACATAAAACTAAATACTCTGTGACTAGTTAAAGCGTCTTGCTCACACCGTTATTAATATCGAGCAAGAAACGGTAAAAAATCAAGTTTGTTTTATGAGGGACCCCTTAAACATTTATTTTATTTTTAGTATTTGCTGTTATAGCGGCAATAGAAATACATCTTCTGTAAATATTTCAACTATCTAGTTATCACCATTCTTCAGATAACAACCTGGTGATAGACGCGCGGACGGACGGACAGCGAAGTTTCAGTAATAGGGTCCCGTTTTTACCCTTTGGGTAAGGAACCCTAAAAAGTACGAACGAGATAGCCGACTAAGACGTACGGCGGCCTAAGGCACGTGAATTGAAACCGTAAAGCTAGTAAATAGTCTGAACGTCGGCGCGTACCTTGGCGAATTCATACAGTACGTGATACCAGCTTTAAGAGCTCCACGGAGTTCCAACATACATGAAATATGGCGTTCCATGTACGGAAAGAAATCTCTCACTTGTTAAATTAAATGGTCTCTTTATAATAGCTCAGGTGTGATCTGTTTGCATAATTTTGTAGGAACAATTGTGTTATTATAAGTACTGAGGATTACGTTTAATCTTATGCTATTAGCATAAAAAATAATTAGACAGGAATGAGGTGTGATATGAGGTATAGTAATGATTGTATGTGTGTAAGAAACACTCACAAATATAAGTTGAATTAAAAGGAATTAGTATAGGTAATTCTATACTAATTCCTTATAATTCAACTTAGATTTGTGTTTGTTATTATTTACTAGTATAGAAATCACCTTTACTTGATTTTGAAGGGGCACTTTTTAGACAAATATTGTTGAAAACTTTTCTTTATCTTTCTCAAAGAAAAATACTCAAAAGCTTTGATTTTGTGCGAAGATTGATTATCTATCTACTGCTTCCAGCGAGCAACACGGAAGAGAGTAGGCATACCAAGCGTTTCCCCTCTGTCAAAGTACAAGTCCGCGTGGACCATGGAGTTTGATAACATACTGTAGCTGAGGGCGGGGCTAGATTTGTGAATAATGCTTTATTTTTTATGTGTTAGTGATTTGGCTGTGTGAGTATGATCGGCAATGGATCGGTACAGGTATGTTTTGTATGTAATAGTGGGGCTTTGCGCTAGTGTGCAACTTTCCCCTCCCGCAAGAAATGACAGAAAAATTTGAACAATATTTTTTAGCTAAGGCTACTTACTCCCTCCCTTCCGTGCTTGCGCGGAAGATCGAGTTGCTCGATGACTGCTTCAAAAGACGACAAATAATTAAATGAAATCAAAATAACTTCTTTCACACACGTAGGTACAGAGAACATTTAACAAGGTAGGACTAGAATCTACTCCGTTGGATATTGAAGACTTAAATATTATAATACCTACTGATAACATAAAATTAAAATAGCCAATACAATAATTAGAAGTTAAATTACATTCGTATAGAAACTATTATAATATATTTAGCAATCAATTTTTTTATGATTAAATTTAAGCAAGTCTGATAAAATTTTGTAAAACTGTACAGACAACTTCTAAATATGCTTTCAACATAGCACATTATGCTAAGCATATTTAATACCATAAAAGCTTTACATAAAATAAATTCGATATAAACTTCAATCTGTCTGGACCATTAGAAGAAAGTTACCCTCATCAAAGTTACAATCCACCGTATTTTTACAACCCATTTTCGACAGCATTAATTTCGGCCATTTCAGACGATACTACGACACGATACAGATAATAAAAGGCAATAATCCCAGCGTTTCGTCTCAATGTCATGTAATAAAGACCAGCTATTGTGACAACCTAAAACAACTTCGGCTGAATAAAGCCAACCGCCCCTTTGCCACTTTCGCGAAACACTTCCACCATAAGAAATCCAATTTAACTTTGTCGCCGAACAAAATGCTCCAATAGAAATAATTTCGTCAAGGACTTCCAACAGCTGTACAATTCAATCAGGGAGAAGCCTTCTGGTTTTTTATCTGTCGAAGTATTTTAACCGACTCTGAAAAAGAGATTTTCTGCTTGACTTTCTCAAACATTTGTCAACAGGATTTGGTGGAAATTCGATTTGAAAACAATTTATATGATACTTATTCGTATCGTATTCGTATATCAGGTACTACAGCACCAAATGGGTTAATTATACGAATAATCTTTAATTGATGATGATGGTTTTTCAGTCTGTTCTTCATTATATTTTTTCTGTTGTTAATGGTTATTTGGGAAAATCGCTTTTCTAGATAATAATGTAAAGTACACCTAGTGTACTTAAGTTACAATTACATAATTAAAGACTTAAGTACACTAGGTGTACTTAAGTCTTTACATTTTTGAGATGGCTTTAATGACATTGGTACTTGATTTTGATATATGATTTTACATTTTTGCGAGAGAAGGCCCCGAGTCCCAGCGGTAGGAACATTTACAGAGCAATTTACACATGTTACAAAATAAAATATAGCTATATTTCAGTATCTTACTCACGCTATCAGTCTCTGTAGTTTTTTTTATAATAATATGTTGGAAAGAATGTTATCAAAAATATATTTATTAAAATTTATTATCCACTGGCTTGCTACTTAGATTAGCTATGTACAACCTGCCTGCCAATCTGCCTACTCAAAGATACAGGACTCAATCGGATGATCAACGTTTATTTACTTAAAAACCATATTTTTTTCTAAATATTCGCCTGTGACAATGCCTGTACCTATCAATGGATCGTTAATTATTAATACCTAAGATTGAGTACTATGGCGAATAATACTTGCAACTCAGGGTACAGGCTAGCCCAAAACACATTTTGCATAAGAAAAGTTCAAATCACTGCCACCCGAAACACAGCAATATTTTCACATCTTGAAACAGCTGGAACATAGTTGTAGATGAAGGTGTTAGAATAACTGATGTGATAATAATGAAATAATCGAGTAATTAGTACCTTGGTTGCATGTGTTTGTTTTATAGGTTGCAACTGTTCATATTATTGTTTTAGCGCTTACCTACATTTACACAACAGGATCCTTTGTGTGCTCAAGTTTGTATTAATAATTAACTACCTTTGTTTAATTTGACTGTTTATCGCTTGAACCAATTACTAGTAATGCTACTGGACATTGATGCAAATATGTAGTTACATTGAACAAAATAAACATCAATCAAAAGTGGCTATTAAACAAACCATGCGCTCTGATGCGGGGTTTATTTACCGACCAACATCCGACAGCCAAATAACGAAAACCTTTATAATTTAATTCGGTGATGTCTGAGCGATTCAATTTTGTCCAATAATACAATTAAATATTTTACCAAGTATTCTCGACTTGAATTTATCATAGATTTTGACTCTTTGTGCGTATTTGAGCTTGGTTTTTGTATTGCGAAACCTATCTTCTGAGAAATATGTTTTAGTATAAATGTAAATCTCTTTATTCAGAAAAAAACATCTATGGCCATTATGAAATAACTAATCTATTTAAATTGTAGTGAGAAGAATCATAGACTCACAAAAATAAAGTAACGATGACATTTAAATTCTGTATTACAAGCTATCACATAACCCGCCCTGCACTGTTCCTGGCGCAAAGGAGCCCAAAATGCTGGCAGCATTACCACGCTGAATTGCGATTGAAATCCTTTGCACCATAAACGAACCAGACCAGGAGTCACCACCTTTACCGCGAATTCGGCGGCTAATGCCTTTCACCAGGGTTTTAGCCTCGGTTCCCCAACTGCCCAAGGTTTCCACAGCTACTGGTACAAAATAATACTGCGGTTCCATCGTTAAATTAAATTTATCTATGAGTTTCATTTGTTATTGTTGTTTTTTTTTTAAATAGTAAAGAGTGACAAGACAAGCTGGACATGCACCTGATGGTAAGCAACAAACCTGTCACAAAACAGCACAGTGACACGCAGCTATTGGAACATAAGGGGTCCAACTCATTACCTAGCGCTGCACTGCGCTCGTCAGCCCTGTAATTTCTCTGGAAACATTGTTCTTCAATCCGGAACACAGTAATGTTTACACATTACTGCTTGGCGGTAGAATAACTAGTAAAGGTGTAGTACTTGCCCAGGCAGACTCTGCCGAGAGTCTTACCTGGTTTGGTAGTGTTGTACATAGATAGATAGATAGAAATAGAGACACTTTATTGAACATACCAAATAAAAACAATTCACAAGAACATAACATTTTATACTATTAAAACTAGTGCGACAATCGGTGGCCTTAACGCTAAGAGCGGTCAGTTCTAGGCAACCTTAGGGTGGAATAGAAGATAAGAGGAATGTTATATAAGACGGGGTGTGCATGTGACGTGGAAGGTAATTTACATATATACTTCTTTGAAATTTAAAACACTTATATCTAACAATGTGTAAACAAAATTTGTACGCAGTACTCAAAGTACCTACTTCATGATTTAATTTGAAAATGTAAACTGTAAGTTTGCAATAGATCGCAAATTATGTGATACCAAGCGAAACTAGATTTGAATAAAATTCATGTATGTTGTACGAAATAGCTATGTAGAGATAAATGTTAGTTAACATTTCTAGGACAACACCATTTAGCCCATACTAAGCAATGGGCAAATATTCGTCAATATATCGTGAAAAGTAATGTTTCCCGAGAAATTGTTCGTCAAAGAGATACCTTATTTTACATCTTCGGGTAACAAACGCAATATAGGGCTAGGCAGTGATTATAACCCTCCATGTGTAGTTCTAGCTTAATGATTCTGTGCTTGGCGACTGCCAATTACAGAGCCACGAAATAAATAGCTATAGCCCAGATAAAGACTGCCGATAGAAAGGAAAACTTTAAACAGTCCTTATGTTTTACTACACGTATGGTACATATTCCTAGAACTATACTCCCATTACGCATACAGGTGACGCAACCTATGAAATTTTCCCCTGTTAAAAATGTTCCACGCAGCTAAAAGAGTTTTCACTGCAAAAACCTTATTATGTTTGAAACTTTGATGCAAAAATTCAGTCTCCGATTTAAAGGTTTGCCAATTTCTCTTTCAAATTATAGGGACCTACTATTATTCACATTGATTAAGCCCTTACCACCGACTGCCAAAGAAGTAAAATAACGCACCGTATCGCGGCCCATCCTCTTGTATTTCGCAAGTTACGTTCATAAAATGCCCGAACAACTCACATAAAAACCCACATTTTCACATAAAATTTTATAGTATTCCTGTATTAACAACAAACACGCGTGTATTTTCGTTCAATATACTTATGTATTGGATGACAATGATACAACATACTTTAAACACCGATAAATTAGGTCTTTAAATTATAAAAAAAAAACGAGTACAATTCTCAACTGAGTATTAAAAATCAACTGGTGTAAGTACATTGTATACTGAGTTAATTTTTTTAGTCAATAAGATTATATTGTTTTGGTAGAAACATCATATTATAAAATTTTAATTAAATTTTAAATCATTGTATATCTAGGATCCGATAGGAGCTAGATGGTGCTGTGTGAAATAGTGTCGGTCAATATATAGGTACATAATACTTATACTGTGTATGTACAAATGAACTGTGAACTGTGTATAAATCATATACTAATAACAAAAGCAAAAGCAGCCCACTAAATATTCCCACTACGAGGACTCGGGGCCTTCTCTCGCAAGGAGAGAGTCAAGACCATAATCTACCACGCTGGCCCAGTGCGGGTTGGTGGATGTCACATAACGTCGAAAGATTCTAGGTACATGTTGGTTTCGTTACAAATTTTCATCGTTTTAAGTTAGGGGGATGACGCACATGACTTCAAAAAGTCAGCGGTGCGCGCGGGATTTGGCGGGGACGTGGGATCAAAACCCATAACCATTAGATCTATTGGACTCAAATATTCAAAAAGCTCATCTCTTAGCGATAAGGTCTCCAATTGCTAGTCTATTATAAGGGTTTTCTGTATTTTTACTATTGTTATTTTTGTAATTTAAGTGCATTATAGAGTTTATCTATCTATCTCCGTCAAGCTCATATGCGTCCTCAAGATCTAGACTATTATTGAAACAGATTTCATGACGGATATATAGACAAAGTTAGTTTCGCATTCAAATAATAGTAAAGATACGAGTAAAACTCTAGAACACACCACTTTTAAAACTTTAAAAGGTTATTTGATATTGCTACTGTGATTCTAAAGATTAGGTACCTTCCACATTTAAAAACAATTACAAAAAACAAGAATCGACCTGGTTTTTTTTTATAACTTTATTTTTAGGTCCTACGTTTGGATACCAACTCAGGTGGTAGAAAGCAAAGCAAAGAACCTGCTAGAAGAACGTTGGTTCCGAAAATATCACACACATCCATAAAAAGTCACTGTTAGCTTTACATACCCAGGTTGTTTTTCTCAGGAAACAAATAAAAAGGCAATCTGTTTCTAATGGTTCGCATTAAAAGTGGAAGTTATATTATAAGTATTGAATTAAATCTCGTAGACCAATGGTCATTTATTTACTTTGTTCACTGTACCGTAATTTTGACTTATCACCTTAACAAATGACAAATCCACTGATCATTTGAATCTAAACACGGGGTCAGTGTAAAAGTCAACCGAGTGTAACAGTTTAGGGAGTTTCATCAAATCTTAGCGAGTACTGGGCGGTCGGTTGGTCAAAAGCTTTGATAACATCTGCCGGCAAGCCGTGACGTTAATTTGAATAAATCAAATCTACAATTTAGAAGGTTTGGGAATGTCAGTCTCTAGACGGGCGGAAGGTAATGAAGGTTACATCCCTTTTAAGCTATTTTCGGAACGCGCTTTTGTTACGCACTGGTATAATTTGTTTTGTAGTCAAGAGATCTCTTTTAACGTTCTAAATATGAAAATATTTGGCGCCATGTTGACACAATTGTCGAGCCGTTAACTTTACTGCTCGTATTATTTATTGTTCTTAGTGTTGGTATTTGTCAAGTAATATGAGTATTTTTCTAAGAAAAAGGTTATTTTTGAATCATATATTTATGCAAAAAGTGTAGAAGTTTAGATTGATTTAAAGATTTTCATTTGTTTTGTTAATCATCATTCACAGGTCAGTTCGTTAATCACAATAATTTAATGCAACAAACGTGGATGTTTGTGATGATGGATAAATTTTAATTGTTTTTAGCGCAAACACTACTAAACTTAATTAAATAAAAAGTTATTGTACTAAGCCTTCATATAGAAATAAAGGCTAGTTATGTTTTTTAATGGGCAGTAGAGGCCATTTGAAGTACAATTACACCAGGTCTAAATATTATATAAATATTAACAAAAGATTACAGGCTGTTATATAACCACAAAGAAATGTCTCATGTTAATATAGCGGATTAACCGTGACGTGCAGCTATTAATTTATTTATAATGACAAAAACAGATTCTATAATATTCTAACCACATTGCAGGTAGAATTTATCGATTAATTCAAATATTCGAATCGAATAGAGGCCACCACAAAGCGTTATCACACATTAGATACACGAGTAAAGCAGTTTAGGGCCTGTACCATATCTCATGCCCAATGAAAAGTGGCACCACTTTCGTTCTTTTTTTGGAATACAAAAGAATTTATGAAACGTAACGTAGATAACATTTTTTATCACACGAAAAGACAAAAAAGTTACGGGCAGCTCTTCCCGAATCAGGTGGTACTGTCGCGCGTAGAGAATAGAATCACGTAAAATATGATTTCGTCGAACGTGTCTCGCCGTCACTGGATACGGAACACCTGCAAGTGAAATGCAGTCGCTGTCACGTTCCTACTATAGTTAGGATTTTGAGGAACGCAATTGGATTTATTTGTTTTATGTTGCGACGAACTCAGCAGTTTTGGTCTTAAATTCTTTGCTCCAAAGAACCACCAATCTTTCACGTCTTTTTTGAAAATGTGGCTTGCATCTACCCATAGTACTCCAAGTATACTATAGGAGAGTGTTACATATTTTTTTCAAATATTCCAACATTTTACGGAAACTAAACAAGTCTAAAGGTACAAGTTCGCGCTGAGACCGCGACACGAGACCGCGACAGGACACGGCGACCGGAGACCGCGACAGGCACTTGACACTACAGAATTTTATGGGCGCCAGTTCGCGCCGAGACCACGACACGTGCCTCCTCTCTCGGTCGGTCGGTCTCCTGTCGCAGTCTCGGCGCGAACTGGCGCCCATGCAATTTTTTTTTTTAACTATAATAGATTCGCACTTGACCATAATGTCAAGTGCCTGTCGCGGTCCCGGCGCGAACTGGCGCCCATACAATTCTATAGAGTCAAGTGCCTGTCGCGGTCTCCTGTCGCGGTCTCAGCGCGAACTTGTACCTTTAGACTTGTTTAGTTTCCGTAAAATGTTTAAAGGTTTGCAGGTTCGCTCCGCGACCGCGATACGAGACCGGAGACAGCCCGCCGCCGCCTTAACACAGTGACAAACAAAGTGCAGGGAGTTATGAAGAACTGCAGTACCAAGCCGATTGGGTCGTATTAATTATTTAAATAAATCCAATATTTAATTCGTCAATTTGGTACATAGGTATGTAGCTGTACACTTTTACACGTGATATTATCAAATATCAGCTACAAAATGACAAATAAAATCAATTAAGACAATGCACAGATTTCTAAAACAAAAGGCAGATGGAACGTGCGGAACATAGATCCTAAGGTCCAGAAAGCAAATATCAAACGCCAAAGCAAATACAAACTCCAGTCAGTATCAAACGGACTTCCGTCTCGTACGGAAGTCCCGTGTGATTTTAAGTTTTGTTTAATTTTATGCCGTCTTGTGTCTTCAAACATTGTTCCCAAAAATAAGAAAAGGAAAGAGGCATATCATTTCATAAGAAAATTTGAATATTTTTACTGCTATTTATATAATTTAGGCGATTTCATTTCGATTGATGAATAGAAACACAACACCTCAACGAAAATTGGTTAGTGTTGCTATACTAAATTGAAATTATTTTCCCTAATGTTAAGGTAAAATATAGATTGTATTTTTTTTGAAGATACTCAAAGACCAAATTATTTATGTAGATTGTATTATTATATTTTAACCCCTATTTTTATAATCGTAATTTTTTTAATTTAATGTGAATCGATGCCTAGCACAAATCAACGACATTACTAGTGTTTATAAAAATACTAATAGTGTTGATGAAAACTATAGTTATGAAGCAAGTTTTTAGTACTTGTAATGGAGCTTAAAAAAGTAGGCGAGTTCTGTCTTGACTTTCTTTGTCCAAAATTGGGGAGAGGGGTGTTAAAGGTGGACGTCAAAAACGCATTTAATTTGGTTGATCGTGGAACCCTGTTGTCCGAAGTGAAGAATAAAATTCTTGACCTCTAAAATTTTCTTTGGCAATGTTATGGCGGACCCACAAAATTATCAAAACAATCCTATGATATCTTCCGTTGGCTATCAACTTGGTGAATCTTCGGCCATGCGACTTTTGGCCTGCCCATTCGTTCTATCATTTAAGGGCGTGTGGGCCGTAATTTTGTTTTTTTAAAACAACTTTAAGACCTTTAAAATAGTGTATTCAACTCTGAAAAATGAATTTTACTTGATAGAAAAAAATGCCAAAGTTACCCCTTTTCAAAAAGGTTTTTCAAGTTTATGACTAAACTAATGACCTTTATTACTAAATTTTGTACTCAACGAAAGCAACTAAAAGTTATAGATGCATTCGCAGAGTTTGACTTGATAAAAAGTATCAGTTATTCACTATGTTTTAATATCTACCATATATATAGCGCGCCGTTCGGCAAGCCTGATCAGTCGCGTTTCGGCGCTCACGGACGACGGGCCTGTGCTTGATTTTGCAATTTTGACAACCGATAAATTTTAAATATTACGATCATAGTGCCACAGTATAACAATATCAGTAGGTATTACTAGTGAAGCACGCTATGATCTTGATTTTTGATACCGTTTTCATTGGAATTGCAGATAGTACGCTGTTTACTTTATGTTGTAGACCAAAAGGGGAGTCTCAAAAAACTGACGTCGATACCACATCAGTAAAAAATTCAATGCGAATGCAATGGAAAATAGATAAGTATCGGTAAAATATTCGTTCGTTAAATCAGAGATCGGGATAAAGAAATAATGAGAGGGGAGAAATCCCCTGCGCAAATCCCCTAATATAAATGCAAGTTAGGTATCATTTATGATATGCCATTTAGGTAAATTCTTTGGTAGTAAGGTACTTAGTACTTGGAAGAAAAGTCCTCACATACAGATTTTACCACTTTGGAAGAGACTTTCTAAACTATTCAGTTTAGAAAAAAAATGTTAGGAACTTCAATACAATTGAACTTGAACTTGAAATTGAAATTGAAAAATTTGAACACCTTTCCATTGATACACGTATGGTTTTGTTAGAATTTTTATTTTTTTATTTCTTTTCTAAGTTTGTGACACCACCAAAATTTATTGTTTTTTCTTTTTTTTGTATGAAAATGTTAATATTGTTCATAGAAATTTAGACACTTGACCAAGTTTGATAAGAAGCCTTTTAGGCAGTAAAATTACTCGTAGAATTTAACTCTCCACTAAATTTCCGATTCGTATTTTTCATATAAGGTTTAGAATCATTTCCTGAGCATAAAATCACAAAATAATAACAAATCCAGGTGGAGTTTCAAACGCCAGCTCGAAAAAATGTTTTTGGCTGATATTCTGAAAAGTTATAAAGCCTATTATTATTGTAGAAAATAAATTTTCCCATCTTTTGTTGCCAGTAAACCTTTTTTTTCGAACTTACCGATTACGATTTATTATGTCAAATTTGATGATAACAATGTAAAAATAATAAGATGTGAATTCTGTTCCCAGTAGCATAAACATGCCCCTTTTTACCGGAATGGAAGAAGGGTTATGTTATTCGCGCATATCTTTTATGTTTGTAAATCTTTTATTTCCACATATCTTCCAAACGGCTGGATGGATTTTGGTAACTAAGATATTCTAAGACTAGTCTCATTCGCCAAAGTGTCCTTAGATAGTAGGTAATATTTTTTTACGTGTAGATTTTTTTGTAGTCGTGGTTTTTAAATAAAAGTTATTCTATCATATTGCTCGTTGCTCGAAAAACCAGAACCGTTCATCATCATGATTGAAGAGTTGAACGAAGAGTTTGGTCTCCACTTTTGTAATAAGAACAACTAAGCTGTGAAACGCATTGCCAGAGTGGGTTTTTGTCGAAGGTTCGAACCTTGGGGTACCTCACACGAGGCACAGTGTACCTCGTAACACTGTGCTTGTTTCTATTAGAGAAACAAGTTCCATCGTAGGCCACATCATTTACATCCACTATTATCGGCATCATCGCAATCGTATCATTAAATGGGTTATAAATCGTACACGGTAAATTTTCCAAAAAAAGTTAACTAGCAACAAAAGATTTAAAATTTTATTTTCTACAATTATTGTCAAAATATATAGTTTCCAAAATATCGGCTAAAACAGTTTTTTTCAATTGGCGTTTGAAGCTCTACCTGGATCTGTGAGCATTTTGTAATTTTATGCTCAGTAAGTGATCTTTACCTCATAGAAAAAAAATTGGATTAGAAATTTAGTGCAAAGTTGACCAAAAAACCTTCTATTTTTACTGGCCTTTCATTACGTTTCAGCACATTTTTTAAAATTTTTGACGAACTTGTGAATTATTAGGAAACATTTTAAAAAGATGCATGAAATTGGAAAAGCCGTTCTCAACTTATAGTGTGACCAAACAGAAAAGGTTGAGTTTTGTATATCTACGAGTATAGATAAATTTAATATTTCTTCGTTTCACTTCACAATTCACAAAATTGTTATCACTAGTATAAACAGTATAATCAAATCTTGAACAAAAAATGAGTTTAAATTACATAGTCCCATATTTTAATGTTATTTTTGCACTGTGGCACCAATTCCGCGGTCGGTGACGGTCGCGAGAACAAGACAGCGTTAAATGCCTATTTTGACAGAACTACCTGGCCTTAATGTCTCCGGTCCAATTTAAACGTTTGTTATTTGGACGACGGAACTTTGAGTGGCGATGTGAATAATGTTCAACTGATTTACAAAAACTCTTAGACGGTTTTCGTTGGTTTTTATCAACATTTTTGAAAAGGTGAACTTTTCGTTTTGACACGCGTCCAGTCAAAAGATTGGATAGTAAACAAATTGAACGATCTGGCCCCTAACATCAAATCAGTTGACAAAAATTCTCCTGTGTTCACCGATATTAAATGAGTAGTTGCCACAAGCATAATATTCTAAATTTCACAAAAAAGCTCCGATAGAATACTCAAAATAAACACACACATGATTTTTACTATTATTCGGCATTGTCTTTTTATTCCGAATTTTCTGTACGAATATTCGAATTTTTAGTTGCATGCAAAATCAAAATTCTTAACTTCATAGGATGGAAATAGTAATAACAAGAAATCCTTGCATAATATGTTATCGGTGAAATAATACAATATTTTAACATTCTAATATATGTGTTTATTATACGCGAAGATTTCCGAAGCTAAGACAACAATAGTGGGTTTTTTTTCTTAAGACTGGGAACATTACACGCACACCAACGTGAGTAATTTGACAACGTCGGTGAGAGCTGTCACGCATACATAACTAATTACTGGCCTCACAGTGTCGTTCACGAAGGTTTCATCTGTTTAGAAATCTGTGAGACAATGTTAAAATTTCATAAATTAACAATTTTATCTAAACGAACATCAATTTTTAAGTGAAAAAATCAGCATTGCCATTCAGCATGGTAATACTGCCAACTTGACGGGATTGTTAGCGTCCAACTTGTTAGCGATATTGAGAATTTTTTTGGGTTCCGTACTTGCTAATGGTACGGAATCCTTCATACGCAAGCCCACTCGCACTTGGCCGGTTTGATTGTTATCTCGAGTCCTGAATCGGTTTATGTATTTGAATGAGTATATTGATACATACTAATACAAATAGTTCATTTGTTATTTAGATGTGATTAGTATAACTAACTGATTTTTGTGGACACCTAGTGATGTTTTCATCATAATTCAGTTCTGTTAATAAGCTGAGTAGTTTCATCGCTCAATAGGAAAGTAAGTCTGCAGAGACAAACAAAGGTCGTGAGTTTAATTTCTATCCAGGACAAATATTTATTCGACCTCGTTTCCTTCCGAAGTTTTATTTCATTGTTAAAGCAAAACGTGATGACAAGTTCATACATCTCCACATGGAAACGCTCACAGAAGAGCAGCTGGGATTCAAACCTATAAACTCACAGTGGTAAAAGCGCAGTCAATCGATTCGATAAGCGACCTGTAAGCGTTTCATTCCGTTATACAATTGCTTGCAAAAACAATAAATTGTCTACGTTCAAAGTAGTATCATCAGAAAATCCATTGAGAGCTCCTTTGAATAGGTAATCTACTGCGTATTATTAATATTGGAATTTAATCTATATTGCTGAAAGCGGGCACACAAGTATTTCCATTAAACAATTTATTTTGTGGAAACTTCGTACAAACGTTATAACTTATCGATACTATCTAAGTATTAATTGGAAGTCAGAAACTTGTTTTAGTGTTTGGATAGTTCATCTTGTGAAATATGATAGTTAATTAATAAAATATGATTGCTTTTGTGTTGATGGCCTCTCGAAAGGATTGCGTTCTAAACACGATTTTGTACAACTTTTAATCAGATGGTCTCAAAAATTTAAAATTAACATATTACTAATGTTGGTTGTTTAGTTTCATAAGTCTCAAATAGGTTCTTAAATTAGATTTATTTCCAGAAAATTGTATTGTTCGTAAGTTTCAGGAGTCTCGATTGATAGCGCCACAATAAGCACTATAAGCAGTGTAGAGTAGTTTTTCAACCCAAATGAAGTGGGGACGGTCGCTAGTAGCACTATTTATACCATTGTAAGCACACACTTACGGTTTCTTAAAAGGAAACTGCTACTTTGTTCAATGGGTTTCATAGACTGACCCAGATACATAATAAATACGTACATTCATCACGCCAATATTTGACCTGCTGGGAATCGAACCCACGACCTACGGCTCTACAGACAGACTTACTACCAACTTAGTTACTAATAATTTTCAAGTTAAAACATTTTATACTATTAAAACCAGAGCGACAATCGGTGGCCTTACCGCTAAGAGCGATCTCTTCTAGGCAACCTTAGCTGATTTTTTCACCTTCGGAGTTGGTTTCTGTCGCTATGTGGGATAACTTGGATGGTAAATATAATACTGAATCGTGCTGTGAAATTAATTACATGATATTTATCGTGATTAATTGATGGAGCGAGTCTTCAATGCATTGGTGATATTATGCGTCGTGTTCACGAGTGAACTCATATTGTGCTCCGAATTTGCAAATTTATCGAAACGTCAGACTGATTCTACCATACAACCAAGGTTTATATATCATATACTATAATGATAGTGTTGTAAACAGCTATTGTTGCGTAGGACATCCCAGCAGTTGTTACGTACATTATTATCAGGGTCCGCTGCTGGACTTAGACCTCTCCTATGATACGCCATTCAGCTCTATCCTCGATATTTCTTCTTCAGTCACTGCCTTGCTTAAATCATCACTATATAGAGCTTCAGTCGTACTCTACATTTTTTATTTGCGGTCTCCGTTCTTAACACGTCTACCCCAACGGTTATCGGTCCTACGACAGCCGTTGTTATTTTTTTCCCTACGAGACAAAATGTAAGAACCTGCTTGATAGTTATCGTCGCAGAGTCCCGTTACTCGTCACTTTGTATCACTAAACTACAAGACAGAACGAATCAGAACGAGGTACGTGCTACAGTTAGTACGACTCGCCTATTTTAAAGTGAGACTTTGCACTGATTTGATACAAAATAGGATACTCTCATGAGTTCTTTCGCAAGTCATGTTCTACCCCACACTATAAACAACCATGATAGCTTAGGACGGTACCTGCTTGTGCGTTATCTACAAACAAAACGCTGCCGTATTGTACACTTTTTAAGGTTCCAGTAAGTTTCAAGCAATAACGAAAAACTAGATTAGAAACAGTAGTACGTTTCATAGTACCTACCTGTTGTGTGGTACTACGTTATCTGACTTAAAACAAAAAGCGAACTAGACACAATTAAAAGATACAATAATAAAACGCTAAAGTACTTTAATTTATTGACTCAATCTTTTTAAAAATATTGATTACAAGGTAGATCCTTCCGTTTTCACACAGAGGCTCAATCGCAATGTAGCTCAATTTTTCTAATTAAAAAATGTGGCCCATAAGTAATCTAGGAGTAATCTAAAGGAGTTTTTATGTAGTTACTTCTGTACTAAAGTATGAGGGTATAGAGGTATCTATACTAATATTATAAAGCTGAAGAGTTTTTTTGTTTGAACGCGCTTATTTTAGGAACAACTTTACCGATTTCAATAATTATTTCACCATTAGAAATGTACGTTTTCCCTGAGTGCTACAGGTTATATATTATGTAACACAAGCAAAGCCGGGTAGACCGCTTGTACTACTATAAAGGTAGTAAAAGAGATATGTATGAAATGAAGTTGTAAATTAACTTTGACAAATAATTGCAAGCAAGCTTTGAAGTGATAGTACATAGATTACGTTATCAGTACTGCCTATCGCCTAGCAGACTGTTCTCTTTCTCTAAAAGTGTGACAGACTACATCGAAAAAGTAAAAGGTCAAAACAATTTTTTAGAACTTTGGCAACCCCTATTGGCCGTTCCTATTGTTAAGATGCCAACTCGTCAAAGGTGCTTAAGTGGATAATTTGTACAAGTTGATTCGTGCCCTATAACTTAGTTTAATTTGAACTAGGCGAAAGCTATTTCCTCACTTCAAACGGTTCTAAGTATAGACAGTAAGGGCAGTAATATTTTAAGGAATAATGAACACTGCCTGAGGATATCTCTCTTATATATTAGAAAATTATAAAAAAAATATGTTTCAAAGCTAATACATTGTGTTTTATTGTCCTTTTCATTAACTTATATGCGTGTACCAATAAAACCTCTAAATGATTCCATAAATACAAAAATTTGGATGTACAATTAATTTTAGCTGTGTTTAGCATGACAAATAAAACTCAGATCTATTCTCCGTATCTCTAAACTATGATCAAACACGATTTTTGTGTCTTTCTGTACATTTCAAATCATAAATTTCAAATATTCATATTTTGATATTCCTGAATTTTTGGGTATTTATCTTGCTTTATTAATCTTTAAGTAATTTTTCAAAATACAGCTGAGTAGCACAATACACAATAAAGTTACTGGGTTGTTAACGTACAGCGTTTTAGCTCGGGAAGCAACCGTTTAATTATAGATGCAAGAATTTGCTAATTCGATGCTAAAGCCATCTCCATAGTATTGTGTTCAATGAAGTACTCTATACAAGCTATGAAATATTAATTAATAGCCATAACCGTAATACTACGAGTACACTATTATGGATTCGAACGATTTCCATTAAGCTTTTATTAATAGTCATCTTCTTTTTCAGATTAAATACATTATATTAGCTTATTTCAAGGTTTCAACATCTATTCTATGAATATTATGGAAACAGAGTTTGGATGTCTAGATGTTTGGATGTTTGTTGTTTATTCACAATGGAATATCTGAACGGATTGAAATGAAATTTGAATTATTGGGTAATGGTCTGGTATATCATACTTTTTATCACAGTAAAATGAGGGAAGTGGATAATACCGCAGGCCGCTGCCATTATAGAGTATTTTAAAATAAAATAGTGAAATTGTAATAACCTAAAGATACTATCTGACAATTAATTTAATTAGTTTTTTACGTGGAGACATGACATAATGCATTTACACAAACTTACCACCCGTGGGAACACGCAAAGGGTATGTATGTACCGCGTTATGGTCGGTTAAAAACCTAACTAGAAATATATTATGCTACGATACGCCACTTTTTGCGCACTTTTGACAAAAAAATCATGATTGGGATATGCACAAATTTTTACTAACTTTCTTCACCAACAAGGAACATTTTCAAAAGAGTACCTTTTAGTACCGTCGTTGTCTTTGACACTGCACATGGCCACCAAAAAAACAGTGACCGAAGGTTCGTCTGCTTCTCTAAAAAGAAATGTACGTAAAAGCTTTTTTTTTTAATTTTCACCTGTTATAGTTTTACACTTGACCGCCATCTCACTTGATGTTAAGCGACGATGCGGTCTACGATGGAACGTGTTTACCTAGAAGAAACCGATTCACTCTCGATTTGAAGACACCAAGACTATATCCATCAGGGAAAACCCACACAGGCAACTCAATCCACAGCCTAGACTTCCCTAAAACAATGTCATTACATTATTGATGAAAACAAAAAAAAAGATTTATAACTTCTGGAACAAACATAAGGATAGATATGGAAAAATACATAACGTAACTTTGTAAAATGTAATCATCATGATAAAGTGAAGTACCTACCATAAATATTTTATATCTATGTATTGAATGTTTCTTTATGTTTATACGAACATCTATAACTTTTAACGTAATTTTTTCTTTCAAATTCCTTTTCCGTATTCAAAGAAAACTTAAACCCCTTAAATAACTGTCTATTGTTTGAATGTTAGGTGCATTCCATAAATTTGACCATGTCGTGCACACAAATAAAACTATACAAAATATACACATGTAAAGTTCGTTATATCGTTACTAAACGTCATAAAATTCCGCAAAACAATGTGTTTGCTAAAACATTTTAAAGGGGTTTGGTATTACGTAGGCCTTGACAAACTGTTTAGAATATTTACAACGAAAAGTTAGAATTGTATAGGCGATCGTAGCTCTACGTAGGCTTTACTGCTCGTAGGCTTTACTACAGATTCACAGGTAACACAATTAATGTTTGTACTGTTACGCTGAGACGGAAGTGCGATTTGTAATCTGTTAACAATAAATTTAAGATTACTCTTGAATTAAACCAATTGAAGTCAAACCTTCTTTAACCACATTAAGGACTTCTTGGTAGGGGAAAATCTTATGGGTTCGCGTAACTAACATGCGCAATATTAGTAAATCAATAAATAAATTATATAAATAAAATAAATTAATGGAAATAAATTTTAAATGTGACGTATTGCGCAATACTCGTATTGTTTAATTCTAAAATGTTAAGTTTAACAGTTTCAGTTATATCAACAGTCGCAATGACTACCAATTTTTTTATTCATGAAATTTTCTGTAAATTTCATTTTATTTCTTACATTTTCGCTATTGCTGTCTCGACAATTTCAAGCGAAAAGAAAAGAGAGAGAGCAACATCAAAACTAAGACAATTTAAGTTAGGCGATAGAACCTCCGGTCATACAAAGTTTCGACAATGTTTCCTACACCAGCTATCAGACACGTGTAGTATGTCTGTTTGTTTATTACGTCTCTGTTCCGTAATTCGCTTATTTCATCGCCCGACCCCATGGCGATGACGTTCGGATGACATTACGTCGCATCCTGAGCGTAGGAACCACTTTCATCATTTCCTTTGGGCCATATTTATTGGATGCCACTGGGTATAGGAACGGGAATATGGGAGAAGAATATGAACTACCATAAAAACGGAATTTATAAGTACGTGATGGCTTCTTTTCTAATGAAAACTTTACTTCATACCTAACTACTGGCGTTATAAACACATCTGAAATTTTAAAAGGACAATGAAAGTATGAAGACGGTTCCGATGCTCAACAAGCCAATTTTTACCGCATGCCAGTGGTATTACGACGCTAAATAGTAATATACTAATGCAATCCAACGAACACCAGAGTTGTGATTGTGGACCGTTGCAAACAAACGCTCCAAAAGGGGGGCTATATTAAATAAATAAATCATAATGCGCGCTTGCACATAACACAGTGATGGGTAGCTATTTGGACACTAATAGTTCAAATTGTATCTAACTGTATTGTGTTAGTGTACAGGAGATCTAAGATCGGTGATATAAGACGAGTGATTTATTTGTCCTTCAAACCATAATCTATTGTTTCCACAGCAAACAAAACTAACTGACAAAGAAACAAATATGTGGTACATTTTCAAGCAGACTGCAGAGTCCTGTAACTACGTGCATTACCCACAGAGTCGTATTGTTGTTAGATAAATTTGAAAGTGAACAAACTGATTACGTTATATTACATTAGTATTTACTAATACTGTTACGCTTTCACACCTAAACCACCCTAAACTCAGAGATTAATACTTTATCTAGGGCTAAACTACTTAAATTAAATTTGGTACTGAGGTAGTCTAGAGCCTAACGGGAAAGAAGGGCTTAAAGGTTTGAAATAGAGGACAAATGCTTGGAGGGAAGTTTCGACATTTTTTAGGCTAGAAACATAAAACTTATATTTTACCTTTTGATAAAATAAAATATGCTCTTAAAAGTTTTATTTCGACTTTTGGACCGTGGATAGTAGCCGTGGATTACACCAGGAACCGCAGTTAGTACTTAGTATATCTTGCATATGCAGCCAACTAAATCTTCCCACTTCTGCGACTCGAAGCCTTCTCTCGTAAGGAGAGAGTCAAGGCCAACTCTCTCTCTCGGCTCTCGCTGTCTCTTTTCTTTTCGCTTAAATAGATAGAAACATCAATAGCAAAGCTAAAGCCGATTTAGTTAGGCGGTAAAAGGGCGGGTTGGTGGATGACAAATGACCTCGAAAAAATTTAGGTACATGTCGGTTCTCTCACGATTTTCACCGGGATTACACACGCGACTCCGAAAAGACAGTGGTGCGCGTGGGATTTGAACCCGGGGCTCTGGATCGGCAGTCGCCGTTCTCCCGACTAGACCCAACTGTAACTTAGTAGGTATATCAGCTGGGACGTGATAATAGTATACCTTTATGAAAGTAAAAATCTCTGCAACCATTTAGTACATACCAACACAAAAATAGTTTAAGATCTGTTGCCACTTTTTGTAATGTGCTTAATACTCTGTTTTTTTAGAGTGGATGCATCTTGTTTAAATGTTGTTCTGTTCATAAATTTCATGTAAGCACATCATTAGCGGTCTACCCCGGCTTTTTTCGTGGTATATAATATGTAGTCTATAGCACTCAGAGATCATGTTTATACATTGGTAAGGGTGAAATAATTTTTTTAATCGGTTCTGTAGTTCCTGAGCTTAGCGCGTTCTAACAATTAAACTCTTCAGCTTTATAATATTGGATTTTATGGATTATATTTTTCTTAAACTTATACATTTTCGGTTTGGCGTAGCTCGTAACTTTTTGTTAAAATAATAAATAATTCATTATTTTATCAGTAAAATTAAGTAACACGCTAATTCAAAATTACGTAGTAGTATCGCGCTAAAACACTAGTTATATGGGAGAAAAGCATCATATCCTTCTTTTCCTTATTCAACTCCCTTGGGTTGGTACAATTTAAAGATTTAATCTATAAGTTTACATCGCTCGCCATCTCAGTACTATGAGGAATGAGTACCTATACTCAGTGGTAACTAGACGTTCATGAAGTCAGTCAGTCATATTTTGTAAATGATCGTAATTTCTTTTCATAGTATGGCCAAACTATGAGATTCTATATATTTTTAATGTTTAATCAGATTGCACTGTATTTTTTTTTTATTTTTTTTTAGTTTATACTTATTGTACTGTACCTATAGGTACGTATTGTCATTCTTTGATATAGCTGACACGGATCAACTGCAAGATCTACTATAGAAAGACCTGGGATTCAAACTGCGTAGGTACTCAAAAATCCAAAATAACAAACATCCTGCTGAAACGCAAGACTAAAATCGAAATGCGATTAAGTTACCCCTAAATGTATCTTTGAATCGTGCATTGTTGTCAAAATATTTAAAAAAATATGTCATGAAATCAATTAATTAATTTGACTGCCAGCTCTTACACTCTAAAAAAATGCCACCACACCGCTTGTCTACGTGTCGGAAATATTAACTCGAGCATTTGAATATTTTATGATCAGTAAAAAGAAAGATTTGAATCGCAAATGTGTTCGCATTTTAATCAAACGAGTCGTCGAACGAGCGAGCGCTGTGATTCCGCGCCGTGCTTCATGCCTCGTTTGTGTTTTGTGAGGATATGAACGATTTTATGCTATATTCTGAGTGTGGTGATATGCAGTTTAATGTAATATGGACGCTATATAAGCAATCCTTGATTATATTATTCTTCGAAATGTTCCTCAATTTTCGTGATGGATTTACCTAAAACATCAATGTGTTTCAACTTCAGAGAAACAAACAAGTTTCGATTTTTATCAGTTAAGTTTAATTTAGTTAATTAAGAAATTGATATTGGGGTGCAATTGTCGACATTTTCCCCATTTCTGAACAGATGTGTTTACCTTATAGATACTGCTAAAGGCTAAATTGGACCGATTTCAATTATCTCTAAATGTATTTAAATTGTGTATTTAGCCCAAAATAATATGCTTTTTTTATTTAAATCAGTAGAGTCACGCCGTCAGGTGTTTTGCCAAGATCACTCGGTTCGAGTATGGAAGATACATTGGCAGTAAAGTCCGGCCCGTGCTTTTTGTCCGACGTATGCATTGGACTGCATAGCATCTTGCACCGAAGCGCAAGCTAATCGCCACACGCAATTCAGAAAATTCAGTTCAGAACCTAAAAACTGTTGGTATTGCAAGATGAAGTTTGTTATCCCGATTCCTACATACGCATCGAACACAATCGAACTACGATTCAAAAAATGTGAAACGATATTCATCTAGGTAATGGACCGAATTGATAGGAAAGAACTCTGGAATACCCTTTTTTCCATTTGATTTTTTTTTGACAATATTGATTGTCTTCAGTTTAAAATCACCATGTCCCATCTCAGATTCAACACATGTTTGTAATCAACAGAAGAAACCGCGCAATTTCCAAGAAGACCAAAACATTTTCATTTAATGTACCGGGCGCTTTCAAAACATAATCCTTGGTATTTATTTGGCATTAAAACGGCTTACTTTAAGTTTCCTCGATACAAACAAGCCGCACGGCAAGCTTCTTGTAAGAAATACAATTTAACTTCGCCACGAACACAAAATGTTTCATTTGAAAACGTTTCCTGAAGGATTGTAACAAATTGAATCTCACGCCTGTTCAATCCTTTATTTCATCGCCTCCCCTAATGCGAGAAAAGATTATTAATCGAAAATTTTCCAACTTCCAACTGTTTGGGAGCAGATGTTTTGTTTTATTCATTGATAAATGTTTCAGAATGGTTTTGTGTTTGTTTTCGTAATCGCCATGATCAACGGATTGCGAGAGGCCGTTTTGCGATGAGATATTTTACCGAATGTTGCGAAGTTTCGTTTGTTTTCCGATACAAATGTATTGTAGGGGTCATTAAGAGTCTTTTATTATGAGAACTCGCTCTTTTTGTGTATAATTCTAAAACAATTGCGGTTTATCGTCAACAAACACTGAAAAACAAAATTACTTTTACGAGTCACTCTTCTCAAGTCTAGATCATTCGGAGTGTCAAAAAATAAAAATACAAAATCAAGTTTATTTCAAATTACAGCTTACAGCGTTTTTATATTTATAACAGTACTTTTAATGGTTTTACAAAATACTGTATCTCAATATCAGTTTTCTTCAGAACTCGTTACGTTAATTTCTATCGATCCATAATTATAGTCGTGTGGTTGTTAAGTCTAGAAAATGGTAGTTGACAGATTCTTAATCCAATTTTAAAATTGAGTTGGAAATTATAGTTTTGGTTTGGTGAATGTCACAAATTAGACGTTATATGATTACAAAATATGAGTCACCTCCCAATACTAATAATACAAAATTATACATGTACAAGTTAAAGTCTAGACATTGATAGGTCTCGTATTTTTAACCGACTTCCAAAAAAGGAGGAGGTTATCAATTCGACCCCTATGTTTTTTTTTTTTGTTTTTTTTTATGTATGTTACCTTATTTCTCGAGAACCTCTACACCGATTTTAAAATTTATTTAGTAGTCAGGGTTTAATCAACATTTTTAATTCTGTTCTTGTACACTAAAAGACTCAGGTCAAAAAGATAGTAGATTGATGCTATGTAGGCACAGGTAAGTAGTATGTATCCTATACCTGTTAGATTTGGCTGGCACCGACTTCAAATAGATGAGTGAGTAGCGCTTATAATAATGATTTTAGTTTATTTTTCGCTTTTGAGTGCCTATTTGTGGTTTTGAAGTCGGTTTAATTTTTTGTACGAAAATAGTTTATATTGCTCATCAGTTGGTATCATATCTGCCTATTTAGTTGAAGGTCGTTGTTTGATTAACGCTCTAGGTATATCTATGTTCATAAGTTTGATATTACAGCCATACGAGTACATGGCATAAATGTAGTCTAAGTAAATATTAAAGTAAGCATTTAAAAAATTGTAACATATGTATATTCCCATTAACATTTGGATAAAATTTTTGGATTTGGATTTGGATTAAAGATTTAAAGTCAAAGTACTTTATTTATAACTTTTATTTTTTCTCTGGATTTTCTCTGGACTTGCAAAATAATGGTAACCGTACGTACTAGGTGTTGCGCGGGAGTACCAACGTTTCGCCCATACTACTTTTAAGTCACTGTGAGGGACCAATGAGTCTATACTTTGTTTTGCTACTGTAACCATATGTATCGAAATAGATTTTCTATCAAACTTTTATGCAATGTTTTTGTTTGCTAATTCGATTCGGAGCTACAACTTGTAAAAAAGTACTTGGTAAATATACCCAGTATTATTTTACATCTTGTAAAATCAAAATTAAATATCACCTATCTGATTCCCGTAATATCTACAAGCCTTCCATAATTTTGGAGCTAAATAGTGTCGTATGAAAAATATTGGCGAATATACTCGTAGGTACAAATTATTACTTGATATTATCGTGTTCTTAATACAAGTTACAATATATTTACACTTTGATTAATTCAGAGATCAAAAGATCCCCACAAGGATACCGTAAACCCGAGGTATCGCCATGATACACTGGAATTCCTAAACGCAAATAACTGAATACCGGCGGCATGTTATATTTCGCAATTCCCCGCAACGGGCAAACTACGTAATAATATTGTGCTCGGGCCCACATTCGGGGCGAATCATCGATAGTCATTATCGAAGAAGCGGGTTTAAGAGCCGGCCCAGCCCCGTCGGGACCCTTACGAAGGTCTCATCCCGACGCGTTCGATAACTATGCTAATGTTATTTGCGCCAGTGGGTTTCAAAACGGCAGCATCCACTAACTCGGCATTCCCCAAGAACAACGGTACCCCAAAGGTAAGGTTTAGAATGAAACATCTTACTTTACTGCCTATAATGCGATATTGTGAAGAGATTTCGTATTTTTTTGCAAGATCGGAAGTGTCTGATTTTGTAGAGATTTTTGGGACGGAATCGGTTCCGGGGTGGCTCTGGTCAGTAGATTCTTTGAGCTGATTGTATAGAACTGTTTGGATTAGAAAAAGGTAAAAATAGTCATCCGGGTCTTTTATTGCAAGTCAAGTTTTGTTGGTATAAAAATAAAAGAGGCGTTTGAACCCACGTAATGACGTCATTAAAAATGACTTTTTTGTAAAATGGACTTTGTCTCCTAACAGTTTAAGAATAAAAAAATACTATTTTCCAAGAAAATTAACGTAGGTACATTTTTTGCTGTACAGCGATCATCGATATAATTAAAGAAACGAAGATGAGCTATGCTATAATCTAAAGACAACATAACGTGGCGAAAATTTCGTTGGAAAATTTTAAAATTGAATTGTCAGCGTACGTACACAACCTTCCGGACCCAAGGCACAATAATTGTCAGCGAACAACTCCTTGTTGCGACTGAGACTAAATCAGGAGACGTCACCTGATTTTGCATCGCCATAGTAGAAGCGTGTTTGCCGCTTCTGCCGTTTTTAAGAGTTCGATGACAGCGATTCACATTTTATCATCAAGTCGCCTGATGATATTTGACGGACTGATCGAAGATGAATCACGGTATTAATATTCCAAACATCCGGAAAGATATTTCATGGCATAGTTGCCAATAAAATTTTAGAGCAGAATACTTCGTACGTTAATCAAATTTATATCCCATAACCAATTATAAAGTTCAGTAATTTAGCTGTATCCATTTAAATCAGAATAATAGGTCAATAAATAATGCTGAAATTTTTGCACACAGTATTATGTAACTCCAAACTACTTTCATACTAAAACATAGTTATTTCTGCAGTTTCCTATTAGTAGAATATCTGTAGAGTGAAAGTAACGAAAACCTCACTACATTACTTCTTACTCTTGTACTTCTTTATAATAAAATACTTCTTTATCTATTTTATAATTTTATCACCGTGACCTCCAGAAGTACTTTTAAATATCTGTACCATAAAACACATTTTAGTAGATTTTAACTGAGCATTCCTTTAATATGTTTCTATAGTTATTTTACTGATCATGGCTTTTTAATGCAATTAATATTTCAGTAGCAATTCTTCTCAAATAAACGCAGGTGAAACCGTGAGGCACAGCTAGTAGCTGTATGTCGTTAAAATATAACTTTAGCAATATATTTGGGCTGATCCGCAATTCATATCAAATCGATCATAAAACTTTTAATAAACCTGCAAGCGTTCCAGAATACAGTCATGCAACTGAAACATGCGTGAACTTATGGTACACTAAAATGTTTTACTTCAGTCTTCAGGCTACACACAAAAGATGTGCTTACTCGAAAGGGTCTCAAATCCAACATTTATTAACAACTGGACTGGTAGAAATCCGCTGTTTTACTCGGTTAATTCCCCATCTTATTGTTTCTCCTGGATAAAAAGTAGTATCTGTGTTCCAAACTATTATCTACTTAACATCAGGCGAGATGGCGGTCAAGTGCGAACTTATTACAGTTTAAAAAAATCTACATCATCAAAATCACTTCAGTAGTTCTTTATTCAAAAGGGTCTAGTATTCTAGTAGAGTTAATCACGTTTAAAATAGTCTGCTGAAAAGTGTAATAATGACCAATAAATTTCATAGTAAAACGTTAATAAACAGGGCCTGTTACATTACTTCCTTCTTTTAAGCTGCAGAGCTATATCTATACAAATATTAAAAAGAGGAAAGATTTGTATTTTTTGTATGGCACGAATAAACTCAAAAACTACTAGCCCGTTTTAAAAAATTCTTTTGCCAATAGAAAGCTACATTATCACTGAGTAACATAGGCTATGTTTATCACGAAAAAAAATGAGATATCTACGTAAATTTTTACTAAAACCAACGCAAGGTATTAAAAAAACAGTCATAAAATAGCTTTCATCGCATACGCTGCGGAAAGTACTAATGATAGACCAAAACAATGTTCTACATTATTATAGAACGTATTAAAATCTACAAAAAACCTCGCGAGACCATATGTCTAACTTCAGTAATTACCTCGCAACAACTACTTTTTTACATTTTAAAAGTAAGTAAAAAATGCCTATCAAATTCAGACCATGTTATCAACACATTTGTATTAATTCTTATCCAAATAAATTATTTCTTATTCAAGACTCTTTTAATACCTATTGATTACTTTTTGAGTTATTGAAGTCGAACATTCCATTCAAAATATTTAACGAAATTAAAAATATAAATCCTATCAAAATGCGGCGCCGCGCGGCGCAACACCGATAGAGGGGACACCGAGGCACGGGGGAGAGGTGTTCGCAGCTATGAAATAGGTAAGTACGAGTAGCCGCGCGCGCGTCTACTAATTCGCGTGGTCGCCTCGCTACGTAGGTAGTGGACGCAAATGATATTAAATATTAAACATTTTTTCGTAACACTTTTTTATGTTCCTATCAAAATGTTCTTTTCAGAACTACTGTTGTATAAGTTTATTCTACCTTTACTGTTATTGTTCAAGTTTTCTCGCACTTTCTACACAGTATTATATTAAATTTATTCCATTTCGGTTTCCTCACGATGTTTTCTTTTACCGTTTTAAATTGGAGGCATTACGGACATGCCTTCGAAAAAATAGTGATGCGCGTGTAATTTGAGCTGGGGGATAGGATACGATATAGGTCATCCCCAAAGGTCCCCTTTATTCTACCTACTAAAGTTGAACAAAACGGAGCATTAAGGACTACGATGATGAGACGATCAGAAATCTAGCTGTGTCAATAGATTCAATAAGCAGCCCACTAAATATTCCTACTCGGAGGGACTCGGGGCCCTCTCTCGCAAAGAGAGAGTCAAGTCCATAATCCACCACGCTGGCCCAGTGCGGGTTGGTGGATGACACATGACCTCAAAAGATTCTAATTACATGGCGATTTCTTCACGATGTTTTTCTTCACCGTTTTAAGTTAGCGGTATTACGCATATTACTCCGAAAAGACAGTGGTGCCTGGTGCACGTGGGATTTAAAACCGGGGCTCCAGATCGGCCGCCGCCGTTCTCCCGACTAGACCAGCCGTAACTATTTAGTACGTATTTAGAACTAATAGACTTTAGTACCTACATAAAACATTGCACAACCATAAACTACGTCGTAGGTGGCATTAGCAGATTTTTAACACTAAATTACAACAATTAAATATTTACTGATTTAATTTTTGATTTGATGCGTAAAAGTAAAAGGGAATAACAACGACGCCAGACACGCCTAAAGTTTTAGGACTAATGATAATATACCATAACAACTAACGCATAACAGTTTTCGCATAATTTTTGCTACCGTATATAGCATAAACATAACTTAGCATAATGTTTAAAGGCACATATTGAGAGAAGCATAACAATACCTAAACATAACAATTGGTCTTATTATGGTCTATCACTGAGGTACGACTCCGGGTGAGCTCCTGGAGCCAGAAGCTCTATGTCCTTGAGTGTAACCTCTCGCTACGGCGACGACCTCGCTTGGCTCGCTCCTCTCAGGACCTCCCTTGAGCTTCTGGCTTCCGCATTTTTTTTATGAAGTAAAATAGGCAAAAAAGCATGCGTTTTAAATGATAAACAGATGATTGGGATTGTTTGTTTTGTCTTATGTCCTAAGCATGGCAATTCTGCCAAGAGTGTGTTAAAATTTGTAAGTCTAATAATTTTGTTTTATACTTATTTTCCATAACACCCGTGCGAAGCCGGGGCGGGCTGCTAGTAATATAATAATTTTCACCCTATTTCCACCGACAGATTTTTTTTAAATAAAAAGTGACGAGACGAGCAGTACATGTGCCTGATGGTAAGCAGAATGGCTGCCATATATACCAACCGTAATGCTCTTTTTGTACACCGCAGTCACGGTAATATTAGATAATATAATAATAATATTACCGTGCGTCAGTTATCTTGGTCCTCCGTTTATTGTAATCCTTTTTAATTAACACATAATATTCTAGAATTTATTATTTTGTCAAAGTTTTAAAATATAAGAATAGTGCTGATTACCTACATGTTCCTTTCAGTTCAACATTAACGGCGTAACCCGTATATCGTGAATACAATATACGCTTTTAATGCGTTAAGTCAGCACGCACAGCTTGCTAGGGCCAGTATTCCGGATATATTATATCCAAAACTAAAACACACGGAAATCTGGTGACCTACATTAGAGCCAAGGTGTATCCGTGCCGGTTACTGATCATCTAGAGATATTACATGTTACTTTGACACTCAATTTTGGGTCGTATATCAAGTCCAAGGCTAAATAAGCTGCCAAAAACCAGGTTTCCTCAAAAAGGTGCGAAAGCTCTTCAAGTCTGAACAGGTGTTTACGTTATATCAAGCACATATTTGCTCTCGTATGGAGTACTACTGTTTGCACCTTTCGGATGGATCAGCTAAGTATCAGCTTGAGGCTCTAGAATCGATCGAGAGACAAACAAAACAAATTACTCATATGAAACGACAATCTAGTGCGAAAAAGACTTTAAAGTTTCGAACATCGCCGCAAAATTGCTAGCTTATCGGTTTTTTATCGGATACACTTCAGAGTGTGCAACTGATCTGTATGGTTTGATACCACCACTTTTCTATCGGACTTATCATAGCTCGAAGAACCGACGTCGTTTCATGGTAGCTGTTCCAAAAACATGAACGAAGTGATTTGACTCTTCTTTTGTGATAACAACGTCTAGGCTATGGAATGCCTTGCCTGAGTGGGGTTTTCTCTACGGTTATAATATTGGTGATTTTAAATCGAGAGTGATGCGGTATCTTCTAGATAAGCACGCTCCATCGTAGATCGCATCGTCGGTCGATGATCATTGAATAAGCCCGGTGATTCTGTTGTGATGAAATTCATTGAATGAAATTCATAAGAGCTTTTTTGCCTACGTCGTCCAGGAAATTATAGTTTTTAAAAACCGCCACACCGATTTCGACAAAATTTATTTGGAAGTATTTTATACCAAAAAAAGTAATCGAATTTGATTTTTAGGTAACAGAATTTCGCGCTATACATACAAAAAACAAACACAACCGAATCGAGAACCTTTTTTTAAATCAGTCAAAAAATATTATTTGAGTGTCTAAATTTTAATTGATGTCGACTTTACGATTCGTACTATTCAAGCTAGTGTTACAATCGGCGGCATTATCGCTAAGAGCTATATCTTTCAGGCAAGATTAGGAAAAAAGAAATGTTGATGATGATGATCTCGTTTTTTTTTTTGGGAAATAAATTATGTTCAAGAAATATATTTAATTGGATAACGGGACACTCACGTATTATACGTGAGTGTCCCGTTATCCAATTAAATATGTGTAACAACCACGTTAATTTTAATACTTTCAAGAAATATCTTAGTTTTTGACTTATTCCGAAGCTATCATAAGTTTATTTACTTAACAATTCGTCAGTCTTTCCATGAATCGTAGGCGTGTGAACAAACGAACATTCCAACTAGATTCAAACACAGGGAAATGATAAGTCAACAGTGAGTATAAACGTTTCGTCTCTAAACGTTTGGCTGAGTACCAATCAATTTAAATGTATTAAGGCGTCTCGATAAAACCGTTTCGCTTGTCTCGGCTTTTGTCTGTGGAATAATAAAATGTGGCCATCTGCAACAGGGCTGGCACTTTATTTGGACATGGCATTGCTAATGTTATTTTCACGAAACAACTAAACCTAGTTTAAGACGGCTTACTCAAGATTTTCAGTTTATCCCAAGTCAACCTTATAGCAAAAGGCTGAAACCTGAAAAAGTATAATACGTAAGCAGCCCACTAAATGTTCCTACATTTGGGGTCTTCTCTTGTAAGGAGATAGTCAAGGCCTTAATCCACCACGCTGGGCCAGTGCGGGTTGGTGGATGGCGCATGATTTAGAGATATTCTAGGTAGATATAACATGTCAGTTTTCTAAGTGTTTTGCTTCACCGTTTGCGGCACTATGCACACATGACTTTGAAAAGATAGTGGTGCGCGTAGGATTTGAACCAGGAGCTCCGGATTGGCAGAGGGCGTTCTCCCGACAACACGAACTGTAACTTTTGTAACTTGTTAACTAACTACGTGACAAGGGTGAGTATAGTATAAATAAATAATGGCGACCATTTCACACATATTTTTGCACTCGGTGGGACTCGAACCCAAGACCCACAGCCTAGCAGGTAGATTAATTACCAACTAAATCACTGTTCCAGCCAAGTATCTTTAACTTTTTGTTGATATTTTTATTGCACCTAGATATATTTAACGCGTAGTTTCTGTGAATTATCATACATATTTTTAACGATTATGTTTACTACCAATCCGGAGCCCCTAGTAGCAAAGAATCCTCGTACCATCTCCTGTCTTCTTAAAGCCATGTGCATAATGCCCACTAACTTAAAAACGGTGAAGACGCAAGCCGAAGCGCTCGTTTATCAAGCTTTTTCATCGGATACACTTCGGAGAGTGTGCGTCTGGCCTGCATAATCTACAACCTTGCCTTATTTTCTACCGGACTGTTTCATAGTTGACGTTCCAAAAACCCGAACGAAGAGGTTTGCCTCTATTTTTGTGATAAGAACGTCAAGAGTGTAGAATGCTATGCCCTGAGTGAGGTTTCTCGGTGGTTACAATCTTGGTGTCTTTAAATCGAGAGTGGATTGGTTTTTCATTCGGATTTGCATGCTCTATCGTAGACCGTATCATCACTTAAGGGCGTACCCTGAGCAAATGACCTTGAGTATTTCTTGTACTTGTACCTCATCGCACACCGTATGAAAGTGTAAGAGAGAAACAGTACGATTTATCACTGTTTTACGATCAAATTTCAGAAAAAGGTTTTTATAAAATCAGATTTTGATGTTTTGAAAACAATATTTCTACCAAAATGTTCGTCAAATTCAAAACAAATTGCCTATCCGTTGATGTAAGTAAAAAAATCCAAATAATGGCGGTTTTTCAAGTAGATGCATAATAATTACAATTATTTATATTTTGATGGTTTCGTTGTGAGGAGATTATTTAAAGCATAAATTCATTAACAAAAAAGAAAGTATCATTTTGAAGCCAAGAAGCTGTAGAAATTTAATGTATTTTTACCGGCTGATCATTGTTTTGGCTAATGAGTAGATAGCTCTGAGAACTGGAGAAAAAACTCGTTTTGCTGGGGGATGCACCTTAACATCAGACGAGATGGCAGTACAGTAAAAAAAAATTAGCTTACATTATAAAAATGAGTGACAGTAGCCAATACGTGTAGAGGTAATATTGTATCATCCCTGAGCTGCGTTTATGCGGCACGTAAGTCGCACCATTCGGAAGATCGAAAAAGTTTTCCAATAGTGTCGTATCTCTGATGATAGAAAATAGTTCGCTGTGGGGACCTGGACTATAGTTTTATAGCAGTCAATTTCCTCTGTTGCCGGGAACAATGGACTACTATCGTAGTAATTACTTTTTATTGAGTTTGTGCCTATTGATAGTGAACACAATAAATATCGGTTTGCTGACTCTGTTTTTTAGTGTCAGCGTTTCTAAATTTAAATAATTTAGTTTACATTTTTAGTTTCTAAAACCAAGTATTTTTATTTTAACGCGAACATATCTCGTAATCCTATCCTATATGTATCATAAATGTGAAATTTTGGATGTTTGTGAATTTGGGTGTATGTTTGTTGTTCAAACATAAGTCGGAAAGCCTGAACGGATCTGAGAATCTACTGCCTAACTCAAACTGTCGTAGCTTTCTGTTATCTCTTTTATTTTCGTTTGAAATTATAGAGACAGCATAGTAAAGGCAAAGGTGATTTCATTAGGCAGTAGAAGGGCTGGTTGAAATTTAGAATACAGATTTAAGTTAGGATAGGCTACTTTTATATGCGTGAACCAAAATAACTGTAGCGGGTACAGATAGTTCAACACAGTTGTGCGCGCGGCTCTGTGTGTGCGTGGACTTGTAAATATACAACTTTCATTCGTGTGGCAGTGACGCGGCAGTCGGACGATGACTGCCACACGAATGGAAGTTGTATATTTACAAGCCCACGCACACATAGGGCCGCGCGCACAACTGAGTTGAACTATCTATACTACAAGGGAAAAATCACGGGGCACTGGTATTTCATAATATTTGTGAATTCATAGAATAGTATTCATCTGTGTTCCGGTTTGAAGGGCAATGTTTCCAGAGAAATTACAGGGCTTAGAGACATAACATCTTAGATCTCTGGGTGACGAGCGCAGTGCAGTGCTAGGTAATGATTTGGACTTTTCATGTTCCAATAGCTGCGTGTCACTGTGCTGTTATGTAGCAGGCATGTTGCTTACCCTCAGGCCCATTTCTTCCGTCCTTCCGTCTCATCACTCTTTATTTAAAAATAAAAAAGTATAACCAGTATAAATATACAGTGGTATAACGTCAGATTAATGTTAAGCAATGCAAGTTTTATATCTCTTCTCAAACATACAGACAATATTTCGTTATTAGAATGTATCAATATTGAATACATGTCCAGGCAAGGCTCACCAAGGATTACGGGTACGATACAATATGTGTGCCGTAAGCTCCAACGTTACGCCTGAGACTGTTACGAGCACTTGATGATAACAACAGATGAAACGCAACTGAACTAAGCATGTACCTTGGTTCGGATTTAGTAGACATCTCTTGTCTCCTATACTCTATGTAGATTTAGGTTGAGAAAGCTGTGATCTTGCCTTATTTCAATTTATGCATATGTAGGTGTACCTAATGCAAAAAAATTTGTAAACGAATATTAATAAAAAACGCCTAAAATATGGCTGAAGGTCAGTCAAATTTCACACAAAAAAGTACACAATGTCACTAAAATAATGCTATTATTTCATAAGTTAGTTAATAGGCAGTTTTATACTTTACGCATTATCTGCGCGGTACAAAGCGTAACCGTAGTAATAATATAAATGTTTGTGTCTATGTGTGAATTTTTATCACTCATTTAAGCAAGAACTACTGAACGAATCTGGATAAAACTTGGTACATATATAGATGCAAGCGAAATTACATATAGGCAGTTTTTAATCTCAGGAAAATAATGAAAATTACTTATTATATTTATTGGAAATTACGCGAATGACACCGCGGGATGCTTTTATTCTTAAGTACATAAATTAGTGTATTACTTAATATCAAAAGAAATATAATTGCATTTAAAATTTAAACCAATTATTGAAGACGGTTACGCTATCCGTATTCGAAAACGTGGTTAACTCTGTCGATGTTGTGTCCATAAAAATTTCTGAGTAATCATTTATTATTCACTTTTTTGTCCTAAAAGTCAATTTTTAAGATGATTTTTATTTTAAAATGCAGTGGCACACATTGTTACGAAAAAGCAATGCAAACGCACCACAGTATCGCAAATCATAGAAATAAGTGAACAAATCACAATGGATATAAAATATCTTATTTAGAACCAATATGTAAAACTCATAAATCATTCCCGTATCCTGACATATTTTTCTACATCCTTTGTTATAATATTGTCAGGCTATAAGAGAAAACATTTGGACCATTTTCTTAAAACAACCTTCTTTATTTTATGAAACCTCAATCGCTTATTTTGGTACAATATTTATCCTACCATTTGGGTCTGGAGGTCTGACAGAATAACTATGTACGTGATATTTTTGCAAAAACGGATCCGACGCAATTTAAAACGGCATATGACAATATCTATGATACCCAATTTAATCGGGTAGGGTATCCAATTTACCAGAGGGTGAGCCCTTTACAGAATTCGTAGTATCTAAACGTAATTGGAGAATTAATTTTTCTCTCTTTAGATAATACGATACGGTACGGGATTTAATTAATTACTTATCAGAAAACTTAAGTGTAGCGAGGAATGTGTAGTTGTGTTCAAAATGGGGAATATTTGAGAGAGGTTTTTAAAAGAAATTTAAATTAAATTGTCTAACTGAAATGTTTGGTTAGGTAGTGTTTTTTTATTTCCTTTGATGATTTGATTGATTTGATGATACCACTACAGGGACTGCGGGGCTTCCCTCACAAGAAGTGAGGTTGATAGTTGATGCACGTAGTCGAAGGATGCCTTTCTAGGATGCTGGTTTCCTCGCGTTGTTATTTTTCAATGATAAAGTCTAAAGGTATAAAGGTACTGATGCCATTGACGATGACTTATACTCGTAATAGCAATAACACCATCATTTTTTTGGCTATTAAATAATTATACATTAATTGATTGCAAATTTGTAGGAGAATATATTTGAAAGTAAGAATAAGACGAATATCTTAAAAAAAAACAAGTGTACTCGTCAACATCTCCCAGTATACTTACATAATCTCTAAGCCATCTTCGTGCTGATTTTAATCAAAGATTTTTTTCATGTGGATTTTCTTTATTTTGATCTGATAGAATTACAATTCTACATCTCGTTTAGAAATAAACTTTCAGTATATTTTTACTAATCTCCATCATTCAACAGTTAGACAACATTTCAAGTTTAATCATCTAGACTTATTTATTGACGCCCTAAGACCATTAGTTGTAGCTCAACATTTTTTTGTGTAAGCTATTCTATCGGCAAACGTTTAATCCTTGCTGAACCTTTCGCCATGTTTCATTCGATTACCCAGCCTAATCATCTCACAACATTACGACGCAATAAAACGTCTGTCAATTTGCCATTAATTCGTAAAACATAGGCGACCGGTCGTAAATTCCCTCTGTAGCCATCACTCTTTACAGGCCCTCCACGTATCTAAACCTAACTCTGTTCCCATTTAGGTGTTAATACGTGTGATAAAGAATTGGGACGGGGTAGAAAACATCGTAACTACGTGAACCTTTCAGGGCAGTACGCGTACGTTACTGCGTTCTACGTGCTACCCAGATGCCTCCAGGGAATGTAGACATGAAGTCTTCAACCCAATCGTAAAAAACTTACGAGTGCCATTACTACATTATAAGCCTAAATTGAAAAATGATTTTTAAATCACTTTATGAAGATTTTTATTTATAGAGATAAGTATAAATAAGATAATAAAAATACGGAAGCTTATTACTTAGTGGTGACGCCATCTATCGTAGTTTGGTTTTAACTATTAAAATTATTGTTAATGTCTCACTATTCCTACCCCCTCCGCTGACATCCTGTGTACCTCGCCGCGAAAAGACGTGCAACTATGCATTCGCGCGTATCGTAAAAAACCAACGCAAAAACTGTCGTAAAACCCGCGAGTGAAGAGTGTCAAGATAATCGCAAAATTGCCCGTCGTGTTCTGTATAACTATTACAAGACGAGACTTTCCGCAAGCTGTGCCTGTCTGCTGCAGAACAGCTTCCAGGGTCTCATATGCTGACCCCCGCTCGAACTCCGAGTTATCCTTTAGAATATCGTCGCGCACCGCTGCTAAAATAATATAGCGACGTCGGCGCCGCCCGCGAGTGTTTGCTGGTGAACTCAGAAGCTCAGAACCGAGGAGGGTGGGTTCTTGGATTTGCAGTGTACGTGGAAGAAAGGTTGGTGCACTTCATTACATCCCCCTACCCCCTTTTTCGGTTTCTTTTCCAGTGAGACTGTTCAGTTCATTTTGCTTTACCTACTGTCGAAGAAAATAAAATAACTAACGGCTGGCGTCGCCACATAGCATTTGAAAAGGTAAATGTAAATCAAATTATTCAAGAAACTTTTAAAACTAATAAATTTAGTTCATGTTTGTCTCTAAAACATATTTTATGTCATATTTTTCTACATGTTTATCTAATACTGTTTTTTTTTCTAATAGCCAGCTATTTCAATTTTATGTTCCGACATTTTATGTATTGTTTATTTGTACTTGATTGAATACTTTATAAGTATAAGTATATTTCATGGTACTTATTATTTTAGTGAAAAGATCTGAATACGATGAAATTAAAAATAAAATCTAATTTGCTTGGTAAATTATTTTAAAAACTTTCACTTAACAGCTATAAATATGCAAACAATAAAAATAGTTTTTATTTGTTGTTGGATAAAACTAAAAAGGTTATTTTTTTAGCAGTGAAAAGGTAATCAAACTCGTATTTAATAACAGGTTAAATTTCATGAGAATTTATGTTTTTTTTTTTAAATTTAGATTTGTTTTTAATTACAAACAAACACTTAAAAAATTGATAAGAACAAAAAGTAGGTAGGTAGGTACGTTTGAAGTTTTATTGCTCAGTTCAAACTAATTTAGATTTTTTTAAATGTTTAGATCTAAATCTTCGAATCGTCTTTCACAAAAATTTCGGATATCTTGATAAAAGACAATGGCTGTCTACAAACTTTGCAGTATTAAAATAGATATAAAACATTTCTGATAAAAAGTATAAAACTGGACTTAGTGCTGATAGATTTCTCTTAAATGATTAATGAATAATTTTCTTAAAACTAGTTTTTGTTTTACGAGATATATTAACCATTCAAGATATTTATCGTGGTGGTTAAATAGGTGTACATGTTTCATAATATAAAAATGAATCGCAAAATGTGTTGGTAAATGCGTAACTCAACAAAGCCTGGACCGATATGGTGAATTCTTTTTTAAATGTTCGTTGAAGTCCAAACATGGTTTTTATGTGTCAACAATCTACATCAGAAGATTGGGAGAGTGAAGCAAACAATATTTAAATGAACGTTAAAACATTTAATAACCTTAATGAGAACAATAATCAATTAGTCAAACAAAGACACGAAGGCAAACACAGTATGTCCGGCATGGCCTTCGGCGTCTGGAGCGAAAGTGCCTCCCTTCTCTCTCGACCCACTACTTAAAGCCAGTTTTCGTCGCACGATGTTGCCACTCCATGCACCTTTTTCTTGCTTTTAAACGGGGTTGCTAACACGGCCCTCCTGCACCGTGCCTGCCCCAGGCACGATAAAGCTGTAATGTACAAACACTTAGCATTACAATCTATTAAAATAATAACAAAGCTCGGCCTATCATGACATATTCAGTTCATACGAGAATGATAACATGAAGTCAATTCAAGGATACCTTTATTCTTAGGCATTCTTGAAACTTCTATCGTATTTAAGTTGAACAACCAGAGCGAGAGCTGTTGCCTTTATACTTAGAAAACCCCTACGATTACTCAGTCATTACCAACCAACCAGTGCCTAGTACAGCTCCCTTTTCCTTTAGGCTTAGGAAATTTCTGTGTTAGCTCACTGTTGGAATCTACCAATGTACCAATCCAATCTTCTCAAGTTGTTCAACACATCATTTTCAACTTAGGCACTCTTGAAAGAAAAGAAAGTTAAGTTGAACAACCAGAGCGAGGGCTGTTGCCTTTATACTTAGTCAACCCCTTCGATTACTCAGTCATTACCACACCCAACCAGTGCCTAGTACAGCTCCCTTTTCCTTTAGGCTTAGGAAATTTCTGTGTTAGCTCACTGTTGGATTCTTGCAATGTACCAATTCAATCTTCACAAATTGTTCGACTTCTCTCTCTTTATAGGAATTATATGTTTGTATCACAACATTGGGAATTCATTAATTACCTTGCCAACACGTCATATTATTTATTAATTGTATTCAATCCACAGATCAAAATTAGCAAACTTTATTATACACCATTATAGGCCTTTACTATCTCTCTCACTGACTCTCATAAACTGTACAGACATATACTATTGTACCTATCTTTACTCGGTCATTTTTTTAAGCACTAGTATACTGTTTACGGCTTAAATTACACCGATTTGTCGCTCAGTAGGTAGGTACATCATGAACAACCGCAGTGACTAGGTTTTGCAGTGAACTATCGAGGCTGGCACGTTCGCGACAGAAGTATTTTAACAAAATAGTTTCGGAGGTATATGTAATTTTAGTCGTTTCACAATTACGAGTAGTATTTTGGGCATGATTGTTATTCATGACCATTCCTTTCAAACCTTACTCGTTTGTCAGAATCTACCCTCACATCCTGGCTGTTTGAAATTATAAAAGTGAAGACACTCATCGTTATAATCTGCTGAACAAAGTGTTTTAAGTTCAAATTTGACGGAATGCGGTTGAGACACTAGTCGATTTACGTAACCAAGAGAGTAATTCACCCTTTAGGGATAATCCCACACGAGCAAGGCTCTCTTTCTAGTCCCATCGGTTTTGCGATCGCACGAGACTCATTTAATCACACTAGACACTGAAGTATTAAATTTGGATCAAAACAAAAACATAGTAATGGGTAGATCTCACCGAGGCTACTGCTTTAAGCGCGTCGGTGAGACGCTTCGTAAGATCTGCGGGGGCAAGGCTCGAAACCTCGCCGCGTAGTGGTGCTGCGGCCTGCTGAACCTGCGCTAGCACGGCCTGCCTGGCCGGCTCAACATAGGCTAGACTACTGCACTGAGCGCGCTAGCCCCGCATAGGCAAAGCCAGGGGATGAGCGCAGTGACCCCTCTCGTAGGCTCTGCCGCAGCGACGCCTCTCGTAGGCTCTGCCGCAGTGGCGCCTCTCGTAGGCTCCGCCGCAGCGGAGCCTCTCTCGTAGGCTCCGCCGCAGCGGCGCCTCTCGTAGGCTCCGCCGCAGCGGCGCCTCTCGTAGGCTCTGCCGCAGCGACGATACTACGCGTCGTGGAGTTGGCGTCGCTCGTCCGACACTGAAAACTTAAATAAGATCACTTCCAAAGCGGCATCAGGGATACGATGCGGTTCTCCGTACCTTCCATCGAGATTGCCGTAGCTACTGATACGACATTCTCACTCTGCTATTTTTCTGTTTCGATTCTAACCTTAGTTTTACTTAAGCTTCGATCAAATATACAAAACAGTGGGCAGTTGAGGTAGAATCCCACTTCTGATGTCAACAATCTACATCAGAAGATTGGGAGAGTGAAGCAAACAATATTTAAATGAACGTTAAAACATTTAATAACCTTAATGAGAACAATAATCAATTAGTCAAACAAAGACACGAAGGCAAACACAGTATGTCCGGCATGGCCGGCGTCTGGAGCGAAAGTGCCTCCCTCTTCTCTCTCGACCCACTACTTAAAGCCAGTTTTCGTCGCACGATGTTGCCACTCCGTGCACCTTTTTCTTGCTTTTAAACGGGGTTGCTAACATATGTTTTACATAAATACACGAGTAACTCACGTTTAATATAGTCAGTCCAGTCCGACTCAAGTTTCGATCGCGTCCGGCGGTCTTTTTCAAAGAGAGTGCGCGCGCGGGTTCGCCCCTCGTTTAGTACTCCTTCAAGCCGGGGCCTCAGCCCCAGGCAGGGGCGCAGCAGGGCGCGGCTAGAGCCGCGCCGGCTGACCCCCGCATTTGTCCTAGCACACCCGCCCCTATGCCTGTGATCTCCACGGCCAAGGGCAAGGGGGTGGGTAAGAAGAGCAAAGCGCCGGCAGAGCAGTCTGTGGGGCCCGCTAAACGAGCTGCAAACCCGCGCGCGCACTCTCCTTGAAAAAGATCGCCGGATGCGACCGAAACTTGAGTCGGACTGGACTGACTATATTAAACGTGAGTTACCCATGTATTTATGTAAAATGTGTAATAACCACGTTAGTTTTATTACTAAAATGATTTTCATGGTGAGAAAAATTCGAATAATTGCCGGGAAACCCCTAAAACAGCCCTTTTTCTTTTCCCATACAAAGGATTCGTTATAATAAGTCAATTTGAACTTTAATGCCTCACCATAATTTAGTGGAGAGGTTCCAGGCAGGCAAAACTATTGAGTGACGTTTTGTAAGCATCGTATATTGATGTCTATATTATTTATATGATGCAGTATAAACGTATCTTTGATTTACATCTATACTTCTTCTACACTTAATATTATAAAGCTGAAGAGGTTATTTGTTTGAACGCGGTAATCTCCACATCTCCACAGGAACCACTAGACTGATTCAAAAACATCTTTCACCGTTGGATACGTACATAATTCCTGAGAGCCATAGGTTATAGGTATATAGATCGATAGATAGATAGATACTCTTTATTGACACACCAACAAAAATGATACAAAGCAAAAAAAAAAAGTAAATTAGTGCGACAGCGGGCGGCCTTATCACTAAAAGCGATCTCTTCCAGGCAACCTTAGGATGGAAAACAAAATGTGGACAAGTTAGAAATTGGGGTGCGCAAATAAGAAATACTAAAAAAAAACATACTTATAGTAATAAAAATAAATAATGGAAAGAAAAACACATTTATAATAAAAATAGAACAACCTTATACAAGAATACTAATAATACTTAAATGAAAAAGTATCATAAACTATTAAATACTATTAAAATAAATATTCACAAATAAAATATAAACACATACATATATTTATAAAATAATGTATATTTATATATAATAACAGCTGTAATTACAATACTTAACAACAAGTCTACTATTTCGACCACTAGAATTGTTTCACATCTTTTTTTGAAAGTGTACATGTGTATATGTACTACGGGCAAAGCCGGGGCATACCACTAGTTACTTTGAAAAATATTAATGCAATAATGAGACAGGAGTTTTAAGTGTGTATCACATTAAATTGTGTCCTCGAATTCTGCGTCGGGTTAAAGAAAATAATTAATACAAAGGCAAATAAATAAACTGCATGTGATATCATTGTTATAATTGTCAGAGTTATTTCACGGTTCCGCGTGAAATTATGAATTCATACCTAGATTACGTAAAAAACTAGACGTAATCTTTTGTGTAGATGTTAAATACATATACCTTCTACATTTGTTAAAGTCATCCTCCTCCTCTTCCTGATTAGTATTGATCCATGTCCCATGACTAGTTTGTTGAAAAATTGCTGTAGCGTCAATTTCAGAGTGCTAGAGGTATACCTATGAAAATAATTATTGTTTATACTTGAAGTTAATTTAAAGGTTTTTTTTTAAATCTCAGATATTTATTTAAGACGTCATCTAGTGTAAGTGTTTTCTGTTGTTCGCATTAAACAGTAAAAAATATCCACATTGCCTACAACTTAAGTTTCCCATTGCAGTTTTGCTGTGGTTTTTGGTATTTACAATTTTTTTACATAAACAAAAATATGTTAGTAATACATCATCTATATGGCTCTCATAGTACAAAGCTTTGCTTATTTTGGGTTTAACGCGTCTATTTATATGTATGTATGTGTAACAGTTTTAAACAGCATAGGTTTTAAAAGTAAATACCACTTCAAATGCGGTGCTTTTATTAGAAATTCAACTAATGACATGATATTATTGATTTAGACATGATATTATAATTTCTGCATCAACTGGAACACGAATTCCATTAACTACATACCTACACATGAACCATAAAACAATAACATTTCGTTTCGGGTAATCGCTTAAAAATGAGCAATCCCCAATTTATTATTCATTTGTGCGGAGTGCACATGATAACTTTAGGGATGACAATACTGCGGTACAAGGACCCAACCAAGAGAGTCATTTGTCTTTCTTTACCCTAATTATGTGATGAAAATTTATTGTAGCTGCCGGACCCTAACTTGTAGGTGGTGAAGCGCCGGAGAGAATTTATTATTGCGATTTAAATCCCGCTTTCGGATTTCACGTTGCATTCGCGTTAAAGCTTTAAACGTTTGTGAAGACGAGAATTTGAATTTAGGTAGGAACAATGCATGTGATCATAATATGTTGATTGATCATGAATGTTTGAATCATAAGTCCTTATGTTAAATGTTACCTTTATACAAAACTAAAAAATCAATTATATTTTTGTTGTTTGGGCAGCTGATATAAAATAAAAACGTCCGCATTATGTTAAGTTATCTGTTCTGCTTGAAATCAGAACAATAATATTTTATAGAGCATTTTAAGTAGTATTAGTATGCCAATTATAGTTTGTAAATAATTACTTTTAAATCGTTACTCTATTCTCTTATATCTACTTAATTATTTTTCTTATTCAATAATAAATTCTTATAAAAATAAACACTATTACTTTATGTCATGCTAAAAATATGATACAAGAATAATATAATTTTCTCCGAAACTATCTTTACTTGAACTACAAAAAAGTATTTTAAAAAACATATGTTTGAAAAAAAATCATTAGAATAACATAATTAACAAACTTTTTGGGAATGTATTGTTTATAAACTGTATAGAGAAACTTATCATATGGCATTATATGATAATAAATTATACAATATTTGTTTAAACCCTAAACATTTATTATATTTTGAAAATAATCTTGTAATCTCTGAGTTTCCCCATAACTTATCCGATACTGTACACAAAATGATTTAAAACGTGGTTAGCAAAAACAAACAGGATGTTCACGGTGTTGCCATGTTTGCTGATGCCCGTCTCGCTGCAAACAATTAGCTCCTTTGTGTACATGGCCACACTTGCCACATTTTAGCGACGAGGGTTATTATCGTGGAGTTACGTTTTAATGGAAGAGTCATATTTCTGCTCTAATACTAAAAAAAACTATTTAAAAATGTATTCGACTATTCAGCATTTATAGCTTCTTTTTAGAAATATGTACCATAAAGCTACGGAACGTGAAATAAAACATATACATTAAAATATCTATTGAATTACAACAGTGTCATATTGTGGCAGACATTTTGTAGTAGTAGGACTCCTAGCAGAGTCCGCCTGGGGAAGTACCACACCTTTGCCAGTTATTCTACCGCCAAACAGTAATGAGAAAACATTACTAAGCACGCTCCATCGTAGATCTCATCATCGCTTAACATCAGGCGAAATGGTGGTCAAATGCGAACCTATTATAGTAAAAAAAAACCTGTATTCCGGTTTGAAGGGCAATGTTTTTAATGTTTTTAGAGAAATTACGGGGCTTAGAGATATAACGTCTTAGATCTCTGAGTGAAGAGCGCAATGCAGTGCTAGGTAATGATTTGGACTCTTCATGTTCCAATAGCTGCGTGTCACTGTGCTGTTATGGAGCAGGCATGTTGCTAACCATCAGATACATGTCCCTGCTAGTATCGTCGCTCTTTATAAAATAAAACTTATTAAATTACTTAAATCTTATTTATTCTCTGGTTGGTTGTTTGAAATAGGACACGAATATACAAGATAGAAGAATCTCAGATACGACGAATGTAAGAAACGGACATGTTGTACCAACTTCACATAAAGTGGGATAAGGGTAAGTAAGCTAATGGTGATTATGATAGTGGATATATTTTCACAATATATTGGGTCTATCTAAATTAAACAAAGCTTGTACTATAGGAACGAGACAGCTCCTTAACTACATACCTTGTTGTTGATAGAACCATCCGGAACACTCAACAGACAAATAATTTTATTGTCGTGGATGTTGATCGAATCCACGACATAGGGGTCGAAAGGCCGACTTTTAACCAAATAATCCACAAGGATATTTAAATTGGCCTTATCAATAGGGAAATAATATATATTCCAACGGGACATTTTTACTATGGGAATACTTGATTTTTATTTTCGGATATTTTATTGTTTAAAACTAATGTTTCACACTTTAATTTTAAATGACTTTCAATATTCACAATGGAACTGTAGGACTCTTCCAGTAAATTTTTAAATGTGTTTCAAGAGGCGTCCTCACACACAATTAATATTTTTGTGTGTTCAGGTCACTATAACTCATGAGCCAAGAACCTTCTACTCATGGCTAAAGTTTAAAATAGAAGTAAATATCTATTTGTAAAGATCTAGGTTAGAAATTTGTTTTCATAACTAGGGATAAGACGAAGGACGAACTACAGGCCGTTCCTTGTTATTATTATTAATTCTAAGATTTAAAATTCGGGAGAGCAATGTAACTTTTTAAACTATTTTTGATTTTTTTATTAACCTTGCAAACTTTAGGTTATTTTTACTGGTATCTAAATTCAATATTTCATTCATACACTAAGAAAGAGGTTCCCTTTTGTTTTCTTACTTGTTTTAAATAGTTATTTATCAAGCCTGTTTTTATTTATTTACTGAAAACAGCATTCATTTTTGTAAGGGTTCTTGTGACGTTCCCAGATATTAGAAAATATGAATGGGTGCGGTTCATTAACAATGCACAGTAATAGTAATGTGCAATACAAAGCTTATATGTAAATGATAACTTATATGGCCATTATATGATATTCGCAATACGTTATAACCATCATAATTAAGAAACATATTCAAAGAATGTGTTTATTAAACCTCAAAGCAGCTGAAACCATAAAATTAAAGTATTTCCGGGAAATAAACACACAACATCTCGTTTCTAATGTTGTTCATTACATAAATACATGTCAGCAAATCAACCCGTTTGGCGTGGGCGGACGGAATACGAGGTTTGTCCCGAGTCAACCCGAACCACGCTAGAGGGCCATCGAAACAGTACTGTAAGTCAGACACTTCCTTTAGTTCAAACATCTCTTACAAAAGTGAAAGTTTGCGAATATGTATGGATTTTTATTCCTATTTCAAACAAAAACTAATAAAAGTATCTGGATGAATTTTGGTACATGAATATTAGTGCAAAAATAAATTAGGCAATTTATTGGGCTCAGAAAAAAATTCTGTATCGGGGTAAACTATACGCATGAAAGCGCTTATAGTGATTTATAATCATATAGAGCTAGAAGAGGACTTAGATATGAGCCTGATGGTAACTGAGTTGCACGCCTACCAAGTACTTGCACTGATTTTTTATTATTAAATATTATGTGACTACGTCTCCGTAAAATATGAAAATTAACTATTCTATTCTATATATTATTTTCCAATGATACATTTGTTCTTGACCACTATATCACTATCTCACCTTATATTAAATGACGATGCGGTTTATGACAGAGCGCGCTTACGTAGAATCGTAGAATAAACTGATTTATGCTCGATTTGACACCAAGTCTTTTAAAAATCATTAAAATGGTATACGTATGAGTTATAACCATTAAGAAAAATATTTTTTACATATAATAGGTAGAGGCACCTCTACCTCCACATTGCTTGATGTTAAACGACGATGCGGTATACGAATCATGAATTAAAAACATGTCTTGTTCATTATGAGACTTTTATAACATGTTACAGACTGCCCCACTGTAGATAGATATAAACTCTTGATTGTCCACACTACGAAAATAAATAAAAAATAACAAATTCTTACATTTGGTGAAACAAATGGTGTCCTTATCGATAATAGCGATTCTTTACAGGAAACAGATGATACTGTATATTTATAACGATGTGATGAATCACGTTGAACGCAGGTATCGCTAAAAGAATTTTAAACATAATTCTCTGGTTTCCATAGCGTCTGTACTTTGTGTGCTCATGTCATAGCAGAATTAATTAAATTTGTGTTTACACTAAAGATTACATGCGCCGCCCATGTTTGAACTGGGGTTAATCTATTATTAAAATGCAGCTGCAACCACCGCACTCATATTAAAACGTCCATTGTTAAAGTTAAATATTGCGTTGTTTACCTTATGGCGCCGAATTTCGAATTTTCGTGAATGGTCCTCGACAATGAACATATCGAAAATTTTATTGAAAACGATTTTTTTTTCAATTAGTATTCAGCGCTTGCTATTTACAATTAATTATCAAATTACTGTTACGATAACAACGGAAATTTCGAATAAATTGTTTGTATTAATTGACTACTATTACTAATCTAGTTGTTTCTTTATAACATTTTTAACAAAATTAAACAACAATGAAAACAACAGTTTTCTACAGCAATGTACTTGTTGTTGACATGGCTATACGAGTATAGGTATGTTCATCAATAGTTTGAAATTACTGATAAGCCAGGCTACTAAAGCTGATTCCGTAGTAAGTGCACCAATACGATTTAAAAAAGTAACTGATGTCTTTTTATTATCTGTACTGCACGATAATTTATACTATAAATATTTTTTTTAAATAAAAAGGAATAGGAGTAATAACACTCTTAAAATACAGTTCATGACAAATATTTTGAACATAATTTTGTAAAAATTTTAAGTTACGGGGTTTTTAAGTAGGTAACTGCGAAATACTTTCGTATGTTTAATAAATAAAACCAAAAATTAAAAATACTGGGTACCTACTAATTACCTATTCATACATAGTATACAGTCACGGAACAAAAAAAGGAATCTAGGCACAGGCCTAAACTATAACAAAACATAGTGTCATGTAGCTATTGGAACACAAAGAGTCCAAAGCATTACATAGAACTGCAACGTGGTCATCATCCAGAAATATAAGATGATTAATCTCTATGACCTGAAATTTTAAACTGAAATGTTTATATGTTACTGCTTAGCGGTAAACTTAACAAACTACTGGTTCTTCCCCAAATGGACTCTCCTATGCTACCTTTAACTTCACAAAATCATGTTGCAATACAATTAACGGAAATCACTATTAGCTTGCAAAAGATGACCCACTTACATAATGAAAGGAAAACTAACGTTTAAAACTTCGAAAACTTTATACGAAAACATTTTAATTAAACTATCCTGTCCCTGGAAGCAAGCTTTAACACTTTAAATGCAAAACAGAAAGACAAGACGATACTGTAAAGACAATGGTGCCCCCAATAAAGTCACGGCTATTCACTAGGCGATACGAGTATTACTACACCGCTTTCAATAAATTTTAAGCAATACACTTTAAATCACAGTTTCAATTGCATCGTATCACTTGTAATGAGAGTACCTGGATGACGGAGCTTAGCTCGGTTTCATTCGCTGAAACACGGATAAACGACGTTAACCTAAAAATAAAGCCTAGTTAGATCAATTTTTCGACCCCGAAACCCTCTGCGTAATAAATTTAATCAAAATCTTTGGAGCCGTATCCGTGATTCAAATTATAAAAATGTAGCCTACTAGGTTAATCAACCGTTTTGTCAACACCCTAACCCTGTTTACTAAGCAGCACGTTTGTAGAGGACTGAATAATATTCAGCCATTGGAACAAAAATTATCTGTCATAAGAACTGCTGATAGAACTGCATTGTTAAACAAAAGTATTTCATTATTTTAACGCGAGAGTTTTCTTATACTACATATCTTGCTATACCCATCCATCATCACAATTATTATGAACATCCACAACCGTCTTTATCCCATTAATAGGTATAGCTATCTCTTTACAATTATTAACAGGAACGTTGAATAAAATTACCCTTCTTATAACGCCACTAGTTGCGTCAAATTTGTCAATTTTTTTTAAAATATTGGTGGACAATGCACACACAACACCATCTGACCCCAAACTAAGGAAAGCTTGTACTATGGCGGCCAGATAGCTGATATAATACATATATAGATTAGAAAATTCATTTATTTTAGACAATTTCACTAAAAATCACATTTGGCAAATGCCGTGACAAACCTTACAGCAGTCGACAGCTGCAGAGCCCTGAGATTTGGTTTGCCCTTTTGAATCCATGCCAAGTCCCTTCCAACGTGGTTAGTTCGTGAAAGTAAATAACTACAATGAGTCAATTATTGGATCTTTCTCAGCAGTTTCATCTACGTGTTATATAAATTTCATGAATGAAACACAATAGCTATGCCCGCAGTTTTACACAATTATATTTTTGTAATTTTGGTAAATGTAAAAAGCTTTTGTGGATGTTATATTAGTTCTTTAATTAAAACAATGCTACTTGAAGAGTTTATCTAAATCTGATCAATAGTTTTAGTTCATAACAATAAGAACAATCACTTTTGTCGCGCAATTGGTCAACGCGACGCCTGACCGAAATGCTGTCGTTTATTTTGCTCATAGTCAAAGCATTGCCATTCACCCATTCAGCGTAGTAATGACGCCAGTTGGAAACATACTGTGCATGCTTATAACTAGTAGTGTATTTGATCATCTTACTTATCCCCATATCCTCATCGGCCAATGGATAGTTCAGATATGCTTAGTATAAAGTTTAATATAAACAATCGGAATTGTAAATCACTGTAATTTAGTTTTCATAAAAATTATATACTAATGAAAAAAGTATATTTGAAAAAGATGAATCAATAAATTTAAAAAAGTGGCTAAATCAAAACCACACTTAAAATGCTAACAACGACATAAATATACTAATCGCACAACCACTGCTGCCAAGCCACTTGCTCCAGTGTACACGAGGTGAGTCCAATCACTTGCATGGAGACTGGTCTTACGTAAAGCCAACGCTATGGTTGTAGCTAGTGTAGTATTTCTTGGGGCTACAAACAAGTTTTTGGTTTATTAACTTTTCTGAATTTATTTGTTAACCTTTTTAATTCCAGTATATTCCATAGCAAGTAACAAAAAGTAATAATTAAATTCTACCTACTAATGTCACAAGCGCGAAAGTTTGTAAGAATGTATAGATGCGTGTTTGTTTATTTTTATGGAAAAGCTACTGAAGCGATTTCGACGAAATTTGGTACATATCTAGATACTGGTCTAGAAATACACAGGCTCATTTTTATCTCAAAAAATTACGGGATCGGGAACTACACTAATTACTACTAAAAATATTTTTTTTTAAATGAATGCTCAAACAAGTCAAAAACTGTCAACAAAGTGCAATTAAATAAATTGTGAACAAATTCGATGCGTCCAAATATTATGTGACTTAATAAGCACAAACTGTTCTTTTTAAACTGAATCCGCGTATCTTTAATTATTATCAGCAAGTAGCGATATTCTTAATTTTCACAAACCTTTCAATTAAAAAAAAAGGTTAAACCCGAGTCTCTATATCAGTAGTGGTATTCTCTCGCTAAGGGTTCCCTCGCACTACTAGCAATACAGGAATACTGTAGCTATTTGTCCATATATGCGATACATTGAACATTACAGTGTAAAATTTATATTAACTTTGCTCGTAATTACTACAAACATTCTTATTAAGCATTTATTTCAAAATACGGCTTCAGTTTTTTTTTGTTTTCTGTTTATGTTTAACGAGACAAACGTTCTCAAACGTATTCGATAGTATTAAAAAAATTGACAGGATTTGGCTCACGTAATCCTTAAAGACCTCGAAGATGCTATAAATACGACGGTAAAGCACTTATCGCAGTTTAATTGAAGTAATAAGGTTGATTTTCGATTGAATATTCATTAAAATTGCCCCTATCTGATCCCTGACGCGGCCCGAGCAGGCATTGTCTAATTAAACCGAGATCAGATGTAGCGGTAACGTGGCCTGGCCACTCGATGCCGCCGCGTTTTTGGTTTCAAGCCAACAATCTCCTTGCTCAAATGATTCGCTTGTTAAGTTTTATGCTTTTGTTCTAAACGACTCTGACTGCTAATTAAGTATAGTTTTGTTTCCATTTTTGTTTACAATAAGTTCCTCTGCTGAGCAGTGGAACTTATTGTAAGTATACCAAAAATGCTTAATCACTAGCACTAAATTGGGAAGTTCATTCGAATATGGTTGGTAATTTTAGTTTACCTACTGCCACTAAGTCAAAACAAGTATAGATTGGATATTATAAATATTACCTACTTATTACTTATACCTATTTATTTCTTTAACCACTCAGACATAATTTGATGATTTATCTATTTTCCTGTTATTTCACAGGAAATATTGCAATTTAAACCGGAATACAGTAATATTTGCACTTGTCGGTAAATAGCTGACATAAATGTGGTTCTTCCCCAGAAGGACTTCATGAATAGTCTCCTACAACTAAGTAGGTAGGTACTATGTTTCTCAAACTGCTCTGGACGACGGGCAAATCTAAAAAATGTACAAATGTACTAAATTACAATTGTTCTATAAATACAACATGTTTTACTGTAGAAACAAATGAACTGAGAACAAAACTCAGTTAAAATTATTATTGGTAAATGCTACATAGAACGTCGCGTCGTCAACATGTTTGGTACCGTCTGCCGCTGGTCTGGGAATCGATGCCATAAATTTTAGCAATCTTTTATGTTGTTTGTCCGTTGTGAGATAAGTACTAACGTCGGCGAAATACGTGTTGTTGTGTTTTTGGACAAATTATTGCTTTCTTTCGGACTAACAGCGCCGTTGCACCCGCTATTAGAATAGCGGGTGAATTGTCAATTTGTTTTTGGTGAAAAAGAAAAACACTCGTATCTATAAGTATATGGTATTCTATCGTACAAAACGTTATACATTTTGTTAAATTCTGTTAAGTCAATTTGGCTTCAATGGATGGGAAAACTCTTTATCAAAAGCCACTATGCACCCCGTCTCCAAATGGGGCCCGCAGTCAGACATTTAGACCCATCTGACACCCTACCAAGTTCCTTTTGAGGAGGTCACTGTACGTAAATGCGCGGCAGTGACACGTGGTCGAATGCTAGAGCGGTCTTGCGACTCTGTGGCAAAGCCACAGCTATAGAGAATCCTGTGGGATGTTTAGTTGAAAGGGGCAGCGTTCCAAGTGGCTTCGAGCGCGACATACCCCGCCGGATCTCGGCATAGTCATTTTGCACATACTCAACTCACTATAGAATGCTGACGAATTTATAGATGCCCAATGACCATGGTCCCGAGTTTACCCGAAGATTTCTTATCATTCCCAAGCATGACGCTAGAATTCAATTCACATCCCACGACAAATCTGTCTGTGGCGCGCCAAAAGAAGTTTTCACTTCAATAGGAATCCTCAAAATTGAATCGCATTTAGCGGAGCTTTCGCGTAACATACATACAAAACATACACATGGAATTGAGAACCTTCTCCTTTTCTGAAGTCGGTTAAAAACAATCAGTGGCTGTGTGTGTCTGATATAGTCCAAGATCCCAGAGCCGCCAGACGTAACGTATTTTCTGATGGATGAAATGTGGACGATTGAGTAGAGTTAGTACGTACTAAGAACACATGCATACCCGCTAACTTGCTTAGAAGGCCAATTTTGAGATATGGGGTCCAGTAGATACTTTACTCACATTACGTATTTTCTGATAACTGATTTTCACGTATGTTATAGGCAGTATCTCTAAAAAGAAGGCCTCAGTACTCCCAGACACTTTCCGTCGGCCGTTTTGCTTAACAAACTCTATTACTTTGGGAGTTTTAAAGCGTTTAAACATCCTAACTTTAACATTCATGATTTTTGTGGGATAGTTCAATGCAAATTACTTATAGGAATTGGCCATTGGCCAACTCAGACACTACAAAATACAAAATTACATTTTGAATAGTCATCAAACCAACCAACTTTCGATAGACTAATAAAAACTCCATAACCCTTGACAGCTCCGAACACAGTTCGAAAATATTTTATTGATGACAATAAACTCTATCAGTTATTGACATAAATATTTATTGACTTATGAAAATTTCATAGCGCCGAAATGGACTTTATATATTATGTGTGAGTGTTTTTGAAATTGTAAAATAGAAATGATAAATCACAGGTATGAATCACTGTTATTGGGAATTTAAAATTATCTTGTATGATTTTCAATGAATATTTTCGAGATTCTATGTTAAGCTTATTTCATCTTTAAAATTGATAAATTATAATAATATTAATTATATTAATATTACAGATATCAACGTTTGATTTTTTGTTGCTCGATCACGTTGAAACGGCTGAACAGATCGGGTTGAAATTTAGAACACAGATTACATTCTAGAACTAGTACATGTGCTTTTGACGCGACAACGTCACGTTACACGTTAAACTACCATCCGTAAACCAACCGACTTTACAGACAACCAATTTTTTTATAGCGGCAATAACTGAAACGGAACGCTCCCTGCGTTCCGTTGCTAGTCTTAAATATATTTATGAAACCTAATTCCCGTTCTTTTCACTGGTAATAAAAATCGAAGGATAGAAGCCGTGTATTAATTAACTGTACAAAAATAACCGTTATTTTAATAAACCTTTTTTTCTATAAATAATTCTTCGCCGAAAGTTTAGGTACCTATTCCCAGTCGAGATAGCAAGGAAAGGAGTTAATTTGTCCCTTGATAAAGTTAGACGAACGCGGCCCCGTAGCTCAGACGTAATTTGTTATCAGGAATCAATCGGCGACAGCCACTGGAGGCAAAAAGGAGGAATTAGATCTCTGACAGACTATTTAAGATTGTGGTGATAAAGAGGATTTTATGAAGACACCTTATCATTTCAGTTTAATTTTTAGAATCTAAAATAGATGGTAAAATAATGTCTATATACAACTTAATCACTTTCGACTAATTACTTGAATAGGCTAACAGCAAAAAAGTAATTGCTTTTCTTGAGTTGCTATGCTTAGCAAAAAAAACCATTTATTTTTATTTCCAAATGGATGGTTAAAGTGCAAATTATAAACTGTGGATTACCATGGATTTTTGCGTTGACTATAAGCTGGTTTTATTTTCATTTGAGTCATATTTTAATTTAGTAAAATATAAACTATCATTTCTACACAACTTACTAGAATAAAGTAGGTTTTACTTACTTAAGATTTTTCCGATGTTTGTCGTTATTAAAGTAAAACAGTTTTTTTTTTAATTTTTCACAATATTGTATGTACGTATGCAAGTTAATATATCTATTTTGTTTATGCTTATATTTATAAGAACCACGTTGACATTACGAAGTTCTATTCATACGACGGACTGCGCTGTAGCTTTTATGATTTGTCTTAGTAACCCCTCATTTTAGCAAAGCAGACCACTTGAAAATACGATACTCTGATTAATCCACAAGAGAACTAACACAACGAGTTAACATCTCACCAAGTTGTTGCCTTGAGCCAACAAAACCCTACTTAATGACTCAATATTGATGCGTGGTTTTGACATTTCCTTGCGCACTGACCCTTTGAAGCGGGTCCATGTCAAGAGGTCTTGACTTGGACACGTAAGACCCACCGGCCCTTTTAGTTGGAAACTTTGAATGGCAACTTTGAGGTAACTTAATGTGTTGGTAAAACTTAGTACGTGTGATTAATAACTTCCGGAACAGTTGGAGTGATTGCGACCTTGTTTACAAGGGCGCAGAACTGGTGTTTGAATTAAGGAGGCGCATTTGATAAATAATTAGATCTGGGATGTATGTTGCGTCTCATTTAATTGATGTATATCGATACGTCATAATTTAATAACAATAATGTAATCTTGACATTTCTTGCACAATACTAAACCAGCCCCAAACTAAACGAAATTTGTATTTTGGTAGCCAGATAGATTTAAGCTTCAAGTTTTGATTTCAAGAAAGGATTCCAATTTTACCAAAAGGATTGCGAAGAATAATCTATTAATAAGGAGTCCAATAAAGAGTCTTAGGTTCCACCCACGTGATCGTGTGTAGCGATTCTATGAGGTACAAATTGCATGATACAGTTTTGTTTGTCCAAAACCAATCTTCTCCCATCTTGATGTAGGAGTAAACAAAACGTCAAAGAGAACTCATACAAAGTTACAGTATTTCATTTTCCACGTCTAGTATAACATACGGATGTAAATTCACGTCTACGGAAAACCGATATCCTCGATGGAGGTAATTGAGAGCTTAAAGGAATTTATTTTCAATTTCCTACATATGAGCTTTTTCCGTCTATGATATGTATGCTGCGGGCGTCGATGATGTGCTTGCGTTTTAAGTTTGCCTTTTGCAAATTAATCAACGCAGAAAATCTTAAAAGGTTTATGTTTTACAGGAAATTAAAAAAATAGAATTAAATAGTTGACTAATTGTACGACAAATAAATCATTAGGCGCTGTGCAAACGTAAACATTAGTAGTTTTCAGTTACCGACACCGAACGATTTTTAATCGTCAATGAGTGCATCTAGTTACGAATCCAAGAAATATTTACGTTTCTGCAGAGAGTAGATGGTTTCCTACTTTTTTTGCGTGGTGGAAATGCATTTGCATGCACATGTCCCCCATGAAGGGACGTAGCGGCGTATGTAGGGCTTGACACCACGGAACGTTGGTACCGACTTAAGCTCCCAGGTTTCTCCAACCGGTTTTTGGTGGCCGAGACTAGGACCTTCTACCGCCTAACTAAATCGGCTTTCGTTTTGCGGTCTCTATCATTTCAAGCGGAAAGAAAAGAGAGAGGAATATCGAAGCTAAGACAATTCTAGTCAGGTGGTAGACCCCCCCGGTACCGCTACTACATTTAACTGCAGCTCCGCCACTGCTCTTGCCAACACCTCGTGGGAGTTCGGACGCCCGTATTTGTCTCCGGAAACCGCATCAGAAACCAGCGGCGAATCATTAGCGGTAGGTTGGGTGCCAGACAACCATGCTTGCGCCCTGCCTTAAGTTCCATAACTGTTAACGGTCGTCATTTTCGAAATCCAAATACTGCTGTGACGATGCACACTCACAAACATGTGCACGATGAACACCCAGAATATACATTAAAATGTCTCATGACTCATGCGTAGCAAGTTGAATTTTCATCTATTTACGAAACAATACAGTAGTAGATTACACGTGCTTATCCTGTCAATATCTCATCCCGCCCTAATAAGAATCGCCCACGGATATCTAGAAAGTCACATACATGAGTATATGTATTAACCTGTTTACCTTATTAGTCCGAGAGGCTACAAACAGGATTGATTAACCGCTCGCTTGCCCGTCGCTGCAAACCGCGCGACGCACTATGCCCCGCCCCCTGTAGCGTTGCTAACCAAAATGCCCGGGGAAAAATACTTGCACACCTCGCTATGCCCCGCGGATTTTACGCCTGCGGCGCGCGAGTCGGGATTCACGCAATCGTTCCTTGTGAATCAATTTGTTTTGAAAGATTATAAAGTGTAATATTTTTTATGTTTAATATGAAACTAGCTATACAATGCTATCTTTTGTTTCTCCGTGTACAACTCTGGTGCAGAGTTATGGTGTGTTGAAATTGAGATAGCGCGTTTTAAAGCTCGTCTTTTTAAAAGCTCATAAGTACCTCTAAAATTAAAGCTATGACATATGGGGTTTAATATTTGATTATGTTTGTTATCTGTCGTTTGTTTGTTGAAACTAAATTTAATAGTAATATCAGAATAACTAACGTACACACCCCGCACTGAATCAACACTCAATGACAAGATTGACAAGGAACGTATTTTTTAATTTCTTTTCTTTTTTCTATGACTTTCATACTGTACTGGGATTAATATGACGGGAAATTTAACATAGAAACGGGATAAATAATACAAAGTAAGCCTTAGAGCGATAAAGACGAGTATATTTAACTTTTTCCACCGCGGGAGCCATGTTAACCACAGGTTGACACGGGCATTTTAGCATGCCGCGCCATGTCAACTACTAGTTGACACGGGCATAATAGACTGCATCGCGATGTTAACTACTAGTTGACACGGGCATTTTAGCGTTTGGGTTTTGTTAACTACTAGTTGACACGGGCAAGCAAGCGGTTATAGTGCTTTCCTGATCATAGTTATGACAAGAGATGAGACCCATGAACATGAATATTATTGTGAGAAAAATCTCGAAATTGCTTCACAAATTAAATCCCATCATGACATTCTATGTACATATGTATAGTAAAATGTATAGACAATATGTAATGACGGTTCATCGCGATTGAGCAACAAACATCCAAAATTTAATATTTATATAATGGTTCAAATTTATTATTGACATATAAAATTATCGTGATCTATTGTAAAACCCATGAAACATAGCATTTAAATATGTGGAATTAGTTATTGTAAAATTATATGTACAATCCAACACTCCAAAAAAACTAATATTAATATTGACTTTTCATTTAAAATCTTCTACTATACATCCATATTTCTTTTACAATCTGAGACTCTTTTAAAAGAGATGAACCAAATTCATCGGATGTCAATAATTATAAAAAAAAGAATTGGCAGTCACAGGAACTGCCGGTAGAAGTGAAAACTTATAACTAAAACTTATAATTTGATGAGCTTACTTTGGAAACTACTAGGTTGAAACCGGAGGGGGTGGCCTTGAGCATAGCCAATGGCAATGGTCCCGAGATTACCCGTAGGTTTCTTATAATTCCCGAGCGTGACGTTAGAATTCAATTCACAGCCCACAAAAAATGTGTATGTGGCGCGCCAAAAGAAGTTTTCACTTCAAAAATTATAAAAAGTGTGCTCTTTAATAATTAAATATAGCTTCTTGAATCTTATAAATTATTGTTTTTCCTACAATATTTTTGAGCGGAAAATTCTACTAATCTAATCTAATCCTACGGTTGCCTGGAAGAGATCGCTTTAAGCGATAAGGTCGCCCATTGCTACTTTAATTTTAGTCTAAGTTTTTTATGTATTTTTGTTGTTATTAAGTGCAATAAAGAGTTAATCTATCTATCTATCTACTTCTACAGTTAAATTTATTTAGATAAAAATACATTCAATCATAATTGATTAATTTGCTTAGGAGTAATCAAACTACTGATAGATGTAAATAAACACTACCAAGTTGTAAGACCTCTTTTATTACCGTGGTATTTAAAATGATTTCATTATTATAAAACAACACATTGAAGTATTTTTTGTGGCATCTTTAAAGTTCTCAAAACTATCCATAATTTATAGTTCAGTAACCTTTGGGTTGTAAAACATCTTAGTGAAAATGACCCTCGCCTCTACGCCATCAAGGATATTCTATTATTAGACTCTCTTTATTCGGACGTCAATGGTAAGGCGAGCGGAGTACACATGGATAATGGTCGTGAATATTTGATTCCGTGAATAGGTAAGCGCATTAACCGTTGTCAACCAACGAGGAAGTTGCTACCAGATTGCGTTAAAAATTTACGAAGATGTAGGGCAGCTTTTTGGCTCTGATAGATTTTTAAGGAATGGATTTTTCGTCAAATTGCGAACGTTTTTCCCCAAAAATGTGTTAGGTCGTAGTATATATACTACACACATACCTACATACATATACTTTGGGTTTTAATAAAGTACGAAAGTCACAGTTGCAAAAAATCTTCATTCATAGAATATCTTAATCTTGGACTATTTGACCATTGCCGCGGTATGGATTATACAAACTGATAAAAATTACACTGTGTTTTAAGCAAATTTTAGTAATATGACAGTTTAAAAGGATGTCTTCCTCCAAAGTCTGTAATCGAGTCTGTAATAATGTCTTTCGGATAAAGTTGTTTACCTCCTTGAAGAAGTCGCTGGATATGGCTAAAAATTACATTGGACTGGACCGACCACATCACACGTGAGTATTATCCGTGAATTATATACCTAAAATGTGTGTACCTTCTGAGAACTTACGCTTATTTAGATTTCAATAACCAAGCAAGTGAAATAAAGTAGTCTGCTTAATTCTTCGAATTAGAAATACAGGTTCGTGTACGGTGTGTGACCGGGTAAGTAAGTAGCAGTTTTCTAAATATTATATTGTATGTTGTTGTATATTAATAACATCCGAATATAAATTAACTACAAAATTAGAATCATTGTTTTTAATTAATTGTGATATTCTGAAACAGAATACTTTAATTGAATTCACTTTATTTACAAATGGAAAGTAACATTATATCTATATAACGATTGTGTTGGATTTAAGATAGTATCGTTAAACTTTTTTTAACGGTAATAATTACTACGTGTGCTTGAACCTTTGTAAATAAATATTATTTAATTTTAAGAAAGCATCTATTAATTAAAATCTTGCGATGAAATTTCTACTTTTTAGTAATTATCATGTTATTGCAGTATTTTTAAATTATACGAAATTTTCTAAATTTATCTTAACGTTTTTTTTTTTTTAACTTTTATAGGTTTACACTTGACCGCCATCTCGCCTGATGTTAAGCGACGATGCGGGTAACATCAAGTAACATTTAATCAAGTATAATTAATGAATTAATTGTTAACAAGGTTAATCAAGAAACGTAGCGGGTTATGGCCTTAATTCTTTCCTTGCGAGAAAAGGTCCCGAGGCGCAGCAGTGAGAACATTTAGTTGTATCCTTGCGAGAAAAAAAATATTACTGACATGCGATGGATGCTAAAGTTAAAAAAAATAAGTCCACACAATAAACGTTCATATATAATTTACATGAAAATTTTGCTTTTGAAATATGTTTTTGTTTGTTTGCTGTATGACCAAACAGTTTCCTGTAATTCTAAAACGCATATTTAACAAGCCTTAAACAATTGATGTTTACATGTAAATTCATAAGTTATTAAGATGGTATCCATGTATCAATAAAAACGAAATCTCTTTTGTTTTTCTTGAATCTATAACATAATTAAAGCAAAGGTTCGGAAAGGTTTACTTCTAAATATTTGATCTGTGTTGTAATTTCCTGGAAGCAACCTTTTGATCATGATTCAACTTTCAGAAAACATTGTTTTATTTTGTCCTAAAACAAAAGAATATCGAAGCTGCTATAATTTCAACCGCCCATGCTTTATTTCTTGAAGCATACAGATATGTAAACTAATTTTACATGGTTTAATAACTTTATATTGTTTAACATTTAAATTAATTAGGAGATTTTGAAGAATAAATGCTTTGTTTCCTTTATCAAGTTACTGTTGTTTTCCAAACATTTACTTACGCTCACCAGCCCACTAAATGTTACCACTGATGGGGCTCGCAAGGAGAAAGTCAAGGTCATACGCTGGCCCAGTGCGGGTTGGTGGATGACACATGACTTCGAAAGATTCTAGGCACATAGTAATTCCTTACGATGTTTTCCTTCACCGTTTTAAGTTAGCGGAATTATATACATGGCTTCGAAAAAACAGTGGTGGTGGTTACTCACGCTTAACACGATTAAATTAGTAGGTTCTTTCGTATCAATCGAATGGAACATCGATAAATTGGTTCTCTGCGTAGTCTGTTTCTTTCTTAGTCTCATCGCGACCACTCTTATGATTAGAATAAAGTGTATAGTTTCAGTATTTTTTATCCCATGTTTAGGTTTAAAGTCTTTGATTCGGGAGTAATAGTTTATTACTTGTTTTACATACTATAGAATTGATTTAGTGTGTTGATAGTAATTCATTTGAAATTGACATAATTGGATTGTGTATTTAGTAAATACCTTAGAGCAGGTGGTCGTGTAGAGCTATGATGTAGTAAGTCTACGTCATAACTAGCATACGTCATAACATCTACAGGCTGGCCGAGTGGCTTAGTTGGTAGTAGGTCTGCCTGCGAAGCCGTGGGTCGTGGGTTCGATCCCCACCCAGTGCAAATGTTTGTGTGATGAAGTCAAATATTTGTACTGTGCCTGGGTGTTTTCTATGTATAATAAGTATGTATTTAAAAAAATATAAGTATTATATCAGCTATCTGGTTTCCATAGTACAAGCTTTGTTTAGTTTGAGGTTAGATAGTGTTGTGTGTGAAGTATCCACCGATATTTATTTATTTATTTAAGTAGGTATATCTATAGTTCTTAGAATATGATTCAGAAAGAAGATTTCATCCGTCGTCTACGCAAGCAAAAATATCGTGTTTATTGTTCTGTTACCTTTTTTTTAATTCTGCTAATATCCCAAACGTGAATTTAAATGTTTGTTGCTCAATCACGTCGGAACAGAAAAACAGATCGAGTTGGAATTTGGTACACAAATATATTGTCAGGAATATAGGCTAAAATTTTCTCGCAGAAAAATAACGAGAACGTGAATTACGCGAGTACAACCGGGAAGTGCTACTAACACTTAACGATATAAACTTTTTTGGGTATTCATATTTTTATCTAAGTAGTTACTATCTTTGCAAGAACACAAGAAAAAAATAGGGCGTTTCTCTTTAGTAATTTCTTATTGTTATTTTGTTGATGTCAGAAACTATTTCATCATTCATATTATTTTGTTTTAATTTCATTTACCAATGCAGAGATAAATTAATTGAGATAAATTATTAATTGAACTATTGCAAGATACAATTCAAAACTATACAAAAAATAGTACAAAATCAGTCTAGTAACATCAATACACCTGTATTACTACCAGCTATTTCTAAGCCGAGATAACACATCCCAGGAAACACTATCGCATTTCTCTCAGACGAAGTGATACTCAATTATGTTTTGGCAAGACTTAGAGAGAAGTCAAGCGTGAACTCCAAAGATACGTCGGAATGAAGAACATAGTAGATGCTCTGTGGTCCGCATGGCGGCACATGGGACTTACTCCCAGCTATTATAAGACGCTCAAATAGTGGAATTCAGTTTGGAACGCCAGACGACATTTTATCTTTGTATGGAGGCGCAAGATCTCTTTGAAGCGAAACTATGTGATTGGGGTGTAGAAAAGACTTTTATAAAGTCTTTATTTTTTTCCATTTATTCGACTTGTGAAATTATTTTAAAATTTACTAGGGATAACTAATAAAACTAAGTCGATAAGTTGTCGAAAGTCGACAAAAAGCTAATATTCTTCTATAATAAATAACAAAAACTAAAATATTAATCTATTCCCAATTCTTAAACATACTTTAAATGTCACCATCCGATCCCACTGCCGTGATAACTAAGAATGCAGTAATCGCAAAATGACGGTTTCGAGATAAACGCGGGAAAGAAATTTTGACATATTTGAGGAAGATGTATGTTTTTTGTAATTCTTTAAATATGTCAATCAAATAGGAAAAATACAAGCTTTTCAAAAATAATTATACATTATTTCATAAATTAGTGTATCCATTAATAATGCGTATTATTGCGTTTAGGTTTAGTATTAGATCTTTTAAAAATCACAGGATACTAAGTCTAAATGCAGCACTTGCGCTCATTACTGCATTTTTTAGTCTAGCGCATAATGATTACTGCGTTATTGTTTAGCATTAGATACCGATTTAGCATTAGCTTTTTAATGTCCGAAGCGAAGAAGTTGATGTGTACTGATACAGGATACAGGATGTGTGTGATGATATTATATGATATTAATAAAAATGCATTTTTCTTGAAATAGACTTGATGTTGTCCTACATAATTAGACTATACTATTATTTAATTATCACAGAATAAGACACATCGTTACATGAATGCATATTCTTAATACAAATATTATAACCAATTTTAGGCAATCAATATCCATAAAAAAAAATAACTCTTTTAAAAAATAATAAATCGTCTGAAAAAGTAGAAAATATACTTATTCTTGAAGCTTTCTAGTTTCAGTGAGATCTACAGACTCTTCGTTTACAGGGAAGTTTTCTACAGGGTTTGTTGCATTCAGGTTTTACTGCCATTTTATTTTTCTCTTTTTCTTTTCTATTAATCTTGTTTCTAACGATTCCTCAAATTTACGCCTCTTCCTTAGGTTGCCTGATTTAGTTTTCTTTTCTTGTGTAGTAACTTGTTCTATATTATTTTCAGACTCTATATTTACGACATGACTGGATTCAGTTAAATGTGTATCATGATTCAAATTGTTATCTTGAGGTTCTTTTCATATCAAAATCTAGTTATTGCAATATAATCACCAGTTGCGATAGACATCATTTCGCTGGGTTCTTCTGTTTCAAATGTTACATCAGTTAATGTTATAAAATATTAATCAAAGAACTTTAGAACGCTTCACCACATAACAGACTAAATGATTCATCTTTCTGGTTTCAATCAAATTCTGTAGAAGTAGATGGTTCAGGTTCTGTTTGACGATCCGGTTTACCCAGCACAATGTCTAATATGCTTCTTCCGCGGGAATTTTTGGCAGACATTATGAAGACAATGTTCTGAAATACATAAAATGAATCTACTTTGATTAAGCAGGAAATAAAATCTACTATAAACATTATAAAGCTGAAGAGTTTGTTTGTTTGTTTGTTTGAACGCTAGGATCTCGGGAAGTACTGGTCTGAATTGAGGAATTCTTTTTCTATTGGATAGTCCATTTATCGCGGAAGGCTATAGGCTATAGAAAATAACGCTACTATTAATAGAAGCGGAGCATGAATCAAGAATGTAACAAAATCGGGAAAAATATTCCTTTTTTGAGAGTTTTCGTACGTTTCGTGCTTTGACATGGCACATGACAGCATGTGTCTAAGATTGCGTCATTAAATATCACAGATTACATACCTCTTGAATATAAAACCTAATCATTATAAATATATAATATCATACTCGTATCTATAGCTAATCATTTTTTTTTTCTATATCTGAATTGGTACGACCAATTTCCGACAGGTGACGTAGCAGGTAGCTGAAGAGGTGTTTTGTTTGAAAGCAATATTCTCAGGAGGTCTGAACCGATTTCAGTCATTCTTTCACCGTTGTATATGTACAAGATCTTGATGAGTACTATATAATGTACCACGGGTAACTCTGGGGCGGACATCTAGTCTACTATAAACTAACAACCTGATCGAAACCAGATTTGTCTATTGGTGCCTAAAGTCATCAGCTAGAAATGCAAAGTACATCGACGATATAACATTTCTATGAGAGAGCTATAACTTTAGGTATACAAGTATTCAAACAAAGTTACTGAAAACCTACAGAATATGTAGTAATTAGTTAGATAATAAACAAACAAAAAAAAATATTTTTCCAATACTTTTAGGTAATGATAAACTAAAATCTGACTGTCACGTTTGGCGATAACTTTTTATTTCGATTCCATGAAGCTTTATAATACTTACAATAGATATATAAATAGACCATAATACAATTATTATTTGCATTAAAAAAAACAACAGCGCGCCAGAGAAGCACACGTGCCGCACGGCTCAGTTCGCCGAACGACGATGACGCACTAATTTGCTTCAACAAAACGCAGCACTATATTGTACGGTTACGATCTCGCGAACTTTTACTACACACAAATGCAGTAATGGTGGAGTACTGCGTTTTGACTTAGAAACTGTTCTATAGATACTAGAATAAAATGTTACAGTAATGGCTATTACTGCACTTTGTTTAAGGGTATTTATTCTAACAAATACGGCATTCTTCTTTAGCATATGTTTAATACTGCGCTCTTTCTTATCATTGATATAGTTTTCATGTAATTACTGCGAAAATCGTTACCTAGAAAAGATACTTACAGGTTTTTATTTTAACATTTTTTTTTCATGTAAATAAACCCTTAGGGATCCCATTTCTTGAAAAAAGGAAAATATTACAAACAATAAATTAAAACAAACACTATATGGAAATTAGAATTAGTTCTCTGTATAAACTATAAGTATGCGAAAGTTGTTCGTAAAAAAGGATATAAAGTTTTTGCTTCATGTTTATGTTCATTAATATTTGGTTATTATGCCAAAAACACTAACAATTGATTGAAATATCTAAGCGACATGACGCTTCATGTAAATGACTTCATGTCAACAAAAAAGGGTAAAGTAAAATAAGATATGTTTACGTATTAAGGTAATCGCTTTCAAAATAGTGTACATGCCGAAAAGCGTTGTCAAGTACAATGCACGTACACTCCGCGAGGTATAAGCTGAGCTTTGCATTAGTGTGAGTGATCACCAATCAAGCAGGAGCTTGAAATTTTGTCCGCGAGATATAGGCTGAGCTTTGCATTAGTGTGAGTGATCACCAATCAGGCAGGAGCGCGGCGAGACAGAATGGCGCCGCGCCTAAGGCCGGTTGTCACACCTACACTATCCATGTACACTCACACAAATGCAAAGCTCAGCTTATGCCTCGCGGAGTGTACACAGCAGTCTATAAGTCTATTTGTTACTGACATTGCTGTGAGTAGTGTTGATTAAACTTTGTTTCTTTCCATGCATAATATCATAAAAGAACAACCACAATAGTTATTTGTTTTACAAGAGTGCAAAGTTGATTTTTAACCGCGTGCTCAAATTTGATGACCGAGCAAGCGAAGGATTCTAAAATTGAATCACGAGCGCAGCGAGTGATTCAAATTTAGAATCCTGAGTGTAGCAAGGGAATCAAAAGAGCACAAGGTGAAAAATCTTTGCACTCGAGTGCAACACGTAACTTTTCATTCCACCTCAGCGAGGAAATGACTAAAAGACTAAAAAATTTTTAAATGTTTTCGCGCTAAGCAAATAAAAAAAAAGTAAGTACACCAAGGAGGTTCCGAGTCTGAGTTTTTAATATATTAAAAAAATGTGTGATGCATTCGGCTCCAAGGAGGTAGAAATAAATAGGTTGAATTATGTTTTGAATTCAAAACCTCAGTACACACGATGTTCTAAATTCAAATTTACTTTAACCTCTAGAGGGTAAAAACGACTTTTGCGCCCTGATATCGAGGAGCAAAAGTAATCTTTCCGAGCTGGTGGGATGAAAAGATTTTTATTTACTGTTGTAAATAATACACACCATTAGTTAATTGCAACTGATTTTAATCACGATTGCTCACGAATGGCCCAAAATAATGAAGGTTGAGGTTTTTAGACTATATATTTTTATAGTGTGACTGTAAAATGCATCAATATAAATCAATCAATTAATATAAAGACAATGAGCGTAACGGGACATAACGGGACACTTTTTCGTGCATGCAGCCGGTGGTCAGCGATTTATTAGACGTTGTCAGGTCTAAAAATCTTTATTGCTGTTTAAAGGTAAGATAAGATATTACAAAACATTTTAAAAGTTGAATCAATTAATATAAAGACAATGAGCGTAACGGGACATAACGGGACACTTTTTCGTGCATGCAGCCGGTGGTCAGCGATTTATTAGACGTTGTCAGGTCTAAAAATCTTTATTGCTGTTTAAAGGTAAGATAAGATATTACAAAACATTTTAAAAGTTGACCCATACAAAATGGCCTCTTCGAGACGCATGCAATATGTCTGACAGAACAGTTTCTATTGGTCTGATTTTATAAAATGATAAAACTAATAGTCAGCAGCTGATAAAGAATGTACTTCTTCTTTTCACTTCTTCTGTCTATGTACATATTGCAAATGGGATCGTAACTGCTGAACAATTAAATAGAGTTTGGTGTGATATCTGCAGCATAAATCGCAAAAAGTGTTGCTAAACATAGTAAATAAGTATTATTAGATAATTTTGTCCTTTGATGATGTTTGACATATATTTTTTTAAATTGTCAATTATTTTATTTCAATTGACTATTCTGTAGTACTAATATTGTCATAATGATTATAACATTTGTAATATATATTTTTGCAATAGATGTGGATGTTTATTATACTCGTATATTATATTATAATTACAGGCACATCGTTTAAACAACTTATAAATCTGGGTGAGAAGTTCAGTGCAGTTCTGGGTAATTATTTGGACTCTTCATGCTCCAATAGCTGCATGTTACTGTGATGTTATGCTCATATTCTGCATGTCTCATCACTTTATTCTATGAAAAAATATATAACGGAATTGTTGATGTCATGGCGATTTTCCAAAGATGACAGCTAACAGTAAATAAATTCTATTCTTTGAGGTAAAATATAATTTAAAACGTAAATTTAAACAGTTAGATCACACTTAGCCGCCAAAAACGTTCAATTCAGCACCACGACGTCAACAAATGGATAATAGGCTATTCAACACTTCGAAGTCTTAATTCCATTCGGGGTTCGCGTAAAATTGAATATTTGTAATGAATGAACGATAAATTAAGCGGCTCATTTGACCGAATGAATGGCCCCCTAATAGACTGCCGACTGTCTTAGAGCTTTCACAAAAGAAATGTACGGAACCTTTCTTTGTTCTTAGTAAATCGAGTACTGGCGTCGTTTGTCGGCGTTATATCACGCTGATTCGACGTTTATGGCCCGACCTGGGGTAACTGGCTGTTTCTCTTCATTTCGATATAGCTGCTAAATATTTTCGTGAACGTCTTAAGCTAGATTTAGGTTACAGCTGCATATTAACCTCATGCCTCGAATGGTAGTTGGTCAATTTTTATTCCTGAAAAATAAAGAGCTGACCAACCAAAAAAAAAAAAACAATTAGCCAAGCTCCACTAGTACCTAGTCATGGTTCGTCATATGATGGTAGGTTGGATTTTCCAATCAGAAAAAACGTGATGTTGCCTCGCTGAATAGCAATAGCTATCCTCTGCCTCAGGAACGAGCCAGAGCGGGAGTCACCACTTTGGTTACGTAAACGACCAATCTCTCGTTTAGGATTTCGGATTAAATCCTTAGGCTCCCAAACTGCCCATAGTCTCCACGGCGACCGGAACAGAAAAGTACAGCGGCTCCTAGCCGCGTATTTTTCGCTGCTGCCGCCTCCGTTGCTGCTGTCGGAGTATGGATGATGCGACTCAGGTGCGGACCCACGTATCGTCCCACACTAAGCACTTGCCATGCCTCTAAGGCACCAAGTCCATCCGGACGCTTCCGTCGAATAAATTAAGACCCGGAGTTAGAGTTTTAAAAAAATATAATTAATTAGTCCAGAGATTTTAATAACTGTAAGTAGAACACAATAATATTTTAAATGTACCTATGTACTTGGCAGATAGCTGAGGTGTAATACTTCCTGTGACAGACTCTCAAAAAGAGTCCTGTCATTACACACCACTACATATTGTTAACCGCGTATCATTGAAGCCTTGTTCACCATTCCGTAATGACAGTCCCATGACATGCACGTTCCCCGCCGCATCACCGTTCAAATGGAGTTTGTTTAATCCATTATTGTCTATTATTTTCTTTTGAAACTGATACGTGGCCGGTTGCACCGCAGACAATACGGCTTGCTTGTGTGAGATAACTATGATGGATTGCTGTTACGACGTGCCCCGGCCAATACTGTATCGATTGTTTCGATAAAAGTATACTTCATAAATCATATTTCTAGTCCAAGTCTCCTTGCGAATTTGATTAATAACTTTGTGGTCGAAGCAAGAAAAAAGATGTCTATGTTTTACTTTGAGATCTAGGAATATATAATAATAGCCTATAGTACAGAATTTTACTCAATTTATAGTTGTTGGAGAACTTAAGAGTACTTCTCTCTTTGGAACGTAGTTAATTTCTCTTACTATGTGCATCGATTGCGTCAATGCTCTGATGTTGATGAATGAAAAAGACTAATAGACCGGACGCTGGATGGAGTCGAGTGCGCAAAATATGACGACCGCATTCAGTGTCCGCTTTGAACTCAGAAAATCATGCAAATTATAATTCTGGATGTTATCAGGAGGTGTACTGATTCTTTTTTTACATTCCACCCCCTTAGACTTCAAGTAAATGGATTAAACCCATGACTTAATATCATTATAATAGCTGTTTTATTCGCAATATCAAATTGTTTTCATGATTAACTATCGACCCGCCCGGTTGCGCCTGGATGCCCAATGTGTGATATAAATTGTGTAATTGGAATTAAAATAATGCCTCCTCAAATTTCGATGATCCATATAAATCCATATAAACGCGAATACTTGTGAGTATGTATGAAAGCTTGTTAATCTTTTACGCCAAATCTACAGAAGGGATCTGATAGATAATAAACAGTCTGGAGTAAGACATAAGCTGATTTTCATTCCGTAATTCCGTAAAATAACGGGATTGGTAACTATGTAAATAGATGAAACCGTTGCTACAGCAGCTGCACACATTTAAAGCTCAGTTTCAGTTGATATTTTTAATCTCTACAATATGAAGCAATAACATGACTGCCAATTAGTTATTCAGCAGTACTTGAGTAATTTTGTTGTAATCAAACTTAAATTAACTTTATATTTTAAATAATTACTTCAACCATGCAACAACTGCATCAGTTAATTGGAATAACGCAAACATAACATTACGCCACGACAATGCAGATATTTCGAAATATACTGTTCTCTTAGCGGCACAATTAAAACGACCACAAACACAAACGAATTGAAAAACTCTTCTAAATTATTCATGAAAAAACTAGAACGCTGAAATAACATTTCTTGAGGAAACATACTTACCAAAAACGTGTGAACTCATCCAAAACAAATTATGAATCCATTATTAACCAGTATTTGGCTTATAATTATATAGTACCTGGTTGACCGAGCTCTACTCGGTTTGAATGCGTTTATAAAGGGCTCTAAGTAAAAGATTTTCTCAGAAAAAAAGAACAAAAAGAAAAGATCCGAGTGTAACCATCAGGATTCGAACCGGGGCCTGTTGACTCCGAGGGCGAGCATATTCCGTCTGAGCCATTTAGACTTAAAGGACAGTGGCGAAATAAGTTATCGTATTCTAATGACATTATAGGAGTTTTTCGTTGTCTAAAAACGCGCATTATATGATGTTATCTATACTTATAATAAAACTGTAACGGGTCGAATTCTGTACATTGAAGATATTTTGAAAAAAAATTTTTTGGGGCACTCCATAGTCGATACTGATGGCGAAACTGCATTTTTTTTCTTTCATGTCTGTCTGTCTGTCTGTCTGTCTGTCTTTCTGTATAGGGATCACGCATCACGCCGAAACTACTGATTCAATTCAGCTGAAACTTGGCATGATTTTAGTTTATACTAAGGACATTGCTGTAAGTTACTTTTGATCCCCAAATTCTGATCGGTTTTCTTGCGGGAGGGGGTGAAAGTCAGAATGTGTATTTGGTTGTAACTCATGTTTGCGTTGTTTAATTTCATTAATTCTTTTTTTGTTAGAAAGAACACATTTTTTTATATTGTCCTGTCAAAATTTGAACAATATCGGTCTGTTGGTTCGGAAATGACACAAACATTTAATAATAACGACACGCGCGGCGCGTTCGGTACATACTAACTTCTAAGTATTCTATGTATCACAGACGATCCACAGAATATCTAGATTCTAGATTCTAGAAAGTGCCCACGTGATCGCGTCGCGTCGTCTCGGATGACCTAATAATTGTCAAAATATATTTTTCTGTGGAAAAACAAACATCATTCTGTTATAATCGACTTCAAACAAGGAGGATGTTCTCAATCAGGTTGCATGTTTTTTTATTTGGTTTTATTTTACGCGATAACTCTGCTAATTGTTAGTTGATTTTGATAATTCCTTTTTTGTTTGGTAGAAAATACTTCAGAGGTGATCTTAGATATCGAAAACAGGGAGGTAGTTTTTCAAATATCAACATAAAACTAATATTTTAAACAGCTTAGATTTAATCTGTACGACATAGTTAAACCTTCTCATAAAATTTAGTCGAATGACAGAATTAAATTACCTGTCATTGAAGTAGATTTTTGTATTTTGGAGAAAACATATCAGCATAATAAGTAGCAGCATAAACAACCCATTAAATGTTCCCACTGCTGGGCGTCTGGGCCTTCTCTCACAAGGGAGAGAGACAAGTCTATAATCCACCACGCTGGCCCAGTGTCGGTTGGTGGATGACATATGACTTAGAACTTAGATTATAGGTAGATTTCGGTTTCTTCACGGTGTTTTCCTTCACCGTTTTAATTACCGGCATTACGAACATGACTCTGAAAAGATAGTGGTGCGCGTGGTTTTGAACCCTGGGTCTCCGGATCGACAGTCGCCGGTCTCCCGACTAGGTCAGCTGTAACTTACTAGACCAGCCGTAACTTATTAGAAAACGTATTATTTCAATCCAAATACTGTTTAAAATTTAAAGGTAGTGTTCAACAAGCTTCGGTGATCGAAGCAGACCGTTGTTAGGGTTCCGTACACAAAGGGTAAAAACGGGACCCTATTACTGAGACTTCGCTATCCGTCCGTCCGTCCGTCCGTCTGTCACCAGGCTGTATCTCAAGAACGGTGATAGCTAGACAGTTGAAATTTTCGCAGATGATGTATTTCTATTGCCGCTTTAATCATGGCGGAACGTATCAAGTGATCGGGTTGAAATTTGAAATAGAATTAGATTACAGTCTGGAAGAACACATAGGCTAAACATTGCCTATGTATAAGTACTCAATGTATTACATAACAAACATCCAAACAGTGACATTTATAATATTTACAGGACACCGTTGGAACGGCTGAACATATTTGGATGGAATTCGAAACACACGTAGTTTGAACTCAGAAATAGCAAATCAAATCAAATCAAATCAAATCAAATTATTTATTTCATCAACAAACATTGGTAAAATCAAAGAATACATATAAATCGTTCGTACATAAGAGTATATATAAACTTAGTTAGACGAACTAAGTTTAAAATCGGTTACTTATAGGTTACTGCGACGTTGGAAAGACTAAGCAAATTTGGTAGAAAATTGAAACAGAAATAACTCATCGTCTGAAATACCGCATTTATATATTTATTACCTATCAACCTGAAAAGAAGCTAGCACGTCAAAACGGCACAACGATATGGGTTGACATACGAAACACATATAGTTTAGAGTCAAAAATTTCACATGGGCTAATAAGTCTACATTTTCATTTAAATCCATATTAATATAATATAAGCATATATTTTCGTAAGGAACTTGATGTGATGGTAAGGTAAAAGCCAAAAATGAAAAATATATGCACCTGTTTTGGCGTAGATAATATAGGTGATTTGCGTTCACAATCAAAATAACAAGCAACATAATATTCTCATTAGACGGCGCTAATGCCAGTTTAAATCTAAAAGCACTAAAGGCCATTTAAATCGATGTTTTGCTATTGTGGTATGTATTTTTTCTTTCATCACTAGGTGGCGTTACTGGTATTCTTAATTGTACTAATAAGTTTTTGCTGCTAAAAGGATTATGATGCCAAATTTGGATTCTTTCGTTCTTGATTTTTTTTCTGTGTTACCTACAATTAAATTCGTACATTAACATTTCACTAGGACTTGGCTTAGATTTACGGGTTCAACTTGCTTGAATATCATTAAAACTCAAAAAATTTATTATTTTGATTCCACACAGGCTTCGTTCAAAATTTTACGCCGGCGAAGTCGCGGGTAATAGCTAGAAAACAGCTTGCGGATAAAAAGAAATATGTAAATAGGTATCAGATCATGCACATTAGCTTCAGGCTTTTCATAATGTATCCTATAAAAATCCTACAAACTTAACACTTGCGGCTATGTTCGATACTACGAAACCTTACTAAGTATGTTTGATTTTGTTTAAAAAATGAAAAATAAAGATGATAAAATTAAATACATTGTTGTGTAGAAAAACAAATTCACTCAAACTCAAAGGTTTCAATTACTACTTATCCAAATATTTGACGTACGATACTTCCAATTAATGTATACCTAAGTCAGTAACATCTGCTTACGCGAACGAAGTAGCGGGTTCAGCTAGTTAAAAAATAAAACCTAGCTAGATCGATTTATCGTCCCCAAAACCACTTGTATACAAAATTTCATGAAAATCATTCGAGCCGTTTCCGAGATTCAGATTCTATCTTTAATATATAAAATTCTCGTGTCACAGTTTTCGTTGCCATACTCCTCCGAAACGGCTTGACCGATTTTGATGATTTTTTTGTGCTTATCCTCTATCTATGAGAATCAGCCAACACCTATTTTTCATCCCCCTTAATGTTAGGGGTCCACCCCAAAATTTTATTTTGTATATTTTATACAAAAATTTTAATTTCTATTTGTTTTGATACAACATACAAAAAAACATACAGTCCTCAATTTTCACCCTTCTACGATCAACCCTTATTTTATTAGGAAATTATTTATATGGCAAAACAACGTATTGGCATACGCTAGCTCAGCTAGGTCAGCTAGTATATATATATATATATACCTATATACCTACAAGAATTGGTCGTTTAAAGGTATAAGATAAATTAACTTTCGTGGGTTCGATTCCCACCCGGTGCAAATATTTGTGTTATGAATTCAAATATTTGTACTGTGTCTGGGTGTTTCTATGTATAAATAACTTAATAACTATGTATTTACAACTATATAAGTATTATATCAACTATCTGGCCGCCATACTACAAGGTTTGCTTAGTTTGGGGTCAGATGGCGTTGTGTGTGAAATGTCCACCAATATTTATTTATTATTTATATTTATTTAATCAACTTCTTTTTATTAATCAGTAGCAGTGATTATTACTAGCAGTGGCTATTATAGTATACAGTGACAAGACGAGAAGGACCTGTGCCTGATGGTAAGCAACATTCCTGCCATGTAACAGCACAGTGACACGCAGACTCCAAATCATTACCTAGCACTGCACTGCGATCGTCACCCAGAGATCTAAGATATCACCCAGAGATCTAAGATATATTTCTAAGACCTGTAATTTCTCTGGAAACGTTGCCCTTTATTACACAGTAATGCTTACACATTATTACTTATAGCGGTAGAATAACTGGCAAAGGTGTGATACTTTCCCAGGCGGACTTTGCCAAGAGTCCTACTACTACAAATCTGGAATAGCACATATGATATTTTTCATAGCGTGAAAATTACGGGAACGGAAATTGTGACGGTCTAACCGTGGGACACTGGTAGTGTATTGTGATTCTGGCAGGCCTAGCAGCACCCTGCAGTATTTATTACCCGCGTAGAAGATATGCAAACTAAAAACTTATTTTATAAAACATTTTTAACATCGTGATGGGCCTTTAACATGTTAAAGCACAACTGGCCTAATGAGAAGCTTCAATACGGTCTAAGATAGACCACGTTTGAAACACCTTCCTAGATTTTATCTTTCATGAAACACCGAGACGGAAAAGTATTCACCTTTTTACGGTACCTACGCACAAAAATAATTTAGATTTTTTAAACGAAATTCATAATTTTCAACTGAAATATTTTATATGATTTGAGTGTTTTCGTAGAAGCTGAAACGGGCGCGTCGCTGTAAAGGCTGATTTAAAAGCTAACAGGATCAGGTAGGGCTGAGAAAGGATTAGCAGCAAAGCCGATTCGGCTGTAGCTTCGACAACAACCGAGAAATATCGAGACAGGGAATAGGCCGTGTTAAGGTAAATGGAAGTTTCACTCAACCTTATAATAACACATTTAGATATGCCAATAACATTTCAGTCATTGGTATAGGTATACCAATGACCCATGAAATTAAATACAAAACTGTTTATTAGAAAACTCTAAGTCTTTTTTGAATTTCAACCATCATTTAGATGGTTTACATTTATATTTAGATTTAACTAATTTAGGTAGTTAATTTAGTATTTATAGAATTTATAGAATTTTCTGGTTTTACCCGCATAGTTCCTGTTCCTGTTATTTTCTAGTGATAAATAGTAGCATATTATGTGTTCTTCTAGGCCATTATCTATGTTCCAAATTTCAGCCCGATCCGTTCGGAAGTTAAGACATGATCGAGCATCAAACATCCACATAATATAATGTTAGTTAAAGATAATATAATGTTATGGAATATTGATGTTAATTTAAGTCATTTCAAAATTAAATTATTTTTATTAGAATGACATGAATTCCATGAACAATGGAAGGAAAGAAATGTAGTGCACAAAATTGTAATAACTCATTCTAGATGTTGCAAGTTATTTATTTTCATTCTGTAGTTGCCATTCTTGGTTTATGATAGAATGTACTTCTATCATAAACCAAGAACCTTATTACAGGCCCGTGAACAAAACGTATGGGTCATATGATACACCAGGAGACCTATGTAACAGGATGGATATGGATATGATATGGAGACAGGAGGATGATAGAAAGGTATTAAGGGCGTGTGGACCGTAATTTTAATTTTTTAAAACAACTTTAAGACCTTTAAAATAGTGTATTAAACTCTGAAAAAAATATATGTAATAGCTAAGGATCTAATCTAGTGCAATTCGCAGTCAGTAACACGATTTAATGAATTTTACTTGATAGAAAAAAATCCCAAAGTTACCCCTTTTCAAAAAGGTTTTTCAAGTTTATGACTAAACTAATTAATTTTTTTACAAAATTTTTATACTCAACAAAAGCCACTAAAAAGTTATAGATGCATTCGCAGAGTTTGACTTGATAAAAAGTATCAGTTATTCACTATGTTTTAATATCTACCATATATATAGCGCGCCGTTCGGCAAGCCTGATCAGTCGCGTTTCGGCGCTCACGGACGACGGGCCTGTGCTTGATTTTGCAATTTTGACAACCGATAAATTTTAAATATTACGATCATAGTGCCACAGTATAACAATATCAGTAGGTATTACTGGTGAAGCACGCTATGATCTTGATTTTTGATACCGTTTTCACTGGAATTGCTAATAGACGCTGATACTAATTAGTACGCTGCTTATTTTATGTTGTAGACCAAAAGGGAGTCTCAAAAACTGACGTCGATACCACATTAGTAAAAATTCAATGCGGATGCAATGGAAAATAGATAAGTATCGATAAAATACTCGTCCGTTAAATCAGAGATCGGGATAAGGAAATAATGAGAAGGGAGAAATCCCCTGCGTAAATCCCCAAGTTAGGTATCATTTATGATACCTAACTTGCATTTATATGCCATTTAGGTAAATTCTTTGTAATAAGGTACTTAGTACTTGGAAGAAAAGTCCTCACATACAGATTTTACCACTTTGGAAGAGACTTTCGCGCAAACTATTCAGTTTAGAAAAAAAGTTAGAACTTCAATACAATTTTGAACACATTTCCATAGATACACGTATGGTTTTGTTAGAATTTTTATTTTTTTTTACTTTTCGATGCTTGTGACACCACCAAAATTTATTGTTTTTTTTTTGTATGAAAATGTTAATATTGTTCATAGAAATTTAGACATTCGACCAAATTTGATAAGAAGCCTTTTAGGCAGTAAAATTACTCGTAGAATTTAACTCTGCACTACATTTCCGATTCGTATTTTTATATAAGGTTTAGAATCATTTCCTGAGCATAAAATCACAAAACAATAACAAATCCAGGTGGAGCTTCAAGCGCCAGCTCGAAAAAACGTTTTTGGCTGATATTCTGAAAAAGTTATGAAGCCTATTATTATTGTAGAAAATAAAATTTCCCATCTTGTGTTGCCAGTAAACTTTTTTTCGAACATACCGATAACGATTTATTATGTCAAATTTGATGATAACAATGTAAAAATAATAAGATGTGGATTCTGTTCCCAGTAGCATAAACATGTCCCTTTTTACCGGAATGGAAGAAGGGTTATGTTTTTCGCGCGTATTTTTATGTTTGTAAATCTTTTATTTCCACATATCTTCCAAACGGCTGGATGGATTTTGGTAACCAAAATATTCTAAGACTAGTCTGACTCGCCAAAGTGTCCTTAGATAGTAGGTAATATTTTTTTACGTGTAGATTTTTTTGTAGTCGTGGTTTTTAAATTAAAGTTATTCTATCATATTGCTCGTTGCTCGAATAAACAGCACCGTTCATCATCATGACTGAAGAGTTGAACGAAGAGTTTGGTCTCCACTTTTGTAATAAGTACAACTAAGCTGTGAAACGCATTGCCAGAGTGGGTTTTTGTCGAAGGTTCGAACCTTGGGGTTACGAGGTACACTGTGCTTGTTTCTATTAGAGAAACAAGTTCCATCGTAGACCACATCATTTACATCCACTATTATCGGCATCATCGCAATCGTATCATTAAATGGGTTATAAATCGTAAACGGTAAGTTTTACAAAAAAAGTTTACTAGCAAGAAAAGATGCAAAATTTTATTTTCTACAATTATTGTCAAAATATATAGTTTCCAAAATATCGGCTAAAATAGTTTTTTTCAATTGGCGTTTGAAGCTCTACCTGGATCTGTGAGCATTTTGTAATTTTATGCTCAGTAAGTGATCTTTACCTCATAGAAAAAAATTGGATTAGAAATTTAGTGCAAAGTTGACAAAAAAACCGTCTATTTTTACTGGCCTTTCATTACGTTTCATCACATTTTTTAAAATTTTTGACGAACTTGTGAATTATTAGGAAACATTTAAAAAAGTTCTCAACTTATAGTGTGACCAAAAAGAAAAGGTAGAGTTTTGTATATCTACGAGTATAGATAAATTTAATATTTCTTCGTTTCACTTCACAATTCACAAAATTGTTATCACTAGTATAAACAGTATAAACAAATCTTGAACAAAAAATGAGTTTAAATTACACAGTCCTATATTTTAATGTTATTTCTGCACTGTGGCACCGATTCCGCGGTCGGTGACGGTCGCGAGAACAAGACAGCGTTAAATGCCCAATTTGACAGAACTACCTGGCCTTAATAATAAGAAATAGCACTGTGCACTATTTGTAAGCTATTCAACTGAGTGCAAGTTGAAGAGGGGGTTGGCAACCTTCGATCATTTTTCCTTGTTGCATGATTTTTGTACGGCGCGCCGGAAAACATTGTAGATTTTAATTTTTTTATTATTATTTTTGTCGGAAATACTCATGATTTTCCGATTTTCAGGGTAAATCTGGTCATTTGATTATGTACGGCATTGGTTCCATACAGTTTTAATGCCTTTTCTAATCTATTATTCCGCAAGGCCCCCCCTCCCCCCCCCCCCCTTCTTCCACTTGCACTCAGTTGGACAGCTTACAAATGCCTGCATAGTGCTGAATATTTTATACCTTCTATCATCGTACATAGGTCTCCTGGTGTATCATATGACCCATACATTTTGTTCACGGGCCTGTAGTGTAATACGTATCATATGATATTTATCTATTATGTGTTTTGTTTTGGTTTCTGTCACCGTATAAATATGACATGTTTAGGTATTTCGTTCGGAAAGTTATGTAATGATCGAAGTAAGGAAAAACTCATTAACTCGGACAATGACAACACCAGACGACAAAACTAATATAAAGGGCTCATTTAGCGGCGGACATGTTTAGACTCCTTAATGAATACGGATACAGTATTCGTTACAAATGGTACTCCTAAAAAGTACCTTCTACATTCGACCAATAGTTTTTTGTAATACTTAAACATAACAGCTTCTTCTCTACCATTTCTGGTATTAGTAGGCCCAGCAACAAGGGTGATAGACTAAACAATTATTGTACTCTTTTTGTTTAAAATACCTACATAGTATAATATTGGACATCACTATATCATTTAACTAAATTCGGATTAATTTAACGTCTAGTGTTTGAACTAAAATAATGTCTGAATTTCGAAGTATTGTATGATACCACAAAGTTGAATCACATAAAATTAGATAAATGCTAGACTTGAAAAAATATCACATTAGAATTGTAAAATTAATGACGAGCATTTATTCTATATTTTAAGAATCACGAAATAGTAACTGGCATTGGAAAAACAATTTTATTTATTTTCATTATCACTGCGTATCGAATATAAATATTTTAAGCTATTGTGTTACAAAACATTTCAGTAGCTTATTGCGTTTTGAAATCAAGTTATTTAACCAAAAAAAAATACAACACATCATGTACTACTCTAAAATTTCTGAACGATCCATAAAATAAGTATAAGTACATCAGGAAAGTATCCTGTAATATTCTAAAAGTAATTTCCCGGCTGCTTGCCCAAACCTTCAGATAAATTGTTTTGCTCATAAAACACTGATAATAAATAAGCAATTCCTCAGTAGTAATTCGCATAAAACTAATGGTTCGAAAACGTGACAACTGAAGCGAAAACTTGTGATAAAAGTAATCAAAGTGTCGTTAAAATTATTTTAGTACGCCCCCATTTCTGGGAACGATTTCACCAAGTACCCATAGACTTAACCTAATGACTTATTAAAAACCTATATTTGGAAATTACATCTAAAATGTTTATACTTATGTATCTAATTTTATCTGAATTTAACATTTTCTTCAATTTTATTACTGGATGTTATGTAATTTTTATTCAAATATATTTTGACACTTTTAAGGTATATAGAGGTAAATTATGTGGGGGTACGATAAACATCTATGTTTAACCGACTTCAAAATAGAAAAAAACTCTCAATTTAACTGTATTTGTATGTCTGTTACATCAATACTTTCGACTGAGTGAACCGATTTTGATAACTCTTTTGTTTTTGCTTGAAAAGGTAGACTTCATGAATGGTTCATAAGTGATAATTTCATTTTTAAAGAAATTTATAGCAGTAGGTATAACCTCTACTCTACTTCTTCTTCTCCTGTTCCAAAAAATATTTAAAAAAGAGTATTGAAATGACGAAGGTCACACGGACCACGGAGTGAAATAAAAATATATATTATAAAATATATAGCCTCTAATACTTTTGGGACTAGCGAAAAAGGCACAGGCAGGGCCTTAAGTGATCAGTGCAGTACATAAACCACCGACCATTGAGAGAGCTTAATGTTACATACTTAATTGCGATATTTATCAAACATTTATTTGGTTTACAAAACTATGGATAAAGAATCTTAGTTACTTTTAATTTTCGTAGTATTTAAAGCATAATACAGAGTTTTCTTGACTGAAAATTCGATATCAGTTAAAATTAAAAAGCTATTCAGAAACGTTTTCTTTTAACATAAAAAGTTTGGCAAATCAACACAAGATTGTTCAAAGTAAGAGTCTAATCTCGCCGGCTATTTATATGCATAGTCAATTTTGTTGGTTTACGCGAGAGTTAAATTGTAAACAGCCGTAAATCGCGTATCGAAGATTGGGGGTGAACGTCAAATATTTGTTTCAGTTTTTCGCTTTCGCGAAACAGTTTTCAAATTTATGACACTCGACTCGTCTAGTGCCCAGGCCCAAGGGGCTTAACCTGAAATGGACGCGTCCGCCGACGAGGAAAATATATTTCCAAGTTTACTGGTCCATAAATAACGGTAGAGTGACAGGGCGATGATAAACTCTGGAGCGAGAGTTCATCTCACGTCGCTTTCTGAATATTGAACGAGCGTTAAGCCGGTTGTAATTTTTCTGGCGTAAATTAACGTTTTGAGGAGTTTACTTCAGTTTAAAGGGATTCGTTTTTCTTATTATTTACAGAATGTATGCTGATTTTACTCCTCTGTTCAAGTTCTAATATCAATCTACTTGTACTTGTCTTAAAAAGGATATGTAGAACGAACATGTTCGTTCTGGTGTTGTTTGTAGTTAATAAATAGTTTAGTACTAAAAAAATGTTGGTGGTGGTTACTTTTATAACACCACCAACATTTTACTAACATTAAGCTTTAAGCTCTTGTCGTGAGTACCTTAGTAAACAAATCGTATCTCATAAAATATATTAAAACAATAACTAGGAGTCAGTAAATATTTATTATAACGTAAAATTAAACATACCTCTAGATTACGTTTAACAAAAAAAAAGACGTAGTTAGAACGTGATGAGAAAGTCGCTCGAACTTTCGATTTCACAATAATTACATAATACCGCACATAAAAATTTCGCTTTTTTTTTTTGAAAAATTTGGTTGCATCTTTGGAACTACCCAAGTAGTTCTGGTTCAGCTTAATTTGTCAATAATAAAAAAACATTACTCAATTACGAGTATGTATTTTAAATTCTATTAGTATTATATCATCTACCTGGTTCCCATAGCTTAACTCAGTTTGGGGCTAGATGGTATTGCGTGTGAAATGTCCACCAATATTCATATATTTAAACTTGGTGATAAAATACTAGTAGGTAAAAAATTAACCAGTTTCCTATAAATACATTAATATCTAGTAGAACGATGTACGGTACCATTGAATAAAGGTAGTTTATGATAAAAGCTAAGTACACAATAATATTACTTTTCTCACTTCTACTGAAAGAGAAATGTAATGTGCTATATTAATATTAATAGGAAATATTGATAACTTTCAAACAACTTTTGAATCCTTAAAAAACGCTAACAGCTTACATTTGTTGTTACAAAGTCTTGTTCTACAATGTTTATTTTGTTCTTGCCAATACGAAGTGTTTTAGTTCGGTACTATTTTGCAGACTTTCAACAAGCAAAGTCCGTCGGATAACAGTACTAAATACAGTTTTCAAGTTCCATTGTCTGCGCGTTCTTTGTTTACCTTCCAATCACAGCACGTTTCTAGTTGTAATTCATTTAGAGTCTGGCTAACGAAAGTTGATACTAACAAAGCGCGGCAAATTTAAAATATATCAGCATGGCATCCCTAAACTGAAAATCGAAACATCAAACACACGCCATTTCGTTGCGTCAGAGATGAGGGATACCATACACTGGTTCTGATTCTACCAAATCTTTCGAATAATCGCCGAACCCTAATTGCTTATAAATAAAATTGTACTAGCTTTTCTCTATTTAATAGCGTAATTAATGAATCTATTTATTAGGCCAACTAAAGGCTTAGTGTTGTTGTTGAAATAATCGCCAACACGTACATACCTCGTACTTATTTTTGATGAATACAATTTTAGACCACGTACGAATTTTTAAAACTTATTTCATGTAATGTTTAAACGGTTTGTTTTAAAAATTCTTTTTTAGAATCAAGTGTACCTAAGTACTTTCTGTTTAAAATATCCCAATTCGTTCGGTAAATACCCGACGGCGACGGTAGGAATACTTAAGTGTAGTCATGTAAAAAGTTTGCAAAAAAATTCAGTATCTACTTTCGTTAGCCAGACTATAATGTCCTAGACCGCGTTTATTTAAAAGCTGTTTATTTTAACCGACTCCATAGAAACCAAAGAGTTTACGTATGTATATTACGGATAGAGTAAGATTTTACTCACGTTTTCTTTATGTCAATCGTAAGCACATGACGTGCAGACTTTCTTTGGCAACAGAGTGATGTGTCGGGACAAAAGTATGACACTTCCACAAGAGCGACAAGGCAAGAAAGATGCTACCCGTGCTTTCGGTGTAAAGCGTTTGTGCCAACTCTATACGTGGTATATGTAAACTCTTTGATAAAAACGGATTAGATGATTTCTTAACAAAATCTCGTTGTGCCCAAGTCATTTGAGAAATTAAACACACAAACGAATACGTTATGATTACATTACTTTCATATTCAGTACAAAATTTATGCAGCCCGATTGCTGTTCCCATATGTTATAAATGTTACTCGATACTTCTCAAGATCTATTCTACCACCGTTAAAACGACTAATAACAATAAACTAATACATGTGCACTAGGAAAAAGTGCAGAGGCTTTGGATTCGGATTGAAATTAAATCTCCCGCTTTTAGTACGCTGCAAAGAATTTACGCACCAAAATATGTACATTTTAGCTAAAAATTCGATTAAATTTCCCTTGCATTGTCGTGCAGTTCGAAAAATATCACCACGTGTTTACTAAATTGTTACCGAAAGTAGGTAAGTTTTCCGATATTACCGAATTCGGCAAGTCAATAACAAGCAACACACACCAGAACAGAACGTAACAAAGTTTATGAGTGCCGGCCACAGGTGCGCCGAAACCGATAAATTTCTAAGTAAATAACGAGTGCATTTATTAAGGTTATTTAGTAACAGCACAGTTTTACTGTGTCGTATCGGATTTGGTAGTTTGTTACAAGTTGGTCTTAACTTACAACCGCAAACTAGCTAGTTAAGCTTGTATACTTTTGTTGAATGTTAACAAAATTTTACCAAACATTACTTTACCTTCAGCATTACTTTTAGCGTTGTCAGGAATTGTCGATAACTGAGGAAACATTATTGTAAATTTCATATCATTTTAAGATACGAAATGTTGTATCATCTAAGCTTTTGAAGGTTTACATCATTATGTCACCTTATAATTATAAAATCCGTCAGATTACAATACAACGAAGTTATAGGTATTAAAACCTAACCTCACGCGTAAACCTACCTTAGTAATCTCACGCGTTCTATATTGAAAACTGACGGTGATTGCAATTTTACGGTGACACATAGGATTTTTTAGCGTTCCGTATCCAAATGGCTACGGAACCCTAGCAAATCCGTAAAAATAATTATAAAATTATAATTAATAAGTAAGTATTCCGTAGCAAAATACAGGACCCTCATAGATTCGTCATATCTATCTATCTGTCCGTCCGTATGTCACAGCCACTTTTCGCCGAAACTATTAGAACTATACTATTGAAACTTGGTAAGTAGAAGTATTCTGTGAACCGCATTAAGATTTTCATACAAAAAAAAACAATAAATTTTGGGGGTGTCCCATACTTAGAACTGAAACTCAAAAATAAATGTTCCATCGAAACCATACGCGCTGTTTATCTATAGATAGGTCTTTAAAAATGGTAAGGTTTCTACCATTTATTTTTTTAAAGTGAATAGTTTGCGCGAGAGACCCTTCCAAAGTGGTAAAATGTGTGTAACTTCTAAAATAAGAGAATGACAAAATTGAAAAAAAATATAATGTACATTTACTTACATGTAAACTTATGTACAACGAAAGTTTGAATGAGATCTAGTAAGTACTCGTAGTTGTATTTTAATACGTCTTATATTCAATATTGTTAAAACACTAATAAAAGTAACTACGAACTACAAGAACTTGTTTATTTGTATTATCTTACATGCTGCTACGGAAGCCTTCATGGGTGAGTTCGACTCGCACTTGACCACTTTTTTGTACAATTGAACTTTTACACTTTGACACTTGAACAAACGAGCAAGATATGCCTACATCTGACGGTAAATAACATTTGTCCATAATGTTGTCAATAATATTTGTCCATAGTGTATTTAAATGATTTTAGTGTATTTATTTGTTTTTCTAAAGCAGAGTGCATCTAGAAATAAAAACATTTACTGGCAGCAACAAACAGATACTCATTTCCATTTAATAATTCATCCATATTTAGGCAGAACTTACAGGAGGCTGATTAAACTAATGAAAGGTTTCAGACATTTTCTTTAAAATACCTTTTTTAACCCCCGACCAAAAAAAGGGGTGTTATAAGTTTGACGTCGATGTCTGTCTGTCTGTCTGTCTGTCTGTCTGTGTGTGTGTGTCTGTCTGTCTGTGGCACCATAGAGCTCAAACGGATGGGCCGATTTCGATGCGGTTTTTTTTATTTGAAAGTTAATATTCGTGCGGATGTTTTTAGCTATGTTTGGTTAAAATCGATTCAAGATGGCCGCCGCCACAAAATGGCAGACAAAATATTTCTTCACAACCTGCCTCAATATGGGTATCAAATGAAAGGGCTTGACTAGTAGAATACTATACACTATAAAAACTGATAAGAACCACAAAATGGTGTATTATATTATTTTTTTCACAACTCCCTCAATATGGGTATCAAATGAAAGGGCTTAACTAGTAGAATGTTGTACAGATAACAAATTTGAGGTAGTCGGGGGTTAATCAAAATTTTTAATTTTGTTCTTGTTATATAATTTTATAGATATTAAATATTGCCACAATTCCATTGACATTCATCTCGTTATAATTTTAAATATTGGTGTACTCACCCTGTCACACACTCATTATCGTCAATTGTCATTAGCTAAAATATGAGTTGTGTTCAGTGGCATCGTAAGAGAGAGGACTATCATAAAAATGCTCTGCAAGTCTGCATTTTGCTTTAAAATAAAGCCAATTAAAATAAAATAATTACGTACACTGTATCAACAGTCAGTTTTACTGTATTATTCCAAATGTTTACTGAAACCTTACGCAAGTGAAAAAGCCGAGAAATTTTCGAGTCAAGTTAAATTTCTACAGAAAATTCCGATGTCTTTAGCGTCAAAAGATAACTAACGATATTGTATTCAATAAGTTGAATAATACTTTTGAATGTAACAGTTCAGTTAGGTACGTTCCAATTTATATTCTAGGGGTCCTTATCCAAATGTCAAATGAAAACTATTAGTAATGTTTAGCGATCAGGTGTAAGACAAAAAAAACACAATTTTCATTAAAAAAAGCGTATTAGTTTGACATTAATTTTGTTGTACATTAATTCACTTCGCACAGTTTTCTCTGCTTCCGAAACGAAATTCACGCCAGCGTAATATTTTCCGTTTCGTTAACTTCAAGTTCTTAAACCCCCAAGCACCTACGCGGAGGTACTAAAAGCACACAGTTCTATGTCGCAGTTAAGACTGCTGTGTTACGAGCTCAAAACAGCTGCGCGAAATTCACACTTTCGTAAGAAATACAGCTGCTTATTAGAGCTGTATTGCTGAGATTTTGTTACGCTCCGCCAATAGGCTGCGTGGGTATGGTACGTAAGTAAATTACCTTCTACTTGGCGAATTCACAAGCATAGTTTTGTCCTAACAATTCAAGAAAAAAATTAAAAAATATATTTTACTCCAACGGAAAAGGCGTACATTAAGAAATAAGAATAAGTAAGAATATGGTCTTAAAAATCTTTTTCTTTTCATGGAGACGAATGCCTTTTTTCTTTACCCGTCACCTTTATGAAGAACAATGGGTTATCAGTCTAAGTTCTTACTAAATCATACATGGTATCCTTTTTGGCGCATATGGCAGGAGCACGGGAAATCTTTCGTAATCTCATGCGAAGCTCTTCTTAGGCGTTAAACTTCTCCACGGCTCATCAGACTAGCAATGACACACCGGGACTGCCTCTCTAAGACCAACCAGTAGATGGGGGCCCGATTGATGCGCTGACGCCTCTCTTCTGCGCAACTCGTTTGGACGTGGCATCTTTGAGTCAAACTTCAAAACACGGGAGTGGGTCTTGGGAGTGGTGATGGAGTATTTCAAGGGACATAATTTTCGCGGCTAGGTTTTATCCGCCAACCCGGTCTTGACCAGTACAGTGAACTATGAACTTGATTCTACCTTGTAACAAACAAGAAGCTCCGAAAACACACAATGAGAAAATATCATAATTAAGTCCAGTTAAAATCGAGAATCATCAATCCGACGATAACTACTGGTAGGCACATAATCCTGAAAGTTGAGGAACTTCTGTAACTACAGTTAGTATTTCAACAACATTATTGAATTCCGTGACACACATTCAAGCAATATTATTTATTGGAAAACTTAGTTTCGCTTGAAGCAACTATCTGAACAAGTTGGTTGTACAGTCGTGTGAAGGGTGTGGCCTGAATGTAAGCTCATCGCTAATTTAATTGTCTTTGCGAAACATGTTCGATTGTGTTGTATTCAAAGAGTTTACACATACTACGTATAAAGTTAGATCAAACGCTTTACACCGAAAGCACGCGCTGATCGCTCTTGTCTTGTCGCTCTTGTGGAATTTTCGTACTTTTGTCGCGGCACATCACTATGTCGCCATAGCTAACATACACGTCATTTGCTTACGAGTGGTACAAAGGAACCGTGCGGATAAACCTGGTCTATTAATTTACTTATTCTTTATCTAAGGTCGTAATAGAAAGCATGCCAGGGCGTGTCTCGTTCGACAAAAGGGACGAAAACGCGCGGTCACGTGGGCACACTTCTCTAGTAGAAGACCGCCGTTTAAAAAAACAAATTTCTTGCACAATGCACAAGCTAATTCTAATTTCAAGTCATCAAACTTTAATTATTTTATCTTACGCGCCTGCGATGGCCCAACCTCTTCAAATGTTGTAGCAGGATTTTCAATAGTTAGCTGCTTACAATGCAAAGTATTTAACCAATGTAGGGAAAACTAGAATGCAAACAGGTATAGCAATATATAAACGTATAGTTTTAAAGTTTCACTCTATTTAAATCAGATTAGAGCGTAAATATTCCGAAGATTTGGTATTCGCATTAACGTTTCACTAATTAATAATAATAAATAAAGTATCATCTTGATTATCTTGGGTTTAGTTTATTAGTTAAGGGTAGTTCAGATGTGCTTGGGGTGCGTGGCTTGGGACCTGCACTTTGTGCACCGTGGCTGTCACACAGATACTTTCCTCGACAGTATTTTATTGTGTGAAGTGTAATCCCAACTCCCAACCGGAGGGAACTTCTATTCCCGCTCCGCACTCTTCTTTTCTTTTATCAGTATGTTACTATACTGAAGTACCAATAAGTATCTACTATGTACTCCTAGTTGTAACCCGTCTTCCATTACTCAAATCTTCTTCATCAACGGTTACCTGAAAGAAATCACTTTTAGCGATAAGGTCGCAAATTGTAACTTTGTAGTAAAGTGTTTCTGTATTTTGATTTTATAATTTAAGTGCAATAAAAAGTTTATCTACATAACTATCTTCAATCAACACGTCTAGAAGATCGGTAAAAGAGACTGAAAGACTCGGGCAGGTTACTCGGTCAATACTCTCTCTTATCAGTCATCAAGTGTTAAGTGCGCAGTAGAAGGACAAATGTCGCGATGAGGCCACGAAAACAGAACCGCAGGTATCCCTAGCCACGGTGCGCCTTCACGGAACTGTAGCTGCTGACCATCTTAGCCTAGATGCTCAACATTCAGCGGTCGTGTGTGGTGGAGCAGCAAGATTGAGCCTCTCGCTCTTGGACTGAGGCGTAAATGCACCCGGTAGCAAACCTGTTCTACCGCCTAACTAAATTGGCTATGGGTGTGCTATTGCTGACACTATCATTTCAAGCGAAAAGAAAAGAGACAGCAATATCAAAGCTAAGACAGTTTTAGTTAGGCGGTAAATAAACCCTCAGGTTACGGCACTCTGACTTGCATCCCGTCTCCACTCGAAAACCTGGGGCGTCAGATGCTTAGGGTCATCCGGCTCTCTACTTAGGTAGGTATATACTTTATCGAGGTAGAGAATCACCGCTCGTTTTCGGCGCATCGCCGAATCCAAATGCTGTGGCCCGTTTCTCCGCGAGGTAGGGGAAGTTTTTAAAAAGTCTATGCACGTTAAAAAAAAAATTGGTTGCCTGTAAAGTCGGTATACGGGCGAAAGTTTTACGTGACAACGACTTTGAGTGGTAAAATAATTTTACGGAAGGGACGCGTGCCTTTCACTTTTTATGTCTGTCTCTCTCGCTCTTAGGCGGGCTAACCATGCCCGAGTGGAAGGGACGCGTGCCTCTCACTCGCTCTCGTTGTGAGCGCATAACGTGAGCGGAGCGTAACGCAGTTTCTTGAAGTGTCACCCGGCAAACCAATTTATAAGACGTTGTCACGTCAAAAACAATTGACTGTAAAGTAAATACTTCTGCTACATCGAACACTTGGTATTTAAAATTATAGGTTTTGTTAATTTTCTTATTTGATCTAAAGTTCAAAATCAAGTCGATGACAATACGACCAATTTCCCAACTACAATACACAAGTGAAGTCACAGGTAAAATGTAGTAATTTAAATTAGTAGCTAGGTCTAATGTTTAAAGATGGTATGGCGTTTCACAAACTAATGAAAAGCAATTAATAATTTACCGTGGATTGAAGCGACCGCTTAAGCAAATTCTTGTATTTATAACTTCAATGAGGCGTTCAAAGTGTTCGAGTTAGGAATTAAAATAATAACTGTCAAGTCGGATGATCAAAGTTTTCCGATAGAAGATAAAACGGACAAAATAATTTGGTCGGTCGCCGCGTCTTTGAAGTCGGTTCCGTTATGTTTACCCGAAAATTCTTTAAGTCTCAATGTTTGACTTCGGATAAATTTGATATTTAGGATAAAAATATTTGTGAATTTATATGCCAGGCTTTCTTTTTGTTTTTTATCAAAAGAAATGGGATGTATTGTGACTAATTTGATGTATATTTTCTAGATAATTTCAAACTTATTATTCTCTGACAAAACTTGACTATAGCTCAAGTTTTTTTTTAATTGTCAAAAATGTATCAATTTCACTTCCAACAATAGGTACACGTTTGTCAGATTTTTGTCTAATATGTCTATGAGTTTTGGCTTGCATAATTCTTTATGCGATATTAATTTAGAATAAGGCGGTTAGTGTCTTGCGTGTGTAGATTTCTATGTTAGTATGAGCTAAAAGCTTCGCCTCATTCATATACATTTGAAAAAAGTTTAAAGTATAGGTACACCATAAGTTTTCATAATAACCATATTTTTATTAATTCACTTGGATTTTTTTGAAAGACAAACGGTAAATAAGACAGACGTTGTCTGGCAAGTAAAAATACTGCTATTGTTCTCGTAAAATCAAAAAACCGTTTAGACATGAGATAAAATTAAATAACCCTTGAAAACTTAGAATGGAACAGAAAGAAAAAATAAAATATCATTACCGAATTACAGTGAAATGTAATTACAAAAAATGTTTTGTAAAATACATACATTTGTGGCGCGATAATTAAATATAAAATATTTATGTACCTAATAGATATTGTGAGTTTTTCTCAAAATATAAGACAGTTTTTAATACCATTAAGTCTATATAAATATATCTATATCATTTTTAGAATCCATAGGGATGAGATACGGTTTTTTATCGAGTACACTTCGGAGAGTGTGCCACTTACTTGTACGATCTAATACCACCTTGCCCTTTTTTCTATCGGAATGCTCGTAGCTCGAAAAAGCGACATCGTTTCATGGTTGATGTTCCAAAGACACGAACGAAGAGATTTGACTCTATTTTTGTGATAAGAACGTCAAGGCTGTGGAATATGTTGCCTGAGAGGGTTTTTCCCGATAGTTACAATCTTTGTGTCTTCAAATAGAGAGATCGAATCGGTTTCTTCTAGGTAAACACGCTCCATCGTAGACCGCATCATCGTTTAAGATCAGGCGAGATGGCGGTCAAGTGTAAACCTATAAAATTTAAAAAAAAAACAAACAAAAAATAAACTACAGAACTACTTGCACGCCGCCGACGCTAAAAATCATGAATTAAATTTCGTAGTTTTGAGTAAAGCGTGTTTTATGACAAAAATATAATTGTTAAAGTTCTCATATATTTATGTTTGTTTGAATAATAGTATTCGTTTGCAAAGTGCAGAAGAAAGCACACGGCCTACTGCTCGCTCCGGTTCCTGGCGCGATTCCAAATGCGACCTGTCCTTACTCTCACATATCTGGGGCTTGGGGAAATGTTTGACGAACTGCCTTTATCGTGTTTAGACGGGAATCGTGTTTTAGTGTTTAAATTTTTTTAAGTTCTTGTAAAGTTAGTGAAGTAAAGTTAGTAGACGTGTTCTTGAGTGGAGACCATCTACAATCGTAGTATAGGACACCCTGAGACTATATGGAGTGAAGATATACGGAAGACAGGAGGCAGTGGATGGAGGCGTATAGCTGAGGATAGGGCTGAGTGGGAAGCCATGAGAGAGGCCTATGTCCAGCTAAGATAGGCTGATTATGATAATGATGATGATGAAAGTTAGAAAAATTTGCATTTCACACATATATTCACACGATAAGTTCCTACTACTGTTATGAATGTCAAAGTTTGCATGTTTCTTGCTGAATCACGGTGGAACTTTTAAATGGATCGTGTTGAAATATGGAATACAATTAGATTTTAATCTGTAATGCCAAATAGGATTTTTATCCCGGAACCTACGGGCGCTGCTAGTGAATGGTATAAATGTAATTACAAGTAGAGTAAATGGTACTCATACTTTTTAACGTAAATAAGGCAGCGTTTGACATCTATAATTTGCCCGTTGGTAAGCTACCATATACCTAGTTAGAGACTACAATATCTCAATGTCATCATTGCAATGTATATCTATACTAATATTATAAAGCTGAAGAGTTTGTTTGTTTGTTTGAACGCTAGGATCTCGGGGAAGTACTGGTCCGTATTGAAAGATTATTTTTCTATTGGATAGTCCATTTATCGAGGAAGGCTATAGGCTATAGAAAATAACGCTACTATTAATAGAAGCGGAGCATGAATCAAGAATGTAACAAAATCGGGAAAAAAATATTCCCGTTTGAGAGTTTTAGTACGTTTCGTGCTTTGACATGACACATGACAGCATGTATAAGATTGCGTCATTGAATATCACAGATTACATACCTCTTGAATATAAAACCTTTACTAATCATTTTTTTTCTAAATCTGTGTTGGCACAACCAATTTCCGACAGGTGGCGTAGCAGATAGCTAAAGAGATGTTTTGTTTGAAAACGATATTCTTAGGAATGGCTGAACCGATTTCCGACATTCTTTCACCGTTGTATATGTACGGGATCCTGATGAGTGCTATATAATGTACCACGGGCAACGCCGGGGCGGATATCTAGTAATACATAAAGTATAAAATTGTGTAATTAAGATCATTCATGAGAATATTCACTAAAGCTCATTCAGTAAAATACTCTTAGCACAAATTTGATCGATATTTTCGTAGCGACATAATAATATATACTGTTATCTGAATCATAGTTTAAAATACAATAAGTGCCACCTGCGCACCAAGAAAAAAATCTTTCGGTGTGTAAAATTACTCATTCTTGAATAGATATAATATTTTTTTACTAGATAGCTATTTTCTTTTGTATACAAGAAGAGAAGGAAAAACTGTCGGAGAATATGTTATAAAATTATTAAAAAGGTAAGGTTATGAAGTAAACAACACCGAAATAACAACGAACATTTTTTTATCTATTAATCTACTTAAATCGTAAATGTAATATGATTTGACAATCATTGCATACTAAACTCAATAATATATGAAAATACATAATAAGAATCACGTTTCAATAAACGCACGAGATTAAAGGATGATGTATTACTTTATACAGAAGACGAATGCATGTCAGCCTTGATAAATAATAGCAATTGCAAAAATCTTTGCGCCTCGACGCGACGGTTCACTCGTATTTATCACTCTCGTTTTACAAGATCACCCAAAACGACATTGACGGATTGACTCTCCAGATCAACATCACCTATCTCCCTTCAACTTTTGATCTCACGTTTACTTTGTCCCATTCTAACGCGCTGGTAATTATAGTACCTGCATTTTGTTCAGATTGGGATAATGTGGACTCTATCTAGACGCGAAGCTAATGCTAGATTGATGGATGAGGCTCAAACATCTCGGTATTTAATTGGTGAGACTTAATAGAGATTTTGTTTCATTTGATATGTTAGTTAGCTTAGTGATTTTTCTGATGCTACTGTAACGGTGGAATTTTGGTGCATAAAGAAAATTATAAAAAAATATTTTAAAGTAAAGTTATTAACAGCGACATCTGTGGTAAATCAGCCGAAGCTTTAGGTGCCGTCAAAAATCAACGTCTCCGGCGGGCAACTTGCGCCGATCGCAGAGACATCTATGAGAGACTGAGGTAAGTACGATCCACTAGAAAACGGAAATAGATGAATTGTTCTGGTAATTTCGAGAATCTTCTTGACGCTCAGCAAAAATAGACCTTAAGGCTTTCAGAATAAACCCGGAAACGGTGCGAGGTCCTCTGCCAACAGCACTCAAGGTCGTAGTCACGAGCGTCGGAGTCCAAAGGTCGAGTAATAGATCGCTTACATTTTTTGTCGAGAGAATTGAACGTGGTCATTCGATATCCTGAAGTCCTAGCTGCAAGTCGCCTATAAAACAAATAGTGAATAATCCTAAAGGTGCAGGTAAGGATTCGTTTTCTTGAAGTCTTTGCTGCAGCTCGCGTATTGAATAAACCGTGGATAATCCTGAAGGGACAGTGTTTAATTCGGTATTTCGATTTCAGAGAAGTGTCCGGCAGAAGGCGATTTAAATACGTGAGACCTAAAGGAAAAGAGGTCAGCAGCGGTGCATACCTAGCGAAGTGGACCAGAAGGCCAATAACAGGGGCGGCCACTTCTCTGCACCTTTCACCTTGTGGAGATAAACCTTTCACTTTCTGGAGATCAGCTCTCCACCTTGGAGATCAGATCTGCACTTTCATCACCATTTGATCATCGCTTTTCATCATCTGGTAAAGTGATCAAAACCTCAGGTGGGTGGTTTTAAACCGTATTTTATGCGAGGCTCGGTTCCCCGCGTTCCCGGCATCCCGAAACCATCGAAGGAAGAAACGCGAACTGTGGAGTACCGCTCGTGACGTCACCAAATTTCTATCGGTGAATTTAGACTCTTTTTATATACCCGGTTGACGCCTGCTGCGTGAATGTACCTTCTTTCTGTTCTCATACTTAACTCGTATCTTATTCTTATTTCAAACCTTATTTTTATTTCTAACCTTAACCTCATTTCTACCCTTATTCTGATTTTATTGTAAAAGAAGGATATTATGTTTCCCTGATGACGAAGTACTGATATTTTATAATCGTCAAATTGTTATTCCCAACAAGCGGGCTGTAGACTTAACGTGAACCCTTGCAGTACCTACTTATTTAATTATTGAGCCCGTAGGAACCTTCTAGTGTTGTGTAAATGCAAACAAACTTAATATGATTGTAGTTATCAGTTACCTATTTCTCCCATGTTAGCATTTTGAACATCGATATAAATCCAAAGACGTGCCCTGAATACTTTAAAAGGTGACACCGTTGAGACAGTGCCTCGGTGTGGCGCGTATGGTTTAGAACTACCAAAATACTTGACCCCTAGAATTGCTAGCGGCGAGGTCTGTCCTAACGGTACCGTAATTCGGTGCGCTTGAAAATTCGGGAGGGCACATCCATCCATTCATATCGATGGTCGTAAATGCAAGTGTAAACTTTTCTATAATTAGATTCTGGATATAAGCATCTGCTTTTGTATATTGATAATTGGCATTTAGAGGAATGCATTAGCCGTGTTATCTGTTGTTTTAAAATTAACGTAATCTTTGCTATAAATAAATTCATAGGCTAACGATATTTTAAGCTAGGTTTCAACCTACAATTAGCTGTAAGTTACACCTCTTTAATTTCCGTGTAATAAATGTGTGGTTCCGAATCTTAAGCAGTAATAAACGTGTAAATTTGTTAAAGTGCATTGTTATTTTTAATCCCGATTAGAAATAATAAATATAAGTAAGGTGGCTAGCCGGATGCACCTTACAATATGGCGCCCAACTTAAAAACCCACATTTTTTAGAGGAATCGGGAAGGGTAAAATTTTGCACCCAACGTAAAACCTCACATTTTTAAAGGAACCGGGTAGGGTACGCTTTTAAAACCCAACATATTTACCCAACTTTACACTTTAACAATTGCCGTTTACTGCTGTATTTTCACTGCGTTATGTTTTGACTGTGCTGTGTAATTACTGTATTTTAAGGTGTATATTCACAGATTGTTAACAGAAGAAGTTTTAAAATAAAAATTATTTGTAACCAAATAGAGGGTAGACTTGTGACTTGTGATATCATGTTGTTTTGTAATAAGGTACTATTCACCAACGAGAACGTTACGTCACCACGCGATAAATAATTTTAACTCAATATTTTGTGCTTTCTTATAAATTTTTATGCATCTGTATAGCACCTCCTTGAAGTGTTTTTATTTTAACCGACTACAAAAAAGGAGGAGGTTCTCTGTTCGACTGTATGTTTTTTTTCATAGCGACATTTAGAATCACTCCGAGTTACAATTTTGATGTTACATGGTCGGCGTGTTTTAATTTTCAGGGGGAGTCTGGAATTTCATGACGTACTTTGATTTTCAGACTTATTTTTTTTTGCTGTATTTTTTTGTGTGCATACAGATCATTGAGTTCACCTTATCGCGGGGGTTTAGCTATCATCATTTGACAAGCCACATAGTTTTGGAACGTGATCTTTGAATAAAAATTTTGAAATTTTAGGGTTCCAGTTACTTGCATAAAACGGCGAAGGTTTTTTTTTCTACGACTGGTGCTGGTTAACTAGTTTGAAAGCAATAGACGTCAGCTGTTCGTCAGGGGTTTGAGTTTTGTTTAGGAAGGTTTTTTTTTTGAAATTTTATTGAATGTTTTTTGAAATTTCATGATATTTTTCACGATATCCATTTTCACAAGGATGTGTTTTCATTTTCAGTCTTAGAGTTCCAGCCAACAGGAAGAGTTTTTTTTTTCTTCTTGAATTTTTTTTTGAAATTTCAGGAATTTATCTTGCATTATCAGATTTTCGTTTTCGGCTTTAGGGTTACAAGCTGCCAACCAAGCAAGCGTGTTGTTTTGAAATTTTTTAGGAAATTTTTTTTGAAGTTTTTTTTTTTGAAATTTTAATTTTTTTTTTCAGATTTTGTTTATAAGGATTAGACAATTGCAGCTAACACAGACCAAACCAACGATTTCTGCCGAAAATTTTGAAATTTTATGAAATTTTTTGAAAATTTTTTTTTGTCCATATTTTTATCTTTTCTCAAAGTCAGGTTTTATTTCATTGGGTTTGGAGAGTCCCAGCCAACACGAACAAAGCGATTGTTTTTTTTTTAATGTATTTTTTTTTTTTATAAAGGTGTAGATTTTTTCTGTCTGATCAATTTTGTTTTGAGTCAAGTTGTTTTGCCTACAGACAGAGTTTAGATGGTTCCAGACAACACGAAGTATACCATCGACTTTTTCTTAAGTTTTTTGAAACTTTATTAAATTTTTTGGAAATTATTTTGTACGTAAAATTTTGAAGATTTATTTTGAAATTTTAGAGATTCCTGGTTATATTTTCTTGTTGTTTTGAACATAGTTTTTGTTGTTCAATTTTTAGAGTTCCAGTGGCCCGTCTACGACTTTAAACTTTTTTCTTGACAGTTTCTTGTGTCGAATTTTAGAGGTCCATAGTAGGGGACATATAGCATTGTTGTTGCATTATCAGGATGGAGTCAAGGATCATCCCTCTTTATTCCTTGACAAAGGATGAATTACAATACGAAGTCGCGATCCGTTCGGAAGAACCCGAAAACACGGTCGAGAAGTTGAGAAAACAGCTAAAACGGTTATCCCTAGAAGTTCCATCGGAAGAAATTCTGGAAACGGACCTGGACGTGGATGAAGAGTTGAAGGTGGCTGAAGAAAAAGCGCAAATACTGAAGGACAAGTTGGAGGAATTCGAAACCACGGGAGATAGAGGTAGCCTGGTTCGAGCTAGGGCACTAGCGATCCATCTGTCGTACAGACTGTCCCGGCTGATAGTGGATGACGACGAGGACCAAGCTGCCAGAACAAAATTGATGAATGCCGTGTCTCACTATTTGGTAAAGACAGAGAGGGGTGGAGCAGCTTCAAGCACGAATCAACCATCCACCGTGATCGAGACTGAAGATCAACGCATTACACCCGCAACAACGTCACCGCTCAGAGTGGAATGTTCCGGAAACGGCGTGGGCAAATGGGGTCTAAAGTTCGACGGTACTACAGATGTGCGCTCCTTTTTGGAAAGACTGGAGGAGCTGGCTCGAGCAAATGACGTGCCACTAAGAAAAATTTTCGTCTCCGCATCAGAGTTATTTTCGGACCAAGGGTTACTTTGGTACAGAGGCGTGAAGGACCAGGTCAACTCGTGGCACCAGCTACGAGAGCTGTTGCTCGAAGAGTTCAACCCCGTGGACTATGATTACCGCCTGATGGGGGAAATTAGAGCCAGGACACAAGGCCCGGACGAGCAGGTGCACATATACTTTTCAATCATGAGCTGTATGATTGCCAGACTGAAGACGCCACTCAATGAAGAGGCAAAACTAGAAATCTTGTTGCACAATATAAAACCGTCGTTTTCGGAGAGGCTTGCTTTGGTAGAAATAACATCGGTACAAGGATTGAAGGACTATTGCAGGAAACTGAGGCGGCTCGACAACGTTCCGAACTGTTCACGGAACCCCCGTCGTCATCATCACAAACACTGAACCCCACTTTTGCGTACAAAGACTCAAGAAATAGACATCACGTCGCAACAGTGACTTCACTCACGCAACAAAGAGAATCCGTCTGCTACAAATGCAACAATAGAGGGCATTACGCAAGAAACTGCAATAAAAGAAATGAGGCCAGTCGACGTGATCCGATATCATGTTTCAAATGTAAAGGAACAGGACACACATATAAAGACTGTGCCAACAAAAGGAACGGCAACAAGATACAATGCTTCAACTGCGGTGAGGTCGGGTATACTACCAGGAGTTGCCCAGAATGCTTTAAGCGGAACAAGAAAGCGGATCCAAAAAACTAGTAAAGCAGAACCGAGGCACAAAAACCAATAACATAGAATGGAAGAGGTGGTTAGATTTTGTTTCAAATTTTACGAAGACAGCATCGGTTGCTTCGGTTCTGTTCACTCCAAATAAATATGATAATCGACCATATTTGAAGGTGAAACTTTTCGATTTGTTATTTTATGGCCTGCTTGACTCAGGTGCCTGCATATCAATTTTGGGAAACAACTCACATAAACAACTAATAGACCTAGGATACACACTTCATAATATGAGCAGATCAGTCATTGTCGCAGACGGAAGCGAAATTAAGGCACATGGTTACATGCTATTACCGCTGACCTTAGGGAAGGTTACGCATTTGGTAAAATTTTTTGCAATAACAGACATCGTGTCAGATGTCATTTTTGGGGTTGATTTTTGGAAAACATTCGCACTAGCTCCTGAAATTTTTAACTCTAGGGTCGTATCTTCGCAGAAACCAGACGCTTTCATTGGCACGGTGTCTGAGGGGCCGATTAGGGCGATCCAAGCTTATGACAACTTATCGAAATCTCAGAAGGCGTTAGCGGACCAAGTCATCGGCAAATTCGAAGACATCTCTTCGGGTAAGCTGGGGATCGGTAGAACCTCGTTAATCTACCACACGATAGACACAGGAGACTCACCACCAATCAAGACAAAACAATATCCATTGTCACCAGAAAAAACGTGAAGCCTTACATACGGAACTAGATCGGATGCTGACACTGGGCGTGGTGTCACCAAGTGAAAGTCCATGGAACAACCCGGCACTGCTGGTCCAAAAGTCAAATGGGGGAGTGGCGATTTTGTCTGGACTCCAGGAAACTAAACGCGGTCTCAAGAGGCGATGCTTATGCGATGCCTTACATACCTCAGATTCTGGATAGCTTAAAACAGGCCAGGTTTTTGTCTTCAATAGATCTCGCTTCTTCTTTTTGGCAAATTCCTCTGGAAGAATCTTCAAAGGAAAAGACAAGTTTTACAGTCCCAGGAAGAGGTCTTTTCAAATTCGAGGTAATGCCGTTTGGTTTATGTGGAGCTTCTGCCCGACAGCAGAGATTGATGGATATGCTGTTCGACAACGGTTTTGCAAGTGACATAGAAGACGGACTAGTATTTGTATATGTAGATGATATCGTCATAGCGTCTTCGACCCTGGATTCCCATCTGATCCTGCTAAAGAGGGTGCAGGAAAAACTAGTTCGAGCAAATTTGACAGTAAACTTTGACAAATGCAGATTTTTTCAGAAGTTCCCTGCATTACTTGGGCTACGTGGTGGATGAGAGTGGTTTGAGAACCGATCCAGAAAAGGTGCGCGCGATTCTGGACTTCCCGACACCCAAATCCGCACGAGAGGTCAAGATGTTTTTGGGAACTTGCTCGTGGTATAGAAGATTTATAAAAGGATTTGCATCCATTGCCGCTCCGCTACACGCATTAACTTCGACAGGCAAGAAGTCCACAAATTTTGTGTGGAATAATGAGGCGGAAGTGGCTTTCATCAAATTAAAGGATGTATTGGTTTCGGCACCAATCTTGGCATGTCCCGACTTCAACAAGCCTTTCGCGGTACATTGTGATGCGTCCAACTTCGGCATAGGGGGTATGATTACACAAACAATTGAAGGCGCAGAACACCCAATAGCTTACGTAAGCCGAACACTTTCAAAGGCGGAACGTAACTACAGTGCAACGGAAAGGGAGGCTTTGGCCGTATTGTTCGCGGTAGAAAAATTTCAAGCATATCTGGGATCCAGAAGGTTCACCGTTGTCACAGACCATGCCTCATTAAAGTGGTTCATGCGGCTAGAAAATCCAACAGGCAGGCTAGCGCGATGGGGATGCCGGTTGTCTCAATTTAACTTCGACATTATTCATCGAAAAGGATCTGATAACGTGGTACCAGACGCCTTGTCTCGTCTTCTCAGAATAGACGCCATCAAGGACTCAACACAACCCACCATCTCAGACCCTTGGTACGACAACATTTTCGCAGGAGCCCAATCACATCCGTCAAACTTTCCGAACTATAGGGTGGAAGGTGGAAAACTGTTAAGGCTATCCAAATCCAAATATGCGTTGAGTGCAGAATTTGAGTGGAAGGAAGTAATTCACATAGCAAACAAACAAAAGATCATGGAGGCAAATCACTGTGAACCAACGGCTGCACACCTGGGCACTTTCAAGACCCATCGGCGGATAAGCTTACGATATTATTGGCCAGGGATGTTTAAAGACATCAAGCATTTCGTCAACAAATGCGACACATGCGCCGCATACAAAATGAGCAACAAGATGACGCCAGGATTGATGGGAAAGCCAAAGGTATGCCATCGCCCATGGATGGTAGTGTCAATAGACATGGTGGGACCGTTACCACGGTCCAGAGCAGGTCACATTTTCTTATTTGTAGTGACTTGTTGTTTTTCAAAGTACACGCTGTTATTTCCCCCCTCCGAAGGGCAACGAGCGCCTTAGTCTCAAAAGCGTTTGAAAATGGTGTTTTGCTAACGCACGGGGTACCGGAAACCGTAATTGCCGATAATGCAGGCACATTTACGGGATCGGAGTTCAGAAATCTACTCAAGAGGTACAATATCCCGAAGGCTCACTACACGCCGCGTTATACACCTCAGGTAAATTTGGTAGAGCGCTACAATAGAACGGTCATGACGGCCGTCTCCACATACGTTAAAGAGGATCACCGCTCATGGGATGTCAACCTTCATAAAATCCAATTCGCCATTAATAGTGCAATCAATGAAACTACGGACTTTTCACCGTTTTTCTTGGTACATGGAAGAGAACCAATAATAGATGGATCCTTCTATGCACAGAGTGACGAAGAGTACAATCCAGGAATACCCAGGGGAAGAGTACGCGGGTAATCTAGGACATCTTAAGACGTGTTTCGAGAAGGTTCAGGGCCTGATGCTAAAAGCTCATCAATCAAATGCCAAATATTATAACCTAAGAAGACGCAACATAACCGTGAACACTGGGGACGTAGTATGGAAGAAGACGTACCCTCTGAGTGATGCATCGAAACACAAGGCGGCAAAATTGTGCCCGAAATATGACAAATGTCGGGTAAGGAAGGTTTTATCACCTCTAGTCTACGAATTAGAGGACATGAACGGCAAAATTTTGGGGTCATGGCATATTAAAGACCTCAAAGTTTAAATAGACAGTCTACGGTTTCCTTACAGATGGTTGCATTGCTGTCGGTCTACTGACGGGTGTTGGTGACAAAAAAAAAAATTTTTTACATGGCTCGGTTAGTCATATACATGCCGTTGAAAAGGCATGTCGTTGGTACGCTTCAGGTGCAACTTTTGTGTGCTTATACCTATTTTATGTAGGTACCAACGGTAGTTTTTATATGACTCAGTTAGCTATGTATGCGTCGAAGAGGTACGCTCCAGGTGCAATATGTGTGATTGTACCTACTTTATGGAGGTACCAACGGTAGTTTTATATGACTCAGTTAGCTATGTATGCGTCGAAGAGGTACGCTCCAGGTGCAATATGTGTGATTGTACCTATTTTATGGAGGTACCAACGGTAGTTTTTAGATAACTCTGTTAGGTATGGACGCGTCGATGAGGTATGCTCCAGGTGCAATATGAGTGATTGTACCTATTTTATGGGGATACCAACAGTCGTTTCTTTTGTTTTCATGTCGCGGTTCGCCATGTTGTCGAGGAAGGCACAGGGGCAACGTTTACATGATGCTTTTTGTCTTTGCTAGTACCTGATTAGTGTGGACAGTAAGGGCTTTTAGACAAGTGTTTTTTTTTAGTGCCGAATATTTAGGCGTGCAAGCGGCGCATGCAAGTCGGCTGAGTGACATGCGACATAGGATTGTCGTGGATATTTCAGATATATAGTGCCACTAAAACGTGACACTATAGGTACAGCCCGGACAAGACAGGTTAAATGAAGGCAGTAGAACATCAGTCCTGGCGTTTGGTTTTATGGAAATGGAAAGGATTACAGGAGTGAAGACAATTTAGGTATAAGAACTCATATATATATATATATATTATATAAGTTCATACAGACACATTACATACATATACACATATATAGATAACAGTATTATATAATATATTATATACACACTAGAAACATTTGGAAACAGTAGTTTAGTAATACATTTACATTTTACACCCTAATAAAACTTAGCTTAGTGGCGGTTGGTAACCACTTTAAAATTTAAGCCTTTATACCACAATATAACTTAGCTTAGTGGCGGTTGGTAACCACTTTAAAATTTAAGCCTTTATACCACAACAACAATAAACGATGATCTATTATTCTAAATTTGGGATTTCCACTCATAAAACTTTTATCAACTCGGGGATGGGACATCATGAAAGGCCGAATTTCAAAGCGTGACCACATGTGTTGAAGTGAGTTATCGCAGAGAAATTCTTTGTGTAAGATTTGGAGTGCCTACGATGAAGTAATGGTACCTCTATTGACGCATGTAAGATGATGGATATTAAGGAAATGATTCAGTGTTTGAGGAAGTATGAATGCAAAAGTATGCCAGGTATGCTCGGAATTTTGAGGTTGTATAAAAGGAGTGATCACACAACAAAATACTTTAGGTACATAAAGATAGCCAGATGGATTTATAGTTCCAAATTGAATGAAATTAAATCCATATGGATAATGTACCTTGGTGTAGTAATACTACAACCATTACTACTTTACATTATTATTTATATATCTTGGCATAACATTAAATATTTAGTATATATAACATACAACTTAGATATTGATACATATTTAAACATACACACAAATATATATATACATTTTAGAAAGTTAGGTTTTTTTTTATTTTTGTTTTTCTTTATTTGTTCTAACCAATTAGGTTTGCCAGAGCTTTTTTTTGATAGTTAAGGCATTTAAGTTAAGGCATAATTAAATTAGTGTTGGGAAACTTATGTTTGATCGGATTTGATTTGAATAGGATCTTTGTTTCAGTTTAGATAGATGTCTGATCCTACATAGCAAAGCGAGGAGTCAAATGAGTTATTTTGGCTCAAAGATGAAAACTTTATGCTGACATGATCTAACAGAATGTATTTCATGATTTTGGAGCCATTTACAGATTCATAACGATGGGCTGGAGTGGTGTTTTGAGTATTTTTTCAGTACATACATTTTTTTGGGTATGTTTAGTTTCTTTTATTGCTCAGCCATGTAGAAGTTTGTGGGATGGTTCCGTGGAATACTAGTTGGATGTCATGTTCAGAAACTTGTTTATTTTGTTTAGTTTCGGGTTACGCTGAGGGCAGCGTAGTTTCATATCATCCAGTGAAACTTTCGATGGGCAGAGGGGTATTGTAACGGTGGAATTTTGGTGCATAAAGAAAATTATAAAAAATATTTTAAAGTAAAGTTATTAACAGCGACATCTGTGGTAAATCAGCCGAAGCTTTAGGTGCCGTCAAAAATCAACGTCTCCGGCGGGCAACTTGCGCCGATCGCAGAGACATCTATGAGAGACTGAGGTAAGTACGATCCACTAGAAAACGGAAATAGATGAATTGTTCTGGTAATTTCGAGAATCTTCTTGACGCTCAGCAAAAATAGACCTTAAGGCTTTCAGAATAAACCCGGAAACGGTGCGAGGTCCTCTGCCAACAGCACTCAAGGTCGTAGTCACGAGCGTCGGAGTCCAAAGGTCGAGTAATAGATCGCTTACATTTTTGTCGAGAGAATTGAACGTGGTCATTCGATATCCTGAAGTCCTAGCTGCAAGTCGCCTATAAAACAAATAGTGAATAATCCTAAAGGTGCAGGTAAGGATTCGTTTTCTTGAAGTCTTTGCTGCAGCTCGCGTATTGAATAAACCGTGGATAATCCTGAAGGGACAGTGTTTAATTCGGTATTTCGATTTCAGAGAAGTGTCCGGCAGAAGGCGATTTAAATACGTGAGACCTAAAGGAAAGAGGTCAGCAGCGGTGCATACCTAGCGAAGTGGACCAGAAGGCCAATAACAGGGCGGCCACTTCTCTGCACCTTTCACCTTGTGGAGATAAACCTTTCACTTTCTGGAGATCAGCTCTCCACCTTGGAGATCAGATCTGCACTTTCATCGCCATTTGATCATCGCTTTTCATCATCTGGTAAAGTGATCAAAACCTCAGGTGGGTGGTTTTAAACCGTATTTTATGCGAGGCTCGGTTCCCCGCGTTCCCGGCATCCCGAAACCATCGAAGGAAGAAACGCGAACTGTGGAGTACCGCTCGTGACGTCACCAAATTTCTATCGGTGAATTTAGACTCTTTTTTATATACCCGGTTGACGCCTGCTGCGTGAATGTACCTTCTTTCTGTTCTCATACTTAACTCGTATCTTATTCTTATTTCAAACCTTATTTTTATTTCTAACCTTAACCTCATTTCTACCCTTATTCTGATTTTATTGTAAAAGAAGGGATATTATGTTTTCCCTGATGACGAAGTACTGATATTTTTATAATCGTCAAATTGTTATTCCCAACAAGCGGGCTGTAGACTTAACGTGAACCCTTGCAGTACTTATTTAATTATTGAGCCCGTAGGAACCTTCTAGTGTTGTGTAAATGCAAACAAACTTAATATGATTGTAGTTATCAGTTATCTATTTCTCCCATGTTAGCATTTTGAACATCGATATAAATCCAAAGACGTGCCCTGAATACTTTAAAAAGGTGACACCGTTGAGACAGTGCCTCGGTGTGGCGCGTATGGTTTAGAACTACCAAAATACTTGACCCCTAGAATTGCTAGCGGCGAGGTCTGTCCTAACGGTACCGTAATTCGGTGCGCTTGAAAATTCGGGAGGGGCACATCCATCCATTCATATCGATGGTCGTAAATGCAAGTGTAAACTTTTCTATAATTAGATTCTGGATATAAGCATCTGCTTTTGTATATTGATAATTGGCATTTAGAGGAATGCATTAGCCGTGTTATCTGTTGTTTTAAAATTAACGTAATCTTTGCTATAAATAAATTCATAGGCTAACGATATTTTAAGCTAGGTTTCAACCTACAATTAGCTGTAAGTTACACCTCTTTAATTTCCGTGTAATAAATGTGTGGTTCCGAATCTTAAGCAGTAATAAACGTGTAAATTTGTTAAAGTGCATTGTTATTTTTAATCCCGATTAGAAATAATAAATATAAGTAAGGTGGCTAGCCGGATGCACCTTACACTACCACACTCAGGTTCTAGAAGTTTACGCCAACTGACGTTTTATCTTAACTAACGTTAGGTTATTTAACTAGAAAACTGCACGAATTTAATATAATAAACAAGACTTTTCTCGTAAGGATAATTTTCTTCTGTTTAGATTTTGCTAGGTACATATCTATGATTTTATGGCATCTAGAGTACAAAATAAGAATTTGAAACTAAAATATTTTTGGAAGGGTACGCCATTTGCCAGTGACGTCTACCTTTCTATCTACGTAAGCTATCTTAGAGGTTCTCTGTAGTAGGAAAACCCGGAAAACTAAAAAGCAATCAATGGGGATGTAAGTGTCCAACATAGCACCCGTTCCGAATTGAAGTCACGTCGTGCGACGTCCACGGCACGACGCACACATAAATAACACTAATGATATCCGATTGTGTTCGGATACTGGGAAAAAAGTCCCATATTCCCGAATTTTTCGACACAACGTGACACAACAATGTACAACGTTGCGTCAACAAAATATTACGTTTACACACGCTTGTTTCTGTTTTAGCTGACGTGACGGCTTTGTGAATTCGTTGTTCTACGAGTATGTTACGAGTATAAAAAATAATTGTTATCACTTGTTTGAACATAGTCTGGTGTATGGTGAGTTGATGTCAGTTTTTTCATACGTTTCCAAAAAATAAATATAATTTGGTCTGAAATAATGTCTGCCATCTGGCTGTCATATTATAATACAGTGTTGTGTGACAAAATATTATATATTCAAATATACAATTTAGGGTCATGTTTAAAAGTGTGAGTGTATGAGTTGTGATACAACATTTTTTAATTGTTTTTAAAAAAACAACTATTATTTTCATAATTTTAGGTCACACATTGCTAGTTAACATGTAGTTCGTTATAGATCTAAGGTTTCTGCCGCAGCCAACAAAAGAGCTGAAAACTTTGAAATGCCTGAACTGCTTTGATGAAACGTAGCTCGGTAGACACCTGACTAATTCACTTTATAAACAAAAAAATAAACACAACCAAAAGCAGGTCATAGGACAGACACACATAGACACGTTATTCAACGCCGGTTAAAGAGGCCAGTTTCAGATAAAACTATGTTGGGCTCTCTGTAAGTAAAGCACAAATCCTGATTATGTTATTGTAAACATACTAACAATTATTAATAAAAATATCTAAATAGTGGGACAAACATCCTTGTCGATTGTATCAACATATTTATTTTATTGTGTATGTCCCGGTGGGAATTGATCCGACGCCCCAAAATGTAATAGACAGAGAGGCAAACAGTGTTAAAACTTTTGGCTGGCAAAAAGTTTATGTACATAGATGGTACTTTTAAAACTGGAAAATTGAAAACAGCATCACGGAAGTAGTTCGTAGAATTATAAGTTAGTAACTATTTGCTACAATGAAGACATAGATACGTAATGTAGTAGTGGTAGTATTTCAGGCACGTTTCTACTCTCTAGTCGTGGTTCGAATGTGCCGTAAATACTAGAGCCGTTTGATTCTACTTCAAAAGTAGTTGCACCTAATTTGTTAGCATTAACGATGCCGTTTGGTAGTATACATATGCCGTAGACGACTGTGCGACGTAAGATACTTACATAATAATACTAGTGTATTACACTATGTATTTATGTTTGTGACCATAAAATATGAACCAACAGAAAAAAAAACAATCTTGATCGTACTCTGCAATTTATGTGTTTAAAATGTAATCATCTTAAAATTTCTATATACCGATTGACATCGTAGATTAGTCAATAGTGAACCTGTAAACTAAGCTGTAGGTCGTGGGTTCGATTTTAGTTCAGATAAAATATTTTTCATCCCACCAGCTTGGAAAGAGTACTTTTGCTCCTCGATATCAGGGCGCAAAAGTCGTTTTTACCCTCTAGAGGTTAAAGTAAATTTGAATTTAGAACATCGTGTGTACTGAGGTTTTGAATTCAAAACATAATTCAACCTATTTATTTCTACCTCCTTGGTGCCGAATGCATCATACATTTTTTTTTAATATGTTAAAAACTCAGACTCGGAGCCTCTTTGGTGTACTTACTTTTTTTTAATTTGCTTAGCGCGAAAACATTAAAAAAACTGCATGTAGTAATTTCCTTGCTAAGGTGGAATGAAAAGTTACGTGTTGCACTCGAGTGCAAAGATTTTTCACCTTGTGCTCTTTTGATTCCCTTGCTACGCTCAGGATTCTAATTTTGAAACACTCGCTGCGCTCGTGATTCAATTTTAGAATCCTTCGCTTGCTCGGTCATCAAAATTGAGCACGCGGTTAAAAATCAACTTTGCACTCTTGTATAACAAATAACTATTGTTTAATTTATTCCACGCATAAGGGAAAATGGCGGTGACTCCTGCTCCGACTTGTACTTGGCACAAAGATTGTCCATAGCCATTCAGCGTGGTAATGCTGCCAGTGTCATGGGCACCTTTGTGTCAGGTACCGTTAGGGGTGGGTTATGTGACTGATGAATTTATTGTTGATTTTATGATGTTATTTTTATATTTGTATTATTTTAAATAATAAACGTCCATGTTGGTTTGGTGTTTTTGTGTTTTTATGTTTCACACTACTAATATTTTAAACGCGAAAGTTTGTAGGTATGAATGGGTTTTTGTTACTCTTTAATGTAAAAGCTACTGAACGGAACGGGCGCAAAATTTATAACATAGATAGATTGTAGTCTGGCAGAACAAATAGGTTACTTTTAAGCCCGAAAATAAAAACAAGAACGATGGGAACGGAAACCGTCTGAGCCATTTGGACTTGAAGTGGCGAAATAAGTCATCGTATTCTAATGACATTGTAGGAGTTTTTCATTGTCTAAAAACGCGCATAAAATGATGTTTTAAAAAAATAAAACCTAGTTAGATCGATTTATCGTCTCCGAAACCCCCTGTATACATAATTTCATGAAAATCATTCGAGCCGTTTCCGAGATTCAAATTATCCATACTAATATTATAAATGCGAAAGTAACTCTGTCTGTCTGTCTGTCTGTCTGTCTGTCCGTCTTTACCGCCTAAACCAACCAACAGATTTTGATGAAATTTGATACATAGATAGAATAGATCCCGAGAAAGGACATAGGCTACTTCTTGTTCCGAAAAAAGGGTTAAAAGGGTTAAAATAAGGGATGAAAGTTTATATGGAAAACTTCGTCATTGTTGAAGAACTATGAAACCTTACGTCTAGATATTTAATACGAAACCATAAAATGAATATTTAAGCAGTTTTTAACCGACTTCCAAAAAAAGGAGGAGGTTATCAATTCGACCCCTATGTTTTTTTTTTTTTTTTTTTTTTTATGTATGTTACCTGATTTCTCGAGAACCTCTGAACCGATTTTAAAATTTGTTTTTGTGTTCGGATGGGTAGGCTTCCCGAATGGTCCCATATAAATCTTTTTGAAATCGGTCAAGTAGTTTTTGAAATATGAACCAAAAACTGAAAAATTGCGTATCTGGATGACGTTGTAGATTTCACAAAAGTTATGAATCTCGACCCTGTCAATACAAAATTGTGTAAATGCTTTAATAAAAACTTGTTTTTAAACCCCGACCAAAAAAAGGGGTGTTATAAGTGACGTCGATGTCTGTCTGTGTGTCTGTCTATCTGCTGTGGCACCGTAGTAGAACTCAAACAGATGGGCCGATTTCGATGCGGTTTCTTTTATTTTATGGTTAATACCATAGCAGATGTTCTTAGCTACGTCTGGTTAATGTCGATTCAAGATGGCCGCCTCCACAAAATGGCGGACAAAATATTTTCACAGTCTACCTCAATTTGGGTATCAAATGAAAGGGCTTGACTAGTAGAGTACTATGTACTATAACAAATTTCAAATCCAAAATGGCCACCACGACAAAATGGCGAATTATATTATATTTTTCATTACTACCTCAATTTGGGTATCAAACGAAAGAGCTTGACTAGTAGAATACTTTTCACTATGAAAAAATTCAAATCCATGATGGCCGCTCTTCCACAAAATGCCGAAATACATTTCTTTTTTCACAACTCCCTTTATATGGGTATCAAATGAAAGGGCTTGACTAGTAGAATGTTGTACAGATAACAAATCCAAGGTAATCGGGGTTTAATCAAAATTTTTAATTTTGTTCTTGTACACTAAAAAGAGTAAAATAAACAATTTTCGTACAAAAAATTAAACCGACTTCAAAACCACAAATAGGCACTCAAAAGCGAAAAATAAACTAAAATCATTATTATAAGCGCTACTCACTCATCTATTTGAAGTCGGTGCCAGTCAGGTCAAAAAGTTAGTAGATTGATGCTATGTAGGCACAGGTAAGTAGTAGGTATCTATCCTATACCTGTTAGATTTAGCTGGCACCGACTTCAAATAGATGAGTGAGTAGCGCTTATAATAATGATTTTAGTTTATTTTTCGCTTTTGAGTGCCTATTTGTGGTTTTGAAGTCGGTTTAATTTTTTGTACGAAAATTGTTTATGTAGTTTCGAACTGTACCTACGGGGGTGGAATTGGGGGTGAAAGTCTGGAAGTTCAATATTATTGAAGATAAAACCATGAAACTTTGTATCTAGACACTTGAAATGGAGTCGATAAACGTTTGTTCCAGCAATTTTATAATTTCTAACTATACAGGGATACTTATATAACCGCTTGATACACTGGCCGCTTTTCGCGTTTTACAAATTTGGCGAGAAAACGGGTGTCAGGTTACATAAGTGCGGTGTTTATGTTTCGGCATATGAAGTGCCACCTTACTTTTACCCGTTTGAGCCATTTACTCTCAAGAGCGTTTCAAGACGCTTCTAGCGGTATCATTTATTTATAATTAATGTACTTAAATAAATTCAAGATGGCCGCCGCTACAAAATGGCGGATAATTTATGTTTTATTAATCCCATCAATATGGGTATCAAATGAAAAGGCTCAACAAGCAGAATACAATATACTATAAAAAAATTAAATCCAAGATGGCGGCCGCTACAAAATTGTGGATAACGTAGGTTTTATCAATCCCATCAACATGGGTATCAAATGAAAGGGCTCAACAAGCAGAATACAATATACTATAAAAAATTGAAATCCAAGATGGCGGCCGCTACAAAATGGCGGATAACGTAGGTTTTATCAATCCCATCAATATGGGTATCAAATGAAAGTGCTCAACCAGTAGAATACAACGTACTATATAAAATTCAAATCCAAGATGGCGGCCTCTACACAATGGCGGATAACTTAGGTTTTATCAATCCCATCAACATGGGTATCAAATACAAGGGCTTGACAAGAAGAATACAGTGCACTATACAACCTCAATATTTAAGATGGGCGCAGCCACTAAATGGCGTATCAGACAGAATTTTTGATAGTCGACGAGATTTCCATGGTGTCTTATCAAATGTTATGCATGATGGACGCTCGATTAAGGCAAATTAAGAACTGCGAAAATGAGTTTTTGGAGGAGTTAACGTATTACTTTTCGGTAATCTTTTACAACTGCCTCCTATAAAATGATCAGGAACACCTGTTTTCAATTCTAATACGAAATTATAAATATGAAAGTAGCTCTCTCTGTCCGTTGCCGTCTAACGCCTAAGCCACTTAAAGAGTTTGTTACAATTTGGTGCACAGATAGACTAGACTTAGGAAAGGACAACGGCGACTTTTTATCACAGAAAAAGAGTTGAAGAGAGTGGAAATGAGGAGTAAAAGTATGCATGGAAGGATCTTTGCACTCTTTGTATACTATTTTTAACCGACTTCAAAAAAGGAGGAGGTTATCAATCCAGTTGTATTTCCAATTGTGAATCAATTTAGATGGTTATTTTTTTGGTTGGTAGATTATAGTTCAGAGGTGGTCATATAAATTTTATCGAAATCAGTGGGGTGGTTTTTGAAATATGAACAACAAACTAAAATTTGCGTTCATGTAATCAGACGATATATCTACTAATATCTACTAATAGACTCTAATAAAATTTGGTGGACCGTCCCAATATGATTTTAAATTAAAGTCTGTTTTTGATTAATTTTTTGAGAACATAGTTTTTTTTGTGATTTGTCGTGTAAATTGTACATTTATTAATAAATATAAAACTTTGACTTAGACCGATTTTGATTAGGAAACGTGAATTTGTATGGTAGTACGAGTAGGTACTGCCTCAATTACTTTAATAAATATGTGGCGCGGACGAAGTCGCGGGTAAACGCTAGTATATATATATATAATTTATAAACGAACTAATCTTGTAGGTATATATACCTACAATGAAAAATATAATATAATATATATATATATACCTACAAGATTAGCTCGTTTAAAGGTATAAGATAAGATTGAATACTACACATAATATCCATAGGTATTTTGTCAGCTGTTTAATTACTATAGCTACTATGTAATAAGCTTTGATTAGTTAGGAACTAGACGGTGTTGTGTGAAAATATGATTGACCAGTAGGTATTTAATGTATTTAAAGAGTTACTGATAAGAAAACGGTCTACCTAATAGTAAGTAGCAGTTACCACTCATGCACATTAGAGACGCTGATAGTAATGGTTCTAAAATATGGAGGCCGATTTATAGAAGATCTTATTTCCAGATCTATGAACTAGTGCCAATATTTTAACGAAGCCAATTTCATAGAAAATGATTAAAGTACTTTAGGACTAGGTGGTTTTATTTTAAAACTCACACACACATACTGTCGAAAAAATATTAATCTACGCTTTCCACGCAGATACTACGGATATAAAATAAAATAATAATTTAGTCATGTGAACCGGGTTACGAGGCGAGTAAACAATTTCGAGGTATAAAACAAAATTTATATCACACTAGCTGCACCGTGCGCTGTTACTTGCGGTTAGGTACCTTTTTGAAGGTAACATTCTTACAAACTTTTAATGAATTATATTTTTATATTAAGTTATCAAACGCCTTAAAATAAATCTCAAAATTTTAGGTTGAAAACTGATGAAACCATAAACAGGCTTTCATTCCCTTTTTTAACCGACTTCCAAAAAAAGGAGGAGGTTATCAATTCGACCCCTATTTTTTTTTTATTTTTTTATGTATGTTACCTGATTTCTCGAGAACCTCTGAACCGATTTTAAAATTTGTTTTTGTGTTCGGATGGGTAGGCTTCCTGAATGGTCCCATATAAATCTTTTTGAAATCGGTCAAGTAGTTTTTGAAATATGAACCAAAAACTGAAAAATTGCGTATCTGGATGACGTTGTAGATTTCACAAAAGTTATGAATCTCGACCCTGTCAATACAAAATTGTGTAAATGCTCTAATAAAAACTTGTTTTTAACCCCCGACCAAAAAAAGGGGTGTTATAAGTGACGTCGATGCCTGTCTGTGTGTCTGTCTATCTGCTGTGGCACCGTAGTAGAACTCAAATAGATGGGCCGATTTCGATGCGGTTTCTTTTATTTCAAGGTTAATACCATAGCAGATGTTCTTAGCTATGTCTGGTTAATGTCGATTCAAGATGGCCGCCTCCACAAAATGGCGGACAAAATATTTTCACAACCTACCTCAATTTGGGTATCAAATGAAAGGGCTTGACTAGTAGAGTACTATGTACTATAACAAATTTCAAATCCAAAATGGCCACCACGACAAAATGGCGAATTATGTTATATTTTTCATTACTACCTCAATTTGGGTATCAAACGAAAGAGCTTGACTAGTAGAATACTTTTCACTATGAAAAAATTCAAATCCAAGATGGCCGCTTCCACAAAATGCCGAAATACATTTTTTTTTTCACAACCTACCTCAATTTGGGTATCAAATGAAAGGGCTTGACTAGTAGAATGTTGTACAGATAACAAATCCAAGGTAGTTGGGGTTTAATCAAAATTTTTAATTTTGTTCTTGTACACTAAAAAGAGTAAAATAAACAATTTTCGTACAAAAATTAAACCGACTTCAAAACCACAAATAGGCACTCAAAAGCGAAAATAAACTAAAAGCATTATTATAAGCGCTACTCACTCATCTATTTGAAGTCGGTGCCAGTCAGGTCAAAAAGTTAGTAGATTGATGCTATGTAGGCACAGGTAAGTAGTATCTATCCTATACCTGTTAGATTTAGCTGGCACCGACTTCAAATAGATGAGTGAGTAGCGCTTATAATAATGCTTTTAGTTTATTTTTCGCTTTTGAGTGCCTATTTGTGGTTTTGAAGTCGGTTTAATTTTTTGTACGAAAATTGTTTATCAATAATTATATTTTTTGCATTAGAAAAAAAATGTATCCTTTTTCAGGCTAAATTCAATAGTTAAAAGTTCAATACTTTAGGCTTGAAAGCGTAACAGACTGACTAGACAGATAACGAAAATTGTCTAGTCAGATCTACAACAGATTACATTTTTGAGATAGTGGGGTGCAAAGAGGATATAGTCTTTTTTTTCTCCACAGGTAATTTCGTAAGTCATCGCACTACCACGTAGATATTCCCAGTATTAGCATCCACAGTTTGGGCACAGTATAAAGAAATACTACCAGTAGTTCATCGCCTTTGATCTTGGGAGAAACGCCAATAGTGTCTAGACACGAGTAGGATTGTGGGAAACAAAAATGTTTTTTACCAAAATAAAATTAAAACCTACGGAAGACGTCAGCCCTGAGCCGCTCTCCTGTAATACTAACATTGTAATGTAGGCAATATCTATAGCTGAGTTTATAGATATGTACGAACGATTTATATGTATTCTTTGATTTTACCAATGTTTGTTGATGATAAATAAATGATTTGATTTGATTGATTAATGCAGGAGAGCGCTTCCCGCGTCTCACCCCGCACGCCCCGCACGATTGCCCCGTCTAGACGGCTTCGTCGAACGACTGTATGATTTCATAGACTGTGGTTTGGATCTACTTTCTTCATATTTACAGCCTTACAATACGCTCCATCGTAAATCGCATGTCACTTAACATCAGGCAACATGGTAGACAAGTGTAAAGCTAGAAAAGTTAAAAAAAACAAAATGTGAGTGAAGAAGTTATTTCTAGCCCAACATGCATCATCTTCAATTACATCTTCTCTTACCGTAAAGCAATTTGGTTGTCAAACGCTAACCTATGTATGTGGGATATAAAAAGAGACAGGAAAAGGAGAAAGGGAGTGCTAAAATTGCCTGAAAATGATGATAAATTCTTCTACTAAAAGTATTTTTAGGTAACAGGTGAATCCGAGTAAAGAAACCGGTTTTACATAAAGCCGACTTATATTTCTTTTGTTAACTATAAAAATCCGAGCCAAGGTTCCTTCCTGAAGTTTCTTGTGGCACTATAAATTCATGGAGGATTCTAGTATTCAGACTCGGCGGACTCGGATTTTTGCTTATTCACAAAATTAGGAATTACAGTAAGTAAAGTGAAGCCGTTGCATTTTAATTCACGATACACCTGTAACATGCGGTATATGTTGCAGATCCCAATTTGAAGGATCCTATAAAAAAAATATCTAATGGGTACCGCTAAAGCCATGTCAGTGATTGATTTGCATACTAAAACATGAAATAATTTATTTTCTCTAAAAAAAACCGATTGCACAATACACCCCAAGCGGGACGTCAGTGCAGGCCTATCACACCCACCCAAAATTAGAATTAGAATTATAAACCGATATCATTTTACAATTCAATTCAGACGCTTGATCAAATTTCATAAGAAGCTATCACTACGTCGGCGTCGGTACCGTCAAATTTTAATGAAAATTCTATGATGTTGCACACGTACAAAAAAAACACAGAACTGAATAGAGAACTTCATATTTTTTTGAATTCGGTTAGTAATTAAAAAACTTATGTTATGATGATAATAATTACTTAATTAATGCTATTAGGAATGTTCAGAAAATCTCTGTATATAAAATTTTTATGTTGGTTTGTGTACACTTCAAAAACTCAAAAAGTTCTGCACTCATCGAGCTGAAATTTTACAACGATATATAATCCCCATCAAGGATTGTTTTTATTTAATTTATGCATCACAATGTGCCACAGCGAAGCGTGGCAGGCTACAGCTAGTTATTAATATAGAAATTCCGGCTACTAAGTAAGAAAAAGGTGAATATGGTGTTGGAACGAAGGCTTGGCATGTAGTTATTATTAGTAGTTGTTACTTTTGTTTAGTCCTATCTGCTACGCTAAACTGACAACATAATTAAAATGTAAATCAAAATGTGTCAGGGTTTTGGAAGCACAGTCCTTACTGTCACCACGAATTTACTTCCGCGCTGAATTCAGAGATCTGCAATAAAGTTTTTTCAGCACTTAATTTTATTGCGTAGTAGTTACTTCAGCACAGAAGTCGGGCTGAATATGGGAGTTCTGCGGCTATACCCAGGTTACAATGTATGCATTTTATATTCTTCCTAGCCGTGCAATTATTGCCTGTTTGACTTGATGATATGTTTGGATACGTAACTTTTGCATTGCATGTTAGCGTCTTCTAGTTAATAAATTATTTTATTGTTATGTTTTATTGTGCCGATTTAAGCCCCTCTACAAAACTATCTAAGGTAACAATGTTTAACAACTTTTTCTTGATATCTACAATTATCGACATAGTATAAAACAAAGTCACTTCCCGCGTCTGTCCGTTCCAATATTATATATCTTTAAAACTACCAAACAGATTTTGATGCGGATTTCTTAATAAATGGGGTGATTCAAGAGGAAGGCTTCTATGTATAATACGTGCATAAAAATAGCAGAGAAACACGAATAATTTTAAAAATTAATTATGAGCTGGATCAAAATAATGTACAGCAAATATGGAACCCTTCAAAAGGTCTTAAAAAATAGTCTGCAATAGTATATGTCTATTTCTTAGGAATAACCCACAGTAACTATTTTTATTAGTGCTTATATTTAGTATCAGAATTGCATTCGTGCAAAGCCTAGGCGAGTCGCTAGCGAAATCATATAATATATTTCAAAATCGTAAACTGGACACAAACTTGTTTTCGGAGTTCCTCTCACATATGATTGGTTAGCTCTTCTCTAATAAACAAGTTTTATTTACCTGTTTTGTTTGAGTGTCGCTTTGAAAGTTGCCAAATTGAGTTTCACGTACAGCATTTCGGGCACAGTGATTGTTAACTTATGGCAGAGTTTGTGGCGGAGATATACGGTTCACATTAGCATTGCCTAAAATGTTGAGAGCGCCGTTGTTATATCCAGATATTATAGCAAGAGCGCGTAGTGCAGGTTTAGAATGAATACTTACATATTATTACTCTGTAGCCTGTAGGATAAAATAGTTCATACGTACAATAGTTAAAGTAGTCCACTGTAATATGTTCCCAGTTGTGGGCCTTCATTGAAACATTGATGGATTGATTCATTGGAAAGTAGCGTCGTTGACGAGGCGAGAGGCAGTTAAAACAATATCCTGAAAATAGTAGCCGAAGACCAAATTAAGGACTTCTTTTCTAAATGACTTTTCGAAGTTGACTGTGATCATAAGTTAGCTGTTGTTGTCCATTCGGGTCTAAATGCGTCAAGAAATTTGAGGTAAGTATAGTAGTAGTAGAAATGATTTTTATTTTATTTTATTGTTCTAATAGTATTTTAGGTTTTAGTATTACTTAACACAATTATTAATGTTAACTGAAATAAAAACTAATCTGAATTTAGTTTTCCTACAGCTGAACTTCGGAATTTCACCGAAAGGTAAAGCTGTTTCTATAACGGCATTTTTAATAAACTAGAGCCTTCGTCCAAGATGTGTAAATACGAGAGTAAAATAAGATTAACAAAAAGTGTTCATCGATATAAACCTTAGATGGGCCGTGAGCATCTTGGAATTGGTAATAAACTGCGTCTATGTGTCTAGCGTAAGTGGTTTACACACCACCAATCCCCAATCTACTTGACTCCTAGAATTGCTAGCGGCGAGTTATGCTGTGGTTCTACTTATTTAGTTGCTGACAACGAATAGTGATAGGTAAATACGTCTGGCGCTCACCGCTTCCTACAACTGACTAGAACGGGAAAGAGTGAGCTCACTTTTCCTAACGATGACATAACTCCGAGCGCCTGAAGTTTGGGAGAACACCTCTAATGGTTTATGTTGATGGCAGTGCTATGAAATAATGTATTGAAGCGTTGACCCAATCTGACCTACACACGTCGTCATCAAATGAGCCAAATAATGACGACACGATAACGTTCCAATACCGATGATTTATCGCGTGTAGACGTGACATGCTGATTATTGATGGGCGATTGTACAACTAGCAGAAGTTTGATCGATATGTAGAAATATGTATGTTCAAAATTCCTCTGCAATTTGACATCCTTGATATCAGTAATCTTTTCACAAATATATTTAAAAAATCTTTAAACAAAATATAAAGCTTACTTGTTATTACCATAAAATATTTCATGTTAAAGCTGTGTACAATTTAAATTATCTTAATTAAGTTAATTTATTGTAATTAGTTAAATATAAACTCACGTCGACGTCCTTGTAGCAAAACCAGAAACAGAGTAGCTTAGTGTGAACAGAGTAGATAACAACAATAATTTTAACAAAAATGAACCGACTTTCAACGGAAAACTTATAAAATAAAAAGTTTTCCTCGATTGCTCTAGGATGTCATAATCAAATTCTGGTTTCCTTATCATGGTACCACCCTTGGAATATCTTCTTTACAACAAAAAAAGTATCAACGAAATCGGTTCATAAACGACGAAGTTATCCGCGAACACACGTAAAAAAAACCATACATGTGTTCGAATTGAGAAACCTCCTTTTTTTAAAGTCGGTTAAAAATGTAATGTTTCTTGTAGATAAATAAGTACTACAAAATAAATATTATTTTTATGATTAATTACGTGTAGTGGTAAGACTCTTCACTGAAGTGCCTGGGGAAGTATTACATCTTGGCCAGTCTCGTATTTTACCGCCAAGTAAGTAGTAATTTACATAATTGCAATAAGGCCGCCATTTTTGGTACCGATTCATAAGTGTTTTTCTGTATTATTTCTGTTTTTTTCGTCACAACAAAGAGTTGTCTAAATATATGTCTGCCTACGTACGGTACTGTGTTCCGGTTCGAAGGGCAATGTTTCCAGAGAAATAACAGAGTACAAAGATAAATGATCTTAATTAAATCTCTAGATGGTGAGCGCAATACAGTGGAATGATTTAAAGTCTTCATGTTCTATTAACTGCGTGACATTATGCTGTATGTCCTGGGCAGGCGAGTTGCTTACCATTTTGCATATAGCATATATCCTCCCAGTTTAGTCACTCTACATGCATTATAATTAAAAAACAAAATAAATTTTTGAACGCCGTCTGCATGCACGAAAATGTGTCCCGTTATGTCCCGTTGCGATTGCGCAGCATCTATCAATGTTTTGTTATGACGTTGTCAGATTGCCACGTTAAACTATCGTCTGTAAACATTCTGTAAAACAACCGACTTTACAGACCACCACTTTATTTTGCTTTTAGTGGGACTTCTGTGTTTTAATACATTTTTGTCGTCAACCTACAAAGGTAGACAATTTTGGATATCACTACCACCTTCATTCGAATCTCTGTCATAATGGCACATCCAACTACATCAATATTTCAATATTTTCCCCCACTGAGTATCACTCTCCCCTCTAATTACACATTTCCGTTACGTTGACTGAACAGAATCTCTGTCAGGATGTTGTGTACCTTAAAAAAATACTCCACCCCATGACAAATGGATACAAGTGTTGAAAAAGTACTATGTAAGTGCATATAAAATGTGTTAGGGTGATATCGATGAGTTTTACATGCACGCGCTTTCGTGCACGAAATAAACCGCTGTAATTCGAAGATAAGATACTTACTGTCTATCAACTGAATTACATTATTAAATTATACTTATATGTATGCCACAATTTATATGTAGAGTCACATATAAATTGTGGCATTAGTATAATAAATATGTAATAATAGTACATTTGTGAGGTCTTTCTAACAAAACACAAAATAGTACAAAGCTCACTCATCAACATATGTATTTGTTTAAAAGGTCTGAAATGTATAAAATAAAATCACCTAATCCCCAAAACCGTCTTTTGTCAATTCTTTGTGAGATAATCTTCATGATAAGATTGATGTGTGTGTCAATAGTGTGATTTTTTTATAAATAATACCTTTTGTGATATCAAAAAAAAAAATAGAACTGACGAGATGCTCCCTTGTTGATACTTGTTATATCTCTATACAAAACCAGATGCCCGCCCCAGCTTCGCACACATATATAGCACTCAACGAGATCCCGTACATATCCAACGTGAAAGAATGACTGAAATCGGTTCCGTCATTCCTGAGAATATCGCTTTCAAACAAAAAAACCTCTTCAGCTTGATTAGCAAAGGTTTATATTAAATGACGCCATCTTAGACATATGCTGTCATGTCAAAGCACAGTACGAAAACTCTCAAAATGAAATATTTTTTCCGTCTTTGTTACATTCTTGATTCATGCTCCGCTTCTATTGATAGTAGCTTTATGTTCTATAGCCTATCGCCTTCCTCGATAAATGGACTATCCAATACAAAAAGAATTATTCAGTTCGGATCAGTACTTCCCGAGATCCTAGCGTTCAAACAAACAAACAAACTCTTAAGCTTATAATATTGGTATAGATGAGGTAAATTACAATTTGTTACCAAATTGGGAAGCTACAAACCACTTAATTTTACCGAAGGAAAGACTGCGGGTGTATCCACTTCAAGAGCTTTGGCGACATCAATCTGAGTCCTCCGATGCGTGTATGGGCTTAATGAACGGTGTATGAATGAGTGTTGTATTATGACATGAAAAACCTGTTTTTCTTTGTGAGATAATTTTCTAGGATTCTCTTTTGCCAACATTCCTTTTACGTGCCAACGTGAAGCGAAAACAAATTATTTTTTGTATATTTCTGGAAAATGTATTTTTGTTAGTCTGCAGTTAGGTGAAAGTCGGGGAAAAAATATATACTGTAAAAAAAAATATATGTTTTCTCAAAAAATTGCAAAGGGTTAAAAATATGTTGGCAACGTTTAATTTAAATAAACAACAATTACAAATGTTTAGGTCAAATGTTTAGTATCGCTTAGGAGCAGTTTAAAAACAATGTTAATTTTAAGAATACATTTTGCGATTAAATCGACTTCGAACGAACCTGTCTTTATTTCAATACTTTAGTTAATGTGAGTATACTAGATTAAATCAAAAGTAGTGAAAACGGATTGGTAATACATGCATAGTTAAGAAAGATCAACGAATACGTTCTATTTAAATTCCTCTTATTTCCGTCCTTTCAGGAATAGGTACGTGCTTACACGATCACTCACATCCATCATACCATATTTGTATGACACTCGCATAAAAACTGTGATTAAGGTAATTTACTAGCAATCTATACAAAAAGATGAGGTGTCATGGGACACCAGAGGGTCTACCGCCTAACTAAAATTATTTTTGATATTGCTCTCTCTTTCTTTTTCGCTTGAAATCATAGAGACAACAATAGCAAAGCCATAGCCGATTTAGTTAGGCGATAGAAGGGCAGCGGCAGGTTGGTACGAAGTTCCTTCGGATAATAACAGAATTCGCAAAAAGATATTGCGTAATTTTATTATTTATGCTACGATCTGAAAAATAAATTTGGAACACCATTTAGGGGCAGTTTTTACTCGTCACTTCCGTTATACACCTTTTAAGGTAAAAGTTCGCGCTGAGACCGCGACAGGCACTTGACATTATGGAATGTTAAATTATAAGGAAGACATAGTGAATTTATATATTAAATTAATTGTATACAATATAACAAACACGGAAAAACAAAAAACCTCGATTCGATAGCATAAATTGCTTTTTTTAATTTGCAGTACTTCGGGACCATTTTCCCGCCAAAACTTTTTTCATTCAACAATTTTTCTATATTGACGAACTTTAATTTTAAAGTGGTTTATTTCAAAATAAATACCGATTCAAGCAGACGCCATTAAAACCAAATTAATGGTATAACTTCTCAAATGAAAATACCAAAAATATTTTTTTCTCGCCAAAGTAATAGTTAATTTTGTAAATTTTCGTCATTTGATGTAATATACTTACCAAAGTGTGTCAAGCGGATAAGAAATAATATAGTAATAAATAATACTAAATGTAAAGACAAACTGGTGTAGAACACAATTGTAAACAACCAAGATAACTTCCAACATTGTGTACTGTATTTTCCACATTTTAATAAACCTAAAAAGAACGACAAAGTAACTGCAACATTAGATATTATTATGATGCATACGTCCCCATGCGTTCCTCGCTAGAATCCAATTTCAAACGTGCAAGGTTTCGCTGTTAACTATTTGTCACAAAATATGAAGCTACAAAAATTCATGAAATCGAGGCGCCTCAGAAGAATTTCATGCTATTTATATCCAAGGAAGCCAGTGAGGAAGGAAGGCCAACCACCGGCAATTTCGTCGCCAGGAATAAATTCAAGAACTCTCCTCTGGCGAGTTTTAATCCCAGTTTCCTTTGAATTATTTGAGGTACCTGCGTAGTCATGAGCTGTAGAATGAGCGTATTATTTTTAAGGATGTGTGTTTCGGGTATTTATGCGTTGACGGTTCAAAAATAAGTCACTTGTGCATTTCATGCCCGCTACATACGTTTAGATACTCCAACTATTACGTCGCTTTTTTGTTGAATGTTGAATATCAGGGTCCTATACTCCAACTCTGTTAGTATAAGCGTCGGACTGAAATAATACAAAATAATATATAAATACATTTAAAATACAATAACAGTGCCGTATAATTTATTTTATCCTCTTATAAACTGTGACGAACTTATAAGTAGTGGTTGACTAGATCTTGAAGATCTTAGACTAGGCACTGCTCTAGCAATAATGGTCAATGCATAGATATTTATTTTCGTGTAATTGGATTCATACACCTAGAAAGACACTATACATATAGGGTGTATTGATAAAAAACAAGAAATTACGAGTATTTTGATTAAAATACGGCGTAAAATACGAATAAAAATGTTTAATTTTTAAGCTAATCTCATCAAGTTCTTTTTTGTAATTTTCATTACTATTAACATGGGAATATTGATCAATTTTAATAATATTGTTTAAAAATTTGTCCATACTTCACTTCAGTATAAATAAACGCCAAACCGCACGGCTCAAATCTTCACTATGCTCATTCATGCAAATCTTCACGCAAAACTGCGCGTCACATACCGTCGCGTCGACGTTATCGACAAATAGGTCCCCGACGCGCCTCAGGCGCCGCATTCATAAATAAAATGACCCATTTCGACTCCGAATCAAAAACTGTTAACTGTTTTTTTTGAATAAAAAATATTTACATAAAATACAAACGTCATCTTTTCTTAGGCGGTCCCGCCCTGAGGCTAGACTAGTAATAAGGTTCACATGTGGGAACAATTGCTCTTACCTGATCGGTATCGTTTTTCCAAATGTGAATCGGGGAGGAGACGGGTGGATCAAATGGGTCTGTTTAATTCAATACGCTGAAGTGGCAAAGGTTGAGGTTTCAATTCTTGTCAATGTAACGTACTTCGTTTCTAATGTGACCTTTTTTAAACAATTGAAATATTGAGGTACAATCTATACTTGTATTAGAGGTATAAAGGTGAAGCGGTTTTTTGTTTGAACGGGTTTATCTCAGAAATTACTGGATCGACTTCAAAAAATATTTTATCGTTGGATTTGTACGTAATTCCTGAGTGCTATAGGCTATATACTATATGGGTGAAACTGGGTCAGACCGCTAGTCTATGAAAAATAGTCCAATGTAAAATCAAAATGCCAGACACAATCTTACAAAATGATTATGAGAGGTCTCATTGATAACATTTATGTTTAAGTAGTTTATTTTAAAGAGAGCGCATTTTGGGAAATGAAAAGAATGCACAATTAAATATGCAAACAACTTTTACATCTGCCACAGTCTTAACTGTAATTTAATTATTAACTTACGTAGCTGTAACTTAAATTTTAAACGTTTTTTGGATCTTAAAGTCTATGCCATCTGTTTTTAATTACCTATGTTGTACTCTTATTATACGTTCAACAGTGGCAAGACTTTGCACAGTAGTACCACAAGTACCACATGGGAAATACCACACCTTTGCCAGTTATTCTGCCGCAAAGCAGTATTGTGCAAATATTAATCTGTTCCGGTTTGAAGGGCAATGTTTCCAAAGAAATTACTGGACTAAGAGATAAAACACCGTATATCTCCAGGTGACGAGCGCAGTGCAGTGTTAGGTAACGATTTGGACTCCTTATGTAATAGCTGCGTGACACTGTGCTGTTATATGGCAGGCATGTAGCTTACCGGGCATATGTCCTGCTCCTTTCGTCACTTTATACTAAAGAAATAGAAACGCTCCCTAAATTAAAACGAAGATGTGCAGATCATTACGTCATATTGAAGTTCTGCAAATATGCCAAGCAAAAACAAACTGTAAAAGAATAATTGTGTGTTATAACTCTTTAGAAGAATTGGATGACATCCGAATTTATTTAATGGCCTCTTCAAACTCTCACATAATCCTATTTTAGCCTAGAAATAGTAAGTCCTATGCCGAGAAACGGAGAACACGTGCCAATAATTGCCGTAAGTAACTACCTACATTCAACTCAACTTTTATACCGTATAGAAAACATTTCAAACGATTTTGTACTCCAATTCTATTACGGCACGATTTAAATTTAAAGGCGACGTTTTCGTTGATGTAATATACTTATATGTAATAAATAGAGTGTTGGTCCGATTTGGAACGTTGAGCGATAGAATCCCGCTAAACTCAGTTCTTTATAATTGGATGAATTTAATAGTTAAGACGGCAAATGCTTATTATACAAATACTATTTTTTTATTAAACAAGGGACCTTCATTAGACCACTAAATTATGGGCCTAACAAGGTTATATAACAAGGATAACTGGCAAATGTGTGCTACTTCCCAAGGCGGGCTCTGAAAATAGTTGTAGAACTATAACTACTTCACATGAAGATGGAAATATTGTTGTAGTGGTAGCACTACAACAATATTTCCATCTTCATGTGAAGTAGTGGTGGTAGCAATATAAGTAGTAGTAAAACCCCACGACTGCCGTCTAGTTTTTTCTTTACTTTTTTTTCTTCTGATAACGATACAATGACCAATTGTATATTTACACCAACCCGAATCTTGTTTTGATGCTTTGTGTCTTTCTTTATGTTAAAACTTGACGCAAAAGCTTTGTACCCCTAATTAATGAATATTGCTTAATGCCTAAAGGACATTATTCATTGATAAAGGGGCTTTAGGCTAAACGTGGTTATTGATTTTCACTGATATCATAAATTAAACTTGATTACTTCTAGCAGTAAGTATCAGAATATTATCATTTGATAGTAGCACAAATACTACCTACGCATTTTTCCCGTAAGTAAAGCGAATGTGAAACGATCAAAACCATTACAAAAAAGTCTAGCTACAGTGCTGCTGATAAACAACTTAAGGACAATATTAATTATTTAATTCAAGCATAAAATTGTCAAACTGTGATTTTTTTGCATCGATTTAAAGATTAAATTGGCAAAAATCGATATTTTTCGAAGCTGGCAATATATGTAATTGGCAGAGAGGTCGGAAATAATGATTAAAATACTTATACAAATAACTTTTACGAGTAGTTTATGGATCTGGGTACCTACATACTAAAATAATGCATAATAATTCTTAACACAAATAAATATATTTTTTGACTAAATCTAAGTATCAAGAACATGTCCACGTATAGCCGAGCTTGAACAATGAAACAACAAAAACAACAAAAAAAACAAAAGTTTGAACAAACAAAAAACTTGGCAACCACTAATTTATTATAATTCTAAATGTTACGCCAACGTTAACGCTAACTCCAAGCCTCGACAATTTCAGTAGAGAGCCCACATGGCATGCAAACCAAACCAAATATAGTTTCAAAGTTTATATTGTCCGGCATGCAGTGCAACACATCTCCTGCATTCTGCATTATATACCTACGAAGGTGAATTGGGTGATAGTAACGCTTTAATAATAAGGTACTGCTGGTCTAGTTGGGAGAACGGCGCCAGCCGATCCGGAGACCCTGTGTTCAAACCCCACACGCACCACTGTCTTTTCGAAGTTATGTGCCTTATCTAACTTAAACGTCTAACTTAAAATGGCAAAGGAAAACATCGGCAGAAAACCGACATGTACCTAGAATCTTTCGAAGTCATGTGTCATCCACCAACCCGCACTGGAACAGTGTGGTGGATTATGACCTTAACTCTCTCCTTGCAAGAGAAGGCCTGAGTCCCAGCAGTGGGAACATTTAATGGGCTGTTGATGATGTTGATGAACGCTTCAATACGATTACAATGTTATTGTCTGCAGAGAAGACTTTCTAATGGAACCATTTTAAGCGTGGTCATCTAAAGCTTATGCCAAACCGCTGTTTGTCAGACATACCCCAATCGTAAAGGTGGGCCATGGTGTGAACGACTACAATAACACTCGCGCGGTTTTGTTTGCGCAGTAAATGGACTAGCGACTATATGAATGGGCTCTGTTTTCATAGGATTTCCAAGTGAATTAACATAAAAATCAACGTCGTTCTATTGTGAATATTTAAGAAATTCCTTAAGGTTAGGTACTTATTTTTTATGTACTTGTTGTATTTTTGTAACTCCATCTTGGAAGCAATCAGCGAGTTTTTTTCTCCAAAATTACTTTTTTTCCTTTTAACCTATTCATGTAAAAATTATTGAGGATGCCTTTATAGGATCGTAAACTATGCATTTCATCATCTGCTGATCTTTGGCAAAGTTATTGTGTAAGAGCCTAAGCAGATTTTTGAGTTAGTACGAACAATTATCGACGGATTTATTTTAGTTGGTGGCGTATCAAAGCGCCTTGCCACAGAATAAGCCTTGCGCGCTACAAATACAAATACAAAAATCTTTATTGCTGTTGATAAGATGATACAAAACATTTTAAAAGTTGCCCCATACAAACTGGCTCTGCGAGAGGCATGCAATATGTCTGGCAAGACAATTTGTTGTAGTCTTCATTTATAAATGAATAAAAATAAAATAATAGTCAGCTGATTAAAGTCTTCTTCTTCCTCATCTTCTACTAATTTCTGGTTTTTATTTATGTCATCTGATTCTTCATCTTCGATTCATTTCTGGCTTCTATTTGGTTGTGATATATATATATATGTGTGTGAGATAAATGCTTGGTGAGCACAGTTTTGCCAGCTTCTTGTGTTTCATCATGATATTGTCTTGTGTTTTTTGTTTTTGAGTTTGATCAGTGTGTCCATCTAGGATCTTAGGTCTTGCAGTAGTAGATCTTGCAGTTCAGGTAGTAACTGAATAAAACATCGCCCATTAGATAATTATGTAAAACTTTTTGTAAAACTATTTTATGCTGTAAATACCACCGCAACTTGACATAGGGTTTCGAGGTCAATCTTTTCTCCTTTGGTTTATTTTACGTCACAAACTACAAAGAAATCTATTCTGATTTAAATAAAAATATAAATTTTGGGCACTTCCTGCAAATATTCTGAAAGAGGCGCTTAGTTGTTTTAAGTTTCAATTTTTAATTTATTTTTACTAATATACTCGTAAGTTTGGTTTTTTCGTAGGGATAATTCACCAAGTTTTTTTAATATGGTATGTGACGTCGTATACTGTTTGACAAGATAGGTACTATTGAGATATAAAAACATATATTTAGGTACTTAATAATTTCGTTGAGCTAATCTATAGACACAAATCAGTAGTAATATAGTCATATACATTTGGCTCCTATTCAGACACAGAATAAGAACAAGAAACACTAAATTATATTTTTTGCCAACAATTTCCGCCGAGAAAAAGAAAATAGTCTTTTTCTGTGATCATAAAATGGACTACTCGATTTTACTCTCTCCTTAGCAGTAGCTACTTTATGAAATCAGGCGATAAGGGCAAAGCGAACAGTTCAGGATTAACACCCACAAGATAAAGTGGTTTTGTCGATCCCTAAGCCCATCAGTTCCAGTGAAAGATGTTTTGGATTGAATAAAGCTTTTCGTCTTTGTAAAAATAGCTATTGATCTGTCTCAATAGTGATGAACTTGCTTTTTTGCTAACAATGTAATGGAACTTCTTTGAGACGAATAACAATGTCCATAAGACGTTCTGCAGGTCATACAGAAAAACTACAGTGTGTATATAACTACTGTGTAATTTGTTTACTCAAAATGCATGAAAATATTTTTTTTCACTAATTCCCATTTTGTTCACTTTGTTTAAAGATCCTGGTAACACTTACGTGGGTTGATGCGAGTATTGTTCAGTGCTAAAGTACGTAGTATTAATTAGGGGGTGTCTGCTTCAGCAGAGTTGCACTCACTCTAAGACACAAATCCCAGTGCCTAGTTTATTTTGTGATTGTTGATAATCTTTACTTGCAAATAAAAAGCAGTGGTTGTGATTCGTGGTCCAGAGGTACGTTCAAATTACGTAGGCAATTTAGAGCATTTTGTCAAGTGCATATGAACGAAATTGCTACATCATTGATTTAGAACTTTCAGCGTCGTAAAGAATTTTGTTTGTTGTTTCTCAATGTTTCAAGAAAAATGTCTTTCAAGGATTTTTATCATCCGCGTATGAACACTTGACCAAGGTTGATTGCTGGCCTTGACTCCTTGTGAGATAAGGCTCCCAGTTCTAACAGTGGGAACACAAAATGGCGTGCTTATGCTGCTGCTATACTCGAATATACAAATAAACTGGTTTCTTGTATCGCACAATAATTTAATACATTTTGTAGTTTCCTTGTTGTTCCTTAACCTGAATAGGTATGTTAGTAAATTACGAGTAGTATATAATAGCCTTGATTCATTAATCTAATTAATTACACTTACTTTAAAATTATACAATAAGGAATATTTTTAGAGTCAGTTTTTGAAAGCAATATTTCCAGAGAGGTTACTGGGCAAATAATTATATTATGTTTCTGAGTGACAAGCGTAGTGCATAGTGATTTGAACGTAAATAGCCGCGTAGGACTAAGGGTTATTTTTAACTATCAGAAACGTGTCTTGCACATCTCATTATAATTACTTTCTTCTAAAAAATAACTATCCCTGTACAGGGTTATTGGTAATCAACCTGCGTCTTTTTAAGGGAATGTTAATTAAGTACATCAAATAAGTCAACTTTTGTTCTTCAGTTTTTAATATATCGTATTTTTTTGTATTCGTCCTCTACTCAAAATTAAAAAAAGTGTTTTTGCCAGGTCTAAAAGCTTCGAACTATTCGTAACAAGAGCGCGTGCGCTCTATAACACACGATAAATGATATGACAAACCGGGATACATATCCAAAAAAATATTTTGGGATATGTATTGAGTTTTAACAAAAGTTGTTTCTTTAAATATATAGAACATGACCTTAAACCGATCCTGGCTGATTACCGGTACCCTGTAAATGTCAATAAACAGAGATATTGATAAAAAATTCTAATTGCAGTAAAAATCAGCATAAAATAAATATGCATGTGGAGTCTTAAAGTAAACCTTAGCTCGGGTAGTTAGTTTATTATCAAAGCATCCCACTAAGCCCATTGTCTGAAAATTGCCCTATTCAACAAGACTCAGCTATACTAATATTAATTTAAAATATACTTGACGAAGAGTCTTACGTTGCTTCAAGTTAAACTATAAGGACTGTAATACAACCTTTACGTTGGAGTAAATCTACACGAGACACCGTTAATGTTGTAATTCTTGAGTCTAATTTACCAGTCGGGCGGTTCTATCCAAGACATGGCTTCGGCTCAAAAGTACGCGGGCATATTTCTCCGCTGTGTTTATAATCCTTTCCCAAGAAACGCTAGTCTGCTGACGAAGTTTGTTAGTGTGGTCCCATTTTCCCTACCAAGTCTCCACCGCAAGGAAAAAAAGGAACCAAAAAGAAAACTATACATGATTTTATGAACAGATGTCATATCGCAAAATATGATTACGGAGTGAGTATTTTCTGATTATTTTATTATTACCTACCAAATTACTGTACTAGATGGCGGTAGTGATGTTTTAATTCCAAGGACGTCCTAACAATCACGATGTAATTATTTCAGTTTATGTACAAATTTTTCATCAATATGGAATTGTTCCGTGATTTAATGTGTTAAGTAGGATGAGGCATAAAGCAAATATATAATCAAATATAAAATTATATTTTTTTTCAAAACCAAATTTTGGTCGCCAAATACTTCGATATGGACAGTTTTTATTCATATCTTGTTAAGCGCTAGAAAGACGCCAGATATCACTTTTTCTTTGAATAAAGTGTTTGTTGTAATTCAAATGTCGTATTAATCAGATTTGGTAATAATAAATCACAAACAGTGCAGTTTTATATAGTTAGTTTGTTTTTAAAAATAAACTTTTGCGTCAACTCCCTATTTTCTTAGTTTTTCCAACGGATATGGTGGACGAAATTGTATCAAAATCTTAACTCTGACATATTGCGGTATGTATTTCGTGATTAATGATAGCAGGTTTGTTTACTTGTTTGTTTACGGTAGATCCCAATGTCATAGTCTCAAGTCAATTAGCGGAATGGACTTCATTGCTATGGCTATATGTAGCTATTAAAATATCTAAATTATTATATTAAAAGTGTTTAGGTCCTATTTAATAGCATCATTGGTCAACCTCAACATATCTCACTATACTACTATTAATTTTAACCAAAACTATAAGTTACCAACCAGACTGAAAATTAGACATCACAACATTTGTTTTTTATGGTGTAAGACCTTACACCATAAAAAACCATACCGATCGGAAGCTAACTACCCACAATGGGCCTTTCCTTGTAGGTAGTAGTTGGCTTCTGATAACATTACATACGAGTATTTATAATTGTATTTATAATAATATATACTTAACACATAAATACATACTTAAAATTTTGATTTTTGAAATAAATAAAATTTGGGAAGTAAAAATGTGGTTACTCATATACCTAATTTAAAGTTTACATTTTATTTAACATTTACTAAAACAGACAAGAATCCAATTATATAGTCAATTATTTCCTATTACCCACTTGGTGGGAAACATTTGGTTAGGAAAACTGGAATCACCCGTTAGTTCTAAGGTAAAGTTTTAATTGCTACGCGGCAAATCTCGGTTTATCTTTTCGTGGTCGCTGGGAAACAGCTTTGTTGACTATAAATTCAATTTGAGCGAGGCGGAAAGATTACCTGTTTATTTATGAAAAGTCAGGTTTGAAGAAACAGTTCTAGGAATGTCGAGTGGGATTGCGTTTGTGGCGTGTCGCACGCCATTCATCGCATAAGGGCTCTATTTTTGAAATTCTTCGGAATGGTTTTTACGCATTAAAACAACTGCTTAATTCAATTGTTTGTTATTCAGATTCAAATATTTCTAAGCAATAAACTTATTTTTTATTACATTACTGTATATTCCTGAATAGGCTCGATAACTATGTGATAAATATAATTTAACGTTGAGAAGTCACTTCTATTGCCGAAAAATATTGTATTTCAGCAGAAAGCTTTATTTTCTGTTTGTATTTATTTATTTTTATTTACAGATTTATAGTACATAAAACAATTGTATTTTTACATTTAAATTTCGTGTTATGACACTCGCCGGTGTCAATGCAATGGTTTCTCATTTGATGTCACATGATATCAACAGTAACCATTACATAGGTAATAAGAAAACAATTCGTGTAAAAAATAATTGCAAGGTGATGCCAATATGCTTCTGAACGCACTTTAGAAACCTAGAATCATCGTAAAACTTCCACGCTGTGATAGCTGAGCATTTGGACCACTTTTGGACGCTACAGAAACACTTTAAATCTTTGCCTCATCTTGTATTGCCTAACGTGGCTAACAATTGTTGAAGCGCTCCTAAATTACTCTCGTGCATATTGACAGCTCGAAATAAGTAACTCGCTAGGTGGTTTTTTTCCATGTTTATATCTTGATACAGGATACAGGTCATTGGAGCTTCACTTATTTTACTGAGTGGTTGCGGATTGTACAATATTTTTGCACATAGTAATTTAAAGAACGGACAGATTTTAAAAAAATCTTAGCAAAAAAATATTACAACAACAATTATTATCTTAGATCTCTGGGTGACGAGCGCAGTGCAGTGCTAGGTAATGATTTGCACTCACCATGTCCCAATAGCTGCGTGTCACTGTGCTTTTATGTGGCAGGCAATTTGCTTACCATCAGGCACATGTCCTGCTCGTCTCGTCATTTTTTATTTAAAAAAAAACAGAAGTTTAATAGTCAACACAAAACAAGTATAGAATAGAATAGAATAGAATAGAATATTATTTATTTCGTAGATAACACATACATAATTTTTAACAAAATGGTTGTATGGTACACTACGAAAACGTCAAATTAAAATACAACCTTTTATACAATGATTGATACATTATTACAATAAATTATAACAACTTATACAAAATTACAATAAAATATTCCAATTTAAATTTTCATATATCATTATCTACACTTGAAAATAACAATGGTTTTGTATTTGTATAAAACATTTGACAATTTTTTAAAGTTAAAAATGCTGTAAAGGGGCAATATATTCAATTAACTAGTTTAATTATTTCAATAAATACATATATGTCAATGCATATACTTAAATAACATTTCTGATTTAATAAATTATTAGGTATGTCAGGCATTAGTCAAATTGTAGTTGGTGTAGTCATTACTTAAATATTCCTTTAGGGTATAAATCGTCTTGTCCAATAAAATAACCTTAACCTTCTTAAGAAACTCTGTGTCGCTTGTCAGGGTTTGAATTCCTGTTGGGAGTTTATTATATAATTCCTGGCCTCTGATGAGTGGAGTTCTATTAGACATGCACAATCTGTGTGGTATAGGTTCAAAATACATTCTGTTTCTATTAGATTTTACCCTATTAGTTTTATGGAGCTTGTATTTACTTATATTTTGCCTAACATATTTTAAAATTTCGAAAATATAAAGTGATACAGATGTCAAAATTTGCAAATCCCTGAAATGGTTTCTACATGACTCCCTACACCTGATACCAACCAAAACTCTGATGGCGCGCTTTTGTATTTTTAAAATTCTCTCATAATCTGTTGCACTTCCCCATACAATTATTCCGTACGACATTAAAGAATGGTTATATGCATAGTAAACTTCTTTCAAACATTCAGAGGATGTAATAGTTTTTAATTGTTTGAGAGCAAACACTCCTCTGGACATTTTTTTGCATGTGATATCTATATGATTCTTCCACGTTAGTGATGAATCAATTTCAAATCCTAACATTTTGACAGAATTTGTTGTGTATAATGTTGAAGCTCCTATGTTTATAGGAAAGTATTCACTTTAGGTGTTAAGGGTTGAAAAACATAATGTTTGTTTTGTCTTTATTTAAATGAAGTCCATTGTCCCCAAACCAGCCCTCTAATTTATGGAAAGTTGCTTTGAGTTTAATAATCAAGTTATCTATATTATCATCTGAAACAATTATTGTGGTATCATCTGCATATTGGATGATGTCGCCCTGAATATCTAATTGATTTATATCATTGATAAAGAGAGAGAAAAGAATATTTCCGACCGATGATCCTTGCGGTATACCTATGTCAATGGTCTGTGGATTAGATCTAATGCGACTTCCTTCATTTTTTTATTTCAACCGTTTGTTCACGACCTGATAAAAAAGATTCAAGGAGTTGTAGATTTTTACCCCCTATGCCATAATTTTTTAGCTTCTGTGATAGCAGCTCATGATTTACTGAATCAAAAGCCTTGGAGAGGTCTAGAAATACAGCAGCCACCTTTTTCTTACGTTCAAGACAATCAGTTACAATGTCAACAAATCTGACTGATGCTGTTACGGTAGATCTACCCCTTCGGTAAGCATGTTGGGATTCTGACAATAATTTATTATCTATTAAATATTCCATTATATCACTAGACATAAATGACTCTATTAGTTTCGATATAGTTGGCACAATTGTAATTGGTCTATAATTTTTAACAGATGTATTGTCACCTTTACCCTTGTACAGCGGGGTAAGTCTGGACTTCTTTAGTGACTGAGGATAGTAATTTGATTGTAATATATTGTTAATGAGGTAAGTCATGTGCTCGCCCAGACTTCCAAGGATTCTATGCAGAAAAATTCCAGATATATCATACAAATCTTTTGTGTTAGAATTTTTTAACTTTAATTTGGACCGAGTTACAATGTCGTATTGACTCACAATCCGAAAATTAAACTGCAATTTATCAATTGAAACTTTTTTTAAAAATTTTAATGCTTTTTGACTATTGGGGGGAACTAATGGTTTTAAGACTATTTGCAATTGAAATGAAGTAATTGTTAATGTAATGAGGTATATTTTCAATTGTAATAAACTGGGAGTCATCATTCAGACTCCAGTCTGACACTTTATAACTCTTATTTGTTTCTCGCTTTATGATATCCCAAATTTCTTTCTTTACATTACTGGCATTCTTCAATCTATTATTTACATGCTCTTGCTTACTTTTTAAAACAGTATGGGTTAACAAAGTTTTTTTTTTTGATATATGAATTTCTGATGATTCAGGAAATTGAAACTTCATGTCATGCAAGTCATGAAGGTCAAGCTCCATCTTTACAATTTCATCAGTTATCCAGGGGCATTGATTTCTTAAATTTATTTTAACCATCTTATTTGGGAAAAAAAGTTCCAGGTTCCAAATAAACCTGTCAAAAAAGATGTCAAAAGTTTTATCACAGTAAAAACAAAACAAATTATCCCAATCATATGCCAACATAGCATCGCAAAAATTAACAGTATTTTGTTCACTAAATATCCGTTTTTCTACTTTAATCCATTTAGGTTTGACAATTTTCTGTGTTTTTAGTGTAGTAAGTTGTGCTAAATGATCTGAAATGCCTGAAGCTATAGACTGCACTTTTATCAAAGTATCACTAATATTTGTAACAACACAATCAACAGATGACTTTGCACTTTTGTAAATTCTTGTGTAAAAATTGACTATATTCCTGAAACCACTAGCATCCATAATATCAATTAATGCCATTTTATTAGGAGAAACTATCATAATTTAACTATTCCAGTCTCCGACTAAAATTATCTGATAGTTGGACAGACCCGACAATACATCAAAAAGCTTACTTACAGCATCCATAAATATGATTTCACTCCCCAGACCAGTTCTATACATACCTATTACAATTAATTTAGATACATTAGTAAGATTTATTTCCACAGAGGCGAACTCACAATGATACTCCACCGACACTGTATCAATTTCTTTACATGGTCTCGACAACAATTTATTCCTGACAAATATGGAGACGCCACCATGAAGTCGAGATCTCCGAACATAATAATTTGCATGGTAATAACCGTGAACAAAAATACCATCAACTTCACTACAATCTAGCCAGGTTTCACTTAGTACTAGCACATCAGGTTTATATGTTACGGTTAAGCTCTCCAATCTCACAATCTTATTTCGGACACATTGGATATTTTGATGAATTATAATACATTCTGTGTATATAATTCATCAAAATATTTTATATTTTATTAATAGGAAACCATATTTTCATTGTTATCGGAAAAAAATAGATATTCTCTAAATCTATTCAAGATTTAAAGCTGAGCTTTCAAAATGTCTAATGTATCGTGCATCATTTTTGCTTCGGAATTTTAAAACACGCAAGTTCAACGTCGGGCCCTGCATTTTCTGCACTTTCTCAAGGTTTGGCAATAGAGCTACCAGAGTGTTCTTTATAAAATCAAGGTTAATTTTGTCATTTCTAGGTATTCCGTAGATTTTTTTTTTTACTTTACTCAAGATTTTGCGTATTACTACTCGTATATTTTGTTGTTCAAAATCATACCGAATACTGTTATTTTTACTAAGTCAAAATCGTACAGTTTTATTACAAGTATACAACACGACATTCGATAAAGAGTGATTCATGTTGTAGTGCAATCGACATTGGCCACACCTATCTTGCCCAAATTCATTCGGGTACTTATGAATTCGGGGTCTTGCACAGCGCCAGAAAATTGGTGTCGCTTTGATTAAATTCAGTCTTTGGAACTGGATAGTGCTTTTGTTTTATCTGATACTTTGTCTAAAAACGAATTATTTGGCGAACCACTTTATTATATTTGTTGAAAACTCCTTTATTATCATTTCTAACTGATCACCCACAGAAGTCACCATAATAATAAACCAGTATAGATACACAAAAAGTCAAGCTTAACTTCAAAAATAGTAAATTGGTAATGAAGGTTTACATTAACCCACATCATAGTAATAGGACTTTTTGCACAGTCCACGCTTGGGGAAGTACCTACGACATTTCAGGCGAGATGGCGGTCAAGTACAAGCTTGCAAAAATAAACAAAAGTGGTCAAGTGCCAGTCGGACTCGCCCATGAAGGCTTCCTTAGCAGCAAGTAACATAAGATAAAAGTTCTTGTAGTTCTTTGTTACTTTAATAAGTGTTTTAACAATAGTCAATGAATGACGTATAAAATAAAACTACTTACTAGATATCATTCAAACCAATTTTTGTTGATGGTTTTCACGATACATGTACATCATACACTTTTTTTTTATTTTTGTCATTCTCATATATAGAAGTTACAGGAGGGGGGGGGGGACACTTTTTACCACTTTGGAAGAGTCCCTCGCGCAAACTATTCAGTTAAGAAAAAAAAGATATTAGAAACCTCAATATCATTTTAATGACCTATCCATAGATACCGCACACGTATGTTTTTGATAAAAAAAAAAACTGAGTTTCAGTTCTAAGTATGGGACACCCCAATTTTTTTTTCTATTTTTTGTATCAAAATCTTAATGCTGTTTACAGATTACATCTACTTATTGAAACTTCGTAAGTAGATGTAATCTGTGAACCGCAAAATAGAAAAAAATTTAGGGGTGTCCGATACTTAGAACTGATATTCAAATTTTTTTTTATCAAAACCATATTTGATACAAAAAATAGTTTTATTTACTAAGTTTCAATAGTATAGCTCTTACAGTTTCGGAGAAAAGTGGTTGTGACATACGGACGGACAGACAGACATGATGAATCTATAAGGGTCCCGTATTTTGCCATTTGGCTACGGAACCCTAAAAAAATCTTACCTGACCATTTCCGAATATACGAACAGTACACAGCACAGTAGAAGATGATTGAAGTGCTTGCTATAACGTGAAATTTATTCGTCAGGACGCCTAGTTTTAGGACTAAGGCTGTTTATTTTTTTGAGGTGTACCTACATCGCCACATAATCTTTATGTATACTCGAGTATGTAAAATACATGTAGTAAAAATGCACTATAAATTATGTTACAGGGTAATAACGATGTTGCTCATACTATAGTATATAATAAAATATTAAGAGTTTATAGCTAATAATCAAGTCATCACTACACTAATTTATTTTTTCATGATGCTGAAACCTGTTTATCTTCCAGATATTCATTTATTTTATAATAACACTTGAAAATTTGTATTTCTTTCAGGTTTTTTTACAATTTTTAGTGTCTCTTTCGTCTCTCAAATATTTAGATTATTGGTTAAAGATTTTATGTAACATGTTAACATTAGGCTCTTTTCGTACTTTTTCAAGTGTAGGTTTTGGAACTGTGACCTGATTTTGCGTTCGGCCACTGGTGATAATTGAAAATAGACTTCGATATTTTTTTTACAAAAGTTGCTGCTTTTATTTTATTTTTTAAATAAAGAGTGACGAGACCATCAGGACATGTGCCTGATGGTAAGCAACATGCCTGACATATAACAGCACAGTGACACGCAGCTATTGGGACATGAAGAGTCCAAATCATTACCTAGCACTGCACTGCGCTCGTCACCCAGAGATTTAAGATCTTATATCTCTAAGCCCTGTAATTTCTCTGGAAACATTGTTTATACAAATATACATACATACATGGAACTATGGAACTGTTAAGACGTTAACTTATCTGAAGTAAGGCTTACAACTAGGTATCCCGCTATGAGATGTTAGTTGATTTTCTAATGCTTTTTTTTGCATAATGAGTAATTCTAATGTCTCGGTGCTATTCACCCAACAGGCTAGGCTCTTAAAGAATATGTCTCCAAAGATTTCAAAAGCGCTGATTATATTGCTAACAAAGAATGCCCAATCGGACTACACCTCTCATGGGCTAACTATCATAAATTAGAGTTTAACTACTTATATATAAGTAGTTCTTGTTCATAAATTAGAGTTTAACTACTTATATATAAGTAGCACTTAGAAAAGTAATTCATCTTATTTTATCTCAATACTAACACCAATTATTCCTTAATCGTAGTTTAGATGTTATAAGTTATAAACGCAGCGTGAGATCGATTGAATGATACTTCAAAGTTTCAACTAAAGACTCTTCGAACTTGAGAAAGAACATTGTGGAACGGCATGACGTCACATTTTCTAGAAGGTCTCGAAAACGGCCAATGTCACGGCTAAGTAGACACATTGTCTGACGAGTAATCGATAATAATACCACCCGAGTTCTGAACAAAAAGTGTCACCTCACTTTCGATCTCAGCGGAGACAGATATAGTTTTTTAGGGTTCGGTACTGGAATGGACAGTAAAATCTTCGTCAAAGAAAAATAATGTAGGTCATATTTTACAATATAAAGTGAAGGAACAAGCAAGGCCTCCGCATGTGGCAGTACCCTCCATTTATTTAAACAAGAAAAGTCCAATTTTGGCCTAGTGCTGTACTGAGCTTTTCGCCCAGAGATTTAAAAAATTCGGCAAAGAATTATGATTTAATTCTTTGACCTTGATTTGTCTTGAAATCACAACAAAGTATTGTTGGCAAATAACTGCTTTCCAGTAGAATAATTGGCAAAGGTGACATACTTCCCCATGAAAATGGTGCAAATATTTCTACCCATAGTGCAACCGATATAAAACGTATTCGAGCTTAAAAAAGTATTAAGAAAAAAAGTGTACATCTTAATAAATCTTTATAGGTATTAATTAGTTGCAGTACCAAGAGTTATTTTAATTTTATTTTTTGTCAATACCTTTTTCGTTCAAGTAAAAATTCCCTACTTAGATTCTTATCCCAACTGTCTAGTGGTTGATGCGAGTCTTACTAATATCACAAGAGCAAAAGTTTGAATGTTTGTTGCTCAATTACGTCGGAACGCATGAACGGAATGGGTTAAAATTTGTAATCACACATAGAAGGCCTATTTACTTGGAACAGGAACGACGCAGGGCATTATTAGTTTTTTATTATAATAAAAATAATAGAGTGCTATAGTTGACAGGTTGACGCTTCTACGTTTATCCCAAGTATGTTTTTTTGCTAGAAAACTGACCGTGATGTGACTAATATCACACGAGTTACTCAACTCAAAGAGTAAAAGTGAAATACAAAACACTACGTGATGATTATGAGTTGCTAGATGGTACAATTTTATTTGGATGTCTCTAAATCTAGATTAATAAAGTATCTTCTGATAAGCGTAATTAAACGTAACAAGTTAAGCATGCTCCGTTCCAGGCCACGGTATTGCTTTATTTCAGGCCTTTATTTTAAGAAAACAATTATTATTTTTTGTGTAGAACACTCTGGCAGCAAATTCTTCTCGCATTTAGCCGATTTTTTTATTAATTTAAGACGCCAAGAAGGTTCTACGACGTCGCCTCTCCAGTTTATCACCTCAGAGTCACGTACAAGGGCCCCAACGTTACTTAAGCGCCTGCTAATGAATTCTTACCTTGTTTACAATAAACCAAAAAGCTTTTATGAAACTCATTCATTAAAGGTATCTGCGGATTATGCGTGAAGACGCTCTTAGGACGTGACTTTTGAGATTTTACGTAAAATTGATTCTGTTTTATGCCGATAAACGGAGCCAAGGGTTGCGTGATGTGAAATATTATGCAGCGTGTAAAACTTTATGGTGTTTGACCTGAATGCATTGTTTTAGGGGAGCTCCAAAACGGGATCATAACGTTACAGATAGGCGAAGAATAAAAGCGTGTTCAGTAACACTTTTTGAACGTCAACATGAATGATGTTATCGTAAATGATACACGTTTTTGGTGATTCAGGGGCTATAGCGAACACGTGTACTTAATCGAAAGAGTCGTGATCTTCATGTTTGAAGTGTAAACTTCTTAAACAGTGTTGAATACTTTTAAGAAAACCTTATTGGTTCATGTTCCTTATGTGTTCGACTGGCCTCGTGGCTTAGTGGGTAGTAACTTTGCCTGCGAAGCCGAGAGTCGTGGGTTCGATTACTACACGATGCATATATTTGTGTGATGAATTCAAATATTTGTACTGTGTCTGGGTGTTACTACATATACTACTCGTACTTTTTATAAAATATAAACATAGTTATAATAAGTAGTATATTATGTAGTTACAACTATATTTGTTTGGTATACTGTAAAGGTGGTCCTATCTAAATTTTAACGAAATCAACTTTGCGGTTTTTTGAAATATCGATAAAAACTACGATTTTCGTTCATTTAACTGGACGACTTACTCATATCTTATGGAATTTAGTCGAGCATCTGAATTTAGTTTTATTTGAAGTTTTTGTTCTTTTTCTTTCAAAAATTAAATAATTTATACAATAGAGAGCAGGGAAGAAATCATGTCTAAGATGGTAACCAACACGCTTGTCCATAACAGTATTTGTGTCACCCACACTATTAGAAGATGAAGCGTCTGAATCACCTAGCACTGCACTGCGATCGGTCACCCAGATATTACAAATATAAGATTATCTCCAAACTCTATAATTTTTCTGGAAACATTGCCGTTCATACTGAAAGTAGAAAGTTAATTATTCATAAATGCACAATCACGTCGTAACGTCTGAATGGCTGAAATTTGGAGTACAGATAGATTATAGTGTGTAAGAGCATATAGGTTACTTTTTTTACCAAAATTTTAAGAATTTTTTTGTAACATATTAAGAATGACCTTTTTCGTAATACAACTCTGCCAGTCTGCTGTAGGCAGCTATTTAATGTAGTTTTTGTAGTTCGGAAAATAACGGGAAGGGAATGGAAGAACACATAGGCTCCTTTTTATCCCGGAAATTAACGAAAACGACGGAAAACTACGCTGATAACACCACGGGGTGCTGGTAGTACATTAGTATGTTTGAACGTAACGGAGCAACTTGGACTATCACATACATAATAGGCATGACGACTGATCCTGGAATTATAAATTAATTTAAAAAAAAAAATGCGAAAATGAGTAATTACAATACGATCTTTAATTTACTAAATTATTTGAAACAAACACAGTATATAAATAGAATAAAATATGTACCAACTTTGGTTTTGTTTTTTTTGTACTTACTTTATGATCATTCAAAGCTGGGTGGGCAAGTCCATTTTAAAAGTGCGAAATTATGAGAAAATGTATTTATCATTGGATAACCCATTCAATTTCAAGTTACATTTACTATGAAACCAGTTTCCTAAACGCAATATTGCATATAGCTAAGCTAACATACAAACTTTACGCGCGACGCCTAAAAAATACGGCACAGTAACATCACGCTTCATTAGTGTTTTTGTATGAAGCGTTTTTGGGAGAGTCCAAAATTGTGATTTTAAAATCGGGATATCACGGAAAGTTTTTAAGATAACAAAGTAATTCTTTCACCTATGTTTCAGTTATTGAGAATCCATTTGATGACACATTAACTAAAAAATGAGTCGTTATGCCTATTTGTGTTTCCTAAGTACGGTCATTATCGTTCAACGTCTATTACTATCGTACAAAAATTCTATGAGCTCTTAATTCGTGTGTATCAATTGACAAGTCGATAATTTCCTAATCATTTAAGTTGGACGTCGATATCCTCCGGTACCTCATTTTCCTTCTCATAAATTATTCAACTCGATATGAAGTGAATGAACAGTGTAACTCGATGGTAACTCGATTGTCCGCAAGTGGTTGGTATTTTTAACCACATGTTCATAAGCTTCAGCCCTACCATTGATAGATTAATCGCTAAGATTAGGTCACCGTTTTATAATTCGGGCTATTGAGGCGTTTATTGTATGTAATTTAGCTATTTTTGTATTTTATATGAATGTTACTGCTTTGAATGGCGTTATAAAACGTATTTCGTTTTTGGTAGGAGTGGTGATATACGCCATAATCATGGTACGGTTCTGAAATGTATTGAGAAAGAAAATTACCGAAAATTGGACCGCTCAATTATAAGTAGCGATGCTTAAGTAGAATATACTTCTACATATTTTTTACAACTATGTATATGTTTGTAGTTTTGGTTACGAAAACTTTTACTGCTACACTGATAGTTTGTTTTTATTGTCTTATAGTTTCTGTCAAATTGTGTATGCAGTTTAATTTTTTCACAACGGACTCCAAAATTTATGTAGGTACTTAAAATGGTAATTTGTGTAGGGTACATAATTAAGCGATAAAAAGTCAATAAATAGATATAAATTTGAACGAAAACTATTATAAGATTATTGTTTTTCCAAAAACTATTTTTCTTGTATGATATTCAGATCCCATGAAATGTTACATTGATCTTTATTTGAGCACGCTGATTGTAAATTTGAAGAAAACAGTTATTTGCCGATTGTACAAGGGAAGCTACATAGTTTATATATCGTTGACGGATATAGAACATAGCTACATCGGTTCGTAATTAACACTAGCTAGCATTTTATTATAAACACCTACTAGTTGCACTCACTCACATCCTGTGGTACATCACAATAATGTAATCCTGCCTAAAATAATTCAGGGAAATTTATAATTTTATTAAGTATATCACGGGAACCACTGCTTTTAACTGAATAAAAAGAATCTAGGTAATGTAGGTACTTATCAGTACGTACTTAATGAAATTAAATTTTACTCAAATCCGGTCAACAATCACACAGATACGTAGAAACAAAGAAACATCACACAGTTTTTGCATTTTAACATTTGTGTCATAGTCTCTCGACACATTTTTATGATGAGGGAAAATGTAGAGTTTTAAATAAAAATTAAGCTACATTTAAAGTAATTTACATGACGCTTATTTTGATAAAATAGTTGCTTAAATAATCTCTATTTTGCAGCCAAAATTTCCTTCACCGTCGCAGTCAAAGGACCTTTGTAGTACGATAGATAAATCCGGCATACATTAAAATTTCGCCGTGGTACTACATTATTCATCGACTGGTCCGCTGTCGGCAAACTAAACTGTTTCGCTGAATAAAATGTTAGGTGCAATTAACTGGCGATGTATCCAGCTACGTACGAGATAACGTTGCATGAAACATTTAACTTTTATGTATATGTTTAAACTAAATAGCCTAACTAGGAATTAATTTATGAAGATAAGAGTTCATTAATTGTGCAAAAATTTTAGACTTTATAGTTATTAAAATACTGTAATTACAAAACTATAAATTAAAAATATTATTTTACTCGTAATATCTATACAATCACAACACATTCGCATTATTTTTTGTAGTCCTGTATAACTATAATTTTAACAAAAAATAACCGACAAAAAATAAACTTACAAAGTAAAAAAATTTCCTCGATTTCATCATCAGATCCTAGTTTGGTACCACCCTTGCAATATCTTCTTTACAACAAAAAAAGAATCATCAAAATCGGTTCATAAACGACGAAGTTATCCGCGAACACACATAAAAAAACAGATACGGTCGAATTGAGAAACCTCCTTTTTTGAAGTCTGTTAAAAAGAGGTCCGATTCGCTAATTCTTTTTTTGTCGTGTTTGTTATTGTCAATAAAAGGATCATATGAAGAAAAAATTAAGAAGATTGATCTGAAAATTAGTAAATTTAAGATCACTTCGTTATGGACAACAAACTTTTTAATGTCAGAATCAGAATATTTTATTGCGTAAACTGTGTACAAAGATGTTATACAAAATAGATAAACTCAGAAACAACAGTCTTACCCTTTGCGGGCATGCAAAAATAAAGCTTCTTTAGTATGAGGTTACAAAAAAAAACAATTAAAATTAAGCATTAATTAATCTAATGAATAAAATAATTATACCTATAGTATTACATTAACTTTAAGATAACTGTAGATAACTTTATGACGTTTGACATTACACAGACAGAATACGTGTTACAAATATCGTCAAAGACAAAGAAGTCAAAGCTAAATATCGATTAAAACCTGTGATTAAAACAGATACTTCGGACAGAATGATCACTACATAGTATAAAACTAAAACACCTCAAGGGTTTTTTTTATCGCCATCTCGACTGATGTTAAGTGACGATGCGGTCAATGGACTGGCTGGACAATGTTTACCTAGAAGAAAACGATCCACTCTCGCTTTGAAGATACCAAGATAGTAAGTAACCACCAGAAAAACTCACTTAGGCAACGTATTCCACAGACTTATTTACGAGGTGATTTAAAGCAATTCAGAATTAAACCTTATAATGAAGCACCTTTAATACACCGTGAATTAATTGTATTTACATTGCACCCGTGCGAAGCCGGGACGGGTCGCTAGTATAAGGTTCCCTAATACTTAGATTAGTGAATTTATTCGATTATTTATTCTTTTAATGAGACTAGTAAAAGTAGCGAGCTCAGTACTAGTATGCAATTCTACTAAAGTTACAATTGCGAACGTTTTAATGGATGGATTTATGAATGCAAAACCTAGCGAATGGATTTAAATGAAATTTGCTGATGAGATGGGTTCTAGAGTAGTATGTTAGGTATGTAGTAGTATGGTCTAGAATTATTGAGGTGGTTCTTAACTATGTTTGGTTAATATAGATTCAAAATGGTCGCCCTCACAAAATGGCGGATAAAATATAGTTTTACAACCTCTCTCAATATGCGTATCAAACGAAAGGGTTTGACTAGTAGAATACTGTACATTATAAAAAAAAAAACTCAGATTGCCCCCGCCACACAGAGTGCAACATATTTTTTTTTCACAAATTCTTCAGTAACTCAATATGGAAATCAAATGAAAGAGCGTGTGTTGTAAATTAGTATAAGAAATTACAAAGCCAAGGTTTCCGAGAGTATGTCACAATTATTAATTGTGTGATTGTTCATTACGAGAAAATGACAGAACTCCATGTGGATAACATCGCAATGAAAATATTCATATATGTCTTTGTACCTATGCATTCTTCATTTTTGACGTGACAACGTCTAATAAATCGATAAATGCCGGCTGCATGCATGAAAAAAGTGTCCTGTTACGTTCCTTGTCCCGTTATGCTTGCGCCGCATCTATCAATGTTTTGTTATGACGTTGTCACGTTAAACTATCTTCCGTAATCCAACCGACTTTACAGACAACTAATTTTTATTTTATGTTTCATCATTGGACTTTTGACTATTATTCTATTGTAATTTTTAAAGTTGTTTATTTCATTGCTTGGAATAACATCAATAATTTATTTTTTGACAATCTGTCAACTATAAAAACCTGTAGATGACTGCATTTCGCTAACAAGCTGTTACGTGGCGGCTCGTGTACTAGTTGCCGATTTATAAAATTGGCTGCTAACGACCGATATTTGATGCCTGACAACCGTCGCTTTATTTTCGAAACGACACTATGTAATATGAAGTTTCTCTGTAAAATATCAGGTACTTGTTTTTCGCTGAAGCTTAAATATCACAAAAATACTTATTAAAGTACAGAAACCCCAACAAGAGCCAGAATCATATAAGCAGAAGACTTTTTTTCACTGCTGAAACTCAGGGCCTTCTTTCACAATGAAAGCCAAGAATAATCTACCACCCTGGCCAAATGTGGGTTGGCAGATGATAATTATATTCAAAATATGCATTATCCTCAAAAAATACAGATTTGTTCACGGTGTTTTCTTTCACTCGTTAAAGCCAGTTTAAACAGCTTCTTACTAAATTTAGTCAAGTGTCTTTATTTAATTTTAAATTATAGTCGGTTTTTTCGAAGATAAATTAAAAATAATTTAATTGTTTTTTTTTTGACTTCATATGACATGGGTTTCATAAAAGAACATTTTTTGGTAAATCAACACAATGATCGTAATATGACAGTACAAAATATTGCTGCAACACATTTTCACCAGACCATTACATAAGTTGAACAAAAGTTAGGTAATGTTGGCAAAAGAAGGCGGAAGCTTATGCCCTGTAGTGGCCATTTGATGACATTTGCCCTGTGATGACATTTGATGAATTTTAGATCTTTTCACAAAGTACATACTATCAAAAACAATAGGCTAAAATGGTTGTAAACCCATTTAAAAACAGTAGGCTAAAATGGGTTTAACTAGGACAACTAAGTAATTCATGGGCTAATCACAACATTTTCTCAATTTTTAAAATTAATTTACTGATAGAGTTGTGCACAAAACGTAAAAGTGTGTTAGATAATGTTTTTTCGTTAACTCAGATAGCTATTTTAATTCCATATACTACGTTTTAGTAGATAGGTATGCCTAAAATATAGTAAAATTGAAACACAATGTGTTTGCAAAGCCGCAAAGTTTAATTATCAAGAGCCTCTCGTACAAGGACAAAACCCAGTTACGTCCGAAAAAGCCTTTGCATTGTGTCACTATGTAATTTTAACCCCAACCACTGATAAATTGGGTGCGGAAAATGCGGAAGAAGACCGACCATCGGACGCAGCGTCGAGTCCACCAATATTTTTCATTAGTATGCTAATTTCATTGGGCCAATAAACGCGGAGTCCCGCTCTGTGCCGCAAAGAGGTTAGCTGTTCGTTGACATAAACTGCGTCGACAGTATGGGTGTAGGAAATATACCCCGCTACAAAGCAATTTTTGGGTTTGGCAATATTGTGTCCCCCCTGAAAAACGATAGTCAATTCGAAAATTCTTTGAATTTAGGAAATTGATTCAATATATCTTTCGGTGACAATTTACTATAGTTTTCCAAACTTTTATATACGAGGTTGAAAATAAGTTCTCCGCCATTGAAATAAATTAAATATTGTTTTAATCTGTGACTGTTTTTTCCATCCATTATTATCATCTAAATCAATTTTAACATTTACTTACTTACTTTAGGACATAATTAGAAGTATTTTCCTTTGCCCATTTAACCTCTCTTCTAAAATTATAATTCCTTTGTTAAGTTGAACCAACAAACTTAAATACGTGCAAATTTTCGGTTCAGCATTATTATAAATTTATGTGAAAAACGTCAGGTACTTTTTTTATTGTTTCATATCTGTTAAATAAAATAAACTAGTTAAAATTACTGTATTTACTGTTTCATCTGAAGCGGTATATATTTTTTCCTCTGTCCACCAACGAAATTTGTACTCGCCGTCCAAAAGGTCGACCCGGTTAATTTGAAATGCAACTGGGCATTTCTAGTTTTTCCACTGTGCACCGGTTGGTTTTATACGACTCCCTATAAAAATGTTGGTAGTACATTAGTGGCAGTTAGTGCCTTCGTCGACTTTTTACTGCATTTGATAGTGCGCTGTATAAAACTTTCGTTCCGAGTTGCTCGTTAAAATCATTTATCATTTTCATTGATTTTGGTAAACAGCACTAATATATTTTGAAATTGAATAAATCTTTATTTCAATACATTTGAAGTTTTTTTTATTTTTATAAATTACAAGGTAAATAGAAAAACAATTTCATATGCGTACATATATATCTGAGTCGTGGCAGATTATGGCTTTGGATCTCTTCTTGCAAGAGAAAGCCCTGAGTCCCAACAGTGGGAACATATAGTGGGCTGCTTGCGCTATATATCTGAGAATTGAGGGCTACTGTGCTAGGAGATGAAACGGATTTTTTTGTTGGAATAGCATTGTGGCATGTAACTGTGCTCTTATGAGAAAATGTATTGCTCTTCATGATGTCTTTTCGTTGATCTACCTATGTTAAAAAAATACATTTTTCAACACAAAAAAAAACATCATCATCAGCGATCTTAGTCGAGCGCTGGACATAGGCCTCTGCCATATCTCATCACTCAACTCTATTCTAAGCTTTACGTCTCCAGCCACTGCCTGCTGTCTTCCGCATATCGTCACTCAATATAGTCTTAGGGACCTTCATTACGTGTGCCGATTCGGGGTCTCCACTCAAGCGCTATGATACCACAGGCAGACACAAGCAGACAGACAAGCATCGGCGTCAAACTTATAACATCTTTTTGATCGAGGGTTAAAAACTAGTGTCACTGATAGCGATCTTTTCAAAGCTAGTTTAAGTATGGTATAAATATATTGTGGTATGGTTCGTAATCGTTTTCAAGTTGCAGTTTACCTTCTATACTAGATGGCGTCGTGCGCACGTATTCTTTCGAGAAAAGCCGCCAAAAACAGTTGAAACTATAATGACACGCAGTAAAAACTACAATAAATATTAAAATTATTTCATGACTTTAAATAAACCCACACTTACGATTATTGTTCACTGTTTTCCAAACATTTACTGAAGGTTAGAGCTAGAATTATCTAGGCGGTGGAATGCGTTGCCTAAGTCGGTTTTTTTGCCGTTGTTTACAGTCGATACTGAATTACTTCAAATCGATATCACTATCGATTTATTGATTTCAGGTAAGCACGCTTTATGGTAGACCGTATTCGAATCGTAGCTTAACTTTAGGCTAGATGGCGGTGAACTGTAAAAGTAAAAAAAATAGAAAATTCTGTAAAATTTTATGAACACACATGAAACAAATGAACGAAAAGACTTCCTCTTAATTAAGACAATAAGAAAAGTACTTATAGGTACACTCTTATACGTAATATTATTTAGCAAATTAAGTTAGAAGGTAATAAAATTCTTCATTAGCCCAGAACTTCTAAATTAAGCTAGATTTTAATAAATATTAGTCATCAAGTAGGTTGGTCAATTATTATTTAAAAAAATTGGTAATTTGTGAGTTTTAATTACAGGGCATAGATATAAACCATGTTATATCTCTGGGTGATGAGCGCAGTGCAGTTCAAGGTTATGTATGATTTGGACTTTATATTATGTTCTAATTTTTTTTTTTATTTATTAATAAAATTACAAATATTTTTTTTCTAAAAACATAAGTTGCCTTAAAATCTAATCGATTTATCTAGGCAACTAATTCTAAATAGGTGCGTGACATTGTGCTGCTATGAGCTGGCATCTCAATTACCATCAGACAGTCATGTCCTTCGTCTCGTCACTGTTATACTATAAAAATAATTGAGGTTTTCTATGTTTGTGACTTGTGATGTCATACTACCCTAAATATGGATTTCATTGAAATATTAACCACATTCAAAGTAAAAAAACTCATATCGCAATAAATGTATGTCTTGACGGTAAATAGGTAATTAGCTTAAAAGTTAGTAAATATATAATGGTGGTTAGATTAAATAATAATAAATAATAAAATAATAATAAATATTGGTGAACATTTCACACACAACACTATCTGACCCCAAAGTAAGCAAGGCTTGTACTATGGCGGCCAGATAGCTGATATAATACATATATAGTATTAAATACATAATTATTATACATAGAAACACTCAGACACAGTAAAAATATTTGAATTCATCACACAAACATTTGCACTGGGTGGGAATCGAACCCACGACCCTCGGCTTCAAATCGATTAAAATATCAAAAATTATCGGATTAAAATAATTAATTAGCCATTTCCGTAACTAACGGTCCGTCCCGGCTGCGCCCGTTGTACATACATAATAAAGCCTAGCCTACTCAAGGATCACGTACCTACATAATATTATCTAACGATGGAATAAGTTTTGCGGCGGCGGTAAATCGGCGTGTAGTTCTCAAGATTAGCGTGTTCAAACAAAAAAACTCTTCAGCTTTATAATATTATAGTACCAACACAAAGAAAATTTTAAAAAAAGTTTCTAAGCAAGGTTAGAAGATAAATTAATTGATGGACAGATACGTTGAAACATGAAACAACGAAAGCTGCTAGTTGACTACCAGAATGCCAATAATTTTCACTAGTTATTTTATTCGACACTATCCACTAAACTACGCGAACTAGGCGGTCACGTCTGTCGCCCGAAGCAATACAGGACCTTCTGGCTTAGTACATATTATTTGTTATGTACTCAGGACACGTGTCATACTGTCCACAATATTTTCTTATTTCGTGTCGTTATGTGTGACAAATAGTAAGTCCATCTGTAGAAGTTGGTTATAAAGCAAATAACATTTCAGATGGAATTATTTTTTGGTCGAAGCGATGAACGATTTACCTTTAATATTGTATAGCAACTTTCTCGGACGAAGGAACTTTTAAAATATGGTTTCTACTATTTGTGTAGACTTAAAATATCTGAGTTTAGTCTTAAAAGTCTTGCTATATCAACAACAGCGACTTCCCAGACAATCGGCAGCTGACATGTAATGGCAATGAAACGTTTACATGTACAAAAACATAAAGAAACATACACAAAAATTAAATATTTGAAACTTTACACAACTTTATTATGATCTAAGCGTTTTTCCTTAACTCCAGAAGTTACTATGAATGTTATTAAATGTTTTCAATTACACTTGAAGTTTTCTAATTATACTTGGCCAATTTAATACAGATTGATCTAAAGTTTGAAAATACAGTCTAAAATTAATAAAATTACTTCACTTAACATTATGTGAGATAGTGATTCATAGGAATTCTGTAAATGATAATGTTTTTTGAAGTTATACTTCTTTAGGCGCGTTATGAAAAAATGATGAGAGTGAAATTTTAAGATGCGCGCGCACCTGTGACACAAAATTAACAGTATGAAGTTGTCTGCTTAAGGTGGTTCGATTTTCATACTAATCTATTTGACCATTCATGGGCGACGAGAGTATAATTTTACACTGAAATGACTATAGTTGGCATTTAAATTGGTCTTTATTTGCGGTATTTCATATTTAGTTGAAGAAAATTGTAGATTAATACCTAGTAGAAATAACATCGAATTTTTTTGTTCATTTATGTCAATGTGTGAGTGAACACAGATAGTGTCGTACGGTTGCCGCTACTAGGCATAGAATACATAATAGTAATTATACGGCGAAGACGCGCGACGTTGCCAGCTCGTGACATACGCGGGTAACGCGCTGTTGCCGCTCTTCTCTGTCAACTTTGCTCAGCTGGCTCAGCTCAAGAATCAAATAAATTATTGAAAGATTGGACAATGTATTGCCAGTATTTGAATGTTATACATTGGATAAATTTTCGGTGGCGATAAATTTAATAAAATAAAAGAAGTATAACTTCTCACGCGCGTACATAAGTACACGCACCCATTTTTTTTTTTAGATTATAGAGTGATAAGATGAGCAGGATATGTACGTAATGGTATGCAACAAGTCTGCCTTCAACAATACAGTGACACGCAAGTATTGGAGCACGAAGAGTCCAAATCATTATCTAGTAATGCACTGCGCGCGTCATCCAGAGATATAAGATGTTTTACCTCTATTTCCGGGTACCATTGCCTTTCAAACCGGAATACAGTGATGTTTTTACATTACTGCTTGGTAGTAGAATGACTTAGGTTTGGGCATTAAATAAAAATTGTGCTAAGTATTATGCGCAAATGTATAACCAACGCACCTGCGCATAACATCAGGTAGATAAATCTCCTGCTCGTCTCATCACTCCATACTATAACTAGCGGCCCGTTCCGGCTTCGCTCGGATAATAGCCTAGATACCAACTGCAGCGCCATCTGCCGGGCTGATTTGTGAATCTAAACCATCCAGGGCCCTACCCAAACGTATACAAAAAAAACACTCAAATCCGTCGAGCCGTTTAGGAGGAGTTTACTTACAACGAAAAGTGGCATTGATTTTATATATATAGACAACTAGCTGTACCCAGCCATGCTTCGCTGTGGCACATTGTGATGCAAAAATTAGATAAAAACAATCCTTGATGCGGATTATGTATCATTCTAAAATTTCAGCTCGATTGGCAGAACTTTTTGAGTTTTTGAAGCGTACACAAACCAACATAACATTTTTATATATAGAGATTAGGTAATGTCATTAATAAATGGTTTGAATTCCGTGGTTATCTATTCTTGATTTGAGCAGTAAAGCTTATAAGTGCATTTCCTCTGTTTTGTGGGATATGAAGAATTCAAGAAAAGAGTGAGGAAAATGAAATGACTCTACATTAAAATAATATTGTCTTGTATTGCTTGAAATTTTCATGGAATTGTCAGTGCACGTAGGTTCAACTAAAATGGAATTGCAAACAACAATAGTCAAGTATTTATCGCATGTTTATTGTTTTCTATCACGAACAGTAAGACATGAATGAGGTCGTAAAGCAAACCTATTCTATTTATGGCACCGCAGATGCAAGGAGAATGGAAAATGCTTGATCAATACTGCTATTCTCTAGAGGTTTACCGTTCATTTAACTCAGACTTTTAAAAAGTTTCAATACTAATAAATCTTTTAGATCTTTCCTGGCTTTAAACCACATTCATTACCAGTTTTTTTTTCTAATAATGTGTCATAATGCTTCTATCACAAATCGCCGAATCACAAATCATAACTGAAGCTCAATTGTGTATTTTAGAGTTCAATTCACGAGCTTTGTAAAATTCTACACATATACATACATTTTTTAAATATTCTTCCGAAAACAAATGCTTGCGTAACGTTTGGATTTGCAGTTGCCAAACTGTTTTGAATACGATAGATAAATTCCATATACATAATTTCACCAAAATCAACGTTACAGGATTTACAAAATTTGTTTCTCAATTTTTAATAAAAAAAAACGTTACAAGACCTCAATTTTATTCTGTATGTAACCAGTATATGAGTACATATATAAATATGAACTTAGATAGATAATTTTTGTTGGGTGCTGCACTGGGCTCATATACCTAACATACGAGTGCAGTGCATTGCTGGGCAATATTTTGAACTATTCATATTCAAATGCCTGGCACTATGCTGTTAAGGACAGGCATATTACTTACGATCAGACGCATGTATTCCTCTTCCCATACTTAATATTATCATTAGTTAGTATAATAAAGGCTAGATTTCAATAGTACTAATTTCTATTGTGCTATCCTGAATACGGCACGTGAATGTTAAATCCACCTTGCTAGCACATCCTCGATAATCATGGACATTGTACTATACGAATGTAGATTCCATGTATAGCTATTTTATTGCAAACTAGCTGGTATCTACAGTTTCATTTAGAAACGTACTATTAAGTACGACTGTGATAGTATTTTCAAGGTCTGCGTAATATTATATCTTCAAGACGAAAGTGAATCGTTTTCTTCTAAGTAAATGCGTTCTGTCGTCAACTGCATTCATAACAAATGCCGAGAAAAATGACGGTCTAGTATGGGCTTATCAATGAGTTACAAAATCAGTCGCTTGAATTCCAAAATTCTAATTTTCCAATGTGTGCACCTCGGTAGCGCATACATTCTCACATAATTGCCTAGTTTTGAACAGGTACCTACACTACTCCATTGAAAACACCGCTTACATATTGTGAACTGGCCGGAAGCCAGGGATTATCCGGCTTCGGTGCAATATTTGTGTCTCACGTAGCCAGCACTATTCAGCGGATCGAAAAACTTTTCTAATATCCTGGTCTGAGACGAAAATACCTACTTGGATTTGACTGCTGATCAGTGCGGAGATGTTTGTCTGTGGTCTTGTGTCCTGCAGTTAGTATTTTTGTGTTATACTTACTAACTTTCTGTTTATTAACTTTTTATTTATTTCATCGATTATAATGGACACTCGCCGTGGTGGTTAGAACTTGCCATCCTTATTTTGGTTCTGTGAGCCTCCTCCGGTTGGTTCGAACGCGTTCGAACGTCCAAACGATTCGCCGCTCGTCGTTTTGAGAGCGGCACGTGCGTCGCTTCATCGAATACCTTTGTTGTCTCAAATACGGCGCGATTATGGCTTTATACAGTCAAGTAACTTAAAAAAACTTTAGATAATATTAGTTTTCTAATTTCATGATACGAGTATTAACAAAATATCAACTTAATATTAATACAAAACCTTGACTTTGAAAAGCACTGAATTCCATGACACAGGTGAATATCTATTGTGGGAGGGTTCCCAAAAGTGAAGTCTCTCTGTAAGTGATACACACTTACTATCTTTTTATAATTTTAATTGTAAAGATTATCTACTCCACTTCTCTTTATTCTATCAATAGAATTTAAGAAGTAAAAATATTTTAGACGTTCAGAAAGTGAATAAACGTTTTAATGATTTCATCATACATCGTTCAAAAGTTCATGTGTAAATGTCAAATTCAAATTCAAATTCAAAAGTAAATGTGATCGGAAATGTAATTCAGTTAAAGTCGCTCGCTACAGTTGTACCTATTATTTTTGTACTGATATATTAAATAAATAAATAAATATTGGTGGACAATTCACACACAACACCATCTGACCCCAAACTAAGCAAAGCTTGTGTGATGGCAGCCAGATAGCTGATATATAATACTTATATAGTTTTAAATACATACTTATTATACATAGAAACACCCAGACACAAACAATATCTGTTGGTACAAAAATAAACGTATATATATTGTCAAATCTACTTTTAATCTTTTGTTTCTTACATTCCAAAATGTTGTTTACTAATTTGTTATTTTTATACAACACGAAAACCGACTTTGATAGCACAAATAGGCATTCAAAAGTAAATTGTAACAATAAAAGCGCTACACACTCGTCTATTTGAAGTCGGTGCCAGTCAAGTCATCGCTATGCTTACGTAGCAGGCAAATACTTGTAGGTAGGTAGTATATATTTATGTACTACCTGTTAGACGTGGCTGGCACCGACTTCAAAGATGAGTGTGCAGCGGTTTTAATAATTATATTTTACCCTTTTTAGTGCAAAACAAGCTTTTATTAAAGTATTTATTCAATGTCGAGTTGATAGGATCGACTTTCATAATTTTAGTGAAATCTACAACTGCGTCATCCAGATACATGTAAGCAATTTTAGTTTTTTGTTCATATTTCAAAAACCGCCTGACCAACGTCGATAAAATGTATACGGGAACATTCGGAAAGCATATTCTTTTGAACGTAAAAAGAAATATTAAAACCAGTTCGGGCGTTCCCCAGAAATCAGGTAACACAAAACATTAAAAAATGTTGTCGAATTGACAATCTTCTTCTCCTTTTTAGAATTCAGTTAAAAAATTAAGAATTACTAGACTATACACAAAAAAATCAGTGTAAATTTATCCTAGAAGTACAAGATAATGTTATGAGACAAAGTTTTTAGACCACAAAAGCTCACTTTAAAACTTAAGAAGATGGTAAACACAGCCGTTTGTGAGTACTTAAATAAGAACCAAAAGCCAACATTTAATTTAAATAAGGCAATGTGGTTTCCGGAACTAAACGAATGTGGTGTACAAGAACTATTTAAAAGAAACCCTTGAATCATCCTTCAAGTTCCGGAAGCACCAAAACGTCTTGTCATCCAAAGTTCGTACCATAATCTCTTTTTACGATTTGGATTCATTTCTTACATTTATTGTATTGAACGAATCTTATCGCGGATAAGTAATATTGACGATTGTTTAAAAAACACGAAATATCATGTTAGTGTAATAAATGAAGAGGTTAGAAAAAAACAAGTCTATTTTTAGAACTACATAATTTTGAGTCGTATCGTAACTATTGGTAAATTCTACACTTAACTTTCTCATATATTTGTAGTAATAATCTAAATGTAGTAATGATTAGATGTACTTATTACAAAAAATGTATTGATGTCAGAATTCTTCATCATCATCATCAGCCTATCTATCCAAGTAAACTGTTGAAAATAGGCATAGCTTGTAGTTTACACGAACACATTTTTTCATTTCCATCCACAGCCTGCTGTCTTATGTATTTTGGCACTGAATTTAGTGTCAAGGTAGTTTGTAACACTATTTTCAGAATTCATGACAGTTTTATTCCAAAACAAATTAATGAATCCTTTGAAACTAAAAGTTATTTGGCTTCCATAGTAAAAGCTTTTCTTAGTTTGAGGCTCGAAAACGTTCTTTGTTGATCCATATTAATTTATGAGTTAAATACTCAGAGAACCAACAGTAAGAGCTATGGCCATCCAGGGCAAAGCGCTGTATTGTCATGTGCCGCGACATTAGTAGACCTCTCTTGGGAGATTTTTTTATCCTCAGATATTGAGGTCACGGAATAGATTTATTTTGGATGGATGATTCTCGTCTCTTTTGTCTTATTTTATAACTACAGGGTTACAAAGATATAGAGGTAGTACGAGTATGTGACGGTAAACTTTAACCTACATTATTTTGCGAAATATACCTTTTTTTTAAACTTGTATAGGTGTAGATTTGACCGCCATCTCGCCTGATGTTAAGCGACGATGCGGTCTACGATAGAGCGGCTTACCTAGAAGAACTTACTCTCGACTTAAAAACATAAAAATTGTAACCTTCGGGGAAACCCCTCTCAGGAGACGTATTCCACAGCCTAGACGTTCTTATCACAAAAGTAGAGTCAAACCTCTTCGTTCGTGTCTTTGGAAAATCAACCATGAAACTACATTAAAAAAATTACATTATAGTAAAACCTGCAATTATATCAATATTATCTTTTTAAAAATTGAAATCATTTTTTCGTGCATTTTAGCTGTCAAACATTTGGTGCTTTCAATATTTCCAACTTCTTTGTTTCAATATGATTGACCACTTTTTAGATGAATGTCAGGCTGCCACTCACCACAACTTACAATCGGTAAGTCAAGAATTTAATGTTTGTATTTAATTATTATCAGTACAAAATTAAATAAACATAACATTATTATGTTTATAATGGCACCCTAAAACTTTTTCGTATTAATTGGCATGTACGTCTTTTATGACTAATTTTATGGAACAACAATAAAATGACAGTTCTTGAAAATGGTGTCATTTTTTACTGAATCTGAATACGAAATTTATTTTAGATTTCACAATTAGTTACACAAAACCGTTTATTTATCACCGTGTTATCTCTAATGTTTGTAAACTCACAACTCGCATCAAATTTATCGTATCGCCGACGCAGCGAATGTAACTGTGAGCCTATAGTCCGCGCCTCTGTTCGTCATTTGGATAAACACTTGTACTAAACTTTGTAAACAAAAGTTATCTAGTATCCTACAGGTAGAAGACAGTGCTGCTATACGGAAATAGAATAAAAGTGTTGGTGAAGGCTCTACATAAATTACGAGCCAAATTACACAAGTTTATTCATCTTGAGTGTGTATTCACTGTCCTCGCAGAGCCTTATTAGCGCGTGCCGAGAAACTTGAATGGAGATGTAAAATTAGACCGTAAGCAAGATGTAGTACTGAGGGTAGTAACGATTCTTTTAAAAAACTTTCAGAAAGAGCCTTTATTTGAGTATTTTGTTATGTTTCCTATTTAATTTTACAACAAAGTGTCTTTTTTCTTTTTTTGTGTTATCGTATCATAGAAGTGAAATGAGCCAATTTATAGCCAAAGATATTTACACACATATTTTTAACTCCTACGAGTACCTAGTAGTAGTAGGACTCCTAGCAGAGTCCGCCTGGGGAAGTACCACACCTTTGCCAGTTATTCTACCGCCAATAAGTAATGTGCAAACATTACTGTGTTCCGGTTTGAAGGGCAATGTTTCCAGAGAAATTACAGGGCTTAGAGATATAACATCTTAGATCTCTGGGTGACGAGCGCAGTGCAGTGCTAGGTAATGATTTGGACTCTTCATGTTCCAATAGCTGCGTGTTGCTGTGCTGGTATGTGGCAGGCATGTTGCTGACCATCAAGCAAATGCAAGTCTCGTCAATCTTTATTTAAAAAAAACCTATCGATATACTCGTACAATGCTCAATACTTAAAGATGCAATGGTATAAATTTATTTCATAGTTCGTATGATAGAAACTAGTACCTATGAATAACTAGTTGGTGGAAAAATAGTCGGACAAACATGTTGTAAAATTTCGATCAAACGCTCTAAAGTATCCTAATACCTATTAATCGCTACTCTGAGGGTGTGCTCGTGGTGTGCTCCGAAAATGCTGAGAAAAGTGGTGCATTTCGATTTTCATATCATATGTAGGTACGTAAATAATCATAATAAATATACCTCTAGAAACATAAAAGGCAAAATATTTTTTGTAAATTTCTGAATTTTCAAGTGTGATGGTGTGATGTAAAGATGAATATAATCACATTGATCGAAGTTTTGAAGGTGCTGTTTTTAACATGTTACATTTCAATGTCATCAAAAATATATAATGACCAAAGAAATTGGAAACTTCAGAAGAAAAACTTAGCAAATGAATTGAACCAAATATTTGGAGAGACAAATAAAAAGAAAAGTGTTTATAGCGTCACATAACGTCAGAAATAGCACAGTAAAATACTTGTGAACTAGCACCACAAATATCGGCCTTATTGCTGAGAGTAATCTCTTCTAGGCAACCAGCTAAAGTCTAAAAGGCAGCGTAAGTTTACCTTATTAGCTACAATTACGACACTGTTAGGTTAGTACGTTAGTACAATCCTAAAGAAACAAGAAACACTCCGGAAATCACTATACTTACCTACATCATATATAATAGATTTCATAACAAAGAAGAGCAACAATTCTTCTTCGTCTAAACCGGTCACTACGTAATATCCGGGCGGAAGCAACCCCGGCTCTCGCTTGACCGTCAACACGTCCTATTCTCATAAGTCTTGTAACAGAGTGCTATTTTCTTCACAAGGTGACATTATTAATGTTATTCAAGCGTAATACGATTTTTCATAAAAATCCCGTACACTGTTCTTCAAAGATTTTTTATGATACTTTGTCAAAATGGAGAGGAACTTAAGTGGTCGCACCTGTGAAAATGTTGAGTAGTGTAGCCCATTATCATTACCGTCAGCCTATCTTAGCCCACAGCTGGACATACACCTCTTCTAATGCCCACCACTCAGCCAGATCCTCAGGCATTACGTTTCTACATACTGGTTTCTTGACTTTCGTATTTCGTCGATCCTTTTGTCTCCGGGTTTCCTATACTACGTTTGTCGATTTGCAGTCTCCATTCAATAACAAGTCTATCTTATCAATTTCATAGGTTCTGTGACAGAATACACCAGCCAGTTTTATCAAAAAACCTGACTATTTAACTTGAAGATTTGACTTGAATAAAAAATTATACATATTTAATCCCGCATATGTCGTATTGAAAGCACATAAAATACCACGGTAATACGAGTTATGATATAGCAAAATATGGTCAATATCTCACTTTTGAAAAGTATAGATACAAGAATAGATTCATTAACAAACTAATGCAATTTTGGTTAAGTTTTTTTTTTATCTTTGTGAAGTGGTTTTACGTCAGATTTTTGTTTCAATGTGAGTATATTTTACTATTGACACAGTAGATGCAGTTCGATCAGGGAGCCAGTATAGATGTAGAACTAACAAACTAAGAACTATGGAGAAGAACAAAAACACTCGATAAGTCAGTTGAGTTCAATCGAAGTAACGACACAGTAATATAGCGTGTATTATAACCAAGTGGTAATTTAAATATAATGGACTATGTGAGTATCTCAATCTTTTATTTTTCTCCTCCAGAAGAAATGGTACAACCAGGCTTTTCAATCAAAAGGCTGGATGTGCCATTACTTTGAAAAACAAATTCATAAAATAGGTATGTCCGTTGATGGTCGATTCTTATTTTTTAACTTTTTTACTCTGCTACTACATTTCCTGTAGGTAACTGTAAAATATTTCGCAGTGTTAAAGAAAGTAGCCCCGTATACAAATAGTCTTTTTACTGCTAAGGTAACCCTGAGTTTTTCTCGATTTCAAGGTTGTCCCTAAAATGAAAATTATGCTTAATTTGAATAAGCTTAGCGTATTCATTTCAAACTTCACTTTACTTTTTCTGCTTAGCCCTAAATATGTACAAAAAAATATATACACGTAGAGAAATAATAACTTTCAACACCACAGTTTAAGTAGGTATTTACCTCCAAGTGAATACGAGGACAGGTATCACTCACGATGAAAAGGGGAAAAATATTAAAAATATTTCATTTTTGTTTGACGAGCAAAGAATTCATCTTTGAAAGTGTTTACCCCAACGTGAAATAAAACTGCGTACATGCTCAAAACGTGTTTACCCGTCATGACTCTGAATGTGTCCCGGCAAAAGTGTTTTTACCGCTGGGGAATTGAAAAACCACCTTTTCTATACAACGTATGAAGGAAAAGTGGATGTTTGTGATCGCAAGAAGATTTTGTCTTCGTTTTTTTTCGCATACGACGCCCATACGTGTCGTTGTAAGCCGATTTTTATTACGCTTCAAAGCACACGCTTAGAAAAGTACAGATTAATACTCACAAAAGCCGGAGAAAGCATTGACTGATGAAATACTTACCTACGTGTTTTGAATACTTTTGATGAAATATAAAACGAGGGAATTTCACTGTCTGTTTTTTCCTCTTCAATAGTCTATTGATAGGCGTAAACATTATAATCTTTGGGGATTTTTTTGGTGTGGAAGTGGAAGCTTTGATCTTGTCTTTCAATCGGAATAATTATAGCTTACGTACATTTTTATTGTAATATTTTGGTCCTACATTATAGGCGAATATTCAAAATTAACTGTAGTCGTATTACGAATATTTACCAAGGAAGTGTAATTTTTGCTGCTACCGTGTATTTACGTAGAGTTTGTTATTTAGGGAAAAAATCTTCTTCAAGGTACCTTTCTTTCTTAGTCAAGGTTCTTATACCTTAATCTATATCTATAAGATTTTACGCAGATGTACCTACATCAAACTACTTAAAGTGAAGATTACAAACCTGTCTAAAAGGGATAAAACAGACTGTTAAAGCTTATTACTGCAGTTCACAGAGTAAAGCTTCAAGCAAACGTAAATGGTCTCAGATTTAAATGAACATGTCTTTATCACCATTAACCAATAAACCCACTCGGTCATAAAATGGTGTGGGTTGATTGAGTCAGTATTTTTATTGTCTCGGCCTGTGAATCAATGGTGAATGTTTCAGTAATAAAAACCATTTTACGATTGTTTTCACGGTAAATTTTGTGGCCCGTGAAATGCTCTTCCGCAGTCATTTTCTTACTGAATGTTCATCTCGGGAGACACTCCAGGCATTCTTTGTTACGGCCGACAATTTAATTTGCTTCTCACCTGTAAAATAAAATACGTCGCCACCTTTGTATTCACTGAATAGACGTGGGACCATCAACGGTGCCGTGGAAATGAATCTTACAAAGCACTCGTAAGCATACGTCTATATGATACGCCTTTAGTTACACATACGTGTATGTCCTTTGTTGTGGCGAATATCTTTTTTTTATTGTTGAAATAGAAGATTCGAGGTTGACTTCTTAAATACATACTTGAGAAGACTTGAGGTGATTGTTTTGGAGCATGGAGTAAATTGTTTTGACATATTTTGTATTTTTTTTTTTTTTTTCGGTGACCTACTATCCGCTTGATACACTGGCCGCTTTTCGCGTTTTACAAATTTGGCGGGAAAACGGGTGTCAGGTTACATAAGTGCGGTGTTTATGTTTCGGCATATGAAGTGCCGCCTTACTTTTACCCGTTTGAGCCTCAACTCTCAAGAGCGTTTCAAGACGCTTCTAGCGGCATCATTTATTTATAATTAATGTACTTAAAATGTAAACTAACATTTTTGACACTTGAGTAAAAAAAATTGCGATTTCTCAAGTAGTCTGACAACTATAACTTTAATAATTTATTAGGGAGACAGTGGTTTTATGGGTTAAATGTGTTGTATACGAAATAACAAACTCGAAACACCAAAAAAAGCTGTATTCGATTGCACAAATTATTATTTTTTTTTCAATACTTTGGGACCATTTTCCCGCCAAAAATTTTGATTTTGTTTTTTCCTTTTAATTTTACGATTTTTCTATGTAAATGAACTTTAATTTTAATGTGGGTTATATCAAAATAAAGACCGGTTCAAGTAGACGCCATTAAACACAAATTTATCGGTATACCTACCCAAATAAAAACACGAAGAATTTATTTCCCGCCAAAAACCCAAAACGCAACTATAAGTTTGTTTGTTGTCGTCATCAACCAAGTTTTTGGGTACTATATTACACGCCGGTGTATCGGCTGTAGCGGCTAGTATCATTATCTATATTTACATCCTACTATTACTACGAGTAATATTATAAACGCCGAAAGTTTGTAAATATGGATGGATGGATGGATGTTTGTTACTCTTTCACGTAAAAACTTCTAAAGGGATTTGGATGAAATTTCATACATAGATAGGTAATGGTCTATAATACCACATAGGCTACTTTTATCCCGGGAAAATAATGAAATTAGGAACTACGTAAGTGAAACCGCAGGCCGCTACTAGCATTATTTAGTATCACTAATCTTCTCGTATATTTATTCAGAGATACATTTTTAAAGTGTATGAAAGATTACTTGCTGGTTTGTGGCTTTTATTTTATTTTTCACTTTATGAAAATTACTTACTACAATATTTACTTACTTATTTATAAAAACTGTAATTTTTGTCTTTGTTCAGTCTGTTATAAAAGTCATTTGAAGGGCTACATAAACCTGCCACACAAGTTTTGCTTAGTGCAGGTTCTGTGATATTTAATTGTATAAGCACACCCGGACACTCCACTAAAATTCCATACAAACGCCGCTGTGGAGCTACCTACTCTTCACACAACTACGCAGATGTCGTTCGTACAAACGCGTGAATGTGTGCGTTAGAGCTAGGGCTACTGAATTGTTTTATTGAATAGTTGTATCCCTTGAGTTCACCTGGTGACGTAGTCTATAAACTTGCTATATATGTTGAGTTACATAAATAGAATGGTGCCAAATTATACTATTCTAATTAAAAGGGTGTTTGCACAGATTTCTAAATTGTTTCAGAAATCTGTGGGTGTTTGTATTGCCGCGTAAAATGAAACAAACCGATGATAGATTAGATCAGGTACCTAGATATCTATTTCTGTTAGTAGGTACACATTCGCATTTTATTTTACACTTACCCATGAAGGAAACTTTATTCTATCACTGTAATTATTCCTCCAGGCATTTCCAATCCGTGCTTGGGCACATAAGTTACTGGCTGTGTAAGATACGAACTTTGAGTTAAAAATGACTTCGTTATTATAAATAAATAAATATTGGTAGACAATTCACACACAACACCATCTGACCCCAAACTAAGCAAAGCTTGTAATATTATAAAGCAACGTTATTGAAAAGTTTATACTCTTAGATTATTTTATCATTAGGAAATTAAATAAAGCTTTTAATCTTGTCCCGTTTAGTTGATGGACAGCCGTAAACAGCACAACAACCCACCATGATGATATTTTGTTAGGAATTAGATGTTCGATACCAGCCCTTCGTTGAGTGCTCCTAGCGTATCCGAAACGGCCTGAGGGGCGAGGAAGCTTGAAATTGGTGGGGGGTTGGGAGTGTCCGTTCTATCTATATTATCTATTCTATGGTATAAGTCAAGTTCTTTAAGGAATAATGTGAGTGTTAATTTATTTCATGTAAATTGGTTTATTTATGGGATGAGTAAAGATATTTATATTATTTACTAAAGTTATTTTCACTTCTAATTACGTCTTCCTTAGGTTAAATCTTAATATATGAAAGATCAGGGAAACAGTGTTTGTTCCCAGTGAACCAAATACCATCAATATTCACGAAAGTTTTTACGAGCATTCATACGTTACTAAGTGATTGAGCAACAAACATCCAGATATTGACAATAGGATACCTGTAATACGATGTCACTTGATCGATCACAGATTGTATTTTTTACTTTGCCATTGATTTTCGTTCCATAACAATGTTATGTATTCTCTATGAAATGTTTATTATTATTATTGTTATTATGGGCAAATCAGAAACGGAAACTGTACGGGAAAAACTGTGAGGTGGTACCAGTAGCTTATATGCACAAGTAATATTTGCAGGGTTAGCTAGTTTTACTCTAAAACTTTGAGTCTTTGAGTGCTGGCACATCGTATACATACCATTTTTAGGGTTCCGTAGCCAAATGGCAAAATACGGGACCCTTATAGATTCGTCATGTCTGTCTGTCTGTATGTTCGTATGTCACAGCTACTTTTCTCCGAAACTATAAAGGCTAAACTATTGAAACTTGATAAGTATTTGTAATCTGTGAACCGCATTAAGATTTTGATACAAAAAATAGAAAAAAAATTAGGGGTGTCCTATACATAGAACTGAAACTCAAATATTTTTTTTTATCAATAGTATACATGTGGGGTATCTATGGCAGGTCATCAAAAATGATATTGAGGTTTCTAACAATTGGAACGAAGTTCCTTATCGCGCGTTGTGAAAGGGGGCTAGACGGAAAAAATTCTTACGAAAAGTTGTCACGACACTTTTTGCTATTGTAAGCTGTGCGGCGTCGCATGTTTCTGTCTCTCTCTCTCTCTCTCTCTCTTATAGAAAGCAAGCCAGATATTTTCATTTCTATTTCGCATTGAACAGTGTGGTGTCGCGACGATTATTTTTGTTGAGTGTATACAGGTTTTTTGTAAATAATAAATATTAAAAAATAATAATAATTCCTTCACTAATTAATCGAAAGGAACTTCGTTCCATCCGGGTGTCCCTTGACACCTCTCAAGTTTTTTTTTCTGAACTGAATAGTTTGCGCGAGGTACTCTTCCAAAGTAGTAAAAAGTGCCCCCCCCCCCCTGTAATTTCTAAAAAAAGAGAATAACAAAAATAAAAAAAAGTGTATGATGTACGTTATCATGTAAACTATCAACAAAAATTTATACGTCATAAATTTACTATTGTTAAAACTCTGATTAAAGTAACAACGAACTACAAGAACTTTTATATTATGTTACTTGCTGCTACGGAAGCCTTCATGGGTGAGCCCAACTCGCACTTCACCACTTTTATTCCCATTACATTTTCTTCGACTATTATGCGAGTATTCTGCTATAATTTACGCTCAAAGAAATGACCTATGAATTTCAAAGGTGCTGACTCTTTGAGCAAAGGAGGCGAAACCGCAATGCAATCCCAGCTCCAAAGGTGACCACCTCGGATATCCGAGCGAAGGTGGGTTAACTAATTGGGTAGGGCGGGTCGGATGTGCGAACAAGGCAAATGAAGATTTATCATCCTCCTCGGTCCACGAGGTCGGTTATCAGCCCTTGCGGATATTTTTGTTCACCGGAACGGCCCAGTTACCTCTCGCTTGCGAACCGTACACATTAGATTAGAATTTGCATGCAATTACCGTTAACCGTTCTTCTGTATTAATCTATATCTTAGAATAATAAGTAATTGTAATGTCTCGCTCGAGTGATTGATTTCTGAGAGAAAAAGGTGTGTGTTTTTTTATAGTGGTATGATTCTTGGTAGAGTCCGCCTGGGGAAGTACCACACCTTTGCCAGTTATTCTACCGCCAAGCAGTAATGTGCAAACATTACTGTGTTCCGGTTTGAAGGACAATGTTTCCAGAGAAATTACAGGCCTATATAGATATAACATCTTAGATCTCTGGGTGACGAGCACAGTGCAGTGCTAGGTAATGATTTGGACTCTTCATGTTCCAATAGCTGCGTGTCACTGTGCTGTTATGTGGCAGGCATGTTGCTTATCATCAGGCTCATGTTCTGCTCGTCTCATCACCATTTTATTACAAATAAAATATGTTATCTACTCGTATAAGGGTGTTTTATTCTCTTTCTTTCAATATTTTTTTATAACTGACTTTAAGAAACCAGTATGTATTACATTATGTTTTGTGTTTTCTTTTAATGGTTAGTTTTTTAATGGTTGCTGTTGAACCCCATGACATTGGTGTAATTGTGCTCACCAAACATATATAGAGAGCACAGCCAACAAGAAATAAATAGAAGATGAAAAATTAGATGACATAAATAACACAACAGAGTAGAGTAAAAGGTAGAAATTAAAAAAGACGAAGAAGAAAGAATTCTGCTGACTATAATTTTATTTATTTGTTATTTTTTCATCGTTTAAATGTGTTTGCATTGTTTTATTTTGCCATACATATTGCAAGCCTTTAAAAGAAGAGACCAGTTTTTATTTGTTAGAAAAAATAAAACCACTAATCTGATTTAAAAATTATATTATTTTATTGATTTATGTAGCATTTTTCACACCGATCTGAAAGTTTTTCAATTAAAATTTTCATATTTTATAAATAACGGAAATAAAAACGATCTGATGAAAAAATACCTTCAGATATTGGTCAACATTAAACATGATGACGAGGAAAGTAAAAAAATATAAATATCGCTTTTCTTAAAAAAAAGCAAGTAAGTTTACAGATAAAAAAGATAAATCAATTTTGTTAATATCAAATGATCAAATGATGTTTCTAATTTATTCGATAAGTATTGATTGTTGCAAGGATAGTCTTATCCATAGACTCTATAGTCTTCGTTAAAAAGTTTTTAATTTTATGATAATTTTAAATACTTTAGAGACAGTTTGTTAACTAATTTGGTACAATCATCATCCTCATTTATTGTCTGTTTTTATTGAGTACTTTAAACTTCTCTCGCTAAATGGAACACGAAAAGTTTTCCGTGTAGGAATTGCAATGTAAATGTTCATAAATATAGAGTCGATAAAAGAAAATGTTAGAGATTCGTTCAAAACTTTTAGAGTAATGTGAACGAGTACAGTTAATGCGTACCGGTCAATTGAAGGGAAAAATTATAAAGGTAAAGTAGGAAATCCATGGAACAAATGAGTGTGTAATTTTATTTATGTTCGGGTTTGTTTATTTTTGTGTGTTGGTTTGACCTTTTACGGTTATTATTATGTTTTTAACGGGAAAGAACGATTAGGGGAACGGAACAATTTCTTTTTTGATAGGATAGGTTTATTCAACAAGTGGGCGGATACGGGATGAAAATGATTGAACACGTATTTCAGGTTTATTACCAACCTTTTACTATCGAAGCTACTGTGAAAATTGGTACAATTTTTCAAAGCAATGAGTAGGTCTAAGTACGTCGTTTTCTTGAAATTGTTATTTGTATTGCTAAGTTGTGACACACGCGTCACATTTTAAACTAAAGGACAAAATAACTACTTCGTAGGAATATTGTTTTTTTTTTTAAACTTTTATAGGCTTACACTTGACCGCCATCACACTTGATGTTAAGCGACGATGCGGTCTACGATGGAGCGTGTTTACCTAGAAAAAACAGATTTACTCTCGATTTGAAGACACCAAGATTATAACTATCGGGAACACCCCACTTAGGCAACTCATCCACAGCCTAGACGTTCTTATCACAAACGTAGAGTCAACCTCTTCGTCCGTGTCTTTGGAATATCCACCATGAAACAGTTAACATTTGTAGGAATGAGTGAGGACTTTGATGGAATATGGCCTTAATTAAACTTTAACCAGAAACTGACAATCAATACTACTTTGTATTGATTATTAGTTTCTGGTTAAGGTTTTGCTTTATTAATGCTGTTGCTGTGTTTAATTAAAGGTTGTAATAACATAATCAGTTTTAATATTTATTCGTGTGAGGAGCGCAGTGCAGTAGCTTTATAGTGGATGAACTCTTCGCTGAGCTTTCCTGGTTTTTTTTGAATACATAATCGGAAACAGCAAAAACTCCCAAGCACTTAGCCCTTCTTAAATATTACATATACTTCAAAGTAAGAATTTGAGACATTTCAAAATTACGTGTTTTTATTGAGTTTCTCAATTTAATTCCTGTTTTATTCGGTTATTTCCTAGTTCCTGTAATTATGCGCTACAAGACTTAATCCATACTAATATTATAAATGCGAAAGTAACTCTGTCTGTCTGTCTGTCTGTCTGTCTGTCTGTCTGTCTGTCTGTCTGTCTGTCTGTCTGTCTGTCTGTCTGTCTGTCTGTCCGTCTTTACCGCCTTAACCAACCAACAGATTTTGATGAAATTTGATACATAGATAAAATAGATCCCGAGAAAGGACATAGGCTACTTTTTGTTCCGAAAAAAAGGGTTGAAAGGGTTAAAATAAGGGATGAAAGTTTATATGGAAAACTTCGTCATTGTTGAAGAACTATGAAACTTTACGTCTAGATATTTAACACGAAACCATAAAATGTATGTTTTAGCAGTTTTGTAGTTTCGAACTGTACCTACGGGGGTGGAATTGGGGTTTTCTTTTTTATTATTTATGATCATTTATTCTTGGGTCAAATTTAGTAATTCAAATTTAGAGATTAATCTGAAATTTTGTATACACTTTGGATTTTGGTGACAATACAATTATGTTTATTCATTATAAATTCAAGATGGCAACCGCTACAAAATGGCGGATAATTTATGTTTTATTAATCCCATCAATATGGGTATCAAATGAAAGGGCTCAACAAGCAGAATACAATATACTATAAAAAATTGAAATCCAAGATGGCGGCCGCTACAAAATGGCGGATAACGTAGGTTTTATCAATCCCATCAACATGGGTATCAAATGAAAGGGCTCAACAAGCAGAATACAATATACTATAAAAAATTGAAATCCAAGATGGCGGCCGCTACACAATGGCAGATAACGTAGGTTTTATCAATCCCATCAATATGGGTATCAAATGAAAGTGCTCAACCAGTAGAATGCAATGTATTATATAAAATTAAAATCCAAGATTGCGGCCTCTACACAATGGCGGATAACTTAGGTTTTATGAACCCCATCAACATGGGTATCAAATAAAAGGGCTTGACAAGAAGAATACAGTGCACTATACAACCTCAATACTTAAGTTGGGCGCAGCCACTAAATGGCGTATCAGACTATCAGACAGAATTTTTGATAGTCGACGAGATTTCCATGGTGTCTTATCAAATGTTATGCATGATGGACGCTCGATTAAGGCAAATTAAGAACTGTAAAAATTAGTTTTTTGGAGGAGTAAACGTATTACTCTTCGGTAACCTTTTACAACTGCCTCCTATAAAATGATCAGGAACACCTGTTTTCAATTCTCATATGAAATTATATATATCCGCTTGCTTGCCCGTGTCAACTAGTAGTTAACAAAACCCAAACGCTAAAATGCCCGTGTCAACTAGTAGTTAACATCGCGATGCAGTCTATTATGCCCGTGTCAACTAGTAGTTGACATGGCGCGGCATGCTAAAATGCCCGTGTCAACTTGTGGTTAACATGGCTCCCGCGGTGGAAAAAGTTAAATATACTCGTCTTTATCGCTCTAAGGCTTACTTTGTATTATTTATCCCGTTTCTATGTTAAATTTCCCGTCATATTAATCCCAGTACAGTGTGAAAGCCATAGAAAAAAGAAAAGAAATTTAAAAAAATACGTTCCTTGTCAATCTTGTCATTGAGTGTTGATTCAGTGCGGGGTGTGTACGTTAGTTCTTCTGGTATTACTATTAAATTTAGTTTCAACAAACAAACGACAGATAACAAAGATAATCAAATATTAAACCCCATATGTCATAGCTTTAATTTTAGAGGTACTTATGAGCTTTTAAAAAGACGAGCTTTAAAACGCGCTATCTCAATTTCAACATACCATAACTCTGCACCAGAGTTGTACACGGAGAAACAAAAGATAACATTGTATAGCTAGTTTCATATTAAACATAAAAAATATTACACTTTATAATCTTTCAAAACAAATTGATCCACAAGGAACGATTGCGTGAATCCCGACTCGCGCGCAGCAGGCGTAAAATCCGCGGGGCATAGCGAGGTGTGCAAGTATTTTTCCCCGGGCATTTTGGTTAGCAACGCTACAGGGGGCGGGACATAGTGCGTCGCGCGGTTTGCAGCGACGGGCAAGCGAGCGGATAAGAAAGTAACTCTCTCTGTCCGTTACCGTCTAACGCCTAAGCCACTTAAAGAGTTTGTTACAATTTGGTGCACAGATAGACTACCTAGACTTAGGAAAGGACAACGGCGACTTTTTATCACAGCAAAAGAGTTGAAAAGAGTGGAAATGAGGAGTAAAAGTGTGCATGGAAGGATCTTGGCACTCTTTGTATGCTATTTTTTAACCGACTTCAAAAAAGGAGGAGGTTATCAATCCAGTTGTATTTCCAATTGTGAATCAATTTAGATGGTTATTTTTTTGGTTGGTAGATTATAGTTCAGAGGTGGTCATATAAATTTTATCGAAATCAGTGCGGTGGTTTTTGAAATATGAACAACAAACTAAAATTTGCGTTCATGTAATCAGTCGATATATCTACTAATATCTACTAATAGACTCTAATAAAATTTGGTGGACCGTCCCAATATGATTTTAAATTAAAGTCTGTTTTTGATAAATTTTTTGAGAACATAGTTTCTTTGTAATTTGTCGTGTAAATTGTACATTTATTAATAAATATAAAACTTTAGACCGATTTTGATTAGGAAACGTGAATTTGTATGGTAGTAGACATACGAGTAGGTACTGCCTCAATTACTTTAATAAATATGTGGCGCGGACGAAGTCGCGGGTAAAAGCTAGTTAAAAATAAAGAAAGAAATCATTGAAATTTAATGATATATTTCTTTTTTTCATTGTTCTTTTTTTAGGTTATTTTGTCCCTTAAGACTTACAAACCTTCAATTTTACTTCCTCAAAACAGTTCTGTTCCGGTGTTGAGTGTTTTTTTTATATCTTTAAAGCTTAAAGCTTGTACTATGGTGGCCAGATAGCTGATATAATACTTATATAGTTTTAAATACATGCTTATTATAAATAGAAACACCCAGATACAGTGCAAACATTTGAATTCATCACACAAATATTTGCACTGGGTGGGAATCGAACCCACGACCCTCGGCTTCGCAGACAGAGTCACTGCCCACTAAGCCACGAAGCCAGTCTAGAGAAAGAAAAGAAGATTGTAAACATCGGGAAAAACCCACTCAGGTCATTATCTGAGTGGGTTTTCCCCTTCCATTCCAAAGCCATGACGTTCTTATCACAAAAGTAGAGTCAAATCTCTTCGTTCGTGTCTTTGAAATATCAACCATGAGACTATGTCGGTTTTTCGAGCTACGGGCATTCCGATAGAAAAAAGGACAAGGTGGTATTAGATCATACAAATCTGTTGCACACTATCCGATGTGTATCCGATAAAAACCCGATAAGCTAGCAATTTTTCGGCGGTATTCAAGACTTTGCACACTGATTTTTCCACACAAAAGTGTGGTTGCCTATGAGAATATATGAATATTTTAGATAAAAAAAACTACAAGGCAAAAAGGGAAATCATCTAGAAAAGTACCAGGCAGTGACTTTATACTAAAAAAATGGGTTGCCTGAAACGTTGGTTTGTTTACGGACGATAGTTTGACATGTCAACGTCATAACAAAACATTGAAAGATGCGCAAGCGTACTATTAGCCTAACGGGACATAACGGGACACTTTTTCGTGCATGCAGACGGCGTTTATCGATATATTAGACGTCGTCATGTCGAAAAATGCTGCGTGGTATAGTACTCTGTTATGGTCAGGAGTTATTTTCACCACTTTTCACTGAATTACTGCCGTATTATTAAAATTACTTCAAATCACGCAAGTCACAACACTGTCTAATCTTAAGCAAAGCCATAATTATCAACGTTTGTGTCGTCAAATGAACTCGAATAAATACAATTTTGCTTATGCAATGTTATAGGATACGAAGGTATAGTTAAAAGCCTTCAATTTGGATTAAATTGCAACTGATTTGGCAATCACACCGAGGGATCATTATACCACCGTTGATCAACGGCCGGTCCAATGCGCTAACTTAATCACTGGTTACCGGCGCTGTAAGCGAATAGCGGTGAAGGCCGGTTTAGTCGACGGGCTTAATGGATCCACATCATAGATATTGTGTTGATCTGGGTAAAGGTATTCGGATTTATTGTTTCTTAATTTGCTGGCACTGAAATATGTTCAAAATAATTTTTTTTTTCAGAAATATCGTTTTCGGTAGGTGAAGTTACTGTTGAACACGTTGTTTGCGTGCGTATTCTATGATGGTGGATTTTCATCGAGCAATCCCCATTAGAGCACACCCCCTCATCTGCACCGCCGAAACAACCGTTGAGCTTGCGTGCGCGCTGTGCGGCTGCCCTCAGTGCTGAACGAGCTGAGAACACGCGCGCGCAATGTCCTTGAGAAATTTGAGTCGGACTGGACTGACTATATCAAATGATCCAAGATACAAGAAGGCCAGGCTTTTTTACTTATCATACTCAGTTACGCACGAAACTGTGTGTGAAAAAATTGTGTATTTTAGAACATAAATTGTTCTACTCAACAAGGTAAATTTATTTTTATTTTTAATATTAATCCTTTACTCCAAAACATAAAATAGAATCCCAACGATACAATAAAACAAAACTAACTCACAAAAACAGCACTAAAAATTTCAGCATCACTTTTACACACTCCAAAAATGTCCTTTGATCACTTTCATCAACGCTACAAACTATTATTCTACAGAAAAAGTAGCACTGCACTAGCCCACTAGTCTCGCGAGCTCACAAAGGTCATTTGACATCATACGATGTAGGCTCACAATTGTCCCCTGCCTCTGTTGTTCATTTTTCTTCCCTTTCTCGGGCCAAACGGTAAAGAGAAACTTAATTGGAGGCTTTCCCGCCGACTCTCAGGCTCAATGAAAAATTACGACTTAAACGAGCACGCTAGGGAATTTTGCGCCATTCTCGACGCCTAGAAAGAAATGCTGCGTCTTTCAGCTCTTAAACTTAGATAAATGTAAGCTGATGAACGTAATTTCAATGAAATATATTGTTCATTAGGTTTGTTAATTTGATTATACTCGTACTTTTGTGGATTACTTGAAGACACAAGTAATATGCTTAGAAACATTGCCTCATATATGTTTAAAGATATAAGTACTTCATTTTTTAATTAAATTAAGTCGTGACTTGCTTGATTTGGTGGAAATATTTTGACGTGACAACGTCTTATAAATTGGTTTGCCAGGTGACACTTCAAGAAACTGCGTTACGCTCCGCTCACGTTATGCGCTCACAACGAGAGCGAGTGAGAGGCACGCGTCCCTTCCACTCGGGCATGGTTAGCCCGCCTAAGAGCGAGAGAGACAGACATAAAAAGTGAAAGGCACGCGTCCCTTCCGTAAAATTATTTTACCACTCAAAGTCGTTGTCACGTAAAACTTTCGCCCGTATACCGACTTTACAGGCAACCAATTTTTTTTTAAATGGATCAAAACTAGTTTCGGTTTACTAATAGGCCTAAAGTAAAAAAACATAGTAAGTATTTAAAAAAAAAAACAGAGTTGAATTTTAAAGAAAAATATACGCAAAATGTGTTACATGTATTCGTGTTAGTTATTTATTTTCTATGTACATTTACCTATATTAATAATGCTATCGATATCGAAACACTTTAAACTTACAAAAGATAAGCCTATTGTTATCAAAGTATTTAAAGTAATTCAATCTTAAATCAATCTTAATTAATGTAATTGATTTAGCTAAGGTTCTCCACTTATGCGACTAAGGATGGTGATCGATCGAGGCTTTCTTGATTATGTCGTTGAATGTACCTACACCGTATATTTCTAATTTCTTCTCCCATGATTCTACTACCATATCAAGACTACAAATATAAATATTGGTGGACAATATTTTTTCTATTCTCCACATATAATATACATACTATCCTTCTTAATATGGCTAATTTAAATGTATCTATTTAGTTGAACTGGGCAAGTGGGGTTGTATTTTTAAGGCTTAGCCTACAATGTGCAGCCATAACAAAACATTCCTAATTGGTTAACCGGCAAACCCGTTGGTGGATTACGTGGGATCTTCATTATTGCGCTTTCGGGATTCCCCTTAGAGGCAGACTGCATATTTCACATGGCCACGATTAACCCGAGTGCAGGAACTACAATTATAATTTATATGAGCTGAAATACTTTTGAAAGCTTATTTTGACGAACGTCGAGATTTACAACAACTTTATGATGATGTATATTTACAATTTTGGGATGAATTCTGTGAAGTTCGTTCTCGAAATTGTAGTGCTTGTTTATTCAGCACTCTAGTGTTAAAGTGATTTACTTCGCAATTTCTTGCGCAGAACTCAAATATTAATGTAGGTACTCGTACTTTTATATGTTTATTCACTTAAATTTTCAACTACATAAACTGTTGGAACAGTACAGCAACGAGGTAGTACAAAAGCATCGTCAAGTTAATTATATTATTATTATATAATTTAATTTTTTTGTTGATTTTTCATAGGCTACACCGATTTTGATAAAACATAAGTTTTATCACACAAGACAAGTTTTGAATCGACAACAAGCGTAACTTCAGAAATAGCCCCGTATATACGGGACTATTTCAAAGTGTGATATATCAAACGAAAAGATAATTAGCAAAATCGATTCAAAATTGGCGGAGGTATCACGTTACACACATACAAAAAAAATACAATAATTAGTATTAAGAACGTCCTCCATTGACTAAGTTCGGATTTCAAGCAAGCAGAGGTATGAACAGATGGCAGGATCGTACTGTGAAGGTGTCAATGAGTCAAGTTCGCTCGCATCCAGCTCGCTATGGTTATGGTTAGATATAGCAAGATAGTTTATTTAACACATTTTTTAATAAACTTATTTTATATAAAAAAAACACTCATGCACAGTACAAATATTTGTATTCATCACACCAATAGTTTTACTGGGTGGGGATCGAATCCACGACTCACGGCTTCGCAGGCAGACTTACCACCAACAAACCCGGCAGGCCAGCCACGTACAGGTCGGTGGTGCCCTGAGCATCCGCTATAGTTATGATTCTGCCCATTCAATAGCTGATAATAGTGTACTAACGCACATTTTCGCCTAAGTTGTGACGTATTGATGATGCTCACCCTACTAATGATGATGAGAGCTAGATACATAAATAAATAAGGACGATAGTTCTTTTGAATTAAAAATGGAGTACATTTTCGCTGCAATCCTATGCCTATAAGTTTTCTTGCATGAATCCCAGACTCAGTATACTCGAGTTTATATACATCATCATAACCAGCCCACCATCGTCCACTGCTGGATATAGGTCTCTCCAATAACTAGCCACTGAGCCCGATCCTTGATTTTAGGTTTTCACCATCCGCCTTTCATAAATAGTTAAATTAATATGTTTTTTCTTTTCGATTAATAGAAAAAACATATTGAAATATTGTTAGTTCTGAGAAACATCTAATTAATTCGACGTAGTGACTGCCGGAAACGAAGAAATATATAAGTAAGTCTATTATACCAGTTCCTCCAGGAATGAGATCAATAAAAACCTCCGCAGAGACAGAAAATAGATTTTCCGGAAACTCTGCAAACTTTATTAAGTACCTTTTTACTACATTTTTACAGAGTTCAAGTTATGCTGGATGTGACGCGATGACACCTAACTGACACTTTAATTATTAGGAGAATGCAGTTTGCAGGAGTAAAAGTTAAATTGTTTCAAGGAAAAAGATCTTTTGCTTCTACGTCTATATTTTGATTTGGTAGAAGTTCTACTTCATTATTTTAGTTCTTTAGAAAACCCACTTTTATGTCCACAGCTGGGATCTGGGCCTTTTTCTAACAAAAAAAACTGAACTCAACCACAAATGTGCTTGCCTTTGTGGTATGAGAGCCATTACAAACAAAAAACAAATTTACAAACATGAAGTCCATATCACCTCAACGATATACACAAAACACTGAATTACCAATGATTGACTTACCGTTTACCCAAAGTAGATGCCAGGTTTAAGGATCATACCAGATGTGGATTAGGTGCACATTATAAAAAATGTTGAATATGAAAATTACTTTAGTCACTATGCGATTCAATCTTCGAAAGAAAGGACTTATCCAAAACCATAGGTTTGAAACTCTATATTTAATAAGTAAGATGTAACAGAAATATTTATATCCTTTTTTGTGAAATAAAACGCTCAGACCCAGAACAGAATTTTATTTCTTCTTAATTTTTACATTTACCTTTATTTATTTACAATCTCATTTATCACAATTTGACAGTCAATACATGGAGTCACACTGGGTGTTAGGCAATCGATCACAAAACTCGTTTTAAATCTGATTTAAACAACAATTTTATTTTTTAATAGATACCGGTTTATCAACTAATTAAAAGCCGATATAGGATATTGTCATTGTCAATAACAATAAATATAAACATTTAAGTTTCAGGACTGATTGCCATACACCTTGTATGTAAATTTTAAACTAGTTTTATACACGTCAAAATTATTCTTACAGTACTACATTTGTACTAAAACAAAAATTTTAATTACATATTTTCATACCTACTTAACCCCAAGAATATTATGATAGTAAATGCTAAGTAGGTAAGTTTAAGTCGTTAGCAACGTCTGTGGCACTCAATAGTTTTATAATTTACAACATTTAATACATCAATTTACAGTATTTTCTAATATATTTAAGCTATAATTTATTAGGGTTTCCACTAGTTCTTGATAAGTTTATTTTATTTTTAATGTGAGATTTAATTATATTGGGCAAGTGGCACTCTTCCCTCTTTCGATCGGTCTTTTTTGATTAATATTCTACTCATACCAATCAATGTTTTAGCCATTTTTACGACTTTCCATAGGCCCGACTATTACCGATCCTTTGAGTCCTAAGCAGTGTTTTTGCCTCAGATTTTTACATAGTTCACTTTGATTTAACATTTGTATGAATTGACTCAGTTAACTAATTTAAAAAAAGTTTAAAGGTCTTCCAAAAAAAAAACATATAAATAGTGGCAATAAACAATAATAACGCAAAAAACATGTCTGGTGTAGAAAAATAAAAGTCTGACAGTATTACTTTACTTTGTTGAAAGGCAATTGCAATCATCTGCACCAGAAACGAGCCAGACCAGCTTTCATATTTAGTTTTTGCAATTGATATAAAATTTCTTTAGGCTCATTGTTTCTTTAAATAAAATATATTTAGGAATGGAAATTCGAGAATGCAACTATCGGCTAAACTAACACAACCAAGGTGTTGTGTTATAACCAAGGTTATATACAAATGGAAAACGTTAAAAAACACATACATACACACAGATTAGTAATGCCTAGATGAGATGAAGCAGTATGTACTAATAAATTTCAAAAACAAAACTTTAATGTCGTGGAGTATGTAATGTGCAGAACTACACAAGCCATTATAATGTTTTTATAGGTCGAAGACGCATGCACTGCACCTTGACAACTGATGGTAGTTTCAAACGAACTAAGTCATTATGGCTTACTATGATTTTCCTCACTTTTCTTGCGCGGATCCGGTTTCTAGGCGCTATTATTCTATGCATACACATAATTATTATTATTTTTTTACAATAGAACCATGTCTCCATGGGTTTACAGATAGTAGATTTTTTTTTAATTCTGAAATGTTTGAACTTGATTGCCATCTCGCCTGATGGCAAGCGGTGCGTTCAACGATGGAGCGTGCTTACGTTGAAGTAACCAATCACTCTCTCCTTGTAGACACCAAGATTGTAACCATTAGGAAACTTACTCAAGCAAAGCGTTCCACAGCCTAGACATTTTTATTACGTAGAGTCAGGCCTGCTTGCGAGAGCTTGAAAAATCAACAACCATGAATGGATGTTGCTTTTTCGAGCACATTCCGTAATTTTATAATCCTGATTTACCTATACGAATAATTAAAATAATTTGATCGTTGACTTTCACATTTTAAACTTACCAAGGATTAGTGGATCTAATATTACAATTCTAAATTCTATACACAACTTTCGGGACCAGGTATTTCTTCGGCTATAAGATGCTCTCTTCTACTAAGCGTTGTTGCCCCGGATAGTAAGGGTTGTTTACTTGACAACGATGCCCTTGGTGACGTCAGGACCTGCCAAAAAAATGAGTTTAAAAAAATAAAAATTATAAATGAAGCTGAATTATTATACAAAACAAAAGATTGAAATTCACAACTAATACGTTAAATAGGACATGTGCATCAATGAAAACATAAGTAACCGACGCCTGCGGGAGAGGGGCCGAGACCCTCGATCAGGTCAATACTTGTGCCAAAACGTTTCTCTGGCTATATAGCGCGGAAATCCGGCAAGCCTGATGGGAACATTTGGTCGCGGAGTTGACGATCGCGGGATTATTTAATCATATATAAATGTTTTTAATATATATGTATTTATATTTTTTTTATTATCTTGTAACTAATTTAACTTTAATATGACAATATTAGATTAATAAACCAGCAAATTAAAACATTCGTGTGCACTTATAAATACAAATTAGACATTCTCTTTCACAATAATATAATTTAGTAGATGATATATAGCTTAATTTTTCATAAATATGCGTTTTGTTTTCATCAACGACCTTCATTCCCTTACCGTACCTCTGAGTATTTTTCTCTCTCTGAGATATATAAGTTTTTAATCACAATTGGCTCTAACTTTTAACGGCGAAGAAACTCAAAGTGAGGAAATAACGGTGTTGTAATAATCTTTCAAGATCGTGTGTCATTCACCAACCCGCCTTCTGCCATCGTGATTGGTCATGGTCTGATTCTCTTCAAAATATACGAAAGGAACTTCCAAGTTCAAGCAGTGGCAATATTTAGTGGGCTGCCTTGCCTTGCCTTGAAATTAGTAAAACAATTACAGTGGCTTTGAAAAATGATAAAATTCTATTCCTAAACAAATACCTAAAACCCTAGCTGTTCCTTTTCAGCAATCGCGTACAAAACCTATTGTAAACAATCTTGTTTTGTAGCTACATCCATATTTATTACTTTACGAATGGATATACTACAAAGAATTGTAGATGTAATCTGCCTCTTTCTTAACATAAAAATACCCTTTTCGATCGTAAAATACCTATTCATGTTATTCGCATACATTTTCTGTACAGAGAAACACTAAAAAAGTGTGTTTGGAAATAGATATCGTTTTTATGGACGCTCCAAGTGAACCTAAAATATTTTATTCCGCTTAGTTGACATTTGTACGGTTCACATGAAAAAGCAATTTGAGAATATTATATTTTAAGAAGACACTAAGGTATTTTATTTTGAGTAATCATAAATTTTACTTTGAACATTTTGGTACTAATAAATTTGTCAAATTACAATACTTGAATTTTCTAGGACAGTTTTTTATTAAAATTTGCTCCTGTCTATGACTTCGCGCGCGTAGAACTCAGAAAAGAAATATTTTAGGCACTGGATAAACTGTGGTAGAATAAAATTTAATAAAAAAATAGAATAGTATGAATAATGTTATGTTATGTTTGTTTATCATTAGGTTTCCTGATAATAATTAGGTAATAAGAAATAGTTTTAGTTTAATCCTTGGTGCGGATTATATACCGTTCTAAAATTTCAGCTCGATCGGTGCACAACTTTTTGAGTTTTTGAAGCGTACACAAACCAACATAACATTTTATATATAGAAATGTTATTTTATGTTTGCTTATCATTAGGTTTCCTGATAATAATTACGTGATAAGAAAAATACCGTTGTTCATTTCATTTATTCACAAAAGTACTGAAATTAATTTAAATTGTGAGGAGTTCTGTTATACAAATTTCTCTCCAAACAATTTGTGAAGAGCAGGTTGGGCGGTCGGGTTTACAACTTAGCATTACTGAAACTTTTAACTTTTTAATTAAAAAAAAACTTTTGTCCTACTCTAAGACCATTATTACGATGAATAATTGACGAAAAATAATAAAAAGTTAGAACAAAGAGATTATTTTTATGGATAAACGAGTTAACGCAGAGTGGACTAAGCGTACTACTTAATGTTTGTTGAGCACTATTTGACCAAGGAAAATCTTGTAGTTTCGTGTCACCGATACGGTAATGTCGGGCAGCGACGGCGTAGCATAACAAAAACCAAATTAAAATTTTTGATTTACCCCCGACTACCTCGGATTTGTAATCAGTACAACATTCTACATACTAGTCAAGCCCTTTCATTTGATACCCATATTGAGGTAGTTGTGAAAAAAGAAATGCATTGCGCCATTTTGTGGTGGCGGCTATCTTAGATTTGAAATTTGTTATAGAGCACAATATTCTACTAGTCAAGCCCTTTCATTTGATATCCATATTGAGGTAGCAGTGAAAAACATTAATGTAAATCGCCATTTTGCCATGGCGGCCATCTTGGATTTTAATTTTTTTTATAGTGTACAGTATTCTATTATTCGAGCACTTTCATTTGATACCCATATTGAGGTACGTTGTGAAGAAATATTTTGTCCGCCATTTTGTGGAGGTGGCCATCTTGAATCTATATTAACCAAACTACAAGGTGCCACAGACAGAAACACACACAGACAGACACACAGACAGACAGACAGACACATAGACAGACACACAGACAGACAAACAGACAGACAGACAGACATCGACGTCAAACTTATAACACCCCTTTTTGGTCGGGGGTTAAAAACAAGCGAGAAAGCGGAGCGTCGGCGTCGCGTGTTCGTTAGACGCTTTTTTGACGATGGTAAATTCTTGTAAATAAGCGTCAGCCACATAATAGTACATCTGTAGATTTCCAGGTGATATATTGTGCCACATTTAATATATTTGCAGTTAGAATTAACTATGTTCATTTTTTTTAATAGTATTTTAAATTATTTTTGTCAATTGAGTTAGTTTGATACACATTAGTAATTACGTTTATTATTATCTATACAAATGTTGATAGGCACCATTCGTAGTGTAGAGTCTGACATAACCCCGACCGTTCCATTACAACAACAAACACGTTTTTGTTGTATATGTAAATAGATAGATAGAAAACTCTGTATTTGTGGTACAACAAATAAAAAAAAATACAGTGAAAAACTTATGAACTAGCACCACAAGTGGTGGCCTTATTGCTGAGAGCAATCTCTTCCTGGCAACAAACACAAGGAATAATTGAGTTTTAACAAAAGTTGTAGAACAAAAGTTGTTAATACAGAACATGCCCTTAAACGGATGTAGGCTCATGACCAGTAACCCTGTATACAACTACTTCATCGATTCAAATCTGCAGATGTGTCTGTGGAAAATATGACAGCGCTAAAGAATCAACGCAATGTAAATTTAAACGTACGATGCACTTTGTTACTCACAGCTCGTTCGTCAGGCGTGAGCGTCGGATCGCGCTCGACGCGCCACTCCTCTCTCGGATGGATGGCGCCATTTTTGACAGTGCCCTCGATTCCGCACTTAGCGTTTGGAGGGTCCCCGTCTAAAAACGGCGTTTTCGAATTCGGTGCAGTCATCCCAACTGTTGAAATATATTTTTATATTAATGCTGACGTAATCCTACTAATATTAAACATGCAAAAGTTTGTGAGGATGGATGAATTGACAGATTGATCTTTGTTACTCTTTAACGCAAAAACTACCAACCGAACCAGGTTACAATTTGGAATACAGATAAATTTTAGTCTGGAATAATGCATAGGAATAATAATATTATTCTGGGTAAATAACGGGAACGGGAACTACGCGGGTAAAACCGCGGAGCGCTGCTAGTATTCTATAAATACAGGTTTCCAGTGTACAAAATACCTATATCTAAAGAGATATTTACAATTATCATATATTTCATAGAACAGTGGAATTTGTTTAGCAATACATGGTATAACGTAAAAACATTAAGTTGTAAATTATCGGCTACTTGGTACATTTATAATTTCTTAAAATATAACACAAAAACAAGTTTAAAACTAAAATTTGCAGAGGCTAGATTATTATTTATATGTATTATTTTAGTATGTATTGGTTAAATTCGTTGATTAAAATATTTCATTTGGTTAAGGCCAAATGTATGTAATTTATGAAAAAACTTAGAAACATGAAACATGTAGGTACTCTATTCTACGTGTTATGTTTAATATTTCAATGTGTTTCTCTAAAATTTTAAAATATTCTGCGACGCTGATTTAGTTTAGGTGTTACTTAAGTTTTTATAATTTTATGACAAAATAGAAATACTAATACGTCTGCTACTATTTGCTTATCTCATTAGAATATTGGTTCTAACTCAAATATGGATGACGTATTTGTTTGTTTTCAAATATTATCTCAGAAACACAAAACGCAAAAACATAAACACACGCATGTTAATTATTGGTATAGGGATACATATTATCGGCTAATTGATTGCTGAAGTTAAAACGGGTGTTGTCTGGCTCATTATTGTCAAGGGGTTAAAAGAAGGGATTATGTCTGGGGCTGGTGCAAATGTTGGCTAACTTATTATTGGCGTAGGGTAATAAAGCTAATATTGCTTTAATTGCTGAAAAATCCCGAGGCGTTGCTACCTGTATCAAAAACACACTTTACAATAATTTACATAATCAAAAACATATAATCAGAAATGCTCAATTCTAAATACTGAAAACACTCAAAATGCCCGTTATAATAGGTATCCTCAATAATAGACAACAGAACAATACTAAATTTAATCTACTATAATGTTGAACTACGAGTAAAACAACTCAAAAATTAAAAAAATCTAGTATTTTAACAACTCGTCGGATTACAAACTTCAAGTATAACTTCGCAACTGAACGGGTTTTTTCTCGCGTAAAACTTCGGCGCACTTTCTCGTTCCGAAATAGCCCACAAGTTTGAAACTGGCACCGAAGTGCAAATGCAGGTTCTGCGAATATCGACTATTAAACTTGGAAGTTTAAAACGAATCAACTTAGCTGACGCTGACGTAACTATATAAATAGATGCGGGTTCCACTTAAATTATTATACAGCAAATACCGTTTTTACGAGTGCTGTATTTGTGTTCAGATTCTCGTTTTATCTAGTATCTAGTTTGATTACCTTTTAGCATCAACTGTTTTTTGAAATTAGAACAGCAAAATTGTTGATTTCAAAGGTTTCATATGCTAGCATCTGCGTCATTTCATTTTAAATGACAAAAAAAGTTTCAATATTAATTGTTATTACAGTCTTATATATACTTCTTATACTTCTTATCTGGAACACATTATTTAAAACGATAATTGGAATTTAATCAACGAGGCTCTAATATAAGAGTACAAATTGTGTCCGTAGGTCGTGTAAATCTTTTTGTCTAGAATTTTTTTACGACTGTTCCATAATTGGAGATCAATATAACGATTAAACCATTAATTGCTCTAAAATGCATCGATTGTGAAAGAAGGAAGTTCTAAATGAAATTAAATAAACACTTAAAATAAACTAAAATATAGATAAAAGAATAGTTGAAATAATAAATTTATATATAATAATTAAGATCACAATAATTACCTAATTTACATGTCAAATGAAACTGAACGAATAAAATTAATTATTAAAAGAAAAATACATTATAATTCATAACAAATGAGTCATTAAACTATTAAAATAACCCACCCCGAGCAGCACCAGTTGCAAAAGTGCCGATTATTGGTTGAAATAAAAATTAAATGATTCGAAAAATAAAAATAAAATGATTTTTTTTAACCTAATAGTTTTTTTAAAGTAAGTTACATATTTAACTGATATCAGAAATAGAAATAAAATACAAATTTCTAAGTAATATAAAATTTACATGATTTCATTTCAATTTTTTTTTTGAACAGCTCGTGATGTAATTCGACAAGTTGCTAATTATTATGTGACAAGTACTGAAATACCTTCCTACGGATGCTAAAAACTGTATCAGACCTCAGCTCTCAAATGAGTTCGTCGATAAGCTTATTGTGGACTTCACACATTCAAAATCGATCAATAAAGCACCCAGCATGGTTAAAATATAAATAATTTATAGGCTAGTTACCTGGAGGTGGATTTAAAATATCTGGCTGGGCCTGCTTCGGTGGTTTCAATGTGTAAGCCACTACGTATTGGCCATCGCTGGCATTTAACTGCAGCTCGGATGATGGTTGCTTTGTTGGCAGTCTGCTCCTATACGTCAAACAAATGGAAAACTTTAGCACTGAATCATTTCCAGGTTGAATGGTCCACTAAAATACTATAATGTACTATATAGTCCACTAAAATTACAGTTTTCAGTTTGAACAGTTTGATTTACCACTATGTTAGTTTAACAAATAGAAACAAATAACTAATTTACAAAAGGATTACATAAATTGTACATAAATATTCCAGCCTTTTATCGGTTACATTTCAATGACATAAACTTCACTCAGAACATGTTTTTAGTTATTTTTTTTATTATCAAGTGTTTGAAGTAACGGAACTTTAACTTTTTTTTATTCCAATACAAGATGGCGATAAAGTGTAAACCTTATGTGCTAGGCAAAAAAAACTAGTCGATTTGATAATAAGTATATCAAAAAAATTAAAATTTTAACTTGTTTCTCGTTCTTACCTTTTCTTTTTCAGGAAATATCCTGTGAAAACAGCTGCACAAAAGCAAGTTAAAACTGTGAGAGCTATTGCCCATAGTGCTGTTTTGGATATTCCTGCCATGAGAGTGGTGCCACCATCTAAAACAAATACTCAAATAAATAATCTGCACAGAAACCAACAAACATTGCATTATTACAAGGTTAAGCAGATTGCAGCACTAAATCTAAGGATGTATTCTCTGCTTGTCTTTATGAATATGAACAATTTTTAATATGAAATCTGCCCTGATATTGCGTTTAAATTTTTAAATGAGTTGTTTTAATAATGCCTTTGAACTTAACCATTTTTTTTGGCAGTTGACTTTGAACAGTGTAGCGTTAGCAGCGTAGTGCAAAATATGTATTTTAGTTTTTTGAATGTAAGTCACTAATATTTATTTTTACGTAGTAGTGAAACCACGATTCCACAATAATCACTATCATCATCACTATCTTAATCTAAGCATTCTTGATCCCACTGCTGGGTATAGGGCTCTCTCTTACTTTGCCTCGATTCCGCCCCAATGCAGTCCGGGCTATTATCAATTATTCATTTAATATCACTTAACTTTTCATTTATTTCATTTAGCATAAGCCAAAAAACAAAGGAAATGTTAGGGCAAATACGTCATAATTCATTCATTTACTTATGAAATTAGGTTTCTATGGTCACGTTACAAAGACGTTGTACCTCAATTATTAACAGAATATTACCGATATTGGTAGCATTTACCTAAATTATTGGTGCTGATTACAGTATTGTAGGCCGCTCTATTGGCTTCATTGGACACAGACACGCCATGTCTCTATCTACTACACCATTCAATGTGAGGAAAAAAAGATGATAGATCGATAATACACCTAGAATAGATTGAAATTCAACATAGGTATATTCTTTGCAGTAAATATTAGCACTAGCAAGAGGAACAGGAGTTTAAGCATTATTTTAAAATAAATACTTTATTTAATTGAATTTATCTTATAATTTCGTAAATACATACAATTTTACAATCGCTTTCCTGTATCACGCTCTATTTATATAGCCATGCTAGAAAATGCCGCTCCATCATGTGATCATAATATAGTGTTCTGGTACTATAAGGTATTTACAATAACAGTCACCTGTTCTTCTCTCTGGATCCTGATAAGTAAGAGCTTGGAGCATGATCCTCTCAGAAGCTCCTTTGTCATTTCTGGAATGCACCGTGAGTCTGAGAGCACTCGCACTTGTCCATAAAACTGAAGCTGGTACCAGAAATAACGCCACGCCGTCTGTTGGGCACAGAAAATAAGGCCTTTAGTTTTGTTTATGGCAGGGACACGAAATGCCTACCAATGATTTACGATAATGTTGTATGCATTTTAGTTAAAATATTATTTTTAGGAACTATCAAAACTTTAACTCGTTTGATAAAGTAGAGTCAGTCATTGTGTCTTGTAGAAAAGAGCAAAAAATTTCGGTGTACCAGAGCAGGTATTATATGTGTGTGTAGAATAAAGGCCTATGCTCAGCAGTAGACATCTTTTTTGTCTACTGTTGCGCATAAGTCTCTCGTATATGCCACTTGTCTTGATCCTGTGCTTGTTTAATCCATGCATGAACCACAACTTTTCAAATGTGTTCAAGTTACGGGTCCAAAATAATATTATTATATTAGGTAATATATATTTTTTGGTACTTTAATTATTCTAATTGTATCTAACTGACGAACATCATAAAGGCGCGGAGTATCATTGTCGACGTAACTGTTAGTCGTGCGTTATTTCGTAAAGAGTGGTTTTGAGCTTATCTTGCTCTCAAAAAAGCGCAAGCGCCAGTTGTGCACACTGATAGATCGATACTCTGTGTCTCATACCGATGTCGAACAAGTGAATCTGTGGATGAATACGAGTATTAATCCATTGTAATCTACGACATTTATACCACCATAAAACTTTTTGAAGTTGGAGTCCTGTTGTTGTCCACTGTGGATAAGCAGTGATTTTAAGTTCTTGTTCCAAGTACTGCGTACACCATTTACGTACAAACCTGCCTAGTAACAGGCACCCGAAATAAAACTGTAGACCTATCATTAGCCGGACGCGCTAATACGCAGGTAGTAACTAGTATAATTACAACCTTAACCGAATTTTTACAGGTGTATATTTAAGTAAGGCTCTTTGGAAAATCGATCCTTACCTGTTCGTATACATAAATGGTGAACCCTATAATCGAGATTTTAGTGGCCGTTTCTGGTATAGCCATGGAATTGTTGGTAGTGTAACAGACAGATAGGATCGACAATTTAGTATATTTTTTTTATTTTATAATTAAGAGAGACAAGACGAGCTGGACATGTGCCTGATGGTAAGCAAAATGCCAGCCACATAACAGCACAGTGACACGCAGCTATTGGAACATGAAGAGTCCAATAATTACCTAGCACTGCACTGCGCTCGTCACCCAGAGATCTAAGATATTATATCTCTAAGCCCTGTAATTTATGTGGTAACATTGCCCTTCAAACCGGAACATAGTAATGTTTGCATATTACTGCTTGGCGGTAGAATAACTGGCAAAGGTATATGATTTATTTTATCATAGAATAGTATAGATATTTAATTATCGATATGTCGTTCAGTTCAACATACCGAAAAGTAGCAATACCGTGACTAGCCAGACTTTGGCTGATCGTTAAGAAATATATACTTGATCAGCAGCATACATTTAAGCGGCCCATTGTTGATGATTCTTCTCGAACGAGGTAAGAGTCAACACGGCCGTAATCCTACATGCTGGCTAAATGCGGATGGGATAATATTATGTCCTTTAAAAATGTTTGATCGTTAGTAGGAATTGAGTTAGAATTTGTATTTCATTTATCAATTTTTATTTAATTTAAAATACATATGGCAGGACTTTTGCCTAACTTGGGTATTAACTCAAATTAAAAAAGTAGTAATTATCTAAAATTTATATGTAAATGTACCATTGTTAAATTTCATTGTAGTTGTTATGTTTTACTAACTTACTAAGAATATATTAAATACTTTTAATCGAAAACTAATAATTTATAAGCATATCCCGTAATAAAACCGCTTTGACTTTTGATTTTCTTGTGTAATTCTTACACGGAGCTCAAAATGGTTATGTGGTAAACAGATCTCTGAACTCCCAAGATAGAGACTTAGCCTAGTTTGAGGTTTGCTATCAAGAGCTTATATGCGACAATAACGCCTATTATGTTTTCATGTATGTGTACTGAAAACACTAGTGTTAAATTTGGTGTCTAAAACTTGACATATTTTGATTTCATTTGTACGGTAAAATCAGTTCAAGTAGTGACAAACTGGTACACTTAATTTGGAAAATACACAATGGTATGAACCATTCGTTGGGCTAATAATTTCGACGTCGCGTTTGTGAACGGACATTTTCGCTACAAATGTATTAAAACAAATCTTCGTATATGTTTTCATGCTACTCACCAGTATCATTAGCTGTGACGTTGAATTTCACTATGCCAGTGGTAGAGTCCAACGCTTCCAAAACTACAAGCTGCGGTAGACCGCCATCGTAGCCAGTGACACAGCGAACCATGAGAGCATCGCCAAAGTCGTCCCTCCCGGAATCTTCTATCCAGTTTGAGCCGTTTCCTGATGATATGGTGCAGTTCCGAGGTGGTGATGGGCGGGCTGATAACAATTTTTTTTAATGTCAAACGTAACAAGAATCCTGTCGGTGTCTATCCATATATACTAATATTATAAAGCTGAAGAGTTTGTTTGTTTGAATGCTAGGATCTCGGGAAGTACTGGTCCGAATTGAAAGATTATTTTTCTATTAGATAGTTCATTTATCGAGGAAGGCTATTATAGAACATAACGCTACTATTTATAAAAGTGGAGCATGAATCAAGAATGTTACAAAATTGGGGAAAAATATTCCTTTTTGAGAGTTTTCGTACGTTTCGCGCTTTGACATGACACATGACAGCATCTAAGACACATGACACATGACAGTGTCTAAGATTGCGTCATTGAATATAAACCTTTGCTAATCAAATTCGTTTCCAAATCTGAGTTGGTACGACCAATTTCCGACAGGTGATGTAGCAGGTAGCTGAAGAGGTGTTTTGTTTGAAAGCGATATGCTTCAGGAATTACTGAACCGATTTCAGTCATTCTTTCACAGTTGGATATGTACGGGAACCTGATGAGTGCTCTATAATGTACCACGAGCGAAGCCGGGGCGGACATCTAGTGGTAAATCCATTTTTGAATAGCTTTTACTGTTGATTTTAGGACCGCTTTTTGACGTTTATTGTTGAATAGCAACGAAAAACCTTCAAAGTCCTAGAATTTTCACACCTGTAAATAATAGATTAAAAATATTTTATGAATTCACTGTTTAAACATCTGATTTAATATACTGATTTGTTTTAAACTACAGTGAATATTAATTGTATACATATCTACAAGTTTACTCAGCCAGATCTTTGATTAATTTCATAATTGAAACTTAGGTTAACTCAACTTAGTCTAGACATAACAGAATCTGCTCGAAATCGAAGGTAACATCTCGCTTTAATAACAAACAACAATGATGTAAATTAATTTAAACGATGAATTGATTAATTTTATCAGAAATATACCTACCTATTATAAATACTGCAACGTTTGGTTTTATCTGCATTCGGCTTGATCCAAATCGGTGAAGGGATTGATGATCATTTACAAAGACAATGTAAAATTATGGGACAAAGAGTTACATTTAGTTGCAAGTATAGCGTATATATTTACGCTTAAAACTACAAAAAATAAACATGCATTTTTAATCGGACTGAAAGAAGTTTTTAGTTTAAGTTTTTCGGACGTATCTTGTGTGTTTGTAAATTTCTTTATGTGCCCTCCCACACATCTTTCAAACGGCTTGATATATTTTGACAATTAAGATATCGCTAGTGTCCTTAGACTTTTGTAATACATAATTTATATTTACCTGTCAATTTGATAATTTATTGCAGTTGGGTAGTTTAGATGAAAGTTGTTCGATTTTTTATGAACGTACTCTTTTAGTTTAGAGATTTTCTATTCTCATCAATCTGATCACGATCCTCACATCTATCTGAACATTCTCAAACATAGGTTGGAATTGCAGATTTTTCCAAGTCATTAGAAGAGCGTTTAATATTTGTTAAGTTTTAGTCTTAGATTTATAGCTTAACTCTTTTGAATTTAAGTTAAACATTAAAAAACCAAAAATAAGACTAAAAAGAAACCACTAATTGACAACGTTATCGCTTAAAGCCAACGTTTCCAAATTAATTTTGTCAAATGCTGAGTTAGTGTTTAATCTCGATCAATTTGCAGTCACTGCGGTAAGAATACGACATTTTGACTGCAATTGCAGTGGTAGTTTCCGAAATAATAGCCTCTAATATCCAAATTGCCAGTCGTAATGCCATAAATTGCTGAGTTTACGAGTTTGTGAAATGAAGAATATGTTTAAAGAACGCTGCGGTTAAAAACAGCGCATCCATTTAAAATGGAACATCTATGTGTAGTGATGGTGTTGTGTGAAATGTCCACCAATTTTTTTATTTATATACTCGTATATAGCATCTGTCTACCTCTATTTCATACATATTAATAGCTAGTATATGTTAATATATCTATTAACAACGTTCTTTTTAAATTTAATATTGATTCATTCTTTAAAAATTTATAGCGTTAGTAAATTGACGATATTTTTTTGCTTTCTGCAGGGCCTACTTTTATTTATTTTATTTTTTATTAATTTTAGCCACTCCACAGACTCCGGGGTCCGTGACCTTTGTCATTACAATTGCAGGGCCTACTATGAACTTCACATATTATTATTATTTAAACTGGACAAAACTCATTCCTATTCAACAATAACGAAGTTTTCAACAAGTTTGTTACATCTTTAAAGTCCTCGGTAAATAAATTTGAAGTGCTCCAATTGATTTCTTAGTCCCTAAAAGATGGTTCAACAGGCTCTGCAAATATTTGCTTTGCAAACTTGAAACCAATTGGCCCAGCCAATAGTAACTGAGAAAGTTGAAGGGGTTTAACAATTATAAACTTGGCTAAATGGATTATGACTTGTGAAGGTAGATAACTTCTACGAATGGTGTAGACGAAAATAGTTTCGGAAAATGTCATATTCTGATTGATTTAACTTAATTAAATACAGAATTAAATTTCGAACTGTAGTTAAAGCGTGATAAATTAAATATTGTTAAATTCACACTAAATATAATATAAGTGTTCTCATGTGTATACAGGGATACGTAAGGTGTAGAATACCAAAAAAGAAACTTTATTTTGATAATTTTACTACGAATATTTCCTACCATTCCCTAATTCCAAAATTCTAAAAACAACTAATATTCAGTAGTGTACAGTAACAATCTCTAGTACAGTAAAAGTAGATACGTTTAGATTCGATAAAATCTAATGTTTGTTTTGTTTTTAATTGTTACGGTAGGTCTTGTCGCAGAGTAAACCTGGGCCAGTACCATACCTTTGCCAGTTATTCCACCAACAAGTGGTAATATGTCAATATTACTAATGAAATGAAAACTTTATTCCATGCAAAATAGAGTACAACGTTAAATGTTTATAATGCAAATGATCAATGGCATATGGAGTTATAATCTTATACCTTTAAACGAGCAATATATATTTATATATAAATATAGTACCTGAATCTCGGAAACGGCTCGAACGATTTTCATGAAATTATGTATACAGGGGGGTTTCGGGGACGATAAATCGATCTAGCTAGGTTTTATTTATTTAAAACATCGTTTTATGCGCGATTTTAGACAATGAAAAACTTCTACAATGTCATTAGAATACGATAACTTATTTCGCCACTGTTCTGTAAGTCTAAATGGCTCAGACGGAATATGCTCGCCCTCGGAGTCAACAGGCCCCGGTTCGAATCCTGACTCGGGACTTTTCTTTTTGTTCTTTTTTTTCTGAGAAAATCTTTTTCTTGGAGCTTTTTATAAACGCATTTAAACCGAGCAGAGCTCGGTCAACCAGGTACTTATTATAAAATAAATATGCTTAGGACAAAATTCTAAACTGTCGTCCGCAAGCTAAAATGCCGTTATCAGGTCGATTTGGACATTTAAATGATACTACAATCAGAAAAAAATGATCTATCGATCTGTGTACCCCTTGTTTCTCTATGTATGTTAGTTTTTTAAGATACCAAAACTAAAAATGCCGTTAAGCCATTTCATTTTGTATGGTTCCAACGCTAAAACACAGTTAAATAACAAAACACGACTAAAAAGCGGCTAAGGTATTTTAACGTTACTTTTGACTAGAATTTTCTTTTGATGCTCCACTACTTAATTGGCGTTAACTGACTTTTGTACCCTTTAGTGTCGTTGAAGTACTTTAATGGTGTTAAATAAAGTTTTGTTTATAATTCATGTCATGTTTGTCAAACGCTATAAAGCCGTTAAGCCAAAATACAGCACAAAAATGCAGTTAAAGATACTTAACTGCTTTTTAGACCAGTAAATACGTATACAATTTTGTACTCGTAAACTTACAACAGAAAAAATCCAAAAGCTACTTTGACTATTTGATATTTATTATATATTTTTAAAAGCACTAGACTAAAACGCCGCTATGCCACATTACTTAACTAAATTGCCGTTATAAGTTCTTGCGTAGGTATGTATTACGGTAGTATGCGAAAGAAATCAAGTGCAGATGAAGAAGATGCTTTCGTGCCCTCCAATTTGTTACGATGGCTCAAAATATATCTAGGTGAATCAAACTGGCTCTTTTACAGAAAAAAACGTGAACATTCTCTTCTTTCTTTAGATTTTAATGAAATCACAAATCTGTTTAATGAAAATGTATCAGGTTTTTATTACACTTACACGGAAAGTAAAGTAATTATCTACAAAATCACCAAAACAAATATTGAATTTGAAGATGAATGCATGCATGAAGTACTTCAGCTCAACTATGTTTCCACCATACCGTATCTGTCAAAGTTTTTAGCACTACAATCAAATTCACAGTATGATTTTAATTCCAAGAAATTCCAATTAAAGATTTAACCCAGGTGATTCAAGTGAACATTTTAGCAACTATTTTCAAGAAGTCAAACCCATAAAGCATAAGTCTAGATTAATTAGTTAGACTAATCAGTCTAACTTGAGAAACCACAATATCACAAATAGAAAACTTACAGAAAACTAGCTTAAAAACAGTACCATTTAACGTTGTAAAAACATTGTCAATGCCGTTGTTCCTAATACAGAAATTGGTAAGTATCAGAACCCACAGAACATACATGTTTATGTAGCAAATACAAAGCAGTTTGCCAGTTCGGAAAAGTTGTCACTGAATTAAAGAGAAAGATCTGATGCATACAATTGGGTTATCAACTGCAGTGCACAAAATAAAATTGACTATTATAATCACTGCTTCTCAATGTCATTTAGTAAATGGCAAAATAATCTGCACAAAACAAATTACGCTTTACATTTCAAATATGAACACACTTTCATGAGTTGCGATCTAATAGATCAAAAAGTAAAGTTAGAAATGCAATAAAGGTAAATTATATGATTTTTACCATTTTGAAGAGACTGTATGATTAGTTAACAACTCAAAAGTAAATATGAAGTGAAGTTCGTAATACCAGGCATTTTCGTCATTGTGCCAAATTACGTTCCAGAAAGAACAATTCAAATTCAAGCCCAAGAGTCTAAAAAACATGTCGCAAATGTGATTTACTCTAAAAACATTTGATGTGTACTTACTTTATTTTTGAGTTTTAGTGTGATAGTTTATAGGTACAAACATGATTTCGACAAAGATTATTTATATTACGTTGCTTTCTTCAATGACACATATTTAAAAATATCAGAAATTACAAAACTTCACTTCAAATCAAAACCAAAAGGCAGAAATATCAACTGGAAGATTAATTTAGTTCGAATAATAAGCAGCATAGTGCCTACACATGAACTTTTGTTCTGTAAGAACTTGTCGACCGACGACATGATAATGACAGTAAAGCGATATTAGATTATTAGATTCAAGAGAAATATTTGAGGCTTATGTATTATTAATTATTTTGTAGGAATATTTCGATAAAAGTTTAGGTGATCATGACAAATATGGAACAAAAACAATTGATCCCTATTGTAGATTCCTGAAAATCTGTTGTAAGTAAGGGTAATAAAAGTAAAATTTTTAGGGATTGTAACTTTTATGTTTTGACTCTTGAGATATTTTGTTTTTCGATACTAGGGCTTGGATTCGCAAAAGGTTAGCAATAAGTGTATTTGTTTTGTTTTAATACCAAAAAATATCAAGTTTTTAATCTCATTTTTTGTTTACTTATTTCACATAATTCATCATTTTTATTGTATTTTCTGAAATATCTTATTATTCATGCTTAGCTTAATTGCGGTTAAATGTAAATGTTCATTTAATTGCATTTTAGTGTTGTGTAATACTCTAAAACAACCGATTAAGACAAATTTATGAAGTTTGCTAGTTTTAAATACGGTTACATTTAACCGTATTGTAATCTCGGATGTTTCATGATATAACGGCATTTTAGTTTTGGAATGATTTTAAATTATATAGTCTTGTACCACTCAATGAAGTTATAGTCAATATTTCGCTAAAATACCGTTAATGCTGTTATGAATATAATAGCATTTAAGTGGTGATTTTGAAATAAAAAATAGGCAAAATTACAAGATCAGAATGCAAAAACGCTTATTTTATTGTTACACACATCTGTATAAATTGAAAATAAAATCATCTCAAAGTGTTTACTAAGTTCTCTAGATAGGTATAAAAATTATACAAATATGTATTACATTGATCAAATGGCACAATTTTTAAATAGAGAAACAGTTTTTCCGCGATATCTCGAAACTACATTTTGGTACTTAACGGCATTTAAGCTTGCGGACGGCAGTAAAGTAATCCACAAAACTTAACAAAACTATGAAAATATAATCACTATAGCTATGTTCAGTACAATATTACAAAATAAATCAATAAAATGAATTAAACAATGGATGTTCAGTATTAGTATGTTCTTGTTTAAAAAGCAATGTCTCGAGAGATATTAAATGACAAAGAGATCATAAGATTACATCCCTGGGTGACGAACCCAATGTAGTGCTAGGTAGTGATCAGGACTCTTCAAGTTAAATACTTGCACGACACTGTGCTGTTATAAGCAGGCGCGTTGCTTACCATAATGTGCATATCTTCTTCGTCCTGTTATCCTATAGTATAAAAATAAATTTTATCTTACCTGCTGGCACGATTTGAAAGACACATGGCTGCGCTTGACTGCCCACAGAGTTCGATCCTCGACACGTCAAAGCTCCGTAGTCGCGTTCACTGGCGGGCGTGTAGCGAAGCTCACTCAGACTACCATTCACGGTCCCTGGACACAAATAGTACCTTCTATAGCTTTTAAATTTAAAACCATCTTACCGTCTATGGCCGCTCTGCTAGAAGCGTCTGGCTGTGAGAAAATGTGGTGCCTTTGATACGTAGGCGTTATTATTCTAAGTAGATTCGTCGTAGGTAAGTATTTTTGTCCGTTATGTAGGCAGCGTTGAGTTTTTGAGGCGAAGTTTCCTTACCAACGTTACGTTAGTAATAGTAGTTAGCCTAGTCAGCCAAGCTACTTGAAATAACGGAGTCATAGTCTAGACTCTATACCGATGAAATAGAGGCTCCCGTAGTGAAGGTGGTAATAAAGAAGTCATTGGTTCGTTCAGCTGTTGTAATGATTCCAGTTGTAACACAGTTGAATTCGCACGCAATCACACACAAGTGCCAAATTTTGCGTCTTCAGTAATGTCACAAGACGTGCGTCATCACGTAGTTTCATTCTAAGCATATATAGGAGCCACATAAAATATACGCCGAGTTCCATACACAATCATGCAAATCCCAGTCATCAAATCTCCCAGCTAAATACGAGCCGAAATAAAACTGTGAACGGGGATTGTCTTACTAAGCCAAGAGATAGCATTTGCGTCAACGACTTCATACCTCATAGATACTGTAGGAAATTGCAAATTGAGTTTAGTATCTCTGTTATCTGCATTCAGGTTAAATGATAAATATAAACCACAAACTAAGTAGTACAATATAAACCTTTCAGTTCGTGGAAGAGATCGCTCTTAGCAAAAAGGTCGCCATTGTTTCACTAGCTCTAAGAATGTATTTTTTTTTGTATTATCGACAATAAATACTCTTTATTTATTTATTAAATATCATTTTTTTTGCCTGATAAGTCGTTTTAGCGAGAATAATGTAAACATACTTCAATCAAACTATTCTCTTTAAAAAAATCAAAAGATCACAAGAGCAACACAAGACATAACACGTAAAACGTCGCGCAATTCAAGTTTGAACTAATATAATTTTATTTCTATTTGAGCACCTGGAAAAGAAGGTAAACCAAAAATTGTGCCAATGAAATATCTGAAATTTTTCTACTATTTCGTGTCTATTGTGTAAAATTTCGTACGTTTACGTAAACAGAGCGCTTCGTTACACATTCAGGGCGTTGTCCATAGACATGAGGTGCTGATTGAACCGTCTCGATTGGAACTCCATCGGATGAGGGGTGATAGCGCGTGCTATAAGTGTAGCCTAGACTAAAGAACGTAATAGGTACTACGATAGGTAGATGTAAATGATTCTGAATGTGGTACAGTCATTTTTATTTACGATTTAGAGTAATCGCTAATAAAAATAATCGATGGGTTAGGTACTGAAAGTTAGTACCGCACATTTATGCGAATTGTTTATTTATGACATTCGTGAATGACTGAGTGAGTGTGTTGTCTAAACTACGGCTATGTATAGAAATTTTCTACACTGCGTTATTAGGCCAAACAAACCAGACATTACAGACCAGGCGCTGGATGGAGTTGAGTGTGTAAAATATGAAGACCGCATTCAGAGTAAGATTTTAAACTCAGAATAGCATACAAATTATGATTCTGGATGTTGCCAGGAGGCGTATTGGTCTATTTTTTACAGGGGGTCCTTAAACATCAAGTAAATGGAGTGATAACAGTATCATTATAATAATTGTATAGAAACGGCTGGATAGACCGGGCTGAAGTTTGAGACACAGTTATAATATATGCTAGAAATACTCGTGAAGCTACCAAAGGTACTTTTAATCCTTAGAAAATAAATGAAACGCGTAATACCGCGTTTAAAATGCTAGTTACTAATACATTGATACTCACCATATCTTGCAGGTGAGACGTTAAAGCTTTCTCCACTGTTGTTGAACTGCCACAGGAAGTTGACGTCAGCAGGATCAGCGTGCACTGAGCAGCGCACGCGCAGCGCTTCGTCTATCGCTGCGCCGACGACTTGAGGAGTTGTCTCCGCACAAACTGGCGTAACTTTACAGACAAATAAGTATTCAATGAAAATACTATTATATAGTTTTAATTTTGAGCAAAAACCTCTCTTATTTATCTCCTCTGGTGTTTATCGAGGCACGAGTCAATTATTTCAAACCAACCGTTAATCAGACCGGCATGGCAGCTGTTTATCTACCGGAACTCAGTTAGTCTGTCATGGTATATGTGCTGAAAGAAGATCACTGACAGTGAAAGTTGTTTGTAAGTTCAAAGTCGCTCAACGAGCTATGAAAAGAGCTTTGCTTGGATTTTCTCTAAGAAATTTCTTTCGATATGAGGTACTTCATTGGAGAACTAGGGTCAGCGACATAGTTCAGTGCATTAGTAAACTGAAGTGGCAGTAGACTGGTCATATTTGACGCAAAACCGATAACAGGTGCCGTAGACGGGTTCTGGACTAGAGCCCACGAATAGCTAAACGAAGCATAGGACGCTCTGCGATTAAATGTATTAAATGCGAAAAATTGTTGGTTGGAAGGAAAAAAAGAAAAGCTTGGATCATAGGACCTATTTCCAGCAGTGGACGAGTGTGAGATTACCCAGTCACTGGTAGTAGTTTACTCATGTCTAGGCTGGCATACGACAGATATGCTTGCTCGATCCAATTTCAGAATAAGAGTGAAATATTTAATTTGTTTAAAACTATTTAAATACGCCAGCTTCGAGTTAATCATCACTATTTAACCTCTCAGAGATTTGTCTTAGGACTAATACCCTAAAAATGTATTTTTGTGTAGAAAAACACAATGTGTAAACACGAAAACAACAATAGCATAGTTTGCTGTTTAGTGTAAATTCATAAAATTGAAACACAATCGTTAGCGTATATTAAAAACAATCAAAGCCTTAAATAGGGATTTCAAAACTAGCATTTGTAAAACACGTAATAATGATACTTCCATAACGAAAACTTATAATAGTAACTCCTTTAGCTAACATTCATAAGCCAAAACACCAAAACCATCAGAGTAGGCAGATATACAACGATTTTACATTCGCAACTTCGCCTATCGTTGGCCTGCATGTTAACGGTCGTCCGACCCGCTAAATTACAGGCATAAAATAACAATAAATTTAAAACTCCAAACAGCGAGTTTTCCTGTCGTAAAACGATAAACATAAATCATAGGAACAATTATTTTGGCAGTGGCCGAATTATTTCGTCTTTCCCTCTCACGTCGGCAATTAAGTACAGGTTGGCCGTTCGCGGAAGGAAGCTACACGATGCGCCAATATACGCTCGCGTAATAAATCAACTAACGGACACAGTTGTTGATTTACGTACGTATCCGACGGATAATAAGGGTTCACCTATACAGACAGCAGTGAAAGCAAAATTTAAAACGAAAAAGTCATAAACTTTCGTTTGAAGTCAAAAGAATTTAAGCATATTAATAACAGAGCGATTAACCAGACGTACTGTTTACTATTTGGGTCGTGTGATATAGGTTTTTCTACAGATGATTGTGTACCAATAAATCAAAAGTAAAAAGAAATGAATACTGTGCCTAAAATTCCTAACATTTCTTTAAAAATACGTGCTAAACGAATTTTGCACGTGCCTATTTACCTGTTATTGTTAGTCAAAATATATGTTGCATATTAGTCCCACTATTTTATTAAGTTACTACTAGAGGTATATACCGACCAAAAAGTGTTTTTTTTTATCACAGGTTTCATATTATTATAATCATATATCTTCCGATAAAATGATAATTTCTAAATAGTAAACTCATCACAAACATTAATATACAAAAAACCTGATTCACTCGTCTATCCTTATTCGTTACATAGTAATATTTGATTGTGTAAAATTACACCTAGCACAATGTTATATTTAAATTTAAGCCAAAATTATATCAACAACTCGATCAAGATTCAATAATCAAAGATTGATGCTTTAAACACATAGGTAAATATAGAGTTAAAGTTTAAAAATGATACAATTGTTGGTATTTTTTTAATTTTGATAAAGTTTGGATGACAATCAGTAATTAGCAGTGTTATTGACATTTTTAACCCGAAACAATTGTAAATATTGTTTGTTTTAAGAGCTTAAACAGACACTTATGTAATTCGTAGCAGTTCTATTCTTTTTCTATGCTGGTGTAGTTAATTTTTTATATTTTGTCAATATTACCAACGCATTCCACAGTTTAGACGTTTTCTTTACGAAGGCGGATTCGAACATTCTCGTACGAGCATTTGGCATCTTTGGAACATTAACCATGAAATAATGAGCTTTTTCGAGCTGAGAAAAAGAAGTATTATTGTAAAAGCATCACAGCATAGTATCAGTTGTCTTTGAAATCTGTCTTGTAAACTTTTAAATTAAAATGACCCTTTTAGGGCAGATTTTTTTTACTTTCAATGAATAAGCTAGCAACTTTGCGGCGACACGATGTTAATACCTTCAAGTTTTTTTTCCTAACAAGGGTGTAGATGTAATTGAGCCATTTGGCAATCTTCTCTCAATCGATTCCAGAGCATCTAACTAACAGCTGATAACTCAGACAACCCATCCAAAAAGTGGGAGAAGTACCTCCATACATGAGTCAATCTGTGCTTTGTGTAATATTTACAACAGTTTTGAATTGAAGATAACCTTTGAGAGGGACACCAACTTTTTTCAGCAGATTTGCACGTAATTTATTTTAATTTTAACCCTTATTATGTATTACCACTCTTTGTAACTTTATGTTTGTGAAACTCTTAATCATCACTCCATAAACCCATCGTAATTACTTTCAAAAATTACTTTTATTGTCCCAGAGCTGTTGCAAACATTTTATATCCTCGCATATTTTTGTCTCCAATTAGCATCGAGACCCTTACCTACTCGATTGGAATTAATTCAACACAAATTGAGGAAATATTTCGAAATAATTCCCGAGTCCTTCTAAATATTTCGGATATTTAACTTTCGCAATTAGTAAAATTGGTTTGAATCTTTCGAAATGGAATTTGTTAATCGTTTTCAATAATTTGCAAACTAAATCAAAATGTCCAACGAATCGTGATGTAATTCAGATAGGTGAAACAAGTTAGTATAAGTGCGTACTATCATTAAAAATAATGAGATATCGTCCTTGAGAGTGTCTCGCCTGAGTCGAAATTGTAATTAATAGAATGATAATGAGGACTAAAAAATGGAAATTTAGTTACTAAATTCAATAAAGACCTCACAAAAATAATGACAGTCTGCGGGCACTCGTTTCTCTCTATTTCATTTCATTTTTGCTGCGGCGCAATAATAAATATCGTAGCAATAGTGGCAACCGCTTATTACACTAGCGAGCAAATGTGTCTTTAGGATTTCGGTAGAAAATTTATGCCAACTAAAACAAAGCTGGGGTTGCGGAACTTGGGGGTTACAACAGATCGGCGTGGTTTGAAAACGGCAGTAATATTAGGCAATAATTTTGATGATTTAGAACCGGTGGTGCCTCGAAGCCAATTACTATGCGGCCGGTCGACCGCGGAAGGAAGTCGGAACGTCGATCCATACCACAATCATTTGAATAGTATTCGCAGACACGTCGGTATTTATAGGGCAGTAACTCATGCTGTCCTCCTGACATTTTATGAGATGCTTGTCCTGCGTATCCGGTGTGGTATGGAGTATTAGGGCTATGCAAATGAACTGTCTGAACTGAGAATGTGATTTGCGGCATCCTGTTTGGTTGTTCCGGAGTTTAACTGAAAGTAAAATAATGTGTGAATTGTAAACGATTGATTTGTTATAACGGAACAGTGATAACAAGCTTTGAAATTAAAATGCACTAGTCCGTTTGGAATAGATATAACATATTGCCACTTTACCTTGTTAATGAGGTGAGCTTTAAGAGTCTACGCGGCTTTGATGAGTTTGCTGATTGTTTTTTTCCAGTAAGTATCCAGAAGATGTCTATTATTTATCATCTGGTGCATGACTCGTAGAACGCCTTGTTAGGTTTTTTTAAGCTTTTCATAACATTTTGAAAACTGTTTCTTTACCAACTTTATGAATTTTACATCAAATTGCTCATGTTATAGCTATTTCGTTCCAGTTTAATATTAAAATAAATTAAGTTCACACCGAATACCTTTAAATATAAATACACATTGTCTCGTTTGAAGGCTTAAACTTAGGTTGAATTAATTCAGTGGGTGCCTCTAATACGAATATGTTTTAGTAATTTTGGTTTTGTTTTGGTAATCCGATTTTCATTTTAAACAGAGATATTTTCTGAGTTTAGGTAACCTAAATACGATATGAAATTGGTTTTATGATTGAACAGTGAGTACAATTTGCATTTTTGTTTTATAATACTTGTATTAGGTACCTATATTAAATAATTCATTTTTTTTAAACTTCTACAAGTAAGCTTCTTTAATTTCACAATTCGTGTGAAATTAACTTTAACTGCCATTTTGAAAATCAGGAATAGGATCGAAAATCATTCTCTCAATATTTTTATAGTTTCTATAGGTACACTCGTTCAAAACGCGTAGTAATCAATTATACCTACCCTGTGCAATTTATAATTCCATAATAAATATTAATACAAACAATTTGTAAATAGATAAAATAATCACAAAAATCATTTGAAACCCAACGTGGCTGTCTCACAAGACATGTCAAATGAGCAAACCTGTTACTCTCATGTGATATGTGAAAGTTAAGTCGAGGGGCGATTTAACTCATATACCGACCATATCACTCAAGTAAACAGGTTAATTAGTAAAATAAATGTAATTACATAAACTTTAGCTTCGATTACGTCAAAGTAGTTAACGAGTATGCCTCATCAGTAAGCTATAGTTTTACTAAACGATCATATTATCATGAATACATTCTGTGACATGAAAATGCAATACATACTTCCGTTGCCTCATATACTACTTCATCATCAACTGTTCTAGTGGTATTTTCATATCAAATTCTAAACCGGCAACAATCATGTCAACAATGTCTAGCAATAATACCATAAACGTCTATTACATTAAATGATTATCTATTTTTAAAACTTTTTTCCATTCGTGGTCTCCACTGGTGTCTACCTCCACTCTTACTGTTGTTGTTCCAATAACGCGCTAAACCCATTTTTGACAAAGTTTATAAAATTGAAAATACTCTTGTGTACACAAGCGGGCTACAAGGGAAGACTATGAATAAGGATGTTTTCACCAACAATCTAGCACAATGTTTAACATTATTTTGGTACAAAGTGAATTAAATATAAATTATTTTATAATATTTTGGTACCTTTGTACCGTAAAACAATGAACATAAAACCTCTGCAATGAAATTATGATTATCTGGCCTTTTATATTTAAACTGTCTTGTTTCTCATTCTGACACTTTTACTCGCGTAATTTGTAATTCAGAAACTCGCTAACAACATTTAATTTGAACTCATTATCACAAACTCTGTAAATTAGTAAAAAGTTGACAACGCGTGATGAAGACTACATACGTTTACATTTCGTTAATAAAATGATGTCAATTACATTTTGACGAGCCCTATTTGCTGCTTTTTAATATGGCTTTAAGAGACAACAATATTAACTGATTTTGTTTAACGAAATATTAAACTAACTAGCACAGCTTCATAGTATCATTAAAAAACTACTTTTGAGTGAAGGTGATGCCTACGACGCCTACGACGATTCCTACGACCTTAGAGTATAAATAACTAAAGTAGTAGTTATATATACTCTAAGCCTACGACGTTTCTCGATGACTATGACGTCTCTTTTTTATTTGTACAAAATAATTATGACATTGTTTCGCCATTGCAGCGTCTACACTAATGGAACAATTTTGATGCTTTTTATTTGTTTGAATGGTTTGTAGGTAAAATGGTTGTTAGGTACTTAGATACTTACATTGCACTCGCAAAGTAACGACTTCGCTTGACGTCTCTCCTCTCACGTTCGCTGCTTTGCATGAATAAGCGCCAGCCTCTTTCCTCGTCACCTTCTGAAGGACCAGGGATTTTGTGCTCACGATGATGCCCGAAGTCATATTCTGTATCACCGGCCTGTCCTAAATTGAGGACGTTGTTAATAATGCAATTTTTTGCATCATATTTACATCTAATAGTAAAATTTTACACGTATACCTAATTTATTTTTACGTGAAAATTGGAACTAAAAATTTAGTAGCACACTTTCGTCACTAAAATAAAAATTTGGGAAGCTAAAGCTACAGATAAGGTTACATTCAACCAAAAAAAGCATATTTCATGCTCGTCATGGACATCTACTCTTTTTTTTACGAAAAACGTAATTTCGATATGAATTCGCGACTTTCCTACGTCGGTTCTACTTTGATGCGTCGTTTCGCCCGTTTAAATGTTCTAAGCCTCTAATTAGAGTCAAATCTCTTGGTTCGTGTCTTTGGAACATCAACTATGAAACGATGTCGCTTTTTCGAGCTACAATCGTCGATCATTCTAATAGAAAAAGGTCAAGATGGTATTAGATCATGCAAATCAGTTGCACACTCTCTAAAGTGTATCCGATCCGATGCACTACAGTTCATTAATTTGATTTACTTTTTACGAACTAAATTGAACTGCATGTTCACAGTCTATTTTATACTAACTATACATACCTTAAAAATCACAAAAAAAACTAAAACACTTACAGTACATCTAATGCAAATAGGATAAAACTCAACCTATAAAGATAACGACGTGGCTCAGATAAATCACCCTTAAAAGGTTTCAAAGCAATAAAGAAAAAGTAGACCTTTTGAATTTTAATAACAGTGAAAAGTGCCTTGGAATTAATTAAACTTTTGATTCCCATAAATCACTACAGCTAATTAAAATTTCGAAACAAGACGTCTTAGCTCATCCTAAAATTAAAAACATTTAAATATTAGAAAAATAAATTGAAAACTATTATACGAGTATCTCAATCCACTTGCCAAACTTGTATTAATTTAACGGTGATATGTTAATAATAAACTGAACGTGTTCGATGAATCACCCCCATAAGATATATTTAAAAAAAACTTATTTTACAGTCATGACTGTAAAATAAGTTTTTTTAATCCAAAAATGTTAGTCTTCTGGTTGAATGGTTATTGTATTTCCGATGCGATCACAGAGCAAAGAGACAAATAAATAATTATGTCATATCTACGGATGACGAGCGCAGTGCTTGAGTTATCATGTTTAATGGTGTTTAACGGTGTGTCTTTGTTATTATGGGCTAACGTAGCTTTTTTGACGTGACAACGTCTGATAAATTGGTTTGCCGGGTGACACTTCAAGAAACTGCGTTACGCTCCGCTCACGTTATGCGCTCACAACGAGAGCGAGTGAGAGGCACGCGTCCCTTCCACTCGGGCATGGTTAGCCCGCCTAAGAGCGAGAGAGACAGACATAAAAAGTGAAAGGCACGCGTCCCTTCCGTAAAATTATTTTACCACTCAAAGTCGTTGTCACGTAAAACTTTCGCCCGTATACCGACTTTACAGGCAACCAATTTTTTTTTCACATTTAAAGGTTAACACTTGATCGCCTGATGTTAAACGACAATGCGGTCTACGATGGAGTGTGCTTAGCTAGAAGAAACGGATTCACTCTCCATTTAAAAACTACTATTGACTGACTGACTAATTGGATTCTACAAAAAATATGGAACAACTGATATGTATATTATTATACAGTTGTTGCATCAGTATAAGGTGTACACCTTACAGTTACAAAAAAGTAAAAAAAATGTTTACGCTTTATCTTATGAAATTTGACCCTGCTTAAATATTAAGCATTATGTACTATTATTAATCCATCAGGCAATATTTAAAACAACAGGGTTCGTTAATATTACTGAAAAAATATAAATACAATTTAAGTGATCAATCAATCTGCCAATATCTACATCCCGTGAATTTAATTTTCAAAGTATGCTATAATATAAATGTTAAAAATAACGTCCTATAGCTCTATTTTAAGAGCAACAATCTCTAAATAACGAAAACAAACCGTAAGAGTTATTACAATGGGCCAAAAGCCGACCATAAATTGTAGATCGACGCTCCCTTAAAGGTCGAATTACATAAACTTTGATTATTTGAAACTTACGTTATGGTACCACGAGATACGATGCTCCCTAGGGTTGGCGCTAATATTGCATTCGAAGTACACGTCGTCGCCTTCTTTGATGTCGTGAGGGTTCAGAGTGCTACCCAGAGTCAGCGACACTAGTGGACTGTCTGGAGAAAAAAGTAATTTTATTAAAATGGTTCATCTTTGCATCCAGTAAAAGATAAACTAAAATGTTGCATATATATACATCATTATGACTTTGATCTCTATACCTGTACCAAAATAATATTTTTTATTTTAATGACGTATACTTTTTGTATGAATTGTGATGTAATTTTGAGTAAATAAATTATTTAATTGAATTAACAAACTTTGACGCTTAATTATTTCAAGCCGTGGTGGTCCAGTAATGAAACCGTCTGATTCATGGTTATGAATTCTTCTGGTTCTAAAAACCCATGGTTATGGGTTCGTAGATTCGAATCCCATCCGCAACCCTGTGAATTTATCGATGTGCATACGTATATAATAAGTTTATCAGCACCGCTTGTTAGCGGTGGAGGAAAACACCGTGATAAAATCAAGATATTCCAAGAAAGACATCTCGTGAAAACATGCGTCATTCGCCAACCCAACCAGCGTGGTAGATTATGGCCTTGACTCTCTCCTGCTGAGGAAATACCTAATAGTGAAAATATAAAATGGGCTGATCATGCATAATTTTATTATTTGTCTTTTTGACAGCTGCGATGCCAGACTGAGCAGGCTGATATTTAACCACATTGATAGTTACGTCAAAATCTTTTTATGAGTATTAAATGTGTAATGAAATGAATGAAAATTCAAGGACAAACTGACACATTAGGTTTTTGGTAATGTCCTTTTTTTGTTAGTAAACATTTAATTCATTGACAAATCCTCGTAAGACTTAGCTACGTCACATAGGTCTGAAGCATTAGTTTGAAAAAAAACTAGCTTCTCACTGGAATCGTAGCACCACTTGAGCAGACGGCATGATAAAGATAAATTTAATTCTTTAGTTTACCTCGTTACGTCCTCTGGCCCTCTAGTTTACTCAGTTGGTTAAACGTTGCCGTAACTGTAGCTACTTTTCTTTATATTAAGGACTGTAACTTGCTGTTTTTACGATAAATTTTGAAGCGTTGTAAGCTCTTTGCTTTCATTTAAGTAAGTACCTAGCGCCTTTCAACAAATGTGGTATGTATTGTTATAATTCTTACTATTTACTTCTATTTTATATGTAAAGTTGAAATATTTCGATATTTAGATGTTTGGTATTTTGTTGATTCACGTCGTAAAAACTTAAGAAGCAAGGTTAAATTTCGTCTTAAAATCTTAAGGGACAAGGTGTCCACAAATTCGGTGCTTAAATACATTATTGTTTGAAATAATACATCAACCTTTCATCGCGAAAAGATGTAGAGTTACTGAGTGATGGCCTTTTTCTAAACGTTACACGTGATTTACAAACAAGTACCTAAATATATAGATCCAAACTTTCATCTTAGTTGATATTACCTAGTAATATATAAAAGTTATTTTAAAAGCAAAAGTTTCTTACGACTCTTAACGATACTAACATACAACGTTGAGATCGAGCTGGTCGAAGATAAACGATGTCAGGTGAGGATTCGTCGCCATGCACTTGATCGTGGAACCATTTTCTTCGGGCGCGGGACTGAACACCAGGGTACTCACTGACCAAGTCTCGTTGGCTTGACTGGACACCTGAAACACTTTTGACGATATAATTTCGCCCTAGTTACACCACCATTAAAAACATTATGTACGATGACCTTTCACAAAACAACCGAAAATTCCTTACGTCTTTCCACCGGGCTGTATCATCTATTTTAGGAACATCATCAACGTCCTTTCCTAGACAGCCTTTTCCATGATTCGCCACTATAGATAAACTTAATGATGTCAGGTTGATTGCCATTAAAATTTTTTGCTCTTATTTATAGACAATTGTAAAATATTGAGCTGTCAACACTTCGAAACAATGCTAGTTACAACTAGCAGTTCCCAGCGGTTTTTCTCCCTGTTTCCCGTTACCGTTATTTTCCCACAATAAAAGGTAATGTAGTGTATTCCAAATCATAATCTATCTCTGTTCAACTACACTGACGTGATTGACCAACAAACATACGAACATTCAATCTTTCGCATTTATAATTTAAGTAAGTTCATTTGTAAGTTAATAAAATTACTAACTACTATATAAATCAATAAATACATATTGGTGGACGATATATATATATATATATTCATCATTTTCATTTATTCATAAATATCATTTACATGTCAAACATTTCTTACAAGTTATAGTTCTACAAATTGCAACTAAGTATACTAATACTTATATACATAGTCAAATAGTATCAAATAATTTTCAATTACATTATTAATAAAATGAATTTTATTCAAATATTCATTAATTACTCGTAATATTAGTTTTTAATGTCAAATGTTTAATTAAATAAAAACAAATTAAATAATAAAAATAAAAATAATCAAATCAGTATTAAAAATCAAAATAAATACTCATACACTTAACTTATTGTACATCAGTACATCTCTACATATAAAATAAGGGTTTGTTGGTTTGTGTACGCTTCTAAAACTCAAAAAGTTCTGCAACGATCGAGCTGAAATTTTAGAATGATATATAATCCGCATCAAATATTGTTTTTATTTAATTTTTGCATCACAATGTGCCACAGCGAAGCGTGGCAGGGTACATCTAGTTCTTTATAATTATAAAATTCTGTCAAACTATAGAACGACCGATCGACCAGCCAACGCCTCAGGCGAGACTTGAAACAAGGTAGACTTGGTGCAATCGTGACACAATTTGGTAACTTATTATGTACTGTTGGTCCCATTACATGTGTTAGTTTGTCGGACTTTGCCAAGGCCCTAGGAATAGGAATGTGCCCATAATAGTGCACATATTCGTCTCTTTATCAATTCTTAAAGCGATCAAATCAGAAAAATTCTAAGAATTAGCTACAAATATTTAAACAGAAAATGTTGTCATTAAAAAGTTTAAGTTAAATTGATATACGTTACAAAATTAAGCGTCTATTTTTTTTTTCAAAATTACATCTTCATTTATTGTGAACGGTCTTTTAAAGTTAACATTAGCTTTTTCAATTTCAGAAGGCTAGACTGTCTCCGGGGATTTCTAAATGGATCAGTTCTCAACTAATATTTTCGAGACGAAATGCAGACCTTGGGTCACTTACAATGTCATTCTTGTAAGTAAGTTAATTTGATCCAAAATTCTATTACTTGATGTTATGTAATACTCGTAGTTATCTACTAGTGTAATATTACGATAAAAAAAATGATAAAATGCAAAGACAAAGGTTTAATTATACTTTTGAAGGCAGCTAAAAATTCGACATACTTGAAAGTTGTAGTTTGATTTACAAAGATCGCTTTATTGCAAGGTATAAACAGAGCTATACTACCTAAATATCTGGGTGGTGAGCACAATGCTGTGTTAGATAATGACTAGGACTCCTCGTGTTCCAATAGCTGCGTGATACTTTTATGTAATGGACAGGCGTGTTGTTCACCATCAGGCATATGTTCTACTCGTCTCATCACTCCATAGGTACTATAAAAACCTATAGTCACCGATTTCAAATAACTTAATGTTTACTGAAATTTCAATAAGTCAACTATTAAAAGAAATGACACCTACTGAAGCTACGTTGACTATTAGAAGCTTCAACGACAGCGTTTTATTCTGTCCTACCAGAATTAAAATTGTTTTGAATATGTCTATGTAATTGTCTATGGTATAAATAGTACTTTCTGATACATAGTGGATTTTTTTTTCATTAAATATAATCGTCTTATTGGTTAATAAATCCATTGATCTTAAGCATAAAATTCTCGTGCCAAGCTCCTCGAAATCGTCTACTCACCAACTTAGGTGTATAATTTACATAAATATGCTTATTGTTTAATCAGTAGGTTAGACAATAGGTTGTAAATTATATATCAGCACATTTTTCAAACTCTTATTTTTATGACTTTTTAACCGACTTCCAAAAAGGAGGATGTTATCAAAGCAACCACCATTTTCTTTTTTTTATGTACATGTCGTCATCAACGCGGAACGCAAGCGCCACCAGTCGGCGTTCGATGGAGTCAACATTCCCCCGGCCGAGCGAAGCGCACTACATTTCTTGTGCGGCAGTCGGCTAGATAGGTTGAGCTTTAACATCGCGCGTTCTACGATACGTACTTCGCTATAAAACCAACTTTGTTACCTGTGCTTCATAAACTCGATTGTGTTAGCGAGTTTTAATCCAACACTACCCGCCGCTAAGCCCACAGTCGAAGGATGCAATCAATAATGATGATGGCGAAACACTGTTCGCCACATACATATTTATGTTAGTACCTGATTTCTCGATCCGAACCGATTTTAATATTTCTTAATTTGTTCGGATGGTTATACTTCCCGAATAGTTTTATACCTATACATTTTATCGAAATTGGCTTGGTGGTTTTTGAAATATGAACAAAAAGCTAAAATTTTCCTACAATTTTGTCTGAACGACATAGATTTCACAAAAGTTATGAAAAATTCGATCCTATCAACACGAAATTGTGTAAATGCATAAACCGACTTCAAAACCAGAAATAAGCACTCAAAAGCAAAAATAAATTTCTATAATTATTTTCAACGCCACTAGCCCATCTATTTGAAGTTGGCGCCAGCCAAGTGTAACAGAGGTAGTAGACAGATACTACTTATTTTTACCTACTTACTTAGTACATAGTAGACATCTATACTAGCTTTTTGACTTGACTGGCATCTCAATATCTCTAAATAGATGAGTGAGTCGCGCTTATAGCAATTACGAGTACCTACTTTAATTTAGTTTTCATTTTTGAGTGCCTATTTGAGGTTTTGGAGTCGGTTTAATTTTTTGTACTTATGATGAGAATTTATTATGATTTGGCTTTACAAATACATTTTACCCTTAATTTCAAGTTACTACCACCAAATCTCTTAAAAAAAAACAAATATTAAAACCTATACAGCTTAGTAACGTTTGTCAGGTCAGCCAGTTTATTTATAAAGTACCTGGATGACCGAGCTTTGCTCGATTTAAACACTGAGCAATGAGTACTTAAATACCTACAGATAAAGAGCTCACAGTAATAGCTATTTTCAAAAAAAAGAAACTCGAAAAAAAAGAGAAGCCGTCTGGATTCGAACCCGGATCTACTATCTCATGACCGCCCTGAGCCCTGCTTTTTTTTTAGATGACACCTCGTTTCATCGATCTGTCGTTTCCGAAACCCCCTGCATACATAATTTTATGAAAATCGTTCGAAGCGTTTCCGAAATTCAGATTATATTTATACATACGAGTATATGGGTTATAGGAATATACATAAATTACTCAATTAAAGGTATAAGGTAAGATGAGTGACAGAACGAGTATGATGTTCACTTTACCTCTACAATAATAAGCAAAACACCTTGTCTTACAAGTGCTAAGTAGCTATTTAAACACGAAGCGTTTAAGTCACTACCACAGCACTGGACTTGTCGCCCTAGTTATAAATATATTCTAAATATAAGGAAACATTGCCGCAAAGGAATGAACATCAAGTTTCACAGAAAACTAACTAAACTAGATATAAATTATCGCCAAGTTTTACAGAAAACTAAATAACCAAAATAGGATTTAACACAATATTTTGCAGAAAATATAAACTTACTTTCCACAGAAAAAATACACACAAAAAATCGCCGAACCCCGTCGTAAATCGTATATTAAGTTTCATTTCAAAATGCTGGCGGCAGTGACTAGAATCGATAGCCGTACCGCTACACCCATTGACGGACTTTGATTTAGTGCTGGACTAATTGCTTAGCGATCGAACCAATCTAAACGTGGCCAATATGAATAGAGCAGTAATAGCTCATAGTATTGGATTTGTAACAAATTTTATTTGAGCTCGGACTTTGCGAGTTATTCTACTGCAGAGAAGTAAAATGAAACATTATGTGTGAAGGTCAAAGTTTCTCGAAAAAATATAAAGTAAAAAAGATGAATCATCACAGGCACAAGCAGGGATGTTGTTTGCGATCAGGCTATGATTTGTTTTTTCCCGTCACACTAGATTATTCTTTAAACTAGTCTTTATTATTATGCTAGTCTAAATTTTCAAATCCGTTGCTTGAGTGGGTGTTTCCTAATTGATATAATCTGGGTGTCTCCAAGACTAGATTTTGTTTTCTTTCTTCTATGTCAGCACGCTTCACTATGGATCGCATAGTCACTTGACAGTGAGATGGCGGTTCAGTGCAAAATTATTGACGATACAAGTTTTTTTTTAATACATACGTAAACGAGTACCTTAATTTCTGCAATTATGACACGTTTTGCAGCGCTATTGACGATGCATGTTATTAACTTCGCACAACAGATAGTGATTGATAAACTCTAATAGTCAGTCATCCTATGAACGACAAACTATTTCGCTGTTTCGTGGCTGTTTTGGCTCACAATTAAAGTTAATTGGACGCTACCTGTGGCGTTTAGCTATTGAAATTAGATGGACGCTTTTTAATTACGCAGCGATCTTTAGCTTCGGAATTTGTGCTTTAGGATTTACGTGTCAGTTGAGAAAGAATAATACGAAAATAAAAAATATAGCGTAATTTTACAAGTCAATGCTACTGATATTACATTTGTAAAAGTTTGGATGCCTGTTGCTCAATCACGTTAAAGTGAACAGATTAATCTGGAGTTTGGAATGCGAATGTATTGTCCGGAATATAAATAATCCAAAAAAAATTGAGTCCTATAAGTAATGCCTGGAAAGCCTTTTTCTAAATTGTAGTTTTCAGTGAATACAGATTTATAGAAAAAATACGACGAATTGAAAACTTTCTCCCTTCATGTAGTCCGTTAAACATGCTTATTACACAAATATATTACAGTTAAAATAGTTTGTAAGTGTGAACATTTGTTTCACATGTAAAGGCGAATAGATTTAAAGGAAATTAAATACTTTTTAGCTAAATTGCCTGAATTGAAATACATATTTTCCATAAAAAGGCTGTTAAGCCGCAGGTTATTCAATTTATAAAATAGGTACATTACTCGTATAACACATATTTCATAATCATTTGTATAATATCGTCTTGTGATGTTATTAAAATCTAAAATGTCAAGCTTTACAATGCCCGTAAGATTAATGAATCCAGTTCATTCAATTCCAGCTTAATAGCAACTAAAATTAAATAAATGATAACTCACCATCTTCTTATCAAAGAGTACGTCGTTCTTGTACCAGGTGATGATAGCTGGCGGTCGGCTGCCTTCTGCCATACATCGCAAGGTCGCTGATTGCCCCGCTATCAGTTGCTGCGGCCGGTTTACGAGGGAAACCGATAGTGGCGCCACTGGTGACATAATGCAAGGTTAAAGTCCAACAAAGCCACGTAGCCGTACATTCAAATCCAGCTTGCACCTCTCAGTATTTTTGATGATGTATAAGTTGTACACCACCACTGTCTTTGACGGTTAAGGAAAACATTGTAAGGACACCAGAATAATACGAGTGTACTAAAATAGTTATTTGTTATACAAGAAGTGCAAAGTTGATTTTTAACCGCGTGCTCAATTTTGATGACCGAGCAAGCGAAGGATTCTAATTTTGAAAACTAAAATTAGAATCCTGAGCGTAGCAAGGTAATCAAAATAGCAGAAGGTGAAAAATCTTTGCACTCGAGTGCAACACGTAACTTTTCATTCCACCTCAGCGAGGAAATGACTAAATGCAAATTTTTAAATGTTTTCGCGCTAAGCAAATTAAAAAAAAGTTAGTACACCAAGGAGGTTCCGAGTCTGAATTTTTAACATATTAAAAAAAAATGTATGATGCATTCGGCACCAAGGAGGTAGAAATAAATAGGTTGAATTATGTTTTGAATTCAAAACCTCAGTACACACGATGTTCTAAATTCAAATTTACTTCAACCTCTAGAGGGTAAAAACGACTTTTGCGCCCTGATATCGAGGAGCAAAAGTACTCTTTCCGAGCTGGTGGGATGAAATATACATTTGTACTACACCTGCTCGGAAAGTACCTTGATACTTTATCAAATTTACGGTAGAAAGTACGTCATTGCATATCGAACAAATATGCGGCGAGAAAACGCATTTGAGCGGAGAAAAAAGTGTATGAAAATCCATTTCTTACGTGGTTTTTCTTTTTTAATTTTGGGTAAAGTCTTACCCAAAATGCGCTGGTAACCTAAATATCAAAAGCCAAAAAGTTTTTACAGTGAGTTTTTATCTCCAAGTTCGCAAAATGACACTGGCCACTAGCTGTGTGTTGGATGGTGTCAAACAATTTGAAAAAAGAACATGTGAAAATTGCAGACGCCATTGGCGCCATTTTCAATACAGCATAAATACTGATTGATAACCTTTTACCACAGAAATCAATTAAAAAATATAATAAAACTTATGACGATTTTTTGCAATGAAAAAGTGAAAAAAATGCGGCATCTTTTTCTCAAACTGTTTTGCTAGCTTATTTCTGTGAAAAAGCGCAAAAATACAAACCAAGTACGTTATGGTCTATGTACTTAATGTTGAAAAGTACTATATTGACAAGAAACGACATAAATCGATTAGTAAAGATTTAGTTTTTTATTTTCCTCGTAGGTGTAGTAAAAAGCACTATGTATCACTCGAGAGAAAGTGCGATTCCCGATCTCGGGTGTTTTAAAGCCCTCGCCTACGGCTCGGGCTTTAAACGACACCCTCGACAGTAATCGGTCACTTTCTCCTCTCGGTGAACAATGTACTATTATTGAATCATCCACCAATCCGCATTACGCCAGGGTATTGGATTATGGCCTTGATCGTCTCCTTGTGCAAAATATTGTTCATTATTTAATAGAATGACATAATTTATTTTAGACGATACGAGCCTTACAGCGAGATAGATTTTCGTCGAAACATCAATACACATCTATCGGTTTTTATTCAAATTTGACTGTCATTTGGGTTTTTTCTTTAACAAATGGTCTTGTACTTTAATTAAGGGTATAATCATGAACAAAAAAATCCAACATATACTATTTTTTTGACTATTGTATAATCTACTTAAACACGAGAATTCGATTAAACTGTAATTATAACGTGAAACCAACATGTTTACATGTATAAACTCATTTGCGAGTTCTAACAACGTAAACTCAACTCAATATCATCAAGTTAAAATTCCTCGGAAAACTTTTCCATTCTACGCCTAAGACAAACATTAAGTAAAACAAAGCGGTTAAGTGCAAGTCGGGCTGTAGTACCAAGAGTTATGTTATCTTTACTGCTATATCTACAGGTTTTTTTAAAATTTTGCGACGAATGATTACTCAGCTCAAAATTCGTAATATGAGTTTTACTCACTGTTTCGTTTAATTTGTTCACTTTGACATTTGTTTTGAAGTATACAAACATGCCTTAAGTTATTAGTTTGTGTGTATTTACTTAATTCCCATAAATAAACTTGTCACATAAGCTGGTTTTTTGGATCACATTTTACAAAAGGTATTTTTATTTATCAGATATTATGTCATACTAAACATCAACATAGATGCTATGTATATTTGTGATGATTACTATTATTACTCGTTAATATAATTATTCTGTTACTAATCATACGAAGCCAGACGTAGATCAACAAACACCACAACATTATCGTATACGAACCCATTTATATAATAAACTCTAGAAACGACTTTTAAAATGGGCTCGTTAATTTACACTGTGTCAAAATTGTGAAAATTTAATCAATCCTGCCACAGGGCAATCCTTTATTCTGTACAAAATGTGATTTGTTTTACAAAAGGCCTGTTGAAACGCCTATCGTTTTAAGTCGCCACTTAATTGGTCTACTATCTTTTTATGAGTCCAAAATTCATTCGAAACAGTACGACGTAAAAGGATTAATAAAATCTTTTTAAGTGGGAATTCCATCCATTCTGGGTGAAGTTTATTTTAATTTTCGCCGAATTCTATTTTTTATTCTGCGGTTAATGGTTGTTCTTTCAATTAAACGATAACATAAAGGCTTGTTAAAAACATACACGCCTACGTATGTTTTATTGTGGTGTTTTGGAAATGTTTGAAGTAATTTCATTTGTTAACAGAATATTCAAAATAAACACGATAGTTACCAGGCGATAAAGATCGAATGGGCACAAGTATATTTCTGCAAAACGACCTAGGTAATTACACGTTTCTTTTATTTATATGACCGTCATTCATTTACTGGATATTGTCGGTGGCTTTGTTCGGCCAAACTTTGAAATCTTTTTCGTTAAAAAATGTGGAAAAACACTAAAACTGCTTTCAGCATGACTTAAAGTAACATGTCGTTTGACTTCTACATCTCATAATATTTTACTCATACGAAAATGCAAAATATATTACGTATTTTTTTTCAACACACTTGCTCATAAATTGGCTCTAATTTCACTGCAATCAGGCATGTAATTATTCATATAATCAAACTGTTACTTTTTCATTTCTATTACTCACAACTTGAGTTATAGAGCTTTTTTAATCCGTTGAGTTGCTTTGTTCTAAAAATGTTTCAGTCCAAAAAAAATCGTGTTAAATAGAACAAATGAATGAATATGAGTGTAATGAGTAGATATTGCTTGCTCATTTTATGCAACTTCGCCTTTAAATAAATAATTTAAACTTGTAATTCCGCATTTAGTAAGTGGCTAAAAAAAACGCATCCACAGTAAGCAAAAACATTAGAAAACTTTTTTTTTGTCTGTAGCTTAGTTGCGCGTGCATAATACGAGGGTCAAACTGAAAGTTCTTAGAAAATCAAAAACTGATTACATTAGCCTTATTAGTTTATTATATCTTTTAAAAATATTGTCCATTCACGTCAATACACCGCTGCATGCGATGGAACCACTGGGAAAAGCACTTTGCCCACTCGTCCTTAGGCAATAAAGTCCTCTTCAATGGCATCGCGATACGCAGCCACAGCTTCTTCAGCATTCATAAACCGTTTTCCTTTAAGTTTTTCTTAAGTTTTTGAAAATAAATAAAAATCACAAGGCGCGAGGTCGGGGCTCTACGGCGGGTGACCCAGTAATTCAACGTTTGATGTCACCAAATAGTCGATCGTTCGCTTGGCGGTGTGCGATGAGGCGTTGTCGTGGTGAAGGAGGATCCTACTGCGAGGTCGTTTCTCTCGAACTTTTTCCAAGACAAGTGGCAAACAATTGGTAGTGTACCATTCTGAAGAAACTGTTTTTTGATCCTCTAACACAATTGTTGCGAAATGACCTATCCTTCCAAAGAACGAGGCCACTATTTTTTTCCCCGCACTTCGATCTCTCTTCACTTTAGTTGGCAACTCCTCGAAAGGAAACACCCACTGAGCAGATTGTCTTTTGGTTTCAGGATCATAACAGTAAATCCAGCTTTCGTCACCTGTTAGTATGTCGAACACAGCATTTGAGTCGCCTCCGTTAAATCTTTTAATCATTTTACGGCACCAATCCACACGATGGAGTTTTTGAGCCTCAGTCAAATTATGAGGTATCCACCGGGCGCAAAGCTTCCTGACCGCTAAATGTTCGTGTAGGATTTTGTGCACTTGACTCATACCGATGCCTAAGCTTGTCCGAATCTGCTGATAGGTCACTCTTTTGTCAGTCTCTATCATACGCCGCACAACACAGATGTTATCTTCAGTCGTCGCCGTAGAAGGCCGTCCCTCACGTAAATCATCAGTGAGATTAGTGGGACCACGTTTAAACTCATTAAACCAGTTGTAAACAGTCGCATGGGGCTTCATCGTGAAAGGCCAATCGTAGTCTATCATAACTTTCTTGTTGACTTAAATGACATCGAAAGTCATAAAAAATCATTGCACGAAAATTTTCTCGTGTTAAATTCATGTTAACGTGACACAGACAATTCTCAATTTGCCGCCAAATCGTAAAACAAATGACAAATGAATGAAGTATATACTCAGTAATATTGGCAAAGAGTTCTATTTTCAAATTATAGAATTATTTTTTTATTATATTGTTTATAAGTGGCCAGTTCTAAGAACTTTCAGTTTGACCCTCGTATGACAACTGATTAACTTCACCCGCCAAAACGAAAAAAAATTCAAAGCTCTTATTCACTGTTGAAATGATGTTTATTGTTATTTTATTTGAAAAGTGTGTTGAAAAACGTCGTATGATACACGTATGTATTGATAATAACCGTCTTCGGCTCTCTTAAGGCCCTCACCTCCTTTCAGTTCTTAATGGCACCTCAGCGGTAATCACCAACTTTATACACTTATAGCGCAATCTGCTATCATAAGCCAGTTATATACATTGTGTTTGTTGAGTTATGAGACAATGCGAGCTATCGCAATACAACGAGGAAGATAGAACAAATAGAGGAAATAAAAGTAGGTACCTAGTTATCTATGACGATTGACCACAATGCCTTGATAAAAAAAAATCTATCATGTTTAGCTGACAGAGATAAAATAATGACCAAAATGGTACTCACAATTCATCTCAAGCCGTATAGTCTTCTCCAAAGGCGGCACTAAGTTTGTGTTTGAGGCTTTGCATTTGAAAGTAGAGTTGAGGTCTTCTCGTTTTACATGCGGTATCATCATTCTGTTTTCTGTGATGTGAGCGTCAGTCTTCCCTCGAACATACGGCAACAGCACCGTATCGTCCGCGTACCAGTTCACTTCAGGATCAGGTTTCCCTGTAAATATATTTTGTTTATAGAAACGAGTTTTTTTTTAGGTCAAAAAATTTATATTTTTATCACATATTATGTATGTGTATATATCGCTCTTTGAAGCATTTATCAACGGGTAGTCCCAGAGGTAGTCCCATTTAGTTTTAATGCAATCGGTGTGGTGGATTTTGAAATATGAACAAAAACTAATTTTTACTTTTATACACCTCGATGACCTAGTGCTGTCTTCTTATGAAATTGACGATTGTCTGAATCTTAATTTTAAATTGAAGCCGGTTTTTGATTGTTCGGAGAAAAAAAATGTAGTACCCTTAATTTGAAAATTAAATATTTGCACTTAATATTACTAGAAAATATATTTAGGACTTGTAAAGTTATCAAAGTCGGCGAGTTTGCCCAGTTTCACAGTTTCTCACGAGCTGTGGTTATTTGGTAAGTGACCTAATTTTAATGCTAAGAATAGTTGTTTGTGAATGTTAATTTCTTCTTGTATTGATTTTAGATGCTCCGAGTAGATTATGAAAACAATACTTAACAATCAAAAACTATTTAAATTATTATTATTCTTATCGATAGTTCTAAAGTTTTCTGCTTTAGAATGTGTTATCAAAATACGGCTTGAATAGTCATCAAGTTTAATTAGATAATGGCAGTAATATAAAAAATACGTGACAGGTACATTTTACTATATGAACGCAAGTCTCTGCAAAAAGAAAAGAAACCATTTTTTCTTTAATTTTATTTGAAATCGTTTGAAGTCACAAACCTCTCGTCACATATTTGCTGCATGAATTAAACTTCACAAAATAATACTAAATTACAGTATTTCCATAGTAGTTTGCTATGATTTAAAAAAAAAACTATCGAATATTCCAAAAAGTCGTGTTGTTTTTGAATCCAAAAAAACAATCTCTAGAATGAAACTCTGGAAAGCTTTATTTTTTGCACATTATTAACAACAAACGTGATAACAGGGTCGGTACTAAGCCCGTCCACTACGCCGCGTTATTACAATTGAAAGATAATCCCTTCGGCGCGACGTCATGTCACTGTAAGCAAAATAACTAGCGTCTCCATTGAAGTGAATAAATAAATGAAAAAATTGCTACCACCGTATCAGCCGTATTAACTATACAGGGTCCCGACTCCAGAGTGTTAGTAAAAATTAGTTAGTGTTAGTTAATTTAGTTATAATCCACAATCTTTATCTTCATTTTTGCTCCCCATTTAGGGTATCTTTAAGGCACACTATGCCACTGCTCTATTAAAACTGGAAGTGTTCTCTCACAAGGAGAGAGATAAAACCATAATCCCCCACGCTAGGTAAGTACGGATTGACGGATGACACATCTTCTAAAGATTTCTTGGAACATTACAGTTTCTTGACGATGTTTTTTGAACTTCAATTTGAACCATATTGAGAGGTGTAGGTGGAATCGTAATCAACGACTTCACGATTGTTCTCGTTGTTGATTCTCGCCATTAGGTTTCCACGGTTGAACATTGCCAAATGTATTTAAATCACGGCTCCAATTCATACAATTTCGCATAAATTATTTACACGTGATTTTAACGGAGTTGCCAATATTCATATTTCCTTCCTTCTGATTTCTAAATAGGTAACTTCCGTTCCACGAAACATCATGTGCCGAGAGCTGGCAGTAAATGTTGAAAAGGTATATTAGTCAATCTGAAAACATGTAATATAACTCTCCTATTATACCCCGATACGGATGTGCAGACCTGGTAGGTGAGTAGCGGGGTAAAAGGAATCTATAATAAGTTTTTATTTTTAATACATTTACCGTCGACATGGTCGTCATCCAAAGCGACGGAAGTACGAGCTTGGAGCGTTTAAAAATGATTGGACGATGGCAGCTTAGGACCAGATAAAGTGGAGGGAATTGGGGGAACCGTTTTCTCAGCTGTGAGACAACTAAGGTTAAATAAAAAAAATGCATATTGCCTCAAACAGTTTATTGAACAAAAAAATGAAATGTATAAATTTGCTAGATTTATTTTGCCCCACTACTCACCAGCCAGGTCTCCACCTCCGTGTTGAGGTATACGGAATTTAATGGTAGAGCTATGTGACAAGTTTTCAGCTGATTTTAAATACCTGACCAATATTTTCAGCCAGCTCGCGGAATATTAAGCCCAATTTTTTTTGGCTCTTTGAATCATTTTGATGCTCTTTACAGTTAAAAATTGTATAGTTTTTTTAGCAAGCGTATACCATTAATACAAAACCTATTTTTTTTTTATTCTGCCTCGTTGTGTATGTTTGTAATGACAAACATTTGAAAAATTCTGCAGTTGCGTTCAACTTAAGTTATTGCCTTACTTACAACGTGCGTCATCTTCGACCACACCGTCAAGCGAGTTGGTGCTTAAACGCGGATCTATAAGCGATAAAAAAAACTTAACACTTCAAATTAACTACTAATGTTACAAGTAAATGTTTCAAATACGGCCGCAAAAGGAAATACGTAGAAAATTTTATTCTCTGCACATAATTAACTCCAAACGTGTGTGATAACAGGGTCGCTACTAAGCCTGTCCACCCCGCCGCGTCATCACAATCGGGAGATAATCCCCTGGCCCGACGCCAGCCGCCATACTGCCGAGTTTTCAATGAACCCATTCAGATGGAATATCTCTTCCAATGTTTCCATAAAAGAAATCAGGCGATAGAAAAATTTAACTTTGCTCGAATTTTATTTCAGAGCTCGCAGCCTTGTTTAATTGTGATCTTGTGGTTGAAAACTACATTTATAAAGTTTTAAAATGTTTGCTTAATATTAACGTGAATATATTTAGCATTAATAACAAAATAAATTACAAGAGTCATAGGATACGAATTGAATGAACATTTCTAAATCGATGCGATAGCTGCTCCTTTATAATCCATGAATAAGCTAAGCACGTGTTTTCAAGTTTATCTTGGTCTAAGCCATACTCAAACCTATACAATCGTAGATCAAGCTATACGTCCGATTGTGCTCTACGTACACGTCGTCTAAGATACGAGTATTAGTTGTAGCGTAGACCTCACGCGTTGGTGGTCGGAGTTTTCCGAAAGGTCTACACCGTAAGCTGTAAACGCACGTAGCGTAAGCACGTAGCGCTGTCAAGGTAGGTACGAAATACGATCTGTAACTGTTTTATAGTATTAATTTAATATGTATACTCTCATAAATCTAGTGATGTGCTACTTTGCGCTGTATTTTAGAATATTTAATGTAAGATTTTGCAAATCAAGATATCCAATTGACCAATTGTGGTCTGGTTTAGTCGTTTGATTGCCCTATAGTTTTCTAAATGAGATTTCCATTCGTCATCACATTCGTCGACGCCGTTAATCCAGTCGGGTACGCATCGCCACCGCAGACTTTTCACCAAATCCATTCGAATGGAATATCTCCCCCGATGTTTCCATGAAATAAATCAACTGGTAGAAAAACTGGCGCTTTGCTTTGAGACACTTTTAACGATTTATGGAATACTATCAAACCAAAATGAAGTTATTCAAGTGAAAAAGTCTCGGTATTTTGAGCACTAGTTTTTTACCAATGTTTTTAGGTTTTATTTTGCTACAATCTCTCGAAATATGCAACACTATTTACACTAAAAGTAGTAAAGTAGTGATAAAAGTAGCCTATGTGCCATATTCCAAACATGATTTTATCGTGATCCTTATTTCAACTCGATCTGTTTAGCCGATTTTATCATAAGGAAATAACGGCCACGAATTAACTACCTATTAGCCAGAAGAAAATTTTTGAAGAATTTTCGCTGTAACTTTTTTTTAGTTTAGGAGACCAGCAGCTCTTTATAATATTACATTTATATTTATATATTGAAATAGATGACAAAAACAAAATTTAAAAAATTGATTAACTCCGACTACCTCTTATCTCGGATTATCTGTATAACGTTCTACTAGTCAAGCGCTTTCATTTGATACCCATATTGAGGTAATACGAGGGTCAAACTGAAAGTTCTTAGAAAATCAAAAACTGATTACATTAGCCAGTTATTAGTTTTATTATATCTTTTCAAAATATTACGTCACGTCAATACACCGCTGCATGCGATGGAACCACTGGGAAAAGCACTTTGCCCACTCGTCCTTAGGGGTATCTTCAATGGCATCGCGATACGCAGCCACCGCTTCTTCAGCATTCATAAACCGCTTTCCTTTAAGTTTTTCTTTAATTTTTGAAAATAAATAAAAATCACAAGGCGCGAGGTCGGGGCTATACGGCGGGTGACCCAGTAATTCAACGTTTGATGTCGCCAAATAGTCGATCGTTCGCTTGGCGGTGTGCGATGAGGCGTTGTCGTGGTGAAGGAGGATCCTACTGCGAGGTCGTTTCTCTCGAACTTTTTCCAAGACAAGTGGCAAACAATTGGTAGTGTATCATTCTGTAGAAACTGTTTTTTGATCCTCTAACACAATTGTTGCGAAATGACCTATCCTTCCAAAGAACGAGGCCACCATTTTTTTCCCCGCACTTCGATCTCTCTTCACTTTAGTTGGCAACTCCTCTAAAGGAAACACCCCCTGAGCAGATTGTCTTTTGGTTTCAGGATCATAACAGTAAATCCAGCTTTCGTCACCTGTTAGTATGTCGAACACAGCATTTGAGTCACCTCCGTTAAATCTTTCAATCATTTTACGGCACCAATCCACACGATGGAGTTTTTGAGCCTCAGTCAAATTATGAGGTATCCACCGGGCGCAAAGCTTCCTGATCGCTAAATGTTCGTGTAGGATTGTGTGCACTTGACTCATACCGATGCCTAAGCTTGTCCGAATCTGCTGATAGGTCACTCTTTTGTCAGTCTCTATCATACGCCGCACAACACAGATGTTATCTTCAGTCGTCGCCGTAGAAGGCCGTCCCTCACGTAAATCATCAGTGAGATTAGTGCGACCACGTTTAAACTCATTAAACCAGTTGTAAACAGTCGTACGAGATGGGGCTTTATCGTGAAAGGCCAATCGTAGTCTATCATAACTTTCTTGTTGACTTAAATGACATCGAAAGTCATAAAAAATCATTGCACGAAAATTTTCTCGTGTTAAATTCATGTTGACGTGACACAGACAATTTTCAATTTGCCGCCAAATCGTAAAACAAATGACAAATGAATGAAGTATATACTCAGTAATATTGGCAAAGAGTTCTATTTTCAAATTATAGAATTATTTTTTTATTATATTGTTTATAAGTGGCCAGTTCTAAGAACTTTCAGTTTGACCCTTTTTTTGGGTCGGGAGTTAAAAAAATATGTTTGATCACTTACCTCCTCTTACTTCACAGACCATGACCAGAGCAGCATTTTCTTCTAAAGGTCCAACTACACCCAATACGTCAGCACCAGAGTAGTCATAAATAAGCATTTGATGTGGAGGCACTGAAACAAAGAATATTCAGCAAAATAACTTCGCATTTTTACGCCCCTTTTATGGACGACTCTACAAACCGCTTATTTTATGAACTTATACTTTTCACATTATTGGTTTAAAAAAATTGAGATCGCTTGAGTACTTGATAAACGAAATTTGAACATTTTGAAGTGTCCTTATATAAGGATAAAATATAAACATATCACAGCCTAAAACTGCACAACGGTAGGTATATACCGATATAACTATATGAAATTACTAATAGGGCTTCGCGGTTTCACCTACGTAATTTCGATTTCCGTGATTTTTACGGGTCAAAAAGTGTACTATTCTCAACTAATCTAACTGTATTCCACATTTGAACCCGTTCCGTGCTGAAATTTCGTCGTGATTGAGCAACAAACATCCAAACTTTGTCACTAATTTATAATATTACTGAGATATCTCTTTGTTCCGTAATTTATTTGGCAACACTTGTTTTGTACACCATAAACGCTTGCGTCGTACATAATTGTTTTTAATGAACTAATTGGAACAAAATAGATTAAATAGACACGTGTCATTAATACCGACTCTAAAAAGACAATAAATGTGAGAACCGTTGGAACCCCCACCAATTAACTTAACACGAACGAGGATTATGAATATGAAAGCTAGCAGACGCCCCGATCGTGAGATATTAAGGATATTACGTCATGGGTATCACTTGATTATTATTTGACGCCATTAATACGCGCCCCCGAACTCAATGGTAATTGGATATTTTATGGTGTTATGAACATAGCTGATTGTACGAGTAAGTGGGTTCTTTGTACGAACAGTCCCTTTCCTAACAAAAGGCTCCTTGCAAATTACCTCTCTCAGAGAAGAGACTAATGGATTTCATACTGCATATGTGCGATGTAGGTTTACTTTTAACCGCTTTGTTCTGCGCCAAAGAAATTTCCTCCCCATCTCTTTGCCTGCGTCTTTCGTCGTCTTGAATAGGATAATTTCTTTGAAAAGCTCGACTGTAGTTTTCTCACCACTTAACAGTTCCTGTGTATGGTTTCCGTGTTTCATTAACAGTGGATTCGTGGCAAATTGTGTCTAATATTTGATTTATTCTAACTAAAATCGTTATTAACCTTAATCGATCTTAATTCCAAATATTTAAATTTGTTTGCATTTTTTTCACCTTTTTACCTAATAATATTCAGGCTCAAGAAACGCATTTATTTGCAATAATATGGTAGTCAAATAAGTCTAAAAATCTGTTATGTTCTAATTTGAGGTTAACTTACTAATATCATAAGCGTGAAAGTTTGTAAGTATGGATGATCGTTCTTCTTTCACGTAAAAACTACCGAAGGGAAATGGATTGGGACACAGATAGATAATGGTCGGGAATATCTGCTATTGACATATACAGTCAGTATTCGCTTCCATCTAAAAAGTTTTTTTTGTCTGTGGCACCGTAGAGCTCAAACGGATGGGCCGATTTCGATGCGGTTTTTTTTATTTGAAGGTAAATATCCGTGCGGATGTTCTTAGCTATGTTTGGTTAATATCGATTCAAAATGGCCGCCTCCACAAAATGGCGGATAAAATATTTCTTCACAACCTACCCCAATATGGGTATCAAATGATACCCATATTGGGTATCAAATGACTTGACTAGTAGAATACTATACACTATAACAAATTTCAAATCCAAGATGGCCGCCACCACAAAATGGCGATTTACATTATTTTTTTCACTACTGCCTTAATATGGGTATCAAACGAAAGGGCTTGACAAGTAAAATACTTTGAACTATGACAAATTTCAAATCCAAGATAGCCGCTACCACAAAATGGTGAAATACATTTCCTTTTTCACAACTCCCTTAATATGGGTATCAAATGAAAGGGCTTGACTAGTAGAATGTTGTACAGATAATAAATCTGAGGTAATCGGGGGGTTAATCAAAATTTTTAATTTTGTTCTTGTTGTAACTATTAATTTATTATCCCGGAAAATTAACAAGACCGGGAACCACACGGGCGAAACCGCGGGGCGCTACTTGTTTAATAATAATTTATTTTAGCACAATCATTTTAAATAGGAGTTTTTTATTCTAAATAATAATACACTGTAATTTTAATTTTCATCCAGGTTTTATTTGCTTTGATTACATTTATTTTTATTACTATTACTTTTTCAGTAGAATTTTTTCGCCATGAAGTATCACAAATGTACCGAACTTTAGAAAAAGTTTTACTTTTAAATCACGTGCGCCTTTACAGGTAACAGAGTAAGTATAAAATGAAATCAATTTGGCGGCATATTTTGCACAGCTTCTGAAATATTAATGTGAGTGCCGTCGAACAACATAATTACATCATCAAGGTATTAAATGGAGCGTGGAAGCGAATTCTCCCGCGACCATTTAAATGAAGGTTTTTATTCGTTTATTAATGATAGGAAACTTGTCTGCGGAGTTCCCGACGTTCGGACAATTTGATCTATTCAAATCTAATTTCCTTTTAAATTTAACCTGTCTCCTGCAGATTTTTATCTGTGTCATCGCGTCGGCGGTTTTTATCTGCAGGCAGCTGAGCATCGCCGCAATCCAGTCTCGACAGTTTATAATTAAAATGTCTGGGCGATGTCATCACTAGGCGTTATTCCCGCGATTCTTGATATCACCAAATTGATTTCCTGGTGTTGGCTTTATCACCTCATAAAATTTTTGAGGAAACTTATCTCTTTTGTGATTTTATCGGGGCTAAAATGGATTTACATTGTTTTGTTTTGTGCGATACTGAAATTGTTATAATTGGTGGTTTAAGGACTAATAAAAATATTCATTAATAACTAAACATTACTGTGTTCCGGTTTGAAGGGCAAAGTTTCCAAAGAAATTACAGGTCTTAGAGATATAACATTTTAGATCTCTGGGGGACGAGCGTAGTGCAGTGCTAAGTAATGATTTGAATTCTTCATGTTCCAATAGCTGCGTGTTACTGTGCTATTTATGTGGCAGGCATGTTGTTTACCATCAGGGACATGTCCAGCTCATCTCGTCACTCTAATTTTTTTTTTGAAAGCCGCCGTAATCTGATTGCATACGTATCCGAATAAATAATGCTGAAATATATCATGCAATTCTACTTATTTCGCAAACGTTTGTTCGATATTATTACAATTGAAGTACTATTAGAAACTTTGCAGTATTATGCCAATCGAATAAATCCTTTTGAAAACAATTACTACAAACGCGTGGGTATCAGAGAGTTCTTCACAATTCTACTGTAATAGCTCTTATTTACGAGTGATCTTACTAGCACCATCATGCGTATTTTCTACGTTATTAGAGGTATTTTTGCAAGATGAACTTAAACATATTATGTTTAGATTTCTTCCTTGCCTTCTTGTGTTGCCTACACAGTATTTTAATATAAAAACTAACATTTTAAATGAATATACGGGTATCTCACGTGATGTACCGTCAGTCTAGCCCGACTTAAGTTTTGGCAACGTCCGGCGGCTTTTTACCCAACTGCGTGACGCAAAGGAGTGGTAATGTGTTTATCAGCCTATGTACCTTATGTATGTATGTTCTTTTGAAGCACTATACAGACCAAAGGCCTGGGCCGATTTTCATAATTCACATTTCAATCGATTCTTAGTACAACAGCTAGTGACACTGAAGACATGCCGTTAGTGTAAATTCAATATGGCGGCTACTGGACGCCATATTGTGCAAATAAAAAAAATTAAGTCAACAAACTATGTCACTATCGTTGAATAGGTATTTAAAATATCTAATAGTTTTCTCTCAACGTTTTTCGATTTGGCTAACCGTTTAGGATGTGTATCAATTTAAAGTTGCGTATTAACCATTCTCACATTTATAGATTTTTAGGTAGCAGAAAACTTTGTATAGCTAACTGTACGTGTGAATGTGGATGGACTTAAATACTAAAAGATCTAAGTAAGTATTGTTTTTCGTACGCAGAGGAAATGCATTTACACATACCACCCGGAGGAAACGACCGGGATTACGTTGCAATCTATACCACATATGAATATGGTCTCGTATGAATTTCTACTAAAAATTCCATGGGGTGTCAACTCTGCTGCTGATGGTGAGAACACGGAACCGCCCTAGGATTGCTCCACCTCGGTCACCCAACTCCAACTTCAAACGGTTTAGTACTCAACTTACACAAAACTATACAAATTACATGCAGTAGAAAAACCTAAATATTATAACAGTAGAAATGAAGCCATTTGGTCAAAACCCAAAAGATGAACATTATGTTGAACATACATTCATAGCATTGTTCACAATAAAAAAGTATAAATAAAAAATTTAATTTAAAAACTCAACAAACCCGACTGCATAAAAAGTAAACCCAATTACATTTCTGAATCTCATTATGATGACATGTAATAACTTTGGTTCGTATCATTTTCGTGAAAAACGAATAGCAAAGGAGTTATGGGAGATATGGCTAAAATAAGGTTTGAACTTCAAGCCAATATGGCGGCTAACGCACCGATCGAATTTGGTCGCATTTTTGGAAGTAAGCTATTTATTAGTACATAGGCGGAAAAAAGCTGGCTAAAATTAATTACATGTCAAAGTCTAACCCGACTGCCCTAAGAGTCTACCAGGGAAAGTTCTACACCCTTACCAGTTATTCTACCGCCTAGCAGTAATGTGATGGCATCACTGTATTCCGGCTTGAAGTAAAATGTTTCCAGTGAAATTGGGCATAGAGATAAAATATCTTAAGTATCTAGGTGACGAGCGCAGTGCAGTGCAAGGGAATGATTTGGACTCCTCGTGATCCAATAGCTAAATATCACTATGCTATTATGGACAAGCATTTTGCTTACAGAATACCCCAATGCCTAAAGACAAAAGTCTTTAACCAGTGCGTGTTGCCAGTGATTGCTTATGGAACTGAGACGTGGTCCTTAACTGTGGGCTTCATAACGAAGCTCAAAGCTACACAGCGAGCTATGGAGAGGGCTATGCTCGGAGTCTCTTTGCGCGACAGAATCCGTAATGAGGATATTCGCAAAAGAACGAAAGTGGCCGACATAGCTCAAAGAGTAAGCAAGCTGAAGTGGCAATGGGCAGGCCACATCGCTCGCAGAACTGACAACCGATGGGGAAGAAAGGTTCTCGAGTGGCGACCACGAACCAGAAGACGCAGTGTTGGACGGCCTCCTACTAGATAGACAGATGACCTCACAAAGGTCGTTGGAAACCGCTGGATGCAGGTTGCGCAGGACCGTTCGTTGTGGAAATCTGGAGGGGAGGCCTATGTTCAGCAGTGGACGTCTTGCAGCTGATGATGATGATGATTATATTGCTTACCATCAAGCACATGTCTTGCTTGTCTCGTCTATCGATTGTTGAACAATGTTAAATTTTTCCAGAAATTCAATTAATAAATTCGCTTACAGTGACATCACTAAAGTCAAAATCTTACCTATAACAGTCAATCGAATCTGAAAGTTTCTTGTAGGAGAGTTCTTGAAGTCCACTCTACATCTATAAACTCCTTCGTCATCCAGCTGCACAGAACTGAGAGTAAGCGCCGCGGGCCGAGTAATGGTGGCGAAGTAAGCTCTGGGACCGAAGGCACTGGGGTCTGACCATTGAAGCGCGCTGTTGAAGGAACGGCCACGGACGTCGAAACTAGAAATAAGTACAAAACACAAATCGGTCACTAAAGAGAAAAATCATATTTTTCTAGCACATATAAGACAGACAGATATAAACACTTTATTAAACACACCAGATAAAATACAAAGGAAAAGACTTCAAGAGTCTAGACTCTAGAACATCGCCGTAAAGTTACAAGCTTTTATCGGGTACATTTTGTAGAGTAGGCGTCTACATAATCTAATAGCACCGTCTATTTCTTCTATCGGAGTGTTCGTAGATAATTGACGTTCTAATGACTCGAATGAAAAGATTTGACTCTGCTTTCGTAATTTTCCGAGACATACTAGCAAATTTTGGGTAGGTATTTGAGGCAAGCTGAACACTTGTCCGATTCAAATCTCCTTTTTTATGTGGGGGAAATACATTTACGTATCCTCACCATGCAGGGACATGGTGAGGTATATCGGGTTCGACACCATAACGACGACAGTCATGGTGCTGACTAAAACCCCCACAGATTTCTCCTGTATGGGCAGGAGTCAGGATCGCGGGGTCACTTTTCACATTCCCGTCAACGACCTTGACCCTTGCCACCGGCCTAACGGACCCGCCTAGCCGGGGGCATGAGTACCCCCGCATTTAGCTCTAGTGACGCCTGGGAAATGAGCGACGCGTCCTTTCCTAGAAGGCCTATCCCTAGGCGGGGTGCCGGACGGCCCTTAACGTCTGACACCCCAGGCCTTCCAGTGGAGACGGGATGCTAGCCGAGAGTCGCAATCTTCAGGCTTGCACCTGTTTTCGCTTCCGCCTCAGGTTCCGGTTCCGCATCTATGGCCGCAGCACGGGCTTTGTGATTCCACTGAACTCTCTGCTAATCAGATTGCTCGTGGAGGACCCTCATCTGGCAAACTTAGGAATTTTACCTGGCCGATATGTCAACCGAATAACCTTCCCAAGTCTTTCAGTCCCTCTCCCCAACCTATACACGCACTGCTCAAGGAGGTGAAGCGCGCGTGTAGAAGTTCTTAGCGCCGGCCGAGATTCGCCATCGCACAACAATATGGTACCGATGCAAGTTGTTGTGTGATGCCTAGGGTGCACCACGTGAACACGTGGAGGTTTTGGAGCCACGAACCCCCGCCCGTCCCCTGGTGTATGCTGATTATGACGTAGAATTATTCTAGTATCAATATTTTTTTCAAAAATCTGTATCTAATCAAATGTATATTTTTAATATTCCTTAACAGAGTACCGTCTATAATACGGTAATGTACAGTAGTCAGCCTGAATATTAATACAATTTTCTCATAGCCCCATAAAAGGCACCTGTGAACGAAATAAAGACATACGAAATGAGGCGTAAAACTTTAACTGTTCTGCCATCATCGTACCATTTCTGAAACTAAATTTAACTTCAGATAAAATGAGATAAGTAATAATAACTAGTCTTGTCTGTTGCTTGACTCCTACAACAACATGTTGAACGTTAATTTGTATATGTAGGTCAAGAATATAATAATCCTCCTACTTACCCTTACTAGAGAGACGCTAGGTCCTACTAAACATATATAATATTCGTCACATACTGGACATAAATAAATCTATTCCTTAGTAAAGAGTGTAGGTAGGTATATTCTATATCCACTATATTTTAGGTATTTCGGTGTTACACACTAATTGAATTGAATGACTTGTATTCCAATAGTTCAAATATCCTAGCCTCGTGGCTTAGTGGGTAGTAACTCTCCCTACGAAGCTGAGAGTCGTAGGTTGGATTCCCACCTTGTACTAATTTTGTGTGATGAATACAAATATGTGTACTGTGTCTAGGTGTTTCTATTTATGACAAGTATGTTACAATTATATAAGCAATATATCACCATCAGATACCTTTCTGGTCGCCATAGTACAAGTTTTGCTTAGTTTGGGGTCAGATGGTGTTGTGCGTGTATTGTCCACCAATTTTTTTTTATTATCCCTAAAGGTGTAATATGATCTATGCATTAATTACATATTGTATTATTTACACACATTATCACAAGTAGTACTTAAGGGATATCAGGCATGTTGCTTACCATCAGGCACATGTCCTGATCGTCTCGTCACTCTTTATTTAAATAATAAAAAAACAACTGTAATTAATGTTGGTGGTATATATTAATTCTATTTTTCAGGTGACTCCTGCTCCGGCACATACCTGGTGCACAGGTTGGCCAAATCTGTCGAGCGTGGTACAACAGCTAGGATTATGATCAGCTTTGTTAGCTGATCATAATACTAGCTGTTAGTACAGCTAGTATTATGGACCATTTTGCGATTGATTGATGATTTAACTTTCTTATTTTTATGTACATGTTACATTTATTAAATCACAAAACTAATCCAATGATCTATCACTATTCTAATAGTGAGAATAATGTATCTAACGTTATATCTTGTAACTAATCTGTATCACCTATTCATAATCACAGAAGATCTAACAGGTCACCAACTAACGAGAATCTATATTGAAAAAAAAAAAAATAACAAGAACATCTCTCAACTTTAATAAAATTTTCGTAAATTGGCGACAAGGTAACTTCAAGGTCTGAAAAAGGCGTCAAATTCTAGAATAAAGGACGAGCCGACCCGGTGAAGTTTTTCAATTTCCGGCGACAGCTACATTTTTCAATCTGGTGACCTCGCTCTTAAATTATACAGCAAGACGCTTAAAAGAGATGATTTGATTGTATTCCCTGCTGTTCTCAGGTAAATTTAACAATTTAAGCACGCTTTTTTACGACGGTATTATCTCCGCAAAGCGTTCGTTGCGCCCTTTATAGCTTTTGAGAAAATATAATTACAATTTCGTATAATCGGCTACCTTAATAAATATACACCCACTCAAATGCCGAGTTAATGTAGTAATATAAGTTATGAAGGCGCTAATTTTCAAGTTAGCAAACTAATTTAAAAACTATGTCTTTGTTAAATTGATTTTAGAACTAATTGTTACCTATTCTGTCTGTTCTCTGCAGTCTAAAGGTAGCGGTTCGCCCGGAGACCGCGACAGGAGACCGATCTCGGTGCGGACTGGCGCCCATACAATTCTATAGAGTCAAGTGCCTGTCGCGGTCTACGGTCGCGGTCTCCTGTCGCGGTCTCGTGTCGCGAACTTGTACCTTAAAGGTTAACGGCAAAGCCGAAATCAAGAGTATCTAAACGCCTGGCACATTAGTGCTTAAACTTCTATTAAGACAGTTTTTAATTTCATAAAGTTAAATATTTGATTATGTTTTCTTATTCAAAATCGGTAAGCACAGAAACTATCCCAGCAAGTATGGGGAAAACGTTTTATATTACATTTAAATTATTTTTGAGGGAGATTAAAACTACTACAACACTAATACTACAATGTTATACGTTTTACTATCGTCTGGTCTGATACTAAGCTACGACGTAAATTCCTCTGTATCAATCCAAAAAACAACTACATCGGGTGCACGTGTTTCTACCTAACCAAGTGGGGATAGTGGCGTTAGAGCCGTAGTCTACCATGATAGATAGATAGATAGATAGATTGTATTTGAGGAGTTAAATCTTTTCCGACAAGTAGGTTTCCTCAAACCCACAACCAGATAGAAGAGTAATAATAAAGATGATCCACAGCCACTACCAGTTTTGTTAAAATAGTGATTAATTTACGTGTGAAAATTAACGTGGTTATTACACATTTTTAAGAAATGCATGTGTAACTCACGAATGATATGGCCGGTCCAGTCAGACTTAAGTTTAAGTCCGTGCTATACGAACTGCAATCACGCGCATGCCCTTGCCCTGAAAAAATGTCGCCGGGCGCGGCCGAAACTTAAGTCGGTATAGACTGACTATAATATAGTCATTATTGTTCGTGAGTTACCCGTATATTTTTTAAAAGTGATCAATGTTTGCAGCTTTATAAACGAGTTCCTAATTAAAATGGCGGACTAATAAGTAATATAAATGTAATCCATACTAGGGTGACACGCAAATCTCGTGCGATTTCCCTAACGAGGCCGCAACGTCTTGACTGATTCCTTGCGACCTGAAGGTGTAAGTCCTAAGCTAATTGGATCGGCTGTGCTTGGCTTCCGTTCATCCGTACAAAGTGCGCTTCATTAGACTCGACTTTACTCTGTTAATTAAATACGCATTCACAAAGTTTTTTTAAGTCTACTTGAGCTCACGGCAGAGTTTTGATTTGTTCACTTTTAATTATCACATAGCTTGTTCTGGTTTGTTTGTAGGATAAAAGACGTTGTGCCAATTAAATGAAAGTAAATTGTTAAAAAAGGACAAGCATGGGTGAAAGACCTAGAGTAGTAATATGGTACTCTAGCATTTACTGAACGCGTGAACGAACTGAAATACGAGTATTTATTGATCAAAACGTTTTTTTTTTTCTCAAAATTCAACCTATAACAAAACTGTCGTCATTTGTGACTTAATAATTATTATATTTTATTGATTGCATAGTAAATAAGTAACTACATTTTTAAATGCTACATTTGAAGAGTCTAATAATGTTGTATTCCCTGAAACTGTACTAGGCTGAAGCTTGTGTTGAATAATTAATGTATTCCGTCTGATAACAAATCAATATGATAGTAATGTACAAAAGCGTATGCAAGTTTCAAGTTGCTCAAGCATGTGTTGAGTTTAATAATATGTGCATGTGTGCATACACTTGCGTGTGGTTCAATGTTAGGTTTTTTATATTGTTGATATGAAAATTTCTTTTGGCGTACCACACACAGATTTTTCGTGCTCTGTGAATAGAGCTCAAGCGTCACGCTTGTAAATGAAAAATTTTAGGGCGGAACCATGACCATCTAGCGTTACATGGCCGTTGCCATGGTTAAGAGCTAGAAGCATGGCAGTCTAGTCTAGATGGCTATGCTTAGAAGACTTATTTAGACGACAATGCTCTGAAGATTTATTCCAAGCGCCCTCCGGTTTCACCCGCGTAGTTTCCAAAATAAGGCTATCAAATAATAGTCTATGAGTTTTTACTTCCATCGGCAGTCCCTATGACAACCAATTTTTGTTTTTTAGTTTTATTTTTATCAACATTTTATTCTAAATCTAATAATAGATTCACATAGCTGTGACACAAATTAACTGTAAAACATCAAAAAATTTAAAAACAACGTTGAACTATTTTTTTTTAAATAAGTTGTTTTTTCAAAATCAATTTTGGTATATCGCCAATTATTTATTATCTTCAACTTTACTTAACTTCAACTTCACTTTCAAAATATTTTTTTTAAGGTCATAAATTTTTACAACATGTTGTCCATAGGAGACGTTGTATATTTAATAGGTAGTAAATACCAATTTAGTTATAGATTTATTTTGTTTCAGTGAAATCTCCTTTAAGCGCGTTGGTAATTTTGTGAGATGGGAAAAGCAAAAGGACCTTGTCACTGTTACCGTTACCGACACCGCTTCATATGAGTATGTGCATACATAGTAGTAGGGCTCTATGTAGAGTCCCTTTGGGGGGAAGTACCACACCATTGCCAGTTATTCTACCACCAAGCAGCTGTGTGAAAACATCACTGTTTTCTAGTTTGATGGGCAACGTATCCAAAGAACGTACAGGGCATATAGATAAAGCAATTTATACCTCTCGGTAACGAGCGCAGTGCAGTGATGGTTAATGAATGATTTGGTCTCTTCATGTCCCAATGACTGCGTTATTATGGATAGGTATGTTGCTTACCACGAGGCACGTGACCTGCTCGTCTCGGCACTCTATATTAATATATACTAGCGACCCGCCCCGGCTTCGCACGGGTGCAATGCTGATACTAAATTAAATACACTACAGAAAAACTATGAACGTTGTATATAAAACATAGCGGCCCGCTCCGACTTTGCACGGGCATAAAATATATATGCCTATGTCACTCAATGAAAACATGATATTAAACAGTAAACAGTATTTTTCTGCACGCATTAAATTTGGAGTAAAACAATTCCTCTTTTCCTATAATTACTATGAAGATTTCCTGCTATCTTTGGAATATCTAAATTCATAAAATTTTTATTACATTACACATTTTTACTTATTTACTTTTTACATTTTTACCTAGGTATTTATTTTATTTTTTACAACAATTAATATAACACAGGATGTCTTTATACACAACGTTGACAGCTTGCTTGTCATTAGACAATACAAACATGTTTGTTCTTGAGGTTACTCTTGAAACATATATATTACAACAATTAATATAACACAGGATGTCTTTATACACAACGTTCACAGCTTTCTTGTCATTGGACAATACAAACACGTTTTCTCTTGAGGTTACTCTTGAAAGAGCGACATACAGTTGGCCATGTGAAAAACAGTCAACGCTCAAATCTAAGCCTGCAACGTTGAAGGTTTGACCTTGCGATTTATTAATGGTCATTGCATAAGATGTCTTTACCGGAAACTGTAAACGTTTAAATTGGAAGGGTAAATCCGATGGTATCAGAGGGATTCGGGGAATCAATACATCTTCTCCGGTACCACATCCTGTGAGTATTGTGCACTCTATTATGAAAGTTTTCAGTGATTTTATCAGCAAACGCGTGCCATTGCAAAGTTTAGGTGGATTCAGGTTTCTTAATAAAATAACAGGACAACCTACTTTAAACACCATTTTGTGAGGAGGGAGTCCAGACGGGTTCAAAGAGTTTAGAAAGTCTGTAGGAAAATGAACAGCTCCTTCCAAATCGAGAACAGTATCCACCGAGTAGTATATTTTCGTCGGCGCATCAATGTTTGAAAGAATCAAGTTATTTACCTTATCTACTTGTTCATTAGTTGGTGACAGAATCGCTCTTTCATTAAACCAAGATATTGTCTTGTAACTTATGTCATCAATGTCAGGATAGAATTTGTTGACTAACTCTTGGGTGTTGTCTATCAAAACACAAAGGTTTTCAAGGTTAATCCTTCCCTCACTTTGTGTTAATTCTCCATTGCCAACTTTTAGCAGCATCTCTGGAAATAGCCTGTTCTCACGTGAAGATGACGAAACCCTCATATTAGTTTTAAGCTCTAACTTATTGACATGTGGCCAAAGGTTTGATCTTTTTAGGGAAACATTTATTTCGTCAGCACGTGTTCCTCGAGTCACAACTGGTAGGATTTGTCGAAAATCTCCGGAAAACAGAATTGTACATCCACCCATAGGTGAATTTTTGTTGCGCAAATCGCGCATTGTCCTATGCCTCCCCGCACTGCCCGGTCCGACCGGTACCTCCCGCCGCAAACGCAAATTTTAAATTTGTAATATCTCCGAAAATATTTGTTTAATTTACATGCTGTCAGGAACCATATTGATCTATATTAATTGCACGCTGTATTTAAGGTACTTAATTCGATAAGGATTAATGCCGTATTGCTTAAAATAGCTTCGTAAATAAGCCATTTTTTCACATAAAAAGTAAACAATAAAAATGGTTAATGTGGGTTATCCTTAAAAGATAAACATATACCATCGCGGACATTTTTTGTAGACCTTTTTATGGTGTACAATACTGTAGTACATTAATTTGATCTAACTCGTAGGGTTTAGGCAGCGTTTTTGCTAAATTGCTAAATAAGCCCAAAAAAATTGCTTAATTTACGACATCACGTTAGAAACCTCTAAAATTAGCAATGTTGCCTTAGTATATGATGCATTTATTATACATATAAACCTTCCTCTTGAATCACTCTATCTATTGAAAAAAACCGCATCAAAATCCGTTGCGTAGTTTTAAAGATGTAAGCGCACATAGGGATATAGGGACAGAAAAGGCGACTTTGTTTTATACTATGTAGTGATAGTGATGAATACGTAGTGCGTAGACGTAATAATAATTGTTCAAGTTTTACTTCTGTCGGCACTTGCAGAGTGCTACTTTTTTATTTTTTTAATTACAGCTGCACGTTAAAAAATAGTAAGAAAGTGCACAATTTGTCAACATAATTCAATACCAAACATCCTCATGTACGGTAGTGTTGTTGTATAGCGTGCCATTGGGTAACATAAAACATTATTACAACATATTGTTGTCTTCAAACACAAAGGGATACTAAGAGGGTATTTACTTTCACGAATAGCAGCGGGGTTCTTATCAAGGTTTTTTACTTGCAATATTGTCGACGAACAAAAATATTACACCAGAGTTTTCCGAAAAAAGGGACAAAATGAGAGGACATTGTTTTCGTGATTCTGCAATTTCGGTGCTGCAATTATTATTTTAATGGACACTGGTTATTTAAAATGTACTTCAAGATACTACTAATAAAACTGTAATATTGAATCTTGAATACACTTTAAAAAAAATGGAATGCGCACTATTTACTTTTGTTTGTTTTTTTAATTAAATGCAATTTTTTTAACTGTTATAGGTTTACACTTGACCGCCATCTCGCCTGATGTTAAGCGACGATGCGGTCTACAATGGAGCGTATTTACTTAGAAGAAACCGATTCAGTCTCGATTTGAAGACACAAGGATTGTAACCAATAGGGAAACCCCACTCAGGTATCGTATTCCACAGCTTAGACGTTCTTATCACAAAAGTAGAGTCAAATCTCTTCGTTCGTGTCTATGGAACATCAAGCATGAAACGATGTCGCTTTTTCGAGCTACGAGCATTCCGATAGAAAAATGTACAATCTAAAAGCTATCTATCTATGTAAGTGATTATAGATAATATTAAACTGAACCCAAATTGTGCATTTTTATGCTGGTAAATACGCGTGTAACTGTATAACAAATGTGATCTGTAACTGATTCATATTGTATCACTCAGTACATGCAACTGAGGCCCGATCTCTTCGTCGTACCTTCGCCCATTCACACTCCGATACACCCTTATTTACATGTACAGCAATACGCACACACGTCCTCCATTCATACGCCTGCGCAAACACATCAAAAATAGACATCACATACTGAACCAGTGACACAAATTCTCTCTCATAAACACACACCCTCACTCTCACATACCCGTACTCTCGTTAGGGACACTCTCGCACATACAAACTCACCATTCAGCACCAACCTATATTTTCTCTTTTTTTTTTGTACAGAACTTCAGTCTTAATTAATTTGCTGTGATTGAAAAGTATTACAACGAAACTGCCTTTGTTACTAATTTCATAGACTGTAGTTATACTCGTAGCTCAACATTCAAATCAGCAGTAATACTGTGTATAGTATATAAGTTTTAGTATTACCTTTAATTTGCTTTTATTAATATTTTTAGTTTTTTTTTCTCTCTTAATAGTTGTATAAGTTCTGTCAACAGCTATCTTTAAAATGTGAAACTTTTCGGAAATTTAATGGGTCGCCCAAGATACATGCTTTGCCTAGTTTGGGACCCAATGGTACCTCTAGTAGATTTATTTAAATTCAGCAATCTCACTAATATTTAAATGTGCTGTATTGTGTTTTTTTTTTGGAAATAAACGATTTATTATTATTTATTATTATAACTTTTTGTAAACAATCTAGATTAATGTATAAAATAACTAATTCAGTCATAAAACCATTGAATAAATCATCACATTAAAATAAAATTATATTATACAGCAATACTCCAAGGTTTTATCCGCATAGTTCCCGTTCCCGTATCATTTTTTTTTTCGATGAAAAGTAGCCTATTCTGGACTATAATCTCTGATCCAAATTTCAACCCGTTACTTTCCATCTATCCGTTACATTTTATATTATACATAGTAAAGAGTGACGGGACAATCTAGAAATGTGCACGATGGTAAGCAAATAAGCAACACGAAGAGTAAAACTCGATACTAAGCACTAGCACAGCGCTCGTCACCCAAAGATGTAAGATGATATATTTCTGTGCCCTGTAATTTCTCTAGAAACATTGGCCTTCAAATCAGAACATAGAAATACGCAGAAAAACCCGTGGTGCGCTATTAAGTAAAAATACTATAAATGAAATAAAGAAATATTTGTTACTTGTGTAGGCGTCTTTCACAGCAAATTTTTTAAATTCTAGCCATCTAATTATGTAGAGAATCCAGTACTGATTTAAACATCTGTGACCTAGGGTGTGAAACATGTAACCACGAGTAAAGACTTGAATCCAAATACTAGCTCACACTATTCTGTAACGTGCTCACGATGTACTAGACTAGACACTGGAATTTCATATTTCACAGTATTGTCATGGAATGGAATAAATAAAATTGCAATGTCCCTTATTGACTGAGATATTTAATCTATTTTTCCATAAATGATTTAATATAGTTTCTCAATCCACTATGTACCATTTTAACCCACTTCAAAAAAGGAGGTTCTTATTTTGGCTGTACGTTTTTGATATTATATGTCCTACGTTATGTGATGCGATTTGATCATTCATAATTTAAGAGCGACGCTCTTGTCGGTGGAGTTCTTTCCATGTACTACACTCCGCCTTCTTCTTGACTTTCTGATACGACACCACATTTATCGTCTCCTTCACTTGGTTCATGTAACTTCTCCTAGGTCTACCTCTCTTCCTCCTCCCTTCTAATTTACCTTCCATTATTGTTCTAATGAAGTTGTCGTGTCGTATCAGATGCCCCAACATCTTGCCTCTTCTGTTTTCTATTGTTTCCATTAATGTTCTTTTCTCCTCTACCATCTTCAAAAATATATGCGATGCGATAGCTCCACCAAATGTGAATGAATTTCGATGGTTATTTTTTAGTTTGCTAAAATTTGCTTTCGTGTATTTACACAACATAGGGATTAATTCTTATGAAATTTGGTCAATTGTCCGAATTTAATTGAAATTTGAATTTAATTGAAATAGTAGTTAGTTTTTAGGGTTCCGTAGCCAAATGGAAAAATATAGAACCCTTATAGATTCGTCATGTCTATCTGTCACAGCCACTTTTCTCCGAAACTATAAAAACTTTACTATTGAAATTTGGTAGATGTATTACGTGAACCGCATTAAGATTGTCATACAAAAAAATAGAAAAAAAATATACAAATTTTGGGGGTGTCCCATGCTTAGAACTGAAACTCATTTTTTTTTCCATCAACACCATACGTGTGGTTTATCTTTGGATAGGTATTTAAAAATGAGATTGAGGTTTCTAACATAGTTTTTTTCGAAACTGAATAGTTTGCACGAGAGTCTTCCAAAGTGGTAAAATATGTCCTACCTGGTAATTTCTAAAATAAGAAAAAAATAATTTTTTTTGCCAATTTCAGGATGCAAATAGATATGTATGACAAAGATAATTCGTGATTTTATGGAATGTAGCGTCAATGTTTTATTTTTTAAATTTCACTTAAAAAATGATAAATTACAAGATTCAAGATCTGAGAGTCTACCGAATATATCCGTGGTCTACCGCCTAACTAAAACTGTCTTCGCTTTGATGTTGCTCTCTCTTTTCGTTTCGCTTGAAATCATAGAGACAGTAATAGCAAAACCAAAGTAAATTTAGTTAGGCGATAGATCCGCTGGTGAAATCGAGAACTATCATAAACAGGTATGCAAAAATAACTGAACAAAAAATGCTTGAAAACGCCTTATTTAAAGTTGACTTGAAAATATTATTTTTAACGATAATAGTGCCGTACCACCTGTCGTATTAGTATTATAATTAAGTTTAGTAATATTTATTCTTCACACCCATATGTATTAATTAGCATTGGGTGGAGATCGAGCCCACGAACGATGGTCTCGCAGGCAAGACTTATTACCAGGTAAGTCAGCCAGCGAATTCTGGATATGAGTGATTAAACCCAAATATTAAGACAAATTATATTCATTTATTTCACTAGTTTATAGTATTTTTAACTGTAGCCGCGATTTTTTTAGTGATAATCCTTCAGTTATGATTTGTTTTTTCTAAACTAACCTCAAAATTTTTGAGGGTATTTTTTTACATGTTGAGCCTTATCCTGCGCCGAACCCATATGGGATACGCGCCGCTTTATAGGTTAACAATAATAATTAAACGTGTGTTACTTCTACAGGACTTAATTTAATTGGTAAGTTGTAGAAGTATTCAATGCTAACTACAAATATTTTGTAACAAGATTTAATGCAATGTGTAAGAATATTTATTTAGAATTTTACCTGTAAATTGGTTTCCCGCCGCTTTTCCTGAACCATAACACCATATAAACTCGGTCTTCAGTGACGTCGGGAGTGACGTCACATGGTAGCGACGCTTTTTTCCCCAAAACCGCATCGACGTCCACCGTAGACACTGCAACAAAAGATAATCACTTTACAATTGCTATTTTTGAACTTAGCGTCGTAAAACACAAGCATGTGACTAACAAAATGGTACTTATTAGTTTTATTGTGTCGAGAATGGATCAGTTTTCTTCGAGGTACGTTAGTATTTTTCTTACTTTCTTTACTACTTACGAGGATTTTGAGGCAGATTCCATCGTCGTGACTTCTGATGCTAATTAACATCAGAAAAAATGGCAGTCGAGTGAAACCGAATAATGAAAAGTTTTGTTTTAAATATTTTCTACTGCATGTAACTAAGCGCTTTCGGAAAATGTGTATTTTTTAATGATTATTTGATTAGCATTTTTGACTAAATAGCGCATAAATTCAATTATATCCATGAGGCAAAACACATCAGTTAGAAAAAGCGATGTAAAAACTACAAATTGAGTTTTTGAGGTAGTTCGGCAGTATATAGTCGGTGGTTCCCAAACTGGGTTGTGCCTGTATTTTTGTGTTCTTGTTTATTTGGAATTCACATAAGCGTCTACTTGGAAGGTAAAAAGCTGAGTGGTGGACTATTGTTGTATTTCATGCCTTTAGCCGCTTTACCTTAATGGTGGAAAATTTCTTCGGATGTTCTAAATGGAGAATTGGATCGAACCGGTTTGTATTATACTAAGACAAACTAGAATATTTAACTCAAACAGCATTTAATTTTAACTATTTTTAGCTGATTTAACAATCAGTACAAAAGCAACAACAGACTTAATTAGGTCTCTCATTCTCCCTGTTGCAGAGCATCCGTGTTCTAAACGAAAGAGAAAATTCAAATTACGTTCCTAAAGGCTTTCATAATTTTGAGCAGAAAGAGCATTCTCGTCATTGTTATTTTTATTCAGTTCATTAAAGACTGGTGACTGTCGCGAGGTCACCCCATTTACATTTAGAATTAATCCAAAAAGGGGACATTAAAATAAAATTTATGACACCCAGGATAAAAAAATAACTCGGAGCATAAGACACTTCCCTCGGTTTATAAAATAAGGAAGCAAAAAGTGAAGAAAGGAATCCCTGGTGTAATACATTTATTCATTACGAAAGTAATTTAATGAAAAAGTCGGCCAAGTTCAAGGAAATTGACGTGAAATGGGGTTCTGGATAATTTTAACTGGGAACAGATGACAATGGGAAATCGAAGTGGAATTTCTGTTGCTTTTTATTTTATTAGGCACATTTCTGTTACATTTCAAGGAAGTTATGAATTATAGAAGTAATTTAATTTCAAATAATGAAAATGTAGGCACTACTGTAACAGTAGCTTTCTACAATTACCCTGGGTAACAGTGAACATTAGAAACTTTACACTGCCTTTTTGCGTTGACCATAACGCAATGAGCATCATGATAATATACATTTTTTTTAAAGGTGCTGTTGTATGGACGAAACAAATAACTGACGCCCCATTGTTTTTTGTCTCAAAAATATTTTTACCTTGCTACGTTTCACTATTCTGTTTATTTTGGGTAATTTCAAGAGGAACGTTATTGGCTGTTTACCAGTTATTTTATTTAATCATACTATACTTAACTAGGACTAGCTAGCTTTGGACAGCACCCTTTGAGAGAGAAGACACAACATCGAAAAACAGCAAACAGAAGACTTACCCGAGTTAAAAACCTATCAAAATTTTAAGAACAGTCAAATTAGTAAAGTGTTTTTGACGCTAACGTCAGACAAATACAAATAGTCAAAATTGAATTGAAATCAGGGTTTGTAATATAACGGTATATCATTAGAAAATTGTGTCTTGGTCGTTTATGTCGTTAGCCTTAATTTTTCCAGTTAAGTTTTTTATAAGGATGGATGGATGACGAAGGATGTGTTCAAGTACTGATTGCATAGAAGAGCCGTGACAGGGAGGGAGGTGTGATCGTGTCCCACCAAACAGTGCGGTGATAAGATTTCCGCTCCAATCGCACACATAAAATCTCTATGTTTTCCTTCAAATTTAGTTCAGAACCACTCGAAATATCAACAACACAAAAACTCAAGTGTCAAACCAATTTACATTTTACGTACAATAGTTATAAACAAACGATATAGTGCGATTTGAAACGTTCTTGAGATTTATGGGTTCAACTGAGTACAAGTAAGGCGACACCTCATAAGCCAAAGCGTAAACAACGCACCTACGTAACCTGACACCCATTTTGCCGGCATTTTTTCCCGCGCTTTTGGAGCTGTGTCTCAAGTGCATATGCACGATTTTCAACGTATATTAATCTATATTAATAATTTCGTCAAGGGGTACGGTAGACTTGATCAAAACCTTATATGAATTAAAAAATATTTATTTTGAGTCGGCAACATATGTATGTTTACAAAATTCGGATTATGGAGAATTTCGTTAAATTCTGATTGCACTGAAAAACAAATCGCTGTCGCCATCTTTGGTGTGAAGCACATTTCGTTCCATCAATCAACACATTGCGTGAGTCCGTCGCGCCAAAAAAGTATCCATCACAAAAAAACTGTGACCTGACACCGACTTACCGACTTATGTGACTACGTAAAACAAAACGTCTTGACGCTGGACCGGAATTTTATTTGTAGGTACTTGTATTTAGTATCAGCATTGCACCCGTGCGAAGCCGGGGCGGGTCGCTAGTACTATAATAAAAAAAAATGATATCGTTATTGCAATTCCAGAACAATTTTGGTTTTAATTGAGTCGTTAACGACTTTCTCAGCAAATTTTAGAACATCGAACTCGTTACACTGAGAGATAACCTCTCAGTGTAACGAGTCAAACGTAAATTAATGTGTTCACATTATGATTGCAAGTACAAAAAATGTGCTTTGTAGTGCTTTATGAATGTGAAATTGTAAATGTCTTTTTATTAATTTAAAGTTAAAACAAACAAACTTGTAACAAACAAGAAATGTCTGTTTAAGTAATGAAAAATTGGCAATTCACAGGAGTTGAACTTACATGCACAGCTTATTATAAGTAAATTTACCTTTTTCTCTTGACTGCGCCATACTCAAATACCTATCTGTAATGTATTTTGTAGCATGAATCCCTAATTTAATATTGTTTTCACTGCCCAATTGCTTTATATATTGATTTTTAAAGGGTAAAAAAATTACATTACAAAGTATTATTTAAATTATCTCTGAGCTCACAACTTCACTCAGACCTTATCCATAACTTTCCCAAAAATAATTGGCTTCCACAGCGAGTTATTTATCCAAATGGCGATGCATTAGCGTACCGTTTTTCTTCAACCCAAAAGGATCCCCAGATCCGTAACCATGACGTTGGATGAAGCGAGTATTCTGACTCGACTACAGTTTAGGGTCCACATTTATCTCGGCTAAGTTAATTGGGGCACTGTGTTTTTTCCTCCCTACATTTATACACGTCGGCAGAATAGCAGAATTGCGATTTCTTTTGGCGATTTGACTGAATAACGGAAATGCAAAACTAACAACATCACCTGCACACATTTTGTAGGCTACAGATGGGACAGGGGGAATAACTACAACGTTTTATTTAAGAAGATGTGAAATGAAAATTTTGAAATAAAAATGAAATGAATGAAAATGACAATTTTTATTAACACACAGTCTAACAAAACACATACATAAGTAGTTTTTCAAGTCCAACATTACAATGCTTATACGGTCCGTATGTGTGTGTGGGTACAAGTATGATCAGTGGGCCGCAAACTAAGCACATAGCTTGTATCTTGAGACCCCAGTGCATAAAAACAAATATTTTGCTGTGTACGATTGGAAAAGTTATTAAACTATTAAATACCATTAACTTATTGCATACAACATATAAAACCGTAACACTAACATAAATAGTTAAATTACTAGGTACTTGTAATAAAATAATTTAAAAATCTAATAAAAAAAGTTAAGAAATTATCGTTTTTGTCTGAAGGACCAAACCTTAAAAGAGTTATTACCGCTTCACTCAGTACCGTGTCCACTTGTCGCTGTAAATACCGTGGAACAAACTTTCAGTTTCATGGTAAGACAATTTTAGGAGCAAGTCCCTGACGTTATACACGCTACATATAGCTAGACATGTACGTTTAGTATGCGGTTTGATACCCAACAATAAGTATGTAATGTTTAATTAAATTACGGCTAGAATGCTGTTTCATAAATCAATCATTCGTAGCTGTAACGCAAATACAAAAATTGGAGAAAAAATATAAACTCGGAGTAGAATGATCATTTTAACATATTCAGCATACAAATTAACGGACCTAGGATTACCTAGGTCCATTTATTTGTGTGCTGGATCTCATTTATGATTGACTATACCTACAGTGTTTAGTAACTAAGGTAACAGTTTTAGCAAGATATTGAACACAAAAATTCGGGAAATATCTCAGATACTGAATAGTCTATTTCGGAATAAACAATCAAGAAGTAAACGATAATAGGCCACGTACAAGTACATGTTGCAAAGGACCGATAAATACGAGTATAATTAAGCTAGACGTAGGCGTGTATCATTATGAAGAAACCCTGTTTCAACGTACCGATTACTCAATGGAATCTGAAATTATTAGAAAGAAAAGGTTAAAGGTCAAAAATTGGGCAGAAATAATTTGAAAAGTATTATTTTCTCAGAAAAAGTAAAGATCGGCTTCAAATAAAATATCTACAGCCTTCGTCAGCAATTTTTCTTAACCAAAAATCTATATAAACGACACTGTGGAATGAAAGTCCTGTTTTTCCCGAAATATATTAAAAACCTAACGTTGTTTATTTTAGTTAAGTTTATATTTTTGTTTAGTAAATAGCACAACATCAGTCAACATCTACTTGTATTTTTACAGAGCGTTACTCTAACGAATTTCTTCACTACATAAATGCTGAAACCTGAAGGGGTTAAGACAGAACGGATTATAATAGTAAAGTTTCCAATTTTACGACTTCCTGCAAAACAAATTTGCAATAGCATACTCACAATTCTTATCCAGCTAACAGAAGAACTCACACTCAAAATGAAATCGTCAGATTTCGTTCGCATTCTTGGCAAATGCCACCGCATCAGTCAATATGTCTTCCAAATCGCGTTACTCAAGCGTCCTTATTGCGTAAAACGCCAGGGCCGGGACGCGGGACGAGGAATGCATTATGATAATTTGTACCGTATATCAGGGCCGCACTCGGGGGGCGAGCCGTTTAAACACACCTCGGAACAATGCCATAAATATTCAGTGTTTCCTTAATATGAATTTCATACTGAAGAATGTATTATGGTTTTTAAATGTTACAGTACTGAAGATACATAGATTTATTTACTAGTTTTACTCACGGGTCCGCTGTTGTCGATAATCGTTAATTATACAAAAATGTACTTACATTGATGTACATGTCCAAATTTAAAAGAAAAATGTTGCTTGATAGATTGTTGTCTTTGTCTTAGCAGACATGGACTGGTAATACACGGACACGGAAGCTAAGATATACCCCAGATGGGGGCATTTTTAGACTTATTTATAATCACTTCTTTGTCTCCAGCTCGATGATACGTTGCGTGCCACTCTCCTTGCCCACCATAGTCGTAACAATATCGGCACTGTGAGACGACGACCAAAATAAGGCTGTAGAAGAAGAGACGTGTCGGTGTTGCGGTGCGTCACTCTTCCCGTATTTTGAAGCCACAAAGTTCCCACTTTGTATGCCACTATAAAATTCAAATAAGCCGTCGTGAGGGATCAAATATACAGACGCGGGGCTGTCTAACATACTCTTAGCCGTTCCTAAAGTGGTCATAGGCACATAAGTGTTCTTGGGACCCAGTGATTGGATTATTGCCCCAAGGAGAGGCCCAGAAACGAGCAGGTCCTTAAGAGTTTGTGGAAGAATGCGAGAGCATCTCCGTGTTTCAGTCTGTCATTTAGTAGGATTAATTCACTTGGATAAAACATAGGAGGTATACTTATATATTTACTACTGATCTGACCTAAGTGTCAAAACTGTCTACAGCACAGGTACCCCCCCAAAATAAAATCCTCATTACGCTCAGGCCGTACAACGTATCCGGTGAAAGAAGTAGAGCCGCATAATGCTGTTCGGCACGTGAGGCTATGAGCCCAAATACTTTTATAATAAACCCGTATTGAGCTTGTAGGGATGCCGCGTATCGGTTTCGGATATTGGAGTTTACGGATTATGTCATACCGTAAATAAAGTGGTGAAAAGATAGATCTTTAAGTCAAAGAGTTGTGCATGCAAGTTTAGCTCGAGTCACTTTCAATAGAGGTCACTTTACAATAACATTAGTATTTTTTACGTCTTACGGCACGACAACATTTTTTTTTTTTTTTTGACAACCATTTTGTGGAGGCGGCCATCTTGAATCGATATTAACCAAACATAGCTAAGAACATCCGCACGTATATTAACCTTCAAGTAAAAAAACCGCATCGAAATCGGCTTATCCGTTTGAGCTCTACGGTGCCACAGACAGACAAACAGACAGACATACAGACATCGCGTCAAACTTATAACACCCCTTTTTTTTGGTCGGGGGTGTTAAAAATACATTTAATAATTCAACCGTTCAAAATCATGGCATCCATTTAAGAGTAATGAGACAAGCAAAGAATATTCTCGATCATAAGCAACACACCTACCTACCCTTAGCAGCACAGAATCACACAGCTATTGGTACACGAAGAGTCCAAATCATAACCAATGCACTACGCTCGTCAACCATAAATACAATATACATGTAATTTTTCAGGAAACATTGCTTTTCAAACTGGAACACAGAGTATTTGCACACTACTGCTTAGCGGTAGATGAACTCAAAAATGTGTGATATTTCCCCAGGCGGACTCTACAAAGATCTACGATGACAGCCATCTGCATAATAATCGTTAATTATACAAAAATATAATACATGTATCAAAATTTCTTATTCATGATATTAAAGTAATAACTATATTACACAATTAATGTTATACCCCGAAATACAGCTATACCCGAAAAAGATCACCTCAATAAAACTTGAACTTAAATGTACATGATATACAAACAAACTATCGGAAGCACAAAACACATTCTTGAACCCCTCACAAATAACTTAACAAGTAAACCAAACATTTACGAAGGCATCGCCGGGAAAATTGATTTCTGCAACTATGTACAAGCAATAAATGCTATTGTGCGACACAGGACAAAGGTGTAGTATCTCCGCCAATACTTATAGCCACTGTTGAGTAGAGCCACAATCGGATTTCGTAGTAACACAGGGTGGGTTTGTTTTAAGCTGTCCATAGTTCAATGTTGTTTTCAAAGGATATGAGTTGTGGCGTATTCTGTAGAGTCGAAATAAAGTCACATCACGTGCTGTCATACCAGTGGGAGTCTACTCCTTGCGGACCCGCTGACCGATTTCCGAGCACACGTGAGATGGATTCGAATTGAATAATCGATTGCAAGACGCTCTTCTAGACATCTATTTCTGTTCAATCGATTTCCAAACCAATTAGATAATCGAGTCTTGAGTTATTTTAATTTGTAGCGCGGTTCAATTGTTATCTATTTGGTAAAAGGTCCATCGAAATAATAAGATAACTCAATAATTGTCAGCACAACTCCATAGCACTGTAGAGTGTAAATATCCATTTAATGATTATGTCTAATAAAACACGTATTTGAATTCATGACGACTTTTTTTATTTCTTAAGGCTGAACATCAAAAATTAGATTACCTGAATATCTACTAGTTTTAACTAGTAACATACTGAAAGTACGTACTAGTTATAACTAGTAGATATGTAGTAGTAGAGTAGTAGGGTAGTGGTAATAGATAGTAGTAGGGGAATATTAGGTACAGAGAAATAATAGGACATAGAGATAAATCATCTTATAATATCTCTGTGATGAGTGCAGTGCTGTGCTAGGTTATGATTTTAAGCTCATGGTTCAGTTACCATGTGACACTTTGATATTATTGGCGTACGTGTTGCTTACTATCAGGCATTCGATATGCTCGTCCTGTCACTCTATACTATAATAAAAACAAAATTAAATATTTAGATTTACCCCCGACTACCTCAAAATTTGTAATCTGTACAACATTCTACTAGTCAATCCCTTTCATTTGATACCCATATTAGGGGAGTTGGAAAAAAGAAATGTATGTCACCATTTTGTGGTAATGGCCATCTTGGATTTAAAATTTGTTATTAGTGCATAGTAATCTATTAGTCAAGCCCTTTGATTTGATACCCATATTGCGGGAGTAATTAATAAGGAAATGTATTTCACCATTTTGTGGTAATGGCCATCTTGGATTTGAAATTTGTTATTGTGCATAGTATTCTACTAGTCAAGCCCTTTCATTTGATACCCATATTCAGATAGTAATGAAAAAATAATGTAATTCGCCATGTTGTGATGAAGGTCATCTTGGATTTGAAACTTGTCATGGTGTATATTATTCTACTTTTTTTTTTAATAAAGAGTGACGAGACGAACAAGCCATGTGCCTGATGGTAAGCAACATGCCTGCCACATAACAGCACAGTGACACGCAGCTATTGGAACATGAAGAGTCCAAATCATTACCTAGCACTGCACTGCGCTCATCACCCAGAGATCTAAGATGTTATATCTCTAAGCCCTGTAATTTCTCTGGAAACAATTGCCCTTCAAATCGGAACACAGTAATGTTTTCACATTACTACTTGTCAAGGCCTTTCAGTTATACCAATATTGAGGTAGGATGTGAAGAAATATTTAGTCCGCCATTTTGTGGAGGCCATCTTGAATCGATATTAACCAAACATAGCTAAAAACCACCACACAAAAATTAACTTTCAAATAAAAAGGCAATTTCAAAGGCAAAGGCACTTTCAAAAAAAGTGTTAAGTTTGCGGTCTGTGGAGTATTTCTAGTAAGAATTTCGGACTTGAATCGAAGCAATCGCGTGATCGAAGTCGTTTTTGAGCCGCCTCATTCGATGCGGCATTATACGTACCTATATGTACGTAATAAGCACCTTTGTTTTGTTTTGTTAGGTCAATAGTTCAACGTGTTGAAACTCAACTGGCTTTATACACCCGTATCATTTTCCATTGTAAATTATGTCTTATCTATGTAGTAATGTTTCATGTGCCTTCGACGTTGCGGTTTTACGAATTCCTCTACGTAATATAATTTAAAACATTTATAAACAGCTGAGTTTATGTTTACACTACCAAAATTAGAGAGTATCTCTCAATTTCATTGGCTTTATGAATATTTTTATTATTATTGCTGGATATTTTTCCCGCTACACTATCTAGCAAAAATTACTCATAAAAATACTATAGTTAAAAATCTTGTTCTAGGGATCACATAGCTTAATTTCTATAAGCAATATAATTTGAAATTAAGAAATCTAAGTAAATATTTATTTTCTCATAAATAAATTCGACTTTATTTATATAATTTACAAAATTCGCCCAAACCTACTCTTTTTAGTGTTCCGTAGCCAAATGGCAAAATACGGGACCCTTATAGATTCGTCATGTATTTCTGTCTGTCTGTCTGTCCGTCCGTATGTCACAGCCACATTTATCCGAGACTATAAAAACTATACTATTGAAACTTGGTAAGTAGATGTATTCTGTGAACCGCATTAAGATTTTCGTACAAAAAGTAGAAAAAAACAAAAAATTTTAGGGGTGTCTCATACTTAGAACTGAAACTTAAACTCATATGGATAAGTCATCAAAAATTATAGATAGATAACTCTTTATTGTGACACAAAAACAGAAATATTACAGTAGAACACTTATGAACTAGCACCACAAATGGCGGCCTTATTGCTTAGAGCAATCTCTTCCAGGCAACCAGCTTAAAGGAAATTCGCCTACAAACATGGTTACGCGAAGCGAGGTGACACTTTTCCTAATTAAATTATATTAAGGTTCAAAACATATTTTTTTCTAAACTGAATAGTTTGCGCAAGGGACTCTTCCAACGTGGTTAAAAGTGCCCCCTGTAACTTCTAAAATAAGAGAATGACAAAAATAAAAATAAGTGTATGATGTACATTACTATGTAAACTATCAACGAAAATTGGTTCGCATGAGATTTAGTAAGAGTTTTATTTTAATACGACAAATTTAAATTGACTATTTAAATTGACTATTGTTAAACACTGATTAAAGTAACAGCGAACTACAAGAACTTTTATATTATGTTACTTGCTGCTACGGAAGCCTTCATGGGCGAGTTCGACTCGCACTTGACTACTTTTTTCTCACATAGAACAGAGTAGTTGTCATTGGTGGCGTAAGTGTCTCAGAAATAGACTATAACGCTTACGTAATATGAAACAATTCAATTCAATTCTATTTTTGCATAATAACTACTAACCTTGCGACCCTAAAGTTTGGAATTGTATAATTCTTGATGCAAATGAAAGTCACAAAACTACCTAATACAGTAAAGCCAATCCCTATAACGCTTTGCGTGACACCATTCCACGATATTAAAGTTGTACAGCAGCTTTTGTATAATTTAACCAACGATACAAATTAATAAAGCGAAAAGATAATGAGGTACGTAGCACGCTTAATGAAATTAGTATAATATAAATTATGTGAAATTTGTGACAGGTACGGCACTTCAAATAAATCATTTTGACACAATTAATTGTTTCAAATTTAAATATGCAGCGTTCATTTGAATGATTATTATTGAAGGATCGTTAACAATTATTGTTCGGCTATTGAAATTGAATGTCAATTATTTTAAAGACGACGCATTTAATAGATGAAATAATATAACCAGACAGTTGATAATATATTACATTGGCTTACATCATTGAAAATCTGTTTTTGATACGTATAAAGACCCTGACACAAAAGAACCAGGAACACAGTAGGAAGACAAACGGACGTATAGTGCAAATCTTTATTATTAACTTTTTGAGTTCGTTTGACATCGCCAAGTTTAGAAATTTTTAATTTTGATTTAAATTTACCAATTTTAGTGCGCCTACTCATAACAAATTCACTTTTGATTTAAAGCCACCCAGATATCAGGAAATAATCACGCAGGCAAGGCATTGTTGGATTGAATCTATTGAAAAATACCTTGGTTTCATTGTAAATCATATTTAATTAAACACCAATCAAGATATATCAATTCAGTGCTGTGTTATTAATTAGGATACTTTAAAATATAAAGTTGCAGAAATAAAATTTATTAAATTTAACTCTTTTATTTCGAGAAAGTTTTCATAAATATCTGTTTTATCGTACAATGTTTGTCACATTGAAACTTCAAAGCTTGTGCCAAGTATTTTAATAAAATCTCCCTCGAAAGAAACTCTCGAAGAGAGCTCCTCAGTAAAGGTGTACATTTGCATCATTTTAATTAAATTCTGCTTCTGAAGTTGCTATAAACCTTGACAAAAAGAAATATTATTGGCTAGCTACGAATAAAAGGCATGTTAAATTATTGCTTCGAGGAAAATTTTAATCAGACAAGTAATCAACTTCTTGCTGCAATCAATTTTGGCAAACTTGGCTCTGCATAAAAATTAAATAAATTACGTGTACATTTTATGCAAATATAACGTTTGATAATACATGATTATATCTCGATATATTTTTAGCGAAAAAAGCAAAGTTGTAAAGTTGTATAATGCACCATGCTCCGAAACACTTTCAGTAGCAACTAAATTTAGTCAAGTGTAACTGTGTCATTTATCTATGAAATTTTCACAGCCCAAGAGTTCTAATGATAATTTGTCAATCGAAAAGTATGATAGAAGTAGACAATTTCGCAATTTCGATGAATCTTTCCATAACCTTCATGAGCAAAGCATTCATCCAAATAGCACGAGAAAATAAATTATAATTACATAAATCTCACACCTCGCTTGTTTTTAATGTTGATGTAATTTTACATCGCGCACACATTATCATAACCGAACCTTTGAAACTCAACTCTCCTTTTTAGTGTTTTTTTTTTTAATTTTGTAATGCTCAATCTCAATGCGTCACGTTAGCAATTAATAACCTTATAGTAAACTAGCTGACCCGGCTATCTTCGTTCCATCTTTTAAACTTTCCCTGGACTCCAACAAATAATTCAAAACTAAATCAGCTAAATCAGTCCAGTTGTTCCCGAAATTTGCGGGACTAACGAACAGCAATCCATTTTTATATATATGATGATAACTATATCATCATCACAGTCAGCCTATACTCCATACTATATGCCTTTATTTTGAGGCGCCATTCACTCAAGACAATGCCTTAATATATCCCGATGATGCTCTTTCAAACAAAACAAAACTTTTGTTTTTTTAAATCGATTTTTTTATATTTTACTATTTATATTTTTAACCAACTTCGAAAAAGAAAGAGGTTATCAATTCGACCCCTATGTTTTTTAAATAGTAAATAGTGTTCCTAAATTTGTTTCATTGACTTGACAATGACCCAATTATTTATTTATTTAGAGCTCCGTCTCTGGAACAGTCAGGAATAAGCGGTTTTTTAAATGTCTTCTTTAATTTTATAAAATACGAACATTTAAGAAAAAAACCGTAGGGAGAAAACTTCTTAATAGTGCCTTATTATATCTTCTTAACAACATTGTTGAATAAAACGAGGATTTAGAAAGATACTTGAGATTTAATTTTAACATGAGAATTTTACAATTATCATTGTAAAGTATTGCCCGGAGAGAGGTGCACAGAGTATATCGAAAACCAGAGGCAATTCAATCAGTCATACTAAAGGCGCCAAATTTAAATATGTAACACTTCCTCTAAATTTAAGCCTTATTTTACAAACGTTGACATGAATTAAAAATGTTACTATTATGATATAATCACAGTACATTACTATATCACTCTAATACTTAATAACAAACATTATTTAAAAAAACATCTTATACAGTTTGAAAACAAAATTAACAAAATATAAAATTCTTAGTTTGTATGTTCTCTTGGGTTTTCAGTTAAACCTAATTTATTTCTAAAGAACTCAAATTTAACTTTAGATAAAGATTTTGTAAAAATATCAGCTAACTGATTATTAGTATCAATATACTTGAGATCAATTATCTTCTGAGCATACTTTTCTTTTACAAAATTATATTTGATGTCAATATGTTTACATCTCTTGTGATATTCTGAATTTTTAATTAAACAAATAGCACTCTGATTATCAATATTAAGAGTTATACAATCTTGTTTATATTGACCAATATCTAACAGTAATTGTCTAACCCAGAGTGCTTCTTTTGTGGCAGAGCAGGACGCCATGAACTCGGCCTCGGTGGTAGATAGCGCAACAGTTGTTTGTCGTTGACTGCTCCATGTCACGGCTGCTCCATTTTTCATGAAGACGTATCCCGTGGTCGACCGCCTTGTCACGGGATCATTGGCATAATCTGCATCAGAATAGGATTCCAAAGTATTATTTTCATTTGACCTGAAACAGAGTCCAAAGCTTAGCGTTCCTTTTAAATATTTAAATATTTTCTTGACAGCATTCCAGTGACTTTGATCATGGCTGTTAAGAAAGCGGCTGACAGTGCTCACAGCAAACATTATGTCAGGTCTGGTAACTATGGCAGCAAACATAAGTGACCCAACTGCTTCTCTGTAAGGGAAACATTTCTCGTTCTCAAGCATTGTACTTTTCTGTAATGTAACATGTGGATCAGCTGGTATACTATTAGGGTTCGCATTATCCAAGTCAAATTTTGATAGCAATTCTTCAATATATTTTCTTTGGTGTATGAATATATAATCCTTGCATTGTTCTATCTGTATTCCAATAAAATTAGAAGTTTCACAAATCTTGACATTAAATTCTTTCTGTAGATGATTCAAGACTTCAGTTAATATAGTTGAACTTGTAGAACATAACAGTCCATCATCGACATAAAGCAAAAGATATACTTGAGCTTCTCTGTTGGAACTCACATACACACATTTATCAGCATGACTATTCACAAAACCATATTTGTTCAAAACTGAATTGAACTTTGCATTCCAGCATCGTGGTGCTTGTTTCAGTCCGTATAAGGATTTAATAAGCTTGCAAGCCATGTTGTTTTCAACATCCAGCCCTTGAGGAGGTTTCATATATATTTCCTCTTGCAATTCACCATAAAGGAAAGCAGTTTTAATATCAAATTGCATTATAGTCATGTGTTTCTCGGTTGCAATAGACAATAATAAGCGAATGGAGTCATACCTGACCGTCGGAGAGAATGTTTCAGTGTAATCAATGCCACTTTTCTGGGCATAGCCTTTGGCACACAATCTGGATTTGTACCTAGGACCGGTTTCTTCATTTTTTTACACGAAACACCCACTTACAGTCTAATAGCCTCACATTGTCTGGTTTCTTCACTAGCTCCCAAGTACCATTGTCCTCATGTGCCTTCAATTCTTCCTTAATTGACTTAGTCCACAATTCAGAGTCTTCAGAGGAAAGTGCATCTTCATATGTCTGTGGTATATTGACCATACATAGATAGGACTTAGGTTCCACCATTGGGTTTGGTTTGTTACGTGGACGGAGAGTGATGTTTGAGGTTGGGGGTGTTTCAATTGACTGCTCAGGCACATATTCCTCATCACCATCATCACTTGTTTCCACTGCAGTGTGAGTAGACACATCTGTACTACAATCACTGCTTTCAGACAGGCTATTTCTACTTACTTGTTGTTGTCTTTCAGTGTCAGATAAGGTAACTGGTACTGTATCTGTTTTGATAGAATTTTCTAAAAACACTACATCTCTGCTTTTGGTTACTGTCTTTGTTTTAGGATTCAGTAGTCTGTACCCTTTACTATCTTCACAGTATCCAACAAAAATCATCTTGCATGACTTGGAGTCCCATTTTTTTTAATTTTATCTTTGGTATATGCATCATAGCTTCGCAACCAAATATCCTCATATGGCTCAAGTCAGGTTTACGGCCACTCCATACTTCCTCTGGTGTCTTATAGTTCAGTGCTCGCGTTGGTGTACGGTTGGCAATGTATGCAGCAGTTCTGATCGCCTCAGCCCACAGGGATTTCTGCAAATTAGCATTTATTAACATACATCTGGCTTTTTCGAGCAATGTCCTGTTCATTCTCTCTGAGAGACCATTTTGTTCTGGAGTATAAGGTGTAGATGTCTGGTGATTAATTCCATGTAGCTTTAAATAGTCGGTAAAGTTCTTATTTAAGTACTCAGTTCCATTATCAGTTCGGAGTGCCTTGATTTTTGTATCAAGTTTATTTTCGACATAGGACTTATATTCCTTAAATTTATCTAGACATTCTGACTTTGTTTTAATAGTAAAGACACACACTTTTCTGGAGAAATCATCTGTAAAAGTGAGAAAATACCTTGCATTTCCGAGGGAATTCACCTCCATAGGTCCACATATGTCGGAGTGAATGATTTCTAACAGTTGACTTGCTCTGGAACCTTCACGTGGAAATGGTGACCTTGCCTGTTTCCCTTTAATGCACGGCACGCAGGTCAGCTCACTGTTCTGAGGTATTTTCACACCCTCAGTGTGGTCTTTCAGCTTCTTCATGTCATTGTAGTTCAGATGACCTAGTCTCTGATGCCAAAGATAAAAATCATCATTAGTAGTTGACAAGAATGCTTGGACGGAGACAACATTCAGCTTGTACATATTATTAACAAGTGTTGCCATTGCTACTTCAACATTATCTTTGTTATACAGATAACAACCTTTACTGTCAAACTTTAAATTGCCTTTATTATTGATGATGTTACTGACGGAGAGAAGATTTGTTGATAACTCAGGTACATAAAGGACATCGGTTACCTGTATACTGTTTGTAGATCCATTCTTACTTTTGACACAAATGTTCACCTTACCACAGGACTCAACTCGTAGTTCTTTGTTGTTGGCTACTCGGATGGTTTTGATCGGTGGTGGAGTTTCATCATAGATCCACTCCTTTTTCATTGTCATATGCATCGCTGCACCTGAATCCACATACCACCCAGAATCGTTGCTGTTTGTGGCTGAAAAAACGGCTACAAAAGAGTTATCAGTTTGTTTCTTGTTCTTCTTCACTTTACAGTTTTTGGCTATATGTCCATAGTTGTTACATGAATAACATCTTGGCCCTATTGTTTGTTTATTCTGTTTGGATGGTTGCTTATTATTTTTGCTCTTGTTTACAAAGAATACACCTGGATCACGATTTTTGACTTCCTGTAACAGTTTACTTTTGATTGAGTCTGCTGTTATAGCGACACCGGAGCTTTCTACAGCCATAATCATGGGCTTGTATTCATCTGGGAGTCCGGCAAGTAACAACGTGCCCAGCCACTCGTCGTCAACCTTGAAGCCGATGTTCCGAAGCTTGTGCGCTGTGGTCATAATTTTGTTTACGTATTCTTCGATACTTTGACAATTTTCAAACGTTGTCGTTATGAGATCTCGTAGTAATCCAACTCGACGTGTTAAGCCGGAGTCATCAAATGCTTTACAGAGCTTTTCCCATACTTCCTTGGCACTACTGGCATCCTGAACGTGGACGTAATTGATGGGATCCACTAAAAGTATTATTTTTGACTTTGCCTTAACGTCTTTCTTTGGATCGACCACGCCGGTTCCCGACACGCATTCCCACAAATCCTCATGTTCTAAATACGTCTTGACTGCAAACTTCCAGCTAGCAAAATTATCACGGCCGGTCAATCTTTCGATCAGGGTCATATTGTTGTTCGATCCCATGATTTTCCTGAAAAATCGATGTGCCGCCGGTATGCAAAGTGAGGTTATATTATGCAACTTCAAAACTATTCACTGAATCTATTAGTACTTTCACTGTTAAGGAATGCTGGGCCCATAACCTGTTGAATAAAACGAGGATTTAGAAAGATACTTGAGATTTAATTTTAACATGAGAATTTTAAAATTATCATTGTAAAGTATTGCCCGGAGAGAGGTGCACAGAGTATATCGAAAACCAGAGGCAATTCAATCAGTCATACTAAAGGCGCCAAATTTAAATATGTAACAAACATCTTATAATAATATCAATACCTGAGAATTTCAAGACAAGTAGCCTAAAATCAATCACTGTGTGCATTAGGTATATCTCAGTACTCATCAGCACCTCACGCCAAGTTTGTTGGCGACACGCATAGGGGCTCGTTAGCAGCTGACAAGCTCAGGTGGAGCTATGGTTCGTTAGTGATGCGACCCGACTCTTCGCTCCCGCCGCATCGATCAACCCGACAACTTCACTTTATCGTGAGAAATTATAGTGAAAGAAGCTAAAAAATTGATTTTGTAAGGTATAGTTTTACATGGAAAATCTTACATTTTATCGTGTGATTTTGACTAACAATGTTTGAATACGTCATTTCTTTACGAGACTTGTAAAATTTAATTTTTATCATTATCTTTATTGGTCTGTGAAATTAGGTGAAATGTATATAAGTTCAAAACATACAAATTAAGTATCTATATAAAAAAAAATCTAAGTGCTCTGCCAGTAGAAATTGTGCTCTAAATGTTGTCCTTAATAACCCGTCGAGTAATACGAATACGTTTTATTCGACAATGATCTAATGTGTTCTAAAACCACCTTGCCCTTTTTTCTATCGTACTTTTCGTATCTCGAAGAAGCGGCATCGTTTCATGGTGGATATTCCAAAGACACCGACGAAGAGGTTTAACTCAACGTTTGTGATAAGAACGTCTAGGCTGTGGAATGAGTTGCCTGAATGGGGGTTTCCCGATAGTTACAATCTTGGTGTCTTCAAATCGAGAATGAATCGGTTTCTTCTAGGTAAACACGCTCCATCGTAGACTGTATCGTCGCTTAGCATCAGGCGAGATGGCGGTCAGGTGTAAATCTATAAAAGTTTAAAAAAAAACACTCAAATTTTATACCGACAGTTCATACAATCGAGTTGGTAAAAAAACAAAAAAAACTGACATACCTGGCAAACTAAAATAAAAACAAAACAAATGTCTAAAATGCTGTCATTCAAATGTGTAATGCCAAAAACGAATATAAAAGAAAAGCTTAGCGACCCTTACATTACATTGGCTAAATAACGCCATCGACTGAAGTATCTTTAAACTATTCCAATACGCTTGTTTTAACACACAAGCTCATATATTCCTTGCTACCAAAACTCAAAATTAAACTCCACTAAACCCTCCAGACCCTGACAAGTTCATCGCGACCTCAACCCGAGCAGTCAAACCGGTCTGCGTGACCACAGAATTACCAAAGTATTATTTAGTCAACATGGCTACCCCGGCCCTATACGAACGTAAACAAATTGCCTCTTAATCCCTTCATGCGTGTTTAACAGTTGGATTACTCGATTAACAACCCTCCAAAAATTCCTAACAACATTGGAAACTCAAAATTCAGCACTCTTTTAATTGACCGCAAAAGCCCGTCGGCTGTCGCGGACCGGCCTTAAAACTTTTTATGTTGTTCATTGTTCGAAAAAAAAACGTGTTTTGTCAATGGGGAAATAATAGGCTGACAATATTTTCATTCTCTTTTTTTAAGGAAAAATGCGAGCGCTTAATTCGCGTCCCGTTTTATGACAAACTTTATCTCTTTCTATTTTCGTGTTTATTAGCTTTGTTTCGAAAGCTGTCGAATCAAAGTGTTACCAAACTCGATTCATACATTGTACGGGTAAAGGTTTTTAACGCTTATATGCTTAGTTAATGTTAAAATAACGGCTTAGATTATGCTTTTTTGATATTATGTTTTCTTTATTTGCCATTAATTTTGGTAGAGAATCTTTTGCATGTAGTAGGTATATATTATCGTAGAAATATACGGCTTATAGTGCAAGACTTGAATGTCATTTTAATCAAACAATAAAATACATTATAGTAAATTAGTGATGGTGGACAATTCACACACAACACCATCTGACCCCAAACTAAGCAAAGCTTGTACTATGGTGGCCAGATAGCTGATATAATACATATTTAGTTTTAAATATATACTTATTATAAATCTAAACACCCAGACACAGTGCAAACATTTGAATTTATCACACAAATATTTACACTGGATGGGAATCGAACCCACGACTCTCGGCGTCGCAAGCAGAGTTACTACCCACTAAGCCACGAGGGCAGTCATATAGTAAATGTACAAGTTAAGCGTTAATTTTAGTAACATTATATTATGGGACTACATATACATGGTTTAATCAAAATATTATTATTATGGAAACACTGTAGAACACAAAATAATCAGAGCACAAAAATTCAGTTTATATTTATACCTCACTTTTCATGTCGTCGTCGGCGGTGGCGCTTTTGTTGTCAACTCTGACTAATGCAAAAACTGTTGTCCTAGTGGCACTCGTAAGTATCAAGATTTATAATTTATAGTTGACAGCAAATACCAGGAAAACGGGGAAACAAAAACTAATAATGATAATGTTAGTATCACAGTTACGCCCATCCTACTAATATAATAAACGCGAAAGTTTGTAAAAATCAGATTACGTGTAATGAGTTAATGTAATGTATGACGTTCATTAATAATGTTTGTTATTTTTTCATGCAAAAAGTACAGAGGGATTTGGATGAAATTGTACATAGATAGAAAATGGTCTGGAATAACACATAGACTGTTTTTTATCACGGAAAATTTACGGGATTACAGGGAACAACGCAGGTGAAACCGTAGAGTTCCTTAACTCTCCTGAGGGTATTCAGAACAAACTATTCAGTTTAGAAAAAAATATATGTTAAAAACCTCAATATCATTTTTGAAGACCCTATCCATAGATACACACGTATGGTTTGGATAGAAAATAGTTTTTTAGTTTCAGTTCTAAGTATGGAACACCCCTAAAATGTATTGTTTTTTTTTATATTTTTTGGATGAAAATCTTAATGCGGTTGTCAGAATACATCTACTTACCAAGTTTCAATAGTATATATAGTTCTTATAGTTTCGGAAAAAAGTTGCTGTGAAATACGGATGAACAGACAGACAGACATGACGAGAATCTATAAGGATCCCGTATTTTGCCATTTGGCTACAGAACCCTAAAAAACGTACAATCGAATTGATAACCTCCTCTTTATTTTTAAATCTGTCAAAAACTCCGAATAAGTAAGTAATAATACAGGTATAAGAATTAGTATCCTTTGAGTTTTTACACGCTTAAATTACAACAATGAAGTGTCCCAAAAAGCGTTAAAAGTTCTCTAAAAGATCACCAACGCGACGTGCGTAGCCTTTATTCATTTGCTTTGTGCAAGTTGACGCGAACCGGCAAAGTGGGCGCTCATTCAGTGCGGAAGCGAAAGAATACTTGTTTAGGCTTAAATGCTGGAAATTCTATTGTCAATTCAGTTCCTTTTTGGTTTGAGTTCCAATTTCGTGACTGAAAACTTGATTTTGTTGTTCTTGGTGCCTGGTGGTCTGAACGAGATTGCGCTTAGCAATACGATGGCCACTTGTGGCGCTAGTTGATAAGTGTTAAATATATTTTTTTGTTTCACAATAAAGAGCGTTATGTATACAATATTTTTCTTTGTTTTGTTGTTTTCGGTTTGTGAATAGTGTTTCTAGTTTCTGTGAACTTGAAACGCATGTTTTTTTTTACATATTAATGAAACTCTACACGTTTGTATTGCGTTTTTTTTTTATAGTATACAGTGACAAGACGAGTAGGACCTGATGGTACGCAACATGCCTGCCACAAAACAGCACAGTTACACGCGGCTATTGGAACATGAAAAGTACAAATAATTACCTGGCACTGCACTGCGCTCGTCACCCAGACACGTAAGATGTTATATCTCTAAGCAATGTAATTTCACTGAAAACATTGCCCTATATACTATTGCCCTATGTACTGTAGACGTTACCACTTTATTGACGTTACTGCTTTATATACGACGAGTATGTTATGGTCTACAGCTTTTTATTTCTACCTATGTAGCATAAGTAGTATTGCTCATGTTGAGTATGAAAGCAGCTGTGTAGTTCAGTTTTTTTATTTATGTCTACATTCTAAAATTCAGCCCGATCTGTTAAGTTTTTTGACCTGATTGAGCAATAAACATTTTACTAGTAGCATGCCGCAGTTTTACTTGCGTACTTCCCATTCCTGTCTTTTTCTCGCGATTGATAATTTTGTATAAACTTTCCTAAATTATACTAAATCTTCATACCAAATTTCATCGATATCAGTTCAGTAGTATTTGCATGTAACAAACATCTATACAAACAAACTTTTGCAATTATAAAATTAATAGGATAGAGTTAGGCAATTAATTTGTACGAAACAGAAAACAACACGTTGGCGTTGCACCTACACTTATCATCGTAATCATTTCATCCTAAACTCCAAAAAACAGTTTATTGTAACGAGTCTAGAGTATATTTTGTATACAATAGTGTTTTTTATTCGTGATTATGTATATGGTATAATTATAGTATGGTTATCTTATAAAAAGATGTGTAAGTTAATTAATTTAATCCGTCCTTTATGGCATAGCACAGGTCTTCTGAGCAACTCTGTATATTAAAACTCAAACGCGAAATAAATTACAGTCTGCACACTATTCATAAAACTACCTCTACATCACTTCAAAAGGCCTTCAAAGGGTCCAATTAGTGACAAACTGTCGCACAAACTAATTCACACTTAAATCGATTTCATCTCACAGCAATTGGGGTAGAAGCCTACATAATATCATATTGCAGTGCCGAGGTATCTCGAGAAACAGTAATTGGGCCGCTACAACCCCACCTGCTTACCAAATTCGTTCGGGCGAAGGGAAATCTAGAAAACCGCACATGGCTTGCAAAGTTCCCGACCATGTACCAATTAACCCCTAGGAGAGGTAGCCTTGCGTTATTAAGCAAAATTGACTCCAATATAATTTTACATTCGGTCGAAAATGAGATTTTCGCCTAGAACCGTCCTAGCCAAGCTAATGATAGTGTAAAGTTTAGTGTAAAAAGAGCGTAGTGAAACTTTGAGATTTGCAATTATGGAATGAAAAGATAAACATGATTCCAGCGGGGCTAGCACGGACAGTGGACTAATAGTCTTTCCACCATTTTTATCCACCTGTCAGTGGATATAATAATCATTTCCATCTTGCATAGCATGGCAACAGGGGCAAGGGATAAAATGTTTCCACTTGACGTTTTGTCGTGGACATTATATCCTTCTACTCCCCGCTGTATAGCACGGTCTCGGGAAAACGAAGATAAATACTCTTCAATTGACATATGACAGGGGACAAACTATCGTCTGATTTGGAGGTGGGGATATAAGTAAATCTCTCTCAAACATAATGTCGCGAGCATATTATAATTATATTTTTACGGAACAAATGGAAACAATGGCCCGAAAATTGCATCGGAGATCAATAAGGGATGCTAGTAATCCCTTTGAGTTTCCCGACAATGAATTTAGGCGAATATTTTGGATGCATAAAAAATATGGCATTGTATTTCGACATAAAGTCGACCAACACCCGAATTTGGGTTTTGTTGCTTCTTATTTTAAGAACAGAAATGAAAATATTTATTCACATACATGTTACTAATATCTACATATTATGAATAAAATAATAATTTAGTTTCTTCCGCTCATTTTTATAAATATCTAAATGCGTTCTCTTTACTAAGGTATGTTTCAACTTCTTTGGATTTAGATGAGAAAATGTTTTATAGTTGTTTAAAAAAATAAATATAACGTCAAAACCCAGCACAGAAAATAATTAAAGTAAAAAGAACGAACACATTTGAAGTTTGATGAGTTGACAGAAAAACTGATGATTAATACGTAATTTTTATTTAATTTTCTTATAACGGCAATACTGAAGTGATAAAACGCTACTCCCGCCGTATATCCACCGTGGAATAACTATCCACCGGCGAGTCCGTGCTCTGAAAGTGGACAAAATTGACAAGGGGGAAAGAGATTATTTCCTTTCCCGGTGGAGTAATTGTCCACTGCCCGTGCTAGCTCTGCTGTGATGCTTACAAAAAAGTTGTTTTATACTAGCGGCATACCAAGGTTTTACACGTACAGTTCTCGTTCCAATAATTTTCCCGACACAAACAAAATAAGAATAAGGTTTAAATTAAGAGTGACGAGACAAGCAGGACATGTGCCTCACGATAAGCACAGTGACACGCAGCTATTGGAACGTGAAGAGTCCAAATCATTATCTAGCACTGCACTTCGCTCGTCACTCAGAGATCTAAGATGTTATATCTCTAAGTCCTGTAATTTCACTGGAAACATTGCCCTTCAAACCGGAATACAGGAATGTTTGCACATTACTGCTTGGCGGTATAACTGGCAAAGTGTGGTACTTCCCCAGGCGGACTTTGCTAGGAGTCCTACCACTACAAAATTCCAGTCAGTATTCTGTGTTCCAAACATCTACCCAATCTGTTCATGCCTGCCGATCTGATTGTGCAACATTTGGGTGAATCGGTATTTGAAACACAGATTATATCTTGGATCAATAGTACATAGGGAACTTTTTTTCACGGAAAAAATACGAGATCAAAAACTACGCGGGTGAAATCGCAAGGTTCGGTAAATATTATATAAATATTTATTAGATAAATATTTATATTTATTATTGTTATATGTTATTATTTAAAAACTCCGTAGTCTTAGTATTTCATCCTGTCTCTAAAAATAACAATACAAAAACTTTCAATCGATAAGCACTGAAGATTCTTGAACTACGCACACCTCGATTTTCAGTATCAAGTAGGTATGGATTTCATGAACATAATTGTATAGATTGCTTACTCGAGTCAGTAAGCAGATCGGTAAGACTATTTCTGTATTGTAGAGGTACTATAAGTGATAACTTTATTTCGTTGAAAAGGCCAATAGGTAAGTTGTCAAGTTCTAATGGAAAAATGTAGTGGTAAGGTTTTTTTTTCGTTCAAAATAAAACTTTAGATAAATATCCGCTGTACTATTCCAGACTTGTAACCTATGCCCCTAATTGCAGCCGGCTCCGTATGACCGTTCTGACTTGATTGAGCAATAACTTTTCCATAGCCACTTACGTGCAATGTGGGGGAGTGGTGCATTTGTAAGATGAACAGTAGCAACAGATCAGAAAAGCAAATAATAACACAGTGCTAAATAGTCCCGCCATGTTGTTAGCGCTGAGCAAACTAGGATAAACTCAGGTAAATTGTGTAACCAACACTCTAGCATAAATCGTAGGCCAAATGAAATAAATAACCAATTAGTATATATGCTTTATGATGATCTTGCAAGTAGCAAGTATCTGTCAAAAAAAATTTCATTCATTATCGTCATCTTTTTAATTTTAAAAAGATTTTTACACAATACAACAACTTTTTAATAAAAAAAAATGTGGCACTCGGGGACTGCCGCGGTAAAGCTATTGCATGTTGCATGCATTTTTATCAACAGCAATAGGGATGTTAAGAATTTTTCGGAATTGCTTTTATTTTGAAGAGTGACATTTGTTTACCATCACGTATCACTGGAAATCCGTTAAGTTGGCAACACTGCTAAGAGCATTTAGTCTGTAAATCTAATACAAATAAGATTCAATGTCGAATGACCGAATGGGGAGGACGGCGTTACGGTTTTCTATCCCTCTTTCTTGTGAACATAAGAAAGAGATCCACGATCACTAAAATTCGGTCCCCAGGCCCGCGATAAAAGCTATGCAATAGCTTAAAAGCCACAAAACTGTTTTTGTGGCTTACATTATAAATTACAACACAAAACATACAACTTTCTGATCATTGTAATTTGTAATTGGCGCCCTTAACGCTATAAGTCAGTCAAAATATCAGTCGACGCACCTAAATCCAAAATCTGTTCCTTTATTATCTCTGGGGCGAAAAGAAGATCACCGGGCTAGCTAGTGTAATAAATAATTTTATAATAGTATACTCACGGATATCAGGGTATATTCAACATATTAACAAGGAGAAATTTACTACTGAAAAATAAATATATTGTACATTTAAGCAATTAAAAAAATACAAATATTTAAGTTGGTCCCGTTCCGTTCGTTCCCCGCCCAGCGATTAACGATATTTACTGAAAAACTATTAAAGACACAAAGTTAATGATAGGTACTGTAGATAACCTAGATTTTGTAATTTTGGTCAATTAGATTACGCACTTATTTTATAAATTCAAAACGAAAAAGTTCAGGCACGTCCAAATCCGAAATCGAATTCTACAGTGGAAAATTTGAATTTCACCTATTTGTCGACAGACTACTACGGGTATGAAAACAAAAGCACTTTTGAATTTACTCACGTTCTTATAAACCATTTGGCACACAATACAGACAAAAATAAAACAAAACCTTTTATTTTTCAGCGCATTCATAGTAAAAACGAATTCCATTGCGTATAATAAAGTCAACCAACAAAAAGTTGTAAAAACACAATCTCACGTTGCATGCGACGTAGATTGATGTGAGTGCGAGGGAGCGAGAGATATATTTCATCTCGTTTCCACTTCAGGGACGACTGAACTTGCCTACGCATTTTCCCGTGAGTTTTAAAAATCAGCATTTCTGTAATCTGCTCGTTTTAATGGTATTAAAATATGAGACAGCGTGTTCTGTTTCAAGCGTATCACATAGCCATGTCTCATTACCACGCCATTTCATTATGGCGCCGAAAGTATGTCACGCGTTGTTATTTTTTGAGTTTCGCGCCAAAATTGTAAAAAGAAATCCTTTCTAAGGAGATTTTACTTATTTTTACTAAGATTTGACTTACAACTATTTTCATAAAACCTGTCATTGCAAAAACGTTTAGTTACGTGAAACATTTCAAAATTTTAATGTCACAAATTGTAATGTTGTTAATTTGTAGGTATAACCGAAACTTATTTTTTGGCAAGTTATTGAAAATAGAAGTTTCAAGAGAAAAAATTGATATTATGTCTAAGAATATACCTATGCTCGTAAACTAAAATTCTAAAACATGTTTTTTTGTAATCCAAAACTTTAGAAGTTACCTACCAGAATATGTCTTCAGAATCGTCGTAAATGCGTGTACCAATTTTAATTATTAAAATTTCACAGCTCTTAGGATCGTTTTGAGCAAATGTTTGGAACACGGAATATAAAGCTATAAATTTTGAAAATGAAAATTCAGAACTCGAGATGGAAACTACAGAACCATTAATACACCGCCTCACCTCTCTTGTGCCAATTTATTTTAAAAGTAATTATGAAATAACTTTTAACTCAATTCTGAAACCAGGCCAGTAGTAATATTTCTCCGCTCTAATTTACTTTTACGATGAAAATATATTATTACATATTTTTCATGTTTTATATCTTTACCTGACTTTGACTTGCCTTTTGCAGAGAGATGTAGACAGGGTCAAAATTATATACCTGACGGACTAATTATATTGACATCTTGTATCCTTTTGACCACCAAAAACAATTAAATAAAAAAAAAGTTGGTAGCGTCGTGTAACTAAAACTGAGTAAGTTTTTTTGATATTGCTATCTCTTTTATTTTGGCTTGAAATTATAGAGACAGTAATGACAATTCCAAATCCGATTTAGATCCGATTTAGATTTAGTTCAGCGGTAGAAGGGTAGTAGTTACTGCTTGTAGGACACTGGTCCACTTTCGGCACACACACACTCCGAAAACAAAGCAATGGGTTAGTTCTTGACTATACCTGCCTTCCAGAAGCAGGATTTTACGAAATAAGAAAACATACCATAAAAACCTAGAATCCCTGGTTGTGGCGCTGAGATAAATTATTTGTAATTTTGTGTTAAATTATTGTAATTTAATTAATTGTAATATGTGGGTACATTTAACAAAAAAAATCAATAAAAAAGTTATGCCATACCTAAAAATTTTAATTATGTATAGTTTGTCAAAATCAGTAAATTGTTTTAATATAACTACTTCAATTGATACAAGAGTTGTAATTATCCAACGAGCTTAAGTCGGATTTAAAATATTTACGCTAATACACTTTTTTTTACACGCCGCGGTTGTAAATTTCCTGTTTTCAAAAAAAAGTTCTAAACAATATCTACCATCATCAGCCGCAAGACGAAAACAATATTTAATGACTTTAATAAAATGGATATATTTAATTTAGTTGCTATAAAAATGAGCCAAAAAAGTGCAAAATGAATAATTTACATACTTGTTTAATTACTCATGTATAATGTACTCTTGAAAAATTATGCATGTATTTAGATCATGCACTCATTGCTATCTAAAATATTCATATATAAACAGGACTTAAAAACACTGATTCCACCTTTACCTGGCTTAAAACAAGAACATAATACCCTCATAAAAAAATTCGCCAAACAAACCATCCAACTCCGTAAACAACGAAATTACGTACCTAGACTCTGTTGCACCGCTCAAGCCTTTTGACTTAAAACTTGAACCGAAATGTTTCTTTGAGATTTCGTAGAATAGTAAGATAGTGGCGCCGTGCGTGTACGAACTTGCTTCGTGGCGCAGACTCTACTGTCCTTTCTTGATAAAGTTTACGCTACACAATGAAGGTGAGAGCAATGATTTATGTCTTCCAACGTCCGAGACAACTTTTCCAAGGGAGAAATTTCTGAAAAGTGTCTTTCCTCTAGCGTCCTTCGGCTGTGGAGTTTTCAAGGCGGGCGTAACTTAGTAACGCCTTAAATATAAATTTCGCAAGTTCGCGCTGAGCGAACGGAATTATGCTAGTGAGTCCGTACATAACACTACGCACTTTTCAATTTAAATCACCTGGCAGGTAGAAACCCCCACCAAAATGATCTCTTCTTTTTCTCTCGTCTTTTTGAGAATCCCAATTTTTAGTCATGAAGAATAAATAAATACCCAATTTAAATTTAAAATTTCCTAAAATACATTTTTGAAATTTTTAACAAAACATTTTTGCACGCGTTTGGCAATGTTAAGCCCCCAACTAAATCGTCTGGCTATTTTTTACACTACAACATATTAAAGTGGAACTTTGCCTCAACATATTTATTGAACAAAAACAAAATAAATATTATAAAACCTATGTATGGATCCATTTTGCCCCGCTACTCGACAGTCAGTCTAGTTTTGAGCTTGCTTCAGCCTCAAACATCGGTCGCAGCCGGATCGTATAATCCGCTGTATTACATTACGGCTAGCCGTTTTGAAATACAGGGCCGTTTTTTAATGCGGCGGTTCAACGATTAGCCGCATTGTCATAGCGATACAATCTTCAATACGGCGGCCAACGTTTAGCCGCATTTTACTACAAATATGGTCACCCTACAATTTAAGCATTGTAGGGTGACCATACTTACAAAATAAACAATGAAAATTAATTGTATTAATCAGAAAAAGCTGACAGATTCTCTTGCCATATTTCTTACACTTTTTTTTAAACATCTTACCTCTCAGATAAAACTTGAAAGCCCCTAACTTGAAATTGGTGATGGTACACCTAAGAAATATGGTGCACTTAGACAAGGGTCTGTCATTGAGATTTGACTCCGGATAGGCTCCCGCCAGAAGCTCTGCAGTCAGCCCTGAGTGTCGCTTCTCCATACTCCACTCAGGACCTCCCTTGAGCTTCTGGCTCCCGCATTTTTTATATACACTCTAGGGGTAGTAGCGACAAGACTAAGTGGAGTCGGTGTGGTCCGAGTCGGATCTGGGTCCTTCCTAACATACCCGGTCCGATTTAGTCTTAGCAGTGGTGGACGGTGGTAAACTACCCCAATAATATTGTATAGGATTCCGCCGATCACCAGAATCCACAGTCTCCTTAGCAATTTAGCAACACACGTACTGTTTTCAACGCCATAGTTGTTGTTATGTCAGACAGCGCCATGAGTGTTAAGAATCAGAACTAAAAATAGTCAAAGCGGCGGCTAATCTTTCGCTTTATTTCATTACGGCTAGCCATTTTGAATGACGTATGGCGTCGAATACATTCCAGCTGTTTTTCAATCAGCCGCTTTCAATCTGGCTAATCATCAAACCGCCGCTTTACAAAACGGCCCTGTTTTTCAAAACGGCTAGCCGTAATGTAATACGGCGAATTATACCATCCGGCTGCGACATATCTACCCAAAATTTTCTGTCAGTTTTCGGACTATTAGCGTTATGTACGAAAAGCGTCACGCTACTACTACGTAGTTCAACAAGTTATCGTGTAAACTTCAGCTTTAGTAAATAGCGTGTTTATATGCGGAAGTGCCATCAACATCACTCAAAAACTTAAATATTTTTGCAAGTCACGGAAACATAAAAAAGATTTAAGTACTTATCTTGGTTCCAAATGAGTCATAATATTGTATAGTTTGCGGGACTGTACCTGATCTATTGTGTCATTGGAATTTAAATATTTATTCAAATTTATTTCTTATTTTTACTTTACTTTTATGATATTGTGACTTTTATTATTTTGCCTGATGTTAAGCAACGATGCAGTCTACGATACGATACGATGCTTACCTAAAATAAACCGACACACTCTCCCCTTGAAGACTCTACTATCGACAACCCGCTCAGGCAACGCATTGTACACTTGTACAGCCTAGACATGCTTATTACGAACGAAAACTCCTCGTTTGGGTCTTTGAAACGTTTATGTGGGTAATGTGTTTATCAGTCTATGTATGTATGTATGTGTGATCCTTTGAAGCACTATACAGACCAAACGCCTTGGCCGATTTTATGATTCAATCAATAAAATTCAATTCAATACGTCAATCGATTCGTCTTAGTCTGACGAGTAACACTAAAGACATGACATTAGTGTAAGTTCAATATGGTGGTTACGGGTTTTTTTGTTTTTTTTACTTGTTTACCATATTTTTGGGCAGTTTACAAATAAATAACCAGGCCATAATTAACAACTTGGCAATAGTTCTCGCGCAGCGCGCTATATCCAGATGGTTACGCCAAGAAGCGTAACTGAACCACGTGACTGTTTCGACGTCACAATTAAGTAGTACCACTGTTAAATTAAATATATAGAACAACCACTTTAGTTTTCATATAAACATTTTTTGGCGCCATAAAATAATTTATCAGAATAAATTGCGAGTAGGTATTCTAAAATGTCTAAGCGGGTCTATTATTTTAAGACTATATAATAGAGCTATAATCATGAAGCGGTATCTATTCTAGCTCAGAGATATAATGTTGTTGGCTAGAATTGGCCTCTAGTCGGAGTGGCGTGTAGCGAGGCCGGAGCGAATTGGCCGAGTCGACGCAGTGCGAAGCCGTGTTTCGTATTAGATGGTACAAGCGGGTCCTTTGTCCGTAACTTTGAAGTCACCACAGTAAAGGCATAAACGTAGGCTATTTTTTGCTTAACAAACAACATATATCAACAAAACTTATCTTAAAAGAATCATCTGTCCACCGGTTTTCAAAATTGTATTAAAAATGAGTCATTCTTCGGAACTTATTAGTTACAGATGTCGTGTTTTAAAAGGATCGGTTAAGCTTAATACTTATTGTTTCAGTCAAGGGATTACAATCATGATTTAAATTATAAATATAGATAAGTTCCGTTTTTGCCCTATAAAATTTGACGTAAAGTTCCTAATATTACCGATCCCAAAATTTCATTAACTCAATCTTTTATCAAAACATGCGTTCACAAATTTCCCAAGTAAGTTCTCCAGAACAGGAAGTTGGTTCACTGTGGCTTTACACCCGGGAAATACAGCGGGAATGTTAGTCGGAACGCTGCGAATCCCTCCAAGACGCCGGAGACCGCCACAAACACCGCTCCGATTATTATAATCGGAACACTGTTCCCGGAATTTGATTTTAGAATATATTTTTCAAAATGATCTTTGGGGAAATCTGTGGGATTTCGACACGTTTGATCCTGAGCTTGAGGTTCCACGTAAAACAAGATTCTGAGGGCTTTGTCATCGAAGAAATTGGTTTTCCAATCTACGAAAAGAAGGGCCAGAGCTCCAGCTGTGAAAACATTAAGTGGGCTGCTTATGGCTATGCATAAAACCTACCATAATACCATAAAACCGACTGCCGTATTTGAAATATTTAACTGAAATAAAATAATTTCATTGCCATGTCAGTCACAAACATATACCATTATTTACAACTAGCATGAGTTTCTGTACAGACTTTTCATAATATAATAATTAAAGTTCTTGCCAGCCACAGATAAAACATGAGCTGTTGTGGTTTGTTTGGGCACATACTTTTTCATAATTGGGCAATTCTTGATCTCATCGTGACTGGCGTTTATTTATACTTCCTTTTTAAAGTTTTATTTTGTTATTTAATGCATTCATTAATTCTTATCTTGATTATAATTGTTAAAGCTCTTCATACTTTTAGGTGGTTACAGTAATTTTCAATGTACCTACCTACTCTTTCACTGAGTATAATGTCTTTTTCAGTAGAATATTTTTGACTTCAATATTGAGTCTAGATTCACAACTTAAATTGTGTACATGTGCTGGTAATTTCCTGTGCAGATAATGCAGTAAGCCTCGACCTGGGGTAACTTTTTACACATCTCTATTCTATAACAGGTAGGTAAAAAAAGTTCCGCATTTTTCTAATTCTGCTATTTATGCAAGAGTTAGCATATATTAAAAAGGGTGTAACTTTTTAACAAGAACAAAATTAAATATTTTGATTAACCCCCGACTACCTCAGATTTGTTATCTGTACAACATTCTACTAGTCAAGCCCTTACATTTGATACCCATATTAAGGTAGTTGTGAAAAAAGAAATGTATTTCGCCATTTTGTGGTAGCGGCCATCTTGGATTTGAAATTTGTCATTGTTCAAAGTTTTCTACTAGTTAAACCCTTTCGTTTGATACCCATATTGAGGCAGTAGTGAAAAAAATAATGTAATTCGCCATTTTGTGGTAGCGGCCATCTTGGATTTGAAATTTGTTATAGTGTATAGTATTTTACTAGTCAAGCCCTTTCATTTGATACCCATATTTGGGTAGGTAGTGAAGAAATATTTTGTCCGTCATTTTGTGGAGGCGGCCATTTTCAATCGATATTAACCAAACATAGCTAAGAACATCCGCACGGATGTTTACCTTCAAATAAAAAAACCGCATCGAAATCGGCCTATCCGTTTGAGCTCTACAGTGCCACAGACAGACACACACACAGACAGATAGACAGACAGACATCGACGTCAAACTTATAACACCCCTTTTTTGGTCGGGGGTTAATAAATAGACAATTAAATTTTAAAAGTAAGTGTCAGTGCAAACTCTTGGAGTGAAAATTAAGCTAAGTTTTCTAGTACAGTGACGAATATACGTTTAATGTGTTATATTCTACTTAACTAAATCATTGGACCTGAATGTACGCCCTCCAGTGAATGAGTAAGTAGCGGCTTGCATTACTGCAGTCACTCTTGACAATTTGGTCACGCTCCTGAGGTCTGTCTCGCCATTAAGCTGGATCTGGACGCTATTTAGTAGTTGATTAAACGCATAGCTCGTGCCACACATGTTGAGCATGCTAAGATTAGCTGGGTACTGTGGAGCCTAATTGTTTAAATGCAACGTAACTTGTCTAATTAAAATCTGCTTCTAAGCAGCATTCAAGTACTTTACGTTCTCACTGATAGGACTGAGTTTTCTCTCACTAGAAAAAGGTCACGCTCTTTATCTTTATCGTCAAGTGCAAGTCGCCGAATAATATATGTCCAATGTCCATAAAATAAGTTTTTCTTGGAACATGCCGCTCAGGATGTTTTACTTTGCCGTTGGGGACTGAGCGCCAAATATATTTAGAAAGATTTATCGAAACGTCTTTGTGATGCAACTCGAGATCAAAATACTGGCCTTTTTTTGCTCAGCACATAAGTATCGCCATTCAACGTGGCAATGGGGCTAGCATTTTGGGCACGCTTCCTGCTGGCACCGGTCTTATAGACTAATTTCGTGTACATTTTGTAGATAAATATATATAAATGATACTTTTTAATTGTATGTGTCTTTGCCGTTAAAACCAGTGGAGATGAAATATCTGAGCAGCACATAGAAATGTACCTGCTTAGAGCTGCTGGTCTAGTTCTTGTTTCTACTTCTGCTTGGACTCGGGGCGTTCTCCAGGCCATAATCCACCACGATGGCTTAGTGGGGATTGCGGATGCCCCATGATCACGGAAAAAATCCTGGAACATGCCAATTTTCCTCTAAATGTTTTCCTTAGTCGTTTTTAAGTTAGTGATATAATGCACATGACTTCGAAAAGTCAAATGTTTGGGCACATACTTTTTCATAATTGGGCTGTTCTTGATCTCATCGTGACTAGCGTTTATTTATACTTCCTTTTTAAAGTTTTATTTTGTTATTTAATGCAAACATTAATTCTTATCTTAATTATAATTGTTAAAGCTCTTCATACTTTTAGGTGGTTACAGTAATTTTCAATGTACCTACCTACTCTTTCACTGAGTATAATGTCTTTTTCAGTAGAATATTTTTGTCAGTGTATTTTTAACTTTTACAGATTTACACTTGGTGCTTGCTGTTTGTTATCCTGACAAGACGAACCGTATCTGCAAAATGTGGGTGACCCCACTATATTTATGTACTTACTTATTTATGTGTAATTTATATATTAATTTATTTAATTTATATTAGTATTATTAGTTTATAATTATACTTCATATTTACGTATATATCATACAGCGTCGCCCTTCTCTTGTGCAGTCGGGCAAGCTATTTCGAGAACAGTGGATGCGCGCGCGCCGGGCGATATTACCCCTCGCCGCGACCCGCGCGCTCCACCCAAAAAGTGAGACTTGCTACCTGCTGCCGGCCCGGCACCGCACCGCTGCCGCGCCGCAGTCGCTACTCCTAATTTGTTCGTGAAACTTGTTTTAATATTTCGTTTGTTCCATTGATCTCTAAGTACTTTTTATGATAATTGTTTCGTGTAACATTGTATTATTCAATATAATTTAAATAGTGGTGGAATTTACGCTTTTCATTGATACTATCAACCACCCATTCCACCACGCAAAAGTTACTTTTAAGAATAAAATCTTACTATTAATCAGTATTCAATAGATTTTTCCAACATCCAGCGTCAAATAAATTGTATTGGAAATAAGAAAGCCAAGTCTATTGGGATCCCTTGAAGAGCCAATACCGTTGCCAAAGTGCAGTCGATGTAATGTCTAAATTTTCTTGCGTAACTACGGCGTAAATACTCACGAATATAAAGCAATATGACAGTAACACGACAGTATAGTACGAGAGAAACTCGACGTATGCGTTCAAGCCTCAGTAACCCATAGAGACGAGAGTAGTTAAAACGTGTCACACTGTAGTGCGTAATGCAATGAACTGAAGGCGACTCCCCAGGCCCGTTCCTACATTCTAACTGAACTGAAACGTGGTTTGACTACCACATAGTCAAACTATTCGTAACAGATACGTAGAAAGCATTAACAGTTAATAATTCAACATGAATTTCTGAGGAGTAAAGAAAATTGCTCGAAAGTAATTGACTCATTAACGCCGTATTTTCGACATCGGTATATCTGTATATATCGGTATATATATAGGTTTCGACCTGTCGGTATCACAATATTATATCGTTATTTTGAAAGTATTTTTTTTGTTACAAAATAAACACGTAAAACGTTAAAAATATCGTAAGGAGACTATTATGTCTCAAGAAATACATCTTTCAAAGTTATGTGTATTACGCAAACGCGCAATTGGCCAGCGTGGTGGATTTTGACTTAGATTTTATAATTGAGACTGAAAATCTTAAATAACAAAAACGGAAGTATAAAATGGGCTATTTATTCACAGACATAAATAAATAAATAAATATTGGTGGATAATTCACACACAACCCCATCTGACCCCAAACTAAGCAAAGCTTGTACTATGGAAGCCAGATAGCTGATAAATATAATACTTATATAGTTTTAAATACATACTTAATAAACATAAAAAGACACCCAGACTCAGTAAAAATATTTGAATTCATCACACAAATATTTGCACTGGGTGAGAATCGAACCCACGATCCTCGGCTTCGCAGACAGAGTTACTACCCACTAAGCCACGAGGCCAGTCAATAAAGTTTTAAAATAAAGTTGTAGCAAGCACATACATAAGTACATTAGTATGTGTAACCTTTTCAGACCTAGGTACTTCAAAATTGTTCATTTACTTACAAGCCAAGATAGTTCCTTGCGACTAAACTAACAATAGAAACTTCAGATAAAGGAAATTCTTGCAATAAGTTTGAACCCGTTTAGTATGACGGGCATTTGTGCTTTCATTGCTGATTGTATTATCACTTCGTACCCAAGATTTCCAATACCACACTTCACCAAGTTTTCTCAAAGACTGATTCAGTTTATCAATGATCTGCAATACCTCAATTGAAACAGTATATTGGCTACTTGACAACAACTTGATCAAAGGTTTCGTGCTATAAATTGATGAGGGGTTCCGATATGTATTTTTCGCGGCGGTTTCCAAAGGTCAGTGACGTAAGGTTCAACGGCCAAATGTTTTTTTTAGGATCTCCTATTATTATGTGGGATAATGGAGTGAGCAAACAAAAACTGAGTACGTACGTGGAAGTTACTGGAATCGTTGTTTGCGGAAAGTGATCAAAGAAGTTTATTTTACGGCGAATTTTTTTATTGTAGTATAATAACGAGATGAGCAAAAAAATGTGCCTGATGGTAAGAAGCACACCTACCCATAACAGGACACTATCACGCAGCTATTGGAACATAAATAATTCAAATCACTACACTGCGATCGTCACCCAGAGATATAACATGGTTTGTTTCTTAGTAATTTGTCTGGAAGCATTGCCCTTCAAGCCAGGACACAGTAATGCTCGCACATCACTCTTAGCTGTAGAATTACTGGAAAAGTTGTGGTACTTCTTCAGTAGAACTTTGCAAAAAGCTTTACCCTACTTTATGCGCTAACTGCGCTGTTACATAATATAATATGTAAATGTAAGTTTTGTAGGTGGTACTACTCTGCAGAGTTTGTCTAGGGGAAAGCACATTTCAGAGTTACTTCGCTGCAATACTTTATTGTATAGCCTTTTTAATATTGTTGTTTTTTGTGCACTTTACTTCTGCAGCAATTGTTTTTTAATAAAGAGTGACGAGACGGTCAGGACATGTGCCTGTTGGTAAGCAACAGCCCTGACACATAAGAGCACAGTGACACGCAGCTATTGGAACATGAAAAGTTCAAATCATTACCTGGCACTGCACTGCGCTCGTCACCCAGAGATCTAAGATGTTACATATCTAAGCCCTGTAATTTCTCTGGAAACTTTACCCTTCAAACCGGAACGCAGTAAAGTGCCCACTAAATAAGCAGGACATACCAGGTTTTTATGTAATTTAATTTTTTTTTTTTATGAATTTAATTTTCTTACTTTTTTTTTAATTGTTATAGGTTTGCACTAGACCGCCATCTCGCCTGATGTTAAGTGATGATGCAATCTACGATGAAGCGTGCTTACCTAGAAGAAACCGATTCACTCTCGATTTGAAGACACCAAGATTGTAACTATCGGAGAAAACCCACTCAGGCAACGCATTCCACAACCTAGACGTTCATATCACAAACGTGGAGTCAAATATCTTCGTTCGTGTTTTTGGAACATCAACCATGAAACGTTGTCGCTTTTTTTTAGATACGAGAAGTCCGATTAAAGAAAGGGCAAGGTGGTATTAGATCATGTAGATCAGTTGCACACTCTCCGAAGTAATACTTGGGGAAAATTAAATAGAGAAATAGATAACTTCAAAGATGAGTATTCTTCTGAATACTCATCCTCTGAAGAAATTATTCCAATAACCGGACAAGAAGTACATATTATAGTCCTCAATAGTACGAAATACAATAATGCACCCGGTCACGATGAAATCACTACCAATGATCTTAAAATAGGTGAACCAATATTAATCAAATCTTTTTAATACTATGCTACGAACTGGTAAATTCCCAAACGCTTTTTGCCATTCCAATGTCATTCTCTTGCACAAAAAGGTGATAAGTTCGACATTAGCAACTGCAGACCAATAAACCTTGTTTCACATATTTACAAAACTTTTATCAAAGTTTTAAATTGAAAACAGAATTTCGAATACGCTAAATAAATACCAACCACCTGAACAAGCTGAATTTCGTTAAGGTTTCTCTACCATTGATCACTTACACTCTATCAATCAGATATTAGAAAAATATACCGAATTTGACATGCCTCTATACTTAGCATTCGTAGACTATTCTAAAGCATTTGATAGCACTCACCACTCTGCTATTTGTAAGTCATAAAAAAATCAGGATATTCCCGAATCATATATAGATCTCTAACAAAATATTTACCAAAATGGTACTATTTTGGTGCTGCAATAAAACTAGATACGACAGGTCCTTCCTTTCCTATAGAGAAGGGAGTTAAACAGGGCGATCCGTTGTCGCCAAAACTTTTTACAGGCACGCTAGAAGAAGTTTTTTTGCAAGTTTTTACTAATAATACATCTTATTATAATCCCATAGTCAGAATGAGTCGCCAATACAACGAAGTCCTTGTCTCCGATAGGGACATTGATATTTTCCACTTAAAGTTATTCCAATTTCAGAGGAAAATCAAAAAATTTTTACACTTTAATCTAAAAGAATAACCCTGTTGTGCTTACTGTAAATACTATTATGAGTTTTTTTTAATATTATTTGTTTATACATTAATTGTTTCACACTGTTAATATACTTATCTGTTGTGTTATAATATTCTATGTTTATATCTTATTTATCTACTGTTTTAACGCATGTTAGTTTTTAGTTTTAAGTTCAGATATGTTGGCCTAAGTTTCTTTATGTATTATCACTAATGTAATGTTATTATTATCAAACCACTGAATTTAAATAATTGTTGTTTCTAGGCCCACATAGTTTGGAATGTAATACAGTTCTGTACAGTATACTCTTATGTTTTAGTTTATATTTATTACATTCTGTTTTGTGTGCTCATTGAATCAATAAATAAATAATAAATAAATGATTGCATATGTCAATGAGTATGTGTATTTAGGCCAATTAGTCTAATTCCGGACAAGACAACTAGAAGTTAAACGCCGTATTGAAAATACCAGGAAAAGCTATCGGTCTATGAAAGATCTTATGAAGGGCAACATGTCACTATCCCTCAAGCGCAGGCTCATGGATGTGTGCATTCTCCCCATCTTGACGTACGGAGCACAGACTTGATCTTTGACAAAGGATCTAAGGTCCTATCTCGCGGTTTTCCCAACTACCTATATGCTGGAATGCAGTATATTAGACGTAAAGCTCACTGATCGCATTAGAAACACCATACTGCGTTCAAAGACATTAATTGCTGATGTGACCCAAAAGGCCAGCAATTTGTAGTAGAACTGGACTAGACATGTCTATCGAATGTCAGACAATCGCTGGGCTAAGATCACCACCCAATGGGAGCCAAATGGGAAACGACGACGTAGGAGACCCAATAGGCGATGGCAGGACGGCCTCGACAAACACCTTAAAGACTGGACTACTTTGACTCAAGACAGACAAAAATGGAAGGAGACTAGAAAGACCATTGCTCAACACTGGGACATAATGGGCTCTTAATAATAATAAATTATGAATAGAAATTTTAATCTGCACAAACACAGAAACTCTCACCTTTGTTACATTTAAGGAGATATTATTTTCGTAAACCTCTCAATAATTATTACGCAGCGGTCTAAATCCAGATTCCCAGATTAAGAAGCGTCATTCGATCACGTGGCCACAATAAAGAGGTCTATTCCGGTTTGAAAAACGATGCTTCTATCGAAATTAGCAAACAAAGCCATGAACTATCCTAAATCTGAATTCAAAGCTATGAGCTTTTTAGGTTGATAGTTGTACCAAGAATACGTTTTTTTTGCATTATTACTCATTTTAGTAGTTTTAGACCTAGACCCCTAGAGAGCAAACTTTCTATTTTCTAAAAGATACCTTACATTTTTCAACAAAAAAAACTCGATTTTCGAGGTATTTCCGTGAACTATTTTAAGCTAGAAATTGTCCTACAGTAACTGAGGCACAACAATGATGAACACATAATATCAGCCGAAAAAATCGGTTATTACATTAATTTCACAAAAATACAAAACTATTATTACAATGCAGTCGTATTGTATCGGTAATAGTCTTTGCATAGACGTTTACTTTAGAGATCTATTTAGCATTTTGAGACAAAGTTGCTCGTTCAATGAATTTTCCATTGAAACCATGATTGGGTTACCTACATACATTGAAATACACACCACTGAAAAAAAACCCAGCAGTTACATCAGATTAACTATAACTCGAATATATAAATAAATAAATAGATATTTTCGTCTAGTGTTTTTGAGCGCGGTAATTTTCAGTACTCTTTAGTAACTCCTTCAGTAACTGAGGTAGGCCTAAACATCCATAGAAAGAAAATAGCGACTAAAAAGAACTGAAATTATCCAAATTTCACATGAAATACAATTCTTATATAGACTTGGCACACTTACTTTGGATTCTATTTTCACTACGTAACAAACTTGCTTGCTTCGTGAATTCTCTATTGAAACCATGATGGTTTTACATACAAAATGCACACCACTGAATTATTAACGCTAAGTGTGGTGTTTTGCGGTAAAACTAGACTTTATTACTACAACATGGTAAGCCCTAAATAGAGTGAACGACAGACGACAGTTTGTAAGCTTTTTTATTCGAAGTTTTTTGTAGCCACAAATCTGTTTCTTCGAATGGTGTTGCCGTAATGGGTAATGGTACTCAATCTACCATTAATTTCATTACAGATATAATAAATGTAGATTAAATTACATTACAGTATAACAAATGTAGATTGATAGAAAATTAAGGCGTAAGATAACGCACCCGAATCAGGCTATGCAATTTAAATAAACTTTAGGACCGATGTGTTTAATTCTACAATCAAGAAGGTACTAAGTTTTACACCCTCAAAATTTCGTAGGTCCTCGGTTAAAAACTCGGATAGACTGTAAATATTGAATAGGCTTGGTTTCTGTTGATATATCTACACATAAAATATTTTCTATAAATATACCATTTAAATCGACTTCTCGGGTGAGTTACATGAATCAACAACTTTTCGAAGTACCTATATATTTTCTTTATAACCAGTAAGTATTATCATTTGTGGAATTTATTACAACGTCAAATTAAAAATTCATATAAGTATATCAATGTCAACAGTAATTCACTCAAAGTGAGTGTAAATACATTTGTAAGTAATAAGTCAAACTGATAGTTCTATTTCCGATGTAAAAAAGTGTAAAATAAGTTGGACAAATCTAATCGTGCGTCTGTTTGTGGCATTAAGGAACTGATTTTGATTAACTTTTTTCTAAAACTAACTTTATTGAGATGATTTTGAGATGTTATTTGTATGGGAATTTATTTTTATTTCAACAATAATAGGTACACTTGACTGCTGTCCGCCTGATCTTAAAGTAAAAATGAAATAGAATAGAGTGGGTTGAAAAAAAAAACATTCACTTTCGACTTTAAGACAAACGTGTAACCTGCTAGACAGTTACAGTAGCAACGTTATCGTTACTAAAATGGACTAAAATATCCTCATTCGAGTCTTTGGAACATCAAGCATGATATTATGTTACTTTTTAGTGCAAGGAAAAAACATGTTAAGTATATACCAGATCTTCAAGAACTCAATTAACTTTCACATGTTCATTTGGCCAAAACTATTTCGTATCGATTGGTCAAATAAGCTCTACTACTGTGTATTACAATACACTGTGCTTTCGCAGAAGGGAAATCGTTTAAGCCTCCATTCCGGTGTTGTGCCACCTGGGCCTCCGAAGGCATTAGGTGGCGGCAGTAATTTCGGTGTAGCCGTTTCTAGGCCGGCCACTCGTTAGTTTAACATTTTTGCGGTACCTTTCCTTTCGGGCGCAAACAGCTAATTATGTAGGTCTACGTTATATTTGGGACCATGTGTACGGAACCATATTCGTGCGGTGTACGCCTGTGAAAATATTTTCCCGGGCTTTTACGGTCCATGCAATATTTGGTTCACCTTCTCCCAATTTCGAGTCGATGTACTTATGGTTCAATTTCAAACCCGTTTTAATTTAGGTCATACAAATGTATAGTACTTATTACTTACAATAAATACTTCATCAAAGGAGTGATTACTCTTCATTCAATAAATGCACATAACACAGGTGTGCTAAGGTTTCTTAAATGTCATAATCCCTCACATTGACCGAAATGCAAAAACACTCGATATTCGCCTATCAAGAGTTAAATCTTCCCATTCAAGTAAAAATTCCTTACACTGTTATATTTCATTGCTTGAAACTAATAGCAAATGAAACATGCAACTTTAACTTGTTTTTATGGTATAGAGTGTGTGAGACGAGCAGGTCATGCGCGTGATGGAAAGCAATATGCCTGCCACGTAACAGCAGAGTGGTATACAGATATTAGAACATGGAGTCCAAATCATAACCTAGCACTACATTGTGCTCGTCACCCAGACATTTACCATGTTTTATGATGCTGAGCAGATGCTCTGTAATTTCAATGGAAATATTGCCCTTCAAACCGGAACACAGTGAAGTTTAACATTGCTGCTTGGCGGTAGAATAACTGATAATGTTCCACACAGAAGGGTTTGCTGGCTTATACGACTAACTTCGAGGATAGTCAGTAGTGAGTCTACTTGCTGAACCGTAGGTTGTGGCTTCCCATTCAAGACAGCCATTTGTGTGACAAATGAGCATGTGGTTTTTGTTTCTGGATCTCTCTATGTTCCATATGTACTTACATATATATATATATTGAAATTACATATGTAAGTATTTTTATCACCATAGTTTTGATTAGTTTGGGGCAATATGTGATAGAAAGTGAGTAGAACATTATTTATTTCTTGACCTGTCATAAAACGCGTCATCGGTTAGCAACAATCTACTAGTAGAATGCGCTAATGCGTAAAGAACAACTGTAATTATTTTGCTTGGGAAATGTTACTATTAAATTATGTTTTACCATGTATTAAATAACTAAAACTCATATTCCTTTAAGATTGCATTTAAGGGGAAGTTCCTGGTTGACCGAGCTATGCTCGGTTTAAATGCGTTTATAAAGGGCTCTAAGTAAAAGATTTTCTCAAAAAAAAAATAACAAAAATAAAAGGACCAACATCAGGAAACGAACCCGGGCCTGTTGACTCCAAGGGCGAGCATATTCCGTCTGAGCCATTTAGACTTTAAGACCAGTGGCGAAATAAGTTATCGTATTCTAATGACATTGTAAGAGTTTTTCATTGTCTAAAAACACGCATAAAATGATGTTTAAAAAAAATAAAACCTAGCTAGATCGATTTATCGTCCCTGAAACCCCCTGTATACATAATTTCATGAAAATCGTTCGAGCCGTTTCCGAGATTCAGATTCTATATATATATACTTACAAGAATTAGTCGTTTAAAGGTATAAGATAAGATAACATAATTTTGTTAGTAAATAATTTATTTGGCTGCATTTTTGTGGTCACGTTTCTTTTCGCATTCAAATATTTCGGAGCCTAAATTGACTAGATAAATTTAATAAAACCTAGCTCAGAAGAATACTGAGAGAATATTAAAATCAAGACCTAAAGAGTAATAAAGTTCTGAAATGTTTGACAATATGTCATCTGAAATAGTTTTCATACATATTAAGCTCTTTACAGAATAAATAATAAGCTTACCAAAAATTATGTTGAACCCTTTTGAGAGAATATGTTTATCCTAATGACGTTACATTATCCTACGAAATTATTTTACATTTATTACATATTGAGTCTCAGTATCGTCATTTTTTATTTGATTGTACTCAAACATTATGACGGCAGCGGTAAAGGTTAGAGGCATAATATATCCCAGCTTTTTTTTAATCATTCTGTTAATTAAATCATTCATGCTGATCTGTTGAATTTTCATGAATAACAATACTAAAAATTAATGTATTCACGGAAGTAAGAGCTTATAACAAACATGTGTTGGAAAGATACCACTTTCTAAATAGCGAGCAACCTCGGGCCGGCTATATTTCTTGGACATGAAAAATTAAATTAACGAGGTTAATTCCCGTACGTACGTGCCAACTTCTAAGCTGGATATCCACCTGTGTGCAATGCAATAACTTACATCAGGATGAAAGTAAATTCTCAACAATTTGATTACCCTTAAACATTGATTTGTCTACACTCTGACCTCATCTCAATTATGTATGTGCGCAAAAATCTTCAACTTTATTTAACTGTTTATGTGGCAGCATACTGGCTATTATTGATATATTTTAAGCGATAAGACGAGCAAATTAGCAGCCTGATAGTAAGCAATACTAGTAGTAGCAGTAGATAGTGTGTAATTTCTATTACGTAAAAGGTCCGCGTAATTATTTGAACATACATTATTAAAACCACTGCTTAGTACCGCACTGAGCTCGTCACATGAAGATATGACATGATTAATCTCTTTGGTAAGTAGTTTATCTGGAAACATTGCCCTTCAAACCTTTAATTTACCTAAGACATAATGCACAATTTATTATATTGAATATACCTCTAGAAATATGTCATTTTAATGTGAATTAATCTAAATTTTACAATCTGGTTGGTTATTTTTAAAGTAGTTACCAACTTTATCTAATATTTTATACATTCATAAATTCTCGACACTTTAGATACAAAGTACATGCAGTCAATTAACAACCCGCTTCTAACTTTGCCTGGCACATAGGTGTCCGGAGCGCTGGCGGCATTGTCTCGCTGAATGGCCATAGTTAATCTTTACACCAGACATAATCTGAAGCAGGAGTTATCGCCATTTTCTATAATTTTAGTTATGCAAGTTTTTTTACTGGGCAGAGCCTTTATTAACAAAACTAAAATACAATGAGAACTTCACTACACTACAAACCTACCTAACTACTTACACTTAGCACACCTGAATTATCCATAGACCACTGTAGGTCTACAGAAAATCAAGATGTTCAAGCCTACTACACTACTAAGTTTAATTGGTTTTGATATCACATAGATAAAAACACTCCGTGCAGGACAATTGTACTGAATATACACCTTTTGCCGAATTCCGTACGTACCTACCACATGCTTTGTAGGTAGTAAAGACCCAATGATGACGCGTGGGGGACACGCGCCATTTCCATCTTTACTGCGTAGTTATGTAGAACCTAAATTATTGTCAGTATCTTGTTTGACGACAATTTTCCGGATAAATAATTTAGTGACTGAGATAATATCCGTTTTCTGAATTGTTCCCGAATGTTTCTGTTGATACACTCCGCGAGGCATAAGCTGAGCTTTGCATTTGTGTGAGTGTACATGGATAGTGTAGGTGTGACAACCGGCCTTAGGCGCGGCGCCATTCTGTCTCGCCGCGCTCCTGCCTGATTGGTGATCACTCACACTAATGCAAAGCTCAGCCTGTACCTCGCGGACAAAATTTCAAGCTCCTGCCTGATTGGTGATCACTCACACTAATGCAAAGCTCAGCTTATACCTCGCGGAGTGTACTTTCCTATCTCACGATAGAAATTATATTGGAAAAACTGAACTTAATTTCATTTTGGTGCATTCTCGCCTTGAGAGCGAATGTTTCGAGTGTTAACAGTGGGATATTTAAGTGAAAAGGATTACAATTGCGAATGAATAATAATAATTTAAGCACAGGTTCAGGTCATTGGGATCATATTTATTATTATTTATTCTATTTCAAATCGACTTCAGAAAAGGTTTTCAATTCGGCTGTATGTTTTTTTTTCTGTAGATTCATTAAGCCTCGCTTTGCTTAACGCAACTTTTGTGGAAGAATGATAGTGAAACAAATTGTTGTTCGTATAAAAACACAGCGTAGAATTTATGCAAGAATTTTAATATTGACAATGCCATATATTAGACTATAAAACTGAATAATCTATTACGCATCTAAGTAAAGTTGTAAGAGTACTACAAATCTACTATACTCGTATAACAGATCTGAATGTAAATTATGAATTTACCTAGCTGCATTGTTTCACATCTTTGGTAGAATGACTCCATCGTTTCACTGCTATGTTTCACGCAGCACTCAGTTTTTTGCTTGTACCTAGTTAACGACAGCCCAAGGCTGTTGTTCCTGAGGAGGACCCTTTGTCTTAGCCATCGTACATAATGTAGTTAGTACCTGCTGATGACGTGAGTAAGTTTGACAAACATTATGGAAATTGAGGATAATAATTGAGGATAATTCCAGTACCTTCACTTTGTTAAGTTTATAGTTTTACGCTTGATCGGGCGGTCTCGTCTGATGTTAAACGCTGATGCGGTCTACGATGGACGTGCTTACCTAGAATACACCGATTCACTCTCGATTTGAAGACACCAAGATGTATGCTACTGATCCTTTATGTATCCTTTTAGGTATGCTTTTTTATGTGCGTTACATTAATTAGTAATAAGCGTAGTGTAGTGTAGTAAATTTGGAAGGCCGTGAAAGTGAACTGCGATAGACAGATCTTTAAAAAAAATACACATTGTTAAATACTCAGCTTGGGATTTCAGTATCAGAGTTGACTAAAATAAACTTCTCTATCTTAATTTATGGCTATTCAGTTACTTTCACATAATAGGTTTGTGTATCTCTTTTTTTTCTAAAAATAAACTGGAAAACTAAAGAGCGCTTATTTATTCGCAAAAGCTCTATCGTCGAAAAAGGTACCTCCGAAGGTACAGCCTCAATTTAGGTCAAAGCTCTATTAGCCGAAGCTTTCACCGCCCTAGCTTATTCCTCATTCTAGGTGAAAGTGTAGACACGACAAAAAGGCTGAAAGAATAGGGGCGTTAGGTAAAAACGTCTATTGGGGCGTGATAAATGATCTACGACCAACGATTCATGGCTGTTACTTTATCTATGCCTAGGTAGTTACTCTTTATAAGCTCAGGAGTACATTACGCTACCGGCGATCAACGCAGAGTTCAATTGTAAAATAGAGTGAAGAAAAATTTTACACACCAAGTTCTTTTTTATTGTCGTTTTAATTTTTTTATTCAATCATAGGGAATATGACACTGGGTATTATTAACTACGAAACTTCGTAGTATAAAACTTAACTTAAACTCAATTGTGTGTCTTTAAGTACGTTGTCGTCACCAACGTTGAAGATTTTGTGGAAATTTTGTAAGTTTATGCATGAATTTTAAAAACTATAAGTTCACTGATCTGATTTTAACGACGGCAACGACTACAGTTGTTTCCATTTCAAGTTTAGTAGCTGTGTTCTCCGTTTTCATGTATTTCTTATTTTTTCAGTGAACTGCCACTGCAATTAGGGATGCCTACAATGTTACGGTTCGTTTTTGGGAGAGTTTTATAGCATATTACTTTAACAATTCCACTACAGTTTTCTGTCGTCTTGACTAAAAAAAATAATATGACACCAGTTGGTATGAAGTTTTATATCTACATACCAAACGCTGACAGACATAACTACTGATCTCTTTCACAAAAGAGGCAATGTTATGACGTCATGGTATCCTTAGTGAGAAAATTTTGTAATGTCGTACGTTTTCACTATTGGGAAATTACTTATCATAAAATATTTCATATCTCCACGTCAGAGTAGATATATGTGTATTTGTGAAAACGTACGGAGGAAGCGATGAGTCTTCACAACATATAGACTTTGTCAGTGACATGATCAAGATATTAAGAAAAAATACTAGGTATTATGGGGCACCAGGTAGAAACGTAGTACCTTCGGATGATATAGAAGCAAAACAATTAAAATAAAATGGTTACTCTATTATTTATCATACGATAACCTAAAAATAAAATTGGCAACACTCGTCACGGGCAGTTTTTACACGTCACTTCCGTTATATATTTTTCTTATTTGGTCTCACATTTTATTCAGTTCAGTAGCAAAATCCCTCTCTCCTCCAAGCCTACCGTAAGTTCGTTCGTACGTTATGTAGACAATTGGTACCTAAATATTTTCTTTTTCACACATTCTACTTTACTTTAATCTTAACTCAAAAATTTTAAAATATGGTTAAGTTAATAGAAAAGTTAGAAGTTACACTTTTTTCAAAACAAAACATTGTTTTCAAAGGTAATGAGAGTAAAAATCACTACCCTACATAATGTTCTTCTTACATCTTCATTATACACGTTAAATCTCTGAGTGACGAGCGCAGTACAGTGCTAGGTAATGATTTGGACTCTTCGTGTTCCAATAGCTGCGTGTCACTGTGCTGTTAAGTGGCAGGCATGTTGCTTACCATTAGGCACACGGCCTTCTCGTCACTCCTTATTTAAATATATAAATATGTATATATATATAATTCGGTTGAAACCTGGACTCGATCAAGGAATGAGGCAGACGGCAAATTAAGATAAAGGCATATGTCCAACAGTAGATGATGATGCCTCATTATACTAGCTAGTTTTGATAAAAAAGATTTTTGGCAACAAAGCTCAGAAACTTATTTCTTTCAGTAACTTTGATGAAAAAATAATACGTTTATTTTCCTAAAATGTAGGATAATTAGAACGATGTTTAAGTTCTCTTAATAATCTAGGTCGTTTGAAAATGTTTTCATTACAACTTCACGTTATTATAGACACAATTTTATATTAGGCTCTAGTTCAAGATAAGTGGGGTAACAACAACCCCCAATCAAATTAAGGGGTAATGAGATTAGTTTACGAGGGAAGGGAGAGAAAAGAGCGAAAACTAATAGCTAAGATTAGGGAACTATGGTTTTCGAAAGAGTTTCTTCTGAAAGAAATGTGGGATATCTTCAGTAAGGCAAAAACAAACTGTATATTATATAGAGTGACGGGATAAATAAGAGCCGAGTCATAGTAAGAAACAGTATTTGTATGTACTTATTCCACAAAATAAAAAGTTTAACTCACCGCCTAGGATTGCACTTTGCTCATGATCATACTAACACATTATTTTTAGAAGCTATTTACTCTTGGTAGTATTCAAGGTAAGAGTTATGAAGTATCTTCTTGGTTAGCGTACATAATTTTCGACAACTCTATCGTTTGGTAATCAACGAGTTGTGGTCGAACACCAACCTTTATGCGTTAAAAGGTGACGGTTCGTGCTGCGACTGCGACACGAGACTGAGACCAGCAGGTCTACTACGAAGTCCGATAAACGACATATGGGCCGAAGTTATGGACGTTTTATACCACGAAACACAATCGGTCTGTTGATGACATAAAAACTGTCAAATCAGTGTCGGTCGGGATGAACGAAACGCCCGATCAGATCAACCGACCGATTATGTTTCGTGGTATAAAATGTCCATAACTTCGGCCGATATATCGTTTATCGGACTTCGTAGTAGACCTGCAGAGATCGCAACAGGCACTTGACATTATAGAATTTGTATGGGTTCGCACCGAGACCGCGACAAGACCGAGACACGTGTCGCGGTCGTGGCACGAACTAGCACTCATACAATTCTATAATGTCCAGTGCATGTCGCGGTCTCCGGTCGCAATCTCTGGTCGCGATCTCCTGTCGTGGTCTCGTGTCTCGCAAACCTGCATGCACCTTTACAAAAATACAGATATTACATACTTTTAAAATTTTTCTTCTTAGGCAAGTCACAAACGTGGTCATATTTTTGTTGTGTGTTACTACTGTGTTAAGCTCCCGGTGTTTGTTTTTTTTTCAATAACTTGTATATTTTTGTGTCGTTAAAAAACATAAAAAACGTTTTTGATAATCAAAAAGTGTTCGATGTTCGTAATTAGAAATTGAAAGTGTCTAATTTTTTTACTTATGGTTTTACTATTCTTTGTCATAAATTATTTTAGGTAGTGCATTGCCTGCTATTAAAATTTTAGTCATAACTTTTATATTAATTGTACTAAGAGTTATTAGCTTTATTTATTTAGTGTCACAATAAAATAGCTTGAACAAAATAGCTTATTACATGCCAAAATATTAGGAAATCCAACCCAACGTGTTTATTTTAATAATGGTATCTGTCAAGTTAATTAATCTACCAACATGATAAAATCATAGAACTTACAATCATCGTCAATAAAATTCTACTGTTCATAAAACAAACAAGCAAGTCACCATTTTAATGGATCAATAACACCCTCTATCAGTTAGTCATAAAACCGTCGAGTCATCCTAGTTCACTCACAAAAAGGCTTTAACTTACTCGTGTGCACCACATGATAGAAAGGCCTAATCTTCACCGGCCCTACTCCGAACTGTCGTTAATATAACTCCTTGGAAACTTATCTCGCAAGGGAGAGATAAAAATACTCGTGCAAAAAAACAAACCTTTGAAGGAAGAATTTCACAGAATCATGCTTGACGCAGCCACAATGTTATGGTGCGATATAGGATGCAGTATGTTAGTCTAAGCCAGAATTTTTTCGGAATATGTAGATAATTTCTTAGTTTCAATTTTCAATACTTACCTCAGTATCAGAAAATGTTTAAATTAAAACATCTGTTTACGTGTGTTCGAATGCCGTTATTTTCGAATCCTGCTATACTATTCCTGCTATATTATCCCACTAAAGTTATAGACGCCCATGTTGGGATGTTTGCAGCTCAATCACGTCGAGACGTCTGAGCGGATCCGGTTGAATTTCGCAACGCAATTTGATTATAATCTGGAATAGTAACATATAGGATACTTTTTATTGTAAAAGAACGTGAACAAAAACGGCTCGAGTAAAACTGCAGAGGGCTGCTAGTACATCTTCTATACCCATTTGATTTGGCTCAACAATTTGCCAAGGTAGCTAACGTAAGCCTTGAATTAATGTTTGGAATATAAGCATTACCTACCGTATTCCAAGCTGTAGCGTCAAGTGTAATATAACATAATAACAGTTCGTTTAGGATGCTATTTAAAGTACCAAGTTGTCAAACTATCAAAAATAAATTAAAGCGATAACTGGCATACTCATTTGAGTTTTAACAATGAATATTTTCTTTTATTTTTCTCTTCTCAAATCTTTTTTTAAGCCATTGTTTTTTTTTTTATTATGCCTACTAAATCCATGATTTCGATGAAATAACAATATTTCCGAGTTAACAAAAACATTATCGAACAATTTTATGTCTACTTACTTTTATTTAAAGACGTCAAATATTAGAGAAATTAAATTTAATAAAAAGAGAAAAATAGCTGATGTTCATAATGTTTGCACTATTACTACTCGAACCGCTATAGCATTTTATCCACTAGTATGAACCTAGCGTACTGCATCGAAAGACCACAATGTCAGCGTTACCGACTTTATGCACGATAAATGACACGTTCCGAGGCACTTATCGCCCTCGTAATGCGGTAATATAGAGATTTATCGAGCTTAAACACAAAAACATGAACATGGAAATCATTCCGTGATACTTCTTACTCGATCCACACTTATGTACATTTTACGTGCAACAATAGCCTCCGATAGTCCTGTGTAACGTTTCTATCGCCTTAAAATTGCTTTCATCGTCAGTTTACAATATATTTTGATTGATTGTGTGATTACAATCTAACGGTAGGTTAGTATATAATTTAACGTCATTAGATTATATGGAATCTGACGATTTTAACGATTTAACTGTGACATTTTTTATTCGTTTTCCTCTGTTTGCTATTTCATTATTTCCACTACACTACTCTTATATCGAGTTAGTGCTTATAGCTACAATATTCTCAATTGTTTCATACTCATTAGGTACACCTAAACCTCACTCCCAAAACTGCCCATATAAATACCCCTTTTACCACGTAACGACCACTTTTATTAACCAGGAACAAAAGGCTGAATAATATAATAATATCCTTTATATCCGCCTTATCACAAACTCTGGTTTTAGCTGAAATCGTCACTAATTAAGCAGTGTGTCAGGAGTTATTAAGGCCTTATCTCTTGCTCATATGGCTCATGAATCAATTAGATCCTGGGGGTACCCGGTTATCCGAGCCGGTCATTTTAACAAAGAAGCGCGATATATTGTGGGCCCAAACCGAGTAGTGGAGATACGGACAAAAGCGTTCGTCCGGAAAACCCATGTAAAGTGGTCGGAGAAAAGATTTTATGGCACGTAAAGATGCAAAAGTAAAAGTGCGGTATTTCACGTTATTGTACTAGAAAGTGATGTGGGTCTGTGAAAGTCTGTTCTTAGCTATTGTTATCTCTTTAATCAAAACGTTTTCGAAACCACGATATTTTTCTCCAGCAACATCACTTTTGAGAACTTTTAATCTTGTATTGGTAGAACACATTACAGTCTCTCTAGAGAAATACTATAACATTTGCCAGTTACTCTACCGCCAAGCAGTGATGTGCAAACAATACTGCATTCCGGTTAGACGTATACGATGTAATAATAAGTAATACGATGTTTCTATCTATGAAAATTACAATGTAAAGAGATATATTGTGTTATACTCTGAGTGACGAACACAAGACAGTGAATGCAGCGACTTGGTCTTTTTATGTTTATATAGCTGCCTGGCTTTTCTTTCTCGTCCTGTAACTCTCTGTTAGAAATTGTTATCCTATTGCAATCCATTGCTATCCTATTAATCATAAGATACATAATTGTTTATTTATTTTACATATGTATTATTGTATGCTATGATAATAATTATAAGTACCTACAAGTTTATTTTATTTAGTAATAAATAAATATTTTTAAGTAGGGTACATTTCAATTTATTTTTATAAATACATATTATAAATATAGTATTATATAAATTGTATTTATTTACGTCATCTGCACACCCCACATTTTAAGATCCCATCTTTCTTTTTCCACCCTAAGGTTGCCTGGAAGAGATCGCTATTAGCGATAAGGCCGCCGTCTGTCGCACTAACTTTTAGTGTTTAAACTGTTTCACTTTGTAAATTATTATTATTTTGGTGTGTTCAAAAAAGAGTATCTATCTAATCTTATTGATTTGTATTACTTCTATTTTCTATTAGTATGATATTTATGAAACTAATTGTGTACATGTATCAAGGATACCGCACTACTGCCCGTACTTTTATATTGTCCTAGTTACCAAAAGGTTATCTGGAAGAGATCGCTATTAGCGATAAGATCGCCTTTTGTACCCAAATGTTTAATTTTAAGTAAATCACTGTTTTTCTGTATTGTTTTGTGGTGTAATAAAGTGTTTTTGTATTGTATTGATATCTCAAATGTGAAAGTGAAATGCTTGGGTATTAGTTGCAAAACTCCGGCGGAACTTATTTTCATCGATAATAGATTTTTACTTCACCGGCTTCTAACCTGATATAAGATAATATGACGAACCGCACCGGCTTCTAACCTGATATAAGATAATATGACGAACCGCTCCAACATAGAAAAAAACACAATTTATGTTAGAATTGGAGACCATCCAGGTTATATCCATAAGAAAATTACCCATTCAGACAACGTATTCCAAAGATTTGATGTACTTATTACGAACCGAAAGAATCTGAAATTCGGAACAAAGATATATTTGAGTCTGGATTAGCGTAAAGGTTAAAATTATACCACGAATTTCAAAGTTTCTTAGTTAGTAGAATTTCGAGACAGGCTATCCAGCAGGATAGTCTGTCTCGAAATTCTACGTACAAAAATATAGGTACAGGCAGATGTTTGAGTCATACTCGTTACTGTCGCACAAAATATAACAACTCGGACAATGCACAAAATGTAGCGTTTGAGCTATGCTCACGTTAAGTAAATGTCTAGGTTGTAGGATTGCTGGTGTTGGAAGTATAATAAATAATAACAAATCACGTGGGAATACATGTTAACAAAAATCCGACAAAGTGTGAAATACTCGTGACCTTTGGTCATAGAATTAGTAAAATAATTAATTTTAGAGAAAACACATTTTAAACTGGTGCTTTTGAATTTTGAATCATTTTAACTATTTGGATTTACAATGTATTAAAAACCATTGTCTATTATAACATTTTGAGTTGTTATCTGACTCTTATAAAATAATTTTAGTATCATAGTTTGACAATTATTGTATTTTTTGTATCCTTCCGAGAAATTAATTGTTTTGATACTTCAACAATTTGTTTTAACCGTCCCCTAGTAAATTACTTCTTTGGCATGTATTATGTTATTGCATTCATGTTAACGATAAGTTTATTTTATCGTATGTGAATATTATGATTTTTTTTGTATTCGAATTGTAAACTCTTTGTTCCTTGTTCTTGTTTGTATTATTTATAAAACTATTAAATCAAACATTGAGATGCTTAGATGTTTTTTGCTCAGTCAGTCGCATAGTTACATTTTAACAGCTTATATTGAAATTTGTTATTGTTTCGTATAAGATAAACCCAAATATTCGAAAACGGAGGGTAAGTAAGTATTTTTCAAGATGAATGAATATTTCTGGTGTTTTCATATATGTATACCTTTGATCGTAACCGTATTGGTGGTTAAATATATTAATCCGTATTACATTGTAATGATAACGTAATATACTACGAGCCGTATGATATTGATTAAACCGTATTCTATTTCCGATAATTTGTATTGACAAACGACAAAAAGTTTGTGATGTTGCGTTAAAAAAACATTTTCTTTTCATAAGCTTACAAACATGGCCAAAATACAATAGAAGTGCTCCCAAAAAGAAACAAAACGAATCATGAAAGGAAAACCAGGCAAAAATACAGTCAGACAAAAACAGCACTGTGACATCAAAGCAATGGTCCAATTTTTACGCACAATAGCAATGGATCTAATTTAATTATATCAGATTTTATGTTCTACAATGAGAAAGTGGTATTACCTGGTGTTTTATCCATGCAGGATCTCTTAATAGTCTCTGCAGCAATAACAATTTCCGGTAAAGTGCTACTGACCGAGCTCTCAATATAAGTTATGGCGATAGCCTTTCCGTGCATAGAAATGTGGAATGAAATCAGAGTGTAGTAGTCACGGAGTGAACCAAACTATCTCAGAAAACGATAATTATATCTCATACATAACTTCCTGGTGAAGAAGTAAGTAATTAAAGTTGGTTAATATTCCTTTTTTGTGAAAAAGTCCATCTACATATATATCGTTCGTCGCGCAGAGTTATAGCGGGGAGTCGGGCTAGACACGTGTAGACCAGTGCGAGGGAAAATGGCACGTAGTATTGATAACTAACATAGAGATAGGCGAAACTAAATAAAAGCTTATAAATTACAGCTAATTGTAGAACCTTCTTATATTCTCGAATTGTTGAAATAACAACTTTAGTATCTTAAAAACTTGATCGCAAAAACTACCCTTTTAATGAGCCATCATATTAACACCCATAATAATATAATGTATCGTGCCCTTTAGCCTAGTATTACGAAATAACACATGCAATGCCTCTTTAAGAGGTGTTATTGGGTATTCCCTTCTCATCATCACTTTTAAGCATTTACAACATTCTACTCTGCATTTTTGCAAAGTCATATATATATAAGGCACGACATGAGACGTTCCACCTGAGAGTCTAAGGCTGATCATGAAGGCTTATTAAGAAAGCTTGGACGGATTCTACGTTTGTGTATGGTGTTGCAGTTTTGGATAACGTGATAGTACGTGATCTGCTGATCTTTCAGATGTTACAACTATATTCTGCTATTGGTAGACAGTCAATTGCTAAAAGCTGCTTTTTAGTTTGTCTTTACGGGTGACACGCGTAAGCCACATTTTTTGGACATCAGCATTTTCGGTACAAGAGTTCAAGAGATATTTCAATATCTGCGGCATAGATTCATGGATCCCAGTAGAGCGTTGATTCAAGATATGTTTGGAAAATAACGCCTCGAAAATTTCGATTATAAATTTCAACTTCAGGAAGTACGAGTAAGCTCTCAGAGCTCATGCCATAGAAATACCTACACACCTACAGCGTATCGAACCCAATTAGTCCCAACATTTGCGACTGAATCTTCCATACCAATTTTGGTCTGACAATGTACATGATAGTTATGCTAAGACTAAAATATAGCTTGCTAACTTTATAGCTTGCTAGCCTTGAAGTGGATGAGGACGTTCTATTCATTCTGTGATTTGCATATTTCACTTTTTAGCATACATAGCATAGCATTCAATATTTAAGTACGTATGCTACAGTAATATAAGAACAAAATTGACACCGCTCCAGGATCTACTCGAGAGAGCTAATCACCAATCGTCAAGAAGCCCGCTACATCAAAGAGGCTCCATTAGCAAACACTCCACAAGCCACAAAGACTTACTTTACGAAAAAGCGTTTTCAAGCAGACAGGCTCGAGTCTCCATGTGTATCCACGACCACAATAAAAGCCCCTTATAAACAAGTGAAACTTAATATATTGTCAGCCGTTGTGTGCTAAGCTTTCACATTCGCTTCCGTGTCTCAAATGTTGCTCTAGACCAAAATTTACTTCCATGGCAGTATCTTCAGCTTTTCGGCTATTTTGGGTTAAGTAGTGTTTGATAGTCCAATAGCAAGAACACCTATTGTCTTAGCCAGAAGCAGTAAGCTCCAACTTCGTTTTTGAATTTGGTACTGAGGACATACTACTATGTAGAAGTTTGTCGTCATAATTTCCTTTAAATGAAAAGGAAAACAATATGAAGTAAAAAAAGTTGTAGTGTCATAAACCAGGGTGCCTAACGAAAGCTATTTTAGCTTTGATGTCGCCCTTTTTTTTTCGCTTGAATAAATAGGGACAACAATAGCAAAGCCATAGCCGATTTAGTTAAGCGGTAGAGGAGCAGGTAGGAACGAGGTTCCTTCGGATAATATAGAAGCAACAAAATTTGCAAAAAAAAAATTACTTGGTTTTATGTTTTTTTTTAACTATTAGGTACGGTCATCTAAAAAATAAAGTTATGAACACTTTTCACAGACATTTTTTACACGTCACTTCCGTTATATATAGTTGTTATGGTTTTTTGTCTAACATTCTTTCAGTTCGGTCGCACAGCCAAATCCCTATCTCCACCAAGCCTGCCATTGCTGATGCACTGCCATGCAATTTTCTCATTAAACATCTTTGGGTTACCGCGCTGAAATATGATCTCTATTCTATATGTGTTAAAGAAGGCCTAGTCTCAAAAGTAGAAACATAAAGTAGGTAATTTAAGGGTTATCGGAAAACGTTCAATTTACGGAATATCGCTGTTTTTTTTTCTAACTTTTATAGGTTTACACTTGACCGCCATCTCGCCTGATGTTAAGCGACGATGCGGTCTACGATGGAGCGTGTTTACCTAGAAGAAACCGATTCACTATCGATTTGAAGACACCAAGATTATAACTATCGGGAAAAACCCACTCAGGCAGCTCATTCCACAGCCTAGATGTTCTTATCACAAACGTAGAGTCAAACCTCTTCGTCCGTGTCTTTGGAATATCCACCATGTATGTATATATTGTCGCAAAACAATACTCGCTATAGGCTGATGATGATACTGATATTTTTGGTTGAAACCAGTTATATAATTTATGGATCAGTGGCCAAGGGAAGTCATATCAATTTTAATGTCAACAGTACTCATTTCCAAACAAATGCTTGTGAAATATATTGCTTAATGCGTTGTATAAAAGCGGTTATTTATTTTATACGGAATGGAAAATAAATTTTAATATGCGCATACGTGAGTGCCATATCGAAATATTTTGACTGCTAAAATATTTCGATATAAACTAGTCATTTGTTGTCTATTAAATCGCACGTGCTACCTATCAGCTTGTTGTGTTTATGGTGTGAGTTCGTCATTGACAATTCTGCATCAAATTGTTGAAACGCAATTTCAAATATGGATAAAATTTACACTATTTTTTAGAATTTGAGTAGCTTTGTAAATAGCGGTAATTAAGTACTAAGTAGAGGTAATGTTTGTTTTTAAAGTACAACGTTAAGGTTGATAGAACAAGGATTAAAGTAATTATTTTTTGGAACTTTGCAGCGCCATCTGCCAGGCTGTTTTGTGAATTGAAACCCTCTAGGGCCCCAACCGAACGCATACATAAAAATTACTGAAATCGTTCCAGCCGTTTAGGAGGAGTTCACTGTCAACACACGTACAGAAGAATTGTAAATATGTAAAGACTAGCGCAGAATGCGCTTCTTGGCTGACATATTGTGAGGTTTTTTTTTTGTTATGTAAAGTGATGAAATGTACAAACCTTGCGCTCCATGTTAAGCAACATACCTGTCATGCATTTCACTGCCTAAAGCTACGAGCAGATCGATGGAAAAAGGTCAAGACAGTATACAAGATCAAGCAGACCAGGTGCACAGTCTCCAAAAATGCATCCACTATCAATTTTGTGGCGATGTTCAAGACTCCGAAGGGTTTCTTGATCAAGAGTGTCGTTGCCTATGAGCCTTTTTGCACGTCTCTCGATCAATTTTCGAGCCTTCAGATGGTATTTAGCAGACCCATCCTAAAGGTACAAACGAACGGAAACCTTGAAATAATTATTTTACTACAGCAGTCATATACAGAACTACGATAAGAGAAAATCGAGATTTTCCTTGCTTTTAAAAACTTGCCAGCATCATTGGTGTGGCTGTAGACCAAAATGAGTTATTCATATTTTGTGCAGATGAGCTAAGCTGTATAATACATTGTTACCTAATTACGTTGGATCCGCGGTATTAACATGCTTAAAATGTACTTAGAGCGAGCCCTTAAGTGGTCGTCACCTGAACGTCGGAAGGGACTTAGGGTGGGTCGCAAGGGCCCTCATTCTAGGAGACACGTTGACGGGTCGTTTACACCTACACTATTATAACGCTATGCAGCAAAGTCTCGAGTGTTTTTGACCGTATGAAAAATATTACGTCTCAAGCTTTAATATTAAACATTACAAAGTGTTAACTCAACGCTACGAATGTTGGATGATACGAGTAGATAGATTAGTTGAATGATAGAAATAATATATTTAGGTACATGAATACTTAAAAAACTAACTAACTTAATATTTTTAAATAAACGTTTAGTCCTTTCATCGTAATATTACGTTGTTTTAGTTGTATTATTTGTCATTTCAAAAAAAGTCAAAAGTCTAGCATAAAATAAATGTAATCATAATTTTAAGTTGTTTTATTCGACATTGTAAAAAGTCAAGCCTTGTTTTTATAATCACATTCTCATCTTCCCTTGATTGGTACGCTATATAACTTACAATTTCATGGATTTTGATCATAAATAAATTCTTAATCAATCTTAATTATATCAAAGTCAATAAAGCCACTGTTTTGTAGTGTAATATTGAAGCAGAAATATAAGTAGTTAGGCTTCAAATCAAAACTTGTTTTTTAAAAAAATCTTTAGATATCTTTGTTTACTCAGTATGACCCATTTGAATCAATGAACCCAGGAGTAGCGAAGGTTCAATACCCCACAGTGTATTGTATTGAAGGAAGCAGACATGATTGCACTCCCTGTACGTGTTACTTGTCAGGTTTCTTCGAACGGTCACTGGATGAGTAGGTTTTTCTAAGAACTAGCTGATACTTAATACTTCTTGTATATTTTTTTTTTACCTTTTAATTTACCTAAATAAACAACTGTTTTAATTTCTAACGGTAATGGTTCTAAAAATAACGTTTTGTTTACTATTCAGATATACTTCTCTATTCTGGTTATATTTTACTGCAAGTTTCCCAATGAACCTTTCTACAGTTAAGAAATATCGAGGACTCACACCAAAATGAATATAACCACAGTAAATATTATGTTTAAAATTAATTAATTTAAAACAGTATTAAGATTTTATGCATGGGAATTCATGGTGGTGTGACCAAGGGGTGGGTTAAAATGCGATTCTTAATCGTTAGGTCATGGTTTAAATCTCGCCTGTACCTTTATTTATTTTTTCAAGTGTTGATACATAAGTTTAGCTTCACCGCTGGTTTTTACATTTTAATTAGGTACCATCAAAAATATCTGAAACATCCCTGAAAACTAAAAAATCCTGTTAAAAGTTCAATCATTTCAGTGTGAGCCTGGAATGGCTTTCCACGCGTCGTGTCAGAACTACCTGCCATATAAAAATTACTGCCTATTACGTCAAAACCAACAGTGACGTATTATGAAACCGATAACCAGTGTTGAATATTAAGTAATTTTATAAGTAATTTCACGACTGACTCATCTAGTTAGTCTACTCTAATGCGACTTAAGTTTTAGCCGGAAAAGTGCACGCGCACAACCGAAGGTCCAATAGCACTGCAAAACTTAAGTCGAACTCAACCATATCAGATGATCAGACCATAATAATCGTTAACAAAAAAAAGTATAACTACTTCGTTACTTTTCATACAAAGTCTAAGCAACCGCTACTAGTCACTAGCTGCTAGAACTGTGCCTAAAGTGCTGGTTTTACTATAGTGACCAGTGGCAATACTAATACGTTAAGCAAAGAGAGGCAAGAATTTTGATCCCATTCTCTAAAAAAATTAATTTTCTATAAACTTACAAAATATACGTTCCAATAATACAACCCTAATATTTTGCCACGCGGCATGTCAGAAAAGATACGAGTACTCCAAGCTGTCGTACCAAGACCAACAGCGTCAAGAAATTCCATTCAATAAGACGACACTATCGATGGAGGTACTTATGGAAGCGACTGTTGAACTGTTTGCCTACAAACTTCTATCGTAATGAAAAGTAAATTTCTCCCGTCGACGAGTAGACATCAAAAAAAACTATTACCACTCGACTCTGCCACAGCGAGTTTGGTTTTCAAAATATTTACCTACCCATTCTGCCATTGGGGATACAGTAAAGTAAGAAATAACAAATACGGTAGTTGTGTTTGTTATTTTAAAGTTTAAGTACCTGGTTGACCGAGCTTTGCTCGGTTTTTTTAAATTATATTTAGGCAGGTACGAATTACGTAGTGATGACTTACTTAGACCTACTTAGATGCAAATTAAATGCTCTAAGTATAAGATATTTATACTAGGCTCTAACTATAAGATTTTCTCAAAAAAAAAAAGAAAAAGAAAAGTTCCGAGTCAGGATTCGAACCGGAGCCTGTTGACGCCGAGGGCGAGCATATTCCGTCTGAGCCATTTAGACTTACATAACAGTGGCGAAATAAGTTATCGTATTCTAATGTCATTGTAGAAGTGTTTCATTGTCTAAAAACGCGCATAAAACGATGTTTTAAAAGAATAAAACCTAGCTAGATCGATTTATCGTCCCCGAAACCTCCTGTATACATAATTTCATGAAAATCTTTCGAGCCATTTCCGAGATTTAGATTCTTCGAGATAATTTTTTTTTTTTTTTACTAATATTAATAACATATTTGATTTTGTTTGGTGTATAGCATCTCTTGAAACCATTCCTTAGTTAAAGATAAAATCACGATTTAACATCGAATATCAATGCTATCTTATCTTATACCTTTAAACGAGCAATTCTTGTATATATATACCAAACAAAATCAAATATGTTATTAAAAAAATAAAAAAAATTTAAAAAAAAAAAAATTAGTAAAAAAAAAAAAATTAAAAGCACTAGAAAAAACACGTTTGGCTTTCTTCCGGCTTCATTATCAGACCTTGAAACCTAATCGTGGTCAAAGAGATCATTACAAGACTTTTCTAACAATTCCAAACACAGCTATAATACGATGTTCCAGCATGAGGTTCCAATTCATATCTTCCGGCGCCATCATCAGTTCACTTTGACAGTACCATATTAATCATATTATTGTATTGTCATCAGAACGACTTATACATACAACTACAATTTTCATGACGCTACGATCATTGGAAGATGGTTAAATTAGTTACCTTAGATTTCATTACATAGTTACATACAGATCTGCCTAATAAAAGCGAGTTAAAAATTAGATAATTATTATGAATCTAATAACAACAGTTATTCAGACTGAGAGTTGGAAACGTATGACGTTGTTGGAACAAGTGTTTTAGTACCTCATAACATTAACGTCTAAAACACAAAACAATTTGTACAAACTCAACATAAACTATGATTAAACACGCAATTACTTCAATTAATGCACTTACAATTTGTCCACTTACTGAGTGCAATTTGTCCCGGGAACGTTTCGTGTTGAATTACCTAATAGCTAATGGCGACTGTATATCACGAGTCCTGAAGGTAAAATAAAATTATAAAGGATTACGCAGAAATAAGCACAAATCCAAAAAACAAGCGTTGTTAAATCGTGGAGAATCAACCGTTATAATTCAATTTGACAAACTATTTTCAATCGACTGGAAAAAAGAGTAATTACAAATTCAACAATATTCGTGTGTAATGAAATTGAGAGTGAATCTGTTTCTCCTAGGCTCCAAATGCTTTGCAGTAGACCGCATCATCACTTGTATAATGGCGATAACGTGTAATCCTAACAATAATATAAAAGTCAATGACAAACCATATACCTGTTTGTCTCTTGATATAAAGGTATATTTGGGTTTTGGAGAGCGTGTTTTTGCGATCTGAAACTGAATAAACTATGTAAGTGATCCAAAACGTAAGCCTATAATTTAGTGTTAGTATTGAATGTATTCGCGTGCTTGAAGTCGTTATTCTCTGTATAAGCGAACTCAAAAAGTGAAATTGGAATGTTCAACTTTAACTATTGATTTATTTTGTTCAATAAAAGTTTTCGTCAATGTACTCTTTCAAGCTAACCTTGTATATCACGAATCCTGCAGGCAGAATAAAATTATACAGGTTTTTATAGCTCCGGTGATTCAGTGGTCCCCGGGGTGTGAAGCGAAGGTTTTATAGAGACGTATTGATGTGTCGCAGGGACAGTCCACGTGTAGTTCGGAAATTAGATTCCAGTTTATTGCCTTCTATACAGAATACGTGAATAGAATAAGGCAGAATAAATGTCTCTTTTATCTTATAAAATGAATTGTTTATTTTTTTTCTTTAAAGTATCGATTTTTCATTTATTTAATTATTAGATGGGTACGAGTAGTATATTATGTTTTACTTCTAGCGCCATGCACTTTTACTTCCAAACGAGATTGAATTTTAAACATAAGCACCCCACTAAATGTTCCCTTTGCAAGGAATTCGGAGCCTTGTTTTGTAATGCCATAATCCACCTTGCTGGCCAAGATCAGGTATGCCTTCGAAAAGTTCTTTGAAAATGTTGACCCTTTACGAGGCTTTCCAAGCCTCTTTAACAGTGAATGTTCCAGAATGTTAAAGCTTGTGACTAGTGACGATTCCAAACTTATACATTTGTATTTGAAAAAGTGCGTTTTAGTTCAGACGAGATTCAAAACTAAGACCGCACTACTGTTAATGAGGAATAAACAACTGATGGAGGATATTAACTACTGATAGAAGAAAAGCTAACTAAGATATTACAGATAGAGAAAGTGCACATGCTCTGCTAATTCTACTAATACAATAAATGTCAATGTATGGATGTTTGTATATTTGGATGCTTGTTGCTTTATAACGTAGTAAAATATGAAGGGATCGGGTTGAAATTTGTAATACAGTTATATTGTAGTCTGGAACAATACATAGAAAACAACGGGAACGGGAACTCCGCGGGTAAAGCCACGGGGCGTCGCTAGTTCACATAAACTGGGATAAAGGTAAATGAATAATCGTGACACGACCAAAACGCCGATTTTCACGACGAACGGTGCTTGCGGCTGCACGTTGTTTGTCATTGATTCACTGAGGTACACACGTTCAATTTAATCTACCAGAAGACTACAATTTGTTATTTGACTGACATATTATACAAGTTTAACAATTATGTCAAACTAGCAGTGTCCTGTGCTTTTACCCGCGCAGTTCTAGGTTTCTTTTAGGTCTGTGCACTCCATCTTTGACCGCATCATAGCTCATAGCTAAGCATCAAGCGAGATAGGTAGTGGTCGAGTAAAAAAACTATCATCAATTTTCTAGAGCCCACATGCGGGCTCGCCTCTTCGAGATGATTTTAAACCAAAATTCTAATAGATAGAGTCTATATTTGTTCAACCATTTTCAAGTTAGTTATAAAAACGGGTTAAAAACGCCGTATTTTAAATATTAATAATAGGTATTAGGTTATAATAATATCGCTGAAGTAGCAATGGGCAGGCCACTTCACTCGCAGAACTGACAACCGATGGGGAAGGAAGGTTCTCGAGTGGCGATCACGAACCGGATGAATCAGTGTTGGACGGCCTGCCACTAGATGGACAGATGACCTCACAAAGGTCGCTGGAAACCGCTGGTTGCAGGTTGCGCAGGACCGTACGTTGTGAAAATCTAGGGGATCTTGTTGTTTACCATCAGGCACATATCCTGCTCGTCTCGTCGCACTTAAAAAAATATATTATCGCCAAACTTTGCCCCGCGGTTTCACCGGCGTAGTTCCTCATGTCGTTATTTTTTGGGATAAAAATGTAATGTTTTGTATTATTCCAAACTATTATCTATGTATTTATATTTGCTACTCTATTTTAAGGTTGTTTTTTTTTTTGTTAGTTTGTTTAGTTTGTGCAATTAAAAGTTTATCTGTCTGTAAGTACCAAATTTTATTCAACCCCTTTCAATAGTTTTTGCGTAAAAAAGTAACGAACTCACATCAATACATACATAGAGTTTACATATACTACGTATAGAGTTTGCACAAACACTTTGCACCGAAAGCACGCGTAGCATCTTTCTTGCCTTGTCGCTCTTGTGGAAGTATCGTACTTTTGTCGCGGTACATGATTCTGTTGGCGTAGAAAGTATGCACGTCATCTGCTTACGATTGACACAAAGGAACCGTGCGGAAAATTTAACTCTTTACGTAGTATATGTAAACTCTTGGAATACATAGTACTTATGAAAGTACTTATGAACTTTCAATTCTAAAATTCTAGTTACTTATGTAACTAGAATGTAAGCCACCCAAAAATGTGATGAAACAAACAATTTTTATAAATTTTATGTAAAAAGATATATCGTCGAAACAACTTATTATTATTATTTTTTCGGCTTTGGCAAGCCGCAAGAAGAGATTGACCGAATCAATAAGGCTACCATCTTTGGTACACACTCAAAACTTTAAAAAAAGTTCTTTATCTGTATACTCGTACATATCTTATTACCAAGCAAAAATCTACTTTTATCCCCTATGATAACATAACCGTACCTCTACTAAGTAGCTATTTTCCCCAAAAAGAAAACCATTATTTTGCTACAAAAGAAATATTCTCAAAAGCTTATTAAGCCAAATTCATTGCTTACATATAACACACAAATCTGAGTAATCTGACCAAAGGTTTTCTTTTACAAAGCGCTAAAATCCAGGTCACAGAGAACCACCGCAAATTCTCGTCCCACGAAAGTGGATACTGTGAGGTTATAATAAAAAAATCCCTTTAGACAATTTTCCATTATGTTGTGTGACCGTTGTTAGGATACGGCGCTGCAGTGTAAATAGAAGACAGTGAAAGAAGAAATAAATTCCCACCGATTTAATGAAAATTTACGCAAGACAGCAGGATAGACAACGTAAAGTAGAGGATTGGGCTAGTGTACGAGTATCGGCTGATGATAGTAAGTAGTAAGGCAGTAAGTTGAAGTTGGTATATATTGCGTTTTTTTTGCCACCTTAATGTTTAGCCATGTAACACAATCTGTCAAAGACGCCTTTTTATCGAAAACAAATGTGGAGAAACCAAAACGTTGCAAGATCTCTTTAGAGGTTATGTGACATCAGACATTATCGAAGTGCAAGCGCACTTGGCTAATGCAGTGTAGGTAAATGATTTAAACTCTCTCTTTGTGTGAGTACTCGAGCTGTCAGCATAATGAGCATAACGTAAACTGTGTATCAGTATTTATTATAAAGCTGAAGAGATATTTTATTTGAAACCGCTAATCTCAGGAATTACTCGACCGATTTCAAACATTCTTTCATTGTTGGATATGTATATGATCCTTGAGTGCTATAATAGGCTTAATATTAAGTACTGCGGGATGGACCGCTAGAGATTTATAAAACAAATGCATGCTCTTTTCACTATTTTGGTAAAGTTCAAAGTTGAATCACTGATTTGAAATCCCTTGTGGCACTGGTCAGCGTTTTACGTCTCCTGTCGGGCGTCGTAGCTCCTTATTAAACCCAGAACGTCTCTTGCCTCTAATTGATTTACAGACCTTGCTAACAATGACAATATGGCCTTCTTTATTTACTTTGCCCCTCCAAATGGATTTCGGTTTGAAGTTTGAACGTCGATATTGATTGATGAGATTTGTTTTGGGAGAAAGTTTCTTTGATATATGTTTTGTAAACTCGAAATAGATTAAATGTCATAGTCAATATTTGATTCATAAATTTGAAAATATTGATTTTTAATTTGATACGTCAACAAATTTAATTTAAATATCTATTTAGAAAGTGCACCATTTTATTTTAGTAACGTAAACGATAATTTTGTACTAATAACTTCATCAATAAAAAAGAAAAGCATTATAACTATGGCAATGTTTAATATTTATGTAAGACTAGCAGCGGTCCGCGGTTTCACTCACGTATTTCCCATTCCTGTTAATTTCCCGCAATAAAACTAACCTATTGCCATAATATTCCAGACTATATACTCTAACTCTAACTGTTCCAAATTTCCACCTTATCCGTTTCGACAGGATTATGCAACAACTATCCGAACTTTCACATTTTATAGTCTTAGTAAGATAACAAAGGACAAAAAAGTAACCGCAATCAACAGCGAATGTTTGTAATTTATGAGAGAACATTGTTTATTAATTTATGTAAGGACAAAAAAGTAACTGTTGAAATCAATTAAAGCAAACTCGCGATCAGGTCAGCTTGCAAAGAAACCGTATTAAAATTAGTCCATTGTTTTATAGCTAAGATGCACAAAAAACTCGACAAACAACAGACAAATAAAACGTATGTGACAGTTTTCTACCTATACAATGTGAACGAATACAGCATGGTTTAAAATAACATTTGCAAATGTTATTTCGATAAAAGGAAGAAAATAATTTGAAACAAAAAAATATGTTATTTTCAAACATTTTTATTTTATTAATACTTTGTCAATACAATTAATCATATATTTTACCATTTTTGGCTCCGACACGGGTAGACACATTGTGTAAACCTACCACTTAAAAATATTATAAATCTGAAAGTTTGTTTGTGGCTCAATCACGTCGGAACGAATGAACGATACAGATTGAAATTAAGAACACACTTATATCATGGTCTGCAATAATCCAAATTATAGACCATTTTTATCGTGGGAATAACACGTTAAAACTGCGAGACGCTACACAATGGATCATAAACTCAGTAACAGCCGTATTATAAAATTAGCCTATTTCTCAATTTTTAAACTCAATGTTGCCTCTTTCTATTCATTTCACATCACAGACGTCTAAATATACATACATACCTACTTACAGTTTTGATTTTCCCCCAAAATTTGACGGGTTTTAGTTAGCGTAAGTCTTTAGTAAACGTGGTTGGTAAGCAAACCATACGGTGGTTAGTGTGTAAACTAACCAAAGTTATACTAGAATAAGTGACTGGATACCGCCTTATTGCTATTTTGCTCGTTAATGAAACGTTAACATACACGTCTATCCTTTCGCCCTACTTAGCTGGGATATTTCATTACGCTTCCATCACGAGCTAGGCAACTTCCTCCTACACTACTTCTTAAAGCTTTTAAGACTCCCCCGGACCCAACCGACTAATTGATTTAACTACGCGACACAGAATTTAAGACCCATCAAGCACGCGACTCTCAACATTAACTCAAAGAAATTACTGAAGCAATTTCATTTTTAGGGGTCCGTATTGAAAACGGAACTATATACCTACTTGTATTGAATTTATGTCATATTAAAAAATCACTGCAATTTTAAATCATTAACTTAGTTTGACGTTCAAATACGAATACGAATACGAATTTTTTTTATAGTGGCTTGATTTTACTCAAACACTATTTGCGTAAGTCTCGATAAATGTTTGAAAAGCGTCTATTGGTTCGTGTTTGTTCGTCTCGCCCGCCATCGCGCCCGCGAGTCAACGTGGGCAAGCTTTGTTGATTTGTTTATTTATTTGTTCAAGATTTTATGGTCGGTATATCTCCTTAAAATAGGTTTCAGATACTTTCGTGGAATTAATTGTTAGAGCTAATTAGCTAAGACTTTAAAAACATAAAAATACTTAATATTGTCTGTTGAACAACCAACGGGATTTTAACGAGCTATTCTCCGCTGTCTTTATTGTACATTTACACTTTAAGTCTTAAAATTTTGAATATTATTGAGCTTGTGTTTATGTAAAAGTACGAAGAACGGTGCATAATGTATTATACTCGTATGTAGCTAATTTACGGTGCACAAATATAATTATGCTAGCGTCCCGTTCCGGTTTCGCTCGGATATTGTCACATAAAGACTATTCATCGTAATAAAAACTATTCTATCTTTCAAGTCGGATCAAACTGCACACGGTGTCCAAATTTGATTAAAATCGGTTTAGTAGTTTAGGGAGTCCACCGCGGACAAACATCGTGACAGGAGATTTATATATATTAGGAAGAAGATGTATAGTACTCCACACATTAGATGTTCCTACTGCTGAAACCCGGGGCCTTCTCTCGCAAGAAGAGAGTCAATGCCATAATCCACCACGCTGACTCAGCGAGAGTTAGCGAATGACGTGTGTCCTTGAAAGATTCTTTGAACATTCCAGTTTCTACACAATATTTTCCTTCATCATTAAAATCAGCGATGATGATAAACTTTGTACATCTGCACTTGGAAAAATACTTAAAGCGGCAGGCGGGGTTTGAACCTCCAACCTCACGATTATGAAACAAACATTCTAGTCATTAGTTCACCACGGCTTTAAATATTATTGATATATGAAACAAAAGTATATTATGTATCGTTTTAACCTATGAAAGTAAAAAAAATACGTTGTGCGTTGTTGCGGGTGGGTTGTTCGGAGATTAGTTTTAATATTATTATTAACTTACAGTCATAACCTATATTATATCTCATTCGCACTACAAGAATAAATCTTTTTTCCAAAATTCAAAAACATTAAGTTCCTTGGCACGGAACTCATGGTATGAGACTGGGACCCTCACTTGACAAGTTTATTACTTTAGTTACGACTCTTATAAATAAAATCCGAAAAACTTGAGGTGAGTTAATTTGATAAAAGAGTTTACCGCACCAACAAAAGGCATTTAAACGTAAAGGGAGCAGAAAACGACGGAAGAAAAATGAATGATTACAGCAAAAAGGGCCATCAAAGCGAATGATAAACGAGCTTAATCCGAGACCCATCCTTGTTTTATTACCATTGGCGATTGTAAAAACGTATTAGTGGGTGGCGTCACAGTTGCACGCTCGTCCACCGCGATCTATGACACTTTATTTGACCTTTTTTATAACCTATAGAAGGCATTTGTGGTTATTTATTGGCCCTTTATTGCCCACTACACAATCAAACTGCGATAGCTCCGCTTTGATATTAAATATTAAAGCCGGGCGACGAGCAATAGTCTCGTTTCTGTTCCAATTGATTGTAAGAATGTTGAATTACTCACATGACCATCTATGAGTATATTATACTATCATTCTCGTAACTCGAAGAAGCGGCACCGATTAATGGTGGATATTCCAAAGACACGGATGAAGAGATTTGACTTTACGTTTGTGATAAGAACGGCTAGGCTGCGGAATGAGTTGCCAGAGTGGGTTTTTCCCGATAGTTATAATCTTGGTGTCTTCAAATCGAGAGTGAATCGGTTTCTTCTAGGTAAACACGCTCCATCCTAGACCGCATCATCGCTTAACATCAGTTGAGATGGCGGTCACCTGTAAAAGTTAAAAAAATCATTGGAATGAAGTTCTTTACGGCATGCTCGAAGCAGATAGGGATTTTGTTGAGGGACCGAACTGAAAAAAAGTGAGACAAAAACTTTAAGGGCGTGTGGGCCGTAATTTTGAATTTTTAAAACAACTTTAAGACCTTTAAAATAGTGTATTAAACTCTGAAAAAATATATGTATTAGTTAAGGATCTAATCTAGTGCAATTCGCAGTCAATAACACGATTTAATGAATTTTACTTGATAGAAAAAAATCCCAAAGTTACCCCTTTTCAAAAAGGTTTTTCAAGTTTATGACTAAACTAATGAATTTTTTTACTAAATTTTTGTACTCAACGAAAGTCACTAAAAGTTATAGATGCATTCGCAGAGTTTGACTTGATAAAAAGTATCAGTTATTCACTATGTTTTAATATCTACCATATATATAGCGCGCCGTTCGGCGGGCCTGATGCCTGATCAGTCGCGTTTCGGCGCTCACGGACGACGGGCCTGTGCTTGATTTTGCAATTTTGACAACCAATAAATTTTAAATATTACGATCATAGTGCCACAGTATAACAATATCAGTAGGTATTACTAGTGAAGCACGCTATGATCTTGATTTTTGATACCGTTTTCATTGGAATTGCAAATAGACGCTGGTACTAATTAGTACGCTGTTTACTTTATGTTGTAGACCAATAGGGGAGTCTCAAAAAACTGACGCCGATAACACATCAGTAAAAAAATCAATGCGGATGCAATGGAAAATAGATAAGTATTGGTAAAATATTCGTCCGTCAAATCAGAGATCGGGATAAGGAAATAATGAGAGGGGAGAAATCCCCTGCGTAAATCCCCTAATATAAATGCAAGTTAGGTATCATAAATGATACCTTACTTGCATAGAATACATGTACTTACCAAGTTTTAATAGTATATTTCTTATAGTTTCGGAGAAAATGGCTGTCACATACGGATGGACAGACATAACGTATATTTTAAAATTTGTCTACGAATCCCTAAAAACCCAACTTCGTTCATTTAAAACTTATTTAAAATGAAATTTAGACACTCGACCAAATTTGATAAGAAGCCTTTTAGGCAGTAAAATTACTCGTAGAATTTAACTCTGTACTAAATTTCCGATTCGTATTTTTTATATAAGGTTTAGAATCATTTCCTGAGCATAAAATTACAAAATAATAACAAATCCAGGTGGAGCTTCAAGCGCCAGCTCGAAAAAACGTTTTTAGCCGATTTTCCGAAAAAGTTATAAAGCCTATTATTATTGTAGAAAATAAAATTTCCCATCTTTTGTTGCCAGTAAACTTTTTTTCGAACTTACCGATTACGATTTATTATGTCCAATTTAATGATAACAATGCAAAAAAATAAGATGTGAATTCTGTTCCCAGTAGCATAAACATGTCTTTTTTTACCGGAATGGAAGAAGTGTTATGTTTTTCGCGCGTATCTTTATGTTTGTAAAACTTTTATTTCCACATATCTTCCAAACGGCTGGATGGATTTTGGTAACTAAGATATTCTAAGACTAGTCTCATTCGCCAAAGTGTCCTTAGATAGTAGGTAATTATTTTTGACGTGACAACGTCTTAAATTAGGTTGCGGCTGGGAGTCACTTGAAAAAGTGTAACGCTCGGTAACGTTACGATGAGTCACCGAACGAGAGAGAGGCCCGCCGAATGCCTTGCGTCTCTCTCCCACTCAACTATGATCGGTCTGCCGCGCGCGCAGCACTAGAGAATTAGGCGCATTGAATCGGCGCATGCTTGTGTCTCTGTCTTTGTCTTTCTCGAACGTTCTTGGCGTTGGAAAAACAAGAAAGCGTCATAATACAAGTTCACACGTGTGGTTAAAGTATCGTCAGCTGTGTCTGTAGTGAAAATGTGGAGTGCTTAGATTCGTCATTTACAACAACTACAACAATAAAGGTAAATAATTGTACACTGATATTTCATTATCGTAAACTATGATTGATTGATTAATTTCTTAATTTCATGAAAAATACGTATAATCTTGATTGCGCATCAAACGTTTCTAAGTCAACTACGTTAAAAGGAACAACTATCGACTTGACTTTCGCAAGACACATTACAGCAGAAACACTTCCTTTCATTTCATATTTCTCCTATCATCGTCCTATCCTCAACAAAATCACTCAAATAGGAATTAGTTAAGTTTAAGTTTACATGTACAATGTTTTAGTAAACAAAATATATTTCTATAATTAAAATTTGTGCAATTCTTATTTTCATTCAATTCCTTGTTCCTATTGTGCAATTTAATTATATTCATATCAATAAATATTCTACCGAGAAAAAGACGTTGTCACGTAAAATCTTCGCCCGTAAAACCGACTTTACAGGCAACCAGATTTTTTTTCGTGTAGTTTTTTTTGTAGTCGGGGTTTTTAAATTAAAGTTATTCTATCATATTGCTCGTTGCTCGAATAAACAGCACCGTTCATCATCATGATTGAAGAGTTGAACGAAGAGTTTGGTCTCCACTTTTGTAATAAGAACAACTAAGCTGTGAAACGCATTGCCAGAGTGGGTTTTTGTCGAAGGTTCGAACCTTGGGGTTACGAGGTACACTGTGTTTGTTTCTATTAGAGAAGCAAGTTCCATCGTAGACCACATCATTTTCATCCACTATGTAAACTATGTAAACGGTAAGTTTTACAAAAAAAAGTTTACTAGCAACAAAAGATGCAAAATTTTATTTTCTACAATTATTGTCAAAATATATAGTTTCCAAAATATCGGCTGAAACAGTTTTTTTTCCAATTGGCATTTGAAGCTCTACCTGGATCTGTGAGCATTTTGTAATTTTATGCTCAGTAAGTGATCTTTACCTCATAGAAAAAAATTGGTTTAGAAATATAGTGCAAAATTGACCTAAAACCTTCTATTTTTACTGGCCTTTCATTACGTTTCAGCACATTTTTTAAATTTTTTGACGAACTTGTGAATTAAGATTAGGAAACATTTTAAAAAGATGCATGAAATTGGAAAAGCCGTTCTCAACTTATAGTGTGACCGAATAAGAAAAGGTTGAGTTTTGTATGCCTACGAGTATAGATAAATTTAATATTTCTTCGTTTATATAGCAACAAAACTCTTATCATAAACAAACAAACATAAACAAATCTTGAACAAAAAATGAGTTTAAATTACATAGTCCAATATTTTAATGTTATTTCTGCACTGTGGCACCGATTCCGCGGTCGGTGACGGTCGCGAGAACAAGACAGCGTTAAATGCCTACTTTGACAGAATTACCTGGCCTTAAGCAAAATATATAACGGAAGTGACGCGTAAAACTGCTCGTGCCAGTATTGCCAAGTTTATTTTTAAGATGATCCTACCATTAATTTAAAAATTTTTTTTGGCAAATTGTGTTCCTTCTATATTATCCAAAAGAACTTCGTTCCTACCGGGTGTCTCATGATACCCGGTCGAACGAAGGAACCATCTTTTTTTTATATAAAACATCACACAGGACTTAGCGCAATCTACATAAACTACACTATTATTTATTTACTTCGACGTGCATTATACATAATGTATTCAATATCATCATTTCAAATCGCAAAACTTATTGTTTTTGTTTTGATAAAATAAAAGTGTAAAATTTTGTTAAGGACAGAATTTTAGTATATAATTGCTCAGAATAAGAAGCCCGTTTCATTTTCTCACGTTGACCTATACTAACGAATACCTTAAACATACACACCACGCTGGCCTAGTGTGGGTTAGCGAATGATACAAGTCCTTAAAAATATTTATTATTATAAAAACGAACGTGGATATTAAACATTTTAAATAAATACACGGGTAACTCACGCTTGATATAGTCAGTCCAGCCCGACTCAAGCTATTGCAATAATATGTCAATGTGCTAAACGAGCTGCGAACACGCGCGCGCACTTGAGATGGCCGGACCCGATCGAAACTTGAGTCGGACTGGACTGATGTTTATCAAACGTGAGTTACCCGTGTATTTATTTAAAATCCTTAAAAAATGTTTCCTGGAAAATGACAAAATCCTTTAATGTTTTTTTGCAAGTGAAATACCTTCGATTCGAAGTGAAACACAGTAATATTTGCAGTTAACTGTTCGGCGGTAGAATAACTAGCAAAGTTGTAGTAGACACTTCCCAGGCGGACTCTGAAAAGAGTCCTCCGCAAAACAGTCTCATATTATATCATCTTATGAAAAAACAGTTGTAAATATTGTATACAAAGATATCCTGCATCATTATTAAACATTTTATATTGCCCCACAGTAGAATCCGAACGAACGGTCCTGCGCAACCTGCAACCAGCGATTTCCAGCGACCTTTGTGAGGTCATCTGTCCATCTAGTGGGAGGCCGTCCAACACTGCGTCTTCCGGTTCGTGGTCGCCACTCGAGAACCTTTCTTCCCCATCGGTTGTCAGTTCTGCGAGCGATGTGGCCTGCCCATTGCCACTTCAGCTTGCTTACTCTTTGAGCTATGTCGGCCACTTTCGTTATTTTTCGAATATCCTCATTACGGATTCTGTCGCGCAAAGAGACTCCGAGCATAGCCCTCTCCATAGCTCGCTGTGTGACTTTGAGCTTCGTTATGAGGCCCACAAATAATCTACATTATACCAGTGTGAAACCGAGCAGGTAGCTAGCACAGAGGTAATACTGGTAGGACTCTTTGCAGAGTCTGCCTTGGGAAGTACCACACCTTTTACAACAAAGTAAAGCAGTTATTCTACCGCCAAGCAGTTATGAGTAAACATCACTGTGCTCCGGTTTGTGGGACAATGTTTCCATAGAAATTACAGGGCATGAAAATAAAACGTCCTATTTATTTATTTTTATAATTTAGAGTTACGAGACGAGCTGAACAAGTGTCTCATAGTAAGCAACATGCCAGCCACATAACAACACAGTGACATGCAGCTATTGGAACATGAAGAGTCCAAATCATTACCTATCACTGTCACCCAGAGATCTAAGATATTATATCTCTAAGCCCTGTAATTTCTCTGGTAATATTGCCCTTCAAACCGGAACAGAGTAATGTTTGCACATTACTGCTTGGCGGTGGCTGGCAAAGGTGTGGTACCCGAAGCGGACTATGTTAAGGGTCCTACCACTACTAATATATATTATATCTCTGGGTAACGAGCGCAATGTAGTGCTAGGTTATTATTTGAGTTCTTCATGTTCCAATAGCAGCGTATGCTGCTGTTAAGGGCAGGGGGTGTTCCTTACCATCAGGCACATATCCTGTTAGTCTCGTCACTCTTTCCTATGCATGTCGTCTATGCATGTAGTCAAGTACACGCAGGCGACAGAGGGGACACATCGAGAGGGGGGGACCAACACAGGCACCTGCACTCGCTACGCACAGGAATCCAATCCAATCAACCTACTGACTAGATGTGAATTTTATCCTCAATATAAATCTAGTCTAGAATTAAATTACCAATTGTTTCAAATTTGTGTTTGGCCTTAAACTCTCAAACATCTTTAAAAAAAAAAAGTTTTTGAGTTTAGACTTTTTCAAATCCTCATTTTTTATGTCAGTTAAGCATTTGTTCTTGTAAATGATAGACACATTGTTGCAATAGAATTCCGAGTCGGTTTATCACAACTATAAACAGTTTTTCTTTGCAAACGGTTTTATTATGTTTCCATAAAAGTCAGACAATGCTTCTGTTTATTGCCAGGATGCTTTTACTTTAGAATGTAATTTCGCTTCTTCTATTTTATTTTTGTAACAGTTTACTACTACTATTTTAACTTGCATTATGGAAAGTTATGATTTTTGTACTTTTGTCATATTCGGAGAGTAATTCATAAAAATCACGGTTCTTTCGAAAGCTTGGTTGTCATTATTTGCCTTATCAGAATTTATACAAGCATAGAATGTAATTAATTACGCCAGTAGTACTTAATCACAACTTCGTTCACGTAGGTATAGCTTAGAAAATGTCGATTTTGGACACGTTTGTTTGTTTGGTTCTTTTAAACAAAGAGCAGTCAAATCTTGGCTGAAATGGATAAAGATTATTTTTTTTTTTACAATAATTGGTATTATAAATTTATTACAAGGAAAATAAATATTGTAACATTTCTAAATCTTCAAATACCTACTGGCAATATTATAAAAGCGAAATTTTGAAAAATGTATAGATATGTGTTTGTTACTCTTTCAAAAACCATGGAAGGGATTAGGACGAAATTTGGAACACTATTACTTTGTTATCTTTGAAACTTCCCGTGATATCACGATTTTAAAATCACTATTTTTGACTTTTTTTGAAACGCTTCATACAAAAATACGACTAAAGCGTGACGTCACTATCGGGTATTTTCTAGACGTCGCGCGTTGCGCGTAATTTGTATGTTAGCTGTATTATATATTGCGTTTAGGAAACTGGTTTCATAACAACAGTCACTTTAAACTGAATGGATTATATCTCATAGTAAATACATTTTCTAATAATTTCGTACTTTTACAATGGACTTGCTCATCCAACTTTGTATGATCATAAAGTAAGTTAAACAAAAAGATATCGAAATTGAAGTTGGTACATATTTTATTCGATTTAAATAATATTAAAATTTGTGTACACTTCAAAAACTCAAAAAGTTCTGCACCGATCGAGCTGAAATTTAACAATGATATATAATCCGCATCAAGGATTGTTTTCATCTAATTTTTGGATCACAACGTGCCACAGTGAAGCGTGGCAAGAGCACAGCTAGTAAATTAATAATTTCGTCTAGAGGTACGGTAGACTTGATCGAAACCTTATATGAATAACAAAACATAAAAAATATTGATTTTGAGTCGACAACAACATAATTATGTCCACAAAATTCGGATTATGGAGAAGTTTCGTTCCATCAATCAACACATTGCGTCATAGAGTAAATAGAAAGATACCATTGCGTGCGTCCGTCGCGCCAAAAAAAGTATCCATAAAAAAAACTGTGACTTATGTGACTACGTAAAACGAAACGCCTAGCCGCCGCGCGCCGGACCGGTATTTTATTAGTAGGTACTTATGTTTAGTATCAGAATTGCACCCGTGCGAAGCCGGGTCGGGTTGCTAGTTTAATATAATTGCAGGACCTGTCGTCATGTCTTTAATAGTCCTTGATTTGTTGTGTCCAAGAAAAATAACGAGATCGAGAACTACACGGGTGAAATGACGAGCTGCTACTAGTGACGCAAAGAAACACTGAGTTAGGTACCTGTTTAGTTTGATAACAAAATATATAAACATTTACTTTGTTCGCTTTATTCTACGTTACACTGTAATTTACCCATGTTTTTATCAAACTTCTAACATCTAAGGAAAGTTACGAAGAGGAAAACTCGAGGCAACAATTTGGCGTAAGCCATCCTCAGGCGATACGTACCTACCACATAATTTGACATATCGCATCACAATACAAGGATACACAAAAGTAACCAAAACTTCACTTAGATGGTTTTAGAAACCAAATTTTTTATGCTATAATGTGTTTGCTTTAGACCGCCATTGTACCTGATGTTATGAGACGATGCGGTGTATGATGGAGTATGCTAACCTAGACGATACTGATTCCTTCCAGCCTCCAGACTTGAACACATTCAAATTATATCCGTCAAGAAATGCACGCTTAGGAAACGCATTCTAACTTTTGTATTTTCTTACAAACCTCTTCGTTCAAATCTTTGAACCTATTGAACGATGTCGCTTTGTCGAACTACAAGCATTCCGCGAGACAAAAAGGGCAAGGTGAAATTAGATCATTCAGATCAGTAGCACACTCCAAAATGTATCCGAAAAAAAAACTGATAAGTTATAAACTTTGCGGCAATGTCACCATCAATGGCAACAATTGTCACCGAGTGTGCTGTTATGTGACCGGCATGTTGCTTACCATCAGGCACATGCCTGCTCGTCTCGTAACTCTTTATTTAAAATAAAAAATAATAATTTTAAATCTTCTCTGGACATAGCGTCGGTTAAAAACCATAAAATACATAAATGATAACCAACGAAAAGTGAATATCTGCCATTTGTTTCAATTTTTTCGCAATAATTTCTGCATAACCTTGAATACAAGTAAATATAAAGCAAGGGGCTCATTACGCCGTCTAGGGCTCGGGGGCTCCGAGGCCTCGTTCAATGAGATGTAAGTGCCGCATGAGAGCCCCGGCTACTCTCCCTTTGCCGCAAGTGTGGGGCTGCGAGTGCCTTAAGCTACAATCTCAATACGATTCGTCGCGTCAGAAACTGTATAATTGTCATGTCTTGTTACGTTAAGACATGGTTTTAGCTCTTTTGTTTGTATTTTTTTATTGTTCCAAGCAATGATTTAAATGATCTGATTGTGCTTTATTTAAATCGAAAATACTAGTCATACGTGGATGAGACATGTGACTTTGATAGTCACATTGGATCAAGACAAATAACATACACGAGATCTACCTAGATAGACATATCCAGCGTAAATATAAGCAGCCCACTTCTCAAGGCTGGGACTCTGAAAACTCTGAATATTCTTTCACATAGATAGAGCCCAAACCATAATCCTTTAAAGTGGCAAACATGACATGTCCTTTTTGAAACGTACCTGTATCGTCACGATGTTTTCCTTCACCAATTGTAAATAAAACAAAATAGTCGAGAAGTACGAGTGGGATTCGGATCTGCAACCACATTATTTGGAATCTTATATTTCTCGGCACTAAGCCACAACGTCTTGGAGACTTTCAGTATTCTCAATAATAAGCGGCCTGAAAATGATGATGTAACAAAAAAACAGATGGTGCTTTTACAAATGAGACGATTTAAAGTCAAGTCATAAAAATTGTTTGAAAACGGAGAGTTCATTTCCAAACTTTTTTAAAAATAAAAGTGGTCAAGTGCGAGTCGGGCTCGCCCATGAAGGCTTCCGTAGCCGCAAGTAACATAATACAAAAGTTCTTGTACTTCGTTGTTACTTCAGTGTTTTAACAATAGTCAACTTATGACGTATTTAAATAAAACTACTTACTAGACATCATTCAAACCAATTTTCGTTGATAGTTTACTTGGTAACGTACATCATACACTTTTCTTTTATTTTTGTCATTCTCTTATTTTAGAATTTACAGGGGGGACACTTTTTACCACTTTGGAAGAGTCCCTCGCGCAAACTATTCAGTTTAGAAAAAAAACATGTTAGAAACTTCAATATCATTTTTGATGACTTATCCATAGATAACTCACACGTGCCTATGGTATTGATAAAAAAAATTGAGTTTCAGTTATAAGTATGTATGGGACACCCCTGAAATATTTGTATTTTTCTATTTTTTTGTATCAAGATCTTAATACCGTTCACAGATTACATCTACCTACCAAGTTTCAATAGTATAGCTCTTATAGTTTCGGAGAAAAGTGGCTGTGACATACAGACGGACAGACAGACAGACAGACATGACGAATCTATAAGGGTCCTGTATTTTGCCATTTAGCTACGGAACCCTAAAAAACAATCGTGTTTGTGGCTCTCGTGGCTTAGTGGGTAGTAACTCTGCCTACGAAGCCGAGGGTCGTGGGTTCGATTCCCACCCAGTGCAAATATTTGTGTGATGAATTCAAATACTTGCACTGTGTCTGAGTGTTTCTATGTATGATAAGTATGTATTTACAACTATACAAGTATTATATCAGCTATCTGGCCGCCATATTACAAGCTTTGCTTAGTTTGGGGTCAGATGGTGTTGTGTGTGAATTGTCCACCAATATTTATTTAATTATTGTTGCTAGAACTATGGATACCTATAGTGCTATATTGAAGGCCTCTGTTACAATATCTCTTAGACGCGAAAGTAGATTTCGACGAGGTTATAATTAAAATGTACTATACTTTAATTTTCTAAATGAACACAGTACTGCAAATAAAATAAATTAGGTTAATGCAATTTAGTTTGGGTTTTCAAATTTACGTAAATTTGGTATCTAGACATGTAATACAAGACAAGATCTTACGAACAAATTTAAATAAATCAATATTTTATTTCCAGATAATCTCATTTTCGATACACAAACCATCTCGTTATCGCCACATCGGCTGAGCATTTGTCGCATTAGTGCAATCTGGGCTTAACAGTCCATAAATACGCAACAGGGCTAGGGTTATGTAGACAAAGATGAAACAAAAGTTATCGGCGTAATCGTGAAGGATTTGTTCTCAGTTTCATGACCATTTAGCTGAAAAAATATGTAATGAAACTTTTAACATTTTAATTAATTTAGTAGGCTGTTTATGTTTAATAAGCGTACAAGTTTCATACTCAGTATTAAAATAATTAATAAACAATCCTTAACTATACACGTTCTTCCAATTAATTTCCCTTTGTACAGAGAGACTTTAATACCCAATGTTAGAAGGTAATAAAAAAATATATTAGATTTTTTTACAGCGTATGTATGTACATTACCTAAACATGACAAAAGAAAATTGTTCAGAGGATAATTTCTTAGAGCCTAAATTACGTTGAATCCTTTCTTTAACTTATGAAAATTAAAACAAAACCCATTTAGTAGCTGTTACGACGGAAATAATCTTAATGAAATCCGCGTAAACGTTGCCTGTACGTTGGAATTATTCGGGTTAAAATATCGCTTTCGGAAGCCATAAACAAAATTTTATCTAATGAATAGGTGTTACATTTTCAGCATTAAAAACATTAGCTAACAATATAATGTGATTCATTAGATAAACGCAATGGTTTTTGTGGTTGGTGTGACGAAACCAGAAGTTATATTTAATTTCGTAGTGGTAGGACTCTTGGCAGAGTCCGCCTGGGGAAGTACCACACCTTTGCCAGTTATTCTACCGCCAAGCAGTAATGTGCAAACATTACTGTGTTCCGGTTTGAAAGGCATTTTTTCCGGAGAAATTAAAAGGCCTAGAGATATTACAGCTTAGATCTCTGGGTGACGAGCGCAGTGCAGTGCTAAGTAATGATTTGGACTCTTCGTGTTCCAATAGCTGCGTTTCACCGTGCTGTTTTGTGGCAGACATGTTGTTTACCATCAGGCACAGGTCCTGCTTGTCTGGTCACTCTTTTTTTAAACAAAAAAACGTTCTTTGACGTCTAAGCGATAAACGATAAGGCCGCCAATTAAACAGCTAAGATATTATTTTTTCTGTTTTGTATTATTTGATATATTTTTTGTACTTTGTGGCTTTTTAATAAAGAGTTGTTGTATTGTATTCTATTTAATTGCAATGCATATAGCATAAACATCAGTCTAATCATCATTGTCAGCCTGTATCACCCTACTGCTGGGTATTATAGACTCCTCTTCTCCCTCTTCTCGCCTATGCCATTTATCTATATCCTGGGTCTATATCGTCAACCCATCTGGCTAGTGCTCTGTCAACGGATTGTTTATTGACGTTCGCTAAACAGTCTATCAGAGATCTACTAACTCCACCAGCTGGCACCACAATATGACCACGTTTCCTGCCCAGTGCCATTTAAGTCGCATAATACGGTTAACTTTCATCCTTCGCCAGATTTCCGTACTTTCAGTACTCGGTCTCTCAAACTATACCTGGCATAGAACGCTCCACAACCCCTTGTCGCGATTAAATAATATTTTTATTTAAATAGAATAATCTAAGTACCAAAGATATAATATACGAAACAGATACAAAATAACCAACAACGAAATAATTTTTTTAAATTAATTAAAATTAAACCTCTGTTGAGTTAAATTCCCAACTGAAGTGATGCAGAACCGCATGTTTTTATCACACGTGTTTGATCCTAAAATCGCCTGTTTTGAAAAGTGTGAAAGTTTTTTGCGATTCTGAGACCGCGATGTACCAAATATGTAGCGTATATGAAACCTACAGAAATACATGTTGTATATTAAATAAATAAATATCACCAAATAATGTCACCGGGAAACCATTTGGCATGAAACGGTAACGTGATCTTGAACACGGATTTGTCAGGAATTGAAAATTCACAGAATCGTATGAGTATCTGCATATCTTTTCATTACCAATAGTATTTAACAGACAGTCACAAGGCGTTAATATGGGTAGACATGAATCTGTTCAAAACAAACTTTAATTGTGTACATTGATATATTCAAATAAACGTACATTTTAAGGTTTCATAGAATTAAAATAAATGAACTGTAGTAATAACAGGGTGTTTTTGTGAAATGAATAAGTCTCAAAAACCCCTAAGAGTAAAAGTTTTAATGAAAAATATATTTCTAGACCACGTGATTGTTATCAATTGGATTGATCTCGGGCTAAAATATTTCAAAAGAAAACTAAAGAAGTCTAGAATACGGACAAAAAGAAGAGAAAAATAAAAGCGAAGTAATTTCGGCGAGGCATATTAACATTAATGTTACCAGAGATTCGCTCAGACGGGTTTTACCTGAAAGTATTCCCCTAATTCTACTACGGGCAGCTGTTTCCGCTTCCTACTAATCGGTTTTAAGCATCCCCTAGTAATTCTATTGGCTCTTGTTACTCTCTTGCCCTTTTCACCCCTGACTAAACAAAGAAATAAAATCCGCATGATCCGTTCCCGTGAAGCGGAAAGAAAACAAAATGATGTTTTGAAAAGCTTTCGAGCAATCTGTGAGATTATTTTTTAAGAACAAGCTTTTACGCTTGACTTCATTCGTTCGGACAGTGAGACGCGGCGATTATTTTGAGAGATTTTCTTCTATGCTTTGTTTCTATCTCCATCACTAATATAATTTTATGCAGTGTGTAAATCGCAATACTGTTTAGACGTCTTTATTTTTTGACATAGTAGTAATGACCCATCCCGACATAATTCGGGATGAACAGAGAATCTTAAATTTTTTATTATATTTTACACAAATATTATATGCAGAGAACGCCAAATTTGTCAATTGGTGCAGAGTATAGCAAAATATAGTATCTCGCGGAAAAATCTTGCAAATTAAATGTTTTATAAATAAACTAGATGCCCACCCCAGCGTCGCCCGTGGTACATTTATACACTCATCAGGATTCAGTACATATACAACGGTGAAAGAATGACTAAAATCGGTTCAGCCATTCCTGAGAATATCGCTTTCAAACAAAACACCTCTTCAGCTACCTACTACGCCACCTGTAGGAAATTGGTCGTACCAACTCAGAGATTAGCAAACGTTTTATATTCAAGAGGTATGTAATCTGTGATATTCAATGACGCAATCTTAGACACATGCTGTCATGTGTTATGTCAAAGCACGAAACGTACGAAATCTTTCAAAAAGGAATATTTTTTCCCGATTTTGTTTTTATGCTCCTATACATTCTGGATTTATGCTCCGCTTCTGTTAATAGTAGCGTTTTTTATATAGCCTTCCTCGATAAATGAACTATCCAATAGAAAAAGAATCTTTCAATTCGGACCAGCACTTCCCGAGATCCTAGCGTTCAAACAAACAAACAAACTCTTCAGCTTTATAATATTAGTATATATTAAAAAAAAAATCAAATTCATGTAATCTCTGCAGCAATATTGATGTTTTATGATATACAAAACATTTAGTTTGCAAGATTTTTCCGCCAGATACTATATTTTACATCTAAGGTCAAAATATTCATTTTTCATAATGAATAATATGAAAAATGAATGTAATAATTGCTAAATATTTAGGTCAAAATATTTAGTGACTTCATAAGTGCTCGAACTTCTCATGGACTTCGGTGCCCCGTCTCTCTCTCTGCGTTTTCGCTGTACAAGTATAATTTTGTTTAGGACATTTTAAAATTTAGATCTTTTGAATGTAATGGCTGATTTGTGTGATTCAAGAAATAGTTCACTTTAATTGAACACAAGATGATTAATGAAATTATGGACGAATGTGAAGTTAGGAAATTTAAAATGATTTTGATTGTGGACGATTTAAAAACAATAACACCTAATCTTTGAGACTATCGCAGTTCTTGAGCATTTTTAAAGGAAGATTAAAAGATTTTTATTTATCGGAGTGCAGAACTGTTGACACCAGCAAATTGTAGGTGGTAGCGCTGTTGGTATCTATTGTTTGAAATTGTAATTGTTAACTTAACTTATTGTTCATCATGTCCCTACGTTTGATGGTAATTGTTTATTATTTTTAGTATTTATTAGTTAAACTTTAGTCTCATATCTATAGGTTAATATTTTTTATTTTATATAATTAATAAAGAGTTTTTATCTATCTATTTATTTAATTATGTATAATTACTTATACTGTTGATGACAGAACAAAGTACGTACCTACCTACCTACCTTAACGTAGTACCTACTTTAACGTTGTCGAACTCACTATTTTCTAGAGTAGAATAGAATAAATTTGTAACTTTTATGATATTTATTGTGTACCCTCCTTACTATGTTTGTACTTTTAAATTTGAAAAAAGAAACGTTATAATTTTGATACCTTTTTACATACCGTACCTGCCACAAATATTTGATTTTAATTTTATACCTGTAAAGGTGAAACGAGCCATTAGTACAAATCATACGAACTAGAAAAACCATCAATATAAAACTCACCGTATTGACAGCCTGTAGCTATAACACTCATGTTTTCGCAACTGGATAAATAAATAAAGTACGATGATCCCATTGATTTAAAAAAAAACAATTGCATGTACTTAAGTACATTTCCAATATCAAGGAAAATTGAGTAAACGACTTCCATAACAGGTATAAAGAATAAACAAGCCTAATACTCATCCTCATTTGTTTTTGCATTTGTTTGGTTTCTTGCTTCAACTCCGCATCAATTACGGTACTTACAAAGTTATTTGGCATGAACAGCGAGTTTCGAAGGGCCTTGAACTTGGCATTTATCTTGTGACGACATTGGTAAAAAAATCAAGGGTGGAGCGTACGCAATGAGCCCTCATAAGGGTCTGATAAACGAGCCAGGGTCCGCCTATCTTTTGTTAGAGTCGTTTTCGTGATGACTACAACTGTGTGGGAGTTTTTTAGACGATGCGACACATTGAGCTGTTCATAAAAATATTATTGAATTGGTCCTTGTACGAAAGTAAATTTATGTTTATATATTTTTATGTGGCTACAACATGTGCTCAATTTCCCACGCGGTAGTGCATAATTTTACGTGCTTACTATTGCTCAATGTTTAGTTTTAACAAAGGTTGAGAAATGTTTTGTTTTTCCAAACACAGGTTGACATTTTTTCTTATCGGGAAAAATACTCCTCATTGGCTTCATTGCTGTCGTTTAAAGGTTTCAAGGTTACATCTTTATATTGCTACCAAACCATTTACTTCTAGCCATACGAATAGCCATTCATTTACTAGCTATGAAGACAAAGTCTTATAGAATTACATATTCCATGCCCACTTTTTATGATAATGGCAACCTCAGATGCAATACAGAAAAAAGTTCTTTCGCCGTTTTATTCTTCTTTTTCCGATCCATAATGTTCACAAGCATTTACAAAGTCAAGAAGGCTCTTCTTATCTGGGCTGAATTTATTCATCTCTGAAGTACAATGTACATACATTATCAAATACATAATAACCGAAACACCCTCTTAAAAGCTTTTATAAATAATTCCACAACCATTATTTAGTTTATCCGTAAACATTGTGCACGAAATTGCACTTGCGTCGCCATAATTTTATCACCAGATTAAACATTCTTTAAGTGTAGTGACCAGCCATAATAGCTTCATTCGTCTAGAAGTTAACTTAAAAAAGCCCCTATTACTGAAACTTCAAAACGTTGAAAAGATTTCATCCAGGTTATCTATCCTTCAAACAGTAAATTAACCTAAGCACAAGCTAACAACACATAATACAAGACAAAGATAACGATTATCGTCGACTTTCCTTAAAGAAAAAACCCCAAAACCCCAGCGAATTAATAAGAATTTATTGTAAACATGTTACTCGGCGTTGTAAATCGTGAATTATCTGAGTTACTTAAATCATCGCCCGGTTTATCAGGCCCATAAATTACTGAACGTTAGTATTATCTCGAAGCATAATCGGCGGTGTTCCGCTGCGTTATTTCCTTCGGCGGTTAAATACACTTCCCTTAAAAAATATTTACTTTCTAGCGAATACTCCCTCGTCCTTGTGGCTTGTTGGCTTTGCTTTTTAAACGAGCTCAAAAATGAAAGAGGTTATATTATTAGATAAAGAAAGAGGTTATGTAAGATGTTAAGATGTTTCATAAAATATGTATTTATAATTTATTTTACCTAAACCATTATTTTTGGTGTTAATTAAAAGTAATTAAATATTTGCCAAAAAGGACTTTAATGGAATCCTTCCATGGCGACTCACTTTAGAGGGTACTGAATTTTAAAAGAATTCATGTAAACACATTCTACCAAAATAAAAGAAAATCATAAATCCCAGGTATTCTAGAGGTATAAAATACAGTAAACATCCCACAACCATCGATATAAACAAAAGATGTGCTCTGAGGAGATTGAAATTCGTAGTAAGCTGCGTCTGTGTATCTAACGTAAGTGGTTTACACACCAGCAATCTACTTGACCCCTAGCGTCGCTAGCGGCTCACCGCTCACCGCTTCCTACCATCGACTAGAACGGAAACAGTGAGCTCACTCTTCCCAACGATGACATAATTCCGTGCGCCTGAAGTTTGGGAGGGCACATCTAATGGTTTATATCGATCCCCACGACTAAAATAACGTTTTCACAAAACACGAGTATAAACACAAACTTTCATAGTCATAAAATGTCAACGCAGACTTATTAGAGGTAGATTCAATTTCCATACACCATAAAGTAAGTAGTTATTTTCACGCGTAATGAATTTCGCATGCGACGAACATTCTTAAATAACGTTTTTATGAAGGCGCGTCCATAGCAGGGTTGCCAGATTAAGCACTCAAGTCTTTGCTTTATAACGTCGAAAATATCTACCGGGTAACTCACGGTTGATATAGTCAGTCCAGTCCAGTTTTCAGACTAAAATATCTACTTCGATTTGACTTTGCTTTCACGTTTGACATGTTTCTTGCTTCCATGAGACATAATATAGAATGAGACGATCCATCTACAGTCGACCATTCGACCAAAATAAACAAAGTAAAAAAAGAAAAACTGACAAAACACAACACAAGACTGAAAAACAAACTGCTCTGATCTAATAATATAACAAAAACAATAATTTGCGGAAATTTCTCATACAAAACTACCTATCCACACCCTTATTTTGTACAGTGAACTGTCTCTTCATAATTATAAATGCTGTAAACGTAAAAAGCATCACTGTTTTTTCGAAGTCATGTGCGTAATGCCGCTAACTTAAAACGGTGAAGGAAAACATCGTGAGGAAACCGACATGCACCTAGAGTCTTTCGAAGTCATGTGTCATCCACCAACCCGCACTGGGCTAGCGTGGTAGATTATGGCCTTACTCTCTCCTTGCGAAAGAAGGCCCCGAGTCCCAGCCAGCTAAGATCTATAAAAATGATAAGGTGAATTTGCGGCGTCACCAGACTCCACAAGATGAGCAAGGAGTCCTTGTGAGAAAGCCTGAGAACGCGCGACATCACTGACAAGATGCAAAATAGTTTGAGATGGTATACGCATTTAAAGAGAAGACCACTCGCGTGTAACCCGAGCGTAGGAAATTTGATACCGAAAATTTTGTACCTGTCTGAAAATCCAACCCAAAGAGGAAGACTGTAGTTAGTTCAAAAGGATATGAAGGAATGTGAGCTGTCTAGTGATGATGATGATAGATAGATCGAAATGGAAAAGTAAAAGTTGGAAAGCTGACCCACCAGGCCAGCACCATGTGGTATATAGTATATTATGGAAATACCCCGGGAGAAAGTTTAGCTAAACTAATCTCCTATAGTACAATCTTTGATGAGTTTGGGGCTGGATGGTATTTTTTATTAAACATTATGTGATATATGCCCGATAAAGCTAAAAAAAAGTCTGCAATAACATTGTGTTTGATACAAGTTCTGAAATCCATCTGGATTCAAGTTATCCAGGAAAACTGACACTTTTGGCTTAGCTTTTGGGTAAGCTACCCAGCTTAGCAAAAACTGGACGAAGTACAGCTGGGTGGCAACACTGTTTCACAACCAATTTCGTGACCGTTTATCATAAATTCATTTTGCATGAGTAGGTCTAAAAACCTTTTGACATTGAACTCACATGTCAACGGGTCACTATTGGCTTAAGTCGACTTAGGGAGTTGGTAATCTTCAACTTAAAGTGCTTAATACTTACCTAACAGACGTAGAATATTGTTATTACGGGTGTTACTCAGAAAATAATGGTTTCTTGACACTTTCATAGCTTCATATGTAAGATATTTAATAAGACGTGGAACACGTTTACCTGAAGTTTATTTCGAGTAGCGTAAATGTTGTAATAGATATGAAACTTCTTTGAGCAAAAATAAACCGTAGGTTTTTGCAGCGACGCTTCAAATTCTGTATTGATATTAATCATCTTATATCAATACTTACTCTCAGTTTAATTAGCTGTATTAATATATGTGTATTGTATTTCAAACAAATACTACTGAAATGATCTGAATAAAATATGGCAATAATTAAAAGTCCAGAATAACACGTTGCTGATTTATATCCCGGTAAAATAATAGGATTGGAAATTGCGCGTAAGTTCAAGTAAATGTACAAATGTTCGTGAACTCCAAATAAGCACTTACTTTATGGGATTTCATAGTATAATAACCACAATTGTCGAAGTTTGACTTTTGACATTCAATTTCGAGAACAACCAACCAATAATAAAATTTCAGGTAAAACATAACTTTATAATTACTACCTAAACGGGTTCGTACTATGTTAAATTACCCAAACTTTATAATAAGTGTTTCGCTGAATTACGATGTGACCTTTCCCTTTGGGGAGTTCGGGGTTAAAGTAATTGATGTCTAAGCCAAATCTGCACTCAGACTAGCCATTTAGTAATAACTTAATTATATTTCGTTACTTTGATTAAAAGTGGAATTACTAGTTGCGTATTTGGCCAAATATCAAATAATATTTGTGTTAGAAATGTCTTACACTATCTTACACCTTTAAACGAGCAATTTTTGTAGGTATATATGTAAAGAATCCGATACTCGGAAACGGCTCGAACGATTTTCATGAAATATATATATATACAGGGGGTTTCGGGGACGATAAATCGATCTAGCTAGGTTTTTTAATCATTTTATGCGCGTTTTTAGACTATAAAAACTCCTACATTGTCATTACAATACGATAACTTATTTCGCCACTGTTTATTAAGTCTAAATGGCTCAGACGGAATATGCTCGCCCTCGGAAACAACAGGCCCCGGTTCGAATCCTGAGAAAATCTTTTACTTAGAGCCCTTTATAAAAGCTTTTAAGCAAAGCTCGGTTAACCAGGTACTTATTTATTAAACTAGATTGAAATAGTATTGAACAAAAACAGTTCAAACAATTTTAGACCAATGTCAAAATGTAAAGTTGAAAATGATACCTGATTGAAATTATCACTGAGTTGGCGATTTGGTAAAAAACATAGAAATTTAGAGTGTAGGACGCCTCGAGACTGCAAATAGTTGCAGTTAAAATTTACAAAAGGCAAGTCGTGACGGATGTTGGAGACGGTCTGAGTGGCGCATTGTTAGAGAGGCTTGTTTCCAGCAGAGCATCAAGGGTGATTATGATGATGATGATAATGTGTGCTTTAAGGTTCAAATAATAAAGAAAAAAACAAAGTATAAGTAAGGGTCTTTTAATTAGTTTTTGTTAAAAAGTCTTGTTATCGGGGCTTATTCTAGGAAGTATATCCTTACAAACAACCTTAAATTTGAAACCTTTGTGTGGTTCATCTTACTGTATCAATGATTTTATAATCATATACTACGTAACTTTATCTAAAAAATACCTATCACCAGGTGCTGAAGTCAATGTTATTAGTATTGGTTGTTATGGTAAATAACCAACAGTATGAGAGTCCGATTCGCGCTTGATAGATTGAGAAATAGTATAACAAAACGAGAACGCCAGGTTTCTTGATAGCAAGCAGCACGCCAGTCCACTGCAGTAAGTAATATTTTAAAAACGATGAATTTATGAATTTAAATTACTGCAAAGCATTGCGCTGTGTTCACCTTTTGCAAATAAAATGCGTTATATCGTTTTACTTACTGGTTCCGCTGGTAACATCATTTACATTGGAAGAAAATAATGTTTGCACTGTATATGCTTCGTCAGAAAACTTCAGCAGAAAATATTTTGTTTCTTTAATATGTATGTTCAAGTAACATTTTCAAACTTGGTCTTAAAACTGTTTGAAGTCGTGTTCTAGAACATGACATATACATATTAAAGAAACAAAATATTAAAAGTTGGCTGAAATTTGGAACACAGTTAAATTATAGTCTGGTAAAACACATATAATACTTTTTACTTAATTTATTAAAATAAAGGGATCGGAAATTACGCGGATAAACCACAGGGCACTGCTAGTCAATAATACCTACTAGCAAAAATCGAATTGGTCAAACATATGTATCCTACTAATATTAAACCTAAACGTGAAAGTGTGTAAGAATGTATGAATGTATATTTGTTACCTTTTCACGCAAAACTACTAAAGAAATTTAGATACAATTCGGTAGATAGGTAGATAATAGTCTGCAATAACACATACGCTGTATGTCTGTGTGTATGTGCCCGTGCGCGAAGCCGGGGCGGCCGCTAGTTATTGATAACTAGATCATCATCATCAGCCCGTGTTCGTCCACTGCTGGACATAGGCCTCTCCTATAACACGCCACTCAGCCCGATCCTCGGTCTTACGCTTCCAACCGTCACCAGCTGTCTTTCGTATATCGTCACTCCATCTAGTCTCAGGGCGTCCTACACTACGTTTACCGATTCGCGGTCTCCACTCCAGAACCCGCTTACCCCAACGGTTATCGGGTCTGCGACAGATGTGACCGGCCCATTGCCACTTCAGCCTGCTAATACGCTGAGCTATGTCGGTGACTTTAGTTCTCTGACGAATTACTTCATTGCGGATGCAATCCCTCAGAGAAACTCCAAGCATAGCCCCTTTCCATAGCTCGCTGAGCGACTTTGAGCTTTCGGACCATTTTGACTGTCAGTGTCCACGTTTCAGCACCGTAGGTCATAACGGGTAGGACGCACTGGTTGTATACTTTTGTTTTGAGACTTTGTGGGATGGGTGACGAGAAGACTCGACGTAGTTTTCCAAATGCTGCCCAGCCCAACTGGATTCTTCTCATGGCCTCACTCTTAAAGCTACATCTACCTAGTTCGAGCGTCTGCCCTAGGTAAACGTATCTCTGAACAATTTTGAGAGTGGTTCCATTTACGGCAATCAGCCCCGGAGCAACGAACTCGTTGCACATGACTTTGGTTTTGTCCAAATTCATCCGGAGGCCGATGCGTTGAGAAGCGTTAGCCAGGCTGTCCAGCATCCACTACATATCCTCTAGCGACTCTGCCATAATGACGATGTCGTCGGCAAATCGCAGGTGAGAGATGTACTCGCCATTGATGTTTAGGCCATGCCCAACCCAATCCAGAGTCTTAAACATATCCTCTAGTGTGTTTGAAAACAATTTCGGGGAAATTACGTCCCCTTGTCTCACGCCTCGCTGCAGAGGAATATGCCTTGACTGCTGGTCTTGAATTTGGACTGCCATCGTAGCGGCGTCGTACAAGCATCTCATCACCTCGATGTATCGCCAATCGACTTGGCATCGCTGTAAGGACTCCAGAATAGCCCAGGTTTCGACTGAGTCGAACGCCTTCTCATAGTCCACAAACACTAAGCAAAGGGGCCGATTGTACTCCTTTGTTTTCTGTACAATCTGCCGTACCGTGTGAATGGGGTCTATGGTGCTGTATCCACTTCGAAACCCGGCCTGTTCCGGGGACTGAAACTCGTCGAGTCTTCTGGCGAGACGATTCGTAATAACTCTCGAAAACAACTTATGGACATGGCTCAGAAGCGATATTGGTCGATAATTCTTCAAAAGAGTCTTATCTCCCTTTTTGAAGAATAGGACGACCACACTTCTATGCCATGCCTGTGGAGTTCTCCCGGTGAAGAGGACGTCATTAAACAGTTCTGGGAGCTCTTTTATCAGAGGGGCCCCACCTGCCTTTAAGAGCTCTGTTGTAATTCCGTCCTCGCCCGCGGCTTTTCCATTTTTAAGTTACCCAAGAGCCATCACGTTTTCGTCTAGACTTATTTCCGGCAGTTTTTCGGTATAGTGGCGAGTCAGAGCGGCTCTTTTGTCCTCGTTTTGTGGGAGATGAGGAGCATGCGATGCGTACAGCTGGCTGCAAAAGTCTTCCACTTCAGAGAGAATATCCGCTTTGGATGCAACAACTCTCCCCGTCGAGGTAGTTAGCTTCGTCAGATGGCTTCTACCCAGTGTCTTGACGAACACTTTTGACCCCCGATTTTGCTTAATTGATTTTTCAATCAAGAGCGTGTTAGCTAATCGGAGGTCACGTCGCACAAGCTTGGTAATTCTCTTGCTAAGAGCCCCTTGTTCTGACGAAGTTAACGCGGGATTGCGTCGTTCCTCCATGAGCTGCAAGGTCTCTCTAGAAAGCTTGGACTTTCTGCCTTTGCGCCGCATTTCGCAAAATTTTGTGCCCTCATCTCGCAGGACATCCACCACTCTTTCAAGCCTCTGGTCAACGCTATTTGTAGTTTCCAAGGCAGCAAATCGGTTCTCCAATTTTACCTGGAACTTTTCAGATCCAACTATGGTTTGGAGAAGGTTCGGACGGAGCGTTGACTTCATCAAACGGACGCGTTCAAGCTTGTAGTCAATATTCAGGGTGCCTCGCACAAGCCTATGATCACTTCCGGTGACAAACCTAGAGATCACGGAGACATCCCTGAATATACGCCGTTTGTCCGTTATGATGAAGTCAATCTCATTTTTCGTCCGTCCGTCGGGGCTTCGCCAAGTCCACCTCCTCTGAGCCTGTTTCTTGTAGAACGAATTCATCAGAAACAGTCCTTCCTTTTCAAGGAAGTCGACCAGCATTTGGCCCCGGTCATTCCTACGTCCCAAACCATAGGGTCCTACTACCGATTCACTGCAAGTCCGTACTCTCACTTTGGCGTTAAAATCCCCCATAACAACGTTGAAGTGGGCTTTGGAGGTGTTATGTAAGGCATTCGATATATCCTCATACAAAGCTTCCACCTTTGAATCAGGGTATGCCTCCCAGGGTGCGTACACCATGACCACTTTGAGGGTATACCTCTCGGTCAACTTCAGCACAAGATACGCGACCCTTGGAGACACACTTGCGATTTCTAAAACGTTGTTACGGAGAGTTTTGTGAACCAGAAACATAACACCACCTTGCGACAGCTGGTGACCTTCACGATAGTACATGAGATGGCCTGATTCCAAGGTTACGGTGTCCTCTCCCTCTCTTCGGACTTCACATAACCCGAGAATGTGCCATCTTATGTGGGTCAGTTCTTCTTCTAGCTGAGCGAGCCTCTCGTCTCCACGAATGGTACGTCCGTTATGCACAGCCAGGGTTAGTTGGTTTTGGCGGCCTACTGTAGCCCGGGGATTCTTCGCACCCCCTGCCCTGCCGTTACCACGACCGCCGCCTTGGCCAGGAATAGCAGGGCGGCCGGGAAACGGTTTTTTTTTTTTTGCTTGATAAAGAAAAAAAATCCATGTTCGTATCTAGTTATCAAAAATCAGTAACGAACGTGGAATAAAGGTTTCAAACCACGAGGCTAGTATAAAAAAAATACAAAACATTTTTTTACTTAGATACAGGTAGGTAGGTTTACACTTGACCGCCATTTCGCCTGATGTTGAGCGACGATGCGGTCTACGATGGAGCGTGTTAACCTAGAAGAAGCCAATTCACTCTCGATTTGAAGATACCAAGATAACTATACTAACTTATAACTATCGGGAAAACCCACTCAGGCACATCATTCCCCAGTATTTGGAATTTCAACCATGAAATTAAACGTTAAAATAAACTCTTCTTCTTTCGAAGTAAATTGAATTTTAATGAAACCTCCAGTAACAATAAAAACTACAATTAACAACAAACTATCATAAAACAAAATAGCTTCAGCGCTTAAATATAATGAAAACTATATTTCAGCACTTTCATAAATTTTCGTAAATTGAATAAAAAAGATATTAAAATTATTTATATCAGCTCCAGACAACTTATCTAAACCGCACACATTTAAACTAATGTTTCAATTAACAGCAATTTAATTAATTTTATAGCTAATTGTAGTAATTTAGGTTTTAAGGTTTAAAATATTATTGTACTTTTACATTTGATGTGGTTTACATTTAACATTGTTTAATTAATGTGATCGCTTATTTTCGTCCATTGTAATTGCTCTTTTAAAACGCGTACTAGGCAAACTGCTAATAAAATTATGAGGTTTAAAATTACTACTCAACAATACACTAAAACCGTCACCCAAAGAAAATACAGGGCATTTCTATAATCTAAGCAGTTTAGCTATTAGCCGTATAATTAATCTGGAAACAATACCATCGAATCGGAAAACAAAGCCGTTTAGTAAATTACTGCTTGTTTAGCAAAAAAAAAAGTAAGTTACGTCTAGTCTAGTAGGTAGAACGACAACTGCTGATCCGGAACCCCTGGTCCAAATCCCACGCGCATCACTGTAACGCCGCAAACTTTAAAACGGTAAAAGAAAATATCGTGAGGAAAAGCGACATATACTTAGAAGTATAATACCAAAATAATGTCAAGTTAAGATAATTCATCTAATACTTTAACTCCAAAATAAGATTGTATGTTTGTTATTCTTTAACGCTGAAATTACTGAACGATGGTACACATTTGGATGAAATTTGTACACATAACGCATGGTCAATTTTTTACCCCGAAAAAAAAACGGAATGGAAAACTACGCGGCTAAATCCACTGCTTTGCTTGATGCTGCTTTTATTTTATAATTTAATTAAAATACTCGATTAAGTGAATTACCATCGGATGCCGACAAGCATGTACATAGCGGCGACTTTAGCCAGCAACCTCCAAGGATGAACCATCACAAAAAACTTCTTGATCTTTTCGAGTTGACGTCGCGTCACGAGCTTAGAGCAAAAGAAGAAACTGTAGTCCAAGCCTTACAACATCCGCTACTTTTTCCATTAACCTGCTTATTAAGCCCTTACACAAGTACAAATCGGGTCTTTTTACAATAGTTTTAATTGAATTGCGACACATATTCATAAAAAAATCAATCATCATACGACAAGACACGTACGAAATTACAATGTACCAAATGTATCTCACTGAAAACACCGGGCACTTCCCAGGGAGATAAGTCGGGATAACTTGCCCGCCCGCTCTCATTTGTAACCCCGCCATAATGGAACTTTTTTTAGATCCCCTCACTTTTTCCCCGTCAGTCTGTGCCCCGCCTTATTTTAATTGTCTACGCTTCGTAAAAATTTTGCGATGTCAGTGCGTAATGGACGCAGCTATAATTTCACCTAAACAATTCCTTCACTCTAAATTAACATACAAAGTAGGAACGGTGGAACTCTCAGCGGAATGTTATAATTTATAGCTGAAGCCAATTATTATGTGAAATTTAAATTTAAAATTGCAATAAGCCATTTATTTTATGGCATGAAATGCTCGCTATTTTATTGTTGACTACAGAAAGTCAGATGTTGAAAACAGAGTTCGTTGGACTTAAAGAATTGTAAGGAATAACTTTTTTTTTCTAGATTCGAAAGTTGGTCTAGTAACAAGATTATTATTGTAAAGTTGTTCAAAGTATTAATGTAATCAATTATAATGTACCTATATGATAACGATTACGACCCGGCCCATTCGTTTGATAAAGAATACTAAATAAATAAATTCAAAACAAACACAACATTTTGATAGTAAACCTTTAACTCTCATTACCCCACAAGCATTACATCCTTCTAAGTTATCCTGATGTTAGAAACATAAAAAAACGACTATTTTTCGTCATTCAACAATTTGATACCTTTTTTGTCTCCAGTAAGCCTTTGATGTTCGGAATACGGCAAGAATACTTCTTTTAGAATTTGGCGTATTTACAAACTTTTACCTCTTTGAATACCAAAAAATATAGAGGCCTAAAAATCAACCAAACACATCTAATCGTATACTAATAATACAAATACGGATACAACATACTCAAATGACATTGTAAAAACGCGAACGCAACGAGTTTAGCGCATCGCAAAAAAATATTGTTACATCAACTTTTTTATTTATTTTTCGTACGCGATATAAAAGTCGTTAGGTATTTTTTATTGTCACCGAATGATGCACGTTCTGAAACACGTACAGGGCCAATAAAACCGAATGACTGAATCATAAAAAGGGTTGAATTTATTGATTCGCATTGACGATGACTGTCCTGTTTGCACGACGCGAAAACATTGGAATGGGGTGGAGAACAGTGAAACGAATTTTAAATTATTTGTAAATGATTTTGTTTTGAGTATTGCACCACTCAACTTCTTGACTGGCTAGGTGACTGACTTATTAGCATAGTTGATAGTACCTAAGTGAACCCATGGAGACGTAGGTGATGGGTTCTATTCCCGAAGGCCAAATATTTGTGTACGAGTAAATGTGTGTGTTTAGTGTGGCAGGGTTTTTCTTTGTATGATATTTTTATTACTTTATAACAACAACAGTGCCACTTAAATAAATAGTATGTAAAATTGTAGCAAGTAATCTTTCCCACACAGTTTGGAACTCAAAATTCTGGAGGCAATACTGATGGCAATGGTTACCCTCGGCACTAGAACTCAGCAAGACTACCTTTATCGAGAATTTGGTGACCAATCTTATTCATTCAATCATTAACTACGTTTCCCCAATTGACCATTGTTTCCACAGCTAACTATTACTTGGTACTAAATATTAAGGAAGTACTACAATTCCTTAGCCATGTATTTATGCCACTTTTTAATTACAACAAAAACCAATTCTAGATTTTCAAAAATGAATATGTATATTTTCTGAGCTGAATTTATAGTTGATTTCAGTTTCATCCTTACACATATAAACAAGATTATACCATAGCATCATAACTCTCTGAAATAGATAGCGTTGTCTCAGTAAACCCCACATCTCTAGCTGTAGTCGTATGCAAACCCCCCATGGTAGTGCGGGCGTAAACAATTTACATAATTTGGTATTATCATTTTGCAGTTACGATATTTCCCTCACCAGTCCTTCGCCAGTGTTGTCCAACGGAAAAACAGTCTTGATCTTTATTTACCGCAAGACCGTGTACTACTTCATCACAACAATAAATTTCTAACGGAACGGACACAGAAATACGTTTTTCTTGGAACAAGCCCTTTTTTTTTGCGATGTTTTTCTTTGAAGATAAATCCAGTGGTGATAACCAACTTAGATATCTGTTCAATAAACCCAAAGATGCTGGCGAAATATAATTCTAAGACTTAACCATTACAAAATCGAAAGTTCTGGTCACTAAGCCATCAACCACAGCTTATAATAAGAAGCTGTCTAGCTTTCCAAAGGTATTTAAAGACACAAAATGGGGCATATGGTAGGTGTTGTCATACAGCATTAACTTTAATAATTTCAAGACAATAACTAATGCGCATTTCAAACAATTCATAAACTAAAAAATAATCCTAATAATATTATGAATGTCAATGTTAATGTCAAAATAATTCTACTAGGATTATAAATGTCAATACTTAGATGTTTGTTGCTCAGTAACGTCGTAAAGTCTGAACGGATCTGGTTGAAATTTGGAACACAGATTATAGTCTGAAAGAACACATAGGCTACTTGTTGTACCAGTAAAATAACGGGAACTACGTGAATAAAATCGCAGGGCGCTGCTAGTTTATTAATATATTTAATGAAGTCGACGAGTAACTTTCGTGTGACATGGTCGGTCCAGTGCAACTCAAGTTTAGGCCGCTTCCGGCGACCTTTTTCAAGGAGAGTGCACGCGAATGATCGCTTCTGGAAATAAAAAAAAAGCTGACTGTTTGGCACGGACTTCATTAAATATATGTAAAAACCACGTTATTTTTCATATTAAAATATTAATAATTCACAAAAATTAATCGATTTACAAATAGTCAGTCTTATTATATCTTAGTATAGGTAGTTTGTTTTTTCATGCGTAATTTTCATCGGAAATGATTGCTATGAATAAACTACTGCTGACGTAACCATAACACAATGTAAAAAAATATGTTTACAGCGCAAAATGATGCTTTAATGGTGACAAAAAAAACTAAAGTAATCTTGAAAATCACTAAAATAAGACTCTCTATAGTACAACACTAGCCGTCACTATAATAGTCTGCACTAGTACGCTTAAGAATTTACTGCCGTTTTGGGAATAACAAACCAATTTACGTATATGAATTCACTGTTTTTGTTGTGCAAATACATATTTTATGTAGAGACCGCACATGTTTGATTTTTAATTTTTTATTCAAACTTTTGTTTGTTTCATTTTCGAATACCCTTTACTGAAACTTTTGGATTGGATTTGGATTAGATGCTTTAAAACTAATATAGCTATATTTTCTAACTTTAAATTATGTTTTGTTGTTTGAACTGCTCTTAAATGTGAATATTATTTTAAGAACTCTAAAGTAAACTAAGATCAATAACAAAGGCTGTGTATTATTATTATTCATGGAACAAATATTTTTTTCAAAGGTCGTAGCACGTTTACGCACACCACAGGGGATCTACGCTTACCGTAGGTGACCTGCGCCTCGCTATTTTTATTTTTAGACAAAAACATGGATTTCTTACACGTGTAAAAATAAATTGAATTGTATTCCCTACGGCGCGCGGCGTCAGAGTCCGTACTATGACCCTTATTGCGATCATTATTTAATTTAAGCTCAACACATCACAAGTGGATACTACATTTCCTGGTAATATAATTTGTAGTTACGGTTTACGAAATGCTCTGAGAAATGAATCGAAAAACTTCAAATGATCTTATAGTACGTCTCTTGTGCAGTATGACGCGTAACTCAATGGTGCTGACGCCATTAAAACGGTATAATGAAACACCTGCGGTTTCCGCCGTATCATGCACAAGAAAATAGAGGAATGGATGTGACAATATGAAACGAAACGTTATCTCATCCGTTTTCTTAGTGAGTAACAAACGTTTAAGATATTGCTACTTATTTGCCCGTTACGTCGACGACATGCAGTCTATTTCAACCTCCTGCTAAGTATAGGCATCTTCTTTGAAAGTGGACACGTCACTTAATTTAATCCAGCAGGTCTACTACATAGTCCGATAAACGATATATCAGCCGAAGTTATGGACGTTTCATACCACGAAACACAATCGGTCGGTTGATCTGATCGGGCGTTTCATTCATCCCGACCGACGCTGATTTGGCAGTTTTTGTGTCATCAACCGATCGATTGTGTTTCGTGGTATAAAACGTCCATAACTTCGTCCAATATATCGTTTATCGTACTTCGTAGTAGACCTGCAGGGCTTCCTTCTCATACTACTTACCTTAATAATTAGCTAGGCTCAGGGTGTTCTACATTACATTTACGGTTGAACGAGAGATGAAACCTCTCGCTCATAGGTAAGGCAAACGCAGACTCGGCGCCGAGGTTAGGGGGCAAACTCTAGCTCGCACCACGGTGTGCGCTCGGCTCCAATTGGAGGGTCTGGGACGTCGGACATTTAGGGCTGTCCGGGACAATACCTACATAGAGATAGGCACTCCCGAGGTAGTGATGTGGCAGAAACCAGCGGCCAAATGTGGAGGCCCGTCTTCTCACGAGGCAGGCCTATAAAAACGATAGCAGTGGCAAGGTTTCAGTTGAATGCGACAACGGTCTCATGGTAAGTTCAAAATGCACATACTAAAAAGGTCAATTTTGTTATCGGATTATTCACGGAAGAATGCGAGAGCGTCCTCGCGTTTCCGTCGTGAGCGGCAAAAGTAGAATCTCGTGGAGGTTTTAGTCGCTAGAGACACCATGTCCGTCCGTGTTAACGAGTCCAACAAGGGTATACGTAAATGCATTTCAACCATGTAAAAAAGACAATTTTATTACTAACGTTCATCATATTACAGAATGTTCATCCGCAAAAGATCGTAAGAATGATACGTTTTCTTAAAATACCTTTCTAACCACAACAGTTTCAACATTTATCTCTGTCTATTCCAGTTCCATATATTCCTAGCTAGAATGAGGTTTTCTCGCATCTCGCGTCGCGCATTGTTCTCGGGTGTCCGCATAAAGCAGGCGCTGCACAAATAATTATGTGCATGCAATTATTACTAAAGCTTTCGCTCGTCGCACCAAACCGCAAAAACAACTTGACAGCTTATACGTGCAGTGCATAGATTCCGTATTGAGTTTTCGAGGGAGGAAAATAGCAAAACTTGCTGAAAGGTTCGCTACGTGCTAAGGTGAACCGCGTACTGTTTTGTAAGGGTAGGATATTTTTTCAAAGGTTCCTGATAATTTATTACTTACACCTTTATTATACCTATTATGCTCTTGCTAAGAATGGATGCATAAATAAAACAGTGTTCCAATTTGAAATGCTTTGATTTTATATATTTATTTCGAGACAAGAACTACTTATTAGAATCTATTTATATTATATGTTTTATTTTCAAATGCCACATTTGTTCCAAATACTAACTGGCAAGCAAGTCGCGTATCTCCAGACAGACGTAGACGTCATGCCCAACGCGTAATTTCATTTCCCAGAAATAAATTTACTAGCTTGTATGACTTTAAAGTTGTTACAGTTTATACTTTAATTCCCTCACGTCTCTATTATTTTGAAGATATTTACATAAGCTGAATCACAGTTTCATAACTAAATAGTTAATCTCATACATGTCCTTCTGATGTGTGGTAGATTTCCGAGCCGAGAGAGCCGATAACCAGCCCATTGTTAAACGCAGACAAACAAACGAACTCAAAAATACAAGAATGGGGTTATAATAAGATATGAACGAGGTAATAAAGCGATATATACCTATGGACAACTTACACGCAACTTGATGGCGGATGACTCACAATCAGTAATACTAAGAGTTTTGATAAATTATAAATCACTAGCGGCCCGCCCCGGCTTCGCCCGTGGTACATATATATAACCTACAGCGTTCAAGGATTACGAACATATGAAAGAACGGTGAACGATTTTTTTAAATTGGTCCAGTAGTTCCCGAGATTAGCGTGTTCAAACTATATATATGCTATAGGCTATCCCCAAATTCTCGTGATGTTTACTGGGTCAGAAGTGACACCTGTAGACATCTGGCGGGGATAACTAATTAAATGACGATTGATCAGTTTTCGACCGGAGAGGAAAAATGGTTAAATTAATAAAATGGCTTTAAAAAAAATAAGGGTGATCGAAGAAAGGTGAAAATTAAGGATTGTATGTATTTTTGTATGTTGTATCATAAAAAAATAGAAAATAAAATTTTTGTCTAAAAAATAAAATTTAGGGGTGGACTACCCCTAACATTTAGGGGGATGAAAAATACATGTTGGCCGATTCTCATAGATACCGGATAAGCACAAAAATTTTCATCAAAATCGGTCAAGCCGTTTCGGAGGAGTATGGCAACGAAAACTGTGACACGAGAATTTTATTTATTAGATAGACAAAAAAAAAAAGACAGCCACTCTTTAGACAACATATTTTTAAAGATTCCGTCGCAGTATATATCATCAACAAAGAACTTTATTATAAGATTTTATTATTCACGAGCTCCGTAAAATTATTCGAGCCCCAAATGAAACTGCGCGATTTCTTTTCCCTCAAAATATACTCACTCTTGCTTCTTTACATTTGACGCTGACACACGCCATAATTAACTATACCCTCACGCTTTGCCTCCTCAAGATTGAAAAGCAACACCATGACGTAGCAATAGAGTTCTTGCTACTACTATCTACGCTTTATTCTTACAGTTAGCTATGGAGGGTTGAGGTAAGGAATGTCATCTGTGCACACAAAAAAAGTGTCAGTCCAAATGCATTAAATTAGGGTGGCGCCACATTAGCGTCAGGGTAAATTTTAAAGGAAATCAATACTTAGATACTTATTCTTATTAAAGGTACTTATTCTTATTATATTAATAATTATTGTTTAAGGTTATATTTACTGAGTAAATATATATATTAAGCAATAACAATTAGAATAAGTACATTTATTGCTTTCCTGTAAAATTTACCCTTTGTATTTTACACTACGCAAGTAGTTGAAATCTTCTATAAGAAACTATTTTTACTATACATTCGGCATACTTCAGTTTGTTTGTAATTGCTACATTCATACCATACATATCTTTTTCTTTATCTATAATAAATCCATTGTAGAATTTTGAGCGGTTATTACTGCTGGACACTTTTTATCATATGATAGGACAACTAGTTTGAAATACGGTGTCATATTGTCTGACCCTTGTAATATTTTTTTTAAATCTATTTGATAAAGGGTAAACCACTAAAATAAAAAGCACTGAATGGTCGGTCAGCCAATCCGTCAAACCACAAAAGGCAATTGGCCTCGCAGTTACAGTACGGTGTAATAGGCCGCGTTCTTAAGTCGGGCGTAACTCCAACGGCTGTCGGGTGCGCATTGTGCTCCCGTATTAACGACTAACGCACAAAAGAGGCCCGCTCGTATATCAAACTAACGTCACTCCAATGTCTTCCTTCCTCACAGTTACCAGTCCCCGCAAGAAATGGCCCGCCTTTTTTATTGAGCATTTAGTACACTGGAATTACGGCGCGTAAAATTCATGGCGATGCGAATCGAGAGCTTATTTGCGAGACCAATTTTATATGCACAATGACACCCTTTTTACTCAATATACGTATATAGCGCTTGTAAAAATGGTGAATGTGTTGTGGATACTTCGTTTTTATGTGAGGAAGTTCAATTTTATTCTATTCTTAGCGTCAGCAACGTCATGACAATCGATATCGTTTATTCGTTTACTTCCATTGAGAATGGGAGAAAAAATGCTGACAAGTATTGAAGGTTGACGTAAAAAGGAAATTGTAATTTTTACTCGTATTAAGATTAATTTAAATAAAAATGGTCAAGTGCAAGTGGACTCGCCCATGAAGGCTTCTGTAGCAGCAAGTAACATCATATAAAAGTTCTTGTAGTTGTTACTTTAATCAGTGTTTTAACAATAGTCAATTCATGACGTATTGAAATAAAACTACGTATTAGATCTCATTCAAACCAATTTCCGTTGATAGTTTACATGGTAATGTACATCATACACCTTTTTTTATTTTTGACATTCTCTTAGTTTAGAAGTTACAGAGGGGGGGGGGCCTTTTTTACTTTACCTTTGGAAGAGTCTCTCGCGCAAACTCAAACTATTGGCGCAAACTATTTAAATATTTTGTTTTTTTTCTATTTTTTGTATCAAAATCTTAATGCGGTTCACAGAATAGTATAGCTTTTACAGTTTCGGAGAAAAGTCGCTGTGACATACGGACGGACAGACAGACAGACATGACGAATCTACAAGGGTCCCGTATTTTGCCATTTGGCTACGAAACCCTAAAAACGTATGCAATAATAAAACATTTTTACGTTTAGACTTGTACACCAATAATTTTCTCATTTATATAGATACTAGCAGCACCCCGCGGTTTTACTTGCGTGTGTGTCCCTTTTCCGTTATTTTACCGAGATAAAAAGTATATTCCTGATGTGCTATTCCAGACTACAATCAAACAGTGTTCCAAATTTCAACCTGATCCGTCTGGAAGTTTTGACGTGATTGAGAAACAAACATCTAAACACAAACAAATCCACATTTATTATATAGTTCCCATTAGTTTGATTTTCCGGATCCTGAGATACAGAGTCAACCTGTCTTACATTTGGTCACGTATTGCTGGCACATTATTAAACCCTAGTTATAATAATGCACAGACAATCCTAGTTGTAACAAATCTAATCTTCGAGCTACTTAAAAGCAATTTACGTTTAATCTATAAACAAACCATCAACGTCTATAAGTAAAACAATTTCGTCAAAATGGCACAATTGTTATCCGTAGACTGCGAAAATATTTATTCCCTCAGGGTAAGAAAGTTTCTCCTAACTTCGCTAATGACTTCTTTCTGGGCGCAACTTTCCGCGGTGCTTGAAAGGTTTTCGCTATCTGTTTAGACAATGCAGTGCTTTATTGTCTACAAATTTTCCGGCAGGCGGTAATTACGAAGAATGATTGGTGATTTTTGAGGAAATAAAAGTTAGGATTACTGGTTTAAAAACAGCCATATTCCAGAAGAAAATGATTGAATTTATTTCATTTTCCCGCTATGAGCATAACTTAGAACAATGTATAATAAAATCCAATTCCATATTAGACATAGAATAAATTAAACAAACCTTGAAGGAATGTTTGATTACGCTGTCAACAATTAAAAAAAAGGGCAATCCACTACATCTTAAATAAAAAACACCAATATATACAATTAAAAACACCGCCGCAACCAAAATATTTGTAATTTAAAACTTTACAAGCCAACTATTTCTTTTTTCATCCCTACTAATACAAAAGTTCTATACAATAGATCTAATTACGAGATCTAGTTACGTAGATATATTGTATAAATAAAAATAGCTATAATTCATAACTTAGGGACATCCAAGAATTACATCTGCTCATCGAAAGTAACAAATTATGCATGTAGTGACTGGTCTCGTGGCTTAGTGGGCAGTAACTCTGCCTGCAAAGTCAAGGGTCGTGGGTTCGATTCCCACCCATTGCAAATATTTGTGTGATGAATTCAAATATTTTTACTGTGTCTGGGTGTTTCTATGCATAATTAGTATGTATTTAAAACTATATATTAAGTATTATATTAGCTATCTGACCGAAATAGTACAAGCTTTGCTTAGTTTTGGGTCAGATCAGATCAGTCAGGTGTTGTGTGTGAAAAGTCCACCACCAATAAGGCAAAATTAAAGAGATGATATATTTTTTTGAACTGATAACATAATTTTCATCTTATACCAGTGCATATTATATCAACGAAATATAAAAAATGCCACAAACTGATTTATTAATTTTAATCGATTATTATTATAAATTTGCATTTGACCGCCATCTTCCCTTATGTTAAGTGATAATGCGCTCCACGCGGTGCGATGGAGTGGGCAAACCAATAAAAAACCGTTTCCTGTCGACTTGCAGACCTCCCACTCAGTCAAACACTAATCAAAGGTAAAATGATTTTGTTATAAAAGTAAGTTCTGACATATTTTAGGGCATTCTCGTGTTATTGTCACCAATACGAAAGAATCAAAATTGTATGACTCTTGTAAAAAAATTATGCATAGTGCCCATTGATAAAAAGAGATGCCCCTGATGGCACTTAAGTAACCTTTCAAGTTACATAATTTGTAATACATACATATATTCAGATATTTACGCACACAACAATAACGCCCTCGAAATTAGTTCAATCTATCAAGTTAACCTAAGCTAACTCACATGAGAATTTCCCCAACTCCCTAACACTTCCTCACTTATATTGAAAGTTTAGTATGGGGAGACGCGGCCCGTATATCACGGAGTTGCCGGCATTGTGAACAAGGATTATCGAAGCACAAAGGGACACAAAAGCCAGTTTATCAAAGCACCTCTGACTGATCTACGTCACAACTTCACTTGGAAAGCGTCCCAAACTTGGCCTATTGCTGGCCCGTATCATGATATCACAACTATATTTTACAAACTTTCAAACAACTCCCCGACTCTAATGATTATAGCACCAACTTTGTCTTATCTTTTTTCATTGTACCAATTTGTTAAAGCACTTCATTTTTATTCCCCAAAAAGTCCCAATTACTTTTCTGTCCGCTATCAGAGTAATGCCCCTTTTACAAAGCGTATATTCGTAAAAGGTTCCATATAATCATGTCTAAATTAACTCTTTTTGCGCCGCTCGTAAGGTTCACACCGTCCTTGAACCACCATAGCCGGCATAAAGCAAATTAGATAAAAAGGTCGGAAACAATTCTTCATGACTTCGCAAGGCCTTTACGCCTTCTGATTTATAATAAAACGACTACTACCTTTGTTCACGGGCCGTACATTTTTGCAATACTATAAATGAAATTACGTTCCGTTCCACTCAATGGAATTGCCGATAGATTGTCACCACGGCCCGATATGGATTTGTCTTCTTCATTATTGCGCTTCCTTTGAAACATGGCATTTCCACTTCAAAGACATTCCTATTATAATCAATTTAAATATCAGAGTTAATAACAGTATCAGGAACGTTATGAATGAAGTTAGGAGTTAGCTCGGTTGATTTTAATTGGTTTGCAAGTTTGATAGTAAAATTAAAATTGTATTGCATAATTGAGATGCAGAGGGTGGCCCGAACGCCGAGGCGAGAGGCGACGAAATCGTCTAGTGAATACTTCAAAGAGTGCTTAATTAGCGTTTCAAGAAGAAGCTAATGAGCTGAGTCGACACGACTACCAGACCGGGCGCATCCCGATCCCAAATTAAGGAATTCAATTATATTTTTAATTCTAATTTTAAAAAGCACCTCACTATTATTTTTTGTTCATTGCTGTGTTATTGGCGATTTTGTTTAATTAGAATGGTGTGAAAACAAACTTGTAGGTATTTGTTATCCCAGAGATCAAAGCAGAGGTACAATAATTTGTTTCAAACAAACAAATAACGAGACACTTAAAGGCTACGACACTATTTTATTGTTATATACTTATATTTTCCGTAATTATTAACTAGGAGGCTAAAAATAGACATGTTTATTATCTGTGCACACAAAAGATTTCGATTTATTTTCTTCATCAAAATAATGGGGTACTTCAAACGTTTCAAAACAAGGAACTAAGCGTAAATTGGATTATAATCTTTCAGTAATCGACATTAATCACTTCGCGAAGTTAATGAGAGTTAACACCGATGAAGAGGCGAAGCTGATCGATCATCGGAGTATTGATGCGTCAGAAGCCAATTGCTAATTGAGGAACCGTAATTTACTCATTTGCGGTGGCAAACAAGTTTAGTAAGACTAATAAGTAGATTCTATTGAAGGACCTTTGGATAATTTGCTTCAGTAAGCATCATTCATACGTTTGATAGATATTCTGGTGGGAAACAGTAACGCGGTAAAACAACTCTCAAAGTTACTCACTTTAAGAGTTATTTTATTGTCGTAATTTAATGCCTGTAATTTAAATTGATTTCATGTATGTGTAGTTTGGTTCAACTTGAGATATTAGATAGTTTTTCTTTCAATTAGTGGTATTAATATGACAATATCCAAGAGAAACTAGAACGGGGTGCTATAAACAATCTCAATCAAACCAAAGACCGTATCAAATTAGCTACATTTGGTTGAGAGCCATGATTCCCAAACAAATACAGACACACACAAATGGATATAAAATATCAAATTTACAACAGCCTTTTTCTTCAATGGAAGCTAAAACAAAACAGCACACAAAATTGCTTGGTCCATCTTTACTTGCTTTCACATCTAGATCACTCACACAGCTATCAGTAAAAACACAGTAGTTGGAGTTGAATAAAAGTCAAGCCTAGTACCAAAAGTAAATATTTTAAAACTTTGAGACAGTCGACGCTCAGCGTTTCATTCAGTAATCTAATAATTTGCCGTTAATCTTATCATCAGAAAATTAAATTAAATGAAACAAATATTGGCGGACATTTCGCACACAACAATCAGGCCCTAAAACTAAGCAAAGTTAGTATTTTGAGAGCAAGATAGCTGAAATATTTCTTAAATAATTTTAAATACATACCTATTATACATTGAAAACACCCAACCACAGAACATATACTTGTATTCGTCACAGAAATATTTGCCCTGAGTAGTAATCAAACCCACGGTTTCTCGGGCAGACTTACTACCAACTAAGCCACTATGCCAGCCGAAATTTATTAAAGTCCATAATCGTATTCAAAATCATACATTTAGATAGACATACTCTATCGCTAAATAAATCAAATAATAATTATTGCCACACGAGCTCATTGTATGGACCCTGCTATCCACTCATACGTGTAATCAACCTCAAATAAAATAATTCAACAATAATTGAAGATGATAAATATCCACATATTATTTCATAAAATACGGATAGTATTTATGTTAATGAAATAGTTTAAACTGTACCTTTCCAGCTATTTAGGCTTAGTTTAGCGGGAATGTCTTGCTCAAATTTTATCAAAATAACCCGCGTTGGTACACTTTTAAAATGGATTAACTATACTGATAATAAAATATACCGATGTCTGTGTCGTTATTTCAGCTCATTAAATAGTACTTATTTAGTTACGAAATATAGAGCAGGTAACAAAGTTTTATTTGGTGCCATAAACTGAGATTTACTGAGTAGTAAAAATGTGGATCCTAATTTTTGAGAGATTCGGAGGAAAATATTTAGTTGAGATCATTTTATTTAAATTGTCTTTTACCTTTTTAACTAATTTTAAAAAAGAAGGAGATTTCTCTATTCAATCATACAATGTTTTCATGAGTGGCGCAGTCCTGTTGAAATAATAAAAAAAAGTGTGTTATTTTTTAATGATATAATAAACAGACGAAACGGGACCAGAAGTTTATAACACTCTTCCGAATATAGTTATATCGGCCCCAAGTTTTGGCAGCTTCAAAAACAAATTAAAGTGCTGGCTTATCGATCAAGCTTTTTATAGTTACAGCGAATTTTTAGAGAGTGATGGCAAAGTTCCCATAAAAATGTAAAGAAATAAATTTGACATGGGTCAGTTCAATTGTATTAAAACCATATTATACTCGTATAATGCTTGACAGTTTTCTGTACAATATTAATTATAATACAGCAAAGTAGTAATTTCAAACTTTGAAAATGTATACAATTTGTATGCTCTTTCTTTTGTTTTTGGTTTTTATTAATTGACGTGTAAATTGTACATTTATGAATAAAGTACTTTGACTTTGACTTTGACGGCATAGTGTTTTATCGATAATAGATTTTCTCTTGACCTCGATCTAGCCTGATGTTAAGCGACGACGCGACAATGCAGAGACGACTATGGAGAACCCTACCTTAAACACCCTTGGCGGAAAGACCAAGATTGTGTTAATAGGAAACGAGAAGTCCGATAAAAAAGGCCAGGAAGCAAGTATTTGATTATGCAGATCAAACAACTAGTATTTTTTCTGATTGACTTGTATCTTTGGTGATGTTCAAGACTTTGAAGTCTTCGAACAAGGGAATCATTACTTTTGAGCTACTTGGCACGATTCAATTCAAAGCCTCTAGCCAGCACTAAGCTGGTCCATTACAAAGGTGCAAACATTACGTCATAGAAGAGTGATTCAATATTTGATATAAACAGTATGCCTCATATATTAGCTGAACCTTGCGGTTTTACCCGTGTAGTTCCCGTTCCCGTTATTCTTCCGCAATATAGGACCTATTCCAGACTATAATTTAACTGTGTTTCAAATTTTAACTCCGTGTTAACATGACTGAGCAACGAATATATATCCATATCCAATGTATAGTAAGTAGGATGTTCGTAATCAGAAACCCAAACAACTCATCCTTCGGTTTCCGCCTGTTTCGATCCTGCCACATTTTCCACACAACTATTAATCCAGCTATTTCGCGGAAACCCGAGCCAGTTTAATTACGTTTTCCAGTGATATCGTTATTTATGCAGCATTAATTAGCACTCGAAATAAATACTAACCGCGCTTGTAAATAATGCAGAATCTTTTATTTTGAGTAAATGACGTTAATTAAAAGTTTTATTTTACTTTATTTCTACTGAGACGATTTTCTTAGCATTCCATGGATTCACCGTGCGGGTGCCGGGTCCATCGTGTGGCAGAGAGAGAAAAACTCGAGTAGTTCCCGAGACTTGTGACTCGGGCGTAGGTTTAAGGGCCCCTTTCTGACGTACATCAACACTCACCTTCACCACTCGTTTTTCTCTCCCTGCCCAGCCAAATCTGATATGAGCCTACTAGTGCAGCTTTAGATACACGTTCTAGTATAGAACTTACTGCACTTCTGGATAAGCCAAGGTCTTTCAGTAGGTTATAGAGAGATTTTGCTGGTATACCTCTCGCTCCCACTTCTACAGCGTATAAACTAACTACATAGCCGTTTTTGTTAATTCGTTTAGGAGGTCGTAATACTTATTTTGTTTCATCGCGTGGTCTTTAGGTATATTAGTTTCCCACGGTACGGTAAGTTCTACAAGGACTATGCGTTTCGTAGCTCTAGAAAAAGGAAAATGTCCGGTCTGGATGACGAAACACCCACATCCTCTGGGATTTTGTAGTGCTTTTCATACGTGTCCATTAAAATAGTCCAATCAGGTACTGTACCCAGGATTGAGTAAGGCTTGTTCCTGGAGTTTGAAGTTGAGCCTTCTTTTACAAAGTTAATTTGTCTGTTGTTTGTCGTCAATCCCTTTTGGGCTCTAGCTACTGAAAGGCTCATGGCTTCACGTATGATTTCAAGTACTCTGTCATGACGCCGTGAGTAATGACCCCCATTAAGGAGCACCTTGCATCCCACCAATATGTGCCTTGCTGTACATATCGCCTCTCCACAAGTATAGCAACATTTTTCAGAGGCTTTTCCCCACCTTACCAAGTTACTCTGGTCAGGGAGGGTCATTTGGAATATTCTATAATTTGACCAGTAGAAATTATGAAAAATAAGCTAGAATTAAGTGTTTAACTGGCCGAATTTGGTCGCAACTGCTTACGATATACTGCATAAATCGAGCTATCATATACTACTCATTGAACTGTTTGTCACAGTTGGCTAGGTATTATATTGTAGAGGGTAATTTTAGCCAACATTTCATATCTTATCGTTTTCATATTGTCCACATCTCAACAACTGATACGCCCTTAGGTGGCGAGAGAATAAAACACCCATGAACAAAAATATATTTGACTATGACATCATTCAGCACCTATTTGGCACCTTATCTGATCCATCGCCTCAAACCCCAAGATCTCGCAGTCACCATTGCAAACGGTACAAAATCTAGAAAATTCCTGCTTTTCCATGTGGTTTCAAAATTATTCATTGAATTTATTGATAGTTACGGAAAAAGCTCGGAGTTTCTCTGGAGGACAACATTTACATAATCCTTCATAATTTAGATAATCCGTTAGAAAACAAAGATCACCAAAATAGATCAGCGCATAGGTTTTGGTGTCTCTGGCTGACACATCTATCGCAGAACCAATAACCATATAGGTATGGGTTATAGTGGAAACTGTGAAATGGCGAACGTAGTATAGGAGGTATTGAGATTAGACGGAGTGACGAATTACGGAAGGAAACTGGCGGCAGTGTATAACATAGCAGAGGTCTGTGGGCAGCAGTGGACGAGTAAAACCCTCTACACACGAGCCCTAAAATCAGAGGAAATTACGTAAAACTAGTGGGGAGGACCCATGAATCACCAATCATATGGTGCGATGTAGGCTCCTCCTCACTACTTTTACGTAATTTCCTCTGATTTTAGGACGCGTGTGTGGAGCGTTTAAGACCTAATAATGGTCGAGTAATAAAGGTCACTCACGCTTCTGTAATACATTTGCTACATTGCATCTCTCTCTCATGCAAATATCTCAAAAACACGCCTCAAGAGTCGCAAAAGCTTTCTCGGTTCTACGATGGTACTGCCTGACCCACCCAGAGAGTCTCGCTGCAAACAGTGGAACGAGAGCTATCCTCCCCCCGCAAGATTATGTGGCCCCAGCTGAAGAGCTGGCCCCAGGTAGCAACCTAGCGTGGCCCACGTGGAAGTCACTAAACCGACTCCGGACCCAAGTGGGCCGCTGCAAAGTTAATATGGCGAAATGGGGATACTCTGACGAAAATAACATCCTGTGCGACTGTGGTGCCACTCAGACCATGCAGCACCTGCTGTCATGCCCGCGGTGTCCAACCAGCTGCACCAGAACCGACCTGATGGAGGCCTCGATACCAGGAGTCACAGTTGCGGAATACTGGGCAGCAAAAATTTAAAAGACTCACACACACACAAAAAAAAGACAACATCATCGACACGAAGAAGAAGAAGATCTCTCTCTCATAATTACATTGGCTACAGTGCATCACAACGGATCAAAATATAATGGAATTGACATATCTTAAATTGGCTTTAAATTATGTAGTGAATGAATAATCTCAACGCGCTAGTTTTAATTATTTGTTCATAAGTTTATTTTTCCCAAACATTTTAGACACTGCACTTTTGTTATGTACGACAGAATACTGACCGCGAGCAGATAGTTAAATGTAAAGCGTACTCGTGAAGTTAACTTCACTAACTAGTAATGTAGTTCTTGACAGAGTCCTCTACATTTGTTTAAAAGACCATGACTGAAGATACATTCTGCTGATCTGGCTGTTTTCATTTAAACTTAAACTACTAAAAGGATTTCTATGAAATTTGGTACTTACATTTAGACACTATTTACATTGACATTCTACCTTTTATCTAGGAAAAATAAAAGGGTCGGGAACTACCCGAGTATCATGAGAGGCTACAAGTGCAACGTAATTGACGTCTTGTATGTTTTTTTAAATTTTGTTTTGTATGTGGTAACTTTTGATCATTTGTATTGGCAATATAATTTCTAATTCTACTTTACGAGTAGAATTTTTATTCACGATCAATGCTTAATAACCAATACTAATGTTATAAAACTGAACAGTTTATTTGTTTGGACGCGCTCTTCCCAGGAGCTACTAGACCAATTTCGAACATTCTTTCACCGTTGGATATGTACGACGTGGTCCCTAAGTGCTGTACAATTTATAATCTTTAAAATATATAATTAAATAAAAATATAAAAATCACTGCCACTTTTCGTTGTAAGTAAACGGCTTGACCGATTTGAATGATGTTTTTGTATACGTTTGGGTAGGGCCCTGGATGATTTAGATTCACAAATCACCCCGGCAGATGGCGCTGCAATTGGTATCTAGGTTATTATCCGAGCGAAGCCGGAATGAGCCCCTAGTAGTATAGTATAATAGTAGGTCACTAAGCCCAATCCTCAGCTTTACATTTCCAACCGCCACCAGCTGCCTTCCGTAAATCGTCACTTCGCCTAGTCTCAGGGCGAAATTAAGCGAGCTTTTCCGCACAACCGGTTTAAATTTTCAACCATTAGATAATTAAAAAGGCTTAAATTCCATTTTAAGAACAATTATTGAGTTACATCATAATATGAAATCAAATTAATTTATATATTTAGAGACTTACGGGTTAGAGATTTAAGGGTACTGGGAAATAAAAGGCTTTTTGATTATTTATTACTTTATTTAAATTCAATGCTTATTTACTAAGAAGCACACAAATTCACTCGCAAATCGAAAATAACAGAAAATATTGCAAGCAAAATGAAAATATCACTAAACTAAAGCTGACCCCAGAATCGGTGACCTGTAACGATTTCGTGTTCAAGTCTACAAGACGCCCTATTCTGTAACTGTATTGAAATCGATTCGATATGAACTGCTCAGTTACAATGCATTCCGTTTGCTTATTAAAACGTTTTCAACTGTATTCAAATTCTGATTGCATGCTTTAGAATTGAAAGAATTAAATATGAATACCTACAAATTTAATAAACAACAGGCGCTGGAACGATATTATGTTTTTATTTTACGGTGCTTAATCACAATAAAATTCATTGTTTAATTACCTCGACGTTTCGGCAGCGTTACAACCGCCATGGTCACGAGAAAACTGAAAAAATGTGGGTCGTCTTATTGCAAATGAGGTGATCTCGAAATATTCTCATTTGGTCTTAAAAAAAATCGCAGGGCCACCAATTATTATATCATGATTAAGCCGCGTACAATATAAATATTATGTGTTCATTTGAACACAAAACATTGCTTTTCGTGAAAGCTTAAAAACAATAATCGCTGATACGATATTAGGATACCACTTACATGAAATGGTGTAAGTAAATAAATAGCAAATGTGAAAATACCCAATGAATTTACAAGCAAAAATGTTTAAGTGTACTCTAAGGTATACAAGTAATAAAATCTTTAATGATAGGTACTTAAAAATACTAAGAAAATTATCCTTATGCATCACACAAATATTTGACAAAGGTAAAAATCAAACTCCCGAGTTAGTTAGCGGGCAGACTCACTACCAACTGAACCGCTGAGGTCAGTTTAGTTTTCCTAAAAAGCAGTTCGCCACAGAATAGGTACGAACAGGTGACGTGTAACAAAGCGCGATGACCCCGGCATCAGCCGCAACGTTTCTCAAACGCCACTTGTAGTCCCCAGTCTTCAATCTATGGCGTTTAGGCGAACGGTGAAAAATGTAGGGGATTTAGTACCGTAATTTAACCTTAACAACACGTTAAACTTAAAAAAAATTGCGTGAATCAAAATTTGCTACACGTATAGTTGAGAAAGTACTGTACAGGCGATGGAGGTAAACACTGCAAATGGAGCTACTTTTATGGGTTTTTTTCATTTATCTATTTGTGTATTTTATCTGAAAATTATCGAAACATGACCTAAATGTCAGCACACTACTGCGTAGCGGTAGAATAACTGGCAACTGGTACTTTCCCTGACTGTCCGCCTTGTACAATGTAAATAATAAGAATATTTCTCGTTTACTAATTAGTAATTGGTTTGTTACAATCTGTGAGTAGTTTTGTTCCACTGATCTTACTTAGCTCGCTGTGAGCTCACGATGACACTAATGTAGTATTTCGAAATCAACAAAATTACCATAAAAACATCTACAGCCAACATTAAACTGCGAGGAAAATTTCGATTTTCAGGTAATTAATTATTCAGTCCAACATACGAGTACGTTAGGCTGTTTAACCGACGACTGGTAAAAGTGGGTCAAATCGAGTTAAGCGGGCATAATTACTCACGTTGCGAATTCACAATTAATTTATAAGCTTTTGAAACCTACCTTCGTTACCAACAACATACAGAGTTACAAAGAACGGAGTGACGTCAATCTTAAAATAAAATATAAAAAATACTAATAATACTCGTATATACTCGTACAAGGTGTTGCAGAAAGGTGAAACAATATTTATGGTAGTTTTAAATCATATATGTGAAAAACAGACATGAACGCTCAATTTTTTTTCGACTAAAAATTTAATTTTTTTGTTTGTTATTTTATTTGGCATACCCCTAATGGACAGATCTCGGCACGAATTTTCTTACGACGTCGCAGCGTCGGCAACAAGGTTCGTTTGTCAGCTGTACATGTGTTAGGGTTGAAGCTGGAGATTTGGTGGGAATTTGACGTCAAACTTTAACTCGAATTATCTCGTGATCTACCGAGAAAGAGTCCTTGAGTGATGAAGTCTAAATCAGTGTTAGAATGGACTGTAAAAATATTGTTGGGGGTAAATCCACAACATTTCAATTACGTTGTTCTTACCCTATCGACTAGCAAGGACCTAACTCTGGATTGTTACATCTATAGTATTAATCTTAGAGAACATTTGCTACTGTCGCTTTCATTTTTTTTATTATTTCTATTACAAATTAAAAGAAAATTTTTACACATCCCTTTTACAGCTGAAATTGTTACCTAATTATGTTATTGTTGTTATTTTAAATTTATAACCTAGCTACAAATGCGTACCTACTTGACGAGTCTGCTTAGAAATACTCAGGATGTTTAGTTTTAAATATTGCGTGAGTGTGTGTAACTAGCATTGACAATAAATTTATTCTATTTTATTCTGTACCTATTAGGATGAATGCAGTTGTTATGTTATTAACACAATGTCGAATCTAGCCCCCTACATCCAAACATTTACTGAAGAAGGCTTCCCGCAAGCCGAAAACCTAGTAAATGTTTGAGAGAATTTAAACTGTTTTAGATGTTTTCTATACTTGTGAATTCAAAGGAACTCAAAGAGGCACTTTTGAGCTTAAGTCACGGTTTTTAAAGCACCGAAATACTATGTCATTATTTCACTCCAGTCACTCCATTTCATCCACTGATAATGACAATTTAAATATACTCTTTAAAGTTCACAGTTCACGTGTTACCTACAAAATAAAAAAACATTCGTATACGTAATGATGTAGATGGAAGCCTTATTATTAAAAGCAATGTCATTAAATGATGACGAAAACGTGGACTTCCACAATTTCAATTCTAGATTAATCCCAAAAATTATATCAACATTATGTAGTCCAGCATTTCACTATTTCTATGTGGAAAATTTACTCAACAGCTGGAAACTTTCCCTGCAGCCTGCAGAAATAATTATTTTGAATATGTTCCTGCGACAAAAATAAACTTTCAGATTAATTGGGGTTTGCGTTGTAAACGCAAAATAATTATGCTGTAACTGTTTGAAAAGTTTGAAATAGGTATAATTAGAATGCATTTAATTTAAATTTACGGGTGACATTTACACAGGTAAAATTTTGGAGTAGGTAGATAGCATAATTATATTGTTCGACTAAGAACTCGAAAGATGGATAATGTTTTTTATTTTATTATATTATATTAGTTATTATTTTGATTACAATTATGAACATGAGACATGAAAGAACAGTGGTTACAGTACAGGATGGCTAAACAAGATATGGAGAAATTGTGTGAATAATGAGTAAGAGAGAAAAGGGAGGTGAATACTTGGATGACGATTATGAGATGAGTGATAATAAAAGCGAATGGAGCAAACCCTACGAGAGCGGGATAAGGTTAAACAGATGATTATTCTGGTTCCAAATTCCCAGATGACTCAAAAGGCGATGGCGGGATGACCTCTGCAAACACCGTAAAGATTTTGCTATTTTGACTCAAGACTGACAAAAATGGACAGAAGCCAAAGAGACCTGAACTTTGTGACACAATGGGTTCTTAGTAATAAATAAATTCTCTACATTTGTCGTACATCCGCGGTCCTAAAGTATTTGTTGAAAGTATAATACGAGGACTTAAACGCGATCTAAATTTATTTTAATCGCCCATGACGCTTCGATTGCAATATAAGGTCCATGGAGATGAGACCGATGAATATGCAGGTTGTCTCATTATAAAATTAAGAGATCACTTTTTTCCTCACTTTGTTCTAAAATTGCAGGGGCGTCACCTTGACACACAAATGCGAACCGTATTGACAGGGTTCTCTAGACTCACTTTGCGATGGTTACAATTTTCTTTGTAATTTCACAACGGTAATAAAATCAGAAAATAAAAGCATAAAAATAATTCAGATGGCGTTTGATTTGCTAATCTATTTGTGTAATAAAAAATAATTATTTAATCCAAAAAAGCATTGACAACATTTTCCGAAAATATAAATTTGCCAAACTGCCCGGTAGTTTGTAGACAGCAATGCACTCAGATAAATTTTTAAGCCCCGACCAAAAAAGGGTTATAAGTTTGACGTCGATGTATGTCTGTCTGCCTGTCTGTTCTGTGTGTGTGTGTCTGTCTGTGGCATCGTAGAGCTCAAACGGATGGGCCGATTTCGATGCGGTTTTTTTTATTTGAAGGTTATTTATTAACCGTGCGGATGTTCTTAGCTATGTTTGGTTAATATCGATTCAAGTTGGCGGACAAAATGTTTCATCACAACCTACCTTAATATACTGTGAGCTAGAAATAAGCAATCCCTTTAGATCATTCTTTCCAACAAAATCTATTTTGAGACGTACTTTATTTTTAAATTGGTCCTCGAACCGGGCACGTAAATCATGAAACAATCTTGGTACGATCAATTTCCTAGTACCTAAGTGTTGCACTGTAATTCCTATGCTTATGTAGCATCACTTTACATCTATTTTAGGCTTCTTTTTTCGTAGCTTGAAAATTGACATCGTATAATGGTTGACGTTCCAAAGACGAAATGGAGTCTTCGCGTTTGTGATAAGAACATTTAATCTGTGGAATGCAATGCCTGAGTGCGTTTTTCCTGATGGTTGCAATGTTGGTGTCTTTTTCTTTTTACTTTTATAGTCTTATACTTGACCGCCATCTCGCCTGATATTAAACGATGATGCGGTCTACGATGGAGCGTGTTTACCTAGAAGATACCGATTCACTCTCGATTTGAAGACACAAAAATTGTAACTATCGGGAAAACCCCTCTCAGGCAACGTATTCCACAGCCTTGACGTTCTAATCACAAAAATAGAGTCAAATCTTTTCGAATCTTCGTTCGTGTCTTTGGAACATCAACCATGAAACAATGTCGCTTTTTTGAGCAACGAGCATTCCGGTAGAAAAAGGGCAAGGTGTACACTCTCCGAAGTGTATCCGATAAAAACCCGATAAGTTAGCAATTTTCCGGCGATGTTCGAGACTTTGCAGTCTTTTTCGCACGAGGATGTCATTGCCTATGAGCCTTTTGGCACGTCTCTCGATCGATTCTAGAGCCTCCAGCTGATACTTAGCCGATCCATCCCAAAGGCAGTACTCCATACAGGAGCGAATCTGTGCTTGGTATAACGTGAGCAACTGTTCAGACTTAAAGTACCTTCGTGCCTTTGAGAGGACACTTTGAACTTGAGAGTTTCTTCTAGATATAAGTATGGTCCATTATAGACCGCATTTTCACTTAACAGCAAGCAAGATGGTGGTCAAGTACAAACCTATGGCCATCATAGTTGAATAAAATAAGAACAAAATTAAAATTATTGATTTACCCCTGACTACTTACCTCGGATTTGTAATGTGTACGACATTCTACTAGATAAGCAAGCCCTTTTATTTGATACCCATATTGAGGTAGTAGTGCAAATAAATATTCTAATACGTCATTTGTAGTGGCGGCCATGTTGGATTTGAAATTCGTATGGTGTATAGTATCTACTAGTTAAGCCCTTTTATTTGATACCCATATTGAGGAAGATTGTGGAGAAATTTTTAGTCCGCCATTTTGTGGAGGCGGCCATATTGAATCGACGCACGGAAGCTAACCTTCAATTAAAAAAACACATCGAAATTGGTTCATCCGTTTGAGCTCTACGGTGCCACAGAAAGACAGACATCAAGCGTCAACTTATAACACCCCTTTTTTGGTCGGGGGTTAAAAAGAGTAACTGCTATTATACGAGTACAATGACGTACAAAGGACACGACTTAAAATAGAATTCAGTTACTTATAAACACTTATTACTGAATCAATGAAGCTAGAGGCGTGGTTGGGGACAAACAAGGGTGTGTTTAAAAGGTTAAGAAAGTCGATCTCTTTGTCACAGGTGCCTTAATTGATCTCCTTCGAAAATAGAGCTTACCCTTTTTGTTTTCTACTAAAAGAGTTTTTATCATCCATTAAATGTAGCCAAACGTACTTACAATTAAATGTCATGGTCATACCCATTAAATGTACTTATGAGTCTCTCCCCCGTATAGTGTTTAACATTAAATAGTATTTTTATTTATCTCCTATACCCTTTCTAAATAAGTTTTTAGAAAGGGTGAAGGGTGACATTTTGTCGTTTTGATAAAAGTAGCAAATAGCATACATATATGACATCAATAGCTCGTCAAAGTGTAACAAGAACAAAATTAAAAATTTTGATTAACCCCCGACTACCTCGGATTTGTTATCTGTACAACATTCTACTAGTTAAGTCCTTTCATTTGATACCCATATTAAGGGAGTTGTGAAAAAAGAAATGTATTTCGCCATTTTGTGGCAGCATATCGTGGTAGTAGTGAAAAATATATAATAATTCGTCATTTTGTGGTGGCGGCCATCTTGGATTTGAAATTTGTTATAGTGTATATGTCAAGCCCTTTCATTTGATACCCATATTGAGGTAGGTTGTGAAGAAATATTTTGTCCGCCATTTTGTGGAGGCGGCCATCTTGAATCGATATTAACCAAACATAGTTAAGAACATCCGCACGGATATTAACCTTGAAATGAAAAAAACCGCATTGAAATCGGTCCATCCGTTTGAGCTCTACGGTGCCACAGACAGACACACACACACACAGACAGACAGACAGACAGACAGACATCGACGTCAAACTTATAACACCCCTTTTTTTGGTCGGGGGTTAAAAAGCACCTAGAACACACATTAATTAAGCGAGTAAAAATAGGAAGTCGATGTTTTATTTTGGAAAAAAACCTTTTTACACGTGTATTATATTTCCGTATAATACAAGTAACTTACTAGCAGCACACCGCGGTTTTACCCGCGCAATTCCCATTATCGTTATTTTCCCGCAAATAAACGTTCCAACGTGTTAGAGAAACAAACATCCAATCATTGACATTTATAATATTAGTAGGTTGAGTAAGCGGAATAAATATAGCTATTAAACTTTCCAATATTGACTGAGCTAGTAACTCAGTTGATAGTAAATCTGCTCACTCGCTCGTGGGCCGTGGCTTTGACTCCCACTCAGGACAAACATTTGCGTATAGACGGTTGTCTGGCTTTTTTAACAGACTTCCAAAAAAAAGAGGAGGTTATCAATTCGACGCCTATGTTTTTTTTTCGATGTATAGTAAAATCCAGACACAACATTATAGATACATACATGTGTCACAAGTATGTATTTAGAATTTGATAAGTATGTACTTAATCAGCTATTCCATTTCCATAGTACAAGCTTTGCTTAGTTTGGGTCTGGGACTGGGTCTTAGGTGTTCTTGTGTAAAAAAGTGTCCTCGAGATATTACAACAAAACTTTGTATCTACCTCTATAACGATAAACATATAAATATAAATATGTGTTTCTCTTTTCTTCATATACTACTAAATGATTCTGAGAAAAGTTTGGTTACCTACCAATACCGCGATAGACTATTATAGTCTGAGATAATATACAGGGTTTTAACCGCGCTTTAACATTACACCTGTGCGGGTAAGACCATGGAGCGTTGCAAGTAGATAATAAAGTCAGCTACAGAGAAGATGGTCCAAACTTGAATATCTAGATCAACGCAAATACAGCAGTGAGGTGAAATTGAGAACGCTCTCGGTTAACGGTGTAGGATTAATCACCTTGCCGACTATGCCTTTGAGATTGAACCTAAATAGCTATTGCCTACAATCCTTGCTTACTGTTTCACTCAAATCATCAATTGAAAGGCTAAAGGAGGTGCAATCCGGACCGTATGTAAAGTGACGTACAAAGGTCCTATTAACTCACAGTTTAACTTAATAACGTTTTATTAAATAATCTTTTTTATTTCATAAGAAAAGTTAAACATACATTAATTATGAATAATAAAACAGTGAAACTGTTTTTTTTGTTGTGGTAGAACTCGTTGTAAAGTCCGTCTGAGGAAATACCACACCTTTGCTAGTTATTCTAACGCCAAGTAAGCATGTGTTCTGGTTTTATTCTGGTGCAAAATATTGCTGTTTTTTTTTACTTTTATAGGTTTACACTTGACCAACACCTCGCCTGATGGTAAGCAAAGATGCTAGACTACAGGTCCGTGTACAAAATGCATGGGTCAAATGAACCACCAGGAGACCTATGATAGGAGACCAGGAGACCTATGATAGGGAGAAAAATCATGTGACAAGGAGAAATGACCCCCTGAAATGAAGTTGCACCCCCTATCGTCACCTGCACTCAGTTGGGCAGTTTTCAAGTGACATTATAGTGCTGAATCTTAATATTTTATACCCTTCTATCATCCTACATAGGTCTCCGGGTGATTCATTTGACCCATAAATTTTGTTCACGGGCCTGTAGTCTATGCGGTCTACGATGGAGCGTGTTTACCTAGAAGAAACCGATTCGCTCTCGATTTGAAAACACCAAGATTATAACTGTCTACTTGATTATACTGTGTGTGTGTTTGATATACTGTTTTCTTGCTTGAAAGGCAATACTTCCAGAGAAATTTTTTTCTTACTGTAAACAGGTTTATGTTTGACCACCATCTCACTTGGTCGGGTGCTGTCTACAATGGAGCGTGCTTACGTAGAAGAAACCATCGAGAAGATACCAATTTATTCTCAATTTGGAGACTTCGCGGTTGCAAACATCGTAAAAGATCCCATTACGTATATATATTCCACAACTTTAATTCTTAACACAAAAATAGAATAAAGAAGAAATAAAAGAAGAGTTCAAGTTTGAACTGTCGACCATGTAACGATGTCGTTTTTTCGAGCTACGAGCACTTCCAGACAAAGAGCTAAATAATCTTATAGTTTTGGGTTTACAGATTAAATCTTTGATTCGTTTGATCATTGACTTAAAACTTCGTTTTTACTAACAAAGTAAAGCAATTGCTTTCTAATAAAACTACCCTCTCGCATCGTCATGTATTCTATCTCATCCTTTTTCTGTAAATTTTAAGCGTTTAAAGTTCTTTTCGAATAGCAAACACGTCGCTGTTTTCATTAGATACATTGTTTCGTGCCTTTATCTTCAGACTTATTACTGGTGCTCTATGCGTTTCTGAAATGGGAATAGTTTGGATCGCAAAGTGAATATTGTTCTTAGATTTCGATTTCAGATACGACACTTAGAGTAACGAAAACTTTGGAGTACATTTTATTAGGTGAAATGTTTTCTTTAATAACTTTGAAAGTTCTTTGTTCAAAACAAACGGGCGCACAATTAAGTGACTTTAAAGTTTATTCGTAGTTAGTAGAAGAAAAAGTGATTGTCTTTATTTAAAAGTTAATGTTACAATATTTTTTTAAATAAAAATTAAGTAAGATAGTGTGTGACGATTTTAACTTAAGTTTTACATCCCCGATATAAAAAGAAACGTATTTTATTATGTGTCTGTGACACCGTAGCGCTTCAACGAATAAACTGTAAAAACCAATGATTTTAATACAGAATTGTATATGATTTTATTTAGTTTCACCTGTACCGTAGTTTATTCATAGAATCTTGAAAATTAAATCTGTACTACTTTCCAGTTACTTATTGAGCTGAAATTTTACATACAAGTATACAACTGTAAATAGAATGTAAGTGTCGTGAGTTCGATTCCCACCCAAACATCGTAAAATTGCAACGCTCTTTATACAGGGTTAATGCATTATTGTAACCTAAAAAACTAGTTTTTTTTTAGAAAAATAATGTATTTATAGCAATAAAGAAATATTTGTGTAATGAATTCAAATATTTGTACTGTATCTGGGTGTTTCTTGAATAATAAGTATGTATTTAGAACTATATAAGTATTATATCAGCTATGGCCGCCATAGTACAAGCTTTGCTTAGTTGGGGGTTAGGTAGTGTTGTGTGTGGATTGCGCACCAATATTTATTTTTAAAAAATGACAATGCAAAACTATAATAACATGGAGCTGATTTTATGATGAAATCGGAATGTGGCCATAGGAACTCTGTACTCGTAGTTAAACGATACAACTCTTTGTTTGGGCTCTTATGATCCGTCTTGATGAGAACTTTGGAGTTAGATGATAACTAGAGTCTAACGATGAAGTTGGAAGATGGCCAATAGGAGCTCTGTAATTAAAATATCCGTAATTATTAGCCCCATCGAGTTTGAGGTCATTTGGTTCATCTGGACAAGTACTTTAGGGCTAGATGGTAACCAAAGTCTGATAATGGCGCTGGAAGATGGCTATTTACTCTTTTTATTTTTTTAGTAACAGGTAATAAAAGCTGGTTTTTGTTAGATCTTTCCTATTTTGGTATATTAGATATAAGTAAAAGCACAGTAATTAATTAATGCAACGCTTTATTACCTTCTTTGTAATACCAAAACCCAGAGAGAAGAAAAAACTATTTCTTACAGACAATAGAACATCTTAAACAAGTGGCAGGCATAGACAAAACATTTCTCTGTTAGTGCGGCTTAAAAAAGTTTATTATAGTGTTTGTACGAAAGCTAACGTAATCAAAATGATAAAATATATAAATATTCGACATTAGCAGCGCCCGCGGCATCATCCGCGTAGTTGCCGTTTTGGTTATTTTTCCTGAAAAAAAAATAGCCAATTTGTTCTTCCAGAATATAACGTAACTGTGTACCAAATTTCAACCAAGTCCGTTCCGACGTGATTGAGCAAGAAACATCAAAATATCGAAACAACAGCAGTGCCCCGCTGTGCTACCCGCGTAGTTCCCGTTCCCGTTATTTTGCCGGGATAAAAAGTAGCAACTATATTCTTCCAGACCATAATCTATCTGCATTCCAAATTTCAACCTGATCTGTTCATACATTACGACGTGATTGAGCAAAAAACATCTAAACATACAAATATCCAAACGTCCATACAATTACATTTATAATATTATCTATTATATAATAGGACATGATAGGTATATATGAAAGCAGGATTTACATTAATAATATTATACTAGCATTGCATTGCGCTCGTCACCCAGAAATATAAGTTGCTTTATCTCTATGTCTTGTAATCTCTGAAAACATTGTCTTCAAACCGGAAAATAGTTGGCCAGTTATAGCTAGATTTTACACTAACATTTATTATTATACTCATTAAACGTGCTTCATTCACTATCACCGCAGTGTTGTTTTTCAATTTTGAGAATTAGTTGTGCTGATGTATGAAATCTTTGAACATTAAAACGTTAAAAAAAGGAATTAACAGTTAAAAGAAGATTACCCATTCCCCGGTTCTATTGTCCGAGTTTAACGGCCAGTTTCATACTAACTAGGTTGCTGAAACTATTATTTCTAGCTCTGAAATTGCTGCTAAGACGTGGGAAGCTGAACTGTGCTACGTGGTACAAGCGCGCTATTGTTTTCTTGTGATTCTCGTTGCCAAGTTATCTTACCTTGAACAAACGTATTCTTATAATCGCTGGAAAATAAATAAACACGTTTATATTCGACTTATATTACTAATATATCTGATTTGGCGACAAAATGTATGTTTCAAAACTCTCAATATGAACTCTTTAAGTCGAGAGTGAATCAGATTCTTTTAGGTAAACCCATCATAGACCGCATGGTCGTTTAACAACGTAGGCGAGACGATGATAAAAGTAAGGTAAGGTTGAAATAAGACTAAAAATGTACGGATGTTAATGTAAAGCGATGGTGAAAGAATGATATACATCTTATACTAAGCAACATGCCTGCCAGTAGCAGAATAGTGTCACGCTTCCATTTGAATATTAAAATTCCACATCTTAGCCTAACACTGCACTGCTTTCGCCAGTCAGAAATATTATATATTGACCTCAGAAATCAGAGCACGTTAATGTTTGCACATTAAAATCTGACAGTATAAAAACTGGGAAAGGATTTTACAAATATTCCTGAAAACTTACCATGTTAAGCTGTGACATTTTTTCTAAACAAAAAGTTTTTGGCTTGCGATTTCTCTTTCGATACATCGTAAAAGAAAACCCGAAGTATCAGCATCGGGAACACAAAATGTGTTGCTTATTTAGTTAAGTTAGTCTTCAAAACCGTTATCCCTGATAATTTCGTAGCAGCCATTATCTCTCTATTCTTTCCTTTTACTATTTCTATTCACTAATTAAAACACTTAAAATTTTATAAAGCTTCGAGATTCTTTCACAAACTACGACAAAATTCTAAGTGAAACCGTGAGACTTCAGCGCCATCACTTGTACGTAGAGTGACGAGACAGAGTAATTGTTTGGCACGGAGCCATTCGCCGATCGCTATGGAAATCTGGACTGTTAGAACTCTTTCTTCGCTTCCGTCCGCGATTGTCCTCGCCCATTGGTACATTTAACGCCAAAACTTTTAATGCGCTTTTATATGGATTAGTCGTTTTATTATATTTATTTTTACATACTGTGTAACTTTATCGTCAATATTTTAATAACTTTTGATAAAAAAAAGTACGTTCAAGAACGCTGTTAAAATCAGCATAATCTGCAATCATAGCCTTAAAATCCAATCCACTACAATCTTCACCAGTGAAGGATCCGTACCATGTAGATGGAGTGACCGCTGCTAAGAATATGTACAAAATAGTTCACTGTATCTTATTAGCTATTCAAAAAAAGGCTTTAGCATGAGTAATTGACTAACAGTAATCTTAAACAGCAAGCGGCCAAGTGGTACCATAGGGCATCACAGGGGCAAAACCATGCCCTGGCTCGCATCCTAGACGTCCACTCACTTTCTAAGAAAAACGTAATGTCGAAATAAACTCGCTTTTCTACTCCGGTTCTATTTCAATCCGTCAAACAATGTTCGATCGAACGAAACGAAGTAGAACCGGAGTAAGAAAGTCGCGAGTTTATTCCGAAATTACATTTTTTGTAGAAAGAAAGTAGATGTCCTGATTCCACTGGAGGGCCTGAAACATTGGACATTTAGGGTCGTGCGGTACTCCATCTAGGAATAGGCCTGCTCGAGGACGTGAGGTTTCCTGCGCAAACATGCGTAATGCATTTCTGCCACATGACATAAAAAAAATATTCATAACCCGCGGGTACCTACACTATCTTAACCACTTGAAACCTGACGCGACGAACCATAAAAACAACTAGGGACGTCACTCCAACTGCAACTATCAACAACAACTATCGATAAAATCACGACGCGAAAGTTATCGATAAAAATTGATTTTATCGATAGGTAATTGTTTGTATGTAAGGTATTTGTACCTAAATAAAAGTCTGAAAAAATAGGAGGGACCACCTTTGACGTATGTTCTATAATTAAAAAAAAGAACCATCTAATCGATCCACAATTAGCGTAACATAATATAAAATAAAAAGAAAAAACCTCATCGCCACTTTCTCCCAGTTCATCGTCTCCCTCGCTGTCGTCCCCGCAATCTTCATCAGACACATTCTCTTCTCGGTCTGATTCGTCGCTGATGTGGTCGGCGTACAGCAGCCACAAAAATTCAGCCGGTGGCTCTCCAGGTAGTCATACTTTACAAAAAAAAAGAAGAAAGTTTTGAAATAGTACTAACACACCATTTTAGTAGTGATAGAGCTCTTTGTAGTTATATATCTCCGGATGACGAGCGCAGTGCACTGCTAGTAATCATTTGGATGATGATGATGATGATTGTAAGGGAAATGTTTCCAGAGAAATTACAGAGCTATGACATAAAACACTTTATATCTCCGGGTGACGAGCGCAGTGCACTGTTAGTAATCATTTGGATTCTTCATGTTCAAAATCGTTAATTTTCACTTTTATAACTTTCCAAAAAAACAATGTAATCATTTATTAGTATAGATTCTATATACCTGAATCAATCGACAAAACAGAATATTATCGTCCAAAACAGAATTTTATCGTACAGCACTCTCGACATTTACCTCTCCCTATTCGGAACAACGGAAAAACAATCAGTTTACTTCTGTCCTTATCTAACCAAGGAACAAAATGCCTAGCCAGAAAGGGACAGAAAACGCCATTTTGAAACGCACGTGTTTGGCGCCATTTCAAATTTTTGTTTATGTATTTCGTAAAAATTGACAAATAAGCAGTTATTTTGTAATGTAAATGAGTTCTAATCAGGTGCAATAGCATGTTTACTCTATTTACTGACAAATCTCGTAACAAAACACATCGAATGCGGTAACCTGAGTGAAAAACCGTCACGACTTTTATCCGACGTATTTTGACGAAAATACGACGTATTTCATGCTACATATTATCTAATTAGAATCATTTTAGCATACTAATCACATTTACAATGAGAAACAGTACTTACGTGATATATTTCCAAATAGAATCACAGTTTCGACACAAAACACAAGCACTTTCACCCACAAAATATAGCGAAACTAAAATTTGAATGAATCATTCGTCCACAGACAAGATGCAAATCTTTTCTGTTCAACATTTAGCTAGTGTCACAGAGAGCGTAACAACCACAACTTCTTCATACAAAAGTAGACTGTAACATACTGAAAATAATGTCTAAAGTCCGCGGTCACGGTTGACCGCTTCGGCGTTGTATGGTAGTACCTAAGTGCCTGACGTTAAGGCCATGCAGCTTTTCGACATCAAATCACAACCTTACACTGCAATGTTTGGCGAAATATAGGCCTAACTATCTTTGACATGTACCTATATTTGGAATCTGAAAACACCTTATATCCGGCAAAGGACTCTATGCCGTCCTTCCAGTTGTGCTCACTAGCGACTGTTATGGGCCGGTTGTGTAATGAGTTGCTGAGTAGCAACTTATTTTCAATTGCTTTTGCTCTGGTAAGATACAGGAAGATACGAAATGAGAAGAATTAAGATTAAACAATCTAACAGCATAATGTAAAACTTGAAGAAACTATAAAAGAAGTTCTAGCGCACAATTTTTACCATTAAAAACAGTTATGTGCGTTCTGAGAACGAGCGCCACTAGAAGAAAACTACACTTGCAAACGACTTGCGACTATTAAAAGAACAACCATTTATAACTGCTAAGTCCCAATAAGTGAGTACAATCGCAGACGAAACGCGAAGAAAGCATTCAAACCACAGCGTAGGCAGTTATTTGGATCGAGCTAAATAACTGCTTACGCTGTGGTGTGCAAATACCTAGTTAAAAAGTCACATGTTATTTTTAATGATATACCGTCTGTAGCTGGTTTATATTTATTATTCTTGTTCGATAAAAATAATGAAAAAAAAATACATGCAAAGATTCTGCCCCGTCACAATTTTATTATAGGTTAAGGCCTTAAGGCTGTGTTTAAATTATTAAAAAATGTTTGTTTCAATGTTATCTAAATTCGAAAATGTTGTTTGCTTCCTAAGTATTATACTTCTGATACAATACACACCTTGAAAATATGAACCGTAGGAATGATAAGGGCCAGTACTGAATACATATGAACTGATACCATTCTCTTTGAAAGGAGAGAATTCTCTTTCCGAGTTCTGCTTGCATGACTCCATTCTTCCGTAACCGTATCGTCGTGTGTGTATATACTGTATCTTTGATTATTTGTCTACGAGCGAGCAAAGATCAAAAGGCGGGAAATGTTAACATCTTAATAATGGAAATATCTGCACCCATGACACTCTACGGGTATCAAAGACAAAGAAATTGTCTGGCACCATGCCAGTGTTCCACAGGAGAAGCTACAGTATACACCAGAGAAGTAAATCACCATCTACACCTACCGATATCAAGCAAAAGTTGGTTTTACTAGCACGCTAAACTTGAGTACCGTCAACCGATTAAATGTTTGTGTGAATTGAAATATTTATACCGTGCCTGGGTGTTTACTGTGTATATATTATAATAAGTACGTATTTAAAAATATATAAGTAATATTTCAGCTTAGCACTGGCTTCCATAGTACAAGCTTTGCTTAATTAGTTTGGGGTCAGCTGGTGCTGTGTGTGGAATGTATATCAATGATTTATTATTTAATTTAGTGGTCGGACTCTTGGCAGTGTCCCCCTGGGAAGTACCATACCTATGCCAGTTATTCTACCGCCAAGCAGTGATGTGCATATATTACTGTGTTCCGGTTTGAAGGGCAATGTTTCTAGAGAAATTTTAGGGCTAAGAGGTATAATATCTTAGATCTGTGGGTGACGAGAGCAGTGTAGTACTAGGTAATGCTTCGTCATGTAACGTCATGTTCCAATAGCTGCGTATCTCTGTGCTGTTATGTGTCAGGCGTGTTACTTACCATCAGGCACATGGTCTGTTCGTCTCGTCACTCAATGTTAAAAAGAAACGAAATACATATACAAAACCTTTATTGCTGTTTGCAGGTAAGATAATACATATGTTACAAAACACTTTAATAGTTGACCCACATAAACCGACCTCTTCGAGTGGCATGCAACATGTCCATCAAACGTTCTTATTACGTATCAAGGTTTTTATTGCACTTTGTCTTTAGTTACCTTTATAAACAAGTATTACTGCTATACTAGTAGCGCCCCGCGGTTTCACCCACATTGTTCTCGCTCCCGTTAAAACTGTACTGAAATATTGGGGTCTTATTGCACCATTTGACCACGGTATGTTTCCCGCATTCCACCTAGGTATTGGACCCAGGACCCACATTAAATCATGCGATTCACCATTATAAATATAGGTCATAATATCAAATTCTACCTTCACCTCTGAACATTTTTCCAAGTGCAGGTGTAATTGTTTGTCCAGACCACTGACTTTAACCGTGAAGTAAAACACGTGAGGAAACTAAAAATCTTTTCAGGTCGGTATCCGCCAACCCTCCGTGGTAAATTATTGCTTTAACTGTATCCTATAGGTATATGACAAGGACCCGTGTCTCAGCACTCGGAACATTTAGTAGGCCACTTACATAATATATTTATGATTATGCATACGCCTTTAGCATATGTATATAAGCTGCTTTTTAACAACTTTTTTTCAACTTTTTTACTTTAAGCAACTTTTAACTTAGTAGCACTTTAAATACTTATTTATTAAGGTAGTGAGTAAACTTAGTAATTTTAGAAAGGCCCTGCGGCCCTGCGAGTTTAGCGCTAGCCCAAAATTCGAATTGCGATATAATTCATCTTAGGCTACAAGCTATAGGGTATTTATAAAAACTACTTACTATAGTTACAAATGCATAAAAAATATATAACATCACTGTATCAATCTATACAAGTGTATAGAAAAGCAGACCCGATCAAAGATTGCTCTGTTTCAAAACGGGGACAACGCAAACTTTTGTTATACCAACGACGGCAGCCTCCGAAATAAAAATGTAAATTTGTTCAGCGCGGCTTCCATGCTTTTAGAATTCTAGACAAGCAGCAAGCAATCAGGTCGAATTGGAATGACGTTCGGTTCTTTTAGTTTCTGTTAGTTACAATGCATTTTTCAGTGAAGCGTAATATTTTTTCTTGTTTTATTGTTATTTTGTTTCTTAACCACAGCCCAATTAGTGACTTGACTATTTAAATTTTACCAACCTATCCTTTTTTTACTATAACATATTTTATAAAAATTAATAATAAAAAACGTAATGGAAATCGTTAACGTTACAAACCCGCCCAAACGTGAAAATATGTTTTCCAGATACGTTTTTGTCTGTTACTCGATTTTGTTTGTTAAAGTTACCAGCTGATCAAAATGAATTTAGACACCACATAAACAAAAAACAGTCAAGAGTTCTCAATCTTAAAATATAAACAAAATGAAAATTTCATGCCAATGTAACCTTCTGTTTAATTTTTGGGCAAAACAAGGCTAAAACAGTACAGAATAAAATTAATTCAATTATGCTGTTTCATCATCTCGGATAAATGCAAAAACCTGTTAAAGATAAATTCTAAATTACGCCGTAAGTTATGTTAATGTCACAGAAATTCGATAAACATACGCCAATATTTGAGATGTTCTCGTTTATGACTCATACCTGTCATTGTAAAAAATACCTTATTAAAAAAACTCACCAAGATCTTCTGCATCTTCACTCCACTCTCCGGTCCCCAATACAATGACAGCCGATATCGCAACGACCACCAAATGTCTTAGCACAGACTTCATCATCCCATCACCACTGTTCCACATTATTTTATTTGGTATTTAATTCACTCTGTACACTAAGTCGATTTTACCACTATTTGGATCAATTTTATTCATACTAATATTTTTTGTGTTTAAATCTACAGAACATAACTTTTATTTAAAGAATACTTCCAAAACATACGCTTCAGACTTTGCTATAATATTAGAAAACAAAAAATGGGGTGTTATTTTTAAAATCAAATCAGATCAAAAAATAAGGTGAACTTTCACCTTATTTATACATCAACCATCGATCGAGGCGACCACTTAAACTTTTATGAATACTTTCACGCGTCTATAGATAAAGCCGTTACTTACTCGTTAAAACTTAGTTTTGAGCTTTCAAACTTTTATATTTACCATGTCATTAATAATCGATTTGTATGTTTGTAGTTTGGTAAATAAAGAGCTAGAATAAAAAGATATTTTAAAACTAATAAACGGTTAAATTTAATTATGTCTGCAACTTGTTTTGACTAAAGTTTTATGCTTCTATTACTACAAGTATTTTTTTAAATAAAGTCTACTCGTATGTTTTATCTCAATAATGTAGGCTGTACTTAGGACAAACTCGCACAAGAGTTAAGAGATGGTTAAGAAACTTATAGTAAGCGATATAGTTTTAGGTATTCTTAGATATTAGCTCAATTTTTATTATCGATGTTTGTAAAAAAGTTTAATTATTTATCTACCATTATTTATAACCGCCATAAACGTAACGCTCTACTTTGACAGATATTTTTAATTCACGCATATAATTTGTTTTTTTCGCAGTTTTAACTAGTTTTCGTGTATATTAAAGCCTTCTTGAAATTACGTAGAATTCAAGAGAATTTACGTAAATAAATATGCAAAATCCAAACCATGTTTCAAATGTAGTTCAGAAGTGTTCTATCTGTGGGGCGCCTTAAAATAGTGCGATGTCACGCACGGTTGGCTTTGGGACGCGGTTAAATATCCAAATGAATTATTCAGTACTCTTTCAGCGACGAAACGGGCTCGGAACCACCACCTGCAACAAAGTACACACTTCTTCATTTATGTCCGACAAGTATAATGTACATTTAGACGGGCTTCTGTGAAAATGACGTGATTATGTATACTCAGAGGGGGGATGGGTAAGTAGTCCGGTTCAGAACAATGTTGTATTGAATTAAAAATGTTTTTATTTTAATCGGTTCTAGTAATAAAATATTCGGGAAATAATATGAAGTATCAATTACTATTTATTAAATGCAACTACATACATAATCTTTATTTATTTATTTAGTATAATTATTGTAGAACAATTATATTAAATAAATAAAGATTTAGATCAAGCACTCTACGTCCGAAGAGTCTACTAGTCTTAGCTAGAAATTAGCTAGAAATTGCTCTGTATTCTTTTCGCTTCAAATTATACATACAGGAAAGCAAAGCCAAAATCGATTTAGTTAAGCGGTAAAGCGGCCGGTCATCTACCTACTCGCAGAAGCGATGAGATCATTAAAAATATAAGTTAATGTAAGCTCGGGACCGAAAGACAAGAAAGGAATAGTTTTTAATGTGTTTCGTAGATTAGCGACTCCGTAGTGTCAGTAGACTCCGTAATGTTACTATCAATCGGTAAATAGAACTGCCCTCTATTCAAGACCATAAACAATGCTCCAGTAGCTTAGAGCATTTTTTTTATTCCTTCGTCATGTTCAACCATCCACTAATTTCATCTTGATCATAAGTAAACCTGCTTTACCTTGCTGAAAAGAGATAAAACGACTAAAATCAGCTTGATGATTAAAAACACAACCTCGTAATTTTCGACACTTGTTTGGCTCAGGAGGTTTACTAAACGATTTCTGACCCTTTAGTTCCTGAAGAACGCGTCGAAGTTTTAAGTTTTTCTCCTCATGCTACAAGTTGGAGGATAAATGATTTACTGTTGGACGTATAGGTATTTTAATAAATGTTTGGAAAACCATGTAGTTCTGTTGATTATGGAGTTCTGGAATGCATGAGTTTGCTCAGGCCATCACCGAAGAAAATCTCGTGAAATTCCTTCACCAACAGTACTGGTACTCACTCTACCATTTGAGTACAGTAAATAACCCGCATTTAATTATATAGTGAAAAACTATAACAGCTAAAACAATAGTCAACTAAAGTGGATTTTACATATGCGTAACTAAACATGTTACTCAGATCTGAAATAGTCGAACAAACTCGAGTTAAACTTTCACTGCATTTGGCGGCATTTTACGAGGAGATCCCGCTCGCCGTTGATATCTAAATGGGGCTTGTCAAACCATATCACACGTGAATTACCCGCAGATTAAAAAGTTGTACCTACTCATCACAAATCGTCATTTAATGAGTGTGGCCTTGCTTAATATGATAAACACCAAATGAAAAACACACGCACACCTGTAGATGGAAAATAGCTAGAAACGATATTGATGAACTTTCATTTATTTCAACCTTAAGTCAGGTCTACGCTTACTAATTCGCGAGTTACAACTACTCTTACAATGCTACAAGGATCTAATGGCACGTGGCCAAAACCAACACTGCCGTCAAGTCGCCCAGAGCTGCTGATGCCAGATTATAATGCCAATAGATATATAATAGATAATATATAGATAAAATAATAGATGCCCAAAATTAAGGAGATTTTGTTGTTGGGTAGCCCTCATTGCTCAACCACGCCCTCCTGACTGAATATCAACCAAGTGCCATTAAGATCTTGTAGCAGTATACTATTAAGTAATGTCAAGCGTGATGTAAAGCAGTTTGATTGCAATTTCACTGCTTACATGCAATCAAGTGTTGTCGACATACTTTTTGACGCAATTACTGACCGTGCACTTATCGTGTGCTCATTTTCAGCACAAAACAATTTCTGTTTCCCAGTACTAATTAAAAACATTTCCTGTAACATTATAAGGCAGAGCGTTGGCTCGCGCTGCCGTGGAGTCACGTGGCTTCGACTCAAGGGAGGAAGCGGCGTGCGAAGAAATTATCCACCAATAGAATTACTTTATTTTCCTAGCCTGCTTTGACTTCGTATCAAGTCGCAAACGTTTATTTGCATTTTTGGAGTGAGCACCTTTTCAGCCACATTGAATTTTTTTTTTACTTTGATATGATATATTGAACTTGTGTACCGATTATATAAGTAAAGACCTTTATTTGGAACAAAATATATTGAGACCAAGTTCGTATGGCTGGTTTTTTTTTTATTTATTTATTTAACCTCAACTGTCCCACTGCTGGGCAAAGGTCTCCCCCAATTCCCTCCACTTTACCCGGTTCTGAGCTATGGCTGGTTAGTACGAGAAATAGATTTTACTGCGCGACCGAACCGAAAAAAAAGTGACATTAAAACCGTAAGATAAATATACATATATCTTCCTATAAAACGTAAAGACGCGTAAAAGCCCCGTGACCATAAATAATAAAAATTGTCATTTTTTTTGCAAATTGTTTGGCGTCCATGTATATGTTATTATTATTTATTCGAAGGAACTTCGTTCTTATCTGGGTGTCCCATGACACCATATCTTTTTTTTCATTCATTTGTGTCATCATCATCATCCACGGCGTTCTTTTCCACTGGTGTGTATATGACTCTCTTTTATCATGCCATTTCACTCACTCTTTTGCTCCGGCTGCGATAAAGACAATATAGTTGGGGCATATCTTTCAGCTACTCGTCCTACACTCCGCTTTCCTTACCTCGACTGCAACTCTGTCACAAGATAAGTTTAAATAATAACTCTTCAAAAATATCATGTACTCTTCCTTATCTTCATCCTGTAATTCCTTTAATTCTAGTATTTGCTATTATCTGTGGGTACAGTACAAAAGCACTCATTAGTGAACCAATAGGTATAATAGGCTGGTGTCACAACGTGCGGATTATCTTCGGATTATCATAATTCGGATTATCATTATACGGATACGGAGGAGGGCTATTATCAATTCTTGCCTGTATAATCATGAATAGCGTGCTAGTAACGCTTACCAGTTAGCAATCTATTGTCATTTAATCCAATGAATCTTCCGTAACTAAATCAATTTGTAAGCATAGATTGTATACGCACATATGTACTAATTCTTTATTAGCTCTATTGTTTAGTTTGTTTAAACTACTCTTAGTTACCGTTTTTTATGTTTTTTTTTATCGTTTGCGCACTCCATCTTATAACTATGTACATAACTTTCTCTACCTAAGGTTGGGAGAACGGCGACTGCTGACTTGTAGACCCTGGGTTCAAATCCCACGGTATTTCCAAGTCATTTACGTAATGCCGCTAACTTACAACGGTGTTGAAAATATCGGGAGGAAACTAACATATACCTAGAACTTTTCGAGGTCATGTGTCATCCACCAACTCGCGCTGGGCCAGCATGGTGGATTATGGCCTTGAGTCTCTCCTTGCGAGAGAAGACCCTGAGTACCAGCAAAGGGAACATTTAGTAGGCTGCTTATGTTATATGCCATGTAAACGTACATTATGTAGTGCAAGTAATGAAAATTTCAATTCAACTCCAGAAAACAACAAGTTATAAAGCGAAAGAAAATCGAAAGTGCACTGCAGTGTTATCGTTGAAAGACTGGAAAGCAAGTTTTACAATTTTTCGCTGCGATCCAGCGCTTACGAGAAGGCGCTGTTTATTTTAAAGAGAAATCTCGAAGAAAAATTTAACAAAAGCTTTCAAGGAGCAAATACTTCATCAAAGGAGACTAAACGACCCGAAGCGGGTGCTGAACAGCTAATATAGTTTGGGGCAACGTGCCCCCACTTGGAGGTAAAGTGGGGCTTCCTACATGCCACTCTGAATAGAATAAGACAGTGCTATTGCATGACAAAGTGCATTCTAAATGCGGGTATTCTAGCTTTGTAACATCTAGTGCCCAAAATGAAACGATGTCTGAACTTAGTCGTTTTATTATTGAAATGGAAATGTGTTAGTATATTGTTTGTTACTTTTTGATGTTAATTGTGCTATGAATTGTGATTAATTGTTAGTGACTCAATAGCTAGAACATGCGATTCACAATAGCAAGGTCGCAGGTTCGAATTCCACATGCAACTATGAATATTTTTCCAAGTGAAGATATCAATGTTTCTTTTAATTACTTTTGTATCGATATGTCATTGAACAATGTTCGAATTATATATTTATTTCTTTTGTAAATTTGATGGAGTATGTGACTTGGATGTATGTATATTTAAACTATCGTGGTTTTTCATTATTCGAGTATATTCCATAATTCATAAGACTAGAGTTATGTATAGTTTATATATGTATGGCTTTAACGGCGTGGAAAACACTCTAAGGAAACTGGCGTGTTTTATGAACTTTGCGAGGTTGTACAACATCTGCCAACTGGATCACCGTGGTGGATAATGGCTTTGATTCTCTCCTTGCGAAAGAAAACCCCGAGTCCCAGCCGTGATCATTTTGGGTTTAAGTATGGGTTTTAGTATGCAAACGAACTTACTTCATTACTAATTTACTTGTTATTACTAGCGTGGAATGCCTTTTCTGAGTGGATTTTTCCGATGGTTACAATCTTGATGTTTTCAATAGTTTCTTCTAAATAAGCACGCTCCATTGTAGACTGCATTGTCGCTTAAAATCAGGCAAGATGGCGGTCATGTATGATGGCGGCCTATAACACTTAAAAAATACCATTGAAGTATCGGGGACTTCGTTCACCATGTAACTACTACTATAAATATCGCATAATTGATGATATTAGAATATTGACACATTTTTAAAGCTTAGAATAGTATTGTTTCGAGCTTTGTTTTTTTTTTATTTAATGAAATAACGAAGGTTATTGGCTGCATTACAAACTAAACCTAACCTGAATTATGTCTGTTTAATTTTGTTTAATATTAGAAACGTCGAAAATTTCCATATCGATTTATTTCTTTCAAGTATTGTAAAACTTTGTACCTCGCGTAATTCGTAGCCACATCGTTGGTTTACGAGAACAGTTACGTAACTGTAAATCATCAATTATATTACGAAACAGGGCTTATAGGTAACACATATTATGTGATATGATCGGTCCAATCAGATTTCAGTTCCAGCCACATCCGGCGGTCTTTTTCTACTCGGTTGGCGCAGGAGATAGTTTTGTTTCCATCGAAAACTGAAGAGAAGAAAAGTTTCTGACAAATGCTGCCGAAAATTTAACTTGCGACTCTATTCATAATAAAATATCAAAGTTTTAAAAATTTCAAGTAATAAAAATTGTTTAGCATATTTGGTTAAATTTAGCAGATGTATTAATATCGTCCATACTCTCGAAAACTAGCAACATGTTTGGAACCCGGCGCTTACATCATTTTGAAAGCGAAATTCAAATACTTTTATCTTCTCCATCTCCAGTGAACATCTCCCATACAAACATTTGTAAACTAAGCGCGAAGTAGTTCTGGATTTGTACGGCTTCCGTTCCAGAAACCTGTTTTCCTTTATTCCGTTTTTTCTGAGCTTTGATTCCAGTCGAGGATTTGTCAGGAAATTGTTAGATGTTTAGAGGAAATTGCCTCAAAGCCGTGTTGACAAGCGTTAGTACCGTTCATAAGTTTACTGTGTCTTTGTCGGTGACCTTCGATAAGCAAATAACAACGTTTGAGCGTCTTCACGTGTGTAGTGGTTCTCAAGTCTACGAACAAATTGGATTATTTGGAGACGTTGTAATGAATTCGTGGTAATAACATAGGCAAGAATGATTTTGTTACCAGCCCGAAAATAGTGTTGCATTATTTGAAGATCGTAAGGTTTGTAAAATTTATCAATTTCACCAAATATATGAGTGGTTTCGTGAAATAAAAAAGAAGATCTCGAACATCAGATCTTCTTAGATAGCTTACTGGTTTAAGGTATGTAGTTTACTTTTGGAATAAAAGACCAACATTTTTTAAGAAAAAACGAGAGGTAAGCTTTCAAGACTGAAGAATGGACTACCTTGCCCTTTTTTCTATGGAACTGATCGTGATAGTGACAGCGCTTATGGTTGACATTTCAAAGACCGGAAAAAACAGTGTCTAAACTATGGAATGAGATTGCGTTGAGTGGAATGCGTTGCCTGATACATATTTTAGGATTGATTTCATGTGGGTCCGTTGAAAACAAAATCTAAATGGTTTCTTCTGAAAAAGAGCACTCTATTGTCATGTCTTTGCTTAATATCAGGTGAAATGCTGGGAAAACGCATTGCGAGTATCTACTTTTGATTAAAAGAATCGATAGATGGATTTTTTCCCATCACTCCATTTAGCAGCTTCGCACAGTTCGAGTATACACTCGCTCCACAGATTACGGAGCAGGCTCACGACTCAGATTTTTGTTTTTACACAGAGTTTTGAGGTGAACAAAACATGCCTCTTATAGTAATCAATACGCCTGCCGGCAAATATAATCCTTTATTTAGCTTATGTATTTAGTAACAGCACTAAATACTACTACTAAGGGCAATGTTTTCAGAGAAATTACAGGGCTTAGAGATATAATATCTTAGATCACTAAGTGACGAGCGCAGTGCAGTATTAGGTGATGATTTGGTCTCTTCGTGTTCCAAATAGCTGCGTGTCACTGTGATGTTATGTGGCACGCATGTTTCTTACCATCAAGCACATGTCCTGCTCGACTCGCAAATATACAAAAAAAAGAGTGCAGTGTAAAGCTAGGCAGTAATTTGAACTCTTCGTGTTCAAATAGCTGCTAGAGTACGCAGCTATTTGGAACACGAAGAGACCAAATCATCACCTAATACTGCACTGCGCTCGTCACCTGGTGATCTAAGATATTATATCTCTAAGCCCTATAATTTCTCTGGAAACATTGCCCTTTAAACCGGAACACAGTATTTTTTTTGCACATTACTGCTAGGCGGTAAAGCGGTAGAATAACTGGCAAAAGTGAAATCACAGGTGTGGTACTTTCCCAGGCGGACTCTGCCAAGAGTTCTCCTACTGCCTTCATCTAGTGATATAATATAGGATCATTTATTTCCTTATCCTGTAATTTCTTAACCTTTAAATCGGAACCCAGTAATGTTAAAAATAAGCAATACTAAGAATGCAAAATTTGTTCATAAAAGTGAGTACGGTATTATTATCAAAGTACTTATTGTTATTTATAATCATAATTACTTTGATATTGACCCCAGTATAAAATATCCCTAACCAAACGTTCAAACGTGTAGTTATATAATTAATGAATAATCGTTTTTGATATAGCACTATATGTTAAATTTACGATTTGTTTATTAAGCTTTAAAGTCATAAGAACTGGAACGTGGGAGTGGCCTTTAATGTCATAAATTATTAACTTTACATACCATAGAAAACATTCTAAGTCAATTTAGAAGTCATGCATATTAATGTGAAAGCTTACATGCAAATTATTTCAGGTAAAACTAAGTGCTGTTTAGCGAACATGATGTATGAAGCTTTTAATTAGGAAATTATGAACGATGTGAAATAAATATATGAAAAAAAAAGTTTGTAATGTCTTTTTAGACTAGGTTTATTTTTGTGTAATGAATTCTACTGATCAGTTTTATTGTTAAGTGTTAAGACATAACACTTTTCCGTGACATTATAATTATTATTAATAATGATTTGTATTTAGTAGTGGTAGGACTCTTTGTAGAGTCGGCCTGGGGAAGTACTACACCTTTGCCAGTTGTTCTACCGCCATGCAAATATGTGCAAATATTAGTGTGTTTTCGTTCGAAGAAAATTATTTTGAGTGAAATCACAGGGCATAGAGATAAAACATCTTATATATTTGTCTGATGGGCGCAGTGCAGTGGTAGGTTATGTTTTGTATAAAATAGCCCTCTTAGGACTAATAGGACTCTTCGTGTTCCAATAGCTGCATGACACTGATGTTATAGCGCGTTGCTTGCTATCAGGCTATGTCACGTCACGCTATAACAAAGCATATAACGAAAAGTATACTTACACATATTATGTTACTATATCTAATTTACGCATTTATTTTGTATTAGTTACTTACTACATTCATAAAGTGAAATCACTTTACACTCGTACCTTATTTTATCTAAAAACAGCATAATTGCTTTTCCCGTGCTTTTCTTTAGAAAAGTAGCCAATGTGTTAATCCAGACTAAACTTGAAGTCTAATAATTTACTGATTCATTCAGATGTTTTTGCATGAGAGAGTTACAAAAATTCACATCAGATAGATGCATTCATACATACACACTGTCAAGTTTATGGTAAATTGATTTAAAAAAGAAGAACACGTCTCCAATCCAGTTTTGTCCGTTTTTATTTTATATTAAATCAAAGTAAAGACTTATTTTTTACTATTTTTACTATGTAAAGATATTTACATCAGTGAATATATTCACAAGTATTTAACATAATGTACTAGTGTATTGCACTGATTGTATCGGTAGCTGACTACGTGTTACGATTATTCACTGAATATATTGTACTGACACAGGTGCAATATTAAATGAATAGTCCTACAAGTTACACAAAGTATAACTAGTTGTAACGCAAAAGAAAGTAGCTTTCAAAATGAATCACCTCCTTACATGAAAGCATGTACGAACGAATCTAAATGCAGCAAAAAAAACACAAAAATGCAAATCTCTGTACTAATTGGTATTAAGAAGCCCATTACAATTAAAATATCGTTTGCAATTTCTCTGAAAGGGGCATTTCCTACTCATTTTTTTTTATAAAATCTGACAATTCTTTGATACGTTTCGTAAAATAATACGTTATTATAAATATGTGCATGATAACCTCTCCAATTTTACCTATATAATGAAAACAAATAACGCAAAGTAAATGGAAAATATTAAAAATACAGAAAAAAAACATAAACAAGCCTAACAATATAAGAATCTATTTTATTATATCTAAATGGTTTCAATAATTCACGTTCAGATCCAAATAATTTATATTATAGTTACGAGGAATCGGACAATACCCACCTGATTTTGAAGGACTCTAATGATATCTACATCAACTTCACAAAACATCGCTACACCCAATTTCATGCGGTAACAATATAACTATAACACTACGCATACCTACCACAAAACAGCTGATAGCTGTCAACTGCATAGTCCATTGTTTACTACAAACAATACCATTAAAACCGGCGTTAATGTACCCAAAACGCTTGTCTGTCATATACATATACCTATCTATATACACTACAACACGTGAACGAAAAACACGAAGAAACTTGAACTGTTTGATTTTATGGCTGCAATTTGAGATTGATTCAGATTAGCACGGGTGAAGTTTCGATCGTGAGAACATGCTGTTTCATCGAGCGAGACGGCGTGTGCCCTGGGCCGCGACCCGCGGTGTACTGGGCTTGTAGTGAGGAACCTACCTTTGGGCGGGCGGCGAATCGGCCATACTCCGCAGGTGAGTCGCTACGAAGCTAGAAATCTGTGGATGTGCTTTTCGGCAGAGATTTGGCAAACTTACCACTGGTAAGTCTGAGAATGTGGCTTTTCTGTAGACTTCGATGTAGTATGGACTTTGGGTCTACGTATGTATATATTTTTAAAGCAAGCGCTTTTATTGTATTCTTTTTTATAATATATGTAAAGTGACAAGACGAGCAGGACATGTACCTGATGATATGCAACCATGACAGCGCAGCGACACGCAGTTAGAGTAACATGAAGAGTACACAGCATTACCAAGCACTGTACTGCGCTCGCCACCCATCATATGTCATGTAAGTCATACGTCAAACCCTAATAGGGAAATCTTTGTTTTGCTGTTTGCAGGTAAAATAATATGACACAAAACATTTTAAAAGTTGATCCATACAAACTGACCTCTTCGAGTGCCATGCAATAGGTATGTCTGGCAAAATAATTTGTTTTAGACTTAATTTATACAATGTAAAACGTAAAATAATAGTCAGCTGATTAAAGTCTTCTTCTTCCTCATCTTCTTTTCATTTCTAGTTTTTATATCGTCTACATCATTTTAATCATATAAGTAATAAACTTCTTTCCCTAGCCAATTCAATTACTTCTTCCGTTTTCTCTTCCTCTGTGGCGTTCCAGCGTTCCCTGTCTCGGCGGGAAAAGAACACTTAGAACGCGACGTTCCACTTTGACCGCCGCGGTCTGACTACCGGCTGTGTGCGTTATTGCTTAAAGACGGCACATTCAAATGAACGCCGAACGCAGAACTAGGAACTCGGAACTCCTGACCGCTATCTCTGTGCGCGGGCTCTAAGAGTTTTCGAGCTGAGATACAACACGCACTTTTGTAAATACCTAGTTTCACTGATGAATAAAAGTAACAACGTATACATTTTTTTAAACTTGTTAATCAATGCAACACTTCACCAAAATGCTGGCGTTTATTTAGATCTACTTTTTTAGCATCGCCATCTAACGTAGTAATACCGCTTGTATTTTAAGCATACCTACTTTCAACTGGTACATAGCTTGAGCCCCTACATTAACTGTAAACCTTTATCGGTCTGATGGATAGTTCAAATTGGCGATGTATTAGTACTTTGTTGTTAATTAGGCTAGTTCTTAAATTACTTGCAGTGAAAAAAGATAGATAGATATATTAACTCTTTATTACACTTAATGTAAAAACAAACAAAAGTTACTTATAACAAAACAAAATAAAGTAGCAATTGGCGACCTTATCACTAAAAGCGATCTCTTCCAGGCAACCATAGGATGGAAAGAGAGATTTGAGAATAAGGAGGAGGGGAAGTACAAAAAGGAGTGATTAATACTTCTACAATTAAACAATAATATAGATTTTAGGATTCTAGAAGGTGTTTATTTATTTAAAACTAGATGTCCGCCACGGCTTCGCCCGTGGTACATTATATAGCACTCATCGGGATCCTGTAAATATCCAACGGTGAAAGAATGACTGAAATCGGTTCAGATATTCCTGAGAATATCGCTTTCAAACAAAAAAACACTTCAGCTTTCTGCTACGCCACCTGTCGGAAATTGGTCGTACCAATTCAGATTTAGAAACAAAGATTAGCAAAGGTTCTTCAACTTCAAGTTTTTCTTTTGGCTTCCATTCGGTGATGTCACCGTTGACATGACGACGATGAAATGACGTTTAGCTGTCGTTTACGTTTTATGTCACGTCACACGGGAACGCGGTCGAACGGGATATTCGTCGTTTGACGTTTTTTGACGTCCCACGGGAACGTGATAAAAATTATCCTATGTCCTTTTCCTGGTTTTAAGCTACCTCCTCACAAATTTTCAGCCAAATCGGTTCAGCCGTTTTTGAGTTATAAATGGTGTAACTAACACGACTTTCTTTTTTATATATATATATAGATATAGATAAAACAATTTAAGGAGCATGTGGTTAATTAAATATGCAAACCAGTTATACAGAGAGATATGTACAGAACGTAGGAAGTGAAAATAAATCGATAACGGTTATTACAATCGCGTCACTCCTCCTTTTGTTATAGACATGACATCTTTATAATAAAACAAAACAAAATAGATTTTCATCTCGTTTTCCTTATGAATATTTCGTCGCTCTCGCTTCAGTTGAAATAGATAAGATTTTCCGTAGACGTAAAGGCTCATAGATTGACATGATCAGGAAATACAGACACGAAACGAGTTCTATTCTATCTACATCGAACATTTTATTCTGTCGGAATCCACAAAATGGAGGCGTAATGAAATATTTTAAGCTTATTTCAGTTTTTGTGTCTTGTATCCCTATTAAAATAGCTTGATATATTGTATCTTTGGTGAGACAAGGGCGTAATTATCAAAAACTCTAAAATTTCGACGCTTAACATCAAGCGAGATGGCAGTCAAGTCTAAACCTATACAAGTTTAAAAAAATGTTTTTATTTTTATGAAGTACTAGCAGTGCACCGCAGTTTTGCTCATTTAAATCCCGTTCCCAATATTTTCTCTTTATTAAAAGTAGTTTATATGCTAGTCTAAACTACATTCGTATATCAATGTTCCAAATTTTGATCTTGATTGGCTCTTGATCCGTTCAAGTGTTTTGACGTGATGAACAACAAATCTAAACGTTACAATTTTCGCATTTATAAAAATTTCTCGTACAAGGAAATATTAACTAAAATTGGTATAGAAAAAACAACACAATTATATCCCACAAAAAACTTGAAACGTCTCTACTGAAAATGACAATATATCCAATTATACCCTTGTCTTACTGAAGGTGTGATATATGCGAAGTTTTTTTCTATATTAATGTATTTTATATTATTAAACAATTTCGTGTAATAATCTATGTTTAGCAAGCGATGTGAGAAAGAAATAGTAGAAATGAAGTCGTGGTGGTTTAGTGGAGCCATCAGATTTAATAATCCTGGCAAGGCAGGGCGCAAACGTATTATACACTTTTTGTCCTTTGTCAGATACAAGCTAGCGATAAACATTTATTTTCCATAGAACCAGTGTGAAGTCATCCACTCCCTAGGATGCGCAACGCGCAAGCGTATACATTTATTGCGTCCGTAACTGAAAACAAAAGACGATCATAAATTGTTTGATATCGGTAAATGGAAACTAAAAGTGTCTACATTTACACAGCACCTCAAATTACAAAATTTCCACCCGTCTACATGTTCGAGTATTTTGTTCTGAAGCTAGCTAGCGTACACGTTTGTAACCATCCTAAGAAAATCCATATGCCAAGAAAAAGGATTCGTAATTATACAAGTTATCCAAATAAAAAAGATCTAGACCCATCGGAAAACTTCCAGCTCCGATACTTCCAGTTCCAAAAAAGGTGGCAAATAGCGAAAACCACTCTATTCCACAAAAAGTAGGAAACAACATCAGCAAAAGTTTAGAAAAACTAGCAAACAGCGGGCGTATTTCCGTCGCTCCAGCCGGATTCATTAGTAGGTCTATGTTCGCACAAGGTGCGTATTAATTCACGGAACCGTATTAACCCACTATACTATTACAAACCTTCTCAAATCGCTTTGAGATCGCAATTAGCCACGATATATGATTTTACCTAAACTTGATCCGTTGTAGATTTCATTACACTTAAATCTAAATTACGAACCGAGCTTGGATGAGTCTATGAAAATTAACGTGGTAGTTGGATCCATGAAAGTTATCCCATTTCAGTATGCGATTACTTAAAAAAAATTGGTTGCCTGTAAAGTCGGTATACGGGCGAAAGTCTTACGTGACAACGACTTTGAGTGGTAAAATAATTTTACGGAAGGGACGCGTGCCTTTCACTTTTTATGTCTGTCTCTCTCGCTCTTAGGCGGGCTAACCATGCCCGAGTGGAACGGACGCGTGCCTCTCACTCGCTCTCGTTGTGAGCGCATAACGTGAGCGGAGCGTAACGCAGTTTCTTGAAGTGTCACCCGGCAAACCAATTTATAAGACGTTGTCACGTCAAAATGTGTGTCTTTCCTCGTGATAAGAGCTCCAATTTGATTGTTTTGTAGCCTCATGCCAATGAGGCCTTGTTTTTGGATGTCCGATGCTCGGAAAGAACTCTTGTTTCTATATCCCTTATTTATACCTTTGGTCACAGTTTTTGCATTAAATAATCCTGATTTTGATGAGGCGTTGTTTTTGCATTCCCGCAAAGGGTACAACTGTTGTTGCTATATGGCCTTATTTATAACATCACCTTTGGCCACAGTTTTTGGAATATAATTCTGAAACTGAATTTTAACCATAGAATAGACATACAATATCTTTAAAACAAGCAGTATTATTAACCTGATGTAACTTAAATGTTGACTCACTTCAGGATTTCGGATTTTCGTGTTGGTGCGCACGCGCATGATACACGTATGTATACGTCACCTGCATAGCCTTTTTTAACTATTATCGGTTCGCACTTGACAACCATCTTGATGTTAAGCGACGATGCGGACTACGATGGAGCGTGCATACATTACCTTACCGATTGTAAATATCGGGGAAAACCCACTCAGGCAACGCATTCCACAACTTAGTCGTTCTTATCACAAACGTGGAGTCAAATCTCTTCGTTCGTGTTTTTGGAACATCAACCATGAAACGATGTCGCTTTTTTTAGAATTGAGAAGTCTGATAGAAGAAAGGGCAAGCCCTTTGTACATTAGATCATGCAGGTCAGTTTCACACTCTCCGAAGTGTATCCGATAAGAAACCGATAAGCTAGCAATTTTGCAGCGATGTTCAAGACTTTGAAGTCTTTAACTTACAAGAGTGTTTTTGCCTTTTGACACGTCTCTCAATCGATTCCAGAGTCTCCAGGTGATACTTAGCCGATTCATCCCAAAGGTGCGAACAGGAGCGAATCTGTGCTTGGTATAACGTGAGCAACTGTTCAGAATTGAAGTATCTTCGAACCTTTGAGAGGACACCTAATTTTTTGGCGGCTAATTTAGCTACATATTATTAAGTAAGTATTATATCAGCTATCTAGCCACCACAGTACAAGCTTTGCTTAGTTTGGGGTCAGACGGTGTTGTGTGTGAATTGTCCACCAAAGTTTATTATATTTATTTATTTTATTTACTGAGAATACGAATGTCACGTACACACTCACATTACAAAAAGTGTCCCATTATGTCCCGTTACGCTCATTGTTCCGTTACGCCGCGTCTGTCAATGTTTTGTTATGACGTTGTCACGTTAAACTATTTTGCGTAAACCAACCGACTTTACAGACAACCAATTTTTTTAATTTACCGAATTCAAAATGTCGGTTGCGTGAGCTCGTAAAATTTTCCTCTAAGAAAAAGTGCTCATCGCGACATAAAAGTTTGAACTTGTAAAACTTGTATAAACTGTTAAATGTTATAGTTGTAATATAGTTGTATTTTTTTTTAAAGATCGTTCTTCAATTCGTGCCTTTAAAATAACTCTGTTATGCGTCTTTTCCGTTTGCCTAATATGAAAAACTGTCTGTAAAGTACTCTAAATATTTGAGTCTGTACTAAATTTAATAATTAATCATTGTAATTAAGTATTTATTTATCGAATTTAAATATGCTTCTTACAGCTATGCTATTTACACCAAAACATTACATTTTAAAACTAAAACAGGCATCGACCTAGACCATACATTTTCATCTTCTCAAAGAAATGTTCATGATCTAGTTTATTAGTGAATATTATGATTTTAGTTTTAGTTCAATACAAAGAGTTTACATATACTACATATAAAGTTAGCTAGAACAAATGCTTTACACTTAAACCACGGTCTTCACGGTCACAGTCTGATCGCTCTTGTCCTGTCGCTCTTATGGAAGTGTCATATTTTTGTCGCGGCACATCTACCACTATGTCGCCATAGCTAACATACACTTCATCTGCTTACTATTGGTATAAAGGAACCGTAAGGAAACCCTGATCTGTTTACTTATTTTTTATCTAAGGTTCAATATGGTATACTTTTGTCGCGACTACAACCGTAGCACGTCTACAACCGTAGCGCGCCTACAACCGTAACGCGCCTACAACCGTAGCGCACCTACAATTCGATCCGTAGACCTGTGGCGAAAACTAGTTCAATAGAAAAACAGTAGGTACTTCTAAAACTTGGAAATCGTTGACAACTTCATCTACCTGTGGTGCTGGAGAAAAATGTTCAATATTCCGTGGACAGCCAACGTGTCCATCTTGAAGGAACTTAAAATACAAACCAGGCTATCCACCACATGCCTGCAGAAGGTACTCGAGTACTTCGGCCACATTGTAAGGAAAGACAATGACAATTTAGAAAAATTAGTAGTCACAGGCAAAGTCGAAGGAAAGATACCAAGAGGAGGAAGCCCGACGCGTTGGACGGACCCGATACGCACCACACTCGAATCCACTGACTACAACGCAGTCCACACCGCCGCAGATCGTCACCAATGGCGGTTCATAATCAGAGAGAAGGTGCTCAAGAGAGATCACGACCCTCAGTAATAGGGGTATCGACGCAAGGAGGAGGACTTCTAAAACTAAAAAAAGAAGTGTCTGCAACAGATTGCAATTAGCGAGAAGATCACGTTTTCATCATCATCATCATCAGCCTATCTTAGTACACTGCTGGACATAGGCCTCTCCTATGGCTCGCCACTCAGCCCTATCCTCAGCTATACGTCTCCATCCACTGCCTGCTGTCTTCCGTATATCGTCACTCCATCTAGTCTCAGGGTGTCCTACACTACGTTTGCCGATTCGTGGTCTCCACTCAAGAACACGTCTACTCCAACGGTTATCGGTTCTGCGACAGATATGACCGCCCCATTGCCACTTCAGTTTGCTAATGCGTTGAGCTATGTCGGTTACCTTGGTTCTCTGACGGATCATTTCGTTCCGAATACGATCCCTCAGAGAAACTCCAAGCATAGCTCTCTCCATAGGTCGCTGCGCGACTTTAAATTTGTGGACCGCTTTGACTGTCAGTGTCCAAGTTTCGGCACTGTAGGTCATGACAGGTAGGACACACTGATTAAAGACTTTTGTCTTTAGACATTGTGGAATAGACGACGAGAAGACACGACGTAGTTTACCAAATGCTGCCCAGCCCAGCTGAATCCTTCTCATGGCCTCACTTTCGAAATTGTGCTTCCCTAGTTCGAGCGTCTGCCCTAGGTACACATATTTCTGAACAATTTCTAGAGGGACGCCATTTATAGCAACCGGTCCCGGAATTACACGCTCGTTAACCATGATCTTGGTTTTATCCACGTTCATCCGGAGACATATGCGTTGAGAAGCATCAACTAGGCCATTCAGCATCGACTGTAAGTCCTCCAACGATTCAGCCATTATGACGATGTCATCAGCAAATCTAAGGTGCGAGATGTACGCGCCATTTACATTTATGCCACGTCCAGCCCAATCCAGCGTCTTAAACATATCTTCGAGAGCGTTTGAGAATAATTTGGGGGGAAATCACGTCCCCTTGTCTCACTCCTCGGCGAAGATGGATATGTTTTGTCTGCTGGTTTTGGACCTGGACTGTCATCGTTGCGGCGTTATACAGACATCTCAGCACCTCGATGTATAGCCAGTCGACTTGACACCGTTGCAAGGACTCCAGCAGGTCTACTACGAAGACCGATAAACGATATATCGGCCGAAACTATGGACGTTTTATACCACGAAACACAATCGGTCGGTTGATGACACAAAAACTGTCAAATCAGTGTCGGTCGGGATGAACGAAACGCCCGATTAGATCAACCGACCGATTGTGTTTCGTGGTATAAAACGTCCATAACTTCGGCCGATATATCGTTTATCGGACTTCGTAGTAGACCTGCAGAACAGCCCAGGTTTCGATCGAGTCGAATGCTTTCTCGTAGTCCACAAACGCTAAGCATAGAGGCCGATTATACTCTTTGGTCTTCTGTATAATCTGCCTCACTGTGTGGATGTGATCTACGGTACTGTACCCGCTTCGAAACCCAGCCTGTTCGGGGGATTGGAACTCGTCGAGTCTTCGCACCAGACGATTTGTGATAACCCTTGAGAACAGTTTATAGACATGGCTTAGTAAAGATATCGGCAGATAGTTCTTCAAAAAAGTTTTCTCTCCTCCTTTTTTGAAGAACAGGATGACCACGCTTCTATGCCATGCCTTCGGAGTTCTCCCGGTGAAGAGAACAGTATAAAACAAGGCTTGGAGCTCTTTTATCAGTGGTGTACCACCGGCTTTTAAGAGCTCAGTTGTAATACCATCCTCCTCCGCGGCTTTTCCATTTTTGAGCTGTCTAAGGGCCAGCACAATTTCGTCCAGGCTTACGTCAGGCAGATCTTCTGTGTGGTGGCGAGTCAAAGTGGCCCTATTGTCTTCATTTTCCAGTGGGAGATGAGGAGCGTGCGATGCGTACAACTGGCTATTGAAATGTTCCACTTCCGAAAGGATTTCCGGCTTGGAAGCTACGATATTTCCCGTCGATGTAGTTATCTTTGTCAGATGGTTCTTACCAAGAGGCTTGGCGAATACTTTCGACCCCCGATTTTGCTCAATTGATTTTTCAATCAAGAGCGTATTAGCGGATCGGAGGTCGCGTCGTACAAGCTTGGTAGTTTTCTTATTGAGTGTCTCTCGTTCTGACGAAGATAACGTGGGATTCGTCCGTCGTTCTTCCATTAGCCGTAATGTTTCCTTCGAGAGTTTCGATTTCCTACCTTTATGTCGCAATTCGCAAAAGTTTTTGCCCTCATCTCTTAGGACTTCAACTAATCGGTCGAGTTTCTGATCCATGTCTTCTGTGGGTTCCAGAGCAGCGAATCGGTTCTCTAGCTTTAGCTGAAACGATTTAGATTCAACTACGGTTTGGAAAAGATTTGGACGGAGTGTGTCACCAAGCGGGCACGTTCCAGCTTAAAATCGATATTCAGAGTACCTCTTACTAACCTGTGGTCACTTCCGGTATTAAACCTAGTGAGCACGGAGACATATCTGAATATACGCTTTTTGTCCTCAATGATGAAGTCAATCTCATTTTTCGTCCGTCCACCGGGGCTTTGCCATGTTCACCTCCTTTGGGGTGGCTTCTTGAAAAAGGAGTTCCTCAAAAACAACCCCTCCTTTTCGAGGAAGTTGACAAGCATTTGCCCTCTCTCATTTCTTTGACCCAAACCGTACGATCCTATGACCGATTCGCTACCAGAACTTAACTCCACTTTAGCGTTGAAATCCCCCATAACAACGTTGAAGTGTGCTCTGGAGGTATGGCGGAAAGCCTTGGTAATGTCCTCATACAGAGTTTCCACCTCAAAATCTGGGTGTCCCTCCCAGGGCGCGTAAGTCATAACTACCTTAAGAGTATACCTCTCGGTTAACCTGACAATAATGTACGCGACCCTAGAAAACACACTTGCAATTTCTAATTCTAAGACGTTGTTACAGAGGTTTCTATGAACCAGGAACCCGATCCCACCTGAGACAGCTGATGGCCTTCCCGATAGTAAAAAAAGATGGCCTGATTCCAAGGTTATGGTGTCCTCCCCCTGTCTTCGGACTTCACACAACCCCAGAATATGCCATCTTATGCGTGAAAGCTCCTCTTCCAGCTGCACTAGCCTGTCGTCTTGCCTTATCGTTCGTCCGTTATACGTAGCCAGAGTCAGTGTTGTTTGGCGGCCTCCGGTAGCCCGGGGATTCTTAGCACCCCTTGCCCTGCCGTAACCATAGCCGCCGCCTTGGCTAGGAATAGCAGGGTGGCCGTGAACTAGGGGCCTTTCTCTGTTGTGACTGGCCATTTTGGGGAGAGTTTGCCCATAGTCGCCACGCTGGGCATGCGGGTTGGCGACCGCAGGGGCGTAGTTTCTTGTACCGATGACGCTGCAGCCCGTCATCGGCCGGAATTTAAACTACGCCGTCTCTCAGATGATTATACCGCCATCAGTCGGTGTTCCTTCATTAGTGGGCTCTTACCACAGGCAGGAGGAGAGCCGATGCCGCATTCTATGCCCGGGCATCAGGGCTCATTTTTAGAAAAAAACGAATGCGTTTTTCACGATCTATGGTTAGAATATTCGTGTCGTCAAATCGAATTAATAGGAGCAGTTATGTGTATTATATGTACATGTTTATGTTTGTTCCTTTTCATTAACGGACCTGGGCTGATTTAGGTATATTTGTAGTATAATTGCAAAACTTTACAGTAACTAACAGTACCTATGAGTCACCAATCTTACTAAGTCTCGAATATTGATGAAGGGATTATGAAAATAGATGACTTTGATTTTGAAATACGGGTCTGGAGCCGTAAAATTGAGTCATTTACTAGTTGTAGAAGCGATGAAAAAGTAATTTTAAGATAAGAGTAATATTTTCTACAATAGTATGTAGGCAAGCAGTATCTCACCTAAGAAAATGATCTTATCTTTGTAACGAAGACAGTTAAAAAGTATCTAATGATCTCGAAAATAAAGACACATAGTTTGTAACTAATTTACGAGTAGCTCAAGTGATATAGTCAGTCCAGTCTGACTTAAGTTTTAGTCACATTACGCGTAAGTTACCCGTGTAATAAACTAACGTATAGATAGATACACATTATTTAATTTAAATAACTATAACTAAATTATATAAATAAATAACTAAATTTATTTTCTCCGAAAAAACAGAAACCGACTCAAATTTAAATTTAAATTCAGACACTCGAACAAATGTCATAAGAATTGTCACACACAAAAAAAATCATCAAATCGGCCCTATAGGAGAAGTTTAATTACAAATACACGCACAGAAAATGTAAATATGATATTCCACTTAAAAACGTTGTATTATAAAACTTATAAAAAAAATATAAAAACCTTGTATTAACCATTAATTCAAGTTTTTCAAAACTTTGACCCGAAACTCGTTATACTAACCATTAATTCAAGTTCGTTCAGCTAACTGACCTCAGTGTTATTGACCCACAACGACGTTCAATTTCCTTACCAAATTCGAAATCAAGTTCACCACCAGAATACCTGTACCGCCCGATGACCCGTCGTTTATCGATGACCTACCTAAATGTTATGAGGGATTCGTGCCGGCTAATCTACTCCCGCCCCTCCCGCTTCCGACGTCGATAAACCGAAATATTCTACTGGAAATTTGTTGCCAATAAATATGGGATACTCCAATGACTGGGCAGTTTTAATAAGGTTCAAAATCGTTTCGAAAATGTTTTTACTGTAAACTTTTTGGTATGTTCAGTCGATGGTTGGAATGGGCAATTGATTGCTTATCAAAGTATTACGTTTTATTAAATCGTTTTAATAATAGCCAGGATGTTTTGTTTGATGATGGACATATTTAAGGGATACCACTGGATTTTATTGTCCAGAGATACAAACTAAATGTGAGGTTTGCAATCAGTTATTGCAAAAATTTACCGTAACCGGGAGTATAACGTGAACGCGGGACGCTGCTATGTGGGGATCAACATGTTTATTCTCTCTATACCAACAACATTGGGGTTTATATTTATAATATTATACGTTTATTGTATAATAAGTACATAATAAAGATAATACATTCATCATAAACAAAAAAAGGAGTCGACCTTGGAATTTTACAGAATAAGTTTAATTTTCATATAGACTTTTATTTTGACATTACAAATGTTGAATGTTGATCGTACTTAGATATTCAAAATCAAAGGGCTCAAACATCATTTGCTTAAGTATATCTTGGTTTCTTTGTTTTGTTGTATTGCGTAAGTAAGTGAGTATTTTAAGTGTGTGTTTTGGCTATTTGTTGAGAAATTCCTTTGCACATCTGACCACCCGACGATTTCTTGTCTATTTAATACTTAGTAAGCTAGAGGCGTGTTATTTTTTCAGTAAATATCTTTGTTAAAGTATAATTTTAGAGGAAAATAAATACCTATTCTAAACTTCATAATTAGGCAATATTAGGTAGTCTCTGTCTCGTAGAATATTTTAACAAGTTCCTAAGGTTCTTACACCGACTGTTTTATATATTTAAATATCAGATTGCCCGTTAAAAATTCAAACAGCTACGTTCTCATCACTTTGTATAATTAAGTTACTAAATACAAAATTATTAGACGATTTTCATAAAATGTGTGTTGCTAGGTAAAAGTTTTCAATCTCCAAAAACTTTGCTAAAAACGAAAGAATTTAGGTTTTTTCTGTTCTTGTAATTACAAACAAAGCCTATTCTCGATGAACAACTGACAAAACCAATATGGGCAAATATAGTTTAATTAATACTGCCGTGGGTTTAACACCTTAGGAAATAATCATTTTCTAAATTATAAATGATCGATTCTTTGAGAGTTACTTTGTTGGAAAATAAAATTGTTTCGTGGATTCCTTTCCCATCTAGGATAAACATTTGTGCGGTGAATGTTCGAAGATGTTGGTAGATGTTTGTTCTCTATGTGAGATAGGTTGGGCAAGATGGTAGTGCGAGAAAAAATGTCATTCGAGCAATATAATACCTACTGGTAATTTTTAATTTATAAAATGAAACAAAATTAGAAACATAGGTCGGCATTATTCACACAGCGCAGCGGTTACTAATAAATTATCTGATAAGGTTTATTTTTTAGAGTAGGGTAAAGTTTTTTCCTTCAATCACATAGTTTTGACTAAGCTGTTAAAAGGACATGGTTTTGCTCAAAAATAACGATTTCGTTTTCATTCCTTTTTAAATAACATCTGTCTCTCTTTTAAGATTAGGTAACATATAAAATATGTGTGAATATTTCAATATTTACACAGATTTTATACATATGTTATCTAAGATTCACAATTTCATCTAATGTATCCAATTAATTCCTTAAGAATGCGACTATAATTTTTTTCATCTGTTTTAATAAAAACAATTTCAGAATAAAATATTTAATGTTAAACAAAAATAATAAACATATTAACTACCTTTCACAACTTGCCCAACTATAAGTTCGACTTTAAAAATAAATGTGGTAAATCAAATCTTGCAACACTGAACACCGTAACCAAATACGAAATTATTAGGGTGAAATTCTACCAAGTCAGCACTAACGGCAAGCCGGCACAATTAAGTTAATCTCCAAAAACTCCAGATTAAACTAAGTAAAAAGGCTTTAAGATATTTTAATCCCCCTTATTAGTCACGCCGTTCGCCTTATTTTGTCGGTTGTTTCTGCTGAATCCGGGCAACACTGTTTAACAACTTTGGGTAAAGGGTTTAACACCTTGCGACAAATAAATTTGTATTCGAGCTACGTTTTTGCCGTTTGAATTGATTATGAAGGATGGCTTGCTTGAATCAATTTCAAGGGGATCTTGTTTTTGTTTACACAATACATTTACATTTACATCATTTGTAAAATTTATTAAATTCGGGCGTTGATTTACTGAATTTTGTAATTTCGCAATCATCTCGGCCCGTCGTGGGCAATGTCGGATTGAATTGAATTTGAATTATAATTTTGCAGACATGTCTTGTAGTTTGTAAATATATAAAGAAAGGAATAAAGGATTATCTGTACTGTATTAGGTGGAACTCCGAACGGCGCCCGTTATTGTAGTCGTTCATTTTTTAAATAATTAACGAGTTACTCAGATTTGATCCTACATGTATTAGTGCAGCCCTTAGATAGAGAATAACTAAATAGATCAGGTTTTTCTGCACGTTTCTTTCGTATCAATCGTAAGCAGATGACGTACATACTTGCGATGGCGACAGAGTGATGTGCCGCGACAAAAGTATGGCACTTCCATAAGAGCGACAAGGCAAGAGCTATCAAACCCGTGCTTTCGGTGCAAAGAGTTTGTTCCAACTCTATACGTAGTATATGTAAGCTCTTTGATTTAGCCCCACAAAAGTTTCAGTCGCATTCAACGGGCTTTTTCAAGAGGAGTGCCAGTAGGCGACCGCATCCTGTTTGACACTTCACAAAAAAAATATTTTAAAAAAGACCTTACATCCACATTAACAAGCGTCCTTTACAGGACAGTCTGACAAACTAAGGGCATGCTTCAATTTGCATTCAAATTAGTACACTTTAAACCTCAGCTGGGATTACTTATAGGTACACAGTATAAGCCGAAATCCCCTTAAATTTATGCAAACGTTTATTCAATGGTATATTTATTGTTTTGAGAGAACCCTAATAAAACATAAAGAAAGTGAAAATTAAATTAGATACTGTAAAAAATCAATGACAAAATTGAGCAGCGTACATTCATAAAATAAAAATAGCAGCCATAGAAGTTGAACTAAAAATGTATTAGGTACTTAAAATGTTAATATTGAGCAATAATCTTACACAATGCGTCATCTATGTACCTACAGATATATTGCTATTACGCATATTGGTGACGCCGCCAAGTTACAAAATTGCACTCATTCTAAAAGCTGGCTTGGCTGACCGTTTAGGATGTGTATCGATTTAAAGTTGCGTAACAACTATTCTCACATTTATAGGTTTTTAGATAGTAGAAAACTTCGTATAACTAGCTGTAAGTGCGAATGGGGATGAACATACATATATACTAAAGGATCAATATATCCATTATTATTCTACAGCCGATCTAACTGTTAAATGGATCCAATGAACTGTTCAGTTGTTATGTTCCTTTATTTGAATACATTTTATTTTCTGCAATAGTATTAATTAAATTATCTCTACACATAAAAATTTTATGTTGGTTTGTGTACGCTTCAAAAACTCAAAAAGTTTTGCACCGATCGAGCTGAAATTTTAGAATGACACTAGCGGCCCGCCCCGGCTTCGCCCGTGGTACATGTATATAACCTACAGCGGTCAAGGATTACGAACATATGAAATAACGGTAAACGATTTTTTTAAATCGGTCCAGTAGTTCCCGAGATTAGCGTGTTCAAACTATATATATGCTATAGGTTACTTTTGATTCCCAAATTATCGTGCTGTTTATTGGGTCAGAAGTGACACCTGTCGACAACTGGCGGGGATAACTAATTAAATGACGATTGATCAGTTATCGATCGGGGATGAAAAATGATTAAATTACTAAAATGGCTATTAAAAAATAGGGGTTGATCGTAGAAGGGTGAAAACTGAGGATTGTATGTATTTTTGTATGTTGTATCATAAAAAAATAGAAATTAAAAATTTTGTCTAAAAAATAAAAATAAAAATTTAGGGGTGGACTACCCCTAAAATTTAAGAGGATGAAAAATAGATGTTGGCCGATTCTCATAGATACCGGATAAGCACAAAAAAATTTCATCAAAATCGGTCAAGCTGTTTCGGAGGAGTATGGCAACGAAAACTGTGACACGAGAATTTTATTTTAGAATGACATATAATCCGCATCAAGGATTGTTTTTATCTAATTTTTGCATCACAATGTGCCACAGCGAAGTGTGGCAGGGTACAGCTAGTATATTATAGAATTCTAGACCAAAATAAATCTAAGTGCTTGTTTTATTCTTTTCAGTTTTTTAGTAGGTACGTAAGTACGTAGTAAGGTTCACTTTTTATGCAGTCGGGTTTTTGAGTTTTAAATTATATTTTATTTGTTGTAGTGCTGGCTAGAAATTCAGGATATAAAGCATACATTTTACATGTTTCAGCAAGATATTTACACAACTGATATGTAAGTCATGAAAAAGTCACTAAAGATCACCAGATTTTTTTTCTCATTAAATCATAAGAAATGGCACCATAGACATCAAAAACTCACTAGATCTAGTAGCAAAGTCACTAAAACGGTAACACTGACTGCGACGCTACGCTGCCACATTGGTATGACGGTGACGCAAACTCATAAGATTTTGCGCTACCAAACACTGAACAATCTGTCTAAAGATTTTTTTACTAAAAATACATAAATAACTTTCCTGCCGTTTCATTTTACTGCATGAACGGCGTGGCAATATTCCATGTTGTGTAAAATTTTGAAATAAAAATATTGAACTACGAGTAGTTTGTGTAAATTACTAGCACCGACTTCATATGGATGAGTGAGTAGAGGTTATAATAATTACCTATATTAAATTATTTTTCGCTTTTGAGTGCCTATTTGTGGTGTTGAAGTCGGTTTAATTTTTTGTAAAAAATAGTTTTATACTCAAAAATTGACAGAAATATTTTCAAAATGAAAATATGCACATCAAAGATAGTTCTCAAATTCACCCAAAGCTTCATTTTGCTAGAAAAATTGCACAAAATGAAACATTAGCGCCACGTTTAGTGAAATTGACTAAAATAATGAAAACAACTTGAAGAAGTTTCACTGACTAAAATAATTAATAGCATTTTGGCTCGATAACCCATAATAAAACGTTAGAAATGTGGGGGTTTTTATGACACTAGTGATTTCAACGATTCTTTCTAATGTAATATGCATAACAATCTAATAAATTAAAGCAGTCATCAAAAAGCAAATGTCGACCACCAATCGTACAAATTGTGGAAAGGTCAGCGTTTCACCGCGAACTAATCTACACCCCCTACTCCTCACCCGTGGGGAAATGAGATAAAGTTGCAACCGCCACTTGTCTGGTAATTTATTGCCACTCCGTTGCTGCCAGTTTGATCGGTTAACACTTTAAAAATTAGCAGCCAAGTAACAAATTACGAGAATAGTTCCTTTTTAATGAGCGGAACTTTTTGTGATGGTAATTTGTATGAAAAAGACACCATCTTATTCTCAACATTCACTCAAAGTTTATACGATCCGAGAACCAAATATACTTTTGAATTAAGGTAAAGGCACCTTATTCCGTGGGGTTCTGGAATTGGCATCATATTCCGAGGTATTTAAAAATACGGCATTTACAAGAGATTTAATAACTGAAAAATAATGCAAGATCTTTCATTACAAAAATAACATATCTTTGCGTAGTTATATCGTCAAATAAATAGTGTTCTGTGTATACGTTTTGAAATTATCGGTTAGTAATGCGTCAGCAGCTGGCCCGAACGCATACTTTATACATTTTGGACCCTGTGCACGCGAGAACCATATTTTTACAAATAGTGTTATTATCGTTTTTTTTTTGTACAGTGTGTTTACTTCTTTCTGGTAACTTATTGTAATATATTTTAAGTCAAAAACACATAACTTTTGTGTATTTTTCTGAGTAAATTAAGTAAAAAATGCATTTCTAATATACCGCGGAATTAGGTGCTGAATATTTTAGTTAGTTTCTTATTCCGATGTATACCGCGGAATAGCGATTTCATAGAGTTAATTTATGTTTATAATTTTAAACCTTTTTTGTATGATTAGGCATAAATCTGTTTGGATTTGACAAATAAAATAGTAAATGAATATTAAAATCTATTTCCGAGGTACATTTTTGCGTCACGTTCACTAATTATAACATGTAATAGGTGACTTATCTAACTGTTTTATTAATTCGTTGTATAGAAAAGATAAGAAAAAGAATTAAGGTTCATACACAATCCAATATAAGTGTAAGCAAGTATTTTATATATATGCGACGATATTGCAAATTTTTTTTTCTGTTCTAAAATTATACAAAATCTTTTATATTTTAGTACTCGGAATTAGGAAACATTATTTTATTATATGAAACGCTATTCCGATGTACAGTAGGTCGGGATAAGGTTCTATAAGAACGTTAATCCGCGTCATAGACATAACTAAAATACAGAGTGTTCATAACTTTATAAAGGTTACAATGTAATCGTTTTAGTTTCAGTAATGTCAACACTATAATTAAACAATAATAAAATTACTAATTAGCTGTCATAACAGTTATAAAATATCACAAACTAAAGTATGGCATTGGCATTTTGGACACTCGGAATTAAGGAACAAATACATCGGAATAAGGATTTTTCCATCGGAATAAGGGACTTTGGACTTTTTTCGGATTTAATTTAATATTGAATACAAAATGTAATCTTATTATCAAAAATACAGTTTATTTAAAAAGTAAAAACAATAAACCTTCTATTAAAAATAGGCAAACTGTCAGAGAAGTTCAGTTAATATCTAATTTTGAATATCCTATCGAGTTTTGGTGAAAATACCTCGGAAAAAGGTGCCTTTACCTTAAGTCATATTACTATATTACTCTTTTAGTTTGTGGTAGAATTTTACTTTTCTACATAAAGCGTCGCGTCTCAGCCGTGAGCTGGTTGGTTTACATATGAGCCTTGACTCAACGAGTCATACTTTTATGTTCTCTATATTTAAACCAGCTCAGATCTGAGTTACCCACATTTAAGTGTGACTGTTGACTGCCTTATCGTTTAAAACGAAAAAATATGGAAAATAATAATTAAGTGGACAAGTCAGAATACATACATACGGAGTGTAGTTACGCACAGTCCGTTTTACCCAGAAGTAACACAAAAAGAAACACAGAAAGAAAATCGCTTTTGCAATTTAAATAGAATATATCAAATGTTTGTATTGTGTCTGGGTGTTTCTATGTATAATAAGTATGTATTTAAAACTATATGTGTATTATATCAGCTATCTAGCCTCCATAGAACAAGCTTTGCTTAGTTTAGGGTCAGATGATGTTGTGTGTGAATTGTCCACCAATATTTATTTATTTATACTTTTTGTGCATTTTGGTACGGGATACTCAAAAAGTTAACTACTTATTAATTTAAACTGACCTCGTGATATTGTGTAAGTTGTCTGAGCCGTAAGTCGTCCACCACCATCCGTCAGGCACCAACATCAAGCAAGTCGGCAGTGGTAAGTGTAAAAAAAAAAAGAAACATACATACGGTCGAATTGAGAAACCTCCTTTTTTGAAGTCGGTTAAAAATACAAAATTATTACGATTCTAATGATACTAAAAAACAGACGCTCAAACAGACAGACGCCACCATGTTTGTGTTGTGCTTTGTTTTTGTGCGAAAAGCAGTTATAAATGCAACTCAACTCAAAACTATGCATTCAATAACTTTCAAAGTGGAAAACGCTTCGCAAGATAATAAAGGTAACAAAAAGAAATATCAACTCAGCACACACGTGAAAGCTCGCATGCCAGAAAGAAAATTGCATTTTTTCTCATATCAATAACCGTAGCCGTCTCAACGTACCCAATAAAGACTGATATTGAGAACCATCAAAATAGTGTGTGATGTCTGCCGTATTAGAAAATATAGCGTCGCATAAGCAGATAATCCCTGTTTTAGTGGTAAATATTGCCAGTCAGTCGGGCGCTAGAGCTTCTTAGGCCATTCAATTTGTCGCAGCCACCACAGACCCTACTCAATATGTAATTGACACTGGCTTATCCCCGAACTCTGAGCCGCAATTTGTTCACATTTCTGTAAATAGTGACTTGCTATTTTCACTTACTATACCGACGTTTCGCATGGAAAAACCCGTGTTGGTAAACAACGAAAATGCCAAGCCTTTCCGCCCCTTTTGTGACAGCGCTCGGGAAAGTTAAATATTTATACTGCACATTATTGTCAGCTTGTTTTCCGAATATTCTTACGCTTGTCCGAATCGGATTCCACGGGCAATTTGATGCTAACTTTGTTCTAAGCTTACAGAGTATCTCGCTACTTAGTCGGTGAAACCAAATCATTTTATAAACCAAAATAGTTTCTTGACATTAACACTCTCTGGTTAAACAAATAATCTTAAATCTTATCAGAAAAATAAAATCTTTCAGCAAATAAATCCTTTATTTTGACGTCAAAAGGGAGACTTCAAATATTCGATGGTTTCTTTGTATGTGCTTTCTCAGAACTTTTTCGGAGTGAACCGATGTTAATTCTCTTTTGTGTTTAAACTGGTGCTGGTTCTTTCTAAATTAGATCAAGATCTGACCAGCTTTTAAAAATAATCTTACTAAATAAATAAACGTAATGAACTACCATTGTATTGGTGAAACCAATTTTGTAATTGTACTTTTTAATATACTATTAATGGTGTTACGAGACGAGACAAAATGTGCCTCTGATGGCAAATAGCATGCCATTTTTAACAGAACAGTGTTACGTAGCTATTTGAACTTGAAGAGTTCAAATCACTGCCTAGCGCCGCATTGCGCTCGTCAGACAAGGTTATAAAATAATGTATCTCTATTCTCTATTTATTATTGTTTGTTGGATTTTGTTACAAAAAAATATTGACTTTATTCATGGGAAAGACATTAAAAATGAGATTTATTGATCACCCATGAGTAAAACTGTGGGGCGATATTTTACTTTCCTAACCACCATATTGTTTAGCTTATAGCTTAAAACGATATTGCTGATCTAATCACGAGAAGAAGGGCCTAAGATAATAATTCACGCCCTTGAAAGCTTTTAAAGTTTCGCTGCGTTCATGTAACTTTGTTTTACGAAGCCATTAGTCATTCTTTTGTTGGCGATTGCGAACGCGAATTTTTCACGATGAGACAAATTTCGAGAATAAATTAACCGGGCTTGTAATCTTGTGCAATAAAAACTGGGAAGGAAGGAGTTTACTTTTTGTTTAGGAGAACCTGACAGTTCTTAAACTAAATTAATTTGGCTAACTTTATGCAGAAGTGGCTCAAGAATGGGCGACGTAATGCCGCATTGTTGCGCACTTTCTAACTTCACGAGACAAGCGCTCGTGATTGTTCAATTTGCGCTGAATTGAAATTGCGCTGGGCTGAGTAAAAATACTGGCAACATTTTCGTGACAAGTATTTTAATAGAGGCAACTTTCTAAACATGAATTGGGATATTTTAAATACTAATGTGACAAGAATGAACTTCATGCATCAAGAATATTAAATTCAGAATATTATGCTTGGGACTGTTCAGTGTTTTACTAACGCAGATGTCATATATTTAAATAATATTAAAAAAGAAAGTTATTGTTATGCTTACTTTAAAAACTGTGGAGGTATTTTTGAAAAGAGTATTAAGCTATAAAATCAGCTGCTACTAACATTTTACGACGATAAAACATCTTATAATTCTTATAATGTAGACTGCAGAATTTATACTCAGCTGAAGTTTTCAAAAGCACATAGTAAATTGGTTTAATCATTTTATTCTTAACTTCATCATCTACTGAAGTTCTGCATTGCCAAACCATACAAAGTAGTACTATAAAAAAGCGCAAATTCATTAGGTAAAAAAACAAATCAACTCACCACTTGCATATTATGAACTTGAATGTTTATTTTGTAATTAAAATATCAAATTTTCACAAAAAGAACAACAAGCCCTTTCAATAAGGTTCCGCCGTTTAGTTTTAATAAAACTCCGCGTCATAAAATCGTGCAGCGTCGCGTCGTCGGCAACAAAAGGATGAATAATGAGGTAAAACAAAGTTGTAATTGTGAAGTCACCGCGGCACTACAAGGGTCGTTACCGCGTGATTTGTGCTCGCTCTTTCCGGTGCAAGACTTTAGCTACCTGCCCTGAGGCGGCTTCTTTGAGTTTCACTTTAATTTTCGTACATTTTTCTCAGCATTTTCAATGTACAAGAGTATAAATGAAAAGCTTTAATTAAACGTTACGTGATGTGTGAAAAAAGGGTACTCATTTACTCACTCAAGAAGAAGATAAGAAGTTAATACTTCTTATCTTTATTACTCGTGCTAAGAAGTCTGCTTCAACCATACCTATTAAAAACAATATTTTCAACGCAACAAGTAATAACTTAGTTAAAAGTTAGTTGCAATGTTTACTAAAATGTGGGCAGAGCCTTTATTAAACAAAACTAAAATACAATGAGAACTACACTACACTACACTACAAACCTACCTAACTAGCCACTTACACTAAGCACACCTGAATTATCCATAGACCACTGTAGGTCTACAGATAAGATGTTCAAAGCCACTACCAATCGGAATCGTTCCCAGCATGCTGGCCGCATTACCACGCTGATTGGCAATGCTTATGCGTTAGACCAAATTAACGCCAGCATTTTGGTCAAGCGTCGCGTCGACCAAGCGCTCGGATAGGCTTTTGAAGATGAGGTGAGCTCCCGGCCCCCACGGGCCCAATGTCTCAACCCCAAAGGGCTCAATTATGTAACCACTTTAGAGGGTTGCATATTTGCGCCGTTTGAGTCGCTCAGCTGAATTAGCCGCTGCACCGGCCCTACTGTGTGTTTGTAGAAGATGTGATGGTGCCAGAGTATCGACGCAAATGTGGAACTAGCTAACTTCAGAGTATCGGTTTATGTTATAGTTTCGTAAAAAACTTACTATCATCATTTTTCCTACTGATAACGATTCATTATTATAATATGCAAGCTGAAATACGATATAGACCAAAGCCGGAAGAAATAACACAATAATAATCTAACAAATACCGTAATAACTGAAGCTATAAAATGGTTATTTTAAATATATTATTCAAAACGGAAATAAATTATTCCGTCTTAATATCAAAACTTCAACTTAATGTACCGGAAAATAAGTAGGTATGTGTAAAACTGTTACAACAATAGACAAAGCACGCTTAACGCCGCGTTCAAAATAAAGAGGCTTTTAAAAAACATTTCAAATATCCGAGCAAACTAGAGAGTGCGAGAGTGGACAATACGTTGCATTGGGACCCGGCACCGGGTCATTTCCGAGCGACTATTGTATCACGTAAAGATGGTTCCATACCAACAGAGGCTAGCAAAAATATTACTTTAGAAAACTTCCTCTCTTCCTGGCTATAGATGTATATTCCACATAGTGATGGGGTCAGACATCCTACATTTGCTTCTCCGTAAAGTAAATAGACAATAAATGGAAATAGAATCTTCTGTTCCACATTAGTGTCTAGAGTTCGTTTTTGAATACGATTTCACGATTTCAAATTTAGGTGTCATAATAAAAGTAGTTTGTGATGATGAGTACCACGCGTTTTATTTTTGAGTTGTTTATATTTTTTTTCTACACAACCAACTGATATCATATTTATTCTATGCTGATACTTCAACCGTTAGATACAATCACTGCCTTTCGAGCACTTTGATAAAAAAAACGATCTGATCTAAATTCGACATTCTTATACTTATTAATTAATTGAATTAACAAAATTTGAGAATTTAATCTCTTGAAACCTTCCCTAAGTTGCAAACACAAACAAAATCCGTCGTGGTCTACAACCATCTGAGATTAATAAAAATGGCATAAAAAATTTAAAATGGCAATCAAGCAATACTTGTAGTGCCCTGCAGTTTTGCCCGCGTAGTTGCCGTTTTTCGTCATTATCCTAGACTATAATCCAACAATGCTAGAAATTTCAAATGTTTTAAGGCAAAAATTTGGCTAGGACTAGAGCAGAACGGGCACGGCCCGTCTATGTAAATTTACCAACGTTAATTACATACGTACTTAAAAGCATACATAAAATAAACAATCACTAACTTTTGCGGGGAAAAAAGTACCCTTTACATTTATCAAGGCATATGCTGCCGCCAAGCAGTAATGTGCAAACATTACTGTGTTCTGGTTTGAAGGGCATTGTTTCCAGGAAATTACAGGGCTTAGAGATATAATACCTTATGTCTTATATCTCTAAGCCTTAGAGATACAATATCTTATATCTCTAGGAGACAAGCGCAGTGCAGTGCAGGTAATGATTTGGACTCTACATATTCCAATAGCTACGTGTTACTGTGCTGTTATGTGGCAGGCATGTTGCTTACCATCAGGCAGATGATCATCACTTTTTGTCACTCTATACTATAAAAAATGTTATTATTATGCTAGTGTTATTACTACTTACGTTTGATTTTTTATTAAAATCTGCTTAGGCTTTACAGAGAAACATGAGAACAATTATACCTAATTATACCTCTACAAACTTTTACATGAGTGAGTTATAACGTATTCGCAGTGTATCGCCTAGCTTTCTATGTATAGCTCCCTCAACCTAAGGGCACGTTCACATGTCGCCAAAGAACCTCTTAAATGTAATTACCATCGTAATAAACTCAAGATTCTTGGCGTTAAGTACTCACGTTTCAGCTGTAAAAAAGAGCAGGGATAATCCAGACGATGTCTGTAGCTTCAAAGTGCTAGCGTAGACAAGATAATGGTTAATTTATGAAGCCTAAATTAATTTTCAATGGCTTTTAAAGGTAGTATGTTAATTAAATACATATGTAAATTAATTACTTTAGACATAATTCTCAAACGGATTTTAACAAAAAATTCTGATAGGCCGTTTTTAATTAAATCTCTCTTTGTCAATTTTAACTGGCGGGAAACGTCGAAACGAAACAAAAAATTGCGTAAAAAATACGTAAATATGTTTCTACTAATATTTTAAAGATGAAATAAAATATTTAATATTAATTGCAAGATACGAGTACGTCATGACACGATAGTATTTTCCACAAGCTGTGTCGAATAAAACGGTAACGGGAGAATCATATGGAATAAGTCCATGCCGATTTCAACGTGGTTTTAACTTACTTAACGTATTGGTTGAATATCACATTAATTGTAATTTATAAATAAACTAGCTGAGCCCTGCGCGTGTTGCTACGCCATCTAACAAAAATTGGCCGTACCAACTCAGACTTAGAACAAATTTAGTTAGCTTAGGTTATGACGCAATCTTAAAAGATAGATACATGCTGTCACGAACTTCGGCGCGCGTAACGAAAGCTCTCAAAAAGTATTTTTTCCCGTTTTTGTTACTTCTTTAATGCTCCGCTCCTATTGATAGTAGCCTAGTATTATATAGCCTAAAATGCTCTCCGATAAATGGACTACCCAACAAAAAAATACTCTTTCAATACGGACCAGTAGTTCCCGAGATCCTAGCGTTCAAACAAACAAACAGACTCTTCAGTTCTATAATATTAGCACACAGTTACTTAATAATAGTTTTAATAAATAATTTATGTAATGTTAAAAATGAAATAATTTTATCATCATCATTGTTAATATTATTCGATAAATCACACTTATATAAAGGCTTGTTAGAGTATGTTTGTGACTTCTACATGTCCAAGCAGCTGAAGCGATTTCAATAAAATTTGGTATGTTAGACTAATACATAGGCTACTTTTTATCTCGAAAAAAATACGGAAACTACGAGAACGGGAATTACGCGAGTAAAACCGCGGAGTGCTGCTAGTATGCATTATAAACGTGAAAGTTTGTGGTAATTTATGAATGTATGTTTGTTACTCATTCACGCAAAAACTGCTGAAGGGATTTGGATGAAATTTGGCAATAATAGATGCTCAGGATTAACACATAAGCTATTTATTTATTTATAAGGATCGGGAATTGTGTGGCTGCTAGTCTGTGTGTAATGAACTACTTGTAATAACCGTTATCAATTAAAAAAAAAACAGTTTAGAAGAACGAGACGTGCAGGGCATGTGCCTGATGGTAAGCAAACTGCCAGCCACATAACACAGTGACCCGTAGCTATTGGGGCATGAAAAGTCCAAATCATTACTACAGCACTACACTGCGCCTGTCACCCAGAGATAAAAGATGCTTTATCTCTAAATTGATTATGATTTTATGTGTTGTAAACGGAGCTTAGTATCTCGCACCAAAATTAAAAGTGAACTTTAGTGCGCACAACAGTTGATTTTAAACAATGCGCCTCGCCGTGTCGCTCCTCGTTTGTCTTTCAACTGTTGACAACTTGCAACTAACGCGCTGACTCATGAACGGACCTAGGATGCAGGAAAAGGGGTACCAAATTACCCTCTTAGTATTTTGTACTATGATATACGTACGTGAATGCAGAATAACGCCTAATGGTCGTAGCCCACTTATACACGACTCCACTCCCAAAAAAACGAATAAAATATCACTCAAAAATGGGATTTACGCCATGCCCGTTAAGATATAGATTACATTGGCAACATCGAGCAACAGTTGGCAACAGCGGGTCGTCTGCTAATTTATGTTGCCAATGTTTATTATGTTGCAATGTTGATATATCTTAACGGGCTTATAAATCTCATATTTGAGTGATATATTAATTGTCGGCTGGCAGCAGAGTCGCCTTGTCATTGTGACAAATGTTTTTTTCTATGGTATCCACGGGCCAAGTGGCAATCAAAAGTAAATTAATATGAAACTGGTTATATAGGTGTTATGTGTATTCCTGTATTCTCATCTACGTGATGACGTCATCTCGTTTCATATATACAATAATCTACAGCGCTGCATGCTGATTTAAACTAAATCGATTTACTGTAAAATAAGCAGCCCACTAAATGGACCACAACTAGGACTAAGGGCCTTCTATCGCAAGGAGAGAGTCAAGACGATAATCCACTACACTGGTCTAGTGCGGGTTGCTGAATGATGCATGACTTCGAAATATTACACAAACCAGGGGCTATCTGCCACGACACTCACCAGCCAGCCCTACTACCGCCTAATTAAATCAGCTTTAGTTTTGCTGTTGCAGTCTCTATCTATTCAAGTGACAAGAAAAGAGAGGCCGACATCAAAGCTAAGACAGTATTCGTTAGGCGGTAGACCCCCAAGACTGCACATCCGTGGGGTGTGGGGTATAATAGAAGAACTATGTGTCAAGTTTTCAGCGTGCTTCAAATACCTATACAAAATTTGCTGCCAGCTCTCGTAATATTATAGCAAATACGAATTCAGTGTACTAAAAAACGCATTTAACTGGCATTCAGGATGACGGCCTCACTTTTGAGTGAAAGAAGGCCCCGATACCTAGGAGATGAGCTCACCTTTAGACATTTCTTCACGACCGCGGAGAAGATGGTGTGACGACGTCATGGAAGTCGCGGTGTGACTTCACTCGCCTAGCACTGGACAGAGCCACATGGCAAAAAATGGAGGAGGCCTTCATCCATAATTATAATAAAAACATTACTATGTTCCGATTTGAAGGGCAATGTTTCCAGAGAAATTACAGGGCTTGGAGATATAACATCTTAGATGTCTGGGTGACGAGCGCAGTGCAGTGCTAGGTATCTAATGATTTGGACTCTTCTTGTTCCAATAGCTGCGTGTCACTGTGCTGTTATGTGGCAGGCATGTTGCTTACCATCATGCACATGTCCTGCTCGTCTCGTCACTTTAAAAAAAAAATTGGGTGCCTAGGAAAGAAGTTATGTAAATAAGGATTTATAAATATCAGATGATCTGTAATATTCATAGGCAAATAAATGCTATTTTATTTTATTTTAGACGTTTCTTAGGTTAGATATTATAGCTTTACTTTCTAATTTGGAAATACTTCCTACAAAACTAATCAATATTTTATTTAAAAGGGGCTATGGTAGTTGGCTTCAAATGGCCTCTCCTGCCTATCGGACTTAGGCTTAGCGCAGCAGGCGCAGGACCATACTAAGTAATAAATTTAGTTTTGTTACATAAATATTTGTTAAATCCTGCTCTGTAACAAGTGAAGTACGCAAACGTTAATTCAGAATGTTTGTCATTAAAATATTGCATGCAATCTAGCCAGAGTGCAGTTTTGCGAGCTCCAGTAAGTTAGGTGATGTGTGTGAAGTTTGATTGTAGTTTGATTCAATCGTACACGGCGTTGGAGTTAAACTTAGACTGTTAGCTTACGATATAGAAACTCTTAGTAAACTTAATAACTAACAATGTCAGGGTGCGGTTTAGGAATATTTATTAATCTGATATGAATTACAAGTAATTATGTTACTTATATTACAAGGGCTGCTGAGCATAACTAGCAGTTTTAAATTAAATTTCACTAACTTTTGTAGTATGTTTTTTTTATAAATTAACGAGACAAACTGGACGTGATGTGTCTGTTTGTAAGTAACATGCCTGCTCATAACAGCACAGTGACACGCATCTATTGGTAAACAAAGAGTCCAAATTAATAGGTCCGGCGACCTTTTCCAAGGAGAGTGCAAGGAGAGGACGTGTGATCGCAGTTCCTTTTTTGATTGGTAAATGATATCACGTATGCGACCAAAATTTCAGTCGGACTGGACTGACTACATCAAACGTAAGCTACCCGTGTATTTATTTAAAAATGTGTAATAACTACGTCAGTTTTCATGTTAGCCATAGTGTCGTTGTTGTTGCTTAGTCGACTAGCAAGCGTCTACCACGCTTTTTTTTTAAATAAAGTGTGACGAGACGATCAGGACATGTGCCTAATGGTAAGCAACATGCCTGACACATAACAGCACAGTGACACGCAGCTATTGGAAAATGAAGAGTCCAAATCATTACCTAGCACTGCACTGCGCTCGTCACCCAGAGATCTAAGATGTTATATCTCTAAGCCGTGTAATTTCTCTGGAAACATTTCCCTTCAAACCGGAACACAGTAATGTTTGCACATTACTGCTTGGCGATAGAATAACTGGCAAAGGTGTGGTACTTCCCCAGGCGGACTCTGCCAAGAGTCCTACCACTACAAAAGTCCTACCACTACAGCTATCTATCTAGCTTCAGTTCGTAAAAGTACCGTAAACAAGAGAGACGAAAATTAAGATTGTCGATATGCTACTGTGCATTTACCTAACCCGTGAACTAGTTTAACATCGGAGCACATGTTCTAGGCGCCAAAATAAGAAAAAAATAGTGTAAGATATGTAACTACCTATGTCATTTTAGAATAATACAAGAACAAAATTAAAAATTTTGATTAACCCCCGACTACCTCGGATCTCGTATCATCTGTATAACGTTCTACTACCTAGTCAAGCCCTTTCATTTGATACCCATATTAAGGGAGTTGTGAAAAAAAGAAATGTATTTCACCATTTTGTGGTAGCGGCCATCTTGGATTTAAATTTGTCATAGTGCAAAGTGCTTTACTAGTCAAGCCCTTTCATTTGATACCCATATTGAGGTAGTAGTGAAAAAAATACTACAATTCGGAATTTTGTGGTGGCGGCCATCTTGAATTTGAAATTTGTTATAATGTATAGTATTTTACTAGTCAAGCCCTTTCATTTGATACCCATATTGAGGTAGGTTGTGAAGAATATTTTGTCCGTCATTTTGTGGAGGCGGCCATTTTGAATCGATATTAACCAAACATAGCTAAGAACATCCGCACGGATATTAAACTTCAAATAAAAAAAACCGCATCGAAATCGGCCCATCCGTTTCACCTCTACGGTGCCACAGACAGACACACACATACAGACAGACAGACAGACAGACAAACAGACAGACAGACAGACAGACAGACAGACAGACAGATAGACAGACAGACAGACAGACATCGACGTCAAACTTATAACACCCCTTTTTTGGTCGGGGGTTAAAAATAACATGGCTGACAAATTATAGTTGTCTAAAAAATCTAAATTTGAGAAAAATTATACATTGTAGCCGTCTCTTTTGTTGTAGTCCATGGGACGATGACAGCAATATCTTTATTTTAAAGTAAAAATATGCTTTTTGACTAGGTATTGTACAATCGAGTCAATTTTAATTTTGTTGGATTAAATGTATTTATCCTAATGGGGCTGAAATAATAATGTAGATCACAATAAGTCCGGCATTATGTTTTCAATAAACATATATTCCGAAAATTTTCTTTTCTTCGTAAAATCGAAACACAAATCATTTCTAGGCGCCTCTTTTGAAATCCAACGAACCGCTGAATGCAATAAAAGCCGGTATGTTAGTGTCCATAAAGGCATATTCATGGAACGACAGACCACGTGCCATTTACTACAGTTCTAATTGAAACAATCACTCTACATCAGAAGGGGCAGCGAAGCGTTAATAGGTACGCATTTGAACGTAGGCCTTCACAAAGCAATGTTTGCTGCGCTGTGTCAAGGTATATACGAGTCAGTAATGAAATTCTGACTAATATGAAAATTATCTTTTTTGAGGCAAAAAATTAACCGCTAAGTTTTATTTCCTTTTCAGTAAAGGAATTATTCATTAGCGCCACAAGTGGTCGACTTATTGGTGAGAGCAAACTATTCCAGGCAACCAGCCTGTCCCTGTTTGATTCAGCCTATTCCTGATATTGTTATAGACTACTAGAAGACCCTACAGACGTAGGTCTGTACAAAAGTAAAAACAATAGAAAACTTCTTATTTTTAATATTAGCAATTGTTTCATTTGCCATTCAGACATAAAAATGTTAAAAAGAACAGAAGATTTGAGATTATAAACTAACCTTATTATGTGTGGGAAGATTGTGTTTTTGGTCATCGTCCTCTGTGTATTGGATATAGTGTGTCGGACTTGATACCACCAAAAGTGGTGTCCCTACCGACTTCAAGCCCCATGGGTTTCAGGATTTTGAGTTGCAGGATTGCTGTCGCACTCATCCATCTGGACTCGCAAAAACACTCGGTGGTGCAAAGTGATTTCGAATCTGCGAACTTCCGTAATGTAAAAAAAACACGGGACTTCATCACGATCAAAACTATAGTTTAATTACCTCGACGTTTTGGTAGCAGTACAACCGCAGCGCCGTGGTCAAGAGAAGACTGACAGTTTTGTTTTGAAAAGTGTTACATTATGTGTTCAAATCGCGAAAGGTTAAAAAGAATGTGCGAACTACCGATTGTGAAATCCCACTTTCTGAATAATACGCCACAACTATCTTAGTAGGCCACCACTGTTTTTAGAACTTGCGAGGCCACTTCACAAAAAAGTCGTGATGACTTTGGGGGAAGGGGTAAAATATTCAGCAAGAAGATATCCAAAATCATTCAAGAAAAGGTTAAGTTTTTAAATCTAAGAAGAAAAACAAAAAAATAGAGTGTAATTTGATCTTATGGATTTGAAATAAATTCATACTATCTATAGATACAAGAAACGGGAAGCCAATTCGTTATGAAACTTAGTAACTGCTCTACATTAACGTTGCGTAGCGCAAGTTAAGGCAGCCAGGTACAATATGGATAGACGTGTAGTGTTGGAACAAGTATAATACAATACTGTGAATTCAATTCCAGTTTGCAATTTTGATGTATCACTTTTTTATAGTACCTAATGAATAACGGGACAATCAGGACATGTGCCTAATGGTAACCAACACGGCTGCCCATAAAAGCACAGCATGACACAACTATTAGAACATGGAACATGAAGAGCCTTAATCATTACCTAGCACTCCACTGTATTCGTCGTCCAGAGATATAAAATGATTTATCTGTTTGTCCTGTAATTTATCTGGAAACATTGCCCTTCAAACCGGAACACAGTGATGTTTGCCCATTCTGCTTGGTGGTACCTATAACTGCCAAAGGTATGGTTCTACCCCAGGTGGACCCTGCAAAGAGTACCACATCATGTATCAACTATGGTATTTAGTTTCTTTGTACAGGCATCTGAAAACATTGACTATAGTTTTTTAGTTTTTTTTTACGTACTTCGTAATTTTTACTAGGAAAATTAATGTGGTTTTTACTCATTTAACGTCGACCTAATTTTCAGCCGCATAATCCGGACTTATCTGATATCACACGTGAGTAAGCCAACATTCAATTAAAGCAGGAGTTTTTGTAACAAGTTATTTATTTGAATTTGTACTACGTTCTAGGAAACTTAAAATAATTAATGCGAAAATCATCCACAACTAAGTATTTTTTCTATAAGAATACTTTATGGTTATGTTTTTTTTTTTATTATGTTTGTTTCTATGATTATGTTTACAAGATCATCTAGTAAGCTACATCTGAAACAGACACACCGTACAGTAGGTACGGCAATCGATCTCACTACAATTAATGTATGATAATTTGTACAACAGTTGGAGGGTTGTACCAAATACAACCTAAACAAATACAGGAGTACATCATAGAGAGCATTTAAGGCTCTAATAATTTAACAACAATCAAAAGAAACAAAATTAAACAACAATCAAAAGAAACAAAATCCAGGCAAGATATAATCGAACATGCGACAGACTTCTACAAAAACATTATGAGGAAAAAAGAGAAGTCGAGAAAATGCAGGCTAAGGAGAGAAAGGCATGGAAAAAGTTTGAGGTGGCCTATACCCAAAATGGGATCCATTTCCAAAACCCAACTGCAAGCTAACACAATTACTAACAACTAAGATTAAGATAAATACCAACAACATTTAACAACATTGTAAATGAAATATGATTGTGAGGTTATGGAATAAATGGCTTAATTAATTAATTAATTAATTTGTACAACAATGCTTTTTTTAATTATAAATGTCCTTAGGCACCCAAAATAGAACAGAAATATGAAAAAGAGGAATGGAAAGGAGAGAAATGTTGAATTGTAAGTACGAGTATAACGCGACTTTTTCGGTTTGGTAAAGGGGTTTCCTTAACCTTGTATTTCACTGAGTCTGAAAAGTTAATTTGTACGGAACAGCGTTTATATGAAGGCTGCGTCTACAACAATGTTGATGTAACTTTTAAACCTTGCACCATTTTCGCTTGGTGCATCACTAATGTGTAAATGCTCGTAACTCAAGGGAGCAGAAACATTGCCTGTACAATTGTACGCCGGTGACGAGTGAACATCCACAATACTGCCAAGGCGCGCTGATTAAGATAACGCGCGACGCTTTGCGAGAACGTCAAAAGAACTACGTTTCAAAGACTGTTGACTTTTGAATGTCGCATTGCCTTGCTGCTTTGACGCCAATTCTAGTGTGCAGTGACGAAATAGGAAAGACGGTATTCGAGCGTATTATTTTTAAGGAAAATAAACATTATGCTATGTTTAAATGATTATGAATTTATTAACCCCCAACCAAAAAAAGGGGTGTTATAAGTTTGACGTCGATGTCTGTCTGTCTGTCTGTGTGGGTGTCTGTCTGTGGCACCGTAGAGCTCAAACGGGTGGGCTGATTTTGATGCGTTTTTTTTTATTTGATATCCGTGCGGATGTTGCTATGTTTGGTTAATATCGACTCAAAATGGCCGCCTCCACAAAATATTTCTTCATAATCTACCTCAATATGGGTGTTAAATGAAAGGGCTTGACTAGCACAATACTATACACTATAACAAATTTCAAATCTAAGATGGCCACCACCACAAAATGGCGAATTATATATTTTTTTCACTGCTACCGCTATATGGGTATCAAACGAAAGAGCTTGGCTAATAGAATACTTTTCACTATGACAAATTTCAAATCCAATATGGCCGCTACCACAAAATGGCGAAATACATTTCTTTATTCACAACTCCCTCAATTTGGGTATCAATTGAAAGGGCTTGACTAGTAGAATGTTGTACAGATAACAAATCCGAGGTAGTCAGGGGTTGATCAAAATTTTTAATTTTGTTCTTAGATTATGTGATTAAGTTATCTTTATGTCATATATGGTTATGCTAGTAAAAATTATGCGAAAACAGTTATACGTTTGGTTGTTATGTTAAATTATCATTAGTCCTAAAAATGTTATGCCTACTTAAACTAGTACAAAAACCATAAAAAACCCATTTTTAACAAAACAAATTACGTTTCAATTAAATGTTTATAGGATTGTAAGATCAAAATTCAGACACATAAACAGACACAAAATAAAAAATTGTAACTACCGTTTGTACTTTTTCATTCAGATTTAGTGAAAAGTGGGTAATTTGGAAATACAAACAGACAGTTCAATATCTAAAGTATATTGAAGTATAGATAACTCTGACGAAATTAAAACATCTCAATCACAATCGTGATGTAAAAATAAACTTCAAAGCAAATAATTACATCGTTAAACGTATCAATCTTCACTGATTGAAAAAAGTTCGCCGTCGAAAGCGCACTCAAAGACGTATCAAATTCAAAATATGAATAGCACAAAGGCAAAATATCCATAATGAGGGTCAAAGTTCCTGTGTTGACAATTTCGTTACTCGTAACGTTTATTTTTATACTAATGGGACCAAATTACTTCGATTTTAATGATGTGTAAAAATGTAATTATAATTTCCTTTCAAACGTTTTCTTGAGTTGCGATTTAATTCGTAATTAATTTGAAACACATTTCTTAATTGAATGATGATGACGTCTTCTAGCCGATTTCGGCTAGAGCGACTGCTCCGATTTCTTTTACATTTCTGTGGAGCGTGATTGTTGGTGTCCTCTCAGGTGACTTATGGTATCTTATGTTTGTTGTGAAAGTGCATGAACAGTCACCGCCAATCTCCGCGGTTTTATTCGCTCATTTCCCGATATTTTCCCGTTATAATATTTGTAGCCTATAGATGTGACATTTCAGACTACAATCTAAGTTAATTATGTTCCAAATTTCGATCCGTTGAGATGTTCCGACGTGATTGAACAAAAACACCCAAACTTCGGTATTAATCCTATCAGGCACTATTATAAGGTCCTGTAAAATAGTGCTTACTACTAAATGACCATAAATACTTAAATTTATAAATGTTGTAACTCCATTTTTCCATCATTTATGAAGCGATTTTGAAAGTTATTATTGATTTAGAAAGAACACTCACACATTTTATACAAATCGGTTTAGTGGTTTTACTTTATTTTTAAAGTCTTACTCTACAAATAAACTGACTTTTGTCAGTTTGTCTGTAGGGTTTTTAGATTAAAAAACCAGATTTAAAAAAACATATGACTGACATTATTGATAACCACTTATTCAAAAGCTTCGACTGTTTCCCTTGTCAATTTTATTGGCGTGCATCCATTGTAACCTTCCATATACCAAAAAGGTCATTTTTATTTGATTAGTGTAGTTCTGATCTTAGCGCGTTTAAATAATAAACAAAGAATACTGTTCTATTTGGCTATTTAACATTTTCCTTTTTTTTAAGCAATGAATGAATGAATGAAAACTCTTTATTGTTCACAACTTAAAATAACACATACAATATTGGAAAACAATAAAACTAGTGAAACAGCTGGCGGCCTTATCGCTGAAAGCGATTTCTTCCAGGCAACCTTGAGTAATTTACATAATGTTCGTGTAAATTTTGCTATGAAAAATCAGCCGATTTTTTATTTTTATTTTGTTACTCATTGAATATTTGCATTATAAAAGAAAATTGTGAGGTAGCCCCAACACAAGGTACGACAAGTTGGCGTAATATGTATCAGAGTATGAAAATAAGTGGGCATACGCTATTTTAACTATTACGAGAACAAGTAACGTAACGTAACACGAATATAATAGAATACAATTATTTCAAATGAAAAACTATGTCAGCATCATGGACGGATAAAAAAGTCGGACGTAGTCTCGCTAAAATAAAAACTTTGTTCATAGAGTCGGCCACATAATATGCATATGATACAGGATGACACGCACACATGTGTGTGCCAGCGAGCAACACGGAAGGGAGTAGGCATACACAGCGTTTCCCCTCTGTCAAAGTACGAGTCCGCGTGGACCATGGAGTTTGATAATATACTGTGGCTGAGGGCGGGGCTAGATTGTGAATGGTGCTTTATTTTTTATGTGTTAGTGATATGGTTGTGTGAGTATGATCGGTAATGGATCGTTACAGGTATGTTATGTATGTAATAGTGCGGCTTTGAGCTAGTGTGTAACTTTCCCCTCCTGCAAGAAATGACAGAAAAATTTGAACACATTTTACTTACTCCCTTCCGCGCTTGCGCGGAAGATCGAGTTGCTCGATGGTGTGTGCACGTCAACCTGTATGTGATAGCGCACATTTGCATATTATTTGGCCGACTCTATGGACACAGTTTTTTTTAGCGCGACTACGTCGGACTTTTTTTAAACGTCCATGGTCAACATACTTTAAAAAAAAACATATATACGGTCGAATTGAGAAACCTCCTTTTTTGAAGTCGGTTAAAAAAGGCACCGACGTAGCGAGTTATTAGCGAATAATTAATTATTACACTCAATATTTAACTGTTGAATATAACTGGATGTGTAAATATTGTATGACAAATTCTTTCACTGTATCTTTCAAGATATTTTCAAAACTAGGCCGATCGGCCTAAAGCGATAAAGTAAGGCAAAAGCTAGAAAGTCTCTGGGCGAGTTCTCGCTCATTTCATACCAGTAGGTAGGTACAGTTGCCAAGGCGGCGGTTCATTATCGCTGCCCCTTCTGTCTCCTGCTAGCATGATTTACTGCGCATTTAACTTTTATGGTAGTGCTAAGTGGCTCGCAGAAACGATGCACTGGGTAACAGTGATTGAAGTTATTTGAGTTTATAGCTGTTTCAGTGGATTGAAAGTTTTATTTGAAAATAGTTAAGCTGCCGAATATAGTAAAATTATTCATAAGAAAGTTTGTATATGTGCATAAATTTTAGCAGCGCCCTGCGCTACGTATATTGTTCTCGTTGCTGTAATTTTCCCGTGGCAAAAATAAATAGTCTATGTGTTATTCGAAACTATAATCTAGCTGTGTTCCAAATTTCAACCTAATTCGTTCTGAAGTTCCGACGTAACTAAGCACGAACCATCAAAACTTTTGCATTTACAATATTAGGGGCAATGCCTAGTTTCCATCAGACCAGAACAGCCAAGCCACGTTGGAATCACATCGGAGAACAAACAATTAGTCGATGCTAGATGAGCATCAGAATCTATCTCATTCGCAATTGATTCCCACGTCTGTACAGTCTGTACGTCCCACGATCAATGGCCCTTCGTAACTATCTAAATGTTTGGTCCGGTCGTCTACCACCATCTGGCTGCTGAGGATAGGGCGAGCGACATAGCGTAATTTTCCTGTAGCTTTACCGCATTCGTCAACTTAACGTTGGCGACCATAAAATACCACTATGGATAGTATACGTATATAATAGTCGGCAGAACGGTACATATTTGATACCGGCACTCTTCTCCTACAGTGACCTCTCCTAAGCAGCCGCGCGATGTTCTCAACATCATGTCCTCTACTCGTTTAGGCTGGCGTCTACACCACCCAACCTAATGTAGGCCGTATCGTCGTGACTTTGGAGCCAAATACTATAACAAACGGCCAACTTTCAAGAACCACACTCAAGTACCACGCTGGCTTGGAATGATTTTGGTGTGTTACTTTGGGCAGACAAAGATAAAAAAAAAACAAGTAACGTTCCCAAGTCTTTCCAGCCCCACCCCATCCCAAAGCTTCTGCATGGACTACTCGAATAGAATAGAGCGTATGTAAAAGTTCTCCCCACGAATGAGATTAGCAATCAGTCAGCACGAATCTACTGAGGAGAATGACTGATCTCCAGAGTGTACCATGAGAATGTTCCGAGCCATGCACCTACTATCGGTTTATACCCTTTCCCTAGTCCTTCCACTTTTTAAAAAAGTTTACAGAAATTGTCTCCCATCTCCCCATTACTGCAAACTACAGAATGTCAAATCAAATTATTGACATTAACATAATTTGCTAATCAAATTTCACCAGCAAACTGAAACACTGGCTCCACCTTTTGCGAAATTAACTATTTTGCATTTTGTAACCCCTTTATTACCACAAGTAAACGAAACATGAGTCTTATTATTTAGAACCGACTAATCGTAACTTAGCCTCTGTTTTTAACTTACAGTGTTGCAAAGACTTTCATGAGAGACCCGTGAAAACTCGTCCTGGCTAATGTAAGCTGAAAAGTTAAACAAATTGGCCCATCTCGTGACCTTAACAAGGCTACAAAAAAGGAAGCCTTGTTTTCAAGGAAACTTCTAAAGTTGTACAAGTCAATTTCAAGACAAATAGGAAGTTGCTTTTTAAAACGTAAATTCCTACACCTTGGAGCTATTCATATTCCTAGGGTAAAAATTGGAGTAATTCATACTCCTAAGGTAAAAATAAGAATATATATTATTTAGTGGATAATAATAAGGATAAGTAATAGAAATATATTTATATATTACCTATGTAGTTCGTAGAAAAAAGAATCAATCGTAATAAGTTGAACTCCTCAAATTGATGAACAACGCGCAGATAACTTGTTGAAAGCCCAGCGAACTGGTTACGAACTGCGATCCACACAGCTCGCTCTTGATGGATGGAATCAATACCACGCTCCGGCGGTTATAAACTACACTGTGAAAGGTTAATGGCAAATTATTATTGGTCAGATCAATATTTGAACGAAAGTCATGAGGATTGAACATTATTAACTGGTTTTTAGAAGAATACCTACTGAAGTTAATTTTATGAACTGATGCACTTATCATCGCACAACTCAACAAAGCTACAGAATCAGAAAGAATATTAAATGTTCCCTTCCTTCCACTCGACACCATCAAAACGACACCATCGGTGGTGTCGTATGGAATCACTGGTCCATACGACACCACCGACTAATAGTGAGGTTACCTACATACAAAGTTGTTGATATGAAAACTCCAATTAAGTTCAAGCAGTTTCATCAATGAGGTATGTCATTTGATAAAGTTTATATTTATCTGTCACTCAAATGGTCATCTTGACATTGTTCATTGTAATTTGCATATTATTGTCTTTCCGTCCGAATATTTAAATTTTTCACAATCAACACACAATCAACAGCACATCACTAAGGTGGTGTCGTATGGACTAGAGATTCCATACGACACCACGGATGGTGTCGTTTTGGTGGTGTCGAGTGGAAGGAAGGAAATGTTCCATGCGTATAATTTTTTTTTTACTACGGACTGGACATGTGCCTAATTTTAAGCAACATGCCTGCCCATAACAGTACAATGATGCAGAGCTATTGGAACATGAAGAGTCCAAATCATTACCACTGCGCAGCGCTCATCACCTAGAGATGTAAGATGCTTTACCTCTTTGCCCTGTAATTTCACAGGACCACAGTGCCCTTCGAACCGGAAACATTGCTGTTTTTATATTTTTACACAACTACATCCCGTGGTTTTACCCGCGTCGTTTCCGTTCTCAATGTTTTATTTATTGTTTTTTTTATTTCCTGGTCTAGATTTTAAGTGGGAAAATAATAATAATTGCGCATCTGTATTTCTTTCTACAAATTAATGACAGCATTAATTTATTTATATTGCCTTCCAATGTAGTATTATGTGTAAAGAATTCCGAACACTGATACACACGCACAACCTATACTTAAAATTACTCTCATAATTTGATGCAGTCATCTGAAAAGCAAATGAGGCACTATCATGGCCGAAATGGGGCGCCACAATGCCAGGCTAATTGTCATCACAATGACAGCGATCCCCGAACGATATTAGCCGAACCCATGCCGAACCCAAACCCGTCAACTAACTAAACGACCAATCGCCAATTTGAACTTAAGAGGAGAAACCCTATTTAATTCCTTCTTGATGGCTATATTTCATGTGTTATTTAAAACTGAACGCTCTTTGATTAAAGCGACGTGTGAGCATAATGCTGGCTGGCGTTTATCTCGCTCTATGCATAAGCATTGTTATTTAGCGTGGCAATAAATAAATAGTACAATTATAAATAAACATGACATGATTCATCTTTATTTCACATTAATCTTTAAAACAGCAAGCGATGGAGGTTTCCTGACTCCTACTAGCCTAAAAATACAGTAATAAACCCGCGGCCACTTCATGGTGTCTAACTTAGCTGTTTCACCTCAGTTTGATTCCTATCCCTTGTTTATTAGTAGAGATTTTCTACGATAACATGGCCCGCCCCTCCAAATTTCTGTTTTAATGTGTGTTGTCACATCCTTATGAAAGAGTTCGTATGTAGTTGTAATTATTCGTCTGCAGTAGCAGTACGCACACATGCGTGGTGGTACGTTGTATATACTTTCACAAATACTTTCAAACGTTTTGAATTCTGGAGGGGCGGGTCATGTTATCGTAGTAAATCTCTAAGAAGAACTATACTGTACTAAATAATAGGACGAGTGCTACAGCAATCTCCTCATGTTATTACTCAGTGCCATTCCCAAAAACAAGTATCCTGCAAACATTGGACGCACCCCAATCAGTCAGAAACTGTTTGTCCTGTAAACTCTCTCCAATCAGAGTACGTAACTTATAGAGTATCCCATCACTTAGGTCTGGCAATATTATACTTAAGAGGGCGTTCTAGAATTGCACCTATCTGATTCGATCACTTGAGAGGGATAATGATAAAGAATTTTGGGAAATCGCTGGAACGTGCAATATTTTGGTCTTAAAATTATTTAAGATAAACATAATCGCCGTTGTGGTCATAAAGGAAGCTGTGGTAACCCAGTGACGAGAACGTCCGATATCTTGAAGTCGAAGGTTCAAACCCTAGCTGCATTTTTATGTAGTTTTCCAAGTGTAGATGAATAAGTTTGTCAATATGCATGGCTTTAATGGTGAAGGGAAATTTGCTGAGGAAACCGGCTTAAATTTCAATGACATGAGTCATCCGTCAGCCTACAGTTGGTTGACGTAATGGATTATGCACTTGACTCTCTCCTTATAGATGTCCCATGTTCCTACAGCTGAGACTCATTGCCAGTTTCAGCTGTGGGAGCAAAAAGTACTGCAAGACACATAGAACTAAAAACTATCTTGTTCACGTGAGTTTTCAAAATAATAACAAAGGTGTCAAAATAGGCTTAGAAGCCACAATACCAGTGAATTTATAATCATTTAGTCAAACTTATCACATCTGTTTTTTTACGTCATAGATTCAGGATCAAAACGCGTGAGCATTGTCTGATTGAAGCGGAAACCCCGTATATTTTATGTTGATTTGTTTAATGAAGTGTTTGTGCGTTGTAACCCTTACCCATGCCCCACTTTATTGGAAAGGATGGAGTTTAGAAACGATTGGCCGGTCGAGGGTAATTTTAAGTTGAGTTTGCGCTTTTTGCTGATGATATTTATGTAGGAAGTTCAACGTCTATTCGTTAAACTAAAATAACTTAGATGTTCCTAATCTATACTTATAATAAAACTGTAACGGGTCGAATTCTGTACATTGAAGATATTTTGAAAATTTTATTTTTGGGGCAATCCATAATCGATACTGATGGCGAAACTGCATTTTTTTTCTTTCATGTCTGTCTGTCTGTCTGTCTGTCTGTCTTACTGTATAGGGATCACGCATCACGCCGAAACTACTGATTCAATTCAGCTGAAACTTGGCATGATTTTAGTTTATACTAAGGACATTGCTGTAGGCTACTTTTGACCCCCAAATTCTGATCGGTTTTCTTGCGGGAGGGGGTGAAATTCAGAATGTGTATTTGGTTGTAACTCATGTTTGCGTTGTTTAATTTCATTAATTCTTTTTTTGTTAGAAAAAACACATTTTTTTATATTGTTCCGTCAAAATTTGAACAATATCGGTCTGTTGGTTCGGAAATTACACAAACATTAAATAATAACGACACGCGCGGCGCGTTCGGTACATACTAACTTCTATGTATTCTGTGTATCACAGACGATCCACAGAATATCTAGATTCTAGAAAGTGCCCACGTGATCGCGTCGCGTCGTCTTGGATGACAAAATAATTGTCAAAAATATATTTTCGTGTGGAAAAACAAACATCATTCGGTTATAATCGACTTCAAACAAGGAGGATGTTCTCAATCGGGTTGCATGTTTTTTATTTGGTTTTATTTTACGCGATAACTCCGCTAATTGTTAGTTGATTTTGATAATTCCTTTTTTGTTTGGTAGAAAATACTTCAGAGGTGATCTTAGATATCGAAAACAAGGAGGTAGTTTTTCAAATATCAACAAAAAACTAAAAACAGCTTAGATTTATCTGTACGACATAGTTATACCTTCTTATAAAATTTAGTCGAATGACAGAATTAAATTACCTGTCATTGAAGTAGATTTTTGTATTTTGGAGAAAACATATCAGCATAATAAGTAGCAGCATAAACAACCCATTAAATGATCCCACTTCTGGGCGTCGGGGCCTTCTCTCGCTAGGAGAGAGACAAGGCTATAATCCACCACGCTGGCCCAGTGTCGGTTGGTGGATGACATATGACTTAGAACTTAGATTATAGGTAGATTTCGGTTTCTTCACGGTGTTTTCCTTCACCGTTTTAATTACCGGCATTACGAACATGACTCTGAAAAGATAGTGGTGCGCGTGGTTTAGAACCCTGGGTCTCCGGATCGACAGTCGCCGTTCTCCCGACTAGGTCAGCTGTAACTTACTAGACCAGCCGTAACTTATTAGAAAACGTATTATTTAAATCCAAATACTGTTTAAAATTTAAAGGTAGTGTTCAACAAGCTTTGGTGACCGAAGCAGACCGTTGTTAGGGTTCCGTACACAAAGGGTAAAAACGGGACCCTATTACTGAGACTTCGCTATCGTCGTCCGTCCGTCCGTCCGTCCGTCTGTCACCAGGCTGTATCTCAAGAACGGTGATAGATAGACAGTTGAAATTTTCGCAGATGATGTATTTCTATTGCCGCTTTAATCATGGCGGAACTTATCAAGTGATCGGGTTGAAATTTGAAATAGAATTAGATTACAGTCTGGAAGAACACATAGGCTAAACATTGCCTATGTATAAGTACTCTATGTATTACGTAACAAACATCCAAACAGTGACATTCATAATATTTACAGGACAACGTTGGAACGGCTGAACATATTTGGATGGAATTCGAAACACACGTAGTTTGAACTCAGAAATAACAAATCGGTTACTTATAGGTAGGTTACTGTGACGTAGGAAAGACTAAGCAAATTTGGTAAAAAATTGAAACAGAAATAACTCATAGTCTGAAATACCACATTTATGTATTTATTACCTATCAACCTGAAAAGAAGCATGGGCCCTAAGGAAACAAATTTTAACTATCACGTCAAAACGGCACAACGATATGGGTTGACACACGAAACACAGATAGTTTAGAGTCTAAAATTTCACATGGGCTAATAAGTCTACATTTTCATTTAACTCCATATTAATATAATATAAGCATATATTTTCGTAAGGAACTTGATGTGATGGTAAGGTAAAAGCCAAAAAATGAAAAATATGTGCACCCGTTTTGGCGTAGATAATATAGGTGATTTGCGTTCACAATCGAAATAACAAGCAACATAATATTCTCATTAGACGGCGCTAATGCCAGTTTAAATCTAAAAGCACTAAAGGTCATTTAAATCGATGTTTTGCTATTGTGGTATGTATTTTTTTCTTTCATCACTAGGTGGCGTTACTGGTATTCTAAATTGTACTAATAAGTTTTTGCTGGCTAAAAGGATTATGATGCCAAATTTGGGTTCTTTCGTTCTTGATTTTTTTGTGTGTTACCTACAATTAAATTCATACATTAACATTTCACTAGAACTTGGCTTAGATTTACGGGTTCAACTTGCTTGAATATCATTAAAACTCAAAATTTTAATTATTTTGATTCCACACAGGCTTCTTTCAAAATTTTACTACGGCGAAGTCGCTGGTAACAGCTAGAAAACAGCTTGCGGATAAAAAGAAATAGGTAAGTAGGTATCAGATCATGCACATTAGCTTCAGACTTTTCATAATGTATCCTATAAAAATCCTACAAACTTAACACTTGCGGCTATGTTCGATACTACGAAACCTTACTAAGTATGTTTGATTTTGTTTAAAAAAAAAGAAAAATAAAGATGATAAAATTAAATAAATTTTTGTGTGGAAAAACAAATTCACTCAAACTTTTTTTTTGAACAAAACAAAGGTTTTTCAATGACTACTTATCCAAATATTTGACGTACGATACTTCCAATTAATGTATAAGTCAGTAACATCTGCTTACGCGAACGAAGTAGCGGGTTCAGCTAGTTTGAAAATAAAAATAAATATTATTTATGTTTTTTTTTTTTATAGCATACAACTCCGCGACGTCCGCGTTTGACTACCAACTCGCCTGAAGGTAAGCAACGGTGTGGTCGAAGATGACGCACATTAACCTAGAAAATACCTATTCACTCTGACCTGGAAAAGTTCTATATTGTAGTTTGAAACCTGGCCTGTTACTTTTGTCACAATTACAGCGTAACGCTCCATCTAGACAAGTATATAATCAAAGGCCTTATTAAGTTTCATAGAAAAATAAACTGTAAATGTTTAGCTTAGTAATAAATGCTGGTACGTCCAACAATCATAACAACGTCGTAACACTCAATCTCAATGAAACCAGTATTTCCTTTTAAAGACAGATATCAGCAGGCTGGTATCAGAACACGCAGATGGCTAGAGGCAGTGTTTATCCGAATCACCAGGAACAAACCAAGTTATCGCTTCCCTACACAAACACATGTTTCCTCGGCCTACGGTTGTGATTTCATCTCGAGGATACGGGCCATAATGTAAACATTATAATGTATGAAGTAAGTAATTTGTGTTAAATTAGTAATTGTTTTGTTAACGCAGTTTTTTAATTCTGAAACCGGCTTTCCTACTTTCATCTTGCCCCGTACAATTTTTAAATGTAGTCTATATGGCTATATGGTCTATATCAGTGTTCCAAAATGCATGGAATGTTTTAGTTTTTTGCGTGCTGTTTAACACTTTGTGATATATTTTTTATCTCCAGTTCAATAATTGAGTTTGATAATATTATATAAATTAATATAATGATATTATATAAATTAATATATTGATATTTTGATATTATATTGAAAACTTACATAATGATATTATATAAATTAATATAATTAATGTCAAATCAAAAAAACCAATAAAACCCTTTTCAAAAACCAATAAAGTTTTTTAATAGATTTACACTTGACCTCCATCTCGCCTGCATGACGTTAAACGACGATGCCGTCTGCCGTGTTTACCCAAAGATTGTAACCATAGGGGCAAACCCAGAGGGCGGGGGGAAGATCAATCAATATGCTTGGTTGGTATTTCCCCTATTCCCAGTATCTGTCCGATACTGGGTTTGGTAAATGGTTTAGGGAGTAGCGCAGGTCGCAGAGATCCCCTAAACAAGGCCAGTGGACTATCCTTCTCGAGGTTGCCGCCTGTTACTTGGCCAATTACCCTCTGTAATTGGTATAACAAAAACCTCTGGCCGGCCCACATCCCTTTCCTATCCCAAAGTCCTCTCACTTATCCCAACCCCCCAACCTATCCTAGTTTCCCCACACCATATCCAACCCTTTCCTTTAACACTTTCCCAATTCCTTCTCCCTCCCATACTCCCCCTTTTTCCAAACCTGCACAGCCGAACCGTGGCGGCGTATATCCACTTCCTGGGCCAGCAAAGCCCTGGGGCACCAAATACCCCCAAAAATCTGCACCACACCTACCAAGGGCGGGTAGTGTGTGAGTTTCTAAACATCAGCTCAACAACCCAAAATGTCAGCACAAACCAAAAGATTTTACCCCAGGAGGGTACCACTAGCACTGCTAGTGGAGAATCCTCACCGAGCCCAGCTCGGTCTGCCCCTCGTATTCTGGGGGCAATTTTGTGCGCTCAACCAGGCTCCAGCCTGGATTTATCTGGTCTTATGAAGGCCATACCAAGTACAAAAAACACCTTCGAGACGCAGTGGACTGTAGTCTCGCATAAGCGCCCTTGCAAAAGGGAGTCCACGCACTCGAAGGCCGAAACCCAAAAACAGGGGCAGAAGAGCGGACCAGAACGCAGTCGCCACAACAGGCGCGCGAGCAGGAAAGCACTTCAGCCTACCAAACCAACGACCATCGCAGCAGCGGAAACGCAGCGCGAAATAACACAATCCACCTCCACAGGGGTGGCACCACCACCACCACCACCACCAGTTCCCAGCCAAGCGAAGAAGAGAAGGAACCCGAGAGGTGCTCGCGGTAGACGGATCGCTGCGAAGGCTTCTACTCCCATTCCTGAAAAGGAACACCCCGAGAAAGGGGCTCTGCCGGGCGAGAGAGCTTCATCGAAGCGCGCTCGCTTGGACGAGACCTAATCTCCCAGAGGAGAAGCCAAACGCGCGAAGACCGACCCAAAACCCAAGCGGACGGTGAGCTACGCAGACGCGGCTCAATCCCACCTGAAGGTGGTGATTACTACCGTCCCACCGAGGGACCTCTCGCAGACCCAGGCAGAGGCGCTTAGAGAAGCTGTCGATGACAGCATTCTCCAGGCCATTCTGTCTCCAACCTCTTCGAGTTCATCCGCACCGGCTTTCCGTGGTCGACCCTTCCTATTGGACGGGGCGCTAGCGATGTGGTGCGAAGACGAGAACTCACTCAGCTGGCTGGAAGAAACGGTCAGAACCTTACCATCACCGGTTGCAAACACCAATCTAACGGTCATGAGGCAATCGGATATGAAGAAGAGGCTCAAGGCAGGGCTTCTGATTCATACCCGTATTGCTGACGCTGCAACACTGCACCGAGTCCTATGTGCCCAAAATCCGTGGTACAAAGTGGACTCGTGGCAGTGTTACGACATGACGGTAGATGAGAAACCACAGGAGGTCACGGGCTCCAAGGATAAGGTAGTGCACCTCATCCTAGGAATACCGAGGACCAGAAACAAACCATCCTAGACAGAGACCGCCGGGTGGCCCACATGTCGGGGAGTGGGTACATCCGCTTCTTCTCCTCAGAGGAAGCGAAAACGGCCGAACAGCAACCCGTGAAGACCAACACAGCTGGTGAAACAGAGGCAAAGGAGACATCGACTCCGGAGCCCTCCATTTCTGCTCCTAAATCCAAACAGAGCGAAGTGGAAACGGTTTCACCGCTGCAAAGTGAGGGGTGCTCCAGCAGTGACGAAGATGACGTCCTGCGTAGCCCTTAGCCCCCTCAACTTCATACAAACCAATCTCCAGCACAAACAAATAGCGGCGGCCACACTGCGCAGAGTGCTGGAGAAAAATAACAAGACCGTCGCCATGATCCAGGAACCCTGGATCAAAAACAACAAAATCTGCGGTCTCAATAACATCGGCGGTAAGTTAATGGTAGACACTACTGTCGAAAACCCCAGAACCTGCATTTATATGCCTAAATCTATAACAACCACTCTGCTTAACCAATTCTGTTCTAGAGACCTTACAGCAGTGAGACTCACAACAGAAAACCAAACTGTCCTAGTACTAGCATCAGTGTACCTGCCGGGCGAGGGTGATATTCCCTCAAAAGAACTGGCCGACCTGGTACAACACTGTGAAGCACAAGACTGGGACCTGATTGCATCTGCCGACTGCAACGCTCATCACTCACTGTGGGAAGTAAAACACCAACAAAGGGGTGAGTCTTTAGCCGAATATTTATTCCAAACCAATCTTAATATTTTGAACAGGGGTACGGAACCTACTTTTGTAAGCTCTAGGTACCAAACCATCATAGATATTACACTGGCAACCAACGCGGTGGCTAGTCAAGTTGAGGGATGGCACGTATCAAACGAGCCATCATTCGCAGACCACCGCCGCGTTTGTTTCCAATTACAGTATAAGTCAACAGACCCTGTTCCATATCGCAACCCCCGTAAAACCGATATAACAAGGTACACAACATCACTAAACCAAGCACTAGGTGATACACATCTGACCGACGCAACACTTAGTACAGAAAATATAGAAACGAACGTACAACTCCTAACCAAATCTCTGTTGAATAGTTATGAATTAGCATGTCCAGTGGTAAAATCAAATAACGTAGGCAAAGGTTCCTGGTGGGGGCCAGAACTTGATAGACTACGCCATAAACTAAGGACACTTTATAACAGGGCAAAAAACACCAGATCCATGGAAGACTGGGATAACTACAAAATTGCACAACGGCATTACAAGAAGCGTATCAGGTTTCGCAGAACAGAATCTTGGCACAACTTCTGTAATAGCATAAACTCAACAAACCAAGCCGGTAGAATAAAGAAAGTTCTAGCCAAGGGCGAGCTCAACCTCCAGGCTCCCTAAAAAGGAAGACGGCACTTACACAAACACAGACCGAGAAACAAGTGCAGTGCTTTGAGACTCACTTTCCTGGATGCCAGATCACAGGAGAGTTAGAATGGCCAGAAGAAAATACTGCACACCAACAACCCAAGAATGGGAAGTCGCAAACAATGTAGTAACCGCGGATAGAATAGAATGGGCACTAAAAAGCTTTAAACCCTTCAAAGCCGCAGGGCTGGATGGCATATTCCCAGCATTACTACAATGGCAACCAAATCAGGTAATAGAGCACCTGCTACCAATATATAGGGCATGTATAGCTTTTAAATACATCCCGAAAACATGGAGGAGGCGAAAGTCATTTTCCTACCTAAACCTGGTAAGGAGGATTACACACAAGCCAAATCGTTCAGGCCTATCAGCCTAACGTCATTCCTTCTAAAAACTTTAGAAAGATTAGTGGACCGACACCTAAGAGACGGGGCACTGAAACATAAACAACTAAATCCTCAGCAACACGCATACAGGAAGGGTAGATCAACAGAGTCGGCTCTACATATGGTCGTACATAAGATAGAATCGGCTCTCGCAAACAAACTTTCAACACTTGCTGCCTTCATCGATATAGAAGGGCTTTTGATAAAACAATGCACAACAGCATAAACCACGCCCTTTGCAAACTCAGGGTCGAACCAGTGATGAGGAACTGGATCACCGAGTTGGTTAGCAAAAGAGCGGTCCAGATAGTGATGAACACTACCACAAGAGCGAAGGTAGTAAAAGGATGCCCCCAAGGTGGCGTCTTATCACCACTATTATGGAACATAGTGGTGGACAGCCTCTTAAAGATCCTAAATGACAGAGGATACACTACTATTGGTTATGCAGATGACCTCACAATACTGATAAGCGGAAGCGCTGAAAATGTCCTTTGTAAGTGCATGCGCTCGGCCCTTCAGATTGTAGAAAAATGGTGTGGCGAACATCAACTGTCAGTAAACCCGAAAAAACAGAACTCATTCTTTTCACCAACAAAAGAAAGTTACCAGAACTACATCTCCCAAAACTATTTAACACCAAACTCTCCCTATCAACTCAAGTGAAATATCTGGGCGTCATTCTTGACAATAAACTGAACTGGGCGAGTCACATTGACACAAAAATTAAGAGGGCCTGCCTAACTTTTGGCAATGCCGGAGACTCGTTGGGAGAAAATGGGGTCTCAATCCAAAAATCACACTGTGGTTGTACACCTCAGTGATCAGACCCTCTCTGACCTACGGATCGGTTGTGTGGTGGCCCAGAACACAACTGACCACAGTAAAAGCTAAACTCCAAAGTCTGCAACGCCTGGCAAGCGTAGCAGCTACTGGATGCATGAAGACCACACCATCAGCCGCACTGGAGTATCTCCTAAGTTTGAGACCTCTACACTTAGTCATACAGGAGGAGGCTACGGCAGCCGCCCTGCGACTAAGGGCAAACGGACTGTGGAAACAAAATATAGAAACACAACACTCAAAAGTTCTGCAACAGGTGCTGAAAGAAATACCGTTTCTGGAGGCACCTATGGACAGAACAATATGTCAACATGTCTTTGATCGAAGATACAATATCCAACTCAATGCAGAATCAAAAGATAGCTCTGGTAGCAGAGAAGTGAGGATATACACAGACGGCTCTAAAACCACACAAGGTACAGGAGCCGGCGTCTTCTCAAATGACTTAAACATAAAAATAGCAACACCACTATGTAACCTTCCTAAATACAATCTTCCAAGCCGAATGTATCGGTATCACCAGGGCGGCACAGGCGGTCGCAGCCAGAGATGTTGGGGACCTAAACATCAAAATTGTCTCCGACAGCGCGTCAGTGCTTCAAGCCCTAAAAAATAATACCATAACCTCTGTCCTTATATTGGAATGCCACAATGCACTCCAATCCATAGCAGGGAACAGAGTAACCCTCCAATGGATCAAAGGACACAGCGACTCACTAGGTAACGACGCAGCTGATGAACTGGCCAAAAGAGGAGCAAAGGCAGTAGTATATGGACCGGAACCATTAATGCCTATACCTCAGGCCCAAATAAAAACATGGCTGCAGGAAAATACTGGGAAAGCACATTTAATGGAATGGAGAAACACTGAAGGTTGCAGGCAAACCAAAATGCTATTCCGGTAGCAACCAAAAAAACTTGCGCGCAACCTTATCAGATTAAGCAGGGACAAAGTACGTAAAGTTATAGGTATTATGACTGGCCACTGTCCTCTAAACAATCACCTTTTCAATATAGGTGTGACAGACAGCCCTCTATGCAGAGGATGCATGGAGGAGGAGGAAACGCCACAGCATGTGATTGTGGAATGCAGGACCGTGGCAGATCAACGGGCAGAATTCCTCCACTCCCCAGCAGCAGTCCCAGAGGCCTTCACCAACCTGAATGGGTTGCTTGCCTTCTGGGATAGCCTGGGATGGCTGGAGTAGAAGGGTAGTATGAGCCACATTCCACAGCCTAGGCGTTTTTATCACAAAAATAGAATAATATAAAATAAAATACCTAGTATAATATTAGATTATACAATGAATGAGTATAAGTATTCTCAACATTTCAGTTTTTTTGCTTCTGAAACAGATACGTAGAAACATTATATCGTTCAAACTAAAACAAAAAAAATTCTACATAAGAAGAATAACAATACAACCATACAACAATACAAGCCTTTATACTGTACCTGTCTTCTATAAATTCAAAAACACAACAACTTCTTTAAAAAATCGCTTTTCCAGGAATTTTTTTTTTTTTTTTTTAAATCTATCAAAAAGCGACATACTCGTAGATTTATTTAAAACATTTGTTTTAAAATCTAAAATATTTCCCCTATTTAGTATAACTCTTAGGAAGTATCTTCACATGTAATGTTCAATGATACTCTGAGAGAGCACCATTGAAAATTCGACACTCTGCAATTAAAATTTCATTTAAATCCATTGAGTTTTTGAACGTAAAAGAGTAACAAAACAGTAACTCCCACAACCTTTGCCATTATAAATTACTAGGAAGCGACAGAATGAAAAGCTACTGCCCACGGGAACGAATAAATTTCACTAGAATATAAAGTAGCTATGGATTAATTCAGCTATTTCTAAACCAAATTTAAACCAAACAAATACTTTTTTGAGTAAAAAGATTTGAAACACACACAATCAAACCTACAACCTTTATAAACCTGAGGCCAGTAGGTATTTACTAAGTAGTATCGCTTTTATAGCAAATGTTGTAGTTCCATTTTCGTGCAAGAGCCTTTAAAACCTAGTAACCAGCTAAAACAGCCATGTAGTTTGTAGTTTACTGTCCGCCGTGTAAATTAGGTGCCTTTATACACCGTTGATGTATCTCAGGGTTGGTATCCTCTCCATGGATGTAGATTCCAGCGCACGAATAAACGAAACTATTTTTTAAACATTCGCAAACTTGGAGTGAATGGATTATTTCCAGAACACTGCTGTATTCCAAACGCTTACGTGAAACGAAAATCTGAATTATCTTTGAATAGAATCATTACAAATTATGACTTTCAAAAAGAAGGAGGGCTTCAATTCAACCACCATATAAATTATTTATGTACTATGTTACCTAATTTCTCGAGAACGCCAGAACCAATTTCAATGTTACTTTTTTGTTCAAATGGGTATTATGCTTCCCGAATGGTCACATATAGATTTTATCGAAATTAGCCCGGTGGTTTTTGAAATACGAACAAAAAACCAAAATTTGTCATCAATTTTGTCTGAATGACATTGCTGTAAATTGTAAAAAAGGTTTGAATTTCGACCTTATCAAAATGAAATTGTGTAAATGCACTGATGAAAACTTGTTTTGCACTACAAAGGATAAAATAAACTCTTTTTAACCGACTTCAAAAAAGGAGGTTTGTCAATTCTACCGTATATAGTTTTTTTATGAAAGAAATTCAACCAACTTCAAAACCACGAATAGGCCACTTTTTGACTTGACTGGCATCAACTTAAATAATCGTAGATGGGTGAGTAGCGTAATTTAATAATTATATTAACTTGTTTTTCGCATTTGAGTGCCTTTTTGAGAGATTTGTGGTTCTGAAGTCGGTTTAAATTTTTGTTTTAAAAGCGTTTATCATTTTTAAATTAAGTGGGAAAAGAGTTTATCCATCTGTAACAGAAACTGCTAGGCGACAATAGTCTCATTGCTAAAATGCACAAAGATTATCCTCTAGACTCTAGACTCTAGACTCTACACGTGTCCCTGAGATCGTGGAAATGAAATTTCTGAGAATTTCGCAGTGAGTAGGTGCTTCAGTAAACGTCGTAGTTCAAGACTGTATTCCTGCTAAATTAAACAAAGATAGAAATAAACATCTATATTTGTTTCTTCATGTTTACATTACTATATAAACTGATTGTTTTTATTATATTACGGAAATTCTGCGCTCTTAAAATTAAACTTACAGAGGGCTTGACTAGTAGAATGTTGTACAGATAACCAATCAAACCTATAACACCCTTTTTTTTGGTCGGGGGTTAAAAAGGTACTGTATTAAGTGGAAGTTTGTTGTTATTTGTTGCTAGATGTACCTTGGGCTCGTTGCTACGCCACCTGTCGAAAATTGGTGTGTACTAACTCTAAAACTTTTCTTGACTCCTGCACAACAACTTTGCCAAAGATTATCAATTGCATAGTTTACGATTCTTCTATGAAGGGCATACAGACAAGCATTCATTTTTTAAATAAAACCTCTATACATAATATAGATTCTGCCTCTAAGCATATATCTGATATAATAAAGGTGTTCTAGTTTCGACAATGACTTCAGAATATTTACTGGCTAAATAGATGAATTTGATTTTGATTTGAGTGATCTCCACGTGGTCAAAATCCGATCATCATGCAATATTAATCAATTTTTAATATGTTCACTGACTGGTAGTGTGTGTAATATTTTATTATTTATTATTACTTATTGATTTAATGACTATTTTATGCATAATTAAAATATATTTGCATTCTGCTCTCCGCACTGCCTTCTGTCTAAAAACTACAAACATATTAGTGTGCGAAATTTCATTCTCAAAGTTGTTGTTTTTTTGACATTTACAGTCCAGAATAAAATGTCAAATACTCGTAGACAGACGGACGGACTGAGTTTTAGGAATCTTTTTGTGTGAAACCCTGAAATATATATTTATGTATTTTTTTTACAACCACGATAATCTATGAATCCTACTAATACTATAAATGTCCAAGTTTGAATGTTTGGAAGTTTGTTGCTCAATAACGTCGTTACGTCTGAACGAATCGACTTGAAATTTGGAACACAGATTGTAATCTGCAGTAACATATACATATATTTTATCGCACAAAAATAACAGAAACAGAAACTATGCGAGTAAAACCGAGTACTACGTATTAGTGCAATAATTTTGAATTATCAACCAGCCCTAGTCAGCACTATATTTGGTTACACCCTCTCGACACTAACGCCTGTTACGTGTAACACACCCACTTCGCCTTTACTACGGTGGTCTGAGCCTGTACTTGACACCTATCGACCGGCCATTGTCGCGGCCTCATCAAGCGCTTTCATTGTTGTCAACACATCTGTGACTACGAATAGCTCTTCTTTGTATGTATGTTTCGTTATTTGTAATTGTAACATACGTTTAAGCAGCCCAATTAATGTATATTTTTCTAGTTGCTTTTCAAAAACGGTATAGTTGATTTAGCCCTAGTACTCACCAGCAAGTTCTGTGTTGAGGAATAATATGAGAGGTATGTGATACGTTTTCACTTGCCTCATAAACATACCCAAAATCGGTGACAAATATTGAACAAACTTGTACTCTATTTGTACAGATGGGATTCAAACCTACAATGGTGAAATAAGACGTTCTTGACATTAAGCACCATGGCTTCAAGCTATTGTTATTTATAGTAGAACCTTTTTAAGTCGTACTTCGATAAGTGTAAAACCTCTCAAACTCAAAAAAAATGTTCCTTTGCCTTCAAGCCCAAAAACCTTCATCGCTCGAAATCTGAATCCTCTATACGTCGAAATAGTTAGTAAGTGTCCATAACAAAATCCAGTACTTATTTGCCCCCTATAACTAAAAAAATATTAATAGGATATCTGTATCTTGATAACAGCAATTACAAACATTGCAATACGATTATCGGAAAGCTGACTATGATTACTGTACATGCCAAAATAAACTGTTGTACAAAAAATATTACTCAACAACAAATTGTATATTTCTTTAAACAATAATGACTAGTTGATATACATATTTCCTATCTAACATACATCAAAATAAAGTCATCGTTGACTTATTAAATTATATAATACTTTAGTGGACTCATTTGAATTTTAAGGAAAAAAATATTGCGATTTTGCTCCGATACCTCACTATCTCATTGGAAAAAACCAACGAATGGTTTCTCAAAATTTGTACAATTTTATCTAGGGTCTGAATTAAATTTTTACTTTTGATATCATAAATTTCGAAAAAAATCTGATATGGCTTTGCAAGTTACAAATTTTAAGAGAGCTAAGATAAAAGTGTTGCTTATTAACAAAATAAACTACTAACTATAACTTTGATTTTTATTCCCATACAATGTAAGTACGTACGGCTTCAACAAGAGTCATAGCGACATATTTTGTGCTAGTGTTGTTTTTGTCCCGGGCACTTACAAAGGAATGTTAGGTCACTTCAGACTACCGATCGTGTGATTATTTCGCTTGTTCTAAGGTTTAATTTCGCAAAAAAACAATGAAACTCAAATCTAATAACGTTAAACCCTATTTCATACAGGGGCAGAACAGTGAGGCAGGAATGTAAGCAGCACAGTACTGCTACTATTTGAACGCACAGAACAGTACTGTCTTGACAGTAAACAAGACAGAACAGTTAATAGCCCGCCGGTCTATTTTTCAGGGGCAGTTTGCTCCTATATTTGTACGAGACTGTCCTTCCAAACTGTTCTGCCCTACTGTTCTGCCTCACTATTCTGCCCCGCGTGAAATAGGCTTAATTTTCTAAAGCTCAACGCCACTAATTTATCTATTTCTAGTCAATCATTCCGGCTATTTCGTCCACGTGTAACATAATTTATTAAGCAATATTTGTTGACTCCTTATTATATCTTGTTGTTGTAGATTAATTTTAAACAAAACTACTCTCATATTTATTAAGCGCTAATTTGTATAGTATATTATGGTCAATTTCAATAAAATAAATTAAAACAAAAAATATTTGTTTTATTTCATTTCAATTATTTCCGGTTCAAACCTGATTCAAAAATTGAAGATAACAATACAATAATACAGATAGTTACATTAACACGAAAGTGATGATATAGAATCTTATATATAAAAATGTTATGTTGGTTTGTGTCCGCTTCAAAAACTCAAAAAGTTCTGCACCAATCGAGCTGAAATTTTACAATGTTATATTATCCGCATCAAGGATTGTTTTTATCTAATTTTTGCATCACAATGTGCTACAGCGAATCGTGGCAGGGTACAGCTAGTGATGTATAAAAATGTTATGTTGGTTTGCGTACGCTTCAAAAACTCAAAAAGTTCTGCACCGATCGAGCTGAAATTTTACAATGATATATAATCCGCATCAAGGATTTTTTTTATCTAATTTTTGCATCATAACGTGGCACAGCGAAGCGTGTCAAGGTACAGCAAGTTGATAATAAATAATAATTATTAAGCAATAAAATAATCTTATTTATAAAAATGTTCTGTTGGTTTGTGTACGCTTCAAAAACTCAAAAAGTTCTGCACCGATCGAGCTGAAATTTTACAATGATATATAATCCGCATCAAGGATTGTTTTTATCTAATTTTTGCATCACAACGTGGCACAGCGAAGCGTGGCAGGGTACAGCTAGTTTATAATAAATAATAATTATTATGTAATAAAATAATTTCATCTTTTACATTAGTAAAACGCGTAACAGGTGTTCAACATAATTTGTCATAATATATGTACGTTAATGAGATCAATTGACATTGACAAACCTTGTGACAATATTATATATTCACAAAATTTGTGTAAATCATTTTCATATTATGTTAGGTGTAAGATAGGCGTCACTTATCTTTAATAAATAAATAATTGATTGATCAAAAAATATTTTGACTCGTCTAAAAATACCTCATTGCGCCTTTTGTTGCATAAATTTTACATATACGCCAATTTTTATAAATCTATCTGATATAATCACCCTCTGTCATTCAAAAAACGCTTATTATTTCAAATTAATATTTTTTTAATTTCTTTTAATAATTTGATATTGATGTTACCTTTTTTTCTGTATCGCCATCTATTGAATTCCGTAAAAGCATACGTTTTCTTTTAAAGACTACTCATTGGCTTAAGCTACCACGCTAAGTAGTTTTAGTAATGGTAGGGCTCTTTGCAGAGTCCACCTGGGAAAATACCATACCTTTGCCAGTTATTCTATCCCCAAGCAGGAATATACAAGCATCACTGTGTTCCGGTTCAAAGGGCAACGTTTCCAGTGAAATTACAGGGCATTGAGATAAAAGATCTTATATCTCTGGTTCCCGAGAACGATGCAGTGCTAGGTAATGATTTGGACTCGTTAATGTTACAATAGCTGCATGTTTCAATTGCTGAGTCTGACTGTGATGTTATGGGCAGGCGTGTTGCTTACCATCACACACATGTCCTGCTCGTCTCGTCACTCTTCATTATAAAAAAAAAAGTTTAACGTCGTCTGAAGAGCCCGTACAACCGTTTTGCAAACGACTCAGCGTCGACGAACATCCACAAATGGCTGCAGCAGAGTCGACACGGTATTTGCACTGTGGTACTAACAAATTACGCCACGAGATTTGCGGTTAAGTGTAAAATATTAACGTTGCTAACTTTAAACAGGATCCCGAAACGAGAGCTCAGAATATGCAAAGCAACTTCCAAGATTGGGTCACAGACGCGTCTGCTCCCGAAGTTTAATAAGGTCTATTTGGTCCACGTACAAATGCAACAAAGAGGGAACTGTGGGAAAAAGTTTTATCCGTGGTTTTGTGATCTGAACAAACAGGTTTAACTTTGTACTATCAAAAGTCGAAGTGGCACAGGGAATCACAGTTTAATTTTTACACTAAATTGTTGTTTTAATATTTTTCCACCAATATTTATTTATTTTAATTTGTAATTATAAAACACACAGATTTTGTATATATGTATTTACTAAGCGTAGTAACTACTACGGCTACGACTAAAACCCTCTACACAAAAGCCCTAAAATCAGAGGAAATTACGTAAAAGTAGTGGGGAGGAGCCTACATCGCACCATAAATCACCAATCATATGGTGCGATGTAGGGTCCTCCCCACTACTTTTACGTAATTTCCTCTGATTTTAGGGCTCGTGTGTAGAGGGTTTTAGCATGGTTTAGTTGGGAGAGCGGCAACTGCCGATCCGGAGCCCCTAGTTCGAATCCCACGCGCACCACTGTATTCTTGGAGTTGTGTACGTAATACCGCTAACGTAAAAACAGTGAAGGAAAACATTGTGAGAAAACTAACATGTTCCTAGAATTTTTTTAGGTCATGCGTCAGCCGCACTGAGTCAGCGTGTGGATTATGCCTTGAATCTAGCTGTGCTAGGGAAGGCTACGAGTGCCAGTAGTGGAAAGATTTAGTGGGCTGCTTATGCTAAATGCGGTAGGATAAATAATGTTGTATAGGTTCAACTGAAGAAATGGGCATTTATTCCATTGTTTTTTTTTTCTGGGTAATGTAAAGAAAATTAGCGCTGTGATTCACAATTTTTTAATTTTTCTATTTAACAGATATCAGATATTCACGCCTCCGTTCTGAGCTCAAACCCGTTCTACGGCTAGCGTGGGTCCCATCCTTCATTGTATATATTGAATTGTGGCGAGTATTTTGTCGCCGAAATGGTAAAAAAGCTCTTTTCAAAATTACATCAACTTTGATTACGATAAATTCTCATTACGCTTTGTTTAATTGTGATAGATCATCATATTCCCGAGCAAAACAGCGTTTACGCGGAGAGCTGGTGAATAATAAAATATTTACGGCGATAGTCAGGCTTTGGTTAAGCATCAATCTTTATTCGAAGAGCGTTTACATCATAAAGCACTCAGTACATCAACTGGATAATAGCTGCATCCGTCGTTACGGATTGACGTCTTTATTGCATACTTCTCTGAAAACTACCGATCCTTGCTACCTTTCGCCGGTTCCTACCAAACCAATATAAACTTTATTTACTAAGCGTTTAGTGTGAGAATATCTTTGAGTATGTGGTTTCTATAAGAGAAGTGCAGTCATATTTGAATCTCACGCCGATATCAGTTGAAATATGAATATCGTCGCGTACGTTTGATTCGGGTATTCTAGTCACGATTACCATACATACTTTTCTGCTGGAGCTTGTCTGCGTCTTTTACGAATAGAACAAAGCTTGGAATTCTGAGTTCCTATTTTCGCTGTAAATTTATCTACCTCATGTTGGATGAAACCTTTTAAAATATGGACACTAATTTTAAGTAGAAATCTATACCTGCCCTAGTGGCTTAGTTGGTAGTAGCTCTGCCTGCGAAGCCGAGGGTCATGGGTTCGATCCCCCACCCAGTGCAAATATTTGTGTGATGAATTCAAATGTTTGCACTGTGTCTGTGTGTTTCTATGTATAATAAGTATGTATTTAAAACTATATAAGTATTATATCAGCTATCTGGCTGCCATCACACACGCTTTGCTTAGTTTGGGGTCAGATGGTGCTGTGTGTGTGAATTGTCCACCAATATTTATTATTATTATGATTTATTATTATAGCGGATGGCCTCTTATGAGTATCGATTAAAGCAAAATCAAAATTCTTACTACATTGTAAATACATACGACATTTAAAAACATACATAAGCTACTCGTAAGTCTTCAACGCAGTCACATGGTAAAAAATAAAATTTCATCGTAGTCGGCCGGGAAACACACTGAGGGACCTGAAATTCCCAGTCGCCGCTAATTCAAACATTTGCTTAAAGCTTACGCGAGCGTCGCGAGCTAATTTCAGAGTAAACTCTAAAATGTAATAGATGATCGAATCGAACAATTTCCGATTAGAATATGTCAAATCGTAATAGAATTTATCGACTTTTGTGACGTTAAACGAACTCAAAGAGACATCTTTATAACATTTTATAATAATCTTTATATATGTATGTGTATATTTCTTTTGTACGTGTGTTTGTCACGGAACTTTTTTTTGTATACGTTCCGGTGACGCCCTGGGTGGTTTAATTCACAAACCAGCCCGTCAGATGGCGCTGCAGACGGTATCTAAGTTATTAGCCGAGCGAAGTCGGAACGGGCAGCTAGTAAATGAGAAGTTTTGTGTGGATGGATGGATGTTTGTTGCTCTTTCTCGCAAAAAATACTGGCGGGATGGGGTGAAACTTGGTATATAAAGAGATAGAATATGTCGAAATAACACATGGGCTATTTTTTGTGGCATGAAAATAACGAGATTGACAACTATGCAGGTGAATCTGCGAGTGCTGTTAGTGTATTAAAATAACGGCAACGTATTTGGCCAATCTCACACTTTAGGTTAATTCGTCTAGTTTTTATTTTAGGTTCAAAATATCTTTAGTTGAGTAAATTTGTATTATTTTAAGTCGTATATCATGCCTACGACATTTTAAGTCCGTTGTTATGTAAGATATATTTTAATGAAAAAAGCAATCATTCATCATACAACCTAATTTACTATACACTTCTTAATGATCTTGAACTTGTCCACATAACTACTATAGACCTAGTAGTACTCTATGCCATTGTGTAACAGAACCTCAGCTGGGGAGGTTTCCAATTGTCTCACAATTGTTTTTCATTAACGCTCCAATTGTAAGTATAATCGTAAGTATAGTATATATGTATGTATATTGCATTTATTGTTACACAAAACCATGTATTATATCAGAGCAAATTTTCCATAGTGACACAAATAAACTATGGAAGTTTCAAAAATAAAATAGCAAGATAATGAAAGTCACTTCTCACTACCATAGTCCTAAACAAGGTACGAAACGTACAACAAAGTATTTAATATAACTTAAAACTGTCTACAATCTACATTCAACATAGTAACCATGTTATACTCATTCGTTTATGTTTGATGAAGCATAATATCTGGAGTAGCGAGTCACTAAAATGTTATTTGCTCCCTCGACGTCTATCTCTGCGTTATTATACGCTCTAAGTCCGCCCCTGGATCCTTGGGAGGGAAAGCCAGACGTAAGAGTCTTATGTTAGAAGGTACTTAGCTGCACTGGTGGTCGGCGAATTTGAAAAGCTTATTACCTAGTAGCTTCTAACTCTAAATGTACTGAATACGAAGAAGCCTAGACTGTCACCTTTGGTTCTTGTTAAGAAGGATTAAGTGAAATTTGAACATTGTTCAAATTCTCCTAAATTGCCTGAGTGGGTTTTTCCCGATAGTTATAATCTTTGTGTCTTCAAATCGAGAGTGAATCGGTTTCTTCTAGGTAAACACGCTCCATCGTAGACCGCATCGTCGCTTAACATCAGGCGAGATGGCGGTCAAGTGTAAACCTATTAAAGTTAAAAATATATGTATATATATACAATCTCGCTAATATTATGAAGTGTGGTGTTTGGATGTTCGTAGCTCAATCACGTCGGAACGTGTGAACAAATCGGGTTAATATTTGGAACACAGTTAGACTGTTAAAACTGTCGGGAATTGTACATAGTCACTTTTTATCACGGAAAATAACGGAAACAGGAACTACGCGGGTAAAACCGCAGGGCGTTGCTAGTAATATTATAAAGGTGAAATTTAGTCTATTTGTAAGTGTATTTTATAGCCACGTATCTATAGAAGGGATCAGAATTAAATGAAATTAAATACGTAGTACGTAGTACTTGGATTAACACAGTCTCACAGTAATTTAGTAGTGGTAGGACTCTTGCCAGAGTCCGCCTGGGGAAGTACCACACCTTTGGCAGTTATTCTACCATCAAGCAGTAATGTGCAAACATTACTGTCTTCCGGTTTGAAGGGCAATGTGTCCAGAGAAATTACAGGGCTTAGAGATATAACATCTTATCTCTAGGTGACGAGCGCAGTGCAGTGCTAGGTAATTATTTGGACTCTTCATGTTCCAATAGCTGCGTGTCACTGTGCTTTTATGTGGCAGGCATGTTGCTTACCATCAGGCACATGTCATGCTCGTCTCGTCACTTTTTATCTAAAAAAAAAGTACTTTTTATATCGTTCAACTCAGTGGTCGTTGAGCCATGTGTCACACCGTGGAACGGAGCTAGCTCAATGCATAAATAACTAGTGTTTGTTATGTGGCAGGTATGTTGCTTACCATCAGGCATGTCCTGCTCGTCTCGTCACTTTTTATTAAGAAAAATAGTTTTCAGAAAAAAGTTTCTTATTGCTATAAAAAGTCCCTTCGCGCTTATTGATTATTTTTATCGCGTTGATAGAATTTTCGTAAGAAAAAATATGGACGTTGTAATTTCTGGACAAAGTAAACTAGAATGTAGATAGTATGGGTTAGTTAAGATTTGGTGGCCATTATCCCAAGTGGGAATAGTTTAATTAGTAACTTTCAGATGAAGTTCTCTAAAATACTTTCAATTTGATAGCATTGTTGTAAAAGTTTAACAGTTAAACTATCTCTACGCTGCCTAACTGAACTGAACTTTATCTGTACTAGTTCTTCACGTTTCTACCTAACATGTCACAGGATCGCTAAATATTACATAAAATAATTAATCACTCCATTCACTTATATGGTTTAAAATAAAATATTATAAATTTATTTTACAAATACGTTTAAGTGATTCACTCCAATAATAAGTACTTAGCTTAGAATAATCCATGTTACTTCTAGTCTCGTCCATAATTTATTTTATTTATTTCTCCGAAAAAATAAAAACCAACTTCAATTTAAAATTAAACTCAGACACTAAAATAATTTTCATAATTTAAGTATGATATAAGTTATCGAATACGTCATCTAGATATAAGTTAACGAATTTTAATTTTTTTGTTGTCAGAAACCACTTCACCGATTTCAATTAAATTTATATGGGACCTCCTCTAAACTATGATCTACCAAACAAAAAAACATCAAAATCGATTTACAATTGGCGGAGCTATTATTTAAGGGCGTGTGGGCCGTAATTTTGAATTTTTTAAAACAACTTTAAGACCTTTAAAATAGTGTATTAAACTCCGAAAAAAATATATGTATTAGTTAAGGATCTAATCTAGTGCAATTCGCAGTCAATAACACGATTTAATGAATTTTACTTGTTAGAAAAAAATCCCAAAGTTACCCCTTTTCAAAAAGGTTTTTCAAGTTTATGACTAAACTAATGATTTTTTTTACTAAATTTTTGTACTCAACGAAAGCCACTAAAAAGTTATAGATGCATTCGCAGAGTTTGACTTGATAAAAAGCATCAGTTATTCACTATGTTTTAATATCTACCATATATATAGCGCGCCGTTCGGCAGGCCTGATCAGTCGCGTTTCGGCGCTCACGGGCGACGGGCCTGTGCTTGATTTTGCAATTTTGACAACCGATAAATTTTTAATATTACGATCATAGTGCCACAGTATAACAATATCAGTAGGTATTACTAGTGAAGCACGCTATGATCTAGATTTTTGATACCGTTTTCATTGGAATTGCAAATAGACGCTGATACTAATTAGTACGCTGTTTACTTTATGTTGTAGACCAAAAGGGGAGTCTCAAAAAACTTAAGTCGTTAACACATCAGTAAAAAATTAAATGCGGATGCAATGGAAAATAGATAAGTATCGGTAAAATATTCGTCCGTTAAATCAGAGATCGGGATAAGGAAATAATGAGAGGGGAGAAATCCCCTGCGTAAATCCCCTAATATAATGCAAGTTAGGCATCATAAATGATACCTAACCTGCATTTATATGCCATTTAGGTAAATTCTTTGGTAGTAAGGTACTTAGTACTTGGAAGAAAAGTCCTCACATACAGATTTTACCACTTTAGACTTTCGCGCAAACTATTCAGTTTAGAACAAAATGTTAGGAACTTCAATACAATTTTGAACACCTTTCCATAGATACACGCATGGTTTTGTTAGAATTTTTTTTTATTTCTTTTCCAAGTTTGAGACACCACCAAAATTTATTATTATTTCTTTTTTTGTATGAAAATGTTAATACTGTTCATAGAAATTTAGACACTCGACCAAATTTGATAAGAAGCCTTTTAGGCAGTAAAATTACTCGTAGAATTTAACTCTGCACTAAATTTCCGATTCCTATTTTTTATATAAGGTTTAGAATCATTTCCTGAGCATAAAATCACAAAATAATAACAAATCCAGGTGGAGCTTCAAGCACCAGCTCGAAAAAACATTTTTGGCCGATATTCTGAAAAAGTTATGAAGCCTAGAGAACGCGTTTGGTTCTGTCCAGCATGAACTTATGATATTTGCCCTAAAATGGTATAACTTTCCTGCTGAAATTATTGACATAATTAATTCTTATTATTGCCACTTAAAATTCGTCATAGCAGTAAACAAGGAATACACAAAACCACTTGAATACAATGTAGGACTATTCCAAGGGTGCTGCTTATCACCAATAGCATTTAATATAGTTATAAATATTTTAGTAGACAAATTAATATCCCGTGAAAAGAAATGGGGCTACCGGTTTAAAATCAACAATAAGTACACTGAGTCAATCTTGGCCTTTGCGGACGACCTTGCAATACTTACACGTAATCCCAAACAGTGTCAAGAATTGTTGAACGAAGTCGATGAGTTCTGTACATGGACGGAGGAATGAGGACAAAACCATCTAAATGTCATTGTCTTTGTCTGGGTAGAAGAAATACCAAATATACGTCTTACGATCCGGGACTCTCCATAAGTGGCCAAGGAGTTGCCACAATTGCAGAGGCAGTGCCTTTCAAATTTCTTGGTAGAAAGATAGATCACAAAGGACGTACACCATCATTAGAGGTGGTTGTTGAAAATTTCATGAACAACCTCAATAAGGTAGACCAGCAGCCTATCAGCAATATCAAAAAGCATGGATATATGACAACTACCTCACATCACGTCTCACTTGGCCTTTCCTAGTATATGACATCGGTAAAACTCTCCTGGCAAAGCTAGATGCCAATGTCATAAAGATATTGAAGTCATGGTTCGGATTGGCACATCCGGCTGATCCCTCTACTCTTTTTAGGGATCACAATAGTTTTGGGCTGAAACTAAAGAAACCGTCTGAACTTTACAAACACCTAAGAGTTACAAAAACGCATGTTTTGGGAAAGTCGCAAGACGAATTAATTACATCTCTCCCAAAAGACAAAATTGCTTCAGACCTGGAATCTAGACTTCAATTCCATAAACAATTTATGGCAGGTGCACAAGTACATACTGCTGGGTTGGGTGCGAGAAAAAAAAAGGGAAGACCGAGACATGGTAAAAACCTTTCTACAACAAGACGAAAATGACGGTTACAAAGTGCACGCTATGAATTTAGAAATGCAAAGTGAGTGGTTAACCATAGGTGAGTTCTGTATCCCATTAGCTCTAAAATGGCGCACCTTGATCTATGACTGGTCCCCTGCCTTATTAAAATTTTATCTAAATGCATTCCAAATGACCCTCCCTGACCAGAGTAACTTGGTAAGGTGGGGAAAAGCCTCTGAAAAATGTTGCTATACTTGTGGAGAGGCGATATGTACAGCAAGGCACATATTGGTGGGATGCAAGGTGCTCCTTAATGGGGGTCATTACTCACGGCGTCATGACAGAGTACTTGAAATCATACGTGAAGCCATGAGCCTTTCGGTAGCTAGAGCCCAAAAGGGATTGACGACAAACAACAGACAAATTAACTTTGTAAAGAAGGCTCAACTTCAAACTCCAGGAACAAGCCTTACTCAATCCTGGGTACAGCACCTGATTGGACTATTTTAATGGACACGTATGAAAAGCACTACAAAATCCCAGAGGATGTGGGTGTTTCGTCATCCAGACCGGACATTTTCCTTTTTCTAGAGCTACGAAACGCATAGTCCTTGTAGAACTTACCGTACCGTGGGAAACTAATATACCTAAAGACCACGCGATGAAACAAAATAAGTATTACGACCTCCTAAACGAATTAACAAAAACGGCTATGTAGTTAGTTTATACGCTGTAGAAGTGGGAGCGAGAAGTATACCAGCAAAATCTCTCTATAACCTACTGAAAGACCTTGGCTTATCCAGAAGTGCTGTAAGTTCTATACTAGAACGTGTATCTAAAGCTGCACTAGTAGGCTCATATCAGATTTGGCTGGGCAGGGAGAGAAAAACGAGTGGTGAAGGTGAGTGTTGATGTACGTCTGAAAGGGGCCCCTTAAACCTACGCCCGAGTCACAAGTCTCGGAAACTACTCGAGTTTTTCTCTCTCTGCCACACGATGGACCCGGCACCCGCACGGTGAATCCATGGAATGCTAAGAAGATCGTCTCTATTGTAGAAAATAAAATTTCCCATCTTTGGTTGCCAGTAAACTTTTTTTTCGAACTTACCGATTACGATTTATTATGTCAAATTTGATGATAACAATGTAAAAATAATAAGATGTGAATTCTGTTCCCAGTAGCATAAACATGTCCTTTTTACCGGAATGGAAGAAGGGTTATGTTTTTCGCGCGTATCTTTTATGTTTGTAAAACTTTTATTTCCACATATCTTCCAAACGGCTGGATGGATTTTGGTAACTAAGACTAATCTGACTCGCCAAAGTGTCCTTAGATAGTAGGTAATATTTTTTTACGTGTAGATTTTTTTGTAGTCGGGATTTTTAAATTAAGGTTATTCTATCATATTGCTCGTTGCTCGAATAAACAGCACCGTTCATCATCATGATTGAAGAGTTGAACGAAGAGTTTGGTCTCCACTTTTGTAATAAGAACAACTAAGCTGTGAAATGCATTGCCAGAGTGGGTTTTTGTCGAAGGTTCGAACCTTGGGGTTACGAGGTACACTGTGTTTGTTTCTATTAGAGAAACAAGTTCCATCGTAGACCACATCATTTTCATCCACAATTATCGGCATCATCGCAACCGTATCATTAAATGGGTTATAAATCGTAAACGGTAAGTTTTACAAAAAAAGTTTACTAGCAACAAAAGATGCAAAATTTTATTTTCTACAATTATTGTCAAAATATATAGTTTCCAAAATATCGGCTAAAACAGTTTTTTTCAATTGGCGTTTGAAGATCTACCTGGATCTGTGAGCATTTTGTAATTTTATGCTCCGTAAGTGATCTTTACCTCATAGAAAAAAATTGGATTAGAAATTTAGTGCAAAGTTGACCAAAAAACCTTCTATTTTTACTTTCATTACGTTTCAGTATGTTTTTTAATTTTTGACGAACTTGTGAATTATTAGGAAACATTTTAAAAAGATGAAATTGGAATGGCATGAAATTGGAAAAGCCGTTCTCAACTTATAGTGTGACCAAAAAGAAAAGTTTGAGTATAGATAAATTTAATATTTCTTCGTTTATATATCCAAAAAAACTCTTATCACTTCACAATTCACAAAATTGTTATGACGAGTATAAACAAATCTTGAACAAAAAATGAGTTTAAATTACATAGTCCAATATTTTAATGTTATTTCTGCACTGTGGCACCGATTCCGCGGTCGGTGACGGTCGCGAGAACAAGACAGTGTTAAATGCCTAATTTGACAGAACTACCTGGCCTTAACATACATAATACGTGATACATCCGAATTAAAACCCTCCTCTTTTTTGGAACTCGGCTAAAAATTAGGCTGACACGTCACTTTGCTTGCAACGTGAAAGTGAAAAAGTATAAATTTGTAAGATCTAATTCACTCTATGATAAAATTAAGCTAAGAACATAGTATGTTTGTCGTATAAGTTTTATCATATTTCAAATTTTTATTAGATCACAACTACATATTTCAATAACAGTGAAAAGCGTCGTTGTAATCTGCTAAGTTTCTAGTTCGAACGAGATGAGGACATCTCGCCCCGTTCTCTAGTGGTCCCGGAATCGCATTAGCACGTCCCCTGGTACTCTGGCAATGGCTAATTTGCTGGCCAGGCTCGTTACCATTTCATTCCTGATCGAGGTGAGCGGACACTAATGCAATTTTAAACGAACGACAATAGAATCGCAGAGAGCTTTGTGTTCAAACTGAGGGTTTTAAAAGTTGCAAAGCAATTGCTTAGGACAATTCGCAGTGTAAGAGCCAGATAAGCGTATCTACATTTTTTTAATTTTAGAGAAAAGCAAAATACTACTCAAATTCTTCATTTCGAATTTCACAATCTACATAAAATGCATCTACAAAAAATATGTTTCAAAAACTATGAAATTCGAAACGACGAATTTTAGCAGTATTTTTGCGTGGCTCCAAATTTAAGAAAATGTAAATACGCTCATTTGGATCTTACACCGCGAATTATGCTATTTACATTGAAGGTAAGCAAACTGAAGTAGCAATGGTCCGGGAGTCTACCGCCTAACTAAAACTGTCATAGCTTTGAAATTGCTCTCTCTTTTCTTTCCACTGAAAATTATGGAAACAGCAATAGCCAAAGTAAATATAGTTGGCGGTAGACCCGCAGGTCATACTTCTCGAAGACCCGAAAACCGTTGGAGTAGACAATAAATGATATTGGAGCTGAGGATGTTTTGGAGACAATAAATTGGCAACAGTAGCTTAAGACACCTTAATACGAGATAGAATAACTATATGTATACGAAAGACAGCAAGAAGCGGATGTATACTTAAAACTGAGGACAGGGCTGAGTGATGCCATAGAAGAGGCATATATACAGCAGTGAACTAAGATTAACTGATGACATAGAAGCTAACACCGGGTGGGCTAGCGACTTTATCATGTTTAGAACCCATTTAACGGCCTTTTACTGTTGTTACATGTCTTGTCTTCTGCTTTCCGCAACTTGTTTCTGCCAGCCGTCTTTCGCTATGTATCAACAACTACAAACACGTATGTCTCAGCAACTATCGTCTCAGTACATTGTCACTTCAACTTTAAAATTTTCTCCATGTCAGTCACTTTGGTTATAGCCTCTATCATTCAAAGAGACACCGAGTGTTGCTCGTTCTTTAGTTTGCTATGTGGATTCAAATCGATGGGTTGCAGACCTGCAGGTCTACTACGAAGTCCGATAAACGATATATCGGCTGAAGTTATAGACGTTTTGTACCACGAAACACAATCGGTCGGTTGATCTGATCGGGTGTTTCGTTCATCCCGACCGACACTGATTTGTTTTCGAATTGTTGACGACCGATTGTGTTTCGTGGTATAAAACGTCCATAACTTCGGCTGATATATCGTTTATCGGACTTCGTAGTAGACCTGCAGTTGCAGTATAAGTTTCGGCTCTGTTAACATAGTTATAATAGACCGGTTATTAGTCCTTATTAGACAGATATTAGTCCTTACACGTTACGGAATGGACAACAAATGAAATAGTTTACATACAATTATACCTAAAGTACTTCAAACATGTAACCATACGAAAACTGCTTTGGACAACACATCTAATAATTATCTCCCGCAAAATGTTTTCAAAAACAAACTCAGGAACTCCAGATAGCTCGCTTTCGTAATTAAATTTGTGTGGATGTTAGCTAAATCGCGGAATATTAGTAATTTCAGTAAGTTTATGTACGTTTCTCAACCAGTCAGCCAATTTCAAAGTATCTTGTCACTTTAGGTTTTAAGTATTAGGTAATTACGAGTATGTGTAGGGTATCTGTTTGAAGTTACGGCTGATCTAGTCATAGAGAATGGCGATTGCCGATCCGGAGCCCTTGGTTCGAATCTAACGCGCACCGCTGTTTTTTTGAAGTCATGTGCGTAAAGCCGCTAACATAAAAACGGTGAAAGAAAACGTCGCGAGGAAACCGACATGTGCCTTAAATATTTTAAGATCATGCGTCTTCCCCCAATCCGTACCTCTTGAGTTAACAAGGGTTTTTTTTTTATATTGGTGGACAATTCACACACAACACCATCTGACCCCAAAATCTTGTAATATGGCGGCCAGATAATAAATAAAATAAATAAAAATTTCTTTTTTTGCGCATATGGGTATACATTAGAGGTGATAGGATACAGAAAAAAAGAGCTCCACATTCTGGCTTTCGGCATGCAAAAACACTAAATACATTAACTTGCATAAAACAACTTGAAATTGTTTGAAAGAGATATTATACAATTAAAGATAGCTGATATAATACTTATATAGTGGTAAATACATACTTATTACACATAGAAACAGAGAAAATATTTGAATTCATCACACAAATATTTGCACTGAGTGGGAATCGAACCCACAACCCTCGGTTTCGCAGGCAGTTACTACCCACTAAGCCACGAGGCCAGTCTGTTGGCTATTATTAGTTGTATAATGGCTTTGACTCTCTCATTGCGAGATAGACAAGGCCAGAGTAGCGGGAACAATTAATGGCCTGCTTATGCTTGCCATATAACTACGAATTATTCGACGAGGAATAATTCTGATAACAATTATTATTAACATAATTTTGTATGGTTCTTCTATTGACAGTGGATTTTTTATAGGTATCATGTAAGAATAATTAATATCACCTTTAAATAATTAATTAAAATGTTCATTGTACTTGGTCCAGCTTAACTCTCATTAGCGTAAGTCGTTGTCTACAACGGTGCTGATTGATATAAGTAAATATATCAGTTTGCCATTATTGAAGCTACATTGTATTACCTACCTCAGTAAAAATATTCTTGGTCTAAATCTTTCTTATACATAAAAAGTGCAAGGAAATAGCTTGTAAAGGTACAGTCAACAAGAACGCAGAGCAAAACACCATCCTATTACGAGACCGTAGAAGATTCAACAAAGCGTTTACGATTATCCAATTTTCTTACGACACAAGCGTAGTACGCTCAACGCTGTACCGCACCCGCGCTTAGTGTTGCCAGGTGCAATGCGAAAAACGGGATTAAGTAAAGAGTTAAAATTTTACCTCAGTTTTACAAGCTCTCGATATATGCATTATAATTTTAACACGTTATATTGTTTGATGTAAAGAATAGTTTCCGCTTTCTTATTTTAGTTTTACTGTTTTTCCTGGCTTTCAAATAATAATACCTTTTTAAGTTAAAATTAGGCCCCCTAATTGGGTTCAAATTATAGATATACATATTATACCAGGATCACTAGTTTAGTCGTATATTAAGTGGCGTATATCTGTTACGAACCAAGTTATAAATCGGTCATTATTCCTAATGACCAGGCACTATAAAAATGGTCACTAAGCGAAGGCAATTTGATAATAATTATTGAAATAATCAATTTAATTGGGCATTATCCATAATGCATATCACTTTTTGGTCAGAGTAGTACAAAAATATTTAATTACTATTTTTTATTACTGCAGTCAGTTAGGGTCTATCACTGAAATTTGACTCAGGGTGGGCTCCCGCCAGAAGCTCTGCAGTCAGCTCGACCTTCGGAGTTCGGGAGACAAGTACTTATGGAGAAGCGGTACTCAGGACCTCCCTTGAGCTTCTGGCTCCCGCACTATTTTATACACTCTGAAGGTAGTAGTAACAAGGCCAGGAGGAGTCGGGGTGCTCCAAGTCGCATCTAGGTCCTAAGTAACCTAACCAGTCCCATTTCGTTACTTAGCTTTACCATTAAATTGCCAATTAGTCGCGCAGTGATATAACAAAAACCGGGCAATAAGATAAACTAGCTGTTACCCGCGACTTCGTCCGCGCAAAATAAAAATTAAGGTACCTCAGTCAGTACTCTTGTACCTATTTTGCAAACCACTAATTAACATTTCTATATATGTACTACGTTTTTTGTTTTTCCATCTTTATTAGCTAGATTGTGCGGTTTTGAGACTCGTGACCACGCCACATAGAGTTGCCCATTGGATTGGATTGGATTACATAATATACACTTTCCTACCTCGTTTCAACCCCTATTTCATCCCCGTACAGGTTGAAATTTCAAAATGTTTTGAACAAACACTTTTTTGTTTCGTGTCAAGTGTCTAGATACAAAGTTTCTTTGTTTTATCTTCAACAACGACCAACTTCCATTTATAGTTTCTTCCCTCATTTCAACCCCTATTTCATCCCCGTATGGTTTTAAATTACAAATTTGCTAGAACAAACATTTACTTACTTCGTGTCAAGTATCTAGATACAAAGTGTCATGGTTTTATCTTCTAACCCCCGTTTCAACCCTTATTTCACCCTCTAAGAGATTTCCAAGCACCATTACACACATTTTACTCCCTCTTTATTTACCAAAAACGTAAATACAAAATTTCATGCTTACCCACAACTTTGAGTATGACAAATTATCATACAATCCGTTCATCCCTTGTTTCACCCTCTTAAGAGTTGAATTTCGCAAAATCCCGTGCTAATAGGCCATGCAAAATTTCAGATTCATTTGGAGTTTCTGAGATTTCGTGATACCTTTCACTTTTGTTATATACAAATCGCTTTGCCCGATAAATACAGATACTAGACATTATGAATAGTTCCCGGGCATTATGAATAATGCCCGCATTAATCACATTGTCCATAAAATATCTATAATGTAAATATGTATAGGTTGGTATAATGCGAAATCTAATGAAAAAAATAAATGAACCTTGGTTAAGAGTATTGATTTAACTTATGGTAATTTACTAAAGAAAGTATGTAGGCATAGTATCAACCGCAGACTAAATAAGGAGATACTATATCTGTGTGAATCCGTGGAGATTATTATATGGTAACAAAATCGGACGTTCCTGCCAATAGAATACCACGGCACAGGAATTTATGTAGATGACGCACTGTAGAGACTGCACCACTTTCTAACCATTTTGATGTTTCACCCTGGTAGCCCCACAGCTACCCACATATCTCGTGAGCAACGTGCGGCGTATGAGAGATTTCCCGTTGCAGCGGGAACGACAAAGCAGCCACTTAAGTCGCGTCCCGTTTTGCCGTCTCGCAAAATGCACCCAGATACCGCCATCCTGAAGAATACCACTCCAACCAGTATGTTTGTGTATCCATTTACTCACGCTGAATGCCGCTACGTAATGGATTTTTTAAGTTGATAACGTATGCAGGGGTAGGAAAAATGTTTTACAAATACTTTTGAATTTTATTAAAATATGAGAGATATTTTTAATGAGGCGTCGGCGTCGTTCATGTACATTGCACTTGATTTTGTCTATGTGGGAACCATCTGTTATATAGGATTAGTTGTAACAAGAGTACGAGTATTATTGTCTGGGTAACAGCTTATTTGGCAATCTAGCCGGTTGATAGTTTAACGGAGAATGCAAGTGACGCCAAAACGTTACTACTCAAATTTCAACAACATTTTATCTTTATTATCTCACTTATTTATTAATTAATAAATAAATATTGGTAGACTGTAGCTGTCGATCAGCTATAGGCATCAATCACCCGAGTTACAAAATGTATCCAGCAAGACAAACTAACAACAACGAACGTCCCTCCTTCTCCATGTTTCGTTATCAAATGCACAGATGAACTTAGGCGGAAGTATATTACTGCACGTGTTTTCTACGCAACCCATCAAATAGATGCACACGGTGCGGCGCAGTTTATTTCACAGCAATTTGTTCCGAAACCGCCTCGGGACTGTTCTGGAAGTAGTTCTGCGTTGGATTCAATCTCAGAGATAAATTAACGCGACGTCTCAAAAGTGGCTGACATCACCCTAAACACTGCTAAATGGCTTGTTTTGGATAATAGTCGATAATGCTGATACAGCCAGCAGATGGTAGGTATCAATGTCTTCAGCATTTTTGTTGATACACGTTATACGTGGTAGGACCGGTTCAGCGGCTAGTTCTGCGAAGGGTATCAAGGAAATATGCAAACCTCGAAAGTGGTGACATATTGGAGCCACTTTGTGTTGATATTTTGGGTCTTAAGCCGGAAGGAACAGGATTTTTCAAAACTTTTCCCAGCGATTTACTGTCGCAATACAAAACCAAAATCTTATTATTAGGATTCCGTGCCTCAATTGGAGATCCGCAGAATTTTGGTGCAAAGTTTGGTTATAGTCTGTACCAGCGCCCCGCGGTTTTGCCCCTATTTTCTAAGATGGTCTATGTGCTATGCCAGACCATAAACTATTCACGTTTTAAATTTTAACCCGCCCTTCTACCGCCTAACTACGAGTAAATCGGCTATGGCTTTGGTATTGTTGTCTCTATCATTTCAAGCAAAAAGACAAGAGAGAGCGATATCAAAGCTAGTATAGATTTAGTTACGCGGTACACCCTCCGATCCATTTAATCTTTGCGACGTGATGGAGCAACAAACATCACAAAGTTTAGATATATAATATCAGAAGGAGGTAGGATTACAAATGTGTTTTTGTGTGTGAAATTCACATTTTCGTTACAGTTTGTATCGTTTTTGTCGTATAACACAGTGGTGTTTTACTGTAATTATTTATTGTCTTTGTTATTTGTATGGAGAAATGAATGTATTATTTTTGAAACATTAATCGTATTTTTTCTTTCTTCCAATGGTTAGTAAGCATGGAAAAATAAACAAACAAATAAATTAATTTATTCATTTTTGTGTTTAGTATTACATATATTCATGCGTCTTATTAGAAGACTAGGTATTATGAACAGCTAGAGCCGGGAAGGCTAAATTATAAATGACATAAGTTGAACGGCGTTTCCACCGTTGACACTCGAGCTGAAAATTAGGCGGTAAGGAGCACATTTCCAAGATAACAACTATTGTACGGCTGTACAATGGCGTACAGCTGTCAGATTGTGTGACATCTACATCTAAAGGTACAGCTGAGTAGATAATTCCCTTTGTGGTAGCTCGTGTCTGCAGTGGGATACGGTGACTAAGGTCAGCTGCTAAAATAGGCGAGACGACTAAAAAAAACGAATTAGTTCTTCAGTTAGGACATAAAAAACTATCATGAACGTATTTTTTTTTACAAACAAAAAATTACCAAGATACAGTGCTTAGAAGTTTCGAATGACGTCACGTTATGGTACTATATTTACGATAGAGTGACGTCACAGCCCCCCACTCCGGATGTTTGATGTTCTATTATCTTAGCCAATTTTTGATAATTTGATAAAACAAAAGATCCTGCCGTCATCCCAATTATGACCCCTGGACGCAGAAACGACGAGGTGTCATAAATTTGACGTATCTGTGCGCTCCAAAACGGATGTATCAATTTTGAGTTAGTAATTTATTTTTTGGTGGAAAGATGAATTGGTCGAGAGTGTTACGTAGCTACGTTTGATGAAAATCGGTCCTAAGTGGTCGCCATAAAATGGAAGATTACAGATTTGAACTCTTCTGATTTTTTAAAACCTTTCCTAGCGCTTGGTCGACATGACGTGTAACCAAAGGGCGTTTATTTGGCGTGATAATGCTGCCAGGCATACTTCCGACTAGTAGGCTTAATCACCTTGATTATATTTAGACTTTAATTGATCTAAGGATAACGCAGATGTGCTTAAAGTAAGTAGATAGGTATGTAGCATAGTGTAGTTCTCACTATATTTTAGGTTTGTTTATAAAGGCTCTGCCCGTTAAAAAAGAGAAAATGTATGTACTAGGATTATAGTTCGAGGTTATAGCTTTCTAAAAATAAAAAGCCTTTTGTGACATAATTTGAGAAAGACCCTAATGAACAAAAAGAAATGAACGAAAACTAAACCAATCAATAAAATAATAATTATTATATAGTTTTAAAAAAATACAAAACTTTATCGATGCCTTAAACATGTATACTAATATTATAAAGCTGAAAAGATGGTTTTTGCGCTAATCCCAAGAATTACTGGACCGATTTCAGAAATTCTTCCACCGTTGGATATGTCTCATTGTCCCTACGTGAATTGCTATAAGCGGCCGGACCGCTAGTAATAGCATAAATATATTGCGAGTATTTCTGAACTGCCAAAATTGACTACAATGATAAATAATGCTCATATAAAATGCGGTGGCAAGATCTTAATCATTGATTTGTTGGGTTGCACATTCAAAGTTTACGTACTGATATAAAAATCAAGTCCATGTTGTGGGTAAGCGTTGTACGTGGTTTTAGCGGTAATGTGCTCGAATGCATGAATAGGGTCTGACAGGATGTATTAACTTTTGTAATTTAGGGCTTTGACTTGCAACGAACCCTGAATCGAGGGGTTTGATGTTAAATTAAAAAAAAACGTTTGGGTTAAGCGGTTAGCGGTCAAAAGAGTTCGTTCACATCAATGATTCGGAATTTGCTTCATTTTGGGACTGTCTGTGGGGCTTTACGTTTTACGAGATTAAATTTAGACGATTTGTTCGATTCGCCAATTCTCAATTTGCTTTTATATTCAAAAACATTTGTTTTTTTTAATTATGCAGAATATGGATATAGACTACAGGCCCGTGAACAAAATTTTTGGGTCATATGATACACCAGAAGACCTATGTAGGATAATAGAAGGATATAAAATAAAAAGATTCAGCGCTATGCCGGCCGGCATCTGTGAGCTGTCCAACTGACTGCAAGTTGAAGAGGGGGGTTAAAACCCTCGATCATTTCTCCTTGTCGCATGATTTTTGTACGGCGTTGCGGAATAATGGTTTAGAGAAAGTATTGAAACTGTATGGAACCAATGCCGCACATAATCAAATGATCATCTCGGTCGTGCCGTCTCTCTGTGATCGAAAAAAAAATCATGGAAGATTATTTTTGGTCACTACCCTTATATAATGTCAAATCAGCGTTAATATTTTTTAACGTAGGCATTTCATTGCATTGCTGAAGATTAAAAAATTCAAAAGTTTACTTCAGCACAAGTTTTATCAAGTTCTTTTAGTAGTTACACATCGAAAATATAGATATAAATTTGCTTAATTAATAGCTTTTATTAAGATACAAAAGATGTTTAGCTAATATTTGCTTAGAATACAGCGTTTAGTGTCACGAATTAGTGATGACTGATTTTTTATTATTAATAACTTTCGGTCCGCCCCGGCTACGCCCGTGGCACATACCTAAAATATGGGATCACCTAAGTATACAAGAAAAAAGAATTGGTGAAAGAATTTTTAAAATAGGTCCAGTTGTTCCTAAAATTTGCGCGTTCAAACAAATACTCTTCAAATTTATAATATTAGTTTAGATAAGGAATTATCTTACGAGCATGTTATCATTGGCGAAACTTGATTACGGTGTTTGTAAATTTGCATACATTAGTCGAATTGCCGGAACATCGCCCATCAGTTGTAATTGCTAGGTATCTAGCCTGCTTACTATGTGACCACTCATGAGTTAACTGAAGCAATTATCCACCTATCCGCGGTATTGGATGCCAACGTTCTGAAATCTCTGAAATTTGTTACAAATTTCATTTTGAAGTTAAAGAAATAAGGAAACTGTTGATATCAATATGCTTTTACAACACCATTATGTACACAGATATTTTTTAATAAAAATATGTTTTAATTAATTTCTTAGTAGCTGTGGGACTACAATCAAAATAATATCGAAGCTGTATTTAGCCAATATAATAGTTATTTTCTTCGAGGTAAAACAGACAGTGTTTTTTCTATAGTATTAGTTAAGATGTCTAATTTCATACTCCAGACAAAACAAAACAAAAATAAATGAGCCGAAAATAGCCTAGTGACACAAAACAGTTTTTATAAGTTTAGCGTTGTTCAGACGATATGGTGGTCACCTTTGCCGGTATTGTGTTGTGTTGCGTTTGTTGCGTGGGTTTACGTTCCAATGCGTTGGTCTGTATGCCAAGTGTATACAAACCAACGCATTAGGTACAAACCATTGTTTCGTTGAATTGCGTTGCATTTTACATAACAGGAGGTTACTCACGTGTATCCAGTTTTTTTTTACAATAGTGACAGTACAATACAATAGTGACATTGATAAAAAAATTGGCAGTGGACAGCCGATAGAAGTGAAAACTTATAACTCAGAATTTGATAGATTACTTTGTAAACTACGCTGGTGAAACAGGCGAGCGTGGCCCTGCCCATGACCATAGTCCATAGTTTCCCCAAAATGTCTTATCATTCCCGATTGTGACGCTAGAATTCAATTCACAGCCCACGAAAAATCTGCTTGTGACGCGCCAAAAGAAGTTTTCACTTCACTACAAAATTGTAACAAAGCTATTATAATAGACAATCATTGCGATGCAACAGTATATTTTTAATATCCATTCGCATAACATATCAGGAAAAATGAACGGAAGTAAAAAAAAAAACATTCACGGACATGTCGCTTGGCAGGATGTTTCACGCTGTAATGAAATATTTTATTGCACGGCTAACAAAGGATACGTGGGGCCCCCGCGAGACTTACACAACAATGTACTCAAATTTTGTACTAATACAGTAGTGTTTGTTTTTCTGAAACATTCCACGAAATGCGATTTTCATTTGAAAATGTCAAGAGTCTCATTTGTGAACTTTTTGGTGTTTTCATGCAATAAGTTGTACCGACTATAAGTAGATGAGGTGATGATTTTGTGGCGTTGGTTGAAGGTCTTACTAAAACAGGAAAAAGATCTAAAATGAGGAAAAACTTAGGTACTGGAGGTAAGCTTCCAGTGAAGTTTTCCCTTTTTTTGCAATACATTCTCTCAATTAAACGTGTCCTGACGTTTTTGAGCCGACGGGACATATTGAATTGAAGTCATATGCACATTTATTTAAAGTAAGAACAGTAAAATAATTATTCGCGCAATAAAATTGACTGTCGTATTACAAAACCTGACTTATCCTCAATCTTGTCTCGACTTCGTTTCACGTAACAAACAAAAAAAATTCTACGCCGAATTTACTTTCCTCAAAATTTTGGGTTAATTCTGTCAATTTATACATAATTGTTTCCGGCCTTTTTTTCTATGAAAAGGATATTCTATGACATTTTTCGGGGTACAATAGATTAAAGCACGGTTGTTTAAAAAGTAGTATTATGAAAATTCATCACCATCAACCTGTATTACTTTCACTAGAAAGACGTCGAGACGTCAAGATCATCCGTGTTACGTTCCCAACCACCACCAGACGGCTTTCACTCCATCAGTCCGTCAGTCTCACGGCGCCGGCGTTCTAAGCTACGTTTACCGATTTACGGTCTCCACTCCTGAACCTGGGTACTCTAACGTAAACGCTAAAGTTTGCACAAAACGTAGATTTTTAACCCGTGTAAGTATTGTAGCCCAAGATTCCAGAGCTGCCTGACATCACGTATTTTCTGACGAACGAAATGTGAACGATTGAGTAGTGTTTGTACCTATGTACTAAAAACACATGCATAACCGCTAGCTTGGCATCAGGTAATAAAGATACATAAAAATATTACTTACCTACTTCACGTAAACTCTTCTAACTGATTTTCACGTAAATTATTTGCTATAAAATCCTTAAAAATAAGTCGCCAATACTCCTGGACACGCCGTTTTACTTTGCAAACGCTTTAAAACTCCCAAAAATATTCTGATGCTGTATTTTAGAGATGTCCGCCAGTTTTAAAACATTTTACAAGAAGAGAGACGGCCTACGAGCCAATCATCTCCTAAACTCAATTTTAATGCCTCTGTGGGTAGGATCGCGAGACATTAATAGGAGTATTAGAATATTACTTGTATCATCATCATCATCATCAGCCGCAAGACGTCCACTGCTGAACATAGGCCTCCCCCCTAGATTTCCACGACGAACGGTCATGCGCAACCTGCAACCAGCTGTTTCCAGCGACCTTAGTGAGGTCATCTGTCCTTCTAGTCCAACTCTATGGAGAGTCGGCCACATAATATACACGTGTGCACTGTCACATACAGGCTGACACACAGGCTGGTCATTACATGCGCAAACTTATGTATATGTGTCCGTGTCAGCCTATGAATGACAACCTGTTTTAGCGAGACCACATCCGACTTGTTTTATACGTCCATGGTTCAAACAAATAAACGCTTCAGCTTTATAATATTAGTAGGTATAGATTGATTAACATAATAACCTATTATAAAGCAAGTTTGTTATTTTAAATTCAGGCTAAAAAGCTACTACTATCTAGCTAAATAATTCTACACGCTAACAATAATGTACCCGACCCATGGACGAGTAGCTTTTCTAAATAGCAAGAGTAAATAGAACCTAACCACAGGGGTGCATTTTATTGTGTTTAAACCCGTTTTCGAGGTAATTAAGTGGATAGTTGACTGCTTGTATGACCATAGTATACAAACGGCTACCGGTAACATAGCCTGGTTTATTGCGTAGCTTCGGATTACTATGGAAAAGATTTTGGTTAAAATTACTCCATAGAGACTTCCAATAATAATTTATCGTTACTTATAAGCCATGGCGGCCTAGTAAGTCGTGATGTGAAGAAATTCTAGCGGCTTCATAATTTGTTATTTTGTGAGCAACTCATGAACAATGGAGCACCATTGAGATATCAGTGGTTGCCGCCGTAATGTTTGAAGAAGAATAAGACCATCCTTTTGCCATCATGAAGCCAACCACGAAAGAGTACTGTCAAAAATACCTAACTCAGTGATCGAATTTATTGTTTGCTTGATATTACGCTAATAATGCTTTGAATTGCTTTGAAGGTCACCGACATAGCTCTCTCTAAAATTAGTGAAATGAAAATTAGTGAGCTCTTACAAGTTGAAGTGGCAATGGGCAGCCATATAGCACGCAGAACCGATAATCGCTAGGGAGTAAAGGTTCTAGAATGGCGACCACAAACAGAGTAGACCAGAACCACCGGCAGACGCAGTGTAGGACGGCCCCCACACGATAGACCGATGATATTGTCTCAGTCGCGGGAAGTCGGTGGATGGAGGCGACACAAGACCGGTCATTGTGGAAATCATTGAGGCATATGTCCAGCAGTGGACGTCTGCAGGCTGCAGATGAGACGAATGCTTTGAATTGACTTGATGATCTATGTACATATTATCTCATCTTACATCTCTGGGTGGCGACCGCAGTGCAGTGCTTTTTATCCCGGAAAATTAACAGGATTGGGAACCACGCGGGTGAAACCGCAGGGCGCTGCTTGTCATACATTAAATATTATAAATGGACGAGTAGTGCGGGATGTAAGAATTAAAAAAAAAATTTAAGGACTACAAAAAATGGCAACGGTTAAATTGTTTACGACCCCCGGGTACTGGCGAGCCCGCGCAATGAGCCGCACTCACCTCGTTTGCCGGACCAGCAGCAAACAAACCCCGGATTATATTCAATTTTAACTCCGGACGAGAGTGACCACATGATCTGAATTCACCGCCATTATTGAACTGAGCTTTGATACTTTATCCTTTATCCTCTGAACCTGATATACCTCTGAAGTATTTTCTACCAAACAAAAAAGAAACATCACAATCGATTCTCAATTAATTAGCGGAGATATCGCGTAACATCGATAAAAAAAAACATGCAACCCAATTGAGAACCTCAACCTTTTTTTGAAATGGTTTTAAAATAAAATCAATCCTAAATTATTATTTTTACCGGTGGTAGGTTTCGACCGTGGCTGGTGACCACCCAGTCCAAACTAAGTCATGCCGCCAAGCGCCCAGACGTGTTCCAGCAAGTTGTCTGGTGACGCCATTAGGGGAAAACGGGTCAGAACAGTTGCTGCATAACTACGAGACCAGATTGTCACACACTGATACATTGCAAGGGAAAGCTGAAATATCTTGGCTTGTCCAGAAGTGCAGTAAGTTCTATACTAGAACGAGTATCTAAAGCTGCACTAGTAGGCTCATATCAGATTTGGCTGGGTAGGGAGAGAAACACGAATAGTGAAGGTGAGTGTTGATGTATATCAGAAAGGGGCCCCTTAAACCTACGCCCGAGTTACAAGTCTCGGGTTGTACTCGGGATTTCTCTCTCTACCACACGATGGACCCGGAACCCGCGCGATGAATCCATGGAATGCTAAGAGATTCGTCTCTCTATTATTTATATGTAGTTATTGTGTGTAAAATGTCCACCCACCAATGAAAGCCTCAAAATAAATTTCTAGTATAAAATTTCAAATATTACGAAATTATACAAAATCTTCAGTCCATTTTTCAAAATTTCACACAAACAACACATTTTTTTTGTATTAAATAAGTAGCCTTTATCGTTTGTCAGACTGTAGACTATTGCTGCACCTAATTTTATTTGAATTGTTTAGTATAGTTTAGTCGTGAAATTGTTACTTTCACAGTTACGTTACTAACAGAGTTACTTTAACATTAATGTATTTGTAGGGTTGTCTAATTACAACCTTGAAACCCATTTTCGGCATGAATTGAATACCAATTCAAAACTCAAGGGGAGTAAGGTCACCCTACTCCGGGGGCAGGACGGTGAGCAAATCTTTTTGCGTTTATCAAACGGTGCTCCTAGGCAGCACTGATTTGAGTAATTGACTTCATTTTGGATACTACAATAGAATGGCGTCGAGGAGATTTGTCGTCGCGTTAACGGAACCAGAAGTTGAGTTTTTTTCACGATTACCGGTAGAATTTTGGTTAAAAAGGAATGCTTCCATGGTAAAAAGTAAATAAAATAATTTATTAATTTAACCTGTCAGAGCGCTCAGACGACGACGCCACAATTGGCTAAAATTTTGGCTTTTATTAGGTTTAACCGGTTATTTGCTATGTATGACGTTTATCTTGTATCTAAGATTACAAAAAATAACAGTGTTAATGTTAATTTTTGTCATTTTAGACTGTTGCTGCCAGAATAGCTAGTATTCTGCGAGCAGTAATACTAGCTTACGCAAACTCAGCAGTGCGCTTGGTCATTTCGATCATTTCTAGGCCTTCATCAGGCTATGGATAGTTGGCATCTACTTAGTCTAAATCGTTAGAGTATGTAGTGTGTTGTAGTTTTTTAGTATTGTTAATAAAGGCTGCCCGTAATACAAATATATAAACATTCAGCCAAAAAGCTCAGAGTGTAGGTATCTAAAAATGAACAATAATCACAAGCCCCTGATATTGAACATTTATCACCCCTATTATTAAAAATAGTTAAACGTCGAGTTCCTACTATTAATTAAATTCAAGTCTAATATCTTTAACTTTATTAAAAAATATGGATTCATTGAAATGGATGGAATAGGATTCATTGTTAACAGATTTTAACAAAACTAATTCAACAAATTTATTATTAATGGAATGTTTATAATTATACTAATTCTTAAAAATCAACTAAAACAATAATATTTTATTTACGTATAGCATCTATTAGTTACATGAACTGCCTAATTCCCCAGCGACACGAGGCTAGTTTTTCAAGCTAGTGTAAGCTAGCAAGCTAGTGGTTCTAGCTTAAATATTCTAGCGAAAATTTGTTGTATATTTAGATTATGCAGATGTTAGTTACCTTGACCTTACAGAAGAGCAACTTACTAAGCTTGAGCGGCTACAAAACTTTTGTATAAGGTTTATATTTGACTTGCGCAAGTATGACCACGTTTCCGAATTCCGCACTAAGCTCAAGTGGCTGCCGATTCGTCGTCGCCGGGATGCTCACGTACTTTCCCTTCTTTACAATATTTTATTCTATCCTCCTTCTCCTCGCTATCTTCAGGAACGGTTCCAGTTTCGCCACTCTCTCCTCACTAGGAACTTTAGAACATCAGACAATCTCATACTTGACATTCCTCAACACAGCACATGTTACTACTCTTCCTCCTTCACTGTGAAATCAGTCAAGCTGTGGAATGAACTACCTGTGAAGATAAAACGTGCCCAGTCGCTTGAAGTCTTCAAGCTTAGGGTAAAGGATCATTACCTGAACTCATAGTACAACACTCAAGCTGTCTCTGTATGTTTTATTTTAATTATTATTTTATTTTTCTGTATATTTTATACAATTGTTATTCAACAATATGGTATTTATTAGTATAAGTATAGTTTTAATAGTATATTTGTTTATGGTATTTAGGTATTTAGTTTATGTACGTTTATGAAGTATTATCCGCAATAGTTATTGTACGCGTAATGTATATGTAGGTATATTTTATGTAAGGATATATATATTATATATTTATGTCGATGGATTAACGTATGATATTATGTTTCATAGCATAGTATGTTTTTTTTATTTTTATTGTATGTGTGTTTTACTTCTACTATTTATAATAGTGTATAAGGGCCATTTTGGTATGCCATCTCCTATCCTTGCACGGTTGCCTGGTAGAGATCGCTTTAAGCGATAAGGCCGCCAATTAAATTGCTAAGAGTTTTTTTTCTGTTTTGTATTGTTTGATGTTTTTTTGTGCTTTGTGGCTTTTTAATAAAGAGTTATTGTATTGTATATTTATGCTGATTTATATTACTTTTTCATGCAAAAAATTATAATACTAATAAATAGGTCTGTATGGAGTTTGGCGCAGAAATGCCTGAAATAACACGTAGATACGTAGGCGTACCTACGTTTAATTGCGGCGAAATTTGGAAACGGTAACAAGTACGTGGGGAAACCACGGGGTACCTACAAGGTACTAGTAATAAACTGTCAAATATGACTGAAAACTTTACTATCCTAATTATTTAAATTGAACTGTAACATTTATTAAAATATCCGTACTTAGCCCTTATGCCGACACGACGCTAGTTTTTCCAGCTAGCTTCGTGTAGACATACTCGTAACTAGCGTTGCGTAACGTTGTCTACACGAAGCTAGAACCCTAGCTGGAAGCTAGAAGTAGTAGCTTAAATGTTACAGTTTAATTTAAATAATTAGGATAGTAAAGTTTTCAGTCATATTTTACAGTTTATTACTAGTACCTTGTAGGTACCCCGTGGTTTCCCACGTACTTGTTACCGTTTCCAAATTTCGCCGCAATTAAACGTAGGTACGCCTACGTATCTACGTGTTATTTCAGGCATTTCTGCGCCAAACTCCATACAGACCTATTTATTAGTATTTTAATTTTTTGCATGAAAAAGTAATATAAATCAGCATAAATATACAAACAAATTTTCGCGTTTACAATATTTGTAGAACATTATATTTAGTTACTTTATTAAATATGTTCTCGCTAGCTTAAAAACAAATTCAATTTTATTACGAACGGCTACACCTAAAAATATTATTACAATTATCAATCTTTTATTGATAAACTATTCGAAAACTATTAACACGTTTTATGAGTACTAACCACGGATATGTACTAACAGTCAACATTACCCGTTAAAAGTCATACACGTACGCAATTCGAAATTTCGTCACGAACCCGAACAGCAAATTGCGAATGTCGCTACTGGCAATAAAATTATAAGTTCGCGCGAATTTCGCAAACACTCAATTTCTGTTCATCGGCAGTTTTATTAGAAAAGTTTATAATAAAACTGGATGCACTAGATGCAGTTTATTGTTTCACGGACGGAAGGTATAACTATAAACTGAGTGAGACGGTACGTGAGGGTGTCGAGTTGTATCTTGACTTTGTTATGGTAAAGCTTGCATTAGGTACTTTGTAATCTTTTACCTTTTCATTTAGGGCTTGTGTTGTTACATTCCGGAGTGTATTCTTTGTCGATACAAATGCCAAACATATTCTGAAATTCCGTACTTGTTTGTCGATACTGAAGTTAAGAAACAGAATTGAAAATGTCCATCTACAACAACCTTGTCAAAAATCTCGTCTCTCCAAAAAGTGACATAATTTCTTTCCAAAAACTTAAACGATGAAGTTTGACTTCTCTTTCGTATTGAGAATATCTAAACTGTGCAATAGGCTACCTTTACGAATTATGGATATTATCTCGGCTTTAACGTATGAAACGTCGTGAGGAAACCAGCGTGGTCCATAAAATACATTTGTCGAGGAAACGCATCATCGTCCAATCCGCGCTTGATCAGCATTGTTGATTTTATAATCAAGTCAAGCTTATGCTTGACTCTCCTTAAGAGTTCTTGTACCTAAGCAAACAGAAACTGTTTTTGAAAAAAATTTATCATTTTTAAAGCAAATTTAATTCTGTGATAGCAACCAATTTCACCTCATATCGACATTTAATTAAGATTGATAACGATTATATCGCTTACATACAAATATTTGCATTAAAATAAATTCGTTCCACATTCTAGGATATTTAGATCACACTCGAATCACTTGGCCAGCTATATTTGAAAATAAATAATCGTGCACATTACTGAATCACAAACTTCTTTACTAATGATTCCTCAGTATATAACTTGGGTTTGATTGCTGCTTTCGTCTAAATCGACCTAATACCAGTACGAGGCATAGCAAAGTTCTAGGCACGTTCAATATTCAGTCAAACAAAATGTAAACTACATTTATAGCAACGTTTTCCACCGATCCATAAAGCAGAAGCTCTGAATTGGTATTTTACTTGATTTGAAGCCGAAGACGAATTCGACGCCCAATACGCTCTTGAAATTTCGAGCTGTGACCCATTTGGACTGGGTAAGTTTACAGTAGAGTAGGTGATAAGTTACTAAAGTTTCTAATGTATGTACTTCCGTGGATACTCGTGTTTCTCTTAATACGAGTATGTAGTCTATATTATAGTATCTATATTTACAATATTCACGACTAAATCCGGTCCAAACGTACATGTACAAGCTTATTCGTACGTAATAACTTACTATGTAGTGTTAGGACTCTCGGCAGAGTCTACCACATTTTGTTAGTTTTTCTTCCACCAAACGGTTATATGCAAATATTACTATTTTCCGATTTGAAGGGCAATATTTTCAGAAAGATTACAGGGAAATGCGATAAATTATCTTTAACTTTGTGTGACGAGGACAGTACAGTGCTGAAAGGGGTTTTAACTCTACGTGTTGAAATAGATGAGTGGCACTGTGCTGGTATGGGCAGGTGTATCAACCTTATCCGTTCACGCATTCCAACGTAATTGAGCAACAAACATCTAAACATCCAAACTTTCGCATTTATAGTATTAGTAGAATGTATGCCAATACCTTGTATATTTCTACATTTATAACATTCCTAATTTCTCAGACTAAACAAAACAGCATAGAGCATACTTGTATTTTAGAGTACTTGGTGTTCCACTCGACCGTACCAAACGAGGCTGAGCCAAGAAAATCGAATGATTGAGTAATATCGCCGGAGGAAAAGCCGTGCGCATCTCGAGCCTTTTGAAGTCACATTCTAACAGGTTCTATAGTGACCCAGCGTCTCGGAAATAGGGAACGTTGTTCGTCCTGCATTACCCCTTGTTACTTTGACAACGGACCCTCCTCAGTTTCCGAATGGCGTGATCTAACAAACGAATGCACAGAAATAAATGCCAAAGTACGAGTCGAATTACTCATACCGGAGGTTCTGGATAACAAGCCTACGTACATTCACAAGTCCTCTCTATTCCCCGTAAATAAGGGTAGGCAGATCAGGTTTTATTAAAATGTCTACTTTAAACTTTCAGATTTATTATATGTGTATCAAAGCTTTCGAGTATCTATCCCCGTCAAAATATAAAATTGCCCTTGTATCAATTGCCAACAAGCTAACAATTTACGGGAACATAAGGGCACATACATATCACTCTAGTGAAATCGGGAAAAGTCCCCATTGACCCCATAGTATACATTCAAAATCACATAGTGATCAAATTCAATGAATGGGTGAGGTCACTTCACAATTTTAGTGTCTCTTAAAGTTCCAGTATACCCGAGTACAATGTTTTTAAAATACTGTTTTTGAACAGAAAGTTTTCAAATAAATAAATAATAAATAAATATTGGTGGACAATTCACACACAACACCATCTGACCCCAAACTAAGCAAAGCTTGTAATATGGCGGCCAGATAGCTGATATAATACTTATATAGTTTTAAATACATACTTATTATAAATAGAAACACCCAGACACAGTGCAAACATTTGAATTCATCACACAAATATTTGCACTGGGTGGGAATCGAACCCACGACCCTCGGCTTCGCAGGCAGAGTTACTACCCACTAAGCCACGAGGCCAGTCAATGTGTGCATATTTCTCCAGCAGACTTTACACAAAATAAAACATGGAATATGTCGGTGAACCCTAAAACTCCAGTACCACTTTGAACTTTTTGAACGGCAGCTAAGCGTATCAGTCGCGTATCCTTTTGGATTTACGAGTTGTTAAGAAGACAAGCACATCTTGTGTTTATGTAAGACATAATATATAATACTCATACCTACATACAGAGTGTACATGGAAAGACAATTTGCTTCTGATATCTTAGGTTTTTTTAATAAATACACTGACAACTTATAGGTACTCCTCTGTGCAAGTCAGACACCTAATTTTTAATTATAACAACCTGCAATTGCTCAAATCCTTATAAAGGAAATCTGGCGTTTATTTAGCTCAACGTATAAGTAGGTATAGGCATTCAGCGTGGTAATACTTCCAGCATGTTGGGCACGCTTTCGACCGGTATATTAACATTATTAACTTGATTAGCTTTAGACCTACGAGTATATCGGTTTATGGATAATTCAGAAGTCATTGGCGAAGTTAGTACAATGAGTACACACCTACACTTAACCTTAGTTAGGTTAAGTGTAGGTAATGTAGTTCTCATTGTGATTTAATTTTGTTTGTAAATGCTCTGCCTATTTAAAAAAAATACAAAATTTCATCCCTTTGACAGAAATATGGGAACTGACTTGATAAATCTAACGAATTTATCTAACTGCACAGCTGTTTCAGGCAGGTTTATTTCTAGGTGACTTGACGCAAGAATTAGTAGACCTTTGGTGATTTTGTAGAATTCGTAAATTATAAACAATTTTATGAATATTGCTACTACTTTCTCTTTTCTTCCCTTCCGTGATGTTGTTGCCTTTTCCTTTGTCTTGTTTTTTCTAGTTTCTGTGTTGTTCATTGTTATTGATCATGTGCGTTGTACATTATTTTTGTTATTATTTTGTATGGTTATAATAGTATTTGTGTATTTATTGTTTAGAATGTTTATGTATTTTTGCAAATATTTGTGTATAGTACGTAGTTTATGTATATTCTAGTAACCTAAGTGACGACTTTTAATTTGTCATTTTGTTTTTACCTCACACCCTATCTTTATTATATTTACTTTTGTGTTTTTCCTGCCTCTAATGGTTGTCTGGAAGAAATCGCTATTAGCGATAAGGCCGCCATTTATGGCACTAGTAATAAGTATTTTCTGTTTTGTACTTTTTAATTTTACTGGTGTATATAATAAAGTGTTTCTGTCAGTCTGTCTGTCTGTCTTCTAGATTATGAATGAATGAATGAATGAATGGATGAATGAATGAAAACTCTTTATTGTTCACAACTTAAAATAACACATAAGATATAGGAAAACAGTATAACTAGTGAAACAGCTGGCGGCCTTATCGCTGAAAGCGATTTCTTCCAGGCAACCTTGGTTTGGTTTGCAACCTTGGCAAAGATTAGGTTTAGACACCAACATTACGATCAGATACAGTGGTTCTTTGACGACTATATTCCGAAGAAAGTTACCTTTTCTCGATCAAAAATTACTTCTATTCATCGAAGGTGACTTTTCAAGATCCAACTAGCAGCACTGATAGAAGCAACTTGGAAGAAAAATTTAACAAGGTATATTTTTTAATAGTTTTGAACATTGGGGACAAATGGTGCTGATTCAAAGTTCGTTGCAATCATTTGTTGATTACGTTGTTTTGTTTATAACTACGAACAGAATCATAACATTTTTGCTAACGCCATCTATCACTCTAAGATGAAAAAATTATTTAGAAAAAGTATCTCATTGAAGATTTTATTTATGGTGGATTTTTCACACAAATTTTACCTAGACCTAAAACTAAGCAAAATTTGTACTATGTGTGTTTTATTTGAAAATTGAAATTTTGTATGCATCAAACATAGTTCGACGGTTACTCCCCTAACAGCTTCTGTACACATTGTAAATAATAATTTTGAATACGAAAACCACGCTTCTCCCGCTACTGCTGGTCGTATATCATCCATATAACCGACAAATGGTCACAACCAACACTTTACTTTGACTTTTACAATGTCGCCTGTTTTATAACTTTCACATCTAGCAATTTTGTAAACAGAAAAGTTTCCGTGTGCAGTGCAGTTGTATCGAGCTAACTACGGAGAAGTTGGGAAAAAATAACATCTAGACGAAGCATTCGAAGGGAAACTACCTCGAGAAGCCGAGCTGGTTGTACTCCACACTAGGTAATGGGGAACTACTATAGGTCTACTTCTTTCTTGTTTTTATTAAAGTTTTTAATTTTCTGAAATCTAAAAGTATAGGGTCCAATTATAAATTACAGGATATTATAGGGCGTAGTTGTATTGTACAGCGAGTCCAATAGCAGTGAACTACCGTGATAGGTTAAATTAATGTACAGCTGAAAAGTATAGGTTTTCCAGACATTAGAAATTAAAATTGAGTACCTATCGTTAATTAGAATACAAACCTAAGAATCTACAAGATACCTCTTGTAGGACAGTTAGTACTTAGTGGGTTCCTGTTCTGAAATCAATTGAGAGACGTACCAAAAGGCGCTTAATGCAATAACACCCTTTTTCAAAATCTTGAGGATCGCTGCAAAAATTATGGGTTTTTTATCGGATACATTTCGTAGCATTTACGACTGATCTGCGTGATATAATAACAATTTGTCCTTTTATCTATAGGACTGCTCATAGCTCGAGAAAACGACATTGTTTCATGGTTGACGTTTCAAAAACTAACGAGGAGGTATGGCTACTTTTTTACTACTTTTATGATGAGAACGTCTAGGCTGTTGAAAGCGTTCCTAGAGTGGGTTTTACCCAATGATGAAAATCTTGGTGTCTTCAGATTGAGAGTGAATTGGTATATTTTTGGTAACCAGTACGATTCATCGTACACCACAGGGTACGATGAAGCGTTGCTTAATATCGAGTGAGAGTACAACTACAATATAGTTAAAAAAATAAATTCTTACAAAACAAAGGTTTTTTACGTTGTCCCTTTATGGAAACATAATTTGATATCGAAAAAGTAAAATTTGGCTTTTCCATATCGACACAATTTCGATGAAACAGCTAAGAAAACTCCCGACTAATTTATCAAAAAATAAAACAAAATCAAATTCGGTTCACTCCGAACCGTGGGTTCACTCGTTCGGAAGCAACGATGTCACACCAAACACGAAACTTTCGAACGAAAAGTTTCTTAAATTGTTCCAATACAAATGCGTCGAGGAACATTCGTAGTCCCCGCGATAGTTAGCCAAGAAGGTAGTATATTACTGTGAGGCCGCGACTTTATCTGAGTTTCCGCCCGAACTGCGCTCGTGGCGATAGAGTGAAAATAGTAGCACAATAAAACAGGGCCCGTCGACTATATCGGGCAGCGAGAGCGGCCTCTCTTATCGGAAAACGGTTACCGTGATTTGTGGTCCTCCTATTTACTTACTCTTCAAGAGCTGCAAACCTCTTGCACCGGGTGAGGGGATTATGCACTATGCAGCTCGATTGGGAATCAATATGTTTCCAACACTTTATAGACGTTACGTTTAAATTGGAAGATGCTATCCGAACGTTTCTACCGTTTTCCATTATCAGTTGAAATGTTTATTCGTTTGCATCAGTGAAAATTGTTGAAAATGGTTTAAAAGAAGTATTTTCGTCAATATTTGTTTTGTAATTATTTTTTTTACTGTTTTTACTGTTTTAGATTTAACCGCCATCTCGCTTGTGTTGTGCTGCTAAGCAACGATGTGGTCTACGATGGAGCGTTCTTACCTAAATGAAACCAATTCACTCTCCATTTGAAGATTTGAATTCATTCCAAGATTGTAACCATCTTATAACGCATTCCATAGCCTAGGCTTTATAGCCTTATGCTTTATCTAAATACAAGTTGGTTATACAAGTTTTCGGATTCCGGTTTACCGGATTCAAAAATATAAGATAAGTGATTTACATAGGCTGTTGTTACTGAAGTAATAACAAAATCAAAACTTGAAAATAAAATAATAAAGCTAAAGAATTCAAACAATCAAGTTTTACGGGTACTCATACGGGCTGTTAATGAAAAGACAGAAATAATTATATTAACACATAGACAGCCGAGCCTTCTCCATTCCATCTTATGGTTGCCTGGAAGAAACAGCCACGATCAACCAACGAACCGACTCACTATATTCTTAATAAAATATGACAAAAATTATTGTTTTAGCTAAAGGAAAATACATAAAAATATAATTTTAAACATATTCAACTACTTTAATTACACTGATTACTTATGTTTAAGAAAACCTGTTGACATGTCCGGGTTTCAAAATCTGTACCGTCTTGTACTGGTTGCCGAACCTTATTAGATCCAAAGGCATGGCATCCCTGTGTAAATGCATTGTAATTTACATAGAAACACCTTGAAACGGAACAAACGTATTCATCAAACCAATTTTTGTCGGCTTAGTCGCCTTACTCGTCGGACTTACTATCAAGTAATCCACGAAGCCCCCAGACAAATCATTATTCTATTCTCTAAGATGAAGCCAGCATTAGCCACAGATAACAATATAACTATCAAAGTTAATAACAAGACGGTATTGATAGGTCATGCAATAATGCGATATACTTGTTCCAACCAAAGCAGTGTCAGAAATGATAAAGTATTCCACGAGAATATAAAACCGCGCAGAGAAGCCTTACGGCGTTTAGTCAGATATTTTGGTATGTTTTTTCCCAATAAAGGTGGAGTAATGTTATGAAGCTACTTATCTTTTCCGGCGTGTAAGCCGATACGCGCCCGTTCTGAAACGATTTGCTTATGCCGATATCTTCCTTATTTGTTTTGAAAGAAATCATTGTTTCTTATTACGGAATATATTTATGTTTATACTCTTATACGCTAGCAACGCGCCGCCTAATGTAATCTATGTTTGTTGAACAAGGAAAGTTTTTATACCAATTTCATCATCAGCCTGTACCTACTCGTATACTGTTGGTGATAGGCTGCTCTCAGCCTGATCTTCGGTCTTACGCTTCCAACCTCCACCTTCTGCGTTATGTATATAGTCACTCCATCTAGTCGCAAGATGTACTAAGTACACTGCGTTTACCGATTTACAGTCTCCACTCCAAAACCTGTCTAACCCAACCGGGTCAGGGACAGATATGATAGGTCCATTGTCCATGACTTGACGGACAAACAATTCAGGATTGAATAAGCGTATCTATATTTATTGTGTACCTACAGCATAAACTACAATGATGACCAAGCTTGATCGCCAAAACCTTGTCATAGATATCATGCGAATAAGTACCTAAGTATGTTTTTCAAATATAGTTTAGAGTGACGAGACGAGCAGGACATGTGCCTGATGGTAAGCAACATGCCTGCCACAAAACAGCACAATGACACGCAGCTATTGAAACATGAAGTTCCAAATCCATATTCTACGCGTATGTCGATGATATGAACTCATAAGATTTTCGCTTAGGGATCGAAAAGTTCACAACGGCATAAGAAGTTTTCATTTCAAAAATGTAGAGATACATACATAGATAATCTCCAAGTATTTAGTGGAGTATCTAATTAACTACCAAATCAATTAAGGAGTTAATATATCATCATCTCGGAATCCAATAATGCAATACGCGTCGCAATAGCGCACGAATGCGTTTCATGTCAAGACCGCATCAGTAATTGTGACTGATTTACTGTTTCCTGGTAGAATAGATAATAGCTCATTATCTAGTCGTCTTATTAGTTCGTATTATGTAGTTACGGCTGGTCTAGTCGGGAGAACGGTGCCTGCCGATCTGGAGACCCCGGGTTCAAACCCCACACGCACCACTGTCTTTACGAAGGCATGTGCGTAATGCCGCTAACTTAAAATGGTGAAAGAAAACATCGTAAGGAAACTGGCATGTACCTAGAATCTTACGAAGTCCTGTGTAATCCACCAACCCGCACTGGGTCAGCGTGGTGGATTATGGCCTTAACTCTCTACTTGCGAGAGAAGGCCCGAGTCCCAGCAGTGGGAACATTTAGTGGGCTGTTGATGATGATGTGGTCGTCTTCTTAGTAGATATTCACGTTGATAGTCATTTTAATACTTGATAGTAAATATTCATAATGCAAAGGCCCATTAAATTCACAGTAATATCCAATTAATACTATTATAAACGCGAAAGTTTATAAGAATATATGGATGTATGGCTGGTTGTATGTTTGGTACTCTTTCACGCAAACAACTGATGAAGGGATTTGGATGAGATTTGGCACATAGATAGATAAAGGTCTGGAATAACACATTGGCTACTTTTTATCCCGGGAAAATAACGGCGTCGAGAACTACACGAAGGAACCACGGGACACTAAGATCCAACTAATCTGGTTTAAGAATACTTATTAATATCAAAAGAATTATATAACTAATGGTTCATATAAATAATAAACAAAACATTTACAAAACAAAGCCTTTTTGATTAACTACTTATTTGTGTTCAAAAAATCATTTTCAAAGTCAAAGTACTTTATTCATAAATGTACAATTTACACTTACACGTCAATTAATAAAAAATAAAAACAAAAGAAAGAGCATACAAATTGTATACATTTTCAAAGTTTGAAACTACTACTTTACTGTATTACAATAATTATTGTACAGAAAACTGTCAAGCATTATACGAGTATAATGTCTTTATTGCAATTGTACTAACCTCTGTCAAATTTATTTATTTACATTTTTATGGGAACTTTGCCATCACTCTCTAAAAATTCGCTGTAACTATAAAAAGTTTGATCGATAAGCCAGCACTTTAATCTGTTTTTGAAGCTACCGAAACTTGGGGCCGATATAACTATTTTGGGAAGATCGTTATAAACTTCCGGTCCCATAATGTGAGTTAACTTCTGTGACCTCGTGAGAGAGTGTGGTATAACATCCAGCTTGTCGGCGTTGCGTTTGTTGCGAGAATGTCTCTCTCCTCGCGTGTTGTACGATTCTAGATTATTTTTGACATACACAGCCACTTGATAGATCAAGATAGCAGGTAAAGTAAGTATACCAAGCTCCTTGAAATATGGTCTGACGGATGTACATTGCGATACGCCAACAATGGCACGTACGGCACGTTTCATTTACCACATTGACAAAATTACCGGCATATGTACGTACTACGAGTAGTTTTAAACAAGTCAGATAACTATTTTTATGGCCTTTAGAATCATTATTACTGAAAACTAAAAACACATCGTAAGTACTTAGTATTTGCGGCGTTCTCTTTAGAATGTTCGCATGCGCTGGGTTCACCTTTTTTTTAATTATTGTACCGCCAGTAATGTGCAAATATTACTATATCCAGCTTGAAGACCAAAATTTCCAGAAAGACCACAATACCAAAAAGTAAAGTTATCTTACATCGCCGGGCAACGAGCGCAGTGCAATTCTGATACGTAACTTGAAATTGAACACTAAAAAATATATTTACAGCACAGTAACGAGATATATTTACAGCACAGATAATATACCTACAAATCATAGTTACTTTAAACTGTGAAGAAAAAACGAAGTAGATACCTATAACGCTTCAAGTATAATCTCATCAACGTAAATGGTCTTCTAAAACTCGAGCAGAATTCGCTGCAAATCAAGAAAATTTGCGATCACACGGAACTACATAATTAAACAGGCTTAAGAGAAAAAGATATTTATACAGTGCGACCCGTCTATACGTATATGAACCAGTAGTCGCTAAGTGGTCGAAATTATCGAAATCGACTATAAAGCAGTTCCATCAAATCGACCATAATTAATTAATATATTCTCCATGTGAGCATAGACTTTAATAATAAACGAAAGGGTGTATGTGTATAGGTGTAAGGGCGTGTGTGTCAGTCAAATATATGGTACTTAGTGTAATTTATGTATCTCTTCTTAGTCTGGGAATCAATGTAATATTTTTAACCCCCAATCAAAAATGGGAAGTGTGTGTGTCTGTCTGTGGCATCGTAGCTTTCAAACTGGTGGACCGATTACGATACGGTTTTTTTTATTTGAAAGCTAGTTTTCTTGTGTTGGTTTTTAGCTAAGTTTGGTTAAATATCGATTCAAAATGGAATCCGAACCTGGAACCTGGAATCGAACCCACTAACAGATATTTATGATTATTGCGTTTATTTTTTATTCAGGTAGTACAAATTCTACCCATTAACAATAAACATGTATTCTTAACACAAATTGCTTTAAGAGAGTTGGATTGATAATAAAAGATAATGAATGAATCAGTCAATGGGTCATGCAACGCCACAATACAAAAATAAAATATAAGCCAACCAGGAAAGTAATAAAAATGTATGATATCAGAGCGAGAGTGTTTATAAACACGTAGCTGATGATGATGATCTAAGAGATCGGCGGCGCATTATGTGTAATAAAGAAAAGCTCTATAGAATTACTCTTTTCACTAGACCTAGACTATTTCGATGAAGATATTCTATAGCAATGTTATTGGTGTTGAATATTAGTGGTGTTTGGTTATTATTCTGTGTTCAGTACACTAGACTAGAAAATAGTGCGCGCGCGCACTTCCTTGTAAAATAACCACTTACTCTCTCACACGTTATTAACAGTCCCCATTAATTAATTAAAATGTGGTACAACCACGCTCGTTTTCAATATAACATTATTTTTCACTTCAGCCATCATCAACACCAACAACTAAGGGCCGAGCGACACGAGGCTAGTTTTTCAACGCTAGTTTTGTCTACACGAAGCTAGAATTACTAGCTTGCTAGCTTACTAGCACTAGCTTGCTAGCTTACTAGCACTAGCTTGCTAGCTTACTAGCACTAGCTTGCTATCCTAGCTAGAAATACTAGTATTAATACTACTAGTTAGTGCAAATACTAGTATGACCTCTGTTAGTTGTTATGGCGACAATCAAATATACACATTACTTTCTTTGTTGTACCTGAAATAAGAGCAATGGTTCATGTCCGACAGTCAAACCTGTTACAAAATATACTCAAGATGGTTATAGCTCGTCGGAATTTTGCGCACTGAATGTGCTCGTCGCGTCGCTGCCGACCGCTGCTCATTCCGGTGTGAATCGGCCCTAAGACCGAAGAAGTTAAAGAAGTGCAAGATTAGAATTTTAGAATACTTCACTTGTATAGCTACAAATATATTAGCAGCGCCCCGCGGTTTTACCCGCGTAGTTACCGTTGGTTTCCGGGATAAAAAGTGGCTTATTATGTTCTTCCAGACCATAATCTAACTGTGTTCTAAATTGCCGCCTGATCCATTAATAAGTTACGACGTAATCGAGCAACAAATATCCATATTTTAAACATTGGCATTTATAATAATGATTACAAATGTAGGTGTCACGAACATACAAGAACTCACCAATACAAAATGAAAATTACGCACAAAGAGTTTTAAAATTAAAGAGTTAATCGCGCACATCCCCTTTCGCTGCTCCGCCACTGCTCCGAAGCTACACACGCAACAAAATACCACGACGGAGAGTCCAAAGACTTTTTAAAAGCAAGAACATGGCTAATGAAATTTTCTCTTCAACAATCGATTCGCGACTCGCGACTCAGCAAACATCCGCAGTGCACTGCAGCACCGAGCATCAACACCCTAAACAATAAAATAAACAATAAAAGCTCATCGTACAATAAATAGACTACTTCTTATATTGTAAGTACGAGAATACTGAAAGATGAGAATACTGACTGAAGAGTCTCCTCGTGATCACGACGGTTATATCGGTATAGACCGAAACGTCGAGGTAATTAAAACCCTTATTACACTGGGTTAAACATAGTCGCTACTGAATTTAGTTAAGTAATAGCATTCTGAAAGCTAGCATACTAAATTCAGAAGCGAAGATTGCTTGCTTTTGAATTTGCCTCTGAATTCAGTGGTCTAATGTCGGTTATGAATTCAGTCACTAAAAGCAACGTGTAATTAGCCTTTAAATAATAATTTTGGTCGTGATAGATAATTTTACAATGTGAGTTCAAACCGCCAAAATTTAAAACTATAGTTCTTCTTAAATCGTAAAATATAAATATCTCTGAAACAGAGAGAATGAAACGCGGCGCGGCTCAAGTTTCCGTGCTAAATGAAATATGCACATCTTGAAATCGTGAGTGACGCTCTCAAAGTTTTAAACTTGAGAACCTGTTGAAGTCTCGCGAACTACATGAAAATTTGAGTATTGAAAATGAGTTTATAGGATTGTTGGCAACTTTGCCCGTAATGAGGATGCAATTTTAAACGCCTTTAGATTATGCAAAAAGTACAAACGATAACTTGATAACCTACTTCTTGTCAATAAATATTTATACTGAGCACTGATGGATGGCCACAGCGACACTTGTTCTCACTGATAAGGTGATAAGCGACTGATTGAAACATTAAAATCAAAGACATCGATTTGATTACACGTAAAATAAGTGTTTTATAGTTCTGTAAATAGTTGTCTCTACAACAACTGTACAGCTGTCAATTAATTTTTCTAATAAAGGATCTGCCCACGGTGATGAAACACTTTACATGACTTACACCCGTATGACTTGAATCAGTGAGGATGCTCATTGTGAGCATCTTACGACGGAAGTACGTCACTGTGTTATTTTTAATTTTTCGTCCGCAAACGATGACGTCATCGAGAATTGTTCTTAAATTTTCCTTAGTGACATAGGGACATAGCAAGGTATTAGCAGAGGGGCCATTACCCCCTCCCTCTCTTTTTGGCATCAAATGCTCGAAAAAGGCCTCTTGCTTTTTCTTCAATCTTCTCTATCCAGTTTGCGCCACCTAGCTTTATTATTTCATTCATTCACCTTTGTTTTGGCCTGCCTCTGGGTCGTTTGGTTTGTGATCCTATCCAAGTTACTATTTTTTAAATTTTTGCATTTTCCAAAAATTAAAAACCCTATTTCCACTTTAGCTTCCTACAATGTTCCAGAGAATCTAGGACAATCACGATAAATAACATAATTTAATCTTCTGGTGATCACGGCGGTTGTAACGCTGCCGAAACGTCGAGGTAATTAAATTATACTTTTGATCGTGACTAAATCCTGTAAAATATTTACATCGTATTATTTCGTTTTTATAATAAATGTATTAAAATCACTTTATAATCGAAAATAGTTGGAGTAAAATTGACAGACAAAGACCAGAATGGACTGAACGAACGAAGAAGCGGATTCCGCTTGTATCATTCATACATTTATGAAAATTTCATTAATTTAGAATATCTGATATTTGAATTTGAAAACTCTACACAGTTGGAAGAACTACTTCAAGATGTAGACTTAATATTCACAGAATTCAGAATGAAAATAAACGTAAAAAAACTAAAATTTTAACTACTTCAAAGAAGAAAGCAATAACTAAAAACCCAATTAAACTTAACTTAATTTCCATAGATAACGTAACACAATTCAAATTTAGGCAGTGTGATAACCAATGATTCCAGGTGTACACCAGACATTATAGCCAGAATAGCAATGGCAAAAAGAGCTTTTAATAATAAAAAACATCTGTTTAAAGCCCGAATATCAAAGAATATTCGCAAGAGGATGATTAAGATCTACATCTGGAGTATTGCATTGTATGGCAGCGAAACGTGGACCATGACTCAAAGGGATAGGGAAAGATTAGAGGCATTCGAAATGTGGTGTTGGAGGAGAATGGAGAGAATCAGCTGGAAGGAAATGAAGAGCAATGAAGAAGTTTTGAAGATGGTAGAGGAGAAAAGAACATTAATGGAACCAATAGAAAACAGAAGAGGGAAGATGTTGGGACATCTGATACGACACGACAACTTCATTAGAACAATAAGGGAAGGTAAATTAGAAGGGAGGAGGAAGAGAGGTAGACCTAGGAGAAGTTACATGAATCAAGTGAAGGAGAAGATAAATGTAGTGTCGTATCAGGAAGTCAAGGAGAAGGCGGAGTGTAGAAGTACATGGAAGGAACTCCACCGACAAGAGCGTCGCTCTTAAATTATGAATGATATTTGAACGCATATTGAAAAGAGTTGTCGCTTAAAAGCAATGCAAATATCAAAGGAAAAATTCGAAGCTGTTATCGAACAGTGTCGTAGGTCCGAGCGAAGTCATCTACCTGTGCAAATACTTACTGCGAAAGGAACATGGGAAATAGAATTCCTAGAAACTCTAAAATGAGTTTTTTTTTTGTGAATATGATGTAATGAATTAAATCATACGTGTAGTAGAAAGTAGAACCCCATGCAGAGTCTACCTGGTTAAGTACCTTCGCCAGTTATGGTATCGTAAGAAATTGTTTCCAGAAAAAATTGGGATGACAAACACAATGCAATCCTGGGCAGTGATTTGGACTCTTTGTACTCAAATAGTTGCGTCATATAATTGGTATTGTTATAGGCAAGTGTGTTGTATACCATCAAACGCCCATCTTGTTCGGCCCGTCACTCTATTTTGTGTAAATAAAAAAAACGAAAATATCAATTTGTTGCATTGCGCTTCCCTAATAAAGTATTTCAAAAACATGTTTGCAAATTCATAGATTAATGACAATCTTGAAATTTTTCACTCAGGCAAATCAAAATAGAAAATTAGCAGATCTGAAACACATATATAGGTACATTTAAACACTGTCGTTGTAAGTCTCAAGTATTTATCATCATATTACATTGTAGTATCAACAGGGAATCTCTTGTTGCGATAATCTGAGAGGGAAATGCTTTGTATTTCATTAAACACCACCACAAGATCAACAACTATAATGGTAACTCTTTCCACGAATTTGTGAACAAATAATCGCAGTTATCAAACCGTATTAACATTAGTGATTGAAAACATCGGGCCGTAATTTAAATTGACATATTTTACTGCATAGCTATTCGGAACGCTGAACAGATATTCCCAATTTCAAGACTCAATTACGGATTGTACTATCTCACAGCCCCCCAGTACCATTTCCAGTGATCATTTCATTATTCGGAACGCTATTCCAATTTGAAGTTATAGGTATTCTAATTTTAAACTTACAATAGCAAGACAAAGCTGTAGCTTTATTTTATTAATTTAGTAAACTGTTCTCCTGAAGTTCTGAAAGATAAAAATGTTTCCCATCACGTTCATAACTAGCTAAATTCGGTCGATCTCTGTCCCTTCCGTCCAATCTTGACTTGGGGGTCTCCATAGGTTATCTAGACACCTATACGGATACCTACAGTACCCTGAAACCTGTAAAAACATTATAAATGTTTATAAAATGTTGTTGAATATTTTGCGTGTACTAACCAACTTAGACACATTTACCAGCAATAACAATTTTATGAAATTCAAGGCTAACCTTCACAGCTTTAATTCATTATTCGTAAGCCTGTATTTGCTAAAATGGATCTCAAAGTAACTATGTATACAAAACTCCATTATCAACTTTTGGTATCCAAATTCGGAAAGATGTAAATGCGAAGGAAAAGTATTTTCTTCGAAGTATACCTTCAAAAAAATCAATATCGAATCAGAAAAAAAATCAGTACAACGTGTACTGCAAATCTTGTAAAGATGCCTATTCATGGGCCGATTACATTCGTTTATCATTCACTTACCCGTGTTTTATAGATTAAATGAACTGAAATTATATGTATTTCTGTCTCTTCCGCTTGACGTTAAATCCTTGTACTCTATTGGCTATCTGGACATCTGTTAGCGCACGTTGTTTGCTTTTCATTTCTCGAAGCAACACTGTCGGTGTGCGGAAGTGTGCGCGCTGATGGCAATCCCGATAGCTTTGACTCGCTATCGCCGATCTTGCGCCGCACTTTGCCCTCTCTTCAAGACCGTGCAATCCCAACTGCACTTTTAGAGCTTTTGAAATGCGTGCCCAGTGGTCACACTATATGAATTCTACGTAATTCTATGTTGGTTTTGTGACATAACTTTAAACGAACCACTCAACTTATTTCGCATTAATGGTACACTACAGTTGAACTCATGTGGCCTTGGTATAGGAGTAGTGTAGTGAAGTAGTTCTCGATATAGGAGTAGTGTAGTGAAGTAGTTCTTCGAAAATCTACTACCTAGGTACATATTTTCTAGTCATGCCACCGTGAAGTAGTATGTATAAAAAATGTATTCCGATTAGTTCCCAGCTAGGTTAAAGGTAAAAAAATAAAAGGACTAAAATATGAGCCATTTATTTCTACGGTTGACGAACACGGAACGTAAGATTGTACTTACACATATTATTAGGTTTTTTTGTATTGTCTTATAACCTAACCTTATAACTTAAGGTAGTTTTTGCTTTATGGAATTTGGGTAGGGAATATGTGAATCGATAAATGCACGGGAAACTCACGTATGATATGAAAGGTGAACACGCGTGCACTCTCCTTGAAAAGAACCGCCCGACGCGGCTGAAACAGAGCGGCCATTTCATGAGAGAGTTACCCGTGCATATATGAAATATATGTAGCAACGACATTAGTTTTCACTCTAAAATATAATGTAATAATAATCTTTGTTTCAAAAAGTACATAGAGCATAAATTAAGTTACAAATTAACTTAGTTACAAATATTACAGTGACCGACATAATTAAATTCATTGTGGAGGTAGATCCTGCATCTCACATCACCAACAGCATCCTGCGTTGTGGGATTCAGTGTTTTTCTCCATTTAGTGATGAATATTCAAGTGCTTTTTAATAACAATAGAATTACCATTGTCGTATTTACCTTAGTACCGACAGGTATAAGGCTGAGACTCCACCAAAGCGGAGATTTGCGAGCAGAGACGAGATGTATGTTTATAACAACCAAAAGAATTTCGCTATTCATACATCTTGTTTCCACTCAGCTCCAGTAGAGACCACTAAGCGGAGATATATCATATTTGTATGGCGCGATGAAAGCGGAGATTTTAGTTGTGTCTCGCCGACGCGCAGCGGAGACGAGAAATGTGCGCAGGCGACGTGACGATGCGTGCTGTAAGGCACAGCTTCGATGGAGTCACCCGAGCTGAAAAAACGTCTCTTCTCGTCTCCGCTTCAGACATCACCGTACATCTCCGCTTTGATGGAGTCTCAGCCTAACTAACCGTTAACTTGTAGATGTCGTCAGTTTGTAATAAAACTCCTTATTATTCCTCCTTATTATTATGGTAAGTTGTTAGGTTAGTTATTTAATACAACGTCGTTAGATACTATCGATATTTGCCATTTTACGGTGACATAGATAAATATAACTAAATTAATCCATTTGTAATAAATCAGAGATCATTAAATGTATGATTTATTTGTTTATTTTTTTACACACGACTTCGAAATATTTTTGATACATGTTGGTTTCCTCACGATGTTTTCCCTCACCGTTATAAGTCAGTTCCGCACAGTGATGACTTCGAAGAGACAGCGGTGTGTGTGGGATTGGAACCCGGGGCTGCGAATCGGCAGTCGCCGTTGTCCCAACTAGACCAGCCGTAACAACAACCTCAACAGTTCAACACCAAACTGTTTATTATGTAACCACTTCTGAGTTTTCATACTTTCGCCGTTTGAGACGCTCAGCAGAAATAGCCGCTACATCAGCCGTATTTTTTTTATAGTAGGTATAGAATGACGAGACGAGTAGGACTTGTGCCTGATGGTAAGCAACATGCCACAAACACAGTGACACGCAGCTATCGGAACATGAAGAGTCCAAATCATTACCTAGCACTGCACTGCGCTTGTCGCCCAGAGGTCTACAATATTATCTCTCTAAGCCCTATATTTTTTCTGGAAACCTTGACCTCCCCACCACCCTTCAAACCGGAACACAGTAATATTTGCACATTACTGCTTGGCGGTAGGATAAGTGGCAAAGGTGTGGTACTTCCCCAGGCGGACTCTGCTAAGAGTCCTAATACTACATTATGAGGCTCTGGGAGATGTGATCGTGCGAAGGTATTAACGCAAGTTGCGTCCCATACTAGGGGCCGATCCAACTTCAATGGCACAAGAATCGTGCCGTCAAGTCCTTTGCGATTGCCATCGCAATGTCTCACGCACAAAACCCACTCGGCTCGAGTGTGGTTGGAACATTGGCGAAGAAAAAAAAGTGTAGGTATGAAATAATGCAAGCTGATGTGGCGGCCAATACAACCTTGCGCTTTTTGAGCAAGAGACATCGTGGTGACCGAGTGAATATACAGAAATGATTTTATAATTTTTCTTAGATTTACACTTATTATATACGATAAAAAAACTGAACTTACATAACTACTTTGTTTGAAAATACTTAATTTGGTTTATGGATATTATACAAAAAGAAAACACTGTTTCTCACATATTGGTGTCATTTTCAAACTTTATTGTCCAACAACCTGTCCCAATAATTCAGCAATTTTTTGGTCAGTAAGGTCAAAATTGTTATTTTCATTATCTTCCTTTGCAGTTACTTTTTGTTTATCAATAACATTCTCTTCCCCTGACTTGTTTATTTGCGTTTGTAACTCTGACAATGCTTCTTTTATATATCTGTCAAGTCTCCTATCAGTAAATTCAGAGGTAATATAATTTACCGCATTATTTATATTGTTCCTATTTGATCTGTTTTCTAAATCCTTACCAAAAGACTGATGATGAAACCAGTTTGGTTTAAGGAAACCACAAGTGTATACATGCGATTTAGGTTTTCTATTAGTGAAAGATTTAATTTTCATATGTCTGCTATGAAATTCAGATTCATCACGAGGAGTAGTAACCCTAGGGCCTACTACGTGTTTATTTTTATAAATATCTAAAGTTTTAATGTCCACTACTCTGACAGGCGATTGTGGCATATATTTGATATCGACTGTATTGATTTCACTTTTCGTTTTGTTTATCGGTGGTTTGACGACGTAGTGGTCTGAATTCAGGCACGTTTTATTACGTTTGTGTTGTTGCGAATGCACATAATGATACGTTGCTGATAGTTGAGGCTTTCTCATTTCAATGTCTGGATCATAAAGTTTCCTTGGCATGCTTTTAAAAGTATCAGGACGTCGCCCATTTATGAATTTCTGTGGTATCATTTCTTCAATCAGCCATTGATTTGAACTTTGTTGCTGAAAGGGGACAGGGTACATCTTCTTCAGAGGCAGGGGCACAAATAGAGGCAAAGGCAGTCTCCGCAGTGTTTTAAGCTTTTTGTTTATAAAAATCAATGATCGTTCACTTAAATTGCTACCCTTGTTTTCAACTGTTAAATATATTTCGGTGTCATTTAATAAACTGATGTTTTGTAAATTTCTTTGTGAATCATTCTCATTTGAAATGCCGGATCTATTCGTGTTAACAATGTTCCCCTGAAAAATTCAAACTTATTTAAAAAATAACAGATTTATACATTTGCATTAATCACGAATTAATTTTGAATACTTAAAAATACACTGGTTGGAAAAACGGTATTTTCTATATTTACTATCCAGGTAAGCAAAAAAGATTACTGAGTCAGAGACACAGACAAGCATGTTGTTTTTCAAATTTGTCATCGTCAATCAATAGATGAATTTGATAAAATTTCTTCGTCTCGACGAATGTTATAACCGTTTAGAATTTTATAACTGGACAAAACTTAATTTTAGTATCATTTTTATACGCGTATCTACCAAAACTCACATAAATTGATTATTTTGTGAAAAACGTAACAAACAAAGTTACACATCAATAATCGTAACATACACATACACATCAAACACATTTTTACATAGTCGTATGCTGCCGAAAGTTCAATAATCGAGCTTCATAGAAATATGTAATGTATACCTAGTTCACGCAGTTGATTTTTTTTAACAAATGATCTTGCACATTTTAATTTCTTATACACGCACATACTGTGTATGTGAAAGAGCAGCAGTAATGGCTAAACTTGATATTTAAACCACTTTGCAACATCTGCCAATAAAATACTGTTTTTGGTCTGTTTTTCACTATAACTTCAGTGAGCTGTATTTAGAAGAGAACATTAGTTCCAAACTACGTCCTAAATATCGATTTTTGGTTATGGTTTAAACCTAAACTTCCACATTCCCTTGTTAGTTATTTGAATTCAGGGAAAAACATAAAAAATCTTAACATGAGCCACATGTTCCATAACTACAACTTATTTCAATGTAAGAATGAGTCTAAAAACTGTCACTTTTACAAATGTTATTTATCAAAATTACGTTAATCAGCCCCATTATCATTGGTAAACCGTACAACTTGCCGTACCCTTAGACTTGGACAAAATATTACTAAATAATAGTGCAAAAACTTAAATGAGCATCAGTAATCATTGGATTTTTTTTTATTCTTATTTAACGCGCTTTTTGGAGCAATGTCAAATATCTACTTACCCGTAAACCACGAAAAGAAGTAACAAATCCAAAACCAAGTCTGAACGAAATAAAAATTAGAAATAAAATAGGAATTACACTTCTCATTTTAACAATAAAATGAAACAGTCTCATTAATCGGAACGTTAGAGAGACGACACAAAGAAATGTTAACTGCATCGTTCCATTAGGATAACAATATAAAATTGATTTACAATGTTTACTAACACAAAAATACAATGTTCATTGTCTTTGCAAAATAGACTACCAATAAGATGTCTTGGAGACATGCAATAGTTGTTGCATGCAATGTTGTTTTCTTTCATAAATAATTGATATGTAGGTATCTATACTTTTTATAATAAAACCGTTACGGGTACTTCTGTACATTGAAGATATTTTTTTCGGGAGCACTCCATTATCGATACTGATGCCAGAACTGCGTTTTTGAAATGAAAACTTCTATTCTTTTGGCGCGCCTCAGGCAAATTTTTCGTGGGCTGTGAATTGAATTAGTAGCGTCACGATCGTCACGCTCGGAAATGATAAGAAATCTTCGGGTAAACTCGAAAGCACGCCCATTGGCCATCTAGAAATGCGTTAGCATTTCCCATTGGCCATCTAGAAATTCGTCAGCATCTCTAGTTGGACATACTCATGGCCACGCCCTCCTTTTTCACTCACGTGGTTTCCAATACTTTGGTATCAAATATATAATACTAGATATCAAATGCTGAGTGATAAGTTTTCACTTTTATCGGCAGTCCCTACGGCTGGTCATTTTTTTTTCTTTGATACTCTAGGGTAGGTACTAGATACTTTAGATTCCCAAATTCCCAAAAAAATTGCGTTGTCCAATTTAACTTTTTTTTTTGTAAAGTACTCATTTTGAATATTATTTCGTCTATACTTCAATATCTTCGATCCAGTAGTTCGATTAGTAGAAATTTGGCCCTTCAAACCTAAACACAGCTATGTAGTAGAGTAATGTTTGCACATTACTACTTGGTGGTGAAATACCTAGCAAGGGAATAGTACTTGTGTTGCCAATTTCAACCCGACTCGTTACGACGTGATTGAGTAACAAACAAATAAACTATTTTTTACAAAAAATTAAACCGACTTCAACACCACAAATAGGCACTCAAAAGCGAAAAATAATTTAATATAGGTAATTATTATAACCTCTACTCACTCATCCATATGAAGTCGGTGCCCTCACAAACTTATTATATTACTCGTAGTAAGATTGTGACATAAATCTAACATATTTTTTTTTCGCACTAGCACAGTGTTGGTAGTATTTTCTTCAATTTTGTTCAAGATGATGAGTCGGACGAACGGAGTCTTTTTGGCTTACCTACTACAGACACTTTACGTAGAAACCCATATATTATAATTCAAAATATAGATAGATAGGTACATAATACAAAAGATATCGTTTATTTCCTGTAGGTTTGGTTTGCTAGAACAAGAAGCTTGGGGAAAAGCCGGAGTCTTGGACAAGTCCTGTTACATTTCCTCACTCTTTACAATAAAAAAATATGTATGCTTGAGTTAGTGAGTTAGTAACAAAAAAAGAAGACAAATACAGGATGCCTCCAATTTAAGAACTCAGCGAAAAACGAGAAATGGATTCACTACATTTTTCGAAATAAACAGACTAAAACAACTTCCAATTTATGAACTGAACGAAAGAAGAGACATGGACTTACCACTTTTTCGTATCTCATCTCTTCTTAAACTGCGGCTTAGCCTCGGTCGCTGTATATCTTGTCTCCAAGACTATTGTCTACGTGAAAATTACTCGGCCATAATTAATAATGCAACAAAGAAACTTCCGGCTCCAAGTTTTGGGTCGCTACCTGGAGCAACAATGATCAATTACAACTTTGTTTTCCACTTTCGTTGTAAAGCTAAGGCGAGGACATTGGGCGTGTAAAAATGTTCGGTATCGTGATCTTTTTAATTTTTCCCCAATTTGAGCAAAATACGATTGCTAGGTCTTTTCAAGGTCGGACTAAATTGGTACCTTCTGAACCTGCTTGATTTTTGAAGTGAAAACATCTTTTCGCGCGCACAGACAGATTTTTCGTGGGTTGTGAATTGAACTCTAGGGTCACGCTCGGAAATGATTAGGAATCTTCGGGTAAGCTCGGGACCGTGGCCATTGGCTATCTAGAAATGCGTCAATATTTCCCATTGTCATGGCCACGTCTTCCGGTTTCACCGGCGTAGGTACCTAGTTTCCAAAGTAACCTATCAAATTCTGAGCTATAAGTTTTCACTTCTATCAGCAGTTCCTACGAGTATGACTTCCAATTTTTTCTTCGATCATTTCGTTGCTTATCAACAGGAGAGGAGAGGAGTTTTTCCCGATAGTTACAATGTCTTCAAATCGAGAGTGAATCGGTTTCTTCTAGGTAAACACGCTCCATCGTAGACCGCATCATCGTTTGACATCAGGCAAGATGGCGGTCAAGTGTAAGCCTATAAAAGTAAAAAAAAAAAGAAGTGTGGCACTCGCGGACTGCCGCGGTAAAGCTATTGCATGTTGCATGCATTTTTATCAACATAAGCAATAAGTTAACAATTTTTCGGAATTGCTTTTATTTTGAAGAGTGACATTTGTTTACTATAAAAATATCACGGGAAATCCGTTAAGTTGGCAACACTGCTAAATGCATTTAGTCTGTAAAGCTAATACAAATAAGATTCAAAGTCGAATGACCGAGTGGGGAGGACGGCGTTACGGTCTGCCATCTCTCTTTCTTGTGAACACAAGAAAGAGATGCATAATCACTAAAATTCGGTCCCCAGGCCCGCGATAAAAGCTATGCAATAGCTTAAAAAGGAGAGTTGGTATTCAAAAGCAGTCGAATTCAAATAAAAAAAGAAAATTATCGACCCCCGTTGATGTTGCATTGGAAAATAAGGATACCTACGTATGAAAAATATTTTCCTTTGTAACATACAAAGGATCCAAATTCCTTTACAGCTAATTTCACTACTTTCACTACGCAGTAGAGGACATCTGAAGCGTACTGTGTTCTAACGTAGAAACGTCTGGTTTCTGTTGACTGGTTAGTCTTAGAGGCGGTCACGGCGTGTCTTGAATGTGTAGGGACGCCGGTGGCACGTCACGGTTGTTTTTTTTTCGAAACAATACGCATACAACGCATACTAGCATCTTCTTCTTTATCATATCGGTCTTGGCAGAGCGGTCGTGGTTACAACACCGCGCCGCGCCTACGAGGCGTCCACGTTAATGGTAGGGATGGACACAGCTCTCCGTACGATCTCCCGCTATCTATTCATATTCGCAGACTGCTTGGCGCAGTCAGACATGCTAGCGTACCTACCTTTGTTTTACCAGCAGCAAAGGTGGAACCACGTGAACTTTTTTGTCAGTGACCACAACTTAATATGGTATCAAGTTTTACATAACCCATATCGCTCAGATAGCGGTTATGCGTTTCTTCTTCTTAAACTTTTTTCTTGTTCAAAAAATCTACTAGGCAAGTTGATCTGTGAACGAAATCTGCCTGCATAATCTATACTATAAAGCTGAAGAATTTGTTTGTTTGTTTGTTTGAACGCTAGGATCGCGGGAAGTACTGGTCCGTATTGAAAGATTATTTTTCTATTGGATAGTCCATTTATCGAGGAAGGCTATAGTCTATAGAACATAACGCTACTATTAATAGAAGCGGAGCATGAATCAAGAATGTAACAAAATCGGGAAAAAATATTCCATTTTGAGAGTTTTCGTACGTTTCGTGCCTTGACATGACACATGACAGCATGTGTCTAAGATTGCGTCATTGAATATCACAGATTAAATACCTTTTGAATATAAATCTTTGCTAATCAAAGTTTATAAATCTGAGTTGGTACGACCAATTTCCGACAGGTGGCGTAGCAGGTAGCTAAAGAGGTGTTTTGTTTGAAAATGTTTGAGCGATATTGTCAGGAATTACTGAACCGATTTCAGTCATTCTTTCACTGTTGTATATGTACGGGATCCTCATGAGTGCTATATAATGTACCACGGGCGAAGCCGGGGTGGACATCTAGTATACAAATAAATGTAAGTATTGTCATCAATTTACCATTTTAATTTAAGGAACTAGTAAATTACATATTTAAATATATCATGTTTCCACCTTAATCCTCTGTGATTGTTGAATTGTCTAACAAGTTAAACAACTTTAGACTAAGACCCGAACTTTGCTATATGCTGTGGTCTAAGTATAAACGAAGTTCTTAGTACAATAAATAAATCGTTCCTACTTCGCTATAATTTTCCGGGACGAATGGAACATATCATTCAACAAATCACGGTCTACTTCCTTTTGTGTTAAATGGACGTTTGTCTATGGATTAATCGGCTGCACTTGGTGTAAGTAATTATTCAGGTGTGTAATGAGTGTTCACACCTTAGTAAGTAATTTCTTCGGTATTTGTATGTATAGTGTAGAGTAAGCTACGGCAACTGCTGATTCGGAGCCCCTGGTTCGAATCCCACGCTTACCACTTTTCGTCACGTCTACGTCTTTTCGAAATCATGTACATAATGCCACTAACTTAAACACGGTGCCGGAATACATTGTTAGGAAACTGGCATGGCCCTGGAATCCTTCAAGGGCATGTGGCTTGACTTTTCTCGTGAAAAAGACCCGAATTCCTAGCAGTGGGAACATTTAGTAGGCTCCTAGTAGGCTCCTAGTAGTAGGTAGGTTGGTATAGATTCATTGATTTAAGACCAAAATTATACTTCCCAAATGATTTCTTTGTATGGAAAACAAAGTAAATAGCTAAATTCTTGATCGATGTTTTTTTTTATAAATAAAGGGTTGTTTCAATTATAAAACATGTGTTTAACGGTGAGCGTAATACCTAGTCTCCTTTCGGTTTACTTACTGCAAGTTTCTTTGTTATCCTGAACAGGTACGTAGTAAAAAAATCAAAATGATTGATGAATAAATTTATTTACACAAACAATCGTGTATGAATAAATGTAACATCAGTTCACTGGCCAAAAACGGCGATAATTTCGTGAAGCACAGCATGGATATCGATGCCATTGTCAGCTAAGGTCTGGACCTCGGCTTGGAAGATCTCGCTTTCCCAGAGGGCGGTGAAGACCTCGTCCCACTCCTCGCTTTGCAGGTTCTCTATGGCAGATCTGAATTCCTCATCGACGGCCATTTTCTGGTCGAATAGAGCAGAGAGCTTGTCCTTGGGGAAAACAGCGATGCAGTCATCAATGAAGGAAGCGAAGTTGGTACCGCTCAGCTCGTGACGAGTACCTCTAGCGAATTGGCGACGGCTTACGTTCTCTGTAAAACATAGAAGTTTCCAAATAAAGCCACTTTAATGGAACAATTCTTTCCAATCTCAATAAATAAATGTTGCTATCTAAAATTATTTACTGAAAAATGTTTCCTCAAAAAAGTTTTAGGTAACTTTTGACTAAAAGGCTGCATAACATTGGATCGAATTACAATAGATTTGAATTATTAAAAGACAATTGATATAACACATACATTAGATGCATTTAATTGATGCATTAGAAAGCCTAGTTGTATAAATTTATCTGCTACTAGCAGTGTTCAACGGTTTCCCGCGGTCCCAATATTTTCCCGGAATAAAAAGTAGCCTTTATTCCAAATTTTAACCCAATTCAATAAAAGTTCTACTTACGAACTTACCTAGCATCTCGTTGAATAAGTCGAGGAAGAAGTGGATATCAATGTTGTCATTTTCCAGAAAATCAACCACCTGAAAAAACGGGAGTTTAAATACCATTTATATCATCATTTTACTATTTTTTTTGTAATTTAAAGGCTCGATGCCTACTGGTAACGGTATTTTAGACTAACTTTGTAACATGTTAGCGGTGGTCCATGAATGGTGGTAAGAACTTTTGAAATCGGTCTAGTAGTTACTGAGATTAACGCGTTCAAACAAAAAACCTCTTCAGCTTTATAATATTGGTATAGTAGTAGACAAAGGCTCATGTACAATAAATATTAAATGGACCATTTTAATCATCAGGATACATAAAATATGTAGAAAGAAGGGTATAAAATAATAACATTCAGCATTATGCTGTCACTTGTAATCTGTCCAACTGAGTGCAGGTGAAGATAGGGAGTTGCAAGTTGCAACCCTCGATATTTTCCCCTTGTCGCTAGTTTTTGGAATGGCGTTGTGAAATAATGGATTAAAATAGATACAATAAGAATCACAAATATTCCTACATAATATTTCATCTAGATTTCAAAACTGATCCTGCATTAAAACCCGATACAACAACAGCAACAAAGCCAGTACAACAGAAAAATATCTAAAACTTTCTTACTAATTTGTTACCAAGTGATATAAAAACTTACAGCTTGGAATTCAGGCAGATGCTCCATCTCGTAAACCAGATCCTTGAAGTTGTTGGTCCTGATATAGTCCATGGAGGTCACGAACTCATCATACTCAAGGTAGTGAGACAAGATGTGTTCCAACTCATGGCCGGATTCCTCCTCAATGATGTTTATGAACTCATCAAAATGCTCGTGGAATAGCTTCTTCGGCTGCGGAGCCGCAAAAGCAAGCCCAAGAAGGGCAAAGACGACCAGAGCTACTTTCATGTTGGCTACCCTGAGTTTCAGTGACAATTAGGCTCTGTAACAGCCGCATTTTATATTGTCCGATAAGATTATGGTGTTGATCGGCTGTCATGTGAGAATCGGTTATCATTTTTCTCGTATTTTGCCACTTCAGCGGCTTCAGATAAATGAGTTACCATACCGATGATATCCGAACAGTTTTTTTTTTTTCCGGCATACTAGAATAAGTACATTTCAAAAATCAGTCATTATGGGAAAAAGTCATTTTAAGATTTGTTCATTACGGTTTTAGTACAATATAACATTCAGTCCAAATAGACCGCAACCATCCGATTTCATAGCAAAGAGAATGTAAATTACTACGTATAGTATTTAAATATCAAAATTTTTGGAACATGTCACTTTTTCGAGTTTTGGGAAAGTTTGATAAAAAAAAGAAATAAAAATGCTGGCCGAATCGATAACGTCATCCTGTTCGTATTCGGATAATTTCCAAACATAAAAAAACACACCGGGTCCAGCGGTCCTGACGCTCATGACACGGTGGCCTCGGATTAGTTTTATAAAGATATTAATTAGGACTATGGCCGTGTCAAAAAATATACCATTCTAACTAGCCCGTCAGGAAGATTATGGAAAAATATGTGACAAGGACTTTTTTTGTTTTGTCACATTAATGAAAATCGACAGTGATATAGATCATCAAACTTCGTTGGGGTTTTGAGTTGTGACGTCACGTCTTTATAAAAATCGTATATAGACGTGACGCCACTCGAAATTTCCAAGCACTATAACTTCGTAAGTATTTTTTTGTTTTTGAAACAAAAGAAAAAATAGGTACGTGTATAATATCTTTTCAGGGGTTATTGTCGATTCGCCACAAAAACAAGGTATATAACTGACACTCTAATTATTTTATTTTAGTCACTGTTGCTATTGTAAATTGTTCCTTTATAATGAATCCCCTAGAATGTCAATAAACACAAAGATGTAGAAAATCTGGCAATAGTGGTGTCTTATACATAGGTAACTGAGATGCTCTAGTGGCGAGATCCTCTGATTTAGTATATTCGTAAGTTTATAGGTTCTAATCCAGGCTGCACCTCGGAGTATTTTTCTAAAAGCAGATTTACAAGTTTTCATCACCATTGGTTTTATGAATGAAAACATCGTGAGGAAAGGTCATCCACTAACATGCACTGGGCAACTGCAATGTGGTAAATTATAGCTTTGACTCCATTCTTTTGAAAGAAGGTTCCGGGTCCCAGTATTGTGAACTACATATGCTTCTGCTATAGAAAGAATAGCATCAATTGCTGTTGAGCAATATCAAGTTTTCCGTTAAGGTCTTACAGTAACTACATATAATCTCATTTACCTACATGGATGGGTAAAATCAACGCTACCAATGTTCCCATTTTTTTTTTGCAATAAGTATATATCATATGTATATCAGATAGTTTATGTATGACTTCGTGAATGATCCTGTCGTGTCCTGTCCTGTCCTGTCCTGTGTCGGATTCTAGGTCATTCAATGAGTACTAGTCACTGCAGGTTTATTCAAACATCAACGCAAAACATTTCCATGCGCTCCACAGCAACTAGTGGCGTCAGCGTCAACTAGAAAAACAATAAGTAATTACTATCACTGGTGATTTCCCAGGAGAAAATAGTTGCTAGGCGGGAATGCTTCATTTTGATACCACGACAGAAAACGAGGGTTTTTAATGTGCGAAACTGGCATCTATATTTAGCTATTATATTGAATAAATTTGCTAATTCAGCCGATCATTCAAACGGCGCAAATATGCAAACCTCAGATATGGTTATATTATCTACACATTTGAACCGCTTAGTGTGGAAATATTGAACCTTATGTCATTATCAAAAACCTTTCCGTGGGCTTGGTCGAAGCCACGCGTTATAAAACTATTGTTTATTTGACGCAACGCAAACAAACACTACCGCCACTTAGCGGTACAGTAGGTAACTGGCAAAGGTACTTCCCTAGGCTCTCCTCTTTGACAGTTGTTACTAGTAGTGGTTGGACCCTTTACTGAGTTCTACCACTACAAAAAAATAATAAAGATTTAGATAAAACAGAGGTAGAAATAGTATATCTGTAGGTACGTAACCTGGTCTTCACAGGCTGGTATTGTATCATTTTAAAAAGGTAAAAATGTTAAAGATTACCCAAGTAATTTGTCATATGCCCTTACAAATGACAGTTTCCCAACATCCACATTGACATACTAATTTCTCTAAATCGCTCTTTATTCCTATAGGACCTTTTACTACCAAGAAATAGCAAAATAAAGAAATCGTAAAAGTCTCTCAGTGGGGACACTATTTATAAGGTTTTTAAGTTAAAACAAAGTGTCAAACAAGTTGCCCTCGGGAGGAAAGTTTGGCGCAGGAGTAAAGTTTATAAACGGCTTTATTTCTGATTTTATCGGGGGTCCGTTCGACCCGGCTAGTTTGGATTGGGGGTTTCGCCACTTTTTACCAATAGGAATGTTATTTTATGGTGGCTGGTAATGCAAACCTTTCAATGTCTTCTTCAGGATTGTCTGCTGGGAACTTACTGCGCTATTTGTGTCACATTTGTAACACTGGTTTAGTACTTTGCAAAAATATACAAAAGGTTGTATGTGCCGTAGAAGTTACATAACTTATTTAAGCAGATACAGCCCTTGCACTATAATGAGACCAATAGAAACGTATGATGCATCGATGACGTGAGTACGATGTTGTTTCGATTTAATCTAATGTTGTTGTAAACAAATGTTAACTTGTTACTAGCATGTTTTTATCTGCGTAGTTCCTGTTCCTGTTATTTTCTGGCGATATAAAGAAGTAGTCCATGTATTTTTTCAGACGATAATCTGTTTTAAAATGTTAAGTGTTCAAAATGTCAACTCGATCCGTTCCGACGTAATTGAATAAAAAGCTTCCAAACATTGACATTTATAATATTAGTAGGAAATAGCTACAAACAAAGTTTAAAGGAGAACACATATTTTTTAGGTATTTTATGTTTGTAAATTCGAGACTTATTTTCGTTACCGATTACTACTGTGGATAATATTTGTACAGTACGAGAAAATATCTAAGGTACCTAGGCATCTAAAACATTTTTCTTAAATAATAATAAATTTTGGTGGACAATTTCTTGGAACATGAATACATTGAATCACACTACAATGTATTTCGGCGAAATTAGAGTGAAAATGTCAATTTACCCTAGATTATTCTCAGTAAGTGCGCTCCATCTTAGAGTTCATCGTTGCTTTACATTAGCCGAGATTTAAACACAATACCGTTTTTTATTTAACAAAAACAGTAATGTAACTGTCAAAGAAACCTAGTTCTCCGATTCGACTGCTCGAAAAAATTCTACTGTTCTTGATGCTCCCTTAAACGGGTGCCCAGGCTGCTAGGTATTTGATTGATTGCACCGAGCCCTTCACAATCTATATGCTAATTCCACCTCCTATTTATACACACTGCATCCTTATTATGTAAATAGGACAGCTCGATTTGCGTAATCTGAGATCACGGAAGAATTTCTTCCGGTTTTCGAGAGCGAATCGTAAATAACGCGGAACACCTCTATTCATTCTATACTTACCTTGGCTCACCGCCTAAAAATCCTAAAAAACGCTTTAGAGTTATGTAGTATTATCATCGTTGAATAAAATTTGGTACTTTCCATCCTTATTTTCTCGCATCGTCTATTATTAACACTCAGCAAAGTCGTAGATAAATGGCGAAAACCCCTTCTAGAGACTACCATTGTCACCTTATTCCAAACACGCGTTCGGTCCCGGCTGCGCCCGTAGTACATAATATAGGACTCAGGAATCACAGACAGTGAATTTTTTTTTTAAATCTGTCCAGTAGCTCCTGAGATTAGCGCGTTCAAACAAAAAAAAACTCTTCAGCGTTATAATATTAAAATAAATTCATTCTTACGCCGATCAAAAAATTAGAAGGAAATTCAAATCGGAAAATTTCCAAAGTTCAGCGTCGAACGAACTCTAAATAAGTCTATTTTAACAATCGCCTACCCTAATACCCCTTTATGCGGGGTCGCTACACCATGTCCGTTTCCTCTATTCGTCTCTAACATTCGTCAAATCTGTGGTTAGTAATACATTTTATCACAATTGTTTGCAAAAAGACCACAAGCAGTAAGGTAATAATTTGCTTTTCGATCAAATCAAGATTCAGAAATCTTACGCTATTAATTTGATCTAGAATTAATATCAATAATATCGTCAAAGCGCTCATTAAGTGCACTAATATCCAAAATTACCAGAAATAGCAGACGTTCGTGCAATTACATCGCAGGTTGTACCAGAATCGTGGAGTTGGAGCGTAAATCTAATTAGGTAATTGAAATCATTCGTCGTGCGTCCCGGCGCGACGCTGCGGCGGCAACGTCGCTCGTTGCATCACCAATTAGTGCGCACCGTGGTTGCCAGAGACCTCATAAGGATAAATTGAAATACCACAACATGAAGGTTCTGGGCTGGGGTGACGCTATTTTTACAAAATATGTATAAATAGTTTAATTAAATAAATATGAAATTGATCAAAAACTCCATAAAGTGGTAGGAGTCTTGTGAGGTTGAGGCACGATGTTTTACGTGATGCGGCGTAAAGCAAGAAGTGGATGCTTTCGAGATAGACACTGAGACTAATGGAATAATAGCAGAATAAACTTATGCTGACTTCGTCAACAACAGTCTACATACGAATCACGAAGCTTGTACGACGTGATTTCCGATCCGCTAATACGCTCTGAATAGAAAAATCAATTGAGCAGAATCGGGAGTCGAAAGTTTGTGTCTTCAAATCGAAAGTGAATCGGTTTCTTCTAGGTAAAAACGCTCCATCGTAGACCGCATTGACGCTTAACATCAGGCGAGATGGCGGCGGTGTCAACTATGAAAGTAAAAAAAATCACAACATATGTCCTGAAGGCTGCTGGAGTTCCAAGCTCATAAGTGCACAGTGTAATTCATAAGCTTGACGAATAATTCGAAAAACTCGTTAGGGCGTGAGCTGAGTGGAGTTAGTATGCAAAATATGAGGACTGAACTCGGTGTACGGTTTTGGACTCAGAAAAACATGCAAATTATGATTCTGGATTTTGCCAGGAGGTGTATTGGTCCATTTTTAAAAGGGTAGCACATTTTTAATACTGCTGTAGGTGTAGGTACCTATTTTGATCTATCTCGTAGGGTACAGCCAGACTTTTCAATGTATGCGCAAAAATGTGATGGCATCACATTGGAGACCTTTAAAATTATCAATGTTTTATTCCTATTTTAAGCATTTATTATAACCGGTATAAATTAGGTATTTAAACTACGTCCTCTTTTTTTTCTAAACTACTTTGCAGAGGACAATAAAACAATTTGCAGAAGTTGATAGTAAGATGACAAAGTCAACTCCCCATAGAAATAGAAGGTGATATCGGCCTTGCAGCGGACTCTGTACCCCTTCATCCAACAGCGAGTGCGAGTGTGGCATTTAGTCAAAAGCACATTTCCGAGGATCGTTCGAGTCGCAGGCTCCGCTCGATCGCCTGATTGAGGGCTGCCGTCACCAATGGCGATGATTATATCTGACATAATTGATAAAGTGCTTAGTAACACGTAGCACCTACATTTTAGGACGAATATTTTTAATCAAGTAGAGGTAGACAAGTCTGTAATCACCATTTTAATACCCACGCGACACGAAGCTAGTTTTTCAAGCTAGGATAGTAAAGCTAGCTAGCTAAAGCTAGTACTTCTAGCTTCGTGTAGATAACGCTACGCAACGCCAGTTTTTTCTCCGTGAAGTTAAAACTACTAGGTTACTATCTTACTAACACTAGCTTGTTATCTTAGCTTGAAAAACTAGTTTCGTTTCGTTCGGGCATAACGGCCAAGAATAAATCGTGAGACAACCATCATGTTCCAATAATCTTTTGAGGTCATACGTCATCCGTCACTGGGTTGTCATAGCGGATTACGGCCTTGACTCTCTCCGTGCGAGTGAGGGTCCGAGTCCCAGCTGTGGGAATATTTAGTGGGCAGCTCTTGCATAGGAACATGTAGTTTTTATATATATTTTTTACCGCTATCGAACACTGAGGAGTACAAAACAGTGACACCATTTCCTGTTTTACTTTACTACATAAATAGTCGAGATAGCGGCAAGACTTTCAATTGTATTTTTCACAAAATAGGCCCTTATCAAGCATAAGTAACACACTAAATGGGACTCCGCGACTTATATCATTATTTTTAATGCGTGTTGGTGATTGACGCATCACGTCGAAAAATTCTAGAAACACGGTGAGTGCTCACCGTGGTATTGTAGATCTTTAGGTGATAATTTTATTCAATTCAGTTCATTCTTTGCGTAAGTATGAGGGTATTTACAGATGTCGTATTTATACGAGTAACAGAGCTCCATGTTCTGCTTATTGACAAACTTGTACGCTTGCTAAAATACTGAGGGAATTTTACTAGACTTCTTAATAACTAAACCTTAAACGAAATCAATAATACTCAATTTCATTTTTTTCAAGGAACTCTCCCAGCTCATAGCCGATACTTGCCAGATACTTCAGTTACGAGATGATATATTTTTATTTTGTGAAGCAGAAAATATAAAAATGGCTTTTCTGACGTTCTGTACCAACATGGAAGAAAATAACATAGAATACTCTTTATTGTGTTTTTATATGAAACTAGCGACCCACCCCGGTTTCTCACGGGTGCAATATATGATACTAAATATAAGTACTAATAAAAATAGTTATTGTGGGTTATTCCTAAGAGGCACATACTATTGCAGATTTTTTGTAGACCTTTTGAAGGTGTAATATTGCTGTATATTATTTTAATCTAGTTTACAGGGTTCAGCCAGCCTTTGCAGTGTAAGCGCAAAAAATGTGTTGAATGTGTAAAAAAAAATTACATAAGAAACCTTTAAAATTATCCATGTTTCTTGACTACTTTATGCACGTATTATACATTTAAACCATCACTCTATCTATTATAAAACCCCCGCATCAAAATCTGCTTAAGGTTTTAAAAATCTAAGCCTATATAGGGACGGACAGACTTTGTTTTATACTATGTCACTGACATAGTATAAAACAAAGTCACTTCCCGCGTCTGTCCGTCCCTATATAGGCTTACATCATCACTATGATGTAATAACGGGACGAACAAGACATGCTAGTGTGCGATGATAACCAACACGCTTGCCTATTACAAGCCTTTGAGTATCCAGAAATTATAGCACAGTGCCACACTGGGAATCAAATTTTATTTTTTGACTCAAAAAATCGTATCTTCACTCTCGCATCCGACTGATACTGTGATCAATCATCTTGATTATTATTAGACGATTTATTTAGTTTTGTTACATAACATTTTAACATTTCTTCAATAATCGTAAATTTTGCTAAGTTTGGGTCTAGTTATTTATCTAATACTCTAAACATTTTTTCACTCAACACCAACTAGCACCAAACTGAAAAAAAAAATCACATGTATCTATGTACTATGTGCGTAGTACATATGTATGCAATCCAGATATAATATTGGTATTTTTTTATTTTGCACCTTGCGGTAGTAAATCTATATCAAAATTTGGTTTTGCCAGTTATGTAGGTAGGTACCTACGCATGCAAACCGCACATGGCATAGCAATCATAGCTTAAGGTACGTCGTTGATGGATATATTCAGCCAGTAAAAAGTTTTATTATCGACCTAAAAATGACAATACTAAGCTTAACCTTACTTATTTCTGCCAATATGATCTCATGCCATGAGGATCTCAAGATCATTCTATGATCATGCGTTAACAGCGTACGGCGTTATGATAAACGATATTATCATCGCGGCATTCTTTGATAACGTGATATCTCGTTAGTAACGAAACTTATCTATATGTTAGATTGAATTATCTATCGTTAATGTTATTGTTACTCGTGTAACGTTATTTAGGTACGAATATGCACAGGGTTTTAGGCTACCTATAGAAGATAGATTAGAGTCGATTACTAGCGGAATCCCGACCGGCAGTAATCGGCTCAAAAGAGGTTTAAAATATTCCCGACTACCCCTACCTTCCTTCTCTTCTCCTAATCCAAGAAATATGTAAAATAAGAGGACCCAAAGGTCTAAAAAAAAGATAAATAGGACCTATCCAATCAATCAACCTATATTCAATAAACATATTACATGTTCTTTGAATCGTAAATAAGCTAGGTACAAATTTATTTTGATAGGGCTTATGTTATATACCTAATTCAATACTTATTCCATTAACGAAAACATTTTTGTAAGAAAACATTAAAACAATAATTATAATAGTTGTCAAGCGGCTTTGTACATGCAAAAAGAAATTTAATTCAAATCATTAGCAGAAATAAACAAATTTCAGCTATGGAGGGTCCATTCCTAGTAAGGTTCATTTTAAAATATTATTCAGGTAGTGGTGACCTATAAATGAGTCAACAGCTAAATGCCTGAAATGAAACAGAATGTGCAGTATCAGTCCGCCCAAGCATTACGATCGGTCAAATAATCCGCATGCCTGTAATATGCGTTTTGAGTTAGTGTTTTCGTAATATATTTTTGAATTGATTTTCGTGTAAGTCCAGCATATCCTTTGGAATTAAATTACAAAATCTTACACTGTTCCCGGGAACCGATATGTTACTTTTTTGTAATTTATAGTATGGCATACTTAATCGAAAGCCTGCATTGAATATAGTCTACTGAATTGAGCGCCTTGCGATGGAATATCCTTCTAATATTATAATATTATAAATACGAAATTTTGAATGTTTAGCTGAACGGATCGAGTTGAAATTTGGAACACTGTTACATTAGCCTCGAATAATGTCATAGACAAGATAAATATAGGTAGGTAGTTTCTGCAGTTAGTATAATACGATATTATGTACAGAGTCGCGCAAACATTAACCTGTGTTTTAATTCAAATCTGTCTTCTTGGCGATCGCAGGTAACTTAAAATGAATGATTCAGACAAATACAAATTACTTAATATAGTTTTGTGGTTTGTAAGAAACATTTACCTACTTACTTAGTTTAGTTACAATCACCAACTTAATTATCGTAGGTACCTATACTTACGTAGTGTAGGTATAGGACAAAAAAGTACGTCGGTGAAGTAGGTACTGAATTCCATAAGCACAAGGGTGATCTGCGACTTTATATCTAGACTGTTGCTTTGGTTAATGTAGAGTTTACCTAATGTGAGAATTACCTAATTCCCTAGAATGTAGAAAAGATTTTTAAACTGTTATTGGTTAACACTTGATCGCCATGTCGCCTGATGCTGAGCGACAATGTGGTTTACGATGTATCGTGCTTACCTAGAAGAAACCGATTCACTTTCGACAGCGACTGATTAAGAGTTCTGGCCACCCTAGGCTAATTATGAGGACGCGCCCCCTCCAGAGGTGGGTATACCGCCTAACGAAAATTGTCTTAGCTTTGACTTTGCTCTCTTTTCCTTTCGCTTGAAATTATAGAGATACCAATAACCTAAACCGATTTATATTAGTTAGGCAGCAGAAGGTCAGGTGTGTTACGGTCGGCCTAAAAAGTACATGGTAGGTATATACTCGTATATTATTAAATTTTACTTTTGACCAGGGGTTTTTAAGAAGGCATGCGAGAGCGTACTATACCCCCAAAGGAAATTTCGAATGTATACCCCGGGTTTCTCCGGCAATGACTTGGCGACTGATTAAGAGAGCGCTTTCGTACTCGACAGCGACTCTATCGCTGACTCTATCGCAGAGCTATCACTGACTATGTCAAAGGGGGCAGAACCCTTGCTCACCAAACATGCAACGGAAACCAGCAGTACGTCACCTCTTCGGAAGAGCCTCACCTCCTGAAGCGCCTAGGGTGCCGGGCGGCATTGAAAGTCCGACACATCAGGTTCTCTAAGTGGAGATGGTGTGCGAGCTGGCGTGGCTCACCCCCCGTAGTTGCTTCCTCCTTTCGCGGGCGAGCGAGATTTCACCTCTCTCTTGATCCTCAGCTGTTTCTATCTGCTAGATAATGGTTTCTCAAAAAGAGACCACCGCCTCCCAAGATATCTCACTGACGAACACCTTGGCCAAGATTGCTATCTTAGCCAAGAAGTTCGGCAGTAAGACCACTTCTCCCGGGTACACCTTCGATGCGTGTTGCTCAGTGTGCTCTGCTCAATTGCACCGGTGACAAACCTGGACACATTATTTCCTTCCTATGGCGATACACTGGTACCGTCCGAAGCACCCGGGCCCGCTAGTACCTACCTGTGTCGCTCTCGCTGAACCCACTCGGCGTGGGTCCTGAGACAGTGGGCTGCGTGGCTTCGTAACCTCCACGTGATGCACCCTGGCCATCACACAACAACTTGCCTCGATGGCATCTTGTTGTGTGATGGCGAATCCCGGCTGGGGCTGGGAACTTCTACAAGCGCTCCTCACCCCCTTGCGCAATGCGTGTAGCGGTTGGGGAGGGGGGCTGGAAGACTTGGGAAGGTCAGGCTCATATACCGACCAAGTAAAATTCCTAAGTCTTCCAGGTGAGGGTCCTTCACGAGCTCTCTGATTAGCAGAGTGCTCAGTGGAAGGACAAGGGCCACGATGCGACTACAGAAGCGGAAACGCGGCTATCCCTAGCCGTGGTGGTGAGGAGTCTCTCGACGGTGAGAGGTCGAAGGGGAAGCGGACACGGGGCGAGCCTAGAGAGTCACCACTCTGAGCTCGCACCCTGTTTCCACAGGAAGGCCTGGCCTGAGTAGTCGGATGTTTAGGGGAGTCCGACGCCCCACCTAGGGATAGGCCTTCGAGAAGGTGACGCGCTGCTTTCCACAATAAATGTGCTGGGGCACCCCAATATCTACGGACTACCTCTCTCAAGAGAGGAGAGACTACCTCTCTCTCAAGAGAGGTAGTCTCCCCAACAAAATAAAGGGAGGGAGCTTGCTATCCTCATGTCACGCAGGGCTTCACAGGAGCTTACTCTTATGCTACCTCTTTGGAACTTCGGTTACAAATGGGTGTTGAGGAGCGCGAACTGCGTTGCATCGGCGTCGCTTATTAAGCCATCGGCACTCTGGTTACTGTGATAGGGCGGAGGTTTCGCGGAAGTGGTAGCCAGGATTAGAAGCATCGGCCAGGAGGTGGTTCTCCTCAAGTTGGAGTCCATCTGTTTCCGTGGTCTCTGAAGGACACTACCTGCAGGATCTAGCCTCTAACATTGTGGTGTGTGGCGTGTCTATCGCTGCCAAGCTGACACTTTAACATCTCGATATCGTTTTGGACAACAGGTCAGCAGATGGAAGTTTAGGGCGTATTTGCATCAGTTTGAAGAGCGGACTGTCTCAGTACCCTTTATTTATGTAGGGGAAATACATTTACGTATGCCCACTATGCAGAAGCATGGTCGGGTATGTCGGGCTCGATACCATGGGAGCTGATTTTTGACCATGACCATGAGTCAGTCAGGGCCGCTTGGTCGCTTTTTACACTTCCATCAACGACCCTGAACCACCTTGCCACTGTCCTTGGGGAGGCGGGGACCTCGCGGGGGGCGTTAGTACCCACGCACAGTACAGCGCGTCACTAGACCCTCATTTGGGTCTAGTGACTCTAGAGAGTGAGAGAGGTAGTCTCTCCTCTCTTGAGAGAGAGGTAGTCCGTAGATATTGGAGTGCCCCAGCACATTTATTGTGGTTATCCTGATTAGGATGTTGAACACGTTTACTGTGTTAGAAGACACCGTAAACAATACGCTTCCACTGGAGCACACCTTCCTTCGGACCTTCGGATGGACGGCGTCGGTCGTGGAGTGACCTCTCTGAAACCCGAACAGTCTCTTCGGCAAGTAAACATGATTTCTGCGCGCCCCTCCCGATCCTCGCGCCCTAGGCTGCAGCCTAATTAGCCTAAGGGTTAATCAGGCCCTGACTTTCGATTTTAAAATTAAATACCAAAATTTCTAACAGTCGGGAAAAAACACTTCTCAGTTAACGCCTAGGTGTTCTTATTTCAAAAGTTGAGTGAGATCTCTTTGAGGAGAAAATAACAATGCAGGATAGTTGTGATCTCTGTGTAGGTAAGATAAATAAACAGTTCCTATGTAAGGAAGAGGAGTAGGTACCTAAGGTATTAATTTAAAGAACATCTTCTGCAACTACGCCAACACCTTGTATAATTTAGTTTAACGACGGCAAAATCCAAAAGTGCCAAGTTACCTAATCTTTTAATCCAAGGCCAGACAAGTCTAAACTTGACAGACATCTTACATGATCATTATCTTCCACGTAAAGATAAATGAGTGCTTTGCGACAGCTGCGCATCAAGATATGTACTTACCAGGTCACATAGATTTCGATTTTTTTTGTTCAATATCTTTGCCAGGTCATGATTGGTTGCTAGGAGTGTGGTGCGAGACGTCTATGTAATATGCGTACTAAGCAGTAAGCAGCTGACTTTCTGAATAGATTATTATCTAAAGAAGACTGATAATCTGAAGTACCATACTACAATAAAGAGCATGTAGAACATTAACGACATTCTCAATGTTGAAATGGGGACGCTGCCACTGGCGAAATAGCGATGATATTACCGAAGTCATAAGAAAAAAAAAGACTTTCTGAATGTATTACTCTTTATATTTTGTTCATGATATTTTGTATTTGTAAATGTAACGGGTTCAGTGTTGCCAGAAGGTTGCTTTTGTAACCTTTTAGGTGATTTTTGGACTACTTTGGTTACTAAAGTTTACTCAAATCAATGAAAAGATTACTTTTAGGTGTACGACAACTGCATATAAAAAATATGCAGTTGTCGTAGGTTACATTTCAGGTTATTTCTGACAAGACCTCACTGGCAGCACTGAACGGGTTATACTCAAAGTACTCATTGGTTGTACTCCATAAAAAAATTGGTTACCTGTAAAGTCGGTATACGGGCGAAAGTTTTACGTGACAACGACTTTGAGTGGTAAAATAATTTTACGGAAGGGACGCGTGCCTTTCACTTTTTATGTCTGTCTCTCTCGCTCTTAGGCGGGCTAACCATGCCCGAGTGGAAGGGACGCGTGCCTCTCACTCGCTCTCGTTGTGAGCGCATAACGTGAGCGGAGCGTAACGCAGTTTCTTGAAGTGTCACCCGGCAAACCAATTTATAAGACGTTGTCACGTCAAAAATTAATGAATAAAAATTGTTGATTAGAACAATGTAAGTTTGTACCAATTGTAGGCCTCACCTACAGACAAAGCTACAGGAACCAGGAACGCAATCGAGCAATGCGGCCCCTGTTTTTGGCATCGGCCGCCGCGCCGCTACAAATTGCGATGGTGAACAAATTGGAGCCGTGCACTGAGCTGTGCGTGTCTGCAGTTACCTCTAACAACGGGATTTATGCACGCTGCAACTTTATTGACGTGCTTTTGTTGGAATGCGGAGGTTTCCGTCAATTTCCTTTATTTTTAGAAAACGCTGTTTCGTGCAATGCTTGTAAAAGCGTTGTAAAGCTAACCAACAGCGTTAGCTAAGTTAGCATGGCATGGACAAAGGTTAAACTTTTGTAAAAAAAAACGCTAATTACTAAGTAATTACCGTCGTTTTCGAGAAGAATAATCGTCCTCTTATCTATCTCCCGGGGTAGAGGAAAGTACGATAAACGTGAGATCACAGTTTTGAATCTGTCCTACACCTGAATAATTTTCCAAGTGCAGTTTATTATCACCACAGACTTTAACGGTTTCCCAAGAAATATTTGTTTGAGAACACCTTTCATCCGCCGCATCATTGACGACCAGTTTCGAAATTTCACCACTCTCGTGTGAGAATGCCACGCTTGCGAAGAATAAATAAAGTACCTACCTAGCTATATCTAAAAGAGGGCTTCTTACGCCCTATGCTATCCGTCCTCCATGATCCACGATTCTAGAAGTATATACGAGTAGTAATATCTACCACAGTAATACCAATTGAAAGTATCTGTTGTAGGCACACTTTGTTACCATTTAGTTTTGTACAGCAAATAAATAAAATATCTAGCTATACCAATGTATACAAACACACACCTATGCTCTTTTCATAAGTTATTTTTCATTAAAGTGGTCTCTTGAAGGCATGGTATTGCGAATATTGTCAAAGGCTGTGTTCCTTCATGTATCGGCAAAGTTAACACATCGCTTAGCTTGTAGACCTGTAATTAAACGGTACAGTAACTAATCGAACTGAGACGTTCAGTTGGATAGTTGGATAGGCAAAGTAGCTAACTATTGCTAATTGTCAAAGGCTACAAACGACCAGAATATTGATGAACAAAGCTGTACTTACAAACTATCCTTAAATTGTCCAAGAGGAAAAACAACGTCTAACCTGAATTGTACTTGAAACATTTTTGTCTATCCGATTAAATGAATATGAAACGATTAAATGTTTGATTAGATGTTTAATTTTTATTTATGAACTATCCTTTTTTAGATTTATCTAATGGCAAGACACTTTGAATTGAAGTTGCGCGGCCAGTAATTAAACTTGATATAAATATTTTGAAAGAACAGTATAAAATCAGCAAAAGTTGTTATGGACACATTTCTCTCAACTATATCAAAACGAAGATATTTTGAAATTTGACTTTCCAGTTCTCATTAAAATCTTGAAATGCCAAAACTCCAAATCTAATTGTACTTATAGATACCGTTGAGGTAAGGTAATATTACGAGTGCCTACAATATTCCAAGCAAGTGACAAAAAATCTTTAGCTGCAAAAAGAAAATCCTACCACTGTCATTAATTAATTAACGAATATCTTTCTGTTCACCTTTAATCCTTCCCCAACGGAGACGACTCTTTATAAGTAAGACAGTAGGTACCTATGTGTGAATGCTTCTTAAGGAACGATTATAAGAGTCCCATTCCTTAGTAATCGTTGCAACGTAACTTGTATAACTAACATGTTGTAATGGTGAATAAATGATCTGAATCTGAATCTGATTTCACGACAGAAGATGCAAGTATTTTTGGCATTAGGTACCTATATATAATACATGTTGAATAAGCTTACTATTTATTATAGGTGCTTTCGTATTGATAGCCAAATTTATGAGATAATATTTTAGTAGGAATCGGTAGTAGGGAAGTAAAGTCATAAGTCCTAAGATGCCTACCTAATTAAAAAATGCTAATGTTTTCTATCGCCGCCGACGCGACGTTGAGTGGAAAGTAAGTCGAGTTTTCAGCTTATGGAAATCTGAAATGGTAACCCGTTTTCGGTATTGACCCCGGGTACTTATGGCCACCAATATCACATAAAAAAAACATACCGGTGATCTGAAGTCGGTTACAAAGCAACATCTTAAAACAATTAGGCAGTCCGCGAGGTATAAGCTGAGCTTTGCATTTGTGTGAGTGTACATGGATAGTGTAGGTGTGACAACCGGCCTTAGGCACGGCGCCATTTTCGCCCGGTAAAAACCGGTTTAAACTGATTTTGGGTAACCGGCCTGAGGCGCGGCGCCATTCTGTCTCGCCGCGCTCCTGCCGCACTTCACCTCTTGTACAGACTGCAGCGTGTTTAATATTATTTCGTTTTTGTTTGATATAAGTGTTAGTAAAATGGATGCCAACACAAATAAGCGCAAAATACGGAAACCATTAAATAGCCAAGTAAAATAAATTTTGTGTAATTTAAATAGCTATTTTAAAGACATGAACGATAAAGAATTGTCAAGTGTGACTACATCAGCCCAATTGGTATCGACATCGACAGGAATTCCACTGTCAACTGTTAAAAGAGTCTTATTGGGAGGTAAACGTGTTAGCATTCCATGGATTCACCGTGCGGGTGCCGGGTCCATCGTGTGGCAGAGAGAGAAAAACTCGAGTAGTTCCCGAGACTTGTGACTCGGGCGTAGGTTTAGGCCCCTTTCTGACGTAGGTACATCAACACTCACCTTCACTACTCGTTTTTCTCTCCCTGCCCAGCCAAATCTGATATGAGCCTACTAGTGCAGCTTTAGATACTCGTTCCAGTATAGAACTTACTGCACTTCTGGATAAGCCAAGGTCTTTCATTAGGTTATAGAGAGATTTTGCTGGTATACCTCTCGCTCCGACTTCTACAGCGTATAAACTAACTACATAGCCGTTTTTTGTTAATTCGTTTAGGAGGTCGTAATACTTATTTTGTTTCATCGCGTGGTCTTTAGGTATATTAGTTTCCCACGGTACGGTAAGTTCTACAAGGACTATGCGTTTCGTAGCTCTAGAAAAAAGGAAAATGACCGGTCTGGATGACGAAACACCCACATCCTCTGGGATTTTGTAGTGCTTTTCATACGTGTCCATTAAAATAGTCCAATCAGGTGCTGTACCCAGGATTGAGTAAGGCTTGTTCCTGGAGTTTGAAGTTGAGCCTTCTTTTACAAAGTTAATTTGTCTGTTGTTTGTCGTCAATCCCTTTTGGGCTCTAGCTACTGAAAGGCTCATGGCTTCACGTATAATTTCAAGTACTCTGTCATGACGCCGTGAGTAATGACCCCCATTAAGGAGCACCTTGCATCCCACCAATATGTGCCTTGCTGTACATATCGCCTCTCCACAAGTATAGCAACATTTTTCAGAGGCTTTTCCCCACCTTACCAAGTTACTCTGGTCGGGGAGACTCATTTGGAATGCATTTAGATAAAATTTTAATAAGGCAGGGGACCAGTCATAGATCAAGGTGCGCCACTTTAGAGCTAATGGGATACAGAACTCACCTATGGTTAACCACTCACTTTGCATTTCTAAATTCATAGCGTGCACTTTGTAACCGTCATTTCCGTCTTGTTGTAGAAAGGTTTTTACCATGTCCAAACCAAATGTTTTGTGTGGAACCAAATTCAAATCTCCGAAAAAGACCAGATGCAGGAAAAATATAATAATCATTGATGATTTTGATCAAGCAGTAATCCGTAGAACAATTCATAATTTTCACATTACTGACAAAGAGGTGCCAACAATGAAAAGAATTCGTGAAAAATTAAAGGCTGACATTAACTATCCAGGATCAATATGGTCATTGCGAAAAGAAGTATCTCTTTTAGGATTCAAATGGTCAAGGACAGAGAATAACAGAAACATTTTAATGGAAAAGCATGAGATCCGTCACCTACGTATAACTTATTTACTTAAAATTTCCGAATACCGTATTCAGGGCAGGTCTATCGTTTATACCGATGAAACATATATTGACACCACTCACACTTCATCAAAATCACATTCAGATGGCAGCGCTTCTGGTTTGAAGAAACCTATTTCTAAAGGAAATCGATTGATAATCGTTCATGCCGGCGGCGAGGACGGTTTCATACCAAATGCGCTGCTGATGTTTAAAGCTAATCAAAAAAGTGGTGATTATCATAACAATATGAATACAGAAAACTATACAAAATGGTTACAAACGCAATTAATTCCCAATTTGAAGCCCAATAGCGTTATTGTAGTTGACAACGCATCTTACCACAATTCGTTAAAAAATTCCGCTCCCAACTCAAATAGTCGCAAACAAGATATGATTGACTGGCTCAAGTTACGCAATATCGATCACTCAATATCCATGCTTAAACCACAACTTTATCAATTGATACTGCATAATAAACAACGATTTATTGAATATAAAATTGACACCTTATTAAGAGAACATGGTCACAGCGTCCTTCGTCTACCACCCTATCACCCAGATTTCAATCCGATTGAACATATATGGGCAATGATAAAAGGATATGTCGCGAAAAAAAACGTGTCAATGAATATGGATACAATAATGAGGTTAGCAAATGAAAAAATTTAAAGTATCACTGTACAGGAATGGAAAAATGTTTGTGACCATGCAATAAAAGAAAAAAAGTTTCATGGATACGACGCCGTTATTGACAATATAACGGAAAGATTCATTATTAAAACAAACGACACATCAGACGAGAGTGAAAATGATAACGAGAGTGATAAAGAAAGTGACTATGGTGCAATGTCTGGTGTAGAAGATGTGTAGTTATTTTGTCTTTCAAATTGAATTTTTAGTGATAATCACACAATAATATGTACTCATCAGTCAAATACACAGCTGGACTTTATTTTATCAATTTAGTTTTATTTTATTTTATACTAGAATACTTCTCCGACTTATGTTATGCCTTAAGTACCTACCTAAAATATAATGATATTAATTTTTAAGAGTTTGTTGTCTGACTGTACTTTTGGTGATCACTCACACTAATGCAAAGCTCAGCTTATACCTCGCGGACCAACTTGTTAGGTAATATACGTCCTCCAAATTACGACACATTTCTAAGTTTGTGCGTTAATTTGCCACTTGGTGCTCAAGCAATTGATGCAGTTCGAACACAAATGCCTTAAAGCCGGGCCACACAGAGGCGGGAGCCGCGAGAAAGCGATCCGATAGCGATCGAGTGCAAAGCGATAGCGGTCCGTATCATGTCACACAGAGCTACTGCCCGCAGCCCGCGGCGGGCAGATGGCGAGAACACAGCCGGTGTGACACCAAAAGCGATCAAATTGCTCACGACCTTACGTTGTAAAAAAATACAACTCGTGAGATCGGATCGCGATCGCTACGCGAACGCTCTGTCCTGTGTGACAGCTTGTACTGACTACCGTAGAATACAGCGCCCGCGCCGGCCGTCCGTCGCGCGTCCTTCCCGCGAAGCATGGCGAAGCGATCTCTTGTTTGTCGTCACGATCTTGTCGCGCGGGAAATCGCATCGCGCCGGATCGCTCCCGCTTGCTATGTGTCAGGTTGCATACAAATTCGAATATTACAAAAATTCCCGTCCCGGATCGCGATCGCTTTCTCGCGGCTCCCGCCTCTGTGTGGCCCGGCTTAAAGCCGGGCCACACATGAGAACATTAAATGAGAACAGCGCCGCTATTGGATGAAAACCGATCTTTATTTTCCAAACGTTCACAGGGCTATTTAAGGGATCTATGGTAGGTAATTGGCCTCAGATCGCTCGCAACCCATATAAAAACATTAACTATGTGTAACGCACGTAATTACAGCCTATTAATCCACAATCAGAGCCTTAAATCATACAAAATGTATACTCAAAGCATACCTGAAAGCATTCTATGTACTATCCATACTTAAATTAGTATTAAACCGTACTCAACGTATACCTACCTACTACATCTCGTAGGACAACCAGCGTCAAGGCATCGCAAACGGTAACATCTCGACTTGGGCAGCCGCCAGTAGGGAAAATCAAGGATCGGTCTGACTGACATCCATGGAGCGGGTTAACGGCCTTAGGAAAGAGCATTTGGCATCTACCTACTGCCTTGTAACCGGTATCGAGAGCTACATTTCTAATATTTTCTATGTGCTACGGAGGTATTTTAACATATTACTTATATGGAAGCTACTACGTTGCAAAAGATGTAAGTAGGTATTTATCTGTATCGGCTGACTATTTGCTATTTAACATGGTACATACACATTGATATACTTATACCCCACATGTGAGAACTTTTTAAAATACTACACTAAATCTACAATATGTTGTATTATGTTCAGACCCATTCATGCAATAAAATTATTATGATCTTGACTAAGTTCTTGGCTTACCTACCTATTCATTACCTATATAAAATGTATCCCGAAAGGGGTCTATTGTACCTCAGTATTATGAAGGGGTAGTCATTAATAAGAGAAGGCGTGACAGCAGATTTAAACTATCAGTTACAGATGCCTACGGCAATTATATCTATGGCACCAGGATCAATCCTTCAAAGAAACGTGGACCTCTAAAATCACTATAGACCGCAAACCGCTCAAGGAAAACAGTTCCCCTTTACTATCGTCCATTAAAGTTAATAGAATTCGCGTTGCAATTAAACTGGCGATAATTCGCACCCGGCTCCCGGCAGAATACGTGACAGTTACTAACGGGACAGTTGTAAGGGCCGTCACGTCAATACGTGGACGATACGCGCGTGTCCGCAGCGTTTTAACGCGACCAAAGATTAGTATTTTATTACGGCGATAGTTGAGATGTATTTAGGTACCTACCTATACTCTAGATGTGTGTTTTTAATAAAGTTACAAAATTTTGGTATGAGGACAGTGTATTTACTCTACCCCAAAGTCGTACCAACATACGACAAGTACCTACTACCTCTATATTTGGGGCTTCAAAATTATAAATGCATAAAAGGTTGAATACGTAACACTGAGATACGGGCTGAGTGGCGTGTCTAAGGGGTGGATTATAAGTTTTTATTTCATGTAAAATCACGCAAGTGTAGCCTGAAATTAATGAATTTTAATAACCTGTATTTAAAATGATATATCAACATATTAATATATTCCCATTACCGCATTCAAATTCCGATTGTAAATTACGTAAAATCATCTCCTGATAGAAACTGGCCAATAATAGTGATGGTGATGGTTGTAATAAATATGTGGACGTGGCAGTCTACGTTAGATAAGGACTAGGACTACTCATTTAACCGCACCCATGTACTTATAGCACGGTCTTGTGGCTTATGGGTTTTTGTTATGCTGGGACCACACTAACGAGAAATGCCATTAATTATTATCGCGATCATGGACGTTAACCGTAGGTGTAAAATACACCTTCGTTAAACGTCTATTAGGTGTGTCTTTAACTTCCGTCAACGCGATAATTAATGGCATTTCTCGTTAGTGTGGCCCCAGCATTAGTAGGTAAGCTGTAGGCGCTACGGTAGCTCATTGTTTGGTACGCAGTAGATGCCATCTGAGGTTAAGGACCATAAGTATATTTAAAAAAACATAACATGACGAAAGTAAAATGCACGCGAATTCATCTGAATGTGAGCAGACCCTAACGAAAACGTACGAATCGATTAATTCCTGCAATTAGGTACGAGCAAGGGGAACTGTTGGTTCAGGTGTAATTAAGATACTCTGCTCTGTGCCTCCCGGCTATTTTCCTAGTCCGTGATTTCCTATATTCCGGTGAGACCGTCTATGAAGATGGCATGATAGCCGTAGTAACATAATATTTCTCAATTCCGGAATGTACTAACAATATTACCTAAAAGTGTGAGAGACAAAACAGACATTTAAAAATAACAAAAAAATTAAAAATAACCTGTTACAAATACTCATTTTCACGTGTTATTATAAAAAAGAAGAATACCTAGAAGATAAAATACGTTTCAATATCATGAATTGAATATGTAATTACTTAGTTTTAAAGGTTTAATTGATACGAGTAAACAATTACCTACCTAATATTACTTATATATATTTATATTATGTCCAATAAATACTAATCGCAATACCTTAGGGTATTGCTATTAGTACATTTATTTTAATTGAAATTTTACTAAATGTATCCTACTCACATACATATCATGTGGCGATGTATACCTACCTAACTCAAATAAATATTTGGTGGATCATCATTTCATTGGTCACTAGGTATTAACTACTTATTTGCAAACTAAATCTGCAATTTGCAAAAATACTATTCAATTTCTTTAAAATATGTAGATTTTAAACATAACCACACTAGGTAAGTAATTTATATTTATATTACTTTTCATATAGTTCTAGTGTATATTTATTTCCAAAATTTATATTTTTACTTAAGCTTTGTAACTTAAAGAGCAAGAAATTAAAGGCTTATTTATTTATTTATATGCCTATATATTATATATACGCCTTGTGCACCAGCCCAAACTTCGATAGGCAGTAAAGGCCAACTATTAGGTATAGACAGCTCATTATAAATAAGAACAAAATTAAAAAATATGATTTACCCCCGACTACCTTGGATTTGAAATTTGTACAGTATTCTACTAGTCCAGACCTTTCATTTGATACCCATATGAGGGAAATGTATTAATATTGTATGTGCCATTTTGTGGAGGCCGCCATCTTAAATCAATATTGACCAAACAAAGCTAAGGACCACCGCAAAGAAACTAGCTTTCAACATAGAATAGATCTTTCAAATAAAAAAACCGCATTGAAGTCGTTCGATCCGTTTGAGCTCTACGGTGCCACAGATAGACAGAGAGACATCGACGTCAAACTTAGTTATAACCAAAGATTTTACATAATAGATTAACCCTCTTTTTGGTCGGGGTTTAAAAACGACTCCGCATGGAGTTTGAGATTAGCTAGAGGTTTTTCAACTAGCCCAAATTTCAGTAGGCAGTAGAGGTTATTTATTACAGGCAAATTGCGATAGGTTTCAAAAAAGTAGGTGCCTAGTAGCAATGCTCGATTGCATACATATGATAATGGTATTCAGCCTCTTCAGTAACAGCTATCTAGTAAGTACTTAGGTACCTATCTACGTATTTCACTTGCATATAACTTCGTAGATAGCATTAATATGATTCATATCGCAAAGATTAATGTGTCTCAGGTGTTCAGTTGTTAGTCATAGGTTTTCCGAACCCTTTTAATCTATCAAATGAGACGGTATGGCAATGATTATGCCTACCTGTAAACTAAGGGCGTTTGTGCACTATAACCAAACTTTGCTCCCTGACACTGTCAACTGTTAATATATATATATTTTTTTTAACACAACACTATCTAACCCCTAACTAAGCAAAGCTTGAATTACGAGTAAAATGTGAACCAAACAGCTAATATATAATAATACTAATATATAATAATAAGCTAATATATATATACATGTTTAACTATGTGTTGACTTAGTGATTTCGGAGTTTTAATTATTTTTGTATGCAATTTATGTATGTTGACTTCAGGGTTTCCGAGTTATAACTATTTTTTTGTCTGCAATGTATAAACTAAATGAACGTATAAGCTAGTATTTTTGAAATGTAATTTTGCACGCCGAAAGGCAGATTATGGCGGTCTTAATGTTCTACTTACATCTATTTTATGTACCTACCCATAAACGCAAATAAAGATTATGATTATTTCTATGGAAAAATTGCCCTTCAAACCAGAATACAGACGGAATTGACGATACATATTGATTGAAATTTATTTTCATTGTGTTTTTAGTAGGTAATTGATTTGAGTAATTTTGTTGAAATTCCATTGCATACTGTTATTTCTCTTGAATTCTTGGCAAAATACTATCTTTTTAAGCCTATGGTTAAAAATATAGTATTTTTTAAGCTGGTTGCAGGTTGCGCAGGACCGTTTTTTGCGGAAATCTAGGGGGGTGCCTATGTTCAGCAGTGGACGTCTTGCGGTTGATGATGATGATGATGAAGTCTATGGTACGATCTTTTGAAAAATATATACTTAATTTAAAAAATCGGCTGACATAGCGACTACCGATAGGAAGTGAAAACTTAATACCTACTCAGAATTTGATAGCTCACTTTGGAACTACGCGGGTGAAAGCAGAAGGCACTGCTAGTCTGGAATAGATCTTCAAAGCATGGTTGTCTAGATAAGTCTTCTAAGCACGGGCTTCTGGATTAGTATTATAAACATCAGGATTAGTTCTAAAAAAACAACTAAAAAAGAAGTGTCCTGTGCGAGAGATACCCGCCTTGCCTGCTCCCGAATAATACTGATTATTACGGATTCCGGATGCAATTCACAAGCTTAGACACGTTTTTCATTGCTGCCATCTCGGATCGGAAAAACCGGTCCGGAATGAAGTAAAATGTCGTACGGTGAAATTACGTGTAGTGAACAAGCCAGTATACACATGCATGGAACGCTACATCGGGCAGTAAAAAATCGGACTGCCGGACGGTAAAATTCCGTGTAGTGTACAAACACCCTAAGAACAAAACTACTACAATACAATAACTAAGCCACTCGATAAGGTGACACCATTTCACAGTCGGAATTCCCTAAACTCGAAAAAAGATATTTGACAACACAACTGTGCTATGCTTTGCCTGAGTGGGTGTTTCCGGAACACTTACTTCCGGAATTGGAAACCTTTATTTGTAGAAAGTTCTATTCTTTTCTGACTGAGTAGATCTTATAAATACCTGCATAGTCGTTTTCGTGATCATCACATAGATAACATAACTTTTTGATGTAAAATGCAAAGTCTAAAATTATTAAATTTAAGTTAAGTTTTACTATTTGAACTTAAGTTGCTATTACTAAGTATTTGAACTTATATTGAAAACACAATCTAAAATTAATGAAAATAAAATGGAAGTGTCTGTATGTCATATCCAATTAACAGCATTTTACTAAGTTCATTTGAAACTGTGCTTCCCTATATCCAAAAAACTTTATTTTTTTGTCTGTCCGTCTATCTGTTTCTGGCAGCTAATCTACAAAATGGTTGTACCGATTACGACGGGACTTTCATTACCAGATAACTGACCTGAGGCATAACATAAATTACTCTTACTTGAGGAAAATAATTAGGGTTCCGTGAAAAAATAACCCTAAAAACGCGGGTGTAAAATACCTAATGTTTTCAAAATCACGTAAATAGTTTGCAATTTCTGCATCGTCGGTGAAAAATAGAACTTCAAAGCTAGGTATATAGAGATTGAATGTGTATGTGGTATTAACATTGTCTTCGCCTTTAATTTTTAATAGTCTTGCATTCATTTTTACATTTTGCAAAAAATCTAGTTTTTTTATCTATGCTATGGCCTATTGAGTTGAGTTGGGGAGTTTTTACAAATAAATCATGATATTATTATGTAGATAAATCTTTTAATTTCTCTTTTTTCTTAACAACTACTATAAACAACATTTTATAAAAGTAAATGTGATGGAATGTAGAGTGATAGAGGAGAAGGTGATAATGTGGACCACTACTTTGTTTTTGAGGCCTCATTTTAAAAATACAACATTTACCAATCATGTTAGTATCTTACAGTGTCCCTTACTTATTATCCTATGTATATCTTTATGGAGAATAAATAAAATAGCCACATAAAATGTGGAAAAATATACATATCCCATAAACATAAAAAAATTACGTCACATATAGTGAGGGTTATATGGCACCCTGGGGCCTTAATAGATATATGGAGTTAAAATTAAACACTATCGACAAAAATCAGGACCAGCACTGGCTGTATGAGCCCATAAACTGCAAATCAGGCACTGAATCCACTCCTCTCCACGTGTGTCATTAGAATAATTAATTTTACAAAACATTCAGCTTTTATATAAACTTTCAGGAGAATCTGAAGTGATTTGCTCATATGTCAGAGTGTTACTGCGGCACTTCCAGAGAAACTGCTGGATTTATTGTCGTAAATTAGCTTTGTTGCTGCCTGCTCCTGCCCCACTCCACCTTGAATACTTCCAAGGTCACATCCGCTCCCTCGACTACGTCCTCCTCTACGGCCTTTTCCGTTTGATCTGAGTCCCATGTTTTACTATAATCGCAGATGTGAATATCGGATTTACTCAAAGCATCCAAAAAGAAAATTGAAATAATACAGATATCACATCGGACATACATTTTAAATGGCCCCCAAGGAATGTCTATAGTAGGAACAATGTAAGTGGACCAAATTACAAGTATGTAGCAAATTAATAATTACGCCCAAATACATATATTTCTCTAATGTTACTGCTAATCACCTTTAAAGTCCAATATAAAAACGTTTGTCACACAATGTTTAAATCATAAAACGTAAGTTTGTCTAGAAAAAATCAATTAACTGCAAAACTGTTTCAAACGTTTGTTAGTTGCGTGATTTAAAAGGTGTCCGATAACAAACGAACGGAATGTCATCACTAAAATGTTAATGGTGCTGTTTAATAGCAATCACAAGCATTCTCCTTTCCATGGACATTATACTAGATGGCGTATTTCTTAATTGTAAATAAGTATGTAAGGGGGCCATATTACCACCTTCTTCTCTACCTACAATTAAAAGACTCTTGCTTACACATTTCAACATTCGTCAAGATGTATATTCATTGGGTCAGAACATATTTATTGGAATGGAAAAACGCTACCTACCATTTGTCATGTGTTGATATTAGCACATTATGTATACAATACAATACATTTGATTACATTATAATATCTATAATTCGTTAGGTTTAATAATACATAATGAAGGGTTAGTCACATCTGATATAGTCGGTAAGTTTCGGCGGGTTTTTTTCCTGAATGTGCGCACTGGTTTTTCCCGAAAATTACAATCTTGGTGTCTTCAAATCGACAGTGAATCGATTTCTTCTAGGTAAGCACGCTTCATCGTAGACCGCAAATGTAGCCCAATAAAAGTTAAAAAAAATACAGACGCGAGTGTTATTAGTAAATTAATTTAAAATTACACATTTTTTTTATTACACATTACAATCACGTTAATTTTCAAACGAACAGTTGTTATTGCTACATAAACTTATTTATTTCTAATACATGTAAAGAAGAACATCTGTCCATAATGCCAACTTCCTAGGTCTAACATTCAGGAGCTTGGGGCAGAGGGGCTTAGTGTAGAGTTACTGAATGAGACAGCTCTTTTCTTCATTCATAAACAGATTCCTCTATATACCCGTTGGTGGGACGCGGATCGCAGAGACTTCTCTAACATGTAGGTAATGGGTAGCGAATAACGCTCAGATATAAGCAGGCCTTAAACTTTCACTATTATATTAATATTATTAGTAATATTAACCCGGAAAATCACGCTGACTAGTATAATCTGGGAGAGATCTATGTTTAGTAAGATAGAATAGAAAAATTGAAAATATTTATTAGAATAAGCTTATGATGAAATTGATGATACAATATTATGAAATACTGCAACTGTTCTTAGTCGATACAAGTTTCCGTAACAAAACATTTACGGACATTACTCATTTATAACAAGCCCCAAACCAGTTCTTACTGCGAGTTCGTAATTTTTAATTATTTCCACCTTGAAGATTGTACATTACAGTAAAATTGTTTGCAATGGAGTACAAAACATTGTTTGTGGAAGAGATAGCTGGAATGGAAAAAAAGACAGTTATACAAAAACAAATTTCAGATTACTAAACAAACAACAAATCATGGAAAGTACATTAAAGAATCTCGATGTGCCATGCGATCCGGCTAGCGACCGGAGCTCTATGGTACCCGGACTGCAGAGTGAGAAATATGCTACCGAAGGCTACGGTGGAGTGGAGTCTCAGGCTCTGCCGGCCGCTGTTGCTACTAGGGCCGCACCTGCGGCGAAGGAGACGGCTGCACCAGCGGAGGGATTTGGACCAGTGCAGAAGAGGAGTGCAGTGCAAACCAAGAGGAGAATTCAAAGACTTCGCCAGGAGGTGCCTTCTGGCGCTGTGTTGGGCGCGCAAGGTACTGGGCGAGGCGATGGCCAGGCCCCGAGGCCTAGTTTTAGCTTGCCACACAAACCCGGTGGCAAAAACCACCGGAAAAAATAATCGGCCTACCTCAAAGAGGAGGCAGAAACAGGAGCGTGGAAGGCACTGCTAAGCTAACTGGGCTAACGGAGCTTGAGCCAGCCATCCTGGCGTGCGTGGCGTGGGTCCGAATTAACCCGAATAAAATAGGAGCAATCGCCGACAGGGCGCCGGGCCCAAGCTCTGCGGTGATGTCCCCCCCCATCCGGTCCGTCAGGGATAGTGGGCCGGACGGCTGTGTGGACGCATCTGCCGATGTAAAGGACCGCAAACCGGGCGAGCGATTAATGAGCGATATTGATTGCAGTCTGCAATCAATACGGTGAATGCCGAAACAACTAAAAACCCCGAAAAGAGGAAAATAATTGAAAAGAAGTAAACGACATCAACTGAGGTCGCAAAAGGTGATGGCGGGGTCCAGCTCCCGAGTAGGCCTCTGCAGACACCAGGTCATCTTGACAAGGGAGTCGGCGGGGTGCAAAAGGGGGTGCGAAGATTCCTCATTCACACCGATTAGGGCCGATGTGGAGTCGGAAGCTAAGGACGGATCTAGTCCGGACGTGAAATCATCACGACCGACTAAACGCCAGCGAAGCTCTGACCAGGTGTCGCCGAGTCTTGCCGCTACAGACAAAAGGCATTGCCTGGCTCACGGGCCCGCTGTCGAAGTGGCAAGGCTGGGCGGACCGGTAGTCGGACGAGAAGGGCCGCAAGAAATGCCATACGCCACTGCTGTCAAACGATACCGCGTTGTGGTGCAAGACAGTAATGGCGTTATGATGGACAAGACAAAAGCAACCCTACTCCGTAAATCTATCGATAAGGCACAGTACGAGCTTTTCAAAGCAAATGGGGCTGTGCCTAAAGACAAGAGAAGGCTACCCGTGTTCAGCCAGCGCCTAGCTAGACTGCTACACGGATGCCTTAAAATTACGCCATGTGATGACTTCTCACTGGCGTGGCTGGTCTCGACCGTCAAGAACATGCCGCTCTTGTGGGAGGGATCCGGGGGATTTCGAGTGATACCTGAGAGTGAGCTGCCCAGATATCACACAGGTATCATTTATATACCCGACTTCAACGAAGAAAGGGAAGACCTCGAAAGATGGCCGTTCATTCTGCGAGAATTCTTGGCAGAAATGAACAAAGGCTTTTAACGTTGAAGGCTGGCCGATCTTCAAACACATTGTGAGACAGGTTGGCCAAACCTTCAATCACATCCTTGTTATGGGCATCCCGGCAGTAGATGTGGAGAGGCTGAAACAAGGCAATAATCGCCTTCACTACACTACTATGTTAAGGTAAAGGAAAATAAAACCGGGGTATCAGCGAGACCAAATGCAGAAGCCGGGAGGGTCGCCAGCGCCGCAGAAAGCGGTGAAGGCACTTCCTCTACGGCTGCAACCAGTGCGGAAGCGGTGCCCCTAGAAGATAAGGAATGGACTAGAGAGGAAGTTGACCGTCTCTTGGAAGTGGGCGATGAGAGCGAGGAGGACATAACAGGCGACATTATGGGCCTCACGTTCTTCTCGCCCTTATCGCTCATGGATACGGAGCGGGATAGCGCTACCTCCGACCAATCCCTAGATGATTAGGATAGAACAGGAGTAGGAATAAATTCAAAATGGATAAACACCTAAAAAATGCCAACAATAAATATAATACCAACAAACACAACCACAATACTGCTAGGGTTTTAGAATCTATAGGAAACGAGAGCACAGTTTCAATAGATATTATACAAACTAATGTCCAACACAGTGTCACAGGCTCTAACACCCTGCGAAGAACATTGGAAGAACAACCAAACACAATAGCACTGGTCCAGGAACCATACCTATACCACGGCAAGGTAAGCGGATTAACCCTTAAGGGTAACGTCTTCGCGGCTCCGGTTCAAAACAAAACTCGTACTTTCATTTATGTACCCAAAAATCTAAAAGCGTTGTTAGTAACACACCTGTGTACAGATGACTTAACGGTAATAAGACTAGACACGGGCCTACCCTCCACAAACCTATAGAAATCCGAAAAAAACTGACAAATCCTTTTTCTCAGAATCACTTGAAAAAATCCTGCTTGAAAGTCCTGATAAAGCAGTAGAAAAAGAACTCACAATAAATAAGATAGAAGAAATGACAGACTTTCTAACGAAAGCTTTAATTAAAAGTTTTAAATCCTCATGTCCTTTAAGGACAGAGAACATCAACACTTTGAACAGAAAAGACAAATGGTGGAACAAAGAGCTCACTAAACTGAGAAAGAACGCAAGACACAAATTTAACAGAGCCATGAACACCAATCGAGAAGAGGATTGGCAGGAATATAAAAAAATCTCGATATAGGTTGAAAATAGAAATAATCAAAAGCAAGAAAACTATGTGGCGTAAATACAGCAGTTCAATTCAGTCTGAAAGCGAGTCTGCTAGGCTTAGAAAAATACTATCAAGAGGTTCTCAGACCAAACTGGGAACAATAAAGAAACCTGACGGATCATTCACCGTGTCTGAAAAAGAACAGTTCGAATTACTCCCACAAACCCACTTTCCAGACTGCCGACTAGAATCAGACGAAAGGTTGGGAAAGCCAAACACACCAGAAACCTTGTAAAGACGACTGGGACTTCGCGTCATCAATAGTTACTGATGAGGCACTATCCTGGGCCATCAGCACATTCCAACCTTTTAAGGCAACAGGACCCAATGAAATCTTCCCGGCGCTTCTGCATTGGAGTATGAGGAAGATCAAAACACACCTTTCAACCTTATACAAAAGCTGCCTAGCGTGGAAATACATACCTAAACCTTGGAGAGAAGTGAAAGTAGTCTTCTTGCCTAAACCAGGAAAATCAGACTACACTAACCCAAAGTCATTTAGGCCCATCAGGGCCTAAATGACGGGCCTGTTTTTAGCAGGAAGGCTGATGCCTGAGTTCCTTCCTGCTAAAAACACTGGAAAGACTATGTGACAAATATATTCGAAATGGTCCACTAGTAGACAGTCCAATTCATAAGAACCAACATGCCTACCAATCGGGCAAATCAACTGAAAGCGCTCTACATCAGGTAGTACATAAAATCGAAAGCGCGATGGAAAATAGACAGTCATGCTTGGTAACCTTCATTGATATTGAAGGGGCATTTGACAAAACGACTTTTCTGAGTATAGCAGGACTAAAGAGACACAAGGTCGACGACAGAGTCAATGGATGGATTACAGAAATGCTGTCGAGTAGAGCAGCTAACATAGAGTCCTCGACAGAGTCACATTGCATTCTCACAAGGGGATGCCCACAGGGAGGAGTAGTGTCTCCTCTCTTATGGGTAATTGTAGCGGACGAAATGATCGAGCTCTTAAACAAAGAAGGTATAACCACCTTTGTATATGCTGATGATTTAGCAATCATGATTTCAGGACTTTGTGAGTCAACATTATGTGAAATTTTTTGCAAAAGGCGCTTAAGATACTGGATAAGTTCTGTGGAAATAGAGATCTATCAGCCAATCCAGACAAACAAAATGGTGTTATTCGCACGTAAAACAAAAATACCAAAATTAAAGCTTCCTACACTATTTGGTACGCAATTGACACTTAGCAAGGAGGTGAAGTACCTTGGTGTATGGTTGGATAGTAAGCTACTGTGGGGAAAACAATTGGACCATGTCACCACAAAGGCTACAAATATCTTATGGCAATGTACCAAAGCAATTGGCAAAGACTGGGGACTTAAGCCAAAACTATGTCGCTGGATGTACACAGTTATCGTTCGACCAGCACTCACTTACGGCTGTGTAGTGTGGTGGCCTCGAACTAATCTGGTGACCACAATCTCTAAATTACAAAAGATTCAGCGGTTGGCATGTTCATTAATTAGCGGATGTGTGAAGTCCACGCCATCTGAAGCACTTGATATAATACTTGGCCTATCGCCACTACATCTGCACATACAACAAGAGGCTATGGTGGCAGCACTAAGACTTCGACAAACCAATGGAAAGGCTCCGGAATTTGCACAAGTCACTGTAAAATTCTAGATAGGGCTACGAGAATCGTGCCAGGCGCATGCCAAGGCACGGATCGTATAGCCACGACATATTTAGATAGGAAGAACTATGGGCTGGTCAGAGGACCACACAAAACAAATACCGCTATAGAAAGCAATGTGTGCAACGTTTTCACAGATGGGGCTAAAAATAGTATAGGAGTTGGGTGTGGCTACCACTCACCAGAGCTAGACCTAGCCGAATCATTAGCCCTAAACAGAACTACTACAGTACTGCAAGCAGAAGCTATGGGGCTCCTGTTAGCAGCTAAATCAGTACTTAGAAAAGAAACACAAAGTGACATAATATATAACAATGAAAAATGGAACAAACCAATATCAGATCTGAAGTTCATAATAGACAGCGCAGTGACTATTCACGCTCTACGAAGACCCCCAACCAGGTCCAAAGTGATTGCGGAGTGCTACTCCACCCTACAGTGTCTTGCACTAAATTATAATGTTACAGTGGAGTGGACCCAAAGCCACAATATAATATGTCAAGGAAATAAAAAAGCAGATTTACTTGTCAAAGCGGGAGCAAAGAAGAACATCAGGGCAGACATAGCAGAATTGAGTAAGCCTACTGCTTCAGAAACGCGGAACCTGCTATGTCTACACAGAGAAAGAGAACAGCAAAAACTTTGGGATAACTGCTTAAAGTGTAAACACACAACAGCGGTGTTCCCACTGATAGATAGAAAAATTACTAATAAACTTCTAAATCTATCAAGATCAGATCTTCGTCTTATGATAGGTTTGATCACAGGTCACTGTGAGTTAAACTACCATCTTCACAAAATAGGATCTAGGGACAGTCCCCTGTGCAGAGGCTGTTTGCGGGAGAATGAAACTGTGGAGCACATGCTGCTATGCTGTGAGGCCACTAAAAGTATAAGATTAGAATCGGGATTCTTTGAAGGAACTCCAAATAAAGTATGTAGTGAAACAACATCTGACGAAATGGGAGTGGAACTAGTATGCCAGCGCCCCAAGGCCGTGCTCCACTACTTCAAAGAGCTAGGCTGGTTTGGGTAGGCTGGCCGGGGGGGAAGTGCACAATACACCCCTAGCGGGATGTCAGCGCAGGTCTATCACCCCCACCCTAAATTAGAATTAGAAGCCCCACTAAGCAAAGCCTGTACTGTAATGTAATCCTGATACAATCAATCTAATATAAATAAAGAATAGAAAATAAGATTTTAATCTTACTAATACTCAAAATGTGCAAGTTTGTATGTTTGAACCTTTGCTGCTCACTCACGTCGAAACTCCTGAACCGTGTTGAAATTTAGAACACAGATTAAAATCTGGCAAAATAAATAAGCTAGTTGTATCACAAGAAAATTCGGAATCGGGAATTATACGGGCAAATCCACAGGGCGCTTCTAGTATTTACATAATTGTATAGACACATACACATGACACCCATACACAGAATATATGCATATCTGTATTTGTAAGACAAATATTTATACTAGGTGAGAATTTATACAAAGTTGTACAGCTCGGCAATGAAACTAGTGATTGAAAGTCGATAGTGATTGAAAGTCGATTACAATCCAAATGCATTCCTCCTTAGCAATCAGCATTGAGTCATGTCCGATATAAAGAGATCTCTAGTTATTTTATGAGTGTTTTAACATAATATTACATTAAAATGTTCTTATCCATTATCCCCAGATGCTTTAGAGTGTTCTGTTCGTTGAGTTTCGACCAGCAAGATTTGCAACTCAGCATAGATCTTCTCCAACATTATGAGTCTTGGTTTTGTGTACTGAAACAAAAAAGGATCTTTTTATTTAAATAACCTCGGAAAAGAATAAGCCTATAGCGAAAAGGCCAAAACAATCTCAATAACATCACGTCACATCAAGTCACAAGAAAAAAACTCATCAATTTTTTTAAGAGTTGTGTTAGCACTACAAACAGATACCGAATAGATACATTTTCTGGACATCATCTTTCAAATGAATTTCAACGCAATTGTAGGACTCATTGCTCATTATAAACAGTTTTTCTATGACCAAGCAGTGATGTGCAATTTTTTTTTTTACCTTCAATGGTCTATGGATAATTCAAATGTGCTTGGTGTAAGTAGAAGGTTATGTACCTATGTAATAACTATTTTCTTACCTACCAAAGGTATAGTGTAGTCCTTTATAATTTAGTTTAGTTAATCAGATCCTTAATTACAAGTAACATATATCAAACAAATATTAGGAACGACTAAGGACCACTACATTGAGATCTATAAACTCCATACTCGAAATTCTCAATTTTCCACTACAATATGAATGCTCATTTAAATTTGAATTTTACACAAAATCAGGATCATATCTTTCATCTTCCCTTTGGAATATTAATTTATACTATATTGTTAAACAGTAATATGACAATATACCTTAAATAGCGGCAGGAGTTTGAATGATTCAGGTTCATTTTGGCTATTTGATTTCACTATGACGGTTAGGTAGTACAGCACACGGTTCTGAAACACCATAATTGAACTTGTTAATATATTGCTATTTACAGTATTACAGTAATAATAAATCCTACTAGTCATGGACGTTAAAAAAAGTCATTGTCTTGCTAAAACAAAAACTGTGTGCTCTGTCACATACAGGCTGACACGCACACAGCAGTTGGTCATTACATGAGCTACTTGTGTATATGTGTGTGCGTGTCAGCCTATCAGTGACAACCTGACAATGCATACATGCAAGTCTAGTGACACAGTTTTTGTTTTTGTGAGTCTACTTCCAACTTTTTTATACATAGTATTATAATTTGTATACTTGTATGGATGTATGTTTGTTATTATTTCACACAAAAACTACTAGAGATTTGGATGAATAATAATCTGGAATAACAAATAAGCTATGTTTTGGCTTGAATGGCTTTGTCTAACCTTTTGTACTTATGTCTTTTTAGAGCTATTTTATATTGGCACCATTAGCCCTTTGTTATTTTTCTTTTAGGTAAGTTAACATTTAGCATTGAGTGGGACATTAAAATATCAGTTTGTTCCTAATTTTTTTAATAAATATAATTTTGATCAAAGCACCTCTTTTCAGTGGAATTGAGTAAAAACAGTTGGACTCAACCTTTATAAAAAATACTTTTAACTCTTATGGAGGTAATACCCACACCAAGTATTGCTACAAACTAAACTATTCTAATCAGTTTTACTGCATTTGACCAGAATAGTGAAGTGGTCCAACTCTCTCTTCACCCTGAGTCTCAGCAGTAGGAACAAAAAAGTGATGATTTAAACTCAAAGGCAAATAAATAATAATTATTGACACAAAATACAAACTACTTCCATACCACCACAACATTTGAGTTAAAGATAAAATTTTATCTCATGCTCACCATTTTAACAACTTCGTTGATAACAACATCATCAATACTGGACCAAGGAATGAAATTGTCCTCTCTGCCATACACATACTTCACAGAACTCTGGATGCCCACTTTCGGGATAACAAGGAGATTTTCTGTAATGGTTATAATTTTCCATTATTTATTATTAAAGTCATAATTTAGTAAAATTTCTATAATTAGTCAATTATAAATTGAGTTAGAGAGTAGATTCTAGTATATACAAGGAACTACCTTCAAGATTCAAACAAAAGTGAACTAAAGGTAGTTTTGAAAGTCAGATAGCCAACATAATACTCATAAAATCGTAAATACACCTACATTATATGATACAAACAACTCAAACTTTCACATTTATAATATTAGTAGGAATCTTGGACTAGTACACCACAGTGCCTTATTGACTCAAATTAAACCATAGGGGTTTCTTGTAGTGTGGAATTTTTTAACTTTTTAGGTATCTATAAGAGCACGGTGTTGTACAGCAGTTCCACTCAATCTGAGAGTTATTTTAAATCAAACAAACCTGATTGAACACTATGTGTGATCCAAAAGAACGCCAAAAAAAGAAAATGATATAATGATAACTAACAATGCTGTTATATTTATTTTCACAAGTGTAAAAGCTATAATATTGAACAGTATAGCTAACAGTAAAGAGATTTTAGACCAGGAACTCTTGGAGTTTTCGGTTTTGTAAGAAATTGTAAATATCCTCGATTTTGGTGATTCAAGCTTCGAGTCAATCTTTAGACTTAATTGAACACCGTTTACATTTTCATAATCAAGTAACGTTAAAGTGTTATGCATTTTTTTACAATTTGTAATACGGATTCCGAAAATCCAAATGTATGACTAACACTCCAACACAGATCACTATTTATCACAAAATCACAAAACCAAACCAAAAGCCAAAAGACCAAAAACCAAAACACTTTTCAAATAGCTATGGTCGTTATATATCGTAAAGCGTTGTATAACTATTTATAGACTTCATAACGAAAACACGGTATATCAAAATCTTACAACTATTTATTTTTCAAGTATCGTTATGCACTTTAAAAATTCTATGACAACCATTGCTTGCTTTATCGCGCAACATAGTCTACAGTTCTTTGCGTGCCACGCAATCGGTAGTGATTTTGAAGTTATGCCCATAAATGTATAGCAACGGTTAGAGCGAGTGAGATATATACGTAGTAGTATAAGTGTGAGGAAGAAAGACGCATAGATATATTTAACGCGTTCGGTTATTGAAAACTGAATCATATCTCGTTACGATCAAATACGAATATAAATTGTTATGAAAAATAAATAGTTTTGATACAGTCTATTTGGATATCCGTAACGTTTACGTTCCGTTATCTGAAAAAACCCGTAACGACACATGGCTATTTTCAAATATAAACTTTTTTTATTTTATTTTGGCATCTCACACTTGTGCCGTGTGCCATTCACATGTTCCAAACCAAATGCCCGCTCTACACTTAGTCCGCGGACCGCGCGCGATGGCCGCGAAAGGGCGCGAACGCAAAGTGTGGAGCCGTTTCGGATATTCTTCGGGGTTTCGCGCTTGGGTATGTTGTTTTGAAATCTTGCTTGAAATCTGGCTTTGTAAATATTCCGAGTAAACTTATGGAATTTCCCGGAAGGTTCAACTCATTCAGCTGTTTTCCCATAGTTATCCTGGGACAATTAAATAAAGAGATTAGATTGAAGATAATTATTAAGATATTACATAAGAAGCTGATGAATGTAAACTAACCTTGATCGATTACGATGGATACAACGAGCAACACGGAAGGGAGTAGGCTTATACACTAACTACACAGCGTTTCAAGTTTCAACGTTTCATATGAGCGTATGAATCAGTACAATGCGCGCGTTCACACTTCACACCTCTGTGCAATCAATGGCAGAAATCCATCAATATAGCTTCGAATTGTTACCTCATCTCCCATATTCACCTTCCGACTTTTATCTGTTCCCAAAGCTGAATTTTTTTAGGTGGTAAACATTTTTTTACACATGAAGAGTTGAAGAGGTCATAGCCGCCGTGGACGTTTATTTTGAGGAGATAGACGAAGTTTTTTTTTTAAAACGGGTATAGAAGCTTAGTGTTTTGAGCTCGGAGGAGAGTATGTTGATAAATAAAAATAAACTCAAAATCGTGTGGTTTCATTAAGTATTGTTTTTAAACTTTCGCGATTTGAACACTTAATGTTTATAAAGTAGGTACTTATGCCTTACGTTAAAGACATCACGGATAAGGTGGGGACATTACTAAAAGAGAATTCTATTAAAACTGCGTATACTCCCTTATCAAGGATGACGAGGCATATTAGGACGCCGAAAGACATCATTCCATTTCAGACTCCAGGTGTGTATAAGGTCGATAGCAGCTGTGGTAGTTCTTATACTGGTCGAACTAAGCGTACAATTCCTGAAAGGATCAAAGAACATATCGCCGCTGTAAAGAATCGCCAGACACAGAAATCTCCGATTGCCGAGCATTTGATTGATGCGGGAACTGGTCATTGGTCGAGCTCCACGACTATCTCCACCGAACGTCATTACTACGCAAGAATAGTTCGGGAAGCCTTAGAAATCAAAAAACATCGTAATTTCAACCGGGAGGATGGTTTTCAGTTATCGGCGTCGTGGAATCCAGTCATAAATAAATGTACACATCGCGGAGTGAGTTCGGCGAAGCCTGGTTATACGTTGTGTCGTGTTGCTAACTCTGCGATTCTTGAAGATCAAATGAGGGTAGATCTATATCCCCTCATTTCTCAATGAGACGACCCGCAATTTCTTCAGTCTTCTCGTGACCACGGCGGTTGTAACGCTGCTGAAACGTCGAGGTATTTAAACAATGAATTAAATCATGATTAAGTCCCGTACATTATCTGGGGGCACGACAGTGCCCCGCCAAGTCGAGCGCGAAGCAAACACTGCCGTACCATCCTTTACTGGAACTGTAAAATTTCGCTGCATTTTCAAGACCCTATTTGAGGCCCTCTGGTTAAGACCAGAACGCTGAAATTTTCGTCATCGAGTAAGCTATAATCACATATTTAAAATCCAAAATTTGAAGACTGTACGTCATTTAGTTCCGAAGTTAAGCGAAGGCAAAGTTTCGCATTTACGACACTCACTCATGATTATCAAAATAGAACTAGTACTTCCCATAAACTCAGATAGCTGAAGTTTGGTACAGACTTAGGGTTTAATGGCCACATTAAGGGAAAACTATAAAAACTAGGAATATCGAAAATCTGGAGTACCTGGTGCCCCTTATTTGAAAACACAAGAGCCCAACCAAACTACTAAAGATCGACATACCGCCTTTACAAAATATATTCAACTTTGTTTGTCCTCTTCTCTCCTACTCATTTGATGTCAAAAACCGAAGGTCTAAAGTATCTTGATGAAGCACCCTCAGCTTGTCTCAGCTGTATTAGAGATACAGTAATCCCCAACCAGATTCTACTATTGGTATATAAAAAAAAACTACTGTCATTACAAAAATCCAGCATAGTGGGGCACATCTTCTAATTTAATCTAGCCTATTGCTTCCCACTACTGGACGAATGCCTCCCCTTCTGCAAAGAGAATGTAATATAGCCCTTCTGCTTTTAATACGCATACAAATAAAATTATAGGTAAACGAGGTAAACTTTTGTTATGACGCTGTCAGTCAATATTGTCAGTCGCTGTCGTCGTAGAGTTTCTTTGTCAAAGAAATTGGAAAAGAATAGAATTCTAGAGTTCATGCTACTATAGTGCTTCTCGTTCTTTCAATTTTAATTCAATTTTCAATTCAATACTCAAAAAAGTATTACCATAAAAAAACCACAGGATAAGGGTTGTGCTGCGTGGTGCTGCGATAGTTTAATGAACTCAGCCCGTGTCCTATCCATTCTAAAATTACATTTTAAAAACAGGTTTTATGTAATGTAATGTAGTACAAGAACAAAATTAAAAATTTAAGGTAAACTCCCGACTACCTTGAATTTGTTATCTGTACAGTATTCTTATTATATTAATATGCTCATTCATTTGATACCTACCCATATTGAGGTAGTGGTGAAGAAAATAATATAATTCGCCATTTTGTGGTGGTGTCAATTTGGATTTGAAATTTGTTATAGTGTATAGTATTCTACTAGTCAAGCCCTTTCATTTGATACCCATATTGAGATAGATTGTCAAGAAATATTTTGTCCGCCATTTTGTGGAGGCGGCCATCTTGAGTCGATACTAACCAAACATAGCTAAAAACATCTGCACGAATATCAACCTACAAATAAAAAAACCGCATTGAAATCGGCCCATCCGTTTCAGCGCTACGGTGCCACAGACAGACAGACAGACATCGACGTCAAACTCATAACACCCCTTTTTTGGTCGGGGGTTAAAAATAGGAGGAACTTAAATAAATAATCAAAAACAGGGTAATAAAACATTTTATTCAAATTATACTTTACTTTGAATATTATGGTTCGCCTGTCAAATTTATAACATAGTAGCAGCTCGCCCAAGCTTCGCACGGGTAACTCGAAACTTAGGTATAGAACAAAAACTTAACTTTTTCAATGCTAGAATACCTTGTTGTAGGTAGTATACAGGCTACTATTAGATGTGGTAATTCAGGATAATATTGATTTATTCTGCACTTCATGAAAAATTATGCTTTTTATTCACGCAATATTTTATCCTATTTTTCAGAGTGGCAAGTCTGCGAAATGATATTTAAGTGAATAAATACATCAATTCAAATTATTACCAGAAATCTAGTGATAAATTCAAGCTGCATAATTATTTTTGTAAAAGTTCCAACAAAAGAGTTAAATTAGAGGTGAAAATTGTAGAAATAATCTTTTATTTTTAAAGCTTTTGACCTACTTACCTACTCATACCTTACTCACACAACAGACATACTTTTTACTAAAGGCATCATTTAAACTCGTTAGAATGGGAATGGGACGTGATCTGTAAGAAGGAATCAGAAGGATAGCGATAGTGTGTGAGTGTGTAATCGGTAACGGGAAAAAGACTTGGCAGTCATAGGGACTACCAATTTTCTCAATTCTGTCTATCAATTTTTAAATCTTCCAAAGCATTGTTATATAGGTAAATAAGTATTTTAAGCATGGCTATCTAGATTAAATATGTGTCATGGTAACCATGGTAACACGCCATGGCCATCTAAAATGTTTACGCATTTCTGGCCATAGTCCCGACTTCATCCGTATATTTCTTTCATTCCCAAGCGTGACATTTGAGCTCAATTTACGGCCCACGAAAAATCTGTATGTGATGCGTATGCGATGTATCACTTCAATAACTAACGAATGCGAATCTGCAGGCAAAATATAGCACTTACCTATCATTAGTAAATGGGCAGTGAAATTAATGTTGTCAAGTGCGAGTCGGGCTCGCCCATGAAGGCTTCCGTAGCAGCAAGTAACATAATACAAAAGTTCTTGTACTTTGTTGTTACTTTAATCAGTGTTTTAACAATGGCCAATTTATGACGTATTAAAATAAAACTACTTACTAGATATCATTAAAACCAATTTTCGTTGATAGTTTACATGGTAACGTACATTACACCCTTTTTTTTATTTATGTAATTCTCTTATTTTAGAAGTTACAGGGGGAAGGGGCACTTTTTAATACTTTGGAATACCCTCGAGCAAACTATTCAGTTTAGAAAAAAAAATATGTTAGAAACCTCAATATAATTCTTGATGACCTATCCAAAATGGCGGTTACTACTATAATACAATATTATCTATCATCAGGAAATACACACAATTAAGGCCGTCACAGATCTAGCTATCATACATATTTTCATAATTCATAGCTGGACATATTTCCGTATATTTTCTATAAAAATGCTCGAGTGTCCAACACACGCAGCTATAATATATATTTTTGTGACGTCACCAAAATATACCGTAATATATAATATATTCTGCATATTAATATACTTTATGGCTGAGCAAGATTTTGAATGTACAGCGAGTTTCAAGATTGTCCGAGCACACATCACTAGTTGTTTTACAAGCTTTTACTTTACATATTGCTTTCACCTATCCCGACATTAACCAAGTTCTGATGATGGATCTAGATTTCGAGACGGTGGTCATAGGAACTCTGTAATGAAACGACGAAATCCCGTCAAATCGAGAATTGTTTTATTTGTCTTGATGAGTACTTTGGTTATCATATAGGTATCATTATTTGATTTTATTTGAAGAGCGTACAACTTTTACAATTATATAGAAATGAACGAGAATTGCAACCCCTTATCTTCGTCTGCACTGAGTTGGACAGCTTTCAAGTGACGGCATAGTGCTAAATCATATTATTTTATACCTTACTACTTACCTACATTTGATCCATAAATTTTGTACCCGTAGTAGCCTGTAGTCTATTATTTCCAGTGCATGTTGTATTGATTGATAATAATGATACAATGTTTAATAATTCAATAACCTTCTAAATTTTGAATATGTATCGTCGTACCTACATCACGGTAATATTAATATATTACCGTGCCTACATCTTCTCAAATTTGCATACCGAAAGGTTAAATATGGAGCGTTTTCATACTTGTTATAAGATCCTTTTGTACCCATTTTTGCAAATAAAGATATTATGATTGCGATTACAATTATTGTTTTAATAATTATTATAGAGCACGAATTCTATTCATGTTGGTACTTTTTTTTCAAGATGGACAATGGCACCCTAATTTGACTTAAAATGCTGCCATATTTAATCCAAAATGCATGGTATTGATCAACAAAATTTTTTTGAGTTTCAGTTCTATGTATGGGGGACACCCCTATAATTTTTTTTTTTCTATTTTTGTATCAAAATCTTAATGCGGTTCACAGATTACATCTACTTACCAAGTTTCAATAATATAGTTCTTATAGTTTCGGAGAAAAGTGGCTGTGACATACGGACGGACAGACAGACAGACATGACGAATCCATAAGGGTTCCGTATTTTGCCATTTGGCTACGGAACCCTAAAAACTTTCCTAAAACCATTATGTATCTACTTGTATATATTCATGGGTAAATTTGTAAGAAAAAACAGGTCACACTTTTTGTAGTAAGACAAAAACAATAAAAAAATCAATAATACTAATGTATTTATTTATTTATTTTGTTTCATATAAAAGGTTTCGCCAATGCGTTACAATTATTACTGTTATTTACACATGCTCATACAGAATATACAAGATAATTGTATCATAATAATAAATAGAACGACGACACAATTATATAGTATTTTTAGGTACATAAACACTTATACGGTTAGATAGACACCTTTAAAAATATATTTTTTTTTACAAAAACTACGTCTAATAAAATTTACAATACTTCTGTGTAGCAGGCGAGCCACCCTGCCCTTCAACGACCAAGCGGTTCTGACGACAGATTGGTGCAATGGTGTCATGGAGCACCTGGTTCTATACCCTTGTGTACCCTTCAACGGCCAAGTCACACAACATTAACTGTAATAATAAAGAAATCGCAGTAAGGAACCTTAGACTTGGCACGGCTTTGTCTAGATTTCATTACTTTTTAGAGATAAATATACAGCTCCATCGAGACTTGGCTAGTTTTTTACAGAATGTTTGTGGTGGGATAAACATTATTCATAAGTATGTTAGGCTGAGAACTTTTCAAATGACCGTCGCGTCGTATGATCGTATCAAATGCTGAGTTATAAGTTTTCACTTATATCGTCAGTTCCTATGACTGCCAATTTTTGCTTGGTAATTTTTAATGCATGCTAAGCTTTCTTGATAAAATATATATTTTAAAAAACATACAGCCGAATAGACAACCTCCTCCTTTTTTGAAGTCGGTTAAAATCATCCTTCGTATCAAATTATAACGTTGTTGCGAGAAACATTCGTCGCCTGAACTGCCAAGTTTCCAAGGGAAATTTAGAGTGGATTATTTATATGGCAGTGGCTCATTCTTTAAGTAGTTTTTATAATTTGAGTCACGTAAGTACTACGAAATTATCTTATGGGATCTAGATTTAGCTCAGCGCGGCTAAAGAAGTTATCACTTCAAAAATTCGAATGGACGGCACTGATTCGAAGAGCGACCAAAACATGTTTCCTTTTTAAGTTAGGTACATAGTACGAGTACATTTAGATGATTTAGAAATCTGCTGGTTTGATTCCCGACAGAGAAAACGTTCTAATGATAAGGTTAGTAAACGGTATGTATCTTCTATCTCGCCTCTGTTCTACGTCAAGTACCAATCTTAAATCCTATCTATTGAATTATTGATGTTACAGTTCCTTACTACTTTTATCTCACACAGACTAGATAGGTGATGGGTACGAGTACCTACCTATGTAGGTATAAACAATATGTTAGAACATAGGTGAACCGGAAGTGGGGGCGAAATTTAATTTCTACTTATGTACATACACCTACCTAACATTGATTAAACCTTGTAAACGAAACTAGCGGACTGGCTGACAATAAGTTACCATGGCAACGATAACACAAATAGACGTCACAGAGTTTTTATTTCCAAAGTTTTCCGCGTCTTCAGACTGGGAAGTGATTTGTGCATCTTTACAATTAGGATTGATTTGTGCATCTTGAAATGGAGGAGGTTTGTGATGGGAACGCTTGGGTATTCGACTCCCTAGTGGGGTTTCTTCATGGCCCCATTTGGAACGTACCTTTGCAGACTTTTATAGAGGAAAAGTCGCTACGTAAGAAGTTTTGATTATATTAGTAAGGGGACTAAAATGCTGAAGGTCTTGTTTGTTTGCTTTTGAATAAATCGCATTTACATACCTACTTACGTAGATAAACAATTGCTTTGATTTGTTTTATCTGGAAAGTATCGTCTGAGTGGGAGTCCCGCGTCAAACCGATGTTAACTTGTATGACTTTAGAGTTATAAAAAAATTAAAAATTAAGAGTAATTGATGATAGGTACCAAAAAGTATTTAGCAATGTCTTAGTTACATTACAATTTTTAAAATTTTTTTTTTTTAATAAAGAGTGAGGAGACGAGCAGGACATGTGCCTGGTGGTAAGCAACATGCCTGCCACATAACAGCACAGTGACACGTAACTATTGGGGCATCATCATCATCATCAGCCGCAAGACGTCCACTGCTGAACATAGGCCTCCCCCCTAGATTTCCACAACGAACGGTCCTACGCAACCTGTAACCAGCGGTTTCCAGCGACCTTTGTGAGGTCATCTGTCCATCTAGTGGGAGGCCGTCCAACACTGCGTCTTCCGGTTCGTGGTCGCCACTCGAGAACCTTTCTTCCCCATCGGTTGACAACCGATGGGGAAGAAAGGTTCTGCGAGCGATGTGGCCTGCCCATTGCCACTTCAGCTTGCTTGCTCTTTGAGCTATGTCGGCCACTTTCATTCTTTTGCGAATATCCTCATTACAGATTCTGTCGCGCAAAGAGACTCCGAGCATAGCTCTCTCCATAGCTCGCTGTGTGACTTTCAGCTTCTTTATGAGGCCCACAGTGAAGGATTGGGATATTGGGGCATGAAGAGTCCAAATTATTACCTAGCACTGCACTGCGTTCGTAACCCAGGTCCCAGAGATCTAAGATGTTAAATCTCTAAGCCCTGTAATTTCTCTGGAAACATTGGCCTTCAAATCGGAACACAATAATGTTTAAACATTACTGCTTGGCTGTAGAATAACTGGCAAAGGTGTTGTATTTCCCCAGGCGGACTCTGCCAAGAGTCCTACCACTACTTTACCATTACATTACATTGCCAGCCTAAATATACTGTTTTGTATCCTAGCTACCTACCTTAAGTATGTGATAGGTATTGTCAACATGTTCATAATCATTTTATTAGGGAAGTAGGTACTTACTCGTACTTACTCTTATATTTTTTCATTGCTACAGCTTTTGAGCCAACTGATGATGGTGAAGTTCTGGACAGACCGGAGTACAAGAAAATTCATGATGAATATCGAAACTTGGTGAGAATAACAAATATTATTTGTATTGACAAAATTCATCGTTGGGAAACGTAAACTTATAATAATTTCTTCTATCATAGACGTTACACGTTACCTAGGTACCTAAACCTACACATATTATAAGTAGGTATCGCCGATCTACCAAATTTATTTTCGCAGAAAAAAGCTCATACTCTATGAGCTTATTTTATTTGATCAGAACCAGCGGGATAATACGCCAAGCCTTTACCAGGGAAAGACTTGACATAAAATTAGCAATTAAAAGAAAATTCAAAAAGACATCCGTCCGCAACAAACTATGCTCCTCGAGCGGGAGTACCTACCTACTTCCGTGGCACCAAAGTAATTATACCTTACCTATTTCACAGAGTCCTACGCTAAAATTAGTTGCCACAACACTAGGTGTCCTCTCAAGCCTCTCAAGGGTGCGAAGGTAATGAAGTCTGAACAGTTGGTCATTGCTCTTGTTACCTATAGGTAGGTACCGAGTAGATCGATTCACTCATGTGTGGACTGTACTGTTACTCTTGTATACCTACTGTTCGCAGCTTTGGGATGTGCCGGCTAAGTAGGTACCAGCTGCAGAATGTGGTATCGATCGAGAGACTTCATAATAACAACGATACGTTGTTCGAAATAGACTTCACAACTTCAAAGGTCTAAAACAGCACTGCAAAATAGCTAGAGCTTCACGGGTTCTTATCCGTTCATTTTGGAGGCTGTGCAACTGATCTACCGGTAGACCGGTACTATTATATTGATAACGCTGTGCTCTTTTTAATTTTTCTATCGGACTGCTCGAAGCTCGGAACAGCTGCATAAATATTATGTGGCTTCATTAACGTTCCAAAGAGGGAAGATTTCCTTCGAGGGAAGAGGTTTGACTCTACTTTTGTAATAAAAACGTCTGGGCTGTGGAATATCTTGCCTGAGTGTGTTTTGTCCAATGGTTCCAATCTTAGTGTCGTCAAATATAGAGTGAATCGGTTAGGTAAGCACGCTCCAACACCAGGTGAGATGGCGGTCGAATGTAACCTATAAGTAGGTACTATAGATACTTAATAGTTTAAAAAGTCTTGATTTTTCCTAGGTGGATGTGATGTTGGGTTCATTCATGGAGGACATCGGAATCACGGCAGACCAATTTGAGGATGCCTGTAAGCTGTCCGCCAGGGACCTAGCTGGTCTACCGGCGCATTTCCACCGCAGGCTGTTCGAACAAATTTGGGCGGCAAACGATTACGATATGTTTGTTAAGATGATGACGCATAAGAATGTAGAGCTACAGTTACAGGTACTAATTATTTACTAGCGGAACGCCCCGGCTTCGCCCGTGGTACATATAAAATAATTATTTTGATTTTATACTTATTAATAATATAATTATTTTGTGATCCCGAACATATCCACAGTGAAATAATTTTTGAAATCGGTCCAGTTGTTCCCGAGATTAGCGCGTTCAAACACAAAACGTCTTCAGCTTTATAATATTAGTACCTATTAGTAGGTGATGGATCTGAAGCACTGGTCTCGCCAGCCTCGTGGCTCAGTTCAGCCTCAGTTACGTAGTAGCAAGACTGCTGACCGAGCTATATTTAGTGGGTACGATCTCCACCCATTATAAATCTATAGATCAAGTATCTGTGTGATAATAAATGCACGTTTGTTCTGTAACATCTGTATTCTGTTTCCGGGGTTTGTATGTCTTATAACTACATAATATTTTCAAATCCCACGCGCACCACTATCTTTTCGAAGTCATGTGCGTAATGCCGCTAACTTATAACGGTGAAGGAAAACATCGTGAGGAAACCGACATGTACCTAGAATCAGGGCATGTGTCATCTCAACGCTCAATGGGCCAGGGTGGTGAATTCTGGCCTCTCTCCTTGCGAGAGAAGGCATCAAGCCCCAGGAGTGGACATTTAGTCGGCTGTTTATGCTTTATGCTGAAAAACACCCACCAATATTTACTAAGTAAATAAAAAACGCAGACTAACATACCCAAAGCGTCAAAATCTACAGCGTCCAATTTTCCAGCCCTAATTCCGCATCAGTAGGCACCTGAGGCAAATAAAACCTTGGGGTTACTGCATCATTTTAAAGTTTGATTATAACTTTCAGGCACTGGAACTAATCGAAAGACGATTTGGCACGATGCCCAACTTGTTTGCAAACGAACCTGACGATCTAAACTCTTCGCGTAGCGACGATAGCGAGGGTTGGCCTGATCCCGACGACGTTATGTCTGAAATAAAGAAGTATGTGAACTGCGAATGGTATTAAAATACGTACTAAAAATTGTGATGGCTTGATTTGTGCATAACGTACATACTAAATATAGGTATCTACATCAACATGATTACGCTATTCACAAATCATGCCATGACAATCGACAGTAGCCTAGCATGGTTTAGGGTTTGGTCACCCTTGTGAACTCACAAGGGTACTGTTTACTAGCATAGATATTTATTCATTAAAAAGAGACTACTACGAGTATGACAAAGAATCGAGAAAAGTGGCGTGCTCGAAAAGAGGACTTTGCTCAGGAGTGGGCGGGTAATAACTGTCTGAAGGGGATCATGATGTAGGTACCTATCTAATAGGAATGGTGACTTTGTCTAAAATATAGCATTGTAATTAGTTCGTCAGGTTGATTTTGAAAATATATATAAGACACGTATTTTTATTTTATCAAATTATTAAAAATCGATAAAAACATATGACATCAAATTTCCGGATTGTGTGTGATCCGGTTGTGACGTCAAATCTACATAACAAGAACAAAATTAAAAATTTTGATTAACCCCCGACTACCTTAGATTTGCTATCTGTAGAACATTCTACTAGTCAAGCCCTTTCATTTGATACCCATATTAAGGGAATTGTGAAAAAGGAAATGTAATTCGCCATTTTGTGATAGCGGCCATCTTGGATTTGAAATTTGTCATAGTGCAAAGTATTCTACTAATCAAGCCCTTTCATTTGATACCCATATTGAGGTAGTAGTGAAAAATATTATATAATTCGCCATTTTGTGGTGGCGGCCATCTTGGATTTGAAATTTGTTATAGCGTTTAGTACTCTACTAGTCAAGCCCTTTCATTTGATACCCATATTGAGGTAGGTTGTAAAGAAATATTTTGTCCGCCATTTTGTGGAGGCGGCCATTTTGAATCGATATTAACCAAACATAGCTAAGAACACCCGCACGGATATTAACTTTCAAATAAAAAAAACCGCATCGAAATCGGCCCATCCGTTTGAGCTCTACGGTGCCACAGACAGACAGACAGACAGACAGACAGACAGACAGACAGACAGACAGACAGACAGACAGACAGACAGACAGACAGACAGACAGACCGACAGACAGACAGACAGACAGACATCGACGTCAAACTTATAACACCCCTTTTTTTGTCGGGGGTTAAAAACCGTTTATAACGTGACGTCAATCGAAAGTTTTAAGCACTATTTATTCGTATTTTTTTATTGTTTGAAACAAACAAAAGAAAAAATATGTGTAGGTACATTTTTAAATAACTGACGAACTACCTGGAATAATAGCACATAGGGGAAAACACACTTCACTGTAGAAAAACAAAGCGAATTGGAATTACCTACACCGGTAAAACTACGGGGCGCTGCTACTAATAGGTAGTATGTAGGTAGGTAGTAGGTACCGTATTCTACTAGTAGGTATATTAATGTAAGTCATTTGTCTAATATATATTCGTAATTATATTGTTCATACAGATTACAGCTTCAAGACGACCTAGAGATAGTTGACACAGTGACAGTGCCGCCTGCAGAAGTTGTAGCTGAAAAGAAAACTTTGCTATCCAAACTTCACAGCTTTGAGAAGAAGGACGACAACGCAGATAAGGCTGTCTTTTGTGAACCTTACGTTGATGAACACAGCGAGGAAAGAAAGGCGAAGATAGTCATAGAACCACCTACACCACCGCCCAAGAAAGTGGAGGTGAGAACTTAACTTAGATATTCTGTACTTTTACAGAAAATATACTTATTTTTTCAATAAAAAACCAAACAACTTCCGTCTAAAAATTCACCTCGCATACTCCACACATTTGTAAAAAAAAACGTATGAAACCAAATAATAGGTATGTGTAGTGTAGACCAGGGAGGTTTTGGAGTAGGTAAACGAAAATATTGTTTGTTTATAATTTTTTTGATTTTTTAAAATCACTCTGAAGGATTGCTACTACCTAAATTTATGTACTTAACTTTCAAATAAAATAGAACGTAGATCAAAAGAAAGATCCAAGTAGGTATATTGGAGCACGCCGGGAGTCAGTGCCGGATCAAGCCAGCGCGGGGCCTGTAGCAATTTCTGTCAAGGGGCCTTTCGTTTGCTTAGGTTTAGGAAGGGTAGGGTCAAGTTATGCAAGATATTTTCGCTACATATTTACAGTCAGACAGACGTCGGAGCGCGGGGCCCCCCAGTATGCGCGGGGCCCGTAGCATTTGCTACTCATGCTCTATGGCTAATCCGCCACTGCCGGGAGTGGAACAGGATTTATTTCATCTATGAAACTGGACTATCTTCCAGGTTAGTGATGAAGAAGTGAAAGCACGACAGGAGTATTTAAAGCAACAGCGAGATAAGCTTCTCGCGCTCAAGAAACAAGTCAGGGAGAAGCGTCTCGGCGGCACGGAGACTGACGACGAAGTTTCAGCAGGTGAGCTTACAGTGGGAGGGACACAAAGTAAAGTTTGGTAACCAATAGGAGCCAGCAGTAGCAGTTGACGTCAAGTGACTCTCAACCGAACTTTAGGTTAGCTCAGAAAGCGGAGGGCCCGACTAACCCGAACTTGCCGCGTACAGTTCATACTCGACGAGTACGCAAGGCACAAGTAATTGCGTAAGTAAGCGCGGTGTTTTCGCGCGCCTCTCAAGGAACGATGGTTGGAGAAGCCATCCCTATAGAGCTATAGACTATAGAGACAGGTCCCATGGGACCATCGCTGTCGGGGCCGTGGTGTAGTGCCAGTGTTCCAGTAGCTCCTGAATTTGAACGTACGGATGAAACACCCCAAGGCTTTTAGTGGGTAGTGGCGGTAGTGCTCCCCCGGATTCTTCATTAAGATTTTTCCCTGGGGAAGAAAAGGAAAAAATTACTTGAAAAGTCACAATTCTCAATAAGCTCCCACATTCCTGTGACTACTCAGATAAGTGTCCTCTTTGTGTTTAGGTGGTGAAGGATCGTTCAAGTTGTCGTCGCGGCCGAAGTCGGCGCGCGTGGCTCAGGCCGCGTTGGCGGGTAAAACGCCCGCCCCTCCGCCGGACGCTTTGCTTCTCCGCAGAGCACTCGCCTCCAAACTGAAGACAGAAGTCGTCGACACTAGCGTTTAAAACCTGACGGATAATATCTTCACCTTGAAATAAAAGATACTCAGTAGGTTGGTGAAGTGAAATAATCAATTTGACGTTGTAATAGAAAAATTGTCGTCGTGATTGCTTGTTTAACTTTTTCAAGGTCAAGACTATCTTGTTTTGATTTTGTATATCTTACGATACTAAGTGTGTATTTAACTATAATGTACGGTGTTTCTGTGTTATTCATTAAATTATTATTTCTAAATTACGGGATTTATTTATCAAATTAAACAACATAGTTTCGTATTACCTTATATTTATATTGCTTACTTAACTAGTGACATCATTATAATAGCATTATAATAAGCTTATTTATTTTACACAACTTGCCAATAGGTAAATCTATTTAAAATTTAATCTGTGTATAAATTAGTTTATGATGGTCATCCACCTAGACAGATAAAAAATAGTCATTATTACAGTCTACTTTCACCTAGAACATCGTATTTCAAGAATGAGGAAGTTATTTCAAGGAATACAAGCATTGTGTAATGTAATTGACAGCTCCATGCTTCAGCATATTATACACGTGGACTTGGCAGATTTCAAAATAAAATATTACATAAAACGCTATTATATTTACAATATATTTCTGACAAATTCATCCCACGTATGTAATAATAAACGCCTCGCAGTCACTGTGCACGGCCGGGCCTTGTGTGAATGTGACCATCATATCAAGTGGTGGATACAGAGATCAATAGTTTTCTTTCAGATACATATTTAAATTGATATGTATTCTTAGAGGATGGTACATACGTTAATGAAGTGTTACTTGAAACGGTTAGGCATTAAAATATACGGAAGTAAATAATTTCTAGGTTTGATGGAGCATTGTGCCAACCTGGATACATGCCATTTGAAGCAATAGTGACGAAGAATTGTTATCTCTTCAAAGGTATAGGAAAGAAAAAGAGATAACTTTACACAATTGCTCATCAAGCGCCACTTACCCGTGGCAGGTTTTGTGTTGAGACAGTATTACGTGCTAGTCGAATTTGCGAATTTGTAAAATACACTCAAAATCCCTAACGTGCTTGTTAAAAAACAATTTCCACACGTATACCTACGATATCAATATTTCACTGGCTCACTGAAGTGAACGTAAGCACTCAAGTTTTACAAGGATTAGTTAATAAAACACGAAAACATAACAGCTTTCACAATGTTAACTACAAAGAGATATTAACCACGCACTAGTGCATTTCGAATGGGATGTTATAAAAAATCTTTCAAAACATCAACCAGACTAAGTTATTAATAGCAACTATAATATTACTTTTTATTTTTGCTCAAGTTTTCGTAACTTCATCTCGAATATTGAAATTTGGGAGCTACAAATACTTGTTCAATCAATATCATGTAACAGATTTTTTTGTGGGATCTTTGCCGAGGATAGTATTGTATTGAATTAAATTAATGAGACATTGTCTTGTGGCTTTCCAGCCAAGACATCCAATATCTACTTTTAATTTCTATTTGGAATTAACATTGTGAAAGCAATGAAAAGCTGTAACTACAGACTACAATTTTACAATAGGAGTACAACATATAGCACAACTAAAATTATGCTTCACATTAAATATAGTTATTCGTGCAAACTGTCGTTATACTAATGGAAGTAAATGGTATCCTTATAGAAAGCTAAGTTTATTAAGTTCTTTAAATATTGAGTAAAACAATACTTGGACCACAATCACGTATTTACGGCAACGCGCGATGTTGGAAGCAATCGATAAATGATAATGTATTTTACAAAATCTATTAGTATGTATTTACAAAAAGACGAGTGATAGAACTAGACACATAAAATAGTAAAATAAAATGGATCTTATTCAGATAGTTTTATCACATACACATTTGCTTTTGCTATACAAAAAGCACAAGCCATAGAAAACGGAAAGTTTGTTAATAGCGAAGGAGAGTATAATTCTGATATTTTCAGGAGTTGCGTTAAATAAAGGTAACAATTTGATGTCCATACGAACTCTAAAAATTTAATTATTATATAAATGCCTGATAGCTTTTATGGTAAATAAACAAAATCAACAGGTTTTGTGACAAATCATTGTTAAGCAACCATTATATGAGTATTATACAGCGTGGCGCTTTGGTGCCGACATTAAATGAAACCACATATCACATATCATATTTTCAGACATCTGTAAAATTAAATTTCATGTATCGTTTTTATTTACTGAGTTATTCGCAATTTTCAAAAACACCAAATCAGAGCAACCTGTATCTAAAAATTTGAGTCAGAGGTAATTAGGTCGCAGGCCACATATCCACGCGTTTCATGAATGAAAATCAGGCGAAAGGTAAATACAATAAAATGAGACAGGTAGTCATACAACATGCAAAACACGCGTTTGTGTGCGAATGAAATGGAGCCGGAAACGAAAAAATGACTGTAGGTACTCCTCTAATGTTAGTCTTTTGTCTTTTTCTTTTAAACTCCACTAGTTTTGTGTTAGTGCTAGCCGGGCTTAGGGATGCCCAAAAAAGTGTATTGTATCGATATATCGCATCGTAACTGTATCGAACTTGGTTGTATCGATACGCGATATTATCGATTTCCTTTGTATCGATATATCGTATCGTAACCGTATCGCATGCCTTTCATTTAATATGCGATATAATAAGTATATATCGTGCAAAGGGTTATCTATTTAGTAGTTTTACTATATTTTTTTTTTAAAAGAAACAAATAATTATATGTATTTAGAATAGTTTTATTTAACAAAAAAAATCACAATTGCCATTGATCAGCACTTAAACAACGCAAAAATAATAATTTGGATAAGCGCTGTGGATTTAACCTATTACGGCTTTCGGAAAGTGTGTACCCAGCTACGAACGGAATGACAAAGGAGAACATATACTAAACATTTATTAATCATATTTGACGGTACCTACTACAAAGTTCAAAGATTATTTAAATCTACCTCCAAGTCTAAATAAAAGCCGGCTGTTCTTGTTCCATAAACAATTTTGTCGACGTTATCATTCTCTTATTACTAATAACAATATATTCAATGGCACTGTCTATTATCGTTTAGTGATGATATAATAGGTACTTTAAATTTTTTACAAATTAATCACCGACATAGTTCGATACGATATGGTAATGCGATATTTTTATAAGAATGCGATATATCGAAGCGTATCGTATGGTCAAAATATCGCATCAAATATCGATATATCGTACAGTGCTGTATCGATATTCCGATATATCGTATCGTAACGGGCATCCCTAGCCGGGCTGCGAAGTTGTCAAGTCCTTGACACATTTCTCGCGCGCTATAACTTTTACTGTAAATCCCTTAACTAGGTAATTTAATTATTCGCGAAAAAGACGCTTAAGTACGTGTCCTACGTGTTATTTTTTTGTTGTTTATTTAGTGTAAGTTATTTTGATTCAGTGTCAAAGCGATAACGACGACTTGTTACTTTTTGTGTTGTGAGTGTTTATTTAAGTAAAGATGTCGAACACACAGTATTACACTGCTGCTGAGTATGCTGACATGATTTTACTTTACGGAGAAGCCCATCAAAATGCCGCACTTGCGATAAGAATGTAGGTATCGCGAAAGATATGGGAATACTAGACGATGCCCTACAAATCCCACGGCAAGCGTCCGTTCAAACATTGAACGCCGTTTAAGAGTTTGTGTTCGCGAAGGTGGTGGTCACGTTGAGCATTTAAAAATTTAGACCAAAACAGTGTGGCTCTGTTGGTTATGCGCCTACGATTCAAAAAGAAGCCGCCGCGCCGCGCCGCTCGTCAAGCGAGCGAGCGCGCGCGTAGCTATGGAAACGAAGCGTTGCCGCTCCACAACGCTGCGCTGCGACACAGACGAGAAATAGTTACTACGGCTTCGAGTCGGAAGTCGAAGGAGTCGGAAAGCTGTAAGTACCTACGTACTAATGTTTATTGCGCATTACGCCATAAGTACTTAGGTGATTTAGCTATTATGCGATAGATAATTTAACTTAAAACAATAAGTATCTGATTTTGATTTTGACAATGATGAATTTATCTGAAAGAGTTCATTGATCAAGGGTTTACTGGTTAAATTTTCTACGAAATTAAAATCGATTCGTGGGAAGATGTTTTAGTTTTACTTTTAAAGAATATTGTAGGTACCTCTACTAGTTCAGCAGCTTTCACGCTAGGTAATATTTTTTGTTGGTACGAGTACCTACAAAGTGGCCTTGAACCTTGAAGTAACGGCTGGTCTAGTCGGGAGGACGGTGATTGCCGATCCGGCGCGCCGCGTTCAAATCCCACGCGCACCAGTCTTTTCGAAGTCATGTGCGTAATGCTAGTAGCTTAAAAACGATGAAGGAAAACATCGTGAGAAAACCGACATGTACCTACCTAGAATCTTTCGAGGTCACGTGCCAATAATGGAAAGTGCCATCTACCAACTGGCACTTTGCCAGGGTGGTGGATTATGGCTTTAACTCTCTTCTTGCGAGAGAAGGCCCCGAGTCCCAGCAGTGGGAACATTTGATGGGCTGTTTATGCGAATTATCCTTGATTCTGACAACACGTACCTATCTTACTCGTATTACCTACTACAAAGCAATCATTTTGTAATGTTTCACCAAATTTACAATAGACACCTAGGTACCTATCCATTTACCTATTTACTTTTAGAAGTGAAATCGCGGCGTGTCATACACAGATTTTTCATGGGCTGTGTGTGAATTGAATTCTAGCGTCATGTTCGGAAATGATAAGAATTCTTCGGGTAAACTCGGGACCATGGCCATTGGCTATCTAGAAATGCGTTAGCATTTCCCACTGGCTGATGTATTTTCTAGATGGTAATGGCCAGGCCCTCCGGTTTCACCCGCGCAGTTTCCAAAGTTAGCTATCAAATACTGAGTTATAAGTTTTCACTTCTATCGGCAGTTCCTATGACTGCCAATATTTTTTGTTTATCTCGTATCTTTATCATATGGTAGGTATTCGATTTATTAGTGATGAACAGGTATTGAAGCTTTTGTCGTGACGTACCTACTTGACCGTTCAGAATTATCGCGCCTTTGTACCTACCCCTCTCGGCCGGCGCGGCGGCGGCACCTACTAAGGTAGGTACGCTGCAACGCCGCGCGCGCCGCTTGGAGATACCTACCTATCTGCAAGCGGCGCGCAGCGCGGGGGTTTTGCGACGTTGCCAGATTTACGTTTGCGTAACGATGTGTACGAAAGTAAACCACGCACACAACTGACGTCGTTGAATGAATCTAGTGCAAAGGGTGATTTTGATTCGAGTGCTTGATACAATGATTTAGTTTGTTAGAAAATATTTTTTTTTTAAATAAGCGAATTTATTTTTCTCACATCGTTTGTATGATTACTGGTCAGTAACCCTACCTGTGTGTTCATTTAATGTCGACACCAAAGCGCCACGCTGTATAAGCTATCTTGTTCCCAATAAATACATTTGCTTAGTTTAGGACTTGTTTGTGTTGTGTGAGGAATGTCCAACAATATAAATTAATTTATTATTCATTTTTAAATGAAATAAGAATGAGCCACTGAACATATAATAACTATGTCATGCAACAAGCATCCATTCATGTAAAATTTTAATAGAAACAAAATTAATATTCCTACATATTTATAAAAACATTGTCAGCTAGGGTGTTAAAATTCAAAGAAATTGTAAGATTTAGTTCATTAGGCTGTAAAAGAGAAGTTTTTAATAGAATTATGGAGATATTACTTGTTTCGTAAGAGTAGTTTCTGAGAGAATTAAATATTTTGAGTTTTAGTATACTTTAAATTAATCCTTTAGTAGTATGACGGAACACCAAAAAGTCACCTTTACCATACAGTACCCTAATACATTAGAAATAATTTTGAAACGGAAACAACAATTTCCCCTTATTTTGTTCTGAATATAGAAAAAAAAAAAGAACATACATACGGTCGAATTGAGAAACCTCCTTTTTTGAAGTCGGTTAAAAAGCCGTGGCGTTTCCGAGTCAAAATATTTCAAATTAATCAGAATAAATGTTACTCACAAAATTAAACTCGAAATGTATCAAACAAGGGAATAACGTGGTTCATGCAAGTTCTCTATTATTCATTCAACTTGGTATTGTTTTTTTACAAAAGGTTTTTTCACATAAATGAACATGTAAGCAACTGGAAAAAAAAAGTTATTTACAGTTGTTACAGGGAGCTTTCAAAACTAACATTATTTTCGGTTTGTAAAGAGTAGTAAATGAAAAATCTTAAATCTTGGAAAATTATTCGACAAGTAAATGGGGCATAAAAATCTGGGTCCCAAAGTTTTTGATAGTGTAGGTAAAAAACCTTATAAACACAGTTAACAAAAGAATTACAAAAATAATAACAGATGTTGTGATGCACGGTGTTGAGATTGGATTTGATCAAAGGATGTAAAAAAGTATTTTGATTTTTTTGTGTCTTGGATACTAAATATTTCCACATGAATGTGTATTTATAATATAAAACTGATCCAAATAGATGGTATTGCATTTACTAAACAAAGGTACATTTCTGATCTAGTGGTCTGATGAGCAAGCATATTCCGAGAGTTACAATAGAATCAAATCCAATATCACCGATATTTTCCTTCGAATTCTAGTAAACTAACAATAAATCCATTGATTTGTTAGTTTCATCTAAAGCAGAAGCTTGTTAAGACTACAGACATTTTAAAACTAATAACAAACAAAGCTGCCATCTACAAAAATACGTTAGGATCCAGATAATGATGAGTAAATAGATAATTACTGTTTTAAAAAGAAAGTCAACATTTTATCGAACAAAATAGACATGCAACTAGGGTAAATATTGTAATTAAATGTTTCTGTTAGAGACATGAGTAAAATGCGAAACAGTATTTTTCGCGTGTTGCTAGCAAAATGGGTAATAAGTTTCCTTTCACGTCCCTAGAGAATGCTTCTTCATATTTTCCATACATTTATTCAGACAACGTCATCCGACAAATGTTTTTAGCTATGACCTGATCGTGGCATTGAAAAATACAAAATATTTGTCTACAGTTTCGATTTGTTATAAAAAAACATATTAAGAAAACCCCAGTTAAAAAATAGGAATGCAATACACATTGTGTACATTAACAAAGAAACAAGAGACTATGGCTGATTGGAGCTGAGCTTTAAGCATACAAAAACAAGATTTCACGAAAGCTGGAAGGATGGAAGCCCCTTGAAATCGGTTTTCATGTTTATTATATTAAATTGTATGACTACTGATAAAAAATAATATGTGTTTCTATATTCCAAGAGCTGCTAGCAAATTTTGGGTTGGTGGGCCATATTTGAGGTAAGCTGAAAACTTGTGACATAGCTCTCCTAATATACCCCAACACAGAGGTGCAAACCTGGCTGGTGGGAAGCGGGGCAAAATAGATACATCCATTTTTTAATTTTATATTATAATGAATTATATTTTTTTATTCAGTGAATATGTTTGAGGCAATATGCAATTTTTAAATATTGTAGTATAACATTTCAAGAATTTAAAAAAATAAGCCAGACGATTTAATCGGGGTTTTAATATTGCCAGGCGTGTGCAAATATGTTTTGAAAAAAAATATAAAAAATGTGGCAATTTGACATCTGCCCCTCTGTGTCCCGATATAATAAGAGATCTATGTGATAAGTTTTCAGCTTGCCTCAAATACCTACCCAAATTTTGCTACTAGCTCTAGGAATACGAAGATCAAGTCAATTTTACAACTCCATGCTGAAATATTTCGACATAAAATTAAAGTTGTTTTCATAGAATTATTGTACAGTTATAACTGACTCAAATAAAATAATACATTAAAATGTTGGTAGTAATTATGTGGTGAATGTACAAAAAACATTGCCACTCCAATGCTGTTATTTGCTACTGCAATGTAATATAGAGATATTGAATCATGGCATAAAGGAAAATAAACATGGTTGTGAATGGCATTATAAATATTACCATCGTATTGTTCTATGATTAATTGAATTTTGTATATCTGAATAAAGCTTTCGAACGTCTAATAAAACAATGAATTAAATCGTGATTAAGTCCTGTACATTATAAACATTATGAATAGAGCTTCTTCTAAACTTTATGCATTTTAAAGAAAAGTAGAGAACCAACCATACTTTACAATCAAACAAGAAAAAATTAAAGAGAGTAATTCTGATTTCAATAAAAATAAATAACGCTAATGAGTAGCAATCACAATTTCATCCATTTACAAAGTTTTTAAGTAAGATTGGTCTAATGATATCCCCCAATAACTAATTTCCTCTTTCAATACATACATTTTTACACATACACATGACATCTGTGGTGTGATATCCTAGCAAACTTTCAAAACCCCACTCCTATCTTTGTACTTTTTATGATCATATTTCAAAGTAACCTAACCGTTACGTTAAATACACCTCAAAACCAATATTTTTTGTTCAACATTCTGATGCCAACTGAAATAATTACACTAAGTATGAACTATTTCATACGCGCTCTAATTTTAGCCGAACACTCGCGTGTCGACTTTATTTACATAGTGGACGTGAATAAACTATGGTTAATATCGCCGCGGTTCAGTATAACAACTAATGTAGGAATTAATGGAGACCTTCAATGGGTACGTGTTTGTTGTCAGTGAGGCCGCGACGGAACGATAAATCTACGTGTATAAATAAATATCAATTGCCACATATTTGAGAGATCATTCCTTGATAATAATGGGTTAATAGATTTTGTGTCCGTAATCATCAGAACAAGGTTGAAAGAAAAATTAGGGATATTCATCTCCAAATAGAAATTTTGGAAGTTTGCACTATTTTTCCATAAAAAAAACTACTACAAATGGACATGCTTAGGCTCTTGGCTCGTTAGCTCAGTAGGTAAGAGTGCAAAAATTCGTGTAATCTACATATTTATTTAGGTATAATACGATATACGGACTGCTACGTAATGTATACTTTTCCCTTATATTTTCAACATGTTCTAACAATTAAAAAATACTCAAATCATCCAGGCACTCGAGTGATGTGCTTGCTAGTGAGCAATAGTTGAATTTGATTTGCAGGTGATAGTAGATTACAAAAGATTTTGAGTGGCTACACTGACAACACAATGTCGAACTACTTTGCAATTTTTTTTCAGTACAGATGCACTGAACAGCATATTATGTTTTACATAGTGTCTAATAATATATGATGTGTTAAAACTAATGTACAAGTCTTACCCAAAATTAAGTAAATTATTTGGTAAAATATTACAAAGATTTTATCATTAAATTTTACACAAATAAATATGTTTTCAGAAATTATATATTCCAATATTTGAACAGTATAACAAGTAAAACAGGATTCCCAATATCATCAAAAACCACAGGGAACACATAAAATGTAATTTGGTCTTGAGATAGAGACATTCAGCCATTCAAATAAATTATTCGATTATTCAGTTGTATAAATCCTTATTCTTTCACTGTTTATTCACTCACAATACTAGCAGACATTTTACTAAAAAAACTGCTAGTGTAACTTTTTTTGGGTAAGACAGGACCGTTTCACAAAACAAAAAAATTTGGTTGAAATTTGTGTGATAAATAAATTATAACAATTCATTCGCTGAGGGAATGTTTCTTCCCCATCATGATTCTACTTGTTGATTAACATGGGGCAATGATCAATGAGTGCCAAGCCCATGCTATTCAAATATGTGCGAGCTATACAGACCAACTGTTGGAACTTACTTTCTCACCTCAATGCCATTGGTAGAACAGAAATAAGAGCATGTGAATACACTCAAGTAATTGTTTTAGTAAATTGGCACGAGGCCAATGGAATACAACATTCAGTCAAGTGTGTTCACTTTATCACTGCCAAATTGGATTAGAAGATGAGGACCAGTAAAAGTCAGTTAATTTAGTATTTGCAATGAATTCTTCAACTGAACTGATTTCTAAATAAGGCTAACAGGTTAAATAAATGTTTTGTAAATAATAAAACTATCCGGCTGGTATGATAGTGATGACATTATATGTGGACCCAAAAAAACAATTACTTTTACAGGTTTACCCAAAATTCCCACAGGTCCACCTATGGTCTCTTAGATAATGCAAATCTATATATAAACAGACGTATAATTGAAACCGGCATCCCTTTTAGATTGGATCATTAAATGTATATCTGGCAAATACTCTTGAATCCGTTAACATATTCTGGGGACATGAGTGCGAAAGAAAGTTCCAAGAGCGTCGCTATCGCGAACCGTGGACGTGCGAACCATAGCTTACGGCTTAGTCACTGGGGCGGTGCAGAGCGCAGCGAGGCGCTGTCCGGCGGAGCTAGTGCCTGCGATTCCTTGAAACGTGCGCGAACTACGCGAGCCGCGGCCGCTTGGCGTCGCGCTCGTCGCTCGCCGCGCCCGCGCCTGCCGCGGCCCCGCCCTCTTCCTCCTCATCCGAATCGCCATCGTAGTCCACCAGACCCTGGGAACAGTAAATCAACTGTTGTAAATAATTCCAGTATCAAGTAAACGTAGACTGTAGTATTTTAACCCCGTATTTAGAAATCAAACATAGGCTACACCAAAAAATCTCACTATTTTGTTTTTAGGTAATTTAAATTTTTTTTTTTTGTTCATTTACTTTTTATTACATCAACATCAATACAACACAAAATTAGTTGAAAATTTTGTATTGTATTGCAATAAAAAAAAAGTAGTGTGAATTATTTTTTTAAGGGCATAGAATCTGCTTTCCGATCAAGACCATCAAGACATCGAGTTCAGTTCAGTAGTTCCATAACAAAATTATGTATATTAAAAGAGGTAAAAATTTGAATATTACTTATATCTGCACAATACTTATCACCAGAACCAAGAATCATAATGGTATGATAGGTTTATGGCAAATGTGAATGAGTTTTTATTCTTAAATAGGAGGTCTACTCTCTTTCTACGAAAACGAAATTTCGAAATAAACTCGCAACTTTCCTACTCCGGTTCTACTTCGATCCTTCGTTTCGCTCGTTGAAATGTTCTAAGCCTACTCTAATTAAACTAGGCTTAGTTCTAAGGATTAGAACATTTAAACGTCAAACAATGTTCGATCGGACAAAACTAAGTAGAACCGGAGTAGTAAAGTCGCGAATTTATTTCGAAATTACGTTTTTCGTAGAAAGAGAGTAGAGAATCAGGTCTGAGGCACACATCTTCTGTAAAAATTTCAACTGCCTATTTATTATGGTACAGAAGATACAACTCAATGTAAGTCGTCGTAAGAGGTCCCATTTTGGCATGGAATTATAAATAAAATAAAAAAATATTAAGAAATTGCCCACACATTTCTGCCAATCAACATTCAATGAAGTTACATTCCCGGTTTTTTCATATTTCATGTTCCTACTACAGGAACTCGCTTCTCTCCCTCTCATAATCCACCAAGCTGGCTGGTGGATTATGAGAGGTTGTAGGCCAATGTGGTTGGATTGGAGATGACACATGTCCTAAGAAAGATGAAGATGTCTTTCTTGGAACATGCCAGTTCCTCTCATGTTTTATTTGAATGTTAAATTTAGTGGCCAAACTTGCACATCTGCTCTTGGTAAATTAATCAGACATGCAGGAGTGATATGAACCTGCAAACATTTGATTCCAGTTGCATGAGGTCATCCTCATGCAACTGGAAACAAACATTCAGGCAGTATGGTTTCCAGTTGCATGCATTAGGGCACCACAGCCTTTCCACATAATTCCAAGTAGAGAAGCATAACTTAGTTAATATATTTTGCAATTTAATTTTACTCACTCCAATTAAAGTTAAAAACATTTGGAGCTTGAGATTGAATTTGTTTCCCTTTAGCAATGACCCAAGAAAACATTTGGTATCACAGCATGCATACCACATTATAATTAAACACAATAACGGTTTCAAAATGTCTTATCTACAATCATTTTACTATGAAAATTAAATTTAAATGAAATTCCAATAAGAAACAGCTTGTTATCAAATTATGTATAGCAGTTGATAGAAGAAAAAGTAATGCTATAGTCTAATTTGAATTAAAACCCATTTCTCCCTGTCACTGAATTTACGAATTTTAACAATAAGATAAACATGTGTCTTCCAGACATAACCTGACCCGTAGACTCCCTTGTATTTTGTGCAACCGTGAGTGAAGTTATAACAGCATATAGTTTGCGTTTCGCTTATTGATCATGAAACACATTTCACGATTTACCATGCAAATTTGTACCATTGTGTTACCAATTAATTGTAGTTAAATACCATTAACACCAATTGATTTTAGTTAACATTTGACATCATAATTTTTCAATGTAAGTAAAAAATGCAAGACATGGACAATTCATACCAGGAAATAGCATAAATGCAATAGTTAGTATGATCAGGTGATGGGCCATCAATAAATTACTGCACATGAATGTCCAAGCAGTCATTGTCACATCAAAATCAAAGCATATTTACAGACACACCTACACATTTTGCTGATCAAAAAGAAAAGGTCAAGTAATCATGACGATTAAAAGTATTTCGTTAAATTAAAATTGTGTAACATGTTTTTGATTATATTAAAATTATTATAGTATTTTTTTTAAACAAATGTCGATTATATCGTAATATAATTTACGTGGATGTTAAGGAAATATTCTTATTTCGGCATAAGACGGGAAGTAATTAATGGATGGCCTGTAATCACATTGCAGAGTGCGAGTTTTTAAGTTGTTTTCTTTTTGTTGCACAATCCAGTGCACATGCCCCCGTAAAACCGTCAGATTACAATCTAACGATGTTAGATTATAAACTAACTTACCGTGAGTTAATAATCTCCAGCGCTATGTTGTAAACTGACGGTGATTGCAATTTTACGAGGACATATATGATTTAGAAATAAAGTCCACATAACGGACTTGGTCTTTAAAATTATTGAAAAAAAATTAAATCTATCCGTTGTTAACGTTAACGCGATCGATTACGTAAACGCTATTAAACGCGTTAATGTCATCGAACGCGCTAACGCTATCGAACGCGTTAATGCTATCGAACGCGTCAACGTTATCGAATACGTCAACGCTATCGAATACGTCAACGCTATCGTACGCGTCAACGCTATCGAACGCGTCAACGCTATCGAAAGCGTCAACGCCATCGAATACGTCAACGCCGTCGATTACGTCAACGCTATCCAACGCGTAAACGCGCTTGAATGCACAAACTCGCACTAAGCCCACAGGCGCCAGGTAACACAGCGACTCTACACCTTCCTTGTCTCGTAGCCGGCATGATCCCCCAGCGGTAAGCGTGGTAGTAAGGATTTGGGAACCAAAAGTTTACCTTATTGAGTAATCTGGGCGAGGATACCTGAACGTCGGTGTGCGCCGGCTTGGCGACGGGCGTGCTTGTGAGTAGTACTCGGCTAGGACCATTCACTGTCTCCGGGCTCGGGCACACTTTTTTTTCCACTATTTTGCCTGAAACAAAATTAAATATGTGTGAATAAGATTCGAGCTACGAGTGGGTTTCGATATAAAATCAAATTAACCATCGATAAATGGTTTTATACGCTGAAACTATTCAGTTTGGAATCGCGTAATTTCAGTAAAGTTTGGCGACAGTAAATTATTTTACATAATATTTAAAAGTACTGTCTCGAAATTTACATGCTATTGGATGCATATGACCTAGTGAGTTAACAACCACGCATCTTCGTAGATCCTCCAACTTCCTTATTCGCACGCGTGTTCGGCGCTCGTTTAACTATAGTCAGTGCTAAACCAGTTGCGAAAACGCGCGCGCACTATCCTTGAAAAAGATCGTCAGACGCGATCGAAACTTGAGTGGCAAAGGACTGACTTTACCTATCAAACGTGAGTTACCCGTGTATTTATTTAAAATGTGTAATAACCACGTTAGTTTTCATACTAAAACTTGTAGTACTCTTGGCAGAGTCCGCCTGGGGAAGTACCACACCTTTGCCAGTTACTCTACCGCCAAGCAGTAATGTGCAAACATGACTGTGTTCCGGTTTGAAAGGCAATGTGTTTCCAGAGAAATTACAGAGCTTAGAGATATAACATCTTAGATCTCTGAGTGACGAGCGCAGTGCAGTGCTAGGTAATGATTTGGACTCTTTCATGTTCCAATAGCCGCGTGTCACTGTGATGTTATGTGGCAGGCATGTTGCTTAACATCAGGCACAAGTCCTGCTCGTCTCGTCACTCTTTACTAAAAAAAAAGTCCAGTTACAGTAAAAACATGTGAGTACCGATAGCGTCGAGCGCGTGGTGTACGTGCGGATGCGGGTGCGGGTGCGGGTGGGGGTGCGGCTGCGCGGCGTCGAGCGGCGCCTCGTCGTCCAGCTCATCGTCGTCGTTGAACCACATCTCCTCCTCCTCGTCCGGCTGCCGAGCCTCGCGCCGGTACCGCGCGCGGAGCAGCGACGGCACCACGGCCTCCGTCACGCCCACGCTACCGCTCACTAACGAACATTATCAAAGTGAAAACTTCTTACGGCGCACCACACACGGAATTTTTGAAGTGAATTTCGGAAATGATGAGAAATGTTCGGGTAAACTCGGAATCATGGCTATGGCTATCTAAAAATGTGGCAGCTTTTCCAATTGGCCACGTCCTCGGGTTTCTCCCGCGTAGCTTCCAAAATAAGCTATCAAATTCTTAGTCATAAGTTTTCACTTCTATCGGCAGTTCCTAAGACTGCCAATTTTTTTTGTTGACTGTGGATGAAGCTCATCGTCACGTTCGTAAGTGAACTCGGGACCGCCGAGTGAGCTGGAGCCGAGAAAGATAGTCAGCTGCTGCGGTCTGTCTACTGTCACTGTCGTGTCGTGTCGCTGTGTTTACTATATCCCACCAAAAACATTCTATGAAAAACTAGCCAAGTCTCGATGGAGCTGTATATTTATCTCTAAAAAGTAATGAAATCTAGACAAAGCCGTGCCAAGTCTAAGGTTCCTTACTGCGATTTCTTTATTATTACAGTTAATTTTGTGTGACTTGGCCGTTGAAGGGTACACAAACAAGGGTATAAAACCAGATTTCAGCTGAGTTTATGGGAAGTACTAGTTCTATTTTAATGATCATGAGTGAGTGTCGTAAATGCGAAACTTTGCCTTCGCTTAACTTCGGAACTAAATGACGCACAGTCTTCAAATTTTGGATTTTAAATATGTGATTATAGCTTACTAGATGACGAAAATTTCAGCGTTCTGGTCTTAACCAGAGGGTCTCAAATAGGGTCCTAAAAATGCAGCGAAATGGTTCCAGTAAAGGATGGCATGGCAGTGTTTGCTTCGCGCTCGACTTGGCGGGGCACTGCCGTGCCCCCAGATTCAATTTTTATGTAATTATTTTTGATATAATTCAATAGTTTTTAATAATAATTTCTTATTTTATTTTTCACTTCTAGCGTGCGGTATTAAGCACAGACATTATGTTATAACAAAAATACCCACAATCTATACTTACATTATAAAGCTTACAGGGTTTTGGTTTGAACGCGCTAATCTCAGGAACAACTAGACCGATTTAAAAAATGTGTTTCACTCTTGGTTATGTACGTGAACCCCGAGTGCTATAATATTATATGTACCTCAGGCGAAGCCGGGTGGACCGCAAGTAAAAAAATATAATTACATTTCTATTAAATTGAACCAAAAATTGTAATAGCAAACAAAATGTATAATAGTAATGTTTAAACGTTAACGTTTAACGTAAAGTGTGTATGAATGGGGATGGTAACTGAGTAAAAAATATACCATTCTATGAGTAATTAATCCGTCAGGAAGATAATGGAAAAATATGGGACATTTTTTGTTTTATCAAATTATTATAAATCGACAAGATATAGATCATTAAAGTTCAGGAGTAGTGGGGTTAAGACGTCACGTCTTCGTAAAAATTGTACAATGAAGTGACATCACGCGTAACTTCTAAACACTATATTTTCGTAATTTTTTTGTTAGCTTTTTTTTTAATTTTATAGGTTTACACTTGACCGCCATCTCGCCTAATGTTAAGCGTCGATGCGATCTACGATGGAACGTGTTTACCTAGAAGAAACCGATTCACTCTCGATTTGAAGACACCAAAATTATAGCTATCGGGAAAAACCCACTCAAGCAACTCATTCCACAGCCTAGACGTTCTTATTACAAACGTAGAGTCAAACCTCTTCGTCTCGTGTCTTTGGAATATCCATCATGAAACAGTGCCGCTTCTTCGAGTTACGAGAAGTACGATAGAAAAAAGGGCATGGAGGTATTAGATCATGCAGATCAGTTGCACACTCTCCGAAGTGTATCCGATAAAAAACCGATAAGCTAGCAATTTTGCGGCGATGTTCAAGACTTTGAAGTCTTTTTTCGCGCTAGAATGTATTTGCCTATGAGCCTTTTGGCACGCCTCTCGATCGATTCCAGAGCCTCAAGTTGATACTTAGCCGATCCATCCCAAAGGTGCGAACAGTACTCCATACAAGAGCGAATCTGTGCTTTGTATAAGAAAAGTAATTGTTCAGATTTGAAGTACTTTCGCACCTTTGAGAGGACATCTAGTTTTTTGGCAGCTAATTTAGCCTTGGACTCGATGTACGAGCCAAAGTTGAGCGTAGAAGTCAAGGTAACGCCTAAAAGCTCAAGATGATCAGTAACCGGCACGGATACACCTCGAAAAGTAGGAGTCTGTTGAAATAGACTCCTTTTTGCGGAGAACAAACACGCCTGCGTCTTTCCCTCGTTAAACTTGGCCAGATTGGTTTCGCCCCATTCAGAGACTTCCTCAATGGCCATGTTCAAACGCTCTATCATACCTCTCTCTCAGTACCTTAGTTTGCTGTCCACTGGCTCTCGCGCTAGATATGTAACTCTCTACAACGGTGCTATCATCTGCGTACCCAAGGCTTCAACAGATCGTTGATATGTAGCAGAAAAAGCGTCGCGGTGACTACCGACACTTGAGGGACTCCGGCATTGATAGCCATTCGATCCGACGAGCAGATCAATGACAACTCGTATGGATCGATCCCTCAAGAAGTCCGATATCCACGCAATAAACCCTGAAGACAAATCATAACTGGACAGCTTGCTAATAAGGCCATCATGCCAAACCCTGTCGAAAGCCTTCGAGATATCCAGGGAGACTGCAAGTGCTTCCCCGTGTTTCTCGATAGCTTCACTCCAGATGTGGGTGCCGTACGCTAGAATATCCCCAGTGGACCGGTTTCGGCGAAACCCGTATTGTCGGTCACTGAGGGGGTCGTTAGATTCTAGGTACATCAGGAGCCTGGAGGTTTAGGACACGTTCCATAGTCTTGCAGAGTATGGAAGTGACCGAGATGGGCCTGTAGTTGGCAGGGTCAGCACGACTACCTTTTTTCGGCACAGGTGGCGCGTTAGCAAGCTTCCATGATTTCGGTACTAGCCTAGTATGTAGAGAGAGCCTAAACAGGCGCGTCAGTACTGGAGACAACTCAGGTGCACAAGCCTTCAACACTAGGGCAGGAATTCCGTCCGGGCCACTGGCTTTGTTCACATCCAGATTGCGTAGCATTTTACGAACCTCCATTTGGCGAATATGTATTTCCGGCATCAAAGTCGGACTGCCAGGTGGAGTAAAAGGTGTCGCACTACCAGCATTTAGACGAGAAGATTCCGCAAACTGAGATGCAAACAAGTTTGCCTTCTCCATTGCACTGTGAGCCAGTGCCCCATCAGGTTTCAGCATTGGAGGCAGTGAGGAGCGGCAGAAGTTTGATTCGATCGATTTAGCTAGGGACCAAAACGCTTTGCTGCCCGTAGGGTACGAAGCTCCCTATTCGAAGGGTGTTTCTTATTCGACTAATGTGGTCAAAACGATCCCTCTGAAGAACCCTTTTGCAAGCCTTGGCAGCCCTGTTGAACGCCTTCTTCTTCCGGTGTGTGTCCCTTGCCTTACGCTGTCGAGCATCAACCCAGGCTAGGTAGGCTTCATGTTTAAATGCTTCAGCACTTTTACATTTAGAACCGAACCATGGGCGAGCTTTGCTGGATAATGGAACGTCAGTGTGGTATGAAATATTCCATAGCCGTACTTATTGCATCAGTCACAGCATCCGTGCAGGCTGACGGATCACCAGAAGGGAAGCACAGTGACTGCCATGGGTAAGATGCAAAGAAAGAGCGCATCTCGTCCCAATCTGCTGACTTGTATCGCCATAGCCGCCGGCTGCCTCTGGGGCTGAGATCGGGCGGATGGTAAACGGATACTGATTTCACCAGACAGTGATCGGAGCTGCCTAACGGCGAAGATACCGCTACGGAGTTTCGGTCTGGATCAGTTGTCAGCAGAAGGTCTAAGCAATAGGGAGAATGCGACAAAACTTCTGGTACCCTTGTGGCCTCTTGGACAGCTGGGTCAGGTCTAACGATAAAGCAAGTTTTCTCGTTCCCAGCCCAGCGTGGTCAGTGTCCCGGTATGGGTACAGCCAATCCTTATGGTGGCCGTTGAACTCCCCCAGTATCACTAATTGGGCAGATGGGTACTTCTGCTGAGCCGCGTCCGCTGCCTCACTCAGATAATCAGTGACCCGAGTCGTCTCCTGATCTCCACTGTGCGACCGATAGACACATCCATAGACAATTTTGTCGATGCCTGTGTCGATCAGCGCCCATATAACAGAAAATCTGGTGTCCTCAAGATTACGGAGACGCCGACAGCAGATATCGTCACGGGCGTACAGGCACACTCCAGCACGAGGCTTGAAGTTGTGCTCCAAGGTGTACCCTGGATAGGTTAGGTAAGCCACGTCCGATGGACATCTTATCTGCGTTTCCGTAAGAAACAAGAGTGACGGCTGCTCAGTCTCGAGGTGATGGTGGACTGGGGTGATATTGGAGTGCAGGCCTCGAATGTTAGTGAGGTGCACTTTGAGTGACAAGGAGTGGAGCCGCTGTTTAACTCTGTTTCAATTTTTTGTACTTGTCATCATTTTTGAGAGTGAGTATCAGTGGAAAAACGGAAGTAGAACGAGGCCGCAAACTGCCAACCAACGGCCACAACACACAAGACAAATACACCAATGGGAAACTAGTCTGGAGACTGCGGGGACGCCCGAGCCCCCCCGGGGATGTCTATCTGGCCTTGTCATCCGGTCGCCAACCGGCAGGATAGCGCATCCCGGGATTTTTCGCTAGCTCACTACTTGGGCCCCCTACTATCTACGGTCGGTCGCGGCAACCGTGCCTCGGTTCCCGCTACCCTCTATGACTAGCTTCCTGATGTAAAGTTTTGGCGTGTGACAATCTGGTTTTGCAGTTATGCAGCAACTGTTCTAACCTGTTTTCCCTAATGGTGTCACCAGACTACATGTCGGAACACGGCTAAGCCGCTTGGCGACACGACGCAGTCTGGCGGGTGGTCACCTGCCACGGCCGAAGCCTACCACCGGTATTTTTGTCACCTGATTTGCACCACCCAGGGTCCACGTGTGGGGGATTCTGTATACAGGTGCTTCCCCACGGACGGAGGTGACACGGTCCCCAAACAAAATAAAAAATATGTGTCCATAATTACACATAATTATTTAATATTAGAAGCTAACTATACCCAATACAATTTTAGTGAAAGTGGAGTCAAATTTCTTTATTTCAGTCTTTGGAATGTCTACTATGAAACAATGTCACTTTCTGGATCTACAAGCAATAGAAAAAAGAGCAAGGTGAGTAATGGTGGATATCATAATATGTGAGTACAATTCGTATTAGCTTACCTCTTTCCCTTTCCTTTAGTTTGTCTTGATGCTGATCGTAACGTGTTTTTAAAGTTTTGAACGTCTGCACATATTCCACGTCTTCGAGAATCTTGCCGTAGTTTTCGACGACATGCGAACATAGTGGCTTGATGTCTTCAAGCTTGATGAACTCAAAAAGCTCCAGTATAGCTGAATCTAGTAGATTATACCTGGAATACGTATTGCATTAAATACAAACATAATAAGTAACATTAAAAATAGTGCATTTTTAATATTAAATAGTATTAAAACCGCTTCGTTGCACCCCCGCCATTCCGACACTACAATAGCATATCGGTGACATAAGATTTTCCCCTACTAAAAAGTGCTCAACATGACTACAAAAGTTTTCAATACAAAATCACAAGTAATTTTCTTTTAAGTTAATTATTTTTCTTTTTGCTTAGCCAACTCTCTCTTACCTGCCATTATTTCTAAGGAACGCATCGATAACCGGTGCGAAGAGGTTGCCCTTTACAATGTACTTGTTGTAATATTCGTCTTTGATTGCGATTATTTTCCTCATGAATCGGAGAGCGCCCAGCACTAGGAATGTGTGCGTGGATCTCATCAACACTAAGATGCGACGGAGAAGGTCCTGCAAGTAGAGGAATTCAAACTAGGCTTCTTTATTATAATATTAATTTTATTTTGTTTTTACATATATAAATATACATATATACAATGAGAAGTAAATATTAATAAAAAACTCTTGGATCACACCAAACCCTGATTTTATTCATGGGTTTTCATTCATACAAGAATTGGTGGACATTTCACACACAACACCATCTAGCCTCAAACTAAGCATAGCTTGTACTATGAGAGCCAGATGGCTGATATAATACTCATATATTTTTAAATACATACTTATTATACATATGAGTAGATGTCATTAAGTATGTGCTGATTGGTTTCAACGACTCACGTGTTTTACACTGCTCTGCACCAGCCGGGTGAACCGTCAGAAGTATTGTTTACAATGGCTCACGTGTCAGATCCTTGGGAAATTGTCTATCCCCGTTGTTAAATTACCAAATCGGACCGTTTAGGTTACATAGGACCAACTCAGGGCACCACGATCGGAGTAGTGGAGCGCGAGCCGAGTATGGTGAAACGACACTCAGAGCTGACCGCGGAGCTTCTGGCGGGAGACCACCCGAATCCAAAATGTGCACCAATATCAAGTTAGTTTAGAGGTTTCCAGTTTTATCTGACAGGTGAACCGTTGTAAAAAAAACTTCTCATGGTTCACCCTGGTCTCAGGAGGTACACGGTAGATAAGGTCTCTGAATAAACACTTGCCAAATGCTTATAATTAATGCCATCAACCAATCAGAGAACAGTGTATTAATTGACGGGTAATAATAGTGTACCGTTAAATAGTATGCTGAGCAACGATTGATTGGATTGAATTGGATTGAATCATCCACATTTGTGGATGATTTTACTTGCAGCAAAATCGTAATTTATTAAATGACGACCACCCACCGTTAGTTGCTTAATTAACGTAAATAACACATTTCAACATCTATTTCTTATTTTCCGAAAGTTGATCAACCTAGTGAATTGATCAACCAACGATTCTTGTTATTTTCCGATGGCATTATATATTACATAATTACTCAACCACATCAAAGTCAGAAGAGTTTTATTATAAAGTACTTACCTTATTAAGTATAAAGTTCTTGATATGGTATGTGTGATGCTCAACACAGAATGATAGAAGCTCCAACACAAGTCCAAGCAGCTGCACAGTGTGGTAGTCCTCTTTCAGGGGCTTCTCTCCAGTTGTGTTTGCTAACAACGGTGCTGTAGACATCATAATTAGCAATTAATAAGTAGTGGGCCAGATCAGTGCAACATGGAAAATCAGGTAGGAAAAAAATCTGAACTGAATGAGCCAAGGATTATATGCCATAAAAGTTAGCACATCAAATAAAATCATTGTGCAAATCAAATCAATGAGCCCTTTGTGCAATCTGCTTAGTGAAGTATTAAATTTTAGTCAGCTAATCAAGAACAATGAGAAAACATGTCCAAATCTTTACCTAGTACTCCACTGCGTTCGCACCCAGAAATCTAAGATATTATATATCTAAGCCCTGTTATTTCTCTGGAAACATTGCCCTTCAAACCAGAATACAGTAATGTTTGCACATTACTGCTTGGTGGTAGAATAACTGGCAAAGGTGTGGTACTCTCCCAGTTGGACTACCAACAGCCCTACCACTACAAGATTACAACATTACTGTTTTCTGCTTTTAAATAAGGGCAATGGTCCCAGGGAAATAATAGAGCAAAGAAATAATAAAGAAAGAATAATCTTATATCTCTGTGTGACGAGCACAGTGGAATACTAAACAGCTAAACCACTGTCCATATTTAAAATAGCTATGTTCCAATGTGCTGTTATGGGCAACTTTTCTTACCATCAGGCACATGATCTTACTGATCACATTACTTTATATTTTAACGAAAAAATCAAGATTACAAAGTTCTTATGTGTTTTATTAATGTTTAGATATTTGTCAAGATCCTACTCACCTACATACATTTAGGCTCCATAAATCATTAACTTATATTTAGAAAGGTTGTGATCCCAAAGAGTCACACCAGTTGATGAATAATTTTGAACACAAAACCAGATCCAAAATACATTATTGACTACAGGCCCATGAACAAAATTTATGGGTCATATGATACACCAGGAGACCTATGTAGGATGATAGAAGGGTATAAAATAATAAGATTGAGCACTATGCCATCACTTGAAAGCTGTCTAACAGAGTGCGGATGAAGATGGGGGTTGCAACTCTCCATTATTTCTCCTTGTTACATGATTTTTGAACGGAAGTGCAGAATAATGGATTAGAAGAGGTATTGAAACTGTATGGAACCAATGCTGTACATAATCAAATGAGCAAATTTACCCTGAAATTGTTGGATAATCATGATTTTTTCTGACAAAAATAACAATTAAAATTTACAATTTTTATAGTTTTAATACCTCTTATCCTTTATTCCGAAACGCCGCCCAAAAAACATGCGACAATGATAAATAATCTAGAATTGCAACCCCCTATCTCACCTGCACTCAGTTGGACAGCTTTCAAGTGACGGCATAGTGCTCAATCTTATTATTTTATATCTTTCTATCATCCAACATAGGTCTCCTGGTGTATCATATGACCCATAAATTTTGTTCACAGGCCTGCAGTCTAATTACTAGATGGGGGATAGTAATTGATTTGTTTTCAACTACGTATTGTTATATGTACCTACCTAATTTAGTCATTATAGGACTTACAAATTTAGTGAAGTCAATGTACTCCCTAAGGAAGATTGAATTTTTCATGTGCTATATCAGACTTTAATGTAATAAGCTTTACAAAGTTCAACAAAATTAAACTGCAAACATAAAAACTTTCACATTCATCTTTATATATATATATATATTTCTATCATGTGTGTTTGTCACTGAACTCCTCCTAAACCGATTTGAATTATTTTTTTTGTATGCATTTCGGTGATACCCTGGTTGGTTTAGATTGACAAACCAGCCTGTCAGATGGCACTGCAGTCGGTATCTAGGTTATTATCTGAGCAAAGTCGAGACAGGCAGCTAATTTATAATATAGTTATGAGAAGAAATATATCTCTAAACACATTCCAACTTTAAAAAGGTAAAATTATTAAGTATTATGGCATTGTTTTTAACCCCCCGACAAAAAAAAGGGGTGTTATAAGTTTGACGTCGATGTCTGTCGGTCTGTCTGTCTGTCTGTCTGTCTGTCTGTCTGTCTGTGTGTGTGTCTGTCTGTGGCACCGTAGAGCTCAAACGGATGGGCCGATTTCGATGCGTTTTTTTTTATTTGAAAGTTAATATCCGTGCGGGTGTTCTTAGCTATGTTTGGTTAATATCGATTCAAAATGGCCGCCTCCACAAAATGGCGGACAATATATTTCTTCACAACCTACCTCAATATGGGTATCAAATGAAAGGGCTTGACTAGTAGAGTACTAAACGCTATAACAAATTTAAAATCCAAGATGGCCGCCACCACAAAATGGCGAATTATATAATATTTTTCACTACTACCTCAATATGGGTATCAAATGAAAAGGCTTGATTAGTAGAATACTTTGCACTATGACAAATTTCAAATCCAAGATGGCCGCTACCACAAAATGGCGAATTACATTTCCTTTTTCACAATTCCCTTGATATGGGTATCAAATGAAAGGGCTTGACTAGTAGAATGTTCTACAGATAACAAATCTAAGGTAGTCGGGGGTTAATCAAAATTTTTAATTTTGTTCTTGTTATATATTATGTCAGAATTGTTTTTCTTTTTTTTAACTACCTATAATTAATCTATTTGCACTTGACTGCCACCTTGCCTGATACCCAGTCATAATGCTGTCCATTACAGAGTGTGCTTACTAGAAGTAACCAAATTCTGTCTCGATTAGAAGACGCCAAGATTGCGTCCAATGGGAAAAATTCACACACCCTATGTATTCCCATAACTTTGGCATTCTTATGACATGGAATCGAACTTGAAAAACTTAGCTTTTTCAAGGCCATGCAGCTCAACATAAAAAATGGTAAGATGATATTAGTTAATGAACGCAAGCTGCACATGCACCAAGAACCACATGATAAAATAAATAGTCATGCAACATTATGGCAATATCACTGCTCTTGCTATTTTCCATTTCTAACAACCAACCAATATATTAACACCTTAGATCCAATCAATATAACTTACCTATTAGAGTTTGTACACTATGTTTGTAGAAAAAGTTGAGGAAATCTGCTTTTTCACTTTTATTAACAGATGCAAGCATACTTTCAGGGTCAAGAAGTATACGTAAAACTCCCATCAGTTGCACTGCACCACCCAACTCTGGGTCTTGATCTCGTAACATCTGTTCTATTACTATATTCAGCAGCATTTGCTCCTAAAATGATAATAACATTAATTTAATACTTGATTTTCATAGTCATAAGGTCAAAGGGTAACCTTGAGAACTACATACAAACCTCTTCTGTATTATTTGCTTGGGTCAGAGTGTAGTCCCTTACAACAGATGGAGAAAACTCTACTATGTATGTTAAAATATCTATTGATGCTGTTTTCGTTTTTTGATCCTGTATACTCAATGTGATTTCTAAAGCAGGCAAGATCCCCAATGTAACTAATGTCTTATAAAATGCATCCTTATCTTGCGGTTGTAAATTTTGTGAAAAATTACAAAACTCCTTTAGGAACAATACTAAATCTCGTCTCTTTGAATTGGGAGTCTTATCATCCATAAGTAGCTTGAACAAGTCAGTTAAAAACTTGTCATCTTCTTCTATGAGTTTCACTATTTCTACCTTATTGAAGAATATAAAACTAGACAATGTGCTTAGCAGATTGTCCTCAAAGACTGTGGGTGTGGGTAGGACGATATCTTGAATATATTGGACTCTATAAGTTTGATGTATTTTAGCCAGTAGATCCTGGTTTCTAATAGGAATAGCTTCACGAAACTTGGCCAGTTCTCGTAAATATTCTCTGTGCTTTTTGGGCTGTGGCAAACCAGGATCATATTCCAAACATCCAACTACATCAAATATTGTGTCATCAGCAAACATAGTATCAAATAGTGTGTTTTTGTTGAGAAGGAATATACTTTTAAATATTTCATAAAGATGATGCAACCCTTCTATGTTTTCAATGTCTTCACACATGTGAAATAGATTCAGGAGCTTCTTTATGTAGTGCTGGCTTTCTAATGCTGCAGCAAGTTTGTCTTTCCGTGCTGGTGACGAAAGACAGCTATTCACAAGCTCACTGATGTCTTCAAGACGTCCCATCTCACAAGCTGGTAATTCCACCGGCTGGACACTATCTGACATATCATCAAATCTCTCATCTTCTGATTCTTCAACAATGTCTTGTGTGATTTCAACTGACGGATCTTTTCCTTGTACCTGAAATAAAATTACAATGCAATTTAATTTTAAATTTATGTGAATATCATAAAGAAATTGTCTTTCTATTATAATTTTCAAATAAGGTATTTATTTGCATGTATAAATTTAATTCAACCAAGTTAACATGACATGAAGTTCAATTTAAAAATGGGCAGAAACTTAATAATGAAAATTTATGAACATTACCTGACAAATCTTTTCCCATATTTCATCGCAACCAGCTTTTTCTTGAAAACTTAATGCTAAATCAAAATTATCTCCTTCAGACCATACTATCAATGTATCTTGCTGTTTTTGGTAAGCGGTGTCTGGCTGTATTTTACTCTCTAAAAGGAGAGAGCCATCTGACTCAGCCCTTACCAGTAATGAAGTACCTTTTAATCTGTCCACATAACAAGAAGACACATGACCAGTCCCTCTATCATCCCACTGTCTGTCTGCGTTCAGAGCGTATAGCTTCACCCTTCGTCTTGTGTCTGTCATGATATTCTGTGCTCTACACACGATGTACTTCAGAAACGTCTCAATATTGTTGGCGCTTATATTGTGCACCCAAGCAATAGACTACTTATTTAACTCCCATTTGTATAAAAACATATAAACTTCTGAAACAAAAACGTTTATGTTATTCAGAAACAACTATCATATATTCAAGAATATAATTACCGTAATTACATTCCATCTTGTTCTTGAAACACACCTAACGTTGAAAACACGACGACGCGGTTTCTTTACAGAAAACAGTAGCGACCACAAGATCAAACATTCACACCAAAATACATTTTTGTAATTTGTTGTAACAATGGAATATTCACTGAAATTATCGGAAATCACAAACAAAACAATACTGATTGTATGACTTTTGTTACGACATAAACACGTGCGTAATTAATTAGATTTTATTAAAATTGTCTCAAACGTGAAGACATTACTCAATTTGGACGATATTTACCGGAATTATCATGTTAAAATCGTCAAAATGACGTACCTTCAAAATAGTTTAACATCAAATATCGCCATATTGGATTCACAACAACGCTTCAAAATTGGGGTTCGCAAAACAGGGAATCGCGGGAAATTCAAATAGTTGCAGATGATTAGAATCCACGTTTATTTACAGGTTTATTTTCCTTGGACAGGCTGCAGGAATGAGCAAGATGATTTACATACAAAGTTAAGTTAAGAAAATCAACTTACGAGAAGTGATAGGTGTAAATTAAATGGTTATATAATGGGAATGACGAACGAGATTGTTTTGAGTAAAACAGGAGCCTAGTGTTAGCCACCATGTCTGCCCGTGACTGCACTATATTATAAATTATAACAATATCAATCTGCAATTATATTATTCGCTCCCGTTAATTCCAACCGCTGCCTAGCACTACACTGTGTTCCTGTGTAATAGACTAGTAGATAGATGTATTTTATAGGTTGGTGTCTTAGATAAGGTATATAATCCTCTTTGGTTGGTGTTTATTTTGTTGCCCATGTGTTGCCCATAATATTTTTGGATGAGGTTTCCAACTTTCCAAACCGGTAGCCTGAAAATTCAATGGGCAGCAATAAATTCGATAACTAAACAACTGTCTTTAGGACAGATCGGTAGAATTCAACGGCAACAGCCGTAAAACGAAACTGACAGATCGCCCGTATCACCTTTACTAAACTAGAGGCCCGTTCCGGCTTCGCTCGGCTGTCTTGATATGATTATTTTATATAGGGATTTTAACACTAATCCCAAATAAATATTTAGTGGTAATTGTATGATAGTTTGTAGAATATCGAAAATCACATTTTATAATTTAATATTACTTAGTAAATTTATTATGAATTATTTTAAATGCTACATTTTTAATCAGTTGTCACGTGACTGCAAACGCCAATATGCGTACACTGTTTTTTTTTGCATGCGTACACTTTATTATACTTAGTTTGCGATCTAAGCGTCGACGATTTTAATTGTGTTTATTCAAATAAAAACAAAAAACACATGAACTGAACATAAAGTCATGAATCGCAACCAATGTTTTGTGACTAGTCATGTCATGTCAGTCGTTAGTGTTTTAGCGCAGAATATCAAAGTTACCCTTTTATTCTATATTTACTCATCAAAAATACTAATCTTTAAAATCAAATATTTTTATAGTAAATAAGCGTCAATCTTCAAAATAAAAGCAATTCCGAAAAATTGTTAACATCCCTATTACGCGACACGTTGTTTTTCCGCGATTTGCTTACCATAATAAGGGTTATAATGACGCAACCTTAAAACACAGACACATACTGCCATGGACTTCAGCGAACGTCAGTGCACGCAACGAAACCTCTCAAAAAAGAATATTTTCCCCCGTTTTTATGGATTCGTCATGTCTGTCTGTCCACTCTGTCTGTATGACCGTCCGTATGTCACAGCCACTCTTTTCTGAAACTATCAGAACTAAACTATTGAAACTTGGCAAGTACGTGTATTCTGCGAAGTGTGAACCGCATTATGATTTTTTACACAAAAAAACAACAATTTTTTGGGGTGCCCCATACTTAGAACTGTTTTATATGTAGAAAATTTCAACTGTCTAGCTATTACCGTTCTTGAGATACAGCCTGGTGACGGACGGACGGACGGACGGACAGCGAAGTCTCAGAAGTCGTCTCAGAAGGTCTCGTTTGTACCCTTTGTTTTTTTAACATCAAAAAAAAAATTAACCCCCGTCTACCTCGGATTTGTTATCTGTACAATAATTTATTATAAAAAAATAGTTAAGCCCTTTCATATTTGACACCCATATTAAGGGAGTTGTGATTAAACTATTTTCGTACAAAAAATTAAACCGATTTCAAAACCACAAATAGGCACTCAAAACCCTTATTGAGGTAGGTTGTGAAGAAATATTTTGTCCACCATTTTGTGGAGGCAGCCAACTTGAATCGATGTTAACCAAACCAAACATAACTAAGATCATCCGCACGGTAATTACGTTTCAAATTAAAAAAACCGCATCGAAATCGGCCTATCCGTTTGAGCTCTACGGCGCCACAGACAGACAGACATCGACGTCAAACTTATAACAACCCTTTTTTTAGTCGGGGGTTAAATAAAAGTGGTCAAGTGCGAGTCGGGCTCGCCCATGAAGGCTTCCGTAGCAGCAAGTAACATAATATAAAAGTTCTTGTAGTTCGTTGTTAATTTAATCAGTGTTTTAACAATAGTCAATTTATGACGTATTAAAATAAAACTACTTACTAGATCTCATTCAAACCAATTTTCATTTTCTTTGATAGTTTACATGGTAATATACCTATATCAAACACTTTTTTTTTAATTTTGTCATTCTTTTATTTTAGAAGTTACAGGGAGGGGGGGGACTTACTTTTTACCACTTTGGAAGAGACAAAACAACGATTCAGTTTAGAAAAAAAATGTTTGAAACCTCAATATAATTTTTGATGACCTATCCAAAGAAATCCCACACGTATGGTTATGATAAAAAAAATTATGAGTTTCAGTTTTAAGTATGGGGCACCCCTAATTTTTTTTGTTTGTTCTTTCTGTTTTTGACGTGACAACGTCTTATAAATTGGTTTGCCGGGTGACACTTCAAGAAACTGCGTTACGCTCCGCTCACGTTATGCGCTCACAACGAGAGCGAGTGAGAGGCACGCGTCCCTTCCACTCGGGCATGGTTAGCCCGCCTAAGAGCGAGAGAGACAGACATAAAAAAGTGAAAGGCACGCGTCCCTTCCGTAAAATTATTTTACCACTCAAAGTCGTTGTCACGTAAAACTTTCGCCCGTATACCGACTTTACAGGCAACCAAGTTTTTGTATCAAAATCTTAATGCGGTTTACAGATTACATCTACTTACCAAGTTTTAATAGTATTGAAACTTATAGTTATATATAGAATACTCGTACAGTTTCGGTGAAAAGTGGCTGTGACATACGGACGGACAGACAGACAGACATGATGAGTCTATAAGGGTCCCGTATTTTGGCATTTGGCTACGGAGCACTCAAACGCGAAAAATAAATTGATATCATTAGGTATTACAAGTGCTACTCACTCATCTATTTGAAGTCGGTGCTAGCCAAGTCTAACAGCTAGTGGATACGCCTACCACGTGGTTACATAGTATTTTTGGGATGACTGGCACCGACTTCAAATAAATGACTGAGTAGCATTTGTAATTAGACTTGGCTAGCACCGACTTCAAATAGATGAGTGAGTAGCACTTGTAATAATGATATCAATTTATTTTTCGCTTTGTAGTGCCTATTTGTGGTTTTGAAGTCGGTTTAATTTTTTGTACGAAATAGTTTATTTTACCCTTTTTAGTGCAAAGCAAGTTTTTATCAATGAATTTACCCAATTTCGTAGTGACAGGTTCGAGTTTCATAATGTTTGTGAAATCTACAATTACGTCATCCCGAAAATTGTATCCAAATTTTAGTTTTTGGTTCATGTTTCAAAAACCACTTGACCGATTTCAATAAGATTTTTATGGGATCATTCGGGAAACATACCCATCCGAACATAAAAATAAATTTTAAAATCGGTACGAGGGTTCTCGAGAAATCAGGTAGCAAATATAAAAAAATAGGGGTCGAATAGATAACCTGCTTCTTTTTGGAAGTCGGTTAAAAACTGCAGCAAACCGGCATTTTGCCGTTAGTGAACTTACTCAAATGTTAGTCACAGACTACAGAAAAAGTTTTGAAACTCACATAAAACGGAGACATTCAGACATTGACATTTTAGACAGTTTATCTAAACCCAATTTTATGTCTGTGGTATAGCTACCATTTGCTGTAATCTGTCAATCAATTTTGATGTTATTGAGTTGAAAAATTCGTAATTATTTGGTTAAAACTGAAGTTCTATTGTTTTATTAGAGAAATCAATTGTAAGCGCTCACTTACAGCTATACGAATATCTTTGTACTACTAAGTATATCATCATTAACAAGGGAATAGCTAGGCTAACATGTGAGATTCGTGTAATAGTTTCGTGTTCTCTGGTGTCTTCTAGCTTATTTTGTGTTTTCCGTAAAGTGGTAATGAAGTATAACTAGTTTTATAGTATACGAACAATGTGCCGCATTCCTCACAAAGAATAATTTCATAGAAACTCAAAAAAGATAATTTGATTTGACAGGTGTCATTGATTGTCATTGCAAGAATTTATTTTCAGAAAAATCAAAATATTTGTGTTTTTGTTATCAAAAACATTGCGTAAATACTTCTACATGTAAGCGATGAATATGTGAATTCATTTCAGAATGAAGCTGTGGGACCAATACTTCTATATGAACCTGTATTAAGTGTTTTCATTTGTGTAATTTAAGAGTAAAATGAACACATTATGTCTTATTTGAGTGCTACTGAAAATGTTGGGTAAGTTTCTAAGATCATTGATCGTAAATTATTGATCTATATTTAGGCTGCATGTTGGAGAAAAGTACAGTAACTGTCTCTTCAAATAAGGATGTTCTTAACACCGGAATCGAACATTGTGCCGCTAAAAACACCAATCTATGACTTCGAGTAACACTGGTAGTAACATAGTGATGTGTTATTGTGACTCTTAATTAATATGTATTTAGATGTATTGCTCATTCTAATTTACACTAACACTGTTCCAATGACCACTACTAACACAATCAAATAAAAAGCTAAAGCTCAGATTTAAAGTTATTGGTTTATTGAAATTTACTTATCTGCTAGATTAACTAAAATGTATTAAATCCTATAGTAAACTATTTACAAACTTTAATAATTTTGTCCCTCCTTAAAATACTCTTTATACCTAAAGATTAACAAAATTCATGATAATGGCTCTAAACTATATTTTGTTACTTCCACAGATTTAGTGGTATCCCACAAAACATATCCGATGCAAGTTGTGCAACGCAATATAAAATGGCAGTGGAGGGAGCCTCAGGGAACTGTAGTGAAGTCATGTACATTCCGGACAGCTCTGCCGACGATTCAACTTATATAAATCACCTTAGTGATAATTATTATACCAAATTCAAAATAGATCCCAACGAGCTCTATACTTTCCATGATTCTGATGTGATTGCGGGTGAAATTACTGTAAGTCACACTGAAGACACATTTGTGTTTCCTGATGCTGCTGAAATTAAAACTAAGATAGATAGTCCTAATAATGACTTAGATATTCTGGGGGCATTCACAAATGGCGAAGTTAAGCAGGAGATTAAAAAGAAAGTGCTCTCTAATGGGCATTGCACTCCTAAACCTCATCCAAAGGAGACTAAGACTTCTCATACCAAAGCACAGAAAGTCAAGAGTCAGGTTAAAGAATCCAGAAGAGAGTCTGTGAGTGAAGTGCGGAAACAAAACACTCAAACTGCCAAACCCCAAATTGTAACTGTTTCGACTCCAATTTCCAAAAGCAGTATTAATAGTGTTACTACGAATGTTGGAAAGCCTTCAGTTCCAGTAAAGCAGAGTGCGAGCGAAACGTTTCTTGATGTGTTTAAAAGAGAGCAAGGGTTAGTTGAGAATGAAGAAGTTGTAGTTAAAACTGAACCACAGCCACCTCCACCACCACCAGTGAAAATTCCTACATCGCCTCCGAAAAAATCTGCAGGTAAGCATGTTCAATGTTCATACTACTACTAAGGAATACCAGTTAAATGAGTTGTGCTCACTACAAACTGGCACTTATTCACAATAGGGGCATTTCACGCCAAGCGGACAACCAAAAAATATGAGGTCGTCATGAATTTTGTTCATACTCTGGTCAGTACACACATTTTTTTTTCATTTGGTGCTTTATTGCCGAATTTAAAGCTTCACAAAATTTACTAAAAATGAAATTGTGAATTTTTGTATGCTTCCTATTTGTATCAATCTGTAAGTAATAAGTTTCGCATTTACGACACTCACTCATGATCATCAAAATAGAACTAGTACTTCTCATAAACTCAGAGAGCTGAAATTTGGTACAGAATTAGGGTTTCATGGCCTCATAAAGGGAACACTATAAAAACTAGGAATATCGAAAATATGGAGTACCTGGCGCCTCTTATTTGAAAACACAAGAGCCCAAGCAAACTATTAAAAATTGACATACCGCCTTTCCAAAAAATTATCAACTTTGTTTGCTTCTTCATTTGATGTCTAAAATCGAAGGTCTGAAGTATTTGATGAAAACCCTCAGCTTGTCTCAGCTGTATTAGAGATATAGTAATGCCCCATTCTGCTATTGGTACATAAAAATCTACTGTTATTGCAAAAATCCAGCATAGTGTGACATATCCTCTAATTTAATCTAGCCTATTGCTTCCCACTACTGGGCGAATGCCTCCCCTATTGCTTTTAATACGCATATAGATAAAATTAAAGGAAAACTTTTCATTTCGTCGTAGAGTTATTTGTGTTTGATTTTGCAAGATAATAAGTCCACGTTTCTACAAAAAGAAGTGAAATCCCACCAAAAACATTCTGTAAAAAACTAGCCAAGTCTCGATGGAGCTGCATATTTATCTCTAAAAAGTAATGAAATCTAGACATAGCCGTTCCAAGTTCCGTTCCTTACTGAGATTTCTTTATTATTTTAGTTAATGTTGTGTGACTTGGCCATTGAAAGGTATCAGCGGCTCGCCTACACATAAGTATTATTGAAATTCTTTATTGTTTGCACTATATAGGATACATACAATTTAGGGAAAATAGTAAGACAAAAACAATTGACTGGTTATTGAATCAACATTTTCCAAGTCGCCATTTTCCATCGTCAATGGTAGCGGTTCTGGCGGCAGATTGGTGCAATGGTGTAATGGAGCACCTGGTTTTGTACCCTTGTGTACCCTTCAACGGCCAAGTCGCACAACATTAACTATAATAATAAAGAAATCGCAGTAAGGAACCTTAGACTTGGCACGGCTTTGTCTAGATTTCATTACATTTTAGAGATAAATATGCAGCTCCATCGAGACTTGGCTAGTTTTTTTACAGAATGTTTTTGGTGAGATTAATTATTTCAATAAACTAAAAAGTATTGTTTCTTATAGATAGTTAAAAAGTGACACTTTTAAATTCTTTGTCGAATTCGAAATTTGTTTTTTTTTACGTATTGTAAACCGGAAGTGAACTTTTCAAATTGATTTTTAGTAACTACGACAGTTTTTTCTTAATGTTGTATACTTGAATAAAATCTCTAAATGTAGTTAATTTTTGCAAAAAAAAAATTAAAACGTGATCTCTGATAATTTACAATACTTTTAAGTTTAGGCGACTTAGAGCAAATAGAGTACATACACATCGCTAGAAGCACATTCAAAGCAATCGGGTTTATGCGCAAAAATGAGAAAAAACTACTCTATTAATATTTTATTCCTTCCTTGCGAAATTATAAAATAAACTATTTTTTTAAATACATATACTTAGTGTAATTAACTATAAATTTAAGCATTTGTTTTAATAATAACTTACATTGTGTACTATTATTGTCTATTATTGAAAATTATTATTGTTTATAAAATTTATGTTGTTAATATAATTACATTTTGTTTATTTTTAATTCATTTATTTTGTATCACAAAATAATCAAACTTATTAAGTTTAGCTTACTAGTGTTAAATTAAAAAAAAAAATTGTCACAAGTGATAGTATACATTCAGTCACTAACTTTATTCTAAAATTACATTAATTTAGTGGTCTTGAAACTGCGTTAAGCGGACGCCCGCGCGGTTCAAACAAAACACGCGGTACAAAAGTACTCAGTCACGTGTCCTCGCGCGGGCGTCTGATGAAAGGCGACGGTCCGAACTGACGGGTCCTGAATATTTTCATATTAAAGATAAGATGAGATATTTTTATTGGCATAAGTTGAATACATACATTATTATAATATAAGTCACATTTATAGCCTCGTCAGTTTTTGATACTGCAACTAAATAAATAATATTGGTGGACATTTCACACACAACGCCATCTGACCCCAAACTAAGCAAAGCTTGTAATATGGAAAACCCAGATATCTGATATAATACTTATATATTTTTAAATACATACTTAGTATACATAGAAAACACCCAGGCACAGTACAAATATTTGAATTCATCACACAAACATTTGCACTGGGTGTGAAAAGTTGAAACTTCACTCTTGAAAACTTGACTCAAACTCTTGAAAAGTACTGAACCTTAAAAATATTCTACTGCCAAGCAGTAATGTGAAAACATCACTATACAGTGCTGAATTGCAAGATACGTTACACTCTTTATGTTCCAATAGCTGTGTGTAGCTGTGGTGTTATGGGGAGGCATGTTGCTTAACATCAAGCACATAATCTTTAGTCTCGTCTCTCTATAGGTCATCAACATCCCACGAAATGTTTCCACTGCTGGGACTCGGGGCCTTCTCTCGTAAGGAGAGAGTTAAGGCCATAATCCACCATTCTGGCCCGCTGCGGGTTTTTGGATGACACATGACTTCGAAAGATTCTAGGTGCATGTCGGTTTCCTTCACCGTTTTAAGTTAGCGGCATTACGCACATGACTTCGAAAATACTGGTGCGTGTGGGGTTTGAACCCGGGGTCTCCGGTGCGGCAGGCGCCGCGCCGTTTTCCCGACTAGAACAGCCGTAACTTACTCCATAGGTACTACGAAAGAAAAAAAAAATTTTTTCTAAATACATATTGTACTAAATTTTACAACAAATTTCTCTGATAGACACCTCAAGTTTTTCTGGATATCGTATTTTTCGACTCGGCGACAGGCCCCGTCGCGTGATCCATGGAGACCACGTGCGAGTCCACGCGACGGGTCCCTGTCTCGGGCGGGCGCCCGCTGCTTAACACAGTTTCAAGCCATAGTTGTAACATTATTTCCTGAAAATTATATTGTGTTAACCATTTCCGTGCGGACGTCGTTCTAACAAACTTTTGCTCCTTGCGGGCGACCAAATGTTTCGTGGCACCACGGCGACGCCAAACGCCAGTGACTTGAGTGGCACTACGGAGGCGCCTTCTGCCATGTATTGTAACTTATAACTTTTTCTACTGTTACCATTTGCTTTTTGTTCTGTTACCTCTGGGTTTAGCCTCCCAAAATTGAAGTTTACTGACGGGTTAAATGTTTGTTTAGTGCATATAGAATTTACTGTCTACGTGTGGTAACAGATATGGAAGGTAAGATACATATTTCGATCAGGGGTTGTAAACCTTTTTTTTAGTTTTGAACAGAATAATAGATATGAAATTTGATTTTTATTGTGATTTGTTTGGAAATGCAATTTAAATTCTTAGTAGTTTTTAACCCAACATAAAATGTTTTTGATTTCAAAAACAAAATTTAAGGAATGTTGAAAGTTGTTCTTGACACAAGATATGAAAAATACACATACTTATCTCTTTTTAACAAACTCTGGAATATAGCTTTATTTTTGTCCTTTTCAGAAAACATAAAAAACATTGTTTTATACCTATATTTATTATGTTTAAACCGAGCTTTGCTCGGTTTAATGTAATATCTTATTGTGCTTAGAATGAAATTAAATGGTTCGATAACGAAAACAACTTGCGAAGTAGTTTTTACGTATGTAGGTAGGGGAGAGCGGGGTTCAAAGTGCCGGGGGTAAATTGTTCCAACGCGAATATCTCGAAAACAAAACGAGATAGATATACGATCGTATTGTGTCGCATGATGCATAACAGTCGGGCACATTTGGCTGCTATTTTAGTTTCGTCAGCGGCGCGGACCAAGTGACAGTGCATGTATGGCCCTCCAGCGCTACGTAAGTAAATATTTTGGCTTCGATACTTTTTGGTCGCAAGCTAGCATTTTTCGCGCTTTTAAAGTGAGAGTTTTAGTAAAATGTTTGTTATTTATCCTAGTTTGTTATGGCGTATAAATTTAATGCTTTGAGCACGGCGATTTTTATATGTGAGACAAAATATCACACTCTCATAAACGGGGTAAAATGTGCCGCTCATCTGGGGTTGCTTATGCCGCGGCACAACCAACCCCCTAAGCAATCTTTATTGTTTCAATATTGTTTATGTTTTATAAGTGCTCGCATTTATGAAAGAAAGAGAATACTTGTTGGCAGGATGGTTTACACTGAATGTATTGTCTATGACAGAATGAGGACATACAAATGAAAAACTCTAAAGAGAACTACATCTCAGTATCTGTTAGAAAGGGCTGTTGATGCAGTCATCAAGGATGGATTTAATGACTGGGATCCAAAGTGCTAATGCAAGTGGCATCAGTGACTCCGGACATCTGCCATTTTCCCAGGCCACCAAAGTCATCCCATCAGACCTCCTAAGGCCTGGTGGCTCAAATGCGCAAGAATCTGGCTGTGCAGCGACGGCAACTCAATGCGTGATGGTCATCGGCTTCCACCATAGAACCGTAGGTGCATATATGAGGTTCACACACCTTGCAACCCAGGAAGGGCCACTCAGCGAATCGTCAGAGAATCGCCATCCAGCAAAGTGCCCACATGGTGCCATGGCAAACCGTGCGAGCAATCATGCTACCACTTCTGGTTATGTCACTGAATGAACTCTGCCAAATTGGCTCCTGTAACTCCCTCCAGCAGCTTCTCCTGATTTTGTTTGACGTGACATCAACCCTAGCATGCTGAACATTGAGGAACAAGAGGACCTGAGCAACATCAGAATGAAGGGTTACAGTGACGACGTCCGTTACCCCATGCGCAGACGCCAAAAAAAGCTGGCACGCCCACATCGCGTGCGCATCGTACCCAGAGGTCCCCGTACCTGACAGGAAGAGCCAACTGAATCCATTGAATGTCACCCAGAGAAACATCCAAGATTGGCTCCACCTTTGATCGCAAAACTTCGTCAAACGAAGAGACCTCTTCAGGACAAATCCAGGTTAGGGCAGAACACATGAGAAACACCACCAGCGCAACATGTGCCGAATTATCACTGAGAGGATCTTGAGAAGTAAGAAGAAGCCTCTTACGAGACGATACTGCTTCCTGCACTCCATTCAAGAAGATACGGAACCCCAATAGAGAAAAATACCCATTAAAAACTTCCGAGAGGCCAGGAAATAATAGACCGGTTCACCGTTGGAAGTGGGCATGAGCTCCAGCGCTGTAAGGATAAAACTCACACTTAGTAAGATTCAGCTCTAGACCCAGTTCCCTCAGCAGAGGTATAACTGTATCTAGATCCTGGTAGATGTCTTCCACTGAACCTCCAAGAGTACTATCATCCAAGCTCTATAGGTTCAAAGATGATTGGAGTTCTGTAATAACTTTGTGGATGGCTAAGCTGAAGATAAGTGGTCCCTTTGCCGCCTTGATTATAAAATAAATGTCTTTTAAACTTTAGATTATTTTTCTATCTTGTAAATCACCTGGCATTATCAACGGCACAACTGACCTCAGCTACGGCACAACTTGCCTCAAAGTGGGGTTGGAAGTGCCTTGCCGCCGCTGCATAAAAAAATCACGTCTTCTTAAAAACTATTAAAAATATGCAAGATCTCTAGGTAAATTCGTATAGTAGATTAAATTTGGCTTAGGATGAACCACTACTTTCTGACATAACACTTGTTTTATCCGAATGATAAAAGGATTCGTCAAAATCGGCACTTTGAACCCCGCTCTCTACTTATAAGAATACTGTCTTAAAATCTAAAAATTTTATTATGAAAATGTTTACTATCCCTGTTGTGTTCGAAATCACAAAATGCCCAGAAACTGTAGTAAGAAGAAAGTGTAGTAGAATTTAGGTGACAAATATAGTACCTTTGATAAATGTAATTTATCAGAGTTTTTTTGGGTTCAAAGTTTGGCACCTCTCGGTATATTTATCAATAAAAAACTTTGACTTTGACTTTCCTATTTTAGGTAAAACACCATCTCAACCGAAGGTGCGTCGTGGTCGTGGTCCTGCCGTCCATGAGGCCTTGCAGCGGATATCACTACAAAAAGCCATTCCAATACCAAATAGAAGATGGCATGCCCCAGGGGACAATCTCTTCAATTGTGGCCCTTTGGACAATAAGATACAAGCATTTAGAGCTCTTGAAAGTAGCAGCAGTGATGAAGATAATTGGCCTGATTTCGGTAAATAATTTTTTGGTGAATTTTAGATGTCAAAGCTTCTTTAGTCACTGAACACTTTTTTTCATGCAACAACATTCATATAATCTTAATATGTATAAATTACGTGTCTCGTTGTTTGTCCGCGATGGACTCCTAAACTACTTGGCCGATTTTAATCAAAGGGGTTTGGGTACTTTTGTACGGATTAGTGGCGTCGTTTTACATAAACATTACGTAACCTAAAGGGAATCAGATTTGCTGGAAGTCATATCGGAGCTGAGTTATGGTCTTTCAAATTTTTTTTATATGGTCTAGTGGCGCCATGTTTTATAGCGGTCAAAGATCCGTTGTCACTTTTATGAAACATTATCTTACCTCAAGGGTATTTGTTCAATTAGATTTGCTGTAAGTCATATCGGAGCTAAGTTATGGTCTTTCAAAAATTGGGTCTTAAGTGACAATATCCGATCAAAGCCGAAACGGGCCGATAGTAGCAGTATATGAAATGTAGCTGTATAGGCACATACTATTGTGCTTTAATAGTGCTGTTTAGTACTAAAATTATAAGTCACACATTCTGACTTCTACCTATTGGCAGTCCTTATGACTGCTAGTTTTTAAAGGCAAACAGCCTAATTAGAAAACAGCGTTGAAAATTACAAGTTACTAGCAGACTCTACACACTCTGTTCTGCAGTATAAATCCATGATTGTCATGTAAAAAAGAAATTAAACCCCTTAAGAGGCATGAGCCCACCGGCGGCCTTGGGTCTTCCTGTTGATTTAAACCTAATTTATAATTACATTAAGTTTATGTTTGTTTAACTGTTTTTTCTTACCTTTTTTGATTGGGAAGAGTCGGAACAGGAGGGTGGATAATACTTGTATTTTACGACCTATTCTAATATCTACCAAACTCACATACACATTGTGATACGAGATTTCTGTGGATAAGATTTTTCTATTAGTCATTTTAAAAGTACATCACATTTACAATTGTAAAATTAATTTAAGGTAGCCTTTTTAATTCTAAGACAGGCTATATAGATAACCAATTGGACGGGGCATACTATGTTCACCATTATCAACTAAATATTGTGATATATCTGTGAAGAAGTATTTGAAAGAATCAATTTTTCCATAACATTCTTTAAGGTTTTACTTAAGTTTTGAGTATGACTCAAAGCATAATTCTAGTAATGTATTGAGTCACTGATTTGTCACTTTGTTTACTCATTGAGTTTTCAAACATACTTACTATGTATATTCTGAGAGCTGGTAGCAAATTTTGGGTAGGTATTTGGGATAATCTAAATTGATGGATTCATTTTGACCTGCTATTTACCAGCCAAAGGGTCTATCGCCTAACTAAAACTGTCTTAGCTTTGATATTGCTCTCTCTTTTCTTTTCGCTCGAAATGACAGAGGCAGCAATAGTAAAGTCATAGCTGATTATTTTGCCGGTAGAGGGGCAGGTCTGCCCCTCCATGTTGTGGTATAATAGGAGAGTTATATGAAATTTTCAGCTTGCCATAAGGAACCAAAACTTGCTACTAGCTCTAATATTTTTTGATAAAGTATAGTTTCTTCCATAGATAGTGAAAAGAAAACCTTTTGAATTGCAATGAAATTTTGCATCGTACATCTGTAGTTCGAACTTGCTATAATACATACAGATAGCGCGCGAGTTGAATGCAGAGCTCAGGAATGCGATACACATACCTATGATAGTTGTCAAAGACAGCACACCACTACACTGCAGGCGCGCGAGACGCGGCGTGCGGGAGGCGGGGGGAGATGCACCCGCTCTTTACCTCAGACCCCGACTGCATTCAACTCGCGCGCTATCTGTATATGTAGTACATTTCATTGCTATCAAAATCTAAAGATTGTTGTTTATTTGTATGGATGGGTTGGATGGATGGATATTTGTTTCTTTCACGTAAACGTAAACGCTATTGAACGGATCGGCCTGAAATTCGGAACATAGATAGATTATAGTCTGAAATAACACATAGGCTACTTTTTATCCCGAAAAAATGGGAACGGGAGCTACGCGTATTAATCCGCGGGAGACTGTTGTACATATATATTTTTGTCAGTCAGCAATTAAATCTACGAAGTACAGCTAAAATGTATATGTCACAGGCAATTATGAAGTTAAATTGAATGTGTTGTATGTAAATTGTTTTCAGAAACTAGTAGTGGTCCAGTGTGTGTGGAGGAAAGCGCAGCGGAGTCTCGAGGCATGCGGCTAGCGTTGCGCCGCGCCGCTTTGAGGCGGCATATCGCCCGTGCACATGACACGCTAAAGCTAGTGGGCGGCTTCAAGGAGCGACGGACACTCGCTTCCATTATCAAGGTTTGGAGCATCAGACAGTATGTTTGTGTTCATTTGTTTTTGTTGACACACCTTGTCTTTGTTGTATGTGGTGTCTTTTGGGATGCCCCGTCTCTATCACACAAGTTTGTTTCTACAAATACAAATACAAAAATCTTTATTGCTGTTTGTAGGTGAGATAAGATGATACAAAACATTTTAAAAGTTGCCCCATACAAACTGGCCTCTGCGAGAGGCATGCAATATGTCTGCTACATTGTCTGTCTGTCTTCTACATTCCGAATTTCAAAATCCCACAAAAACATAAATATTCTGGCGTTCACTCTTAGTTTGAGCTTTTAACAACAAACTTCTAGCCATGAAAGAAAGTAAAAGATTTTCTTAAAAAAATAAAAGTATTTAGTAAATAAGTATTGTCGATATCTAGTATTGAAAACTAAAATTATGTGAAGGTAACAATAAACAAACCCTGAAGGTTGGAGTCGTAACAGCCGCCGTAAAACAGGCGACTAAACTAGACGAGACTAAAAAAAAGTTAGTTTACTTTGCGAATAATCAACACTTAGTAACAAGAATGTCACATATATGCTCCCAAACAAGTAAACGACTTTGAATGGGATGCCAAATTTCCAATTACTTTTCAAAAAGCGCTTCGCGCGTCCGTAATTATCTTGCTATCCAAATATATATGTTTTATTATAATACTTAGCTGTTCCGGCCAATGTACTGTGTATTAAAAAGAGGAGGGTGAAGTTTTTTAAACGACTTTTTCTCTACCTTCATACCTACCAAAGACAATAACCCCATTGACTGATCGTACGACTTCCCCTCCCGTGCCTTTGAGTAGCACGATTGCTCAGTTCACCTTTTTACCTATTGCGGGTTCGGTCAGTTAGGTTTCCGAAGAGAGAATATGTAACGTTCCTAGTTGCCCTACAATAACTAAGTCTAGGGAGATATAAATAAGACAACTAGTAAGTTAACAAAATATATATGTAAGAAAAATAACTAATATTAAAATTTTGAAGAAAATGGGAAAATTTGAGTAAATTAGAACTTAGTTGGGCTGGGGTAAGGCACATTCATAAACCGAGACGCTTTGTTTATCCTTATGACAAGATACACTGGCCTTGAATTCGTAACCCGTCGCGAGCAGTAGCGTCGTATCCGTTGGTGGTGAGACTTCCCCAAAGTAAGGAGTTGTAGGGCAGCTGGCAACTTCGATCGAAGGTTCTAGACACCAAGTGGCCTACTCTGAAGAGTCCCGTAGAACGCCGTGAAGAGAACGGAGCACGAGATAGGTCGAAGTAGGGCACGGGGCAAATGGCGTTATCTGAAGAGTCCCCTTCGGTAGGGAAGCGGGAGCGACGTTTGTACTTGCCGTGCTGTTGGACCCTGGAAATTCATTATTTTGGCCGTCTATGAATATGCCCAGATTCCATGTTTGACTGCCACATTTATCCAAACCGCGCGAAGCAAAAACAATTACCAATGGTCTCTAGGTAAAACGAATAGAACCCAACCCGTTGATGTCTTTCTTTGCATCCTGCTCAATCCTTTGAAGTTTGAATAACTCTATCTCGTTTTGTCCGATCATTCGTGGAAAGTAGTGCACGTCACACGCATGTTCGCTAATCACAAGCGCTGTACCTCGTCCTGCGCCCCTGCTAGTGAGTTGTGATAGTAGGCGAAACTCGTTTCATCGGTGATCAACAGGGTATCTGATATGTGATATCTACCTTCCAAATAAACAAAAAAAAATAAAAAAATGTGTGCGCTTAAGACCGCACGCCAGAAGTAAGACATACTCAACTGTTTAAAGACAACTAAATAATTGAAATAGTTAAAAATATAAGTTTATAAATTGAAATTGAATATACCTATTGAGCACAGCAACTCGAAAATAACATGCGGCTGAATGATTAGTATCCAATATCCATAGCCAAGATAAATTAAAAACAAATTTTTACGCGGGTCGGAAATAGCGTTTTCCTCGCAGATATTTGCTATTTATTTAATAGGTATTTCATAGGGACACAACAGTGAAGAGCATTTGACTATATTATCTTTCTCACTCTGGCGCTCTTGTTCACTATATTTTCTTTCTCGCTCTAGCATCCCGAGTTCACCCGAAAATTTCTTATCACACCCGAGCGTGACGCTAGAATTCAATTCACAGCCCACGAAAAATCTGTCTAGGCGCGCTAAAAGAAGTTTTCACTTCAAAAAAAGTGAAATTCGGTCGAGCCATTTTGGTGGAGTATGGCCACAAATACCGTGATGAGGGATTTTTATAAATAAGATTTATATTTTTTTCGGATTTGTTTTCAGAAACAATTGAACAGCCCATCATCAGCCGGTCAGCTTCCAACGCAGACAGTGAATCATCTCCTGGCCATGAGAGGAATGCCTACTATTCTGAATACACAAGAAAGGCGAAAACTCAGGTAAAAAAACACATTTTGACTAATTTCTTTATTTTGTGGTGGTTTCTTTTTTATGTATTTGTTTTATTTGGATTAGACAAGTTTATTTTTGCCGAAAAAACAACTACAAGTACATCAAACTCGAGATGACTACAGAGAACTACTGAATCTCACAACCATTTTCTTAGGAGATGTTCATGAAAATGGCGGTTTATTTGAGAGACCTGCTGGTCTACATTGAGCTACATGGACGGCAAGAGCCCTATACTGTTTGAAAGTTTATTTATTTTAACATTAATAACATAAATTAACGAATATAGACGAAAAGGTCGTCAGAGAAATATTAATGTTTACTGATATGATTTAGGTTCAATATTGGGTTCGAACTTCTACTTGTCAGCATCAAAATACGACATACAATTTTTTTATTGAAAGATCTTAAAAAAAAACCTTTTCAATGCTTTAGCCAAAATATAGCTACAAAACAAGAAGAAAATCTAAATCATTTACATTGTAGAGATTTACTATGATAACATGACCCGCCCCTCCAGAATTCAAAACGTTAGAAAGTGTTTGTGAAAGAATATACCACGCACCCCCACGCATGTGTGCGTACTGCTACTGCAGACGAATAATTACAACTACATACAAACTCTTTCGTAAGGATGTGACTACACACATTAAAACAGTAATTTGGAGGGGCGGGCCATGTTATCGTAGTAAATCTCTATTTAGCGGAAGAGTTAGTTTCGTTTGCCTTGTTCGAAGACGAACTTTCAGTTCAGGGAAGAAGATATGACAGAAGCATTAAAATCCAACAATTGGCCGATATTGAGTTTTTATAAATGGCATTTAAAAAAAACCGTGGCTTGGGACCCCTCTGCACAAGTGAAAACTAAACTAATGAAAAAAAATTGGTTGCCTGTAAAGTCGGTATACGGGCGAAAGTTTTACGTGACAACGACTTTGAGTGGTAAAATAATTTTACGGAAGGGACGAGTGCCTTTCACTTTTTATGTCTGTCTCTCTCGCTCTTAGGCGGGCTAACCATGCCCGAGTGGAAGGGACGCGTGCCTCTCACTCGCTCTCGTTGTGAGCGCATAACGTGAGCGGAGCGTAACGCAGTTTCTTGAAGTGTCACCCGGCAAACCAATTTATAAGACGTTGTCACGTCAAAAAAGTATAAGATAGGTTTAAAAAATGATTATGTAACTTCACATAATTTTAATATAGTAAACACAGCGACACGACAGTGAGAAATGCGGCTGAAAGATTAGTACCCAAGGCCAAGAATAAATTTAATAAAAAAAGACAGTGACAGCAGACCGACAGCAGCATCTGACTATCTTTCTCCCTCTGACACACTCGGCAGTCCCGAGTTAATTTCTGAGCTTCTTTCACAGCCACCGAAAAATCTGTGTGTGGTGCACCAAAAGAAGTTTTCAAATCCTGTAAAATGTTTATAATGTGACAAATATTTTTTTATTTGTCGGAACAGAGAATCGGGATGGTCGGGCGGCGAGAGCGGTTCTGGCGGTCGCGGCAGCTGCAGCGAGCCGGGCTGCGCGCGGACGTCGCTCCCGTGCGCGCGGCACTGCGTCGCGCACGTGACGAGTGCGCCGGCGCAGCGGCTGTACGCGTCGTGCGCCGCCGTGTTCGCGGGCGGCGCGCGCTGCCGTGCGCCGCTGCTGCCGCTGCGCGAGCACACGCCGCTCTGCGCCGAGCACGCCTGGAAGCGGGTCAGTGGAGCTCTGTAGCGAGGCACGCCGTCAGTAGAGCTCTGTAGCGAGACACGCCGTTAGTGTAGCTCTTTAGCGAGGCACGCCGTCAGTGTAGCTCTGTAGCGAAACACGCCGTCAGTGTAGCTCTGTAGCGAAACACGCCGTCAGTGTAGCTCTGTAACGAAACACGCAGTCAGTGTAGCTCTGTAGCGAAACACGCCGTCAGTTTAGCTCTGTAGCGAAACACGCCGTCAGTGTAGCTCTGTAGCGAAACACGCCGTCAGTGTAGCTCTGTAGCGAGACACGCCGTCAGTGTAGCTCTGTAGCTAGACACGCCGTTAGTGGAGCTCTGTAGCGAGACAACCCGTCAGTGTAGCTCTGTAACGAGATACGCCGTCAGTGTAGCTCTGTAGCGAGAGACGCCATCTGTGTAGCTCTGTAGCAAGACACGCCGTCAGTGTAGCTCTGTAGCGAGACACGCCGTCAGTGTAGCTCTGTAACGAAACACGCCGTCAGTGTAGCTCTGTAGCGAAACACGCCGTCAGTGTAGCTCTGTAGCGAAACACGCCGTCAGTGTAGCTCTGTAGCGAAACACGCCGTCAGTGTAGCTCTGTAGCGAAACACGCCGTCAGTGGAGCTCTGTAGCGAGACAACCCGTCAGTGTAGCTCTGTAGCTAGACACGCCGTTAGTGGAGCTCTGTAGCGAGACAACCCGGCAGTGTAGCTCTGTAACGAGACACGCCGTCAGTGTAGCTCTGTAGCGAAACACGCCGTCAGTGTAGCTCTGTAGCGAAACACGCCGTCAGTGTAGCTCTGTAACGAAACACGCAGTCAGTGTAGCTCTGTAGCGAAACACGCCGTCAGTTTAGCTCTGTAGCGAAACACGCCGTCAGTGTAGCTCTGTAGCGAAACACGCCGTCAGTGTAGCTCTGTAGCGAGACACGCCGTCAGTGTAGCTCTGTAGCTAGACACGCCGTTAGTGGAGCTCTGTAGCGAGACAACCCGTCAGTGTAGCTCTGTAACGAGATACGCCGTCAGTGTAGCTCTGTAACGAAACACGCAGTCAGTGTAGCTCTGTAGCGAAACACGCCGTCAGTTTAGCTCTGTAGCGAAACACGCCGTCAGTGTAGCTCTGTAGCGAAACACGCCGTCAGTGTAGCTCTGTAGCGAGACACGCCGTCAGTGTAGCTCTGTAGCTAGACACGCCGTTAGTGGAGCTCTGTAGCGAGACAACCCGTCAGTGTAGCTCTGTAACGAGATACGCCGTCAGTGTAGCTCTGTAGCGAGAGACGCCATCTGTGTAGCTCTGTAGCAAGACACGCCGTCAGTGTAGCTCTGTAGCGAGACACGCCGTCAGTGTAGCTCTGTAACGAAACACGCCGTCAGTGTAGCTCTGTAGCGAAACACGCCGTCAGTGTAGCTCTGTAGCGAAACACGCCGTCAGTGTAGCTCTGTAGCGAAACACGCCGTCAGTGGAGCTCTGTAGCGAGACAACCCGTCAGTGTAGCTCTGTAGCTAGACACGCCGTTAGTGGAGCTCTGCAGCGAGACAACCCGGCAGTGTAGCTCTGTAGCAAGACACGCTGTCAGTGTAGCTCTGTAGCGAGACACGCCGTCAGTGTAGCTCTGTAGCGAAACACGCCGTCAGTGTAGCTCTGTAGCGAAACACGCCGTCAGTGTAGCTCTGTAGCGATACACGCCATCTGTGTAGCTCTGTAGCGAGAGACGCCATCTGTGTAGCTCTGTAGAGAGACACGCCGTCAGTGTAGCTCTGTAGCGAAACACGCCGTCAGTGTAACTCTGTAGCTAGACACGCCGTCAGTGTAGCTCTGTAGCGAGACACGCCGTTAGTGTAGCTCTGTAACGAGACACGCAGTCAGTGCAGCTCTGTAGCGAGACACGCCGTCAGTGTAGAGCTCTGTAGCTAGATACGTCGTCAGTGGAGCTCTGTAGCTAGACGCGCAGTCAGTGTAGCTCTGTAGCGAGACAGAAAATAATTCTACGTATATCTATGTCTCTGGATGATGAGCGTGGTGCATGATTTAGACTCTGTAATGAATTGGACTCTTCGTGTTCCAATAGCTGCGTGACACTGTGTTATTATAGGCATGCCATGCGTGTTGCTCCGGACCGTAACGCCCTATCTACGTATAAACCGTAGAAGTATAGATGACGCGGAACCCCCGGGTTACAGAGGCCCATAACACTGGTAAGCAAAAAATTGTGAATTGTAGTAATAATCTTCATCCTTCATTGGGATATGGACCTAATGAAGGATAACTATGTAAATGTCCACAAATTTTTATATACGGCGCTCAAGGCATACTGCGGCACTGGTGTTGTTTACCATCTGGCAAATGTCCCCCAAAATTTTTCTATATTAACTCACTCGGTCTGACATTCAGTGCGTCCCTTTTCGGAAGCATCCGAACCTGGCGGCCAGATGTTGCTTTTCAGTGCTAGACAAAAACGTCGTTTAGTAGAAACTTCGATCGTCAATTAGATTAATTTCACTAATCTCATACATTTTGTATGTACAGGACAACTACGATAAGTTAGTGAAAGACAACAAGCCGAAGAAGGTAGTGAGGGCGCGCGTGACGGCGGCGCCGCGCCGCGTCAAACGCCGCCGCCGGCCGCCGCCGCGGCCGCGCCTCTCCGCACCCCCTACCGCCGAGCAGTCTCTATCAGGTAACTTGTTATACTATTGTACTATAGGATACAATGTTCTGTATTTTAAGTAAATACACGGGTAACTAACGTTTGATATAGTCAGTCCAGTCCGATTCAAGTTTTTGAAGGAGAGTGTGCGCGCGCGCGTTCGCTGCTTGTACAGCACTGCGGGCAACAGCACGGCGCGCACGCAAGCATAGCAAGCACGCAAGCATTCATACTAAAACAATGTTCCGCCATAAAAAAGTGATATATCTGCTGTTTTGAGTAATGAGATTCATACGATCGACCAGACGACCAAACTTATTAAAAGACTTCAAACAAGAACAAAATTAAAATTTTGACTAACCCCCGATTTTTTACCTCAGATTTGTTATCCGTACAACATTCTATTAGTCAGCCCTTTCATTTGATACCCATATTAAGGGAGTTGTGAAAAAAGAAATGTATTTCGCCATTTTGTGGAAGCGGCCATCTTGGATTTGAAATTTGTCATAGTGCAATGTATTCTACTAGTCAAGCCCTTTCGTTTGATACCCATATTGAGGTAGTAGTGAAAAAATAATATAATTCGCCATTTTGTGGTGGCGGCCATCTTGGATTTGATTTTTTTGTAATGTATAGTATTCTACTAGTCAAGCCCTTTCATTTGATACCCATATTGAGGTAGGTTGTGAAGAAATATTTTGTCCGCCATTTTGTGGCGGCGGCCATCTTGAATCCATATTAACCAAACATAGCTAAGATCATCCGCACAAATATTAACTTTCAATTAAAAAAAAACTGCATTGAAATCGGCCCATCCGTTTGAGCTCTACGGTGCCACAGACAGACACACACACAGACAGACAGACAGACATCGACGTCAAACTTATAAAACTCCTTTTTTGGTCGGGGGTTAAAAAAGGATGTTCTCAGGTAGATTCACATGTGTGTGGTTTTTTTCTGTTGGTATGTATGTTATGCGATAACGCCGCCAATTGTGAATGGTTATTTTTTTTTCTTTGGTAGATCATAGTTCAGAGGTTTCATATACATTTTATCAAAGTTGGTGGTTTTTAAAAGTATGAAAAAAAAACTAAAATTTGCTTTCATGCATTTAGATGACGTAGTGATAAGAGTCTAATGACATTTGGGCGAATTTAATTTTCTATAGAAATCAGAATTTAAATTACGACTGACATGACGTCACTAGTCGCAAAACATTGGTCGCGATTCATGACTTTATGTCCAGTTTGTGTTTTTAACCCCCGACCAAAAAAAGGGGTGTTATAAGTTTGACATCGATGTCTGTCTGTCTATCTGTCTGTCTGTCTGTCTGTGTGTCTGTCTGTCTGTCTGTCTGTCTGTCTGTGTGTGTGTGTCTGTCTGTGGCACCGTAGAGCTCAAACGGATGGGCCGATTTCAATGCGTTTTTTTTATTATAATGTTAATATCCGTGCGGGTGTTCCTAGCTATGTTTGGTTAATATCGATTTAAAATGGCCGCCTCCACAAAATGGCGGACAAAATATTTCTTCACAACCTACCTCAATATGGGTATCAAATGAAAAGGCTTGACTAGTAGAGTACTATACGCTATAACAAATTTCAAATCCAAGATGGCCGCCACCACAAAATGGCGAATTATATAATATTTTTCACTACTACCTCAATATGGGTATCAAACGAAAGGGCTTGATTAGTAGAATACTTTGCACTATGACAAATTTCAAATCCAAGACGACCGCTACCACAAAATGGCGAATTACATTTCTTTGGGCTTGACTAGTAGTATGTTGTACAGATAACAAATCTAAGGTAGTCGGGGGTTAATCAAAATTTTGAATTTTGTTCTTGTTTATTTTTGTTTGAATACAAACAATCTAAATCGTCGTCGCTAAGATCGCAAACTATAATTATAATGCAGAAAAGTAAGCAGTCTAGTCAGTCTTCGACGGCTTGTTTTGCGACTAGTGACGTATTAATAATATTGGTGTTTGCAGTCACGTGACAACAGATAAAAAAAATATAGCGTTTAAAATCATTTATTCATACTAAGCTAATGCATAGCATTTACTCGTACTAAGTATATTAAATTATAAAAATGTGATATTCGATATTCTATTAATACAAACAAAGTATCATACAATTACCACCAAACATTAATTTGTGATTAGTGTTAACATCCCTATTATTCAGAGATGTTGGGTCAATTGAGTCAATTATTATGTACGTTTTCCAGAAATCAACGTGTGTTCCAACTCCTCGGCATACGATAGCACAGAAGAGACCGCGATGGGTACGCTTAGTGAAAGCGAGTACATCGCTGTAGCACCTCATGAATTGGGTAAATCGTCGGAATTTATTTAATTTCATGTAAAATTGAATTTACTGAATCTCTTAAAGTTTAATCACAGTGCACTTATGATTGTTATATCGTCAAATATTCCTATAAGATAACATTTAACAAGGCCAATGACAACCCTAGTATTGCAGATGTTCTTTGATAGTATAGAGTGCCGAGACGAGCAGGTAATGTGCTTGATAGTAAGCAACATGCCTGCCCATAACAGCATGGTGATAGTTTGTGAGAAACAAGGTTATATGACGAAACCGAAGACAATAAAAAAATACAGTTTTAAACCTTTACATGATAGAACGGGTTGTTCAAGAATGATATAGTTGGCTTTTCTGAACTGCAATTTCATGTTGCTTACCATCAGGCACATGACATGCTCGTCTCGTCATTATACACCATAAAAAAACCTATTCAAGGTTATTTTACAACTTTGCGTATATTTTAGGAATACACCAGGAATTAATCGGTAATAGGACAGATATTTCGATGGCTTTATTCTTACTTGCAGAATGAAAAAATAATGTGTCACCCGTTTTTTATGGTTTTGTCCCTATTTTGACAAGGATTAAATGAATATGAAATTATGTTTAAAGTTAAATTGTTTTCTAGAAGTGGAAGTTGGTCACGTGCCGGCAGACGACATCTTAGACCCGGCCGTTCTCAACCAAATACCCGACGAAGCATTCACGGAGTTCTTCAGCCAAGGCATCGTTCTAGGTGAGGAGATTTGGTGGGATTACACCTTCACGTAGTAATTCCTCACTATATATAGTCTTCAGAAAATAAAATGGCCGTTTTTATGTGTAAAAAATACTCGCAAAATTGCATAAATAGACCTTTAAATGTAGCCACTTCTGGTACTCGGGGCTTTTATTCGCAAGACTTTTATACACAACTCCCTATTATATATTAAGGATAATATGGTTATCATATGAAAGAGCTTCACTAATAAAATACTATAAATACGATAAATTTCAAATCCAAGATGGCTGCCACCACAAAAGGGCGAATACCTTTTTTTCACAACTACCTCAATATGAGTATTAAATGAAAGAGCTTGGCTGAAAAAATAACATACCATAATGATACATTTCAAATCCAATATGGGGTAATTCAAAATTTTGAATTTAGTTCTTGTAAATTTTTAATTTTTGCACCATAGCGGACGGCGAGACTTCATTCGGCGAGGGCACGGAGTTAGCTGCGGTCCTGGAAGCTGTTCTCGACGAAAGAGGACTGGACGAAAGAGAACTCGAAGAGAGAGTACTCGACTCGAGAGAACTGGCAGAGAGAGGGATCACAGAGCATGAGCTCGCCGAACAAGAGTTGGAAGAGGAACTGGAGACCATGGATCATATGGATGTGGGGTACCACATGACGCATGCCGCGGTCCAAGGGCATGTGAGTAGCTTTTTGAAGTGAACACTTGTTTTTGCGCGGCACAGACATATTTTCAGGTGCGGATCCAGGGGGGGCATGACCCCATGCCCCCCCTCCCCTTGGCTGGGTCCAGTGGACCACTTTAGGTGTGCTGTAGGTGGACCACTGATTTTAAAGCATGCATGTACTTATCGCACAGTTTTGTGACATGACCACGACTATGTGACCCCCGTGACCCCCTCTGGCCCCAAAACTGGATCCGCCCTTGCATAGTTTTCGTGGGCTGTGAATTGAATTAAGGCGTCACGCTTGGGAATGACAAGAAATCTTCGGGTAAACTCGGGACCATGGCCATTGGTGCGTCGGCGTTTCCCATTGGCCATCCATCCCATTTCTAGATAGACATAGTCGCAGCCACGGGTGATGCCGGACGATCACCCGCGTTGTTTCCAAAGTCAGCTATCAAATTCTGAGTTTTAAGGTTTCACTTCTATTTGCAGTTCATATGTCTGCTAATTTTATTTTTATAGTTTAGAGTGACGAGACGAGCAGTACATGTACCTGATGGTAAGCAACATGCCTGCCAATAACAACACTATTACATGTAGGCATTGGTACATGAAGAGTCCAAATCGTTACCTAGCATTGTATTGCGCTTGTCACCCAGAAATATACCTCCAGGCCACGTGGTTCGACTGCGTAGTTCGATCAATCGGACCACGTGAACTTTTTTTTCCAGTTGGTTCGATTTTAGAATCGTACCACGTGAACTACTAATTCTTGGGACCTCGTGGTTCGACTCCATTGTCGAACCACTATGACAAGTTCATCTGGTTCGATTCATCGAAGTACACTCACAGGCACAATTAACTCGGACTAAGAAAACTTGGGATTAAGTATGTGCCTATTTGTGGTTTTGAAGACGGTTTAATTTTTTGTACAAAAGAGTTTATTAATGTTAGTTACTGTATATAAAGTTATAATGTCCTTGGAAACGTTACGAAGTAAAGTAAAAATGTAACATGGTTAAATGAAGATTAAAATATGCTTATTGTGTTGTTGTATTAATCTAAGTTTAGCAATTTTACAAGGGTTGACTAAGTTCGATTAACCAAACCTATTGAAAAAAGTCCACATAGTCAGATAAATCGAACTATCAGGAGCCTTAAAAACACATGGTACTATTGATCGAACCAGCTGGAAAAAAAAGTTCACGTGGTTCGATTGATCGAACTATCAGGAATCTCAAAAGCACATGGTTCGACTGATCGAACCAAGAGGAAAAAAAAGTTCACGTGGTCCGATTGATCGAACTACGCAGTCGAACCATGTGGCCTGGAGGGAATATAAGCTTATGGTATGCCATGTAATTTCACTGGAAACATTGCCCTTCAAACGGAAACAGTGATATTTTCATATTTCTGCTCAGCTGTAGAATAGCTGACAGAGGTTTGGTGCTTCCTCAGGCGTACTCTGCATGAATTTCAACCCATTTTGACGTGACAACGTCTTATAAATAGGTTTGCCGGGTGACACTTCAAGAAACTGCGTTACGCTCCGCTCACGTTATGCGCTCACAACGAGAGCGAGTGAGAGGCACGCGTCCCTTCCACTCGGGCATGGTTAGCCCGCCTAAGAGCGAGAGAGACAGACATAAAAGTGAAAGGCACGCGTCCCTTCCGTAAAATTATTTTACCACTCAAAGTCGTTGTCACGTAAAACTTTCGCCCGTATACCGACTTTACAGGCAACCAATTTTTTTAATAATAAAAAATATATATATATACTGTAAAAAACTCGTTAAGTTTTCTTAAACGTTCAACAAGTTTAGAGCTAATTAGTATTAGAAAGTATTAAAGCATTTAAGAAAAAAATATGAATAAAATTGATAAAGCCAATCTCAAGTTATAGCGTGACCAAAAAAAAATATAAGGGATAAATTATTAATATTTAGATTTATTTATTTATCTTTCAGATGCAAGTGCCATCATCAGTTCAGATGGAGGTATCTTCGAGCGCGTCATCATAACACCGCGAGTGACGTAACTTTAAAATAAGTTAAACTAAGCTATGTATAAACTTAGGAACAAATTCGATATTCGTAGTCTCAAGAGTTAAAAAAAACAATATTTTCTTCATGCTTTAATTTTTGTATGTGTGTATGTGAAACGAACAAATGTATGTGTTCCATTATTTTTGTATGAGTTGTATTATAGTCGTAGAAGAATTAAACAAACCACAATTTTTTTCCAATAAAGGCGGCAAAGTAATCTGTGCGGTAAGTACGAGTGTTTCCGATGCGTAATATTTATAATTAAAAACTTGCGTTACGGTTTTTGTGGTCGTTCTTTGAAATTTCTTGACCGTTTTTATTTTTATTTTGATAGGTAGATAAGTATTTTTCATCCTTCTGCTAAATTAATAGAGAAGAGTTTTTCAGTCGCGTTTTTTTATGATTTTATGAACGATATCCACAATATTGAAATAATATAACCGTCATTCAGTGAAGTCATTTATACGAAATGTCGCTTTGGGATTTATTCGGGTGATAAATTGTATGACAGCTAATCTATATAATTATACAAATATTGCGGAGAGAAAGCGCATAATGGTGGACATTCCTCCTACAACATTTACTAGCGCCAAAGCAAAGTTTGTGTAATAGGAACCAGACAGCTGATATAATACTTATATAATCGTAAATACATACTTATACATAGAAACACCCAGACACAAAAAAATATTTGAATTCAGAACAGTAATATTGTCCCGTCTGAGAATCGAACCCACGACATCCGACTCCATCCATACCAGACTAAGCCAACGAGGTGAGTCTGTAAATATTTTCAAGTAACATTTAGAACCACCTATCTAAAAACATCATCTATTGTAAAAATCCTTTCGTTATTTAAAATAAATATATAAATAATGGTGGACATTTCACACACAACACCTTCTGACTCAAAATTAAGAAAAGGAAGCGAGATAGCTGATATAATATTACACGCAAAGGTACACTATTCCAAATTACTTTATGGCTATGGTTTTAAATGCAAGTAAACTAATTATGCCATTCGTCCGTCGGTCATTAAGTTTGTATAAAGTTATGTTCAGAAATGGCACACAAGGGCAATTCAAGCTAGCGATACTGGCCGCTAAACATGATAAAAAAATTGCCCTTACAAAATTTGAATTTCGAATATCATTGCTTCGTTAGTTTTTTGGCATCGAAAAGACTCATATTTGTCCCATTGAATTTAGAATTGGTTAACGGTTTCTCATTAGGTAGACAAACTGTTCATGAAAAACACGTGTTACCTAAAGGGCTTATTACACTTGCCTAAATTGTATAGTCTGAATTTAGTCGCTACTCAATTCTGTGAAGTGAATAGCATTCAGTAAGCTGGTATACTACATGCAGAAGCGATGATTCTAACTTGCTTCTAAACCTACTCCTTATTTCAGTTGACTAACTGTCCTTTTAAATTTGCTTCTGTAAAGTTACTAAATTAAGCCAAGTGTAATAAGGGCTTAAGCAGACTTTAAATGTATTCTTATGATCGTGTGGTTATTTCTTGTGTTATATCTTGCATATTTTTGTGCTATTGTAGATCACAAGGTCAGATTTTATAATATTGAGTGACTGTGGTCACTCATCGAAAGTCTATTTTGGTTCACAGACATTATATTGAATAAGATGTTTCAGGCGAGACAAAGACTTGGATGGTAGCATAAAATATCGCAAATGTAAAAAAAAAATTAACAGCGCTCCTAGTAACTTAAATGGAACCAAATTGTTGAAACAATTTTTAGTGTTAACGCATATTAACAGCGATCTATCATATTCGTGCTGTTATTGTATAATGTATGAACATATAGCTCGCAAAAAAAATGAAAAGCTCAAAGAAATTAGGCACCGGTACAACGATTTACCAAAGGGAGTTAGTTGGTGGCGGTTGGAAACGTAAACCCGAAGATGGGGCTATGCGGCGTATTATGGGAGAGGCCTATAATAATAATATTTACATAAACTACTCCTTTGCTGGATATCCAGCAAAGGAGTAGTTCAAGCTGCTGATGATCATGATGATGATGAAAACCACGCATTGGTAATGACTTCAAGTGTTTTTTTTTATAGAATAGACTGTCATTTGACCACGTCTTATAAAATAACATTTATTTTGCTAATAAGCATTCATAAAAGGTTTATTCCCTTTGTCTACATTATGAGAAGTCGTAGGTATTGATCTAAAAAAAACATACATCTTGTAAAGCAAGTTAGCTTTAAACGTAGCATAATTTTAAACATGTTATTTTTATATTCTTTCATTTTATTCACTTTATTTAATTATCATTTCATTGAAATTGTAGATAAGATGAATTCGGTTGTGTGATGCCAAATAAAGAAATATCATCATTTATTAAAATTATTCGTATTCGAGGTGCTTTCAGAATAATACTCATGAGTAACAGTAGGTGAAAAGGTGTTAAATTGACATTGGCGTATACTTTAAAAATAAAAAAAAATACACATTTTAAAATTTGGCGCAATTAAGAACTATTTTGACAGGTTTTTTTTTTGTATTCTGAAAACACTTCATTTCTGCGTGAAATTAGTTTTAGGACTATATAGGTACTATTTCCGACTTTTTTTGTTAGTGGTCACAAATTTAGGGGTTCATCACAAAATGTTCCATGGCATGTTCTTTCTCTCCCTATACCGAACTAAATCAGTTTTAGTGTGAAAATGATATTGATACTTAGAAGTCCGATGTAATGTTTGATCATTAGTTTCGTTTTTTTACCGCTGTATTCCAAAAAAATTGTCCGGGCTCATACAAGGCAAAAAGGTTTTGAGCGTCAAAATGTTAAGAAACTTTCGATGCGTCACATGACCTCGAAGCAGTCAAGGCTTATTGACTGGTTAGTCTATGCAGTAATTAAAATTGAAAAATTTGGCCACCACGCCGATACCGTGTGTGGGATCCAAACCGGCGACCACGACGTTACCGTGGGTGGGATCCAAACCGGCGACCACGACGTTACCGTGGGTGGGATCCAAACCGGCGACCACGACGTTACCATGGGTGGGATCCAAACCGGCGACCACGACGTTACCGTGGGTGGGATCCAAACCGGCGACAACGACGATACCGTGGGTGGGATCCAAACCGGCGACCACGACGATACCGTGGGTGGGATCCAAACCGGCGACCACGACGTTACCGTGGGTGGGATCCAAACCGGCGACAACGACGACACCGTGGGTGGGATCCAAACCGGCGACCACGACGTTACCATGTTTTTGCCATTGTGAACTAATTTGTAATCCGTAATAACTCTTACCGATTAAATACATTGAACATTCACTATATACTGCGAACTACCCTCCTAAAATAATGAAAGCAGTACCGCGACCCAAATAGTAGGTAACTGTAGTACTCATAAACTATTATTCCTAATTATTAATTTTGTATCTTATTTAATGTGTTCCTATTTTTGTGATTATTAAGAGACGAAATGTCAGTTGAATTGGTGCCTAATTTCTATTTTATTTTAATGCTAAAGTACATTAAAAAAACGAAAATTAGTATGAAATGATTCCAATTTAGATTAGTAAAATGCACGATTTTTTTAAGTATGATTAGATTGAAAGGAACACCTTTACTTTTAAGATTTTATTTGTAAAACGTCACAAACTTGTATTCTTTGAAAGTTGGCCATGGCGATAAAAATACTTTTACGTAGAATACATATAAAATACCTATAGACCAGAAATGTTTAAACCTGATTACCAACACAAAATAAAACTAAAAGAAACTTCATTTATTGCATAACTATGGTGTTATGAAGATATAGACTTACTTAAAAACTAGCCTGTTCTAAGGACCCTGGCGGGTGCTGCAGGAATAGGAGACAAGAGGGCAATGATATTACCAAAGAGGTAATCTGCGTATTCTTCAGTTTTTTCGTGACTACTGTTATTATTGTAAAGGGATCAAAGCGTTGGGAGCTACTTAAAAAAACGAGCAGCAGTCATGTGCGTGCGCGTGCTTTGAAAATGGCTGACTGAATATATCTTCAACGCAAAAAGTATTAACCTGAAGTTAGTTTTGATTACTAAAGTGTTGTGTAGCTAACTTCATGGTGTCGTTTTTCATCTTCTTCGTAAAAAAATGTCATAATAACGCACCAAAAGAAGTATCTCTATCCCTCTTCCTGGCTATATGTCCCACATGGTGGGGGGTTAGCCTTCCTAATATAATTTTAGCGGACACTTGCAGCGCCATGTTTCCTACGTAGTCAGGTGGCATTCTCTTCACATGACCATACCATCTCCCTTTCGGTCGCCTTTGTATCTCAGCTTACTCTCCTACAACTTGTCGGCAATGTACGCCCAAAAGAAGTATTACTACAATAATGTAAAAGATTTAGACCGTGCTTAAAGTAATAACGTTTTCCATGTGAGGTATGTCGCTTCCCACTGTCTCTAGAAAAATCTTGAGAATTGCTATCTTACTTGATGGATAATCAGATTGCGCAAAGAGATATGACGATCAACTCAACAAATCAAATTAAAAAGCGGTACAAACGCACTTACATTCCATTTTACTTTTTACACGCGAAAACGCAAGTGGCCGTCAAAAACATACTTCCCATTAATCTTTCACGAGGAATGCAACGTTTCTTCAATAGAGAAGTTTCAATTATGAACGCACGAATGGTTTGGTAAATAACACCTATGATATCCGCCTGCATTTCTCTACAAACGTACGTTTATGGGGCTGCGCAGTAATAGTACTATGCCAAAAGGTACACCTAAACCTGTTCAGTTCATGGGGTCATGTTTCTAATGAATTTAGTAGGTATTTTTTATCTATTAGTCCGCCTGGGAATGTATCTTTGCCGGTTTCTACCGCCAAGCGATAATGTGCGAACTTCACTGTATTCTGATTTGAAATAGTTTCAGAGCCATAGGTTAGGTAATTCTTGTATCTCTGGGTGACAAGCTCAGTCCAGTGCTAAGTTAATTTGGACTCTTTTCATAAGGACGTAGTGCTGTAATCGACAGGGTGTTGCATACCATCAGGGGTATTTATTTGGCTCGTCCCCTCACTCGATATTATACGAAAATTCTGTAGTGGTTTTATTACTTTTTAATGATAATTAATAAACGAAACAGCGTTTATATAAAAAAAAAATTATGTACATCAATTTAGTTTTTGTATGAAATAGTTAATCAAAGTCGTATCAGTGTGTTTATTTATATAAGTGTAATCTATGCAAGAGATCTTTATAGTTGTGACAGAATTAATTGTTTTAGCGATTATTTAGTAAGAGTTAATGTATTGTGTCATTTTCGGCTTAGTATACCGTTTATGTGTAGCCTTTTATAAAAACACGTTATAGCTTCGTTGAAATTCGTTCTATTATTTATATTAGTCGTAATGTTGCGATATCTTAGCAATTTTAGTTAGTGTTTTATTTAAAAAAAAAAACATAAAACGGAATCTTTTTATTTTTTTAAATCGGTAATTAGTTTTCAACTACATATCTGTACCTACTCACTTTTGGAAAGTGAGTAAACGTTCCCACACTAATGTAATTCTATTTTTTCATACATTATAGGCGATGTTAAATCATAGGAACTTGCATGGCTCACTTAGATCTCAGTGGGAATTCTTATGCGAAAAATATTTATCTTTCTATTTTAAGTCTCTTTTCTTTTCTGTAAGTCTCGTGTTACGATGTTTGTGAGTGCTCGTTCTTCGTCGAAACTTCGAGGATACTTTCATACGTCACTCACTTCTGGAGTGAAGCACTTGCTGTCTCCCTGAATATCTCAAAGGCTTTCGACAGGGCCTGGCATCATAAGCAAGTATTGGTTTATTTCCTTCTTTTTATAGCGTGGATATCGTGGATAGCGACTTCTCGGGGGATCAATCCATACAATTGATCTGCTGCTCGTCGGATCAAACGGTCAAATGTGATGCGCGGACCAGACCAGGCGCGGTTCCAGTTGGGGGAAGGCAAAATCCAAAAATTAATTAAATTGATAATCTAAAAAAAATCACTAAACCGCGGGAAACTAACTTGAACGGCAACTATGCGGGTAAAGTCGTGTGGCGCTTGTAGTGAAGTATTTTTTACTCGATTTTATAAAGTTATTTATTAAAAAAAAATCTTTGGAATAGCGCATAAGTGCAGGGTCCTTCTGCCCTTATTATACCATATTTTAGATTTCCAAACTTACTTCCATGAAACTGTTGTACCAAAATAATTCTTAATGATATGTATTGGAAAACTTGTCGCCATGGCCGTCTTTATGAGACATTTAAATAATTATGTAACTACATATATCGGATACGCTTAGCTCCATAAATGCGGTACCTGCAACTCGTTATATAACAATACATGTATGTACAGATTGCGCTAGGTAGTTTTAGATAACTTTTACATACCTGTGTACCAAGTAAACGTTTTTTGTTTTATATGCTGCGTTGGCCCTTCAGTAGAAAAAAAAACATGTTATTTCACTCGTGTCGTGCGAGAGGCCGCGAATTCTGATGACTTTATTATGACGCAGCTTATGAAGGGTTACGTAAAAGGTTTGTACAAAACTGACGAGGAGTTGTTGTTATGACTTTTAAGAACAATTTTACTATGAGGTATACCTACTTAAAATAGCGAAACATAAATCCATCCCATTTCATTTAGTAATCATTGTAGTAACACTACAAGTCACTCGGCTGCCCACGAAGTAATGTGAAAACAGTACCGCCTTCCGGTTGGAAGCACAGTGTTTCCAGAGAAGTTGAAGGACAAAGAATAAATGAATAATATTATAATAACTCATAATACTCTCACTCACTCAATATTACAATAACGTGGTGCAGTGCTAAGCAATGAGTTAAATTCTTCATGATCAAACTACTATCAAAGCTACGTGAGACTATGCTGTTAGCAGCAGCAAGGGCGGATCAGCTTTGGCGCCAGGGGAGGGGGGGGTGGAATAGAATAATTTATTTGTCAGATTAAAAATCCATATATAGAGTATTAAATTTTTAGAAAATATTAGACAAGTACAACCAAATTAATACAAATTAAATAAGATGTAATTTAGTTGGTAATTACATCTTCTTAATTCAAATGTAAACAAATTACATTAAGTTAAACAAAATAAAATAAACATAGTCGTGGTCAAATAAAACAAAGTTCGTGTGCGCGTTTTTATTAGTTTCGTTAGTACCTAGGTTCTGGGCTCAGCCCAGGGGGTGTTTATGACCTCCTTGACCCCCCCATCCCCGTCAACTTTTAGCTTGGGGAGGCGTGCTGCTTACCAACAGGATTACGTTGCTCATTCAGCCCTTCTAGAAAAATTGACTTTAGGTTTACTTACTCAAATTTCACTTTGTTAAAACTTAAATACCAGTATTTTCCCGCGTCGTTGTCTGTGTTGAATTTAGAAATGTACTATTCTCTGAGAAGTCCTGCATTTTCGGAATAAATAGCTTATGTGGTATAACCCTATAGTCTATTTCAGTTTCAAATGTTGGCCTCACCCGTACAGTTTGACTTGGTTTAACTACACTCGTCTAAACGTCCAAACCTTATAATACTAGGATGGTAGAATTAGTAGATTTTTTATTTAAATATTACATTTGATCTCAATGAATGAAACCGCTTGTTGTCTTATTATCTCAAGGTTGAACCCATAGCAAAACTGTTTTTAATATACTATAGCGACCTCATTTCAGCTCAGTGCTGTCCTTTTGTGTATTAGACAATAATGGGTTAGATTTTGACAACACATTTAAAAAAGAACTTGAATACCTAATTAGTTATTATCAGATGAAACATGTGAAGCGAAAAAATATACAGTATCTACGTTTAATTTTAAAATCTGTCGTCAAAATCATGCCCAATACTACATTAATTTAATTTTATATAATGTCAAGTTATCTGTGAAGTGGCCAAATTTTTTGAGTCAAAGTTTTGTTTAAAAGATACAATTGTGATGTCCTCAATTAGTTCACAGATTATTTGGCGAAGCAGTAAATGAAGTAGAACGAACACACAATTGTAACTATGTGTAATGTAATGAATGTATATAATTTTAGTGGTATTTGTACTTTTTGTAGATCAATTTGAACGACTGTTAATAGGGAGATTAACTTAATACTAAGTATGTAGTGCACACGTTAAGTTTAAGTTTTATATTGTAGAAAGTTACTGAAAAACCGGGACGATATAAGTTTAAAGTGACGTAGGGGTATATTGAGGTGAAGTTACACAGGACTTGCTAAGTTAGGGGATTGGATGGAGGTATACTGTGAAATAAGTCTTGAGTGGAACAATACATTTGTAAGGTTGTAATTTTCTTGTCTGGTTTAAAAGTTAACATGTTATTCTGACTGGCGACCAATGATAACGCTTTGTTTAAGGTTGTATTAAAATGACCTGTTGTGATTGGTTTTCGGACGCCATGCTTAACTTTTATGCCAAATACAGATGAATGAATTGGAATGATTCAATTTGCTTAGCGCTTGACTGTAGATGATGAGATGGAAAATTATGATGAGAGCTGAAATTGAGCATGTACCCGTTTTCACGTATTAAATTTTAAAGGGAACAATATGACTTAATAGTCAATCAAACAAATGGTCTATATCCATAGACCGCATCAAGCAATATAATATTATGAATAGTTACTATAGAATCCTAGAAAATTACAAATCCAGGATCTGACGTAGTACTGCTAGCTTTTGTGGTAGAAATATGTGATAACATTGAGTTTTGTGAAACTGTATCTGTTACAATGTATGGCCATGTACCATGAGGCTTTTATAGCGACGACTTTCCAAGTTACATGGCATTATCGTTTTAAACCGCGATGCCGAAAGCGACCTTATTGGGGCAGAGAGGCGAGAGACGACAGCCGCAGCGTTGAAAATGTTGAGAGTCGAATTTGCTTGAATATTGCTATTATAGCTCATGGTATGGTTCTAAGCTGCTAATAAAAGCTGCTGCTAAATCTGTTAAGTATGTAAATATATGATGAAGTAGCATCTTTTCCCGATAGCTACCGCCCTTATTGTTTCAATCGTCTTTTCGACTGAAGTACCAATCCACATAGAGATGTCCCATTGAAAGGTGCAAATATATGAACAGAACAAGTTTGCAAAGAACAAAACATATCTTGCAAAGCATCTGATTACCTGTACTTTCGAGAATTAACTAGAGAAAATAGATTTTTTTCAATTCGCAATCTTGGGTATTCTGAATATTTGGCTTAGTGACGACATTATCTATAAGTTCAAAGGTTTGCGTACTCCATAAGCACAACTTGATAGTTACTAAATTAATTTGTATTTACCAAAGAAACTGAACTATGAACCTATGACGGTACTACTTATGCGCTGTTAGAATATTCTATCCTTATCTCGCTGTTATACGAACGGGGTCTTTATTCTGTTAAAGCAATTGCGAAACGCTGATTATTTTGTTAAACTTAACTGTATACGTCTTTACGACACTTAATTATGAAATCTGAATGGCGGGACTCTTAATTGTAGTTCTATTAATATTGGAGAATGTCGAAACGATACAGAGTTTTTTACAAGTCGAAATAGTCGTACCTAGTTGTGGGCTAAGCTAAGCGCTCCTAAGAATAGCTACCCAAGTACAGTACCCGGCGATAAGTATTGCACATCGGCCTTTGGAGGGAGACAGTCGGCTGATTTCGGCTTCGTAGAGCATTATCTCTGTCGCACACTACCTATGTGACTGTTTGTTCGTGCGACAGAGATGACGCTCTACGAAGCCGAAGTTGGCCTATTGTCTCTTTCCAGGTGTCGATGTGAAATAATTATCGCCGGGTACTGTAGATATTCGCGATCAGTCAACAAAACCTCAACGAGGAAAATTGATGACTGATCCCCAGGATAAATCACGCAGGGGTGACCCAACCCCTTCGACTTGAGCTCCAAACTAACTCGAGTTTGTTTATTCAGAATACAGATCCAGTAGTTAACTTATCAGCTGTTGATTTCCTTCAGTACGTTGTTACTTTGTAAATGATCTCCCAGTTCCCTCATCCATTCTAAAATGCATGATGTCAGCATAGTACTTCGACTGTGTTATGTAGGCGTACAGCAAAGTTTAAGGTTAGCGTCGATGTTGTAGATTTTCGCGAGATGCGGTATAATTGTAAAGTGTTTCGGCCCACGAGCAAATCGGACAATTTCACCGTGATGTGACGAATATTTACGCTGTAAACCTCCTAATTATCTCAGTTAATAGCATTTAGAACAGCGCGGTGGTGGTGGAACGGAAATTGCAGATTTCCTCGTGGCCCGTAAAGTGTAATAAGCTAGTAAAGTCGCTACCTCTTTGAATGCCTGAAATTGTTCACAATTAATTGTCCAATGCGTGAAATATGATGTTAAAAAAGTGAAATAAACATGAAGAAATTTTGACTCTTACGTTTATGTTTTATTTTACTGGGAAGTTAGGTGCGTTCACAGTCGGCGGTGGTAATCGTACTAATATTATAAATGTCGAAGTTTTTTTTAACTTTTATAGGTTTACACTTGACCGCCATGTCGCCTGATGTTAAGCAACGATGCGGTCTACGATGGAGCGTGTTTACCTAGAAGAAACCGACTCCCTCTCGCCACAGCCATTCCACAGCCGAGACGTTCTTATAACAAAAGTTGAGTCAAATCTTTTCGTTCGTGTCTTTGGAACATCAACCATGAAACGATGTTGATTTTTCGAGCTACGAGCATTCCGATATAAAAAAGGGCAAGGTGGTATTAGTTCATGCAAATCAGTTGCACACTCTCTGAAGTGTATTCGATAAAAAACCGCTAAGCTAGCAATTTTTCGGCGACGAAGACTTTGGAGTCTTTTCGCACAAGAGTGTCATTTATTTATTTATTTGTAATCAATTAGCACCGTTACACTCGTAGATAACGACTTACACTAATGAGAATTAAAGTTAAAAATAAATTTAAAAAGTTAGAAATAAATTAAAGTTAAACAGTACATTGTGGATAATTATGTCAAGGTAATAATATTAATCTATCTACATATGTCATAATTGTCGTTGCCTAGCCTATATAAATATAAGCCTTTTGACACGTCTCGATCGATGCCAGAGCCTCCAGCTGATACGTAGCTGATCCATCCCAAAGGTGCGAACAGTACTCCATACTGGAGCGAATCTGAGCTTGGTACAACGTGAGCAACTGTTCAGACTTGAAGTACCTTCGCATCTTATATTTTTTTGTTCTCTAAACATTAAACTACAAAGGTTAAAAATATACGAGTATATTGGTTGAAAAAATAAGAAAACGTTTAAACAATTAGGGATTCATTTTGCCCCGCTACTCATCAGCCAGGTCTGCAGCTCCTGTGTGTCCTCAGCAATGTGTTGGGGTATAATAAGAAAATACGTGACAAGTTTTCACCTTGCCTCAAATACCTACCGGCTCTCTGAATATAACGCCTCCTAAAACAACAAAAGAGCTCAACTTCAACTTTTTCTTTTGGTTTCCATTCGGTAATGTCACCGTAATTTCGCCAATATCCAGCGTTTCGAGAATTGGGAGTTTTTTTTTAATGAATGGCTCTTTGTGGATTAGCCTCACAATTCCGCCAAAGACACGTTAAATGATAGGCCGTCAAAAAAGAGATAGGGGCCAGTAATATGAGTATTGTACTAAGAGGATTTGTCACGTATTCTATGTTTTACTAGGTCGCAAAAAATTAAAGCTACATAACAGACATATACACAAAAAATCTAATAATAATATAATGCACACATATTTAACTTAAAATATTCACAAGTACTAATTTTACAATTTAATCTTATTTCTTTTAATATAATTACATAAAATATAAACAAAGGGGGTGTAAACAAGAGACAGCAGGCATTTAACGGAGGTGGGACGAGGAATATCAGGAGGGATAAAATCATGTAATGAAGACTGCATTAAGGGACAACTGAAAAAAATATGGTTCACATTTCCTTCGTCCAAACCGCAATCGTATAATGAGTGATTCCTAAAGCATTGGGAGTTCTTTGAACAATAGAGCTCTGTGTCGCATGTCAATTAGACGTTTTCAAGACGCCAAATAGACCTACTTAGTCTGTGAAATAGACCTGTCAATGAAAAATTCCTCAAAAAAATCAAAATCTTATACACGTCTCATTTCAAGTTTTTTCTTGAATATTCGGAAAAATTGGATGAAACGTCTAATCTTAATCACAGACTAAGTAGAGAGTGATCTAAATCAGCTGAAACTGAAATTTATAAATCGATGTAGGTAAGTTGATAGTCGTTTTCGATACATTCATTTGCCTTTTCAGTGTCCCAGAAGATACGAACAAGTAACGATTCTGAACGCAGTCGGATTGATCTCGACACGGAATCTTTCGGTCCTTGTCTCATCCGTTTAGAATGATAGAGACAAGGATTTGAGAGAACATTATAAGAAGATAAATTTGAGTCATTCGGATTGCGTTCAGATCAGAATCAGTCGGACCCTAAAGTCAGTAAACGATATTTTGACAGTTCGTTTCGATCGAAACAATCGAGTTAAAAAAAAACCGTCTAATTTTTATGCGTAGATATGGATTATAAATCTGGTACTTATAGCATATACCTAAGCTATTTATTTATTATGCCGGTAAAATAACGCGACCAGGAACTACGCGACTAAAGCAGCATCCTTAGGTTTCAATCGCGTAGTACCTACCCGATTCCGTTATTTTTCCAGAATAAAAAATAGCCCGCCCATGTGTTATTCCAGGCTATTATTATCTACATTTGTACCAAATTCAATCCGATACAGATTTATTTAACAGTTTGATTTCGAAAGAGTAACAAAGATCCAAACAAACATCCTAGGGACTTTTTTTTTTTTTTTTTTTATCGCGTATAGGTCCGCGTTTGACCACCAACTCGCCTGATGGTAAGCGACGGTGTGGTCGAAGATGACGCACGTTGACCTAGAAGGTACCTATTCACTCTGACCTTGAAAAGTTCTAGATTGTATCTCTCAGGGAACAAGGAGGCCGGCAACTTATTCCACTCCAAAGCTGTACGTACGAGAAAAGTGGATTCAAACCTTTTAGTACGGATTTTGGGAATATCCACAGTGTATGGGTGGTAGTGAGCCGACTTACGACTTGTCCTGTAGTGGAAAGGGGAAGGCAATATCAGGTCGTGCAACTCCGCTGCACACTCTCCAAAATGTATCCTGTAAAATACTGACAGACTAGCCACTTTTCGACGATGTTCTAGGCTTAGCAGTTTTTTTAGCTACTAAGTCTCTATCGCCGATTAGCCTAACAGCGCGCCGTTCAACCGAGTCAAGAGTCTCGAGCTGGTACTTTGCCGATCCATCCCATAGGTGGCAGCAGTATTCCACACAAGAACGAACTTGAGCTTGATATAGAGCTAGTAGTTGATTCGGTGTGAAATACTGCTGTACCTTATTGAGAACACCAAGCTTTTTTCCAGCTAATTTGGCTCTTGACTCCAGGTAGCCACCGTAATTTAGAGTCGGGCTAAGGGTCAGTCCTAGAAGGTCCAAGTGGTCTGCCAATTGTACAGGCACGTTTCGGAAAGTTGGAGATAGTGTGAAAGGACACTTTTTTTGCGGAGAAAAGACATGCCTGAGTTTTATTAGCGTTGAATTGCGCCCGATTCTCATCACCCCATTTTACTACATCGATGAGAATCTTATCCATCCGCTCGACCATGTCCTTTCTCAACGCTTCGATTTCCGTCTCGCTAGTTCTTGCATTGGATATATATGATGCTACAACTGTGCTGTCGTCTGCATACCCAAAGATACCAGGCTTAAGCAGATCGTTTATGTGTAGCAGAAATAAAGTTGCAGAAAGTACTGACCCCTGAGGTACACCGGCATTAATTACCATTGAGTCGGACGAACAGCCATCGACGACTACTCGGATCGATCGTTCCCTCAGGAAGTCCGCAATCCATGTACATAGACTGGTAGGCAGTCCGTATGCTGGAAGCTTAGCAATAAGGCCCTCGTGCCAAACCCTATCGAAGGCTTTAGAGATGTCAAGAGACACAGCTAAAGCCTCGCCGTGTTTTTCTATAGCCTCGCCCAGTATGTGAGTGGCGTATCCTAGAAGATCCCCAGTCGACCGGTTTCGACGAAAGCCGTATTGTCGATCACTGAGGAGAGAGTTGTCTTCTAGATATGCCATGAGCTTCTTATTAAGGACACGTTCCATCACTTTACAAAGGATGGAGGTTACCGAAATAGGACGATAATTGTTCGGATCGGCACGACTATCTTTCTTAGGAACAGGTTGAACGTTCGCAAGCTTCCAACACTTTGGAACTATCCCCGTGTGTAGAGAGAGACGGAACAACCGTGTCAATACAGGAGTCAATTCAGGTGCACATTTTTTTAACACTATTGCCGGTATTCTATCAGGTCCACTTGCTTTATTCACGTCTAAACACCGCAGCGTTTTGAGCACCTCTTTCTGATTGATACGAATTTCAGACATTGTAGTACCATACTTACTACAAACTTTGGCGTCTGTAACATTCCTATATAAACGCGAATGTAAGGTAAGTGTTTGTAGGTAGGTAAAGTAGGATAGGATTTCTCTTTTAAATCTATTATACATTTTCTAAGGTATTTTTTATGAAACTGCATAATATTTAGTACCTACTATTTACATCATGTTATCACTTTCCTCATCTAAATTCAAAATCTTTCTTTATTCCACTGTTGGTTATAAGTCTCTTTTAGCAGTTTATTTTTCTCAGTCCGGTTCTAAACGAGTCCAGGACGTTTACTCTCTTTCTACGAAAACTTAATTTCGAAATAAACTCGTGACTTTCCTACTCCGGTACTTCGTTTTGTCCGATCGAACATTGTTTAACTTATTTGTGAACGTTGTTTAAGCCTACTCTAGTTAGAGTAGGCTTAGAACATTTAAACGGTCGTAACGACGGATCGAAGTAGAACCGGAGTAGGAAAGTCGCGAGTTTATTTGGAAATTACGTTTTTCGTAGAAAGAGAGTAGACGTCCAGGTTCAACCCATAAATCTTTCGTTGATAAAGACATCGTCTACCTATACTCCGCTTACCGTGCATCGCCCAACACTCAGCCACAACTCTACTCCACTTGTTGTCACCGCGTCTAGCCACGTGACTAGGACAACTCAACGTTATACGTCTTCAAAAAAAACGCCTGTTTTGACAATTGAAAAAAACTCGCAATGCATTCTATTATTAAACTTATTTAATGCGGTAAATAATTTAAAAAAATACATTTTTATTTCTTAAAAATAATTCAACCAATAATAAATTATAATTTTATTCTTTCTTTGAGTTGCAGACCTTTCATGTCTTTAGAACTATTTTTACTCGTAGCTGCATTGCCGTAGTTCAGACGCCCCGAAAGTTCATTGTTCAACGGATCTCTGTATTTCGGGCACTATCTTGCAATTTCGATGCCTAGTATGGACCTGTGTGAGCGTCTATGTCTTAACGTCATATGTAAGGTAAGCGTGTCCCAGATATACTGTTCAAAAAGTCGAGTTTTCGAGCGTGATTTGAGGATGCTTGCTAGCTTTCCAATCCAGGCCGATCCAAACTGGATGCGCCTAGCGATCTCCTTTCTTATGTTCTATGCCAACATAAAGAGTGAGTATGGGTAAAAACATTTAGATTAGATAAACTGCAGAGTGATTCACCTTAGGGCAGTTCGCTCCGTGTGTAGGGTGCAGGGTATTAGTATTCAGTGGACATGCGAAACTGATACATGGTTTGTAGGTATGGTCAGACACAGTAGATACTGTTGCACTACCGATGAATCAGCTAGGATCCATTTAGGTATAGGTAGGCATAGATCGTAGAACTCAAGATTACGCCTCACAAATATCAGGGCGCACGGAATCATGTTAACGTTGGGAAGAGTAAGCTCACTTTTTCCGTTCTAGTCGGAAAGCGGGGGGACGCCGATCGTTTATACCTATCACTAATTTTGATCATTTTGAACATAAATATAAAAAATTATGCCTTCCTGTGCGTTCAAAAAGTGTTCTAATAATTCTAGAAACTCAAATAAATCTAATAGAATTACATTTCATGCGTAAGTACAGTATTTAAAATTATTTTTAATATTTTCTAATTACATACCCGTTAATATTTTAAAATGGCTACCATCACCGTCACTGGTTAAACATCACCGTGTAACAGAGAGATAATAATACCAATTATAACTAGCGTGAGCGAAATAGATAGAGACAGATGTCACAGACGCAGTTTGTTACCATTGTCAAGATGTTCAGGGCTAATCTTGAGTTCAACAATCTTTGTAGGTAGGTACATATTATGTGTGCAACGGCCCAAGTATTTTAATGTAAGTTAATGACGTATCGTAATAATATTTACTTACTCAGAAACGATTAAATGTAGAAACGATTTTGAGAGGTCTTTTCGTAGGGCCAACCAGCCAACCCCACAACAATAATTCAATAACTTGCGTGATGGACATGCTATATTTTTGTTCTGTGTCTGTGTTTTATGCATCATAAGTTTTTAAAATGATATAGATTTTTTTTTAAAAACATACAGTGTCATGACGACCAAGTAAGAGATTATATGCTGCAAGATGGTGCCTAAGCAACACGCCAGCCCTTCTACCGCCTAACTAAATCTGCTATGGCTATGCTATTCATGTCTCTATCATTTCAAGCGAAAAGAAAAAAGACGGCAATATCAAAGCTAAGATAGTTTTAGTCAGGCGGTAGACCCTTTGGTCGTAACTAACATTCCAGTAGCAAACATGTATTTGACCATGGTGCGTCCAAATCACTGTTGTGGCCTGGTACTTTCACCCAGATATGTAAAAAATATGATTTATCTTTTTGCTCCATAATTTATCTGGAAACATTGCCCATTATATCAGCTATCTGTCTTCCATAGTACAAGTTAGGGGCTAGATGGTGTTTTGTGAAAAATGCCGACCGAAATATAAATTTACATTTCAATACTGCAGCAGACAGTTATGACAAGTGCATGTCTTGGGCACACCGTCATGTTTTGGCAGTCTTCCCATAAATGCACCTGACGAAGGTAATGGACATTTATTTCTGTCGTATGACGATTTCATATAAGCCGCTGGCAACGGGTAGTAGGTACCTATATTACGCTATTATTCAATGCTCATTTGTATGATATCAATTAGACTTTTGATAATTAGGTTTTTTAGGTAGGCCAAACTATTATAGTAGGGTATTTCAAGGGCGGATTCAAGAGGGGGTCATGAGGGCATAACCCCCCCTTCCTGGGCTGGGTCTAGAACCTATTTGGACCACTAATATTAAAACGCACGCATCGCACGACCTTGTGACTTGACCACGACTATAAGACTAAGAAAATATTGGATGGTAAAGATCTATTTTTTTAAATAAATACACGGGTAACTCATGTTTAATATAGTCAGTCCAGTCCGACGAGTAAACGAGCTCCAGTACAAGAACAAAATTAAAAATGTTGATTAACCCCCGACTGCCTCGGATTTTTTATCTGTACAACATTCTACTAATCAAGCCCTTTCATTTGATACCCATGTTAAGGAAAAAATAATATAATTCGCCTTTTTGTGGTGGCGGCCATCTTGATTTGATTTTTTTGTAGTGTATTGTATTTTACTAGTCAAACCCTTTCATTTGATACCCATATTAAGGTAGTAGTAAAAAAATATATATGATTCGCCATTTTGTGGTGGCGGCCATCTTGGATTTTTTTTTATAGTATATAGTATTTCACTAGTCAAACCCTTTCATTTGATACCCATATTATGGTAGTAGTGAAAAAAATATATAATTCGCCATTTTGTGGTGGCGGCCATCTTGGATTTGATTTTTTTGTAGTGTATAGTATTCTACTAGTCAAGCCCTTTCATTTGATACCCATATTGATGCAGGTTGTGAAGAAATATTTTGTCCGCGATTTTGTCGAGGCGGCCATCTTGAATCGATATTAACCAAACATAGCTAAGAACATCCGCACGGGTATTAACTTTCAAATAAAAAAAACCGCATCGAAATCGGCTCATCCGTTTGAGCTCTACGGTGCCACAGACAGACACACACACACAGACAGACAGACAAAGAGACATCGACGTCACACTTATAACACCCTTTTTTTGGTCGGGGGTTAAAAAGAGCTGCGAACCCGCGCGCGCACTCTCCTTGAAAAATATCACCGGTCGTGATCGAAACTTAGTCGGACTGGACTGACTATATTAAACGTGAATTACCCGTGTATTTATTTAAAATGTGTAATAACCACGTTAGATTTCATATCAATTTTATTGAAATAAATTTTAGGTTTTTTTAAACCCATTGTGGCGTCAAATCTGGATCCGCCCCTGCGGCGATTACGGAATAAGCACTCCGAAGTGGTTACTAAAACAAGAAAGCGATCATTAATTCATTTATTTCGCTGATGACTTACTGTTTAGACCATTAGTCGTTTCATGAAACGTACGGTCACTGCATCACCAAATGCTATAATGCATATGCGTCATATAAATTATGCGTGTATGCTTTGAGCATTCGTGGTTACTAAAGTGCCTCTTCTTGCGGCGGTCACGGGGTCGGGTCACACTCTTCCCTAAAGTAAGTATTGGAACATGCATCATACTCGTGATCGTGACCGGCTGCTCCTTGCGGGAGCTGGACTGCTCATAGCATACATGCGATATTCATTTATGCAGGATAAATTAAGAAAATTACAACCTTCCATATATGTACCAATAATCGTAACTATTATTTTTTGTGTTTTGATACATTTGTTGCACTTACTATGCACGGAGTGTCTTTAGAACCGAAGAAAACGTGCTATATATACCTATGTATAGTACGTTTTCTTCTCATGTATATGAAATCTTGCATCTGTTATTCCTTATGAAAATACAATTGTACTCGAACAAGAACAAAATTAAAAATTTTGATTAACCCCCGACTACCTTGGATTTGTTATCTGTACAACATTATACTAGCCAAGCCCTTTCATTTGATACCCATATTGAGGGAGTTGTGAAAAAAGAAATGTAATTCGCCATTTTGTGGTAGCGGCCATCTTGGATTTGAAATTTGTCATAGTGCAAAGTATTATAATAGTCAAGCCCTTTCGTTTGATACCCATATTGAGGTAGTAGTGAAAAAAATTATATAATTCGCCATTTTGTGGTGGCGGCCATCTTGGATTTGAAATTTGTTATAGTGTATAGTAATCTACTAGTCTAGCCCTTTCATTTGATACCTACCTCAGGTTGTGAAGAAATATTTTGTCCACCATTTTGTGGAGGCCGCCATCTTGAATCGATATTAACCGAGCATAGCTAAGAATATCCGCACGGATATTAACTTTCAAATAAAAAAAACCGCATCGAAATCGGCCCATCCGTTTGAGCTCTACGGTGCCACAGACAGACACACACACAGACAGACAGACAGACATCGACGTCAAACTTATAACACCCCTTTTTTGGTTGGGGGTTAAAAATCAGTTAAGTACCTATCTACCACAACTTTGTCAGATGTTCTACTGCTAAACAATGTGTAAACATAAGTATCTTCCAGTTTAAAAAGCAATGTTTCAAGATAGTTTAGGGTATAGAGTATAAACCATCTTACATCTTCGGTGACGATCGCAGTGCAGTGTTAGGTTGTAATTTGAACATTTTATCATCAAATAGTAGATTGGCACTGTGCTGTTATAGGCAGACGGTACTCGAAAGGAGGCGGGTATGCGCATCTGCATTTACTCTACGCAGAAAAAGGCGATAATATTCGAACTTCGCTTAACCTATCGAACAGTATCTTGCGAGAGCAAAACACTCTGTTTTATACTCTTCTCCATTACCTTGTAGACATATACAATAAATACTACTAATATTAAACCTAAACCTACATTGCCGGCAGCAGCGGGGCACGGCCCAAGCTACCGGTGGTTAGGGTTGCAGAGTGAGGAACCTCCTGACGATGCGCGCTGTGTCAATGATGACCGCCGCGTCCATCTGGCCCTTGATCCAACCGTCTAGTGAAAGTTGCTTATTATTGTTAGTATAGGTGGGAATTTTTAAATAAAACGAAATACACAGGAAATATTTATTATTATTTAATTAAAATTTAATATATTTATGGAAGCTAATTTTATATTTTTAGTAAAATAAATTTGTGTTATTCTATATATTCGTATTATTTAGTAACTGTATTTACCTACTTTACCAGTTTAGCTTTTTTCAGCGATTAAATTGAAGGAATTATCATATAGGTTTAACTAAACCTTGTAATTTTCTTCTGCATGTTGAAATTAGGACGCACACAGAAGCAGTGTCGTTAGTGGCTGTTTGCCCGTGAGAACAACCAGCTAACCACACTGCCAATGCGGACAATCCATCGTTGTTCTCGATTCTTCTCTCTTCTGCTTTCTTCGTTCTTCCACATTATTCTATGCTTCTTTACATCTACTAAACTACGGTACTACGGCACTACGGTAAAGGCAATACATATTTTGAGTAGGTATTAAAATACTTTTAAATGCTTAATTCGGTCGAGTCCTCTACCATGCTACAAACTATTAACTGTCCAAAGTTAGTTAACGATTATTTTCAATGTTTTTTTTGTAACATTTAATTCTGCTAAAAACTTATTTTAACTCAATATTTAGTAACTTTCTTATATTCTATCTCTATCTTCGTTTCTCGTCAGAACCATTTACGCAGCCGTCATTGTCCCACATCAATGCTTAATATTGAAGTCCCACTCAAGGCTCAATGATCATTGTTGGAGAGATCAGTCAGTCTTGGGCTGGAGATTCATATATCTGCTCGTGGAAAGTCGAACCTGAAAATTAGAAAATAAGGATTAATCTTAAGTTTCACATACATTAATTAGTATCTATAGGTATTCACGCGGGTACGTATTTAAATGTGTAAAATTAAGAACCTCACGTTAAAACACCTCCGTTCAAAATAACTAAAATCGAAATACCCAATGTATCAAAATACCTAAGCAAATAACACCTACATAAGAAATACCTAAGTTCAAAATACCGATCGGACTAAATATCTAATGTTCAAAACGCCCATAATTATAACACCAAAGTGAGATTCAAATACCTAAAAATGTGCATCACTTGCTAGCTATGCATCGTATCAAATATTCATATTTAAAACGCAAACCTAACTTGAAATTTTTAATATCCAATATCTAACCAAATTGGACCGGTTTGGTTATTTAGGACCCAGATCCGACTCGGAGCACCCTGACTCCACCTGGTCTTGTCACTACTACCGCTAGAGGGTATCTAAAAAATGCGGGCGCCAGAAGCTCAAGACCTCCGTAGTGAAGAGCAGGCCGTATGGAGAAGCGACGCTCAGGGCTGACCGCAGAGTTTCTGAGCCCACCCGGAATCAAATTTCAGTGTTGTTGTAGCGACTAGACCAGGTGGAGACGTGGTGCTCTGAGTCGGATCTGGGTCCTATGTAACCTAACCAGTCCGATTTGGTTACTTAGGTTTTCAAAAATTACAATCTTGGTATTAGGTTAGTTAGTTAGGTTTGCGTTTTAAATATGAATATTTAATACTTAATTAAAAATACCTAAAGTTTCAAAGGATACGCATCCTTTAAAACTTTAGGTATTTTTAATTTAAGTGAAACAACCATTAGTCATTTCGATTTTCGGTATTTTGAACGGAGGTGTTTTAACGTGAAGTTTTTTAATTTTAGTCCTTTAAATACGTACCCGTGCACGCACTTCTAGGCAAGCACGCTCCATCATAGATCGTATCGTCGCTTAACATTAGGCGAGATGGTGGTCAAGTGCGAACCTACTGTTAAAAAAAATATTTCTTGTAACTTTCGCCTATACCGTACACGTAGAGCTTAGAACAAATGAAGTGTGGCACTCGGGGACTGTCGCGGTAAAGCTATTGCATGTTGCATGCATTTTTATCAACATACGCAATAGGGATGTTAACAATTTTTCGGAATTGCTTTTATTTTGAAGAGTGACATTTGTTTACCATAAAAAATATCACGGGAAATCCGTTAAGTTGGCAACACTGCTAAGAGCATTTAGTCTGTAAAGTACATACAAATAAGATTCAAAGTCGAATGACCGAGTGGGGAGGACGGCGTTACGGTCTTCCATCCCTCTTTCTTGTGAACATAAGAAAGAGATGCACGATCACTAAAATTCGGTCCCCAGGCCCGCGATAAAAGCTATGCAATAGCTTAAAAGGAACTCTACATATTCGCTATTGCAGACTTTCACATATCTCAGTTCCAAACAGATTAAGTAAATTGATCTCGAACTGATCTGTTTAGTACTTACAACGTGATTGTACTGACAACAAACGGTCACATTTTTTATATTAATAGGATTGGTTAATACGAATGTAATGAAATCGTAATTGAAAAATGTAGAAGTAGGGGCAGGGAGTTGAAATGTATCAGGGTGACTTCAAGTAGAGAGTGCATCGCTTTCTTCTAGGTAAGCGCGCGCCATAGTAGACTGCAACTTAGTAACATCGTGTAGTTCAAGTTTGATTAAGGATCCTTGGTAAATTTTTTCACTTGATTACTATCAAGATAATTTTCCGTGAGTACCTAGCTTCATAGTGGTAGCTTCATTCTGATGAGACACCCAACAGTTCCCTGTGTGAAACTCTCGAATGTGGTAGCTGGGCTTGAAGTTATGATTACAAAAAATATAATATGTTAACATTTTATGAATACTACGGAATTAAAATAATAACAATTTATACTCTTAAATAAATATTTACCACTAGTATTAATTAAATTGAATACTAAATTAATCAAAAATATACAAACACATCATATTTTATAATGTCTTAAGGACTAAATGGATCAGGCTGAAATTTGAAACTCGCTAAGATTATAGTCTGGAATAAGCTAATTTGCTTCTTTATATCCCTAAAAATTTAGAGTGCCTCAGGTGATAGTAATTATTTAAATGCGAAGCGGACAAAGTCACGGGCATACAATATGTACGTATATGTTCATTGTTTATGCATACCTACTTATTAATGACACGTGGAAAGTTCTCGAGTCACGTAGATTAGTTCTGGGATTCCCCGGAGAAGCAGGCACGTGGACTGATCAGGTCATGATGTCATCATTGGTATTCTGTAAAGAAATATATTCATATAAAACCTATTTCACAATCTTTGTTAATAATAATTTTGCACTAGGTAAGTTACGGTTGGTCTAATCGGGAGAACGGCGACGGCGCTCGCTTGAGACAGAATTGGACATATACTATGTCGTAAGCCGGACCCATTCTGGGCAAAGGTCAGTCTCTGGATTCCACATTTCACACATGTCACTTACTATCAGGCGGACAGTTTATTTGTAAACCACTAAGTATTTTAATGAAATATGTATTTTCTATAGACGATAACAATCCGTGTTTGCAATCCAGATCACAGTACTGCTTCTATATCTACGTAACTTTTTTATTATAAGGACTTATCTCAATTAGTTTTTCATTTACATTAATTTAATTAACGGTAAGATACTAAGTAACTTTAGAAACCAAACTGGTTGAGGTTACTGCAATCGGAAATGACGGCTCTCACTCTCACAGATTTTCCGTTCGGCTCGGGGAAACCTGTTTCACATCAGGTGCCTATGTACATGTACTCGTATTTAGATGCAAATGTTTTTGTGTTGCACCTTGCGCGGTTTATGTACTTCAAAAGGATTTACAGCTGCTATAACTATACTAGCCGACCCAGCGAACTTTGTCCCGCCATAAAGGCAATTAATGATCAGATTTAGGATTTTGACGACTATACTGATGTTTTGACTGATATTTTTTTAGTGATGAAAATCATAATGCTATTTTTTAATACTCATTAAATCATTAATTTGCCTATTCCGCACGAAGACATATCCAAAAAGACAAAAATAATAAAATTGGTTCAGGGATCTTTGAGTTATGAAGATAACTTTTTATTGTGACACAAAAAAAAACAGAAAATATTACAGTAAAACACTTATGAACTAGCGCCACAAAAGGCGGCCTTATTGCTGAGAGAAATATCTTCCTGGCAAGCTTAAAAGGAAAATCGCCTAGAACAAGATTAGGCGAGGCGAGGTGACGTTTTTCTTAATACTAACTAATCAATCCTATAATTTAAAACAATTTAATGATTATATAAATATCTAATGAATGTATGTTTATTATTATGTTAGTCAACGAATAATATTATTAATTGCTTGTTTTAATAGGTATATAATATGTACTCTTTGTTTGTGAACTCCCGCCTTCCTTTGTTATTTTTAATCCTTTTCCATACCACGGTTTCCTGGAAGAGATCGCTTTTAGCGATAAGGCCGACAATTGTTTCAAATTTTTTTTTTTAGGTAATGTTTTCATTTGATGCTTTGTATTTAATTTAGTGCAATAAAGAGTTTATCTATCTATCTATCTATTACAATTGCGAGTTAACAATGTAGTTATAAAGGGCGTAATTAACACACATTTCCAAACACAACTTTCTTGATCTAAAATAGGTTACTACTATTTTTATGTATTCGAGTAAGAAAGTTGTCTAGTACATTGTTAACAGGAATTCTTATTGTCCAAAACTGTATTTAAGTAGGTATACATTCGACCATTTACTCTACACACTCTACACATTCTTAATGTAAGCCGAATTGGAACCAACACATATTCGTTTCCAAGCATACATAGATGGCATAATGTTGTGATAATAATTTTCCCCGACGCGACGGTGAATAAAACGGAGTGAGAAACATGAAAATTGGAAACTTATACCTCTCCGTTTAACCACCAACTCGCCTGATTGGTAAGCGACGGTGTGGATGTGTTGCAGATGATAGACGAAGAAGATGTATAAAGATTCGCTGTGACTTTCAAAAGTTCATATTAAATTTCTCAGGAGCTAGCGAAGCCGTCAGTCAGTTTATTCCATTTTTGAACATGAGTCGAAGAAAAGGTCACTCTTCGATGACAGGACAAAAGATAAGAGTTTATACTACGCCCCAATAGCGCTAAAATCAGATTTCAGATTTTTATAAAATAATAAATATCTAAATAAATAAATCTGTGTCTCATATTTCATCCCTTTCCTTTCAGCCGTTCCAACATCATTGAGATACAAACATTCAAACATCCAACTATTCAAAGTTTTGCATTTATCACTACATAGTATAAAACAAAGTCGTTTTCTCTGTCCCTATATGTGTATGCTTAGATCTTTAAAATTACTAAACAGAATTTGATGCGGATTTTTTAGCTTGATTCCAGAGGAAGGGTTATATGTGTAATATGTGCATACAACAGTAGAGAAACAATAATAATTTTAAAGGTTTCTAATGTAAATAAACACATTTTTTTGCGCTTACTTTGCAAACGCTGGCGAGATGCATCCTACGGCATCCTACGAGATGGATCAAAATAATGAACTGCAGTATTGTACCTCTTAAAAAGGTCTACCAAAAAGTCAACAATGGTATATTTATGTCTATCTCTTAAAGATAACCCACAATAACCATTTTTTTTGTATTTTTAGTATCAGCATTGCACTCGTGCGAAGCCGGGGCGGGTCGCTAGTATTTGTGTATAGCGAGCCCATGGAAAAAGTGTTTGTAATTTGATGATGTAAATTCCTATTCTAAAATCGCAAAATTAATAAAAAAACAGCTGTTTCATTAAATGTTCATCGTTTGGCAAGATAAACATAATATGGATAAGCAAAATTTTTTGCAGTTACGTGTTAGGGATAATGGTTGATGATGTATTCCAGGTGATTTCGGCTAAATCGACTACGTAAATTTATTATTATATTAGTTACTAACTGTAACCTGCCTCGCTTCGTTGTGGCACATTGTGATCCAAAAATTAGATAAAAACAATCCTTGATGCGGATTATTTGTAAACACTGTAAAATTTCAGCTCGATTGGAGCAGAACTTTTTGAGTTTTTGAAGCGTACACAAACCAACATAACATTTTTAAATATAGACATTTACTGAATCCTTGTTTGACTTATATAGCAGTCCTAATTGGAAACAGGAATTCGGTAAATAAAAGTTACTCGTAAGACGTAAGATGATTGATTATTCAGGCAACTATACTTTTTATGGATCCATAAGTTTTTTCGAAGCGGCTTCTCCGTAAAGTTTTCCTTGTATACTTTTTCCGTGAATTGCTTTATGAAACAAAAAACAGGTTAAAATATCAACTTTCTAGTAAATTACAGCTTTCTTTATTTTATCTTGTGCGTATTTTGTAGTAGCAATACTAACTTATTTGTAAGTATGATGCAATATTATGTCTTACAACACAAAGTTGCACATTTTCGTTCGACTGAGTACGAGCTTATGGTAATGGAAAACATGTTGAGGAATTCGGCTGGTTCCGAGCTAAACGTCTTGCGATGATATTGGATATACAATTATAGGTATACACCAACCAGTACTTCTATCGACTACTTAAATCGACTTTAGCTTTGCTATTGTTGTCATTTTAAGCGAAACGAAAAGAGAGAGTAATCAAAGCTAAGATATTTTTAGTTTGAAGGTACACCCTGAGGTCTTAGCTAGCGTGATGGCATTTTAAAACCTCTCTCTTCACGACACATTTTCTCATTTAAAGAGAAAATCCCATGGGTGTAGTTCAAGTTAGTAGCCTTATGTGTATGACATATGATCTAAATTGATAGGGCAAATACCTACGCTGTAGGTACATAGTAATCAATGTTTTGATTCAATATATTTCCTTCGTAATATAGTATTTGGTTGTAGATACAATTTGGAGTTATGCAAATTCCAAAATAACATGGTTATGAATAATAAAGTTACTAGCAACGCTCCGTGGTTTCACCTGCGTAATTTCCGATCCCGTAATTTTATCGTGATAAAATAGCTAAATAGACTTTAGAAATAGAGATTGGTCAATGGATCATTCAGGTGTGCTTAGTGTAAGTAGTTAGTCAGGTATATTCAGGTATGTAGCGTAGTCATACTTATTGTATTTTAGTTTTTTTAATAAAATAGATATATTCCTATGTGATATATGGTAGGTATAATAATGGATAGTAGTCTATGGTCTATTCCAAACTGTCATCTAACTGTGTATCACATTTCAACCCGATCTGTTTAGCCGTTTCGACGTAATAGAGTAGTATAAAAATCATCAAATTTGTCACATTTATGGTGTTGTGATAATATTACTAGGATTTCGCTAGTAGTAAATTGGTCAAGAAAAATAATTATGATGTTGCCCTTTATTTATAAACGTCAGAAGCTCATTTGGGGGAAGGGGCTTTTTACAACTTTTGTCTTTCCTGAATACGGAATAACAATCTAAAATATAACTGCTATCCATCTATTTCTACGAAACTAATATGAACTGTTGATAGTAAGTAATTATTATATATCAGTTTGTAGTAATATGTCTGATGTAGGTATGTCATATATACACTTATCTCAAATGTTTAATATCCTCTGAAGACCATATCTTTTGATGCAACGATTTTGATGATTTGTTGAGTTTTAAGGGTGCGGATAACGTTTGCATGTGTTAGATTAGGGGTTCCAAGGAACCCCTAACCTAACGTTAAAAGTGAATAAATGTGTGTTTATTATCGATCAAATCGAGAATTATATGATAGTTATGTAAAAAGAAAGGAATTGATGTATTTCCGGAATCATATAATAAGTATAATATTGTTATAAATAATAAGGTTAAATATAAGTAATAAATAATATTGTATAACGTATATTAATAACGAGTAAGTAATTCAACGTGGTCAAATCCACCGCCTATTCCGCCATTACTTGTTATTGTGTAGTTGGAGGGGCGGCGCTATGACTTTGGCGAGTGGGGTTGATCACGACTAGTATAAAAGCGAACGTCGTTCTGTTCGGGCCTCTTGTATATTATTCTCTTGGTCTTACTTATTGCTCTTGCTATTATGCTGGCTCTTATGTATTGTTATCTCTTGCTGTTCTTGTTCTCCAACGGTTGACACATTGTAAAGATAAGTATTATAACTATTATCTAAGGTTTACTTGTGTACAGATTATGTATGTGATGGCGCAGAGTTTTCTTGGCCACTTTCTTTCTCTGTCGTCTAGGGATTTGCGAAAGTGGTATTAGAGTCTTTTAATATAATGAGAATACCCTCTTGGGGTTTATCAGTAATATAACGATGAACTAAGAATAAACAACATTCAAATATCATCAATTGGTTCTTTCTATTCATCCTACTACCTTTAAGTAAATAACAGCATATACACATCTAAGCTCACAGAATTAAGGCTATCCTGACATAAATTGGGTCATAACAGCACAGAATCCTAACAGATTCTAACACATGCAACTCAATCTGTGAGATAGAGCCGCATCAATATGGTTAAATTTTTTATTGCGACGAAACGGAAAGTAAGGGATTTTAAATAACTTTTACTTGGTGGAAATAAGTGATGTAGTTGAGTATAGATTCTTTCTCTTTTTAGGTATTTCACTTTCTACTTATTATTAAAATTTAGTTTGACTCTTAATAAAGATCAAGTCAAGTCAAGTCAAAAAATTTTGTCTGGATTCCAGCTAATTTTCTAATTTATTTCACGACTTTTGTTTTCATACTTTCGTTTTTGTCCTGCTATGAAAAGATGTGTTGCTTACCATTTCATACCCCTCTTACTCATTTCACCCTACAGATCAAATTCCCTGTTGATCGGCGATGAAACGAATCTCGCTTAAATTCACAAGTCACTAGCGGGGGCGCAGGACGAGGTAAAAAGCCGCGCTGTGATAAGTCGAATATCCGTGTGACGTGCACTACTCTCCACCAATGATCGGACAAAACGAGATAAAGTTATGCAGACTTCTAAGGACAGAGCAGGATGCAAAGAAAGACATCAACGGGTTCCTATTTCGTTTTTTTTAATGTCTAAATTTAATTTTGTAGACTAAAGATGTTTTGTTTTTCTAATTACATATTGCATTAAATTACTTATTTGTGAAATGATTTACCGTTCTTTGTAAAGCTTGATGTCCTGCTATTCTTTCCGCACCATTTCACTGACCAGAAAGCCATATTTTATATTTTTACGGTTTTTTTTGCCCGCAATCTTTGGTCGAAATCAAAAGCCTGACTGACCGAATTTGCAACAGGTATAGTCCAATTATGCTAATAGAACGCTAAGGAGTGGCAGTCGTACGATCAGTCAAATGTGTATATTGTCTTTGTCTCAGCCTTTTATTTCATTAGAATCAAGAAGTTAGACTCAGAAGTTATTTCTATACAAATTTCTAGCCACATTGCATTTGCTTCTATTTAATAGATAGATAACATATTCACTTATCAATGACATAACCTTCTCAATCTCTGGAGTGTGTTTTTGTGAACCGTACTTACTTGAGATAACGATTAAATTGCCACGTTAAGCAAGAATATCTAGCAAATGTATAAAATAATGCTGTGAATACTAGATTTGCGTTTATCGTTTGCCTATGTACTTTTGAAACCATATACAAAATTGAGTCATTTTAGATCAATTCTGTTTCTTTGAATTTGTTTCACGTTGCATACGTTGGGTATGCCGATTTAATTTGAGTAAAAAAGACTATAATTTTAGTTTGTGTAAGTCAGTTGGCGTTGTCGGCGGAGGCGGTTCCAGATTAAATTTCTCGATGCCTGATTAACTGACTGACTGATTAAGCAGACAGCTACGGACGACCCATTATCGGATGGGTAACTGGAGTAATATCTTCAGTGAGCTGAGTGCCGGATAGCACGTATTTTATTGCTTTATTCTCATTCCTTTGTACTCTTCTAATATTGTTAGCGTTTCTATATAGACTAGATAGAGAGATACTTTGAGTCGCCGTTGAAGGCAAAATGTTATATATATTATGTAAGTACTGAGATTACAATAAATAAATTAAAAATAAAACAACAAAAAATAAAAATATTTATTTCATAACACGTATTCTATAAGTATTCCTATTTATAATTACAAAAATGTATTCTTGTAGACGAGTGATTTTAGAAAAGCTATGTGTTATTATAGAATACAGGCCGAACGAACGAAGGGAGTGAATATTGTATTTTATATTTTTATAAATATTATGTATTCAAAATCGTAACTCCAGGTTGCCACTAGCCAATCCAAATCGGTATAAAAATGTTTGTCATCAAACGAGCTCTAAAAGTTAACATTAAGCTTGAGTCCAGTTTTATAATATGGTGGGTAATAAACATGTTACAGCAAACTAAGTATACTAAAATATATTCGCTCGGTGTATATCAAAAGCCGTAGTGGTCTAGTGCCCACACATCCGATTTCATAATCGTTATGTCTTAAGTTCAAATCCCTTCTGTATTTCTAAGTATTTTTCCAACTGCTGATGAACAAGTTTTTCACGAGACTGGCTTTGAGGAGGGAAAATATCGTGAGGAAATCGGCGTGTACCAAGAAAGATACCTTTTGAGAACATGTGTCAGGTCAGCGAAGTCTTCATTTTCTCTTGTGAGAGAGTGTCCCGTCTTCCACCAGTGATAATGAGAACATAAAGTGGACTGCTTATGATATCACTGTATCACATGTACATATTAGTCCACTAACGTTTTAATAATACACATATAGGTGTCACAGAAGGCCTGCTCTAAGTTGGAAATCAATAAAACGCATTTTAATGGCCTCATAGATCGATAGGAAGTCTTTATTGGCCACTATACTAAAATAAACCACAAGACAGGATCAGATTCAGAGGAGGGCAACCGGGGCATAAGCCCCTGACCTCCACACCTGTAAATCTCTCCATTCCACGAGACAAATTATTAAAACAAGTGAAACGACCCTATAGCTAAGAGCGGTCTCTTCCAGGTAACTGAATAGTAAATTTTGCTCATAATGATGAGTCGAATATGGATGGGCCTTTCAACTTAAATTGTGCTTTTGTAAAAATGCTTACAATAAAATTAACATGCTTACGTCCACATTTTAAAAATAAATGTATATCATAATTAAATAACTATAAAATTGGTCTGACACTTTTCCGAATGTAACATAAATATTCCCCACTGTGGGTTTTCAGAAATATCTGTTGCCAAGTAGAGTTCAACATAGAATAGTGCAGAGAGAAAACTGCCGGGAACTTATGCTCGAGCGGCACGAGGCTAGTTTTTCAAAATAGGATACCAAGCTAGTATTAGTAATCTAGCAAGCTAGTACTTCTAGCTTCGTGTAGACAAAAACTAGCGTTGCGTAGCGTTGTCTACACGAAGCTTACTAGCTAGTACTAACTTTCCTATCCTGGCTTGAAAAGCTAGCTTAGTATAGCTCGGGCTTTAGTTACTCAAATCAAAACTTATTAAACTCTGGAGACTAACCTATCACACTTTAATTCTAGGTGAGACAGTGGAGTGCTAGGTGGTGATTTGAGCTCTTCATGTTCCAATAGCTACGTCGTGGCACTGTGTTGTGGACAGACGTGTTGTTTGCCATCATGCTCATGTCTAGCTTCTCCCCTCACTCTATATTATATTAGAAAAATGTAAAAATCGTTTTATCAAGGTAGGTATTGTAGGTAGTTCTCAAAGTTTAATTGTCAGGCTTCTCTAATGTATAACAAAAATGTTATTAGGTATTATATAACTACAAAAATATTTTCTTATAACTTTAATTCGAAAAATGTTCTGGTGCTATTTCTAACGAAGCGTTTTCAAAAAGCAAATATAATTCTGTGAAAAATAGTTATCAGTTTTGCCACAGGTAGCACTAAAGTTGAATTTTGTTAGAGAATTGAATATTCTCTAACAAAATTCCCATACCTAGTTTTTATTTAGTACTGGAGCATACAAATAAGGGTATGGCAAATACGTTCAAGCTAGAGTACGCGTCCCTAATTTCAAAATCCGAAAAATGGGTCCGAAAAAATTTTCCTTTATCTTAAACTAGATGTCCGCCACGGCTTCGCCCGTGGTACATTATATAGCACTCATCGGGATCTCAACATATCCAACGGTGAAAGAATTACTGAAATCGGTTCAGAAATTCCTGAGAATATCGCTTTCAAACAAAAAAACCTCTTCAGCTACCTGCTACGCTACCTGTCGGAAATTGGTCGTACCAATTCAAATTTAGAAACAAAGATTAGCAAAGATTCTTCAACTTCAACTTTTTCTTTTGGCTTCCATTCCGTGATGTCACCGTTGACATGACGACGATGAAATGACGTTTAGCTGTCGTTTACGTTTTATGTCACGTCACACGGGAACGCGGTCGAACGTTCCATGGAAACGTGATAAAAATTATCCTATGTCCTTTTTCTGGTCCTGAGCTACCTCCTCACAAATTTTTAGCCAAATCGGTTCAGCCGTTCTTGAGTTATAAATGGTGTAACTAACACGACTTTCTTTTATATATATAGAAGTAGGTCCCAAATAAGACTCATTTCAGCAAACCTATATTATTTACGTAAGAGTTTTTAATAGCGATGGCGACGTTTTCAACCCTTACTATTTATTCTGAGATGTGCTGTAACAATTATGATAAAATTTAGGTTATAATTTCAGAAGAATTTGTAGATATGCTAGTGGCCCTAAATTTAAATAGGTAAATGAACATTGTGCTATTCAACAATGTTGCACAGGAAATGGTGGAATAGATAACCTCATTTTTAATCTCAAGCTTCTAAACATTGTCAAGGCACTGAATTGCTTCTCGGGTCTGGAATACGGGAAATGTGAGTAGCGTTTTTTGTGTATGTATTCAACATAAGTAACTTCAAGGGAAAGTGAAGTCTGCCAACCCTCAACTTGGCTAGCTTAATATGACTTTAACTTCCCTACTTGGTGAAGGGGAGACTCCAGTATATTATGAGCTGAAACGAGAGATTATACAATAGTAGTTTTGTTCCAATAGTCCTGTAGTGTTATCTTTCAGAGATAAATTTGACCGTATTATTTAATTACATACATTAAGTAATCTTACCGTTACGATAAAACAGTATCGTAAAATTGTTATTTTGCTTAGATTTGGAAATCCAAAATGAAAACGAATAATGATATATCGTTTTATCTCTGGGTGATAGCACACCCCGGACACTCCACTAAAACTCCATACAAGCTCCGCTGTGTAGCTACCTACTCTTCACACAACTACGCAGATGTCGTTCGTACACACGCGTGAATGTGTGCGTTAGCGCTAGGGCTACTGAATTATTTTATTGAATATTTGTGCCCCTTGAGTATTTGCCCCCACTCTGGGGACGTAAAGTAGTTTATAAACTTGCTGTAATGTTGAGTTACATAAATAGAATGGTGCCAAATTATACTATTCTAATTAAAAGTGTGTATGTATTGCCGCGTAAAATCAAACGAAACCGATGATCGATAGGTACCTACATATCTATTTTTGTTAGTAGGTACACATTCGCATATTATTTTACACTTACCCAAGAAGGAAACTTTATTCTGTCACTGTAATTATTCCTCCAGGCGTTATCAATCCGTGCCCAAAACTAGCTGTGTAAGCTTTGAGAAATTATTACTACGTAAATAATATTATCTCAATGTGTGTAAGTTACGAACTTTGAGTTAAAAATTACTACGTTATTATAAAGCAACGTTATTTAAAAGTTTCTTATCTTACGTTATTTTATCCTTAGGAAATTAAATAAAGCTTTTATTCTTGTCCCGTTTATTTGACGGACAGCCGTAAACAGTACAGCAACCCACCATGATGATATTTCGTTAGGAATTAGATGTTCGATACCAGCCCTTCGATGAGTGCTCCTAACGTATCCGAAACGGCCTGAGGGGTGAGAAAGCTTGAAATTGGCGGGGGGTGGGGAGTGTCCGTTCTATCTATATTATCTATTCTATGGTGATAGCCCCAGTGCAATATGAAGGGAGCTGTGTTGTGAGGTGTGACATTTCTGCTCATGGATGGAGAAAGCTTCGGTTGTAATTTTTTTTTAATTTTAGCTTACGTTCAGGAAACATTTCATAACTACTGCCCGAAAAATTAAACGTCAATCTATTTTGTCCGTAAATAGAATATCTCTCAAAGTATTCATCTTTATCGACTTACAAACTCTTTATTTCTCTCTTAGATTTATATAAAATGTTCTTTTATACAAACCTTGTCCTGACAATAAAAAAAGAAAAATAATAATCCAATTTGGTGCTGTCTCTCGAAAACTATGCGCATACATACATTTCAGCGATTCATTTTTATTTCTACAGATTACTTGTTTGATATAATAAAATGAAAAGGACTGTCATACTCGTAGTGGGTACTGATCACAGACTAAGTAGAGAGAGAGACGTACTAATTTCTCCATTGGATCACATTGAGTTATGCCTTCATAGTTGACGTTTGGCATCTGTTTATACGAAGTTTGTGGTTAAGGTGCGAACACAATGAAATGAGATTACAATGCAAGGTTACCTGCCTACGGCTTCCCCGGGAGTAGCGCCACACTTGACCCACTAACATGATTCCTATTTGAGCTCCTACACGCAACTACATACTTACGTTCGTACTTCAGTGGCTAAACTCTTGAGACGTGGGAGATAATATAAGATAGTTACCTGTGTTTGTTTGTTTTTTTGCAACTGTAAAAGTCTTTTTACTGAGTGATGAGTGATTCACTTGCGACCAATTCTGAAATTTAGAGGGTGTTGTTTGCGTAAAATGCTGATCTAGGCCAAGAAAGGGTTCTAAAAAACTGCCATTATCTACGCGATAATGACGAGGCAGGACACCGAATGACATCATTCCATTTCATACTCCAGATGCGTACAAAGTGGACTGCGGCTGTGGTTGTCCCTACTTTGATCAAACAAAGCCTACGCTTTCATGCACTTTTGGTGAAAAGATCAAAGACCATATCACAAGTGCAAAATATTTCCAAACAGAAAAATGCGATTGCTGAGAACTTGCTTTGAAATATTATTCGTAAAATGACCATCGAACTCTACCTACGAGTCGAGGAAATCGATCTAATAGTGAGGTGTAGGTATCCATATTTTTATTATAGTTTAATCAGGGTCCTCTGTGAAGATACTGACTATTTTAAAGGTACTCGTACATGTTATTTTAAGTATTTCATAGACAGAATATGTGCTGACCGTTTTGAAGTATTGCTTGTAATTTTATCATTATCGCTGATTCCACAGCAATCCCGAAATTAATATTTTATTCAATTTTTCGTTGTTTGTTTCCTTCTAAACATTAACAATCTTTATACTTTACGTACTCAACTGATACACATGTTTCAACTAATATAATTCCGTGATTTAAGATCATTATATTTAGAAACTTCCGGTGAATGTTTGTTTATTGGTCTCTTCTTAGCTGAAATAATTTCTACTTCAGAAATGATTTCACGGTATAGAATTGTTCTCACTCAAGTTTTAGCTAAAAAAACAAGTTTGTTACATTTGTTTCGTCCTTGAATTTTCAATTTTGATTTCAGACTACTAGATGTCGACAGCGGTTTAAAACAGTTCTATTTTTTATAAATTTGCTAGAATGCATTAAAGTTACCTAGTTTTCATATCTATATTACAGAAATGCGCCAAGTAACACTTTAGCTTAAAAATTATTGTACTGTCCCATTAGGTGTGAACGTAACGAGCTATGATGAACTGAACTATTTATTTAACGAAATGAATACCAAGTACTACACCAGAGGTATATATCAGTACAACGACCTTAAGACTCAACCCAGTTAAGTCCCAGAACGCACCGTGAAGGCAGTTGCAAACAGCTGCGGCCAACAGAACGGCCCCCAAGGCCGTACCGAAATAGTGGCATATGAATCTAGTAGCGTAACATTGTTACTGCTACGTGTCACTAATAATACTTTACAGAATTAGCAAGTGTGTCAACTGGTCTTTGAGTATTTGCGTACGTTTTAGATGAAGGGCTCGGTTTGCTAACTAGGATAAGTTGAGAAGTTGCAGTATGTATTCTGATTACTAAGTACCTAGACTATGAAGTTAGGAATGCAGCTATGTCGTAAGTATACCTGACTACAGATACTCGCAACTGCTTACCGGGTAGACTTAGCCTTTGGTAAATAGGTAGATACCTTTAGGCTAACGTAAGTTGCTTACCATAAGTTGTTAAATTGATCTTGCTTCGTCACACCGTTTCTTTGAAAATACTTCTTACATTATGATCAATGTTTGGTACATTCGAATAAAAAAAGTGTTTAAGTTTTAGTATTCATGTACATGTATTCATGTCATTAGTACTCGTGTGGTGTATACATAGTTAGGTGCATAGTTTAGGTCAAAACTGTAAATTGTTATATATTATTTAAGTTTATTGTTAACTGTGTACTGTTTTGTATACCTAAATAAATAAATAAATAAGTATTTTTCTAATACATCTACATATTTATGTTGCCAAAACCATAGAAGACCATGTAGTGGTAGGACTCTTAGCAGAGTCCGCCTAGGGAAGTACCACACCTTTGCCAGTTATTCTACCGCTAAACAGTAATGTGTAAACATTACTGTGTTCCGGTTTGAAGGGCAATCTTTCCAGAGAAATTACAAGGCTTAGAGATATAACATCTTAGATCTCTGGGTGACGAGCGCAGTGCAGTGCTAGGTAATGATTTGGACTCTTCATGTTCCAATAGTGTCACTGTGCTGTTATGTGGCAGGCATGTTGCTTACCATCAGGCACATGTCCTGCTCGTCTCGTCACTCTTCATTCAAAGAAAATAAAAAGAATACACACTCTGTGTACTTAGCTAACCACTTAAATTTTCTCTATAAAAGCATGTCTAATAAAGTTTTTTTGAAGAGAATTAGTATCTCCCCGTTGTTTTACCCATTATTTTTACGCGATAAAAAATAGCATATGCAAGCTATAATCTAACTGAAATAATCTAATCGAACTGAGCGGCACCGTTTCATGGTAGATATTCCAAAGACACGAAGAGGTTTGAGTCTACGTCTATATTTGTGATAAGAAATTCTAGGCTGTGGAATGAGTTGCCTGAGTGGGGGTTTCCCGATAGTTATAATCTTTGTGTTTTCAAATCGACAGTGAATAGGTTTTTTCTAGGTAAACACGCTCCATCGTAGATCGCGTCGTCGCTTAACATCAGGCGAGATGGCGGTCAAGTGTAAACCTATTTAAAAAAAAAAGCTTCAAATTTCAACCCGATCCGTACAGGCATTCCGTCATGACTGAGCAACAAACATCCAAACATATTTTCATACCTCAAAACAACTTTAATATTAGTAGGATAACGTAAGCTATTATAATCAATAACTTATTTGATCTATCATATTTACGTGTATTGAATATGTTAGATCGAGAATCTGGTTTCGAATATTAGAATGTGCGAATAATTATGTATGACTCGCAGAGGCTCGCGGTTTTACCCTTGTAGTTCGGTTTTCTGTAATATTCCCGCAATGTAATATGTACCTGTACACTGTACACGAATGCACAAGAAAGGCGGCCATCAGAGAGGAGTGGCGGCGTGTTGTAAAGCTTGCCATTAACGCCTGAAGTGATGACCACGACCACTCTGTCAAGAGTGATACCGACGAAGAAGAAGAATATGTACCTGTAGTGTAGTGTAACTTTGTTTCAAGAACCCTATCCGTTCACACATCTCTACGTGATTGAGCAAACTTTGACATTTAAAATAATACTAGCAGCGAACTGCGATTTCACACGCGTAGTTTCCGTTCCCAGTGATTTATTTATTTATTTATATTTCCCGCGCTGAAAAGCCAATGTGCTATTCCAGAAAGTAATCTGTGTTCCAAATTTCAACCCAATCCATTCAGGCATTCCGTCGTGATTGAAACAAACGTCCAAGCAATTAAACATCCACACTTTCACATTTTTAATTTTTTAATATAATCATCTCATCTCATCTTCGAAAACCTTTCCGACCGCTTGGTCGACGCGATGCGGTATCAAAATGCTGGCGTTTATTCGGCCCAATGCATAAGCATTGCCATTCAGCGAGGTAATGCAGCCAGCATGCTGGGCACGCTTCCGACTGGTAGTGGGTGGTTGACATCTTTTTTTCATTCATCATTTCATCATTTGTATACCTTTAATGGTCTATGAATAAATCAGATGTGCTTAGTGTATTTTAGTTTTGTTCATAAAGGCTCTGATGGATTGAAGAAACGTCAAATAATATTGAGTAACCAAATTTGATTACTAAAAATCTGAGAGATAATGTAACTATGGACGAGGTAGATGATTCGCATCAGGTTTATCTGATGGCAAGTACCACTACCACCTTTAACAGCATTATGCCACGGAGCTATTTCACCACCTAGCACTACAGTGCACTCGTCACCATACATACTCGTATAATTATATCTCTATACATAAAAATGTTATGTTGGTTTGTGTACGCTTCAAAAACTCAAAAAGTTCTGCGTCGATCGAGCTGAAATTTTAGAATGATATATAATTCGCATCAAGGATTGTTTTTATCTATTTTTTGCATCACAATGTGCCATAGCGAAGCGTGGCAAGGTACAGCTAGTATTTTATAAAAAGATTCTTGCATTTTAACTCAGTACAAATAACCGGTTATTGAAACTAATACAGCCACTGTGTGCATTCCGCTCAAACGATAAATTACACGAGGCTTTAAAGTGTCCACTTTAAGATTATTACATTTTAAGAGGAGAATACGGCTTTTCGTACATACTAATAAAAGTGTTTAACAACTGAATTTCAATTATAAATTAAGTACCATCAGTACGATAAATTACCTTCCACTTTGAGTCGACATTTCTACAGCATAGGAATTAAAATTGTCAAAACTGCATGCTAGATTTTTCACATTACTTCTAATCAGGGAGAATAGTTAGAAACCTTCTAGATCTGCATGTGCTGTATTCGTACTCAAATTAGACAAAATTGAACTAAAGGCTGGTATTTTAATATGGCAACTATTAAATTAAAGTGTTAGTTAGGGTGACAACTATCGTTCTCTGCATGAGGAATTTGACTTTGAGGATATGACGAGAAGCACAGCGTTTAGCAGTTTTTAAAGCATATAAAGTTCGCCTGGGGAAGTACTAAACCTTTGCCAGTTATTCTGACGCCAAGCAGTAATGTGCAAACATTACTGTGTTTCGATGATTTGGACTTATCATGTTCTAATAGCTGCGTGTCACTGTGCTGTTATGTGGTAGGCAATTTGCTTACCATCAGGCACATGTCAAGCTCGTCCAGTCACTTTTTATTTAAAAAAATAAATAAGAAATCGTTGCTCCTTACCGTATTGCACTCGTGAAGAGTGCAATACGACTACTATCTATTTATCACTATAAGGAGGTTTATCTCACAGTTCTGTTACTTTTATGGATTTCACGTGGAAATAAAGCACGTTAGTGCGTATATTTCAAAATGTTCTTATGTAAAGTCCGCGTGGTCGTCATCATACTAACGTTAGTAACTAATACCACCTTGCCCTTTCTTCTATCGGACTTCTCGTATCTCGAAAAAGCGACATCGTTTCATGGTTGATGTTCCAAAGACACGAACGAAGAGGTTTGATTCCACGTTTGTAATAAGAACTTCTAGGTTGTGGTTTACGTTGCCAGAGTGTGTTTTCCCCGATAGTTATATTAAAATTATGGAGTCGTCCAATCGAGGTAGAATCGGCTCCTTCTAGGCAAACACGCTCCATCGTAGATTGCATCGTCGCTTGACATCAGGCGAGATGGTGCTCAAGTGATAACCTATTGTAGTTAAAAAAATGCACGAAACTCATTTACATCAGTGCCAGTTATAATATTCTTAGTGTCGACCTTCACATACATATAATAAGCCAACTAATATTATAAATGATAATGTTTTATAGTTGTTGTTCAAATGCATCGGAGCGGCGGAAAATAGAATAAGCACATAGCTACTTTTAATTGCATAAAATCACTGTAACTTGAATTACGCGGGTAAAACCGTGGGGCGCGCCTGTTACTGTTATGTAAACGGTTAGAAATACTTCATACGCTATGGAATCTACTATCGCCACGAAGTAGTTTTGCGGCTTTTTGTCTTGTTTGCGACTGAAAACGGCTCAGGAGCTGAATACTCAATAGCAAGTTTGAAGGTAGTGGCGGGAGAGGACTGCCGGTACTATGGTATGCTAGACGCCAGCCCTTATGGCACCCGCTTACGAGTATGTCCCAAAGCTGATCACAGCGTGTTTTGGGTTCAAAGGCGCTGATGAGACAGCATTTGTGGTGTTAAGTCGGACATTACCCGACCATCTCCCACAGGCAGGCAGCCAGAGAGCTCATACGATACTTACTTATGATAGTTAACAATACCAGGCTTAGGACACACATTTGTATTCATCACACAAATATTTGTCCCGAGTGGGAATTCAACCTGGCTCCACGAGCAGATCTATTAAGCCGAGGTCAGCCGTCAGCCAGTCATTGGTACACCAAGTTACCACAATACTTTCAATGTATATGAGGAGACTGTGAGGTATATTGTCTACTACTGTATAAAGCAAAACTGTAGTTATAACGTAGCCTAGTATATAGTAGTATATAGCCTAGACGCCTTAGGGCAGCCAGTTGATTATAGGGCAGAATGGACTACAATTACTTCAAATGATTAAGTTGGTAAACACTATGCCATTAAATAAATAAATAGACTTTGACCATAAATACTGATGTACTCATACTCGTATAAAAACCCGATACTCGTTACTTTATCTACAGCGGTCTTCTTAGATTTTACAATATCCGCATCTCTACTGTCTAACTGAAATTGTACTGATATCGTAAATGGTATCTTTCTTAATTTTCGCTCGAAATGAAATAAATATTTAAACTAAAAACGATTTAGTCAGATGCTAGACGTCAAGAATTTAAATATATGTAAAAATGACAACCCGTCCAGAGAAATTACAGGACAAAGAGATAAAATACATAATCTTATGTGTGAATATCGCTGTACAAAGTTAGGTAGTGATTTCGGCTCTAGATATATTATGTTGAAATATCTGTGGCAGTTGCTGTTATAGGTGGCGTTGCTAACCATCAAGTATATTTTCCAGTTACCATCAGGTACAGGCTTGCTCGTTCTGTTCCTCTACATTATAAAAATAAACGATGTTTCATTGTGTTAGCGAGAGAAAGTTTTTTTTTTTTTAATAAATGGTAACGAGACGATCCGGACATGTGCCTGATGGTAAGCAACATGCCTGATACATAACAGCACAGTGATACGCAGCTATTCGAACATGAAGAGTCCAAATCATTACCTAGCACTACACTGCGCTCGTCACCCAGAGATCTAAGATCTCTGGATGGATAATCTGGTATCTAAGATAAGAAGGGACATCAATACTAAAAGTTATAGATGTAAAAGCATACTAAACGACTCATAGAACACGTGTTTTCTAATTTCCACAAAAAATTTACCTTTACAGAAAAATTGTGAAAACGAGTATTTTGCTTGGAAATAAAAAAAATCTTTGCGAACGTGACAGTTGTTATCTATATTTCATCTATAGTAATAAGTTTAATTATTGTTGGTATTCTGAGCACCACTTTACTTTTAATAACCCATATAATACACCCATACCTATTTGACGAGGGCAATTTCAAATTGGATTTAAATTAATCTACAGTTAGGAAAATTCACACAAAATTAATTATTTGAGAATCCAAGTTGTAATTTTATTCAAGTGCTCTACTTCCGTTTACCTGATTTCATACCCTATTATAATCCTAAGTGAAATTAAATTTTCTGGTTGAAACAGCAGGAACGTACATACAAAGGCTATTAAATAAAACAAACCAAAATCCCGTAGAAAGCTGTAATAAAGAACGTAATGAAATTATAACATGCACGGCACAATAAATTAACATACATTGAGACAGTTACATGATAATATAAAACATTACAGCTATATATACGTAAGTGTCTAACTATAAGGATTGTATAAAATATAAATAAATTAAGAAACAGAGAGCTGTCAAACTGATAATAATTAACATAATTAACACAAGAGAAAATGCATTTTCATAAAATACTTAAAAAAATAACAATTGAATACACAAAATAAAATAAAATTAAAATTAAGCAGGTACAAATAAAATCACAGACAAGATACAATAAGAGACAGTAGGTAAAGTTCAACGAGATTTCACTAGAGTTCGTAAGATTTGAATTCCGCGCAGTAGAGCAGCACCGAAGCTACACGCCCCCGGAGTGTCGTACCAGATAGTGCATTTACAGTGTCAATTTTGCAACAGCAAACTTGCGCGAGCTTTGCAAACGCACTCCTGGCACGCACTCCGAGGCGTAACCAAACGTAGACACGATTCCCCATCACGAAAATGTCTTTGCCACTTGGCAGAGTCTCTACACGATTGCCACTCGGCAATTTACACGAATGACTTTACGCACTATAGTCCGTAACCTATAGGCGATCGCAGTTGAGAGACAGATGACATTTGCAAAAAACTGACAGATCTAGGTTTTTAATTTAACAGTTAATGATGTCACACCAATCTGTCACAGCGATCAGGCCTATAATTACGGGCTTAAAAACTTTTACACGGAGATTTAGCACTATAACGTCTTTGAACGACTGGCTGATTCTATTACGGAGCGTCTTTGCCGTTATTATCACTTAAACTACTTTTTGGCACTTGTTTGTAACTATTTTTGAATTATTGCGCATTTATATATGATCCATTTCAAGCAGGTTAGATGACAAGAATGAAAGTCAGTATTTTATCATGCTACGGTTGTTTTTGTTATATTACAGGAAGCTAAAGCGTTAGTGCTAGGTGTTAGTAATATTAGTGCGCAGAATAAACAAATAGCTATCACGTATATCTCGTGTGCGTTGCTATTATTGTGTAGTAATACACTAGGGACTATGTTTTCATTGTTATTCCACGTAACCAAGTACCTAAGCGTTTCATCATATAATTGACACTTATCTTGACACTATGATTGACAGAGTCGGAGAATATGAATATGGTTAGTAATCGTGCATTAAGTTAGATTAACTGTAATCTAAAGTTAGAAGATACCAATCATTTGTAGAGGTTAGTAAATGAATTAAGCAAAGGCATGGTCAATAAAAAAAAAACTAGAATGTTGTACACGTTTGGATAATTGGATACCAGTTCATTTTAACGCAACGTAAAGACGAAAGGATAATATACTGATGTGCATGTGAAGTCTAAGCCAAATATAGATTTTAAAATCATGGTTAACATATATTTTGTTTTAAGTAAAAAACAATAGTTATTAAAGAATGCACCAATCTATTCGTCCTATGTTTATTCATTATTATTTAAACTATTCTATGTCACAATATATTGTTGTTCTAGCTAATGCATTTCCGAGATAGCAGGAAAATTATTGACATCATCTGTAGTTTTTATGTACGAAGTGATGTCACATACTGTAATGTTACTTGTAATAATGATTAAAACGCATCTTCAAAGTTGCATCAGTACTGTTACTGACACAAAAGTCATTTATTTATTTCATGTAATTTTATTCATTACTCCTATTACTATAATTATAATATCAACTTTGGACGGGAATTAAAAATTTAAAAAACTCACTGTTATTGTATATCTAATACAATGACTAATTTAAAATAAATGGACTTATGTATATTTATTACATAATTACATGTGCATTAAACATGTCAATCATCAATATTAAAAATGTAAAAGCTATTTTCAAAAGGCGGATTTGTAAGTGTGGATACTTTGAACGTAATTTTTCGAAAGCTTTTTGTTTTAATGTATTCAAAACGAAAGTGTGAAGTGAAAGTGAAATTGAAATGAAGTGACGCGACTTAAACCGAGTGTGTGAAGTAATAATCACAAAAGAGCTTTAAAAATAAATGTTGTTTTTTAACTTTTGCGTAAATGTTTCTTAGCAATGATAACGTACTCTTTGGTTGCCAGCTTTTAGTTAGAGCTAGTGAATATTGTTATTTGTTTTTCTCCAAAGACACGTTTTAGCATATCACCTTGTATTTATAAGTCAATTTCACTTCATTTCGATACTTTCTAAGTTTTTAATCCAGTTCATGTCGTAAGGTTGTCTATACCTACATAATACTTTTGTATTAATTGTCTTAGACCTTTAACGTATAATGTTTTTTTTTGTGAATTTTTTTTTGATAGTTATGTTTCATTGAATGCTGTAGTGATCGCAAACACTACACAATTTTACGATTTTTTAATTAATGACATTACTGTATTTAGTAACTCAGCGTCTATCATCAAAAGCATTGGATTTTTTTTACCAAGATAACTGTGAAGATCTTAAAACATCATTCAGGACGTAATCGCGATTTAAATTACTGTTTTATACGAGTTCCAATCGCGAAAGCTTAAACACTATAGGCCTCACAGTTTTAGTGCCTTAGCGCGCACATGAAGCGACAAAGAAGTTGCATACATATTACGAAGTATCATGCTAAATATCATGCATGCATTATGTTAGTATGCCATCGCCGTACGAGTAACTAGCTAGCCATCCACCGCGGCATAGATCAAGGTAATCATTAATGTTGGTCACATACCTAACTAATAAACCCAGTACACAAGCTTGTGGGCATTGTAGTACGATTCTATACGAAAAAGATTGCAATACGATTTATGCAGTGTACTATATAGAGTTTATAGTCTCTGGGATTTCGTTTTAGGTACTTTGTTATTTACACAACCTCTAAAAATATGCAAAGTAAAGTAAAATGAGTGCAAAGCAGTGCTAGGTTTACTACGTAGCCTACCTACATACAGAGATATAAGATGATTCATCTTATCACCCTCCTTTTTCTGAAAAGTTTTGTTCTTTGTAGAAGTTGTGTAAAAACGAAGTACTTTTTGTGTTTTCGTTTACAAGTTGTTTTAATGAGTAAGTTTTAAGTGGGGTATTTATTTTTTCTGCAGAGTATGGAGATAATACGATTATCTTTTATTTATTTTTCCATGTACAATATATTTACTTGCGTAGGTAAGTATCTTAAAATACGATTATACCTCTAACGTCTATTTCTACCATGTATTCATGGTATATCTCGTAATTAACGACAATGTTGTTCATAAAATAAAATGTCTTAAATTTTGTTTCTTTAAATTTACATTGAAATTCTAGCAGTAGATTACAAGAGCGAAAATTTGAAGATATTGGATATTGCATAGTGCAGCAAATTGATGATATAACAAATTCGTTTGAGTTATAGTGAAGTTTGATCGGGCTTTTTACATTAGCCTGCGATTTAAAACAATTGTAAGTGTAATTTGTAATATTACTTATACCGAAGTAGGTCACACAGCGGCCTCGCTGCGCTTGCGCCGCGTAGAGGACCTATTCTCGCGACCGCAGAGGATCTTCGTTTTAGTTTGAAATGCGATATGAAATATCGATCGATCGACAAATTATTGTAACTTTAAATTGTAAATTGTCGGTTTTTGTTTGTTTTTGTTACTAACTTATATATACCTATAGTTTTAATATTATGAAAAATAAGTGTGGTATTCATTATTATGAATAAACTTTTAGTACAAGTGAAATAACTGTTATTTCATATTTATATTCTTTCAAGTGAGATTTAAATTCTTTTTCGGGATTAAAAGTTAGTTTTTAGACTTTTTTTTAAAGTTTAGGGAAAAGTAGGTCATATTGTTGAGATTAAAGTAAAAACCTTACTGGATAAGGATTTTGTTTTCGTTTTATTATCATAAGGTCACTATTAACCTTTTTTTTAAATCTGTCTTCTTCAATACAAGAAAAGTTTACTATATTGTATTACTCAAACTTGAAAAAGCTGTAATTGATAAAAGTTTTATGCATGTCAATATTATGACAGTCAACTATTAATTATATAGTTTATTACTTTTTAATTTAAGCAAAGCAATTAGTCAAGGAGGCACGGATTAAGATAGTAAATAGCGGATAAAACGGATTGAATGTAGTGATAAACCCGTGGGCGATGGTAGTTTACCCGTTTTATGAGCACGCCCACACCCGCGGTGCAGTTGACGTAATTACTGCAACCGTCCCATTGCACATTCGTCTCGCTTACTTTATCCTCGAGTGCGACAGAGACGGAGACGTAATTTTCATTCAAACCTTCGAACGTACTTTAGAAGTGAACGTTCAAATAACTCGATCGCCGTCATTATGTCACGAAATCAAACGGCTTGAAAGTGCAACGATGTAATTGGGATCGGCCCAGCAGCTAAGAAAGTAGGACAATTGCTAGCTCTCATGCGCTAGATAAGCTGCATTGTGCAATGCGCATGGGACCGGCGTGATAAACGTGTCCGTTCATTGTCGTAACACTATTAATATGTCCTTGAGGGTGACTGCACGGGCTGCAAGGAACACGAGCCTATTAGCGTGTCGTTGCCGCGCACGATGAATCGCCAATGAGTTTGCGGACGTGTAAGAATGCGTGTACATAAGTGGTTACTTTTACTGAATTGGGTGCGCGCAAGGAATTCAAGTCGAGGAAGCCTCTACGGTCCACCGAACGCTTTCCCTCTCGGACCTACGTAGCATCCGCACAAATGATTGCGATCACAAAAATGTTATAATTAATGCTAGAAACGGAGTTTTCGCAACTCGATTACGAGTCGAGCGGGCCGTGACGTGGAACCCGGGTTTCGTTTCTAAAATGAAAGCACCTGACAGCCGGCTCAGGCGGCGGCGAGAGCGGAAAATTCTTCGCGTTCTAACGAGTGTTGTAAGAAGCGGCGATATACTCGCTAATTGGGACGACGTTGTCGCCACTTCATATATCTTCATATATCATCGTAAGCGACGCATTGCATCTTGAACGAAAAACATTATTTTAGTGACATTGAACTTTCATGTAGTTTATTCATTGGATTGCATGTGAGAAAGCTGCGCTACTGAAACTAGTGGCGAGTAGCGTAGCGCTTGTTAGTATATGGAGTGAATAGAGATAGGTTAGAAAGCGTTATGGGTTAGATTAGCATGGAGTATATGTGACCAGCACCGTGAAGTCGCACGTGTCGCCATCGTGCTGTGAACATATGTACAGAAAGTTTAGGGGTTGAACGTCGCCCGACCGAGGCCGTGGCTCCCGTGATTATCCGGTTTAAAATAATCCCGCTGTAGGCGCGGGGCTTGCGCAACACAATATAGTCGTTTTACAAGCGACACTGACACGACACTGGGGCACTACACTGGGTTCGAGGCGTGCAGAGGCGGCGCGCGCGGCCGCACCACTGCGCCGCGTTCCACTTTTCCTTCCGGCGGCGCGCGAGCGGGCGCGAGTTGGCAGCGGCGCGCCTTGCATAACCGACGGTTTCGCAAAGCGGTCGGTGCAGTGCTAGCGCGAGCGCCGGCTTGAAATACGCGGCTCGCAGCCGGCGTGCCAACGGGGCCGCGCCGCTCAGAGTTGACGCAACCGCGCGCCCGACGACACCGCCGCCGTCTCACCTGTCGCCCCACCACGTTTCTGCCTGATTTCACGCATATCACTTTCGCCTATGCGAACTCGCTTTCTTCCTGGGCCATCCACAGAGTAACAGCGGATACGCTCGCTGGCTCAGCCCGCACTCCGCGGCGCGAGGACTGATAAGAGCGCGCCAGATACCTCTGTAACTAGGCCAGCGCATGCACTCTGCCATCTGTTTGCATGATTGCACTGTTTAGATCGATTTCTCGCATCAGCCAATGCCACCTCGCGCTTGATTCGCGCGATCGCTTTGAGTAACGTCGGCGTCGTTTAAAATTAGAGTATCTTTAACAGTGCCGTTAACCGTGGCGGGTAAGGCCCGTCTGTATGTCGGTTACAATAATGTCACGAGCGGGCCTCGAGAGCTACAAATAGACGTTCCATTTCGACAGCGGACTCACGGCGACACGCGAAAACATTGCAGACTCGTTTATGTTTTATATCGAGCTGAAAACGTATGTTTATTGACCGAATAAAATCGAACAGTTATGGCCAGATCGAACAAATTGTGTTTGGTTTTGGGAGCGCGGAATGAATTGTTCGGCCACGGTGAACGATCGTTGTGTTGAGTCGGTTCAGCGTCGCTGTTCACGAATAACCTTTAGTTGATTCGAGCGGTTAAGAAATAGAGATAATGGGGTATCGTGTGAGCGGCCTCGGAGGCTGTCACTTTTCGCTGGTGCGCCGGCGAACTAATAAATAATATTTTAGTGTTTAGCTGGTTTACGGCGCGCTATGGGCTCAAGGCCGGTGACTCATGCGCAGCTCACGGGAGCCACGAAACTGACTCACACACGTGTGGACTCACATTAACGTTCTCTAAACTAAATACGCTAAAACAGCTGATTGCAGTCTATTTTTACCGGCCAATGCACTTATATATTTAGTTTCTTAGGAAAATTACGTCATGTATGCTAAACTTAATCATTGCTTAAAATAAATGCTAACATGTTTTTTATTGGCGACGTAATTTTAAATTAATTTACTTCAACAACAATGGAAATGAATTGTCATTTAGTATAATCACTGTTACGTATTCCGACATACAAATGGACGTTGCAATAATTATTCGAAGGACACTTGAACCTGTGGCCGTTTTCAACTAACTACAAAATAAAGATTGTTACTTTTCTAGAAACCTGGTTTGTATTAAACGACATAATTTTACAAAACTATAACTGAATTGATATGTGTGGCAAGGGATTTTATCAATTCTGTGCCTGCTTTGCAAAACACTCTCGTTTTGTGGCAAATGCCCAATTATATTTCTTTAACATTAATTATCTTATTATATTGCGCATATTTACCTAAATAAATCTCAATTTATACGTTATCATAATAGATTTTTTTAAATTATAAATTTCAAACAGATTTATACGAGTATGCGGGATAAATATTAAATTAAGAGTACGAACATGCTGCGTTTAAAATGTCATATAGTTCATAAAACAAAGACAGAATTTTAACAATTTCTCTAGATTGCAAATTATACAATTACAGCTTTACAGGTGAAGACAATGCAACTCAAAGCAATAAATACTCGTTTTTAAGTGCTCGAAAACAAGCAGTACATTAACCCCCTGTCATTCACCGTTACATTATGCGGTTGGCATACGTTTGCATCTCTAAATAAGTTAATTTAAGAGGCAACATCACCCCTACATCTTCACGAAATGCTCCACTTTCACATGGTATGTCACTCAAGTAGAATTCTGAAACGCTACCAACACAGCACACTCATGTTTTGTGATAATAATATATAAACATGAACCTCGAAAATATATTGTAAAAATACAATAAATATTCGATGTTTTTCATACTATCATCCAGCCCCAAATGACAATGATGAATGACAAAACATGGGTGTTTGTAAGTTGTATGGGAGTTCGGTAGCTGAATTATTAATAAATAACACCTAATCAAGTGTCATAATGTCTGTTCCCAATGAACTCTTCACCAAGACAACCAATATTCACGAAAGTTGGTATTTTTGTGTAATTTGGTTCGACTTGAGAGATAAGTTTTTATTTCGATTATCGATTTATCTCTATGCCCGGTAATTTCTCCGAAAACATTGCCCTTCAAACCTGAATGTGTAAACCACACAGTGATTTGTGCACATTACTAGCTGGCCTGGTGGCTAAGTTGGTAGTAAGTCTGCCTTTGAAGCCGTGGGCTCAATCCCTACCCAGTTCAAATATTTGTGTTATGAATATAAATATTTGTACTGTGCCGGTGTGTTTTCTATGTATAATAAGTATGATTTTACAAATATGTCAGTATTCTATCAGCTATTTGGATTCCATAGTACAAGCTTTGCTAAGTTTGGGATCAGATGGTGTTGTGTGTGAAATGTCCACCAATATTTATGTATTTATTTACTGTTTGGCGGTAGAAAAACTGGCTAAACTGTGGTATTTCCCTAGGCGTACTCAGCAAAGGGTCCTACCACTACAATTATCGTGAAAGTCGAGCAAAATTGTGAGCCAACGTATCGCCTTAACATGTAACCGCGGCCGTTGCTCCACAAATGTTAAATGTTATTAGTATTGAATACCTACAGGAATACCTACAAATACCTGGGTATTTTCGTTCTGGCTGAGACATGCTGTGTGTCACTATGGCAGGTTTATTCGTTTGGCCTACGTAATGTTGAGACTGAACTATTTGGAAACTTCGCAAATCAATTGAACTAAAAATATAACTAGTTATAACACCGTAAATGTTAAAAGTTATACTGAAAGTTGATAGTTTTTAATATAACGCAAATGATAAAGCTTCTAGAAATTGAAAAACATATGGCAATAACAATTTTTATATAATTTAAATTTAAATAAATAACATTATCAGTGTATTTTAACTGACTACAGCTGGTCAAAAACGCGTACAAAATAAATATTTGCTTGTAACTCAATTAAAAGTATTCTCTATATTTAAAAACTGTATCTGTGTTAGAATTATTTCTAGATTTTCATTTGACATTGACAGCTAAAACTATACATATCTTTTCCAAGACTTTTTTTTAGCAGCTCTACAATTTTGCTTCCATGTTAATATATATATGATAAATGTGTTTTCAGACCGACCGATGACAGATAGATGAAAAAAATATGATTACGTATATTTATCAAACTTCTGTTAAAAAAACAAGATATAAAGAGCCGAATTCAGAAACCTCCTCCTTTTTTGTAGTCGAAAAAACGAATCTTTAATACCACCTATTTAAAACTATTTTTGTCATTTTTTATGTTCTGAAAACGCGTTATTGGAACAGGAATTACATATTTTTTTACACAGCAACCGTGTGGAATATAAAGTAGGTTAAACTGATCAGTTTCCGACTTTAATAAATGAGTGCGCGTTCATTGTGTGAAAATATATACCCAGATTATGTTTCGTATTGTAACTGAACAATTATGGATGACCCAGAAACCTGTGCGACACAATTAGACATCATTTTTAAATTTGTGTTTATAGTTGATTGTAAATTTATACAAAAATCGAGAAAATGTTTTGACTTGATATATTATAAACAATGCAAGGCAGAAGTTAACATTAACTTGTTTAACTAAAACAGAGAAGGATAAATTAATTGATAATAAAGTATGGCACATTTGTTAGTTGGTACGAATCCCAGCCACTGGACTTGTCTTGAATCAAGCATTTTCTGATCAAGTATGTATTAATATTAAATTTAGCTGATCGACATAATCGTAATAATTAAAGGGATCATCATCCTTACGACAACATTATGTTATTATATTTTTATTTTTTTATTAATGCCTTGTGCTTCATTAAAACCGCAATGAAATTCATAGAACATTGTTAATTAAATGTTGTAAACTTACTTAACGATGAAGAGTAAAAATTAACTCAAACAGGTAACAAAATAGCAGCAGAAGTAACTAGTTGCAACTGTATACCTGACATTAATCGAGTACCGAAGGCCAATTAGAGAATATCGATGTATCCCGCGCATGCGCGGTACACTATCAAGAACGGGGAGAAGGGGGGTGGAAGCTGGCTCTCTGCCGAAGGGCGCTCTAGGTTTCCTAGGACGAGCGGTCAGGGCTGGGTCGCATCTCCCCACGGCCTTCCTATCGAGGCGATAAACTAAATCAATACAACCTACTCCCTTTGTTTCCAATGCACGCTTTTTGTCGGTTGGTCGGCGCGCACGCAATTTGGGAATCCCAAGCGACCGCAGCGCGTGTTTTACAACAAAACTCGGATAAACAAATGATCTCATCTAGATTGTACCGAAATCACGCAAAATATAAATCGATTCTACGAATAACATGTTTACGTTAATTAGAATCGATTATTTTTCCGCGTCCTTCTAGTACTGCGGTTGGCAGGACGCCCGGTGCTACGAGACTCATACCTGTCTACATCGTAGCATCGTAGGCTTTGGTGACCTACATGTTTGGCACCAAGGCCAAAATCAATGGCCAATAAAATAAAATTAAAATGTTAATGCACTGTACACTTCAGAGCTCAATGAGTTTATAATAAAATAGGTGTAATGGCGGCCGTAAACTAGCGAACTTTATCGACAATGATGCAATACGGAATTCCGTCGACTTTCTACGGATTTACGAAAAGTGTTGGGGAAAAATGGTAGAGCAGACATCGCGTGTATTGAGCCGTGTTGTGAATACAATGGGCGCGGGCGATCACCGCTTACGACATGGTTTAGAAAGTCGAACCACGGTCATCGTCCCGCGAGCGAAAGTTTCCAGCGAGTGTGTACCGCCGGCCTTAACGTGCGTACAGTGTTTCGCAATCGGCGTACAGTCGCCAACAACACTTTTTCACAAAATTTTGCATCTTTACTATCGTATATGAACATTGGTCGGAAAAGGTTCCCGAAGACTTGTCACTGATGCCATGTGAAGGGTGAACGATTTTTTTATTTTCGCTTTAATCTGGACTTTTTAGTGATTTGGTGCAGATGATAACAAGTGCGTCTCAATGGTCAGCTCACTGTTTCATGATTTATGTATTGGGTTCCGCAACTAAGAAGAAAATAGAATTATTAATTTAATGTTGTAGTCTACGTTAGAGTAAATCTTCAATTCATGGTTTGCACCACGTTTTAATTAGATACAATACATATAATATGAACGTATCAGTATTTTTTTATTACTAAAATGAATATTTTATATTCTCTACATAAATTGTTTCATGCGTGCGTTGGGGAAGTTCAACGAACTAACAGCAATGAAACACATATTTAGTGTTCAATGTAATGATTACGGTACAATTCATAGCATTAGAACATTAAATATTTGTCATAATTCTGTTTGTAATCTATAAATATCATATACTTTTACCTATCACTTTTACCACAAAAAAAAACAAAGCGGGAAATTGGTGAATGAACTACCTCATAAGTTAGACGTGCATTGTAATCTAGAACGGCAATTTAAAAAAAATAATTAAAAAATACTTTAAAAAAGTTGTCAAATTACCAAAAACAGTGTTGTCGCCGATTGTCCACGTGCAGATGTTATTGCCTGCGTATTGAGATGAAAGTGATAGTAATGTCTGGTTTTTTAACGACCTCAAATTTTACGTTTCTCCATGCTCAGTTGAAGGTTGCATCACGCTATCGTGATGTCAGATATAACTGATTGTGAATAACCAACGATTATTTTGATATTCATTTTATGGCAACCAAATTTTATGGCGTTTCGTCTAGTGACTATTTTTATCGATTTCAAAATGGGACAAGTTTCTCAATCGACCGTTTGTTATACGTTTGTCGATGTTTGAATCAATTTCCATGGATACTTTTTAATGGACATCTCATCATCATCATCATCATCTGCAGCCTGCAGACGTCCACTGCTGGACATAGGCCTCCCCCAATGATTTCCACAATGACCGATCTTGTGCCGCCTCCATCCACCGACTTCCCGCGACCGAGACAATCTCATCGGTCCATCGTGTGGGGCCGTCCTACACTGCGTCTGCCGGTTCGAATGGACATCTAATGTTGCTGAAATAAATTTTATGCAAAGCACTAGCGGTCCGTTCCGGGTTCGCTTTGATAGTGTCATAAAAGTACCATTAATTGAAATAAAAACTATCTCTCAAGTTAAAATTACACATAAATGCTAACTTTCGTAAATAACCATTGACTTGGTGAAGAGTTCACTGTGAACAAACACCATGACACTGGATTTTTATAAAGGCAACAAAAAAATATAAAAAATCCATGTTCTTGAGTTATAGAGGGTTAAGAAAAATTATTAGTGTAAGTAAAAATGAGTACTTTCGAAACATTTCACGTCAGAAAAAAATATTTATTTTATTAAATTCTCTGCAAAAAAAGAATTTTATTTTTGTTTTTGAGTTTTTCTATTTCTTCAATTTCTAAATAGTACATTTTTCTTATGTCCGGTTTTATAACTCTTTCAAAAATATTTTTGTCCCAAAGAATGAATTGTTTAAGAAAACACCTGTTTAGTTGTTTTTTTGTCTATTATGTTTTAACTGCTATTCATTTGTTTCATTTACATAACAGAAAACATTTTACGATCAATTTCTCGTTATGAATAAACATGAATTCAAACAAGTTTATGCTAAATCTAGACTCGACTTTCCACAAACAAGTTTACGAATAACTTTAAATTAGAATAAAAAACCTTTTGACATAGCTTTTATATTAATGAGCTAATGTCCAGTTGCCAATGTAATGATACGATTTCTTCACAGCCACTGACACTAGTAGACTAGGCTAAGGCTCGCACGGAACTGCGATCCATCCAGGCTACCTAGGTCCGGGAATTATGATATGCACCTACGCTGTGCGTTGCGTCCCGGGCCTCAGGTACCGGGGCCGACCTCGGCTCTGAAGGCCTTCCCAGGGGAGCGAGGGACGAAACCTCCCCTTGAGAGGCCTTCAGAGACTTCGCTCCCTTTGCCCTAGTTTCCCACGGCCTTGAAACGTGCATCCCTGGCCAAACGCCAGCTATCTGATCTCCAGATTTCGTTCACGCTCTGGCAATTAATAACATCCCTGACTTCAAAAACAATGCTCTTTTGAAAGACACATAAAAAAAATGTTAAAATGTGTCACCACGACCTTACTCAAGCTTTTTTTACAGCTGAAAAACTATTTGGAACAGAACATTATATTTTGCTGAACTACCCACGTAGATTCGTCAAAAAGTTCTCTATTAAAATGCAAAGTTTTGTGGAATCTGATGGATAGGTCATGATTGAATAATAAAATAATGGGAGCAAAAACAGACTGCAATAAGCTAATATTTCATCTAGAACTACAGTTGTGAGAATACTAACACTTCTCTTATCATCTAACCTACATTGATAAATCCCTCGCCATATTATCTTAATAGGAAATGTACTCATAGCATAAACTTAATAAATATATATTACCACTGCATGTGCCAACGTTATCAATAACTAATCGCAAACACATTTCAACTCGATTTTGTCACGATAAAACGTTCGTTAATAATCGTAAGCATTTTAGTTACGAACGGTGTTACGATAGTCGGAATGCGAGCGGTGAAAGTAGACGCGTCCGCTACTGAGAAAAAGAGTTTTCCACGGGGTTTCTCCACGCGAGAGCGCGATGGTGCAACAGGTGAGGACGCGGCGATATCGAGGCGAGCTGCCTTGCGCGGGTTCGAATATGTCGATAATGGAACGTCACTTTGTAGTCGGCTTGGTTGGTAGCGCGAGGGGCGGAGGCCGGAGGAACGGATGCGAGCGCACTATCGAAGGCGCGGTGAGCGACTGCGGTCTACCAGCTGCACAGAAATAACTGCTCGGTGCAGCCCGGCCGCTCGATGCATACCCCCCTCCGTCCCGGCCCCCGCCCACACCCCTCCAGGTCATGGCTGCAGGTCGCCATCGCAGCGAAGCACCAACCCTCTCCATCCAGCTGTTGCTTCCACAGCCCGGATGGCCGTGAACTTGGGACCTTCGAGACGCCTCCCAAGAAGAAGGCGTACGTAAACCGGAGCGAGGCAGTTTTTCGATCTAATTTCGTATATTTTTTGATTCGAGTAATTAAATTTACAGTTTGAATTACTAGTGGCTCTAGCGATGATATCTTAATTATTTATAATAATTAACACGTGTCGCCGGTCAAGGCTAGGTCGTTTCAGACATGCATTTAGTGCATTAAAACATTTATTTATTCTGGCTCGATGCCAAGGTCACAGTATTCCTAGTGCTCACTAAGTCAATAACTAAGTACTTTCTTTGCTTCCGCATTATACCTGCATTACGTTTAGATAGTAAATGCAATTGCAAAATTATTCAAGCAGATCTCATTACTGTTGTATCAGTTTAATTCGTACAAATTGAATAGCCCTATTTTTCTGAATAAAAAACCTAGTATAATGTGGTGTAATATATTTGCCGAGCTGTAAATTAAATTTACATATTTGGGAATAATTTATTTGCTCCTAGAAAACAAAGAATGACTTCAATTAAAAAATAAATTCAGATACTTGACCAAATTTCATTAGGGTCCGTTCACACAGACCGGCTCGGAGAGGAGAGCAGATTCTTATGACGTTGAAAACAGAGTTTTTAGCATTTGTAGTAAGGTTTATTTTACCATGTGCTCTCTTTTTGTCAGTAAGAATGCTTGAACGCGCTTGGTGTGAATTAGTAAGAGGAGCTGACCGGCTCCGATCGCGTATTTTTTGAAAGAAAAGAAATCGTTTGCGGCTTCGTTCCGACCAACTCCAAGCGTATACGATCCGGTTGGTGTGAAAAGAAAAATGCGCGCCGATGCTCTCCGAGTCTGTGTGAACGGACCCTAAGAATCTGTCACTAGGTCACTACGAGTATATCGTCTAAATACATGAAAGCAAATGTAATCTGTCACTAGGTCACTACGAGTATATCGTCTAAATACATGAAAGCAAATGTTAGCTCTTTGGAAATAATTCAGAAACCGCCACACCAATTTCAATAAAATTTACATGACCATCTCTGAAAATCTTAAAAAAAAAACGATAAAATTCGATTTACAATTGACGGCGTTAGCCCTAACATACATAAAAACCACTCAAACGATTTGAGAACCTCCTCATTTATTGAAGCCCGTTAAAATGAAAGTGAAATGTATTTCGTAGTTATTTTTCGGAAAAGTACATACATACATATAGATAGCTAGATATCTTTTATTGTTCGCAATACAGAAATAAATAAGCAAAATGACACATTCTCAAAGTTAATGAAGCAAATGGCGACCACACCGCTAAAAGCAATAATAAATATTTGCAACAGAACAAATAGTAAAAAAAAGGAAAAATTATAAAAATACTCGTATGTAAAAATAAAATAATTTCATTTTCTCCAAAAAAAAACCAAACGAAAATCAACTTCAATTTAAACTTTAACTCAGACACTGCCCAGGTATATCTGTTTTTTAATTTTGATATTTCAAAAATGGCTTCACCGGTTTTGATAAAACTTATTTGGAACTAACTACCTCTAAACTATGAGCTATCAAATATAAAATAATCACTAAAATCGATTCACAATTAGCGGAGCTATCTGCATACAAAAAAAGCATACAACCGATTGAGAAACTTTGTTTGAAGTTGGTTAAAAATGTCATACATTTCGGAAGCATCGTCAAGTATGTGCTAGTCGATATGGCGGGAGATCCATCAACAAAGGCATCTGATAATGGCTGACACCTCGTTTGCGTTACGCCATTTGCCCTTGCCCTATGCAATGTAGGGCGCTGCCAGGAGCAGTTGGCATACTGAATTGGCTTTGGACTATATCGAACCCGCCAAACGTTATTTAGACTTGCAGACGCCTTGTCTTTAAAAACTTTTCAATCATATTGATGTTAGATAGAGCACATTATAATGTAAAATCAACTGATCGGAAATGGGTCATGGTCGACGAATACAGTTGGCTGGAGAAATATTGATGTTCCAATATAATTTTTCACTCAACCGGTTTTATAAAATGCAAATAGGTTATGTTTATAATGTATCTACAGGACTTAATCACGATTTAATTCATTGTTTAAATACCTCGACGTTTCGGCAGCGTTACAACCGCCGTGGTCACGAGAAGACAAATATGCAAATGAAGACAATATGCAAATAGGTTATTGATTGAAAGTACGGCTATTTTTAACCCCCGACCAAAAAAAAGGGTGTTATAAGTTTGACGTCGATGTCTGTCTGTCTGTCTGTCTGTCTGTCTGTCTGTCTGTCTGTGTGTGTGTCTGTCTGTGGCACCGTAGAGCTCAAACGGATGGACCGATTTCGATGCGGTTTTTTTTATTTGAAAGTTAATATCCGTGCGGGTGTTCTTAGCTATGTTTGGTCAATATCGATTCAAAATGGCCGCCTCCACAAAATGGCGGACAAAATATTTCTTCACAACCTACCTCAATATGGGTATCAAATGAAAGGGCTTGACTAGCAGAGTACTATACGCTATAACAAATTTCAAATCCAAGATGGCCGCCACCACAAAATGGCGAATTATACATTTTTTTTCACTACTACCGCAATATGGGTATCAAACGAAAGGGCTTGACTATTAGAATACTTTGCACTATGAAAAATTTCAATTCCAAGATGGCCGCTACCACAAAACAGCGAATTACATTTCTTTTTTCACAACTCCCTTAATATGGGTATCAAATGAAAGGGCTTGACTAGCAGAATGTTGTACAGATAACAAATCTAAGGTAGTCGGGGGTTAATCAAAATTTTTAATTTTGTTCTTGTTTTATTTGTATTTTTATAACAAAAATCGGCTATGTAGTACGCTGTAGAAGTAGGAGCGAGAGGTATACCAGCGAAATCTCCCTATAACCTGCTGAAAGACTTGTTCAGAAGTGCAGTAAGTTCTATAGGTACTAGAAAGAGTATGTATCTATAGCTGCACTAGTACTCGTAGGTTCATATTTGGCTGGGCAGGGAGAGAAACACGAGTAGTGAAGGTGAGTGTTGATGCACGTCGGAAAGGGGTCCCTTAAACCTACACCCGTGTCACAAGTCTCGGGATCTACTCGGGATTTTTCTCTGACACATGGACCCGGTACCCGCACGATGAATCCATGGAATGCTAAGACGTTCGTCTCTATTTGTTAGATAAAATAACCAAACAATAAACGAACTGAAAGTTGTTATTAAAAGTCTATAACATCGCCGTAATATGCGCTGGCAGCGTATCGGTTTTTATCGGATACATTTCAGACAGTGTGTCATTGATCTGCATGATCTAATATCGCTTTTCCTTATTTTATTCGATTTTTCTATTGAAATGGAATAGAAGACGTAAATCCATAAAATTGTAAAGGGTTTATGAACGGTAAATCCATGCCATCCATGTTTTTGTTAACTCGATAGAAGTGATTAAAGCAAGACCTGTCCCTGAGACCGTAACCGTTAAGCAACATTATAATGGAACTGAAATTATAGCTCCCTATGTCTATACCTAGAAGTAATAGCAAACTATTGAAATAAACCTGAGGAACAATGGCTGAATATGCATTAGGGTTGAGAAGTCACAAAGAGATGGAGAGTACAAGTAATGGAGATTTTTAAATGGTTAGTTCTCGAGGCTTATGTACTACTGTGTTACAAAACTTGACTTAAGCTCAGTTTTATCTCTTTGAGTTTGGTTGACGTCACAAACATGATGGAATTCTTTGTGGTGTAGAGGTGGTAGTTTTGTAGTGGAAGGATTATTTTTAGAGTCCACCTGTGGAAGTACCACACCTTTATCTCTAAGCAGTAGTGTGCTAATACTAATGAGTTCATATTCGAAGGACAATGTTTCGAGAGTAATGACAGGGCTAAGAGATCTTACCTACATCTTGTATCTCTGGGTGCAGTGCTAGGTAATGATTTGGCAGTCTTCAAGTTCGAATAGCTGCTGGGTATTGTTATAGGCTGGCGTGTAGTTTACGATCGCATGTCTTGCTCGTCCTTTCACTTTAAATCACAAAATAAAATTTGTATTTGCTAAAAAAATTACAAGATTTTGGATCGTGTTAGCCTTGGGAAATAGTTTGGGGTTTGGGATACGCTAGTTCTAGTGTCAAAGAAAGTTGTTAGGTTATACCTATATAGTGCATCGGAGTGGAAGTAATCAGCGATACTAATGAACGGTTGAGTTCATTTTGCTCGAGGTCCCTACCTCCGCTGGTTCAATTTCCTTCGCTCTCCCGGTATGGCGTCGCGTCCCATTAGCTTCTACATCCGCCCTGCTAGGCTGCAATGACGCATCTAGGGTCACACTAGTACCTCTGTAGTCCATATTTCGTCCAAAGTTGTTTAGAGTCAAAGTTAATTTCTTTCTTTTAATCGTAAAAAAATTAAGCTGAATATTACAATTCCATGTATCATATAAGGTATATATATAAATAATACACTTTGTCTTAGCTTCCACTTTCGAATTTAACAGGTTTTTTTTTGTCTCAGACTGTTGAAAAATCCCATAGAGCGTGAGTGAGAGCAATCGCTAAGTGTCGGTTGTATATACCCCTACCATCGAGGGGTTTTGTCAGATGGTACACCATACCTATGGTGATGGTAACTTTAAAGTTTCATTAAAATAATATTGATTTTTCTCTAAAAACCAAATAACTAACTTCAATCTCAAAATTGAATTGAATCAACTAATTTTGTAGAATCTGTGAAACGAAATAATATGGGCATGGGTAGAGCAATTTACTCACTGATCTGTGTATAAAACTTTTAGATTTGTGTTAAATTTCAAAAACCACGTAACTATTTTAATGAAATTTATCTACAGAGTACCCTGTAAATAAAAAAAAACGAGCTCTACTACTTTGAAGTCCGTTAAAAGTATTTCAATTTTTATTCAACTAATTATTGCAATAATCTTTTGTTAATGAAGGCTCTGTCTGTTGACAAAAAGAACTAATTGAATCCACCTTTTTTTGGATACTAAAGACGATGTTACAATTACTGCTTTAGAAAGAACCCCAGTCGTACGATAATCGATTATTCCGTTCACCAATTTCGAGACTTGCCGGCGAGCGTTACCCTCTCACTGGTTGCTTAACATTTTTACAAATCGTACTAACTCTTGGGGTTAAACCATACTGGCACGTACGGAATTGCCTTGATGATATTCATCCGTCCTCATGTAGTCCTCATGTATTTAAATCTCTTTAAATATAAATTATCTATGTAAATGTTGTAATTAAACTCTGATTTTGATAAAGTTTTGTGTGTGCCTGTTCAATTGGTTTTGAGTTCGGTTAGATTGCTAAATTTTTGTGTTAATGACGCGTATATTGGACATCGTCGAAATTGTCGAGTCCGCTAGTTAATTTATAAAATTACTATAAGTAACAAAACAAAGAATTTTGACTTTGCCTTGGGTTGATGCTTTAATCGATATTTCGTTGTTACGTCTCTTACGTCTTATTACATAAATAACATTAGATAGAATTAAAAAAAAAACAAAGGAAATTTTGAATCGGTCGCCCGCGAAATGCGTTGCCTCTCGTATTTGTTATAATTACTAAAATATCTAGGAAGACACCGCGTATTTTGTATTTATGTTATATTTAGTGTCATTGTGGATTTGTTTGATGATAACACACCGTCGAAAATTATGGTGAGTTACAAATTTTAATCTCCAATACTAATATCTAACGTAACCGTTATAAAGCAAAATAAGAACCGAAATTGATCAAAGTCATGTTTATTATGTCATCGAAGTTCAGAGCAAAACAGCTCCTTGTGCTTCAAAGTGCTAAAAAAGTTATGGTGAGACTAAAACAAAGAAATAACTCGTTAGCTTGTTAACATTGTCTTAGTAATGGGATTCAGAATTTTTCTGACCAGCTCAAGGCGATTACGTCCAAATAGTTATGGTTTGATCTTTAGTCGTAACAAGTACAAAGTGTCAGTCAATGCTAAACCGGTTTCTATGAAGTACTGGGTAAAGCCAACCACGCAAGCTGTTGCACGCGCAAATAAATTAAATCAAAGTTGCCAGTTTTATTATATATGGTTTCCACAAAAAAGCTACTTTTTATTTAGAAAAATAGCAAGTATTTATTCACTAAAATAATTATATTTCAATCAGAATTGTTGACTACAAAAATCTACTTCGAATTGTTGTGTCACTCTAGTTTATTATTTAATAATTGTCTTGTAAAATTGTATTCGTTACTTTGAGGATAGTATGGAATGTCAATAATATTAATCGCCGCATATGATAATTTGACATTTGAGTACATATATCTACCTATACTAATGTTATAAAGCTGGAGAGATTTTTGTTTGAACGCACTAATGTCAAGAACTACGGAACCGATTTCAAAAATTCTTTCAGCGTTGGATATTTATGTGAATCCTGAGCGCTATAGGCTATATATTAAGTGCCACGGGCCAACCCAGGATGTACAGCTAGTACATTATTATGTTACGTAATTATACAGAAGTGTAAGTCTCTGTGTACCTACTTCTAATTGTAGGTATTACCTACTATAGATATTCATTTTCCATTCTACGGTTGCCTAGAAGAAATAATTCTGATGATCGATAAAGTCGTACATTGTCACTCTATATTAAAGTTTTTCTGTATTTAAGTTTCTTTGAATAATTTAATTGCAATAATTTTATCTATTTAAATAATCCCATCGTACGCTTGGGATAAGGTTACTTACTTATAACAACTATTTTCTCTACTGTGTTTATAAGCTAAAAAGGACAATTTTGTAAATTGTTTTTTTTTTTTTTTTCAATATAGAGTGACGAGACGATCAGGTCATGTGCCTGATGGTAAGCAACATGTCTGACACATAACAGCACAGTGACAAGCAGCTATTGGAACATGAAGAGTCCAAATCATTACCTAGCACTGCACTGCGCTCGTCACCCAGAGATCTAAGATCTTATATCTCTAAGCCCTGTAATTTCTCTGGAAACATTGCCCTTCAAACCGGAACACAGTAATGTTTGCACATTACTGCTTGACGGTAGAATAACTGGCAAAGGTGTGGTACTTCCCCAGGCGGACTCTGCCAAGAGTTTCACCACTTTCTGGTAACACTAAAGAACACGCGAACTTTAAAAGGAAAATGTAAATATGGATATTGACACGGCAGCGCTCGTTAGAGCGTGGCGGAATAGAAAAGTTACGCTATTTGCCGATCCGCCAATTTATAGAGGATATGTCGGTATTCATAAGATGTAAATCGGGTGCGTATTGCGCTGGATCACGGTATGACCGTTCCATGCCATTAACTGACTTACCCAGTGATTGATTATCTAAAACCATTGAACGTTTAACTTTACAAAGCCTTTTTGAAGTGAAAACTTCCTTTGCCGCACCACACACAGATTTTGCGTAGGCTGTGAATTGAGCTCAAGCGTCGTTCAGGTAAACTCGGGACCATGCCGTGTTACTCGTACCATGGTTACCATTACACATCAAACCATGGCACTTTTTTAACTTTTATAGGTTTACACTTGACCGCCATCTCGCCTGATGTTAAGCGACGATGCGGTATACGATGGAGCGTGTTTACCTAGAAGAAACCGATTCACTCTCGATTTGAAGACACAAAGATTCTAACCATCGGGGAAAACCCACTCAGGCAACGTATTAGTATCACTTTAGTCTAGAGGGCCGTGCTTAGAATACTTAGACGACAATGCTTTGAAGATTTATTCCAGACTAGCTGCGCCCGTCAATTTCACCCGTGTAGTTTTCAAAGTGTGTTATCAAATTTTGAGTTACAAGTTTTCACTTCTATCAGCAGTCCCTATGACTGCCAATTTTTTAAGCTTTGGTTTAATTAATACATGAGTTTTTAGGAAACCTTTTTTGATGTAGTGAGCACTTTCTGGTAGGAGGAAATGTTATGGGTTCCCGTCACCGACATGCTATATGTAGAGGTGTAGCATCCGAAGCTCGGAGCGGCGGCGGCGGCCGAATAAAGAAAGGAGCGTGGCGAGTGGAGGACGTGCGAGTTAGGCTCTTTTTATTTTGTGAATTCTAGACATCTTTAAGTTACCTGGACAGATCACTTTCAGTGATAAGGGCGCCCACTGTCGCACTACTTTACTATTCTTCTTTATTTTTGCTATGTAAGTATTCTTTTTTTTGTTGTGTCAATAAAGAGTATATATCTGTCTTAATAATAGTATATGTATTATTCAAAGCATAAAAAAAAAATTTTTTTAATTAATTATTATTTCTATGTTTCCTTCACTTTAGTTCTACTTTACGTTAAATCTCGAAACGGGCCTATTATTTGACAAGTACAAGTATTAAAAATAGTGCGTTAAGAGTGTGATATCAGTTCGTGTAAAATTTCGACGTCATGTCTCAGTTGACGCGTATATACTGAGTCATGAATGTGTTGCTAAATGAAAGCGGATTTTAAGTTACAAATGACCGTTTCAAAACGCTAATAAAATTTAATGCCTCCTGTCTGTCTGGCTGAGTGTTGCTACACTCACATCACGATCTGAAAGCGACGTCATGGAAGTATTACTGTATAATCTCTGTTCATGTCCTCTACATAAAACTAGCGAATAAATTGAAAATGAATGACGATTAGAAAATAACGTTACCTGCGATAAATTTTCATAGCTACGAAATTCACAAAAAAACATCCAAATCGGTCGAGCCGTTTCGAAGAAGTACAAACACAAAGTCAAAACATGCCACGCCTATGGGGGAAATTCGGCTATAAAGAAATATTAATAATCTATTTTCAATTTGACAACAGACTAACAATAAATATAAACAATAATACCTAAAATAAAGAGTATTTAAGCGTGTTTGTCTAATACATTGCAAGTGAGAGTGTATAATGTTTTTATTTTATTTTATGTGTTTTTATGCATGAATTCCAAAAAATATTAGCATTCTTCACTCTTTCTCTGTACATAATATTGTTATAAACTAAAAGAAACGTGTGCGAAATTTCATCCTCCATCGTCCGCGTAATTTTCGTAAAAGTATTTGTTTGAAGATAACAAACCTTTCCCCATGGCTTCTTACCACCGATTTTATTTACTGAAAGGTTACGGAAGCCAATAAATTTAATTAAAATACGTACCTGCCTCTCTACACTCACAAAACTTTACTCGTTTATTTCTATAAGACAATAATAGATACTAGTTGGTAAGAGTTGTAACAAATTTAAAGGTTGTGATCAGGAATTCTGATCTCTGACCTATGTTCAATTATCATCTATCCTATGTCTACGAAATAGAAGTCAAATAGGCGCGTAAACAAACACTCGTAAATTAATCCACCGCTACCTACCTCTTTCTTGTCTTAGTTTTTTCGTTCAGCAATTATTTTTGGTTCAGTACAACCTAACACTGACCTTGCCTTCAAGCAAAGTTTGCGCAGTCAGCATACCTATATCTCAAACATCGAAGGACTTATTACAGTATACCGGAACGACCTATATTCCATACTAGCCTGAAGGCTATGACCTAACCCAATTCAATTCTGTTCTGTTATTAAAAGCCGGCCAAGCCCGATCGTGTCGTCCGGACCCCGAGCAAGGCTTTGGGCCCTGAATACGGCCCCAGCCTTGCCTCCTGTAATTCTACCCCCTATTTGAATCGTGTCACAGTTATTACTGTCTCTTTCATCCTGAGAAGAAAGTACGGAGAGAGCAATATCAAGGTCATAAGCAATTTTGTTCAGTAGATGTGCCATGTCAGGGCCAGATTACTACTAAGGCCCAGGAAGTGTCGAGGTAAGTTCATATGTTATTAGGTCACTGAGGGATCACCTATTTGTGTGGGTGAGGGTGGGGCGTGACATGGTTCGGGTGCTGGTCGATCTCGTTGAAATTGAAGGCTCTCTCGTACTGTTACCGGGCGCTGTGCTCCCGGGAAACCGGCTATTTTTAGATCCTTTAGTAGGCAATGAGGGGTCTATATTGAATGCCATATCTTCATAAAAATATTATGGTTTGCCAATATTAACAGTATTTTAGAATTAGAAACCAATATACACTTTTACGGTTATAATTGACAGCGAGAGTAAGACAAGTCACAAGCACTTTTTATTTATTTTTATTTAATTCGGATACCTACATTTGACGAATGTTTTCTTATTTACTACCGTTATAAGATATGGGTAATTAGTACTAGTACGAGTAGTAAGTAAGACATTCTATCTGAAACTGCAGTTGTATACTTCTGGCGATCGTTAACATTTGACAACAGTAAAATCGCTTGTTAGTAATTAGGTAGTTTGGCTGTTTTTTTTTAAATACATCGTAACTACTATGAACAGGTTTTGAATAATAATAGTTATTACGAGTGTTTATTTAGTTTCACCTGTCTTCATGTGTAAATCGTATGCAATATTATTAAGACATGGAGCTGATAGATACCATTACTTTTTTAGTTCTTTGTGTTATTAACAAGCAATAACCTTGTTTAATAACCTTGTTTTGAATTAGTTGTTTTCAATTAAAGCTTGTTTTTCTTTGTCAAGCTCAATCTTGATTTTTTTGAGTTTTATTATTACAAATGTCGTAAATTTCTAAATCAATATGATTTTTTAACAAAAGTTTGATAGGTTTTTGGCTCATGTATGTAAGTCTTGCGTACCTAAATATTTCATTTTGACTAAGGCAGTACAAGAAGGAACGTGTTAAAATTTGTTTTCTTGATTTTCATTTTTTTATTTGTCAAAGAAAAAAAAATTATGGCCGAAGGTTTATCAAACTGTCGATGTAAATATTTTAGATCTTATTATAGGTACCGTATATCTTATATATATGTACATACCGCTTTTCACTAATAAAATACCAAATTAATTCTCTAAAATTATGTCCAATTATTAAATTAAATTTAGTTTCCTGTCCAAGTAACAGAATTAACTTGTATCTGACAGTTTATGTTGTAGGCAATATCTTTAAAAATAAGGCCCCCATACTCCCAGACTCTTTCCGTCGGCCGTTTTGCTTAAAAGACGCTTTAAAACTCTATTATTTTGCATTTAATATTAGCAAAACGGCCGACGGAAAGTGTCTGGGAGTAAGGGGGATTATTTTTAAAGATATTGTCTACAACATACGTAGAAGTCAGTTTTCAGAAAATACGTGAATTAATGTATATTCTGGACCCCATATCTCAAAATTGGCCGTCTAAGTAAAGTTAGTGGGTAAGCATGTGTTCTTAGTACTAACTCTACTCAATCGTCCACATTTCATCCATCAGAAAATACGTGACGTCTGGTGGTCCTGGAATCTTGTACTATTTATCAATCAGGAAACACTCAGTTAGCCACCTTGTTACATGTATAATACGAGCGGAATCATTTAGCGGTTCAAATTGTGAAAGCATTTTGCGTTATGTTCAAATACGAGGCTAAATTAATAAGTTATAACAATATTGTATTTAAGAAATAAGGTTAATTTTGTAAGTTACATTAGTAATGTAATACTGTATACAATAAATAAGTTAGGTACTTAATTTCTTATGTCAACAAACTTTAAAGCAAGATGCGCAAGTAACTGCTCAGCAGAAAACAGGTATAAAGTAATTAAATCAGCTTTCTCCACGGCTAAATAAAAAGTGATACATGCAACGATGTGCGCACTTGCTTTAAAGTTTACATTCAATGTTTATATGGCAACAAGCTTTATATAGTGGTCGTTCAGTTGGCGAAATTCGACGCAATAGTAATATTAATCTACTCTCAATGAGGCGTCTTCCAGATGCAAATTAACTTGTCAAATATAGTTCTAAATTTTGCCAAATGTGGCACCACTGTTTGTTTTTGTGAAATTTCTCAAACAAAACAAAACATTGGCGCCACTTATGGTGAAATTGGGAACTGTCTTTGACAGGACTTTTTGCATCCTGAAAACGCCCCATTTCCCAGGCTTTAACAACAAACAAAAGAGTATTTATGCGTATCAAATACCTCTAGCTAGTTATCTATTATATTGTCGAATTGAATCGAGTAGTATCTGTAAAGTTATTGAAGTGAAAATTTCTTTCTGCGCGCCACATACAGATCGCCGATTTTTCGTGGGTTGTGAATTTAATTCTAGCGTCACACTGTTAAGAAATCTTCGGGTAAACTCGGGGTCATGCCCATTGTCCATTTAGAAATGTGTCAGCATTTCCCACTGGCCATTGATTGGCTGACGCATTTCTAGATGGTCATGCTCATGGCCACGCCGTCCGGTTTCACCCGCGTAGTTTCCAAAGTGAGCTAGCTATCAAATTCAGAGTTATAAGTTTTCGCTTCTATCGGAAGTTCCTATGTATTTTTAGGCATAATTTAAAAAAGAAATTAGCATACTGCACTCTTTGTTTAGACTATAAGTGTGCGAAACTTCAATCTTCTCCCTTGACGCATTTTGAAAAAAAATGTGAAACGGGTTTAAAAATTTTTGCTTCACTTGTTATTATATCAATAACTATGGTACACCAAATAGGCTGCAAATCTCTGGAAAATGTTTGTGAATACGTCGGGTTTCGTGAAACGCGCATATGTCATTTTGGAGTATTTTTTCTATTCCAACATACAAACCTACATGCCTTTTGGCTGCTTCACCGAATATCATTTGTGAATTCAACCTACAGATGGCCATCAGGGACAGAAATGCGGCCGTAGTGGAGGCTCGGGGCCGGAAGGAGGCGGCTCAGGCAAAAGACGATGTCGAGTCGATTACTATCGTAATGGAGATCGGCTCAACAGAGGAAATCGGACTGACTGGTATTAGGTTTCAAATATTCACAACACCCCTTTATTTTCCTTTTTTTCCTAATCCAATATATATGTAAAAAAAAAGATAATTGTAATGACAAAGACCACGGACCCCGGAGTCTGTGGAGTGGCTAAATTAAATACTTTATTTAATACACAACCAAGTTCCCCCCGGGATATTACCCACGACCTAACAGTGTATGGAACAATAATAACATTTGTATGTCTTCGCGATAGTGTATTTTCGGGGCGCGAGTGTGGTACCTCTCTAGACGAATTCTAGAACGAGTTTTATCAGTTCATACATAGGTAGATAGGAACCGACGTATTATTGTACATCATGTCTAGATTTTATCTCGGTGAACTCTACTTACTAGGTACTAAATCTAAAGTAAAAATATTTCTGATACAATAGAAAGTTTCTTATAGGTATTCAAATTTTACAAAGTATGTAAACATTTAGAAATTCAGTGAAACTTTCTTTTCGTATTCTTGCAGCGTTCCAGTTTTCAGCAGAGCCAGTGGCGTCAGCGATGCGCGGGAGAACTAGAGAACAACTGAGATACCACCAGCTGTGTTCACTCCGCACTAAAAACTCGAGAGAGCACAGTGTGGCACCCGGTCGTTCGATAGTTATTTTGACTTCATCCTTCGAGATAAATTTCATAAATCTTCATAAGTCCAATTTCTTCATGAGCCTTGTAGCGCCATCTATGTTTTCACACCAGAACTACACAGCTTGCAAGCTCGCTGAAAAACGTAGCGTCGCGCGATATCATCGCGATTCACGTGTGGAATGACAGATGGCACTGTATCGAATGTGTTATAGTGTGGCTATGATGTGACGAAATGAAAACGGTTTGAATGAAGCGTTTCAGAATACAAATCTACATTTCAAAGATATTGTTTAATTTTCTGAAATTTATCTACGAAAATAAAACATTAGCGTTACTTTTAGCGACATTAAAAACTATCTCAGACAATTAAATTTGCGGTCTGAAAACGCCTTATTCAACAAGGAATTAAAAAGTAAACAATGAAATAGTAAAATCTATGAAAACTTCTATTTTTTATAAAAATATGTAAGACGTACAAATTTTACAATATTACTGACAAGTAAGTAAACATAGACAGTTTTAGTACCTACATATAATTATTTACAGTTTTGAGCTTTCACAGATAGACATATTACGTGTTAAATGTAGAATATATGGAATTAATTATTATTTTTATCGTATTTAACACAGGTCAGAAATGAAAATGTTATTTTTAAATGAGATTAGTAGGGCAATTTATTCACAACAAATACACGTTTTACGAATATTCAAATTAACACGTCACATTGACTAAAGGTTAGGGTTGTGGACACAAATTCGGCAGTTTGGGGAAGGCTCGACTTGATTTATAGTTCTTTGGTAAGGAAGTGGGTCGCGCAGGGGTGGAACCCCTAAATGCGCACCCCTCTTCCTACCACGTGACAACCCTGACCTTGAGACGCACGCACACAGACGACTCGTCTTGTCTTCACACACACAACTAAACCGGATCACGCCTACAAACAAATCGAAGGAGGTTTGTTGGTGGATTCGGTTTCGCTTGTTGGTTCAAATTCGGTAGTAAAGATGAAAAATTGGGGTTTATTTTTCGTAAAACCTGAAATTCTGTATATTTTTATAATACAGAGAATATGTAATATTATTATCTAATAGATGTTGCTAATGGGGTTTTAAATGTTCAAAAGAATCATAACTCATACAATAATTAACTATGTTTATTATTACTGATTGTTAACGCAAATATACTCTCATAATTGGCTGATGTATATTGTGTAAGTATAATATGTCAATGAATATTTTCAAGAGTTGATAAATTATTATTTAATTAAAATAATAAAAAGATGATTTGTGTACATTTTTAAAATAAAGTTAAAAAGTTAGTACCTATGTTGTTATATTCAGAAGTTTCCAAATATATTAGAGGCAAAAGTTTTATTTCATGTTATACTTACCTATCTCGGGAGACGATCGCTTTAAAATCTTCATGGTCAAATAATTACGTTAGTATTATAATAATATTCTTAATAATTACGGTAATGGGTACTGGGTACCTAGGTGTATTATTGGTCATCAAGGACACGTTTTTTTATTCCCCTTACAGTTTTTTATACAAAAACTGCTAAATATACATTTAATAATTTAATTGAAATTTTGTTCCGTAACGAAAATAAACAACCTAACACCCCCACTCCAAATTAGGTCACTCAGCCATTTGCCTTTAAATCTTATTTTTACTATGATTTACATACTATATTTGTATAAGAACCTGTGTTACGTACCATCTTATAGATAGGTATTACTTAATTTTTTAAGGAAAAATATGGGATAATTCAAATTTGGAATTTCGATTTCGGAATTCGTTGCGATAGGAAGAGGTAAATGTCGATAGTGTTGTACGATGAATTTATGTTATTTTGTTTTAATTATGTTATCGCGTAATTATGTTATCTATTGTTGATTGATTCGTTTAATATATAGTGAATTTGAATTAATATCAAAGAAAAATAATACCGCATGATAATAAATAAATAAATAATTATAATGGCATAAGTTGATAAGAAATGCTATGTAATAGCATTACCGCGGCAGTCCCCAAGTGCCACACTTTTTTTTATATTATAGGTTTACACTTGACCGCCATCCCGCCTGATTTCAAGCGACGCGACAATGCGGTCTACGATGAAGAAAGAACCGATTCACTAGCTTTTACATAAGTTCATTAACTTTTCACTTCACGTCGGCACTCCCCACCCTACCTAACTAAATCGGCTTTAGCTTTGCTATTTCTGTCTCTACAATTCCAAGCGAAAAGAAAAAAGACAGCAATATTAAAGCTATGACATTTTTAGTTAGGCGGTAGACCCCCTGGAGTGCCTTTTTTATTTTTTGAAGTGAATACTTCTTTGTTCTTCATCCGCATTGCGCACTTTTTGGGCGAACAAAAAGCATGAAACTCGCGTTATCGTCACCGCACGCTTCACCGTGTTTATTTGATCTGTAAATAGTTATAAGTTTTCACTTCTATTTGCAGTCTCTATAACTGATAATTTATTATTTAATCCTATGGATCCTAGGCAGTTTTTCTCAGATGGTGCAGGACTCTACAATACCCATGTTATGTACATTTTGTTGCCTATACTTACGATTTTTTGCCGCACCCGACATTGACACCCCACTTTAAGAACCCCCGGCTTACACCCTAAAAATATAATAAAGTGTAAGCGTAGTTCTGTAACGTCTGCGATATAAATAGTAGATTAGTGTACGGCACAGTTTACGAGTGTTTGTCACGAGGTAGTTGGTGTTAAGTACTTTTAGTGAAAAATTATGTTTCAAAAATAGTATGTGGTTAGGTATCACATACTATTTTTATACCTAAAGCTTTAGGCAATAAGATTCAAAATAGGTATTCATGGTAATTAATACCTATATATCATAAATGTCAGAAAAAATTGTAAAAAATCTTAATTTAATTCATTGAGCATAATTATAGAGTCTGGCTGAGCCACGGATATCGGGTGCGCTAAGTTGAATGTTTTACTCATTAGTAGGTATGGACAACTTTTTCAATTGACTCTAATCTAAAATAATGAATAATGATCAGTTTCATAAATTATAGGAAATATAACCTATACGAATTTACTGTGTTTAACTGAATATAAAGTATAATTAGCCAGAACCAGAATTTGAATTTGAATCTGGAGGCTTATGGGGTCTTGCTCTTGCTATTGGGGGAACGCAGTCTCAAGGTCCCTGGGATTGCCAAAGAGACGAAGGCCGATAATTCACTGGCTGAAAGGTTAAGGAACATCTTCCTTGGCTCGCGGGAGTTGATGATATCAAGGCCCAGTGGCCCAGATCCAACATAAAAACGTGTAATCCGAAATACTGAGGTTTGATCTAATATCTTGTTGACCCGTTACTTACAGAAATTAACTATCTAAGATTCTATTTATAAGTCCAGTAAGAGCTAAGCTATCTATCCGAGCTCACGTGTTTCATCACACTTGATAACAGTTGTGTGTAGCCATTCAATACGGTGAACAATACGAGTCTTGTTGGAAGTACTTCCTTATAGCGACACAAAACAAAACCTGTGTCAATAAATAAAATGAAAACATAAAAGTACAGTTTAAGTTATCGTTTCTTTTGTAGGTTTCTTATTTTGAAATCATCTTGAAAAAATCTTTCGTAAATCGTGTTGGCTCTTTGGCGAAAACATCCGTATCTTATGCCGTAGATTTGAATCCTGGCTGCACATCTGAATGAATTTGTGTGTAGAAGTACAATGCTGTCATGTCAACAGATTTTAACAGAGATGGAAAATATCGTAACATACTGTAAGGAGATCTTCCGAGGACATGTCACATTCGCCTACTCGCACTCGGCTTTGACTCTCTCTTAGTGAGAAACGTCGAGGTAGTAAAGATCGTGGCCTAGTATTTCGCCACCGTTGCATTAGGCGAGTAATTAAACCCCCAAAATAAAAATAAAAATTGATACTTGGTTACTTATTTCATCTACATAAGGCATATTGTACCTATAAGAGCCAAAAAGCTGTAAAATTTTTGAGCATAGTGAAATCGGTTCAACTTTTTTGATATCTGTTATGCCATTCAAACTCGAAGATTGATAAGAAGCTACAACTTTGGAATAAGGCAGATAATCTTGAAATCTCACTTAATTTAAAGGCATCGTTAAGTGACAGAAAAAGGTGACTGTCGTTTAGGAGATCCGACATTAAGGGCGAATTTTATTAAATTGGTATTATCATTCGGTTAAAGTTGTCAAAGTTTCCGATCTCTCTGTGATTTGGGTTGGCAGGACGTTGTCGGAAATTAACCAGAGCAGGGCTTGTAATGGTACAATACAGTTTTATAATTATTTTTAGATTCGATTCTCATTCATAATTTTGTACATTCGACTGTGAACTGTATCTCACCAGCAGTACGGCTCTTGATCGTGAAGAAGCTGAAATTAATTTGATTGAACAATTTTCCCAACGAGAGCTTTTGAGGCTCCTGCTCGTTTGGCTACTTTGTGATTAGTCTTGTAACTTACGAAAAGGATTTATATAAATTATTGTGGGTGGTTTCTGCGTATGGTTGTGTTATTTTTACCTTACGAGTTCCAATCGTAATATTATACAGATATGCCCAAAACTTATGAGAGCCATAATTCTTCCCAAATCGTATAAGTACATAATATAGTCAATTGGGTATAGAAATTTTCGACGTTCGTAATAAAACTCCGACAAAATTGAGGTTAAGTATGTTTTTTTAATACGAAAATAAAGACGTAGGTAAGGTTTGTTAAGAGGTTGATTCCCGTTAGACTGTAAAACCCTAATACCAGAGACTAAAGTAGGGAAAGACTTTCTTAATATGAGAACTGGTCTACTTAGTCCTACGTCAGATATACCAAAGACAAACTCAACGTTTTTTTAAATTTGTAACTAAATTAAAAATTGAAGCAACAGAGTTAGAAAATATAAATTAATGAAATAAACAAATAAAAAACCAGCCTTACCTTTAATTTCTTTGTTAGGTAGATTTCAGGGCTTCAGTACTGCCATCAAGGTACCTGAAAAAACACACAATCATCTGCATTACTATTATATTACTACTAGGTACAAAGTTAGATAATAACTCATCTATGCAAGGACCTTGAGGTTGCTCTGTAGCGCGGAAAACAAGCCTGGACATAGATTAGTTAACAGTTTTTACGTGAGTCACACATTTATGGTACATGAAGGCAGGTAGAGTTATGCAGCTCGATTGAGGCTTGTGTGTTATTGTTATGTTATATAATTTTGTTGTGTTATGAAATGTTTGTATGTCTGTAGCTCAATCCCGTGGTCAGAGCTGAAGGGACAAAGCTGAAATTTGGAACACAGATTAGAGACAAAGTCGTACTTAGGTAAACACTTAATATGTATATTCATATTATTTTTTTACAGAACGAGTTTTTTTGTTTTATTGGTAGTAGTAATATTCGGATATCTTTATCAGACGTGATTGTAGACCAATTATTGGAATCGAATATGTAAAACAATGTTGTTACTCAGGTAGTAATTTTTCTTCGAAAATATATTTTGTAGGTTCTAATAATGTTGATGCAAAATCACAATAAAAGATATCATTGCTTTGAAATTACAATACGTGCTTATTACTTACACTATTAGGTATCATATTTAGTTTGTTATTTTATGTTTACGTAGGTGTTACTGCGGATTTTTCGAACAAGGTTTGTCTTTCAAACAAAAACTTCAAAAGTAGCATATCAGGTATATTACTTAATCTGTGCCATTAGCAGTTTTTGATCGTAAATCGATCTTGGCTTGCTTTTAGCTTGGGGTTTTTACACGTTATCAATGTCCAAAAACCAAAGAAGTTGGAAAAGTAACCAAAAACGATATCGATTTGACTTGCTCAAAAACTTGATGTCACGTGAGTCCTATCTTTGGAATAATTCGGTTACATCTAAAAACAGGAGGTTTGCCGCTTAAGTAAAATATATAAATAAATAATGTAGGCTATCGTATAATGATTGACAGTTTTCTGTACAATAATTATTATAATACAGCAAAGTAGTCATTTTAAACTTTGAAAATGTATACAATTTGTATGCTCTTTCTTTTGCTTTTGTTTTTTATTAATTGACGTGTAAATTGTACATTTATGAATAAAGTACTTTGACTTTGGGTACCTTGATTTTTCGTTAATTTCAAACGAAAATATAAATTTTATGTGTTTCTTGTTTTTAGGTATTTTTACATTATTTTACTTTGTATTTTTGTTTGTAAATAATCATAAGTTTTAATATATTTATTTTTAAATGTTTACCTATATTATAGAATAAGAAGGTAATATTTATGTAGACAATAATGTCTTTTACCAGCCGATTTTTTTAACCCACATACATACAATACATCTCCCCAAATCAAGCAAAGATAATCACTATCTTACACAAAACTAAGCAAAGATTATTTTTTTTTAACTAAGGAGTGACGAGACGAGCAGGACATGTGCCTGATGGTAAGCAACATGCCTGCCACATAACAGCACAGATACACGCAGCTATTCAATTTCTATTTGCTATTGCCTGTATGTATCTGTTGAAACATGAAGAGTCCGAATCATTACTTAGCACTGTACTACTAAGATGTTATATCTTTAAGCCTTGTAATTTCTTGCCACATTGAAACATTGCCCTTCAAACCGGAACACAGTAATGTGCGAACACAGTAATGTTTGCACATTACTGTTTGGCGGTAGAATAACTGGCAAAGGTTTGGTACTGCCACAGGCGGACTCTGCCAAGAGCCACTACAGCAATATCTACTATGAAAGAGTGAGTCAATGACAGAGCGAGAGAGCGAGAGGGAAAATGTGAAAGAAAAAAATATGACATTCCTGGATTCCTCAGAAAAGCGGAAAGTGCAAAGTAAATGCCAAATCTAACACGTAGGTAGCGAACGAGTTATTTGCAGAACATGAAATAAACAGTAAAGAATGTCTATAATTGCATTCCCTGCATTAAGCGTGGCCGTAAACAATATCTAACGAGCTACTTCATATAGTTATGATTATATTATTTGTGGAGCACTTGGCTCGTTTGAACTAGAACTTTTAGGTACTCGACGCCTATTATTTGTCTATGTATGTAGTCTGTATTACCTGTATGTATGTAGTCTGTATTCTGTGGTATTACCCAAGCGAAATACTAGATTTAAATTTTAAGCGAGTTAAAAAAAATTGAATATGTGAATGGGTGAATATTCTCAATTCGATTGTATGTTTTTTTAGGCATGACGACTCATTTTTGATTTAATATGCCATCAAAAGGCTACTCAATAACGGAAACATAGGTGAAAGAATTACTTTGTTATCTTAAAAACTTCCCGTGATATCACGATTTTAAAACCACAATTTTAGACTGTCCCAAAAACGCTTCATACAAAAACACTACAGAAGCGTGACGTCACTGTCGGATTTTCTATGCGTCGCGCGTAAAGTTTGTATGGCAGCTATATTAAATTTTGCATTTAGGAAACTGGTTTTATAACAAAAGCCACTTGAAAATGATGGGTTATCGAATGGTAAATACATTTTCTAATAATTTTGCACTTTTAAAATGCACTAGCCCATCCAGCTTTGAATGATCATAAAGTCAACAAGAACAAAATTAAAAATTTTGGTTAACCCCCGACTACCTCGGATCTCGGATTTGTAATCTGTACAACATTCTGCTAGTCAAGCCCTTTCATTTGATACCCATATTGTGGTAGTAGTGAAAAAAATAATGTAATTCGCCATTTTGTGGTGGCGGCCATCTTGGATTTGAAATTTATTATTATGTATTGTATTCTACTAGTCAAGCCCTTTCATTTGATACCCATATTGAGATAAGTTGTGAAGAAATATTTTGTCCGCCATTTTGTGGAGGCGGCCATCTTGAATCGATATTAACCAAACATAGCTAAGAACATCCGCACGGATATCAACCTTCGAATAAAAAAAACCGCATTGAAATCGGTCCATCCGTTTGAGCTCTACGGTGCCACAGACAGACACACACACAGACAGACAGACAGACAGACAGACAGACAGACCGACAGACAGACAGACAGACAGACATCGACGTCAAACTTATAACACCCCTTTTTTTGGTCGGGGGTTAAAAAGTAAGTTAAACTAAAAAATATCAAAATTAAAATTGGTACATATTTTGTTCTATCTAAATACTGTCATTATATCAAATTATTTTATATAATTGCAGGACCTGTCGTTATGCCTATTGTGCATTAATTTTGATGATTCTATTTTTGTTCGGTAGATCATAGTTCAGAGGTGGTTCCTTATAAATATTATTGAAATCGGTGTCGTGATTTTTGAAATAGGAACAAAAAGCTAAAATATACTTTCATATACCTAGATGACATAACGATTGCTTTTTATGTGGTCGAGTGTCTGAAATGAATTTTAAATTGAAGTCGGATTATGTTTTTTCAAAAAATAAACTATTTACGTACAAAAAATTAAACCGACTTCAAAACCACAAATATGAGCGAAAATAGATTATTTTACCCTTTTTAGTGTAAAACAAGTTTTTCTTAATCCATTTACAGAATTTCGTATTGACAGGATCTAGTTTCATAACTTTTGTGAAATCTACAACTACGTCATCCAGAAAATTGTAAGCAAATTTTAGTTTATGGTTCATACCTGTTTCAAAAACCACCCGATCGATTTCGATAAGATTTATATGGGACCATTCGGGAAGCATACCCAACCGAAAACAAAAAGAAAATCGGTGCAGGGATTCTTCAGAAATCAGGTAACATGCATAAAAAAAAACATAGGGGTCGAATTGATAACCTTCCTCCTTTTTTTGGAAGTCGGTTAAAAATAAATAATTATTGTTTGTGATGGATTGCTCGTGATCGTGATTGTTTAGTTGCTATAACATCCTATTTAACAATTGTTAGGTTGTAGGTCCGAATCCCTTCGGCATCTGAGTGAATTTTTAAGTGCGCATGTACGAGATTGTCATGGACCACTGGTTTTGAGGGTGTAGGAAAATGTCATACTGTGTTGTTGTGTCACCCCAACTCGGCCAACGTAGTGGATAGCTACTGTAACCTTTATATAGAAATATTTCCTCTTATTTATAAAAGGTTTCAACCAAAAAAAAGCCGCTTACACAACATCTCTTTGACGTAGGCGGAGGAATCATTTATTATTTCAGCAAAATCGTTCTCCATAAATAGACATTGCTATCGGCCCGGGCCCTAGGTTTTGCGTCATCGGCCCACGTCTGGGGAAAGAGGTGGGGGAAAGGGGGTGGTTCAGGAAGGACACACGCATGCGCATCGCTACTAGTACCCGTATAATGTCAAAGGGCACCCCTGGGAGCCTAGGTACCTAGGCGGTCCTAGCTGCTGGATTGATCTGGGGGAAACTAGGTCAAAAGACCTGCGCGTTGAAACCTAACTTAGGTCTCACGCCAATTTGTAAATGTCGAGGTGAACAATTACACGGAGCGAGTGATGTTGAGGGAAGGATTTGTGGACGTATTGATACAAATATACATATTTAAATACCATAAGATATAAGATAAGATAACTCTTTATTAAAAGCCACATACATTTATGGCACTAGATATTAAGTTATTGTTTTTTTATTGTGTATGTGTTTGTAATTTTCTGGTGTGCATAATAAAGAGTTTCTGTCTGTCTGTCACATACATACAAAAAAACACAATCACAAAAGAAACACTTATATTAGACATTTTGATTGGCGACCTTATCGCTTCGAGCGATCTCGTTAATACAGTAATTACTAACTTAATACTACGTTTATACGATACAAAACAAAAAAACAGATTAAAAAAAAAACTCCGTCCTGAAAGCTATCTACGAACCAAACTAGAAAAATCCTATATTTTGGGAATTTAGTGGGAAATTATAATTGAATTTTCTTATATTAATCACAATCACCACGACCTGTTTTGATTCTTACGCCTCTACGAGTACCTACTCCACAATACCACTACTCTTTGAAATAAAAAGTTAAAAAAAAAACGGATTTGTAGATCAAAATTGTTTTCAGCCCCAGTCTGAAAATGAGCGACAAAATGGCGGCAAAGTATTGTATGTTCACTGGTTTTTCTGTTATATTGAAAATGTTTGTAGGATAAGAGAAGTGCCGTATTTCAAGAATGAGGATTAATTAATTTATTTAGTTAGAGCTAATCATGGACGTATCAAAAAGTTAGACGTAGTCTCGCTAAAACAAAAACTGTGTCCATAGAGCCGGCCACATAATATGCACGTGTGCGCTGTCACACACAGGCTGACACACACAAATCAGTGGTCATTACACGCGTAAACTTGTGTATATGTGCGCGTGTCAGCCTATCACTGACAACCTGACAATGCACACTTGCAAATGTGGCCGACTCTAGTGACACAGGTTTTGTTTTAGCGAGACTACGTCCGACTTTTTTATACGTCCATGGAGCTAATAGACACATGTGCGGAAATTGTAACCCAGAGCTGCGACCCTGGCGATACTTGATACGCCTTGGTTATGCGGTCTTGTGACTGATCCTGACGTAGAGTCGTAGCTCAAATGACAGGAAATATAGTACATTTATGTAGTACAGTTGACCTTTTTTCAGGCAACACTATCTGGCTGGCCCAGTGCGGCTGGTATAGGAGAACGGCTACTGCCAATCTGGAGACTCCGGGTTCAAATGCCACCCGCACCACTGTCTTTTCGAAGTCATGTGCGTAACGCCGCTAACTTAAAACGGTGAAGGAAAACATCGTGAGGATACCGACATGTACCCAGAATCATTCTTGGTCATTTGTCATCCGCCAACTCGCACTGCGTCAGCGTGGTGAATTACGGCCTTGACTCTCTTCTTATGAGAGACAGTGGTGCCCCAGGCATTCGAAACAGGTGCTCCGAATCGGCAGTTGCCGTTCTTTCGGTTACAATGGCCGTAACTTCTAGGCTACCTGTAACTTACTAGATCAGTCGTAACTTAACTACTGCAGTTACTATGGAAGCGTTGATGTCAATTAGGCCCATTCCTATAACCTTTCTAACAAGCTAACTCCATTTACCATCATAATGTCGTGGTCTTAATTAAGAAATTAGGCCACACGTAAACTCTCTGAATACGACGAGTACCATGTACCGCAAACATTTTAGCACAGTGCTGCCCTGCATTACACTTCTGTCACTCGAATTACAATTAAGATTCTGAACAGTTGGGTAGTGAGCATTAAAAAAATCTGTATTTTAAAGATAATTTTATATTGAAGCTACCAACAATATATTATGTTCGGTTTTCGATACGATGAAGACAATCTAGATGCTCTTTCTTTTATGATTTTTCTTATCTTTCTTATTCTTATCTTTCTTTGATGATCGTTAGCGTTCAGAGCATCAGGAAATTGCATTATTGTATTTTTTTTTACCTTTTAGATGAGTTCAGGACCTAAACTATGTATAGTTAGTACAGTAAAGACGATATTTCTTTATTAACATTCCAACTAAATGACACCTTGAAGACGCATCATACATTAAATGCACAAATTAGTTGTTTCCAAAATAGCCCAGAGATAAATATCGGAAGTGTTTATGTTACTAAAGGACATTAGGACAGGACATATTACGACGATGATGTATTTGCCAAAACTCAATTTACAAGCCTCAAGGTCACAGAAGTCACATGGCAGTTAACAGCAGTTTTGAAATTCGACATAATTTTCGTCCGTTCGACCATTGTTCTACAAACTAGAAAAAAATTAAAACGAAGTCTATATTACGATATAATCTACAACCTTTTTGGTGAATTAGTGATATTAGTCTTACTTTATTTATGCTCTGAGTTTTGTTAGTGTAAGCCACGTGTAAGCGTTGTATTTCGAATATTTATTCAAGGCTTTTGCTAGTGCTGTCAAAAAAAAAACAACGTGGTACAAAATGGTGACAAATTGGTAAATAAATTATTATCACTGTATCGTCTTTCAGTTAAGGAGACGAACTGGATCGAGAAGAGACGGACACAGAGGCGAGTGACGAAGGCGAAGAAGACACTAAAAAATAACAGAAGAAAGCACACAATGTCCTAAAGCAGCTACCGTGAAAAGGCTGAAGGAGGCTCGACAACCGACAGCCTAATTCCCCTAGGATAGTGTCCTCAGGGGCCCGACCCTAACTACCAAGGATGCTTGCCACAAAAGAGTGAAATATCCACGAAGGGAGCTGTACTTCTGTTTTGTTTTGGCATAAAACGGTTGAAGTCCGTGTTATAGAGGCAAGAAGGTGTTATCTTTTTGTCTTCTTTATTGCCATCATAAATTTTTACGTCTTCATTATTTTTATACCTTCGGCAAGTGCTTTACTGCACAGAGCCTGATAGACATTCCTGATAGCATTGTCTTCCCCCATGCTAGTTACGGCTTTATTTATTTTGAAGAGTTATATAAAGAATTCGTAAGAGTAAACAAGTTTTATGTTCATCACTTGTAGTTCCCACATTGAGACAAAGCGTGACTATATAAAGGGACAGACATTTACAGACATCACATTAACGTTGGCTTCAGACGTGATCAAGGGTCTGATGGTAATCTTAATTGCTGCAAAGTTTTATAATCTGATGAATTCACTTCAAAATATGTACAATTTTAATGTGAATTTCTGAGCTGACATTATTATGAAAAGGCGCAGTGCACCTGACACGCGAAATCGAGTTGCACAAAGGCAGTAAAGATGTTACAAGACGATAAGACGGTTTAAAATTCTCGTCCTATCCTAGGGGAACATCTGAGCGTTCGCTACTCGCATTCCGTTTGCCGTTACGACTCCATAAAACGTTCTGTTTTAAATTGCAAGTAAACGTGCAGACGAGTGAAACAGAAATAAATAAGTGTATGTGTGCTGGCAGCGCTGTTGCTAGGCGTGTTTCAAGGTCTGCGCGACCCTGGCCATGCTCCCCGCGCCGCTGCATGTGCACCGCGCAAGCTGCATTCGAATCGAACACACATCGATGCACTAACAGTGTTGCCATGTCTTACATTTTCCATAAACAAAGGTTAGTTATATGGAACGAAATCTCAGGCGCATAATAACGGCCGTAAATCAACACGGCAAGACTGAACGCAATTTTCATTACGGAAAATTTAATAAAAGTTGCAAGCAATTGATGGCTACAATTAGCGAAATGGGGATAAAGTCGTGGGTCCCATGTCTAATTGATCATGAACCATACAAATATTGGCGCAGGACTTGAAAATTTGAAATATCTAAACTTATCGTAATAAGGGGTAAAATCAAGATATGTTTGGCAACACCACTTAACGCACACTCATATGCAAGTATCGTCCAGCACGTGTAAATTTTAAAAGGGTGCGCGTTAGTGAGCGTGTCGTATTCATGTACACATGATGTCTGATTAATGACGTAGGGTATTCTTGGGCCTGTTGTAATAAAGAAGTTGGGGTGATGCACTAAATATGGAGACTGCTGCTTACGTGATCTCTGTGGAATGTCCTTACCTCTGGTATGGTAATTTTAGGACGTGTACCTTCGTCAAGGTTCGTGTTACAAACAAGTACGCATCGACTTCGAAGGAAACGACCACTAGATAATACGAGTGCCTTCTAATGCGCAAAAAATAGAATCGATTGATTTTGTTTTTAAATAAAGAGTGACGAGACGAGCAGGACATGTGCCTGATGGCAAGCAAGATGCCTGCCACATAACAGCACAGCAACACGCAGCTATTGGAACATGAAGAGTCCAAATCATTACCTAGCACTGCACTGTTCTCGTCACCCAGATATCTAAGATGTTATATCTCTAAGCCCTGTAATTTCTCGAGAAATATTGCCCTTCAAAACGGAACACAGTAATGTTTGCACATTAATGCTTGGTAGTAGAATAACTGGCAAAGGTGTGGTACTTCTCCAGGCGGACTCTGATAAGAGTCCTCCTATATTTACCTGTGAATGTCCTTTTTTGGAAATAAACCAAAATAATTGCCCCAATATGACCAATTTCGAGAATCTAAATACGATAGTGGCAGTGCTTTGAATGTCCTTTTTTGGAAATAAACCAAAATAATTGCCCCAATATGACCAATTTCGAGAATCTAAATACGATAGTGGCAGTGCTTTGAATGTCCTTTTTTGGAAATAAACCAAAATAATTGCCCCAATATGACCAATTTCGAGAATCTAAATACGATAGTGGCAGTGCTTTGAATGTCCTTTTTTGGAAATAAACCAAAATAATTGCCCCAATATGACCAATTTCGAGAATCTAAATACGATAGTGGCAGTGCTTTGAATGTCCTTTTTTGGAAATAAACCAAAATAATTGCCCCAATATGACCAATTTCGAGAATCTAAATACGATAGTGGCAGTGCTTTGAATGTCCTTTTTTGGAAATAAACCAAAATAATTGCCCCAATATGACCAATTTCGAGAATCTAAATACGATAGTGGCAGTGCTTTGTTCCCATCTCTTTTTAACAAGTTTCATGTGCAATGGTGGTTGAGGAAGGAAATGCATTGCAGAATAAGAACAAAGAGGTAGTAAAATTAAGAACAATATTATCCGAAGTACCGACAATACAATGCGGAAGGATGGTACTCGTAAAGCTACCAAGAATTTGGGAAGGCAATATAGTAGATCCGTTTGAGGAAGAAAATGAAGACATTGCAATATAGGTCATGCTAAAATAAAGGTGAGGATTCTATCTCTAGCAAGAAGAGAAATGTAGACATTAGAGATGATACTCGTATTATTGGTTGTAATTTGTAGGCTTGTACAAATTTTTTTTTTGTTAAATAATTATTAAATTTCGTCATTGTAATAGGAAAAACCGAAACTATATACATATATAGTCGATTAATAATGGCTGTTTTTCTAAAATCCATTAGGTACTAAAACAATATGACTAATCTCTCATACATAAATAATTGTGATAAGGATTATTAAACTGTTTAATGTGAGTTAGATGGTGAAACGTGATGAGGAAGAGTGGTATTCCTGATCAACACGTAACGTGTATGCCGATAACAGCTCAGTGCCTCACAGTTGAACAAGCAGAGTTAAAACTACCTAGAGCACTGTGCTCGGCACCTGAAGATAAAAGATGATGTCTCTCTTTTTGCAGTGTAATTTACCTTTCAACCCGGAAGACACTTAATGATTGCATTTTATTGCTTGGTGGTAAGCCCGGATAATGTAGGTACGGTGTTTCTACATGGGAAATCTGCAAAGGTAATGCAAAGCATACGACTACGGGAACCACTTAGCTGATATATTACTTAAAACACCCGAACGTAGAACAATTATATCTACTTATTTGTCACAGAAATATTATTTTTAAAGGCCTTCATGGCAGTTTGCCCAACCAACTTTAAGATTAACGCAGAGTGCTGCACATAAGGTACGTAGAGTATGAACCTACGGCTCCAAGGGGTCCAATTGAAACTAGTATTTTTACTTTCGTTTATACAAATAAATAAAATTTTGATGTCTGTTTGTAACATTAAAATAACCACTTTTTAATTACTAATGTGAAAATGTGAAACGGCGGGCACAGTTAGTAATATGTATATTTGTATACATATTATAGCACTCCATTTGTAAACTAACGCGATTACATATTATCTTTCTACACCTGTAATGCATTATCATAAGTAGTCAAAGCACTTAAATTTAATGTAAAAATGAGGCCATACACGTGTGTAGAGTACATGCTTTGGCAGTTCTTAATGTTTGTTTATCATGTAGATATCACCCTGAGCCCACGTGCCAAGCTTGTATACAATGATAAAACATGTATACAAGTGACGTTACACTATGTATTAGTAAATACCTACAGATATTTCCTCTCGACAATTCTCAGAATAAGATGAATACCTACGAGTACATAAATGTCTTGTGGATTTATGACCATTATTTTGCAATGAAATTTTAAGTAGGGTAAATTATTTGTGACCATTGATAGGTTTACGCTTAAGCGCCATCTCGTCTGATGTTAAGCGACGATGCGGTCTACGATGAAGTACATTTAACTACAAGAAACTGATTCACTATTGATTTGAAAAGGCCAATTGTAGCTACAGTTTAGTTTCCTTCAAGTATATCTAAGTACGCTATTTATGTGCACGCCTCTTCGCTATGGTGCTAGATATCTCATTAGAATTGTGTGAAACAACATAAGTAAGTTAAATACGACAGCCAAGGTTTCAGCAAAGCCTATTATTATCATTATTACTGTGTCATGTTACCGGTACATAATCGTACGAATACTAAAGGCTACGTAAGCACCAGTAAATCAGTATATGGTAAATACGGTTTATTTTACGTTTACATCAGTTCCGCAACTGTTCTAGCTTCATACATTCGCATTTAGGTGACGTTCATGACGCCTACAGTATTCCTGCTTCGCCTAAAACCTGAGGTGTTGTAAATAAACAAACGATCCGCCATCTTGGCAGCCATGTTGGGCCGATACGTCAAGATGACGCGTTCATTCGTCAGCTGATAGTGATGCGCTAACAAACTCAATAAACTAAATGAAAATGAACGAGTCTGAAAGTACTAGAACAGTAGGATAAAAGCTGGATCTTTAGAAAATGAGCATTATAATTTGACTCACCTGTTCAGTTCAGTTTAGATCGATAACTCGATTGAAGTGGAGCTATTGATGAAATAGCACGTTTGTTTTGGAATTGAAACGCAGAGATGTTTTCATGAATTGCGGCTATAAAGCCGAGCATTGATTAGTCACTCTAAATAATGAGCATGGTATTTGGAAATAACTTGAATGTCAGGATAAGTAATAATGTTTTCCATAACACATATATACATACCTAGTCGATATGACAATACATGCTATAACTATTGAACTCGTAAGTATTGTTAAATAAAAATATTTTTCCCTCATATGCTACAAAGGCGGCTGAAAGGTATTTTTCAATCATGTTTTTGAAATCTAGGTTATTACACAAATACTTGTGTAATGTATTACTTATTTTAGTGCAAATCTATACTAATATATTAGAGTTTGTTTGTTTGAACGCTAGGATATCGAGAAATACTGGTCCGAATTGAAATATTATTTTTCTATTGGATAGTCCATTTATCGAGGAAGGCTATAGAACATAACGCTACTATTAATAGAAGCGGAGCAGGAATCAAGAATGTAACAAAAACGGAGAAAAAATGTTCCTTTTTGAGAGTTTTCGTATCGTGCTTTGACATGACAGCATGTGTCTAAGATTGAGTCATTGAATATAAACCTTTGCTAATCAAATTTGTTTCTAAATCTGACTTGGTACGACCAATTACCGACAGGTGGCGTAGCAGATAGCTGAAGAGGTTTTTTGTTTGAAAACGATATTCTCAGGAATGACTGAACCGATTCCAGTCATTCTTTCCCCGTTGGGTGTGTATGGTGTACGGGATTCCGATGAGTGCTATAGAATGTACCACGGGCGAAGCCGGGGCGTACATCTAGTAGGTACATATAGATGTAACAATATCTCAAGTACTGAGAAACTATTAGGTACCTACTATTAACAGTGTTCTACGGCAGAATAGAAAGAAATGTAAGCCTTTGAGTGCAGCGTGAAAGTTTCATGCCTGGAACATGTTTTTCGGCACGAGGTTGTGAGCTGTTGGAGCTTATTGTGATGGGAAAAATAGTTGAGCACAGGAATCTTTACAGGAGGAACTTTTATAGAAAATCCGGGAATAAATCCGGGTTTATGTCGTTCTTCTTTGCCTTGACGGAAACCAGAATCAGTATGAAAAGCTGACTGCCAATATCCATCGAGGTCAAAGAAGATAGCTTGTTTTCAAATATACATGTCTAATATTGTTTTTCATTGCATATGCTTTTTTTAGTCAGTCTTCAGTATGTTTTGTTTTTTAATATCCTTCAGTCGAATCTTTGTAAATCTTAGAAGCAGTAAAACAAAGTGATGTCTATACAACTCGTAAGCCTAGAAGGTATCAAGTATCTACTGTCGGTCTTGAACATAAAATGTAGGCAATGATTTATTTGAACGTAATAGATTACAAATTCGTACAGATGGCTATGATAATGACGGGGAGACAGGCGTGGTTGTAGGTATCCGTATTGTTATTCAGGCTTCGATGGCGCGAGTTCAAGGTAACATCATGTGGGAGGCCCCATGAGCCGGATTACGTTGTCCATTACAATATAGGAAACTCCAGTCTGATCTAAAAGTCAAGTAACTATGCCACTTAATACTGTAAGATCTACTGAATGGTCAGTCAAACTGGCACTAACCGCGATATTTCAAACATTACACAAAGTTTATACGAGGCAAGACATTCGTTTTTTTGGGCACAGTCACATACCTATCTAAATGTTCAACGTTTTTGACGTCAAAAGTACAATAACTACAATATTAAGTACATTTTAATAGTAATATCAGAATTGTGCAATTCTGTACGGATGTTTGGATCTTCCTGGAAAAATACACAATGGATATAGGTGAAACATGGTACAGAGATAAATTATAAGTACGTGTAAAATAACACATAAGCTACTTGTACACGTGAGCGAGACTACTAGTAAAACTGCGGGAAGCTACGAGGAACATTAAAATATTTGTTCATTTTATAATTTTAGTTGAAAAATTACTCAAATCGCGTAACATAATATCATTATGATACTTAATATTATTATGATAATATTAGAATCACATTCAATTTCAGGGACCAATTTTTTTAATAAAAAAAAAATTTTGGTTTCATGAATTTGTGATTCTTTTGACAATAAATAAAACTTTGAAATGATAGATTAACGTTAGTTTAGATAAGACGTTACTATCAGAACCCGGATTCCACAATAGATATATGGCACGTCTTCGATAAATAATTGCAAACAACTACCTACCTTAGTCAAAAAATACACATCTAAATTTAGTTTTGGTACCTCTGTCTTCATAATTACATTTTAATAACAGCTATACTCCGCTCCAAAGAACAATTAATGTAGACTAATCTGCTAATAATCTGACTTACGGAAAAACCAAATACAAGTGATACAGCAAAAAATTACTAGGTATGTTGATAATAATCGATTATTTTCGAGCAACCGGACGAGCAGTTGATTTCAAATAGATGTAGAAGTCTCACAGGAAATTAGTTTGCCACAATAAAACCGGAAATATTTCATAAAGAAATGAGTCACGGATAGAATATAACTTTTATAAAATGACGATATATAATTTTGACTATACTAATCTATTTAGTTTGTCAAATTAAATATATCCAAGCAATAGAAAGGTAACCCTTCAGACAATGTAGCTGTTGCTCATAAAAAGCGAATATAAATTGAACGCATGAAATAATCTTATTCCAGTTCCGCCTTGCTTCTAATTTATTTAACCGTTCAACTTTATTCCGATTCAATTCAGATCTGTGCTCTGTGTAATTTCAATTACGTTTAGCAACAGTCCGAAAAGTATTCATTAGAAGTGGCCACGCTGGGATCCCCGGTTCGCCTTGAACTCGCTGGTCGACATTTTTTGCGTGCAGACGCGCCGACAGGATCCGTGAGTAGGCCCTTAGCTAGCCTACACTCGGCGCCCTTGGAAGATGAGAACCCTTCGGAATTTGACCGAGTTTCTCCTTGCGAAATGCGGAATGCGTCAGACGATCAAGATTATCGAACCGCGCGGCTCTTGCAATTGTTACCAATTAGACAGGTTTATAGATTAGATTAGATACAGCGCATTCAGACATTCTCGGTATGTAAAATGCCATACTGAAAACTGAAGTAGAATCTCTAAGCGACGTATTAGACGCTAAATATTAACGTTACGATCGTGACGTGCTGATAACTCTGAAACCTCGAAGTAGATTGAGCATTGAGTCACATAGAGGACACTCGTTACTTACTCAAGTAATATTGACAGTCTAATGGCTAGAACAAACATGGCCGCAAGACACGTAATGCGATGCTGATGCTTTCAGATCACATCAGATCAAATAACACAAATAAAACGGTCGCAACACTACTTTGTTGCGAACACAGTGTTCATGGAAATCGTTTTGCGTTTGTATTTTTTGTGATGGATTAATGAAATGAGGAAAAATTTGATGATAAAGACAGAGGATAGTGAGAACAACTTACGGAACCGCGTGCTCCACCGAGATGTTGCATAATGAGTGGTTCATGGCGTGGCACTGGCACCGGGGAACACATGCCGGATCTCCGGCCACCGTGTAACTGTCTCTACGCACACCGGCCGCCATGGTTGGACGGACAGCGGGCGGCGTCGCCGGCGGTGTTTGGGTAAATACAAGTCAGGTGATGGAAGTGCGGCGCCGGCTGGAGCGGACGCGGGTGTGAGGCGGTCGCCGGCGCGGCACTGAGCTCGGCTCGGCCGTGGCGGCTCGCGTCCGCTCCTGCATTGCGGCGCGCAGTCGCAGTCGCGCGCGCATGACCTTGGCATTGAACTTGGCAATGGGCCGGCTCGCGGGGCGCGGGCGGCTGCCCCTCGAGGGGCTGTGATGCATCGCAGCTGCACCGCCCCTCTCCCGCCGTCCTTCCGTCATCACCGCTCGACCGCAGCTTGTGTTATAGTTTCTATGTGGGACCGGATCATAGATTATGTACTGGCCCCGGTACCCGCCGCCATGTTTAACTAATGATCGCTCTAGTCCTTTGCTCACTCTAACGCGATTGGATGTTACCAGTTAGGCAAAGTCGGTAAAAGATAAATAAGATTAGGGACACAACTTTTTGTTTGTGTTTACAAACAATTGGGACGCAGTAAATAATTTATTCATAGAACAAAAACTAAAAACTTGTTTTTCATATCTGACTCTATCTTAGTGAGTTGGTGCGTAAAGTTATGATCTTAAACCCAAACAAATACGAATACAGCTTGGACTCTAACACCAAGTCTATTCTGGAGTGCATAATTTTGGAAAAAATAGTGTTAAAATTTTTCACAAACTGGAAAGTTTTTCTGTCAGGGCAAGACCGGCGGCTCTATGGCTATGGGGCAGTTAGCCCGAAACACTGATGTAACTTCGGACGCACAAAAACTGGTCGCTCTTGAGCGTTGTTACCAAGCGAATCACATGCTCGCTTCATGTTCATGATACCAGTATTGGCAATCTATTATTAATTTATTTTAGCTAAGCATCCTCGGGTACTTGTCTTGTTTTGAACAATTTGATTTATGGAGAGCTCTTAGTTTATAGAGTGATAATGTTCTGTACATGGAGGTAAACATTTGATGAATATAACGTGTTTTATTTACCTACGAGCCGCGCACCTTTCTTTTAAATCTTTACTTTAGTGCCCATGCCCACAAAATCCTACTGATACTGTCAATGTGTACATACTAGAGGTTATTCATACATGTTTCAGTTGGAGTCAACTATACATTTTATAGATTCCTTCGGATAGCCTTAACAACACTGTAAACAGTAAATAAAAAATAAAGGTTTTAAATGAAGCATATTATAGAGGTATATTCGAAACAACATGCTAACATCTATGGCTGCTTTTAACATAGTCGCTTCTTCTCATTACAAAATGTATGATTATTGATATGACGTTCATTTGCATAAGATGAAATTGCCATTCCTAAATTGTTCAACCGCTTCCGCTGCCAAATCAAAAACAAAGCAACAAAGTGTTGCAATCTTCTAGAGCTACACGTGTAGCAACTGATCTGTCGGGAGTTGAGTGGGCTGAGGTACTTCTGGCATAAAAACTGTTAAATAATCTATGTCTGTAGCGGCGAAGATCGATGTGTGTGCGCGCGCATCTCCCCAGTTTTACTTTCCCCCTTCACCCCATTTCATCCCCCAGCTGGGAGATAAATACAATCGAGCCCGGGAACTGAACAACCTAAAGTATCTGGACAAGTTTCTAAACAACTAATTGATCACTTATCACGAGGGAAGTTTGAAGGCACACCTGACTTGCCAATTTCGTTAATGGTACAGAAGTTAGCAATTGAACATCTTAAGTTTGATAGAATTAGAGTCTCAAATCTTCAAGGTGAAATTAGGAAGAGAAAATAAATGTCGTTTTCAATTCTAGGTTATATTTATCGTTATAAAGATTACGACACATTCGATAACGATAACATATCTTTGGATTGTGATATAATCGTGAAATGTAATGAGTTAATGTTATGAAATATTGCTGTCCGGTTTAGGACAAGCTGTTGCGGACCTTCGGTCTAAGTATTCATAGGAATCGAGGAAAGAATATTCGTAGTATGACGTCAGCGAAACAAATGAAAAGATGTGGTGTCATGGAGCACCATGTAAGAACGAAGTTCCTTCGGATAATTTAGAGGCAATATAGTTTGGAAGAAACATATAGCTTAATTTTGGAACGAAGTTCCTTACGGCAGGTTTGGAGAAGCTAGAGATTTTGTGTGCGACCGAACTGAAACATGTATAACGGAAGTGACGCGTAAAAACTGCTCGCGACCAGTGTTTGCAACTTTATTTTTCAGATGAACATATTGTGTATGACAATAAAAATAAAATATAATTATTTTAGTTAAGTATTATTCGTTCGTTCGTTTTTATTTCCGTTCTTCCTGATTTATTCTTATCAATCCTGTATCCTGTATCTAACTGTATCAAAGCTGATAGCTAGATAGATGATAGATAGATTACCCATGTCAAGATTCGTTATGTTTAATGTTGGGCTAGTTGTTATGAGGAATATTCACTGATGTGTTTACTTTTTTCAAGCTGTTTTATAAAGCGCTATTTTTTTTTAACTTAATACAACTAAGGACTAAGAAGTATAATTCATTACTTTGCTAAGGAAACTAATTTAGCGATCTTTCTAGAAATATGAAGCACTTTTAAACTATTAATACCGCAGAATATTAAAGCTGACCACGTTCTGCGCCTAAATATTCCTGGAATCCTTGCTTGCTCCCAGAATAACCTGTTCGAGGCTCACATCCTGCTATAAAAGAAGCCAGATTGAGATTTCCTCTGATTATGTGAACACAGATAAAATAACTTGTTTTATTTATATCGGCGTACCTTTGCTGCCAAACTTACGACTTCCAGGGCAGGGAATTATTTTTTCGTGACAGGCAACAGATTTTATATATTAATTTGTGAAGCAATAACTTTGTATTTTTTTACGATAATTGCGCGATTGGAGGACTTTCTACGAAATTTCACACACATGTAGTTTATGTATCTTTATTGCTGCTTGTAGGTAAGATAAAATGATACAAACATTTTAAAAATTGCCCCATACAAACTGGCCTCTGCGAGAGGCATGCAATATGTCCGGCAAGACAATTTGTTGTATTCTTTATACAATGAAAAAAATTAAATAATAGTCAGCTGATTAAAGTCTTCTTCTTACTCATATTCTATTCATTTCTGGTTTTTATTTATGTCATCTGATTCTTCATCTTCGATTCATTTCTGGCTTCTATTTGGTTGTGATATACTCGTATATATGTGTGAGATAAATGCTTGGTGCGCACAATTTCGCCAAAGTCTTGAAGAAGGCGATCAGAATGCTATAATTTTTCAAAACTATTCATAATATTACATTAAGGGCGTGTGGGCCGTAATTTTGAATTTTCAAAACAACTTTAAGACCTATAAAATAGTGTATTAAACTATGAAAAAAATATATGTGTTAGTTAAGGATCTAATCTAGTGTAATTCGCAGTTAGTAACACGATTTAATGAATTTTACTTGATAGAAAAAAAATCCCAAAGTTACCCCTTTTCAAAAAGGTTTTTTAAGTTTATGACTAAACTAATGAATTTTTTAACTAAATTTTTATACTCAACGAAAGCCACTAAAAAGTTATAGATGCATTCGCAGAGTTGGGCTTGATAAAAAGTATCAGATATTTACAATGTTTAAAAACCTACAATATATATAGCGCGCCGTTCGGCAGGCCCGATCAGTCGCGTTTCGACGACGGACCTGTGCTTGATTTTGCAATTTTGACAACCGATATTACGATCATAGTGCCACAGCATAACAATATCAGTAGGTATTACTAGTGAAAAACGCGATGATTTTGATTTTTGGTACCGTTTTCATTGGAATAGCAAATAGGCACTAATACTAATTAGTACTCTATTTATTTTATGTTGTAGACCAATCGGGCAGTCTCAAAAAACTGACGTAGATACCACATAAGTAAAAAATTAAATGCGGATGCAATGGAAAATAGACAAGTATCGGTAAAATATTCGTCCGTCAAATCAGAGATCGGGATAAGGAAATAATGAGAGGGGAGAAATCCCCTGCGTAAATCTCCTAATATAAATGATACCTAACTTGCATTTATATGCCAGTTAGGGAAATTCTTTGGTAGTAGGGTACTTAGTACATGGAAGAAAAGTCCTCACATACACAATTTACCACTTTGGAAGAGACTCGCGCAAACTGTTCAGTTTAGAAAAAAAAAATGTTAGAAACTTCGATACAATTTTGTAACACCTATCCATAGATAGACTATACATGTATGGTTTTGATAGAAATTTTTTTTTGAGTTGCAGTTCCAAGTTTGTGACATCACCAAAATTTATTGTTTTTTTTGTATCAAAATGTTAATATGGTTCATAGAATACATGTACTTACCAACTTTTAATAGTATAGTTCTTATAGTTTCGGAGAAAAGTGGCTGTGACATACGGATGGACAGACATAACGTATATAGGGTCCCATATTTTGAAATTCGGCTACGAAGCTCTAAAAACCCAACTTCGTTCATTTAATACTTATTTAAAATGAAATTTACACACTCGACCAAATTTAATAAGCAGCCGTTTAGGCTTTAGTAAAATTACTCGTAGAATTTAACTCTGCACTAAATTTCCAATGCGTATTTTTTATATAAGGTTTAGAATCATTTCCTGTGCACAAAATCACAAAATAATAGCAAATCCAGGTGGAGACAATTCAAACGCCAACTCGAAAAAACGTTTTTGGCCGATATTCCGAAAAAGTTATAAAGCCTATTATTATTGTAGAATATAAAATTTCCCATTTTTTGTTGCCAGTAAACTTTTTTTGCGAACTTACCGATTACGATTTATTATGTACAATTTAATGATAACAATGTAAAAAAAATAAGATGTGAACTCTGTTCCCAGTAGCATAAACATTTCCCTTTTTACCCGAATGGAAGAAGGGTGATGTTTTTTGCGCGTATCTTTTATGTTTGTAAAACTTTTATTTCCACGTATCTTCCAAACGGCTGGATGGATTTTGGTAACTAAGATATTGTAAGACTAGTATTTTTCGCCAAAGTGTCCTTAGATAGTAGGTAACATTTTTTTACGTGTAGATTTTTTTGTAGTCGGGGTTTTTAAATTAAGGTGATTCTATCATATTGGTCGTTGCTCGAAAAAACAGCACCGTTCATCATCATGATTTCATCATGATTCATTTTCATCCACTATCATCGGCATCATCGCAACCGTATCATTAAATGGGCTATAAATCGTAAACGGTAAATTTTATAAAAAAAGTTTACTAGCAACAAAAGATGCAAAATTTTATTTTCTACAATTGTTGTCATAATATATAGTTTCCAAAATATCGGCTAAACAGTTTTTTTTCAATTGGCGTTTGAATCTCTATCTGGATCTGTGAGGAATTTGGAACTTTATGCTCAGTAAGTGATCATTATTTAAGTGATTTTCGCGCGCAGCTCAAGTGGTTACCAATTCGACTTCGACGGGATGCTCACATTCTCTCTCTTCGTTATAACATCTTATTTAACCCTTCTACCCCGCGCTACCTTAAGGAACGCTTTACCTTTTTAGAAGATTATCATCCACTTCATCCATTATGATCCCTTCTGCCCGAACTGAAACCTTCTATGGTAGTTCGTTCATTTTCAGAGCGGTTGTATTGTGGAATGAACTACCCGTGCCTATCAGACGATCCTCATCACTGGAAATCTTCAAAAAACATGTCAAACAGCTCTATTTATCTAAATTGTAACCTCATGATAACTGTTGAATTACTTATTGTTCTTTATTTTCATTTCTTTTTTTTGCACTTAACAATGTGGAATGTTTATTTATTTGGTTTATATATGTATTTATTTATTTAGATATACAAAACAGTACGCAGTTAACTATAAACTTAAATAATATATAACAATTAACAGTTTTGACCTAAACTATGTATTTATTATTGTGTAGGTATATGGTAATTATTGTAAGTATTAGTGTATGTTTATTTGTATTTTATTTTTATGTAAATAGGCTTAAGTAGGATATCTGTTAATTCATTGTATTTTTTTTCCATTTCCAAAGCGCACCCCGTCTCATAACATTCCTTTTTTTCTTTTTCTACCCTAAGGTTGCCTGGAAGAGATCGCTGTTAGCGATAAGGCCGCCAATTGTCGCACTAGCTTTAAGTTTGTAAATTGTTTCTAGTTTTAAATTATTCTTTTTTTTTGGTGTGTTCAATAAAGTGTATCTACCTATCTATCTATTCCCTCATAAAAAAAAATTGGATTAGAAATTTAGTGTAACTTGACCAAAAATCCGTCTATTTTCACTGGCCTTTCATTACGTTTCAGCACATTTTTTAAAATGTTTGACGAACTTGTGATATACAAGGAAACATTTTAAACAGATGCATGAAATTGGGAAAGCCGTTGTCAACTTATAGTGTGACAAACACACACGGACTAGTTAAGTAGAGACCCGACACGATGCTGTACCAAATACATATCAAAAAGGTCGCGCTGTATTCAGAGGTTTGAACACAGACAGAAGATTTAAACGTAGAACTAAAATTTGTATGTTTTTAAGTACAAGCGATGTTGGCGTAATTCAAGAAAAAAAATCATACCAAAAAAGAGGACCGAATAGATTCACGATATAATAGGAGTCAGGCAGCTACTGCGAGTAAGATCGTGTAGCCATATATCGGCTATATTACCAAAATAACATAATATTTGATAAAAGATTACAAATATGACAAATCCAAGCCAGTTTCTTTCGTATATCTTTATGTCTCTTAACAATAGGGTCTTATCATTATACCAAAGAATACACAGTGTTCCTTACACACTATGGGTCTTTTATACTAGCTTTACAAATGTCAAATATTGTGAGGAGGGGTATTTGGATGGATATTCGTTATTCTTTCACGTAGAACCAAAAGATTTGGATAAAATATTACAGTTATTCAATAATTCCTACTTTCCTGCTAATATTTAACACTATATAAGTATTATATCAGCTATCTGGATTCCATAATACAAGCTTTGCTTAGTATGGAGTCAGATGGTGTTATGTGTGTATTGTCCACATATATTTATTTATTTTTTAATATTATAAATACAATGTATGGATGTTTTTGCCTAATTACGTCTTAGCATATGAACGGACCGGCTTGGAAAACAGGTAAATTATAGTCTGGAAGAACACATCGGCTACTTTTTATACCGGCAAAATAACGGGAAACTACGCGGGTAACATTTTAACATAACGTTTTTTTTCATTTTTAACACCACTGGGCGCTGCTAGTCATTAAAAAAGAGATTTATGAAATTGAACGGAAGTACAACTAATATTATAGTCCAAGATCCCAGAGCCACCAGACGTCACGTATGTTCTGATGGATGAAATGTGGACGATTGAGTAGAGTTAGTACGTACTAAGAACACATGATTATCCGTTAACTTACTTAGACGGCCAATTTTGAGATATGGGGTCCAGAAGCTACATTACTTACTTCGCGTGTTTTCTGATAACTGATTTTACTGACTGACTGATTTAAATCTACTCAATCGTCCACATTTCATTCATCAGAAAATACGTGACGTCTGGCGTCCATGGAACCTTACTCTATTAATGTAATATGACATGTAATATGTCGTTTATTGAAACAACTGCATAAGTTATTGCTTTGGAAAGAGAAATTTATTTACACAATAATGTTTTACAATGTTCCATACCACACAAACCTTTATGAAATTTACTTATTTATACACTAAATTACACATCACTATTACTAATTACCAACCTGGAAAGACAAAGCAATTTACAAAAAACATTAAAAGCAATTGCTTCAATAGTTTTGAGAGATAATTTACAAAAATATTCTTATGATAGTGTAGGGTTGTCAACACAGATAATGTATGCTATCCAAGTTACATGCGCGAGATATTTAAAATAAATGAAGAATAAGAGAGCTTCATTTATTTACATATACCTATGTGACTACTTTTATACGTTTTTATCTCATAATCGTTAAGATATGGTAAGTCATGGTAAGGTAGGTCGTGAGTATTATAGAGTTAAAACTGCAAATCGCCAAATGTAGTGTAGGACACCCTGAGACTAGACGGAGCGATGATGAACAATTGAAACATAAAAGCTGAGAGTATTGGTCAAACTGACGAGTCACAAGAGAGGTTTACCAGCTGTGGACTAAGATAGGCTGATATATATATTTATTTACTTTTTATTCAGAAAAATAACCCAATTTGGTTTAACGGCTATAATCGCAAGACATTGTTACTACATTGTCAAGATAATCCATGTTATCCCGAGAACGAAACTAGCGTCCTACATACGAAATTGTAACTTTCTGTTAGTGATAAAACGGACGAGTTCCCACGGGGAGGCTAAAGGTCAAAACATGATTAACGCCCTCAGCCCGGGGGAGAAATGGTTACAACTTATTTCCAGGGCCATAAGTGGAGACTTGGGATAAACTATGTGTTCCAATAACTGTAACTGTCTGAATACATTTATATTACACAAGTACTTATAAGCTTGACGTACGTGATATACGTCTCATAGAAGGTTGAAGATCAAGGTACAATATAAACAGTATACTTTATGTTCTCACTAAAACGACTCGATCCTTCTCTCACAAGGCGACGTTTAAATCTATTTGCATTTATTTTTTTAACATAGAACGACGGGGCGAGCGAGACAATCAACTGATGGTAAGCAACGTCTACACACAACACTCGTCTGTTTGCAAAGCTCAGTCCAATTGTAAATTTGTTAATGTTGACTTTTAGTTTCCACATACAACACCAAACATTTTTTGATCGTCAATAAGTATGTGTTAAGTGTAACCAACTGGGCCCTTTGAGGATAGTTGGTCTGAGACTGGGCCCAAAAAATTTTTGAAATCAAATATTCATCGGTAGATTGTTTCTAAAATCTAAAACAATACACAAAAGTGTCTACGTTTGCGCTCTACCTAAACTCAATACCCTGTTCAGTAAGTACATATTTTTACAAATAGTTCTTATTTCAGAATTAGGTTCTTTTCAATAATGTTAATTTCTGTTTTCTTTTTAAAAGTAAGTAGCTAATAATTCGTTGCGTTACGCAGCAGTTTATTTTTCGTGAATCTTTTTCGTGGAAAGGACATTTTCCTCCTTTTCACTCAAAACAAAACTCATATTCCCGGAATTTTTCCAGCTTCCTTTTATTGAAGTTCTCTTGGAAGGAAATTAAATTAGGCAACTGAACTAACTTATGCGCAAAGGTTGGAATGGATGAAAATTAAGTACCTACTAAAAACTGGAGGATGTATTGAAAACCACCAAAATTTTCCTAATATCATTAATGCGAAAGTTTGTATGTATGAACAGATGTTTGTTACTCTTACAAGGAAAAAATACTTAAGGGAACGGGATGCAACTTGGTACTCAGAGAGTTATTAATAGTCTGGAATAATATATGGCCTACTTATTGTCCTGGGAAAATAACGGGATCAGGAATTGCGTATGCCAGACCACATGATGCTACCAGTATCAAAAACTTCTGATTGTGGATGTGACGCCTGATCAGAAAGCAGGCGAACTCTGCATAGAGTCCTGCCACTACAAAATGTAGCTAAATTGGTAAGATTTCCGGGAAGATTCAATTTCACATAATCTCCTCCACCTTCACCTTTCTTGAGATACAGCTCTCATACTTCCTGATATTTGCAAGGATATGCTTTTACAGTCTTAACTCTTTCCATAGAAAAAAAGGGCAAGGTCGTAATAGATCATGCAGATCAGATGCCCTCTCTTCGAAGTGTATCTAAAAACAATCGATAAACTACCATTTGCAGCAATGTTCAAAATGTTGAAGTCTTTTTTTAGACATGGGTATCGTGAGCTTTTTGGCGTGTCTCTCGATCGATTCCAAAGCCTCCAGACACCCCATCCTAAAGGTGCGAACAGTAGTACTCCATACAAGAGCGAATCTGTGCTTGATATAATGTTAGAAACTGTTCAGACTTGAAGCACCTTCGCACCTATCAGATGATACCTAGGTTTTTGGCACCTAATTTACCCTTGGATTCAATATAAGACCCAAACTCGAGCGAAGATAGTAAGCGTAGTCAAGGCAACGCACAAGAGCTCGAGATGGTCGGTAATCAGCACGGGTACACCCCGGAAAGAACGAAAGTGGCCGTCATAGCTCAAAGAGTAAGCAAGCTGAAGTGGCAATGGGCAGGCCACATCGCTCGCAGAACTGACAACCGATGGGGAAGAAAGGTTCTCGAGTGGCGACCACAAACCGGAAGACGCGCGGACCGGAAGATGTTGGACGGCCTCCCACTAGATGGACAGATGACTTCATAAAGGTCGCTGGAAACCGCTGGTTGCAGGTTGCGCAGGATCGTTCGTTGTGGAAATCTAGGGGGGAGGCGTATGTTCAGCAGTGGACGTCTTGCGGCTGATGATGATGACACCCCGGAAAGAAGGAATCTGTTGGAATTGACTCCTTTTCGCAGAAAACACGTTTCCCTCGTTAAACTCGGTTAGATTGGCATGAACGCATACAGAGACTGCCTCAGAGCCCAAGTTCAGACTTTCGATCAGACTCTCTCCCAGTGCCTGAGTTTGTTCTTCATTGGCTCAGTTGGTTCTCATTGGTTCCGCTGCATACGGAAAGCAGATGTAGTTGTCTGCTTACATCGGCGTTACTAAATTGGCCGATGACGTCACAAATCAAAGCATAGCAGAACGCAGTTGAGTTAGGCGGTAGATCTGCTGATGGTGTTTGATGTACAAGTGTCAGTCATCACAAGATTCAGTGTACGTAGCGTTTCCCGGTATAACCGGGAGCTCGGCAGCTGTAGGTGGGAGCGGCAGAGGCAACGTGGGCGCCCTTGTCCTTGCCAAGCGATCGATCGGCGCGCGCCCGCTCAGCTGAGCCGCCCCGTCCGCCCACGCCACCCACCCGGGGTGCTTACCACCCCAGAGGAGATACTCTTGGTACAGTATCTCAGATAGGATTGAAAGTTTACTCCAAAACATTGTTTTAAGCTATCACGGTCGCTCACTATACTTTTATTAATTACTTTCATGCACAACATTTACGAGTTATTAATTACTCGTCAATTATATGATACTGCAATGTAAAACCAGGAAGTTCCACCTTATACCCATGGAAAATTTCCCGTAATAAAGTATCCCGTATACCAGTGTGGTTTCAAAACGCTCAAGATCATCGTCTGTCTACACCTACCCGAGAACTAGTAGATCTAATAAACAGGTCAATCTGTTCTAGACTAGGTTCAACTAGTCTGTTTATCTAGGCCTTAGTTGAACGGATTGGCCAGGAACACACCTCCTTGGCGAATTAATGCCTAATGTGTTTTCAGTTCGGAAGTGCCATGACTTCTGATATACAATTTTGCTACAGTACCATAGATAGGATTGATCTTGGCTATTTGGATATAAACGCCCCCGCGGTGTTACCCGCGTAGTTCCCGTTCCCGTTATTTTCCCGGGATAAAAGTAGCCTATATGTTTTTCCAGACTATAATCTAACTGTGTTCCAAATTTCAACCAGATTCGTTCCGATGTTACGACGTGATTAAGCAACAAACATCCAAATATCCAAACATTTATAATATTAGGAGTAGGATTATTCTTCAGTGACAAGAACAACATTAAAAAAAAAAAACCTTGGATTTGTAATCTGTAGAATATTCTACTGGTCAAGCCCTTTCATTTGATACCCATATTGAGGTAGTAGTACAAAAATAATGTAATTAGCCATTTTGTGGCACATGAGCCTCCCCAAAATTGTATACGTAAATTAAAAATGGAAGTAAAATCTCTAATAGTACATAGACTATTTTGGAACGGCAACTACGCGGGCATAATCGTGGGGCATTACTAGTAAAGGCTTTTTTACTCGATTTATTGTATTTCACTGGTTGGATTCACTGGTGTATTTCACAAATTCGAGGGTGGGACCGCGCCCGCGCCTGGTAGGTATATACGTTACTTACAAGTGAAAAAATAAGCTCCGAACCAAATTACATTTTGTACATTTATAAATTATCTTCTACCCGGCTACTTTATTGGAAGGAAAATTTAAGTAAAATTCGCCTTACTCCCACTCCTTAATCTTCCTAAAACATGTTTTAGACACGTATTTTCTTATCACATTTCTTTTGGCCAGGATAACTGTAGATCAGCACAATGAATGAATTATTTTGTTACTACGTGTTTCAACTTCCAAGCTCCCAAGGGAAAATTCAAAAGTAATGTTTTTAGCAGTAGGTAGATTTATTTATATTTGAACACAGAAAAAGTTAGTTGAGTCATCCATCACCTGGCAACTCTCGAATCAAAGTTCAGTTAATAACAGACTAATATAGCACTGAGTCTTTTATTCCATTGAAAAAAAAATGGTAGTCTTAGGAACTGCCGAAAACTTATTACTCAGAATTTGATAGCTTACTTTGGAAACTACGCGGGTGAAACACACACCCTCCGTGTGGCCATGAGCATGGCCATCTAGAAATGCTGACGTATTTCTAAATGACCAATGGGGAATGCTGACGCATTTCTAGATGGCCAATGGCCATGGTCCTGAGTTTACTCGAATATTTCTTATCATTATCCCGAATATATTCGCTAGAATTCAATTCACATCCAACGAAAAATCTATCTGTTGCGCGCTGAAAGAAGTTTTTACTTCAAAAATGTGAGTTTTCACTTTTTATAAAACAGAGTTAAGGGACGAGAAACACATGCGCCTAATGATAAGTAAGAAGATTGCCCATAAAAGCACTGTAGTACCACGCGGCTATATTAACAAATAACGATTCAAATTATTTTCATCCACTGCACTGCGCTAGTCAGCCACAGATAGACAGTTATGTTCTTGCGATGCAAAATTATTTTGAAAACAGTTTGAAGCCGATTTGTAGCTGTATTTTTTCCTAACGTCTTTACTATTCTTATTGCACTCGACATAAAAGTACCGTTTTTCTAGGATAACCTGCCTAGGATAAAGATTCCGTTTTAGTTTGAAGAAGATATACCGATCAGTACAATTTCCGAATGTTATTATTATAGTGTTTGCCGTTTAACTCTTTAAAAACGTTGTATTATGAATGCACACATTGACTACCTACATGATTTAACAAGGATAATGGAAAGTCGAATAGAATTTATGGCATTTATGAGTAAAAATAACACAGCCTTTCTGGGCTGTGATGAAAAAATAAAATATAGATATCAGTCACTGTTTCCGCTTCCTCGACCGCCCGCCCACTCTGTCCGCCCGCCCTAGCTGTAAACATTGCTCCCGGCTGTTCAAAGGAAGCTGTTTGTTTTGCAAATACTAGCTAATCATTCTAACTCGAACCTGTGATACTCATTTAAAGGCCTTGAAATATGTATCATATCTATTCGTACGATGTAAAACCCACCTACCTGCCTTATGAGATTTACCAACAACGAAAACGCAAAATATTAAAAATTAGAACGAAACATACAGAATTAAAAAAACCTCCACGTATTATATATTTAATTTGGTTAAAAATACAATTTCAATTTTGTCAGTATTGTTTTTTTACATTTAAAAGTTGATCTCGCGTAATTCCGTTCCCTAAATTTTCCCGCGATGGAGACATACCTTATGTGCTATTCCAGACTGGTCAACTGGTTCAAATTTCAATCCGATCCGTACAGCCGTTCCGACGTGATAGAGCAACAAATATCCAAACTTTTACATTCATAATCTTAATAAGATCTAGCTGTTTATGTGTTTTATTTGTCATATAATTTGTAATATTAATTAATTTTCAAGTTATACACATGGTATGGCCAAGTACCTACGAACACGTCTTATGTTTCAGTCGCGGCCTTCTCGACACGGTCGCGCGCGCAGACTGCGGTTCTTCTACCGCCTAACTAAATCAGCTTTGGCTTTGCTATTGCTGTCTCTATAATTTCAAAGTGAAAAAAAGAGATGTAAATAACTAACCTAAGACCGTTTTCCTGTTTTATTAGTGGCGTTTGTATACCACACGTAGGAAACCCGACAACTAATATCTACTAATATTATAAAACGTTTTTTTTTTAACGCGCTGATCTCAGGGACTACTGGACCGATTTCAAAAATTCATTCACCGTTAATATGCAACCCTGGGTGCTAAACGTTGTATATGCACAACGGGGGAAGCCGGGGCGCACCGCCAGTCAAAAATGTGTAACAACCACGTTAGCTGTTGATGCGTGTACGTTTGTGAAATATCTCTTTGTACCGATCGAAACGCGAACATCAGAATAAAAAAACTCAGTACTTTTTTTTAATGTTTTGCAGGGCGCTCACGTTTTGTATTGTCGGTCCAGTCCGACTTAGGGAGTCTTTTTCAAGGAGAGTCCACGAGTGAACTGCTTCTTGATTGGCAAAATTTTTCATCATACAGATTTTCCATGGGCTGTGAATTGAACTCAAACGTCACTTTCGTAAATGAAAGAAATCTTCCGGTAAACTTGGATGATCTAGATGGCCACAGTCATGGCCACGACCTCTGGTTTCAACTGCGTAGTTTTCAAAGTTAGCTATCAAATTCCGAGTTATTAGTTTTCACGTTCTATGACTGCCAATTTTTTACCTATTATATAGGCTCTATTGTTCTAACTTGACCGCCATCTCGCTATCACCTAGGAAAAACCTACTCACTCTCGATTTGAGACACTAAGATTGGGACCATCGGGAAACCCACTGAAGCAACGCATTCCACAGTCTAGAGATAAAAGTTCTTATCACAAAATTAGAGTCAAATTGCTCGTAAAACTGCTCGTAACTCGAAAAACCGCCATTGTTTTGTAGTGGTAGGTCTCTTGGCAGAGTCCGCCTGAGGAAGTACCACACCTTTGCCATTTATTCTACAGCCAAGCAGTAATGTGCAAACATTACTGTTTTCCGGTTTGAAGGGCAATGTTTTCAGAGAAATAGTGTGGCTTAGAGATATAACATCTTAGATCTCTGGATGACGAGCGTAGTGCTATGTAATAATTTGGACTCTTCATGTTCCAATAGCTGAATAGCTGCGTGTCACTGTACTGTTAAGTGGTAAGCATTTTGCTTACCATCAGGCACATGTCATGCTCGTCTCGTCACTCTTTATTTTTTTTAAATCGTTTCGTGGTTGACATTCTCGCGAATAATTCTCCACTTTCGTAATAAGAGTGTCTAGGCTGTGGAATGCTTTGCTTGTGTGGGCTAACAATCTCTAACAATCTTGGTGTCTCCAAGTCGAGAGTGAATCGGTTTTTGTTTGTAAACAAGCACGCTCCATCGTACACCTCATTGTCGTTTAACATCAAGAGAAATGGCGGTAAAGATCAAGTCTTTTATTGTTAAAAAAAATCATAAAACGAGTAGTCTCTGTGACAATACTTTCTTTGTCTAATTAATAGTACTTGTGTACCCATCTAGCGGTATTAAATTACTGGTATCGCCGGTAGGTATACGAGTACCTACATTAGACAAGGGCGTAGCGAAGATAAGGTAAAATCAATATCAACGAAGGTCGGGTATCTTTTTTCTACTTATGAAGTAAGCAAAATATATTTTAGATTTAATACTCGTACTAGGTACCTTTAATTTAATAGAGAAATACTCGTAATACGAAAATTATTCGTCATTAATCTATTACTAATAGAACCCACCCCGAACACAACAAGGTGCAAAAGTGTCCATTACACTGGCCGCATTTCCTCGCTGGATTGCTATGGCCTGCTAAGGCCCGGTGGCTCAAGCTCGTACGGGACGTTGACCGATATGAAGGCTCTCCGAACAATGTCGTAAAGTCCGTGGTAACGCGAGAATCTGTCTGTGCAGCGACGGCAACTCAATGCGTGATGGCCATCGGCCTCCACCCTGGAACTGCAGGTGCATATATGAGGTTCACACACCCTGCAGCCCAGGCGAATAGCTACCGCCACACGCAGAGAGCCATAAACCAGCAAAGTGCCCAAATGAGGCGATGGCAACGCGTGCAACAAATGCTTCCGATTCTGGTTGTGACACTGCATGAAGTCTGGCCAAATTGGATTCTGTAGCACCCTCCAGCAGCTTCTCCTTGTTTTGTTCTGACGTTATATCATCCCAAGCGTGCTGAAAACTAGGAACATGAGGACCAGACACACCCCCGACGGGTATGCTACGCAAACGGTATGCTCGCCTCGCCACCGTCAGAATTGAAGGCTTACAGTGACGAGGTTCGCTACCTCATGCACCGACGCCAAAAAAGCCGGTACGCCCACATTACGTGTGCATCGCACCCCAAGACCCCCGTATCTGACAGGAAGAACCGCCTGGTTCCATTGATTGTCATCCACAGTGACATTCAAAATTGACTCCACCGTCGATCGCAAAACTTCGTCAAACGAAGATACCTCCTCAGGTCAAAGCCAGGTTGGGGCAGTTCACAAAAAATATGTTAGCGTGGGGAGGGCAAAACACATGCGAAACAACACTAAAGCAACATGAGCTGAAAAATCAACGAGACGCTCCCGAGCGGTAAGAAGAAGTCTCTTGCGAGATGATATTACTTCCGGCACTCCATCCAAGAAGATAAACCCCTATAGAGAAAAATACCCTATAAAAACCTCCGTGAGGCCAGAAATCATACTTCGAATTTAAAATCTTATTAGTCATATGCACCGCTTTTTCAAGTAGTTAAAATAAAAAAGTTGCAAAGCCCTTAAACCTACACCCGTGTCACAAGTCTTGGGATCTACTCGGGATTTCTCTCTCTGCCACACGATGGACCCGCACGGTGAATCCATGGAATGCTAAGAAGATCGTCTTTGTATCTAACAAGTAACGGTGTATAAAAAAATACTCTCTTACTTCATTATAGGTATATTTCAGAATGTTGTATATTTAACGAATTCTTCGATAAATTTGCGGACCAACGTCGGAAGACTCCGCAAAATTTTCTCGATCTCAATTGTTAATTACAAACTTGTTAAACCTAAATCCCGGATAGAAACGCAAAGCACTGGCCCACACTCAATGGCTGCTAAAATATACAATAAGCTGCCAAATTACCTAAAAGACCTAAGAAAGAGAAAAAAAAAACAGTTTTATTGAATGTTTAAAGGATTTATTTTAAAAAAAATGCTATTACAAACTAAAAGATTTTTTAGACAGTTTTGATGGCCTAGATATGAGACGTTCCGTTGCCACTTTTCCATAATCACTACAACAACTAATAACAACACATGACTGTACTGTACCTACAATATGACGCAATAAAGATTTGAGTGTTGAGTATACCAACCTATAGTCTAGACTTAAATTACTTTTTGAAGTGAAAAATTGTTCAAAGGGGTTGAAATACTGATGAAAGTTTGGATAGAGATTCCGTAATTTTTAGCTAAAACGTTAATTAATAATTTAGACAAACCGCTGATTATACTCGTACTGCAGGATAATCGGTCGGTTGTATAGATATAGTTATTTACCTACGATTTTATTTTACAGTCAGTTTGTCTCGTTGTATTTAACGCGATTAAAAATAATAATTAAGACATTTCTGGTTAATTAATTTGTGGATGTGGAATGTTTATTGTTAAATCACGTTAGAACACCAGAACGAGACGATAAACAACACCCCTGCCTATACCAGTTCCACGCAACTATTTCCACACCTGGGAGTACAAATTGCTGCCTAACACTGCACTGTTTTCCTCACCCAGGGATCTAACATATAATATTATATCTCGCTGTAATTTCTCTGGAAACATTTCCCTTTAAACCGGAAAACAGTAGCGATGTACATTTATTCGTTGCGCGGAATAATAACTGACGTAACTTAGTGAACTCCTATTTGGAGTTCCATTAATTGTTCAAACCGGAGAAAGTGGATTGCGCTAGTGTTGAAATAGAGATAAAGATGCAAAGGCCGCAGAAAAAATATCTCGGGTTAAGCCGATCCAAAAAACAATGAGAAGCAACTAAAACAAAATACAGATTCATATGATATGCCTATATAGTATACCTACGTAGTGTCCTAGATACGCCCACCGGAAGTCCTCCAGTGACTGACACAATTTACGTGAATAATAAAACAAAAGATTAATTGAAAAAGACAAAAAGAAGGGCAAATTGAGAAACTCATCACGTATTTGAAGTTATTGTCAGAATACCCACCCCAACATCATCATCGTGTTGGGGATGTTAGGCACCGGTGTCGAGACGAAAGCTCCTTAGAAATGTCAAGCAATCACGTCATTTCATACGTACCGGCCGGCTCAAAAGGTCATCCTCCTATTTTGCTCTACTTAAAGTTTATTATTCTGCCTGGCCGTACATGAACCGTACCACTATAGATGCACTATAGGTAAGACTGGTATGAATCTAGGTCTTGTTTATGCGCAGTTTGGTTCACAGCGGCAGCTTGGAGTCGATGACCGGCCTCAATGATACTCGAGCTACCTTCGCTTGTTGGACTGCGTAGAAGGTTTGAGAGCGCATGCTCAAGTCTGCTTCGATGTGGACGCTTAGGTACTTGACTGTGTGGTCCCACCCAACGCCCTGTTTTCAAAGTTGCAATGCTAGTGGTATAGATGTATTATGCACTATTTATTCAATTTAGTAGTGCAGGCGTCTTTCCTACATTAATAGCGCTGCGCCATTTGTACAGCCATCCTGGTTGTGAATTGAGAAGCTTCTGTTCTCTGCTCGCTGCGATCCGTGGGGTGCTCTAAAATGTTATGTACGCGCTGCCATCGTCAAAATATCCCGGGCCTTTTCAAGGAGAAAAGATTCATTTTTTCATCTGGTAAGAGGTATTCTTCCTCCAGGAGTGGAATATTTTTGTAATCAAAGCGTATAAGGGCGGTGATGCGCATCTCCTTTATAGAGTTCCCACTGGAATGAGCCTGTATCCAGAACTGACCTTTTCAATGGATATAAAGCATCAGCGATCAACCGGCGCGGCGATCAGCAAAGAACGACACTATCACTCTGATTAAAGCTCTGAGGGTGGTTTTGTCGTTCGCGTAAGTTTAAAGATGAGACTTCGTACGGCTTCTTACCACACCCTTTTTAACCCTTTTTAATGTCGCGAAGAAACAGGATCGTTATCCCAAAATAGCTCCATTAGTCTAGTGGTGTACTACCCTCGCTAACTAGAGCATTGTGGAGTACTGTCTCCAAAATCCGAACTGCTCGTCAACAGAAGCCACCGCTCATACAGCGTAGCAAGGTTAGGCAGGAGTGTAATGTGGTGGTAACTCCATGGCCGACTGTCGATTTTTGCCAGGTTTTGGTAGTACTATTTACCTTGCCAGTGTTCCATATTCAATGAGAATGGTATCTGGTTCGGGGAATGTCATTGAACAGCCGCTTAGACTCGCCAAGCCTTTTATCGGCATCACTCTGATCGCAGGATTGGGTATTCCATCGTGGCCAGGTGACTTCAACTTCTTTAGACTCTTATCAACTCTGATGACTTCCATAGGGGCGATAAAATTATCTCTTCTCAATGGTGGTCGGCATTTAACCTTCGGGTTCGACAGAACAGATTGAATGAAGACCACTGAAATTGTAGGGCATAATCGGTATTGCACGCGAGTGACGAAAACTACCTTAGCGAGCCTGACTGGACGTTAATCATTGCAATGATTACTTCTAGACTGCAGGCCAGTGAACAATATTTATGGCTAAAATGTACCACCAGGAGACCTAGATGATAGAAGGGTATAAGGTAAAAGATTCAGCACTATGACGTCACTTGTGAGCTGTCCAACTGAGTGCAGTTGAAGAGAGGGGGTTGCAACCCTCGATCATTTCTCATAGTCATGTGATTTTTGTACGGCGTTGCAGAATAATAGATTAGAAGAGGTATTGAAACTATAAAAAAAAAATTTTTTTTTTTAGTTTTCGGAAACAAATATTATTTTCCCACGATTTACAGAGTAAATTCCATACGGCATTAGTACCATAAAGTTTCAATACCTCTTCTAATCCATTTTTTCGCAATGCCGTACAAAAATCATGCGACAAGGAGAAATGATCGAGGGTTGCAACCCCCTGCAAAGCTCTCCAACTGCGCTAGTTGGACAGCTCACAAGTGACGGCATAGTGCTAAAATTTATTACTTTATACCCTTCCATCATCCTACATAGATCTCCTGGTGGTTCATTTGACCCATTTTGTTCACGGGCCTGCAGTCTATTCATTTGGTCAAATTATTTGTTAATAAAAAGTGTGTGTGAAACTGCTTGCGGCAGTTACAACTATTTCTCTTTGTTCCTCATGCCAAGTCTAACTTCAACCATAGAACCTGCATAGAATAGATAATTTCTTCAACGCAAGAAGTATGAACTTGAAGTCAATTACAATGTTTACTAAAATGTTGACTAGCCAACTTCAGGATGTCGGTTTTTCGTAACGGTGTGGAAGCGAATCGTAAAAAAATTACTCTCATCATTTTCCCTCACTCGCCAAAAGAAGGAACTATGTGGGTAAAACCAGGGGGAAATTACGAGAATTCGAACTAGGCGAGTAAAAGGACGGTGTTGTTTTTAAAGTCATATTGCGTTCAACAAAATTCCCCTCTCATATTGAGCGCTCTTTTTAGGCATTACAACGATAACAAGGTCACGATGATTCACACACTAAAATTTCAATAGTAAACAGGCTCACAAGATAACATGATACGTACGAAAATACCTAACTTCATTAAAAAAAAACAAAACAAAACAGCACTTCGCGTGAAGTTAGTTGATACTCTGCAAAAATATTATCAATACAGGTTTACCCAGAAATGGGTAAAAAAATGCATCAACACAGGTTTACCCAGAAAATGATAAAAAAGGCTGTGGCAGAAGACTAGAACTGACAATTACTCAATCGTGAGGTCGTGGATTCAAATTCAGCCTGTACCTGCGAGTATATTTCTAAGTGATGTACAAGTTCGTTTTCACTACTGTTTTTAACTGTGAAAGAGAACATCATAAGGAAACCGAAGCGTTCCAAGTAAAACAGATTTTGAGGATTTATACCATCCGCCTACAACTCTTACTGTGCAAGAGTAGATTTTCAACTTTGACATCACTACCTACTGAGTTAAACGGCGAAGGAGATTATCCGGCGTAAATCAAGAAAGACATCTCTCTAGAATATGTGCCCTCCGTCAACCCACAGTTGAACATCCTGGTCGATTACGCTCTTGTCTTGACTATATGTATGTTCTATTGGTGCTACTCAATATTAAAATTCTAAGTTACAAAGTTTTCCCTTCTATGGTACCTACGACTGTAAATTTTTTTTTCAAAATATCTTCTATTCTAATTATTCGTAAATAGCCCAATAAAAGTGTGTTTTAGAGTAGGTACAACACATCCCTTTGAGTTAAATACAGCATTTCTGCTCAACCGTGTATAAATATATGCTTTTATTTGAGGCTGGTCGATACGGGGTGGCTCAGGGGTGGAATACGCCCACATCCCCCCGCCGACTTCACACCGCCCGCAGCTTCCCTGACCCAAATAGAAAGGGATGAGATCCACGCACACAAACTTAGCTTCGTGTACACAGCGACAAGCGAGTTGTGTGCTACAGTGTAGCGGATACGGCTATACGGTACACACACATGCGCGGATTCGTGTAGGAAGTGTTTCTGTGTGTTGGATAAAGCCCTGCCTGGGAAGATTAAATTGTATTATGCTGCATCTATTTATAATCACGTGGAAAGGGAGAGATGGCATTTCACACATTTTGTTCAAAATATTAAGTTAAGAAGCAATAAATTAATACATTACGAAATTTTATGCTATTTTGTGGACTGCTATAAATTAGCAACAACAATCACTGGCGAAAATTGAGATGATTTTTAAGCCTTTGCAGCTGTGTGTGTGTGTGTATGTTTGTATTGTGAAATTTGACATGTTTGATACTTTGTTTGTTATTTCTTTAAAATGGCTGAACTTATGAATGTACTTATTATAATCATTACTAACACAACAGTTTATTCGCTTTATTCTGGATTTTTTTGCTTTCTCACAACCCGTTGTAGTATAGTTATTTGGTTATATGCTAAATACTCTTCTCTTTTACTACTACTTTAGACTCTTCATGTTCCAATGGCTGTGTGTTACTGTGCTGTTATGTATGTAGCAGACATGTTGCTCACCATTAGGCACATGTTCTACTCGTCTCGTCACTTTATACTATAACAAGAACAAAATTAAACATTTTGATTAACCCCCGACTACCTCAGATTTGTTATCTATACAACATTCTACTAGTCAGGCCCTTTTATTTGATACCCATATTAAGGAAGTTGTGAAAAAATAAATGTATTTCGCCATTTTGTGGTAGCGGCCATCTTGGATTTGAAATTTGTTATTATGTATTGTATTCTACTAGTCAAGCCCTTTCATTTGATACCCATATTGAGGTAGGTTGTGAAGAAATATTTTGTCCGCCATTTTGTGGAGGCGGTCATCTTGAATCGATATTAACCAAACATAGCTAAGAACATCCGCACGGATATCAACCTTCAAATAAAAAAAAAACGCATTGAAATCGGACCATCCGTTTGAGCTCTACGGTGCCACAGACAGACACACACACAGACAGACAGATTGACAGACAGACAGACAGACAGATAGACAGACAGACAGACAGACAGACAGACAGACAGACAGACATCGACGTCAAACTTATAACACCCCTTTTTTTGGTCGGGGGTTAAAAAACCCCAGATTCGTATCAAGCTCTTCAAAGCACGCGCACTGCATAACAATGGAACTCTCAGCTCGAGTCCGTTTCCCGATAGGTGGAAATGTGTTACATCCTAGCTCGTAATGTTGTTTAACAACAGGCAAATTGCAGCGAAATGTAGACCTACATTCTATAAAAGTTGGAAGCAAATGTACAACATTACAATAAATCCAAGCAAGAACGTCAGACCTGAAGAAAATCTGAGCTACAGAAACATTCGCAGTCCAAAGAGTGGGATTCAAGTAGTTCCACTTTTATGATATTCATTAATAGTCATACTTTAGTACTAATACACTCAAACCATATATTCATAACTCCTAGATCGATCAATTCTTCAAACAAACGCTTCATTTTTCAAAAAGAAGATTGATTTCGGTGTACCTAAGCAGTATGTAGGTTCCCAATGAAGTTTAGCAAACAAAACTTTTAATGTCGTGGAGTAGGTACAGTGAAGCCACAAACACACAAGCCATCATAATGATTTTAATTGTCGGAGATGCATGCACTAGCGGTTGACCTTGACGACTGATGGTAGTTTCGAACGGACTGAGCCAAAATGGCTCACTATTTGCCTCACTTTTCTTGCGCGGACCCGGTTTCTAGGCGTTATTATTCTGTGGCTCAAACATAGAACCAAATGCGGCTCAATTAAGCAGTGCGTGTAGCAGTCCATAACTATAACGTTAAGATATAAGAAAAACAAAGTTCTACTATTGCTATATATTTTCCTAGAGTATTGATTACCTGTCTCGCACTCTACTGCTACGTCCGCAGTTGAGGTCTGTGGTCTCAGTTTTATTCTAGGTAGCAGACAAGTCTCGACTTTAGTCATCTTAATTATTAGACGGAAATAAAAACTCGAGCAAAAAATAGGTTCGCTACCAACTTGAACGGACGTTTGATTTGCTATTAATATGCTAATATGCGGTCATGAATACTTTAATGTTTTTCAATGCTCAATACAAACCATTTTCTTGACTCAATTATGAATTTATATTCCTTATTGTTAAAATCTGAAAAAAGCTGAGAGCATCCTAGATTTTCAATTTGAAAAAAAAATGCTATAATTCCATAAATTAACATTTGGTGTTTTCAATAAAGAGTATCTATCTATCTAAATGAATGTTCGAAACCTTTTTGAAACTGTGGTTTGAAAGAACTTCGAAGTTTAAATTTGGAATTGGTGTGACGTGACGTGACGGGCGTATTTATCTACTTCTACTTAGTCTGTGGTATTTATTTGCCATATTTTTTTCTTAAATTTTGTATTTGAGGTTAATTTCCTGCTTGTAATTTATAAAAATAATTAATTAAAACAAACTAGACGAGTAATATTCCTGTTCATAACAATACAGGAGTTGTTACTTTGGCGAGGCAGAGTTCAAATCAGAGCCTTGTGGTGATATATTATACCTATTTTAAACTATTCTAATAACAAAATTTAGGCTCTAAATTGGGATATTGAGTTTGTTTTTGTGACGTCACAAGGGTCAAAATGCAAACAGAGACATTGCGTGAGCCAGGACACGATATCTCAGAACAGTTGAGAACAATAAATAAATAAAATTCATAAAGATTGATGCACTCTTCTCACACAGTACTGATGTAATACATACAATTGTAAATACATACTTATTATACAACAAGAACCAATATTTATGTTCATCACACAATTATTTGCTCTGGCTGTGAATCGAACTCATGACCTACGGTTCCACAGGTAGACTTATTTATTACCAACTAAGGCAGTCAGTGCGAGCGCGAGTCATATCCGCAACATCCGAAGGAGACATGATTCTAGTCAAGTGTTTTGTGTAACAAAAAAAGAGTTAAGTACTTATTAGATTAACGAATTTCTTTTAGGTCTTTAAAATAAAACAGTCGCGCATTTCGCCAAACTCCAATACGTCGCAGGATATCTTCTATGACAAATTTTTAATAGGTATGTATAACATTAACAAATATAATGTTTATTTTGTATATCTATTGTAAAAAAAACTTAGAGATTAAGAAGAAAAATAAATGACTGTACAAAAATAAACAAGTTTTTATAATGTTTACATTTTTGTACTTATTGTAAAAAAACTTAGGTATAGAAGAAATTTCTATTTCTTTTCATGATTTATTCTGAACAAGCAGAGCCCTGCTCTTTCACCCACGTAGTTCCTATGTTCTTTTCAAATTTTTCATGATATATGAGTTAACCATAGTTTAGGTAGGTACATTGTTTAATGTAGGTAAACAAATCAATTTGTGTTTCATTCGAAGATCTCAAAAGTCGAAAAATAGCGTTTCAATATGGCCATGATCCTCAGGTTCACCCGAAGATTTCTTTCATTTACGACCCTTGAGCTCAATTCTCAGCCCAAGAAAAGTCTGTGTGTGGTACGCCAAAAGAACGAACGAAGAACATTTTCTTTTTAAATAAATACACGAGTAACTCACGTTTAATATAGTCAGTCCAGTCCGACTCAAGTTTCGATCGCGTCCGGCGATCTTTTTCAAGGAGAGTGCGCGCGCGCTTGAGTCGGACTGGACTGACTATATTAAACGTGAGTTACTCGTGTATTTATTTAGAATGCGTTAGTTTTCATACCAAGAAAATTTTCACTTCAAAAAGATACGGATATACATTGTAGAGCCGTATCGCTGAAGTTGATTAAGAATAGAGTAAGCCGGACAGTGTCCGAGCATCCATTTTTATGGTGGTTTTGCAGAACGTCCGAACGCAAAGATGGCTGACAGCACATTTTGTTTTAAAGGAAATCTTTTCACAATTGCCAGAACGCGCCAACGTCAGCGTTCGAAAATAGGTGCTTCCAAGCGTATGTAGTTTTCAAGACAAACTTCACTGTAAATTTAGTTTTCAAAATATCAACATAAGCCCGTGTTTGTGTAGATGGTTAGTGCTCGAGCAATGACGTGAGACACGTAAGAACTGCGCAAGGACCAAGGTGAGGTGACCAAATCGCGTAACTAGGTAATGAGGAACCATTTTGTTTGCTAGCCTTTGTGAAGACGTGTACAGTACAGCGTTGTTCGGAAACTCGGAAATTATATACGGTGAGTAAACATAGGAAAATATCTGCATCATAGAAATACCTATCCATATTTTTCTACAGAACAGGTATATTTATAGGTAGGTATAGGTAGAGCTGTGATTACAAACATTACACAACGAATCGATTTATGGGATTTATTTGCAGTAAAAATAATAAGAGTTTTACCTTAGCAGGTGCGGTGAGGAGCCGGCCGGTCGCCAAGGGACACCCGCGGCGGTAGTGCGCATTTAGCCCTCAGAGTAGTTGAGTTGTTTGAGCAAAGAGGGCGCGCAAGAGGCAAGAGGGACCGGCCGAGGCGGCGGCGCGCGGCGGAATCGCGCGGCCTCGACCTTGGCCGTCAAACCCGCGCATGCGTCCCGCGTCACGGCCCCCGTCCCGCGCCCCACCCTTCCCCGCCAATTATGTCATTATGATTCGCGGCCGCGCGCCTCCATCGATGTTGCCAAACACAGTTGCTCTCCTATCAGAATGGTTCCAGATTTTAATGACTACGTCCTATAAGACTAATTTAGGCTACCTGCCATGTTCGCATATGCTATATTTGACTAGGATACAGCTTTATTCGTTGCAATTTCATCTGAAACACGCACAGAAGCACAAATACGAGTACATACCTATCTAGGTACCTGTCTAGGTACTTACGCATCGATAGAAATTATTATTATTCATCTACTTATGTATGTCGGTACCTAATTTCAGGTACCAAATGGTTGATGATGCATTTATTTTTTATTAACACATACTTACTTAGGTAAAATACATGGACGGGATTAGTAAGACAATCGCCTGATGGTAGGTAAAACCAATATGTTTACTCATAACAACGCAATGCCACTCAATTATAGGTATTATTTAACTTTTATGAATATCTACTTAGCCACCATGCCCTTTTTTCTATCGAGCTGCTCGTAGATTGAAAAAGCGACATAGTTTCATGGTTGACGTTCCAAAAGACTCGAGCGAAGAGATTTGACTCTACTTTTGTTATAAGAACGTCGAGGCTGTGGAATGCGTTGCCTGAGTGGGTTTTCCGATATTTAAGTACAATTTTGTTTTTTTCCTTTTTTCCAATCGATCAGTTCATTCTAAACATACAAAATAAGCCTAAAACTGGACAAAAATATTTTTTTCATAAAACTAATTTAAAGAGTGAATCTTATTTTTTTCCAAATATAGATAACAAAGAAAAGGAAAACAAAAGAAGTTTTATTTTTCTTCTTATGTGAAATACATACGTTTTATTTTATTTTTGTACGTAGGTATTGTTTCTGTCTGATAAAATATTTTTCGACATTGTCACAGGGAAAATGTATATACCTACTTTTATTGTTTTTAAACGCCAGAAAATCCAACAAGCCAGACTCACGCATGGTCTATTTCTTCTATGGTAGGTATGGTGTTACCTAGTTCTTATATTTCGACACATTTTAAAAATAGTAAACACTTGGTAAGATTATAAAAATAGTTAAATTCGTTGATTAAGTACCATGGCCATTAGAAATATCTTGAACAAATAAACAGTATAGAGTATAGAGTTATAGAGTATAGAGAGACGAGAAGAACAGAACATACCCCTGATGCCAAGCAACATGCCTGCCACATAACAGTATAGTGACACGCAACTATTGGAATATGAAGTGTCCAAATCATTAACCTAGCACTGCACTGCGCTCGTAATAATAAGATGTTTTATCTTTATGCCCCGTAATGTCACTGAAAACATTGCCCTTCAAACTGGAACACAGTAATATTTGCACATTACTGCTTGGCGGTAGAATAACTGACAAAGGTGTGGTGCTTCCCCAGAAGGATTCTGAAAGAATGCTACTAGGTATTACAAAATAATAATAATAGTAAATTTATCATCGATGATAGAGAAAGATTAAAGAAGAAAGAAGCAGTGTCATCACTACATACTACATAGTATAAAACAAAGTTACTTGCCGCGTCTGTCTGTCTGTCCCTATGTATGCTTAGATCTTTAAAACCACCAAACAGATTTTGATACGGGTTTATTTAATATACCTATTGTAAGATACCTATAGTGATTAAAGGGGGAGCTTTATATTTATAATAGGTACGTACATAAAATAGCAGAGAAACAAGGATAATTTTAAAGGTTTCCTAATGTAATGTCATAAATAAACACATTTTTTGCGCTTACACTGCAAACACTGGCTGAACCCTAAGCTGAAGCTGAGCTAGATCAAAATGATGTATAGCAAGATTGTACCCCTTTAAAAGCTCTACAAAAAAGTCTGTGTCTGTGTGAACAGTAGTATATGTCTATCTCTTAAGAATAATCCACAGTAGTAACAGCATTGTGCCCGTGCAAAGCCGGGGCGGGTCGCTAGTTAAATAATATTGTAGACTAGCTACATCCTGTTGTCCAGCGCGGGGCCTGTAGCAATTAAGGTAGGGCCAAGGGTAGGGACCTTTCCAAAACCTAAGTAAACCTAAGTAAAGTTATTTTTAATTTTTTGTCCGGGCACAGACGCCTGGGCCGTTACGCTAGTTCCCTGACCAACAGATTGTTAGATTGAGACGTCTTAAATTATCTTAAACTGTTATAGCCTGGATACATATTTCATGTAATTGCGTTTCCTAAGTTTTCAGCATTGATTGTAGGTCTTACAAATTACAATGTATTTGTTTATTTAATTTCTGTAATTTTAAACTGATTTACATCTTCATATTACATTTCAATTTTAATATATGTAGTCATCTTAAGTTATCTATCTGTTTATTTCTTTTTATTACTTTTCCACATATTTATACGCAAATAAATTTCACAAACTTATCTATACTAATATTATAAAGAGGAAAGATTTGTATTTTTGTATTTTTGTATGGTACGAATAAACTCAAAAACTACTGGACAGATTTCAAAAATTCTTTTGCCAATAGAAAGCTACATTATCACTGAGTAACATAGGCTATGTTTATCATGAAAAAAAATTAGGTATCTAAGGAATTTTTTACTAAAACCAACGCAAGGTATAAAAAAAACAGTCATAAAATGGCTTTCATCGCATACGCTGCGGAAAGTACTAATGATAGACCAAAACAATGTTCCACAATATTATAGAGCGTATTAAAATCTACAAAAAACCTTGCGAGATCATATGTCTAACTACAGTAATTACCTCGCAACAACTACTTTTTACATTTTAAAAGTAAGTAAAAATGCCTATCAAATTCAGACCATGTTATCAACACATTTGTATTAATTCTTATCCAAATAAATTATTTCTTATTCAAGACTCTTTTAATACCTATTGATTACTTTTTGAATTATTGAAGTCGGACATTCCATTCAAAAGATTTAACGAAATTAAAAATATCAATCCTATCAAAATGCGGCGCCGCGCGGCGCAACACCGATAGAGGGGACACCGAGGCACGGGGGAGAGGTGTTCGCAGCTATGAAATAGGTGTAAGTACGAGTAGCCGCGCGCGCGTCTACTAATTCGCGTGGTCGCCTCGCTACGTAGGTAGTGGACGCAAATGATATTAAATATTAAACATTTTTTCGTAACACTTTTTTATGTTCCTATCAAAATGTTCTTTTCAGAACTACTTTTGTATAAGTTTATTCTACCTTTACTGTTATTGTTCAAGTTTTCTCGCACTTTCTACACAGTATTACATTAAATTTATTCCATTTCGGTTTCCTCACGATGTTTTCTTTTACCGTTTTAAATTGGAGGCATTACGGACATGCCTTCGAAAAATAGTGATGCGCGTGTAATTTGAGCTGGGGGATTGGATACGATATAGGTCATCCCCAAAGGTCCCCTTTATTCTACCTACTAAAGTAGAATAAAACGGAGCATTAAGGACTACGATGATGAGACGATCAGAAATCTAGCTGTGTCAATAGATTCAATAAGCAGCCCACTAAATATTCCTACTACTGGGACTCGGGGCCCTCTCTCGCAAGGAGAGAGTCAAGTCCATAATCCACCACGCTGGCCCAGTGCGGGTTGGTGGATGACACATGACCTCAAAAGATTCTAAGTACATGGCGATTTCTTCACGATGTTTTCCTTCACCGTTTTAAGTTAGCGATATTACGCATATTACTCCGAAAAGACAGTGGTGCCTGGTGCATGTGGGATTTAAAACCGGGGCTCCAGATCGGCCGCCACCGTTCTCCCGACTAGACCAGCCGTAACTATTTAGTACGTATTTAGAACTAATAGACTTTAGTACCTACATAAAACATTGCACAACCATAAACTACGTCGTAGGTGGCATTAGCAGATTTTAACACTAAATTACAACAATTAAATATTTACTGATTTAATTTTTGATTTGATGCGTAAAAGTAAAAGGGAATAACAAAGCCGCACACCACGCCTAAAGTTTTTAGGACTAATGATAATATACCATAACAACTAACGCATAACAGTTTTCGCATAATTTTTGCTACCGTATATAGCATAAACATAACTTAGCATAATGTTTAAAGGCACATATTGAGAGAAGCATAACAATACCTAAACATAACAATTGGTCCTATTATGGTCTATCACTGAGATACGACTCCGGGTGAGCTACTGGAGCCAGAAGCTCTATGTCCTTGAGTGTAACCTCTCGCTACGGCGACGACCTCGCTTGGCTCGCTACTCTCAGGACCTCCCTTGAGCTTCTGGCTCCCGAATTTTTTGTATAAAGTAAAATAGGCAAAAAAGCATGCGTTTTAAATGATAAACAGATGATTGGGATTGTTTGTTTTGTCTTATGTCCTAAGCATGGCAATTCTGCCAAGAGTGTGTTAAAATTTGTAAGTCTAATAATTTTGTTTTATACTTATTTTCCATAATACCCGTGCGAAGCCGGGGCGGGCTGCTAGTCGTACATATATTTGTTGCTTAAAACTTTACAAATATTTTCTATCGATATTTTTCGCCTATATATTGTTCCGTCTCGTATCCATCTACCAAATATTGGGCATTATATTATGATATGTATGGGTGTTTTCTTCTTGGTTGGTTCACACCGGCATGATTTAATCCCGTGTAGGTACTGGGAGCAACGACCATGTCCCGTCATCTGTCTTAGAATTCTAATGGTTTTAAAATGCTTATAAATTTAAACGCCTCTATCAGGGAAGAAAACCTTTCTTAGACCGGCGGTGCTACCTGTTTTGTGTATGCGGCTACATTCGTCAAGCGCCCCATCCTGATTTGGCGCTTGACGAATGAAACCGGGCATTTGTCATAATGCGGTCTAGTTCTTAGATGTAATGCGGCTTGTTTCCCAAGTTTATCTGCTCTTTCAATTCCCTCGAGACCCGTGTGCGCTTTGACCCAGTACAAGTCTACGTCTATGGCTATGGCTTGCAACGACGACTTAGAGTCACTGCCTTTTCGAGGGAGTTGTCCCGACTCCCAATAATCTCATTCGCTGCTATGAAAATTGGTAACAGTTCTGCCTGGTACATTGAATAATATAACGACAGCTTTAACTTCCGAGGTTTTGTTTTAGTACCATTAGAGTACCTATTTAATCCTACTAATATCGTAATATTATAAATGCCAATGTTTGGATGTTTGGACTGCTGACCTTTAGTAAGTTACCAAGTCTGAGCACCGTAGCTTAGGATGGGCAAGGTACATGTGACGAGCAATTTGTGTTTTAGGGAAATCGGAAGTTCTGCCTTCATTAGTTTTTTCATGTGCCCATGGGTCTTCCACGTTAACAATAATGACAAAGTCTTTGTCAAAGTCAAAGTCAAAGACTTTGGATACAGTTGGTCACTGATCAAATGGCAATCAACGCCAGAGTCCCCCAAGGGCCAGTGCTCTTTGCGATTCTCTTCCTGCTACATCTATTCAATCTCGGTATCTTTAGATACACGATGGCAGCACCATTGTAATAGAGAGTTGTATATTTAGCACGAGAGCCAATGAACAACAAACTCATCCACTAAGAGAGCTAAGAACTCGAGTCTTTGAACTCGGCCCTTGAGGCTGTCTCTGTGTGGGACGATCGATGTCAATATGACCAAGTATAACGAGAGGAAGATGCAGACGTGTCTGTTCTCTGCCAAAAAAAGGAAACTGCTTCCTACTTTTCGAGGTGTATTTGTTCTGACTACTGATCATCTCGAGGTTTTGTTACGTTACTTAAACATATATGCCCAATTTTGGCTCTTTTATCGAGTTCACAACTAAATAAACTTGATCTGCTCGATCTAATACCACTTAGCCGTTTTTCTATTGAACTGCTCTTAGCACGAACGAGAAAAAAGCGATAATTCGTCGTAATATCCGTTTCTGCAGGTATCCTTCACAATCGGTCAGATATTTGGCTTTTGCATCTTGAGTTTTGACTTTTAGGTGGGAGTGAAGCATAGACTGTGATTCGCGGTTGTTATGTTTTTAATATTTATGTAAAAAAAATATTTTTATTATCATGTAAGTTTTTACTAAATAAAAACATTATATCTACTGTACTAGCGGTATTTTAGTTTTTTATTATTTTTATTTGTAAACTTACAGATATAATGTAAGATAAAATTTAGCCTAGTCTAATAAATTTCATTACTAAATAATTGAATGTCATATTTATTAATTTTGTTTTTGTGGAACTCTACTTATTTTTGCTTAGTATGTAGGTATCGTCTTTGATTCTAAGTTACTCCTTTAACATAAGTATCTGCCAGTGAAAGTCCTGCTAAAATCCCTCCAGGATTTAGGTACATTAGTTGGAAAAACAAAAAAAATGTTTTTATCTAAGTAATAAGTACTTACTTTCAAATGTTACTGTCAAATGCTACCTGTGAATTTGGAATTACAAACAGAAAATAAAATTTTATTTATATGTAATTAGATAATACCACAGTTGTTTTTGTGCGATCTCTATTCCAGCATCCACAGTCAAAACTTTTTTAACCGACTTCCAAAAAGGAGGATGGTATTAATTTGACCGCCATGTTTTTTTATGTTGCCTGATTTCTCGAGAACCCCCGTGCCGATTTTTAAATTTATTTTTGTGTTGGATGGGTTTGTTTTCCGAATGGTCCCATATAAATCTTATCGAAATCGGTCCGGTGGTTTTTGAAATATGAAACAAAATCTAAAATTTTCATGCAATTTTTTGGATGACGTAGTTGTTGATTTCACAAAAGTTATGAAATTCGAACTTGTCACTACGAAATTGGGTAAATGCGTTAAAAAAAATTTTGATTAACCCCCGACTACCTCGGATTTGTAATTTGTACAACATTCTACTAGTCAAGCCCTTTCATTTGATACCCATATTGAAGGAGTAGTGAAAAAATAAATGTACTTCGCCATTTTGTGGTGGCGGCCATCTTGGATTTGAAAATCGTCCTAGTGTATAGTATTCTACCAGTTAAGCCCTTTCATTTGATACCCATGTTGAGGTAGGTTGTGAAGAAATATTTTATCCGCCATTTTGTGGAGGCGGCCATCTTGAATCGATATTAGCCAAACATAGCTAAGAACATCCGCACGGTAATTAACATTCAAATAAAAAAAACGCATCAAAATCGGCCCATCCGTTTGAGCTCTACGGTGCCACAGACAGACACACACACAGACAGACAGACAGACATCGACGTCAAACTGAAAACACCCCTTTTTTGGTCGGGGGTTAAAAACTTGTTTTGCACTAAAAAGGGTAAAATAATTTATTTCCGTACAAAAAATTAAACCAACTTCAAAAATAGGGACTCAAAAGCGAAAAATAAATTAACATCATTATTATAAGCGCTACTCTCTCATCTATTTGGAGTCGGTGCTAGTCCGGTCTAACAAGAAGGATACTACTTACCTATGCCTGCTTACCACGTGCCTACACAGTATCAATCTACTAACTTTTTGACCTGACTGGCACCGACTGGCTCCCCATTTTTTTAACCCCCGACAAAAAAAAGGGGTGTTATAAGTTTGACGTCGATGTCTGTCTGTCTGTCTGTCTGTCGGTCTGTCTGTCTGTCTGTCTGTCTGTCTGTCTGTGTGTGTGTCTGTCTGTGGCACCGTAGAGCTCAAACGGATGGGCCGATTTCGATGCGGTTTTTTTTATTTGAAAGTTAATATCCGTGCGGGTGTTCTTAGCTATGTTTGGTTAATATCGATTCAAAATGGCCGCCTCCACAAAATGGCGGACAAAATATTTCTTCACAACCTACCTCAATATGGGTATCAAATGAAAGGGCTTGACTAGCAGAGTACTAAACGCTATAACAAATTTCAAATTCAAGATGGCCGCCACCACAAAATGGCGAATTATACAATATTTTTCACTACTACCTCAATATGGGTATCAAATGAAAGGGCTTGATTAGTAGAATACTTTGCACTATGACAAATTTCAAATCCAAGATGGCCGCTACCACAAAATGGCGAATTACATTTCCTTTTTCACAATTCCCTTAATATGGGCATCAAATGAAAGGGCTTGACTAGTAGAATGTTGTACAGATAACAAATCTAAGGTAGTCGGGGGTTAATCAAAATTTTTAATTTTGTTCTTGTAGCGCAACAACTAGAACAGCTACTACGCGGATAAAATGTAAAATCGTGGGGTGCTATCGGTAAAGCCTTTTTTTAATTTAATGGATCGTGCCTGCGTAGGTCCCCAAAAAATCTTGTTTACATTAGCGAATAGAGCAGTGGAATAACCACATAGCCCATTTAATGTTCTCACTACTAGGACTCGTGTGTAACAAATAAAGAGTCGAGGTCACAATCCATCATGCCTGCTAAGTATGGGCTGGCAGAGGACACATTTAACGGTGACGGAAAACATCGTGGGGAAACCGGCATGTGCCAATCGCCACTACCTTTAACGACACAGGTAAACATCATGTAGAAACCGGCGTGTTGCAAGAAGACATCTTATAAGGAAATTTGTCTACCAACCCGCACTTGAGTGGTATGGTGTACCATTGTGACCTTGTAATTCTCCTTATGAGAGAAGATCGCAAGTCCCATTTGTGGAAACATCAAGAAGGTTGCATAATCATTGAAAACTTAAGTACAAATATTTTGCTTATGGTATTATACCTATAGTGTGATTACTCGTTAAAGCCCTTCAAGTCTAAGCAATTAAGAGTGGACTTCCTCTGACCTCCATGGAAATCTAATAATATCGCTCGCCTCACGGCGGCGCGTGTGATGTAATCCATTGTTGATCTACCTGCAGCCAACCGCATTGCATCGCTGCATGCTTCTGCGAAATAGCTTGAATATTTCTCAATTTATAACGTACCTACTTTCTACGTACAGCGATGTAACACGCAGCTTAACAACCACTAACTTTAACGGGAGTAAGAGTAGCCTATGCCTCCTATGCCTATAGAGTAGGTAACTATAGTTCTAATGTTAATCAATATTGGTTTTATAGTATCGTGATTTGAGATGTGATTGTAATATTAAATTAATGTACAAATACCAGATGATTTTTCAGACATAGTTTTTTTATACTCGTAGTATGGTGTGACAGGTTTTAGTGGTGGCCGTTGAGACAAATTTTACTTAGTTCCAACGTCCACCACTGGTGGCCGTTGGCACAAAATATAATGCACTGATACACTGATACCATGCTACATCAAGTACATACATTACCTGAATACATTAATATCTAAAATACATTAAATCGTCGTCTAGGCTGTTCTTCAAGTTATCTTTGTAAGATCTGACCATGTTTGAGGATTTTTTTAAAAATCTCTTCTGTTGTAAGAGATTTTAGCTGTTGAAATACTTCAAAACTTACGACAAGTTCCCGAGCCACGCATCTCGTTGAAGGTTGAAGACCTATATTGTATCTATGACACCTAGCAACTATTTTCTTATTTGTTACCTAGCCCCAAATAAATAAATAATTGGTGGACATTTCACACACAATACCATCTGACCCCAAACTAAGCAAAGCTTGTACTATGGAAGCCAGATAGCTGATTTATTACTTATAAATTTTTAAAAACATACTTAATATACATCACCCAGGCACATTACAAATATTTGAATTCATCACACAAATATTTGCACAGGGTGGGGATCGAACCCACGACCCACGACTTCGCAGGCAAACTTACTACCAACTAAGCCACCTGGCCAGCCTAAGCCTAAGCAGTGGTCACGTTAGTGTTCGTTCTCTCTAGAACCGAGGTTTCTTGTTTGAACACTCTAATCTCAGAAACTACCGGACCAATTTCAAAAAAAAATCCTTCACCTTTCGATATGTATGTGGTCCCTAACTAAGGTAGGCTATTTTGTTATACGGACGTAGCTGGGGCTGAAGCCACTAGTCTTTTATATAATTTTCTCAGGAGTGTGAAGCGCGCTTCGATATTTGTCGGCCACGCCGTCATGAAGGGATAAATTGTTTTTTTTTTTTAATATTATAATAATTCTATAAAGGATATCTGTTATGTGGCAGGCATGTTGCTTACCATCAGGCACATGTCCTACTCGTCTCGTCACTATATCTAAATAAAAAAAGTAAATGGCGGAAACATGAACTAACAACTTATACATACATATATAGTATATTTCGCGCAATTGAGAGAAACTTGTAGCAAATTAAGAAATAAATATTTTCAGTACTTACCTATGTAGAGTTCATAAAACCAATATTTTGTTTTTATGGCCAAATAGCATTTAACAGTGCGGTATTAGCTGCGTAATTCCCGTTATTTCCTCGGGATAAAAAGTAGCCTATGTGTTAATTCAGCCCATTCCCAGTGGTCCATATTTTAGCTCGATCCGTTCAGCCGTTCCGGCGTGATTGAACAATAAACATCCAAACTTTCAAATTTGTAGTACCTATTAGGAGGATACGCAAACATGAAAGTTACTCATACAGTTAATTTTTGGCTCTTTGTTTCAGTGGTCACAGTGCTGGATTGTGTTTAGCAATGGAACAAAAGTGAACAAAATGTATGGGTCATATGATACACCAGAAGACCTGTAAGCTGTTCAACTGAGTGCAAGTTGAAGTGTGGGGGGGGGGGGGGGTTGCAACCTTCGATCATTTCTCCATTTCTCCTTGTCACATGATTTTTATACGGCGTTGTGGAATTATAATTTTTGTCGAAATAAATATGATTTTCCGACGATTTTCGGGGTAAATTTGGACATTTGATTATGTACGGCATTGGTTCCATACTGTTTCCATACTTCTTCTAATCCAATATTCCGCAATGCAAGAAAGAAAGAACGAGGATTGCAACCTTGCACTTAGTTGAACAACTTTTATCATAATAGATATGCCCCAAAAATTTTGTTCACAGCTCACAGCCTTGTTGTAGTCGTATGTAAAAATATTCAATTCGTTTAGTCATGTAGCGTCATCTAGCGTAATAGTTCAGCACTTTGACAGACTAGACGACTACACGACACGTATCGAAATAAATACGCCTTTCCAACGCCACGTCCAATTTAAAGTCTAAGCCCGAATCTAGTTAGTGTCACATAAAGCCGACAGATGGCGACTATCGAAATTATCTCAATACATGATACAGTTCGAAAACAACGCAAAAAAATGGTTTTTTATATTATTTCAAACGCAAACGTAAAAATTATAGGATATTTAAAGATGTTGTTTTAAAGTAAAGTTTGGTTTATTACTCTGTGATGACAAAAAATAGTTTTGAATAAAAAATAAAAATTACTGTACAGGATACTATTTCTACATAATTAAGTACATTATCGACAATGAATAAAAAGCCTACATTTTTGAAGAGAAATGAACTGTAGGTGGTAAATTTTCCTGAAAATGTCCGCTAACTGTCGAAATGGTGATAACGCTAGGAGAACCAGTTGTTCCATCTTCTTGCGGTTTTTCTTTAGACTTTTTTACTCTGAAAAAATACACAAATAAGAATATAACATCCTCATATGATGTTCCCACTGATGGTAATCAGATAATTTTCTCTATAAATTAAGAATCGAAATAATAATTAATTTATGGCTTTAATACACCACGGTAGCAAAAGTACTTAGTGTACCTACCTAAGGTACTTAGATTGGCATATATCACATGTCTGCTCGAAACGTCATTCACTAAACAAGTCGGTTTCTTCGCGATACTTTTCCCTCCGCGTTGGAATCAGTGCATTTAAATTTATGAAATTTGATCAGTATGTCATTAATTTATCTACTATTTTCCGATACAGATTAGCTTATTGCCGTAGTTATTTACAAACATACATTTTTCATACAAAATTCACGTCATTATTATTAATTTTTCACTCGATAACGGCTCTGTAGATTGATTAGTTGGATCTCGGAGCTTAGTTGCGTTCCCAATAACACCTATTGGTAATTCTGTTTTTTTAATATTGTAGATTTAGGTACATTTGACCTTGGCCTTGATCTACGCTACGATGGACCGTGCTTACCTAGAAGAAATTGTTTCGCCTTACGCTAAGAATGTACTAGATAATTTGATTGTCAAAGGACTATTATTTTGTAGTGGTAGGACTCTTGGCAAAGAAAGAAAGGTAAAAAGAAGGAAGTACTCTGGGGAAGTACTACCCCTTTGCCAGTCATTCTACCGCCAAGCAGTAATATGTAAACATTTCTGCTTGCTTCCGGTTTGAAGGGCAATGTTTCAAGAGAAATTACAGGTCTTAGATCTCTGAGTGACGAGGTCCAGTCCAGTGCTACAGAGGCAGTCCAGTGCTAGGTAATGATTTTGACTCTTCATGTTCCAATAGCTGCCTGTCACTGTGCTGTTATGTGGCAGGTATGTTGCTTACTATCAGGCTGAGGCGTACTGCTCGTCTCGGCGCTCTTAATTTAAAAAAACATAAAAAAAAATAGTTTGTACTCATTTGGCCGACACAAACTATTTTTTTTAAAATTCTGATTAGTTTTTTATAATGAATCATGTTGTTTATATAGGCCTTTTGCTACGGATACGGTCATGTCAACATTTACTTACTTAGATTTTAAGCACAGCGTCAGGAGCTTGTTGGCGGGGGCTTCAGCTAAGAGCCATAAGAGAAGAGCTGCCACGCAACCCCAGAAAATGACACCCGCTGCAGAGTTCAACTGGAAATTACAAATGAGTTAAAAAAATACGCTATAATAATAATACGAGGGTCAAACTGAAAGTTCTTAGAACTGGCCACTTATAAACAATATAGTAAAAAAATAATTCTATAATTTGAAAATAGAACTCTTTGCCAATATTACTGAGTATATACTTCATTCATTTGTCATTTGTTTTACGATTTGGCGGCAAATTGAAAATTGTCTGTGTCACGTCAACATGAATTTAACACGAGAAAATTTTCGTGCAATGATTTTTTATGACTTCCGATGTCATTTAAGTCAACAAGAAAGTTATGATAGACTACGATTGGCCTTTCACGATGAAGCCCCATCTCGTGCGACTGTTTACAACTGGTTTAATGAGTTTAAACGTGGTCGCACTAATCTCACTGATGATTTACGTGAGGGACGGCCTTCTACGGCGACGACTGAAGATAACATCTGTGTTGTGCGGCGTATGATAGAGACTGACAAAAGAGTGACCTATCAGCAGATTCAGACAAGCTTAGGCATCGGTATGAGTCAAGTGCACAAAATCCTACACGAACATTTAGCGGTCAGGAAGCTTTGCGTCCGGTGGATACCTCATAATTTGACTGAGGCTCAAAAACTCCATCGTGTGGATTGGTGCCGTAAAATGATTGAAAGATTTAACGGAGGTGACTCAAATGCTGTGTTCGACATACTAACAGGTGACGAAAGCTGGATTTACTGTTATGATCCTGAAACCAAAAGACAATCTGCTCAGTGGGTGTTTCCTTTCGAGGAGTTGCCAACTAAAGTGAAGAGAGATCGAAGAGCAGGGAAAAAAATGGTGGCCTCGTTCTTTGGAAGGATAGGTCATTTCGCAACAATTGTGTTAGAGGATCAAAAACAGTTTCTGCAGAATGGTACACTACCAATTGTTTGCCACTTGTCTTGGAAAAGTTCGAGAGAAACGACCTCGCAGTAGGATCCTCCTTCACCACGACAACGCCTCATCGCACACCGCCAAGCGAACGATCGACTATTTGGCGACATCAAACGTTGAATTACTGGGTCACCCGCCGTATAGCCCCGACCTCGCGCCTTGTGATTTTTATTTATTTTCAAAAATTAAAGAAAAACTTAAAGGAAAGCGGTTTATGAATGCTGAAGAAGCGGTGGCTGCGTATCGCGATGCCATTGAAGAGACCCCTAAGAACGAGTGGGCAAAGTGCTTTTCCCAGTGGTTCCATCGCATGCAGCGGTGTATTGACGTGAATGGACAATATTTTGAAAAGATATAATAAAACTAATAACTGGCTAATGTAATCAGTTTTTGATTTTCTAAGAACTTTCAGTTTGACCCTCGTACTACCTATGTTTGCTCTTTCATATGCCTTGAGCTCTCGTGCTCGCACCGACGTCTTCTTGCGGCGGCGACGTCTGTAACTTTACCCTTTTCCTCTTCGGTCATAAGCAATGCGTCATACTCGTGAACGGGTGATGCTTGCGGAGCAGGACTGTTTGCGACACATTACCGTCGTAAATATATGCGATAATAATTTCAGCACAAGCATAAGGAACCCACTAATTGTTCCACTGCTGAGACCTGAGGCCTTCTCTCGCATGGAGAGAATAATCCTATTATATCTATATATGTAGAGAGAAAGAGAGAGAGAGCTATAATTCACTACGCTGACCCAGTGTGTGTAGATGACACACGATCCCGAAAGATTCTAGGCGGCGGTTTTCTCATGATGTTTTCCTTCACCGTTTTATTTAGTAGCTTTACGCACATTACATCGAAAACACATGCCCGATAGAAAAAACGAACTAAGCGTTATTAGATCATGGAGGTCAGCTATACAGCTGCACACTCTCCGAAATGTATTCGATAGGAAGAAAATATATTTTTGCTTACAAAATTGTCAATTTGCAAATCTAAATATAAAAAAAAGTTTGTAGGTACACCTACACCTTTTAACGAAAATTGCCCGAACGGAGAAGTATGAAATTTTGTACACATCATTTTTATAAAGAAGAGGAGTGCACAATATCCTTCCTTCCACTCGACACCACCAAAACGACACCACCGACTAATAGTGAGGTTACCTACATACAAAGTTATTGATATGAAAACTCCAATTAAGTTCAAGCAGTTTCATTGATGAGGTATGTCATTTGATAAAGTTTATATATATCTGTCACTCAAATGGTCATCTTGACATTGTTCATTGCAATTTGCCAAAGAAATTGGATTTACATACATTGAACTCTTAAAAACGACAGAAGCGGCAAACGCGCTTCTACTATGGAGATGCAAAATCAGGTGACGTCTCCTGATTTAGTCTCAGTCGCAACAAGGAGTTGTGTACGTTCGCTGACAATTCATTTTTCAAATTTTTCAAACAAATTTTCGCCACGTTACGTTGTCTTTAGATTATAGCATACCTCATCTTCGTTTCTTTAATTACGAGTATATCGATGTTTGCATATTATTGTATTTCCGTCCGCATATTTTAATTTTTCACAATGGACATGGATACTAATACTGACGACATAAAATACATATAAACTAATATCGGAACAGCACATCACTAGGGTGATGTCGTATGGACTAGAGATTCCATACGACACCACGGATGGTGTCGTTTTGGTGGTGTCGAGTGGAAGGAAGGCACAATATTAATTAAAGACACTTTAGGAAGGATTTGTCCAGAAAAAGAATGAAAATGAAGCTTTTTTGTACTGCTGTGTAATACATACAATTTCGAAGTAGTCGTTATGTTGCGGGTTCCTGGTGACGAAGGTATTCCTGGTGATGATGACGGTGTGCGTGAGGTAGAGGCCGTAAGACAGCCGGCTGAGGGGAACCCATGGGTACCAGCTCAGGAAGCCTTTCACCAGCGCTGGAATATTCATAGCATATTGGTGGACGTTTCTTACATAGGATAATCAAATCTCCCATAGATCTATGGGAGCTAGAGAGCTGACATAATACCTATTTAATATGTAAATAAAAACTTATTTAACATAGAAATATTTAGCCATAAAACAAATATTTGTCTCGTCACATGAAACAAATATTTACACTGGGTGGGAATCGAACCCATGACCTGCGGCTTCGTAGACAGCCTTACTACCAACTAAGCCACTTTGCCAGCCAATATAGCCTCACTAGTGCAATACTGGTGACTTATAGTATACAATTCCTTTAAGCTTTTTTAGTCCGAGGATACAGTAGTGTAAATTCTGGCAACGTTAGGTACTTACTCGAAGTTATATATTGTTGGACATTTCACACACATCATCTGACCCCAAACTAAACAAGGCTTATACTATGGAAGCCAGATAGCTGATTTAAAACTTATATAATTTTAAATACATACTTAGGTATCATATATAGAAAACACCCAGGGACAGTGCAAATATTTGTATTCGCCATAGTTAAAAATAAAATAAAAAATACAGAATAAAGTATGTAATGATTTTTTTCGATAAAATTACTTACGCACGGATCCTAACGCACAGCACATCACCAGAAGTGCAACTCCGACAGCCCACGCGGGCCGGTTGAGCGCCGCGTAAACAGCCCCCTCTAACGGGTGGTAGGTCCTCAGTAGGAAAGTGCTGCCAGATACCATAACTACGAGCATCAGGACCAGAGCTGAACACGTACCCAGGATCGCCCATTTCTGAAATACATCATTTGTATGTTTAAATAATTACTACGAAAATGCAAAAACCGACTTAAAAAATAAAGTACAGACATTATTTTTAATGATTTTTGTGATATCAGCTAAATACACTATTCCCATGAAAAAGCGACAAAGTACAAATACGTCGTCGAGGTAAGCAATTATAATAATATCAGCTATCTGGCCACCATAGTACAATCTTTGCTTTGTTTGGGGTCAGATGGTGTTGTGTGTGAATTGTCCACCAATATTTATTTATTATTCATAAGAAATTTCATGTCGTAAATTTACCGGTAAACTAAGCCAAGTAACAAATTTACCAGTGGACATGTTGTATGAAACTGCACAGAAATGTCAGGGTTCTTGTGGGGTTCTTGCTTCATTATTTAAAATATCTCGTAATAAATTAATACTAGTGAGGTGGTATAAGTTTGATATATTTGCTTGGGCCGTTGCAATTTATATATGAATGGATGGACCTTTTATTTTTTAACCGACTTCAAAAGAGGAGAAGGTTATCAATTTGGCTGTTAGTATGTTTTTTCTTTGACCTCACGCTGCTGACCATCTTCGCCGTGTTGCTCGACAGTGAGAGGTCGTGTTAGTTGGAGGAGCGTGAGTTGGAAGCCTCTCCTGCCTCCACTGAGGTGGAAGCGGAGACGGGGGCCTGGAGATTGCGACTCTAGGCTTGCATCCTGTCTCCACAGGAGGCCTGGGGCGTCGGACGTATAGGGCCATTCGTCACCCCGCCTAGGGATAGGCCTTCGAGAAGGTGAAGGCGCCGCTGATTTCCTGCGCGTCACTTGAACTAAATGCGGGGGTACTAACGCCCTACGCGAGGCGTAAGTGCGAACTGGAGTGCGAAAAGTGACCCCGCGACCCTGACCCTTTGCCATGCGGTAGAAATCTGTTGGGGTTTTAATCGGTAGGGGCATGTCCCTGCATGGTGGGGGGAAGGATACGAAAATGTATTTCCCCCACATAAAAAAAGGGTTTTCTGTAAAAAATTCTAACGCGCCAATACGATTATTTCAAAAAATTACTTACTCTGGGAATCTGTTTTTGGTTTCCTTTAGAGTAGTAAGTCTTGAAGACGTAGCCGCTGATGAAACCGACGACGTAAGCAGCGTACCGCGTATGACTCTTTATATACGTTATATTGAAATCTTCGCTGCCTCGCGGGTCCGTTATGAATCTAGAATTAACAAAGTAAAATTTGAATATTATGTCTCTTTCCAGAGGCTAAAAACGTAAACGAAAATAACGTCTTTTGTGGCCACACAGTTATTTCTTCTCGATATTTTCCTCCACTGCTAAAACCAGTGGCGGTGACAAACTCGTGCGTACTTAGAAATATACTGAGAGACGCATTCAGGATCCTAGCATATAGTCTCTAAGATTAATCCGTTATATTTAATCGGCCCTTTCGTAATAAGTAGAAGCGCTCCGCGTTTTCACCCGCGTATCCCATCCCGCAGATCCCATTTTATTTTCGAGATTTAAATTAACTAATCTGTTATTCCAAACTACTGTCTGTCTATTTTTTTATGCCCGAGCGACACGAGGCTAGTTTTCCAAGCTAGGATAACAAGCTAGTGTTAGCAAGCTAGTACTTTTAGTTTCGTGTAGACAAAACTAGCTTGCTAACACTAGCTTGCTATCCTAGCTAGAAAAAACTAGCCCCGTGTCGCTCGGGCATTAATCTGTTTGTCATAATTACTATAATGACGTTTTCTACATACTCGTATATTATGTAGAAGTATGTACCAAATTTCACCAAGACAGAACGAATCAAGACGTGAAAGAACAACAAACATCCATATAAACTTTTGCGTATATGTATATCTAATATATTTATTAGTAAGAAAGTAAGAATTCGTGAAAATATTTTTAACATTTTTTCTGTGTAATATTGTAAAATATTGTTGTTAACAACACTAGTAACTACTAACTATCAATTATTTAATTTACCGTTGGGGTAGACGTGGAGACCGCAAATTGGTAAATGAGACTAGATGGAGTGACGATTTACGAAATACAGCTGGTGGCGGTTAGAAGCGCAAAGCCGAGGAACGTGAATGGCGTATTATTGGAGAGGCTTCTGTCCAACTGTGGGATGATTATGATGATGGAGTTATTGAATATGATTGGTAATGGAAATGGTGGAATGTTATTGAAATATAGAGAACTCGCTTCAGTATTCAACCACGGCAAAAATACGCTAATATTAGTATATTTATCTTTGTCTAGAATTTCTACTGCGACGTCAAGATGTGACGAAGCTCATAAATCGTATAAGATTAGATTAAGTATAATTTAATTGAACAATAGAGGTTACACTATAATTACCCCGCTAATAACACTCGATAACATTGTAACACTGAACTAATAAGATGATGGCGTGCCATGGGAATATTTACGCAGTTTATAAACCTCATTGAAGTTGTAATTTGAATATCTAAAGTAAAAGTAACTTGAAGCAACAAGATGCCTCGATTTTTTTTGGGATCAATAGTTAATATATAATACGTACTTTCATCCCCTACTTACACCACTTGGAGGATGATTTTTGAAAAAAACATCTTTCGTACTGGATGCTTTTTTTTAAATAAGAAGTGACGAGACGATCAGGATATGTGCCTGATGGTAAGCAACGTGCCTGCCACATAACAGCACAGTGAGACGCAGCTATTGGAACACGCAGAGTCCAAATCATTACCTTGCACTGCACTGCGCTCATCACCCAGAGATCTAAGATGTCATATCTCTAAGCCCTGTAATTTCTCTGGAAATATTGCCCTTCAAACCAGAACACAGTAATGTGAAACCATTACTGTTTGGCGGTAGAATAACTGGCAAAAGTGTGGTACTTCCCCCCAGGCGAATTCTGCAAGGAGTCCTACCACTACCATTTACGTCATAAGTTTTTTTTTATAGAGCGACGAGACGAGCAGCAGGACATGTGTCTGATGGTAAGCAATATGCCTGCCTATAATAGCACGCAGCTATTGCAACAATATCTGCTGTGATACATTGTGATAAAGCTGCTTGTTGTAGAATATTTTTTTTTTTTGACTGGCCTAGTGGCTTAGTTGGTAGTAGCTCTGCCTGCGAAGCCGAGGGTCGTGGGTTCGATCCCCACCCAGTACAAATATTTGTGTGATGAATTCAAATGTTTGCACTGTGTCTGTGTGTTTCTATGTATAATAAGTATGTATTTAAAACTATATAAGTATTATATCAGCTATCTGGCTGCCATCACACAAGCTTTGCTTAGTTTGGGGTCAGATGGTGTTGTGTGTGAATTGTCCACCAATATATATTTTTTTTTTGAAGTGATAACTTCTTTTGGCGTGCCACAGCCAGATTTTTCGTGGGCTGTGAATTGAATTCTAGCGTCACGCTCGGGTATGATAAGAAATCTTCGGGTAAACTTAGAACCATGGTCACTGGCTATCTAGAAATGCGTCAGCCAATAGGAAATGCTTACGCATTTCTAGATGGCCATGCCATTATGACCAAGCCACGCCCTCCGGTTACACTCGTGTAGTTTCCAAAGTAAGCTATCAAATTCTGAGTTATAAGTTTTCTCTTCTATAGGCAGTTCCTATTACTGGGATTTTTTTTCTTTGCTCTTTTGTCTGTTTTTATTTTGATGAACAGTATCTATCTACCATAGATAGATACTGTTCATTGTTCACAAGAATGTTTTTAATTCCATGTTAAAACGATTAACATTTGTGTAAAAACATGAATGGTCTAGATAAAAGACCTACCTATAAGTGGCACAAGATATCGCAATAGAGGAAATCACGCGATGATCTCGAAAGATGTACTCGTACAAGCCTGGAAAAATACTAAGATTTTTCCGCCAGGTGATTTGCTTAGACGTAAAATTATGAATAATAGAGACAATTCATTAATTTATTTTATTCAACGTATTTTTTTTTACTTTTATGAATTTACACTTGACCGCTATCTCGTCTGATGTTAAGCGACGATGCGGTCTACGATGGAGCGTTTTTACCTAAAAAAAACAGATTCACTCTTAATTTGAAGACGACAAGATTGTAACCATCGAGAATAACCACTCAGGCCACGCATTCCACAGCCTAGAATCTTCTTATCACAAAAGTAGAGCCAAGTTTTTGGAACACCCAATTAAATCAAAATTTATTACACTATATACTCACTCGTAAGTAAAAAACTGTACCGGTGACAGTCTGTACACATAGTTGACAACTCCAGGTACAACGATGGAAGCCACCGCGACAAAGGTTCCGCACAGCAAGGCGCACTGGGGCGAACTCTTGTACATGTAGTAAAGGAGCACGGTTAACACGAAGAAGTGGAAGTCGCAGGGTATGTACCAGGAGACCACGATGCACTGGAATTCAAATGAAAAGGGTTAATGTAACCAACCATCTAAATATTTAAATAGGGAAATTTTCCGGTGTACTTTAGACCCAGGGTTCGATTTGTTTGTAGGCGAAGTATCTGACATGCTCTTCTCCAATCCTCATGAAATGGACCTTCAGGACCTTTTGGACCTTTTTTTGACCTTTAGGTCCATTAGGGCTTTTTATTGGATGATCGTAGAGCTTGAGTTTTACCACTCAACGAAAGAGGGGTTAAAAATATTTTATTCTCTACACAGGATCATACATCTAAAAGCTTACTTTTTAGCGATGTTTGAAAATCAAATGGAGGAGAAGGAAATTTACACATTTTTTACACATTTACACATGTCATCTCGTGAGCAAGGTCGTCGCGTCGTAATGCTAACAAACCAAATAATTAAGATCGTAATTAAGCCCTGTGTGACGATTTTAATATCAGCGTAGGTTTGCCGTAGCTTATGCAAAGAGGCACATGGATGACACCCCAGGTTTTTGGTTACGTTAGGTTCGGTTTTTGGTATGCCAGGCTGCCATTCCGGCGTGGAGTTCCATTACTCTCCCTGGAGCTGGTAGACAATATAATTTTCGTTGGATAACTTCTTGCGATGTACGGAAGGAATTACAATGTGACAAATATTTATGGTCCGATGATTGCTTAGAGTTGGACGGAATTTTAGGGCAAATAGGTGTGACGACAGGTCCTGCAATCATATTAAATTATTTGATATAATGACAGTATTTAAATTGAATAAAATATATACCAAATTTAATTTTGATATTTTTTAGCTTAACTTACTTTATGCTCATTCAGAGATGGATGCGTAAGTCCATTTTAAGAGTACGAAATAATTAGAAAATTAATTTACCATTGGAAAACCCACTCAATTTCAAGTGACTTTTGTAATAAAACCAGTTTCCTAAACGCAATATTTAATATAGCTACCATACAAACTTTACGTGCGACGCATAGAAAATACAACACTGTGACGTCACGCTTCTGTAGTGTTTTTGTATGAAGCTTTTTTGCGAGAGTCCAAAATTGTGATTTTAAAATCGTGATATTACACAAAGTAATTCTTTCACCTAAGGTTCAGTTATTGAGTAGCCTTTTCACGGCACCCTAAATAAAAAATGAGTCGTCATGCTTATTATAGCGAAATGTAGAATGCTCTATAGTTTTGACGTTTATAATATGTATGGTCTCTTTGCAGTAGTTTCACATATTGACACTTTACTCTGGGTAATGTTGATTTTTTATAATAATTCTAACTTTCTGAGTTTTGAGCTTATACTAAATTCAAACGTATTTTACGTTGAATTTCATCGATATAATTAAAGAAACGAAGATGAGGTATGCTATAATCTAAAGACAACCTAACATGGCGAAAATTTGTTTGAAAAATTTGAAAATTGAATTGTCAGCGAACGTACACAACTCCTTGTTGCGACTGAGACTAAATCAGGAGATGTTACCTGATTTTGCATCGCCATAGTAGAAGCGCGTTTGCCGCTTCTGTCGTTTTTAAGAGTTCAATGTTGAATTTAGTATTTTTGCTTTAGATGAACGATAGTTCATAAGAAGTACTAGGAGCGCCCTGCCGTTTTACCTGCGTAGTTCCCGTGCCCGTTATTTTCCTGTGATCAAAAGTAATCCTCAGTCTAACTTCTAAACCTTGACATAACCTATTAGTTAAATACTCGTAGAAAAGTTAAGCGTATAACTACATCCATGCGTCTAATAAATACCAATAATGGTAGTTTCACCACCCCTGACATTTCTCAGTTTTCCATCGTTGTTATAGCAAACGATAATGACCGACGTCTGCATCTTTATCTGTGTGTCTTAGGCGAAGATAGAATGAACGATCTGCCGCTGGAAATAAGAGAAATTAAACTCACCATGTGCTCGGAATCCACATAATTGCTGACCATGAGAAGGTTCAGCCACCAGTTTCGGAGGCAGGTGTCGGTCTCAGCTACCTTGGCGCGGTTCCAGAGCGGGCCGCTGCCCGTATATGGAAACACAGCAGTCACGTAAAACACCACCACTGCTAGGGCTACTACTAATCTGTGGAATATTCATAAATTTATTTCGCTATTTTTCATCCTAAATTATTTCACGGGTATCTCTCGTGTGCTATAGTCTCCTTTTTCAAGGTGAGTGGACGCGCTTGACGCTTGCTCGTGTATTCGCCAAGGATTCATTTAAAATGTGTAACAACTACCTACATGTAGTTTTCATATAAGTGCCTGCATACTACATTATGTATAGTACCTAATAGATCAAAAAAAGTAATCCAAATAAATGCTGCAGTCTTGTCGAAATACAATAATTTAAACATTTTTTTTAATTAGTTAAAACTGTTTGTATGTAGAACTTACCTTACGTATCGTTTTAGTATCATGATCAGAGGATTCGGCAGTCTTTTAATACTTGAAATATTTGTGAAGGTAAGAAACCCCGACAGCAAGAAGAATGTATCCACAAATAAATCGTCATGAAGGATTAGCATTCCCAAAGGAGATTTGGTAACCTGAAAAACAAAATTAGTAAAGCCTCCGTTTACTAGATAAATGTTTTTGACTGTCTTCCAAAACAATAAAAGTGGTCAAGTGCGAGTCGGGCTCGCCTATGAAGGCTTCCGTAGCAGCAAGTAACATAATACATAAGATCTTGTACTTCGTTGTTACTTTAATCAGTGTTTTAACAATAGTCAATTTATGACGTATTAAAATAAAACTATTTACTAGATATCATTCAAACTAATTTTCGTTGATAGTTTACATGGTAACGTACATCATAAATTCTGTGTACTAAATATCGGGAATTTGTCAATAAAACAAAAAAACACAAATTATTCATCTAAATTTATTTTATCGCCTTCAAAGTAGGCCCCATCGCTTGCAATACAACATCTCCAACGCTTCACCCAGTCTTCCATACATTTTTCATAGGCTATTTGCGGTATGGCCTTTAGCTCATTCAGCGAATTTTCTTTTATGGCTTCTATCGACTCAAAGCGTTTTCCTCGAAGTGGTCATTTTAACTTGGGAAATAAAAAAAGTCGGACGGAGCCATATCAGGTGAATACGGTGCTTGGTCGAGAACTTTTATTGAATTTTTTGCTAAAAACTCTTTCACTATTATGGCTGTGTGTGGTAGTGTATTATCATGGTGCAGCATCTACGAGTTGTGTTGCCACAAATCTAGACGTTTTCGGCGGATACTCTCACGCAAACGCTTCATGACGCCTAAATAATATTCTTTATTCACTGTTTCTCCCTCTGGAAGGAATTCGGAGTGAACCACACCACGGTAGTAAAAAAAAAACTGTCAGCATCACCTTGATGTTGGACCGACTTTGCCGCGGTTTTTTTGGGTTTCGGCTCGTGTTCGAGACGCCGTTCTGAAGACTGTTGGCTTGTTTGCATGTCGTACTCATGAACCCATGTCTCGTCGCCAGTTAAATACGTTTCATAAAGGTCGGATCCGTAGAAGCTCGGGAAACCATGTCTTCAGCGACATGCTTTCGCTGCGCTTTTTGAACAAAATTGAGCTCTTTTGGAACTAGTCGAACGGCGACGCGTTTCATTCCTAAAATGTCAATGAGAATGTTGTGGACGGACTTAAAAGATATGTTCACCTCACTAGCCAACTCTCTCAGACTCATACGCCGATTTTCGAGCACTAGCTTCTTGATTCTGTCGAGGTTTCCTTTGGTCGTAGCGATAGAAGGTCTACCAGAACGAGGCAAGTCTACTACTACTTTTCGGCCTTCTTTAAAAGCCTTATACCATTCATAAGCCCTTGTTTTCGATATACACGATTCGCCGTAGATATGTCGCAACATTTTTAGTGATTCGCCACATGAAATATCATTCGAAACACAAAATTTAAGGCACACTCTTTGTGCAACAATATTTTCCATTGTAAAAATCGCCGAGAACTCAAAACTATGACCAACAAAAAGTATAGTTTAAAACAAATCAAATGACAGATACCGCTCAAACTTTGCGCGCTAAATCAGTACAGTGCTACCAACATGCAGTAAAAAAATTAGAGCGACATCTTTTACACGGGTCTTTTTATTGACACATTCCCGATACTTTTTAATACACAGAGTAGTATACTTTTTTTATTTTTGTTATACTCTTATTTTAGAAATTACAGGGGGACACACACACTTTTTAACACTTTGGAAGAGTCCCTCGCGCAAACTATGTAGTTTAGAAGAAAAAAAATGTTCCAAACATTAATATCATTTTTGACGACTTATCTATAGATACCTTACACGTATAGTATTGAACAAAAAACATTTTTGAGTTTCAGCTCTATGTATACACCCGTAAAAAAAAATATTTCATCAAAATCTTAATGCGGTTACAGATTACATCTACTTACCAAGTTTAAATAGTATAGTTTTTATAGTTTCGGAGAAAACTGGCTGTGACATACGGACGGACAGACAGACATGACGAATCTAATAAATAAGGGTCCCGTATTTTGCCATTTGGCTACGGAACCCTAAAAAGGAGGTTTTCAGTTTGTCATCATATTTTAATGTATGTTTATTCATCGATTGTTCGAACACATGTAAAGCGATGGAAAATGTTTTTTTGTTTCAATTTCCCAGGTGAGATTTAAATGTTATACAAATCGGTAGAACGGTTTTAGAAAAATGAATAAATAGATGGGTATCATCCACCAACTCCTTCTTATTTATTTATTTATTTATTTAGGAATGACAACAGGCACAAAGTCATATCTTAAACTTAAAGTAGTTATAAAAATAGCTTTTTAAACTTCGTGCCCAATAATAGCCATACTCAACTTATATTTATAATATGTAAGTTGACTGTTAATGGGGCGCTTTCAAGAGGCAAAAATACCCGTTTAACACAGTTCCCAACTTCGGCGTAGATGGCGCCATTGTTTTATTTTATTAGAGGAATTTCACAAAAAACAACAGTGGCGCCACACTTGGCAATATCTAGAACTAACTCTGACAAGCCAGCGTGATGAATTAAGGCCTTGGCTTTCTCCTTGGGAGAGAAGGTCCCGAGTTCCATCACTGGAAACTTAAAATGAGCTGCCTATTCAGGGGTAATGCAAATAGTTAACTATATTACCAAGTAAGTATAAAACTAAGTTACCTGATCTGAAGTATAACCGTTACTGATAGGGCCTGCGTTAGAAATGCCGATTTGGTGGTCCAGTACGATCAGGCATATCGTCAAAAATCTAATTCCATAGAAAACTTCTACTCCTTCTTTCTTCATCTTCAAAAGGTCTACTGCATTTTCTCTCAAGCAAAAGGATTTTATGATATCCGTTCCTGTGAATAAAGTGGAGGGAAATATTAGTTGGGTAAGTCATTTTTTACTAATAATAAGGTGGTAAAAGACTATTTCTAATACAAGCTTAATTTTGTCTTCAACGGTTTAAACGTTACTTCATAATTATACAAAGTTTTCGCTCACTGAAACATAAGTAAATGTTTACAATCTATTTTATGAGCTTAAAACTTTAGAACCAAATTTAGAGCCAGGTTAGTCGACTGAATTCAGACACAAGATAGAAGCAAGCAATCCTCGCTGCTGAATTTAGTGAATACTTACTGAATGCTATTATACGTCACTCAAATCAGTAGTGACTAAATTCAGTCTATAATTAAATTTCACCAAGTGTAATTTTAAGTCTTTTAACCGGAAGTTTGATTTTATCACAGAAAAGTAACCTGGTTTTGATCCTGAATAAAACCTGAAAAAAGACTAGAAGTAAAGCCACTATTACTGCAAAGGCTATTTTAAACCAGTTAACTATTGATTTGAAGACATCAGAATAATAACCATCGGTAAACATCCACTCAGGCAAGGCATTCCACAGCCTAACCGTTCTTATTAGACTCTACTTTCTAGTGGAGTCAAGTCTCTACATTTTTTTCTCTTTATTGGATGTCTCTACGTTCGGGTCTTTGGATCGAAACAGTGTCGTTTTTTCGAGCTACGAGCAGTTCGATAAATATAAATCAAAATTAAAAATTATGAAAAAACCTACAACAGTAAAAAGTAATTAAAATAAAATAAAAAAATAAAAAAACCAATAACATCCATCCGGGGCTCATTTCATTTAATTTTTTTTGGTGTTGAGGTAACAAAGTTACCTTATTATTTATGGAATGAATAAAGATATTATTTATTTTATTATTTACTTACTGAATTTATCTGGATCCAGTTTTCGGCATCTTTGGTTGTTCAAATATGTGCACAGTACCGATACGGTAACAAGAACTGTTGCCACAGACCTGCAAGTAAAGGCATAATAATTCTACTAACATTATAAATGTCAATGTTTGGATATTTGTTGCTAAATCCCCTCTTAACGTATGAACAGATCGGGCTGAAACTTGGACATATAGTATAGACTGGAAGAACACATAGGCTACTTATTGTCCCGGCAATATAAAGGGAACTACGCGGGTAGCGCCGCGGAGCGATGCTAGTAAATAAATATAGTTATTAAACTTTCGCGATTTGAACTCATACCCAATAAATAAGGACTTAATCTGACCACGGCGATTGCAACGCTGCCAAAACCCCGAGGTAATTAAATAATAATTTAGATACTGATTAAGACTTTGGATTAAGTCCTGTGTAATCTACATAAGTAATATTATAAACGTCAACGTGTTATCATATTTATCACGTCAGAACCGATCGATTTGTAATTATATAAACACATAGGCTACTTTTTATCTCAGTTAAATAATGGAAACGGAAAACTCGGGTAAAACCGTGGAGCGCTGATACTGTTTTCAGTATATAAACACTTGTATCTATTTTTCCATCCCTACATCGAGGCGTGAGACTAGGGGATGTAATTTCCCCGATATTGTTCTCAAACGCATTAGAGGATATGTTTAAGACGCTGGATTGGGTTGGACGTGGCCTAAATATCAATGGCGAGTGCATCTCTCACTTACAATTTGCGGACGACATCGTAATTATGGCAGAATCGCTGGAGGACTTGCAGTGGATGCTGGACAGCTTAGCTAAAGCTTCTCAACGCATCGGCCTCCGGATGAATTTGGATAAAACCAAAGTCATGTGCAACGAGTTCGTTGCTTCGGGACCGATTGCCGTTAGTGGAACCACTCTTGGAATTGTACAGAAATACGTTTATCTAGAGCAGACGCTCGGCTGGGCTGGGCAGCATTTGGAAAATTTCGTCGAGTCTTCTCGTCACCCATCCTACAAAGTCTCAAGACAAAAATGTACAACCAGTGAGTCCTACCCGTTATGACCTACGGTGCTGAAACGTGGACAGTTACAGTCAAAATGGTCCGTAAGCTCAAAGTCGGCCAGCGAGCTATGCTTGGAGTATCTCTGAGGGATTGCATTTGCAATGAAGTAATTCGTCAGAGAACTAAAGTCACGGACACATCTGTCGCAGCACTGATAACCATTGGGGTAGACGGGTTCTGGAGTGGAGACTCCGAATCGGTAAACGTAGTGAAGGACGCCCTGAGACTAGATGGAGTGATGATATTCGAAAGGCAGCTGGTGGTGGTTGGAGACGGAAGACCGAGGATCGGGCTGAGTGGCGTATTTTTTTTTTTTTTTTTTTTTTAACTTTTATAGGTTTACACTTGACTGCCATCTCGCCTGATGTTAAACGATGATGCGGTCTACGATGAAGCGTGTTTACCTAGAAGAAACCGATTCACTCTCGATTTGAAAACACAAAGATTGTAACTATCGGGAAAAACCCTCTCAGGCAACGTATTCCACAGCCTAGACGTTCTTATCACAAAAGTAGAGTCAAATCTCTTCGTTCGTGTCTTTGGAACATCAACCATGAAACGATGTCGCTTTTTCGAGCTACGAGCATTCCTATCATGGGAGAGCAGTGGATAAGTACAGGCTGATGATGATGATCCATTTTTAGCGATTTCGTCGGAATGTCTGATCGGTCACGTTGAAATTTGGAACACAGTTAAGTAGATTATAGTCTAGAATAGCACATAAAATATACGAGTAGGTTACTTATCACAGTAAATAACTGGAATGCCGTGAGCAAAGCCGCGGGGCACTAATAGTTTATAAAATATGAGGTAATCAGAATTATATATTCTTATTTACTTACACAAATGAGTAGAAAAGGCCACTGTACTCCCCTCCATCATCGTACATCTGACATTCTTCTGTAACGGATATATTGGGCCTCATGCCGGCGGTGCCGAGGTGGCTCCGAGACAGCATGACGCCCAGCAACCTCTCCACAGTCCGGGGCAGGCACGAGGCGGGCACGCAGGCTCCCCAGGTCAACTCGTTGAGAGGTCGGGTGTGGGGATCGTGGAACTAAAGAAAGTTTTAAGTAAAGAAAATAACATGAAATTACTGTATAACAAACTGTGGGGAAAACTAGCGAACGATTATCTGGTCTATGATACAACAACACAATTTTGTTATTACCTATTTTCATAAACGAATAAAAGTATCGTTGAAGTAAAGAAGGTGACAAGAAGAATATGGATAAGGAAAATCTCATTATCTATACTAATACGTGTATTGTAAAGCTGAAGAGGGGGTTTGTTTAAACGCACTAATCTCAAGAACTACTGGATCGATTTCATAAATTATTTCACTGTTGAATATGTCCTCTAGTTAATAAATTATGTACCTACTACGGACGAACCCGAGGCGGACAGCTAGTTATAAATAAAGAGAAAAATGACAGTCATAGGGACTGCCGATAGAAGTGAAATAATATAACTTAGAAGCTTTAGATATACTGATGTTACGCATGTCGGTGGTACAGACTTAATATATAATTTCACTTTCACTTGCATTACGTTGCTCAAAGCGGGTAAAAAGTTATCATATAAAAAAAATATTGGTGTATGGCCTTGTTTAGTAATAAAATCCTCTACACACGAGCCCTAAAATAAGAGGAAATTACGTAAAACTAGTGGGGAGTTACGTAAAAACCCTACATCGCACCATAAATCACCAATCATTTGGTGCGATGTTGGCTCCTCCCCCACTACTCTTACGTCATTTCTTCTGATTTCAGCGCTCGTGTGTAGAGGGTTTTATTGCCATCATTACGCCATATCAAATATCAAATCACAATTATCTTTAATTCTATATATACTGGATAATAATTAAATATACTTAATAATATTCTATTCTATTCTACCTATCAAAAACTTCTTAGAAGAATTCATGGTACGAGACATGGTGGCCAAAGTATCGTCTACGTCCACGGATATAGAATACGGTGCGAAAGAAAATTCTTACAGCAAAATCAAATAAATACAACTATTTCTATGGCGAACAAGTTTTGCGCGTCTTAATAATCTCTACTAATACCTATTATTACAAATTTGAAAATAATTCTGTCTGTCTGTTACTTTTTCACGCCTAAGCTACTAAACCGATTTTGAATAACATTTGGTACAGAGATTTTAAACACATTTAAACACGCCAAAGTCACAGAACAATCTATTCTTCATGTCAAATTTAAGTATTTTTACAAAAACACAAAATAAGCAAATTTGGGTGGCATTATAATACTTACTAACAAGAGCAAAATTAAAAATTTTGATTAACCCCCGTCTACCTCAGAATTGTTATCTGTACGACATTCTACTAGTCAAGCCCTTTCATTTGATCCCCATATTAAGGGAGTTGTAAAAATAGAAATGTATTTCGTCATTTTGTGGTAGCGACCATCTTGGATTTTAAATTTGTCATAGTGCAAAGTATTCTACTAGTTAAGCCCTTTCGTTTGATACCCATAATGAGGCAGTAGTGAAAAAAATAATGTAATTCGCCATTTTGTGGTAGCGGCAATCTTGGATTTGAAATTTGTTTTAATGTTTAGTATTCTACTAGTCAAGCCCTTTCATTTGATACCCATATTGGGGTAGGTTGTGAAGAAATATTTTGTCCGCCATTTTGTGGAGGCGGCCATCTTGAATCGATATTAACCAAACATAGCTAAGAACATCCGCACGGGTATTTAACTTCAAATGAAAAAAACCGCATCGAAATCGGCCCATCCGTTTGAGCTCTACGGTGCAACAGACAGACACACAGACAGACAGACATCGACGTCAAACTTATAACACCCCTTTTTTTGGTCGGGGGTTAAAAAGCCACTACCGCCATCTATTACGTAGTTTGGAACTATTTGTTATGTTATGAAAACACCTCATTTAAAACGGAAGCTACACAATAACATCGTAGATAATATGGACGCATAAAAAAGTTTTTAGACGTCCATGGTAGTTATCGTTTCGCAGATTGCGTGCGCGCCGCCGCCGTTAAGAGAACCATAGAAATTACTTGTCAATTATTGTTAGCAATTAGTTCTTCAAGTTTGTTATCAGTGCTATGTTGGTAGGTCAGGTCAATTATTATTATGAAAAGCCCATTATGTCCCAGTGTTGAGCAAAGGTCTCCCATACCCTCCTTCCATTTTTGTCTGTTTTGAGTCAAAGTAGTCCAGTCTTTAAAGTGTTTGTCGAGATCGCCCCGCCATCGTCTATTGGGTCTCCCGCGTCGTCGTTCCCATTTGGCTGCCACTGGGTGGTGATCTTAGCCCAGCGATCCTCTGACATTCGATAGACAGGTCCAGCCCAGGTCAGGTCAATGAGGTCAGCAATTGTTATATGGAAGTTCAATTAACACTAATTTAAATTTTAATGCTGTACCTGTTTCTTTCAAAGATCATTTTTCGCGCTATCTTCGTCGTCGTCACCTCGGGTGCTAAATGCTTTCGACTAAGTAAGCACGTTTCGCACTTGCTTGTTTAATTTAATTCTCAATTAATATACTTAAATGTACATGCAAAGCTAAGACTTTTTAGGATCAGTTTCAAAACACAAAAAGAACTAAGTAATTTAAGCAATCTAATCAATTAATGTGAAAACAACTCTATAAATTAATGTCTGCTGTTATTACATTTAATAGCCATTCATTATTTTAATATATAATAACATGATAATTATTTATGGTTGTAATTTATTTGCTATTGATTTGTAAAGACATAAAACGCATCACAAAAGTGTAAACAAAATGTACTCACCTCCAAATAGTCTAAAGCTGATCGGTAGGGGTAGAACGGATGATCGGCCTTTTTTCGAACAGCCTTGTCAGTCCGCTCTAGAACGATCTCTGCAAGACAGTACTTGGTCATCAGCTCGGGATGGGTGTGCGACCAGGGCGCGTTTAGACACTGATCGAAGTTTCCCAGCTGGTAGCGGTTGGCGAAAAGAAGACCTTGCGGCTCCGAAGATTGGGCATCCCAATCTGCACGTAAAAATTAGAGATATAGAAATGACTCATATCGATTTTTTTTGTTTCAGTAAACCGTAAACTCTAGACACAGATAACTATAGAGTATTAGTAATGCTGTTTATTGCCCGTACAGTTCCAGTTTCCGTCTTTTCAAATGTTAAAAAATAACCTACATGTATGTATGTGCTTATATCTGTGTTTCAAATATCGACCGGATTTCGATTCGTTCAGCGGTTCTGGCGCGATTGAGCAACAAACATTGAAACTTTCGTATTTACAATATTAGAAGGAAGTAAGATAAATAGTCCACTTTATGTTGCTTTTGCTGAAATTATCGAGGTCTTCTTGAACAAGGAAAAAAATCAAAAATGATTATCCATCGCATTGGAAAAGTGCAACCTGGATCCTACTTCGACGCTAAACCATGAGGGTAAGCTACAATCGTACTTGTATTCAAAACTTACCCCAAACAGCCCACAACGTAAAATTCTGTAACCCGTTTAACATCAAAAAGATCTGATCCAAACAAGGTTTTTCTTCTTCTGACCATTTTTGACTGTTCAAACTAAATATCACATCGTCCAAATACACATGGCTATCCACATTTGGAGAATTATGTTTCTTATAATCATTCACTTTCGATTCGTTTTGCCCTTCACTTTCCACGACAATTTTGGTCGTGATTTCCACACCTTTCGATCTATTTGTGACACTTGATAGAGTCGAGGAGATGTAAATGTTAAATGAGAGTAATAAAAGAAAGATGCACTTCATGGTGGAAATAAAGACTCACTGAAGCTTGAACAAACAGTCGTTTGGTTTTATGAGAATCAAACTGCATAATGAAACAATCAGGATTTAGTAATTATTAGAAACCATTGTGTTAATATAAAATGAGGAAAAATAGTGTTGAAGACATTTAATGCTTTGTTTGATTTAAAATATACCTGTAATCCATTCGTGAATCTGGATAAAGTTTGATACGTAGATAGATAGAATAGTCTGAAACATAAACATATTTTTATCGAGAGGAAAAAAAACTGGATCGGGAACTATGCGGGTAAAACCGCGGCACGCGGCTAGATTTTACATTTTAAAATACTACGTTTAGATTTATTTTGTTAGGTGAATTTCGTGGCAAAAGATAAATGATCTTTTATCAACGATCTTCTTTGGGCTGTAGAGTACTCGTATGTACTCCATATAATATGTCATCTCTTTGCAGATGAATTCAAGGTATTTATTTCTCGAGGTAAAACATTGGTAGATGGGATTTCACACACCCACTTTTTTGCGACAGTTCACGATTAGTTAATTTCATATTAGCATAAAAAAACCCACTAAATATTCCCACTGCTTGGACTCGGGGCCTTCTCACGTTAGATAGTCAAGGCCATAATCGATGACACATGACCTCGAAAGATGCAAGCTACATGCTACATGTGGGTTTCCTCACGAAGTTTTCCTTCACCGTTTTAAGTTAGCGGCATTATGCATACGACTTACTTCGAAAAGACAGTGGTGCGCGTGGGATTTGAGCTTCGGATCGGCGGTCGCAGTTTGTTCTTCCGACTGGACCAGCCGTAACGCATAGTTCATATTGATGAGTTTAATATATACTTAGCGTTTATTTTGGTTTGGTATAAAGTACGTATATGTAAACTCTTTGGGTTAAATACACATTATCATCATTCACGACTCTTGATGAATAGCGCCACTATCGGATGTAACATACAGTATGTGACGCTCTAGATCCGTTGTGTATAAAGTAATGCAGTTCATTTTGAAAGAGGAGTTAAGCGGTGGCGAGAATTTTAGTCAGAATATAGGTGTCTGAGTCACTGGTGTCTTTGAAGTTTTTTTTTTACTTTATTAACAAAACTAAAATACAATGAGAACTTCACTACACTACAAACCTACCTGACTAACTACTTACACTAAGCACACCTGAATTATCCATAGACCACTGTAGTTCTACAGATAATCAAGATGTTCAAGCCCACTACCAATCGGAAGCGTATCCAGCATGCTGGCGGAATTACCACGCTGAATGGCTGATGAATGAAGTTGACTTTCAGTGCCAATAAATGTAGCATTTCCCAAAAACAAAGCGCCCTCTAGGCTACTCGATTAATACTAAGTACATTGAGGATGTGGGTTGGGTGGAAGTTTGTCTTGTTTGCATGGAGGGGTTGGGGTGGTTACTGATGCGATAATTCACATTTTATTTGATGCCGTGAACATAGATTGAGCCACTGGTCCGTTTAGCTGTGGAATGCATTGCTCTAAGTGGGATTTTACCGGTGAATACGATCTTGGTGTATTTGTCACCGTGCAGTAGGTTAGATTAGTTTAAATCTACAGATGTTGGATTATAAACTTTTTTTTTATTGGTTGGTTTTTACAATGATACATTCATATCGAGAGTGAACCGGCTTATTTTAAGCACTCTTTCATAGACCACATCGTTTGACCACAAAATTAGTTGAGACGGCGGTCAAGTGTAAGCCTATTAGCTAATTGTAACTCACTGTTGATGATATTTTTTTGTGTAGTAAAATATAGTATATAGTATAATACTTCAGAGGTGGTCCTTTAAATTATATTGAAATAGGTGGGGTGGTTTCTGAAACATCAACAGAAAACTAAAATTTGCTTACCTTTATCTGAACGACGCGAAGTAGGCATGTATTAGTAGAACTTGTGTCGAGTGTCTGAATTTCATTGTAAATTGAAGTTGGTTTTTGTTTTTTCGGAGAAAGTTCAATTACTACAATTTCATAAATAACTAGCTGTACCCTGGCACGCTTCGCTGTGGCACATTGTGATGCAAAAATTAGATAAAAACAATCCTTGAGTCGGATTATATATCATTCTAAATTTCAGCTCGATCGGTGCAGAACTTTTTGAGTTTTTGAAGCGTACACATACCAACATAACAAACATTTTTATATATTGAGATAATTCTACATATTAGTGGAAAATTCACACGCTTAATTCAATGTGTGCTTGTTATAATAAAATACTGTCATAACTATTGCAATAAAATTGTATACCTAAGGTTGAATTGTACCGAATTTATGAACTAGTTTTGGAAGTGAATAGTTCTTCAGTGGGGTTGAGCATTTTATGTTAGGGGAAAAATCTTACGGATTCGCGTCACCTACATGTGGTGAAAATCAATATAATATCTGTAGCTATACAGATGGCGTATTATGCAACATTAGTGTTGATTACGACTGAAAATCTAAATTATCATTTTTCACTTCTATCGATAGTTCTTATGTGACGACCAATTTTTTTACAAGGGCGGAACTAAACTCTACATTACCTAACGATATGAAACAATATCGCCAGTTGTGAAAGCTCGTATTAAGTTAAATCTCTGTAAATGAATTTTGTGGGATAACCTTTATAGCTGAGTACATAATATATATCCGGATCGGTGGGCCAGAGTTCCTGTATAGTGGACGCCAAAGTGGCTAATCGGCCCCAGGGTCGTACTCCAACGCTATGGAAGGACGAGCTCAAAGAAATACTAGACAATGGAAGCTCAGGACGAGATTAAGTGGAATTAGGGGGGACCTTTGCCCACCAGTTGGGCAACTTAGGCCAATTGAAAAAATCTGTTACTATCAGGCTCCTGTTTACACCTCTTTCTTATTTCTATAATTTTTGCTTAGGTAAAATAATGAAACAATTATATATTTTAATAAGTAATCTATTTTCACCAATTAAATATCTGTGAACATGTAACTACATAATTTATCAAATAAGTTACAAAGACAATCAGTGCAAATTCTGACAAAAATTTAATAATTGCCAATTCTGGTGCATTCTACTTACTACATAAGTGTACTTAGGTAATATAATTTTATAATGATTTTTACAATTTGCTAATAAATAACCTATCTTTTATTACAATTTATTAATTACTTCAAAAACTTATCTTATTTTCTAAAATATATAATAATAGATAGATATACCTGTGTATGTACGTCTGATTAGTGAATCTTAGTTGACAAGTTACCATAAACAGATTTTTATTTTCATTATTTTAGTCGTGTTAAAATTTAATAACATAATAAAAATCTATTTTACATCCTACTAATACAGAACATGGAAAAAGTAGGATGTATGCATGTTTGTTGCTCAATCTAGTCGTGACACATTAAAATTGTAATCCATTCCTATGTACATATACGATAGTTTAGAATACATATACCTAAGTATGCAGAATTAATTACATTTAATAAGCTTTTACACATATTCCGAAAAATAGAGAAATCGATCGATTCGAATCGAATCGATTGGTTTTTTTAATGCGTACGAAGTCGCCATACTAATTTAAAATGTAACTAGTTAAACTAAAGTTATTATTTTCGAAAAAAAAATAAGACATTTAAAAAAAATTTTCGGACAGTCAAAATATTATGTACAGTAAAACAGCGCTTTTGAAAAACACATGCTATTCTATATATTATTACCCTTACACGAAAATTCTTAAAGAAAGATTTTTAAAATTTTATATAAGTAGGAATAATCATATCATAATTAACGTAAGATTAATAACACTTTGTGTAACAAAATGTTATATTGGTAAGTACAGGGTATATATTCTCGATGACCATTATTAGCCTTAAGTAGGTATTCAATTCATCGCAATCGATCGAGTTGTATTGATGAAGGTTTAGTTTATTTTTATCATTGGTCATTGAGAATAACAGCCCAGTTGTCACATATTTTTTAATTTCTCTTCTAACATAATAGGTAATCTTAATTAAAATAGCGTCTTCGTATTTACATCTTTGGAACGCGTTTACACACTGACTAGATTCCACTCAATAGAGATTTCTTGATATATTTTAAAATATAATATCTCTTTGTTTTTGTTAAAATTAAAATAATATGTATATATTCTATAAATAACTATTACTATACATGAAAATTAAAAGGTCTTTTCAGAGCATAAGCACAACATTTACCATGATTTTTCAAACCTTGTACTTACCTAAAAATTATGACACCGTCAGTGTATCGCACACTCATTGATACTTTTTTTACTAAATAAATAGACAAAATTATTTTGAAATTCGTATCTTTTATAGTTACGAATTTCAAAATATTTTTTTTTATTATCCTTTAATTATAGTGTTACCCTGAGTTGTATTTGTATTTGCTACCCTGTTTTAATAAATATTATTGTATTGAAATTAAAATTTGATTTCAGTAGGCGTTTCTATTAAAGTTGTGAAATGCTAAAATTTATGTACCTACCTATCTAATACCTACCTACCCTATACCAGAAAAACGGGCGTAAATGTTGACATAAAAAATTCAATACGTTTGCTAGAAATTAAATTAGTACTACATCATTTTTGTATTTGAAAAACACGAGGTGCGAATGGCTATCTGCGTTTTTGCCTAGATGTGTAAGTATCTACTAATTAAAAATGAGATCATAAGTGACTAAATCATAGTTGACTAGATGAAAAATATAAATACTGATTTAAACTTGATTTAGAAACAAAAGAAGGTTTATCCCTTTAGTACATGGAATAGGCTAAAACCCTCTATACACAACCCCTCAAATCAGAGGAAATTACGTAAAACTAGTGTGGATGACCCTACATCGCACCATAAATCACCAATCATAAAGGTACGATGTAGGCTCCTCCCTACTACTTTTACGTCATTTCTTCTGATTTCAGGGCTCGTGTGTAGAGGGTTTTAGGTATGTTTTGGTATCTAAGGCGGTTTTTACCAACGTACCTACTTTATCTGTCTCTGACGGTATTTTTTAAAATATTTTATTTTATAAGAATATAACGAGTTAGTTGACTAGAAATTGATTTTGTGTAAAAGGATATTTTATGTCAATTTAATGACTACCTAGATTTTGACTAGAATTTTTAGTAATAATTATTACGATGTATCAAATATTTTGATTGTAAAAAGACAAGTTAAATGACTAGAAATTGTTTTTATAGTAAAATGATATTTTATGATAATGAAATGACCTTGACTTTGACTAGAACTTTTAATAATAATTAGAATCTTTAATTTTTAAATATGTTTGATTGTAAAATGACAAGTTAGATGACTAGAAACTTTTTTTTTGTGAAATTATATTTTATGACATATCAATGACTAAACCTAAATTTTGACTAGAATTTTTGGTAATAATTTTATAATGTTTTATATTAACATACTTTAAACCGTAAAATGACAAGTTCGATGACTAGATAGTCGTTTAAGTATAAAAGGTACTCAAAACGAGTTTGATGGAAATATTGTTTAATATCACGTCCTAATTCATTACCTTTTAAAATAAATAAATCACTGGAAATAATGTTTAAATTTGTAAATAAATCATTTGAATTCACATGTTTATGTTTAGAAAAATAATATATTATGAAATTATTTTGAAAATACCAATAATATACATTAATTGACTAGATATTTTCAATCCTTCCCATCGATCAATTAAGTAATTCCCCATAATATCACGTTTACCTCTAAAATTAAATAATAATTACCGTTGTACGAAAATTACATATTTTATGTTTTTTCGAATTTGTTTGATGTCACTAATGTCGAAAGTTTTCGTATCGATTTGACTTTATAAATAAATATCAAACAGCTATTTGTTACGTGTAGGCTTCAGACAACACGACAGTTAGTGATGAGATCTTTGACTAGAATATTTACAAAAAAACAACTAAATTTTGACCAGAACTATTTTAAAGAGACTAGATTTATTTTCACTTTACTGATGAGCAGAGGCTAAATTAATAACTAGGTAGGTATTTTTATATCTAATAGTATGACAAAAAATGTAAATAATGCTTTGTTTTCCCAATCCTCAGGGTTAAAATGGTCAGAATGCCTAAAAATTTGCTTTAAAAATGATCATAGTAAATATAAAACAGTGAAATTTAAACTCGTTTCAGTTGCAGATTATTAAGAAATGGTAGGTATGTTTTATTGTTGGGTTTGGGGTTATAAAATGTAATGTGAATAACTATTATATTTTTTATATTATAACTTTTTTGAAAATTACAATAAAGATGAAATTTTATTGTTTCAAACAAAAAGGGCCGATGAAATGTCAACTTTATGGCGCTTGCTAAATTTCTTAATTCCGTTTTGGCATATGATTTCCAGGTGATCATATTTAAAAGGGCGTTATAGACCCCTTAAGATACGGAAACAATTTCAATTTTCAATACGAACAGTTTATTTAATCTTTTCTGTAGGACAAGGCGTTTAAGACTGTATGTTTTATATTCTCTATTAAAATAATCCTCACCTACACAGAAGTATGAAAACAAAAATTGTAGAAAAAAAATCAAAATACTTTTTAGTAGTAGGTACTATCAAGTTAATCGCGGCCTTTGTGATTAAGTACGTATAAGTATAATTGAACCGATGGTCGATTAAATGATGGTTTCAATAAAACAATTTATTAAAGGCCTTACAACTTGATCAATGAGTGTGTGATGCATACAAAGGAACACAAACAAAACAGCAGGTTGTAATCAGACAGTCTTGCAAGGAGCACTGCAATTGTACTGAGTGACTTGAAATAATAATGAGGCCTAGAAAGGCGGTCTAAAAATATGCCCACTGCGATCGATTGTGGAGAGCTTTGCTTTGAAATCTATAGCGAATTAACGTATAGATATTTTTTATAGCTTAGTATATGAACGATTTCATTATTGTATAGTTGGATTTGATAAAACAAATAAATATCATTAGACATTTAAAGTGATGTATTTGTAGTGACTTTCAAAGAAATTGCCAGCTTAGCCTGTCTTAAGTTTATGTATTAGGCGGCCTTTTTCAAGTGCACACTCGGGACTGCGTCCGCTTGGTACTCTCCCCACGTCGCGTCACATCGAGAACGGCTGAACCTTAAATCAGACTGAGCCTATCATTGCAAACGTAATTAAAATGTCGCACAAATTATGTCATTTCATAGCAAATAATCAACCGATTTTTCTGTCTAATAATTCAATGACCAAACAAAGCCAAAAAAATATTTATAACTCATATCTAAACCCATAAAACGGCTCTGACAGCTAATCGCTGTACATTTAAAAGCTAAGCATCTCCACAATGGAAAACACGTCATAAAAACTCTTTGATAAATTAAGACTTGGTGACTCACAACACTATTTTCATTCAGATAACACATACAAACAACAAAGCGGTATTTTTTATTTATGTGAGAAAGGAAGTGGAGCTTTAGTACTTTATACTAACTTGATGTCCTTATGCTCTGATTAATATTATTGCCTAAAAATAACTCCACACAATATTGCATACATATTGATAAATATTTTAAAATTATCTAACGTATATATTATTTATCTAACGTATTTACGTATTTGAAGCTTATTACACTGCCTACGAGAAATGTTTCACATTTCATCGTAATTCTTCAATATTTAACATCATTTGGAATGTGCTGTAGGAGATCATGAATATTTACAAATTAAATTCTACTGAAAATCTATTTACATAAACTACACTTATGTACCTATCACACTTTATTTAATAACTACCACACAAATACTTCAAAAGTTATTTTTATGCTAAAATAGCTGTTAACGTTAATACGGTTATAACATTACAAATATACAAGTAAAATGTCACTGGAGCTTACAAATAAATGGAATACGAGTTTTTTTGATGCGGAAATAAATAACGAACTTTAGTGAATTAAGTTCGCATATATCTATCTATCGTTTATAGACGTCGCTTAAAAATAATTAGCTCACGGTTAACTCAAGTGTGAGACCAAATACATCTCACGTGAGTTAAACGTGAATTAATTAAAAATGTAGAACAACCGCAATAGTAGTTTAACTAAAATTGACTTGATTGTTGAAAATTGATTGTTATTACTTATGAGTAAATTACTTATTTTGTTTTTAAAAAGATTATGAATTAGAGAAAAACAAATTATGCTTTGTTTTTTCAATCTGAACTTAAGCAACAAAGATATTGAAAATCAAATAGCAATTTGATTTTAGTTCGTATTTTTTAAAATCTGATAGACTTACAAAAGTTTGGATTCCAGTATACTTATTTTTTGTAAATGAATAACCACATTTATATTAGACGATATGGCTAAAAAGTCTAATTAGTCCGTCAGTTAAATTACTAAAAAATATTGTACTACATAATTATAAATATCTAGCTGTACCCTGCCACGCTTCTCTGTGGCACATTGTGATGCAAAAATTAGATAAAAACAATCCTTACTGCGGATTATGTATCATTCTAAAATTTCAGCTCGATCGGTGCATAACTTTTTGAGTTATTGAAGCGTACACAAACCAACATAACATTTTTATACATAGAGATTTTGCTGTTGTGTCACAAACATAAAACGACGAAAATACAGTGCTTAAAAGTTTCGAGTGACGTCACTTCACAGTATAATTTTTACAACACAAAAAATACGTATTCCCAAAGACTTTAAATATACTACGTAAAGAGTTGGCACAAACGCTTTACACCGAAAATACGGATAGCATCTTTCTTGCCTTGTCGCTCTTGTGGAAATGTCATACTTTTGTCGCGCCACGTGACTCTGTTGCCATAGAAAGTATGCACGTCATCTGCTTACGATTGACACAAAGGAACCGCGTGGAAAATCTAACTCTATGCGTAGTATATGTAAACTCTTTTCGTGTTTCATATTGTTCCATAATCTAGCTGACGGACTGATTAGAATTATTATTTTGAACCAATCATCATCCCAATTAGCAAATAAGTACATTTGAAGGAAATGTATGCAATTTTTAAGAGAAGTAAAAGCTAGGAGCTTCCTGCCCATACGTATACCCATAGACGTTGTTGAGAGGAGCGTAGGCAGGGAACCGCGGCACGGGCCGCAGCACGCGTCGTCACCCCCCGCCTCCGCCGCCCTCGTCCTCGGATCCCGTCACGTCCAGGCTCCTGGAGTCCTCAGAAGAGCAAGAGGACGCACAGCGAGGACGGACGGATTCCCACGTCATCTCCTGTTGCGGAGCCGGGATCTTGCTCCAGAATGTGTTAAAGTTATTGTCTCGAAGAGTTTCCTGTGGAATAATGAGTTTTTGTGTTTGTGGTGTTTGATTTTGGAACTTCAAGAGTTGTAAATAGCACTTAGTTTTTTTAATTGCTGATGTAATCGAAATTCCACAAGTGCCATGCTGCATCTGTTATGATATAAAGTAATACATATTTTGTTTCTGAAATTTTCTATTAGCTTTCTAGTTTCAAGTAAATGTGTTGATTATATTCTCTCTTTTATGATGCCATCATCCTCAGTCCTATGCCAATCGAGCTCAGGTTCAACCCGCGATGTGGGTAATATCGTCGACCCATCTCGCAGCTGGACTATTATCTTACTAAGAGTTAGTTTAGACGAATAAAATGTAATAACAGATTTAATGATAATCCAATTTATGGCGGTTTTAACAACCTAACTTACCGTCGTATACGCAGGATATTCAGCATGCACCTGCCTAAACGCCGACGGTTCCTTCTCTTCCTCGGGCTGCTCATGTGCTAGGAGATGTTTCTTGAGGTACGCCTGTCGCCGGAACAGCTTGCCGCAGCGCTGACATGGGAACCGGCCCGCGTCCGGCGCGGCCGGCTCGCGGCGCTTCACGGCGCCCGGGACGCGGGGCTTGTGCCAGCGCCGGTGCGACGCCAGGTTAGCGGGGCAGTTGAATACCTGGAAAAGTTAAATATTATAGAGGAAATTCTACGGACAAGTATTGAGAAATTACTATCTACTGCAGTTTAAAAGGCAATGATGGTGCGAACAAAATTAGTGGATAAAGAATTTAACAATATTTTATCTCCGGGAGACGAGAGCTATGAGCATTTATAAGACAAATGATAAAACGTTTATTTTGACACAAACAAAATCCTAAAGGGCCCTATTTGGTGGATACGGCATTTAGAGATAATAAATAACAAAATCATTTAGAGATAGTAAAGTAAAAATAAAATTCAAAATCATAAACAGGTCCCATTTCACCACCTGTCTTTTTCTTTCGCTTTTTCGCGTTGTCTTTTGCTTCGATCTTTTCTGTCTTTCAAGATTACAACTAGCGGCCGGTCCCGATTTCGTTCGGGTTGAACAACTACTTAGTTCTTACTTCTCATGTTATACCTATATATACTAAAGTTGTATTATATAAAAACCACTGCATAAAAATACCAGAACTATTTAAATAACTTCTATCGGAGAGTCTCTCAAATCTTTTTTAAGAAAAGTTTAATTTTAAAAACCCGACTGCAAAAAATCAAAATATTAAAAACGTTATGTTATACCATCTAAAGCCACTTGGGTAATTGAGACAAGTCTAATGATACCTTAATTGTCAAAATCCATCCAGCCGTTTAGAAGGTACGTGGGAATAAAGAAATTTGAAAAGAAACAAAAACATGAAAAATAGGTACGCGCGAAAAACATAACCGTTCTTTCAGTCGGGTAATAAAATAAAACCATGGGAAAAAATACGATAAATATTTCATAACAGTTTAACAAATAATTTTCGTTAGTTACGTATAGATGATTTGTGAATTCGAAATGCATAGACATTCACTTCCCACTCATATGTATAAACGAATTTCACGCAACATGTGCCATTTTCCCATCAGCAAGAATAGCTAACTACCCATCATACTAACATTCCCGCGTCACGCACAGTACAACGTGTCAATTAGCACACCGTATAGTCCAAATTTTTCACCGCCACCTCGCGTTCCCATAGAAATACGCCAAGTGTTCGCATCCACCCTCGTTTTAAATTGTTCCCACACCAATATGCGTCGTTCATCTCACAGGTTATCACAAATGTTAATTGATGATCAATAAATTGTTCAGCAATGTATAAATGAATGGGGATGTGAAAAGGGTGTGAGACTGTTGTTTACGTTTCTGTATAATATTTATAGAAAAAACAAAATTGGTGTCGGTAATTCGTAACATTGTGCGCGCGCACCATAAAATCTTACTCTCATCATTTTCCCTAACGTTTAAAAATAAAAAAAATAAAGTAAATGGAATAAAATAAAATTTCTTTGTTTGCGAAAATGGGTAATTACAACAACGTAGTATTAACGTGCCAAAGAAGTAAAGTTTAACTCAAAATACCTTATCGCATTCCGGACATCTGTATTCAATATGAACGATTCTAGAACACCGGTGCTGTGCCAACGCAAACGCATCGCTGTAGAGCCTCCGGCACAGGCGACAGATGTATCGCCCCAGTCTGTTCTCGATGGCAGCGATCAGCGCCTTAGCTTCATCCGTCACTTCCACCACGTTGAAGGCTGGATCTATGTCACCCTAAAAATAAAGAAATATTGAGCGAACAAATTTCAACACATAATTTCACATTCAGTGAACAACCGAGTTAACACATATCAAATCATCAATGAACAATTGAAAGACGTGTACAACCTGCTCTGCAGTTAAGTGATGATGTCGTATATAAATTGCTGCTAAAAAGTTTGGCGGAAGAAAAAGGACGAGACTGTCTATGCTTCAGTCTTCTCGTGACCACGGCGGTTGTAACGCTGCCGAAACATCGAGGTATTTAAACAATGAATTAAATCGTGATTAAGTCCTGTACATTATAAACATTATATGTCTATGCTATACATTTAATCAGCCAGAACCTTCATAGCATGTCAAAATTACAATTAAAATACTACGCTAAGCATATCTGGATTGTCCATAGACCAATGAAGATAATTCAGGTAATCAAGCCCACTACCAGCCGGAAACGTAACCAACATCCTAGCGACATTACTACGACAATAACAATGCATATTTATGTATAGCTTATACGGTGTTGTATGTGAAATGTCCATTATCCACCAATATTTATTGTTGTTATTATTTATTAAATCTCTATAGTGAGTCAAATAAACGTCAACATTTTAAACAAACGGAGCTCATTCGTTCAATATCCTAACGGAGCAAAAATGTAAAACTTGATTTTTAAGAACTATGTGAAATCCTGAGTTATTAATGATACTACATAATTACTTATCCGGTTCCTTAACCGGCTGCCTATACTGCCTGTGATATCTAATGCTTGCTGTAATTCTTAAAGAATTCAAAGGCAAGCTCGCATATACTCGTAGCTCCTCCATCCTAATTCGTATAACTAACTAATAGCGGTATAAAACACGAATTAGGATGTAAGCTCAAATCTTAGGCGTTTCTAATCACAGCCATTAAACAAATCCAAGTCATTAGTTCATTTTTATTACCCCCAAATTGAACGTTATTGTGTCCTATCTCAATTCAAAGAAAATGTCGTGTGAAGTTTAGAAACGGTTTATTTGGTGCTTAATGTTCCTGCTACCACCCCACGTAAACGTCGCGGTTCGCCTTTAGAGCTGTTATTACCGCAAAAACATAGTGCAATACTCGATTTCATACCTGTTTAATTGCTTCGGCGATAAGGAAAGCGGGCTACTCACTGTAATGGCATGGTAAGAACGTCTAATTAATAGTTCCTGTGCAACTTTGCCATTTATATTTGATTCGTTTACTGGATAAGCGCTTTGTTTGTGTGGAAAATATTAGTTGTGTTTAAAACATTTACCTTTCTTACGACGAGCGTTTCATCTTCTTCCAAGTCACGTATGATCGTACCAGACACTGGAGAAGTCTTGTCTTCATCAAACATCAACCTTCGAACGGCTTTGCTTTTCTTGAGCGGCGCTTGTGGTTTTAAAGACTTTTTCGGACGTTCCTCTACATCTTTAATTTCGACTATGTCAGGAGAACTTCGTTCACTCTTGGATGGGGTTTCAGGTTTATCAGGCAAACAGCTTTTTAGTTCTTCGAAAAATTGTTTTGTGAACTTTAGTTTCTTTTCTTCGGGACTTTCACTGTCGTTTGAATTTTCATCTTCAAGTTTTCTCTTTTCTGTTTTATTTTCGTTCTCGTCTTTGGAATCAGTTTCTTCAAAATGTCTGAATATTTTTGGTGATTTATCTTGTGGCGCTTCATCTACTTTTCTTTTTTGTGACGGTGGAGGAGTGCATGGAGGAGTGATCGGTATCGTGGATTTAACGGAGAGATCTAAAGGTACTAGCGGCTCGTTGTAATATGCCAAGTACTGCTGAAGTAAAGTTGGATGCTGATGTGGTACCAAGTCGTGAAGATAGTTGGTGGATAGTCTCGGAGGAGGAACAGCATATTGCTGGTAGAAGCGGGAAGTAGCCAGCCGATGGAAATGTGGTAGAGCCGCCTCCATATTCACTCAAAAGATAAACCGTATTTAAAAACGCTGGACCCCATCTCGAAATATGTCAACGTTCATTTGTTATGTTTTTTTATCTGTAACAATACAATGTCTTGTCAATTTCAAACTACAGAGGGTGTAAAAGAAGTTGTTCATTTGTGGGAGCAAAAATGTCCTAAAAGTGAATGAAACTGCGAGGGACGAGTGGCCCATTTCCTTGATTGAAGCACTGTACTTCTTCTTTTTCACAATAAAAATTGATGTCGTTGGACAAACAAAATATAATATATTTTTTGGCAAGATACAATCACATTATTGGGAAGTGTTATATTTATTTGTAGGTATAAAGGAGTGGCCATTTTCCTCTTGCTAACCATAATTTAACATTTCTTTTTATACCATGCTTTATTTCTTTTAAGTCGAGACCGCCCTATTTCGTTTCATTTGTTTGTGATACTCAAAAAAGTCTTAGATAGACAGACAGACAGGGACACTTTCTCTCTGAATTGTTTTATTAATTTCGTTTTGTCACGGTCCAAGAAAATCACGTTTCCTAAGCAGTGGGAAATAAAGAGGGTAGCTTATGCCTACACATAACCGACTATTTACTATATTATACTAGATAACTAATTAAGCACAATTTTTATGAATCGCTAAATATCCCATATACACACACACACAAATAATGTACACATATATTGTTCTGTTCATATACTTATAAACAGAGCAAGATATGTGTATGGATACACAATTTTGCATTCATGCCCTTCTGTTTACCCGCGACGGAACGGAATACTATTGTTTTTATATGATTGATTTATTTTATACTGTTGATAATGTAATTGTTTTTTTCGTTAAGTTTTACGTTAATTAGCTCGCGTTTCGTGTGTTTTCTAAGTTGGGGATTTCTTAATTATTTTATCCTTTTTTCGATTACTTTTTAAACGTCGTGAATTTTTTCAAAATTTTTAAATTTTACTTTTAAAAATTGAAGCAACCTAAAGTTAAGCTCTAATTAACTAAAAACAATTAACATGACCCTCCAAAACGTAACTTTTTTATTCAGATAGCCGTCCAATCGCTTTGCTTTGCGATTATTTATTTTCGTGTTGTGAGAAACAAAAAGATTATATCTAGCTATAATTTCTCTCCGAATATACAGCATGGATTCATCACCTAATTACCGCTAGACTACGGCTACGCTCCCACGCAGCGCGACCCTCTAGGCCGCCCTTCGCTTCGCCCTGCGTCGTCCCGCGTTAATGCAATTCATTGTTTGCACAGCAAATACCGTAAATAAGTTTCGGCTTTACAATCGAGTTGGCTAATGTTATGGTTTGCTTCGGGTAATTGGATAGGTTTACGTCTTTTTAGTTACAATTGTATGGTTACGACCGCAGCTATTTTTCACACATTGACACATTGACTAAAAAAGAACTTTACGCGCCTCAAAAATGTCTTGTCCAATTGTATAGTACAGAGTGGTATAAAATAGGTATCATACTTGTATAGTCAAATCGGTGTAGAAATCTTTGACGCTCCACTGACGTACAACGAAGTCAAAGAAACAAACATTTGGAATGAAGTTCCCACGGGAAGTTCCTTATGAAGCAGCCAGTTTGGATGAGATAGAGATTTAGCTGTGCGATTTCAGTTCGGTCAACTGAAAAAAAATGTGAGACTAAAACAACCACATCTGTCGCACCACTGCCCAAAATCTTACAAATCTTGTTTCCTTATAAATCAAAGATTGTCTGGAAGAGATCGCTTTTAGCGATAAGTTCGCCTTTTGTGCCCGTTATGTTTTTGTTATTTTATATGTTACTTATTGTCAACTTTGTTTATGGTGCCAATAAAGTGTTTTGTATTGTATCTTTTTTACTGGGTCAGATTTTGTAATACGATGGTAAGATTTTATATTATAAGGTATAAATAAATATATCAGCTACCTGGCTCCCATAGTTCAAGCATAGTTAGAAGCTAACTAATCTGCTGCTGTGTGTAAGATGGTAAGTATTTATACGAGTTGGTAGGGTAACTAAAGTGTAAATATTGAAAACATTACAGAACTTAATCTGCATCAAAAATATTATTCAATTCGGGAAGCCTTGAAAATAAAATAACACAATTAACCCTATGAATAACACTTAAACGTAACGTTTTCACTGTCTATGAGGTCAAATTTCGAAAGTTTAAAAAATATATCAACTCTAAAACGAAGCTAAAACCGTTATAAAAATGACATACATGGTGACTAAACAAAGTCTGATGATAATACTGCTGTAAATAGATTGGTTGGTTAATCGTTTTAACCATCTCATAAAATAATCACTCCCTCAACAATTAACACCTTGAATAACCCTAACTAATTATAGACAGCGTTATGTACGTCCGTTCTATTAATTCGTAATCCGAAGACACCATTATTAGGGCGGAGTCCACACCTCCTACCAAATGGGAGGCGTTAATAATACCAGGAGCTTTGATTTAAAGTGATTATCATTTTATTCGACCAATTAAAAGGCGAGAAATATCGTTAATATTTCTCTGGAGAATATTTTACGAGTTTTTAAATTATATTTAAATAAAAACAGACAATCATCTCTCTATTAGAAACCTAGTCCGGCTGAGTCAGGGACTTTAACGCAATTTTTATTCTCTAACTACACACGAATAAAAGTTTTATATTTGCTACGTACTCATAATATAGGCATATATTACTCTGACGCACTTTATTGAAATAATTAAAGTATTACTTTGTCACACGGTATGTAAATAATTAACGTACTCGTACCAATTACTTTGTCAGACTGTATGGAAATAATGAATGTATTTATTAACTTTATCACAATGTTTGGACGTTAATGTTAAATAATTAGTGTAAATTTAGCTAAGAAAAAGTGTAATAAAATCAAAAACAACTGTAACGATGACAGTTCTATCGGATTCTAGCGGCTTTGGATTTGGATCTTCAATCTATTTGACGTTACAGACTATTAAAAATGTATAGTTATCAGAATTAACATAATAAATAATTGTCGCAAATCCTCCAACTATTCCTGAAATTGATTACAGAATATGTCACCAGAGTCATTAATGAATCGATTAACAAATCACTCACAAAACTCTATAAGCAATTCAGATACGCAACGTTACGTTACTGATAAAATAATTCTCCCTATTATGCCGTAATTGATTAAAACCCAAAAAATCGACGGAAAAGCTAATAGAAGATAGTAGCATAGTAAAATTATCAGAACCATAAGATATCAAATTTAGAATATCAAATTTAGACCTATTTTATTTTGTCTTATTGCTTATAGCAACTTTTGCCAAAATTGTCAACTTATTAACGTGTTTTATAAATTATTTAATTTTACATGCATGCTATGGTTAAGAGTTTTGTGCTCCTCAAATCAATGTAACGAAACTGAACCAAAAAATAGAGTCTTTAATTCACTGTAAAAATGAAGATGTAACAAAATATAACACTTAACCTACAAAATTAAACTTTTCACTTCTATTTCTCATAATGTTACAATCAACCCTTCATGATGCATCACCCCGCAAACAAATCGCACGCGCTATCAGACGCAGGTGCGCTGGGGTGTTACTATGGAGAAGAGCTTTACATGTGACTCACCTTTGCCTGTTCCTCTGCTGATTCAGCCAGCGACACCCCTGACACACGCGAAAATAATTACAAAAAATATATTTAAAAAAACTGTTTGTTTTAAATTTGAATTTAGAATATAAATAAACTGTACGGCTTAAAAATCGAATTCGAAGTTTGAATTTGTTAAAAGTTTTTCGGTTTTCAGTGGGTAGGGGTGCGCGGTGCGCTTGGCGCGACGTTCGGGACAGGACTGATGGTCGGATGGTCGGGTGGTTTGCCGAGGGTTGGCACCCTGGCTTGTGGCTCGTGCCACCGACCGGCCGTGCGCGCCGCAGCCTACAACCGTACAACCCTCGCAGGGCTGCGTCCGCTGCCTTTATTGGGTGCATTGTTGTGTTTGAACGAACTGCTTTTTGCTATCTCGTTACGCATCAAAATTAAATGCGTGTTGAGAAAGAGACAGATCGATTAACTGATATTATATTTTAGAGGGGATAGTTACTGTGCACTTATTACGTACTTCATACTTCACTGTAATAAAAAATGGCAACTAGATTCTATCAGACAATTTTATTACAGTAGGTACATTTTATTTTTTTATTCAATAGAACAAAAGCCAGTTACGTCTAGCTAATTTAATTTACATAATTATTTCTTTTTTTTCTATAGTATAGAGTGACGGGTCGTGTAGGATGTAGGACAAGTACCTGTTGGTAAGCAACACGCCTGCCAATGTGCGGTGACACACCTAAAACGATATCGTGCTGTGAGTAGGTAAAAATGGAGTTGTGCTATAGATGGATAAGACTGTTCCAAAAACTATCGACATCTCGATATTTTCCACTCGTCATCATCATCATATTGTCATTTAACCATAGTTTAGTTAATATTTAATTGTTTCCGAAATATTATGTCGTTACAGAACTGATATTGAATAGTGGAAATCATAACAAATACTACTTTTTGAAGTGAAAACTTCTTTTGACGCACCACACACATATTTTTCTTGGGCTGTGAACGAAGCTCATCGTCACGCTCGTGAATGAAAGAAATCCTCAGGTGAACTCGGAACTATTAAATAACTCATATATCATAAACGGTAACTTGTACAAAAGAGTTTACTGGAAACGAAAGATGCAATATTATATTTTCTACAATAATGACCTCCATGACTTTTGCCTTCAAAGGTAGGTGGTTATTTATATTGGACCGGCAATTTAGTCCAAGTTTCCGTGATCAAGAATTCGCCTCAGGCGCCATCATGAAATAACGTTTTAGCTGATATCTCGAAAACTATGCACTTTAGGGCAAACATTTTTGAAATCATTATTGTAGAAAATATAATTTTATATCTTTTGTTTTGTACAACTTTTTTTCCACAACTCACCGTTTACGATTTATTACTTATTTCCTAAACCAGTTTTTCTATTGCGGCCGATAACTCTTAAAATATCAGCTTAATTGGTTCGTTAAATAGAAAACAAAAGATGCGAAATGGTATTTTCTACGATAATAGTTTCCAAAACTTTTGCCCGAAAGTGCATAGTTTCCAAGATACCGAGGGATAGAGATATATACTTTTCTTCAAGATGGTGCTTGACCATACAGTATAGGGTAAAAATCACAGACACTTGAGACACAACTGGATTAGATCTTTTGCTTCTAGTAAACTCTTGTGTAAAACTTAAAAAAAATTACTTTATAAAATTACTTTGGAAAATTGGAAACAAACATACGAGTCCACAGAAATGGTGCTTATCATTTTGTACTGACAAAGTAGTATCCTATTCTTTTTTTATTTTTAAATTGTTTGTTGTACCTAATTGTCATCCAGAATCAAAATTTTCGTTTTTTCTTATTTCATTCTTGTAATTAAATAAAAATACACCTAGAGTTCGACGTGTTATATTTCTACAGTTCATAATATTTTCTGCTTATTTAGTATCATAAGTTGATAATTATTGTAAACAATCCATTCTGTTTTCGGCGGAGGGTATTGGTACGCCATCTCACAGGTTTTCCTAGTTTGGGTACCAATGCACTTCTACATGGATCAACACAAAATTACAATTACACCTGTATGAAATGTTTTTGTGATGTTCTAAGCAAATAAATATACTTAATTTCATTTTTTCATTTTCAATAGTTCCGAGCTCTCCCTTCTTTCATTTACGAGCGTCACGATGAGCTTCATTCACAACCCACGAAAAATATGTGTGTGGTGCGTCAAAAGAAGTTATCGCTTCAGAAAGTAGTATATCAGCTAAAACATAGTTAAAATGATAATATGATGATGATGTCGACTGGAAAATATAGTGATGTCGATACTTTTGCAACAATCTTATCCGTCTCTAGCGCAACTCCATTTTTACCTACCCACGACAAAAATACTGTCAGGTGTGAACATGCCCAATAACAGCAGAGTGTGACTCAGCTAATGGAATACGATTATTAACTAGCACTACTAGCACTGCACTGTGCTCGTCAACCAGAGATATAAAAAAATATCTCTATGTTCTGTGATTTCCTTGGAATCATTACCTTTCACTTGGAAGTAGAGTCATAAGCAACGTGTGTAATTCAACAAACCAACAACAATAAAACCTGAGTCTCAATTTTTTTTGCTGGGATGAAATCACATACGATGACGAGACGGAATGAGAGACGTATTTCAAAATAAATATACCATATTCCAAGATGGCAGTTACAAAAGCAAATGTAGGTTTTGATCTCATTTGTTTTATTTTAAAGATACAAATCATTCATCTTAAACTAACGCTAATAATATTGTTTATCAACTTTCTTCGAACATGACACCCCTACCACCGTTATAAGCCGAGCGTGTCTTAGCCCCCATGCACGCGCCACAAGTGCCCACAGCTGTAAGCACTAGCTCGTAAGGTAGACTCACAATTTGGCACCTGTGACAAAAATTGGAACTAACAATTACACGACACATTATTAAAACAGCCAACAGTGTCGCCTCCCATCAACTTATCATAGTAGTGGCAATAACGTAGAACGCGCTAGGAAACATGACATGTGACGATAGATTAGAAGTACTTATTGTATAAATTTCAATATGATATTCGATAGTGGAGCTATATGTTAGTGAACGTAAGTTTTGGCGACACTCCTAAGTTCATTGTTACGTTGATAAGACCCGCATCCAACTCACGTGGGTACTTATACCTTCGTGTCGGTATTCAACAAGTGATTTCGTATCGAGAACTGATAGTATCACATTTTTTTACTAACTTTGTTTTTGGGAACTTTAAATTCAAGGTTGATTACGTAATCCTGAAAAGGTATTTTATGGTGAAGTTTACGATTTGCCGCTATTTTATACAGGTGTTTTACATAAGGATTTTTTTTTTCAAATAATTGTAACATGCAATGGCTTCGTAATTCCAGTGGTATCCAGCTCCACTTAATCAAACGATATTCAATATCTCGGCTTAACCAGTTATAGCAAAAACTAAGGCTTACTTTTTCCGCACATTTTCTTCATCATTTTATACCCATCATTTGGGATTGGTGTGTCAATAGCACAGCATGAAGAGAAGACAGATAGATATGACCATAAAATCTACCTGTTTAATTTATTACATGAAAAATAGTCATGATTTTAATATTTTACATACACCATTTAAAAATAAAAAAATGCTAATCAGCTAAGTTTTGTTTACCCTTACTTGCAGCCGACTTCAACGTTTTGAATGTAGGTTGTATTGCTGAAGAAAATTGTTGACGTGACAACGTCTTATAAATTGGTTTGTCGGGTGACACTTCAAGAAACTGCGTTACGCTCCGCTCACGTTATGCGCTCACAACGAGAGCGAGTGAGAGGCACGCGTCCCTTCCACTCGGGCATGGTTAGCCCGTCTAAGAGCGAGAGAGACAGACATAAAAAGTGAAAGGCACGCGTCCCTTCCGTAAAATTATTTTATCACTCAAAGTCGTTGTCACGTAAAACTTTCGCCCGTTTACCGACTTTACAGGCAACCAATTTTTTGTGAAACTGTTCTTACTAGGCTGAAACTACGAGTATTAACAGTTAATTACTTCTAAAGGCCAATCTTATTGGATTCGTCAATATTTGAAACGATTTGTAAACTTAGTATTTAAACGCGTGAGTGTATTATGGGATACTGCAAACAAACTCGATGCGACAAACTCGATTGGATAAAGGTTAGCAATGCAATGCTTTGTTATCTCAGTTCTGATAAAATTTCCAATCAAAGACGATCACCCATACACGTACTACGAATGCACAATTACGAAAAACGCAAAATTTCTGATTCTACGTAGAACAGTTTGTATTCTTTCTTCTCATGATAACTCAATAAATTCAAAGCGGGAAGAGACACAAAGATGCGCGAGGCTGGCTGGGCGGAAATCCCGCCCCCGCCGAGCCGCCGCCCAATCAACGACGCCCCGCCCAGCTAACCGCCCAGCGAGAGAAAATAATTGAATGTAATTGAATCATGAGTCTGGATTCAATTAATGAGTACAGTCGCTATGCGCAATCAGTGCAATTGTTCGTAGCCTGGATGAGGACGGCGAAGTGATGTGTAGGTATATCGGGATATTTCTTTGATAAAACGACAAGAAAAAAATGCTTAGATAAGAACGATATTAAAATAAACTATGACTTTAATATTCGTTTCTCGTAACATGAAAAATTTAAAAGTACTCTCAAATACATCGCAGATACCCCAGTGGACCTGTGCGACTGTGGTGTAATGCCTCAAACCTTCTTTTCGTAAGCCCACAAGCACTTACACTTTCTTGACATTGCTCACACAGCTGAACTCCAAACACCAAAACAACATCCTGCTGAAACAACAAGACATAATTGTGCTCACCAAACAAATCTCACATAGGTACATAACACAACCAAAAAGAAGCAAGAAATAAATAGAAGATGAAGAATCAGATGACATGAAAATAACGCAACGGTTTTATTCGGTTGTATCTTTTTACAATTTTACCTGCAAAAATCAATAAAGATTTTTGTATTTGTAGACTTGAACACTGAGTGACCTATTTGTGGTCAATCATGCCGCTGTCTCTCGTATTCTTAAACGCTCTACACACAAGCCCTTAAATCAGAGGAAATGACGTAAAAGTAGTGAGGAGGAGCCTACATCACACCATATGATTGGTGATTTATGGCGTGATATAGGGTCCTCCCCACTAGTTTTACGTAATTTCCTCTCATTTGAGGGGTTGTGTATAGCCTATTCCATGTACTAACGGGATAAACCTTCTTTTGTTTCTAAATCAAGCTTAAATCAGTATTTAGGGCTCGTGTGTAGAGGGTTTTAGTGCGAATGATACGAGATATTAATTCTAATTCACGTTATGAATGAGATCCCCAGTCACACCAGGGATTTATAACTGCTTATGCTACATATTTGCTAATTGACAGGATAAGATTCTTTAAAATTTTAGTCAATCTGTGAAAAAATCCGCCACTACAAATATGACAACAGATGGTTAACCTTTAAAGTGGGAAGTGACCCATTAAAGCCAGAGCTCTGATCGTGCTAATCAAAATGCAAAAAAGGCAAAAAAATAGGTTCAATGGCTCACACAACGTTACAAAGTACATACCGACGAGGTGAAAAGTTCTTAAACCCCCTTGTGGCGTCCGGCTTGACGGCTACGACATAAAATTACCCAAAAAAGCTTTAATTGCTACAAAAATAGAGACTAAATTACAATGGAAGTACGCCTATTCAGCTGAAGAATGTGTAATGTTCTAATTTCTATCCTATTTCTGTAAGTTTAAAGTCTGATTTTCACTATTCAGTTGCTAGAATAGGATACATTTAATAGTCGGAAATAACATTTGAGTCGTATAGGATAGAGTCTATTTTACAATGTAAGTTTGAAAGGGAAGCTTGGTAGCTAGCTAGGAAAGCGCCTGCGTTTGCGCCGGAACCGGGAAGCCCCATCAAGCCCCGGAACAGGCGCACGCGCATCCTCGGTGTCGCTTACTGCCGGCTGCGACTGTAATTGTATTCGACGAGTTGAATATCGATTTCTAGTACTTAGGACTTAATTATAAAACAGACTCCGTTGACCTCATCCAAGCAAGCAAGGCATGGAAAGTACATTTGTTGTCCGTTAGGGCAACATATTTTTAATGCAACTATAGGGCAAAGAGATATATAATAAAATTCACGGTAACCAATTATTAATTATTCTTTCCTTGAAAAACAAAACAAAAAACTTACAAATTATGCCACGTGCTTGCTAGCTTACTGATACTAGTTTGCTATCCTAGCCTGAGAACCTAGCCTCGTGTAGGTCGGGCATCAGGCGACGATGCAGTCTAAGATGGAGCGTGTTTACCTAGAAATAAACCGATTTAGGTACTCTCGATTTGAAGATACAATAATCCTGTTGTTTTCCTGGGAACAAGAAGCGTAGGTACCTACTACATACGTATTATTCTAGACTTATTATATTTTTGTGTACCAAACGCCAAACGTCATCCCCACAGTAGTTTTTGCTTGAAAAAGTAACAAACGTCCAAATTTGTGGTATTAGTAGGATTTGATTTGATAAAAATGACAACACAATTAACGTGGGAAGTATACTCGTATATTTACTCTCCCCGTGGTTCATTTATCACCTATGGGAAATATTGACCGGTCCTTCACACCAATAATATCGGCTTTCGTCAAATTACCCCACAATAAAATTTTGTGATGAAACATAAGATAAAGGTTAGATGATTGATTCTTTTCAATTTATTTATTTAAAACATGGGTTGTGCATAGGTAACATTGTTACATGATGCTGCTTGATGAAGCTATGAGGGTTCAACGTTTTATCCAGAAATGCCAAAACGTCACCACGTTTTATTTCCGACCATTCTCTGAAGTAGGAGATCCCGCTATACAACGACCTTCACCGCGCTGTTTATTGGATAAAAAGTGTTTTATATGTAATTTAATATGTCAACAAATATATTTCAAATGGGTTGCCTAAAAATTTCAGCCCAGAATATGATTAATTAACAATAATATATTTTTAATATTTCACTTAAATTGATTTCATTTTAGAAAAAACTGTATAACAAACTTATTATTTTGGCTTTACTCAGTGCTTACGAAATATCATTACGAAATTCAACCCCTAACAAGGGGTGTAAAAAACGGGATGGAAGTTCGTATGAAACATTTTATTCCTTAAACGTATACGCATAAAATTTCGCACGAATTGAGCATGATCTAAATAATGAATGATGTATTACAGTATTTTTTTAAAATCAACCTCCAAGGGGGTGAAATAGGGGATGAAAGTTTGTTTGAAACTTTTTAGTGTTTGAAAATATTTGCATGAGATTTCGTAAGCACTGAGTAAAGCCAAATAATACGTTATGTTATACAGTTTTTTCTAAAATTCAATCAATTTAAGTGAAATATTTAAAAATAATTTTTAATTGTTAATTAATCATATACTGGACTACAAGTTTTTAGGCAACCCATTTGCAATATTAAATTAAATATAAAACACTTTTCATCCAATAAACAGCTCGGTGAAGGTCGTTGTATAGCGGGATCTTAGACTACTGACTTTTAAAAATCTTAATTTTATCCATGTTGTGCAAAATTTGTACGATTAGATCAAGACAAATCAAGAAAAATATTGTACTTGGTAGAGTGTAGAAAGTAAGTTACTTTCTGTTCTGGACGAAATACTAGGGTTGCTGTTAGTAGAAGTACAGGTTTTCGCATTGAAGTTCATATCGCGTCAGCGCTAGAAAACTAGAAGTGTAGAGACAAATGTTTCTACTAACAAAAATATATTTACAAAAAAAATTGTTTAACATATTGAATTGGATAACGGGACACTCACGTATATACGGTTGGTCAATCCGACTCGAGTTTTGGCCGCGACCTTTTTCAAGGAGAGTGAAAAAGGCCGCCGGACGCGGCCGAAACTCGAGTCGGATTGACCGACCGAATATACGTGAGTGTCCCGTTATCCAATTAAATATGTGTGTAACAACCACGTTAATTTTAATACTTGCTAATTGCTAGGAGCTCTTGGTTGCCTATAGCTGCTTTTTTGATCGAAAAAAGTTGTTCAAATAATAACCTCATTACATGCAATTTTTAACCGTATTCCAAAAAAGAGGAGGCTTTAAATTCGGTTGTATGATTTTTTATTTTTTTGCATGTATGTTACGCGATAGCGCCGCCAATTTTATATCTATTTTAATGTTTTTTTTGTGTGGTAGAGCATAGTTCAGAAATTGTCCCATATAAATTTTATCGGAATCTATATAGTGGTTTTGGAAAAATGAACAAAAAACCTAAATGCTTTCATGTATTTAGACGATATAGTGATAGATTCTTATGAAATTTGGTGGAGTGTCTGAATTTAATTTTAAATTGAAGTCGGTTTTTGTGCTTTTTTTACGGAAATACCTCAATAGTATACCAATAGTATAGTAGTACCTTATCTAAATAGTAGATTTAAGTAAACCTACTATTTAGATAAGTGTCAATGTTTCCAGAAAAAAAACATTGTGCATAGAGATAAATCATCTCATATGTCTGGGTGACGAGCGCAGTGCCGGGCTAGGTATTGGGCTCTTCATATTCCAATAGCTGTGTGAAAGTGTTGTCATGGCACACGTATTGCATATCGTCAGGCACTTCCCATCACTCGTACTAAAAAGTGCGTTCTCTGTTAAAATAAAGTTGATAATAGTTTGATCGTGTAAAACAATATAGAACAGCAGTTACCGTGGGAACTCCGTTCCAATGGGACCTATAGTCGCCATCGGAAGGATGCTAATAGGTTCGAGTGCCACACACCTTTGTAACTGTTTCCTCTCTCAAATGGGGATGTAATGAGGTTTTATACGATAGCCATGTGAACTAGCTTGCATTATTTTTGTACGTGGAGTGCCTCTTACGTAACATGAAGACCTCTTGTGTACCTGGCGTGGAGTACTTTAATTAAAAGCGATCCAGAAATTGATTCAAAATTACTCGTTTTATCCAAACTGTTGCTGATCGTCGCTCTCTGAATGTTTCAATAATAACACAAAGTAACTCTGTTTTGTCGCATTTTAATAAAAGTTGATTAAGTTTTGTTTGTCGCGACATTTGTAAATAATATTTATAATAAATAAAAATCTAACCGTGACCGTTAATTTATAGAAAACACCTCTAAAAATATGCAGTCTTTATCACTTTTTGGATAAAACAACAGAGTCAGATACCTAACATAATGTGCGAGTGCGAGAGTTACGCGACCAGCAATTGGTCTTATTTACAAAGTGTACAAAATGTTTAATTTTATTTTACACATGTAGTGGGCTGGGGGCTAGAATTTGTGATTCAAAATCGTGAGGTCGTTGGATCGAACCCCGACCGCAACTCAGAATATTTTTCTCACGGCAGAAAGATGTACGTACTACTTGCAAGTTTGTTGTCACCGCTGGCTTCACCCTTAAGGTGAAGAAAAATATCGTGAAGAAAACGGCATGTTTCCAGAATCTATCGAGATCATGCACCATCCTCCAACGCGCACGGATTGACTGTAAGCATATGTATATCTGGCGACACGATGGTCAAGTGTAAATTTATTAGCGTGAAAATAAGATAGTTTGGGAATTCAGTTCACGGTGTTCCAAATGGGGAAGTAGTTTAAAAAAACCGTTTGTCCATTATCAAGCTTTTACCGTTATCGAGTTTTGGTATCGATTGGGTCAATACCGTGAAAATCAGTGTAGGGGTGCAGAGTCCTCGCACCGACCAATCACGCGCGCCCAAATGACAGATGCGCCCGCGCTTACATTGTGCTATACGCTATTGTTTGCGAGGATAAAAGCAGGGGTGGTGCGTGTGAGAGCAAACATATGAGTTAAACATTACTTTGGTGAGGAAAAACGGTAAAATTTTGATGGTAGCGATAATAGTGTTTGGCACTGCCGTCATACAATTTGAAGAGTAGTTCCCAAAACACGTGCACTGTCTTCCAGTCTGTAAAAGAAATAGGAAAAGTACTGACCCTATTTATTTTGTTTCATCATCATCATCATCATCATCAGCCACAAGACGTCCACTGCTGAACATAGGCCTCCCCCCTAGATTTCCACAACGATCGGTCCTGCGCAACCTGCAACCAGCGGTTTCCAGCGACCTTTGTGAGGTCATCTGTCCATCTAGTGGGAGGCCGTCCAACACGGCGTCTTCCGGTTCGTGGTCGCCACTCGAGAACCTTTCTTCCCCATCGGTTGTCAGTTCTGCGAGCGATGTGGCCTGGCCATTGCCACTTCAGCTTGCTTACTCTTTGAGCTATGTCGGCCACTTTCGTTCTTTTGCGAACATCCTCATTACGGATTCTGTCGCGCAAAGAGACTCCGAGCATAGCTCTCTCCATAGCTCGCTGTGTGACTTTGAGCTTCGTTATGAGGCCCACAGTTAAGGACCACGTCTCAGTTCCATAAGCCATCACTAGCAACACGCACTGGTTAAAGACTTTCGTCTTTAGGCATTGGGGTATTCTGGACTCAAAGATGTGCCGAAGTTTCCCGAACGCTGCCCATCCGAGTTGGATCCTTCGCTGGACCTCTTTGTCGATTTATTTTGTTTACTTCTGAGCATTTTTTTTGTAAAAGCGTTTTTTTAATTCGGAATGTTAGGATCAATTTCATCACACAAGTTGTGCATAAGGACGGACTTACCTATCTCCAATTACTACAGGGTACAGACTTTCTGTTTAGCACTGCCTCTTGGCGTCTTGGCAAATTTTCTATTTAGGTATTACTTACTTTTGTTTGTCAGGGCAGCTAGTTACGAATACCAATCTAAACTCGAATAATTAATTGATTTAACACGTTTATTGCCAAACTGGAAAAGCTGGATTTCATGAGATAGCCAAACTGTTACTTTTCTTCAAAATTTGGTTAAGTGTGGTAAAATTACTTTGTATAGAAGACTGTCTTCAGTTTTGAAGTGGTCTAAGCAGGTATAATAAGATGTGAACATTTACCACGCGATAACGCGTGATTAGCAATATATAACGAACCCCGTTTGGGACAGTGTCAGCGTGAAACTCTTCGAAAAACAGATGGCTTATACCATTAAACAATCCTTACCTGTTCACTTTTACTAAGCTTACCTTTTCAGCATAACCCTTTAATAACTCGTTAAATACAAAGTTGTTTATCAACCGTAGCTAGGCAACGCGCCCCTGTGTCCACTCGCACTAGTGCAGGTGTGCAAGGGATTTCATCAACTGATTGCAACACAGACAAAATGAACGTACGATGCGTTACCTCATCATTTTTAGTAATAATAATCGAAATAATGGAACTAGACACAGTTTATGTAGCACTAGATGCTCGCCCGGCTATTTTTTTTCAATTCGGACCAGTACTTCCCGAGATCCTACCGTTCAAGCAAACAAACAAACTCTTCAGCTTTATAATATTGGTATAGATTAAAAATCATTATCATAAAAATCATCACATTTTAAATCGTCCAGATCAAATATCTAATTTAAAGGCTGACCGGCCAGTCGTCCCCAGGGTCGTCCTCCAACGCGATGGAAGGACGAGCTCGGAGCGTTTAAGGGCGTGTAGGCCGTAATTTTGATTTTTTAAAACAACTTTAAGACCTTTAAAATAGTGTATTAAACTCTGAAAAAAATATATGTAATAGTTAAGGATCTAATCTAGTGCAATTCGCAGTCAGTAACACGATTTAATGAATTTTACTTCATAGAAAAAAATCCCAAAGTTACCCCTTTTCAAAAAGTATTTTCAAGTTTATGACTAAACTAATTAATTTTTTTACACAATTTTTGTACTCAACGAAAGCCACTAAAAAGTTGTAGATGCATTCGCAGAGTTTGACTTGATAAAAAGTATCAGTTATTCACTATGTTTTAATATCTACCATATATATAGCGCGCCGTTCGGCAAGCCTGATCAGTCGCGTTTCGGCGCTCACGGACGACGGGCCTGTGCTTGATTTTGCAATTTTGACAACCAATAAATTTTAAATATTACGATCATAGTGCCACAGTATAACAATATCAGTAGGTATTACTGGTGAAGCACGCTATGATCTTGATTTTTGATACCGTTTTCACTGGAATTGCTAATAGACGCTGATACTAATTAGTACGCTGTTTATTTTATGTTGTAGACCAAAAGGAGAGTTTAAAAAAACTGACGTCGATACCACATCAGTAAAAAATTCAATGCGGATGCAATGGAAAATAGATAAGTATCGGTAAAATATTCGTCCGTTAAATCAGAGATCGGGAGGATAAGGAAATAAAGAGAAGGAAGAAATCCCCTGCGTGAATCCCCAAGTTAGGTGTAGTAAGGTACTTAGTACTTGGAAGAAAAGTCCTCACATGCAGATTTTACCACTTTGGAAGAGACTTTCGCGCAAACTATTCAGTTTAGTAAAAAAAAGTTAGGAACTTCAATATAATTTTGAACACATTTCCATAGATACATAGATACGTATGGTTTTGTTAGAATTTTTATTTTTTTTTTACTTTTCCATGTTTATGACACCACCAAAATTCATTGTTTTTTTTTTTTGGATGAAAATGTTAATATTGTTCATAGAAATTTAGACACTCGACCAAATTTGATAAGAAGCCTTTTAGGCAGTAAAATTACTCGTAGAATTTAACTCTACACTAAATTTCCGATTCGTATTTTTTATATAAGGTTTAGAATCATTTCCTGAGCATAAAATCACAAAATAATAACAAATCCAGGTGGAGCTTCAAGCGCCAGCTCGAAAAAACGTTTTTGGCTGATATTCTGAAAAAGTTATAAAGCCGATTATTATTGTAGAAAATAAAATTTCCCATCTTGTGTTGCCAGTAAACTTTTTTTCGAACTTACCGATTACGATTTATTATGTCAAATTTGATGATAACAATGTAAAAATAATAAGATGTGGATTCTGTTCCCAGTAGCATAAACATGTCCCTTTTTACCGGAATGGAAGAAGGGTTATGTTTTTTGCGCGTATCTTTTATGTTTGTAAATATTTTATTTCCACATATCTTCCAAACGGCTGGATGGATTTTGGTAACAAAGATATTCTAAGACTAGTCTGACTTGCCAAAGTGTTCTTAGATAGTATAGGTAATATTTTTTTACGTGTAGATTTTTTTGTAGTCGGGGTTTTTAAATTAAAGTTTTCTATCATATTGCTCGTTGCTCGAATAAACAGCACCGTTCATCATCATGACTGAAGAGTTGAACGAAGAGTTTGGTCTCCACTTTTGTAATAAGAACAACTAAGCTGTGAAACGCATTGCCAGAGTGGGTTTTTGTCGAAGGTTCGAACCTTGGGGTTACGAGGTACACTGTGCTTGTTTCTATTAGAGAAACAAGTTCCATCGTAGACCACTACATCCACTATTATCGGCATCATCGTTATCGTATCATTAAATGGGTTATAAATCGTAAACGGTAAGTTTTACAAAAAAAGTTTACTAGCAACAAAAGATGCAAAATTTTATTTTCTACAATTATTGTCAAAATATATAGTTTCCAAAATATCGGCTAAAACAGTTTTTTTTTCAATTGGCGTTTGAAGCTCTACCTGGATATGTGAGCATTTTGTAATTTTATGCTCAGTAAGTGATCTTTACCTCATAGAAAAAAATTGGATTAGAAATTTAGTGCAAAGTTGACAAAAAAACCGTCTATTTTTACTGGCCTTTCATTACGTTTCAGCACATTTTTTTAAAATTTTTACGAACTTGTGAATTATTAGGAAACATTTTAAAAAGATGCATGAAATTGGAAAAGCCGTTCTCAACTTATAGTGTGACCAAAAAGAAAAGGTTGAGTTTTGTATATCTACGAGTATAGATAAATTTAAAATTTCTTCGTTTCACTTCACAATTCACAAAATTGTTCTCACTAGTATAAACAGTATAAACAAATCTTGAACAAAAAATGAGTTTAAATTACACAGTCCAATATTTTAATGTTATTTCTGCACTGTGGCACCGATTCCGCGGTCGGTGACGGTCGCGAGAACAAGGCAGCGTTAAATGCCTAATTTGACAGAACTACCTGGCCTTAAACATGATTGGACGATGGTAGCTCAGGACCGGATAAAGTGGAGGAAATTGGGGGAGACCTTTGCCCAGCAGTGGGACAGTTGAGGTTAAATAAAAAAAAAAAAAAAAAGGCTGACCAGTGCAAGATTAATATGGTAGTAAATTTTAATGTCATTTTTTGTTATTGACTGGACGAAACACGTCACTTTAATTGCCCGTAATTTTTGTAATGGATAACTCTTAAAAAACATAGACCACTACCTCGCATGATGCAAAGCGACGATGGGATGGAGGGCGCGACGGAGTATCTATCTACTCGTAGACGAAATCGATTCACTCTCGACTTCGATTCACATTCGAGTTGAAAACACCAAGATTGTAACCATCGGAGAAACCACTCAGGGAACGCATTTCCCAGCCTAGAAGTTCTTATTACGAAAGTAGAGTCAAACTTCCTTTCGAGTTTATTCATGGTTAGATTGAAATGTAAACCATGTAATGATGCCGCTTATAGAAAGAACATTTTTTTTATTTTTAAATTGCATGTCAAATGAGCAAGATAAGCACCTGATGATAAACAACCAGTCTGCCCAATCCAGCCATAGCACCACGCAGCTATTTGACGAAGAAGAATCCAAATCACTGCCTCATAAGGCACTCATCATCAGAAGATAAGTACCTATACGATGATCGATCTCCTTGGTCTGTTATTTCTCTGGAAACATTGCCATTCAAAACGGAACACAGCATTTTTTGCAAATTATTGCTTGGTGGAGGAACTGTGAATAGGTATTGCAAAATTGAAAATTGTGATACTAAAATGTTCATATATCGATTTGCAATTGACACCACCATTTGCTGACAACGTAAAAACAAAGAATTAACAAAACTTGCACGTTTAACTGAATTAAATATTAACCAATGTGAAGCTCAACAGCAAAACAATCCATCTCGTACAACAATGTTCGGCGGATTTACCGAAGTCGAGAGACGAAGGTGGGCACGTCTATTCGCCCCTCACAGTAACCGTTCACCGAAAACACAATAAAATAATCCGGCCCTTTGTACATGTTCGGTAAGGTCACCAAAAAAATAAACTTCGAAATTTCTATGCAGCTTGTTTTGCAAGAGCTACTCTCCCGAAACAGCTAGATTGCTCATGGCATATACGCGATATAATTATTTATTTATTTTCATACCACACTTTCAAAGATTATTACGTAAATTTAAGCGTGATATAAAATAGTATTATATGTACAAACAGCGTGTTCATTTATGGACGTATAATATGTCTACTTAACTTAAATACGAATAATATATCAAACAGTTTAGAAAAAAACAGTAGGATAAATTAGGAAAATTTGAATGGTCCTCGTGTATTATCACAACTATTACTTTTATGTTTTGTATTTTTTTGTCAATAAAACAGGAGCACAGAAACAGGAGTAACGTTCCACGATAAAAACAGAAAAACCGTACCCTAATTCACTACACAGCTTGGATTGACCTGGAAAGGGAAAGTTCCGTGATAGTCTATAATATGAATTTCATGTTCACAGCCATCTAGCTCTAAAATAATTAGGTTTCGTACCTTTTTGAGATAGTTTAACGTCTCAAAAGTAAAAAAGTATTTAATAACGTTATCGTCAATTTAAGTTTATTTAAAATGTTGACAGATAGACAAACAGAATACCTACTCAGACTCATTTTCTTAGCTTATATTTCTTATGTTTCTATTTAAACTTGTAAATGTATTTATATTAGCAATCTAGGTTCTATAGTAGGTACAACCTTAACTTAGTTACTGGCTAGATGGTACTGTATGAAAAACTGTGGCCCTATCTTTATTTTATATTAATGTTGATGTTTTTGTTGACGCTACGCAAGGTGCACATAGGCGCGTGCCAGCCACGTGTTAGCGGTGCGCGTACGCAACTCACTATTGCTTATTCTATGACAGCACGCTTCTGCGCTGTCACGGCGCACGACTCGCGATAAAGCTTTTTACGTTTTTTTTATTATTTTTATTATTCTTCACATTTTCGCACCCAACCGACTGTGCCCGTGAATTGCTCTACTATTATCCTCCATTCTTTTATACTCTGAGCCCATTGTAGAGACCTAGGGGAGGAGAGCGTTCATGTTTACATGAAATATTTTTATCTCCCCGGGGTTAGACCATTAGATACGCATAATTGGTTTTAAAACTAATCGAAATACGGCATTGATCCTATGAATCCTATGAATGATAACAACAATCAATAATAGTATACGGCACGGTTTTTCTACGTAGTATCCGTTCATGTTATTTTCCCAAAGTAAGTTAAATTTAATTTAGTTTTTAGTTTCATTTAGTTTAATGTAAGTCTATGCTTTAGCTTGTGCTGTTCAGGGTGGTAGCATATGTGGTAGCATAACATTTTTTGTTCTAATTTAAGTAGGCATAACGTTTTTAGGACTTATGATAATTTACCATAACAACTAAACGCATATCTGGTTTTGCATAATGTTAACTAGTATAACCATATATAGCATACAGATAACTTACCATAATGTTTAAACGCATAAATAACCATATATAGCATAAAGATAACTTAGCATTGAGAAAGGAGACCGTACACCTAAGAAATATGGTACGCTTTTTGACTCCGGGTGAGCTCCCGCCAGAAACTCTGCGGTCAGCCCTGAGGGTCTGGGGCTAGATAATCTTGTGTGAGAAATAATATTTTTATTATTTTAAATATAGAGTGACAAGAAGAACTTGATATGTACGAGTATTGTGCCTTATGGTAAGCAACATACTAGCCCAAACATCACAGTGACACGCAGATATTGGAACATGAAGTGTCCAAATCATTACCTAGCACCACACAACGTTCGTCACCCCGAAGATATAAGGTGTTTTATCTCTTAGCCCAGTAATTTCTCTGGAAACATTACCCTACAAACTGGAACACAGTAATGTTTGCACACTACTGCTTGGCAGTAGAACATCTGGCAAAGGTGAGGGATTTCCCCAAGCGGACTCTACAAAGAGCCCGACTACTACAACTACAAAATTGTATTTATTTATGTATAATGAAAGACTATTACCTACCTAGGTTTTCCGTAGTTTCTTAGATGGAGGTCAAAAGCAAACCTGTCATAAACAAAAAATCTATACCGATTTGACTTTACTCAATCATTTGACAGCTTTTTGGTCGCGTCCGTCGAGTGAGTGCGGCGGTGAACATTTAACTCAATGTTTGTGAACATTGAGTTAAACATGTACGATGTCTGCGCTCGCTTTATCTACAAACATTATTATAACAGGTCCTTCTTTGTCAATATTACAAGTATTATTGAAATAATAAGAATACAGATAATGCATTTTCGTCAACAATACCTTTCAAAATAATGGCCATCACATTCTTTCAGCATAATGACCCGCGGCACTCGTGAAACTGGTTAGCTGCTACTTGGTACAGTGCACAACAGTGATGAAGCTCTAATATAGCTCTCATAAACTATAAAAATACTTTACAAATTTGTTTAGCTTTACAAAGTATTAAGGAAAGGCTTAAGATATAATCAAGGCCATAATCCATCACGCTGGCCATAAGCAGGTTGATGGATGACACTGGCCAATTATGATCCCGTCAAGGCCGCGGCATATGCCGTGGCCTTCACAAAAGTAGAATCAAACCTCTTCATTAGAGTCTTTGGAACGACAACCATGAAACGATGTCGCTTTTTCGAGCTACGAGCAGTCCGATAGAAAAAAAAGACAAAATGATCACGAAGATTAGTTGCACACTCTATGAAGTGTATACGATAATAACCTTAGATAGAGAATAAATAAATAAATCAGGGTTTTCCGCACGGTTCCTTTGTACCAATCGTAACCAGATGATGTGCATGTGATGTTGTGATGTACCACGACAAAAGTATGACACTTCCACAAGAGCGACAAGACAAGAGCGGTCAGACCCGTGCTTTCGGTGTAAAGTGTTTATTCTAACTCTATACTTACGGATACATACTTTTTTATTGTTGAAGTGTTTATTCTAACTATATACGTAAGTATAGAGTAAACTTTTTGATAAAAACCGATAATGAAAAGTGCTGTCCTTGGGAGTTACAGTACTGTACTCAAACCATCCGTGCCATACCAGCATGTAGAGTTGACAGTTGAAAGGTCGGCAGCTGCACGACTGTGATACGGGCAGGTGCGCGCACCCTCAGCTATACGCTACGCTTCATTCTATACAAAGGTGTGACCTATTTGCAATATTTTTTGTTCGAACACTTTTTTCAGAATCTCTTTGGCCGCCATGCTGTCTAGCTTTTGTGTTCTCATGCGGTGCATCTGTAAACCCAACAAAAATAAATGTTAATGTGGAGGCTAAACCATCGAGTAAATAGTCCATCGTTTCTGTCATTTAAATATCAATGCTTTTAATAATAACTATTAATTGAACAGAATTGGAACTAATATTATCTATCTATCTAGGCTTCTAGTCGATCGCAGTAATTGAAGTACAGTACAGACTAGCCAAAATAATAATAATAAGTGGAACTCCCAGTGATCCGCAATGAAATAAAATTAATAAATTTTCTATGGTAAACTCACAGAATTCTTTTAGAAATCTGTGGGTAAACTAAACGACAAAAAGCGTTTGACATAAACTTAATACTTATTTGTATTAATAACAAATGTATCAAATTGTAAGTTCCCCTAATTGCTTACATATATTCCACATTACCTGCAAAGAAATAAAATAAATCATGCTGAAAACTAAAAGCTTAAAGTTTAGAAAATTGGCATTCAAATTTTTTTTTTTATGTTAATAATTTTAGTACTCTACCAACTAGTATTATCAGAAGTCATACATATTTACGTAACTAGTAGACCGAAAATATGCGGGCTTTTTAGCCGCTTGTAATTTTCGCTACTTGATCTTAAAACGAATTGATAAGTCTTTTGAATACAGTATGAAATTAAATTGTATTGAAATGTTTGTAATATTTGAATAAAATACAAATGAATCAGTTGTTCAAGCTTTACTGTATCACAATGAAATCGACCCTCATGGTATACAAATGTTGAATTATTTCAGAGAGGAGCACTCAACATTTTGGACATCTGTACATCTAGACATAGAGAGAGAGAGAGAGAGAGAGAGAGAGATAGAAACAATTTATTATACATACCAGAAAAATTACAATTAAACAATCAATCAATGTAAAAACTTGGATGAAAAGTACTTATTATTGTAAAATTAAATTATTTTCTTGAGCAGTGTAATGTGAAATTTTTGTGGTGTTTACAGTTCATGAAAAAAAAGTAGCAAAGTTTTAGCATAATCTAATAAAGTAGTTTTTGTTCATACTACATTCTCTTAGTTGTTTAAAGGCTGCTTTTCAGAGACATGTCTGTTGGACGTATTGATTAATTATTATTCACGTAATGTATGAGTACCTGGGTGACCGAGCTTAGCTCAGTTACATAGATACATACTGATTATCTCCAAAAAAAAATGTAAGTATGTACTTGAAAAAAGAAAGGCGGCCGGTTGGGTTCGAACCCGGACCTACCATATTATGACCGCCCATCTTCCCGACTGGGCTAATATACCGTCGCGCGACGTCGCGAAATTAACCGTCGCATTCTAGTCTTTATGTAACAGTTTTTCATTGTCTAAAAACGCGCATAAAACGGTTTTTTTTTAATAAAACCTAACTAGACCGATTTATCGTCCCCGAAACCCCCTGCATACATAATTTCATGAAAATCGTTCCAGCCGTTTCCGAGATTCAGATTCTATATATATACCTACAAGAATTGCTCGTTTGAGACGATTTTCTTAGCATTCCATGGATTCACCGTGCACCCGCACGGTGTGTACCGTGTGCCGGGTCCATCGTGTGGCACACAGAGAGAAAAGCCGAGCAGACCCCGAGACTTGTGACTCGGGCGTAGGTTTAAGGGGCCCTTTTCTGACGTACATCAACACTCACCTTCACTACTCGTTTTTCTCTCCCTGCCCAGCCAAATCTGATATGAGCCTGCTAGTGCAGCTTTAGATACTCGTTCTAGTATAGAACTTACTGCACTTCTGGATAAGCCAAGGTCTTTCAGCAGGTTATAGAGAGATTTTGCTGGTATACCTCTCGCTCCCACTTCTACAGCGTATAAACTAACTACATAGCCGTTTTTTGTTTATTCGTTTAGGAGGTCGTAATACTTATTTTGTTTCATCGAGTGGTCTTTATGTATATTAGTTTCCCACGGTGCGGTAAGTTCTACAAATATCTATATATATACCTACAAGAATTGCTCGTTTAAAGGTATAAGATGAATGGAACTGTAGATATAAAAAATAATTTGTCAGTTTTCATAAAAGTATGAAATACTAATTAAGTTTCTTCAAAGCAAGAATGATTAGCGTCCTTGGCAAGCTACGGCTTTGATATTGAAAATGTAGCTATTATTTATTTCATAAAAAAGTAGCTTTATGATTTGCACCAACGTGTTAAATCATAATTTGTTTTATTATTTTAACGTTAATAGGCTTATCTATGTCGTAATATACTTACATAAGACAATCTTTCACAATCAAGAGATATAGACGACGGTGAGAACTTACTCGTACCTTCACGTCACCCTTAGGTAGGTAACATTTTTGGGTAAAAGAGCTTTTTTGTTACGTTAAAAATGTGAAAACAAATTAAAACCAATGTTTCACGAATAAAAAATAAAGACATGTGCATATTGAAAGTGACTTTTTAAATAACTACAAATATGAGGAGATAGATTCTAAAGTCGTTTGTATAGTCACATATTATGCTACGCGATAGCTCCGCCAATTGTAAATCGTTTTTGATGGTTATTTTTTGTTCGGTTTTGTTAGACCATAGAAGTGATCCCATATTTTTTTTATCGAAATCAGTGTGATGGTTTTTCAAATATCAACAAAAATCTAAAATTTGCTTACCTTTAGCTGCATGACGTCATCGTTTATTTCACAAAGTTAGGAAATTTCGTTCAGTGTAATTTTAAACCGAAGTTGGTTTCAGTTTTTTCGGATAAAATTAAATTATTGATTCCTCAAGTATACGAAAAAACACTTGTTTCAAAAACATGCACCTTACCACATAGTACCATAAATCACCTGCTTGCTCAAGGAACACGACACCCTAGAGTCAGTCCCCTAATTTCCTTGAGGGTGCAACAGGTGACGCCTTGACCTGTTTCTTGGAGGGTGCCGTGCGAGTTTATTAACTCTAGACGTGGTAAGGATTAGAATGTAAGAATTAATGTTGCTTTTACAAAAAATACTATCTATTATCTTCCTTAGCATATAACTATTCTACTCAAATTAAAATGATTAAAGTTGGGATGTTTGGATACATGGTTTGGATACATGTTTGGGTGCTTGGATGTATTGTATTTTTGTATAATTGGATGTCTGAATTTCTGGCCCTTTGAATGCTTGGCTGTTTGTTTATTTTATTTTTTATTATGTTTGAATGTTTTGAAGTCAAGTCTGGCTGTTTGGATATTTGCGTATCTTCAAAAATATTTACTTATTCATTACCATCAACAGCTCACTTTATTTTCCGACGGCTGGGACTCAGGCCTTTCTGACATGAAGATACCAGAGACCGACAGCCACAATTCATGCAGTCTTACTTTAACGGGGTGAAGGAGCTAAAATTTTTGAAAGAAAAATAACCATAGGTAGGTTTGGCAGTCAAAACTTAATTGGTAGAAGTAAAAGCTTATTAGAACATGAATATTAAATAGCACTAATGTTGTCCATCACCTGTATAACTACATATATAATATAATGTAGTTATTTAGTTTGTAAATTATTAATCATACGCATATTACGCATGTCGCGCTCATTAGATGTCAGCCATCCATAAAGTGACTAAAGCGCATATCCCACCCTGCTGCTCCGCCGCCGCTCTAACGCTATGCCGCTTCGCCGCTACATAAGCATGTCGGCTAGACGAATCCATAAGTTTTCCTCATCAAAAAGGTGTGCATTGAATGCATTGAAACTTCTCATATGTCCACTGTGCCCCAACACCTGTACACTGAGCGACCTGTGCGAAGCAAACCACGTTGGAGTTTCTGTAGCCTCTCACTGGTCAAGAACTGTGTAGTACTTAAAAATAATATGAAGAAGGAAAAGAAGAAAAAAAACATAAAATTAAAAACAAAAGACCAAATGTTAAAATGTAACTAAACATGTATGAAATAACTAAAACAAATTGATGTAAGTAGTCCAAGAAGAAGTAGAATAAAATGTCACCAACCATCGCCTAATTTTATGTCTATGTAGGCGAAGTTCTTAGCCGGTTGCCTAAAAGATATTGCTCTCAGCAATAAGGCTGATAGAAGAATACATATTTTACTGTTATATATCTGTGTAGAGTTTTCTATCTAGCTAAATGTTTGGGTAACTTTGTTAGTAGGTAATAATGATATTATAATATATCTTGATCGCGCCACATGCCCAGTGTGGCATACTGTCCGCCATTATCGTACCTTACATGCCTTTAATTAAGTTTTAAATGAGTGTGTAGGAGCAGGAAGCTTGAAAACGAACCAATTACGGTAATTAGCCGCGCAGCTGGCACACCGCAAGCATTTTGGTTATTTTTGCCCTAGTTTCATTCATAGAATATATTTCTAACCGACTTCAAAAAACGAGGAGGTTTTCAATGCGGTTGTATGTTTTTTTGTATATATGTTACGCGAAATTTGCTATACAAATAATTATTTAGAAATCAATAGAAGATTAATTTCAAATATAATTTAATGTTATCCGAAAAAACCAAAACCGACTCCAATATAAGAATAAATTCAGACACTCGACTAAATTTCATAAGTCCAAAATGTATATATTAATTAATTAATTGTTTCATTAATTATTTAATTAATTACATTATTATTAATTAATACATATTTCAAAAACCGCCTCACCAATTTACACAATTGTAAATTGGGATAAACATCTCTGAAGTATTTTCTACTAAACTAAATGAAATGGAGATAGCTCCGGTAATTGTGAATCGTTGTTGGCGGGTCTCGATGACGATGGTAATCACCAACACGTGATTACCGCTGACAATTGTAATTGTAATTATGTTTTACACACTTGTACCATAATGTAGTATTCTATAATCTATAACTTGACAAAGATAATAGAAAAACTCTTTATCACGTTTAATAAAACAAACCTAAACATAAAATATAGTATCAAACGGTACCTTATCGCTAAAACTGACCTTTACAGGCAACCGAGGGATGGAAAAGAAGTTATACTGTAGGGAGACTAGACTACACAAACAATGGATAAGTCGATACTTCATTAAACATAAATAAATTTAGTGATATTCATTATTTATAACTTAAACATATTTTATGAATCTTGACATTATTTTTTAATTAGCTCTCAGGCTCACAGCCTCCGTTTGAAGCGCTACGTCAAAATTTGAAAACCTTGTTTCTGCTAAACATAGATTTCGAATTTTTTTGCTAACATTCGACGTATTTGGCTAAACACTACATATATACTTAGATATCTATATGTAGTTACGTAGAACTCCGTTGAAGTTACTTTGTAACAAGAACTATCGGTTTCACAGCCGCAGGAAGCAACGCGCGAGTTTGAAGGACTTCCTCGACTTCGGACAATATCTTCCAACTTCATCAACGCAAACTGTATCAGAATATTATTGGTACCTATTACTTACTCATTACCGTTAAGAACTCATACAATCAATAAATAATGACGTTAATAGTATAGACATCCTATTCTATGTTCCCACTTTTGGGTCTCGGTACACCTCCTCAAGGTAGGTACACCACGTTAAACAAGTGGAACTTGGCGTTTGAGACTCATCCTCGAATGATGTCTTTCTTTGGAATGCACCGGTTTCCTCACAATATTTTTCTTTCTTCTTTAAAGCTAATGTGCGATGGAAAACGTATGCATCTGCACTTGGGAAACTCGAAATCCGAACCTATGACCACGAATTCGCGAAATCGAACGTTCTAATCGCTAGGCTACCATGGCTTACTTTTCATTATAACATTAATACTTAGGCGTTACTTACCAAAATAAATTTAATACACATCGATTCGATGTAAGATTAAACACCAAAGATGTAGTGCTCATATTATCTACATAAATACATTGAATCAAAGAAGAGCTCTGAGCCGTCTGCGTTAGCCGAGACAGCCCAGAAATCATGTGATGCCACAGGCGTAGGTCGCTTGCTTAAAACAGTCGAACCTATAACCATTTTTTTTATTTAATATTTGCTCTAGCTGCCGTTATGATAGTAAATCAAAAGTTACAACAAAGACCATTTTTCTTGCAAAAAATAAATATCCGATCGCCCCATTGAACATCTGACGAGGTGAATGAATCCTGAGTTTAGGGGTGCCGTCTGATATCAAATGTACTGCGGTAGGGGTGCCCGGTAGAAAGTGTAGTGATCGTAAACCCGCGGACACATTACATTCCGGCACACATCTGTCGGCGTTTACACAATCACGATACGTCACGCGATTTAAACTAGGGGTTCTTGGTTTTGATACTTTCATGGCTTCTGATTGAAATTTATCAAATCAACAAGTGGCAGTGGGGATATTTTGAGTGCTTTCACTAATTTTCTTAAATTGTATGAAGCCAATTAAACACACTGTTCTAATAAGTTTCGGTGTAAATGAAATGTATCATGCAAAATAAATGAAGTATGCAAATTTTCGTTATTGTAGATTTTTCAAAAAGCATTAGGTCTAGTGGTAGGTTAATCTTAGGTATGGTTGTATCCTATAAAGTTAGATATCCAAAATATAATTATTGGCAATATGGATTCTCAATTGGCAGAGTTATCACGTAACAATCCTGCATAAATATATAGACACAAAAAATGTTTATATCTTTACTAAAAGTGGAACAAACAGTACATTAAAATCTCTGTTTTGTATCACTAATACTCGTAGACAATTTTTCATTAGATACCTATAAAACATATACTAGTATAGAAGGTATGTTGTTACAAGAACATACAATTCTTGCAATGCAGAATCAAACGAGGTGAAAATGGATACATACGTAGTTTATTTTGGAATTTCTGATAAAATACACTTTTCTTTTTATACATGCATTTAACATGAACAATCTTTGGTTTAACGTCTTTAATTTTGATGCAATCCTATGTATTAAGTTTTAATTTATTCTGTTTAATAATACGAGTAGCTACCAATAGGTTTAGTAGGAAATTATATTTAGGTATGTTTATTTGCTAGTTCATAACAAGTTCACAATTAGATGTTCCCTGCAGCTGTACTAGTGGCTTAACAATAATTAACTTTAACGGGACCAGGGATTTTATTAATCTAGACAGGGTACCAACTACTAATTTTCCATTCCATTTGAATCTGTTCAGCGGTTACAGAGCTACATAGGAACAAATATACACACTTACAAACAAACACACACAGACTTTTACTTTAATAATATTAGATTAGTAATTTGATCAAGTATCAAGACACATATTTCTATATTACCAGCCAGGTCTACGCGACAGCTGCGGTACGCTACGGACCCGGCGCGCGCGCACCCGCCGCATTCATACGCTAATGCGTCGCCTTTTAATTACGGCTGATAAATCTGCGCGCGCGTGCCGCTCGTGTGCACACCGCCTTATGTCGGAATGACTAATGAAAAATGATTTTCGGATGTGGTCGATTCCGGAGTTACGAAACATTTTGAGTCTATGTATTATGCATCTGTTAATGGTATAGAGTTATTTTCTGCACAACATACGATTTTTTACTAACTTTGTAATGAGAAAAATCCATATATTTCGAATATGTCTCAATAAGTAAGCTAAGGTGTGTTTAAATCTCAACAGTGAAGAAAGCAAACCAAACGTCTTAAATCATCATAATGAACCATGGTTAAAAGTAGTTGCTGATAACCTTATAAAAATAGTAGCTTAATTAACATTGTTTTAATGTTGTAGTAACTTCAGCTAACAATATTTTTTATGTCATAGCGGTTGTTGTTTCAGGTACCTACTGTATTGGTGTTCAAGGATTGATGTTTTTTTTATTGTTAAAGAGTTCAGAACGACTATTTTTGTACTAGTGAGAAGAATCGACGTCAATCAGTGTGTACCTCTTGAAGATGACGCTGTTTAACATCATAATCTGTTAAGATGAAAAAAATCAAGTGGTGGCGGTGATATTATTTTGTAATGCAACCATGAAGTTCTTAAGTAATTTGTGTATGCTTATAAAATTCTGTGATGTAAATTGGTTTTGTGAAATAAAAGATCATGATTAAGTTTTAACAATTTTAAAACGAAATCATGAGAGTTGTCTTTTGTGGAAATGAAATTGGCCAATAATGCGTTTTCAGAATGACAGATATGCGTGTTAAAACTTATAAAAATAATTACATCGACGTTTGCCTATCAAATTACTCAACTGAAATTCCGAATTGAGCACTATTTTGCAGAGGAGTTTCATTCAATTGACGTTTTGAAAACTACACATAAAACAATAGAATTAAGAACCTTGTTGAAGTTAAACGTTAATGAAGCATTTTGAGGCGTCAGATAAATAAAAAAAAACTGGTCAAAAATAGTTCTCAATTGAACTACTGGCGTACCTTTAGCGTATATTTAGCGGTAGGGTAGAATTCCATTTTGCTAGAGAAATTGGAAAAGCAAATGTCAGTATTAATAAATAATTTTACTTATTTTAGCATCTATCTACACTATAGGTACTCATTAATGTCATTTTGAAAACGCCTAAATAAAAACTGTTTATTTACTCTAATAAGTATGTGAAGTACGTAAAAGGCTAAGAAAATAGGTTCCTTTTTGCCGGCTTTTGCCGGCTTTCAGCATTGTCGCACTACTTTAAAATGTATTAATCTTTTTTTTCTGTGTTGAATTTTATTTGGTGTGTCTATAAAGAGTAGGTATATCTATCTATCTACCTAGTGGTGTTGTTTTAATTTTCCGTACATTTCCTAGGGTTTACGTAACACAAGCGCTAGTAGTGGTACACAGTCTACAGGAAATAGATACAAATTAACGCCGGGAAGTGGTTAACTCAAACCAAAATTAATTTCTCAACAAAATATCAAACAAAGAGTAAATTAGGCAGTTCTCAATCACGCGAATTGTTTGGACATAATTACAGGGGGTGTTTCAAAGCGGGGAGCACGCGCGGTAATAGCCTGTGACATTCCACAGATTGTTGCCTATTATATTTCTATGTTAGGAATTTTATCCGCAATTATGGGGTGCACAAAATTTCACTCTAAATAAGATGTAAAATCGAAATTGACAAGAGTTTTGTTTAGTGGTAAGCGTATTTACAGTTCTTGCGAAATAAAGATAGGAACATTTCCTTTTTTTATATACACCAAAAACAAAAGCACTCTTACACAGAAGAAAAAACGATAAAATTAGTGTTACAATCGGTGCCCTTATCGGTAAAAGCGATCTCTCCCAGGTCTTAGGGTCAGATCTTAGGGTGGAAACTTGGTTCAAGTAAACCTAGTTAAAACTATCAGTCAGTTGTCAGCCATTCTACAACCAAGCGCAGAAATGCAACCGCTATTGTGTTCTGGCTTGAAGGGTAAAGTTCCAGATAATCATAGTACGTAGTGGATAGGCTTAGATTAGCTTACTGTCGTCCATCCTATTTGTCTCTTCATGTCATCTTACAATTGAAATAAAGTACATAGTTTATTTCCATGTACAAAAATCTAAGTTAAAATCTTACAATAATTATAATTGCTACAGCTTATTTGTTGCTTTTATGCAAAAACTACTGAATGGACATGGATGAAATTTTGTACAGAGATAGATTCAAATCAAGAATAATACATATATGTAGTTAGAACACTATTTATAGTGATATAAACAAAATTAAATATTACAGTGAAATACCTATGAACTATTGCCACAAGTGGCGGCCCTATTTCTGACAGCAATCTCTTCTAGGCAATCAGCTACAATACAACACTTTTAAGGCGTAAAAATTACAAGAACTAGAACTACGTGGGTAAAATCGAAACTCTTCACGAGTAATGAAAATCTTTGAATTTGTTTAATGTGATTTAAAGTTTTCCTAAATTTAGTTTATTTCTTTTACATTATAACCGTGATTATAACGCTCCTCTTTCTGTACGTTAAAATTTTAAAAAAGTTACCCATTATTCATTTTATTCGATTAAAAATTATCCATTAATCGATTCTGAACAGCTGTTTTGATCGAATCATCACAAACATTTATATGAGAGGGTGAGGCCCATTTGAGTAATCACTTATATTTTTACACAATTAAAAAAAAAACTTTTAAGCTGCTTTTTAAAGGTATGTTGAGAATCATAAAAATATTGGTTATAATTTTAAAACTGAAGTGTGTGGAAACAGAAGTACGAAAAGCGTGTTTTGAGAAATTTGACCGCTCAAGAATTTAAGATTTATTGTAAACTAATAAACTCCGCAAACATTCTTCTGACTAATAAATTATCAACTGTATGAAATGTCACAGGGACGTGACTCTTCATATAAATCTCTTCGCGTCAATGAACAACGCTTATATTATTTGGATATTGTCATAAAATCGCGATTAAAAACAAATTGTTAGAGCGGGAGGATGACAACTTGACAACCACTTTACAATCTATTCTCATACTAGTACCTACACATTAAAATAGTGAAAATCGATCGAGTCGCTTCGGAGGAGCGCGAGTAACTAGATATACTATGATATTTTCCTATGAACATTATTTTACAGTCAAAACGATTTCTGAACTAAATTAACGATCTTTATTTTTGACGAGTTAGATTTCTTATAGTATTGACACCTTCCGTAGAATTTGTCATTGCACTTTTAAAGGATGTTTAAGAAGTCCCGAATGTAAAGAATTTAATAAAAACATATTTTAATAAGAAAAGTAAAAGAAATGTAACGAACATTTCAATACAAAACTATTTGTAAATTTTCACATTTTCTATACATATATAACTATATCATTAACTTTATTCACTAACACAGATAATGCGTTGATAAAGTATTCCTAGTTACTTTAGTAGAATTGGTCAACAATTTTCAACAGGTAAATCAGTCTCAAAAGTAATGTACAAGTTTTGCTTGGTTAGAGAGTACTTGGTGTTGTGTGAGAGATGTCAATAACAATAAATAATATAAAACTCAAATTGCATATGTTATAATTAACAAAGTTGCCTTTTTCTTGTTACTGACATAAATATGTACATAGATCTCAAATATGCTTAGTGGAGTCTTGATAAAGATCAAACAAAATCAAAAACTGACCACTACTTTCTACTTAAACAGATCAAAAGAATAAATAATACCAAAGTAAATATTCTCGAAGATAGTGAAGATAAAACGCCACGTCAAGAACAAAATGGACATCACTCGAGACTCGATTCAATAATCGAAGATTTTATTTCTTCCCGACAGAGTTGAGATTGGACAAAAAGTTGGCTTAAAAATCTGTCGACCGGACCGCCCGTGAAAGCTATTAGTCTGGGTTCCCCTGGGACTAGTGGATGGCTGGGTTGAACATTTATTTTATAAAGGAGAAATACTTTTTATGTACTCACTGTTTTATACACACATAGTATTTAAAGTGGCAGGAATAGCACTAACATGACTAAGTTCAGAAAGTACACGCCAACCTTGTAGGAAGTACCTAAATGTCAACCATGCGTGTAAGGCTTACTAATCAACAGTAATTGGTGAAAATCAAATCTCAGCAGCTTTATAAACTTCGGATAAACGTTAGACAATGTAATTGTGTAAATTGATTTTTTCTTTTTCATCCACTAAGGTTTCTTCTCGAACGAATAATTATTTATTTTTTCCAATTTCTAGTATTATGTTTAATGTATACATTTCAGGATCCACCAGTCAACAGAAAAAAAAAACATTTTTCTACAATCACACGGGGGGGCACATAGTCGTAGAGTAATGTCACAAAACTGTGCGATAACTACTTGCATGACTTTAAATCAGTGGCCCACCTAGGTACTGGACCCAGGCCAGAGGAGGCATGACCCCCATGACACCACCCCCCTGGATCCGCGCTTTTCTACTAAGTTATGTCATCACACTATGATCCTTGATAGCCCATTCGAAAGAAGATCACGGTACGAGACAGAGATTGGAGACCTGCCTTCTAAATTAAACGGGCTAGGGAGAATGCCCACAGGTCATGAGTTATGTCATCACACCTAGGCTTTGAAAGCCGATTTTAAATTAATATGTACTTAAGCTAATTTTCAAAACATGATATTAAATTAAATAGTGGAAAACGTGACAGAGCTAAAAAAACGTTGTCTAATCAAAACAAAATACGTTGCGTCCGTTGATCTCCATAGCTACCGATCACAAGGTGACAGGGTTCACACACGGCCGGAAGCAAAGCAAGCTGCAAAGTGGCCTACGCCCCCACCGAAATGTGTACAGAGAGTAACACGCATCTCTATAAACTGCACCTTTCGCTTGGCAAAATCCTTGTCAACGTAAAATCGCCTTTTGTACAGAAGATATAAGAATCAACATAAACAAAGCAGCGAAGTTAGTGTGGCGATGATAGGGCTGTAAATATGACGTCAGCAGCACAGATTTCTAAAACAAAAGGCAGATGGAACGTGCAGAACACAGATCCTTAGGTCCAGAAAGCAAATATCAAACGCCAAAGCAAATACAAACTCCAGTCAGTACGAAACGGACTTCCGTCTCGTACGGGAGTCTCGTGTGATTTTATGTTTTGTACAAGATTATGCCGTCTTGTGTCTTCAAACATTGCAAACATTGTTCCCAAAAATAAGAAAAGGAAAGAGGAATATCATTTCATAGGAAAGTTTGAATATTTTTACTGCTTTTTGTATAATTTAGGCGATTTCATTTCGATTGATAAATAGTAACACAACACCTCAACGAAAATTGGTTAGTGTTCCTGGACTAAACTGAAATTATTTTCCCTAAAGTTAAGGTAAAATATAGATTATGATTTTTTTGAAGATACTCGTAGACTAAATTATTTATGTACTTAAGTAGATTGTATTATTATATTTTAAACCCTATTTTTATAATCGTAAGTTTTTAATTTAATGTTAATCGATGCCTAGCACAAATCCACGTCATTACTAGTGTTTATAAAAATACTAATAGTGTTGATGAAAACTATAGTTATGAAGCAAGTTTTAATTCTTATAAGTAGGTATAGTGGAGCTTAAAAAAGTAGGCGAGTTCTTTTGAGAGATCTGATCGTTTTAATCAACCTCTTGTTATCTGGTCGAGTCAGTAGTGACATTGTCGAAGTTTTACCCAAAAAAGATGTTGGGATCAGGCCAATCGCTGTTGGCACCACATATACTGGCCTTGCTGCCAAGGTGGGTTGTAGGTATAAAGCGTTGCACTTTCGAGCTCCCTGTCCCACAAACTTGATTTTGGTTCTCTGAGTGGACGTGAGGCTGCTGTTCATTCTGTCCTGACTTTCTTTGTCCAAAATTGGGGAGAGGGCTGTTAAAGGTGTACGTCAAAAACGCCTTTAATTTGGTTGATTGTGGAGCCCCTTTGTCCGAAGTGAAGAATTATTATTAGCGTTGTCGTTTTATTCCAAAATTTCTCTACGAATATTCGAATTTTTAGTTGCATGCTAAATCAAAATTCTTAACTTCATAGGATGGAAATAGTAATAACAAGAAATCCTTGCATAATATATAATCGGTTTAATAATAAATCATTTTAACATTATAATATATGTGTTTATTATACGCGAAGATTTCCGAAGCTAAGACAACAATAGTGGGATTTTTTTTCTTAAGACTGGGAACATTACACGCACACCAACGTGAGTAATTTGACAACGTCGGTGAGAGCTGTCACTCATACATAACTAATTACTGGCCTCACAGTGTCGTTCACGAAGGTTTCATCTGTTTAGAAATCTGTGGTCAGCAGATTGAAATTTCCGTCGGTGTTTAGTTACACTTTATAAAGGTGTATCTATCTATACAAATAAATAGAATTGGTTTGTCTGCATGGAATATCAAATGAACAGTTTTTTTTATAATGAAAGTATGTACGGTAGCTGTTTATATAAAAAAAACTATTTTTGTCAGCATATTCGTTCCGGCTGATCTCCGTAACGGCCAATGGACGATGGATCGACTATAACAGAACTTTCACTACTATATAATCCTTAAAACGCGGGGGAAACCGCAGGCATAGCCAGTAATAAGTATAGGTACCTACACCAAATAAGACCTCAGCAGCAACAAATGATTTAGCTTTGAAAGATCAAAGGTCCAGTTTTACCGCTTCGTCCACTTTGGTAACTGACTGTTTCGTAACCAGCTACGAAAGAAGAATTTTTTTTCACTGTTTTGTAACCGGTTACTAATAAACACCGTTTCATCCACTTTGGTAACTGACTGATTCGTAACCAGCTACGTAAAAAGAATTTTCTTCACTATTTTGTAACCGGTTACTAATAAACACTATTTTTCCGTTTTCGATACCTATATTTTATAACTAGTTATGAAAAATACTTCTTGGTTCTATGTTATATGCACAGACTAAGTAGAGATGGTTATATGTAACTAGGCTTGCCATCCGTCCGGGTTTCCCCGGATTTGTCCTAGTTTAGAGGGCGTCCGGGGAGCGTCCGGACTGGATTTAATTGTAGTCCGGGGTTTAAAGTTTTGGTTTAGCCACCTAACTCACGCACTAAGTCTGCACGCAGCGAAATGATAACCAAAATAACTAAATTTAATTTTTAAAAGCCTGAAAATACGTAAAAAAGAAACAAAATATTTTTTGAAGTGAAAACTTCTTCAGGGCGCGTTGAGACAACATTTTTGTGGGCTGTGAAATGAATTTATCCGTCACGCTCGGGTATGATAATAATTTCCGTATGAACTCGGGATGCTAGAGCGAGAAACAAAATACAGTGAACAAGCGAGTCAGAGCGAGAAAGATAATATAGTCCCTGTGAACCTGTGTTTATTATATTTATACCTTTTTATACCGACATTAACTTTTAGGTACTTACCACACTAATGCCATTAATTGAACTTGTCACGAAATATTAAATTTGTATTTCACATCCATTGCAAAAAAGTTTTCGTTGTAATATACTCGTACGAGTTTGACTAGTAATATACTACATAGCATGACAAATATCAAAGCCAAGATGGCCGCCACCACAAAATGGAAAATTACCTACATTTTTATTCACTACTACCTTAATAATGGGGTTGATGTTACTTCTGTTACTTGCCAAGACGTCACTTGATTACGAGAAACACATGCAATTAAATGCGATTCGTAAAGAACTTCCGAATACCACAGTAAAGAGTTGTTTCTATCATTCATGTCGTAGCTTATTCAATAAAGCCAAAAAGTTGGGAATCAAGTCGAGAGTGTAGAGGCGGCATGTTGCCCGATGTGCGGGTCTAGCTCGTTTGCCCTTTAAATATATTACTCCCGTTTACCAATACTTAGTGAAAAAGTCGCCAGAAACTGAACCAGTAACAGAAATTCAACTCTTATTTAGATCGTTTTGGTTATACGACATTAAGTTCATTAAAATGTGGTGTTGTAATGAAGAAGAAATACGTAATCCAAATTATGTAGAAGGTTGGCCTTCTCGCTAAACCGGTATGTAGGTGTTAACAAGAACAAAAAAAAAAAGATTAACCCCCGATTACCTCGGATTTGTTATCTGTACAACATTCTACTACACAGGGTTGTGACAAAAGAAATGTAATTCGCCATTTTGTGGTAGCGGCCATCTTGGATTTTGATTTTTTCATATTGCAAAGTATTCTACTAGTCAAGCCTTTTCGTTTGATACCCATATTGAGGTAGTAGTGAAAAAATAATATAATTCGTCATTTTGTGGTGGCGGCCATCTTGGATTTGATATCTGTCATTATATGTAGTATTTTACTACTCAAACTCATATGTACCAGGCATTTGATACCCGTACTGAGGGAGGTTGAAAAAATATATTTTGTCCGCCATGTTGTGGAGGCGGTCATCATGAATTAATATTAACCAAACATTGCTAAGAACCACCGCACGAAAACTAACCTTCAAATAAAAAACTGCATCGAAATCGGTCTATCCGCACACACGCAGACATCGACGTCAAAAATAACACCACTTTTTTTGGTTGGGAGTTAAGGTTTCAGTCACTGGTAACATAACATAGAACCAAGAAGTATTTTTTCATAACTGGTTATAAAATATAGGTATCGAAAACGGAAAATTAGTGTTTATTAGTAACCGGTTACAAAACAGTGAAGAAAATTCTTTTTACGTAGCTGGTTACGAATCAGTCAGTTACCAAAGTGGATGAAACCGTTTATTTCCCTTGACACTACCGCTTGGCACTACTGGTAGTGCCACGGGAAATTTTACTTTCCCGTGGCACTACCAGTAGAGCCTCCTGGTAAAAGCACATTTCCCGTGACACTACACAGTCGCTAGTAGTGTCACAGGAAATAATATTTCCCGTGACACTACTAGCGAAATAATATTCCCGTGGCACGTGTCTATTTTTCGTGGACATTTAAAAATGGCCTTTCCATTAATTTCCATTGAAAAATCAAAAACGGGTGCATCCCAGTTACCCCATATCTGTAGTTAATTAGCATTCAGAAGTTCGATAACTGCGGAGGCCTCATATTAGTGTTTAGTTTCCCACTAGTGCTATTATTATATTACTACTGGGATGGATCCATAAAACCTTTTTTTTCACAGACACAAATTTTTCCAGACGTTCAACTAAAAGGGTGCTTTTACCATTGGCATAGAATAGATAATATAGATAGAACGGACACTCCCCAACCCCCGCCAATATCAAGCTTCCTCACCCCTCAGGCCGTTTCGGATACGCTAGGAGCACTCAACGAAGGGCTGGTATCGAACAATCCTAACGAAATATCATCATGGTGGGTTGTTGTGCTGTTTACGGCTGTCCGTAAATGGGACAAGATTAAAAGCTTTATTTGATTTCCTAATGACAAAAGAACGTAAGATTAGAAACTTTTCAATAACGTTGCTTTATAATATTACAAGCTTTGCTTAGTTTGGGGTCAGATGGTGTTGTGTGTGAATTGTCTACCAATATTTATAATAACGAAGTCATTTTTAACTCAAAGTTCGTAACTACACAGCCAGTAACTTACGTGCCCAAGCACGGATTGATAATGCCTGGAGGAATAATTATAGTTACAGAATAAAGTTTCCTTCATGGGTAAGTGTAAAATAAAATGCGAATGTGTACCTACAAACGGAAATAGATATCTAGGTACCTGATCTAATCTATCATCGGTTTCGTTTCATTTAACGCGGCAATACAAACACCCACATTTTTCTGAAACAATTTAGAAATCTGTGCAAACACCCTATTAATTAGAATAGTATAATTTGGCTCCATTTATGTAACTATATTTATGTAACTCAACATTATAGCAAGTTTATAGACTACTTTACGTCACCAGGTGAACTCAAGGGGCACAACTATTCAATAAAACACTTCAGTAGCCCTAGCGCTAACGCACACATTCACGCGTGTGTACGAACGACATCTGCGTAGTTGTGTGAAGAGTAGGTAGCTCCACAGCGACGCTTGTATGGAATTTTAGTGGAGTGTCCGTGGTGTCCATTGGTCAAGAGCAGTGTGGAAAAAAGCTAAAGTTCTAGGCCATGTTAAAAGGAAAGCTCACAAACGCATCACTGGACTTACAGCAGCGCTGCCGTTGTTGCCGTGTGAAAACATAGCGGAGGGTTGGAAATATATAAAAGCAGAATTTCTGGCTTAAAAAAAAAATCTAAAGATGTTGAGTGTGTATGGTTTACGCCATAAAACCAATAACGTTTTGGAAGGTTGGCACTCTAAAATTAATAAAAAGGTGAAGAAGGGTTCAATAACTTTATCACGGTTGTTGAAACTCCTCACAGAGTTCCAAAAAAGAAGAAGAAGAGAAGCTGCGCTAATGTTTTTACCCGAATACGGTGAATCCAAATGGAGGGCTAATGACTTTGTCCGTCTAAGTATGAATTGCACGGTACAAAAAATATAGGTCAATAGGGGCATTTTTATTTCTTTTTTAAACAATTTTTTTCAGTAAGATGCTGGTATTTTTTTGGGTCTCATAGTTTTACAGTCTCATTATTTTGGCATTTTCGAAATGATCAAATAGTCTAATCTGAGTTTTGTGTCCAGTGCGTTATCAGTTGCTCAAAATATGCGTATTCTTTATTGTACCTTTTTGTCTGTTCATTGAAAACAGCATTTGAAAATATGCTAAATACCTTATTGACAGTTTAATTTAAAATGCTATAGAGTAGTAAGTATTTTATCAGAACATAAAACTAAATATTCTAATATTCTGTGAATACAACCTGTAACAGTGAAAACGGTAAAAAACAAGTTTGTTGTATGGGAGCCCCCTTAAATATTTATTTTATTTTTAGTATTTGTTGTTATAGCGGCAATAGAAATACATCATCTGTGAAAATGTTAACTGTTTAGTTGTCACCGTTGTTGCGACACAGCCTAGTGACAGACGGACAGCGAAGTCTCAGTAATTGGGTCCCGGCTTTAGACTTTGGGTAAGGAACTCTAAAAAGGACTGTTTAAATTTAGGTCATAGAATAGATAATATAGATAGAACGGACACTCCCCACCCCCCGCCAATTTCAAGCTTCCTCACCCCTCAGGCCGTTTCGGATACGTTAGGAGCACTCAACGAAGGGCTGGTATCGAACATCTAATTCCTAACGAAATATCATCATGGTGGGTTGCTGTACTGTTTACGGCTGTCCGTAAAATAAACGGGACAAGAATAAAAGCTTTATTTAATTTCCTAAGGATAAAATAACGTAAGATTAGAAACTTTTAAATAACGTTGCTTTATAATAACGTAGTAATGTTAACTCAAAGTTCGTAACTTACACACATTGAGATAATATTATTTAAGTAGTAATAATTTCACAAAGCTTACACAGCCAGTTTTGGGCACGGATTGATAATGCCTGGAGGAATAATTATAGTGACAGAATAAAGTTTCCTTCTTGGGTAAGTCTAAAATAATATGCGAATGTGTACCTACTAACAAAAATAGACATCTAGGTACCTATCGATCATCGGTTCCGTTTGATTTTACGCGGCAATACATACACACTTTTAAATAGAATAGTATAATTTGACACCATTCTATTTATGTAACTCAACATTACAGCAAGTTTATAAACTACTTTACGTCACCAGGTGAACTCAAGGGGCACAACTATTCAATAAAATAATTCAGTAGCCCTAGCGCTAACGCACACATTCACGCGTGTGTACGAACGACATCTGCGTAGTTGTGTGAAGAGTAGGTAGCTCCACAGCGGCGCTTGTATGGAGTTTTAGTGGAGTGTCCGGGGTGTGATTTGGGTGTAAAAATTATCATATTATGATGTTTTTTTTTACTACTGAACCGATACTTGTTTTGAATACAGTTTTGATATAAATATTTTAAAAATTGTTTGTTTCAGTTTAAGAGTAGTTTTGTTCCCTAACAGTCTTTCTACGATGTCTGAATGGGCCTTTTTATTTTTTGAAAACTTTAGTAGTGCCACGGGTAATGAGGTAATCCACGGGAAATTTTACAGTAGGCGTTTAATCAGCCAATAAGAGCAGTAGTGCCACGGGAAAGTAAAATTTCCCGTGGCACTACCAGTAGTGCCAAGCGGTAGTGTCAAAGGAAATAAACGGATGAAACGGTGTTTATTAGTAACCGGTTACAAAACAGTGAAAAAAATTCTTCTTTCGTAGCTGGTTACGAATCAGTCAGTTACCAAAATGGACGAAGCGAGTTTTACTGGAACATAATCTACATATACTAGAAGACACAGATTTCTAAACAGATGAAACCTTCGTGAAAGACACTGTGAGGCCAGTAGTTAGTAATGTATGCGTGACAGCTCTCACCGACGTTGTCAAATTACTCACGTTGGTGTGCGTGTAATGTTCCCAGTCTTAAGAAAAAAATCCCACTATTGTTGTCTTAGCTTCGGAAATCTTCGCGTATAATAAACACATACTTATTCTAATGTTAAAATAATTTATTATTCGTACAGAAAATTCTGAATAAAAAGACAACGCCGAATTAAAACAGTACAAATCATGTGTGTGTTTATTTTGAGTATTCTATCGGAGCTTCTTGTAAAATTTTGAATATTATGCTTGACAAAAGGTGGCAACTACATTTAATATCGGTGAACACAGGAGGTGCAGAGAATTTTTGTCAACTGATTTGATGTTGGGGGGCCAGATCATTCAATTTGTTTACTATCTAATCTTTGTCTGGACTCGTGTCGCAAACGAAAGTTCACCTTTTTAAAAAATGTTGATACAAACCAACGAAAACCGTCTAAGAGTTTTTGTAAATAAGTTGAACATTATTCACATCGCCACCCAAAGTTCCGTCGTCCAAGTACCAAACGTTTAAATTGGACTGGAGACGTTAAATGATAGACCGAATGGCCAGGGCGAAGGTCGCATGGCCGAAGGTTCACCAAGTTGATAGCCAACGGAAGATAGCATAGGCTTGTTTTGATATTTTTGTGGGTCCGCCATAACATTGCCAAAGAAAATTGTAGAGGACAAGAATTTTATTCTTCACTTCGGACAACGGGGCTCCACGATTAACTAAATTAAAGGCGTTTTTGACGCCCACCTTTAACAGCCCTTGTCACGTTTGGGTGAACACAAAAAGTCTTTATAGGGATGGGTAAATGAAAAAGGTAAAGGAAACAAGTATATTTTAAAAAAAAGATGAAAAGGAATGAAATAAACAATTAAAACAGACGTAAAGATAAAGAAAAAAAACAGGAACTGAGAGGGTTTGAACGGTAGGATGGTAGGATTCCGTGGCTCGCAGCAGGGATCAGCAGCCCACAGCAGGATCAGTAGCCCACGGTAGAGTTCAGTGGCTCACAGCAGGGATCAACAGCGCACAGCACCACAACATCCACCTGGCTTCAGCAGCTCACTCAGTGGCTCGCAGCAGGGATCAACAGCGGTAGTAGCCCACAGCAGTCCACAACATCAGTGGCTCGCAGCAGGGATCAGCAGTGGTAGTAGCCCACAGCAGTCCACAACATCAGTGGCTCGCAGCAGGGATCAGCAGCGGTAGTAGCCCACAGCAGTCCTATTTTCACGTTGCACCTTTCAGGGTATCTTGTGATGCTTCTTCTTTGAAATCCAAATGCTGACTGCCCATCTCAGTTCCTAGCTTTTACAAGAAGACTTGGTATTCTAATAATGGTATTCAAATCTAAAATGAGAGACAGTTTATTTTATAATTAGCGGCCAGAGAGAATTAGACCTAAAAACTATTCAACCTTATGAAAATGATAGAGGTTGCTAAGCAATAGTGAATGTTTTGAAATATTATGACATGAAGTAAATAAATAAAATTTTCAGAAAAACGTATTTTCTACCGTTTAAAATAGAAATAATACATGAAGAATACTAATATTATGATCAGAAAAATATGCTTTATCGTGAGGACACGATAGAACAGATATTAGTTGTATGAAAATTCACTATGTAAGTACCTAAGTTTCTACATAGTCTCCAATGAATTATGATTTTAGTAGGAAATGTACGCTTACATATTGTTTAAAGCCAATATGTAACGTTACACCCTCTCCCCAATTTTGGACAAAGAAAGTCAAGACAGAATGAACAGCAGCCTCACGTCCACCCAAAGAACCAAAATCAAGTTTGTTGGGACAGGGAGCTCGAAAGTGCAACGTTTTATACCTACAACCCCCCACCTTGGCAGCAAGGCCAGTATATGTGGTGCCAACAGCGATTGGCCTGATCCCAACATCTTTTTTGGGTAAGTATGTACGCACAAATTAGCACCGTATAAAAATTCGACAATGTCACTACTGACTCGACCAGATAACATGAGGTTAATTAAAACGATTAGATCTCTCAAAAGAACTCGTCTACTTTTTAAGCTCTACTATACCTACTTACAAGTATTAAAAACTTGCTTCATAACTATAGTTTTCATCAACACTATTCGTATTTTTATAAACACTAGTAAGTAATGACGTGGATTTGTGCTAGGCATCGATTCACATTAAATTAAAAAAATACGATTATGAAAATAGGGTTTAAAATAGAATAATAATACCTACTTAAGTACATACATAATTTGGTCTACGAGTATTTTCAAAAAAATCATAATCTATATTTTACCTTAACTTTAGGGAAAATAATTTCAGTTTAGTATAGCAACACTAACCAATTTTCGTTGAGGTGTTGTGTTTCTATTCATCAATCGAAATGAAATCGCCTAAATTATATAAATAGCAGTAAAAATATTCAAATTTTCCTATGAAATTATATTCCTCTTTCCTTTTCTTATTTTTGGGAACAATGTTTGCAATGTTTGAAGACACAAGACGGCATAATCTTAAACAAAACTTAAAATCACACGGAACTCCCGTACGAGACGGAAGTCCGTTTCGTACTGACTGGAGTTTGTATATGCTTTATAGACTGCAGGCCCGTGAACAAAATTTATGGGTCATCTGATACAGCAGGAGACCTATGTAGGATGATAGAAGGGTATAAAGTAATAAGATTAAGCACTATGCCGTCACTTGTAAGCTGTCCAACTGAGTGCAGTTGAAGAGGGGGGGTTCTAAACCTCGATCATTTCTCGTTGTCGCATGATTTTTGTACGGCATTGCGAAATAATGTATTAGAAGAGGTAATGAAACTGTATGGAACCAAAGCCGAACCTAATCAAATGACCAAACTTACTCTGTAAATCGTCAGAAAATCATGAATTTTTTTCACAAACTAACAATAAGAATTTTAAAATGTATAATTTTTATAGTTTCAATACCTCTTCTAATCTATTATTCCGCAACGCCGTACAAAAATCATGCGATAACGAGAAATGATCGAGGTTTAGAACCCCCCCTCTTCAACAGCACTCAGTTGGACAGCTTACAAGTGACGGCATAGTGCTTAATCTTATTACTTTATACCCTTCTATCATCCTACATAGGTCTCCTGCTGTATCAGATGACCCATAAATTTTGTTCACGGGCCTGCGGTCTATTAGCGTTTGATATTTGCTTTCTGGACCTAAGGATCTGTGTTCCGAACGTTCCATCTGCCTTTTGTTTTAGAAATCTGTGCTAGAAGAGATATAGATTCATGATTGTATTTATTATCTTTAGACCTTGAAGTCTTACACACAGGAGACATAGACCCACCGTCCCTCAAATTTCGTAAACGTTATTTAGAAAAATCTTCTAAATATTCACGAAATAACAAAAAAATATTTTTTGCGCCTAGCCTAGCCTATGCATTTTATGCGTTTGGGGTTTTTTTTTTTTATTAATTTTATTTTATTGTGAATTATATTAACTTGAGAGAGACCTTTGCCCAGCAGTGGGACAACTGAGGTTATAGAAAAAAATATTAAGGTAGTTCATAAGCTTTATTAATGTAGTCACGGATATGTAGTCATGTTGTTTATGACATGTTTATGTAATAATCTGATAATTATATACAATTCATTATTACAATTTATTAAAATTAATATTTTTGGGAGAATAACAGAATATAAACGTCATATAATTCATTTTAATGTTTACTTGATACACCTCTGCATATATTGATAGAGATTTTGCTACGTTAACGGAATATACAGAAATAGGCATAGTAAAAAAACGAATAAGGTAATAAGGTATATTAAAAAAAAAATATTACACATATATTTTTTCTTCTGTTTCACAAACAAAAAAAATATGAATATTTAGTGTTTTGAAGTTTCGACTAACGTAATTTTATTGTGCGTTGCGAAGACGCACAATCCCCGGATCATATCTCCGGAAGTTTATGGCGATTTTTAATAATTTTATGAAACAAAAAAATAGCCCATATTTTTCCATAATCTACACGGACTAATTAGAAAGATATCGTTTTATGACCCAATAGGCGTGACGACAGGCCCTGCAATTACATTAAATTATTTGATTTAAATATTTAGTACATATTTAGATAGAATAACATCTGTACTAATTTTATTTTGATATTTTTAGTTTAAATTACTTTATTTTCATTCAAAGCTGGATGGACAAGTCAATTTAAAAAATACGAAGTTATTAGAAAATTTATTTACCATTAGATAACCCATTCAATATCAAGTGACTTTTGTTATGAAACCAGTTTCCTAAACGCAATATTTAATATAGCTACCATACAAACTTTAAGCACGACGCATAGAAAATACGACACAGTGACGTCACCATCGAGCGACTCGATCTTTTGCGCAATTCCGTGTTGGTCGCTGGACGTCACGCTTCTGTAGTATTTATGTATGAAGCGTTTTTGGGAGAGTCCAAAATTGTGATTTTAAAAACGTGATATCACGGGAAGGTTTTAGGATCACAAAGTAATTCTTTCACCTATGTTTCAGTTATTGAGTAGCCTTTTGATGGCACATCAAATTAAAAATGAGTCGCTATGCCTATTGTTATCACGATTGTACTTACTTATCAACCTCTCGTACTGGACTGCCTTTATTGCAACATACTTATCACTACGGATACCGCACAGCTCGAGGCGAGCATTATAGTGTTGAGTTACCGTATTACTTGCACTATGCACATTAGCTTCAGGGCACAGGGTATTAGATATTCGAGTATAGACAATGTGATTTATTCGTCAGCGACCCTACCATCTAATTATTTCTTGTGGAACTAATATATTTATAAAGACTGAATAGTCTTCGTACGAAATCTAGCTGTTTTAATACATGAAAGCTGCATAAATCTTGCTATATGATCAACAATTCACATTAACGGATACTTTAAAAATGTAATAGGTAATGAAGCAAATAAAAAACCTGAAATTGGTTTATAATCGGTGAATGTAATATCAAGAACGCAACAACGTTCAAACATCAGTGTTTTCAAATTACAGGGCATTGAGATTGAATTATTATATTATATCTACGGATGCCAAACACTGTGCAATGCAGTGGTAGGCAGTGATTCGATCTCTTCACGTTGAAATAGATGCGTAGATATTATATGCTTGTTTATGGGCTTTATGTTAGTTTAGGTTTATATTGCATACCATTAGATGTAAGGCTTGCTCGTATTATGGCTCTTTCTTATGAAAAAGCGTCCAAATTGAATTGATAATATACGTTTAAAGACAATTACTTTTTAGCATGTATAAATATTCATGTTTTTGAGTGAAAACTGACTAACATACCAAAATTTTGTAGGCTTATTGAAGTACTGCAAAATACCAACAACGTAAGTTCGTCGAAAATTTTCCTAGAAACACTTTCAAGGACTTAATTTCTCAAATTCTTGAAATCAACGAGAAATATTTCATTATTTTGAAATAATTTAATTTCTGTTTGTCTACAAGATACAGTTTATTAAAAGGTGGATATAATTAAATTAAAAGTCTGTTTCTTTGACGCCGGTACTTGGCTGATATTTTTATTAAAAGCTCTTCTATGCTGAACAAATTTTAGAGATGGACGATGCTGCTAATCATTTATAGCTAGTGTATCGATATTAATTTTAACTGTTTGCGATTTACACTAGATTCATAATATTCAAAGCTAACCTTGCAGTAATTAAAAACACTAAGTAAGTCTTATAATGACTTAAATTTGGAATTATTAAAATTTGATACTTTGCAATAATATTATAATCAGGCAAAGTATGCCACGGTTTAAATGTTTTTTTACGAAACTGAAGTCAGCCCGCTTCGTTCAATTCTTTCGAACATCAACCATATAAACGATGTCGCTTTTTCGACCTAAGAGCAATCCCATAGAAAAATGGCGTAGTTCAGATCAGTGCATACTCTTCTTCTTATCTTATCTTATCTTATCTCTTGTTCAAATTTTGATAGGAAGAAACTCTTGATGTGGACAAATCGCATTCATAAGTTACAGTAGGTACTGAAACTACCTACCTACCTGTGGTATTTCCACAGTTCGAGTAATAATTGTTATAGTTTAAAAATATTTTGTTCGATTTTTCGGGTTTGCTTTAAAGCGATCGAAAACATCCATATGTTTTTAAACTTTTACGATTTAAACAAACTAATTTAAAAAATTTAGTTACAAAAACGCACGAAACACATAGTCCTTGTAGAACTTACCGTCCCGTGGGAAACTAATATACTTAAAGACCACGCGATGAAACAAAATAACTATTACGACCTCCTAAACGAATTAACAAAAAACGGCTATGTAGTTAGTTTATAGGCTGTAGAAGTGGGAGCGAGAGGTATACCAGCAAAATCTCTCTATAACCTGCTGAAAGACCTTGGCTTATCCAGAAGTGCAGTAAGTTCTATACTAGAACGAGTAGTAGGCTCTTATCAGATTTGGCTGGGCAGGGAGAGAAAAACGAGTAGTGAAGGTGAGTGTTGATGTACGTCAGAAATTGGCCCCTTAAACCTACGCACGAGTCACAAGTCTCGGGATCTACTCGGGTTTTCTCTCTCTCTGCCACACGATGAACCCGGCACCCGCACGGTGAATACATGGAATGCTAAGAAGATCGTCTCACTTCGATGAAAAACATAATTTAATTACCTTGACGTTTCGGCAGCGTTACAACTGCCGTGGTCACGAGAAGACTCTTCAAATTCAAATTCAAAATTTCAAAAACACCCATCGTAACAAACTATAACGTTAATAATATTAGTTAAGTTATCAGCTCATCTCTATCGTAGCTCTGCCGAGAGGTGATAATGTAGAAGCAGAAAGCGAGTATAATTACGGCGCGTCCGGGCCCGGGACGGGCTCGGACGGCTTCATAATCGAGCCAATTATGTGGAACCAATAAACAAGACACAATTAACTTCAACTCACCCGCTCTTGGGGAGGCTTCTTATACTTTCTATGAAAATATTTTCTGAGGAAATCATTGATGAGAAAATGTAATGATTGATCGTACAGTTATGCATTATGTTATAACACTTTAAAGTTGCTCACGCTTATATTTTATTCGACACACATTTTTAATACTTTACCCAATTTTTGGTATCATTTATTTTATACTTTTAAATTCCAATCGTTAAAATGTTAACTTAGTCCCACGATTAGGTAACTACATTTGTACCTCTAAAAACTTAGTTTAGAAACAGTTGGTTGGGGAAACAGCTTTTTAAGTTCTACTATTATTATGAGGCTCTCAGTAGTTTTGTCACACTCTTTACAAAAAGTTCAAATAAAATTATTTTTGTGTAAAATAACATGAAAAATGTTATAGTAAAAATATTTCGTGAAAAATAATTCAGACTTCTAAAACCTAAAGAAACACTAAAGTACATTAATTACTTACTTAATTATTATGGTATAATAATAAATCTCACATTGTTTACCTGTGGAAAATTACCTTCCGGGTTTTTTGTAATTTTTGAAACCTGTTGCAATTTTTAAGATAAAATAGTTAAATGTAGTAACTATTATCGCCAGTTTTTTACGTGAACTTTGTTTGCCACACTACCGTGTGTCTAGATAAAGTACGTACCTAACTAGGTTCTGTACAGAACAAATAATTCATCGCAATCATTTATTTGGATTACTATATACTTAATTATATTGTTATCAGTACTTCTGACCAAGTAATAATAATAAAGAACGCGATTGGGCGCTATAGATACTAGATAGATTCTGTTATCGTACATCGTACTTGACCGTCATCTCGACTGATGTGGTGTGATAGACGAGAGGATTTACGATAATTTTACATTTTCCCGCTCTTTATCTTGCTGTTGTTTGCTATTTTAAAAAGTAAGCGGAGCGAATTAATAAGAAAAACTTGGCTAAGCTTAAGTACACGTAAATTTCTTCCACTCCATAGCACTCACGTCACTTCGACAATGTAAAAAACTGCGATTCTTATGAAAACCTCTTTTGGCGCGCCTAGACAGATTTTTCGTGGGCTGTGATTTAAATTCTAGCGTTACGCTCGGTTATGATAATACATTTTCGGGTGAACTCGGGCAATGCAAGAGCGAGAAAGAAAATAAAGTGAACAAGCGCGGCAGAGCGAGAAAAATAATACCTATAGTCAACTGCAGTATGTGTTTTTATGTTTTTTTATTGCGACATTAACTTCTAGGTACTTACCACATTAATTGAACCACTCACGAAATATTAAATTTGCATTTCACATCCATTGCAAAAAAGTTTTGGTTAAACTCTTATAACATATTTTTTATTTCATTAATATTTTGACATTCAGATTTTTTGTAGGCTGTAAGTTACCTTGAGCCATAACGCTTTGAGGTGAAAGGCTCGATCAGGGGGAACTCGGGACCGCCGAATAAATTCGAGCGAGAAATATACAGTTAGCTACTCTTCACTGCTGTGTTTACTATACATATTAAATTTATCATACTTCGTACTAATCTTACCTACTGATATTATAAATGTAAATGTCTGGATATTTGGATGTTTGTTGCTCATTTATATCAATTATAATGCAGTTTTCACTTCTATCATGCGTTCTTAAGCACACACATTTTATTTGTAAGTATTAGGAATAAGAATACATTTATTTTGTAACAAAAATAATTAAGTACATTAGACAACTTTACAACATGAAATGATTTTCTCGGTGAATATATTTCATAATACATAGGCAATATATTTTATTATCGATGTAAATCTTAAATTAATTTTATAAGATCGATTACCTACATTCTGGACATATTTCTACATGGAGACACTACTCGTAGTCATCTAGTCATTGCTGTAGGATCCCCTGTGTTGCAATGACTAGTGCTCATCCAAAGTATTGCTACTCGTAGTTTTTAAGTTGACTTCTATCATATTTTATTATGACGACGAACAACAAATATTGAAGTAAATATGTGGTGGGTAAATATTTATTAATTGAAACTGAAAAGAAAATCTTGGTGTCTTCAAGTGAAGAACGGAATCGGTTCCTTTGAAATAAACGCGCTCCATCGTAGACTGCTGATTTGTTGAGAAGCAGATGTAGTTTTATATTTATAATACTTTATTACTACACCACTACGTAGACAATTAAAATTGGTGAAAATAAAAATTATGTGGTCCTGGTTTAGGTGTAGGTAATTTTGCGTTATTTACGATTGATTTCAGGATAATTAAAAAAACAATTATTGAACCCGATGTTTAACCCGAATATTGAACACACACAACCGTACGTACGTACGTACGTACGTTAAACCGGATAAACCGGTTTAACCTACAGGTAAAATACATTTGTTTCAAAAATGTTTATAGCATATAGCGATCATTTATTTAAATAGAACAGTAAAGTCCAAGGCCATCACTAAAGCATGTAACACCATGCACGGATATCACGTCAGAGCATTATAAATAATAGTCCTCCATTGCAGGTTTCCACACGAATGGCTCTAAAGTGAATAATTACCATAATTGCATAAACCCACTGTTCTATACTTAACTAAGCTGAATTGTGGGAAATTAATTGCATAATTATAATAAAAATGTTCAAACAAATCGCTGCAAATTACTTCAATGTTTTGACGAGCGTGACCATTGTGGTCCTACCACTTTGTATTTTTAAACTTAAAAAGTAAATAAATCAATAATTTCAGATTAACTGAACTAAAAGCTATACAACTTTTTTTACTTACGTCTAAAAGGCTAATAATAAATATATTAAGCAAATAAACATTTAATGCCGTCAACGTCAGTATGCTAGGCACGCTTCTAACGGGTAGTTGGATTGATTGTCTTGATTATCTCCAGACCAAAGAGGATACAATACTTTATTTAAACTCTAGACTGTCATTGGTATGTAGATAATTCCGATGTGCTTATCGAAAGAAGTTTTTTGTTACAGTGCAGTGTCACAGTACATAATATTAAGAGTTTGATAGACTATGGTAGTGTATGGTCCCTATACCCATTACCTAATGTAGTTTACATTGTAATTTAGTTTTGTTGAAGATTATGTCTGTCTGTTAAAAAAGTACACACATAAAAACCTAATATTACCTTAGCGAATGGCCATCAGTTGGGGCTGATCCCGACTTCAAATAGATGAATGGGTAGCGCTTACAACAATTTATATGAATTAATGTTTCGTTTTTGAGTGTCTATTTTTGGTTTTGAAGTCAAGTTTTTTACTACAGTGGGTTTTTTCTAGATTACATCTACTCGATGTAATCTAGCTCTAGCATTATGTAATTGCAGATAATAGATATATACTACTTTTAGACATATACATATATGCTACTTTTTATCACAAGAAAATAACGGGAAATGCGCGAAACCGTAGGCGCTGCTAGTAATGACATATAAATAATCAACCTAAATTAAAATTTCTTATAAGCCAAACTATAATTAAACCGGAGAAAAAAAAAATTGCATAACAAATGTTCATAAAATGTAAACTACTACGCCAAACTGTACAAATTTTCTATGGGACCAAATGGTAGCTATTCTGCATCAAACAAAAAAAATCACGTAATCGGTCAAAAACTTCGAAGTAATCGATGTACATACATATAACAAATACCCGCCGAATTGTTTACCTCGTCCTATTTGAACTCGCTTAAAAATAAGACTATTACACTAGATAAATTTAAAAAGAAAACAATTACCTACAGATGAAACTAGCAGAACCTTGCGGCTTTACTCGCTTGTTTTAGTTCCAGTTATTTTCCTGAGATGAATATCTAAAGCTTTTGTGTAGTTCTAAACTATAATCTACTCGTATCAGTGTTGCAAATTTCAGCCCGATTCGCTCAGGCATTCCGACTTGATTGAGCAACAAACATCCAAACATGTCTAGATCCAAACTCTCATTTATAATATTAATACTTAAGGTAATCATATACTAACTGTTCATGTCCTTGCTCGGGGTATATAAATCATGAAAAATGTGTTTATCCCTTGATGAAGTTCATAATGCTAGAGCGCTCACTGCACCCCTTATATATTGCACTTTCTTACCTTCATCTTTAGCCCCTCTTTTTCCTCTACCAAATCACACTCCATCAAATTGGAAGCTAAATGCTGAATAAAGTTATTTGCCATGAATGCCTCCGGGCACAAATTTCAATTATTGACACATCCGAATAGTTTTGTAGGGGTCCTGGGGTAGGTGGGGTACATTCGACTATAACTGTGCTAGATTTGGAGAAGATGTTAAATGTTCCGGCTAAAGAACCTATTGCTGGAGTTTTGAGAAAAAATTAAACAAATTTCAATATAAATTTAACTGCGAACAAGTGACGTCCGTTCCGCGTTTTTCAAACAACAAAAAAACAAGAAAATATAATAATGTGAACGAAAATTTAAACTTGGAATAAAAACCTTTTTAAAACAAAGAGTTTCATAAATATTAGATCTCGTAAGAGGTTCCATATGCCACAGCTCCCCGATATATAATAGTGCACTTTATTTTACCACACATTTTTTATATATACAAAATAAAGAGACCTTCGGCATCGCATACATTATATTACTCCCATCTCTGTGGCAGCTTCAATATTTTTGAAGTGAAAAACTGATTTAGCCGTGTTGGTAATTCTTGATCCATTGAGATGGCTCAAAAACAGATCAATTTTTTTCTTCAAAAATGATATTGACGTTTCTAACATATTTTTTTCTAAACTGAATAGCTTGTGAGAGAGATACTCTTCCAAAGTGGTAAAATATGTGTCCCCTGCCCCTGTAACTTCTAAAATAAGAGAATGTTAAACTAAAAAAATATAATATACTAGCTGTACCCTGCCACGCTTCACTGTGGCACATTGTAATGCAAAAATTAGATAAAAACAATCCTTGATGGGGATTAAATATAATTCTAAAATTTCAGCTCGATCGGTGAAAAACTTTTTAAGATTTTGAAGCGTACACAAACCAATATAACATTTTTATACATAGAGATGATGTACATTACCAAGTAAACTTTCAACAAAAGTTGGTTTGAACGAGATCTAGTAAGTAGTTTTATATTAATACGCCATAAGAGTTAGAAATCTTTGCGTCATAAATTCACTATTGTTAAAACACTGATTAGAGTAACAACAAACTATAAGAAATTTATATTATGGTATTTGCTGCTACGGAAGCCTTCATGGGCGAGACCGACTCGCACTTGACCACTTTTTGTGTTATTGTCGGCTTAATAATCGAAAGAGACAGGATGTTACGTTGAGGCACACAGTGGTGAATGTATTTTTAACCTCCGACCAAAAAAAGGGGTGTTATAAGTTTGACGTCGATGTCTGTCTGTCTGTCTGTGGCACCGTAGAGCTCAAACGGATAGGCCGATTTCGATGCGGTTTTTTTATTTGAAGGTTAATATCCGTGTGGATGTTCTTAGCTATGTTTGGTTAATATCGATTCAAGATGGCCGCCTCCACAAAATGGCGGACAAAATATTTCTTCACAACCTACCTCTTTTTATACGTTTGACATGTAAATAATATTTACGAAATAAAGATTATGACTATGATTACCAAAATCAAACGAAAGGGCTTGACTAGTAAAATACTATACACTATAACAAATTTTAAATCCAAGATGGCCGCCGCCACAAAATGGTGAATTAGATTATTTTTTTCACTACTACTTCAATATGGGCATCAAACGAAAGGGTTTGTCTAGTAGAATACTTTACACTATGACAAATTTCAAATCCAAGATGGCCGCTACCACAACATGGTGAAATACATTTCTTTTTTCACAACTGTCTTGATATGGGTATCAAATTAAAGGGCTTGACTAGTAGAATATGGTACATATAACAAATCCGAGGCAATTTTTGATTTTGTTCTTGTTAAGGAAAGAAAACGTTATACTAATAAAATCGCCAATAAAATTACGGTCGTAGACATAAAAAATGTAGAATGTCGACGACTGTACCGAACCCTGGGCGTATTCATCTCATAAAAGGGTCAAAATATTTTATTAGCCTTGCGATTTTAACTGCGTAGGACGCGACAACTAGATTAGGATGTGCCCGAGGCGGTTACGACAAATCGAAGCACCCTTTACAACGCCATATTTTCAATTTGAACTCTGAATTTGGAAAAATAAAGTCGGAAATCGCAAGAAGATTAGCTGTTTGAAGGTAAGTGGCAGAAAGGGGACTTTTCAATTTGACTAGCGATGGTCACAAGTGAATGCAACGCAGATTGGTCATGTCAATTGGTGAATATTTTTCGACGAGCAATTAGATAAAAGTCTTGACGAGAAGCCGGAAAAACATTCATCCGTTGATTTTACTAGCTTTGTTCGCAATTTTTTATTCGCTTATTACTCCAGAGCTGAGCCAAAACGTTATTTTTGTAACTTTCAAGAAGAATTTTGACTACGATAGGATACGGTATTAGACTAAATTTTTAAAACCGTTTAAGTTAATTATTTAATATTACATAATATACATACCACTTGAATATTTCCGCAAGAGCCACTGTTTTTACATTAAAAATAAATGTTTAAAGTATAGAGTTCGAAAAGCCCGCCAAAAACGCTGTGTCTGGTCATGTGACGCGCGTGACGTCACATGCCAGTAAATAAATCACTGTTCTCAAAGAAACCGTTTGCTATAGATGGCATATTTACTGGCGTGTTATGTTAACAGCGTTGCCATCCTTAACAGTGCGTTTACGTCGAAGATAAAAATTCAGTATTTTTTCAATTTTCATTGGCGTATTTCACAAAAAATACACACTATATCTACGAAAATAGAGTGAAATATGTTTATATAATGTGTTATCTAATAAGATTATCATAATTTATGCTATATTTTCAACATGTCAAATACCGTATTATCGTACATCTACGTACAAAGTACCTATCCACGTACTTTGCGATTACTTATCTCAAGTAGTTCCAAAAGGATACTTTTATTTTCCAATCCCAATTGATGATCCCAACTGATCCATATTGGCTTTCAAATAAAACAAACGCATTGAAATCGGTCCATTTGTTTGAGAGCTACGATGCCACAGATACACACAGACAGACTGACAGACATCGTCGCCAAACTTATAACACCCCTCTTTTTGGTTGAGAGTTAAAAACTAACAATGGTTTTCCTGACACTGGAGTAAAATCACAGGACCTAAACAGTACTATTAAGTGAAATTACAAGGCATTGAGAAAATATATCTCATATACTAGGATTACGAGCGCAGTGCAGTGCTAGGTAATGCCTTAGACTTTCATGGTCCAATAGCTGCGTGTAACATGTTGTTTACCATCACGCACGTCTCCTGCTCGTATCGTTACTCTATAATATTAAAAAAAACGACCTCCACTACGAAGGTAGATTATTAACCAAACATTTAATAGACTCCACACTACCAGGCTACTTACTACCCATACTCAAAGCCGTCTCCAACCCTACTTAACTCTGGTATTGAGGTATAGAGTTTTCCTAAAATATTCATAGATGCCTCCCCCACTAGTCTGGCAAAGACCTCCCTTTTCATATAACTCGATAAGTAATTCACGGGTTAAGCTGATTTTTATATTGCCTCATGTTTCCATTATGGTAAATTTAATGTTATTTGCATTTAAAAGAGAATTTACTAGAAAATCAGTGTAGAAATAGTAGATAAGTGGCTATGCCGTAAATTTAAAAGTAAGCAACAATATCTACAACGCGTTTCATTTCTCGGTACGTTACATTACACGTTACTCCAGTCTAGACCCGGCTTAACTTAGAGTCTTTGTATTAAACAGTACTAATGTTGCGTAATAGGTACGTTACTTGTATAGCTGCAGATATACTTCTGTTACGCATGTCCGTGACGCGAACTATTAGTATTTAACCCATCAAAAGCGTCTAACGCACATGTTCCACTCCGCTTCTCCGCCACCGCTCCGACACTACGCCGCTACGCCGCGCCGCCGCTGCCTCCCGAAATTAGCCTGTCACGTGACACGATCCTTAGAATTTTCCCCTGCCTAAAAGCCCTAAAAGCTCTCAAACTAAAGAAGATTTATAATCTCTTTTTTTTTTTCAAATATAGTTCAAAAACATTAATTTTAAAAGGCAAAACTTCTTGTTTAAACTTCAAAATGACGGAAAACCGATCGTTACCAAAATTCTTCAGAGGATTAAAATAAATATTTAAACACAACAAAACATTCACGAAGTCGCGTCTTCAAAGAAATATTTTAAAGTATCGGTTGTCAGAAACAAGCCGGTAATTAGAGAGGCGGTCTGACGCGTGCTATTGTCGACGAGGCACGGGGGATAGCGTCAACACCAGACGACAGACGCGGGGCGGCATCATACTCGCGAACGGTCCAAAGATCACAGAGAAAGAAAAAAAATTGGCAGTCATTGGGACTGCCGATAGAAGTGAAAACTTATAACTTAGAATTTGATCGCTTTTTAAAATATCACTTTGGAAACTACACGGGTGAAACCTGAGGTCGTGGCCATGATCATGACCATCTAGAAATGCGTCAGCAGCAGCAGTCACTACCGAGTTTCCCCGAAGATTTCTTTCATTTACAAACGTGACGCTTGAGCTCAATTCACAGCACACGAAAAATCTGTATGTGGTGCGCCAAGAGAAGTTTTCACTTAAAAAATAACAGAAAATACATTTTTTGTTCATCAATACAAACTCACTTAACTTTATTCAGGATTAACTATCCGATGTTATGTGACAACGTATGACTGCCATCTCCGATGGTACTACTACAGTATACAGAAATACTACTAATAGACTGTGGTACCACTGCCTAATAACTTGATTGGCCTCGTGCCTCAGTCAATGAAAACTTCCTGGAATCATAGAGTTCGATTCCCACACAAGACAATTTTTTTTATGGATGCAGATATTTTATCTGTGTAATAGGTCATAGGTAATATTAAATCTGTGCTATCTTGCTAATATGTAATTCTACTAGCAGAGCTCTGTGGTTTTACCCGCATAGTTTCCGTTCCCGTTATTTACCCCGGAATAAAAAGTAGCCTGTGATGTGTTCTTCCAGACTATAATCTGTCTACGTTCCAAATTTCGCCCCGATTCGTTCAGACGTTACGTCGTAATTGAACAACAAACATCCAAATATCCAAACATCATACATTGATATTTATGATACCTATTAGCAGGAAATAGGTTATATATTTTAAATGGGAACATTACATTTGTATCTACATACCACATATGGATATTTGATACTTTTTTAAGTAATAACTATTGAAAGGATTCGAAACTACGACTTCACGATTACAAACTCGCACGTTCTAACCAACTACGTCACCACAGCTTCACTAAACTGCTTAATAAATACAAAATAAGTTCTCGGAATTATTTCATTCTTATAAACTCTTATAGAGACGTTATCACAAGAACGCAGAGATAAATTTATGTGGCAGTAGGTACTTAAACCGTACTCAAAGATATGATTATCTACAGAAAGAAATACTTATCGTGCATCTAATACCTTGTCGTCAAATCTATGCACCTTATATCGATCTTAAGAATTTACTCATGTGAAATGATCCCGTACAAAATCGCACGTAATACCTGCATTCAGGAAGGTTCTTAAAATCTCTCTCGGAAGTCTCGTACCTCCGCTTCCTATTCTGAAAGCCTTTCATGTTATATTTTATTCGAATCTCTGTTGTATTTCTTTACTAGTAACGCTGTGTAGTTATATCAGGTATGTCGGGTAATAAGAGTTCATTTTTAAACGACTTTAATTAAGGAGCACGTTCGCAATTCAGTTGTTGGATCCATGTTCCGCGATAGCTTCGCCAATTGGGAATCGATTTAGTTTTATTAGTCGATCACAGTTAGAGGTGACCCTAAGTTTTATGGAATACGGTGTAGCGGTTTTTGTAATTTAACAAAAAAAGGTTTTTATCTCGTCGATGTTTTCGTACTACGTCGCTGTTTCATTGGAACAATGTGATTAGTAGATTTCACGCAATCCATAATCATAACCCATGAGATGGGCAGGCAACCACACTACGGCAAGAACGCTCAAGGTACGGTGATAGTCACCCATATTATTGGCCAACTGGTGGAACACGTTAGAGCCGCACGTAGCTTATCTAAATCTCGCTCGAGTCGTAGGGACGTCAAACATAACACGGTGTTGCCTTTTTAACCGACTTCCAAAAAAAGGAGGAGGTTATCAATTCGACCCCTATTTTTTTTTTATGTATGTTACCTGATTTCTCGAGAACCTCTGCACCGATTTAAAAATTTCTATTTGTGTTCGGATGTGTATGCTTCTCGAATGGTCCCATATAAATCTTATCGAAATCGGTCAAGTGGTTTTTGAAATATTAACCAAAAACTAAAATTTGCGTACAATTTTCTGGATGACATAGTTGTAGATTTCACAAAAGTTATGAAGCTCGACCCTATCAATACAAAGTTGTGTAAATGCTTTAATAAAACTTGTTTTTAACCCCCGACCAAAAACGGGGTGTTATAAGTGACGTCGATGTCTGTCTGTCTGTCTGTTATGGCACCGTAGTAGAACTCAAACGGATGGGCCGATTGCGATGCGGTTTTTTTTAATTAAAGGTTAATACCCTAGTGGATGTTCTTAGCTATGTCTGGTTAATGTCGATTCAAGATGGCCGCCTTCACAAAATGGCGGACAAAATATTTCTTCACAACCTACCTCAATATGGGTATCAAATGAAAGGGCTTGACTAGTAGAATACTTTGCACTATGACAAATTTCAAATCCAAGATGGCCGCTACCACAAAATGCCGAAATACATTTCTTATTTTTTCACAACTCCCTTAATATGGGTATCAAATGAAAGGGCTTGATTAGTAGAATGTTGTACAGATAACAAATCCAAGGTAGTCGGGGGTTAGTCAAAATTTTTAATCTTGTTCTTGTACACTAAAAAGGGTAAAATAAACTATTTTCGTAAGTCGGTGCCAGGTAGTGGATAGATACTACTTACCTGTGCCTACTTACCACGTGCCTACATAGCATCAATCTACTAACTTTTTGACCTGACTGGCACCGACTTCAAATAGATGAGTGAGTAGCGCTTATAATAACGATTTTAGTTTATTTTTCGCTTTTGAGTGCCTATTCGTGGTTTTGAAGTCGGTTTAATTTTTTGTATGAAAATAGTTTATAAACATCGAAGAAGTTCCATTAAAAAAAAGGACGTGGAATGAATAATAGAATAACTTTCATTTAAAAACCGGACTGCAAGAAATTTACTGTTTAACACACACTGATTGAATCTGAACTGTAGACCTATTCTGCGAGAGGAAAGGAAGTATCAGACATTTTAAACCACCAACGCAAAATGTGTTACATAAAAAGATTATGTATCATAATCTCTTTATGTAACACATACTATCTAAGAACACTGGGGTCATGGAGACGAATCTAACGATATCTTCATCAAAATCCATCCAGCCATTTGGAAGGTATGTTGGGAATAAAGAAATTTACAAACATACAAAATACGCGCGAAAATCATAACCGTTCTCTCAGTCGGGTAATTAGAGTATAGGGCGGTAGGTATTAGCATACTCGCCAAATTGTATCCGAGATAAAAACCGTTTAACTATCGAATTTTGCTGTAGCGTTCAAGACTTTAAAAATATTAGCATAAAAGCAACCAAAACAATTACAATATTGAACAGAAGCTTTCAAATAAAATGAAAATAGGTTCATCCGTTTATGAGCTCTGATGCCAAGTCATACTTAAAACACTCCATGGTTTTTGCGTTGGGGGTTTAAAATGTCTGATACTTCCTTTCCTCTCGCAGAATAGGTCTACAGTTCAGATTCAATCAGTGTGACCGGCTGAGAGGCTTAACTTGGGAGGTGTTGCCGACGCTCCGACACATCCTCTGGGAATCTCGCTCTCACGACCTGCCTGAGAAATTCAATGTACCAAGCGATACGTTGAGATGATACAAGGTGATAGGTGAAAAATTCCGGGAAAGAGCTCATTATACGCGCTGTGTTTTGTACGTGAAAACGCAACATCATGGAATGCGCAAGTAAGTAATGTCAGTAAAAAGGCAGTTTCTTGAATAAAATTAATATGGATCCTAGTTACTAACTCCTACTAACATTACAAATGCGAAGGTTTATTTGTTTGTTTGAAACTTTGTTACTCATTCAACTGATGCAACTGTACTTAAACAACTAAAGCTCTAATCTAATAAACAATCTGCTAGATATAAAATAGTCCGGAATAGCATATAGCCTACTATTTATTACGGAAAATTAACGGGGTTGAGAACTACACAGGTAAAACCGCGGGACACCAATAGTGAATGGAAATTTGTCGTACGACTTTATAACATGTCTCCAGAATCAGATGATTTACATAGAAAATGTATATCTACCTACCTATTCGAGGACTCGAACATTTACAAATAAAAAGTATTTATTGCTGTTTGCAGGTAAGGTAAGATGATATAAAATTTGCTTTCAGGTATTTAGACGACATACTTAATGATAGATTCTTAAAAAAATTTGGTAATGCTGAAGTTGTTATGTTTTAAATAAAATAGATTATTGAAAATCAAAATATTTTCACTAATTAAGAGTCAAAAATAAAATTGTCGGACAACAGAGACTGCTACCGAGCATATAATAACACAATAACTATAATAACTAAGAATTTTAGTATTTAAACAGCATTAATGTTGCACAATGGTACGTGTGTAGCTACAGATATAAGTACTGCTATTAAGCTGGTCGGTGACGAGAATTCACAAGATTTTACCCATCCAAACAGTGTTTAACTCTTACACTACGCGGCTGCCGCCCGACATTAGCATTGTCAGTGACGCGAACATATAGACTTTCCCCTACTATAAAAGTGCGCAACTCGCAAAGTTTTCGCTGCAGACATATTTTTTTTTCACATTTCCGATTCCCTATTTGAACCAAAATTCCGCACACTCCGAGTAGCGGATGGCTATTAAAAAATCATAACTAAACTGCGCGGGAGGAACCTCGACGCAAATAGGCCATCTCAACCCTAAACGAAATGTTTTGATGTGAACCAGGGAAAGAATGCCCCGGCCTCCCCTGATAGTTATTTGATATGATTTATTCATACGAGCAGCGAACAGCGAAGTTTATTTAATAGAAAATGCTTTGGAAAACGTATTTATAAAGCCATTACGGTGGCGTTTTTATTTTAAAGCTGTTGTTGACGCACGCTTGTTATGCAAATGTGGGGGGTGCATGCAGTAAGTACTTAGTATGGCGATTCTTAAAAGTTGAATGTTTAATTCCATTAAGTTAGACCTTATTTATCTCCTCTTATTCGTTACACACTTGACAGAATGCTCGCAGTGTTCATGTGATTAGCATAAGAATTAGCAGCCCACTTCATTATCCCACTGCTGGGGCTCGCAGCCTTCTCTTACAGAGTGCACAGTTCACGGACAGCACATGTCGATAAAACATGACTTTTTTAGGGTTCCGTAGCCAAATGGCAAAATACGGGATCCTTATGGATTCGTCATGTCTGTCATACGTCATAAATTCAGTATTGTTAAAACACTGATTAAAGTAACACCGAACTACAAGAACTTTAATATTAAGTTACTTGCTGCTACGGAAGCCTTCAAGGGCGAGTCCGACTCGCACTTGACCACTTTTATTATTATTTTATAGTTTTCTTGTGAGTATTGAATGACGTGACGAGTAGAATAGGTATTGTGTCTGATTGTAAGCTACACGCCTGCCTATAATTGCACAGTGACACACAGTCAATGCAAAATGAAGAGTATAAATAATTACGTAGCACTGTCTGTAACTGCACTGCGCTCGTCACCCAGTGATATAGGATAATAGGCATGTTAACAATTTTTCAGAACTGCTTTTATTTTGAAGATTGACCCTTGTTTACCGTAGAAACATTTTATTTCAAATTATTAGTATTTTTGATGAGTAAATATACAATATTAGACAAATCTTGAATTTTGCCGCTAAAACACTAACTGATATCACGTCACTAGTCGCAAAACATTGGTCGCGATTCATGACTGTATGTCCAATTTATGTATTTTCTTATCATTACTTGAATACAAACCATCAAAATCGTCGTCGCTAAGATCGCAAACCATAATAAAAATTCAGAAAAGTAAACAGTTTAATCAGTTTCAACAATTTGTTTTGCGACTAGTGACGTAATAATTTATGTTGGTGTTTCAAGTCACGTGACAACAGATTAAAAATGTAGCATTTAAAATCATTTATAATAAATTTACTACGTAATATTACATTATAATAATGTTATTTTCGATATTCTATTAATGCAAACTATCGTAAAATTAACATTAAACATTAATGTGTGATTAGTGTTAACATCCCTATTGATCTCTATGCCCTGTAATTGCTCTAGAAATACGAGTATTCTCTGACATGTTTCCAGCTATATTCTAAGTTTTTCCGTACCTTTTATTGCTTCAAAACTTTTAAAACGCTTTTTTTAAGTTTATTATAAGTTAACACTTGACCGCCATCTCGCCTGATGTTAAACGATGATGCGATCTACAATGGAGAGTGATTACCCAGAAGAAACCGACTCACTCTCGATTTGAAGACACCAAGATTGTAACTACACACTGTTAGTTCTTTCAGTTGTGTAAAGTGGGGTAGTTGGGGAACTGTCGCATCACCGACCGCTTTTCGCGTCTTTTTCGTTCTTCCTTTGAACCTATATTTTAATGCCTATAAATATTATACGAACTGAAAATGTGAAAGTCTCTGTGAGCGCGCGGCCGCACAAAGGACAAAGCAATCATAAAGTATGCAAGTCCGCCCACGTAATCTCTGAGTGGAGGATCGCAGCGATCCGCCCCGCCCATTACCACAAGCCGCTTACAGCTTACACATACCAACTGTAGAAACCCCTGAAATATAGGTACAACATAACATTCTACATTACTAAATCTATGCTACGTATACTTATAATTAAAATTATAAAGGTTATTTGAACATTTTCTTTAAAAGGATATTTAGGTCCGTTAAAAAAAATTACACTGCCTACCAAACTAAGGGCTGGCAAAAAGTCGCAGGGCCCAACATACCTAATCTTACTAACTAACCAAACGAACATTTACGTAGAACATACCTGAAAGCTTTCCATATTTATAATCGCCATATTTACTCACCGTACTCAATGAGCATACTAATCTCATAGGTCTCAAGATGTCTAGCGATCTAGACGGTTCACCTTCAGCTTAGAATGACGCAAGCAGGAGAAACCTGGCATTCCCAAAATGGCGTCCTACGGCCGTAGCGCGAGGATTCAGCAACTACAGTCTTGAAACCGGTATGTAGAGCTAATATTATTTACATATGCAAAACCTAGTTTTAATACATTCAACAACTTTAATTTATTTTAAAATTAATTTACGGGTAACTCATGCGCGCTATATTCAGTCCAGTCCGATTTAAGTTTCAACCGCAAATAGCGACCCTTTTTAAGGAGAGTGTACGTGCGTGACGGCTGCTAGTTTTGGCACTGAGTACCAAGAGAGAAATTTAAGTCTGACTGGACTGACACATCATGTGAGTTGCCTCTGAATTCTCTTAAAATGTGTAACAACCACGTTAATTTTCTTTAGTTTAGATGTATCTGTAAAATGAACTGAAAATATTCTTTACACTTTTTTATTCATTTAGTTTTTCAAATATGCGACTTACTGAGTCTGCCTGGGGAAGTATCACCTTTGCCAGTTATTGTACTGCCAGGCAGTTACACAGTTATGTGCAAATGTTGCTGTGTTCTCGTATGAAGTAAAACGATTTCAGAAATTTCGAAAGTGTTTTGGACCTATGATATTCAAATAGTTATGTGGCATCATCTCATGGGAAGGCGTATTGTTTACCATTAAGTGCATGTCTTGCTCGTCCCGTTTCTCTATGTTATAAAAAATGCTAATTATACTCAGCTTATTTCAAAGACACCTACGATATTTTTGGCGTCAGATGGCCTCTACTGGATACCAAGCTCTGTAGGGCCCTGTAATCATATTCCCCGTAATATATATGTAGTAATAAGTATAATAAGTAAATAGTAATAATTCCCCGTAATAATAGTCTATGATTACGGTTTGTAGTAGCCGTAAGCCGGTAGTGGTTGTGAGCAGAGCTCTTATACTAATATAGATCCTTCTAAACCAATTTACAAAAGTAAAGATGCAGACATAAGTATAGAAAAATATGTTAAATGAAGTAGTATTGATATGCGTAGTATGACAAAGTAGCAAAGTACCTATGCAGGTACAAACATATACTATCGATTTTATATAAACATGTTGTATTTGGCCTATTTAACGTACACCTACTCTTTTAATACCTACCTAATATTTCGAAAGATATATTCGCTATAGTTTTTCAAACTTTCATTTAACCTAAGTTCAAACGTAAATTCAAAGAAGTATCTTTCAGAGGTGTGAGTGTAGAAACAGGCGGTCCTCCGTATGTGCGGTCCTGAGTGGGTTTGCATATTTCATGCGCGCTTAATGTTGGGCCGCAGTAAGCGGATTGTGGCTTGCGGCCCGCTAAATGGCGCCACTCCCTTTGTTGCTTGTTCGCTAATGCGTGTATTCTACGGAGCTATGCTGGTTCATAGAGAGAGGTGGTTAAGCACCTAATGTACATCATAAAAATTTTGCTGTTTTAGTTAATATTTATTTTTTGTTAGTAAATCAAAATCTTAGTTTTAATTTTGTACAATAGAAATATAAAACAAAAACTGCAACAAATATCGTTCAAGTTATAAATTATTAATCAAGCCATTTATGATAGCATATATACCATTATATTTTAATTAGAAAACCATAACATGTATGATAATTTTAATTATTATAGTTCCTAATAACAGTAAAATTAATAAAATACACAACTACGAAGAAAATTACAAAGGCAAAATACTCGTAATATCATTGTCATTTGCACTTGATGGGGGGTTAGAGGAGTAATTATATCTTCACCGTTAGTACTAAATTGAAGCTCTTGCTACTACTCTTTTATTCTTTGGATCTTTCTGTTTAACTCCATCCTACACAGCAATGGTCAGGTAAAACTCAGCTTGTTTCGAAGCCTAAGATATAACCTTGATGGCCTCTAGTGCCTACTGGACTTTGAGCTAAAATAAAAGTACTTAACCTAAACTTTCTAACTATAAAGTAATTATACTTATAAATAAACTCAGAGCATACATAAGAGTGATTTTTTTTCTAAAACTCTCAAAAGTAACTTTTGGCTTCTTAAGTACATGTCTTTCGTTTTTAGGGTCTATAGTGTCCACCCGCAACTTCGCGTAGAGTTTAGCAAAGAAATATTCTCAAATGCTATTTTTCTTTCGGTAGAAAAATGATACCAGCCTAAGACCCCATCGGAAACTAATATATGAACTCCAAAGCATAATCCGTTAAGTTCTTGCGACAAAATTTAGCAATAACTATTGAATTCAAAGCATTTGTGTATTAATAGTTAAGACCTTTCAAAAACTAAAAATTTTCAACTTTGATAAACTTAAAAGTTTGCTTATGATTACCTACAATCGGCATTAAATGCATTTCTATCTAACATGAGTATGCGTAGGTATACTTATTTAGTATCTGCCTCAAATAGTAAAATCTTAACTTAGTTTTGGACTAGACAGTGTAGTGTGAAGAACGTCCACCAATATTACAGAAAATTCAGTACACCATCAAATGCGGAATTAGCGTCGCTCGATTTTCGAAGAATGTTCCACTTTATTAGATTCCATAAGCTCTATTCATCTTTTTTCGCCCTCGGAGGGTACTTGGGAGCATCAGTACGTATTAGTGAATAATGGGATCGAACTCCAGGGCCCGATGTCTCGCATTACAGCCGTAGAGAGTAATGTACGCAATGATAATAGGCTGACGTATTAGCCGATTATGGTATGTGGTACTCAAACTTCTAACGACAATACTTTTCAGCTTGGCATTTTTTGAAGATGAAAAATTAAAATGATGACAACATTATAATTTACCAATGACAAGTTCTTGATAATCTTTAGCTCGTCATAATTCTACAGATAACTCATAAATATGTCCTTAATATATTTAAGTAATTAGGTATGTAGTGTAGTGTAGTTTCCATTGTGATTTAGTTTTATTAATAAAGGTTGTGCCTGTAAATTAAGAAATTAGGATGTTTCACTATCTCACAGAAAGTTTATAGAAATTATAATTTTTATCAACCTAGATTGTCCCACTAGTGAGCAAAGGAATTTTTTTCCTCAAGATAACTCGTCGAAACCCTTGTACCTTGCCTAGCTAAAACCTTTTTTTACAGAATTGATTGATTATTTTGGTATCTAAAAACAACTTTTTTTATACATAAAACAATCAATACAGAAGTTGAGTTCGTGTCTGTATTTTACGTTTCACACATACACTTGACAATTGTGCTAGGCTTATAAGCTCTGGTTTATGCAAATCTATCGTGATAGTTATAGGTAGTCTTTTTTTTTAACTTCATTTTAAACTCAGATATTTCCGCACCCCGAAGAGCACTAGTCATTGAGACTATTAACACGCAACTGTCACAATGCAGATTTAGTGCTAGTATCCTTTAATTATAATAAAATGCAGGCATACAATATTGACAATATTAACAAGAACAAAATTAAAACCGACTACCTCGGATTTGTTATCTGTACAACATTCTACTAGTCATTCCTCCATCATCCATCCCTTTCATTTGATACCCATATTAAGGGAGTTGTAAAAAATTAAATGTATTTCGCAATTTTGTGGTAGCGGCCATATTGGATTTGAAATTTGTCATAGTGCAAAGTATTCTGCTAGTCAAGCCCTTTCGTTTGATACCCATATTGAGGTAGTAGTGAAAAAATAATATGATTCGCCATTTTGAGGTGGCGGCCGTCTTGGATTTGATTTTTTTCATAATGCATAATATTCTACTCGTCAAGCCCTTTCATTTGATATCCATATTGAGGTAGGTTGTGAAAAAATATTTTATCCGCCATTTTGTGGAGGCGGCCATCTTGAATCGATATTAACCAAACATAGCTAAGAACATCCGCACGGATATTAACCTTCAAATAAAAAAAACCGCTTTGAAATTGGCCCATCCGTTTGAGCTCTACGGTGCCACAGACAGACACACACACAGACAGACAGACAGACATCGACGTCAAACTTATAACACCCCTTTTTTTGGTCGGGGGTTCAAAACGACTTCGATGTTCTAACTGACTATTTAATTGTAACACAGTCTTAATTTTGAACACACTTGCTTGATATTGAGATTAAAATAGTATGAAAGACAAGTTGTATTATTTATTGCCGCAATATTTTCATTTAATTTTTTGTCATAATCGTATCATGTTGTTTGTTTGATGAGAATAAAACAGAAAGGATGGAAATAAAAATGTCGTCCGTGCCTGCTTGATGCTCTAGTTATACATAGTGTGGAAAAAGTCAGTCTTCTTTCGGTCGTGTATTAAGTTGCAATAATATGTTAAAAGTATGTAATAATTGACGAATTTCTCACGTATTACTATGGACCGATAGTATATACTCGTACCTACCCGTAAAATAAAAGAAAAATGTGTAGGAACCACATTAATTTTCATATCCTCATTTATTTAGTTCTCACAAAAGTTTGAGGATGAGTGTACCAAATAAAATATCAAAAGATGTTTGTTCGATCACCTGTATGATTCCATTAAGAATTACAGGAGATTAGTTGTAAGCTGGCGAACAATACATTCGATTCGGCCGTATTTGTTGTGGCAAGGAGAATTTGTAAATATGTACATAGGAGTGTTGGTATATTACCGTCATAATGAGCTGTTTTCAAAATGAATAACTTCAAAGCAGTTTCAAGAACATACATATAAGTAAGTATTATATCAGCTATCTGGCTTCCATAGTACAAGCTTTGTTTAGCTTGGGGTCAGATGGTGTTGTGTGTGAAATGTCCACCCATATTAATTTATTATTTATACTTTGTGAAAAGATCATATCGACGGTAAAAAGCAAACCTGCTGTAACCCACAGAATGCAAAATGTTCACCAGAGCCAAAAAACTTTTGAGATTTGACAAAAAAATTCATAACTCTAAAACCATTATTTCTATAAATGTAATTTTTAGAAGTAAAACGCATAATTTTATTGTTTATTAAATGAATTAACTAAAACTTACCAAAAGTTTGTTTATGTCTATGTTTTTGTGGGTTACAGCAACATCACTTTTTTTTTCTGGTACGCAAAAATGCTGTGAATGAAGCAGGTAAATGTATGGACTACTCCAAAAGAAACATTTTACTTAAAAGCAATGTTGTCTTAATAACGTATGACAATTATTCAGTTTTGTTAATTATGGCGCAAATAACATTAGTATTTATTTCTGGGTACATTTAATTGTATATTTACTATTAGAAATTATGAGAGGCCAGTAAAATAAAAACGATGTAAGTATGGGATCATATAAATTTGGCATTATTTTAATACGTTTATGAACAATTATCACTATTAAATTTAGTTTTTTTTTTAATTTTAAAAGAACCAAAAAACACTTTTGGGGACTAAAAACACAAAATCGGAAATTGAAAACTTTAAGTAACCTACTTTCTGCCTAAAGCCTTCGGATCGATCGTGATGCTCCACCATGACAATGGTGTTAAGCAATACACCTGCCTATCATATTATAACGCATTGGATATGTTTAGGATGCTGGGTTGGTTTGAATGTGGCATTAACCTCAGAAACTCATAAAAGACGAGTACACCTCTCACCTACGATTCGGAGGCGACACCATTATAATGGCCGAAACGCTGGAAGATGATTCAAAAGATGTTGATGGACTTAGCTAAATTTTCCCAATGCATCGGTATCCAAATAAACTTGGATATAACCAATATTATGGTGAACGAGCTCACAACTACGGGACCGGTTGTCATAACTAGGAAACGCTTGAACTAGGGGAAAACAACTTCGAAAGTGAGGACATGAGAAGAATTTAACTGGGCTGGACAGCGTTTGGGAAACTACGTCGAGCTTTTTCGTTACCTATATAGACCACAAAGCTAGAAGGCAAAAGTTTTTAATCGGTGCGTTCTACCGGTCATGACCTACAGTGCCGGAATTGGGAAATTGACAGTTAAGACCATCCACAAGTTTAAGGTTGCGACCTTACACAGCGTGCTATGGAACAAGCTATGCTCGGTATCTCTCTGAGGGACCATACATAATATTCGAAACGAAGTCATCCGTCAGACGACCAAACTTAGCGACATAGCTCAACGTCTTACCAAGCTGAAGTGACAGAGGCCTAGTCATATCTGTAGCAGGACCGATAATCGTTGGGGTAAATGTGTCCTCGAGTTGAGACCAAGATTACGCAAACGTAGCTTAGGACGTCCTGAAACCAGATAGAGTGACAATATACGTAAGGCTGCAGTCAGTAGTTGGAGAATAAAAGCCGACAAAGGAGCTGATTGGCGTATCGTGACAGAGGCCTATGTCTAGCAGTAGACTAAGTTGGGCTGATAATGATGATGTAGGTATTGAGCTTCAACAAAAGTTGTATAACAAGTATTGTTTGTTAAAATTTACACTAAATGCCCTTAAATGGATGCAGGCTGATCACCTTGTAGAGTTAAAAATACATACTTACTAGCGGCCCGTTCCGGCTTCGCTCGGATACGAGTATCGTCACATAAAGCCCATTAATCGAAATAATAACTATCCTATCTCTCAAGTTGGATCGAACTGTACATGATGTGCGAATTTTATTTTAATCGGTTAAGTGGTTTAGGAGTCCATTGAGGACAAACATTGTGACACGAGATTTATATAATTGTATTAAGATTATACATACAAATACCATGACACAGAACAAATTTTTGTATATGTATTTGCGTATTTATGTACGTTAATATAAATTATTGTTGTATTTATTTATTGTACGTAGGTATGTTTAATATCAAAATTATATGTGTATCATATTGTTAAATAGTCTATTTTTAACTATCATAACACGACATCTTATTTTACTTCTTTTGTTTCTTTCGCACTCTATCTTTTTTTTGTGTTGGGGAAATACATTTAATATGTATCGCCACCACGGATATTCGGGTGATCCCCACTATGCAGGGACATGGTGAGGTATGTCGGGCTCGACACCACGGGGACGATATACATTGTGTCCCCCTATCGACTAAAACCCCCACAGATTTCTGCATGGCCCGGGGTCAGGATCGCGGGTCATTTTTCGCATTCCCCGTCAACGACCCTGACCCTTGCCACTACCCTTGCACCCGCCTCGCGAGGAGTGTTAGCACCGGGCATTCAGCTGTAGTGACGCGCCGGAAATCAACGGCACGTCAACTCCTCGAAGACCTCCTCTAGCCAGATGGCCCTAAACGTTCGACGCCCCAGGCCTTCCAGTGGAGACGGGATGCGAGTCCGGAGTCGCAATCTCCAGGCTTGTCCCCGTGTCCGCTTCCGCCTCAGTAGAGGAGCGAGAAGCTTCCAACTCTCGCTCCTCTACCTCACACGACCCCTCACTGTCAATCACGCCGAAGATGGTCGACAGCAAGAGGTCCACTCTCACCACCGCGGCTAGGGATAGCCGCAGTTCCACCTCTATGGCTGCACCGTGGTCCTTTTCCTTCCACTGAGCACTCTGCTAATCAGAATGCTCGTGGAGAACCCTCATCTGGAAGCCTTAGGAATTTTAATTGGTTGATATGTAACCTTCCCAAGTCTTCCAGTCCCTCCCCCAACCTCTACACACACTGCTCAGGGGGGTGAGGAGCGCGTGTAGAAGTTCCCAGCTCTCGCCGGGATTTGCCATCACACAACAAGATGCCACCATAGGCACCACGTAGAGGTTCCCGAGCCATGCACCCCTTCGCACTCTATCCTCGCTGTACTCTTATTTCCTGGTTTTCCTGCTGCTACTGGTTGCTTAGAAGAGATCACTATTAGCGATATATTATAAGGTCGCCATTCATGGCACTAGAATTAAGTAATGTCTGTATCGTTTAATTGTTTGTATTTTTCGGGTGTGCATAATAAAGTGTTTCTGTTTGTCTGTCTGCCTTCCCAAGTTTCCACAATAACGTACATTACTAACTATACGCGGTGATCTGTGGTGAAAATGGCGCGGGCGTATTTTACAATGGCGGTAAATGACCAAAATCTACAGAGGACTGCTGTGTTGAAAATAGCTTAAATAACAAAATCCGGTACATTTTAGAGTTCTTAAGTTGGCGTAACTAGTTTTTGTCTATAATACCATATTTATTTAAAATGTAGTAAACTACAATGATCCATATTTGGTTATATAATAGATATAGTAAATACCATGCGTTCCTAAATTGTTATAAGCAATTATGCTGTTACCCACAGTCCTCAACATTTTATAACGATGTTATTACAATAATCACATTATTTGCAAAATGGAAATTGGTGTAAATGGCAAATGAAAGAAAAAGGCCGTTTTTATGTTGTTTACAGCAAGTGTTCTGTTGTCTTTTTTGGAAAATGGAAAATAATTCAATGCTGTACAAAAATTTCTAGAGGTCGTAGAGAGACGGGAGTAGGACAATTCGACGCAGTATTTTTTTCTGATTCTAAATCTGCAATAAAAAAATTGCCAAAGGTTACAGCAGGTTTGCTTTTTACCGTCGATATATACATCAGCACAATTTTGACTCAATCATTGGACAAACTACGGTCAAATTATGTTAAGCGTCAGATAGGCGCAATCTTTTTTTTAGTACCTATAGAGTGAAGAGGCGAGCAGGACATGTGCCTGGTGGTAAGCTACATGCCTGCCCATAACAGCACAGTGACACACACACAGCTACTGGAATATAAAGAGTCCAAATCATTAGCTAGCACTGCACTGCGCTCGTTACCCAGCGATATAAGATATTTTATCTCTATGCCCTATAATTTCCCTGGAAACATTGCCCTTCAAACTGAAACACATTAATGTTTGCACATTACAGCTTGGCGGTAGATTAACAGACAAACGTGTGATACTTCCCTAGTCAGGCGCTGCAAAGAGCTCTACCATTACTACCTATACCTATGTCATGTTTTTTCTTCGATGCTGTGTCTTGTCTGAAAACGTCGCTTCGCATTTAAACATTTACTCAAGGCTTTCCCGAGCCAAGGAACTGTCAAACTTTTAAGTATAATCAAATAAGAACATAATTATTTATTATTAATGTTTTTATTTTATATGATAGTGACTGGAAGAGTCCTAAGTGTGCCTGGTGTTGGTCAAGTCGCCAGGTCGTTATGTTACAGTGTCACGGAGTCATATGAGCATGTAGAGCTCAAATCACTGTACTGGTATTGTCACCCAAAGCTTTAAGATGATTTGTCATTCATTCGGACGAAATTTATTTTATATCGGGTTTTGTCATAAAGCAGTTAGTAGCGATAAACCAATATTCTAAAGCAAATGATACTACGTAGTATGTAGTGGGTAGAATTTGAAGTAGGTCTTTCGCTTTCCAGGTAGTGGACCTTTTGAGTGACTTGAATTGATACCCTTGCTTGAATAAAAATTTTGCGCGAAAGAGCAGTTTTGCGGTGATATTCAGTCGCCGGTCACAGTTGGGTTTTTACGATAAATATAATATTGATGTCTTCAAAAATGAATTTGTTCTAGGTAAGCACGCTCCATCGTAGACCACATCGTCGTTTAACATCAGATGAGACGGCGGTCAAGTGCAAACCTATCATAAAAAAGTGAATCCTTGAATTTTCGTTATCTATGCCTATCAGAAAAACACCAACATTGTCGGATTTTAATCAAATCAATACCTTTTATCTGCCATAGTTATCACATGCTTGGAGATGTTTTTATCAAGTACTAGCAGTGCTCCGCGGTTTTACTCGCGTATTTTGCGTTCACGTAATTGTTCCTAGAAGGAAATAGCCTATGTGTTACTCCAGACTTATAATATATCTGTGTTGTAAATTTCTGTGATGTTTGATCTCTGCTGCGGCTAAGTAAAGAACCGTGGCTGTCCCTAGCCAAAGTCGTGAAAGTAGACCTCTCCCTGCCAACCATTATATCCGAGATGCTAGAAAATTAGAGGTTATGTGAGGCGGAGGACAGAGAGAGGAAGTCTCTCGTTCATACGCTGAGACAGAAGCGGACACAGAGGTAAGCATGAGAAGGGGGGAGGAATACTCTGACTCGCACCTTGTTTCCTAGTGGCATAATTGTGGTCAAATGCGAGAGCGGTCCGGTCTGGTCCCGCGAGTCTGCCACCAAACCATTGCTGGAGAAGTCTGTGTGAGTTTTAGCCGATAGTATTCAATTTTTTGGGGTTTACTCTCTGGGTGCCGAGCCCAACATAGCTCGCCATGGCCCTGCATGGCGAACGACGCATGAATGTATTTACCACACAAAAAAAGTGTTGGGCGTACGTCTGTCGTCTGAATTCGATACAGCATAAAAACACACAATCTTAAAGTAAAATATGTTAACATTGATCCCTTAGTGATACAATCTAGAACTTTTCAAGGACAGAGTAAATACATAGGTATCTTTTAGGCCAGTTTCATCTTCGTAGTCAAAAGCGGACGCGTGATATTTTTTTTAATGTCGCGCGTAACGTACCTTTTCATAAACATAATGTTTTAAAGAAAGATTGAACCTTAAAACTTACTAACCTACTTTTGTAACCTACTTTTGAACTTCTTTTATCTAAAGTGGAAGCGAGATGGAAAATTTAAAACTATAAGTAATTTTAGGAATTATCGTCAAAAAAATTGATAATTTTAGTATGTAGGTACGTAAACTCAACAGCCACAAAAAAAATGTTTGAATTTTCAATAAATAATTTCTTTATGAAATTTTATACGTATGAGATGAAAATGCTTTAAAACAAAATAGTAGGTAGATAGTAAGTAGGTGCACACCAATGTGCTTTATGTAGGTGACATATTACTCGTATTAACACTAACTAAACCAAATGACAATAAAAACTAGAGAACAGTTTGTACTCGTATCCAACTAACTAGAAGTACTTACATTAAGCACATCTGAATTATCCGTGGACAAGTCAAGATCAGCGTGTCCAGCAGTCCAGCTTGCTGGCGGCATTAACATGCTGAATGGCAATGCTTATACGTTGAGCAAATAAACGCCTGCATTCTGGTCGTCAGTCACGACGCTCAGAAAAGTTATTGAAAAGAAATGAAAAAATATATAGATGTTATTATTACTCTGGAGTATTTTATCACTTACAACAGAAAATGGGAAAATTCCTCGCAGCGACAATCTAACACACTGACAATAAAAGTTAAGCCCTAAATACGCGGTGTCCAGCAAAGCCCGCCTTTGTGCAGTAATCTAAGGCTTACGCTGTCGGCGGCCGGATCCGAGAGACGGCTTTCTAAGGGCATCCCTAATGCTTTCATTGTGTCTTTTAAAAGGAACAGAGCTAATTTCGTGACGGAGAAAAATTGTGATTGACAAGAATACTGGTGATATTTACGTTTACATACACGGCCTTCCATTATTAATACAATATGACACGGCCTAGGATACCGCACAAAGTCCAAATTTATTATAGATTTAAATATGTAGGTACACCCAAATTGTGTCTAACCCACTAGTTGGAAAATCAGCCTTATCTAGAGTGTTTCACAATAACGCAGCGTGAATAGTATGTTAAACTTTAATTTATAACGTACTAGCAGCCCGCCCCGGCTTCGCACGGGTATTATGGAAAATAAGTATAAAACAAAATTATTAGACTTACAAATTTTAACACACTCTTGGCAGAATTGCCATGCTTAGTACATACGGCCAAGACAAAACACACAATCCCAATCATCTGTTTATCATTTAAAACGCATGTTTTTTTTGCCTATTTTACTTCATTAAAAAAATGCGGGAGCCAGAAGTTCAAGGGAGGTCCTGAGAGGAGCGAGCCAAGCGAGGTCGCCGCTGTAGCGAGAGGTTACACTCAATGACATAGAGCTTCTGGCTCCGGGAGCTCACCCGGAGTCGAACCTCAGTGATAGACCATAATAGGACCAATTGTTATGTTTAGGTATCGTTATGCTTCTCTCAATATGTGCCTTTAAACATAATGCTAAGTTATGTTTATGCTATATACGGTAGCAAAAATTATGCGAAAACTGTTATGCGTTAGTTGTTATGGTATATTATCATTAGTTCTAAAAACGTTAGGCGTGTCTGGCGGCGTTGTTATTTCCCTTTTACTTTTACGCATCAAATCAAAAATTAAGTAAATCAGTAAATATTTAATGGTTGTAATTTAGTGTTAAAAATCTGCTAATGCCACCTACGACGTAGTTTATGGTTGTGCAATGTTTTATGTAGGTACTAAAGTCTATTACTTCCAAATACGTACTAAATAGTTACGGCTGGTCTAGTCGGGAGAACGGCGGCGCCCGATCTGGAGCCCCGGTTTTAAATCCCACATGCACCAGGCACCACTGTCTTTTCGGAGTAATATGCGTAATACCGCAAAACTTAAAACGGCGAAGGAAAACATCGTGAAGAAATCGCCATGTACTTAGAATCTTTTGAGGTCATGTGTCATCCACCAACCCGCACTGGGCCAGCGTGGTGGATTATGGACTTGACTCTCTCCTTGCGAGAGAGGGCCCCGAGTCCCAGTAGTAGGAATATTTAGTGGGCTGCTTATTGAATCTATTGACACAGCTAGATTTCTGATCGTCTCATCATCGTAGTCCTTAATGCTCGTTTTATTCTAATTTAGTAAGTAGGATAAAGGGGACCTTTGGGGATGACCTATATCGTATCTTATCCCCCAGCTCAAATTACACGTGCATCACTGTTTTTTCGAAGTCATGTCCGTAATGCCTCCAATTTAAAACGGTGAAAGAAAACATCGTGAGGAAACAGAAATGGAATAAATTTAATGTAATACTGTGTAGAAAGTGCGAGAAAACTTGAACAATAACAGTAAAGGTAGAATAAACTTATACAAAAGTAGTTCTGAAAAGAACATTTTGATAGGAACATAAAATGTGTTACGAAAAAATGTTTAATATTTAATATCATTTGCGTCCACTACCTACGTAGCGAGGCGACCACGCGAATTAGTAGACGCGCGCGCGGCTACCCGTACTTACCTATTTCATAGCTGCGAACACCTCTCCCCCGTGCCTCTATCGGTGTTGCGCCGCGCGGCGCCGCATTTTGATAGGATTGATATTTTTGATTTCGTTATATCTTTTGAATGGAATGTCCCACTTCAATAATTCAAAAAGTAATCAATAGGTATTAAAAGAGTCTTGAATAAGAAATAATTTATTTGGATAAGAATTAATACAAATGTGTTGATAACATGGTCTGAATTTGATAGGCATTTTTACCTACTTTTAAAATGTAAAAAAGTAGTTGTAGCGACGTAATTACTGTAGTTAGACATATGGTCCCGCGAAGTTTTTTGTAGATTTTAATACGCTCTATAATATTGTAGAACATTGTTTTGGTCTATCATTAGTACTTTCCGCAGCGTATGCGATGAAAGCCATTTTATGACTGTTTTTTTATACCTTGCGTTGGTTTTAGCAAAAATTTCCGTGAATATCTCATTTTTTTCGTGATAAACATAGCCTATGTTACTCAGTGATAATGTAGCTTTCTATTGGCAAAATAATTTTTGAAATCGGTCCAGTAGTTTTTGAGTTTATTCGTGCCATACAAAAATACAAAAATACAAATCTTTCCTCTTTATAATATTAGTATAGATTGATTGTCCATTGAACAATTAGATTTGCTGTAGAATAATAAATAATGGATCCCGACTGTTCAGTTGTTATGTTCCTTTACTGGAATATTTTTTTTTTCTGCAATAGTATTAATTCCAAACATATTATAGAATTCTAGACCACTAGAAATCTAAGTGCTTGTTTTATACTTTTCGGTGTTTTTAGTAGTTATGTAAGTACGTAGTTTGGTTCACTTTTTATGCAGTCGGGTTTTTTGAGTTTTTAAATTATATTTTTTTATTTTATTCTTTTTAGTTATGAACAATGTTATGACAGTTATTATGCTCAACAAAATATGCATCATTTGGTTCTTGACCAAATGTCTTCGTTTCTACTCATAATATGATAAGTAGGTTTTTCTACTACTTACATGTAATTCTTATAGCTTTGTGTAAGTGCCTACCTATATAATCATAGATTATCAACTGAAGTTGAGTATTAAATCGTTTGAAGTCGGAGATGGGCGACCGAAGAGGTAAAATCCGAGAGCGATTCCGTGTTCGTACCATCAGGGGGCAGTGTTCACCAAATCCATACATAGTAATGAGTGCAACATAACCCAGCCGTGTCCCCCGGGCGGTAGGGTATACGTAAATGCATTTCTTCCAAGTACGAAAGCAGGGAGTCCAATATACCTACTAGATACTTTTTTATTTTTGTCCATCCACATTCACACGTACAACTAGTTTATTAAATAAAGAGTGACGAGACGAGCAGGACATGTGCCTGATGGTAAGCAACATGCCTGCCACATAACATCACAGTGACACGCAGCTATTGAAACATGAAGAGTCCAAATCATTACCTAGAACTGCACTGCGCTCGTCACCCAGAGATCTACGATGTTATATCTCTAAGCCCTGTAATTTCTCTGAAAACATTGCCCTTCAAACCGGAACACAGTGATGTTTGCAAATTACTGCTTGGCGGTAGAATAACTGGCAAAGGTGTGGTACTTCCCCAGGTGGACTCTGCCAAGAGTCTTAGACGTTTTCTGCTACCTAAAAACCTATAAATGTGAGAATGATTGTTGCGCAACTTTAAATCGATACACATCCTAAACGGTCAGCCAAATCAAAAAAAGTTGAAAAAAACTCATTTTTATTTTTAAATACCTATTCAACGATACCCCTCTTGACATAGTTTGTTGACTTTCATTTTTTTTTATTTGGAAAATGTGGATTCCGTTAGCCTCCATATTGAATTTACACTAATAATGTCATGTCTTTAGTGTCACTTGCGAGACTAAGAGGAAACGATTGACGTGCGAATCATAAAAATCGGCCCAAGCGTTTGGGCTGCATTGTGCTTCAAAGAATCATACATACATACTCATATATACATAAATATATAGACTGATAAACACATTACCACTCCTTTGCGTCGCGCAGTCGGGTAAAAATAAGGCCCCAATACTCTCAGACACTTTCCGTCGGCCGTTTTGCTTGACAGACGCTTTAAAACTCCCAAAATAATGACTTAACTTCACTTAAATTCTCATACTCCATTTGTATATATGTTTATCAGACAACTATTTTAAAGCCTTTTCCGAAAAACAAGACCGATCTAAGGGGCCAGTAAACTCATAATCTCGTACATAAATGTCTTTATGTACCTTCTGGACCCATATCTCAAAATTGGCCGTCTAAGCAAGTTAGCGGGTAAGCATGTGTTCTTAGTACGTACTAACTCTACTAAATCGTCCACATTTCGTTCATCAGAAAATACATGACGTTTGGCGGCCCTGGGATCTTACCCTGTGAAAGGTATTAGTAAGTACTTGTAGATTATGGCACAGGTGTCTGATGTTGGTGATTACCGCCGAGCTTTGGCGAGGGTCTTAAGATAACCGAGGACGGTAATCATCAATACACTCGTATATCATACGACGTTTTTCAACACACTTGTCAATAAACTAACAATAAAAAATCATTTCAACAGTGAAAAAGTCGTTATGGCGGGAAAAAATCATAAGTTTTCATATGCGCGCGCAGCTAACAATACCGAACAGCCACAGACAATTTTTTTTGCTTTCTGCATTTCTGCGCATTTAGCTATGTATGAAATTTGTTAAAAGTTTTCTTTATTACAAAGAAAACAAAAGTTGTATATGAGTGAAAGTCTTATTTTTAAACACGTACATCGTACAAGATGAATTTGTCTATTTAAATACGAAGTTGATGATGTTGATGCTGAAGTGAGCAAGCAATAGCTACATTCATTCATTTGTTCTATTGAACACGATCTTTTTTGTATCGAAACTTTTTTAAGAACAAAGCAATTCAAACAATAAAAAAACTCTAAAACTCACTTGCGAGTAACAGTTTGATTATGGATTGAATTGAATTCTTGAATGCTTGCTTCAATGCGGTGAAATTAGAGCACTGTTAGCCACTTTATGAGCAAGTGTGTTGAAAAATATATTACGAACTGCCATCAGAGTTTCTCAGATAGAGGTGGCAACCTCTGACACGGCGCGGCCGGGGCCCACCGATTTCCATGGAATTTTTCCATTAACTCGGCAAATTGCTCGCTCCGTAGGACGATTTATTATTTATTGTACAAGTAAACGGAATATGGGATTAAACTTCATGAACAAGGTTAATAATTGTACATGATTAAAACCCGTATTTTCGTAGTGAATATTTCTTTAGTCTTCAAAATCATGGTGTAGGCAGTTAGCTATATATGAATATCTGGCCGCCATGGTACAAGCTTTGCTTAGTTTGGCGTCAGATGGTGTTGTGTGTCCACCAATATTTATTATTATTTATGTTATTGACAATTATTTGAACGTGCTACACTACTAAGTGTAACGGCACTGCACTTTAATAGCATATACATGGGCAGCTCACTGTATACTCCCACACTCGGGGCTTTTTCTCACCAAGAGAGCATCAAGGCCATTTTTCACCACGCTGGCTACATGTAGGTTGTCTGATTATACATAACTAGATGTCCGCCCCGGCGTTGCCCGTGGTACATTATATAGTACTTATCAGGATCCCGTACATATACAACGGTGAAAGAATGTCGGAAATCGGTTCAGTCATTCCTGAGAATATTGCTTTCAAACAAAACACCTCTTTAGCTACCTGCTACGCCACCTGTCGGAACTTGGTTGTACCAACTCAGATTTAGAAAAAAAATTTGATTATCAAATCTTTTATATTAAAGAGGTATGTAATCTGTGATATTCAATGACGCAATCTTAGACACATGCTGTCATGTGTCATGTCAAAGCATGAAACGTACGAAAACTCTCAAAAAGGAATATTTTTTCCCGATTTTGTTACATTCTTGATTCATGCTCCGCTTCTATTAATAGTGGCGTTATGTTCTATAGCCTAAAGCCTTCCTCGATAAATGGGCTATCCAATAGAAAAATAATCTTTCAATTAGGACCAGTACTTCCCGAGATCCTAGCGTTCAAACAAACAAACAAACTCTTCAGCTTTATAATATTAGTATAGATATCGTCAAAATATGCCTTTCTTAGAACAAGCAGGTACCCACCCTCACGATCTTTTATTTTACCGTTTAAAGTTAGTGGTGATGACTATTACTTGTAAATTTCGCTTTGAAAAATGCAGGCGAAATTCAAATCTAAATATAAATTTAAAACATTATTATGGCCCGTTAACTCTCTCAAAGCCCGCTAATAAGGTAATCCATACAATAAACGGGTAGTAAAATAATCTACATCAACGCTATGGCGTACGTGAATATTGTGGTGACCTATCCCTTTTGTGAGTCAAAACGCCCTTTGGACTCAACACAAGAACATAATTAAAAAATTTGACTAACCCCCGACTACCTAAGATTTGTTATCTGTACAACATTCTACTAGTCAAGCCCTTTCATTTGATACCCATATTAAGGGAGTTGTGAAAAAAGAAATGTGATTTGTAATTTGTCATAGTGCAAAGTATTCTACTAATCAAGCCCTTTCGTTTGATACCCCCCATATTGAGGTAGTAGTGAAAAAAAATATATAATTCGCCATTTTGTGGTGGCGGCTATCTTGGATTTGAAATTTGTTATAGTGTATAGTTAAGCCCTTTCATTTGATACCCATATTGAGGTAGGTTGTGAAGAAATATTTTATCCACCATTTTGTGGAGGCGGCCATTTTGAATCGATATTAACCAAACATAGCTAAGAACACCCGCACGGTAATTAACTTTAAAATAAAAAAAACCGCATCGAAATCGGCCCATCCGTTTGAGCTCTACGGTGCCACAGACAGACACACACGAAGACAGACAGACAGACAGACATCGACATCAAACTTATAACACCCCTTTTTTTGGTCGGGGTTTAAAAATATAATGGTATGATTAATTTATTTTTCTGTATGTATGTATAGATTGAATTTTAATAATACTAATACTCATTATACTCGGACTATATATTATGTCAATGTATGGATGTTTGAATATTTGTTGCTCAATCACGTCGTAATGTAAGAACGTATTGGGCTGAAATTTAGAAAACAGGTAGAATATGGCAAAATATGGGACCCTTATAGATTCGTCATGTCTGTCTGTCTATCTGTCCGTCCGTATGTCACACCCACTTTTCTCCGAAACTATAAGAGCTACACTATTGAACCTGGGTAAGTAGATGTAATCTGTGAACTTCATAAAGATTTTGATACAAAAAAATAGAAAAAAACCAAAAAATTTTGGGGTGTCCCATACTTAGAGCTGAAACTCAAAAAATGTTTTTGATCAAAACCATACGTGTGGGTTATCTATGGATAGGTCATTAAAAATATATTGAGGTTTCTATTGTTAAAACACTAATAAAAGTAACAACGAACTACAAGAACTTTTAAATTATGTTACTTGCTGGTACAGAAGCCTTCATGGGTGAGTCCGACTCGCACTTGACAACTTTTATTTTTATTTGTTAAAAACTCGGAAAAGTGTAGATACTCTGTTCCGATCTCTCTACTTAGTCTGTGCTCGGAATCTCCTTGGCGTACTTTTTTTTTAATCCTTTGCGCGGAACCACAGACTAAGTAGTCGCGGAACACAGGGAATTTTCTTTTCGGTAAGGAATGTTAATATCTCAAATGGTAGAACATTTTAAAATGCTATGAATGAATCAATTGTAAACGAATTGAAGTATGCCGAGTTAAATAATTTAATATTATTGTCGACTATAATAGTTACTAATAGAAAATTTCAATTACTTGCGTAGTACAAAATAATAATTAAAGAATTTTGTCATGAATTTGAAATAGTACGTTTATTTATTTCCTTTAAAATTTACTCTGATGCTAATGTGGCCCTCCTATAATTTAATGCATTTGGGCGGACACTTTTTCCTGTACACAGATGACACTTCTTACCTAAGCCAGTCAACTCTCCATATATTGTTTTTAAGCTTTCGCGATTTGAACACAAAATGTTTATAATGTACAGGACTTAATCACGATTTAATTCATTGTTTAAATACCTCGACGTTTCGGCAGTCTTCTTGTGACCACTGCGGTTGTAACGCTGCCGAAACGTCGAGGTATTTAAACAATGAATTAAATCGTGATTAAGTCCTGAGAGACGATCTTCTTAGCATTCCATGGATTCACCGTGCGGGTGCCGGGTCCATCGTGTGGCAGAGAGAGAAAAACTCGAGTAGTTCCCGAGACTTGTGACTCGGGCGTACGTTTAAGGGGCCCCTTTCTGACGTACATCAACACTCACCTTCACTACTCGTTTTCTCTCCTGCCCAGCCAAATCTGATATGAGCCTACTAGTGCAGCTTTAGATACTCGTTCCAGTATAGAACTTACTGCACTTCTGGATAAGCCAAGGTCTTTCAGTAGGTTGTAGAGAGATTTTGCTGGTATACCTCTCGCTCCCACTTCTACAGCGTATAAACTAACTACATAGCCGTTTTTTGTTAATTCGTTTAGGAGATCGTAATACTTATTTTGTTTCATCGCGTGGTCTTTAGGTATATTAGTTTCCCACGGTACGGTAAGTTCTACAAGGACTACGCGTTTCGTAGCTCTAGAAAAAGGAAAATGTCCGGTCTGGATGACGAAACACCCACATCCTCTGGGATTTTGTAGTGCTTTTCATACGTGTCCATTAAAATAGTCCAATCAGGTGCTGTACCCAGGATTGAGTAAGGCTTGTTCCTGGAGTTTGAAGTTGAGCCTTCTTTTACAAAGTTAATTTGTCTTTTGTTTGTCGTCAATCCCTTTTGGGCTCTAGCTACTGAAAGGCTCATGGCTTCACGTATGATTTCAAGTACTCTGTCATGACGCCGTGAGTAATGACCCCCATTAAGGAGCACCCTGTATCCCACCAATATGTGCCTTGCTGTACATATCGCCTCTCCACAAGTATAGCAACATTTTTCAGAGGCTTTTCCCCACCTTACCAAGTTACTCTGGTCAGGGAGGGTCATTTGGCGCCACTTTAGAGCTAATGGGATACAGAACTCACCTAAGGTTAACCACTCACTTTGCATTTCTAAATTCATGGCGTGCACTTTGTAACCGTCATTTTCGTCTTGTTGTAGAAAGGTTTTTACCATTATAAACATTATGAACTCTCCATATTTTCACGTCATATTGTTATTGTTAAAACCATGGCTAAATAAACTCAAATTTAAAACCAACAGAATTGACTGAAACTGTTAATAATGCGTAAAGTATTTAGTCATTTCCTCACCAAGGTGGAATGATGAAAAATGACGTGTTGCACTCGATTGCAAAGATTTTTCACCTTGCCCTTTTGATTCCCTTGCTACGCTCAGGATTCTAATTTTTTAATCACTCGCAACTTTGCACTTTTGTACAACAAATAACTATGACTTTGTATTAACTAACATTATGTACCTAATAGAACCATCCTCATTAGACCGCTGTTCCTCTAAGTTTGAAACATAACCGCAATGTTAAAAACTCCTAGGACCTTTTTTTTATGTGGGGGAAATTCATTGAAGCACCCTCCACCGTGTAAAGACACGGCAGGCTCGGACACCACTAGAGTGGTGGCCCTACCGACTAAAACCCCCACAGGTTTCTCCAATGGCAGTGGGTCATGTCGCGGGGTCACTCTTCGCACTCCCTTCGACGACTCTGACCCAACGCCGGCACCCTTGCGGGCCCGCCTCGCGGGTGAATGGGGTCCCCGATATTTGGCTTCAGTGACGCACCAGAAACCAGCGTTGAGTCCCTATCCCTAGAAGGGGGGGAGCAGCCCTAAACGCCCGACGCCCCATTCCCTCCAAGTAGAGACGGGGTGCGAGCCCGAGTGTCTCGTCCCCGTATCAAGAAGAGAGCAAGAGGATCCATCTCCCTCTCTCGCTCCTCGCTCTTTCTCCACGACATGACTGTGTCTCGCAGAAGGAGACCACCGCCTCCCACGACCTCTTATTGTCTAGCATCAATGGTAAGATGGTCGGCAGTGAGAGGTCCGCCCCGAGGACCTTGGCCAGGGATCGCCGCGGTTCTTCCTCTCCCGGTCGTGCCACCAGCACGTGTTGCGCGGTGTCTTCCGCGCAACCGCACCGGTGGCACACCGGGGCTTCCTCCCTTCCGGCGACTCTACACAGATACCTCCCGAAACACCCGTGTCCCGAGAGCACGCGCGTAGTCCGGCTGGTGAGGACTCCGTGTCCCCCCTCTGGACCCGCTCAGGGAGAATGGGCCGGATTGCCTCGAGGAGCCGTCGGGCGCCGGTTCCTCTCTGAGTGGGTCCCGAGAGGATCCACTCCTTCCACCTCACCAGGGCCCTAGTCCTGGCATCTCTGCGCCACCGCACCACCTCCTGTGGTGCGCAGCGCAGTTCCCGGCTTCTCGCACGCACCTGGCACTAGTAGACCGAGGACAGAACCAGAACTGCCATGGTGCCTGGAGGCCGACCTCCAGGCACCATGGCAGCGATCCGTCTAGAGCGCAGGCCACCTCGTGTGAGAACTTCTAGGACCTAGAAGTACCTAGAATTACCTAGAATCTAGGTACTTCCTGTAATACAACCAATAGCTATAGGTACACTGTATTTTTATCAGGAACGAATAGAATAATGTAGGTATTAAGAAAGTAATAATAGAAAAAAGGGCAATATAGGTATAGATAATGGTCTGGTATAACACATAGGCTATTTTTTATCTTTGGAAAATAACGGGATCAGGCACAACAGGAGTGAAACCGCGGGGTGCTGCTAGTGGGTACATAAGTGTTCCATTTGTCGGCACATAAGTAATAGAATTGATTAACAAAAATAGATATTGCTTCATCCCATGCATCGCTATTTGTCATCGTAGACACCATAATCAGCAAATTGTATTTATAGAAATTATTTAACCACGTAAATATTATGATACCGTTTAAAAGAGGAAAATTCAACACAATCGTGTTAAAATCATTATTGTAAGCGCTACTCACCAAGGGTGGATCCAGCTTTGGCTCCAGGAGGGGGGTCACATGCCTCCAGAGAGGGAGGGGGCGGGAGTAACACTGTAGTCAAGTCATAAAACTGTGCGATAAGTAGGGTATTATCATCATCATCAGCCGCAAGACGTCCATTGCTGAACATAAGCCTCCGCCCTAGATTTCCACGACCAGCGGTTTCCAGCCACCTTTGTGAGGTCATCTGTCCAGCAGCGGGAGGGAGGCCGTCTAACACGGCGTCTTCCGGTTCGTGGTAGCGACTCGAGAGCCTTACTTCCTCATCGGTTGTCAGTTCTGCAAGCGATGTGGCCTGCCCATTGCCACTTCAGCTTGCTTACTCTTTGAGCCATGTTGGCTACTTTTGTTCTTCTGTGAATATCCTCATTACGGATTTTGTCGCGAAAAGAGACTCCGAGCATATGTCTCTCCATAGCTCGCTGTGCGACTTTGAGCTTTATTATGAGACCCACAGTTAAGGATCACGTCTCAGTTCCATAAGCCATCACTGGTTGCACGCAGTGATTAAAGAGTTTGGTCTTTAAGCATTGGGGTATTTTGGACTCAAAGATGTGCCGAAGTTTCCCGAACGCTGCCCATTCGAGTCGGGTCCTTCGCTGGACCTCTTTGTCAAATCTTGTTGAATATTTGTTTGGATTCTACCAATATGGCCGGATATGTTTTATGTACCGGTCATGTAATCGGACAGATATTGTGGCTTTGTTGTAAATACACTTCAATACTTCGATATAGTGATAGTCGATGCGGCATCACTGGAAAGACCAAAGCATTGTCCAGGTCTTGATGAAATCGAATGCTTTCTCATAGTCTGCATACGCTATACATGGTGGCCGATTATTATACTCCTCGGATTTTCTGTAAAATCTAAGCCATCCATATGGATATGGTCTATAGTGCTGTCGCAATTTTGGAAACTGGTTTGTTCTGGTGGCTGGGAGTCGTCAAACCCGCGTGTGAGACGATTTGTGATTATCCTCGAAAACAACTTATAAACGTGGCTGAGAAGTATGTAATGGGTATGTAATTCTGCAACAATGTGATGTCACCTTTTGTGACGAAGAGCACCACCACACTTCTACTCCAGGCTTCAGGCGTATTACCATCAAGTATGACAGAAGCTAACAGAAGCTATTCGGAGTCGAATAGCTTCTGGAGGACTTTAAGTACCGGTTGTCCACCTGCTTTTGCTCTCAGAAGCTCAGTCGTAATTCCGTCGTCGCCAGGTGCCTTGTTGGTTTTACCTTGTTTGAGAGCCATCCTAGTCTCGTACAGGCTGACTTTCGGGATATCTTCGGTAAAGTGGCGAGTCAGATCAGGACAGGTTGTCCTTGAGTAGAGGCGTATAACTGTTACTGTTCATAGAACCTCTCAATTTCGTCCAAAATCTCGGGCTTCAACGTTACCACTATTAGTTTTCAGTTTGGTCAGTTTTACCCATGAGATAGATTGTTTGCGAACAATTTCGAGTCTTTGTTCCGCTTGAACGCTTTTTCTTTATTTATTTAATTTTGTCACTCCACAGACTCTGGGGTCCGTGACCTTTGTCATTACAATTATCTTTGTTTTTTACATATTTCTTGATTTAGGAGAAGAAAAGGAAAATATGGTGTTGTGAACATTTAATTCTATCTTCTCTTTCTGTTCAAGCCGGAACCTTATTGCTCCGTAAATACGGTTGAAATTTCATACAATATAGTTTAAAGATATTTTAGTTCCGAAAAATTGTACTAGATGGCGTTACCAGTAGATTCAGATGACGCTAACTCGCGGTAACGATATTTTTGTTGATTGTACCATATGTTTTTAAGTGTGTTCAATAAATTGTCTCAGAATAGTAGCCCATTGGGTATTATTTTCTCCCCCCTCGCTAGTGACGCTCTGTACATAAGGTCCTACGAATCGGAGTATTTTGGAAGTATTGGTGGAACATCAGTGCTTCAGTGAAATAGCGCCATCTGGTGGAGAGACACCAGCGAGGAGAAGCAGTCGAGGACTTCAAAGCCAACGAAGTGGCAAGGATTGGGACCCCAGGACTTGGAATTTTACTGGGAACTATATGACCTGATTGGAATTTGAACCCAGGGATTTGAAGTGGTATGGTACAAGATAAACTGTGAGTACAATTTGTAAAATATATAGTAGTGGATCCCAAAAAAGTTAAAGTTAATGCATGGACTTGTAAAATTTCTAAAAGTAGTTTGGGACTTAGAATAATTTCTCGAAAAACGACGAGACGGGGAACCTATGCCCGATTTCTGAGCAAAATAAATACGTCCCAAACACTTAGAAAAATTCCAACGATTCTCAACTTAGAAGAATTTGAACTTAGAAAAATTAGGTGAATTTGGGACTTAGAAAATTAAGAAGATTTTAAACTTGGAAAAAAATTAGAAGAATTTAAGAACTAAAAAATTACGTCAGATTTTGGAAAATTTAAGAATAATAATAATAATAATAAGAAACGTCTCCAAACTAATTTACAACTATAATTATCACTACTAAACAAATTTAAGTAAACATGAATAAGGACATAAGAATATTGGAAGACTTGAAAACCCAGATTGAAAAGGGAAGATCTAACTTTAAAAAATCGCCAAAGGAACGAGTTACAGAACCGTACATCTTAGCAAGGCTTGAAGGTTTGGAAGAGCTTATCAGCAAGTTAACGGCCAAGAACGAAGATTTGATATCATCGTATGATAAGAAGGATCTGGATGCCACCGCTTACATGAAGAATGATGTGTTTGACGAAGCTTACGAAACATATATAGCGTACAAGACCGAGTTGAAGACTTCACTTCAGGCAGTTAGACCATCTACAAGTACTTGTTCGAATTTGTCTGTGCCAATGATAGACTCAGTAGTTCGGTTACCTAAGATTTCGATACCGGTTTTCAGTGGTTTATATTCTGAGTGGTCGTCATTTAAAGATCTATTTCTTTCACTGGTGCACAACAACACGAGACTCGATGACGTCCAACGTCTCCATTATTTGAAAACCCAAGTAAAAGGCGAAGCTGAACAACTGCTCAAGCATATTCCCATTACGACAGCTAATTATAAAAAATGTTGGGAATTGTTAACACATCGATACGATAACAAACGGTTTATAACGAATTGTATTTTAAAGCGACTGTTTAGTCAAAAACCAATGACTACAGAGTCTTCCCAATCCATAAAACTTTTAATAGACACAACTTCGGATTGTATACATGAATTAGCAAATTTAGGCATAGTGGTCGAATCTTGGGATATAATTATCATATATATTGTAAGCGCCAAATTAGACGCAGAAACTCGAAAACAATGGGAACTTAGTGTTAGTCAGAATTTAGATGTATTGCCTACTTTCACTCAGTTCAGGGAGTTCTTGGAGTCAAGGTTTCGCGCTTTAGAATTAGTTGAACCTTCTTATGCAATCCATAGATGTAATAATTCCGGTAAATCGACCACTAAGGTTATGCATGTCACTTCCAGTAAAACCATTTCGCCTTGTCCTCTTTGTCAGGAGCCCCATCGTTTATACTCATGTGATCAGTTCGCAAAGGAAGATGTTGCAAGGCGACAAGAGATTACGAAGTCCCTCGGACTTTGTTTCAATTGTCTCGGCGGAGGTCACACGGGACGGTTTTGTCGAATATCTACAAAGTGCCGTCTATGTAAGGGGAACCATCACACTCTGCTTCATGGTCATGGTAGAGCGGCTTCACTGACAATTGCTACCGCAACTGAAATTCCGGAGTGTCCACTCCAGGAAGCATCTGCCATGATAGACGGGACCACAACAATTGCCAACCATTTTGTAGCAGGCAAAGTTAACAATCAAACCTTATTAACTACGGCTTTAGTCAAGGCCGGGTCAAATAAAGGTTATCCTCGGACATTTAGGGCTCTTCTTGATCAAGGATCACAAGGGTCATTTATTTCTGAAGCAGCCGTACGGCTATTACGGCTGAAGAAGGTTGCAGTTAAGTGCTGCATTTCTGGGTTAGGTGGAGGTCAGCGTGACTTAACCTCTAGATATGTGGTTATGGTTAAAATTCAGTCACTTCATGATCCAGCCTTTCATTTGCATGTCCAAGCTCATGTGCTGAATACCTTTACATCTATACTGCCAGATAAGAAATTCGCCTTAACTAGTTGGAAACACCTGGAGCACATAAAATTGGCCGATCCGCAATACAATGTCCCTAATAAGATCGACCTCCTATTAGGTTCTGAGGTGTACAGTCGTGTCCTGAAAACGGGTTTGATACGAAGCCCTACTGGTTCTGTAATTGCGCAGGATACTTACCTCGGATGGGTGTTGTCGGGTCAGGTCGGAGATTATGATAGTAAACGTCGGGCTTGTCATCATATAATCGTTAATCACCTGGAACGTGACAAGAACGCTTTACTAAAGAAGTCTTGGGTGACTTTGAGCCAACCCCTCTGCAATACAAGTTTTTGCCAGAGGAGAAAAAAAACATGTGAAGAACACTTTGCTAAAACAACTCGAAGAGATATCAGCGCGCGCTATATTGGGAAGCTTTCGCTCCGCGGTAATAGTGAAAGCTATGATGGAAACACCCGAGCTGTTGGTGCAGTAAAGAGATCTCCAGATCAGAAGAAAGACTTCGACCATGTTCTAAAGGAGCCAGGACACATGCAAAAAGTGCCTTCAAAACTCTCAAACCATAAACTGGTCGGTCAGCCACATCACGCGGTAATCCGAAACGACAAGAGCACTGCTAAAATTGAAGTCGTCTCCAACGCATCATGTAAAAACCATGCACGCAATCAGCCATTGAACGACACGCTGATGAGGGGACCGAAGTTACGACATACTAGAACCAGAGTTAAGACATACTAGTAGGCGTTGGCGTTTACACCCTGTTTGCATTTCGACGGACATCGTCAAGATGTGTCGACAGGGTCGTATTTCAGAAGAGCATGCAGATTACAAGAGGATAGTATGGAGAGAAAAGTCTCACCCGGATGAAGTACAGGATTACCGACTGTGAACGGTAATCTTCGGAACTTCAAGTGCCCCATACTTAGCTGTTAAAGTTCTGCAGCAGATTGCCCCTGATGACGATTATCATTACCATTGTTTTGGCTTGGTTCGGTGACCCTCCGAATCGTTGGATGACTTTTGTTACGAAGCGTACTTCAGAGGCTTAAGCTTACTCGAAACAGCACAATAGTCACATATACAGTCCACTGACAATCCTGCAGACAGCGCATCCCGTGGGATCCTGCCTGCTGAGTTGCTTGAGAGTAAACTATGGAAGTATAGACCTCACTGGCTTCGTGACAAAAGTTTGCCGCCATATGGAAAACCAAAATCTATTGGTTCTAAGATGGATCTAAAAAAAAAAAAAAAAAATGGTTGAAATACATGGTGATTTCAATCCTGACCAAAATGAAGAACTCTTCACTAGGTTTTCTTCGCTGAGAAGAATTGTACGAGTCATCACCTACTGCAGAAGGTTCTGAAAAAAGAAGAAGATTCGACTCCCACTGTCTAAGCCCTACTTTTTTGTTGTCGAATTCTTGAAGTCTTTTACATGTTGTATTAAATAGCGTCAATGTTGATCGTTCCCTGAAAAAATCAACTGTCTCCTGAAAGATCAAACTCACCAGAAAATAGCAAACATCCAATAGTCGTTTCTGGGGGTTCTCACTTCGCAAAACTAACAATTGCAGTTGCTTTTGAACGAACTATACAGGTGATCACCAGTTACAACATTCGTGGTAAATTACATAGATTATAAGGTTTATTTTGAGGATACATCCCGGTCAGGTCGGTAGCGATCGCGTGGTTACCTTGTCTTATAAGAACTCTTTGATTCTGCGTCCTATTGCTAAGTTGTGTCTTATCCCTGTAAGTTCAGATAGAAATGCATAGCAATTTGAATAGTATAATGTTTTATGAAACGTATTATCTTTGTAGTGTATCGTTATAATATAATCTTCGAGTAAATTTAATTCATTTTGTAACGTATCTAACTTTGTAGACTCTTCACTTTAAGTTTTTTATATGTGTAGTGAGAAGGACTATTCGTCCTTGGCGGGCGGTATGTTCAAGCCGGAACCTTATTGCTCCGTAAATACGGTTGAAATTTCATACAATATAGTTTAAAGATATTTTAGTTCCGAAAAATTGTACTAGATGGCGTTACCAGTAGATTCTGATGACGCTAACTCGCGGTAACGATATTTTTGTTGATTGTACCATATGTTTTTAAGTGTGTTCAATAAATTGTCTCAGAATAGTAGCCCATTGGGTATTATTTTCTCCCCTCGCTAGTGACGCTCTGTACACTTTCTTCTTTTCGTTCGCTGTTACTCACTTATCTAAGGATTTGAAGTGATTTTGAAGTTCGAGGTGAAAGTTATCGAGCTTTTAGATTTGAGCATAATTTGGTCAGAGCGTGGACCTCATTAGACATGTGACCTTTCAAGATTCAGCGTGCCTCTTGCCATACGGTGATCACTGACGATCTACGATAAGTATGATAGTGTTGGTACACGATAAGTAGGTACTGGACCTAGCCCCGGGGGAGGGGGGGTCATGACCCCCATGACCCCCCCACCCAGCCCTGGATCCGCGCCTGCTACTCACTCATATATATTTGAAGTCGGTGCCAGTCAGCTCAAAAAGTTATTAGCTTGATACTATGTAGGCATGCGGAAAGCCGGCACAGGTAAGTAGTATCTATCCACTACCTGTTAGACTGCTGGCACCGACTTCAAATATGTAGATGAGTGAGTAGCGCTTACAAAAATGATTTTAATTTATTTTTCGCTTTTGAGTGCTTATTTGTGGTTTTGAAGTCGGTTGAATTTTTTATTGTAAGTTTTTATTAATGCATTTACACAATTTCGTGAAATCTACAACTACGTCATCCAAACGTACGCAATGTACGCAAATTTTAGTTTTTGGTTCATATTTCAAGAACCACTTGACTGATTTTGATAAGATTTATATGGGACCATTCGGGCGGACTTCTGAGGATTACTTTGAATACAAACAAAAGGAGCTGGTACTTTGGTTGAGTTTACAAAAGACGGTGAATTAGTGGGACTACAGGAGAATTGTTATGTTATGTTTGTTATTCTACGCTCAAATTTGCCCCTCTCCAAGAGATTTTCCGTTTCTTTAGAGGTGAAAAAACCTATATATCTCATGTCCATTTCAGCTTCATCAAATTGCAATACTTAGGCTTCTGTTTCTTTTAAGTTGAGGTATCAAACGTCGACAAATCGTATTCCGGTTTGAATTTAGCTTTTTGACGAAATTCTATGTTCGAGTATTTTTTTTTTAATTAAGCACTTTGTAATAACTAATGAAGTCGGTGCCAGTCAGGCCAAAAATACTATGTAGGCAAGTGGTACGTAGGCATATCCACTACTTGTTAGACTTGGCTACCACCGACTTCAAATAGTAGCACTTGTAATAATGATATTAATTTATGTGTCGCTTTTGAGTGGCTATTTGTGGTTTTGAAGTCGGTTTAATTTTTTGTATGACAATAGTTTATTTTACCCTTTTTTAGTGCAAAACAAGTTTTTAATAACGCATTTACCCAATTTCGTAGTGACATGTTCGAGTTTCATAACTTTTGTGAAATCTACAATTTCGTCATCCAGAAAATGGATGCAAATTTTAGTTTTTGGTTCATATTTCAAAAACCACTTGACTGATTTTGATAAGATTTATATGGGACCATTCGGGAAGCATACGTATCCTATCCAACCTAGCTTAATACGAGTATCAAATGAAAGGGCTTGGCTAGTAAAATACTGTAGTAAAATGCCTCAGAAGTGTTCGATGACCTTAAAAACATCATTGAGCGCTTCGGTTCTATCGGTCTATCCCTAAATTTTAATAAGTGTGATTTTTTTATTCCGGAACATGTACCAAAATCTTTAATTTATAAAAAAAATTATTCATTGTGCCCTAATATTTGTAACAAGTCTAAAGATTCTTTAACACTTTTAGGAGCTCCTATTTTTATGGAAGCACTGCCACCCTTAATGAATCAAAAAATTGAGGAGTTTCCCAAATTCTCACATCGTCTTTTCCAAATTAAACCACACATGGCAATTTACATACTTCGGCTTTACTACTTTGCCTTTTTTGCGCCAAAATTCATGTTTTGATGCGTTGCTCTCCGTTGTGGTATTTTTATTAATAACAGATCTACATATATTTACTAATGCCATTGTATCTATGTTATACGTAACTACAGTCATGGCGTCATCCCAGATAACATGACTATGATTGATGACTTAATTTAATCAATCATGATGTCAACTAAAGCCTTTGATATTGGTATTTTGCGATCACATTTAATGAAAGTAATTTATTTTACGTACGTATTATTAAAATTCCCTATTTTAGTTTAAAATAGTATTATACAAGTATAAATTAAATTCAAAAATATAAGACACACAATTGTTTCAAATTTAAATCACAGGTTTGAAGGTAAAGTAAATTGTAAAACAAGAGAGCTGATAACTTTGAAACGGCAGAATGCATTTTGATGAAACATAGCTGGAAACGCCAAATTAGGATGGGGTAGATAGAGTCCCCGAAAGTTGACAGTAGCTTTTTTCTTAATGAATGTTATTATGATGCAATATGTAAAATAAGAAATAGGCAGGAGAGATATTACAGGGCTTAGAGATTCAACAACTTAGATCTATGGTTGACGAACGCAGTGCAGTGCTAGGTCATTACCTACCACCGCACACACCTGCCACATAACAACACAGTGACACGCAGCCATTGAAACATGAATAGTCCAAATCATTATTTGGACTATTCATGTTTCAATGGCTGCGTGTCACTGTGTTGTTATGTGGCAGACGTGTTGCTTACCATGAGGTACATGACCTGCTCGACTCATTCATTCTTTTGAGAGATTTAATCGTTTTAATTAACCTCATGTTATGTGGTCGAGTCAGTAGTGACATTGTCGAAGTTTTATACGGTGCTAATTTGTGCGTACATACTTACCCAAAAAAGATGTTGGGATCAGGCACAGATTTCTAAAACAAAAGGCGTAAGTATAAAGTTTTTGCTTCACAGGTTAATACAATCTGACGAAACTGTGACGCCACCTTTCACCATCTTGGTTGTATCATTTCGATGTTTATATGGCAGAATAGCACACGTAAAGTTTTCCCGCCACTTTCCTGCGTCAATTAAAAATTAAAAAACAGTGACGAAACCTTTACAGAAATTCATAATTATACGCTTCTGTGGTTCTATAGTTTCGATTTTCAAATCACACACCTAAAGTAACACGTTTTATTTTCCCGCCACTTCTTCGGGGTTTCCCTGCGGTCTCAATGTTACTGGCCAGTTCCTTTACCGAGTGCGGTCAGCGTGATAGCACAAAGGAAACTCTAACGATGGGTTACGTTCCCAAGTTTTGCATTTAACGCATGGGTGTTATCATTTTAATGATATTGTTTCGTAAACGTAGTACCTAGAGTCGACGCGGCCATAGAAGTGATATGGCGAAACTATTGAACGGTTTTACACTGATAGATACTTTTATGGACAGGTTTTGTTGCATAATATGAAAGTGGTTTCAATCATTAACTGTACATAAGTGGTGGCTCGTAGTCTAGTAAACTCTACTGATAGTAGATTTAGATTTTGTATTTATCATAAGCACGACCACTTTTGTGTTCTCAGTTCAGGGACTCAGGGATTTATTTCAAAAGGAGAGAGTCAAGGATATAATCCTAGGTGGGTCTACCAAGCACGTGTTAGGAACGTAGTCTATTCTAAATTAGGAACACAATTAGTCCATAAAGAAAACAGTTATGATCAGTGTACAGTATTACATTTTGGAATTAGTCCTTCATACTAACTTATTCACACATCTGCCTCGTCCAGCTGAAGTATTTCATTTAGTATACATTTTACTCTTTACATTCGTTACCATGGCACCAATTTGCATTTCCAAAGCGCTGTGATTAATGTCTAGTTATACCACAGAACAAGTTATACCTACATAATCTATATTAGTTGCATGAGTTATATACCTACGGAAAAATACCTATGTATTTAATAATAACCCCTTTACAGCTGAACTTTTAGAATTTTAAATTTATAATGGTACCTAAATTTAGAAACGTACGTAATATTTTTGTACCTAATTCTTAGTATTAAAATTAACGTGGTTGTTACACATATTTAATTGGATAACGGGACACTCACGTATATACGGTCGGTCAATCCGACCGTATATACGTGAGTGTCCCGTTATCTTATTCTATACCTAATTCTTATTTTAAAGTCGTTATAATACTACTAGTAGTTGCTTTCTCATGATCTACGACATAACAAAATGTAGTCATATTTTTATAATTATTGACGAGTCTGTACAGCATCATTCCAAATGTTTAGGTTTAAGTAAATGTTTGTGAATGTGACTTACATGATAATAAATAGAGATGGGCCGAGTACTCGGTTGATACTCGGTACTCCGCGTACTCGGCGGGTTTTTTGATACTCGTACTCGGCCGAATAACTCGGTTTGAATGCCGAGTATACTCGGTTTAAGATATATTTAAGCAAATATTTAAAAGCAATATATTTAAGTAGAAATTAATAAGAATAAGAAAAAATTTATTTCCAGAACATGGTTAAAAAAAATTAACTGAATTAAAAATCAGAATTGACAAAACAATAATTTTTTTGTGTTGATTAGCAGTGAGCTTCAAACTAAGTGCAAGAGTTGAGATCTTGAAGCTCGAGTGCGAAATTTCGAACAATAAATTTACTGTTAAACTATTAATTATTTATAATTAAAAGGAATATTTTTTACGCAGTTCTTATAATGAAACAAACGTCTAAATAAAAAACAAAAGATTAAAAAAAAATACAAAAAGAAACTGAGACAAGAATGTTATCTAACCGTGTCTGACAAACTATTAAGCTATCGACTATATATGAACTATTATTCACTATATAAACAACCTATGAATTCCTCAGTGCCATCATACGTAAGAGTTTGTAAAACAACAGTGCTAAAAAGTATGTTATACTAATTTATGAAATCTTTGACAATATGAAAATAAAAAATAATAAAATCAAAATTATGCTAATGAATGAGTAAGTAATGTAACCTGTTTGTACTTTATTAGGCGCGCGAAAGGGGAATTTGATTGAACCGAGTTACTCGGCCGAGTACTCGGTTGAAAAACAATTGAACCGAGTAAATCTCGGTACTCGTTACTCGGCAAAAGTGTTACTCGGCGCATCTCTAATAATAAATATTTTCTATTCTTTCATTAAATTAACAAAAAATCGCTTTACAGTTGGTACCTTAAATTTAGTAACGTACAATTATCAGTTTTACTTAGAAATTTAAAAGTTTACTTGTTACCGGTTACAAGTACCGGTTACAAGTAAAGGTTTATTTAAAACCTTTCGCTTAGACTTCCTGCCGCTTCTCACGAGAGATGAGAGCTTCCTCCTTTTCCCGCCAAAATTACCACAGACTGAAAACAAATCTCCCTTTAATGTAAAAATACTTCAGGGTTACCATAGAGTGCATTTCAGTATTCTTACTATTTATTCTTCCAATACCAACTTGTCTCAATTATTAATATTAAAAATATAATAATATATAAATATAAATATTAGTGGACAATTCACACACAACACCATCTGACCCCAAACTAAGCAAAGCTTGTGATATGGCGGCCAGATAGCTGATATAATACTTATATAGTTTTAAATACATACTTATTATACATAGAAACACCCAGACACAGTGCAAACATTTGAATTCATCACACAAATATTTGCACTGGGTGGGAATCGAACTCACGACCCTCGGCATCGCAGGCAGAGTTACTACCCACTAAGCCACGAGGCCAGTCAGTTGGCGAATGATTTCCTCAAAAGATGTTTTTCTTTAAGCATGCGAGTTCCTTTACGATGTTTTCCGTCAGCGTTAAACCCCGTGGTGATGACAAACGCAAAAATCTGCACTTGTAAAACTTTACTATACATATAGTGTAGTAATAATATACAAGTGCGGGCGGAATTTGAGCCTTGGACACAACTAAGTACCTACCATAAAATCGGATGTTCACGGCGCTAATCCCAATGGATTAAATCGTAAATACCTAACTCGATAGCTTCGATATCAATTGACTCACTAAGAATCAATTTTATGACGAATTTAAAGTAAGCGACACTGATAGGTTGTCTAAATTTGCTGAGGCATAGTATGACCATGAATAGCTTTCTTTATTTGAAATAAATTATTTCGTGTTTGCTTCTTATTGGCGATTATGTTTGATTATGTGTTTTAATTGGTTTATGGCTGATTATTCCTTGGTTCATTCAAGTTCATTGTTTTAAATTATTATTTAGTGTGCCGAAAGATGGAATATATGGAGTTCTTCATTTGAAATGTTTTTGTTAACATCTTTAATACCTGAGCCCACAATACATGAATAAATGAATTATGAATAGGGTATCAAACTGGGACAAAAATAAACCATTCTAATTACAGCAAAATTACGGAAAAATATGGTACTTACACATATTTTTTGTTTCATCAAATTACTAAAAACCGACCAAGACGACCGAAAACACTGAGTAAAGTACGAGTGACGTCACTCGAAACTTTTAAGCACTGTATCTTCGTAATTATTTTTATTTGTGAAACAAACAAAAAAAATACCTGTACACAAAATTCTTTCATGGTAACTATTTTAAAATATTTCTAAGTCCAGTAAAATATTTCCTAGTTTGTTACCGGGTACCAGAAAGGAGAAAATTTTATTCATTTTTTGACTGGTTAAAAAAATGCAGTTACAAAGGCGGCCGAAAGAAATATTTTTGGCTTTTTTAGGATTGTATCTATAGATGTAAACCCATTAGGTATCTCGTCCCCGCAAATACGATACAAAAAAAAAAGATAGATGACGTCTTTATGACATTATTATTTATTTGAAAATAACGCATATAAACCCATTGTTTAATTATTTTTTTTAAATATATGGTTATTTCTGTGTACAACGGGCTGATTGGTTTATTTATATCAACAAATGTAATTCCTTATACTGACAAGTTTGCCTGGAAGTTAATGCTATTAGCGATAAGGCTACCGAATGTCGCACTAGCTTTAGGTGTGCACTGTGTACCTTATTGTTTCAACTTGTAAATCGCTTTTATTTGGTGTATTCAATAAAGTGAGTATTTATATTTATGTATCTAAGTTTGTTTTGGTGTCATGCCCCTGATAGTACACAACACATCCAGTGAAAATTAGCCTTAACTCGTTATTTAACTTGAAATTATTAAACCTTGCAAAATGTTAAACAAATATAGACTAAATCTATAAGAATGTAGGTTTAAAATCAACTGGAAGAGGTGGTGCCACCGGCGGGCCCGCGTCGCGATGTGGGTAACACGTAGCCGCCGCCGTTGTCATGATAGACTACAAATGTTCGTAGTGATAGACTGATAGAATATAACACATTTACTTTAACGCGTGTGTTATGCGTTTTGGGCATAAATCATCGAGAATACAGCCCCTACACGGTCAAGAGTCGCGATTAGAGAAGTCAAGGTAGCACAGATAACAGTCACTCAATATTTATTCTTCCTCCAACGTTATCTATAATATATCGCGACATATTTATCTGTATTTTTATTGTTGTAATCTACAGGACTTACACAATTGCAAAAGTCATTGAAAATATAATGCAAAAAATCAGGCGATTACAGTGAGAACTGAAATCGCCTGATTTTATGGTAAAACGTTGAAAATAAAAAGGGGAAGGTAGGTACTAGATTTTTTGTGTTCATGTGTTTATATGATAAATCTTATTTTATTTTTGTAAGTAGGTATACATAGTGCTAGTAACATAACCTACTTTTTGACCACTAGCCACGAAGTTAAGTTAGCTAGGCTTAGTTAGGGTTATCTGAGTGTTCGTGCAAACAGTCCACTTTTTTATTTGTATTTTTTTTAACTTTTATGGTTTTATACTTGACCTCCATCTCGCCTTATATTAAATGACAATGCGGTCTACGATGGAGCGTGTTTACCTACCTAGAAAAAAAACGATTCACTCTCGATTTGAAGACACAAAGTTTTTTGTTTCCTTAGCTAGGAATTGGGGCCCTCAGTCACAATAAGAGAGCTAAATAATCTACCCCACAGCCTTATTGCGGGTTAGTTGATGGTGCACATCTGTACACACAACACAAGCACAAGATGTACTCGTATTTCTTTAATCATGTTGTTTTCTTCACGAAAATCTCCTTCGCCGTTGAACCAGAGGTGATAAAAAACTTTGATCGATCCTGTCCGGTCTCTTTTTTGACGTCGCAGATGTTCAGATATCCGAAACTGGTTGATGTTTCTCAAAAATGTATCATGTTTTTGGCTTGCGTAAATTTTCTAAAATGTTTGCAATACAGCGGTTTGGATATCACGTTTATTTATTTATTTCAATTAGTACCGTTTAACGTAACGAATTACACTAATGACATTTAAAAATTTGAGTTAAACATGGACCATTATGGCCATGTTAAGATATTAATATTACATAATCTTATGATACGAGTACATACCTCATCGTCAAAAATGAAAATGAAAAAATTACTACAGAAAACAATATGTAAATTCACACTTTAAAAAAAAATACACATTTAAATAATACTTAAAATAATTATACCCTAGAAATGAAATAATAATAGTACATTCTACATTATTGGACCAAATCAAGTCACGTCAATTATATAATATTTATGTCATAAGTTGCAAGCTCATATCTCATCTAAAAATACTTGATTGCCTAACTAAGGTCTTTTCACAGTACATTAAGCTTTCTATCATAATATCTCTCCACTGACCCGCCAACACATCCAAGTCTGGTGCCGCATCGAGCAGAGAATTTAATGCAGCGAGGGACCGCGGTATCGGGGAGGCCTGGCGCGCCACGGTCCTACACCTCGGCTCAGCAAACAGCTTATGTTTCCTGCCCCGAAGGTAACTGTTGGGCACATAAAGGCGACACAGCTGCTGACCAACACCAGGTGCATCAATGCTACCGCGAAGGATCTAAGGACGTTAATCTTAAAATACATTTTTTCTGATAAACCCAATAAAATAATCTATAAACTCCACTCCAATATCAATTTTCTGTGATTACAAACGCTATGTCATTCGCATAGCATGTCACAGAGAATTCATTTATGAAATACTCTGTCAATTGCCATAACCATACCGGGGCGGTGGTCACCTAGACTGCGTGCCCTTTCACATCAAACGCTACATCTACGACAGACCACTGTCTCCCCCTATCAACTAAGTTATAGGGCTCATATTTGCTAGGAGATTGACTGAGAGTGAGAACATTCGATTACACACATCGTTGGTCAAGTATTTATCAATTAACATGACGTTTAATAGAGCAGGCATCTTCGTAAAGGGAATTCCACTTTAATCAGTGGTTCTGTGCTCGTATTTATCAGTTATAATAGAAGTGCCTAGCATAACTGTGTACTGAGATTTTTTTTTAATTTGCAAAAGAACCAAAAGAGGAAACATAGAGGTAAAAGATTAAAAAAATGTATCTTAGTCGTTCCTTTACTGTCAAATTGAAGTGAAATCGAGGTGAGACCGAAGCCTTAACAAGGGCTTAAATGATGGGTTACGTGGCGGGAATCACCTTGTTTTGAGGATTAGTCGACAACTTCCCAATCCGAATAGATTTCTGGTCAACGTTTTTTCAGAAAACGCTAGTGGTGTTGAATGTAGGTTTTCAGCCCGAGCTGAGACTGCTCATCTAAGCTTTACCTCCAAGCCAACGGCTCATCATAGGTGTTCTTCGTTATCCCCATGGGGGAAGGTAGGGAGCCGGAGGCGAACCTTCTCTGCCGGGGCAAGGCTCCCAAGTTCAAGGACTTGGAGGGATATTGAGGCTGATAATTTGGGCCCAGTTCAGCCCAGACATGGTGGCCGCGTCTTGGTTTAATGGTACTCTCTTCATCGTTGTTGTGGTATGGCCTCATCTTCGGCTTCGTCGCTTGCCGGTCCGGCTTGCAGAAGATCTCTAGAGAGGGCACGCTAATTACTTACGTCGGGGTGACGCGTGTAGAGTGGTGCGATGTTGTTTAGGTGGGGGTGTGGCCCGTTGTCCGCGCGGTCGAATATAGTTCTCGCTAAACGACCCACGAACTACCCCACCGTTTCGACTCTCATGTCCCTGGCGATGACGTCGTTGGGTACATAACCAACGGCTTTCAACACACAGTTAGTGTTACGCGGTGCAGGTAACGCCGGCACAATTTAGGTGGACCTCGATGTTTAAAGATGGACATCGCGGCTGCGGAGTGAAGTCCGCGATTTTGGAGCAGGCGAAATTAAAATATTTCAAGTAACCGGGCCCGAGATGTTCCCGGTGCAAACCTAAAATTAATACGTTAATGATTTATTGGTCCTGGTAAAACCGTGGGTAAGGACGTCGATATCGCGGGTTAAACCAGTCCTTATTAGCTAAGGAACTTGGTAATTAACATTGCAATTGCTTTATATTCGTTTTAATATATTATTTGTAATATAAAAGACAGCTGTCGGTAAACATTAGGTATACTTATAATAAATAATAAAGCCTTTATTTCCGAAATATTTACAGATTTTTACGTACTATTTTGCCTTAAGTGTCCAGAAGTGCTGTAAGTTCTATACTAGAACGTGTATCTAAAGCTGCACTAGTAGGCTCATATCAGATTTGGCTGGGCAGGGAGAGAAAAACGAGTGGTGAAGGTGAGTGTTGATGTACGTCAGAAAGGGGCCCCTTAAACCTACGCCCGAGTCACAAGTCTCGGGAACTACTCGAGTTTTTCTCTCTCTGTCACACGATGGACCCGGCACCCGCACGGTGAATCCATGGAATGCTAAGAAGATCGTCTCTATAGTTAGTTTATTTTTTTTTCCTTTTTTCTAGAGCTACGAGGGTCAAACTGAAAGTTCTTAGAAAATAAAAAACTTATTACATTAGCCAGTTATTAGTTTTATTATATCTTTTCAAAATATTGTCCATTCACGTCAATACACCGCTGCATGCGATGGAACCACTGGGAAAAGCACTTTGCCCACTCGTCCTTAGGGGTCTCTTCAATGGCATCGCGATACGCAGCCACCGCTTCTTCAGCATTCATAAACCGCTTTCCTTTAAGTTTTTCTTTAATTTTTGAAAATAAATAAAAATCACAAGGCGCGAGGTCGGGGCTATACAGCGGGTGACCCAGTAATTCAACATTTGATGTCGCCAAATAGTCGATCGTTCGCTTGGCGGTGTGCGATGAGGCGTTGTCGTGGTGAAGGAGGATCCTACTGCGAGGTCGTTTCTCTCGAACTTTTTCCAAGACAAGTGGCAAACAATTGGTAGTGTACCATTCTGCAGAAACTGTTTTTGATCCTCTAACACAATTGTTGCGAAATGACCTATCCTTCCAAAGAACGAGGCCACCATTTTTTCCCCGCACTTCGATCTCTCTTCACTTTAGTTGGCAACTCCTCGAAAGGAAACACCCACTGAGCAGATTGTCTTTTGGTTTCAGGATCATAACAGTAAATCCAGCTTTCGTCACCTGTTAGTATGTCGAACACAGCATTTGAGTCACCTCCGTTAAATCTTTCAATCATTTTACGGCACCAATCCACACGATGGAGTTTTTGAGCCTCAGTCAAATTATGAGGTATCCACCGGGCGCAAAGCTTCCTGACCACTAAATGTTCGTGTAGGATTTTGTGCACTTGACTCATACCGATGCCTAAGCTTGTCCGAATCTGCTGATAGGTCACTCTTTTGTCAGTCTCTATCATACGCCGCACAACACAGATGTTATCTTCAGTCGTCGCCGTAGAAGGCCGTCCCTCACGTAAATCATCAGTGAGATTAGTGCGACCACGTTTAAACTCATTAAACCAGTTGTAAACAGTCGCACGAGATGGGGCTTCATCGTGAAAGGCCAATCGTAGTCTATTATAACTTTCTTGTTGACTTAAATGACATCGAAAGTCATAAAAAATCATTGCACGAAAATTTTCTCGTGTTAAATAATTCATGTTGACGTGACACAGACAATTTTCAATTTGCCGCCAAATCGTAAAACAAATGACAAATGAATGAAGTATATACTCAGTAATATTGGCAAAGAGTTCTATTTTCAAATTATAGAATTATTTTTTTTATTATATTGTTTATAAGTGGCCAGTTCTAAGAACTTTCAGTTTGACCCTCGTACGAAACGCATAGTCCTTGTAGAACTTACCGTACCGTGGTAAACTAATATACCTAAAGACCACGCGATGAAACAAAATAAGTATTACGACCTCCTAAACGAATTAACAAAAAGTAGAAGTGGGAGCGAGAGGTATACCAGCAAAATATCTCTACAACCTGCTGAAAGACCTTGGCTTATCCAGAAGTGCAGTAAGTTCTATACTAGAACGAGTATCTAAAGCTGCATTAGTAGGCTCATATCAGATTTGGCTGGGCAGGGAGAGAAAAACGAGTGGTGAAGGTGAGTGTTGATGTACGTCAGAAAGGGGCCCCTTAAACCTACGCCCGAGTCACAAGTCTCGGGGTCTACTCGGGTTTTCTCTCTCTGCCACACGATGGACCCGGCACCCGCACGGTGAATCCATGGAATGCTAAGAAAATCGTCTCTCATTTTAGGTAGAAACAATGTAAAATAAAATAAAAAAACATTTTAAGAATTAAAATTACACCAAAATTATAATATATCATTTTTAATAATTTTATTAATTTGGTTTGCCTTACAGCATAGGCCTCCTCCAACTCTCTCCATTGATTTCTGTCTGCCGCTACTCTTAACCAAAGTGGTCCTAAAGTCATTTTTTAAGTCATCTTACCTTACCTATCCAACCTTATTGCTCTACGACCTCGGCTCCGCGTGCTATTCCTTGGGTACCAAACTGTCACCAGTTTACTCCACTTTTCCTTCTTGCAGCGAAGCATATGACCAGTCCACCTCCATTTAAGTTGATCAATGCGTAACAATACTGTCAATGTCAGTTAATTTAGTTTTACGCCTGATGTCTTTGCTTGTAATTTTGTCTATCTGTTTCAAGCCAAGCATGCTTCTTTCCATACTTCTCTGACATCTAGCTAGTTTGTCCCTGTGGTATTTCGTCAAGGCCCAGGTTTCACAGCCATAATATGTTATGCAGGGGAGGATGCAGGTATCAAACGTCTTCTTCATGCTCAGTTCCTTGCTTTTCATGATTTCTTTCAGCGCCCAATACTTTTTCCACCCAGTCGCAATTCTTTTGTCTACTTTTTTAGAAATTTGGTCATTTGGCGTTATTATCTGGCCTAGATACACATATTCCTTTACATATTCGATTTTAAGTCCGTTTATGGTTCTGTCTATGGGTATAGAGTTTGTCATCATTTTTGTTTTAATTGTGTTGATTTCTAGCCCTTCTTCTCTGCTTCTATCTACTAGGGTTTGTATCATGGATTCCAGTGTCAGTGGGTTCTCTTCCAGTATGACCAGGTCGTCTGCAAATCTTAGCTGGTTTTAATCGTACTCCATTTATTTTCCAGCCCAGATGTTCCCAATATAGTTTTCAGAACATTTGTTCAAGCACTGCTGTGAACAACTTTGGTGAGAGCGGGTCACCTTGCCGGACGCCCTTATGTATTGGAAAAATATTTCCTGTAGATTCTAGTCTGATCTATCTTTGCTTTCCTTCCTTCATGTATGACCGATTTTGGTTTGTTAACTTTGGAATCCATTCTTTTCTTTGTTCTCGAAGTTCTTTGAGCGCTTTTTTCGTGCCTCCTGTTCTGCTAATATGAGTCTCCAGGGTTTTCATTCTTCTGTTTTTCCTGTCTTTTCTAATACTTTCGCCGATCTGTTTGCTAAGGTTACTAATTTTTTTTTGGTTTTCTTTCTTGTCCTTTTTAATATTACGTTTCTTCTGTCTTCAATTAGGTTTAACGTTTTTTCACTGTGATGGCATTTTTAACTCTTGTTTGTCTTTATTGTTATCTGTTCCTTTAGTTTGTTTTCTATTTTTTTTTCATCGTTTTTTTTGTCGTTTAGATTTATGTTTGAGGTTACAACTTTGGTGAAACACCATAGTAGACCTACTATGGTGTCGCTTGGGTTCCTTTTTTCACTAATTTTCACCAAGCAGTTCATGTGAATTTCTTTTGGTCTGGGTTTTTTGTACCATTTTCATTTAAACAGCTGCGTACCTGCGTATTAAAGTTTAAGTTTTGGACTATTCCCGTATCACTGAATGCCCTGGGTTTGTTGGTTATAATATAGTCAATTTCATTCTTAATCTTTCCATCTGGAGACAGCCAAGTCCATTAACTTTTGAGCTTTTTGCGGAACATGGAATTTATAAGTGTTAATTTTTTTTCAATTAGTAATTCTACCTTTCTTTAATTCTAACTTTTCTCCGTTTTTTGCTTCTTTTCCCACTTCCACATTTCCCTATTATATGTTCTTCTCCAGATAATCTAGCACCGACTTGAGCATTGAAGTCACCCATGAGTACTATATTATTTTCAGAACATTTTTCTATAATTTCACCTAGTTTGTTGTAGAAACTATCTGTATCCATTTTTGTTGTTTTTTCTGTCGGCAAGTAGACTTGTATAACTGTCAATTTCTTTGAATAGTTTTGAAAGTTTAAACATATCGAGGCTATTCTGTCTTATATCCTTTCAAACCCAAGGATCTGGCTCTTAAGGGTTAATTTCACTAAAAATCCTACTCCTCTATGTCTGGCAATTTCACTTTTGTGATACATGATAAATTTCTTCTCTCTTCTATTCCTTCCCCTAACCTTCGCATTTCGCTTATGCCCAAAATGTCCCACTTGATATTTTCAATAGCTAACTCAAGCTCATGCAAACTTTCTGGTGTTCTCAGGGTTCGTGTGTTCAGTGTACATAGGTATAGAATACTCCGCTTTTGTTTAGTTTCATTTGTGTCGGTTTTAGTTGAATATTTTGTTGGAGGGTGGTGGTCGACTTCCCCCACGGTGACCGGCCGGCTTGGGGGTTGCTTAGGTATACTTACGTACTGATAAATAATAAGTTATGTTAGTATGTATGATAACTGCAAAATATCTTTCTAGATCTGAGAGCATAAGTACAAAGTTGATATTGTAGCTACTTTACATGATATTTATGTATTTTATCACTCCATATCAACATCGTCCCGTACATAGGCCCAGCAGCCATAAACGGCAAAATGTCTTTGTACAAAGGTGGAGCAACAAAAAAGAGTCATTTTAGTTAACTATTCAGTGAATAAATGATTAAATTATACATTAGCAATTATTGTGTTACTATTCTTTTTTGGTTAATTTATTAAACTTTAACTTTTTAAGGAAATAAATTATTTCCTGTTAAAATATGTAAGTATTTTTTCTAGTAGGTATTTGACATGGAATAGATAGATAGAAACACTTTATTGTTCACAACACAAAAACAAAAAAACTCATAAACAAAAAGACAAATTCCTAAATCTAGTGAAACAAATGGCGGCCTTATCGCTAAGAGCGATCTCTTCCAGGCAACCGGAGGATGGAGAGAAATTTTAAACAGCAAAAGACGGGGTAAGGGACAATGTGCCGTAAGGTATAAAGTACACATACATATTAAGAAATATACATCCTAATACTTAAAATACTTAAATTACAAATTGTAGGCAAGTATAATATACTAATAGACTAATACATAAACATAAACATACATTAAAGATATTAGCAAGACAATATGAAAAAGAGTAGAATCCACGTAGAATCAGTGAGGTGACAGCTGTGACAAGTATAAAGCCTTAACTTGGTTTTTAAAAAACAGGCAGTGATGGAGCATGTCTGATAGCCACGGGCAAGGCATTCCATAGAAGGACTGCCTGGAACGCGAAAGATTTGCCGTAAAATGTTAAATAGTTGCTCTATAGGGATAATTTTTCGAAAATGCTTGTGGTAAATTTAATTAAGCATGTTCTACCTATAGTTTCTCGATCCATATACGTCCTCAAAACCGCAACTACGCAAGTTCTCCAATGATGAACTCGTCAAGTTGGTCAATAGGAATAGGTTTATGAACAACGTGACACTAGGCACTAAACTAACTATAACTACTTACACTAAGCACTACTGAAAACATAGAGCGATGAAAGTCTAAAAGTAATCAAGATGCCTAAACGTTCTAACAGCTGCAAGAGTTCCCGGCTTGCTGGTAGCATTAGCATTCTAAATGGCAATGCGAGTAATGGGAATGGTAATTAAGAAAACGCCAATATTTTACTCACGTATGGCGTAGACCAAGTTTTTAGAAGGTTTTAAAAAATGAATTGAACTCTTGGCACTCAAAGCTCTAATGTGTCAACCCCAAAAATGTGTACAATTGCAACGTGTACTGAATTACATATAGATAGATAGATAGATAGAAACACTTTATTGTTCACAATACAAAAACAAAAAATGAATAAACAAAAAAACAGATATGTAATTTTAAACACATAAGTAAGTAGCCCACTAATGTTCCCACTGCTGGTACTTCTTCTTTCACAAGGAGTGAGTCAAACCCATAATCCATCACACTGGGCTGGTCCAGTGCGGGTAATATTTACTTCTAAATTATGTATTAGAGAAATTACAGGGTATGAGAGAAATCATATTTTATCTGAAAGACGGTTGCAATGTAGGTAATGATTTGGAGTTTTCATGTTCCAATAGCTGCTAATAGACGCTATGTATGTTATAATGGGCAGGCGTGTTCCTTCACGTCCCATCACTCTTTACTACGAATAAAAAAGGTAAAATTGCGTAAATTTCATAGGAACCAACCATTCTATGTTCTTGGCGTGTTTAAATGTGGTGGGATTCAAAAGAGAACCAAAAATGTAAGTACGAGTATAGGTATGGGGTGGATAACTCAACGTGGTAAGTACACCCTGGGCATCACTCAACAACTTGCCTCGGTGGTATCTTGTTGTGTGATGGCGAATCACGGTCGGTCCTTCTACCGCTTAACTAAAACGGCTTTCGTTTTGCTATTGCGGTCTCTATTATTTAAGCGGAAAGAAAAGAGAGAGGAATGTCAAGCTAAGACAGTTCTAGTTAGGCAATAGACCCTCGGGGCTGGAAATTTCTACTTGCGCTCCTCTCCGCCTTGAGTAGCAGTGCTTGTAGAAGTTGGGGAAAAGGACTGAAAGAATTGGGAAGATTACTCGGCTGAAACTCGGTGGCTACGTTAAGTTAACTAAGTCTTCCAGAGGAGGGTCCTCCCCGAGTACTCTGATTAGCAGAGTATTAAGTGGAAGGACAAGAACTGCTTTGTGGCACAGAGGTAAAACCACGGCTATCCCTAGTCATCTCTTGGCCAAAATGCTCGACAGTGAGAGGTGGAGGAGCGAGCGTAAGAAACCTGTCCTGACCCCTGGCCATGGCGAAGGAACCTGTGGGGGTTATAGTCAGTACGGGCACCATGTCTATAATATATATGGTGTCGAGCTCGACATACCCCGCCATGTCCATGCACGAGGGGCCTACGTAAGTAAATTCCCCACTTTAAAAAAACGTGGCCTGTTACATTTTTTAAAGGTGTTTGATCGAATAATTTGAGTGTATTTATAACGAGGAAGTTTGCGGTAGTTAAATATAAACAGCTCAGTGAACGGACTCACTACTGTCCATCCTCCGCAACCCCCCCCCCCAAATTTTTACTGCAACAATGCCTACCCATGGTAGGTAATACCTACTAGTTTATGACGCAAACGGAATCAAATCTAAATTATAATTTATTATAAATCTACCTACTGCGCGTTTAAATACCTACTGAATTGTAGAGGTATAAACCCAAAATAATCAGTCCAGGAAATAAATTTTATATACTCATCTATATAATAAAAATAACGGTGAGTTATATCGCGAACCACATATTTAAGCGACTCACTCGATTCAAGGGCTTCAATCAAACAGTATTAACAAAAGTTTCTCTTTATTTGAATAGGTGTATTAATTAATTTATGAGCTTACAATGTTCAGTTCTAAGTTTTTGTACTTATTTTCATTAATTGCAATAGTTTGTAATGCAAACAGTTTAGATGCAAAAGTAATAAAAACGGTATGTAACTATCAGACAAAATTCAACGTAAAATTAGTCAAATAAAGATGAAGTCGATTTAATAAAGCAAAGTAACTGTGTATTAATCTGTGAGCTACGATTCGCATTTGTTTGTTAGGTTTACGCCTTTCATATGTTTTTAACCGACTTCAAAAAGAAGGTTTCTCAATGCGACCGTATATATATTTTTTTTTTACATTTTCAGGACATTCCACAAAAACGAGTATGTGTAATAGGAGCTGGAGTGTCGGGATTGTCAGCAGCCAGATATTTGAAGGAAGAAGGAATCAATTTCACGGTTCTTGAAGCTACTAAATACGTTGGAGGCACGTGGCGATATGACCCTAAAATCAAAACTGATGAAAATGGACAACCGTTATATACTAGCATGTACAAAGAGTTGCGGTAAGTACTTATTTGCTAGTTAAATTAATATTATAAATGCGAAATATTGGATGTTTGTTGCTCAGTAGCCGGGGCCACACTAAACAATCCATGTAAATCACAGATTCCGAACAAGTTTTTTTTAAACTTGAACCTCTCCAAGCAACCTAAACGCATTCCGTCATATTCAGTCGAACTCTTACTCGATACGGAGTCACACATACAGCGACGGCGTCAAACCGCCTTGGTCGCAGCAATCTTATTTTTAGTTATTTTATTTAAATAGGTATTTGCACGAAAACTCCTATAAGTATAATTTATTCATTCAAAGTTTAAGAGTGACGCTCTTGTCGGTGGAGTTCCTTCCATGTACTTCTACACTCCGCCTTCTCCTTTACTTCCTGATACGACACTACATTTATCTTCTCCTTCACTTGGTTCATGTAACTTCTCCTAGGTCTACCTCTCTTCCTCCTCCCTTCTAATTTACCTTCCATTATTGTTCTAATGAAGTTGTCGTGTCGTATCAGATATCCCAACATCTTCCCTCTTCTGTTTTCTATTGTTTCCATTAATGTTATTTTCTCCTCTACCATCTTCAAAACTTCTCCATTGCTCTTCATTTCCTTCCAGCTGATTCCATTTCTCCATTCTCCTCCAACACCACATTTCGAATGCGTCTAATCTTTCCCTTTACTTTTGAGTGATGGTCCACGTTTCGTATTTCCCATAAGTATAATACTCCTTTTAAATAAACAATGACTTTATGACATGTCCAATGACCTTGTTGGGTAATCGCGCGATCCACACAATCGTCCCTCCGTGTGCGTCATGTGACTCAGTCGCCTATGAGGATTGGCACGGCACGGCATGGTTAAAACCAAAAGCGAGAACCTCCGCATGGAGCATCCTAGGTATCTGACAGCTTGCCTTTGTGGCATCTTGTCGTCCGATAGCTAATCTTAGTCGAGGGGGGAAATTCTTTTTACGCTTCTCGCTCTAGAAATTCAGGGTAAGGGACTGAAAGATTTAACAGCACTATTCGCCTGATTTTCTTATCGGCAAAGTACAGTTTCCAAATCAAAAAGAGGGTCCTCCGCGAGCACTCTCACTCAACTGAGGCGGAAGCGGACACGGAGGTGACCCATTCTAACAAGCATCCCGTCTCCACTGGAGGGCCTGCACCCATCTAGGGATAGGACCTCCCGATGAGTCTCTTGCGTGTTGCTGGAGCCAAATTCAGGGAGGGACTTGTCAACCCACGAAGTTAACCCTCAAAGGTGCTGGCTGGGGTGGCGCTCGAATGCAAGAGCGATCCCCTCTGCGTGAAGTTTTTATTTTAGGAAAAGACCGTTTTTTTAACAAAGCCAAATTAACCTTTGATGTTCGTTTTGTGCCTGTATAACATTAAATATAGTGACGGGACGACCAAGACATACACCAGATGGTAAGCCCTACCTATAACAGTACCGTGCCACTGAAATTCGAACATGAAAAGTCTAAATCGCTTACTTGTTCAGCACTGCGATCATCACTCAGAAATGTAAGATGATTTATCTTTTTGCCTTTCTCTCGAAACATTGCCCTTCAAACCGGAACACTGCACATTGCTGCCTCGCTGTGGAATATTTGACAAAGATGATACTTCCTCAGGCGGACTCTGCAAAGAGCCTTAGTAAATTTCTATACCACTACTAAATTTTATACACGTGTATTTTCAGAATAAGCTTTTGTTTTGCAGAACGAATTTACCGAAACCAACAATGGAGTTGCCCGGTTTCCCACTGCCTGAAGGCACGGCCTCGTTTCCTAGTTGGGAGGTCTACTATAACTACTTAAAACATTTTGCTGAGCATTTCAGCTTAGAACAACATCTACAGGTAGGTACTTACTTAAAAATTCTGTTAGAATTTGAATATTAGCGGCTACCTAGTACCTACACCTACGAGTACCTATACCTTTGCTTATGTATATCTATATAAGGTAAGGGTCCTTGGGATCTACTGGGTAATATAAATAGGTATGGATTTTCTTTTGTTCTTTCCTTAATTGGAATAGAAAACATTTGAATCGAGAACATTCAGCTTATAGCTCATTTTATGTGACTTAAATAGGTATGGTTTTTGTATTGTTATTTGTTTAATTTGAATATAAATCGTTTTAAATGAGAAAATTCAGCTTATATTGAGCAAAAGTAGGTAGCTGATTTTATGTTTTCACTGCTGGTTCAAAGTCAAAGTTCTAGGAACCTTCTCTCACAAGGATCCCTCCTTGTTCAAGGTCATAATCCACTACGCTGGTCAAATTCGGGTTGCCGGATAGGCACATATCCTATCTTGAAACATGCCAATTGCGTACAGCCAGTAGCGGTGACCAACAAGTAGATCTGCACTTTAAAAAATACTTAGGGAGCTTTGAACCTTCGACCTCCCGATTGTAGAATCAGATGGTCTTATCATCAGGCCACCATGCCTTCTTTAAGGACACATTCCATGGGAGTAAATTCTTGCTAAGGCAATTTTAGTTAGACGGTAAAGTTAACTAGCTAAACTGGCAATCGTTATTTAAACCCATTTAAATTAACATCGAATGAAATGATTAAGTGACGCAACACTTCATAACTTCACGTCAATGAATGACTTCATTAATTAAAATTAGTCGAGTCATTTCGAAGGAGAACAAATACAAGCATCATAAAACGATTTTTTTTGTTGATTAGGTATCTATACGATATATTGATGTTTTTTCGTCAAAATTTCCTAAATTTTCTCCCGTACAAACATTGTCCCGACATTAACGGATACATAAAACAAATGATCATCTAATTTAGTGCCGTCATTAAAAAGTTATTAGCGTACATACATTTCGAAGACCCATTATATAAAGGTATATAAGATATCAAGGCCAGTCAGTTACGGTTTATTAAAACTTTTTGACTAAACTACTTGAATTTTCAGTTTCTACACAAAGTAACATTAGTTACGAGGGTAAACAACGTATGGAGAGTGAAACACGAGCACGTACAAACTCACGAAGTTTTCGAAGATGAGTTTGATTACGTCATCGTTGGTACCGGACACTTCAGCAAACCCAACTTGCCTAATATACCTGGAGAAAATAAGTTTAAAGGTATGATACTGTAAATGATAAACAGCCCACATTATATTCCCACTACTGCGACTCTGGGCCTTCTCTCACAAGGAGAAAGTAAAGAGTTCTCCACGCTCGTGAAGTGCAAGTTGGTGGATGATATATCCCCTCGAAAGGTGTCTTTCTTGGCACATACCGGTTTTCTCATGCGATTTTCCTGAGAAAGCAAATAGTAAACGGTGGTACGCTTCCGTTTGAAGGACAATAGTTCCAAAAAAACACATAGCAAAGAGGTAAATTGTCTTGTATCTCTGAGTCACCACCGTAGTACTGAGTTAAGCAGTAATTAGGACTCTGTATTTTTAAATAACTTTGCTGTTTTGGGCCGGCGTATTGCTGACCGTCAGGCAAATGTGTCCCGTAAATCTTTATTATAAAAATATGTATTGTGCTTTATTATTTCTTGCAGGTACAATAATACACAGTCACGATTACCGAGAGACAGAACCGTACAGAGGCCGGCGAGTGTTAGTCGTGGGCGGTGGACCCTCTGCGTTCGACATCGCCCTCGCAGTGGCTGAAGTCAGTCGCTCCCTAATCCACAGCCACCACGTACCAGTCAAATTCAGAACTAAGTTTCCATCACATTACTCCAAGAAACCAAACGTAAAGGAGCTCAATGAAACTGGAGCTGTGTTTGCTGACGGAAGCTTTGAGAACATCGATGACATCATTTATTGTACAGGTAACTACTATAAACTAGCAGTACTCCGCGGATTTACCCGCGTAGTACTAGTTTCTGTTGTTTCACTGCGATAAAATTCCGAACTATATTATAAACTTGAACAAAAATTAAAGATTATACAATTAACTTGCAAACCTGAACGCAGTAGCCAACTTTACCAACAATGTATCCAAAATACGTGCTGCAATCCCAAGAACGAACTTCAATGAATACAACCCGAAGTGCATATGGATTGTTAATGTCAAAAACAACTTAACGGTTTCAGGGTTTGAATACGACTTTCCATTCTTGGACCAGACGACAGGGCTGACGTTCGCTCCTAGGAGTGTGACTCCTCTCTACAAATACATGGTGAACATCAACCAACCGACGATGGTGATCGTTGGACTGGTCACTCGCGCATGCCTCATTATTACAAGAGACGCTCAGGTAACATATGAGTAATATTAAAAATGAACTAATGAACATGCTATGAAAAGCATTATTCAGAATAATCATTTCACGTAAAAATATCTAATCAATCTGAGATTCTTTAAAGTAGAGAATCTTCTAGAAATACGTGTTGTAAGCACAGAAATCTAAATTTATTTTATTTAATTCTTTCATCTAATTGTATGCCAATCACAATCATTTTAAAATGCAACGGCTGCAACTATTATGTATCTTAATTATATAATATATATAACTTTTTATTATCAAACAATATTTGATTTGAACGAGCGGTGATAAGGTTGGTATTTGCTCATTACATTATGAAAACGTAATGGGCCTTTGAAAATATGTAGTATTTTTTTATTAATAATTAATCAACAGGAATCGATTGTCAATGTAAAAATACTAAGTGCGTTCAAGCAAATCATCTAAGATACTAATAATAATTTCAGCAGTGAACGTCTTGCGGCTGATGATGATGATGATGATGACTAATATTAGAGGTCTAAAGCTGAAGAAGTTTTTTGTTTGAACACGTTAATCTTAAGAAAGATTTCAAAAAATCTTTAACCGTTGTATATGTATCTGATTCTTGGGTATAATAAATAGGTTATATGTTATGCAGGTAACACGGGCAAAATCAGGCGGTGCGCTAGTACTTTATACAAGCTACATTATCATCATTGCCCATTCAGCGTGTGCCGCCAGCAGGCTCGGCACACTTCTGACTGGTAGTGGTCTTGATCATCTTGTTAATCTTTACACCTTCTTCGGTCTATTCGTGATTAGTGTAAATAAATAGTTAGTTAAGTTTGCAGCGCAAAGTAGTTCTCATTGTAACTAGTTAATTTTATTTTGTTATACATACATATATAGGTATACTCTGCTTCTTCATACAATGATCTATGTTTTGTTTGATATCGAGATGTTTTATTATCGACATCTATCGAACACCATAAAAGTAAGTAGGTTTTTTTTTTAATCTTTGTTCTTTATAATTCCAGGCCCGTTACGCAACAGCGTTAGTAAAAGGAAACTTCACACTGCCGTCACGAGAACTGATGATGCAGGACTGGCAGAAACAAGTCGACGCTCTCAAACAGAGGCATCTTCCACTATCTTATATCCATGTGCTTGATAGAAAAGAGGTTGGTAGCATTATTATACTTTAGTAGTGGTCCATTCCGGCTTCACTCGGATATTGTAATTGAAAGACAATTTAACGAAATAAAAACTATCCTATCTCTCAAGTTGGACTAAATTATAATACACATACAATTTACGACGAAGTTGCGGCTGGTCTGGAAGTTACGGCTGGTCTAGTAAGTTATGATTGGTCTGGCCGGGAGAACGGTTACTGCCGATCCGGAGACCCCAGGTTCAAATCCACTCGCGCACCATTGTCTTTGAAGTCATATGCGTAATGCTGCTAACTTAAAACGGTAAAGAATAACATCATGAGGAGACGACATATACCTAGAATCTTTCGAAGTCATGTGTCATCCACCAACCCGCACTGGAGGATTTAATTCTATTTTAATTTATGTGCAACATAGGTTAGACATAAGATGTAAAATTTTGTGTTGCTGTATACGTTGTAAAATTTACAATTTATTTTAGTAACGGCCCGCAGTTTTACACTCGTAATTCCCGATCCCATCATTTTCTCACGATAAATTAATATCTTTACTTAATTAATAGAGTTAGCTTATGAGTTATTCGAGACCATAATCTGACCCTGTAGGAAAATTTCACCCAAATCTATTTAATAACTTTAGCATGAACGTCGATCAACATCTCCAAAGAGCATAAAACATCAACAAACATCCACACCATCCATCGGTACATACAAACTTCTGCGTTTACAATATACTTAGTAGGAAAATATTGTTTGGACATCGTCACACAACTAACTAGGCCCAAACCATAGAAAACATCATATTAAACAAAACTTGTATTATGGGAGCCAGATAGCTGATACAATAGATACGTGTACTTATATAGTTACATAGGTATTATATATCAGTTTTCGTGTTCCCTGCAGCTGAAAGAGCTTGTATTATCAAGTTTTGCTTACTTTCAGCTGTGGGAGAGAGTGTGTGTGTGCGTCTACATGCACTTGGCTTGATACACGAATGGATTATGCTCCTGAATCTCTCCATGTAAAAAAAGCCTCGACTTCCTGCAACGTAAACATTAATTTGCAGTCAACGTAAACATTAAGCCGCATTACCATCCCTACAACAATCTTTTCAAAGTAGTCATTATCAAATAAAATGGACGATGTTAGATTTGCCACTATCCATAATTGCTTACCTCAAATTTTTTTTTAGATTTGGCTTTGGCCGGCACATAGTCGTGGTCAAGTCACAAAACTGTGCGATAAGTACAAGCATGCTTTTTATTAAGTGGTCCATCTAGGTACTGGACCCAGCCCAAAGGGGAGGAATGAATCCTAAACTCCGGGTTTCGCCCTTGTTTACACTGCATCTGCGCTTGGCTACCCCAGTCACGGGCCAAAGTGGCCTGACTTAGCAAATCCGTCACTGTATTAGTACGATATCATCCGCCATAAAGGATCTCAGCAAGCAGGATTTCTCGAGGCAGATACATAATTTCTACAGAATATTACAATTACCTTTTATTGTTACAGGATCAATATTATGCATCATTGTCGGATGAAGCCGGCATCACCCGCGTACCCCCAGTGTTGTTCAAAATCCGAGCCTTGGACACCATGGCCAAAGTGGCAGACTTCTACACCTACCGGAATTATGTGTATACGGTTATAGATGACAATACTTTCACAAGCGCCCTAGAGACGCCTAGATAGAAATAATAGTTAGTTTTAACATTATTCTAGATTTGTTTTATTTTTATAAAATCCTTGAAATCCTGAGCTCAAAAATCGAGTTTTAATCAAAGCATCCAGTTATAACAATACTCGAAAATGTATATTAATAAGACTAGAAGCACTACTTACGTGGTTTTACCGGCACAGATCCCGTTTTCATTATTTTCCCGCGATTAAAGTAGCCTAACGTGGTCCTTAACTGTGTGCCTCATTACGAAGCTCAAAGTCACACAGCGAGCTATGTAGAGGGCTATGCTCGGAGTCTCTTTGCGCGACAGAATCCGTAATGAACGGAAGTAGCCGACATAGCTCGAAGAGTAAGCAAGCTGAAGTGGGCAGGCCACATCGCTCGCAGAACTGACAACCGATGGGGAAGAAAGGTTCTCGAGTGGCGACCACGAACCGGAAGACGCAGTGTTGGACGGCCTCCCACTAGATGGACAGATGACCTCACAAAGGTCGCTGGAAACCGCTGGTTGCAGGTTGCGCAGGACCGTTCGTTGTGGAAATCTAGGGGGGAGGCCTATGTTCAGCAGTTTACGTCTTGTGGCTGATGATGATGAAAGTAGCCTATGTGCGATGTTTTATTCCAGACTATAATCTGTGTTCCATATTTCAACCCGATTTGTTCAGCCAATCCGACGTGACCCAATGTGATATTAAAAATGAATTATTTTGCTTATAAAAATTGGTTTTATTTCTGTTCTTCTTGTTATAATATTTTTTAAAACAACTAGCTACTAGAAGACATTTTAAAGTGAAAACTTCTTTAGGACCATTGAATAATTTTTGATGGGGAAATATCTAATTGGTAAGGAAAATTCGTACTTATCGCGTGACCGATATATTAATTATTGTGCAACATTAGGACTGTTCATAATACTAAAATAAATTAATAATTTAAAAACACTAGGAAAACACGCTTGCCTACCTTTCTCCTTCATCATCAGACCTTAAAACCTAATCGTGGTCAAAGTTAATTACAAGACCTTTGAACCAACAAAAAAAAACAATAAAATCGATACATACAATACAAAAATCATGCAACCGAATTGAACCTCCTCCTTTTTGGAAGTCTGTTGGAAAATAATTAAAGCATAAGGTATGAATAAGAAGATATAATGATATTTATAGATATCAAACTTCGTTCTCGTTTACAAAGTTAGTACGAGTATGTAGAGTAGAGGTCAGAATAGTCGATCGGGACAGCTCTATCGAGTCAGTATTATCTTTCCGACGTTCCTCATTATATTGCGTAACTTATTTTGTACCCGTAAATATTTATTTTTAATACACAATGTATATTTTATTTAATGTTTTGTGTATAGTTATGTGTTCAACAACTATGTGTTTTACACAGGAATTGCATGAACAGGTAAGGATTTTTTATGACTAAAGGCACGTTGTATTTAAGATAGATAGATTAAATCTCGTAGTTATTTATTTACGCGTTATTTAGAAAGTAATCATGACCAATCCTTAGTCGTCGCTTACGGGACACAAGCCTTTACTCAATAATACGCTACTCAGCCCAATCGTCGTTATGCTTGTAACCCCCACCAGATATCATCATTTGTCACTCCGTCTAGTCCCATGATAAAACGATACGACATCATCCTGCATACGTTTATCGATTGGCGGTCTCATCTTCAGAACTATTTTACGTAGGTACTAGATGTCCGCCCCGGCTTCGCCCGTAGGACATATATAGCACTCATCGAGATCCCGTACACATCCAACGGTGAAAGAATTACTGAAATCGGTTCAGTAATTCCTGAGAATATCGCTTTCAAACAAAAAACCTCTTCAGCTACCTGCTATGCCACCTGTCGGAAATTGGTCGTACCATCTCAGATTTAGAAACAAATTTGATTAGCAAAGGCTTATATTCAATGACGCAATCTTAGACACATGCTGTCATGTCAAAGCACGAAACGTTCGAAATCTCTGAAAAAGGAATATTTTTTTTTTTACATTCTTGATTCATGCTCCGCTTCTATTAATAGTAGCGTTATGTTCTATATATAATAAAGCCAATAAATGGAGTCCATAAATGGAGTATCCAATAGAAAAAGAACCTTTCAATTCGGACCAGTACTTCCCGAGATCCTAGCGTTCAAACAAACAAACTCTTCCGCTTTATAATATTAGTATAGATTTGCAGATAATTCAAATTGGTCCCCACGACAAAATTATAAAGACTATCATAACATAGAAAAGACACAATAAAAGATTAAGTAAAACCTTCCCAAAATTATAGCTAAGAGATATAGAAAAATTAAAATCAAGCCATTAAAATCAATAGTTTAGGAGGTGAGATCCTAGAAACAGATAAATATCCGCACAAATAGACACGTCTAATTCATACTCCTTTTATACATAGGTGGTTTTTAATGTTCAATTTCATTAATTATTTTGCTTATTTGTACGACAACAATGATTCAATCCAAACTTAAATTAACTAAGTGCTTGTTAAACAAAAATTTATAACGGTAGATATAGTTATTATTTCGGTTGGTCTAAATATTGTGCGTGAAATAGATAACATTATTAGTATTATAATCCAACGCCAAACAATCAGGTGATCAAAAGAACATGTGAAAGTATTATTCGAAATAATGTAATAAATTAGTAAAAATAGCGAAAATTAAAAAAAAAAGTAGGATGAAACCGATTGTAGGCCAAAAGACCAAGTACCAAAGGCAGATACATGACAAAAATGATAGGAAAAATAATTTACGGACGATCGGAGCTCGGGAAGCGGATGGGCTCCGTTTTTAAGGGTAAAAAACGATTTATTTCTATTTTGGGCAAACCTACAAATCCTATGGAAAAAAGTTGAAAGATCTACAACATTTGTACAACACTTTTTTTACCTTACCATAATACAATTAATTTACAACGAAAAATTTTGTTTCTTAAATGTATGATATAGAATCTCGTAAACCACTTAACATTCCAATAACACGTATGCTAAAGTGTCAAACAAACAACAAACAAACGCGTTTTGTACAAAAAAAATTGAATTCGTGTTTATTTTTATTCTTTGCATTTTTGAGAAAAAATACCCATAGTACTTAATAATAATTAAAAAAAAACTTTATTTCAGAAATTAATCCATACAACAAATTACTTTTCATATTTCCTTATCATACCAAATTAAATCAAAATTATAACAATAAAATACTTCAAACTAAATAAAATGTCAATGAAATAAAATAAAATCATCATTAATGAATAATTTTTTACATTATCAAAAAAAATGTCAAAGAATAAAAAACCCACCGGCTGTTTTAAAAAAGATGATATTTGGACGTGAGATTGTACGATTGAAAAATAGGGTGTTTTTCGAAATTAAGTCAATTTAAGGTGTAAAAAAATTCAATCGAAAAAATTACAGTGTAAGTATTTCAAACATAAAAATGAAAGATTTTATGAAATTTCGTGAATAATTTTTGTTTTTTTAGTTATTTGAATTTTTCACATACATTTTGAGATTGTGTAAAAAAAAATGTCAATGCAGTTATAGATCTTTCTATTTATTACCTATAACTTTTTCTTGCTTTTTTCCACAGGGCTTACAGGGCAGGGCAGGGCGTACAAGCCTGAGCAAAGCCGAAAATCGAAATAAATTTACCTGTAAAAACCGAACCCATCCACTTCCCGACCTCCGATCGATGGTAAATTCAAATCTTTTTCTTACAAATTTTGTTTGCGCGGACGGGGAAATATTAAATTTCGCAGACATATGTATAGTTCACTCGTATATAAAGAATATGACATGTTAATATCATGCATAAGCTAGCACCGACTTCAAATAAATGAGTGAGTAGCACTTGTAATAATGATATTAATTTATTTTTCGATTTTGAGTGCCTATTTGTGGTTTTGAAGTCAGTTTAATCTTTTGTACGAAAATAGTTTATGATAAAATAGGTACGTCGTATACATTTAACCCCCGACCTAATGTCTGTCTGCCTGTCTATGTGTGTGCCTGTCTGTGGCACCGTATAGCTCAAACGGTTAAGCCGATTTCGATGCGGTTTTTTTATTTGAAAGTTAATAATATCTGTGCGGATGTTCTTAGCAATGTTTGGTTAATATCGATTCAAAATGGCCGTCTCCACAAAATGGCGGACAAAATATTTCTTCACAATCTACCCCAATCTGGGTATCAAATGAAAGGGCTTGACAAGTAGAATACTACACTATAAAAATTTTAAATGCAAGATGGCCGCCACCAGAAAAAGGCGAATTATGTTATTTTTTCACTACAACCTCAATATGGGTATCAAACGAAAGGGCTTGACTAGTTACTTTTCAAAATAAGTTAATAAATAGTACTGTTAATTACGAGTTATCTATTTTATTATAACAGAGTGGCAGGACGATTAAGATATGTGCCTGATAGTAAACAGCACAACTGCACAATAACAGCACAGTGCCCAGCAGATATTCGAATATGAAGAATCCAAATCATTACCTATCACTGCACTGCCCTCGTCATACAGAGATTTATCTATTATATAAAGATGTAGGTATTTATTTATTATTAAAGGGTTCATTTATCTCTTATGGCCTATATTTTTTTGAAACATTGCCCGATGTTTGTTTGCACTTTAAATTCTTGGCGGTAGAATAACTAGCAATGATGTGGTGCTTCCCCCAGGTGGACTCTACAAAGAGTCCTACCACGTCAAAATAATGTACTACTCGTAGTATAGGTATAATGTGCGCATTACGCAAAAAATATTAATAATAAGTCATTTGAAAATTCAACTAAGTAAGCTACTTTATATCACAGATAGGATTACGTTTGACCTCCACATCGCTAAATGAGGTTAACACTTATTACATTTCCCTATCTTCTATTTTCGAGGCAAAGGGATAAATAATAATCACATTGTTTATCCCACAATTTATGTACGTAATGTGTATACGAACAAATAATTTAATTTCAGTTCAATCTATACTAATATTATAAAGCTGAAGAGGTTTTTTGATTGGACGCGATAACCTAAGGAACTATTGAATCGATTTAATTATTTTTTCACCATTGGGTATGTACGTGATCCTTGAACGCTATAGGCTATTATATTATATTAGATATGTACCACGGGCGAAGCCGGGGCTGAAGTATTACCTGCTGTACACATTGCATTGCCCGTAGAAAATTGAGTTTCTAAACATTGGCAATCTATCTACTAGGTGTACTTAATTCAATACTACATATTTGTAGGTATTCATCTATTTTTGATGAACGAAAAAACTATAATATGAGCTACTCGACATGCTACCAAAATATAAGATTCTCGTATTGACCTATGATATAATGCTCGCTTTAGCAAAACAAATGTGATAGCACCTACCTATTATGATAACAAGCCATTTTCGTATAAATACGCTATAACAACATCATAAGTGTTCTACGTAAGGCAGATTATAGCGATACGCATGTTATGGTGATTACGTCTTTTTAGCACTGAGTTATAATTCAAGATAGTCTCTGTCAAAACGTCAAGTAGTGCAGACGGATCGAGTTATATTTACATCGATTTCATTTCGAAACATTGTGCTAAATGGATATATTTCGGCATACCACAAACTGTCCTGGCCTTATAGGAAACATGATTTGTTAAATTCGATTCGATTCGATTACTATTGAAATTAGAACGCATAGATAGTGTTATAAAATAATGGTAAGTTTTAATGCCAAAAATTGTAATTTATTTAAATTACCTACTGTTATTTAATTAAATGGTTCCATTGTGTTGTGTTGTGTTGTTCTAATAGATAACAAAACTCCATACAATAGCTTCTAGCACATTCACAACAAGATCAACAAAGATCTTGATGTGACATTAATGAACACATTTACAAAGATACCTATTGATATAAATTGATCGTCTACTTTATGATAAATCTGAAACTATGTCGTATTATACTTGAACATGAACATTATATAACTGTTTAATTGGTTTTATTTCAAATTATCTATGTACAAAATCTTTTTCTGCAGTTGCAAATGTGGAAAAAACCACAATTACTGAAATTATCTTGCCAAAATATGATTTGTGCCTTCATTGTTTTTTTCACAGGATAAATCTTCAAAAAGGGTGTGCGTGATTGGAGCAGGAATAGCAGGGCTATCGATGGCAAGATATTTGAAAGAAGAAGGAATGCATTTTACTGTTTACGAAGCCACCAAATACGTTGGAGGCACGTGGCGATATGACCCTAGAATTAAATTTGACGAAAATGGACAGCCGCTGCACACTAGCATGTATAAACACTTACGGTTGGTCTAAATTATATTTCTCAAAACGAAAACATTACTAGACTAAGAGCTAAAATAAATGTATCCCGGTGGGGAGAGTAGCGCAGTATAAAACGGTCCTAGAAATCGTTTGACTCAAATACTGCGCCTTCTATGAGGCAACCAGGACAACGCCTACCTACTATTCTGATATATTACATAGATTATAATCTCTATGTATAAAAACGTTATGTTGGTTTATGTACGCTTGAAAAACTCAAAAAGTTCTGCACCGATCGAGCTGAAATTTTAGAATGATATATAATCCGCATCAAGGATTGTTTTTATCAAGTTTTTGCATTACAATTTGCCACAGCAAAGCGTGGTTGGGTACAGCTAGTATTTTATATTTATGTAGCCTAGAGATAATTTATTTTGACAATTAAGCTCTTAAATTATTAAAACCTGTTTTTGTTAATGGCGATACTTGCTATAATCACACTGTTGAATATTAATTTTAGTAATTTAACTATATTTTGTGCGACAGATATATTTTAGATTTTTATTCCTTTTAGTTTTACACTTTTATTCGATTTCGTAATCTATTTCAATGTTAACATTTGTTTTTAATAACATAAAGATTCATTTACGAAGACAGTTTGAATTAAACCAATGTTGTATTATTGTAAACAGGCCCATCTATTGTAAACATGCGGAACTAATTGCTATCCTAGCCACAAAAGCTTGAAGGTGCTGTTTCGCCTCTATTCGAAAGGTTCTACGGTTTGATATGAGGGTTTACACCGTTTGTTAAAATCTGCTTCTTTTTTTTAAACCCATAGCCACCACAGACACAATAAACGTTTATGCTTTTAACCCGTAATCAGCTTTTAAAATTGTAATGAGAGCGACATTTAATTTAATAATCAGCCGGGCAAAAACTCATAATGTATAGGTTTCTGTCTGATTGGCCTAGTAGCTTAGTTACTTACGCCCGCGGAACCGAAGGGTGTGAGTTCGATTCCCACTCATGACAAATATTCTATGTGATGGTTACGAATACGTATTTGTTCTGTGTTTGGGTATTGCCATAAATCCTAAGTATATATTTATTATTTATGTACCTACTCGCATATGTGTAAGTATAATACAGACTTTCATAATAAAAGCGTTGCTTAGTTTGAGAATATCATAGAATAAAAAAAATGTGTTGTGTGAGGAATGCCCAACAATATTAATTTACTCGTACCTATTTATGTGGTTGACATACAACTCTAGCATAATATGACGTACGTGATATTTTGTGAATTCGCGTCTTTTTTAGGGTCCCGTATCCAAAGGGTTAAACGGGATCCTATTACCTACTGAGATTATGTATTATTTATTCCGCTGTTTCTCCGTCTATCTATATGTTCATCTGTTTCCAGGCTATCTTATACCTTTAAACGAGCTAATCTTGTAAATATATATATATAGAATCTGAATCTCGGAAACGATTTTCATGAAATTATGTATACAGGGGGTTTCGGGTACCTACGATAAATCGATCTAGCTCGCGCGTTTTTTGGACAATGAAAATCTCCTACAATGTCATTAGAATACGATAACTTATTTCGCCACTGTTCATTAAGTCTAACTGGCTTAGACGGAATATGCTCGCCCTCGGAGTCAAGAGACCCCGGTTCGAATCCTGATGGTTACACTCGGGGCTTTTCTTTTTGTTCTTTTTTTTTGAGAAATTCTTATACTTCTTGTACTTGATTCTTTTATAAACGCATTTATTTCGTATCTAAGTAGGTCTCAGTAAGTCATCACTACGTAATTCGTACCTGCCTAAATATCATTTAAAAAACCGAGCAAAGCTCGGTCAACCAGGTACTATCTTATAAACCGTGATAGACAATTGAAATTTCGACAGATGATGTATTTTGTTGCCCTTTAACAAGAAATACCTAGGTACAAAAAAAACTGAATAAAATAATTATTTAACACACACACACACAACAGACATGTTTTTTTCGCTGTTATTATTGATAATATTACGGAACCTTTCGTGGGCGAGTCCGACTCGCACTTGGTCAGCTTTTAAATGCGTGTTAGAGAGTGCACGTTGAATTTACACTAGTTCACGGTACAAACCATAGACTTAATTTATATATTTTAGGTGGCGTATACGATATGAAACCTATAAATATAAATACTTATTTGACATTCCAGGACGAATTTACCAAAGCCTACAATGGAACTCCGCGGTTTCCCGTTACCTGACGACATACCTTCATTTCCCGGCTGGGAAATCTACTACAACTACCTCAAAGATTATGCTAAACATTTTGACGTAGAGAAACATATACAGGTGAAGAATACGCTCATGTTTATAAAACAATCCTGCGAAATGATTATAGTGGTATAACTATCGTCTCTACTTTGAAATCTTTATACCGACTTCAAAAAAGTGGTTCTTTTTGACCCTATATACAGATACAGATAATTTATTGGTAAAAATCATTTACAAGTCACATAATACATTAATTATTCAATAAAACTAAAAAGAGAATTACAATACTAATGTTTAGAACAATCGCTTCTGGTATTTACATTATATATTACATAATTTATACATATGTATGTGCTGAAAATATTATTTCAAATAGGTTCCGGCGTTATACGAATACGCCTTTGTAAATTTAATTAACGTATACACGGTCATATGCTTCTGTAAGTAATAAAATACTTGTAGGTGTTGAAACTAATTTTTTTAGTAGTTCTATTCAATTTTAAAAATAATGGTCGTTTTCAGTTTCTGCACAATGTGATATTAGTTACAAGAAAGGATAACGTATGGAAAGTGAAACACGAACACGTGCAAACTCATGAAATTTTCGAAAACGAATTTGATTACGTCATAGTTGGCAATGGACACTTTAGCAAACCCAATATGCCGAACATCCCTGGAGAAAATAAATTCAAAGGTAACTTTTTTTATAAACAACTTTGGCCACAAGAAATAAGAGTGTCTGTAGTGCTTTTTGTTATATGTCAACTCGAGGCTTTGGAATCGATCGAGAGATATGCCAAAAGGCAAGGACCCGCTGTGTGTGTGTGTGTGTGTCGTGACAAAGACTTCAAAGTCTTTAACATAGCCGCAAAATTGCTAGCTTTTTGTTTTTTCATCGGATACACTTCGGAGAGTGTGCTACATCTAATAATACCACCTTTTTTATCAGACTGCTAGCTCGAAAAAGTGACATCGTTTCATGGTTGACTTTTCAAAGTCTAGCTAACGAGTAGATTTTTCCCGGTGGTTACAATCTTAGCTCGAAAGAATAAGAAATCCGAAATCAGTGTTGCCACGTTGTATTGGTGGATGTCCCTAGATTGCCATAAAGTCCCCTTCAAATACAGATGAATAAGTTTTTTCGTGGTAAGCACTCTCTATCGTAGACCGCATTGTCGCTTAAGATCGGGCGCGATGGCGGTCACGTAAACCTATAATAGTTACAAAACTCTGTGAGCCTTCGCAATGTTATTCGTCAATGTTAGTCGTCAATGTTGTCGTAAATATATCAGCTACCTGGCTTCCATAGTACAAGCTTTGCTTAATTTGGACAGTCTATTCGTCTGTATGCTATGTGTTGTGATTTTTCTTGTCGCGCGGCGCATACATATTTTTCTTGGGCTGTAAAATAAATTCTAGCGTCACGCTCGGATAAGGATCGCATGATAAGAAATCTTCGGGTAAACTCGGGGCCATGGCCATTGGCCATCTAGAAATGCGCTAGCGTTTCCCATTGACCATCTAGAGATGCGCCAGCATTTCCCATTGACCTAGAAATACTGACTCATTTCTAAATGGCCATGCTCATGGCCACGCCCTCCTGATTCACCTGCGTAGTCTCTAAAGTAAGCTATCAAATTATGAGTTATAAGTTTTCACTGCTGTCGGCAGATCCTATGACTATCAATTTTTTTTTTAAATAAAAATTTGGTGTTGTGACTGAAATTACCACAAATATTTATATTAATATTGTATTATTTCAGGTACAATTATCCACAGTCACGATTACCGCGAACCAGAGCCCTACAAGGGTCGCCGGGTGCTGGTCATAGGCGCCGGCCCTTCAGGAATGGACATCGGCCTCGACGTGGCCGCTGTCAGCCGGTCCCTGATCCACAGCCACCACTCCCCTGTTACCTTCAGGTAGGATTCACAAACAAATAGGCATTTTAATTATTTCTTATTTAATTAGAGCGACGCGACGAGCTGGACATGTGCCTGATTGCCTGATGGTAAGCAACATACCTGCCACACAACAGCACAGTGACACGCAGCTATTTGAACATGAAGAGCCCAAATAATTACTTAGCACTGCACTGCGCTCGTCACTCAGAGATCTAAGATATTATATATCTAAGCCCTGTAATTTCTCTGGAAACATTGACCTACAAACCGGGACACAATAATGTTCGACATTACTACTTGGCGCAGAAGAGCGAAGGTCACCGACATAGCTCTTAAAATTAGCAAGTTGAAGTGGCAATGGGCAGGCCATATAGCTCGCAGAACCGATAACCGCTGGGGAGTAAAGGTTCTCAAATGGCGACCACGAACCGGCAGACGCAGTGTAGGACGGCCCCCCACACGATGGACCGATGATATTGTCTCGGCCGCGGGAAGTCGGTGAATGGAGGCGGCACAAGACCGGTCATTGTGGAAATCATTGGGGGAGGCCTATGTCCAGCAGTGGACGTCTGTAGGCTGCAGATGAGATGATGATGATGAGATGACTTGGCGGTAGAATAACTAGCAAAAGTGTGGCACTTCCCCAAGCGGATTCTGCCAAGAGTCCTTTTTTTGCAAGTGTTGTGTTTTTTTTATAAAATGACCCGTTGATTGCATTGTACGTTCAAAACATGGCAACTTTGATTTCAGAACCAAATTCCCGCCACATTACGTGAAGAAAACCGATGTCAAGGAGCTAAATGAAACTGGAGCCGTGTTTGCTGATGGCAGCTTTGAAGAGATTGATGATGTTATTTATTGTACAGGTAATGAACTGAGCTCTGTATATTTCCATCAGAAACTTCCTTGGGTTTCCTCATCCACTAAGTATCGGCTTCTTCAGATATAATTTTTATTAATTTGTTCTTCTCTACTTGTTTTGATTCACTATCGTTGAACAACATTAACAAAAGTGAATAAATAGTAGTTCAATAGTTCTTGGCCTATACGCTTCCGCCGCGCCGCGACGTCATACTAAAACCAGCGGCCAGATTTGGCCGTCTCGGAATTTACGGGTGATGTGTTGAGCGCTTTATCTTATGGCATAGAATAATCGCACGCGTGAATGTGTGCGTTTGATCTAGGGTTACTGAATTGTTTTATTGTATTCAGTAAAAAAGTAAAATGATCTTTTCAAATCTGACCAAAGGTTAAAGTTACTCGTATAAGGTTTTCACTTCAGCCAGCAGTTTTTTTGTTGATGTATTCGTGTTATTTCTATAATATGTTTTATGTAGGTATCATCAATCATTCATAACTTTTTGAATCATATTTAATGTTCGTCATAAAACACCTCATTCAAACATAGCCTTTTTTCAGGTTTTGAATACGATTATCCGTTCTTGGATGAAACCAGCGGCCTGACACTGACTCCTCGTAACGTCATCCCTCTGTACAAATACATGGTGAACATCAACCAGCCTACCATGGTATTCATGGGGTTGGTGGTACGCGCGTGTCTCGTCGTTGCTCTCGACGCACAGGTAAACTAAATGCAAACGCCAAGCAGTAATGTGCAAACATTACAATGTTCCGGTTTGAATAGGTTCAGATGTGAAATGTTCATTCACCTTTAGATAAATAATAAGTAAATAGATCAGGTTTTTCCGCACGGTACCTTTGTACCATATGACGTACTATGGCAACAGAGTGATGTGCCGCAACAAAAGTATGACACTTTCACAAGAGCGACAAGGCAAGAGCGATCAGCCGTGTTTTCGGTGTAAAGCGTTTGTTCCAACTCTATACGTAGTATATGTAAACTCTTTCGGTCTTATTCATAATAAATGCTTATAGAGGACTTAAAACACTCATTAGTTAAAACGCTCGATAAGCTTATAAAACGTGCTATAAAATTCCCTATTCATAAACGCTCTATAAGCCTTCTATAACTAAAGCATTACTAATATCAGTTTTAGGATCAAAATGTTGCCATTATTATGAAATCGATCGATTTTATGGACAAACTCACAGAATCGTCTACAGATAAAACGAGTTTGATGGTGGAACCATAGACAATGTTACAGAATAAAAAAAAAATGACATACACTGTGAAGTTATGAAGCGGGGAAATTTAAAGTTATATTACTAAAACGTAGTGGTGTTCGTTCGTTCTCTCATTAATTTCTTGTATTTTATAAGAAAAATTGCAAAAGAAATAAATTAGAAATAAATTCCGAACGTAAAAGGATCACTCCTACTTATATTACACCTTTCGTCGATGTGTATTACTTTCATCTCAACATGTTTTATTCTTTTACCATCAACACCAAACATTACATTGGTTTTTATACACTACATAATATATACTCACTATATTCACATAGATTCAAATGTTTGGAATATTTGAAGCAAGAATTCTGGTACCTCGATTTCACGTGTTTTCCGACAATCAAGCTCATAATTCTCAGAAGCTATGAAGAAGATGGAAGAATTAAGAACATAATATAACAAAAATACTCCCAACGCTCAAACGCTGGACATTGGCGAAATTATGGTGACATTACCGAATGGAAACCAAAAAAAAGGTAAGTTGAATATGTCACAACGCCATTTTGACGCGAATCAGCTGTTAAGAGTCGGCCATATTTGCCTTAAAACACCGCTAAAGTAGGGGTTCTCGGCTCTATAACTTTATAGAAGGCTTATAGCACGTTTTAGCGCTAAAATGCTGTTATGAATACCATTTTTCCTAAGACGTACTATAGCAAGTCTTTAGACATGCTATAACTTTTTATGAATAAGACCGTTTGTATCCACCGATATTTATTTATTATTGGCAACGCTCCACGGTTTTACCCACATAGGTAGTACCCGTTCGCCCATTTTTCCCCGCAATAATAAGAAGACTATGTGCTATTCCAAACTATCCGTGTTACAAATTTCAACCCGAACCGATCTGATTCTGAAGTCATCGAGCAATAAACAACATTATTTATTTAATATATCTTAACATCCAAATATATAAACTTTCGCATTAATAAGTATTAAGTAGTAGGAATTCAAACAGAATGAAGTTAAAATCTGCCAGTGATGATCAAACTACGGAGCTGTCCGTATGTAATCACCCGAGCGATTTAATTTTAAAAATTCATTTTTATTTCAGGCCCGATATGCAACTGCTCTTGTAAAAGGAAACTTCACTCTGCCTTCTCGTGATGAGATGATGCAGGATTGGCAGAGGCACGCTGACGCCGTCAAGTCTAAAGGACTTCCGCCGTCTTTCATCCATGTGCTCGCTGAGAAAGAGGTATTTCAACTTTGCAACATATAGGGGCCGTTCAAGATTTATTATTAAACCCCTCTCCCCGCTTGTCATCAAAATTAAGTATTACCCCTCCCATGCTTACGTAAACATTGGAACCCGTTCCCCCAAAAAAAATCGAAATCGGTGCGTGCGGTTTTCGAGTCTATAGATCCACCAAAAACGTAGTTCGGACATCTGAAAAGCTGAAAGAAAGGCGAATTTCGCCTGTACCGTCTGTACTTCTGAATCTTTTGCCAAGATTGTACTCGTACAACAACATTAATAGTACAAGTTTGTCACTACCACTGGCTTTAACGGTGATGGAAAACATCGAGAACAAACCGGCCATGTTCCAAGACTATTTCGAGGTCATCCTCATACGTCATCAGCCAATGCACACTAGGCCACCTTGGTGAATTTATTTTTCTTATTTAGAATATTTATTTTAGTGGGTTTCTAATGTTAATATTACTAGGATGTTTTAAGGCCAGGTAGTTCTGTCAAATTAGGCATTTAACGCTATCTTGTTCTCGCGACCGTCACCGACCGCGGAATCGGTGCCACAGTGCAGAAATAACATTAAAATATTGGACTATGTAATTTAAACTCATTTTTTGTTCAAGATTTGTTTATACTAGTTAGTGATAACAATTTTGTGAATTGTGAAGTGATAAGAGTTTTTTTGATATATAAACGAAGAAATATTAAATTTATCTATACTCGTAGATATACAAAACTCGACCTTTTCTTTTTGGTCACACTATAAGTTGAGAACGGCTTTTCCAATTTCATGCATCTTTTTAAAATGTTTCTTAATAATTCATAACTTCGTCAAAAATTAAAGAAAAATGTGCTGAAACGTAATGAAAGGCCAGTAAAAATAGAAGGTTTTTACTTTGCACTAAATTTCTAAACCAATTTTTTTCTATGAGGTGAAGATCATTTACTGAGCATAAAATTACAAAATGCTCACAGATCCAGGTAGAGCTTCAATCGCCAATTGAAAAAAAACTGTTTTAGCCGATATTTTGGAAAATATATATTTTGACAATAATTGTAGAAAATAAAATGTTGCATGTTTTGTTGCTAGTAAACTTTTTTGTAAAACTTACCGTTTACGATTTATAACCCATTTAATGATACGATTGCTATAGTGGATGAAAACCTTCGACAAAAACCCACTCTGGCAATGCGTTTCACAGCTTAGTTGTTTTTATTACAAATGTGGAGACCAAACTCTTCGTTCAACTCTTCAATCATGATGATGAACGGTGCTGTTTATTCGAGCAACGAGCAATATGATAGAATAACTTTAATTTAAAAACCCCGACTACAAAAAAATCTACACGTAAAAAAATATTACCTACTATCTAAGGACACTTTGGCGAGTCAGACTAGTCATTCAACTACGATATTCTAAATATCTTAGTTACCAAAATCCATCCAGCCGTTTGGAAGATAAATGTGGAAATTAAAGATTTACAAACATAAAAGATACGCGCGAAAAACTTTCCGGTAAAAAAGGGACATGTTTATGCTACTGGGAACAGAATTCACATCTTATTATTTTTACAACGTTATCATCAAATTTGACATAATAAATCGTAATCGGTAAGTTCGAAAAAAAAGTTTACTGGCAACAAAAGATGGGAAATTTTATTTTCTACAACAATAATAATAGGCTTTATAACTTTTTCAGAATATCGGCCAAAAACGTTTTTTCGAGCTGGCGCTTGAAGCTCCACCTGGATTTGTTATTATTTTGTGATTTTATGCTCAGGAAATGATTCTAAACCTTATATAAAAATACGAATCGGAAATTTAGTGCAGAGTTAAATTCTACGAGTAATTTTACTGCCTAAAAGGCTTCTTATCAAATTTGGTCGAGTGTCTAAATTTCTATGAACAATATTAACATTTTCATAAAAAAAAAGAAAAAACAATAAATTTTGGTGGTGTCACAAACTTGGAAAAGAAATAAAAAAATAAAAATTCTAACAAAACCATACGTGTATCTATGGAAAGGTGTTCAAAATTGTATTGAAGTTCCTAACATTTTTGACGTGACAACGTCTTATAAATTGGTTTGCCGGGTGACACTTCAAGAAACTGCGTTACGCTCCGCTCACGTTATGCGCTCACAACGAGAGCGAGTGAGAGGCACGCGTCCCTTCCACTCGGGCATGGTTAGCCCGCCTAAGAGCGAGAGAGACAGACATAAAAAGTGAAAGGCACGCGTCCCTTCCGTAAAATTATTTTACCACTCAAAGTCGTTGTCACGTAAAACTTTCGCCCGTATACCGACTTTACAGGCAACCAATTTTTTTCTAAACTGAATAGTTTGCGCGAAAGTCTCTTCCAAAGTGGTAAAATCTGTATGTGAGGACTTTTCTTCCAAGTAATAAGTACCTTACTACCAAAGAATTTACCTAATTGGCATATATTATATTAGGGGATTTACGCAGGGGGATTTCTCCCCACTCATTATGTCCTTATCCCGATCGCTGATTTAACGGACGAATATTTTAGCGATACTTATCTATTTTCCATTGCATCCGCATTTAATTTTTTACTGATGTGTTATCGACGTCAGTTTTTTGAGACTCCCCTTTTGGTCTACAACATAAAGTAAACAGCGTACTAATTAGTATCAGCGTCTATTTGCAATTCCAATGAAAACGGTATCAAAAAATCAAGATCATAGCGTGCTTCACTAGTAATACCTACTGATATTGTTATACTGTGGCACTATGATCGTAATATTTAAAATTTATTGGTTGTCAAAATTGCAAAATCAAGCACAGGCCCGTCGTCCGTGAGCGCCGAAACGCGACTGATCAGGCCTGCCGAACGGCGCGCTATATATATGGTAGATATTAAAACATAGTGAATAACTGATACTTTTATCAAATCAAACTCTGCGAATGCATCTATAACTTTAGTGGCTTTCGTTGAGTACAAAATTTAGTAAAAAATTCATTAGTTTAGTCATAAACTTGAAAAACTTTTGAAAAGGGGTAACTTTGGGATTTTTTTCTGTCAAGTAAAATTCATTAAATCGTGTTACTGACTGCGAAGTGCACTAGATTAGATCCTTAACTATTACATATATTTTTTTCAGAGTTTAATACACTATTTTAAAGGTCTTAAAGTTGTTTTAAAAATTCAAAATTACGGCCCACACGCCCTTAAATCCAGACAAAGTTAAGCGTATTAAGCAAAGACGACGAATGTACCAAAAAAAAATCGAAATCTATGGTATTAAGTGATACTCGGCTACCCCGATTTAATACCTTACATATGCAGCCCAGAGCCCACTAAGTGTTCCCACTCGGGACTCGGGGTCTTCTCTCGTAAGAAGAGAGTCAAGGGCATAATCCACCACGCTGGCCCAGTGCTGGTTGGCGGATAGCACATGACCTCGAAAGATTCTAGGTTCATGCCGGTTTTCTTACGATGTTTTCCTTTGTTAAGTTAGTGGTGTTTAATTCCTTAATAATATTTCTTGCAGGACCAATACTACGCGGAGCTATCTGAAGAGTCCGGCATCGGTCGCGTGCCCCCGGTCATGTTCAAGATCCGTGCCCTCGACACTCAGGCCAAGCTTGACGATCTCTACACGTACAGGAACTATGAGTATACTGTGATAGACGACCACACGTTCACAAGAGCCTTGGAACAGCCTCAGGTTCGGAACAGCTTGTCACCTTAAAATTACCAATAGATGACAGATGACATGAGTATTTTATACACAATACGTGCTATTCTATTCCAAACTTTTACTCAAGGCTTGCAAGAGACAAAAAGGTCTAAAAAATTTAATTACCTAAGCAAATACAGTCACACAGAAAATATGTGTTTTCAAAACATTATCAAGTACTTTTTTTTGTTTCGGAAGCACTGAGAAAAATTTCGATTACCGCGGGGACTATGTGTTCCAATTTCATAATAATAGCAGCTCGATCAACAGAGACCAATGAAGTTTTTTTCAGAATTTAAAAATACTGTTTATTTTGTATCGTAATAGATCTCAGTTGCACCACTAGCTGCGTTAATATCATGTTGATGATTTAATATATTTTTCATCATTTATCACTCATAATAATCCTAAAAGCTCCTTGTAAGCTAACTTCGTGTTTTTTGCGCAGAATCGTTATCAAATGCTGTAGTGGCAAGTGGTTGTTTGTCATTTTGTTGGTTGGTCATCGTGAATAATAAGAAAGAAGTAAGGTGAAATAAGGTGCTTATTGCTTATTGTCACCGATTTCTGGCGCATACAAATATGTATCTAAAACATTGATGCGCTATAGACTAGCTATGTCGGTAAGCTTGGTTCTCTGACGGAGCACTTCGTTCGGTATACGACCTCCTAGAGAAAATAGAAGGATAGCTTTTTTCATAGTTCCCTGTACGACTTTGAACTTATGGACCACTTGAACTGTCAGTCAATGTCGATATTTCGACTCACACAGGGCAAAGGCCCGTTTATCATTCGTCGTTCAAATATCTGTCCTGAATTGAGAAACAAACTCACAGCATACGAAGAAAAACTACAAGGCCAAACCAGTCAAACTCATTATACGAAGCCATCACAGTACCAGTGTCATATTTTATTAATTTTAGTCCACAAAATCTTAACTTCATGTGATTTCATTAATGCTAAGATCATGGTTAAAGAAACGATGAAATTAATTTTACGAAAATGTGTTTAAAATAATAAGCTTTAATACCTTTGTAGTTGTGTTTATTAATTAATTTTCATTCTTAGATTATTAATGGTAACAGTCAAATAAACTAGACTTAAAATTAATTGTGATTTTCATTTATAAACAAGTCAAAACCTCAATAAAATACGTACATACATGAGTAATTTCAAATTCAATCTCTATAACATGCAACGTACAAATACCTAGTAATAACTTGCTAGTTTAGAAGAACATTCTAATCTCAATTTGTTTATTAACATTTAATACATTTGTACAAAAGTTTATGTAAAATATTGTGTGATAGATGCAGATGTGCTTGGGTCGTAGAACGAAAAACGAAAGGAAGAAACTACTTACAAAGCAAAAAAAAACATGAAATTATGCAGTCTCTGAAAAACTTACATTCCAAATTTCATATAACCTATATATAGCTAATGAAACAACTAGATACTCGTATGAATCGTAGCAAATACAGGAGAGTTTAAAGTATTCTTTGAGCCAAACACATCAAAAACTATTAAGTTCAAACAAAACCTATTGTAGAGGTATCTATGGATACCAAAACCAATTCAACTAATCAAATTTCAGCAAAATTATTATTATACATTCTGTACAAGTGTACTTTCTTTCATTAAATAGTAAATCCATTCCTCATTAAAAAATATTCAATGGAACTCCTATTTTTAATCTTCGTATTTCAACTTCTTTGTGACCTTTCAGTGAAGAATTCAATTTAAGCTAGAATACATTTGTACTTCTCAGACTTCAATTGGACAAGGAAACTCTTTCCTAGGTACATAATCTCTCTTATAATGTGTGTCGTCAATGATAGTCCAGTCATAGTCCCTGTAGTTGAGGATATCGTCCAATCTATTCTGGGCATTAAAATCCCTCATCATAGTCAGGACTACCGGCGCACGGGTAACTCCCCCTTCTTCGGCTAAGTCGTTTAAATACGTGGGCTGGAAAGAAAATAATACACATCAACGGCGATAATGAGAAACTTTTTTAAGCGGGCAGAACTTTTAACAAAAGGAAATTGTAATCAAAACTACAATACTCTACAAACAACTAACTACTCGTACTTACTATAAACACATCTAAATTATCGATAGACCGAAAAACGAGAAACTTGTCAAGAGTAACTATTTGGTACCGAAATTTTAAACTCGTTTTATCAATAGAAACTTTTTAACTAGGTTGTGTTTAAAATACGACAAAACAATACGTTTTGTCGTTCCGTCCATAAGTTGGCGAACCACTATCAAATCGAAAAATAATACTATATCTGAATGGCGTTCTCATATGTCAGCTACTAATGGGTCCATCTGCGCTAGCCCCATTGATTACAAGTTCTTTTGGCAGTAGATCACATCCAAGGCCAAATGTCATAGTTCTGTATAGGTTATCTATAAAAAAATACAACTGTTTCCGAGCATTTTAGTACCTACTGCTAAAATTGTGTTTATAAGTCATATATATAGACATGCACAATAGATAACTTAATTTGCAGTCGTCACGGCCGAAAGTTGCTAGCTCTATCATAAGCATCATTATGGAAGTATAGATGTTCAACAAACATACCATTTCATCCCCAACAACATTCACGTTTACAATCTTGAAATTCTTCTGCGCATGGACGTGGTCAAGCCAGCTCTTAATCATCTCGTCTTGTGAAGGCAGCTCGAACTTGCCAGCCGCTAACGCTGCGAGGTACTGGCCCTGGTAGACATTACATAATAAAACATTACATAATAAATAAGCATAAGACATAACCCAAATTAGGTCACGAATCGAGTATCGTAGTGCTACCACATACTACGCTGACGACACCGACGACGCCATTGGCTGGTTCGTGCGGCGAACACTGCTGCATCACTGAAGACCATCCAAGAATTAAACTTACAGATGGTCATCAAGAACAGAAATGCGGCCGTGGTGTAGGCTCTGGGCCGGGAGGAGGCGGCTTAGGCAAAAGACGTCGTCAACGGCAGCTTAGGCAAATGGCAAAAGGCAATTAGGCAAACACTCGACGTCGAGTCAATTACTAGCGGAACCCCAACCGGTAGTGATCGGCTCTACAGACGAGCACTAGAATTAGATTTTAAATCTACCCAACTCCCCCCTATTTTCCTCTTCTTCTCCTTATCCAAGAAATGTGTAAAAATAAAAAAGATAATTGTAATGACAAACATCACGGACCCCGGAGTCTGTGGAGTAGTGTTTCCACAATGAGGGGAACTTCCCCTTTTGAGGGGAAATAAGGGTCCAGAGGGGAAAAAAGGGGAAAGAGATGTAAAGGAGAAATCATGCCTAGTCAAACAAATACAAAAACTTCGTCATATTGAGGAAAAAAAAATTCCTATAATTAGTCCATACAGATATCAGTTCCAATATTTTTTCAATAAGTCGATGTTTCTTGTAACAACACATGGTTTAGCATGAAAGCTTAAATATTATTAAGATTGGTTGCAATTTTAAAATTTGAATCTCTCCTGAGGGGGGTGCCAAAACTATACCAGAATAAGTTTTGAGGGGAAAAAAGGGGAAATCTTAATTGAGGCGAGGGGAAAGGGAATGATTAAAGTGGAAACTCTACTGTGGAGTGGCTAATTTAAATTAAAAAAAAGTATCGTAGTGCGGTCTCAAGGTGGAATGACAGTACCAAATATCAACTCAAAACTTTAGGGGTGATTGAGAGATTCATCTGAATAATTAAGGTTACTTAATTATGTATGGTTAGGTTGCCCAGCTTGAAGCTGCGTTCCGTCTCAAGGTCGCTTGCTTCTCGGTATTTTATCGGACACTTTTGGGTAGTATAAGTACATAGGCATACCTACTTAACTTGATTATGCCCTTTCCTTTTTACTATCTGATAGCCAGACAAGCAATGCCCAATCTCTACCTGTTCTTCGTGAAATCACGTAATCCTGCCGCCAAGCAGTAATGTGAACACATTACTTTGTTCTGGTTTAAAGAGCAATGTAATCAGAGAAATACCAGAACAAAGAGATAAATTAACTTATATCCCTGGGCGACAACCACAATGCAGTTCTAGGCATCAATTTGGATTCTTCGTGTTCAAATAGCCACATGGCACAATGCTATAATAGACAGGTGTGGGTTTATCATCACGCACATGTCTTACTCATCCTGCCACTCTATATTATAATATTTTCCGAATATTATTATTTACATTTACCTCCGATGGTGAAACTATTTCTGGTCAACTTATTTATTGCCTGTAAAATGTAAATTACGTATTTTCTAGGTTACTTCAATTACCATAGAATTGCGTGCTTTATCATCAACTAGGCACATCATTGCTTACTTACAATGGGTTCAAAAGCTACCAACAAAGCGTATATTGACGTGGTCAAACTTATGATAAAAATAAATGAAAGATATCGTTACTTGAGCATCCAGCACTCTGTTGATGACCCTCCGAGCGATGCCCACGAAGCCCATGGAAGGATGCTTGATGTTGATCATCTGCTTATACAGCGGCAGCACGAACTTGTCAGTTGCCGTCACGCCGGTGGTGCTGTCCAAGAACCGATGGTTCAGTAAGTACCCTGGAATAAGCGACATTGTTTTGTTATTACCAATTATTGTTACACTTTATCCGATTCTATGTTTTCCAATAGGTAGGTACTATAGATTAGTCTTGCGAGTTCAATAGGGTGTCTTCAAATCTATAATTGAGCGAAGGTTTTATGATAAACTGATAGATAAAGCATTTTTACTGTAATACAATGTTTTTACAACGTCATATTTTCTACTCGTAGACTAGTCACAGGTGATAAGTAAAAATTATAACGAGTTTAAGTCAAACAACGCAGTAACTGTTCGAAAACTCGTAAATAATTATGTGACACACATTGAATGGATACCTACAGGCTTCTGTAATAGCTTACCCGTATCTTAGTTATGAGAATAGATAATAATCAATGTAGCCAACCAATTACCTAGTTAAAATATGTGTTAACTATAAACATCATTAAAAATCCATCGAACTTAAAATGTGTTAACCGTAGTGATTGTAACATTATGACTGATTAAGTGCTTTACGTCTTGGCGTCCAAAAATTTGAACACATGGTTCTAGATTGCCTCGTAGATATTTTACTGTTGTGGCAAGACCTCGTTTGTTTTGATTTTCAAATGTAACTTTAAAATTACGAATATTTTACGAATTAGCAACGCGAGCGTTTATTATGATCTGATTCTAATCGGGAGAACGGCGACTGCCGATCCGGAGCCCCCGGGTTCGAATCCCACGCGCATCACTGTCTTTTCGAAGTCATGTGCGCAATGCCGCTTACTCAAAAACAGTGAAGGAAAACATCGTGAGGAAACCGACATTTACCTCGAATCTTTCGAGGTCCACCAACCCGCTCTTGGCCTGCGTGGTGGATTATTGCCTTAACTCTTTCCTTGCGAGAGAAGGCCCCGAGACATTCAATGGGCTGCTTATGCTATTATGATCTGATTCAGGTAACCTTGGTTTAATTACCAGTAGATACTATACCTCACAATAAACAAGAACATAGTAATCAAGCTAAGAACACGTTTGTTGGTTGCGGGAATGTGAATGTGCGGAAGGCATAAGAAATGCTTGTGTGAAAGGTGATAGTAAAATGAAATGTTATCGTATAGGAAATAAACAATTGGTCACTAAGGTTACTTACTGTGCTTGTTAATTGTGTGCAACATTATATGTATATACAAAGTAATACTATTGTCTTCCCTTTTACTACTAAGTAGCGTTAATTGTGTTTAACCATGCTATGTGACTTCTTGATAGGAAAGCAAAACGGATCTAGGTGTTTGTTCACCAATAAGTATCTACGTCCTACTTCCTTGCTAAAAACATGTGTATGGAGTATTTATATGAATGTTTGACACTATTTGACGCAAAACTACTAATGGGGTCTGGATAAAATTTGCTTGAAATAAAAAAAATATTCCGATAAAAGAACGGAATCGGGAACTACCCGGGTGAAACTGCAGGCCGCTGCTACCTAGTCTATTATAATTTCGTATGGATGGACGTTTGGTAATTGTTTGTTAAAAACTACTGAATTGATCTAGATACAATTTAGAATAAAGTAGGCAGTGGCGTAACTATAGGGTGGCAGGGATGGCAAAATTCCACGGGCCCCCGACCCAGGGGGGCCCCGGCCCAAAAGACCGCAAGCGCAGAAATAAATTTTTAACATTGCACTTAAGTTATATTATATTTTATTTTAACTAAAAAATTTTTTTTTTTTTAAATCATGAAATCATTGTAAAATCAGACCATGATACAAATTCAAATAGGGCCCTTTCTTAAAAGATAGTGACAATAGATCTAAAACTCGTCAAAGGAAGGTAAAACGCGATTTGACAAACTTTGCGAAGATGAGCGTCTCCAAGATCCGGAAAGTTTGTTCAGAGTGAAAATATTTTATCAATTACAGATCATTATTGAACGACTGAAATCGCGGTTTCTTCCGATGACTGAAATTGTTTCCAATTTCAGTGTTTTGCAGCCTTGGACTTTGAAAATTCTTAATGACATTGATTTATTTAAACAAGCTCTAGAATTTGTTGTCTTCTGTCTATTGAAAATTCTGTGGCCCCATCGTTAAACTTTGATGATAGATACTTTTGCGGAACAGAAAACTCGGAAAAAAGATTTTTATTACTAAAATGTTATTAAAATTGAATTATTATTTCATTGTTTATTTTAAAGTAGGTATTAATGTTTAGGTAGTAACTATTTTAGTGGTTTATTAATATGAAACTAAGAACAACATGAGGAATTTATTTAATAGAGCCCCATCAAAAGAATTTGCCACGGGCCCCAAATTACATAGTTACGCCTCTGACAGTAGGTATATCATAGTCGGAAACAGAACACAGAATACCAAAAAAAAGTTGTTTGTTTGGTTGTTTAGGAAAAAATATTTTCCGTACATACCCAGACGAAGTCATAGGCAGACTACTAGTGAACGAATATTTAATATGACATTAGTATGTACGTATACATAGGTATAAAGTTAACCAAACCTGTGGCAAATATAACAATGTCGACTTCTTCAAAGCTGCCGTCTTCAAACATAGCTCCTTTGTTGGTAAACTCCTTGATGTTAGGTTTCTTTACGTAGGTCTTGGAGAAGTTGGGCTGGTTGTAGTTCAGATGATGGCTGTGGACCAGCTTGGAGGTGACGTTGGACAAGTGCATGGCCATGTCTAGACCAGAGGCCCCGGCACCGACCAGAAGCACCCGTTGGTTTCGGAACGGCTCAGGTTCTTTGTAGTCATGGCTGTGCATAAATTTGCCTGGAAAATGAAATACGACAATTATTTCCAATTATTAAAATCAATATTGGACTAGCAGTTATTATTATTCCTCAGCGGGGGAAAGGAAACAGTTTTCGTTCTGTATGTTTTGTAAATTTTTACACATTGTTCGAAGGTTGAATCGTGCTATGCCTATCAAACAGGTAACAGGAGAACACCTCTACAGCGACTGCCTTGGAAAGTATTACCTCTATCAGTTGTTTTGGAGTTAAGCAATAATGTGTAAACTTGTTTCCATTTGAAAGGCAATTACTATGCAAAGAGATAAATCTTAATACATATAAATTATGCGTCACGTCGTTTATTCGTGATGGACCCCTAAAATACTTAACCGATTTTAATCAAACTTACACACCGTATGCAGTATGATCCAACTTGAAGGATAGGTTTATGACAATATCCGAGCGAAGCTAAGGGCATCTAGTCATCTTATAAATATATTTCGGTGGTCGAAACCTATACAGCCTTAGGCAATAATTTGAACTCTTTGTGTGCAAAATACTGCTGTGCCGCATTTTAATTAGGAGCGTAACTACAAAGCGATATACTTAAACATATAAAAGTCGCCAAATTTTAATTTAAAAAACACACTATACCTTCAAATATTTCCATGCCTTCAAATGTAGGCCACGAAGGGAACACGATCTCTCCACTGGCGACCACTAAGAAGTCGCACGCTTCTGTCACATTCTCATGTGTGTCTGTCTTCGTGTATGTCACGTTCCAGTGATCTCCTGCCCATCCCACTGAAGTTATCAGACTACGGAACTAAGGAAAAAATTAAAAAATACTTAGGACAATAGTTTTAGTCAGTTATACTGTCAGCATCACCTGCCTACACGATACAAAGCTATTTTAAATTTCATACTACTCCATATACTCCATACTAATATTATAAAGCTGTTTATTTGTTTGAACGTGATAATCTCAGGAGCCATAGGACTGATTTCAAAAATGATTTCACTGTTGGATATTATTATGTACGCAGTCCCTGAGTGCTGTATACACCATAGGTATATTATGTACTACCTCTATTGTCTATCAAACTTTGAGCTAACTCAAAACGCGCAGTATCGTGCTACACTCACTCATGTACTTACAAGATGCCTAAAAGTAAACATAATTATATTCGAAGTATGATTGAAAGCTTTCCATATAATACCACATTCACTTATGTACCTTACTCAGCGAGTACAACAACTAGCGCATCGTGGTTAAGTGTAAACCTATAATAGTGAACTAAAATAATAAACCTATTGTATAAATGACACACTAAAGAAATAGGAGCTATAAGAAATGTGTGGGCATTTTCCGTATTTATATAATAAATACGGAAAATGCGAAAATGAGTTAGGAGATTACATATTATTATAAGCAAGAATTGCAGTGTCGGTGAAGAGAGAAACGAACTCCACGAATACGAGGAACGACGCTAGTGAGTAGTGAGAAAAGAGTAGGGCCAACCGCAGATCCCTGAGAAATTCATGTCATAGCAAAGTTAAATTACAATAGTACTCTTTCATCCGCTAAGAATATCTACCATAAAAAAATCAAATATGCTTTAGTAAAAGAAGATGCGTAAAACACGGCGACGGCTTATGTTAGTTAGACTGGTCTAGTCGGGAGAACGGCGACTACCGATCCGGAGCCCCGGATTCAAACCCCACACGCATCACTGTCTTTTCGAAGTCATGTGGGTAATGCCGCTAACTTAAAATGGTGAAGGAAAAACATCGTGAGGAAACCGACATGTAGCTAGAATCTTTCGAAGTGATGTGTCATCCACCAACCCGCACTAGGGCAGCGTGATGGATTATGACCTTGACTATCTCCTTGCGAAAAAAAGCCTTGAGTCCCAGTAGTGGGAAAATTTAGTGAACTGCTTATTCTTACACGTAAAAAAACACATTGCGCACCAACTTTTTTGGGCGTTTAACTGTTCGTACATAACTCAATATTTTAACTCACTCAATTGTGAATAATGTGCTGTGTCAACAAATCAACGTCTACTGAATTGATATAGGTAGGTAAGAATAAAAAACCGTGACTGCAAATCCATTTGAATAAAATGCATGCTTATCATCTCACCATGCAGATAGAGCAATAACAGGTTTTCATGCGGGTAAGTCATGACCTTATGATGCGATGAAGCAAACTGGTCATTAGTTCTTTGTTTATATCTTTCAAATACAGGGTTACACAGACAGGGTCACTTATAGTAAATCTGAAATGGGTTGCATTCCACTTATCGTTTACCAACTATGGAACCAACATCGATCATTTTTATAGTGGTAAGGACTCTTTGCAGAATCAGCTTAGGGAACTACCACACTTTTGCCAGTTATTCTATTGCCAAGCTATGACCTAAACATTGCTGTGTTCCGGTTTGAAGAGCAATGTTAGATAAAGACTCGAACAAAGAGCTTCGACTCCAATTTTGTGATAAGAACGTCTAGGCTCTGTGGAATGCGTTGCCTGAGTGGGTTGTCTCGATGGTCAAATCGAGAGTGAATCGGTTTCTTCTAAGTGAGCATGCTTCATAGTATACCACATTGAAGCTTACATCACGTGAAACGGAGGTCAAGTGCAAATGTAACAGAGCTTAAAGAATATTGGTCTGGATGATGAGCGCAGTGCAATGCTAGGCAGCAGTGGTTTTACCTACTAGTGTTCAAGTAGCTGCGTCTCACAGTTTTATTATAAGTTACGACAGTCGGGAGAACAGTTTTTTCACCACAGTTTTTTCAAAGTCATGTGAAGGAAAACATCCTGAGGACACCGACATGAACTCTACTTTTGTGATAAGAACATCTAGGTGGGTTTTCTCCGATGGTTACAATCTTTGTGTCTTCAAATCGAGAGGGAATCGGTTTCTTCTAGGTAAACACGCTCCATCGTAGACCGCATCGTCGTTTAACATCAGGCGAAATGGCGGTCAAGATTGTAAACCTTAAAAGCAAAAACCTAGAATCTTTCGAGATCATGTCTCATCGTGCAATCCGCACTTGGCCAGCGTGGTGGATTGTGACCTTGACTCTTTCCTTGCGAGCGAATGCCCCGAGTCCCAGCAGTGGGAACTTTTAGTGGGCTGCGTATGCAGGTGGACAATTCTACTATGGGCGAGCGTGTTGCTTACAAGCAGGCATATGTTTTGCTCTTTCCATCACTATATAATACTCATGACCATTCAAAAAATTACAGTGACAAAGAAATAACTATTTTGTTGACATTTTTACAAAATGTACGGAACAAAGCTTATATTTTGTGATTCCAGTGTAAATTTCAAAGTAAATGCTGTTCAAAATATTTATGTAATGAGAAGAATACAACTCTTTCCGCTAAGTTCACACGTTCTGAGTTACCCTGAACACGAGGTCAGGTAGACTTGCCTGTTGATTGGTTATCGCAATATGTTAAATTACCTGACTAATCACTAACACATCAGGGCACAGTCGCATAGCCGTTACAAAGAGTTGATCCAATACCATAGAACAGTTAGTTATCTATTAGATATTAGACCAATTTTTGTTTGTCACGCTCACGATATTCCGAAATTTACCTAATTCTGTCAACGCTTGGAATGTATAATGTTTATAAAAAATAAAAATAAATTATAATTATTTTTTATTTATTTTTTCATTGGTGGATTTTTACTGACTACAGAAAAGAGGTGTTACGTTTAACACGGTCACTGCGAGGCCATTTTTCGTAGGCTTTCAGCTAGTGCGTATGAGGTCTTTTCGAGGCAAAGTCGCCCAACTTTCCAGTGCGTCTGGGATCTTTTAAGCCTCACAAAATTGTTTCCTAAAACACCTTCAATATTTACACATAATTGTGAAAATAATTGCTTGAAACTTTACCATTAATAACTTAAAGATGAATCAAAATTGAATCCTGCTTCGCCCACAGTTATGACATTTAGATATTGAATAAATTAAAAAAAAATAAATGACATCTATTCTGCCTCACATCGCACTGAAAGACAGTTCTATGAGCGCCTCAACTAGAGTTGGGAATAAAAGAGAATTGCAGTTACGATATTAAACTAATTTATTTACTCAAAATGTTTTGATTAAAACAGGGCAGGCAGAAGGATTTATTACATCGGACACAAAAAATAGCAATTTTTTTTAGTTTCTTTACAGCCTGTGAGCTATTTAACGTCAGTTATTAAAAAATAAATTTTTACAGTCTTAAATTCTCGCAGCAACCTATGCACCGCTTTCGTTTAACAACTTTTTTAAACCCTAACAAAAAAATGGGTGTTATAAGTTTGACGTCGATGTCGTCTGTCTGTCTGTCTGTGTGTGTGTCTGTCTGTGGCACCGTAGAGCGCAAACGGATGGGCTGATTTCGATAGGGTTTTTTATTTGAAGGTTAATATTCGTGCGGATGTTCTTAGCTATGTTTGGTTAATATCGATTCAAGATGGCCGCCTCCACAAAATATTTCTTCACAACCATTCTCAATATGGGTATCAAATGAAAGGGAAATAATAAAATACTATACAGTATAACAAATTCAAATCCAAGATGGCCGCCACCACAAAATGGCGAATTGCATTTCTTTTTTCACTACTCCCTCAACATGGGTATCAAATGTGATACCCATATTGAGGTATGGGTGTGTCATTCCTCAATATGGGTATACGATATACTTATATTCAATACCTAAACATTCCACAATAGTCAATAAAAGAGCTTGACTAGTAGAATGTTGTACAAGTTACAAGTGTTGTACAAGTACAAATCCGAGATAGTGGAGGGTAAGCAGCGTGCTTCCGTATCGATACTTATCACGTCACTACGCTAGGATGCGCGAGCGCCCCGCCGCCCGCGTCTCACTTCGTGCGGCTATGAGGCCTACAATTTTTGAGACAGATATACCTCACTCCGCACTGTACGTAACTAATTAATACTCAGTGCGGTTGAGGCTTCTTTGACCTCATGTTACTTTAACATAGCTATTAGGCTAGGCTTTGTAAGAGAAGCAAATTTATATATTTATCTCTTTTATACTCATAGAAATGTTAAAATGATCGCCTCCCGCATAGAGTGAGAGAACGCAATTTTGACTGCCGCACCTGCGAGAAGCCACGCATGTGGTTTGTTCGACCTCATAATGCAATGAACGTGTTAATGAAGTGTTTTCAAGGTGCAAATAGACCTGTCAAAGATAGCTCACAATTTAGCCAAATGTAACGCCAATGTTTCATTCCGTTAGTGTTCCGTGAGATTTCGCTAACATAATAAAATATTGGCGCCACCTATGGTGAAATTAAGAATTATTTTTGACAAGTCTATTTGCAACTTGGAAAACGCCTTTTGAATGTATTATTTATTGTATTATTTTTACTGGACCGAATTCAAAAAATATTTCATCGTTGGATATGTGATCCCTAATTGAAATACTTAGATATCTAGGCTATATAATTTAGTACTATTGGCGAAGCGAATTAAACAAAATAAGTTTAATTCTGAAAAACTTGAGATTTGAGAAACTTGATTGCGCAAATGAGAACTCTCACCTCTAAAAACGGTTCATTCACTCTACTAAGTCTTTTCACTTATTGCTTTACTTTTTTATAGTTTGAATGCTAGGCATTAGTTTGAGAGACCGAGTACACAATAAGGAAATCTGATGTTGAACGAAAGTCACTAACGCCGGTTACCGTCTTATGCGGCTCAAATGGCCAAGGCCAAGACACGTGGTCAGCAGGTCTACTAGGAAGTCCGATAAACGATATATCGGCCGAAGTTATGGACGTTTTATACCACGAAACACAATCGGTCGGTTGATGACACAAAAACTGTCAAATCAGCGTCGGTCGGGATGAACGAAACGCCCGATCAGATCAACCGACCGATTGTGTTTCGTGGTATAAAACGTCCATAACTTCGGCCGATATATCGTTTATCGGACTTCGTAGTAGACCTGCAGATTCTGATGTTGTTAACCAATACACGTTCTTTTGACAGACCCGGACAGATGGCCCAGATGGCTCGACGACATCATATCTATCGCGGGGATTACGTGGAAAATGATGATGATGGCAATGATTTCACGTGGATTATATTCATGCTACTTATTAGGTTTGCGGAAATATAGGTAATCGTTATCTAAGTTCACGGAAGGTATTTTAATAGACATACGCATACATTAAATTTTTTCTTCGTATATATACTTATAAATTAATAAAATGTAAAGATTACGGAACTAAAGTAGCTGATTTTTTAATATTACCAAAATAAGTAAATATTGGTGGACATTCATCACACAACACTAACTAGGCACAAACTAAGCAAAGCTTGCAATATGGAGCCATATAGCTGGTTCTTTACTTTTTTATCTCTTACCCGTAGTTTCGATTTATGAAATTTTCTTTTAAGTGCAATGTCTTTATTTTATTTTAAAAGTAACCTAATAGTAGAAATTTTAGAACTCATAGTATAATACGAAAATAATGTGTTTTTTTATTCTGAGTTTTCTGGAAATAGCCAGCTGGACGTATACAAATTTCAAGATTGCGTCAATGAACAATTTGAATTATTACAATGAATTCTGGTCACGTGCGGGGTCGCAACGGATCAGTCGTTTCAATGAAGATCGTGAATAGTAGAATGGTGAATAAAGTTACACATTGCACAATCTCTTAAGAAAGGTAATGGTTTATGGAGTGAAATAACAGATTTTTGAACTTAAGCGTCACGCTCGGAAATGAAAGAAATCTTCGGGTGAACTCGGGACCATGTTCATGTAGAAATGCGTCTATGCATGGCGATCTAGCCTAGATGGCCATGCTTAGCACACATTTTTAGACGACATGCTTTGAACACTTTTTTCAGACTAGCATCGCCCTCCGGTTTCACGCGTAGTTTCCAAAGTGAGCTATCAATTTCTGAGTTATAAGTTTCCACTTCTATCAGCGGTCTCTATATGATTGCCAATTTTTTGCATTATCAAATAACACAACTCAACAACAACAAAAAAACGAGCGATCTCTGTACTAGTAGTACCTATACCTACCTACTTAGTACTTCAAAAATAAAATTCCCATTTTGACATTTGAGAAATGTAACTTGAAACAAAACTCAAAATTATATTTACTAAGAGCACTAGCGGTCCATCCCGATTTCGCCCGTGGTCCATAATAGTATAGCTGTACCTATAGCCTATTATCACTCAAGATCACGCAAATATTCAATGTTGAAATAATTAATCGGTCCAATTGTTCCTCAGATTAGTGCTTTCAAAAACTTGTTCAGCTTTATAATATTAGAAGTAGTTTAGTTAAATTGTGCTTATTTCTCTTTAGCGTTTGCCTTCTCTTTTTCCTCTTTCTATTGTTACACAGACCCACTACTTTAAATTTTAAACGACGATACGAGTACGAGTGGGATACCAACCTCAAGCAGAAAATTACCATCGTGCGAGGTCATGGTCATCGCGCGCACTCTTTTATCAAATAAAGTAATAGATTCAAATGTTTTTGTATCACATTCAGATACTAATTAAGACATATATTATCATATAGATTATTTTAATTATACAGAACAAAACAACTCATAATATACGTATGCTTAAAAGAAAAACAAGAAAAACTAGGGAACATCGGCGGCTTTATCGGTGTAAATGACTTCTTCTATATTATACGTATATCTCAGGATACAGGGATACCGGCACTTTCAATCTGTGTTTGTCTAAATAAGGAAGGAATACTGAAATCGTTTCGAATTAGTTTTGAGAAGATTCTTAATCGTTTGTGCGCCGACTTACGAGTAGGTACTTACAAATCAAGGGCAAAATTTGCCAGTATTGGCAAATTTGTGACCAAGTGCGAGTAGGTGAGTCATTGTCCATGTTATTAAAATAACCTACACTATACCTACATACGGATATTTTGTAGTAGTAGGATTCTTGTCAGAGTCCGCTTGGGGAAGTATACACTTTTTCCAGTTATTCTACCTCCAAGCAGCAATGTGCAAACATTACTGTGTTCCGGTTTGAAGGGCAATGTTTCCAGAGAAATTGTAGCGCTTAGAGATATAACATCTTAGATATCTGGGTGACGAGCGCAGTGCAGTGCTAGGTAATGATTTGGATTCTTTATGTTCCAATAGCTGCATATCAGTGTTGCTATGTGGCAGGCATGTTGCGTACCATTACTTAGGTACATTTCCTGCTCGTCTCGTCACTCTATCGGTCTATAGGTACTACAAAAAAAAACATTGGAGGCTGATCGTGACCAATTCTTACCTGAATATTGTCCAACAAGTTAAATTTCTTAGCAAAACTTTGCAAGTATTTGTAGAAGCAAGCTCCTTCAGGATACGTCGGTGTTCCTTCTGGGAACGGAAAACCAGAGTACTCCATGGTCTGACGAGGAGTGTTTGTCCTAAAAACAAACATACAAAACATATAAACAAGATATAATTTTACACTTAGCTCTTATGTTTTACGACACAACAATCAAGTAGTCAACTTAAAAATCAAAGTACAATTTTATGTGAAGTTTGAAAATATATATTTTTTTAACGTGGCAAATAAAAAAATCGAATTGAGCACCGCCTGCGGATTTCGATTCCCACGCGCACTACTTTCTTGTCGATATCATGTCCGTAATGGAGAAAAACATGAGGAAACCGGTATGTTCCTAGACTCTTTCGAGGTAATACGTCATCCACCAAACCCCACTGGGCCAGCGTGGTGGATTGTGACCTTCTCCTTGCGAGAGAAGGCCCCGAGTCCCAGCAGTGGGATCATTTCGTATACTGTTTGTTTATTTGTTTCATGGGGCGGTATCTCTCTAACTAGTCTGTGATTAAAAATCTTAAATTCTAATAGATTAAGTATTACCTACCAACAAAAAACTGAGTTAAAATTATCAAATACCAGTAAATCTGTAAAACAATGATCTAACATCCGCAGTTTCACAAACCCGCAAACCGAATTTAATTACCATTTGTTTAAGCATAATACGATTTAGCTAATTACGTGAACGCGATGCGCCACTAAACCCTACCTACACTTTACGTATGTTAGCAGAATGACGAAAGAAAGTAAAACTATTTTCCTTGAGCATTTGCCAATAACCGAGCTGACTCTCAAAGCAGTTATGTTAGCTACTTTGTTCTTACATGTTACTTTTGTTTACAAAAACATAGTTTTAAGCACAAAAAATTGTTTAATGGCTGATGCCCATCAGCTACTGAGCTTTTTTCGGGAAAAAAAATCAAATATCTACCACTAGCAACTTTCCATTAGCTCAGACAATTTTTTTTGGACAGTGTTTTTTATTTAATAGGAATATTAATTAACTATTTGCTGTTCATTGCGTTATGGCAACTAATGAAAGTTATCACAGCTGTCGTTCTGTCTTTGTCTATTTAATAGCAGGGGTATGGCGTCGCTTTACAAAGAAGACCTTAACCATCCTTACTTCGAAGTAAGCAACCCACGTCATACTCGTACTTCAGAAATAAAGTCTATAGTGGCTAGTAGCTCAGCAGATAATAAGGCACTATAGTTTAAAAGAAACTTTAGTAGACTTAAACAACTTCTACAAATGATATCATAGGCAATAATAGAAAATTCAGTGATAGAACTAAGAAAATGCGATAAGATCAAGAATTTCGTTAGAACATTCGCTGTTGTACCAATATTAATATTTCTGTAGAACAGCCTAAGTAAACCTATGCCCCAACGAAGACCAAGTGGTTCTATCACAGCACTATCGTATCATCAAGAAGTTTAATGGCTCATCGAAAAAGGAAAACATAACTTTGAATTCGGTATGCGCTCAGTGATCAAGATAAAATTATGTTTTTACCTCAGTCCTTTATACATGCTAGTGAAGAGAGGTAGGCCGTCGTCATCAATCCCGATATGAGGGTCAAAGCGCCAGGTGCCCCCGATGTACCTCGTCGCTTCAAACACCGTAAAATCCACGTCATATTCCTTCAGATACCTGGCAGTTCCTAGGCCGGAGTACCCTGCGCCAATGACGCATGTTCTGCGCGATTTGGGCTGCAACAAATTAAAGGAGCTAATAAGATAACAATACCTACACACAATCGTAAAATAAACGTATCAGAAAAAAAATCAAGCATTTGTACTTCTTAAGCTTGATACGCCGCACATAAAATCGACAATTCGACTTGCTAAAATCAGCGTTACACCTAAAGCCGTAGAGCGGCTTGAGAGTCTCTAGGCCTGCATTCAAGAACGTGAGGTTCGATTCCCCCCTGCACTTCTGAGTATTTTTGAAAATATTAATGTACGAATCTACTGAAACCATTGGCTTTAGCAGTAGATAAATAAATCTTTTGAGAACTTATGTCATCGGTCAACCCGCATTTCGCTTAATGGCTTATGGGGTTTACTCTCTACTAGTAAGAGTACCGCAAATACAAGAAGCGGAAACATTAAACGAGCTGCATACGCGTTACATCTACTCCTACCAGTAAATACGAAAATAGTATACACATGAAGATAACGACCGCTCTCCCGAAGATATAACACAAGAACAAAATTAAAAATTTTGCTTAACCCCCGACTGCCTCGGATTTGGCATCTGTACAACATTCTACTAGTCAAACCCTTTCATTTGATACTCATATTAAGGGAGTTGTGAAAAAAGAAATGTGTTTCGCCATTTTGTGGTAGCGGCCATCTTGGGTTTGAAATTTGTCATAGTGCAAAGTATTCTACTAGTCAAGCCCTTTCGTTTGATACCCATATTGAAGTAGTAGTGAAAAAAATAATATAATTCGCCATGTTGTTGTGGCGGCCATCTTGGATTTTTTTATAGTGTTTAGTATTTTACTAGTCAAGTCATTTCGTTTAATACCCACCCATATTGAGGTAGTTGTAAAAAAATAATATATTCGTCATTTTGTGGTGGCGGCCATCTTGGCTTTGAATTTTTTTACAGTATTTTCCTAGTCAAGTTCAACAACTTCATTAATTTTATCTATGTGTTAAAGCAAGAGGCAACATATAACATGTGACGTTACAAGTAAACGAATTCTTTTTTAATTCGCCGCAGTCGGGTAAATAAGTAGTTAAAAAAAAGATGATCAGCAAATATTATTTTTACAACAATTGAAACAAACTGAAATTAAATATTTGAAATAAAATACAATAAGAATAAATACTTTCGATGCACCGGACATCCACGTTGTAAGAAACTTAGCACCTTGGATGTGAAGAACTAAGCGTCCTTGCTTTAGCGTTTAGTGCCATTTATTGTAGGATTTCAAAACACAGTTTCAGTTAATATATTTTTTGCAATATTTGTGGAACCATCTCCATAAATATTTGTGTGACGTCGGTGTCGAAAACTGGACAGAGTTTTCCTTGTGAAGTGCAAATGATTTCAACAATTTACATGCAACGCGATGACATGTCTAACGTCCATGGCCTGATAACCAATTTAACTAAGCATTACACAATATGGATTACAAGTTAGAAACAGCGTGGGGTGTAGGATTTATGAGATAATAAATGAGCATACGAACTTTTAAAATAAACTTTTTTTTTTTACTTTATTATGTAAGTTATTTCATTGGAAGATGATAAATTTAACAAATAGGTTTTGCCCGCGACATCGTTCATATAGAATTTAGAAAAGGTGCTATAATCTAAGGAACTTGTATTCTTAGGAATAAATAATATGTGCTGTTATGACGTTATTGAGCAAGAAACATCTAAACATCCAAACTTTGAGATTTATAATATTAATTAGCATGTTAGAATGTTAGATGTTCTTCTTCCTTTCTCCTTGGTTCAAAGAGATTAAAGCCTATCTAGGACACAAGACGACTTCTGGGATTCATTCTTCAGCATTACTTATAGCCCAGTAATCAATAATGAACGTAAAATTGTTGGTATGTGGTTTATACTGACTTAATGAAAAAATCATTAAACCGAATATCTCATAAAATAAAAACATACATGTACTAAGTCTTAACTTTTGGTATCTTAGAGGTACCCATATAAAAATTCAAACTATGCTCATTTGCGTTTTAATGCCTATATTCTCATGCCATTAAAAATTCTTACTTAATCTAACCTTACTGAATAGATCTTAGGAGAATTTTATAACGCGAAGAATTTATTCCTGGTTGTATTAATAGAATTTGTTACAATGAATATGAGCTAGATGAATAGAATAGAATAGTTTTTATTAACATATTTAAACATTCCATTAAGATTATTCACCCCAAAATATTGTTAAACAATGATTAACAGTGCATATAATATGTCTTGTCACGTACAAAAATTAATACAATTTAAAATCAATATGATAAGTTTGTTTAGAGTCCAAGCATAAACATAATAGTATAATAAATTAACTAATCAGTTTTTTACAAATATCATAATTATTAAAGGTAAAGTAATTTCAAAACATTAAGTTAGGATGTCATTATCATAATTTTATCATAGATCATAATTACAATTTAAGTACTCTTTTATGGTGTACAGTGTTCTCTATAATAGAAGTTGCTTCACTTTATTAACAAAAGCGGTGTCATTGGTGATAGCTTTAAGGCTCTCGGGTAGCATGTAAGACACGTCCCATCTGTAAAGACGACTTTCTTGCTACGGCTAGTCTGCATGGTATTGGTAGCAAGACAGTCTTCTTCAGGCCTGATCTTCTATTTCTTGTTTCACCTCTATCAAATCTTTCCAAATTCTGCCTAGTATATTTAACAACTTCTAATATGTATAAAGCGACCGAAGTCAGAATATTAAACTGTTTAAAATTGTCTCTACAAGTTTCGCGAAACGTAGCATTGGCTAATGTATGTACTAGTATTTCATTAATGATGTACTAGTTTGTAAAAAAAACTAATCAAATATCAAATGAAAATAAATTCATGTTTAAGGAAACATGAATTTATTTTTATTTGATATTTACTGATTTAATTGAGTAGGCACTTGATAAAAACCATGTATCCTATACGAAACTTTTTTCTTGAGGGACAATACAAGCAAGACGTGCCTCTGTTAATAAATAAATAATTAATACGCTTGGCCATAACAGTGGTGTATGAGTTAATCGATTTATTAACAAAATTACTATTCTAATTTGACTAACGTACGCTGAAAAATTATCACTGGTAGGTACTCGTACTCGAGTAAATCTGAGTTGGTCAATTTTCTTCAATGATTGAAATGGGATGTGTTTGTAACACAAAAAAAATCTTAAAAAGTACTGATCTACAAGATCTAATGCCATCTTATCCATTTTCTATTGATCTGTTAGTACGCTCGTAGCTCGAAAAAGCGACACCGTTTTATGGCTTGCGATCATATTAATGAAACGATTAATTTCTTCTACGAACAGCTTATTAAAAAAACATATTTACCAAACTGTTATATAAGATAAACATATTTATCAACTGACAACTGACAAGGCTAGGCAGAACAGGATTGCGCTCGACATTAAATTCTGTCCTTCTAATTTTGCTCTAAATCAAAGGGCTAGTTATAGCGAGGCTAAAAGCAATTTCTTCAAGCGGTAAAGGCGCTTCTCACATCAGAAATCCGAAAATAACTCGTTTTAAGAGAATATTAAAGAACCGTCTACTGTCTATCAATGAAAGGATTCTACAACTTAAAATCATATTTGTAGGTATTGATGAAGATATTAAATATGTAGATATCATTCTAGAATGCTAATTTAAAGAGGTTTCGAGTATGATGTCATAGGTATTATGTTTAATTTAGCGTAATATTATAAATCTAGTGGTTTATTCCCAAATTGATCATAATTGTTGAGGTAGAGTCAGAATTTTAAGATGCTATTATATTCGTTTCTTTTATTTTATTTCAAATATTTTTTACATCTTTCAAGCTTTGCTTAGTTTGGCCTCAGATTGTGTTGTGTGTGAAGTGTCCACCCATATTTATTTATTTATTATATTTGACCGACGCCGACGTCAAAAAATTAGGAGGTTTCTCAATTTGACCCATAGATTTCGAATTTTTTTGCTACGCGACGTCTATATTTGTCCGTATAATTTATTTTTTCCAATTAATTATAATATGACATGTTGTACATCCGTAAATGAGCACCTTTATTGAAAGAATAAAACTATTATATTTCAAAGAGTTTTTCATCGAACTATCATTACATTACCTTATCTAAAAGGTAAATAATTAGAAACTTTTAGGTAAAGCTTCATGTATGCTTTAAGGTGTGTTATTATTTTTAACTACAAGTTTAACTATACCGCCATCTCGCCTGATGTTAAGCGACAATAAGGCCTACAATATAGCGTGCTTAGTGCTTACTCAGTTGTCAGTGCATGCTCCTGACCCGATATCCGTGCTGCCGACATTATTTTCTTATCTGTGACATAGGTAGATGGACCATTCTGAAGTTTGGGTCATCCTGGCTTTGGTAGGTAAACGATACTACAGGTGTGTGAAATACCGATCTAAATTTGTCAAACTAGGTATATAAAAATGAAAATAGGAAATAGCTTATTTTCATGTTCGAGGTGACTTTATATTCACTAAATCATAACATTTTGAATGTAAGTAGTTAAATGACAATTATCGATACCGGTGGGTGTTACCGCGAAATAGAACCAAACTTCCCGCGAATGTGGAGACCGGTCAGCCTTGGAACAGCGTTCTTGCATGCTATTCAAATCAGGCAGGTGGATTGGGTTGCCTAGAACCTATATACTGAATTGAAATTTATGTTTCACTAACGCACAAAATATTACAAATATAACCAGCTAATCAACCAAACGTTCAAAAATAATTGACGTTGTTACATCCTAAGGCCCTAAGGTAATTAAATGTTTTTCGTGCTATCTTTAGTCGCATCTGAAAATCTTCATGCTACTGTAATCTATATACGAGTAAATTTGTTATACTTATAAATATAGGATCTGGCACGAATCTTAAGACGTTTCCGTTTCACGTTTGACGTTCCTCAGACTGAAATAAAGAGCTGTGACTTCACTTTCTTCACAAAAACATCAACTTTGATTCTAAGCTGTGTGGAATGCGTTATCTGAAGGCGTATTCTGACGGATATAGCATGAAGCCTGGCTTTTCCAAATCGACAGTGATTCGGTTTTTTCTAGGAAAACGTGGTTCACCGTAAATTAAATGGTAGCCAAGCGCAAAAAAAATAGGTTTATCAAATCTCAGTTTTTACAACAGAAAAAAAACAATTGAAATAACAATGAGTTTCAATAACAATGTTTCAGAGATCTCACACAGATCTAAATAAATATTCTTTTTTTGGCTAACCAACTCGGGACAGTGTTAAACAGTGAATGTAAAATACGGAATGGTGTTGTGATGGTGATCAGATTTGGTGCTTATCATCACTTGACTTACTTCGTCTATCTCTCTCATAAAAAAATGTGTGCCATTAAGACCGCACGGCAGAAGTGAAAACTAAAATAAGAAATACTTATACTTAAAGACCACTAAATAATTTTAATAATTAAAAATACAAATTATTTAGAAATTGAAAATTAGTATATACCTAGTAAGCACAGCAACACGAGAATAACATGTGGCGAAATGATGATCTCATATGGCCAAGAATAAATTCAAAAATTAAAAAAAAATTTTTTTTGATTTTTTGTGTTTGCTATTTATTTATTTATGTTATAGGTATTTCACTAAAAATGTATATATATATATATGTGTTGTGTTTAAAGTGTATGTGTAAGTGCTGTGATGAAAATAGGTATCATTTTGTGTGTTTACGTAGTGTATCTAAGTGCTGTGATAAAACAGTAATACGAGTAGGTATATGACAACAAAAACTTTTTTGCAATAGATGTGATATGCAAATTTAATATTTCGTGACAAGTTCAATTAATGACATTAGTGCGGTAAGTACCTAGAAGTTAATGTCGGTATAAAAAAGATAGAAATATATTATTTTTCGCTCTGACGCGCTTGTTCGCTGTATTTAGTTTCTCGCTCTAGCATCCCGAGTTCATCCGGAAATTATTATCATACCTGAGCGTGACGGTTCATTTCATTTCACAGCCCAAGAAAATTTTGTCTCAACGCGCCTAAAGAAGTCTTCACTTCAAAAACCAAGATCTAAAGGAACACGGCGAACGATATAAATCTAATTACAAAAACCATTTAGTTCCTGTATGTTGTTTTTAAAGCCAAATCCTAATTACGCAAACGCGTGGCTCGTATTAAATTACATTAACTAGGCTAACGATTTACTTTATTGTAGAGAAACTAGCGGTATCTCACGGTTTTACTCGCGTTTTTCACGTTCTCGTAATTTTTCGGTAATTGAAAGTAAAAGTAACCTATGTGCTATTCTAGTGTACAATCTGACTGCGTTCCAAATATCAGTATCTGTTCAGCCGTTCCGACGTAATTGAACAACAAACATCCAAACTTTCGCATTTATAATATTATTAAGCTTTTATTTAATACTGGCCTTGTAGGTAAGTTGGCTGTAAGTCTGCCCACGAAGGCGGAGGTCGTGGGTTCAATTCCCGCCCAGAACAAATACCTATTCGTGTTATTAAAACATATTATGTATTTAATATCTGTTCTGGGGCTGGGTTTTTTCTATGTATCGTAGGTATGTTTTTAAAATTATATTAGTTTTCGATCTGGTCGAAACACAAATTTGATTTGGTTCATAAGTACGAGTATAATATGTAACGAGAAGGTAATGTGGTGAATTCTTATTGCTTATTGTTAATAATTCTTGATCTTAAAATTGCAACTTTTGCTGGAGCTTTAAATTCCTTTGGTACCCGTTTAAGCCGGTTTAACCATAATGCCCGAGCTACACGTGGCTAGTTTTTCAAGCTAGGATAGCAGGTTAGTGTTAATAAGATAGCTAGCTTCGTGTAGACAAAACTAGCGTTGCGTAGCGTTGTCTACACGAAGCTAGAAGTAGGTACTAGCTTGCTAGCTTGCTAACACTAGCTTGCTAGCCTTTCTTAAAAACTCGCCTCGTGTAGTTCAGACATTAAAGCCAGTAGTTATAACAAACTTGTACCTACTACATTTGAGAAAATATCCAAAAGTGCAGGCGAGATTGGAACCTCTGATCTCACGATTGTAAATTAGGACTTTCGCCACTATGGTATAATGGCGAAAACGTTCGTCCCAAAGTTTCAATTTATATCTACTCATGGCATGTTCTTAATCCGGCACAGTTTCTAACTGATTACGAAATTTTGCCCGAAGTCCAGACAGAGCTTGTGGGTCAGAAGTCTACTTAAATCAGGTTTGTTGCCCTACGTTATGTAAGCCATAAAACGGTACTGGTACAAATTCGTTGCGGCTATGAATTAAGTAATTGTATGGTACATTTCGCTCGTAATCGTAATCCATGTGATATCGATAAACACGTAATTTGTAGCGACTGACAGCAGATATTACATTTTAAACAGGATCAAGGGAGCTATTTACAAGTAGGTACATTTAGAAGAAAATAAAACGTTTTTTATTTTCTATTAATATTAAGTATATCGTAGTTTTATTCGAAGAAATATGTAGCAAATAGATTTTAAGGATTGAGTGGAATGATTTCATTAAAATATACATAGATCGACCTTCACTTGGAAGTTCGTTTGCTCATCTACATCTCAAATTCTATATTCTATGTAATTCTATAAATATAATATCTCAAATTAAAAATCTGATATTTTATTTAGAATGTGAATAGAAGTCTGGACAATTAAGTCGGAATTTGAAACACACCCAGGTGTGCTCCAATTTCCGAGTTACAAAACATCACTAATACTTTTTGTACCTATCTATGAGTTCGTTTGATGTCACAGACATCACAAATCTCTACCAGTTTGATTTTCTCACATATTCTGGAGTAATTTTTGGTACCTACTTATCCAAAGCTTTGTACTTATGTGTTAAAATCTTGTTTTCTCACAACATGCAACTATGTATGTAATTATTAAAAGTACTAGTACAAGTATGTATGTAATTGAATGTAACAGGGAATATAAATATAATAGATAGTTCTCTATACATACTTCAATTTAACCATAGCTAAATTATACGTATACATAACTAAGTATCTACTATAATGTATGAACCTTGACCTACAATAACAAACCAAAATTGGTAGTCATTTTCCCCTTAAACGTATAAGTCAAGGATAGAGTGGCATCGCCTCACCAATTTCAGCTAATTTATGAGTTAACCACACCTATTTGACGTTTCCCACAATTATGAATATATACGTTCATCCTATATTCATTCATATAGAGATATAATTTTTGTCCATGGCATGGTTGCCCAATGAAGCATATTTACAGCAACCTAATGTTGTTGTGACTTACTTAGTACCAAACAAGCAGCGGTCATACGCGTATACTCTCCTTGATAAAGGCTACCGACTAAATCGGACTGGATTGACTATATCATACGTGAGTTACCCGTGTATTCATTTTATAAAGGAAATGAATGAAATGATAAAAGCGCGGGAAACAAGATATCTAATATTACTTATAATAATAATAATAATAAACTTTATTTCGGATACCTATGATCCATACAAAAATAAACAAATGTCACATTATACAAAAATTACAGTGAAAATTAAAACAGTATGGCACGCAATTACAAATCTAAAAATTAACACAAGATGAACGTATGTGCAACCTATTACAGAAAAAAAAAATGTATATATGTATATTTAGGGACTTATTGTTATTTTAAATATAATCGAGGATTACTCTGAGGTATAATGGTCTTTACCCAATGTTTCAGAATAGGACAGTTGAATTTATCACTAATAACTGACAGAATATTGTTGGAACTGCCTCTCACCCTATAGAGCAAAGACGTTATTCTCTTTCGAATGATAGCTGGAAATCCATCAATTCGCGCTTCTGCAAACATTCCAGACGCACTGCAAAATCTCGGCAGTTTCAACAATATTCGAAAGATATTATTGTATTGGACCCGTATAGCGTTTAAGGATTTCTGCTTGTATGACACCCATAGGCTGCTCGTGTATGTGGATTGACAAAATGCTTTAAATAACGTTATTTTAATAGGAATAGAACATCGAGCAAACCTACGAGCTATCATGTTGCCCCTCACAGCCAACGCTCTACGTTCCCGCTCTATATCGCTGTCATCTCTAAGGTCTTGCGTAACAATGTGCCCGAGATATTTAAATTTATTTACAGTCTTCAGAGGAGTTCCGTGCATGAAGACAGGTGGTATATATTGTGGTTCCTTATTTCCTGCTGTAAAACTAATATTTCGCTTTTACTTGAGTTGTATTGAAGGCCATGCTCAACAGCATATAACTCACATGTCTTCACCAGCTTTCTTAACCCGCTAATTGATGGACTCAAAAGCACCATGTCATCAGCATAACTCAAATTATTTACCTGTAAGCCGTCGATGGAGCATCCTGCATGCATGCTACTGAGTTCAACAATCAGCCGGTTCACGTATAGATTAAATAATTTTGGAGAAGTGATCCCTCCTTGCCTCACTCCACATTCGAGTTTGTACATTTCCGATTCTCCAGTGGACCATTTTACCATGTTCAGTTGATTAGAATACCAGAATTTAAAAATATCGAGCAATTCACTAGGTAAAACACCTTCCAGTTTCCTCCACAAGAGTTCATAAAATACACGGTCAAAAGCTTTAGAAAGATCTAAAAAACAGGCATACACGGGAGTTTTCCTGTCGGTATAGTACCGGACAATATGTTTTAAGCTCAAAATAGCACTCTCAGTTGACAAGCCTGCTCGAAACCCGAATTGAGCGTCATGTAACTGTAGCGTACGATCAAGTTGAGCGTCAATTAAGCTGTCCAATACTTTAGCGGTTATTGTTGCTAATGATACTGGTCGATAGTTATTCCTATCCGTTACATCTCCCGTCTTATTCTTAAGTATAGGTACAACCAACGTCCTCATCAACTCTGGTGGAAGATATGAATGTCCAATACAAAATGTATAAAACATCGCTAGAACTCTAGGTAAGTGTTTCCCAGCGTGCAAAAATGTTCAATGCTAAGTCCGTCGTGTCCAGGTGATTTTCCTCTCTTCATATTCTTTAAAATGTTTATTACATCTTTAGAGGTAAACCGCACCAGTTTATACTCAAGATCTGACTCCGCATTGAACAGATTTCCGTACAATCTTTTTCGGCTCTCGCATGGGACACAGGTAATGCTGATACTTTAAAATGATTCATAAACAATTGTGCGATATTTTTGTCCCCAGAAATACCGTCTACACTCTCTGACACACTTGGTTTAATATTCAGACTTGCTGTATATTTCCAGAAATTTTTGAAGTCATTATTTTTTATAAAGAGAAGCTAGTTTGTCCATTTGATTTTGTTCTTTATTTTTTACACCATTGAGTTTGCCTTTAAAGATTCTCCGATCTGTGGACATTCTATCAAAAACGCTCCCACTAGTTGGTTTGCCACTTTGTATCCAATTCTGAAAACTAACCCTGGCCTGCTCATGTGCATCTTTAACATTTTCATTCCAGCCCGGGACATTATACTTTTGCTTATTAATTCTACGATCGTTACTTAATTTAGCTGCGCTACTTAAAATATCTACAATTTTAAAATACATTTCATCTATTAAAAGTTTGTGTTCTGATAAATTACATCGTTGTTCACAACAAGTTCGGAATTGTATTGGGAAATCTACTTCTTTTAGCTTTTCGTTGCAATAGTCAAAATAGGTATTGGTTTGGTCCAGATTTCTGTTTCCCCAAAGTACTCTATTAGTTATTTTAGTCTTGGTAACTATCTTTGATCTAATTAAACCCAAGTTACTTGTTATTTCTAGTGGAAAATGGTCTGAGGTATTCACATCATATATAATTTTTTATGTTAGTAATTGTATTCATAGCTGATTCAGTAACAACACAGTGGTCAAGCCATCGCTTACATCCGTGTGCATCACTAATGTATGTAAAGGTATTCGCTTCTAAAGCAACTAAATCTGCACCTACCCACTTATTTTCAAAACAGAAGTCATATAGTTCGTTACAGAATAGTCCACCCGGGTGTGCATTGTAGTCACCTAACATATACACAGTTTCTGTATTTGCATTTTCAATTATTGTCCTCATGTCACATAAACAATTGGTAAACTCGGTAAGATTTTCAAAAGAATCTATAGGCATATATACACAGCATACTACGAAAGAACGATCGTTTTCATTTACTCGAATTGCTACCACTTGATTATTGTCACACTTTATTATAGAAACGTTACGGAATACACTTTTTCGCCACAAAATAGCTACACCACCGTAAGGTCTTCCTCGAATAACTCCAGCACTAGTATCTACCATTGAAGCTCCACAGTATGCAAAATCTTGATCGATTCCACCAAGTAACGGTATATCATGTGGCATTAACCACGTTTCTTGTAATGCTAATAAATCAGCGGATTTGCATAATTTTTTCACGTACTCCATAGAATTCTTCAAAGATTTACAATTAAAACTAATCAATTTGCAGGATGTGTTGGTGTGTGTTGTATTATCCATAATTAATTTTATTAATATCTGTCTCTCTTTTCCAGGCTTCTCCTTTGTACTGAAAATTAACAAATTTTCTAAACGAAACTTATGACAAGACTTAATTTTCGATGACAAGTGCTGCATTAGATAACGCAGAGGCAGCGAAACTGGACTGACTATATCATACCTACGTGAGTTACCCGTGTATTCATTTTATAAAGGAAATGAATGAAATAATAAAAGCGCGGGAAACAAGATATCTAATGTTACTTATGACAAGACTTAATTTTCGATGACAAGTGCTGCATTACATATCGCTGAGGAAGCGAAATCCTCAATTTAGAGAGACAAGAACAAAATTAAAAATTTTGATTAACCCCCGACTACCTCAGATTTGTTATCTGTACAATATTCTACTAGTCAAGCCCTTTCATTTGATACCCACATTAAGGGAGTTGTGAAAAAAATAAAATAATTCGCCATTTTGTGGTAGCGGCCATTTTGGATTTGTTTTTTTTATAGCGTATAGTATTCTACTAGTCAAGCCCTTTCATTTGTTACCCATATTGAGGTAGGTTGTGAAGAAATATTTTGTCCGCCATTTTGTGGCGGCCATCTTGAATCGGTATTAACCAAACATAGCTAAGAACATCCGCACGGATATTAACTTTCAAATAACAGACAGACAGACCGATAGACAGACAGACAGACATCGACGTCAAACTTATAACACCCCTTTTTTTGGTCGGGGGTTAAAAAAGGGAAGGATTCTTTTAACCATTCTTATGGAATGTACTCTTGTAATAAAAATATTACCTTATACAACCTTCTACCTACTCTTAAAATCGTGTTTTATTTTACCTTTATGTGACCTCAATTTGTCTGTTACCAAAAAACATTAATGCATTTGACATGAACAGTACACGAAACAAAGTTTTATGTTTAGAAGCAATTTAAAAAATAGCAAAACATATTCGAGGGTAGGTATAGTTCATATGAAATAAAATTATAAAATAAAAAATATGAGAAAACAATCACAAATAATATTTTTTCTCAAAAAAAAACAAACAATAGCTTCAAATTTTTACACACAGATTTTGATAAAACAACGAGGTTTAATGAAATGTATTATACCAAATAATTAAAATCAAAAATATTCTGTTCTGTCATCGCACTATTATTATAAAGGCGAAAATCTGTGATGTTTGTTACTTCTTCACGTCTAAACGGCTTAAGCGATTTTAATAACATGTGGTATGGAGTTAGCTGATACCCTGGATTATCACATAGAGTACTTTTATCTCGGGAAAAAAAACGAAAGGGAACAACGGTAACACAAAGTATGTGGGTAAAACCAAGGGCGAGGCGAAGTTACTCATAAATAAATTAAATAAGTTATACCTACGTTACAAAAATGACGTACGCTCGTTGATGTCTTTATAAGGCACGAGCCATGTCTGTACAATGCTCTTCTTCGTTTTTACTAGGGTTCCGTAGCCAAATGGCGAAATACAGGACCCGTATAGATTCGTCATGTCTGTGTGTCTGTCTCTCTGTCTGTCCGTCCGTACGTCACATCCACTTTTCTCGAAACTATAAGAACTGTACTATTGAAAGTTGGTAAGTAGATGTATTCTGTAAACCGCATTAAAGATTATTGTACAAAAAATAGAAAAAAAAAACAATTTTGGGGGTGTCCCATACCTAGAACCGAAACTAAAACATTTTTTTTTTTTCTATCAAAACATAAGTTAAAAAAATTATGAAGTATATTATTACCATGTAAACTTTCAAAGAAAATTGGTTTGAATGAGATCTAGTAAGTAGTTTTATACGTTATAAATTCACTATTGTTAAAACTGTTGTACGAGTACCTACTATGCTACTAGGTAATACAATCTGGAATCGGGGAATCTTTTTAAAACTATCCTTGAAAATATGTGAAAGAGAGTAAATTAAATGAAATAAATTAATAAATGTGTTTTATTAACGCATTTTACAAAATTCACACACTATGTTACACAGTTGTTCACTCAAACTACATTTTTGGGTATCTAAATCCGGGTTTTAAGTGGACATGTTTAAGAGCATTTTATTCTCATTTTGTTCATAAAAATCCTGTACTAACGGATTTCTTTAGACTGTTGTCTGATTAAATTTAATATAAAACTAGTCATACAAGATTATTAACTTAGTTGGAATACCTTCACGTCAATAAATGTTTATTTATAGATTTCAGAACAGGAAAACAAAGAAATAAATAAATAGTAGACTAATTTCGAACATCAACGAAAATAAAATGTCACAAAAGTTTAATGATTCTTGAAGAGGTTTATATATAGTTATTGTCTTACCCACAAAACAAGTGGGTATTTGATGCACAAAACGCAATTAGGTTGCACTTAGGTATTTTTTATTAGACCACTATCGAAATCTAAAGAATTTGGCTTCTACATACAAAATCTTAACATCTGTTCACAAATAGATCTTAAAATCTTAAAATTTATGGCGAGATCGAATAAGTTTTCGTTGTTAGTTCAAAGTCATCGTAATCATGTCATCTAAGAAACTCGTATTTTTTTATGATATAGATACATACATACTAGCAGTTTCACCAGGGTAGTTCCCATTAATTTTCACGGGATAAAATAAGTAACCTGTGTGTTCTTCCAGGCTATAATCTGCCTGTGTTCCAAATTTATAGGTAGGTACCTAAGTATCTTCGGTAATATAATTTCTCTAAAACGAAAACTAAAGCTAAAAAAATTGCAACTAACCAACCAAAACCAAAATTACCTTTAATTTAATTACATTTACAATTTACAGATTTCAATACCTACCAACTCCTTTTTTTCAAAAATCAATAGATATTAAAATTTATCAGTTCGAAAACATGTTCATGGGGTCAATCAGCATTTTTGCTTAACAATTTTGGTAGGATGCAGGTATAACAAGAAATGTTGCATAACAGTAGGAAATTCGTGGTTAAATGCATCCTAAATTGTATAAAAATGTATTGTGCAATAACAGCAAAAATAAAACAAGATTTATTTTTAATCCTGCATACGTACAAATATTACAAAGTACAAACAAAAGAAATAGTCACCATTGACAATCCATCAGTGGCACCCAATATCAAATTGAGAAGACACAGCGCAGTCACGAACGAATAAAGTTGATAGCCCATTATCACTCAACAAAACTATTTTCCGAGTAATTTTTTTAATTCAAAGAACAACGCATGTTCTCGCGCCGGATAGTCGACTGACAAGCAAGTTTCTCATAGCCTGGTGAGATCCATCGCAGGCTGGTAGGAGGTAGGAGGGATGAGACCTTGACCGTCAAGTTATACCTATGTACCTACTGACTCACATACATCCTGCCTTTGCGAATATGGTTGATAAAAACTTGATGGCTTGATGACTTTTTGTCGTCCATTCAGCATTGTGGTTCGCAGTCACGCAGTGCGTCAGTCCTTACGAATTCCCCTAGTTTATAGGCAAAAAATTGCATGGTCGATTTATCGCATTAGTTACAGGCTATTTTTGATGATTGTAATTATTTAAATAAAAATAAGTAATAAGCTAATAACTGAATATAATTATGACCACAACGTTGTACTTTCATTCATTTTACAACAGGACTGCTAGAGGTACACTTTAGTTTTCAAAATCCTCCTAACAACCAAATTATTTTGAATAAAGATCGTTATTTACGATAAGATTGCGTTTTGTGTCCAAAATGTTTTTTTGGATTTTATAAGTATAATTTTTACTTTTTTTTGTTAATTTACCAATTGTTATTGAAATAACTATTTACTAAGGTTTTCGGTTTTTTCCTGGATGGTAAAGTGGGTTTTTACTATTCACAGACCATAATTTATCGTCGTAAAAGCCCCAACAGTATCATAAAATTGCTGTTTTTGCCATAAGAACACCGCTGCAAAATTGCAAATTTATCGGCATTTCATGTGATAAATTTCGGAAAGTGTAAACTAATAGTAGAAAGTTTGACTCCTCTTTGTCCCTTTCGTAATTAGGGTTCCTACTTGTAGGCTAAATATAATCTGGTTGCCTATAAATCTCCAGTGAATCGATTACCTTACCTACCTACACCTACAACATCATCGATTGACATGAGGCGAGATGGTGCTATTAGGTATGTTTAAAAAGGCATGTCTACATTTTTAACCCCCGACCGTACACAGAGAAACTAATAGACCCAATAACGATACCTTTCTCACTTACACAAGAAAGAGAGTGATAATACAATTACGAATGCATAAGACAAAGACACAAATACTCTTTTTTTGTCCCTTATTGCGTAACCGGTTTTTCAAGGTCGGCAACTTGAATTGCGAAACAAACTTTGACAGTTCATGCCTTCATCGTGTTTGGTGTTCGAATTTTGGATATTATTAAGTTAAAAATCGATTCCAGTCCATTGAAAAGACGATGAAATTATCTTAATATAGACATCGAAGTACATATAATGGTGCGTTGCCGTGTTATTTCATGTTTAAGCGACAGTGAGAAGAAAATGCCCGGTGTGTCTTTTCACGCGTAAGTACGACTTTATTGTCCTTCTCTATAGTTTCTCAGTGATGAATATTTATATATTAGCATAGAGTAACAACAAGTCGCGTTAAAACAAGGAAAATATTCGCGTAATATCGAGTTTTATCATTCAATAACCTATAAACATCAACAAGTAAGTGTTGCCAGTTTTTGTAAAAATAACACCCCGATCATCAATAAAAAAATATTGATTTGACAACATCGATATATTTAAGGAAAGGAAGATGAGGTAAGTTCTAATATGAAATCAACATAATGTGGCGAAAATTTTACACAAATACACAACGTGCACACAGCTACACTTCCATCGTGAGATACATTGTAATGAATGACAAAGACGTCATAGCAAATTAGCAGTAGATGGAAATGAGATAGCTATACATACCACAGTTACACGTTTGTTTAAATATTTTTTCGAGAAGAATAGAAAGACATACGAAGACACTGGCGTGAAAGAGAAGGAGTAGCCGTTGCCCGTGACGTAAACATTGGGCGTTATCGCTGCAGTCAACATATCGCTGGTCGTGTCCCACTCTTTCACGTCATGTATATCTGTCCCTTTTTACAAATGCTGAATTGTTTACAACAGAAAATATTATTTTAAATGAAATAATTAAAGATTTTGTGTAATTGCGTATGAAAAGTGATGCCACGAAACTTTTTCTTGGACTTATAACTATTTTGCTTGCTAATTATTTAACTTGGGTACTATTTGTGCACCTTGTACACACACAAAATACACACAAAATGGCATTGTAACAGCTCAAATCGAATTTCGTGAAATTATTAGCACACATGCGCTCCATTTGTCGCTCACGTTGCGACTGATCTCAATCAGGAGACGTCACCTGATTTTACATCGCCATCGTTGAGGAGAGTATGCCGCTTCTTCCGTTTTTAAGAGTTCAATGTTTGACAATATGGCGAAACGCGAAAGTGAATAAATACGAAATACCATAATAATCCAGTGTTTCGGGAAGACTTCGGCATCGAAAACATATTTAGATTTATTATTTCTCATAGTAATTTTGATTGACATAACATTACACTTATGATTTTAGAGAACTAAACTAACCTATGTTTATCGATAGGTTTCCAGCTGATCCAGACTTACGTAATAAATGGATCGAAGCAACTGGGAGAAAAGATTGGATTCCCACAAAATATTGTAAAATATGTAGCAATCATTTCCCGCAAAAACAACTTATAAAAAAGAACAAAAAGACAGTTCTGTATCCTGATGCTGTACCAATAGCGGTAAGAATTTATTAGAACATACATTCAACCATAGCTCCTATGAAAACAGTTTCGTTGATTAAATATGATTTGCTGCCTTCAAGAATTAAATTTATTTCAACTTGTACCACATTTGGCAAAAATAAGTTTAAACGAGATTTTGTGTTGCTAGCATTAAGAAGTAGGTAAATAATTAGCAGCAAACTGTTTAGACAGGGTTTTTCAAGCAGATTTTAGACTCTCATTTTTTATCTTTCGTTTTTATTTTAAAACATATTGTCAGACAGTAATTAATGCATGGAAAATCACAACCTTTTGTTATTACAAATTCGTATAAATTCTGATCCAAGAGATTAACACATTCACAAAAATTAATGTGGTACTTGTGGATATGTTTTTTTATTATTTGATTGAATGTTTTAGATTTCAATACCCGAGGAGTGTGTCGATCCAGCACCGTCCACATCTACAAGTGCCAATTTTCAAGATGACACAAAATAAAAGGCACTAAAAAGGTTATCAAAAGAAAATTGCAATTACCCGAAGAGGAAGATACGCCAAGAAAGAAAAAACTTAAAGTGGCTTTAATGAAGAAAACTGAGGCTGTTGCAAATCTTCGAAAAAAAATACGTGCTGTCCGGCAAACAAACAGGCGTCTAATGAAACGAAATGCTAAGTTATCAGATATTATTTCAGAGCTACAATTCAAATCCTTGATATCATATGAAGATGCTGACATATTAAGTACAATTGATAGCGGTAACAAGGATTTCATTAAACGGTTTTTTGGGTGTTGTTGGAAAAACTGAAAAATTTTCTCCTGCATTGAGAAAGTTTGCATTATGTTTGCATTTCATTAGTCCACGTGCTTATTCTTACGTTAGAGAACAATTTAATACTTGCCTTCCACACCCGCAAACATTGGTTAGTTGGTATCGATCAGTTGATGGTAATCCCGGATTTACCAAAGAGGCATTGCATGCAATAAAGTCAAAAGTAAATGCATCAGGTAAAAAATATTCATGTGTGCCTTTCATTTGATGAAATGTCAATAAGAAAAGCTATGACTCTAGATGGTGGGGAATGCATTGGCGCAATAAATATTGGTGCCAATTTAGATGGCTATAATATTAGAATGGCTACTCAGGCTCTAGTTTTTATGGTAACAGCCCTAAACGATTCTTGGAAAATACCTGTTGGGTATTTTCTAATCGAAAGCGTTACTGCGGAACAGAAGTCACAGCTTGTGACAGATTGCATTAAGTTGTTGTATTCCTGTAACGTAAATGTTATTTCAATAACTTTTGATGGATGTCCTTCAAATTTTGCGATGGCGAAAATATTAGGCTGCAAAATAGAATATGATGTCGAAGTTAACCCTGTATTTAACATTGAAATAGAGGGTGTTAATAGAGAAGTGTGTTTCTTTCCTGATCCACCACATATGGTGAAATTAATTAGAAATCTGCTCGGCAATAAACACGTTTTAAAAACTAGGGACGATAAAATCATAAAGTGGTCATTTATAACATCTTTGCATGATTTGCAGGACCAAAAAGGTCTCTAGCAAATAAATTAAGAAAAGCACATATTAACTTCGTTAAACAGATAATGAAAGTTAAACTGGCAGTTCAGACGTTTAGCAATTCAGTTGCTGATTCCATTGAGTTTTGTGAAGAAAATCATTTCGAACAGTTCCAAGGATCATCACCCACCGTTGATTTTATTAGAAAAGTAAATAATCTGTTCGATATTTTAAATAGCCGAAATATCAATGCATATGGTTATAAAAAACCTCTAAATATGAAAAATTTTGGGAATATCAATGTGTTCTTAAATGAAGTCTTCGATTATTTAAGTAGTCTTAAACTAGAAAATGGCCAAAACGTTGTTCAAAGTAATAGGAAGGTATGTATAATCGGACTAAGGTGCTGCATTCGTGGTGTGCAATTTTTATACAAAAAACGTATCTCCAGGTCAGAGTTGATATTCTTACCTACATATAAATTAAGTCAGGATCACTTAGAATCGTTTTTTAGTGCAATTCGATCTAAAGGCGGTTTCAATAATAATCCCTCGGCGGTACAGTTTCGAGCCGCGTACAAAAGATTAGTCGTTCATGGAGAACTCAAAAACATTAATACAGGAAATTGTACATCTCTCGAAAATATAAGCATTTTAACATACACTAGCTCACGTTATGAAAAGTCAGTAAATGCTACTTTACCCCTTTTGGAACATTCCACTAGTTTAGAAAGCGAAAGTCCAACTGAAACCGAGTATTTTAACATTGATACTGATCATGACTACCTTGCCGATCCTTCACGACTTACAGAATTTTCTAACCGCTCGCTTGCCCGTCGCTGCAAACCGCGCGACGCACTATGCCCCGCCCCCTGTAGCGTTGCTACCCAAAATGCCCGGCAAAAAATACTTGCGCACCTCGCTATGCCCCGCGGATTTTACGCTTGCGGCGCGCGAGTCGAGATTCACGCAATCGTTCCTTGTGGATCAATTTGTTTTGAAAGATTATAAAGTGTTATATTTTTTATATTTAATATGAAACTAGCTATACAATGTTGTCTTGTTTCTCCGTTTACGATTCTGGTGAAGAGTTATGGTATGTTGAAATTGAGATAGCGCGTTTTAAAGCTCGTCTTTTTAAAAGCTCATAAGTACCTCTAAAATTGAAGCGATGACATATGGGTTTTAATCTTTGATTACGTGTATTATCTGTCATTTGTTTGTTGAAACTAAATTTAATAGTAAAATCAGAAAAACTAACATACACAGCCCGCACTGAATCAACACTCAATGACAAGATTAACAAGGAACGTTTTATTTTAATTTCTTTTTTCTATGGCTTAGATACTCTACTGGAATTAATATGACGGGAACTTTAACATAGAACGAGATAAATAATACAAACTAAACCCTAGAGGAATAAAGACGAGTAAATTAAACTTTTTCGACCGCGGGAGCCATGTTAACTACAGGTTGACACGGGCATTTTGGAGTGCGGCGCCATGTCAACTACTAGTTAACACGGGCATTTTAGACTGAATCGCGATGTTAACTACTAGTTGACACGGGCATTTTAGCATTTGAGATTTGTTAACTACTAGTTGACACGGGCAAGCAAGCGGCTAAGCAGATAATTATATATATTTCTGGTTTTATTATAACAAAAGTAGCAAAGATGGTGAAATGTGAAAATTGTTTGATGTCAATGATTAACACTGCCTCTAAAAACAATTACAAATTAATTGTAAAAAAGGATAAAGGCGGTCTGCATTATCCTTCCGCTGATGTAATCGTCGTTTGTGATATTGCTGAAAAAGTTTTTAGGAGCAATTTAATACAATCGGGCAGTAATCTACTTACACGAAATAATCTTTTGCTACAATTAATGAATCAATGTATTCGCCAATGTATAGGGAAAGAGTTATTTAAAGAACATGGTATTTCTTACGATCATTCTCCTCTAGATGATCATAAAGTTCTATTAATGAAAGCAATTACCATGAAATACCTTCAAATTCGAATTTACAAGTACACAAAACAGCTATCGGAGCCCAAAGAAAAAGTAAGAAATGTGTACACGAAATTAACATTGTTTCGCAATCAATAATTAATATATTTATATTTTTGTATCAACTACATTGGTTATAAAGACAAAAGAAAAATCTCATTTCTGGTTTTATTTAATTGATCCTAAAATATTTACCCTTTCCCTGTAACATCCAAAACGTCTGGGAGCTCGGATACTGTGGCAACATTCATCGCCTACATTGACAAACTATCTTTGTCTCAGTCGCGGTTACAGAGTACCTTTGTCTTTTAGTTTCTCTGTCTACGCCCCCGACCAAAAAAGGGGTGTTATAAGTTTAACGTCGATGTCTGTCTATCTGTCTGTGTGTATGTCTGCCTGTGGCATCGTAGAGCTCAAACTGATCAGCCGATTTCGATGCGTTTTTTTTTAAGTGAAAACTTCTTTAGGCGCGTTGAGTCAAAATTTTCGTTGGCTATGAAATGAATTAACCCGTCACGCTCGGGTATGATAATAATTTCCGGATGAACTCGGGGTGCTAGAGCGAGAAACAAAATACAGTGAACAAGCGCGTCAGAGCGTGATAGATAATAAATATAGTCCCTGTGAACCTGTGTGTGTTTATTATATTTATATATTTTTATACCGACATTAACTTCTAGGTACTTTTCCCACACTAATGTCATTAATTGAACTTGTCACGAAATATTAAATTTGCATTTCACATCCATTACAAAAAGTTTTTGTTGTAATATACTCGTATTACTGTTTTATCACACCACTTACACTACGTAAACACACAAAGTGATACATATTTTCATCACAGCACTTACTTACACATACACTTTAAACACAACATACTTTTATATACATTTTTAGCGAAATACCTATAAAATAAATAAATAGCAAACACCACAAAATTTGCTAGTCAAACCTAGTGCTGTGCAAACTGTGCTTACTAGGCATATACTAATTTTCAATTTCTGAATATTTAAAGGCCGCTAAATAATTACAATAATATTTTTATAATTATTTATTATAAAGGTTAATATGGCCGCCGCCACAAAATGGCGGATAAAATATTTCTTCACAACCTATCTCAATATCAAATGAAATCATGGGTATCAAATAAAAGGGCTTAACTAGTAAAATACTATACACTATAAATAAATTCAAATTCAAGATGGCCGCCATCACAAAATGGCGAATTACATTATTTTTTTCACTACTACCTCAATATGGGGATCTAATGAAAGGGCTTGACTAGTAAAATACTATGCACTGTGACAAATTTCAAATCCACGATGGTCGTCATGTCCCCTGTGACCTTCCCTTCTTTCCCTGCCTTCGGATCGCGCTTGCACCTATCATTATTTTTACGTCACAAAAGTAGTCAAAGGCCATTTTATTAAAATTCCATGTAAACAAATGTTTTGATTATGAAACATAAAAATATATTCTTTTTAAAAATAAAAAGCAGAATTTTTCTTTTATGTGTCGGTCTTAAAACGTTGACAAAAATAGATCCTTATCAGATAAAAACTTTAAAATAATTGCGTTTCATTGTTTTTTAAGTTACGGCTGGTCTAGTTGGGAGAACAGCGACTGCCTACCGGAGCAATGGATTCAAACCCCACGCACCACTGTATTATATAGAGCCTAGAGATATACGATGTTTTGTCTATATGCCCTGTAGTTATTAAATCCTTTGAGTAGTATTTAAGTAGCCATATTTATCGGTGTGCTTAATCTGTAGGTATATTAGATAGACTATTGTCTGAGTGCTTAATCTATATTAGATACTATATACATCTGTACGCAGAGGCGATAAGAGAGTCTGGAAAAACTGATTGTTTTGGGAACACTGAAGGCAAACGATCGCGTGGTCGTTCACCAACCAGATGGACCGATCAAGTGAAAGACTCATCGTCCTCCTAATTCTACGCGGTCGTGAGAGATGCGCTGCACCGGGACCGGTGGAGGCAGATCATCCGCTCCAGATATAGCCCCGATGCTGACCACGATCCTCAGACATGAGGGACCGACCATAGAGAGAGGAGAGAGATACATCTGTAGTGAGAATTATGAGGACAAATACAAAGTAGGTATAAAGCCACAGCTACCGACAGGTCCAACTCCAACCACAGTCTAGGAGTAGGTATTTCTTTATATTGTGGGTCCAAACCTGGGTCGGAACGAATTTCGTACAGGGCTGTACCAAAACTTAAACATCATTTTAGTATAGAGTGACGAGATGAGCAGGCCATGCGCCTGCACCTTACCTAGCACTGCACTGCGCGTCACCAAAAGAGATATAATATGTTTTGTCTCTATGCCCTGTAATTTCACCGGAAACATTACCCTTCAAACCAGAACACAGTAATGCCTGCACATTACTGCTTGGCGGTAGAATAGCTGGACTGGCAAAGGTCTGGTCTTACCCAGACGGACTCTGCAAGGAGTCCTACCACTACTAAACTAAAGTATCGGGAAAAAACATTGCCTACACATTTTTCAGTCAAGCTCCTATCCGCTCAGTGTACTGATTTTGAAAGCAAACCGAACGACTCAAGTTTGAAATGACAACTTAAGCACGATTTACATTATTCCAGTCCAGCGATCGAATTCAGCGCTGGATTGCTTACTGGAAAAATGTAAACCGGCAGACTAGAAGAAACCACAGCTAACTGTCATTCCTTTCCAGTGCCGGTTTACATTTTTCCAGTTAGCAATCCAGCGCTGAATTCGATCGCTGGACCGGAATAATGTAAAGCGGTCATTACCTCTGCCATTCTCAACGGATAAGACAAAGACCGAGAAGTTTGATTCAGTGTCGAGCAGTTGAGATCAAGCCGACTGGGTTCAGAATCCCTACCCAGACCGTGTACCGCGTGGAATAGTAGCTAGAATGTCGAATTTTACAATAGCGAGGTCGTAGTTTCCTCTACCTCAGAGTATTTTTCGACCTGTAGAATTTATCATCTCCACCGATTTTAATGGTGAAAGAAAATACAGTGAGATACCCGTCGTGTTCCAAGAAATACATTTTTTTGAATTTCGAGGATAAGTGTCATCAGTCAGTGTGCCCCATGCGGCGACACTGATGACGCCATCGGTCGGTTTGTACGGCGAGCGTTAGCTGCATCACCGAAGACCATCCGAGAATTCAACTTACAGATGGCCATCAAGTACAGAAATGCGGCCGTGGTGAAGGCTCTGGGCCGGGAGGAGGCGGCTTAGGCAAAAGACGATGTCGAGTCGATTACTATCGGAATCCCAACCGGTAGTGATCGGCTCAACAGACGAAATCCGACTGACTAGTACTAGGCTTAGGTACAAAATGTTCACAATAGCCCCCTGTTTTCCCCTTCTTCTCCTAATCCAAGAAATATGTAAAAAAAATTAATTGTAATGACAAAGGTCACGGACCCCGGAGTCTGTGGAGAGGTCAAAATTAATTTAAAAAAAGTCTTATCAGTCAACCCGCATTTAGTCAGCGTGGTGGATTATGATCTTGATTAAGTATCTCCTCTAACTCCTCTAACAAATTTTACTAAGTTAATTTCTACTATCCACCAACCCGCACTGGGTCACCGTGGTGGATTATGGCCTTTAACTCTCTCCTTGCGAGAGAAGGCCCGAGTCCCGGCCGTGGGAACATTTAGAGGGCTGTTGATGTTGAATTTCTACTAAGTTACTAAGGAAATTTCATTGCATACCTACATAAGTAATATGGACGCCTTTGATTACAACCACTACTACTACACAGTACTGGACATTTACTCTCTTTCTACGAAAAACGAGATTTCGAAATAAACTTGCGTCTTTCCTACTCCGATTCTACTTCGTTTCTAGACTGCAGGCCCGTGAACAAAATTTATGAGTCATATGATACAGCAGGAGACCTATGTAGGATGATAGAAGGGTATAAAGTAAAAAGATTGAGCACTATGCCGTCACTTGTAAGCTGTCCAACTGAGTGCAGTTGAAGAGGGGGGGGTTCTAAACCTCGATAATTTCTCCTTGTCGCATGATTTTTGTACGGCATTGCGAAATAATATATTAGAAGAGGTATTGAAACTGTATGGAACCAAAGCCGAACATAATCAAATGACCAAACTTACTCTGTAAATCGTCGGAAAATCATGTTTTTTTTTTCAGAAACTAACAATAAGTGTGTGTGTATGAATTTTAAAATTTATAATTTTTATAGTTTCAATACCTCTTCTAATCTATTATTCCGCAACGCCGTACAAAAATCATGCGACAAGGAGAAATGATCGAGGTTTAGAACCCCCCATCTTCAACAGCACTAAGTTGGACAGCTTACAAGTGACGGCATAGTGCTCAATCTTATTACTTTATACCCTTCTATCATCCTACATAGGTCTCCTGCTAGAATAGAATAGAATAGAATAGAATAATATTTATTGTAAAAAACTGTGTACATAGCATAGGTGATACAATTGAAGTAGTTCCAACAGCTCTGTCCATTACGAACGTACAATATTTATTTATCATTTACTTAATGAAAAATAGAGACTAAAATAGTTAACAATTAGATAACATAATAACTAAACTTACATTAAGATACACAACGAACTATATTAAAAATGGAGAAAATGTATTAATTTGTATCTTTACTAAAATATTCTTGCTGTATCAGATGTCCCATAAATTTTGTTCACGGGCCTGCAGTCTATTCGTCCGATCGAACATTGTTTGACGATTTTCAAATAAGGCAAACCAAAGATGCAAAATATACTTTAACGTGAATTTACAAAAAAAAATGTATATTTAGCATTATCTACGCCATAATATGTCTTTCTCTATCGAATGTCATATATTAAAAAGAGCCAAGAATAGACAACACAGATTACCGGACGGGGAAAATTTATAACCTCAAATAAATATGTCAATTTTGTTATTAGTTGGAAGATATTTTTGTATGTGTTCTCCTTAATTATCCGCTCGATAAAAATAAATTTAAATGTCGCAGGATACGGGAGAATTTTCAGATTTTAAGGTAGATACAATTTACACTAAATTCTTCTTCGAATTCGAAACTTACGAATTTTGTTTACAATATGTTTTGTTTTAGTTGCCTCCAGTGCTTGAGGATCTCAATGAACGAGTTAAAGACTACCTTTTAAAGCCAGAACGGCTGTCTATCCATCAGTGGGAGAGATCACAAGGTCACTGGCACCGGGAAACCAATGTCGATTCTCTATATCTTATTGATGATGATGATTTTGGTCTGGACACCACACTTGAGGTAATAAAGTTAAGTTTTATATGTAAAACTTAATGTTGCAGATGTTAGTTAATAGGTAACAGTCCCCATCACAAGGTAGCTTTCTTGTTTGTCAATATTTATATTAAAAGAAAATTTTATGCTATGATGAGCTAATACTGAATATAGTATCCTATTTTTGTTACCTAATGTCAAATGATGGTGGATTGACTTCAGAATTTCAAAATAGACTGGAAAATCAATTAGCATAAGAAGCATTCAATGAAATAAATAAATCAATTAAAAGTGTCTGGGCCTAATTCAGGTGGTTCGGGATCCACTCACCGGTGAAATAACAGGAGTCGAAGAAGTAAATATTCCTATAGAAGACGATGAAGACAATTTGTCTATGTCTCGAGCACCTCTGCCTCCTGGCTTGGCTACCAGAGGAACCACCACACAGAGTCCGTTCTTACCAGCGGGGTTTGAAGAGGAGCTCCAGAAAATGTTGGATGAAGCTACTAAGCAAGCTCAAATCAGTTTGGACCTTGAAAATCAAGAGCCAGGAAAATTTTTGGGAGAAGGTAATTCATCCACCTATACTTTTTTTTGGTATTAACTCTGCCAAAAAAATATATTTTTGTGACTTTTGTGTTATTATTATCTTTTTCTTCTAAAAACGGAACTCCTAAATAAGAAAATGCAAAGTTCTTAGAATATGTGTTTTTAGAAAACATGTAAACCATATCTAAACTTAAAATGTTATGGGAGAGAGAGAGAGAAATGCTTTCTGCCAGTTCATTAACCGCTCCCGTGCCCGAATATTTTTTTGTATAAGATTTGTTAACTACTAGTTTACACGGGTACGGCAGCAGTTAATGTAAAATGTTTTACTCACATAGTTTAAAGAGTTAATGTATCAAATAACACCTGCTTACCTTCACTTAGCCAGCTGGGATTATAGCTTAGCTTTGACTCTCTCCTAATGAGTAAAGTTGTTGAGTCCCAGTAGTGGGAATAAATAGCACATATTGTATTTTATACCAATGCCATATTTGTATGGTAAGTAAGATAAGTATACCATAAATAAAGTTATGGCTGATCTAGTCACGAGAACGGCGATTGGCGATCCGGATACCCGGGATCAAAACCATGCGCACCACTGCCCTTTCGAAGTCATGTGCGTAATGCCGACTTAAAATGGTGAAGGAAACAGAGATGTACCTAGAATCTTTTGAAGTTATGTGTCATCCACCAACCCGCACTGGGCCAGCGTGGTGGATTATGGCCTTGACTGTCTCCTTGTGAGAGAAGGCCCCGAGTCCCAGCAGTGGGAACATTTAGTGGGTTGTTTATGCTGCAAATCTGTAAAACTAAAATGTAAGGCTAATGATTTTATGTTTATGACAAAACTCTACTTTAATATTTCCAGATATCCTAACCATGGCCCCTGGTTGCAAGGACAGCATCCTATTCTCAAGTGATGGCTGTACTCTTCTCGATGACACAAACAAGGAGATGAGGGAGAAGGAAGATGGTGTGGACGATGTGGATATAGATATCAAGATCAATTTGGAAGAAGTTGTTGATAACAATGCACATTTAGTGGGTAAGGCTTGCTAATTATGAGTCTTCAACAATTGACCTTATATGTGTTGGTTTTGGGTACAGCTCGCACCCAGTTTGTTAAGCACAAATATTTGGATGATGATTGTCAATTTTTATTCTCTTCCTGTTTGTTTTGTTGTATTATAATGTGTGTTTTATGTATTTATCATTATAAATACTCAGATATGTACTTTTTATCAACTATCTGCCCCATTTTATAAACTTTACTTAGTTAACAGGTGTTTTACCTCCAAACTAGCTTGTATAGAAAAAAAAAACCAAAATGATTATATTTTTATAATTTAAAGTCATGGTACAAGAAGCATGTCTTTCTTTCTTTCTTTGCAATAGTAAGTAACACACCTGCCTGTTACATCACAGTACCACACAGCTGAAACACATGAAGGGTTCAAATCACTGTTCAATCTATATAATTTATCTAATATCTATAATAATTTTGGCATTATTTCTTTGGTGGTAGATTAACCGGCAAATGGATTGCTCTGCCCCAAAAACACTGCAAATAATCCTACCACTGCAATCAACTGAACTAATATAGGAACAATACAGGTGTCTGTAAGAGAGACATGGCTATTTCTGTAGTTGTAGGACTCTTTACAGAGTTTGTCTGGGGAAGTGAAATGAAATGAATTTTTTATTGTGTACAAACGAAGAAGTACAAAACCAAGAAAGAAAATATTTAAATGTAGAAAAGGAGTTAATTATAAGTAAGCATGTGTTAGATGTTGGATGTGTATTGTATGACGTCAATAGGGGAACTCTGAACTGCACACTAGGTTAGACCTGCCACAATAGGTATCACACCTTTGCCAGTTATTCAACCGCCAAGCAGTAGTGTGCAAACATTACTGTGTTCTGGTTTGAAGGGCAATGTTTCCAGTGAAATTACAGGGCATAGAGATAAAACATCTTATATCTCTGGGTGACGAGCGCAGTGCAGTGCCAAGTAATGATTTGGACTCCACTGTAAAAACACAATTACAATAATTGTAGAGCCTAGAGTCTAAAAAAAACCTGAAATACACTGTAAATGATGATACTAATAGAGATGCTGTTCATGTTTCAGATTTATGGAAAGCTGATGAAGATTTACCAAAAAAAACAAAACCGACTCAAAAAATTGAAACAGATGACACAACAGACAATGACAACTTCCTCGAAGCCACAATAATAAGACCTCCTTTAGAGCTTCCGGAGATCCCCATACTAAACATAACTAGTTCGAATGTGAAGCTCGGGGTGACTTCCACGGAGTGGGCAGAGATGATAGATGTGTCTCAACCAGTGCCCGAGTTTAGAGAGAAGATCAAAGATATGGCACATACATATCCATTTGAATTGGATAATTTCCAGAAACAGGTATGAAATTATGTTATTATTCAATCCATGGCTAAAAAAGTTTTCAAAATATTTCATCATAAGCAACCCACTAATTCTTCCCATTGCTAGTGCTCAGGGCCTTCTTTCACATGGATTTAGTCAAGCCCATAATCCACCTCGCTGGCAATGTGAAGATTGCTGGATGACGTATAACCTAGATGGATTCTAGGAATAGGGTAGCTGGATAGATATAATACTTATATAGTTGTAAATACATACTTAAGAGCCGGCTCACGTCGTCGCACGAAATTCAAAAAGTTTGTGTTCCGATATTTCCATCTTTAGTATTATCTAGAAAAAGATAATTACGTTCAAAAAATAGGCCGATCTTTCTTGTTGACGTTTCCTTGTTTCAATTTTACTAATAATAAAGCCTTTAGTCGTAGGGAACGATCTCCCATGACCATTTCGCCGAAAAGTCGCCGCCGTATCAGTTTCAGACTTCTAAATCTACAAGTGATACTCAAAATTTATACTTAAAAAAATATGGGGAACATCATACACACATATTTTATTAATTCATTCAAGTCACATATATCTGAATTTTGGTCCCATTTATTAGTAAAAAAAAAAATCATAAGCCAATTTTAAGTTTTATATTGCAGTTTTAGCGTTGTCTCTGTGTAAAATACACAATAACTCCAAAATAAAAATTAGACACGATAATACTTTGTTCTTTGTAGAATCCAATTCTATAGTTACTTTTCAAATCATAGTTGTCAATTTTTCAAAAATATAAATTACCAGCAGTCGAAATTACAATAAATTACGCTGCGCAATTTAGTATGCCGCGAGCGGCCGTCGGGGAGGACCTGCGTCAGTTAGCGTGGGAGTCGGTTACGTAATATTTCGCGCGTTTATGACATAAACTAGAATAATTATAGTGCGACCACAAAATTTTAATTCGTTTGGCGTTTTATAACGTTTCATTCTGATTTTCGGATCGGACCATCACATTTGATCTTGTTTACTTCATGAAGAAGCAGAATCTGTCAATTATTTTTGACGTGACAACGTCTAATAAGTCGATGAACGCGATGGCCGCCACCACAAAATGCCGAATGTCATTATTTTTACTACTACCTCAATACCATGACCATGACCATGCACATGACCATGACCATGACCATGCCCAATGACCATGAGGAACGGCCATGACCAATGACCACGACCAATGACCATGAGCAATGGCCATGACCAATGACCGTTCCGACGTGTTTGAGCAACGAACTTCCAATATTAATTAAGTATGTACAGTATGGGTAACAAATGAAAGGACTTGACTAGTAGAATACTATGCACTGTCACACATTTCAAATCCAAGATGGCCGCCACCACAAAATTGCGAATGTCATTATTTTTCACTACTACCTCAATACCATGACCATGACCATGCACATGACCATGACCATGACCATGCCCAATGACCATGAGGAACGGCCATGACCAATGACCACGACCAATGACCATGAGCAATGGCGATGACCAATGACCGTTCCGACGTGTTTGAGCAACGAACTTCCAATATTAATTAATCATCATTAATTTTACTACTACCTCAATATTTAGATCAATTTAAAGGGCTTGACTAGTAGAATACTACGCACTATGATAAATTTGAAATCCAAGATGGCCGTCACCACAAAAGAGCGAATGTCATTGATTTTCACTACTTCTCAACATAGGTATCAAATGCAAGGACTTGACTAGTAAAATACTACGCACTATGACAAATTTCAAATCCAAGATGGCCGCCACCACAAAATTGCGAATGTCATTATTTTTTACTACTACCTCAATATGGGTAACAAATGAAAGGGCTTTACTAGTAGAATACTATGCACTATGACAAATTTCAAATCCAAGATGGCCGCCACCACAAAATGGCGAATGTCATTATTTTTTACTACTACCACTATATGGGTAACAAATGAAAGGGCTTGACTAGTAGAATACTATGTACTATGACAAATTTCAAATCCAAGATGGCCGCCACCACAAAATGGCGAATGTCATTATTTTTTACTACTACCTCAATACCATGACCATGAACATGCACATGACCATGACTATGCCCAATGACCATGAGGAACGGCCATGACCAATGACCACGACCAATGACCATGAGCAATGGCCATGACCAATGACCGTTCCGACGTGTTTGAGCAACGAACTTCCAATATTAATTAATCATCATTAATTTTACTACTACCTCAATATATATATCAATTTAAAGGGCTTGACTAGTAGCATACTACGCACTATGATAAATTTGAAATCCAAGATGGCCGTCACCACAAAAAAGCGAATGTCATTGATTTTCACTACTTCTCAACATAGGTATCAAATGCAAGGGCTTGACTAGTAGAATACTATGCACTACGACAAATTTCAAATCCAAGATGGCCGCCACCACAAAATGGCGAATGTCATTATTTTTTACTACTACCTCAATATGGGTAACAAATGAAAGGGCTTGACTAGTAGAATACTATGCACTATGACAAATTTCAAATCCAAGATGGCCGCCACCACAAAAAGCGAATGTCATTATTTTTCACTACTACCTCTATACCATGACCAATGACCATGACCATGACCAATTACAATGACCATGAGGAACGGATATGACCAATGACCATGAGCAATGGCCATGACAAATGACTGTTCCGACGTGTTTGAGCAACGAACTTCCAATATTAATCATCATTATTTTTACTACTACCTCAATAAAGGTATCAATTTAAAGGGCTTGACCATGCACAATGACAAATTTCAAATCCAAGATGGCCGCCACCACAAAATGGCGACTGTCATTATTTTTTACTACCACCTCAATATGGGTAACAAATGAAAGGGCTTGACTAGTAGAATACTACGCACTATGATAAATTTGAAATCCAAGATGGCCGCCACCACAAAATAGCGAATGTCATTATTTTTCACTACTTCACAATATAGGTATCAAATGCAAAGGCTTGACTAGTAAAATACTACGCACTATGACAAATTTCAAATCCAAGATGGCCGCCACCACAAAATGGCTACTGACATTATTTTTTACCACCAACTCAATATGGGTAACAAATGAAAGGGCTTGACTAGTAAAATACTATGAACTGCCACAAATTTCGAATCAAGATGGCCGCCACCACAAAATTGCGAATGTCATTATTTTTACTACTTACTACCTCAGTATGGGTAACAAATGAAAGGGCTTGACTAGTAGAATAATATGCACTATGACAAATTTCATATCCAACTGGAAGGGTTTGACTCATCGAGTAACGCGATCTTCCGCGCAAGCACGGAAGGGAGCTGTCTTAGCTAAAAATCATAGATGACAAATAACTAATGTATAGAGTGCTAACACCACACTAGACGCCTAGTGCGCGTCGTAGGCAGATGATGTATAGCTACATAGATATGTACGTTGGGGATTACTAGGGATGGGCACGCGTGAAACACAAAATCATTTTGTTTGCGATTGATGCAGGTTCAGCGCGGTACAAACATCTGTAAATATAATTATTTCGTGCGATAACATCTAAAATATAAGTACCTAGGTATTTTAGTTTTATAGAGTTAGTGCCCGTGCAGGTTTAGTTTTTTTTTTTTTGTGGTGGCGGCCATCTTGGATTTGAAATTTGTCATAGTGCGTAGTATTTTACTAGTCAAGCTCTTGCATTTGACACCTATGTTGAGAAGTACCTAGTGAAAAATAAAAAAATAATAACATTCGTCATTTTGTGGTGGCGGCCATCTTGGATTTGAAATTTGTCATAGTGCATAGTATGCTACTAGTCAAGTCCTTTCATTTGTTATCCATATTGAGGTCGTAGTAAAAATAATGACATTCGCCATTTTGTGGTGGCGGCCATCTTGGATTTGAAATTTGTCATAGTGCGTAGTTTTTACTAGTCAAGCCCGTTCATTTGATATCCATATTAAAAAGTAGTGAAAAATAATGTCAGTCGCCATTTTGTGGTGGCGGCTATCTTGGATTTAAAATTTGTCATAGTGCATAGTATTTTATTAGTCAAGTCCTTTCATTTGTTACCTATATTGAGGCAGTAGTAAAAAATAATGACATTCGCAATTTTGTGGTGGCGGCCATCTTGGATTTGAAATTTGTCATAGTGCATAGTATTTTATTAGTCAAGCTCTTTCATTTGTTACCCATATTGAGGTAGTAGTAAAAAATAATGACAATCGCCATTTTGTGGTGGCGGCCATCTTGAATTTGACTTTTGTCATAGTGCGTAGTGTTCTACTAGTCAAGCCCTTTTATTTGATACCCGTATTGAGGAGGTAGTGAAAAAAGAAATGTATCTCACCATTTTGTGGTGGCGGCCATGTTGGATTTGAAATTTGTTATTGTGCATAGTATTTTACTCGTCAAGTCTTTTTATTTGATACCCATATTGAGGAAGTAGGGAAAAAAGAAATGTATTTCGCCATTTTGTGGTGGCGGCCATCTTGGATTTGAAATTTGTCATTGTGCATAGTATTTTACTCGTCAAGTCCTTTCATTTGATACCCATATTGAGGGAGTAGTGAAAAATTAAATGTATTTCGCCATTTTGTGGTGGCGGCCATCTTGGATTTGAAATTTGTCATAGTGCATAGTATTCTACTGGTCAAGATTTTCATTAAATTTGATACCCATATTGAGGTAGATTATGAAGAAATATTTATTCCACCATTTTGTGGCCATCTTGAATCGATATTAACCAAACATAGCTAAGAACCAATGCACAAATATTACCCTTAAAATAAAAAAAGAAATTTTACTAGTTATCAGATTTTTGAAATGCAAGAATAATTTATCGTAACGTAACGGGACAACGAACGTAACGGGACAATAAGTCATCAAGTTTCGTGCACGCAGCCAACGTTCATCGATTTAGTAGACGTTGTCACGTCAGAAAATCTCATCAAAATTTTTAGTACACTGCCGTTACGGCTCAAGATCGTTCTGTCCGCCTAAACGCTCGAGCTGAATCGAACGGACGCACGCTGACAATGTTGCAGGATTTTACCTAAAGTTGAGTTCTGTCGTTTTGTGAGAGGGCTCTTAAGCCAGACACAGAACGCATATTTTTTGTAGTCATCACACAAATATTTGTACTGGGTGGTAATCGAACCTATGACCCACGACTTCGCTAGCAGACTTACTACCAACTACGCCACGAGGCAAGTCAGTAAAAGTGTGGGTACTTCCTCGAGCAAACTGCAAAATAGTCCTACCACTACAAATAATTATTTATTTATTAATATATGCATCAGCTAAAGCTGCTCACCTAGAGCAGCACTGAGATATAGGCATCAGCTAAAGCTTTAGCTGATGCCTATATCTCAGTGTTGAAATAACAAATCATAGGTAATTGTCTGTTAAAATGATTTTGTCTTTTACTATCCATTTGTCAAGTTTGTTCTTAAAAGAGTTTAACGACTTTGCCGAAATAACATTCTCAAGCAACCTGTTCCAGTTGTAAACCACTCTGTTGCTGAGGATGTGATGTGCAGTTTTTGCAAAACGCATGTAATTTCAGGCCATATTGAAGCTCGAAGAAGGTCATCACGTGTTCGTCGCCGCCCACACTTCCGCCGGTAAAACTGTCGTCGCCGAATACGCAATAGCGATGTCCAGAAGAAATTGTACAAGGTATGTTTTAAACGAAATCTTTTGTTGTCCCGTTGAGCACTTTTTGGCACGGGAAAATTCTTGGGTTCGCGTCGCCAACATGTTTATGTCGAGAGGCGGTGGTGTAGCGACAGAGCAGGTCGCGCGCCGTGGGATACACACATAAACACAAACAAATAAATAGGATTGAAGTGTCTGTTTGTAATATTAAAAAAAACGTATTAAAAATTTCGTTTAAGTTTCACTACATGCATATGAATATATTAAGGGTACATTATATCAAAATAACATTTTATTCATACAGTCTGTGTTTGTTCTGGCTAATCTCCGCAACGGCTGGATCTTTTATAACGGGACTTTCACTATTAGCGCTACTAATATATAGCTAATTTTCTAATGCATAATTTAGGCTGCTTTACTTGAGGAAAATGAACAGAGTTCCGCGAAATAAACAAAAACCCTTAAAAAACCCCGCGGTCATCGCTAGCTATTTTATAAAAAGGTGTTGGTGACGCTAACGGTGTCACGAGATCAATTGCTTTTTCTCATTTCAAAAAATGCCCAACACGCCTAATGAAGTTTTCTTATCATTAGGCGTGTTGGGCCTTCCTATTGGTATCTATACTAATATTATAAAGCTGAAGAGTTTGTTTGTTTGAACGCTAGGATCTTGGGAAGTACTTGTCCGAATTAAAAGATTATTTTTCTATTAGATAGTCCATTTATCGAGGAAGGCTATAGGCTATAGAACATATCGCTACTATCAATAGAAGGGGAGCATGAATCTAGAATGTAACAAAAACGGGAAAAAAATATTCCTTTTTGAGAGTTTTCGTAGCATGCTTTGACATGACAGCATGTGTCTAAGATTGCGTCAACTTCAACTTCATTTTTTTCTATTGGGCTCCATTCGGTAATGTCACCGTAATTTCGCCAATGTCCAAGATTGATCATTGAATATAAACCTTTGCTAATCAAATTTGTTTCTAAATCTAAGCTGGTACGACCAATTTCCGACAGGTGGCGTAGCAGGTAGCTGAAGAGGTTTTTTGTTTGAATGCGATATTCTCAGGAATGACTGAACCGATTTCAGTCATTCTTTCACCGTTGGATATGTACGGGATCCCGATGAGTGCTATTTATGTACCACGAGCGAAGCCGGGGCGGACATCTAGTTTAAAATAAAATTAAACCCTACAGGGCAATATACACATCGCCGATCAAAGCTCTCTCCAACCAGAAATACAACGATTTCAACAAGATGTTCGGCGAAGTGGGTCTCCTAACGGGCGACTTGCAGATCAACGCGAAGGCTTCCTGTCTCGTGATGACGACAGAGATCCTACGCTCCATGCTCTACTGCGGCTCCGACGTCACCAGGGACCTCGAGTTCGTTATATTTGACGAGGTGCACTACATCAACAATGCTGAGGTAAATAACTTTCTACTAATATTATAAATGTGACAGTTTGGATGTTTGTTGCTCAATCACATCGGAACGTGTGTACGGATCGAGTTGAAATTTGGAATACAGATAGATTACTGTCTGGAATAAGACATAGGCTACTTTTCATAGCGAGAAAATAACGGGAACGTGAACAAATACAAATACAAAAATCTTTATTGCTGTTTGTAGGTAAGATAAGATGATACAAAACTGTCCCATACAAAATGACCTCTGCGAAAGGCATGCAATATGTCTGGCAAGACAATTTGTTGTAGTCTTAATTTATACAATGAGAAAAAAAATATATGTATAATAGTCAGCTGATTAAAGTCTTCTTCTTCCTCATCTTCTATTAATTTCTAGTTTTTATTTATGTCATCTGATTCTTCACCTTCGATTCATTTCTGGCTTCTATTTGGTTGTGATATATTTTTTTTTTTAATAAAGAGTGACGAGACGATCAGGACATGTGCCTGATGGTAAGCAACATGCCTGACACATAACAGCACAGTGACACGCAGCTATTGGAACATGAAGAGTCCAAATCATTACCTAGCACTGCACTGCGCTCGTCACCCAGAGATCTAAGATCTTATATCTCTAAGCCCTGTAATTTCTCTGGAAACATTGCCCTTCAAACCGGAACACAGTAATATTTGCACATTACTGCTTGGCGGTAGAATAACTGGCAAAGGTGTGGTACTTCCCCAGGCGGACTTTGCCAAGAGTCCTACCACTACAGACCTATATATATAGTGAACCGGTTTCTTTTACGTAAGCACGCTCCATCGTAGATCGCATCGTCGCTTAACATCAGGCGAGATGGTGGTCAAGTGCGAACCTACACTAGTTAAAAAAAATGTTTAATTTTGTTTCCAGCGAGGATACGTTTGGGAGGAAGTTTTGATCCTTTTGCCGGCGCATGTCAGCATCGTGATGTTAAGTGCGACTGTACCGAATACGCTCCAATTTGCGGACTGGGTCGGACGGACTAAGAAGCGAAAGGTGTATGTCGTGTCCACGCCTAAACGACCGGTGCCGCTTTGCCATTATTTATACACAGGTACGTCATGGAAACATTTATTTATTTAAAAATATTATGATGAATTTAAAAGGAACAATCCTTGTAGAATAATCTTTTTTTTTCTAGGTACGGGTGGTAAATCGAAGCATGAAAGGTTCTTGGTAATAGATCAAGAAAGCAATTTCCAACTAAGGGGGTACAACGAAGCCGCAGCAGCGAAGAAATCAAGAGAAAATGACTACAAAAAGAATTTTGGACCTAAAGGTAAAACATAAAAACATGTTTAAGATAAATGTACACCACTATTTTTTAAATGACAATAAATTTGTCATTAAACAAGGGCCCTTATTAAAAAAAAAAGTTTTTGTATTTTTTATTTATTTATTTATAAAGGTGTTTTAGCAGTTCCAGGCAGGCCTCTACTGCCTACCAAACTTTGGGTTAGAGTAGAAAATACAGTACACTACTAACCTCAATTTATTAACCTGATTGCCTGGAAGAGACTAATCTCAGCAATAAGGCTGCCACTTGTGGCACTATTTCATATATGTTTCTCTGCAATATTTAGATTTTTTGTGCCACAAAAAAGAGTTTTTTATCCATCTTATCATACGTAGAATGTACCTGAAACCATACAGGAAAGTATTTAATAAACTTACTGTACTCGTAATCATGTCGATTAGTATGATGACTGGTGAAATGGTAGTTTGTATTTTTAGTCTCTATAGTACTTTTTTTTCTCCTAATCCAAGGTATAAGTATTACCTATGTTAAAAGATTGAGGACCTAAGGTGAAGGATTAAGATTAAGGAGGCAGGTCTACCGCCTAACTCTCCTGGTTTCTGCTTTCGGCTTTCAGTTCCGCTGCAAACGGAAAGCAGATGTAGTTGCTTTCATCAGTGTTGTCAAATTTGCCGGTGACATCACAAATCAAAGCATACCAGAAAGCAGGAGAGTTAGGCGGTAGACCTGCTGGAGTCTGTGGAGTAGCTAATTTTTAAGTAAAAAAGTCTTGATAGTCGAACAATTAAAAAGAAAGTAATAACCATTTTGAATTTTCTTTTATTCAGGTGGAAAAAATTTCATGAATCCAAAAGCCGAACAAACCATGTGGGTCGCCTTCATCGATCATTTGAAGCAAAAGGACAAACTCCCCGTGGTAGCGTTCACACTGTCTCGTAATAGGTATTTTTTTTTTCCTTGTTCGAAAAACACTTGAAAAGTCTAGAACATCGCCGCAAAATTTTTAACTTGTTTGTTTTTTGTCGGATACATTTCGCAAAATGTGCAACTGATATGGGACTGCTCATAGCTTGAAAAAGCTACTTAGTATCACGGTAGATGTTCCAAAGACGTAAATAATTAGGATTTTATTACAAACATTCATATTAAGACATTTATTTACTGAGCAGACAGCCATAAGTTAATCATAAAGAATATTCTATACTGATGGTAATAAACAATAGTGTTGTGCTTAATCGATACCAAAATAGTACTTATTTTCAAATATCATCATTACAACAATTTTTATAGCATAGGAGATGTAACGATTTAATCTTCACAGGTGTGATCAAAACGCTGAAAATTTGATGTCCGTAGATCTGACCACTGCCAAAGAAAAAAGCCATATCAAATCATTTTTCCAAAGATGCCTTCAAAGACTGAAAGAGCCTGACCGTAGGTTACCTCAAGTAAGTTTAAGTCAACTGTAGAAGTCAATTTTCAGAATGCGTTTTCTTTTTCGTTCCAAGTTACATTCCAGGACCTTGCTCAAATTTCCAAACGCGCCTTTCTACAATTTCCAAACGGGCCTTTCTCAAATGTCTAAACAGGCCTTTTGTTTTTTGATAACTGTGCTACTAAAAACTACACTCGTAATATTACAGAACTTTTGAAAGTCATCGAGAAAGAATGTACGTATCTTTCGACAAAATGTGATTAAATGAACACTTTTCCAGGTAATAAGACTGCAAAGAGTACTAGAAAACGGAATCGGAATTCACCACAGCGGTATTCTACCATTACTCAAGGAAATTGTCGAGATTCTGTTTCAGTCCGGTTTTGTAAGTACCTACAGTCTATATGTTGCATCCCGGGCTTATTTGTGGGGAGGAGCAACTGTGGCAGTACCCAGTTCTCCAATAACTCATAGAATCACAACTTACGAGAATTAGCGTGCCCCAAAAAAAAAACAATTGAAAAAATATGCCTAGTTGCATTTATGTGGTTTTAGCACAATGTTGTGGTTCATTGGCCGGATCACAAAATCACACATCATAGATTCCAGTGTTGCCAATGATTCACTCGAGAACCCTCATCGATCGTGTTTATCATGACCGAGATTCTAAAGTCTAGCGTTATATTGGTATAAAATTACCATGTATACTTTTTAGGTGAAAATTCTATTCGCAACGGAGACGTTCGCGATGGGCGTGAACATGCCAGCCCGCACTGTGGTGTTCGACAAGATCACCAAGTTCGACGGGTTGCAGCAGCGGACGCTCGCCCCCCGCAGAGTATATCCAGATGGCAGGGCGCGCTGGACGAAGAGGTACGCTTGGATCTTTTATCTTTTAGACAGTATTACAGAAGTAACTACTCTGGTTCGGTCTTGTCTGGTCGCTGATCTTTTTTTTTAACCCCGACCAAAAAAAAAGATTCTGTTTGTGGCACCGTAGCTCTCAAACGGATGGACCAATTTCAAATTCCTCCTTTAATAACTAGTTTGCGTGCGGTGGTTCTTAGCTATGTTTGATTAATATCGATTCAAGATGGCCGCCTCCACAAAAAGGCGGATAATAGTTATATACAAGACTAGCTTTAACCCGCGGCTTCGCTCGCGTTCAGTAAGTTTTTTTATTGTAGATTCCTACTTTGATAGCATGAGCGTCAAATAATAACATAACTAATGCTCGTCTATAATAGGTCTAAGGGTAGTTTATGCGTTATTATGTATTTTAATTCCCTATTTTACCATCTCAGGGGTTGAATTTTGGAAAACTAATACGCTCATTATTTTAATGTTCATGCAAATAAATGTTTTAACTGCTATAATAGGTTTACTCTTGACCGCAATGTCGCCTAAAGTTAAGTGATTATGTGGTCTACGGTAGAGCTTGCTATCCTAGAAGAAACCGATTCAGTCTCAATTTGGAAACACCAGCGTTGTAATCATCATGAAAAATCCATTCAGGCAACGTCTTAGAGTATCTCTCCACTTAGTTTGTGAACGCCTTTCACAGCCTAGGCGTTATTGTAACAAAAGTAGTCCGTCAAAGCTTTTCGTTATAGTCTTTAGAACATGTCTAAAGTCCGTACAAAATTTTATCCACTATTACGTACCTAGTATGAATTTGAAAAATATCCTTCTTTCTTGTTTGCTTCATAAAATATAAATATACTTACATTTTCACACATGTAAATACAATGTCTCCTGTGCGTAATATTATTTATAATATATAAAATTTTCATACCCACTTTTCATACACTTTCTTTGGGATTAAATTTAGGAAAACTCTGTTTTACATAGCTCATTATTTTTCCGTACTCATATCCTACAAAGCTTAAAGCAAATATGTCACAAGAAATAAAATGTTCACACAAACTTTTTCCCTTATTTTACTACATTAGACGATGTATTTTGAAAAAAAAAAACACTGAAACACATAACTCATTACACATATTAGCCGTACTCAATTTATACGAAATTTCATTCAAATATGTCCAAGGAATAAAAGTTTCATAATACACACTTTCATACATATTTTCTTTAGGCGTTGAATTTTGAGAAATCCGTCCTTAGTGAATATGTCTACGTCATAAAAAGAATACGTATGTGACAATTTAAGAATGTCATATTACCCTCTTATGGGTTACATTTTGGAAGTAAATGTACTCATAACTCATTATTTAGGCCGTACTCAATTTCTACAAAATTTGATGCAAATATGTACAAGAAATAAAAAGTTTCATAAAAACTATGATAGTTTACCCTTATGTCACCCCTTTGAGGGTTAAATTTTGATAAATGTTGTAATATGTACCTCGTGATGCTAGCTGAAATCAATTCATACGAATTTTGAAAAACCTTCCTTTGGTCGATGCCTACGTCATAAAAAGAATACGTGTGTGAAATTTTAAGTATGTCTTAAGGGCAGAGATGTATAAGATACCCTATACAAAGTATCTGAAATACAAGATGCAAGATACTTAAGAAAAAAGGATTTCAGATACCAGATACAAATACTTTTCTAAAAAGGTATCTGAAATACTAGATACAAAATACGTATCTTACAAATACTTTTTAAAGATAAAATACTTTTGTAAGAAAACAACATATAATTGAACTTAAGTTTATACGAGAAAACAATTTTCGAATAAATATATCGCGTTGATAACAAGGATCAGGTAAATGAGAATATAGTTAGTATTTAGTGTATAAATCAAGGGAAAACTAAACTTCTTAACTAATTTTTCAATAATTATTCGGTCCAGTTTTCCAGATGCATTAAAGTAGGGACTGACCAAATTAATAATAATTAACATGGATCTCAGAACTTTTCCCGTTAGAACAACTGGCGAGACTTGTTTTTTTTAACCCCCGACCAAAAAAAGGGGTGTTATAAGTTTGACGTCGATGTCTGTCTGTCTGTCTGTGTGCGTGTCTGTCTGTGGCACCGTAGAGCTCAAACGGATGGGCCGATTTCGATGCGGTTTTTTTATTTGAAAGTGAATATTCGTGCGGATGTTCTTAGCTATGTTTGGTTAATATCAATTCAAGATGGCCGCCGCCACAAAATGGCGGACCAAATATTTCTTCACAACCTGCCTCAATATGGGTATCAGATGAAAGGGCTTGACTAGTAGAATACTATACACTATAAAAAAATCAAATCCAAGATGGCCGCCACTACAAAATGCTGTATTATATTATTTTTTACACTACTTCCTCAATATGGGTATCAAACGAAAGGGCTTGATTAGTAGAATACATTGCACTATGACAAATTTCAAATCCAAGATAGCCGCTTCTACAAAATGGCGAAATATATGTCTATTTTCACAACTCCTTCAATATGGGTATCAAATGAAAGGGTTTAACTAGTAGAATGTTGTACAGATAACAAATCTGAGGTAGTCGGGGGTTACTCAAAATTTTTAATTTTGTTCGTGTTTTGCGAGGATTGTTGTTTTAACCCCGACCAAAAAAGGGGTGCTATAAGTTTGACGTCGACGTCTGTCTATCTGCCTGTCTGTCTGTCTATCTGTCTGTTCGTGTGTCTGTCTGTGGCACCGTAGAGCTCAAACGGATGGGCCGATTTCGATGCGGTTTTTTTTATTTGAAGGTTAATATCCGTGCGGATGTTCTTAGCTATGTTTAGTTAATATCGATTCAAGATGGCGCCACCACAAAATAGCGGACAAAATATTTCTTCACAACCTACCTCAATATGGGTATCAAATGAAAGGGCTTGACTAGTAGAATACGATACACTATAACAAATTTCAAATCCAAGATGGCCGCCACCACAAAATGGCGAATTACATTATTTTTTCACTACTACCTCAATATGGGTATTAGACGAAAGGGCTAGTAGAATACTTTGCACTATGTTAAATTTCAAATCCAAGATGGCCGCCACTACAAAATGGCGAAATACATTTCTTTTTTCACAACTACCTCAATATGGTATCAAATGAAAGGGCTTGACTAGTAGAATGTTGTAAAAAATATAACAAAATATAATTTTTGACCTGACAACGTCTTATAAATTGGTTTGCCGGGTGACACTTCAAGAAACTGCGTTACGCTCCGCTCACGTCATGCGCTCACAACGAGAGCGAGTGAGAGGCACGCGTCCCTTCCACTCGGGCATGGTTAGCCCGCCTAAGAGCGAGAGAGACAGACATAAAAAGTGAAAGGCACGTGTCCCTTCCGTAAAATTATTTTACCACTCAAAGTCGTTGTCACGTAAAACTTTCGCCCGTATACCGACTTTACAGGCAACCAATTTTTTTAATTTTGTTCTTGTTTATGAAATTATTTTATGTTTTAACATTAGATATATTGGATGTTTGTTGCTCAATTACGTAGTAGTAATCGACATGGAAATAAAACATCGATGTTTTTTCCGATGTAACAACCGATTGTCACATCGATATATCCTGCTAGTCCTACTAATATTATAAATGTCGTTATATGGATGTTTGTCACTCAATCACGTCGTAACTTTGGAATACTTTCAACCCCAGTCTGGAAGACACTTTTATCCCAAAAAATTACGGGAACAACACGGATAATACCACGGGGTACTGCTAGTTAATATCATAACAAGAACAAAATTAAAAATTTTGATTAACCCCCGACTACCTTAGATTTGTTATCTGTACAACATTCTACTAGTCAAGCCCTTTCATTTGATACCCATATTAAGGGAATTGTGAAAAAGGAAATGTAATTCGCCATTTTGTGGTAGCGGCCATCTTGGATTTGAAATTTGTCATAGTGCAAAGTATTGTACTAATCAAGCCCTTTCATTTGATACCCATATTGAGGTAGTAGTGAAAAATATTATATAATTCGCCATTTTGTGGTGGCGGCCATCTTGGATTTGAAATTTGTTATAGCGTATAGTACTCTACTAGTCAAGCCCTTTCATTTGATACCCATATTGAGGTAGGTTGTGAAGAAATATTTTGTCCGCCATTTTGTGGAGGCGGCCATTTTGAATCGATATTAACCAAACATAGCTAAGAACACCCGCACGGATATTAACTTTCAAATAAAAAACCCGCATCGAAATCGGCCCATCCGTTTGAGCTCTACGGTGCCACAGACAGACACACACACAGACAGACAGACAGACAGACATCGACGTCAAACTTATAACACCCCTTTTTTTTGTCGGGGGTTAAAAAGAAAAGATTTTATACTTTAGTGCGAGAGATTAAATATATTTTTTCTTATTTTGCACACAACATAACTTGGATTAATATATTTATCTGAGTATATCATTTTTACTGACTCACCTTATTTACTATATTTATTATTTAAAATATCGATGTATAATCGATATTTTAAAATTAACGTTATATCGGTTTGATTCGATGCATCGATATATGTATATATGGTCCAGGTTTTCTCCTGTGCCAGTTTAAATTAAAATAACAGTAAACAAATTTCGTAATTTTTTGTACACAAAATATCCATGTTTTTAGATATCGATGTTTTTTGCACATCGATGTTTTACGTTCGATGTTAACTTCGATATTTTTCTAATATCGATCATCTCTATTCGAAACACCATGCAACAAGTGCATACGAAAAAAATACGGAATTAGTGACAGTGACAGGAATAGACAGGACATCTTAGTCGATGACATTTGTAGAACGATAGTGTCGCCATCTGTCATTTGGTTCTCGACCATATCCGCGATTTTTTTTTAAACGACGTTCATCGTTCAGTTGCTTTCAGAGAGAAAAACTGCTTTTTTTTAGTTTATTTTAGTAAAAGTATCTTACGGAAAAAAGTATCTTCAAAATACAAAGATAACCGGAAAATGTATCTAAATGAAAGATACAAAATAGAAAAAATAAAAAGTATTTGAAATACAAGATGTAAATACGTATTTTGTATCTTGTATCTGTATTTTAGATACTTTTATCTAAGATACGTCACATCTCTGCTTAAGGGTACGTCCTGTGCGTTATCATAAAACTTTCATCCCCTATTTTAAAACCTAGAGAATGAATTGATAAAAAATGTACTACGTAAGTCATTATTATGGCCGTACTCAACTCTTACAAAATTTGATGCTAATATGTCCAAGGAATAAAAAGTTTTGTACAAATTGTCAACCCTTATTCCACCCCTTTCACGGTTTAATTTTGATAAACACTGTAATACATACCTCATGATATTACCCAAACATAATTTAATGAAATTTCATGCAATTATGTCTTAGGAATAAAAAGCTTCATACAAACTTTCATCCCTATTTCATCTCTTTAGGGGTTGAATTTTGAGAAATCCTCCCTTGGTGGCTGCCTACATTATAAAAATAATACGTGTGTGAAATATTTTAAGAATGTCCTAAGTGTATGTCCGCTGCGTTTAATATTTATTTTATAAAACGTTCATCCCCTATTTAACTCGTTTTAGAGGTTAAATTTTGAAAAAATGTGATACACAACTCTTTATTTTGGCCACACTAAATATGTTCAAGGAATAAAACGTTTCGATACAAAATTTCATCCCTTATTTCTCCCCTTTGAGGATTGAATTTCGATAAACGCTGTAATACGTACCTCATGATTTTAACTGAAGTCACCTTATATGAAATTTCATGCAAATATCCCCAAGGAATAAAAAGTTTCTATACAAACTTTCATCCCTTATTTCACCCTTTGAGGGTTGAATTTCGATAAAAGCTGTATTACGTACCTCATTATTTTAGCCAAACTCAATTTATATGAAATTTCATGCAAATATGCCCAAGGAATAAAACGTTTCGATACAAAATTTCATCCCTTATTTCATCCCTTTGAGGGTTGAATTTCGATAAACGCTGTAATACGTACCCCATGATTTTAGCCGAACTCAATTTATATGAATATGAAAGTTCATGCAAATATGCCAAAGGAATAAAAAAGTTTCATACAATCTTTCATCCCCTATTTCACCCCCTTGGGGATAGAATTTATCAAAATCCTTTCTTAGCGGATACCTACGTCATAACATCTACTTGTGTGCCAAATTTCAGCCTGATCCCTCCAGTGGTTTGGGCTGTGTGTTGATAGATCACTATGTCAGTCAGTCAGTCAGTCAGTCAGTCAGTCACCTTTGAGTTTTATATATATAGATACAAGAGTGCAAAGTTGATTTTTAACCGCGTGCTCAATTTTGATGACCGAGCAAGCGAAGGATTCTAAAATTGAATCACGAGCGCAGCGAGTGAATCAAAATTAGAATCCTGAGCGTAGCAAGGGAATCAAAAGAGCACAAGGTGAAAAATCTTTGCACTCGAGTGCATCACGTAACTTTTCATTCCACCTCAGCGAGGAAATGACTAAATGCAAATTTTTAAATGTTTTCGCGCTAAGCAAATTAAAAAAAAGTAAGTACACCAAGGAGGTTCCGAGTCTGAGTTTTTAACATATTAAAAAAAATCTATGATGCATTTGGCACCAAAGAGGTAGAAATAAATAGGTTGAATTATGTTTTGAATTCAAAACCTCAGTACACACGATGTTCTAAATTCAAATTTACTTTAACCTCTTGAGGGTAAAAACGACTTTTGCGCCCTGATATCGAGGAGCAAAAGTACTCTTTCCGAGCTGGTGGGATGAAAAATTATTTTAAGTTGACATGTAAAATTATGGTATGAGGTTATGACAATAGTAGTAGAGCAAAAGTACTCTTTCCGAGCTGGTGGGATGAAAAAATATTTTTCATACCATAACCTCATACCATAATTTTACATGTCAACTTAAAATAAACAATAAAATATTACATTTATAATGTAACTAGAAACGAGCATAGTACGTAAAATTATTATCTATAATCATTTATTCATAGTTAAATGCTAATAAATGAAATTTAATCGTTCAGAAATATATTCGATCATCAAACATTAAAACATATAGCCAGGAAGAAAAGCGACAATCACTCTATGGTGAAAACATTTCACAGGACTTAATCGTGTTCTGAATTATTATAATTAAAAAGTAATGTTTTTAAACTGATATCAAATCGCGAAAGTTTAAGTATCATATGCTATAAGCTTCCGCTGAATATAAATCTACCATAGTTACCACGATTCATCATGGATGACAGCATCTCTGTCTTCTCAGGTTTGGACGACACCGGGACTGTGATAATCATGTGTAAGGATGAGGTGCCAGACCTTGTAAGCCTTAAAGGAATGATGCTGGGCACGCCGCAGAAACTCTCGTCACAGTTCCGACTCACCTACGCTATGATATTGAGCTTGTTGCGGTAAGTTTACTAAAAAAAATATTCTAAATTAGCCACTCCAGAGTCCGTGTCTTTTGTGGTTTGTGTTATTTTTTGTGTTTTAAGGGTTTCGGATTTGGAGAAGAAAAGAAAAATATGGGGAGAGTAGGGGAACATTTTCAACCTAATTCTGATGCTAGTCTGATTTCGTCTGTTGCGGAGCCAATCACTGCCGATCGAGATCCTTACACTATCTAGCCCAAACTACACAATAGTATGGAAATCAGATATTTGATAACCCATTTATGTGACTTTCAATACATACTCATTATACATAGAAACTGAAAGTATCGCTATATTTTCAGTTACGGTTCGTAACGGTCTAAACTGCGGTGATTATTTCTATCCAGTGTTCAAATAACAAAAATAAATTGTTTTTTGATGTTTCCTTTCCCAGTGCTGAAACAGTATCAGTCGAAGGCATGATGCAACGTTCATTCAGAGAGTTCAACCAGATCGTGCAAGCTGACAACTATAGGAAGCAATTGCTAGCGGCGGAGAAAGAATATTCGGAAAAATGCAGTACGCCTCTAGCGTCTCACCTAGCCCCGTTAGCGACGTTCTATGACACAGCGGCGGGTTATATCGACGTACTCAACGATATAATGCCGATATTACTCACACAGTCAAAAGTTGCGAAGGAATTGGTTCCAGGAAAGATATTGATAGTGTCCTGTGGGCCGTATGTCAATCAGCTTGCGGTGTATTTGAATGGCAGTGGTAAGACACTTTTGATACTATGAGGCACATTATATTTTACCGATATGTGTTGGGAAATTTACTTAGTTCGAATTTGCGCCAAACTTTGTAAACTTTCGGAACTATAACGATTTGAGCTATCTAAAGTTACGAGGAGCGTTGGCGTGTGTTCCTTCAGTTATAAATTTGTCGGTTTGCGGTGTTGTGTTATAACTTATATTATTTAATATAATTTATTACTTCCGAAGGCTCGTAAAGTTTTACACGCATCAGTACTAAAAACGAACCGAACAAAATATCTTTTTACATACAGGCCTAGTGCGGAAGCTACGATTAATTATTTTATTGAAATACATTGATATTTTTTATTTATATTTCATATCGATTCAAGATGGCCGCCTCCACAAAAAGGCGGATAAAATATTTTGTCATAACCTCATACCTTTACGTAAACTTTCTACATTTTAGAAATGTTTTCTAAAATGTAGAAAGTTTACGTCGTTAAATTTTAAACTCATTCTACCGCCAGTCAGTTAATGTACAAAAAGGTCAATGTACCCAAAGTCTAAGGGGAATGAACATCTCATAAGAAATAAAAAGAATCGGATGATTTGTAAATATTAAAATTACTCATACTTTCCAGGGCCTCGATTGACGCCTTACAAAGTTCTAGTCCTAAACACAGCTGAAAAAGACACAACAAAGTACAATTTCGACGTAGACGAGAACTGGTACAGGATACTCGGGTTCTCCGCCGCGTACGACTACGTGGGCACCGACGAGACCACGATGGACCACACGATAATCTGCATCGCGCCTAAACACGTTACCGCTATCACTAAAATGAATCTCAAGTTCGACGAGAAGATTATTATTCAAGACTGGGAGAAACGACAGATGCCACGGTAAGTTTTGCACAGAAATGTTACTCTTTTTGTGAGCACATGACCCTAAAAATCGTATACCTTCGTTAATTTAAAGAATTTACAAAATTTCGAATAATACCGTGTTGCCGACTTTATTTTTCAGGTGATCGTAGTCCCATAGATAATAAAATAAAGATTTTTTTTGACATGACAACGTTTAATAAATCGATGAACGCCGGCCGATGAATTTGGTCACCAATAATAATACGTCGAGTAAAAAAGTGTCCTAGTAGTGCCCCGAGATTTAAACGGTGTAGTTGCCGTTCCAGTTGTTTTGCCGTGGTAAAAAGGCCTACTTTTTTACGCGTCACTTCCGTTATAGGTATATTTTTCTTACGGTTTAAGTCTCACACTTGTTTAAGTTCGGTCGTGTAGCAAAGTTCTTATCTCCACCAAGCCTGCCATAAGGAACTTCGTTCCAAAAGAGAAGGACTGGTACTTTTCGTTCATTTCCTAACTTTACTTTCTTCGTATACCAGATTCAAAGACGCACCGGTAGGATCGAGCTGCGCAAGCGCAGTTCAGGAGTTGTCTCGCCTCTCGCATGCGGTGCGCACCGGCGCCACAGTGCTAGAGCGAGTGAGCCTTACACAGTCTCTCTCTATCACCACTGGGGAGATATTACAGTCGCTCGACGCTATGAAGAAGTGTGAGGTAATTTATTTATTAGCCTATTCTCAAAAAAATTATTGATTTAGTTTTTATATTTGTTGTGAGTATTGGCCACATTTTTTTAAATTATGGTTGTAGGTTTACACTTGACCGCCATCTCGCCTGATGCTAAACAGCGATGCTGTTCACGATGGAACATGCTCGATTCATTCTCGATTTGAAGAGACCAAGATTATAACTAGGTACCGAAAGAACCCCACTCAGGCAACGCATTCCACAGCCTAGACTTTCGTATCACAAAAGTAGAGTCGAACCTGTTTGAATATTTGGAACGTCGCTGTCGCCAACCAACTTTCGAACAGTCTGATAGAAAAAAAGGGCAAGTAATGCAGATCGGATCACAGTCTCCGAAATGTATCCGATAAAAACCGAAAAGCTAGCAATTCACCGTCCACCGCCAATACGTACTAAGCCAGCAATCGTTTTAGCGTGTGTACGTATGTGTTATTGTCTAACGTCCAACTGCTCAGAGAATGCGCTCCTGACAGGTTGTGATCGAATGGACGATGTAACTTTAGACTGGTATACAATTAGCGGCAAATTTTTAAATATCTTTTGTACAATACAACAACTCTTTATTAAAAGCCATAAGTACAGAAAACATGTTTGCTTACCATCAGGCACACGTCCTGCTCATCTCGTTACTCTATATTAAAAAAAAATACAAAAAAATTACAAAAGCAAACACTCTAATGTCTAAGCATTTTAATTACGGCCTAATCGCTAAGAGCTATCTCTACCAGTTACCAGGCAACAGTTTTTATTTACCTTATTAACGCGTGAAAACTTAAAAATTACATTATTATAGCAACTTATACTCTAATGAAACTTAAAAAACTATTTACAGAGCGAGCTCGAAGCCCAGAAGAAGTCAACAGAAATAGCAAATTTCAAGACTGAATTCGCCATAGTTTACGAACGGAAACAGACGGGAGAGAAAGCGAGACAAATATAAAAGGCTACTGTCGTTCGAGAATCTCGCGCTATACCCCGATTACCAGAGAAGGAGGCTGGTATTGAGGGAACTCAACTATATTGATGATAATGACAGCGTTATTCTGAAAGGTAATTAAGTGTTTTAATATTAGTTTTGACTTGACAACGTCTAATCAATCGATGAACGCCAGCTGCATGCACGAAAAAGTGTCCGTTTATGTCCCGTTACGCTCATTGTACGCTTGCGCCGCATCTATTAATGTTTTGTTATGACGTTGTAACGTTAAACTTTCGTCCGTAATCCAACCGACTTTACAGAGAACCAATTTTTTGTTTTTCGTCTTATATATTCGACTAGCAGCGCCTGCCCTGCGCTTTTACCTATGTAGTTCCTTTTCTCATACTTTTCCTGTTACGAAAAGCTTATAAGTGATTCCAGTCTATAATCTGTGTTCCAAATTTCAACCACATCCAATCAACCGTTTCGACGTGATTGATCAACAACAACACGCGAGGAGTGAGACATTCTTGCAACATACGCAACGCTAACAAGCTGGATGTTATACTACTCTCTCACGAGGTTCTGGAAGCTGACTCGCATTATGGGACCGGAAGTTTATAACACTCTTTCCAAGATAGTTATTTTTGTAACTTCAAACACAGATTATAATGCTGGCTTATCGATCAAACTTTTATAGTTACAGCGAGTTTTTAGAGAGTGATGGCAAAGTTCCTATTTAAATTGTAAAAATATTGACATAGCTCATTACAATTGTAATAATAAAAACATATTTTACAACGCTTGACTTTTTCTGTACAAGAATTAATACAGTGAAATGTTCAATTCAAAATTTGAAAACTCTCATTGGGTTGAACAAATAGATAATGTACCTATGTTTTTATATTTATTTACAGGACGGGTTGCATGTGGAATGGGTACCAATGAGCTCATCTTAGCAGAGCTAGTGTTCCGAAACGTGTTCACGGACAAGAATCCAGCAGAAATCGCGGCGCTGCTCAGCTGTTTCGTGTTCCAAGCGAAGACTGACGTCGAAATATCGTCGCTGCCTGATAAGCTTGCCGAGGGAGTGAAGGCTATCGAGATGATCGATTCAGAACTTAGCACCATTGAAGCTAAATATATGGTGAGATCCGATGTCCGTCTAGGCAGATAACTATTGTGTTCATTATGTATCTTTGTATTATAATCTAAGATCCCAGAGCCGCCAGACGTCATGTATTTTCTGATGAACGAAATGTGGACGATTGAGTAGAGTTAGTACGTACTAAGAACACATCCTTATCCGCTAACTTGCTTAGTTGACCAATTTAGAGATGGGGTCCAGAAGATACATAAAATCGTTACTTACTTTCTAATAACTGATTTTCACGAATGTTATGGGCAATATCTTTCAAAATAAAGCCCCAATAGTCCCAGACACTTTCCATCGGCCGTTTTGCTTAACAGACTCTTTAAAGCTCCCAAAATAGCGACTTAACTTCACTTAAATTCTCATACTCAATTTGTATATGTGTTTATCAGTCAACTATTTAAAGCCTTTTCCAATAAGTCAGACTGATCTAAGGGGCCAATCATCCCCTAAACTGGGATCTTACTCTATTATGTTCCGTAGTCCTGACTGCTTAGAAATTGGGATGGATAACGGAGTCAAAAATATACCACTCTTAATTAATCTGTCAGGTAGATTATGGAAAAATACGGGACACGTATTTTTTATTTTATCACTAGATATAGATTATCAAAATTCCGGAGTGAGGGGTTCTGACGTCACGTCATCATAAAAATCGTACAATGAAGTGACGTCACACGAAACTTCTAAGCGTTCTATCTTCTGTAAAAGAAAAATACGTGTGCGATTTTTTTTTTATTAAACTTACTAGCAGACTCATTTATTTTCTCATCATATCTATTTGTAACCGAATAACTGTCTATACATGCTATATTTTAAAATGTGTCTGTTCCAGTTTATCTTGTCAAACAATACTAGAGGTAGAAAGTTGACTTGATTGACCTATAGTCCGTTCGCGTTAAGAAAACAGTGAGTCATCTGTGCAACTACTGGATAAGGGTGTATTCACAGTGGAGTAAAAGTACAAACATTTTTTTTAAACATTTAATTATTTTTAATGGAAAAAAATGTCTTAAAATTACTTAAACCTCTAATCAGTATCGCTAGATTCTTCAGTTACATTTATTATGAAAGAATTTTGTTCTATGTATTCCATGACGTCATCGAAATGCCACATGGTATTTTCTTCTCGAATCACGTGGTCGCAGCACTTCTTCCAACGATTAGCGTCTATTAATGCTATTGCGTCATATAATATTTTTTTACGTCACTCATTTTGAACGTGGAGTTATTGGCACCAACATATTTTTTTATTTGGGCCCACACTAATTCAATTGGGCTAAGTTTGCAATGGTAAGGCGGCAGGCGAAGAATTGTAATTCGATTACTTTTGGCAGTCTCATCTATTAAATATTTATTATATTGTGGGGCGATTTCACGGGTGATTTTAATGTGTTAGTATCCTTTTGTTCTTTAATAATTTTATAAACAGTATTTTCGGACACACCGCATGCACTTGCTGTTTTTATGACTATGCTCTCCACAGTTGCATTTAAATCACACAATTTAAAGTACTTATAAACATTATAAATTATGCGTCTCTCTCCGCTATGGATTATTGAACCACTTTTATTCTTTCGAATTGGTGAAGTATTCATTTTCAAAATTTATTGTTGATCGAGTCACGCAAAATACACAACCGTTTTGTTCGAAGGTCAGACTTCAACTGGTCACTGTGAACTCGACTTTTTAATTTCTAATTGGCTGGGGGGCGTGGCCAGGCCGGCGGACAACGATGACTCACTATTTTCTTAACGCGAACGGACTATAGTGACTTAGTAGTGAGTCGTAGATTGTGTGTACGACTCTGACCCAGGTCAAATATTTGTAAATGAATACAAAGTTTCAAAGTTAATAGCTGTTGTGACAGCTGCTTCAGGAATGTTAGACACACAATGGGCATATTAATTGCAAAAAAACCGCGTGAGCTACAGTTTTAAAAGGGTTTTTTCGTTCATTTAATTTATACCTGTGCTTTTGGTTGTGTGTACATGTTATGTTACGTTGTGTAGGTGAGCCAATTCGAAGGTCAGCAGGAGCGTCTGAACTTCGGCCTGGTCCGGGTGGTGTACGAGTGGGCGCTGGAGAAGCCCTTCGCCGAGATCATGGACCTCACCGACGTGCAGGAGGGCATCATCGTGCGCTGCATACAACAGCTGCACGAGGTAACTGACAGGCCTAGGGGCGTAGTTGGTAGCGAGTCCGCCTGCGAAGTCAAGGGTTTTATTCCCACCGCAAATATTTGTGTGATGAACACAAGTATTTGTTCTGTGTCTGCGTGTTTCTGTGTATAATAAGTATGTATTTAAAACTATGTAAGTATTATATCAGGTATTCAGGTATATGGTTTACATAGTACTAGCTTTGCTTAGTTTGGGGATAGTTTGTGTGTGTAGTGTTCGCCAATATTTATTTCTTTAATAGCAAGGGCGGATCCAACGGGGGGGCATAGGGGTTATGACCTCTTGGTAGTGTTCGAAATAAGTTTTAAAATTGGTCCTGTCGTTTTTTGATATTCATATTAATTTATTGGGTAAAGACAATTTACACTAATATCATTCGTTACAAAACACATATCTCCTTATAATATTAGTATAGAGGTAAAGATGAATGATCTCTGGGTGACAAGCGCAGTGCAGTGCTAGGTAATGATTTGGACTCTTCATGTTCCAATACCTGCATGTCAATGTGCTGTTATGTGGCAGACATGTTGCTTACCATTAGACACTTGTCCTGCTCGTCTCGTCACTCTCAATTAAAAAAACTGAATTCGACACTGAATATATTATAGGGGAATATTACCAGCTATACCTGCGCGCGATGCTGCGCCACCTGCCGAAAATTGGTTGTACCAACTCAGAGAAGTTATTTGGCGCAATAACTTTGCAAAGGATCATCATCACATGATCAAATGCATAGTTTACGATTCCATAAAGGCATACTGACAAACAATTTTTTTTTTTTTTACTCTCGACCAAAAAAAGGGGTGTTATAAGTTTTACGTCGATGTCTGTCTGTCAGTCTGTCCGTAGAGCTCAAACGGATAGGCCGATTTCGGTGTGTTTTTCTTTTATTTGAAGGTTAATATCCGTGCGGATATTCTTACCTATGTTTGGTTAATATCGATTCAAGATGGCCGTCTCCACAAAATAGCGGACAAAACATTTCTTCGCAACCTACCTCAATATGGGTATCAAATGAAAGGGCTTGACTAGCAGAATACTGTACACTGTAACAAATTTTAAATACAAGATGACCGCCACCATAAAATGGCGAATTACATAATTTTTTTTTCACTACTACCTCAATATGGGTATCAAATGAAAGGGCTTGACTTGTAGAATACTATGCACTATGAGAAATTTCAAAAGCAAGATGGCCTCTACAACAAAATGGCGAAATACATATTTCTTATATTGAAATACAAATTTCCACAGTTGCTGATAGACGTAAAAGACGCAGCCGTAGCAATCGGAGACCCGAAGCTGCAAGCCAAGATGATGGAGGCGTCCACGGCTATCAAACGAGACATCGTGTTCGCGGCTAGCCTCTACACCTCCACCAAGGAACCTGTACTCGTCTGAACCCTTGGAACTCTTTTTATGGCCTTTAAATTAGTCTTGGTGGTTTTCAAACAACCTAGGTGGAAAAAGTGATACTTAGATTGTATACACCGCAATAAGAACAATACAATAGAAGAGAATAAAAACTAGTGCTGTAATCGGCGGCCTTATCGCTTGCATGTAACCTTAGCATAAAAATTGTTTTTAAGAAAATGTTAAAAATAGTGCCCTTGCAAGTCAACTATGCGAACTAGTTCGTCGAAATTAAAAGTGTTTTATGAATAAATTTTCGGTTGTCCACTCTAGCACAGTATAAAGAAACACTACTAAATAATTTAATACCTCTAGAATGTGTTTCTTGTGATGTCTACATGACCCATTTATTTATTTATTCCTATTCCCGAGTATCTTGTTAAAATATATTATTTTTAATCTATGGTTAACATTTGTAATACTATTGTAAAAAAATATAATTTATAAAAGAAATTTTTTTAATTATTTCTTTAAAATAATTAAAAAACTTTACAAAAAAAAAAGAAACGAACTAAAAGGACGAATAAGTTCGTCATAGGATTGTGACTCAATGGTGACTGTGCCTAAAGCCCGATTTACACTTCAATAAGTAAAGTAGCGAGTTAACTTACGTCATTGGCGAGTTAAGTTAGCGTTAACGTTATTTGAACGGCAAAAAGTTGAGTTGAATAGATCGAGATCCTGTTTTTTGGCAAGTCCAGTGCGAAGTAGCCCCCTCGTCTCACTTCTCCCACGCCCAGCCAACTTAACTGGCGAGTTTCGTACAACACAGATCACTATCTATTTTCTGGATTAAAACAATGCGAAACGCGACTAGTCTTCTTCTCGGCAACTTATGATACTCACTCCGCGCCTTTGGATGTTACTTACATCTTATTACTTAACTGTCTGAGTTCTTAACTCGGTACTGTACTTATTGAAGTGTAAATCGGGCATAAAACTAACTTAAATGACTCCTAGAAGAAACTTAACACGGCTGGTTTCCTGGTTTCGCAGTACGGTATTTTAGGTGATTCAAACGTAGAAAAAAGTCGTGTATCATACCTTACCTCTCTCGCGTCTTTTGCCAACGTGTATCAGTTGACAGTTATATTTGATCACACGTTATGTACTGTTTTGTACTAATGCTTTACTTCCGAAGGGTAATGAAGTTTTGCGTGCCTTTGTATTCTAAGCTTTAACATTGTAGATCTCATCTCTAAAATGCCTTATGCAAAACAATGGAATCTAACTTAAATATAATGTGCTTTCTTTGGATAATTTGAACACAATTTGCAACATTTATAAATCTGTAAGTATCCTTAATTATACTGGGTATCCTATTCTTAATTTATGTGACATTTACTTATGTAAAATAAACTAAAAATTGGTATAGTTATCCCAAACAATTCTTACTAATAGCCAAACAGCAACGAAATTAAAGTTTATTAAAGAAAATTAAAAACATTTTTTCATTTTCACAATCACGGAAACGTGCAGATACTCTACGAATCCAAATGGTTCATTAGATATCAGTACCTACCTCTAGCGCTTAACTAAATCGGCTATGGCTTTGCTATTGCTGTCTCTATTTATTCAAGCGAAAAGAAAAGAAAGGGCGACATCAAAGCTTTCGTTAAGTTTTGGTTAGGCGGTAGACCCCCCGGATTATCGAGCTTTGCTTGGTTTAATTTTCTTAAAGCACGGCTAAAGCGATTTTTTATTAATATTACATCTATAGCTACTTATATCGATTTATCGGCGCCATCTATGAGAAGTCCTAGTAAACGGCTCAACAATTTTACGATCAATAACAACAATCAACATTATAGGTATAAATTACTAGCGGTCCGCCCCGGCTTCGCCCGTAGTAATGTATAGTTTATAGCACTTAGGAATCATGTAAAAATATCCAAAGATGAAAGAATCTTTAAATCGGTCGAGTAATTCCCGAGATTAGCGCGCACAAACAAACAAGCCCTTCAGCTTTATAACATTAATCCAAGTATATTACATTCGCTTTGATTAATCGAAATAGAAACTATCCTATCTCTCACGTTGGACCAAGTTACACATTATGCGAACTTTCGTGAATATCGTTTCATGTGGTGAAGAGCTCACTGCGATAATAGTAAGTACATCATGCCACTAGGTTTTATGTACGTGAATTAAGCCTTTGAAAATAAAAAATATATCCTAATTCAGATGGTTTTCGGTAAAGAGCCTGTACTCGTCAGCCTTTGTCTGAACATCTATAACTTTTTCTAGAACTGCAATTTATTTTGAACAGTTTGTAAATTCCTAGTCCATTACATTATTCCGCAACATCAATCATGCGACAAGGGAAAGATCGAGGGCACAGAGGAAGTAATCACTACGTTAATCGAGGGTTGCAAGCAGGGCCGCCGCAAGCTATGTCGTCGCCCGCGTGCAATACATATTATGCCGCCCTACGACTACTTACTTACTCTAGTTTTTTTTACAGACTTCCAAAAGGAGGAGGTTGTCAATTTGGGTGTATGTTTTATGTTACGCGATAGTACTGTCAATAATTATGAATCGATTTTGATGGTTTTTTTTGTTTGGTAGATAGTTCAGAGCACAGATTTCTAAACAGATGAAACCTTCGTGAACAACACTGTGAGGCCAGTCATTAGTTATGTATGCGTGACAGCTCTCACAGACGTTGTCAAATTACTCACGTTGGTGTGCGTGTAATGTTCCCAGTCTTAAGAAAAAAGTCCCACTATTGTTGAGACGATTTTCTTAGCATTCCATGGATTCACCGTGCGGGTGCCGGGTCCATCGTGTGGCACAAAGAGAAAACCCGAGTAGACCCCGAGACTTGTGACTCGGGCGTAGGTTTAAGGGGCCCTTTGTGACGTACATCAACACTCACCTTCACTACTCGTTTTTTCTCTCCTGCCCAGCCAAATCTGATATGAGCCTACTAGTGCAGCTTTAGATACTCGTTCCAGTATAGAACTTACTGCACTTCTGGATAAGCCAAGGTCTTTCAGTAGGTTATAGAGAGATTTTGCTGGTATACCTCTCGCTCCCACTTCTATAGCGTATAAACTAACTACATAGCCGTTTTTTGTTAATTCGTTTAGGAGGTCGTAATACTTATTTTGTTTCATCGCGTGGTCTTTAGGTATATTAGTTTGCCACGGTACGGTAAGTTCTACAAGGACTATGCGTTTTGTAGCTCTAGAAAAAAGGAAAATGTCCGGTCTGGATGACGAAACACCCACATCCTCTGGGATTTTGTAGTGCTTTTCATACGTGTCCATTAAAATAGTCCAATCAGGTGCTGTACCCAGGATTGAGTAAGGCTTGTTCCTGGAGTTTGAAGTTGAGCCTTCTTTTACAAGGTTAATTTGTCTGTTGTTTGTCGTCAATCCCTTTTGGGCTCTAGCTACTGAAAGGCTCATGGCTTCACGTATGATTTCAAGTACTCTGTCATGGCGCCGTGAGTAATGACCCCATTAAGGAGCACCTTGCATCCCACCAATATGTGCCTTAATATGTGTTGTTAAGCTTTGGAAATTTTCACGTATAATTAACGCATAAAACATTATTTTTAAATAATTTATTATAACACCGATAATGAATGTATAATGCAAGGATTTCTTGTTAATAACTTGCTCCACAAAAAGAGACAGAAACGTAATTGAAAATTATAGACCTATTAGCCTCATGTCAAACATTTACAAATTTTTTTCAAAGCTGAACCTAAATAGAATATCAAGGACTATAGATTAAGAACAGCCTATTGAACAAGCTGGTTTTAAAACAGAGTTTTCAACTATTTATCATATGCATGTATTAAAACAGTTAATAGAAAATCTCAAGAGTATGGGAAAGACCTATACATTGCATTTGTCGACTACAATAAAGCTTTCGACTCAATCAAACACAATCTGCTCTGGGAGGTTCTAATTCAACAAGGAGTAAGAAAGAAATATGTTCGTATTATTAAATATATATATGCTAACAGCACTGCACACACAGGTCATAGACGAGACGTTTTATAACGGCGAGGATTTGTTCTTATCTATTCGTTTCATAACTATATAGTTTTCATCAACACTATTAGTATTTTTATTAACCCTAGTAACGGCGAGGATTTGTTCTTGGCATCGATTCACATTAAATTAAAAAAAAATAACGATTATAAAAATAGGGCTTAAAATTGAATTATACAATGTTCATCAATAATTTGGTCTATGAGTATCTTCAAAACAAAATTAGAATCTATATTTTACCTTAACTTCAGGGAAAATAATTTCAATTTAGTAAAGCAACACTGACCTATTTTCGTTGAGGTGTTGTGTTTCTATTCATGAATCGAAATAAAATCGTCTAAATTTAATAAATACCAGTAAAAATATTCAAACTTTCCTATGAAATTTCCTTTTTTTTATTTTTGGGAACAATGTTCGCAATGTTTGATGACACAAGACGGCATAATCTTAAACAAAACGTAAAATCACACGGGACTCCCGTACGAGACGGAAGTCAGTTTCGTACTGACTGGAGTTTGTATTTGCTTTGGCGTTTAATATTTGCTTTCCGGACCTAAGGATCTGTGTTCTGCACGTTCCATCTGCCTTTTGTTTTAGAAATCTGTGGTTCAGAGCATAGATTTCTTAACAGATGAAACCTTCGTGAACGACACTGTGAGGCCAGTAATTAGTTATGTATGCGTGACAGCTCTCACCGACGTTCTCAAATTAATCACGTTGGTGTGCGTGTAATGTTCCCAGTCTTAAGAGCCCTCTCACGTCGTCGCACGAAATTCAAAAAGTTTGTGTTCCGAATTTTTCCATCTTTAGCATTATCTAGAAAAAGATAATTACGTTCAAAAAATAGGCCGATCTTTCTTGTTGACGTTTGCTTGTTTCAATTTTCCTAATAATAATTCCTTTGGTCGTAGGGAACGATCTTCCATGACCATTTCGCCGAAAAGTCGCCGCCGTGTCAGTTTCAGACTTTTAAATCTACAAGTGATACTCAAAATTTATACTTAAAAAAATATGGGGAACATCATACACATATTTTATTAATTCAGACATGTTACATATATCTGAATTTTGGTCCCATTTATTAGTAAAAAAAAACAAAATCATGAGCCAATTTTAAGTTTTATATTGCAGTTTTAGCGTTGTCTCTGTGTAAAATACACAATAATTCCAAAATAAAAATTAGACACGATAATACTTTGTTCTTTGTAGAATCCAATTCTATAGTTACTTTTCAAAACATAGTTGTAAATTTTTCAAAAAATATAAATTACCAGCAGTCTAAATTACAATAAATTACGCTGCGCAATTTAGTATGCCGCGAGCGGCCGTCGGGGGAGGACCTGCGTCAGTTAGCGTGGGAGTCGGTTACGTAATATTTCGCGAGTTTATGACATAAACTAGAATAATTATAGTGCGACCACAAAATTTTAAGTCGTTTGGTGTTTTATAACGTTTCATTCTGATTTTTCGGTTCGGACCATCACATTTGATCTTGTTTACTTCTTGAAGAAGCAGAATCTGTCAATTTTTTTTTTGACGTGACAACGTCTAATAAGTCGATGAACGCTGGCCGCATGCACGAAAATGGGATGACTCATTGTCTCGTTAAGCCCATTGTCCCGGTTACGCTCGTTGTCCCGTTGCGTTACAGTAAATTATTCTTGCATTTCAAACTCTGATTACTAGTATAATTTCAAGAATTTATACTTTTAACTGAAGGTTAATTTTCATGCGGTGGATCTTAAACTCGGACAACGGGGCTCCACGATCAACCAAATTAAAGGCGTTTTTGACGTCCACCTTTAGCACCTCTCTCCCCAATTTTGTACAAAGAAAGTCAGGACAGAATGAATTGCAGCCTCACGTCCACCAAGAGAACCAAAATCAAGTTTGTTGGGATAGGGAGCTCGAAAGAGCAACGTTTTATACCTACACAAGGTGGGTACCTTGGCAGCAAGGCCAGTATTTGTGGTACTAACAGCGATTGGCCTGATCCCTGATCTTTTTTGGGTAAGTATGTACGCACAAATTAGCACCGTATAAAACTTCGACAATGTCACTACTGACTCGACCAAATAACATGAGGCTAATTAACACGATTAGATCTCTCAAAATAACTCGCCTACTTTTTTAAGCTCCACTATACCTACCTACTTACAAGTATTAAAAACTTGCTTCATAACTATAGTTTTCATAAACACTATTAGTATTTTTATAAACACTAGTAATGACGTGGATTTGTGCTAGACATCGATTCACATTAAATTACAAAATTGCGATTTTAAAAATAGGGTTTAAAATAGAATAATACAATCTACATAAATAATTTGGTCTACGAGTATCTTCAAAAAAATCATAATCTATATTTTACCTCAACTTTAGGGAAAATAAATTTTAATTTAGTATAGCAACACTAACCAATTTTCGTTGAGGTGTTGTGTTTCTATTCATCAATCGAAATGAAATCGCCTAAATTATATAAATAGCAGTAAAAATATTCAAACTTTCCTATGAAATGATATTCCTCTTTCCTTTTCTTATTTTTGGGAACAATGTTTGAAGACACAAGACGGCATAATCTTAAACAAATTTTAAAATCACACGGAACTCCCGCACGAGACGGAAGCCCGTTTCGTACTGACTGGAGTTTGTATTTGCTTTGGCGTTTGATATTTGCTTTCTGGACCTTAGGATATGTGTTCCGCAAGTTCCGTCTGCCTTTTGTTTTAGAAATCTGTGGTTCAGAGGTGGTCCCTTAAATTTTTTATCGAAATCGGTGGTACTACTTTGTGTGTTACATCATGTCTGTGTAAACACTAAAATACCATAGTGTAGAAACAGTATATATTTGTCTATGTTTCATATTCTACCTCTCTCTAAAAAAGACTCTAATAAAAGATGGTTGTGTGCTAAAAATAAAATGGTATTTTATTTAATAATACGCTCTCCGCTCAGCCTAATCAGAATACTATCAATAAAAGTAACAATCGGTGTAGCGGTTTTGAAAATATTAACAAAAAACAGCTAAAATTGACCTTGATGACATGGTAATTGCCTAATTGCTTACTTTTGAACATGGTGAAATGCCTGAATTTAATTTAAAATTTAACTCGGTTTTTGTTTTTTTTTTTTTTTGAAGAAAATAGATTGTATCTATTGATAACAAGAAAAAAAAGTTATTGATTTATCCCCGACCACAGACTAAGTAGTCCCCGACTACCTTGGATTTGAAGTTTGTACAGTATTCTTAATCAAGCCCTTTCATTTGATACCCATGCTGAGGGAGTAGTGGAAAAAAAATTGAATTCGCTATTTTGTGGAAGCGGCTACCTTGAATCGATATTAACCAAGTTTAACTGAGAACCACCACAAGGAAACTGGCTTTCAAATGAAAAAAAATACCTATCAAAATCGGTACAGCCCTTTGAGAGCCATAGGTTACACCGTGTATGGGCACCGCGGTGTCTACTGAGATGGGCCGCAATGTTGAGAGGCGGGCATCGCGGTTGTAGGGTGGAGGTCACAGCGGGAGAGGATAGTCAGTATTACAATGCGTCGCTCTCCCCTGCCTGCCACAGCCTTGACAGGGTCGCCACTGTTAGATGGCGAATGCGGTGAGGTGCAGGAGAAGAGGACTTTCATTATTGCGGTGCACCGCTGTTCCTATCCTATACGACTGAAAAGAGGCAAGTGGCGGGACCACAGACCCGTCGGACAGGACCAGGGGTCAGAAGTGTCCAGATGCTGGGGCGTCTGACACTCACTGGCAGTTCCCCGAGGTGGTATCTGGGTTCAGGTGCATGAGCTAAATTTGGGGATTCCAGCCCCCAGCGAAGTAGGCCAACAAGGTTGGCAAGGGTCGTCGGTCGAATGCAAGACGTGACCCTGCGAATCGAACCCCGAAAATGAGGTTAAGTTAATTTTGAAACTCTCCCGAAGGGTTCCCGCATTAACGAAGTGGGGAGCTCAGTAGCCGTGGCTTGGTGATCCACACTGAAGCTAAGAGAAATCTTGTGGTGGGGCCGGTCGTCTAGGCCTTGCCTCCAAACCGACGACGATGCGGTCATGTAAGTTGTACGATGTATGCACACAGTGCAACAGAGGTAGCCCACCTCAGTTGCGCCGGTAGACATCTTGGCTGTAGTGTGGATGTGGCGTGATGTGGATGGATAATTTAGCGTTTGCTGGGGCATTGTAAATTATAATAGTTTTTGATAACTTTTAATTTTGAATTAGGTACGTAATTAATCACTCCATTTGCCGCCCCCCGTGGCGGCACGCTCCGCCCGCGTGCGGTGCACGCCTTGCACGCGCCGTTACGGTTCCCGTGGTTGCAAGTTTGTTGCAACCCCCATCTCTCCACCTGCACTCAGTTGGACAGCTTAGGTACAAGTGGCTACACAAGTCTCCTTCATATACATATACATTTTTGACACGGCCACGAGCCTGTAGCACAGAATAGATATTACCACAGAACCCTCACTTAGCGAAAATTGTTATATAAATAGCGACTCTTGCTGGGACGCAACAAAGTGCAATTCAGCTCGCATTAGCGCTCAATGCCTATCGCAATTTTTAAACTAAACATTTGCGCTCTCTTCTAACGCGTAACTCTGTCGCGGAATGATGCGCATCGAAAGGATTGTCGACATATTATCTAATAAAAAAATTAAATTAACCTTTCGTTATGTAGGTAGTCAGCACAGACTAAGTAGTACGTAGTCAGCATTGTAGCTCAGATTATATATTTTAGTTATGTACTTCGTAACGCGCAAGACAGCTAGAAGAGGCCGTAACATAGGGTCGGACACATTGAAATTAAAACAATAAAAGTATACTTTGACTGTTTTTATTCTACTTGATCATCTAAATGTTGTTTGATAAATATGTAACATATTTTAATGGACTTACCTACACTAATACATACAACCAGCTTCGATTACAAGCTATTTTATAATGTCCCGTACTTTTTGTACGGTTAGCAGAAAAATATAAAAAATAATGGTATATTTTGTACAACTAGGAAAAAATGATAATTCTTTGTTTTTTGACTCGTGCATCCATAAACAGCACAATATATGGCGACGTAATTTTGCGCGGGAAACGTGCTGCGCGAGCGCTCAGACGTGCGTTCGACAATCGCCTGGCACTTGTTCCGTGCGAGGAACGGTCTAGCTGTAGGCTAAAACCGCGCGACCTTGAGCGAGTGAGGATGCACTGCCTGTAGTTTCTACGTGAAAAGCCCGCCTTTTTAAATTTTCTATGTGAATCAGTTCGTCAAAAATATTCATGGACCAAAAACATGGCTTTCTTGCAATCCATGTAAAACAATATTGCTAAAAAAAAAGACATTGACAACTGACATTTTATTCTCATTAATTTCTGACATATTTTGTTTGTTTTGAATTATTTTCATGAGTTCTCATGTAAGTTTTACAAAAATGATTGTTATTTAGCATGGTAGTATATGGTTACATTTTGTTTCCATGGTAAGTGTATGTATATTAGTAATGTTTTTGTGATTCATATACAAGTTACAATCTACCTATTTATTACTTCTAATAAGTGGTAGTCGGCTGTTATGGAACAGCTGACTACAACGTATCCTACAAAAAAAGGACTATTGCGGTCGTTTACTAACCACAAAAGATACTGCTAACCAATTAAAAGATACCTAGATATTTCAGATAAACTTAGTGGCAAATATCTATTTTTTGCTTACAGGTTCCATAACTGTGTCTGCTAGTGACAAGAGTAACCTAATATTGAAAGGCCAAGAGTATTTTTAAACAAAGGTGATTGCTGATACATATCTGGGGTAGAAAAGTAACCTCTCTGTGAGCTCGTAATACTATCGACGTCTATAGATTAGTCCTGAATACAGAAATGGAGAGTCTGATACGTTCATACAGTGAAATTGCAGCTGAAGCTCGTTTGAACTTTGACAGTCAACCTACGGAGTCATCAAGTGATCAGGTATTAAAATTACTATAAAATGAATGTTTCCTAAACATGTAACAAATTGATTAGTCATGAAAAATTATCTAATTTTAATGAACAATGATAAGGATATCTTATTTATTGAACATTGATTGTGAGGCAATTACATGTCTTTATGGTAGTAAAAGTATTGAATAACTTAGCAGAACCATTACATCATTTTACAGATAGAGGTAGAAGAATCAGTTTTAAAACTGTACAGACAGTTTGAAAAGGACTCTGCTTTAGACCCCGAGCTGCCAAAGTTAAAAAGGAGTGCTCACATCAAATTCCTCAAAAACTGGCTCAAATCCCTGCCCAAAAGTTATGAATGCCTGGATGCTAGTAGGACATGGCTTATTTATTGGATTTTGCATGCTTTATCTATATTAAATGACATGCCCGATGCTGAAACACTGTCCCACATTGTACAATTTCTATCACAATGCCAGCACAAGGAAGGTGGTTACGGGGGTGGTCCAGGCCAGTTCCCTCATCTAGGTACAACATATGCTGCAGTTAATGCAATCAGTATCATCGGAACAGATGAAGCGTATGACTCATTGGATAGAAGTTCTCTCCAAAAGTTCCTATGGACCGTAAGGGCTGTAGATGGCTCATTTGCTCTGCATAAAGGTGGAGAACATGACATCAGAGGAGCTTACTGTGCTATTAGCATTGCAAAACTAACCAACATATACACAGATGCTTTATTTGATAAGACAGCAGAGTGGATAGTGAGTTGTCAGACATATGAAGGAGGGTTTGCCGGGTGCCCTGGGATGGAGGCTCATGGGGGATATGCTTTCTGTGGTATTGCAGCCCTAGCCTTACTGAACAGAACACAACTATGTGATGTAGATACTCTTCTAAGATGGTGTGTGAACCGACAAATGAGCTTAGAGGGAGGGTTTCAAGGAAGGACGAATAAACTTGTGGATGGCTGTTACTCTTTCTGGCAAGGAGCAGCATTCCCTATCATTAGTGCAATACTATCTCAACAAGGTAATTAACAAAAAGTGTATCATATTTATTTTTGTTGCAACACTCTTTCTGTAGCTGACACAGGCAATGCCATTTATTAGATGGCTAGCTGACCTATTGGTGTACATCTTATAAAAATCAGTTATGGATGTCGAACGAACTAAAATCAATTTAATGTAAGCCAAAAATTTTAACTTGGACAAGTATCTATTCAATATGGATTTAGTCATCACTAAAATAAAAATATTATTACTTTTAATAATATTATAAATGTACAAGTTTGTTACTTTTGGATGGATGTTTGCTATTCTTTCTCACAAAAGCTACTAAAGGGATTTGGATTGAATTTAGGGTACATAGATAGATAATAATCTGGAATAACACATTGGTATTTTTTTATCCTGGGAACTAAAGGGATTGGAAACTACACAGGTAAAACTATTTAACAAGCCCATTAGCTAAAAAAGAACATAATGCTTTCAGTATGTATATAAAATATAAATTTTATGTGAATAATTTAAAAATTAGATTACAATAGACAACCTTATCAGTCTTACCACTCATCTGAAAAGTAATAACTGAGATCACAATAGTTCACACAGATGTTCCTAAGAATTAAGTTTAGAATGCTAAATATTTTTCCTTCTATAAATGTTACAGAAAACAAGGAATTGATAGAAAACGTCTTCTTCAATCAAGGTGCTCTGCAAGAGTACATAATCATTTGCTGCCAGGCCCGTGATGGTGGACTGATTGATAAACCTGGAAAGTAAGTTCATGTTTTTAACCCCCGACCAAAAAAAGGGGTGTTATAAGTTTGACGTCGATGTCTGTCAGTCTGTCTGTCTGTGTGTGTCTGTCTGTGGCACCGTAGAGCTCAAACGGTTGGGCCGATTTCAATGCGGTTTTTTTTATTTGAAGGTTAATATCCGTGCGGATGTTCTTAGCTATGTTTGGTTAATATCGATTCAAAATGGCCGCCTCCACAAAATGGCGGACAAAATATTTCTTCACAACCTACCTCAATATGGGTATCAAATGGAAGGGCTTGACTAGTAGAATACTATACAATATAACAAATTTCAAATCCAAGATGGCCGCCACCACAAAATGCCGAATTGTATTATTTTTTTTCACTACTACCTCAATATGGGTATCAAATGAAAGGGCTTGACTAGTAGAGTACTTTGCACTACGACAAATTTAAATCCAAGATGGCCGCTACCATATAAAGGCGAAATACATTTCTTTTTTCACAACTCCCTTAATATGGATATCAAATGAAAGGGCTTGACTAGTACAACGTTATACAGATGATCCGAGGTAGTCGGGGGTTAGTCAAAATTTTTAATTTTGTTCTTGTTTATTCATCTATCTGTCCACATAATGCTCAAATGGTATGAAGTTTTGCTCAGTAAAGAGTAATGAGAAACAGATAATTAATCATACAATATCACCATGAAGTTGGAAATGTACACCCCCCTACCAGAGTTGCCATCACGATTTTGTCAAGACATCCTGAATTTTATGTGCTGGACGGAATGTCCCGCGCGGGACAAACTGTCCCGCTTTTCGGAGTTGACTCGACCGACATACAGCGTGCTAAAGAAGAGCAATTAGCAAGTATCCCAAAATTTCTCCCTCCCACAATACCCTAAAGATAGGGTTTAAATTGCGATGTTATCGTTAAAATGCACTATTTTTGCTATCATGCAAACGTAATTTAAAACTCAAATAAGTACAAAGACAAATATTCAAAATACTGCTGATGTGATGAATAAGCGGGATTCTTTCGTCAAAAGCTGGAGTTGAAAAAATGTACCTGTTTTCATTAGGGATGGGCCGAGTACTCGGTTGATACTCGGTACTCGGAGTACTCGGCGGGTTTTTTGATACTCTTACTCGGCCGAATAACTAACTCTGTTTGAATGCCGAGTATACTCGGTTTAAGAAAAGCAATATATTTAAGTAGAAATAATTAAAAATAAGAATAATTTTATTTCCAGAACATGGTTAAACACTTTAACTGAGTTAAAAATCAGAATTGACAAAACAATACATTGATTAGCAGTGAGCTTCAAACTAAGTGCAAGACTTGAGATCTTGGAGTTTGAGTGCGAAATTTCGAACAATAAATTCGTTACAGTTAAACTATTAATTATTTATAATTAAAAGCAATATTTTTAGGCAGTTATTATAATAAAACAAACGTCTAAATATAAAACAAAAGATTAAAAAAAAAATTACAAAAAAAAAATGAGACAAGAATATTATCTAACCGTGTCTGACAAACTATTAAGCTATCGACTATATATAAACTATTCACTATATAAACAACCTATGAGTTCCTCAGTGCCATCATACATTTGTAAAACAACAGTGTTAATCAAAAAGTATGTTTTACTAATTTATGAAATCTTTGAAAATACGAAAATAAAAAATAATAAAATCAAAATTATGCTAATGAATGAGTAATGTAACCTGTTTGTACTTGATTAGGCGCGCGAAATGGTAATTTGATTGAACCGAGTTACTCGGCCGAGTACTCGATTGAAAAAAAATTGAACCGAGTAAAACTCGGTTACTCGTTACTCGGCAAAAGTGTTACTCGGCGCATCTCTAGTTTTAATGTCCCGCTTTCGACGAAAGAATCCCACTTTTTCACTCAAAAAGTTTCAAATTCCTGACTTGCCAAAGAAAAAATCTGCCAATGCTGACCCATACTCATCTTGAATAATTCAAGATGAGTATCAATTATTGATGTGTCTCATAGCTTTGCTGGTAGTTTACCAGCCAGAGTCATAGGTTGATGGTTTGATTCCCAACAAGGACAATTATTTGTGGGATGAATACACTCAGAAATACTAAGAAACAGAACAAATGTTTTTACTAATCACACAAATATATGTCATAGAACAAAAGTTCTTTGTTTTAAATATGCTCTAAATAGATGCAGGCCAGTTACCAGTAACCCTGTTTACAAATGTAGAATAAATGGACTAGGCTACTGATAAATGATTTTATTTTGCTTCACCTATTTGTTGGAAAAAATAATGTAATACATAATTTACCACCTTGTTTCAAGCACCAATAGATTTCAAGATTGGTGCAAAATCTGTTCTCATAAACTCTGTACACAACTTTTTTAAGCTTTAGTACAAATCTACCATCATTATCTTTCTTACAGTCGAACTGCTAGAATTAAATTATTGCTTTTTTAATTAAACTTCTGTTATTACACTGAAATGTTTATGTATTCCTTTAGCACAGATTTAAATCTGTGTCCTTTAGTTAGGATACTGTGAGAAGAGGTTGTAACTGGTGTTGAGTATAATCTCTTATCATTTACTCAATTACTACTAACATGTTAGTCACGATTTGGCTGTTAATCACTGACCTTCACAATATGTTATGAATCAGATCAACAACACTCAGTGTTAATAAATATTCTTTGTCGTTAATATGAATGTTTTGCTTATTTGAAATGCTAATGTAATGTGCCAAGACATAAACTTTGTGAATTACCTATAAAACTGCATGAAGCTATTTGCTGTGGAATTCTGCCAACACAGAACAAGCTTAATATGTCTGTGGCTATTCTTTATCCTCATTCTTTCTTTAAGGGATTAATGCTTTACCCAAATTAAAAATAAAGAGAATCAGTATAAACCATAGTTTAGTTTTCCTTATAAAATTTCCCAAGTGAAGGTTTTCCTGTTTTGAAGTGATTTCACATAACTTATAATTTTTTACTAGTTTCCTTATTCATTACATAAGCTAAAATAGATTGGAATTTTCAAGTATGGGTGCAAATTGAGGTACCTACTTAGTTCTATTATGTTAGTTCAATAAAAGTTAGTATATGAGGTATGTTTTTGTAACTTTTACACTTGAACTCATTTTGAAAATAGTACACAATCATAGTTAGAAATATCTATTTCTCAGTCCTCTCATGACCCCAGGTATTGTAATACTACCAAAACAGCAGAAGGGTAATAAAAAATCATGTAGATTGGGTCCTGCATAGTTTTCAATATGGGTTCCGAATTACAATAATAATAATAGTAGTTTTAAACTGCATTTTCATTGTTCCAGGTATAGAGATATTTACCACACATGCTATACTCTCAGTGGGCTATCTGTGGCGCAACATGGCACAGGAACAGGAGACCCCATCATCATTGGATCTCCACGCAATGAGCTTAACAGAGTACACCCTCTCCATAATGTAGCACCTCATCTTGTCTACAACGCTGTCCACTATTTTATTAGACATCCACCCCCTGTAAAAGACACAAATTGAATGAATTACTTATGTATTATAATTATATAAATGTGTTCCTTCCTTGAGCATTTTTCTGTAATGTGTATGATGTCAGATTTTATTAGTACAAATCTCTGTAAATTAAATGTACTGTGTGGTATGGAACATGTAATAATATAATTTTAAAACCCTTGATACCTGGGAATTAGCCACAGATCCTTAGTGTATCTCAACCTGTGATACAATTTGGACTATTACAAACAGATCAATGTTCCTGGAAAGGGACATCAATATTATTATTTATAAGCACTTGAAGAGTCACAAATTGTATTAATTCCCTGAATATAGATTACAAAATTGATGTTTTCTAGATTGATTACCAAAATTCATTCCATTGTTGTAAATATTCTTATGCTATGACCAAAGAAATAAAATTACCAAATCATTCTTCTAAATTATATATTTTAGCAACATAAATAAGCTACTTACAAACATAAATAAGTAGTTGCCTAAATCAATAATACGTAATACAGACTAAACTAATACAAATTCTTCTGACTCAATATCAGTATCACTATCTTGAATATTTGGAACAACCCAATTCTGTTCTGTTTCAAATATTGAGTATCTAATATTAGGTATATCCATTACAGAAGCACGAGATCCATTATTTAGGCTAAAGATAGGGTAGTCAAAGTTTGTTGATCCACCTTGTGGGACTAGGAATGACTTGATAACATTTATAAAAGTCTCAAAGTCGTGTTGTGTTGCTAGATAAAATCCGATGCAACATGAGGGATCCATTTTACTAAGAGGCATTTTCCGTGGTGATCTGCAGTGAAACGTTTGCAATGAAAAGTTAGGTTGCCATACATCAACCATATCTTGGCAGTAGTGTGGATCCAAGTGGATCAATCTGTCATCTTGATACCCTACAAAATATAATGAATGTTTTGGTCTTCCTCCAATCACTCCTATGCAAAAATCTAAAGTAAGGAGGGAAGTAAGACAAGATCCATAAATGGGGTTGAATCTGTCTGACCCCAACTTGACGGGGACCAACATAATTAAGGATTTCCAACCACCATGTGGTAGTCTGCATTGTGAATACACATCTTGAATATACACAGTGGATTCTTGAGCAACATACACTTCTAAATTATCAAATTCATAGTTTTCTTTAGATGCAGCCGACATTACAGCTTTCAAACAATGAGCCACAGAGGCAGGTCCGTACCAGTCGCCCGGTTTCTTTCCCAGGGCTTCCCCTAACCTAACCATTTGGTGTATTGACAACGGACTGTTTACTGAAGATTTATCACCAAACCATTTTATAATCATGCGATGAAGGCAATCTTCTTGAAACTCTCTGGCATTCTGTATACCTTTTTCAGGCAACCATCTCCAAGATCTTCCTAGAAAATGGCAAACAAGAGCTTGAGCAAGTAACATTTGACCACTTCTTAACATGCATCCCCAGCCACAGTCTGTAGTGAATGAGGAACCAGACATAGTAGGGAACTCTCTTCTGTAAGTCATCCAGATCCTACTGATAAAGTCAGATTTGAATCCTTCAATGCCCTCTCCATAAATCTGTTCCATGGGTTGGTGTACTGTCGCTTCAGTCCCAATCTCAGTTGACGATTCCAAGGATCCAGTAGGACTAAGTTTGCGATGATAGCACCTTCCCAAAAGCCAAACAGGTGACTCCTTAGAAAAGTTTGTTTTCAATTTAACAGTCCAACCAAACTTCACATTATTCCACATGGACAATAATTTCGACTCTACCTTCCCTTTGATGTCAAGTATGTCTTCTGTGCCGTCGCGAGTACTAGAGTTTCCCAGACGAGTCCTGTCCTGATTGAAGGATGTACTTTGTGCGACAGCATTTTCGGAATCTTTTATATCTGATTGGTGCATAACCATGCTATTTGAACCGTTCATTGTGTACGTAGCGTACCTCCAAGTGCAATAAAGGTACCTTCCGTAGATTCTTTGTCATTACAACCTTCCGTGTATGTTAGCCATACCAATAAACGAATATCTCCTTTCCATTATCCGTTGTCCTTTCATTTCGAAGAAATGATTATACTAATCAAAGTTTTTTTGTCACATTACACTAAATAAATTCAAATTTAACTTAGTAATTTCGTTTAATTTTTAGCACGAAATCAAAACACAAGATATCTCATTGAATCGATTCATTTGTCTGACGTCTGAGTAAGAGACATTTGAGTTTGACATTTAGAGATCTTAATCATGATAATCAATGACATTACCGTGACAATGAGCCGTTTTCCGACGAGACAAAAATAGTTCTAACGTACGCACTAGATGGCGATAGTGTGGATTCAAAAAGATTTGTCTCTACCATAGACTCTCAAATGTGTAATTATAATACTATGAAGCCCCTCCCAATATTCAGGGGAAAAGTGTTAATCTAAATTATATGCGATAACTAAAAATTTTGGAGGTTTGAAATTTTGGATATTGTCAAAATCTTAGATTTGGACAGAAATGTTAAGTAATGTGAGACGTAACATAAGCGCCATCTATCATTTCTTTGTTTTCATCTCTTCAAAATGTCTAACAAATCTGTATCTAGAAAAAAATACGTTGTAGAACTGATACATTAGAAATGCTTAACTTTAATTTTAATGTTACTTTTTTTGTTTCATCAAATCACAACGATGCTAAAGAAATGTAAACTACAACAATACAAAGTATATCAAAATTGTTGAATACGTAACATCTATATATATAAAACTCAAAGGTGACTGACTGACTGACTGACTGACTGACTGACATAGCGATCTATCAACGCACAGCCCAAACCACTGGAGGTATCGGGCTGAAATTTGGCACACAAGTAGATGTTATGACGTAGGCATCCGCTAAGAAAGGATTTTGATAAATTCAACCCCCAAGGGGGTGAAATAGGGGATCAACGGTTGTATGAAACTTTTTATTTCTTGAGCATATTTGCATGAAATTTCATATAAATTGAGTTCGGCTAAAATCATGAGGTACGTATTACAGCGTTTATCGAAATTCAACCCTCAAAGGGGTGAAATAAGGGATGAAAGATTGTATAGGAACTTTTTATTCCTTGGGCATATTTGCATGAAATTTCATGTAAATTGAGTTTGGCTAAAATCATGAGATACGTATTACAGTGTTTATCGAAATTCAAGGGGTGAAATAAGGGATGAAAGTTTATAGATAAACTTTTTATTTCTTGGACATATTTACACCAAATTTAGTAGGTATTTAGTGTGGCCAAAATAATGAGTTATGTATCACATTTTTTTCAAAATTCAATCTCTAAAACGGGTTAAATAGGGGATGAACGTTTTATAAATATTAACGTACCGGACAAATCCTTAGGAGATACTTAAAATATTTCACGCACGTATTATTTTTATAACGTAGGCCAACCAAGAAAGGATTTCTCATAATTCAACCCCTAAAGAGCTGAAATAGGGGATGGAAGTTTGAAAGAAACTTTTTATTCCTAAGACATAATTGCATGAAATTTCACATTAATTATGTTTTGGTAATATCATGAGGTACGTATCACAGCGTTTATCAAAATTCAAGCCTCAAAGGGGTGAAATTAGGGCGGAAAGTTTGTACGAGGTACATATTACAACATTTATCAAAATTCCTCAAAAGGGTGACATAAGGGATGATAATTTATATGAAACATTTTATTTCTTGGACATATTTGCATCAAATTTTGTAGAAGTTGAGTACGGCCAAAATAATGAGTTACGTAGTACATTTACTTCCAAAATTTAACCCCTAAGAGGGTAATATGACATTCTTAAATTGTCACACACGTATTTTTTTTATGACGTAGACATATTCACTAAGGATAGTTTCTCAAAATTCAACGCCTAAAGATTATAGGGCATGAAAGTGTGTATGAAACTTTTTATTCCTTAGACATATTTGAATGAAATTTCGTATAAATTGAGGACGGCTAATATGTATAATGTGTTATGTGTAAGTTAGTTTTTTTTTCAAAATACAGTGTCTAATGGAGTAAAATAAGGGAAGAAAGTGTGTGTGAACATTTTTATTTCTTGCGACATATTTGCTTTAAGCTTTGTAGAATATGAGTACGGGAAAAATAATGAGCTATGTAATCCAGAGTTTTCCTAAATTTAATCCCGAAGAAAGTATAATAGGGGATGAAAATATTATATTAACGCAGAGGAGATACTTACATTTTCGCACATATATTTATTTTATGAAGCAAGCAAGAAAGAAGGATATTTTTCTAATTCATACTACGTAATAGTGGATAACATTTTGTACGAAATTTTTACCCCCTTGGACATGTTCTAAAGACTATAACGAATAGCTTTCACGGACCACTTTTGTTATAAAAACGTCTAGGCTGTGATACTTTAAGGCGTTACCTGAATGGATTTTTCATGATGATTACAAAGCTGGTGTATCCAAATTGAGACTGAATCGGTTTCTTCTAGGATAGCAAGCTCTACCGTAGACCGCATCCCGCATCATCACTTAACTTCAGGCGACATTGCGGTCAAGAGTAAACCTATAGCAGTTAAAATATTTATTTGCATGACAATTAACTACGGCAAAAATAATGAGCGTATTATTTTTCCAAAATTCAACCCCTGAGATGGTAAAATAGGGAATAAAAATACATATTAACGCATAAGTTACCCTTAGGCCTATTACGAGTATAGACGAGCATTATCTATGTTATTATTTGACGCTCACGCTATTCAAGTAGGAACCTAAAATAAAAAACTTACTGAACGCAAGCGAAGCCGCGGGTTAAAGCTAGTAAAATATATAATTCGGGTAAGAGCGAACTAAATCAGTCAGTTGGCCATGCGGCATTACTGAACAATAGTGGATCCTCGAAAAAATAACGGTCACGGAATAAGATAATCGTTGAGCTAATTCGCATAGTTCCCGAAAGCTTAGGATCGGTTCTTTATACTCGTTGTTTGGTAACTAATGTCCCAACAATATATAAAATTTATATATTTTTGGAAACACTGGAATGTTATAAGATTAGAAGTAAATAGTGTAAGATATACTAAAACATAATGGAAAGTCACGCAATTTAATATCAGTTGTGTGACTATATTCTCGAGCTAAAAAACGTAAAAAACCACATTATTTATTGGATAATTTTGGCGTCTACCACTTATAAATTGGACATTTAACATAAAAAACTGTAAATATTTGCATTTCTTTAATGTACTTTCATCAATAATTCAATAAACTCTTCAGTTGTGTGACTCTTGGTACTTTCTTGCCCTTAATTATCATTACCTTTGAAATTACAACATATATTTTAGAGGATAAGGTACAAAATAATATACAAATAAATCATTTTCGTTCCAGAGAGTACTCTAACAGACTTAAAATATGAAATTGGCTTCTTTTAAATATATTTTAGTTATTTGAAATTAAGGGACAGTCACAAAACCGATCACCAGAAAACGGTAAGGGTGCATTTACATGACGCGTTAATAAATAGTGCAGTAGGTACACATACCAAACGCAAGAAAATTGATTTGTCTACGTAAAATTCACACCGTCAGATTATAATCTTAAATTATTTTTTTGTATTGATTAATTTGTTATTATTAATAATTATTTTTGCTTTTTGTAAATTTTTACCTTTGTAAACTTAATTTCAATTGGGCTTTATATTACATAGTATTATAAGTAGACGTGTTCTTAAGTGGAGACCATGAATCGGCAAACGTAGTGTAGGACACCCTGAGACTAGATGGAGTGACGATATACGGAAGACAGCAGGCAGTGGATGGAGACGTATAGCTGAGGATAGGGCTGAGTGAAAAAATCGAATGTGATTACTAACGATTTTTTATTGCATAATCAACTTAATTGACTATTTTTATTCCCAATATTTTAACACTAAAAAAGAAGAAAAATTGTTTTAGTACAAAATTTTTTTCTTCGAGTATTTGGGAAAAAGTGTAAATCTAAATTATTTGCGATAGCTAAAAATTTTGGAGGTTTCCCATACACATCACTTATTTTAGTTTAATTATAATTAGCTTCTCAGCTCAGCTGATGTATTTTGTTTGTTTACCTTCTATAAACCCCAAATACTCGAAGAAAAAAATTTCGTACTAAAACAATTTTTCTTCTTTTTTAGTCTTAAAATATTGGGAATACAAATAGTAAAGTTAGTTGATAATGCAATAAAAATCGTTACTGATCACATTCGATTTTCAATAAAAAACTTTAAAACTCTCGATGCAGAGACACCAACTAAGCACAAGTAAAAGGAAGATTCAAACATATAAGTGGCAGCACTGATACGAAAATATTCATCTGTGGCTGAAGGACTAGTATCCAATGTATCTATGGCCAAGAATAAATAAAAAAATAATAGTGTTGGGCAATGGGCATTTGTTACCAAACGACGAGTATAAAGAACCGCTCCTTAAGTTTTAGTGAACTATGCGAATTTGCGAATTAGTTAATCGCTTACCCGAATTTTATGCTACATATTCAACGATTTTAATATACTTCGTATTTTTGTAGTTTACATTTCTTTAGCATCGTTGTGATTTGATGAAACGAAAAAGCGACATTAAAAAGCAAGTTAAGCATCTCTAAAGTATCAGTTCTACCACGTATTTTTTTCTAGATACAGATTTGTTAGACATTTTGTTTGAAGAGATGCAAACAATGAAATGATCGATGGCGCTTATGTTACGTCTGACATTACCTACTTAACATTTCTGTCCAAATCTAAGGTTTTGACAATATCCGTATATTGAGATAGGTGAAATTTTTAAATCAGACAATTTATAGTTCTCATGAATTTAATGCATGTACACAAAGCGTTTCCGATTTTCCAGATGTTCATAAGCAATAGCAACCAACAACACAACAATAATAGCAAATAACAACAATCATAGATATTTAAGATCAGTTAGCAAAAGTATAAGCAGCCCACTAATTGTTCCCACTGCTGTGACTCAGGGCCTTCTTTTGCAAAGAGAGAGTCAAGACCATAATCCACCACGCTGGCGCAGTGTGGATTGGTGTATGACACAGCCATGACCTCGAAAAGTTCTAGGTATATGTTCAATTCAATTCAATTCAATTCATTTATTCATACCATAAATTCATAAGAACACTTGGTAACGTCATTTACAAAAAGGCAAAGAATCTGTGTACATAATATGATAAAATAACAACGTCAAAATGAATAAAGCAGCTGTAAAGGGGCCTAGTCAATTACATGCAGCTGTAAAAAGGCTTTGTCGAAGACAATATAACAAATAATCAATACACACAGTATACAGATACTACATTAGTACAAACAATGTAACATCAAAAGTCTTAAAAATCTATTATTTTACCTTATTACAAGATTCTAATTTCGACACATTTCTCTTCCATACGTTACTATCTTTAACAAAGTCGTCTATATTATAATATGCCTTGCTCAATAGGTAGCTTTTATTTCATTTTTAAACTTGGTTTCATTGAGGCCTTCCACTTGTACAGGGATTGCATTATAGAAGCGAATACCATTACATTTGAAAGAGTTATTTGTTTTCTGAAGTCTGCACTTAGGAAATACAATTTTGTGTTTATGGTGCGCTTTTGGATTCAGATCAGTTAATTTCTGCAGACGACTTCGATTTTTTCTTACATACATTATACATTCATAAATATACAATGAAGGGACTGTTAATATGTTAATAGTTTTGAACATCTCCCGTACTGATTCTCTAGGTGATAAATTATATAGACCACGGATTGCTCTTTTTGCAATACGAAAACAGAGTTTCTGTCCGCAGCCGAACCCCATAATAAGATCCCGTAGGACATAATACTGTGAAAGTAGCCAAAATAAACAAGCCTAGCTGTTGCAACGTCTGATATTTTTTAATTTGACGAACTGCGTGGGCAGCTGAACTGAGTCGATCAGCTAGTCTCTCTATGTGAGGACCCCATTGAAGCTTTGAATCTACTGAAATACCCAGAAAACAAGTAGATTGTACAGGTTCGATAAGTTCATCCTTCAGTCTTATATCAAGTTTACCGCACATTACATTGCAGAGTGTGAACTTTATACATTTCGTTTTAGTTGGATTAAGTACTAGATTATTTGCATCAAACCATTTGTACGCAATGTCCAAAAGTACGTTTATTTCAGTGAAATCGTTTATTCCTCTCTTAATTTTGAATAGAAGTGATGTATCATCGGCGAACATAACTATTTCTATATTTTTATGTTTCTTTATCATAAAAGGTAGATCATTAACGTATATAAGAAACAAGAAAGGTCCAAGTATGGAACCTTGTGGTACACCCATTCTTATAGGCGACTCATTTGATTGCACACCGTCAACATCGACTATTTGTACACGGTCTTTAAGATATGAAGAAATGAAATTTAGAGCTGGTTTCGAAACCCCATAAAACTGCAGTTTCTTTAAAAGAGTGTCATGATGAACACAGTCGAAAGCTTTTGATAAGTCACAAAATACTCCCAGAACGTCATGATGATCTTCCCAGGCTTTCAATATATAATTAGTTAGTTCAATACCTGCATCGGTAGTGGAACGTCCTTTTGTGAATCCAAATTGGTTACTATGTAATAGATTATTAATATTAAAGTAAGATAAAAGTTGCTGGAGAACAAGTTTCTCGAATATTTTGCTGATGCAAGGCAAAACCGAGATGGGTCTGTAGTTTCCAAGTTCGTTTTGTCTCCAGATTTAAACAGAGGTATCACTTTACTATATTTCATCATGTCAGGAAATGTACCATTTTTATACATTCGTTAAATAATTCTGCTAAATATGGGGCAATGTTATTAATAATCCCCTCAAGTACCTTAACAGATAATCCCCATAAGTCCTCTGTATTCTTAACTTTAATATCTTTGAACGTTTTTAGTATTGCAGTGGCAGTAACATGATGAAATTCAAATGTAGATGAAGGACAATCAACATTTTCTGTCAACAATTTTTCTGCAAGAGAGGGAGACGAAGTTAGATGTTTAGTTGTCTCTAATGGAATATCAGCAAAATAAACCTTGAAGGCATCTACTATGTCCGATTTTTTCGTAGTGACTTTTTCGCCAATCCGAAGTGCGCTCATCATTTCACGACTTTTAATTTTTCCAGACTCATTGTTTATTATCTTCCACGTGCTTTTTATCATATTTGAGACGATCTTCTTAGCATTCCATGGATTCACCGTGCGGGTGCCGGGTCCATCGTGTGGCAGAGAGAGAAAAACTCGAGTAGTTCCCGAGACTTGTGACTCGGGCGTAGGTTTAAGGGGCCCCTTTCTGACGTACATCAACACTCACCTTCACCACTCGTTTTTCTCTCCCTGCCCAGCCAAATCTGATATGAGCCTACTAGTGCAGCTTTAGATACACGTTCTAGTATAGAACTTACAGCACTTCTGGATAAGCCAAGGTCTTTCAGTAGGTTATAGAGAGATTTTGCTGGTATACCTCTCGCTCCCACTTCTACAGCGTATAAACTAACTACATAGCCGTTTTTTGTTAATTCGTTTAGGAGGTCGTAATACTTATTTTGTTTCATCGCGTGGTCTTTAGGTATATTAGTTTCCCACGGTACGGTAAGTTCTACAAGGACTATGCGTTTCGTAGCTCTAGAAAAAAGGAAAATGTCCGGTCTGGATGACGAGACACCCACATCCTCTGGGATTTTGTAGTGCTTTTCATACGTGTCCATTAAAATAATCCAATCAGGTGCTGTACCCAGGATTGAGTAAGGCTTGTTCCTGGAGTTTGAAGTTGAGCCTTCTTTTACAAAGTTAATTTGTCTGTTGTTTGTCGTCAATCCCTTTTGGGCTCTAGCTACCGAAAGGCTCATGGCTTCACGTATGATTTCAAGTACTCTGTCATGACGCCGTGAGTAATGACCCCCATTAAGGATTATTAAGGAATTATTGGAGTTTTTAATTTGATCCCGTATAAATATTGCTTTTGCTCGAATACATACATTTCTAAAAATACTTGAATATCTCTTAACATATAGTTTTGTGGCGTTTTTATGTCGGTTTCCTCAAGAAGTTTTGCTTAACCGTTTTAATTTAGCGGCATTACGCACATATTTATCTTCGAAACTATAGTATCCCAATCGGCAGTTGCCATTCTCCCGACGAGACCAGAAGAGACGGAACTTTACTTAATTCACGTGAAATTTTTGTATTTTACATATGAAATAGTTAAATTTTGGAGCGCAGTGCGAATTAAAAAAATGCAATATTGTCTTCTAAAATATTTGAAAAAGGCCGAACGAACGAAAAATAGGAGCGAACTAGTTCGGCACAGGTATGCAAGCTAAGTTCAGCGTTCCCAGTGGTCCTCACTGTGTGGCTTAGTAGCCTTTGACATTGACATCGCAATCTAAAACCTAGAAGCGCCTCCTATCGTCGTTTTTTCGAACCATTTTGTTTGTCTCGTCGGAAAACGCCTCATTACACTTTTGAGAGTCTATGGTAGAGACAAATCTTTTTGAATCCACACTATCGCCATCTAGTGCGTACGTTAGAACTATTTTTGTCTCAGCGGAAAACGGCTCACTGAACAAATAAAATAAAATATTATTTTTTATCAGAAGCTTCATCATCTTCGTCGTCTTCGTTTTTATTCTCATGAGTATTTTCGTGGTCTTTTTTCCTTCCTTGATGATGATTTCCTTGTACATCTTTAAAGCATCGAAAAATAAAATGGGGTAGGCGCGTGATGTTTCTTTTTTATTTATTTAAGGATAATCTTAATAACAACTTAACTTAAGCAAAAAATAAAGCCTTGACAAGCTTTGTCAAGTTATCAAAAACATATTTTTGAATATTACATACCTACCTACAAATTTTTAAAATAAAAAAAATTGCCAGGCAGAGGAATTGCTGATAGAAATGAGAACTTAATTTAATAGCTTACTTTGGAAACTACGCGGCTGAAATCGGAGGATGTTGCCAATGGCCATGGTTACCCGAGTTTACCCGATTAATTCTTGTATTCTTATCATTTAATTCCCAAGCGTGACGCTAGAATTCAATTCACGGTCCAAAAAATATGACTGTGCGGCACTTAAAGAAGTTTTCACTTCAGAAATTAAGGCCTATGTTTGTTTATTTCTTTCAACATATTTAAACTGTAAATAAATAAAAAAATACAGCATCAAAATAATCCTCTTATCTTTGACTTCCATATTTATAGGTTTTTTCCACACTCTTCCACATAATATAATTATCTTAATACATTGATTAGAATTGAGTAATGAGGCGTTTTCCAGACGCAAAAAGTTTTGTCAAAGATAGTGCTAAATATTGCCAAGTGTGGCACCACTGTTGGTTTTTGTGTAATTTCTCTAACAAAATAAAACATTAGCGCCACCTACGGTGAAATTGGGAACTGTCTTTGACAGGACTTTTTGCATCTTTAAAACGTCCCATGAAATTAAAGTGCTGAGAACTAAGACGTAGCAGTCTAGCGATTCACAACACTATTGATTTCGATGTTCGAAACTTCCAATATCATCGTCAAAAGACATTATCGACTATCTACTTAATCTGTGGTCAAAAGCTCAAAAGTCAAAACAGAAATCTAGCTATCTACCTACCTACCTACGTAGTATTTACATTCTCTTTGCTACCTACCTACAAGTGTTTAAACTATACCAGAATAAGTTTTGAGGGGAAAAAAGGAGAAATCTTAATTGAGGCGAGGGGGAAAGGAAATGATTAAAGTGGAAACACTGCTTCGTGCTTCCTCTGTGATTATAAAGTACAATTATAAAAGTATAGTGCCACCACCTTAACTGTTCAGGTGGGCGAAATGGGAACTACAGCCGCGTCAGCCGCCATTTTCTAAACGTCATTCCACTGTCAGTTGATTTCTAGTGCGAGTGCTCCCGTGTTATTTTATTGATTTCATTGTGAAAAAAGCAAATAAAATGCCGAAACCTCTCAAAAGTGATGCACGGCTAATTATTTTAAAAGTTTTATTTTTTATGAAAGAAGAGAAACGCCTCCAAGCTCCATTAATACCATTTGAAAAGCTGAATGAACGCGTTGCTGCCGCGACAGGTCAGTGTAGCCAGATATGGAAATTTTAATCACTCATTTTTAAAAAAAATCATTTTTATAGCTGGTGATTATATTTTAAAATATATAAAATAAGCTAAACATATTCAAATAAAATTGCCACCTGAGTATATTTTAACCGACTTTAAAAAACAGGATAATAATTATCCTGCTATGTTATTGCTATGTTCGATTGCATGTTTTTTATGTATGTTCACCGACATCTCCGTCAATTATTATTGTGGATTGATTTAAATTTGTTATTTTTTTGTTGAAAGGTATACTTTTTAGGTGGTCCACACAGTAATTATTTCGAAATCGATTTCGTAGTCAAAATTTTGTTTATTATTTATCCTGATTGGTCGGAAACAATCTGAAAGTAATGTTAACTTTTTAAAGCGGTTGCTGTATTTTATTTTATGGTTGTTCATTAAAAAAACCTATAAAATATTAAATTGTTCTTTTTGTTACAGGTGTTTCAGAACGGTTTGTCTACAAATTAATCAATGAAGAAAAACAGGCTCAAGAAACTAATTCAAATATTTCTACCCCTGGCAAGAAAAGGGAAAGAAAAACAGGGAAACTGGATATTGATGAATTTGACATTGGTGTTATAAGAAGAAAGATACATGAGTTTTATTCAGTAAAAAAAGAAATTCCGACCTTACCAAAGTTACTGACTGTTCTCAGGGAAGACATACATTTTCAAGCAAAACGTGAAACTCTTCGAAAATTGCTCCACAAAATAGGGTTTCGTTTTAAAAAAACAAAATCGAATAGAAAAGTGCTGTGTGAACGCAACGACGTAGTTGCCTGGCGGGCATCCTATCTACATAAAATTAAGGAAAATGAGCGAGGAGAAAAAAAGCCTGTTGTTTATTTAGATGAAACTTACATACACTCGTCTCACTCAACTGGCAAATGTTGGCTAGGTCCTGAAGTTGACGGCGATTTGGAACCAGTTTCGAAAGGAAATAGGTGGATCATTGTTCATGCTGGCGGACAAGAAGGTTTTGTCGAAAATGCCCTTCTCGTTTTCAAATCAAATACAAAAAGTGGGGACTACCATGACGAGATGAACAATAGTAATTTCAAAAAATGGGTTCTTGAAAAATTACTGCCAAATCTGCGTCAACCCACACTTATTGTGATGGATAATGCGCCATATCATAGTATTTGCGTAAATAGGTGTCCTAACTCAAACCACACTAAAGCTGATACGCAAAAGTGGCTGGTAGAAAACAAGGTCGAGTTTTACGAACAAATGACAAAGCCTCAGCTTTACGAGTTAATAAAAAGAAATAAACCTACACCTGAATATGAAATTGACAACATATTGAAAAGCCATGGTCATGACATTCTTCGATTGCCTCCTTATCGTTGTGATTTGAATCCAATTGAAATGATATGGAGCTCGATGAAGAGGAATGTAGCAGAGAAAAATATCGGAAAATCAAGTGCACATATGCCTCAATTGATTGAAGATGCATTCCGCAAAATCACACAGGCAGAGTGGAAAAACCATTGCGATCATGTAAAAAAAATTGAAAATATATACAGACAAAAAGATGCGTATTTAGATGAACCTTTATCATTCAATTACAGAGTGACAGTGAAAGCGATTCGAGTGACTCGAAGATGAATTGTGGGAATCAGCAGATGGTTCAGGAACATCGACCGGAATTCCTGGAGTGCGGCCGCTTGAGCTCAGAGACCATGACCACAATTATTTTTATAAAATATAAATAAAATCCTATTGTGCCGCATTATTGTTTATTTATGTAGTTAATAAGATTCATAGCTATATGTTATATTTATTTATTTGTGAGCCTGTCGCAAATTTTGACCTGTTTGATCACTATCTCACCTGATGGTAAGTGACGATGTGATCGAAGCTGGTAATTATAATTAAGCCATATTGAATCTATACTATGTTAGTTAGGCTTTGTATGATTGATATTGTAGTTTCTTAAATTTTAATGATATCTATAGACTGACTTGCAGGACATGTTTTAATTACCTTTGTTTCTTGGTGAATTTCTTATATGGCAATACCAAATTCTCCACTAGCGACGCTGTCAACTGAACAGATAAGATGGTGGGACTGTAGACTGTACTACTTTAATATAAAATTATAAATCAATAAACAAAAATATTTCCGATTGTAATTGGATAACGGTTTTATTGTCGTTATCCAGAGTTAATTATGAGTGAAATAAAGCCCATGAAGCTGGAAGAATATAACGCGATAGTAGAAGATTTTAGCAAACTATCCTCATACAGTCGAAAAGCCGAAAATGAGCTGAAGAAAAAGTATAAAAAGCAAGTATTATTGTATCGTTTAGGTTATTAGCATCATTGGGCTTCACCACCATATAATTGGGAATTGATTTTGTAAAGTTTCTTGTGTCTGGTTCTCAAAGAACGAGGTCACTGTTAGGGTGCTTAAAATGTAAACGTTTTTGTTTTTCTTCCCTCAGCATAGCACCATCTACATTAGGAAGTATATTATCTCTACTCATACAGAGGTCAATGAAACAGAGCTATAGAAAGTCTCCATCTATATCAAGCAAGTACCATGAGCTTTTTGATCAAATAATGCGAGATAAGAAAAAGGACAATGTCATTTTGGAGTAAGTAAATTTTTCTCTTTAAATATTTTAGTCATGTACGTAATGCTGCTAACTTAAAATGGACACTTGTGAGGAAACTGACATGTACCTTTCTTTCGAGGTCATGTGTCATCCACCAATCCTTACTGGGCCAGTATATTAAATTACTGCCTTGATTCTCTCCTCCGAGAAACGGCCCAGAGTCTCAACAATGGGAACATTTAGTGGGCTCCTTATGCTAAATATTAAAAAAAGACAATAACCTAGCACTAAACTAAGGTAAGTAACACTAATAAAGAATCCTAGTGATAATGTAGACTGTCTGCGATCTTGTAAGTCTGAAAAAGTTTCATAAGTGCGGCCTATCTAGAGACATCATATGTATTAAAAGTATTATTTACAGTTTTGGTATGGACTACTGTACTTATGATTACTTTATTTTCTTCTTGCATAAACTTTACAATTGGTTTTAAAGTCATCAAAATATTTGATCATATCATCAAACTGTATCAAACAATGTAAGTTTCTGTTTTCATTTTCAGACTTTCTGACGCTCAAGGAATCAGTCCAGCTTTATTTGCAAGATCTTTACTTCAAGGAGCGTATTCCGACCCGACAGTAGCTAAAAAATGCTTTAAAGATACTACACTTATAGAGGACAAAGACTTGGCTTATCAAGTTTTCCTGGTAAGTGACTTAAAATAATACTAGGTCCTATATTGTTTTTATTTAATTTATTGTGTTTAAGTTTAAGATTTACTTTAGGAAAGGTTATATAAAATATTTGGTTTTTCAGGCAATCATGAATGATAACCAATATGGACCTTATGCGGAGGTAATAAAACAGTAAGTTATTTATTCTTTTCTTATTTTGTGCTAAATGAAGGAAAGTATTTCAGGTCATCTTTGCACTATTTTCATTTAAAACTTTTGTATGATAGGTAGCTTTTATCACATATCCGATGCAGATAATTAATTATTGTTTATCATGGAATATATAAAACTTATAAACATGTCTTATTTGTTCTATGTTGTAGGTCTATAGGTTTAGAATATGAATTGCGATTGGAAGGAGAACTGAGGCAGATGAATATAACTTTTTCTGATGAAAATGTTCTAAGAGCCCGAGGCTATGACAAAACTCCTGATTTCAAACTTGAGGTACCTATAGCAGTAGACGGCTTCATTGTTAACTGGATTGAAAGCAAAGCCCTATTTGGGGATGAAGAAAACCACTCAGGATACTTAAAGGAACAGCTTCTATGCTATTGGAACAGATTTGGCCCTGGGCTAGTTATTTACTGGTTTGGATATTTAGAAACATTGGAATCAACACCAGAAGTTAACAATCTTTTCATATTACGCACAGGATTTCCAGATAAAACACACATCACTCAGTATCAAATAGATATCTAAAACAATAAATATTTTTTGTAAACCATGCTTATTACTGACATTTGTGATTTGTGCTAAACTTTCTACAATTATTGATGAACATTAAATTTTGTGGATACTCAACACATATTATATATCCAACTAGCTGTGTTCGCGGTTTCACTCGCGTTTTAAGGTTTTTTTTCCACGGAGCCCTAATTATTTTCTTCAGCTAAGAGTAGCCTATGTTATGCCTTAGGAGACCAGCTATCTGGTAATGAAAGACGGCCAAATCGGTCCAGCCGTTGCGGAGATTAGTCGGAACAAACAGACAGACAAAAAAATTGGAAGTGTTTTAGAAATAGGCACCATGTATACTCTCATTCGCACTTCAAAACTTAGTGTTAAAAGCTGTTACTTTGATATTACATTCCTCACCATGTTTTTCTTCATCGTTTTAATTTTGCGGTATTACGCACATGACTTCGAAAAGACAGTGGTGCGCGTGGTTTTGAACCCGGGTTGTCCGGATCGGCAGTCGCCATTCTCCCGACTGGTCTAGTCATCGGTAACTTGATATTACATTCAGACACTCCAATTTTATTTATATAGGTAAGTGGAAAATTAGGTTATGGCTAACGATTATACCCCAGTATAAAGAAATACTATAGTTCGCCTTTGATCTTGGGAGAAACGCCGATAAATGTCTAGACACTGGCAGGGTTGTTGTAAACAAAACTGCTTGATAACCAAAATAGAATTAAAACATACGGAAGACGTCAGCCCTGAGCCGCGCTCCTGCAATACTAACATTGTAATGTAGGCAATGTAGGAGCGCGTTTCCCGCGGCTCACCCCGCACGATTGCCCCGTCTAGACGCCTTCGTCGAACGACTGTATGATTAATTTAATAGTATAGACTGTGTTATACTAAGCCGATAACAAATTAACTATGGCAATAATTTTAATTTAATAATAATAACTATGGCACCAACCCTGAAATCACAGAGGTGTTCTGCTTTCTGTATTCAATGACCTACTTGTCGTATGATTATGTTGAACAGATTTACTTCAATAGGTACCTTGAGTAATAATGGTTGATCTGATGACGAGCGCAATGTAGTGCAATAATTGCGTAACGCTGTATGTTTACAGACTAAGTAGAGAACTGTTATGGACAGGCGTGTCGTTTACCATCAGGCACATATCCAGCTCGTCCCGTTACTCAATACAATGTAAAATAAATTGCAACCTATTAAAATAACTTTATTCCCACGTGTACTCGTGCTAGAATGTAATTATATTGAATAAGTATGCAGTGAAACAAGCAATATCTCAGAAGTTACGTGAAAAATACGCTTTTTACGTGTAATGAGCTCGTAATCATCGTTCAAACGATTTTGCTACATGATCAGTGTTCGTTTGTGCTAAGCCAAACCTAAAAATATAACTAAAGGACGTCAACGGCCATAATCATAGTTCTAAAAATGTCACTTTCAGTGTCAACTGTCAAATTAATTTCGACATCAAAATGAAAATAATCAGTCGATATTCCTATGGCAATAATTCTGTAGTTATTTTGTGATTGTGATGTAGTTTTCTTTAGAATTATTTATCATCCACTTCTGTTTTAGGTCACAAATAGATTAAAATGGTAGTAGGAGCATTCCCTATCGCAAAACTGTCTGTTTTGTTGATCAAGCAGATCAGCAAACCGATCGCAAATGTCTGCAAAGAAAGAGCCAAGAATAGTCCGTTTTTCAGGACCTATGTCTGCATGCCTCCTGCTCAGTGTGAGTGTCCTATATCCTGTATATTGCCTACCGTTATAAATCACATTGATTGAAAATTATTATTATATCCTTTTCAGTTTACAACTGGTGTGAGGTGAAGGCTAAAATGTGGATTTTGAATCTGGGGAAACCAGTTAACATTCCGGTTCTCAGTCAAGAAATGGCCATCGAATTAGGCGCAAATCTTCTCGGCGAATCAGTTATATTCGTCATTGGAGCTGGTTTGCTTATCATCGAATATAATAGGTGATTCAATAATAAAGACAAAGATTGCATAATTAAATCAAAATTGAACAGGAACTGTTAACTCAAATGGATGTTATATTTGTTTTTAGGCAAAGTAATAAAGAAGCAGCAAAAGAGGTCAAGAGGGCCGAAGAAATGCAACACATTTCCAGCACAATAACAGACCTTTATTTTACTGTCCAACAACAGCAAACCCAGCTAAGAGAGATGGAGAGGATGATTCTGTCTCTGAGTATGTTTGTATTATGATAATCCACTTTTATTTACATATTTTGCAAACTTGTGTATGGAATCCAAGTCTAACTCGGGCCTTTTTTTGTCGATTACCTTTTGGGGCCATGCTAATTCTCAAAAGTTGGAAGTATATAATTACCTACTGTGTGGCACTGTGCACAAGAAAAGCTCTTGTCTTACTAATGTTTCACTAATAATACTAGTATTATAAAGGTACAAGTTCGCGCTGAGACCGCGACAGGCACTTGACTCTATAGAATTGAATGGGCGCCAGTTCGCGCCGAGACCGAGACACATGTCGCGGTCTCGGCGCGAACTGGCGCCCTTACAATTCCATAGTGTCAAGTGCCTGTCATGGTCTCAGGTCGCGGTGTCCGCGCGAACCGCTACCTTTAGCTTTTTATACATGATGTGAAATGATATTTCAAAGTAATTAAGCAAAACTTCCAGTTCTAGTTTTCCACCATGCATATTGAAGGTTTGTTTATATATTTATTCCAATTGAATATAATTTTGAACTTTTAATGGTAGAATGAACAGGTATCTTCTAGGTCAGTCTGCATCACATTCGACCACACCATTGCTTACCATCAGTGTAAACCTACGGGCATTAAAAAAAACAGTGGCACTCTAGGAATTAAATCAGAGGATAAAAATTAAATAATTATTGTTACCTACATAATATTAACTATATATTTTTCTGTGTGCACACTTATATACTTACAGCAGTCCTGACACTGCTGTCTAAGTCCAATAATTATTTTTCCATCTCAAAAAATGCCCAATTAGCTTAAGAAGTTTTCTCTTCAAAAATAAAAATATCTCGTTTGTACTGCAGTCGCCCCCCAAATAGCTGTACTTAGTGTCATCACTTGCTCCATTAGGAAATCGCAACCTCATTGCTAAGAGAATTTCTCTTCCAGTCAAGTGAAACTAAACTTAGTCTTTGTTTGTTTTTCCTTACAGATGACGATAAGCCAATCCCACCTCCACCACCTGGTCAATCTGGGGCACCACCTTCAACTCCTGGAGCAAAAAATAATCCCTCCAAAGTTATCAGAGACGAGCAGCATCACACCAACTCCATACCCCAACAAAGGTGTCATCCTTCAATCTCTAAACTACATACAGATGGATGCATTTAGCTCTATATTTCCTAAAACTAGCATAAACATAAGTAATAATAATGATCGACAGCAAAGAGACGAAAAAGTATTTGAACAAAAACGAGAACCGGCAGTTGTCACCGCTGCCTTGCATAATATAGAGAACAACTTCAGAAGTCTGTTCTGAGTAGTGAAACTGTAAATATGATTGTTATAAAATGTTAATTGTACGTAGAATTTTTGTTGTATACCTTTATTTGCATTGCTAACCACCTTTATGAATAATATTTTTTTTACAAGTGTTAATCGAATCTTAATGTGCAAGTTATGGGGTATATTATGGTGTAGTATAATTTAGTTATTAAAAAATAATTGAATTTATGATGTTGTGTTATTTCAAAGACAGCCAATATTATTATTGGTGTAATCAGGTTGAGCAATTTATGCCTTACTAAAAAGGTTTATTACATTTGGCTAAATTTAGCCACTACTGAATTCAGTGAAGTGTAATAGGTTTCAGTTAGCTAGCATACTACACTCATAAACGAGGAAGGATTGATCAGAATGAATATAAGTCAACTAAATACAGATATTTAGTTTAGTAGTAGTTACTAGTACTTTAGTGCTTGCAAGATGATCACCAAGGTCTGATGTTGGATCTGGAAGATGGCATTAACTTTTTAGTTATTTTTTTACTAACAATTAATAAAAGCTTGTTTCTTAAAAGGTTTAAGTTTTTTTTAATAAAGCTTGTTTATACTTGGTACCTTTAAGTTATCGACTTGTGCATACCTTAGAGTACATGTTTAAAATGTGGCAGTTTTAACTTAGTTTTGAATTGTTCAAACTGATTCTTTGTCAAATATAATTCTCTAGATATTTCTGTGTCAATTGTTACCCAATGAATGTGCCATGTAATAAAACAAACTTTTAAAATGTAATTATTCTATTCTAACCAGTCACTCATGTAAGTACATTTCTCAGGAGTAATAAGCCCGGTAGAATAGCACTTGTGTATAAGAGGACAGACTCCACAGGGCACTTGCACTAAGCCTGGAGCAGGGATCAAGGGTTCGATGGCTCTGTAGACCCGGCTGCCATCAGGATACACATTGCTCTCTGCTTTGCCATCATATACAAGGGTATTTAGAATTGTGATAACATCCTCAACATCTAGGTTTACCTGAAAATTTAAATTCTTGTTAAATGTATTGTGTGATGATACATCATTGATTTCTGCAGTGACATATAATAGAATTTTGTTACAACACTAATAAAATTGATCTTCTGGTAACCATTACAAGAATGTTTATTGATATTTGGCCAACATGTCAAGTGTAAAATGTGTGTTGTAAAAACCCCAATGACTGATCCAATACATAGATAAGCAACAGCAATTTGACTAAATCAAAACTTAATAATCAAATACATTTTTTAATTTGTATTAAATTACAATTCTGTTGAAAATTGATATGTATTCTGATTTTACTTACTTTACTTATACCTAACTCAGTAATATATTTCTGGACTTCAGCTGCACTTGCATATGATTGTGATCTTCCCAGAATAGGGCCCCGAGGGTTGTTTTTAATTAAATCAGCTCTTTGGTTTAAAAACCGATGGCACTGGACATTGAGGATTTCAACAAACTCTGATTCAAACTCCTGGTCTTGGTACCAAGCACCACCTGTGAGTGACCTGTCTGGTTCTAAGTTGTACAGCATATATACTTTCTTTTTTGATGCCTGAAACAAATGGGTAGGAGTTACTAAAAACATATACTTTTTTCTTTCAGTGATAATATACAATGACTACATTAGGGTGTTGCATAATAGAATGATAAACACAGTTTTGCACTTGATGCCTAAGCATGTAATGTAACAGGGGACTTTTTAATGGTGTTATAGGTAATATAGTGTTTAAAGTTGATCACTTTAGACTAGTAGTATTTTGCTTGGTAGTACGTTTTTCTTTTAGTAAGTCTAATGCAATGGCAACTTACATTAACACATTTCACAGCTTTGATAACTTTTTTAACCTCAAGGTTTTTTAATACTTTGGTAAGTTGAGTGTTAGCTAAGTTTGAGCGAACTCTTATATCTCGGATCCATATTCCTTTGTCTCCAGCTTCCTCAATTAAATTGTACACAACTTTTTCTTCATTATCTGCACCTTTAACAGCTTGCTTGCTCGATTGTGTTTTGAGCCTGTTGAAACATAACCTCTTTGAAACTGTTTATATAGTATGGGGCTTATCACGATATCAATCATAACAATCATATATCTATATATCATTTATAATCTTACTTGTATATGAGAGCTCCACCTTGATTAAATAGATCAAAATGTTCCTGTTTTAGGAGTTCGTTTATTGCAGCAACTAAATCGGCAGAAGAAACTTCTGGTATTGCAGCAGTGATGTCTTGGTGAGATATTCCTTTTGGATTTTTCTTGGCTACGTTTATAATTTTGTCTTTGAGCTCCGTCGTAACTGTAGCACTCATTGTGATAACTTACGCTAATTTTTGTTTAAATTTTTAGTATATACCTATTAGTAAAAGACACGGTAAAAGGTAAAAGACTGCTCTTTTTCGTGAAACAAAACGAAATAACAAATAAAATAATAACACACGCAGAGCGCACAGCGCAGATCACTATATCTCTAACACGAGTTACGCGACTACGCGAGACAATCGCAATTCGAAATCAAGAATTCGATTGAGCCGTTTTCCGATGAGACAAAAATAGTTCTAACGTGCGCACTAGATGGCGATAGTGTAGACTCAAAAAAGATTTGTCTGGGGATCTAAAAAAATTTTTTTCAAAGTAAAATAAGCTAATGTCTATTTCAATAATTTGACTTGTTTTGACCAACATTTTTTTTTAATGAACCTAAGGTAGCTGATGGCACGAGACGCCTATACTACCGAGCTAACCGAGCTGACTATTCGGGTTAGCGCCGAGGGCGCAGGATGGTTATTGATTATTGATGATTATAAATAGTATGGGATGATACCTGGAATGCGTTACGGCTGCTAGCAAGAGGGCGTCTCAGACGGCTCGACCTCGGCTCGGGCTAATGCCTGGGGACAGAGTGTTTGGCACCTCCTGGTGCCCTAGCGGAGTGGGGGGTGAGACACCCTCCGACCTGAGTCGGTATCGAACTCGCTAACGCGTGAATCTATGTCGGCTGACCTATTATTGGGGGTTACCATCAAAAGCAAAGGGGGGGCGCTTTGTCGGCTGACTGATTCGAGTAGTAGTGCAGATGTCATTTGACTTAAGTTTTGACTCACAATATAACACTCTTGCCTTTTATTCTAAGGAAGCCTCATTGTTCCGAAATTTGAGCCGATCAGATTGTGTTCAGAATCAGTACCCAGGTTAACGTATCGCAATGTGGCCATAAATGATAATAATTTAAAATTACATAATATTATTTGATTTTTGTGCCCTATTTATATTCGATCGTGGTTCATGATATGGACAGGTGGAATTCGATGTTTAATAAAAACTCAAAATTTGACAGCTTACTTTGGAAAATACGCGGTTGAAACCGGAGGGTGTGGAGACCATGAGCATGACCATCTAGCGTCAGCGTCAGCAGGCAATGGGAAATAGGCGTGTCGACAGGTCCTGCAATTATATTAAATTATTGGATATAATGACAGTATTTAAATAAAATATATTATATACCAATTTTAATTTTGATATTTTATAGTTTAACTTACTTTATGATCATTCAAAGCTGGATGGGCAAGTCCATTTTAAAAGTACGAAATTATTAGAAAATGTATTTATCATTGGATAACCCATTCAATTTCAAGTTGCTTTTGTTATGAAACCAGTTTCCTAAACGCAATATTTAATATAGCTACCATACAAACTTTACGCGCGACGCATAGAAAATACGACAGTGTGACGTCACGTTTCTGTAGTGATTTGTATAAAGCGTTTTTGGGAGAGTCCAAAATTGTGATTTTAAAATCGTGATATCACTGGAAGTTTTCAAGATAACAAAGTAATTCTTTCCCCTATGTTTCAGTTATTGAGTAACCTTTTGATGGCACATTAAATAAAAAATGAGTCGACATGCCTAATGCTGAAGCATTTCTAGATGGCCAATAGCCATGGTCCCAAGTTTACCCGAAGCTTTCTTATCATTCCCGAGCATGACAATAGAATAGGGATGTTAACAATTTTTCGGAACTGCTTTTTATTTTGAAGATTGACGCATGTTTACCGTAAAAAAACATTTTATTTCAAAATATCAGTATTTTCAATAGGTAATTTCATGCTTCTACAATTCAGTTACTATTTGTTTTTCAATTTATAAACTAAACATTAGGAAAAACCATTCTGTATAAAGTTTGGAGCGCTACAATTAAAACTTATGCGTTATACAATAAAAGTTTCAAATAAATCAGGTGACAAATATTATTATCAACAATAATGATCTCTACAAATGTTATCGTACGATGCGCGGTTCGCGAGATAATATTCAATAAAGCGTGTTTCCCAAGATGGCGGCTGAAGCGAACCCCCTCCCTCCGCGCTACTTGGATTTACATTCAGGGGACACCCTTGAACATATTCCAAAAAAAAAATACCAGGTCCCGTACGTTCAGTGTCTCCAACTATACCGTAATTACGGTAGACATACTGTAATTTTGCTGGATTTACCACCTACCGTACCATCTATGATACGGTATCAAAAACTACCGTAATTTACGATTTTGTTGTATTCCATAAATTTATCAGTCAATCAGTAGTCGTTATTGTTTTTTAGATAATAGCAACATTGATTTACAATTTCATGCTTCAAATATTATGCCTACCACACTCCAATGCTGACCTGTGAAAGAGTTTTCAGTCAAATCAATAACATAAAAAACCTACAAAAGGAATAAATTAGTTACCAAAACTAAAACAGGAAATTTGTTAGCCGAACAATGTATTAAAAGACATGGCATAGATTGTGTCGATTTCAACCCAACCGATAAAATGTTAAATATGATGAACACTTCGATGTATAAAAATTAATAGTAAATACATATCTAAGTACCTACTAAAAACTAGATAAAACGCATGTCTTTTTTAATAAATAGGTTTACCAAAAGTTTTCTGAATTTTTTTTAATTATTACCGTAATCTTTACCTGGTAACACCGTATTTTTTAACGAACGAGTTGGAAACACTGCGTACGTTGCATTACAAACCTACTTTATTTGCTGCGGCGCTTGGACTAATAGATCGATACGTTTTCCGTCGATTTCGATTTTCTAATAAAAATCGGTAAGTAAATCGAAATATCGATGTTTTAATTCAATGTCGACAACATAAAACTATCATGTGGACACTGACTGTCTGACATACATTGACGGAAATGACGGATTGACATTGACGTTGAAAATTACTTCAGAACTATTATACCTAATTACCTAATAGATACCTAGCGATTTCTTCTAGCATTTTTTATTTTGGTGTCGGTGCAATATTTCGATGATTTAAAAAGTACTTTAGGATAATCAATTATAAGCAATGGCGCTTTGACGTACGCGTCGTCCGTTTTTTATTAAAAAAATTAGATTATATATTATATTTATACTTGACATTGGCGAAATTGTGAGGCTAAACCAAAAGAAAAGCCATAAACCAAGAGTTGAAGTTGAAGTAGGTACCTAGATAGCGAGGATCTGAGTAGATAGCATTTAAAGAAAACATTTTTTTTTTAATTATTACGTGGCTTCATACTTAATTTGGCCACTAAAATACTGGATGGTGTATGTGTACTTTGCGGTTGATTGTATCATGTAGACATAGGCTGCACGCTGCACTGTTTTTTTTATCTTATCATAGATCACATGAATTTTCATTACATTTGCAAGTTACATTTGGCCTGCTTAATGTTTGGGGTTTTGAAGTTTAAATGCCCCAAATATTTATACGATAAGCTGTCATGGAAAAAAAGTGATAGGCCTCTTCGCCAGTGTACCACGCAGCTTTCGATGCAGCGGCACGGGTCTGCCGCTTTTAGGGGCAGTTTCCGTTACGCTTCGACGAAATGCTGGAATAACATTCCTCCGCCAATAAGGAACCTGCAAAGTATTTATTGTTTTAGGTTGCACCTTAGAGAATTTATTTTTAGACACCAGAAGGGAGAGGAGCAACTTAGAAACGATACCAGTGCTATTTGAGGGCTATTTGTTACTTTTTGATTATATGTATAAATATTTTATGTCTATTAACTCTTATTTCAAATTATTTATGTTCACGTATCATCAGCTTGCCATAGTTAGGTAATTCGTTGTAAGGGGTTGCATTTATAAATAAGTTTAGTTGAGTATGAGAGCATGTACATGTGTTTTTTAAATTAGAATATATGTATGTATGTATTGTATTGTTATGTGATGAGGCTAGGTAAATAAAATATATTATGTGGAAGATTATTATTAGCGTAAGATTATTAAGTGTATGTGGTGTGTGTCGTCATTCGCCGGCACCAGCGGAAGACCAGCGTCGGTTGGATCCAATCGGCATTATGCTGAGCTGGGGCCGGGTTGTGACAAAAAAACATAATTTTAATAGATTTCATAGAACGATGTATGTATATGTATATAAATTTGGATGTGTGTCTTTTTTGTCACAATAAACAATTTGTCATTTGTCATTTTGTCATTAGCAGAATCCTGAAAATTGTTAGTTGATAGTCGATAGTCCGTGTAGGCCGAGGTCGATGTCGTGGTGGTGGGGCGATAGCTTTGAGGAAAGTTGGCCTGAGGGCGACAGTGGTGAGAATACTGTGGTATTGTGGTGAGTGGTGAGTACTGAGTAATTCAGTAACGGCAGGACTCTTTGCTGAGTCAGCCCGGGGAAGTACCACACCTTTGTCAGTTATTCTACCGCCAAGCAGTAATGTGCAAGCATCACTGTGGTCTAGTTTGCAGAGCAATATTTCGGCAGAAAAAAATCGTCTCATGTGTTTTTTATATTTTTATTACATACCGGAGTTTTGTATTATGTAGTAGGTACCTATTATTATCCTATCGTATTGGTAGACAAATGACATTAGTTACAAAATTAAATGAGAAACAAACCAAAATAGTAAACACAGTTATCGAGGTTATTTATTGTAGGTAAATTTTAGTTAAAAACCGCCAGACCGATTTCGATAAAATTTATGTGGAATCACCTCTGAACTATGGCCTAAGGATCTACCAAACAAAAAAAGAACCATTAAAATTGATTTACGATTGGCGCAGATATCGCGTAACATACATACACCTACAAAAAAACATAAAACGGAATTGAGAACCTTCTCCTTTTTTGGATTCGGTAAAAAATACATCTGGGAGTATTTTTAGAACTCTGGGTTTAGAACCTACAACCGCACGATTATGAAATGCACAGCATGCTCATGCTGACTCATTTCTAGATGACCAATGGCCATGGTCCCGAGTTTACCCGAAGATTTCTCATCCTTCCCGAGTGTGACGCTAAAATTCAATTCACAGCCCACGAAAAATCTGTCGCAAAAATCGCGGCAAAAGAAGTTTGCACTTCAAAAACGAACCGACCTCCAAATGTACCAAAACAATAGCACTGCCTTCAAACCGCGGCAAACGCAGCGAACCGCGGATCCACGATCGGCCACGCGACCACATACTATCTACTCGCACCCAAATACGAGTTTCTCCTCGGGGTGATCCCGGCGTACTTTCGGTATTCGGGTTCGGGTGGTTTCGGGCGCCGCGCCGGTGACGGGGCTTTACCCCTGAGGTGGGCTTGAACGCGGTCAGACCCCAGCCGAGACGCAGAAGAATGGAAGAGCGTCTCCACGTTTCAGCTATGTGTACCTATATGCGGCAAAGGAAAGAATTTCGGTTTTAGGGGCCACTCGTAGTTTTGAGTCCAACAGAACTTATCCGTCTCTGTAAGCGGAAGGGTTGTTTATTTGTAGAAAATATCTTCAGAAGTTGAACACCAGAACACCAGTTTTGAGTCCAACAGAACTTATCCGTCTACCAGTTCAATGGAGAATATCAACAAGAAAAAGAAGTTCTCTATCCTGAAATACACGACGGGTAGTATGAAGAAAAAGAAATGTCGAGCGCACAGCATTTCGGAACCGGAAGAGCAAGATTACCGAACGCGTGTGGGGCTCAACCAGCGCACTCCCCCTCGCAAGCTGAGGGGCATCCTGAAACATGACAGGGACAGAGAATCTTCTGAAGAAGAGGAAGACCTGGAAGAGCCCCCGCTGCTGAGGGCGCAGGATAAGTACCTGGTGGGGCGAGTCCCCCGGCCCGCGGGCAGCCGCCCCGGCCGCGGGCGGGGGCGGACTCTCCATACTCATCAGGAAAAACACTGCAATGACACCGCTACAGAGCCTCTTCCAAACACAAGGGTCCGAGAGTGGCTCAAATCGGCGACGTATCCTGAGGAAACTCTCCAGAAAACGATCCTACTGAATTATAAAAACTTGTATCTAATTACCAAATGCAAATACATAATCTGTAAGCGGAAGGGTTGTTTATTTGTAGAAAATATCTTCAGAAGTTGAATATTTTACCGAACACCAGAATCCACAGTCACCTTAGCAATTTAGCAGCACACGTACTGTTTTCAACGCCATGTTGTTGTTATGTCAGACAGCGCCATGAGTGTTAAGAATCGGAACTAAAAATTGTCAAAGCGGCGGCTAATCTTTCGCTTTATTACATTACGGCTAGCCGTTTTGAATGACGTATGGCGTCGAATACATTCCGGCTGTTTTTCAATCAGCCGCTTTCAATCTGGCTAATCGTCAAACCGCCACTTTACAAAACGGCCCTGGTTTTCAAAACGGCTAGCCGTAATGTAATACAGCGGATTATACGATCCGGCTGCGACACCTTTACCGACTACCAATTTAATAATATACTTGCCTATAACGAGGTGTGTAATCTGTGTTTATAACCAAAGATTGTAGAACTCAAAATTAGCCCTGAACATCTTGACATTGGTAACAAACTGTAAACATCTCTGTCTCTGTCTAAGACATCATCTCGCTCGCGCTAGTTATAATTGGTGTCATTCTCTCTCTGTCACATTGATGGTAGTCATTGTAAAATTTTAGTGGGTGTGTAATTGAAAAATATTTAAAATAATTTAAAATGCAGTACTTACGCATGAAATGTAATCCCATTCGATTTATTTGAATTTCTAGAATTATTAGAACACTTTTTGAACGCACAGGAAGGCATAATCTTTTATATTTATGTTCAAAATGATCAAAATCAGTGATAGGTAACAAGAACAAAATTAAAAATTTTGACTAACCCCCGACTACCTTAGATTTGTTATCTGTACAGCATTCTATTAGTCAAGCCCTTTCATTTGATACCCATATTAAGGGAGTTGTGAAAAAAGAAATGTATTTCGCCATTTTGTGGAAGCGGCCATCTTGGATTTGTTTTTTTTTATAGTGCAATGTATTCTACTAGTCAAGCCATTTTGTTTGATACCCATATTGAAGTAATAGTGAAAAAAATATATATAATTCGTCATTTTATGGTGGCGGCCATCTTGGATTTGATTTTTTTATAGTGTTTAGTATTCTACTAGTCAAGTCCTTTCATTTGATACCCATATTGAGGTAGGTTGTAAAGAAATATTTTGTACGCCATTTTGTGGAGGCGGCCATTTTGAATCGATATTAACCAAACATAGCTAAGAACATCCGCACGGACTAACCTTCAAAAAAAAAACCGCATCGAAATCGGCCCATCCGTTTGATCTCTACGGTGCCACAGACAGACACACACACAGACAGACAGACAGACAGACATCGACGTCAAACTTATAACATCGATCACTAAATACGTTCCGCCATGATTAATTAAGTAACAAACATCCAAACATTGACATTCATAATATTTACAGGACAACGTGGGAACGGCTGAACACATTCGGAAGGAATTCGAAACACGTACTTAGTTTGTACTCAAAAATAGCAAATCTGTTACTTATAGGTTACTGTGACGTCAGAAATACTAAGCAAAGGACGATGGGCACAAATGTATGGATTCTGGTCCCAGCTCCAATCGGAATGAATGATAAGTATACCGTTGGATAGATATTTTTGTGTGGATTATGAATAACTATGGCGCTAAGCTCGATTTGCTGTCCGATCCTAGTTTTTTAATTTTTTTTATTACGTCCTACAAACACTTTTATTAAAATTTTTCTTGAATTTGGAAAATTTGGTAGTGTTATCATTTTTAACCTCCGACAAAGAGGGGTGTTATAAGTTTGACGTCGACATAGAACAGATAATATAGATAGAACGGACACTCCCCACCCCCCGCCAATTTCAAGCTTCCTCACCCCTCAGGCCGTTTCGAGTACGCTAGGAGCATCATGGTGAGTTGTTGTGCTGTTTACGGCTGTCCGTCAACTAAACGGGACAAAATTAAAAGCTTTATTTAATTTCCTAAGGATAAAATATCGTAGTTTTAACTCAAAGTTCTTAACTTACACAGCCAGTTTTGGGCACGGATTGATAATGCCTGGAGGAATAATTATAGTGACAGAATAAAGTTTCCTTCTTGGGTAAATGTAAAATAATATGCGAATGTGTACCTACTAACATAAATAGATATCTAGGTACCTATCTATCATGGGTTTCGTTTGATTTTACGGGGCAATACATACACCCTTTTAATTAGAATAGTATATTTTAACTCCATTCTATTTATGTAACTCAACATTATAGCAAGTTTGTAGACTACTTTACGTCACCAGGTGAACTCACGGGGCACAACTACTCAATAAAACAATTCAGTAGCCCTAGCTCTAACGCACACATTCACGCGTGTGTACAAACGACATCTGCGTAGTTGTGTGAAGAGTAGGTAACTCCACAGCGGCGTTTGTAAGGAATTTTAGTGGAGTGTCCGGGGTGTGACGTCGATGTCTGTATGTGTATGTGTGTGTGTGAGAGAGAGTGTATGTGTGTAAGTGTCTGTCTGTGGCATCGTAGCTCTCAAACCGAAGAACCGAGTTCGATGCGGTTTTTTTCATTCGAAAACCAGTTTCCTTGGTGTGGTTTTAGCTATGTTTTATAGAAATCGGTTCAGTGGATTACAAGATAGGGGGAGTTAAATAGGGAATGAACAATGGAATGTTTTCAAATATACTCAAATGAGGTATCAAAGGAAAGGGCATAAGAGCGATAAGGGCATAGAGAGCGAGAGAGACAACAATACTTGTCCATTGTTTAGATAAGTGCAAGTATCATAAAATCGTTCAAGTTAAACCAGCAATATGATTTTTTAAAGTCTATTTTGAATTAAATATCTGGTATCTTCTGAGGACGATGGTTCTAAACGGACAACATATACGGGCTTGCTGCCATAGTAGCTTTTGTTCTCTTGATAAAAAACTATCCAACTATGGTAAATTCATTTTAATTGGACGTGGGGCCCAAAACGCCCATCATCCTTTGGTAAAAAATGAAACAGAGATAGCTTATAGTCGAAATACCACATACACTACCTGTCAACCCGAATAGAACCATTGGCCCTAAGGAGGTATGTAATCTGTGGCCCTAAGAAAACAAATATTAACGTCAAAACGACACAACGAATTGGTTTGACATACGAAACGCAGATAGTTTAGAGTCTAAAATTTCACATGGAGTAATAAATCTATATTCTCATTTAACTCCATATTATATTAAATATATGCGCCCGTTTTAGCGTAGATAATACAGGTGTTTTGGATGCACAATCAAAATAACAAGCAACGTTATATTCTCATTAGATGGTGCTAATGTCAGTTTAAATCTCAAACACTAAGCCCCATTTAGATCAATGTTTTGTTATTGTGGTATGTATTTTTTCTTTCATCACTAGGTGGCGTTACTGGTATTCTAAATTGTACTAATGAGTTTTATTGCTGCTAAAATGAATTTTATGCCGAATTTGGATTCTTTCGTTCTTTGATTCTTTTTCTGTGTTACAATGAGCCGTTTTCCGACGAGACAAAAATAGTTCCAAAGTACGCACTAGATGGCGGTAGTGGAATTTCAAAAAGATTTGTCTGTACCATAGACTCTCAAAAGTGTAATTACTATGAAGCCCTTCCCAATGTTCAGGGAAAAAGTGTAAATCTAAATGATTTGCTATAACTAAAAATGTTGGAGGTTTCCCAAACACATCACTTATTTTAGGTAAATTATAATTTTATTTTCAGCTCAGCTGATGTAATTTTACCTTCTATAAACCCTAAATACTCGAAGAAAATTTTTTATACCAAACAATTTTTCTTCTTTTTTAGTGTTAATATATTGGAAATAGTCAATTAAATTGATAATGCAATAAAATTTGATTTTCAAAAAAAAACTTTAAAACTCGGTGCAGAGCTGCAGAGACACAAATTAAGCAAAAGTAAAAGGAAAATTAAAACATATAAATGGCAACACTGAAACGAAAATATTTATCTACGGCTGAAGGACTAGTATCCAATGTATCCATGGCCAAGAATGAATAAAAAAATAATAGTGTTGGGACATTAGTTACCAAACGACGACTATTAGAGAACCACTCCTTAAGTTTTAGTGAACTATGCGAATTAGCTCATCGATTATCTTGTTCCGTGACCGTTATTTTTCGGCGATCCACTATTGTTCAGGAATGCCGCATGGTCAACTGACTGATTTAGTTCACTCTTACCCGAATTGTATGTTACGTATTCAACGATTTTATTAGACTTCGTATTTTGTAGTGAACATTTCTTTAGCATCGTTGTGATTTGAAAATCAAACATGAGACAACAATGAGACGAAAAAGCGACAGTAAACAGAACGTTAAGCATTTCTAAAGGATCACTTCTACCAAGTATTTTTTTTCTAGATACAGATTGTCTAGACATTTTGAAGAGATAAAAACATAGAAATGATAGATGGTATATAATACTAAAGTATTTTACATAACATGAAATAGTTAAATATTGGAGCGCAGTATGAATTAAAAATTGCAATAACGAAACCAACCAAACGAAACGAAAGATGGGAGCGAACTAGTTCGCTCCCATCTTTCGTTCGTTTGGTCTTTTTCAGATATTTTAGAGGATAATATTGCAATTTTTAATTCATACTGCGCTCCAATATTTAACTATTTCATGTTATGTAAAATACTTTAGTATTATATACTTTAGTGTTTTACGTAACGTTTTCATTCATTTCACGTGAATTGAGAAAAGTTCCGGCTCCGTCAGTCCAGTCCCAGTAGTCCCTCACTATGTGGCGCAGTGGCTTTTGACATTGACATCGCAATCTAAAATTTAAAAGCGCCTCCTATCGTCGTTTTTTGGAACCATTTTTTTTTTATCTCGTCGGAAAACGCCTCATTAAGTTTATACATTAACATTTCACTTAGATTTTGCTTTGATTTATAGGTTCAACTTGCTTCAGTAACATTAAAACTCAAAAAAAATTAATCATTTTGAAGGCTTCATTCCAAATTTTACGCGGGCGAAGTCGCAGGTAACAGCTAGAGAAAAAGAGATAAGTAGGTATAAGATCATGCACAACAGCTTCAGACTTTTCAAAATGTATCCTATAAAAATCCTACAAACTTAACAATTGCGGCTATGTTCGTTACTACGAAACCTACTTATTAAGTATGTTTGATTTTGTTTAAAAGAAGAATAATAAAGATGATATGATTAAATATATTTTTTGTGAAAAAACAAATTCACTCGGGTTTTCAATGGCTACTTTTCCAAATTTAGTTAATTTTGACGTACTTTCAACTAATGTATAAGTCCGTAACATCTGCTTACGCGAACGAAGTAGCGGGTTCAGCTAGTACATAATATATATACATAGATAGATAGATACTACTTACCTATGCCTACTTACTACCTCGTACATAGTATCTACGAGGGTCAAACTGAAAGTTCTTAGAAAATCAAAAACTGATTACATTAGCCAGTTATTAGTTTTATTATATCTTTTCAAAATATTGTCCATTCACGTCAATACACCGCTGCATGCGATGGAACCACTGGGAAAAGCACTTTGCCCACTCGTCCTTAGGGGTCTCTTCAATGGCATCGCGATACGCAGCCACCGCTTCTTCAGCATTCATAAACCGCTTTCCTTTAAGTTTTTCTTTAATTTTTGAAAATAAATAAAAATCACAGGGCGCGAGGTCGGGGCTATACGGCGGGTGACCCAGTAATTCAACGTTTGATGTCGCCAAATAGTCGATCGTTCGCTTGGCGGTGTGCGATGAGGCGTTATCGTGGTGAAGGAGCATCCTACTGCGAGGTCGTTTCTCTCGAATTTTTTCCAAGACAAGTTGCAAACAATTGGTAGTGTACCATTCTGCAGAAACTGTTTTTGATCCTCTAACACAATTGTTGCGAAATGACCTATCCTTCCAAAGAACGAGGCCACCATTTTTTCCACGCACTTCGATCTCTTCACTTTAGTTGGCAACTCCTCGAAAGGAAACACCCACTGAGCAGATTGTCTTTTGGTTTCAGGATCATAACAGTAAATCCAGCTTTCGTCACCTGTTAGTATGTCGAACACAGCATTTGAGTCACCTCCGTTAAATCTTTCAATCATTTTACGGCACCAATCCACACGATGGAGTTTTTGAGCCTCAGTCAAATTATGAGGTATCCACCGGGCGCAAAGCTTCCTGACCGCTAAATGTTCGTGTAGGATTTTGTACACTTGACTCATACCGATGCCTAAGCTTGTCCGAATCTGCTGATAGGTCACTCTTTTGTCTCTATCATACGCCGCACAACACAGATGTTATCTTCAGTCGTCGCCGTAGAAGGCCGTCCCGTCACGTAAATCATCAGTGAGATTAGTGCGACCACGTTTAAACTCATTAAACCAGTTGTAAACAGTCGCACGAGATGGGGCTTCATCGTGAAAGGCCAGTCGTAGTCTATCATAACTTTCTTGTTGACTTAAATGACATCGAAAGTCATAAAAAATCATTGCACGAAAATTTTCTCGTGTTAAATTCATGTTGACGTGACACAGACAATTTTCAATTTGCCGCCAAATCGTAAAACAAATGACAAATGAATGAAGTATATACTCAGTAATATTGGCAAAGAGTTCTATTTTCAAATTATAGAATTATTTTTTTATTATATTGTTTATAAGTGGCCAGTTCTAAGAACTTTCAGTTTGACCCTCGTATCTACTAGCTTTTTGCCTAGACTGGTACCGACTTCACATGGATGAGTGAGTAGCGGTTATAATAATAACCTAAGTATATTAAATTATTTTTACTTTTGAGTGCCTATTAGTGGTGTTGAAGTCGGTTTAATTTTTTGGTAAAAATAGTTTATTGTCCTTTAGTGGTTGAATAAATTTTCCTCGAACTAAAATGAGATCAGCCCAAAGAGTTTACATAAATATACCTACCTACTTTATCTAAGGATCAGCCCGTTTAAAAAAAACTGTTTACGGTATTATCGACGGCGTGTCGACGGCTATAAAATGTGCTTGTCTTGTTAAAGCTTCCTTCACCTTTATAGGTACATAGTCTCTCATCGAATTCGCGTTCTGTTTGGTGAAAACCGGTTAGTCTAGTTCTTTTGTGAGTCTTGTGTCCTTGAGTCAAGGTGTTCACGAGTTGTTTAGATAATAAAGACTAAAATGAGCCGATTTCAGTTGAGACAAAATATTGACTAAACAAAATATCAAAGATGGCACCGATTTGCCACTTAGCATGATTGGAAAACCTATAAGTATTTTTACCCAAATCTAAGAGTTTCTGCCAATGAAATTGGGCCGATTGACATGCGTTATGTTGAATTACATCTTTAAAACCACTCTAAAACTAACAAGTTTGTTTTGTTGGCTGAATTATTCTACCGCCAAGCAGTAATGTGCAAACTTTACTGTGTTCCGGTTTGAAGGGCAATGTTTCCAGAGAAATTACATAATAACATCTTAGATCTCTGGGTGACGATCGCAGTGCAGTGCTAGGTAATGATATGACTCTTTATGTTCCAATAGCTGCGTGTCACTGTGCCTTTATGTGGCAGACATGTTGCTTACCATCAGGCACATATCCTGCTCGTCTCGTCTCTCTTTATTAAAAAAAAAAACATGTTTTTGATTCTTGAGAATACGGCAGTTTAACGCTGGCAAAACGTCGGTAGGTGGTTGGTAATTAAATAATATCTTGGATCGCGATTAATGTTGAATTAATGCTGTGTGCATCATCACCATCATCATCATTGGAGTTAATTGGAAGAAAATGATGAACATATTGAAACAAGCAGGATTGGATCATAGAGACAGAAGAATAAATAATATTTGAGTTATATAAGAATCAAGAGACAGTAATAGAATTGGAAGAAGAACAAGGAAGGGCAAAGATAAGACAAGGAGTTAGGCAAGGGTGTCCACTTTCACCACTTATTTTAAATATTTTCATAGAACGTGCCATAAGAAAACTAATAGAGTCAGGAAGGGGTGGGGTTAACATTCACGGGGAAAAATACAATTTATAAGATTTGCAGATGATATCGCAGCTTTGGCTGAAAACTCTACACAGGTGGAAGAACTGCTACAGGATATAGGCTTAATATTCACAGAATTCAGAATGAAAATAAACGTAAAAAAACTAAAATTTTAAGTACTTCAAAGAAGAAATCAATAACTAAATACCCAATTAAACTTAATTCAATTTCAATAGACAACGTAACACAATTCAAATATTTAGGCAGTGTGATAACCAATGATTCCAGAATGACACCAGACATTATAGTTAGAATAGCAATGGCAAAAAGAGTTTTTAACAATAAAAAGCATCTGTTTAAAGCCCGAATATCAAAGAATATTCGCAAGAGGCCGATTAAGATCTACATCTGGAGTACCTATTGCATTGTATGGCAACGAAATGTGAACCATGTCTCCAACGGATAGGGAAAGATTAGAGGCATTCGAAATGTGGTGTTGGACAAGAATGGAGATAATCAGCTGGAAGGAAATGAAGAGCAATGAAGAAGTTTTGAAGATGGTAGAGGAGAAAAGAACATTAATGGAAACAATAGCAAACAGAAGAGGGAAGATGTTGGGACATCTGATACGACACGACAACTTCATTAGAACAATAATGGAAGGTAAATTAGAAGGGAGGAGGAAGGGAGGTAGACCTAGGAGAAGTTACATGAACCAAGTGAATGAGAAAATAAATGTAGTGTCGTATCAGGAAGTCAAGGAGAAGGCGGAGTGTAGAAGTTATGGAAGGAACTTCACCGACAAGAGCGTCGCTCTTAAATTATGAATCAATGAACCAATAATGTGGATGTTTGTAATAATAACATCTAAACTGTGGAATGCGTTGCCTAAGTGGGGTTTTCTTGATAGATGCGGTCATGCGCAAACCGATGTATGCTAAAGAAATGCCTTCCCAATAATACGAGGCGTACGCCATACAACCAGAACCTCGGTTTTAGGTACTGGGTTCTACGTAGCGATCACGTATGTGCGAGTTGGCCCGAAGTTCGGAACAACAGTTACTAATTACTAAAAAAACCAGCCCGATCCTCAACCTCACGTTTCAACAGTAACCTGCCAACGCCGATGTTTTGACAACAAGTATTTTACTCACATAGTTTTTTATAGTTATTTAATTTTAGCCAAAACAGACAATTGCTCTTTAGAATTCACGTTTTATAAGCGTAATACTTAACATTTTGGAGAAAAAAAATTACTTATTTTATTTTTAATGTTATGTAGCATAAGTGCTGCGATCTGCGATCAGTTCAATTCCCGCAATCAGCACCCAGCGAGCAACACGGAAGGGAGTAGGCATACACAGCGTTTCCCCTCTGTCAAAGTAGAAGTCCGCATGGACCATGGAGTTTGATAATATACTGTGGCTGAGGGCGGGGCTAGATTTGTGAATGGTGCTTTATTTTTTATGTGTTAGTGATTTGGCTGTGTGAATATGATCGGCAATGGATCGGTACAGGTATGTTTTGTATGTAATAGTGCGGCTATGCGCTAGTGTGCAACTTTCCCCTCCCGCTAAAAATGACAGAGATATTTGAACAATTTATTTGTTAGCTAAGGACTCCACTCCGTGCTTGCGCGGAAGATCGAGTTGCTCGATGTCAGCACCCGTTGACGATTAGGTGTAACTACGCCCACATAAATCTAAATAGGTAATATAAAAAGTTCAATTTCAAAAAGTTTACGTTGTCCGATTTATCGAACTATCAGGAGTCTGAGAAACCCATGGTTCGATTAATCGAAACACAACAAAAAAGTTGAAGTTTCACTTCAATAACAAGAACAAAATAAAAAATTTTGATTTACCCTCGACTACCTCGGATTTGTAATTTAGTCAAGCCCATTTGATATCCATATTGAGGGAACTGTTTAAAAAGAAATATATTTCGCTATTTTGTGGTAGCGGCCATCTTGGATTTGAAACTTGTCATAGTGCATAGTATTCTACTAGTCAAGCCCTTTCATTTATATATATTGAGGTAGTAGTGAAAAAAAATAATGACATTCGCCATTTTGTTGTGGCGGCCATCGTGGATTTGAAATTTGTTACAATGTAGTATTTTACAGCCGAAAGGGCTTTTTTATATCCATATTGAGGAAGGTTCTGAAAAAATATTTTGTCCGCCATTTTGTGAAGGCGGAAATATTGAATCGACATTAACCAAACATAGCTAAGAACATCCGCACGGAAATCAACCTTCAAGTAACAAACCGGCATCGAAATCGGCCTATCCGTTTGAGCTCTACGGTATCACAGACAGACAGAGAGACATACAGACAGACATTGACGTCAAACATATAACACCCCCTTTTTTGGACCCCCGACCAAAACTAACCGATTAAAAATTGAGTTTATAAAAACATACTCAAGTTATTTCAATGGCCGACCCAAAATCTCACACAACAAGCTTGCTTGAAAAAACCTTTGGGTAGTAAGTACAACACGTGTATTTAATGAGCGCGAAACGTGACTATCGTGGCAATATAAATAGCATAATAATTGGTTGTCTTGAAACGTACTCGTATATAAAATAATTATAATTTAAAATCATTACATTGGTGTTAAATCTAGTTCCTACTGGGAAAAATGGATCTTGCTCAAGAAATGATATAATTGATTGATAATGATACCGTTCATTGATAATTAAATTTTCTCCAAAAAAAGAAAAGAAAATCCTCTTTAATTAAACTCAGACACTACTAAATTCCATATTTTTTGTTGAATCTACGAGTACTATTAATAAGTCATCCAGATAAATATAGCATAGCACATTAAATAACTATAATGTGCTATGCTATATTTATCTGGATTATTTCTAAAACTACAGCACCGATTTTTATTATAAAGTCTATGGGATCACCTTATAACTATGACCTACATCGATTCACAGTTGGCGATTGGCGGAGCGCGTAATATAGGTACATACAAAAAACATACAACCAAATTGAGAACATCTCATCATGAGAACATTCCCCGTGCGAGTGGAGCGGAGTGCAAGTAGAGACTGGGGAAAGGGACTGGAACACTTGGCAAGGTGACTCGACTGACATATCGGCCAAGTAAAATTCCTAAATCTTCCTGAAGAGGGTCCTTCACGAGCACTCTGATTAGAATTGGATATTGGTATTGGATTGGATTCAATTGGAGTGCTCAGTGGAAAGACAGTGGAAGGACAAGGGTCACAAAGTGGCCACAGAGGCAGAACCGCGGCTGTCCCTAGCCGCGGTGGTGAGGACGGACCTCTTGCTGCCGACCATTTTAGCCAAGATGCTCGACTGTGAAAGGTCGTGTGGTTGGGGCGTCGGACGTTTAGGGTCGTCCGGCGCCCCACCTAGGGATAGGCATTCGAGGTTGTGACGTGCTGCTTATCTCCAGCGCGTTCACCGGAGTCAAATGCGGATGTACTAACGCCCCTCCACGACGCGGGTCCGCAAGTCGGTCAGGGTCGTTGACAGGAGTGCGAAAAGTGACCTTGCGACCCTGACCATGCAGGAGAAATCTGTGGGGGTTTTGGTCGCTCGGGGCACCATGTTGGTCTCAAATTATACATTATCATCTTTGTTGTCTTCGCGTATAGCTACGGATTTTGAAATAATTTATTTTAGATATCGCTCACAGGCACGAAGGCACTTTGAGTTTTTACCATAGGAGGACGCAAGACATTGAGCTTGCTAACAAACTTATTCACATTTTTTGCGGGGCGCGGGGGGAACGTATATTTCTTTGTAAATTTGAACTCACACAAGAGTAACAAATCTCTGTTTGTACTACGACAAATGCTTCACACCTAAACAAAACATGCAAACATCTACGAAAAGCTTTATAAAACGCGGTTGAACATTTTTGTCAATAAAGCTCATTTGACACTCATATAGGGCTGTATGGGCACGAACGGGGTATGTTAGAACTAGCCTTGTCCCCTAAGAATAGTTGGTCTGAGCGAAAGCACGATATTTCGGAACAGTCGGGAAACAATGCAACCGCTTGTCTTGTGACAAGCTGTTTATTGTTGTTCCATCTGATGAACGAAATATGGACAATTGAGTAGCGTTAGCACGTACTAAGAACACATGCTTACCCGCTAACTTGCAAAGACTGCCAATTTTGAGATGTGGGGTAATGAAGGCACATAAAAATATTACCTACTTCACGTTTTTTTTTATAAATAGTGACGAGACGAACAAGACATGTGCCTGATGGTAAGCAACACGCCTGCCACATAACAGCACAGTCACACGCAGCTATTGGAAGATGAAGAGTCCAAATCATTACCTGGCACTGCACTGCGCTTGCCACCCAGAATTCTAAGATGTTATATCTCTAAGCCCTGTAATTTCACTGGAAACATTGCCCTTCAAACCGGAACACAGTAATGTTTGTATATTACTGTTTGTATTATTACAGTAATGTTTGTTGTCACGTATTTTATAATAACTGTTTCTCACATTATGTTACAGGCAATATCCTTAAAAATAAGGCCCCAATACTCCCAGACGCTTTCCTTTGGCCGTTTTGCTTAACAGACGCCTTAAAACTCCCAAAATAATGACTTGACTTCACATGACTGACAAATTCTCATACTCCATTTGTATACATTTTCGCCAATCATCCCCAAAACTCAATTTGAATGACAACGTGAACTTGAACGTAACTCAATGAAAATACGTGACGTCTGGCGGCTCTGGGATCTTGGACTATATGATAATTTCTCAAAGGTGAAAATATCATCTATGTAAACAATTTTCAGTTTTTTGCTGTTGCAAAATCCGATTTCGACAAAATCGTCGCAAAAACTAAAAGGATAAGGTTGAAATATAACGATATATCAAAAAAATTTTGAAAGTTGAACTCAGAAAGTCTGGAATGACACTTATTAGATTAGATTAGATATATTTATGTTGCATTCCGAAAAAAATTAGTTTCATAAGGAAAACTAATTTCCTGAATTCTACGCGTACGAAGTCAGTTGGTAGTCTTAAGAGTACAGACAATTTATTATTAGCGATAAAGTCACATTACTACTTTTGAATTTCCACCTTGTTTCTTGTTTTTAATTTGAGTGTAGTAGATAGACTTATATGTCTATTTATGGCATTTTCTTACTTCTTTATTATTATGTCAAATATTTTGTTAAATGAATATGAATAAACGTGAAAGTTTGTGTTGCTATAAATCCGCCATTGTGTTGCTTTCTACGTACCTACCTCTTTACCGACTGAATGTATTTGAATGATAGGCGGGTAGGGATAGCCGCGGTTCCGCCTCTATGGCCGCTTCGCGACCATTACACGAACTGCTAGAGGGCTTCTACACGCGCTATTATACATATATTATCACCAGGGGGAAGTAACTATTTTCTGATCTTTGACCAGGGGGTGAGGAGCGCGTGTAGAAGTTCCCAGATTCATCACACAACAAGATGCTACTAAGGCAAGTTGTTGTGTGATGCCCAGGGTGCACCACGTGGAGGTTCCCGAACCACGCACCCCAGGAAGTACATTACCTGGCTTAGCACATGTTAAAACTAGTGATTGTAACACTACGGCCCGGAACTAGTAGTTTTAGTTTTCCGTCTCAAATAATCATTATTGGAACGAAGTTCCTTATCGCGCGTTGTGAAAGGGGGCTAGACGGAAAAAAATCTTACGAAAAGTTGTCACGACACTTTTTGCTATTGTAAGCTGTGCGGCGTCGCATGTTTCTCTGTCTGTCTCTCTCTCTCTCTCTTATATAGAAAGCAAGCCAGATATTTTCATTTCTATTTCGCATTGAACAGTGTGGTGTCGCGACGATTATTTTTGTTGAGTGTATACAGGTTTTTTGTAAATAATAATAATAACATCCATTTTGAGAGCAAAAAATTAACGCGCACATAGTTGCAAATAACGTTTTGGCCTCCTCTCAGAATGGATGTAAGATTGGGTCCCGTGGTACTAAGGAGCTGCTCCTCATTGACACGACCATTTGCCAGCAAGTCAAACGAAACAAAGGAACTCTCTCCACTGCTTGGATTGACTACAAGAAGGCCTATGATGCGGTGCCCCATTCATGGCTGGAAAGGATTTTAGAGTTATACAAAATAAATCCAACTCTAAAATCTTTTCTAAGCAAATGCATGGGACAGTGGGTCACAGTCCTTCGTCAACCAGGTAGTGTAGACAGCTCATTTGATTCGGAGGACTTGATAAAGATTGAAAGAGGCATTTTTCAGGGTGACAGTCTAAGTTCCCTGTGGTTCTGCCTAAGTCTGAATCCTCTCAGCACTCTGTTGAAGGATTCAGAGTTAGGTTATCGTCTTCGTAGAGGAGGTGAGGTTATATCTCATTTGCTGTACATGGACGACCTCAAACTTTTTGCACCGAAACGCCAAGACTTGTTGGAGCTATTAAAAACCACGGAGGTTTTTAGTAACGCCATCAAGATGGAGTTCGGTGTAGACAAGTGTGCGGTCATGCATGTACAGCGAGGGAAAGTAGTAAATTCAGAGAATTTACAACTTTCCGAGACTATAACTCTTAGATCTCTCTCCGAAGACGAGAGCTACAAATATCTCGGTATGTCACAGTCTTTGGGTATATCAGCAGATGACATTAAGAAATCGATGAAGGAGCGCTTCTTGTGCCGGCTGACAAAAGTACTCAAAAGTCTTCTGTCAGGCGGTAACAAGGTGCGAGCCTTCAACGGTTGGGTAATGCCTCTGCTGATATACTCCTTTGGCATACTGAGATGGACTCAGACTGAACTCGACGCCCTGGACAGAAAGGTCCGTCAACTGCTCACAACACACCGAATGCTACACCCGCGCTCGTCTGTTATGAGACTGTATATCCCGCGGAAATGGGAGGTCGAGGCTTTTAAATGCCAAGAACCTTCACAACCGCGAGGTATGCAGTCTCAGGGATTATTTTCGCAACAGCGAGTCCGGGATGCATCGCGATGTTGTGGCAGTTGACAGGAGCTTCACGCCTCTTTCAATGGCAAACGAGAACTGGCGCAAACCATCGGTGCTCAGCACTGATGACCGCAGGGAAGTATGGAAGAGCAAGGAGCTGCACGGGCGGTTCTATCGGGCCCTAACGGGACCCGATGTGAATCTGCTCGCGTCGGTGAACTGGCTGCGCTTCGGGGACCTCTTCGGAGAAACCGAGGGTTTTGCCTGTGCAATTGCTGACGAGGTTGTCAAGACGAACAACTACCGGAAATATATAATGAAGGACGGTACGGTCGACATTTGTCGGGCATGCCGCCGTCCAGGCGAATCACTTCGTCATATTATTTCCGGTTGTTCGCATCTTGCTAACGGCGAGTATTTGCACAGGCATAACTTAGTAGCCAGGATCATCCACCAGCAACTTGCTCTTCGATACGGCCTTGTCGAGTGCGAGGTGCCGTACTATAAGTACGCACCTCTGCCAGTTCTCGAGAATGGTCGTGCGTTGCTCTACTGGGACCGCTCTATCATCACGGACAGGACTATTGTCGCCAATAAGCCTGATATCGTGCTGGTAGACCGGTCTCAGCGCCGGGCTGTGATCGTTGATATCACCGTACCACATGACGAGAACCTCGTGAAAGCCGAAAAGGACAAGCTTAGCAAGTACCTTGACTTGGCTCACGAGGTTACCGCCATGTGGGATGTTGATTCGACGATCATAGTCCCAATAGTCGTGTCGGCAAACGGCCTTATAGCGAAAAGTCTCGACCAACATTTCAAGAGACTTTCGCTAGACGGTTGGGTTAAGGGCCAGATGCAGAAGGCGGTCATCCTCGACACAGCGCGCATCGTCAGGAGGTTCCTCAGTCTGCAGCCCTAACCACCGGTAGCTTGGGCCCTGCCCCCGCTGCTGGCGGCACCCTAGTTTTTAAGTTTTTTATAATGTTTGTATTTTTTATATATGTATTGTAAAAAACTTAAAAATTAAGAAAAAATATTAAATGAGTGAATAATAATTCCTTCACTAATTAATCCAAAGGAACTTCGTTCCATCCGGGTGTCCCTTGACACCTCTCAAGTTTTTTTTTCCAGATCACCTCAATCTACTTGAACCTTTTTCTAAATTTCTCTTTATTGATTGATTGATTTCTCTCTTTTCCCGTTGTATAAAATAACTATCTACGTATAAAATAGCTCAAATACACAGTTTGTACAATCTACAAAGAACAATTGTTGTCCTACTAATATAGACTACAGGCCCGTGAACAAAATTCATGGGTCAAATGAACCACCAGGAGACCTATGTAGGATGATAGAAGGGTATAAAGTAATAAGATTCAGCACTATGCCTTCACTTCCAACTGAGTGCAATTGAAGAGAGAGGGTTGCAACCCGAATATCCGTGTTAGTAATAAATAAGTTAATTAATTTATATAGTGTAAAGCCTCCCATTTACGTTATTTAGTTCTATCTTTATTGTTATTTTTAGTTTGTTCAAGTTTAGGAAGACACTGCCTGCAGCAACACAGCTGACGCTAAAGCTACAGGCAGGGGCTACTAATGTATTTAATCTAAGTTATTATTCAATAAAGATATTTGTATTGTATTTGTATTAACCCCCGAATGCCTCGGATTTATTATCTGTACAATATTCTACTAGTCAAGCCCTCTCATTTGATACCCATATTAAGGGAGTTGTGAAAGAAATCCCACCAAAAATTCTGAAAAAAAACTAGCCAAGTCTCGATGGAGCTGTATATTTATCTCTAAAAAGTAATGAAATCTAGACAAAGCCGTGCCAAGTCTAAGGTTCCTTACTGCGATTTCTTTATTATTACAGTTAATGTTGTGTGACTTGGCCGTTGAAGGGTACACAATGGTATAAAACCAGGTGCTCCATGACACCATTGCACCAATCTGTCGCCAGAACCGCTACCATTGACGATGAAAAATTGGGGATTACTGTATCTCTAGAGACAAGCTGAGGGTACTTTATCAAGATACTTCAGACCTTCGTTTTTTGACATCAAATGAGGAGGAGAGAAGAGGACAAACAAAGTTGAATATTTTTTGTAAAGGCGGTATGTCGATCTTTGGTAGTTTGGTTGGGCTCTTGTGTTTTCAAATAAGGGGCACCAGGTAGGTACTCCAGATTTTCGATATTCCTATATAGTTTTTATAATTTTCCCTTTATGTGGCCATTAAACCCTAAGTCTGTACCAAATTTCGTCTCTCTGAGTTTATGGGAAGTACTAGTTATATTTTGATGATCATTAGTGAGTGTCGTAAATGCGAAACTTTGCATTCGCTTAACTTCGGAACTAAACGACGTACATACTTAAAATTTTGGATTTTAAATATGTAATTATAGTTTACTAGATGACAAAAAATTTCAGCGTTCTGGTCTTATCCAAAGGTTCTCAAATAAGGGCCTGAAAATGCAGCGAAATGGTTCCAGTAAAGGATGGTACGGCAGTGTTTGCTTCGCGCTCGACTTGGCGGGGCACTGCCGTGCCCCCAGATGTATTTCGCCATTTTGTGGGAACGGCCATCTTGGATTTGAAATTTTTCATAATGCAAAGTATTCTACTAGTCAAGCCCTTTCGTTTGATACCCATATTGAGGGAGTAGTGAAAAAATAATATAATTCACCATTTTGTGGTGGCGGCCATCTTGGATTTGATTTCTTTTGTAGTGTACTAGTAAAATACTATAGTACTAGTCAAGCCGAGTGAGGTAGGTTGTGAAGAAATATTTTGTCCGCCATTTTGTGGAGGCGGCCATCTTGAATCGATATTAACCAAACATAGCTAAGAACATCCGCACGGATATTAACCTTCAAATAAAAAAAACCGCATCAAAATCGGCCCATCCGTTTGCGCTCTACGGTGCCACAGACAGATAGACATCGACGTAAACTTATAACATCCTTTTTTTGTGGGGGGTTACAAATAAAAGATTAAACAAAAAATATAATAAAACAGCTCGGTCCGTTTTGTGGAGTTTAATATTTATAAGCCGTTTCGGACGTTGATTAAATGCATGTTTAATTATATTTAAAAAAGTGAGGCGGAAGCTTGCTTGTCTTGAAATATTAGTCTTGTCTAGATTTAGCGTCTCAGATTCGCCTGCCTACCGAAGTGAGCGGACGGCACCTGTGATACTTAGCTAATATGCATAAATCATTTATTTTCGTATTTGTGGTCGCTGTAGCAGCTCTAAGCAGAGCCTCCAGGCCTCCAGTCGTACAATGCCCGAGTGAGTCCCAGTTTCTAACACCTGTTTTACGTTCTACGTCCATGTTTTAGTGCAGTAATTAATTTTTAACATTTAATCGCATCGCATCTAATTATTAACATTTAATAGGTTTCGGCCATGTTTCAAACAAAAATAGAAATCGTAAATTTGCATGATAAAGTCCTTGTTGGCTTGGAGAGTGTTTGTTGTTGCTTGTCGTGTTACATCGCACCACATAGGTATGGTTTCTATGTTTTTCGCAATCTCTGTTTTTTGCAGTGAAAACTCTTTTTGCGCGCCACAGGTAGAATTTTCGTGGGCTGTGAATTGAATTCTAGCGTCAGACTCGGGAATGATAAGAAATCTTCGGGTAAACTCGGGACCATGGTCATTGGGCATCTAGAAATGCGTCAGCATTTCTAAATGGCCATGCTCATGGGCACGCCTACCGGTTTCACCAGCGTAGTTTCCAAAGTGAGTTATCAAATTGTAAGTTTTATGTTTTTACTTCTATCGGCAGTTCCTATGACTGCCAGTATTTTTAATAAGAAGTCTTGCGCGCCCCATCACGCCCCGTCGCGTTGTCTTGTTTGGACGAGCAAGACAGGCGCCTAATGGTACGCAACACGTCTGTCCGTACGTACGTCTACGCGATATAATAACTGGCAAACTACTAGTAAATGCACTTTATATAGCAAAATACATTTATATAAAATAGTCGGATAGCGTGGAAAGGTAAAAAATATTATTGAATCCATTTAAGTGTTAGTTGGATTCTCAAATTGAGGGGATCGTATCGTGTTGGTAATGTATAATAATTAATGTATATTTGACATAATATCTACATAGAATAAATTCATACATTTAGTAAGAAAGACAGAAAACAGACAACAGAGATTTAAACACCGTGTAGTTGTTATAAAACAGAAAAATAAAACTTGACATTCGACCATTATCACCAACCGCGTTGCCAACCCGGTTTTTTACTAGTAGGAAATTCATTTAAGGCCAGGTATTTCTGTCAAAGTAGGCATTTAACGCTGTCTTGTCCTTCGACCGTTCTGATGCGCCGTTTTGTGCGGAACAGGTTCAGAAATAACATTAAAATATTGTATGTATGTATTCTATGTAATTTAAACTCATTTTTTGTTCAACATTTGTTTATACTAGTGATAAGAGTTTTGTTGCTATATAAACTTCTCAAGAAAGTCATCTGATTCTTCATCTTTACAGCCGCTTTAATTAGGTATGTACTATTGTTATTTTTTATCCTTTAATTACTTCGTATTAAGTATTGTAATTGCATTATGTATTTTGTATTATGATTGTGACGCTACCAAGTGATGACTGTATCCTAAGGTCTGAATAAATGAATTGAATTGAAAAAAAAAACAAGAAATATTTATCTATACTCGTAGGCATACAAAAATAAACCATTTCTTTTTTGGTCACGTTTTAAGTTAAGAACGGCTTTACCAATTTCATGCATCTTTTTAAAATGTTTCCTAATACTTCACACGTTCGTCAAAAATTAAAAAAAAAATGCTCTGAAACATAAAGGCCAGTAAAAATAGACGGTTTCTTTGGTCAACTTTGCACTAAATGTCTAATCCAATTTTTTTGTATGAGGTAAAGATCACTCACTGAGCATAAAATCACAAAATGCTCACAGATCCAGGTGGATCTTCAAACGCTAATTGAAAAATATATAAATATATCCGATATTTTAGAAACTATTCACTTTATGGCAATAATTGTGGAAAATAAAATTTTGCATCTTTTGTTCCTAGTAAACTTTTTTTGTAAAACTTACCGTTTACGATTTATAGCCCATTTAATGACACGGTTGCGATGATGCTGATGATGGTGGATGAAAATGATGAGGTCTATGACGGAACTTGCAAATACAAATACTACATTTTTTATTGCTGTTTGTAGGTAAGATAAGATGATACAAAACATTTTATAAGTTGTCCCATACAAACAGGCCTCTGCGAGAGGCATGCAATATGTCTGGCAAGACAATTTGTTGTAGTCTTAATTTATAAATGAAAAAAATTATATAATGGTCAGCTGATTAAAGTCTTCTTCTTCCTCATCTTCTATTAATTTCTGTTTTTTATTTATGTCATCTGATTCTTCATCTTCGATTTATTTATGGCTTCTATTTGGTTATGATATATCTATATGTGTGAGATAAATGCTTGGTGAGCACAATTTCGCCAACGTCTTATGTTTCATCATGATATTGTCTTGCTTCTCTAATAGAAACAAGTTTACTCTCGACTTTATAACCCCAAGATTCAAACCATCGACAAAAACCCACTCTGGCAATGCATTTCACAGCTTAGTTGTTCTTATTACAAAAGTGGAGACCAAACTCTTCGTTCGACTCTTCAATCATGAGGATGAACGGTGCTGTTTTTTCGAGCAACGAGCAATATGATAGAATGACATTAATTTAAAAACCCCGACTGCAAAAATCAACATATAAAAAAATATTAGTCTAACAATATTTTAGTTACTTACCAAAATCCATCCGGGCGTTTGGAAAATAAGTGGAAATAGAAGCTTTACTAACATAAAAGATTTGCGCGAAAAACATAACCCTTCTTCCATTCGGGTAAAAAGGGAAATGTTTATGGTACTGGGAACAGAATTCACATCTTTTTTTTTACATTGTTATCATTAAAATTTTATCGTCGATGTCTGTCTGTCTGTCTGTATGTCTGCCGGGCACCGTAGAGCTCAAACGGATGAGCTGATTTCGATGTGGTTTTTTTTATTTTAAGGTTAATATCCGTGCAGATATTCTTAGCTATGTTTGGTTATTATCGATTCAAGATGGCCGCCTCCACAAAATTGCGGACAAAATATTTCTACATATTTCACAACCTATCTCAATATGGGTATCAAATGAAAGGGATTGACTAGTAGAATGTTGTACAGAAAACAAATCCGAGGTAGTCGGGGGTTAATCAAAATTTTTAATTTTGTTCATGTAAACTAAAAGGGGTAAAATAAACTTTTTTTCGGTAAAATAAACAAAAAATTAAACCGACTTCAAAACCACTACTAGGCACTCAAAAGCGAAAAATAAACTAAAATCATCATTATACCTAAGCGCTACTCACTCATTTATTTGAAGTCGGTGCCAGTCAGGTCAAAAAGTTAGAAGATTGATGCTATGTAGGCACAGGTAAGTAGTATCTATCCACTACCTGTTAGATTTGGCTGGCACCGACTTCAAATAGATGAGTGAGTAGCGCTTATAATAATAATGTTACTTTATTTTTCGCTCTTGTGTGCCTATTTGTGGTTTTGAAGTTGGTTTAATTCTTTGTACGAAAATAGTTTCCATTGAATCCGATGGTAAAATAATTTATTACTGATGTGGTATCGACGTCAGTTTGAGAATGCCCTATTGGTCTACAACATAAAGTAAACGGTGTTCTAATTAGTATTAGTGCCTATTCGCAATTCCAATGAAAACGGTATCAAAAATCAAGATCATAGTTCGTTCTTCAATAGTAATACCTACTGATATTGTCATGTTGTGGCACTATGATCGTAATATTAAAGATTTATCGGTTGTCAAAATTGCAAAATCAAGAAGTCTTCCGCGAGCGCCGAAACGCGACTGGTCGGGCCTGCTGAACGGCGCGCTAAGTATATATATTGTAAGTATTTAAACATAGTAAATAACTGATACTTTTTATCAAGTCAAACTCTGCGAATGCATCTATAACTTTTTAGTGGCCTTCGTTGAGTATAAAAATGTAGTTTAAAAATTCATTAGTTTAGTCATAATCTTGAAAAAACTTTTTGAAAAGGGGTAACTTTAGGATTTTTTTCTATCAAGTAAAATTCATTAAATCGTGTTACTAACTGCGTATTGCACTAGATTAGATCCTTAACTAATACATAAAAAAAAAATCAGAGTTTAATACACTATTTTATAGGTCTCAAAATGGTTTTAAAATTCCAAATTATGGCCCACCCGCCCTTAACGCATGCCCTTCTACCTGGCGGAGACGGTAGGGTTATGTCGGACTCGACAATACGATATGACGGACATTCATGGTTCCCTTACCGACTACAATCATCTACATATATTATATAGGTCCCGCTTACGACAGCATAGACGCTTTCATATTCTTCGGCGAACCCGCCTCGGCTTGGCCGTTTTGGGGTCCTTCTCTGGAGCTTACCCCCGTCAAAAGAACACCAAACCCCAAGATACGCCGTGAGCACCTCGGGCATTAATCAGTAAGTGGGTGTCAGGCGTCTGCGTTTGGGCATCCTTGGCCCCTCGGGATCGGTCAGGTCTGTGGCCCCGCCGCCTGGTACGTTTTGACTGTAGAGGATAGGGAGGATAGGAGGACAGCGCATCGCAATACCGGCATTATTATTGGCCTGCAGCCCCAACGCGTAGGCCATTAGACAGTGGCGACCCCGTCAATGCCGCGGCGAGCACCGTAATACCAATGGTTCTTTCCATACACACCCCATACCTCACAGTTATGATACACGCCACCCAACATCGTGGCCCACCATAGTTTAACCGCATCGTTGTCATATACAGCGAAACCTACATGATTACATCGACGTCTGCTTGTAGGCTACAAGGCTACAAGGTCTGTACCTACAGACTACAGAAGCCTCGGGTTCCTCCTCACTTTACCGCGAGTTATCAGGCCACGTTTACTAAACACGTCTTGACAATGCAGGAACCTATGGTAGAGAAGACGTTCAATTCGGCCAGCTTATAACTTATTATGCTAGCTTAGGGTGCTTTACGGTATTAATTAGTCTTAGTCTTAGTCAATTTAAGGGCGTGTGGGCCGTAATTTTGAATTTTTAAAACCACTTTAAGACCTTTAAAATAGTGTATTAAACTTTGAAAAAAATATATGTATTAGTTCAGGATCTAATCTAGTGCAATTCGCAGTCAATGACACGATTTAATGAATTTTACTCGATAGAAAAAAATCCCAAAGTAACCCCTTTTCAAAAAGTTATTTCAAGTTTATGACTAAACTAATGAATTTTTTTAATAAATTTTTGTACTCAACGAAAGCCACTAAAAAGTTATAGATGCATTCGCAGAGTTTGACTTGATAAAAAGTATCAGTTATTCACTATGTTTCAATATCTACCATATATATAGCGCGCCGTTCGGCAGGCCTGATCAGTCGCGTTTCGGCGCTCACGGACGACGGGCCTGTGCTTGATTTTGCAATTTTGACAACCGATAAATTTTAAATATTACGATCATAGTGCCACAGTATAACAATATCAGTAGGTATTACTAGTGAAGCACGCTATGATCTTGATTTTTGATACCGTTTCATTGGAATTGCAAATAGACGCTGATACTAATTAGTACGCTGTTTACTTTATGTTGTAGACCAAAAGTGGAGTCTCAAAAAACTGACGTCGATAACACATCAGTAAAAAATTCAAGTTAGGTATCATAAATGATACCTAACTTGCATTTATATGCTATTTAGGTAAATTCTTTGGTAGTAAGGTACTTAGTACATGGAAGAAAAGTTCTCACATACAGATTTTACCACTTTGGAAGAGACTTTCACGCAAATTATTCAGTTCAGAAAAAATGTTAGGAACTTCAATACAATTTTGAACACCTTTCCATAGATACACGTACGGTTTTGTTAGAATTTTTATTTTTATTTCTTTTCCAAGTTGGTGACACCACCAAAATTTAAATTTTTTTTTTTTTTCTTTTTTTGTATGAAAATGTTAATATTGTTCATAGAAATTTAGACACTCGACCAAATTTGATAAGAAGCCTTTAAGGCAGTAAAATTACTCGTGGAATTTAACTCTGCACTAAGTTTCCGATTCGTATTTTTTATATAAGGTTTAGAGTCATTTCCTGAGCATAAAATCTAGAGTCATTTCCTGAGCATAAAATCACAAAATAATAACAAATCCAGGTGGAGCTTCAAGCACCAGCTCGAAAAAACGTTTTTGGCCGATATTCTGAAAAAGTTATAAAGCCTATTATTATTGTAGAAAATAAAATTTCCCATCTTTTGTTGCCAGTTAAACTTTTTTTCGAACTTACCGATTACGATTTACTATGTCAAATTTGATGATAACAATGTAAAAATAATAAGATGTGAATTCTGTTCCCAGTAGCATAAACATGTCCCTTTTTACCGGAATGGAAGAAGGGTTATGTTTTTCGCGCGTATCTTTTGTGTTTGTAAAACTTTTATTTCCACATATCTTCCAAACGGCTGGATGGATTTTGGTAACTAAGATATTCTAAGACTAGTCTGACTCGCTAAAGTGTCCTTAGATAGTAGGTAATGTTTTTTGTAGTCGGGGTTTTTATATTAAAGTTATTCTATCATATTGATCGTTGCTCGAATAAACAGCACCGTTCATCATCATGATTGAAGAACGAAGAGTTTGGTCTCCACTTTTGTAATAAGAACAACTAAGCTGTGAAACACATTGCCAGAGTGGGTTTTTGTCGAAGGTTCGAACCTTGGGGTTACGAGGTACACTGTGCTTGTTTCTATTAGAGAAACAAGTTCCATCGTAGACCACATCAATTTCATCCACTATTATCGGCATCATCGCAATCGTATCATTAAATGGGTTATAAATCGTAAACAGTAAGTTTTACAAAAAAAGTTTACTAGCAACAAAAGATTTAAAATTTTATTTTCTACAATTATTGTCAAAATATATAGTTTCCAAAATATCGGCTAAAACAGTTTTTTTCAATTGGCGTTTGAAGCTCTACCTGGATCTGTGAGCATTTTGTAATTTTATGCTCAGTAAGTGATCTTTACCTCATAGAAAAAAATTGGATTAGAAATTTAGTGCAAAGTTGACCAAAAAAACCTTCTATTTTTACTGGCCTTTCATTACGTTTCAGCACATTTTTTAAAATTTTTGACGAATTTGTGAATTGTTAGGAAACATTTTAAATTTTTCAAATTGGAAAAGCCGTTCTCAACTTATAGTGTGACGAAAAAGAAAAGGTTGAGTTTTGTATATCTACGAGTAAAGATAAATTTAATATTTCTTCGTTTATATATCAAAAAAACTCTTATCACTTCACAATTCACAAAATTGTTATCACTAGTATAAACAAATCTTGAATAAAAAATGAGTTTAAATTACATAGTCCAATAATTTAATGTTATTTCTGCACTGTGGCACCGATTCCGCGGTCGGTGACGGTCGCGAGAACAAGACAGCGTTAAATGCCTAATTTGACAGAACTACCTGGCCTTAAGGTCAAAAAAAAACTGTAAATCAATATAAATTACAGTGTGTTTGGGATATAAAAAGGTAAGTTTTTATTAAATTTACGGCTGGTCTAGTCGGGAGAACGGCGACTGACGATCCGGAGACCCCGGGTTCAAAACCACGCGCACCACTGCCTTTTCGAACTCATGTACGTAAACATGAGTTCGTTCATTACAATTAGTATAACAAAAACATTACTTCGACTTCTACGTAGGTATTTAGTAGGTGAAAAATGCAAAATATTTTTTTTTAAGGCCTAATCTTAACAAACGGGCCAGGGACCCATCAATAATTAATTTACTAATTTGAGTCTTAATTGAACCACTAATACAATAGATAAAGTTGAATATAAACGTTAAATTATCAGTTAAATCTAACAAAAAAAAAACCTAGCTTTATTTATATGTCCTTTTAATCTAATAAACAAAATTTTTTTTTACTCGTCACATTGCCGATAACCAACTTTGTATTTCTAATACAATAAAGGAAAATATATATTTATATATATAAAATCTAACTAATTTTTACCTTAACTTAAACCGGTGAAGGAAAACGTCGTGAGGAAAAGAATCTTTCGAAGTCATCCACCAACCCGAGAGAAGGCCCTGAGTCCCAAGAGTGGGAACGTTTAGTGGGCTGTTTATGTATATACAATGAGTTTCATCCCACTATTATTTTTTTCTGGTCTAAATGGACAGTAACATAATATTGACCAAGTTGCGTTAAACGTCTATGTAACATTATACACTCCAGCAGTTGAGTCAATATATCTAGTTGGTATATTTACTCAACTGATAATATGATCTAATATTACGATCGTTAAATATGTTGTATTGTTTCCATTTGGAGGAATACATATAAATCAGTTTGTGGCATTTTTTTGCTTAAGCACAGCCACAGGTTGGACTGGTAAGCGTCTCTCCCGAGGCGGTGACGCGCCGATGGTTTCTGGTGCGTCACTGGAGCCAAATGCGGGGGCCCATCCCCCCGCGAGGCGGGCCCGCAAGGGTGCCGGCGTTGGGTCAGAATCGTCGAAGGGAGTGCGAAGAGTGACCCCGCGACTTGACTCACTGCCATGCTGGAGAAACCTGTGGGGGTTTTAGTCGGTAGGGGCACCACTTCACTTTTAGTAGTGGTGTCGAGTCCGACACACCTGCCGTGTCCCTACACGGTAGACGGTGCGTCAATGCATTTCCCCCACAAAAAAAAAGCGTTTCAACTTGAAACGTTAAGTCCACTCGTGAAACCCAGTGAAACTTTCAACGCACGAGGACGCTTGTCTTTAGACAAGATTATTAGCCCCTTGCCCCGGGGCCTCCACATCTCTAAATCCGGCCCTGGATGTATCACCATTGACTTTAACAGTCGAGGAAAATGCAAGAAGATAATAAATGTTCTTAAATCTTTCTGCCACGAGACCAGCGTAACCCGATATCCGTGAGCGTAACACTAGGCAGTGATTTGCAATGTTGGCTACTGTGTTCATCTGTGTTCAGCTATGATTAACAATTATTCCATCAAACACACAAATTCCTTGTCCCGTCACTATCGTGTATTTTTTTAATCTTTCCCTGTTCTTAAACACTGTTATAAATGTTTCACTTTTTATAGGCTTTGCTATAGCCATATTTTATAAATATGTAGGTATGTGTGTTAAACCGGGGCGAATTGTTAGTGCAATTCAAAAGTAATCAATAAAATCTTTCTCAATTTCAGATCAAAACTTCGACGACCTAATGAACAGAATCAGCATAATCCCGTGCGGCAAATCCTCATGCAAGTTGCCAAAAAATACTCTCATAGATGTTGAATTCAGATTTAAACCAGGTGAGTATGTCATTATCCCACTGTATAAACGCATGAGTGGTCTTCCCCACATGAAGAGAGTCAAGGCCATATTGGCCATCTTTGTCACTTTGTCATGACCTTGAGGCTCTTGTCGTGAGTCTGCTCACTGAACCGTCGAGAAAAAGGCTATCTGGTAAATTGAACCACACAGCCACGCGTTGAATTACTTACAACCTACATACATAAACGTAAACACATACATAATTGCATTGTGACAGACAAGTGTCCGCGTCTCAACTCGTTGGAATCTTGTTTGACGCGCCGCGTATTCTTTTTAGATTTTTTTTTGGGAATTTTTGATACCTTCGAATTTTCTTTTGGGGGTACTGCATGCCTCCACAAAAAAGCCCTCCTATGAATCATGTTCAAATTTTAACACTACATACAAAGTCAAAGCTAATATACTACTTAGGTACTTTTTAGGCCGACATTAACATAACACACCTACGCTTCTACTGTCTAACTAAATCGGTTTAGGCTATCTCTATAATTTACAAGAACAAAATTAAAAATTTTGATTAACCCCCGACTACCTTAGATTTGCTATCTGTAGAACATTCTACTAGTCAAGCCCTTTCATTTGATACCCATATTAAGGGAATTGTGAAAAAGGAAATGTAATTCGCCATTTTGTGATAGCGGCCATCTTGGATTTGAAATTTGTCATAGTGCAAAGTATTCTACTAATCAAGCCCTTTCATTTGATACCCATATTGAGGTAGTAGTGAAAAATATTATATGATTCGCCATTTTGTGGTGGCGGCCATCTTGGATTTGAAATTTGTTATAGCGTTTAGTACTCTACTAGTCAAGCCCTTTCATTTGATACCCATATTGAGGTAGGTTGTAAAGAAATATTTTGTCCGCCATTTTGTGGAGGCGGCCATTTTGAATCGATATTAACCAAACATAGCTAAGAACACCCGCACGGATATTAACTTTCAAATAAAAAAAACCGCATCGAAATCGGCCCATCCGTTTGAGCTCTACGGTGCCACAGACAGACACACACACAGACAGACAGACAGACAGACAGACAGACAGACCGACAGACAGACAGACAGACAGACATCGACGTCAAACTTATAACACCCCTTTTTTTGTCGGGGGTTAAAAACGTAATAAAAAGTGAGAGCAATATCAAAGTAGTTTTCGTTAGGCGACAGACGCGCGTCCTCATATTTAGCCTAGGGCGGTCAGAACTCTTGATCAGTCGCTGAATGGTGGTGTGGGAAAAGCCCGGCGTATAACGTTGTTCAGGCTAGCGTGGTGGCCAAAAGGTAAAAAAGGTCGCTTTTCGAGTAAGAGAGACCGTGGTGATCGAGCTGATTGACAGCAGTACCACAATGGCAGCGATGGGCTTCATCACCCAATCGCAAGCTAACAGCTAGACAAAATGCAGTTGGATCTAATAGGCTACCGATATTGAAAGAAGCAAAGATGGCAAAGCATGTAAGCAAAGGCCCGATTCCCACACAAACATAGCAAGGATACGAGCACGATCCGCTATATTAAGACACTTAGGTATAGACTACAGGCCCGTTTCGAAAGTTGATGAAACTTTTTGACCACCAGGAGACCTATGTAGAAAGATAGAAAGGTATAAAATAACAAGATTCAGCACTATGCCTTAACTTGTAAGTTGCCCAACTGAGTGGGAGGCGAAGAGAGGGGGTTTCAAGCCTCGATCTTTTCCCCTTGTCGCACGATTTTTGTACAGCGTTGCGGAATAATGGATAAGAACTCGCAACTAACGCGATACCTATTTCAAGTTTTCCATTTTGTAAACTGGCTTACCGAAAGAAAAAAAAACAATCTGGAATTCCTAACCAAAGAGGTGATATTTGAGATCAGCACGACATAACACCAATTTCATAATATGTAATGACCCGATATCCGTGATAATGACCTATAATGTAATATCAGAATACCACATCGTTCGACGAAGCCGTCTAGACGGGGCAATCGTGCGGGGCGTGCGGTGTGAGACGCGGGAAGCGCACTCCTGCTTCGCCTACATTACAAAATTACTTACAATGTTACTCGTAGTATTGCAGGAGCGCGGCCCAGGGCTGATGTCTTCCGTATGCTTTAATTTTATTTTTATAACAGACATATTTGTTTGCGACAGCCCTACCCTTGTCTACTACATTATCGGCGTTTCTCCCAAGATCAAAGGCGATGAACTACTGGTAGTATTTATTTATACTGTGATAATACCACGTTATCATGTTTTTCTATCGGATTGCTCGCTGGTTTAAAAAGCGACATCGTTTCATGGTTAACAATCCTGAGACTTTACTACTCTTTAGACGTTCTTATCACAAGATAACACACAAGATCACAAGATAAGAACGTCTAGGATGAGGAATTCGTTACCTAAGTAGGGTTTGCACGATGGTATCAATGTTTTTTTCTAGGTCTAATGATGCTCCATCGTAGATCACATCGTCATTCGTCACTTAACATCAGACGAGATGGCGGTCAAGTGTAAACCTACAATGTTAAAATAATTTCGTTTATAGAGTTCAAGGTAAGCGGAGCATAGGACGTCCAGCTGCAAGATGGGTCGACAATATTTTCTTTATTGCGGATCGAACCTGGACTCGATAAGAACAGGACTGAGGAAAATGGCATGATAAAAGAGAATATAAATAAAAGAGAGCCCTATGATCAGCAGTGGGATAAAGAAAGCTGTGGATGATAGAGTCCCCAGTGCCCCAGTTCTCACTCACTCATTTTTGACTGTCTTTTTTTAACGGTTTCAGAAAGAGAAGTAAAAGAATTAGTGAACGAAGTATCGGCAAACATCGTCGGTATAGAGCTACCGTTCGTGGGTACCACAGGCACAAGCGCGTGCGGCGATATACGCCTGGCCGAAACCGACGAGCCAGCCCCGTGCCCTCTCAAACCCAACATTGAATACGTCTACAAGAAATCCTTCCCAGTTTTATCATTCTATCCAAAAACAAAGTTGGTTGTCTATTGGAGCCTCAACGACGGCGATCGGCAAGTCATCTGCTTCAAAGTACCCGCCGCCATTGTTGATCAAACGAAGCACTCAGAAAACTAAATCAATTCGAGGATAGAGAGTTCAAAAAGGAATTCGGAGTAATTCATTATACTTTTTTATTTTATTATATTCCTTATACGGGGAAAAAAATGTTATTTTTTATGAACGTTTTTTATTTATTCCTCACGCAAACTATGTAAACTGCCTAACTTGAAAATGGAAGCTAGCGTGTGTCCCTAATTTATATATTAGTACGTGAAACAAATATCATAACATAGTCCACCACGCTAGCCGAGTGCAGGTTGGCGTATGACGTGTATCCTCGAAAGGTGTATTTCTTGAACATATCTGTTTCTTCACGACGTTGTAAGTATTTTGAGAGGATGTGTAGTAAGAGATTACTAATGAAGTTGGGTTTAATTTAGCTAACAAAATCAGTTTTAACATTTTTTTAGGAAAATCAAAAATTTATTTTGCAGCAGGTGGATCCTCTAGGGCCGTTATCTTCTTGCTTGGCATAAAGCAATTAAATAATAAAGCCATTAAATCCCTCGAGGCTCCCCCCAATATTTGGTACTTTTAGATGATGGTACCATTGGGGTTAGTCCGGACACTGTAAAATGGGATGTCGGTGCCCTCTTTCCGATCCTTAAAGAGCTAGGGCTGGAAGTCAGAAGGTACTAGAAAGTTCGAGCTCTTTTTATATGATCCAGATGCTTATTCGAGTGATAGCCTAAGGTCCCTTATTCCAAGTCTCCAGTTTGGAGCGACAAAACCCTGAATTTTCAGGCATCCCTATTTTTCTGAGGGTAAGCGATTATTTAAGATTGAGTGAGTGAGAGTAGACTATGGGGTTTCTGGTCTCTCATCTAATTCAGTTATTTTGAAAATAAAATATAATCTGATAAGTGATAAACATACCCTATTTTCCTCTTCTTCTCCTGATCCAAGAAATATATTAGAATAAAGAACCCAAATGACAACAGTCACGGATCCCAGAGTCGTATTTAGCTATATCCGTACAAGAACTAAATTAGTTAGATCTAATAAAATAAATTGTATTGTCATTTTCCTAGTTTTACCTACTTGCAATTCCTTTTGTACGATTTTACCCGATAGACGATCTTCACCGAGTTGACCTTACCGAAAGCATATTAAAATAAACCGGTTAAAATGAAAAGCAGTTTCATATAAAATTCAAAAAATTTATTTGACACGATAGTTTACTCACAAGCTATTTACACACTAAAATAGATATTTTAAAATCTATCTATATTACCTATATCTATTGTTTTTAAAAACATTGCCTTATCAAACATCTCCAACAAAACGAAGTATTACCGCCACCTGTGGGGCAATTCAAAACTATTTTGGCATGTTTTTTCGTCTGAATACAATAAGTTATTAAATAATGTCCAATATGGTTCTTCTTATTTATCCAGAAGTTAAAAAAAAACGGAAAACTAACAGAGCCTTATAGTTTTATCCGCTATACCTACTATAAATTGGTATTTTTTTCAGGATTTAAAAGTAGTGCGGAATCTCTCGCTACATACGTACATTCGGGATTGTATTCTAGAATCCTTCGCTTCGCTCGTTAGCTCGTGCTCCAAAGTAGCTCGTGCTGATCCAAAGTAGTTCCCTCGCTCTCGCCGTAAAAATACTATTTTACTCCTTTGTTATAATTGTCAATTTACTTTTTTACAATTACTATTGTACAATGTACATATGTAGGTAGGTAGGTAATAACAATTTTCAAAACTAGGTAAAAATATTTCAACAACTAATTCCAACTTTTAATCTATTGATAAAAGTACAACTAATGATACTTTTCGAATATACCAAAAAATATTTTTTGAATAAGTATAATATTTTGGGTCCATCCCCAGCCAAATCTACGTCTTCACACGTGCTAACAGATATGTCACACAAAGATTTTTAGAAGATTTGTGTTTTGTGAATCTTGTGGTCCATATTTTTTTCTGAAGAAATAAAATTGAGATTAAGTCAGTATTTATAATATTATGGCCTTGGTTATACTAGCCCAAACCTAACATTACCAATATTAATCATTATTATAATTGAAAAAGTTCCAAATCAAAAGTTACACCATACTTTGATACATAATTTGAAGGTAGGTGACAAAATATCAATGAAATAATTTTATTGATGAAAAGTACAAAACAAAAATATCAAAATATAAACAATTTCTCACTTACACTTAACAACCTCTTTGCTTTCGTAACTTTCAATAAGTATTTTTTTTATAAATAAATAAATATTGTTGGTCAATTCACACACAATACTATCTGACTCCAAACTAAGCAACGCTTGTACTATGGCGGCCAGATAGCTGGTATAATATGTATATACCTATGGTTTTAAATACATACTTATTTTACATATAAACATCCAGATACAATAGAAATATTTGAATTAATTATTCAAACATTTGCACTGGGTGGGAATCGAACCCACGAACTTCGGCTTCGAAGGCAGAGTTACCCATTAAGCCACGAGGCCAGTCATTATCAGAATGATATCAGGGTAGTTTAATTCCCAGACTTTCATATCAATCAATCAATCCTTTAGGTATATTTTATTATTAACCTTAGATTTTTTACTATTTTAAAGTCACAGTTCACTAGATCCACCCGGCACCCGAGAAGCGCCATTTCGCCTCTAAATGCTTGTTCGCACTAGGCTAGTAATTTAGCCTAGTGGCGAGTAATTTAGCAACTAAACGTGTATGAACAGTGAAAATTTAGTCGAGTCAATCCATTTTGTTCTATTTTCAACGGGCGAGTAGCACCCCCCACCACGCGTTCGTTGCGAGCGGTGCGCTCATTGGCTCGCCGATTAAACAGGTTCGAACTTGTCGAATTAGTCTGGAGAGAAAAATAACTTCAAACAAATGCGTTGTAGGATCTTCATGTTGCGAAACGCTACTCACTTGTGAACTGTACTAAAGCACGGTGCGAACGATTTTTGAATAGTAGCGAGTATTTTAGCTACTAAATTACTCTCTACTAGACTAATTTGCTAGCCTAATGCGAACAAGCCTTAAAGGCTTGTTCGCATTAGGCTAGTATATTAGTCTAGTAGCGAGTACTTTAGTGACTAAACGTATCTGAACACTAAAAATTTTGTCGAGTAGTTTAGTAAGCGATTTAGTCGAGTAGTTCCATTTAGTTCTATTTTCAACAGGCTAGTAGCTACGGTGCGCTCATTGGTTCACCGACTAAACGGGTCCGAACCTGTAGAATGAGTATGGAGAGAAAAAATAACTTCAACATTTATTTCCAAATATGAAGAACACGAATGTCTGCAGAATACCTTCTTTTATTGATCACACAAATTTCCCCATTCATCTCTTCTAAAATGGCCATTGCGATTAGCTTAATCATTCATTTATTTTATTGCGTTTATTTTATTAAAGTTACAAAACGCTACTCACTTGTAAACTGTACTAAAGCAAGGTGCGAATGAATTTTGAATAGTAGCGAGTATTTCAGTAAATAAATTACTCGCTACTATACTAATTACTAAGGTAGTTTTCTCTGTATACTACTACAGTGCACACTTAACTACACTTATTGCATCAAATCTATAACGCCGCCGGAAGCTCACAAGCCGACTGTGCTTGGATCGCAAAAGGATTACTGGATACGCGACTAACACGCTTGCCTTGACCTTTTCACAGATTTGCTACTTTCGGGTCTCGAGTGGAACGTACACCAGTTAAAGGTTCGCACTAGATAACGTTTAGAGAGCTAATTTATAATCTGCAAATTTTGATGTAACGAATTGTAGACCTAATGACATTCTATTCAGCTATTCGCGAACAGTTTGATGTCCACCCGTTGACAACTTGCGTTCATATAGGTATATGCTGAATTACACTGGTTGACGCACGATTTGTGGAGCTCGTACCTACGTATCATGTCGCCAACGATTGTACACCGACAGTCGAAATGCCATCGGCGTACGTGTGACTCTAATAATGGACTATGACCTTTAGACTACATAAAGACATCACCTACTTGCTATGTCTTCGTGTAATATTCAAAGTCAGTCAAAAAGAGTTCATGAAGCAATTCTGGCAAAATTATGGAAAAGCGATTTCTGTTCACGTCTGTCAGGAGCGCTATTATGATGACCCAAATACACTTAAGAGGAGGCGGCTTCACAGAATAGATAGTAATAATAATATACTGTAGTGGTACCTATTGCAGGGCCCGCCTGGAGAAGTACTACACCTTCGCCAGTGATAGTAGTAAGTATCAGTCACAACTCACAACAGTTCCGGTTTGAAGGGCAATGTATCCAGTGAAATTTTAAGGCAAAATAATTTATATCTCTGGGTGACGAGCGCAGCACAGTGGTAGCTAATGGTTTGAACTCTTCATGTTCCAATACTGCGTGTCCCTGTGCTGTTATGGGCAGGCATGATGCTTACCATCAGGCACGAGTTCTACTCGTTTCGTCACTGTATACTATAAAAAAATACTGCGTCAGTCAACGAATACTCTCGCTGTAAAGACTTTCTTGGACCTCGACTCTTTTTATATGTATTAGATATTTTTAATTTCACCGTTTCAGTCATGGACGTATAAAAAAGTCGGACGTAGTCTCGCTAAAACAAAAACTGTGTCACTAGAGTCGGCCACATTTGTACGTGTGCGTTGTCAGGTTGTCACTGATAGGCTGACACGCACACATAAACACAAGTAACGCCTGTAATGACCCACTGATGTGTGCGTGTCAGCCTGTATGTGACAGAGCACACGTGCATATTACGTGGCCGACTCGATGGACACAGGTTTTGTTTTAGCGAGACTACGTCCGACTTTTTTTATACGTCCATGACTGAAAGGGTGAAATTAAAAATATCTAATACATATAGATAGGCACATTTACCAGTTATGACTGAAACCATGGATGGTTTCAGTCATAACTGGTAAATGTGCCGAGTGTCCTAGTTATATTACTCGTGCTTATCCCAGACAGTCCGAGGACACTTCCAAAATATATTACTAATTAACATCTTATTATTGTTATGGTTTGTTCACAGATATATATTTATTAAAGGCGGACTTTTCTCTACATCTAACAGTTGATTACTGAATTCTAACAGGCACTTCAAAACACACAATTTCTTTGTCGTTAGCCTTTAACGCCCAGTGTACGTTAGCTTGTATGTTAGGATAAAAACTGAGTATTGGAAAAGCATCCTTATAAAGGTAACTTTCTCCGGCCTTCAAGGGACAAACGGCTTTGGTTCCGTCTTCCAAGAAAACTTTGTCGCAGACAGAGTTCCCATCGACGCCGACGAAAGGTAACGGAACCCCAAATACTTCAGCCTTTACTGAATTCTTCACAGCTTCAATGTTCGTATCTGAAAAAAAAACACAGTTTCTTTAATCCTACTACAATATTATAAATATGAAAGTTTGGGTTGTCGATCTGGTGGAATCTGTCGGAACGACTGGCAGAAAGAAATAGGGTTGAAAGTTGGATCACAGTTAGTCTACGAATAGCACATAGGCCTTTTATCGCGGGAAGATTGCGGAAATGGAAATTACGCAAGTAAAACCGCGAAGCATTGCTACTCTATAAATATGTGCAATAAGTCGTGGACACTCGAACCTACGGTCTTATTCATAAACATTTTGGCACTGTGGGACTCCAGTGATAGGAACGTCCGATATTAAAACGTTTGGTTCGTACCTCACCTGTACCTACCTATCTTAGTAATTTTCCAAGTGCACATGTACAAGTTACAACGTGAAGGGAGACATCGTGAGGAAACCGATACGTTCCAACAAATTAAATATTTATTTTTTGTTTTATTGTATAGAGTGTCGTGACGAGCAGGTCATGTAGTTGATGGTAAGCAACATTTCTGCCCATAACAGAAGAAATATAATGACCGCGATAAATACCTAAATGTTTAGTATTAGACATTGTTGTCTAAATGCAAAGAGATGTTTCCTTTTTATATAGTACCTTTAAAGTGAAGAGACAAGTAGGGCATGTGCCTGATGGTAACCAACATACCTGCCCATAACAGCCCAATGACACGTAGCTATTGGAACATACATACCTAATCCAACTCATTACTTAACAAAGCATTGCGCTCGTCATCCAGATATGTAAAATGTTTTATCTCTACGCCCGGTAATTTTACTGAAAACAATGCCCTCAAAACCCGAACACAGTAACACATTACAAACAAAGGCATGTAAAGATTTCCATGAACAACAACACTATGTATAGGTATGTACGTATTAGCTGCAGCTAAATCTTGCTGTGAGACATTTTGTTCGCGCGGTCCTTACGGAGTCAATGTCGTTATCCAACTAAACACGAAAACATTGAGCAGTTAGTATTTTTGTGCAATATAATTGATCGTTGGATGCTAAGTTCCTTTCAATCTTTTTGTACAATAAAATGCATTGCACAAAGTTATTGTAGGTCTAGGGGCCGCCTTAAAGTTTTGCAGGGTCCGCCTGGGGAAGTAGGTGGCACGCACACCTATACTGCAGGCAACTTGTCGCACTAGCATAGCATATATTATAATGGTAGCCGCTAGTTTTATATTTTATATTATTATAAAACAACGAAACGAAGATATGAATCGTAATTCAAATTTTTTTCGACCGTTATTTTGGTAAAATGGTGAACCACCTAGACCTGCAACAAATAATTATCAGCCCCCTTTATATTCTTAACGAAGCCCTTTCTCAGAAAATTAAAGCAAGTGCGTGATAGTCAAGTGCGGATTGACACATGTCCTCGAAAGATGTCTTTCGTTCTCTGATTTCTTCGCGATGTTTTACTTCGCCGTTAAATCAAGCGGTGAATACAAATTCGTACATTTTCACACGTGAATTACACCGAAGTGCTTTCGGGATTCGAATCTACGAGCTAACTGTTGTAAAATCGGACGAAAATGATAAGAAATCTTCAGGTAAACATTGGCCATCTAGATATGCGTCAGCATTTGCCATTGTCCATCTATGCGTGGCCATACCCATGACCACGCCCTTCGGTTTCACCCGCGTAGTTTCCAAAGTAAGCTATCAAATTCTGATTTATAAGTTTTCACTTGTATCAGCAGTTCCTATGACTGCTATTTTTTTTTAAACTTACCTGGTGTAAATTTTATGGTGATATGCTGGCTCGTGCCTTTTTTCAGCTTACATGGTAGCTTCTTACACGGGCTGAGCTGAACTTTACTGCTTAAGTCGTCCAGTGATTTGCCTGAAATTGAGAAATACTCTCATAAACAAGGTGACACTCTAACGTAGTAGCAAACAGAACACACAAACCCAGGATACTGATATTTTTCGGGGGGAGAGAGGGAGTGAGCTAGTTGTATCTGTCACTAATTTCGACCTCACCAGTTTGAGTTGGACTCCGGGTGGGCTCCCGCCAGAAGCTCTAGCTGTCGCTCCTGAACGTTGCTCCGCCACACTCAGACCTCCCTTGAGCTTCTGGCTCCCGAATTATTTATAAACACTTTAAGGGTAGAGGCCACAAGACTAGGTGGAGTCGGGGTGTTCTGTGTCGGTTTTGTGATTAATTTCGACCTAACCGGTCTGAGCTGGTCTCTGGGAGGGTAATTTATTAAGTATTGAAGGGAGAAAAATGATGTAAGGACTGTATTTCGTTCACATAAACTATTAATTTTAATTTATAAACATAATTTATCATTTTAATGATTTCTAAAAAAGGATCTTTTTTTAACTGACTTCAAAAAAGTAGGTTTCTCAATTCGACATGATTTTATTATGTATTTTTTTTGCTTATAGATATCTCGCCTCCACAAATACTCTACTATAACATAACGAAAACGTTTTGTTTCACGAACTTAGACATCAGAGACGTTCAAACTTATGCGTGCCATTTCACGCATCCTCGTGTTTTTCATGCGAATTTACAGAAACATTAAATATTCATCATCATCATCATCATCAGCCACAAGACGTCCACTGCTGAACATAGGCCTCCCCCCTAGATTTCCACAACGAACGGTCCTGCGCAACCTGCAACCAGCGGTTTCCAGCGACCTTTGTGAGGTCATCTAGTGGGAGGCCGTCCAGGAGGATTAATCTATACTAATATTATAAAGCTGAGGAGTTTGTTTGTTTGTTTGTTTGAACGCTAGGATCTCGGGAAGTACTGGTCCGAATTGAAAGATTATTTTTCTATGGGATAGTCCATTTATCGAGGAAGGCTTTAGGCTATAATTATATAGAAAATAACTCTACTATTCATTGATTTTTTGTTTGAAATCGATATTCTCAGGAATGAGTGAACCGATTTCAGTCATTCTTTCGCCGTTGGATATGTACGGGATCCCGATGAGTGCTATATAATATACCACGGGCGAAGCCGGGGCGGGCATCTAGTGTATATATAAATCTCGTCTTAATATATATAAATCTCCTGTCACGATGTTTGTCCGCGATGTACTCCTAAACTACTAAGCCGATTTTAATCAAATTTGCACACCGTGTGTAGATTGATCCAACTTAAAAGATAGGATAGTTTTTATTTCGATTAATGGGCTTTATGAGACAATATTCGAGCGAAGCCGGAACGGGCCGCTAGTCTAACATACGACGAGCATCTCTGGGTGACGAGCGCTATGCAGGGCTTAGTAATGATTTGGACTCTTCGTGTTCCATAGCTACGTGACACTGTGTTGCTATGACATTCATTTATTTTTTTCTCGTCTGGTTGCTGTTCATTGCTTTAGGTATAGAATATTAGCAACTCACCCGCTCCCGATTCACACGGGTGCAATTACTCAAAGAAAATAATCTACCTATACTAATATTATAAAGCTGAAGAGTTTGTTTGTTTGATTGAACGCGAGGATCTCGGGAAGTGCTGGTCCGAATTGAAAGATTCTTTTTCTATTGGATAGTCCATTTATCGAGGAAGGCTATAGGCTATAGAAAATAACGCTACTATTAACAGAAGCGGAGCATGAATCAAGAATGTAACAAAATCGGGGAAAAATATTCCTTTTTGAGAGTTTTCGTAGGTACGTTTCGTGCTTTGACATGACACATGACAGCATGTGTCTAAGATTGCGTCATTGAATATCACAGATTACATACCTCTTGAACATAAACCTTTTTGCTAATCTCTGAGTTGGTACGACTTACGCTAATCTCTGAGTTGATAGTCGGCGCGGCGGCTCGGCGGCAACGCCACCTCGCGGAAAATCCGCCCTATTGCGGTAAACAACGTGTCGTCAGCGTAACAAATTAAGCTGACGCCATGAAGGTTAGCGCACCTTACCACCCAGTTGTAGCCGAAGGTATTATCTATCCTATGGCCGAAGTTCCACAGGAGTAGTAGTTCCAAGAACCCAGTGGGACCCTGCGTGACATGTTTGACAAAATGTTTCCCTGGCTCTATACTACAGCGCGGAAATGCTGCAAGGGATGGATGGAATCTGATGGGAAAATTTGGTCGTGGAATTGACGATCGCGGGTATTTTTTTTTATTTGTCATTATTTAGTTTATTAGGTTACATTTTATTAGGTAGTGAATGATATCTAGTAAGTAATTTTATTTTAATACGTCATAAATTCACTATTGATAAAACACTGATTAAAATAACAACGAACGTTACTTGCTGCTATGGAAGCTTTCATGGGCGAGTCCGACTCGCACTTGACCACTTTTATTAAATTTGGATATATATAATATTAGGTTTAGGGATGCATATACTTACTTTGAAAACCAAGTACCTAACAAAAATTAAAAGACACAAAATGTTTTTTTAGCTTGGAACAGTTTGTATTGGAAAAATAGTTTCGTGTTTTTAAGTATTTCCCTTCACTTATTACATGTGTTTCTGACCGTTTAAACATTCCTTGAACTTAATATTTCACAAATATTTCAAAATCAAAATTGGTCAAATCGAACCAGCCTTTCTCGAGTTTGAGTGTGACAAAGGAACACTAATTCATTTTTATGTATAAAAGATACATAAGGAAGCAATCCTCATGGTTCAAATCACGTTTATTACCTCATAAAGGGTAATGAATATTATGTGGCAGAGCTTCCTCTTCCTGTGAGTAAGTAGTATTTTTGACTTATAAGTTTTCCTTGGCGTGTTCTATGTTTTTTTCATACAGATATGCGTCTGTGGCAATGTTACCATGCGCACTTATCGTGCAAAGTTTACATTTTTATTTACATTTTATAACCATCTATAAGCACAACAGGGTTATTGTACATAGTTCTTAATTTTGGCCATAAGGTCTGTATGTTTCTACATTGTGCAAATAAATAAGAATATGCTGTGTTAATTCAATTCCTGATTGATTCATATTAAAATTAGTGAACTATTTTGAGTTGAATTTTTAAATTGTAGTCTGAAAAAACAAATGAGTTGTTGTTATTTCGGAGAAAATTAAATTATTATCAGTTTTATTTCCATATGCCGCAAGAACTACATTTTCTTTTACATATTCACGGATCTGTTGAGATGTAGTTGAGCCTATCTCCCTAGAACCCTAGATGGATATGCTATTTAGGAAATAGGTAACTAGCGCAAGCAAAGTTGGTGGAAGTTATTTGTGAAGTGAAGGCAATTATTGAGTACCTACCTACCTAGTTCGGAAATACAAATTACCTACTATTATACTGTTATATTTTTGGTTTTAATAATACTCGTCTACATGTGCAAAACAAAAGTTCTACCTAAATTACCACACTGACATTTCCGGTCGAAAATTTAGATGCTTTAATTAGTATTTCTTTAAGTTCGCTTGACATTACAAACATCCGAGGTAGGTAGGTACTAACATTATAAATGCGAAAGTTTGAATGTTTGTTGCTTAATTACGTCGGAACGGCTAAACGGATCATGTGGAAGTTTGTAACGCAGTTAGAATATTATATATAGAATATTCTAGTATAGAATAGCAAATAGGCTACTCTGTATGCAGGAATAATTACGGAAACGGGTAATAAAATGTAAGTAAAAAAAAATGAATTAAAAATATGATAGATATCTAAGGTTCAATTGGGCTTGTACAAAACTCCTTGCTGTATGATTACTGGCTGAAAATTTAAATGTCAATTTCGTTTGGCAGACAGATCTGGGATGTCAGCGAAAAATAGAGGTTGAATAACATCGAACTCTTAAATAATTACTATATCGATGTTGAATAAAAATATCTCAAAAATATGGATATTGATAATAAAGATTAATTATAGATAGGTATCTGTTTAATTAGTTTAAATACCAATGTTATACATTAATACAGCATGGTTTAAGCTATCTATGTTTCACTTTCTGAGTTGTTAGCTTACAGATATAACTATCCAGACCTCTACAGCCAACGGTTTAGTGTGCATTCATGTCATTTGAGAAGATGCTCGGGATCTTAGAGCATAATATGTAATAATTAATAAAATATTTGAGCTCGGGACAGATTCAACATTTAAAACGTGTTCACTGAGGAGATGAAGAATCGAAAACTTGTCTAAAATTAAAACTGGTCATCTGGCTGGCAATAATCGAGAGAAAGCCAGACTTACCAACAGAGATACTACGTCGCCCTTTGATTGAATAGCTTGTCGAAAACAAATTGTCTCCTATATAGAAAGAGTTGTGTTGCTCTAAATTAAATAAGATAGTGACCGTGCAGCTGATATATTTAATGTTACCTAACTCAGGCGCGGTCCCAGCCTCGAATTTTGGAGGGGGTCACCAGTACGCAGCCTCAGGTTTTGGGGGGGGGGTCACAAGTAGAAATACAATAAATCGAGCAAAAAATAATTTACTAATAGCCCCCCAAGATTTTACCAGCGCAGTTCCCGTTCTAGTTGTTTCAATAGTCCATGTACTATTAGATATTTTTAATTTTCTTAGATTTTTTGTTTAACTTTTACGATTTTGGGGTCATGTCCCCTGACCCCCCCCTCGGACCGCGCATGACCTAACTTTGCTGTAACACTTCATTCTAACATAAGAGCATTCATAGATTATAAGGCGATGTTTAGTTAGTAACTGTTCTTCCATCTATATTGTTATGAAAACCACAAGGGACAAACTAGAAGAGTATCGAGACTTCTACAGCATTGTCAAGAAATCTGTGATTATAAACTGTCCTTGCTCTAATTACGTGAGATAGTATTAGGTATAAGGAGAAATTTAAAATGAAAAATTTAGAATGAAAGTTTACAAATATGATGTAAAACTAAGTTTGTTAATATTGACTTAATGGTTGATACACATAAAATTATTCAAAGTACACGCACTTGTTTAAAACATACTGAACCCCACACTAAGGTAATCTGAATCGTAGAAATCATAGGTTCCGGGTGACATATTTATTCGCCATAGAAAATAAACCTTTCACTTTGTTAAGTACTCTATGTTTTGTTTATTTTTGCTATGTATCCTTTTTTTTGGTGTGTCAATAAAGAGTATATAACGTTCAAAGGTATTTTACTATCAGCGTCCCGCGGTGTTACTCGTAGCTCCCGTTCCCGAAATTGTCCCGTGATAAAATGCTATTCCATGCTATTATTGAAGTGAAAACTTCTTTTGGCGCGCCACAGCCAGATTTTTCGTGGGCTGTGAATTGAATTCTAGCGGCACGCTCAGGACTGATAAGAAATTTTCGGGTAAAGACGGGACCATGGCCGTTGGCCATCTAGAAATGCGTCAGCATTTTTTCCATTTCTAGAGGGCCATGCCCATGGCCACGCCCTCCGGTTTCACCCGTGTAGTCTCCAAAGAAAGTTATCAAATTTTGAGTTAGAAGTTTCCACTGCTATCTGTAGTTCCTATGACTGCAAATTTATTTCTAACTGTGTTTCGAATTGCAAAGGTTACACAACAATCTGTGTGATATCATGATCTACAGAACCCATTTAAAAAAAAAAAATTTAACGTATAGAAAGCCTCATTACACGTGAGTGTCATAAACTATACCTACTGTAAAGACTTGCATTTAGTAATAATCGAACCAAACGCAAAATTTAATTAAAACATTAAAAGTAAACATGTTTGACGCTCAACGAAGTTTTCTACTTAATTTAGGTAACATGGAAGCTAATTAACATTTAACTCTAAAAAAGTTGGGCCAGCTGAGCTGATCAGATTGGACCGACCATTTCGTGAGTAACCCGTTGATTGATTTAAAAACTTATAGCCTTGACAATGGCCAAGCTCGATGACGTCAGCTTTCAATCGAAAACCGCATCACAACATAATTAAATTACTTAAACGTGTTTTGAACGCCATAGTGGTAAGATTTTTTTTACTGCCAACCTATCTACCACCTATCTACCTATCTAAACTATCTGCCAAGCAGTTTAGTATGTCATTGTCGTCATTAAAACCAAGAAAAACGTCGAAATAGTGTGCTACGTTAATCAAATGCGACTTATTTTATCCAAATTGTTAAGTAAATAATTTTGTATAATTTCTCCTATCAAACTACTCGTACCAAACAGCCCGACGAAAAAGGCTTGGGTCTATTTTGATTTTTTATGTGTTGCAGTTTCGTCGAACCACCAGCACCGGTTCGTGGGAGATGATCCGAACATTCGAACACAGCGTTTTAAATTCATATTTATCATCGAGATGGCAAAACTATGGGTGAATACAGAGTCCGTATTTCCCGAATCTGTCTGTGTACAGATCAAAACTGTTGAAACTTTTGTGTATTTTTGTTTGTTTTATTATCCACCTGCGTTTACAGTTTCACAGTTTATATAATTAAGACATTTTTATTCCGAGTTCTGATAAGTACACTTTTATCATCATCACCCCATCTTAGTCCACTGCCGATCATAGACCTCTCCCATGGCTCGCTAGTCAGCCCTATCCTCAGCTATACATCTCCATCCACTGTCTTCCGTATATCGCCCTCGAAGTCTCAGGGTATCCTACACTAGGTTTGCTGTTTCAAATACACTTTTGGTATCTTTAAATACAGAGTAAGCCGGTATCTAGGTAAGCGTGCTTATCCTAGGCCGCGTTATTGCCTAACGTCAGACAGGTAGCGGTCGAACGGCCTGTCTTTACCAATGTTATGAACAGACAACTATTTCGCCACATGTGTGTATACATATGAGGCAATTTTGGGAACCACCAAAATCAAAACATCTTACACCACTTTTTTTGCAAAAGTACATAATAGTAAGGAATTCTCCAATCATAAACTATAATTTTTAATTGACTTCGAAAAAGGAGGAGGTTCTACATTCCTTTGTAGCTATGTTTTTGAAGTGAAGACTTCTTTTGGCGCGTCTCAGACAGATCTTTCGCGGGCTGTGAATTGAATTCTAGCGTCACAGTCGGGAATGATAAGAAATCTTCGGGTAAACACGGGACCATGGACATTGGCCATGCTCATGGCCACGCCCTCCGGTGTCACCCGCGTAGTTTCCAAAGTAAGCTATCAAATTCTGAGTTATAAGTTTTCACTTCGGCAGTTCCTATGACTGCCAATTTTTTTGTACATAGCTATGCGAAGACCTGATAGCTCCCTTCCTGCTTCCTGAGGCATTTCGTGGGGGATGGTGATCAGGAGTTAGTAGTAAATCATCCACTCAGAAAGCGTCGGGGAAATGGGAGATCAAATGGTCACTATATCGTAATAATTTGTTCTCTATTATTTGTACTAACAGTAGTTTATTAAGTATCTTTCTACTAACTCAATGGATTATGTTATCTGAAATAAAATATTTGATTTGATTTGATATGCATGTTACGCGATCGCTCTGCCAATTGTGAATCGATTTTGAAAATTTTTTTTGCTAGTGTCCCCATATAAACTGTGTCAGAATTGGTGTACCTAGAGGATTTTGAAATATCAACAAAAATCTAAAATTCTCTAAGTATAGATAAATTCTCTAGTAATAAATCAAAAAGCTTACTTGGACGACGTAATCGTACTTACTACCTCGCTGTTTTGTTGGAACAGTGTTTGCAGTTGATCTCACGCAAAATATAACATTGACGATCGTCCGAGTTTCATTTTAACTTGAAGTACCTATATTTTGTTATTTTCTGAGAAAATTAAATTATTTAAATTTTAAAAACAGTATTCAATAAGCGCATAGATGTAAACCAATCAACAACATCGCCATAACAGTTTACCTTGAAATTAATCCAAGTCATTGCAGTTAATAGCCAAGTTATACTTTATACTTTATGAATCTTTGTATAAAATCTATGTCACAGACAGGGTCAGGGCGAGCCCTTAATACAACTTGATCTCGTCATGGTGAACTAGTCGACGCGGTTTAGATGATTCTTTTGTAATTTGTCTCTGAGTTGGCCAGAAAAGTGTTCTTTATTTAATCCTAATTTGGGCGGTTTGGGAGTCGAAGCCAAATACGTTGGTCCAAGAAATTTATCTTGTTTATTTTAATAAGTTGAAGGAAAACATCATAACCGGTAGGTATATTCTCAGGAAGGCAGCTTTCGACGACAAGACGACATGTATCATACGTCATTCTGCACTGGGCTAGCGTTATGGATGGTAGCATGCTAGCATTAACTCTTTCTTTGTCAGGGAAGGAAAACAAAGTGGGCTGCTTATGAGGTAATGCTGCCAGCATCTAACCTCCTTAGCACCTGAAGCGGTGCGTGCCGGCCAGATAACTTTGATCAGTTTTATCCGTATAGTTATCGTTCCCGTAATATTTCCACGATAAAAAGCGTGAAAAAGTAATTTGTGCTCTAAAGGTACAGCTCCAAGACGGAACACACACCGCAACTGCAGATTGCAAACGATACTACTGGTTTCTATGCATCTTTTCATCTTTGTGGTATAAAAATTTCAACCTGATTGAGCAACAATCTTTTGCATTTATTATATACCTGGTAATATTGTTGCAAGCTTACTAATTCCGGTGTGAATTATCCACTATCCAGTCCACGGTGACTTTGAAGCGAATTTTCAATTTGCATGTTTTGAGACATCATACATGAATTAAAGCTTAAACATCACACATTATGTTCCCACAGCTGGGACTCTGCACCTTCTCTCACAAGAAGAATAAAAGCCATATTCCACCTCGCCGACCAAGTGCGGGTTGTTGGATTATATATATATTATAATATGGATTATTTAATTACATTATTAATGAATATATATTCTGTGGATATTTCAAGCGTTTATCTGTTATCGACATCGGCGTTATCGACATCGAGCAAATAATCACGTTTGTTGTTTGGGAGCCCCCTTATGCATTTATTTCATTCTGTTTCTGAGTATTTGTTGATAAAGCGGCAAAAAAACATCATTTGTGAAAAATTCAACTGTTTAACAATCATGGTTCATAATATACAACCTGTGGTAATGGACAGACAGACAAAAAAAAAGAAGTGTGGCACTCGAGGATTGCCGCGGTAAAGCCATTGCATGTTGTATCCATTTTTATCAACATAAGCAATAGGGATGTTAACAATTTTTCGGAATTGCTTTTATTTTGAAGAGTGACATTTGTTTACCATAAAAAATATCACAGGAAATCCTTTAAGTTAGCAACACTGCTAAGAGCATTTAGTCTGTAAAGCTAACACAAATAAGATTCAAAGTCGAATGACCGAGTGGGGAGGACGGCGTTACGGTCTTCCATCCTTCTTTCATAAACAACATAAGAAAGAGATGCACGATCACAAAAGTTCGGTCTCCAGGCCCGCGATAAAAGCTATGCAATAGCTTAAAATCGAACTGACAGATTTATCTATCAGATTACCTATTGGATACGGAACCCTAAAATGATATGAATATATGAAGCATGCAAGCTATTGACTTACTGGCTGTAGATGGGGCTGATGTCACAAAGGATCTCAACTAACAACTTAGTCAACTTACGTACATAATAGAGTCCAAACTTCAACTATTCACGCAAACGTGTATGTGCTTAAAATTCACAACACAGTTTTATTATGATCTCTAAATTCTGTGCACGGTTTCCGTATGTCAGTCCTGTGCATTATTTATGACTGATGTGCGTAAACCATCCAAGTTTGAGGTCGCTATTTGAATATTTTCTTCTTATGGTTTCGCATGCACATTACAAATGTCAGGTGCTTAATAAACCTTAATTAGTAGTGGTAGGACTCTTGGCAGAGTCCGCCTGGGGAAGTACCACACCTTTGCCAGTTATTCTACCGCTGCATTAAGCAGTAATGTGCAAACATTACTGTGTTCCGGTTTGAGGGCAATGTTTCCAGAGAAATTACAGGTCTTAGAGATATAAGATCTTAGATCTCTGGGTGACGAACGCAGTGCAGTGCTAGGTAATGATTTGGACTCTTCATGTTCCAATAGCTGCGTGTCACTGTGCTGTTATGTGTCAGGCATGTTGCTTACCATCAGGCACATGTCCTGATCGTCTCGTCACTCTTTATTAAAAAAAAACAAATTAATACAGTGTCACATCTGAGAGTGTCACACTGCCACTTGACAAATCGAGACGAACGTGAAGAATCGGTCAAGAAATGGCAGGATCGATATGAGACCTCGGACACCGGAAAAGTCACCCAACGTTCCTCCCCGATATAACAAACGCATATTGGACTCCCTTCCAGGTACAAGCGTTGACGGGACACGGAGGAACAGCAGATTACCTGTACAGATTTAAGCTCAAGAACAGTCCGGCATGCGAGTGTGACCCCGACCAACCCGAAACGGTCTGGCACGTGCTAGTCGATTGTCCCCGATTCATGGTCGCAAGACATGAGCTCGAATCTATGATCGACAGAAGGCTGGTTGTCTCGGATCTCCACAACATCTTAGTAGATCCAGACAACAGAACACAACTCCTGTCCTTCATGGAGAGCTCATTCCGCATAGCGGCCATGAGAAACTCCACTAACTCAAATACGCGGCCTCCATCGCCACCACACCTGCCCGCTGTCTGTGGACGCCACGTGGCATGCGGTTTCCGCCCAACATAACTCCTCGAAGAGCATCTCCGTCAAACAACTACTGGAGAACGCAGATCGAGGAGAAGCAGGGATCCGTATCCGCGGGTGGCTCTCTTCATGGACAGCAACAAAGAAAGATTCGAATAAGCTTTTGCTTCGCCTTAACAAATGAGGCCTCTAAACATCATGAGATTGTCGTATACGAAGACGGGGAGAAAATCTAAGCTTCCTCAGAGCCCCTTCGCACGACCAAACAAATGCAACCGATAGCTGGGGACATCCTGTTCCTGGTTCGACCATCCAAACCGGCTCCGAAAGAGCACAGCAGAAGGCAGCCGCGGAAAAACATCCTCAGCCAATCTAACTGGCAGCCGAGGCACCAACACGGCGTTCGTGTTCCTAGTTGCCTTCAACGCAGCAGCAAGGAGCGTACTCAGCCCGAATCACATCCCATTCATCACCCCCTTGACGTCAAAGACCCCCAAAGACCCCAGCTTCACAGCAACAAATATGAGCCGAACGAGAGCCGACATGGGACAGGTGGAACCGCCCGCTATGTCACGGCTTCGGAGCCGCGAACCATGCACGTAACGCCTTCATCGAATTCATAGCACACTGAGCGCGACACGACAAGTCAACCTCAAGACCTGCGAAAACATCATGCAGTCCTATGGGCTGGGAAGTGAAAGCCTTTTAAAGGCGAAACTCGAGGAGGCCGAAGCAGCCATTACAATAATGTCACTTCCCGGGTCATCAAGGGAACCATGACAGGACAGTATATGGCAGCTTACAGTGCAGAAAAATGGCTTCGTGACACTGAACGAGAGAGAGAGACAGAGCGCGCGGGAGTGCCTGTTTATGCGACACCACCAAACGACCCAATTGTAGTTACTGCCCGATGCACCAAGATTATGCTGGACGATAAGATCCTAGAGATGGCCAAGACCATCGAAGGGAACGGAAACGTCAAAGCAGGTTGGGAAAATGGGAGGTACCGAGAATACAGTGGGTCAACGGAGTTCAGGATGTGGAAAAACAACATGGGTGATTAGGCACTTCGACGTGGACAAGGACGCCATCATCACTACAACAACTGAGGCAGCAAAGATCTAAGAGAAAGCTATCGCACCGAATCGGAAACCTGGTCAAAACCAGAGTGCGAACCATGGCTTCTGCTCTGGTAAATGGTTTCAGTGAGAACGTTTCAGCCGCCTCATGGTGGACGAAGCTCTCATGAACCATTTTGGAGCCATTGTGATGGCTTCAAGGCTGTCTGGTGTTGGTGAAATTGTCCTCATTGGAGACGTCAATCAGTTGCCTATATATCGACAGGGGAAAATCTCTTCGAAATGAGGTATCATCGCCCGAACCTGGTAACAAAGATCAGCCAGGGTTGCTCTGCACACATCGAAACCCAATGGACGTCGCATATGCGCTGAGGAAATATACTCCGGTATGTACTCCTCAGCGCCCCGTATAAAGTCCTAGAGCAGAGAAGATATAAAGGAGCGCAAATACCCAACAACCTACCAAACACCCTCTTCTTGGTTCACACTCAAGAGGAGAAGGAGACCCTGACAAACCAGGGTTATGGGTCAGGCACCGGGTCACGCATCCTTACCATCCATGAAGCTCAGGGACTAACATACGAGTCGGTAATCGCAATCAAAACCAAGGCAAACATGAAGCTGCACGAGAGCGTACCCATGCGGTTGTTGCAATCTCACGGCACACGGGGACCTTCACATACTACGCTGACGACACCGACGACGCCATCGGTCGTTTCGTGCGGCGAGCGTGGGCTGCATCACCAAAGACCATCCGAGATTTCAACACAGATGGCCATCAGGGACAGAAATGCGGCCGTTGTGGAGGCTCTGGGCCGGGAGGAGGCAGCTTAGGCAAATGGCAAAAGGCAATTAGGCAAACACTCGATGTCGAGTCGATTACTAGCGGAATCCCAGCCGGTAGTGATCGGCTCTGAACAGATGAGCACTAAATTAGATATTAAATGTACCCAACTCCCTCCAAACGCAGTTTGATTTGGATTCTTCATGTTCCAATAGCTGCGTGTCACTGTGCTGTTATGTGTCAGGCATGTTGCTTACCATCAGGCACATGTCCTGATCGTCTCGTCACTCTTTATTTAAAAAAAAAAACAAATTAATACAGTGTCACATCTGAGAGTGTCACACTGCCTCTTGACAAATCGAGTTCCTTGACAAATCTTTATTTTTTAACTTCTTTGTTTTTTAAAGTCTTCACTGAATTATTTTTTTCTTATCTACGAATAATTAATTAATTGTGTTTTGCCCTTTGGTGTTTAAAATGAGTAGACACAGAATCTGTATCTGGTCATCTGTACCTACAACACATGACCAGGAACAAAGTACGGTGGCGGCTTCACATATTTCAATAGTGATTTAAACCTTAAATACCTAGGTTGATAATAATTGAACATACAAAGTAAAAAAACTATTTTTAATGTAAACAGGTAACTATTTACAAATTAAGAATTCTCGTAAGAACTCTGTTAGGGTTACGTAACAATTAGATTGCGTCACCAAAATTCGGCAAGTCAGAGCAATCGTCTGGCCGATTTTCCTTGAATGCTGAAACGTGGAACCCTACTGGAAAAAAAGATGATGACTGGAAGAGACCCATCGAGATCGAGACCCGAGAGCTTTATCGGGTCACGATGCGGTAATAGAGAAAAATTTTGAAGATTTCATGGATATAATTTTAAATCAGTAAGTCTATTCTTCAAGAACTCTGTATCAAACAGTGTCTATCCTCCATCAACAAGCTAGTATACTCATGTTCTTTTGGCATGTATCTCGGCGGGCTGATGATCCTGTGCGCCTTGTGGCTTAGGGCAGAATCGAGGGTATGAAACTACGAAGTAGATCATAATTGCTTCGGGCCGACCAGAAAACCTACCGCCTAGCAAAAACTGTGTTAGCTTTGATGTTGCTTTCTCTTTTCTGTTCGTTTGAAATTATAGAGGCAGGAATAGCAAAGCCAAAGCAGATTTAGTTAGGCAGTAGACCCGCAGATGATAGCTATGCTTGGGTATTCTGTGACAGTTCTTGGGCGGAAAGTATCAGTATGCGATGAATAGCGCTGCATTGTGGAGCGAAAAACCAATCACCGGCTACCTACTACTTCTACCGCCTAATTAAATCGGCTATGGCTTCGTTATCGTATCTCTATCATTTCAAGTGAAAAGAAAAGAGAGGGAGACTTCAAAACTAAGACAATTTTCGTTAGGCGGCAGACCCCCCGGACTGATAACCACGGTCTGTCGGGCCACCAGACACGACCGTTGTCGGTGAACGTGGATAGTGGACAGATTTTGCAAGTCGAAAAATGACGTTCCTAGGTTTTGAGATCGATCGGGGTCTTACATGGGAGCTGCACATCGATAAACTATGCGGGAGGCTGGGAAGTGCGTGTTTTTGCATTGAGTCGCGTTGCTAAAGTTTTACCTACAGAAGCGGTTATGTCATGTTACTTCGCTACAGTGCACTCCCTTCTTCAATACGGCACGGAACTATACGGCAGAGCTGCTGAATGGGAACGCGCTTTCAAGTTACAAAAGCGAGCGATTCGGGCGATCGCAAAAGTTCCAATGGACGAATCTGCACGTCCATACTTTAAGATATATAGGATTCTGACATTGCCGAGCCTGCTCATATTTCAGGTCGCGGTATATGTGAGACTAAACTTGACCTCATACGAAACACTGACAAGTGCCCGACATAAAGATAGACTTGCTGAAGTGCATATTATAGGTCCGACAGTGTACAATAAGCTACCGAAGTCGATAAACATTGCGCCCTCTCTTGGTAGTTTTATACATAGGCTCAAACGCTGGCTTACCGAGCAGACGTTCTACAGCTATAATAAATTTATTAATTTAAAAATGATGATATAACTTGACAATTCTAATTTAATTTATTACATAGATTGACATGTAGATATTTGATTATGTTAATTTTTAGACTATTATTTATACCAACATACAATGTATGATGATTATTATTTATTAGAAATTATTTTGTTTTAACATACAAACCAATGACTTGTAACAAGTGTTATAAATAAAATATGATTATGATTATGATCACTCTGTCAAGAGTGATAATGACTGAGAAGGGAACTACGTCGTGGAAAGAATTATCCACTGGTGCGTAATCTGTATTAAAGTTTATTTTAGCTGTTTGGCAGCTGGATAAAGACATTATTTACCTTAATTCATTATACGAGTATTATGTGCGTGTAATGTTTTCCAACAAATTTACATTATCGAAATATTTTTCACCGCACGCAAGTCACGAGTTTTGCAATCATAATTATGATTGATTTTTTTTCTTGTACAATCTCGTGTTTTGTAGTTATAATATTATATTTGTTGATAACAGTAGCGTTTTTAAGGATGTTTATACAACTAGGAGCAACAGACGCTTTCGCTATGGGTCGCTTATTTTCAAAAGGGGTTTTCGACTATTTTTCCAGGTTCTAAGTAAAAAAGATAATGTAAAATTCAGATTATTCACTGACATTTAAAAAATGAGGTTTTCTCACTATGCCAAAATCCAATTTACTCATTATTATCCATTTGCGTCCCTGGGAAAAAATGTTTTACTAAAAACTCGTGCTTTTCAATTTGTACAACCGTTTTGCGTCCCTTACCAGTATCTAACAAACGACCTAGGACCTACAAACACACTAGTACACACATCCACACCACATCACACACAAACTCAATTAGTCACCATTGATCAACAGTATTTGTCCACGACTTAACGTAGAATTTAAAAAAGGTTATTTCCTGAAGAACTCTACATTTTTAAGAAGTGGATAAGACTATAAGTGGTTCAAGTTTACACTAAACAGCAATTAACGCAATTAAGCAATTTAATTTCAATTCAATTTGGATACCTTTATAGTTTTAGTAGGATTATCCAAAAATAAAAACACATGCTCCTGGGGGATCTGGGGACGGACACGTTTTTTTTTAATTTAGTCGAAATATAGTTTTGATAGTATCAATCTCAATCTAAAATACACTAAATCAAACAAAAGCTCCGAACTAGTAGTTCGAAGCTAATGGGTTTACAAATTAAAATGTAATAAGGTTAAGTACCTATGTATCATACAGTGGTACATAGAAATATAAATAGATTTCTCATACGTATTTTACGTAACAATACGACTCCTAGATAGACAAATAGATTAATACCTACTTCATATTTTACGGATCTGCGTCTCTTAAGTAGCAACTTATATCTACTACTTAAGCCTAAAGTAAATAATGCTAACTAAATTCCAATATTAATGATAATGTAAATAAACGTTTCTAAGCACGAGGACAAATTCGGTGGTTTCGTAAATACTATTTGTGTTATTAACTAAGTTGTTTAATTAGCAAACATAGCGTCGTTAGAGGTAACTTATCATACATTGAGTATTTATTTGAACCATGAGGTTCGTAGGAGAGGGGTACCACGTTCATACTCATTTCTCCAATCAAACTATACCTACGGAACCCATGTTTCGATAAACATCTATTACCTACCTAATAGATGTTTATCGAAACATGGTAAAACAACAAACTCGTATTTGGTTTGTGTGCTAAAATAAATAATTTGATAAAACAAAACCTGTCGCATTTTCCATGACCTAGCTGATAATTAGAGTGGTTTATTTTTGACCTGGGTCAAAAATAAACCACTGAGTCCAGTTCTTTATCCTTCAATTTTGATGGTTCTTTTTGAAGTGAAAACTTCTTTTGACGCACCACAGACTTATTTGTTGTGGGGTGTGAATAGTAGTGTCACGTTCGGAAACGATAAGTAGCGCCGCGTAGTTACCAAGTGAGCGATCAAATTTTGAGTTATAAATTTTTACTTCTATCGGCCGTTCCTATGACTGTCAATTTTTTTGTTTAGTTGATTAATAGTTCAGCTGTGGTCCCATATACTCGTACATTTTCTGATTTACTTGGATTGTGATGAAGAGTTTGAGTACGGCTTTTTAGAAGTTTTCGTTTCGGTTGATTGTACTTTGTTACGAGGCACACCCATCTGAACACAAAAATAAATTTTAAAATCGGTGCAGGACGTGCCCCACGGTTTTATTTTAGTCTAGTCTATGCATATGTTTATAATTCCCACGACTGTATCTATTTTATTATTTTTTGGTTTTTAATACATTTATCTTAAACATTGCAATGTATGTTTAACATAAAACCGTTTAACTTAAAAAGTTTTTTTACCTATTTTTATTTTCTAGTTTTTAGTTTTTATTTCGCATTCTGTTTAATTCATTTAGTGCTTCATTATTGCAAGGTTTCTTGCCCGTTAGTTTATTGCAGTCCAACTCCTCTATACGTAGTCCCTGCAAAGATCTTACTCTACTAAGAGCCACGTAGGCTTGACCTTCTTCAAACAGTTTCGCACCTAAGTATACGAATGCGTGATCCACAGTGCTGCCCTGCATTTTATGTATTGTAGAAGCCCATGATAGTCGGCAACATTCTTCTTTCAGCCGTCCCGTAATTGTACTTAGCTGGAAACTGTATGGCTTTCGGGTGTATAAGATATACTCCGTCTCTTGCGAAATCAATTCGGACGGAAGGTACATATGTTGCATACATCTGAGTTCGACGAAATTGAGGCCAAACGATTTCGTTGATGTAGCCTATAGCGCCATTTACTAATCCCTTTGAAACGTCAATATTGGACGTGGTGTACCGCTAACGACGTATCATTTTTAGCCACCCTAACGCCACACAGTCCTCAACACGATACAAAATCTTGACTTGGGTGGTGGATTCAGGCTGGATTAATCAGAAACCTAAATTACAGATTCAATTTCTAAATTTAAATCTTATTATTATACGCCATTTGTTATCCGCCAGGTTTTTTTTATACGCCATTTAGTGGCTGCGCCCATCTTAAATATTGAGGTTGTATAGTGCACTGTATTTTTCTTGTCAAGCCCTTTTATTTAATACCCATGTTGATGGGATTGATAAAACCTAAGTTATCCGCCATTTTGTAGAGGCCGCCATCAATTTTTATAGTATATTGTATTCTGCTTGTTGAGCCCTTTCATTTGATACCCATGTTGATGGGATTGATAAAACCTACGTTATCCGCCATTTTTAGCGGCCGCCAGATTTTTCAATTTTTATAGTATATTGTATTCTGCTTGTTGAGCCCTTTCATTTGATACCCATATTGATGGGATTAATAAAACATAAATTATCCGCCATTTTGTAGCGGCGGCCATCTTGAATTTATAATGATAATGAATAAACATAATTGTATTGTCACCAAAATACAAAGTGTATACAAAATTTCAGATTAATCGGTTGACAGGAAGAGGGTAAAATTTGAATTACTAAATTTGACCCAAGAATAAATAAAACAAACGGGGTGAAACTAAATAAAACCGTTTAAAAACATACTGGTCGAATTGATAACCTCCTCTTTTTTGGAAATTGGTTAAAAATACCCAATGACTGCAGGTACTATTCTCGTGTAGTCTACTGATGTAATCTAGAAAACCCCTACTGTAGCTTTCAAAACAACTTATTACTGACACTAAAAATAAAATTAAAACTACGTTTAAAACTACGTACAAAATTTAGTCGTATTATGTACCTAATACCTGGTTGACCGAGCTTTGCTTGGTTCAAATGCGTTTATAAAGAGCTCTAAGTAAAAGATTTTCTCAGAAAAAAAAGAACAAAAAGAAAAGACCCGAGTGTAACCATCAGGATTCGAACTGGGGCCTGTTGACTCCGAGGGCGAGCATATTCCGTCTGAGCCATTTAGACATAAAGAAAAGTGTCGAAATAAGTTATCGTTTTCTAATGACATTGTAGGAGTTTTTCATTGTCTAAAAACGCGCATAAAATGATGTTTTTAAAAAATAAAACCTAGCTAGATCGATTTATCGTCCCCGAAACCCCCTGTATACATAATTTCATGAAAATCGTTCGAGACGTGTCTGAGATTCAGATTCTATATATTTATACCTACAAAATTTTATTACTCGTTTAAGACCAGGTATTTCTGTCAAAGTTGGCATTCATCGCTGTCTTGTTCTCGCGACCGTCACCGATCGCGGAATCGGTGCAGAAATAACATTAAAATATTGGACTATGTAATTTAAACTCATTTTTTGTTCAAGATTTGTTTATGTTTGTTTGTTTATAATAAGAGTTTTGTTGCTATATAAACGAAGAAATATTAAATTTATCTATACTCGTAGGTATACAAAACTCAACCTTTTCTTTTTTGGTCACACTATAAGTTGAGAACTGCTTTTCCAATTTCATGCATCTTTTTAAAATGTTTCCTAACAATTCACAAGTTCGTCAAAAATTTCAAAAAATGTGCTGAAACGGAATGAAAGGCCAGTAAAAATAGAAGGTTTTTTGGTCAACTTTGCATTAAATTTCTAAACCAATTTTTTTCTATGAGGTAAAGATCACTTACTGAGCATAAAATTACAAAATGCTCACAGATCCAGGTAGAGCTTCAAACGCCAATTGAAAAAAAAACTGTTTTAGCCGATATTTTGGAAACTATATCAAAATATTTTGACAATAATTGTAGAAAATAACATTTTGCATCTTTTGTTGCTAGTAAACTTTTTTTGTAAAACTTACCGTTTACGATTTATAACCCATTTAATGATACGGTTGCGATGATGCCGATAATAGTGGATGAAAATGATGTGGTCTACGATGGAACTTGCTTCTCTAATAGAAACAAACACAGTGTACCTCGTAACCCCAAGGTTCGAACCTTCGACAAAAACTCACTCTGGCAATGCGTTTCACAGCTTAGTTGTTCTTATTACAAAAGTGGAGACCAAACTCTTCGTTCAACTCTTCAATCATGATGATGAACGGTGCTATTTATTCGAGCAACGAGCAATATGATAGAATAACTTTAATTTAAAAACCCCGACTAAAAAAAAAACTACACGTAAAAAATATTACCTACTATCTAAGGACACTTTGGCGAATGAGTCTTAGAATATCTTAGTTACCAAAATCCATCCAGCCATTTGGAAGATATGTGGAAATAAAAGTTTTACAAACATAAAGATACGCGCGAAAAACATAACCTTCTTCCATTCCGGTAAAAAGAGACATGTTTATGCTACTGGGAACAGAATTCACATCTTATTTTTTTACATTGTTATCATTAAATTGGACATAATAAATCGTAATCGGTAAGTTCGAAAAAAAAGTTTACTGGCAGCAAAAGATGGGAAATTGTATTTTCTACAGTAATAATAGGCTTTATAATTTTATCGGAATATCGGCCAAAAACGTTTTTTCGAGCTGGCGCTTGAAGCTCCACCTGGCTTTGTTATTATTTTGTAATTTTATGCTCAGGAAATGATTCTAAACCTTATATAAAAAATACGAATCGGAAATTTAGTACAGAGTTAAATTCTACGAGTAATTTTACTGCCTAAAAGGCTTCTTATCAAATTTGGTCGAGTGTCTAAATTTCATTTTAAATAAGTTTTAAATGAACGAAGTTGGATTTTTAGGGATTCGAAGACAAATTTTAAAATATACGTTATGTCTGTCCATCCGTATGTGACAGCCATTTTTCTCCGAAACTATAAGAAGTATACTATTAAAACTTGATAAGTACATGTATTCTATGAACAATATTAACATTTTCATATAAAAAAAGAAAAAACAATAAATTTTGGTGGTGTCACAAACTTGGAAAAGAAATAAAAAAAAATTCTATCAAAACCATACGTGTATATATATATATAGGCTATAATAATATAGATACACGTATATATATGATAGGTGTTCAAAAATTGTATTGAAATTCCTAACATTTTTTTTTCTAAACTGAATAGTTTGCGCAAGAGTCTCTTCCAAAGTGGTAAAATCTGTATGTGAGGACTTTTCTTCCAAGTACTAAGTACCTTACTACCAAAGAATTTACCTAAATGGCATATACATGCAAGTTAAGTATCATTTATGATACCTAACTTTAATATTAGGGGATTTACGCAGGGGATTTCTCCCCTCTCATTATTTCCTTCTCCCGATCTCTGATTTGACAGACGAATATTTTACCGATACTTATCTATTTTCCATTGCATCCGCATTGAATTTTTTACTGATGTGTTATTGACGTCAGTTTACCTAACATGCGTTTATAGAAAGCTTTTTTTTGAGACTCAAAGTGGTAAAATTGGTCTACAACATAAAGTAAACAGCGTCATTTATGATACCTAATTAGTATCAACGTCATTTGCAATTCTGAATGAAAACGGTTTAAAAATCAAGATCATAGCGTGCTTCACCAGTAATACCTACTGATATTGTTATACTGTGGCACTATGATCGTAATATTTAAAATTGATTGGTTGTCAAAATTGCAAAATAAAGCACAGGCGCGTCGTCCGTGAGCGCCGAAACGCGACTGATCAGGCCTGCCGAACGGCGCGCTATATATATAGTAGATATTAAAACATAGTGAATAACTGATACTTTTTATCAAGTCAAACTCTGCAAATGCATCTATAGCTTTTTATTGGCTTTCGTTGAGTACTAAAATTTAGTAAAAAAGTTCATTAGTTTAGTCATAAACTTGAAAAAACTTTTAAAAAAAGGGGTAACTTTGGGATTTTTTTTTATCAAATAAAATTCATTAAATCGTGTTATTGACTACGAATTGCACTAGATTAGATCCTTAACTAAAACATATATTTTTTCAGAGTTTAATACACTATTTTAAAGGTCTTAAAATTGTTTTAAAAATTCAAAATTACGGCCCACACGCCCTTAAAGGTATAATAAGATAAAGGTCAGGAAATAAAACTGCAGCGGTCTTTTAAAAATATGCAAGTTACAAAAACGTCTACATCTTCCACTCTAAACAAGTTGTCAAGGTGATTTTAATTAGAGTCTTTATTTACCCATATAATTTTCAATGCAGCACAACGATGGTCCAGGGTATGAAGTATGCATTAACTATATATATATATATATTAATTGAGCAACAAACATCCAAACTTTCACAGTTATAACATTAGAAGGATTCATCTTTTTGTCCTGCAATTTATCGGGCAACATCGCCCTTCAGATCGGAATACAGCAACGTCTGCACTTTACTGCTTAGTGGTAGAATAGCTAGCAAAGGTGCGGTAATTCCTCAGGCGGACTCTACGAAGAGTCCACTACAAAATAATGTAAATACTAGCGGTTCGCCCCGGCTTCGCCTGTGGTAAATATGTACCCCTATAGCACTCAGAGATCAGAGACTCACGTACATGGTGAAAGATTTTTTTAAACGGTCCATTGGTGAGATTAACGCGTTCAATCAAACAAGCTCTTCATCTTGATAAAATTAGTATGTAGATATTACGAAATTACTTATTACAAAAAAAAATATGGATGCAAAAATAACTATGGAATCCACGACAACTTCAAAAGCCATTGAAGCACATTTTTACAAATACCTCAGTAAACGCGTAATTTGGATGTAATTACTACGTAATTAAACCTACGTAGTTGCCGCAACACCGCCTGTGCTCGGTGGGACCATCAGTACTTACTTTAAAAGTATATTTTCCACGTTCTTTAAAACATTAAAATGAATTGAAAACTGTAGATCGCTCAGTGTATTACTTACGCACCATCACACTCATATTAAAACTTTCGTCCGATGCAATATGTAAATCGATAAATTCGTTCCTTCTCTCAAGCGCCACTGGTAGAGTAAATGCAATAAACTGCGCATACGCAACGGTTCTGTGAACGTGTAAAATGAAACGAAAGCGGGTCGAAATACTTATGTAAAGACTTACCTGGACATTGGCTCACATCGGTCGCTGAGACAGCGGCGATTACAACTAGACACACGACTGCACTGCGCGATACCATAGTGACGACTCACGACGAACGAGTAACCGACGATCCAGTAAGATACTAACTGAACTCTACTCTGGAGTTAAACTCAACCAGGCCCAGCGATGCACGAACCGTTCAAGCCGATCGTTGCAAATGACATTGAATCTACACACCTCAATTCTTATACAGCAATTTAATGTAATACCGGTCAAGTGCAAGTCGAACTTACGTACGGTCGGTTCCGTACCTTCAACGCCAAATTCTTTTTTTTACTTTTTAGGTTTACACTTGACCGCCATCTCTCGCCTGATAATAAATTCAGAGGATATTTCACTTCATTACAAGAAAATATTTATCGCGGGGTTGACTTGGCTTGTTTTCGTATTTGATCATCAAAGTAAACTTGATAATGTTATTAAGTTAACAACTTGTGTATGTTATCGTTTACAAGCACAAAAGGGATAGGTAGGATAGATCTTGTTTAGATAGGGTTCCTATACTTTTTTTTTTTGCGATTCATGTTAACAAAACCCTGTTTGAGAAAAATTTACCTTATCACCTTCTACAAAAAGAATGTAAATTACTACACCTTCTACGATTTAATTTAAAAATGTTTACCTGGCACAGGTGGGACGAAAAGTCAGAAGGCAGACTGACAGCCTAACACTTGGTGACAGATCTTTTTTTTTGCAAAACACAAAAAAAAACGAGAATTTTTACGTCAGTTTCAGTTCATGAGAAGTAATTTTGATTTAGTCGTGTGCTTTAGACCACACCACTGAAATAAAACTTCTTTAGCTCTATCTAAATGTAAATTAATATTAGCGCTGCCAGACGCAATTTAGGCGGGGTGTCCCGATTTTTATGAGTTGGACGCGATGTCTCGTGCGGGCCAAGCTCTGTCCCGCTTTTCCGGGATAACTCGACCGTGCGTACCTACTGCGTGCTGCAGAAGTGCGACCGGCAAGTAGGTAACCCAAAATTCTTTCCTCCCAATAGGTATACCTACTAATGATAGGGGAAATCTGTTTTAAAACTATCATATTTTATTCATTAAGATACATTTTCAATGGCTATTTTTGCTATCATGAAAATGTAATTAAAAAATCAGGTACAAAGATACCTACTTAAGGGCGTGTGGGCCGTAATTTTGAATTTTTAAAACAACTTTAAGACCTTTAAAATAGTGTATTAAACTCTGAAAAAAATATATGTAGTAGTTAAGGATCTAATCTAGTGCAATTCGCAGTCAGTAACACGATTTAATGAATTTTACTTGATAGAAAAAAATCCCAAAGTTACCCCTTTTCAAAAAGTTTTTTCAAGTTTATGACTAAACTAATGATTTTTTTTACTAAATTTTTGTACTCAACGAAAGCCACTAAAAAGTTATAGATGCATTCGCAGAGCTTGACTTGATAAAAAGTATCAGTTATTCACTATGTTTTAATATCTACCATATATATAGCGCGCCGTTCGGCAGGCCTGATCAGTCGCGTTTCGGCGCTCACGGACGACGGGCCTGTGCTTGATTTTGCAATTTTGACAACCGATAAATTTTAAATATTACGATCATAGTGCCACAGTATAACAATATCAGTGGGTATTCCTAGTGAAGCACGCTATGATCTTGATTTTTGATACCGTTTTCATTGGAATTGCAAATAGACGCTGATACTAATTAGTACGTGTTTACTTTATGTTGTAGACCAATAAGGGAGTCTCAAAAAACTGACGTCATAACAAATCAGTAAAAAATTGAATGCGGATGCAATGGAAAATAGATAAGTATCGGTAAAATATTCGTCCGTCAAATCAGAGATCGGGATAAGGAAATAATGAGAGGGGAGAAATCCCCTGCGGAAATCCCCTAATATAAATGCAAGTTAGGTATCATAAATGATACCTAACTTGCATTTATATGCCATTTAGGTAAATTCTTTGGTAGTAAGGTACTTAGTACTTGGATGAAAAGTCCTCACATACAGATTTTACCACTTTGGAAGAGACTTTCGCGCAAACTATTCAGTTTAGAACAAAAATGTTAGGAACTTCAATACAATTTTGAACACCTTTCCATAGATACATGTATGGTTTTGTTAAAATTTTTATTTTTATTTCTTTTCCAAGTTTATGACACCACCAAAATTTATTGTTTTTTTTCTTTTTTTTTGTATGCAAATGTTAATATTGTTCATAGAAATTTAGACACTCGACCAAATTTGATAAGAAGCCTTTTAGGCAGTAAAATTACTCGTAGAATTTAACTCTGCACTCAATTTCCGATTCCTATTTTTTATATAAGGTTTAGAATCATTTCCTGAGCATAAAATCACAAAATAATAACAAACCCTTCACGCTTCAAGCGCCAGCTCGAAAAAACGTTTTTGGCCGATATTCTGAAAAAGTTATAAAGCCTATTATTATTGTAGAAAATAAAATTTCCCATCTTTTGTTGTCAGTAAACTTTTTTTTGAACTTACCGATTACGATTTATTATGTCAAATTTGATGATAACAATGTAAAAATAATAAGATGTGAATTCTGTCCCCAGTAGCATAAACATGTCCCTTTTTACCGGAATGGAAGAAGGGTTATGTTTTTCGCGCGTATCTTTTATGTTTGTAAAACTTTTATTTCCACATATCTTCCAAACGGCTGGATGGATTTTGGTAACTAAGATATTCTAAGACTAGTCTCATTCGCCAAAGTGTCCTTAGATAGTAGGTAATATTTTTTTACGTGTAGTTTTTTTTTGTAGTCGGGGTTTTTTAAATTAAAGTTATTCTATCATATTGTTGCTCGAATAAACAGCACCGTTCATCATCATGATTGATTGAAGAGTTGAACGAAGAGTTTGGTCTCCACTTTTGTAATAAGAACAACTAAGCTGTGAAACGCATTGCCAGAGTGGGTTTTTGTCGAAGGTTCGAACCTTGGGGTTACGAGGTACACTGTGCTTGTTTCTATTAGAGAAACAAGTTCCATCGTAGACCACATCATTTTCATCCACTATTATCGGCATCATCGCTATCGTATCATTAAATGGGTTATAAATCGTAAACGGTAAGTTTTACAAAAAAAGTTTACTAGCAACAAAACATGCAACATTTTATTTTCTACAATTATTGTCAAAATATATAGTTTCCAAAATATCGGCTAAAACAGTTTTTTTCAATTGGCGTTTGAAGCTCTACCTGGATCTGTGAGCATTTTGTAATTTTATGCTCAGTAAGTGATCTTTACCTCATAGAGAAAAATTGGATTAGAAATTAGAAATTAGTGCAAAGTTGACCAAAAAACCCTCTATTTTTACTGGTTTTTCATTACGTTTCAGCACATTTTTTTTAATTTTTGACGAACTTGTGAATTATTAGGAAACATTTTAAAAAGATGCATGAAATTGGAAAAGCCGTTCTCAATTCTCAATTTATAGTGTGACCAAAAAGAAAAGGTTGAGTTTTGTATATCTACGAGTATAGATAAATTTAATATTTCTTCGTTTATATATCAAAAAAACTCTTATCACTTCACAATTCACAAAATTGTTATCACTAGTATAAACAAATCTTGAACAAAAAATGAGTTTAAATTACAAAGTCCAATATTTTAATGTTATTTCTGCACTGTGGCACTGATTCCGCGGTCGGTGACGGTCGCGAGAACAAGACAGCGTTAAATGCCTAATTTGACAGAACTACCTGGCCTTAAATATTAAAAATACTTCTGATGTGATATGATTTACTATCCCGCCTTCGACGAAAGAATCTCACTTTTTTTTCTCAAAAAATTTCAAAGTCCCGATTTGCCAAAGAAAAAATCTAACCTGCGGTTTACCCCGCGTAGCTCCCTTAATACTAGTTTTACCGGGATAAAAAGTAGCACATACATGCGTTCTTATATATCTACTATAAATAATTGAACTATGATTTCAATTTTAACATGACCTGTTCAGACGTTGCTTAATCACATCGTAACGCCAAAATAAACACGTCCAAACTTTGATATTTGCGTATAATATTAGTTCGTAATGTAGATAAATAAATTAATAAACAAATATTGGTGGACAATTCACACACAACACCATCTGACCCCAAACTAAGCAAAGGTTGTAGGTACTATGGCGGCCATTTAACTGCAATAGTACTTATTATACGTTGTTGGTATTTTTCATTCATTTTTAAGAAATTAAATTGAGAAATCACCGTTCGTGTAACGCTAGCAAACTCTCAAACGAACTACTGACAGGTATTAGGTATTATTTTATGCACTGCTTATGAGAAGAAGTGATAACGAAAATGTGTGTCTAATGAAAACGCTCTCTCTCTACGGCGAGATACAGACAATTTGTCTGCACTATATTTTAGATATTATACGATACGTAACCGACTATAAGAGAAAGAGAGCAATAAAATGTACTCTCACCTCTCACTCTTGCCTCTACTGTTACTTACGAAACTTAACTCGCTCTCTCTTTCTAACTTCACAATCACACTCTTCGTAGGTAACGCACATTCACTAACTTACTCCGCAAGTCAGGCGTGGGTTAAGAAGTTTTATTTCTAAAATGTGTTATTATTAGATGTAAATAGCATAGCTTGAAATGATTAGCAAGACCGTCCCGATAAACAAAAACAGGGCCAAAGTCTAAATTTAAACACACAAAAACAATGTTGGCTTGTAACAAGTAATTATGCCATATTTTTTTAACCCCCGACCAAAAAAAAGGGTGTTATAAGTTTGACGTCGATGTCTGTCTGTCTGTCGATCTGTCTGTGTGTGTGTCTGTCTGTGGCACCGTAGACCTCAAACGGATGGGCCGATTTCGATGCGTTTTTTTTATTTGAAGGTAAATATCCGTGCGGATGTTCTTAGCTATGCTTGGTTAATATCGATTCAAGATGGCCGCCTCCACAAAATGGTGGTCAAAATATTTCTTCACAACCTACCTCAATATGGGTATCAAATGATAGATTGACTAGTAGAATGTTGTACAGATAACAAATCTGAGGTAGTCGGGGGTTAATCAACATTTTTCATTTTGTTCTTGTAGCTATAATAGGTTTACACTTGACCACTAATTCGCCTGATGAACTAACCTAATTATAAAATCTTATTTACTAATACTCAAGCACAAATATACTACATAAAGCTAAACTCTTTAATATAGAGCATACCAGAAATCATACCATATACTTACCGTTCAACGTAAGAGCAAGCTAAGATGGTTGAAGAGGTATACCTAATAGGTAGGTTGTCTGTCTGACGGAAGATCGATAACTACTGAATAACACGTTTCTCGATATAGTGACTAAATACGTAAAGAAGTGGTCGATTGGACCGGGAAACCCCGAGAAAAGGACAAGCGTCGTAGGAGTAAAAGTATGTCAATTGAGAGGCCTATTCCTATACGGACGTGGAGAAATATACCTTTGAGTAGTTTTCTCTGTAAGTCCGGATTTACAAAACTGTCGTTAGGTACCACTGGGTTTACTTGAGAAGCAAAACATCATGGGGAATCAAATAAAATACCAATTTCAAGGACATGTGTCATCTCCCAGCCTGCACTTAACAAGAGTGGTGGGTTATGGCGTTGACACTCTCAATGTAAGAAAAGACCGATTCCCAAGTGTGAGAACAAGTGCTACATTTTATGGTATGCGCTATTACAAGGAGAGAGTCCATGCCATAATCTACCACGCATGCCTGAAATATGTTTTAGAAATTATTTTCCTCACGGTGTTATCCTTTACCGTTAAGGCCAACGGTGACAATCTCGTTCATCTGTACATTTCGGACATCTGTTCTTAGCATAACACTCATCGGTGCAGACAGGATTTTAACCAATGACCTCACGATTCTTAAATAGGACGTTTCATCCACTTAGCCAATACAACGTTTTCGGTATATTGATGACTAGGTGTCCGCCCCGGCTTCGCCCGTGGTACATATATAGCACTTATCGGGATCCCGTACATATCGTGAAAGAATGACTGAATTCGGTTCAGTCATCCCTGAGAATATCGCTTTCAAACAAAAAACCTCTTCAGCTACCTGCTACATACACCACCTGTCGGAAATTGGTGGTACCAACTCAGATTTAGAAACAAATTTGATTAGCAAAGGTTTATATTCAATGACGCAATCGACACGCAATAGACACATGCTGTCATGTCAAAGTACGGTACGAAAACTCTCAAAAAGGAATATTTTTTCCCGTTTTTGTTACATTCTTGATTCATGCTTCGCTTCTATTGATAGTAGCGTTATGTTCTATAGCCTATAGCCTTCCTCGATTCTCGAATCTTTCAATTCGGAGTACTTCCCGAGATCCTAGCGTTCAAACAAACAAACAAACAAATTCTTCAGCTTTATAATATTAGTATTGAGATAAGGAATAGAATCAATATTTGTGTACCCAAATTTATTTGTTTAGACAAGGAATTAAGATTAGGAAACAAAAATCAAGAGACATAACCATTGCTCCCGGTACCACGTAACAATAATAAAACAAGTCCAACTGGATTTCTGAAATGTCAATTATGTGCTAACTGAATATTTAAATAAATGCATAATTGAATACTACACCATAAATTGGAACAGAAATATAATTGAACTAATTTTTAGATACGTAGTTTTTAAGCAATAGAATATAAGGCAGAAGCTCCAATGCTACAACCAAGTCGAGCGATTGAGGCATCATTGCCTTCTACTTCCTAATTCTAATTTAATAAGGTTCGTACGACGAGTGTTGGCTGCACCACCGGAGACCATCTGAGAGTACAATTTACATATACCTAATAGCCATTTGGGACAGAAATGCAGCCGTGGAGGAGACTGAACGGAGAACATGCGGCTTATAGATATATGATTGTCTGTAGTAAAACATGGGCCACTTTTTATCGCGGAAAATCTCTTCCAGGCAACCGTATAAAAAGTTAACAAATCGTGGTGATTCCCAATTTTTCTAAGGCGAAAGTGTGTAGGTTTATAAGTATAGTGCATTTGCCTATTATTCCCATTTATCTCTGTAACGGCAAAACAGATTCGAATGAAATGAAATTCACAATCAGTACATACGTATAAGCATTGTCATTCAGCATGGTAAAGCCGCCACCATGATGGGCACGCTTCAGGCTGGTAGTGGGCTTGAAGAGCATCTTGAATATTTTTAGATCATCATTGTAGTGGGCTTGAGCATCTTGATTATTTTTAGATCATCATTGGTCTATGGATTATTCAGATGTGCGCTAGTGTTAGTACTTAGTTAGGAATGTAGTGTAGTTCTCATTGTATATTAGTTTTGTTAGTAAAAGTTCTGCTTATTTTAAAAAAATACATACATTACCTGGATTAATAAATTAATATAGGGTTCCTACCTACTTTTTAAGCCGTGGACAACAATATGGGAGACAGTAAGTATAGAATATATTTTTTTTACAAACAATCTTTATTGGCACAACAGTTGACAAAAATTACCCAGATACATACGTATTAAATTTTATTTAAAAATAATGTATACATAATTATTTCAAAAAAATAGGCAATTCTAACGACTAACAAACAGTTTTTCAAAATTCATTCATCCAATTCAAAAATGAGGTTTTGCTTTCAACTCAAGAACAATGTGACCACCATATCATTCAATAACCAGTTTCGGATATTTTCGTTTGATAAGATGGGCAAGTTCAATGCTGCGCCTCATACTCATCTATCTCAATGCAAGAATATAGTGCGTTGTAGAATATTATTATATTTTTAATGTTTAAATAAAAATAAAAATGTATACGGCTTTCTTTTATTTTTTTATATTTATTACAATATCTATTAAATTATTGCATTGTGTTTCTCTGTAAATAAACCTGTGTCGTAAACTTGGGAAGGCGCACATGAAACCGATGCTAGTCGATAGGATCCTGCAGAGATGACAGTAGCTTCTGCACAGGACTCTGCGTTTGCACCAACGTGGAGTAACATAGCACCAGCACTCCTCGCTCGTTGTATATCCTCCAGCGCAAGTAGCCACGCTGGTTCTAAATAAAACAAAAAACTTATTATCTTTGGAAATCTAGAAATGCATCGGCCTTTGGTTAATTCATGTATGATTTTTAACCAACTTCCAAAAAGGAGGAGGTTATCAATTCGACCACCTTTTTAATGTTTGTGACTTGATTTCTCGAGAACGCCCGAACCGATTTTCTTTTTTTTTTTGTTAGGATGGGTACATTCTGAATGATCACATATAAATATTATCAATATCGGTCTGGTGGTTTTTGAAACATGAACCAAAAACTAAAATTAACACAGTGATGTTTGCACATTACTGCTTGGCGGTAGAATAACTGGCAAAGGTGTGGTACTTCCCCAGGCAGACTCTAAGAGTCCTACCACTACAAAAAAAAATCAAATTAAATTAATGAATCATTGTGAGCTATATAAGGGGAGATCAAACATTAATTCTAAACGTGACTTTCACAATAACTCGCAAGGGTTAACTTGAGACTTTTGCCCAGTAGGTAGTATACAACGGACGCCAAGCCTCTATTTATACAACGCCCCAATTTTTTTTCTGGGTCTCTTACCGCTCCCATTAGACCTGAAGCACCCACAAGGTGGTGTTATCGATATCGCCCACTTTGGGAAAGGCTGGTCTAACGGAACAGTGTGGTGCCCGGCGCCACTTGGTGTGCGTTCCCCATGGGCCTCTTGGTGTTTTATGGGTAGGCCGAGCTTGAATAAGATCAAGATAGCGAGAGCGAAAGGCCGCTATGATGAATAAACTGGAATACCATGGGCGTTGCTTAGCAAGCTTGAGGCCCTTATGGCGTCAGTCATAGACAGGGTCGATATACCGGACTACAGATGTATGAAGCTTTACCTAAAGAACGCATGTAATAACCCAGTTTTATACATTAAGAATTTATTTAAATTTCACAAAAACTGGTAGAATACAACATGGAAAACTGTATTAAGTCCCAATAACGTCGTTTCTCCCACTACATTTGACGATGGTATAACTTTTTATAACTTTAAGTACCTACCTTGCTACTTAAATACTCATACCTAAATATAACTCGAATAAGGGTACTTACAAACTTAAAAAAGCGTAAATATTATGTTTGGTGGTCTCGTTGACCCTGAAGTAAGCTGGTATTATCACATTTCGAAAACGTTATTTTCGAAAGGGTGTGGATTTACCATTCGAGCTTCTAGCAATGACATTTTCTTCCAACAGGATATAACACGAGGTTACACAGATTAACGCACTTGGCTTGTTAAGGTATCATCTGTTCAGCGTCTATTCCCAACTGTTACTACTCGTATCAAAGTACAAATAACTTCTTCTCGTGGCTAAGAGACAGCGATCATTTTATTTCAATTCTATGCTTAGAAAATGGTAACAGCAAACAATCGACTTTATACCTACAACCAAATAGAGCAACACATATTCATACATCAACTTTTTTAGTTTGGCAGGATTAGCTCAGAAGGTGACCAAATTCGACCAAAATAATATTTAAAGTGAAATATTTTTTAACTCGACGTTTTTTAACCGACTTTTCATAACACGACGCTATCAATTTTTAATTTAGAAGTGAAAACTTATTTTGACGTGCCACAGATAGCAGGTCTACTACGAAGTCCGATAAACAATATATCGGCCGAAGTTATGGACGTTTCACACCACGAAACACAATCGGTCGGTTGATCTGATCGAGCGTTTCGTTCATCCCGACCGACGCTGATTTGACAGTTTTTGTGTCATCAACCGACCGATTGTGTTTCGTGGTATAAAACGTCCATAACTTCGACCGATATATCGTTTATCGAACTTCGTAGTAGACCTGCAGATTTTTCGTGGGCTGTGAATGTGTGAATTGAATTCTAGCGTCACGCTCGGGAATGATAATAAATCTTCTGGTAAACTCGGGACCATGGCCATTGGGCTCCTAGAAATGCGTCAGCATTTCTAAGATGGCCATGCTCATGGCCACGCCCTCCGATTTCACCGGCGTAGTTCCCAAAGTAAGCTAAGTATCAAATTCCGAGTTTTTAGTTTTTTCACTTCTATTGGCAGTTCCTATGACCGCCAATTCTGTTTTTTTATTTCATAATACGACACTATCAATGTCGAGTGTTTCTTTTACACCCCAATAATTCCTAGGAATGTCATATGTAAACAAATAATTTTACAAGAATACGATAAAACATAGGAAATCAGATTCGTGAGCAATCACTCAATCAATCATGAATAATATTGACCTTGTTCGTGATAATTTCCGTTCTTTGTGTTTTTCTGAACTAAACCGCTAAAAACGATTGGCTGTGCCTTTATGTATCATTGTCCACTATTGTCATGCCGCTACGGACCTACAGTTCGGTAATCGAACACGATCAAACATACTCTCTCGAATGAGACGTTTTATACGAGTTTTTTTTTAAATTAAATCTTCTTTTGGCGCACCACACTAAAAAAAATCGCCACGTTTGTAAGTGAAAGATTCGTTCGGGTTACCTAGAGACCGCCTAGGGTGCTAAGCTGCTAGGTGCCGCCTAGCTAAACGCCTATAGCACTTAGGTATCACAGAGTATCTCTCTACTTAGTCTGTGGGTATCTAATGCCTGGGCCACACTAACGGGAAATGCCATTAATTATCGCGTTAACGGACGTTAATCGTATTTGTAAAATGCACCTTCGGTACATGTGCATTAGGTGTACGGCTACGGCTAACGTCCGTTAGGATAAGGAATTAAGGACAGTAAGGAATTTTGAATTTTGAAGGAATGGTGAAAGAATTTTTTAAATCGGTCCAGTATAGTTCCTGAGATTAGAATGTTCGGGTGTTTTGGAACCAATTTCCTTATGGCAGGCTTAGAGGAGTTAGAGATTTTCCTGCGCGACCGAACTGAACAAATCAGCGTTATTCACAGCCTACGAAAAAATATGTGTGCAATCATTGATAAAAATAAGGAAAGGTTTTAAGAGTTCAATGTGTGCAGTGCCGGTACGCCAAGATAAGTTTTCACTTCAATAGCAAATAATCGAATATTGGTCTCGCTTACCACGAATAGGTATATAGTTCATCATGAACCATATTCGAGCATGTGGATAACAGAGTGCCAGTGGTGTGAACTGATGTTGAAAATTCAAATATCACTGTTTTTCATAGACAGGTACCTATGTGGCATACCATCAGCTTGCTCGTCCACAATCAAATGTTCAAACAACTACGAGACACTTAGCTGTTATCCGTGCTCTTGTTACGAGTACTTAATGCCATGCCATGCTCGTCCTCCTTTAGCTTATAACACAAATAAAAAATTGCAAATTAAATTACCATAACCAGTGAGCTTAGATCATGAATTACATTCGTAAAAAAATATCCCGTGATTCTTGGCATGAACTGCGAAGACAATAGCACAAGAAACGGTTTTTTAGTTTTTTACTCGTCCTATAACAATGGACCCACCCACAAACAAGTACGTAGGTATCAAACGGCTACATATCTACAGCTGTTCTGATATCTCAGTTCCTCAGATGCAATTATACAAATATCTGGGTAGAAGTAATTATGCTGTATTTAATTATATTCAAACTAGATGTCCACCCCGGCTTCGCCCGTGGAACATTATATAGCACTCATCGGGATCCCGTACATATCCAACGGTGAAAGAATGACTGAAATCGGTTCAGTCATTTCTAATAATATCGCTTTCAAACAAAAACCCTCTTCAGCTACATGCTACGCCATCTGTCATCTGCCATCTTAGAAACATGCTGTCATGTCAAAGCACGCTACGAAAACCCTCAAAAAGGACTTTAAGGTTTTTGTTACATTCTTGATTCATGCTCCGCTTCTATTGATAGTAGCGTTATGTTCAATAGCCTATAGCCTTCCTCGATTAAGGGACTATCCAATAGAAATAGAATCTTTCAATTCGAACCAGTACTTTCTGAGATCCTAGCGTTCAAACAAACAAACTCTTCAGCTTTATAATATTAGTAGGTATAGATATATTATGTACAATAATTGTTACGGTACATGTAATTTACATAGTGTAATTCATAATTATAGTGTTGTCATTAGTTATGAATTCTACTAATATTAAAAAAGCGAAAGTTGAAAATGGAAATGTGAATATTTGTAAATCTTCATGAAACCACTGTATATTACATAGATCTAAATGAGAAAAAATATTATAGTCCGAAATAATACATAGGCTACTTTTTATTAGGTACTAGGTACGGTATTAGGTACGGGAACTACGCGGGGCGCAGAGCTGTTAGGGAATAATATAGGCATAGGTCGTAGAACACTACAATATAGTAATAGTAGAGTTCTACAATCTATGAATATAAGTATATGAAATGAGTTTTTTTGTTAGGCTTTTTGAACGGACTCACTTTGGAATTGAATAATCGGGCTAACACAAAAAAAAAATGTTATAACCAAAACATTATGTTTATTGCTTTTCAAAATACCCCATTTTAAAAGCAACAAACATAATATTTTGGTTATAACATGTTGTTTTTTTAAAGATAGGTACGCAAAACTTAAAGCGTGACCTACGTATTTAGATGCAATAAAGAGTTTATTTTTCTATCGATACTCCAAATAAAATACTCGCCCCACAAATCCTAAGACGTGCCTAGCGGTTCGCGCGGAGACCGCGACACGAGACCGCGACCGGAGACCGCGACAGGCACTTGACACTATGGAATTGTATGGGCGCCAGTTCGCGCCTAGACCGCGACACGAAACCGAGACACGTGTCGCGAGACATGTGTCGCGGTCTCGGCGCGAACTGGCGCCCATACAATTTTATAGAGTCAAGTGCCTGTCGCGGTCTCTGGGCGAACTTGTACCTGTACAGTGTACAAGTTCGCTTTGTACCTGTACAAGTTCGCCCAGCGACCGCGACAGAAGACCGCGACCGGAGACCGAAGATCTGTTAAAAAAGATTAGTTAATTCACGTCTATTGACACGTATGACTATTAACCTTTTTATACCCCTGAAGAACACTGAAGAGCTTGTTGTACCCTTAACATTAAATAGTTTCCTTGTATTATTTTCGTAAGGTATAGCGTGTAGTATTGAAAGTGTTACAAGGGTTTCGGAAGTTTCGGTTATCTTAGATTTCCTGAAATAGATCCCTTTGCCTTGATTTGCTTCGCTGGGTTTAGGATTATTGTTTATTTATTTTTGTCTTTAGAAATGAAGAGTTTCTATCTGCCTTTCTATAAAAAGAACAGCAGTACAATATCGGAAACAGCATGGCCTATATCAGTTTGTTGCTCTGTAAGTTATTATGAGTTTAGAATACAATAAAAGCGAACGAAGTTCAGTCAATAAATCAAACAAAGATATCACTACTAATTAATATTCTCTCATTGTTCATAGATAATTTAATGCGAGTCTGACTAACAAAGAGTATTATTTAAAATGCATAATTATCATCTCGAAACTTAAATACGCTATGCTACGTCGTAAATTTATAGCCAGATTTTAACGAATTATAATGTTTTTGTAGGTTTCAATCACCATTGAGCTTGACCTTCTGTAGCAGGAGAACATCTTAGGCATCCGACATGTACCTATTACGAAGTACTTACCTACCTACATAAATTATTTTTTACAAGGGCTTTTATTAAAAAAACTAAATTAGGTCCAAAGAAAACTACACTACATAACCTAACAACTACCTATACCTATTTACACTAAGCATATGTAAATCTGAGTTATTGTAGGTCCGTGGGGGCCGGGAGCTCATCTCATTTTCAAAAACATTTGCGAGCGCTCAGTTGACGCTACGCCTGACCATAGAATAGATAAGACTGCCTGGCTAAACGTCAGGACATCTGACGTTTATTTGGGCCAATGTATAAGTAAGTAGCTATATACCTACTACCATTCAGAGAAGTAATGCCGCCCGCATGCTGGGCACGCTACTGATTCGAAGTGGGTTTGATCATCTTGGGCTCTGTGCCTTCATATGTCTATGAATTACTTGGCGATCTAACACTTTCTTAATTTTTCGAAGATATAAGCCGGGTAATTGTTTTTGCAACGTACGGGACCTGTTTTTTGGAACGAAGTTCCTTATCGCGCGTTGTGCAAGGGGGCTAGACGGAAAAATTCTTACGAAAAGTTGTCACGACACTTTTTGCTATTGTAAGCTGTGCGGCGTCGCATGTTTCTCTGTCTGTCTCTCTCTCTCTTATAGAAAGCAAGCCAGATATTTTCATTTCTATTTCGCATTTGAACAGTGTGGTGTCGCGACGATTATTTTTGTTGAGTGTATACAGGTTTTTTGTAAATAATAAATAATAATAATAATAATAATTCTGAATTGCAATTGCTGACGAAGTTATCAAGACGAACAATTACCGGAAATACATAATGAAGGACGGTACGGTCGACATTTGTCGGGCATGCCGCCGTCCAGGCGAATCACTTCGTCATGTTATTTCCGGTTGTTCGCATCTTGCTAACGGCGAGTACTTGCACAGACATAACCTAGTAGCAGTAGTAGCCAGGATCATCCACCAGCAGCTTGCTCTTCGATACGGCCTTGTCGAGTCCTAGGTGCCCTACTATAAGTACGCACCTCTGCCAGTTCTCGAGAATGGTCGTGCGTTGCTCTACTGGGACCGCTCTATCATCACAGACAGGACTATTCTCGCCAATAAGCCTGACATCGTACTGGTAGACCGGTCTCAGCGCCGGGCTGTATTCGTCGATATCACCGTACCACATGACGAGAACCTCGTGAAAGCTGAGAAGGACAAGCTTAGCAAGTACCTTGACTTGGCTCATGAGGTTACCGCCATGTGGGATGTTGATTCGACGATCATAGTCCCAATAGTTGTGTCGGCAAACGGCCTTGTAGCGAAAAGTCTCGACCAACATCTCAAGAGACTTTCGCTAGACTGTTGGATTAAGGGTCAGATGCAGAAGGCGGTCATCCTCGACACGGCGCGCATCGTCAGGAGGTTCCTCAGTCTGCAGCCCTAACCACCGGTAGCGTGGGCCCTGCCCCACTGCTGGCGGCAAACTAGGTTTAGGTTTTTATAATGTTTTCATGTTATTTTATATAAATATTGTAAAAACTTAGACTTAAGAAAATAAAGATATACGTGGAGCTTCGTTCCATCCGGGTGTCCCTTGACACCTCTCAAGTTTTTTAATATGTTCAAGGGTGTCCCCCTGAATGTAAATCCAAGTAGGCGCGGCGGGTTTAACAAAATATTTAGTGAAAACCATATTGCAAAAAGTTTAAAGTGCTATAATTAAAAGCTTATGCGTTATACAAAAAAAGTTTCAAACAAAAAAGATGGAAAATATTATTATCTACAATAATGATCTTAGCAATTTTTATCATACGATGCGCAGTTCGCGAGTTATTCAATAAAACGTGTTTTCCAAGATGCCGGCTGAAGTGAACCAGCCCCCCCCCCCTCGCAGCGCCCAATTGGATTTACATTAAGGGGACACCCTAGAACATATTCCAAAATAAAATACCAGGTCCCGTACGTTGCATTACAAACTTACTTATTTTGGCTGCAGCGCCTGGACTAGACTAGACGAAACTTACCAATGCAAGGTTATTAGGTATTGTCATGACGCTGTTGAAGTATGTCATAGCGTTTGTCTGCACAGGGCACACCACACTGTCACACAGCTCTGCAAAAAAAAAGTGTTTCATGAGTGCCACTCTATTCAGCAGCGCAGACCAAAGAATTTACATATACTACGACGTATAGAGTCTATAGAGGTATACTTTCTGCACGGTTCCTTTGTGTCAATCGTAAGCAGATGACGTGCATACTTTCTATGGCGAAACGACAAAAGTATGACACTTCCACAAGAGCGACAAGGCAAGAAAGATGCTACCCGTGCTTTCAGTGTAAAGCGTTTGTGCCAACTCTATACGTAGTATATGTAAACTCTTTGGTCCCGCCCCTTTTGTCTCCGAGTTGACTAATCATCATACTACCTACTATAATATATAAATACGAAAGTTTGTAAGTGTGTAGGTACGGATTTGTCTTTCAAGCAAAAACTACTGGGGATCTAGATAAAATTTGGTACATACCTACATAAACAATTATCTGGAATAACACAAGCTACATTATATCCCGGGAGAACAACAGGATCCGGTACTAAGCGGGTGAAGCCGCGAGATGGTACTTTTGTAGGACTAGCTAACAAAAGTAATCTAAAATGATAAACAGCTCACTATATGTTCCCACAGCTGGGACTCGGGGCCTTCTCTCACTAGGAGAGTGTCAAGAGCCATAACACACCACGCTGGCCAAGTGTGGGTTGACGGATGACATATGTGATCGAAAGATCTTTCTTGGAATATTCCGGTTTCCTCACGATGTTTTTCTTTCACCATAGAAGCCAGTGGTGTTCACAAATTGGAAATCTCCACTTGGAAATACTCAGAAGTAGAAACGAGATTGAGAACGTACAAGAACTCTAAGCTCACGATTTTGAAATTAGAATTCGTAGGAGTAGATTTGTTTATTAGGCTTCGACACAATACAACAACTCTTTACTAAAGAACAAAAATTGATTTACCCCCGGTTGTTTTGGATTTGAAATGGCTAATAGTGTTTATTTTTCTACTTTCTTTTTCATTTAATACACCTACGAGCTACGTTGCCAGGTTGCCACAGATAGACATACCGATGGTAAAATTTACCAAGTAAATCCTCTAAGACCGAGGTTCGAAAAGTCACAGTCCCTGTAGACGTTTTTAAACGTCCAAGGGAGGGTCAGAGGGTCTACATTTTGCCATTAATAACTAGGCTCGAGACATAGAAAAGATAACGCTCGATATAGACTGAGACAGGAAGGGGAGTGCCCGAAATCACTCTTTTTATTAATTGGTAAGTACCCATTTCTAGAAAAAAAGCTGTTGTATTCTACCACAAAATTGTTACTACTTAGAATGAATTAATGAAAAGCACATAGACTTACCCGGCGTCACATTAGTTCTCAAATCCACATGATTTATGTTTATAACGACGTTCTGGTCTAGCTTATTGGATTGAAAAGCTGAAACAGAATATTCATTATTATGGTTTAACTAAAACCAGATATTTTAGCGAAATAAATTGGTTTATACAAATTGTGTAAAACCGTGAATCATATTGAGATGCATCTTGGGAAAGGCATCCTGTTCTGCTGATGAAGTTTTGGTGGTGTTTTAAAGTTTTTATTGGGTCCAAACTGTGAAATGGATTAATAAACCAAACAACCTACCTATTTTATGTAGCTGATATTATATAGGTATTATAAGGTTTTTTTTTATCTGAACAGTGTTCTGTCGCTGGTTAAATAGAGCAATAGAAGTAAAAAGTATTTTTTTTTTACTCTTTTTAATTCTATTGCTCTCCTTAATCTCCAGCGTATAAATAGAGCAATATCAAAGTCAAGACTATTTTAGTTACACGTTTTTGTTTATTAATTTTGGATAATCAAGGAACTATCTTTTGGAAACTAAATTACTAATATCAGGACACTGTTCAGTTAAAAAAACCTAATTATCGTCCATTTTGTAGCGGCGGCCATCTTGAATTTATAATACATGTTAGTGTACATTTATTACATACATACATTTATTTATTTAGACTACATTTATGTATTATCATCAGAACTAAAGACGTATACCAAATTTCAGATCAATCGGTTGTGAGGAAGAGGGTGAAATTTCAGTTACTAAATTCGACCCAAGAAAAAAACAAACGGAGTACATAAGCTAAATTAAACCGTTTAAAAACATAAACTTTTTAATCAGGTGATCGAGGTGAGTTAAATACATTTACGTGCACCTGTTCATGTCTACATGAATCAGTTTAAATACGTTCGTAACTACACTAATTTCAGTGTATTTTGGGTCAAATCTCAAATGTTTGGCAACACCAGTAGAATTTGATTTGTTTTTGCTTTTTATACAGTATAGAGTTCCGAGAAGAGCAGCACATGTGCCTGATGGTAAGCAACATGCTTGTCCGTAACATCACAGTGACATGCAGCTATTGTAACATGACGAGTCCAAATCATTACTTAGGACTGTACTGCGCTCGTTACTCAGAGATATAAGATAAAAATAATAAAAGATAAATAGAGATAAAACCGTTATACCCTGTAAATTCATTAGAAACATTGCCCTTCAACCCGGATCACAGTAATGTTGGCACATTACTGCTTGACGGTAGAACAAGGCGGCCCAGGCGGATTCTGCAAGGAGTCATACTACTACATTATTTCTCCAAGATGCTATAGAATATCGACGGGTTTTTGAAATGTGGTAAATTTAATAAATAATAAATAATCGGTATCACCTACCAGCTTTAAACTCCAGTTTGACAGGCACATCCTCTCCCAGAGTGATGAGACAAGGCAGTCGCATACCACATCCCTTAATGTTCACAGATTGCAGTTCGTATGCGGAACCTGTCGTTATAAATAAATAAACACTTAAAATATAATACAATAAACAGCGCACAATGATTACTTGTAACAGTTTTTTAAATTCATTTTTGGTATAATCCTAGTATCCACTAGGATTGTGAAAGTGTGAAATGTGAAAGTGTGTGGAGTGTTGTTTGTGTGTTACTAATATTATAAATGCGAAAGTTTGGATGTTTAGATGTTTGTTGCTCAATCACGTCGGTATGACTGAACTGAATGGATTTGGTTAAAATTTGAAATACAAGTTATATTATAGTCTGGAATTGCACACAGGCTATTTTATTATTTTTCTCGCGGGAAAATTACTGAAACGGAAACTACGCAGGTAAATCTGGGAGACTGCTAGTAAAATTATTGATTCGATAGTAATTTTAATCATTTATAAAAATCATTTGAAAAAATACCCGGAACCACAAAAATATAACTTTGTTGGGTTTCGTGACCAAAACACGAAACGTAAAAAGTAAATCGGGACCCCACGGGATGAATCAGTCTGTCTGTCTGTGTGACCATCTGTCATCGCCAGGCTGTACATCTTGAACCGTGATGGGCAGACGGTTGAAATTTTAACATACGATGTATTTCAGTTCTAACCGCTGTAACAACAAGTACTAAAAAACTTAATAAAATTAATATTTAAGGGGGACCCATCTTAAATATATAATCCCACACAGAAATGTGTTTTTTTGCTCGATATTGATGAAATAGGCGCTAGACATATTCTCAGAAAATTTAGTTACGTTTTTGGTAATTTACAAATAAATAAGTGATTACCGCAAAATAAAAAAAATTAAGGGATTCCCATACAGCTATTATTTTTTTTGCCGTATTTCCGTCATTCTCCATATCAGCGTTCACTATCTATGAAATTACCGTAGACGGTACTTTTTATTTTTCATTAATTAACTTAAACATATTAAAATATGAAACACATTCAGCAATAGATGAGGTGTCAATCTATTTTTAGTGGATTTCTAGTTATTGAGACTTAAACATGTTATGAGCACGGTAATTGGAAAGTTTAATTAAATTTAAGTAAAATAATAAAAACGATAATATTACGCATTAATAATAGTTTTTGCAATGTCCCAGGCCAGTGGAGACGGGATGCGAGCCAAAGCAGCTCTCCAGGTTCACCCCGTATCCACTTACCTACACCCCAGTGGCGGAGCGAAAGGCGTTAACAGTCCCTCCCCCCAATCTCTACCCGTACTGTTCAAAAGGAGAGGAACGCGAATAGAAGCTTCCTTCTCGGCCGGGATTCGCCATCACACACAATGTATGGATTTTGGATTAATTTTGCCTGCTACTCTCGAGCCTGCAGGTCGGCACCTCTGTGTTGGGGTATGACCGGAGAGGATTTCACAAGTGCTCAAAAACCTACCCAAAATTTGGTGCCATCTCATGAAATAATAATAGTAGGAATATCACTGAGTACTATTAAATAAAGCAACTATACGGATACCTCATACTTTTCTTAAATAATCATTATAGTTTGTAACAATAAGTGTCACGGTAATTATAACTTTCGATCGGACATGCGGTTATTTAATTGTAATTATTTAAAGGCTGGATCCATTAGGTCGATATTTTGATATGTTTAATACGTTTAATGGATTAAAAATGTGCGTTATAAAATTACAGCCAAGTTTTGACATGAAATTGGAGTGCGGACACATCACGGTAATTATAGACAACATCTTCTTTGGTCTTTGGGTCAGGTCAGGAGGTCTATGAACATACATTTTAAATTATTTTAGCCACTATTTAAAACAGAAGCCAAGAATTTTGTTCATAGCTATACGGATGCTAACTAACGTTTAAAAAAATACACGATTGAATATTTGATAATAAGTATAACACGAAAAAACTGCTAATCGGAGAGTGACCGTTTTATACTTATTTGTACGGAACCCTTCGTGCGCGCATCTCGCACTTGGCCAGTTTTTTATATAAACTACCGCAATTTAATTTATAACAGCTTTTGACTGAATGACGTCATCTTGGCTTGGCTAGCAATCAACTTCAAAATATTTTTTGTAAGATATAATGTCTAATCTGTAAAATCCACATTTAATTTTACTTTGAAGATCTGCTATGAAATCACAACACTTTTTTTTTTAAATAAAGTGTGACGAGACGAGGTGAACATGTGCCTGATGGTAAGCAACATGCCTGCCACATAACAGCACACTGACACGCAGCTATTGGAACATGAAGAGTCCAAATAATTACCTAGCACTGCACTGCGCTCGTCACCCAGAGATCTAAGATGTTATATCTCTAAGCCCTGTAATTTCTCTGGAAACATTAAAGTTTAATTATTTTTTTTCACTAAGTATTATTTTATAAATTTCGTGAATAATTAAAATCTCCAACTGATAGGTCAGAGATAATCAACCAAACTGCATTGGACCAGCATGGTGGATTGTGGGTTTAAAACGCTCCCCTTGCGAGAGAAGGCACCGAGACCCAGTAGCGGGACACATTTACTGAGCTGCTTATGCTTATGCTAAGAGGTTTGATTCCACTTTTGAAACGTCTAGGCTGTGGACACATTCCACAGCCTAGACGTGTGTTATCTAAGTGGATTTTACCTGATGGATACAGTACTTATTGGTGTCTTTAAGTCGAGAGAGTTATTAGGACTTTGAGAAATCTGCTGCTCTCCAAAGCCTATTATAGTATATCCGAGTTTTAACTGACGACCTGAGAACCTTCGCGGATGAAAACTTGGTAATTGACTGTGAAACATAACACTTCGCTCCAAAACGATAATTGAATTAAAAAGCCCGATTGGGTATATTGTGTTGCGACTTAATTTTGTACTAAATTCTATCTGTATACCTATTTCATTATATCTGTAACATAATGAAGCAATAAACGATTGAGTATTGAGTATTGGTTTCTTCTAGGTATACACGTTTCATCGTACACCTCATCGTTGCTAAATATTAGACGAAATGGAGGTCAAGCCTATTATCCTTAAAAAGGACTAACACATTCTATTCCTCTCCAGTTCTATTCTTCCGGATAGAAGACACGAATTCCGGATTAGATCCGGTATCGACGTAGGTCCGCACCAAGTCGGATATATCTATCAACACGGTTAATCGCTTCCTGATACCAGCGTTAGAATGTGACATGACTCAGATATAACTGCTTTGATTCACTTTGATATGTGGAAACGTAATCAAAGTACCTACTTACTTATACAGATAGAGATAACAAAACAAATTTCATTGTGACTAGACGTTACTTAAACCCTCTACACACGAGCCCTAAAATCGTAATTATAATATATAATTACTCGTAATGTACCTCCTGGGATGCGAGGCTCAGGAACCTCCATGTAAAATTCCTAAGTCTTCTAAAGGAGGCACCGCGAGCAGCGAGCACTCTGTTTAGCAAAGTGTTCAGTGGAAGGACAAGGGCCGCGATGATGTCACGGAGGCGGTATCGAGGCTAGCCCTAGCCGCAACCGTGAGGACTGACCCATCGCTGCCACAATCTTAGCCAAGTTAAATAATAAAAAAATATGTTATCGTTGGGAAGAGTGAGGTCACTCTTTCCGTTTTGCCACTATTCGTTGTGAACAACCAAAATAAGTAGCTCCGCAACATACCTCACCGCTAGCGATTCTAGGGGTCAAGTATGTTGGTATGTAAACAACTCACGCTATACACAAACACGTAGTTTGTTAGTGTTCTTCTTAATCTTTAAAGTGCTCAGGGCCCATCTTCTGATTTATATCGATCCAATACCCCACAAAAAAACGAATGTACTTCTTTCAAAATAGTTCAGTCGGTACAGAGATACGTAGGAACAAACGTACAAACGACCGCCTCTATAATATTAGTTTTATTGTAACATTTTCGTGGTAGATTCAACAAAGTAATGCAATTATTTTCCTCACATTTACAAGCGAAAACGAAAACGAAACGTATTCGTCCTTTTCCCACTGAACATTTCGGAAACCTTTTTACAATTGTAGGCATACAATTATATAAAAATACAAAATGAATTTTGTTTTAATCTTGCTTAAGATTAAACAATAATTAATTACCGATAACGAAATGTTGTCAATGGGTTTTCCCGTCCAATCGCAGTGCACTTTTATTCTCGGTATTATGATAGATTCTACCCCAAATACCTACGAACCTAAGGATACTTATAAAACTTATAATACCTATGCCTACTAATATTATAAATGCGAAAGTTTAGACATTTGTTGCTCTATCACGACTCCACTTGCGTCAGCACTGTCGCCGCCAGCCACCTGGGTTGCACTATCCACTCACCATCAGCCGCGGCAGAGGATGCCGCTGATGCGCTGATAAGAAGAAGCGAAAGTATGGTATGTTGATGTCGCAGTACGAATTTGTACCTGTTGCCGTGGAGACCGTGTGGTGTTGGGGGGGCAGAGGCTAAAGGGTTCCTCTCAGGATTAGGGCGCAGGCTCAGGGAGAATACGGGTGACTCCCGCTACGGCGCGTTCCTGGAGCAAAGGTTGGCTATTGCTGTTCAGCGTGGGAACGCGGCGAGCATCATGGGCACTTTTGTATCGGGAGCAGTTAGGGGTGGGTTATTCGGAGATTAGTTCTTATTATTCTTTTCCACTTTATTTTTTACTCCTATGTATGATGAATATATATGTATTATACCTCTATACAAAATAAAATGTTTATCGAAATCGGTGTAGCGGTTTGGCTATTGCCGTTCAGCGTGGGAACGCGGCGAGCATCATGGGCACCTATGTACCGGGAGCAGTTAGGGGTGGGTTATTCGGAGATTATTTTTTATTTTTCTTTTCCAGTTTATTTTTTTACTCCTATGTATGATGAATATATGTATTACATATACCTCTATACGAAATAAAATGTGTATCGAAATCGGTGTAGTGGTTTTGGAAATATGAACATAAAACAACTAAAATTTACTTTCGTTACCTCGATGACTTATTGATTGCTTTCTATTGAATTTGGTGGTATGCCTGAATTTAATTTTAAATTGAAGTCGGTTTTTGCTTTTTCGGCGAAAATGAATTAAGTAAGTATATTGTTACCTATCGTAAATTAAACATTTGCCGTGGAGCCCTGGTTCCCTCGCGATGAGAAGTGGAGTCGAAAGTCATAGTGAAAATATTTTTTATTAGCCATTCCAGGCAAGATACCCTTGTTTGAAAAAGACTTCAAAGTCTTGGCCGTCGCCATAAAATTGCTAGATTGCCGGGTTTTTATTATCAGATTTATTTTGGAGTGTGCCACTGCTACGTAGGTATTCTGCTTGAACCAAGAAATGCGCTTTTTTTCCTCATGATTTCATGAAAGGAATCAGTACCTATACGTTTCAGTGAGCATACCTACCTGAAGTACTACAGAACCACGGAAAATCTAACAACACCACTGTACTCCATGCATATTACATACTGTACTCGCCGATCGCAGAGCATTGTAAGCTTTTTTGGTAAATAAAGCCCAAAGGCCGCTCGAATACAAATACTGGAAAAATGTATATCCCACACAAATGCTAGACCATTAAACTTTGTCAGTCAGAATGATAGGCAGAATCAATAAGGAGGCTCCCAAGAGATCGCTTTTAGCGACAAGACCGTTGGTAACACTAGTTTTAGTTTTTTCTTCTCTTGTATAATTGTTATTTTTTTGTGTGTGTACCTAATAATGAGTACCTATCAATCTAACTGTTCATAGCACTCACCGCAGTCTTCAAACACCACCGACGCATACACTGCCACGATAAGTTGCAATAATACTAGGATAAACATTATTCTTTTCTCCGCTTTGATTTGTATAAGTACTCGTAAAACACTGTAAAAAACTCATACTGAACGAAAGTGGTGCGACGCCAAATACTTGGTAAGTACACACCTATCTGGAGGTCTACTCTCTTTCTATCGAAAACGAAATTTCGACCTAAGTTTCGCGACATTCTTACTCCCGTTCTTTTTCGTTCCGTCGTTTAGCCCGACCGAACATTTTTTGACCGTTACATGTTCTAAGCCTACTCTAATTCACGAAAGTCGAAACGAAGATTCTAATTTGACAGATCAATTTTCTTAGTTTTAACCTCAAAATCAACGAAATGAAAAGTGTTACTTTTTGATTTGCGGATTTAGATTTTTTTGGGAAAATATAACATAATATGGTTGTAAAAGTTATGTTAATTGATGCTGCTGTACGTGAAGACCGTTTGGAGCGTAGAAAGAGCCGGTGTCGCCTGCGCAGTGATCTTAACATAATTCAAATTTCCGACTTAGAATTTGTAGGAAATTATATGTTTAGCCGGGAATTGTTTGACGACTTTGTTGTGCCTAGAAACCTAGAAAGTTACGGCTGGTCTAGATGGGAGACTGCGACTGTTAATCCGGAGTCCGGAGACCATGGGTTCAAAACCACGCGCACCATAGTCTTCTCGAAGTCTCATCTGCGTAATGCCGGTTGATGTCCTAAGAGAAACAAATTCCTTCTTTCCCGAAACGGAAAACCATTGAAAATTTTGATCGCCATTTTGATTGATACCATCTGTACAGTACAGCAATCCTTTAGCAGCCTTAGAAGACTAAAAACATGGCTAAGAAGCACCATAGCAGAAGATCGCCTTATGGTCCATGGGCCATGATAAGTGTACACAGAGCTATAATAAATAAAAACCTAAATAATTTTAATTTTAAAGTGGTTGAAAGTTTTTTAAAAATCCCTGAAAGTTATGTGTTAATTGAATATTATTTTTGAATAAATAATTATTGCTTTGTTTAAAAGTTTGATTTAGTTGTTATGCTGTCGAGGGCTTGTGAAGTTTTATACATTGATACTAGAACTAATACTTGTTGCAATTGTCATCGAGGCAAAGACTTCCAAAATGTAACACTTCATGCCGTCAACTCCATAATATTGACCCATTGCTTTCCTTTTAGCTAGCTGGCGACACCCTTGAATACCCCTAACTTAAAATGGTGAAGGTCAATGTGAAGAAACCGACATTTGCCTAAAATCATTTGAAGTCATGTGTCATCCACCAATCCGAACTGGGCTAGCGTGGTGGATTATGGCCTTCTCAAGGGGCTCTACCCTTGAAGTGGAAGGCCTCGAGTCCTAGCTGTGGAAACATTTAGTGGGTTGTTTATGCCTGCATCACAGAATCGAGTCTGCTTCTAACTTTATGTATGATAAACCCACCGGAAAAAGAGGATTTTATAAATGTATGTGCCAAGCTCTCTTTAGTGTCATAACTATCAAAGTAAGCCAATTTTGATGTACCTCATTGTGTACAATGATAATGCAATAATAATAATAATAAGCCTTTATTGTTTCCTTTTTTACATTTAACATAGTATATGCATATAAGGTTTGTTTACGCTAAGGACCCCTTTCGGGTATAGGCCTCCTCCCATATGATAATGCAATATAATGATTTATTTCAATTTTCATTGTAGTTTTTCATGACCATTTTACTAAAATCATTCCAGCTATTTCAAAATAAGCTATTGTAGATATCTACTAATCAAAAGTGAAGTGTTTTCTTCTGGGTTAGCACGCTCCACCATAGACTATCGTCGTTTAACATCAGTCAAATGCTCAAATGGTGGTCAACTGTAAACCTATTATTATTAAGCCTTTATAACTGGAATTAATTTTACAATAATTTAAATTTCACACTTAGATTTAAAAAACACAGGCCAATTCCAGCTGCTTTCAATCTTCTCTGAAAAAACTTACTGCAACTGTAAACCTATAATAGTATACAAATATGTAACTTGTAGTTATCTTATCCAAATATCATAAAAATCCATCCAGCCATTTGGAAATTAGTGTTTGGGGGTTTTTGTTTACTTTAAAATAACATTTTATCTAGGAAATTAAATAAAATACCATTTTATCTAGAAAGTATATTAAAATTTATTAAGTACATCTTCTAGAATATTCTTTGAAAACCCCACACATGTAGAGTAGTGCCGCCAGGAAATTCAGTGATCCCTCTCTCTCTCTCAACTACTTCTAGTCGGACAGCCCGCAGCACACAGCCTTCTGCAATGGATTGTGGGTCTGTAAAAGAACAATGAATATTCTAATTTAAATCATCATTATGACAAGTTACTAACAAACTTTGTATCTGAGTATTGGTTTTGACCAAGTAGGTTTAACACTCTAATTCAATTTTGTAGGTACATAATATATCTCTTAGGCTGGTCGTACACGGCATCTTGAAGCAGTCAGCATCGACTGCTTCATGCTATAACTGCATAGTGCACTACATACTAGGTACTGTGTATGTACACACACAAACCACTCAAGCAGTTGCATCTGCTTCGGATAGTTAACAGCACTATGAAATTTCATCTTGCAGTCGGACTGCAAGAGTGGTCCGTGTTTGTTGATCAGTAGGTAACAGCTCAAGCTGCCGGTGCTGAATGTAATAGAATATTTGTACGTTAGAAATAATGCATAATTATAATAGTGGCTCAGCCCAATGGCTTCATCCATGTTGTAATGAAAATATGCATGTATCATTCACACAAAGCTTGCACTCGAACCACCTATTTATAACTCGGAAAGTCTGAAATCTGGGTCCGGTTTGCCATTCACCAAATCCATCTCCCATCACTTTTATACAGCAATTTTTATGCATAAACACATGTTTATATTAAGAAAAATAACGAAAACTGCACGGAATACTTGCAAGGCCTTTTTTGTTTTATTTTGTTTGTATCTTTGTATGTAATGTTTTGAATTAGAACTTTCGATTTCGATAGTTTCTCGTATCGTAGTGTTGCCACCTTTATTTTTCAAAATCCGTACCATAAACTTGAACAATAGTGTGAATTCAAGACTAGGGCTTCCAATATCATGGATAAAATATGTTAATTAGGTAAATGATTACCAATTTTGGTGGTCCAGTTAAGTACATCGATTGATTCATTGGTACATTTATGATTTTTATTTCACGTATGTATATGTGGTATATTATTACATAACATATTAGGTTAATGTGTATTTTTATTATGTTTCAATTAGTATGTGTAAGTTTATTTATGTTGTAAATATGTAGTATGTTGTTATTTATTTTCTGTTGTGAGTACTCATAATGGTGTTGATAAATGAAATGTATTAATCAAACGGGCCATGTTACTATCTTTTGTTTCTAATCCGTGCACGGTTGCCTGGAAGAGATCGCTCTAAGCGATAAGGCCGCCAATCGAAATGTAATTTTTTTATATTTAGTTAATTTTTTTTTTTTTTTGTATTATGGCTTTTAATAAAGAGTTTTCTTATCTCTCTTATCGTATCTTATCTTTGCGCTCGGGCATAAAATATATTTGTAATAATAATTATGTAACTTTCATCCCACCTCAGATTGGAAATGATTCAATGGTTTTCACATTATTTACAGTTTTGTTAATTCTGTGGGTATCAGTTTGTTGGTTTTAGCTGAACGTTACGATAAAAAAGTGAAATACCCTACATTTTGTCGCTGACGATGGTCTTCCGCAATAGGCTCGATAATTATGTTGTGTTATAGTGTACGTGTAAGTACTGCGATGAAAATACCTAGGTGTCATATTGTGTGCTTACGTGTTGTGATAAAACAGAAATTAATATTACAACCAAAACTTTTTTGCAATGGTTGTGAAATGCAAATTAAATATTTCGTGATTGGTTCAATTAATGTGGTAGTAATTAGTACCTAGAAGTTAATGTTGCGACAAAATAACATGAATAATGTAATAAACACAAGGACATAACAGCGACGAGCAGTTGACCATATCCTTTTCTCCGTCTGACGCACTTGTTGACTATATTTTGATTCTCGCTGGAGCATCTGAGTTCACCCGAAAATTTCTTATCTTACCCGAGCGTGACGCTATAATTCAATTCACAGCCCACGAAAAATCTATCTAGGCGCCCCAAATGAAGTTTTCACTGTAATTTTTTTTATTTTACCTCGTCATACCAGAGAAACTGTCATTATTTTACGGCGGCTCTTTTAAACCGTTTAAACACAAAAATATGGCAAACTTTATAATAAAACCTAGGAATTAAGCACACCAATACGTATATTATTATAATAAACTAGCAGCGCCCTGAGGTTTTACCTGCGTAGTTGCCGTTTCCATTATTTTCTCAGAATGAAGAGTAGCCTGTGTAATAGTCCAGATTGTAATCTAAAATAATGTGTTTCAAATTTCAGCTCGACCGTTCAGATGTTACGATATGATTAAGGAAGATTAAAAATAGTTTTTTTTATAACGGGAATATGAAGGAGAAGAGATCTACATGGGAAAACCACGGGGTGCTGCTAGTAATAATGATGCTAGTAAGACTAATAATAATGCTAGTGATAATACAATTATTTATCAAGCTACATGAAAGAAATTAAAATATAACAAAGTTCTCAGCGCCTTACGTACGTAGTGTAATCGATTGGTTTAAAATGACATAAAAAATATTGATTGTGAGAGGATTTCCAATTTGAAGTGGGCCACATTGAGAGGCTAATACCACAGGATAAACTAGATATATAAAGAAAATACATTGAAGAATTTCAAGTTCGTTCAACTTTTCTGCTTGTTTTTTACACCAAAAAATAATTTAAAAATATAATCATACTGTTATTTATTTAAGTAATTCGCAAGATTCCTTTCAAAAGGTCATATGCGTACGATTTCGACTTCTCGATCGTACATGAGGTAAAAAAGCCGTATAAGTACGACTTAAATTGTACGAAGGGCAACACTAGATTTACTGTCCTCGACAAAACGTCAATGCCAATATGAGTTTTAAGTATTAAGCGGATATGTTTGACTGTCACAAGTTGTAGTCCAAACGAGTGCTTGCTGTATAACTCCTATATTTAGCCGCATAATAAGGTCTATTCTAGTGCCTCGATTCTAATTGCGTAAATAATATGATTTGCACTCGTTTCATTGAACCAATTGCTATAATTTTAAAACAAATAGATCAGATATCGTATTTTATAGTTAAATTTAAAAAATACGGCATAACGGATCATAAATATGATGTTAAAGAAAAAACCGTAAATTACCGCAATGGCAATGAAAATAACCTCTCTACTTAGTCTGTGGAACCTTTTGTTTTTCATTCAATTACATCGTTCACGATGAGACTCTATGGATTTGAAAGTCCGTAGCCCGATCCGCAAGAGAAATAGAGTAAGGTTACAGGCAATATTTCGTTTTCGTTTACGGCCGTTTGCGAAGTGCGGATGCGGAGAAAGAGAGTAGACGCCCTGGTGTGTAGTCAACGATTATCGCTGATGATAACAACCTCAGGATCGAGGTAATGTGCGGAGCGGTTGCATCGTCAGGGGTTAATTAATCATAATTATTTATAGTATTAATACCTGTAGTTTAGGTATCGTATCGTCACGTCATACAAACGTCACGATTTTACGAAGTATTACTTAATAATTATTTATTATTGGTAGGTACTTACATATTATGGCCACCGAAGCCGAAACGTCCTACTTAAATTTCTGGTATCGTCTAACGCCATGGGCATGCAAGGTATGGGAAAATACATATTAAGGGTTACTGGTAATCAGGCTGCATTCATTTAATGGCACGTTCTGTATATTCAAACATCTCTTGTTCTACAACTTTTGTTAAAACTCAACACATATTCCAAATAAAATAGATTTTGTTGTTCTTTCTGGCACTGTTTAGCCGCGGGAACATTATATTACCGTGGTTTAGCTCTATTCGCATCGGCACTTCATTAATCGAGCGTTAAAGAGTGCGCGCGCTCTTGGTTACGAAGAGTCGATGTTTCTAGACTGGACAAATTCACTTTGTTTATTTGTATTAGGTAAAAATATATACGAATAAAAAAAATGAGTTAAAATTGACATATTTGATGTAGGTACCTAACATGCCCTTAAAATTCAGTCTGATACCAATAACCCTGTAGGTATATTGATGCATTTCAACAAATCCATAACGGTTCTTTCAACATTTATCTTGCGAACTGCGGCTAGTTCCGTAGTCTCATACTCAAAATTAATAAACCATTATGGATTACTGTACCTATGATGTTTTTTATAAGCAGTAAATGTTTAGTGGATGATCGCCCGTTTTGTAATCGGGCGTGGTATCTCGACTTAGGTAAGCCGCACTCACATCTTTGAGTGTTTTCCAAGTGCAGTTGTACAAACAGATGTGTCATTTCTTGGTAATGTTGAATGATGACATCGTGGAGAAACTTGGTGGAAATAGATGGGTATCTTCAATAAACATCACAAAATACTCATATTATGTTGAGACTCCACCAAACCATTATTCGCCAGCGTGACGGATTGTAATTATTGTCATAACTTCCCTGATAACAGCAGTTCTAAACTGTAAGACGCTTACAGATTTACCGAAAAAGTTACTGATAAAACTGGCTCGAAGGACGATATATCAAAATAACACCATTGCCGCATCACTTCATGGCTAACTAATAATAGTAATAGCACAGTACCTATAAAGAATAAATACCTGTGGCCTGTGGTAATACTGTCAGACAACCTGTAAACGGCTTATAGAAACTTAAGAGCATATGTAGTTAAATACAACTTTATATTTATTTACTGTACTGCACGAGTACTCCCAAATCATTAACTTAAATATCTATTCTTTGCTTAAAGATATATATATATATATATATATATATATATCTATACATTTTTATCCTGAGAAAATAACAAGATCGGGAACTATTCGGGTAACATAATTTACATAATACTAACTTAACTTTTGGCTTTTGAACATTTGAACCAGATTCTAGTTCTTTACCATTTCACTGTCTGTTCCGAATTAATCAAGAGGTTATTCTCTCGTATGTTTTACGAGTACTTGCCATCATGACAAAATAATATGTACTCCTTAGTTATCCCCGTATACTGAGAAAACCAAGTGAGCTAAGTGTGTGTAACAAAAATGAAATTATCTCATTACACTTTAGATATCTACAAACGTTGACATTTACACAAACATTTTCATTGAACACAAACGCAATTTTAACACCCAATCGGACAGTGTTTCGGAACTCTTAGATCTCTAGCTTTAACCTTTCTCATAGTCTGTGATTTTGATTTGTCTGTACATTCTACATTTTTAACCCCCGACCAAAAAGTGGTGTTATAAGTTTGACGTCGATGTCTGTCTGTCTGTCTGTGGCACCGTAGAGCTCAAACGGATGGGCCGATTACGATGCGGTTTTTTTATTTGAAGGTTAATATCCGTGCGGATGTTCTTAGCTATGTTTGGTTAATAACGATTCAAGATGGCCCCTCCACAAAATGGCGGACAAAATATTTCTTCGCAACCTACTTCAATATGGGTATCAAATGAAAGGGCTTGACTAGTAGAATACTATACACTATAACAAATTTCAAATCCAAGATGGCCGCCACCACAAAATTATGAATACATTATTTTTCACTACTGCCTCAATATGGGTATCAAACGAAAGGGCTTAACTAGTAGAATGCTTTACACTATGACACATTTCAAAACCAAGATGGCCGCTACCACAAAATGGCGAAATACATTTCTTTTTTCTCAACTCCCTTAATATGGGTATCAAATGAAAGAGTTTGACTAGTAGAGTGTTGTACAGATAACTAATCTGAGGTAGTCGGGGGTTAATCAAATTTTTTAATTTTGTTCTTGTTGTCATCTGATTCTGATAGTCCGAGTAATCCGACATCTGTTTCTGACGTTTCTGTTTGTTTACAATGTAATGTTTTGAACTTTTGAATTTTCTTTGTTTTGCTATTTAAGGTTATTTGTCAATAATACAATAAACGTTGGTGATTTATCCTACTTCTTAAGAACGCTTGAAAATCATAAAACAACTAGTTTTTGGAGAAGATGTTACAAAGATCTCTGGGTAACTTAAATTTAGCCTTAAGGAGAGACCACTTCAAGTATAGTTTGAGGTTACGACATAAAACAAATCGTAAAAATGAGCAAAAAGACGCGCCAAAACTCGCAGCAGACGTCGTGAATTTCCTAGAAAGTACGCCTGAACACAAAAACCTCATAGATAAGTTACCTAATAATTTGTTGAGGAAATATAAAAGTCCTGAAAGCATGTATTTGATCGATCGAAAAACTGCAAAAACTATAACAAACACAATCAAGAGTCATTTAGATAAGGACTGTCCTTTAGTAGAAGTGAACCCTGGCTTGGGTCTGCTATCTGAAGAGTTACTGAAATGCCAAGCGGGCCGTATTTATATGTACGAGTCACTTAATCATTTCTCACCAGTATTAAATGTAAGTACAGTTTCAGCCAACAAGAATAATATGGGAATAATTATGTATAGTTCCATACAAATTGAACTACAAACAAACTGTATCATGTCAGCTTTAAAACCACATTGCAGAAAAATCAGATCATTTGTATAAGAGCTATAAGTAATAAGTCCACAGATAGATATAACAGGCACTTCAAACCTTTCTTTTAAAACCTAAGGAATTAAAATGATACTACAGCTGATATTTTTCAAACTTGTTTTATTTTATCTGGTAATTAGTATTTATGAACAATTCAATACTGATAATACCTATATAATTGAGAATATAACATTTCTCCCATGGTAAAAACATAATTGATATTTTTTGCCTAATTGATTTATGTGATTACAATTTTATTTACTTAATAGAATTGGGTATAAACCATTTTTAATTGCATTGTGTAATGATTATTTAGTTTAATTGAATTTTGTAGTGTATATTTTGTTTAAATTGAATTATATAATTACCACTTTGTTAAATCAATTTATACAATGATTATTTCTTCCAATTCAATGTTGTTTGTACCTTTTAAAAAAACTAGGGATTCTTATGTTGCCCTGTATCATCATTCTCCAAGTTGGATTGTATGTGAGGGAAATCCTACATTTGTACACTGCATGTGGAGATTGGTCTGTGGACCCTACATGATGCGCAGGGCTACTAGAGCCAGTTCCCAGTAGACTAACGAAGTCTGACAAGCGCAAGCTCACCCATGTCATGAAAAGACCCACCGTGTACAATAAGTTGTCACAAGACGTAGTTGGTGCTCCAAGCCAGACCTGCTTCAAGTTCCGCCTGAGGCGCTGGCTTGTCGATCAGATTCCTTGAGTTATTAAAACTATAAATAAATATACATACTCAAGTAGGTACATTAAATTTACTGCAGCAGGTCTTATCTATTTTAAAATTATATTTAATTTATGGTGACATTGTTAATTGGTTTTTATACCTATACTTGACGCAATAAAGATTATGATCATGATTAAGATTATTATGAATAAATGAAAATGTATAATGAGCTTATTTTAAAATACTCAATACTCAATCATTTATTGTTTTATTATGATACAGATAGAATAAATTACATAGAGATATTTGGTACAAAATTAAATCGCAACACAACATACCCAATCAGACATTGCAATTTAATTATTGTTTTATTTATTGTTATTATACCTTTGAAGGATTAAAATAACTTAATATATTAAATATAAATATCCTAACAGAATTACTGTGAAAATTGGTGATTTATTTAGAATGTAGAAGCAAGCATTCAAAGACATTTACATTTATGCTGAATTAAAAACAACATATAATAACTTCTGTTGTAGAGTTAACTTTTGCAAAATGATTGTGCAGTCTCAATTTTAGTGGTAAACATGATTTAGACAATATTAAATATTTATATTGTTTGATTCAAGATGTCATGATTTAGACAATATTATATTTATTGTTTGATTCAAGATGTCATGACAACTAAATTAATTTTTCTACACAGGAATTACAAAAGAAATATCCAAATAGAATAACTGTCAAATTTGGGGATTTCTTTGGAATGTGGAAACTTGCATTCAGAGACAAAATGGACAATGGAAATAGGATTCAAGAACTACTTGGTGACCTTGCTACTGATAATAATGGTATGTATAAAATTAATAAATGAAAGTAAATAAATTTGACATTGCTCATGTAACACTAGTTACCTATGGCTGGTCTAGTCGGGAGAACGGCGAAGGTAAACATAGTGGGTAACCGACATGTACCCATACCTAGAATCTTTGAAATCATGTATCATCCAACAACCTGCACTGGGCCAGCATGGTGGATTATGACGTCGAGTCTCTCCTTGCAAAAGAAGGCCCCGAGCCCCAGCAGTGGGAACATTTAGTGGGCTGCTTATGCTGTGCTGATGCACACAACACTAACTAGTCAACTCATGCATTATTTTGTTAAGAAATATAGATACAAAACCTTTTAACACTCAAAAAAAGAGGGGTTTTTTATAGAACTGTATTTCTATTACTCTCTTTTCTAACTCTGAACCAAATTCTAGTTTTTTTTTTTTGTGAATTGTAAAAAAAGCAAATAAGAATTAGAATTCCTCAATTCCCACAGAAAAAAATCAGGAAACTCCCTAAAAAAGTGATTACAATCTTGGATTGAGTTATCACTACTTGACTGCAAAACCATCTATACTATATCTGTTGATTTCTATCTACCCCATAGTATATTTCCATTCAAAAGTAATCAGATCTTTATAAATTGTTTTCAGATAGAACAGTTAAGATAATAGGTTCCATGCCCAGCTTATCCTTTGTGAGACATCTGATAAACAGTATTGTTTTTCACAATTCCTCTAATCAGTTTGGGCGGCCGGACCTATTTATAGCTATGCCAGCACACCACTATGAAGTAAGAATCATAATTGAAAAAATATTATTAATACCATAGAGAGATAAAATGTCTTAGTTAATCTTATCTGATTTAAGAGTTAATGAATAATTTAATGCTTTCTGTGAAAAGATCTTTGAAATTATAATTTATAAAAATAAACATAATACCAAATCATCATCATGACCTTACCAAATTTTATTGAAATCTGTTGTTCTTGTTTGAAAGAGTCCACACAAGATGTTATCCAATAAGAATGTTTTAATTTTTTACCGACTTCAAAAAAGGAGGAGAAATTCGTTGTATGTAATTTTTTTGTAAGTTAAATTGTGAGTAGAATTTGATGGTCTTTGTTTTGTATGGTAGATTTTTTTTCAGAGGTAGTCCGATATATTTTTTTCGAAATCGGTAGGGTGGTTTTTGTAATATGTATTAACAAAAAACTAAAATTTGCTTTCATTTATCTGGACGACGTAGTGATAGCTCTTATGAAATTCGGTCGAGTTTCTGAATTTAATTTTAAATTGAATTCGGTTTTTTTGGTTTTTCGGAGCAAATAAATTATATCCGAACAAATTGAATGTAGTTGTTGTACTAGTTTTGAGAGAAATCTAGTCCTATTATAATTGCCAACCGTATCTGTGGGGGTTGGGGTGGATGTTTCTTACCCTTTCATCCATAAACAATGATTTATTCATGATGAAATTTGGTACAGAGCATGTACAGATATAGTATTCACTATGGACTATGGAATAACATATACCTAGGCTACTTTTTCGGGCAAATTACTGGAAATTCTGGAACTAAGCTATTAAAACCGCGGCGTGATACTATTTTGTTTTAAAGTAACTAAATCGATGAACCCCTTTAATTGTGAAGCAGTAACAAGAAAATAAGTTTTAAGAAAATAGACCTAACATTATCATTTACAGTTTCTAACAGATAAGGCAGTGCAGCAGTCAAAACACAAGTTGGTCCCCACACTCTTTCAGCTCTTGTTCAAGTGTAAGGTGCTGACTATGGTGCCAAAAGTACACTTTCTTCCGTGGACACAGGCGCCAGAAAATAAAAAAGTCACTATGGTAAGCAAAACTTACTTGTGCTAATATGTAGGTATATAGCTATAAAGATGGATAAAAGAGGTCTGAATGTCTACTCTTTTTCTACGAAAAAAAACGTAATTTCGAAATAACGTCGCGACTTCTCTACTCCGGTTCTACTTAGTACTTAGTAGAACCGGAATAGGAAAGTCGCGAGTTTATTTCGAAATTACGTTTTGCGTAGAAAGAGAGTAGACGAGTAGACTCTTTTCATTGATTGTAATATATATGACTGTTATTTTAACCCACATCACAAAAAAGAGAAGGTTCTCAATTCGGCTGTGGTTTGTTTTTTACAAATTTTTGTTACGCGATGGCTCCGCCAATTGTCAATCAATTTTAACGATTCTTTTTTTATATTGTTACATTATGCTTTCAACCATAGTCGCATTTACATTTTGTCAATATCGATGTTGTGGTTTTGGAAAAATAACCAAAACTTAAAATTTGCGTATCTCGATGGAATATTTGTAACTTCAAAACCTCGCTGTGTCATTTTAGCAGTGCGTTTAGTTGGCCTACTCACATCTTTAGTGTCACTTTTTTTTAAGACTGTGGGAGGAGTCTCTTGTTTCGGTATAACATAAGAAAAAAAAATATATATTTATGGTTTCAGGTAGACGAACATAGTCACTACTTAGTGAACATAACACAAAGAGAGAAACTGCCTTGTCCGCCGGATTATTTGCCATTGCTATGGTACTTCTTCAAACCGCAGGTGTTCTCCAAATCAACAAGGATCATTCCCATGTTAGAGTGAGTATTCTGTTTGATTTGAAGTAAGGAAACGTTAATGCGACAATCTTCTAGATACATTCTGTATTTTTCACACTTCTTGTGTTTTTTTTTATAGTATAGACGTATAGAGCTATAGAGTGACGAGACGAGCAGGACATGTGCCTGATGGTGAGCATCATGCCTGCCACATAACAGCACAGTGACACACAGTTATTGGAACATGAAGAGTTCAAATCATTACCTAGTACCTACTGCACTGCGCTCGTCACCCAGATATCTAAGATGTTAAACCTCTAAGCCATGCAATTTCTCGGGAAACATTGCCCTTCAAACCGGAACACGGCAATGTTTGCACATTATTGCTTGGCGGTAGAATAACTGGCGAAGGTGTGATACTTCCCCAGGAGGACTCTGCCAAGTGTCCTACCACTACTAAAATTGTAGTTCTTATACTCCATTTAGGTATACTTACTCCGATTCGTAATCAAATTGTGTACCTACTCGAAAATCTATTCCAAATAATAGGTTTTGAATCAAAAAACTATTGGGTACTTTCTAAGCAATATCAAGATAGTTTTGATAAAGTCATTGCACTATCGGACTTCCTTACTGGTCGCGGCAGCGGACGTGCCTGTCCGACGATTCCCGTGGCCAGGCCATAACATTATAAAGGCGAAACAAAGTTTGTAGAATAGTACGTGTGTATGTTTGATCCCACGTAAATCTGTAACGGTTGAAAGGATTTGAGTTAAATTAAATACGTAATAACGACATTAGCTGGATTAATAGGTACATAGGCTTTTTTTATCCCATTAAAGTTAGTGGTCGTGGACATGTATTTGATATTGGCGGACTTATCTCACACAACACTACCTTTGTGTCTAGCCATATATTAAGCTGATATTACTATAGTTCATTTAAAACATCCCTCCTAAACTACTTCTTTAGCCGTATCGAGCACTTTTTAACTGAAAAAATCATGGAACTCGCATCATCGTCACCTAACACTTTCCGAAAACACTTCTTTTATTACAGCGCCAATTGCTGTTTTAGCAAAGAACTACGTCAAGTGAGCTATCAAATTCTAAGATGGACGTTTTCACTTCCATCGGCAGTCCCTATGACTGCCATTTTAACCGACTTCCAAAAAGGAGGAGGTAATCAATTCGACCACATTGTTTTTTTTTGTTGTCGTATGACCTACCCAAGTTTAGACAAACAGATAAATGGTAATAATGCATTGTCGTGTTCTCTCTCAGGCAGTGGATCCCAGGGTGCGGTGTGTGGCTGATCACAGGACAGGACCCTCCAGAAAGCAACGCGTCGCTTCGCCCCGGCCCAGCTGACGCCTCGTTGCCTCACATGACTATATTCACAGAGTTCGGAGACCTTAACCTCGGCCAGAAGATTACGGTCTTCAAAAGGTACATTCTACTTTTGAAGTTATACTATTTTTGGTGTTTTAAGGATAGAATACCTGGGTGACCGAGCTTTGCTTGGTTTAAACACTGAAGTATACCTACTTAGATGCCTACAGATAAAGGGCTCCCAGTAGTAGAAATTCTCAAAAAAAAAAGGAAATTGAAAAAAAGAGGTGCCGTCTGGATTCGAACCCGGATCTACTATTTCATGACCGCTCAACTTCCCGCCTTGAGCTACACTGCCACCCAACGTTGCGAAATTTACCGTCGCGTTCTAATAATAATGTAACAGTTTTCATTGTCTAAAAAAGCGGATAAAACGTGTTTTTTTTTAATGAAACCTAGTTAGATCGATTTACCGTCTCCGAAACCCCCTGCATACATAATTTCATGAAAATCGTTCGAACCGTTTCCGAGATTCAGATAAGAATAAGAATAAGTTTTTTTTCGATGCACGTCCCATACCGTCATTTAAAACCGACACCCTGAAGTTTGCTAGTCAATATTCTCGTTTAATATTGTAACTAACTTCAGGTTTGAAGCTTGCGTTCTATGATTGAAGTTTTTAACTATGAATATCTGGAGTCTGGAGAGAATGATAGCATAAGCAACCCATTAAATATGTCCTCACTGTTGGGCTTTCTCTCGCAAGGAGAGTTCATGCCAAAATCAAATATTTGTGTGATGAATTCAAATGTTTGCACTGTGTCTGGGTGTTTCTATTTATAATAAGTATGTATTTAAAACTTTATATCAGCTATCTGCCCGCCATACCACAAGCTTTGCTTAGTTTAGGGTCAGATGGTGTTGTGTGTGAATTGTCCACCAATCCACCCCGCTTGACCAATACGGGTTCTTCCGCGAACGCCCCTGTGGTACACCCTCGTCACCGGCGCACTTCAATCCAAGCAGTACCTAACCACTTCGGGGACCAATCCTCCAGGCCACGTGGGTCGACTGCGTAGTTCGATCAATCGGACCACGTGAACTTTTTTTCCAGTTGGTTCCTGGTTTCCTGGGACCAATCAGTTATTTTTATTTATTTCAAAGAAAAAAAATCATGAATTATTGAAAATATTGTCACTTATTGTTGTTGTATACAGTAGAACCTCGATAAGTTAAAGTCCAAGGGAAACAAAAAATATTTTATGTTAGAGAGGTTTTAAGTTACCAAGGTTTGAGTTATCGAGGTTCTACTGTATAAACATTGTGTTTAAATCGCGAAAGTTTAAAAACAATAATATTGTTACAGGTTTATATCGTGGCCGGAGTTCGAGCAATGTCAGTTCAGGATAACGATGGAGAACAATCTGCCAAAATACGTGACGCAGCTCGAAGACGAGAAGGATTCCATCGGGACCCACATCGAAGACAGCGACCAGAGCGACTCCGAACCAGAAACGTGATGTTGTATATATACTAATAGTATCTATACAATTAAATTATAAAAAGGAAAGATTACTACCAAATAGGTTTAAAAAATTCTTAGAAAGCTACATTGTTCCTGATTAACGTAGGTAGGCTATCCTGATAATTCTACGGGTGAAACCACTGGGAACAGCTAATCACTTTTTTTTAAATACCTATAGAGTGACAGCGTGTTCCGGTTTGAAGGGCAATGTTTCCAGAGAAATTACAAGGCCTAGAGATAAACCATATTATATCACTGTGTCTTGAGTGCAGTGCTAGGAATGACTTGAGCTTCTCATGTTCCAATAGCTACGAGACACTGCTGTTATGAGCAGGCGTGTTGCTTACCATCGAGCTCATGTCATGTTCGTCCCGACTATAGAGTTTATTATAAGATAATCCTTTAAGTATCACTCTATGACAGGTCTTTTTTTTCTAAGTTTGTTGTTGATGAAAAACTAATCATAGCAAGATGTTTTTTTGCCATTCTTCAGCAAATACATAAATAATAAAACTAAATTTTATAAGGGTATATAATGTGTATTTTCATTAATATTTACACTATAAACAATTGATCAAACAAATGTATTATTTTGTAAAATAAAGAAGAAAATAGGCGTGACTATGTCTTCAAAGACAGATTATACTACAAAGAAATAATTTTAATTACAAATAAATACTGATAGAAAAATACAGAAGAATGTGTTCTTACACTGACTGTTTTATTTACTAATATATTAATTCAGATTAGCGTGGTTTGCGGCGTTAAATGCGAATTTGAGCGCATTTTACCATAAATGCCTGTCTCGTTCGAGAAAGTGCTTATAAATACAAAAACGGCCTAAAACGACCGCTCTAAAAAGGTAGCGGTTCGCCCGGAGACCGCGACAAGTACTTGACATTATGGAGTTGTATGGGCGCCAGTTCGCGCCGCGGTCTCATTTCTATAGTGTCAAGTGCCTGTCGCGGTCTCTGGTCGCAGTCTCAGCGCGAACTTGTACCGATGATCTACTGCACCCCCTGTCAAAATATACCATTGAAAGATTACTTTCATCACAATAGCTGTAAAAATGACATTTTATTATTACTGTAATCAAGGAATAGTAGGTATCTACCTACAAGGTAATAAATAAGTAGTAAAATTAAGTAAGTGTCAACTTTGTTCCCATAGTCATAAATGTTAAAGTTCATTGGTACAGTTTGACTGACGATCCATTAGTTGTTGATGCGACTTTTCTATACCGTGTGTCTATACTTCATAAGGAGATGACGATGAGAAAATAAAATTATATTTTAATAAAGAAATATAACAACTGAACAGTCGGAATCCATTGAACAATTAGATTGGCTGTCGAATAATAATGGATCCAGTCGGGATCCATTATTCCGTTGTGTTATCGTATTCAGTTGTTATATGTATTTCTTTATTAAAATATTTTATTTTCTGCAATGATCTATTACGTAACACAATTAGGGGGGAAGGGTTCTTGTCCAAACGTTACAGTCTGACATGGAACATGGAAGTAAATTTTTTTATTACGAAAAACTAGAGAATTTTTTATCAAGTTGGCAACTTGTTTGGTGACTTTTATTGCTTTTAGGTAAAACTGGTCATTTGGATGTTGCGTAACGTTTAGAGAGACAGAGAGGGCAGGGTACAAAAAAGTTTTGTTGCGTTATAGAGGAAAGGGGGGCTGTTGTAAAATCTTTAAAAATTGCTTGAAAATGCTTGAACCTGCCCTTATAGGGTAGTTATCAATATAGACTTACGCCATATTAGAACAAGTTTGTTAATAATCTTCGACGGACTCAGTTAAGAGTAAAACCGCCACAATAAACGCGTGATTGCGCTATCTGGTTCTAAAGTTAAATGTGGTGCGGTATATTACTATACGCGCAAATAACGCTAAGTCTGAACTAAGTGTCACTACAGCGCCGAGACGTTATTATATATTATGTGGTGTTGTGATGTAGGTATACTGTGACTACCCTCCAAAACTATCCAACTAACCAACTAATTATAATATAACATTTTCGTTACCATATCTCCGGCGAAATGCCCTCTTTTCTATAGAATTTTATTCGGTTTGTATGTGGCCACTTATTGCAATGTTCAATCGTATGATCCCGCCGTTCTACCGCCTAACTAAATCGGCTATCATTTTGCTGTTGCGGTCTCTATTATATCAAGCAGAAAGAAAAGAGAGAGCAATATCAAAGCTAAGTAGACCCTCCGGTCTTCTAATAGTTGATCCACTCTCCTAAAAGGATCACGCGCGAAACTGTTTCGCTCTTGCTCTACACGAAACAAAATAATGAGACAATTGTTTCTGTCGGAAGTTTGTTTTGGGTTGATCTTATCTGACGAATTGCCTGAGATTGACCGTTATCGTACTTAATAACATAACATTTTGGTTATAACACTTCGCTACCGTAAGTTGGCAACTAAAGGCGGCTTAACTGAATAGTATTCGAAAAGGCCTGCTTTTGAACTCCTGAGATTTAACTTATTTTTTCTTATATTGGCGCCTAGCCCATTTTGTGCCCGAACTTATTAGATATGTTTGGTGATGCATGTGTAATGGTATGTGTACATATATGTCTGTTTGTGTGCCCCTTTTCACGTTACACACAAGTGTACTTGTTAAGAAGTAATTGTGTAGTTGCACTGGTTCTATAGTGGATAATAATGAAATTCCATATTATGCAATGCTCATGTTTTGAGACAAAGGTAAAGAAAGAAATAAAATTTGTGTACCACATCAAAAAATTATAAGCATTTCAAATTTGCAAATGATTCTATTCCTGTGCTTGTTACAAAAAATTCAGCACTATGACGTTGCCAACATATATGATGTCACACATTCATCTTAGGGGGTTGGTCATTGTATGTCGAACGCCGGAACAACACAGGACCAAATAAACAACTAATTGGGTTCTACTAGACACTTTTTAAACATTGGAAGCTTGTTGCACTGGACCGAAAAAACTGAGGAAGGGGGAGAGAGATTGTCCCATTGCAAAGCAATGCGCTTTGCAATGGGACAATAGACTGATAAAATAATAATTAATCATTCCTGCTGTTGGCATATAAAATGCGAAAGAAAGATTACGATTAAGTTAAGGATAGGCCGTCATGATGAGAATCGAAGATGGAAAGATGTGTGCTAGAGTGCTTTTAACGAAATACTTTCTGGTGTAACTAACACTAGTTAAAACTTAAAAAGCAGTCAGACAGAACAGTCAGTTATTGTAGTAGACATACCTACCTAGCAATCTAAAAATAAAATAATAAATATTAATTATTTATATTAAACCTACTTAGTAACTATAACAATTCACAATTTCTAATTTCTCTCTTTTTACATAATTTTCAATCCATAAATAATTGAACCAATTGTTATAATTAATTTAACTATTAGTATTTAATGTATTGCTTTTACACAAAATTATCATAATCTTACACAACTAATTAATATAAATTAAAATTATAAACAAATAATAACTTATAACACAGAGGAAAGGACGGGTCTAAGTCACTTTTGCCATCACAATACCGTGGTTAACGGAATTTTTGTATGGTGCACCACGGTGCAAAAGTGTCTAATTTATCTAACAAACAATATTATGATGATTAAACAATTCACAATTAAAATTTTCATGAAACAATAGAACTGTGCAAAAATATGTCAAATACAATTTAAAATACTAGAAACCTCCACCATATTTACATATGTGAGTATATTGTATAAGTAGATTAAGTACCCAAAGTCGCCTTTCAAGTATCAAATTGTGTTTTATCTTTGAATATCTATGATAACAGTAATAATAAAACTATATTTAAATTCTCATGTAAGTAACTATTACATTGTGAAGAAGTATTGAGCTTTGCTCACATCCCTGTCTAGGGCATAAAGAAACTTTTCCACTTATATAATACTTGAAAGGCCCTACCTAACTCAAGAGATATCCATTACGGTAGTGTTATAAGTTTTGAAAGTGTCGGTCGTTGTATGAATTTCCGCTCGCTTTCGGTGTGATGTAGTTCAGCGTCGGTATGTCGAGCGACATTTGATTGTTCTTTGAATATTTACTGTTGCTAGATTTCTGGATATTCGAGTTTGTGTGAACGTTTAGGCTTATAGTGTTTAGTCCATTTTGTGGTTTGACGCTAGGGCTTGAGACAAAATCTGTCCACTCGTCGTCGTCGGGAAACGAAGCTGGCTTCTTTACTGTGGTCGCTTGCTGTTTAGGTTTACTCGAAACGAACTCGCCCCAATCGTCATCAGCCACTTGATTGCTCACAGCGTTCTTTTGACTGTGTACGGGAGACGACCCTTTACTGGGGCCGCCGACACTTAAATCGCTTTTCAACGATTGCAAAGTCTCCACAGGGTTGAATCGCGATAGATCTTGAAGGTCGATTCCTGGATTAGGCCAATTGATTTGCGAGTAACTCTCTAATGAAAGTGGCTGCAATATTTGACCAGCTTTCTGTTTATTTTGTGTGGGCAAACCAGATGCTACAGACATTGGTTGCAGCAAACCAGGCTGCATAGGTTGACTTAAGGCGGGCGAAGTTTTACTTGAAGTATTTATAAAAGTGTTCTGATTTATTTCTAAAGCATCATTCGATCTCATTGAGTTACTAACTGATATGGTCTCAGACTTGACGTTGTTTTTTGGGAATGCATTTTGAAAGTCTGCTATTTGCGTTGAATTTTGCGATGGAATGTTACTGAATGTCCCTAAACTATCGAAGTTGAACTCCGGCGCGACATGATTCTGTGGTAACGCCGATTGGAATGTATCAAAATCATCATCGAAATCTTGATTATTTATCTTCGGCGTCTCTACTTCTTCTGTATTTTTATGTTTATCATTTATTTTATCGAGTACGTTTGTCTCAACGGTAGAACTGTTTTCTGTTGCCGGAGGGATCTCTTCTTGTGGTTTATCACTCCATGTTGAGTTGGAAACAAAATCTGAAAAGTCGTCAAACGTTTCTTTGATTTCGCCGGGATCCGGCCAATTTACTGTTGGCATTAGGGGCTCCATTCTTATAGGTTGTAAGACTTGTGTTTGATATGTTGAAATGGGATTAAAAGGCGTTTTTGTTTCTGGAAGTGGGTCTGGTTGAGGGGTGGACACGTTAGTTGTTGATTTAATGGAACTGCTTTTAAAATCTTGAAAATCCCAGTAATCGTCATCATCTTTAGGTGTACTATTTGTGTCTAGTGTAACTGAAGTGTCTGTTTGTTTACCTTCTGGAACATTTTGTGGTAAAAGTATAGGAGGGCCGCTGTCATAATGCACGGTTTTAGACGTAGGTATTTCTGAATCAGTAGGGGTAAATATGTGTGTATCTGGCAAGCTAATTTGCCTCAGTGGTTGGACATTGAGAGTGCTTGGGTACACTTTGTCAGGTTTTGATGATATTGCCGCTTCAAATACGTCAAGGTCGGTTGCAGTGACCTCGACGACTCTTTCGCTCTCTGTGTTGCAAGCTGAAACATAAAGAAAAAAATGTTAGCAAATGCATGATTACAAAAGTGAAACTGTTGACTGCCCCTTTAAGCCTCACACACCCAACTTCTGCCATGGCCTTTGCTGTGCAATAACTTAACAAACGGCTGCCCAAAAAACAAACGACGCCACTATTCATTCATACATTTATTTGCCCATTACTTTATCACATGTGTAAATACAGTTCGGCCGTTTCGAAAAGAACTCTCTAGAGTTGGTATTGCGGTGGCGCAGCCTAGGCTTAGAAAATTTAAACGTCAAGCACTTTTTGATCAAAGTGGAACTGTGGTAGGAAAGTCGCGAAATTTCGACCGAAATTTAGTTTTTCGTTGAATTAGAGTAGATCTATTGTTCTTTGTCACGAAATCAAGCTACTACCAATGCCGAGAGTTCTTTTGAAAGCGGGCGTACTATAATCTTAATCATACCACAATGAGTTCACAGATTATATTTTATCCATGATTTATAGGACACACACATTATTAGTATAATGTAGCATAAAATAAAAACATTCACATAAATATTCATATTAACCCATTACACCAATGTTGTTACTTGTTAATTAAGGACACTAAATTTTTTTATTGCTTGTTTATGTTAGATAGTTAGATAATTTTGATATGTAGAAACACTTTGACACAAGAATAAACATTTGTTTCATACATCACACAAATAATGTTAGTCCGGATGTGAAACAAACCCGCAATTTGCTCAAAATCTGCATTAAGGAGAAACTGCTGGCTCATCCAACAATTTCATAGCTTTTTTATTTATTTTTAACTACAGTAAATTTGCACGTGCCTGTCACCTCGTCTGATGTTAAGAGACGATGCGGTCGACGATGGAGCATGCTTATTTAGAAGAAACCAATTCACTACTACAAAAATTCTACTCTATAAAATGGATGGAACAAATTACTTTTTCTCAGTTTTTATCTTGGCCACAAAAGTTCAAACCAGTAATGATAGTGAGAACATGAGAACACTTTACACATCATTACACATAAGTCACATTCAAATGACAGGGTCAAAAATATACCATTCAAATTAGTCCGGTAATCAGGTAGATTATGAAAAAATACGGGACCCGTATTTTTTGTTTAATCAAATTAAAAAAATGAACAAAGATAGACCATCAAACTTTCGGAGTAGTGGGCTTTGATGTCAAGTTTACATAAGAATCGTATATAGACGTGACGTCAGTCGAAACTTCTAAGCACTATATCAACATCATTTTTGTTTTTGAAACAAAAGAAAAATGCGTGTCCAATATTTTTAATAATCTGACGGACTAATTAGTATTTTAGTGACCTTGCATATTAACACATAAAATTGTTATGTGTAAACTTTATAATCTTACCTGAAAGTTTCAAACTGGCTGTTACTAGATTAAAAGATTAAATAATAAATACTCACCATGTGATAGCAACTCAGATATCTTGAGGGTGGAGTGGTTGTGAGCCATTTGGTCTAAGGTGGCCATAAGGTGTTCTAAATCTAGGAGTAGGGCTTCAGCATAGGTGACTATAGGATTGGGAATAAGCGAAATTTACAGGTGGGGTGTTAGTCCATGTGCAAGACATGCAAAAGAATTACACAATAGTGAGTTATATTCAAAGCAATTAATCAATTGTTCTAATAATTTGATTAGTCTGTGTCGTTTGTGCATTTAGCTGTGTTCAATCATGTAGCTTGTTCTATTGTTATAAATAGCAATGATATAGTTTTTACTGATGCTTTTAAGACAGTCTAGTTGCTAGCTTACATATCCTCAAATCCACACAATAATTATTTAAAATTGTAAATCCTAGCTAGACTGTCTAAAGCACAAAATTTTGTTGTTTTAGTTTTAGTTTTATAAAAAAATTCAATAGTGATAATATTTTGTCCCACTTGGAAACAGATGATATGTTTGCTATGAGTAGGGTACAATCTTCACAATCAATGGTGTTAGCTTATTTCTTAATATGTAAATAACTCTTAAATCATATACAAATGTGTCTGTCATTTATATGGGATTTAATATTTATTTACAGATCAATATTTCTCAAACTTAACACACAGATATTCATAATAAGACCAATACACACATACTTTATAATTATATTATGATATGCTTATGGAAAAAATTGTTGAATGTTGTGTTAGCTTGATAAGTTAGGAAGGGATAACTGGATTTCATACAGTACTTACATTCTTGTCCATCTGCTGTGAAAGGGTCTGTCCAACCTTGGCTAGGGTTTGGTGTAGTTTTCTCAGTAATGGCATCATTTTGCAAAGGATTTGATGGTGTCAAGGGTTTCTGCGGCTGAAGTGGCGCATTACTCAAGTTTACAGCATATTTTGGCATGTTGTAACCCCATTTAGGGCCAAACAGCTGGAATTGTAAGAGATCATTTAACAATTTTTTGAGTAAGAAAAGGTAAGAGTAAGGAGAATCAACTACAATGTAGCTTACCATGAGGCCAAACCCAGACCTATCCACAGTTAAATATAAGGTTTTAAATTATATTAAGTCATTGTTTTTAGCAGATTAACACAAAAAAATTGTTACCTATTTTTACCCGACATTGAAAGAAGAGTTATGTTTTTCGCGCGTAACTTGTATGTTTGTGAATTTCTTTATTCCCACATATTTATCTTCCAATGGCAGGACGGATTTTGACAGTTAAAATATTGTTAGATCCGTCTCAATCACTGGAGTGTCCTTAGATAGTACATTGCATTGCATAATGTTTTTTATCTGTTGATTTTTTGCACTTGGGTTTTTTCAATTAAAGTTAAGCATATATTTTGTTTTTTAGAAATAGCAATGGCTAGATGGCTAGATTGTACAATTTCACAATCATGAGCTTCAAATCCTGCCTCCACTTCTTGGATATTTTGCTAGGAGTTTGTCATCTCCACTAATATTTACCATGAAAGAAAACATTGTGAGGAAAACCAGTGTGTACTTATTTATAAATACTAAAATCTTTATTTCTGTTTGAAGGTAAGGTCACACAATACATAATATTATGGATTAAAGTTCTTTGTCACAAACTGTCCCTCTTCGAGGGACATGCAATATGTTTGGCAATACAATTTAATTTTAGTCAAACTTTAAATAATGTAAAAATAAAGGTGATTAAATTTTAAAGAATGCCAATAGATATACGCAATCTAACTCAGATGTCAGTTATTCTATATATTTTTACTTATCTGGTCTTATAGTAATCAGTCAGTAATAAGTCATTAGTATATCAAGTTTTGTAAAGTTTTAAACAATATCTATATGTTAATATTACAATCATTCATATTATAAAATATTAACAGTATAATATAGTTTTCAACATGGTCATATTAAGGTTTTGAATTATACTTGGCAACTTATTATACAGTAGAACAGGAGCTGTACAAAAAGTACTATCACTTGTAATAATATTTTTCTTGTATTTGTCCCAAGAATGAGATGCTTCAGGGATATGTATCATCCACTTGCATAGACTTCAGATGTGTGATGAATTATGGCCTTGACTATCTCCTTTTAAGACAAGGCACAGAGTCCCAGTAGTGGCATATAGAAAGGGCTGTTTTGCTATACTACTTTCTACCTAAATACAGAAGCTATTCTGTTAATTTTTTTGTGCTTTGTTATTGTTTTTATTTAATCTACAAAAACATGAAAATTTGTTTCCATGTATAAATAATCAGACTTTGAAGATGAAATACACAAAATCTGAGATTCTGAGAGGTTTGCTACCCATTATAACTCTTAAACTAATAATACATTGGTAAAAACAGTAGCCTATGCATTAAGACAGGGTGTTCTGTTATTTACATCAAATTTTCACAACATGTGATAACTGTATATATTTCTGAGAGATGAGCACAGTTCAGCGCTACATAATGATTTGAACTCTTCATGTTCCATTATCTGTATGTGTGTGTCACTGTCCTGTTATGGCAACACATGTTGCTTACTATCAAACACATATCCTGCCTATCTCATCACTCTACAGAACTACTTCTACACTACAAAAAAAAACTTAATACTATTATACTCAAAATAAATATTGATTTCTCACAATACTTACAATATTTCTGGAATCTATGCACAAGGCACGAAGAAGAGTTTTCTGTCCAAGTGAGTTATTCCAATTTATGATGTATGGTTGCCTCACGTCAGTTTCCCGAAGATGTCCCCATGTTTCACTGAGCACATTCTCTAGTCTACCTTCGAACTCACAATCTGGTTCACATATTTCCTCTTCAAAAATTGAATTTAACACTTTTGTGATGCTTTCTGTTACCTGCTGCTCACTGTCTGATGCATGGAAGTTCAAAACTGTTAAGTCATGCTCAGATTCAGGTTCAAAAGACTCTTTTAAATCATTTTCAATGGAACTGGATTTAAAGTCATCAAAGTCACTAAAATCATCATCTTCATTGATGTTTGTATCTTTTTGCACTTCAGTCATGTCATCAGTGCTTGGTAATGTTTCCTGGTCATGTGATTCAAAATTAGCACTAAAATTACCAAAATCATCACTATTATCCATGCCATTTGTGTCCCAAGGATTATCACAGTTCTCAATAACCTCTGAAACTTTTCTTTCTGTATTTACGAATTGAAAGTCCTCAAAATCTCCAAAGTCATCATCCAAATTTGATTCTTTGGCAGGTTCATTATTCTCTTCACTGTTGAGATCATTTTTACTAACTTCATCATTGGATGAGGAGTTAGGTTCACTAAAATGTATGTCTAGGTCGAGAGACGGGTCTGTTACTACATCATTAAAAGGGGGGCTCATCACATCGATCTACTTCAGTTGTTTCAACTACAATTTGTTCACTATTAACAATTGGTTCTTTAGTATTATTATGTGGTCTGACATCTAACACATTTTCTGAATTTTCAATAGTAGCATTTTCTGTTTCACTAGACTCATCATCTTTTTCACTAGAACTTATTGATACTTCGTTGACTTCCAAACACAAATCTTCAATATTTGTATCTTCATCAGTTTTTACTTTATTTTCTTCATGTGTGGTACTGCAACTTTCACTTTCTTTGATGTCTGGTTGGTGGTGATCTCTTTTGTTGACTTCTTCCTCTTGGTATGTGTTTTTTTCTTTTTCACTTTTACTTGTTTCTTTTTGTTGAGCCTCACAATTTGATTGATAGTGATTGAAGGATGAAAAGCCTCCATAACCAAAACTGTCTTCTTCATCATCATCTTGGGATACTGAAACAAGAATCAAGAGATAACGTCAACGACTACAGAAGGAAATTTTATAGGCAAAGGATATACAACTCGTTTTTCCCTATCATGACTTGATTGTCTGTTTGCGACCGTATCTTAGGTTTAGCAGATATAATTAATGATTTGACTGTGGAACACTCACAGTTGTATGGAATGTCGAAGTCATCTGGATCTTTGTCTTCCTCGCATTGGTCGGGTGGAGGAGGAGTGCTACAAACGAGTGGAGGAATCGACATTCTCCAACAAAATGTCTATAACACAACACTTGTACCTAGTTACACTTATTGTTATCTGCGACGTAGTTATAATCTACTACATAATAATAATCATTGAAATTATTTTCATTGACGATGAAATAGAGCCAGCTGTTTATAATTGACAAGATTTTGCTACAATTGCTACGATGAGAAAATGAAAACCAAGGAAATTAAAAATCTTGTGTTACCAAGAGTAATTTTATAAATTTACTAAATTCTAATAAAAAAACCTTCCTTCCACTCGACACCACCAAAACGACACCATCGGTGGTGTCGTATGGAATTACTAGTCCATACGACACCACCCTAGTGATGTGCTGTTCCGCCATTAGTTTTTTTTTTTTTTTGTCGTCAGTATTAGTATCCATGCCCATTGTGAAAAATTAAAATATTCGGACGGAAAGACAATAATAATGACTTAATTGGAGTTTTCCTATCAACAACTTTGTATGTAGGTAACCTCACTATTAGTCGGTGGTGTCGTATGCACTAGTGATTCCATACGACACCACCGATGGTGTCGTTTTGGTGGTGTCGAGTGGAAGGAAGGTAAAAAAAATATCATCTTGCTTTTTATGTGAAAAACTAAATTAAGTCACTGAAGTGAATAAGTGAAAGGAAAGCTTAAAATTTAATTTAATTCAATTTTAAATTCAATTCGTTTATTCGAACCATAAATTCATAAGAACACTTGGTAACGTCATTTACAAAAAGGCAAAGAATCTGTGTACAAAATAAGATAAAAGAAGAATGTCAAAATGAATAAAGTAGCTGTAAAGGGGCCTAGTCAATTAAATGCAGCTATAAAAAAGCTTCGTCGAAGACAAAATAACAAATATTCAATACACAGTTTACAGATACTACATTAGTACATCCAATGTAACATCAAAAGTCTTATAAATCTATTATTTTACCTTATTACAAGATTCTAATTTCGACACATTTCTCTTCCATACGTTACTATCTTTAACAAAGTCTATATTATAATATGCCTTGCTCAATTATAGGATAGCTTTTTATTTAATTTTTAAACTTGGTTTCATTGAGACCTTCCACTTGTACAGGGATTGCATTATAGCAGCGAATACCATTACATTTGAAAGAGTTATTTGTTTTCTGAAGTCTGCACTTAGGAAATACAATTCTGTGCTTATGGTGCGCTTTTGGATTCAGATCAGTTAATTTCTGCAGACGACTTCGATTTTTTTCTCACATACATTCTTAAATATACAATGAAGGGATTGTCAATATGTTAATAGTTTTGAACATCTCCCGTACTCATTCTCTAGTTGATAAATTGTATAGACCACGTATGGCTCTTTTTTGCAATATGAAAACAGAGTTTCTATCCGCAGCCAAACCCCATAATAAGATCCCGTAGGACATAATACTGTGAAAGTAGCCAAAATAAACAACGTCAACAAAATCTGCAACGTCAGATATTTTTTTTATTTGATTAACTGCGTGGGCAGCTGATCTAAGTCGATCAGCTAGTCTCTCTATGTGAGGACCCCATTGAAGCTTTGAATCTACTGAAATACCCAGAAAACGAGTAGATTGTACAGGTTCGATAAGTTCATCCTTCTGTCTTATATCAAGTTTACCGCATATTACATTGCAAAGTGTGAGCTTTATACATTTCGTTTTAGTTCGATTAAGTACTAGATTATTTGCATCAAACCATTTGTACGCAATGTCCAAAAGTACGTTTATTTCTGTGAAATCATTTATTCCTCTCTTTATTTTGAATAGAAGTGATGTATCATCGGCGAACATAACTATTTCTATATTTTTATGTTTCTTCATCATAAAAGGTAGATCATTAACGTATATAAGAAACAAGAAAGGTCCAAGTATGGAACCTTGTGGTACACCCATTCTTATAGGCGACTCATTTGATTGCACGCCGTCAACATCGACTATTTGTACACTGTCTTTAAGATATGAAGAAATGAAATTTAGAGCTTGTTTCGAAACCCCATAAAACTGCAGTTTCTTTAAAAGAGTGTCATGATGAACACAGTCGAAAGCTTTTGATAAGTCACAAGATACTCCCAGAACGTCATGATGATCTTCCCATACTTTCAATATGTAATTAGTTAGATCAATACCTGCATCGGAACGTCGTTTTGTGAATCCAAATTGGTTACTATGTAATAGATTATTAATATTAAAGTAAGATAAAAGTTGCTGGAGAACAAGTTTCTCGAATATTTTGCTGAAGCAAGACAAATAATAGGTAAAAGAATAATAGGTAGCGCCTAATTGGCTGTTATTAATGTAAAAATACATAGTGCGTTCCAAAGAAAAAGTTTTAGATATATATACGACACTACAATTTAAATTCGGTCGGATCTTTCTTGTACTAAAACATTCTTCTGAATCGCGTTATAAATAAATACCGATATTATAAAATTCAAAAACACTCTTGGATAGTATGAGTGATATTTTTAGTTCAAAGTAATTATGTAAATGTACAAATCATTCAACATATACATATTTATGTGTGTGCCGCGCAGCAAAAGTGAAAACTAAAATAAAAAATAACTTATAAAAACTGAATAACTCTAATAATGAAAAGTATAAATGAATACCTTCAGATTTAATATGGTTAACACAGCGACATGACAGAGACAGCAGACAGACAGCAAGAACTGATTGTATTCTTCTCGCTCGGGTACATACGGTGGTCCTGAGTTCACACCAACGAATCTTTTACTTCCAAAAGTGACAAACAGACTCGCAGCCAACGAAAAATTATGTGTGTAGGTACAATAATATAGTTACCAAGCTACATTACCGATTAAGGTGATAAATTAATGCGAGTGAATATCCTGTGGCCAGACAAGTACCAGTTTCCAGACCGTCTCGTAGCTGCCAAGATGTGCAGTCATAGCGATTTCCCTACATAGTATTCTAAACTTGCTAAAACACGCCATAGAAACTAAAAACTGGTATCACAAGCAAGACAGTTGAAATGTCCAAGTGACATTGACAATAAGATAAACAGTGACAATATCAATCAAATTTAAAAAAATGCAATTACCTATTCGTTAAAGTTCCTGGAGACGTACAATCATTGTTGCGGGATTTGGGCACAGAATGAGTAGAAAGATTTGGGGTATGTGTCTATTCCCAAAAAAAAATATGATTTGGGGAACATGGGATTTTTTATTACCGGGCTTTGGAGTTTTTTTCCGAGCTTTTGCCGAATACGGCACTTACGGTGCATTTGATACAACATTTGGATCACCGTTTCATTAGTGAAGTTGTCGAAACTCTGGAATACCTACAGCCCCTCTACCGCCTAACGAAATCGGCTATGGCTTTGTTATTGCTGAAAAAAGCAAAAAGAAAAGAGATTGCAATATCAAAGCTAAGACATAAGACATAATTAGGCGGTGACCCTCTACTGGTAGGAAGCTATTTCTAACAGTATAACATTGTGTTTTCCAACTTAGTAAATAATAAGCTATTTCAGGAGTTTTTTTCTTGAAAACCTCTATTTTGGGAACATTTTGGAGAGAAATTGAGATTGTCCACGACATAAAATTGTGTCGTATGAGTCAATACATAGGTAACTATGTCAAATTTTTTTAAGCCCCCGTTTTTCGGGTGATTTCGAGAACATTTCGGGTGGACATTGAGATGGTCTTCTGACAACATTGCGTAAAATGCAGTAGCATATCATTTGTTGATTCAAGATGCAAGAAATGTCCAAGATCAAAGATAGTTTTCAACTCCATTACAGGTGACTTGGCGCCACTTATAATGGAGTAAAATTTTTAGTTTCATATTGATAGAGAAATTTAACTGTATCGTTTTCGCAACATTTGTCGAAAATTGAGAACACAGTATAATTAATACACTCTGAAAGCACCTTATTGAAAACTGATAACGTATCTACAAACGCACGAATATGGTTCGTTATCACGAACCGTTCGTTGCGATGCTTTATAACAAACAAACACTTACTTGATCGAAAATCGAAAACTTAGTTCGTGTTTGTGGTCTCACCGCTTTCTCACCGTGTAAACATAGCAAGGCATGTTGTCATGCTATTATTTGCATGCTATCTTGTACGTACGAATAAAGAGGTAATGTTCACCGCACCGCCTTCCACATGCTCGAATTTGGTTCGTGATCAACTTCTTTTGGGCATCTCAATCTCACTACTTAGTCTGTGATTCGGGTCGTGCCGGCCGGTCTTTGACCGACCGCTTTGACGTTTTCGTTTCGTTCATTCATTCCTTCTTTCTTTTGAAAAAGCTCTCGGGTTTAGTCTTGTTGATTGTGGTTTTTTTTAATGAAAAACGTTTAATAATTATAAATTTGTGCGTTCGTTTGAATTAAAATAATATAAACGGAATACCACTTGCTGGTGGATTTTTATTTAATACAGGTGAGTTGAGCATTTACATTGTTTGACGATTCGCAAAGTGGAACAGTGAATGTACCGAATTCTACTTGAATGTTATCATCTTATTGGTATTTTATCAAATTCCCGTCATATTATCGTCTCCTAAAGTACTTTAATTAAGTGGAATCGTACTGATATAATTTAGTTTACGTGGTGAATTCCTCTGTAGTTACTTTCTAACGAAAGGACTGTCAATAACCTTTGACATGTGTCATTGCTTACGTGTCAGCCGATACCTTCATTTTGTGGGCCCGTTTCTGTTTTTACACCAAATTAAATGCTAAAAAGTACTTTACCATACGTACCTTGTGTTTCGAGTAATGATACGCGTATTCTAATAGATTACAATAGTAAGTTTCCCACATGCCTGAACTTCGAAATACTGAATAGTCATTAGAGTTTACTCTTATAGTTTATAGCTATAATTGATGCTTGTGGAAGATTTCAGCCAGTGATACTGGCATTTACTGCGTTAGATTGCGTCTTGCTCATGGGATTGTCTAACTAAAAACTGTTGTATGGAGTAAGTGGTTTGTTGACATTGTGCTGATTGGTGGGAGAAGGTGCATGCAGCAGGTCCGATGGAGCTGCAGGCATTGCTGGTGCTGTGCGGAGTGGGAGTAGCGGGAGTCGCAGTTCTCCTCCTTATGAGCTTGTTCTCTTCATCGGGAACTAGCTATGAAGAAGCTATCTCTCAACAGCGGAAATCTACTGCTGAGCTTATAGCTTTGGCGGAGAGCAAAAATAAGAACAATAAGAAGAGTAACAAGAAAGCCATAAAGAAGGTAGGGCATAAATGTAAATTTTAAAAGTTCATGATATTCGAAGGTAGATAAGACTTTCAAGAGACATGCATAATATTTATTTATTGAATAATAGGCGAGCACCATTATCTAATATTTAACAAAATTATAGTTAATTGTCTGTTAAAATAATATTGTTGTTAGTTATCTATTGGTCCAGTTTGTTCTTGAAAGAGTTAATTGATTTTGCCGAAATGACATCCTCTGGCAACCTGTTCCAGTTGTAAACCACTCTGTCGCCGAGGATGTGATGATGTGATGTTCAGTGTTTGTCATTGATAGTGACAACTGGTGGGACAATATGCAATTATAACATCATATTTATCATCTTTGTTTGCCAATTTTGGTCCACATAATATAATTTGGGGTATAAGCCACCTCTCTGGCACCATCACATAGTAAATAAAGTTCCTGCATAACACAAACAGTTTAAGTAAATTAAACCAAATTTAACCTTTAACTATGGATGCATGGTCTCACAGACCGCATCCAGTTTGTGATTTCATTTCAAATTCTCATGTTCTCCTCCCTCTTACCCCATGTATGTGCCGGCCTCAGTATCTTCGGATTTGGTTTCACTTCAGAACCATCTTCTAGAAGAGTTCACACTCCACAGCATAATATTGTGTGACAACCCACACTTGTGCAGGCTGTAAACAGCCAATATGCCTACGATGCTCTAGGCTGATATGCAAAGACTGCCAATGAATATGACCAAGTTGGGCCCATGTCGAAATTTTGTTTGTTTTGAGAAGATTATGTTAAGTTTTTTGTGTTCTTTGTTCCTTATGTTTTAATATAAAAGAAGATAAACTAACTTAAAAAGTACTAATTTGACGAGTGTGGAGACTAAATTGATGGCTCCAAACTTGTGTTTGTAGTATTTAGGTTTTTGACATATTTTTTTTAATTGACACGTAAAATGTAATTTTTTATGAATAAACTTAAAAATATTTTTCTGTGGTAATATACCCATAAATGGATCTCAAGCTAAAAAGTCCAAAAAAGTACCTTTGATTGTTATATCAATTGTTCTAAATTTAGTTTAAAATAAATAAATTTTTAATAACATTTAGCAATTTTTAGAAGGGATAAAAACCAAAAATGATACAATATTTACTCATCAAGATATAAACTAGACCACAAAGACAGCGGTTTGTGTGAGTAGTATACAACATTTGAATGTCCATAGTTAAAGGTTAAATTTAAAATAATATTTGTGGATCATTATCATTGTTATGCAACTTTGTATATACATTAAAACTGTTTGATTTTAGCAAGCCAAAAAGGAAAAGAAAGAAAGTGCTGCAGTATCAACTAGCAGTGACCATGAGAGTGAGGCTCCGGCAGAGAGTGGATTGGAGGATGAACCTGTTGCTGTGCCAACTAAGGTGCATGTGGATTTCAAACCTCCTGTAGTGGTTGATGTTCCTAAGGATGCTCCTCCGAATGTCAAGGTAGGTCATCGTCTGGTATTTACTCAACTTTCAGGAGTGTTTTAGTCTTGATTTCATAAAGTTATTAATGATTATCATAATTAGGATGATGTAATTGTAGTAAATGAGTTATGAAAAATGAAATAGATTCATTAATAATGAAAAAGGTATGCAACAGTTTTGCAGGCTTAAATTAGGCATTGGAGCAGTGCATTTAATCAGCCTATAATTGAAGTCTTCCATTTTGTATACCAAAAAAAAAGAATTACTATTGTTACTAAAATACAGAGGTTTTATTCATCATTTAATTTTATAAAATGCGGACAGTAACTTGAATTACCCACATTTTCCTTAAATTAATGTTTGGATTACATAATATTTGAGATATAAAATATTTAAGTATGGCTCAGAAAAATGAGGTTGTTACTCAGATACATACTATAAAACTGAATGTTGGTTGGTTTTCCTAATTTAGGTCCTCTTAATGAAAAATGTCAATATCAAAATAATGTGGGATGTAATTTTGTTATTATTGTAAAGTATTCAAAAGTTACTATTTTCATTATAATAACTCTCTTCGTGGGTGTTCCTTCATTGCTGCTGTATATTTTTAAATATTGGGGGTGCACGCTATAAAGGTCACATGACTACTATCTCTTGTATTATGTCATGCAGATATATGGTCGTAATTATATCAGAATGAGGTGTGTTGTAATCAGTGGCGGACTAACAGAGGGGCGGAGGGGCGGCCCCCCCCAGGCCTACGATCTTGGGGGGCCACCATATGCCTTCATATACCCCTGATCAAATCCTAAGCAATACTTTAAAAATTACCAAATGTGAACTGAATAGCTTGTAAAACTACTTTTTTTTAATTAGGCTCATTCAGCGTTGCCGCCCGGTCCTCTGACAGGCTTAGTCTGCCACTGCTTGTATTGCTTGATTTGGTAGAGACTGGGTTATATGCTACTTGTTGTTATTATATTAATATGCAAATATACCACACTATACTTAATTAAATAAATGTATGAAAGTTTGGAAAAAACTGTAGAGTTTTATAATAAAATACTGTTATTGCTAGAAATTTATCAAAACAATGAGTGAAAATGTTATTTGTATAATTACATTTTACTATGCGCTTTTGGCTAAAAATCATAGACACCATTATAGTGAGAATAACTTATAAAAAAAATTGGACAGGAAACTTAGTGCCCAGTTGACCAAAAAAAAAACTATTTTTACTGGCCTATTGGGGTCTGAGGGTAATTTGCTTAAAATATTGCATACTTGTAGTATAAAAAACATGTTTTATTTGTTGAGAGGCAGAGTTAATATAAATTACCAGCATCTGCCAGTGAAAATTCAAAATTCCAACATTTCTTACTAGCAGTAGCTGATTAGTTACCTCATTATTACCCAAGCCTCTACATTTTATCTAGATCTAGGAAGACAATAGGAAAGGTGACAAAAAAATTAAAAATATTTGTAACTATAACTTTGTAATCTTCTATGCTCTTGTCTTTTGTCATATTATTATGTAAATATTATGTATATTGTGCAATGATTAAAAAAATGCATGTAGTGGGCAGTACTGGAACATAAGAATAATATTTGTTATTCATATGATTATGATTGTAATGAGCATAGTGCCTGTCTGCAGATCCGCAAGCGCGGCAAGGATCCTAAAGTAAAGCCCATACTGGTAAACAAAGAGGATCCGAGCTGCGTAAGCGATCCCGCCGCGGTAGCGGCCGCGTCTTCCCCTATACTCAACCATTTCGACGAAATTCACCCCAAGGACGAGTTCGAATTGTTGCAATCCACTCTCGCTGCTGAAAAAGTGAGTGCCACCGTAGTGTGCGCCTTTCACATGTTTTCTTCGTTTTGTGTGTAGTTGACATTGAGCTGTAAGTACTACGTACTAGAGGTGAAATCTGTTCTGAAAGACGAGTTTCATTTAGCTGTTGTGCAATCAGACATTGTGCTCTGATTATAAAATAAAATATTTTGGTTATCACTAAAACTACTACACTAACACTAGTTAGCACTTAGATGAAGTATCATATTCACATGTGCAATACATTAGTATCCTCTTGTTAAATGACTCAATTACTGGGTGTCTAATCTATTACATAGTAGCTACTGTCTCAATGGTAGTTGTGTTTGTCCATTTTACTGGATTAAAAGTAATTTCCATAAACTAAATATTAGCCTATTACTCTAGCTCTCACCGTTACGCTCATTACCTGTACGTGTGTATTCGCGCGCGCATAATATGCATCACAATTGCTATATTGTGTGACGGTTAACGTAATCAGCTACAGTTTGTTTTGACACAAATTGTGTTTTTGTAATGTAAAATGCGTGGCTAAACATTAACCTAAGGATATTTTACTCTCTGTGATTTTATATCGAAAGAGTAGAAACAAAAAATCTGATCATTTCAATGCAGATAGTTTGTATTATAAGACTTTGTGATAAAAACTTGATGAATTTCATTTACCTCTAGAACATATTCGGTATAAATTGCCAATTGAATGAACAGTACAGATGTATAGGTAGTTAGTTATTCAAGGAAAATCGGCAGCTGATTAAATGATTACAAGATATTCTGTTGCCAGCAAATAAAGTGCATTGATTTATTATGTCTGGGTATATCGCTGTTTGCATTCAATGACGTATTTTTGAGCTAGAGGTCAAAAATGTGCGTCATTGCTCCGTGTACACATGCCACATATTGACGAATGACGATGTTTTCTACGTAAAGTTTGACACAAATGAGTTGATGTGGGGAAACACGTTCGAATAGATTTGTTAATGTCCTTTCTTTACTTATTTTTAATAATTAAAAAAAGTAAAGAAAGGACAAAAACACTTTGTAAACTCGACTTTTTATAGCTACGAGTATAATATCTCAAATTTAGTGATCTCGTCATGTGATTCGATAATTATTTTCTGATCCTCCTTAGTGAAGTGAATCGTCAGAATTTTAAATCAAAACTAATTATCTAGTTCATAACATTTAATTTAGGTCCCTGCTTTGGGTATCTAATGCCTGTGCTTATACCGTTTCGCTTGATGTCCCTAGGCACCATGGTTTTACCATATGTAGTAAATATATTATGTCTTGGAGGTGATTCATGATCATTATCAACAGCCCACTAAATGTTCCCACTGCTGGGACTCGGGCCTTCTCTCGCAAGGATAGAGTTAAGGCCATAATCCACCACGCTGACGCGGATGACACATGATTTCGAAATATCCTAGGTATATGTCGGTTTCCTCACGATGATTTCCTTCACCGTTTTAAGTTAGCGGCATTAAGCACATGACTTCGAAAAGACAGTGGTGCGTCCAGTCGGGAGAACGGCAGGCGCCGTTCTCCCGACTGGACCAGCCGTAACTTAAGGTGATTATGATTATTATAATACAACATTAAATTATGAATACGCTCATAATCACCTTCGATACATACCTATATTACACAATCACGGCTTATAAACCAATGTTTTGTTTTGTATGTGTTTTGTTATTTTGTGTGTGAAATAATTTTTATATCATTTGCGCTTTACCACAATATATTGAGTAATTTTCGTAACACGTAGGTATTTATGTATTCATTTTTACCGTATCTATTACTTAATAGTGGCTTGGTATATGTACCTACCTAGGTAGAGTGTTGCCGAATTGAACTCAAATACATAGTAGCACTTAAAGTATCATGCGTTACGCAACCAATATTACCTACATATTCATCTAAAGGCTAAGCTGGGTCTGTCTAATGTTTCGAGGTCATGCATCATTCACCAACCCGCACTGAGCCAGCGTGGTAGATTATGGCCTTCACTCTCTCCTTGCGAGAGAAAGCCCCGAGTCTCAGCAGTAGAAACATTTTGTGGGCTGCTTAATGTAATTATAATTACCATACTGGGCGTGTTTGCCACAATATCTTGATCTCAATACTCGCTTAGGTTCTAAGCAATCGCAGGCCAACTTATACTGGTACCTGTATTTGTAACTTTGTCTTTATTGACCAAAAACCGCGATCCGAATGAGGCACTAGCAATACAACACATGTGTTACAACACGTGTTACATGTTACTCAGTCGTTTTGCATGTAGAAACAAACAAACATTTCGCGTCGTGATTATACAATGCCAAGGCAATAAAACTTAATGAATTTTGCATGTACAATAAATGAAGTATGCAAATTCCGAGCTGGTCATTGGGGTCACGGACGTCAAGGTGACCGGCTGAGAAACCAGTATGATGCGTTATATGCATATAATTACTACGGTGATAAACCAAACTTTGCTTTTTCTTTTTTTAAACCTCTAGCAGCGCCCCCCGGGTTTATCTGCATCATTTCCGTTCCTAAAATTTTCCCGCGATGAAAAGTATCCTTGTGCTATTCCAGACTATACTTAAGTACATTTATATGTCTTCCAACTTCCAAATGTCAAAACGATTCGATCAACCGTTTTGACGTGAGTAAAAAACATTCAAACTTTAGCAATATTAAATTAAAATTATATAAATTTTAGTACGATTTTCTATTATTTAATTGGTAAAGTTTACTAGGAGGCACACAAGCCAAGTAATTAACTAGTTGTGATTTCTCAAACTTATATTAATTTTATAAAGATAAAATAATTTTAAATTAGTGTGTGGTATAAAAAACAGCTATAAGATAAAAATTCTAAAAACAAACTCAAAATATATGTATAAATGAAGTTTTACCTTCATGTCAATGAATCGTTTCAGAATATCCGATGAATGCAACACCCGGCAAAATAGTTCTTATTACGCCACAAGTGTCGTTAATGTGTCTTGATGTTGTAGCATTTTAATAGTCCGCCTATTTTGTTATTTGATAATTTTTCACTCAGCTGTTATTCCGAAAAAACTTCTTCAAATACATATATATAGAAATCAATGCCACTTTTCGTTGTAAGTAAACTCCTCCTAAACGGCTCGGCCGATTTGAATGATTTTTTATATTTGTTTGGGTAGGGCCTTAGATGGTTTAGATTCACATCCGGCAGATGGCGCTGCAGTTGATATCTATGTTATTATCCGAGCGAAGCCGGAATGGGCCGCTAGTAGGTTATAGATTATAAAGGCAATAATTTACCATGATATAACTTGTATTCTTCACCTTTTTCAACTCTATACTTTAATTTATGTGAACGTATGTGTCGTTACATGTGCTCATAGTTTTGAAAATTCTCTTAAAAATCTTGCAATTAGGTCTGGCCACTTTATTCCTAAGATCTGTGCTAGCATTCGATCCCTTGTGGAGAACTCTAAAACTCACCTTCAATCAACAATACAAATGTATGTTCCGTGTCAGTAAATTACTCTGATTCTGAATTAATAAATATGTTTTAATTAATTGTAGGATATTTACCGTAGTTATATTGTGGAGCGAGTCTCCGATATTTCTATGCACAATGTTCACGGGTAAACATATACATATGTAGTTGCTTGAATATGGTACATGTAAATGCATGGAAATATCTGGTACTAATTCCATCGTACGACCACGGTACGATACTATTGTAGTGAACAACCGGCATAGCACGAAACAATGTATAATATTACGTTCAATCTGTAGCCGCAAGAGAAAGTAGAAGAGCCAGTCGAAAAGAAGGAAGCTAAGGCTCCCAAGGCCAAGGCTAAGGGCGCCGCCCCTAAGCCCGCGCCGCCAGTCGAGGCCGTCAAGGAAGAGGTCCGCGAGAGACGCGACAGTGGCGACGCTCCTAAGGAACAACGCAAAGGTGAGAATAGCAACATATTCTGTAGCCCAAATATATTATATATTATAGATAATAAATAGACTAGCTGTGTCCGCGGTTTCATGCGAGTTTTAGGGTATTTTGTTTATTTCACGGAACCCTTTTTATTTTCCTCAAGTAAGAGTAGCCTAAGCTATGCATTAGAACATCAGTTATCTAGTAGTGAAAGCTCCGTCATAATCCGTCCAGCCGTTTCGGAGATTAAACTGAACAAACGGACAGATTAAAAAAAAATGTTAAGTTGATACAATATGTAACATCTATACTTGTACATTTATATGCATGCAGTAAAAAGCGGTTGTTTTAAGAATACAAACAAACACTTTCATTTTATTTATTTGTATAAATAAATAGAAAACTTTTTATTGTGACACCAGCAATTAGAAATAATACAGTAAAACACTTATGAACCAGCGCCCCAAGTGGCTGCCTTATTGCTGAGAGCAATCTCTTCCAATCAACCAGCATTAGGAGAAACGCGTACATACAAGCATGCCATTACGAGGGTCAAACTGAAAGTTCTTAGAAAATCAAAAACTGATTACATTAGCCAGTTATTAGTTTTATTATATCTTTTCAAAATATTGTCCATTCACGTCAATACACCGCTGCATGCGATGGAACCACTGGGAAAAGCACTTTGCCCACTCGTCCTTAGGGGTCTCTTCAATGGCATCGCGATACGCAGCCACCGCTTCTTCAGCATTCATAAACCGCTTTCCTTTAAGTTTTTCTTTAATTTTTGAAAATAAATAAAAATCACAAGGCGCGAGGTCGGGGCGGCGGCGGGTGACCCAGTAATTCAACGTTTGATGTCGCCAAATAGTCGATCGTTCGCTTGGCGGTGTGCGATGAGGCGTTGTCGTGGTGAAGGAAGATCCTACTGCGAGGTCGTTTCTCTCGAACTTTTTCCAAGACAAGTGGCAAACAATTGGTAGTGTACCATTCTGCAGAAACTGTTTTTTGATCCTCTAACACAATTGTTGCGAAATGACCTATCATTCCAAAGAACGAGGCCACCATTTTTTTCCCCGCACTTCGATCTCTCTTCACTTTAGTTGGCAACTCCTCGAAAGGAAACACCCACTGAGCAGATTGTCTTTTGGTTTCAGGATCATAACAGTAATTCCAGCTTTCGTCACCTGTTAGTATGTCGAACACAGCATTTGAGTCACCTCCGTTAAATCTTTCAATCATTTTACGGCACCAATCCACTCGATGGAGTTTTTGAGCCTCAGTCAAATTATGAGGTATCCACCGGGCGCAAAGCTTCCTGACCGCTAAATGTTCGTGTAGGATTTTGTGCACTTGACTCATACCGATGCCTAAGCTTGTCCGAATCTGCTGATAGGTCACTCTTTTGTCAGTCTCTATCATACGCCGCACAACACAGATGTTATCTTCAGTCGTCGCCGTAGAAGGCCGTCCCTCACGTAAATCATCAGTGAGATTAGTGCGACCACGTTTAAACTCATTAAACCAGTTGTAAACAGTCGCACGAGATGGGGCTTCATCGTGAAAGGCCAATCGTAGTCTATCATAACTTTTTTGTTGACTTAAATGACATCGAAAGTCATAAATAATAGCTGTAAAGAACAAAATTAAAAATTTTGATTAACCCCCGACTACCTTAGATTTGTTATCTGTACAACATTCTACTAGTCAAGCCCTTTCATTTGATACGCATATTAAGGAAGTTGTGAAAAAAGAAATGTAATTCGCCATTTTGTGGTAGCGGCCATCTTGGATTTGAAATTTGTCATAGTGCAAAGTATTCTACTAGTCAAGCCCTTTCGTTTGATACCCCTATTGCGGTAGTAGTGAAAAAAAATATAATTCGCCATTTTGTGGTGGCAGCCACCTTGGATTTGAAATTTGTTATAGCGCATAGTACTCTGCTAGTCAAGCCCTTTCATTTGATACCCGTATTGAGGTAGGGTGTGAAGAAATATTTTGTCCGCCATTTTGTGGAGGAGGCCATTTTGAATCGATATTAACCAAACATAGCTAAGAACACCTGCACGGATATTAACTTTCAAATAAAAAAAACAGCATCGAAATCGGCCCATCCGTTTGAGCTCTACGGTGCCACAGACAGACACACACACAGACAGACAGACAGACAGACAGACAGACAGACAGACAGACAGACATCGACGTCAAACTTATAACACCCCTTTTTTTGGTCGGGGGTTAAAAATCATTGCACGAAAATTTTCTCGTGTTAAATTCATGTTGACGTGACACAGACAATTTTCAATTTGCCGCCAAATCGTAAAACAAATGACAAATGAATGAAGTATATACTCAGTAATATTGGCAAAGAGTTCTATTTTCACATTATAGAATTATTTTTTTGTTATATTGTTTATAAGTGGCCAGTTCTAAGAACTTTCAGTTTGACCCTCGTAAAATCATAAAGCGTAATTCACTATGATAATTTAACCTAATAATAATTATTTCTCACAGTTATTCAAAAGTCCGTTACGTAAAGGAGCAAACTCTATGCAAAACACCCGTACTGAGGCGCATAAACCATTATCTAACTGATAATTATGAATGACTTATGCTTTCGAACTATGACAGTTGGTATCTACTGCGTACATAACTTTGGACTTGCACAACAAGCGCAGAAACTTATGTAAATACATGAAGCATAACTGCAAGCATTCCAAATACTTACCGTACTTCATGAGACATCTCGTACGCAACACAATGGTACCTCGGACTTCTAATAATATTTTTAAGTACCATAGGTACTTATGAAACATATGAACACAGTGACAAAAATTCATAGTTATCAAACAAATGTTTGTCCTGAGTGGTAATCTGGTAATCGTATCTACAACCCACAGCTCATTGAGCAGACTTAGTACTCAAGTGGCCTCTAATGCCTAGGCAACTATAGGCTAGCGTAGAAGAAGCGTTTGTTACGCTTTAGCGTTAGTAAATACTTCTTAAGAATTAAATAAATAAAACTTCTTGCGTTCGATCATAATTACATTACACTTTTTTTTAATAAAAAGACTAGCTGCGTCCCGTGGGTTTACTCACGTAGTTAACTTTCCTGCTATTTTATCGTGATAAAAAATAGATTATGTGCTTATCCAAATAATATACATGTGTTACATATTCTAACCTGATCCGTTCAGAACTTTCGAGGTGAATGAGCAGCATACATCCAATCTTTCGCATTTATAACATTAGTAGGATATAAACGTATTTCATTGCTGACTATAACCGAAAAACAAGCTTGAACAGAAATTCCGAATATGTTTTAATTTATCTAATCTTAATTCATTCATAACAATGATAAATACTTGGAAATCACGCAACCAGTTTTCGGGGATCCTCATACATGGAACGTAATTTAGCCAAGATACGGAGAATTCCAGAAATATTTAGTTAATTAATGAGATAAGCCATTGCTTACGCTTTACCAGTATATAACTTTGAGATGACATAACATTCAATGCATCATTATCTAACCTTTCCAAACAGGAGTCACTATAGTAACTAAATAATAGTTTTTTAATTGTGAAATTGAATTAAACTTTGCTATTTATTACTGCAGTGCATGTAGTCCATTCCCTTCTATACTATCCGTCGTCCAGAAAAAAAAAAAAAAATATATTGGTGGACGTTTGTTTTTATTACTAGAAAATGTAACAAAAGTCAGTCCATACACATACATATTCACTGTCAATCTGCTGCAAGATCTGTTCCGCGCTTCCGACGTGATTGAGCAACAAACATCCAAACGGCTAAACTTTGACATTTACAACATTAGTAAGACGACAAAAGTTAGCAGGTCCTTTTTTAGTAGTGGTAGGACTCTTGGCAAAGTCCGCCTGGGGAAGTACCATATCTTTGCCAGTTATTCTACCGCCAAGTAGTAATGTCCAAACATTACTGTGTTCCGGTTTGAAGGGCAATGTTTCCAGATAAATTATGGGCTTAGAGATATAACAGTGCAGTGCTAGGTAATGATTTTGACTCTTCAGGTTCTAATAAAATAATAGCTGTGTGTCACTGTGCTGTTATGTGGCAGGCATGTTGCTTACCATCAGGCAAATGTCCTGCTCGTCCCGTCACTCTTTATTTAAACAAAAAACTATATTTGTATTGACCGCCTAATAAATGCGTTTCCTTTTCGAAACAGCAAAGAAAGCCGAGAAGAAATCGGAGAAGCCTGTTGAAGAGATAGTGGAGGAGCGTAAAGAAGTGGTCCTACCTCTGAACGTGCCAGAGCCCGCAGATCTCACCACCGAGAAGCTTCTTAAGCAAGCCATGGAGGTGGCACCCGTGGCTGCTGCGCCCGCCCCTGTAGCCACACCCGCTGTCTCTACCCCCACTGGCGGCAAGAAGAAGAAGAAGAATGAACCTAATGTTCTTACTCTCATGGGTGAGTTTTCGTTGCTAGTTAATGTGTACAAATCGTATTGAGATTAAAATTAATCAAAGTCCAATTTTCAGATTTAGTCACACAATGTTATGTCTTGTCCTGTTTTCTTAACATTACCTATGTATTATCTGGGTCCATAAATCATGTTCATTTCCTGACACAAAAAAAAAACTTTCTATTTGCTAGCTTAACTTAAACAACTGTTCAGCAATGATATTTTTAATAAATGATTAGTTGTTAATATCTTCTACTATATCCATCAAATGGAATCTAACATATCACCTGTCTTATTATTGCATATTCTATCTATTATATTCTTTGTTTTGTTGATATATTTCCCTAGCTTACTTTATGCCACACTTGAGAATGTTTAGAAGATTGTCCAATGTTCTAAGTTGGCTTTTTATTGTTCACCATACCCAGATAGCCTTAAACAGTGTGCAAAAGTATAGTGCAAGAAGTATGCAAAAGTTTGACTGCCGTATTTCTAAACATTAACTAAAATTTTTGAGCAAAGTCAAATTGGTTTTCGAAGGCTCTCGACATTAATAACAATAACTTTTAATAACTTTTTGTTAAAAAAGTTAATTTAAGACAGGTTTCTTTATACGGCGCGGCGTGGAGACTGCAGATCATGCATAAATGCATATTTTGAATCAATTTCTGCAATTTAAAATCCCATATTGAATTTAGGATGTCTATTTTAGTAGAGGTCGAGATTCGAACGGAAACAAAGCGAGATTTCGCTTTCCGCTCGTTATCTCTAAATTTTAGATAAGCCTCTTGCACAGACTGTAGGAAAAGGTATCACTGTATTTTATTTATATTTCGCTTGTGTAATCACTTGTGATAATAATTATGTGGGTACAAATGATAACTTATGTACTAGATGCTACATAGTAATAGTTTATCTTACAATTTATGCGGTAACCTTATTGAACTGATGTCTTGGATTGGTTATTTATAAATAACTAACTGTACCCTGACACGCTTCGCTGTAGCACATTGTGATGCAAAAATTCGATAAAAACAATCCTTGATGCGGATTATATATCATTGTAAAATTTCAGTACGATTGGTGCAGAACTTTTTGCGTTTTTGAAGCATATACACAAACCAACATAACATTTTTATGTTTATAAAATAATTTACTGAATACAAATAGCTTAAAACACAAATCACTAGTCTCGGAAATTTCTCTCAAGTTGATTACACACCTCTTAATGTCAAAATAAATTGTGAAAGGTTTTTGAATGAATGAAATATTTTTACATCGTACTACTGTGACCACTTTGTCATTAAGGAAACATGCTATGTACGAAACATAAAGGTTTTGTAACTGTTTAAAAAACCAATTCTAGTTTCTGGAGTTCTAATCTTAACATATAAATAAATAGAAAACCAGTCATCATGATGTTTTTTTTTTTTTTAACTAGTATAGGTAAGCACTTGACCACCATCTCTCCTGATGTTAAGCGATGATGCGATCTACGATAGATGTTAGTTCCCAGGGGACTCTTCACTAAGTCAACCGAAATTAACGAAAGTTGACTATGTGTAATTTGGTCTGTCTTGAGAGATAGGAACATTATAATTCGATTAATGGTTTTTATTTGGTATTTATTTATTTAGGGCCGTTAGTAAGTATAAATTCAATTAGTACTTTTTTATGGGGTCACCCAGTGCCTACAAAGTCTAACGCACCGGTGGCACACCGAGTTCTTCAATAAATTATCGACTTACAACAGCAAAGAAATTGTCAAAAATCATACAATAATGAGTGGTCGTATTACAGCCGGCGATAGCAGCGGAGTGAACGTGGGCGAGTTGGAGCGCGTGATCCGCGCGGCGCCGCTCTCCGGCACCGAGATCCAGGTGCTGACCGAGGCGCTGCTCAACAAGCACCACGACCCGCTGCCGAAGCACTCGGAGTGGTCAGAGGTACTGCCGCTCACATGACTCATACTGTACAAATTAAAAAAATTAAAGTCAACAAACTATGTCAAGAGGGGTATCGTTGAATAGGTGTTTCAAAATAAATTTTAGTTTTTTTTCAACGTTTTTTTGATTTGGCTGACCGTTTAGGATTTGTATCGATTTAAAGTTGCGTTACAAAGAATTGAAGGGCAATGTTTCCAGTTAAATTACAGGACTTAGAGATATAACATCTTAGATCGCTAGGTGACGAGCGCAGTGCAGTACTCGGCAATCATTTGGACTCTTCATGTTCCAATAGCTGCGTATCACTGTGGTGTTATATGGCAGGCATGCTTACCATCAGGCACACGTCCTGCTTGTCTCGTCATTCTTTATTTAAAAAAACTAGCTGTAGGTACGTGTGAATGTGGGTGGACATAAAATATATACTTACAAAAATATCAAGTAGGTATATTGGCCTACCTGTTTTCGTACGTGGAGGAAATGCATTTACGCATACCTTACCGCCCGGGAGGCACGGCCGGGTTATGTTGCACTCTATACCATGTATAGATATGGTGCCTCTATCTACTAAAACCTCCATGGGGTTTCAACTCTGGCGCTAATGGTGGGAACATGGAATCGTCTCGGATTACTCCGCCTCGGTCGCCCATCTCTGACTTCAAACGATTTAGTACTCAACTTCGGTCGAAAATCTATGATAATGTAGGTACTTACACAAAACTATAAAAACTACATGCAGTAGAAAACCCTACATATCATATTATCAGTAGAAACGAAGACATTTGGTCAAAAACCAAAAGATGCATATTTTGTTGAGCATAATAACAATTGACTTTGAGCAAAATATTGCAATATTGTTCATAACTAAAAAGTATAAAAAAAAAATATAATTTCAAAACTCAAAAAACCCGACTGAGACGATTTTCTTAGCATTCCATGGATTCACCGTGCGGGTGCCGGGTCCATCGTGTGGCAGAGAGAGAAAAACTCGAGTAGTTCCCGAGACTTGTGACTCGGGCGTAGGTTTAAGGGGCCCCTTTCTGACGTACATCAACACTCACCTTCACCACTCGTTTTCTCTCCTGCCCAGCCAAATCTGATATGAGCCTACTAGTGCAGCTTTAGATACACGTTCTAGTATAGAACTTACTGCACTTCTGGATAAGCCAAGGTCTTTCAGTAGGTTATAGAGATTTTGCTGGTATACCTCTCGCTCCCACTTCTACAGCGTATAAACTAACTACATAGCCGTTTTTGTTAATTCGTTTAGGAGGTCGTAATACTTATTTTGTTTCATCGCGTGGTCTTTAGGTATATTAGTTTCCCACGGTACGGTAAGTTCTACAAGGACTATGCGTTTCGTAGCTCTAGAAAAAGGAAAATGTCCGGTCTGGATGACGAAACACCCACATCCTCTGGGATTTTGTAGTGCTTTTCATACGTGTCCATTAAAATAGTCCAATCAGGTGCTGTACCCAGGATTGAGTAAGGCTTGTTCCTGGAGTTTGAAGTTGAGCCTTCTTTTACAAAGTTAATTTGTCTGTTGTTTGTCGTCAATCCCTTTTGGGCTCTAGCTACTGAAAGGCTCATGGCTTCACATATGATTTCAAGTACTCTGTCATGACGCCGTGAGTAATGACCCCCATTAAGGAGCACCTTGCATCCCACCAATATGTGCCTTGCTGCACATATCGCCTCTCCACAAGTATAGCAACATTTTTCAGAGGCTTTTCCCCACCTTACCAAGTTACTCTGGTCAGGAGGGTCATTTGGAATGCATTTAGATAAAATTTTAATAAGGCAGGGGGACCAGTCATAGATCAAGGTGCGCCATTTTAGAGCTAATGGGATACAGAACTCACCTATGGTTAACCACTCACTTTGCATTTCTAAATTCATAGCGTGCACTTTGTAACCGTCATTTTCGTCTTGTTGTAGAAGGTTTTTACCATGTCTCGGTCTTCCTTTTTTTTTTCACCCAACCCAGCAGTATTTACTTGTGCACCTGCCATAAATTGTTTATGGAATTGAAGTCTAGATTCCAGGTCTGAAGCAGTTTTGTCTTTTGGGAGAGATGTAATTAATTCGTCTTGCGACTTTCCCAAAACATGCGTTTTGTAACTCTTAGGTGTTTGTAAAGTTCAGACGGTTTCTTTAGTTTCAGCCCAAAACTATTGTGATCCCTAAAAGAGTAGAGGGATCAGCCGGATGTGCCAATCCGAACCATGACTTCAATATCTTTATGACATTGGCATCTAGCTTTGCCAGGAGAGTTTTACCGATGTCATATACTAGGAAGGCCAAGTGAGACGTGATGTGAGGTAGTTGTCATATATCCATGCTTTTTGATATTGCTGATAGGCTGCTGGTCTACCTTATTGAGGTTGTTCATGAAATTTTCAACAACCACCTCTAATGATGGTGTACGTCCTTTGTGATCTATCTTTCTACCAAGAAATTTGAAAGGCACTGCCTCTGCAATTGTGGCAACTCCTTGGCCACTTATGGAGAGTCCCGGATCGTAAGACGTATATTTGGTATTTCTTCTACCCAGACAAAGACAATGACATTTAGATGGTTTTGTCCTCATTCCCTCCGTCCATGTACAGAACTCATCGACTTCGTTCAACAATTCTTGACACTGTTTGGGATTACGTGTAAGTATTGCAAGGTCGTCCGCAAAGGCCAAGTAAAAAGTAAACCGAACTATGTACTTACATACTATAAAAACTGAAAAGAATAAAACAAGCACTTAGATTTCTGGTGGTCTAGAATTCTATAAAATGTTATTGAATTAATACTATTGCAGAAAATAAAATATACTCCAGCAAAGGAACATAACAACTGAACAGTCGGGATCCATTGAACAATTACATTGGCTGTAGAATAATAATTAACGTGGTTGGTTCACTTTTTATGTAGTCGGTTTTTTTGAGTTTTTAAATTAAGTTTATTAGTAAACTTCCTTTTCATTTTGAATCATTTTTCAAATTGGAATTATCTCTAATAGTTTTTGACATATTGCCAAATAACAAACCCCCTCTTTAGGGTTCCGTAGCTAAATGGCAAAATACGGGACCCTTATAGATTCGTCATGTCTGTCTGTCTGTTCGTATGTCACAGCCACTTTTCTCTAACTATAAACTATAAGAACTATAAGAACTATACTATTGAAACTTGGTAAGTAGATGTATTCTGTGAACCGCATTAAAGATTTTCGTACAAAAAATATAAAAAAAACAAGAATTTTTGGGGGTGTCCCATACTGATAGAACTGAAACTCAAATTTTTTTTCCATCAAATCCATTCGTTTTGGGTTATCTATGGATAGGTCTTCAAAATGATATTGAATTATTAGTATAATGATATTGAATTTCTAATTTTTTTTTAAACTGAATAATTTGCGCGATACACTCATTGCGCGATACACTCTTTGCGCGATTAAGTAGTTTTATTTTAATACGTCATAAATTCACTATTGTTAAAACACTGATTAAAGTAAAAACGAACTACAAGAACTTTTATATTATGTTACTTGCTGCTACGGAAGCATTCATGGGCGAGTCTGACTTGCACTTGACCACTTTTATTTTATTTTCGCTTAATAATTTTTTATAACTATTGCAAGTTTCGCGAGCGGCCTTAGTATTTTATCAAAAACTATTCACAAAAAACTATGTCAACATTCTGAATTGAATGACACCTCAATCATAGGAATTCAAAAAATGTTGACCTGAAAAGCACTTGTTGACTAGACTCTACATTCTCTCCTGAATTTATCGAGACCAGATCTCCGTCTAATGATAGGCCTCATCACTGGCCACTGTGAGTTAAACTACCATCTTCACAAAATAGGACTCACTGACAGTCCCCTATGCAGGGGCTGTTTGCGGGAGAATGAAACTGTGGAACACGTGCTCCTATGTTGTGAGGCCACAGTAAGCATAAGATTAAGATCAGGACTCCTTGAAGAAATTCCAAATCAAGTATGCAGAAACACAACACCTGACGAAATGGGAGTGGAACTAGTATGCCTGCGACCCAAAGTCGTGGTCAGCTATTTTAAGGAGCTTGGCTGGTTTGGGTAGGTGGGCAGGGGGGAAGTGCACAATACACCCCTAGCGGGACGTCAGTGCAGGTCTATCACCCCCACCCTGAATTAGAATTAGACTCTACATTGCCAATAAATCGTAAATGATTTATAATAATATTTAATTGTTTCTTTCGTATTTTAGGGCCCCAATGATCCCATGCAAAAGTTAAAGAAGCAGTTGGCTGAGACCCAAAAGAATCTGTCTGACGAGGCTGAAGCTTCAAAAGCTCTTCAAGCGAAGCTGAAGGAACTTCGGTAAGTACATACCATTTACCATCGTAGCATGATCTTTTTCGTTTTGTATTGTGATTTTAAGTGCTTATTAGTAATCAATCAAACAATTCTTGAATTATTTCTTGAATTCAAATCTAAATGGCGTTATAATTGGGTCTAATATACATTGTTACATATTGATGTGTTGTTACTGGGTCTAATATTGGGTATAATCATATCTTGATAATTAATTATTAAATGCAGCATTATTACGTATAATAAGTATTTATTTCCAACAATATAAGTATTATATCAGCTACCTGGCCACCATATTACAAGCTATGCTTAGTTTGTGGTCAGATGGTGTCGTGTGCGAATTGTCCACCAATATTTATTTATAACAAAATAATGATGTGGTTACTAATAATAATATGATACACCAACATTACTCTCTTATCGCTTTTTTGGACTAGATATTCCATGAGAATTTCCACAATTTTTGTCTGTCTCTCTGTTTGTTACGGCTAATCTTCGAAACGGCTGAACCGATCGTGAGAGGCTTTCACTACAAATTAGCCAATGTTCTAATACATAACTTAGGCTACTTTTGTTTGAAGACGACAAACAGGGTTTTTCCACAAACGAGTTTTCCCCTGAGATTTCTTATCATTCCCGAGCGTGACGCTGGAATTCAATTCACAAGCCCACGAAAAATCGGTCTGTTGTGCGCCATAAGAAGTTTTCACTTTCAAAAGGCCTTAAAAGCGTGTGAAACTGCATCACGCGCACAGTCACACAGTCTGTACTATAAAACAATCCTTATTATCTTTTACTATTACTAGATAGTAATGGTAATATATTGTGTCCCCCCAGCGAGCAGTTGAACAAGGCGAACCGCGAGATCAGCACGAAGCAACGCGAGGCGGACGAGCGGCTGGGGGCGGCCGGCGCCGAGCTGAACGCGCTGCAGGCGCGGGTCGCGCGCCTCGCCGCCGACAACGACGCGCACGCGCGCGAGACCGCCATGGTACGTACTCTACGTACGTGGACACGTCACGACGAGCACGGTTTTTTTATACAATACAGAACACTTCATTGACACCACAAAGACCGTCATGGTACGTACTCTAGGTACGTCTTTTGATTAGACCTTTCACGCCACATGAGGTTCTCCGAATACTTACAAAAGGTGTGGCGCGTAAGAAATCTAAGGATGCCTATGGAATTTCTATTGCGTTGCTGAGTTCTGTAGCACAATATATAGCACCTATTCTGTCATGCTTGTACAACCAATGCCGTATCGAGGGAAGATATCCATTGGCGTTAAAGCATGTAAAAGTGTCACCCTTGTACAAAGGAAAAGGCAAACAAGAGGACGTAAATAATTATAGGCCTGTCTCAATTATTCCGGGGTTAGCAAAAATTTTCGAACACGGTTTGAGTGCACGTATCACGGAATATCTCACAGAGTGTCAGTGTCTAAGTGATAGGCAGTATGCATACCGAAGGGGAAGGTCAACGACGTCGCTGGCTGTGGAGTTGGTGCGACGGGTGCTTGAAGCTCGAGAGGGAAAGCAGCAGGTCGCGGTGATCTTCTGCGACCTCTCCAAAGCGTTCGATGTTGCCGATCGTGACGTAATCGCCATTAAAATGAAACATTATGGACTGGACGGTACTGCTCTAGATCTGCTCTCTGACTTCATGAAAGATCGGTGCCAGGTCGTGGTGAGAGATAGAGGCAGAGCAAGATCGCAGCCCCTGGACACGTTTATTGGGGTGGCACAGGCTCTTCGCTCTCAAATATCATGTTCTCTCCTCCTCAACGACCTCCCGGAGAGCATTGAGGACGGGCATGTCTTGATGTACGCAGATGATGTCGCTGTCGTTGTCACCGCACCTGCTGTGGATCAACTCGAGTGGAAGCTGAATGTGGTTGCGAATAGTCTCAATGCCTGGTTTGGCATCAATGGCCTGATGCTAAACGCTACTAAGACGCATTTCATTCATTTTAACCTGTCAGGACGTTCTAATAAACCACTAGTCGTGAACATTGGTGGCACTAACATGAGTCAGGTGGAATCAACCACTTTTGTTGGGTTTCAGCTCGATAGTTCGCTGATTTGGGCTGACCACATTGACATGTTATGCGGTAAGATAGGCCGGGCTTGCTTCGCATTATGGCGTATTTCTGCGATGCTACCATACCATAAAGTTCGGCAGTGTTATTTTGCGTCCGTGCACTCGCTCCTCTTATATGGAGTCGAACTTTGGGGTCGTGCTGCCGATTGGGGCGTGTCTTCGTGTTACAAAAGAGCAGTGCGAGCGATTGCACGGGTACCGGAGGAAACGTCTGCACGTCCATATTTTAAATCGATGGGGATACTTACGGTCCCAAGTGTGATATGTTTCCAAGCGGCAATGTATGCTAGGGACCACATAGACGAGTACGCTCACGTAGGGGACACACGGCCTCAACATCCGTCTCGGCACGCTCACCGGCTCCGCTCTGTACCCCTGCAGCCTCACCAAGACTTCTAAGTTGATACACGTCATGGCGCCGACAGTATACAATAGGTTACCGTTAGAGGTGCGTGATGCGCCCACTAGAGCCTCGTTTAAGCGCAAGCTAAAGCACTGGCTTACCGAACAGGCATTTTACAGGTTCGATGACATGGAAAAGCTGAAAGTTGATTAAATAAACTAGTCACCAGATGATTTATATTATTTATTCAGTGAAATTATATCATGTGTTTTAATGTTTAATTATGATGTGATTTAATTGACATTTTTTTATTTAATTTACTCAATACTTTGTATAGAAGTAAGAGTATAATTTATTATTATTTGGAAAAATTGACATGGAATACTTCATCATTATTTGTAAAAATTGACTTGTAACTCATATTGTTATCAATAAACTACTATGACTATGACTATGACTACGCGGATACGTCACAATCACTACGGACACGCCCTTATACAATACAAAATACTTTATTGACACTTTAAAAGACCGCCATGGTACGTACTTACTGCGTACATGGATACGTCACAACGGACACACCCTTATACAGTACAAAACACTTTATTGACACCACAAGAGACCGCCATGGTACGCACCTACTGCGTACATGGAGACGTCACAGCGGGCAGGCCCTTCTTATGCAATACAAAACACTTAATTGCCACCACAAGAGACCGTCATGGTACGTACTCTACGTACATGGATACGCCACGGCGAACACGCACTGCTTTATATTATACAGTATACAGTGACGAGACGAGCATGCCCTGTGCCTGATAAGCAACATACGTGTCAATAACAGCACAGTGACTAGCAGCTATTCAAACAATCGTCATGGTACGTACATGTATACGTACGACGGGATCGACGTTCTTATATTATAATACAAAACACTTTATTGGCACCACACTACTTCGTCTCTCAACTTAGTCAAAAATATATATTTACTAGATGCCCGCCCCGGCTTCGCCCGTGGTATATTATATAGCACTCATCGGGATCCCGTACATATCCAACGGTGAAAGAATGACTGAAATCGGTTCACTCATTCCTGAGAATATCGATTTCAAACAAAAAAAACCTCTTCAGCAACCTGCTACGCCACCTGTCGGAAATTGGTCGTGCCAACTCAGATTTAGAAAAAAAAATTAGCAAAGGTTTATATTCAAGGCACAGATTACTGAAATTCAATGACGCAATCTTTGACACATGCTGTCATGTGTCATGTCAAAGCACGAAACGTACGAAAACTCAAAAGGGGAATATTTTTTCCCGATTTTGTTACATTCTTGTTTCATGCTCCGCTTCAATTAATAGTAGAGTTATTTTCTATAGCCTTCCTCGATAAATGGACTATCCAATAGAAAAAGAATCTTTCAATTCGGACCAGTACTTCCCGAAATCCTAGCGTTCAAGCAAACAAACAAACAAACAAACTCTTCAGCTTTATAATATTAGTATAGATTTTAGTTAGGCTACAGATGAGCAGAGAACAATCAAATAGAAACACTGCATTAGCCCCACCACAACACCCATTTCACACATGTTTTTGACTTCAGTAGGACTAGAAGTTAAGTTCTAATGAGGATACGGCCGGAATGGTAGAAACCTGTATACGGGTTCACAGGTTTCAATTCCTCTCATTGTACTTGTGTCACTTAGTGTACTGTTGTTGCAGTTACGACAGAACCTCATTTCACCCATGTTTTTTGACCTCTGTTGAAATGGAAGCTAAATTCTATTGTGTACACAACTGGTTTGGTAGAAAACTGATACACAGGTCGCATTACTCGATATACTCGTGTATCATTGTGTACTGTTGTTGCAGTTACAACAGAAACTCGCTGCCGAAGGAGAAGCCCAGGCGCAGAAAGTGCAAATGGAGATGCACATTCAGAGGCTCGCTGAGGTGAGATATAGATTCACTTTTATTAGTATGTATAACAAAAATTGACAGTCCTAGAGACCCACTGATAGAAGTGAAAATGTATTACTTGAAGTCTTAGCATACAACACTAATGTCGCACAATATAGCTACAGATACCTCTATTATTATATCGGTGACGTGAACTCACTAGATATCACCCATTCGAAAAGTCTGTCAGTCTGACGCCCACGTTTTTTTTTTCCCAATAGAATGTCAATCAGATATAAGATGTTTTATCTCCAAGCCCTGTAATTTCAAACTTCCCATCAAACCGGAGCACAGTATTTTCTGTTTGGCGGCAGAAAGACTGGTAAAAGTATGGTATTGGCCCAGGCGGACTCTTCTAAGAGTCCTATTACTGTAGTCCTACTTCTCGTGACCACGGCGGTTGTAACGCTGCCGAAATGTCGAGGTATTTAAACAATGAATTATTCGTGATTAAGCCCCGTAAGTACTATATAAACGTTAAGTCCTAGTAATGTTGTAAGTCCTGTGTCGGAGGTTAAAAGTAGTGGTGGTCGTCAGGGCGAGGCGGCGCTCCTGCAGCAGATAGCGGCGCTGCAGGCGGAAATGGGCGCGCACGTGATGGACGCGTCCGCGGCGCGCGACGCCTGCCTCATGGCGCAACAGCACGCCAGCGAGATGGCGCAGCAGCTGCAGGTACACACGCTGTTCTAGCATTCGTTTTTAACTCTCAACGCATAAAGGGCCGTTCAAGTATTACGTAACGCAATTTGGGGGGGGGTGTCTTGTGAAACGTCACTGTGAGTCATGGAAGTATTTTTGGGGGGGGGTGTCTTGTGAAACGTCACTGTGAGTCATGGAAGTATTTTTGGGGAGGGGTGTCTTGTGAAACGTCACGGTGAGTCGTGGAAGTATTTTTTTTAACTTAAAGGTGCGTTACGAGAGGGAGGAGGGGTATAAAATCTTCAAAAATTGCGTTTCGTAATACTTGAACGCTCCTTAAACAACAGGGTGTTAGTTTGACGTATCTGTGTGTGCGTGCGCGCGCGTAGCTCTCAAACGGATGAACCGATGATTATTGATTAATGATGATTGAACGCGATGATGATTTTGTTTGAAGGTGGATTAGTCTTCGTTCTTAGTTATTGTTCTTAGCAATGTTTGATGAAAGTCGATTCAAGATGGCGGCCGCCACAAAATGGCGGAACATATTTTTTCACAACTCTCTCAATATGGTTATCAAATAAGAGGCCTTGACTAGTAAAATACTAATACTAATGATAAGTTCCAAATCCAAGATGACTTGATTAGCTTGTCTGAAACAAAATTACATAAGATTTGGACATCGTTCTGCAGTAAAATCGTAGATAACTTTTATTTTATACAAGAATAAAAGCTTGGCTATAATATATTTAATATATTGAAATAAATATATTGATGACAGTATGACAAAAGTTAATAATGCTAGTGACGTTTCAGGAGGCGAACCGCGCGTGCAACGATTTGGAGCAGCAACGGCAGCTTGCCATGATCGGCGAACAGCGCGCGCAACAGGAGGGGCGCGTCGTTCAGGAACGGCTTGCTGGTGCGTGCCTACTTACTATTACATTCGCTGACGTCGCTACTATCGCGTCCACCAATTGACATAAATAACGACGTCTTTAGTTTCACTTTTGACGAACAGCAATCTCTCGAACACTACAACTTGAATCTTCTCCAGTTATAAGTTTAATAGTTTCAATACATTGTTAACAAAAGTATACATGTTACAGCAATGGGTGATGTTCAGAAAGAAGTGCAGAGGCTATCGAGTCACGTGCAAACTGTCGAAGCTAACGCTGAGAAGGCTAAAGAAGAGGCAGAAAAACTGAAACAGCAGGTAGGCTTAACAGATATGACCAAAACTATGTTTTGTCATGTACATGTGCACCATTGAATGGTATTAATTATTGCATGATTCTTAGAATCCTTTTCCCATCACAGGTTCGTCTCGGAAACAAAAACATCATCGCGTTTAAGGCTTAGACCCCTAGCACACGACGTATTTTAAAAGCGCAGACGACACACGTTTTCTGCTCCGTAGAAGCCGATTTTTGCCGTTCGGCCGCGTTTGTAACTGTGTTTTGTATCCAGTTACAAAAGAAGATTTTTTTTCCGTTTTCGGAACCCGGTTACAAACTAATATATTTTCGGCCGCTGTCGTAACTACGTTTTGTAACCGCCCCGAGGTTACAAAAGAAGTATTTTTTTCTTCTTCTCTCGTTACCCGTTACGTGCTTAAACTTTTCTACATAATTCCTATTTCCGAATGATATTAATTAGTACTGGCCATACAGGTCCATGATAGAAAAACCAATTGTTGGATAATATAGTGATCTGTGTTCATAATTGACGTTAAATTGCTATATGTATATTTATCGATTATATTATTGTGTGCAATTCATGTTGTGTGCTAAAAAATATTTTTTTTTATATGAGTGCATCAATAAAATTTTGTAATCGCAATACTGAACAATGAGCCCACATCCGAGAGGTGGTGTTTTATTGCTTCACGATGAACGATGATTTCACCGTAGAAAAATATACAAAGACGGCAGTTCATTTAGGCTCTGCTACAATAAGAGAGGATGAAACGGAATGTAAAACTAAACGTTAAAAAATGAAATATTACAAACAAAAGGACACGATAATGATTGCTGCAAAGATTCGAATAAAAAATTCAAATAAATTGAGCAACAAACAACTAAACATCCCAAGTTTTGTCATCAAAACAATATTAGTAAGATAAAAGAAAAGAGCGATATTTAGTTTAACTTAATATTGATTAAGAAGAAGTTTTAATTTTTCATTACTGTTTTTATTTTCAGTACCTGGTTGACCGAGCTTTGCTCGGTTTAAATGCGTTTATGTAAAAGATTTTCTCAGAAAAAAAAGTACAAAAAGAAAAAACACAAGTGTAACCATCAGAATTCGAACCGGCAGGGCCTGTTGACTCCGAGGGCGAGCATATCCCGTCTGAGCCATTTAGACTTAATGAACAGCGGCGAAATAAGTTATCGTATTCTAATGACATTGTATGAGTTTTTCATTGTCCAAAAACGCGCATAAAATGTTGTTTTAAAAAAAATAAAACCTAGCTAGATCAATTTATCGTCCCCGAAACCCCCTGTATACATAATTTCATGAAAATCGTTTGAGCCGTTTCCGAGATTCAGATTCTATATATATATACCTACAAGAATTGGTCGTTTAAAGGTATAAGATTATAATTCTCTCGTTAGTACTTACTAGAACCCCATTAATGAGAAACGGAGGATATAGAGTTTTGTTACTCAAAAATAAAATTAAAACTTTTGAATTACCCTCGACCATCGTGGATTTGAAATGTATTACAAATGTGTAGCAGTCTGCTAGAAAAGATTTTTCATTTTATCAAAAAAAAAACATAACTTTCTCAGTATACCCATACTGAGAAGGCTATGATTTTTTTTCGGCCGATTGTGTGATTGGTGGCCATCTTGAAAAGGCTTTCACCAAACATAGTTAAGAATCACCACTAGAAAACTGGCCTTCAAACGAAAAAAAAAAACGCATCGAAATTGGTCCATTTGTTTGAGAGCGTGTGATACCACGCAACGCCTTTCTCTAACACAAACACACAAACCCTCGATCAGACAAACACAAACACACCTTCACACGCACCCTCACACCCACCCTCACATCCACACACACCCTCACACCCACACACACCCTCCTACCTACACCCTCTCTCACGCACAAACACCCTCTCTCTCCCACACACACACCCTCTCTCACACACACACACACACACACACACTCTCTCTCTCACACACACACACACACACACACACACACACACACACACACTCTCACAAACTCACAGGTAAACCGACATTGAGGTCAAATTTTGAAGACACGTTTTACGTATTAGAACACAGAAGATTTTTTTGGTAACTTCACTACAAAATAGACCAAAAATTATTTCATGGTAACTATTTAAAAATATTTCTAAGTCCAGTAAAATATATTTCCTAGTTTGTGTACGAACAAGGAGAAAATTTTCTTCTTTTGTAACTGGTTACAAAACATGTTTACAAAGGCGGCCGAAAGGGATTTTTGCATTTGTATAGATTCAAAAGCGGAAAAAACGTGACAAACGCGTGTTCTAAACTGGTTTGAAGTGCGTACAAGTAAAGGGGCGCAAAATGTAAGCGGTGTAGTCTCAACCTACGCCATTGTACAACTGACGAGGCGTCTTTGATCAAAACGCGGAAGTTACGAACGACTACAGCGCGTCTGTATCGCTGTGTCTGCGCGTATACCCGCAGCAGACGCGAGGTTCACGATGCTGTGATAATGTATGTGGTTAGGTTACAAGGTTGCTTTCGCATCTCGTTTGAAGCGCCTATAAGAGCGTCATCTGAGCGTTTTAAAGCCTTACTAGCGCCATCTAGTTTTGTCCAAGACGAATTATTTTTAACAAAATTATTGTTCACAAAATTGTAAAGTAAACATGCCCTTTAAGCGTCTCACTAAGGAAGCACACTCCAAAATTGTATTTTTTTTTCAGTTGACCAGTGAGATTGCGTCGCTACGAGAGCAACTGGTGTCGCGCGAAACCGAACTCGCTGAGGTGAAGCAACTGAAGGCGGCGCCCGCGCAGAACGGTCTGCCACAGGAACAGCACAAGGTACCTACGTCCAATTATCTTGCAAAAGATTTAAAAAACATTCATATTGACATTCAGTCTCCTGTATAACGATTTAAAAATGCATCCTAAATGTGAAAATTCAAAAGTTAAGATCATTTTGTGTACGAGCCTACGATACACTTCCTTCGGCAACGAATAGTTTGTTGAACGCCTTATCAAAAAAGTCTTGGCTTGATATTGCTGTCCTATTGATATCCTTTAACTTCGTTCGCAATTAATGAGTAAGCAATTACAAAGCCATAACAAGTTTAGTAAAGCCTCGGTAAAAGCTGGCATGGGCCTTTGATAAAATAAAAAATTGGGAGTTTTAGAGACAGGCAATAGAAATGAAAACTTATAACTTAGAATTTTGTATTAAACAGGACTAATGTTGCACAATGTTGTTAACGTCACCTGTATAAGTACAGATAAGATAGTACAAATGTCGGTGTTGTGAACTGACAAGATTTCACCCGGTTCACAGTACACCCCGTTGCCCTAGCGGTCCGACGCTACACCGCTAATAATTTCGCTGACGCGTACCGATAAGATTATCCCCTAACAACAAGTACGCAACGTGGCTTAGGAAATTTTCAGTTTAAAAAAACATGTTTGAGTTTTTAGGGTCCTTAAAAATCAATAGTTTTCACTATAAAAAAGGTAATTTGAGGATTTGTACACAGGTCGCTGAGTTGGCAGCGGTGGAGAGCGTGGTGGAAGCCCTGCGGGAGGAGTTGAGCGCTGCGCAGCGCGCCTCGCGGGAACAGGGGGACCAGCTCGCCGACCTCACCAGACAGCTCGCCGCGTACAGGGAAAAGAACAATGTGAGTACGCATCATACCTGCACACTTTATCTCCAACTTACAAAAGGTTTTTAAAATTATAACTCGTTCTATGTACTACACAGACGGCACATAGACGGAACAAGTTTGAAGCGTTTAGTTCTGATAAACATGATGTGATTAAAGTTACGATTGGGTCTTTTGCAACACAGTATTTAGTACTAAAGCAAAAGGTAGGGATCCTAAAATCAATCAATCAATTTATTTGTTCGAACCATTATTTCAAAAGAACACTTGGTAACATCACTTGCAATAAAATTATAAATTAATAATCTGTTTACATAATAAAGTAATACTAAAGAATAATGTCAAATAAAAAATTATCAGCTGCAAAGGGGCCTTGTCATTTAGGTGCAGCTGTAAAAAGGTAACAAAAAAATTTGTAACAGCTTTTTAACAGGTTATGAAAAAAATAAAGTATGTATTTTGTTTATGTCTAGTTGGGAGAATGGCAACTGTCAATCCGGAGCCCCTGGTTCGAATCCATCGTTCGTAATGACTAAAACAGAGATAAAAGAATAGGATCATTTTGGTGGGACTTTCTTTCTATCTACCGGGTGATCTAAATGGATTTATTTTGCCCTGCTGCTCACTAGCTAGGGCGGCATCTCCTTGTCTCCACAATATTTTATGTAGTTAAAACCTAAGTATTTAATTTTTTTATGAATTATGATATTTGTCAATTTTAATTGCTACAATTTATTCATAGATAGATCTACATCTTAATTTGACATTGCTTTTATTATTTACTTTTTTGTATCTAATATGTGAGTACTTACTGAAACAATCTATATATATAAAAATCAATGCCACTTTTCGTTGTAAGTGAACTCCTCCTAAACTGCTTGACCGATTTAAATGATTTTTTTGTAAACATTTGGGTAGGGCCCTGGATAGTTTAGATTTACAAATCAGCCTGGTAGATGGCGCTGCAGTTGGTTTCTAGGTATCTATTTACGAGCGAAGCCGGAACGGGCCGCTAGTCCTGTATAATAAAATTTGTACACCGAAATAGGCAAGAACATGTGATACAAAACTCGAATTACATCTGTACACGGCAGTAAAGTATGTGCTACGACCATGTTTCTAAGAAATCAAATGATTTGATTTGGGTATAATAGGAGAGTTATGTGACAAGTTTCAGCTTGCTAGTTCATATATCTACCCGAAATTTGCTGCCAGCTCACTTTTTTAGGTTAGGTTAGTTTCTAATCTGACGGTTTTACAATTTTACGGTGACACATACACTACTATTGTAGGAACCCACGATAAATATGGATTTATGTATGTATTATTTTACTGTAGCTTAGTGCTTTGAAAACTTTATTATTAGATGGTAGAAAAAAGTTTATAATGACACTACGGGTCTGCCCCGGCTTCGCCCGTGGAACGTAATATTTAGTCTATAGCGCTCGGGAATCACGTAAATATCCTACGGTGAAAGAATTTTTGAAATCGGTCCAGTAGTTCCCGAGATTAACGCGTTCAAACAAAAAACCACTTCAGCTTTATAATATTATTATAGTTGGAGGGAGTCACTGCAGGTACATGAAATTTAGTAAAACAAAAGAATAAAATTTGTTATACATAATTACTAAAACCAACAAACAGGAAAAAACTTTATAAATAACATCTCTACTAAAACAATTAACTAAATGTGACATCTTTTTACTAAGCCTGGTTTTGGTTTGATTTTGTTGAACCTTTATTAACACTGATTTCGACTTTCTTTTGTCTTGGTTTCAACTAACGTTATGTAATTTCCGCTCGTCCCGCCTAGGAGTTGCGAACTAAAAACTGGAAAGTTATGGAGGCGTTACAATCCGCCGAAAAGGCGCTCCAAGTGAAGGCAAGCGCGTTGCCGGCCCAAGACCTACGCGTAAGTTTACTATATCTACACGCACTATGTAAATATCACGGGACCGTGCACCCATCAACTTATCCCAGCGGTGAAATTACCTGAAGGACAAACATTCACAAAGTGGTGGTATTCACAATACTACACCAGGTCAAATTTTATTTATTGAGCTTTTATTTATCCGGGGTGAAAGAAACGTTCTAGAAATGGGCAGAAACGTCTTGTAACTATCATTTAGGATATCTTAAATTGTAATTTGTATAATCTTGTCAAAAACAATGTAGTGTAATGTAGTGGTAGGACTCTTGCCAGAGTTCGGCTTGAGAAGTACCACGCCTTCCCCAGTTATTCTACCGCCAAGCAGTAACGTGCAAACATTACTGTGTTCTGGTTTGAAGGGCAATGGCAAAGAAATTACACGGCTTAGAGATATAACATCTTAGATCTCGGAGTGACGAGCGCAGTGCAGTGCTAAGTAATGATTTGGACTCTTCATGTTCTAATAGCTGCGTGTCACTGTACTGTTATGTGGCAGGTATGTTGCTTACCATCAGGTACATGTCTTACACGTCTCATCACTCTTTATTAAAAAAATAAAGTGTTCTGTCTTTATATCTCACAGTAAAAGCTGTTCAGAATAAGTACAATGCATGTCTTAGATTTTATACAGGTAATAATATTGATGGCTCCTAAGTTTACTAAGTTGAGTAACAATTTTCTACAATTACACTATAATCTTAGTATGAAAACTAACGTGGTTATTACACATTTTACATAAATACACGGGTAACTCACGTATAATGTAGTCAGTCCAGTACACTATAATCACCAATTAAATCAGTTTCTATCAATCCGTGTAAATACTGCCAAATCTAAATCAAAGTCTCGATATTTCTTAGGTGACTCAGTACACTGAGGAGCCATGAATATTTCACTCTGCTGGTTTAAATTGGTGGGTGCATTGATCGTGACACAATATATTATTTGGCCGGCTTCGCTTTGTCTTATACACATATACATACAATGTACGCATACATACAAGCAGTTCCATCAAGTAACGTGTTGCTAAAAATGCCTAAGCAGTTTTTGGTTTGGCTTTAAAACGGTAACAATGTAAACAATGAATAAAAATTGCAATACATTTTGCTTCATATTCGTATATAACTGTATAATGGTATACAAGATAACCACCCATGTATACATTGACGTCGCTTCTGTATTGTAATTGGTAACTGGGTAACTGTTGCTTTATTGTTGTTGTTGTTATTGTTATGTTAAATGTTTCCTGTAAAGTATATTCAACTTCAGCTGAAATAAGTGGTACACAAATGGCGAGATGGCGACCAATTACAATTAATTTATTTTATATCAAAAGTAAGAAGGATTCTATGTCATTGTTTGAGGTTTGAGCCTGTTTGCTAAAGATCCGTGTTTATTCCCTAAGAAACTCATTACTGTGTTCCGGTTTGAAGAGCAATGTTTCCAGAGAAATTACAGGGCTTAGAGACATAATATCTTAAATCTCTGGGTGACGAGCGCAGTGTAGTGCTAGGTAATGATTTGGACTCTTCATGTTCTAATAGCTGCGTGTCACTGTGTTGTTATGTGGCTGGCATTTTGCTTATCACATCAGGCACGTGTCCAACAAGTCTCGGCACTCTAAATTATAAAAAAAAAACTAAAATTTTACTGGATAAAAACAACTAAATTCTAGTTTTTATAATATGAGTGATGGTAGGTTCAATTATTACGTCGTGCTTCAGCAATAATAATTGTATCGACATACTCGTATTATATATTAGCTTCAATTCTTTTACCCCAAAACCTGCAACCAAGTGGCAGGCGCTTAGGAACGGTTCTATTTTTTAAAACACCATCTGGGTAATGTCTTTACAAAGCCAAGTTATATCTCTACTAATGTCAGAGTTTCAATTGTACCCTAGTTATTTAATGAGGCGTCTGTCTGTCCTCACAGGAAGCGTTAACTAAAGCGGAAGAGGCGCACTACACGGAGGTAGTGGGGGTGCTCCGCGGCGCTTGCCCCGCGGCGGCGCCGGGCTCCGCCGCCGGCCGCGAGTGGCTCCGGGCCTTCGCTGACAACCTCAAGAAGGAGCTGCAGAAGAGAGACGCCGAGAAACTCGAGCTCGAGAAGAGAGTGCCTGAGAAAGTTATTGTAGAAAAGGTAACTACTTCTCTCAATTCAATCCAATGTCTCCTTAAGGTTGTAAAACAGCTTATCTGAAATTAACCCTCCGAAATACGACCTGTGTGTAACTCTCTCAATAAGCGTATTATAAATATACTAGATGCCCGCCCCGGCTTCGCCCGTGGTATATTATATAGCACTCATCGGGATCCCGTACATATCCAACGGTGAAAGAATGACTGAAATCGGTTCACTCATTCCTGAGAATATCGATTTCAAACAAAAAACCTATTCAGCAACCTGCTACGCCACCTGTCGGAAATTGGTCGTACCAACTCAGATTTAGAAAAAAAAATAGCAAAGGTTTATATTCAAGGCACAGGTTACTGAAATTCAATGACGCAATCTTTGACACATGCTGTCATGTGTCATGTCAAAGCACGAAACGTACGAAAACTCTCAAAAGGGGGAATATTTTTTCCCGATTTTGTTACATTCTTGTTTCATGCTCCGTTTCAATTAATAGTAGAGTTATTTTCTATAGCCTAAAGCCTTCCTCGATAAATGGACTATCCAATAGAAAAAGAATCTTTCAATTCGGACCAGTACTTCCCGAGATCCTAGCGTTCAAGCAAACAAACAAACAAACAAACAAACAAACAAACAAACTCTTCAGCTTTATAATATTAGTATAGATGATTATAAATATATAAAAGGACTTGACTAGTAGAATAATGTTCACTGTGATAAATTTCAAAATCCAAGGTGGCCGGCCAGGAGTAATTAATTTTATTTTATTTATTTAAATATAATACAGTAAAATCTCCTTATTCACGCTTTCTTCATGCGCGTTTTCACTATTTCAATTCGTATATTCGCGGGATTTATTAATATATAGTAGAAGAAGTTACTTTTGATATGGTGTATGAAACATAAATTATTAATGTTTGTAGGTTGTTGAGAAGATAGTGGAGAGGCCGGTGGAGGCCCGACCCGACGGACGAGTAGGGAGTTACAAGAACAAAACAAGCAGCTACAAGCCGAACTGGAGAAGTACCGGGGTGCCATCGAGTATACGGTCAGTATTAAGTCTAACCTAACCTAACGAGACCTGGGCAGTGCTTCAGTCTCTCCAGCGATGCCGCATCGACTATCGCTATATCGAAGTGTTGAAGTGTATTTACAGCAAAGCCACAATGTCTGTCCGATTACAGGACCAGTGCACAAAACATATCCAGCTACAGAAAGGCGTGAGACAGGGAGATGTTATATCTCCGAAACTGTTCACTGCCGCGATGGAAGATGTTTTCAAGCTACTGGACTGGAACGGATATGGCATCAATATCAACGGCGAATGCATCACTCACCTTCGGTTTGCCGACGACATAGTCATTGTGGCGGAGTCGATGGAGGACCTCGGTGCTATGCTCAGGGACCTCAGTAGAGTATCCCAACAGGTAGGTTTGAGGATGAATATGGACAAGACGAAGGTCATGTCAAATGTTCATGTCTCACCTGTACCGGTTATTGTTGGGAATACCACACTCGAAGTTGTTGACGAATACGTCTACCTGGGTCAAAAGATCCAATTAGGTAGATCCAACTTCGACAAAGAGGTTCAGCGAAGGATCCAACTCGGATGGGCAGCGTTCGGGAAACTTCGGCACATCTTTGAGTCCAAAATACCCAATGCCTAAAGACGAAAGTCTAACCAGTGCGTGTTGCCAGTGATGGCTTATGGAACTGAGACGTGGTCCTTCACTGTTGGTCTCATAACGAATCTCAAAGTCACACAGCGAGCTATGGAGAGAGCTATGCTCGGAGTCTCTTTGCGCGACAGAATCCGTAATGAGGATATTCGCAAAAGAACGAAAGTGGCCGACATAGCTCAAAGAGTAAGCAAGCTGAAGTGGCAATGGGCAGGCCACATCGCTCGCAGAACTGACAACCGATGGGGAAGAAAGGTTCTCGAGTGGCGACCACGAACCGGGAGACGCAGTGTTAGACGGCCTCCCACTAGATGCACAGATGACCTCACAAAGGTCGCTGGAAACCGCTGGTTGCAGGTTGGGCAGGACCGTTCGTTATGGAAATCTAGGGGGGAGGCCTATGTTCAGCAGTGGACGTCTTGTGGCTGATGATGATTAAGTCTAAACATGTAGTGGTAGGACTCTTGGCAGAGTCCGCCTGGGGAAGTACCACACCTTTGCCAGCTATTCTACCGCCAAGCAGTAATGTGAAAACATTACTGTGTTCCGGTTTGAAGGGCAATGTTTCCAGAGAAATTACAAGGCTTAGAGATATAAGATCTTAGATCTCTGGGTGACGAGCGCAGTGCAGTGCTATGTAATGATTTGGACTCTTCGTGTTCCAATAGCTGAGTGTCACTGTGCTGTTATGTGTCAGGCATGTTGCTTACCATCAGGCACATGTCCTGATCGTCTCGTCACTCTTTATTAAAAAAAAAAACACGAATGTGGTCTACCTTGAAGGGACAGTAACAGCCGTGGACGTCTACTCCTAGTCCGGTTCTACTTCGTTTCGTCCGATCGAACATTGTTTGACGTTTAAATGTTCCAAGCCTATTCTAATTAGGTTAGGCTTAGAACATTTAAACGGACGAAACAACGGATCGAAGTAGAACCGGAGTAGGATTGTCGCGAGTTTATTTCGAAATTAAATTTTTCATAGAAAGAGAGTAGACGTCCAGATGTAACTGATTAACGGACCGCGTTTCATAGAAATGCAAACCAATGAGTACATTGACTAATGTTTGTTCAACTATTGTTGTTAAATTAAATATGAAAATGCACTTGGTATTGCAGACAAGTAGAGATTTGAGTATGATGTAATGTGTACATAATGTGAATGTGTTATTGTTAAACTGTTTACTAACGTTTCCATGCGGAAAGGCAGTATTTGGTGTACTTTAAAACAACTAACCATCTTTTTTAAACCCTTGTATGCATTATATACATTTTATTTCTAAAACATTATTTTCTAATTATCAACACATATTTTTTTTATATATTTAAGGAAAGGTTTGTGTTTGTCCAAAAATTGTCTAGCATTCTGTCAGCCTCCTGATACTGTAACTGCGCCGTACCTAATTCGTAAAACTGATCTAATCATGTTAAATTAAAATTTTTGGCTACTATAAAATGCCATAAACACCTGTATTAAATTAAATAAAAATAATTAATTTTAAAGTACACAAAGTTTCGTTGTAAATGAAGTAGATGTTTGTGTCGATTATTCTTTATTTTTCAGTGGTCAAGTTTTAGCTTACGAACTTAAATCAATTGTTCTACCGAATAATGTATAATGAGGCATTAACAGGATGTGTGAACCAATATTTGAAATTAATTAACATTGTGTGCTTATCAAATTTCTGTAACTAAATGAAATATAAACGGCGCCGGCGATTAAGAACAATTTTGCCAAGTTTTTTCATTAATATGATCAGTCAGAAAATCATACCTATTTTGTTGTGACTTGTTCAATGTTTGAAGTGAAACTTCTGTTTGCGTGGCTGTGAATTGAAATCATGCGTCACGTTCGTAAATTAAAGAAATCTTCAAGTAAAATCGGATGAGTTCATGCCCACGCCCTCCAGTTTCACCCGCGTAATTTCCAAAATGAGGTATCAAAGTTATTAGTTCTCACTTCTATCGGCAGTCCCTATGACTACCATTTTTAAGTGAAAACTTCTTTTGGCGTGGCACAGACAGATGTTTCGTGGGCTGTGAATTTAATTCTAGCGTCACGCTCGGGAATGATTGGAAATCTTCGGGTAAACTCGGGACCATGGGCATTGGCCATCTAGAAATGTAGAAATGCGTCAGCACCCATCCCATTGGTCATCTAGAAATGCGCTAGCGTATCTAGATGGCCATGCTTTCCGCATTTTCCAAAGTAAGCTATCAAATTCTGAGTTTATAACTTTTCTATCAGCAGTTTCTATGACTGCCAATTCATTTTTGTTCATGCGACTGATATTCTGAGAGCTCGTTATTGTTGTATGCAGGAGAAGGTCCTCAGCCAGCTGCAGCACAACGTGTCGCGCGAGGAGGAGCGCTGGGCGCGCCAGCTGGAGGACAAGCAGCGCGAGCTCGACGAGGTGCGGGCGACGCTCACGCACCAGGTAAGGGAGCGTTCAAAGTATTGCGTAACGCAATTTGGGTGGGGGGTCTCGTAAAACGTTACGATGCGTTACAGGGGCGGGAGGAGTCTTTCTTACAATACGTTACGTAACATCATTTATTAATTAATGCGGCCGTTGTGGAGGCTCTGGGCCGGTAAGAGGCAGCTTAGGCAAATGGCAAAAGGCAATTAGGCAAACACTCGATGTCGAGTCGATTACTAGCGGAATCCCAACCAGTAGTGATCGGCTCTACAGACGAGCATTAGAATTAGATTTTAAATACTCAACTTCCTCTTCTTCCCCTTATCCAAGAAATGTGTAAAAAAAAAATATATAATTGTAATGACAAAGATCACGGACCCTGGAGTCTGTGGAGTGGCTAATTTAAATAAAAAAAAAAAAATAACATTATTTCTTTTTTATATAAAAAAAATTAGGGAATTAAAACTCCCAAATTGACAACCCTTTTCGTTCACATTCGAATTAAAAAAAATCTCTTGTTTTATTATAAGGCAATTAAAACTATACCAAGAATAAAAACTATAACATAACGTTTTGCGACTTCAGTGTAAAAATGATCACTTGAGTGTTACGTAACGTTTAGAGAGGAGGGGGGAAGGGGTACAGAAAAACGTTATGGAGCGTTACAGTGGGGAGGAGGGCAAAAATTGCGTTACGTAATACTTGAACGATAACTTAATTACGTTACGTAATAACTTATACTCAGCCGATGACATAACTCTTACTCGGTCACTCACTCATATTTGCACTGACATTGGCACAATCACTTGCATTAATACACTCACTCATATTCGCACAGTCACTCACAATCGCACACACACTCACTCCCACTCGCATACCCCACCCTCATTTGCATACACACTAGCTCGCTCACTCACATTCGCACAAATATTCACATCCGTACACTCATTCCTACTCGCACACATTTTCACTATCGTACACCCACTTACTTTCGCAGTCACTTATACTTGCACACATACACTCTCGCACACTCACTCATACTCGCGCACTCGCTCTCTAACGTGAGTGTGGTAAAAATAATTAAGAGAAAAGCTTATTAAAAGAAATAGGCGGTCTGTTGACCACTTCATGTCGACGCGTTGTATTTTTTTTTAGATATTACATAATGTATGGATTACTGAGTAATGACACCATTGGTAATAACACCATTTTATTAACCACGTGACTGTGGTTAATAAAATGGTGTTATTACCGTAATAACCCCATCCATATGGGGTCCACGCAACACACACATAAATTTCAAATCTTACTGTTAATATGAATATTGTATTACATGCGCATTAAGTTATCTTGTTGACCCTTGGAATAGTGAAAATCGTTCACGGGATTATGTTTACTTTATCGAAAGCGCAATTATTGTGATCATTTGTAATGAGGCTATCAGCCGTAATTTGTAATTAACTATTAATCAGAAATGATAATTTAAAAACGAAAATAATTTCTAGAAACGTGACTTCTTGAGATAAACAACTTCACAGTAAAATGTTTCACATAACATTCACCTTTCTTTGTGTAACTGCGCTGCTATAAGCGATCATTGTGCGCCGTCACGCCAGGAGGTGCTAGAGAGAGGATATTCAATAAAATAGTTATCCCATCGACATAATAATCCTGGTCATGTTTAAGCTTGGTTTATTGAGTTATTAAATCATACACGTGAACTTAATAATTAATTATTTATGTAATCTTAAAAATAGTTTAAAGACGTCAGCTCTCTACGACGCACTCGTACAGTGAGTGTGAATGGACAAAACATAATTATTTTTCGCCTGAAAAAATACAACAAACAGTTGACTTCAATTCAGAAATTAAAGTCACAGTTATTATACAATTTGTGTAACTAAATAATATGGGCGACCAATTAATCTAACATGTCACCAACATATACAATTGTTCTAACAATTGTCTTAGTTTTATAAGCCGTTCAACCGTTTTGACCAAATATAAATGGCATCCACCTCTGCAGTATTTACCAAACAGGAAAAAAAAAATATTTATTGTATTATACGCCGAATTAAGAACCTTCTCATTTTTTAAGTCTGTTAAAAAGTATGTTTTAATTGATATACATTTTAGTTGCTGAAAAGGAAAGAAGGAAAATCACAAAAAGGGCTATATTTTCCGGCTTACATTTAATTACTGTTATTTGCCACGTTTCGCTGTGGCACATTGTGATGCTAAAATTAGATAAAAACAATCCTTGATGCGGATTATATATAATTCTAAAATTTCAGCTCGATCGGTGCAGAACTTTTTGAGTTTTTGAAGCGTACACAAACCAACATAACATTTTTATATATAGAGAAGATTAGCAGAACTGTAGTAGCTTCGTTGTAGGAAGCATGTAATCGGAGCATGAGGAAAATATACACCGAAAATAAAAATACATTATTTATTACCATTCATGAAGATAAGCTGAGATAGAAATATAGGGAAAATAGGAGAGATAAGTAGAGTAACAGCAAAATACGTACTCGGCTTATCTGTCTCACTCATCCCGAATAGGTACTCAGCCTAAGACATTACTTACAACATTTGTCAAGATAAACATCTCAGTATTAATGCTATAATAATAAGATACCTACCACCACCGCTTGAGTCTAGGTAGTCTCAACAAATCTTACTTCCTACTATAGAAATAAAAATTTAAAGTTAGAATTTTTGTTGCTCAGTCACGTCCTAACAACTAAAAGGATCGCACTGGGTTTTTGGAACTGAAATAGGTCATGGATAGTACTTTGTTTGGTTATATCGAAAAATTCCAGAGTTTATCAGAAAATAATAGTAGCTTTCTAAATTTTACGGGGGCGAAGTTGGGGGCTGATACTGATATAAGTTATTTCGATGGGATACAAATAAAGTATAATAATATTAAATATCCTCTTTTATACCATCCTCTGGCATCCGTTGGCCCTAACAACAACAAGTGTGAATTCGTAGGAACCAATGGCGTTCGCCTACGCGTGCATAGAGCGATCACTTCCTGTCATTGTTGAGGAGGTACAGAACATGATTCGAATTACTCGTATTTGTGCTTCTGTCACCTTCGTGCTACGGCGATGTTTTCAATATGTTTCTGAAACTGCAGTGTACAGTTTGCGCGTTCTAACCTGATCGGATTGGAATTACGACCAAGTGATGTCGCAATGGGTGGATAGGATGTAATAAAGAGAAACAGGAGTAGCGACTCGTGTATAAACTACTACGTGTGGCGCGAGGTGACAATTCCTGCGCTGTCATCTCGTTTGTTGTATACCTTGCCTCCTACCAAATTTCACCCGTGAGAGCCCAGCGCGTCTACAGCCTTACTAAATGCTAATGTTGCATCTACCGCGCAACTAATCGAATTTGTCTTGTTATTACTCTATCGTTAATTTCGAAAATTAAAGCGATTGTAATAAATTTCATCTCTTTTAAATGCCCTAGGAATCTTGAGTCCGATGAGGAATGTAATGCCAAAAAAATACCGAAGCGAGTATCTGAGCCGTTGGCATGGGCGATGGATGATAGTTTTCAAAAAATAAAAGGCCCGAAAGCCGAAAGCTTTTGAGAAGGAACCTACAATTCAATTTGAAACTGAAATAAATTATTAAACATATAAAGTGTTCTGGCGAAGCAAACTCCACTCGGGCCAGATTGAAACGCGCAAACTGTAACCGTCTCAAAAACCGAAGTTTCTCTAGGTCTATCATCATTTTACGTGGTTCAAAAATATGGTTGTGGTTATTATTTAAAACTCGACTTACCTATAATCCGAAAATAGGTGTTAATAGTTCGAAATCTATCTTCGTCTGCGAAATTAGAACCTGCGTACACCATGCACATTTGATGACCTATGTCCTCTCGCTCGAATACATGCAGCGATAGTATACAATATCAATGAGAGTAATAGAGATGACGTTTCTGGATTGTTTATTTACACTATATTTCCTGAAAAACTTACAGCTTACGTTTTGTAAATATATTTCGCCTGCGATGGCCTCTACTGCTAACCGTACTTTGGGCTACCGAAGAAGTACCAGGCCCTTATTTACTTACTATGTACTATACTTACTCGCTCGTACTCATGCTCAACATACAGCTGACCAAAAATTATTGTATGTATACTGCACTGTTAGCTATACTACAAACAGTAAAATGATACAGCGATATAGATTTCGAACTAAAACTCAATTTTTTTTCAAAATACGTCATTGTATTGTCCACTGTTCTTCTTGATTGATTGTGTACATTGGATATTCGTCTTTTTTGTCAATTGGTGATGGTAGCAATTAGTTTGTCTGTATCTAATCTAAAGTCTTATTGTTCCTAACAGATGAAGAGTAAAATAGAAGCGTTAGAGTCACAATTGGCGCAAGCGAAGACAACTAATCACAGTCATAGTTTTGCCGACGCGGAACGACAAACCGAGGTAACACACTTATTGCCTAATACCATTTTATTATAGGTGACAAAAATGTGACATTGCCCGTTAGTGTGTATGTGTAAATGTTGTCTACGATAAGAGATTTGACTACACTTTCGTAATAAGAATGGTTTGAACGCTGTGGAATGCGTTGTCGAAGTGGGGTTTCCCCAGTATTATCTTGGTATCTTAATTTTGTGAATAAAACTGTACCTTCTAGGTAAATATGCCCCATCGTAGACCGCATAACTGCTTAACCATAGACAACATATCGGTCAAGTACAAAAATATTGTTAAAATAAAATTGTAGTTTGAGAAAATAAGATTAGAGAATAATGGCGCCTCCGCTATCACAAACACTTAAAATGAACCGTATTTTAAGTCTCATTTCATTTTTTTAGATAAAGAATGTTATGATAGTAATACAATAATTCAACTGATACTAAGAGTATATTCCCTGTTTAACAGTTTTTTTTTTCGTTCTGTTTCAAATTTTAACCCAATTTGTAATATTTATTTTAGCTATTCTGAAGTTTGTGTTTGTTGCGTGATTAAGCAACAAACACAAACTTTTGCATTAATAATATTAATAGGATTTGAGTTTTGTAAACGTCTTAGTTCTATATTTGTTTACCAGTACGAATAGGTAAAGCAAAGTTCAACCCTTTAAGAGTATTATTAGGTTGTAAAGATTCTACCAATAGAAAAGTCTGAATCAATCTTGTTTGCGATTCCACAACAATATTAGCTAACTAATGTGTATATTTTTATTTCGCAGGAGAGACTAATGGCCGGTCTATCGGACAAACACAGCTTGGATGTTTGCAACGGTCCGTCACAGGTAACTATTTTTAAATTTAACCTGACACACTTATAATTTATTTAGTTTAAAATGTAGAATTGCGTCGCTATTCTAAGTCATTGTAGTGTTATACCTTTAGCTATACAAGGATCGGTCGCACACGTGCACTGTCCTTGAAAAATGCCGCCGTATGTGGCTGAAACTTAAGTCGGACTGGACCGAGCATATCATAAGTGAGTTATCCGTGAATTGATTAAAAATAATAGTAGATACTGGGTTACTAGGAGCGTTCCGTGGTTCGCCCGAGTAGTGCGCGCTTCATTCATTTTTCAGCATTAGAGAGTAGCTTGCCTACCTGTTTTGTCAGACTATAGTCTATCTCTTTAGCAAATTTCATCTAGATTCTAGATAAATGTTTGTAGGTATCTCATTGCATTCAACATCATTAGCATCAACTATTACATTCAATAGTTTTTGCATGAGTAACAAACATGTAAACATTCATACAAAGTTTCCTGAATATAATATTGGAATTTTAATAGGATGTAAAATAGTCTGCATAGCAAATACATTTTTGTTCCATTTTAAATTGTGAAAAGTTTTTGCAAACACGTCCTCCTATATTTTTGACCTTAAACTTTAAACAAACATACAAAATCTTTTTATAAAGGGTTTAGCATAAGTAGCCCACTTTATATTTTCACAAGGATGGAGTCAAGGCCATAAATCCCCCTCGCTGGCCAATTGGCATTCATTATATTGTAATTAATTTATCTATGTATCTTTGCAGGTTGGTTTAGAAGAAAAATAACAATAATGCATGGCTTCAAGCAAGCAGAGTCAAGGTCTCATTCCTATCACAGGCGGCCGCGGCCGCGCGACCCTTGTTATTTTGTAAACAGTTAGTTGTAGTTGTAAGGAACACGCGAACCGTTCATAGTTCAAACGACTAAAATATCAAATTTATTGTATGATAAGCTGTTTCGGTCTTCAGTTTTGTATTTGAATAACGAATTCTTTCACTCTTCCCCTCACTTTTTCTTTTATCTAAATCTTTTGTTTGTTTTTTTAACACCGTGGTGTCATTTGCTGGATAGTCCCGCATGCGACTCTTAAAAGGGTGTTGTAAGGCAGTCCTTCTCTTAGTATAACAGGAATTGTTGTCCTAATTATGATCAGGTTTGACAATGGATGTGCAGTCATCCTGAAAAATCACAAACAGCTGTACAATTTTGTATATGTTGTTAAATGTTGAAGATCTTACACCCAGAAACACTTTTCAAAGATACCTATACGTGAAATATTATAAATATCGTTAGTCGCGAATGATAATACTGTCCAGTTGATTCCAATAATGCTCAAATTAGAATAATATTTGATATTAGTCTCATTAGTAAGCGTAAAAACTACGTTTAAATTATTTCTGCGACAGAAGTTTGAATACCATGAACGGTAGTAAATTTATACAGAAGTCAGTTGGCGCGATTTGACTTTTTAATAATAGTTTTGCAATGTACATTTACAAACACAAATGAACGCCAAGTATTGTAGTATTTGATCCGTTTCCACAGTCTTTCGAGTGATAAACAGCGGGGTATAGAGGTAGATGTGATGTCGCTGATGTGTACTGGTAGTACCAAACTACTTTGCCACTTTTTCTCATTTGTGTACAAGTCGAAGGACCATTCTCATGCAGCAATAACACAATTTTAAATGTGTGTGGCTGCAAAAGCGATATTCGAGAGCATGTTGGAAAGCTTCGAAGTTTACTAGATTAAGATAATTGAGATTGGGAATGCTTAACAAAGTGTGTTATAAATTTGACTGTTTGGCATATTGCAATATTTACAACAATGGTTTTAGGTTCTATTTGTGTGTAGGATCTGAAAGACCAATATATTTTAAAATATGTATTTTTAGTAATTTCGATAATATTTAGTACTTATGATGGGACTTGTTTATAGAGCACCTTGATTATTATTGTAATATCCATCTGTAAGTTTGTGTAACGTTTTGAATTATGATCCACCAATTTATTTAAATTATTGTGGAATACTGATCTCCGTTTATCGTAACGGGGAACTTGCTTCTGTAGCTGCGCGCACACAGCGCTAAACTTGTTTTAATGGCATTCAATTCTCGTAGGGTAATATTACATTAATATCTATTCTGGGACGTTTATCTTAGATAACCTACAACTTATTTCATAATAATATTTTAATATGATTTGCCGAATTAATTATTGATTGACTATTTTTATTATTTTAAGGAATGTTATTTACTCTCTTTATTAATTATATTACTATTTATGAATTTTATTTTTTGTATTTAGTGCATAATCATTTTGTCAGTGCCTTAGGGTAAGATTTGAATATGTAGTTTGTCATAATCGATAAATATCATTTAATTCAATCAAATGCTTACAATTTCGAACTAGATTCTAAATAAAATGTATTTTGCTGATTATAATGATACTGAAAATAAGTCTATGTTACGGAAATTTGTGTCAAATGTCCATTATTATTGATAAACTGGTAACAGTGGATGAAGAAATCTTGTATAATACGTAAGCAACTTTGTACGATAAATGAATAAAGACATTACGAAATAAAAATTATTTACAGTAATATTCGTGTTTATTTTCACCATTGACATTTTAGTATTACCAATATAAAGAACGTTATAGGCTACAGACCCATGAACAAAATTTATGGGTCAAATCAACCACCACGAGACCTATGTAGGATGATAGAAGGGTATAAAGTACTAACTTCAACTATTGGTTTATGGCTTTTCTTGTGGTTTAGCCTCACAATTTCGCCAATGTCAAGTATATAAATATAGGTAATATACAGGGTGACTGGTGCAGGACCGGCCATAGCAAAATCACGCATGGAGGAGGTTATATGCTACCTATTAAAGCTTACTTTCCCTAACTAAAGTTTTATAGTTTAGGAGATAGGTTAATTTTTAAACCTTTTTAAAATTTTCCCGAAATTTGACCTTAAAGCTGCTATAACTTTTTTTATTTAAAGTTCTAGTGAATTATTCTTTTTTTTTTTTTGTTAGCACAGACAAATGTTTGATCAAACCTACGTCGGAACTCCGCTTAAACAAGGATAAAAAAAAGATATTACGCTGAAAAAGGAAAAATTACCGAAAATAAAAACATTAAGATCATTTTATTTTTAATAATTAAAAACCACTAAGTTTCAATAATTTATTTTACTATAAGTAACTTTTCTAGTTCATCACCTATCCAACGGTACCAAATTTGTATCCAAAAAGTTATTAAATTATAAAAATCGTGATTTCTATTGTAAATGCCGGTCTACTCAGGTAAAGGTTTATTGTTACTATTGTTAAACAAACAGCGGCAATGGTCCCTTAGCATGACGTCAGAGCTTAGGAATGCGATGTCATGTTTTGTCTCTTTCTTACGAAAAGGAAGGGCCACGCCAATCTGATTTTGGAGAGAATTCACTGCATTGAATATCATGTTCAGTCGTGTCTTACCGCTCCTACGTACTACCGACCGTGCTCTGTTCTGTTTCACCATTCCTTGTTATTAGTGAACTGTTATCTTGTTGATTGTTTTGTTATTGACTGTTTTTGTCGTTATTGTTTGTTTTCGTATTCAAATGCCTGAATACACAAACGAAGAACGATATGCTGTTGGCGTACGGCGCTGCTGACTGTAATGCCCGTGAAGCGCGGCGTATTTACCAGGAGCGATTTCAAATAGAAGTGTACCTCACCGAAACACATTTTCTACAACATATTGTCGGTTAAGGAAACGGGTAACTTAAACGCCAGAGAACCCCGAAACAGTGCACGTCAATTACCTGTCGAAATTGACGAGCAGATTTTGGCAGCATTTGAGGAGGACCCTACTACTAGTACCAGAGTGGTAGCTGAAGCTTTGGGCGTCAGCCAATGGAAGGTCTGGACAGTAATGCATCGTGACAATCAACACCCATATCATTACACACCAGTTCAAGGTAATTTTTAATTAATTTATTTAGATTAATTAGCTTAGATGTTACAATGTATTTAACAATGTTTTTTTTAGTCGCTACAACTATGTGAAAAGTACATTCACGAATCAAATTTAATAACCATTAAGAGTTGGTTTTGGCTTGTTGACAGGGCTTGAAACTGGTGACTATGCAAGGAGGACGAATTTTTGTCGCTTGATTCTGCACAGAGATGTCGACGACCCAACATTCCTCAAACGCATATTGTGGACCGATGAGTCACATTTCAACCGAGAAGGAATTCACAACTTCCACAATTTACACCATTGGTCCCCTAATAACCCACACAATAAGAGGTAACATCATTCCAGCGGAAATTTTCTGTGAATGTATGGGCCGGTGTGATTGGTCGGACTATCATTGGGCCCCATTTCCTACCTGACATCTTAAATGGGAAAATTATCTAGAATTTTTAATGGACGTCTTGCCTGATCTGCTGTCGGAAGTTTTAAACGACGAAATGCCCATTGTGTTTCAACACGATGGGTGCCAGCACATTCAGGCTGGAAGTCCGAGAACTACTCAACAACACATTTCCTGAGTCATGGATAGGGAGAGGTGGACCAACTGAATGGCCGGCCCGATCCCCAGATTTAACACCTCTGGATTTCTACGTTTGGGGTCGAGCCAAAGAGCTGGTCTACAATAAAGGACAAATTAACACAAAGAGGAGTTGATACAAAAATTAATGATGCTTTTGATTATGAAAGAAGAGATTACATTAAATTTAACTACGACAGAAATTAGGAAGAGATGTCGGGCATGTATTAGAAATTGCGGACAGCAATTCGAGCAGAACCTAAAATAACAATGTCCTTTCAATGCGCGATATCTTTTCCAATTCACAATTTTTTTCTTACTCGTATCATTGTATTCGTCAAAATAAATAATGTACCATTAAGCACTTGTTTTATTTAATTACTAATACCAACACTGACCAAATTTTGTTTACTATTATTGATTAAATTAGCTTTAGAAATCTGAAAATCCTATCAATTACTAGCTGCTAAATATCCACATTTTGTAGTACGTGTGTTTGTACGATGAGGTTTTAGATATGTACATGTAGTTTGTACATTTTTGTTATACATTTGGTACCGTTGGATAGGTGATGAACTAGAGAAGTTTATTTAGAGTTTATAAATTATTGAAAGTTAGTGGTTTTTAATTATTAAAAATAAAATGATCTTAATGTTTTTATTTTCGGTAATTTTTCCTTTTCAAGCGTAATATCTTTTTTTTGTCCTTGTTTAAGCGGAGTTCCGACATAGGTTTGATCAAACATTTGTCTGTGCAAACAAAAAAAAGAATAATTCACTAGAACTTTAAATAAAAAAGTTATAGCAGCTTTAAGGTCAAATTTCGGGAAAAATTTTAAAAAGGTTTAAAATTAACCTATCTCCTAAACTATAAAACTTTAGTTAGGGAAAGTAAGCTTTAATAGGTAGCATATAACCTCCTCCATGCGTGATTTTGCTATGGCCGGTCCTGCACCAGTCACCCTGTATAATCTATTTTTTTTACTGAAGTAAAAATAATATATATGGAATATGGATGTGGGGTATAAAGTAATAAGATTCAAGCACTAAGCCCGCTATGCCGTCATGTAAGCTGTCCAACTGAGTGCAGTTGAAGAAGGGAGGGGGAAGGGGTTGCAACCTTCGATCATAGATAATAGATTACAAGAGGTATTTCTACTTACTCTTAAGAGGTTTGAATATTAGGTAACTCTCTACTTAGTCTGTAAATATTAGGTACCTGATTGCAGAAATTAGGTATTTTTAAGTCAGTAAAAGTAACACCAATAGCGGCGCAAAACCCAGAAACAAAAAAAAATATAACTCGGAATTTATAGCTTCCTTTGGAAACTACGCGGGTGAAACCGGAGGGCGTGGACATGAGCATGGCCACCTAGAAATGCGTCAGCCAATGGGAAATGCTAACGCATTTCTAGATGGCCAATAATGGCTATGGTCCCGAGTTTAGGTACCCGAAGATCTCTTAGTTTTCACTTTAAGAAAATATTCGGCTACCATACATCGGCTTCTACCTTCCAATGCTCTGATAGAAGACACTGGTTAAATCACGGTGATAAAACCAAATGGAAACAAAAAAAGAAATGGAATAAATGGATGATTACGTCTCAACCACTAATACCAAAATGAGGAAAATCTCCCCAAAATAGGAAGTTTTAATAGTTACCTACCGGGACATTACCAGTGCATCCTCACTCGCTCAAGGTCGCGCGGTTTTAGCCTACAGCTAGACCGTTCCTCGCACGGAACAAGTGCCAGGCGGTTGTCGAACGCACGGCTCAGCGCTCGCGCAACACGTTTCCCCGCGCAAAATGACGTCGCGTGCATATTGTGCTGTATATGGATGCAAGAGTCAAAAAACAAAGAAAGAATTATCATTTTTTCCTAGTTGTGCAAAAAATACCATTATTTTTTATATTTTTCTGCTAACCGTACAAAAAGTACGGGACATTATAAAATAGCTTGTAATCGAAGCTGGTTGTATGTATTAGTGTAGGTACATTAAAATATGTTACATATTTATCAAACAATATTTAGGCGATCAAATATAATAAAAACAGTCAAAGTATACTTTTATTGTTTTAATTTCAATGTGGCCGACCCTATGTTACGGCCTCTTCTAGCAGTCTTGTGCGTTATGAAGTAAGTAAATAAAATATATAATCTGAGCTACAATGCTGACTACCTACATAACGAAAGGTTAGTTTAATTTTTTATTAGATAATATGTCGACAACCCTTCCGATGCGCATCATCCGCGCCAGACAGCGACAGAGTTATGCGTTAGAAGAGAGCGCAAATGTTTAGGTGAAAATCGCGATAGGCATTGGACGCTAATGCGAGCTGAATTGCACTTTGTTGCGCCCCAGCAAGAGTCGCTATTTATATAAAAAAATTCGCTAAGTGAGGGTCTGTACTAATATTTATTCTGTGACATTACATTTAAGAGGATTGAGACAGAGTGAAAAATAATAATGGTTTGGGGAAAAATAAAAGATGTTTGTAACAGTGATATATAACAGAATAAGGTAATGAGGAAAATATAGTTCTTAATATAAAGAATAAGACTTGCGTGGATTGTTTGAATTAGTTTTATTTCTTACTAAACTTATTACATACATAACCGCTTGCATCACTTTCGGCGACTCACGTTTACAATTTTGGCGGGTAAAACGGGTGTCAGGTTACCTAAGTGCGTTTGTTGTCCTATTTATCTAGCCACTCAAAAGTGTAGTTTGTACCTTAAAAAGCAGGCGGTGAGAAAATCTACCTTAATTTTTAAGAAAAAAAATAAGCAAATCACAGGTTTGAAAAATTTAAGTGTGTCATTAAAATTTTGGACACAAGTTTACTGAATTCAATGAGGCGTTTTCCGACGAGATAAAAAAATGGTTCGAAAAAACGACGATAGGAGGCGCTTGTAGATTTTAGATTGCGATGTCAATGTCAAAAGCCACTGAACCACATAGTGAGGGACTACTGGGACTGGACTGACTGAACCTAGCTCGCATACCTGTGTCGAACTAGTTCTCTCCTATCTTTCGGTTCGTTCGGTCTTTTTCAAATATTTTAGAAGACAACATTGCAATTTTCAATTCATACTGCGCTCCAATATTTAACTATTTCATGTTATGTAAAATACTAAAATTTCACGTGAATTGAGAAAAGTTCCGGCTGATCTTGTCCGGAGAATGGTACCTAACTGCCGATTGGGATCCTATCATTTCAAAAATATGTGCGTAATGCCGCTAACTTAAAACGCTTAAGGAAAATTTCGTGAGGAAACCGACATGTGCCTAAAATTTTTCGAGGTCATGACTGTGTCATCCACCAATCCACACTGCATCAGCGTGATGGATTTTGGTCTTGTCTCTCTTTGCAAAAGAAGGCCCTGAGTCCCAGCAGTGGGAACAATTAGTATGCTGCTTATGCTATTGCTACCTGATCGTAGATGTCTACGATTGTTGTTCTTTGCTATTGTTGTTATTTGTTATTGTTGTTGTTTTGTTGGTTGCTATTGTTTAATAACATCTGTAAAATCGGAAACGCTTTGTGTACATTCATTAAATTCAAGAGAACTATAAATTGTCTGATTTAAAATTTAACCTATCTCAATATACGGATATTGTTAAAAACCTTAAATTTGGAGAGAAATATTAAGTTATTTTAGACGTAACATAAGCGCCATCTATGATCTCTTTGCTTTTACCTCTTCAAAATGTCTAGACAATCTGTATCTAGAAAAAAATACGTGGTAGAAGTGATACTTTAGAAACGCTGAACTTTCTTTTTACTGTCGCTTTTTCGTTTCATTGATTTTCAAATCACAATGTTGATTGTGCTAAAGCAATATTCACTACAAAATACGAAGTCTAATAAAATCGTTGAATACGTAACATACAATTCAGGTAAGAGTGAACTAAATCAGTCAGTTGACCATGCGGCATTACTGAACAATAGTGGATCGCCGAAAAATAACGGTCTCGGAACAAGATAATCGATAAGCTAATTCGCATAGTTCACTAAAGCTTAAGGAGTGGTTATTTATACTCGTCGTTTGGTAACTAATGTCACACCCCGGACACTCCACTAAAACTCCATACAACTGCCGCCGTGGAGTTGCCTACTCTTCACACAACTACGCAGATGTCGTTCGTACACACGCGTGAATGTGTGCGTTAGCGATAGGGCTACTGAATTGTTTTATTGAATAGTTGTCCGGTTGTCCCCCATGAGTTCACCTGGTGACGTCGTCCTATAAACTTGCTATAATGTTGAGTTACATAAATAGAATGGAGCCAAATTATACTATTCTAATTAAAAGGGTGTTTGCACAGATTTCTAAATTGTTTCAGAAATCCTTGGGTGTTTGTATTGCCGCGTAAAATGAAACAAAACCGATGATAGATTAGATCAGGTACTTACCTAGATATCTATTTCTGTTAGTAGGTACACATTCGCATTTTATTTTACACTTACCCATGAAGGAAACTTTATTCTGTCACTATTATTATTCCTCCAGGCATTATCAATCCGTGCTTGGGCACATAAGTTACTGGCTGTGTGAGTTACGAACTTTGAGTTAAAAACGACTTCGTTATTATGTATAAATAAATAAATATTGGTAGACAATTCACACACAACACCATCTGACCCCAAACTAAGCAAAGCTTGTAATATTATAAAGCAACGTTATTGAAAAGTTTCTAATCTTACTTTATTTTATCATTAGGAAATTAAATAAAGCTTTTAATCTTGTCCCGTTTAGTTGACGGACAGCCGTAAACAGCACAACAACCCACCATGATGATATTTCGTTAGGAATTAGATGTTCGATACCAGCCCTTCGTTGAGTACTCCTAGCGTATCCGAAACGGCCTGAGGGGCGAGGAAGCTTGAAATTGGCGGGGGGTTGGGAGTGTCCGTTCTATCTGTATTATCTATTCTATGCTAATGTCCCAACATTATTTTTTTTTATTTATTCTTGGCCATGGATACATTGGATACTAGTCCTTCAGACGTAGATAAATATTTTCGTATCAGTGTTGCCATTTGTATGTTTTAATCTTCCTTTTTTTTTTGCTTAGTTTGTGTCTCTGCATCGAGAGTTTTAAAGATTTTCATTGAAACAAATTGATTGATTTTTATTGCATTATCAATTTAATTGACTATTTTTATTCCCAATTGTTTCCCAAAAATTGTTTTAGTATGAAATTTTTTCTGCGAGTATTTAGGGTTTATAGAAGGTAAACAAATCAAACACATCAGCTGAGCTGAGAATAAAATTATAATTTATTTAAAATAAGTGATGTGTTTGGGAAAACTCTAAATTTTTTAGTTATCACAAATAATTTAGATTTACACGTTTTCCCTGAACATTGGGAGGGCCTTATAGTAATTACACTTTTCGAGAGTCTATGGTAGAGACAAATCTTTTTGAGTCTACACTATCGCCACCTAGTGCGTACGTTAGAACTATTTTTGTCTCGTCGGAAAACGGCTCATTATGCGGTCTGTTTTCATCAAACCCTGTTTTTTGGGAGACTTCGAGAACATTTTGGGGAGAAATTGAGATGGTTTTCTGGCAGTACTAACTCTCACTGTCGTTGTCAAATGTCAGACTATCACAATATCAGAGAAAAAATATTACGGCGCATTGACATTGACAATTGACAATTGAAATTGAAAATAAACAAGAAGCAGATTTTATGTGCTAAAGCTAATAATATAATATTACATATTACGTTCGGTCCTAAAAGAAATTGGCAATGTCTGAAGTTCCCGTGAAAAATATAGACAATGCTTGCGAAACTGCCGAAGAATTTACGAGACTATTCTACAAGCAAGTTGACAACAGTCGGCACTTAACCTCAAAGTTGTATATGGACACAGGATTATTAGTGTGGAACGGTAATGGAATTAACGGGGAACGACAAAATACAAAAGTTCCTCATGGATTTACCAGCGAGCAACCATATATTGAGGACACTTGACGCTCAGCCAGTCTCGGAGTCATTAGTTTCACAAAACTTGACCTACCTGATACAAGCCTGTGGCGACGTGATCTATCAGAACGACGATATCCGGAAGCCGTTCCAACAAACCTTCCTGATTGTAGCTGTCGAGGGAAAATGGAAGATCGCTTCGGATTGCTTCAGATTACAAGTTCCGTACAGCTCATAAACCCACTTACTACTGTCCTAAGTATATTTTTTTATATGTATGAATATGTATTAAATTCTGTCAGTTTTAAATATTGGTAAGTATGTGTAATTCCATGTCATTAACAATAAATAAGTATACATTACTTATGGTGATCTAAGATACATTACAAACCAATTTACCGGCACCACAAAACAAAGTTAACAAAAAATGATGGTGTGTTTCATGCCTTTTGTGCCCATAACAACTCGCTGGGCACAAAAGTTGTTAATTTCTCTAAAAGTGATATTTTCCTGATAACCTCTTTATTCTTAAGAAGTCTATTTGTTTTAGTTTTGAATAGTGGTGTGACTGAATAAATTAATAAAAGTTATTTTTAAAACTGCAATATCATTTGATATTTAGAACTAATGACCAAAGTAGGTTTCCAAATTGTTGTAATAAGACACACTGAGTGCTTCTCTACTTTAGGTAAAGAATAAGTAAATAGATCAGGTTTTTTGCACAATTCCTTTGTACCAGTAAGCAGATGTATGTTAGCTATGGCAACATAATGATTTGCCGCGACAAAAGTATGACACTTCCACAAGAGTGACAAGACAAGAGCAATCAGACCCGTGCTTTCAGCGTAAATGTGTGTTCTAACTCTATACATAGTATTTATGTAAATTCTTTGTTCTCTACTATTATGACCTAGTATGTTATTTATATCTGTTACAGTAAAATTGTGTGAGATTATACTTCTATTGTAGATTAGGTTTGTTTATAATCTAACATCATTAGATTGTAATCTGATAGTATTAACAATTTTATGTTGACATATGTAACACAACTTTCATTATTTGTTTTGGCAAATAAGTTATCATTTGTAAAAGAAACATCTTCCCCACAGTGATGATAGGTCGTACTTAGTGTGTTGAATTATGTAGAATTTATAACCAAATTGTGGGATAATATATAAAGTGTAAATGAAAATGATGTGCATATTTTGTACTAATGTATATTGATAAGATAATAAAAAACTTGTTTATCTTCCCAATTGTCATTATCGTGAAGTCAATACAACAAAAAGCTTTTGTATAATATGTAAAAAAAAAAGATACACTAAATGTAGTTACAGTAATGTATTTTATTTAAATAAACAACAAACTAAAACATATTATAAGTACTTATTTATCAATCATTAGTCAAATCTTAGAGTAAGTTCCAAGTAATTCATCACAGTTTGGACAATAATGTTGTGCTTTTTTGAATGTCTGGAAATAGTAAGGTAATGCAGCCAAACAACAAAGTAGGCACCATCTGCAAAAAAAAAATCTTAAGTTTTACAATATGAAAATATTGTCATATTTTGAGAGCACTAAACCTAACCATGTATGGTTTGATTGATGCAATTTTAGCTTCACTTAGAACTTAGAGAATTTAATGTAAACAAATACCATTCACTAACTTCATCCGATTTCAGAAAAGATAGTTGTTTACTCATAGTTCTTTATTCATAAATGTACAATTTACTCTTGAAACCCCTATGATATTTTCATGCTATGTATATGAAAATCTCAAGGACTTGCTTCATATTACCGTGATATTACCCTTAATTAATGAGAATAGAGAGGTGTTAAATAACTGTATTTTTATTCTTATTCAATATTTTTTATTGTATTTTTTTTTTAACTTTTTGTTACACCACGTTGTAAATATTATTCCATGATTATTTAATTTTGTATCATAAAATGTAGTCTCTTTTTCTCACTTATAATCTAAATATTACTATAAAACTGTTCAAGTTCTTTCAGTGGTTTTGTGGTGAAAGAGTAAGAAACATATATCAATTTGTACAATATTATGTTGATAATATTAGCATGATAGGTAAATGAGTATTTTGCAAGCAAGCACTACTTGACTCTGCTATTTTAAATGTCTACCACAGGTGTTTACGATTGATTCATGTAATGAATGATTAGTCATCTATTATAGACTTAAAGTGTTGCATTATTTTCTTTGTCTACATCTAACAAGTTGTACAGTTACTTTCAAGGACTATAGATACTTACAAAGTTAATCCACATATAAATCCAGCCAGCATGTGAGTTCCCTTTGAACTCACATATTTCACTTTGGTGAGAACTCTTTCCCTGCATCGAGGGCACATATAAAACATTGGTGTATCCTTGAGAGGTGCTTGAACAATTATAGTCTGGTGAACAATGGAAGCCGGTTGGGTGTCAGTGACATTTCTGGGGGAGTATGGCGGTGGGGGCTCTCGAAAATTACTCTCTCCACCCTCAGTAGAGAACCCGCCGCCAGTAAAGTCCAAATTCACAGGATTAACACTATTACTCATATTGAATGGCTGAATATTCTCTCACAAAACATATTTGTGCGTAAATATCGCATTGATTACTACCCACTTAGAGAATGTGAGCACAGTTATCGTCGGTTCAGTTATCTTATCACTCGTGATAAATAAATACGTATCAGATAAGCCGTGTTCATTTTTCCTCTGACAATACTGAGAATGATCAAATGACTTATGTTTCATCAAATCTCTATTTCATGAAAATAACCTACTTTTCAAAGAAACTAAGATAGTTGCTACTCATTTATCTACTCTGTTTCAGAACTATTATTTAATCATTAAAACGGCTACAAAAAATATGACGTAATGAGATAATCTTTAAAAAGTTACGTCGCGTCTCGTTAAAGCTAAGACAGGTAACAAGTAGAAATACTATAAATCGAGTACCCACGATTTTACCCGGGGAGTACCAGTTCCAGTTGTTTTCCCGCGTTAAAAATATCTGGACTATGAGATGTTTTGATTTGTTTTTTTTTTTTATAATACGTCTACGATTTTGGTCAAGTCCCTGTGACCCCCTCTTCGAACCGCGCATGGACACAACCTGGTAGCCAGGATCTTCCATCAGCAAATTGCTCTTCAATTCGACCTTGTAAGAGTCAGAGTTGCTGTACGTACTAGGTATAAGTGCGTTTTGTAGGGTTATTTTATGGCTGTAAGGATTCTATGCAGAGTACACCTATAAAAGTATCTATATACTCCTAATTGTACTCCCCGTCTTCCATTATTAAGTTCTTTTTTACCATCCTACGGTTGCCTGGAAGAAATCGCTCTTAGCGATAAGGTTGCCAATTGCTACTTTATTCTATGGTTTGTTTTTTTCTTTTTTATTTTTCGTTGTAATTTAAGTGCAATAAAGAGTTTATCTATCTATCTATCTAAAAGTACTCCACTTTTGCCAGTAATTCTACCTGTTAGCAATAAAGTACAAACGTTAGGTAGTGTGTTCCGGTTTTGAAGGCAAGTCTTTTAAGGGCAGGTGATATTTTTATTTTTTGCTTACTATTAGGCCTACATCTTGCTCCTGCTATTTTACAAAACATGGCGCCTGCATCAAGTTCTTGAAATGTATCCCGCGGGGCTTCCGGATCGGATCGATCCAGTCGCCTGAGTCGCCGTTCTCCCGACTAGACCAGCCGTAACACCCAAGGCAGCCCATTAAACGTTCCCACAGCTGGGACTCGGAGCTTCTATCACAAAGAGAGAGTCAAGGCTATAATCGACCACGCTGGATAAGTGTGGGTTGGCAGATATCCGAATGATCCGGAAAGATTACTTTGCTGGAACATGTCGATTTTCGCCACGATGTTTTTGGTTTTCTAACGGTAACCGTTAAAGCCAGTTGTGATGACAAATTTGTAGCTACTGCACTTGAAAAAATACCTACTTACTCAAAGAGGTGCAGACGGGATTCGAACATACGACACCAGCCCGTCTACCGCCTAACTAAATCGGCTTTAGCTTTGCTATTTCTGTTTCTATCCATTCAAGCGAAAAGAAAAGAGAGGGCGACTTAAAGCTAAGGCAATTTTAGTTAGGCGGTAGGCGGGCTGGTGTTTGGTGTCACCACGATTATAAAACTCGTATACGGAGGGAGGTTCTTGAGACTAGGACACCACGGTTACTAATCCCAAGAATGAGTAGCAAAAAAGTGACTCCGTTTACGCCGGTTACAAGCTAAGGTAAGTAACCACAAGTAAGTATTAACACAAAGACAACTAATATGTAAATGAAAATCGTAATAAGTAGTTCAACTCGTCCTTCTCGGTTATTGGTAGGAACTTGCTAAAGAAAAAAAAAACTTTTATTTATTTCAAAGGTAATATTTACTATCATAAAGAATAAACAGTGGAATTTTAATTTTATAAATTACCTAAAAAGAAACATTCAAATAAAAACAACAATTCATAATAGAGATATAGGTACATAGAAAGGAAAGTTCTAAGTAAGAGACATGCCACACTGGGACCAACTTTTACTTGATCAAGCTGAAATCGTGAAAATTTACTGTTTTATGTATTTTGTCGTAGGTAGAGTTGAATACTACATACAAATGGCACATTTGCCATATTCCGATAGCTGGTACCAATTTGTGGTTAGGTATTTAACGTTTTAAGGCAAGCTGAAAACATATAGCTCTCCTATCCTACCCCAACACAGAGCTGTAGCAGCAAAATTATTCCCTAAATTAAAAAAAAAACAAATTAAGAAACTACGACATTTTACTTCTACCGAGTTCAGAGTGCAAGTCGGTCCCTTTGATTAATATGATGCCTTCAACATACCGCAGTCTGTCTGCATTAGTCTCATAAAACACTCAATGCATGAACCCAGATGCCACAACGTCATATTATGATTATAAACTTAATTATAACGCCGTATTACAAAACATGACTTCAAGACTTAATTTTGTCTATTTGAGTCCGATTGACGTCACAATCATCGAAAAGTTTAATTGGACAGCATTCAAACAAAATAATGACAAGGATTTAGGTCGCGTTGCCCTATTAGTCCTGTCGTTGCCTTGAGTTAATGTTTGGAATACAGCTGTGACTATTTCATAAGATGTAATACCTACATTATTTGCTTAGGATGTGATAAAACAAGATAATATGCAAGGAATTCCTATAGAAGGACAAAAACACATGCTTGAATATGTATGTATCAGTAGATAATAATGATTCATTCGAAGTGTGCTACAACATAGATAATAGTAGGTAAAGTATTAAAGGTTAGTGCCATTTGCATGAACCACGATTGCTGTCTGGCACCCATAGTGCAAGTTTTGCTTAGTATGGATCTACATGGTGTTGTATAACAAATGACAACCAATTTATTTCCTAATTTATCGCATGATACGGGCCAAGAGAGAAAGCAATGGTCTCATGGGGTACAGAATTACGTATTAAACACTGACGAATCTTGCGACGATTCCTTAGATTTGAACATATACCTATTTATCGATGTATTTTGGTATAAAATTCTACGGCCTTATAAATTCTACTCTAGATTAAATTAGGCTACGGATTATCTAAAAAAAATCCTCTAAATGCAGAAGAGAAACAACATACCTACAACATCCGCACACACTTAAACAACTTTAGAATTTTTATATATAAGGCATAGAATAGAAAGCTGCCTTATATTCTATTATAATAAGAATAATTCATTTACTTTGCAGTTAATGAAGAGCAGCAAATGTAGATATTGGAACAGATAATATAGCAATCCTTGTATGCAAACTGGCACATCATGAATGACACATTATTACATAGATAAAATCTGGGATTCAAGAGTTATAATGGTAATATAAATACCACAGAAATGAATAAATAATTTTGCAGCACAGAAATTAAAGAACGACACAAATGGTAACACGAAAATTACAACACAGAAGTGCTTCATCAACATAAAATAAATAACTGTTAGGGGCGTTTTCAGACAGAAAATTATTTAAAAATATGATAGATCTGTCTGTCTGAGTCTGTCCAATGCCTAACATGATGAAATATTGTTGTCCAAATCTAAGGGTTTAACAGATTTAACAGTTAATTTGCACAATTCGTAAAACTGATAAATAAATATTGGTTGACAATTCACACACAACACCAACTGACTCCAAACTAAGATATTTTCGTTTCGAAATTATATTTTGATTTTGATTCACTCTTTACACCCATTTAAACAAGTTATAAGTTATTTAAAGTCATGGAACAATCTGTTGTTCAAGTGGAATAAACGTACCTATGATTTTTTACATAAAATGAAGTATGTACTTAAGCAAAACTAGAGGGCGGGAGGCGACGTAGCTATCGCATCTTTTCTTCCGAAATTGCCTCTTTTAACAATTTGCATGTTTTAACGGACTAGCGGATTTTATCTACCCTACCCATTTCATTGCCACACAAAGGAGCATTGGCAATATGCAAAAAGAGTATTGAAATATCTAAAACGAACCAAATGTTATGGTATAAAATATTGTAAAGAAGGTAATTCAGAAATAACAGGCTATGTAGATGCTGATTGGGGCTCAAACTCAGTAGATAGGAGATCCTATACTGGAATGTGTTTTTTGTTATCTGATGGTTATCATACTCCGTTTTTTATACAAGGTTACTCATTATACAAAACTAATATAAATCTATTAAGTCCGATTCTAGAATGGACTTCATGGTAGAAGTTTAAAACCACAAGTAGATTTGCGGCTTATTCTTAGATGTTTGCCAATTTTAACAACTTTCAATGACTTATTTACGTTTGCATGTGTGTGAAATATTGGTACCTAAGTAATTTCAAAATTCAGTATAACTGCTTATGGATATAAACTTGTATCACGGAATCCATTCTAGAATCGCGGCATTACGACTTATTAGATTTAGATTAGTTCTGTATAACGAGTAACCTTGTAAAAAAAACGGAGTATGAAATAGGTAGATAAAATCCGCTAGTCCGTTAAAAACATGCAAATTGTTAAACGAGGCATTTCGGAAGAAAAGATGCGGTAGCTACGTCGCCTCGCTCTAATTTTTGCTTACTTGATTTTATGCAAAAAAATCATACGTTTATTCCATTTGAACAACATATTGTTCCATGACTTTGGCCTGTTAAATGCGTGAAAGTAAAGAGTGAATCAAAATCAAGACATCATTTCGACATTTTACAGAAACCAAATATATGTTATAATGTCACTTTCTTTGTGAAAATTACACTTCATAAATCACTTCTGTGTAGTAGATACTGTATTTTACAGGCCGTTATAGAGGTCCCGGCTGTGAGTGACCGCCTGGCGCGCTCGGCCCAGGGAGGAGGTAGTATTGTTGTGCGTACTGCCTCTCTGACGTAAAAGGCGAGGAGGCTCGAGACGCACCTGCAATCATAGATTAGACTTGCATATCTGACGCTCAGACCTCCTATGACTAATCAGTAGCTTGATTCACAACATAGGTAATCGGATTATCTCGACACGGAATCAACTTATTTTTTTTACATATTTACTTATCTGTTTAGAATTACAGATACAAGGATAGTCGTTCCGAATTTGAATCGTATGGAATGCGATGCGAATCAGTACCCGATCGGTCACGCAGTTCTGTGAAGTAACTGTATCAGCTAATATGGTAAAGCTAGGATCCTGTACACAATAAGTTACATGATTTTAGTAATTGGAAAACAGGAAAATCTCCTGATTTTACAGTAGAAACCCAAACTACAGTTTCGACAGCATTTGATGATCTTTTTTCAAAGGGCCTATTAGTGAATATGTCATGTTGAACCAATTCATTATTAGATTTAAGTTATTACAACAATATTAATTTTTCATAATTTATTTTTCAGGCAGCAGAAGCCATAAAAAATATGGTAATTTACTCTACTTAAACAGATATCAAAAAAAAAAAAAAGAATAAATAAATAAATTAATCAAAATTCCATGTTGTAGTGTGAATACTTTTCTTATTCTAACGATTTCATTCCTTATCATTCTAATCACAATGTATTAATTTACTACTGTAAGTATAAAAATATGTAACTATTCCAATATACACATTATTGATTTGGTAATAATAATATTTATATTTTGATTGTATGGTAGCTATTGAAGCTGCCAACAACATTTTATGGCATCAAAAACTTATGATGTCAATGTATACTGATATTGTAAAGAGACAAAAGTGATCTTTCCAGTTATGTTAAAAAAATTCAGATGATCAAAGGCTATTTTTAATTAGTAAAAATCAGACCAAGTTATGACATTTGCACTGCTCGATTTCAGGACAGTTTACTAGTTTTTGAATACAGTAATTCTAAAATTTGACACAACATTGAATGAAAAAATAAGTGGCTCAGCAGGACCTTAGTTACTTTCTGTGGGTTATAAATAAATGAAACCCTTTTTGGATCTGAACAAATCATCACCACATGACTTTTTAAAATTATAGCCTTGTTAGAAGTGAAAATACTTGGTGTAATGCAAATGATGGGACACAAGTACCGAAGGTGTTGTTAAACCACATTAATTTACCCAAATTAAACACAAAATATACAGGACAAATCAATACATTTAAGGAATACTACACCAATTCTAAAGTCCATACATAGGTATACAAGGAGCATTTAAAGAAAAAAATTCAGTAGTTAAGTAATATCAATATTGTTTCATTTTTTTGTAATATAATGAAGTATATTTTTTTTATTTAGAAGTTAATCCTGTAAACCTATTTATAACTTCAGAGTTAGAATAGTATTCAGTAGAGGTATCAAAATAAATACATAGCATTTAATTCATTTTTTTTTTTTGGTTTTTCAAAGACTTACTCAAAACAAAAACATACACCAATTTTTTAATAAATACATACAGCCTCTACATAAATATCACATACATAATAATTTTGCAACTGAATTCCAGTGACATATAAACTGTTTATCAGATAGACAACCAGCGATTTGTTACAATGACACATTGATAGCTGCGACACAATCTCAGTCATATTGTAATCAAAATAAAGTCTTATTTAACTTGAACATCACTAACAGATCCAGATGTGCTAAGGAGTTCAAACCATTTATCTTTCCATAGAAACATTAAATGGATATTATTTATTAAATGGACTTCCAGAAACTTTATCAGGGGAGTCAAGCCTTAAAGCAAAACCTGGATCAGCTACTGTTGGGCACCACATTACGAATAGGAATGATGTCTGGATCAAAACTATCCCGTTCTGATTAATCCATTAGGTAGGTTATGGAAAAATATTTTTATTTTATGAAATTATTAAAACTGATAAAGCTATAGATCATCTAATTTCCGGAATTTTGTGACTTCACATCTTTGTAAAAATCATACAATAAAGTGATGTCACTCGAAACATTTAAGGCTCTAAGGAAAAAATATGTGTATAATATTTTTTTATAATCTAACTAACAGATTTAATTTTATGGTCATCATACCTATTTCATGATATACAACAAGGACAATACCATATAATGAGGATTGTAAGCACAGGGTAGCCATCAAGATTTTGATCAAAACCAGGGTACAATGTGTTCATAGCACAGAGACACCACAACTTAGCATTTGTTGCTTTTACCAATAAACGTGTTGCAGTTAGGGCAGTAGTGTTCCGCATCTTTGAAAGTGTCGAAGCAGTAGGGAATGAGGCCGAGGCAGCATAACGAACAAACCCTGAAAAGGAAAGGAACCTTTTAAAGCTGTAAGTAACAATAACTAGAAATTTCAATCATAATTAAATATAGGATTCCAATACAAAGACTCAGAGCATTCTCTATCAACAAGAGAGTCAAGGCAATAATCCACCACACTCAAATGGCAACCAATGCAACCCTGCTTTAGGAGGATGACACATGTTCTTGAAAGATGTCTTTCTTGGAACACGCCATTATCCTCATGTTTTTTTTTATATTTAGCATTTAGTGACATGACAAGTAGGACATGTCCCTGATGGTAAGCAACAAGCTTGCCTGTAACAACACAGTGACACGCAGCTACTGTACCACTACCGCAACTACCACTGCACTGCACTCATCACCCAGATTTATAAGGTGTTTTATCTCTTAGCCCAGTAATTTCTCTGGAACATTGCCCTTCAAACCGGAACACAGTAATGTTTGCATATTACTGCACGGCGGAAGAATGGCAAATGTGTGGTACTGACCCCAACAGACTCTGCAAAGAGCCCTACCAACCTACCCTGTTTCCCTTTTCTATTAGAGACAGTGTTGATGACAAACTTGTGCCTTTCCCATTGGAGGAAATTGGAGGAAAAATTCTAAGAGGTGCAGGTAGGATTTAAACCTACACCCTAATGATAGTGTATCTGACATTCTCGCCACTAGGTGACCATATAATTTTTAGGTAGCTTAACAATAAGCAGATTAAATTAGCAGTAAAGGGGTCTTAGACTATCAGGGATTGTTATAAATACACTCCAAACTGAAGCAGACATTATGACAGGTTGATTACATAGGTAGATGATTTCCTTAAAGTAAAAATAAGCAATCCCTAAAATAAAAAATAAAGACTCATTCATAACAATGGATTCAAACTTTGAGGATAATAAACACAGAATGCTATCATGTTATCACAAAATGAAATACCTACTTTAACATGAATTAGTAGTTGGGGCACTTTTAAATTTCACAATAAATTATTATTTTATTAGTGTGATAAGGCCCGACAAAAAAATTTTGAACATTCCGTTTTAGGTTTTGCTATCTTTATCCCTGTGACTGACACAGAAAGAGAGCTATAATGTTTAGAATGCTATTTTAATGAGACCCAATTATCCCACTAATAATGCCTAGCCTAAGCCATAAGCCGCCATTTTACAAGCTTTGCTTAGTTTGGGGTCAGATGGTGTTGTGTGAATTGTCCACCAATATTTTTATAAATGTGAAAGTTAAAATAAATATGTTAGGATGTTGGTTGCTCAATCTAATTCTAAGAACTGAACAGATCAGTCTGATATCTGTAGCAAAGATAGAATATAGGTACTGGAATAGCAAAGACCCCTCGATGTTATTATCATTAAAAACAAATTTTAGGTGCCTTAATAGGGAATAGCAATTATCTAATAATATCTATGCAGATGTAGGTAGTATTTCTTCTGTACTACAGTATTCAAAATTAATTACATTATGCTTATTTGTTATATTGTTTTTGTTAATGACATTTATACCTATATTGTTTTTAAACTTTCGCAATTTGAACACAAAATGTTTAACATAGAAGACTTTTCTCGTGACCACAGCGGTTGTAACGCTGCCGAAATGCCGAGGTATTTAAACAATGAATTAAATCGTGATTAAGTCCTGTACATTATAGACATTATTTATACCTATGTCTATTTATGTCAAAAGGTAGACAGTAAACAATGATCAAGTGGAATTTGAATACAATAATTAATTATACTATTTGTATTACAATCTAGCCATCTTAGTACTTAGTTTGGATCTAGATGGAGTTGTATAAAAAGTATGTTCTGCACATCTATTACTATTATTTGTCCACAAACTAATAAACAAGATGTCATAGTGAAACACAACAGTAACTAGTCCAAAATAACTGGATTAAACAGACAATTTATTAACAATTGGGCAAATCTACTTTCTCAGTGTTCAAAAATGACTGAAATTACAAATGTGCCCAATGATATTTAAACCAGCTAACATACACTCAAAACGATTATTACTAAAAGTAAAGCTAAATAAAAAAACCCATAGTTTTCGGGATCAATAAGGCAAACAACAAAAATAGAGTGACATAGTAATAGGAGACTTACATTGTTATAACACAAATGGATCCAGCGACTAAATGAGTGTGCCAAGCTGTGGTGTATGTGACTCTTGTGGTGACGGTTTTGCCGCAGTTGAAGCAATTGATAGTGGTGGGTTCCGTGCCGACCGCAGGCGGCAGGACGAGGCCGATGGGGGCGCCTGGGGGCGGCGGTGGCATGTTCCCGCCGCTTACGGGCTGCGCACTCGTTACTGTTATCGTAGGGTGCGGGTAAACCCCTGGAGCCGTGAACTGCTTCGGCCCAGGGTATATAACTGGAGTCGGCGCACCCGCTGACCCCTCCGGAACTACAAAGCCATACTGTTGATTCCCCACAACGGCGGAGTACGGTGGTGGAAGATCTTCTGGAGCAGTAGCTGCGATAGGGGGCCCTTGATGGCTCGCCATTTCGTATTGTTTTGCAATTTAAGCCGTGAGTAAGTTCAAGAAACACTACTTTTACTTTGAGAGTCCAACAAAGACACTTGTGTCTGATGAGCTTATCACGAGATTTGCTATGGAAAACTGATAAAACTCGCTTCACAATGACCTAGACAGGAAAACACTGAGAGCAATTTACAAAAAAAAATATTGGTAATGATAGATAGATATGATAGAAACGCAAAACAATGATGTCATTCATAAAAAGAGTTCCAAATCACTCTAATAATAACACTCAAGTAACGATAATTTCAAAATTGTTGTGCATGTTCTAGCATAAGTGTATTCTTGACCTCTTTTTGAATTTTTTTAACTTGGGACAAAACGCATAGATATTTTATGACCAAAACAACAGTGTTCGTTGTGTACGGTTCGATTTCTTCTATAGTGTTTACTTTGGAACTTTGGTGCTTACCATTCCTGTCGTTAGTTTAAGTTCCTAAATGAAACGGAACGGATCTTATTTTCACCGTGATCGTTTTGTTGACATTGACAATTGACAACTTGATATAGGTACAGTGCTAGAGTCCACGCAATTTAAGTCTGCGCGCGGCAGAGAACGGAACTAATTGACGTGCCGTCATCCGTCATCTTCTTGTCTACGTCAGGTGACAAGAGTTTGTTTACGTTCGGTGTTTTTATTCATTTCTAAAGTAATTAATTGTTTTAATTATGCCGAAATTGATTAAATGTGCTGGCCCTGATCCTGAACCGTAAAAATCAATCGTGTTTGTGAAGAACAACGAGACAATAACGGGCCAAAAAAGTGCAGTTTTCCAAAGGCAGAGCCATTTGATAGGTAATATTTAGGGATACCATAGCAATGAAATCTCCACTTATTATCAGCGTATTTTCACGAGGCTTTATTTTTGAGGTTTGATTGTTGTCGTTGCCAATAACAATAACACGTGGAGAAAAAACTGTGTGTGCTTAAGACCGAATGTGAGAAACAAGTAATTTTTTTGAGGTGAAAACTTCTTTTGTTAAAGGAACATGGACATGAGGTTTTGCGATTACCGCCCTACCATTGTGATCTTAACCCTTTCGAAAAAATAACTCAATCGTGAAAAGGCGCATTGCAGAAAAAAATGTGGGTCAAGCGCCTTCTGAAATAAAGACGCTTACTGAGGAAGCATTCCGCATAGTAACAGCAGAGGAATGGCTTAATGTGTGCCTGCACGTAGAAAAAAACTGAGGAGAAATATTTTGAGTCGGACAGACTAATGGATATGGAAATGGACAAATTCATAATCAATGTTACGGGTGAAACATCCGAATCTTCTGATGAAGAATCTAGCTGGTGTTCTAGCGAAGATGGTCCCATGGAAGGACCCATTGAAAGACCATTCATTCGCCAAATTTTCAAGTAGTGTTGTATCCTCAATAAAAGATTTACAAAGTTATATTATATTTTTGTTACTTTGTTGTTGATGTAGGTTGAAAATGACCGTATAAAATGATCATGTAAAAAACTGTAGTATAGTTGTCCTGATGGTAAGAGACTCCGCCAGCTAATAACCAGTACTAATGATACTTGGTCATATTGAACCAAAGCAGCACTGCACCGGCGTCCATTACTTCGAGACATTAGTTCTTGAGTCTCGCTTGTTCTGTAATTATATTATACTAGAACACAATACCTTTTCAACCGGACCACTGCGTACTGGCACGCCACTGCTTCGCGGTAAACATGTAGTTGAATAGGAGTCAAAAGTGGGAAATATAAACGTTACTAAACTTATCGGTGTAGTTCTATTGCTTCCCTGAATTATCCTTTCCCCTTACCTATTTTATGATGACGTAATATCTCAAAGCACGGGGAACCATTTTTTTGCTTGACCTGGCAACATTAAGTATGCCACCAGTCGCGGGCAGAGTTAACTTGCGTGCACTCTACAAGGATCTAAATCTAAATGGCATGGGGTAAAAATGGGAAGTAACGCTGCCGTCACTCCTCCGAAGGCTGCCGATGCCCAATTTCCAAATTCCCCAAAAATTTGAAGTAATGAATTTAAATATAATTAACTTAATTTAAATATCTTAACAGATCATATCGCAGTCCATAACGTTAGATATCACAATTTATATTTGCATAGGTACTTTATTTGTAGTTTCCGGAAGGAGTTCCGACCTTGACCTTGATCATAAGAGTCAGAGGCAGTCTATCAAAGCCTATTTTATGAAGATGGTGGCTTATCTCACTATGAATCATAGTGATTATACATACCTATCAATCATCTAATCTTCTTAGATTAATTGTATGGTTTTGTCGTAAGAATATACCGCTTTGGAGAAGTGCGGGTTGGCGGAAGACACATTCCTCGAAAGATACGCGGGATACGCCGGTTTCCTTACGATGTTTTTCATGACCGATAAAGGTAGTGGTGATAACAAACTGCTGCACTGATCTGCACTGGGGAAAATACGCCGAGATGCAGACGGGATTGAACCTACAACCTCCCGATTGTAAAATTGAACTTTCACACTACTAAGCCACAACAGTTTTTTTTCAATACGTTGAACAATGATCAATGAGAAACAAATTTAGGGTACTAGTATGTAACGCAGGTATGATATTTAGATGTTGCACAAACAACTATGCAAATTTGGCTACCTTCACATCTATACGATACAAGAACAAAATTAAAAATTTTTATTAACCCCCGACTACCTTAGATTTGTTATCCGTACAACATTCTACTAGTCAAGCCCTTTCATTTGATACCCATATTAAGGAAGTTGTGAAAAAAGAAATGTAATTCGCCATTTTGTGGTAGTAGTGGCCATCGTGGATTTGAAATTTGTCATAATGCAAAGTATTCTACTAGTCAAGCCCTTTCGTTTGATACCCATATTGCGGTAGGTTGTGAAGAAATATTTTGTCCGCCATTTTGTGGAGGCGGCCATTTTGAATCGATATTAATTAACCAAACATAGCTAAGAACACCCGCACGGATATTAACTTTCAAATAAAAAAAACCGCATCGAAATCGGCCCAACCGTTTGAGCTCTACGGTGCCACAGACAGACACACACACAGACAGACAGACAGACAGACAGACAGACAGACAGATAGACAGACAGACAGACAGACAGACAGACAGACAGATAGACAGACAGACAGACATCGACGTCAAACTTATAACACCCCTTTTTTGGTCGGGGGTTAAAAATGAATTCAACACGTCCTATAACGAATCAAAAATAAACATAGCAATCTTTAAAATCTCACTCTGTCACTTTGCTGATATAATTTTCATATGCGTTTGAATTTTACGCCTTTTACGTGAAACTCGTGAAATTTTATATGCATATTTGAAAAGTTCAAAATAAGGAGTAAAATTTTAACACGACTTCTTGTATGAAAACAATTCACTTTTCTACACTATCTACTTCCTGAATGATTACTGCTTACTGTACTCAATTGTTTTCTCAGAATATCCAGCCGTAACTTTATATTATTGTAAATCGTTACTATTACCGTACATTAAGTACATTGTTAAGCAAGTATATTTCGAGTAATTGTTAAAATAATGTTTTTGAAAAAGTTAGGTTACCACTTACTTCAAAGAGATTTTTACTCACTCACTAAATGTGACTGGGAACCCCTCGTATCGCACCCTGGAATAAGTAAACGTCTCCTTTCTGGGTTCCGTGGGTTCATGTTGATTTATTTATTCAATGAGCACACGAAACAGATTGTAATAAACTCATATTATAATTATAACATAAAAGTATACTGTACAGAACTGTACCTACCAATTGCATTCCAAACTATATGGGTCTAGAAACGATTTTTGTTAAAATACAGTGGTTTGATAATAAAATTATTAAATTAGATATAATACTCACATAAAAAAAATTAAGCTGCAGATCTGAACTTACCTAGTCACATTTCAAATTTAGAAGAAAGAAAGAAAACTTTACAAAACACAATAAAGGTTCCATTAAGATAAAATGATGACAAACATCCAGTCCAGGATCCCAGAGCCGCCAGACGTCACGTATTTTTTGATGGATGAAATGTGGACGATTGAGTAGAGTTGTTAGTACGTACTAAGAACACATGATTATCCATTAACTTGCTTATAATATAATAATAATAATAAACTTTATTTCGGATACCTATGATCCATACAAAAATAAACAAATGTCACATTATACAAAAATTACAGTGAAAATTAAAACAGTATGGCACGCAATTACAAATCTAAAAATTAACACAAGATGAACGTATGTGCAACCTATTACAGAAAAAAAATATGTATATATGTATATTTAGGGACTTATTGTTATTTTAAATATAATCGAGGATTACTCTGAGGTATAATGGTCTTTACCCAATGTTTCAGAATAGGACAGTTGAATTTATCACTAATAACTGACAGAATATTGTTGGAACTGCCTCTCACCCTATAGAGCAAAGACGTTATTCTCTTTCGAATGATAGCTGGAAATCCATCAATTCGCGCTTCTGCAAACATTCCAGACGCACTGCAAAATCTCGGCAGTTTCAACAATATTCGAAAGATATTATTGTATTGGACCCGTATAGCGTTTAAGGATTTCTGCTTGTATGACACCCATAGGCTGCTCGTGTATGTGGATTGACAAAATGCTTTAAATAACGTTATTTTAATAGGAATAGAACATCGAGCAAACCTACGAGCTATCATGTTGCCCCTCACAGCCAACGCTCTACGTTCCCGCTCTATATCGCTGTCATCTCTAAGGTCTTGCGTAACAATGTGCCCGAGATATTTAAATTTATTTACAGTCTTCAGAGGAGTTCCGTGCATGAAGACAGGTGGTATATATTGTGGTTCCTTATTTCCTGCTGTAAAACTAATATTTCGCTTTTACTTGAGTTGTATTGAAGGCCATGCTCAACAGCATATAACTCACATGTCTTCACCAGCTTTCTTAACCCGCTAATTGATGGACTCAAAAGCACCATGTCATCAGCATAACTCAAATTATTTACATGTAAGCCGTCGATGGAGCATCCTGCATGCATGCTACTGAGTTCAACAATCAGCCGGTTCACGTATAGATTAAATAATTTTGGAGAAGTGATCCCTCCTTGCCTCACTCCACATTCGAGTTTGTACATTTCCGATTCTCCAGTGGACCATTTTACCATGTTCAGTTGATTAGAATACCAGAATTTAAAAATATCGAGCAATTCACTAGGTAAAACACCTTCCAGTTTCCTCCACAAGAGTTCATAAGATACACGGTCAAAAGCTTTAGAAAGATCTAAAAAACAGGCATACACGGGAGTTTTCCTGTCGGTATAGTACCGGACAATATGTTTTAAGCTCAAAATAGCACTCTCAGTTGACAAGCCTGCTCGAAACCCGAATTGAGCGTCATGTAACTGTAGCGTACGATCAAGTTGAGCGTCAATTAAGCTGTCCAATACTTTAGCGGTTATTGTTGCTAATGATACTGGTCGATAGTTATTCCTATCCGTTACATCTCCCGTCTTATTCTTAAGTATAGGTACAACCAACGTCCTCATCAACTCTGGTGGAAGATATGAATGTCCAATACAAAATGTATAAAACATCGCTAGAACTCTAGGTAAGTGTTTCCCAGCGTGCAAAAAATGTTCAATGCTAAGTCCGTCGTGTCCAGGTGATTTTCCTCTTTTCATATTCTTTAAAATGTTTATTACATCTTTAGAGGTAAACCGCACCAGTTTATACTCAAGATCTGACTCCGCATTGAACAGATTTCCTGTACAATCTTTTTTCGGCTCTCGCATGGGACACAGGTAATGCTGATACTTTAAAATGATTCATACACAATTGTGCGATATTTTTGTCCCCAGAAATACCGTCTACACTCTCTGACACACTTGGTTTAATATTCAGACTTGCTGTATATTTCCAGAAATTTTTGAAGTCATTATTTTTATAAAGAGAAGCTAGTTTGTCCATTTGATTTTGTTCTTTATTTTTTTTACACCATTGGAGTTTGCCTTTAAAGATTCTCCGATCTGTGGACATTCTATCAAAAACGCTCCCACTAGTTGGTTTGCCACTTTGTATCCAATTCTGAAAACTAACCCTGGCCTGCTCATGTGCATCTTTAACATTTTCATTCCAGCCCGGGACATTATACTTTTGCTTATTAATTCTACGATCGTTACTTAATTTAGCTGCGCTACTTAAAATATCTACAATTTTAAAATACATTTCATCTATTATAAGTTTGTGTTCTGATAAATTACATCGTTGTTCACAACAAGTTCGGAATTGTATTGGGAAATCTACTTCTTTTAGCTTTTCGTTGCAATAGTCAAAATAGGTATTGGTTTGGTCCAGATTTCTGTTTCCCAAAGTACTCTATTAGTTATTTTAGTCTTGGTAACTATCTTTGATCTAATTAAACCCAAGTTACTTGTTATTTCTAGTGGAAAATGGTCTGAGGTATTCACATCATATATAATTTTTATGTTAGTAATTGTATTCATAGCTGATTCAGTAACAACACAGTGGTCAAGCCATCGCTTACATCCGTGTGCATCACTAATGTATGTAAAGGTATTCGCTTCTAAAGCAACTAAATCTGCACCTACCCACTTATTTTCAAAACAGAAGTCATATAGTTCGTTACAGAAACGTCCACCCGGGTGTGCATTGTAGTCACCTAACATATACACAGTTTCTGTATTTGCATTTTCAATTATTGTCCTCATGTCACATAAACAATTGGTAAACTCGGTAAGATTTTCAAAAGAATCTATAGGCATATATACACAGCATACTACGAAAGAACGATCGTTTTCATTTACTCAATTGCTACCACTCGATTATTGTCACACTTTATTATAGAAACGTTACGGAATACACTTTTTCGCCACAAAATAGCTACACCACCGTAAGGTCTTCCTCGAATAACTCCAGCACTAGTATCTACCATTGAAGCTCCACAGTATGCAAAATCTTGATCGATTCCACCAAGTAACGGTATATCATGTGGCATTAACCACGTTTCTTGTAATGCTAATAAATCAGCGGATTTGCATAATTTTTTCACGTACTCCATAGAATTCTTCAAAGATTTACAATTAAAACTAATCAATTTGCAGGATGTGTTGGTGTGTGTTGTATTATCCATAATTAATTTTATTAATATCTGTCTCTCTTTTCCAGGCTTCTCCTTTGTACTGAAAATTAACAAATTTTCTAAACGAAACTCCTTCTGGCCATAAATTCTTATCCAAAAATAAATTTAAATTCCTATTTGACACCCAGAGCATAAAGGAGTTATGCCCTTTGTCCATTCTACTCTGTATTCTCACTAATGACACTTTTCTTTGGTTTTTGAAAAATGTAATCAGCTATATCGTTCTCCGATGTGTCCTTATGTACATTAGAAATATATAATTGGGTCTTCAATTCGGCGGCTTTAAATCTGTTTTCAGTGTTATTGGCGATATCCACATTACCTACAAACTTATTTCTAAAGCGCCTGCGATTTACCTCAATCCATTCTTCCGAGCATTTTGGCAAATTCCATGCTGGATCACTTCTAACTACTTCGGCCATCGATAACTTTTTACCTTGTTCCTTACTGCAAATACTATCTTGACCGACGTCCATACTGCTGTCTGTTTTGACGTATAATCCATCGACTTTAAATTGTTTCCGATTCTTGACGTACAATCTGACTCTGTGTGTTTTGGAACGTCTCGAGAGAGAGATGAGAGTACTTTTGTCTCTTTTGTGCTGCGTTTGATAGAGAGGAAGCAACGTATCATCACACTGTGTCAAATCGTTTGTAGCCTGTGAGATAGAATTATTAATACGTTGAATTGGAGAAAGAGGCGAGATAGACGGACAATTTTGAGATATGAGGTCCAGAAGCTACATTACTTACTTCACGTATTTTCTGATAACTAATTTTCACGTAAGAATGTTATAGGCAATATTTTTACAAACAAGGCCCCGATACTCCCAGACACTTTCCGTACGCCGTTTTGCTTAACAGACGGTGTAAAACTCTATTATTTTGGAAGTTTTAAAGCGTCTGTTAAGCAAAACGGCCGACGGAAAGTGTCTGGGAGTATTGGGGCCTTATTTTTAAAGATATTGCCTATAACATACGTGAAAATCAGTTATCAGAAAATACGCGAACTAAGTAATGTAGCTTCTGGACCCCATATCTCAAAATTGGCCGTCTAAGCAAGTTAGCGGGTAGTTATGTGTTCTTAGAACGTACCAACTCTACTCAATCGTCCACATTTCATCCCTCAGAAAATACGTGACGTCTGGCGACCCTAAGATCTTACTCTATTATGAAAAAAACTTGCGGGATATCTTCGGTAAACTTAGATCTCTGGGTGACGAGCGCAGTGCAGTGCTAGGTAATGATTTGGACTCTTCATGTTCCAATAGCTGCGTGTCACTGTGCTGTTATGTGTCAGGCATGTTGCTTACCATCAGGCACATGTCCTGAAAGTCTCGTCACTCTTTATTTAAAAAAAAAACTGACCTGAGTCAGGACAGGTTGTCTTGCGTAGAGGTGTATACATATAACTGTTCATAGAACCTTTCAATCTCCTCCAAAATGTCGGGCTTCGAAGGGACTACGTTACCACTATTAGTCTTCAGTTTGGTCAGTTGACTTTGCCCAAGAGATAGATTGTTTGCGAACAACAATTTTGATTGTTTACAAACTTAACTAGTACGCTGCAAAGCTTCTCCACTACAGTATTCTGCAATACAATTTATATTGAACATACTTAGCTTTACTTTAGGATAGCGAGTCACATAACAGCTTTCTGTAAACACGTAACAGCTAAAGCAACGCTGAGCTCAATTTCACAGTAGCCTGGCGGTAGCGTCCCACCTGTGGTTGAAAGCGTATATTCGCAAAACTTCAGTTTTTATATCTCACATGTGTCTGCGTTACTTACTGGCCGACTGATCCGAAGAAAATACCTGATCTTAAAGACTTTTTTGTTTATAGGACCATATCAAGAGCTTATTTAGACATAAAACCATCATTTGATATGAGTTCAGACCACTCTCCTATATTTTTATCGATAAGTGACAAACTTATATACAAAGATAGTAGTTTAAGTCTAGTAAATATGCACACAGATTGGAAAAGCTTTCAGATAGACTTAGATTGTATAATAAATTACTTAAGGTTCCACTTAAGAGACCGGAAGAATTAGACATAGAGATAGAAAATGTTGTACAAAATATACAACAGACAGCTTGGAAAAATACACCTCCCATGAAAATTAGGGCCAGTGGTACTAACTACCCTCATGAAATTATGCAACTACTGGCTACAAAGAGAATACAACGAAAAACATGGCATAATACCAGTTGTCCAAATGACAAAAATATGCTGAACCAACTCACTAAAAAACTTCAAAGAGCAATAAAAAAGTATAAGGACAGCTCCATGAAAGCCTACCTTCAACACCTGTCCTGTGACAGCAGTACTAACTACTCACTTTGGAAGGCAACTAAAAACATGAAAAGACCAACTAACCATATTCCTCCTATGAAAGAGGTGGATGGAAAAAGGGCCATTAGCAATGAACAAAAAGCCCAAAGATTTGCTCAACACCAGGAAAATATCTTCCAACCTAATAAAAGAGCCACAACAGCTGCTAATCTAACTAATCTAGATCAAGAAATCCAAGATGACTTGGAGATAAAGTTAGTGTAATATTTTTTATAATTGTTTGGTCTTATGTGAATAAAAGTAGGTTGTTGCATGCCAATGGTGAAGAGAAATACTTACCATGTATAGAAATGTTCTAGGAAAACAAATTTATATGTTTATCGAGCGCCAGTCTTCCTTCTACTAATAAAAAAAGTTTGCTTACGGATAGATAAAAAATTGGAGAGCAATGTTTGAACTTCTAATCAGGGCCTTGAGGCTAAATTAATCTATGAAGTAAAACCATATATAATTTTAATAATATTTATTGTTAAAGATTATATGTAATGGCCAAAGGTGTGTTATCGCTTAACGCTATACTATAATTAATTAATAATTTAGTTTCTAAAGTCCATGAAGTTGTACAAGTAATTTCTTATTTCAATTTATAAATATGTTAGTTATTATTAGAATGTAATCTATCTATTCAAACTATTAATTCAAGTTGCGATAAAATTATCTTAAACCAATAGGTTAAAATTTTCCTATTGGAAGCATAAAGTGATTCTTATCTGACCTTCTATCATCCTCAATCCAGCCGCCATCACGAAGAAAGTTGAAGAAGGCGGGCGGTGCCGTGGAATTAGGTCTTATTAGATACTAAAGAGAACACCAAAATATTCTTCCTGAAGGGAAATATATATGTTGAATTTATATGTTCAAAAAAACTAATTTGTAATTAGGTTACCCTAGTATAAATACTTATGGCCTTTTAATATAGGTCCATAGAAAAAAATATTAATAAGATCTATGTAGTAATTAGAAATGAATACTACATAGGGGAAAATAAACGGGTAAAACCCTACGGGACTATTCCACGCGGTATAAATAAAACGCTAATTCTTGCACGCGGTACATGATCTCAGCAGACAAGACGAGAAGAACCGGAACTCAGACAGGAATCAGGCAGGAAACCAGACGGGAAAGCAGACAGGAAACCAGACGGGAAAGCAGACAGGAAACGCCTTTCATATTAGGCTGGGGACAACAAGAATTGTCCTTAGCATTCTGATCGGAAAAATATGGCGTCATGTACGCGTGCTTCCTTTCACAAAAAAATTAAAACTCACCGTTTCCTGGAGAAAAAATGACGGCGGGTTCCACCCTGCCTAAAAGCAGTGAGGACTTCGCCTCTTTTAGAAACAAGGGCTTCTTGCTGAAACAATTAAAACGACACTTGTTCGATAAAAAAATCCAAGAACACACTTTCACCAAAAAAATCTAAAATATGGGTTCGATCAACTCACGCACCTTTATAAGAATTCATTTTCCCAAATTACTAGGGGAAAATCCAATAGATTGGCTCCGATTTCTCCGGATTAAGAACACAAAACCGACTTCTTTAAATTTTGGATGGAAAAATGACTCCCCGTCGACGCAAGCGCCGACGGGCAAGTGACAGAACTCATCAATTTTACCATCGATCAAACCAGTCTGACAGTGACATTTCCACTCCATCCGAAATAGTTATTGTTGTCAACGTCACCCGTCAAATCACAGTTTCGAGACAAAATACGTATTATAGCGTCCGAGTCAGGATTCTAAGATATTTTGACCTAAAACGAAAAAAATTGCATATGTGACGAAATTATGTCACAATACATACTTTCCAAAAAAAAAAAAAAAGAATTAAAGTTTCTTTTATTTTTGAGACTAACCCAAAAATCATCAAACAACAAAACAAAAGGAGATAAAGGTATCTATTTAAACTAGAAGTAAGACAAATATCAAATGTCTTAAGAATGAAATGTTGTTTTAAAGAAAAATAGAATAAATCCATTACAATTTGGTAAGTCAAAAACAATTAGGACTAAACAAAATTGCCTAAAAGAATTTAATTACTATAAGAAATTAAAAATTACCAAGTCAATAGAACAGTTAAGCAGAAATAAGGCCGCTGTCTAATTGACTTCCACCACCAATAAATACAAAATACCAACTCCGTCTTTTAGATCAGCTAGGCTACCATGGCCGCTGTCTTTTTTGACCTCTTAACATCAAAAATTTATAAAAGAAACACCGTCATTAGATCAGTTAAGCAACCTTGGCCACTGTCTATTCGACTACAACCTTAACAAAACATTTTTTCAAAATAAAAACGCCGTCATTAGATCAGTTAAGCTACCATGGCCACTGTCTATTAGACCCCTAATACCAACAATCGAAAATCTATAAGAAAACTCCGTCATTAGATCAGTTAAGCAACCTTGGCCACTGTCTATTAGACCAAAACCTTAACAAGTTTATTAAAAACTCATTCTAATAAATTTCAATTCAGCAATCAAATACTGACTTGAACCTCTACTACCAATATGTAGATAAGATCCCTAAAAGACATCTTTTCCTATTTTCAGAAATCGAGAACAATTCCCGCTGAAAGTGAAGGAAGCACAATATGTAGTGACCGGCGCATCCCTAACTCCGATTTTCCGTTCACTAACATATGCCCAAAAAATATGTTGGCTATAAAGAGCATAACCAAAATTGTTTTTGTGACCGAGGCAACACCAATCGATTTTTCGATGCACAAAGAACAAGCGTATTTGCAAAGGCAAATACAAAAATTATGCAGTGACCGGCGCATCCCTAACTCCGATTTTCCGTTCACTAACACAATATCAAAAGGGTGAGCAAAGTTACGAACAAACGCGTTGAGCAAGACTACAAACAAACGTGTCGAACAGAGCTACAAAATTTCCTTTCAAAACAAAAAGTTGAAGAGGAACAAAAATTTTCAATCGAAGAATACTCTTATTATAGTATCCTTCCAACTCGAAAAGTTCAATAGCAAGCAGTAGTGGTCGCAAGACACCACTAGTTTGCCAAAAATGTGTGACTAGAACAATGGTCAAAGTCAACAAAATCCACAAGTGTCGGGTCCAACCAACGCTTGGTAAATGTCCCTATAAACCATTGTAAAAGCAGAGTAAAGTCCATGAAGTAAATCCGGTGAAAGGTCAAATCCGTATTTTAAATACTAGACTAAATCTACTTACAAGTACATATGACTCAAATGGTCTTATAAAATTAAGGATCTAAAAATTAGGGTTATCTATAAGTACATAACTACTAAAAGCTATAGTGTTCTAAATATCAAAAGTCTATTTGTCTAATATTCACAAATAGCGATGACAAACACTATTATTAAGGAATGAAAATAAATTCCTTATAAAAAAGTTAAGTTTAGAAACTTTTTAACCTAAAATAAAAGTTAAAGTTAAGGTTTCTAACTTTAAATGTACAAAATATACATGAGACCATAAGATATTGCCAAAAATGCAAGGATCTCTAATATATTTACAAAATAAGATCTTTTGATGACCGATAAGGTAAATAGGTAATTGCGGAATGGCAATTAATGTTTAACTAGAAGTTATTCAATAAGAGTTTAATTTGTCTAAATTATTTTTTAACCAAAATCCAAAATGTTATGTTCACCTAAGTTAACATTTTTGAGTTTAAAATAATGTATAGTATTAAATCTTTAATAAGATGTGTTGAGTTTCCTTTCAAAAATCATCTTCATTACCCGAACCTTGCATACTTCATATCACATTCATCATCATACAACGGGTGTCCCCAAACATGGTATCAAGAATAAACTAAACAAGTTTTAAATAATAATTAGAAAGTATGTAATTAGAATTTAAGAATAATTTTATAAAAGTGAAGCTAATATTTAATTATATCTTTTATATGATAACGTCCAGTTGTGGTTTTATCCATTCCCTCAAAACGTAGACATTAGGAGAAATTTTCTGAACAATTTCACACTTAATAAACTTAGGTGCTAGCTTAGCTGAAAAATATGTAGGTGCACTAGATTGCACGAAACTTCTACGCCATACCACATCTCCTACATCAAAAGTAATTGCTCGACGCCCTTTATTATAATAGGTAGCGTTTCGCTTATAAGCTTTTAAAAGACTAGCTTGAACTTTATCAAATATTTCACCAAGTGAATTTAGTGAATGAGCAAAAGACTCACGAGTACCAAACTCGAGTTGATTTAAATTATCAAAAGAATTACTAATACGGTGCAATGAAGCATCAAATATAAGTTCTCTTCCAAACATCAGGAAATTAGGGGTAAATTCTGTCACCAGACTAACACTGTTATTTAAAGCTAATTGAACATTAGGTAAAAATTTAGACCACGTTCTATGATCGCTTTTAACAAAACATGAAATGCATGTTTCTATTGTCTTATTATACCTTTCTATAGGATTATTTTGAGGTGTATAAATAAACAGTTATAAAATATCTTTGTAATATTAAAGCTTTTCAAAAAGTCTACAAACATTTTGGAAATAAATTGGCTACCATTATCTGCCACCAAAATCTTAGGTACTCCAAATTTTAGGAAAATTTCCTTTTCAAAAAGTTTACTAATAACACGAGAAGTTGCATTTATCATGGGAAAAATCCAACAATATTTAGTAAAAACATCTACAACGCTTAAAATATATCGGTGTCCAGAATATGACTTGGGCAAAATTCCAATTATATCAACTGATAACATCATCATTGGTCTATCTACGATTTTAGGATTAACCATCTTACCACAAGGAGCTGAAGTTGAATGTTTATAAGCTTTACATACATCACAGGAAGAAATGTATTTCTGTACGTCTCCAAACATTCCTTTCAAAAATAATGTTGTTTTAATTTTCCTAAAGTTTTATGAATTCCAAGGTGACTCAATTAACATCATCATGATTTGAACGAATAGTATCCATAATATGTTCTTTGGGAATGACTATTTTCCAATTCAAACGACTATTAACATCAAATTTATTTTTACAAAATCGATACAAAGTATTGTTTTCAACTCTATAATTTCTTATTTTAGTGGGGTATTTTTGACAATTAATAAAGATTTTCTATACCAAGGGTCTTCTATTTCATCATCAGGATTAATAATATCAACTGAAGAAACAAATATTGAATCTATTTGAATTCTAGATAATGCATCAGGAACTTTATGTAAAGAACCTTTTATGTAAAATATCAAAAGTAAACTGAGATATTCTAGCAGCCCAACGTGCTAAACGTCCACTAGGATTATTAAGTTTCATAAGCCATTTTAAACTAGCATGATCTGTTACAACGGTAAATTTCATTCCTTCGACATAAGGTCTAAAATGTTCAATTGAGTCTAAAACTGCCAAAAGTTCACGTTCGGTAGTACTATAATTACGTTCACATTTGTTAAGAGATCTGGAGTAATAAGCAATAGGGTGTTGATTATCATTATCGTCTCTCTGGCTTAAAACACTACCAATTCCCACTCCACTGGCATCGCAATCTAAGTAATATGGTTTTTCAAAATTAGGGCATTGTAAAACAGGTGCAAATATTAATGCTTCTTTTAAACTATTAAAGGCTTTCTCAGCTTCATCATTCCAAACAAAGTTATTTTACCTTTTTACTACCTGAAGTTAATTTAGTTAAGGGTGCGGCAATATAAGCGAATTTATCAATGAATCTACGATAATATGAACACAATCCAAGGAAACTTCTAAGTTGTTTTACAGTTTCTGGGCGAGAAAGTTTTCTATAGCATTCAATTTAGAAGGATCAGTATGCAATCCTTGACTGTCTACAACATAACCAAGATATTTAAGTTTTCTTTACAGAATTCACACTTTTTCAAGTTAACGGTTAAACCTGCGTCTCTAAGTATCTCATATACTCTACGTAAATGATCAATATGGTCTGAAAACAAGGAATCTATCAGGATAACATCATCCAAATAACAATACAAATAATTATCAAATTCAGGACCAAACAGTTTGTCTACAAGTCTTTGAAGTTCAGCGGGTGCATTTGTCAAACCAAATGGCATTCTAACAAATTCGAATAGTCTTTTCCAGGTACCACGAATGCAGTCTTCTCACGAGAAGATTTTTCTAATTTAATTTGCAAAAACGCTTTAGAAAGATCGATAGTCGTTATATATTTACATCCCCGGAGGCTATCTAATATCCTAGAAGGGTATGGTAAAGGGTAAGAATCTTTAACAGTAATGGAATTTAAACGTCTTGAATCTAAACATAATCTAGTTCCACCATCTCTCTTCTCAACTGCTAGTACAGGAGAGCACCAAGGAGATTTAGAAGGTTGTATAATTTCTTCCTTTAATAAAACTTTCACCTCATCATAAAGTTCTTTTTTTTGTTTAGCAGGACTCAAAGGCCAATATCTACTTTTAAATGGTTCGCCATTAGTAATAATCTTATGTTCAACTAAAGTTGTAAGTCCTAAACCTTTTTCTCATATGAAATATCTTCAAACAAAGCTATAGTTTTATCTAACTGAATTTTCTCGGAAGGAGTAAGATTAACTGCAGAAGTTACGGCACAGACTTGAGGTTTATCATGATGTACATACTCAATATTCCTCCATAATTCCTTAGCCAAATCAAACCTTAACCAAAAGTCAAATCCTAGAATAAATGGTAAGTCAAAAGATGGTATTATTAAAATTTAACAAGTTTACAAACATTGTCTATAACAACAGGCAAATTCATAGTTCCTATAACTTTACGAGCTGAGCCATCAGCGGTAAATGCTGAGCTATCATTAGGGTAAATGGTATAACCTAAACGTGAAAATTCAATGTGTTGGCCTGCACCAAGAACACATGAACTGGAACCACTATCCAAAAGTCCATTAAATGTTTTATTATTAATTGAAAATTTTTAAAAGGGTCTAGTGTCTTTTTATTGACAACTAACACAGGAGCAATTCGGTAATTCGAAAAGAAAGCTTTCAAATATTTAAGCCATTCTGAAAATTCTTGTTTACAAGTTTGGTTATTTGGTTTTAAATCATTATTGAATTTACAAGTTTTATCTGATCTATATTTATTATCTACTATCTTCATCGGGTTCCTACGAATTTCTTCAAAACTCGAGCCCGATGCGCTACTAGTTTTTGAATTATTGAAAGAGGTTTTATTCGAACGACAAACGTCACAAGTTCTAATAGTTACGCCCAACTTATGGCATTTAAAACAAATAGGACCAGGTATGGTCTTACAATTTCTATATGTATGGTCTGTCGACTGACATTTTAAACAAAGCATTTCTTCAGGTTTAATTTCCACAGCATTAAAGCGAAATTTATCTTTACTGACTTTATTTCTTTGAATCAAAGCTTCCACTTCTTTAGCTTTAGACATAAGTACATCAAGAGTTTCTACAGGGGTGTCCGACTATGAAAGGTTGATAAACAGGTAACATATGATGTTTCACTAGAGTAATCAAAGTAGTTTCTGAAAGAGGGTTACATAAACGACGAGACATATCCATAACATCAGTAATAAAATCAGGAAGTGACTCCTTATTCTTCTGATAACGGGAAGTTAGTTCTTGGTTCAGATGGTAATCATAATCTGAAGAATCGAAACGCTTCAACAAAGCAAGTTTAAGAATAGACCATGAAATAACTTGTGGCCTAACACCTCTATACCATTTAGTAGCAACTCCTGTAAGTAAGTCCATAAAACAGCTAACCAAAACATGTTCATCAAAATTCCTAAACAAGAAATATTCCTCTACTCGAGTAATAAATTCTCGAACACATGTGGTTCCATCAAAAGTATTCCTCCTCTTCAAATCTGGAAGTTTAGTAGTTGAAGGTAAATGTTTCATTAATTGAGTATTCACAGAAGGTAATGTCTGCGTATGAGTACTGTTGTAAGGTACTTGGTCTGGTAAAAATGCATGTAAGTTTTCATCCAATGGATTCTGAGCAGAAACAACCGTTTTCTCAACACGTTGCAATACCGATGGACTGGCAATAACATGAGGAGAGACTTCTCCGTCACAAGGTGGAAACTGTACACTCTTGTCCATTATGACAAACTCCAACAAACAATATTCAAAAACAATCCAAAACTCACCTCAGAAAATTGTTGAAAGTCAATAACAAAATTGTCATCCAAAAACTAATCCACAGGAACAAGTGAAACCGAGTGAAACCCTAGTATTCCAAATTATCTTCAACTGGTTATAAGTTTAATGTAAATTATAGTTTTTAAATTATTTAAAGTTCAAAAGTTTTGACAGATTGTAAATAACTTTTAAGTTAAAACAGGTAGATAATTTTTTATGCAACTTGAATTCACAATGTGTATAATATCTAGTAATAGCTTTAAACTTCTTAATTATAACCACATGTTAAGCAAGGTCGCTTATGTTCATCTATAATATTATCATAAACTGATATACAAAGTGTGTAACAATAAACAAGGTATGTTTTCAAAATGTAAACTAAGTATTAACCATTAGTATTACTTCCAGAGTAAATTTTCAAATATGCAATCGCAGAAAATTACAGCAAGATGTTTTTCAATAATGAAATTGTTTTAAATCAATATAAGTAATGTTTAGAACTTTCTCATATGAAGTCAAATCTTTACACCTTTACAAATTCTTTGTTGATTTACAGTAAGGTAAATATTGTCACAAGCTATGAGCTAACTTCTCTTCCATAATATAAGTTTATCAAAACAACTTAATTAATATGGTATCTATAAAGCTTTACAAAGTATATGCAATAAAAACAGTATCTGATAACAGCAGACCTATTTTATCCTTCAGTTTGGTGAAAATAACAAAGTAAGTACATAGAATGTTATGACATAATATGTGTTCCTAAAATGTTGGAAAAGCACACAATAATGTAACATCAATAGTACATATTAAAAATACAATAGAATAGAATATGAAAGCAACTTGAATTAATTATGTTTATGAGCGATAACAAGCCTTTTTCAAGTCCCTGACTCTAGCGCCAATTGTAATATTTTTATAATTGTTTGGTCTTATGTGAATAAAAGTAGGTTGTTGCATGCCAATGGTGAAGAGAAATACTTACCATGTATAGAAATGTTCTAGGAAAACAAATTTATATGTTTATCGAGCGCCAGTCTTCCTTCTACTAATAAAAAAAGTTTGCTTACGGATAGATAAAAAATTGGAGAGCAATGTTTGAACTTCTAATCGGGGCCTTGGAGGCTAAATTAATCTATGAAGTAAAACCATATATAATTTTAATAATATTTATTGTTAAAGATTATATGTAATATTAAAGGTGTGTTATCGCTTAACGCTATACTATAATTAATTAATAATTTAGTTTCTAAAGTCCATGAAGTTGTACAAGTAATTTCTTATTTCAATTTATAAATATGTTAGTTATTATTAGAATGTAATCTATCTATTCAAACTATTAATTCAAGTTGCGATAAAATTATCTTAAACCAATAGGTTAAAATTTTCCTATTGGAAGCATAAAGTGATTCTTATCTGACCTTCTATCATCCTCAATCCAGCCGCCATCACGAAGAAAGTTGAAGAAGGCGGGCGGTGCCGTGGAATTAGGTCTTATTAGATACTAAAGAGAACACCAAAATATTCTTCCTGAAGGGAAATATATATGTTGAATTTATATGTTCAAAAAACTAATTTGTAATTAGGTTACCCTAGTATAAATACTTATGGCCTTTTAATATAGGTCCATAGAAAAAATATTAATAAGATCTATGTAGTAATTAGAAATGAATACTACATAGGGGAAAATAAACGGGTAAAACCCTACGGGACTATTCCACGCGGTATAAATAAAACGCTAATTCTTGCACGCGGTACATGATCTCAGCAGACAAGACGAGAAGAACCGGAACTCAGACAGGAATCCAGGCAGGAAACCAGACGGGAAAGCAGACAGGAAACCAGACGGGAAAGCAGACAGGAAACGCCTTTCATATTAGGCTGGGGACAACAAGAATTGTCCTTAGCATTCTGATCGGAAAAATATGGCGTCATGTACGCGTGCTTCCTTTCACAAAAAAATTAAAACTCACCGTTTCCTGGAGAAAAAATGACGGCGGGTTCCACCCTGCCTAAAAGCAGTGAGGACTTCGCCTCTTTTAGAAACAAGGGCTTCTTGCTGAAACAATTAAAACGACACTTGTTCGATAAAAAAATCCAAGAACACACTTTCACCAAAAAAATCTAAAATATGGGTTCGATCAACTCACGCACCTTTATAAGAATTCATTTTCCCAAATTACTAGGGGAAAATCCAATAGATTGGCTCCGATTTCTCCGGATTAAGAACACAAAACCGACTTCTTTAAATTTTGGATGGAAAAATGACTCCCCGTCGACGCAAGCGCCGACGGGCAAGTGACAGAACTCATCAATTTTACCATCGATCAAACCAGTCTGACAGTGACATTTCCACTCCATCCGAAATAGTTATTGTTGTCAACGTCACCCGTCAAATCACAGTTTCGAGACAAAATACGTATTATAGCGTCCGAGTCGGGATTCTAAGATATTTTTGACCTAAAAACGAAAAAATTGCATATGTGACGAAATTATGTCACATTAGTTACTCCCAAAGAAGTACTAAATGAGATAAACTTAAGAATAAAGCTCTAGTTAAACTTACCACACTGATCAATGCTGCTTTCAGGCTGCGGTATGTGCCTGATTTGTGGAAAGTAACTGAAGTTATAATGATAGCAAAACCTAGCAAGCCTCCTCATAAAGCAGCGTCATATAGGCCCATATCTCTGTTGCCTGTCATATCAAAACTGTTTGAGAAACTTTTGCAAAAGTGACTGAAACCAACCCTAGAAAACAAAAACTTGATACCAGATCATCAGTTGGGATTCAGACAAAAACATTCTACGATTGATCAGGTTCATAGGATCACTAAAATCATAGAACAAACCCTTGAAGAAAAAAAAAAGAAGTGTGGCACTCGGGGACTGCCGCGGTAAAGCTATTACATGTTGCATGCATTTTTATCAACATAAGCAATAGGGATGTTAACATTTTTTCCGAATTGCTTTTATTTTGAAGTGTTAAACATTTGTTTACCATAAAAACATACAGCCGAATAGAGAACCTCCTCCTTTTTTGAAGTCGGTTAAAAAATGCAGAGAAGTATACAACCTAGTCAGTCTTCGACAGCTAAGAGCATTTAGTCTGTAAAGCTAATACAAATAAGATTCAAAGTCGAATGACCGAGTGGGGAGGACGGCGTTACGGCCTTCCATCCCTCTTTCTTGTGAACATAAGAAAGAGATGCCCGATCACTAAAATTCGGTCCCCAGGCCCGCGATAAAAGCTATGCAATAGCTTAAAAGTGTATTGTATATTATATAATGCTCTACAATATTTTCAAAAGAATAATCCTAAATGGTCCTATATAAAAATCAAAACGGCGCGGTTTGTGAACTGTTAAGTAAGTGAGTAATTTTTTTAATTGGAGTTTTTTTTGGGTTACGTACTGACACAAGTGACTCAGAGCAGGTAAATACAATAAATTGATAACGGATGATGAATTATGAGTACCTACTGAAATATTTGGTAAAACAATTTTGTGAAATACCAAATTGCAATGGTAGAGTTTTGTAAAAAGGTTTTAAACGTTAAACTTTAAAATTAGAACTAAAATTATTTTAATCCGAACTTAATAGCTTTAGTATTTATAACACCAAATGTTAATATAGTTGAAAATAATATAGAACATAATTTTAAGCAAATGAAAAATGTCAGAAGTTTTTTTTTACTGATTGAACACCATTGTTTACCTAATGCGTATAACATAAAGAAACAACACAATATAAATGACCACACCATGAAAAATTTGGGTACACAATCTGTTGATCACTAAAGAAATTATACAGTCGATTTTCGGATTTACTATGTTAGGTACTTATTTTTCGTTACCGAAATCGATGAATAAAAAAATATACCGACTAATGTTCTGCCCTCCTAATGAAGAACAGCGCATTCGACAATTTTAGCGAAATTGAGTTGTATACATATTCGGATTCTCCGTAACGGGTTCTATTAGGATCAATCACCCGTTTTTTTGTATGTTTGATAGTAAAGAAAAAATTGAAAGCATATAACAACGTAAGTGCAATATTTTGACATCTTTCCTAAGAATTAACAGCGTATGGTTCATTACTTGCAAAAATTAAGTGATAAATACTAGTCATACGTATCATATGTGCAGATGCGATATTAATCGCTAGAAATACTAGATTGCGATCTAAACACTTGCTAAGCTTAAGCAACCTATTCGCCGCCTACGATGTTTATGACTGGTAATTAAGAAACATTTATTATAAAGATACTAGAAATAAAACCGCAATGCTTCTTACTGTTTTTATATCAATAGTAAACTTTTTGAAAAATATAGCCATCCTAAGCGTAACTAACGCATGTAATACACATGCGATGCTTATAATTAGTAGGAAGCTTCAGTGCTGGGCTAACGGGGTAAGCGCGGGGGGATTCGAGCGCGGATCTTTGTCATTCGCGCTCAGTCATTCTAGGCGGACCCACGTCGCGTCGCATCACGCGAGAATTTTGGCGCGGAACAAAATTATGGTAAGTCTACTTTTCATGTATTGGCGCTTACGTACTTTTGAGTACTAACTACTTGCGTTAGTAGAGTATTCTGCGTACGCGCGCTATTTTACCTATTGATTTAAGTATAATGATTGTCTAAGATCTTGTTAGGTTAAACATGTCATGCGAATATGTAGGTACATCATGAATGTTCATGTCTTACCCCATAACACCATAATATAAAAAGGTATCGTTGTTGGAAGCATAGATAAGTAAGTTCTACATATAAAATGTTACCGAAAAAATGAATCGTGTTTGGTATCAAATAAATTCGTGTTAAGAGTGTAGCTACCCCATGCAATATTTCAATATGCAAAGAAATGCACTATTTATTGAATATTTTACTTATATAAGTTGATACCATCTGTAGTTAGACAGGCGTCATGGCTCAGTCGGTAGTAGTGCTGTGGGTCGTGGGCTCGATTTCCACCGAGAGAAAAGATTTGTGTGTGGCAAACATAGATGTTTGTTCTGTGTCTGGGTGTTACTATGTATCATAAGTATGTGTTTACAAAAAAAAACCTATATAAATGTATTTATTTATTTATTTATAATTGTATTCTATCAGCAATCAAGTTTCCATTGCTTTGCTTAGTTTGGAACTAGAGAGTGTTGTGTGATATACATGTCCAAGAGTATTTATTTATTTAGTTTAAGCAGGTTTATGTAATAATTATTAATCCTCTTTTTACAGAAAAATGGCTGGGAGGCGTAACTTACTAATTTTAGGGATGGCCAAGCAGACACAAGACCATAAAAAACTAATATACAACAACTATGGACCAGACCACACGATTTTAAAGATCATGAAGTGATTTTTAATCATCAGTACCGCAATGAATATGACAATTCCTTCAGATTTGTACAGTCTTGCGATCTTAATAAACTTAAAACAGATTTACTCTATCAAAAAGAACCCGATATAACCTCACTGTTATGCACGGAAGAATTACCTCCTTCCGATACAGAAAAGATCCGTCTGATATATGGCATAATTCAGACGATAGCTGTGTAGACAAAGATTACATCCCCGATTCCTATGAAAGCAGTTCAGAAGAAGAAAATGTAGAGAACGGTACAACTAAAACACTACTAATGAATAAAAGTGAAAATCAGCTACAAGAAGTACAAAACAAACTCACAAGAGAGCAAACCCCCGATTTACCAACGGAAACTGGAAGTAATTTAACTGAAGAGCAGTGTTCTGACTTACCGCAGGAAACCGAAAACGATCTCACGAATGAACCGAACAATAACGTAGCCAGACCCATAGAAAAAAATTTGCTAGAGGAACAGGATAATAACATGTTAGAAACAGACAACGCACTTGTTCAAACAGCAGTTATTAACCATAATCCAGTGGTTCTTGGTTTAACCAAATCAGGAAATCCTAGAAAAAGGAGAAAATTTGAAGAAAGTCTGAAAGAAAGACAAGCCAAGAAAAGGAAAGAACAAGATGAAAGAACATTGCTAAAGGATCCATGCAATATGTCAATATGCAAAAAAAAATGCACTATGAATATAACTGATGATCAAAGAAGAGAAATTCATGATAAATACACAAGTTTGAATTTTGAAGCAAAAGGCCTATTTATCAAATGTCTTATTGACGAAAAACCAGTGCTGAGAAGATTAGAAACAAGCAATAAAAAAAGAACAATTACTTATAAGTACTATCTTAAAGCCAGTAGTTTAGAGAGAACTGAAGTATGTAAAATCTTTTTTTTGACTACTCTTGGATACGACCCTAAAAATGATAGTAAAATCAGAAACGTGATGAAAAAAGAGATTGATGAACAAAAAAATTGTCGCGGAAACTACGTAAGAACTAACAAAATCGACAAAGACATTATAAAAAACCACATCCAAACGTATAATCCTTGTATTTCCCATTATAGACGAGAACACGCACCAAACCGCTTATACCTTCCGAGTGACCTTTCAGTTTCTGAAATGCATAGGCAATTTTGCGAACAAATGCCAGGTACCAAAGTGTCTTTGGAGTTTTATAGATTGGTTGTTAAAAATGATATGAATATATCATTCGCCCACTTGGGCCATGAAGAATGCGAGACATGTGCCATATTTGATAAACATGATATCAATCATAAAGATGACCCAGACATAGCATGCGACACTTGCAATACTTACATATCTCACAAAAAGAGGTATGAAGAAACTCGTTTATCCTACAAACATGACGCTAAGATTGCAGAAGAAAATAAAGCTAATGTTTTTTACTCAGCTGATTTACAAAAGGTTATAATGTTGCCTAGGATAGATCAGTTTAAAGCCGCAATATTTTGCCCACGCATCGTTGCATTTAACGAGAGTTTCGTTCCTCTCGGCAAGACAACTGCTGAGCATGTACCTTTTGCGGCTCTATGGAATGAAACTGTTTCGGGAAGAAATCAAGAAGACATAATATCAAGTTTAAGATCGTTTCTTCTCTACAAACGAGACTATGAAAACATAACTCTTTGGCTGGACAATTGTGCCGCTCAGAATAAAAATTGGGCCTTTTATCTTTTTTGGTGACCATTGTTAACAGTGAGCATATAAACGCTAAAGTAATAACACTCAAATATTTTGAGCCTGGACATAGTTTCATGTCTGCCGATGCGTTTCACCACCAGGTAGAAAAGTCGTTGAAGAAAAGGAACAAAGTCTACGACTTTTCTGATTTCGTAGATTGTGTTGGGTTGGCCAATTCTGGAAAGAATTCTGTGAAAGTCATGGCTTTCACAGACTTTTTTAAATACCAGGATTTGTCATCCCAGCACAAGCTTCGAAAGATGGAGCCGCGCGTATATTTGAAAGACGTCGTATCCGTACAAGTTGTAAGGGGATGCTTTTTACTGAAATACAAAACAAGCCACGTACAAGAAGGTTATGAGTCATTGGATTTTCTGCAATTGAAAATATTGAAGTCTCAAGAGTTCCCAGAACCAAAACAACGAACTGAGCCTCGAGGCATTGATCATGAGCGCAAAGCGGCTATCGTCTCGAAACTCGTGCCTCTCATGCCGGCCAACAGGAGAGAATTCTGGTACAATTTGCCTGTTTCATCTGACTGTGACGACTAAAGGCTCTTTAGTTATTACGAGTGAAACAAGCATATTGCACCAGGAATCTCTACTCTAAATTACTGGTTCAATAATTATAACATGTTTTTTTTCTAGGTCAGTAAGTACCTACGTTGATTTGGAAGTCAATTTTTTGTTTTGTTTTCATTGTTGTAGTTTAACATTTGTTTTGTAATAATTAATGTTTAAGGAAACCTGATTTGGATCTCAAAACTAGATAGTAATGTAATTTTTATTATTGTGGCATTGAGACTGATTATGAGTAATATAAATGACACACAGTGCATTATTATGTTATATAGTAAATAAAGTTAATTTTATAAAATTCACTTGAATTTTCTTTTAATTATACTCAGTAAAATAATTATATATTAAAATATTATATCGCATTTACATGCATTCCATGGCACAGATACTAGTCATAACCAGCTTAAGTTCTCATTTGAAATTGTAATAAGTAGGAAAATGATGACGCGATATAGTCATATTACTAGCTATTAGCATCATAATAACGCTTACCTAGGCATATGCAACGCATTTGCTGCACATGCGTTGTATGTGCTTAGTAAAGTCCAGAAATTTAATTCAAGTTTCTTAGTCATAAATATTTTTTGATTCGTCATTAAATCAATAAGAAGTATACACGTTTCTATGTTACACGATATGAAAATAAATATCCTTGGTCATATATTCCAAATTTTTTTTTTTTTAATTTCTTTTTAAATTTTCATAATAAAACTTTTTTTACAACAAAAAATTGAAAAAAAAAATTTGCGCGCGTTTTTCTCAATTGTTGCCGCCAGGCAGATGCGTTGTTTATGGTTAGGTGGGCAGTGTTCCCGGGTTGGTTTTACGGTAGTAAATATTAAAAAATTACCGGGGTTAGGATAATACACTTTCCTGTAACTCTTAGTATTAATGTTTCATTCATAGTGTACATTAGTAGTGTACATAGGTCTGTATGTAACATTACGGATGGCAATATAGAAAGCAGAACAAAACCACATATCTACAAATACAAGAATATATATTGATAGCAGAAATATATTAGGCTTGACTTCCGAAGTTGTCTCAGAAAATAAAACTATAGCAGTCCTATGTAAGACGGTAACAGTAGGTATACCTAGCCTAGGTGTTTGTGTTGACTGGTGAGGAGAGGGTATGTTGGGTAACCGCTCCCGACGCGGTGCACCGCGGTGTCTCAGCGCTAGTCTACCACGAATCGCGTCGCGCACCTGCTGTGTGGTCATTGACCAACATTCACCCGAAAACATCGAGAAAATATCACCTACATTCTCTTATAGTCACGCATACTGACATAGTTCTTTATTGAGAGTTGCCAGCAGTGTTGTGACTTTTGTGTGTAGGCGAAACACGCAGATTCGTCCTTAGGTAACGTTTGCTAATAGTTATGTAAGGTTTTATACATTCAGTTGCATTATTCGTGTTATTGCACGCAAGAAGGTTGAATACTTGAACTGGCCCAGCGTCGCCGGCGTGCGTGGTCACATAGCTTCAGTTAACCTGAAAAATTATTCAACCGTTTTTAAGTGTTTATAAATAGTGATAGTGAGAGAACCCCCCTACCTTCCTGTCGGGAACAATGAGTTAGAGGTCTGAGCCTGCACGCCATGGAGTATACGAGCGTGATGCTGTCTGTTGTTCTCACTGAGAAGAAAAAACTAGTAAGAAAAAATTCTGCGCATCGCAAAAGTTGCAGTTATTCCTTATAAATAGCAACCCGACGTAAACTTGGATTATTTCCTGTAACAAATAGTTTCGAATACACAATCATCTTACAACTCGAAGTTGTCTGTACGATATTTAATTTAAGGTAATCATTGTTGATTACACGGCACTTGTAATTGTAAGACTTCAAACTGGTGTAAGCCATGAAGCTTACATAAACAAAAATGAATTATAGAATAGACCCTAAAAGTTTAAACCGACATTTTAGTATATATAAGCGTTTCAGTTACAGTTCAGTCAGTTAAGTTCAGTCGCGCGTCAATTCTATTGAAATAAAAAAGCTTTTAGAGCGGGATAATTATGGCAAAGAACTACGCAGGTGAAACCGCGAGACTAGTGAACTAAATGAGGTGATACTGTACGTACATAGACGAACCATATAACCATGGTTATACCACGGTCTATTAAACTATTATTTTTACTGTGGTTATACAGACCCTTTTACCTATATACCTATTGCACTATTAGCGCTGGAATCGTATCATTGGATAAGGTGAGGGTCGCACTTGTAAATATGCAAGAGTGTGAGATCATCGCACCGTTTGCTTTTCAGCGAGACAGACTGGCTTTGCAATCGAGTGCAAATAAATTACTTTTATGTTATAAATACGGATGTTTGTCTGGATGTTTCAGTGTACTACTCTTATACCCTTATTTGTAGCATAAGCAGCCCACTAAATGTTTCCACTGCTGCGACTCAGGGCCTTCTTTTCTTACAAAGTCTGGCCAAAATCCACCGCGCTGGTCCAGCGGGAGTTGGGATGACGTATGACTTCGAAAGACTCTAGGAACATGTTGGTTACCTCACGATGTTTTCCTTCACTGGGTTTTTAAGTTAGCGCCATTACACACATGCATTCGAAAAAACGGTGCGCGTAGGATTCGAACCAGAGGCGAAGTAACTATTTTCTGATCTGTGCCAGAGGCTCCGGATCGACAGTTGCCATTCACCCGACTAGACCACTCATAAGTTGCTCTAGACCAGCAATAACTTAAAATACACATGTACTTGTATGATATGTTATTTTTTCCATTAATATTTATACATAAAATAAATCCAAAAAGCACTTAGCCTAAGTTACTAAGCCTCGAACGTGGGATTTCGTTGCCACTTTCGTACAACAGCTGGATTGAGGAATGCTTTGCCTGAGTGAGTTTTGTCCGATGGATATTACCTCTACAACAATTCGGATATCTTCTACATGTTTAGATTTAATCGTTTTTTTTTTCTCTGTAAAACTTACCTTTTTTTATGTGGGGATATACTTTTACGTATGCCCACCATGCAGGTGAATTGTGGGGTATGTCGGGCTCGGCGCCATGGGAGTCAACATGGTGCCCCTACCGACTGAAACCCCCACAGGTTTCTCCGGCATGGCCAGGGTCAGGATCGCGGGGTCGCTTTTCGCAATCCCATCAACGACCCTGACCCACCTGCCATCGCCCTTGCGGGCCCACCTCGCGGGGGGTGGGCATCCACACCCCCGCATTGGGATCCAGCGACGCGCCGGAAACCACCAGCGCGTCACCTCCTCGGGAAGGCCTATCCCTAGGTAGGGTGTCAGATGGCCCTTAACGTCCGACACCTCAGGCCTTCCAGTGGAGATGGAGTGCGAGCCTGAGTGTGCCTTCAGGCTCGCCTCCGTGTCCGCTTCCGCCTCAGTGAAGGAGCGAGAGGTTTTCGGGTCGCGCTCCTCCACCTCACACGACCTCTCACTGTCAAGCATCACGGCGAAGATGGTAGGCAGCGAAGATCCGCCCTCACCACCGCGGCTAGGGATAGCCGCGGTTCCGCCTCTATGGTCGCGTCGCGGCCCTTGTCCTTCCACTGAGCACTCTGCAAATCAGAGCGCGCATGGAAGACCCTTATCTGGAAGACTTAGGAATTTTACTTGGTCTATATATCAGCCGAGTAACCCTCCCAAGTCCTCCAGCCCCCCTCCTAAACCTCTACACGCACTGCTCAAGGGGGTGAGGAGCGCGTGTAGAAGTTCCCAGCTCCGGCCGGGATTCGCCATCGCACAACAAATTGCCACCGAGGCAAGTTGTTGTGTGATTCCCAGGGTGCACCACGTGGAGGTTCCCGAGCTACGCACCCTTGTAAAACGTACCTATTCCATCTTAATTACTTTTTCTAGATGCAAAATGGCAGCGTAATCCTATTAATTCTCACTGCTACCACTTTTTACCACACTAAGTACATATTTTTTATATCAATAATAATTACTTTTGATCTTTATTAACACAACCAAATTCCAATGAAACCTACACTAAGTACACTAACCTAACATAGCTAATTACTTACACTAGTTTGACGTCGATGTCTGTCTGTCTGTCTGTCTGCTGTCTGTCTGTCTGTCTGTCTGTGTGTGTGTCTGTCTGTGGCACCGTAGAGCTCAAACGGATGGGCCGATTTTAATGCGGTTTTTTTTATTTGAATGTTTATTACCGTGCGGATGTTCTTAGCTATGTTTGGTATATATCGATTCAAGATGGCTGCCTCCACAAAATGGCGGACAATATATTTCTTCACAACCTACCCCAATATGGGTATCAAATAAAAGGGCTTGACTAGTAGAATACTATACACTATGACAAATTTCAAATCCAAGATGGCCACCACCACGAAATGGCGAATTACATTATTTTTTTCACTACTGTCACAATATGGGTATCAAATGAAAGGGCTTGACTAGTAAAATACTATGCACTATGACACATTTCAAATCCAAGATGGCCGCTTCCACAAAATGGCGAATTTTTTTTTTACACCTCCGTCAATATGGGTGTCAAATGAAAGGGCTTGACTAGTAGAATATTATACAAATAACAAATCCGAGGTAGTCGGGGGTTAATCAAATTTTTAATTTTGTTCTTGTTAATATGGGGTTTGCCATCACTCTCTAAAAATTCGCTGTAACTGTAAAAAGTTTGATCGATAAGCCAGCACTTTAATCTGTTTTTGAAGCTGCCGAAACTTAGGCTCTGTAGTGAGTTGTCCACGATAGATATCTACAACACCAATTATGTATAAATAATATTACACGCTTAGGGAAAGGGAGATGTAGAGTTGTTATAAAGCGCGGAAGTTCTAATAACGGTAGCTTGCGATTACTTCTGGTGGCATAATTATGTAACTCCTTATGACACACCATTATAGCAGTACCTACTGGTGATACACTATAAGTAGGTACTTATTTCAATCTCGAATTCAATAAAGATAGTTTGTTAATAATATAAAACAAAAGAAATAGGTAACGAAAATTTGAATATACGAGTACTTATGGCTTAAAGTTATCACATCCATTTATAATTTTATATTATGACGTACACACTCCAAAGATTTTGTACAAATTAGAGTTAGCGCTTTCTGCGCTTACCCAAAGTTATGTCGGTTTTTTTAAATTACTTACCTACTTAATTTAATTTAGAGAGAATAAAAACATATTCATACAGATGCATAGATATGTTGAAAACATGACGCAGGAGGAAATAGCAAGTTTATTATATTTTTAACCGACTTTCTAAAACGGGGGAGGATCTCAATTCGGTTGAATGTTTTTTTTAAGTGAGAATCGATTTTCATGATTCTGTTTTTGTTTGGTAGATCCACACCATTCATTGTAGTCCCATATACATTTTATTGAAATCAGTGTAGTGGTTTTTCAAATAGTAAACAAAAATATAAATTTTCCTAGTTCGTCCTACCGCGCTCTCTCATTGTAACAATATCTTTAGTTGATTTCACAAACGTTATGAAATTTTGCCGAGTGTCTGAGTTTAATTTTAAATTCAAGGCGGTTTTTGGTTTTTCGCAGAAAATTAAATTATTTAATTAACTCCCAACAGTCTTCTCATGACCACGGCAGTTGAAACGTGACAGAAATATCGGGAGATGATAAAAAATGAGTAGATACTGTGTAATGTTTTCAATTTCAGTTTCCTTATCACATTGACTGTAGAGACAGCAATGGTTTTATATTAGTTGAATGACCTTTCTGTGTAGATAAATATTAATAATTGTTTCAATTTTGGCCCAGTGTAGGGAATCCTCGTATTTTGGAAGGATCTGCGACCGGGAGTAGAAAATACGAGCTAATCGGACAAAGACGGGAATAGCTGCGAGTATTTTATTTTGGGGATCTATGATACTTTGCTTAGTTTATTACAAATTTACTCATGCCGCCTGATACTAAGCAACACGACTGTCCATAACAGCAAAGTCAGCAAAGTCGGCTATTTAAACATGATTGAGGCTAGCACTGCACTGTGCTCGTCATCCCGATTCACAAGTAAAGTAATTTATCTCACTGCCCTATTATTTCTTAGGTAATTTTACTCTTCAAATCGGAACACTCAATATTTGCACATTATTGCTTGGCGGTAGAATAGCTGACGATGTGGTTCCCCAGGCGGATACAGCAAAGACTCTTACACTCTTACCATATCTCTCTTACACAAAAATATTACTCAGGGTTCTGAAAATTATTATTTACATTTTAAACATAAAGCGGTGTGCTGTCCTGCACTACTACTATTAAAAACAACGCCAACGTTTGTATGACATTAACGAAGTAATCGGAGTAATAATCAGTTTCCATACAAAAATGTTTTAGCAAAATTTCTTGCTTTTTCTCCATTTCGGTGTGGCCTCAGATGCCCTCTTCCATCGATATTGACGTTCCTTTTTTTTAACCGGGCAGAGCCTTTATTAACAAAACTAAAATACAATGAGAACTACACTACACTACAAACCTACCTAACTACTTAAAAACTAAACAGGTTCCTAATGTTTGTTCCGTACTGTGTTATCTAATAAGGTCTAATAAAATAAGCTTGTTAGGTAAGCCCATATCCACCACCACTAAGGAAAATACTTATTACAGCTTAGCCAGTGCTGCACTGTTTCTCACTGTTATTCAATAAAGGGATGTAATTTTAAAGTCACGTAATACGTTACGCAACGTCTGTTCCGGGTTTTGACAAGATGTATAAGGCCAATTGTAGACAAATGTGAGTTGTTACGAAGGCTTTGTTTATTATTTAATGGTGGATCATTAGTTAGTCAAATTACAATCCGGAGTTGACGATCCGATGAAAACATTCATTTCGTTTTATACCATCACTTTGTTTTTGTTTTGTTTTGTGGGAGAAATGCATAATTACGCATCGTCCGACGCGCCGGCGAGATATGTTGGGCTCGACACCACCAAGAGTAGTTCTACTAACCGAGCTACTGAAAAAGCCGCTCAGGTTTTTCCAGTCGTGTTTTTAAATGCAACGGCAACCCTGCCACTGCAACCGCGGGCTCACCCCTCGCCATACAGAATTGCGCACCCCGCATTTGGTTCCGTGACGCGCAAGGAACCAACGGTGCGTCACCTTCTCAGGAAAATATCGTGCCCGGTTTCGGACGTGCTCTACAGTCTCCAGGCGCAGTCGTTCTTCCACCGAGCACTGTACTGGTCACAGATGAGCGCACGGACGACCCTCCTCTGAAAGAGTTAAAAAAATCTACTTAGTCGATGAGAGTATCAGCCTTCGTCTTCCAGTCCCTCTGCCCCGAACTTCTAGATGCGCTAGAATATTAAAAACAAAAATTTAAATTGATTCATAATGGACGGAATGACAAACGAAAATACCAAAGATCCGAAAATTTCTTGTCTGAGGTCGTTCTTTTAAATTATATAGAGTTATAGGTTATAGGCAAGCAAAACATGAGCCTGTTGGCAAACAACACGCCTGTTCATAAAAGCATACTGCGACGCAGCTATTTGTAAATAAAGACTGCAAATCACTGCCTATTCTTGCTCTCGTCACCCAGATATATAAGATGATTTATTTCTTTGCCCTTATCATTTTCGGGAAACAATGTTCCAAGCCGGAAGACATTATGCTTGCTTAGGTAATAACCTACTGCTTGGCGGCAAAATAACTGTCAAAAGTATGGACGGTATGGTATTATTACTCGTATTCAGGTGGGCTATGCAAAGAATTCTATCACTACAAATCGTGTAATAAAAGGTCAGTTAAATAGCGCTGGTTAGCGGTCAGCGAAAAGTAGGTACGTCATACACTAGCTCAGCCAGCGGATCTGGCGACCCTAACATCGTGCTTGAGTGAAAGTACCAGTTGAATAATATCGAGACCGCCCGACCCACGACGGGTTTTGTAAACACAAACAATGCAAGCAAACGATACATCGAGGTTACACAAGCTGAGCAAGATGCGCGTCGTATTCACTCGAACCTGTTTTTGTAGTAGTAGGACTCTTGGCAGAGTCCGCCTGGGGAAGTACCACACCTTTGCCAGTTATTCTACCGCCAAACAGTAATGTGCAAACATTAACTAAAATTAAAATTATTAATTATTATATAATATAATATACACATTAATTATTTTAATAATAAAATTAAATTTAAATAATTGATGTGTTCCGGTTTGAAGGGCAATGTTTCCAGAGAAATTACAGGGCTTAAAGATATAACATCTTAGATCTCTGGGTGATGAGCGCAGTGCAGTGCTTGGTAATGATTTGGACTCTTCATGTTCCAATAGCTGCGTGTCACTGTGCTGTATGTGGTAGGCATGTTGCTTACCATCAGGCACATGTCTTGCAGGTGCTCGTTTAGTCACTTCTTATAAAAAAAAGGTACTATATATAAACTGGTTTCGTGGTTTCAATAGAACGATCCCATTTACTCAAAAATATACTTGTTAAATTGTAACTAAATACAAGTATTAATTCGATAAAATAACTACTTTGTCTTTGATTTAAGAACTTATATAAGTAAATCTTAAAGGCCTAAGCTGAATTTCGTATTTTAGCACTTAGCCCCAAAAACCATTATTATTGACCCCAAAACTTTTAACAAAATGCCTCCTTAGTGCCCAAAACGCTACACAAGCAAGCAGTAATGTGGAAACACTACTGTGTTCCGGTTTGAAGGGCAACGTTTCCAGTGAAATTACAGGGCTTAGAGATACGAGTATACCATCATAGATCTCTGGGTGACGAGCGCAGTGCAGTGCTAGGTGATTTGGACTCTTCATGTTCCAATAGCTGCGTGTCACTGTGCTGTTATGTGGCGGGCGTGTTGCTTAGGCACATATGCTATTTCCAGTCCCATTTTGTCAGATGTTGTGTTTGCATACTTGTTTTGAAGATTCCTCAGGGAGTTCTGATCTTGAATGTACCTTTACTTCCTATGCAGGAACACTTCATTCTCCAGCAGACGACCGCTGCATAAGGGACCTGTCTTGTCAAGATGATAGTTTGACTTTTAGCTAAGCTATCTGTGTGTTGTGTGACCTATATCTACGAGTATTATCCGGCAAAGACGTGATCTGTTAAATTGTTTTATTGTAATAGTAGCTTACCTATTGGATATTTTTTATCACTGGGACACGGCTTTTGTTTTTTCGTGTCGGACCTTACCTAACGTAGTAGTAGTATGAAGTGCAGTTTTTAACAATAAGAGTAATAGGGTCGCACTTGGCCAGCCAACCTCAGACGTTCTTATGAACGAAAATGGAGTTAAACCTCTTAGAACTTACGAAATTAACCGTTTTATATTAAAAAAATGAATATAAAACTGTTTAAAAGACATAGTTTTAAATTGAGCCAACACTGTTAGCTTGTCCGTATCTGCAAAATCTTGTACCACAGTGATATTTTTTTTGTCCAGTAGAGTGAAGGAGAATCATTTAAAACGGGAGGACTAGCTCGCTAGCGGGTAGATCGAGCGTCAAGATGCGCGTACGCTGGTGGCGCGCCGCGGTGGTTTGCGCGTGCGCTCTCGTGCTGCGCAGTCACGCTCTCCCGCCCGCTACGTTGGGAGACGTGGTGGCTAATGCTGCGAACAGCCTCAACTCTATGAAGGTAATAGGCCATTGTTTTTTTATTAGTGTCCGACCGAAACTGATTTTCCTGCCGAAACCGAAACCGAAACCGAATGTTCGGCCGTGGATTCAGTTTCGGCCGAAACCGAAACCGAAACCGAAACTCACTTGGTCAAGTATATAATTTATTAAAATACTGAAATTTGGTGCATTTTACCTATTATTTTGCCTTAATTAGGCCATGAAATGGAAACACAATATATATCATAATAGGATAGATAAGAAATCAGTAAGAAGTCTTGTAAGTCCTTACAAGTTCTGATAGATGGCTCTAGTTTTCACTATTTTATAATAGCAATATTATAATCAAATTATTTATTTATTGATAATCACATTATTTATATTCAAATCACATTATTTATTTATTTATATTTATTTATTTTATAATAGCAATATTATAGCTTGCTACATATCAGTAATCTGTGATTATAATCTCGTACTTATTTGTACGAGGTTAATTAATAGTGTCCTCGTACCTCGTACGAAAGACTACAAATCTCGTATTTGTACGAGGAACCTCGTACGGTTGGCATCGCTGGTTGCTACAGAACTATCCGAACGGCGCACGATAATTCCCGAAAAGGGCCGACAGCGTACGCCAAAGCGTTGCCGCGGTAAACAAAGTTAGGCGATCGTGAACGTGTTTGAACTTGTTAAGTTTCGGTTTCGGCAAAAGTTTCGGCCGATTTTGGCCGAAACCGAAACTGTGGCCGAAACTTGATTTTTGGCCGAAACTCGGCCGAAACCGAAACCGAACTTTCGGTCGGACACTATTTTTTATAAAGTAGGGAGATTGGACCAGCAAGATGTGTGTCAAGAAAGATAAGATGTTACTTGATGATGATAAGATGGTGCTTGACCCTGTAATAACCAAAACAAAGTACACAGTTTACAACGTGAAGCGACGTGCTGCTTCCCCGTACTGTACTCGTCCAGGGCGACTCTACAAAGATTCCTACTAAGTACCTACTATAATAATTACCCGATCGAGGTAATTAGATGCCGTATTAAAAAATACCAGAGTTTTTACCACCATTACCTCAATTTTCGTTCTGGAAATCGACCGATTCGATGTCAGGATGTTTTTGGCTCAAGTAAGTAATTAAGTACACGTTTGGGATATGGTGGTGACTCGCTAATCACTTATTTTTTCAATATTGTGAGTCTTATTTCATTCTTGGGTGTGATTTTTCATTGAGTCTAATTTCAAACGTAGCTAATTCCATGACAACTTAAAATGTATTATATATATAGTATTTATCATATTGTTCTATAGGTTTTTCTAACATAGTTGTATCCGAGTAAATACGTTACATAATAGAGTTACCTCATTGAAAAAAATGAAAATAACGTCTATTGTGGAAGTAACGAAAGACATAAACAAAAAGGTACCAGAAATACAAAGAGCAAATACACATTGTGTAAGTGTGCACTGGACCCCATACTAGGGTGATCTGTGTTGTGGGATCCAGGCTTCTTCCAATTTTATACAATTAGCAAAAATAGACTGAACTGCCACTTTTGGACTGAATGGCCACCCTCGTTCAGTAAAATGGTTTACTATCCATTTAATGTTTCGGAAGATTCAACACAAAGTACGCTAGACAGATTAACAGTAGGTAGGTAGGTAAGTATAATTGGATTAATACAATCCTGTTTTTAGTACGAAGTTTAAAAAAATCGATCAGAAAACATAAAAAGGAAGAGCAAATAGAACAAAGCCATTTGCATCTAAACGCGCTGGTCAAAATGTCGAAGTTTGCGTAAAGAGACCTTGCTCTACCTCTATTGTAAAAATGTAATCTTGTAATAACGAGACACGTTACATTGCGTAAGTTTAATTGCGTGGTCATCCAGGGATTGTGGCCTAAACAGAAATATCGACGACGGTTAAGCAACGACTGCGCTGCATTGCATTCATAAGTGTTCATTACTTCTCTTCTTTGCACGCTGATCCTGCTATATTTGGCCATCTAAACACATGACTGTCGATTTAAGTATCGTTTATCGCGTAATAGATGTTCTTTGGGGCTTAAATGGCAAGGTATTCGGAGCGTTTTCTTCTCAACCCAATCATACAAAAAAAGGTAGTAGGTAGCGTAGGTAGTAGTAAATTGTAATTTTTATTCTATTTTTCTCCTTTCATCCTACTTTTCTATTATTCTACTTCCTCCACAGTGCAATTGGTATTCGTTCTTTTCTGAGTGACGCATTTTTTTTACTTACAATTTTTAAATTGGTCAAAAAAGACACATCATTATTTTGTTTTTTTTAATTAATAAATTTTTGACAGAAGTTTGGGTCAATAATTAATTAATTATCATTGTGTTTGTAGTTTTTAGCGAAATTATGTAAAATTAAAAATGCTAAATCGCACTTTTCGTACATAATTTTACTAATTTTTATTTGCATTTTATTTTCATTTTATTTTGTGTAAGTATCTAAAACTTTTATTGAAGTGAATACTTCTTTTGACGCACCACAGACAGATTTTTTCGGCTGTGAATTGGCTTGTAGCGTCACGCTTGGGAATGATAAGAAATTTTCGGGTAAACTCGGGACTATTCGTTCATGTGTCAGCATTTCTAGATGGCCATGCTCATGGCCACGCTCTGCGATTTCACCCGCGTAGTTTCCAAATTAAGCTATCAAATTCTGAGTTATAAGTTTTCACTTCTATTGGCAGTTCGGCAGGCTATGTCTGCCAACTTTTTTTCCGCCACATAAACTTGGGTTAATTTTCACGTAATATCTTCTTACCTTACCCAAATAAAAGTTACGTATCACCGAAAGGGCCACATTTTTATTGAGCCATTGAGATAATATTTATGAGATGCCTCACAATTTATTGTAGACACAAACGAGGTCTTAAATTTTAATTGAGCTACATTGTTTCGACTTAACCGCATACTTGGCGAATATCTTTTGCTAAAATGAAGCAATGAGAAATAAAAAGAATTCATTATTCAAACAACTAGTTTGGCAATAATTGAATAAGACAGAGCTCTAGTCAGTCAAACGCAATTAAAGAGGATGGATGGCATAAGTAAAATGTTGGAACTGCAACTTTTCGCACAAAAATTAATTGTGTAAGAAATGTAGTCAAGTTATTATCATTCGCATAGTGAGTAACGTAAATAAATATGATGATCTGATGAAATTATTGGAAACAAAACAAATCTTAAAACGACTTCAAAGAGTTCATGGAGGTACGAGTAACTAGTTAGTTATTTTATGCAATTCTGTATTAAGTATTTCATTTGCCACGTATCGGCCAGCCTGATCATGGGGAGTTTTTTGTTTGACTACATACAGAGAAATTGTTCAATGATAACATAAGCAAACTCAATTACAAATGCTTTAAGTCGGTTTAATGTTTTCCTGCTAAACGAGATGCTATAATATTAACAAAACTGCAATATAGACAAAACGTACCTAGGTAGTAGATCTACTTACTATTATAACATCTGTCCTTGTTAATACTGTTGATTATTGCTATTGACTTGCTGGAGGACCTCGGTGCTATGCTCAGGGACCTCAGTAGAGTATCCCAACAGGTAGGTTTGAGGATGAATATGGACAAGACGAAAGTCATGTCAAATGTTCATGTCTCACCTGTACCGGTTATTGTTGGGAATACCACACTCGAAGTTGTTGACGAATACGTCTACCTGGGTCAAAAGATCCAAGTAGGTAGATCCAACTTCGACAAAGAGGTCCAGCGTAGGATCCAACTCGGATGGGCAGCGTTCGGGAAACTACGGCACATCTTTGAGTCCAGAATACCCCAATGCCTAAAGACGAAAGTCGGAAAGCTATGCTCGGAGTCTCTTTGCGCGACAGAATCCGTAATGAGGATATTCGCAAAAGAACGAAAGTGGCCGACATAGCTCAAAGAGTAAGCAAGCTGAAGTGGCAATGGGCAGGCCACATCGCTCGCAGAACTGACAACCGATAGGGAAGAAAGGTTCTCGAGTGGCGACCACGAACCGGAAGACGCCGTGTTGGACGGCCTCCCACTAGATGGACAGATGACCTCACAAAGGTCGCTGGAAACCGCTGGTTGCAGGTTGCGCAGGACCTATCGTTGTGGAAATCTAGGGGGGGGAGGCCTATGTTCAGCAGTGGACGTCTTGCGGCAGATGATGATGATGATGATGATTACACAAACTTTATGTGCTCAGCAGTAACATCGTTTTTCATCTGTTTTGGGGTTACAGTCATCATGTCGCAAATTAAAAGCTTTCTTCCGTCACTTGGCAAATGGCAGAAGATTACCCTCAATAAATATACATTCACGTTATTCATTACAATTTCCCTTATCATTTCATCACATTTCAATATGTCCTGAATTCTCAGATGCGTTACTGGGTAAGTTGTATCTTTATAATTGCAATTGCTGATGATCATGACTTCCTTGTTTGGAGCTTGTTAGTAATTTACTGAAACAACTCAATTGGCTTTACATTTTATAGTTGAAGTAATGTGCGAGGAAACATATTCTTATTTCATGGGATAATTGACAATACAATCATGCGCTCCACTTGATGATATGTGGTAGCCGTTGCTTATGGACACCTGCAACATGAAAGATGCTGATCACGTCATGTCATGTCACGTCATGCCCGACTGAGATTTTTGGCTGCAGCAAAATTCCGACGCTGGTATTGAGTCAAAGATCTCTTTAAGATAATTACCCTTGTGTTGTAAGTAGGTATCTAGTTTGCAGGTCTAGACGGCGCGACGATGCTGTTTACCAATATCAGGAGGGGTCGTCTGCTTGCCCGTCGCTTTTTATTTTTTTAAAGTAGATAATATTTACTTAAAATAATGTTTAGTAGATATACTTACCCTGCTAATGTTTTTACAATATCGTAAAAAGTCAGTAAAAAATAAACAATAATGGCTCAGATACAACTATATGAGTGGTCATTGAATGTAATGGTCATGTCCGTGTATGTTCTATAAATCAAACACTTTTGTCTATGAATTTACGTATGTGTCTTTACTTGTACAGGAATTTAAAACTAATTTTAACATTCTTCGATTGATCAGAATCTGTTCAGTAAGCTGTAATAGGTAGGATTGTGAAACTTTTAACATTTATTTTATTACAGTGAGAAGGTCATCGTTCACTCATATTTTCGCAGGTTACGAAACTCAGTACCTACCTACAGTAGATAAGATTGTATAGTCTATTGTTCTACGAAACCTCTGTTAGTCGTTTATTGGTGGAATCAAGCAGTTTGAGCTTCTTATCATCTGTATACTGTAGACCTTCAATATAAATAAATCAGATGATGTACTTAGTATAAGTATGTAGATATGTACTTTAATTTGATTAGACGATCAAGGTTTTTTCAGATTAAAAGAAAGTAGGCCCCACAAAGGTAAGAAACCTACTACTAGAAAAAAAAGGACTGCCTATAAAAGACTTAAGACTTTAAAACCCCCGTCTTAGCAAGCGCCTACGTGCTAAAAGACACCTCCATGCAAAATTTGAGACTCCCAGCATTTGTAGTTTCTGAAATTTCGTAATGTGACCTTGCGCTTTTATAAATATACTTAGATTTAAATTTTTTGTAAAGACTAGCGGACCCGGCAAATTTCGTACCGCCATACTTTTTATCGTCAGTTTCTTCTATACACACCTTGTCCTGACAATAAGGAATAGGTACATCAAATATAGAATCATCCAATTTGGTCCAGTCATTCGAAAGTTATGTGCGTACATGGATTTTTATATGAAGTTGTTTGCTTGTTCTTAGGTGTCGGGCGCGTGGCGCCGGCTGTCGAGCACGGTGAGCGAGTCGGTGGGGCTGAAGCACGCGCTGCGGCGGCTGCAGGGCGTGCCGGCGCGCGCGGCGCGGCTCGTGCACGCGCTCGTGGACCGCATGCGTGTGGGAGGCGGCCCGCGCGTCAGCACGCGCCTCGGCGCGCTGCGCGGCCGCCGGCTGCTCGCGCGCACCGCCGACTCCACGCCCTACTACAGCTTCAAAGGGATCAGGTACTGTTATAAATAACAATAAGCCACTGAGGCGAAGCGGAGCAGAGCAGAGATGAGCTGTGCCGTGATTCACCAATCACATGTCACAAATCACAGTCATATATCACAAATCACATGTCACAAATCACAGTCATATAATCACAAATCACATGTCACATATCCAATGGATTTCAAGCCAATTTCAAGTCATGTGATTGCTGAATAGCTGTTTGGATTCCAGCGGCACAGCTCTGGTCGTGATGCTCGTCTCCACCCTGCTCCGCTACACAATATTATGAAATTTAGTGTCTGAGTTTAATTTTAAATTGATGTCGGTTAAAGTTCAAGTTTCTTGTGGTTACATAAAGATCTTACAAATACTTAGCACCTAGACTCTGTAGCACTACCACTAAAGGCATGTGAACAAATTCACTACATATTACCTATATCTTACGTTTTTATAGCAAATCTATATTCTATGACATAAATATGACATTGGTACCTACTACTAAACCGAAAACTGATTATTGTAACTATTATTAGATATTTTAACAATGATAATTAAAGAATTACAACGGGTTACATTTATTTTCATTAAATTCAATGTGTTTGATGTCATAGAAACTGAGCTCCATTAATCTTTGATATTTAATTTTAAATTTTTTTTTAGAAAAAAATATTATTTGGCATTCAAGTGTATTTGTTGAAGAGCCTTTCTACAACTTATTCCAAAGTGGCCATTGTATCAGAAGTTGTACCACTGTAGATACGCGCAGCCGCCTCGAGGCCCGCTGCGGTTCCGGCCGCCGCTCCCGCTGGAGCCCTGGTCGGGGCTGCGGGACGCGCTGGAAGAAGGCGCCGTGTGCCCGCACCGGTTCATGCTCTTCGACACTTACAAGGGCGATGAGGACTGCCTCTTCCTCAATGTCTACACACCGGCACTGCCTGACGAGATCACTGGGTACGAAAATCTTTCAATCTAACTAGCAAAGTTAACAGTTTGGACTGCGCTACAAAATATCGTATTTAAAATTTCGTGTTTTGAACTCATATTGTAAACACAACGCAGGATTTTTAATGACGATCTTAATTATTCTTACGACGTTTCCACAGCGTTACAACCGCCGTGGTCACGATACGATTGACGGATGATTTAGATCGTAATTTAGTCCTATGTTTTGTTTGCAATGTGCAGTGTAAAATATTTTACATTTTTATTTTTATGATTGGTTAGGTGGCTTAGGTACTTTAACTTATGACTTTTGAAAGGAAAATAACTTACAAAAATTATGGCATGATGAAAAAAAGCTGTGGTTGGTTAGGGTAGGGGCTAGTTCGCCCGATTTTACAATCATGAGGTCGTAGGTTCGAATCCCGTCTGCCCCTTTGAGTACTTTTCGAGTTCTGAGTTCGTCATCGCTACTAGTTTTAACGGTGAAGGAAAACATCGCGAGGGCATTTGAGTGTTAAAAAAATTACATCTTTTGAGGACATTCGTCATACACCAACCTATGAACTTGGTCAGCGTCGTGAATTAAAGCATGAACTCTCTCCTTGTGAGCGAAGACTATGAATGTGCTGAATAAAATGGGCTGCGTAAAATTGTTTTTATTGTGTAACTTTGTGAACGGAATACCTTGGACAAGATATAAACATAATACACTCCGTCTTATGCACGTTAAAACTTAATTTTGTGACAAATATTAATACCTAGGTATATGGGGCTGTAAATTATGTTTTGCATGCCCAAAGTCAGTGTATGGCGATCTACTTTCATAACCATTACATCTGTCGTTGAAGCGATACGCTGTTTGAGGAATATGCTATTGTGGAAATAATGCGGAGCAGCTGAAATGCTGTGATCAGTTGACGGCCTCGTTACCGAATTTGGCGCTCACGCCTGAGATGTAAACTGGTGAAGTAAAGTAGTGAATCAGTGATAAAATGCTCATCTATCAATGTACTTAACTTTCATAAGACTCTTTCCACATACCAGATACAACCCAAAGTTGGCTGTGATGGTGTGGATCCACGGGGGAGCTTTCGCCGTGGGCTCCGGTAACGCGTTCCTGTATGGACCGGACCACCTCGTGGGGGCGGGAGTGGTCCTGGTCACCCTCAACTACAGACTCGGCGCTTTGGGCTTCTTGAGCTTGGAAAACGATGAGGTGTCTGGAAATATGGGCCTCAAAGTGAGTACTTTAACTTAGATTACACTTAGCTTGTAGATATCTACTGAGTGAAAGATTCAGGCACAAATATGTATATGTAAATGATGAAAAGTACGATTATAATATTAATTTCTAACAATTAGTGCATGAAAAACAGATATATGCACACCAGTTAAATTACAATCTTCTATACTTATAATAAAACTGTAACGGGTCGAATTCTGTACATTGAAGATATTTTGAAAAATTTTTTTTTGGGGCACTCCATAGTCGATACTGATGGCGAAACTGCATTTTTTTTCTTTCATGTCTGTCTGTCTGTCTGTCTGTCTGTCTGTCTGTCTGTCTTTCTGTATAGGGATCACGCATCACGCCGAAACTACTGATTCAATTCAGCTGAAACTTGGCATGATTTTAGTTTATACTAAGGACATTGCTGTAGGCTACTTTTGATCCCCAAATTCTGATTGGTTTTCTTGCGGGAGGGGGTGAAAGTCAGAATGTGTATTTGGTTGTAACTCATGTTTGCGTTGTTTAATTTCATTAATTCTTTTTTTTGTTAGAAAGAACACATTTTTTATATTGTCCCGTTAAAATTTGAACAATATCGGTCTGTTGGTTTGGAAATTAAACAAACATTAAATAATAACGACACGCGGCGCGTTCGGTACATACTAACTTCTAAGTATTCTGTGTATCACAGACGATCCACAGAATATCTAGATTCTAGATACTAGAAAGTGCCCACGTGATCGCGTCGCGTCATCTTGGATGATAAAATAATTGTCGAAAAAATATTTTTGTGTGGAAAAACAAACATCATTCGGTTATAATCGACTTCAAACAAGGAGGATATTCTCAATCGGGTTTTTTTTATTTGGTTTTATTTTACGCGATAACTCCGCTAATTGTTAGTTGATTTTGATAATTCCTTTTTTGTTTGGTAGAAAATACTTCAGAGGTGATCTTAGATATCGAAAACAGATATCAAATATCAACAAAAAACTAAAATCAGCTTAGATTTATATGTACGCCAGTTATACCTTCTTATAAAATTTAGTCGAAAGACAGAATTAAATTATCTGTCATTGAAGTAGATTTTTGTATTTTGGAGAAAACATATCAGCATAATAAGTAGCAGCATAAATAACCCATTGAATGTTCCCACTGCTGGGCGTCGGGGCCTTCTCTCGCAAGGAGTGAGACAAGGCTATAATCCACCACGTTGGCCCAGTGTCGGTTGGTGGATGACATATGACTTAGAACTTAGATAATAGGTAGATTTCGGTTTCTTCACGGTGTTTTCCTTCAATTTTAAAGGTAGTGTTCAACAAGCTTCGGTGACAGAAGCAGACCGTTGTTAAGGTTCCGTACACAAAGGGTAAAAACGGGACCCTATTACTGAGACTTCGCTATCCGTCCGTTCGTCTGTCACCAGGCTGTATCTCAAGAACGGTGATAGCTAGATAGTTGAAATTTTCGCAGATGATGTATTTCTATTGCCGCTTTAATCATAGCGGAACGTATCAAGTGATCGGGTTGAAATTTGAAATAGAATTAGATTACAGTCTGGAAGAACACATTGCCTATGTATAAGTACTCTATTAAATTAAATTATTAAATTAAATTTATTGACTCAATCATTATTTTGGCTTAAAAAAACATCAAAATTCTTAATTACACTTGGAACAAATACTTAATCTAAGTTAATAGTTCATTAGCAGCCGTACTAGGCTGGAGACCTGTGTTACGGCTGCTAAGATTCCCACCTCCGGCGCTCACTCAGTCACGTAAACCTTTTTTTGTGCAGAATGTAGCTTATTGAGAAGTAGTTATTAATTTTCATTTTACTGTGGGTATTTTTGGTTCAAGTTGATAGAAACGTAGTTATATTTGTTTTGTGAATGTATGTATTACGTAACAAACATCCAAACAGTGACATTCATAATATTTACAGGACAACGTTGGAACGGCTGAACATATTTGGATGGAATTCGAAACACACGTAGTTTGAACTCAGTAATAGCAAATCGGTTACTTATAGGTTACTGTGACGTAGGAAAGACTAAGCAAATTTGGTAGAAAATTGAAACAGAAATAACTCATAGTCTGAAATATCACATTTATGTATTTATTACCTATCAACCTGAAAAGAAGCATGGGCCCTAAGGAAACAAATATTAACTATCACGTCAAAACGGCACAACGAATTGGGTTGACATACGAAACACATATAGTTTAGAGTCTAAAATTTCACATGGGCTAATAAGTCTACATTTTCATTTAACTCCATATTAATATAAGCATATATTTTCGTCAGGAACTTGATGTGATGGTAAGGTAAAAGCCAAAAATGAAAAAATATGCACCCGTTTTGGCGTAGATGATATAGGTGATTTGCGTTCACAATCAAAATAACAAGCAACATAATATTCTCATTAGACGGCGCTAATGCCAGTTTAAATCTAAAAGGACTAAAGGCCATTTAAATCGATGTTTTGCTATTGTGGTATGTATTTTTTCTTTCATCACTAGGTGGCGTTACTGGTATTCTAAATTGTACTAAAAAGTTTTTTGCTGCTAAAAGGATTATGATGCCAAATTTGGATTCTTTCGTTCTTGATTTTTTTTTCTGTGTTACCTACAATTAAATTCATGCATTAACATTTCACTAGGACTTGGCTTAGATTTACGGGTTCAACTTGCTTGAATATCATTAAAACTCAAAATTTTAATTATTTTGATTCCACACAGGCTTCGTTCAAAATTTTACTACGGCGAAGTCGCGGGTAACAGCTAGAAAACAGCTTGCGGATAAAAAGAAATAGGTAAAAAAAATAGGTATCAGATCATGCACATTAGCTTCAGAGTTTTCATAATGTATCCTATAAAAATCCTACAAACTTAACACTTAGGTACGGCTATGTTCGATACTACGAAATCTTACTAAGTATGTTTGATTTTGTTTAAAAAAAGAAAGATAAAATTAAATAAATTTTTTGTGTGGAAAAACAAATTCACTCAAACTCAAAAGGTTTTTCAATGACTACTTATCCAAATATTTGACGTACGATACTTCCAATTAATGTATAAGTCAGTAACATCTGCTTACGCGAACGAAGTAGCGGGTTCAGCTAGTTATAACAATAAATTCATAAATATACTTGTCAAATATTCTATTTATATGGGAAATAATATGGATCAGGAATAATATGTAAGTAATCATAGGTAGCGTTATATTAACGAATAATACACTGCCTAAACCACTAATGGTAGAGGTAAGTATGTCTGAAGTTTTTGCAAGGCTGATATTATTATTAGAGCTCGATATATTAGAGCAAAGACTTTTCAACCACCTTTCCAACTGCCTCTATCTAGAGCCATAACTGGCCTATAATTTTTTTTTGTTTTTAGGGTTCCGTACCCAAAGGGTGAAAACGGAACCCTATTACTAAGACTTTGCTGTCCGTCCATCCGTCTGTCACCAGGCTGTATCTAAAGAACGGTGATAGCACTAGGCAATTGAAATTTTCACAGGTGATGTATTTCTATTGCCGCTATAACAACAAATACTAAAAATAAAATATATATTAAAGGCCCAATATATTATTTTACCCTTTAATATTTATTTTATTTACCCCATACAACAAACTTGATTTTTTTACAATTATGGCCGGTTCAAAGTTGATAGTTAAGTAAAGTGTCTGTAACTTGCAAGAGTAGGTTACAGATAATGATACGGAACCCTTCGTGCGCGAGTCCCACTCACGCTTGGCCGGTTTTTATTTGTTTTATCGCGTATGGGTCCGCGTTTGGCCAACATCTCGCCTGATGGTGACGGTGTGGTTGAAGATGGCGCGCATCTATTGGTATAGGTTTAGGATACTGACATTTACAGGGTTCGATTATGATAAAATGTCAGCCCTTTGCCTTTATTTACCACATAGTAAAAGTCGAGGCGAGCATGAATTTAAAAATAGAGTGATTGTAACAACAACACGTGCCCCTGATGATAAGTAACGCGCCTCCTTCAACAACACAGTGTCATAAAAGAAAATAAATAGTTTAAATCAGTAGCTAGCATTGAAATGCGATAGTCAGCCGGAGATATAAGTCATTTTAGGTATATTTGCCTTATTAACTGATTATTTATTACTCTGGAAAACTTGCCTTTAAACCCAAACAGAATTTTGTTTGCTTAGCAGTAAAGTAATTGGAAAAGGTTTGGTATTTCTCCAGCATAGTCCTCTAAAACAAAGATGAGTTTGTATAATAGTTTGATAATTGGTATAAAACTACAGAAAACGGTTTAGCAAGAACAGTCGCTCTCAAAATAATTAGCTTCAATCGCAATTTTAACAAACGCACATTTTCTCTTCCTTACGACAGCGGCGCTCGAACTTGACCAACATAGTTAAACCATGACCATGCTAATGAAACTACACTGTTGTAAATTGTATCTTGTGATAGCTTCATTACCAGTGTCCGTCCGTAGTTCATAAGAATTATATTTGGTAATGTTTGTTCAAATAGATTTACGTAAGTTTTGAAGTTGATTATTCGGACAATTTTATATCTATTTTTGAATGTTAGTTTGTTTAGGTGTTTACTAACTTGCTAATAACTGGACTTTATATTCCAGCTCTTGCCAAACTCAACCATCTAATCTTGTAATTTAGTTAAACTGTAGTTCATTTCAATTTATTGTTCTATGAAATCTCTGAAAGTGTATCTTGTATTGTATGCATCGATCTAGGACCAAGTGATGGCTCTACGCTGGGTGCGAGACAACATCGAGGCTTTCGGCGGCGATCCAACAAAAGTGACGATTTTCGGCGAGTCCGCTGGAGCAGCCTCCGTGCATCTTCACATGCTGTCACCGGAATCTCGGGTATGTATAACCATTATAGATGTTTTATGTGTGTGTTCATAATTAAAGTAGTTTAAATGAGTAACTACAACGTTAGCCTTTCGGATGCATACGTCCTTTTCGCGTAACCCTGACATTTTTGCATAATTTACATAATGCAATCTCACAAAAAGTTGGATTACTAAAAACTGACCTGTGTTTTTCGCGAAGTTGATTCCTTTCGCACAGTATTTTTAGAACACGAAATAGGCACACAATAATAGACATACGAGTACCTATCTATAGGTGACCCGTCATTGTTCTACCATATCAACCTGTGATAGCAACTGAATGAAATGCCATAGTGACATGATATTTCACGTAAATGCCTTTACCACAATAAACGATAGTATTTTATAATCTATTTTTTTTAATATCCAGTATCGTGATGTTCTCTGGTCGTGACACTGGATATTAACTGGATACCTAGGTACTGTTTGTTCCCAGTGAACTCTCACCAAGTCAACCGGTCACGAAAGTTGCCATTTATGTATGTATAATTTGGTAAAACTTGAGAGATAGGATAGTTTTTATTTCGATTAGTGGTCTTTCTTACAACGATATCCAAACGAAGCAGGAACGGGCCAAACTAAATTATAGTAGAGGATCGTAACACGTGTTGTTAGACAAGTAATTTTGAAATAGGTTGGTATGAAAAGTGTTTAGTGTATTCAGCTTGTCTAAATTGGAATTTACTTAAATTTAGGAGTGGCGACGGAAATTACGGACACAATTTCCACATTCTAATTAGAGCGATTTAGGAATTCTCGGCGAGGTTCAGCGGCGACTGCTGACCGCCCCGAATGATCGGCCGATCACCGCAATTGGCCAACCGGAATCTAATAGTTCCTTTCGCGACATTTTGTACATTTTTATTTATTGCAAATCACGTGGACCTCACTACCACTAAATTACACCGAAATTAACGACTACTTACACTTGGTTGAAAGAGTCACTTTGACTCATTAACTAGAATAAATCTGATAAATTATAATAGTTTTAAGAGTGCCTTGTATATTCTGTGATTTGTGGCAATTTAATGAAGATTTGTTGTATTTTTATTTTACAATACCAAACCTGAATTACCCAAAAAAAGCTTGAAATCCGAAGTCCAAAGTCAGTAGAATCCTAAAAGGATAATTATGAAAATACCAGTAGGTACATTAAGTCATTATTGGCTTCCGGAAAAAATCGGAGGCTTCTAAGACAACCGTGAAGTACCTAGCTTAATAGTTACCATCATCACCCACAGGCTTGCTTCTTTATCCCACGGCTGGGTATCTCTATATTTTATCATATCATTTTCATCGGTCATATGTTAGACTATAATTGACCATAATCAATATGAGATAATAATAGGCATGGTGACTAGAAAAAAACTAATTAGTCCGTTAGTTAGATTATAAAAAAGTATTGTACACGTATTTTTTCTTTTAGTTCACAAAAAAAATAACGAAGATAGAGAAGTTATAATATAAGAATATAAGAATATTTATTGTCAACAAATTAATGAATACAATCGCACTTAACGTTAAATAGCTTATACAAGTACATTGGTAAATACAAAATAACAACTTATAAACATTGAACATTAAGTTGACGAGCTTCAGACCTCCGAACTAAGCTTGTAGCTTGTACTTCAAAGGTCTGCGCTCTCTCTAAATAAGCTCTGATAACGGTTTAATTCCTAAACAATGTGCTGAATCTAATTAGACTATTTACATTAATTTACGTTTTGTAGTTACTTTTAAGCATAACAATTAAATAGAGAAAAAAAATAATTAAAATAATAAGATAGACGAGAGTGTGTGTGTGTATGTGTGTGCGTGTGAGGGTGTATGTGTGTGTGTGTGTGTGTTTGTGTGTGTGTGCAAGTGAGAGGGTGTTGTAAGTGAGGTGTGTTTGTATGTGCGCGAGTATGCGTTTGTGTGACATTTACTCTAACTTAGTTTTATGACTGAGAATAGATTCTCAGTTTCGCAGTATGTTAATTTTAGTAGTACATTAGTTACAGTTTTTTAAGTTCGTGTAGATTAAGTGTGTGCAGTTCCTTGATTTCTGATAGTTTGTTGTACAAATAGTGACTGACAAAGGGGGAAAATCTTTGCCTGAAGTAAGTTTTGCATCGGGGTACTACAAATACTATGTCTCTACGCCGTTTTGTAAGGTTATTGTCGAGGTTCTGCTCATTAATAGGATGAGAGTGCTTGTGTTGTCTTAAAATAATACGGAGTATGAATAGCTGTCTCACTGTAAGTACACCCGTAACCCTGTAGAGCTCTGTGGTTGGATATCTGAAAGGTAAAAAGTGGCTGACCTTCAAAATTGCTCGTTGAGCTTTCTAAAGTAGCTAAATGAGTTTTGCGGCACCTCCCAAGCTTCGATACAATAAATCAGAAGAGACTGACAGAGAGTTAGGTAAACAGTTTTAAAAGTTTTTATCTGCTACGTGCCTTATGTTCTTAAAAACTGCGATTAGCTTACGAATTCTACCAGACAGTGCACTTATGTGCGCTTGGAAACTAAGATTATTATCGACAATGACACCTAAATACCGAATCCTACTCACTCGTTCTAATTTATTACACCTACAATTGTTTTCTAAACACAGATATGATTCAAAAGAGTGGGCGATCAAACTTAAATGTGCAGGAGGTTGAGTGTGATTTCTTATGGAAAAAGTCATTATGTTAGTTTTTTCTGCGTTGAGACTTAATATGTGTTTATGTAACAGTAGGTTTATCTTATTGAACCCTATTTGTGCAAGGTAAAAAACCTCATCCCATGTTTTTCCATGAAATATGACAGCCGTGTCGTCAGCGAACGTAAATATTTTTCCATTGATAAGTGACAGATTGCAGAGTTCATTTATGTATCCTAGAAACAGAGTAGGTCCAACGATGCTGCCTTGTGGCACACCATAGCTTATGGTTTCTGGGGTACTAAGAGTATCCCAATTTTGACACACTGAGTTCGGTTGGAAAGATAGTCACTAAATAGCTGTAGCTGCATACCGCGAATGCCGAGGATTCTAACTTTTGATAAGAATATCCGACGGTATCGTGTCAAATGCTTTGCTATATCTAAGTATATGGCAAGGCACTTATCCCCAGAGTCCAACACTTCCGACACATGGCTAGTCAGCTCAAAAACTGCATCACAGGTCGACCTATTTTTGCGAAACCCAAACTGCCGATCTGATAATAGTTTATACTCTTCTAAATATTTTGATAATCTGGTATTCATAATACGCTCGAGTATTTTAGAAAATACTGGCAGTATTGAAATTGGCCGGTAGTTGCTAATGACGTCTTTAGCACCAGTTTTATGTATTGGTATAATGAGCGCAGTTTTGAAAGCTTCCGGAAATCGACCCGAGTTCAGAGACAGGTTGCAAATATGAGTTAGTAATCCAGCAAAAATAGTTTTGTTTTCTTTTAATTTTTTTGAAGAAATGTGGTCTAAGCCTGCTGTGTTTGTGGATTTTAGCGAATTTATTATAGCTACAACCTCGGAAATATCTGTGTCCATCAAGGAAAAAGAATGTAAAGGTGGAATTGATGCAGAATTACAAGACACACTGACAAATTCTGTGTCAAATAAGTTATGTTTGTCCTGTAACTTAAGAGCTAGTTTTTGCCCACGTTAACGAAATAATGATTGATCTTGTTTGCAGCATCTAGGGTATTCGATGAGATGGAACCGAGTTTGTTTGAGTGACTTTTAGCAGGTTTACGATTTCCTATCTTGTTTATTGCATCCCATATCTCTTTACCGTTCTTTGCTGATTCTATTTCATAACGTTGAAACTGTATTTTTAACCTTCGTAAGAGTTGTGTGAGGAAGTTTCGATACCTGGTGTAGATAACTTTTGCTATCAAATCATCCGGGTTATTTCTAACTTTTGAGTGCAACCTGTCTCTATTCCTCATGCAACGTATTAAACCAGGTGTAATCCAGGGTTTAATTGGAATTTTACGCTTAGGTTTTTTTACAATTGAGGTGTTTGACACGATTGCATCTGAGACTATTTTTATGAAAGTGTTTGTTGCAGTATCGCAATCGTTAGAGTCTAGTATAGGATTGAAATCTATTTTCAGCAATTGGGCATTAAGCTCAGAATGGTTAATTTTTTTGAAATTATTACTTTTTAATTTGGTAGTAGTATTCTTCACGACCAATGAAAAGAGCAATGTGTAATGATCAGTTAGAAATAGAGAAGTTAGAAGTTAGTTTATTAGAAGTTTCGAAACGTCTATTTACGATTTTTATGTAGAAGTCACGTTACAACCGCTCACTCCTAAAGTTTGCTGATCTATATTATTAGCTTTGTCGATTTTTAATAATTTGAAAAAACAAAAATACGTGTCCCGTAGTTTCCCATAACCTACCTCCTCCTCCTAGAATCGTATTCCTCATGTCTGAGGGTCGTGACCACCACGTCTCAACGACTTCTCAAACATGAAACTACGCCATCTCCCTCTATCACCGGCGATCTGTAGGGCATCGTAGACTGATGTCTCTAAAGTAGTGCGAATCTGATCTGACCAACCAATCGGACTGCGGCCTCTTGTTCTTTTACCGTCAACTTTCCCAGTGACTATCAGCTTCTACTTGCTTCATAATCCACCTAACGGACTAATGACAGATTTTGAACCAGTCATCATTTTGTAGTTTATAGGTACACGAAAAACCTTGTTATGATCATGATCAACTGTTCCTAGGGTTTGTTCCACGGAGCTATCGCACAGAGCGGTGTCGCACTGGCTCCCTGGGCCCTGGCGAAGGAGCCCAAAGCCCGCGCATTTGAACTGGGCAAGGAGCTTGGCATTGACACCAATAACACCGCCGAACTTCTCGGTAAGTCGCATATTTGATTACACAAGGTCATTGGTGTCCAGCTAATATCTTATGTAAGACGACTGACATCGTACTCGTGATTCGATTCGCCTTTTAAAACCAGCTGTTTTTTTTTCTGAATTAGTTTTGTGAAGATACTACGAAGTGTTGATATGGAAACCCTGTTTTTTATGTATTTTTTCTACTTAAAGTATTTTTGATAGCGAAAGCTGTCCTGTATGGTATGGAAAAATAAAGTTGTATAACAGTTTTACCTACTATAGAGTGGTAAGACTCTTTACAGAGTCCGCCTAGATAAGTTGCACGTTTATTCCAGTTATACTACCGCCAACCGCCAAGCAATAACGAGTAAACATTACCGTAATCCAGTTCGAAGGGCAATGTTTCCAGAGAATTTATAGTTTAAGTTTAATATTATAAATAAATCATCTTGTAACTTTTATAGTAAGTATAGAGTGACGAGACGAGCAGGACATGCGCCTGATGGTAAGCAACATGCCTGCCACATAATAACACAGTGACACGCAGCTATAGGAACATTAAGAGTCCAAATCATTACCTAGCACTGCACTGCACTGCGCTGCGCTCGTCACCCAGAGATTTAAGATGGTTTATCTCTATGCCGTATAATTTCACTGGAAACATTGCCCTTCAAACCGGAACACAACAATGTTTGCACATTACTGTTTGGCGGTAGAATAACTTGCAAAGCTGTGGTACTTCCCCAGACGGACTCTGCAAAGAGACCTACCACTACAAAAAAGAACTATCGCGTCTAAAGAAGACTACACTTAAAAATCGCATCTACATCGGTATGATGATGCAAACAGACATAGACAGTCATGTCCCACAGTTACAGCACACCGTTCTTTTTACATAATGAGTAAAAATCCGTGTATCGTAGGATATCTGCGCGCCACGCCAAGCGAGCTGCTGGTGAAGGCTGGCGCGCGGCTGGCCGGGGCTCCGGGCGCGGCCGACCTGCAGAGCACGGTGGCGCTGCCCTTCCTGCCCGCTCTAGAACCCGACGCCCCCGGCGCCTTCCTCACACAGACCCCGAGGGACACGCTCGCCGCCGCTGCCGACGTCCCTTTCCTCACCGGCTACAATGCACAGGAAGGCATCATTTTGTTCCGACGTAAGTTCAATTACAACGTACCGACAGTATAACCGTTGTTTTGGAGTGTATAATTCTTTTGGCGCTGCGTTAGCATTTCTAGGTGGCCATGGCGTGTTACAATGATTACCATTTGGTCTAGATGACAATGCTTAGAAGGCTTATTTTTACGACAGTGCTTTGAAGATTCATTCCAGACTAGCAGCGCCTTCCGATATTGCCCGCGTAGTCTCCAAAGTGTGCTATCAAATTCTGAGCTATAAGTTTTATTCTATCGGCAGTTCCTATGACTGAAGAAGCAAGAGCAATGGATCTGACGGATTGTGAGAATACCAGCAAAAATATTAAGACGAATAAGGCTAAATACAAAAATCGATTTCGGGGGTCCTTATACTATTTTGGGTTTATGGATAGAGCTTGCTTAAGCTTACCTAGAAGAAACCAATTCTCTCTCGACTCAAACAACAAGATTGTAACCATCGGGAAATACCCGATCAGGGAACGAGTTCCACAGCCTAGACGTTCTTCTCACAAGAGTCGAGTCAAACCTCCTCGTTCACGTCTTTAGAACGTCAACCATGAAACGATGTCGCTTTTTCGACCTACGAGCAGTCCGATAGAAAAAGGTCATTCTTATGCTATAAGTAGGCATTTAAGTTTTTTTTTATCAATTGAAATCGTAAAACCTGTTTGTTTACTAATACTTATTTTTAGTCTTCCGTGAAATGTACTTACTATCCTATCTATCATCTTTTTCCTTTTATCATCATCATATCTAGATACATTTAGTAATAATCAACCGCTGTTTTTCCTTTAGCGGGCCTTTCCAAAAACACTCAGTACTAAATTGTACCTCTACATTATAAAATATGTACCTACTTACTTACGACTACTTAGTGAAACTCACTATGTAAAGAAATGAGTATCATGAACGCCTTTAATGTTCTAATCTAGTATAAGATAATCAATTAATTTGCTTCATGTGCGATATCTACCAATGTATCCCCACCACCTACTGTTTGGTTTATTATTGATTTTTATTCATTTTCCTTAAAGTATTTTGTGAGAGTGCCGTATATAAATACCTAACTATGAGTTTTCACTCATATTGCCAAAATATATAAACCAATCAATCTTCTTTTGCAAATTTTCCATATTTGCTAAAATAAATTTGTAGGGTATTAAGAATGCAAAACATCTAACGTAAGCCAGAAAACAAACATACTTACCAAAAATATATATATTACAAATATTATTGTTAGAAAATATAAAATGACACAAGTCTTAACACTCCACAGACCTTGTAATGATTTGTTTATCTATCGCCGAAATAATCCAATCAAAACAGTAGATAAACTACGTATTAGTTAATCTAATATACCTATTTATTGTTGTCTAATGAAGTCACAACGTAATTTTCCAGAAGGTAGACGCAGTTTCTAATACATGCTACGAATTAATTAAAATACTTATTTGTAAGCCGGGTCTTACCGGTTAGACACGGTAGGGGGAACATCATGAATAATTAGAGCCATCTGTCCACATTGTATAATAAATGTATATGAACTATTTTCAACCCTCCGATTAGCGAACCACCCCTATTATGAGAGTGTATTAGTATAGATATAATGCTCACACATGATTTTAAAAATAATTAGTATAGACGTAGGTACACTTATAGATACATTTAACAAAATACTATAATAATAGACTTACTAGAGGTATACTACATAATAAGATACGCAATAGAACAAAGTCGTAGGTGCAGATAGTATTGTCGTCGACCGTTATTTAAGTTTTATTATTTATTTATTAGTATTTTTTACTAAGTATTAATCAACGAGAGGTATATTATAACTTACAGTCTCTAAAGTTTTAGTAACGACATAATTGAGAGGTACACTTCCACAAATGGTTGAAGAGACTTAGACGGGATGCAGGCATGCACCGACGACTACAAAGGTCGCGTACATAAGTGTGATTGTTCGTTGGAGACACTGGGTTATTATGGGTGGTATACCTGGAAGACTCTAAGCTATTTTAGTAATAACCGCTATGGAGCGGATATTATACCCTTCGTCGAGTTTTGCAAGAGAGTGGTTCCGGTTTCAAGTACCTAAGATTGTGCGGTTATATTATTATTGATACGAGGTTATCTACCTTTGAGTAGGGTAAATATTCAAGGCAAACTACTACCTATCTATAAAACTCTACCAAACACTAAACAATGAAATGGAGTCCTTAGATATTTTCGAATTCTTTAACTACCCATTATATAACAGCATTGACCATCAGTCCAGCCATATTCAGCGCCTTAACAAATCCTATAGGTGATTATTTTATACGACTAGGTATTATTTGAGGATGTATTAAAAACGTATAGGATATCGTTTTAAATGTTTCTTAGCGCCGTTATAGATAACGACTTACACTAACGAGAACATCTTCGAAGTACCTCGCTAGTAGCAAATTTCTATTCCAGTTGAAGATTATCTGACTAAGGTTACAACTCTCTTTGCGAGATGTATTCAATCATTTCTCTGAACAATGTAGAATTAAAAACGGATCTTTTGGTAAAAAAATATATACACACAGCTGCAAACGTTGAATGGTCGTAAATCCCTCCTTATTGAGAATTTCACTTTGAGTCACCACAAGTAAGCTTTCGAAATCAAATGACGATGGTCGAATTTCCTGAGTGATCAATATTGCACACAGTGAGTTGCGATCATTGTGTAACTAACCTATAATAACGATGTAGAAAGCATACAATTTTGAAAGGCCTATCAGTAAATTAATTTAAGATTACCAAATACATATCTAGTTGTAATTAATTGATTAATAAACGTCAACGATATGCGTTTTCTTTCGCCGTAATCACAAATGGCCCTTGAGCTCGATGGAATATTCTGCTTTAGAGTCTAAAATATTGGTTTTTAGTGCACAATTATTTTAAAGCCTTTTACTTCGTATTACATACAGAGCATCTCTGTAAAATTCTGTACCGTATGATAATCCATTTCCATTACTCTTATTAGATCATCAGTTTATTGAAATGCACTTCGATGATCAGACTGACCTTACCTTAGTCTGACGCGATAAGTATTTCTCAGGATTGTTTTTACTTAAGTATATTACTTATATCATAAATGGTGGTAGGTATACTAAACAAGGTGTCTACCATACATCGTTAAACTTTTTGAAGTGCGTGAGTAAGTTGAAGCCCGTTACAGGCCTCCAAAATGTTCAGTTTATTTGCTCCATATTAACTAACACCTCACCATGGCATTGTTTTAAGCTGTTACGGTTGTTCACATCACTAATCTTAATTATTATCTAATGTTTATCCATGAACATGGTGTATCAAACTGAATCCAAAATTCAGGGATACGCTCCAGGATATACTAACCAAGGTAAATATATACAGCAAACGTGGACTTTTTCTGTCGTGTGTCTGATACATGTGAATATTTGTTTTCTCTAGAACAGATATGAAATCATCCACTCCTTGCGCAAATGAAATTTTTTTGTATCTGTAACTGGACACAAAAGACGATCAAAAAGTGTTCGGTGTCGGGAAATGGAAACTAAGTGTCTATGTCTCCGCAGCACCTACCTACTGCGCAGTAGAAATAGACTACAGGCCCGTGAACAACACGTCAAAGCATATTTTATTACAAGACCAAACTTTTCAGATCACAAAAAACCCTTACAATTACGAGCATAATTTACTCGTAATCGATACATGTTGTTTATGTAAAAGATCCGAAACGGTATTAAATCTTATGGACAGCTTCCAATATTTTCTCAAAAGGTTTCAGTTGCGTAACGTCAATATGGGTCAAGATTCAAGATAAAAAAAGGTTTTAACGTAAAAGCCGTGGCCAATATAGGTACTCGTAATTTTGTAGTACAAGATATTATGTTTTCATTCTTATCATTGGAAATGGTAATAAATGATTATAGCGCTTTGTCGTAACTGTTTAATAGAAAAAATCAATGGGTTCCGTTGATTGATAGGTATACAAGAATGATCGATGTAAAGCTCTTCAGAAAAAGCCACGGCTTCTAAACCTATACTTTTTTTGTAAAGTCATAACAAGTCCCGCATCGACATAAGTGAAAGTTACAGAACAGTAAAAATTATTTCAAACATAACAAAACAACTGAACCCACTGTCAACTGATCTAGAGATCTGACCACAAAAACCAATCCAGTTAGTAAACGTCAGTTATGCAAAGTGCGTGAGTTACATAATGCTATGCTCGAAGATTCTGATCTGAACCGAGCCTGACCAAGTAATAGATTTACATTTACATAATAATAACACATGCAGTTATATCAGCTGTGCCAGTTTCCTACATTCACTCAACATATCGCGGATTTCAAGAGCAGGTCTTTATTTTTAGCCAGTTGATATGGTTCGTTACATTAACTTGATTGATTGAGTCATGCTCTATAGCGTTTTATTGGTATTTTATCTATGTATTGGTAGCTAGATGCAATGTGTAACTAACATTTGATTGCTGGGATGGGCAAATAACTCCACGACGTTGTGTCCTGCATCATCGACGTGAAATTTGATTATTCATTGATTAACTGTGATTTTATAAGCACTGTTATTATGAAACTGTAATATTTGGTAAATTTTAAAAACTGTATCATTTGAACGTACAATTGTGTAGGTTTTATTGTTTTACTTTCAAAAAGAGATCTGCACAATTTTTGGTTTTATTTAAACCGTTATTTAGGTGTATAACGGTGTATAACATGTGGTTTGAGTAAAAGGACGTAAGTCGCCTGATATAATAGAGCAGCAAAATTACATACTTACACTCTTTATTTAATTATAAATAAATAAACATTGGTGGACAATTAACACACAACAACCTGAGCAAACTAAGCAAAGCTTGTAATATGGCGGCCAGATAGCTGGCATAATACTTATATAGTTGTAAATACATACTTATTATAAATAATTATGAATCAAAATAATGACAAAACTTAAAAAAATATTTACAGATGACAACCTAATTACAAAAACAGGGATAAGCAGAAATGAATTAAGTAGTGTATAATAGTAGTGGTAGGTAGGGCTTTTTGCAGAGTCTGTCTGTGAAAGTACCAAGCCTTTACCAGTTATTCTGCCGCCAAGTTGTAGTGTGCAAACATTGTGTGTTCCGGTTTGAAGGACAATGTCTCCAGAGAAATTACTGGGCTAAGAGATAAAACACCTCATATCTCCGGGTGACGAGCGCAGTGTGGTGCTAGGTAACGATTTGGACTCTTGTTGTTTCAATAGCAAAAAAATGTCGGGATAATCCAAACAGGATGAGATGTGCATTGAGCATCATTAATTAGATAGAAACACTTTACTGACACACCAAAAAACAGGTAAGCACAAAAAAAAATACAATAGAGTCCGAAACTAGTACAACAGCACTAGGCAACCTTATCACTGAATATTATCTGTTCTAAGTAACCCTATGATAGCAAATATTTTTTTGGATAAATCCGAGAACAGTGCGGCCAAACATTTGAAGTAAAATAAAATAAAATCTTATATTTATTCATTCGAGACAAACCCTAGCAGTGGTAAATATGAGTATAGCAAATGTACCTATATCACGCTTCTTTTGACTTAGTCAGGCGTCATACCTATTCCTAGGTCCTAAAGCTTCTAACCCTCCTATAATACTCGTACCGTAAACACGTGAAGGATTTACCCCAAACAATTTCTTCTGCAGACCCACTTCAATAACTATCAATCACAAAAGCAGGTGTGTAATATTCCTCGTTTTTATCTTCAACTTCACTTAAGTTTTTATATTTTGAATGGGTTTTAGTTTGACTTAGCCTTAAAAGTAATGCAGGATATGGACAACGTATAAAGTGCCCAGAGAACAATGCAGTACTTAACGCTACTGTTGGTAGATTGATCTTGTTGGTTATTGGGATTAAGATTGTAATTGTAGGACTCTTGGCAGAGTCTGCCTGGGGAAGTACCACACCTTTGCCAGTTATTCTACCGCCAAGCAGTAATGTGCTAACATTACTGTGTTCCGGTTTGAAGGGCAATGTTTCCAGAGAAATTACAGGGCTTAGAAATATAACGTCTTAGATCTCTGGGTGACGAGCGCAGTGCAGTGCTAGGTAATGATTTGGTCTTCTCATGTTCCAATAGCTGTGTGTCACTGTGCTGTTATGTGGCAGGCATGTTGCTTACCATCACGCACATGTCATGCTCGTCTCGTCATTCTATGCTATAAAAAAAAATGAAAGTGCATTATTCAAAGAAACGGAACATCAAGCACGAAAGAATGACCTCTTTTCGAAGTTCGTTAACGAAAATGCGAGGATGGTAGAAGATTCATTTGTGCGCAACTCCTGTGCACACAAGCCAATAAAAATCGTTTATAATAAATAATATCAGGACAAGCCATTTCGGACTTTGTTAGCTATTACTAACTAGTGCATTACTAGCATTAATTATTTAATTGCTATTTTGTTGGCCAAAGGTGGCAACAATGCTACAAACATGTAAGACAGCACTTCGGTTCGCCAGCGTTCGGTATATGTACAGCAGTCGCTTGGGGGTAAAAACTGCTTCACCTTGCATAGGCTACCAATTTTATCAAATGTATCGATTTATTCTCTAAAACTAAAGCAACCCCAAAGCTCGTTTCTGGTGCAAAGAATCATCGGCATTCAGCGAGGCAGCCGACGTAATGAGTACCTTTTCAACAGTAACGGCTCGGGGCTGGTTGTCTAAAATAATCTTTTATTTTAATTTATATAATGATGTATTTTTATTGATTTAATTTTGACTGTTTTTTAAAACGTAATGCTATTTTAATATTAATATTTTTAGTAATATTCTCCTATCAGCTTTTATTTACTTTTTAAGTAAACTAAATACCTATTTACCACATTCAGAGAATTTCTGACCAATAGGGCGCTACAGAAGATGCGGTATGATTTGCTTCAGACAGTAGTATGCTTCCGTATTAGATATACTCGTAGCACCCGTAACGACGTGCTTGGACCGTACATTTTTTTAAGAAGGGTTTGGCATGTCTAATATTGCGAGCAACGTTGCGTTAAAAAATCCTTTTCGTGATAAAAGATCACATCGTTTATTTACTATTTTGTTTTTGTATTTTACCTTCTCGAAGACTGTTGGTTATTACAACCTCCAGCTGGCAAGATTCATTAGAGTTATTGTAACATCGGCTTTGGTTCTTCTTCTAGGTCTGCAGCGGTATCCGAAGCTCCTGAGCGAGTTGGACCAGGAGTTCAGGCGCGTGGTACCACCAGGTCTGCTCCAGAACAACGAGACCGTCACGAATAAGATCGCCGAGTCCATCCGCGCGTTCTACTTCCAACAGAACCCTGTCGATTTGAGGAACATCGACAGCCTCATCGACGTAAGACCCAGTTCTCTTAGCTTATTTAATTCACTCAATAACTTTCGCACGAAACGTAACATTTGCGTAACAGGTTTGTTTTGAATTTGGTATTGTTGGGCTAGTTTTGAGTTGAATGATACAAGATACATTTCACCACCATTATTTAGTTGGTTATCGATAAAATAGATCACTTTATATCACTCAAAACTACTTATGAGTAGTTCTGGAAGCTCTAAAGGGTTAAGAAACAATTTTGATGGAATAATTTTTTAAAGTATCATCATTATATCAGTAAATAAAAGATCATCTTTATCAGAAATTCACATGAATACCCATTCTTTTGACAAAGAAGTTAATTTAATTTGCCACTTTTAATACAAATTTATTAAAAAGCAATTAATGGGAAACTTCATCGTTTTCATTTCTAAATGTGAAAATCAAGATTTTTTTACATCCCAGATCTAATTCTGGCTCAATTACAGAAATCATGCTGTGACATACTTACATAATAATAATGTTTGTTACCACTAATTATTCAGTTGCTCTATCGTCGTGTGGTTACTTTTTATCTCCTGGGAAAAAATACTGCAATTATAATATAAACTTTTTGAATATAAATATTCTGACCTTACAATAATCAAGTCGTACGAAATTAGCTTCGTTATAAGACATCGAGCAACTCGATCTTCCGCGCAAGCACGGAAGGGAGCCTTAGCTAAAAAATATTGTTGTAATGTAAAGTTGCACACTAGCGCAAAGCCGCACTATCACATACACAACTTACCTGTTTCGATCCATTGCTGCTCATACTCACTCAGCCAAATCACTAACACATAAAAAATAAAGCACCATTCACAAATCTAGTCCCGCTCTCACGCCACAGTATATTATCAAACTCCATGGTCCACGTGGACTTGTACTTTGACAGAGGGGAAACGTTGTGTATGCCTACTCCCTTCCGCGTTGCTTGCTGTTATACGAACATCAGCTTGTAGAGTTCATTCATCTTCATCGTCATTGTTTTTTTTTTTATAAGCCGTTAGGAACGTGGTGGTCAAGCGTAAATCTATAAATGGTAAAAAAGTATTCCGGTTAAAATTGGTATTGGACATGCAAAATAATTTAAAAAAAATCTATAGTATAGAGTGCACGATAGTAATAAGCCTACGCAGCTATAGGAACATGGAGAGTCAACATCTTTATCTAGTACTGCATTATGGTCGTCATCCTGAGATATTTAGCCTTTTAGCCAGGCTCGTTTAGCTTGGCGGTAGAATAACAGGTAAAGATGTTGTACTTCCCCAGGCGGACTCTGCATAGAGTCAATACAAAACTACATATTATGTACTATATCCCTGTCTACTATTTATCTATCTCTCAGAAAAATTGCACAGCAAGTGCAATTTTTCTTTACCCCGTAAAATTTACATTTTGTTAGGCTTTTACGAATTTCGTATTCATAATGCTGAAACTACATTTGGTAATAGAACTGCGCAAGTGTAACTTAAACGCCGGAACAAATTGTAAGATAAAAACCCATGAGTCGAGTTTTAAAGGGCTCGCCCTTGCAAAACATGCTTTGTTACGGAAACATAATCGGACATTTCCGAAATGTAATTGGTGTTTTGAATAGTGTTTCATCACTCGAGGTCGAAGTATGACCGAAATATTACAAACAACGCTCAACGTCTCGAAAACATTACAAGTAGACTAAAGCTAGCCACTAACCCACATTACACAATATGCAAACGTAGTTGTCTTTAACTCGTAACTCTTGACGAATTTCTTTTCTACTTCTAATCTTTAACATGATACCTACTTATTATAAAACTGTAACGGATCGAATTATGTATTTACATTGAAAATATCCTGTAATGTTCTTTTTATAAAAAAAACTTTATAGCATAGATGGACGAAACGAGCAGGACATGTGCCTGATGGCAAGCAACATGCCTGCCCATAACGGCACAGTGACACGCAGCAATTGAAATATAAAGAGTCCAAATCATTACTGCACTGCCCTCGTCACCTAGAGATATAAGATACCTTATCTTTATGCCTTGTAATTTCTCTAAATACATTGCCCTTTAATCCGGAACACAGTGATGTTTACACATTACTGTTTAGCGGTAAAATACCTGTGTGGTACTTCCCCAGGAGGTCCTAACCACTAGCAACTATTCGACTCTATAATCGATACCTAATAATGCCAAAACTGCATTTAGTTCTTTCATATATATATATATATATATATCTGTCTGTCTGCCTGTTTCTTGACCAGGTTTCATGCTGAAAGTACTTATCTAGGTAAATCAAATGAAAAATGCAATTATTCTTAGTTCAACACTTTTATTCCCAAATTCGGTACGATTTTTTGTGAGAAGGGGTGACTTTAATTACTTTCTAGTGTTTATTTAAAGCTAGTTTAATTTTTTTTTCTTCATGTAAACGTTTCATTTAATTACTTATTTCATTTTAAATAAATATTTTAACTCTACAAAAAGCTAGTGAGCACCGCAGCCGGTCAGCCTTAATTATTATCATAGTAAGTGAAAAAATATTCTACAGTAGGTACTTATTTTATTAATTTCTACTTTGTAGTAAGTTTTCGGTAAATTCCGATAATTGTCGGGCAGAGAACGAACGGCACCACGCGACAATGAGCAAAATATTTTAGAACTTGGTCGACTATACAAAAACACAATAGCAAAAAATTTACATATCCTACGTATAGAGTTGGCACAAACGCTTTACACCGAAAGCACGGGTAGCATTCTCGCTCTTGTGGAAATGTCATAAATTTGTCGCGGCACATCACTCTGTTGCCATAGAAAGTATGCACGTCATCTGCTTACGATTGACACAAAGGAACCGTGCGGAAAATCTAACTCTATACGTAGTATATGTAAACTCTTTGCACAGTAGGTTTATAATTGTCAAAATAAAAACAAACAAACGAACAAAGAGAATGTACTTAATATCCGAACACGAAACTTTAAAACCACTACACCACTTTTTTCTTCAAAATCGGTTAAAATATAAATAAAATAAAAAGGTATTGGTGGACATTTCACACACAGCACCATCGCGTAGTGATTACGTACTTCCTTTGTGAGCACCATCTGACCCCAAACTAAGCAGAGCTTGTATTATGGGAGCCAGATAGCCGATATAATACGGAAATCGCTTTCTAATCAAAATAGTTTTGGTTTAAAGTCGCGGATTAGGTCCTAGAGTCGTTCGAAGTCATGCGTCATCCACCAACCCGCAAGTGTACAATTACGAAGGCTCGCATTCTGCTCATCGTTTTAGCATCAGCAGCACACTTTGTTTTCTCACTACTGGAATTCTGGAAAGATCCACACTTTCACGTATATTATCTACCACGCTTGCCACGTGAGAGTTGCGAACATGTCCGTTTCTCACTCATAGTTAAAGTCCGTTGCGACGATAAACTTATACCTACCTCTACATCTAGATTTGTAAATATATTCAGAGATACATATTTACGAAATTAGATGTTTTCGCCACCAGGCCACCAGTTTTCCTAGTAGACTGTTCTAGAATGGACTCTGAAATAAACCTTCCAAACTGTTGGAAGGAACTTTTATTTCATAATTCGTAGAAAAAACGTTTTTTGGATTTGGGAAAACATTTAAAAATAACTATGGTTTTATTTTTCACGATCACAGGCTCGCCCCGTAAGTACCTATTATAATATGTATTTTTTACTGATTAGTAGAACGTGATTGTATCTCACAATACATATGTTTTGCATAACTATTAAAAAATTATCATTATCATTACCATTACGAACACGGATCCATTGTTATGCACAGCTACAGCTCACAGCGTGTTGAGAGCTGTCAACCTTGAAGTTTACAGAATTGTGACATTTTGAAAAAAGCACATGTGGGGTATTGTTACCGACTGCACTTCTTTTAGGTAGGTACATCATTAATTTTACTAGCTGAAAATGCAAATCAACGACTGAAATACTGTGTGATCGTTGTATACAACGGCGACGGCGATTAGTAATACAAAACTTATCTTCGTTATCCATTTCACTATCTATCGACACACAAAGACACTCGTTTAAAATGAGAGTTCCCAGGTTAATCCTCAAAGATTAAGCTATGCATATCTCAGTGTTAGCTTTATTAATTTAGGCCACATCGCGAATGGCACAATATATCAGTTTTGGTTCAGCCTTGTCATTCAGATAGAGCTTTTTAAAGATCTTATAAAATATGAATTTAGGACAGACTAGCAGCGCCTATTGGATATTGTCATAAAGTCAAATAAAACATATATCCTATCTAGGTAACTATCAAGTTGGACCAAGTTACGCGTAAATGCCAACTTTCGTGAACATCGGTTGACTTAGTGAAGAGTTCACTGGGAACAGACATGACACCAGATTTTTAAATATAGAGTAGGTATATTTTATATTATTATCTATATTTTACTGGTTTAGTATTTCACATGAAACGTTTCATTTGCAGTTATTCACGGACGTGATGTTCCTTCGTCCCATACTGGAGACAGTGCGGATTCAAAGCGAAGAGACCAACCGTACCAGTCCCACATTCCTGTACCGGTTCGCATTCGACGGAGCCCTGGGGCTCTTCAAGCGGATGCTGGGAATCAGCCACCCTGGCGCGTGCCACGGCGACGAGATGGGCTACTTGTTCTACTTCTCCCGGTTAAACTACAGATTAGATGACGAATCTCCCGAACTGAACGTCTCCAAACGCATGGTGCAAATGTGGACCAACTTCGCTAAATACGGGTATGAGCAAATTTAAATACAAATACAATAGTAGATTATTCACCAAGGGAGTAAAGCACTGTCTTGTGGCATGGGCGTCATGTTGGATCCTGTGTCCCGAGTGAAGCGAGGGATCCAAGCCGCCTATGACACAAGACAGTTTTTTACTTCTGAGGTGAATACTCTACCTTTCATATCTTCTGCGAGGCAATTAAAAGAAAGGGCTACATATGTAAAATAATTTAGGTATTTTTCTTTCGATTTTTCCGGAAGTAGATTTTTAATAATCCCTAAAGCGTCAAATTTGATGAACTCCGGGGTCAATTCACTATCGCTTGAAGACATTTTGGTGTTTTTAGTGATACAATTCAAAACTAACAAAATTCGACTCAATGGCGCCGTTTTATATTTTCTTTTTTTGTGTTTTGTTTCTGTGCGTGCGAACTGGCCACCCGGCCAGTTGCAATATTTGAAAAAAAAAGTGCGAGTTTTTTAATAACGTCGTTTTACAATGGTACTATAGGTAAGAATTTTCATACGAATTTTAACGTTCCAAATTCATCACCAAAATCATTTTAATCCCTAGGGAATCTTCTCAATATTACTTACCTCTCCATTTTGAAAGGTCACAATCACGACATATAATTGGAGTTTGTCGAGCAGGAGATTCACTAATAAGTTTTTCCCGATAGTTATAATCTTGGTGTCTTCAAATCGAGAGTGAATCGGTTTCTTCTAGGTAAACACGCTCCATCGTAGACCGCATCGTCGCTTACCATCAGGCGAGATGGCGGTCAAGTGTAAACATATTAAAGTTAAAAAAGGACATATGAAAAGAATATTATTTAGGCGTCATGAAGCGTTTGCGTGAGAGTATCCGCCGAAAACGTTCAGATTTGTGGCAACACAACTCATGGATCCTGCACCATGATAATGCACCATCACACACAGCCATTGTAGTGAAAGAGTTTTTAGCGAAAAATTCAACAAAAGTTATCGACCAAGCACCGTATTCACATGATATGGCTCCGTCTGACTTTTTTTATTTCCCAAGTTAAAATTACCACTTCGAGGAAAACCTTTTGAGTCGATAGAAGCCATAAAAGAAAATTCGCCGAATGAGCTAAAGACCATAGGTACCGCAAATAGCCTATGAAAAATGTATGGAAGACTGGGTGAAGCGTTGGAGATGTTGTATTGCAAGCGATGGGGCCTAGATACTACGGGAATGATCTATACCTAAACAATATAAATGAAAAAAAATTAGGTTTAATAAAGTTCTAAAGATTAACCTCTTAAAGATGGGCCAGAGAGCAAATTTAATGATGTTTTATTCCAGAAATAGATCTATCTAATGTACCAAATTTCATACATGGATGAACATGAACAATGAAGGCATCTTCATAGATTTTGTGTGAAAGAGTAAAAAATATTCACAAACTTTCGTTACGTTTATAATATTAGCAACGGTTTTCTTCGAAATTTCCGTGAATTGTCCGAGTGTGATACAGATACCAAATGATTTTGATTTTGACTGCAATTTCGTGGTGTTTCAGGAACCCAACGCCACCCGTAGACTACGACTCGGTGGTGAATTTCAAATGGCCATCAGTGAATGGAACTGCCCCGATCACATACCTCGATATCACCGGGAACTTTACCCTCCGCACCGACCCAGAGGCCAAGCGGATACGATTCTGGGACTGGCTCTATGAAAACTACGCGGCCAAATCCTGAACAAACCGAGCCATGGTTAGTGTGCTCAGTCAAAGTGTTTCCTTGTGCTATCTGTGGAACTAGAGTGAAGTGTTGTTGCTATGAGAATAAGAACTCAGTAGATAGTATGAAAGATAAATTAATTTTGGAAGTTTCTTTTGTTTCTCGTAGACAATAGCTGAACAGCCAAAGGAGGCTTATAGGGTTTCTTTTTCATTATCGTAGTAAGCTTGTGAATTTTGTACGACAATGGAAAAAGCTTAGCTAGTTCACGTGGCAAATTCATTTAAAATTACGGTTTGCTGCTGATACAGCATATATTATTTTATTTACTCCAATGTTTGTAATTCTGTATTTCATCAGGCGAGATGGCGGTCAAGTGTAGACGTGTCAACGTTTAAAAAATGTCATTGATTAAACAAAATTATTGAGTAAACAGAATTAAATCCAAAGCCAATCTACATTATATATAAGGGGTGGTTAATTAAAACAAATTCGTTTTTATTGATTCGTTTTCATATCCCGATGCACCAAACGGAACCTATACTTTTTACATCGCTGGACAATTGGTTTTATAATATAATTATAGTCCAGTCGCTTAATTAAAAAAAGGTCATCCTTGGATTGTGAGATAATACATGTAAACATGTAAATATATTTATTTTGACATTCTAAAACTTGTCTGAAAAGTTTTATGAAATCGCGTGTTCAATCAAGAAAGGAATCAAGGCTCAATATGTTCAAATTATTTTCTAACTGAATATTTTTAGTTTTAAGCTATCAAGGTATCTATACTAGTATTATCACCGTGGTTTTGTGTGTTTGATATTTATCCTGTGTTAGAATGTTTTTAAAATTAAAATCTGCGTCTAAATTGTTTTCGAAATAACAATAGTAGTGGCGCAGTGAGTGTTTTGTCGAGATTTATATTCGAGTTCGACTAACAAGTAGTAATCGTCCCAAAAGACTGACTAAGAGGTGAGTTCGATAGCTCAGCCCGTGATTATAAACTTTGTGTCAACTTCCGCTACTCGTCAGTTTACCCGTTAGCTTGGTGCATGAATCTGTATCGAAAAAGTATATGGAATTTGATCCACCATTTAACCACGGCCAATTTCTCGTAATTGATAATACTAGTATAAAACTTTAGATTTCTGTAAGGGTCATGTCATAAAAGTTAACTTTATTGATCAGCTCGGAGTCATACACACGATGCTTAATAGACAGATCAAAAACACACCCCAGTACCTATAACTTGCCGTACGATTGGATTTCACTCAAAAAAATTACAGATAGTTGTTTAGAATACGGTACTTAGTTTATGAGGCGTCATGAATAGGACCGAACATCTCGAATGGCATTATTTATTCATTAGTTCTTAAAAAGGTACCAATAAAAATTTGTATATTTAACTATAATCGTACCTACAATTACGAGTAGTTTCAAATATCGACTTAATAATAGTACTTCCTCGAACATTTATTTTAAAATAATTGTATGAGCTTATATACCTAGGCAATTATTTTAAGATGAATGTAGACACTGTAAATACATACCTAGATATTTAATTTATGTACTGTATAATATTAATGACTTTGTTGATTTAATACGTATTATTGAATAATAAATTAATTTAAACAACTTCTGTATTATTATTTAACTAGATTCTCACGATCACCTTAGGGGTTACGTAGATAGAATTATAATATCATCGCGAGACCTACTCTATCTATCCTTACCTATTATATGGATGCGCATAGTAAGGAGAGATCACCAATACTCGAACAATAACAATACACACAAGAAATCAAATACTTACATAATATGATTATAGAGAAAGAGATATCATCTGACGTCTCTATTATGTTATAAAAAAGTTGAGACTATGTTAATAAAAAAAAGGAAAAATATACTCAGCTGTAGCGTGTGTGTCCACTCCTTTATGGGGGATGTGGATGATGATGAAGTAGAAGACGAAATCATTCTGTATATAAAAAACAACCAATTACCAACCACTTAACAACACTGCAAAGAATACTTACTAAGAATGAAATACTACTTACATTATTGTATGATTATTGAATGTTTCCATATTATTGTTTGACTACTGTCAAACCGGGACCCGGTTTGAAGAGCAATATTCCCAAAAAATAAATAGTTACCCAGAAGGAAGGAAGTAGGTATAGTTATTAGGCTAGGTAATGATATCGACTCCTCAAAATACAAAATACAAAAGTCTTTATTGCTGTTTGCAGGTAAGATAAGGTGATACAAAACATTTAAATAATTGACCCATACCCGTTTCCATTGGTCTGCCCTGGTAGATAATAATAGTCAGCTGATAAAGTCTTCTTCTTTTTTCATTTTTAACTTTTAATCGGTTGTATCATATATGTCATCTGATTCATTGTCTATTAATTTCTGGTTCATGTTCTAATAGCTTTGTGACACTGTGCTGGCGTGTTGCTTACCATCAGGCACTTGTCCTGCTCGTCCCGTTACTCTATACCAACCTATGTAATGTATGTAGGTATGTTCTATAATTTTATTATACACTTGACCGTTAGTAGAAGCTTATATATATTGAGATAGGCAGCCACAGATTTCTAAACAGATGAAACCTTCGTGAACGACACTGTGAGGCCTGTAATTAGTTATGTATGCGCGACAGCTCTCACCGACGTTGTCAAATTACTCACGTTGGTGTGCGTATAATGTTCCCAGTCTCAAGAAAAATATCCCAATGTTGTTGTCTTAGCTTCGGAAATCATCGCGTATAATAAACACATATATTATAATGTTAAAATAATTTATTATTACACCGATTATATATTATGCAAGGATTTCTTATCATTACTATTTTCATCCTATGAAGTTAAGAATTTTCATTTTGCATGCAACTAAAAATTCGAATATTCGTACAAAAAATTCGGAATAAAACGACAACGCCGAATAATAGTAAAAGTCATGTGTGTGTTTATTTTGAGTATTCTATCGGAGCTTCTTGTGAAATGTTGAATATTATGCTTGACAAAAGGTGGCAACTACTCATTTAATATCGGCGAACACAGGAGGTGCAGAGAGTTTTTGTCAACTGAGTTAATGTTGGGGGGGCCAGATCATTCAATTTGTTTATTATCCAATCTTTCTCTGGACGCGTGTCGCAAACGAAAAGTTCACCTTTTCAAAATGTTGATACAAACCAATGAAAACCGTCTAAGAGTTTTTGTAAATCAGTTGAACATTATTCACATCGCCACCCAAAGTTCCGTCATCTAAGTACCAAACGTTTAAATTAGACTGGAGACGTTAAATGATAGAGCGAATGGCCAGGGCGAAGGTCGTATGGCCGAAGGTTTACCAAGTTGATAGCCAACGGAAGATAGCTTAGGATTGTTTTGATAATTTTGTGGGTCCGCCATAACATTGCTAAAGAAAATTGTAGAGGTCAAGAATTTTATTCTTTACTTTGGACAACGGCGACCAAGAGAACCAAAATCAAGTTTGTTGGGACAGGGAGCTCGAAAAAGCAACGTTTTATACCCACCTTGGCAGCAAGGCCAGTATTTATGGTGCCAACAGCGATTGACCTGATCCCAACATCTTTTTTGGGCAAGTATGTACGCACAAATTAGCACCGTATAAAACTTCGACAATGTCACTACTGACTCGACCAGATAACATGAAGTTAATTAAAACGATTAGATCTCTCAAAAAACTCACCTACTTTTTAAGCTCCACTTTACAAGTATTAAAACTTTGCTTCATAACTATAGTTTTCATCAACACTATTAGTATTTTTATAAACACTAGTAATGACGTGGATTTGTGCTAGGCATCGATTCACATTAAATTAAAAAATACGATTATAAAAATAATGTTTCAAGTTGAATAACAAAACAATCTACATAAATAATTTGGTCTACGAGTATCTCAAAAAAAAATCATAATCTATATTTTACCTTAACTTTAAGGAAAATAATTTCAAATTAGTATAGCAACACTAACCAATTTTCGTTGAGGTGTTGTGTTTCTATTCATCAATCGAAATAAAATCGCCTAAATTATATAAATAATAGTAAAAATATTCAAAGTTTCCTATGAAATGATATTCCTCTTTCCTTTTCTTACTTTCGGGAACAATGTTTGCATTGTTTGAAGACACATGACGGCATAATCTTAAACAAAACTTAAAATCACACGAGACTCCCGTACGAGACGGAAGTCCGTTTCGTACTGACTGGAGTTTGTATTTGCTTTGGCGTTTGATATTTGCTTTCTGGACCTTAGGATCTGTGTTCCGAACGTTCCATCTGCCTTTTGTTTTAGAAATCTGTGTAGGCAGCACCATTTCCCGTTGTAGCAGTTATCTCTTTCTACTGATATAGCTCTGTCTCTTTCGCACACCCCTCCCCTCTCGCCAGGCGCACGAGGTAGCTGGAGGCTCGAGCTTGCTCGTCATTGGCGTGACATTTCCCGTGCAGTTCACTTGTTTCAAGAGAAACCCAATTCTCTTATTAAATTCTGTGATTTTTCCAGAGAAAACCACGTAAGTGCTTATACTTTTTCTGCAAAACGATATTATCGTTCGATTTCTTACTTGATTAAATGTAAACCTAATAATGCTTGTCGAAGCTTGCTTTTGCTTCGAGATTGTATTATATGCTTAAAATTTTGTCTCTTTTTTTTTAATTTTTTTTTTACGTGCATATTATTATTGCTCATATAATTTCTTGTAGATTCTACTACATAACTACCTTCAGATAATACTAAAACTACCTTCAGATAATACTAATGTCTTTGTAATTTGCATGCAACCTTTGCATTATTTTCTTAGGTCTATGTTTTTCTTTCCTAGGAGTATGTTAATAGTTCCTAGGTAAATTTCAACGAGATAATTAAATTATGGAACCCAACTGCCAAATTGAAACGGTTCTAGTACCAAATTAAAGAAACGTGAATCGCGTTCACGCAAGCTTCATGCTTCATCTTGATTCTCGATCTAGATCTGATAGCAATAGCAGGTCTTCATCGGCCTCTTAACTCTAACGCTTTGCTGACGGTAAAGGTAAAAAGAAATAACCCTCAACTCCGTGGGTCTAAAAAATATAACAAAAATCCATGCTTTGGAATCTTAATGAACACACTTTTGTGTTAACGATTATGAGTAACTCGTCAGTCGAGATGTAGGCCAAGATCTACATTTACAGCAATATCCTGAAATCGGTCCTAACAGTGCGGACGATGTGGTGCTAACATTCGCTTCCGATAATTTGGGGTACTTTGAAAATGTTTCTCCGATATCGAGACAAATTAAAAGATCCACGATTGCAAAAACTCCGGAAACGTGTATGATTTTACACCCAAAAAATTTATAATCAACATTTTTAGCCTAACCAATAACCAAGTTTGTAAACCCCAGGGTTTACAAATTTGGAACCAAACGAATAGGTAAAATGACGTAAGTCACCTTACACCATCTTCCCTACTCTGCCAAGTCCTATGCGGCAATTACATTTATTACTTTAAACATTTTAAAATTTGGTAGATATAGCCTTAGATAGTTAGTCATGTTAGTCATTAATCCGTGAGGCGCGACTTAAATCAAACCGGAGGTTTACACTTTAGTTTTGGATAAAACTGGCGGCGTCAGGAAATGGACGGAAGGATGAAGGAAATTATATTGGCTGATAAATAAAAAATACCTTGCGAAGAAAACTCAATAATTTCACATATATCCCCTCGCAGGGGCAACTACATCCCAACGTGCCTTGACACTTGGTGCTGGAACAATAGTTATAATATAAATAAGAATAGCAATACCTCCATAATCCGCCCGCGCAGGGCTACTAATACAAAGTGAGACGTCAGAACGTCAATATAACGTTGGTCTAGAATATCTAATATTTATAACCTTAACCACAGAAGTACTCTATCTTCGATCTCGCAGATCGAGGCCTCTACAAAGTGACACATCTTCGATCTCACGGATCGAGACCGCCATAGAGTGGACATAGGTAAATGCTATAATCCACCTGCAAAGATTATAAAAGACAGCGATAATGACAAGCAGCCTTTTTGGGCCGGTCCATATACCACGTTATATAAATCGGTGGAAAAAGCAGCATCAGACTGATGATAATATAAAGGTACCGCATACCGTTTTTGCAAATACCTCCTTTAGTAATACCGGACTCAAAAGACAATGTCTTTGTACTGTGGAGTCTGAAGAGATTTCCTCACTCGTCCTACAAATGAAAAATTGGTACTTACTAAAAGTAGCACTCTTCATTCGAAAAACCTTGTGTCGTCCCTGTTTTCGGTATAAAAAAGCGATAGCTCGTACTCAAACTACCCTCGCTCAACAGATTTGTGCAAACTGAAAGATTGCAATTAATAAAATGTTTCGTGGGCTGGGCTTCCTCCAAACCCATGATCGGAGGTGCAAAATTGATTTTTTCATAAGCTCACTTCAATTTGCCTATAGCTAGTCACTCACGACGAGTTTTACGCGCTTTTTACAAGAAAGAATAACTTGAGATAACTCTTTTATGGCCTAAGTATTACGCCGAAAGTCTGTACCTACCTAACAAATTGGATTACGCAAATCCTTAAAAAAACAAAAAAAAATATAATAATAATAGCTTATAATAACAAACCAGAATCCAAACACATTGGTTCATCACGTAAAAACCTTACTGGAAAAGTTAGAAATGCTCGGATTCCATGTACATATATTGCATAGGAAGTTCTGCTCTCCCCGCGAAAATATATTGCTCATCTCGGCTTATGTGGGTAGCTCTGGAAGAACTGCAAACATTTCAAACGGGTCAGGCGTCCCTGATAGAACCACAAAGTTTAATGGCTTAATGTATTCTGCAAGCTTCGTTGATCTTCGACGAGGGCTAAGTCACCGAGGTTTCAGTCCTCTCTACCACAGAGCACAACCTCGACGATATATTTTTACCCCATCCGGTGCTCGTTCTGTCCTCAGCAATTCATAATATGCTTCTCCCAAGCCTCGAATTTTGCCAAGGCAGGCCAACTTAACAATCTACCATGTCGGGTGTCTAGGCACCAGAGGAGGAACACCTCCATTGCAATACAAAATAATTGTTAGACATCTTGAGGATAATGGAGTTTCAGCCATCGAGTATGGCACAAGTTTTCGTGCTAATTTAATCCAACGACCATTCAGCGATAGCTCACTTCCGCAACGTATTGGGGCAAGTACTAATTAAGTAATTTTGCTGACTCTGGCGTCGGATCCAATTCAAAATGTATCACATACCAGGACCCTTAACAATCAGTTAGGTTGTTCATCCAGACACAGACAAATCGACGAGTGGCACTTAACTTGGAGATGTACAGAAATTATCTTTGCAAAAATAGAATCACACCGGTGATGAATCTTTTGGCGCCCAAATTTGCAACGGAGGTAATGAACTATGTAATATATATGAACACTTATAATAAGAACGAGTGCGAAGCGTTGACGTACGATGCATTCAGCATATCTTGGAACGTTTATCTGGCGTGGGTGTTCCCGCCACCATTCCGCATGCCAAGTGTATTGATGTTGAGTATTGGTGATCTCAGTCAAGCAACAGAAACCTTCCTCATGATAGCTCCTCGTGGGAGCCGGTATTTTGTCGAGCGGACCTAAAATCATGAGCTGTCACACACAGCCCGTTCACTTTTTAACGATTTGACTATTGACAACTTATTTACTTTAACAACCTTACACTATGTCTAGTCGACACAACAACTGGATTACAACCATCAAAAGTTAAAGTCATGGTTTCTGGAGGTGCCAGACCTCCAGATATGAGGGGTGAAAAGACAGAATAAAGACAATTCAATTCAATTCATTTATTCGAACCATTATTTCAAAAGAACACTTGGTAACGTCACTTACAATAAAATTATACATAAATAATCTGTGTATGTAATAAAATAATACTAAAGAATAATGTCAAATAAAAATAATCAGCTGTAAAGGGGCCTTGTCATTTAGGTGCAGCTGTAAAAAGGCTTTGTCATGGTGAAAAAACAAATTATCCAAACAATGAATACATACAGTAGGTACTTAAACAAATTTACATTAATGTTTAGTATTATTCCACTTTACTCGATAGTTCTGATTTTGACATATTCCTTTTCCAAATATTGCTGTCTTTACAAAATCGTCTACAGTGTAATATGCTTTGCTCATTAGGTAGTTTTTATTTCGGTTTTAAACCTAGTTTCATTGAGACCTTCCACTTGTGCAGGTATTAAATTATAGAAGCGAATACCATTACATTTGAAAGAGTTAATGGTTTTCTGTAGTCTGCATTTAGGAAATACAATTTTATGTTTATGATGTGCTTTTGGATTCAAATCAGACATTTTCTGCAGTCGAGTACGGTTTTTTCGCACATACATTATACTTTCATAAATGTATAACGACAGGACTGTTAGTATATTTATAGTTTTAAACATCTCCCGTAATGATTTTCTAGCAGACAGATTGTACAGAGCACGGATTGCTCTCTTTTGTAATATAAAAATTGAATTTCTATCCGCGGCCGATCCCCATAATAAAATCCCATAGGACATAATACTATGAAAGTATCCAAAATAAACAAGTCTAGCTGTTTCCACGTCAGATATTTTCTTAATTTGACGAACTGCATGGGCAGCTGAACTGAGTCTATCAGCTAGTCTCTATGTGAGGACCCCACTGCAGCTTTGAATCCACTGAAATGCCCAGAAAAAGAGTAGATTGTACGGGTTCGATCACTTTATCTTTCAGTCTAATATCAAGTTTACAGCCCAGTACATTGCATAGCGTAAACTTTATACATTTAGTTTTATTTGGATTTAGAACTAGATTATTTGCATCGAACCATTTGTATGTGATGTCCAAAATTGCGTTTACTTCTGTGAAATCATTTATTCCTCTTTTAACCTTAAAAAGAAGTGATGTATCATCAGCGAACATAACTATTTCTACGTTTTTATGGTTTTTTATCATAAAAGGTAGATCATTAACGTATATAAGAAACAATAAGGGTCCAAGGATGGAACCTTGAGGTACACCCAATTTTAAAGGGGACTCATTTGATTGCACACCGTCAATTTCAACTATCTGTACACGATCTTTAAGATAAGAAGAAATAAAATTTAGAGCTGGCTTCGATAGCCCATAGAACTGTAGTTTCTTCAAAAGAGTATCATGATGAACGCAGTCGAAAGCTTTAGACAAGTCACAAAACACACCCAGAACATCGTGATGATCTTCCCAGGCACTTAAAATATAATTATTTAGTTCAACGCCTGCATCAATAGTGGAACGTCCTTTTGTGAATCCAAATTGGTTGCTATGTAATAGGTTTTTTTTTTTTTTTTTTTTTTTATTTATATTAGCCACTCCACAGACTCCGGGGTCCGTGATCTTTGTCATTACAATTATCGTTTTTACACATATCTTGGATAAGGAGAAGAAGAGGAAAATAGGAGGAGTTGGGTACATTTAAAATCTAATTCCAGTGCTCGTCTGTAGAGCCGATCACTACCGGTTGGGATTCCGCTAGTAATCGACTCGACATCGAGTGTTTGCCTTGTCATTTGCCTAAGCTGCCTCCTCCCGGCCCAGAGCCTCCACAACGGCCGCATTTCTGTCCCTGATGGCCATCTGTAGGTTAAAATCGCGGATGGTCTTCGGTGATGCAGCCCACGCTCGCCGCACGAACCGACCGATGGCGTCGTCGGTGTCGTCAGCGTAATATGTGAAGGTCCCCGTGTGCCGTGAGATTGCCACTACCGCATGGGGCACGCTCTCGTGCAGCTTCATGTTTGCCTTGGTTTTGATTACGATTACCGACTCGTATGTTAGTCCTTGAGCTTCATGGATAGTAAGGATGCGTGACCCGGTGCCTGATCCATAACCTTGGTTTGTCAGGGTCTCCTTCTCCTCTTGAGTGTGAACTAAGAAGAGGGTATTTGGTAGGGTGTTGGGTATTTGCGCTCCCTTATATCTTCTCTGTTCTAGGGACTTTATACGGGACGCTGAAGAGTACATACCGGAGTATATTTCCCTCAGTGCATATGCGACGTCCATTGGGTTTCGATGTGTGCAGAGCAACTCCTGGCTGATCTTTGTTACCAGGTTCGGGCGATGATACCTCATTTCAAAGAGATTTTCCCTGTCGATATAAGGCAACTGATTGACGTCTCCAATGAGGACAATTTCACCAACACCAGACAGCCTTGAAGCCATCACAATGGCTCCAAAATGGTTCATGAGAGCTTCGTCCACCATGAGGCGACTGAAACTTTCTCTACCGAAACCATTTACCAGAGCAGAAGCCATGGTTCGCACTCTGGTTTTGACCAGGTTTCCGATTCGGTGCGATAGCTTTTCTCTTAGATCTTTTGCTGCCTCAGTAGTTGTAGTGATGATGGCGTCCTTGTCCACGTCGAAGTGTCTAATCACCCATGTTGTTTTTCCACATCCTGGAACTCCGTTGACCCACTGTATTCTCGGTACCTCCCAATTTTCCCAATCTGCTTTGACGTTTCCGTTCCCTTCGATGGTCTTGGCCATCTCTAGGATCTTATCGTCCAGCATAATCTTGGTGCATCGGGCAGTAACTACAATTGGGTCGTTTGGTGGTGTCGCATAAACAGGCACTCCCGCGCGCTCTGTCTCTCTCTCGTTCAGTGTCACGAAGCCATTTTCTGCACTGTAAGCTGCCATATACTGTCCTGTCATGGTTCCCTTGATGACCCGGGAAGTGACATTATTGTAAATGGCTGCTTCGGCCTCCTCGAGTTTCGCCTTTAAAAGGCTTTCACTTCCTAGCCTATAGGACTGCATGATGTTTTCGCAGGTCTTGAGGTTGACTTGTCGTGTCGCGCTCAGTGTGGCTATGAATTCGATGAAGGCGTTGCGTGCATGGCTCCGCGGCTCCGAAGCCGTGACATAGCGGGGCGGTTCAACCTGTCCCATGTCGGCTCTCGTTCGGGCTGGTTGTTGCTGTGAAGCTGCTTTGGGGTCTTTGACGTCGAGGGGGCGATGAATGGGATGTGATTCGGAGTACGCTCCTTGCTGCTGCGTTGAAAGCAGTCACGAACGCCGTGTTGGTGCCTCGGCTGCTAGTTAGATTGGCTGAAGCTTTTTCCGCGGCTGCCCTCTGCTGTACTCTTTCGGAGCCGGTTTGGATGGTCGAACTAGGAACAGGATGTCCCCAGCTGTCAGTTGCATTTGTTTGGTCGTGCGAAGGGGCTCTGAGGAAGCTTAGATTTTCTCCCCTGTCTTCGTATACGACAACCTCATGATGTTTAGAGGCCTCAATGCAACCCAGCCGGTCTGCGACTCTCGCTCTTGAATATTCGATTGCCATCGCATCCACGCTTATCACCCGGGTGTTTCACCTGCATTTCTGCTCAGATGTGCGAGCAGCGCACTTGCCTGTGTGAAAGGCGTCCGACCTTCCGAGTACTCTATTAGTGCAATCGTTTTGTTTTCGATCGCACCAACCGAAATCGGTGGCCGTCTACCTCGCACACCGGCATGGCGTCGTAGGTTTTCCGCTTCATCGTGACTTTTGCGGTACTCCCATTGAGCAGGCAAGACAATCCAGGCGACAAACGGGCTCGTTTCCGCTCCCAAGCGAAGCAAAAGCTTATTCGAATCTTTCTTTGTTGCTGTCCATGAAGAGAGCCACCCGCGGATACGGATCCCTGCTTCTCCTCGGTCTGCGTTCTCCAGTAGTTGTTTGACGGAGATGCTCTTCGAGGAGTTATGTTGGGCGGGAACCGCATGCCGCGCGGCGTCCACAGACAGCAGGGGGCAGGGTGGTGGTGATGGGGGCGCGTATTTGAATTAGTGGAGTTTCTCATGGCCGCTATGCGGAATGAGCTCTCCATGAAGGACAGGAGCCGTGTTCTGTTATCTGGATCTACTAAGATGTTGTGGAGATCCGAGACAACCAGTCTTCTGTCGATCATAGATTCGAGCTCATGTCTTGCGACCATGAATCGGGGACAATCGACTAGCACATGCCAGACTGTTTCGGGTTGGTTGGGGTCACACTCGCATGCTGCTGCTCTTGAGCTTAAATCTGTACAGGTAATCTGCTATTCCTCCGTGTCCCGTCAACGCTTGTACCTGGAAGGGAGTCAGTTTCGTGGTTCTCATCACCCGATATGCATTTGCTATATCGGGGAGGAACGTCTGGGTGACTTTTCCGGTGTCCGAGGTCTCATATCGATCCTGCCATTTCTTGACCGATTCTTCGCGGATTTTCCTTTTGACGTAGGACAAGGGGATCCCTCGTAGTCCCTGGGTGACTCCGTGAGTGCCGCCGATTTGGCCAGTTCGTCGGCTCTTTCGTTGCCGACGGTGCCAACATGCGCTCTCACCCAGAAAAGACGAAGAGATCTCCCTTCAGCATTTATCTGTCCAATGTTTTCCTTTACGCACTTAATCAAGGGGTGGCTCGTTTTTGGGTTACTTAGCAGTTCGAGTGAAGATCGGGAGTCACTCAGGACATTGACTTCTGGGTCCTTGCTCTTTAACGCCATTTGAGTTGCCCGGTACAGAGCATAAAGTTCCGATTGAAAGACTGTGCATTCGGAGTGGAGCTTGAAGGTCGAGTTCTTGACCTCTCTGCCATTCTCCCACCATGTTAGAGCAGCTCAACTTTACCTTCAATTTTACTGCCATCAGTATAAATTTGAGGTCCTTGTGGAAGATTGAGGTGTCTTCTAGGAGCTCGTACTCTACGGATAACTGCGTGGACGGATGGGGTTGGTCCAGGCAGTTAACATTTCGTTCGAGTTCCACTTCTGGTGGGAGGTAGTCTTGGGAGAGGTGTTTTTACTCTGTACAAATTTGCCGCTTCCTGTATTCTCAGATCCAAGGGGAGCAGACCGGAAAGGGCAAGTGCTGCTTTCAGAGAAACAGTACGGTACGACTTACAGATTTTCTGGGCAAAACCTCTTTGGATAGCGTTCAACTGAGCCTTGTTTTCCTCGAAGTCTGCCGCTTGCGCCCATACACTTGAGGCATACATGATGATAGGTTCCACCACCGCGACGTAGATTGTTCTCGTGATTTCGCCATTTAATCCCCAGGTCACCTTCGCTGCACATGCGAGCTGTCTATAAATGTTCGCCACTTTTTTACATTGGGCGGTCACATGTGCTTTAAAGTTGGGCCGGCGGTCGATCAGTAGGCCTAGCAGTTTGACTTCGTTATGTAATAGGTTATTAACATTAAAGTAAGATAGAAGTTGATTGCATATAAGTTTCTCAAATATTTTACTAAGGCAGGGTAATACAGAGATGGGTCTGTAATTGCCAGGTTCGTTTTTATCTCCAGATTTGAACAGTGGTATAACTTTGCTATATTTCATCATGTCAGGGAATGTGCCACCTCTAATGCACTCGTTGAACAATTCCGCTAAGTAAGGAGCAATGCTATTTATAATTCCATCAAGTACTCTTACTGATAATCCCCATAAGTCCTCCGTACTCTTTACTTTAATGTCTTTGAATGTTTTTAGTATTGTAATAGCAGTCACTTGGTGAAATTCAAATGTAGGGCACTTAACGTTTTCTTTTAACATTTCTTCAGCAAGTAAGGGGACGATGTTAAGTGCTTAGTTGTTTCAAGGGATATCAGCAAAATAAGTCCTGAAAGCATCTACTATTTCCGATTTTCTTGTAGTTACTCTTTCACCAACCCGAAGTGCGTTTATCTTTTCACGACTTTTAGATCTCCCAGTCTCTTTGTTTATAATCTTCCACGTGTTTTTATCATGTTATTAGAGTTTTTAATTTGATCTCGAATAAATATTGTTTTAGCTTGTATACATGAATTTCTGAAATTTTTGAATATTTATTAACATAGTTTTGTTGCATCATCATTGCAATATGTCTTTAGTTTATATAAATTATACAAATTGTTTCGACTTTTAAATAGTCCCGGTGTAGCCCATTCAGCGAACTTAGGTTTTGCGTTAATATTTATTAATTTCGTCTGAAAGATACTATCAAATTGTGAACTTAACATTTTAAAAAATCAGCATAGTTTTGATTAGGGCTGTCGATTGTCATATCGAAAAACTTTTGGAAAAATGATTACCTATCACATTATTTAAAGCTGATATGCGAGATAACGTTATAGGCCTAATAAGCACCTTGTCTTCTGCCCTTTTATACAAGCAGGAAGGCAAATGCTCAGTCCCCTATGGTCTGAACGCAAACAATCCAGGACTTCAGTGTGCAGATATTCACAGTTGACAAAGACATTGTCAATACAGGTTGCAGAACTACCTTTCTTAGTTACTGCCACCCTTGTTGGTTCAGTGAACACTTTTTTAAATTAAAAGATTGGCATAACATTAGTATATTGCTCTTAGTACGTGATTCCAAAAGTATGTCTGTGTTGAAGTCTCACACATCACTATCTGTTTACTTTTCTTTGAAATTTTACTTAGTGCTTCTTCTAAAGTAGTAAGGAAGATCTCAATGTCAGCACTAGGCGGTTTATAAACACATACAACAATATGATTATCCAACTCAATGCATGCTAGTTCACAATGTCGTTCCACGGTAATTTTTTCTATATCTTTTCGACACTTACATTTTACACTATTATTGACAAAAATTATGCAACCACCGCCTATCGCGAATTTTCTATAGAAAATACTACCAATTGTATAATTGTTTAGGCAAAAGTTCAATTCATTTTTTGATAGCCACGTCTCAGTAAAACAAATTACTTCATAATTTTTTGAGCTTTCAAGGAATAATTCTATTTCTTCTAATTTACCTAACAGTCTATTTATATTCTGGTACAAAATGTTAATAGAGGTTTCTTGAACCTTATCAGTAGTTGCTTTGTTGCAAGGGGGGCCTATTATATTGCGACGCTTTGCTGAAACATAATAATGCCTCCCTGTTGTCAAGTTTGTCAGTTTAAAAGATGACTGTCAGTTATTACAATATTTGTCAGGTTTTGACATGGAATGATAGTCAAGTATCTTTTTATTTAGTCGAATCGTAGCGGCCCTCTACCCAGAGAACGAATAAAACAGACATGAAAGCGCTGAATATCGGAAACCAAATAATATAATATAGATCCCATAAACTACCGAATAAGACGGGTCGAATTTACAGCTGTTCCTAGGTGACAGTATATCAATTTCTCCTAAAGCAAATGTTTTCTTAACAAATCAGGGTAGTGAATTTCTAAACGCAATCTGAATGGTTCAAATTCGGAATCACAATCCCTGTCTCTGTCATTCTGAACAAATAAGACAAAGACCGAGAGGTCACATTCCGTGTCGGATCAATTCGACTAGATTCAGAAGGGCTCTGTTATGCAGTTGGTTCCACACGATCTAATACAGAATAACTGAACTAATAACATGCCACATGTATTAAGGCCATAGCCCTAAAAATGAGAGATGGTCGAAAACTATCTATTTGGCATATAAATATTCGGACAAAATAATATGCGTATAATCTAAACATTTTTCTAATGTTTTTTAAATTGTTCGGGGTTCCGTTGCCCCTCTGTGCCTGTGTCCAAGCCGCAGGAGCCGTGATTTGTCTTCTTGACCGTTGACAAAGATAAAATGTACCTACAGATATTTAGGTATATACGACCGATATTATGTAGTGGCGTCAAACTGGGTTTAAGCTAATAAGATGATTATGAGAATATAGAGATTCTCGACACCTAGGGTAAAAACTGTTGGCAAACACTCTCAATCAAAATCTGTATTCTGTCCTGTATTTTGGACACATGAAACGATAACGATTTTAAACGAATGGCGCCGTATATCTAACAGCTCAAGTTTATTAATAGCTTTATGACGTCCTTCGTCCCATGAGTCCAGTATCGTCATCTCCGGATGGTAGGTACAAGTTTCTTCTGAAGACCGCTGGCATCAAACGCTACACCATGAAGTGCACGGTCAGCTGTAACTTCAAAAAGTTGGGTTAACAATCTCCTCTTGGACGAAATTTTAAACAAGGGCAGAAGGTATGCGATACTTAAAAACATTTCAAAAGTACTATTACTTTGAAGAAGTGTCAACTAATTCTTTGTCACATTATAATAACGATATTAAACGTTTCTACCCGTTTCATACTAATTCATTGATTTTGGATACAAACCCTTGTACAAATATCTATCAATGCTCGTAAGGTGTGTTACAGAACATTTGGATATTAGAAATGTACTCTTTAATTTTGCTGCCACCCTTCTGTTCATAAAAATTTGGACGTAAGTTCACATTCAATACAAGGATAATTATATTGTCAATGATGACTATTTAGTCTTTAGTCCAATTATAGCATAACGATCAGTGGTTCGTCACACACATTTTTTGTTGCAATAGAAGAGTACATAATTAATAATAAATAAATATTGGTGGACAATTCACACACAGCAATAATCACTGTTTTTCCATATACAGCTTGACAAGAATTTCTGAAAATAACTAATTATGTAACAATTCTACCAGGTCTTGAAAATAAGATGGCAGATCCATTAATAATCAGTTATTAAATTAGTGTTCTTATAATTTTATATATCATGGTGATTTCTGCCAAACTGTATACTTTTCCTAATATCACATTGGCGTTCCTCTCACCAGGCGATAACAAACAGGTCTCAATATATATAAGCTTCTACTAACGGTCAAGTGTATAATGAGACCGTTTTACCTGAAATAAAACGGTTATTGTATACTTACCTTGGTAGAAGCTTACTTTTTATCTCTGCCTGGTGATATTTCGACACAATGACGAGCAAGCTCGGAGCCTCCAGCTACCTCGTGCGCCTGGCGAGAGGGGAAGGGTGTGCGAAAGAGACAGAGCTATATCAGTAGAAAGAGATAACTGCTACAACGGGAAATGGTGCTGCCTATCTCAATATATATATAAGCTTCTACTAAGGTAAGTATATAATAACCGTTTTATTTCAGGTAAAACGGTCTCATTACAACCATTTACTAATGGTTACACATAGTACCTAATACCTAATGAAGTGACACATGACTGATGCATGCGTATGTAAATTAGTACTTATATGTTTGTGTTATTGTCCGTCATTCGTCATTATCAGAAGACATCGTCAGCATCCAATGCATTTTAATCAGCGACGGCAAGAATCAGAGTATGTTTCGTAGCTACTATGGCACTAAGATGATTTAGATGATTTTCAAAGATCTTGTAAATCGACATTACATGATTTTAACATTAGTACTAGAATTAAGTTAGGTTAGGCATAACACCCCCCTATTTTCCTCTTTTTCTCCTAACCCAAAAAATATGTAAAAAAAAGATAATTGTAACGACAAAGGCCACGGACCCTGGAATCTATGGAGTGGCTAAATTAAATAATAAAAATAACAATAAATATTAAAAATAACTATTAAACATATATTAAATAATAATAATATATTAAATAATAAAATAACAAAAAAAGAAGTGTGGCACTCGGGGACTGCCGCGGTAAAGCTATTGCATGTTGCATGTATTTTTATCAACATAAGCAACATAAGTGACATTTGTTTACCATAAAAATATCACGGGAAATCCGTTAAGTTGGCAACACTGCTAAGAGCATTTAGTCTGTAAAGCTAATACAAATAAGATTCAAAGTCGAATGACCGAGTGGGGAGGACGGCGTTACGGTCTTCCATCCCTCTTTCTTGTGAACATAAGAAAGAGATACACGATCACTAAAATTCGGTCCCCAGGCCCGCGATAAAAGCTATGCAATAGCTTAAAAACGATTTATCGCCATAAAAAAAATATTTTTCTGGACCACTAGGTCTAAAATGTCAAAAGATTAGGTTTTTCAGTCAGTTGAGAACAAGAATAACGATCGAGTTGCGGTGTCATTTAAATTACTGCTCTATAAACTTATCCATGCTTAACCAAGTGACTTAATACATTCACAATCCAACTATGAAACAAACTTACCCGTTGGTTACATTACTTAATAATAAACATTTGTGTAGGTAATAAATAATATTTCAATTGCCTTACAATCTAACTAGCATACTATAAGGCAATTGAAAATATTTCCATCCAGATCCTGTAATCCTTGGTAGCTCCATAATCGGGTAGTTAAGACAGAAGATATAATTAGCAGTTCCTGTTACAACATTGTTGCGACACTAGAATAGCAAATGGCGCGCGCGTTAGTAGAGTTAACATCTTGCACCGTTTTGTTTTATCACACATTTGGAAAAAATATCTAATTTGTTTAGTTTAGATTCCTTTACTCAAATATATCTGACCGTTTGAGCTCAAACGCTTCTTAATACTAACGTCAGTTCGGAAAATCACCTACCCTCGAGTACAGAATCAAATATTAACAAAAAAAATACAAATGTTGTTTTATTATTTGACTAGCGACCCGTCCTGGCTGCGCACGGGTGGAATGTAAATCAAATTCACTCTGTATTAAGGCTGCTTCATTATAAGCATTAATTCCGAATTGCATAATATATATCATTTGCATAGAACTGCAAGATTGGTGTGGATATTAAGATAGAGTTAATACTACTTAAGTTTAACACGAAACGACTAAGATGTATTCTTAATGACAAGTAACACGCCTATTATATTATAATTATTACCTCAGTGGCTCAGTGCCACGCAGATGTTACATGATCAAGAGTTATCATGTAATCACAACTAAGCACTGCACTGTCCCCTCCCACTTGGGTATACGAAATGATTTAACCTTTTCCCCCTTTTCCCAGAGAAATTTCTCTGAAAACATTTCACATTTAATGAGAACACACTAATGTTATAACTGGCAAGTGTGTGAGGTGTGGTTAAAAAGGCATAGAATAATAACGCCTAAAAACCGGGTCCGCAAGAAAAGTGAAAAGAAAAGGTAAATAAATCATAGTGACCCATATTGGCTCATCTCGGACAATTAAAAACATTATGATGGTTTGTGTGGTCCTTCACTGTATATACCTTCCTACTCCACGACAATAAAGTTTTGTTTGGCGAACTTCAGTACATACTGCTTACGCCGAAATCAATCTGTTTCATGGATGAAGCGTTTGTTTGAAGATTATCGATCTAGGCGTTATTAATCTAGTAGGTATGTATGTGTGTAGGTACTTCCCTTGTTTTTTGGACTCGGATTTACCAGGCGGACCAATACAAATTTTAATAAAAAATAATTTGTGTTGCTAAAACAAATGAAACAAAATCAACAACAAATATTCTACAATGTCACGTCGACTCCAACAATGGTAAAAACTAGATTCCGTCTTATGGGAGGTTTTATGATTTTCGTAGGAACGTTGGTCACTTGCTTTTGAAAATGTAAATATCCTAGCGAAGCCAGAACTGGCGGCTTGTAACATAACTCTAAAGAGTAATAGCCGTGAGAATATACCTAATCTGACGTTGTGAGATTGTAATACTACGGTTTATAATCTGAGGTCATAATCTAATGGGATTTACAATTTTATGGTGACATAGGTATACATTTCTACATATGTGATTAAATACAAATGTTCATTTACAAACGGACATAAAAGGAACATAGGACTATTTATACGTACCCGCGCACCTCTATTACAAAATTCTTACTATAACTACCGAAAGACCAACAACGTCCTACTCGCATACCTGGTAGGTAAGGTACCTATCAAAGAGTTTACATTTACTACGCATAGAGATTTCCCGCACGGTTCCCTTGTGTCAATCGTAAGCAGATGACGTGCATACTTTCTATGGCAACAAAGCGATGTGCTGCGACAAAAGTATGACACTTCCACAAGAGAAGGCATGAAAGATGCTGCCCGTGCTTTCGGTGTAAAGCGTGTCTGCCAACTCTATACGTAGTATATGTAAACTCTTTGGTACCTATCTACTGCGAATTGGCTATGGTCGGTGCAACAGCGTCATAATTCTTCTGACGTCACTTATCTGCGATAAAGTATTATCTAATTTTTGTATGAGTATAACAAATTACACTAATTTTTCTTATAAATAATACATTTTGCAAACGAATTTTCAATTCAATCTATTGCGGTCACTTTTTATGTCTGTCTGACATGTCACTCGCTATCTACGAGTATCTTTAATTTTGCTCTCAACTACAGACAAAGAAAGCAATGCTATAAGTACCTTAAGAGTACCTTCAACTGAAGTTGATTGACTCTTGGTTTATGGCTTTTATTGTGGTTTAGCCTCACAATTCCCCCAATGTCACGTAGAATGATAGACCGTCAAACGAGGAGGTTGGTGTAGGTATATATTCTGGGCGGTGAATTTCGTTCAGTGTATTTAAGTGTTTTCCCCCTTTTCTGAAAAATAAATGATTAGTTAAGACTACCTGAAGTCGACTGATCACTTGTAGCAAGACCTTTTCTACGGAATAAATTTCAGATGTCTATGATGAAACACTGGACACTGGCAAAATTCCGGTAACATTACCGAATGGTCAATGGCAAATCTGGTAACAATACCAGGCCATAATAAAAAATTAAAGTTATATGATAGAAGCACTTTCACTAGGTGGTAAGCCTCGCTCTTTAGGTGGTATAGGTACCTCATTGACCTATTTCTTGATCATAAAAAAGATAGGTAGGTACTCATTTAAAACAATGTCCTTGAGCCATATCATCATATTATAGGCGGCTTACCCAGACAATGCCGTGCATAAGCCCATGTTCCTCATTGGCCAATGCCTCTTATTTTGTGGTAACCCGTAGACTTATAGAACTAAAATTTGACTAAAACAACGTGTTGATTGGCACATTAGTCGTATAAAAATATTTAGGACATACAACGACAAAAATGAACAATCCCTACATGCTTATTAAAAAGAAAAGATGTGGTGTCTAGCTAGGAATTAAGTTCTTTCGGATAATATATAAGTAGAAGCAACACCGTTTGCAAAAAAAGAATATTGAATTTTATTATTGATGGTAGGATCCGAAAAACAAATTTTGCCAACACTGGTCTCCGGCAGTTTTCACGGGTCACTTCCGTTATATAATTTTCTTACGGTACTTAGTCTTACATTTTTTTCAGTTCGTTTGCGCAGCAAAATAAATCCCTATAGGTATCCTCTAAGCCTACCATTAAGAACTTCGTTCCAATCAATCAATATTCAGCGATTATTTTCTCACAACACCATCAACCACCCAAACAAAGCAAAGCTTTACCCGAAACAAATTCTATACATAAATAATTCAAAAACATACAAACTAAACATAGATAGGAACACCCATTATTCCGAACTGTCAAAAATCACAGTGGTTGCACTCTTTGCAGAGCCCTTATGGAAAAAAATACACTTTTGCCAGTTATTTAACCGCCAAACAATATTATTGAGCTCCGGTTTGAAGAGCATTTTTTCTGAGAAATGACATTACGGGACAAGAAGCTCACACCATAAGTGTGTGTAGTGACTTGAATTTATTTTATCCAAAGTATCGCAACACAAATAAGTAAAATAAAACAAGAGTTTTGCTTCCTTCAATCGGCTGTATGGCGATTGATTACTCGTAGGTGCACGGCGTAGATGTGTATGAATATTGCCTAGCCTAGGTCGTTATGGACAAGCACCAGTGGTTGCAGTTGATAGCAGCAACAGTTTACAGTTTACCGGCGTATCTTTACTCTTTATTAAAAATCAAAGAAATTATAGACGAAACAGTAGGATTTAACTATCACATAAACTAGTTAAGTTACTTAGATATTTTAGGCGTGACGTATAATACGCTAATCGCTGCTTTATGACGCCAGGTTCAAAGTTGTTAGCAAGTAGCGGCTGCTAACAGTCTGCTCATGCACTTGATTTACCAAACTAATACACTGATACAGTATTTCCTAGTGACTCAGTTGTCCATACGCATCGGTGCAGTGACAGCGTCCCATGCACGCTCCTAGTCTGTTTATACACTTCAATCAATTCAAAACTCTAATTAGTACACGAGCATAAAAAGTGTATTATCAAAACTAATAACTGTAGTAGGTAATCACCAATATCAGCTATCGAAACGATCTACATTGTGTGATGTGTCTTGATAGGTTTCGATAATCGAGTCGTTATTTTTAATTTTCTATCGAAATAATGATGAATGAGATGATATCCTCAGGAAAGTGATATACGTATATAAATCCGTTTGTTTCGTTATCGCTTCCCAGAGTTTTCTGCACCGCCCGACAACTAGCTCGCGAAGTAAACTTACAAGTGACTGAAAAGGATTGATTGTTCATAAAAGTATTGAAAAGATAAAAATAATGGAGAACCACTCAAGGTACGTACTGAAACAGTGTTTCAAGGTGTATATTTTACTGATTTTAACCGGAAATTTGTGATGTCCTCGATGCGTCCCGAGGTAAGGGAATTTGATTATTTAATCACGATATCAAGTATCTAATGGCTGTTTAAATTGACAGCATAATAATAAGTTTGATATTAGTTTAAAAATGTCACCATGATACTTATTTCAAACCTACTATTTGTATACCATTGCACTTGAAAGTCAGAAAAATACTTAATCTGTTAATATTTAATTTTAACGAAGGCTGTTGGTCACCGCTCTCCATCAGGCAACTCATCCGTGTGTTAGCATAGATTCACACGACGCTCTGATTTTCATTGTGAAAAAATAATGAGTGAAATAAAAAACATAGAATACCGATGACATATTATTATTGACCGTATATATTTAGCGTCCTGCTGCATTTAACAACAATACTTGTTTTATCACAATTCATGACGAGATCGGAGACGGAGAGGATACATATTTATTATGTTTGTATCATTTGAGTGTTTAATTTTAATTTTCAATTTACATTTTAAGTGTGATGAGAATTTAAGATGGGTTTAGATTTAGGAAATAATAATACACAATATCAATGTAAAGTTACGTTTTTGATAGAATAATAGAGTTAATAAATGTACTCTAAACAATTACAGCAAACAACAATAAGAATAAAATGTTTAAGCCAGCCATCGTGGTGTATTTCTAAATTTATCTGGTTACGTTTCTATACACGGCATATTCTAGTTTTATTCTTCTTTGATGCACGCACCCTCCTATGTTGACGTCTATTTTTAAACGAAATGTGCGTTTTATTTCGAGTAGTTATTTGATGTTTCCTGCATTTTAAACATAAACCTTACTAATCGGCATTGCATTTAAATCTTATACTGTTTAGTAAACGACGCCCAGAGAGAGTTCTTCAACATTTCAAGTCCAAATAACGAATGCCTTTATCAGATCTATTATACCGTGTCCGAATAGATGAAATTCCTCAAAACCATGTATTAAGTACCTAGCTCTACAATTCACATGTAAAGAGTAGTTGACCAAAAAGTTATGTGAACTTTCAGTATTAAATATGATGTATTCAGATGACACATAACCGTCAATGCACACTTATAAAACATAACTACAGTAAAGCGACTCAGCACGATACGACAATACTTTCTTTTAGACAAAATCACGTGATATTCAGCTCTTTGTTACGAGTAGCAAAGTTATAAGAACTGAATGGGCCTTCAGTGACTTGGCATCTTAAGACTCAGTTAACAGACTATTTCAAAACGATTTAACAATAACAAATTCAGATGTGCATCCAGATTCTACTGGTCTAGTTTTAGAAACTGACAGTTCTCATTTACCTCTAGTTTAGCTGTTATTCATAAATTAGAATAAAGTGAACTTGTCGTTTCATAACTCAAATTCTATTGTCACGAGTAGCATGGGTATGCTACTCGTGACAATGTAAACATTTTAACAATATCGTTTACGTTTTGGTGTAAACGATATTGTTAAAATAAAGTTTTATGACTTTCAAGTTTTATGGCAAATAATAAGACTTTCAAGTTTTATGGCAAATTAAGTTTAGAGAAATACTTACTTGTACTTACATGTTTACTTCCAAACATGAACCTTAAAAACATAACAGTTGGGCATTCGAGTAAATATACAAATAGAAGCTATTATTGAACTAAAAATAACTCTGCAGCCACAACACGAGGGTGTACGACAACATCCTGCAAGTTATCGGCAACACTCCACTGGTGAGGCTCAATAGAATACCCAGAGATTACGGACTCGAATGTGAAATGTGTAAGTATTATATCGTACGCATTGATTTATTTACATTTATCGAGTTATCAATCAGTGCAATGATAACACGTATGATTTCGGGAGTTATATAAGTACTGACGTTTTTTATCGAGTCAGCTGCTACTGATAATATACATGCTTGCAAACGAAAATGTGCATGTAAAGTCGTATTCGCATTCGCATGTACCTACTTATTCCATATTTCCGGCGTCGAGATACGATGGCCGTTTGTTCCAAGTAGGCACTTACACCTGAAATTGAATTCATCGATGATTAATCATTTAAAACAAAGCTTTATTAGACGAATAACGCTTTGATCGCATCTGTTCAGACGTTACGACGTGATTGAACAACAAACATCCAAATATACATACAAACATTAACATTTAAAATATTAGTAGGATTTACCTATTCGCTGACACCTACAACTAGGCTGGGTACAATGTGGGCAAATCTAGAGATAGCGAAAACAATGGACTGTTTAAAATACTAATTGAATGAATTACTACTTACTAGCACGGTACTTTTCTGTGCTTATCATATTTTCTAGTTTAGTTTTTATCAATAAAAACAAACAGAAAACGTTCTATTAGAATTAAATTTAAAAGGAACCATTTACGGGATTCTAATTTAATAATAATAATCTGTATTTATTTCAAAAATACATTGAACATAAATGAAATTACAAAATTGGCGTAGATACAATAAAACGATTATAGTGACCATAGTCAACTTCATTTTGGACCCTAATGAATTAAACCCAAACTAATTTCTTTTACCCGTTTTGCTTACGCTTTTAGTTGCAAAATGTGAGTTCCTGAACCCCGGGGGTTCGATAAAAGATCGCATTTCCTATACGATGGTGCTGGACGCTGAGAAGAATGGTTTGGCCAAAGCGGGGACTCGCTTCGTGGAGCCTACTTCAGGGAATACTGGCATTGGAGTGTCTCTGACTGCGGCAGTCTGTGGTATGAACTTCGGCTTTCTTACTACAAAGTTCTAGTAAATTACCTCTCATTTTATTAGGTACCTATCGTAACGCAAATTTAAAAAAAACTTACTTTATTTATGGAAAATGTTTATGTTATCGATATAGAATTCAATCTGAATTACGCCTGAACTACACTTAAGCTTGGATCCCCAACACATAAACATGATTTATAGAGTTCTGATAATTATCTGCAGCGATCGATTGATAAAGCCCTAATTTATCAAAAGAATACAACAAATAATGACTGAAAACTAATACTAATGAAACATTGAAAAGCAAACAATTGTGACAGAAAAAAAACATAGGTAGTACCGATTCGCATCTACGAAATCACAAGGACTCTCTTTTCATCAAGGCTAAATATACGGCGTATAATTAATGCTGTTTATGTTGAAACTTCTTGTCTTCTGTTTATGTTGAAACGTTTTGTCATCTTCCCTCGAGAGTGTACCTATATCGATATAAATCAAAAGATGTGCCCTGAGTATCTTGGAATAGTTAACAAACTGCGTCTCTGTGTATAGCGTGATTAGTTTACAACTAGACAACTATCAATCTACTTGAGCTCTAGAATCGCTAGCGGCGAGATATGATGCGGTTCTACTTATTTTGGTTGTTGACAACGAATAGTGATGACGTCCGACGTTCACCGCTTCCTACAACCGACTTGAACGGAAAGAGTGAGCTCACTCTTTCCCACGATAACATATCTCCATGCGCTTGATGTTTGGGAGGTCACATCCATTGATTTATATCGATGCCTATGTAGGTACCTATATGCGAGCACATATCAATCTTTGTTAAGTCAGAATTCCCAGAAGAGTGAAATCTAAGATCAAGATTGTATGACGCTCTGGTAACCGCTTTCAAATCATTCTAATAATTTTGAAATGCAATAGTCTGTGTTTATTTATTTTTCCTTCGAATCCCACGTCGAATTGGTTGATTCAATAAATAATTTGATAATGTTTTAGATAGAATCGAAGCTAAAACTTATATAATTCAACTTATTTTATAGTAGGTAAATGTATATGAGTATGTATCACAAAACCTTCTTTTAAACTTAACAAGCGTTGCTTGATAGATAGGTACCTACTAGGTAAATCCGAATATTTTTAGTGGCAATACAAGGTATAAGTTACATAAGATGGAATCGTGTTTGACCTCGTTAATGTTTATGTTTTTTAAGGTACGGAAGTTCATCAGGTAAATAAGATATTTGATGTCGTAGATTGAGGTCATAGAATAGTACCTCACGTGTCTACAAATAAAATGTTGACTAATTTTGTGTGCATTGCAGCCCAAGTACAATATAATTGTTACTCTAACCCTTCTTACTCTATGTGTCGCTAAGGACTTTTCCGATTTTTACTTTTACCCCCAAAGCAAAAACGATGTTATAAGTATTTTTTTTAAATAAAGAGTGACAAGACGTTCAGGACATGTGCCTGATGGTAAGCAACATGCCTGACACATTACACCACAGTGACACGCAGCTATTGAAACATGAAGAGTCCAAGTTTGACGTAGGTATCTGTTAAAAAACTGTGAGGGTGTATATGGGCGTGTGTGTGCATCTGATCGGGGCATCATAGCTCCCGAACAGAAGAACAGATTATGTTTTTTTATTATTTGAAAAAAAATATATTCTGGAATGTTCTTAGCTTTGTTTCATCAAAATCGGTTCAAGCGTTTCAATGTTTATTTATTTATTTATTTAGGAATGACAACAGGCACAAAGTCATATCTTAAACTTAAAGTAGTTATAAAAATAGCTTTTTAAACTTGGTGCCCAATAATAGCCATACTCAACTTATATTTATAATATGTAAGTTGACTGTTAATGGGGCGCTTCAAGAGGCAAAAATACCCGTCAAACACAGTTCCCAACTTCGGTGTAGGTAGCGCCATTCTTTTATTTTATTAGAGGAATTTCACAAAAACCAACAGTGGCGCCACACTTGGCAATATCTAGAACTACCTCTGACAAGCCCCTCCGCGTCCGGAAAACGCCTCATTTAATTACAATGATTGTGACATGCACCATGTTTTACCTTTCTATATAATACTTATTAAAAAATAAAAAGTTTTTTTTTCTCAATTATTTGAAGCAATTGTTGACAGCAGATTTAAAACTTCTCATACTATTAGCAAACATATCAATTGGATCGGCCAGATTATCATAGGTGCGGCACATTCTGTGTAAGGGACTATTCCAAGATACATTGTTTTGGGTTAGTGTTGAGCTAAATAGCTGAACCTTGCGAACAGATCGTGTGGGAACTTTAAAGTTAATATTTTGTAAAAGCTCACCTCCAGCAGTACCATTGACAATTTTATACAATGTACACAGATCCATGACGCTTCTACGACACTCAAGACTTTTCAGTTTGAATTTGGTAAGCCTGTCAGAGTATTCCCTGAGCTTGCGTCGCAATCCCAATCGAGTGCACAATGATCGCAAAAATTTACGCTGAACCGATTCTATTCTATCCACATGTTTGTCATATATATAGGGTGTTATCAACTCTTTTGTTAACTGCCGTATGAATCTTAGACACATAGGTAATTTGCTTTACTTGTAAACATATATTATGTGTGAGTGTGACATAAAATTACAAACAATGACCATTTAAATACCTGTTAAAGATCGTTCTCTTTTCGCCAAAAGTGACAATTTTTCATTTTCTTACAGAAATTTAACCAAATGAAATATCTGTAATTTTTAGAAAGTTTTGTTCTTTTTTTCATCCATTTAAACTGTTCCTCATTGTCACAGGATATGGTTGCACTATTGTGACACCAGACAAGAATTCTGATGAGAAGATGTCGACCATCAGCCTCCTCGGCGCGGAGGTGGTCCAGACCCCTGCGATGGCGCCCTACGGAGATCCCAAAAACTTTGCCTCAGTCGCCAGGAAGATTTTGGAGGATGATCCACATGCGATTTCTTTGGACCAGGTAATGTTTACCCAATTTCTTTTTTCAAAATCATGAAGCATTTTTATTATTATCAACGATTCGACTTTAGAAAACTTGTAGACATTTCTCACACAATACCATACAGACTCAAAAGTATCCAGACCTTAATCCAAACTACGCAGAGCTTGTACCTACTTCGGGATCCAGATAGCTGATATAATACGATACTTGCCTATCCACTTGCAAATAAATAAATAAATATTGGTGGACAATTCACACACAACACTATCTGACCCCAAACTAAGCAAAGCTTGTAATATGGCGGCCAGATAGCTGATATAATACTTACATAGTTTTATATACATACTTACTTATTATAAATAGAAACACCCAGACACAGTGCAAACATTTGAATTCATCACACAAATATTTGCACTGGGTGGGAATCGAACCCACACCCTTTTAAATACACCCTTATTTAGGGTTATCTCAGGATTCGTCCTGAGATTTCAGGATTTTTAAACTTGCAAATCTCATGAATCAGGTCTTTTCACCGGACTTTTGATTTTATCATATGGTAACCCTACCCTTAAATACCTACACAGAAACACCCAGCTCGGGCCAAATTTTTGTATTCATCACACAAATATTTAAATACTTTGTGGGAATCGAACCCACAGTGGCTGTTACTGCTTCATTGGCAAATTTACTGCTAACAAAATACTTATATAAAGACTTATATAGGTAAATAGTTACTGGTAATCAGACTGCATCCGTTTAGAGCATGTTCTGTATATTTAAACAAACAACTTTTGTTTAAAAAATATACAGAACATGTCCATAAATTCAATATTATTGTTTAATTTAGCATTTGTAGCACCTTAATGAAAGAAAAATGAATTTATTTATATTTGCAAGAATACTTGTAGTTTGTTTATTTACAGCAAAGCTCCCTTGATACGTGTAAGTGACGTAACATATTGTATACCAACAGTACAAGAACGACATAAACCCATGGACCCACTACGAGTACACGGCGGAAGAGATCCTGTCGACGGTCGGCGAGCTGGACATGATAGTGATGGGTGCCGGCACTGGTGGCACGGTGACCGGCGTCGCGCGCAAGATCAAGGAGAAATGCCCCAAGTGCGTGGTGGTCGCCGTCGACCCTGAAGGATCCATCATGTTTGAAGATGGCACGCCTAAGCTATTCTTTGTGAGTACCTATTTCGTTTCAATCGTTTCGGGATAATAATAGCCTTTATTTGACAATTTCCTTACAATTTTATTTAATTTGATATAAGTATTCGATCGTTTCGGAATATTGTAGAGTAAATCGTAAACACCGCATTTAATGAAAACACTAGGAGAATAATTACGAATAGATGAAAAAAATGTGAGCTAAAGACCGTAGGGACGGCAGAAGTGAAAACTTCATTATCTGAATTATATAGTAGATAGATAGATAGATAGATAAACTCTTTATTGCACTTATTTAGAAAACAAAATAACAAAAATATTCAAAACTTTAAAAAAATACAAAGTAGCAATTGGCGACCTTATCGCTAAGAGCGATCTCTTCCAGGCAACCGCAGTATGGAAAAGGAGATAAGAAGAATAAGAAGACGGGGAAGTACAAATAATGAGTGGAGGATACTTATAATTCTACAATTTGGAAAATTAACTATACTACTTATAATATATAATTAAACTACAATACCAATTCCACTAAAACATGCTACATATACTTACATATTAATAACTGTACACTCTAATACATAAATACGAATATAACATACACTAATAGATACATAAATATCATGTTTTACCGATGGAGATTTATGAAATAGATTTAAATTATATAAAATTAAATAAGATCGATAGTATTGTTATGGATCGTATTCAGTAGGATAAATAAGAAATTAAAGTTATTTGTAGTGGTCTCTTAGCAGTCTGACTGGGGAAGTACCACACCTAAAACGGAAAAGAGCGGAAACGACGACGTTTTTCAACACACTTGCGAATAAAATAACAATAAAATTAATTTAAACACTCACCAGTGAAAGAGAGCTATTTAATTTAATATTTAAAATGTAAGTTTTGGGTTTTGGGGGGAAAATTAATCAGTTTTCATATTATGCGCGCTACACAGCCACAACTAAGCCACAGACTAAAAAATAAGTTTTCTTTATTTTTTTCTTTCTGTTGATAGCGTTTTTAGCCACTTACAAAATGTGTTTTTTTTTCTTTATATTACAAAACACCAAAAGTTATATTTGAGTTAATGTTTTATTTGATGACACGTACAAGTTCAAATAAATTATTTATTTAAAGATGGAGTTGTGTGAAGTGAGCAACCAATGGCTACATTAAACCATTGGTTCTACTGAACATGATCTTTTTTGTATCGAAACTTTTTAGAACAAAGCAACTCAACCAATAAAAAAAACTCTATAGCTTACTAGTGAGTAATAGTAATGAAAAAGTCACAGTTTGATTATAGGTGTTATTATATGCGTGATTGCGGTGAAATTAGAGCCACTATATGAACAAGTGTGTTGAAAAACATCTTACATCTCTGGTTGACAGTAGTGTAGTGCAGTGCAGTTCTGGGTAATGATTTGGACTCTTCATTTTCCAATAGCTGCGTGTCATTGTGCTGTTATGTGGCAGGTATGATGCTTGCCATCAGGCACACGTCCTGCTCGACTCGTCACTCTAAACTATAAAAAATTATCTAATGAAATCAAAATAGTAAACACAGCGACACTGCAGTCGTGAGCAGCTGACTGTATCTTTCTCACTTGGGCACACTCGGCGGTCCCGAGTTCACCCGATCGAGCCTTTCACTATACAGCGTGACCTCCACGGATATGCGTGGTGACCTCAGACCAACTATTAATCAAAGAGCGTGACGAATCAGCTACGGAAAAAAGTTAGTGCGGTGTACCAAAAAAGTTTTCACTTCAAATAATACGATTTAATAAGTTCGATTGGGGATATCACCCAATCGTACTATTCATTATATTTTCATTCAGAGAATGGTGTAAACAAAAAAATCGAAAAATAATGTAATGCTTTTTTGGCGCACCGCACTAACTTTTTCCCATAGCTGTCTAAGCGCTCTTTGATGAGCTCTTTGATTTCCGTAGCTGTGTCCGTCACGCTCTTTGATTAATAGTTGGTCTGAGGTCACGCTGTATAGTGAAATGGTCGATCGGGTGACAAAATCAACAAAAAAATCGTGGTGGTTTGATTTTTTTTAGATTTGAGTCTGATTAGGAAATATCTTATAGAAATCTATCACACTATTAGAATACATTTTTGTGTTTTAGGAAAACGCCATTATCCCACCTAATAACATTTTTTAATTTTAGAAGTCAATCAAAAAAATTCTCGTAGAAAAAGAAAAACAATTCCGTCTTATCGAAGGAGGTTAAGCGACGTGGAGTTTGATTGCAAGTTATGAAAATCGACACGATAACGCTTAGAAGTTTTATTCCAGACTAGCAGTGCCCTCCGGTTTCACCCGCTTAGTTTCCAAATTTACCTATCAAATTCTGAGTTAGTTTCCAAGTTTTCACTCCTATCGGCAGTCTCTATGACTGCCAATATTTTTTTGTACTACGGAATGGTTCACTGAGGTTCAAAAAATTACAAATTAAAATGGACATAATATAATTTTAAAAAAAAAAGAACCGACTTCGAACAGAAAACTAAAAAGTAAAAAATAAATTTATTTAGCATAAAGATATACGTATTTAGAGGTACAGACACTTCAAACTTGACGTGTCTGTGTATCGCTCGTGTCTTGGTCTGGGTCCCAGCCTCAGTTACTCTGTCTTCTTGTCTCTAAGTGTTTCTTTGTGTCTCTATGTCCCTCTATCTCGTATCCCTGATCTTTTGTTTCTCTGTCTCTTTTCTCTCTGACTGGTTTTCAGCTTATCTCGTTGTGGGTACAGGCACGGACATACAAAGGAACGGGCTTGACTAGTACAATTTCCTGTTCTGGCTTGACTAGTACAAGTTCCTGTAAGCCGTTAGGAAATTCCCTTGACTGTCCTTTGTCTTCATCATCAGATGGGATTAGAGGAATGACAGTCACAACCAATCTACGTAAAAAGTTCTCAACAATACAAATTCATAGAGCCCAAACACAAGGTAACTACTATGTGCCGTCGAGGAGTTCCCTCGACCGTCATTCGGCTCCCTCATCAGATCGACTCCAGACTTTCTTTAAATTATACTGCTTTAAAATGGTCAAGGAAAATCTTAACTAATGCATTAGACATCTTTACAATTTTCGAAAGTTATCCTCGATTTCTCTAGGATGCCATCATCAGGTCCTGGTTTCCTTATCATGGTATTACCCTGGGGATATCTCCTTTACAACAAAGAAAGAATCATCAAAATCGGTTCATAAACGACGAAGTTATCCGCGAACACACATATAAAAAAAACATCTATACGGCCGAATTGAGAAACCTCCTTTTTGAAGTCGGTTAAAAATATAAGATGGTTACTTTAATAATAATCTCTTTGCAATGAAACGAAATTCTAAAATAATTTTCCGCACTTAGGTACTTAATTTCACCACACATTGTTCAAACTTTTTAAACTTCTTTGATTACACTATTACTTTTTCCGGCTTAAAGCAGTAAACCGAAAGAGAGAAATTAAAGTAGTAAGCCGGATAAGCCGGACAATCTATAATGGGAAATATAAAAGCATTAAGAAAAACCACCCAATTTTTAGTTGACAAGGGCAGTGAATTGTGCTCTGTTTTTCCTAATACTCCGAGGCATAGTGTAGTATGCAGTAGGTAATGGGTACAGCTATTCTTGCTATTAGAGGTCTGATATGCTCGTCAATCATTTTAAAAATATGTTCCCTAACAAATGTTGTTTTTAGGTGGAAGGTATTGGTGGCGACTTTATCCCAGACGTTTTAGAAAAAACCAACGTGGATAAAGTAATGCGGCCGAATGACCACGACTCGTTCAACATGTGCAGAGAAATCATTAGAAAAGAAGGATTGTTATGTGGTAAGTTTTGAGTGTTTTTTTAATTCTTCATAGGTTTAAGATTTCTGCAAATTAATCGTCACGCGCTTATTGGTAGGTCATTTACAGAATTCGCTAAGGTAAGTATCACATCGTAGATAGTTTTAAACCTTTCGACCGTCAAGTAAACTATATAACTATATTGCAGTGTGTTCCATTCGCATCAGAGTCAAGTCCAAAATAACTTTAACATAAAGATCTCTAAAAAGGGTTTTTTTATTATGTTTTTCTTGAGAAACATAATATTGCCTCGCAGCAATTTAAACATGAAGAATTTCAAATTAAATTAGTGTTTGCACTGAACTGCAGTTATCACTCGGAGATATCTATGCCGTCTAATCTATCGGAAAACAAGACACTTCAAACCAGAGCACAATAATATTTGCACACTATTGCTGGATGGTGGAATAACCGGCTAAGTTGAATAATAACATGTCATTGTGTGAGAAATATCCAACAATAACTTCTCCAGGTGGACTCCGCGAAGAGTCCTACCCTTAGATTAAGAATAAGTAAATATAGATCAGGTTTTTCCGCACGGTTCCTATGTACCAATCGTAAGCAGATGAGGTGTATGTTAGCTATGGCAACAAAGTGATGTGCCGCGACAAAAGTATGACACTTCCACAAGGTAGACACGACAAGAGCGAGCAGACCCATGCTTTCGGTGTAGAGCGTTTGTTCTAACTCTTTACATAGTATACTCTTTAGGCCTACCACAACTACGCACCGGATGCAAGATTCTTTTAAATATTTTCAGTAGTCTACAGTTTAACTCTTCATAGTTTGTTCGCCGTACAATTTGGGACTCACATTTTCCTGAAATCGTTCTACTGTGTATCCTCTGGAACACATTTCTGAAAGTTCATCTGAAACTGACCAAGCCTGGTTCTCCTTTCTAACTGGGTTTTCTTTTTTTAACTTTTATATTTTTACTCTCCGAAGTGCATCGGATAAAAATCCGATAAGCTAGCAATTGTGCGGCAATGGTCAAGACTTTGAAGTCTTTTTCGAACAAGGTTTCGGTTGCCAATGAGCCTGTTGGCACGTTTCTCGATCAATTTCAGAACTTTCAGCTGGTTAGCTGTATGTTTGGCGTTACCAGGGGTCCGAATAAAGCCGAACATAGGCTTTTTGATTGCGTATGCCGCCATAATAAACGGTGCCCGACTTTTGTTAAGCTATAATAATTCATAAAACGAGCGAGCCCTGAGCATGGCCGAAGGAAGGTGAGTCGTCTGTCGGTCGCATTCTGCAGTCAGTAGTTTCTATGCATATTCCTTTTTTTGTTGTAGTTATTAATACTCAGACACAACATCCTTATTTAGATTTATGTTAAATGGTTATGACATCAATTAATAAATAAATATTTTTTATAGTATAGAGCGATAAGACGAGCAGGACATGTGCCTGATGGTAAGCAACACGCCTGCCCATAACTACACAGTGACACGCAGCTATTGGAACATGAAGAGTCCGAATCATTACCTAGCACCGTACTGCGTTCGTCACCCGGAGATATAAGGTGTTTTATCTCTTAGCCCAGTAATTTCTCTGGAAACCTTGAGGGCAATATTTTCACATTACTGCTTGCCGGCAGAATAACTGGCAAAGGTGTGGTACTTCCCCAGGTGGACTCTGCAAAGCATCTACCTACCACCAAACCTACCACCACAATTTAGGGTGTCTAGCCTTTTTACCCGACTGAAAGACAGGCGCGGTCCCACCCTCGAATTTCGGAGGGGGTCACTAGTGTGCAGCCTCAGATTTTGGTGGGGTCACAAGTAGAAATACAATAAATCGAGTAAAAAATACTTTACTAATAGCGCCCCACGATTTTACCCGCGTAGTTCCCGTTCCAGTTGTTTTGACACGGTAAAAATAGTCTATGTACTATTAGATACTTATACTTTTTTTATTTTTTAGTTTAACGTATACGATTTTGGGGGAGTCATGTCCCCTGTGACTAGGGCTTGCATTCGAATATTCGAATTATTATTATTATTCGAATAATAAATCAGCACGAATATTCGAATGCCATAAACTAGATATTCGAATATTCGAGTTTCAGTGGATCGCAGACAAGAAGAAGAATCAGTTGCATTTATTGTTGTTTAACATGCATACTCAACCATTTCCATTGACTTATTATCGTACGAAGTTTGTCAATAGTTATCCAGTGAAGGAATTGCTTATTAAAATAAACTGCTGCGTAGACGTGGACGATTATAACGACAGGGTTGTGGAAGTTATCCAAACGATTGGATCTAAACACTATAAAATCCATCGTGCAAAAGGAATAAAAAAAATCCGACTCTATCCAGTACCCAATTTACTTAACTTAATGAAGCAGACGCGCGAGATGGTATTTAAATTCACAATTCAAGTGACACTTCTCAATATGGAAGAATGAATAGGTAGACCTCATCTATGTAACTCGCCACATAGGCCGATTCAACGCTAAATGTGCTGAAAGGACCATTTAGCAAAATAAGAGCCTTTATTTTGCTAAATGGTGGCTAAGTGTTCGCGAGGGATCAATCTGTCTATCGGTCAAAGTCAACTGATGAAAGTGAAACCGAGGATGGAAGGATTGGATGTACCACATCTAAGCTGAGAGGCAGTGAAGAAGTTTTACGAATAGTTATATTCGACAACACAGCAGCCTGTCATAAATATGGTCCATGACCCAAGAGTCAGACTAACTTGACATTACACCGAAGATATCCCGGAATTTAGCCTGTGCGAGATTTGAATGGCCCTGAAACAGCTCAAAAACAACAAGTGCCGGGTGATGACGGAATCACAGGAGAGCTCCTTAAAGCGGCAGGTTTATCTATGCTAAGGACTCTACAAAAGCTTTTCAATTCCGTCATACTCTAAGGTAAAATGCCAAAATCATGACCCAGAAGTGTCGTCGTTCTCTTTTTTTAAGAAGGGCGACAAAATCTTGTTGAAGGACGCCCTTCACGCTTCTATGTCATGTTTATAAATTGTTTTCAAGGGTAAATTCAAATCGTTCCAATCGCAGGTTTGATAACTTCCAACCCAAACAAGGCAGATTTTACATAGGCTTCAGCGCCATGGGCCACATACGTAAATATGTTGCGGCAGATTATAAAAAAGATGAATAGTATCACAAGCTCCTAAGCAGATTGTGACTTGGGCTATGATGTAGTCGCTCCAGCGGTGTCAAATTGACTATCGATACATCGAAGTGTTAATGTGTCTGTATGAAAATACAACCATGTCAGTTCGTCTCCAAGTTAAGAACTTTAAACCGATCCACTTACAACGAGAAAGGGCACATGTAAATCCCTGCATTGAAAGGCATCTTTAAACTTCTGGACTAGAACGAACTTGGCATCAACATCAATGGCGAGTACATCATCAACAACTTATTTGGTGATGATATTTTACTCGTGGCTGTACCCTGTACGACTTATGCAGGATGCCTGAATGACCTCAGTAGTCTCCAAAAAAGTGGGTCCAAAAATGAACATGGACAAAACGATCATCTTGTTAATCAATCATGTTACACGCACTCTTCTAAAAGTAGAAAACTCTACGCTTCAAGTTCTTGACGTACGTAAGTCTACCTAGTACAAACAGTTTAGTTACGTAGCTCCAATTTCGAGAAACGACCTGTCGAGTTGAATGATTGAACTTGATTGAGCAATGCTTGGAAATCGTATCTTTTCATCCGAACTACCGAAGTGTCTTCGTCTTACGAAGATATTTAACCAGTGCTTTCGTCACATACACCCGAATGTGAGGAAATGCGTAAGAGAACCACAGTAACCGACAGCTCACCGAGTTGATAAACTTCATTGGGCGGGATATATAGCTCGCAGAACTGACGGTCGTTGGGAGGGGAAAGATTCGAAAACCTTGAAGAAGTGCCGCACCGGAAAGTGCAGCGTTGGCAGGTCCATAAGGTGGACCAGCGAACTGGTGGAGGTTGCCGGAAATCGTTGGACGCAGGCAACGCAAGTCCGGTCTTCAAAAGATTTTTGGGAAAGCCCTTCGACCAGCAGAGGCCGTCATTCAGCTGATAACCCACTAATACAAATGAATGTGGTAACTATATGAATGACAAACCGTTGCACTCAGAAACGTCAATACTTTTTTGACGTGACAACGTCAAATAAATCGATGAACGCCGGCTGCATGCACGAAAAAGTGTCCCGTTATGCTCATTGTACGTTTGCGACGCATCTATCAATGTTTTGTTATAACGTCACGTTAAACTATTGCCTGTAAACTAACCAACTTTACCGACAACCAAGTTTTTTCAAATATTCGAATACTATTCGAATAATTCGAATACTATTCGAATAATTCGAATAGTATACGAATTTTGATTCGAATATTCGAATACTAAAATTATCGAATATTTGCAAGCCCTACCTGTGACCCCCTTCAGACCGCGCATGCTGAAAGAAGGGTTATGTTCTTATCAAATGTTCGGCCCAACCGGATGTTCTGTCCGGCTATTAGGTATGGCGACTTGGTGGACCCTATCTATATGTGTTAATAATTATTTTCTTTTTCGTCCCTAGGTGGCAGCAGCGGCGCAGCGATGTTCTCCGCCATCAAAGCAGCAAAGGCACTCAACCTGGGCGCGGGGCACCGCGTTGTGGTCATCCTGCCCGATGGCATACGTAACTATATGACCAAGTTCGTCTGCGATCAGTGGATGGAGGCGCACCTCTTCAAAGAACCGCCGGAACGGGATTACATGTATGGAACACCTATTTATTTATTTGTAATACGCGATTTTCCCTGAAAAGCAAAGTACTTTTGGAAAAAAAAAATTTTTATGTTACGCAATATTGCCATTGCGATACGCCAATTATGAATTATACTTCAGAGGTAGTTTCACATAAATTTTATCGAAATCGGTGTATTTAGTGGTTCTTGAAATATGAACAAAGATCTAAAATGTACCTACCTCGATGACGTACAGACCTACCTACCTATTCGTCCTACGTCGCGTCGTGTCGCTGCATTTAAGTAGTTGCTTTTACAAAAAATATTAAATTTAGTTGTATCTGTTAGTACTGTTGCGGCTTGTCATGTTGCCCGCTCAATCCGCACGCCAGCAGCTGCAGCTGAAGATGCCGCTAATAAAAAGCGACAAAAGTACGCGTCCTTGGAACCCCTGTATAATTTTATCCCCATTGCAGTGGAGACGCTGGGCAGTTGGGGCACTGACGCGGGAGCTCGTTAGAGAGTTAGGACAACGCATAAGGGAAAATGGCGGGGACTCCCGCTCCGGCTTGTACTTGGCACAAATTGCCTATTCAGCGTGGTAATGCTGCCAGTGTAATGGGCACCTTTGTGCCAGGTACCGTTAGGGGTGGATTATGTGACTGATGAATTTATGATGTTATTTTTAATTGTGTGATTTAGTAGCTTATATCTTTATTTAAACTTTGTCAATTTATTATATAAACTAATATTTATTAATAAAACTAAAAGTTGTATTTGAGTTTAATTTTAATTGAAGTCGGTTTTTGTGGTTTTTGTCTTCAGTGCTTCAGTGTTTGTGTTTTTGTTTAAATTAGTTTCAGGATGTAAGCTATTTCACAGCACGTACCTATAGTATGTAAAAAAAATATTCGAACAGTAATTTTGCTCGTAGAAAGGAAATGAAAAGTTAGTAAATGTATACCGTATAAAAATATCACAGAAAAAAATGTGACTATTAATTATATGTATATTAAACCAGATTTTATATTAAAAAGGTGGTTGTCTGTAAAGTCAGTTGGTTTACGGACGATAGTTTAACGTGACAGCATCATAACAAAACATTGATAGATGCGTCGCATGCGTACAATGAGCGTAACGGGACACTTTTTCGTGCATGCAGCCGGCGTTCATTGTTTTGTTAGACGTTGTCACGTCAAAAATTAAAAGATGTTACTGCATACTCTGTTTTTTTTTTTTTGGATTAATGATTTGTTATATCATCGCAGGTGGTGGAACCGTTCAATATCAAACTTACCGGTGAACCGCGCAGTGCCTCGCGTTCCCGAACACATGTCCTGCAACAACGCCATCGCAGCCATGGGCTCCGAGCATAGCGTCGCTCTGGTCATCGCAAACGATGGGTATGCACTATAAAGATAATGTCGCAACCAATGGCGGATCCACCTTTGGCGCCAGGGCCGCCAGGGGGAGTCACTTAGTTGTGCTCAAGTCACAAGCCCGTGCCACCCGTGCGATAAGTGAATGCGTGCGTTTTAAGTAGTGGTCCACCTAGGTTATGGACTCGTCCAGGGTAAGGTCATGACCACCATGACCCCCTTCAATCAAGAGCATCAGGAATCAAGAATTGAACGATCCCTTGTCCCAAGGGCAGATCCAGAGAAGGGGCCAACTAGCTTAATCAGTCATCCAATCAATAGCCTAGCCTCTTTACTAAATAACGCCGCTTAACTAGCGGCCTGAATGATATTCAGCCATGTGATGATAGCCTATGTGCGGAATTGACATCTTAGGCTACTATTACAAGACTGTAATTTAACTACGTTCCAAATTTCAACAAAGTTACGTGTTGGATTCGAGTGCAATAATATGTTTTTTACCTTGTCCTCTATTGATTCCCTCGATGACGCTAAGGATTCAAATTTATTAATAACTTGCTGTGCTCATGATTCAATTTTAGGCTCGCTAGCTCGGTCAACAAATTGAGCATGCGGATAAAAAGCAACTCTGCTTTTTTGTATAACAAATAACTGTTGTCAAATACTTCATCATCAGCCACAAGACGTCCACTCCTGAACATAGGCCTCCCCCCTAGATTTCCACAACGAACGTTCCTGCGCTACTTGCAACCAGCGGTTTCCAGCGACCTTTGTGAGGTCATCTGTCCTTGATTCGATTTGTTCCCAGCCTTGACTAATTCATATGCAGCTTTTCGCGCTACTTACGAGCAATATTGGATTTTTATAGCATTTTAAAATTTAGACTGGTTTTGAAAGATGACGTTACGACATTCGTTTGTGTTAAATGTTTAGAATACTAGCCCTAGCGAGGATAAAATAATATGTAAATTCTCGATTTTCTAATACTACTTCCTGTCCCATATCATGCACTTTTATCTTGCTTTCACGTTTCACTTTAATATTTAAAATAAGTGCCAGTTCCTAACACGCTAACAAATGCGAGGTTTTCGGTAGGTCACTAAGTGCCTACAAGTAGAAAAAAATAAGTCGAATGGCTTGGTGGGTGGCAGGTTTTTTCGTTACGGTTTTATGTCTTCTATCTCTCTATCTTATCGCTTTCTCCCAAAAAAAATCATTCGGTCTCCGCGCTCAAGGCCCGCGATAAAAGCTATGCAATAGCTTAAAAACAGATAGGTTATTGATGAAACATTATCACGCCTAGTGGTTATGTCTGCTTCTGTAGGTACCTACCTATCTTTAAAGGCAATATCGAAGCGTGACTACACATTTATGTATTTTTGAATTCAGGTTCTTCAAAGGCGTAATAAGTAAGAACAGCCTGAGATCTGAGGCCACGAACCCGAAGCGCAAAGGAGACAGGTTGGACCTCTGTGAGCCAGTGGGGCAGCACCTCATCAAGACCTACTACAAGGTGGTGGAGAACAGCGGCAGACCCACCGCTGGGCTCGTATCCAGGATCCTGGATATCGCTCCGTTCGTTGTCATTGTTGAAGAGTTTTCTCGGCAGAACAATTTTGCTGGTTAGTACAATTTTTACGACTTTACGCCATATTTGTTGATTTTTATTTAGTTATCTTATTTGTAGTGGTAGAACTCTTGCCAGAGTCCGCCTGGGGAAGTACCACACCTTTCCAAGTTATTCTACCCCCAAGCAGTAATGTGCAAACATTACTGTGGTCCCTTGTTTGTCACTGTTATGTGGCCAGCATGTTGCTTACCATCAGGCACATGTCTTACTCGTCTCGTCTCTTTATTTATAGAAATAATCTTTAGTAAAACAAATTAAACTAGGTAAGTGATGAGACTGTCAATCGAATCCTATTTAAACAACAAAATTTAAAATACTATTCCATAGTTACGTATATCCTATTTAGATAAATAAAAATACTCTAGTTACATAAGCACCATTAAAGCTGAATCCAACCCATCGCCTATGCCCGACTTACGTAGGGACCAAAAAGATTCATGCAATTATTACCTACTCCACTTTGATGGTACAGTTATTGTTACAGCGTCCATAATCCATAATATTATATCATTAGTTCAATCCATGAACTGCCTGCTGCCGTAACACAGTAAACCATATTATTATATCGAAATTAACTTGTTTTCCAATTAATTTCAGGTTACATAGCGAAAGGAATCGTCACGGCTGACATCATGCTCGATTTCATCGTCCAGTATCAGCACAGTATATAACAGAACGCCATATTTGAAGTTATAATTGTTGCACAACTCAATTACCTATACATTATGATATGTAGTTATTTGTAAGTGAAGTCTAATAATCTTACTAATTAATCGAATTTAAACATTATATTAACTAATGGTCGTAGGTACGACAACAATGAAGGAGAAATTAGCCTAAGTACTTATAGCATAAGCTAAATGTAATGACGAGATAAACGAATGTAAAGCGTCCACAAACGAGTCCTAAAATCAGAGGAAATGGCGTAAAAGTAGTGGGGCGGAGCCTACATCTCAACATAAATCACCAATTATATGGTGCGATGTAGGATATGATTGGTGATTTATGGTTCGATGTAGGCTCCGCCCCACTACTTTTACGTAATTTCCTCTGATTTTAGGACTTTTAGTATTTAGTATTTAGACGCTTTTAGTATTCTCCACCTCTAAATTAGGGCATCCAGATGACGTACCCGATTATTAACGCTAACTTCGGGATTTGATCAGGTATGATGTCAGGGTTATATTCTAATAATGTGAGATACTAACATTTCGACTTCTAAGAGGACCACAACAAGCCACTATAATCATTATTGTAAGCTTATAACAATCTGGTACTACTAACACTTCGACAAGATGATCAGTTTTAATCAAAATAAACAGCGCCCCGCTGTTTCAGCCGTGCAGTTCAAGATCCCGGTATTTTCCCGGGATAAAATAGCATCCGTGTTATCTATCTATCTATGTACCAATTTTCATCCAAATCCCTTCAATAGTTTTTGCGTGAAAGAGTAATATAAGTACAGACATCCATGCATTCTTACAAATTTTCGTTTTTATAATATTAATATTATATATTATATTTGTAATGTAGGATGTTTTTGGAAATATTATTATCATCCCACCAAGTAAAGAGTATTTTTGTTCTTCGATATCTGAGTGTAAAAGTCGTTTTTACCCTCTAGAGCAGGGATCGGCAACCTCTCGGGGGCCATGGTGAAAAAAGTGCATAAAAGCTGGCCGCACTTCTATAAAGTTCGTAATTAGTCACACATGGTTTTTTAATTTGTTAAAAACTCAGACTAGGAAACCTCTTTTTTTTATTTTGCTTTGCGCGCCATGTTCTTTTCACCTGTGGAGGATAGAGGTGAGGAGTGTTATCTCAAATGGTAGAACATTTAAAAAAGTGTCCAGATGTATGCTTAGTATAATAAATAACAGTTCAAAAATCTTCCGCAGTGGCGCTGGTTAAGACAAAGACAAATGGTATAGTATGCGTAGTACAAAATAATCTACAATTATGTGCCTAACCTTAAATAAGTTGTAGTATTATGAGAAAACATGTAGCTAAAGTGATTTTACTTCAGAATTATGTATAGTACGTTCATTTATTTCCTTTTTAACTTAACCTGATGCTAATGTGGCGCAACCCTAATTTAATGCATTTGGACGGATATTTTTTCATGTACACAGATGTCATATTATTATTCACTGAGCAACTAATCACTACGTTTAATTGTTATTGTTAAACCCTTAGGTTAAAACTATAAACTTAAAAACGTGAAAACCCTAAAATGAGCTATTCTAGAGATGAAGAAGTTTATTTGACGCCAACAGAATTTACTGAAACTGTCAATAATGCGCAAAGCATTCCTCGCTGACGTGGAATGATAAGTTACATGTTGCACTCAAGTGCAAAGATTTTTACCTTGTGCTCTATTGATTCCCTCGCTAACGCTCAGGATTACGTAGATAGGATATATTTTGTGCAGCGAGTGATTCAATTTTAGAATCGTTCGCTTGCTCGGTCATCAAAATTGAGCACGCGGTGCAAGCAACTTTGCACTCTTGTATAACAATAATAGTTGTTTGTTTGTTTCCATATTTTCCCATCTGTTTCACAACGAGTCGTTTTCAGAAGGAAGAAAAAATAGTTCCAAACTACGAACTATAATAGAGGTAGTGATTTTTTTACTACTAAATTACAACCACCAACTATTCTCTTATTTAATTTTATGTCAACATAAGTACACACATTACATTTCACGGGGACAACAGATTATCCCATACCTAGATATATTATGTCTTTACCAAGTGTGTGTATGATGATGCGTTAAAATAAATTGAGAATTAAAATAACACAGCTACGCCGCTAAGAAAATGTATGTAATTAAAATATTGACATTGATAGATCCTCAGATTCGGACGAAATATGTTCAAATCGTGTTAGGTGACATCTATTATAATTTTTTTATACATTTTTTATCTCGTTTAAAAACGGCTCCATCCAACAACATACACTCGATATTACTCTAAAGCTCTCCATATCCTGTAGAACTGAAGATCCCACACAGTCCGAGACAGCCAAAGAGTTTACATATACTACGTATAGAGTTAGATTTTCCGCACGGTTCCTTTGTGTCAATCGTAAGCAGATGGCCTGTATACTTTCTATGGCAACAGAGTGATGTGCCGCGACAAAAGTATGACACTTCCACAAGAGCAACAAGGCAAGAAAGAAATTGGGATGCTACCCGTGCTTTCGGTGTAAAGCGTTTGTGCGTTACTAGGATACCTCCTTTGAATTTTTATATAAGTACTTACATTATCTAATATAAATCTAAACAATTCACTGTATTTTGAGCAGTATTTTCTCTTCTAATTACTACTTATAGAAATACGTCACTCAGTTTAAAAATAATAGACTATTTAATAAATAAGATAATAACAGATATAAAGGATTTTTTTATTTAAGTACCTTGTATCTCTACCTATTGACTATTGATTGTTCAATTCCCCATTTCAACCCCTATTTCATCCCTTTACAGTTCGAAATTACCAAATTTCTAGAATCAACGTCTATTGGCTTCACATCAACAGTGTAGATACGAAGTTTCCTGGAAAATCGATATAACGATCTCGGTAACGGTAATCTCTCTACTTAGTCTGGGTAGGATTTCCAAAAGCTTTTCATTCGTTCAAAGTTATTCATTCGATTCAAACATTCGATTTTACGAACATCTTCAACATTGACGAATTTCCATATAATTTTTATCCCCCATTTCAACCCCTATTTCATCCCCTTACAGTTAGAAATTACAATATGGCTAGAACAAACATTTATTGGCTTCGTGTCATAAATATTGTTGGACCTTTCCGCCAAACGTTGCCGTTGCTTAAAACCGATCATTTTGCAACGATAGCTTTTGGAAATCCTACCCAGACTAAGTAGAGAGATTACCGTTCGTTGTGTGAAGTGTGTTAAACAACGAACGATGCTTAAGCATGTGTTATCAAGAAATCAAGATCGTCAAACAGTCAGCAAGTAGGTAGATTAAAAAGATAATCCGTTAATTTCAAAGAGCTCGTAAATCGAAATAAACTAAAAAAAACTTGCCCATTTATAATCTTTTGTTTCAAAGGACGAAGATGTAGGTACGAGCCGCTAATCGTCGTTGTTAAAAGTATTAATAAAATTTATATTTTTAATGCTCCTTTCATATTCTTTCAGTGTTTTTTTTGTTTCTAACGCCTACTAAAAAAAAAATATGTTACAACGGGCCATTGCTTCCTTAAATTAAAACAGTGTCATTTTCAATATTCCGAGAGCTGGTAGCAAATTTTGGGTAGGTAGGTATTTGAGGCAAGCTGAAAATTTATCACATACCCTACTTCTCCTATTATACCCCAACATGGAGGTGCAGACCTGGCTGGTGAGGAGCGGGGCAAAATGAATCCATTTGCTTCGCTTTTGCCTTTCGCATTCGCTTATGCCTCGCGGAGTGTACACTCCGCGAGGTATAAGCTGAGCTTTGCATTAGCGTGAGTGATCACCAATCAGGCAGGAGCTTGAAATTTTGTCCGCGAGGTATAGGCTGAGCTTTGCATTAGTGTGAGTGATCACCAATCAGGCAGGAGCGCGGCGAGACAGAATGGCGCCGCGCCTAAGGCCGGTTGTCACACCTACACTATCCATATACACTCACACAAATGCAAAGCTCAGCTTATGCCTCGCGGAGTGTACGAGGCTACGGCACAGATAAAACAAGAACAAAATTAAAAAATAAGATTTACCCCCGTCTGTTCGGATTTGTAATCTGTACAACATTCTACTAGTCAAGCCCTTTCATTTGATACCCAAATTGAGATGAGTAGTAGTGTAATTTTATCTATTCTGTGGTAGTACGGTAGTGCTGAAAAAAATAATTTTTTTTTTTAAATTCACCGTTTTGTGGAAGCGGCCATCGATATTATGAATCGATATTAACCAATCATAGTTAAGAACATCCGCACGTAAATTAACCTTCAATTACAAAAACCGCATCAAAATTGGTCCATCCGTTTGAGCTCTACGGTGCCACAGGCAGATACATACACACAGACAGACATCGATGTCAAACTTATAACACCCCTTTTTTGGTCGGGGGTTAAAAAATAGTTACTTGCTAGCTTGCTACGGCGCGGCGCTACGGCGTCGCCGCCGGCGCGGCGCCCGGCACTTTCATGTCGGTGAGTCCCCGACCAAAAAAGGGGGTGTTATAAGTTTGATTTCGATGTCTGTCTGTCTATGTATCTGTCTGTCTGTGTGTGCCTGTGACACCGTAGAGCTCAAACGGATGGGCCGATTTCAATGCAGTTTTTATTTTTATTTTGTTCTTGGCTTATTGGTAACTCGGACTAATTGAAACAAGCAAGGGTAGAAACGGTAGAAAACATACGGAAGAAAAGTTTCAACTGAGTAGTTCTCATAGTTTCGGCAAAAAGTGTCTGTGACATATGGACGGACAGACAGACATGACGAATCTATAAGGGTTCCGTTTCTACGTTTTACGGAACCCTAAAAAGAAAAGAAATAGGGTTGAAACAAGCAAGGGTAGAAACGGTATAAAACATACGGAAGAAAATAAATGGCAGTCATTGGAACTGCCGATAGAAGTGTAAACTCGGGCAGGGAGGATTGTCAAGCAATACTACATTGATTGATGATTCCCTACTCCTAGTATCTGTCCGATGCTGGGAGTGGTGAACGGTTTCAGGGAGGAGCGCAGGTCGCAAAGATCCCCTGAAACAAGGCCAGTGGACTATCCTTCTCGAGGTTGCCGCCTGTTTTTGACCAAGAACCTTCTGTTATTGGTATAACAAAAACCTCTGGCCGTCCCCCAACATCCCTCCCCCAATCCCATCCCCAGTTTTTCCTTAACTCTATCCCAGTTTCCTCAAACCTATCCTAACCTAACCTAAGTTCCTTAGTTTAGTTCCTTAGCTATCCCAACCGCCTCAGACCTACCCTGATCTCCTCAACCCCATTTTAAATACCAAAGCCTGATCCCAATTTTTCTTTTAATCTCAACCCTAGTACGAACTTCCTCTCCTCACACAGATCCTATCGAGCCGAACCGTGGCGGCTTTTAACCACACACCAGGCCCACATGACCTTGAGGCAATAAATACCCTTTAAAATTTGTACCGCACCTATCAAGGGCGGATAGTGTGCGAGTTTCTTTACCATCAGCTCAACCCCCCCTTACTATGCAAGCACAAAATAAAAATATCTACCCCAGGAGGTACCACTAGCACCGCTAGTGGAGAATCCCTCATCGGGCCTAGCCCGATCTGCCCCTCGTACTCTGGGGAGGGCAACTTGTGCTCCAAACCAAGCTCCAGCTTGGATTTGTCCGGCCTCATGGAGGCCATACCTAAAAATAACACCGCCTTTGAGTCACAATGGACCTTAATCGCTGGAAAGCGCCCTTGCAAAAGGGGTCCAATAACACAAAATCAGGCAAGAAAAACAAGGGTCCGAAAGGCAACCAAGATCGAAATCGTCCCACCAGGCGTGAGAGAAGGGTAGCACTTCAGCCTAAAACTATACAAAACACATGTACGGACGTCACAGCAGCGGAAACGCAGCGCGATACAAAAACGTCCCCCTCGAAAGAGATGGTACAAACACAACCCACCACACATACCACCACAAATACTACCACCACCACCACCACCATCCGGCAAAAAGAAGAAGAAACGGAACGCGAGAGGTGCTCGAGGCGGACGGATCGCAGCGATGGCTTCTATTGCACCTGAAAAGGAACAATCTGGGAGCGGTAACGTACCGGACGAAAGGGCTTCTTCGAAGCGCGCTCGCCTGGACGAGACCCACTCTCCCAGGGGCGAAGCCAAACGCGCGAAAACCGACCGTAAACCAACACGGACGGGGAGTTACGCAGACGCGGCTCAATCGCACCTGAAGGTGGCGATTATCACCGTCCCGCCGAAGGACTTTTCGCAGACCCAGGCGGAAGCGGTTAGGAAGGCTGTCAATGACAGCATCCTACAAGCCGTTTTGTCCCCATCTTCTTCAAGCGCGCTTGTTCCATCATTTCGCGGTAGACCCTTCCTAATGGACGGGGCTTTAGCGATGTGGTGTGAGAACGCAGGTGCACTCAGCTGGCTGGAGGGTGCGGTCAAAACGATCACGTCACCAATTCCAAACACCACCCTGGAAGTCATCAGGCAGTCGGAGATGAAGAAGAAGCTCAAGGCGGGGCTTATTCATACTCCTATAACTGACGCCACCACACTGCATCGAGTCCTTTGTGCCCAAAACCCATGGTACAAAGTGGACTCGTGGCAGTGCTACGAAATGTCGGTGGACGATAAATCCCAGGAGCAGGATTGCGAGGAAAAGGTGGTCCACCTTATCCTCGGGATACCTGAAGACCAACGACAGTCCATCTTGGACCGAGACCGCCGGGTAGCCCACATGTCGGGTAGTGGGTAAATCCGCTTCTTCTCTCCGGAAGAAGCAAAGGCCGACAGAAAACCCGACTTACCCACCACAGCGAGTGAAACCATGGTAACGGAGACTTCGACTCCGGAACCATCCACCTCTGCTCCCCAAAAGAGTCAGAGCGAGGTGGTAGCAGTCTCACCGCTAGATATTGAGGGGTGCTCCAGCGACGAAGATGACGTCCTGCGTAGTCCTTAGCCCCCTCAATTTCATCCAAACCAACCTCCAGCACAAACAAATAGCGGCGGCCACGCTACGCAGAGTGCTGGAGGGAAACAACAAGACCGTCGCTATGATCCAAGAGCCTTGGATCACAAATAACAGAATCTGCGGTCTAAATAACATCAACGGTAAGTTAATGGTCGACACTACTGTTGAAAACCCAAGAACCTGCATTTTTATACCTAAATGTATAAATACCACCTTGCTTAACCAATTCTGTTCTAGAGACCTAACCGCAGTGAAACTCATTACGGAAAATCAAACTGTCCTAATCCTAGCATCAGTATACCTGCCGAGTGAGGAGAAATTCCTTCACGAGAACTAGCGGAACTGCTGCAACACTGCGAAGCACACGACTGGGATCTAATCATATCTGCCGACTGCAATGCTCATCACTCTCTGTGGGAAGTAAAACACCAACAAAAGGGGTGAGTCTTTAGCCGAATTTTTATTTCAAACAAATCTAAACATTATGAACAGAGGTGCGGAACCTACATTCGTAAGCTCCAGGTACCAAACTATCATAGACATTACCTTGGCAACAAACGCGGCGGCCAGTCAAATCGAGGGATGGCACGTATCAGACGAGCCATCATTCGCGGATCACCGCCGCGTTTGTTTCAACTAAAATACAAATCAACAAACCCTGTCCCATATCGTAACCCCCGTAAAACTGATATAACAAGGTACACAAAACTACTGAACCAAGCACTAGGTGACATACATCCAACTCACACAACACTTAGTACAGACAATATAGAATCAAACGTACAGCTTCTCACTGCAACTCTCATAAACAGTTATGAATTAGCGTGTCCAGCTGTTAAACCAAATGACGTAGGAAAGAGATCTTGGTGGGGCCAGAACTTGAAAGACTACGTCAAGGACTTCGAGCACTTTTAACCGAGCAAAAATACCAGGACTAATGAGGACTGGGAAAAGTACAAACAAGCACAAAAACACTACAAGAAGCGAATCAGATTCAGGAGAACGGAATCCTGGCACAACTTCTGTAGTAGCATAAACTCAACAAACCAAGCCGGAAGAATAAAGAAAATCCTATCTAAAGGGGAAACAAATTTTCTCGGATCCCTTAAAAAGGAAGACTGCACTTTCACAAACACAGACAATGAAACCAATACAGTACTTATGGAAACCCATTTCCCTGGATGTCAAATCACAGAAGACAAGGAGTGGCCAGAAGAGCACTGTAGCACACCTACAGCCCATGAGTAGGAAGTAGCAAACAAAATAGTAACTGCAGACAGAATAGAATGTTTCAAACCCTTCAAATCTGCAGGGCTGGATGGCATATTCCCAGCACTACTACAATGGCAACCAAAGCTAGCCATAAAGCATCTACTACCAATCTATAGGGCCTGTATAGCCTTCAAGTATATACCAAAAAGTGGAGGGAGGCGAAGGTAGTATTCTTACCGAAACCTGGCAAGGAGGACTACACACACACGCTAAATCGTTCAGGCCCATCAGTCTAACGTCGTTCCTTTTAAAAACACTAGAAAGATTAGTGGACCGATACCTGAGAGACGGAGCACTAAAACACAATAAACTGCATCCTCAGCAACATGCTTATAGGAAAGGCAGATCAACAGAGTCGGCACTACACATGGTAGTACACAAAATAGAATCGGCTACCACAAACAAGCTTTCAACACTTGCTGCCTTTATAGACATAGAAGGGGGTTTTGATAAAACCATGCATAACAGCATAAACCACGCCCTCCGGAGACTCAAGGTGGAACCAGTCATTAGGAACTGGATTACCGAACTGGTCAGCAAAAGGGCGGTCCAGATAGTGATGAATACTACTACGAGAGCAAAAGTAGTCAAGGGATGCCCCCAGGGCGGCGGCGTCCTATCACCACTATTATGGAACATAGTAGTGGACAGCCTCATAAAGGCACTTAACGAAAAAGGGTACACTACTATCGGTTATGCGGATGACCTTACAATACTGATAAGCGGGAGTGCGGAAAACATGCTATGTAAAGTCATGCGTTCAGCACTTCTGATTGTAGAAAAAATGTGACGAACATCAACTGTCAGTAAATCCAAAGAAAACAGAACTTATTCTTTTCACCAACAAAAGGAAGTTACCTGAACTACAACTACCAAAACTATTTAACACCAAACTCTCCCTATCACCTGAAGTGAAATATCTGGGTGTCACTCTTGACAACAAATTGAACTGGGCGAGCCATATCGATACAAAAAAATAAAAAGGCCTGCATGACTTTTTGGCAATGCCGGAGACTTGTTGGGAAGAAATGGGGTCTCAATCCAAAAATCACACTTTGGTTATACACATCAGTCATCAGGCCCTCTTTGACCTATGGGTCAGTTGTGTGGTGGCCCAGAACACAACTGACCACAGCGAAAGATAAACTCCAGAGTCTACAACGCCTAGCGAGTGTAACAGCTACTGGATGCATGAAAACCACACCATCAGCCGCATTAGAGTATCTCTTAAACCTGAGACCTCTACATCTAGTCATACAGGAGGAGGCCATGGCAGCCGCCCTAAGACTAAGAGCAAACGGACTGTGGAAACAAAACATAAAAACACGACACTCAAAAGTTCTGCAACAGGTTCTGAAAGAAACACCACTTCTTGAGGCACCCATGGACAGAATCACATGTCAACATGTCTTTGATCGTAGATACAATATCCAACTTAATGCAGAATCGAAAGATAGCTCTGGCAGCAGAGAAGTTAGGATATATACTGACGGCTCCAAAACCGCATGCGGTACAGGGGCAGGTGTCTTCTCAAATGACTTAAACATAAAGATATCAACCACTTTGAGCAACCTAAACACAATATTTCAAGCCGAATGTATCGGCATCACCAGGGCAGCACAGGCAGTCGCAGCCAGAGATGTCGGAGACCTAAACATCAAAATTGTCTCCGACAGCGCCTCCGTGCTTCAAGCCCTTAAAAATAATACTTTAACCTCTGTCCTTATACTAGAGTGCCACAGCGACTCACTAGGTAATGACGCAGCAGATGAACTGGCCAAAAGGGGAGCAAAGACAAAGGTACATGGACCGGAACCACTAATGCCTATACCCCAGGCTCAAATAAAAACGTGGCTGCGCAGAAATACTGAAGAAGCCCATTTAACAGAATGGAATAAAATGAAGGATGCAGGCAAACAAAAAATGCCGTTCCGGAAGCATCGAAAAAATTTGCCCGCAACCTCATTAGATTAAACAGGGACAAAATCCGTAAAGTTATAGGTATAATAACTGGTCACTGTCCCTTAAATAAGCACCTATTTACCATAGGTGTAACAGACAGTCCTCTATGCAGAGGATGCATGGAGGAAGAAGAAACGCCACAGCATGTACTCATGGAATGCGGCAGTGTGGCGAATCAACGGGCAGAATTCCACCAATCTCCGTCGTCTGTTCCGGATGCCTATCGCAACCTTAATAGGATGCTCGCCTTCTGGGACGGCCTAGGCTGGTTGGAGTAGAAAAGGGAAGTATGAGTCACGCACAACGGCCCAATAAAGAGGCTAGGTGCGGAAAAGGCCCCGCTAAACTAACTAACTAACTAGAAGTGTAAACTCACTTTTATTTACGAACGTGACGCTTGAGGTCAATTCACAGCCCACAAAAATTCTGTTTACAACTATTAAGTGGGTACACTCCGCGAGGTATAAGCTGAGCTTTGCATTTGTGTGAGTGTACATGGATAGTGTAGGTGTGACAACCGGCCTTAGCGCGGCGCCATTTTCGCCCGGTAAAAACCGGTTTAAACTGATTTTGGGTAACCGGCCTGAGGCGCGACGCCATTCTGTCTCGCCACGCTCCTGCCTCTTGTACAGACTGCAGCGTGACGTGTTTAATATTATTTTGTTTTTGTTTGATATAAGTGTTAGTAAAATGGATGCCAACACAAATAAGCGCAAAATACGGAAACCATTAAATAGCCAAGTAAAAGAAATTTTGCGTAATTTAAATAGCTATTTTAAAGACATGAACGATAAAGACATGTCAAGTGTGACTACATGAGCCCAATTGGTATCGACATCGACAGAAATTCCACTGTCAACTGTTAAAAGAGTCTTATTGGAAGGTAAATGTGTTTTGAAAGATGGAACCAAATTCAAATCTCCGAAAAAGACCAGATGCAGGAAAAATATAATAATCATTGATGATTTTGATAAAGCAGTAATCCGTAGAACAATTCAAAATTTTCACATTACTGACAAAGAGGTGCCAACAATGAAAAGAATTCATGAAAAATTAAAGGCTGACATTAACTATCCAGAATCAATATGGTCATTGCGAAAAGAAGTATCTCTTTTAGGATTCAAATGGTCTAGGACAGAGAATAACAGAAAAAATTTAATGGAAAAGCATGAGATCCGTCACCTACGTATATAACTTATTTACTTAAAATTTCCGAATACCGTATTCAGGGCAGGCCTATCGTTTATACCGATGAAACATATATTGACACCACTCACACTTCATCAAAATCATATTCAGATAGCAGCACTACTGGTTTGAAGAAACCTATTTCTAAAGGAAATCGATTGATAATCGTTCATGCCGGCGGCGAGGACGGTTTCATACCAAATGCGCTGCTGATGTTTAAAGCTAATCAAAAAAGTGGTGATTATCATAATAATATGAATACAGAAAACTATACAAAATGGTTACAAACGCAATTAATTCCCAATTTGAAGCCCAATAGCGTTATTGTAGTTGACAACGCATCTTACCACAATTCGTTAAAAAATCCCGCTCCCAACTCAAATAATCGCAAACAAGATATGATTGACTGGCTCAAGTTACGCAATATCGATCACTCAATATACATGCTTAAACCACAACTTTATCAATTGATACTGCATAATAAACAACGATTTATTGAATATAAAATTGACACCTTATTAAGAGAACATGGTCACAGCGTCCTTCGTCTACCACCCTATCACCCAGATTTCAATCCGATTGAAAATATATGGGCAATGATAAAAGGATACGTTGCGAAAAAAAACGTGTCAATGAATATGGATACAATAATGAGGTTAGCAAATGAAAAATTGAAAGTAACACTGTACAGGAATGGAAAATGTTTGTGACCATGCAATAAAAGAAGAAAAAGTTTCATGGATACGACGCCGTTATTGACAATATAACGGAAAGATTCATTATTAAAACAAACGACACATCAGACGAGAGTGAAAATGATAACGATAGTGATAAAGAAAGTGACTATGGTGCAATGTCTGGTGTAGAAGATGTGTAGTTATTTTGTCATTCAAATTGAATTTTTAGTAATAATCACACAATAATATGTACTCATCAGTCAAATACACAGCTGGACTTTATTTTATCAATTTAGTTTTATTTTATTTTAATATCTGACTCTGACTGTACTTTTGGTGATCACTCACACTAATGCAAAGCTCAGCTTATACCTCGCGGACTGTAAGTTTTGTAAGAGTAATAATAGTACTCAGAATTTGATAGCTTACTTTGGAAACTACGCGGGTGAAACTGGAGGACGTGGCCATGAGCATGGCCATGGTCCCGAGTTTACCCGAAGATTTCTTATCATTCCCGAGCGTGACGCTAGAATTCAATTAACAGCCTACGAAAAATCTGTCTGATGCGTGCCAAAAGAAATTTTCACTTCAAAAATCGCTTCTCTTTCGAAGCACAAAACCGCTAAGTCTAAACTTCGGCGTTTGGCTCGCTGACTCGTCTCGTAATTTTCTCGTAATTCGTAATCCGTAAAACGTAAAACATGCGTAATGCGTGAATGTGTGTCCGTATAGAGGTTTGCCATGTGAAGAATTTTTTTACCCATTAGTTTGTTGGCAACTGGAACAAGGATGCACTTAATAATCTAACTTGAATAACAATTATTACTTGTTACTCGTAGCTTGTTACTATAAATTTCTCACTAAGCTAACAAAATTGGAGTGTTTAAGAAAAAGTTGGACTTTTAATACATACATACACAATGGAACAATGGAATTTAAACCGAAGGGCGTGGCATGCATCAGCTTTCTAAATGGCCAATGGGAAATGCTGACGTATTTCTTGGCGGTCGATGGTCATGGTCCCGAGATTACCCAAAGATTTCTTATCATTTCCTAGTGCGACGCCAGAATTCAATTCACAGCCTACGAAAAATTTCTCTGTGGGGCACCAAAAGAAGTTTTCACTTCAAAATAGAATCATTAAATTCGATTCTCAATTGGTGAAGCTATCGTGTAACATACACAAATACAACTGAGAACTTTCTGCTTATTTGAAGGTGGTTAAAAATATTATACTATGATTTTGATCTGTTGATGATGTGTTCTTTTTAGGCTAGGTTGGAACATTACATTTATGCTAAACATTTTATTATGTAATAAATATAGAGTGCCAGGATGAAGCAGACACATGGTAATCAACGCGCAATAACAGGACAGTGACAAGCTGTTATTCTAATATTCCAAAATTCTAATAGTCTATATAGCTGCTCAACGCCACACTGCGTTCTTCAGCCAGTTCTACTTGATATAACATAAATCATCACTTTGCTCAATAATTTCACTGGAAATATTGCTTTTCAAACGGAAACATGGAACTCAACAATTACTTTGTTACTTGAAGGTAAAATAACTACGTAGCAAAGGCGTGTTACTTTCCCAGGAGGACTTTCCAACGATTCCTACATCTACAAAAATGTACATAAATACTTATAAACGTATGGGCACGCTTACTCTGAACAAAATTACTCCCTTTTTTAACCGACTTCCAAAAAAAGGAGGAGGTTATCAATTCGACCCCTATGTTTTTTTTTTAATTTTTTTTTTATGTATGTTACCTGATTTCTCGAGAACCTCTGAACCGATTTTAAAATTTCTTTTTGTATTCGGATGGGTATGCTTTCCGAATAGTCCCATATAAATCTTTTCGAAATCGGACAAGTAGTTTTTGAAATATGAAGCAAAAACTGAAAATTTGCGTACAATTATCTGGATGACGTAGTTGTAGATTTCACAAAAGTTATGAATCTCGACCCTGTCAATACAATATTGTGTAAATGCTTTAATAAAAACTTGTTTTTAACCCCCGACCAAAAAAAAGGGTGTTATAAGTGACGTCGATGTCTGTCTGTGTGTCTGTCTGTCTGCTGTGCCACCGTAGTAGAACTCAAACAGATGGGCCGATTTCGATGCGGTTTCTTTTATTTCAAGGTTAATACCATAGCAAATGTTCTTAGCTATATCTGGTTAATGTCGATTCAAGATGGCCGCCTCCACAAAATGGCGGACAAAATATTTCTTCACAACCTACCTCAATTTGGGTATCAAATGTAAGGGCTTGACTAGTAGAATACTATGTACTATATATATATCAAAAACACAAAAAAAAAAAAAAAAAAAAAACACAAGACAATATCCTGATGAAACACAAGATGTTGGCGAAATTGTGCTCACCAAACATTTATCTCACACAAATATATATCACAACCAAATAGAAGCCAGAAATTAATCTAAGATGAAGAATCAGATGACATAAATAAAAACCAGAAATTAATAGAAGATGAGGAAGAAGAAGACTTTAATCAGCTGACTATTATTTAATTATTTTTTTATTTATAAATTACTAACAAATTGTCTTGCCAGACATATTGCATGCCTCTCGCAGAGGCCAGTTTGTATGGGGCAACTTTTAAAATGTTTTGTATCATCTTATCTTACCTACAAACAGCAATAAAGATTTTTGTATTTGTATTTGTATAACAAATTTCAAATTCAAAATGGCCGCCACGACAAAATGGCGAATTATATTATATTTTTCATTACTACCTCAATTTGGGTATCAAACGAAAGAGCTTGACTAGTAGAATACTTTGCACTATGAAAAAATTCAAATCCAAGATGGCCGCTTCTACAAAATGCCGAAATACATTTATTTTTTCACAACTCCTTATATGGGTATCAATTGAAAGGATTTGACTAGTAGAATGTTGTGCAGATAACAAATCCAAGGTACTCGGGGGTTAATCAAAATTTTTAATTTTGTTCTTGTACACTAAAAATAGTAAAATAAACTATTTTCGTACCAAAAATAAAACCGACTTCAAAACCACAAATAGGCACTCAAAAGCGAAAAATAAACTAAAATTATTATTATAAGCGCTACTCACTCATCTATTTGAAGTCGGTGCCAGTCAGGTCAAAAAGTTAGTAGATTGATGCTATGTAGGCACAGGTAAGTAGTATCTATCCTATACCTGTTAGATTTGGCTGGCATCGACTTCAAATAGATGAGTGAGTAGCGCTTATAATAATAATTTTAGTTTATTTTTCGCTTTTGAGTGCCTATTTGTGGTTTTGAAGTCGGTTTAATTTTTTGTACGAAAATAGTTTATAGTCAGTGAGGTTTATCACCTACATCATGTGTAAAATACATACTCAAATAGCTGACAGCGCTACACGCATATATAACCTCATTGAGTTTAGAAAGTACACATTATTAGCAATAAATCTGTGCAATAAATGCATTGCGTTGAGTGCTGCACCTTGAAAGATGTTAATTATTTTAGGGTATTACTGATTTCAGTTATTAGTGTAATAAACAAGTCAGTTTTGTAATTTAAAAAAATCCGGACATTTCCGGACGGATTTTCCGGACTGTTATGTTTGGAAAATACTGCTAAGTATAAAAAAAATGTTTGTGTGTGCACGGCAGAAGTGAAAACTACAACATGAAATAACTATAGAATAATTTCAATAATTTAAAAAAATGTGTGCCCTTAAGACCGCTTGGCAGAAGTGAAAACTAAAATAAGAAATACTTAACTATTTAAAGACTACTAAATAATTTAAAATAAAAACTATTTCTAAATTGAAATTTAAGATACCTCGTAAGCACACAATCACAGCAACACGAGAACAACATGCGGCTGAATGACTAGTATCCATGGCCAAGAATAAATTTAAAATCACAATTTACGTGGGTCGGAAATAGCGTTTGACTCGCATTTTTTTTTAAATTTGCTATTATTTATTTTATATAGTATATATAGTAGGTAGCATTTGGCAAAAATGCATAAATATATTGTATTATAGTGTATGTGTAAGTACTGTGATGATATAAGGGTATCATTTGTGTGTTTTCGTAGTGTAAGTGCTGTGATTTACAACAGTAATGCAACCAAAACTTTGCAATAGATGTGAAATACAAATTTAATATTTTGTGACATATTCAATTAATGTGGTAAGTACATAGAAGTTTATGTCGCGATAAAAAAAACATGCAAATACTACAAACCCAGGGACACAACAGCGAAGAGCAGTTGACTATATTATCTTTCTCCCTCTGGTGCTCTTGTTCAATATATTTCCTATCTCGCTCTAGCATCCCGAGTTTACCCGAAAATTTCTTATCATACCCGAGCGTGACGCAAGAATTCAATTCACAGCCCACGAAAAATCTGTCTAGCCGCGACAAAAGAAGTTTTCACTTCAATAAAAATGACTACATAACATAAATTGAATAGAGTAAGCACAGTGACGCGAAAGTGAAAGCAGACAGAGAGCAGTAGTAGCGGACTATCTTTCTCGCTCAGGCTCACTCAGTGCTTCCGAGTTGACCAGAACGAATCTTTCCCTAACGAACGTGACGATAAGCTTCATTCACAGTCAAAGAAAAATTCTATGTGTGGTGTGCCAAAAAAAGTTTTCTCTTCTAAAAAGGGTGATGATACTGAGGATTTCTATCATCTAGTCAGGGCTATACTGATATCCCCGATGCGCGTCCATTACAATACGTTTAATTTTACATGTTCAGTTAGTGACAGCCCTGCTCAATTGTTGTTTTAATCTCTTCCCTTTCCAGTTATATGTTTTGTCTTTCATTCATTGCAAAATTTAAAAAATGAAAGATAGACCTTTGACAAAATTAAGTACTTTCAAACAATAGGTAAAATTACATTTTGAATACAAGGGTGGGGCGGCAGCGGAGTGGACTTGAGTGTGCGAAATATGAGGACCGCATATGGTGTACAGTTTTGGACTCGGATTATGATTCTGGATTCTGTATTATGTTGCCAGGCGGTGTATTGGTCATATTTGAAGTGAAAACTTCTTTTAGCGCGACATAGACACGTTTTTCGTGAGTTGTGAATTGAATTCTAGCGTCACGCTCAGGAATGATAAGAAACCTTCGGGGAAACTCGGGACCACACCCATTGGCCATCTAGAAATAAGCTAAGAGTTTAAACGTTAAGAGGTATAATACATTATATTATAGCAGACATTATTTTATATCTTGTAGGGTTCAGCCAGCAGTACAATATGATACAACCATTCTTTATTAAAAGCCGCAGGATCTGAATACATAACATAAAAAACATATCATTTACTAAGTATTTTAATTGGCGACCTTATAGCTTAGAGCGATCTTTACCATCCAACTGTCCATGGACAGGAAACAACATACCAAACTTCGCCTTAATTTATAGACAAAAATGAAAATTAACGTTTAAAAAAACATACTGCTCGAATTGAAAACCTTCTCCTTTTTGGAAGTCGGTTAAAAAGAGAAAACGAAACAAGTCTTATTAAAACGTAAAACTAAACACATTTTAATGAGCAACTTACTGACAAAGATTAAATGCAAATTAAAAAGTAATAATAAAAAATAGATAATAATATATGAAAAAATACAAATACATGCAATGGATGCGCAAAAAAATCTGTAAATTGATGACATCACATTATAAATCTTTCAAATTATCAGTGTTTCGCTATTATTTTATGCATGTATTATATTATCCATACCATATCAACGTTCCTCTTGAATTACTAAAAATAAAAGTGGTCAAGTGCGAGTCGGACTCGCCCATGAAGGCTTCCGTAGCAGCAAGTAACATAATATAAAAGTTCTTGTAGTTCGTTGTTTTAACAATAGTGCTTTTATGACGTATTAAAATAAAACTACTTAATAGATCTCTTTCAAACCAATTTTTGTTAATAGTTTACATGGTAATGTACATCATGCACTTTTTTTTTGTCATTCTCTTATTTTAGAAGTTAGAGGGGGGGACACACTTTTTACTACTTTGGAAGAGTCCCTCGCGCAAACTATTCAGTTTAGAAAAAAAATGTTTGAAACCTCAATATCATTTTTGATGACCTATCCATAGATGTCTCACACGTATGGTTTTGAAAAAAAAAATTTTTGAGTTTCAGTTCTAAGTATGGGACACCTTTATTTTTTTTTTTTTTTCTATTTTTTTGTATCAAAATCTTAATGCGGTTTACAGATTGCATCTGCTTACCAAGTTTCAATAGTATAACTCTTATAGTTACGGAGAAAAGTGGCTGTGACATACGGACGGACCGACAGACATGACGAAACTATAAGGGTCCCGTATTTTGCTACGGAACCCTAAAAACGCATCAAAATCGTAGAACAAAGTCACTTCCCGATTCCCAATGTCTGTATGTCCATAAATATAAATATGCTTTGGTAGTTCTTTATAACTACCAAACATATTATGATGCAGTTTTTTAATAGATAGAGTATTTCAAGAGGAAGGTTTATTGACGAGCATACGTCTATATTAATAATATGACATATTATTCACCCATCTATCACTCACTTCTATCATTGTGAAAACACGTTCTAACTACAATATTGTCCCATGCTAATTTACAACATTTCTTAAAAATCTCCTTATAAATTAACTGGCAATATTATTGGACTTTTGACATTTGAAGTCAGCTGGTAGCTCAGGCAGCTGGCTTGTACTGCACGGAGCGGCAGATTTCGAGTAAACGGGTTTTACTCACTGACATTGGTTATTATTGGGTACACGTTAGGTCAAGCGTAATAAGATTAAATATTATTTTCCAATAAACCTTGAATCCAGTGGTATGTTTCTACGTTTCTCTTGTAAACACATGTCGGCCACTATGAACTAAGCCCGTCACGTGTTGATATTGTTATTTACCATAATAAACCTTAGTCTAATAACAAGTTTACTAAATTTTTTAGTTTGGAGTTTGAGGACGTTACAAAATGTCTAACAACCATGAGTTTTTGTTGGAGGAGGGCGACAGGAAATTCTTTAACCTCAACGCAATGCCGCACATCGTGAAACCTCTGTAAGTAAATTTTCAAAGAGCTTCGGAATGTCTGAAATTCTACGATTATTTGCTAAATTTTTTTTTACAGAGACCGAAATCAAAAAATTCACCCCGACATTCTGCATACGATTGGGAACACCCCATTGGTGAAACTTAATAGAATTCCACAAGTAGAAGGACTGAAATGCGAAATGTGTAAGTACCTACCACTCAATAATAAATTCATTAAAAAAAGAGTACAAGTCAAAGTTACTTTATAATTATAATGTATCATTAACTATTGGTAGGATAATGACAAAGTTATTCAAGCCAGAAACCAAGAACTGAACTAAGAAACTATTTTAAAGCTGCCAAAAAAGAGTAATCAACAATATGTATATTCATTTGTTTTATTTATTCATTTGTTACTATTTTAAAATAATATTCTAAAACATATCAGTCAGTATTGAACCAAACTACTTTGTAAAACTTTCCTTGCCCAATCCCTTTGTTAGACTTCCAAATTTTTAAATGTGGGTATGATTTTTTTTAGACGTTAAGTGCGAGTTCATGAATCCTGGTGGATCTGTGAAAGACAGAATTGCATACCGCATGGTATTAGATGCTGAACAAAAAGGATTGATCACACCAGGCAAGTCGGTGATCATTGAGCCCACATCTGGAAATACAGGCATTGGACTTGCACTTGCAGCAGCTGCGAGAGGTAACATAAACTTCTGAACACATAAAACAACTAGGAAAATTAAATCTCAAAAGCCATTTGCAATCTGCATTTTGCCATTACATTGTAATAAATGTATATATTTAAATTACTAGCTGTACCCTGCCCCGCTTCGCTGTGGCACATAGTGATGTAAAAATTAGATAAAAACAATTTGTGATGCGGATTATATATCATTGTAAAATTTCAGCTCGATCGGTCCAGAACTTTTTGAGTTTTTGAAGCGTACACAAACCAACATAACATTTTTAAATATAAAAAGATATAAGTCAAAAATAGTAAATGCGGTTTGTTTCAGTCAGTCTTCATTCTCCTGTGCTTTTATTATTATTATAGCTCACATCACAAAAGCCAGTAAATATTGTTTATTTTCTTAAATGAATTTTAGCTATCTATATGATTAAAAGAAATCCCTTACCACTATCACAATTTTAAGATATAAGTAATTAAAACTGCAAAATAGAAGTCTATGCCCAGTAAAACCGAGGAATTAAAAAATTATAATGAGAAAGTAACTCCCCTCTAACTAGTCTCTGTATCTGTCTGTTATGCTTTCACACCTAAACTACTGAACTGATTTAAATGACATGCGGTAAAGGGAAGGTGTATAGCCTGAGAAAGGACAAATTGATTTTGTTGTAAATAAATAGTATTTATTATCTGTTGTGATTAATACTAATTCTGTTGATAAATTAAATATATTAATTAAAAGAGGGCCATGTTACTATTTTTTGTATGTTTGCCTGGAATAGATCGCTATAAGCAATAAGGCCGCCAATTGTAATGTCATTTTCTTTTTATTTTACATTTTGTTTTATATTTAGTTAATTGTTTTTCTTTTGCATTTTGGCTTTTGATAAAGAGTTTTCTTATCTTATCATAAATTTCTTTATTAGTCTGATTCAAGTACACAGTGGACAATCTGCAATTAGTACCATGCAGCCACACTCACAGTATGCAGCCCATACTGATCAAGCCATCTGGCTTGATGAGTGTGGGAAGAAAAATATTAAAATTAAATACCAATTAACACTCAATAATAAAATGTATAATATTTTGCGCATAATTTTACGCGTAGGTAACTTAAACACATACACTCTTAAAATGGCGCCCTACAGCTCGGTTCGCAATATTTCAAGGCCATGCCGTTGGAATTATTATTATAAACTTACATATATAGTTGCATTCACATTAATGAATACCAAAAGCATATTAATAAACACCCAAAATTTACTCTTATGTCTAAAACCATGCAACTTACTGCATATACCTATAACCTATACCTATAAAAAAATTGGCATTTATCCCCACCGTAGTAAAATTTTATTTAGTGCTAAAATACTAAGCTGGTTGCCCAGAAGAGATTGCTCTCAGCAATTAGGCCGCTGTTTGTGGTTCTAGTTTATAAGTGTTCTATAAATTTTCTATCTTATCTATCTACTTATTTATCAGGGTTCAGATGCATCATAGTATTGCCAGAGAAGATGTCTGATGAGAAGGTGAACACCCTGCTGGCTTTAGGCGCTGAGGTGGTCCGCACTCCCACGGAGGCTCCATCTGCCTCACCTGAGGGCAACATCCTTGTGGCACACCGGATGGCCAAGGAAATACCTAATGCTATAGTCTTGGATCAGGTATGTGTTTAATTGAAAGATCATGGTTTACAATGACTATGTATGTTATTCTACAATACTATTTTAAGATCACTAATAGTATATTCCTTGTTTTTATTAAATTCATGAATAAATAAATATTTGTGTGTTTGTTGAAGTAGAAATTGCACATATAACAGCACCTGACCCCCAACTAAGCAAATTAATTATTGTGCACAAATCTTTAAAAACTCTGCTGCTCATATATCCTTTAAACATATTGTTTTTAACTATGAGAAATGAGTGGTTAATTCAAAATTCATGCTATGTGCCAATCCAACATGAGACATAATTATATGCATTTCCTTAAAATTTTCCTTAAAGTAACAGAGTTGTGATTCAACATTGGTATCAAAAGAATATTCTGCAATTTGAATTAAAAAAATCTTTTATCAACATTTGAGTATTATATTGTGGAGTACCTTGAAGACTCATATTTGTATTCATTTTGTTGTAGTAATATAATATTTTATTTATTTTTGCTCCCTTCATTAAAGTCCTGATTTCTGTTTAAAGGTATGATTATTTATTTTTTAACACTATCTCCTGTTCAATTTTCCTGCTTTTCTCGAAGTTACGGCTAGTATAGTCGGGAGAAATGTCTAGAAACTTTCGGGATGATCCACCAACCCCCACTGGGCCAGCAGGGCGCATTATGGCCTTGAATCTCTCCTTGCGAGAGAAGGGCCAGAGTCTCAGCTGTGGGAACATCATTTGTTAAGTGCTTAAGTTATTTTTTTTTAGTTTTGTCATTTTCTAATTTTAGAAGTTACTTGGGGCACAGTTTACCACTTTGGAAGAGTCTCGCGCAAATTATTCAGTTTAGAAAAAATATGTTAGAAACCTCAAAATATTTTTTGAAGACCTATCCATAGATACACACTTATGGTTTTGATGGAAATATTTTTTTGAGTTGCATCTCTAAGTATGGGACACCCCCAAAATTTATTGTTTTTTTTTCTATTTTTATTGTATAAAAATCTTAATGCGGTTCACATATAATATCTACTTACCAAGTTGCAATAGTTTAGTTCTTTTACTTTCGAAGAAAAGTGGCTGTGACATACAGACGGACAGACAGACATACATGACGAATCTATAAGGGTCCCGTATTTTGCCATTTAAAAAGGAAATAGATTACCCGCATGCGTTTGTTTAAGTTTTATAGCAGCGAAAACACCCCGACTGCTCAATTACGGAATCAACATAGTATCTAAATTATGATTATCAACCACATTACTAATTATTACTTTTATCAAATAATCTGAAATCTAGACATAACTTCTATCAAGATATTCTATTCATATCAAATCAAGATATCATTCTGTAATCTACAGTTTTGACTACATAAGCACACCCCGGACACTCCAATAAAACTCCATACAAACGCCGCTGTGGAGTTACCTACTCTTCACATAACTATGCAGATGTCGTTCGTACACACGCGTGAATGTGTGCGTTAGAGCTAGGGCTACTGAATTGTTTTATTGAATAGTTGTGCCCCATGAGTTCACCTGGTGACATAAAGTAGTCTATAAACTTGCTATAATGTTGAGTTACATAAATAGAATGGAGGCAAATTATACTATTCTAATTAAAAGGGTGTGTGTATTGCCGCGTAAAATCAAACGAAACCGATGATAGATAGGTATCTACTTCTGTTAGTAGGTATACATATTATTTTCTTATTATATTTTACACTTACACAAGAAGGAAACTTTATTCTGTCACTATAATTATTTCTCCAGGCAGCGAACTTTAAGTAAAAAATTACTATGTTATAATAAAGCAACGTTATTTAAAAGTTTCTAATCTTACGTTATTTTATCCTTAGGAAATTAAGTAAAGCTTTTAATCTTGTCCCGTTTAGTTGACGGACACAGCACAAACGGCACAACAACCCACCATGATGATATTTAGTTAGGAATTAGATGTTCAGTACCAGCCCTTCGTTGAGTCCTCCTAGCGTACTCGAAACGGCCTGAGGGGTGAGGAAGCTTGAAATTGGCGGGGGGTTGGGAGTGTCTATTCTATTTATATTATCTATTCTATGACATAAGTTAAAACTAGGTTTTCTGTGTTTCAAACATAGGTACCTGGGTGATGGTACCAAGATTTGCTATTATTTTAATAATTAGATAATGTAGCGAAAAGAAAAGCGCTTTCACAGCACTAGTCATTTTATTTTGATTAATAATGTTATTCTCCTAATGGACTAACATCAAGTAGGATTAAACCTCACTTTAACATGGTTTATTAACACCTCAGCTACGGCTGGTCTAGTCCGAACCACAACTGCAGACCCGAGGCACCCTGGTTCTTGTCACGTGCACCACTGTCTTTTGAAGTCAAGTGCGTAATGTCGCTAACTTAAAAACAGTGAAGCGTACCTGGAACCTTTTGAGATCATACTTCATCCACCAGCCCGCACCGGGCTAACTGGTGGATTATAGCCTTACTTAATTCTCTTTGCGAAAGAAGACAGAGTCTCAGCAGTAAAAACATTTAATTCCAATTAATGCCATAGCCTAGTTGAACCGATAGGGCTATACTGTCAATTTTGTTTAGTAAATCCTTGTGAACAGAACAAATAAGACCTGTAGGAAGTTGGATTCGGCTGCGAATTTCTAATGAAAGTATTTGTAAACAGTACAACAATCCGTGCAACCCTCTGGCGCACTACGACGGCACCGCGGAGGAGATTCTGTGGTCGCTGGACGACGCCGTGGACATGGTGGTGATCGGCGCCGGCACCAGTGGCACCATCTCCGGCGTGGGCCACAAGATCAAGGAGCGCTGCCCCGCCTGCACCGTCGTCGGAGTCGACCCCTACGGCTCCATCCTCGCGCAGCCTGCAGAACTCAACCAAAGCGACGTACAAGTCTATGAGGTCAGTTTGTTTCACGCGCCTACGAGGTTATTTTCTTTCACTCACACTTTCTATAAAGTGTGATAAGTGTGAAGTGTGAAGATATTGTTCTTCGCATCAGTGTACGACACGACGCCGACGGTTAGATTATTTTCAACAAATGGTTTTTAGGTCGAAATTGTTTCGAATTCTCGTAACATTATGATTGAGGTGTCATTCGATTCGGAATGGAATATGGAAAATGGATATTTTTTTTAGAGAATGCTAAGCCCGCTCGCAAAAATTGTAATACATAGTTATAAACAATTAAGTGAAAATATAAAAGGGATTTCGTTATTTGCCAATGTCTTGTAAAACTATTTGAGAGAATTCCGATTTTAAACAAGAACAAAATTAAAAATTTTGATTAACCCCCGACTACCTCAGATTTGTTATCTGTACGACATTCTGCTAGTCAAGCCCTTTCGTTTGATACCCATATTGAGGTAGTAGTGAAAAAAATAATATAATTCGTCATTTTGTGGTGGCGGCCATCTTGGGTTGGATTTTTTTATAGTGTACAGTATTTTACTAGTCAAGCCCTTTCATTTGATACCCATATTGTGGTAGGTTGTGAAGAAATATTTTGTCCGCCATTTTGTGGCGGCGGCCATCTTTAATCAATATTAACCAAACATAGCCAAGAACATCCGCACAGATATTAACTATAAAAAAAACCGCATCGAAATCGGTTCATCCGTTTGAGCTCTACGGTGCCACAGACAGACAGACAGACAGACATCGACGTCAAACTTATAACACCCCTTTTTTTGGTCGGGGGTTAAAAAGATTTTTAAAATCGGAATTTCAATTTCGAAATACAAAATTCCTGACTTCCGGAACAGTAGGACCAAAATTTTTATAGTTTTCCCAGAGGGTTAAAAATACGCCCGAAAACGGAATTTATCATCTTTTCCCCAACGGAAATCTATTCTTTGAAAACAAGTTAATTGTGAATAAATTTTTGGTTCTTAATTTCATTGGTAGATCATAATTCAGAGGTGCTCCCATATAAATGTTATTGAAATCGGTGTTGTAATTTTGGTAGTGTTTTTTTGTGATGGCGTCTTATGAAATTTGATCTAGTGTCTGAATTTAATTTTAATTTGAAGTCGGTTTTTGCTTTTTTTTGGGATAATAAATTTAACAAGACCATTATATATTGTGAAATGATTACAAATACCTAACAAAACGTGCATATAGGACACCTACCTACATATTATTATGACTCAGAACTGAGTAAATTTACCTTATATACCGAGGCAGGTCACTAGTACTACCTAGTTTTGAATGTTAGAGTGACAAGATGAACAGGACACACGGTTAATGGTGTACAACGCCATTAACAGGATAGCGAGCGTTCTGCAATGTTTTAAAATGCTGAAATTCACTACTTAATACGGCACTTCTCTCATCTATCATTGTACAATCATCTTATATCTTCAAACCGCGTTAAGCGTGAGCAGTGATTTGAGGTCTTCTCCAAATAGCTGCGGGGCTTTATGCTCCTACTAGATGCCCGCCCCGGCTTCGCCCGTGGTATATTATATAGCACTCATCGGGATCCCGTACATATCCAACGGTGAAAGAATGACTACAATCGGTTCACTCATTCCTGAGAATATCGATTTCAAACAAAAAACCTCTTCAGCAACCTGCTACGCCACCTGTCGGAAATTGGTCGTACCAACTCAGATAAAAAAAAATTAGCAAAGGTTTATATTCAAGGCACAGATTACTGAAATTCAATGACGCAATCTTTGACACATGCTGTCATGTGTCATGTCAAAGCACGAAACGTACGAAAACTCTCAAAAGGGGAATATTTTTTCCCGATTTTGTTACATTCTTGTTTCATGCTCCGCTTCAATTAATAGTAGAGTTATTTTCTATAGCCTAAAGCCTTCCTCGATAAATGGACTATCTAATAGAAAAAGAATCTTTCAATTCGGACCAGTACTTCCCGAGATCCTAGCGTTCAAGCAAACAAACAAACAAACAAACAAACAAACAAACTCTTCAGCTTTATAATATTAGTATAGATGAGCAAGTGTTTTGCTTAAGATCAGGCGCACGCCATCCTCTTGTCACTCCCTGCATTTCTCTGAAAATGTGTGAAGGTAGAGATATGGTTATTACTCTGTAAAAACTGCTGAACGGTTTTAGAAATTTCCAGCAACATCGCTGACGGAGTCACGGGCAAGGTTGCTTGTCATATTTAGTAAAATAGGTGACTGGTCGCGTGAGACTGGTTTCGATTTTGCACATAGGGAAATACGCATAAAGTTTTTGTAAACGGTTTTTTAAAGTTACATCAATATTGTGCGCTCTGCGCTGTATACGTAAAACAATTTGACGCCAAGCACGTCTGAGCTTATCGTAAATCGACTGGCTGACAAAGAGGAGTGGGCAAATGAGAAAACGCGTATCTCCGAATTTGCGTAAGTCGGGCTACCTACTACTGTAGGTACTACAATGGTACCATTATTTGCGTGTGGTTTAACGTGTCCGTTGCTATAGATGATTGCGTAATTAGACATAATTAAAAAAATACTGGGTTTTCTAACATTCCGGTTCCATATTCACACTAAAGCGTCTGCCTTATGCAAAAATAAACCCACGAAATTTGAAGTCTGCTCATTCATAAGCTGGGTCTTATGAGCTCTATGAGGTCTTATGGGCTGGCGATAGAACTAGTCATCATCAAATGCATTAGGTAGTTGTATGAAAATAAATCTAAAAATAATACTTTACTTGCAGTCGCGTAAAAAATTAGCACAAGTCACGGTTGTGTTTGAAAATTATTGTCGCACTCTGATTTCTATAAACTTACTCAGAATCATGTTTTGCGACAGCTGTTCCATAAACATGTAAATATTTTACATTGCAAATGTTTCTGATAATGTGATAACTTGAAAGGATGTTTACGAGATATTTTTAGTTCATTGTGCCATGGTCTTTGTGTAGTATGCAGTAGCCTTACCTACTTACGTATGCTTTGAGCGCGGGTGTGGTGTAATCACGATTATTTTGCATACCTTATTGAATAAACTGATCCATATAAAAACAATCATACTAGTAATAATAATCTAACATAAACAAATTAAGCAGAAAGTCCTATGAGTGTCCTAGAGTAGAGGTGATCAGGCACCGACTACCAACTAGCGCTTTTTATCATTCAAAATCTAAATTCAAACGATAAAGTGTTGCTATCCCGAAATTAATTCAAAACTGTTTCTATGGGTTTCGACGTAACAAACGTCTCAAAAATACACGTGCAAAGTCACGATCGGTACCTAAATGCATGTTACATTACTTTAATGCTTCTGGCTATTGTAAGATGTGAGGATTTTAATTTCCCAATTATCATTGTTATCGTCATAGTCAATGAGAAGAAAAAAAACTACAGATGTTTGAGTAATATCATACAGTGCGTGTGATGGATTTTAATCAATACCTATTTCAAACAACTTCGGAATCTGCGTACATCTCAAATTTAATATTATTATATATTATAGTAATTCTTTTGATGATTTAATTTTTTTATTAGATTTTAGTGGCGAATCAAGGTATAAAATGTCAAATTTTGGAGATTTGTTACTCAATCACGTTATAACATCTGAACGGACAAGGTGACATTTGGAACACAGTTAAATTATAGATTGGAAAAACACATAGGCTTAAAGTACTTACTTACTTACTTAAGTATGTACTTATAGTACATATAATCAACGTGAATTTGAACTACGTGGTTAAAACCGCGAGGTACTGCTACTATGTTTTAAAACATTGTGCTAGTACGAAATGTTTGATTGGCACGCGCTCATTGAATTGATGTGATGCAGTATCCTCATATCATCATCTTAATAACTGAACTCTCGGTCATATTTCAACGTAAATATGGTTATTATCAAATGTTTATGACGCGATAATGAATTTATCGACACTAGTTGACACATATTGGGTAGGTAAATACCTACCATTCTGTAGGTATGCAGATACAAGAAAAACAAAACAAAAATACTGAATTTATCTCGGTAAATTGCGTAACAGCACGGAGATTGTATTAATATTTAAACTAATTGAAAAGCTTAAGCTATAGCCAACTATGGCGTTCTTTATTTCTGCGTAATTCAAAGTACCTAATAATAATTAATAACAATATGTATAAATTTAATAGGAAGCATCATCTCGCGGTTTTGCTCGCGCAGTTCCAGTTTCCGTTATTTTCCGGTGATAAAAAGTAGCATATATATATGCTATTCTAGGTTGTAATCTGTGTTCCTACTCAATAGATGTCTCCTCCCAAACTTCAGGTGCACGGAATTATGTTATCGTTGGGAAGAGTGAGCTCACTCTTTCCGTTTTAGTCGATTGTAGGAAGCGATTCTAGGGGTCAAGTAGATTGGTAGTTGTAAACCACTGACGCTACACACAGAGAGAGACGCAGTTTGTTAACAATTTCAAGGTGCTCAGGGCACATCTATTGATTCATATCGATGCGGAACGAGTGTTGGACTTACCTAAGTTACATCAGCAGTCCCACAATTTCACAATTGATCACAATTTCTCACACCACACCAGCCAGAAACTAAGCAAAGCTCGTAACTGTGGGAGCAAGATAGCTGATAAATACAATAAACCTATTAATACTATATTATAAATGTTAATATATGGATTATATTATTTACCGTTATTCTACTGCCCAGCAGTAGGTACCTAATCTGCAAACATCACTGTATTCCGGTTTGAAGGGCAATGTTTCCAGAGAAAGAACAGAGCATAGAGCATTAAATCATTTTATATCTTTGCGTGACGAGCGCAGTGCAGTGCTAGATAATGATTGGGACCCTTCATGTTCCAATAGCTGCGTGATACTGTTATGGGCAGGTGTTTACTTGCCATCAGGTACATGTCCAGCTCATCCCGACACTCTTCAAAAAATATTGTTGGAAACAAAGTCCATGTAGTTGTTTTTCAGGTGGAAGGTATCGGGTACGACTTCCTCCCGCGAACGTTGGACCGGACGGTGATAGACAAGTGGATCAAAACTGACGATGCGGTAGCGCTGCCCATGGCTCGGAGGCTCATCAAGGAAGAAGGCATACTTTGCGGTCAGTGTCTTTATCTCGTTCAACCTTTTTAGTAGACTCTTGGCAGAGTCCGCCTGGGGAAGTACCACACCTTAGCCAGTTATTCTACCGCCAAGCAGTAATGTGCGAACATTACTGTATTCCGGTATGAAGGACAATGTTTTCAGAGAAATTACAGGGCTTAGAGATATGATCTTAGATCTCTGGGTGACGAGCGCAGTGCAGTGCAAGGTAATGATTGACTTTTCATGTTCCAAAAGCGGCGTGGCACTGTTCTGTTATACGGCAGGCATGTTGCTTACCATCAGGCTCATGTCCTGCTCGTCTCGTCACTATATGCTATAAAACCTAATATTTATCGTAAACGTGAATGTTAACTTCTTTGTTATGCTTTCACGCGAAAACTTCTCAACTCAACTGTGATCTGTTGAAACGTGTCGTAAAACTTTGTGCACATATGTATTCTTGGAGGTTTTAAAAGTAACATAGGCTACCTTTTATCCCGGACAATTTTACTACGCGGGTAAAACTGTGGAGCGCTGCTACTATAAAACAAATTGTCAGTCATAGGAACTGCCGATAGAAGTGAAAATTTATAACCCAGAATTTGATAACACTTTGGAAACTACGCGGGTGAAACCGGAGGGCGTGGTCCTGAGCATGCCCATATAGAAATGGCAATGGTGCCGAGATTACCCGAAGATTCCTTGCCATTCCCGAGCGTGACGCTAGAATTCAATTCTCAGCCCATGAAAAATCAGTCTGTTGCGCGTTTTCACTTCAAGAAGTTTTCACTTCAAAATAGCTAAAAGGTCCATTGATTTAAGGTGTCTATGGGATTAAAGGGTTATTTTCAAATTTCCTGTACTTAAATGTAATAACATTAACAGTTCCTGAATGAGGTGTGTTCAACGAGACAAAATAAGATTCAAACATTTATGATGGTGCCTTCTTGACACCTAACATGATCCTAACCTAAATTGAATCTATCAATATCAAATAGGCGAATTGAAGTAAATTTTGACTTTGAATCATCAGGATTTGAAAGGGGCGGACAAATTATAGGAATATATTTATTACAGGATGACGAGACAAACATCCGGGTCCCTGATGGTAAACAACATTTTTGCCCTTCAAAGAATAGCGTCACCTAGTAGTTTTAACATGAGCAGTTCTAATCACTAGCACTGTGGTGCGTTCGTCAGCCAGATATAATGTGATGTAATTGTGATCCCAGTAATTGCTCCTCAAACTGGAGCACCGAGCTTTTATCTCCCTTTTCTTATCCATTTTTATCTTAAATGAAGTAATACAATTTCAGACATTAAATAATTGAATATAGACTTCCGTTTGACCATGACATGCTGTACTGATGGGATAACTGAGAATTGAAAGTAACTTTTGAAGTTATTATCTTTTAGAGGTTTATACCGATATAGAGATTATATAGTCACCATCAGCCTGTACTCGTCTGCTGCTGGATATAGGCATCTCCAATGTCATGCTTCAGCTCTATCTTCGGTTACTACATTTCCCACCAGTTGCTTTTCATATATCGTCACTCCATCTATAACACATTCAGGGAACGCATTCCACAGCCTAGACGTTCTTATCACAAAAATAAAGTAAACCCTCTTCGTTCGAGTCTTTGGAACGTCAACCAGGAAATAATGTGTCTTTATCGAGTTACCAACAGAATTTATAAGCATAAGCAGCCTAATGGGACTCGGGGCTCAATCTCACAAGGACTGTCAGGGCATAATCCACTTTTCCACCACGCTGGCCAAGTGCGGGTTGGTGGATGCCGCAAGACCTCGAAAGATTCTCGTAACATGTCGGTTTTCTCACGATGTTTCTTCCCCCTCGTTTTTAAGTTAATGCCATTACGCACATGAATGTATGCGAAAATACAGTATGAGCGTAGTATTCAAAACTATTTCAAACCAGGGTCTCCGGATCGGCAGTTGCCGTTCTTCTTCCGACTAGACCAGCCGTAACGTGGAATGTATATGAGTTGATGCGTATTTTCAGGCGGCAGCAGTGGGTCGGCGATGTGGGGGGCGCTGCAAGCCGCCAAGTCGCTGAAGGAAGGCCAGAAGTGCGTGGTGCTGCTCCCCGACAGCATCCGGAACTACATGACCAAACACATCTCCGACCCCTGGATGGAAGCTCGACATTTCAAACCTGTCGTGGAAAACAACAAAGTCTCGTAAGTTTTTTAAAACCAACACGCCTGCCCTTAGCTCTGTGTCACGCAGCTATTTCAACAATAAAAGTACATCTATCTGCTTAGCTCTCCACTGCGCTAATCAGATTTGTTGCTTACCATCAGGCACATGTATTTTTCCTCTCGTCGCTCTGTTTGGTAAAGTTTAATCTCACGAACATTTTTCTTTTGATTTACTATGATAGTAGGCCTCAAATAGCCTTTACTACCTGCCAAACTTTGGGCGCGTAGGACGCGCAAGGTGCTACTAACGTTATCTTACTGATTATACCTTTATACCTACGCTCATACGTTGAGCACACGTAATATCATTCCATACTCGCTTGCGTAAAACGTCGGTTATTTTTATCTTACTAACATAAAAGTAGGTATAGATATTATAACTTAGATCCTGTTTACGTTTGCATAAGAAAGGGCATGTTAAGTAGGTACATACACGTAAATGTAAACCGGTTTAGCTTATCTAATCTACACGCAGCATATGATTTAACGAACAAAAACATCTTACAATTGCGATAAAAATAGTGCGATAGCCTTGTGAACCGCGAGCGCGCGAAAACATACGACATCGGCGAAGGTCTAGATTAATTATTTATTTTCGAGTCCCTCGAGGCCGTTCTACCAGGAAATGATAAGACGGAGTAGCTACTCTCTCAAGTCATGTATATTACGATTTCGAGATGAGAGCACCAAACCACAATTTTGTCATTTGATAGTACTATCAATGTCTGCATCGGCCATATCAACTAACTCCTAAAAAGAAATAACTAAACTCGGTTTTATTTGACAAAATTAGGTATTTGACTGTACATACGGCAGGCAAAGCAAATACCAAGTACCCGTCTGAGCACTGGTGGCGCGGTATTTTTGCTGTATAGTGGTTTGGTAGTAGTATAAGATTCCCTTTGCGCTATTTTTCCTCCCCGTTATGGCCGTAGAGCAACCCCTTCTGGTCGTTCCTTAATCTTCCCTATCGGCAACCTACGCAGAAGTCTTACCGTCTGAGATACCAGTCGTCGCACGCGATGTAGTACTCGTTAAGTACGGTAAGATTAGATTACTAGGACTCTGCGCCTTCTGCCGTTAGCCCAACGTTCGATAGGCAGTACAGGTCAATTGAGACCAATCGCCATAGGTCCCTTTAAGACAAATAAAATAATAGTGTGTGAGAGACCGCGCGGCAGAATGAAAACTAGAATAAGAAAAAAATATTGAATAATTAGAAAATTAAAAATAAAAACGATTACATAAAAATTAAATATAGTTAACAGAGCAACACGACAGTGACATATACGGCTGAAGGACTAGTATCCATTGCTAAGAAGAATACTACTTCTGTAATTTCCCGTTTACGTCTCAATCACTCATGTACACCTGTCTTCCTGGCCAAACTAAGGATTAGGAATCACTCATTATGCGATTGCGGTTTGGACGAAGGAAATGTGAACCATATTTTTTTCAGTTGTCCCTTAATGCAGTCTTCATTACATGATTTTATCCCTCCTGATATTCCTCGTCCCACCTCCGTTAAATGCCTGCTGTCTCTTGTTTACACCCCCCTTTGTTTATATTTTATGTAATTATATTAAAAGAAATAAGATTAAATTGTAAAATTAGTACTTGTGAATATTTTAAGTTAAATATGTGTGCATTATATTATTATTAGATTTTTTGTGTATAATTATGTCTGTTATGTAGCTTTAAATTTTTTGCGACCTAGTAAAACATAGAATACGTGACAAAGCCTCTTAGTACAATACTCATATTACTGGCCCCTATCTCTTTGTTTGACGCCTATCATTTAACGTGTCTTTGGCGGAATTGTGAGGCTAATCCACAAAGAGCCATTCATAAAAAAAAAGAAGAAGAATTAATAAAAAAGACAGTGACAGTAGCAGCTAACTCTCTTTCTCGCTCTGGCACCTCTGGCACACTCAGCGGTCCCGAATTCACCCGAACATTTCTTTCATTTCCCAATGTTACGCTGAGCTCATTTCACAGCCCACGTAAAATGTATGTGGTGCGCCAAAAGAAGCTTTCACTTCAAAAATATTTTGCGCTATCGTTGTCGGTGAAATTCCCCGGCCCGCCCCGGGTTTTACAAAGCGGCTATAGAGTGAGCGATGTATGTATTCCAGATGGTGGAACAAGCCGGTGACGGGCGCGGTGGCGCAGCCGGTGCCCAGCGTGGCGCAGTCCGCGTCGCCGGCGGACGCACTCGCAGCCCTGCGCGACTCCCGCGCGCCGCTGCTCACCGTGCTCGACGATCAAGGGTATGTGCACTCTACTCGCACATCCTATTCTACGAGAACTTCGAGTAGCAGTGGTGCCGTTAACGTCATGTGAACGAAAGCAACCAAACATAGCTAACAACCACCACACGGAAGTTAACCTTCAAATAAAAGAAAACTACTTGAAATTATATAAGTTATCAGATTTTTGAAATGCAAGAATAATTTACCATAACGTAACGGGACAATGAGTCATCCTTTTTCGTTCATGCAGCCAGCGTTCATCGATTTATTAGACGTTGTCACGTCAAAAAATGTCAACAAAAATTTTAGTACACTGCCATAGTGTACTACTTAGTCTGTGACTGCCATTACGGCTCAAGATCGTTCTGTCCGCCTAAACGGTCGAGCCGACTCGAACCGACACACGCTAACAATGTTGCAGTATTTTAAACTTGAGCTCTGTCATTTGGTAAAAGCATGGTAAAAGGGCTCTTAACGCGTCTAAAGTATATCGTCAAAATTTGTTTTTATTCTTATACTTTACATTAAAATAGGTTGTATATGTAAACTAAAACAAATGGATAAAAACTTCTGCTTGGGCTTCTGTCATCATGTCACTGTGACTTGCAGTCAAACATTACAAACAGTATTTTTATAAATTGCATCAAAACATCTACAAAAATAACTAACCAACATAAACAAAATCATATTGCAATGAAAGTAATCAAAATTACATGAAACCAGATGCTCCTCCTGGTCTTCTGTTTAGTATTATATGTGTATCTAGTTGTTATCTTCTTAGATCAAGCCTGTACTGAAGATAAAGCATTCCGTCTTCCTGCTCCATAAAGTTATGATGGAAGGTACTGGTCCTTTCTGGTAAAGCTTAATGATTAAATATTCTTTAAGTTACACGAGCGGCTCGACCAACTTTGTTCCAAGTTGAACGATCAATATTTATATATCTATACTAGCACCTAGCAACCCCAATGTTTTACCTGTGCCGTTCCCGTTGCTATTATTATACGACGATAAAAGTACCTTTATGTCCTACTCCAGACCAAAGTCTAATTGTATTCCGAATTTCGGCCCTGTCCATTCAGCTATTCCGACACGATTGAGCAACAAACATCCAAACTTTGATAATATTAGTAGGATGTTAGTCAGGTAAATGTAGCATTGGAATATTGTGAAATAACGAAATTGGTCCAGTAATGTTAATATTTATTTAAGTTTATTCATGACAAAAGTACAAAAATAGCTGTTATGTGAACATTTCGAAAGTATACCCCACAATACGGCTTAAGATGATAAACAAACGGCCTGCTCTGTCTCTGTTCAAGTTGAATTGTCTGACTAATATTAATCTGGAATAATCTAATTTTTTGGAAGTGAAAAGTCTAGTCGTATTAATGGTAATATTTAATAATTATACCTTAATAACCCACCTAATTATTAATAATAATAATTACCCACCCCAAACATTTAAAGTAAAACAAAATCGATGCTATCATCATAATAATCAGCACTCGTCCACTGCTGCACATAGACATCATCCATAATACGCCGCTCAGCCGTCCTCGGCGTTACGTTTCCAACTGCCACCAGCTGCCTTTCGTAAATCGTCACTCCATCGAGTCTCAGGAATTCTACACTACGTTTGCTGATTCACCGTATCCATTCTAGAACCCTTCAATACCAACGGTTATTAATTCTACGACAGATATGCTCCTATTAGCATAGAAGGCGCATTCTTCACGTCACTTTATCATCGTAGTCGAGTTCCCGAGACGGAACTACGCAAGGAGTCTCACGCGCGCTTTATTTCATGTTTGTTCATCTGAACTACGCATCAATCTCGCTACAACCTTACGTTCACACGTAGGTATTGGTTAAGTGTCTGGGATATAAAAATTAGTATTTTTTAATTTATGATATTTTGGTTGGTCGCGGCTTTGGGGCGTAAAATCCGAAAAAATCGGGTGACTCCGCTCCGACTCCTGCCGGGTGCTGGATGGTTCGGTTTGGGTTGGCAGTTGATTGACGAGTAGTTTTCTGTACTTACTGAACGGTGTATCCCACTATTTCTATTTTGTATTTCTATTGATAGAAATACTGGGCCTGATTAAGACTGATTGTCCCACTATTTCTATTGCTGTCCGCTGCGACAAAAAACACTGCATTAGCTCGTATGACTGCGTGCACTTAGAAACTATTTATTTATTTCCTCTTTAGATAAAACCTCTTGTTGTCTCATAGTTGTAATTAACTGTTATTGATTGATAGACAGCTGTCATAGCTATTATTGCTTTACGGGATAGGCGTTGGTTTTGAATTATTTAACTATTGTTAAATAATGGAGTTAATAAAAAGGGGGAAGGGTGTTATACTGTTGTACGAGGTTTATGAATACACTAGGCAGATAGTTTATAAGAATAACAATACGTTATGGAAATGCAATAAGCGCCACAAAACTAATTGTAAAGGTTCGATGACAGTGTCCCCGGTAAGTTTCTATCACTATAACAGAGGCTGTAAGTTGGCCATTTATTTTGTATAGGTACTGTATGTTTTATTAATATACTTATTTGAAATTTTATAGGATAACACTATAGTGAGAACCATTGAGCACTCTTCTCACTGTATTTCCGACAGCAACCAATCCGCGATCGAAGTTGCAATGAGTTGTAGTTTTGATCAAGCTGCAATGGGCAAAATAACAATACCTAAAGCTTTCAATAACGCTATAAATTCTTTAGTTGACAAAGGAATTCCATTACTTGGTAAACCATTGCCACAATACACCTCTAAAAGTCTTCCATGTACAGACGTCGTAACAAAGTACTAAATATTAAAAGGTGTGTTGCAAGACCGTTCAAGAAGTACAAATTCCAGTAATATTTGAAGACTTTGTTCTTGCTGATTATCTTGACACTGATTTAAGAATAATAATATTTTGTCGTGAAAAAACTAGATGTGAATTAAAAGCGGTAATTATTTCATTGACGGGACATTCTTTGCGTGTCCAGCACCATTTACACAATTATTGTCAATCCACGCTGATTTTGGCAGTGACTTGAATCAAAGCAAAGTGGTACCAGTGATTTATGCGCTTTTATCGAGTAAATCACGGAAAGCGTATTGCACTTTATTTTATCTTATTAAAAGATGGTTACCTGAATGGAGACCTGCTAAATTTACCGTTGATTTTGAAAGAGCTTTGATTTCTGCATTAACAACAAGTTTTCCTACGGTTCAAATAAAGGGCTGCTATTTTCATTTTGTGAAATCATTAGCTAAGAAAGCTAAATCTCTTGGCATGAATAAATCCATCCGCATGAAACTGATAATTCAACTTTCCTTCAGACTTCCACTTTTGCCCAAAAATAAAATACAAGATGGTTGGAATTATGTCTTAGCAGAGATGGGTGACAGTGAAGCCGAACATAAATTTAAAACTACATAGAGAACTACTGGATGAAAATGATTTTCAAAGGTGTGGTGTGTGTTTGAGAACGTCACCGCACTAATAATGCGGTGGAATCTTGAATAGGAAATTAAATAGACTGGTGCCAAAAATGTTAATATTGTTCAACTTTTGCATATATTAAGAGATGGTGATAAATCAAACGAATACTATGTATCAAATAATTCCCGAAAACGAGTAATAGCCGAAGTGCAAAAAGATGAGATGATATTAGATGAACAAATGAAATTTCTCCAAGGCGATGTAACACCTGGACAATTTTTATTAAAGATGGTCCTTATATTTAAACTAAGCTGAAATTTGGAATGGAGATAGGTGTAAAACTGAATAACACATAGACTACTTTTTATTCTGGTAGCATGTTTTATATAAAACCTTCATGTTGGAAATTTTGATACTGCTTGGTGGAATACAAAAATCGGTTACAGTCAATTGTTTCAAAAATTTAAAACAACATGTTAAAATTTAAAATCTATAATCCAATAGGTACAATAAAATCAATTTTGTATAATGGATGAAATTGTGAAAAAATTTTTACAAAGACTCCAAAGACACTTTATGAAATAGCTTTTATCGAATGTGTTAAACATTTTACATTCACAAATAGATGGAAACTTACAAAGTTATGAAAACTCGGTGCTGGAAAATGTAACAAGTCATACGACCATGTTTTTCAAGTATGTTGAAATTATTCTATTTCTAATATTATATCGTCTTGTTTACAGCTACTTAAAATACGATTATTGTTTTATAACCTTAAACTACCGACAACAATATGGGTTGATTTATTTTTTAAAGTAATACCAGACGGAGTAATATCGTTAAGCGATGAAGAAATAATGCCAACGGAAAAATGTGAGGAATACAATCACAAACAATCATCCACACATCTGTGTAGTGACGAGGTGGCTTTGTGTGATTTATACTGTCGAGAATGTGGTGGAGAATTATTTAATAAAACTGCAGATTATTAAGTAAATTGTTCTTCATTTTTTAATACCGGGAAGTCATATTTCAATTTTAATCTATTCGATAAAAGTGGTACTTTTCAAATAATACAAATTCTTCTGCGTTTTTTTGTCGCAATAGAAATAATGGGATACAATTTTTATAAAATGTTAGTCCCACTATTTCCATTTTGTATTTCCATGGAAATAGTGGGATACACTCTTACTGAATTACCTAAGTCAATAAATTATTTTTTTTGTAAAAAAAAAAGTAATTTATTAGATGTTTACGAATTTATTTATATGTTATGGTTGGCTTTCTTTTTATATTTTTGAATTTTTGATGTGGAATAAATATCATTAGATTTCAAAATGAATACACAAGGTGACTAAAAAACGAATTAGTCCGTCAGTTAAATTAATAAAAAAAAACTTATTGTATCTACACGTATTTTTTCTATTGTATTACGAACAAAAAATGACGAAGATACAGTGCTTATAGTTTCGAGTGACGTCATTTCTTTGTACGATTGTTACGAAGACGTGATGTCACAACCCCCCACTCCGGAAGTTTAATGATCTAAAATCTTTATGATTTTAATAAAATTTTGATAAAACAAAAAAAACGTGCCCTACATTTTTCTATAATCTACCTGACGGATTAATTAGAATCATATATTTTTGAGCCAGTTATCATCCCAATCGTATGTTTCAGGAACGTGACAGGCGTGTTCACGGCGGACAACGCGCGGCGGCGGCTGGCCAACCTGGCGGGGTCGACGGCGGAGCCGCTCGCCAAGTTCACCGTGAAGAAGTTCTACAAGGCGGACCTCGCGCGCGCGCCCACGCTCGGCTTCGTCTCGAGGATGCTCGACATCGCGCCACACGTGCTCCTCGTCAACACAGGTACGTAATATCGCAGCTACAATGCACTCTCGGTATGACGTTTTCGTAGGTGGGCTGTTTTCCGCAACTCGTCGTTTCGATGCGCCTAATTTACGTGGGGGGCAAGTAGGCTTCACTCCCGCTATCCCATCCATCAGGAAGCCCAGTGGCCACGCCACGCCACGCCACTCCATGCGCACGTGAGCGGCCGTTTCTTCAGCCTCAAGGTAATCTCGGTATCGTCATACCGAGATTACCTTGAGGCTGAAGAAACGTAGCGTAGCACACACGTAGCGTCCTACGTGTGTGTTTTTGTAGCGGAAGGACTCTTCCAGTAGGTCCAGGAGTCCGCCTGGGGAAGTACCACACCTTTACCAGTTACTCTACTAAGAAGATAAGAAAATACTAATAAGAATAATCAATGCTGCCAGCGTTTTGGGCACATTTGCGCTGGGAATGGTTCGGGATATACGAGTAAATATTTTTTTTACTTTTTAAATTGTGAATTTTACGGCTCCTTTTTTTTCGGCTGGTCTAGTCGGGAAAACGGCGCCTGCCGATTCGGAGACCCCGGGTTCTAACCCCGCACGCACCACTGTCTTTTCGAAGTCATGTGCGTAATGCCGCTAATTTAAACCGGTGAAAGAAAACATCGTGAGGAAACCGACATGTACTTAGAACCTTTCGAAGTCATGTGTCTCCACCAACCCGCACTGAACCAGCATGGTGGATTATGGCCTTAACTCTCTCCTTGTGAGAGATGGCCCGAGTCCCAGCAGTGGGGACATTGAGTGGGTTGTTGATGATTATGCTAAATTGTGGATTGTAGTTTGTATTAAAATAAAAATAATGTTTTGTTAAATAAAGCTTCCTTTTTACAGATACGTCTACAAACATCCAGAGCCCAGTTGGAGTCATCACATCAGAAGATTTATTACTACATGTCACCAACACTAAGCATATGAATGGGAATTAGTATAGTTTGTATGTTTAGTATTTAAAGTGTTTAGAAAGAACAAAACAGTTTCACAACAACAGTCAAACTGGCATCCAAGTGGAAATAATACAAACTGAAAATAAATATTAGTGATGGTCACAAATAATATAAGGCTCAAAAGACACTCAATGACCTGTGACATGACATCACAAGTATAATGATATTTGTAATCTTTATATAAACTTCCTGGTGCTTGTAATGTAAAAATTACTTTTATGAACTATTAATAAATAAATTTGCGACGTTTCTATTGTATAAAAGAAATTTTACATTAGTATGATATCATGGTACACAATTTTTATTCTGAAAATAAATTAATTTATACAAATATTTTGGTATTATTATTTATTATCTGTTCATTCACCGTTTAATTGTTTTTGTAAAAAATGGCTTGCAGAGGTGGATGCGGTGGCTTAATGTCAAGACATCTGATTTTTCTATCATTAGGTTCAAATCTCTTAAGTATTTTTACAACTATAATGTACAAGTTTGTCATCAACATTGGCCATAACTGTGAAGGGAAATAAGAGTAAAACTGGCATGTTCCAAGAAAGTTCAGATGTTCCAGCATAGTGTTATAATTTACTGTCTTTGGTTCATGCACCGGTGTAGAGTACCTATCTCTCTAACTAGTCTGTGCTGGGTATGTCAACTTTGACACTTCTCTGTGGCACTTGCCACAGAGAACACAAATCTTTGACCCCAAACATAATCATCATTTCAGGTGATAAGCCATCAATAACCACTTGTACAAAACTATCTCTAAAGAACTTTGATATTCAATTATATTCTTATTTGACAAGGCATACGCATTATGCATAAGCTTACAAGAAAATATTTACATACAAATGATATTGGACACAATGACAAGACCGGTCATTGTGGAATTCTATGAGGAAGGCCTATGTCCAGCAGTGGATGTCTGCAGATGCAGACGGTGAATGTATAATTAGATTTTTACTTATAGATATACAATAGTATAATCTTCATAGTGTGAGTGAGGACATGACCTAGTGTGAGTGACCCATACCATCTGCTACCAAATGTCAACTGGAGGTTCTGGAATCAATTGAGACACATGCCAAAAAAACTCATAAGCAATGGAATTATTAATAATAATTATGTCTATAAAACTTCATTCTTGAACACGGTAGCAAGATCGATAGCTTATCGATTTTTATCAGATACATTTCGGAGAGTGTACAACTGATCTGCATGATCTAATATCATTTTGCACTTTCTCCTATAGGACTGCTCATAGTTCAAAAAGATGATAGTTCATGGTTGATATTCCAAAGACTTGAAGAAGTTTGACTACTTTTGTGATAAGAACATCTAGGATGTGGAGAATGCGTTGCCTGAGTATGTTTTACCCCACCTGCGTTGCCTGAGTATAGTTACTATCTTGGTGTCTTCAAATAGAGAGTGAATCGGTTTCTTCTAGGTAAACTCCACAGTAGACCACATTGTAACTTAGAGATTTACTACGATAACATGACCCGCCCCTCCAGAATTCAAAACGTTTGAAAGTATTTGTGAAAGAATATACAACGCACCACCACGCATGTGTGCGTACTGCTACTGCAGACAAATAATTACAACTACATATAAACTCTTTCATAAGGATGTGACTACACAAATTAAAACAGTAATTTGAATACAGTACATTAATTTAGACTACTAATTTTGTTAAACTGAGGGTATTTCAACTTTTATGGTGACATTTATTTAAACTATCTATATATTATTTATAGTATCAAGTGACGAGACGAGCAGGACATGTACCTGATGGTAAGCAACATGCCTGCCTGCCACATTACAGCACAGTGACATTAGAATATGAAGGGTACAAATCATTACCTCGCACTGCAGTGTTCGTCACCTAGACATATAAGATGTTTTATCTCTATGCCCTGTAATTTCACTGGCAACATTGCCCATCAAACTGGAACACAGTACTTTTTACACATTACAGCTTGGTAGTAAAATAACTGCCAAAGGTATGATACATCTTCAGATGGGGTCTGTAGATCCTACCACTACATAAATAAATATTGGTGGACATTTCACACACAGAACCACCAAACTAACAAAACAAAGTATGTACTATGGAAGCCAGATCCAGATAGCTGTTAAAATACTTATATAATTGTAAATACATACTTATTAAACACAGAAACACCCATTGTACAAATATTTATACTGGGTGGGAATCGAACCCACAACTCTCAGCTTAGCCTTTAAGTACCGACGTGCCATTTTAGTTACATAAGTACCGACGTGACGTCTGCCAGACCACCATAGCCTAAGTGAGGATTTTATTCTATAATTTAAGATTTTTTGAAAAATAAAAATTGGGATGCATTGTTAATATTAGTTGTGGTATAAATAAAACAAAACACAAAAGTTTTCACATTTATTATTGGTTAAAAATATACATTTGAACTCTTATGACCTTTGGGAGAAAAATATCAGTGCTATCTTAAGGCCAGGTAATTTTGTCAAAGTAGGCATTTAATGCTGTCTTGTACTCGCGACCCTTCTGACGCGCGGAATCGGTGCCACAGTGCAGAAATAAGATTAAAATATTGGACTATGTAATTTAAACTCATTTTTGTTCAAGATTTGTTTATACTAGTGATAAAGTTTTGTTGCTATATAAATGAAGAAATATTAAATTTATCTATACTCGTAGGTACGAGTATACATAACTGAACCTTTTCTTTTTTGGTCACACTATAAGTTGAGACCGGCTTTTCCAATTTCGTGCATCTTTTTAGAATGTTTCCTAATATATCAAGTTCGTCAAAAATTAAATAAAATGTGCTGAAACGTAGTGAAAGGCCAGTAAATAGACGGTTTTTTGTTCAACTTTGCACTAAATTTCTAATCCATTTTTTTTGTATGAGGTAAAGATCACTTACTGAGGTAAAGATCACTTACTGAGATCACTTATAAAATTACAAAATGCTCACAGATCCAGGTAGAGCTTCGAACGCCAATTGAAAAAAAAAACTGTTTTAGCCGATATTTTGGAAACTATAATATAATTATGACAACAATTGTACAAAATTTTTTTTTTTGCATCTTTTGTTGCTAGTATACTTTTTTTGTAAAACTTACCGTTTACTATGTATAGCTCATTTAATGATACGGTTGCGATGATGTCGATGATAGTGGATGAAAATGATGCGGTCTACGATGGAACTTGCTTCTCTAATAGAAACATGGTGTACCTCTTAACCCCAAGGTTCAAACCATCGACAAAAACCCACTCTGGCAATGCGTTTCACAGCTTAGTTGTTCTTATTACAAAAATGGAGACCAAACTCTTCGTTCAACTCTTCAATCATGATGATGAACGGTGCTGTTTTTCGAGCAACAAACAATATGATAGAATAACTTTAATTTGAAAACCCGGACTACAAAAAAATCTACATTTAAAAAAATATTACCTACTATCTAAGGACACTTTGGCGAATGAGACTAGTCTTACAATATCTTAGTTACCAAAATCCATCCAGCCGTTTGGAAGATACGTGGAAATAAAAGTTTTACAAACATAAAAGATACGCGCGAAAAACATGACCCTTCTTCCTATTCGGGTAAAAAAGGAAATGTTTATGCTACTGGGAACAGAATTCACATCTTATTTTTTGGCTTCGTAGCCAAATTTCAAAATATGGGACCCTAAATACGTTATGTCTGTCCATCCGTATGTCACAGCCACTTTTCTCCGAAACTATAAGAACTATACTATTAAAACTTGGTAAGTGCATGTATTTTATGAACCATATTAACATTTCCATAAAAAAAAAAAGAAAAAACAATAAATTTTGGTGGTGTCAGAAACTTGGAACTGCAACTCAAAAAAAAAAAAACTATCAAAACCATTCGTGTATGGATAGGTGTTCAAAAATTGTATTGAAGTTTCTAACAATTTTTTTTTTCTAAACTGAATAGTATGTGCGAGACTCTCTTCCAAAGTGATAAAATGTATATGTGAGGACTTTCCTTCCAAGTACTAAGTACCTTACTACCAAAGAATTTACCTAACGGGCATATAAATGCAAGTTTCATCATTCCAATTAGGAGATTTACGCAGGGGATTTCTCCCCTTTCATTATTTCCTTATCCCGATCTCTGATTTGACGGACGAATATTTTACCGATACTTATCTATTTTCCATTGCATCCGGATTGGATTTTTTACTGATGTGGTATCGACGTCAGTTTTTTGAGACTCCCCTATTGGTCTACAACATAAAGTAAACAGCGTACTAATTAGTATCAGCGTCTATTTGCAATTCCAATGAAAACGGTATTACAAATCATGATCATAGCGTGCTTCACTAGTAATACCTACTGAGATTGTTATACTGTGGCACTATGATCGTAATATTTAAAATTTATTGGTTGTCAAAATTGCAAAATCAAGCACAGGCCCGTCGTCCGTGAGCGCCGAAACGCGACTGATCAGGCCTGCCGAACGGCGCACTATATATATGGTAGATATTAAAACATAGTGAATAACTGATACTTTTTATCAAGTCAAACTCTGCGAATGCATCTATAACTTTTTAGTGGCTTTCGTTGAGTATAAAAATTTAGTTAAAAAATTCATTAGTTTAGTCATAAACTTGAAAAAACCTTTTGAAAAGGGGTAACTTTGGGATTTTTTTCTATCAAGTAAAATTCATTAAATCGTGTTATTGACTGCGAATTGCACTAGATTATATCCTTAACTAATACATATATTTTTTTCAGAGTTTAATACACCATTTTAAAGGTCTTAAAGTTGTTTTAAAAATTCAAAATTACGGCCCACACGCCCTTAATCATTCATTTTTATCAACTAATTAAATGTTTTTCAATCACAAAGTATTTTTTTCTCAAAGATTAATAAGTAAAAAAATTATTAAAATATGAATTAGATAAAATATAAAACGATTTTTTTATAAATGCAAGGCATAAAGTCACACGATCTTTCAAAATTTACAAAGATTTTTGCATCTGGCTTCCTGCATTGTAGTGGTAGGACTCTTGCCAGAGTCCGCCTGGGGAAGTACCACACCTTTGCCAGTTATTCTACCGCCAAGCAGTAATGTGCAAACATTACTGTGTTCCGGTTTGAAGGGCAATGTTTCCAGAGAAATTACAGGGCTTAGAGATATAAGATCTTAGATCTCTGGGTGACGAGCGCAGTGCAGTGCTAGGTAATGATTTGGACTCTTCGTGTTCCAATAGCTGCGTGTCACTGTGCTGTTATGTGTCAGGCATGTTGCTTACCATCAGGCACATGTCCTGATCGTCTCGTCACTCCTTATTTAAAAAAAAAAAAAAAATTACGCACACATGTTTCATGCAAGTGCCAAATTTGTTAGATGCCGATCATGGTCACTCTCTAAGACAATACAATTCAGGTCGATATCATAAGGTTCAGACTATTAGCTCTCATTGAGCCATTCCACTATTATCGCTTTGTGATTTTTATTGTGCGGCGTAGTAACACGTTTCTTTCATGAGACAAAAACAATTTTTTTTTTATTTGAGGCAGCCCGGCTTACACCTGATGTACTCGGCTCATCCATTTTTATAACCAGCTGAACATAAAACAAAACACCTGTAATTTCAGAAAAAAACACGTATCCAAAAATGTTACATAAGTACAGACGAGTGGTCTGTCAGACCACTCGCAATTTTATAAAAGTTATAACTCACCGAAACCGGACGCGCCGACACAGCCACTATCCTCGAACGTTGCATGGCGACAGCTCGAGGGGTATATGGAAACATGGGTGGATACGTCTTCGTTAACTCATTAAACTAGTGCATTCGATCTCTGCAAATGTCTGTCAGACCACGCATCAGTACTTAAAGGTTAACAGAAGCCTGGCATGTTATATCAACTAAGCCACAAGGCCAGTCATCAGTGGATTAAATATAGCCTTGATGGATATTTCTAGTCATAACTAGCTAGCATGATATTTCAGCATAAACAAGTTAATCTATAGTCATGATAAGGAAAGAAAACAGCATAAGTACATACTTAATACAGAGATATTTATTGAATAATATTGTGAAATATTTCTATGGTGATGGTGGGGGTGATTGCTGCTGCTTGGCGTTGGCTGCAAGAATAGCACCTGGTGCCGGGTACGGCCTCATCTGATATAGTGGCCCTGATACAGTACTGTCTACTCCAGTCTTGACATGGCTATCCAAACCAGCTGTCCATTTACCCCTTGGGATGTCTGAATATGAAGCAGGATCCATGGGATCCAAATCATTATCTTTAACTCGTGCTCGCCTCTTGTCTCTGTGGTGAACCATTTCTTTTTCCTTCTCGCGTTTCTCTCTTCTCTTCTCTTTGTGTGGCTGCTGAGGAACTTCCTGATCCGAAGCCTCGCTGCTGTCATCGCTCTCATCACCTTCTTTCAACAATCGTTCTTCACGTAAATGAGCAGCACTCTCACTGTGGACAGCATTGGGGTGAGCAGGAGGATACCATGACACCAGATTGTTGTGGACGTTCCAGAAGTAATGTTGACCACAACCTTCGTCGTACACTTCTTCCCATCCAGCTGGCAAAGGCCACATATCTAAAACTTTACGCTTAATCTCCAAGTAAGTATCTGGTGGTGTTTGTTTACCTCTTTTCCATTTTTTCACACAAAACTTAGAGCACTCATGATATATATTACTTTTATTTGGACAACCTTTATGGCCTTTGATAGGATCAACATTGACGCCTTCGATTCCTTCCCAGAACTGCTCTGCGTTCGCTTGCTCGTCAGGCCTGGAATCATAGTCTTCGGCTATAATTTCTTCGTTTGATTGAGGCGGAGCATGATCGTTATTGGCTTCTATGCTATTTGTTTTCAGTATACCCCGTTTGGCTAAACGGGCAGCTAAAGCCGGTGGCAACGGCATGGTATTTTCTCCTCTACGATCAACTTTGTCAAATAAAAACACAATTGCTGTTATTTGCGTCTGTTAGAATAAATTACTAAAACCAAAGAGAATAATGTTAATGCAGTGTTGTCAGAAGCCCATCTCAATTTCCCCCCAAAATGTTCTCGAAATCCCCCCAAAAACCGGATTTTCTGGAAAAAAGCCCCCAAAGAAAATTATACATTCGTTTACCCCTAAAACATAATTTTACGCTGACGGCCACCTCAATTTCTCTCCGAAATGTTCTCAAAATCCCCCAAAAACCGGGTTTCAAGAAAAAAAACTCCCCAAAATTGATAAACATTTCCTAACTCTTAAAACATAATATAACGCTATTTCAGAAATAGCTGCTATTACTCCATAAAGTGTTTCGACAAGTCCCCATAAGAAAAGGCGGTTAAATTTTTGTACTAAGTTCAATTGGATAAGTGCCGTATTCGCTAAAAAACTGCAAAACTCGGCAATGAAAAATCCCCAATTTCACCCCACAAGCAATTTTTTCCCCCCGTAAATCCCCCCAAACATTTTGTCCCCCCAAATTTCCCTCCATGGCTATGAAAACCCCCCAAATTTGGGGGGAATCCCCCCAATCTGGCAACAGTGTGTTAATGTAAGATATGAGGAAATGATAGGGATGCCCGTTACGATACGATATATCGGAATATCGATACAGCACTATACGATAAATCGAAATCGATATTTGATGCGATATTTTGACCATACGATCCGCTTCGATATATCGCATTCTTATAAAAATATCGCATTACCATATCGTATCAAACTATGTCGGTCATTAATTTGTAAAATTTTAAAGTACCTATTACATCATCACTAAACGATAATAGACAGTGCCATTGAATATATTGTTATTAGTAATAAGAGAATGATAACGTCGACAAAATTGTTTATGGAACAAGAACAGCCTGCTTTTATTTAGACTTGGAGGTAGATTTAAATAATCTTTGAACTTTGTAGTACCGTCAAATGTGATTAATAAATGTTTAGTTTATGTTCTCCTTTTTCATTCCGTTCGTAGCTGGGCACACACTTTCCGAAAGCCGTAATAGGTTAAATCCACAGCGCTTATCCAAATTATTATTTTTGCGTTGTTTAAGTGCTGATCAATGGCAATTGTGATTTTTTTTGTTGAATAAAACTATTCTAAATATATATAATTATTTGTTTCTTTAAAAAAAATTAGTAAAGCTACTAAAAAGATAACCCTTTGCACGATATATACTTATTATATCGCATATTAAATGAAAGGCATGCGATACGGTTACGATACGATATATCGATACAAAGGAAATCGATAATATCGCGTATCGATACAACCAAGTTCGATACAGTTACGATGCGATATATCGATACAATACACTTTGTTGGGCATCCCTAGCGAAATGACTAAAACCACGGACCCGGTGCTGTCAGAAGCCCATCTCAATTTTCCCCCAAAATGTTCTCGAAATCCCCCCAAAAAGCGGATTTTCTGGAAAAAAGGCCCCAAATTATATTATACATTCGTTTACCCTTAAAACATAATTTTACGCCGACGACCACCTCAATTTCTCCCCAAAATGTTCTCAAAATCCCACCAAAAAACCGGATTTCAAGAAAAAAACCCCCCAAAATTGATAAACTTTTCCTAACTCTTAAAAAACAATATGACGCTATTTCAGAAATAGCATCTATTACTCCATAGAGTGTTTCGACAAGTTCCCATAAGAAAAGGCGGTTAAATTTTTGTACTAAGTTCACTTGGATAAGTGACGTATTCGCTAAAAAACTGTAAAATTTGGAATTGAAAAATCCCCAATTTTTTCCCACAAGCAATTTTTTCCCCCCGTAAATCCCCCCTAACATTTTGACAATTTTTCCATCCCCAAAAATTTGGGGAATCTCTAATCTGGCAACAGTGCCAGTGCTGTCAGAAGTCCATTTCAATTTTCCCCCAAAATGTTTTCGATACCTCCCCAAAAAGCGGGTTTTCTAGAAAAAAAAACCCCAAAGTAAATTATACATTCATTTACCCCTAAAACATAATTTTACGCTGACGACCATCTCAATTTCTCTCCAAAATGTTCCCGAAATCCCCCCAAAAAAGCGGGTTATAAGAAAATAAACACCATAATATACAAATGTTTCCTAACTCTTCAACCACAATATAACGATATTTCAGAAATAGTTTCTATTACTCCATAAAGTGTGTCGACAGGTTCGAGTAAGAAAAGGCGATTTAATGTTTGTACTAAGTTCACTTGGATAAATGCCGTATTCGCTAAAAAAAACGGCAAAACTTGACAATGAAAATCCCCAGAGTCCCCCAAACAATTTTTCGGATTTAAAATTGCTCACACGGCTAAACTGCAAGAGCTACTACTGCAAGACCTTGGATTCTACATGAAACCACACACTTGTCAAAGTCCATAACATCATCCTGCTGAAGCACAAGACGTTGGCGTAATTGTACTCATAAAACATATCACACTAACATAACACACCGGGATAGAAGCCAGAAATTAATACATGATGAATCAGATGACATATATGATACAACCGATTAAAAGTTAAAAATGAAAAAAGAAGAAGAAGACTATCAGCTGACTATTATTATCATTGTATAAATTCAGACCAATGGAAACTGCGTTGCCAGACATATTGCATGCCTCTAGAAGAAGAGGCCAGTTTGTATGGGTCAATTATTTAACTTTTTTTAATTCATGTGGAATTTTTGTAGTTTACATAATATGGAATAGTTATTAAATATTGGAGCGCTGTACGAATAAAAATATTGCTATACTGTCTTCTAAAATATTTGAAAAATACCTGAACCATAGGAGCGAACTAGTTCGGCACGGGTGGTATACGAGCTAAGTTCAGCGTTCCCAGTGGTCACTCACTATGGGGCTCAGTGGCTTTTTGACATTGACATCGAGGCATAAAACCTACAAGCGCCTCCTATTGTTAAATATTGTAACAAAATAGACTACTAGCGCCATCTCTTATGATAGTGTATGTAAGCTTTTCACAATAAATACATTCGTCTATTGAAATCTCACTGCGTATCATTAGCACCTATCGTCGTTTTTCGAACCATGTTTTTGTGTCGTCGGAAAACGCCTTTTAGAACCTCCTTTTTTGAAGTCGGTTTAAAAGTAATTTAAATAACGTAATTTAGCAAATTTTTAAAAAGCACCGTGTCATATTATAAGTGAAATGAAGTAAATAGGGGTTTATGCCATTCCATTAAATGTTAATGAAAAATAGCCACACATGCCACGGGAAACATTATTTCGCTAGTAGTTTCACGGGAAATACTATTTCCTGTGACACTTCTAGCGACAGTGTAGTATCACAGGTAATGTGATTTTACCAGTAGTACTACCAGTAGTGTCACGGGAAAGCAAAATTTCCCATGACTCTACTAGTAGTGCCAAGCGGTAGTGTCAAAGTAAATAAACGGTCTTTTCGATTATTAACGCCTAGGGACGTTAATTGACAGAATAATTATGTACTTACTGAAAACATGATATACCATCTCTCTTTTTCACTTTTTTGTTGTATTTTTTTCAGGATATTGCGATGCAACACACCATCATGGCCGTCATCATCGTGGGAGTACGCAATGCGGCCGGTAAGGTGCTAAGTCATACAACGACTGACGTATAATTAACTGGCGTCTGGCGTTTTGTCTGTTTTTGAGTCCTTTTTGAACGCTGACCTAAAATCCTTCGTTTCAATATCGTTATTATTGACTGTAATATTAACACCTCATTATTGTAGTACCTACAGACTTAACTTCATTAATGAAGCTCCATACTCGTAGGCGTAGGCGCCCATAGGTACTACCTATGTTGGAAGCATGGGCAAATTGCAAAGTTGGAATAAATTTTCCTTTTATATAAAATAACAGATGTCAAGCACTCACGGTTCTTAGACGATGCAGGTTCGTAGTGTGTGGTAAAACGTAAAAGATGATCACTTAATCCAAAACGAATTTAAGTCCAGGACGTCAACTCTCTTTCTAAGAAAAAAATAACTTAGATATAGATAGACGAGCATTGAAGAGCATGTAGCGTGCCCGCCGCCGCCCTCCTCTAGTATTTGTTGCTTATTTATGGATATGATCATGCGTCAGACTACAAGGTATCGGAAAATATTCGTCACGTGACTCTAACGTTACATGGAAAATTAAAGCAACAGTATTTAAAGTGTAAGGCAGTGTATTTTATTGTAGAGTTTGTTAGCATCACACGATGAATGTTGTCTGCACCGTATTAGTCTCAAAATGTAGTACGTAAATAAGAAGCCAAGTCATCGACCGCCTAAATATGTTCATGTCCGTTGACCGCGACTTTTATATCAAAATCTCTTTACAAAACTGCTACATAATATGCTGCTTATTTAGACCAGTATTGTATATTTTGTATTGTATTGTATCCGCATCCGTTTCCAAAATATCGGATAGATTCGTATAAGTATAAGGGCGGAGTTTAAATAAAACGACATGATCCGACAGGTTTTTATTTCACCAAGACCAGTGCCGAAGCCTTTGAAAATAGTAAAATACAGATTTTTTTATTGAAATCTATTGGAAACGGAAGATAATATGACTACGGGCGATCTGAGGCCGGGAAGTGGATAGGGTCCGTTTTTAAGAATTGTATATTTCATCTCAATCTAATATCCTTATCCGAAACTAACGGATAAACCGACACAATTACAGATCCGTAACCGTATCCGAAACCGATATAATTTTATTCCTATATCCGTATCCAGATCTAAAATACCATATCCAAAACATAATCTAGACTACGCTTTTATTACTGCATGCTAGGTGCTGGCGACGGGGTTATGCTATAGGTATACTCATCACTTTTTAACTGCAGAGACAGATCGGTACCGAACCCGATACCTTCGCAATTGTTAAATTTTATCGTTCTAAATCTGACATATTATACAGTACATTAGGATTATTGACGTCTACCAATCACGAATTATTCCAAAGTAAGAAATAAACCAGGACGTTCTTAAATTCTGAAACAAACAAAAACGGATTTTCAGATTAATTGTAACAATTAAACATCAAAGTCTATACATATGAGCCAGGGCATCCTAAAATATTACAAAATAGTACTAACCAACCCGCTACTACGTACTAGTATGGCATAAACAGTTTTTGAAATATGGTCTCATAGGAAATTACCAGTGTGTTCTACGGTTACGTGTTCAAATTTTGACTACACTATGTTCACAGAGCTACCGTGGTGTACCTAATGGATATATTTTATAGAGTTAATTCTTGCATTTTCTATTGAATATCGTCCGAATTTTTGAAATTGTTAAATAAATAAAGGGCACATAAATAAGATATTATCTGTCACAAATGAATACGACAATAATATTTCTCTACAGCAGTTATAACTATCTACTATATAATTGTAAATATGTAACTACTTGTTTCGCACCTACCATTGAGAGCAGTATTTCAAGTAAGTACAAAACAATCTACCAACTGACTCTACAAAAAGCGTTGATCAAAAGCCGGTAGCATTTCATGCTAGGTCTGAAAGAACGGAAATCATTATCACCTGATTTATATGAGAAGTCTTCACTCACCACGGACGGCTGAAGTATCATTGCGTGACACTTTAGTCGGCAGGACTACATCATGAAACTCCCCGGAATGTACTAAATTTGTACCACCTTCAGAACTCCGCGGGCTCGGGACGAAAGGCGTAATCACGTCTGATTCATCAGAACTCAACTTAGTAAGGGACTTTCCGTTGCGCCGCAAACCAGTCTCCGTGTCGTCTCTGGGACTTCCTACAGGATCTTCGCTTTTACTTATTGTGATAATGGTTGTGGGTGTCACTGTACTAGCAGACGATATAATTTCACTAGCCTCATTGTCAAACTCTTTCATTGGATCGTCTATTTCAATAGTTTTATCATCGGACAGGTCTCTCTCTAGAATACCATTATCGTTTATTAAAATTTCTTTAACGGAATCTTCGCTTAGCTTTCCGCTATTATTACTTGGCGGTGAAACGGACTGAACCGCATCTTCCCTTTTCAGCATTTTTCTGCGTTCACTTATATCACAACTCAACGGATGTAGATTAACAGATGAAGGAGGGCTGCCGTCTAGTGACAAATCCATTGAAGTTATTAAGCTCTCGTCTCTACTCAAATAATTCCCTTCTTCAGGGACAATGTGAATATTCAAAATTGTTTTGTTTTTATGTTGCTCAGTTTCAGCTTCTAAAACTTCGTGCGAATTAACTAGAGAATTCATGGAATATGTTTTACTAGAATTTAATCTGTTTCTTACTAAGAACCCTCTGACATGTGCTTGAATAGTAGTGGCTGCACTAGACAAAGTAGAAGAGTCATCTGTAGACAGAGATAGAGATTTTTCTTCATTTACTGTTTGTAACACAGTATCCATTCTCGTTATACCCAAAGTTCTCCTGTCTTTGTTTAGGTTCGCAGCAGCATAATATTCTTCCTAAAAATCAGGAATCTACACTATATTAAACCTGTCATTATTTTATGATACTTATAACAGACTAATCAGTTTACTATTTAGAAAGTACCTAATTATAAATTTAGTAGAATATTAAAAAACATACCTTTTTATCGTTATCTTCGTCTACAGAATTATGTTCATCATTAGTGGGATCTTCAAAAGTAGAATTTCTGCTTTTGAACATGAATGAACGAAATACTTTTTGTATTGTAACAGCCGCAGTTTCTAAATCCATATTTGGATTCTCTTCAGTCCTGGACAGATCAGATTCAACCATACTTAAGCTATCTTCATTTGTATTTTCTGTACTGTCTGATTTTAAAAGTGATATTTCTGTATTGTCATTATTTTTATCGTCGAGATTGGCCACACTTTCCTTTTCAGTTCCTTGTTCGGAACCCACTATTTCTGATTCAATTTTAACGGCATCAATATTAGTTACGTTTGATACTGTATCATTATTTTCAACTGTAACTACCTCTTTGAAATCGGGATCTGATCTATTTATATCTGAAATCATATTATCTGTCTCTATGTCCGATTTCATTTCAACATCATCGTTTGTTGTCACATTTACATTAACATGTTTTTCCTCTACTGCTAATTCAGTATTCGTTTCATTGTCTGTGATATTCTCCGTAGCTTTAACATCTGTTTCTGTTTTTACCTTGTCGGCATCTGTGTTCAAAATAACTTGATTTGGTTTAGAGATGTTTTCAATTTCAGAATCATTTAATGAAGACTCAATGAACATCTTATCGTCAGTTTCATGTAATTCGATAATTGATTCTTTGTGATCTGATTCATTCAATACGTGTACACTGGATGAGCCTACAAAGTTAGGGTCTCCAGTGTGTGACATTACGATACTATTATTATGAATTTCATCTGAAACAACGAGGTCGACAACTACTTTACCACTATCTTCGGGTTTAAGCAATGTTAGAGATATTTCAGAACTGTCATCATCTGTTAGTTGTTTTGTGTTCAGTTCAATTTCGTGAATGTTTTCAGTATTTCCATCTAAATCTGTGGTCATTTTTATCTGGTCTTGGTCGTTCTCATGGGTAATTGCATCATTTTGCGTTACTGTTAGGTAAGTATCATCAGATTTGCTTTTATTATTTTTGTCCGATTTATCTAAAGACTTTTGTAAATTTTCCTCGGCCGTAACGTAATCCGTTAACCCATCGTTTTTACCCAACTGAGCTGTGTAATGCTGTTCTTCCGGAATAATATCATGATCATCCCCAATAGTAATTTTCGGCAAAATTACAGGATCAGTAACAAGGTTTTCTTCAGACGCTTCTGTAATAGTTTGTAGTGGGGAGTCTGCAACTGCTAAGTCAATTTCTTCTTGGTTGGTTTCTTTTAAAGGCTCAACATTAATAAATATATTTTCATTTTCCATTTCCCCAAATATTGATTCGTCCTCGATTTTCTTAATGCATTCTGTGTCATTTCCTTGGCCAAGTCCGTCGTTTGATTCGATTTCCATGTCCGGTATTTTTAGTCCCTCTAAATGTACAGTTGTAGCATATTTAGAATCATCTATATTATGTACGATTTCATCAGTACTTACTTCATTTTTTATCTGAGAAGCAAGAGAAATCTCAACCTCAGACACAGTATCTAAATCCACTTCATGGTGAATGGGAGCCTTGAAGCTTGGACTTGGAACGGCAAGATTCTCTACGATCAACTGAGTGTCTCTTTCGCCGTGACCAGCAATATCGTTATCAGACCTTAGTATCAAACTTTGGTCAAACTTCTCACGCCGCTCTTGAGCTTTCTGCCTCATTTTCTCTTGAGCTTTTTGTATTTTTTGTTCAACAGTAATCATTTTTTTTGCTGCTACAAATACAAATCACACAAGTCTGTTATATACAAATTTAGTACGAGTAATATAATACTTTTAGGCATTGAGTTTTAGGGTTCTTAAGATCCCTATTCTATATACCCTTTCAGTACAAATATCTAAATCTATTGACTATGTATTTATCGCAAGTATTTAGTACTAAGTATTTAGTCAATAGATTTAGATATTTGCCCTTTCAGTATTAGTACTGAATGGGTATTTAGAATAGGGATCTTAACAATTATTCGGAATTGCTTTTATTTTGTAGATTAACGGTTGTTTACCATAAAAAAATATTTAAAAACATTAGTATTTTCGATGAGTAAATAAATACAATAATAAAGTGATTTTGATTTATCCCGCTAAAACACTAACGACTGACATGACTACACTACCCGCAAAACATTGGTTGCGATTCATGACTGTATGTCCAGTTTGTATTTACTTGAATACAAACAATTAAAATCGTTGTCGCTAAGATCGCAATCTACAATAAAAATTCAGAGAAGTTAACAGTATAGTCAGTCTTCGACAGCTTATTTTGCGGTTGGTGACGTAAGAAGTCATTTGGTGTTTCCCGTCACGTGGCAACAGATTACAAATATAACATTTAAAATCATTTATAATACATTTAAGTAATAGTATATAATAGAAATATGATTTTCTTAGTATTAAAATTAACGTGGTTGTTACACATATTTAATTGGATAACGGGACACTCATGTATATACGTTCGGTCAATCCGACTCGAGTTTCGGCCGCGTCCGGCGGCCTTTTTCAAAGCGAGTGCACACGCGCGGTGGCTGCCCGTTTGTCACTGCGGGCTGCCGCACGTCGCGCACGCAAGCTCAACGGTTGAGCTTCAAGCGCAACGGTCACTCGCCTTGAAAAAGGCCGCCGGACGCGGCCGAAACTCGAGTCGGATTGACCGACCGTATATACGTGAGTGTCCCGTTATCCAATAAAAAATATGATTTTCGATATATTATTAATACAAACTATCATAAAATTTACATTAAACATTAATTTGTGAATAGTATTAACATCCCTATTAGAAATCTGTTTAAAATGTCTATTTTTAATATTATCGGTAATTTTGTTATGCCAGAGTCAAGATATAATGTCTACTCTACTACTGTAAGATATACTCAGAAAATCTTGCTCTCAAATTAACAAATTAAACGTTAAAATTATAATCACGGAAGCGTTTTTATAACACAAGATTAACACTAAGCATTCTAAGGTTTATGAAAATACAGACACGAAAAATTTCGTACATAAATCTGTAACTTACATGATCCATCTCTGATTTCCAGAAGTTTTTCCATGTGTTTAGCGCAAAACTCGTAAACATTAGAGGGATTGTGCTTCAGGACGTCTCTAGCCAAGCCGTCCATCAGGTCCACCAGCCCCGGAGGCATCGTGGGCACGGCTGGCGGCCTGTTGTACGCTCGCGAACTGGTTAATCTCATTTTCAAACTCAACACTATCAAAAATAGTGTTAATTATTCGTCAATATCCCAGTGGTCATCCGCAGGACTCCGAATCTAGAATCTGAATGACAGAACGTTTGTGTCGAAAGATGTGATCGAGCTTTGTTAAGGTACTATGTTGGGACCGGGTCGTCATAGCGATACGCCGGTGTAACCTTGGTCGCGCGCGTATCTATCGATCTGGAGCGGCGGGTCAACACACTGTATGGGTGTTTGAACTGCGAGGTCACGCTATTCACCGGCTACTACCATCACCAAGCTCAATGTCTAGGTCTCTACCAACGCACTCAATACAAATATACTATTATGGGCCTAGAAATGAAAAACTGTGTAATGTGAAAATTTCTTGTGTATTTCCAATGCAGTTGGCGCAACTGAGTAGGTACTTAGGGAACGTTAGCTCCAAAGGACAGTAAGGACAGGTTTTCCTCATACTCTACAACAATTTACATTTAATTCCTGTTAGTGATGGTAAACTTCTCTGGTATATTATAGATTGGTTTTGATTCCATGTGGAACTATATTAAAAAGCAAGTATCTTAGATTTTATAACTATTGCACAAAAAGCGTTTATACACATATATTTATTTTCCTTTTTATAAAACTAGCTTAAGTCGATACTCTACTGCGAGCAATAAAATATTGTCTCAAGAGAGACTTACTCATTATAGCTCCAAGAAATAGTTTTTTTTAATATTTAAAAAGCGCAACGGAATAAACTAGAGACAACACGTACATTTTACGTACAAAACGACGTCTATAATGGGTTGCGCGTGCTCGTTATAGTTCAGTAGAAAAATGTCAAATAGTGCAGAGATCTCCGAGCGGCGCCTGGGCGCGCCGCGGGCGAGTTCGCTTACAGTAGAGCTTCAACTACTATCGGTTAATATCGCTACAGTTAAGTCATATAATGCATAGAGGACACCACGAGATGAACGGACGCGGCGCCGTCGCCGAGGGTGACGTCACGGCGCCGCGTGTGACTCAGCTGTAGGTGTCAGCGCTTTACCCTATGTCAGCGAGGAGCAGAGTAGGTCCACCAAGGAACGAAAACCAATGCTCGTGGAGCGGCCACGACCACGGAGCGGGCGCGGGCGCGGGCGACGAGCGACGAGCGACGCTACCTACTGCGGCGGGGCGCCTACGCTTACACTACGTTACTTAAAATTCAATTTATGTGAGTCAACTTTTTTATTTTCATACCGTGTTCTATAATAGTAATTTGTATATAAGATCATATATAATTTTTGCAATGTTAATACATTTTACAATAACAAACATCTCCATAGTGTACATAGATACACACGCAGTGGCGCTAAGTCGCGGCGCGTATCGGTATATACAGAGGCGCGGACGCCTCCTACATAGTGATGATAGAAAAATTAATGGCTACAAGTAATATCATACAAATTAATGACTATTCCCTTACAAATTATCTCATATAATAGCGTCCTTCTACACTATGACCCACTGAACGTCGAACGTCTCGCCCGGTTGGCTGTGCGCGACACGCGATACTCCCGGTTCGCTCTCACCGATCTTGTCCAATTACAGCTTCCCACTCCCGCAGCTATGAAGGTATAAAAATCACACTGCTATAAATTTATAATAAATAAATGCCTATTTACACTATGTAACTATACAAAATGATAGTACGACGAAATTACATATTATTTTAGTCGAGCATCTAATTTAAAATTAAAATCCATACAACGAGCTACGGCCAGAGGCAGCACCGCGCGTCGGGGCGTCGAGGCGCCGCTCCGGTCTCCACTAAACGTATTACACATCATTTCATTATTTTTATTCATTTTTGTACAATCATATTCAGCCGAAAAGCTGGGTGCCCGATCGATACGATGATCGTTATCGGCGATCCGAAACTCGGTGCTATCGATCATGCAATAATAATACATACAACTCGTAACTTATTTAAACAATTGAACGACATTAAGAAGTTGTAAAGTAAAGGTAGTGACCTACACATACGCGGCCGAGAGTCGAGATCGGGCCGGGACCGGCGGCGGGCGCGCGAGCGAACCGACCTCTGCGGAGGCTACTCACCGGAATCACCAGACGCGCACGAAACCGATAACGTCATAAACAAAAGTGAAATCGAATAGAAAATATGAGTTATATAAGGTATGTATAATAAAAGAAAGAGGATCGTCATTATTCTAGGCGGTGGAGGGAGTGCGGGGGCATCACTTGGGCAGCGCGGCGGCCGGGCCCGCCGCCGCCGCCTGCCGCTTGTGGCTGATCTCCAGCTCGCCCAGCCGCTTCCACAGCTCGTCGCGCTCCTTCTCGCGCTTCTTCTCTCTGAAACGATCGCAAATTAAGGGTTTCATTTTCTGAAATATAAAAGTTATTTTTAACCAGGCCGAGGTTATCAATGCGGCCGATATTCTTAATTTATTTATATAGTGTAGAGTGACGAGGGCAGCAGAGCATGTGCCTGATGTTAAGCAACACGCCTGCCCATAACAGCTCAGTGACACGCCGCTATACTTATTACTAATATAATTTAGCTCAGACATTACATAAAACCAAGAATTATTATTTTTAGTAAAAGGACACGAAATCATTACACCAACTGTGAGGTCGGATGTTACATACCCGCTTTATATTTATGCTTATTTAGTTCATTCCACTACAGACGCAACCCTGTTACTTTAGTTTAAAATCACTTAATCACTTTTCGTACCACCCTCTCCTGCTACTGAGCCGGACGAGTTCCAGAAAGAGATTTATTGAGATAGTTGATTTCATGTTTTACAAACTTACGGGTATGACATACCTGAACTCACTCACGCCGGGTTAACCGAGCATCATGAAACTTTGTACACACCTTTTTTGGACGTATTAGAAAATAGGCTACTTTTTATTAAAATTATGGAATCGGGTATTATGCGGGGGGGGGGGGGAAGGCGGAAACACTGCCAGTGATTATATAAATAAATTAAGCAATAAAATTATTACAACTCACTTCTGCCGTTCCGCCTTGTAGCTGGCGGTGAGTTCGTCGAAGAGCTTGGAGTTCATCTCCATGAAGGTTTTTAGCACATTGTAGACGAGAGCCACGATGGTCTGGTTCCAGTGCTCCTTGCTGATCCGGTACAGCGCCGGGAACATGATCGGCATGATCACGTGGTTGTTCTCCTCCATCAGGGACATTATGTATTCGTTGTTCCAGAAGTACAGTGCCCGCTCTGCCACCTGGAATGTTTGACACTTACAATTAATTCATGCAATGGAAATTCATAACTGAAGTGTTATTAAACTGTCTTCTTTGACAGAGAAAAAGAAGGCAGAAGTGTAATTGTACAAGTTTTCTTTATAAGATTCTAAGACTGTACCAATTTAATTTATATTGATGTGATGCCATTAACACCCCTCTTAAAGCTGGCGTAACTATTGAAGAGCCTCATTGAAAAATTTCAATACAAAACAAATATTTTTCGTTCAAACTGTAAACGAAAGTTGACTGATTGAAAGAAATACGCAACTATAAACGAATGGCAAATCAACAAATGAATGATAGACATTAAATAATTGTAGTCCTGTTAACCTGTAAACAAAGTTAGGTTACTGTGAACTTTTGTTCACGTCAACATTGGCCTAAATGTGTGTAGAAATCTAATAACCATTTCACTAAAGACCAGTACCTGAAAGTGTGGGCTGGAAACACATTTTGCTATTTGCCTGAACAAAGGCTCTTGTATTTCTGCGAAGTGAGCTGGTTCAATCACATCTAATATTTCTTCTATTTCGCCCAAGAACATAACCTGGAACACAGAAAAAGTAGTGATTTTAATAATTTTAAAGTTAAACTCGTTGGATGGTTAAGCTCTCATTGGAAGTTGCCATATTTGTCAAGGTCACTTCATAACTTTTTGTATTAGTGGCGGTATTCTGATTCAAAAGCAGACGTAATGACGCTTCGCCCACGTGCAGCGCAATAATATAATTTGGTGTAACATTTAAAAATAAATTTTGTATCATTCTTTTTAATTTTGCAAAGCAACTAAATGTTTAATAGACTTTAGCACTGGTTATGTTTTCTTTTAAAGTGATGACGAAAAGTCCAAATCATTACCTACCACTGCACAGCACTCGTCACTAAGAGATACAAGATAATTTATCTCTATGCAGGTTCTCAGGAAATATAGCCCTTTTAAACTGTGATGTATTACACATTACTAATTAGTAGGTGGTAGAATTAACTGGCAAAAACATGATACTATCACTACAACACAAAACAACACAACTACAAAAGTATTACAATAAAAAAAAATATTACAATAAACTTTTTACTAACACTTTCAATTCTCAAATTACGCGACCATGCACTATTGTTGGATTTCACTATATTGACTAATGATTCAGAATTGATCACAAATTGATACTGAATCAAAATTTTGCATGAATGACTGATTTTTACTTCCCACATCAGGTAAGCCAGTGTAGTGAATCTCTTTCTATTTAGTACTTGTTTTGTATAGCTTGTTATTTACAATAGAATAACAATATAACTTAGCATCTGAATTAAACAGTTTTAACAGTACAAAATATGGTAATTTTAAACGGATATCTGTTGAGTTAAGGATTGAAATATTTCAATCCTTAACTCAAAATTTACACATCAATAAAATATCGAATTATAGTGATGTATTATATAATAATGCTGTAGTAGAAAAATTACCTCATTTTTAACAGACCAAGAAGGAGGCGACTTTCAATGCGACTATCGTAATATATATAAATCTCGTGTCACAATGTTTGTCGTCAATGGACTCCTAAACCACTTAACCGATTATAATGAAATTCGCACACCATGTGCAGTTCGATCCAACTTGAGAGATAAGATAGTTTTTATTTCGATTAATGGGCTTTATGTGACGATATCCGAACGAAGCCGGAACGGGCCGCTAGTCATTTATATATTTTTTATTGTAGAACACTCCACATCGTCCATCCAATATTATTATTGGCAATTACAAAAAATAATAGGCAGTCATAGAGACTGCCAATTTAAATGAAAACTAATAACTCAGAATTTGATAGCTCACTTTGGAAACTACGTGGGTGACACCGAAGGGCGTGGCCGTGATCATGGCCATTTAGATCATACAAGTTTACCCGAAGATTTCTTTCATTTACAAATGTGATGGTTGAGCTCGATTCATAGCCCACGGAAAATCTGTATGTGGTGCGCCGACACAAGTTTTCACTTTAAAAACTATGAAAGAACAGTAAATATAAGGTAAGACACCACACATTTATCTATCACATATATATAGCACAACCAAATAGAAGCCAGAAATGAATCGAAGATGAAGAATCAGATGACATAAATAAAAACCAGAAATGAATAGAAGATGAGGAAGAAGACTTTAATCAGCTGACTATTATTTAATTTTTTTCATTGTATAAATTAAGACTACGACAAATTGTCTTGCCAGACATATTGCATGCCTCTCGCAGAGGCCAGTTTGCATGGGACAACTTTTAAAATGTTTTGTATCATCTTATCTTACCTACAAACAGCAATAAAGATTTTTGTATTTGTATAAGAACACCAGTAGCATTAATCTAAACATGTAGAGTAAGAGTAGTTACCTCTTTCTGTGAGCAAGTCTTGGGCCAGAACTTGAGCAGGCCGCGCACGACGGGCTCGGTGAGCATGGCGTCCTTCTCGAGGAACTGAACGACGCAGTAGGCGAGCTGCGCGTGGTACAGCGACAGGCACTTCACCTTGTGCAGCGGCAGAAGCACCTTCACCAGGAACTGCTTGTGCTCGCTCTTCAGCGGCAGCGCGAACCCGTTTATTATACTGTACAGGAATTAGTACCTAGATTAGTTATTGAGAATTGACTGCTAGTCTAGCAAGTTACGGCTGGTCTACTAAGTTACAGCTGGTCAAGTAAGTCAGTTAGTGCAGCGGCAGTAGCACCTTCACCAGGAACTTCTTGTGCTCGCTCTTCAGCGGCAGAGCGAATCCGTTTATTATACTGCACAGGAATTATTACTTATTTATTGAGTAGTTACGGCTGGTCTAGTAAGTTAAGGCTGGTCTAGAAGTTACGGTTGGTGTAGTCGGGAGAACGGCGACTGCAGATACGGAACCCGGATTCAAATTCAACACACATCACTATCTTTTCGAATGCACGTGCGTAATGGCGCAAACTTAAAAACAGTGAAGGAAAACATCGTGAGGAAACCGACATGTGCCTAGAATCTTTCGCACCGGGCCACCATGGTGGATGGCCTTGATTCTCTCCTTGGGAGAGAAAGCCCCGAGTCTCAGCAGTGGTAACATCATGTGGGCTGCTTATGTAATTACAATGTTTACTAAAATGTTGACTAGCTAACTTCAAGATGTCGGTTTTTTTGCGGCGATGTGCGTGCGCCTCGTAAAAATGTACTCTCATAATTTTTCCCTAACGCCCCAAAAGTTTAACTTTAAAAGAATTGTTAGTTCACCTTCCGAGTATCTCGAGCAGCTCGCCGACGCCGTTGAAGTGCTCGGTCTCGTAAACGAACCGCAGGAATATATTGTTGATCTGTTTCCTGATGAACGCGCGCAGGCCGAGGAACTTCCCGTAGATACGATGCAGCACCGTCTTCAGGAAGTCGCGCTCGCGCGGGTCCTCCGAGTCGAAGAGGTCTAACAGCTGCGAACAACGAACCATTGGTCAACCAACGTCTTATATATCATCGTCCTATACAAACTGGCCGAGCGCCGGCGAGTGTATGCCAACGACACCGTGTAGACTGTGGACGGCATGTTTGCCTTGACTTGTCATCACTCGTCGTCGCTCGCCTACCTGGCCGAGTGAAGCCAAGCGCCAGCTTGTTTAGGGCTTATTAGAGAGAAGCGATGGACAATAGTAGTAGTAGCCTTTACATGGAAGTATTCTGGCTGAGGTTTAAAACATTACAGAATTGTTGAGTTACATTGTCCCATGAAGTTATGTAGGTGGACCAGATTGCAATTTGCAAGTGCCTACTTGCAAATTACGTACAGCACTACATGTTTCGTGCAGCTAATACTGCCCGTTATCAATGGAACACTTACGATGAACAGTGTATCTACACGTGCATAGTTGCACACACCTTTAACTAGCACACTCGAAGATACTCGTGCACGTAGCACGGGCACTTATCTTCATAAGAATCTTCCTGCATACAATAAAACTACTGAATAATCTGAGACTTAGAACTGAATGAAAAAAGTATATCTTACAAAAACAAGTGTCATTCAATATTGTCCCCAATTTCATAAAAGAATATCAAGAACATATTATTATCTCTCTCTCTAAATTTACTCTATACAGGGTTATGTAGCACTAAACCGAAATGAGTGCGATGGACATTATGGACAACTACTAAAGGATCCAGATTATTATATTTATATAGATTATTATATTATATACATATATTTCAAGTTACACTGTTGCATTATTGTATAAGTGTTCCGGTGTTTCAATTTTTAAGGTGTAATTACTGCTCGGAGAATTGCTGTAAAAGGTTCAATGATGCAACTGTATCGCTTAATATTAAGCATCCAAATATACAAAAATCGTCACATACGTTGAAAATCTTCTCGACAATTCTTCAACTGTATTTATTTATAACCGATAGCATATTTCCAGAGAAGTGTTCATGAAAACGTAATCAATTCATACTAACGTCTGCATTCCCGATATCCCCGCATCGCTAAGGCGATGGCGCATAAATATTTTCCAGGTAAAATCCAAAATCCACATCTTTACATTCTATTACTTAAAAAATAGTCGTGTTTTATAATACGTCATCTATTTTAAATTCAAAACATACAGACTGCATAGGTAATATATTATGGTAAATCTTTCAATATGTTTGAGAATGTAATATTATGTGAAGAAGTTTTTGAAGAAGGCCAGACTCATATTTTCCGTACATTTTATCAATCTAAGTGGTTGTTTAGATCAAACGTGGCGTACAATTACTCGCACGATTGAATGGATATTGTTTATATGAAAAGTGGAGCAAGATGACTCACAAGGATCTATGTAGAGATGAAGAGACCTGCTTACATTACGGTTAATACCACATAAGTCTTTAGCACTTAGATTGTGGATCTTACACGAATATTTTGAAAACGTACTAGTTTGTGTAAAAAAAATAGTAGCAAGAATCTAAACTTACATAATATATATTAGTCTTGTCAAACCATCCCGTAAAAATACGCAGGTATACTCATTAAATTAACAATTTTGTATCTAAGGCGTTGCGCAAACGTTAGTTTCCAGTAACCGATACCGAACGCTTTTTGATCGTTAATGAGTATTTTTAACCCCCGACCAAAAAAGGGGTGTTATAAGTTTGACGTCGATGTCTGTCTGTCTGTCTGTCTGTCGGTCTGTCTGTCTGTCTGTCTGTGTGTGTGTCTGTCTGTGGCACCGTAGAGCTCAAACGGATGGGCCGATTTCAATGCGGTTTTTTTTATTTGAAAGTTAATATCCGTGCGGATGTTCTTAGGTATGTTTGGTTAATATCGATCCAAGATGGCCGCCTCCACAAAATGGCGGACAAAATATTTCTTCACATCCTACCTCAATATGGGTATCAAATGAAAGGGCTTGACTAGTAGAATACTATACGCTATAACAGATATCAAATCCAAGATGGCCGCCATCACAAAATGGCGAATTATATAATTTTCTTCACTACTACCGCAATATGGGTATCAAACGAAAGGGCTTGACTAGTAGAATACTTTGCACTATAAAAAAATTCAAATCCAAGATGGCCGCTACCACAAAATGGCTAATTACATTTCTTTTTTCACAACTCCCTTAATATGGGTATCAAATGAAAGGGCTTGACTAGTAGAATGTTGTACAGATAATAAATCCAAGGTAGTCGGGGGTTAATCAAAATTTTTAATTTTGTTCTTGTTTCAGTTACGGGCTCATTTCATACAAATTTTATAGAAAACAAATATTCATCGATAAATCGTTTCTGACGCAGCACATAAAAATCTGCACGTTTGCGTCCTGCCATAACGAGCATCCTTTTAGCAAACTCAACGAACGCGCGCATATATTACGAGTAGGTATAATGCTGTCAACTCTGAACGAATTTAATATGATTATTAAATGTTTGGTTTGAAATCCTAATAATAACACAACCATTGTCCTTATCTTGACATTGTGTACCTAATAAGTAAATCTATCTTGCGATATGTATTGATTTTAGATAGCTGTTTGCTTTGTAGGCCTATTGTTTCAAATAACCTTACTAACAAATACGTAAAGCCTACGCTGTTATCAAAAAATTGGTAAATTACATCTCTATATAAAAATGTTATGTTGGGATGAAATCGATCGAGATGAAATTTTACAATGATGTTATAATCCGCATCAAGGATTGTTATCTAATTTTTGCATCACAATGTGCCACAGCGGAGCAGGGCAGGGTACAGCTAGTTACATTAAAGGAACTACGCGCCTATTTAGAGGAACAGAATTTTAAATAGAAAAGGACGCGTTATTTTCATCATTGGGAAAACTCACAGCTGAAGATTTAAAACATCACGATAACGCATGGTTTGACGCTGAAAATAGACATGCATCCTTAAAAATTCAGTCCCTTCAACAACTACATTGTTGTAAACTTTGCGGTCGATATTGCAGATTATTGGACTCTTTAGTCATCATTAGATCAAGTAATGGCAATGCCATGATAATGCATGCACAGTATTGCGCATTGTTCGTTTATGCTCTGCATTCATAAAACAGAGAATCAAAAGAAGCTTACTACTTTCAAAAGTAGCTTACCACCAAAATGAATGTCCAAAAAGGTGAATTTAGATGGGGAGTGAAACCCCAGATCATTTAGTTCGGAAATATGTAACGTAAAAATATAAGAATACTAGATTCGACCACAATAACTTGGTCGCAATTCTGATAGAAATCAAACATAATTTGCTAAATGAGTATGTCAACATAAGCCGAACCTTGTGCCTAAATCACTACCTACGTCATATCGTGAAAACTTACCTCGCAAATGGAACACGTGCTAGTAGGAAAATAATTAATGAAAAACGGTTTCAAAATAACAAGACCGCTCGCTCACTACGGTTTCAGGGTTTTATATAGGATATATGTATGTATCACGCGATTTTATTGCACAACGAAGTTTTAATACGCCGTTTTGATTACAGTAACCTCTTCATCAAACCTTAAATATATATGTATAAACGTGTAACTACACTGCAACCGATTTCCTACTTCTCTATATATAAAAATGTTATGTTGGTTTGTGTACGCTTCAAAACTCAAAAAGTTCTGCACCGATCAAGCTGAAATTTTACAATGATACATAATCCGCATCAAGGATTGTTTTTACAGCTAGTATGTTATAAATGTCCAAGTTTGTTGTTGAACTGCGTCGATAGATTACAAGAAAATAACGGGAACTATCCGAATACAGTCGCGGGACTCTGTTACTATATAATTATTATCTTATGGCTTTACAGGCGTGTTAGGAATTCCAGATTATCGATTTTTTCGTCTTTTGAAAAGTTCAATTCTATGTCAAAGCCCCAAAAATCTATTTTATATTTAAATAAGAAGTGACGAGACGAGCAGGACATGTGCCTGATGGTAAGCAACATGGCTGCCACATAACAGCACAGTGACACGCAGCTATTGGAACATGAAGAGTCCAAATCATTACTTAGCACTGCACTGCGCTCATCACCCAGAGATCTAAGGAGTTATATCTCTAAGCCCTGTAATTTCTCTGGAAACATTGCCCTTCAAACCGGAACACAGTAATGTTTCACATGGCGGTAGAATAACTGGCAAAGGTGTGGTACTTCCCCAAGGGGACTCTGCTAGGAGTCCTACCACTAAAGTTCAATTCTATGTCAATGCCCCAAAAATCTATATACGAGTATATAAAAGCGAAAGGTAATTTATCACGAAATCTCAGACACTACAAATGCTAGGAGTCTGCGAAATTCAACTCCTAAGAGGGTGCAACAAGGGATGGACGGTTGTATGAAGATTCCGTAATTTTCAAACTTATAAGCATGAAATCCACAAAACCGATTTGATTGAAATTTGGTAAACAGATGGACTAGATCCCAAGAAAGGGCATAGATTTTTTTATTACAGAAAAACAATTGGATGGGTTGAAATGGAGGATGAAAGTTTATATGGAAGTTCGTTATCTTTGAAGATAAAACCATACAACTTCTTATGACATAGACATGAAGCATCTGTTTATTTTAGCAATTTTGTAATTTCAAACTGTATGGGAATTGGGGTTAAAATAGGGGATGAAAGTTTATTAGGAAGTCCGTCATTGTTGAAGATAAAAACCATGAATTTTTGCAATAAGACACTTGAGATCCATACTAATATTATATGGAAGTAATTCTGTATGTTACGATTTGACAACTAAACCACTGAACCGATTTTGATGCAATTTGTTACATAGATAGACTAGACTCAGGAAAGGACCAGAACGACTTTTTATCACAGAAAAGGAGTTGGAGGGGGTGGAAATGAGGAATGAAAGTTTATATGGAAGTATATTTATTTTGCGCGGACGAAGTCGCGGGTAAAAGCTAGTACAATATACATAGACAATGAGACACAGGTGAATGAGAGCAAAATTTAATATTGACATTAAGTTTACATAGATAGCGCGGTATTATCGCAACGGAATCTTCTCTGTACACACACTACACAGGTCTGTAATGTTAGCGAAACACTCGACGGGCGGAAAGGGCTTTTTATTTAATTTCCTAGCTTTTTAGGATTCCGTAGCCAAATGGCAAAATACGGGACCCTTATAGATTCGTCATGTCTATCTGTCTGTCCGTCCGTATGTCACAGCCACTTTTCTCCGAAACTATAAAAGCTATACTATTGAAACTTGGTAAGTGGATGTAATCTGTGAACCACATGAAGAATTTGATACAAAAATAGAAAAAAAAACAAAAAATTTTAGGGGTGTCCCATACTTAGAACTGAAACTCAAATTTTTTTTTGATCAATACCATACGTGTGGGGATCTATGAATAGGTCATCAAAAATGATATTGAGGTTTCAAACATATTTTTTTTCTAAACTGAATGGTTTGCGCGAGGGACTCTTCCAAAGTGGTAAAAAGTGTCCCCCCTGTAACTTCTAAAATAAGAGAATGACAAAAAAAAAAAAAGGTTTATGATGTACGTTACCATGTAAACTACCAACGAAAATTGGTTTGAATGATATCTAGTAAGTAGTTTTATTTTAATACGTCATAAATTGACTATTGTTAGAACACTGATTAAAGTAACAACGAAGTACAAGAACTTTTGTATTATGTTACTTGCTGCTACGGAAGCGTTAATGGGCGAGCCCGACTCGCACTTGACCACTTTTATTAAATTGTTTAGTAGACGAGGCTATAGTACAAGTGTAAGTAATTTCATATATTAAAAAAAAGGAATACTTTTTTAAATGCACTTCGAATCAGAACAATCTTAACTGCTATTTTTAAAACAAGTTTGTTTTCACAATTTCAATACATACTATATTTTTTTTAAATGCCCAAATTATTACAGTGCAATGAATGTGTTACCTGCAAAACAAACTTCTGATCGATGACTTTCTTCCCGATGGTGGGCTGGAAGTCGGTGGACTCGAGGAAGCGCAAGAAGAACTCGTAGACTAGCTGGAGGTGCGGCCAGGACGCCTCCAGGGTCGGGTCGTCCTCCTCCGGGTCGAAGTCGGGATTCTCGCTCGGCGGCAGTGTGCGGAACAGGTTCGCAGATATCTGGAAATAATAAATAAATATTGCTAGAAGATATTTCACAAATAACGATTCCTCCTCCTCCAAGTACCTCTTCAATGTTGAAGGTTGGCCGTCAGGTTCTTAAATTCGTCTCTGTCTATTGCCATCAAACCCCAAACTAAGCAAAGCTTGTACTATGGCATGGCTCCCATGTATAAAATAGTTATAAATAATAAAATATAGCTGTAAATAATAAGATAATGCCGTTGCTTGTACGATACTGTGCCCTTGATTACAGATGATAATAATGAATATCTGACTATGAGATGTGCAGAGATAGATTATTTGCATACAACAGTTTAAAATATAATACCAAATTTTCAATTATCATCTATTTTAAGGTAAATTATGGAAGCGTAAAATCGTGCGCCTGGAATAGGTTTTGCGTTGATAATGACATAAAATATAAACAAAACACGCCGGTATAACTTGATTTACGAAACCGCAGAGAGTATCACAGAATGTCTGGGAATCATATTATTACATTAATCACACAATTGGTTAAAGCAAATCAGACTGCAGCTAGTAAAGGATATTACAATGTGGCGTGAGAACTACGAGAAACATAAGTTGGTTTATACCAGTTTCCTTACTCGCTCATCTCTGAACATCGCGGAGAGATATAAATCTACAACTTTATTGCTCTACGTACTCGTATGTGCGCAAGTTAGTAAGATTATTAGAGTAAGTAAGTAGTAGATTAATAGTCCTGCGCCTTCTACGCTAGTCCAAACTTCAGTACGCAGTAGAGGTCACCTGAGATCTAAGACGACGAACTACCATACATTCGTTTAAAAAAATGAAGTAGTTTACAGGTCGGGAGATAACTAAAAATAAAATTTAGATCGCGATTAAGTCCTGTGTTTTCAATAAGAGGTCAATTCGCGAAAGCTATATGTTGTCGTCAGATCCGTTCAATTTTGTATGTATAACAAATGCTGTTTGATTTCCAATGCACAAGTTCAATGTGTTTCGGCTTAATACAGGTATTCTGTGTTGTAAGTATGGTAAGTATACGGAATGGTTTTCATTTTCAAGTATGCTTTATGTATGTGCGCAAGAAACTCAAGAATAGATACACAGTAAGTTTAGCTTAGTAAGGGTCTGTGCCTACTGCGCTTCCCCATTGTTCGGAAGGGAGTAGACCACCTCAGGCCAACAACTACCGTATATCCGTTTTAAAAAATATATCTTATATGTATTCACTTTATCGCAGTTACTTTTAACTGCGATAAAGTGAATAAACAACCAACCATGGCAACTTCCAAGTGTATCACAGAGTCGCTGATAGGACTCAAGCCTATTTCTTACTAAAAATGAATCATCAGGACAGAAGTCAAGAGCTTACCAAAACTCTGAACAGACAAACGATAAACAAACAATATAATAAGAAGACCTGTTGTATACAATATGCTATACTATAAATAGTAAATAGCGGGCACATTACCGCTAAGGCCACCAGGAAACGTAGATAGATGTACGTCAATGCAGTAATGAAATCATGAAGGAAAATTGCAATGGGTTTTGGTCTTCCTTCTCCAGAATAACCAGTGAAATGTAAATTTCATATAACCTACGTAAGCTGCTCTGTATGTATAATTCAACAGTTGTTTTTAAGGTCATCGGCAAGAACATAACAAACAGCAATAAAATATCAGAATTTTACGAAAACTTCAGTATCATTTCGGTTAAAATGTTCGGGAGCTAGGGCTCATTTTGCATGATCAATTCAATTGCATTGCATTTAATATAGGGTAGTACACTCACGAATTTCTATGACGTGAAATTCGTAGCATTTTGTATAGGTAAGTAAAATTAATGCCTCAGCGTTTCCGTTGTCTCGTGTTCATTTGATATTAACACTATTACACATATACTAAAAAAATAGAGACACCAACAATAGTTTCTCGCTTTCTTGCTTTAGAGGATAAAGGGGAACCAAAGCTATTTGGCCTACCTGTCGGAAGAATACGAAAGACCGACAGACACTTCGCATATTATTTACTCATCGTTATTTCAAATACGGCAGTCTACGTCGTCATAATCAGATTATCCTATATTTGTTTTGCCTCACTGTTTAACCTGTAGATTTTATATAGTCTTGTAGTATATTTTTATGTTTTATTTTTTATAGTCTTGATGTTCTAGTAAACTGTGCTATCAGATACAAATATATTTTTTTAGATCCAACACATGATTCCCGAGATTAACTTGTTAAAAAAGAATGTAAGCATGGACATGTAAACCACCGAGATCCAATCCTCGGTTTTGCGTGACCAACCCGTGGCTGCTTCTTGCCATATTATGTCATCAAGGGTGTACTACACGTTTATGAAGTCCATGTATTACAGTCCAATTGTAATATCCTTAAACGTTGTTGTAGTACATGGAGGTAATAGACATTTTACATTTTATTTCCTTCTAGTCACCTTACATTTATAGTATTTCAAAAACATATTAAACATTTAGCAACCACCAGTTTCACGAACTTTTTTGCATTATTTTTTTATTTAGCTTTTAATTATTATTGTCGGACTATTGAGAAAATGTTGAATGCTTCAAAACAATTAAGATAAGATCTTTTCATTGATCTACAAAGTCCAATAATTTCCATATAAATTAATCACGATTGAGGAAACTCGATATACGAAGCTATCGCCAATGGACTACCTGCTATGCTCTGTAATCATTTGGCTTGGTAACAATCGTTGCCGGCATCCTTTTCCCACGGCGATAATTTCATTGTAAAGACTCGAATATACAGATAGTAATATTTTTATCATGATAATACTAAATCGGTTTTTTATTCTTATTTGAGATAAAATTGCATTTAATCACCACTTGCCTGGATGTTAGGTAACGTTAGTCGCCTTAGTTAACGTAGTTAGTGTTGATGATCTAGTCTGACATTAGCTAATCAAACCGGACTTCTTATAGATGCAAGTTCGCGCTGAGACCGCGACAGGCACCTGACACTATAGAATTGAATGGGCGCCAGTTCGCGCCGAGACCGCGACACATGTCTCGCGACACGTATCTCGGTCTCCTGTCGCGGATTCGGTGCGAACTTGCACCTTAAGATGGACCGCGACAATTTCTTTCGTATAACTTTAATGAAACAGTAATGACGTATGAAAGCTGGACCAGTGCCTGACGGTAAGCCACACGTCTATAAAAGCATAGTCACACTTACAATCATGAACAAAGTATAAAACTTTGTTTTGAATTGCACCATTCTAGTCAGGATAATGATCCACGGTGATTTAGAATGGTAACACAGACAGTAATTTTGCTGAAAACAGTTTTTCAAATCTGATTATGATGATGTCTGCATACTATTAGGTGGGAGTTAGAAGAATAACTGACAATTCATACGCACACTTCTTTCACACTCAGATCTTTCACCAACGTACATCATCAAATCGGTGAATGGCTGGACGACGCCGACGGGTCAGAGCTTCAATGCTCCCTCACAATGGCGACCGCTCATTGAATTTAATAAAGACACGTGAGCTAATACTATACATGCACGCCGCCTGTACGAGACACCAATCACTTATATTATACTGATTGTTAAGAAAGCAATCTTGTCAGTAATAAATCAACTAACATGTCAAAGATCGAAAATTCGTTTGCGTTTAAAGAATGTACTAATGAGTTATATTTACTTTGGCATGTACGGTTCTAAAGCGGAGCTATAATTATTATGTATTTCACGCGATTACTGCTCAGCTTACACTGTTGGCTTCCACTGACCCCATATACATTCTAGTCGTCTGTGTTACTATGTTACCTCTGCGTGTGTATTTACTGTGTCCAATCGATGTCGAGTTTTTGTAGAAAAGTGTGGAAAGAGTAAGAGAGATATCTTATATTACTTCAAATCGAGAGTGAATCGGTTTTTTCTAGGTAAGCACGCTCCATCGTAGATCTCATCATCGCTTAACATCAGGCGAGATGGTGGTCAAGTGAGAACCTATTATAGTTAAAAAAATAATTGTATATTAATTATACCAAATGTTTACATGCAGTGATTAACAAAATGAGGTATAAAACATAACTCAGCAACATTGGTGACTATTTTAGTATCTGTAAATACAACGAATGTACTTCATTTAATTTAAAGAGAACAAATCGCATTAGATTTTAACCCCAACCAAAAAAAGGGGTGTTATAAGTTTGACGTCGATGTCTGTCTGTCTGTCTGTCTATCTGTCTGTCTGTCTGTCTGTGTGTGTGTCTGTCTGTGGCACCGTAGAGCTCAAACGGATGGGCCGATTTCAATGCGGTTTTTTTTATTTGAAAGTTAATTACCGTGCGGGTGTTCTTAGCTATGTTTGGTTAATATCGATTCAAAATGGCCGCCTCCACAAAATGGCGGATAAAATATTTCTTCACAACCTACCTCAATATGGGTATCAAATAAAAGGGCTTAACTAGTAGAGTACTATACGCTATAAAAAAATTCAAATCCAAGATGGCCGCCACCACAAAATGGCGAATTATATATTTTTTTTCACAACTCCCTTAATATGGGTATCAAATGAAAGGGCTTGACTAGTAGAATGTTGTACAGATAACAAATCTTAGGTAGTCGGGGGTTAGTCAAAATTTTAATTTTGTTCTTGTTGATCCACACATTAAATAGTGACAGAAATTCCGAACCAGTCAATACCAAGAATATAAATTCAGGTTTGAAAAATGCAATTTTAGTAACACGTCTAACCCTGAAAAAGAAAATATTACTTATCGATTTCCAAAAGAAAATTTTCGAGGCAGACCCATAATCCACTACATCAGGGGTCGGCAACCTTTTTGGTGCCATGGGCTATACATAGTGAAAAATTAGATAAAAGCGGGTCGCACTTCTAAAAGATTGTAATATTTTTTAATTTTTGTCAGTTAACCTGTCTATAATGTACAGGACGATCACGATTAATTAATTGTTTAAATACCTTGAGTCTTCTCGTGACCACGGCGGTTGTAACGCTGACGAAACGTATTTAAACAATGAATTAAATTGTGATTAAGTCTTGTACATTATGTGTTCAAATCACGAAAGTTTAAAAACAATAGTTAACCTGTCATAAAGAGTCTTATATAATTGGGTATGTTCTTTATTTTGATTATTTACGATGTTTGAACCAGTGGTACGTCATCCCATTCATCCTAAAACGTAAACGAGACAACACATTATTTACAATCACGGTAAAACCATGCACTAGAGCTACTGATTGAAAAGTTAATAATAAAAGGTAATATTAAGGAAAAGAGTAAAAAAGCAGACACCTGTACAAAATTTGTAATGTTCTTATTTATGATCTAGCAATCTAGCTGACCCGGTGAACTTTGTATTATCATTTTTTTTTTTAAAGTGTCCAACTTTGTTTCAATCTTGTTATCATGGAACTCAATCTTTTTCAAATAAAAATAGCTTAAGTCATGAGAAGTTACTATATGTTATAAGGAGTATAGCATCAGCTACTTGCCAATCAAATTAAAATCCCATTAAAATGGCAAGACCGCAGTTTCAGAGATTTACCAGAACAAAAAGACACGTCATAAAAATTATAAAAATATTATTTTTTATGTAATATAGACAAATAAATAAAATTGGAGTGTCTGTTTGTAACATCAAATTAACACCCTTTTACTAAGTTCAATTTTTAAATTTTTTGTTTGTTTTTGCTAATCTTCAAAACAGATGAACTGATTATGATGGGGTTTTCTCTAGCAGATAGGTGATCTTCTAAGGCTCATAGGCTACTTTTACTTGAGGAAAATAGGGGGAAAATAAAATAGAAGAATATATTAGAGTTCTGTAAAATAAAAGACAACCCTAAAAACGAGGGTGAAACCACGGCCAGAGCTAACCTTAATTACCATATAAATTTTTGATTGCATCTAATCAAAAGCTGATAATTTAAATGACAAACAGACATTTCAGTTTTACTTATATACAAGGTGCTACAGAAATATTTATATAGATGGAAGTTCTCATTAACATGGACCTGCCCTTTACAAAACATTTCTTGAAACTCGATGTAGTGATGATTTGTACTCAAGCAGTAGATGGAAAATACCATGCCTTAATATGGAAGAATCATATATTTAGTAAACTGTATTATAGGCTGGTTGATGCTGTGTAGAGCCTTCTAATGAGTCCAGTGGGCAGTAGAAAACATACAAATATGTCGGTCAACTGCCACAGATTAGTACCATATATTATGTATTTTTACATAAGGTAGATTGAGAGAAAGCAAATAAGGAACTGCTAATTCAGACTGAGAAATCCAAAGCCCCTGGTTCAAACAACCTGTCTTTTCAAAGTCATGTTCGTAATACTGTTAACTTAAAAACAGTGAAGGAAATCATCGTAAGGAACCCGACACGTTGTTAAACCTTTCTAGGTCACGTATCGTCCACCAAACTGCCATTAGTCAGTGTGGTGGATTATGGCCTTGACTCTATCCTTGCAAGTGAATACCCCAAATCCCATCAGTGGATTATTAGATGGGCTTATGTGTAACTTTCATAGGTTTACACTTGACCGCCATCTCGCCTGATGTTAAGCGACGATGCGCTCCAAGATAGACCGTGGTTACCCAGAAAAAACTGAATCACTCTCGATTTGAAGCTTATGCTGTTTCATTGTATATTTACCATTTTAATAATCTCCGGGTAGACGGGTTCTGTGAGCACGCCGCGGCCGCCGGTGATATACTCGACCAGCTCGTTGAGCGTTGCGCGCTTTATCTCCTTCCCCTTCAGGTCCGCCACCGGGTCCATGAAGTCGAACGCCACGCAGCACTGCCGCAGCTTGCGGATGAACAGCTCCTCCTGTTCGCCGCTCGGAACGTCTGGAATTATGTACAACATTCACTCAGTACCGCAATATGTAACTTATGCCCTATGCAGAAGGCACATTTAAAAAAACTAAAGTTAAAATTACAGCACATCTGCAAATTGTGGATGAAAAGCTCTTGTGCACCGCTCATAATGTCTGGAATTATATACAGCCTTCACTCAGTATCACAATATGTAAATTATGGCTTATGCTGAAGACACATTTTAAAACTAAAGTTAAAATAACTTAAAATGGACTGATCACTGCCCCTTTTAAACAGCCGTTGGCTTTAATGACATACAGGACATACTAAGTGCTTTGGTCTAAGCCTCTTAGTTATAGAGCCACCAATTAAAATGTCTAGATTAAATTGTTCTTTAATTTCTTTTTGTAATTTTGTTTTTTATAGCTTTTAATAAATATTGGTGAATATTTCACACACTAACGACAAACTAAGCAAAGCTTGTACTATGAAAGCCAGATAACTGATATAACATGTACTTATTTAGTTGTAAATACATACTTAATATGCATAGAAACATCCAAACACAGTATAATTATTTATATTCATCACACATACATTTGCACTGGGTGGGAATAGAACCCACAACCCTCGGCTTCTCAGGCAGACTTACTTCCACGAGGCCAGAGAATAAAGGCTCCCCTTATCTTTGGTCCTATTCTTAAAGATGAAGAACTAGTATTATAATCTAGTCTATAACAAACATTGTTTAAGCTGGTTGTTCACTATAATAGCACAATCTACTCTAAATCATACAGTCGTTCGACGAAGGCGTCCAGACGGGGCAATCATGCAGGGTGAGAGATGCAGAAACCGCGCTCCTACATTACAATGTTAGTATTGCAGAAGCGTGGATCAGGGCTGACGTCTTCGGTATGTTTTAATTTTATTTTGGTAATAAGCATTTTTGTTTGGGCCAACCCTAGACTTGGGTTTATCTAGACATTATTGGCGTTTCTCCTAAGATCAAAGGCAATGAACTCCTGGTAGTATTTCTTTATACTGTCATACTAGTATAGTTACTGTACTAATACTAATAGTTATGGAATATTTAATGTTCTTAAATTGTCTACACGTCAACATGATGAATTGAAATATCAGGGAGTCTCTCCACAATTTAACCACGGTAAATATCCCATGATGAACAATACTAGCTAATAATGCTCATAATTTTCTCTTTATACAACAGTTATAGCTAAAATTTAACTTTACCAACATAGTTATAAACTATCTCCATGCTGCTAGAAATTCTCATATCATTAAATATTATAATTAGTAAATTTAACTCTGGTACAACATGACCCAGTGACTCATTGAGATGCACAATAATTGAAGGTCAATGTATTTTGGGGACCTACAATATTGACAAAATATAATTAGCAATTACATAAGAATTGTAAAGATTTCTGATATTAGGTTATACCAGAAGACTTTGTGGGTTATGTTTGTTATTACAGAATCACCCTCCCAGCCTGTATCAACAAGCAAGTTTTTTTAGACCAACTCTTCTAGTTATATTTATTTATTTATTAGAACTTATTTTATTTTCATGATGGATTGTTTTCATTTAAATGGAGACCGAACTGAACTGCATTTGTTGAGATTACTGTGAGACCAACAAAATCAATATGGTAATCTTTAAGTAATTTAGTAACATACCTTATTATTTTATGTAAATAGATGTTATATTTTATTTAGATTATTTTTTTTAGTCTGAAACACTGGTATTATGAATGTAAATGTTCCTGTGATGCCAAGGAGTTGTGGCATGTGACTAATATTGTTTAAACTATTCAATATCAGAGATTTACATTTACAACAAGGTCACTTTACATTAGGTGAGTTGGTCAGAAAATATATGAAAAATGAAAATTTATAGCAATTAAGAGTTTGGATTAAAATATATTATTTTCACAAACCACAAGTAAGAGATACTTTAGTAGAAAAAAGAACAAAAACAAAACAAATTAAGAAGCAGATCAACACAAAACAGTAAATTTTTTGACAGCTAACAATAAGATGTAGGTATTTATAATTCATGCATTATTAATTCCCATCAATTCTCAATTCTGAATGAAATTTAACATTGATTTAAAAGTTATCCTACAAATCAAGTTGAAAATTGTATACACAGAAAAAATCAGTTATTATGATATCATGCACGCAGAAGAGGTTTTGTTCTACAAGCATGTACCTAAATACTGGTTGGGCCAACTGAAGACAACCAACACCTGCAAAAGTGTTGATGCGTGGTATTCATCTCTACATCAGTCAATCATTAGCTAGCCAGTAACCATCCAATAATCTCTAGAATTTCAATTAATTGTATTTAGGGTTAGTAGCAGCCCTTTGTTAACTTCTGAAAGAACTTGGACAAGAAGAGAGATCATAAAGATGACATTTATTTATGATTGAAAATGATTAAGCCTGTACCCAATAAACATTGCTCCTTAAAAAAAAAACACTATCCATGTATTCTGGGGTTCTACCCCAGAATACATGGATAGTGTTTTTTTTGTTGTTTTGGTTTTTTGTTGTGTTGGTTGGCAGCTGACAACATGGTTATTGGTTTGGTTTGGACTAGTATCACCCAGATATTAAATGGTACATCCAATATAGAAAAACAATAAAACTAGTGAAACAACTCATGGCTTTATTGCTGAAAACGATTTATTCCAGCCGACCTTGGTATGGACTCTAAGAGAAGAGATCTAAGAGTGGTCTCTAAACAAAATTTAGTTTTACAATAATAACACTAGCAATAAGGACTAGTATACTACTACTATTACTAGCATACTTTTCATTGAATATAGTGTCACAAATTAGTAATTAAGATTTGTAAATTCCTATTAGAATTAATCAAAATATTAGATTTAGTGAAAGAATGATTTGAAACAAAACAATTTGACCTACATAATTTATGCTGTTTATTATGTCTGTCTTTTTCTTATACTGTAATGCTACAACACCTTGATTCAAACCAACCATAGTTACAACATTATCATTACTTTCATGCAGTTTCAATGAAGTAGTTTGAAGCACTGTAAACATATGGGTCAATGACCTACTTTATACCTCTGTGTTTCACTTTGATCTTTATTTTTCTTATCTCATTTAAATTCTCATACCACCAACTAAGGGAGTTATTGATTCAATTTTATATTTAATATTGGAAGCAAAGCTCAAAATCTTGAAATAATTTATTTGTAAAAAAATATGTTTGATTTTAAATGTACTGAATGCATCCTTCACAAGAAAGTAACAATATGAGCATAATAACAGTGAGCTAACTAGATACATTACTATGTTCAGGTCTATTTATGTGTCTGTAATGCTTAAAATAAACAATACATTAGTTTCAGTTCAGGACTTGCTTGTTTTCCAGTTAGCTTGTGTAAATGCATTACAAGTGTAAGGTTATGACAGATTATTTTCATTTATAACCTATCTCTAGTGCACATAGGAGTCATAGGGCCAAGTCTGGGGCACAAGCATTAAATAGAAACCTTCTAATAAGAGATAAGGGTAACGGCGCTAGAAGCGCGCGCCGAAAATAGATAAGGACCCACCTTTGAGCAGAGGCAGAGCCTGTAGTTCCACATCTTGCGTATTGCGGTATCGAGAGGAACCCTGAGACTTCTTCGTCTTTTTCTTCAACGACCGCTTGGCGAAAGGATCAATCCTGTCCACAAATGTTCCCGAAGACATTTTGGCAGTAAAAAGTGTCCCAATTGACAATAGGTAGACTGTGTATCAATGCGAACTTTGTTTTGATGCGGATAGTGTCATGATCTGGGCCAGTCCACGAGACGAACGCGCACTTCCCGTAAGGTCGGAGCACAATATTAGAGCCTAAACAAACATTCCTTCGTCACACATGACGGTAATGGAGTGGTCACACTCAGGCCATTCTTTACACACTTCAAGATTCCACAACAGTTACGTAATTTTAAAACGTCTTTATCGCTAAAATGACACAAATGCAGCAAGGAACAATTTGATTCACAATTTCAGTTTTATTTTCTGAGGCGTGTCACGAATAGATGAAGGCAGAAGTCACATATACATACAAGCCTCGTGTAATATCAGCCGGTCAGTCAATGACAATAATTTCTTGGCAATAATCACTAGAGATTTCTCACAGTTTTATAAGTAACAACACGTAAAACAACGAAACAAAACAGTTATCGTCCTGTTTGGACGTAATCGGAAACTTATGCGGTGATGACACGGACTAAAATTTTAACACCAAAAATCTATCATCTTCTCGCCATCGCTCACCATCCGTTTCGACAACGAAACAGGACGCATTTTATAACGCTTTGCACTTGATTTAACCCGCAACAAATTAGTGAATTTGATCGTTTCGATAGAATTGCAGTAACATAAAAACGATTAATTGAATGTGTTAAATCTCTAAAAGATTATCATCACGAATTGCTGCGAAAACGCTACACTCATAGAAAAGTACCTACTTCTGAAAATAGATGGAGATAGAAAATGTTCAGTTAGACAAACCACGAACTTTTAATTTTATTGCGTAGATTTGATTGAAAAATTATTTATAAAATGCAAACTAAATCAATAACTAAGATTGTTAAGACTAACTAATTTAAGGTTTTATCTATTACGTTATAAATAAAACTTATAATAATATAAGTGCATTAAATGAATCAATAACTTCCGTCCACAGAGAATAATAACATAACAGAGTATGTCAGTTTTGCTTCGTCAACGGTTCTTGTTTGCAAGATTGAACGTAAAGAAAGATGTGATGTGGGAACCATTTTTACTTTTTTATTTGATTGATCCACAATCGCCGCTAGCGAATGTTGGCATTTCACATAGTTTTTCATATTCATACATTCGTACATTCCGCTCTGCAATATTTGAATAATGGTACAATATTAAATAACAAATAGGTAGTCGTCGCAATTCAGATTCATGTGGATGACTTTATTGTTGGAAATCATGTCGATTAGACAACACTACGTGTAGTAAAGAAGAATCCCATGTGAAAAGCCAACATGAATACATGATTAGAGTGGCGTCCGGAACCACTCCGGAACGTAATTGAACGTATTGATACGCACCATAGATAAATAAAACTATCATTCCTTTTCAACATTTAATTGTCTCTGATTTATTCACTTTTTAAATTTAATCTCTATAGTCTATGGTATTTGGCTTTGGAAGAAAGTAGCTTTCTAAAGATTTTAGCCAGTTTAAAATTTTGAAGTTATTGGTAATTTCGATTACCATTTCATTGATATCCATAAAGTATTAGTTACCATTTTGAACACCCAAGTTTGAACTCTCGATTTGCAGTGCCAGGTTTCATGGAGAAATAATTTAGAAAGCAACATGGAAGCGCTGACAGTTCCGCCATGAATGCAAAATAAATAGAAATTGTGAAGGTTTGAAACGTAAATATCTTACCATTGTATAGATCATAATGCTATTGTTTATATTTATTCAAAACAATGACGATATGACGCCAACTAATCGTATAATATGCGACTGTTAAAATTATGTCACCAACTCGGAAGAAAGTCCCCTGCTTTGCATTCATTCGTTGCTTGCATTTCGTTTTGTACACGTTATATTGATCTTCTAAGTTCATCAGCTTTTCCTTAATACTAAAAAGTCAACTCCAATCGTTATTTTGAATACATCAATGCATATAGTGATAACAATACTATTCCCATTAGCATCAATACCAGGGATGATAGCCATCACAGGGCTATTGTCTCTTTGCTGAATGTCTTTTGAATGCTGTATGTTATGTTAAAATTCCATCTAGAAAATTAATAGTCAACTTGTGTCACTCTGTAAATAACTTTGTTTCAGCAGCTGGTCCACAGTCAAACTGGCTAGACACTTCACAATGTTGAGAGGTGGGCGTGGAGGCCGTCACAGTCCGGAGCTGTATCCTCATACGCTGAAGTGTTCCAACGCAAGTGACACAAGTTCGGCTTACAGTGGCAGTGACACTATGACCTCTGTACACAGCTCTCTCGACATGGATATGGAAGTGGACCTGTCAGGGCTCTTGGAGTCCATTGTGGACTCTGATGAGGAAGAAGATTTGGAGGAGAGTATGGACAGCCTCACAGTGCGTGATGCAGTTCGAGAGTGTTTGGAAAAAGATCCCACAGAAAGGACAGAGGAAGATATTGAAATACTACTTGAATTCACACAACATTTGAAAGCATTCACTAACATGACCCTAACTGTAAGAAGGGCATTGTGTACTAAAATGGTATTTGCAGTGGTTGAAAAGGCAGGAACTATAGTCATGAATGATGGAGAAGAACATGATTCATGGTCTGTCCTTATCAATGGCCATGTAGGTATTGAACATCCCAATGGTGAAATAGAATACCTAAATGTAGGTGACAGCTTTGGAATGGCTGAAGCAACTCTTGAAAAATTATATCATAGAGGCATAATGACTACTCGATGTGATGACTGCCAGTTTGTGTGTGTCACACAAGATGACTTTTATCGCATCTTGCATCAAGGAGAGGAAAATATAAAAAGACATGAAAACGAAAATGGGGTTGTAGTTTTGGTAACTGAATACCGAGGGACAGCAGGAGAGTCAAGCCGTCTTCTGGGGCAGGTGGTGATAAGAGGCACTCCAGAACAGCTGATGTTGCAGCTTATTGCAGATAACTCAAGGGATTCTACTTATGTGGAAGATTTCCTTTTAACACATAGGACCTTCATTGAAAGTCCACTTGTGGTTGCTAAGCAACTTCTTGCCTGGTTTTTGGACCCTACCATTCGTGATCGAGTCACTAGAGTGGTCTTACTTTGGGCAAATAACCATTTTTCTGATTTTGAAACAGACCCAACAATGATGGATTTTCTTGAGTGTTTTGAAATGTCACTGGAAAGAGAAAAAATGGAGAGTCAGTCCAGGCTACTCAACTTGGCATGCTCAGCCAAAGCTAGAGTTAGGAGTATAACTTTATCACGCCCCACAAGAGATGAACCGTTGAACTTTACCATCATTGGTGGATATGAAAGAGGCTATGGAATATTTATACAAAAGGTGGAAAAACATTCAAAAGCTGAAGATGTAGGATTAAAAAGAGGAGATCAAGTTTTGGAAGTAAATGGCCAGTCATTCCAGCATGTCAGTCATGCGAAAGCAATGGAAATTATTACATCTTCAACACATTTAAGTATCACAGTAAAAAGCAACTTGTTAGATTTCAAAGAAATGCTTAAAAAACCTGAAAATTCCCCACGGCAAAGAGGTTGTGCTAACATGGTCCGGTGGCAGACAGATCCTCGTGCAAGATTATCTACAGCGGAGCTGTTGAGTGATAATCCTATAACACTAAATCCTGCATTCCAATCTCCTACTAAGAAACCACCACCAATGAATATAAAAAAGGAACCACAAAAGGGTTTCATGACACTGGGCCCAAAAAGACGATTTCAAAAAGCTTTAATGAAAATGAATATATTACCAAAAAATACAATTGCTGATGTATTACACAGTGATGATAGTATTCTTTCTAATTCAGAATCTTTGCACAAAGCCAATAGCAGCAGTTCATTCTACAGCTCTCATAGCAACCCAGACTTGATATCAATCTGTTATGATGAATATCAATCCTCAGATTATCCTGAGCATGTTCTTAAAGTTTACAGGGCTGATCAAACTTGCAAATACCTTCTGGTTCATAAGGAAACAACAGCCAGAGAGGTTGTGATGTTGTCACTAAAGGAATTTGGCATTACTGATCCCAGTACAAATTTTTCCCTGTGTGAAGTGTCTGTTGCCCAAGGAGGCATAATTAAACAACATCGCTTGCCAGATCAACTACAAAATCTAGCTGATAGAATTGGGCTTAGCTCTAGGTATTATTTGAAGACTAATGGAATAAGTGAAACCCTAGTACCTGATGATATGGCTCCTGAGCTCTTGAGAGACAGTGTGGTTCACTTTCTGCAGCTGAATGCTGTGGAAGTTGCTACACAGCTCACCTTGCAAGATTTCTGCATATTTTGTCAAATAGAAAGCACAGAGTATGTAGATGACCTGTTTGAATTAAAGAGTAGGTATGGGACACCTATGCTGACTCAATTTGCAGAACTTGTCAATAAGGAAATGTTTTGGGTGGTCACTGAAGTTGTTAATGAGCAAAACATTGTTCGACGGTCGAAAATTATAAAACAATTCATAAAAGTTGCCCGTCAATGTAAAGAATATAGAAATTTCAACTCAATGTTTGCAATAATTTCGGGATTGGGACACGGGGCAGTGTCCAGACTGAGAATGACTTGGGAAAAACTACCCACGAAATACTATAAATTGTTCACAGATTTACAAATGCTAATGGATCCCTCGAGAAATATGTCAAAATACAGACAATTAGTGTCGACTGAGCAAGGTAGGGTGCCCGTTGTACCTTTCTACCCTGTGGTAAAGAAAGATCTGACTTTTATTCATTTGGGAAATGACACGACAATGGAAGGCATGGTGAACTTTGAAAAATTACGAATGATTGCAAAGGAAGTGAGAACGTTGACCAACATGTGCACTCCGGGTGGAGTTCAACAAGGACAAGTTACAGTGAAAAGAAGGAAAAAGTCTTCTAATGTACCCAATCACAAGAAAATGTTTGAAGAAGCGCAGATGGTGCGTCGGGTGAAAGCGTACCTGAACCGCATGCACGTGGAGACTGACGAGGACCGCCTGCACGCGATGTCCGTGGAGTGCGAGGGCGCGGGGCCGGCGCCCGCCGTGCCGCGCCGCCGCCACCCCTCGCCCTCGCTCTCCACCACCAGCAGCGCCTCTTCGGCAAGCGAGAGCAAGAAAAGTTTTGCGGGAAACAAGTTCGGGACCGCCTCGCCCCAGGCGGTCCGAAAACTTTTAGCCCTGTCCGAACCGGCCAAAACTAGGCCGCACCAGCCGCGTCCGCCGCCGCCGGGGCCTTCGCCATGCTCGCACCGGCGCGACGGGCCGGCGCCGGGCGTGTGTTGCCCGCGCACGGCGCACGAGCGCTCGCACTCGGACACGCCGACGCCGCTGCCAGTGGACCTGAGCGCGGAGAGTAGCAGCGTCACGTCGCTGGTGAACCTACCGTTGCGCAAAACGGGCTCGGCGACGTCCAGCGACAGCGGGCACGGCTCGTGCGGCGCGCGGCCCGTACCGCCGCCGCGCATGCCCTACACGCTGGCGGCGCAGGTGGCGCGCCTGGAACGCCTGAGCCGCGCGCACTCGCACGAGGGTGTCACGCGCCCCTACGACTACTACCAAGACGCGGCTGACGACGACGACGACGACCAGCAGGTATCCGCGGTCTGAACGCCCCGAAGCCCGCTCGCTCCCTCGCTCCTCCATCAATGTCTATTTATGTTTATTTAGTTCACCATTTTGTAATCTCACTAGAGAGCACGAGTTAAATTTTTGTCTCATAAACTATAATATATTGTTATTATTAAAATGTGTATGTACCCCTAATATAAGTCTAAAGACTGTATATTATTAATATCTTAGGATCCTAGTGTTATATAATGTAAAATTCCATTATTGTAAGTGATACCTCTTCTATTTTTAATGATAATGTGACCCACCATTTTCCAGTTTTATCTAGAGATGTTCGATATAAGTATGCTATACTGATCATAGTGATGTGTATCTGGATGTTGGTATCTCTACATTCCGTTAATTGTATATTAATTGATGTAGTACTCATTCTCTTATTTATAATATGAAACCTAGACCAAATAATAAATTAATGTACCTTTTATCATTATTATGACACAAAATAATTTAATGATTAATTTTGTCATAGTATGTAATTTGTGGTAGCTTTGAGGACCAATAATAAGTTTGTTTACATGATTGTTTCTTACAATGCTCGAATTATGTTGATATCCAGTTTTTTAATCATGAACTATGATTGTAAATAATAAAATTATAATTATTAAACTCATTTATTGTGTTTTACTGTACAATCTGTATTATCTGTACTGTGCTAAGTAGTCTAATTCTAAGGGGTGTAGTTGAGGTGCAGGTATAACGAGGCTGTGCAGAGGAGCCCCGAGTTCACACTCTCTCATTGCCTCCAGGGTCATGACAGCTATCTTCTGGTCAGGAGCACCAACACGGCTGAGGCCCACGGCTATACACTCTGTCTTAATACCTTAAAACAAATAGATACATTTGTAGCAATAGCTAAGTGTACAACTCACCACCATATCAAACATCTATTGAACTGATACAAGAGTGAAAAGAACCAAACTAAAACATGATCCTTCATTACAAAATTAGTGTGATTAATTTATTAATGCGCTTTTATGAAAGTAACCACCTACCAAATAAACTAGATTGCTTTGGCATTGGAATGGAAATTAAAATACTGACCTGTATCAGGGTTGTTCTCAATTATCTGCACTAATTGGTCTGCTGCTTCTCGTACTGACATGAACTTTGGATCCATGTATTGGCGAACTTTCTTTGTTAGTGATTCCTCTGTGGGCTCCTTAACTTTAATATCTAAAAAAAATTATATATTTTACAAAAACAATTAAAGGTGTGATGATGTTACTTTTTTTTACTATTATGGGTGTACACTTGACCGCCATCTCGCGTGATGTTAAGCGATGATGCGGTCTACGATGGAGCGTATTTACCTAGAAGAAACCGATTCACTCTCGATTTAAGACACAAAGATTGTAACCAACAGGGAAAACCCACTCAGGTAACGTATTCCACAGCCTAGACGTTCTTATCACAGCTTTTGTGATAAGAACGTCTAGGAGTCAAATTCGTTCTCATTTTAAATTAATATAGGGGTAGGTAACTCACGTGATGTCCAGTCAGTCTAGTCTGACATTCTATGGTCTGACTTAAGTTTCGGCCACGTCCGGCGGCCTTTTTCAAGGAGAGTTGGCCCGTTTGAGTGCCAAACGAGCAGCGGTAGCGTGCGTGCACTCTCCTTGAAAAAGGCCGCCGGATGTGGCCGAAACTTAAGTCGGACTAGACTGAATGTACATCACGTGAGTTACCCGTATATTCATTTAAAATGTGTAATAACCACGTTGCTTTTCTTACTAAATTTGTTTCTCTTCGTTCGTACTAAAAAAGTGAAAAGAAGTTTTTTACAGCGTATCTGCTTGATAGACAGTGGGAATTATATTTCACGAAATGACGAAAACCAAGAAACTAGCTTTGCGATCGGGTTTTTGGCGGGATTTTTTTTTTGCTATGTTGATTAGGAAGGTATACCTACGCATAAACTTGTGTTGAATGGCATCTTTTTTTTTATTGCATAGCTTTTATCGCGGGCCTGGGGACCGAATTTTAGTGATCGTGCATCTCTTTCTTATGTTCACAAGAAAGAGGGATGGAAGACCGTAACGCTGTCTTCGACACTCGGTCATTCGACTTTGAATCTTATTTGTATGACCTTTACAGACTAAATGCTCTTAGCAGTGTTGCTAACTTAACGGATTTCCCGTGATATTTTTTAGGGTAAACAAATGTCACTCTTAAAAGCAATTCCGAAAAATTGTTAACATCCCTATTGCTTATGTTGATAAAAATGCATGCAACATGCAATAGCTTTACCGCGGGAGTCTCCGAGTGCCACACTTCTTTTTTTAATTAACCCTTGGCAGCTGGCCGCGATTCGCCTATACTACTGAGCTGACTATTCGGGTTGGCGCCGGGCGCAGGACCCAAAAGGAACCTAACCTATGTAAAATCTATTGATATGCTAGTGCTGTAGCATGGGATAATACCTGGGACGCATTACGGCTGCTAGCACAAGGGCGCCTCAGACGGCTCGGCCTCGGCTCGGACTAGTGCCGGGGGGACATAGTGTTTGGCACCTCTTGGTGCCCTAGCGGAGTGGGTTGAATGGCATCTACTTGAACCAGTTTTTATTTTGACGTAGGTAAAACACATTAAAATGAAAGATCATTTCCTTACATAGAAAAATCGTCAAAAAAAAGTTTTTTTTGGCGGGAAAATAGTTTGGAAGTATTGAAATTAAAAAACAATACTATCGAATGCAGTTTTTTCGTGTTTCTTATATCTTATACATTTAATTATAGCTTAAAATGTAATAGCTCCTAGACCACTAGAGATCCAAGCACATTAATTATAACCAAACGATACCGCTAGAAGCGTCTTGAAACGATCTTGAAAATAATGGTCTTAAACAGGTAGAAGTAAGGTGGCACTTCATATGCCGAATCGTAAGCATCGCACTAAGGTACCCTGATACCCGTTTTCCCGTCAAAATTGTAAACGTGAGTCGCCAGAGTATCAAGCGAATAGGTTGGCATTTGACCACCAATTCGTCTGATGGTAATCGACGGTTTGGTCGAATGACGCACACTGACCTAGAAACTTTAATTACTGTTTTACTTTGATTATACACTTGTCTAGATAGACCGTTCGACCGTAGAAACACCAATAACAATATTAGCCAAATGTTGCCTGATAAGCTCGATCTGTCAGTTCAGTTGCGACACTGACGTTGTGCGGTAAACACGTGTTTTGTGACCCTTGAATATGACGATTTACGCTATAAAAGTCCGCAAAATTACAACGGACGATTTAAAACAATTAAAACGTTAGCTATCATCGTTAAGAAACCTTTACATTATCATTAAGCTACAGAAACAATTGATTTAAAAAAATATATGTCGCAGGACAGCGTCATTTGACGCCTGATAGGATTAGCAGGCGCGATCCCACCTCGAATTTCGGAGGGGGTCACCAGTAGGAATACAATAAATCGAGTACAAAATACTTGACTAGTAGCGCCCCACGATTTTATCCACGTAGTTCCCGTTCCAATGGTTTTCCCAAGTTAAAAATAGTCTATGTACTATCAGATATATTTTTTTAGATTTTTAGTTTAACATATACAATTTGGGGGGGGGGGGTCATGTCCCCTGTGACCCCCCCCTCGGACCGCGCATGGGTATTAGTTTATAAATTATCTTTGAGAGCAACTAATTCATAGCCTTTATACCTACTTATCTTCAAATGAATTTGTGACTCACGAAAGACCTTGAATCCTCAAAATCGGATAAGTGTCCTTACATAACTAAGACTAGTTTACAAGTTAAGATTAATTAACAAAACTAGTAAAGAATACCTAGTAAACATAGTGTGTGCAAGTTCCTTGAGAAATTGCCAACAATCTTCTCAAAAAAGCTGTCCGGTCTCCACGTATCTGTCCAGTATGGTATAGACACAGTCTCACCAAAGTTGTACAGTTGTAATCCACAGCAACTCACTGCATTCATTATAGATGCATTGTGAACTATCTAAAAACCAAAGGAAAAAATTAATATATTACTGTTAAATTTTCCACCATGAAATTATTAGATAAAGAAGGTTCTTTACCTAATAATTTCCTTGGAGAGGTTACAAATGCCCAAAGTAAGTTTGTTATGCTTTCGCGTTTTGCACACATTTCTTGCTGATATTAAAAGTAACCTAGGCTACTTTTATCCCAGTAAAATAACAGGATCAGGTACTATGCGGGTGACACCGCAGGGCACTGCTAGTCATGCATATTTTTACAATGTTCAAAAGGAGCATTATATTTAAAACATTTTCATAAGTATAATGAGTAATTGCAATTGACAAGCCTTTAAGGAAACATCTGTGAAACCTCACAATTCATCATCATGTGTTTACACTTATAGGATAAGTGTGTAAAGATCATCATTCTGTGGTTGGTACAATACATTTCACCTCACAATTAAAACTTTGGTTTAATATTATTATAATACATAATTTAAATATTTACACTAAAAAATAATTCTATAACAATGTAGTCATAACAATAGCCAACAAAAACAAATTTTCTAAATACCATTTCATAGCTTATAAAATTTTAGTAAATTTACTTAATTATCTGTTGTCAGAAAATTTGGTTCTTAGGTCATTATTTAGTATGATCCTTTTTTTAATCTTTTATGAGGCTGTCTATGATTCTGACCTTATAACTCCACAACTCTACAAAACTGACTATTACAGGACTGCAATTGGGTCAGTTCATTGGTTGCCACCTAGAAACCACTTTAAGAGACCTCTCACGTCGTCGCACGAAATTCAAAAAGTTTGTGTTCCGAATTTTCCATCTTTAGTTATCTAGAAAAAGATAATTACGTTCAAAAAATAGGCCGATCTTTCTTGTTGACGTTTCCTTGTTTCAATTTTCCTAATAATAATTCCTTTGGTCGTAGGGAACGATCTCCCATGACCATTTCGCCGAAAAGTCGCCGCCGTGTCAGTTTCAGACTTTTAAATCTACATTTTGAGTATCATCAAAATTTATACTTAAAAAAATATGGGGAACATCATACACATATTTTATTAATTCAGACATGTTACATAATTCTGAATTTTGGTCCCATTTATTAGTAAAAAAAACAAAATCATGAGCCAATTTTAAGTTTTATATTGCAGTTTTAGCGTTGTCTCTGTCTAAAATACACAATAATTCCAAAATAAAAATTAGACACGATAATACTTTGTTCTTTGTAGAATCCAATTTTATAGTTACTTTTCAAATCGTAGTTGTCAATTTAAAAAAAATATAAATTACCAGCAGTCTAAATTACAATAAATTACGCTGCGCCGTAGTATGCCGCGAGCGGCCGTTGGAGGAGGACCTGCATTAGTTAGCGTGGGAGTCGGTTACGTAATATTTCGCGCGTTTATGACAAAAACTAGAATAATTATAGTGCGACCACAAAATTTTAAGTCGTTTGGCGTTTTATAACGTTTCATTCTGATTTTTCGGATCGGACCACCACATTTGATCTTGTTTACTTCTTGAAGAAGCAGAATCTGTCAATTTTTTTTTGACGTGGCAACATCTAATAAGTCGATGAACGCTGGTCGTATGCACGAAAATGGGATGACTCATTGTCTCGTTAAGCCCATTGTCCCGTTACGCTCGTTGTCCCGACCTTTGTTCTTTGTAGAATCCAATTTTATAGTTACTTTTCAAATCATAGTTGTCAATTTAAAAAAATATAAATTACCAGCAGTCTAAATTACAATAAATTACGCTGCGCAATTTAGTATGCCGCGAGCGGCCGTTGGAGGAGGAGGAGCATTAGTTGGCGTGGGAGTCGGTTACGTAATATTTCGCGCGTTTTTCTAGAATAAAACCACAAAATTTTAAGTCGTTTGGCGACGTTTATTCTGATTTTATTTGATCTTGTTTACTTCTTGAAGAAGCAGAATCTGTCAATTTTTTTTTGACGTGGCAACATCTAATAAGTCGATATGCACGAAAATGGGATGACTCATTTCGTTAAGCCCATTGTCCCGTTACGCTCGTTGTCCCGTTGCGTTACGGTAAATTATTCTTGCATTTCAAACTCTGATTTAGTATAATTTCAAGAATTTATACTTTTAACTGAAGGTTAATTTTCATGCGGTGGATCTTAGCTTTGTTGGGATAATATTGATTAAAGATGGCCGCCTCCACAAAATGGTGGAATAAATATTTCTTCATTTTCATTCATCTACCTCAATATGGGTATCAAATGAAAGGGCATGGCTAGTAGAATACTGCGCACATTTCAAACCCAAGATGGCTGCCACCATAAAATGGCGAATGACATTACCAATTTTTTCACTTCTACCTCAATATGGGTATCAAATGAAAGGCCTTTTCTAGTAGAATACTACGCGCTATGACAAATTTCAAATACAAAATGGCCGCCACCACAAAATTGCGAATGTCATTATTTTTTACTACTGCTACTTCAATATGGGTAACAAATGAAAGGACTTGACAAATAAAATACTATGCACTATGACAAATTTCAAATCCAAGATGGCCGCCACCACAAAATGGCGAATGTCATTATTTTTTACTACTACCTCAATATGGGTAACAAATTTAATGCAAGGACTTGAATAGTAGAATACTATGCACTGTCACAAATTTCAAATCCAAGATGGCCGCCACCAGAAAATGGCGACTGACATTATTTTTTACTACTACCTCAATATGGGTAACAAACGAAAGGGCTTGACTAGTAGAATACTATGCACTGTCACAAATTTCAAATCCAAGATGGCCGCCACCACAAAATTGCGAATGTCATTACTTTTCACTACTACCTCTATACCATGACCAATGACCATGACCATGAATGACCAATTACAACGACCATGAGGAACGAATATGACCAATGACCGTTTCGACGTGTTTGAGCAACGAACTTCCAATATTAATTAATCACCATTAATTTTTACTACTACCTGAATATAGGTATCAATTTAAAGGGCTTGACTAGTAGAATACTACGCACTATGATAAATTTGAAATCCAAGATGGCCGACACCACAAAATCGCGAATGTCATTATTTTTTACTACCACCTCAATATGGGTAACAAATGAAAGGGCTTGACAAGTAGAATACTATGCACTGTCACAAATTTCAAATCCAAAATGGCCGCCACCACAAAATTGCGAATGTCATTACTTTTCACTACTACCTCTATACCATGACCAATGACCATGACCATGAGGAACGGATATGACCAATGACCACGACCAATGACCATGAGCAATGGCCATGACCAATGACCGTTCCGACCAAGGTATCAATTTAAAGGGCTTGACTATGAATTTTAAGAACGGCAAAGGACAAGTAGAATACTATGCACTGTCACAAATTTCAAATCCAAAATGGCCGCCACCACAAAATTGCGAATGTCATTACTTTTCACTACTATACCATGACCAATGACCATGACCATGAGGAACGGATATGACCAATGACCACGACCAATGACCATGAGCAATGGCCATGACCAATGACCGTTCCGACGTGTTTGAGCAACGAACTTCCAATATTAATTAATCACCATTAATTTTTACTACTACCTCAATATAGGTATCAATTTAAAGGGCTTGACTATGCACTATGACAAATTTCAAATCCAATTTTAAATTTCAAGATGACCGCCACCACAAATGGCGACTGTCATTATTTTTTACTACCACCTCAATATGGGTAACAAATGAAAGGGCTTGACTAGTAGAATACTACGCACTATGATAAATTTCAAATCCAAGATGGCCGCCACCACAAAATCGCGAATGCCATTATTTTTTACTACCACCTCAATATGGGTAACAAATGAAAGGGCTTGACTAGTAGAATACTATGCACTATGACAAATTTCAAATCCAAGATGGCCGCCACCACAAAATCGCGAATGCCATTATTTTTACTACCACCTCAATTTGGGTAACAAATGAAAGGGCTTGACTAGTAGAATACTATGCACTATGACAAATTTCAAATCCAAGATGGCCGCCACCATAAAATTGCGAATGTCATTATTTTTCACTACTACCTCTATACCATGACCAATGACCATGACCATGACCAATTACAATGACCATGAGGAACGGATGGCCGCCACCACAAAATCGCGAATGTCATTATTTTTACTACCACCTCAATATGGGTAACAAATGAAAGGGCTTGACTAGTAGAATACTATGCACTATGACAAATTTCAAATCCAAGATGGCCGCCACCATAAAATTGCGAATGTCATTACTTTTCACTACTACCTCTATACCACTATGACCATGACCATGACCAATGACGGATATGACCAATGACTACGACCAATGACCATGAGCAATGGCCATGACCAATTACTGTTCCGACGTGTTTGAGCAACGAACTTCCAATATTAATAATTCATCATACATTTTTACTACTACCTCAATATAGGTATCAATTTAAAGGGCTTGACTATGCACTATGACAAATTTCATATCCAAGATGGCCCCCACCACAAAATGGCGACTGTCATTATTTTTTACTACCACCTCAATATGGGTAACAAATGAAAGGGCTTGACTAGTAGAATACTATGCACTGTCACAAATTTCAAATCCAAGATGGCCGCCACCACAAAATTGCGAATGTCATTATTTTTCACTACTACCTCTATACCATGACCAATGACCATGACCATGAATGACCAATTACAACGACCATGAGGAACGAATATGACCAATGACTACGACCAATGACCATGAGCGATGGCCATGACCAATGACTGTTCCGACGTGTTTGAGCAACGAAATTCCAATATTAATTAATCATCATTAATTTTTACTACTATCTCTGTGGTGGCGGCTATCTTGGATTTGAAATTTGTGACAGTGCATAGTATTCTACTATTCAATCCCTTTCATTTGTTACCCATATTGAGGTGGTAGTAAAAAATAATGACAGTCGCCATTTTGTGGTGGCGGCCATCTTGGATTTGAAAATTCGTCATAGTGCATAGTATTTTATTTCAAGCCCTTTCATTTGTTACCCATATTGAGGTGCTAATTTCCCCATTAATCCTTTATTCGCCACCAGTAGTCAGCCACATGTTAAAATAATGACACATTTTGTGGTGGCGGCCATCTTGGATTTGAAACATTAGTCTAAAAAGTTGTTTGCAGCCCTCTTAGCCAATCAGTTCAAATGTAAAAATTTCATTTGTTACCCATATTGAGGTAGTGGTAAAAATAATGACAATCGCCATTTTGTGGTGGCGGCCATCTTGGATTTGAAATTTGTCATAGTGCGTAGTGTTCTACTAGTCAAGCCCTTTTATTTGATACCCATATTGAGGAAGTAGTGAAAAGAAATGTATCTCACCATTTTGTGGTGGCGGCCATCTTGGATTTGAAATTTGTCATTGTGCATAGTATTTTACTCGTCAAGTCTTTTATTTGATACCCATATTGAGAAAGTAGGAAAAAGAAATTTCGCCATTTTGTGGTGGCGGCCATCTTGGATTTGAAATTTATCATTGTGCATAGTATTTTTACTCGTCAAGTCCTTTCATTTGATACCCATATTGAGGGAGTAGTGAAAAATTAAATGTATTTCGCCATTTGTGGTGGTGGCCATCTTGGATTTGAAATTTGTCATAGTGCATAGTATTCTTCTGGTCAAGCTCTTTCATTAAATTTGATACCCATATTGAGGTAGACTATGAAGAAATATTTAGTCCACCATTTTGTGGAGGCGGCCATCTTGAATCGATATTAACCAAACATAGCTAAGAACCAATGCACAAAAATTAACCTTTAAATAAAATGAAATTATACTAGTAATCAGATTTTTAAGAAGCAAGAATAATTTATCGTAACTTAACGGGACAAAGAACGTAAAGGGACAATAAGTCATCAAAGTGCACAAGCGTAGAGAATGTATTTCGCCATTTTGTGGTGGCGGCCATCTTGGATTTGAAATTTATCATTGTGCATAGTATTTTACTCGTCAAGTCCTTTCATTTGATACCCATATTGAGGAGTAGTGAAAAATTAAATGTATTTCGCCATTTTGTGGTGGCGGCATCTTGGATTTGAAATTTGTCATAGTGCATAGTATTCTACTGGTCAAGCTCTTTCATTAAATTTGATACCCATATTGAGGTAGACTATGAAGAAATATTTAGTCCACCATTTTGTGGAGGCGGCCATCTTGAATCGATATTAACCAAACATAGCTAAGAACCAATGCACAAAAATTAACCTTTATAAAAATGAAATTATACTAGTAATCAGATTTTTAAGAAGCAAGAATAATTTATCGTAACTTAACGGGACAAAGAACGTAAAGGGACAATAAGTCATCAATTTTCGTGCATGCAGCCAGCGTTCATCGATTTAGTAGACGTTGTCACGTCAGAAAATCTTATCAAAATTTTTAGTACACTGCCGTTACGGCTCAAGATCGTTCTGTCCGCCTAAATGCTCGAGTTGAATCAAACGGACGCACGCTGACAATGTTGCAGGATTTTACCTAAAGTTGAGTTCTGTCGTTTCGTGAGAGGGCTCTTAACATTTGTGTGCTTCCAATAATAGTTTAATACAAAGTATTTGGTTTGGTATTAATGGTTGCCTGAGGATGTTATTTCGGCAAAGTCATTAAACTCTTTTAAGAACAAACGTGACTTGAACAAACTTGAATTGGCTATGTAAGACTGTACGTGCCTAGGTACTTATATTACCACAATAATATATAGATATTATTTTAATAGAATAATTTAATTTAGATAGTAACAGTATTAAATATAATAGATAGTAACAATAATGCCCCTATACAGCATTTTATTAATTTTGTGATGTACATTATTTTATATTTTCAATGACATTATATTTTTTGCAAATGACGAGATATATTAATACTATGTTCAGCAATTAGTTTCTAATGAAATTTGTTACTAATTCTAATGTATGTTTTTAATATGTCAATAATGGATAGTAAAAGACAAAATCATTTTAACAGACAATTACCTATAATTTGTTATTTCAACACTGAGATATAGGCACATCAGCTAAAGCTGCTCGCCTATTAATAAATAAATAAATAAATATATGTATATCCTTTACCTGCGTTTCTACACCAAACTGTTTAGCCCTCAATAACATATCTGTGTGAGTAGTAGCTCCTAATGGATCACCAACTACCAAAAGTGCAATATCTTTGATCTTTGCATCTTTCAGTATTTCGTCAATTTTGCTCTCACAGAGCTCCCTGTCTGCTAGTACCAAAGGTCTTCCATAGAATTCTTCCTATAAAATTAAAATAATTAAATTTAGATAAATTCCTGATACAAATTACTTATTAGCTCCAGGTAATCAATGGATAACCAGTTGACTAAACGAAACCAGTCCAGTCCAGAAAAAAAGGTCCAGTAGTGGTAGGACTCTTGGCAGAGTCCGCCTGGGAAAGTACCACACCTTTGCCAGTTATTCTACCACCAAGCAGTAACGTGCAAACATTACTGTGTTCCGGTTTGAATGGCAATGTTTCCAGAGAAATTACAGGGCTTAGAGATATAACATCTTAGATCTCTAGGTGACGAGCGCAGTGCAATGCTAGGTAATGAGATTAGGACTCTTCATGTTCCAATAGCTGCGTGTCACTGTGCTGTTATGTGGCAAGCATGTTGCTTACTATCAGGCACATGTCTTGCTTGTCTCGTAACTTTTTATTTAAAAAACTAAAATAAAAATATTAATAACATTTCCAACATAATTACAAGCCATAAATACATAGCCAAGATAAATACATTGCCAATAAGCGCATGTTCGGCACGCTTCCGACTGGTAGTGGGCTTGATAATGTTGATTATCTTTAGACCTTCATTAGTCCATGGACCATGGATAATTTGATTATCCAGATGTGCTTAGTGTTATTAGTTATAGTAAGGTAAAGTAGTGTAATGTAGTTCTCAGCGTAATTTGGTTTTGTTAATAAAGTTCTGCACGTTAAAAACTAAATCATAACCACGAATATAAACATTTTACACATTCTTACCAAAACTTCATTTCGGTATTTTTGCCGATGGTCTCAAATCTCGTCTTGTTGTTATTTCAAAACTTTTTTTATGCTTCTAAATAGACTAAGTCACATTTCTTAACTATTTCTAAACCTTTTACAGTTATATCTTTTGCATCTCCCAATCCCAATCCTATTAGAAAAATAACGTCGATTTCGGTATTTTTGATTTTTGAACCCACAAATATATATATGTTTAGTTTATGTTCTCCTTTTTCTCTGTATCTCAAATCTTCCGAAAGCCGTAATAGGTCTGCTGATGTTGATTTTCAGTTAATTCTGTTGTAAAAAATAAAATAATAAAACTACTAAAAGATAACCCTTTTTAGGTTACTTGTTCATATTAAATGAAAGGCATGCGATTTCGGCTGAATCACAGACACAGATTACATCACAGATCACTTATCTGATATGAACTTTTTGGGCATCCCTAGGCTGAATCACAGACACAGATTACATCACAGATCACTTATCTGAATGAACTCTGAGCACAGAGTATAAAAAAAATGGACACGACAGGATATTTATGCACACTCTATATTCTAAACCACTTCACAGGATGGTATGGGACAGTGGGCCATTACCACTTACCACTACTAGTACTACTAGTCACGTATAACTTGTAAATTGTAAACGTTCCTTGAAGCTTGAAGTAGATAACATACTACTAAGTCTGTGGATAATATATGGTCATGATAGTCATAGATATTGTACAGTATTGTCAATGTCATTTAATTGTCTATGATTAAGTACCACAGATAAACAAACAAAACAATCTAAAAATGAGAGATTGCTGAGTTTGCTGCTGTTTCGTGATAAATAAAATTTATCACCTTATTCCGATGATTAAAACGTGCAATTAATTACACTATCATGATATCTCGAAAAGGGCAAAAGGCCATAAATGAAGGGGTAGTTGGAAAATATATCAAAAAAGATACTCCACCAGATTTACCGAGTAAGTTGGAGGTGAAGCTTTTCTTGTTTGATTTGTTTTAGATAGGATTATGCGCGAGCGATCCCAAATATATAATTAGTAGTCTAATAAAGATCTTATTTTAATAAATACTGCCCTGGATACATAACAAGACGATGACTTTTGGTAATTTCCAGTAATAAATGTATGGACAACAGAACACAACAAAAGACCTCGAAGTCAACCTTTCGGGGCTACCGATGCGGTGTCCAGTAGCCATGAAAATAAATTTGGCAAAGCTCAGACTATGAGCGGACATGCTGGGAAATATACACCTAGTGAGTCAGTGCCAAATTTAGCACACAGGTATTTACTAACAATTTTCTAAATAATTTGATGTAACTGCTCTATGGTAATATAAACCAAACCCACTGCCGAACAGAAGCAAAGACATTGCAGTGGACCGGTTTTTAAGAACAATGCTTTTAAAAAAATGAATAACTGCAACAGGTCTTTCTTGGTGTTATCATATTACATTAGTATTTGATACCAAATTTTATGTGTATTTCAAAAATGTAATAACCACCATCTCACTATATTTTATTTATTTATTAATTATTGGAGTATCTATACCACTGATTAGCATCACTTAGGTATGAAACGTAAAGTTAAAGTGAGCTTGGTAAGGAGACATACAGTAACACCCTAAAAATGACATCAGTGCCGAACACATTACCTTCAAGTCTATAATCAACTGTCCTTCACTTTTGTAGGTTTGCAAGTTTATCAACCAGTTCAGAAACTGCCAGTACTTCAAACTACAACTCTCAGTTCCATCTGGACACTAATGTGGCATCGCACTCCACTCTCAATGATATAGATGAGTCATTTAGCCGGCAAACCAGCTACCGATATTATGGACACCAGCAAGAAGATCCTATTTATCAGAATCAGCAGCAGGTAAACTTTCACACCAAATATGAGCACAATACTTCTGTGGTCCTTTTGAAGTGAAACCATCTTTAGCAATGTTGAGCACTTTTTGGTACGGGAAATCCTTATAGTCACCAACATGTTAATCTCGGATGGCGTAGCTTCAGAGTAGTGGTAGAAGAGTGGATGTGCATGTTACACTCATTTAGGATTAGTGAAAAAGTTATCCATAATCATTATCAACAGCCCACTAAATGTTCCCACTGCTGGGACTCGGGCCTTCTCTCGCAAGGAGAGAGTGAAGGCCATAATCCACCACGCTGGCCCAGTGCGGGTTGGTGGATGACACATGACTTCGAAAGATTCTAGGTACATGTCAGTTTTCTCACGATGTTTTCCTTCACCGTTTTCAGTTAGCGGCATTACGCGCATGACTTCGAAAAGACAGTGGTGCGTGTGAGGTTTGAACCCGGGCTCTCCGGATCGGCAGGTGCCGTTCTCCTGACTAGACTAGCCGTAACTTACGTTATGAAGTTCTGTGTAATGTGAACATAATGTGTTCAAATCAGGAAAGTTTAGAATGATATTGTTCAGGTTCAGCAACAGAAGCAGCAGCAGTACGGATCCCGCGAGTCGTCGATGCAGCGCCTCTCCTCCAGCGTGAGCCTCACGCCGCGCCTGCACCCGCCCTCGCCGCACTCCATGCGCCTCCACAACTGCACTGAATGTACGTATAATCCTACTAATACTATAAACGTCAATGTTTGGATGTTTGTTGCTTAATCACGCCGTAACGTCACAACGGATCGGGCTGAAATTTGGAACAAATTATATTCTGGAAGAACACATTCCTTTTTTATCTCGGGAAAATAACGGGAAAAGGAATTAATCGCTTGAAACCGCGGGGTGCTGCTAGTATAAGAATAATCGCGAAAGTGATTTCACTTTGCACGGGGTCATGGGACCAACTACCATATCGCAAAAAACAAACTGTTCTATATTCGATCCCCACCCAGTGCAAATATTTGTGTGATGAATTCAAATGTTTGCACTGTGTCTGGGTGTTTCTATGTATAATAAGTATGTATTTAGAACTATTTAAGTATTATATCAGCTATCTGGCCGCCATATTACAAGCTTTGCTTAGTTTGGGGTCAGATGGTGTTGTGTGTGAATTGTCCACCAATATTTATTTATTTATTTATGTATTTTGTTGGTTCTAAAGTTAATCCTACTAATATTATGACTGCTAATGTTTGTTGCTCGTGATAGTCTATCGGAACGGCTGCATGGATCTGGTTGAAATATGGTTAGATTACCTACAGTGTGGAATAGCTCATAGGGAGCTTTTTTATCAAGAAACATAATATGTAGCATAGGAGAATGGGAACTACGAAGGTAAAACCTCTTGAGTTCCATATTTCGACCCGATCCATTCAGAGTTTCCGTCGCGATAGAGTTTTGTGATCCTACTAATAAACTAATATAATAAATGCAAAAGTTTGAACGTTTGTTGGTCAATAACGTCCGAACGTCAATTGAACAAATTGAACGTGAGATTGAATTTAAATTTGGGACGTAGATTATAGTCTCAAATAGAACTTAAGCTACATTTTATCCACGAGAAAATAAGAGGACGGGAACTGCGCTGGTAAATCTGCAGGCCGCTGCTAGATAATAATAGTAATAGAATTATCACATAAATAGTGTAGCTTTCTATTTATAAAAGACTTTTCAAAATCAGTTCAGTAGATCTATAAAATATTAGCGGCTCGTTCCGGTTTCGCCCGGATTATAACCTGAATATCAACTGCAGCGCCATCTGCCGGGCAGATTTGTGAATCTAAACCATCCAGGACCCTACCCAAATGTATACAAAAAAAGAAGTGTGGCTCTCGGAGACTGCCGCGGTAAAGCTATTGCATGTAAACATAAGCAATAGGGATGTTAACAATTTTTCGGAATTGCTTTTATTTTGAAGAGTGACGTTTGTTAACTATAAAAAATATGACGGGAAACCCGTTAAGTTGGCAACACTGCTAAGAGCATTTAGTCTGGAAAGCTTATACAAATAAGATTCAAAGTCGAATGACCGAGTGGGGAGGACGGCGTTACGGTCTTCCATCCCTCTGTCTGTCTGTCTTGTGAACATAAGAAAGAGATGCACGATCACTAAAATTCGGTCCCCAGGCCCACGATAAAAGCTATGCAATAGCTTAAAAATTCATTCAAATCGGACCAGCCGTTTAGGAGGAGTTCACTTACAACGAAAAGTGGCATTTAGTATAGGTTAATTTACAAGATTTGTTTTAAAATTACTATGTGAATCAAATTGTTTTATTTTCCAGCATACACGCCTGCAAGCCAGTCATCTCCCATATACTCGAATTACGTGAACACTCCTGTCTTACCGTACCACAACAAAGCTCATGGCAGCAGCATCATCTCCACTAGTCAAGGTACGTAAAGTTTGCAAATCAGTTATGTTGGTGTAGGTACGAGTATGCGAGCCAGAATTTTGTCCCTGACTTAGCAAGTTTCGCCATTGAGATAAATAGACATCATAAAGCATGATTCAAAAATAAAATACTATGCAAACAATGGCTTTTACATAGTGCCATAAATGATGTCTTATCTCTTTGTTTTGGAAAGAAAATTTTTTTGACACCACACACAAACTTTTGTGGGCTGTGAAATGAGACTCATCGTCACCATCGGAAATGAAAGAAATCTTCGGGTGAACTCGGGACCGCCGAGTGTGCCAGAGCGAGAAAGAAACAGCTGCTGCAGTCTGGCTGATGTCTTTTTAAAGTGAAAACTTCTTTTGGCGTGCCTCAGACAGATTTTTCGTGGGTTGTTAATTGAATTCTAGTGTCACGCTCGGTAATGATAAGAAATTTTCGGGTAAACTCGAGATCATGGCCATTCGTCATCTATGGCCATGCTCATGGTCACGCCCTCAGGTTTCACCCGCGAAGTTTCCAAAGTAAGCTATCATATTCTTATTTATAAATTTTCACTTCTATATGCAGTTCCTGTGACTGCCAATTTTTTTTTATTCTTGTCCATGGATACAAGTCCTTCAGCCGCATATGTCACTGTCGTGTCGCTGGATTTACTATGTTCAATGTATTTGTAGGTAATCAGTTTTGACGTGACAACGTCTTATAAATTGGTTTGCCGGGTGACACTTCAAGAAACTGCGTTACGCTCCGCTCACGTTATGCGCTCACAACGAGAGCGAGTGAGAGGCACGCGTCCCTTCCACTCGGGCATGGTTAGCCCGCCTAAGAGCGAGAGAGACAGACATAAAAAGTGAAAGGCACGCGTCCCTTCCGTAAAATTATTTTACCACTCAAAGTCGTTGTCACGTAAAACTTTCGCCCGTATACCGAATTTACAGGCAACCAATTTTTTATTTTCAATTCAATTTAATGAAAAGCAAAAATTATTATATTATTACAAAAGTTTTAGATAGTTACTTATTTTAGTTTTCATTTCTGCCGTGTGTTAAGACCACACAGCACACACATTTTTTTGTGTAACAAACTGATGGGCAGGCTCGGAGGAGTGCGAGCTCCCCTTGCCGCCGGGTTGGTCGGCGGACCGCACGCTGGGCGGCCGCCGCTACTACATGGACCACAACACGCAGACCACGCACTGGACGCACCCGCTCGAGAGCGTGCCGCAGCCCTGGCAGCGCGTCTCCACGCCGCACCACGGCGTCTACTACTTCAAGTGAGCTCAGATAGATACCAACACTTTATTCTTCATCATCATTCTTCTCCCTAGATTTCCACAACGAATGGTCCTGTACAACCTGCAACCAGCGGTTTCCAGCGACCTTTGTGAGGTCATCTGTCCATATAGTGAGAGGCCGTCTAACACTGCGTCTTCCGGTTCGTGGTCGCCACTCGAGAGACTTTCTTCCCCATCGGTTGTCAGTTCTGCGAAGGATGTGGTCTGCCCATTGCCACTTCAGCTTGCTTACTCTTTGAGCCATGTCGGCTACTTTCTTTATTGTTTAAAACACAATAAAAAGAAATTTGAAAATCGGATCACAATGGGGCGTTTTCAAAACGTAAAAATACCTGTAAAATAGAGTTCCCAAATTCACCGTAGGTGGCGCCACTGTTTTATTTTGTAGAGATTTTTTTTTAAAAGCCCGTTTAAGCTCCCGTTCCCTTTATTTTTCCGGGATACAAATGTTGCTTATGTGTTGTTTCAGACTACTCGTATATAATCTATCTTCCAAATTTCAGCCTGATCCATTCAAAGGTTACTACGTGATTGAGCAACAAACATCAAAATATCCAAACATTGACATTTAATATATTAGTAGGTTGAATGTTTGGCTGTATGTCCTTTATAGAATCGTAAACTATGTATTTGATCATGCGATGGTCTTTGGCAATGTTGTTGTGCATGAGCCAAATAAGGTTGCTGAGTTAGTGCGACAAATTTTCGACAGGTAGCGTAGCAAGTGCGCAAGGTACAGCTAATTTAAATAAACTAAAATGGTTTAAGGCAAACATAAAATCTTTAAAATATACTGTAAAGGATTTTCATGATCATTAAATACAAGGCACTGGCAAAATTACGGTCACATAACTGTACCTAAACACAAAATAAATAAATGGGCACTTCACACATAACACCATCTGACCCCAAACTAAGCAAAGGTTGTACTATGGAAGCCAGATAGCTGATATAATGATAAAAGACTTAACAGTTGAAAACCTCCCTAGACGAAGGTTTACCTTTACTTGTTTACCATCAGTTGTTTTGCTCTAATTCTATAAATATAATCGATAAATCAAAGTTTGTGATAATCTACCATGCATCTATCTATGTACTAGAGTATGAAAACTATGGGAAATTATTCCAGCGAAATAACGCGGCAGACAACGTACGCGCACCCCTGCCTGGTCGGCGGCTGCTACCTTGTCAGCCCGTACGCGCCGACGCTGGTACCGCCCTATCTGCTCGAGGAAATACCGCACTGGCTCATCGTCTACTCTAAAGGTGAGGTTTTGCAGTGGTATGGTAAGAAACGTTTGTATTGTGTAGAAAAGAGTTCTAGAAAGTGGTCCTTATTTGCCAAAGACATGCTTGCGCTTGACTCACATCGCACCAGTTTATTTTTATGGTATGATAAGAATGAAATAAGAAATAACTATTAAAAACTGTTGAATAATTGTAATTATTAAAAATAAAAATGTTGACGTATTTATAAATTGAATATAGTAAAGACAGCGACACGACAGAGACAGCTGACAGACAGTATCAGCTGACTATCTTTCTCGCTCTCACACTCGACAGTTCCGAGTTCACCCGAAATATTCCTTCACTTACGAACGTGACGATGAGCTTCATTCACAGCCCATGAAAAATCTGTGTGTGTGGGGCGCCAAAAGAAGTTGTCACTTCAAAAATCAAAACTGAACACAAACAGAGCATGGTAATTTAGATTATATATTATAGCGCTATTCTTTTTGCCGAATTTAAAAAATATATTAACCCGTGCAAATCCCCTACGGACCCCTGGTGTGTAATATAGTCCAGTCGGGGCAGACATAAAATTAGCCTGAAATAGAAAAAAAACCAGGGAGCGATTTTGCAAATATTGATCCTAGCGTAAAAATGATTATGACCAAACTTGTAAGAAATTTAATGTCCAACAACTTTGGATACTACAATTTTTGCTCTAAAGTTGAAAATTAACGAAAATGAATTTCATAAAAACTCGAAAAAAATTACTTTAAAACAAGATGGCGGCGAATCCTTTACCGGGATTAGTTAGAAAATCGAGATTTATACGTCCAACCATTCCCCCCGACGTTTAAAAAAAATGAAATCGCTTCCCCGAATTTTTTCTATTTATATGTCTATCCCGACTGGACTAATAACACATTTGTCGCCACAGCGGACCAGGAGCTGGACCACAAGCTGCGGTGGAACATGTTCCGGCTGAGCGAGCTGGACTGCTTCTCCGACATGCTGACGCGCCTCTACAAGCAGGAGCTGCAGCTCGTCGTCATGAAGTACGAGCAATACAGGTCTGTCGCGTCGGTTTCAGTGCAGGTTTTAGCAATACCAGCTCTCTGGACGAGATTTTGTTACTTTTATAGATTTACAATAGACCGCTCAATGAGCTAACCACCGTTAACTTGAAACGGTGAACGAAAACAGCCTGAGGAAACCGACATGTACCTAGGATCTTTCGAAGTAATGTGTCATCCACCAAACCGCACTGGGCCAGCGTGGTGGATAATGACCTTGACTCTCTCTTTGTGAAAGAAGGCCCCGAGCTGGGACTCTGGGCCTTTGGGAACATTTAGTGGGCTGTCAATGCTGCTCAATGAGCGAGACCTGGTTACTAATGCAAGCGCAGGCGCCCTTTTAATGTCCGGCGCCATGGGCGATCGTCCTACCGCGGCCTTCTCTAAAACCGCTTCTGAACTTATCAAACAGAAGACGGAAATGCAGCCAGCCGCCGAGCCGGGAGGAGGCGACTTAAAAAAAAGTAGAAATGGCGAGTCGATTACTACCGGAATCCTAAACGCGTAGTAATCGGCTCAACAGACGAAATCCGACTATCACTAGAATTAGGTTGAATATGTACTCCCTCTATTTTCCTTTTCTTCTTTTAATCCAAGATATATGTTGAAAAAAAAAACAAATGGCAAAGGTCATGAATCCCGGAGTCTGTGGAGTGCCTAATTAAGAAAAAAAAACTTATCAAACAATTTGTGGAGGCTCGTGTAGTGTTTTTCTCCTTTGTCATATTAGTAATTGTGAGTATTGGTAACATATTTTATGCCAATTTGAATAAAATATTTGGGTACTGGCGGGCACCAATGGTGGGTGCACGATTCTGAAATCACAAGTTCTCGCCATTAGGCCACCACGGCTTTATAATCCTCCCATGATAGGCAGCAATAACCAAGGGCTGCCAGTTCCCAGCCGCCCTGCCAGTGCTGGTAAGGGCTTTTGGATGGTAACGCCAGTGCAGGGTTCCAAAGAATCCCGGGACTACGGTATAGGCACAGTAAATACATAACAGTATCACACACACATACACAACAGATCCCCAGGGTTGTCCCTTTTAATTTTAGTTAATATTTTCGAACCAGCAGCACTTGATCTAAATTTATGCTATAAAAAGCATATCATGATTACCAATTTACAATTTAAATTTACCAATTTATAAATTTAGTAAAACTAAAAAGCCTTTATTCACATAACATTTATTATATTATTCTGGTTCAGTAGGAACTATGAAGAATGATAAGTCTGGGTTTGCGAAATGGTTATTCGAGGCATCCGAAAACACTACAATATTTTTTCCCCCTTTTTGAAGTCATGATACTCGTAATAATTAATATTATGGTAAGTGGCCGACGAGAGTTGACGAACGCGAGCGGTCATGTAACGTACGTTACGTACGCACGTGCTCACAGTCGCGCTGCACAGCCCGTACCACAGAACACTTATACTCTAAAGAGAAGAACGATAGGTCCATACAACAAATATGCTTACACGGCTCACTAGCGCTTCCAACAAATAGCAGGTAAACAAGCGAAAATAACATTTAAATCTTTATTTTATTGAGACTCAATAGCCAGGTAGGTAGTTAAATTATTTTTGCAAAACAAAATATTAAAATGAAAGTGGAAATTTGTGACTATTAGCTTACATTTTTATCAATATCATCCTACCTAAGTTTATAAAATCTACCATAGTAGTTAGGTTCTAGTAAAGTGTCGTACCTATGGCGACCACTAATTCTGTCTCATTTGTATGTATAACTCTGTCTCTGTCTTACAATTCCTTAGCGTGCTGGCATTGCCTTGTTCAAGAGCTGGCTCCCCCAGGCCCGTACTGCCGCCACCTTATTCCCCCTTTTCCCCATATATTATGCTAGCGTGTGCGTGAAATCGCGTGCCGATACGGCGCGCGGCGCGCACGCACACATTTAAACCGAGAACGGCACGTTTGTATGAAAATGTTTTAGGTACTGTATGTTTACTGTGGTATAGGCTTCTAAACCCAACAAACCCTGACTGTACAAAACAAAGGCGCAGTAATAGAAGCTCGCACAAGGTGCAGAAAAGGCTTATTTACGCCACTGGTAAATTGGTAATATAACCATAAGGCTTGGAATGAAGAGAAGACATGAGGAATCCCTTGGTGACTTCCAAGGACAGGAAAAGCATGTTTCTGATGAATTCAAGAAACAAGCCCAGAGATGGACTTGGCGATGTTAGTGGGGCGTATGACCAGCTGTGGACGGTAGTACAGGCTGATGATGATATTCGAGAACAGTGAAAACTGTTAACTGATAGATACACATTTTTCTGCAATGAATATTATAAATAAATATAATAGTAACTAAGATCCCGCTATACAACGACCTTTATCGAGCTGTTTATTGGATGAAAAGTGTTTTATATGTAATTTTCTAATTTTATATGTCAACAAATATAATATTGCAAATGGGTTGCCTAAAAAATTTCAGTCCAGAATATGATTAAAGCACTGAGTAAAGCCAAAATAATAAGTTCTAAAATTCAATCAATTTAAGTGAAATATTTAAAAAATAATTTTAATTAATCATATTCTGGACTGAAATTTTTAGGCAACCCATTTGCAATATATTTGTTGACATATAAAATTACATATAAAACACTTTTCATCCAATAAACAGCTCGGTGAAGGTCGTTGTATATCGGGATCTCCTACTATAAATATTGGTGGACAATTCACACACAACACCATCTGACCCCAAACTAAGCAAAGCTTGTACTGTGGCGGCCAGATAGCTGATACAATAGCTTAATATTTCCACGGTTAATTGTTTTAGTATGAAAACTGATGTGGTTATTGCACATATTTTAATTACGGTACGTGTGATATGGATATGGTCGGTCCAAACGGGCAGCGATACGTCCTTTTTTATGTGGAGAAATGGATTTACGCATGCCCGTCATGCAGGGACATGGGCTCGACACCATGAATGGACATGGTGACCCTACAGACTAAAACCCCATAGGGGTTTCTCCGGCATGGCTAGGGGTTAGCGTCACGGGGTCACTTCAGTTAGTTAGTTAGTTCGTTAGTTTAAATAAACTAACGTTCCTGTTCCACTTGCCACCACCCTTGCGGGCCCGCCTCGCGGGGGCGTCCTTACCCCCGCATATAGCTTTAGTGACGCGCCGGAAACCATCGACGCGTTACCTCGGGAAGGCCTATACCTAGGTGGGGTGCCGGATGGCCCTAAACGTCCGACGCCCCAGAGCCTCCAGTGGAGACGGGTTGCGAGCCAAAAACGCAGCTCTCCAGACTGCCGAAAGGCACGACCACGACACGACCTCTCACTGACGAGCATCTTGGCTAAGATAGTCGACACCAAGAGGTTCACCCTCACGACCTCCGCTAGGGATAGCCGCGGTTCCGCCTCTATGGCCACATCATGGCCCTTGTCCTTCTACTAAGCACTCTGTTAATCAGGGTGCTCGTGGAGGACCCTCATTTGGAAGACTTAAGAATTTTACTTGGCCAATAGAAATCAGCCAAGTAACCTTCCTAAGTCTTCCAGTCCCTTACCCAAAACTTCTACAGTTCTACATGCACTACTGCTCAAGGGGGAAAAGAGCACGAGTAGAAGTTCTCACCTCCGGCCGGAATTCGCCGTCACATAATTATTGAACATAATTTATTTCTACCTACATTAATTTGTATTGTTTGTTGTATTTGTTTAGTGTATTTTTAATGTATCGTGTATTAAAATTGTTCAAAATTTTATTTCAGGTCTGCATTACTCCAAGAGATGGAGAGACGGCGCCGCAGGGCCTACCCAGCGCTCTCCAACTGCTAAAGTTCACTATATTTGCCTTATTGAGCTGTGATCACTAATGTAGGTAGATAGCGCCCAAGGATGTAAGGAATCGAGCTTCTTTTATATATTTTGTGATGAAGCAAACTATGTTAAGACTTTGTAGGACTATTCAATCAATGTACTGGACAAGAATGTCCTGCAATAAATTAGTGCCTTATTTGTATGCCTAAGTAATAAATATTTATATTTTTGATGTAAAATGGTTTATTTTATTTAGTACTAGCAAACCCCGGCTTTGCACCTGTGCAATGTAGATATGAATACAGAGCAATGTAGAGTAATTAATAATATTATGAGTAGTCTTTACTATTACAGGATATTTTGAGGAGACAGTACAATTAAATTTTTAGAGGTTATTTCAAAAGCGAGACATAACTATTTGCAATTGCGTTCAATGTTGCAGGCTTGTTATTTGTTATTTGTCAAATCATACCAATATGAAAACTATACACGTTTATGTATGTATGTGTGATCGGAAATGTATGTAATCCATCATTGTACACACTTCCTAGGAAATTAATGTAATTCTTAAAATCGCCCGGAAAAGTGTGAAATAAATTAAATTAGACACATTTCCAAAATAGCAAACGGAGATGTGAATAAATTAAGATAATCCGACTCGGAGCACCCCGACTCCACCTAGTTATGTCGCTACTACTCCTGTTCAATGTAAAGTGGAAATTTGCATTGAAATTTGACTTTAAATTTAAAATGAAATTTACCTAAAAAATTTAATGGAAATGAGATTTACCTCGTAATTTAAATGGGAGATTAACCTTGAAATTTGATATGAAATTAAGTTTGAAATTTAAACAGAAATTTTATCTTCCAATTTTAATTAAAATTTAAAATACACCTTAAAATTGGAGATGAAATTAAACTTGAAATTAACCTAAAATTTAAATTTAAAATGAAATTGAAGATAAAGTTTGAAATTTAAAATGAATTGTACTTGGAATTGAAGATGAAATTTAAAAATAAACTACTTCTTGTAACCATACCGTCTATAAATGTACTCATGCTATAAATAATTACTTTTCTTTAAATTTAAAATAAAATTTACCTTGAAATGCTGATTGAAATTTAACTTGAACTATAAGATGACATTTAACTTAAAATTTAAAAAGAAATTTACATTGAGATTTAATGAGATTTTTACCTTTTTTATATTTAAAATATAAAATATAATATTTATTTAGGAAAAATATGAACTTATACTAGAACAAGAAGTACATATTTATTTACAAAATGCACATGAACTTAATTTAGATTTACCTTGAAATTTAGAGGAAATTTACCTTGAAATTCGACATGAAATTAAGTTTCAAATTTAAATGGAAATTTACCTTCCAATTTTACTTAAAATTTTAAATTAAATTTTATGCCGAATGTCATCTAAAATTTCCCTTTAAATTTCAAAGTGAATTCTAGTTTAAATTTTAAATCAAATTTCATTTAAAACTTCAAGGTAAAAATGTTTTAAAAATTACCTTGAAATTTTAAATTGAGTTAATCTCAGTTTAATTGCTAAATTTATATTTAAATTGTATGGTAAATTTTATTTTAAGTTTCATGTCAAATTTCAAGGTATTTTTTTAAGAAATAATGAGACATCGTAAACAATTCAAATAATTTATGTACACTATTAACAATTTTAACTACCTATTAACATTATTTATATTAAGGTAAACTATTCCGCAAGTTCCTCGGGATCTTTGGGTGGTTCAACTTTATTTTCTGCCACTTCTCCATCAATTATTTCATATTCATCAACTTTGGTTAAGCCTGATATTTTGTACACAGTTGCATTCTTGATACCCAAAGTGTTAGCCCAAGCATGACCTGAAAAAATTGTTGAAACTTCAATGTATACATAGCAAAAAAATACTAAAAAAAAAAACAAAATAAAGTATGCATTATTAATTGTAGTATAGTAAACTCTCCTGGCAAAGCTAGATGCCAATGTCATAAAGATATTGAAGTCATGGTTCGGATTGGCACATCTGGCTCTCTCATCATCCCTCCACTGTCTTTAGGGATCACAATAGTTTTGGGCTGAAACTAAAGAAACCGTCTGAACTTTATAAAAACCTAAGAGTTACAAAAATGCATGTTTTGGGAAAGTCTCAAGATGAATTAATTACATCTCTCGCCAAAAGACAAAAGTGCTTCAGACCTGGAATCTAGACTTCATTTCCATAATCAATTTATGGCAGGTGCACAAGTAAATACTGCTGGGTTGGGTGCGAGGAAGAAAAGGGAAGACCGAGACATGGTAAAAACCTTTCTACAACAAGACGAAAATGACGGTTACAAAGTGCACTCTATGAATTTAGAAATACAAAGTGAGTGGTTAACCATAGGTGAGTTCTGTATCCCATTAGCTCTAAAGTGGCACACCTTGATCTATGACTGGTCTCCTGCCTTATTAAAATTTCATCTAAATGCATTCCATATGACCCTCCCTGACCAGAGCAACTTGGTAAGGTGGGGAAAAGCCTCTGAAAAATCTCTCTATAACCTGCTGAAAGACCTTGGCTTATCCAGAAGTGCAGTACTACAGCACATAAGTCACTTTACTTATGTGACTACTTAAACGAAACGTCTTGCCGCCGGACCGGAATTTTATTAGTAGGTACTTATATTTAGTATCAGCATTGCACCCGTGCGAAGCCGAGGCGGGTTGCTAATATATACATATTGTTTCATGTGAAGATGTCAATGTAATTAATTTATTAAAAGATTAAAACAACAAAACTGTAAAACAAATTTTCCAGAGAAATTACAGGCAACTAATTCAATTATATTAGTTGAATTAGTTGCCTAGATAAATCGATTAGTTTTTAAGGCAACTTATGTTTTTAGAAATACAGTCGAACATCAAGGGAGATGCCAAAAAATTCGAGTTATAGAGTTTTCAACTTATGGAGGATTTCGACTTAGGCGGATTTTGATTCAACATAAAGAGTTTGAGGTTTATTCTTACAAATAACTTATTTTTGTTCGAACAATAGAGGTAATAAATTCCATATGATCAAGTGATAACAAATCTAAGGTAGTCGGGGGTTAGTAAAAAATTTTAATTTTGTTCTTGTTTTCGGATTCAAATGAGATAGAAAATTTGAAACTTCTCAGAACATCTGATTATTGACGATGTTTTCATCATGTTATATGAAAAAAGAAAAACCATCGAAGACTACTTTATTTTTCCCGATTTTGTTACATTCTTGTTTCATGCTCCGTTTCAATTAATAGTTTTTATAACGTATAAATAAACTTTATTAATGAAACTAAATTACAATGAGAACTAGTAAAGTGTAGTGGCAGGACTCTTTGCAGTGTTTCGCTTGGGGAAGAACCACAACTTTGTCAGCAATTTTGCCACCAAACAGTAGTATGCAAATATAGCTGTGTTTCAGTTTGAAGGGCAACATTTCCAGGGTATACAATTACAGGGCATAAAGATAAATCACCTTATTTCTTTAGGTGACGAATGCAGTGTAATGACATGGACCCTAAGGATGACAATACACTACATATTTAACTAACTTCTTACACTAAAGAAGCAAGCAAACACGTGTTTACGTGAGTCATAAATTTGTTATCGTACCTATACTCTAAAATGTTTTCTATGAAACAATAGTGTAATCACATTGTGGGCAAGTTCTTAAAGTCGGTAACTTATTTATGTTCGAACAATAGAGGTAATAAATTCCAAATGATCAAGTTGTAAAGGTTGTAAAATAAAACGTTGCTATGTTCGAGATACAGAGGTCAAATTTAATTTTTCGAGTTATGGAGTGAAAATATGTACTAAAATGGCTTGGAAGTACTCAGTGATTATTTCGACTAACAGAGGGTTAAGATTTCAAGTAATGGAGGTTTTGGTGTTTGAAGGGAAGGGAACAAAACATTTTATCGAGATTTGGAGGTTTTTGACTTATCGAGGTTCGACTTAACGAGGTTCTACTGTATTTGTACTTTTATTACATAAATAAAAAAAAAGAGTAGATATGTGAAATCATACTGGTTTGGTACATTCTGGTTGTAACAATAGTGGTAATATTTACCTGGTCTTTTCTCTTTCTCCTCGTCAGATTTGAGGCCATAGTAGTCAGCCCAGTCTGCCTTCCTTTGTAGGCACTATATAGTACCACTCCAAATGCATTCCAAGCTAACAACCCATAAGCTATGCTCAATCTCCGTTTCCAAAGAACCGCTACATCTTCTGGAATAGGTTTAGTTCTTTTTCTAATAATTTTATGCCACCATCTATGAATCATTTCCTACGAATTTAAACAAAAATATTATATTATAGGTTAGAAAATTGTTTTCTATGAAGAATACAAATATGTAGAATTACGTAGAGTAAGAACGAATTTCGAGTATTATTTTAAGAGCGAGTAACTCATAAATTAGGAAATCATTACTTAATTGACAACGGGAATTTTAGTAGGAAATGGAAAATATAAAAATAAACACTTCGATCTTCGATTTAGTAATTTACCTTTACCTACCACAGATCAGAGATCAGAATCAGATCAAACATTTGACCAGCGTTGCCGATGCCCGTTGCTAATTCCCCAAAATTTGAAGGAAAATTCCCCCAATTCGGGGAGAAACTTATGCCGATTCCCCACATAATTAATTAAACGGAAAATTTAGTATTTATTCATACTTATTGGGGCATTTGCCGTATCTTACAGTTTAACATTGTTTTGAGTGATAAAAACTTAACAATACCGTTCTGTATTTTTAATGTTTGAGTATTTTTGACGTGACAACGTCTTATAAATTGGTTTGCCGGGTGACACTTCAAGAAACTGCGTTACGCTCCGCTCACGTTATGCGCTCACAACGTGAGCGAGTGAGAGGCACGCGTCCCTTCCACTCGGGCATGGTTAGCCCGCCTAAGAGCGAGAGAGACAGACATAAAAAGTGAAAGGCACGCGTCCCTTCCGTAAAATTATTTTACCACTCAAAGTCGTTGTCACGTAAAACTTTCGCCCGTATACCGACTTTACAGGCAACCAATTTTTTACTTTTCCCAGTGTCACATAAATGTCATTTTGGTTAATGTGTAATTTATACTTTAAAAGGAATGAAAACAATCTAAAAACTAGAACATGGCCAAGTAAACAATAGTACAACAATTACTTTTCTTTTCAAAAATTCAAGAATTTTGAGTTGTGGTAAGGTGTCTCCTCAAGCATTACTGTTACTGATGTTAAAAGTCAAACACAAATCGAAAATAAACGCAGTTTCAAACACACAAAAAATCTGATTTTGTAACAATAACTTTTCTTCAAATTCAAAAACTTTTCTGTGTTTATTTTTACTAAGTCTTCTTATTTGACAAAATATCCGTATCCATTCATCCGTATTTGTCTTTTATTCACGCTGAGCTTCATTCACAGCCCACGAAAAATTTGTGTGTGGTACTGGTATGTCAAAAGAAGTTTTCACTTCAAAAAGATTTTACCTACTCATTCAATCAAATTAGATTAATTATTTAGCTTGAAATCAGCGAGTTATTTTTAACTTTTTTGCATTTAGCCCAAACCATTCATACATTATTTAGATAAGATTTTAAAATTGTGTGTACTCAAAACTATTCTTAATGCATAATAAATTTACAAGCTGAGCATGGTGGTGTCATATTTACAATACACAAACTAGAGACGTGCTTTATTGTAGCTATTTTCGGTGACATGAGTAATAATTTACTGATAAAGTGACTGAAGTATCATAAATTGGTAGTCCAGTATAAGCATCAATACGAAATTGAAATTCCCCACGTTTTCCCCACACAGGACCAATCCCCACACCATTCCCCAATTCGAGTTCGATTTCCCCGCAATTTGGGGAATTCCCCACAAATCGGCAACGCTGCATTTGACAGTGATCAACAGCGTTGCCGATGCCCGATTTTCTAATTCCCCACAATTTTAAGGAAAATTCCCCCAATTCGGGGAGAAACTTTTGCCGATTCCCTACAAATTCCACACATAATTAATTAAACGGAAAATTAAGTATTTATTCATATTTATTGGGGTATTATTTGTCGTATCTTACAGTTTAACATTGTTTTGAGGAATAAAAACTTAACAATACCGTTCTGTATTTTTAATGTTTGAGTATTTTTAACTTTTCCCAGTGTCAAATAAATGTCACTGTGGTTGTTAATGTGTAATTTATACTTTAAAAGGAATGAAAACAATCTAAAAACTAAAACATGGCCAAGTAAACAATAGTACAACAATTACTTTTCTTTTCAAAAATTCAAGAATTTTGACTTGTGGTAAAGTGTCTGCTCCAAGCGTTACTGTTACTGATGTTAAAAGTCAAACACAAATCGAAAATAAACGCAGTTAACACAAAAAAAATCTGATCTCTCAATTTAAAACGATAACTTTAAAAACTTTTTTGTTGTTTGTTTTTTACTAAGTCTTTATATTTGACCAAGTATCCTTATCCATTCATCCGTATTTGTCTTTCATTCACGCTGAGCTTCATTCACAGCACACGAAAAATCTGTGTGTGGTACGTCAAAAGAAGTTATCACTTCAAAAAGAATCTAAATACTCATTCAATCAAATTAGATTAATTATTTAGCTTGAAATCAGCGGGTTGTTTTTATCTTTTTTGCATTTAATCCAAACCATTAATTAATACATTATTTAGATAAGATTTTAAAATTGTGAGTACTCAAAACTATTCTTAATGCATAATAAATTTACAAGCTGAGCATGGTGGTGTCATATTTACAATAGGTACACAAACTAGAGACGCGCTATATTGTTTCTATTTTCGGTGACATGAGTAATCATTTACTGATAAAGTGACTGAAGTATCATAAATTGGTAGTCCAGTATAAGCATCAACACGAAATTGAAATTCCCCACGTTTTCCCCACACAGAACCAATCCCCAAACCATTCCCCAATCGAGTTCGATTTCCCCGCAATTTGGGAAATTCCCCACAAATCGGCAATGCTGGTGATCAGTGACAGTGATGTTAGATGGTATCACAGAATTCACGGATCACTAACATAGATGGCTTCATCCATGAAATGTCTTTTGTCCCTTTCCTCAGAGGCGTTTTCCGACGAGATAACAAAAATGGTTCGAAAAAACGACGATAGGAGGCGCTTGTAGGTTTTAGATTGCGATGTCAATGTCAAAAACCACTGAGCCCCATAGTGAGGATCACTAGGAACGCTGAACTTAGCTCGCATTCCTGTGCCGAACTAGTTCGCTCCTATCTTTCGTTCGTTAGAAGACAATATTGCAATTTTTAAATTCGCAAAATGTAACTATTTCATATTATGTCAAACACAAAAATTTCACGTGAATTAAGAAAAGTTCCGGCTGGTCTCGTCGAGAGAATGGCAACTGCCGATCGGGATCCTATCGTTTCGAAGATATGTGCGTAATCCCGCTAACTTAAAACGGTTAAGGAAAACTTCGTGAGGAAACCGACATGTACCTACAATTATTCGAGGTCATGACTGTGTCATCCACCAATACACACTGCGCCAGCGAGGTGGATTAAGGTCTTGACTATCTCTTTGCAAAACAAGGCCCTGAGTCCCAGCAGTGTGAACAATTAGTGGGCTGCTTATGCTTTTGCTACCTGATCTTAGATATCTACGATTGTTGTTATTTGCTATTGTTGTTGTGTTGTTGGCTTGTTGGTTGCTATTGCTTATGAACACCTGCAAAATCGGAAACGCTTTGTGTACATGCATTAAATTCACGAGAACTATAAATTGTCTGATATAAAAATTTCACCTATCTCAATATACGGATATTGTCAAAACCTTAGATTTGGACAGAAATGTTAAGTAATGTTAGATGTAACGTACGCGCCATCTATCATTTCTTTGTTTTCATCTCTTCAAAATGTGTAACAAATCTATATCTAGAAAAAAATACATGGTAGAACTGATACTTTAGAAATGCTTAACTTTCTTTTTAATGTCGCTTTTTCATTTTATCAAATCACAACGATGCTAAAGAAATGTAAACTACAAAAATACGAAGTATATTAAAATCGTTGAATACGTAACATAAAATTCGGGTAAGAGTGAACTAAATCAGTCAGTTGACCATGCGGCATTACTGAACAATAGTGGATCCTCGAAAAGTTACGGTCACGGAACAAGATAATCGTTGAGCTAATTCGCATAGTTCACTAAAACTTACGGAGCGGTTCTTTATACTCGTTGTTTGGTAACTAATGTCCCAAGTCCCAACACTATTATTTATTTATTTATTCTTGGCCATGAATACTAGTCCTTCAGCCACAGATAAATATTTTCGTATCAGTGTTGCCATTTATATGTTTGAATCTTCCTTTTACTTGTGCTTAGTTGGTGTCTCTGCATCGAGAGTTTTAAAGATTTTTATTGAAGATCGAATGTAATCAGGAAGGATTTTTTTATTGCATTATCAACTTAATTGACTATTTTTCGGAATCAGTATCAGAATCGTTTATTGCATAATTGTGTACAAAAAAGATGCTAGGTTCGAAACGTAATTAAGTAGCAACAGTTTACCCATTTCGGGTGTGCAATATTAAGTTTAACATACATTTAAAATATTACGAATATAACACATTTTACCTAATGGTAAAATTATTAAGTATTCACATAGGTAGAAAATTAAAGATAAAAATGAAATATGTTAAGAAAAGTTGAAAAAGAATATGAAACATGCAGTAGTTAAGAAAAGTTAATATGTTACCTAATCTAAAACAATCTACGCTAAAGAACAATTTTACCCTAGTCTCAAATACCTTTATAATTACAGAAATTTATTTACAACCACAGTGATAAATACTTAATGCATGGTAAATACTTTAAGAATTAAATATAAACTAAACAAAAATTAAAATTTTATATTGCCCATTGTTAACCTTACCTATTATCTACATACAAACAAAACCATAATAATTAGCATCATTCATTATTAATTTTCAAAATATTCGCTTAACTTATAAAAGACCTTCGATACAAGCCATTTGTTTAAAGTTATTTTGAATTTGGCTGTTTTTAATGACTTCAGCTCCACCGGTAGGTGGTTGTATATTTTAATCGCAGTATAAAATGAGCTATTGAAAAATATTGCATTGTTGACTTGTCGAATAGAAATGTTGAATTTATGCTTGGTACATAAAGTATCAGCACGGCTTGAAGGTATGTTGAAAAAAATGCTTTCATTATTTTTACAAACGTGCATATTTCTAATATATGTATATATATTCCTGTTAGAGTCAACAACTTATTTTCCTTGAAAACACTTCGTAAAGAGTCAGTGCTTTTTAAGTTAAATATTACACGAAGGCATTTTTTTTGTAACAGAAATGTAGATTTTACGTCTGTTGAGTTTCCCCAAAATATTATTCCGTAACTTAAATGAGGATATACATTTCCATAGTATGCGTCTGTTGCAATATCCTTAGAAGTGGCTTCTTTAATTATAGATAACGCATAGCAATTTTGCGATAATTTAATATTTAATTTACGAATTTGGTGTTTCCAGTTTAAGTTTGTATCTAATGTCATTCCAAGAAAAATTGTTTCATTGACAGTGTTTACTTGATTCCCTTTGTGTTCAATGTTCAACGGGATGGGGGTTTGCTTATAGTTTCTAAAATTCATCAATTTTGTTTTATCAATATTAACTTTTAAACTCAAACTTTCTAAGTATTTTATAACAAGGCGTAATACATAATATACTTCAGTTTCAAATTCTGCAAAAGACTGAGTGGTTTTTGGGATATGTATTATGGCATCATCGGCAAACATTACAGTTAAGTATTTAGTTACATGTGGGAGTTCGTTTACGTATATCAAAAATAGAAACTGCCCAAGAATACTACCCTGTGGAACTCCTGACGTGATGTTCATGTATTATGATAAGACTTGTTGCAAAGTTTTAGTATTTTTGTCATACATATTTGGTGATGTTGCTTGGGTACGATTTTCCAGGTAAGAGGCAATTAGTTTCAGAGCTTGACCTCTGATTCCCATGTGTTCCAATTTGTTAATTAATATGTTGTGTTCTAAGCAGTCAAATGCTTTAGATAAGTCTAAAAAAAGCGCCACACCTGTTTTCTTAATATTTATGTCGTCCCATATCTGTTTCAACATTTTGAATGTAGCTAAAGAAGTGTTTTTACCTTTCTGAAAGCCATACTGATTGTTGTTTAAGATGTTTTGAGAACTCAGGAATGATGATAATCTATTATAAATCGCCTTTTCAAATATTTTAGATTTATTTCCAATATTTTAACACTAAAAAAGAAGAAAAAATATTTTAGTATTAAAATTTTTCTTGGAGTATTTGGGGTTTACAAAAGGTAAACAAACCAAACACATCAGCTGAGCTGCGAAGCAAATTATAATTTATCTAAAATAAGTAATGTGTTTGGGAAACCTCAAAAATGTTTAGTTGTCGCAAATAATTTAGATTTACACTTTTTCCCTGAACATTGGGAGGGGGGCTTCATAGTAATTACACTTTTGAGAGTCTATGGTAGAGACAAATCTTTTTGAATCCACACTATCGCCATCTAGTGCTTACGTTAGTAGTACTAACTATTTTTGTCTCGTCGGAAAACGGCTCATTGTATATTGTGTAAATTTATAGTTAAGAATAATATAAGATTGTAATATATTTACACAGATTTCTAAAACAAAAGGCAGATGGAACGTTCGGAACACGATCCTAAGGTCCAGAAAGCAAATATCAAACGCCAAAGCAAATACAAACTCCAGTCAGTACGAAACTTCCGTCTCGTACGGAAGTCCCGTGCGATTTTAAGTTTTGTTTAAGATTGTGCCGTCTTGTGTCTTCAAACATTGCAAACATTGTTCCCAAAAATAAGAAAAGTAAAGACGGATATAATTCAAAAGTTTGAATATTTTTACTGCTATTTATATAATTTAGGCGATTTTATTTCGATTGATGAATAGAAACACAACACCTCAACGAAAATTGGTTAGTGTTGCTATACTAAATTGAAATTATTTTCCCTAAAGTTAAGATAAAATATAGATTATGATTTTTTTGAAGATACTCGTAGACCAAATTATTTATATAGATTGTTTTATTCTATTTTAAAACCTATTTTAATAATCGTATTTTTTTATTTAATGTGAATCGATGCCTAGCGCAAATCCACGTCATTACTAGTGTTTTGGCACTTGGACGACGGAACTTTGGGTGGCGATGTGAACTATGTTCAACTGATTTACAAAAGCTCTTAGACGGTTTTCGTTGATTTGTATCAATATTTTAGAAAAGGTGAACTTTTTGTTTGCAACACGCGTCCAGACAAAGATTGGACAGTAAACAAATCGAATGATCTGGCCCCCTAACATCAAATCAGTTGACAAACATTCTCTGCACCTCCTGTGTTCATTGATATTACATGAGTAGTTGCCACCTTTTGTCAAATACAAATACAAAATACAAAAATCTTTATTGCTGTTTGTAGGTGAGATAAGATGATACAAAACATTTTAAAAGTTGCCCCATACAAACTGGCCTCTGCGAGAGGCATGCAATATGTCTGGCAAGACAATTTGTTAGTAATTTATAAATAAAAAATTAATTAAATAATAGTCAGCTGATTAAAGTCTTCTTCTTCCTCATCTTCTATTATAAATCAAGCATAATATTCAAAAATTTCACAAGAGGCTCTGATAGAATACGCAAAACAAACACACACATGACTTTTACTATTATTCGGCGTTGTCTTTTTATTCCGAATTTTCTGTACGAATATTCAAATTTTTAGTTGCATGCAAAATCAAAATTTTTAACTTATGAAGTTAAAAATTTGAAAGATGGAAATAGCAATAACTAGAAATCCTTGCATAATATATAATCAGTGTAATAATAAATTATTTTAACATTATAATATTTGTGTTTATTATTCGCGAAGATTTCCGAAGCTAAGACAACAATAGTGGGATTTTTTTCTTAAGACTGGGAACATTACACGCACACCAACGTGAGTAATTTGACAACGTCGGTGAGAGCTGTCACGCATGCATAACTAATTACTGGCCTCACAATGTCGTTCACGAAGGTTTCATCTGTTAAGAAATCTGTGTATATTTATGCCAATAAGATACCTGTGCATGCTGATTATAATTGGTAACCTTATTTTTTGTTCCCCACTAACAAAGTGTATGTGGATCCGTCTAACCTTGTGTCTCTTTTTTGTGTTACCTTTTTGTTTTAAGATAATCAAGAAATATAACGTCAAATTAAACCGACCAAATTTTCATAAAATTAATGATAATCGCTGCCGTTTATGAAACTGCCAGGAAACGGACATTTGTAGAGATGTGACAACAATATGTCACAGCGCGCGCCATAAATTAAGAAAAAAAAACATAGGGGCACAATAAATGACGTCACAATTTCCAGAAACGAGATACCTATGGAGGTGGGTCGTTGACAGTATTTCCGTCAACATAATTTAACAGCTTTTCGTCGATAGTCAACAGGTTGAAAAAACAGTTAATTTAATTATTAGGTTTTTCAATAAGGCTGATCAACATTATGTTTTAACGCCTTTAACATTACAAATAAACATTTTTAACGTGGGGAAGTACTATACCTTTGCCAGTTATTCTAGGTAGTTATTATTTGTGTTAGGTAATGGTTTGGACTCTTCATGTTCCAATAGCTGCGTGTCACTGTGTTGTTATGGGCAAGCATTTACCATCAAATCATTTACCATTACCATCAGCACATGTCCTGCTCGTCTCACTCTCGTCGTCGTCACTCTTTACTGTAAAAATACATATTTTTACATGGTACTGTTTTATGGCGTTATATATTTTTCGCTTCGTTTTTATAAGTATATTTTTTTTAGTTACAATTCTTGCTCTTGTAGCAAATATGCTTGTACAAGCAAGCGATCCCGCTTACTCTAATGCCGACCTCTAATCCTCTAAAGTCATTGATATCAGCTAAAGTGAATGTTACCAGAAACACTAAATACTAATAATGCGCAAAACAGTTCAACTGTTTTGGCAAACCAGTTGATGCTTCAACTGTTTTGTACAAACCTGTTAATGCTTCAACTGTTAAATGCAATCCAGTTGATACTTCAACTGTTTGCGCAAACCTGTTGTTTGCGTCAACTGTTTTGCACATTATTTGTGAAAAGCTGTTAATGCGTTGATCAACGAAAAGCCGTTGAAAAAACAGGAGGTCTACTCTCTTTCTATCGAAAACGAAATTTCGACCTAAGTTTCGCGACATTCTTACTCCCGGAGGTCTACTCTCTTTCTATCGAAAACGAAATTTCGACCTAATTTTCGCGACATTCTTACTCCCGTTCTTTTTCGTTCCGTCGTTTAGCCCGACCGAACATTTTTTGACCGTTACATGTTCTAAGCCTACTCTAATTCACGAAAGTCGCAACGAAGATTCTAATTTGACAGATCAATTTTCTTAGTTTTAACCTCAAAATCAACGACAACAAAAGTGTTACTTTTTGATTTGCGGATTTAGATATTTTTGGGAAAATATAACATAATATGGTTGTAAAAGTTATGTTTATTGATGCTGCTGTACGTGAAGACCGTTTGGAGCGTAGAAAGAGCCGGTGTCGCCTGCGCAGTGATATTAACATAATTCAAATTTCCAACTTAGAATTTGTAGGAAATTATATGTTTAGCCGGGAATTGTTTGACGAGTTAGTTGTGCCTAGAAACCTAGAAAGTTACTGCTGGTATAGATGGGAGACTGGCAGACTGCGACTGTTAATCCGGAGTCCGGAGACCATGGGTTCAAACCACGCGCACCATAGTCTTCTCGAAGTCTCATCTACGTAATGCCGGTTGATGTCCTAAGAGAAACAAATTCCTTCTTTCCCGAAACGGAAAAAACATTGAAAATTTTGATCGCTTTACCATCTGTACAGTATAGCAATACTTTAGCAGCCTCAGAAGACTAAAAACATGGCTAAGAAGCACCATAGCAGAAGATCGCCTTATGGTTGGGCCATGATAAGTGTACACAGAGCTATAATAAATAAAAATCTAAATAATTTTAGTGATAAAGTGGTTGAAAGTTTTTCAAAAATCCCTGAAAGTTATGTGTTAATTGAATATTATTTTGTTAAAATAAATAATTATTGCTATGTTTAAAAGTTTGATTTAGTTGTTATGCTGTCGAGGGCTTGTGAAGTTTTATACATTGATACTAGAAATATTCTTATTGCAATCGTCATCAAGGCAAAGACTTCCAAATGTAACACTTAACACTTCATGCCGTCAACTCCATACTATTGACCCATTGCCTTCCTCTTAGCTAGCTGGCGACACCCTTGAATACCGCTAACTTAAAATGGTGAAGGTAATCAATGTGAAGAAACCGACATGTACCTAAAATCATTTAAAGTCATGTGTCATCCACCAATCCGCACTGGGCTAGCGTGGTGGATTATGCCCTTCTCGCAAGGGGCTCTCCCTGTGAAGTAGAAGGCCTCGAGTCCTATCTGTGGAAACGTTTAGTGGGCTGTTTATGCCTGGGAAAATGCCTGCATCACTGAATCGAGTCTGCTTCTAACTTTATGTGTGATAAACCTACCGGAAAAAAAGGGATTTTATAAATGTATGTGCTAAGCTCTCTTGAGTATCATAGTTATCAAAGTAAGCCAATTTTGATGTACCTCATTATGTGCAATGATAATGCAATATAATGATTTATTTCAATTTCCATTGTAGTTTTTCATGACATTTTACTAAAATCATTCCAGCTATTTCAAAATAAGCTTTTGTAGATATCTACAAACCAAAAGTGAAGTGTTTTCTTCTGGGTTAGCACGCTCCACCATAGACTGTATCGTCGTTTAACATCAGTCAAATGGTGGTCAACTGTAAACCTATTATTATCAAGCCTTTACTGCTGGAATTAATTTTACTATATTTAAATTTCACAGAAAAAAGCAGGCCAATTCCAGCTGCTTCCAATCTTCTCTGAAAAAACTTACTGCAACTGTAAACCTATAATAATAGTATACAAATATGTAACTTGTAGAGTTATCCAAATATTATAAAATCGATCCAGCCATTTGGAAATTTGTATTGGGGGTTTTTGTTTACTTTAAATAACATTTTATCTAGGAAATTAAATAAAATACCATTTTATCTAGAAATTATATTAAAATTTATTAAGTACTTCTTCTAGAATATTCTTTGAAAACCCCACACATGTAGAGTAGTGCCGCCAGGAAATTCAGTGTTCCCTCTCTCTCTCTCAACTACTTCTAGTCCGACAGCCCGCAGCACACAGCCTTCTGCAATGGATTGTGGGTCTGTAAAAGAACAATGAATATTCTAATTTAAATCATCATTATGACAAGTTACTAACAAACTTTGTATCTGAATATTGGTTTTGACCAAGTAGGTTTAACACTCTAATTCAATTTTGTAGGTACATAATATATCTCATAGGCCGGTCATACACAGCATCTTGAAGCAGTCAGCATCGACTGCATCATGCTATAACTGCATAGTGAACTACAGACTTCTATGTATGTACACACACAAACCGCTCAAGCAGTTTCATCTGCTTCGGATACCTAGTTAACAGCACTGTGAAATTTCATCTTGCAGTCGGACTGCAAGAGTGGTCCGTGTTTGTTGATCAGTAAGTAACAGCTCAAACTGCCGGTGTCTGAATGTGAAGAATATTTGTTTGTTAGTAAATTACCTAAAAAAATAGTACTTATAGCATCGAACTCTTAAAAACGCAGAAGCGTCAAACGCGCTTCTACTATGGTGATGCAAAATCAGGTGACTTCTCCTGATTTCGTCTCAGTCGCAACAAGGCGTTGTGTACGTTCGCTGACAATACAATTTTCAAATTTTTCAAACAAATTTTCGCCACGTTATGTTGTCTTTAGATTATGGCATACCTCATCTTCGTTTCTTTAATTATATCGATGACTTATAGTTAAAAATAATGCATAATAATAATAGTGGCTCAGCCTAATGGCTTCATCCATGTTGTAATGAAAATATACATCTATCATTCACACAAAGCTTGCACTGGAACCACCTATTTATAACTCGGAAAGTCTGGAAATCTGGGTCCGGTTTGCCATTCACCAAATCCATCTCCCATCAACAGCACTTTTATTCAGCAATTATTATGCATAAACACACGTTTATATTAAGAAAAAACAACGATACAAAGCCTTTTTTGTTTTATTTTGTTTGTATGTAATAGTATTTACATTCTCTTTGGTATGTATGTAATATGTAATGTTTTGAATTAAAACTTTCGATAATATCTCGTATCGTCGTGTTGCCACCTTTATTTTTCAAAATCCGTACCATAAACTTAGAACAATAGTGTGAATTCAAGACTAGGGCTTCCAATATTATGGATAAAATATGTTAATTAGGTAAATGATTACGAATTTTGGTGGTCCAGTTACGTAACAACGTAATTGCTAAGATTTTTTAAAATAAAATATTCTATTTTTCAGTTTGTAAATGCACCCATAGCTTTTAGTAACTAATTCTTTGGTTGGTACATAGATTGATTCATTGGTATATTTATGATTTTTATTTCATGTATGTATATGTGGTATATTATTATATAACATATTAGGTTAATGTGTATTATTATTATATTTCAATTAGTATGTGTAAGTTTATTTATGTTGTAAATATGTAGTATGTTAATATTTATTTTCTGTTGTGATTAGTACTCATAATGTTGTTGATAAATGAAATGTATTAATTAAACGGGCCATGTTACTATCTTTGTTGCCTGGAAGAGATCGCTCTAAGCGATAAGGCCACCAATCGAAATGTTATTTTTTTATATTTAGTTAATTGTTTTTCTTTTGTATTATGGCTTTTAATAAAGAGTTTTCTTATCTTTCTTATCTTTGCGCTCGGGCATAATATATATTTGTAATAATAATTATGTAACTTTCATCCCACCTCAGATTGGAAATGATTCAATGGTTTTCGCATTATTTACAGTTTCTGTTAATTCTGTTGGTGTCAGTTTGTTGGTTTTAGCTGAACGTTACGATAAAAAAGTGAAATACCCTACATTTTGTGGCTGACGATGTTCTTCTGCAATAGGCTCGATAATTATGTTGTGTTATAGTGTACGTGTAAGTACTGCGATGATAATACCTAGGTGTCATATTGTGTGCTTACGTGTTGTGATAAAACAGTAATTAATATTACAACCAAAACTTTTTTGCAATGGATGTGAAATGCAAATTTAATATTTCGTGACAGGTTCAATTAATGTGGTAAGTACCTAGAAGTTAATGTTGCGACAAAAAAACATGAATAATGTAATAAACACAAGGACATAACAGCGACGAGCAGTTGACCATATAATTTTTCTCCGTCTGACGCACTTGTTCACTATATTTTCTTTCTCGCTCGAGCATCTGAGTTCACCCGAAAATTTCTTATCATACCCGAGCGTGACGCTAGAATTCAATTCACAGCCCACGAAAAATCTATCTAAGCCACGAAAAATCTATCTAAGTACGACTTAAATTGTACGAAGGGCAACACTAGATTTACTGTCCCTCAACAAAACGTCAATGCCAATATGAGTTTTAAGTATTAAGCGGGTATGTTTGACTGTCATAAGTTTCAGTCCAAGCGAGTGCTTGCTGTATAACTCCTATATTTAGCCGCATAATAAGGTCTATTATAGAAGTTATTCTAGTGCCTCGATTCTAATTGCGTAAATAATATGATTTGCACTCGTTTCATTGAACCAAGTGCTATAATATTAAAACAAATAGATCAGATATCGTATTTTATAGTTAAATTCAAAAAATACGGCATAACGGATCATAAATATGATGTTAAAGAAAAAACCGTAAATTACCGCAATGGCAATGAAAATAACCTCTCTACTTAGTCTGTGGAACCTTTTGTTTTTCATTCAATTACATCGTTCACGATGAGAGTCTATGGATTTGAAAGTCCGTAGCCCGATCCGCAAGAGAAATAGAGTAAGGTTACAGGCAATATTTCGTTTTCGTTTACGGCCGTTTGCGAAGTGCGGATGCGGAGAAAGAGAGTAGACGCCCCGTTCTTTTTCGTTCCGTCGTTTAGCCCGACCGAACATTTTTTGACCGTTACATGTTCTAAGCCTACTCTAATTCACGAAAGTCGCAACGAAGATTCTAATTTGACAGATCAATTTTCTTAGTTTTAACCTCAAAATCAACGAAATGAAAAGTGTTACTTTTTGATTGCGGATTTAGATTTTTTTGGGAAAATATAACATAATATGGTTGTAAAAGTTATGTTAATTGATGCTGCTGTACGTGAAGACCGTTTGGAGCGTAGAAAGAGCCGGTGTCGCCTGCGCAGTGATCTTAACATACCTTCAAATTTCCGACTTAGAATTTGTAGGAAATTATATGTTTAGCCGGGAGTTGTTTGACGACTTTGTTGTGCCTAGAAACCTAGAAAGTTACGGCTGGTGTAGATGGGAGACTGCGACTGTTAATCCGGAGTCCGGAGACCATGGGTTCGAAACCACGCACACCATAGTCTTCTCGAAGTCTCATCTGCGTAATGCCGGTTGATGTCCTAAGAGAAACAAATTCCTTCTTTCCCGAAACGGGAAAAACATTGAAAATTTTGATCGCTTTACCATCTGTACAGTACAGCAATCCTTTAGCAGCCTTAGAAGACTAAAAACATGGCTATGAAGCACCATAGCAGAAGATCGCCGTATGGTCCATGGGCCATGATAAGTGTACACAGAGCTATAATAAATAAAAACCTAAATAATTTTAATGATAAAGTGGTTGAAAGTTTTTTAAAAATCCCTGAAAGTTGTGTTAATTGAATATTATTTTTGAATAAATAATTATTGCTTTGTTTAAAAGTTTGATTTAGTTGTTATGCTGTCGAGGGCTTGTGAAGTTTTATACATTGATACTAGAACTAATACTTGTTGCAATTGTCATCGAGGCAAAGACTTCCAAAATGTAACACTTCATGCCGTCAACTCCATAATATTGACCCATTGCCTTCCTCTTAGCTAGCTGGCGACACCCTTGAATACCCCTAACTTAAAATGGTGAAGGTCAATGTGAAGAAACCGACATTTACCTAAAATCATTTGAAGTCATGTGTCATCCACCAATCCGAACTGGGCTAGCGTGGTGGATTATGGCCTTCTCTCGAAAGGGGCTCTACCCTTGAAGTAGAAGGCCTCGAGTCCAAGCTGTGGAAACATTTAGTGGGTTGTTTATGCCTGGGAAAATGCCTGCATCACAGAATCGAGTCTGCTTCTAACTTTAAGTATGATAAACCCACCGGAAAAAGGGATTTTATAAATGTATGTGCCAAGCTCTCTTTAGTGTCATAACTATCAAAGTAAGCCAATTTTGATGTACCTCATTGTGTGCAATGATAATGCAATAATAATAATAATAAGCCTTTATTGTTTCCTTTTTTACATTTAACATAGTATATGCATATAAGGTTTGTTTACGCTAAGGACCCCTTTCGGGGTATAGGCCTCCTCCCATATGATAATGCAATATAATGATTTATTTCAATTTTCATTGTAGTTTTTCATGACCATTTTACTAAAATCATTCCAGCTATTTCAAAATAAGCTTTTGTAGATATCTACAAATCAAAAGTGAAGTGTTTTCTTCTGGGTTAGCACGCTCCACCATAGACTATCGTCGTTTAACATCAGTCAAATGCTCAAATGGTGGTCAACTGTAAACCTATTATTATTAAGCCTTTATAGCTGGAATTAATTTTACAATAATTTAAATTTCACACTTAGATTTAAAAACACAGGCCAATTCCAGCTGCTTTCAATCTTCTCTGAAAAACTTACTGCAACTGTAAACCTCTAATAGTACATAAATATGTAACTTGTAGAGTTATCTTATCCAAATATCATAAAAATCGATCCAGCCATTTGGAAATTAGTGTTGGGGGTTTTTGTTTACTTTAAAATAACATTTTATCTAGGAAATTAAATAAAATACCATTTTATCTAGAAAGTATATTAAAATTTATTAAGTACATCTTCTAGAATATTCTTTGAAAACCCCACACATGTAGAGTAGTGCCGCCAGGAAATTCAGTGTTCTCTCTCTCTCTCAACTACTTCTAGTCGGACAGCCCGCAGCACACAGCCTTCTGTAATGGATTGTGGGTCTGTAAAGAACAATGAATATTCTAATTTAAATCATCATTATGACAAGTTACTAACAAACTTTGTATCTGAGTATTGGTTTTGACCAAGTAGGTTTAACACTCTAATTCAATTTTGTAGGTACATAATATATCTCTTAGGCTGGTCGTACACGGCATCTTGAAGCAGTCAGCATCGACTGCTTCATGCTATAACTGCATAGTGCACTACATACTAGGTACTATGTATGTACACACACAAACCACTCAAGCAGTTGCATCTGCTCCGGATAGTTAACAGCACTGTGAAATTTCATCTTGCAGTCGGACTGCAAGAGTGGTCCGTGTTTGTTGATCAGTAGGTAACAGCTCAAGCTGCCGGTGCTGAATGTAATAGAATATTTGTACGTTAGAAATAATGCATAATTATAATAGTGGCTCAGCGCAATGGCTTCATCCATGTTGTAATGAAAATATGCATGTATCATTCACACAAAGCTTGCACTCGAACCACCTATTTATAACTCGGAAAGTCTGGAAATCTGGGTCCGGTTTGCCATTCACCAAATCCATCTCCCATCACTTTTATACAGCAATTTTATGCATAAACACATGTTTATATTAAGAAAAATAACGAAAACTGCACGAAATACTTGCAAGGCCTTTTTTGTTTTAATTTGTTTGTATGTAATGTAAAAATGTAATAATGTTTTGAATTAGAACTTTCGATTTCGATAGTATCTCGTATCGTAGTGTTACCACCTTTATTTTTCAAAATCCGTACCATAAACTTGAACAATAGTGTGAATTCAAGACTAGGGCTTCCAATATTATGGATAATATATGTTAATTAGGTAAATGGTTACCAATTTTGGTGGTCCAGTTAAGTACATCGATTGATTCATTGGTACATTTATGATTTTTATTTCATGTATGTATATGTGGTATATTATTATATAACATATTAGGTTAATGTGTATTTTATTATATTTCAATTAGTATGTAAGTTTATTTATGTTGTAAATATGTAGTATGTTATTATTTATTTTCTGTTGTGAGTACTCATAATGGTGTTGATAAATGAAATGTATTAATTAAACGGGCCATATTACTATCTTTTGTTTCTAATCCATCCACGGTTGCCTGGAAGAGATCGCTCTAAGCGATAAGGCCGCCAATCGAAATGTAATTTTTTATATTTAGTTAATTGTTTTTTTTTTTTGTATTATGGCTTTTAATAAAGAGTTTTCTTATCTCTCTTATCGTATCTTATCTTTGCGCTCGGGCATAAAATATATTTGTAATAATAATTATGTAACTTTCATCCCTCCTCAGATTGGAAATGATTCAATGGTTTTCACATTATTTACAGTTTTTGTTAATTCTGTGGGTATCAGTTTGTTGGTTTTAGCTGAACGTTACGATAAAAAGTGAAATACCCTACATTTTGTCGCTGACGATGGTCTTCCGCAATAGGCTCGATAATTATGTTGTGTTATAGTGTACGTGTAAGTACTGCGATGAAAATACCTAGGTGTAGTAGGTATATTGTGTGCTTACGTGTTGTGATAAAACAGAAATTAATATTACAACCAAAACTTTTTGCAATGGTTGTGAAATGCAAATTTAATATTTCGTGACAGGTTCAATTAATGTGGTAGTAATTAGTACCTAGAAGTTAATGTTGCGACAAAATAACATGAATAATGTAATAAACACAAGGACATAACAGCGACGAGCAGTTGACCATATCATTTTCTCCGTCTGACGCACTTGTTCACTATATTTTAATTCTCGCTGGAGCATCTGAGTTCACACGAAAATTTCTTATCTTACCCGAGCGTGACGCTAGAATTCAATTCACAGTCCACGAAAAATCTATCTAGGCGCCCCAAATGAAGTTTTCACTGTAAAAGTTTTATTTTACCTCGTCATACAAGAGAAACTGTCATTATTTTACGGCGGCTCTCTTTTAAACAAACTTTATAATAAAACCTAGGAATTAAGCACACCAATACGTATATTATTAATATAATAAACTAGCAGCGCCCTGGGGTTTTACCTGCGTAGTTGCTGTTTCCATTATTTTCTCAGAATGAAGAGTAGCCTGTGTAATAGTCCAGATTGTAATCTAAAATAATGTGTTTCAAATTTCAGCTCGGCCGTTCAGATGTTACGATATGATTAAGGAAGATTAAAATAGTTTTTTTTATAACGGGAATATGAAGGAGAAGAGATCTACATGGGAAAACCACGGGGTGCTGCTAGTAATAATGATGCTAGTAAGACTAATAATAATGCTAGTGATAATACAATTATTTATCAAGCTACATGAAAGAAATTAAAATATAACAAAGTTCTCAGCGCCTTACGTACGTAGTGTAATCGATTGGTTTAAAATGACATAAAAATATTGATTGTGAGAGGATTTCCAATTTGAAGTGGGCCACATTGAGAGGCTAATACCACAGGATAAACTGGATATATAAAGAAAATACATTGAAGAATTTCAAGTTCGTTCAACTTTTCTGCTTGTTTTTTACACCAAAAAATAATTTCAAAATATAATCATACTGTTATTTATTTAAGTAATTCGCAAGATTCCTTTCAAAAGGTCATATGCGTACGATTTCGACTTCTCGATCGTACATGAGGTAAAAAAAAGCCGTATTAGTACGACTTAAATTGTACGAAGGGCAACACTAGTTTTACTGTCCCTCGACAAAACGTCAATGCCAATATGAGTTTTAAGTATTAAGCGGATATGTTTGACTGTCACAAGTTGTAGTCCAAACGAGTGCTTGCTGTATAACTCCTATATTTAGCCGCATAATAAGGTCTATTCTAGTGCCTCGATTCTAATTGCGTAAATAATATGATTTGCACTCGTTTCATTGAACCAATTGCTATAATTTTAAAACAAATAGATCAGATATCGTATTTTATAGTTAAATTTAAAAAATACGGCATAACGGATCATAAATATGATGTTAAAGAAAAAACCGTAAATTACCGCAATGGCAATGAAAATAACCTCTCTAATTAGTCTGTGGAACCTTTTGTTTTTCATTCAATTACATCGTTCACGATGAGACTCTATGGATTTGAAAGTCCGTAGCCCGATCCGCAAGAGAAATAGAGTAAGGTTACAGGCAATATTTCGTTTTCGTTTACGGCCGTTTGCGAAGTGCGGATGCGGAGAAAGAGAGTAGACGCCCAGTTCGTTGAATTAACGCCCACCTCTAGATACCTACTCTAATTATCTCTTTCTTTGTGAAATAAAGAGAAAGAGACATTGATTTTTCGTTCTTATCACTGTGGCCGGTTGAACTTCTTTGGTGGCCGGGGTTTTCACTGCCTAAGTAGTAATATCTATTCTGTGGCCTAAGTCACAAAATAAAGACGTTTATTTTTCATTTAACAAAAAGGAGGATGTTATCAACTCGACTAGATACCATATTATATTTTTTTTATATCACAGAAACGCATCAAATCCGAGTATCTCCCTACTTCTTACATAGGTACCTAGAGCTGGCAGTTTTTTTGGGTCACATGGTCCTCTATCATACCCCAACACGGATCTGCAGACCTGGCTGGTGAGTAGCACAGAGTAAGTAATCACTACGTGTTTCAATCTGAGCTACCGGCTACGTGAGTAGTTTCAGATTGCCTCAAACACCTACCCAGAATTTGCTGCCATCTATCGGAATATTACAGCATCCCTACTTAGTCAGTAAATACCAAGAAGATTGTAAGCAAAGAGTTTATCTAAGATTGTAAGTAAAATATTAAATACAAGCAGTGCCCCGCGGGTTTACCCACATAGTTCCCGTTCCCGTTTTTTTGGGATAAAAGTAGCCTGGGTGTTCTTTCAGGCTATAATCTATCTATGTTCCAATTTTCAGCCCGATCCGTTCAGTAGTAGTTTTCACATGAAATAGGAACAAATGTCTATCCATCCATACTTACAAACTTTCGCGTTTATCTTCATATATATAAAAATGTTATGTTGGTTTGTGTATCTACGCTTCAAAAACTCAAAAGTACCTACTGCACCAATCGAGCTGAAATTTTACAATGATATAATAATCCACATCAAGGATTGTTTTATTTAATTTTTGCATCATTCACATATGTGCCTCAGCGAAGCGTGGCAGGGTACAGCTAGTATCTAATAATGATAGTAACGCTGACATCGTATATTATAGATATGGCATTGTACTTTCCTATTATCTTTTTACATTCTCTTTGTTATCTTTGACAATATCTTTCTTCCACCTGTCATTCTTGTTGATTTCTTGGAGTGATTTCAGTTGGATTTCAGTGATTTGAATCGTGATCTGTGATTTGAATTTTTCGTATTTTCATTTTGATGTGACTTTATCATGTTTTTCTTTTACAGTTTACTGTGATTCACAATGTACCTACTTACCTACTAATGAACAATAATTATAATTATCGATCATGTTGAGACTTAAAGTATCACGCGTCGTGCAAATGTAAGAAAGCATAATATTTCTTATACTTACTTACTTCTTTCAAGCTATTAATTAATGAGTAGCTGTAGATAAAATGTATTTTTGTAGTTACTTCAGTTTCGCTCCCACATCGATGACTAGTCTATCTATTAGGTATTTCTTGTTCAATCTTTTTACTACGTTTGTCGTAAGAGGTAAAGTTAGTTAGAATAAGATGGTATGGTCCTACGCTGCGCCATCCCTAAGTTCGGTGCCTATGTAGGCAGTAGAAGCCACTTGAGGCCAATTGCCATATTTATATCCTTTCATAAATACAAATACGCTGTAAGTGTGCAAGTAGGTACTTAGTTGATAAATAAAAGAACCAAGTCTTTCGCACATTTTGCTTGCATTCTAACAGAAATGAAAGAAGCCTCATCTATCAAAATTTCATCAAATCTCTTATTTTCTGCATGTGTCACAACTTCTGTCGCAATCATTCGGAATCATGTACACCCAAAGGATCATTCTTCTATAGAGAGCATACTAAGTGCCCATGTACCTACCTACCTATGGCCCGTAGCTACCTGAGCGGACGAAAAATTGTCTTTACACAAAATCGTAGTTTAAGCACAGTACCTACAAAGACATATTAAACTGTGGTACATTGACCAAAATATCATTACTGTGGTATATGTAGGTAGGCACCTTTTTCCAAGAGATCTGTCTGTCAGGCGCGGTCCCAGCCTCGAATTTTGGAGGGGTTCACCAGTACGCAGCCTCAGATTTTGGGGGGGTCACAAGTACAAATACAATAAATCGATCAAAAAATACTTTAGTAGCAGCGCCTCAATATTTTCCCCTCGTAGTTCCCGTGATTTTGGGGGGGTCATGTCCCCTGTGACCGCCGTATATGCCATATCAATTATACGGGGCCCCCGACCTACGGGGTCCCCCGATATGCGTGAACAAATATTAATAAAAACTTCCCATTTTTATATTGTTACAGAAATAACAAAAGTAAAAAAAACAAATTTATTTTTTACCCGCGTAAAAAACGTACGTTTAAAAGTTATCTATATAGGTAAATACATTTAAAAAAAAATCTGATTAGGTTCTATCACTGACTTAAGCAATCGGTCCGTTTAGGATCTATCACTGAGATTTGACTCTGGGTGGGGTTCCTGTCAGAAGCTCTACAGTCAGCTCTGAATGTCGCTTACTCGCCCTGAGCTCCACTACGGAGGTCGCCGCTGACTCGCTTCGCTCACCACTTCACCTCCCCCTTTCGTTTTGGTTGACTTAGCCTCGCATGGATCGCTCCACTCAGGACCTCCTTATAGCTTCCGGCTCCCGCATTTTTTTTACACACTCTAGGCTCTAGGAGTACCTAGTAACGGCTATACTAGTTGGAGTCGGGGTGCTCCGAGTCGAATCTGGGTCCTAAGTATCCCAAACAGTCAAATTCGATTACCTAGAAAAACAAAAATTAGGATTAATTTTGATGTAGGTACCTACCTAATCTCTATATCCATACTAATATTTTATAAGCTGAAGAGTTTGTTTGTTTGTTTGAACGCTAGGATCTCGGGAAGTACTGGTCCGAATTGAAAGATTCTTTTTCTATTGGATAGTCCATTTATCGAGGAAGGATACAGGATATAACGCTACTATGAATAGAAGCGGACCATGAATCAAGAATCGGGGATAAATATTCCGTTTGAGAGTTTTCGTACATTTTGTGCTTTTGACATGACACATGACAGCATGTGTTTAAGATTGCGTCATTGAATATAAACCTTTGCTAATCAAATTTGTTTCTAAATCTCAGTTGGTACGAGCAATTTCCGACAGGTAGCGTAGCTGGTAGCTGAAGAGGTGTTTTGTTTGAAAGCGATATTCTCAGGAATGACTGAACCGATTTCAGTCATTCTTTCACCGTTGTATATGTACGGGATCCTGATGAGTGCTATATAATGTACCACGGGCGAAGCCGGGGCGGACATCTAGTCTTTGTATAAAAGGGAAAGGTGATTGACTGATAGATCAATGCGCAGCCCAAACCGTAAGAGATAGAAACTTAAAATTTCGCACACAAACATATTTTTCTTATAATGTCGGCCCACCAATTAAGGATTGTTCGAAATTCGATCCCCAAGTGGGTGAAAATGGAGATGAATGTTTTTGTAATGTACTCAAACCTAAGTGTAGATTAATCCTATTCAGTCTTATTCCAAAAAACTAAGATACTCGTAGTACAGGTTTAAACCAGGACTAACTAATCCAGGTTTGATACGGTATTAAACTTAGGACCAGGTTTAAAATGTGTTCCTATTACAAAACTCAGACTATCCAATGACTACTTAGTCCAAGGTTAAGCCTGAGATAGCCCAACGTTATACAACAATATTAACATTTTTTGGAACTGCTTTTATTTTGAAGATTGACCCTTGTTTACCGTAAAAAATACATTTAATTTCAAAATATTAGTATTTTCGATGAGTAAATATACAATATTAGACTCATTTTGAAACACTAACAACTGACATGACGTCACTAGTCGCAAAATACTGTTCGCGATTCATGACTGTATGTTCAGGTTATGTGTTTTCTTATCATTACTTGAATACAAACAATCAAAATCGTTGTCGCTAGGATCGCAAACTATATTAAAAAAGCAGAAAAATGTAAACAGTTTAATCAGTTTTGACAGTTTGTTTTGCGACTAGTGACGTAATAATTCATATTGGTGTAGCCAGTCACGTGACAACAGATTAAAAATATAGGATTTAAAATCATTTATAACAAATTTACTACGTAATATTAAATTATAATAATGTGATTTTCGATATTCTATTAATGCAAACTATCATAAAATTAACATTAAACATTAATGTGTGATTAGTGTGTGATTGCGAGAGTTCAAATTGTTAAATATGGAAGAAACAAGTGTTGTCCTAAACTTAAAATGACAGATGCGAAGTAAGTCCATAGTTAAACTAGGGTTTCGATGGTTAATCTTTAGGATCATAGATAGTACGTAGCTTAAAGAAAAACTTCGTTTTGTAATAAAGCGTAGACCTAGACTTGGTTTAAACCTGGCTTAATTCCAGTACTATAATTAGTCCGTGTTTTAAATAAGACGGATTACGTTTTGTTATATTATTAAATCCCAAAATTCAAAATCACTTGCACTAAATTCGATAACAATAAAACAACAACAAAAATCACGTTTGCACAAGGCTACTTCGTCCACTTCACGCGTTCAGTGGCGGCTATTTTGTGGAAATCCGTAGAAAAATAATATCACTTTAAAAATGTATGCCTATTAATCTAACAGCAACAAAAGAAAATGAAGATTAAATACTTACTGATAATACCATATCCCATCTTTCTTTGTGTCGTAGTTTTTGCAGCCTTTTAGCACACAATTATGCATTTTAATGCCCACCAAATACTCGTTCACTTCCGCGTACTGAACGCTGTGAACTGAGTCACACTGGCCCTAAAAATGTTTTAGGGCCAATGCGGTGGTTTTTTTTCGTACGGTTGGTCTGGTCCTTACTTATATAAGTCAATGTTCTGGCAGTCGGTTGAGGGCGGAGAAACAAAAATAGTGCTGCCCTTAGTAATTTACTTTTCGCTTTTGAATGCCTTTTTGTGGTTTTGAAGTCGGTTATTTTAAACGTAACTTTTATGTTTTTTATTTTAACTTTTGTACTTTTTAGTGTTTGTAGGCTATTCTGTAAAATAGGATAGGGTTTTTCTACCTCTCGAATACATCAAGTATTTGCTTGCTTGTAATCTATTATCTGCAATAAAATAAAGTTTATTGCAGATTAGATAATAGATTACATATGGGCTACTTTTCATCACATGAAAATAACAGGAACTAGTTTTAATAAATAATGTAAAATGGCTAAATGAATTTGACTTTGTCACTAGAACTAGTGAGTTTTTAATGCCTGGCGGAACATTTTTGTATGATTTAAGGTTAAGGTAAAAACCTGTGTTTATTTTAGTGACTTTTTCATTACCAACGCATCAGTTATGTCAAGTTTTACTGAAACATGCTAAACTTATGGTTGACTTCGAGGACACAGTCAACTTCCGCTTGTTTTAATACGTTTAGCTATGTCAATAACTTTGGTCCACTGACGGATGACTTCGTTTCGTATACGATCACTCTGAAAAACACCAACCATTGCTCGTTTCACAGCACGCTTTTCAACTGGTGCATGGTTTTATATAGGTTCATTTGGAGACCGATGCGCTGGGAGGCGTAAACAAGGCCCATCGGCATTTCGGCCATTACGACGATATCGTTTGGTGAGATACGCCTGTTGCCGTAATTATACATGTCACGTCCAGTCTAATCTAGCGAGTTTCGAACTTGAACAGTCATAGTTGCGGCGATATACAAATATCTCATTACCTCGATAAATCTCGGCTTCTCGGCAGTCAATTTGGCATCGCTGTAGGGATTCCATGACCAACCAGACTTTCACCGAGTTATCCGTCATGCTTTCTCATAGGCCAAAAACGCTATGTCAAGGGGCTGATTGTACTCATTGGTTTTCTATACAATTTGCCACACAGCTTAAATAGATTCTTCTTCTTCCATCATTTCCAGATTCTGTTTCGAACGCTTCGACTTTAATCTTGCTCTTACGCCTTATCGCAAAACATTTCGTGGCCTCCTCCCGCAAGACTCTACGAGTAGAGATTCACTCTGACAAGTTCTTGGTCAATATCGTCGGAGTCAAAAAAAAAGTTTCTCAGAAATCGTCATAGAATAAGAAATTAAAACAATTTGTGGAATAAAATACATATACAGATTACAGATAATACAAACTTTTATTAATTTGCGGCTGCGATAAAAAAATATTATTTATTTCCTTTATTGCCATTTTACCCGACTGAAAGAAGAATTATGGTTTTCGAGTGTATCTGGTATGTTTGTAAATTTCTTTATTCCACGTTTCTTCCAAACGCCTGAATGGATTTTTATAACTAAGATATTGTTAAATTAGTGTCAATCGCCAAAGTATCATCACATAGTACATAATGTTTTTTATGTGTTGATTTTTGCAGTCGGGTTTTTTAAATTAAAGTTTTTCTATCGTATTGCTCGTTGCTCGAAAAAATAACATCGTTCATAATTGATTAAAGAATCTAACAGAGAGTTTTATCTCCACTTTTGTAATAAGAAGGACTACTTAGGCTGTGAAACGCATTGCCAGAGTGAGTTTTTCGTGATGGTTCAAACCTTGGGATTTTCGAGTCGAGAGTGAATTTGTTTCTAGAGAAGTAAGCGCCGTCGTAGACCATATCATATTCATCCACCATCATCGGCATTAACACAACCGTATCGTTAATTAAGTTTCTGCACAATTTTCTTTTTTTTTTTTTTGGAAAAATCTATGAAGTATAAGGCAACATTTTAAATAATTAATGGAATTGGTAATGCTGGTCTCAACTTAAAGCGTCAAAAAAGAAAAGGTTAATTTTAGTATACCTACGAGTGTAGATAAATATTTTCTGGTTTATAAAAAAACAAAACTCTTATCACAATTATAAACAAATCTTGAACAAAAATAAGTTTAAACTAGTACTTAGTTCAATTTATTCAATATTTTAGTGTTATTTCTGCATTGTGGCACCGGTTCCGCACAAAGCGGGGCATCAGAGCGCGCGAGGCAGCGTAAATGCCTACCTTGGCAGAAAAACCTGACCTTAAATATATTATTATTTAATCTAAAATTTGCCACCCCCTTAAAAGTGCCGCCCCGTGCGGGCCGCCCCTACCGCCCTCCCTACGCTATTCTACTGACTTCCAACCGCACGTCCGCGCGGTTTTCGCCCGCGAACGTTGCGGGTTTCCAACCGCGCCCGCGCGCGGGCGCGAACCGCTATAATCAGCGGTCTCGTGAGTTTTGAAAAAAAATCGTCGCCCGTCGCGGTTCGCGCGCGCGCGGGCGCGGTTTGAAACCGCTCCATGAAATCCTACCCTAAGGGGGTGAAATTTGTATGAAAAAAGTTTTGTATGAAACATTTTAAGCCTTTGGACGTTTTCATGTAATTTCGAATGAATTGATTACGGTCCAAATAATGAGTAATAGATTACAGCGCTTTCCAAAATACAACACCAAAGGGGTGAAATAGATCAAGATAATTTGTACGAAACTTTTAATGGCTTTTGATATATCTGCGTGTAATTTCTAACTGAAATACGTGTACGGCTAAAATAATGGTAAACGTATTAAAGCGTTTTTTAAAATTCAATCCTTAAATGGCTAAATATAAAGGAAGTTATGTTTTGAAGTTTGGATGGAAGTTTTACACAAACGCATGGAATAAACCTTAAGGGCTATTAAGGATTATAGTATTATTCGAAAGTTGTACTAATCAAAGTGGGAACCAGCCATAAGAAGCTTCAGAACGCGAGCGAAGCCGTAGGTTAAAGCAAGTATTTAATATGACTTGTTAGTAAAAACTTTAGAAAAAGTGGAGTATAGATAATTACGACGAATTAATATTTCTTTTAATCGATCGATAATAAAGATCGACCAGATATCACAGAACTTACAGTTGAATTCACTGTTGAAACTTGTGCAATAGAATTACTTAAGCAGAACGTTATCGTAATTGTAATTTATCGTAGCGATCGTGATATTGAGACGTTCTTTGAATTTCTAGACAAACTACTTCTAAAAATAAAACTACTTCAATTGAAAAAACATATTGTTGTGGGGGGAGATTTTAATTTAGATAAACATAAATGCCTAATCAATATCAAAATTACTCGACAAAATGCTTGAATACAACTTTCACCAAAAAATTACAGAACCAACAAGAGTTACAGACAAAACATCATCTTGCATAGATTTACTATTCACAAATTATAAAAACCAAAATCGTACAGGTGTAAGAGACCTTGGATTATCTGACCATAAAGCACTATATTATCAATTTGAATCAAATTTCTACAAAAAACCATCAAAAACAGTCATAATGAAAAGAATATTTTCTATCCAAAACGTCAACGCATTTAAAACCGCTTTGTCTGAAATAGACTGGACTAATGTAATAAATAAGAAAAACAACATAAACGATAATTATAACAACTTTGATAAACAACTCAGTAAACTCCTAAACAAATATATACCTTGTAGAAAACTTATCACAAAATCCTCTAACAAAAATAAATGGTTAACCAAGGGATTGAAAAATCTTGCAAACATAAAAGAACACTACAAACACTATTAAATGAAACTAATAGCAAAATATTAAAAATACACTATGACCATTACAAGAAAGTATTGCGGAAATGTATAAAAACATCAAAAAAAAAATAATTATATAAGGCATATGGAAAAAGCAAGCAATAAAATTAAAACTATGTGGAAAATAATATCGGAAACCACTAAAAGACAAACTAATAATAAAAACATGAACATAAAACTCAAAGTAGATAATATTATAGTTGACGAACCATACACAATAGCAACCATTTTTAACAATCATTTTTCGTCTATTGGCAAAGCAAGTTCAAAAATCATCAATAAAAATACACACTTAAGAAAAACAGAAATTTTGAACTCAATGTATCTCTCACCAGTAACTGAATCTGAAATATATAAAATTATTAAAACTCTCCCAAATAAAAACAGCTGTGGAATAGATGATATTCCACCAACGCTTATCAAAATTGTGCCAAAGAAATTACTCCAATGGTAACTGAGCTAATAAATCAATCGATTGACGAAGAATGCTACCCTGACAAACTTAAAATAGCTATAATCAAACCAATTCCTAAAAAGAGTGGGAAGTCTACAGATATTAATGAATACCGACCAATTGCTTTACTACCAGCTGTTTCAAAATTTTTGAACGCGTGGTGTCTAACCAAATCTACAAATTTTTAGAAAAGTTTCAACTCTTAGACAACAACCAATATGGGTTCCGCAAAACTCTTCTACAACCTTAGCTATTTATAACTTTGTACAATGTATCTTAGATAACATAAAAGATAAACATAACGCAATAAGTCTTCTTCTAGACATGACCAAAGCATACGATAAAGTTTCACATCATGTACTATTAAATAAACTCAACGAAATAGGAATAAGAGGAAAACCCTACAATTGGTTAAAGTCGTACTTAACTGATAGGAAACAACTAGTGCAAATTAACTATTATCCAGAAAACAGCGCAAAAAAACAGATAATACAATCAGAGTTACAGATACTAAATTGGTCGATTCCTCAAGGCAGCGTAGTGGCATGCATACTATTTTTAATATGTATTAATGATCTCCCAAAAAGCATAAAATCTCAGTGCATATTATTTGCTGATGATATCTCACTAGGTACTATTTAAATGTTCGACTGATAAAAACACACTTGACAAAGTAGCAGAAACTTATGCGGAAGCAAAATTATGGATAACATCACATGGCCTGGACCTGAATGAACGCAAGACAAAACTAATTCAAATGCACCGTACCAAAAACCCACTAAATCTCTCAACACTAACTAACAAACTCAATATAAGTGAAACGCAGACCGCCACGCTTTTAGGGATTACTATAGATACACACCTTAACTGAAAAGCCATATTAAAAGAATAAAAAGTAAACTGTCACAATTCTCATACGCTTTATCAGTTTTAAAATCGAACACGAATTTAGTATCGGCCAAAACTGCCTACTACGCGTATGCCCACTCTTGGCTAAATTATGGCATAATATGTTGGGGAAACAGCACTGATGCATTTGAATTACTCATTATGCAAAAAAAATGCATCAGAATATTAGTTAACATCCCTCAACGTAACAGTTGTAAGCCCCACTTCAAACAACTTAACATCTTAACAGTTCCATGCATGTACATTCTAGAAGCAGCAACTTTTGTTAAAAAACATCCAAACTTATTTACATTCATCACCAGTGGCCGAAGGCAAAACCAGATTACAGCTCCAGAACCTAAACTTGAGATAATACGAAAAAGGGCCTCAATACATGTTACATAAAATATTTAACCACTTACCTAAAAGTGTGAGAGACGAATCAGACATAATTTTTTTTAAAAATAACATCAAACAAATACTCAATTCCAAGTGCTATTATAAAATAGAAGAATACCTAGAAGATAAAAACGTTTCAATATCATGAATTGTGTAGTTTTAAATATTTAATTAATAAACACTTAATATTATATAAATACCTACTATGTACAATACTAATCGCAACACCCTAACTACAGGGTATAATTTGTAACATTATTTGTAGTGCATTTTACTAAATGTTTCCTACTCATATACATATTATGTGGCGATGTATACTTCAAATAAATAAATAAAAAAAAATAAAAAAATAAAAATAATTTTATGCAATTGTTTGTCATGTGCGAGATCTGTACCGTTCATAAGCGGCCCCAATCATTTTTTTATGCGGGGCCCTGCCAAGCCACGCTACGCCACTATATGGAGAGCCTATCGAGACTAGCTATATACCTCGTCACAAAGCCCTACTCCTAAAACTGGTGGTGCTAGAGACCGTTTACCCTGAGACTACACAGAAGACATCCCGAATGTCAATCTATACGAAATACTAGCAGCTCTCAAAAAGGCACAGGGGGGAAGACAGAATTTCTGAAAGCGGGTGGAACACCAGTACGTAAAGTCCTTCAGATGTTATTTTATTCTGTACACCTGGAGAGTACAAAGCTACAAAGCGAGAGGCGTGGAGCAAAATTGTTTTGATAGATAGATTAACTCTTTATTGCACTTAAATTTAAAAAAAGTTTTGTGTGCTGAATGGTGACAACACCCTCCTGAAGAACTATAGACCCATTTGCGCCGCTGAGTCACGCTACAAGCTGTTTTTAACCCCCGACCAAAAATGGGGTGTTATAAGTTTGACGTCGATGTCTGTCTGTCTGTCAGGGCGTGTGTCTGAGTGTCTGTCTGTGGCACCGTAGAGCTCAACCGGATTGGCCGATTTCGATGCGTTTTCTTTATTTGAAGGTTAATCCCTGCGAATGTTCTTAGCTATGTTTGGTTAATATCGATTCAAGATGGCCGCCTCCACAAAATGGCGGACAAAATATTTCTTCACAACCTACCTCAATATGGATATCAAATTAAAGGGCTTGACTAGTAGAATACTATTCACTACAATAAATTTCAAATCCAAGATGAGCGTCACAACAAAAGGGCGAATTACATTATTTTTTACTACTACCTCAATATGGGTATCAAACGAAAACTAGTAGAATACTTTGCACTATGACAAATTTCAAATCCAAAATGGCCGCTATCACAAAATGGTGAAATACATTTCTTTTTTCACAACTAGGTACCTCAACATGGGTATCAAATGAAAGGGCTTAACTAGTAGAATACTTTGCACTATGACAAATTTCAAATCCATAATGACCGCTATCACAAAATGGCGAAATACATTTCTTTTTTCACAACTAGGTACCTACCTCAATATGGGTATCAAATGAAAGGGTTTGACTAGTAGAATGTTGTACAGATGACAAATCTGAGGTAGTCGGGGTTAATATTTTGTTTATTTTGTTCTTGTTGAGAGTAGCAGACAAATCATCCCACATTCTATTTTACGTACTTACTTACAAAAATTTGTCTAGTCGCAACATCAATATGCGGACATAGTATTAGTCTATTAATAATACCTGAATATTGCACTAACGATAGCATTAGATCGCATTTCACAACACGGACATCATAATCTAGCATTTCGCATTTCATCGAGAATCGAAATAATTGCCTTCCGAGACTATTTTTTTCTCGGATCCAGCCCATGGCTAGGATCCGATAGCCCTGAAGTGGTAAGGAGTAAGGACGCCTTGATTTGTGAAGATAATCTATCAGTTGTTATCTTTTATGTCGTATTCCATGAAAAAACCTATAATATAAACTTGCAGCATTGCGGCGATGTTAAAGACTGAAGTTTTATTTCGAATAGGGAAGGAAGTCGTAGAATTTGTGTAGTTTAGTAGCCTAATTTGCACATGTTTAAGTCTATAATCTAAGTACCTAGACCACAGAATAGATATTACTACAGAACCCTCACTTAGCGAAAATGTTTATATAAATAGCGACTCTTGCTGGGATGCAACAAAGTGCAATTCAGCTCGCATTAGCGCTCAATGCCTATCGTAATGTTTAACCTAAACATTTGCGCTCTCTTCTAACGCGTAACTCTGTCGCTGTCTGGCGCGGAATGATGCGCATCGAAAGGGTTGTCGACATATTATCTAATAAAAAATTAAATTAACCTTTCGTTATGTAGGTAGTCAGCATTGTAGCTCAGATTATATATTTTAGTTATTTACTTCGTAACGCGCAAGACAGCTAGAAGAGGTCGTAACATAGGGTCGGACACATTGAAATTAAAACAATAAAAGTATACTTTGACTATTTTTATTCTACTTGATCGTCTAAATGTTGTTTGATAAATATGTAACATATTTTAATGTACTTACCTACACTAATACATACAACCAGCTTCGATTACAAGCTATTTTATAATGTCCCGTACTTTTTGTACGGTTAACAGAAAAATATAAAAAATAATGGTATATTTTGTACAACTAGGAACAAATGATAATTCTTTGTTTTTGACTCGTGCATCCATATACAGCACAATATATGGCGACGTAATTTTGCGCGGGAAACGTGTTGCGCGAGCGCTCAGACGTGCGTTCGACAACCGCCTGACACTTGTTCCGTGCGAGGAACGGTCTAGCTGTAGGCTAAAAGCGCGCGACCTTGAGCGAGTGAGGATGCACTGCCTAGACATGCAAAATGAAACGAACATACATTTTTTGTAAGGTAGGTTAGCTGAGATTAGCGCTTGGTATAAACCAAATTAAAACTACTCATCTGCAACTTTATTACGAGTACCTCCCTATATAGAGTTTAATCCCACAAACTATAATAGCAAAACATTGCCTTGAATAAAGCTACCACTTTATTCTATTCATAAAGTGGTAACATGATTTCGTGCCGCCACGCGATAAGTAGGTACCTCACGACACCAAGGTCGAAGGTCATTTGGTGGAGCCGTTTCATGGCGCTGTTCGAAGTAGATTGTGATTTTTGTGTCATGTGGTGCCTGGCACCAACAACAGAGCATTACTACCTTCTCATACTAAGATTTTGATATAAATAAAACAAAATGTTTATTTTACATCATTTATGTTGTACATTGATAAAGTTCTTCATATTTACTACACTACAATTATATATTTTTATCTATCCGTGTATAATACAAACTTATGAAGAACTGAATAACACTCTCTCTCTCTTCCTATATCCCACATGGTGGTGGGGTCAGCCTTCCTGCTTTTTCTTCTCCACTTCGCTCTATCTATGACATCGTCATGGGACAACTCGCATTCTCTCATGCCCTCTGCACTACAGTCCTCCACCTGGTTTTGGGTCGGCCTCTGGATCTTCGACCAAGGGCGGATAACTGCAGCGCCAAGTCCCCTACGTAATCAGGCGGCCTTCTCTTCACATGTCCATACCATCTCAGCCTACTCTCCTGTAACTTGTCAGCAATGTCGCGCACACCCAGGCTACCTCGTACGTACTCGTTGCGGATTTTGTCGAGCCTGGTGGCGCCGCACATCCTCCTCAGCATTTTCATTTCGGCAACTTGAATAGTATGGACATTATCTTGTGTAACGGCCCAAAGTTATCTTCCATACATAAGGTCAGGTTTTATAACGGTCTTATAAATTAAACCTTTCAATTTTACAGGCATTCTTTTATCGCATTTTACTCCAGTCATTTTAACCATGCTGCGGCTACTAAATAACACAATATCAAAATTAAAATTTTGATTTAGGTACCCCCCAAATACGTTAGATAACGTCGTTGCGCGTGCAATACCGCGGAAGAGCAGTTTGTAAATACCGCGTAACAGCAAAAGGTGCAAAAATGAAATATCGCGGCTACAGATCCGTAGCGCTGATTTGCTTAGATCACCACTCACAGAATTTAAATTAGCCAACAAAAAACCCTATATTTCAATAAAAACAATACCGCGGAACAGTACTTGTGTTTGAAGTTGGCGCAAGTCCGCGTATTTACAGGATGGGCGAACAATTTGAAACACGATTAGTGCGTGCTCTCGTAAAATAATTAATTGTCCTGAATAACCACGTAAGTACGTTTTTATTCTGTATAGGGTTTCTTTTTAATATGTTTATCTTTGAATAGAGTGACTAAGTATCATTCTTTGATATTTTTAAGATTGTGAGCAATAATAACCTGTAACACATAGTTACGTGGTATTGATATTACATTATAAAAGTTGTATTTGTAATTTACGCGGTATTGCATTCTACTAAATATATGTTTTTTTAGATACATATAATTTAAAGTAATTAAATCTTTTGTTGGAGGACGAAGAAAATGACGAATTATTTTTAGAGAATGCTCATATTAACGAACACGTGATAACTTTAAGAGATCTGAAAGCGAAAATTACTGTCGAAAGAAATATTGAATAAAAGATGCGATGAAACAAACTTACTTCTACCACCAGCTTCTACTATCTGGAAACCAACAACAAGAAATAGTTTCTGTTCCTTTGTTAGGGAAATTAGAGCAAGAACCTCTGAACCAAAATTTGACATCCGAGTTTACTACGGTTACAACAGTATTGGATCCTACTTTAACACACAATAGCGATGATAATATTATAACTCCTATTAAAATAAACATTAATACAGAGGAGCATAATAAAAATTACCATGAATTTTCATCTGATGATTCAGTCACTGATCATTCTTTTGTCGCCCTCTCAGATATAACAAATTTAGAATCATTATCATCAGAAAATGCGGAGTGGTTTCCTGAAAGGGAAATAGGAAACTCGACGAAGAAAAATGGAAGAAAGCGCAAAGCGCATCCTAATAACTGGAAAAGAATAATAAATAACGGAGAACGGAGGAGGAATACCTTGGATTAAAAAAATATGGCGCTAAATTTGCTCAAAATTATCCCAAACCCGTAAGAATAATTCGTCCATTATGTATGTCGAAGAGATGTTTCAGTGGTACAGTTATGTATTGCTCAAAGCTAACAGAAAAGTGTCAGAAATTTTTAAAACCTTTTGGAATATGACTTGGCAAGAAAAGAGAATGTATATATGTATCTTCAATGGGAGTTAAATGGTCTACAACTAGAAAAACTAAGAACTCAAATTCAAGACACAGTGACACCAAAGTTTACTATTTATTAAAAGTAAATGACAAAAAGGAAAGAGTTTGCTCAAGAACATTTTTAGAAACATTGGGCTTAAAAGAATAGACAGTTCGATATTGGCTATTTGGATGGAGAAGATGGAGAAGACGACTACTTGGATGGAGACAAATTTCGAGAAGTTATCTTCAATCATCAGACAACCGATATCTAAAACAAAGTATGATCACCTACAGGAGCTGAAGAATGTCATACCCAAAGACTGTCATATTTTTTTGTGATAATTTACCTTTTAAATAATGTTCCTAATAACCAAGATCTTAAATACTGTGATTATTAATCGTTTTAATGGAAATTTAAGACTTAAGAAACTAATTTTAATTGTTGATTCATTATAAATACTTCTATGTTTAAGATAATAAGATTAGAAGATTATCTATGTAATGATAGCCATATTTAAGTGTTAGATCTTTTAATTTTATATGTAATGCTTCTGAACAAGGTATTGTCTATATTATATAGGCATTGTCTTCTTCAAGAATTGATGTGATTTTAAAAGATTGAGGGAACTGTTCAGTTTCTTATTCTTAATTAGGTACACGTAATTGTTTCATCGTAATTAGAAAATTCAGGGATTACGTGATATAACATGTCTAAATTTAGTTAAACATATTATGAGGAGATTCCTCTTCTTTAACATGCTTATAAGTAAAAGTAATTCAAGTTGATTATAAAAAATAGGTTGGTATCTAGAGTACCTAAGGGTTTTTATGATAAGATGTTTAATTTTGTACGTTTTCGGTTCTAAAATCATTTATAATAATAAATTAAAATAAATAATATCATAACATCACATTTTATTGGGACTGCGTATCTGCTCAAACGATAGTATTTTCAAGGTAATTTTCTGGAACAAAACCGCGTAAGTGACTTTACACAAAATCTAAACAAGTTCTTAGCAAATTTACGTTAAATTTCTATAAAAGAAGAAGCAAAGAAGCTGCTATAAAGTTCAGTCAGTAGTATAGTTATAAATTACCAAGTTATTAAGTTTTTTCTTCCTCCTGTAAAATTGTAAAAATGTAGATACGCGGTATTTACCAAGTGCTCTTCCGCGGTATTGCACGCGCAACGACGATATGTATTTCGCTATTTTGTGGTAGCGGCCATCTTGGATTTGTAATATGTCATACTAACGTATGACTATGTAGGTACCTACTTATATCAAACGTGAAACTCACGTTTGATATAAGTAGGTGAAACGTGAAACTCACGTTTGATATACATAGTCAGTCCAGTCCGACTTAAGTTTTGATTGCGTCCGGCGATCGAAACTTGAGTCGGAATTTTATTTATGCGTATTTACTTATTAAAAAAAATCTATTTAGCGAATGGGACATGGGGCATGTTGGGGTAGCCAATATTTGCATGTCTTTATTTGTCTTGAATCTTACTCCCACCCGTATGCTCCCGTATCCGCTTCCTCCCCCATGGAGCTGATCGAAAGGGTCCACCTCTCTCTCTCGGTCTCCCGCCAACGCCGTGAGACAACTGCTTTACTAAAACTAAAAGAAACCAACGCGTCTCTCACTGCTCACTGATCTCTCATTGTCGAACATCTTGGCAATGGTGTTGTGTGTTGTCTTCAGCGTAACTGCAGCGGTGGCACACCGTGATCTCCTCCCTCCCTTCCGGTGCCCTCGAATCTCAATCTTATCATAACTCGTCGATCTTTTTATAAATCCATACTAATATTATAAATGCGAAAGTAACTCTGTCTGTCTGTCTGTCCGTCTTTACCGCCTAAACCAACCAACAGATTTTGATGAAATTTGATGCATAGATAAAATAGATCCCGAGAAAGGACATAGGCTACTTTTTGTTCCGAAAAAAGGGTTGAAAGGGTTAAAATAAGGGATGAAAGTTTATATGGAAAACTTCGTCATTGTTGAAGAACTATGAAACTTTACGTCTAGATATTTAACACGAAACCATAAAATGTATGTTTTAGCAGTTTTGTAGTTTCGAACTGTACCTACAGGGGTTGAATTGGGGTTTTCTTTTTTATTATTTATTCTTGGGTCAAATTTAGTAATTCAAATTTCACCCTCTTCCTGTCAACCGATTAATCTGAAATTTTGTATACACTTTGGATTTTGGTGACAATACAATTATGTTTAGGTATTCATTATCATTATAAATTCAAGATGGCCGCCGCTACAAAATGGCGGATAATTTATGTTTTATTAATCCCATCAATATGGGTATCAAATGAAAGGGCTCAACAAGCAGAATACAATATACTATAAAAAATTGAAATCAAGATGGCGGCCGCTACAAAATGGCGGATAACGTAGGTTTTATCAATCCCATCAACATGGGTATCAAATGAAAGGGTTCAACAAGCAGAATACAATATACTATAAAAAATTGAAATCCAAGATGGCGGCCGCTACACAATGGCGGATAACGTAGGTTTTATCAATCCCATCAATATGGGTATCAAATGAAAGTGCTCAACCAGTAGAATACAATGTATTATATAAAATTAAAATCCAAGATGGCGGCCTCTACACAATGGCGGATAACTTAGGTTTTATGAACCCCATCAACATGGGTATCAAATAAAAGGGATTGACAAGAAGAATACAGTGCACTATACAACCTCAATACTTAAGATGGGCGCAGCCACTAAATGGCGTATCAGACTATCAGAATTTTTGATAGTCGACGAGATTTCCATGGTGTCTTATCAAATGTTATGCATGATGGACGCTCGATTAAGGCAAATTAAGAACTGTGAAAATGAGTTTTTTGGAGGAGTAAACGTATTACTTTTCGGTAATCTTTTACAACTGCCTCCTATAAAATGATCAGGAACACCTGTTTTCAATTCTAATATGAAATTATATATATGAAAGTAACTCTCTCTGTCTGTTACCGTCTAACGCCTAAGCCACTTAAAGAGTTTGTTACAATTTGGTGCACAGATAGACTAGACTTAGGAAAGAACAACGGCGACTTTTTATCACAGAAAAAGAGTGGAAATGAGGAGTAAAAGTGTGTATGGAAGGATCTTTGCACTCTTTGTATGCTATTTTAACCGACTTCAAAAAAGGAGGAGGTTATCAATCCAGTTGTATTTCCAATTGTGAATCAATTTAGATGGTTATTTTTTTGGTTGGTAGATTATAGTTCAGAGGTGGTCATATAAATTTTATCGAAATCAGTGCGGCGGTTTTGAAATATGAACAACAAACTAAAATTTGCGTTCATGTAATCAGACGATATATCTACTAATATCTACTAATAGACTCTAATAAAATTTGGTGGACCGTCCCAATATGATTTTAAATTAAAGTCTGTTTTTGATTATTTTTTTGAGATCATAGTTTTTTTGTAATTTGTCGTGTTAATTGTATAAAACTTTGACTTAGACCGATTTTGATTACGAAACGTGAATTTGTATGGTAGTAGACATACGAGTAGGTACTGCCTCAATTACTTTAATAAATATGTGGCGCGGACGAAGTCGCGGGTAAAAGCTAGTTAATTTATAATGTCTATGTCATATCAGTTATCCGTGAATTAATTACTCGCGTAATCATGTGTTTTATTGACTTAAAATAATTTGATAATTAGCTACTTATTTTATAAAGAGACCTATGGCAGCTGGCATCAAGTAGGTACTTATCTACCGAAATTTGGGCCCGCGCAGAAGGCGCGAAACTATAAGCCTGTAGGGACACATATACGACAGTGTATATGTGTCCCTACAAGTAGCATATCTTAAAGGTACTTTGCTTGTCTGCCGTACTCACCTGTCTAAAATGCTTTTCTAACTATTTTTTTACAGTAGGAATTGCTTATAATTTCTATAAAATACCATTTTAAATGAATCGCTAAACGTTGTCATAGTGTGAAGGTACACGAATGTGTTTACGATATCGGTAACAACACGCGCCAAGCCCCGAGGATCGGGCCGCGCAAACCTTCCCTAAGGTCGGGTCGGCAGTGCTTTGTTTACATCGGCACGATGCCACACTGTCTGCCCGTGTCGTGACCTCTGCATCGCGACTACACTCCTATGGGGAAGAAATCAGAGAAAAAGTAGGTATAGTTCAACATATTTAGCAACAGTTTTATGTGGGCCGTTTGCCGTTTGTGTCGTCCGTTGGCATTGCAATAAAATATTTCTTGTTGAAGGTGACATTTCATTCATAAGCATCATTAAGCCTACCTAGGTACCTACTTGCAAGTGTAGAACTGCAGATCATGTGAGTAGAACAAAATCGAAGCTATTGCGACATAAGTCTTAAATCTTAATCAACAAGTTTTAAATGAATAGGTAGGTGTAAATTTACACTCACATGATCTGTATCAAAAAGCGGTACTTACCTATGTTGTATTGATTGTTGGTGATTATGATGAATGAAAGAATTAAAAATACTATTAGGTTACAAAAAAAGTCACTACCTACGTTACAAAAGTACCTACTTTCTAAAATAATGCAGTAAGTATCAGAACTACAAGACGATTTGCAGTGCTACAGAATATCGTTTCTGGTTCAGTATACATACCTACTTATATAAAAAATACCATTGTTCTTTCAGAGTTAAATCGGAACGCATAAACGCCCTACGGAAGCAATATGACGCATTTCTCGAAGAAGATAAGAAACGTAAAGAAAGAAATGAATACATATTGGGAAGGCTGGACAATATGCGATACAGCTCTACTGCTGTACAAATCCGGCACAAGGTGAGCTTAGCCGGGGTAAACTTATCTACGTGACCACCAGCCCCGGATCTGGGGGTTGGGTCTAAGCCTCAGGGGCCACCAAATTGAGCGACTGCGACCTGCGACTCATCACGTATTTCAAGTCATCGTCGTAATATCCGATCCAATATTATCATCGTTGAGTCCTTCCTGCGCATGGTGGTCATGAGTAGATGCACCGATGCCCCCCCCCGGCGGCATTTTCAGATTTTGCCCCACCTACAAAGTACCTATTGAAGATCCGGGGCTGGTTACCACGTTAGACTATCCTTTAAATAAGAACTTAATCTTTATATATTAAAAAATACATGGAACATAAATGGAGTTACACATTATCTTAGTTACAATAACAGTGTCCGCCATAGTAACTTAATTTAGGAGGTAATTTAGTTTTACTCCATATAGTGAAGTTGTAGAACTTAGTAACATTAAGACACGATAGTACACCATAGAATAGATAATATAAGTACACTCTCGTTCCAGAAAAGAGAAAGTAAATAATGAAAAAAGATAGGGAAGTTCGGACTAATACAAATCAGTGAAGGCAAATATCAATAAAAAAAAACAAAAATTAATAATAAATACATTCTATGAATATTATATTATAAAATTGCCAGCCTATCGGTTTTGTAGCGGACACACTTTGAAGAGTGTGCGACTGATTTGCATGATCTGATACCACCTAGCCCTTATTTCTATCGGAATGCTCGTAGCTCGAAAAAGCGACATCGTTTCATGGTTGATGTTCCAAAGACATGAACGAAGCGATTTGACTCTACTTTTGTGATAAGAACGTCTAGGCTGTGGAATACGTTGCCTGAATGAGTTTTCTTCGATGGTTACAATCTTTGTGTCTTCAAATCGAGAGTGAATCGGTTTCTTCTAGGTAAACACGCTCCATCGTAGACCGCATCGTCGCTTAACATCAGGCGAGATAGCGATCAAGTGTACAAGTTATAAAAAAGGAAATTTTAGTTAGGAAATTTAGTGACTTACTTTCTAAGTCACTAAATTTCCTCACTTTTTCCTCACAAATTTAGTGACTTAGTTTCTAAGTCACTAAATTTCCTCCTTATGGCCCATGGAATACAATAAAATATTTTTTGGTTAAAATACTTAATTTGTTTATTTATTAAAACTAATATTGTTTTTAGCCCATAGCGTATGGAGATGTAATGCCTGTGATCAACTGTGGTGCTTATCGCCCCGAGCAGTTTGAAAAACGTGACGTAACTCCTCATCGAGAGCACCAGATCAACCGCACTAGTAATCAAAACCTGCAAGTTCCCAGAAATTATTTAGACAATACATCTCTTTTGAAGGAAATTAGCAAGAAATATATTCTGATACCTAAACTAAGATCGTCACTGGTCGATGATTATGTTGGGGTTATTTCACCACAGTCTCTCCCACCTATCGCAGTATCTTCACCGCAAACAAATTTTACTGGTAATGAGGATTGGAAAAGTAAATACGATATATTAGATCAATTGAAAAAGAAAGAAAAAGAAGAACAAGCAGATAAATATGCCAATGATGAGCTATACCCGTTAAAGAAAAACAAACAATATGTAAAAACGATGCTCAAGGGATTATAAATTCCGATTCAAACCAAGGACATGTCTTACAAGAGAGCAGTGACAATTATGCTTTGCAAGGTTTGAATACCAAAGAGCTGACGACGAAATATGAACAAGATGCCGCTGAAAAAGATGTAACATCAGATAAGGGTCTAGCAGACACTGAAAGTCTAAATATAGAACAGTCTAAAATTATCAATACTAATGATGCAGATCCTACCACAGTCCAACCACCGGCGTATACTTTTGTAAACCCAAACATTGATTATGATGATAATCAATCACAAAACCAAAACTTGGCAAATTTAACTCACGTTGAAGGTGCCGTAGCAGCAAATTGTCATGAACAAAACATAGTTATTGAAACCAATTACCCCATTGGTAACATAGTTGCAGCGCAATATACGACAGAAGTTACTAACAATACAGAAAAGCACATTAATGTCGAACCACCTCAAGAGGAACCATATGTTCAATACGACCAACCGATTGAAACCGAACAGACATACCCTGACCCTAATGTTGTTTATTTGGATCCTGATGATTATAGCCCTATCGAAGTCTTGGATCCTTCTACATCTACAATGGCCAAAGAAACTCACAAGGAACCTAATAATACTACTGATGTGAATGATGCTGAAGTTCTAGAATATCCTGTGGAGATGTTAAATGCAGAACAATTCACACCTAACAATGGTGTTACATTAATAGACGGGCAGAACATAAATCCAATATATTTATCAGGTGAAGATAACGTACAGCCGGTATACGAGAACGAGCCTCAGACAGTTGATGAAAATAAAGTAGACCCACAGGACAATTCTGATATAGAGGCATTCGAAGCTGAGCAAAAGATGTTCTATCCTGAAGAAACAACAGATTACGCTTACGATCAACAGCAAGAAAATGTAACCAATCCAGAATACGCAAACGAACAAGCAGCGCAAGATTACACTTACTACGAGAGCCCTACGGCGCAACTGGAGCAAGAGTACCCCGTTGAAGTAAATGAGCACGAAGAAAGTACCACACGATATGATCAAAGTTACGAGCAGCAGTATGCGGTAGAATATCAAGATCAGCAGTACGCTCAACCTGAAGGCTATGATCAAACTCAACAAGATTATGTTCAACCTACACCTACAGGATATGACCAAAGCGATCAACAACAATATGTTTACGATGGAACTGAACAGCAGTATCAAGACTACCAATATACTCAACCAGACCAAGATACAGTTCAGAACGTCGAAGAAAGTCTCGATAACGAACAAGGCTATGTTGAACAGCAACATTATGAACTTCCAGCTGAACAAAATTCAGAAACTGATAATACAGCGAATCAAGACCAACCCTCCGTAAAAGTAGCTGCTGAACTGAAAATGCTTAGGATATACTCAAATATTTTACATTATCAGACCATTCACATTTTTCTTTTTAAATTCATTATGTACTAAAATGTGCAATAAATTTTAGATGATTCATCTTGTATAGTAAAATGATTATTCTAAGGATTTCTTTTTATTTAGCGCCTTAGCGCTCAAATCCTCAAAGCCTTAGTACCAGTATAGCAAAAATCGGGTCAAGTACTGTCAAACCACAATAGGGTGTTTAACAACGATATTTTATTTCTTCGTCAAAGTCAAAGGTGTTTAAAAAAATAACACACTAACCTATGTATGCTAATAAAAAAACTTTTTTTTATAATTGATAAGTGGTATATGATATTGGTGTGATAACGCTGGTAGTGCTAAGACTGGTTTTGTCAACGATCCGAGTAATTAATTTTTTTTTCATATAAAAACATATTTTTATGTGAAAAAGTTAGTTTTATTTGAAAGTCAAAGTCAAAGTTCTTTATTGATAAATGTACAATTTACACGTCAATCTTATAAAAAAACAAAATAAGAGCATACAAAGAGTATACATTTTTAAAGTTTAAATTGAACTTTATATTGTACGATAATAGGTATCGTACAAATAAGTGTCAAAAATTAAAATATATGTACTTATTACAATTGTAATGAACAATGTCAATTTTTTACAAATTTATTGTGAGTTTGCCATCACTATATAAAAACTCGCTGTAACTATAAAAAGTTTAATCGATAAGCCAGCTTTTTAATCAGTTTTTGAAGCCACCCGAACTCGGTGCTGATTTAACTATTTTAGGAAGAGTGTTATAAACTTCCGGTCCCATAATGTGAGTAAGTTTTTTCCGATCTCGCGAGAGAGTGAGGTATACTATCCAGCTTGTCAGCGTTACGTATATTGCGCAAATGTCTCTCTCCTCGCGTGTCGTATGATTCTAAGTTGTTTCTGACATACACAGCTACTTGGTAGATCAAGATTGCAGGCAACGTAAGTATGCCAAGCTCTTTGAAATATGGTCTGACGGATGTGCATTGCGACACGCCCACGATGGCGCGTATGGCACGTTTTTGGGCGCGGAAAGCACGCTCCCAGTCGGCAGCGCGTGCGTATAGTTCGGCTCCGTACTGTAACCGGGAATGCACCGTGGCGAAGTAACACGAACGAGATACATCTGCAGACACCACTGGGACACCCGTCTTAGTGCAAAGCACGCACAGCTTACTTTAGCACACATCTTGTCGATGTGGTGTTCCCATGTCATGCAGCGGTCAATCTCGAACCCCAGAAATGTGCTTTGTACCTGATCAATCCGGACCCCGTCAAGTAAGACTTTTAGCGATTTTGTACAGTGAACCGACAGACAAAAGTGAATAAAATGAGTCTTTTTGGAGTTTACCATAAAACCGTTAGCACGAATGAATATGTCTGCACCCTTTATGGCGTTAGGTAGATCGTTCAATAAGAGTGAAAACATGATGTTTGAAACTGACGCACCCTGCGGCACTCCCATAGATGAAGACAATGGGTCTGATTTATTATCGCCATCGCCAGCATCCACCAGTTGAGAGCGGCCTCGTAACATGTCAGTCAACACAGCGTATGATTTCCCAGCTATGCCATAGTGTTTCAGCTTTAAAGCCAAGGTCTCATGGTCTGCGACATCAAAGGCCTTCGATAAGTCACAGCACAAGACAGCCACTTGCTGTTTGCGTTCACGAGCAGCCAACACATTACGAACCACTTCACGCGTTAGAGAAGTTGTAGACCTCCCTTCGCGGTATGCGTATTGTTGTTCACACAGCGCGTCGGTTTCCGATAGGTAGGCCACTAATCGCGAACTCAAGCCATTTTCGAACACTTTGGCTATTGCTGGTATAATCGATACCGGTCTGTATCCATCAATGTCATCCCTTTTGCCTTTGCCTTTAAATATCGGGGACACTTTTGATATTTTCAGCGGTGACGGGTACGAGCCTTCCCTAAGACACTTATTAAACGGTGTGGCGAGAACTGGAGCTAGGGACAAAATTGCTAGTTTTAGTAGCTCCATCGACACACCATATATGTCTTTTGACTTTTTTTGGGGGTATTCTAGACGAGACTATGCGGAATACTTCATCCGCCGAGAAACTGGTCAGTCTGAGAGAGCGGTTAGTTGGCTGACGCGCTGACACTAAAATTTTACCAACGGTAGCAGCATCAGCTTTAGGAGCTCCACAGGTAGCAGCTGCATTTAAGGAACGAGCGTTCATAGCATTTACTGCGTCTTTTGGTGAACTAAACTTTTTTGCCGTTGCAATCCTTTACGATATCGGTGAAATTCAACCTAGGTGTATTATTTTTCTCTCTGTGTTCACGATGCCCCACATAGCTTTAGACGGATTCGTACTTCCGTGTATAACTCTATTATAATGGTTTGTTTTAGACATCTTCAAAGTTGAATTGTATTTCCTGTTGAGATCGTCAAATATAGCTATTAAGTCCTCTTCCTCAGGAAATTTGTCAACTAATTTAGAAATGTCAAATAACAACGATTTCAGATTTAGTATGTGAGGTGTAACCCACGACGCGTCACGTTTACTATTTGGTTTTTGTTTTATCGGGAAACAAGTGTCATACTTTTTTGCTAAAATATTTATCAGTGCCAACACAAATGCATGAGCGGTCTTGTTTCTCTGACTTACTTCAGACCAATCTATACTGTCAACAGATATAATAAAATTTGCGCGGTTATTTTGCGAGAAATCACGCGTCAGGCGAGTGAGCTGTACTGGCATAGACTGAGCGAATGTCACTACTCCGCGTACGGCTAAGTGATCTGACAGAAGCGTATTTATGGAGTTTGCGGAAGTAAGTTCTCGCGCTACATTTGTAAAAATAAGGTCTATCGCAGTTTGTGACTTTTCTGTTATACGAGTAGGGAAGTCTACAATCGAGCTCACATTATGGGAGTTCAGCAAATCAAACAGATTTTTAAAATCAGAGCTAGTGTTGTCTAAGACATTTATGTTTATATCACCGAGAATCATAATGTTCTTTCAGCTTCGCTGAGCTTATCGAGCAAACGTTCAAAGGTACCTAAGAAACCTCTGACATGAGCTAGGCCCGTGCGATAAATGCAAACGATAGTAATGTCAAAATCTATAACGTCAATCGCGGAGATTTCGCAAAATCTTTCTTCTGACAACGTTGATAACTCAACGTTTTCGACACACCTTAGTGCTTCTTTTACAAAGATAAAGGATCCGCCGTGAATTACATCATTTCTACAAAACTAGACACTAATTTATAGTGTATTAAATGTATACATTGTAGATTCGGGGCAGTAAGCCAGTGTTCTGTTAACGCAAGAACATCGCACTTTAGTTCAGTTTCTAGGAGAACTTCTAGTCGTTGAGTTTTATCATTAAGTGAGCAAATGTTTTGGTGGCACATTGTCAACTGTCTCGGAGGTGAGCATTGCGCGTTCAAACTAAGCACCGAGTTTTGCGTTACGGTCGCCAGCTGAGACGCCGGCGGAGCGGCGGGGGCGGTGTTGCGTTCGCTGCCCCGCGCCCGCTGGCGCGGTTGATCCGGTATTGCTCGTGTTTTCCTCGGCATCAGTAGCGTTGGAGGACGAGCGCGCCGCCCGCCGGTCGCCGCGTCGAAACCAAGGACCAACTTCTACTCTGCTTGGCCAATTATCAGCGCTCATGAAGTATTCGTATTTGCTTGTAGGCACGGTTACGGCAAAGGATGCGTAATATGTATGCTTCAAAACAATTTTCTCGACGTGATACTCAGCACGTGGATTTTTCTTGAGCATATATGCTTTTAATGTTTCTGGAGTCGTTGCCGGTTTCAAGAAGCAGACGTGTAATTTTTTTACTCGTTCAACTGCTTCTAACTCGGCGTCGGAAGTTCCTGTTCCGCGTACGACTTTTCTCGTAAAAGAGTAGCGGTCTTTACGCCCCTTCACAGTCTGCCACGATGTTTCTCGAACCGATGCTTGTTGTTTGGTCGTTTTCGTTCCTGCAGTTGTTGGCGTCACGTTATCGGTAGATGACACTGTGGTTAATGTCTGAGCGCGTTTCCCGCGTCTCCGCGGCGGCGCGGGAGCAGCTGTCGGTGCTGTTGCGGGCACACACGGCGGCGCCAACTGGCCCGGTGGCAGTGCAGTGACAGACAGCGCGGGCTGGCTCGCCGGTGGTGCGGGGTTGCGCGGCCGCGCGAGCTGGCCAGGCGCGGCGCAGTGTCGGCTAGCGCGGGCTGGCCCGCCGGTGGGAGGGGGTTGCACGGCGGCGTGAGTTTGCTCGGCGGCGGCGCAGCGGTGGCCGGCGTGGGCTGGCCCGCTGGTGGTGCTGGGTTGCGCGGCCGCGCGGGCAGGCCCGGCTGCACGTGCGCCTGGGCGGGACCTCGCTGTGCCACTGACGCATATGATGTAGGAGCCGGCGCCGCAGTTAGTACTTCTCCAGGTTGTGCTGTCGTTGATGTTGGTTGTCGTGCCGTAGGTCCGGCCGTCGTCGTTGATGGCACGCACATGTCCCAACTCGCTAAAATTCCTCTTCTCTCGAAATTCCCCGTTTTTTTTGAAAAATTGTTCCATTTGGGAGGCGTAACATTCCATTTTTTTATCGTAGTTCGCTATGGTCGTCATAATAATAAAAATAAACAATAAAATAAAATTTATTTCGATACCATACAATTTGTTTTAAAAAATATATGACCCATCAGCTCCCGAACTAGTCATAGACTGTGCATCGGGTGCCAATGGCTTCTCTAAAGTGTATTACAAAATAAATGCGAAATATTATAACTAAATTTTTGATTAAATCTACAAACCAAAATTAAAAAATATATAATTATGTACAGTAGAATAAAATACATTAAACTTTATAATATAGAACTCAACAAATATAAATGTATTACATCATAATATTTCAATATTATAGAAATGCATATTCAAATCCACTTTTTACTGAAATTTGGAGTACAAAACATAAAATTAAAATTTGAATGCAAAAAAATTAATAACAGAAGTGACTATTTTTTTTACTTTTGTCCCGCTTTTTGTCGTCCAGTGTACAGGTTATCTAATAAATCCTCAATACCCTGATAGTCAAAGCATTTCAACCAACAAGTTATAATTTGCTTTATTTTGTTATTGCTGCAGTTCTTTGTATTATATTCCTTATTTAGTTTTGTGTACAGAAGAGGGGCGATGGTACTGAACCTCTTTTGCGCAAATCTTGTTGTCATACAACAGTTTAATTTATTGTCGTAGTCGTTAATCACAGACACGGATTGTTCCATTTTCATTTTGTAAACATCGATAAGGGAACTTGACTGTGCAAGTTGTTCCCTCACGGTCGTCATTTCATCACGCAGTTTTTGTATTTCGAGTGTCAGCTCTCGCGTGCACTCTGTGGTATGCTCAGCAACGTTTTGGACACGTATTTGTTTATTTCGGATCGTTACGTTGGGATCTCGTTGTTTCTTAGAAACGCCAACTGGGGTTAAGGTGTTGTCTCCTCCTTTTTTAGCTAAGCATTTACACTCGGGACAAATGTAATTTGCGATATCAATATCATCGAAATTTCTTTCGCCAGTACACAAAATGTGATAGGGCTTTTGCAGTTCAGGGTAGTACAGCACAAATACTTTTCATTATCTACGGCTATCCTACCGCAGCACGCAGCACAATTCATAGTGAATAATGTGTTTAGCAGATATTTTGATAAAAAAAATGTTAAAAAAATTTAAAAGAAAAAAAAACGTGCAAAACGAAATTTCAAATACAGGCCTTAAGATGAGGACCGAACCCGGTACGAAGCGATTATTCAGCCGAGATGTTAGCGGTTGCGCTAAACGTCGCGTCGCTTGCAGAGAGCGTCGAAAATAGCGGTTAGTTGCAGTAGATCACTTTTTAGAATGTTGTAACTGCAGGTAGGTACGGAGTTATAATCCTGTTAGCACTGTTATGTCCACTTATATAACTTAATCACAATAAATAAATGAGGGTTATCAAATCGACAAAACTACTTGTTTAATACTAAACAGTCCACAGTCCAGTCTAATTCTTCTAATAAGCACTTTGGTCAACGGTAATAGGGATCACATAGTACACTTGTATTATTTTCATGTAAAACGGTATTTACGCGATTAAATCATTAAAATAACACTATCACAATGTGACCTACACTTTTTTACGCGTTTAGCAAACTACTATTACTTTAAAACGAAATATTACTATTTTTTAATGATTTTAACACGAAGACGACTGTTTACGATGACAGCGCGACCGCGGAACTCGAAAAACTTTGAAATAACATAATCAGTTATAGTCCATATAATTGTCTTTTTCTGCTTGACTAACATTACAATACAGCAGGGGCGCCGTAAGTAAGCGTGCAAGGCGTGCGTTGCACGCGGACGGCACGCCTGGTTGGGGCGTCAAATCCATCGACCAATCATGTAATTCAAAATTAAAAGTTATCAGAAACTATTTAAGATCTACTATAATCCAGCAAAAGTTTAATTATTTAGCTATAGTTTCACCGGTTTTCCCGTTTCGTTTACACTGTTAGTGACGCATGCCGATATTATTTCTGGCGGTACATTCAGCTGTTTTCGCGCAAAATTCAAATGCAATTAAAATATGAATATATAAACGCATTATTGGGATTTAAAAAAATGTGTACTTAGTTTTTCGATGATGATTCGTTGCGGATGGCACGTATCAGTGTCATCATTTTCTTTCGCGTGTGGCGTTAGGCACGGATATGTGTCATTTTAAAATCGACAATAACTCCTTCAATTCAGTTTAAGAAAAAAATTAGCCAGAACCAAACTATTTCAATTTTTCACGTATTTTAAGCTCGTAGACTTCGTTTCTGGATTTAGTAAGATTTTTATAAAAAAGGAGTCACCAACCTTTTATTAAATTTGCAGAATTTGATAATATAAATAATATATTTATTACAGCGTAAACGACCAACTCCCTAAAGCGGGAAAATCACACTGCTTCTGTTGGTTTTCTTTGTCTCCTATGAAATGCTACATTTTTAAAAACGCACGATAACATTTTCTTTTCCCATTGTAACGACAACTTTATCTATAACGTTGAAATAACACAGTCCCTGAAGTGTTGATAAAATGTAAAATGTCTCGAAATATTGCAGGTCACTGTCATACAATTTTGGCGGTATACAAAATATAGTCCTCATATTTATAATCGTCTATGTTAAGAATAATAAGAAAATACAAATACTAAATCAAAAAAATATGTAGTAAGACATCATACCTAAATATTTCTGGCGTCTAGAATCTATTTACATTCTTCGTTATTTTAAAACACAAAAAGGATTTAGAATTAAACTTTATATAAAGCTAAATTATAGATATACAAATAAATCAGACATTTATGCATCATATGTATGTACCTACTTGATATAGAAAAATACCACGCTGCTTCAAACTGCGCGGGTCAACATGGTTAATATGAGTCATAACGCTAGGACAGAGAGTTGCATTTGCTAAAAGTGCTGTCACTCCTTAGAAAAGAGCTGTTTTGTTGATATTGTTTACCGTTGGCCCGCAAGGACTGTAATCACTCTGCGATAAGGTTCATTTTGCATGAAATTTTAAGTTCTTGCAAAAAAAAGGGTTTGAAAAATACCACGAGTTGTTGTAAACAATGGACGGCCCCGGCCGGAGGGATGCAAGTTGCGTGACCCTACGAAGTACAATTTACAATATTCGGTCTTATGCCTTGCGTGTATGTTTTATTTTTGCACGGTAGGATACAACCTATTTATCTTGTAAGCGCATCTTGTTTTTGAATTACTTTTACTTCTGGTTTGCTATCCTTAGTAACCAGACGTGCGTGCTCTACTTGTTCCTATTTACCTTACCGACTTTCGCTAAGTGTTTTGTGACGACCGTGGCTTGTGTTACTGGACTCTACTGATTTTGCCTTGCGACGATTTCGGCTTTGAACAGGACTCCGTAATTTGCAATTGTGACGATTTTGGCTTGTGTTACTGGATCGTGATTTTGCCTTGCGACGATTTTGGCTTTGAACTGACCCGTGATCTACCATCGTGACGACTTCAGCCTGTGCACGCGAATCTCTGTTTGCCGTGAAATTCAAGTAAGTAAGATTATTTTCATACTTGGGGAAATTTTCCTGTTCGCGTCCATTTAGTGCAGGCAAAGAGCAGTCAACTTCACTTGTCGCTATAAATAAAAAAAATAGAATCGGGAAAGATGCGCTCTCGTTTCATACTCACTGGCTTGCTCTTTAATCCGCGCTCTCGTGGAGAACCTTACTCACTCAAGAGTGTATCCGCTGCTAAATATTATGTAAAAAATACATTATCTTCAAAATAGAGTAGCTAAATCCCAAATATGATATCTACTTACTTACTAGCTCTTTTTAATACACCTAATTTACATCACTACCTACATAGTACATATTTTTAGACCAATTAGGATTTATAGACTAATAAAATGCCCCTTTAAAGCGTCTCGCCTTTTTACTGTCGAAATAAAACTATATACGGGAGTTTCATTCGAATATTTCTTTTTGTAGGTATGGAATACCCTTCTTCGAGTTCTTCGGAACCTGGACCATCGTGTGACATAGATCCTTTGATTGGCCAATTCCTGGACCATCATCTGGCATAGATCCATATATGGCTCTTCTCCCAAGTTCACCCATACCTAGACCATCATCCACCATAGATCCCATAAGCGTGGAATTGGAACAAATTATGTCTCCACAAGAAAGTGATCCGTTATACGACATACCAGGCTTAGATTTATATGGAGACGAAGAATTGTATGGGATTTTAAGCGGCAATAACGAAGAAGTATTAAATGAATTAAGCAGTGCAAGTCCTAACGTGGAAGCAAATGCTGAAGATTATCACGCCGATAACAATGATGAAGAGGAAGATTCTGTAGAAGAAACGACTGGTTGGGTTCCAGGTAACCCCAGTGATATGCCAAAATATCATTTACGGGAACAAGTGGTATATTGGAGCCACATAACGCAGACATCAATAGTTATTTAGACTATTTTTTTTATTTTAAATTCCCATTTTTAACATTAATAATGGAATGTACAAATAAGTACGGAAACAAATTAAAAGCTGAAGCGACTACTGCACGTGCTCGCTTTAGTAACTGGACCGATTTAAGTGTCCCCGAATCAAAAACTTTTCTCGGCATACTATTGCTAATGGGTACTATAAAACTTAATAGAATGGTAGATTATTGGTCAACGCATTATTTTTTCCGCTTAAGTCCACGCCTATTTATGACCAGGGATAGGTTTTTAATTTTAAGAGCTTTGAATGTGCAAACCATCGAAAGGGCAGAGAGTATTTATAAAATAAAATCTTTAATTGATTTCTTCAACGACACCGTTAATGCAGTGTATTACCCAGTGAAAGAGTTGACAATTGACGAATCTCTTATACTGTGGAAAGGGAGACTATTTTTCGCCAATACATCAAAAGTAAAGCTCATAGATACGGCATTAAATTGTACATTTTAGCCGACGCCAACGGCATAATTTTAAAAATCCATGTATACGCAGGGTCACAAGACGTACTAGTAGGAGGTAGAAATCACAAAAAAGTAGTACATTTGCTAATGCAAAAATATTTAGAAAAAGGGCATGCTTTATATTTGATAATTTTATACCAGCGTGGGATTAGCTGAGGAGCTAATAGGAAAAAAGACGTACGTGACTGGTACCTTAAGAGCAAACCGCATCGGAAATCCATCGGAATTAAAAACTACCAAATTAAAACTGGCGAATCGTATATAGTACATAATAATAAAAAATTATAATCACCAAATGGCAAGATAAAAGGGAGGTGATATTTATAAGTACTGAACATAAAAGTCTCTATCGAGGGACTACTAGTCGCCGTGTACGCACAATAAAATATAAACCGGCAGTACAAATAAAATATAATCAATATATGCGGGCAATAGACCGTCACGATCAGATGCTAAGTTATTATTGCTGTGAGCACAAGACCCTGCGCTGGTATAAAAAGTCATCGTACATATTATACAAATATGTTTGGTGAATGGGTATTTACTTTATAATGCTAACAATGCAACTAATAAAACCACATTATATCAATTTAGAAGAAGTGTCATGGAGGAATTGTTACCAATGCCCAACACCTTTGAACTTTCTCGGCCTCTATCAGAGGGGAAAATACATTTACCGACCAACTTGCCAAAGAGAGGTAATAATACCTTAAGAAAAGATGCAAGGTCTGTTACGCCAAAACTAAAAAAAAGGGTTGCTGTAATAACTGGCTGTCCTGATTGCCCTGGATTCCCAGGCCTATGCCTTTAAAGATTGTTTCAGCGAATTTCATAAATATTGAAATTCTCTGTAACCTTGTGATCATGCATGCGTCTGTTGTAAATTAGCACCGTTTGTGTCTTCGACCGTACGAATATTTACATATAAATCACTAAATCATCTACACAGTTATATCCCTTCATTTTTGTATCGTCTGATTGTACTATGTATAGGTACAACGTGTTAATGAAAAGCGCTAAACCTGAAATTTGTTTGTTCAGTTTCATATTTAAATTAAGCAGTGTCCGTTCATTTCATATTATCAGAGCCTTTAACCTATCAGCGGCGGCCATTTTAGATAACAATAGAATTTAATTGTGTCTAGGGGCTTCCGCTTGGGGTCGAACTGTTAATATTAACGAACCTACTCAAACGCAAGAAAAAAAAGCCAAACTTTTGAAATAGTCCGCGAAATTATTTTTAATAATTAAGTATAATATGCATGTACTTCTTTTATATTAAAAATAAGTTGAGATGTCTGAGGTTCAGCAGTTTTGATTAACTCGTTTGGTTTTTTTTGCATAATCGAGCTAATTTGTATGTTGTCAATAATGAGAAATGTAGGTACTACGTAAGGGATAAAAATGTTCACTGTTAAAAAGGAAGTACTACTTTTATTATACAGGATAACCCTACCTACTAATAAAATACTTCCTTTTATTATGTTTATTTATGTAAGTTACGAGCTAATGGTCTACAAATAAATTGTTTGTAAATTTAAATATTTTTATTAGAATCAGGTACATATTTATTGTTTGATCAAAGCGTCATTCACCAAAGACTATTATTGCCAATTTCAACAAGATTAATTAACCTCTTAACATAATCATAAAAATCTAGCTTATACATTATTTAAAAATCAGTCCTAACTTACATAAATATAAAACAAGTCATACAAAATTATAAAACGCATCCTTATTTACCTACATACTGATATCAATGTCATTAGAATAGACCTTAGCTTCGCAGTGAGCGAGATTAACAAATTATTAAAACCCTCGGAAGAGTCATTGTCTTATGTTTTATGTTACTGCTGCGAAAATGTAAATGCTGTAAAATGTATATTTAGGTTGATTGGATCCACTTATGTCATGTTTTTCAATAAATATTAATATCTAAATTCAAACTCTGGTTTCATTTAACTCTTGGTATTCATTTGATTATTTTAATAAATCTAATATTTGCTGCATCTTCATAATTCGCTCGTATGGTTTGAATCGCAATAATTCGTTGGAAACCAACTGGCCAAAATATTTACAGCTATGTATGTCCAGTACGGTAGGGACATCACATTCCTTAGTTTCTACGCTATTTACACTGTCCATTACTAAAGTTTCTGTGCATGGTTCACTTTCAACCATTTTTTTTTCTGTGGTAGTCGCACTGTCCATCATATTTTCTTCTTTATTTGTTGCAGTATCCCTAGTTGTTTTTTTTTGTCCGGTATTAAATCCCGTTCCCAGCTTGGTGGTAGGTCCCAGTCTTGTGAATTTGGTATTGTCTCTTCGTCACTGTCACATTGTGTCTCGATTTCTGTTTCGGGAATGTACTTCCTTTTTCGCCTTAGTTCTTAAACAATAAATCCACTATTAATAACAAATATATGGCAGTATGTACTTTTCAAAATGCTTTTTTTACTGACAGTTACAAAAAATTCGGAAAAAAGTAATGTGATTGTTGATCGATCACCAACAGTTTTCATAGCATAGTTTCTTAGAGTAGTAATTCTAATTTCTGTTAACGCCATAAATTCAAATTTAATTCATAATTAAATAAAACTACCTATTAAATGTTGTGCTCACTTGTAAGTGACATACATATCAGAATTAATATGTTTTGTAATTTATCTAGCGTATTCATATGTATTGCTGTTAGTGAGACTTTATAAGTAAAACAATATTTTAGGCCTAATTTAATATTGTATATTCAATAATATCATTAGGAAATGCGAAATAAGCTGAAAAGGTTTAGCACAACTGTATTAAAAAGTCACTTACCTTCCATTTCCAAAATTACACTTATTTTGCCACTTCTAATCACTTAAAACAACGCGCCTGTCCGTTCACGTCAAATTTCGAATGTAAACTAACAGTATTCAAGCTTTGAACGTGTAAAAAATGGTCAAAATACTGTTTTCTTTTCCGCATGGCGGAAAACACAGATGCGTGTCATCTAATCGTATGGCGCTAGGCACTGATCAGTGTCACGTTATTTTTGCTCGACGCCACAGTTAAAAGTTAGCGAAATTAGCCATCGCAACGAATCAGTTAACACGAAGACGACTGTTTACGATGACAGCGCGACCGCGGAACTCGAAAAACTTTGAAATAACATAATCAGTTATAGTCCATATAATTGTCTTTTTCTGCTTGACTAACATTACAATACAGCAGGGGCGCCGTAAGTCAGCGTGCAAGGCGTGCGTTGCACGCGGACGGCACGCCTGGTTGGGGCGTCAAATCCATCGACCAATCATGTAATTCAAAATTAAAAGTTATCAGAAACTATTTAAGATCTACTATAATCCAGCAAAAGTTTAATTATTTAGCTATAGTTTCACCGGTTTTCCCGTTTCGTTTACACTGTTAGTGACGCATGCCGATATTATTTCTGGCGGTACATTCAGCTGTTTTCGCGCAAAATTCAAATGCAATTAAAATATGAATATATAAACGCATTATTGGGATTTAAAAAAATGTGTACTTAGTTTTTTTATGACTTTTTATATTAAATTAAAATACTTTTAGAAAGGGACTGTAATAATCTATTTTAGACGCGACCACGCTGCTGTCTGACAACGTGTCGCAAAAACAACGTCGCGCATAGCACAACGTTCTAGTACAAGATCCCAGAGCCGCCAGACGTCACGTATTTTCTGATGGATGAAATGTGGACGATTGAGTAGAGTTAGTACGTACCAGGGTTGGCATGATTAAAACAAGTTGTTTTAAACAGTGTTTAAAACAGTTTGAAATAAAACCGTGTTGGAACGAAGTTCCTTATCGCGCGTTGTGAAAGGGGGCTAGACGAAAAAAATTCTTACGAAAAGCTGTCACGACACTTTTTGCTATTGTAAGCTGTGCGGCGTCGCATGTTTCTCTGTCTGTCTCTCTCTCTCTCTCTTATATAGAAAGCAAGCCAGATATTTTCATTTCTATTTCGCATTGAACAGTGTGGTGGTTCGACGATTATTTTTGTTGAGTGTATACAAGTTTTTTGTAAATAATAATAATAATTCCTTCACTAATTAATCGAAAGGAACTTCGTTCCATCCGGGTGTCCTTGACACCTCTCAAGTTTTTTTAATCATGTGTTTAAAAAACAAAGTTTAAAACAAGTTTTAAACAATGTTTAAATCATTGAAAAAAAAACAAAGTTTAAAACAACTTTTTATAGTTAATTAATGAAAATAAATTAGTATTTAGAACTTTTAGGATTCCAAATAGTTTTACATTTGAAACCAGTGGAGTCTATGCTATTTGTTTTACTTATTTTTTTGAACTTATGTAATTATTTTGGCATGGTAATTAAATAAAACATATTGCTTTTATGACATATATCCTGCAACGCACCCTATTTGTCTTCAATGTCGTATTTTCTTGGGGGAATCAACGTAAATTGTTCCCAAATACTATGCTTTTTACGTCCTGGAGTTGACATTTCTGATTTCCCTGAAGCTGTTATTACTGTTATCTTCTTATGACTTATCACTCACCAAATTAATAATTAAATGCAAAATTAAAACGAAAGGCACTCCTATTTATAGAATTCATAGGTAATTTCCCTCCGCACCGGTCCCGCTCGGAAAGTCCCTATGTCGGCCGTAGAAAGAAAGTAAGCGTATGGACTAGTTGAGTATTCCCCTTATTCTAATGTAAAATGAAATTTCAATATTTGGTTTTCCCCTGTTAACATGAACGTTAGTTTGATTATGTAGAATAAATGTAAAGCGTATAGTCACACCCTCACCACTCGCTATACGGCGCGAGATATTAACCTACTCGTTCGGGTCCACCCGGGTGTACTAAAATCACAGGGGCGCCGGCCGCTTGCCCGAGCTGACGTGCGTACGAACGCCGAGTGCGCGCATAAATAATGTCGCGACGTTATTGTACTGTGGATAGCTGCAATAGCAATACAGTATGTTGGAAAAATTGCAAAGGTATGTAAACATAAGTATAAATATATAAATTTAATACCTATATCTATTACTAGCTTTAACCCGCGGCTTCGCTCGCGTTCAGTAAGTTTTTTTAATGTAGATTCCTACTTTGATAGCATGAGCGTCAAATAATAACATAACTAATGCTCGTCTATAGCAGACGAACTTGCGAAGCAGGCAGCACTATTGCTAAAAACAAAACCCCTGTACGACAGGTGCCCTGTTTCATTCGTCAAACGACAAATTCGTATGGATACACTTGACGAGTGGAACAAGAGGTATGCAGCGGGAAAAACAGCTGGAACAACAAAGGCCTTTTTTCCTGATCCGATTGTGGCTTACAAAACAATCAGGCACCTCAAACCGCAAGGCACACTCACTCAATTGATGACGGGGCACGGTGGGTTCTCTCAGTACCTGCACAGGTTTAAGATAAAGGAAAGCCCATCGTGCATCTGTGAACCCGGCAAGGAGGAAACACCGTTGCACGTGATCACCGAATGCCCTATATACGGAAGGTTACGCCATGATACTGAACAAACGATAGGAGAAAATATATGCCTCGACAATCTGCCCAAATTAGTTAATGCTAAAGATACCAGCGAAAAATTTATAAAATATTGTGTGAATGTATGTGAGCAAGTAATAAATAAAAATAAAATGATAGATAATCAAAGATGAGTACATATATTATCATATATCTATATACATCAGCTTATTAAAACATAAGTAAACAAAATTCTAAAAGTACCCTAACATCACATGATGCATAGTAAAAATTATTAAAGTAGATATTCTGGTAACACCTTTCCTTCCCTGAGATACTCCAGGGAATCAAGACATGAAAATGATATATCAAAAAATGGTAATAAACCCCTGACAATCATGATCGTTAGGGATAAAGCGGAACAAAAAAAAAAAAAATAAAATAAAAAAAAAATTATTTTTAATGTTCATGCAAATAAATGTTTTAACTGCTATAGGTTTACTCTTGACCGCAATGTCGCCTAAAGTTAAGTGATTATGTGGTCCACGGTAGAGCTTGCTATCCTAGAAGAAACCGATTCAGTCTCAATTTGGATACACCAGCGTTGTAATCATCATGAAAAAATCCATTCAGGCAACGTCTTAGAGTATCTCTCCACTTAGTCTGTGAACGCCTTTCACAGCCTAGGCGTTATTGTAACAAAAGTAGTCCGTCAAAGCTTTTCGTTATAGTCTTTAGAACATGTCCAAGGGGTAAAAAGTCCGTACAAAATTTTATCCACTATTACGTACCTAGTATGAATTTGAAAAATATTCTTCTTTCTTGTTTGCTTCATAAAATATATGTCAAGAGGTCATTCGAACAGTATTGGATTTCAATACGAGGCGCAAGCGGTGTGCTGTCATCGCTTCGGCAGAGTCCGGATTATTACGTCGTGCGAGGCTGCTTGAAGACATTTCGGACGGGAGTACATTCCTCCTCCGATAGCCGTCGTGCGACCACGTAGTTCGGGAACTGTCTCACGTCTCGTTGATAAGAACTTTCTAATAAGAAAATTGTACCACGTGTCTAATCGTGTAGTACCTACTTTGTGTTAAACTCACTTGTAAAGTTCCTACGCATTTGTTCTTGTTCGTGAACCCCATCGAAGCCCACACATCATGTTTACTGAAGAGGACCAACACCAGTACCATCCATCCTGACTCTCTTAGTACCACTTCCGCCGACATCAGAAGTGGGATACGAGCAAGACAAAGAGAAGCGCACTACGAAGAGATAACGACGGGAGTGAAGACAAATGGTGTTTACTATTAAAAAGGCAAAATTCAAAATAATCGAATGAGACCCCGAGAAGAGCGACATGGATGCAAGGACGTGGTGTGCAATATCAGATCTTTGTTGATGATGGTGAGGAACTGATCGTGATACTCAGTGAGGTGCTTATGGTAGCAGTATCAGCGTGGCTATCGTCAGTTTCATATCCAGGTGTGACGTGGTCATAATTTAAAGAGTTGTTTACTGCAAGATTCGTAAACACAGAAACGCCCGCCGGTGCCCTATTGAAATTAAACAACGACAAATCATAAGAGAGCGCATCTTTAGCGACTTGCGGCAGTCTTGTTATGTTGTTGTTATCAAACCGCTGCGCTGGAAGGATCTAACCACAGTGAAAATTATAGTGACATCAAGGGTCGCACATATTTCACAGTTCGACTCGAGATTACAGAGCATAGTTATTCACCTGAAATAAATAATCGCCAATGACTGCAACAAGAACTACAAGCTGTTACCTTGAGTCAAGTACCGGACCAGAAAAGTCAAGTGTGTGAAGACATCTCGGTTGTCAACAATTAAATGTTTTCACTGTGCGAAAATTGGAGACAAGCTAGCTAATTTTTTTACGCAAGTAGCAGGCGAAAGGAAAACCGACTAACAGACAGCGCGTTTAACCTTCGAGACATGACCCTCATCAGCAAGTTGCAACCACAAGCTCGACCGTTTGCTACAAAGGTGAAAACCAAGAACACATCTTCACTCGCTGCCCAGTGGGACGCAGCAGCATCGAGACATCGCGCGTACAACATAGCGAGCGATGGGTTGTCATGTGCATTGTCGATCCCCAACAGGACCGTTTTTAATCAGCGGGCCTAAAATGGTCACTTTTAAGCAATTCCTCTAAAGGCAATTCCTATAAGGAATTGTAGCGATTCCTCTAAATTTTCGTAAAATGGATGATGACATTTGGCAATTCCGCTTTTTAGCAATTCGTATTAGGAATCGGATTAGGTGAAAATATTGCCAGGTGACAATAAAAGCCCTTAATTATTTCACCTAACTTTTATATCACTTAAAATGATGTAGGTTTTTTAATATTTTATGTGGACCAACAAAGTTTTAGTTAATTAATTGCAACAGTGAAAATTATAACACTATATTCGTAATAAAATTAGTAAAACAAAATAATTATATGTAGTTATTTTTCTGCTGGCAAGCCGTCAGATGGATTTCTGTCAAAATTGATATTCAAAATAAACAAACATTGTAACGTTGACTTTATGCATGTCGTTTTTAGTTTTATTTTGTTGTTAAATTGTAGTGTAAATATATATAGTGAGTTCGTAAGTGTTATTTAGATATGTGTAAGTTAAATTTAGTCTTTTCGCCGTATTACCTGACCGGCCACATTCGCATCTGCGATTGTAAAAAGTAAGTCTACAAAATCAATGTTTTGGTTCAAATAATAAGAACCAGCTATGGAAATCATGGTTAATCATATTTTCCTTATTTTACAGAGATGGAAAGACGCTCACAAAGAGTGTCAGGGAGGCAGTTCGAGCTGCTCCTTGACTTTTTGGAGCGTAATCCAAATTTAGCAGTTCGACCTCTTGGCCATTGGAGGAAGCTAGAGAAATCTTAGCTGAAGTGGAGATGAAGAGGGCTGCTGCAGATACTACTACTGAAACAGCATTCAATTTAATAGCTCAGAATCTTGGTTGGCTAGCAGAAAAAATTGGGCACCTTGCTGAGGCAGTGGAAACAAGAAATTAAAACCATAAAAAAGGTACAAAATATTTTAATAAGATATAATGTGCGTTTCTCTAGTTCTTTCTTGCCTCACACTTGTAAAACATCTTCCTCCGGGATTTTTTCTGAGCAGCTACAACATTGGGTTCCTCAAAGGGGCAGTTAATAGATTCCTAATAGGTCGGCAACACATTTGTGATGCCTCTAGTATTACAAAAGTCTGTTTGCGACGGTGACCTTTTTCCATCAGACATCCCGTTTGCTTGTGTGCACCCTCTGGCATTTAAAAAAATTGCTATTTATGATCGCCTTGCTGCCCAAAGCTTATTAATCAGCATCATTCTAGTAGGTTCCCCAGCTTCTAAGCCGATATTCCTTTGTGTAGGTTGCTCAACATTTCTCTGCACAATCTGAAATATTAATGCTATTATCATGATCTACATGTCATATCTAATATCACACAGAATATAATATTATGTTAGAAGTACAAATTCAGAATTAATTACTACCTGCATGTTAGCTTCTTGTTGTCTATCTTGTGACAACAGCTGTGGCTCGGGCAGTCTGGCTGCATTTGCAATATTATGCAGCACCACACACCCGTTTGTTATTAGACCAGCCTTGGAAGGGTGGTAAAGAAAGCTTTCTATCCACTAACGAACAACGCCAGCGACATTTTAGTACTCCAACACAGCGTTCTACTATATTTCACACCTGACAGTGCAGGTCGGTATAAAACCTTGCTGGCGAATTGTCTGCTGTGTCTAGAACGGGCATCATAACAGTGCTTCTGAGAGGATATCCCGAATCTCCTGTAAAAACAGTCCTTTTAATACCAATAATTTATATAAAATGCTACATCATGGTATAAATACATTTAACCAACCTAATAACCACCCTGTTTCATTATCTCTTTGCAGATTGTCAAGATGGACCTTCAATGGATGCTGGTTCCAAATGAATGTATCATGGTTTGAACCTCCGAAGCTAGCATATATGAGACGATCTTCTTAGCATTCCATGGATTCACCGTGCGGGTGCCGGGTCCATCGTGTGGCAGAGAGAGAAAAAAACTCGAGTAGTTCCCGAGACTTGTGACTCGGGCGTAGGTTTAAGGGGCCCCTTTCTGACTATATTATTGTTATTTACGTATTTATTTCTTTTCTTAAGCCTAAGTTTTTACAATATTGATATTATTATTATTAATAATATAGGTTGGTTATATGAGTAAAGTGAATTTCTTTTGTTCCAAAGACTGATGATTTACAAATCTGTGATTATTAAGTTAAATTATCTCTTCTTTGTTACTAGAAAGAGATCTTACTTGTATGTTGTATTTTGGGGTCTTTTAAATTTAATTTATATTCTGTTACATTTCATAGTTTTGTTGTTTATAAAAGAAGTAAATCTATAATAATTGATATTAGAGGTTGGTTGTATGAGTAAAGTGAATTTCTTGTGTTCTGAAAGACTGATGATTTACAAATCTGTGATTATAAAGTTAAGGTCCTTTGTATGTTGTCTTTAGAGGCTTTTTAAATGTGATTTATATTGTATATTCATATAGTTTTTGTTATTTATAAAAGTAGTTAAATCAATAATAATAGACATTGTGTTTTGGGGCTTTTTAAATGTAATTTATATTATGTTAAATTTCAAGTAGTTTACTTTCTTTATGCACGTAGTCAGGTTGAAATAATAAATGTTGTGTTGTTTTTTTATATTTTGACTGCAATTAAAGAATTTATGTCTAGCTAAAAATGTTTTTTTAATCCTTTCTATATTAATTGCTTATTGCTAATTTAAATATCGCTCTTCGTGTTCTGAAGGCCTCACAATAGCAATATGGGTGCCATCTATGCATCCCAACACACCTGGCATGCCAAACTTCTGGTAAAATCTGAAATGAGAAGTTCATATGAGACATATCATTGCATTGTATCTATTTTTGTATAAATTGCTGCTGTTTCAATTTGAAGGAGTTTTAGGAATACTTGCACACATTGTACCTAGTATATACCTACTCAGGTATTCAAGTGTAAGGCAAATAAAAGTTATTCTACCCATATTATTTAATATCATCCCGTTCTTGTCGTGTCTGGGGAAAAGTAATATATTTCCTGCGAAAATGGTCATTGTTGAGGGCTTGTGTCACAGCTCTGATGCAATTAGATACACTGACTTGGTGCATCTTATGGTGTGTGCTTGCCCATATAAATCGTTGGTAAGACCCAGAGGCACAGAAGCTTAGAGTGCTTAAGACCTATAAATAAAATGTAAATAAGTATATTAAGTAGAACAAGAATGTTTAGGAATGTGTTAATGTTCTAAATATTAATGTTTCTTATAAAGTTTAAAATAGTACATAAGGAAGGCAATATTAACCCTTATACATATTATATTAATACATACTATAGGCTAGGCCTTCCTAGCTTATGCCTATGGTAAATACAAATTGGAATGTATGTAGGTAAATCAATTTACATTTCTAAGTCTTTATGTACATGTACCTATATGATATTAAAATACTGCCTTACCTTGGCGGTACTGCTTACTTAAACCTCCTCGACTACTGGGTAAGTAGGGCTCCAACTCCACAATAAGGTCGCGCCACAATCTCTTATCGAGTCTATAAAGCCCTACAAACTCCGACTCCGGCATATCGAAAGCCAAATCTTCATTTCGCAATAGTACACTACGGCGATTATAATTTATATTTTCCAAGATACGTGCGTGTTCCAAAAATTTGAGAAGAGGCCAAGATCAGCCATTTTAATAGGTAATAACAACGCTAATAACAAAAAACAATAACAACGCTAATATCAACAACGATTACACACCGAAAACAGAAAAAATGAACTGCAAAAAGATGATCTCTAGTATCTTCTGACAATTCATCTAAGGAATTCAAAGCAATTCCTCTCTTTGTGTTCCATTTACGGAAATCCATACAAAACTGTCAAATTCAATCCAATTCCTATTATGATTCGCTATAGGAATTGCCAGTTTGTTACCATTTTACGGATTGTCAAATGAATCGTAATAGGATCCTATGACGATTCGTCTAAAGCGGCCGTTTTAGGCCCGCAGGTCAGTCGTTTTCAATTTGAGTCTGGTGCTGAATGTTATCTTATTAAAGAGCGTGTGTGAAAAAAAAATGTTGTCGTAAATGCGAGCAAAATATGGCTTACAGGGGCTAGTCAGCCAAGTGTCCCTATACAGTAAAATGCAGATTTTAAGTGTTGTTGAGAAGGATAATAATTTAATTGAAATTTGGTTGCATGTTTTGCCTGATGCCAATTTGCGAAGTGATATGATAATAGGCTGTGTAAAGATTATCTCATGGATTTTAGTATTAGCATTACCGCGACACATTTTGTTCCATGACAGACAATGTAGACAATAATTGCAATTTACATCTAGTCCCGGTTGGCACACGGTAACGGACCATCTGGTTACGATACCTAACTAAAATAATTTAAAATTAATTGACACCTTAGTTTCCAAAGAACAAAAATCTTTGATTATATCTCAGTTAACCCATTATTTGGACTATTTTATGAGCGGGATGACGTGAATTCGCGTGACGACATGTGAATGTAATATTCGTCAAGCAGATTTTAATTTAACTGATTGCAATTAATTGAAACCTTCATGTAAAAGATTGATTTGATACCGCGAGTCCACAGGTGGTAGCTTAGTGTCTTTAAACAATAATGATAAAGACATGGCACGCGTAGATTTCTTGTCGCGAAATCATCCCCCGTGTATCGGATCTGAGTTTAAAGCAGAATTTAAGAAAATAGTCAAACTTAGCTGAACTAATTTGTAATTGGTTACTTGCTGAAAAGTAGCGCGACTTTGAAATGTCTAAGCTCATTACTGATCTAACTAGTGGACAATTAAATGATGACTGAACAACAGAACTTACGATATTCGCAAAGGTCTCCATCGTAAGATGCAACGTAACAGTCGTACTTAGTGCTTACCAATATTACCTGGAGCGATCAGATTGTCAGTCGTGAACAACGACATGAATCAGTCATTCATTTCGGCTAAAATCTTAGAGAAATTTGATGACATTTTGAGCATAACAGGGTTATTGTTAAAGTTAATGTTAACTACAGTAGAAACAAAAGATCGTTCATATCAAGACTCCTTAGTCAACGTCAACTTGTTATTTTTAACTGTACAATCAATGTGTGACAAAAGAACTGTTTATTGATAAGGTGATACAGCCCGTTTCATTTATCCGCTCACAACCTAGAGTTCGAGACATAAATGTGGTGTGAGATGATGCCTGACACATAGAGCATGCCGCCACTTATGAAACGCGTAAGTTTGTTCAAACAAAGGCGCACGTAAATCAATTCTCTGTTGGTGACTTTGTTTTGATTATGAATGAGAAACGTAATCAAACAAAATTTGATCAGAATTATGAAAGTCCCTTTGTGGTCATAGAGTTGTAGAGGTTCTTTGAGGAGACGCTATAGATTAAGAAAGACGCTTAATATTTGTAATCGTGCCTAAAAGTATGCACACGATAAGTTGAAAAAGATGACGGAGAATCAAAGTATAACTGACAAGATTGTAGTAGAGGAAAGTAACGATGGTCTAACGATGGTTAGAGATGAGAATAGTGCGTTGAGTTTGCATAATGGTCGGACCGTACCAGAGGTTGTCGTGTAGCCGTAGCTCAGTAGAAATCGGCGTCTACTGTTTAGTAGTCCGTGAGTACGCGGTAGGCAGTCAACTCTGGCGAAGGTCTGGATGGGTTTCAAGGAAACCATTGTGAGTCTGGTGGTGACTCGGCGATCCTGGAGGGATGCGCATGGACCAGAGATTATGTAGAGCTCAAGCACATGTTTTGATTCAGCTGTGATCTATGTGACTCTAGTGAGAGTACATATTTTGGTTATCAAGTCAGTCGTGTATTTGATTTTCCCAATTCTTTTGTTTGTTGATGTTGATTTCTTATCGAAGCGCCATAAAAAAAATGTATTGAGAGCCTCCTCCTCTTTTTGTGAAGTCAGTTATAGATAGAGTTTTGTTGAGTTACTGGTTTTCTGTCAATTGATTTGACGAAAGGTCAGGAGTGACCGAGCTATGTGATACTGTGCTTGGAATATTGTTCCAGATGAACACACAGAGACGTGTGTCCAGCAGGATGGCCGTGTCAAGAGGTCATTCGAACAGTATTGGATTTCAATACGAGGCGCAAGCGGTGTGCTGTCATCGCTTCGGCAGAGTCCGGATTATTACGTCGTGCGAGGCTGCTTGAAGACATTTCGGACGGGAGTACATTCCTCCTCCGATAGCCGTCGTGCGACCACGTAGTTCGGGAACTGTCTCACGTCTCGTTGATAAGAACTTTCTAATAAGAAAATTGTACCACGTGTCTAATCGTGTAGTACCTACTTTGTGTTAAACTCACTTGTAAAGTTCCTACGCATTTGTTCTTGTTCGTGAACCCCATCGAAGCCCACACATCATGTTTACTGAAGAGGACCAACACCAGTACCATCCATCCTGACTCTCTTAGTACCACTTCCGCCGACATATATATATACTTACATTTTCACACATGTAAATACAATGTCTCCTGTGCGTAATATTATTTATAATATATAAAATTTTCATACCCAATTCTCATACACTTTCTTTGGGATTAAATTTAGGAAAACTCTGTTTTACATAGCTCATTATTTTTTCCGTACTCATATCCTACAAATTTTAAAGCAAATATGTCACAAGAAATAAAAATGTTCACACAAACTTTTTTCCTTATTTTACTACATTAGACGCTGTATTTTGAAAAAAAAAAAACACTGAAACACATAACTCATTACACATATTAGCCGTACTCAATTTATACGAAATTTCATTCAAATATGTCCAAGGAATAAAAAGTTTCATGTCATAATACACACTTTCATACATATTTTCTTTAGGCGTTGAATTTTGAGAAATCCGTCCTTAGTGAATATGTCTACGTCATAAAAAGAATACGTGTGTGACAATTTAAGAATGTCATATTACCCTTTTAGGGGTTACATTTTGGAAGTAAATGTACACATAACTCATTATTTAGGCCGTACTCAATTTCTACAAAATTTGATGCAAATATGTACAAGAAATAAAAAGTTTCATATAAACTATGATAGTTTACCCTTATGTCACCCCTTTGAGGGTTGAATTTTGATAAATGTTGTAATATGTACCTCGTGATGCTAGCTGAAATCAATTCATACGAATTTTGAAAAACCTTCCGTTGGTCGATGCCTACGTCATAAAAAAAATACGTGTGTGAAATTTTAAGTATGTCTTAAGGGTACGTTCTGTGCGTTATCATAAAACTTTCATCCCCTATTTTAAAACCTAGAGGATGAATTGATAAAAAATGTACTACGTAAGTCATTATTATGGCCGTACTCAACTCTTACAAAATTTGATGCTAATATGTCCAAGGAATAAAAAGTTTCGTACAAATTGTCAACTCTTATTCCACCCCTTTCACGGTTTAATTTTGATAAACACTGTAATACATACCTCATGATATTACCCAAACATAATTTATATGAAATTTCATGCAATTATGTCTTAGGAATAAAAGCTTCATACAAACTTTCATCCCTATTTCATCTCTTTAGGGGTTGAATTTTGAGAAATCCTCCTTGGTGGCTGCCTACATGATAAAAAATAATACGTGTGTGAAATATTTTAAGAATGTCCTAAAGGTATGTCCGGTGCGTTAATATTTATAAAACGTTCATCCCCTATTTAAATCGTTTTAGAGGTTAAATTTTGAAAAAAAATTGATTTATAACTCTTTATTTTGGCCACACTAAATATGTTCAAGGAATAAAACGCTTCGATACAAAATTTCATCCCTTATTTCTCCCCTTTGAGGGTTGAAAACTATATATATAAAACTCAAAGGTGACTGACTGACTGACTGACTGACTGACTGACATAGTGATCTATCAACACACAGCCCAAACCACTGGAGGGATCAGGCTGAAATTTGGCACACAAGTAGATGTTATGACGTAGGCATCCGCTAAGAAAGGATTTTGATAAACTCTACCCCCAAGGGGGTGAAATAGGGGATGAAAGATTGTATGAAACTTTTTATTCCTTTGGCATATTTGCATGAACTTTCATATAAATTGAGTTCGGCTAAAATCATGGGGTACGTATTACAGCGTTTATCGAAATTCAACCTCAAAGGGTGAAATAAAGGATGAAATTTTGTATCGAAACTTTTATTCCTTGGGATATTTGCATGAAATTTCATATAAGGTGACTTCAGTTAAAATCATGAGGTACGTATTACAGCGTTTATAGAAATTCACATTATAGAAATTCAAATTCGTTTATTCCACCCCTTTCACGGTTTAATTTTGATAAACACTGTAATACATACCTCATGATATTACCCAAACATAATTTATATGAAATTTCATGCAATTATGTCTTAGGAATAAAAGCTTCATACAAACTTTCATCCCTATTTCATCTCTTTAGGGGTTGAATTTTGAGAAATCCTCCCTTGGTGGCTGCCTACATTATAAAAATAATACGTGTGTGAAATATTTTAAGAATGTCCTAAAGGTATGTCCGGTGCGTTAATATTTATAAAACGTTCATCCCCTATTTAAATCGTTTTAGAGGTTAAATTTTGAAAAAAAATTGATTTATAACTCTTTATTTTGGCCACACTAAATATGTTCAAGGAATAAAACGCTTCGATACAAAATTTCATCCCTTATTTCTCCCTTTGAGGGTTGAATTTCTATAAACGCTGTAATACGTACCTCATGATTTTAACTGAAGTCACCTCATATGAAATTTCATGCAAATATCCCCAAGGAATAAAAAGTTTCGATACAAAATTTCATCCCTTATTTCACCCCTTTGAGGGTTGAATTTCGATAAACGCTGTAATACGTACCCCATGATTTTAGCCGAACTCAATTTATATGAAAGTTCATGCAAATATGCCAAAGGAATAAAAAGTTTCATACAATCTTTCATCCCCTATTTCACCCCCTTGGGGGTAGAGTTTATCAAAATCCTTTCTTAGCGGATGCCTACGTCATAACATCTACTTGTGTGCCAAATTTCAGCCTGATCCCTCCAGTGGTTTGGGCTGTGTGTTGATAGATCACTATGTCAGTCAGTCAGTCAGTCAGTCAGTCAGTCACCTTTGAGTTTTATATATATAGATATCTGTAAAACGTGACGATAAACTTAGCCAAAATTATAAAATTCTAGAATTCGAGTAAGTATCTGAAAGTTTGTTTTTTCGGAGAAAATTTAATTGTTTGAAAATAAAATAAAAATATCAATTTTTTTAGTCGTTTCAGTCTTTTTTTTACTTGCATAAAATTAGCCTGGATCCCACAAAACAGGTCACCATAGTGTGGGATCTAGTTCACACTAGCAAAACATGTTAAGTATTCATTCTTTGTACCTATTTATTGTCACATATATGTATTCTTTGTATATGTATACTAGCAGCCCACCCCGGCTTCGTACGGGTGTTATGGAAAATAAGTATAAAACAAAATTATTAGACTTTTACAAATTTTAACACACTCTTGGCAGAATTGCCATGCTTAGGACATAAGACAAAACAAACAATCCCAATCATCTGTTTATCATTTAAACCGCATGCTTTTTTGCCTATTTTACTTTATAAAAAAAATGCGGGAGCCAGAAGCTCAAGGGAGGTCCTGAGAGGAGCAAGCCAAGCGAGGTCGTCGCCGTAGCGAGAGGTTACACTCAAGGACATAGAGCTTCTGGCTCCAGGAGCTCACCCGGAGTCGTACCTCAGTGATAGACCATAATAGGACCAATTTTTATGTTTAGGTATTGTTATGCTTCTCTCAATATGTGCCTTTAAACATTATGCTAAGTTATGTTTATGCTATATACGGTAGCAAAAATTATGCGAAAACTGTTATGCGTTAGTTGTTATGGTATATTATCATTAGTTCTAAAAACTTTAGGCGTGTCTGGCGTCGTTGTTATTCCCCTTTTACTTTTACGCATCAAATCAAAAATTAAATCAGTAAATATTGCCACCTACGACGTAGTTTATGGTTGTGCAATGTTTTATGTAACTACTAAAGTCTATTAGTTCTAAATACGTACTAAATAGTTACGGCTGGTCTAGTCGGGAGAACGGCGGCGGCCGATCTGGAGCCCCGATTTTAAATCCCACATGCACCAGGCACCACTGTCTTTTCGGAGTAATATGCGTAATAAAACTTAAAACGGCGAAGGAAAACATCGTGAAGAAATCGCCATGTACTTAGAATCTTTTGAGGTCATGTGTCATCCACCAACCCGCACTGGGCCAGCGTGGTGGATTATGGACTTGACTCTCTCCTTGCGAGAGAGGGCCCCGAGTCCCAGTAGTAGGAATATTTAGTGGGCTGCTTATTGAATCTATTGACACAGCTAGATTTCTGATCGTCTCATCATCGTAGTCCTTAATGCTCCGTTTTATTCTACTTTAGTAGGTAGAATAAAGGGGACCTTTGGGGATGACCTATATCGTATCCTATCCCCCAGCTCAATTACACGCGCATCACATAAATTTAATGTAATACTGTGTAGAAAGTGCGAGAAAACTTGAACAATAACAGTAAAGGTAGAATAAACTTATACAAAAGTAGTTCTGAAAAGAACATTTTGATAGGAACATAAAAATGTTAAATATTTAATATCATTTGCGTCCACTACCTACGTAGCGAGGCGACCACGCGAATTAGTAGACGCGCGCGCGGCTACTCTACTTACCTATTATTTCATAGCTGCGAACACCTCTCCCCCGTGCCTCGGTGTCCGTTCTATCGGTGTTGCGCCGCGCGGCGCCGCTTTTTGATAGGATTGATATTTTTAATTTCGTTAAATATTTTGAATGGAATGTCCGACTTCAATAATTCAAAAAGTAATCAATAGGTATTAAAAGAGTCTTGAATAAGAAATAATTTATTTGGATAAGAATTCATACAAATGTGTTGATAACATGGTCTGAACTTGATAGGCATTTTTACTTACTTTTAAAATGTAAAAAAGTAGTTGTTGCGAGGTAATTACTGAAGTTAGACATATGGTCTCGCGAGGTTTTTTGTAGATTTTAATACGCTCTATAATATTGTAGAACATTGTTTTGGTCTATCATTAGTACTTTCCGCAGCGTATGCGATGAAAGCCATTTTATGACTGTTTTTTTTATACCTTGCGTTGGTTTTAGTAAAAATTTACGTAGATATCTCATTTTTTTTCGTGATAAACATAGCCTATGTTACTCAGTGATAATGTATCTTTCTATTGGCAAAAGAATTTTTGAAATCGGTCCAGTAGTTTTTGAGTTTATTCGTGCCATACAAAAATACAAATCTTTCCTCTTTATAATATTAGTATAGAAGTATAGATTGTCGCTTTGTATTTAACATCCGGGAGCGCGTGAAACTGTTTTTAATAACTTTAAGGCGGTAGACGCTAGGTTTTGTAGCTTTTCTTGTGATTTGGTTTTCGTTATTGAGATAATAAACATTTTTTTTTTCATTTTCATTCCATTTAAATAAACAATAAAGAAAATTACAATTTGCAGTTTAGTTTTTTATCATCTTATCATATTTTGTACAACACTTTTGGTCAGTGACATAAGCAGACGACAAGCCACACGGGGCGCACGGTATTCTCAACTTTGCGTGCTTGTGCAAAGGTGTATTTTTGCTTGCAAGTAACAGTAGGTAAGTAGTTTACGAAAGTTTAGGTTATTATCATGTAGGTATTTGCGCTTTTGTATGGCAGTGATGCATCTGTTACGAAGTAACTATTTTCTGATCTGTGGTATAGTACGGATTAGATATAGGCAGATAGGTACGCACGCAACATAAAATAAATGTTTAACCAATAAACATGGATCGATTTCTGTAAATATTTTATTTACTTCCGAAATTTACGGCGAAATTGAAACTACCTATCCAGCAATGAATAAATATAATATCTATTATGTGTATTTGATATGAAATTAATGGCCTAAACCAAAAAAAACAAAAAAAACACTGTTTAAAACATTTTGAACTGTTTGTTTTACAAAATTTAAAAAAAAACTGCTTTTTTTTCAACCCTGGTACGTACTAAGAACACATGATTACCCGCTAACTTGCTTAGACGGCAAATTTTGAGATATGGGGTCCGGAAGCTACATTACTTACTTCACGTATTTTCTGATAACTGATTTTCACGTATGTTATATGCAATATCTTTACAAATAAGGCCCCGATACTCCCAGACACTTTCCGCCGGCCGTTTTGCTTAACAGACGCTTTAAAACTCTATTATTTTGGAAGTTTTAAAGCTAAAGCTACGTACTAACTCTACTTACTCTTTATGACTTCTTATTCTATATGAAACTAACGGAATATGATTTTCTTTTTCTTCCACAATACCATTTTTTTTCTATCGGAGGCCAATTTTAAAACAGAGTATGCTAAACAATCCTGCTTCAGGGGAATAATTACTAATCTGCCATGAGACACTGTTGGCCATCAGTCTTTTACGTTAATTCTAGCAAAAAAAATTGTCAAAAATACGGTTTCTTTTACGTCCGCCAAGGACGCAGTCAATTTACTGACGTAGGTGACACGTGACATTAACACTGAGCACTGAGGGGTAGTTTACGCACTTGGTCTAGGTACTGAGCCAACATTGTTAAAGAGCATGACCGAGGTTGGGAAAAATGTTTTATTACTATTCATGGACGTATGTTTTCATACGTCCATGGTACTATTATTCATGTATGTTGGATATTTTTATAATATATAGTTTAAGTAAATACATACATAGTTCTAAAATTTTATATATATAGTTTTAAGAATATTTTTGGGTACTACACTCAAAGTTAGCAAAAATGGTGATCGTAATCAAAATATGCTTTGCTGAAGCCCTAAAACATTACTAAACTACATTGAAACCAGTGCCGGATTAACCCAGCGCGGGGCCTGTACCATTTTCTGTCAAGGGGTCCCTTGGTTTACCTACTTAGATTTTGGAAGGGTAGGGTCAAGTTATTTTTAATCGAAAATTCTGCCTTCATTAGCTTTTACATGTGCCCGTGGATCTTCCACGTTATCAATTATGACAATAAACACCTGAACTTCAAAACGCTGTCTAGGTGTTTGATTTTCAACAAAGTCATCGAGTGCAGTAGAGACGATCCCTTTGGATACAGTTGGTCACTGATCAAATGGCAATCAACGCCAGACACCCGAGTCCCTCAAGGGTCAGTGCTCTCTGCTATACTCTTTCTACTACGTCTGTTCAAGCTCGGTTTCTTTAGATACACGATGGCAGCACCATTGTAGTAAAGAGTTGCATATTTAGCGCGAGATCCAATGAAAAACAAACTCATGCACTAAGAGACCGAAGATCGCGACTTTGAATTCTGCCCTTGAGGCTGTCTCTGTGTGGGGTGATCGATGTCCATATGACCAAGTAGAACGAGGGAAAGAAGAAGTAGGGGTGTCTGTTCTCTGCAAAAAAGGAAACTGACTTTTCGAGTTGAATTTGTTCTGACTACTGATCATCTCGAGGTTTTGGGCGTTACTTAAGACAAATATGCCCAATTTTGGGTTTTTTATCGAGTCCACAACTAAATTAACTTGATCTGCATGATCTAATACTACTTAGCCCTTTTTCTCTTAAACTGCTCGTAGCATCAAAACGCAAAAAAAAGCGATTTTTTTCTAAGCAAGCTTCATCGTAGACTGCATTGTCGCTTACTATCATTCAGACAAGATGGCGCGTCAAGTGTAAAATCATCATCAACAGCCCACTAAATGTTCCCACTGCTGGGACTCGCGCCTTCTCTTGCAAGGAGAGTTAGGATATAATCCAAGTAATAGATAGAAACAAAACTTTCAACTGTAAAATAAGAACAAAAAATTCGACGTAATATCCGTTGCTGGTATTCTTCACAATCAGTCAGATATTTGGCTCTTGCCTTTTGAGTTTTAGACTTTTAGTTGGGAGTGAAGCATGGGGTGCGTGGCTCGGGAACCTCCACGTGGTGGACTTTGGACACATGGTGGACGTGGTTACTCGGCTGATATATCAACCAATTTAAATTCCTAAGTCTACAAGATGAGGGTCCTCCACATGTTCAGTGGAAGGACAAGGGCCGCGATGCGGCCATAGAGGCGGAACCGCGGCTGTACCTGGCCGCAGTGGTGGGGGCCGGACCTCTCGCTGCCGATCATCTTCGCCATAAGAGGTGAGATGAAAGTCTCTCGATAGTGAGAGGTCGCGTGAGTTAGGGAGCGAGAGTTTGAAACCTCTCGCTCCTTAACTGAGGCGGAAGTTGACACGGAGGCGAGCCTGAGTAGCCGACTCTGGGCTCCCACCCAGTCTCCACAGGAAGGCCTGGGGCGTTGGATGTTTAGATTTAGGGCCGTCAGACGCCCCACCTAGGGATAAGTGAACCCGCGACCCTGACCCCTGGCCATGCAGGAGAAATGTGTGGGGGTTTTAGTCGGTAGGGGCACCATGTCGTATCCCATGGTGTCGAGCCCGACATACCCCACCATGTCCCTGCATGGTGGGAATATGTAAAAGTATTTCACCCACATGTGAAGCATAGACTAAGTGCTTCTCAGATAAGGCTTTGCAAGATATTTTTGCTGCTACTATATTTAAAGTCTGGCGTCGGAGTGCGGGACCCATAGCATTTGCTACTCTTGCTATATGGCTAATCCGCCACTGATTGAAACCATATGTTTTAAATAACAATACCTTATTATTAAGATCTACAGTTTGAAACAAATTAATTTACATTTTATTGGCGTAATGGCATTTCAGCTAAAACCGCTGCTTGTTCAGGTATGAGAGCTTCTTTAGGTTTCTTCCAATGTTCTAGTTCCCAGGAATTCGCTCCAAGCCGGTGGCCCAGTGGTGGATCCTGCAGCGTACATTCACTTTTTTTCTCTGTTGTTTATCTGTAATATTTAAAAACTTGAAGTATGTTCATCAATATATAAATGTACTAGTTTTTAACTTTTGACGAAAGTAAGCTTGCAAATCAAATAAAATAGAAGATTGGCTTTCAAAGTGTTAATATTGACTATTATTTAATTTTAAGTGGAAATAGCTTATACATATGAAAACTAACGTGGTTATTAGACATTTTAAAGAAATACACGGGTAACTGACTTTTGATGTACCTAGTCAGTCCAGCCCGACTCAAGTTTCGATCGCGTCCGGCGACCTTTTTCAAGGAGAGTGCGCGCGCGTGATCGCATTTCGTTTAGCACTGACTGAACTGACTATATCAAAAGGAAGTTACCCATGTATTTCTTTAAAAAGCTTATACATAAAATATGTATGTGTACTTTTTTGTTTACAAAGTGACTTACAGCGGTTTCTCTCTAGCATAGAAAAAATATATAAAAGAATAATAATCTATATAGGGTAAGTGTACCAGTGAATGAACACACCCCAGTGAATGAAAGAAAGGTGTTTTTTCCCCAAAAATAAGAAAATTAAGCATTTCTACCATAAATATCTTCATGTTTTTCGTTGGTAACACTATTTCGAAAATGGAAATACTAATTCTGATGAGATAAATGGCTCACTTGCAAAATAGTGTCGATGTAAAGTTCACATGAGGTAGGAAGAAATATTTTATATGAACAAGAATTTAGAAGCCAGGTAAGACTTTGCTATTCTTATCGTGGATTTGTAGGCATATTTAAAGATTTTACTGTGATTTTTACTAAAATAAAGGTTATATATGAATCAATGCTTGCACTTTCATACAATTTTATTCAATTTTGTAACTAAATTTTGAATAAAACACGTGTTCATGCACTAGCTCAGGAAATTGCAAAAATTCTACTGAACGAACGGCCGTTCATTCACTGGGACATTGCATATTTAATTTTTTTTAATGTAAACTAACTTCGGCTGATGGTTTTAAAATCGTTTTTACATATTACGTTCCAAAAATGATATCAAATCTATTGGCTAGTATTGGAACATAGGTGTTCATTCATTGGTTTTTAAAACCTAGTGAATGGACTATGAAAAAACTGGCTGTTCAATTATTGGTATTTTAACTTTTATTGAACCTACGAATGAACGGATTCAAATTTTACTTTAATGTGATAAAAAATGTTTAGTATTATGTACCTATCATCATGGTGAGCCGATGGCCCATCATGCTGTCGACATACGGATCTTTATATTATATGTATACAATTAGTTTTCTACTGTTTTACACCCGTATGATGGAGCCCATAAAAACGTCATATACTAGATTTCGGCATACCCAAGAGACACTGGAGAAAGCACTTCATGCTATAATGAAAGGTAAAACTAGTATAAATAAGGCAAGCAAAGCATATAACATACCAAAGTCAACACTATACAACAAAATCAAAAACATTGGGCCCATTTTTCGTTCCACGGCAACGAAAAATGGGCCCTATGTCGGAATGTCGAAGAGATTTCTTCTGAAAGTCTCTATTATAAATTCCAAAGATAAATCGGTTTCGATAGATCCTTCATACATGATGCTGCTGAAACACCCAAAACTATTTTTCAAGAGGTAAAAGGTGTCGGTAGTGCCTTGGGCGATAAAAATCTAGATACATCAAGTGCTCTTTTGACTCCAACTTGACGACTACCTTAAAATACAAACCAAAAAGAAAAAACAATAAAGAAAGAATCCATGCCAATCGGATTAACAGGACGGAAATTTAAAGACTACCTAGAAAAACTAGATGTAGAAAAGAAAAGAAGAAAGAAAGCATTCAAAATAAGAAGGAACGAGAAGCAAAATTCAAATTAGACGTGAAATTCAACAGAAGAAGAAGCATTTGCAGGAAAAAGACATCACACCATTACAATCACGATAAAAAGGAGCACTGCTCAAACATCGCAAAATAACGACATGGAAATGCACTCTTCAACATCTGTCTCCAATCATCGAGAATCATCCATCACAAAATGTATAATTTGTAGCAAAAATGTTATTGTGCAGTTCAAGACTGAGAAGACAATGCGTTGTTTTGTTGGCAAAATTTGATGATTGACGACGAAAACTAAAATATAAAATAGAGTTTTAAGAAAGAAGAAAGTTGTTGAAAATATTATTAGCTTCGTAAAGCCCCAAGTCCCAGATATTTCCGAAGTACATATTTCTGACGTTGTACGTATTTTGGGTAAACCAAATTGCTCAAGACGAGGAACAATCTCTTTACCCATGTAAGTTTTAAAGACATGGAGTAGGAACTAGGTGGTAAGTGAAAAAAAATATCTTTATAGAAGTGTTGCTTTTATTAATATTTTGTTACCTACAATACCTACAATACCTTTCCTTAAAAAGAAAACTTTTGGACATGTGTATTCTCCCCATCCTTACGTACGGCGCACAGACGTGGTCTTTGACACGCAAGCAGAAGTTCAAACTCAAGGGTCTGTCAACGCGCAATGGAGCGCAGTGTACTTGGAATTAAACTCACCGACCGCATACGCAACACAACAATACGCTCAAAAACTAAAATAATAGATGCCACTCAAAAAGCAGCCATGCTCAAATGGGACTGGGCGGGTCATGTATGCCGAATGCCGGAACAACTCTGGGCAAAACAAACAACTATTTGGGTCCCACAATATGTACGACCAGCCGGGCGACCCAGGAAGAGATGGCGGACCGAACTCGATACATTTAGGGAAGATTGGTGGACTGTTGCTCTGAACAGGGAATATTGGAGGGAGGGGAGAGAGGCCTTTGCTCTGCAATGGGACAATATATAGGCTGAGATAATAATAATAATAATAATAATATACTCTTACTTCCGCTGGAGAACGACACACCACGCGTCGTCCCGCCTGACCGTGGACCTCGTAATGCCTCACACCGTCTTGTGTAAGAACACAAGCGCTAGCCGGCTGACGATGTTACAGGGCAGATCAAGAAAGCGTTCGCTAGTAGCAGCACTTTATTTATCTAGCTGGAATCACGGTTATTGGTCCGTTTTATTTCCGTATCTTGATCAGCCGGGTACAAATGATCGGATTCAAAGATCGAATGAAGTTGAAGAAAATACATAATGAAGGACGGTACGGTCGACATTTGTCGGGCATGCCGCCGTCCAGGCGAATCTCTTCGTCATGTTATTTCCGGTTGTTCGCATCTTGCTAACGGCGAGTACTTGCACAGACATAACCAAGTAGCCAGGATCATCCACCAGCAACTTGCTCTTCGACACGGCCTTGTCGAGTCCGAGGTGCCGTACTATAAGTACGCACCTCTGCCAGTTCTCGAGAATGGTCGTGCGTTGCTCTACTGGGACCGCTCTATCATCACGATATCAGGCTTATTGGCGACAATAGTCCTGTCCGTGATGATAGAACGGTCCCAGTAGACCGGTCCGAGCGCTGGGCTGTGATCGTCGATATCACCGTACCACATGACGAGAACCTCATGAAAGCCGAGAAGGACAAGCTTAGCAAGTACCTTGACTTAGCTCATGAGGTTACCGCCATGTGGGAAGTTGATTCGACGATCATAGTCCCAATAGTCGTGTCGGCAAACGGCCTTATAGCGAAAAGTCTCGACCAACATCTCAAGAGACTTTCGCTAGACGGTTGGGTTAAGGGCCAGATCCAGAAGGCAGTCATCCTTGACACAGCACGCATCGTCAGGAGGTTCCTCTCTCTGCAGCCCTAACCACCGGTAGCTTGGGTCCTGCCCCGCTGCTGGCGGCACCCTAGTTTTTAAGTTTTTTATAATGTTTATATTTTTATACCTATTGTAAAAAACTTAGAAATTAAGATGAATGAATAAATAACTGAATAATAATAACAATACCTATAGGTATTTTCAGATAAATATTATGTAACTTTAATAATCATGTTATAATAACACTTTAAGATGGTTGTATGTAAGTAAATTTTCGAGACTCAAACTGACTGTTTTCGTAGGTACTTTAAGTTTGTTTCTAGATATTTTTATATTAAACTAGTAGTTTTAATAATACAAATTGGAAAAATTGTATTATAAACTGTTAAATGTCTGTGATACAAGTATTTTTTAAACTTTAATAAATACAATATTTGTGTTCATTTACTGGGTTTCATTGAGTTCATTTACTGGAAAATGTCGTTCATTCACTGGTGTTTTAGGGTATTATCGGATATTTTATCAAATATTGTAATAATTGTGCTAACTACAGCTCAGAACAATTGTTTTGATAAATCTTGAATAGTTTGAGGTCACCATGGAATGACCATTAGACGTTAGAATATTAGAATACTGAAATTGTATTTTTATCAATTTTTGAAGTTGATAATTTTCTTAAGGTTTCATTCACTGGTACACTTACCCTAATATAGATAACGGATAGACGTGCTAAAAGGGACCTCCATGCAAAATTTCAGATTCCTAGCATTTGTAGTTTCTGAGATTCCTTGATATATATAAAGATATAAATTAGTGACCTTTCGCTTTTATATAATATATAAAAGCGAAAGGTCACTCATCAAGGAATCTCAGAAACTACAAATGCTAGGAATCTGAAATTTTGCATGGAGGTCCCTTTTAGCACGTAGGCACTCGCTAAGATGGGGTTTTGCGAAATTCATCCCCTAAGGGGGTGAAACAGGGGGTGAACGGTTGTATGAAAATTGGTCCTATTTGAAGCATGAAATTTTGTCTTCACGTTTTTGGTTAATGAGAAATAAAATGGTGTATCATGATATTTGGAAATCCACCCTCCCTGAGGGTAATAAAATAAGGGTTGAAGATTTATGTGAAGTCCGTCTGTCCGTTCGTAGAAGCTTGAAAAGTTCAATTCATGATCTTAGTCAACAGATAAAAAATATCATGGTTTTCTGTTCAAGTTAGTCTACTGAGGAGGACGTAGGTGACGTCTCCGAAATGGCTGAACTGATTTGAATGTGACTTTCACAGCAGAAATGTTAAAAGAATTAATTCACGTTTTCACGTACGTAGGTAGTAGGTACGTTTTTGAAACGGTGGATCCAAACGTATTGCTATCTTAATACAAACAAAATGCGAAGAAACCATTTTATTCACAGACTTTTTGTTTCAATAGCACGACGGCCGCTATGGCGCTATGCCGCAATAATATCTGAAGTCAGCTGCACTCGAAGCGCGGGGTGAGAGGGACGGCACATGGTTAGGTATAGCTACCCGAACGGGCAGTCACTGCAGTGAGGGCAGGCGTTGTTGTCGCACGTGTCGAGTGTACTATTTGAAATTCTCTGCTCAATGCTACTTTATTGATTGATATTCGCTTTTTCAGATTATTTTAGTTCTTTGCATTAATATACCAACTCATTTGAACTTTCTGTTGTTTTTTTTTTTACACTGAGTAAATATTACAATTCTTTTAGTATTTAGGTAATTTAAAAATTAGTTTCAAAGTTTCATTTCACACAAGTACTTATAGTTTTTTTTAATTGAACTTGCTTTTGTTTGAAGGATTACAAATCGAATGCAGAGTGGTAGAAATACCTGGCGATGGGGCATGTTTATTTTCATCTTTGTCTTATTTGCTTTACGGCAATATTTCAATGGCTGGTCAAGTTCGAGCCAATATAGATAGATAGATAGATAGATAAACTCTTTATTGCACTAAATTAAATACAAAGCAAATACAAAGCAAAGGAAATACAAAGCAAAGGAAATGACCTGGCAACACTCGTCGATGTCACTTCACTTCTGTGTTTATATTTGAAATAGTACGTAAAAAAGTGCATAAATCCAGTTTTCAAGTGAATAATTCGATTGTACATCAAAGGATTTACAGTATATAGTGTGGACACAGTGTGAAAATCAGTGATTACGAAAATTAAGGCAAAAACAAAACCAACGTTCGACGTTACTGAAGTCAACGGTTATCGAGAAACAAACACTACAACATACCAACTCCTAAAAAAGCAAAAAAACAAAACAGTGATTCGCCACCAAATATTAGAGCTTTTTTACTATAACTACTCGTGAATCAGCAAAACATAACCAATAAACGAAACAATTAGCGTAATCTGTGATCTGTACTCACTGTAGTCAGTGAACAACTTACAACGATGGAGGAGGTTATGTACGCTTTGCGAAAAATCCAACAAGAGCTAGACGATCAGAAAACTACGATTTTGAAAAGCGGAGCATTGGTTACTGAACAAGTTACACAAAATATAAACAGCTTGTTAGAGGAGAAGTTTAAAATATTGGAAAATAAGTGCGAAAGTCTTGAAGCGCAGCTGGAAAACCAAGAAAAACGACTTTACTTTATAGAAAAGCAGTCAAGGCAAAGGAATATAGTGTTTTTCGGAATACAAGAAACCGGAACATCATATTTAGAACTGGAAAGTAGTATATTAAATTTTATAAAAAAGTATTTATCTCTGGAAATAGACCGAAGAGACATCCAGGAAGTAAGAAGAATTGGAAAAAAAAAAGATGAAAGGCCACGACCATTAATTGTTACCTTTTCAACAATGGGCACCAAAAAGGAAATTTTAAAACAGAAAAAAACACTTAATAATACTCCATTTTATATGAAGGAAGATTACCCAAAGAATGTATTGGAAAAACGAAAAGAATTACAAGAGCTGGTAAAGACAGAGGAGGAAAAAGGAAATTTAGCAATAATCAAGTACGACAAACTTATAGTACTCGGCAAAAAGGAGCACCCGTACGATACAGGTAAAAATAAAAGAATGCTATCATTATCTCCGGAAAACAACGCCCCTAATCACAGCGATAAAAGAACACATGCCAGTAAGAAAAACAAAACTCAAGTATCTTCTACAAAAAGATCATCCAGCGTAACGGAGACAGTACTCAAACCTAGTATGCTAAGATTTTTGACAAATAAAGATCCCATTAATACGCTAAAACCACAGGAGAATAAAAACAAAAACTTGTAGCAACGAGTGTCCCCCTATAGCTTGGATTACACTCTTCAGCTACCAACAACCAACAAAACCCATCTTCCAAGCCGGTTGGTCACCGAGGAAGATTATGACCAAAACCCTCCAAGGAAACATTATGCACAGGATAAGCTCCACATAATAACTTACAACGTTAAAACTTTATCATCATATGAACGTCTGGTCGAACTTATAGAAGCTTTCAAAGAAATTAAATATGATGTAATAGGAATAGCCGAAACCAGACGACTTGGAAATAAGATAGATGAATATGATGACTTTATATTATGTCATACAGGCTCTACCCCGGGAATGTATGGTGTAGGTTTTTTAATACATAAACGCCTCAAAACCAATCTACAAGGCTACATTGGTCTCACCGAGAGAGTAGCTGTCCTGAATTTAGCACTTGGCAAAGGTTACTTATCTCTCATACAAGTCTACGCGCCGACAGAAAAAGCAAGTGAAAATGAAATAGACCACTTTTACGCAACAGTACATCAGGCAATACAAATAGCACATAAAGATTACGTAATGATGGGAGACCTAAATGCGAAAATCGGAAGACCAAAACCAGAAGAGTATTTAGTTACCAAGCCAAACGGTTACGGAGAAAGAAATGAAAGAGGACAAAGATTAATAGATTTTGCTATGGAATGTAAACTATCGATTGTGAACACATTTTTTCAAAAAAAAACCCAAAAACAAATGGACTTGGAGATCACCAGACTGGAAATACAAAAATGAAATAGATTTCATCTTATCAAATCGACCACATATTTTTCAAAATGTTGAGGTACTAACAGTAAACTTTCCATCTGATCATAGGCCTGTAAGAGGAACAATTAAAACGACACTGCCATATAAAAGTAGGATCAAATACAGTAATCATCAAACAACTCTACTGAAAAATGAACATACAATTTCAAAATACAAAGAATGTTTAAAAACATATGTGACAAACCAACTACTGGATTTGCAAGAGAAAAAAGCATCAGTTCAAACATACTATGATAACTTAACTAACATCATCACTAAAAGTCTGTAAACTGCTTGTAGTGGCAACCCTGTATATAAAAGTCATAAATTTTTTTCAGAACAGACTCAAAGACTCCTTAATAAAAGAAAGGAACTGCAAAAAACACAAAATAAGACTAGAGCAATGAAAAACGAAATTTCTGCATTATATAAACTTACCAGCAAATACATAAAAAGAGATTATGCAAGCCACAGGTACAAAATTATAGAAAAGCATCTAACCCAAACAGGTAGTACAAAGAAAGCCTTTAAGAAGTTGAGAACAAATAAAGTATGGATCGACGGCCTGACACATGACGGAAAACCATCAAAAGATCGAAGAGAGATCCTCCCCAAGTAGCAACCAATTATTACAAAAACTTGTACAAAGCTGAAGAAAGACAAGAAGATAATGAAAATGGAAGCACCAGAAGTCACTGCAACAAGCTACCTTCGATCCAATTAATAGAGGTAATAAAAGAACTGGAAAAACTAAAGTCTGAAAAAAGCCCTGGCTCGGATAATATCACAAATGAAACTTTAAAAAACAGGCTGTACAATGCTGGCTGCACCTTTAACAGTACTATTTAATCTCATTTTGGAATGCTGATGACCTGGTTCTTTTTTCAGAGTCAGCTCTACAACTACAGACCATGGTAGAGTCACTAAACAGCGCTAGTAAGCGAATAGGCTTAGAAATGAACTTATCAAAAACTATGGTAATGACAAACAGCATTAGGAGTACTGTTTCAGTTGACAGCATGGCTCTCCATTATACAGATCATTATATATACCTGGGAAAACGGATAAGTTTTGAACGAAATGGCAACTTTATGGAAGTAGAGCGCAGAACACAACTGACTTGGAACAAATACTGGAGCTTAAAGGAAATTTTCAAAAGTAACATGCCCATAAACATCAAAACAAAGGTCTTAAATTCTTGTTTGCTGCCTTGCTTGACATATGCCTGTCAAACGTGGAAATTTAATAATAAAGTTAAAAACAAGATTGTAACTTGTCAGCGAGGAATAGAGCAAGTATGCTTAACATAAAGAAATTACAAAAAGTACGGCACACTAAAATAAGAAAAATAACAAAAGCAACAGATGGACTAACTCAAGCACTAGGACTAAAATGGAAATGGGCAGGTCACATAGCTCGTCTTCATGATGTAAGATGGGCCAAACGGGTGACATCATGGAAAGGTCCATTGGGAAAACGCAAACAAGGCAGACCTCACGCTAGATGGGAAGATGAAATTGTAAAGGTCGGCGGTCCCAACTGGATGGTGAAAGCGAAAACGAGAGATGACTGGCTATCCTTGGAGGAGGCCTTTACCTCAAAAGAGGTTCATGCAGAACTTTGCTAAACAAAAATTTTGTTTAAATAATTTAATAGAAATACTCAGTACTTGTAATCCAATTCTATGTCAATCTTACCTTCTGCTGAAATAAAAGGCTTTTTATTTTATTTTATTTTTATTTTAAATACAAAGCATCAAATATAAATATTACCTAAAAAAAATTTAGAAACAATTGGCGGCCTTATCGCTAATAGCGATCTCTTCCAGGCAACCGTGGTATGGAAAAGGATTAAAAATAACAAAGGAAGGCGGGAGTTCACGAACAAAGAGTACATATTATATACCTATTAAAACAAGCAATTAATAATATTCAATATAGTAAGCCACGTCGTCAACGATTGCCAAAGATTTAGGTGTTTTACTATGGACCGAACTGGGAATACTTACGGTACGGAACGCCTTTATCTAGCTGATATGAGCATGTTGCGTACTTATGGCACTACATACGAACTTAAAGCAGCTGGAGAAATATTTCCATTTGAATTCCAACTACTATTCCATATTATCTATTCCAATAGACATTTTAACGAATGATGGCATTTTGACGTGTTGGTTCCAGTTGAGTCGCATTTTTTCTGATTGGGACTTCGAAGTTGCTAAGTACCTACCTATATCAGGATTTTTCCACTAACTGAAATATACGAAGTCTGTATCTATGCATAGTATTTTACATGCATCAAAGATGTTTTTTAAACTATTGTGGGTTGTTTAACACTTGACCGCCATCTCGCCTTTGTTAAAAGCAACGATGCGGTTTACGATGGAGCGTGTTTACCTTAAAGAAACCAATTCATCCTCCTGATGTAGATAGTGAATGTATTATCCGATGATTCAAATTACGATTTCTGTAATAACATATAAATTTCACGCGTACGAAGTCGCGGGTAACAGCTAGTTTGGTTATAATTGTTTGATTTCGAGTCTGCCTGAGCTCTGAACCATCTGACTCACACTGATTGGTGGATCTGCCGAGCGTGACGTGAACTTTGACCACCCAATCAACCCTAGAATATTTATAGTAAAGACAAGGAAAGGAGAAAGTCAAAACAGCGAGTGCGAATGAGACGCAGCTAGCAGCCGGTCAAGAGACCGGCTAGCGTAATTACACCTCGGGGTCGGTCTTGGACTATGATTTCGGTAATGAGATGGAATGAAAACAAAACAATTACAATAATTTTACGTACGAGTATGAGTGAAAGGTGGAATGAATAATTTTTCTGATAACTGGAAGTTTTGCTGTTGTTCCCACATCATTTTATAGGACAAGAAGACATTTTTATTGACTACCATTACAAAAACCTTTTAAACAGAAACAACAGATTGAATGCGAACTTATCTTTCTAACTAACCGTACCTATGAACATATGTAGAGCTTACTTTAAACATCCTACTAATATTACAAATGTCAATGTTTGGGTGTTCGTTGCTCCATTACGTCATAACGTATGAACTGATCGGGCTGAAATTTGGAAGACAGATTATAGTTTGGAAAAACACATAGGCTACATTATAACCCAGGAAAATAAAGAGAATGGGAACTACGCGGGTAGAATCGCGGGACACTATTCTATATATCACACTTATTTACAGTACTCAACAACACTTATATCTCGTACGAATAGCGCAAGGGCACTTCAGGCCGGATGACCTGAAGCCGGAGGAAAAGTCAAGGAACAATCTGGCATCCCAGATGGAGGTCCTCTACGGGTCTACCTGTCAGCATAATGTAGATTTTTTGTAACTTTTGTTGTTACAGTGCTTACTATGCTTGCTTGCTGTGCTACAGGGCAAAGGTTTCCCTCAATTCCCTGTTTTCTCCAATATGAATTGTAGTAAATTTTGGTAATTTCATCATTAATGACAGTTCTGTTTTAAAAAGATGCTTTTTTTACATTTAAAATTGATATATTTTTGCTTTTTGGCAAATTAGATTAAAAAATTTCGATATTTATAGATGTTTATACTTACAGTGACAGTAACATAGAATTCCTTCTCCTGCAATGATAGATCTGGCCCGGAAATCTTTACTGGAGGCATTTCAATGGCATGTTCTGGTACATAGAATCCAGATTTTCGGAAAGATGCTTTTACATGCCAGGGTTCCAGTGTCCATGGCTCTGTTTTACTCATTGTAATGGCTAACACATGCTGCTTGAGTAGTTGCAGCGTCTGGAAGGGAACATAACAAAAACGTTAAACAAAAAAAATAAAGGACTAGCTAGCTCTCTGTTGTGGCTTTGGCCATGGTAATTTTACATATTATACATAACCAACAGTGAAAGAATTTTTGAAATCGATCAAGTAGTACTGGAGATTAATGCGTTCAAACCTTTGTATTCGGGCTGTTTTCCGCAACTAGAAGTTACATTCAAACCTTAGATAAAAAATAAGTAAATATCAGGTTTTTCCACATGATTGCAGTTCCTTTGTACCAATCGTAAGCAGATGAGGTGTGTTTAGCTATGGCGACATAGTGATGTTCCGCAACAAAAGTATGACATTTCAACAAGAGCAACATAACAAGAGCAATCCGACCCGTGCGTTTGTTCTAACTCTATACATAGTATATGTAAACTCTTTGGTTCAAACAAACAAACTCTTCAGCTTTAAAATATTAGTGTATATTATATTGATGAAATAGATATGTACATGAAATTGTAAACATCATCAGTTTACAATAAAGTGTCTGAAAGATTATAAACCTAGGGTGGTTTAGTCATTTGATTATAATCTAACAGTATTTACAATTTTATGGCGACTGATACAAATTTTTGAGTTTGTGTTATTAATAAAGGCATAGAGATAAATCATCTTATATATCTGGTTGATGAGTGCAGTGCAGTGCTAGGTAATGATTCGGACTCTCGGTGTTACAATGGCTACATGACACTGTACTGTATTGGGTAGTGGTGTATTGCTTACCAACTTACCATCAGGCATGTTTTGCTCGTCCCATCACTCTATACTACATAAATGAATGTAATTTACCCTTTGAACAAATGGTGAGCTGAATTGGTCCTCAATTTTTGGTTTGTCTTCATCAGCTTTGTACTTGAGAAGGTTCTCCGGAGTAGCATACAAGGCCAGACCAGGTAATAAGAGCTCCTTATATGCCTGCATTGGACGCATCGTCACGACATCGCCTACGCTACCCACTCCTGCAGATTTGACATAAATTAAATTAACTAAAGTTTTAAAGTTTGAGCATTAAGTGACTGAAAACAGAAGAGCAAGTTGAATAAAGCATTATCTAAGTTTTGATTTTAATATAGGAAGAAAAACAAGTGGCAAAGTGAAGAAAAAGAAGTTACAACACAGTACCTGGAACAAACTCCTTTAAAACTACTGACAAATCAGGTTTTCTGACCAGATTTGTGTCCTGCACTAAGTCATAAACAAAATGCCGGCCTCTTAACTTGGAAGGCCTGCCACCTTTTTTGTGTAATGGTACTTGCCACCTGCGCTTTAAGACAAATGTATTCTGAAAATAAAAGAATCAAACATCTCCAATTAGTCAAGGAATAAGGCTAGGTAGTTGTTTGATTACCTTAGAGCAGGGGTTCCCTGACTTAGTTTGTCTACTGGCACTTTGATAATAAATTATTTATTAGCGCCCCCGTTTTTTCACAAAGGGGGCTTATGTACTTAAAACCACTATAACTTTAAATTAATTAATTATTGTGAGCTATATTAGCGGAGATTTAACATTCATTCTGAACGAGACTTTTAACCCGAAGGAGTTTACTTGAGACATGAGCCCAGTAGGTAGTACACAACGGACTCCCAAGCCTCTACGCAATGTCCCCATTTTATTTTCTGCGTCTCTTGCCGCTTTTAGGCCTGCAGCGCCCAGAAGGGGCGTTATCGCCCACTTTGGGAAAGGCTGGCAGCGAGAAAGCACGGTCAATACAGTTTGCCGCTGTAAGGGTAATCTAAGTGTTATCATACATCAACGAAATTTTATAAAATCACGGTGTATTGCTTCTTATTATTTGAGGATTTTTTTTGATGCATTAAAACATAGGTGTTAAAACTTAGGTAACTGCTGTCCTTACCCTAGTTTGTTGACAAATTACATTAGGGGTGATTGAACACGCCTTATTCACTAGGGCGCTTAATCCCAACATTGTGACTAGGCAGTAAAAGATATTACAAAACAAATTCAAACACGAAAATCTATTAAGAACTCCGTAATATTTCAATTTAAGCTTTTAAGGTTATGTTTTTCCTTTTGATGATAGAATGAATGAGATGAATGAATGAATGAGTTCTCAAGAAAATAAAAAATGCACAGCTTGCGAAATGTTATACTTTAAGGTACTATTACACAAGTATAGTGTAGCCATAATGTACTATTACACAAACGTAGTGTAGTATAAGGTATTATTGCACAAGCGTAGCTGCAACCATTTATTACCCGTAAACGTGGCAAACAATGTTTGTGTGGTTTTATGAAACCAAGGTAATAGTTAAACTTGTATTCGCATTGTACACATTATTTAACAGTTTAAGTAACTTAACGAGTAACGAGTCGCTCGACAAAGCAGTCCACGCAGGACTGCTCTGTCGAGCGTCTTTCACTTTGCCTCTACTCCGCGGCCGACCGTCACGCGGTGGTCACGCGACATGCAATAGATGGACGAAAAAGTTTGAGGTGATATAATGAAAATTTCAGTCAGTTCTTATAACTGTTTCTAAATAACGGAAACTGAGACCACCACATAATACCAATGCTAGTTATTCCATCATGACTCATGAAGCATTTTCAGACGAACAAATAATTTCGAACGAAATTAAATCATAAATAAAAGAAACATATTGCTGATTGCTGAACATGACCACAGACTAAGTAGACATGACTTACCGGGCTGCCGGTGGCGTGAATCGCTACGCATTCTAAACAAAAAATACTTTTCCAAGGTTGAACACGGCTTGAAAATAATTTTAAAATTGTTTCATAATTGAAAACCTATAAAAGTTTATTTGAACCATGTATAATTCGGGAAACGGATTATTCTGGGTTTTCGAAGTGAACATATCTTTTGGCGAACCCCATACAGATTTTCCGTGGGCTGTGAGTTGAGTTCAAACACTACGTTCGTACATTAAAGAAATAGTCGGGAAGCTCGCATGATCTAGATGGCCATGGTCATGGCAATCTAGGCCTTCCAGTTTCACCCGCGTGAAAAGTGAGCTATAAAATTCTGAGTTTTCACTTCATTGTTATTTATTGAAATAATATAAGCATAAACAGGCCTCTAAATGTTCCCACTGGTGAGACTCGGGACCTTCTCTCGCAAGGAGAGAGTCAAGGCCATAATCCACCATGCTGGCCAAGTGCGAGTTGGTGGATGACACATGACCTCGAAAGATTCTAGGTACATATCGGTTTCCTCGCAATGTTTTCCTCTACCGTTTTTTAAGTTGGCAGCATTGCGCACATGACTTCGAAAAGACAATGGTGCGCGTGGTGGGATTTGAACCCAGGCGCTCCGGATCGGCAGTCGCCGTTTTCCCGACTAGATCAGCCGTAACTTTACTCTCTCTCTTTCTTTTTTTTCAAAATACTATAATCCAGAGTAAATGGGGATATTATTTGCTCTATGACTATGACATAGTATGTGCATAGTATAGGCAAAATTTTAGGCTATCATGTTTCCAACTTGTTGATTAACATGATTATAATATGCATTTGGTGTTTCCCAGCGTTTAATTTTAATATCTGGGCAACATTATTAATCTAGATTCTATATAGTCTGTAGTATTTTACATTCTCTTTGCTTTTGCTGCGGTTTTGCTTAGTCTGTGACCAGATAATCTGTCAAAAGAATGATGCCGCTGGTGGTTTCGCGATTTTGATGGTTTACGTATTGTAAATGTTTGTACATTTACAGACAATTATAACAATATAGACAGTGATCATAATTATCAATTACATATATTTACTGTTCACAACTTTATAATAGCCGATTACTTTGTAATCAATACTCACACGGAGTGAGGGCTGCGAACAAAATGGAAGATGAAACAAGCGCTGACATGCAGGTGAGTATTGTGAGAGGTTACCTTGTCGTTATTTGAAGATAGATACTATATTAAGTATTAAATTTTATAATACTTTCCAGAAGTGCCTCTCGGACGGGCCGTTGGACAATGATGAGGGCCGTTGATAAATGAGAACTCAAACGGACTTTCGCATCTACTAACGGAAGGAGAGTTCAATAGCGTTGAAGCGGCTGTGGATGAATCTTCGGCTTCTAACCCTGGTTTTCTGAATGCGGTTGAGCTATCTGCAGGCAGTGTAGGGGATTACCTAGAGAATAATACTGCAGGGTTCGACGCTGGGTCGTTCGACGTAGGCGACAATGCCGTTACATTTCCTAGTGAATCGCTTAACAACGCACTTGCTGATGGCGACTCTCTTCTCATGGGTGCCGACTTCAAAGCCTCTGAAGGTGATGTCACAGACAAACATAATATCAATGATTTTGATGTGAGTGAGTCTGATGCTAGCTGCCCTGTGCCAGTGGATGATCCTCCTGCTAAAACAGAAACTGAAGATGAAAACACCAATGATCTCACTAATGATACAACAGCTAAATCTGAAAGCAACATGGCCACACTAGACAATTCTGATGTAGAAATGGTATGTAAAATGATAGTTAGTTAGTTAGTTAGTTTAGCGGGGCCTTTTCCGCACCTAGCCTCTTTATTGGGCCATTGTACGTGACTCATACTTCCCTTTCTACTCCAACCAGCCTAGGCCGTCCCAGAAGGCGAGCATCCTATTAAGGTTGCGATAGGCATCCGGAACAGACGACGGAGATTGGAGGAATTCTGCCCGTTGATTCGCCACACTGCTGCATTCCATGAGTACATGCTGTGGCGTTTCTTCTTCCTCCATGCATCCTCTGCATAGAGGACTGTCTGTTACACCTATGGTAAATAGGTGCTTATTTAAGGGACAGTGACCAGTTATTATACCTATGACTTTACGAATTTTGTCCCTGTTTAATCTCATGAGGTTGCGGGCAAGTTTTTTCGATGCTTCCGGAACAGCATTTTTTGTTTGCCTGCATCCTTCACTGTTATTCCATTCTGTTAAATGGGATTTTTCAGTATTTCTGCGCAGCCACGTTTTATTTGAGCCTGGGGTATAGGCATTAGTGGTTCCGGTCCATATGCCTTTGCCTTTGCTCCCCTCTTGGCTAGTTCATCTGCTGCGTCATTACCTAGTGAGTCGCTATGTCCTTTAATCCATTGCAAGGTTATTTTGTTTGCACTCGCTATGGATTGGAGTGCATTGTGGCATTCAGTATAAGGACAGAGGTTATAGTATTATTTTTAAGGGCTTGAAGCACGGAGGCGCTGTCGGAGACAATTTTGATGTTTAGGTCTCCAACATCTCTGGCTGCGACTGCCTGTGCTGCCCTGGTGATGCCGATACATTCGGCTTGAAATATTGTGTTTAAGTTGCTTAAAGTGGTTGATATCTTTATGTTTAAGTCATTTGAGAAGACACCAGCTCCTGTTCGAATGCGGTTTTGGAGCCGTCAGTATATATCTAACTTCTCTGCTGCCAGAGCTATCTTTCGATTCTGCATTGAGTTGGATATTGTATTTACGATCAAAGACATGTTGGCATGTTGTTCTGTCCATGGGTGCCTCAAGAAGTGGTGTTTCTTTCAGGACCCGATGCAGAACTTTTGAGTGTCGTGTTTCTATGTTTTGTTTCCACAGTCCGTTTGCTTTTAGTCTTAGGGCGGCTGCCGTGGCCTCCTCCTGTACGACCAAATGTAGAGGTCTCAGATTTAAGAGATACTCTAATGCAGCTGATGGTGTGGTTTTCATGCATCCAGTCGCTGTTACACTCGCTAGGCGTTGTAGACTCTGGAGTTTATCTTTCGCGGTGGTCAGTTGTGTTCTGGGCCACACACAACTGACCCATAGGTCAAAGAAGGCCTGATGACTGATGTGTATAACCAAAGTGTGATTTTTGGATTGAGACCCCATTTCTTCCCAACAAGTCTCGGCATTGCCAAAAAGTCATGCAGGCCCTTTTTATTTTTGTATCGATATGGCTCGCCCAGTTCAATTTGTTATCAAGAGTGACACCCAAATATTTCACTTCAGATGATAGGGAGAGTTTGGTATTAAATAGTTTTGGTAGGTGTAGTTCAGGTAACTTCCTTTTGTTGGTGAAAAGAATAAGTTCTGTTTTCCTTGGATTTACTGACAGTTGATGTTCGTCACACACCATTTTTCTACAATCTGAAGGGCTGAACGCATGACTTTACATAGCATGTTTTCCGCGCTCCCACTTATCAGTATCGTAAGGTCATCCGCATAACCAATAGTAGTGTACCCTTTTTCGTTAAGTGCCTTTAGGAGGCTGTCCACTACTATGTTCCATAATAGTGGTGATAGGACGCCGCCCTGGGGACATCCCTTGACTACTTTTGCCCTCGTAGTAGTATTCATCACTATCTGGACCGCCCTCTTGCTGACCAGTTCGGTGATCCAGTTCCTAATCACTGGTTCTACCTTGAGTCTCCGGAGGGCGTGGTTTATGCTGTTATGCACGGTTTATCAAATGCCCCTTCTATGTCTATGAAAGCGGCAAGTGTTGATAGCTTGTTTGTGGTAGCCGATTCTATTTTGTGTACTACCATGTGTAGTGCCGACTCTGTTGATCTGCCTTTCCTGTAAGCATGCTGCTGAGGATGCAGTTGTTTGTGTTTTAGTGCTCCGTCTCTTAGGTATCGGTCCACTAATCTTTCTAGTGTTTTTAAAAGGAACGACGTTAGACTGATGGGTCTAAACGATTTAGCGTGTGTATAGTCTTCCTTACCAGGTTTTGGTAAGAATACTACCTTCGCCTCCCTCCACTTTTTGGTATATATTTGAAGGCTATACAGGCCCTATAGATTGGTAGTAGCTGCTTTATAGCTTGCTTTGGTTGCCATTGTAGTAGTGCTGGGAATATGCCATCCAGCCCTGCAGATTTGAAGGGTTTGAAACTTCTCAGTGCCCATTCTATTCTGTCTGCAGTTACTATCTTGTTTGCTACTTCCCATTCCTGGGTTGTTGGTGTGCTATAGTGCTCGTCTGGCCACTCCTGGTCTCCTGTGACTTGACATCCAGGAAGTGGGTTTCCAGGAGTACTTCATTGGTTTCATTGTCTGTGTTAGTATAAGTGCCGTCTTCCTTTTTGGGATCCCATATGATTTGGCTCCCCTTTAGCTAGGATTTTCTTTATTCTTCCGGCTTGGTTTGTTGAGTCTATACTACTACAGAAGTTTTGCCAGGATTCTGTTCTTCTGAATCTGATTCGCTTCTTGTAGTGTTTTTGTGCTTGTTTGTATTTGTCCCAGTCCTCACTAGTCCTGGTATTTTTGCCCGGTTGAAAAGGGCTCGAGTCCTTGACGTAGTCTTTCAAGTTCTGGCCCCACCAAGATCTTTTTCCTACGTCATTTGGTTTAACAGCAGGACATGCCAATTCATAACTTTTTATGAGAGTTGCCGTGAGATGCTGTACGTTTGATTCTATATTGTCTGTACTAAGTGTTGTGTCAGTTGGATGTATGTCACCTAGTGCTTGGTTTAGTAGTTTTGTGTACCTTGTTATATCAGTTTTACGGGGGTTACGATATGGGACAGGGTTTGTTGATTTGTATTGTAGTTGGAAACAAACGCGGCGGTGATCCGCGAATGACGGCTCGTCTGATACGTGCCATCCCTCGATTTGACTAGCCGCCGAGTTGGTTGCCAAGGTAATGTCTATGATAGTTTGGTACCTGGAACTTACAAAAGTTGGTTCCGCACCTCTGTTCATAATGTTTAAATTTGTTTGAAATAAATATTCGGCTAAAGACTCACCCCTTTTGTTGGTATTCTTACTTCCCCACAGAGAGTGATGAGCATTGCAGTCGGCAGATATAATTAGATCCCAGTCGTGCATTTCGCAGTGTTGCACCAGTTCCGCAAGTTCTCTTGAAGGAATTTCTCCCTCGCCCGGCAGGTACGCTGATGCTAGGACTAGGACAGTTTGTTTTTCCGTAATGAGTTTCACTGCGGTTAGGTCTCTAGAACAGAATTGGTTAAGCAAGGTGGTGTTTACAGAGTTAGGCATAAAAATGCAAGTTCTTGGGTTTTCAACAGTAGTATCGACCATTAACTTACCGTTGGTGTTATTTAGACCGCAGATTTTGTTGTTTCTGACCCAGGGTTCCTGGATCATAGCGACGGTCATTTATTTGTCTCCAGCACTCTGCGTAGCGTGGCCGCCGCTATTTGTTTGTGCTGGAGGTTGGTTTGGATGAAATTGAGGGGCTAAGGACTACGCAGGACGTCATCTTCGTCACTGGAGCACCCCTCAATTTCCAGCGGTGAGACTGCTACCACCTCGCTCTGACTCTTTTGGGGAGCAGAGGTGGATGGTTCCGGAGTTGATGTCTCCGTTACCATGGTCTCCGTCGCTGTGGTGGTCAACTCGACTTTTTTCTCGGCCTTATCTTCTTCTGGAGAGAAGAATCGGATGTACCCACTTCCCGACATGTGGGCTACCCGGCGGTCTCTGTCCAAAATGGACTGTTTTGGTCTTCCGGTATTCCGAGGATAAGGTGGACCACCTTCTCCTTAGAGTCCTGTTCCTGGGGTTATCATCCACCGTCATCTCGTAACACTGCCACGAGTTTACTTTGTACCATGGGTTTTGGGCACAAAGAACTCGGTGCAGTGTGGTGGCGTCAGTTATGCAGGTATGAACAAGAAGCCCTGCCTTGAGCTTCTTCTTCATTTCCGACTGCTTGATAACCTCCAGGGTGGTGTTTGGTATTGGTGATGGGATAGTTTTGACCGCTCCTTCCAGCCAACTTAGCGCACTTGCATTCTCACACCACATCGCTAACGCCCGTCCATTAGGAAGGGTCGACCGCGGAAGGATGGGGCTAGTGCGCTTGGAGAAGATGGTGCTAGAACGGTTTGAAGGATACTGTCATCGACAGCCTCCCTAACCATTTTCGCCTGGATTTGCGAGAGGTCCCTCGGCGGGACGGTGATAATCGCCACCTTCAGGTGCGATTGAGCCGCGTCTGCGTAGCTCTCCGTCCGTGTTGGTTTACGGTCGGTTTTCGCGCGTTTGGCGTCGCCCTGGGAGAATAGGTCTCGTCCAGACGAGCACGCTTCGAGGAAGCCTTTTCGTCCAGCACGTTTCCGCTCCCAGATTGTTCCTTTTCAGGTGCAATAGAAGCCGCCGCTGCGATCCGCCCGCCTCGAGCACCTCTCGTTTTCCGTTTCTTCTTCTGTCGGCCGGATGGTGGTGGTGGTGGTGGTGGTGGTAGTGGTGGTGGTGGTGGTGGTGGTGGTGGTGTTGGTAGTTGTGGTGTGGTGGTGGTGGTGGTGGTGGTAACTCCTCTTTCGAGGTGGACGGTGTGGTCCCGCGCTGCGTTTCCGCTGCTGCGACGTCCGTACCAGTATTTGGTTTGATTTTGGGCTGAAGAGCCTCCCTTCTCACACGCCTGGGTGGGCGACTGTGATCTGGGTTGCCTTTCGGACCCTTTTGGTTTTTCCGAGTTTGTGTGGGAGGACCCCTTTTGCAAGGGCGCTTTCCAGCAATTACGGTCCATTGTGACTCAAAGGTTGTTGTATTGGTTGTGGTTGATGTTGTGGTGGTGTTTGGTATGGCCTCCATGAGGCCGGACAAATCTAGGCTGGAGCCTGATTTGAGCACAAGTTGCCCTCCCAGAGTACGAGGGGCAGACCGGGCTGGCCCGGTGAGGGATTCTCCACTAGCGGTGCTAGTGGTACCCTCCTGGGGTAGTCTTTTTTTTATTTTGTGCGTTCATCTTAAAAGGAGTTTGAGCTGATGGTGAAAAACTCACACTATCCGCCCTCGATAGGTGTGGTACATACTTTTGGGGTATTTAGTGCCCCATGGCCGTGTAGACCTGATGTGTGGTTATGCGCCGCCACGGTTCGGCTCTGCTCTGCGGGATCTGGGTGAGGAGTGATTTCGAGAGGAGATTCGAAAGGATTTAAGTTGGGACAGGATTAAGGAGGTTGGGATTGGAAGTTGAAAAGTTAGGATAGGATTAGGGAAGCTGGGATAGGGATTGGGGAAGGGGTGTTGGGGGACGGCCAGAGGTTTTTGTTATACCAATAACAGAAGGTTCTTGGCCAAAAACAGGCGGCAACCTCGGGAAGGATAGTCCACTGGCCTTGTTTCAGGGGATCTTTGCGACTTGCGCTCCTCCCTAAAACCGTTCGCCACTCCCAGCATCGGACAGATACTAGGAGTAGGGGAGTCATCAATCAATACAGTATTGCTTGATCACTCCCCCGCCCATGTAAAATGATATAATTATGTTTAATGTTCTAGAATACTAGGCGTAAGGTTCTTTTACATTAAAAACAATAATTGCATATAATTGGATAGTGTGTTACATCTACCCTTAATTTGGTAGGTAAATATCAGTGAATCTTAAATTCATCATCCATTTTTCTACATTACATGCTCTGTCTAATTTGTATAGCCCATTTATGTAAACATTTGAAAAATACATACTGAATAGCTGTTTTTGAAATTTGAGTAATTATTTTAGCAGTCGCAAGACGAAGTGGTAGATGAAGTCAAGCCAGTCAAAGGAGAAACTGAAACGGATATCACAGAAACGAAATCAACGGAGGAAGCAAAAAAACTAGTAGCCGTGGCAGAGAATGTGGAACCAATGGAAGAGGTAAAGTGCTTGTTTTAATAACCTGTGTGGCTTAGGGCAATCTGGGGTGGTCCATACAGGGACTGGTGGCTTGGAGTAGGAGTTCAAGGTTGGGTAGTTTGGTGTACAAGGTGCATGAATGAAGGTCTGTGAGATAGGTCCAGCAGACATAGAATGATTGGACAAGGGTTAAGACCAACTTCAAGGAGATGAAACCTGTAGCTTGTATGGTGTAAAAGTAATGGGCTCCTTTCTGATCAAATTTACTGAATTATTGTAACGAATATTGTTAAAATATAGGATAAAAAGGCTGAGAAAACTGAAGATAAACCTGAAGGAATCACAGAGGATAAGTCTGAAAAAGTAACTGAGAAAAAAAATGAAAAAACAACTGAACAATCTTCAAAGGTATTAGTGGCTCCTTAATTATAATAATTAAAATTGCAAAAGTTTAACAAATATAGACTCAATTTATTAGAATTTTGGTTTAAAATCAACTGGAAAAGACGGGCCCACGGAGCTAAGATAGCCTTTATTCCTAGAATATTTACTAAATTTTTACAACTGTATATTTATTCTATTTTTATAATTTACACCCCATTTTGTCTTTCGACATAGGACTCCTCCAAGTTTTTCCATTCCTCTCTGCTACCGGTCTTCTTCATCCATGTGGTTTCCGCCGTTTTGTTCATCCCATTCTCCCATCTGCATATTTATGTCCTTCTTTTCTCCTCAAGGATACCAGTAAATACAAATACAAAATTTTTATTGCTGTTTGTAGGTAAGATAAGATGATACAAAAAAAATTTTAAGTTGCCCTACACAAACTGGCCTCTGCGAGAGGCATGCAATATGTCTGGCAAGACAATTTGTTGTAGTCTTAGTTTATACAATGAAAAAAATTAAAAAATAGTCAGCTGATTAAAGTCTTCTTCTTCCTCATCTTCTATTTATTTCTGGTTTTATTTATGTCATCTGATTCTTCCTCTTGATTCATTTCTGGCTTCTATTTGGTTGTGATATATTATATATGTGTGAGATAAATGCTTGGTGAGCACAATTTCGCCAACGTCTGTTGTTTTGTGTTTTTTGAGTTTGATCAGTAATTCCATCCAAGGTCTAAGGTGTTGCAGTAGTAGATCTTGCAGTTCATCCATGTGAGGAATGTCAAAGAATGTATAAAGTGCAATAAATGAATATTTATTTATTTATTTATTCATTCATTTATCAATAGGTGAGCAGCCCTAGCTGATATGCCTATATCTCAGTGTTGAAATAACAAACTATAGGTTAAAATGATTTTGTCTTTTACTATCCATTTGTCAAGTTTGTTCTTAAAAGAGTTTAACGACTTTGCCAAAATAACATCCTCAGGCAACCTGTTCCAGTTGTAAACCACTCTGTTGCTGAGGATGTGATGTGCAGTGTTTGTCAGTGATGGCGCGTGGGACAACTGGGACTTATGACTCCGACTGTCTCTCTTATGCTCCTTTAATCTGTACAGGCTCCTTATGTGAGGGAGATTATAAAATCCATTCAGTATTTTAAATGTTTAGATCAAGTCTCCCGCAACCGTCTCTCCTCCGATGTAGTGAGGCGCAGGGCTTTTAGCATGTCTGTGTAAGATTTACGGCAAAGGGCATATGGTAATTTGGTCGCTTTTCTTTGCACACTTTCAAGTAAATCAAAAAATGACAATATGTATACAGTGAAATATCTAAATACTCAAAGAATGTCAAAATGTAATACAGTACAAACTAATTCAACATGATACAATATATCATTATTTGGTCTTATGTCAGTTGAATTTCATAATGGAATAATAATATCTATTGAGATTTTAGGATGAAAACTAACGTGGTTATTACATTTTAAATAAATACACGGGTAACTCACGCGGGCGCACTTTCCTTGAAAAAGATTGCCGGACGCGATCGAAACTTGAGTCGGACTGGACTGACTACATTAAATGTGAGTTACCCGTGTATTTATTTAAAATCTATTGAGATATTACCATTAATATCTATAAGCTTAATAAGATTGTAAAATGTCATGTTAAACAATGTCTAAAATATTAGTATTCAATTAATTTCCTTATCATTTAAAAATCACTTACAGTATAATAGCATTTGTGTATCAACAATTTTTTTAGTTTACTTTTGAACATTGTTATGTTAAGTTCTTTTATGGCATTTGGCAGCTTATTATATAAAAGAAGAGCCATACAAAAAATGCTGTCACTCATAATTTTTTTTTGCGTTTGTCTATGAGCAGTCTACACTTATCAAGCCTTTTCACCTTTTGAGATCACTGTTGTATGCCTCTGACCATAATATTATGACCTGTTCATCTCCATTTTACTTTTCTAATGGTTAAAATATAGGATAAAAAGGCTGAGAAAACTGAAGATAAACCTGAAGGAATCACAGAGGATAAGTCTGAAAAAGTAACTGAGAAAAAAAATGAAAAAACAACTGAACAATCTTCAAAGGTATTAGTGGCTCTTAATTATAATAATTAAAATTGCAAAAGTTTAACAAATATAGACTCAATTTATTAGAATTTTGGTTTAAAATCAACTGGAAAAGACAGGCCCAATGGAGCTAAGATAGCCTTTATTCCTAGAATATTTACTAAATTTTTACAACTGTATATTTATTCTATTTTTATAATTTACACCCCATTTTGTCTTTCGACATAGGACTCCTCCAAGTTTTTCCATTCCTCTCTGCTACCGGTCTTCTTCATCCATGTGGTTTCCGCCGTTTTGTTCATCCCATTCTCCCATCTGCATATTTATGTCCTTCTTTTCTCCTCAAGGATACCAGTAAATACAAATACAAAATTTTTATTGCTGTTTGTAGGTAAGATAAGATGATAAAAAAATTTTAAGTTGCCCTACACAAACTGGCCTCTCGAGAGGCATGCAATATGTCTGGCAAGACAATTTGTTGTAGTCTTAGTTTATACAATGAAAAAATTAAAAATAGTCAGCTGATTAAAGTCTTCTTCTTCCTCATCTTCTATTTATTTCTGGTTTTTATTTATGTCATCTGATTCTTCCTCTTCGATTCATTTCTGGCTTCTATTTGGTTGTGATATATTATATATGTGTGAGATAAATGCTTGGTGAGCACAATTTCGCCAACGTCTGTTGTTTTGTGTTTTTTGAGTTTGATCAGTAATTCCATCCAAGGTCTAAGGTGTTGCAGTAGTAGATCTTGCAGTTCATCCATGTGAGGAATGTCAAAGAATGTATAAAGTGCAATAAATGAATATTTATTTATTTATTTATTCATTCATTTATCAATAGGTGAGCAGCCCTAGCTGATATGCCTATATCTCAGTGTTGAAATAACAAACTATAGGTTAAAATGATTTTGTCTTTTACTATCCATTTGTCAAGTTTGTTCTTAAAAGAGTTTAACGACTTTGCCAAAATAACATCCTCAGGCAACCTGTTCCAGTTGTAAACCACTCTGTTGCTGAGGATGTGATGTGCAGTGTTTGTCAGTGATGGCGCGTGGGACAACTGGGACTTATGACTCCGACTGTCTCTCTTATGCTCCTTTAATCTGTACAGGCTCCTTATGTGAGGGAGATTATAAAATCCATTCAGTATTTTAAATGTTTAGATCAAGTCTCCCCGCAACCGTCTCTCCTCCGATGTAGTGAGGCGCAGGGCTTTTAGCATGTCTGTGTAAGATTTACGGCAAAGGGCATATGGTAATTTGGTCGCTTTTCTTTGCACACTTTCAAGTAAATCAAAAATGACAATATGTATACAGTGAAATATCTAAATACTCAAAGAATGTCAAAATGTAATACAGTACAAACTAATTCAACATGATACAATATATCATTATTTGGTCTTATGTCAGTTGAATTTCATAATGGAATAATAATATCTATTGAGATTTTAGGATGAAAACTAACGTGGTTATTACACATTTTAAATAAATACACGGGTAACTCACGCGGGCGCACTTTCCTTGAAAAAGATTGCCGGACGCGATCGAAACTTGAGTCGGACTGGACTGACTACATTAAATGTGAGTTACCCGTGTATTTATTTAAAATCTATTGAGATATTACCATTAATATCTATAAGCTTAATAAGATTGTAAAAATGTCATGTTAAACAATGTCTAAAATATTAGTATTCCAATTAATTTCCTTATCATTTAAAAAATCACTTACAGTATAATAGCATTTGTGTATCAACAATTTTTTTAGTTTACTTTTGAACATTGTTATGTTAAGTTCTTTTATGGCATTTGGCAGCTTATTATATAAAAGAAGAGCCATACAAAAAATGCTGTCACTCATAATCTTTTTGCGTTTGTCTATGAGCAGTCTACACTTATCAAGCCTTTTCACCTTTTGAGATCACTGTTGTATGCCTCTGACCATAATATTATGACCTGTTCATCTCCATTTTACTTTTCTAATGGTCTTTGATATGGGAACTACCTTTGTTCTTTCTCTTATGACTTCTACTTTTATTCTGTGCTTAAATTTTTTTAGAGCACTCTGCAAAAAAACACTGAATTCTGACACACTTCTAGCTTCTTAATATTTTTGTATAAGAGCCCATGTTTGTTTACTACGGTAGACAGTAGAGGCATGGTTTTATTTATGCAAACTTCGATAATTTTCCTTTGTCTGGTGTTGGTATATCTTTCCCAAGAAACCCCAAGGATATCCCTTTCCATAACTCACAGAGAGACTGAGCTTTCAGACCATTTTCAGTGTGAATGTACAGTGTACACGTTTCAGCACCGTAGGTCAAGACTCACTGGTTGTACAGTTTTGTTTTGATGAAGAGCATGCAATTCGTACACATGGATGTAAAAGTCTTACATTTCCAAGATAATATGGATTTGCATGCAACAACTCTTCCCGCCGAGGTGGTAAACTTCATCAGGTGCCTTCTACCCAGTGTCTTGATAAACAGTTTTGGCCCCTGATTTAGCTCAATTGGTTTTCAATAAAGAAATTAATTAGACTCAATCCATGAGAATGAATCTGAGATATTAATATATATAGGTAAAATAAATCTAATTAGTTTACGTATACTTAGTGCAAGTCATATGAGAGTAGTATTAGATTAAATAAACAACATGCACACATTGTTTTTGTTTTAAAGTGTGCTTATATTTATATCATGTTTTTTTAAATTACTATTTATATTAGGCCATTTTAAGAATTAAGGTTTACAAGAATTGCTCTTCCATTGTGAATCTAAATCAACTTTATGAACAGGTTGGAGGTGCTGAGGAAACTGAGGTAGTATCGGAGGATGAATTACCGGAGGTTCAGAAGCCAAGTGTGAAAGATGCAGAGAATGTATCAGATGATGAACTGCCTGGTCCCAAGCCGGCTGAACTGCCTGCTGATACTGAGGTATGTTAGTTTTCTCTTTAAGAAACAACAAAATAAGAAAATCCTTAGAAAACTCCCAAGTCACTGCATAGGTTGAAACTATTGGCATATTAACTTCTCTAGATACATTAAATGAGTCTAAATTAAGTTTAACCTTTATGAAAATGAATAATACATATTTTTATATCTTCATCAGGTGGTATCAGAAGATGAATTGCCAGCAGCCAAAAAAGAATCTAAGGAATCTCGCAAGAGGAAGCCAGATGAAGAAGGTGATGGTTATGATCCTGGCTCACCTACCTCTGAAACTGAATCTTCTAACAAGAAACAAGCTGTGGCTAAGGTGAGCAAAATATTGTGTCAAAGAAGCTAAAGTTATCAAAAAAAAAAAATGCCACGATTTTGGCCAGGTTTTGTGTCATAAATGCCCTCACTCACAATATAAAGTCAGAATAACTAATACTGACCCGCTGGCAAAGACTAGGCTATGCTGGGAAATGCCAACTGCCTTACATGTAATAGTATGGTACTATGTACTATGACATGTGTCTCAATCCTGGTGATAGCTAAGTAACTAAGACAATTGTTTGAAAATTTCAGAATGGAGAAAGCAAACCGGTCCCAGCTGAGAAGAGGTCCTCCACAGATGAGAAGCCCAAGAAGAAAGTTCTCCCAGAGTTGGACAAATATTGGAAGGTTGTCAATGATGACCCTACTGACTTCACAGGATGGACATACCTTTTGCAATATGTAGACCAAGAGGTAACCACAAAATTATATAACATTTATTCATTTATAGGGTGTAGCTTAAAATTAACCAATTTTGAGAAAATGCGATAATTTGAATGGCAAGATCATATCGTGACATTAGTGAGTGAATATAGACTTACGTTTTGACAGCACTGGTTTGACGAAGATACAAAACCGATCCGTTATTTCCCGGCATGAAATATAGTATAATATGTGTTATTCCATACCATAATCTATGTACCAAATTTCATCCAAATACCTCTGTCAGTAGTTTTTCATGAAAGAGTAACAAACATACATTCTTACAAACTTTCGCGTTTATAATATTAGTAGGATAAAGTATCCTTGGATTATTTGAAATGATGAAGACACACGCTAATCTTTTTGCTTTATGAAGCGATAAGAACTGAATCACACTGTTGATTTGCAAGGGCCAACTGAGCTGCTCATTTCATTGGAGTTTTGGTAAACTGAATAGAGAGTGCATATGGTTGAGTCATTCATATTGTTGTCAGAGCGACGTGGAGGCAGCCCGAGAGGCGTACGACGCCTTCCTCTCTCACTACCCGTACTGCTACGGCTACTGGCGCAAGTACGCCGACTATGAGAAACGTAAAGGAAGTAAAAAGAAATGTCTTGAGGTAAGCATCCGCCCCTACATACCCTAATTTGTTTCTATTTTTCACTTCTGTTGGTAAGAGTTTATATCTACTCAAACTTTCAACATCGATGATTGATGAGTTACATAACGATGTGTCTTGGAATTATGATGTTTTAGACGTAATTGGTATTTTGCAATTATTTTTTTTCCCAACAGTGCAACGAGGCCCTCGATGCTCGTAACGCAATGTCGACAGTACGCACCGGAGAATTCTATAAGCGTCGAGTAGATTTCGTAGTGAATCATATGTGGTGTATTTTTAATATTTTAGTGCATACATTTATTATATTTTGTACTCGCATGATGTATTGTAAATTATTTCATGTACTTTGTTTAAATAAGTTGGTTAATTACGGTTTTAATTGAATGGTGGACATACTTAAGTTTAATAATCGGAGTCCATGATAGCCATGGAGCGCAGCGGTCCTATAGAGCCATTGCTTGGCGTTAGGAGCGGCGGCGGCGGCGGACGGCGGCGGCGACTCGGTGCGAACAGGTGTAATATGCCCAGACAACATTTTTATATGATAGCTGGAAGCGGGGCGCCCGACGCTTCCCGGGTGTCCGGGCGACAGAGCCCGGGCGGCTCGCTTCTTCTATTCTAAATTATGGACATACAATACAATGCTATACATTATTCCCTTGCTTCGCCGTCGGCGGCGCTCGGCAGCCCTTCGGCGTCTTTTCTGACACCTCGTATGTTTCAGGTATTGGAAAGAGGGCTCAAAGCCATTCCATTGTCGGTGGATCTATGGATTCATTATCTGAATCACATTAAATCTACGAGGACAGAGGACCATCTGTATATTAGGTCGCAATACGAGCGCGCAATAGGTGAGTTCAATGAGAATTCTGTATGCTTGTTCCATACGGCTTATTTATATATGTATGTTAACTCGGGGCATTGCGTTTCAGAGGCGTGCGGGCTCGAGTTCCGGTCGGACCGGCTATGGGAGTCCTACATCAAGTGGGAGGCGGAGAATGGTTCTGCCCTCAATGTCACCAACATTTACGATCGCTTGCTCGCCACGCCTACGCTTGGATACACCTCGCATTTTGACAAGTTTGTACAAAATAATGAATCTTATATCAGCTTGGCTCTGCTTCAATAACTATTTTCTTTGAAATATTCTTATTGTGGACATGCGATACAATTTATAAGTTGTGAAATGAATATGTTATTATCATGTTTTGCCGCCATTCAAATAAATACGCAACGAGATGACGAAATATTTACTGATGCTTATTTGGAATTTTTCTTTTCCCTGTATTATGGTTAATTAAGTTAATAAAACTGTGATTGTGAGTCTTAACCAATAAAAAAGCTTCAATTGAAGTTAAATATCATACCATCCTAAACCAACGTACGATACGGTAAGACTAAAATGATAAATAAATAAATATTGTAGGACGTTCCTCATACTTTCATTTGCGAAAAATAAAGAGAAACTTAAAGGTAGTGATGCAATGCAAGTAACATTTTGAGATTGACAATCAGTGTAAAAGTGGTCCAAAATCAGACCGATTCTTGATATTTCGGTCAATGCTTTTGTTGTAATCTAGTAGCAGGTAATATAGACGCACGCACCTTCATCTCCTTTAACTTCAAAATAAACACCCTTCTTGGAGAGTTCACTCAAGAGTTGAAGTTGTTCAAACGAATTCTTGCGTGCTATTTAGTACGCATTCCGAGAAGCAAACATACCGAATAACACATGAAGGACCATAAATCTATGAGTCTTCTACAAGGAACAGTAATACAAGGGGAAGTGGTCAAGACGAGCAGCACGTAACTAGGTGAGTTAGCTTGTAGGATGTTATTATGACACGCACACAATGGACGACTTAAGGATAATCAGCCTGCGGCGAGGGTGTGTATGAAAGAGCGCGCCAAGCGGAATTGAAAACAAACAGAACATTTTTGTTTCTATTTAATATCTAATAGGCTAGTTTTAACGCGGGAAAATAACTGAAACGGCAACTAAAAGTGTGAAATTGCGTAGCGCTACTAGTCAAGTCTATTTTACTCGACGTATTGTATTATTATTGGTGACTCCCCTAAAATTTGAGGCTGCGACCGCTCCTGGATGGATAGAAAATAGTAGTGTCGCTTCCAGCCTGCAGTTTGCGCTCCGTCTTGGAACCCTGTACCTTAATGTGTTAGTTAGTTTGACTGGGCTTTTCCGCACTTAGCATCTCAATTGGGCCATTGGCTCATATTTTCGTTCTACTCCAACCATCCTGGGCTTACTCTAGCACTGAGAGGCCATATCTGGCCGACAGGTCGGATGCCCAGAAGTGTGTCCGAGTGGGCTAGAAGGGAAGCAAACTATTGAGGTTGATACGTTATTGTGGTCGTTTTGTTGACAGTTTCCAAGAGCACGTGATGTCGGAGCCGGTGGCGGGCGTGGTGACGCGCGGCGAGCTCGTGCGGCTGCGGGGAGGTGCGGGACGCGGCGGGGCAGGTGCCGCAGCTCGACCTGCCGCCCGGCGAGGACGAGCCGCTGGACCACGTGGTGCGTACTCTCACAACATGCTCATCCGCTTGACACACTTTGGTGACTATATTACACCGAATGACGAAAATTTACCAAATTAACTTTGCGGGAAATAATATTTTTGGTATTTTTATTTGAGAAGGTATACTATGTTTTTAATGGCGTCTGCTTGAACCGGTCTTCATTTTGAGATAAACCACGTTAAAATTATAGTTCGTTCATGTATAAAAATCGTTAAATTAAAAAAAAAAAACAAAAAGCTAAATATTTTGCGGGACAATGGTCCCAAAGTTTTGAAAATTTAAAAAAATTACAATTTATTCTATCGAGTGTAGTTTTTTGTTTTATCCGTATTTTTTGTATTTTTTGTTGTATTGTATCCAATTAATTTAAAATAGAGAATCACTACGTCTTCCTTTTAACTTAATATGTAATAGCTCTAGAACAACTCGAAAAAAATCCGACACAAGTGTCAAAATTGTTAGTTTACATTTCAAGCACATTAATTTAAACAAACGATACCGCCAGAAGCATCTTGAAACGCTCTTGATTATAATGGGCTTCAACAGGTACAAGTAACGCGGCACTTCATATGCCGAAGCGTAAAAAACGCACTTAGGTAACCTGACTCCCGTTTTCCCGCCAAAATTATAAAAGTGAGTCGCCGAAAGTGAATCAAGCTGTTATGGAAAGTTGAAGGATCAAACAATTACGAACTTTGAATGTCATATTTATTTATATCTAATGTCATTTCATTACTTTATTTTTTCTAAATGCCTCGGAAGTGGAACAACGGAGAAGTGTCAATGAAATCTAGATGTACAGATCATGAAATACTTTTAATTAATACATGTCAATTAAAAAAAATGTCACAAACCTAAATACTACAAACACAAGTTTGGAGTCATCAATTTAGTCTCCGCACTCGTCAAATCGCCGACCAAAAGTGCCCAATCTAATGTCATATTTATTTATATTTATATCCCATAGTCAGCATGAGTCGCCAATACAACGAAGTCCTTGTCTCCAATAAGGACATTGACATTTTTCACTTAAAGTTATTACAATTTCAGAGGAAAATCAAAGAAATTTTACACTTTAATCTAAAAGAATAACCCTGTTGTGCTTACTGTAAATACTATTATGAGTTTGTTTTATATAATTTGTTTATACATTTTATCTTAATGGAACCTTTGTTGTGTTTTGCAAAGTTTTCTTTCTTATACATTTGAAATTTGGCCAGTTAGTTTCACAATTTTTATGTACTTATCTGTTGTGTTATAATGTTCTATGTTTATATCTTATTTATCTACTGTTTTAAAGCATGTTAGTTTTAAGTTCAGATCTGTTGGCCTAATTTTCTTTATGTATTATCTTTAATTTAATATTATTATTATTATCAAACCACTGTATTTAAACAAATGTTGTTTAGTAGTTGTAGGCCCACATAGTTTGGAATGTAATACAGTTCTGTACAGTATAATTTTATGTTATAGTTTGTGTTTATTACATTGTTTTGTGTGCTCATTGAATAAATAAATAAATCAAAAGCCTAAAAATAAAAAATAAATTACAAGCTTTCAAAAGTTACGAAACTTCCTTACAAACTTTTACACCCTATTTAAAACTTTTATTAGGGTTCAGTTTTCTAGACTGTCTCTGTACCAACTTAGATTTTAATTAGTTCAGTAGTTTAAGCCTGAAGGCGTAACAGATAGATTTACTTTCGCATTTATAATAATAGTACAGATTAAGTAAATAAATATTGGTAGACATTTCACACACAATACTATGTAGTCCTGAACTAAGCAAAGCTTGTACTATGGAAACCATATATATGTGATATAATACTTATATATTTTTGAGTACATACTTATTGTATATACCCAGGCACGGTACAAATACTTGTTTCCATCACACAAAAATCTTTGGACTGGGCGGGGATCGCAGCCACGCCCCACGGCTTCGATGGCAGATTTACTAGGTACCAACTAAGCTGCCAGGCCAGCCAGAATACTCAAGTATGTATACTTGAGTATTGTATGTACACGCTGTAGCGTGGCGCTTTGGTGCCGACATTAAATGAACACACGGGTAGGGTTACTGACCAGTAATCATACAAAAGGTGTGAAAAATTAATATTCGCTTATTTGAAAAAAAAAATTTCTCTAACAAACTAAATAATTGTATCATGCGATAGAATGAAAATCATCCTGTGCACTAGATTCATTCAACGTCAGATGTGTGCGTGATTTACGTTCGCTTTTCGTAAAACGCGGACCTATACGCGATATAAAAAAAAAAAAAAAAAACAAGCTGGCAACATCGCGCGAAAGTACCTATCTGCAAGCGGCGCGCGGGCGCACGGCGCGGCAACGCCGCCCCGGTCGAGAGGGGTAGGTACTTTTACAATGTGCTATAATTTGGAACGGGGACGGGGACTTCCCCGTCAACTTTATGCCTGTTCATCACTAATAAATCGAGTACCTACCAAATAATAAAGCTAATAAAATAACATAAAGTAAATAGGTAAATGCGTTGGTAGGTATCTATTGTAACTTTGGCGAAACATTACAAAATGATTGCTTTTTGAAGTAAGATGCGTGTTGTCAGAATCAAGGACATAAACAGCCCACCAAATGTTCCCACTGCTGGGACTCGGGGACTTCTCTCGCACGGAAAAAGTCAAGGCCAAGACCACGCTGGCCCAGTGCGGGTTGATGGATGACACATGACTATTGGACACATGATTCTAGGTACATGTCGGTTTCCTCGCGATATTTTCCTACACCGTTTTAAGTTAGCGGCATTGCACACGTTACTTCGAAGAGACAGTGGTTCGTGTGGTTTTGAACCCGGGGTCTACGGATCGGCAGTCGCCGTTCTAGCGCAGAAGGCGCAAAACTTTAATTAACTAAATACAGCGTGGCGCTTTGGTGCCGACATTAAATGAAACCACCTATAAAATATCATATTTTGACCTATTCTGTCAAATTAAATTTCAATTGTCGTTATTATTTACTGAGTTATTCGCAATTTTCCAAAATACCATAATAGAGCAGGCTGTATCTAAAATTTCCTGCGCAGAGGTCATTACACCACAGCCCACAGTCCATCCGATTTATCAATTAAAAATCAGGCGAAAAGCAAATACTAAAGAAACGAGATAGGTGATGTCCTGCAACACACGCGTACGTTTGTGAATGAAATGCAGACGAAAGAGAAATGATGCACTTACCTATTAACTAATGTAAAATGTAGTTTTTCTCTTTCTCTAATTTTTCACAAGTTTTGTGCTAGCCGCCGGGATGCGAAGTTGACCGTGTTGTCCCTGACACATTTCTCTAAATGGCGCGCTAATGGCGTTTATTAATAAAGTGGATTATGGCCTTGACTCTCCTTGCGAGAGAAGGCCCCGAGTCCCAGGAGTAGGAACATATAGTGGGCTGTTTGTGTTTATGCCTTCTGTGCTAGCCCAAAATTCAGAACCCAGTAGTATCCATCTGAGGCCATTAGGGGATGTTAACACTAATCACAAATTAATGTTTAGTGTTAATTTTATGATAGTTTGTATTATTAGAATATCGAAAATCACATTTTTTATAATTTAATATTACGTAATAAATTTATTTTAAATCCTATATTTTTAATCTTTTGTCACGTGACTAGAAACACCAATATGACTTATTACGTCACTGCCCGCAAAACAAGCTATCGAAGACTGACTAGATTGTTTACTTCTCTAAATTTTATTATAATTTGCGATCTTAGCGACGACGATTGTGATTGTTTATATTCAAGTAAATATAAGGAAATACATAAACTCGAACTCACAAAAACGCGATTCATATCTGTTTTTCCTAACAGACATGAATCGCGACCAATGTTTTGCGGAACGTCATGTCAGTCGTTAGTTTTTTACCGGGAAAATTCAAATTACTCTATTATTCTATATTTACTCATCAGAAATACAAATATTTTTAAATAAAATATTTTTTATGGTAAAATAAGCGTCAATCTTCAAAATAAAAGCAATTCCAAAAAAAAATGTACATCACTATTGCACCAGGTCTTATTAAAAAAACCGATGCTGATTTATCTTCCGGCCAATCATGGTTTCATCTCACCATAGATGTCGAGCTCTCAAGCTAGCAAGATGCTATTACTTGTGGAATCTACGCCTTTGTTTCAATTTTAATCCTTGAGGGGTATTTTACAGGCATCGGATGAAGAAGCCCAGTCGATCAAAGAACGAATCATAGCAGCTCGTAGGAAGATCCACAAGACGACTGGTGAACAGGTTGCTGCCAGGTGGACTTTCGAAGAAGGAGTAAGTTATTAAAACCAATCTTTTTGAAGGGAAAACTTCTTTTGGCGCGCCACAGACAGATATTTCGAGGGCTGTAAAATAAATTCTAGCGTCACGCTCAGGAATGATAAGAAATCTTCGGGTACACTCGGGACCATGGTCATTGGCCATCTAGAAATGCGTCGGCATTCCTAGATGGCCATGCTCATGACCTCGCCTTCCGGTTTCACCCGCGTAGGTACCAAAGTGAGCTATCAAATGTTCACTTCTATCGGCAGTTCCTGACTGCCAATTTTTTTAAGTAATAAAAACTATCGCCACGACGCGCCGTAACGTATTACAAGATACCCCCTCCCGAAATTGCGTTGCGTAATACTTGAACGCCCCCTAAGTCTCAATCCTAATTTTATATTTTAGTACAAATAAACGATACCATAAACTTATAATGCTCGCTCTTCGCATTTTAGCTATAGCAAGAAGGTAAAATGTGTGTGGTTTCAGATCAAGCGCCCGTACTTCCACGTGAAGCCGCTGGAACGGTATCAACTGAAGAACTGGAAGGCGTATCTCGAGTGGGAGAAGCAGCACGGGTCTCTGAAGCGGGCGCTGATTCTCCACGAGCGGTGTCTCATCGCGTGCGCGCTTTACGACGAGTTCTGGATGAGGGTACGTGTTACGCGTCCTGTTATGAACTGTAATCTTTGTACAATGGATTTTAATAGTTTACAAAAAAAAAATGCTCCCTAATCCTATATTCTTTTCTTTTTTTGCCTTAATCCAATGCACATGTAACACACTCCAAAAGTCCAAGTTACAGGTCACAGACCCCGGAGGCTGTGGAGTGGCTAGGCTAATTGCTAATTCAAATTAAGATAATTTATTTACTCAAAAAAAAAACCGTTTTCATTAAATTCAGGCTTACCACCAAATTCAATATTTAAACAAATTAAAATTTATTATTATCCCCCGACTACCTCGGATTTATAATCTGTGCAACATTCTACTAGTCCTTTCATGTGGTGCCGGCCATCTTGGATTTGAAATTTGTCATAGTGCAAAGTATTCTACTAGTCCTTTCATGTGGTGCCGGCCATCTTGGATTTGAAATTTGTCATAGTGCAAAGTATTCTACTAGTCAAGTCCTTTCGTTTGATACCCATATTGAGTTAGTAGTGAAAAAAATAATATAATTCGCCATTTTGTGGTGGCAGCCATCTTGGATTTGACATTTCTATAGTGCAACGTATTCTACCTCTATATGGGTGTCAAATGAAAGAGCTGGACTTGTAGTACTGTATAAATTTCAAATACGTGGTAGTCGGGGATAAATCAAAAATTTTAATTTTGTTCTTTTATTTTGGTTTTTATATCCTTTGATGATTTCAATCTTTTCCAATAAGCGGATCACTCCATTATTTTTTATTATCGAGCATACGCATACGCATATTACGTAGGTACACATTAAACCATCAATGTTTTTTTTAGTATAGAGTTTAGAGTGACAGGGCGAGCAAGACATTTACCTGATGGTAAGCAACGCGCCTGCCCATAACAACACAGTGTTACGCAGCTATTGGAAGATTTATCGTCCAATAGCTGCGAGTCCAACGGACTGTGCTCGTTACCCATAGATATAAGATGATTTATCTCTGCCGTGCAATTTATCTGGAATCATTGCCCTTCAAACCGGAACACAGTGATATTTGCACATTACTGCTGAGCGGTAGAATAACTAGCAAAGGTGTGGTACTCCCCCAGGCAGACTCTCAAAAGAATCTTACCACTACACACTATCCCTCGCCCATACTCTGCACATAGAATGGACCTTATTTACTTTTCAATAGCTCATAAAATTCCTGGAGGAGAAATCGGAAACGAATCCAGAGTTGATCCAAACGCAACGCGAGGTGTTAGAGCGCGTGCACCGTGCATCACCTCGACAAGCCGGAGCTACACCTGCACTGGGCGCACTTCGAGGAGTCGCAGGGGAACCCTTCGAAGGCGGCCGAGATACTCGACCGGATCGAAAAGACCTGTTCTAGTCTTGTGCAAATACAGTACAGGTATGTCGAATTGTACGTATCAATCTCATCTTACGCATTACATGCCCGTTCGTGCGTGACACAGAGGAATCGCTAATTCAAAATACAACAATTCTCTATTAAATAAATAAAAATAAATATTGCTGGACAATTCACACACAACACCATCTGACCCCAAACTAAGCAAAGCTTGTGATATGGTGGCCAGATAGCTGATATAATACATATATAGTTCTAAATACATACTTATACTGAATACATAGAAACACCCAGACACAGTGCAAACATTTGAATTCATCACACAAATATTTGCACTGGGTGGGAATCGAACCCACGACCCTCGGCGTCGCAGGCAGAGTTACTACCCACTAAGCCACGAGGCCAGTCAACTATTATTAGATACTATGCACCAGGTCCCCAATATAGAAGCTTGGTGCAAGTTTGAGGCTCGCTAAGGCGATTATCACAATGACACGCACCATATAGCGCAGCGCATGAATGCGTGTTACGACGTTTGTATTTAAGTATCTCCGTTTGCATAGAAATCATGCACAGTCCAACACACCGAAAATGCATCCACGCGCGTTCATGCAGATTGCGCGCCTACATGCGGAGAAACACATATCTCACAATAAGCGCGGGCGTGGCGCAAGGTACTAATGCTTTGAATTGAACATTGCCCAATGTTTCCAGAGAAATTACTGAGTTAAGAGATAAAAACACATTATATCTCCGGCATGCTCGTAACTGAAATCTTAATGTAGAAACCTAAGTGCCGTGCGTGATTTTGGACGAGCTTGGGGTGTGTTTGAATGAAATGAGTCAGAGCCGCCGTGAATCCACAAAACGCAACAACGCGCGTGAGTGCGTGAAAATCCCACACGATAATGCAGATCTGCACTCCTGCAAGTACGAGCGTAGATGCATCGACATGCAACATGTAGCGTGAGGGTGTCAGTGTGGATCGCTGAAACGTCTTTTATATACAAAAATACTGTTGTAATATTTTCATCGTACATAAAAAGTGTGCAGAGCATGTAATGCGCCATGGAACTTCGTTCCAATAAGGAATAATTCATTTGGGAGCTACAATTTCACAGACCGGCACCTCAAACTGAACACACCGTCGTTTTGTATGTTGAGGGTTGAAAAAAATTTTTTTTTTCAGTAAACACTTTTTTATAATCCAAATCATTACCTAGCAGTGTACTGCACTCGTCGCCCTTAATTAATTTAACTGGAAACCACAAAAAAACCTTCAAACCGGAGCATAGTGATGTTTCCCATTACTGCTTGTCGGTAGAATATCTGGCAAAGGTGTGGTACTTCCCCAGACGGACTCTGCAAAGAGTCCTACCACTACAAAAATGATGAAGTTTAAATTTGAAAAATAAATTGAATAATGTCATGTCACTTCAGTACCTTCTTAAAATGTTGTATAATCCCACAGACGTGTGAACCTAGAACGTCGACGGGGCGACAATGAAAGATGCTGTCAACTGTACGAGGGCTACATCGCAGCTGAGAAGAATAAGGCGGTTGCGTCGGCGCTCTCTATCAAATACGCGCGCTTCTTGTTCCACGTGAAGCAAGACCCGGCCGCGGCTAGGAAAGTTCTCGACGACGCCATCGTGAAGGAACCGTTGAACCATCGACTCCACATGCAGCGGCTGGACTTAGCGCTGCACACGCCCAATACACCGTATTCAGAACTGGACGGTTAGCTATTCTTATTTTATTAAAATTACTACTTTAGGTATATTTTAGACCCAGTAAGGTATTAGTCTCATTTTTTTTTTTATCTCAATAAAATTGTAAATACATACTTTTATACATAGTCAATACTAAAAATGTGTGTGGTGCTTAAGACTGCTCGGCAGAAGTGAAAATTGTAATAAGAAATAACTTTTGAATAATTTTAATAATTAAAATTAAAAATTATTACATGTAAAGTGCCAATAACATGTAATAGAGACGATCTTCTTAGCATTCCATGGATTCACCGTGCGGGTGCCGGGTCCATCGTGTGGCAGAGAGAGAAAAACTCGAGTAGTTCCCGAGACATATGCAATGGTCAAAGAATTTTTGAAATCGATTCAGTATAACCTCTTCTGCTTTATAATATTAGTATAGATTACCTCGACGTATCGGCAGCGTTACAACCACCGTGGTTATTGAATAATAATTTAGATCGTGATTAAGTCCTGTATGATATAAACAATTTAATAATATGTAATGATTGTAATAATATATTTTGTATCCTCAGAGCTGGTATCGTCGTACGAGAAGCAGGAGGGCGCGGACGTGGAGATGAGCGCGCGCATGGCGTGGCGGCGCCGCGAGCTGGCCGAGGAGCTGGGCTCGGCGGCCGACGCACGCGCCGCCATCGCGCACGCGCGCGCGCTCGCCAAGCACCTGCGCAAGCGCGCGCGCAAGGAGAAACACGACCCGCCGCCGCCGCCATGGTAAGTACTGAGGGAACTAGTTTAACTGTCAACACAGCCTTTCCCAAAGTGGGCGATAACGCGTAAAAATTGGGGCGTAGTGTAGTAGTGTGTAGTCTTGCAGTCTATTGTGCAGTACCTACTGGGCTCAGGTCTCAAGTTAACTCTTGCGGGTTATAGTTAAAGTCTTGTTTAGAATTAATGTTTAATATCCACTAATATAGCTCACAATAATTAATTAATTTAATTTTTAATTACCGTTGCATACGCAGCCCGCTAAATATCACAAGCTTTCCTTTGTTTGGGCTCAGATGGTGTTGTGTGTGGAATGTCCACCAATATTTATTTATTACTAGTGTGCCCGCGGTTTCACGCGTGTTTTTGTTTATTTCGCGGAACCCGGTTTATTTTACTTAAGTAAGAGAAGCCAAGTTATACATTAGAACATTAGCTTTGTTTGGGCTCAGATGGTGTTGTGTGTGAAATGTCCACCAATATTTATTTATTACTAGGTGTGCCCGCGGTTTCACGCGTGTTTAGAGGGTTTTTGTTTATTTCGCGGAACCCTGTTTATTTTACTTAAGTAAGAGAAGCCAAGTTATACATTAGAACATTAGGCTATCGTAACAAACAAACAGACAGACAGACAAAAGCTGTAAGTGTTATTTTGGTGTAATATGTAGTACTATTTATACATTCACAATGCATGCAGTAAAAAGCGGTTATTATAACATTACAAACATACACTTCAATTTTATTTATTTACTTAAATGTTCCCACTGCTGGGACTCGGGGTCTTCTCTCGCAAAGAGAGAAACACTGCCATAATCCATCACGCTGGCTCAGTGCAGGTTAGTGGGTGACACATGACCTCAAAACATTCACTAGGATTAGGAACATATCTGCTTCCTCAGGGTGCTTTCCTTCGCATGTCCGTCATGTGCGTTATGCCAATCACTTGAAACTTCTAAGTTAATGGCATAACGCACATGACATCGAAAAGATAGTGGTGAGATCAGGGGCGCCGGATCGGCTGTTGCCGTTTCTCCTGATTAGACTAGATTAGATTAGATTAAATTACAGAGCTTAGAGATATAAGGTCTTAGATCTCTGGGTGACGAGCGCAGTGCAGTGCTAGGTAATGATTTGAACTTTTCATGTTCCAATAGCTGCGTGTCACTGTGCTGTTATGTGTCAGGCATGTTGGTTACTATCAGGCACATGTCCTGATCGTCTCGTCACTCTTTATTTAAAAAAAAAAAAGACCAGCCGTAATTTACTGATAGCCGCCCTGGTAAATACTAACTGAGGGAACTAGGCACTCGTTTTTCAATATAGGTCTCTAATTTACATGAATAATCACACAGTGCAAAAACAGTATTTTTCACAATGTGACCATTGAGCAAAATTTTGTTGTCACAGATTTTTTTTTATATTCACTGTAATAAAACCACAGGATGTATAAATCAAAAGGACATATGTATGAATTCAAAGTCTAGTTAAAATATTAATTTTAAATAAATGTTCTGTAATATATATAAAAAGAGAACACCAATTTTACATGTTGTGTTTATAATATTATGTGAGGTAATCTTGAGACCACTGCACCAATATCAATAAATCTATCACCATTTGTGAGGTACTGTTTGGTAAATGGTTAGTAAATGTAAATAAAAATTAAGGCGGGACAGACCCGCTAGTTGATGATAATGCTTTTTAAAACTTTCTAACATCTTGAACTCTTCTAAAACCTATATAAATATATAATAGAAGCCTGTCCCGGCTTCGCTCGGGTAATGACATAATAATTTGCAATCAATAAGATTGTCACTATAAAATGAACTAATTTAAAATATCCTATATCAAGTCAAGGTTTGTTTACGGACGATACTTTTAACGTGAGAACGTCATAACAAAACATTGATGCGGCTGTGAGCGTATGTGCGTAACGGGACACTTTTTCGTGCATGCAGCCGGCGTTCATCGATTTATTAGATATTGTCACGTCAAAATCTCTCAATTTGGACCAAATTACACATAAATGCCAACATTCATGAATATCGGCTCACTTGGTGATGAGTTCACTGAACGTTGGATTTTTATATGAATATGACGATTTTGTTGCAGCTCAAGTGTTGCTACAGACGTGAAGAAGAAAGAAGGCAGCGCTGTGCCCGTCCCCAACGCGGCGGCGTCGGGCAACTCGTACTACGCGGCGCCGGCGGCGGCCCCGCAGAGCTACGAGCAGTCGTACGCGCAGCCCTACCAGCCGCCGTGGGGCTACCAACAGCCGCCGGCGCCCTACCAGCACCACCCGCACCCCTGGCCGCAGTACCCTAACTACTACTAGCGCTCGCATAAATAACCGCGCTGGCTTATCTCAAAACGAGTGGTACTTCTTTAGTATAAAAACTAATATTGTTACACGTTTTAATTAAATTAACGGGTAACTAGTGTGTATTTAGTTAGTCCAGTCCGACTTAAGTCGCTGCAGTGCCAAACGATCAGCAGTCACTCTCTTTGAAAAAGGTCGCTGACTGATGGGGCTGAAACTTAGCCTGAATGGACTGACTGTAGCACACGTGAGTTAACTGTTAATTAATTTAAAAAGAGAGGCACTTCAAACTCATTTTATTGACAAATTATGCCTAGTGCTATTTTTAATAAGATGACGACTATCCGTGTCAGCATGCCGACCTTGTCTTTTCCCAGTTTATCTTAAAGTACCTCAACAGAGGGTTACATAGATTGATAGATAAACTCTTTATTGCACTTAAATTACAAAAAAAAACAGATAAACCTACATACTTTATTTCATAAAACTCACACTCAGATTGCTATCACAAATACCTGGGTGTTTATAGGTTTTATGTTATTCTTTCTCCAGTGACATAGTCATAAGCTGGACTGGCAGGAAAGGTATTTACCAGATTGTTTATTAATTAACGGATGGCTCGCGTGTGACATGGTTAATCTAGCGCGTTTAGTTCAGGCCCTGCCAAGCCAAAGTTATATTATTTTCATAATATCATAACATTACATCTGCAGTACATACATCTCGCCGTCATCTTCTCCCATGTTTCTATTCCTAATGTGATTACTAAATTTTATTGTACAAATCAATTAAAGTTTACAGTTCAGTCAGATTGATCACCATACCGTAGACAATGTGATGTGAAAGACATGACTTGCAAGTACAAAATGGTATTTTACGAATTCACTCGTATTAGGTTTCGCTAGACGCGTTTATTGTCACGGGTTCAATTGGCGTGCCGGCAATCTGTGTTCTTTATTCTGGACACCAGCTGAGTGCAGTGTGAATATTTCAGGACATAGCTTTAAAATATTTTGACGTTAACTATTTCGACGATAACATGAAGTGTTTATGTTTTAAGCAGCATACTTTGTTTGAAATTACATTAATGTTCATAGATTTACAAACACATGGATTTGAGTCTTGTACAGCTTGCATACTTTGGAAAATATTTACAGTCGTGGTTATATTACGGCACTACTAGCGTAATAACGGTTCCACCTGTGACCCATTCATAAATACTCAATCTTGTCCATACTGTTTCTAAAATATTATAAAAATAGCTTACTTTTTGTACCTATCTAAAACTGTTTCTTTACCCACACAACTTTTTGAAAAAGGATTTTCCATCCAGGTTTTAGTAAATCTATGCTATAGATATACCTAAGTCTATTCCTTGTCACCTGGCATAAAATTAAACAGCAGCGGAGAACTTACAACCAATCACAGTCCATCAATAGTATATACAATAAAGACTTCAAAATAGCGATTAGCAAATAATGGTTGATTGCTCAGTTTTATGTCAGGTTGGACTGATCGCAGTATATGTATTAGAATAGTGTTAGAATATTGAAACAAAATGAAAAAATGTTTTTAATTGAGAAAAATGTTTATTAGGTAAACAATAATTCTGAGAATTACTTATATTCCAGGAAATAAATATAGTCTTCACAATACATCGTGTTTTATATTGATCCATCAGTCTTAGGTTAATTTTAAAAACTTTGCATATTTATTGCTGGTTCACAATATTTAATATACATACATTTCTCTCATAAAATTCGAATAGAACATTAATAATTCCCTTTAATTACAACCAACTATCATATCTGAATACCAAAAGGTTACTAGATCTAGAAAAAAATATTGAAAACAATAACGAAATAAATTGATTAGAACATTTAATTACACATACACACTAAGTTACAATACTAAAGTTAAATTAAGATAGAAGACAGTGATTGTAATTTACAAATGATTAGGGATGCTTGAGGTAGGTTCATTCTAAAACGAATAAACTCCATTCACAGCCGTATTCGGCAGTTTCTTTGTTGATCATCATGAACATGCTGCCTTAGCCGCCTTCACAGCTGAAAGTAGAGAAAAAAAACAAATATAGACTATACAAACTTGAAGTTTCTTTTTTAGGTTTTCGATTACATAAACAAATGCATTCAAAATTCGTAAAAATTGTGGGAGTAAAATCCTTACTAATGGTTTAGGTAAGGTAAATAAAAGTTACATACCAATTTTTTACCTATCAACCTACATAACATGTCAACTTCTACAATTAAACTTAAAACTATTCCCCAAATAACCCACCCCGAACCGTTCCCGGCGCAAAGGTACCCATGACGCTCGCTGCGTTCCCACGTTGAATGGCAATGGCCAACCTTTGCTCCAAGAACGCGCCGGAACGGGAGTCACCTGTATTCTCCCTGAGCCTGCGCCCCAACTCTGATATGAACCCTTTAGCTTCTGCTCCCCAACAACCCAAGGTCTCGACGGCAATAGGTACAAATTCGTACAGAGACATCAACGCGCTATATTTCTCCTTTTTCTTAACAGCAGCTTCCTCTGCCGCAGCTGATGGTGAGTGAACAGTGCGACTCAGGTGGCTGGCGGCGACAGTGCTGACGCAAGTGGCGTCCCAAATTAGGCACTTCCCGTTCTTCCAGGCACCAGAGTTAAACCATCCGGTCTTTTGCCATCCGACCTGCATAAGCCCGGGGGCTCAAGCAAGCAGGGAATGCCCGCCGACACCAAAGCTCGCCGAACTACGTCGTTGAGTGCATGGTGACGCGAAAACCTTCCCGCGCAAATAAAATAGCGGGGCGCAGCTGGTCTGTATTATGTACAAATTTGTCTGTCTTTGGCTTTAGTATTTTTACTCATCGCGAAGTTTTTCTAGTTGAATGCTATTTGTTTTCCATTAAGAATAAAATAGTTACCCTCCCTCTCTTTCCGGCGCAGTTTCTTGCGCCGGCGGTCGATGGCCGCCAGGTCAGCTTTGACGGCGTGGTACGCCTTACGCAGGTCTGCGAGCCGTGACGTCAGCAGATTGATGCGCGTCTGGCAATCCCAGGACGGGTCTGGAAGAACGTTTACATTATAAAATATACGGTACATTTACAAAAGTTTTGCGTATTCCTACAATCAGCAAATTAATAAACTCTAATTGTGCCATTTGTAGCGCTGGTTCATAATTATTTTACTGTAATGTTTCTGTTTGTGTTAAAATAAAGAATTTTTTATCGCTTTAAAAGGTTTTTTGTTTGAACACGGTAATCTCAGGAATTACTGGACTGATTTAAAAAATTCTTTCACCGTTAGTTATGCACAGGATCCCTGAGTGCTATATGTACCTACCACGGGCGAAGCCGGGGCGGACCGCTAGTTTATAATTAAAAAAAAAAACAATTTTCGTCACAAAATGGTATGTTATATATTTTGTAGTGGTAGGACTCTGTAGAGATCACCCAGGGTAGTACGACACTTTTGCCTATTATTCTACACCGCTAAACAGTAATGTGCAAATTTTACGGTATTCTGAATTTCAAGGGCAATGTTCCAGAGAAATTACATGGCCAAAAGATAAAAAATAATCTTGGTGACGAATGCAGTACTAGGCAGGGATTTGCAGCTAGGTCGCACTGTTATAAGCAGGCAGGCTTTGTGTTTGTTGCGTTAGAGATTATAAATTAACCTAACCTACCCACGGGTTTACAATTGTAATTAATTGTACGGTGACAAATATTACTCAATTCTTACCCAGTTCCACAAAGAAGTTGTACTTAGTGGAGTGCGCATTAGAGATGTGGTTGTGCGCGTGGTCGTCCGTGTCGCGCCTGCGCCTCCGGCCGCGGCCGGCGCCGGCCGCCGAGCTCTCGGAGGCCTTGCGCGACCGGCCGCCCGTGAATATGCCACCTACAAGAGATTTCACACCACTTTCGTTATACAGGACAAATAGACTGTAATGCGTTCTACTTATTTTACAAAATTGGACTGAACTGCAGGTCTACTACGAAGTCCGATAAACGATATATCGGCCGAAGTTATGGATGTTTTATACCACGAAACACAATCGGTCGGTTGATCTGATCTGGCGTTTCGTCGACAGATTGTTTCGTGGTATAAAACATCCATAACTTCGGCGTTTATCGGACTTCGTAGTAGACCTGCTGAATCTGTAGTGTTTTGATTTTCAATAATTATGATTTCAATACGGTTTCCTAGATCTACAATAATGAGGCACTTTCAGAAACATAAATTAACCTTTTAACAAGAACAAAATTAAAAATTTTGATTAACCCCCGACTACCTTAGATTTGTTATCTGTACAACATTCTACTAGTCAAGCCCTTTCATTTGATACCCATATTAAGGAAGTTGTGAAAAAAGAAATGTAATTTGCCATTTTGTGGTAGCGGCCATCTTGGATTTGAAATTTGTCATAGTGCAAAGTATTCTACTAGTCAAGCCCTTTCGTTTGATACCCATATTGCGGTAGTAGTGAAAAAAATTATATAATTCGCCATTTTGTGGTGGCGGCCATCTTGGATTTCAAATTTGTTATAGCGTATAGTACTCTGCTAGTCAAGCCCTTTCATTTGATACCAATATTGAGGTAGGTTGTGAAGAAATATTTTGTCCGCCATTTTGTGGAGGCGGCCATTTTGAATCGATATTAACCAGACATAGCTAAAAACACCCGCACGGATAATACTTTCAAATAAAAAAAACCGCATCGAAATCGGCCCAACCGTTTGAGCACTACAGTGCCATAGACAGACACACACAGACAGACAGACAGACAGACATCGACGTCAAACTTATAACACCCCTTTTTTTGGTCGGGGGTTAAAAACAGTTCTCAATTTTGCCAGAGGCGACGCCAATGCAATTTTATACCATAATTATGTGAATGTCGATAATACTAATATACATATAATACTAATATTATAAATGTCAATGTTTGGATGTTTATTGCTCAATCACGTCATAACGTATGAAAGGATCGGGCTGTAATTTGGAACACACTTCGATTATAGTCTAGAAGATCTATAGGCTACTTTTTATCCCGGAAAAACAAAAGACGGGGGTAAAACCGCGGAGCGCTGCTAGTTATACATATATTTTGACCCGTTTATCACTTCATTCTTATGTTCTGAAAACACCACATAAGTGATCGGCTAATTACGTTCATCGTCCATCTTACCGTGATTTGATTTGTCGATGTCCATCGCGGCATCGTTGGGTCGACTCTCGTCGTCGTCATCTTTGCGCTCTGACGGACTGTCGCGCTCAGATATACGACGTTCTCTGCAAAAAAACTCTCATTATTAATATAATACGCAAGTATTTTATTCTCCAATAAATAACTAGTAGTGTCATTCATTCAAAAGATACGTCGAGGTGTCAGTCGTGTAAGTGTGCCGAAATACCGAGAGTCACATTACATAGAAATTTACATGGAAGACAGAAGTGAACAAGGGATTTACACGGCAACATAGTCCTTTTATTGATAAGTTAAAATTAAAAATGCAATTACTTCAAAAATAAATTTCTCATAATCAGTATTTGTTGTTGACGCTGTTGGTGTTTGAAAAATCAAGTGATTAGCACATTTTGATGCTGAAGAAAATTCTTGATATTGGCACGCTGAATATGCCGTCGAATAAAATCGACAAACCTACAAAATGTACCACAGATACTTTTGTTTTTGCATTGTCTAATTAGAGTCGAAATGCACGAGGCAGGCAGCAATGGCAATAGAAGCGTTATCAAAGTCATTTTTATTAACAACACTCAATCACAAGTCATTTGATTATTAAAAAATACCTAATTCTTCTGATGATACTACTATGGGAGGATAGACAACAGCAGGACAATTTTATGTTTTAAGGTTGCCACTCCACATGAAGTTACGTTTCCAAAGAAATTCTAGGGCTTAGAGATAGAAGTAGTAGTAGTAGAAGCTTATGTAGTGGTAGGACTCTTAGCAGAGTCCGCCTGGGGAAGTACCACACCTTTGCCAGTTATTCTACCGCCAAGCAGTAATGTGCAAACATTACTGTGTTCCGGTTTGAAGGGCAATGTTTCCAGAGAAATTACAGGGCTTAGAGATGTAACATCTTAGATCTCTGGGTGACGAGCGCAGTGCAGTGCTAGGTAATGATTTGGACTCTTCATGTTCCAATAGCTGCGTGTCACTGTGCTGTTATGTGTCAGGCATGTTGCTTACCATCAGGCACATGTCCTGAACGTCTCGTCACTCTTTATTTAAAAAAAAAAAATAAAAAAAAATAGAATATCTTATATCTCTAGGTGACGAGCGCAGTGCAGTGCTAGGTATTGATTTGGACTCTGTGTTCCAATAGTTGCTTGACACTGTGCTGTTATGGGCAAGCGTTAAGCGTTACATGGCCAAAAGGCACATGTCCTGATCGTCCAGTCACTCTATACTACACTCACAGGCACAATTAACCGCCCAACCTGTATTTCTCCTAATTTACAGAAATCGATAATTTTAAAGCAAATTTTATGGTAGAACATTGTACATTGAAATTGAAAGTACTACATTGTATATTGAAAGTTATCATTAAGCAATAACAAATGAAGATATTGAAAACAAACGGTTTTAAGAATAATTCACACCACAAAACCGATTTTGTTGAAAAGATCGTAGTGACTTGACTTGACGAAACATATAGTTGGGCGGTTAATTGTGCCTGTGAGATAAAAACAAACGTCAAATTCGTAACAGCGTGTTCACAAATTAATAATACATAACATCAATTACAACAAAATGTTTTAACAAATGAGATTAGTTAGTGCTGTCTTACCTGTGAGGCGAGGCGTCGAGGCTGGAGTCGGGCGTGGTCGGCGGCGTGTTGTCGAACAGCGCGCGCCCGCGGCTCCACCCCGCGCCGCCCGCGCCCTCCCCGCCGTCGCCGGCCGCCGCGCCGCCCGCGCCCGCGCGAGAACTACCCTCGCCGCGACGTTCATCTGAACGTTTCACATTACACAATATTTAAATGGAAGGTATAAATAGCTATTTTCAACTTGACTTGTGGCTCGATTGGAAAGCGGATTCGATTTCTCAGGCCAAAATTATGTTGAATCTCGCTCACGTTGGAATGGATCTGAGTGAAATTTGGAACACAGGTAGATTAGTCTGGATCAGCAAATAGGCTACTAATTTTATCGCGGGAAAATAACGAGACATCCGCGGGTTTTTACCCGCGTAGTTACCGTAAATGTTTAAGTACAATAAATACTACAAATAATAATAGGTACTACAACGACAATCTGATAATATTTTGTCAATATATTAAAGATATCGCACGATCGTCTATCTCATTCCATCACTCTTCAGATAAACAAAAACATCATGTTTGTTGTTCGAAATGAAAACTTCTTTTGGCGGACCGTATTTTTTTTTGTAGACAGTTAATGAGCTGATCGTTACACTCGAAAGTGGAAGTCTGGATCGGGTGAACTCAGAACCGCCGAGTGTACCCTAGCGAGAAAGATACAGTCAGCTGTCCCTTTTCACTTCCGTGTCGCCGTGTTTACTACACATATACAATTTATATGTATAGCTATAGCAAGAGAAGTGAGGCAAATCATAGTGAGCCATCTTGGCTTAGTCCGTTCGAAACTACCATCATTTGCCAAGGTTCAGCACTAGTGCATGCGTCTCCGACAATTAATAACATTATGATGGTTTGTGTGGTCCTTCACTGTACTGTACTTTTGTTTGGCGAACTTTAGTATATACTGCTTACGCCAACATCAATCTGCGCTTTGCTTCACTTATGATGAAGCGTTTGTTTGATGATTATCGAGTTATGAATGTATGGATATTGATGAATGTACCTTTGGGGCGGTGATGATGTGGCAGCGCGGACGCGAAGGGCGTCCGGTGGTGATGCGGAGGCGGCGCGGGCTCTGCGTCGGGCGCCGGCGAGCCGGGGATGGTCTCCTCGCAGAGCAGCAGCGACAGGTTGCTGTCCTCCTCCGGCGGCGGCACGCACGGCGCGCTCGCGCCGGCCGCCGCCGCGCGCCGCCCGCTACCCGCCACGACCACGCTGGCACCTACAAATAACTACAATGTTCATTCCTTTGCCACGTGACAGACTACTTTGGGCATTATCACATTGAACGATAACTACGCGGTAACGTTATCGGCAGGGCTGAGCAAACTAAATGATTTGCTTTGGTTAATAATAATAATAAAAAATCTAAATACATTTTTTTGGGTTTTGTTCACCATTTTTTACGTACAATCACAGCATACCGTACACAAAATTAGGTGCAGTTTTGCCAACTGTAATAGATGCTTTACCATTATTTCACTCTCGCCTTCCACTCACACTCACGATCGCTAAAAGAATGTAAATTGATGTAATTTGAAGCCTCAAGTATTTTAATATATTAATCACAAAATATCTCGGCGTCAGGTATTTGAAATATGAGTTACATTTTAAAGAAGTAATTAAAATACGAATACGTATTTGTATTTTAATTACAAGTCATTCAAAATTCTGTCCAACCCTTAAAATTAACCCAAAGTTCTGGGTGAAACGACACAGTGTGGGGTGTAGCAGAATAGCGGGAGGAGTGGCATGAACAGACGCCGCTGGTCGAAAACACAAAACAAATGTAACTTGTTCACTGCTGTCATTATTCCTTCGAATATTCTATTACATTCATGAAATCCTGCAGTTACTTTTGCTAGCGCAATACGATTGACTATTGTTGGTTATATCGTGCCACGTACCGATACCATTATCGAACGAAGTGACACCAAAACTTATTAAAACTTGCATTACATGCCAGATCAGCATTATAATTAGATGCATAGTTATATAAGATTGATAAAATTAATAAATAAAATAGTTTGGTAGAATGAATTAAATAAATAAATTAGTTTGGTAGAATGGTCTAGCATCATAGGTTACCTGAAATTTACCGTGGTATTTATTAATACTGACCAGGAAGTTACTTTTGGGGCCGAAAATTGCATTTTTCGTTAAATTCGAATAACATTATAATTTACAATTAAACAAATTAATTAGATTGGTAAAGTAGTCATTGTAACACGTTAGTATTATAGGTTATTTGAAATTTACCATGGTATTTATTACCACTGACCGGAAAATGGCTTTTAGGGCAAAAAAATGTATTTCCTGCACAACATTTCAAATTAGACTATAAATTAAAATTTTATATTGAAATTAGATTGATAGAATGTTCACAAACTAACATTAAAGCAGAGCCTTTATTAACAAAACTAAAATACAATGAGAACTACATACACTACACTACAAACCTAACTAACTACTTACACTAAGCACACCTGAATTATCCATAGACCACTGTAGGCTGAATGGCAATGCTTATGCGTTGGGCCAAATAAACGCCAGCATTTTGGTTACCTGAGATTTACCGTGGTATTTATTAACACTGACCGGGGAATATATTTTAGGGCAAAATTGCAATTATCATAAAACTCGAATTAGATTATAAATTATAATTAGCCAAATTAATAAGATTGATAGAGTTGTCACAAGTTAGTATTTAAATAGGCTATCTGAAATTTACCGTGGTATTTATTAGTACTGACCGGGAAGTTACTTTAGGGCAAAAAAGCATTTCCTGCAAAATCCGAATTAGATTATAAATTTGTATTAGACAAATAAATTACATTGATAGAATGGTCACACATTAATATTATAGGGTACCAGAAATTTATCATGGTATTTATTTATTAGCTCTGACTGGGAAGTTACTTTTGGGGCAGAAAGTATAATTTCCTGCAAAATTCCGAATTACTAAGATAGACAACGGGTGTTTATTCGAAATTTAATATTGGTTTCGGGCTACAGCTAGTTAGCGCCTATTATAAATTAAAAATACTGACTTGGTTCAAGACTGGAAGTTTCCATGTTAACGGCAAGGGTCACAAGATAAACAACACACGCGCTTGAAGCAAGAAGCAAAACCGTCAAATTTGACCTTCTGCATTATTAGTTGTTATTTACCGTCCTCTTCTTCCCAACTACCTGTGGGTACCTGTGTAATCCTTTTGGGAATGTAATGGTTTGCTATTACTATTGTCTAATGGGAAAGGTGCAAAAGCAAAGAACAAGAACAAGGAAATTGAAAAAACAAGATAATTTTTCAATTTCCTATGGATAAAATAAACTGTGTTTTTTT